>OX451381.1:2500-9145000 GCA_949629185.1 Apamea crenata
AACCTAACCTAACCTAACCTAACCTAACCTAACCTAACCTAACCTAACCTAACCTAACCTAACCTAACCTAACCTAACCTAACCTAACCTAACCTAACCTAACCTAACCTAACCTAACCTAACCTAACCTAACCTAACCTAACCTAACCTAACCTAACCTAACCTAACCTAACCTAACCTAACCTAACCTAACCTAACCTAACCTAACCTAACCTAACCTAACCTAACCTAACCTAACCTAACCTAACCTAACCTAACCTAACCTAACCTAACCTAACCTAACCTAACCTAACCTAACCTAACCTAACCTAACCTAACCTAACCTAACCTAACCTAACCTAACCTAACCTAACCTAACCTAACCTAACCTAACCTAACCTAACCTAACCTAACCTAACCTAACCTAACCTAACCTAACCTAACCTAACCTAACCTAACCTAACCTAACCTAACCTAACCTAACCTAACCTAACCTAACCTAACCTAACCTAACCTAACCTAACCTAACCTAACCTAACCTAACCTAACCTAACCTAACCTAACCTAACCTAACCTAACCTAACCTAACCTAACCTAACCTAACCTAACCTAACCTAACCTAACCTAACCTAACCTAACCTAACCTAACCTAACCTAACCTAACCTAACCTAACCTAACCTAACCTAACCTAACCTAACCTAACCTAACCTAACCTAACCTAACCTAACCTAACCTAACCTAACCTAACCTAACCTAACCTAACCTAACCTAACCTAACCTAACCTAACCTAACCTAACCTAACCTAACCTAACCTAACCTAACCTAACCTAACCTAACCTAACCTAACCTAACCTAACCTAACCTAACCTAACCTAACCTAACCTAACCTAACCTAACCTAACCTAACCTAACCTAACCTAACCTAACCTAACCTAACCTAACCTAACCTAACCTAACCTAACCTAACCTAACCTAACCTAACCTAACCTAACCTAACCTAACCTAACCTAACCTAACCTAACCTAACCTAACCTAACCTAACCTAACCTAACCTAACCTAACCTAACCTAACCTAACCTAACCTAACCTAACCTAACCTAACCTAACCTAACCTAACCTAACCTAACCTAACCTAACCTAACCTAACCTAACCTAACCTAACCTAACCTAACCTAACCTAACCTAACCTAACCTAACCTAACCTAACCTAACCTAACCTAACCTAACCTAACCTAACCTAACCTAACCTAACCTAACCTAACCTAACCTAACCTAACCTAACCTAACCTAACCTAACCTAACCTAACCTAACCTAACCTAACCTAACCTAACCTAACCTAACCTAACCTAACCTAACCTAACCTAACCTAACCTAACCTAACCTAACCTAACCTAACCTAACCTAACCTAACCTAACCTAACCTAACCTAACCTAACCTAACCTAACCTAACCTAACCTAACCTAACCTAACCTAACCTAACCTAACCTAACCTAACCTAACCTAACCTAACCTAACCTAACCTAACCTAACCTAACCTAACCTAACCTAACCTAACCTAACCTAACCTAACCTAACCTAACCTAACCTAACCTAACCTAACCTAACCTAACCTAACCTAACCTAACCTAACCTAACCTAACCTAACCTAACCTAACCTAACCTAACCTAACCTAACCTAACCTAACCTAACCTAACCTAACCTAACCTAACCTAACCTAACCTAACCTAACCTAACCTAACCTAACCTAACCTAACCTAACCTAACCTAACCTAACCTAACCTAACCTAACCTAACCTAACCTAACCTAACCTAACCTAACCTAACCTAACCTAACCTAACCTAACCTAACCTAACCTAACCTAACCTAACCTAACCTAACCTAACCTAACCTAACCTAACCTAACCTAACCTAACCTAACCTAACCTAACCTAACCTAACCTAACCTAACCTAACCTAACCTAACCTAACCTAACCTAACCTAACCTAACCTAACCTAACCTAACCTAACCTAACCTAACCTAACCTAACCTAACCTAACCTAACCTAACCTAACCTAACCTAACCTAACCTAACCTAACCTAACCTAACCTAACCTAACCTAACCTAACCTAACCTAACCTAACCTAACCTAACCTAACCTAACCTAACCTAACCTAACCTAACCTAACCTAACCTAACCTAACCTAACCTAACCTAACCTAACCTAACCTAACCTAACCTAACCTAACCTAACCTAACCTAACCTAACCTAACCTAACCTAACCTAACCTAACCTAACCTAACCTAACCTAACCTAACCTAACCTAACCTAACCTAACCTAACCTAACCTAACCTAACCTAACCTAACCTAACCTAACCTAACCTAACCTAACCTAACCTAACCTAACCTAACCTAACCTAACCTAACCTAACCTAACCTAACCTAACCTAACCTAACCTAACCTAACCTAACCTAACCTAACCTAACCTAACCTAACCTAACCTAACCTAACCTAACCTAACCTAACCTAACCTAACCTAACCTAACCTAACCTAACCTAACCTAACCTAACCTAACCTAACCTAACCTAACCTAACCTAACCTAACCTAACCTAACCTAACCTAACCTAACCTAACCTAACCTAACCTAACCTAACCTAACCTAACCTAACCTAACCTAACCTAACCTAACCTAACCTAACCTAACCTAACCTAACCTAACCTAACCTAACCTAACCTAACCTAACCTAACCTAACCTAACCTAACCTAACCTAACCTAACCTAACCTAACCTAACCTAACCTAACCTAACCTAACCTAACCTAACCTAACCTAACCTAACCTAACCTAACCTAACCTAACCTAACCTAACCTAACCTAACCTAACCTAACCTAACCTAACCTAACCTAACCTAACCTAACCTAACCTAACCTAACCTAACCTAACCTAACCTAACCTAACCTAACCTAACCTAACCTAACCTAACCTAACCTAACCTAACCTAACCTAACCTAACCTAACCTAACCTAACCTAACCTAACCTAACCTAACCTAACCTAACCTAACCTAACCTAACCTAACCTAACCTAACCTAACCTAACCTAACCTAACCTAACCTAACCTAACCTAACCTAACCTAACCTAACCTAACCTAACCTAACCTAACCTAACCTAACCTAACCTAACCTAACCTAACCTAACCTAACCTAACCTAACCTAACCTAACCTAACCTAACCTAACCTAACCTAACCTAACCTAACCTAACCTAACCTAACCTAACCCAGTACCCCCCCAGCTCTCGTGGCGGTCGGATCGTTTTTAGAGCCACTCCACGCATAAAAATTCATTTTAATGGTATTTTTTAACGCTACAAGGTCGCGAAGTATACCAAAAGAAGCGTCTCAGTGCCGTGCAAGTGCTTGTGAAAACCCCGTGATCCGGAAAACCCCGGGAAAAAAGTGACAAGTGAAAAACTTAAAAAGTGCAAACTTGGAATATCTTCGGAGCCCTTTAACTCCGAAGAACGATCTGCAACCCTACATTTTGACTTGCCCATATTGTGAGGCACAAGACGAGGCATCCAGGGAATCAAAGCTGAGAAAAATCCGACTGCGCGATCCCGAGAAAACGGCTGAAAACTGCGATCCTAACCTCAAAATTGGTACACGTGGTTGCTGAACGGGGCCTTGCTGGTTGCTGATTTTTTGGGAGAGAAAAGGGGGTACACCAACAAGACCAACGACACGCTGTTTGGATTTTTACAAACATCAGGTACTAAGAAATCCTATTTTAAAAGTTCAGACTTTGGACCCCTGCCCTGAGAAATTTTCAGGCGGGACCCCTATTTTTTCTGGTGATTCCTGCTGCGCGCTCGTTGGAAGAAGAGGCCAAGACTAATTTTAAAATTTTTACTGTGCTTATTTTAGTTAATAATAACGTGTTTGTAAATTTTTCAGTTTTTTCAAAAATTTAGCTCTTAAAATCATCAAAATTATATTTTTTATGCTATGATCCTATAGAACTCTATTTACCAAGAATTTACATATTTTTTCCAAATTTTTATGGCCAAGGGCTGCAAAGATATTGTATTTTTAGTTATTTTTTCAAATTTAATGAAAACAATTAGTCTTAAAAATATTTTGACCACAGAATTGTGTTCGGAACACTTATTCCGACTAGTATAAGCCCAAAGTTGACCCCTATAGCTCCAAGAACGGAGAAAATAGACTTTTTCAGCCATATTGGTTTTTATGGTTCACCACTTAAACAGGGATTATCTCCGGAGTTATAGGGCGCAGAACTTTCGGATTTTCATAGATCTACTGAGGATAACACCGGGAACATTTACTGTGAATTTCAGGCGTTTTTCAGGCCTGAAACTTTTTGGTCCTGAAGCCCGCCTCGCCGGATAGGGGAGGTTCGGTCGAGCACCGCATCCAAAACCGCGTCTCGCTCCGGTAAACGGGTACGGAGTTACAGCTGTTTAAAGTCGACCTTTGACATTACGGCAGCCATCTTGGAAATTTTCAATCAATCGTAGCTCCGGACCCGGTGATCGTAGAGGGACGCCGTTTCAATATTCTTGCTCGTGGGGACAAAACCTATCGTGCGGGGTAGTTTTCAGCGGTTTTCGGGCTGAAAATTTTCAGTATCCTGGGATTCGCCTCTCACGAAGGAGCTAGTCGGGGCAAGCCTGGGGAACCCAAACTCGAGTGCCCTGCGACCAGCCAAACCGGAGATATCACCTGTCAAAGGTTGACTTTGACAGTTGTGCCGCCATCTTGGCAAAAATTCAAACACCCATATCTCCGCAACGGAGGGTCGTAGAGCGACGAGACTTTTTTGGGGCTGATAGATCCTTGCTTGTCTTTCGACTGGGCAGGTTTTCAGGCTTTTTCAGCACTGAAAAAATTTTCAGCCTGAAAAGTGTACCGGTGTGTGGATCTCGTCGGGCGCAACCGAACGAGCCCAAGCACGGTGCAATTCGGTCTAGCGGTTGCGAGGCAGTTGCGCTTTAACCACATTTTGGCCGCCATCTTGGACGGCAACCAGAATTTTCAAACCGTGTTTACTCCAAAACGCTTAGGGCCAGGTGCCCCGTGTTTGGGGTCGTTGGATCGGGCTCGGCGAGCTCTATCTACTTAAACAGACAGATAGACTCTACATAGAGCTATTATCGAAAAAAGGCAAAAAATTGGTTTTTGATAACCAAAATTGATGCCCCTGTAAATACAGAGCCGAAATTACTTTCTAGAACACCGAAGGCCTATGTAGAGTCTCCGTAGTAACTGACAGAAACCGAATTAGACATAGGATCGAAGATTTCGTTGTTGACTTATTTTAGTACAACTACTTGTTATTATTATTCTGTCTTGTTTCAATTACACGCAGTTATATAGACTCTATCGTCCCTATTGACGACTTTTCCTCTTGACTCTATCGTCCCTATTGACGACTTTCCCTCTTGACTCTATCGTCCCTATTGACGACTTTTCTTCTTTACTCTATTATTCCTTGACCTTCTTCTCTACAACTTTGACGCATACCACAACATGTTCGGGTTTAGGACTCCATTAAAGGCAGCCGATGGTGAAAAGTCTCCACCGAAACTGGGTGCAGCTGCCCCCTCAAACGTTAGACGCAGTATAGGGGAGTGGGAAGCTGCAGGAAGCAGCCCCACCCCTTCGACAAACGAAAAGACGACTCAGGCTGGCCCTGCAAATACCAAACCAATGCCTGCCTTGACGCAGGAGAGCAAAACTGGGGTAGCAATAAGAAAGTCTCTCGACTCACCGACAAAACCCAAATATGCAGACCGAACCGCGGAGGCCAAAGCTTGCTTAACCAAGGCGAAACTACACCTTAACAGCTCCCGGAACACCAAAACCGAAATAAAGACTGCTATTACTGAAGCTACGCAGCGACTCTACCAACTGGTTAAGGAAGTCGAAACGGAGCTGAAAGGGTTGAAACAAGAGATAACTAGGGAAGGGCCTGCACAAGTATCAGTGGCTGAAAAACCAACCTCCCTTGCCCCCTCTCCCAACATAGATACATGCAAGATCATAGAGACCATCGAAAAGCATACAAAGCTCCTAGAACAAAGCAACAAGAAAATGGAGGAGCTCAAGGAAACCATCGACCACCAGAAGGATCTCCTGGAGAGGGGGAACACCTACGCCAGCGTGACTGCAGCCGGGGGCGTGGGGTCAATGCCGAAGCGCAGTACCCTGCACTCGGTTGTGATCACGTCGAAGGACGAGACAGAGACCGGTGACGAGGTCCTAGATAAGGTGAGGAAAGCGGTCAACGCTAAGGACGGTTGGATAAGAGTCGAAAAAGTCAGGAAAGCCAAGGACCGAAAAATAATAATAGGACTCGAATCTGAGCAGGAAAGGGCGAAGATTAAAGACCGACTCCAGAAAGAAGGAATTGACCTCACTGTCGAGGAGGTTAAAAATAAGGACCCACTTCTTATGCTTAGGAACGTCTTAGTAGTAAATACTGACGAAGACGTTCTAAAAGCGCTGAGAAATCAGAACCAGGGCATCTTTAACAGCCTCGACAGTGGGGAAAACAGAATGGAAGTTAAATATAGAAGAAGGACACGAAATCCCCATATTGGCCACGTCATTGTATGCGTCTCGCCGGCCATCTGGCGACGAGCAATAGACATCGGGACGGTGCACATTGATCTCCAGCGTGTTAGGGTCGAAGATCAGACCCCGCTGGTCCAGTGTACCCGCTGTCTGGGCTTCGGACATGGCAAGCGGTTCTGTAAGGAGCCCGCGGACCTGTGCAGCCACTGTGGCGGACCACATTTGAGAGCAGCGTGTCCGGACTGGCTCGCAAGCTTACCACCCGCCTGTAGAAACTGCACAAAGGCAAAAATAGAATACGGAACGCCGCATAATGCCTTCAGTCACGACTGTCCTGTACGCAGAAAATGGGATGACGTGGCCAGGTCAACTGTCGCGTACTGCTAAGGGCACCCCAACTGAAAATACCCACTATGGAGTACTACAGGCCAACCTCCAACGCAAGAAGCTTGCCACCAATGAGCTGTTAATAGAGGCCACAAAGCGCGGAATAGCGGTGGCGCTTCTTCAAGAACCGTACGTGGCTGGAGCGAGAGTAATGAGGAGTCACAGGGGCGTTAGGATCTTCCAGAACACTGGCATAGGAGAAGGGACTGTAAAAGCGGCAATAGCCGTCTTTAACGGCGACCTCACAGTCAAACAGTACCCGAAACTCACCACAAACAACATTTCAGTGGTGGGAATCCAGACCAGTGCCTGGGAGATCACGCTTGTCTCCTATTACTTTGAGCCAGACCAGCCTATTGAGCCTTACTTAGAACACCTTAAACAAGTAAGGCTCACAGTCGGTTCCAAAAAATTGATCGTTGGAGGGGACGCTAATGCAAAGAGCATATGGTGGGGAAGCCCGGCGGTTGACTGCAGGGGGGAAGAGATGGCGGGAACTCTCGGCGAGCTAAACTTGAATATTCTTAACCGAGGGGAAATTCCGACCTTTGACACCATCCGAGGAGGGAAACGCTACAGCAGTTACGTAGACGTCACCGCTTGTTCCAACGACATCCTGGACCTCATCGACGACTGGAGGGTAGACGAAGGCCTCACGAGCTCGGACCACAACGGCATCACATTTAGGATCCTCTTGCAGAAATCTAAAGGTATCAAAATTCAAAGAACCACCAGGAAATTTAATACCAAAAAAGCCAATTGGGCCAAATTTCATGAGAAGTTTGGCCAATTGAAAATAGAACATAAATTCACTGTAGCGGAAATCGAAAAAATCAAAGGAACAGAGCAAATCGACACACTCACAACAAATCTTACAACAGCAATAACCAAAGCATGCAAGCTGTCAATACCAAACAAAAAAGACCAAGAGGAACTTACCTTGCCGTGGTGGTCCGAGAGACTCGCTGAGATGAAAAAGACCGTCGCCACCAAAAAGCGCAGGATCCGCTGTGCTGCCCAAGTCCGAAGGTCAAAGGTCGTAGAAGAGTACCTGAAACAGAAGGAAGAATATGAGTTAGAAGCGGCCAAAGCTCAGACCGAGAGTTGGAAGGAGTTCTGCGGGAAGCAGGATAGGGAGGGGGTTTGGGAGGGGATCTACAGGGTGATTGGCAGGACGCAGCGTAGGGAGGAGGACCTGCCATTGGAAAGGTGCGGCGATGTGCTGGACGCGAGGGGCTCCGTTAAACTGCTGGCGGAAACCTTCTATCCGGAGGACCCCCCTGAAAGCGACAATGCCCATCACCGATCCATCCGAGCAAAGGCCGAAAGCGTAAACAGCGGAGAACAAGATGCTTCTTGCGATCCACCCTTTACGAGAGTAGAACTAAAGAAGGCGATGGAATCCTTCAATCCAAAGAAGGCGCCGGGTTCTGATGGTCTCACCGCTGACATCTGCTGTCACGCCGCGTTCAATGACCTGGACTTATTCCTAAGGTTTCTGAATAAGTGCCTAGAACACCACCACTTCCCCACCCCCTGGAAAGAGGCAACGGTAGTTATACTGAGAAAGCCAGGGAAAGTAAACTATCTCACCCCCAAATCATATAGGCCGATTGGGCTCTTGCCTATTCTGGGGAAGATATACGAAAAGATGTTAGTGGCCCGCCTAAAATACCATCTTTTACCAAGGATGAGCACCCATCAGTACGGATTCATGCCGCAAAGGAGCACCGAGGACTCCCTCTATGCTCTTATGCAGTACATCAACAAAAAACTAGCACTAAAACGGATTGTTACGCTCGTATCCTTAGACATAGAGGGAGCGTTCGACAGCGCCTGGTGGCCAGCGATAAGAGTCCGTCTGGCGGAGGAAAACTGTCCGGTAAATCTTCGGCGGGTCATCGACAGCTATCTCAGGGACCGAAAAGTCTCAATCAGGTACGGTGGGGAGGTGTATAGCAGTGATACAAGCAAGGGCTGTGTCCAAGGCTCAATTGGTGGCCCAATCCTGTGGAATCTGGTCCTAGACCCCCTCCTCAAAGCAGCAGAGAGCAGAGGAGACTACGTCCAGGCGTTTGCGGACGATGTCCTCCTGGTTTTTGACGGAGAGACTGCACTAGAGGTTGAGGAACGCGCCAATGTCGCTCTCAATCATGTTCTGGCGTGGGGTGTCGAGAATAAGTTGAAATTTGCCCCGCACAAAAGCACCGCGATGGTTATCACTAAAAAACTAAAATACGACACACCACGCCTGAGCATGGGGGGGATCGACATTGGCATGTCAAAGGAGATGAAGCTTCTGGGGGTAACCCTCGACTACAAGCTGACATTCAACACCCACGTCTCACTGGCTTGTAGAAAGGCGATCGGCATCTACAAGCAACTGTGTAGAGCCGCAAAGGTCAGTTGGGGGTTGCACCCAGAAGTCATTCGGTTAATTTATGTTGCGTGCATAGAGCCCATTATTCTTTACGCCGCTAGCGTCTGGGCACCGGCCGCGAAAAAGTTGGGCATAATCAAGCAGCTTGGGACAGTCCAGCGTGGAGTCACCCAAAAAATGTGCAGAGCATACCGCACAGTCTCCCTGAACTCGGCGCTGGTGCTGGCTGGGATACTCCCACTCGACCTCCGTGTCCGGGAGGCGGCAGCGCTCTACAGAGCCAAGAGGGGGGAGCCCCAGCCCGCACTAGGAGACCGGGAAGTGGAACGAGTGGCCCCAGCGCTGGAGGCCCCACACCCTGCGGAGCAAATGAGCCTGGAGTTCGCAAGCCTGGTAGACGAAGAACAATACCAGTACCACAGAAATCTTGCTGTGAGAATCTTCACAGACGGCAGCAAGATTGAGGGCAGAGTCGGAGCGGCGCTATCCCTGTGGAATGGCACCGCCGAGACAAAGGCCCTCAAGCTTGCTTTGCCGTCTTACTGCACCGTCTACCAGGCTGAACTACTGGCCCTGCAAAGAGCGGCAGGGGAAGTGCTCAGGTCTCGGGAAACCTCGTTCGGCATCTTCAGCGACTCCATGGCGGCCCTCCAGTCGGTGACCAACACGAGTTCCCTTCATCCCTTGGCAGTGGACACTAGAGACACTCTACGACGCAGCAAGCTCCAGAACAAGAGTGTCTCTTTGTTTTGGATAAAGGCCCACGTAGGGTTGGAGGGAAACGAGAGAGCCGACCAGCTCGCGAAGGAGGCTGCCCTGGGTTCGAAGAAGAGGCCGGACTACGATCTGTGTCCCGTCTCATTCGTCAAGCGACAAATCCGGTCGGAAACGCTCGGGGAATGGAACGGTAGATATCGGTCGGGTGACACGGCCTCGGGCACCAAAATTTTCTTCCCGGATGCGGTAATAGCGTACGGTGTGGTGCGGAAGATGACTCACACGAGTATAACCACACAAATTTTGACGGGGCACGGCGGGTTTTCAGCATACTTGAAACGTTTCAAGTGTAAAGAAAACCCATCGTGTGCCTGTGAACCTGGTGTCGAGGAGTCAGTTCCGCACATTCTGTTTGAGTGCCCTATCAACGCGAAAACTCGATACGAGACGGAGCAGCAACTCAACATCGAATTAGTTGCTGAAAATGCACCAGAATTGATGACTGGAAAGAAACGGGACTTATTTCTCAATTATTGTAGCGTCATAGCATCCCAAGTAATAAAAAGAAACAAGACAGATTAAGTAAATATGCTATCATGATATAATATGATATATTATAGACTAGCATAATATCATAAAGCTAATCAATTGTTATTAATAATAGGAAAATACAATATGTAAAAAATAGAAATAAGTCTAGAATAAGTACAAAATAATGTAAAATTAGATTAACAAAAACTGTTATCCCATCTCTGTTAGACAATACCTAGTGTGATAAGAAACTGTAAAATATTACCCTTTAGTAGCAATAAGTAGAATAAAAATTATGTAAAACAAATAAAAGACTAGAACTTAAAAATATAATTATGCCACTGAGTGCACAGGAGTCGGCTCAGCTGCTGGCCGAGACCTTCTACCCGGAAGACCTAGAAGAGGGAGAATCTGCTGACCACCGTCGGACACGTGAAGCGGCCTGTCGTGTAAACGACTGGGCGCATGATGAACAACATGACCCACCGTTTACACTTCAGGAGCTGAAAACCGCGGTGGAAAGCTTCAACCCGAAGAAGGCACCCGGGGCAGACGGTCTCACAGCCGACATCTGTGCCCAGGCTATATTCCGGGACCCAGGGACGTTTCTTGCACTGGCAAATAAATGCCTCGAGCACGGACACTTCCCTGGGGCCTGGAAGGTAGCCACGGTGGTAGTCCTCCGAAAACCCGGCAAAGAGTCCTACACCACCCCCAAATCATACAGGCCGATCGGCCTCCTGCCAGTCCTAGGTAAAACGCTGGAGAAGCTGCTAGTAGCAAGGCTGAAGTGGCACCTAGTCCCGCGGCTCAGTACTCGCCAGTTTGGTTTCATGCCACAGAGGAGCACCGAGGACTCCCTCTACACCATGATACAACATATTAAAGGGAAGCTGAGCGAAAAGAAGCTAATCACTGTTGTATCACTGGACATAGAGGGAGCCTTCGATAGCGCATGGTGGCCGGCCATCAGGACCAGACTGGCTGAGGAAAAGTGCCCGGTGAACCTAAGGAGGCTGCTAGACAGCTACTTGACTGGTAGGAGTGTCAGATTAAGATACGCAGGTGCCGAGTGTCGAAGGGACACGAACAAGGGGTGTGTGCAGGGGTCCATTGGCGGTCCGATCCTATGGAACCTAATCCTCGACCCTCTGCTAAAGGGGCTGGATGAGCGAGGCGTCCACTGCCAGGCGTTCGCCGATGATGTGGTGATGATCTTCGACGGTGAGACAGCGTTGGAAGTCCAGAGGCATGCCAATGCCGCCCTCGAGTATGTTCGGGTGTGGGGCATCGGAAACAAGCTGAAATTTGCACCACACAAAACTTGTGCAATGGTGATTACCAGGAAGCTGAAGTACGATGTCCCACTCCTGAGCATGGGCGGGGTAGACATTGGCATGTCTAAGGAAATCAAGGTGCTGGGGCTCACCGTCGACCACCAGCTCACTTTCAACTCCCATGTCGCTAACGTATGCAGAAAAGCTGTTAACATTTACAAGCAGCTGGCACGTGCGGCAAAAGTGAGCTGGGGCCTTCACCCGGAGATCATCCACACAATCTACACGGCAGCAGTGGAGCCTGTGATTTTGTACGCGGCAAGCGCCTGGGCACCGGCCGCGAAGAAGATCGGAGTGCAGAAAAGCCTCAACACGGTCCAACGAGGGTTCGCGCAGAAGCTCTGCAAGTCCTACCGCACCGTCTCGCTAAACGCGTCACTGGTGCTGGCTGGGATACTCCCACTCGACCTCCGAATACAGGAAGCAGCCGCTCTGTACGAGGCGAAGAAAGGGATACCACAGCCGGCACTAGCGGGCAGGGAGGTAGAGCGGGTGGTGGCATTTGCAGAGACTCCGCACCCGGCGAAACATATGGCCATGGAGTTCGTGTGCCTGGAGGACCGGACGCTTGTGGACACCCACAATACCCAAGCGGTCAGGGTCTTCACAGACGGCAGCAAGATTGCGGGCAAGGTCGGAGCAGCGCTGTCACTTTGGGACAGCGATGCCGAGATCAAGTCCGTCAAGCTTAGCTTGCCGTCCTACTGCACGGTCTACCAGGCTGAACTTCTGGCCATATGCGTAGCCACGCGCGAAATCCTCAAAAGCAAAGAGGGAACCTTCGGCATCTATAGTGACTCAAAGGCCGCACTTCAGACAGTCACAAACCAAGGTTCCCTCCACGCCCTGGCCGTGGAGGCGAGAGCAAACGTTGCCGCAGCTTTATCCCAGAGCAAAGATGTGTCCTTGTTCTGGGTAAAGGCGCACGCAGGCCTAGAAGGCAATGAACGCGCGGACCACCTCGCGAAAGAGGCTGCACTCCGGTCCAAAAAGAGGCCGGACTATGACCGCTGCCCGGTTTCATTCGTCAAGCGGCAGATCCGGTTGGGGTCGCTTGACGAATGGAACAGGAGGTACAGGAACGGCGAGACCGCCTCGGTCACAAAAATTTTCCTCCCAGATGCGATCGACGCCCACCGAATTGTGTTGAAATTAAAACCGGTTGGAATAATTACACAAATCCTGACAGGTCACGGTGGATTCTCCGAATACCTGCACCGTTTCAGGTGTAAGGAGAACCCATGGTGTACCTGTGAGCCAGACAAAGTGGAGTCGATCGCACACATCATGACAGAATGCCCAGTTTTTGAAGCGGAGAGGTACAACGCCGAACAAAAACTCGACACTAGAATAGACGAACACAGCATACCAAGCTTGATGTCAATAACCAAATCCAGAAAGACCCTGTTGGAATATTGCGTAACTGTTGCGACCAGGGTAATAAATAGGAACAAAGACGTCTAAACCTCTGTTTTTCTGGGTATAGAAGTTCATACCGAATAGATACCCAGACTAAGCATCGAGAAAAAGAAAATTTTTTAAAAAAGACTCAAACAGAAATAAGCCCAAAAAGGTCCCTGACAACGTCAGGGGGACATGAGCAGAGCAGGAGTGGTTTTTAGCCGGTTCGAGTCCGGCACTACCTCGACTGCCTCACTAGAGATATTCCTGTGAGATAGTCGAGGTGTCCGTGGGGATTTTCCACTCCTGCCAAAACTATAAAAAAAAAAAAAAAAAAAAAAAAAAAAAAAACCTAACCTAACCTAACCTAACCTAACCTAACCTAACCTAACCTAACCTAACCTAACCTAACCTAACCTAACCTAACCTAACCTAACCTAACCTAACCTAACCTAACCTAACCTAACCTAACCTAACCTAACCTAACCTAACCTAACCTAACCTAACCTAACCTAACCTAACCTAACCTAACCTAACCTAACCTAACCTAACCTAACCTAACCCACTTCATATCTCTGCATCCCGGTGACGCAATATCAAGCTGTTTTCAGCATTTTAAATCTTAACTAGTATCTATTTTTCCTAACTAACTACTTTTCCTAACTACTTTTAATCCGATACTTACCTGCCTTACCTGTACTCCCGTGCGCGTTCCGCGAAGTCGAGTCCCGTTTCGGTGGTGTTATTCGGTGTTTTTACATACTTTTTGGTCATAAAATCAGTTTTTTCAGGATAATTCCCGATTTTTCTTCGGGATTATTCCAGGAACACAAATAGTTGACTAGCCCGCGCGGAGACGCGTCTTTTGACACCTCGCACGTGCGCCTAGCTCGTAAAAAATTTGACCACCCACCCGCCCTCTGGTCTATAGGAAGGTAGACGTTGGGTTTTGGGCAAAAATTTTTTATCGCCAATTTAGCTCTCCCAGCAACGTTTATTCCAAATTCTCCTTGAAAACTATCCAAATAATTTTTTCTTGAGGTAGTTGGCGCCCTCAGGGGAGTTTTATTGATATATTTTGTATTTATTTTATAGTATCAGACCGAGTCCTCTGTTACAGGGCTCGTTTCCATAAATATTACCTTGCTGATCCCCTCTTTACAGGGATCAGTACAGACACAAGTGTCCCCCTTTAACTTCCGTAGTCCTAACCCGAAAACTAGCCAGGATGTTTGGTATAAGGACACCAGTGAGCAAGCCAAAGGCTTCGGAACAAGGTGCAGACGCGGGGAGGCCTCAACCTGCACAGGCAGGCCCATCGGTTAGGCGTAGCATTGGGGAGTGGGAAGCTGATGGACGGAGGTCCGGACAGCCCCTCAAAACACCAACCCCACCGAAGAGGGCCCTCACAACTACTCCCCCAAAAGTACCCAAGCCCAAGGTAACACTCGCTCACCAGACCAGGGTTGATGGACCGAAGCAGCCTGATCTGACTGAGCAGGGCTCACCACGAGACACGCCGCCCGTGAGGTACGCAAACAGGACCACGGAGGCAAAGGCGTGTCTCTCAAAAGCCAAAATTCAGCTCCTTAGTTCTCGGAACCTGAAAAAGGAAATTAGGGACGAAATTACAAAAGCGGTTGAGAGACTGTACCAGTTGGTAAAGGAGGCAGAGATCGAGAGGGGATCGGGAAAAGGAGCTGTGGCGGTCGCCGAACCCGAAAAGGCCCGAAATGACCCAAGGCCAACCACGGACGAACCGACGGAGCTCATGAAGCAACTCATGGCGAACCTCCAACAGCACAACCAAGCGTTGGAAGAATGCCAACAGCACACACGGGCTCTGTCGGAGCGTCTGCAACTGGCCCCTCGCTTTGTCGCAGGCCAGGGCCCTACCTTCGCGGAAATGGCCGCCGGCCCGAAGCAACATATCCAGGGGCCTCTTCATTCGGTAGTCGTATCGTCCGTAAACGAACAGGACACCGGTGAAGAGGTCATTGAAAAGCTTAGGACGGCGGTCGATGCCAGGAGCGAAGGCACGAGAGTAGAGCGGCTGCGCAAAGCGAGGGACCAAAAGGTGGTCATGGGCTTCAAAAGCAGGGAGGAGCTGACCAGGGTGGCGGAGAGAATAAGGAGAGCGGGAAACCTGGTGGTAGAGGAGGTCAAGAATAAGGACCCGCTCCTTATCATCATGGATGTTCTCTCCTGCCACACGGATGTGGAGGTCACTCAGGCACTGCAGCGCCAGAACGCCCACCTGCTCGGGGACATACCTGCGGAGGACTTGAGGCTGGGGGTGAAGTACCGTCGTAGGACGAGGAACCCCCACACATGCCACGTCATCCTGCAGGTGTCCCCTACGGTGTGGCAAAGGCTGACCATGGCGGGTCGCGTGCACATCGACCTGCAGCGAGTGCGAGTGCAGGACCAGTCGCCACTGGTGCAGTGCACTCGCTGCCTGCGCTTCGGCCATAGTCGAAAACTGTGCACGCAGCCCGCCGACCTCTGCATCCACTGCGGCGACCCCCACTTGCGAGCTGACTGCCCGTCCCGGCTGGCAGCGGAAGCGCCGAAGTGCCACAATTGCCTGTTGGCAAAACAGGCAAAGACTGACCATGACGCCTTCGACAGAGAGTGCCCAGTGCGAGTGAAGTGGGACGCATTGGCGCGCCTGTCGGTGGCGTACTGCTAAGGTGGCCCCGGCGCTTCCAGGAAACACGATTCCAGCAACCCGAACTCACCCTGCCCGTCCAGGCTACCAGGCGATCCAAGCGAATCTGCAGAGGAAGAACCTCGCGACCCAGGAACTTATGTTACTGGCAAGTGAGAGAAAGTTCGCTTTCGCACTGCTCCAGGAGCCATACGTTGGGGCGGTTAAAAGGATGCGAGACTACCGAGGAGCGAGAGTCTACCAGTGCGCGGAACAAGGAAGTGGAACTGTGAAGGCGGCAGTAGTCGTCTTCGACAAAGACCTTGACGTCACACAGTGTCCAAAACTCACCACCAATAACATCACGGTGGTGAGGATCCAAACCAGCGCCTGGGAAATCGCAGTAGTCTCCTTCTATTTTGAACCGGACCAGCCCATACAACCGTACCTGGAGCAGCTTCTGCAGATTCGCGAGGAAATGGCCCCTACCCGAATTATAATGGGAGGCGACGCAAACGCGAAGAGCACCTGGTGGGGTAGCTTGGTGGTGGATAGCAGGGGTGAGGAAATGTCGGGCTCGCTGGACGAAATGGGCTTGCAGGTGCTCAACGTCGGGAACACGCCAACTTTCGACACCATCAGGGGTGGCAAATCATTTACCAGCTTCGTTGACATAACAGCGTGCTCAACAGATATGCTGGACCTGGTGGAAAACTGGAGTGTTGAGGAAGGCATCACGAGCTCGGACCACAACGGTATTGTATTTCAAATTAATCTTCGGAAAGCCAAAGGGACACACATTAATAGAACCACCAGAATTTATAATACCAAGAAAGCGAATTGGAGCCAATTTCATATGAAATTGGCCCAATTAAAAGTAGATCTCAACCTTAGCCAAAAAATAAACCAAATTAACAGTAAAATAGAATTAGAAAATAGCGTTAAAGATTATATTCAAATTATTACCGAAACGTGTGATGTCACTTTGGCAAGGATTAAAAATAAAGACACACTTGCAATACCGTGGTGGTCCAACGAGCTTGCTGATATGCTGAAAGAGGTCAACACCAGGAGACGCCGCATTCGATGCGCCGCCCCAATCCGGAGAGCGAAAGTCGTCGAGGAGTACCTGCAAGCAAAAGAAAAGTACGAGTCCCAAGCCAGAAATGCGCAGACTGCCAGCTGGAAGGAGTTCTGCGAAAAACAGACCAAGGAAGGTGTCTGGGAGGGCATATACAGGGTCATAGGACGGACCGCGAAGAGACAGGAGGACGTACCGCTGATAAAGGATGGGGTACCACTCGACGCTGAGAACTCGGCTTCACTACTGGCGGAGACCTTCTACCCCGGAGACCTGGAAGAGGAAGACGAGGACGACCACCGTCGGACGCGAGAAGCGGCCAGTCGTGTAAACGAGTGGATGCATGATGAACACCATGATCCACCGTTTACACTCCAGGAGCTAAGAACCGCGGTGGAAAGCTTCAACCCGAAGAAGGCACCGGGGGCAGATGGTCTCACAGCCGATATATGCGCCCAGGCCATATTCCAGGACCCGGGGATGTTTCTTGCGCTGGCCAACAAGTGCCTCGAGCAGGGCTACTTCCCCGGGGCCTGGAAGGTGGCCGCAGTGGTGATACTCCGCAAGCCGGGGAAGGATTGCTACACCAACCCAAAATCCTACAGGCCGATCGGCCTCCTACCAGTCCTGGGCAAAATGCTAGAAAAAATGTTGGTAGCAAGGCTGAAGTGGCATCTGATCCCGCGGCTGAGTACTCGTCAGTTTGGCTTCATGCCCCAGAAGAGCACCGAGGACTCCCTCTACACCATGATACAACACATCAAAGCAAAGCTAAACGAAAAGAAGCTGATCACTGTTGTATCGCTTGATATAGAGGGAGCCTTCGACAGCGCATGGTGGCCGGCGATCAGGACCAGACTGGCTGAGGAAAAGTGCCCGGTGAATCTCAGACGGATGCTGGACAGCTACCTGACTGGTAGGAGTGTCCGAGTTAGGTACGCCGGGGTTGAGTGTTGCAGGACCACCAGCAAAGGGTGCGTCCAGGGGTCGATAGGCGGTCCGATCCTTTGGAACTTGCTGCTGGATCCTCTACTAAAGGGGCTGGAAGAGCGAGGGGATCACTGCCAGGCTTTCGCCGACGACGTGGTTATGATCTTCGACGGTGACACAGGTTTGGAGGTCCAAAGACGTGCCAATGCCGCCCTCGAATATGTTCGGAGGTGGGGCATCCGAAATAAGCTGAAGTTCGCGCCACACAAAACCTGCGCGATGGTAGTAACCAAGAAGCTTAAGTACGATGCCCCACTCCTGAGCATGGGCGGGGTCGACATTGGCATGTCTGAGGAAATCAAAATACTGGGGCTCACAATAGACCACCAGCTCACTTTCAACACCCACGCCGCTAACGTATGTAGAAAAGCTGCCAACATCTACAAGCAGCTAGCAAGAGCGGCCAAAGTGAGCTGGGGTCTGCACTCGGAGATCATACGGACCATCTACACGGCGGCGGTGGAGCCGGTAGTGATGTACGCGGCGAGTGCCTGGGCGCCGGCAACAAAGAAAATCGGAGTGCAGAAAATGCTAAACACGGTCCAGTGAGGATTCGCCCAAAAGCTCTGCAAATCATACCGCACCGTTTCGCTGAACGCGTCCCTGGTGCTGGCCGGGATACTGCCACTCGACCTTCGAATACAGGAAGCAGCCGCTCTGTATGAGGCCAAGAGAGGGGTACCCCGGCCAGCCCTTGCGGGCAGGGAAGTGGAGCGTGTGGTGGCGTTTGCGGAGACTCCTCACCCGGCGAAGCATGTGGCCATGGCGTTCATGAGTCTGGAAGACCAGTCCCATGTGGACACCCACAACAACCAGGCGGTCAGGTTTTTCACCGACGGCAGCAAGATCGAGGGCAAGGTCGGAGCAGCACTGTCACTATGGGACGGTGAGGCCGAGATCAAGTCCTTGAAGCTTAGCTTGCCGTCGTACTGCACGGTCTACCAGGCGGAACTCCTGGCCATATGCGTAGCCACGAGGGAAATCCTCAAGCGCAAGGAGGGAACCTTCGGGATCTACAGTGACTCAAAGGCTGCACTACAAACAGTCACGAACCAAGGTTCCCTCCACGCCTTGGCGGTGGAAGCGAGAGCGAACGTGGGCGAGGCTTTATCCCAGAGCAAAGATGTTTCCTTGTTCTGGGTAAAGGCTCACGCTGGACTGCAGGGCAACGAACGCGCGGACCACCTTGCGAAAGAAGCTGCACTCCGATCAAAAAGAAAGCCGGACTACGACCTCTGCCCGGTTTCATTCGTCAAGCGGCAGATCCGTATGGAGTCGCTCGACGAATGGAACCGGAGATACAAAAACGGTGAAACCGCCTCTGTCACCAAAATGTTCCTCCCGGACGCTGTGGATGCCTTCAAGATCGTAGGCAAGGTGAAACCAACCGGAGTGGCTACACAAATCCTGACGGGCCACGGTGGGTTCTCCGAATACCTGCATCGCTTTAGGTGTAGGGAGAGCCCATCGTGCATCTGTGAGCCGGGTGTGATGCAGACAGTTTCACACATTGTGACGGAATGTCCTGCGTTCGGAGCGGAACGACTGGAAGCAGAAAATAAAATAGAAACAGAGATAAACAGAAACAATATTAAGGAAATAATGAGAAACGGAAAACAAAGAAAAATTTTTATGGAATATTGCACAGCCATAGCAAGCAGAGTAATAAAGTTAAATAAGGAAACATAAAGGTATGCTTTTAATATAATTATACATATTATATACACACAAAGCATACAATAAATTTACAGATTTTAAAAATAGAAAAACTAAACTTAAAACGAAACATAAATTCCACAAACAAGCAAATAAATAAAACAGACTTGAATAAAACACCACCTTATCATAAAATAGTAAAATTAAAATAAATAAAAAGGCATTTATATCATTAATAACCAAATACGGTCTCTGACTACGTCAGGGGACACTTGGAAGGGCAGGAGTGGGTTTTAGCCGGTAAGAGTCCGGCACTGCCCAGACTGCCTCACCAGTGAGACAGTCTGGGCGTCCATGAGGATTTCCCACTCCTGCCAAAAAAAAAAAAAAAAAAAAAAAAAAAAAAAAAAAAAAAAAAAAAAAAAAAAAAAAAAAAAAAAATCTTAACTAGACTCCCTGTAACGTTCCCACTAGGGATAATTGACAATTTCGCGAAAAACACTTTTTCGTTTATTGACTTGTAAAAATTTTCAAAAAACTCCCTTTAGAAAGCACTATTTTAAATTTTATTCAAAATTTTCAGTCTATTCCTGGTTTTTAATAATTTAATCCGATACTTACCTGCCTTACCTGTACTCCCGTGCGCGTTCCGCGAAGTCGAGTCCCGTTTCGGTGGTGTTATTCGGTGTTTTTACATACTTTTTGGTCATAAAATCAGTTTTTTCAGGATAATTCCCGATTTTTCTTCGGGATTATTCCAGGAACACAATATCTCGCTGGCCCGCGCGGAGACGCGTCTTACGCGAAAAATTTTGACCACCCACCCGCCCTCTGGTCTATAGGAAGGTAGACGTGGGGTTTTCGGCGAAAAAATGTTTTGCTTGTTTCTCTTTCGTTTTGTCTTGGTGGGGTTTCAGGGGTCTTAGTTCAAGGATTCCAAAATTTTTTAATTTAATGACCGTGCCTGCAAGGGCTCATTTGTGACAGTCGACACGAATAATTATTTAATTCATAGTAATTTATTTTTATTGAATTTTTAATTGGATTTTCTTTTAATTTGTATTTAATTTATGGTTATTTATTTTTAATTGATTTTTGTTTTAATTTGTATTTTACTTTGTATTTAATTTTCTGTGTTCCCCTCTTTACAGGGACACAGAAGAACCCAGTGTCCAGTTTACAAGTCTCTCCTCCCAAGTATTTTCTCCACCTCAGACACTACTCCACCGACATAGACAGACTACTCCACCTCAGACATCGATCTACATGGTCTTCATATGGCCTGACCAAGATTATATCTGGACTTTAAAAGAGACTGTGACCTCAGAGTTTGTTTCGGCCTTTCCTCTCAGAGTACGGACGCCAGCAGGTCAAGCTACCCGAAACTGTCAAATTTTCCCAATCAACCTTGAACCGTAATGCTTTAGCGATAAAGTTGAAAATCTATTAAAGAAATTTGACAGATTGTAGTAGGTTGATGTGCTGGCGTCTGTACATAGTCAGATACATACACCTCATACAGTTTTTAAAATATGATTGACGTCTCAAAGTGTTTGTACAAACCTAACAGAAATAAAATCGTTTATTATTAGTAAATATCATTAATGACTACACTCGAGAGCAATGAATCCGGGTCACTTAAAGAATGTTAAAAATCTCGGAAACTAAAAATGATAGGTTAATGCAATAAATTGTATTTAATATACAATGTAATACTCCTTAAATGAAAGTAAAAAAAATATGAGTCACCATACATTTTATTAACACAAAATTACATAAAGAAAAAAACTGTTGATCTCTCCTTAAAACAAAAATAGGAAACATGAAATTTTTTTACTTTATTACGATTTTCTTGAATTTTAATACTTCGTATTGCCTCCTCGTGCTTCCATTACTGCGTTTACGCGGTTTGGCATGCTGTACACCAAGTTCCTTATACGATTTTGGGGAATATTCCCCATTCCTCTGTGAGAGCAATTTTGAGCTCACGAAGCGTGATTGGGGGAGGGTTTCGTTGTTTTACGCATCTGCCTAGCTCGTCCCAAGCATGCTCGATCGGGTTGATATCCGGGCTGCGCGCTGGCCACTCCATACGAGTAATGTTCATCTCTTGAAGGTAGTCATTCACAATCCTACCTGTATGAGGTCGGGCATTGTCATGCATAAATATAGCATCCTCACCTAAATTGACCATTGTTAGATACGGGACACGGGACAAGTAAAACTATCACTGGCTGTAAACGCACTGTCGTTTATTTGAACATAACATGCAACTGTCACAGTATCCGGGGTGAGGCGCGCGGGGGCGAGCGGGTGATCGCGGACCGTGTCTCGCTCTCGCTCGCTCACGTAGCAGCGGCGCGTTCCCTATGCCTAGTACACAACATCTCCCCACCCTATTCTGACAAGCCCACTTACAAAGAATATGAAATACTAAGAATAAGAAATATTAAGAATAAAATATAAACGTAGCAGAAACAAAAATGTAGGTAGTAAATATACATTTACACAATGGACAATACACAATAGACATTTTTATAATTAAATAAGATAGTCCGTGTGACACATTTTATTATTAACTAGGTATCTTATAACTAATCATTTTCCTAACGCGAGGCTTCTGTAATCAACTCTTGGGATATTGCGCAACACTCTATCGGGATGCTGGGACGCCACTGGCGTCGGTGATGACGAACCATTCGTTGTACTTGCACCCTGTACCCCCTCCCCCGCGGAGTCGACTTGAAAAGCGGGTTGGAGATTCGGTGATGTTGATCGTGACGTGATGCCGTCATCGTCACCCGAATGGTCCACTTCGCCGATATCCCAAGATTGCTGTGAGTTGGCGTAGCCCTTATAAAATACGATTTGATTTTTGTGTTTTTTCACTACACTCCCTGTTAGGTGGTCGTTAATCAAATAGACCACCTTACCAATTTTGTCTGTGATTGTACCTCTGCACCACGTAAACTTATCTTTATTCAAAAATTTTTTGTATAACACTTCGTTTCCGCATTTAAAAGTCTGATCATTTTTGCCGCCGTTGTATTTACTCTGCAAACACTGTTTTGATTTTACTGAAGTGTCCAATGACGTGTCTGAGGGTGACAACGGTTTTGGCGACAGCATATCCAAGCGTGACCTTAGTTTGCGTCCAAACACTAATTGTGCTGGAGAGAAACCTGTGACAGAATGTATCGAGTTTCGGTAATCAAAAAGATATCTTAACAGCCTGACCCTACTCTCTTTCTGACTTTGACTAGAGAGGATACACGATTTTATACCTTTTTTTGCAATCTTCACAAAACTTTCAGCCTGACCATTGCTCGCGGGACTATATGCCGGTGACGTCACGTGGTTAATCCCGTTTATTGTGCAAAACCGTTTGAAGTCGTGTGACGTGAAAGCCGTGCCATTATCGCTAACAATTGTATTGGGTAGCCCAAATCTAGAAACAAACTCGCAAAGTTTTTCTACTGTGGCTGATGAGGTCGTTGTACCGCACATATCGTAAACTTCCACCCATTTAGTATATGCATCTACCACTATTAAATAATGCTTATTATCTATGGGACCTAAAAAGTCTATGTGTAACCTGTGAAAGGGTTGGGGTGGATATTGCCACAGCGCGAGTGGGGCACGTGGGGGCGTTGGTCGTAGGTGTATGCATACAGTACAGGAGTTAATCATAGTTTCGATCTCATTGTCAATACCCGGAAACCAAAAACGGGAACGAGCTTCGGCCTTTGTTTTTACAATTCCTAGGTGGGAACTATGGAGTTCGTTTAATATTTTTATTTTAAGACTTTCGGGCCAAACTACTTTATGCCCTCTCATGACACAGCCCTCTTCATATGATAATTGATTTTTGCATGCATGAAAAGGTTTTAATTTTATATCAGTCATGCTCCTAGGCCAACCCTTAGAAATAAAATCGATCACTTTTAACAAGTTGATATCCCTGCTAGTTTCCCTGCGCAATTCGTCTAGTGTGACCGGCATGTGACCATCTATAACGAAATGAACGTACGATGCGCGGTCAATGGGAGCGGCAGCGGCGGCAGCGTGCTGCGTACTGTCCCCGCACTCCCCGCCCCCGGGTTCACTGCCCGCCGTCGCTGCCCGCGACTGCGGCCCGTCGCCCGCGCCGTCGGGGAGACTGGCGCGGGACAAATAATCCGCGCAGTTATTCTCGCTACGAACGTATTCGATTTTATAATTATATGCACTAAGGAACAACGCGTATCTCTGTAATCGGTTTGCCGAAACCTCTGGTATACCTTTGTATGGCCCAAATATGGAGATTAAAGGTTTGTGGTCGGTGCGAAGGATAAACGGGTCTGATTTACCGTACAGATACTGATGGAACCTTCGAACTCCGAAAATAATAGCGGTTGCCTCCTTCTGTATCTGCGAATATCGTTTTTCAGCCGTGTTAAGAGTGCGGGATGCAAACGAAATAGGACGCTCGCATCCGTCCTTGTCAATTTGCGACAATATCGCACCTAAACCATTTGGTGAAGCGTCCACAGTGAGGATTATCTTTGCGTTAGGGTTGAAATGCGCTAACACTTGGTCTGACGTTAATTGTTTTTTTATTTCGACGAACGCTTTTTGACATTCGTCGGTCCAATTCCAATTAACCCCTTTCCTTAAAAGATCATATAAGGGACTGAGAATTTCGGACGCCCTCGGTACGAAATTACGGTAATAATTCACTAACCCTAAAAATGATTGAAGTTTACCTACATCCGTAGGCATCGGGGATTTCTTAATTGCTATTACCTTATCCGATGATTTTTTGAGCCCGTCTTTGTTTATTACGTACCCTAGATAACTGATTTCGTTTTTGAAAAATTCGCATTTCTCTTTTTGCAAGGTTAGTCCTGCGTCTTGTAGCCTCTGTAAAACTGCAGTTAGCCTTTCTAGGTGTAGCCCGGGTCCGTCGGCTGTTACTAGGACGTCATCTAATAGACATAACACACCGTCCATGCCTGACAATATATTTTCCATAGCGCGCTGAAAAATAGACGGTGCGCTCGTTAACCCAAACACCATACGTGTATATTGAAACAACCCGCGGTGCGTATTTATGCACGTAATTTTTTGCGAATCCTTGTCTAAAACAAATTGGTTATAGGCCATGGACAGATCTAACTTTGAGAATTGCTGTCCTCCGTGTAACTTCGAAAATAATTCGTGGACCGTAGGTAACGGGTATTGTTCTACAACTAATTGTTTATTTATGGTTACGGAATAGTCTGCACACAGCCTTACGCTCCCATTGCGTTTTAATACTGGCACTACGGGTGATGCATACTCAGAGTGATCGACCTGCTGTAATATGCCTAAATTTACTAAACGGACAATCTCTTTATCTACCTTGTCTCGTAATGCAAATGCGATTGGACGTGCCTTGAAAAACATCGGTTTTGCATCATTTTTTAACCTTAACTTGACTTCGAACTTCGTGAATTTACCTAGTTTATCTGAAAATACGTCTTTGAATCTACTATGCAAGTTAGCGACTGTATTTGCTTCATTGTTTATAAAATTACAGGGCGCTAATTTTAGTTTAAATAAGGACAAAAAATCTCTACCGAGCAACGGAGGCCCTTTGCTACGCACCACGTACACATCCAATGTGTGTGTACTCTGCCTATATGTGATCGGTACGCGAATTATGCCTAAACAAACGATACTAGTGCCCGTGTAGGTTAATAACCTTTTCTTAGGGGGCAACAAAGGCAGGCTGCTAAAATGTCTGTTGCAACAATCCTCTGAAATGACTGTGACTGCGGATCCACTATCTATTTCGAACCTCATTTGTGAGCCGTTGACAAACACGATTTCTGTCATAGGTTCCCCCCGTTCTGACACGATATTACGTAAAAACTCACCATCGTCGTCCTCCTCAGCCACGTCACCAGACACAACATGTTTTACTTTGCACACTCTACGCAAATGTCCTTTTTTATTACACTTCCTACACGTAAAGTTCGCGAACCGGCACTGGGATGACGGATGGTTATTTCGACCGCACACGGAACATTTCTCCTTGACCGGTTCCTTCTCTGGAGCCGTACGCGTACCCTGCACCTTAAACACTACATGTTCTTGCTGTGTTGATGGTGACGCTGTCGTTGATGCGGAGGCACCTTCCCGCGCACATCGGATGCTCTGCGCCAACTCCACTGCCTTCGCCAGGGTCAAAGTGTCAGTATCCTTCGCGAAGAGTTTGTCCCTCTCGGGACCCGCCGACATACCCATCACAAAGCGGTCTCGGAGGGCTTCTTCTACATTGGCGAACTTGCAGTGTTTCGTGAGGCCGCGCAGTCTTGCCGCCCACTGCGCATGCGTCTCACTCGCTTGTTGCGTTGCCGCGTAAAATGCATATCTTTCTCCGAATCCACACTTTTTTGGCGAAAAGTGAGCATCTAATAGCTCCCAAATGTCTTCGAATGGCACCTCCTCCAGCTGTTTAGGCAAAGCCAAGTCGGCTGTGAGCTGGTAGGTACCATCCGTGAGTGCGCTCAGCAGGATCGCTCGCCTCCTTGAACCCGTAGCATCGTTATTTTCGGAGATGTCATTTGCTATAAACCACTGCCGCAGGCGACTTTTATACGCCTTCCATTCGTGCACTGTGTGGTCAAAGTTATTTAAAATCCCGAAATTAAACTGAGCCATTGTCTAAAGCGTAAGCGTGGGTTGCTCTCGTCGCCACTGTTAGATACGGGACACGGGACAAGTAAAACTATCACTGGCTGTAAACGCACTGTCGTTTATTTGAACATAACATGCAACTGTCACAGTATCCGGGGTGAGGCGCGCGGGGGCGAGCGGGTGATCGCGGACCGTGTCTCGCTCTCGCTCGCTCACGTAGCAGCGGCGCGTTCCCTATGCCTAGTACACAACAACCATAAATGGACCAACGTGATCATTGAGGATTTCTTCCACATATCTTACGCTAGTTAAAGAGCCGTTTTCTATGATCACCAGCTCTGTGCGACTTTGTATTTGGTAAATTATGTATCATAAACATATAAAAATAAGAAAGCAAAAAAATAAAAATAAGTAAAGCGCAGAGTAAGACAAGGAATCAAGATAAAATTGTTAAATATAGTTAATAAAAAGAAATAGTTAAATAAGTTATGTTGGATATATATTGTTTAATATACACAAAAACATAAGATAAGTAGATGATAAGAAATCAGTAAGAATTACTTTGTTTTGAAGCCAGTAAATGTAAAAATATAGAAATATAAAACTAATTGTAAGAACCATATAAAAATATTGTTAGATGTAAAGTTGGTAATAAGTATTATTTAAGTTAAACGATAAAATTTATGTTAGTAGAAAATAAGAATCCGTCGAAAAACTGAAAAACTATAGTTTTCTAAGAATTAAATTAAAATTATTCTTTTCCAAGAATGTTTAGATGTGAACCGTCCGAAAAACAGGACGCCAATGAACGACTTGGCGCGCTGCAGCCACCTGGTCTGACATGGTGAACGCGGGCGGAAATACGTCATCATGGTGTTGTCAAGAGAGGGAGATAGTTGCATATACCTACATAGATGTGACACGAAAACGAAAGATGCTAGACTCAAATAATGTTTATATGACCCCGAATGAGGCCCAAGGACACAATACTAGCTTTTGCCCGCGACGTCGTCCGCGTGAAGCAACTTTCTTATATTATTTTTTCCGTAAGAACCATCCTCGTACTTCAAGAAATATTCTAAGAAAAAAAAAAAGAATTAGGTAGCAAAATCGGTTCAGCTGTTCTCGAGATTTGGGCTTAGCAACACATTCAGCAATTCATTTTTATATTATAGATACGCATTATCCTCCACATTACGGATCGGATTTACCTCAGTTGGATGTCGGGGCTTAGAATAGTCTATACACAACTACCGTTTTGTTCTTAGTAACTGACACGGTACTAAAAGAAACTTTAGTAATTAATACACGAACACAATCACATCGATAAACCTTCGCAAATTTTTACTAATAAATTTTTCTCGGCAAAAATTAAGTACCCTACCATCGCCCGGCGCAAACAAAGGTAATTCCAAAATTAAGACGTGAACGAAATCCAATTCAATATCCGATACCTACAAGTCCTACAACCTGCTGCGTTCACATTTTTAATACATGAACCGCGTTCTATCTTGAGACACTCCGGCAGGCACTATGCTACTACCTACAGTTTTTTACAACTACTTCACTATTTAAGGTGCTATAAAAATATCTGCCACGGCTTTAATGGGTCGTCAATGAAAACAACTGCTATCTCTTTCCATCTGTTCTGTGAATGAAAACTGATATCAGCTGACTAGTTCGTCACTGCCTAATCTACTAGGTACGCAATAATACGCCGTGTTTTAAAAGTGCAATTACTTACCAGCTACCGCATTCTTCCAAAAAACAGACTTAAACGGGTTCGTAGTAAGCGCAGATACGTGTCTCCGTTCAGTCTGTCCAAGAACACTGGACCGAGAATTCTGTTGCCGAGTATCCCGGCCCACACATTAACACTAAACAGAGTCTGACAGTGGTCAGGCCGCACAACACGAGGATTCGCCTCAGTCCAATAATACGCATTGTGTATGTTAAACATACCAACCCGTGTGAATGTGGACTCGTCAGTCTACAGAATGTTGCGGCGTTCTTCTCGAATCCAATTACAAAACGCGAGGCGAGCAGCGTAGTCACGTGGGTGCAATTCTTGTACTCTTGTGAAGTGGTAAGGATAGAGCCCTTCCCGCACGTAGTGTCGCTTCGAAGATTCGAGCAGCATCCCTGGTGCTCGCAAGTGGATGACGCCGGAAGAATTCTAACCCTTCCTCTTCGAGTTCGGCAGAGTATGGAGGCCTGCCTGCGTCAATCGGAGGCGGGTCAAAGCGGCCGTGTTGTCTAAATCTGTACACTGCATCCAGAATGGTATGATGACTCACTCGCACACCAAACCTCTGCTGGTATAAGTTTACTGCATGCGCAGTTATGGAGTTACACTCGCGGTAGCACAATACCATTTGAAGATATTCTTGATTGGAATACCGTCGTCTGGGAGGCATTTATAATGAAAGCGCGCGCGATATTCCCGACGCTGACCGCTAAAACTAACTTCCGAGCGGGCGGGGGGCACCGGGCAACTGGCGAGCGGGCGCCGGGCGCGTGGCGCGTGCGACGAACGGGGTAGTGTGGGTGAGGGTGGGGGCGCGCGGGGCTGCGGTTTGACGACCGAGTGGCCGCCGCACACGGCGGCATTGTTTGATAAGAATGGCAACAGTGTATGAACGTCGCCGGCGTTTTTGTATTGAATTCAGTGCGGTGCGGCAACAGCTTACTATGGGATGGTTTTATACTAATAAATCAATTCAAATTTATACGTTCGTTTTTTTGTATGAAAAAAAATATGACAAATAATCAATAATTTATCTTTACTATTGTAATCTATAAACACAATACTGTCTCCCATTGCAGCCGTGGCAGATATTTTTATAGCACCTTATATACATGGGTTCACAATTTTTATTTTAGATTATCCTTTGTATACCACATAGATCAATAATTTCTCAACCACAGGTAGCCATTGACGATGCGTCCATCAATCCAAATGGAGTGAACGTCTTCCAAAATGGTTTCGTGAATGTGATAAACGTATGCCAATCAAATGGACGCCTTCCAGCTTTGGATTTCCAAACGGATTGAAATCCATGTATCCAATCCAAATGAACGTCATTCGCGGCCGACTGTCAATGTCAAAAACGTGCGACACGCAATTTGGAATTGGAAGCCGTTCGAATCGTCTGTGAATGGGCAAAACCGCGTCCATTTTTTTGTAAATTTTGTCTCGGCTTTTGCTATGTGTTGACGGGGGGTACTGTGCTAAGAGGTAAATTAAACGATTAGTTTCGAGAAATAGGGGGGGGGGGAATAGGGGGGGGGGGTATATTAGTTAATAATTACTAGTGTAAAAATTACAAGTTATAATATTTCCTGTTTTTCAAAAACAGGTACTGGACTAATAAATAATTGTTTGGACTCGTTTGATTTTGTCGTTTGCACATTAACGGTAAAAGCGGATTGTTTTATTTTAAGTATTTTTTTTTCTCTACTAATATTCATATAATTAAATTAGATAGCCACTATCTGCGAGTAATATTGTGTTTGTTACTCCAGCCATTTTCGATTCTACGAAAAAGTCCACTGTGGCGTAGAACTCTCGAATCGTGCACTGACCCTGGCCCATTAGCATACGAATAATAAAACTGTAAAGCGGGACCGCAAACTATTAAACTATTTGTTGAGTGGTTCCCGTGCCTGTCTACAAATTGTTCTTAGTTTTCATTTGGGGCATTAATAGGCACTAATATGTCCGAATCTGACCACATTTTTTTTTTTTTTTTTTATTAAAACTAATAATTTTGGCTAATATTTTTTACAAGCCTACTGAGACTAATAGCTTTATCAGTGTAATTTACAACAGTATTTAATGACATATAGTTTTATGAAACCAAATTGAATTTACTCAGGTAATTTTAACTAATATTTATTAGTTGGCAACTAGTATCTAATATTTTACTACCGTAGCTTCGAGAAACGCACACTAGCAAACTTGTAAAAAATATTCGTTCATGGACTCATAATATTAGTCTAATAAGTTTCGAGAAATAGGGCCATGGTGAACACCGCTAGTCAGAAAAATGACGCATCTGTACAACGCTATCTATTGGTAAATGGATAAAACGTCTGCACAAAGCTTAGGAATGAAAGAGGTATTCGTGAATGTTCTAGAGGCATTTTGCGTTTTTGTAATTTTCTATTATCTCCGAAATTAAATGACCAATTGGCATACTGTTAGGGGCAAATCTTATCTCTATAATGTCGTGTCATTAAATAAAAAAAAACTCTTTTAAAAAATTAAAAGACATACTATAAGATAAAATATAGAAAAATGGTGTCGCGGACTTTTTTGTTAGAACTTTTTTAAGGCGGACCAGATTGCCATATATTGCTTTAGATAAATACTTAAATAATTCTGTAGAGGTATTTCTTTTCGACTTGCTAGACAAAAGTTGTGATAGCTCAGCTAAAATCTCAGAATACAGAACAATCTGTATTCTGAGCCTAAAATGCATGATGTAAACATATTTATAGCCTATAGCACTCACACATAATGTAGCTTTCTACCAGTGAAAACATTTTTAGAATGGAATGATTGACTCCGGAGATTACCCGCTACCATACAAACAAACAAAAGTTTACCTCTATAGAATATTAGATTTGCAGAAATCGAGAACTTCCAGAAATGATTAATTTCCTTATCCGCGACTCGCTGGATTTTAAAATCACTCGTCCATACAGATTTTGACAGCAGATTTATCGCTAGTGATTTCAAAATCTGTGTTTGGACGCGAGGTTTTGAAATCGATTGCGTCACTTTGTATGGGCTTTAACAAAAAGGTATTTTGTCCAAAAGCCTAGGGATTAGTTTGGTAAAAAAATATTCAGTCATAAACACAGGTTAGGGGGGGGGCTAAAGCTAATACTAATATAGTCTGTGGCAAAGAGTAAAGTAATATAGAGGGGTCTGTGGGTTTCTTCTTCAAGGAAAGGAAATGTTCGGCATTTTCTAAGACGTTTGTAAAAGAAATAAATGGTGGTAGTGCGGTGTGTATAGTGATGGCCGGGAAGTACTACGTGTGGGGCGAGGGCGTGTGGCGCGAGGTGGACGTGGCGTCGGGGCGCGTGTCGGGCTGGCGGCGTCGCGCGCGCTTCGTGTTCGTGCGGCGCGGCCGGCTGCTGGTGGCGCGGCGCCGCCCCGTGCTGCTCGCGCTGGAGGCGCTGGCCGCGGGGCAGCCCAGCGCCGCCGCCGACGGCCCGCGCCTCTCGCACCGCAGGTAAACAATACTCAAGAGTGCTATCCTTGCATCAGTATGACGTCGGCGTCACATTCGTTTTCGCGCTCAAACTGTGTCGTCGAAGATGCAGATACTGCAGTAGGCAGGCCATGTCTAACATTTAGAGCTTATGCCCTGCTATTGTGCTTGTGACAGGTGGAAGTATGTGTGCAGTCCAGTGTGAGTGTCTGTTTGTTGTTATAGCTGTGTGTATTAAAGGTTGCTGTTGTTTGTGGACAGGGTTGTGACTACTGCAAAGCAAACATTATATGTGAACAATGTGTTTACAGGGCCCTAGCAACAGACCACACTCTATTTTTTAACTGAAATGTGAAACTTGTTCCCTTATCGCTGGCCGACTGCTTGCATATTTGCTGTCATGTTATGTATCAATGAAATCTTATTAGATATAGTCTGACTGTAATTCTTCTCCTGTTGGCTTTATCACAAATATTTTCCATTCAGAGTTGTTAGTGAGAAAATAAAACTAAACACTAATGTTGTTCTGTGCCGTATACCCGTAATATGCAAGGTGTGCACTTGGCTCTGCAGTGCATGACCTGCAGCACTTGCAAACTCATAACACATTTGCGAAATGTTATTGTTTGGCTGTGTCATGAAACAGTTGTTCAATCCATTTTGGCAGATTTGCAAACAAATGGTATAATATAAATAAGGAACATGTAGACTTGTATTAATCTCACAACCCTGTTGTGTGTTGTGTGACTACCGTCAACATTTTATACATTGTCACAGGGTATTTCATGGTTTTCAAGGTTGCTGATGCATTTCTTATATTATATAAGCGTATATATTAGTATACATTTCTATCAAGTTGTATTTGAATAAAGTGTAATTGCAACTGTTGTATTACGATGCCTCTCCCTGCAGCAAGTCTGAGAGCCGCACCAAGCGCAAGCACGAGACGCCCCCCGCGCCTGCCGCGCCCCCCGCGCCCCCCGCGCCCCCCGCGCTCCCCGCGCTCCCCGCGCTCTCCGCGCCCCCAGTGGCGCCGCTAGCGTGCGAGCACTATCACTGCTGTGCACACAGGTGACTATCATTGTTTTGTTTGTAGTGTTGCACCAACTTAGTGTTTGAGTGATGCAGTAGAGCCTTCTGCTAGATTTTATTAGTTTTCCTGAAAGTAGTTGAGTTCAGCTTGAAGCACACAACGATCTTGCGCGTGCCCAAAACCGGAACCAACGCAGCCATCTAGTTTTTACAAAACAGTGGCACAAATGTTTACCATCAGCGTCATCGTTTCAACGTCTTTGGAGCCCCAACAGATCCTTGTAGCACGTAGTTAGTTGTCACTTGTAGCATGCATGTCGCCGTGTTCACATAGACAATGTTATCTGTAATAATTATAATGAGGCACTTTTATTTATTCTTATTATTTTAAATTGTACTCGGTAGAAGTAGGCAGCTGTAGATAATGTGTGCGACAAACAACACACGACGTTATTCCAGATGCAACAACAACGACACGCGGCCGGCGGGCACGCGCAACATAGCCACGCAGTGCGGCGCCGCCCCCCCCTTCAAGCAGGAGCACCACACCACCGCCACCGCCGCCGCGCCCGACTACAGCTCTGCAGAGGAGTTCGTGAGCACGAGCGCCCACAGACCGTCGCTCGCAGCACGCAGACCATCGCTCGCAGCACGCAGAAAGACGGAAGTGAACGAGCTATTCGGCAAGACGCCTGCGACCAAACCAGCGGCCGCCGCGGACAAGAAGCGCACGCCCGTTGCGACACACGCGGTAGACACGTCCGGCGACGAGAGGCGAGAGCGCACGAGGAAACGACCTCTGACAGTCGTCAGCGACTCCTCGTCCACAAACGACCCGTTGCAGCGCAGTCAGTCGCCCGGCGCGTGCAAGGAGCTGATCATCTCGGAGGCGGACGTGGCACTGCTGCGCGGGTTCGTGTCGCGCACGCGCCCGTCCGCCCTGGCGCGCTTCGACGCCGACGTCGCCTACCAGCGCTTGCTGTTCCACGCCATCAACCCGCTGGTGCACGTGGAGCGGTGCGCGCGCCTGGAGCGCCGGCTGCGCCCGGAGCGGCCGGGCCCCACGCCCGCGAGGCCGGGCCCCACGCCCGCGAGTCCGGGCCCCACGCCCGCGAGGCCGGGCCCCACGCCCGCGCAGCTACGCGCCCGCCCCGCGCCGCGCAGCCAGCGCAGCGCCTCCGCTGATACCGATAAGGTAACTGGGCTACGTTTGAGGTGGCCGTTTGTTAGTAAGCAGAAGAAATCGACAAGAATTGACTAACATAAAAGCCCATCAATGGCTTTATGTGTCAAATTCTAAAACGATTAAGTAATAAGTAGCTGCGCGCCGCCCGCCGCCTGCCACGGTGCAGAGACACGTAGAAGTAAGGAGCTCTTAGAGTCAGATACAAAATAGAAATGATAGAAAAAGGAATTTTAATTTCAAGGAGAACAAGGACGAACACTCGTCTCGGAATAGAGTGCGTGAGCCGGCCAGCGGCACGCAGGAGTCGCCAGAGAAGAGGCAGGCTGGCGAGCCAGCGCCGCCCGGTCGCCTGGGAGTGTCGGAACGCAACAACACACTCGAAAAAAAAGTGGCGGTGATAAAAGCACCCAAGACTAATGGCGTCGCCAGTGATGGTCCGAGAGCGAAGCCCGAGCGGAGCAAGGAGAAGGCAGCCGGCACCGCAGCAGCAGGCCGGGCCGCCGCGCGCTCGCCGCCCGGCGCGCACGTCATTAGTAAGCGGTAGGTATCACTGAACGCACAGTTGTATACACTAGTACTGATCGTATTCCATGTTTCTGCTCGAGCACATTCCTTGTCAGTTGTTGCATCTGCGACGTTAGTAGTAAAGCGTGTGTTGTGCGACGTGCGCAAAGCTTCCCATAGTGTCGAGCACTAAATGTTACTTTGAATTAGATTTCAGTTGAAAGTGTGTTTGGGCTGCTGACTGCTGACCATGAATGTTTTGCATGTTCTGGTCTAGCCCCCCAGTTATATATTAACTAGACTACTAGATACTAGTGATACTTCTAAATACATGTAATTGTTTGAGATTCCTTACTAAGGGGGATGCGTTTTCCTTCGTTTTCTGCAATATGCATGTCAGTGTCAGGGTGTATGTTGATCAAAATATGATTCGCGATTGTAGAATATAATATGTTTTTACAGAATAATTATATTCATTAAAATCTTCATCACATCTACGAGGGTGAATCAAAAAGTTCTTAGAATTGCATATATATAAAACCTTTTTGGGAGAAGTTCGATATTCAAATTAATGAGTGTCAATCACACAATATTTATGCAAACTGTCACTTATTTTTGTCCGTTCGTTCGCACCTATAATGCCCGGCACGAGTCGTGAGCACAGATGGGCAGTAGTGGGGGCAAGCTCGCGCATTGTACACTTTCGGCCAAATTTATTTAGTACCGCTTTTGCTCAAATTATTGATAGCTGTACTTACGCAAACTATTGTTAAAATATTAGTGGTATTTGAAATTTTACTTTGATACAGTAGGCCGGGGGGGTTGTTGTAGGCCTTTGTGACTTACGGCCAGTTTCTTCATCAACACAATCAGTCAAAGTATTAACTTTTACTTGACCTTTACTGATACTACAGCAAATGTTTTCTTCGTTCAAGTAACTGCTAAAATAGTGATGAAACAAATTTAACCGTTACTTTGACTTAACAAATACGTATTAACAAAAATAAACTATTTCAAAATTAAAAACGTAAGTCACTAAAATTGCACCTTTCGTGCAATTTTAGTGACTTACGTTTTTGTACAGTAGCCGAATGACACGTGAGAGTCCAATAGACGACGAGCATCGACAGACGAACCAATCGCGTGCAGCCTCGGTGCCCTCCGCCTTCTTCATTCCGCCAAAAAGACCGAAAAATGAACTACTGCGCAGGTGTCAGTTTGTGCTCACGACTCATGCCGGTTACTATAATAAATTGTTTTGTGCAACGAGTTGCTAAAAACCCAAAATTATGGATAAAAGTCAGTTACGTGCGGTGATAAAATATCTCAGTTTGAAAAAAATGTCTACGAAGGTAATTTTTTCGGACATTCAGCAGACATTAATGGATGATGCTGTACCCTATTCTACGGTTGCGTACTGGGTGGCTGAATTTATAAGAGGTAGATCAAGCTGTAAAGATGACCCGCGTTCTGGGCGGCCTTCAACCTCCGTTACGGAAGAAAATGTCAAAAAGGTTGAGAATCTGGTTTTGGAAGACAGAAGAATAACACTATAAAACATATAGCGGAGATCCTAAAGATATTCAACGATGCCATTTGGTAGCGTTCAATCCATTTAAATTGATTCACTGGGGTTCAAAAAAGTGTCGGCAAGATGGGTGCCACGAATGTTAACCGACGAAAACAAAAAGCGACGTTTGGAAATTTCTAAGCGTAATCTCGAAATGTTCCAGCGTGATTCGGATAATGTTTGCCGTCGCCTTGTCACCATGGATGAAACGTGGGTCCACCATTTCGATCCTGAAACTAACGCGGTATTCTGCGTGAGCGACGAATACGACGCGACGCGACGCTGCGAACGCGACGAACGCGATCAACTCAACGGCATACCCTACTTGCGGCCTATATGACAGTCTGCGGCGAGACGCGACGTAACGCGTACTTGTTTTGAGGGCGAACAGACGCGTCACTTCAACTTTCGAGCAAAATTGTACTGTAACTCTCCATGATTCGAGAAGTAATGACTAAAATCACGTAGGACACTTGCCGCGTGTAGCATCGCGTCGCATTACGTCGCGTCGCGTCGTATTCGTCGCTCATGCAGGACACCGCGTAAGAGACAAAGCATGTCTTGGAAACGACCATCCTCTCCATCCATTAGGAAATTTCGAGCTGCTCCTACCGCTGGCAAAGTTATGGCCTCAGTGTTCTGGGATAATGAAGGAATCCTTTTTATTGATTACATGCCGAAAGGCCAGACGATTACTGGACCCTATTATGCAAATTTAATCCCGAAAGTGCGTGAAGCGATTAAAGAAAAACGTCGTGGAAAACTATCGTTGGGCGTGTTGTTTCTTCAAGATAACGCTCCTGCTCATCGATCAGAAGTTGCGCTCAGCTCAATCCGCTGTGCTGGCTTCAATCTCCTTGACCACCCACCATATTCTCCGGACTTAGCCCCGAGTGATTTTCACTTATTCCCAAAATTAAAAGAGGATATTCGTGGAACAAAATTTTACGATAATGACGCGGTTATGGCTGCCGTAGAGGAGTTTTTCGAGAGTCCAGAAAAACATTTTTTTTTACAAGGAATAAGGAAGTTAAAAACGCGTTATTCTAAATGCATTGCTTTGGAGGGAGATTATGTAGAAAAATATTTAACATTTTTGTTTAAATCTTTGCATTTTTTAATATTGATTCCAAGAATTTATTGATTCACCCTCGTATTCTAAGATCAAATCAGAATTTCATAAATTTGAATTTCATTTAAATGTAACTTTTTTCCGATGTTACCAATTTATCAATGTTAGCACTTAATAAGTAAGTTAGCTTATTTCCCTGATTCATTGTGTACCTTCATCAATACATTTTTAAAAGTTAAATAACAATGCATCAAGCAGTGTTATTTAACTTTTAAAAATGTACTATGTGGTTGTATTAGTGTAACCAATTGTTGGTGAACCTAATAAAAACTAAATAAATAATCAAATGCCCCTATTGAATGACTATCTTGTATCTTAGAAAGTAGGATTGATGATTGTAATGATTCTATAAGTACACATTAGTCACGGTCGCGAATCATATTTTGATAAACCTGTTATTAGAAATTCACGGGCTATCTTAGCGCATCCTCCTTCTGCCTGGAGTGCCGCAAGGTACGACTCTCGGGCCGCTGGTGTATGACAGTATTTGTGTGCAGCGCATCCACCGGCAAGGAGTACTCTAACCTGGAGGACCACGCCATCGTGGCGTGGGTGAGCAGCGGGTCTCGTGCGAGTCTCGTCAGCGGCAACCGCGTGTGGCGCGACCTACAGGAGCAGTACGGGCGGCTCACGGGGCGCGGTGAGTGCACTGTCGTCTGTGTGTCTAGCATCGCTCGTCAGCTGTACCGCGTGTGTAAATCATAGAAAAAAAAAATACAGAAAGTCCCTATACGAGGCCGAAAGGCTTTTATCTCGGCATCATACTGCGACATTTAAAAATAAATGATATTCTGACGGGGCTCACTGTGATGCCACGGGCAAATACAGAAATAAATAAAATAAACGACGACACGGTTGGCCCAGTGGCCGTGCGATCGACTGCTGCGCTGCGTGTCGCGGGTTCGATTCCCGCACGGAACAAATATTAGTATTGCGTACAGGTAGTTGTTCCGGGTCTGGCTGTTTGTGTATGTGAATTTAAATGTTTGTAAACGCACCCACGATCAGGGTTGGGCAGTATTTGAATTACTTGTAATTAAAATACGTAATTGAAATACAAATACGTATTTGGTATTTGTATTTCAATTACTTCCTGAAAATGTACTTTGTAATTCGTATTTCAAATACCTGACGGCTAAGTATTTTGTAATTAGTATTTCAAATACTTGAGGCTTCAAAATACATTTAACCTTCATTTAGCGATCGTGAGTGTGAGTGCGAGGCGAGAGTGCAATGATGGTAAAGCAGCTATTAGAGTTGGCAACACTGCACCTGTTATGTACACTGTACGCTATGACTGTACATCAAAATTGGCCAACAAAACGCAAAAAAAATGTTCGTCGAATTGTCAATGTCAAGCTAAGATGTCAACTCATAACGGTTTAACGGTTTGTTTTTAGTTTTTTGACGGAATAAATAAAGCTTCTGTTCTGTGTAGAATACAAATATTAAATAATACACTATTAGAACACAATAACCAATTTATTAGTGCGTAGATGTAGGGTATTTTAAGTTGTTATACACTTATTATTGAGCAAATAAATCAAACTGATAGGTTAACTTTCAGCAAATATTTATAATAAAACAAAATCTTTTAAAAGTGAATTGAAGGTACGAACTAATTAGTTAAATCAGCCGTTAGATTAAACAAATAAATAATAATAATCGTAATAATGAAGTTAAGAGACAGTGTTCCGTCGAACGGTCCAAAAAGAAGAGCGAGCGGTCGCGTTGAGCCGCCGATCGAGCCCGTCTCCACCCCACCACGAGCCGCGGTGGTCCGATGTTGACGTCACGGCTAGCTAGGTGGCACTTGTAGTTCCGGGCGCCAATAACAGATGGCGCTCGCTCCACGAAGTTGCCAACACAAATTGTATTATTAAAGTTTGTCGCGATGGATGATCAAAGGATGGCTGTTTGTCAGACAGTACATAAATAATTTTGTATTTTATATTTCAAATACCTTACTTATAGATATTTTGTATTTTAATTACTTGCGATACTGTATTTTGTAATTTGTATTTCAATTAAAGAAAAACATGTATTTTACCCAGCCCAGCTCACGATACAGGAGTAATTCCTAGTGTGGTTTAAATAAAAAATAAAAAAAACATGTAAAATGCTAACAAATAGAATGTGTGTCGCAGAGCGCTCGTGGCACTCGCTGCGCAACCGCTACCTGCGCTACATCCTGCCGGGACTGGGCGCGCTGCAGCTGCCGCCCGCCGACGTGGCGCGTCTGCGAGCCGCCGCCGCCACGGGTACGTAGTGCGGGCGAGGGGCCAGGGTCCGGGGCCGGCTTGACGTCAATGACCTGACTTTGTGTCTGCAGGCGCTATCAAGACGAAGAATCGCTTGGCCGTGCGGCGCCACTCTGCGTACCAGGAGCCGGCGCGCGGCGCGGCCTCGCGGCGGCCGCGGGGCCGCGCCTCCAGCGACGACGCGGCCGCCGCGCCCGATGACACCGCCGCCGGTATGTATCACTCTGCGTACCAGGCGCCGGCGCGCGGCGCGGCCTCGCGGCGGCCGCGGGGCCGCGCCTCCAGCGACGACGCGGCCGCCGCGCCCGATGACACCGCCGCCGGTATGTATCACTCTGCGTACCAGGCGCCGGCGCGCGGCGCGGCCTCGCGGCGGCCGCGGGGCCGCGCCTCCAGCGACGACGCGGCCGCCGCGCCCGATGACACCGCCGCCGGTATGTATCACTCTGCGTACCAGGCGCCGGCGCGCGGCGCGGCCTCGCGGCGGCCGCGGGGCCGCGCCTCCAGCGACGACGCGGCCGCCGCGCCCGATGACACCGCCGCCGGTATGTATCACTCTGCGTACCAGGCGCCGGCGCGCGGCGCGGCCTCGCGGCGGCCGCGGGGCCGCGCCTCCAGCGACGACGCGGCCGCCGCGCCCGATGACACCGCCGCCGGTATGTATCACTCTGCGTACCAGGCGCCGGCGCGCGGCGCGGCCTCGCGGCGGCCGCGGGGCCGCGCCTCCAGCGACGACGCGGCCGCCGCGCCCGATGACACCGCCGCCGGTATGTATCACTCTGCGTACCAGGCGCCGGCGCGCGGCGCGGCCTCGCGGCGGCCGCGGGGCCGCGCCTCCAGCGACGACGCGGCCGCCGCGCCCGATGACACCGCCGCCGGTATGTATCACTCTGCGTACCAGGCGCCGGCGCGCGGCGCGGCCTCGCGGCGGCCGCGGGGCCGCGCCTCCAGCGACGACGCGGCCGCCGCGCCCGATGACACCGCCGCCGGTATGTATCACTCTGCGTACCAGGCGCCGGCGCGCGGCGCGGCCTCGCGGCGGCCGCGGGGCCGCGCCTCCAGCGACGACGCGGCCGCCGCGCCCGATGACACCGCCGCCGGTATGTATCACTCTGCGTACCAGGCGCCGGCGCGCGGCGCGGCCTCGCGGCGGCCGCGGGGCCGCGCCTCCAGCGACGACGCGGCCGCCGCGCCCGATGACACCGCCGCCGGTATGTATCACTCTGCGTACCAGGCGCCGGCGCGCGGCGCGGCCTCGCGGCGGCCGCGGGGCCGCGCCTCCAGCGACGACGCGGCCGCCGCGCCCGATGACACCGCCGCCGGTATGTATCACTCTGCGTACCAGGCGCCGGCGCGCGGCGCGGCCTCGCGGCGGCCGCGGGGCCGCGCCTCCAGCGACGACGCGGCCGCCGCGCCCGATGACACCGCCGCCGGTATGTATCACTCTGCGTACCAGGCGCCGGCGCGCGGCGCGGCCTCGCGGCGGCCGCGGGGCCGCGCCTCCAGCGACGACGCGGCCGCCGCGCCCGATGACACCGCCGCCGGTATGTATCACTCTGCGTACCAGGCGCCGGCGCGCGGCGCGGCCTCGCGGCGGCCGCGGGGCCGCGCCTCCAGCGACGACGCGGCCGCCGCGCCCGATGACACCGCCGCCGGTATGTATCACTCTGCGTACCAGGCGCCGGCGCGCGGCGCGGCCTCGCGGCGGCCGCGGGGCCGCGCCTCCAGCGACGACGCGGCCGCCGCGCCCGATGACACCGCCGCCGGTATGTATCACTCTGCGTACCAGGCGCCGGCGCGCGGCGCGGCCTCGCGGCGGCCGCGGGGCCGCGCCTCCAGCGACGACGCGGCCGCCGCGCCCGATGACACCGCCGCCGGTATGTATCACTCTGCGTACCAGGCGCCGGCGCGCGGCGCGGCCTCGCGGCGGCCGCGGGGCCGCGCCTCCAGCGACGACGCGGCCGCCGCGCCCGATGACACCGCCGCCGGTATGTATCACTCTGCGTACCAGGCGCCGGCGCGCGGCGCGGCCTCGCGGCGGCCGCGGGGCCGCGCCTCCAGCGACGACGCGGCCGCCGCGCCCGATGACACCGCCGCCGGTATGTATCACTCTGCGTACCAGGCGCCGGCGCGCGGCGCGGCCTCGCGGCGGCCGCGGGGCCGCGCCTCCAGCGACGACGCGGCCGCCGCGCCCGATGACACCGCCGCCGGTATGTATCACTCTGCGTACCAGGCGCCGGCGCGCGGCGCGGCCTCGCGGCGGCCGCGGGGCCGCGCCTCCAGCGACGACGCGGCCGCCGCGCCCGATGACACCGCCGCCGGTATGTATCACTCTGCGTACCAGGCGCCGGCGCGCGGCGCGGCCTCGCGGCGGCCGCGGGGCCGCGCCTCCAGCGACGACGCGGCCGCCGCGCCCGATGACACCGCCGCCGGTATGTATCACTCTGCGTACCAGGCGCCGGCGCGCGGCGCGGCCTCGCGGCGGCCGCGGGGCCGCGCCTCCAGCGACGACGCGGCCGCCGCGCCCGATGACACCGCCGCCGGTATGTATCACTCTGCGTACCAGGCGCCGGCGCGCGGCGCGGCCTCGCGGCGGCCGCGGGGCCGCGCCTCCAGCGACGACGCGGCCGCCGCGCCCGATGACACCGCCGCCGGTATGTATCACTCCGTGTCCACTTGTGCTCATTAAACTTGACATTGTGCGAGGCGCTTTCGACGACTTATACGTTATCGTTAAGTGAAGAATTAAAATTTTTTTTTTTTTTTTTTCTATCGTGCGCTAGCTCCGTCGTCGCCGAAGCGTCGCTCGCTGCGCTCTCGCCCACCGGAACCCGCCAGCAAAGACACCAGCAATAAGGACGAGAGCGGCGACGAGTCTGTGATCAAGGCGTCCGGCAGGAAGGAGCTAAACAGTAAGGCAACCGGCAGCAAGGAATCTGGTAATAAAGCGGGCGGCAGTAAGGCGCCCGGCAGTAAAGCGGGCGGTGGCAAGGAGCTCGAAAGTAAGGCGGCCGGCAGCAAGGAGGCTGGCAGTAAAGCGGGTGGCAAGCAGCTCGACAGTACGGCGGCCGGCAGCAAGGAGTCGCGCCGGGCGGCGCGGTCGCCGCGCTACTCGGAGGTGACGCGGAGGTTCGCGGCGCGGCACCGCACGTCGTCGCCGCAGTCGTCGTCGTCGCAGTCGTCGTCGTCGCGCTCGCCGTCGCCGCTGCTGGTGCCGTCCTCCCGCTCGCGGCGACTCTTCAACCCGAACGCTAACGTGTGATGCGATGACGTCACATGTTCGGTTAAAAGAATGTCGCTCACATACATATTTGAGCTCCGTACTAATCTACTAAACAGGGTCGAAAATTTGTCCTGCAGCAACAGTTCATTCTTGAGCGCTATCGACCCAAGAATACCGTACACTATCATTGTACCCGTCACTCGGGAAGATAATCTCAAGAGCTGTTGTCAAATATCGAGTGTTAGTTTACTTGTAGAGATGTCACTGTGCCTCCACGCCCTCCTACTACAAAAAATTAAATCTTTTCTCTTTGTAAGATTAGTTTACATAAGTATAACTTTGTACAGCGTTTATTAGTCAGCAGTTACAAAGCGCTGCGCAGCACTGTACAAAGATATACTTATATAAACTGATATTATAAAGAGAAAATATTTAATTTTTTGCATGTTTGTTTGTTACGCTTTCACATTAAAACGGCTGCACGGATTTTGGTGAAATTTGGCACATGGGTAGCCCGGTCTTAAAGGACATCAGTGTAACCAAAGCCTGTCATAGCTTTTTACTGCGAGTAATAATATAATACGGTGGGGGGGCAGGACGCGCGCAATATGTATGAGAGGCGGTGCCGAGGTATACACATAACACATCACATTTCATGTTCTATGTTTCACAACGTTCAGTAAATGTGTATTGTTTGTACATTCAAGTGCACGTTAATGGTCAGAAAACATTGACAGCCCCCTTAATGCTACGAAGTAAAGGCGCTGTCAGTGTTGATCTGTAACGTGGACGTGCGGCTGTCTGTACAGGAACTGAGCTACTGTAGCGAGTGTGCCAATACGTTCGCACGTCACGATATATTTTAGTAGTACGCACACGGTGGAGTATGTGTTATAATCGGTGGTAGTGGGTTCTGTAGTTTCTGCACGACTTTATATAATTATATATGTATTAATAAAGGCTTAAAGATCGTAAGGCCTCTGCCTCGAATCATGCGGGCAGCGGGGCGGAGGCGGCGCGGGACCGGAGCGGGCAACGCAGACCGTTCTCGAAACCAGCGGGCAGATCGCGCGGCCCTATAGCGGCTTAGTGTTGTGTTCGTGGTTGTGTCGTCGAGATATTTGTTTTTATTCGCGAATAATTGAAGGTCTGAACAACGGCGGCAACATCTTTTGATTGAAATTTATTCCTAACGCTCGATTTATTGTGGGCAAAAGACTGCAATGCAGACGCGCGGCCGGCCACCGCTTGACTGGAGGACTGGAGTGCACCGCTCGTTGCCCGCCCCTTTCCAGGGCCGGTCCATTTGATTTTACGCATTAGATCCTGCCGCTGCCGCCACCGCCCCGCTGCCCGCAAGATTCGGGGCAGAGGCCTTAAGCCTTGTGCCCGAAGCACGGGTGTTCACTGTTCACACCGCCAACTTCTATACTCCGGGATGTTACCGAAATTCGGTCTGGAGGACTATTTTATTATACATAATTATGTATACGAAGGATAGGAAAGACTCCATTCAGCAGGCTGTCATTTTGCATTTAATATTTTCTACCGACGCCGCAACGCCCGACAAACTTCATAGAGATGCACTCACAAGACTGGGCGCGTGCACACGCGCGTCGACAAATTTAAGACGGGTATTATAATGATTACTGCCCTGCGTACAAATCTCACTGGTCGGGATAACTTGGGTATAAAATATGTGTCCTCAAGTGTGGCGTACATACTCCACTGAATATAAGGGATCTTTATTTATTATATTTATATACATGAATTATGAACTTTTTATAGAGGCGAAATATTCCTCTCTCGAACCTCGAACGCGCCGGATAAGGGATCTTTATTTATTATATTTATATACATGAATTACGAACTTTTTATAGAGGCGAAATATTCAGCCGCAGTTGAAGCGCTTTACCGACGCTCATTTTCGCTTGTATTTTAATTATCTTTACCTGTCGTCCAACGTATTTTTCTTGCATCTCTGTCTCATTATTACCTGCGTGTGAAGGACAGCAAGCTTTTATACTTGGTATCAATTTAATAAGGTGTACCGCGCGGAGAATGTATGCGAACTATGTCTAGTCTAGGTAGATTTAAGAGTGTGTGTCAACAATGATTTGTACGTTGTCATGTAGAGCATTGAGTTTATGGTTCCAAAACGTGACATCGCTCTGGAGTGTGGGGCGTGCGCGTGTGTGGCCGTGCGTGGTCGCGTGTGGCCGTGCGTGGTCGCGTGTGGCCGTGCGTGGTCGCCGGATGCTAATCTCTGTACCTGTTGTAAGAACAATGTATCGTGTTAAGATGAATGTCGTCAACTTTATGTTCACAGATTATGGATATATTTTTAAGTAAACATTGTTTTTTTTTAATATTTTGTGATTTAATTTTGTACAGCATCCTTACCTTTTCGAAATGAATCAGTGTAGCGAAGAGAATGATCTTTAAATAATGGCAGTTCCAAGAGCAACTGATTGCAGTCTGCCCTAAAATCAGACAGCCAGACTTACCAAGGGGTATCGTGTTACCTAGTAACTAGGTTGTGGAGGTCAGCTGCAGTCGCGTCATGAGAAATACTGGTATTCAGCTGCGTTTGGTTAGACTGGTACCCGACCTCAACGTAGTTGGGAACAAGCTAGGCAGATGATGATTGTAGCGGTGTTACTAGCTGTGCTATGCAGCTTTATTTATTCATTTATTATTGTAAATGAGTACTTCGCTAGCTTGTCCTTGTGCTGTCCTGTGGTACTCGCGCGTGGAGGCGACACTGATGAGTTTCCGTATCTGATTAGAACACTAGCTGTCTACGGTGTTAGGCAAGGTATAAATAAATGTAAAGACTCGCTGGGAGTGGTAAGGGACACTTTACTGTCTCAGGGACACATAGTTACATAGACACTCACTAGCTAGTACACTCGTACTCACGTACACGTCGCACACGTGCACGTTTGGCATATCGTCTGTATCACTGCTCATTACTTAACACTACGGACTTATTATACACAATACACTTACTAATACAGTCGGCTTACATAATATGTATACATGAACAAGGATTCACTTGAGAGACAATAAAATTCATTTTTGTCCTTGTATACACTATTTTGAGGCTGAGTGTACCTTGCTTGTCGGTCAACAACAGCGCGGGCGCTCCCGAGTGCTCGTCAGACAGCTCGGCATTACAACACTTCGCACATTGCAGCGAATAACTAGCACTTGATTTCGCTTTGTCTTGACACTAATCAATTTGAAAATTACACAAAATGATGTCTCCAGAATGTTGATTACGTAACATTCCATATTATATGAAACAACGGGGATGTTTTAATAAAATATTAAATGATTTTGTTTGTAATGAAAGCTGTTGACCGACTGTAGGTAGATGTCGCCACTGTGCAGCTAAGTGGCACACGGTAAAGTTACTGACACAAAGTTCGAACGCACTGTTCACTAGCGTCCGTAGTCACTCGCACTGCGCACGAGTGCGTCACACGCGGACACTGCACACAAGTATGGCGTACGACGTTTTCAACGTCTGTACGCACAGACACATAATTATGGAAACAACAATGAGTCGACTTTATTGGTACCCGAATCACAATAATTAGAGCTTACCAAACTACGCTACAACAGTTTGGTAAGATATGTTCCAAGTGTACCCACTCCCCACCACACTAGTATGGACTCATTGTTATCACTTGCCGTACGTGAGGCCGGCGCAGCGCACGCCTCTCGCTGCACCGGCCCCGGTACCCATCTAGTATGATGACAATAATTGTGGAGCCATATTTACAGAAGTTAAAAGAACATTTGTAATGTCACAATAAAACAACTTGAATGGACAACTTCAGATACATAGGTACATCTATCTAGAACAAGGCTGCTCGCCCCGGGCCCCGAGACCCGCGACTCACGCCCCACGCCAGGCATTTGAATTAGCCCGCCAAAAGCTATCAGCTGGCGATAGTCTTGAGTAGTAGTAGTCTTACAATATTTCGCTTCTTGTGAACTCAATTAGTATTTTTTAAATACTTTTCAGACTTGATTTTACTATCGAGCTCGTATTGTCGCCAAATATGAATAGTTGTTAGCACAAATCCGCTCATCTCCTCAAAGGTCTCGGTAAAGTTGTTTTGATTATCCAAACTGTGAGTAACGTTGAAGGTACTTAAGTGGTATAAGATGCTCCGCCAACTGACAAGGAATCAAAATGGGCTGGGCAGCCTCGACCTAGAACATTCGCCAGCTGACGCGGCGCGGACACACGTAACACTTGTAACAGATAAAGCTACGGTTTTCTAGAAGCGCGGCTCCGTCACATTACAACGTCCGTCATGAACATCTGTCATGTTCACCAGTATTTGTGTGTCAAAAACGCCCTGTATTTGGCCAGCCGTTATCGTGTGACCGTTTAGCGGATTCTTGGGAAACCAAAGCTTTAGGCCCTTTGTACACACGCGTTTTTCTAGCCGTGAGAAACTACGGTTTATTCGCCGTATGTAGGCACGCTCGTCAGTGTTCATCACTATGGGACCTTGTTGACAGACACGTATTTTCTGGAGCGCGGTTTATACGCCGTACCGTAGACACCGTGCCGTGTACAAAGGGCCTTAGTGTTGCATTACGTTACATTTATTACAATACGACCACCAGTCTAGCTTGCCATTAACGTTGGCACGCTTATCCTACGTGTCGGATTACGACAAAAGAGGCTTCGATTAAAATACACTAGATACATTACACGATACAGTGTCACGAACAAAGACTCATTGCTCGACTGGCCGCGGTTGCTGCACAATAATATATTGAATTCAGTGATTCACATGAACTTCAGATTATTACCAAACTCATTACTAAACCCTGAAGTTGAATATAAACATCCAAATTGAGAACTTCCTCCTTTTTTAAATTCGGTTAAAAACTGTCTGTCATCGTTAGACATATTTGCTTGAAGCTTGAAAATAAAGTAGGTACTTAATTATGACATAAGTACAAAAATATTTATTCTTAAATAAAACTTAAAATCTAAGCAATAGTGTTGGAAAACGATGTTGATCATCGGTGCTTATTGTATTGTTGATCGCGTAACTTATTTTTGAGGCGCTAACTCTGAATCTAGTGTACTGTTCGGTCGAAACAGAGAGGTCAATAGTCAAAACAAGGGACATTTTACTGTACACGAGACGATTACTGCTTAAACTTACTACACTATGTATAATCAGACAACCAGTTCTAACTATTAATTAAAACGTAGTTAAAAGTTCTTACTTAGCACAGTTTAAAACTTCAAACGTGTAGAGTCCTCAACTCTGTCGTCGAGTTGTCGCCGGTTGGAGGTGAGGCTTCTACACACGGTTTACTACTATCACGACTTCGGCCAATTTTCACCAGTGAAACTGAACGCGATCAGTAAATTTAAACCGTGATAAAGAGCTGTGCGTGTTGTCATTGTTGGGGAATACTGACAGCAGGTTTTATGTGCTGAGTGCTGACCGCGTTCAGTTACAGTGGTGAAAACAGCTCTTGCATGGCAATAAAAGGGGAAAGTCAGGGTCAGCGCAGGCCGACGGCTCGCGCCGCTTAGTGTCGTCGCGCGGCAGGCCTCGCCCGCTCACACCAGCTCCAGCACCCGCTTAGTGTCGTCCCACGGCAGGCCTCGCCCGCTCACACCAGCTCCAGCACCTTGATGGTGCCCTGCGAGTTGGCCGCCAGCAGCACGTGGCGGTCGGACGAGCGACGCCAGCACACGGCCGACACGAACTCCGACGGCTCCTCGTCGCGCCGCTCGCGCTCTAGGAAGCCGCGCACGGCGTCGAACCTGGGGAAAGTAGCTATTTTTGTTTAAGGAATACAAGGTCGAATTAAATTGACTAGCGAAACTTCACAATTCTGCAACTCAAACTCGAAGCATTTATTTCAAATAATCCATTTACAGGCACTTTTGAACTGTCAAGGGGTCAGCCAGTCAGAAAAACAGTACCTGTAGGCGAGCAGCGGCCGCGACAGGCCCGAGTAGTACACGTAGAGCGCGTTGTTCTCGGAGCCGCACGCCACGTACTTGCCGTCCGTGGCCAGCCCCACGAAGTTCTTCTCGTTGGCGTGGCCCGTGAACGAGCGCACGCAGCGCGGCGACTCCACGCGCCACAGCTTCAGCGCCGAGTCGGTGCTGGCCGACACCAGCGTGCGCGCGTCCAGGAACTTCACGTAGGAGACGGCCTTGCGGTGGTCCTTGAACACGGCCAGCGGCTCGCGCGGCGCGCGCAGGTCGTAGTAGTGCACGCAGTGGTCGGCCGAGCCGAAGGCCAGGTGGCACGACGAGCGCGGGTTGAAGCGCACGCAGCACACGTTGAACTTGGCCTCCAGCGTGGCCACGGAGCGCTCGGCGTTGAGCGCCCACAGCTTGACGCGCGCGTCGTCGGAGCCCGAGGCCAGCAGCCGCACGTCCGCGCGGTTGAAGTGCACGGACCAGCAGCGCTTGTCGTGCTCGTGCAGCGCGCGCGTGCGCTGGCCCGTGCCCGCGTCCCACACGCTCACCGTGCCCTCGTAGTCCGACGACGCGATGACGTTCTTGTGGTAGGCGTTCCACGACACGCACGAGATCTTGTGCGAGCACTGCATCTCCGCGCACGGGTAGTGCACGTCCACGCAGTCGCGCACCACGCTCTCGTACTCGAACACCTTGATGCGCTTCGTGACGCCGGCGATGGCGAAGAACTCCTCGTCCTGCGCACGTCGAACGTCATTTATTTAACAGTCATTATTGGGCCTCGCACGGGAACAATACAAACTGAATAGAATCATAGAGAAATAAAAAACACAAGTATTCACAAAAACAGAACAGAAGTCCTGTTAACCTCGATCACGCCTGATAGAAAGCGATGGATGAGGTCTATGATGGAACGAGCGTGCCCAGAAAATGCCAGTTCACTCTTGCTTTGAAGGCAGACGGGTTAAACGTGGAAGAGAACAGAGACGCTGGCAGAGAGTTCCACACTTTGGCCGTGCGTAGTTCGACAGGTCGGGACCTCAACCAAGTGCGGATGGTACTCTACAGTACTTCTGGTATTATGGTAGTAAAAGGGTGATGATGGGATCAGGTCGTGGAGCTCCTGCGCACTCTCTGAAGTACAGTCTTCAGGATTTACGGATACTGTGTGCTGGTACCTACCCTTGTGTATGGAAATAGATGTTGGGTGTAGCAAAAGAGCCATGGAGCCATATAATAAGTGCTGTGGAAATGCGTTCCTTGCAAAGCGTGCGAGTGTAACTATGAACAATAGTAACAGATAGGATGAGTAATGATATGATGCGGCAACGGTGCGGTTTGAATGAAGATGTATTGACAAACATTTCAAAGAGTATAGAGTGTGTAATGAGGAATGACAGGCGACTAACTAACTAAACCAGGCAGAACGCCCTAGAAAGACATATTGCTGATGTTAGTCAGAAAGGTCAGGTGCGTGGTGCTCGCAACCGACGTGCGAGTATGTCCAGGTGTATGAAAGTAAACGAGTTTGTAAGGATCGCAGCAGGTGGGGGCGTTCTGTAGTTTCTGCTTACCCCCTTGGGAAAAAAGCGTGATTTAATTACGTACCTTGTCGAACTCGATGGTGGACACGATGGTGGAGTAATTGATGGCGTCGCTGCAGTAGCTGAGCGTGGCCAGCGGGCGCAGCGCGCGGTAGCGGGTGAAGGCCAGCAGGTCCTCTCGGAAGGCGTCCAGGCCGCGCGGCCGCAGCGCGGCGCGCGTCAGCGTGTCCGTGAGGTCGGAGGGGCCCGCGGGGACCGCGCCGGGGGCCTCGTCTGGGGCGCGCTGGTCGCCTTCTGCACACATTACATACACTTACACTTTTAAGGCGAATTTCTCCAATGGAACTGAACGCGATCAGCACATTTAAACAAAGTTCATCAACTGTCAGTGTCAGTGTTCCACTACAATGATGACTCCGACAACTCTTGAACGCGGTTTATATATGCAACCTGAGCAAATGCTTCAACAAACTGCTGACTGAAGGTGTTACTGTGTTATTATAATAATAATAATAACATTATAGATGACACAGTTTCTCATTTGCCTGAACTAGGTGGAGACCTGTGATTCAGGCTAGAAAGGTGCTTAGAATTTTAAAATATATAATTAACAAATGAGAAGACTAATTTAAAAACTAATATTACCCTAAAAAAAGAAAAACTAACATGTTTTATTTACAGACAACAAGTAAATCCTCTGTTTCACTGTATGATATACTAAGTAAAAATTGCAGATTAACCTTTTTACAGTCGTAATTATTTAATTTATAGATACCTAATTTCCTATTTATTTTATTGTATAGGGATGGGCCTAAAAATGTATAAAATTTGTTTACAAAGACATATTTAGAAGGTAATGCTCCCGATTCCCTGAAAATGACGTAGATAACTCCCGTTCAAAATCAGGATCAAGAACGGCAACTACCTACCTCCGACCTATTTCGGTGTTGCCTGAATTGTCTAAAATATTAGAAAAAAATCCTACACAACCGATTAGATAAACACTTAACTTCTATTAACTTTCTTTCAGACAGACAATACGGGTTTAGACCAAAAAGCAGCACACTATACTAACAACTACAGCCGACCTCGTTACTAAAACAAAGCAAAATGTAGATGGAAAAAACATAGTCCTTCGAATCTTTATTGACATTAGTAAAGCGTACGACGCCGTAAGTCATGAATTGCTACTTAAAAAGTTTGAAACCCAAAAAGCTAGAAGCCGGTAAAATGTTGGTTCGGTAAAGGTTTGACTCCTAAATAAAAAACAGATTGCAATTAATTAGAGCGGATAATAATTACCAAAGTGGCGCATTACCTATGACGTGTGGAGTTCTGCAGGGATCAATGTTGACCCCTGCTCTTTTTAATTTTTAATTAATCTACATACACAATATTCAGGAAATGTAACTACATGGCCCTCTTCCTACTTACTAAGATGACTTTAAATACCCTTGATTAATGGTTTCGGCATAACTTATTAACGACAGATATTTAAAAAAAATGCCCTATCTTAAAGTAAGATATTATTATTTGGTTCAACACATTAGCAGCGAATTAGCTGATGCGTGTTTCGCATAGCTTGGAGATATTGAATCAGTCCCGTCGGTTCTTGAAGCAGATTAGTGCGAGGGGGGGGGGGTCCATAACATTGTCGAGGAGTCTATTCCATGCTGCTACAACTCGGTTGCGCAAGAATTTCTTCAAAGGCCTTTTCTTTGGCAATTGTAATGTGCGCTTGACTTTACATTCATTCATTTTTTATTTAAATTTTTCACTATCATTTTAATCTACATTTTACTTATTATTTTTGGTTGTGTAATATTGTTATGCATGATGTACTTACCTATGGATCCTTGATATCTGAATTAAAATTATTATTTCATTTTATTTACTGTGGTGAGAAAGTTACCTTGCATGTTGACGGAGTGCGCGTCGCCGGGCCCCTGCGGCACGTGGTCTGCGTCGGGCGCGGCGGGCTCCAGCGGGCTGGCGCCGGGCCCCACGGCGGCCGTGCCGGGCCCCGCGGCGGCCATGCCGGGCCCCGCGGCGGCCGGGCCGCAGTCGGCGGGGAAGGCGGCGGGCGCGGGCGTCACGGCCGACGAGCCCGGGAAGTACAGCTCGTCCGCGCGGTGCGCGAAGTAACACTGGGGACATGCGGAGAGAGCGTTCAGCGGGAAACGTATTGTGACATTTCACCGTACAAACCGAAAATACTGCTATGTTGTTTTTTTGAATAATTATTGTATGAGCCAGTTTTCGAGTTGGCTCTTTCAAAACTTTGCACGATTAGAAATGTGAGCTCAATAATTCCATTTCGGTAAAACATTTGAACAAAAGTGTAACATGTATTTTATGGTGTGAAGTACGTCTCTTGTTAACAAACCACAAATGTAAAGTGCATATCGCTAATTTTTCACCGGTGGGTGTAGACTGTACTTATTCGTGATGTCCGAATGTTTCGCCGCGCGGCACTAGTGGCCACGCCCGGCACTAGACGTGTTACCTGCACGAAGTCGTCGAAGTGCGCGTGCAGACGCCTCCAGCGCGCGGCCAGCGCGTCGCCGCCGACGGCCGCGCCGCCCGCGAAGCTCTCCTCTTCTGACGCGCCGCCCAGGCTGCCGCCTGTCATACATACATACGCAGTGTTTGTATTTCCATTTTGTGATTGTTTTTTGTGTGGTGTTGAAGATAAAGTACCTACCTAACAAAAAATTAAAAGAGTATGCTTAGATCGTTTGGTCTTGTCGAGAAGATGAAGGAAAGGCGACTTACAAAAGGCAGAACGCCGAGAGGGGCACGCTATGGAAAGACATACTTATTGCTGATGTTCTTCGTGTCACGTGCGCAGCGCTCGCAACCGGCGAGCGAGTATGATGTATGAACGTAAACGACGCAAAACGAGTATGTAAGGATAATAACAGGTGGCATTCTGTAGTGTGTGTCTATCCCCATGGGAAGAAAGCGCGAGTTTATGTAATCTAATATCGCGATATATTCGCCAAAAATGTAAACAAATATAAGTTTATGGAAAGATAACTTTAATTCCTACACAATAAAGTTCAGTTTACACTACAACTGCACTGCTACTTACTACATTTTTATAACTTTTTCAATAGTGCTAGTCACTCTGAAATCAACTTAATTACCACATTATTAAAATAAAGTTGATATTTGTTTAACTTGAAATAACGTCAATTTGTAACATAATTAAAATTTGAATATAGGTATGCTGTGTGTATTGTTTGTGTTCAACAATGAACATTTCAAAAGACATGGGCTACAATACCGTCCACATGCGAGGCGGTGTCGCCCACGCTGCCCGCGAGGTCCGCCAGCTCCCTCCTGAGCGCGCGCACCGCATCGCCCGCTTCCGGCTCCTGCGCCTCTTCCGGCGCGTCGCCGGCCTCGGGCATGCGCGCCAGCCCGGCTGCTCCTGTACCACAAACATACAGTATTAACACATGTAAGTCACATGTAACAGAAACGTAAACAACTTTTTACCAATAAATTATGCTTCAAAACCAAGTCGTTATTCTCCTATTTTGACCACGCGAATTGGTGAGAGTCACGGTACCTTGCGCCGTGTCCCTGAGCACGCTGGCGACGTGGTCCATGTCCTTGCGCACCAGCGACGCCTCCCGCGCCAGCTGCTCGAGTTGGTGCGAGCGGTGCTTGTGCAGCTGCGCCAGGAACTCGTACAGCAGCCTGTGATGAGCTGCTGCACACTCCGCCTCGAGCAGCCGCTTGCGTCTCGTCAGTAAGTCCAACATGGCGTCTACGTCCGCGAGCGGAAGCCTCCTCGCTTCAGCCGCAACCAGCGCCCTCACGCATGGACCTCTAGGTTGCGGCACGGTCTCGTGTCTCGCTCGCACTCGGCGCCGCGCTACGAGCTCGTTGAGAAGGAAGTTCGGGAAGATGTGGTCGCGAGACGCGAGCGCGGCGCCGCATTTTGGACAGCGACGGTGGAGCTCTACCGCCTGGACGGGACAGAGAGATATCTTAGGTGTAAAAAAAATCCTTAATGATAATAGCTTTCATTTTGTTAAAGTATTTGAACTGTCACAATCAAAGTGAATTATGTTCTGTTGGAAAAGCACCTGATGAAAGTGATGAAGATAATAAGTGCTAGCACACAAAAATGTCTTTTGTCAAGCTGCATACACCGGTAACATTACAATAGACAATACTGCATACCAACTTTCAAAGCGGACGACGCGCGACAGCTTGTTGTGTCCTGAGTCATGAGGCCGCCGAGTCTATCGCAGTGCGATATGTTTGTCACGCGTATTTGACACGGTGACACGGTCGTAGTTACAGGTATGTTGAAATGCCACTAGTAATTTTCAACGTACTTGTAACTGTGACCGTTAATTCAGCTTACTTTCAATTCGTGAAGGATTGCAAGATGACGCTTACCTTACTGATACAAGCATAACAGAAGGAGTGGCCGCATCGCGTGACGTAGGCCTCGTCGATGAGCTCGAAGCAGACGGGGCACAGCAGGTCGCAGTCCTTGTCCTCGAGCGAGCCGCCCAGGCCGCCCAGCGCGCCCACGCCGGCCTGCGCCGCGCCCCGGCCCGCGCCCGCGCCGGCCTGCGCCGCGCCCCGGCCCGCGCCCGCGCTGCCCGACATGCTGAGGGGCTCTCTGAAGTCAACACAAAGCTACTTCATAAAAATTCATTGACAGACAATGCACAGCCTAAACTAGGGATCGCCCATGAGCTTCATTGGGAGTCCGTTTTTTTAAATAATATCATGTCTGTCGCGGTCCGTTTGGTAGACGATTACGAAGAGAAACCTGAATCATTTTTTTATTTAGTAAGAAACAAAAATAACAAAGTATAATAAATATTAATACGGCACGGTTGGCGCAGTGGTTAAGCGATTGACTGCTGCGCTGCGTGTCGCGGGTTCGATTCCCGCACGGAACAAATATTTGTATGACCTACATGTATTTGTTCCGAGTCTGGGTGTTTTTCTATCTATAATATGTATGTATTTACAAAAAAAATAATTGTATATAAGTAGTTTATCAGCCATCTTGTTACCATAACACAAGCATTAGGTTGCTTAGCTTGGGACAAATGGTGCTGTGTGAAATGTCCAGGGATATTATTATTAATAATTTTAGATTTAGTTTGTGTACCCTAGTATGGACGCTGCAGACTATCAAAGTGGGGGATTACTAATTCTCTTCATTTTTCGTGATTTTTTCCTATATTCTGATATTCGGGGCGGAGACAAATAAAAACAATCGAAGATCAGCCATTCTTGAGTTATAAATGGTGTAACTAACCCGACTTTGTTTTATTTATATAGATTATCCTCATCTGCCTGGCCTTTTCCCAACTATGTTGGAGTGGCTTCCAGTGTAACCGGATGCAGCTGAATACAAGTATTATTTATTAACATATTGACTATTAACACATAGACTGCAAGACAACAGACACAATAGAAAATCTATTATTGGTGGTCACCGGTTACTGCGGTGGCAGTCAATGCCTTAAGTAGATGAATTCAGAAAAAAAAAATAAGTGACATCATTTCATTAAGAGATATAACAGTAATGTAATATTTAGTATTACATATAATATGTAATACTAAAATCAATCTGCATAGGCTTTTCCCAACAACCTATGTTGGGGTCGGCTTCCAGTCTAACTAGATGCAGCTGAATACCAGTATTTTACATAAAGTGGCTGCCTAGCTTACCTCCACAACCCAGTGTCTGGGTGATAATTATACTCCTTGGTAATACTGATTGTCCGACTTTTGGGCTTCTGATGACCCGCAAAGACTATCAAAGATCAACAAATTACAGCCTAATAATAATAATAATAAGTCGCCAGGATTATTCACCAGCAACTTGCTTTGAAATATAAACTTGTCGACTCTGAGGTACCATATTACAAGTATGTGCCCGACCCAGTTCTCGAAAATGACCATGTCACGTTGTACTGGGATCGGTCTATCATCACTGACAGGACTGTTGTCGCCAACAAACCTGATATAGTGGTGATAGATCGATTAGTGCGCCGCGCAATGATTGTCGATGTTACCATTCCACATGACGGGAACCTCGTGAAAGCTGAGAAAGATAAACAAATCAAATATCTTGACTTAGCACACGAGGTTGTTGACATGTGGAATGAGAGCTCGACTATCATTGTGCCGATTGTCGTATCGGCCAATGGCCTGATGGCCGAAAGCCTCGATCAACATCTATCGAGGCTCTCGTTAGGCGGTTGGATCAAGGGCCTGATTCAGAAGGCAGTACTCCTCGATACGGCTCGCATTGTGAGGAGGTTTCTGACTCTGGAGCCCTAACCACCGGTAGCTTGGACCCTGCTCCCGCCACCGGTGGATCACTATTTTTTTATATTTTTAAATGTTATTTTTATTTTATACTAATATTTAAAAATGTAATAAAATAAGACCTTTAAATAAATAAACGACATAATAATAATATCCCTGGACATTTCACACAGCACCATTAGTCCCAAGCTAAGCAACCTAATGCTTGTGTTATGGTAACAAGATGGCTGATAAACTACTTATATACAATTTTTTTTTTTTTTTTGTAAATACATACATAATAAAGATAGAAAAACACCCAGACTCGGAACAAATACATGTAGGTCATACAAATATTTGTTCCGTGCGGGAATCGAACCCGCGACACGCAGCGCAGCAGTCAATCGCTTAACCACTGCGCCAACCGTGCCGCCTAATGCTAGCATAATGTGCTTTCCGAGGCATGGGGGGATTCTGTATGTAAAGATGGTCAACCTGATGGTCAGCCTGATTGATCAACCTGTGCAGCTGTTATTACTCAGCCACAAGCCCCTCCCTCGCCTTGTAATGCTTTAAATTAATGATTTGTTTGTTGGAAAATCACACAAATACTAAATGTTAGGCAATGGCACTGATTTCTCTCATTGACAAAAAAACTAGCTGCCCAAGCGGTTCACCTGCACACGTCTGGATCCTGTGGATACACCGGGATGTAAATCCTATGTCCTTATCCAGGTCATAGTCTACCCATGTGCCAAATTTCATCCAAATCTGTTCAGCCGTTTGAGTGTAACCAACCAACATGCAAAAAATCAAATCTTACCTCTTTATAATAATTTAGTTTAGACAAAGTTATTGTTATCTTGTTGTTTAAATAGAGAAATGTATTAACAGAGAGAGCCGGCAACCATAACACAAGTTTAATCTTAGCTTGGGTGCCAGTGAAGTAATCAGTGATTTATGCAATTTTAACATATTCACTGTCCATGACCCACCTGTGGGTCATTTTGGGTTGGAATAAGACGTCCATGCTACACATGTGGGTCACTGCTCTTTTCATACATAATCTGCTTCTATGTTTATGACATACATGTGGATCACTCTGCAAATTGGGGATAAAGGGTCCCCCCTACTTTTATGGCCCTTATGGACCTGAAGTGATATAAAGGCAATTATCTCAGTACTTATGAACGAAAAACTAAATTGGACATGAGACATACTTTCGATATTGCGGCTGAACAGTGAACATGTTAAAAAAGAATATTGTCATAGAATTAACCTATTGCCCTATGACAATTGGAAATAAAGTTACTTATTTATTTATTTATTATTATTTATTTATCTTTAATAATGCATGCCAAGATAAAAAGAGAGTGATTGTTTTGAGCTTTAGTATTCTTTAGTGTCTAGGCGCCCATTCTGATTTCTAGTTGTTTATATATGGGTGAAACATGGCCATAAAAGTTAATCAACCTTATTTGATGGCTTTCATTCTATGTATTCCATCTTTTAATTTCTATCTGCAAGAGAAAGGTTACAAGTTTTGGTGCCCAATAGTCAACACCAAAATAATACTTAGTGGATAAAAAAAAATCAAATTGTAACAAAAACTTTTTAATTTCTTTTGTTGTGAATGCAATATCTGCGGAAAAGTAAAGTCACATAAAATATGTATGATTTTTTTATCCTTGATATTAGTTCTGAATAGGATATCGCTATTCGAGATATTTAAATAACAACAAAACAACCTTTAAGCACTTCCTGCAAACATTGTTCAAGTTTTCACTCAAACCTCTTTCTAAGTGAATCCACTGGTCTAAATGGTCAGTAACACTGAACCACCTTTCAAGAGTGTTATTCGTGTCCAGTAAGGTGCAGGACGGCGGAATGCGTGTATTTATAACTAGCAATCGATAGCCACTGACAATAACATGCTCAATTACACACAGCTGACCTAAATCGAACACAAGCGGCGACACGTACATATGAGACTGGTGAGCGCTGAGCACGATGACCGGAGGGACATGCTAGGGCGCTCTGCACGCCCGCGGGCTGTTCGCGCTCTCAGGATCAGAGCCTCCTGGCTCCCGACACCGCCCCGGCACAACAGCGGGAAAGTCCTCCAACACACTACTTGATCACTTGAACTATTGATTACACTCAATGTTTCACACACAATATACGACTCAGCACCAAACCCCATCGTTTAAAATTACGATTTTATGCATTTTACTACGATTTTTCAACAACACTCGCGTATCGGTATACTTTGACGTTTGACAACTTATAAATTGCCAGTCGAAAATTCGAAATATTTAAATTAGGTCAGACCCTGGCTGACCCGGGGTCAAGGATTTGTAAATGGGGCTACGAAAAGGGTCACGCCTGGAATTATATGTTTATTACATTATGCGGAAACAAAAAATGCAATTCTGTTTTACCAAACCTATTGTGTGTATTTTAGAGTATTACAAAATAAATTGAAAAAGTATGAAATTGACTTGCAGCGACATCTAGCCAAGGCATACGGAACCACGCTGGAAACTGTTGGACCGACACCGATTCACCACGAACTGTTTGACTGACAGTTGAAACGCCATTTTGCTATTATTACAGGAGGTTGCGTTATCTGTTCGTCAACAATGTAAAGTGAAATGTTTGCTGGATTTTTATAGTGAATGTAATGTGAAGTTAAATTTTAACCCTTGGAATAAAAACTAGGGTTATGGAGGAGTCCAACGAGGAGCTCAGGGTCATTCCCGGTAAGTGTAGTGCTTAGAAATTAATGCTCGAAAATGTGAGTGTATGTCGTGCGAGGTCGTGTAATGTTAGCTTTCCCGATTTCAGAGCTCTACTTTCTGATAGCGAAATTCCTATCGGGCGGACCCCTGAAAGAGACTGCAAAGGTAAATTGGCTCGGAATATGTTTGAATTAATGTCCTCTAGAGTTTAGTGAGCTAATTGTGACCGTTTCTGTTCCAGACTTTGCTAAAAGAGCTCGAGACTATTGAGGTAGGTTTGAGCTTTTCCTAGTGCCGGGTTTGAGCTTATATTGTTGTTTTGGTCGCGGACGCACGTGGCTGCGGCTGTCAAACGAGCTGAAACTTCGCTGAAAAGTTTTTATATTGTTCGCGGTGTTGCAGGTGCTGCCCCGACGTCTCGACTGGGAGGGACGCGAGCACTCCCAATCCTACGATGAATTGGTAAGTTTAGCGGACTTTTGCGCTCAAAACTTTGTTTATTTACGTTTTGTCGAATGTTTAGCGACTAGAAATACATAAATTGTGCGAAAACGACGAAAAATCTTAAATTGTAATATGCTTCAAATTGATCGTGAAAATACGGTGGAATATCGTGAAAAATGTTTTTGTGGTGTTTTAGTGATAAAATTAATGTTTTTGGCTAATTTGCGAAAAAATTGTTATATCATGCACTATCGAGAAGGAGCCGTGTCGTAATTAGAAGGCTTTCTATCTCGTTTCTTCACACGCTTCGGTGGTTACATCGCATGTGCCGTCTCGTTTTAGCAATCGACTGCAGTAGTTCTCGGCCGCGATTGGCCGGCGAGAATCCGATCGCGGCCCGAACAGTCACGAGTGCTGCGTGACGTACATTGGCGCCATAATTCGTATTTTTATTTTGTTTACGCAAAAGGGAACTCGCGATTTTTGCTATAATAATTCTTAATAGGAAACATTTTAGAAAATGTTTATTCTGAATAAAAAAATGGTTGATGCTATCAACACAGAATGTGTAGTTATAAGTAGCTCAACAATGTACAGCTTGATAGAAAACCAAAATATACTATCACTGAACAACCATGACAAAGAATATTGCATTGGGTGTGGTACTTCTTACTAACACTTTTGATTAATTGTCCTGGAGTTTAACCTTTTGAACGCCATTGTCACGTATATGTGACAATCGAAATCTTACCCTGAACGCCAACGTCACAAATATATGACAAAATACACGTCGCACCATATTATGAAATAAACAATTTAAATCATTACTGGAATCCCTATTTTTTATGAAGGTCATTTGACAGAACAGGTGGCCTGGCGTCAGGGGTACGGCGGTACGTTTATACTCTGGCGATCAAAAGGTTAAAATAAATGATATTATACAATGTTAGGCCTGCTTGCACCACAAATCACTGACTCTGTTCAATGCTAAATGTATTTGAAACATACTGTTTCTATTAATCATTTGAACATGACATGACACAGAATGAGGTTTTTTCAAATTTGTTTAGCGTTAAATGCATGATGCAATGATTGTGGTGCTGATTGATTTCACACACGCACAATGGTCCACTTGTAGGACTAAGTGCGGAAACCAAACCCATAACATAGAACATAGATTGATTTCACAATTAGTGAGAGTTATGCAAATATTAATATGAAATAAATTACTTGAAGGGTTCTGCTAATGAATTTTCATATACATCACATAGTAATTAATATATCATCTTCTGCATAGCCATTTCCCAAGTATGTTGGGGTCGGCTTCCAGTCAAAAACTGGTATTCCGCTGCATCCGGTTATGCAGCTGAATACCAGTTTTTTTACATGGAGCGACTGCCTATCCTCAACCCAGTTACTGTGTAATACAATAAGTAGACTGGTTGTCACACTGTCGGACTTCTGACTACCTGTCACGACTAACAAAGATCCACGAATGATAGCCGGGACCAACGGCTGATCCTTACATACGGTATGTAAGGATAGTCACCCATCCACAGACTAACAGCGGCAAGCGAAGGTTAACCTGATTGAATGACCGGTGCGGCTGTTGTTGTTGTTTGCGTGGCTGTTGTTATTGTGTTTATTATAGTAATTTATGTATATAATCGACAACCACCACTCTTGGTAAATAAATAGTGATTGCAGTAGTTACATATAACAAAACGACATTCTTGAGTCTACTTTGAAGAAACTTGAATAGAGCAGTGGATATTTGTAAACCATGAGGCTTATCACAGGCATCCCAGCACTCGGACGTGTCATGGCGCCGGCTGGCGTCGGTGTGCGAGCGCGCGGTGTCTCTCGCGCGCCTGGCGCCGGCGGCCGCAGACGTTCCCGACGCGGCCGGGGACGCCGACCGGCTGGCCGCGCGGCTCTCGCTGCTCAGTGAGACGCTGGTGCGGCCCAAGCCGATGTACGCCTCGCATAAACAGGACCATACCTTAGGTAAGGAACAAAATTATGTAAGGCAGATAAATAAATAAATAAACTTGAACAGGGCTCTAATCATTTTTTTTTAATCTCTAGCAATTTTATTGCCGTGCTATCAGTTTTTCAGTCCACAAGTTCTTAGCAGACTGATCAATTAGTTATTTCTGTCGTCCAGTGCGCCGCCTGGTGTCCCGCGAGCTGGGCGTGGGGGCCGCGGCGCGGGCCGGCGGGCGCGGCGGCCAGGCCATGTTCCCGCCGCGCATGCTGGCCGGCCTGCAGCTGCAGCGCCGCACGCTGGGCCACCTGTCGGCCGTGTACTGCCTGGTGTTCGACTGCACCGGCCGCTACGTCATGACGGGCGCCGACGACATGCTGGTGAAGGTGTGGAGCGCGCTGGACGGGCGGCTCGTGGCCACGCTGCGCGGCGTGGGCGCGGAGATCACGGACATCTGCGTGTCGGCGGACGGCGCGCTGCTGGCGTGCGGCTCCGTGGACCGCCTGGTGCGCGTGTGGGGCCTGGGCAGCGCGGAGCCGCGCGCCGTGCTGGCCGCGCACGCCGGCACCATCACGTCGGTGCACTGGGCCCCGCCCGCGCGCCGCGACGTGCGCTGGCTGGCCTCCACCTCCACCGACTGCTCCGTGGCCTTCTGGACGTGCTCGCCCGACGGCCACTTCCTGTCGCAGCCGGTGCAGTACGTGGAGCGCATGCGGCCCGGGGTGTGCCACATGATCTGCGCGGCCTGGTCGGCCGGGGGCGCGTTCCTAGCGGCGGGCAGCGCCGACCATCACGTGCGGATTTACACTGTCGAGCACGAGCCCGGAGGACCCAAGAGGGTGAGTCGTTTACTGCATCGAGGCACCGAATCCCACGGACGATACGCCCATTACGAACACTAAACGAATGCTCATCTTGAATTTAGATTCTATGTTATCAATAGCGCCTTTGACAACCATTACAGAGATACCCATTACGAATAACTACGGATGGCCGCTATCTTGATTCAGTCCAATTCCAATAATTGACTGTGAAGTTCCGTCCCGAGCTGCCATACTACAGCTCGGGACGGGAATAAGGTATCGGTAAACGTCGCCCACATACATAGTCCAACAGTATTGAAATATACTGTGTGCAGGTGCTGGAGACGCCGGTGCACGACGACGCAGTGGACAGCATAGCGTGGGCGCACCGCGGCCTGCGCTTCGTATCCGGCAGTAAGGTAACATAACACAATCTTCTTTCATGATGCACTACACTACATATTGGGCATCATTATGTAGTACAATCGAACAAGGGGTTTGCTAAGCATGCAAAAATATTCATCTTCCCTCCATGACTGCCAATACTACTTCTTATTATGTGCTACAGCTTATAACATAATTAAGACAGTCATCCACACTGGCAGCCTTGTTCCACACAACTCAGTATAGCCTACACCCTTTTGTGCAGAAGAGAAGCACTATACGAAAAGTAATTCTAAAGAATTGACTAGTCAGTACAGTCACAACATTGTTCAAGTTAGCTGCCTGTATACACCTGCCTGCCTGTACGCCACATAGCTTGTTCGACTGTATGTGACTGTTCCTGGCCGAATCCTAGAATAGGTTCAATATGAATGTGTCGTCGACAGGACGGCAGCGCGGCCCTGTGGACATTACATGCGACACAATGGAGACACGTACTACTGCAGCCCAAAAGTACGCAGCAGGACGGGAAGAGACTCAAGGTAACGGTTTTATTTTTTTGTTAGCTTATCCTGTCTCATTGCTGGGCAAAGGCCTCTCCCAAATCCTTCCAGGAACTGTTTTCCCGCGCCACCTTGAACCAGCCCTCGCGGTATGCGTTCAGGCCATCTCGCCGGGTCTGTCTCGGCCGGTCTCGGCGGCGCCGTCCATCTTCAGGCACCCATTGTGTGGACACTTGCCCAGCGGTCGCGTGAATGATCTCACGCTCAAACAGTACAACAACTAAAGTAGAGAGAAAATGGTTATACATCGAAGAAACAATTATTCAAACCCTGCTTTACTTCCTTAACACTACTAGTAAATAAATCTAAATCGACATCCTCACACACCATATTAAAAGTTCGACCAGCTCTTATCACGTACGAGTTTTGTCTGTAGATAGTTCTGACTTGAGACACATGGAGAAGACGTGGCTCCGAAGAAATGAACCCGGTGCACGCAGCCCAATCTTGCCCACCAATTTAGGGACGTCAGTAGGTCCGTTCATAACGCTGAACAAGAAAGCAAGATCTGCAATTGTCCTTCGCTCGTGTAGAGGCAGAATATGAAATTGTTTACACCGACTTATATAATTCGGGACCCTAAAAATAAAACCGGTTGATAATTATGTTATCAAACAGAAGCTTAGAGAAGTTGCCTGGCAGTCAACGTGTTAAAAGAAAATGCTCTATCGCACCAACTGAGGTTTCAATACTAGGAGTCGCAAAAAACGCAATCGCAACAATACCCTTGTTGCGATTGCGTTTGCCTTGCAATGTTTTCAGATGCACGCACTGACGGATTTGATGCACTGTGGCGTAAGAAATCTGCCTCGCTACTCCGCAGGCTGCATGGCAGTCCCAACACTATTCTGCAATCAATAGCCGCCCGGACAGATAGCCCGCTAGTGTGGGCGATTACAAACCGGACACGTTCTGTTTTAGTTATTAAGTAGTAACATAGGCTAAGCTATTTTTGTTACTAACACTATAGACCATAGTAGTCTGCGTGAATAAAGATTATTATTATTAAAAAAAACTTTTTCCATACATTTCGGAGGACATGAGGCTCCAAATTAGTTTTTGATGATGGATAGACTGGCCCTTACAATGAAGCCTGGCCAAGACACACGTCATCTGTACGATGCCTCATTACATGATCTAGTAACGCGTGACTCCCACTACACAAAAACCGAAAAAATCGACGACATCATGTCCTGTTTGTTTATAGCTTTTTAGTTGGCGTTTTTGTCGTAGTTGGGTTTTAGTTTTTGAAATTAGCAACACGAAAGTTCCTGAGAACCTCCTGCATAGCAAGTTTTCGTTGGGTTCGAATCTATCGTCAATCTTGTACCGAACTGTTCGTACATCCGCAGATGACAATGGTCTGCTGGGACAGCAGCGACGCCTACGTCATCACCGCCGTGTCCGACAACACCATCCGCGTGTGGTGCGCGCGCTCCGCCACCGCCATCCGCGCGCTGTCCGGCCATCGCGACGAGGCCTACGTGCTGGAGGCGCATCCCTTCCTGCGCGGAGTGTTCCTGTCCGCCGGGCACGACGGTCAGCTGTTCGTGTGGGACGCCACGGCCGACCAGCCGCTCGCCAAGTTTCACAACAGGATCGATGGTAAGTGTTGCTGCACGAGGCCTACGTGCTGGAGGCGCATCCCTTCCTGCGCGGAGTGTTCCTGTCCGCCGGGCACGACGGTCAGCTGTTCGTGTGGGACGCCACGGCCGACCAGCCGCTCGCCAAGTTTCACAACAGGATCGATGGTAAGTGTTGCTGCACGAGGCCTACGTGCTGGAGGCGCATCCCTTCCTGCGCGGAGTGTTCCTGTCCGCCGGGCACGACGGTCAGCTGTTCGTGTGGGACGCCACGGCCGACCAGCCGCTCGCCAAGTTTCACAACAGGATCGATGGTAAGTGTTGCTGCACGAGGCCTACGTGCTGGAGGCGCATCCCTTCCTGCGCGGAGTGTTCCTGTCCGCCGGGCACGACGGTCAGCTGTTCGTGTGGGACGCCACGGCCGACCAGCCGCTCGCCAAGTTTCACAACAGGATCGATGGTAAGTGTTGCTGCACGAGGCCTACGTGCTGGAGGCGCATCCCTTCCTGCGCGGAGTGTTCCTGTCCGCCGGGCACGACGGTCAGCTGTTCGTGTGGGACGCCACGGCCGACCAGCCGCTCGCCAAGTTTCACAACAGGATCGATGGTAAGTGTTGCTGCACGAGGCCTACGTGCTGGAGGCGCATCCCTTCCTGCGCGGAGTGTTCCTGTCCGCCGGGCACGACGGTCAGCTGTTCGTGTGGGACGCCACGGCCGACCAGCGGCTCGCCAAGTTTCACAACAGGATCGATGGTCTTTCTGCGCGATTTCTGTTAATTGGTTTGGATATGGGTGTAAATTACCAGAAATAAATGTTTTTTTAAAGCCACGTACTTCCTCCCCAGGGCACGGCGACGGCGCCATCTTCGACGCCAAGTGGGGCGGCGGCTCCACCGTGGCCGCCACCGACTCGCACGGCCACCTGCTGCTGCTGGGGCTGGGCCGCGGCCACCGCCTGTACGGCGCGCTGCCGCCCGAGCTGTTCTTCCACACGGACTACCGGCCCGTGGTGCTGGACGCGCACGGCGGCGCGCACGACGAGCAGACGGACACGCCGCCGCACCTGCTGCCGCCGCCCTTCCTCGTGGACGTGGAGGGCGCGCCGCACGCGCCCGAGTACCAGCGCCTCGTGCCCGGCCGCGAGAACCTGGCGCTGTCGCAGCTCATACCGGCCGCCGACGCGCCCAGGTCGCGCATCGACGCCATGATCGAGGCGCTGGCCGTGGCGGGCGGCCGCGAGTCGCGCGGCGTGTGGCGCGGAGAGGGTGCGTGACGCGCGACGTGGGGCTGGGGAGTGTTGAGTGGACGCGTCATGACTGATTGTGTTTGCAGGCGTGCGCTACACGGCGGGCAGTTGGCAGCGCGGCGACCCGCTGCTAGTGCCGCAGTGCACGCGGCCCATCGTGGCACCGCTCGCGTTCGCCGCGCAGGAGCACATACACAAGACTTGGTAAGCATCACGTCTTCCGAGCGAGGAGACCGGTGTGCCTCGCTTCATTAATAAACAATGCCATCGTCGCAGCTTGGAGCTGAACGCGCTCGAGCAGAGCTGGTACCGGCGCGAGATGCGACGCCGGCCGCTCATGATCAGCACGGCCGCCGAGGGCGGCGGGGGCCCGCGCCGCCGGGCGGGCCGCCGGCCCCGGGGCCCCGCCGAGCGGCCCCGCGCGCGGCCGCGCGTGCCCGAGGAGCCGCCCGAGCCCGAGTCGGCGTCGTGCAGCGACACCAGCGACGAGTGGGTGCAGCGCGCCACGCGCCACGACCGCTCCACGCCCGACTCCCGGAACTCGAGCCTGGAGCTCAGCGACACCGACACCAGGTACTTCACTACACTGTCCTCCCAATACCTATTTACACTGTCAAACTGTAGGAAACAACCGATTGGAACCGTGCACCTAGCTTCTAACTTTCATAAGTGCTCATGTAGGTGTATGTGAAATAGAATATTTTGATTGATTCTCATTCGTCATCTCAATGTATTCAGCGAGTTCTTGCCCTCTTCATTCCATCGATAATCTCTTCTACAAGTTGGTCAATTAACTGGCCTAACTTCACAGATACACATACAACTCATGAGGTGTTTCTTGTCATAAATATTTTTTTTATCTATAGTCATGGGTGTCGTGCCTATCCCGTCTAAAGTTGTAACAATTGATTTATATTAGTTGCTCATAACTGTTCTCATATCATGCCTTGAGTTAAGCCGATATCAACAAACCTTCTAAATGGTACAGTATTTTTATCTCACGAAGCGACCCACGCTTCACTTGTGGTAACCAAGTGTACTAACACGCTGTGAATGTGTGTTAGAGCAGGAGCTGTCGGTACCGCCCGAGACAATGGCGAAGTCGGAAGTGTGCGTGCGTATGTGTGTATGTGCTGAAGCTACTTGTCTTTACGCACACATTCACAGCGTGTGCGTCGCTTCATGAGATAATATACTGTACATAGTTATGTTGGTCATAATAACGTCACCGCCCCATTCCGCTTGCGGTGTAAACCTGTCAACTAATACTGTGAATACCTTTGTCGCAGCTCGCATAACTCGGGGACTAATAAGAGTAAGAGCGACAGGTTGGTTCAGTAGACGCTAACTGACTGTGTCGGATGTTCAGTCAACGAGCTGACGCGTGTCGCATTGCAAGGTCCAAAGTTGTACAAGGGATCTTTTGCACCCAAGTATTAACGCTTCCTTCTTACCGTGAAGCTGTTGACCGATCAGCCGACACAGTAGTCGATGCTGTGTGCAGCCCCACCACATATAACGTGTTCGGTCCCGCAGCTCGTCGTCGTCGTCGCAGTACTCGGACTGGGAGGCGGGCGCGGCGCTGGCCCCGCCCGCGCGCGCGCGTCGCCGGCCGCTGCCCACCAACCGGTACGTAGCGCACGAGCGTACAGGACACCACTGTTTTCTATGTTACTCTATGAAGTCGCTTCCCTGGATGGCATTCCGCCTGTCACCGAGTTCATTGAGTAACAGCTTCTGTATTGTTTCTGATAAAATTAAAAAAAAACGTGTCTACAAAAATACCCCTGGGAAAGCTCCTGGTACTATGCATGTTGAATGCCCCAACGTAAGTTATTGGTTTAATTAAAATGCATGGATAGGTTTGGAGTGACGCCAGATGGTGTTGACACACTGAATATCATTTGTTTGTCGAAATCAAACATTTCCAGTATGTTACGTACAAGTAAACCAGAAAAGGTATGCGCTTCGGGAAACCTCGTGTTTCCGAAGTAGCACGAATGTGCCGCCACAGAGTAATCCCCCATCGATAAGTTTTTGGAATTGCATAGTTTCTATTCTATAATTTTATAATCATGGTAATACAAAATAAACTAGTATTTCTATGGTTATAACAGCTCTATATCAGATCACATCATCGTGCGTTCATTTTTCCGATGATAGACGAGGAGTCCCGAAGCGCATACTTTTCAGGATATCTGAAATTAGGGTACAAAATAATGTATGCGATATCCAGCTACAAGTATCGCGGGTCCGTCAGTTGAGCACGTGTCCAGTTACAGTCCCAGCACTGTGGTGTCGAAGCGCGCGGCCCCGCCCCCCACGCCCGCGTCGCCGCCCGCGTCGCCGGGCCCCGCGCCGGGCCCCGCGCCGGGCCCCGCGCCGGGCCCCTCGCCGGGCCCCGCGCCCGAGCTGCCGGACGCGTACCGGCCGGGCGAGTGGCTGACGGCCGTGTCGCCGCGGAAGGCGCCTTACCACCCGCAGATGGGGGACCAGTGTCTGTATTTTAGACTTGTGAGTACTATTTATTTTATATTTAAGAACACTTAGCGCTGGTATATTTAAGAATGCAGTAACATTATGCAGTTTTACATATGCATATTCATAAACAAACTTAAAAAAAATACAAAATGTTCTACAAAAAAAAAAAAAAACTAGTAAAACATCAAAAACCACAGAACCTTTTTTAATCAAGTGGCTTATAAAAAAGCTCGTGTACAAATGACGCTTTATAAGCTATCCGCGCTCGTAACTGACACGTTCTGAGTGAAACATGTTTTCTGTTTCTAATCTTAAATTCTTAATGAGTTGACATTGAAATTTTTCTTGTAGTTTGTAATTTTTAGTTGAGTTATGTTGTTAATTTTTAAATGTGATACTTGTATCATGTTAAATTATTTCTAATCTTAAATGCTTAAATTCATAATGAGTTGACATTGAAAATGTTATTGTAGGTAATTTTAGTTGAGTTATATTGTTATTATTATTTTTTCTTATGTCTTAAGTACTTGTATTTTGAATGTTGTTTGCTTTAAATCATTTTTTTTTTATCATATGGAACGATTTCAAACACAATGTAAATTGTTTGTGAAGAAATAAATAAAATAAATAAATAAAACAAATATCGAATGTGCTGCATGTGTTCAGGGTCACCAGCGGTACTTCGAGGCCGTCGCAGAGAAGGACGTGTACAAGGTGAACCCGCGAGACAAGCCCTGGGAGAGGACGCACGTCTATGTAAGTCAAGATTATGCTTATCTTATCAGATACTCATAATCACTGTTATTTAAAACAGTAACTACCGCTTCTCTATACGAAACTGTCATTTGGAAGGGTCAACTGGCTCAATTCTATTTTCTTGTAAATTTAGACATGCGAAAGTGCCTTTTATATGCATAATAGAAATTAATGCATTGACTTGGGCATTTGGCAACTCCGGTCTAATCTCTCTTGAATAAACCAACTGCACTCAGGCGATAGTGGCGTAGCTGATACGACGTCTGCTACGCCATCGTAGCACTCGGCTACGCCGTAGCACTCGCGGCTGACACGGCGATCGGTTTCAGGAATGCGAGCTAGTGAAGGTCGTGGGCATAAAGTACGTGATCAAGCCGCCGCGCGTGGCGTGCCTGCGCCTGGCGTGCTCGCTGGACGCGGCCACGCGCGCGCGCTCGCTGACCGTGCGCTACCACGACATGCCCGACGTCATCGACTTCCTGGTGCTGCGCCAGCAGTACGACGCCGCCGTGCAGCGGCGCTGGGGCGCCGGCGACCGCTTCCGCTGCATGATAGACGACTGCTGGTGGACCGGCCAGGTGCTGGAGAACACGGGTCAGTGTGTCTAGTGCTTCCTGCGGCCGCACGACGCCGCGTGCGATTGTAGACTTACTGTCGTGCACTACTCATACTCATTGTTACATTTCTGTGTCCAGGAGGCGAGGCCTCCGCAGCAGAGAGTGCGTCCGCGGCGGGTCTGTCGGGCCCCGCGGCGGAGGAGTGGGCCAGGGCAGCCGCCGCACACTTCCTGTCGCTGCGCGTGCGCTGGGACAACTCCGAGGTGTGTGACCGCGTTGTTTTAATAAACTACGCAACCGAGTTTTCGCTATCATGTAAAGTACTTCAGGGCGGGGCGCTAGTTTGAAGTATAACATCTCCCGCAGGTGGAGCGCCTGTCGCCGTGGGACCTGGAGCCGCTGGACCCGGAGCGCCTGCCCAGCGTGGCGGGCGGGGCCGTGGCCGTGCTGCCGCACGAGCTGGAGGCCGCGCTGTACCGCGCCGAGCCGGCCGAGTGGCCGCCGCGCGGAGAGCGCGCGGCCGCGTGCCGGGCCATCGCGCAGCACATCGGCTGCGTCATGTCGCTGTCGGCGGCCGAGGCCTTCGTGGCTCCCGTGGACCTGCAGCAGTACCCGGCCTACGCGCGCGTCGTGCCCTACCCCATCGACCTGGCCACCATCCGCGCGCGCTTCGACAACCTGTTCTACAGGTGCGGGGCCCCGTGCCGCTCGTTACTTACGGAACATTATTTTATGTGAACAAAGTCATTTACAACATCGCAGGCCGCAAAAAATAGCTCTGCTCTGATTTGTCGACGTGATGTCGTTGGGATAGATGACAATCGTGTACGACCAAGTTTGCAGCTTCGGAACACCTGTGCTAACTGCGCGGTGCTCGAAAAGCCTCGAAATTTTCGGACTTCTTTTAGTTTTTGACAACAAAATGTCACCTCTGTAGGTTTAATTAAAACTATTAGCAATACTTTTGTAATTATCTAGCTTCTTTAGAAGTTAATATACCTTTTGTTATTGGTCGCGTATTTCATTACTGTAGGTATGAATTCGCCGTTAGAGGCGCTAGTGTAGCGTGAGGTCTCCGAAATGTCAAATATCACTGTTTGTGGGTGAGCTACGCGGGTTTATTTCTAATTAGAATAATTTTGTGAATATTTGCAATACATACATATATATGATTTAAATGTAAAGTTAGTTTTCACGCACGAATAACAAACTGAGAGCTACTTCAGGACTTCACACGACAGTGGCGCCAACCGGTGAGCACAAAAACGTAGCCCTCGATCGCGACATGCCGTCGATCTGTCGGGACGTCGTCGCGCTCGGCCGGGCGCAGCTGACACAACACGCTAACGTGACGCTCTGTGTCGCAGACGCGCAGCCGCCGCGCAGTTCGACGTGCGCTACCTGGCCAGCAACGCCGAGCAGTTCAACGAGGCGCACTCGCCCATCGTGCGCCAGGCGCGCCTCGTCACCGACCTGCTGCTGCACATCATCGCGCACTGGCGCGACGTGGACGTGCTGGCGCAGTACCGCGACCTGGCCGCCTGCTACCACAGCTCCGACGACGAGCCGCTCCGCGCGCCCGCCAAGGTACTGCCGCTCGCCCTAAGTCGCGTTCTCGACGCCAGCACTGCACAACTCTGTATTCTGAAAATTATTTGCAATATCATTGGTGAAAGTTACTGTCGGTCCTTCCAATCGTTTGCCGAGTGTGACATGAGCCCCCCGTGCACAGCCCCGGCGCGGCTCGTCGCGCGGCGCGTGGCGCGGCCCGTGCGGCTGCATGCTGACGGAGCTGATGGCGTCCGTGGACGCGGGGCCCTTCCGCCAGCCCGTGTCGCCCGAGCAGGCGCCAGGTGACTACTACTCATTTTAATACATATGTTAGGCTCCAAGTCGGACAACGCTCATTGATCCGATAAACCGGTCACACGCGTTGTGGCATTTTCAAAACAGCCGCCATCTTAGATTTTTTATTTCGCTACCTATCTATAAAGTCTAGCGAAAAACTACGCGACCGAAGAAAACTAACGACGCCATATTGTTTTGTCAATGCAGTTTGTGACGCGAGCTTACAAGTGTTTACCAACAAGGTCCTTTTTTGATGTCAACCAGGCGCTAGACGCCAAAATATACTTATAGGATTTTGTGAAATTTACCACGATAATATTTTTGGGAAGGTATCCACAGATATCCAGATTCAAGTGGTTCTTGAGCATGTAGAAACCGATTAGATCGGCTACGGCGTCGCACGGCGCGTAGCGTTACAACTACGGCGTAGCACGGCGCGTAGCCTTACAACTACGGCGTAGCACGGCGCGTAGCGTTATAACTTCGAGTAATGTTGTAACATTTGTCTCCTTAGACTACTGCCGCGTGATCGCCGTCCCTATGGACCTGGGCACGGTGCGCACGCGCCTGCTGGAGGGGGCCTACACGCACGCGGAGCAGTTCGCCAGCGACGTGCGCCTCGTGTTCGCCAACAGCCGCCAGTACAACACCAACAACCGCAGCCGGGTACGTGCCGCACACACGCACGCGCGCTCTCACTCGCCGCGACATGGCCTCTTACCCGACGTGTAACGTTGCAGATCTACTCGATGACAGTCCGCCTGTCGGCGCTGTTCGAGGCGCTGTGGTCGCGCTACAGCAGCACGTGGACGCGCGCGGTGCGACGCCCCGGCCGGGCCGCGCGCGCGCGCCGCACCACGCGCAGGACGCGCCGGACTGCAGGCAGCAGTGAGTACACTGCACGTTACAGATCTACTCGCTGTGGTCGCGCTACAGCAGCACGTGGACGCGCGCGGTGCGACGCCCCGGCCGGGCCGCGCGCGCGCGCCGCACCACGCGCAGGACGCGCCGGACTGCAGGCAGCAGTGAGTACACTGCACGTTACAGATCTACTCGCTGTGGTCGCGCTACAGCAGCACGTGGACGCGCGCGGTGCGACGCCCCGGCCGGGCCGCGCGCGCGCGCCGCACCACGCGCAGGACGCGCCGGACTGCAGGCAGCAGTGAGTACACTGCACGTTACAGATCTACTCGCTGTGGTCGCGCTACAGCAGCACGTGGACGCGCGCGGTGCGACGCCCCGGCCGGGCCGCGCGCGCGCGCCGCACCACGCGCAGGACGCGCCGGACTGCAGGCAGCAGTGAGTACACTGCACGTTACAGATCTACTCGCTGTGGTCGCGCTACAGCAGCACGTGGACGCGCGCGGTGCGACGCCCCGGCCGGGCCGCGCGCGCGCGCCGCACCACGCGCAGGACGCGCCGGACTGCAGGCAGCAGTGAGTACACTGCACGTTACAGATCTACTCGCTGTGGTCGCGCTACAGCAGCACGTGGACGCGCGCGGTGCGACGCCCCGGCCGGGCCGCGCGCGCGCGCCGCACCACGCGCAGGACGCGCCGGACTGCAGGCAGCAGTGAGTACACTGCACGTTACAGATCTACTCGCTGTGGTCGCGCTACAGCAGCACGTGGACGCGCGCGGTGCGACGCCCCGGCCGGGCCGCGCGCGCGCGCCGCACCACGCGCAGGACGCGCCGGACTGCAGGCAGCAGTGAGTACACTGCACGTTACAGATCTACTCGCTGTGGTCGCGCTACAGCAGCACGTGGACGCGCGCGGTGCGACGCCCCGGCCGGGCCGCGCGCGCGCGCCGCACCACGCGCAGGACGCGCCGGACTGCAGGCAGCAGTGAGTACACTGCACGTTACAGATCTACTCGCTGTGGTCGCGCTACAGCAGCACGTGGACGCGCGCGGTGCGACGCCCCGGCCGGGCCGCGCGCGCGCGCCGCACCACGCGCAGGACGCGCCGGACTGCAGGCAGCAGTGAGTACACTGCACGTTACAGATCTACTCGCTGTGGTCGCGCTACAGCAGCACGTGGACGCGCGCGGTGCGACGCCCCGGCCGGGCCGCGCGCGCGCGCCGCACCACGCGCAGGACGCGCCGGACTGCAGGCAGCAGTGAGTACACTGCACGTTACAGATCTACTCGCTGTGGTCGCGCTACAGCAGCACGTGGACGCGCGCGGTGCGACGCCCCGGCCGGGCCGCGCGCGCGCGCCGCACCACGCGCAGGACGCGCCGGACTGCAGGCAGCAGTGAGTACACTGCACGTTACAGATCTACTCGCTGTGGTCGCGCTACAGCAGCACGTGGACGCGCGCGGTGCGACGCCCCGGCCGGGCCGCGCGCGCGCGCCGCACCACGCGCAGGACGCGCCGGACTGCAGGCAGCAGTGAGTACACTGCACGTTACAGATCTACTCGCTGTGGTCGCGCTACAGCAGCACGTGGACGCGCGCGGTGCGACGCCCCGGCCGGGCCGCGCGCGCGCGCCGCACCACGCGCAGGACGCGCCGGACTGCAGGCAGCAGTGAGTACACTGCACGTTACAGATCTACTCGCTGTGGTCGCGCTACAGCAGCACGTGGACGCGCGCGGTGCGACGCCCCGGCCGGGCCGCGCGCGCGCGCCGCACCACGCGCAGGACGCGCCGGACTGCAGGCAGCAGTGAGTACACTGCACGTTACAGATCTACTCGCTGTGGTCGCGCTACAGCAGCACGTGGACGCGCGCGGTGCGACGCCCCGGCCGGGCCGCGCGCGCGCGCCGCACCACGCGCAGGACGCGCCGGACTGCAGGCAGCAGTGAGTACACTGCACGTTACAGATCTACTCGCTGTGGTCGCGCTACAGCAGCACGTGGACGCGCGCGGTGCGACGCCCCGGCCGGGCCGCGCGCGCGCGCCGCACCACGCGCAGGACGCGCCGGACTGCAGGCAGCAGTGAGTACACTGCACGTTACAGATCTACTCGCTGTGGTCGCGCTACAGCAGCACGTGGACGCGCGCGGTGCGACGCCCCGGCCGGGCCGCGCGCGCGCGCCGCACCACGCGCAGGACGCGCCGGACTGCAGGCAGCAGTGAGTACACTGCACGTTACAGATCTACTCGCTGTGGTCGCGCTACAGCAGCACGTGGACGCGCGCGGTGCGACGCCCCGGCCGGGCCGCGCGCGCGCGCCGCACCACGCGCAGGACGCGCCGGACTGCAGGCAGCAGTGAGTACACTGCACGTTACAGATCTACTCGCTGTGGTCGCGCTACAGTAGCACGTGGACGCGTGCGGTGCGACGCCCCGGCCGGGCCGCGCGCGCGCGCCGCACCACGCGCAGGACGCGCCGGACTGCAGGCAGCAGTGAGTACACTGCACGTTACAGATCTACTCGCTGTGGTCGCGCTACAGCAGCACGTGGACGCGCGCGGTGCGACGCCCCGGCCGGGCCGCGCGCGCGCGCCGCACCACGCGCAGGACGCGCCGGACTGCAGGCAGCAGTGAGTACACTGCACGTTACAGATCTACTCGCTGTGGTCGCGCTACAGCAGCACGTGGACGCGCGCGGTGCGACGCCCCGGCCGGGCCGCGCGCGCGCGCCGCACCACGCGCAGGACGCGCCGGACTGCAGGCAGCAGTGAGTACACTGCACGTTACAGATCTACTCGCTGTGGTCGCGCTACAGCAGCACGTGGACGCGCGCGGTGCGACGCCCCGGCCGGGCCGCGCGCGCGCGCCGCACCACGCGCAGGACGCGCCGGACTGCAGGCAGCAGTGAGTACACTGCACGTTACAGATCTACTCGCTGTGGTCGCGCTACAGCAGCACGTGGACGCGCGCGGTGCGACGCCCCGGCCGGGCCGCGCGCGCGCGCCGCACCACGCGCAGGACGCGCAGGACTGCAGGCAGCAGTGAGTACACTGCACGTTACAGATCTACTCGCTGTGGTCGCGCTACAGCAGCACGTGGACGCGCGCGGTGCGACGCCCCGGCCGGGCCGCGCGCGCGCGCCGCACCACGCGCAGGACGCGCCGGACTGCAGGCAGCAGTGAGTACACTGCACGTTACAGATCTACTCGCTGTGGTCGCGCTACAGCAGCACGTGGACGCGCGCGGTGCGACGCCCCGGCCGGGCCGCGCGCGCGCGCCGCACCACGCGCAGGACGCGCCGGACTGCAGGCAGCAGTGAGTACACTGCACGTTACAGATCTACTCGCTGTGGTCGCGCTACAGCAGCACGTGGACGCGCGCGGTGCGACGCCCCGGCCGGGGCCGCGCGCGCGCGCCCGCACCACGCGCAGGACGCGCCGGACTGCAGGCAGCAGTGAGTACACTGCACGTTACAGATCTACTCGCTGTGGTCGCGCTACAGCAGCACGTGGACGCGCGCGGTGCGACGCCCCGGCCGGGCCGCGCGCGCGCGCCGCACCACGCGCAGGACGCGCCGGACTGCAGGCAGCAGTGAGTACACTGCACGTTACAGATCTACTCGCTGTGGTCGCGCTACAGCAGCACGTGGACGCGCGCGGTGCGACGCCCCGGCCGGGCCGCGCGCGCGCGCCGCACCACGCGCAGGACGCGCCGGACTGCAGGCAGCAGTGAGTACACTGCACGTTACAGATCTACTCGCTGTGGTCGCGCTACAGCAGCACGTGGACGCGCGCGGTGCGACGCCCCGGCCGGGCCGCGCGCGCGCGCCGCACCACGCGCAGGACGCGCCGGACTGCAGGCAGCAGTGAGTACACTGCACGTTACAGATCTACTCGCTGTGGTCGCGCTACAGCAGCACGTGGACGCGCGCGGTGCGACGCCCCGGCCGGGCCGCGCGCGCGCGCCGCACCACGCGCAGGACGCGCCGGACTGCAGGCAGCAGTGAGTACACTGCACGTTACAGATCTACTCGCTGTGGTCGCGCTACAGCAGCACGTGGACGCGCGCGGTGCGACGCCCCGGCCGGGCCGCGCGCGCGCGCCGCACCACGCGCAGGACGCGCCGGACTGCAGGCAGCAGTGAGTACACTGCACGTTACAGATCTACTCGCTGTGGTCGCGCTACAGCAGCACGTGGACGCGCGCGGTGCGACGCCCCGGCCGGGCCGCGCGCGCGCGCCGCACCACGCGCAGGACGCGCCGGACTGCAGGCAGCAGTGAGTACACTGCACGTTACAGATCTACTCGCTGTGGTCGCGCTACAGCAGCACGTGGACGCGCGCGGTGCGACGCCCCGGCCGGGCCGCGCGCGCGCGCCGCACCACGCGCAGGACGCGCCGGACTGCAGGCAGCAGTGAGTACACTGCACGTTACAGATCTACTCGCTGTGGTCGCGCTACAGCAGCACGTGGACGCGCGCGGTGCGACGCCCCGGCCGGGCCGCGCGCGCGCGCCGCACCACGCGCAGGACGCGCCGGACTGCAGGCAGCAGTGAGTACACTGCACGTTACAGATCTACTCGCTGTGGTCGCGCTACAGCAGCACGTGGACGCGCGCGGTGCGACGCCCCGGCCGGGCCGCGCGCGCGCGCCGCACCACGCGCAGGACGCGCCGGACTGCAGGCAGCAGTGAGTACACTGCACGTTACAGATCTACTCGCTGTGGTCGCGCTACAGCAGCACGTGGACGCGCGCGGTGCGACGCCCCGGCCGGGCCGCGCGCGCGCGCCGCACCACGCGCAGGACGCGCCGGACTGCAGGCAGCAGTGAGTACACTGCACGTTACAGATCTACTCGCTGTGGTCGCGCTACAGCAGCACGTGGACGCGCGCGGTGCGACGCCCCGGCCGGGCCGCGCGCGCGCGCCGCACCACGCGCAGGACGCGCCGGACTGCAGGCAGCAGTGAGTACACTGCACGTTACAGATCTACTCGCTGTGGTCGCGCTACAGCAGCACGTGGACGCGCGCGGTGCGACGCCCCGGCCGGGCCGCGCGCGCGCGCCGCACCACGCGCAGGACGCGCCGGACTGCAGGCAGCAGTGAGTACACTGCACGTTACAGATCTACTCGCTGTGGTCGCGCTACAGCAGCACGTGGACGCGCGCGGTGCGACGCCCCGAGCCGGGGCCGCGCGCGCGCGCCGCACCACGCGCAGGACGCGCCGGACTGCAGGCAGCAGTGATACACTGCACGTTACAGATCTACTCGCTGTGGTCGCGCTACAGCAGCACGTGGACGCGCGCGGTGCGACGCCCCGCCGGGCCGCGCGCGCGCGCCGCACCACGCGCAGGACGCGCCGGACTGCAGGCAGCAGTGAAAGTTATCCGCGCGATTAAAAGCATCATCATCATCATTAAGTACATCAGCTTCTTGTCATCACATTATTTCTAAGATGTATGCTGTATTTTATCATTTTTAAAGTATTTATTATTGTTAATTTATTATATCCACCGGGCAGCACCCACCAGACAGCACCCTCAAGCCTGGTCGGAAGATCCTACCTTTTTAAATAAAGGATGAGGAAGTTTCCACCCTGTTCCTCTTACCGTGCCTCTATAAATTCTGTAGACTGGTCATCATTCCCGTCATTGTCCTTGTCCCAAATTATTCGGGGTCGGCGCAACATGGCTTCTTCTTCCATACTTCTCTATTCCGCAGACGCCTCTTCATCCTAACATTATAATATGTGATTTATAGAAGAGCTAGTGAACGGCGCGGCGCACGTGGACTCGGGCAGCTCGGACTCCGAGACACTGGCCGCCACGTCGCGCCGCGTGCACGCGCGCTCCGACGGGCACGAGCACGAGCGCGAGCACGACGGCACGCGGCACGGGAGGCACGAGCGCGACTCGTGGGACAGCGACGCGCCGCTGCACGTGCATCGGAAAGGTACGGCTCGCTCACGACATCGTACATTGTAATACCCTGAACGGCGGGAACATCGAGCCGCAACCTGTTGCCATGGACTCAGTACATGATTCTGAACCCCTCGCGATGATTGTGTTTTTTTTCGCATATTTTGATAACGCTCCTAGCTAGCTTATTTAATTGGAATAGATGTCAATAATCAGACAATTCTGGTACATTCCACTTTGGTTATTTAGTTCGCCACCATCATTTCCATATTATTCACCCTTGTTCCTTCTTCTTCTGAGCGTGTCGCGTAATACGGTGTGATAGATAGTTGGTTCGCGTGTTCTGACGAATATGATGTGCGGCAGGTAAAGGCGTGGGCAAGAAGAGCAAGAGCAGCAGCGCCAGCGCAGAGCCCGTGCCGTCCACCAGCAGGGCGCCGCCCCTCGGTAACTATACCTTGTGACACATGCACGATGTAGGGTACACTATATAGAAGAGCAAGAGCAGCAGCGCCAGCGCAGAGCCCGTGCCGTCCACCAGCAGGGCGCCGCCCCTCGGTAACTATACCTTGTGACACATGCACGATGTAGGGTACACTATATAGAAGAGCAAGAGCAGCAGCGCCAGCGCAGAGCCCGTGCCGTCCACCAGCAGGGCGCCGCCCCTCGGTAACTATACCTTGTGACACATGCACGATGTAGGGTACACTATATAGAAGAGCAAGAGCAGCAGCGCCAGCGCAGAGCCCGTGCCGTCCACCAGCAGGGCGCCGCCCCTCGGTAACTATACCTTGTGACACATGCACGATGTAGGGTACACTATATAGAAGAGCAAGAGCAGCAGCGCCAGCGCAGAGCCCGTGCCGTCCACCAGCAGGGCGCCGCCCCTCGGTAACTATACCTTGTGACACATGCACGATGTAGGGTACACTATATAGAAGAGCAAGAGCAGCAGCGCCAGCGCAGAGCCCGTGCCGTCCACCAGCAGGGCGCCGCCCCTCGGTAACTATACCTTGTGACACATGCACGATGTAGGGTACACTATATAGAAGAGCAAGAGCAGCAGCGCCAGCGCAGAGCCCGTGCCGTCCACCAGCAGGGCGCCGCCCCTCGGTAACTATACCTTGTGACACATGCACGATGTAGGGTACACTATATAGAAGAGCAAGAGCAGCAGCGCCAGCGCAGAGCCCGTGCCGTCCACCAGCAGGGCGCCGCCCCTCGGTAACTATACCTTGTGACACATGCACGATGTAGGGTACACTATATAGAAGAGCAAGAGCAGCAGCGCCAGCGCAGAGCCCGTGCCGTCCACCAGCAGGGCGCCGCCCCTCGGTAACTATACCTTGTGACACATGCACGATGTAGGGTACACTATATAGAAGAGCAAGAGCAGCAGCGCCAGCGCAGAGCCCGTGCCGTCCACCAGCAGGGCGCCGCCCCTCGGTAACTATACCTTGTGACACATGCACGATGTAGGGTACACTATATAGAAGAGCAAGAGCAGCAGCGCCAGCGCAGAGCCCGTGCCGTCCACCAGCAGGGCGCCGCCCCTCGGTAACTATACCTTGTGACACATGCACGATGTAGGGTACACTATATAGAAGAGCAAGAGCAGCAGCGCCAGCGCAGAGCCCGTGCCGTCCACCAGCAGGGCGCCGCCCCTCGGTAACTATACCTTGTGACACATGCACGATGTAGGGTACACTATATAGAAGAGCAAGAGCAGCAGCGCCAGCGCAGAGCCCGTGCCGTCCACCAGCAGGGCGCCGCCCCTCGGTAACTATACCTTGTGACACATGCACGATGTAGGGTACACTATATAGAAGAGCAAGAGCAGCAGCGCCAGCGCAGAGCCCGTGCCGTCCACCAGCAGGGCGCCGCCCCTCGGTAACTATACCTTGTGACACATGCACGATGTAGGGTACACTATATAGAAGAGCAAGAGCAGCAGCGCCAGCGCAGAGCCCGTGCCGTCCACCAGCAGGGCGCCGCCCCTCGGTAACTATACCTTGTGACACATGCACGATGTAGGGTACACTATATAGAAGAGCAAGAGCAGCAGCGCCAGCGCAGAGCCCGTGCCGTCCACCAGCAGGGCGCCGCCCCTCGGTAACTATACCTTGTGACACATGCACGATGTAGGGTACACTATATAGAAGAGCAAGAGCAGCAGCGCCAGCGCAGAGCCCGTGCCGTCCACCAGCAGGGCGCCGCCCCTCGGTAACTATACCTTGTGACACATGCACGATGTAGGGTACACTATCTGTGTGCCAAATTTCATCCAAATCCGTGTAGTAGTGAAAGAGTAACAAACATCCATCCACCCATATATTTCGCGTTTATAATATTAGGATTTTATTAGGTTTACAAAAATGTAAAGGTTAAACCAGAACAACCCCCACAGAGGCTAATAATTGTTTTATCATGTTTGTTTGAAGTTTTCTCTCAGGCGGGTCACTCACTCCTGTCGCGTCTCAAAATTTTTGAAAAGCTATTTTGGTATTGCATAGAGTTGATAATCTATTATTTTGTAAACATGCTAATACAAAATAGGCAATGCTTTCTTGGTTGTAACAGCTCTATATTAGATCTCTTCATCGCGTTCGTATTTCCGAACATAGACGATGATTCCCTAAGCGCACAGTTTTCTTTGGATAGCTGTACGTAGCTCACCGTGGCATACTCGGTAGAGCGACACTGCAGAGCTCTATAGTTGTCAGTGCTGCAAGAACCGGCTTCGTTTGCTCATCATATGATATGAACTATGTACAGAATACGCGGGAGTGAACGGGTCGGGCGGCGCGGCGTCGTCCTGCTCTGCGGAGCGCTCCGGGGAGGGCGAGCGCTCGGGCGAGGGGGAGTCCTCCAGCGAGCGCTCCAACATACAGGTGGTCGAAGAGGAGCTGCAAGACGACGAGGTCGAGCTCACCTACGAGGTCAGTACATCATCAGAATGTTTATCTTTACGTAGTATAAAACAAAAGCCCTCTTGGTGTCTCTTGGTGTATCCAAAAATATTTCATGAAAATCGAAAGGCATACACAAATGGATCAGAAAACGTACCTGTCGAGGCCACCTATTCTTAGTCGATGATGTGACAGCCTGGTGTACCTCAAACTTCTATTCTATTCGGTTTTTATATGGTAAAGGAAACCCATGTAACATGTATTCTGCCAATGTATAAAGTTAATTGGAAAGGCAAGTGTGCCACATACAAAACTAATTACAAAAAAACAACAACAACTGATGACACAAAAGTATCCTGCGGTTGATACAGTTCAACACAATCTAGATTTTGTTGATAAACGGAAAAGAATAAAAATAAAACATTAACCACCAGTCAACCTTAGTATATCGCAAGCGATAGAAGTAAACACACAATACTGTCGTTCCAGAGCGGCGGCAGCAGAGGGCGCGGCGCTCGCAAGCGGCGGCTGGTCAGCTCCGACAGCAGCGTCGGTCTGCGCAGGCGCAGCACGCACAACAAGCACAACAAGCCGGCCAAGCGGTAAGCGGTATTACGTCATCTATATGGGGGTTCGTTCGGCCATGCTGCAGTCTGAGAAGGTCTCTCCTTCGAATTGGATCGCTGGGAATGACGTAAAGTGTTAATGTTAAGCCCCGCCTCGCCCGCAGCACGCGCGAGCGCTTCGCGTCCGCCACGTCGTCGTCGTCGTCCAGCAGCGGCTCGTCGGCCGGCTCGGCGCGGCGCTACGAGTCGGACCGCTCCTACCGGCCGCGCTACTCCACGGACGACGACGCGCCGCTGCACCTGTACCGCTCGCGGCCCGCCGGCCAGCCCGCGCCGCGCCGCTCGCACACCGTGAGTGAGCTGCCCAGCCGCGCCGCCCCCGCCGCCTCGCGTGCTCACCGTGTCTGTTGCTCGCAGGGTGCCGGCGTGTCGCTGCGGGCCCGGCGCGCTCGGCGGCAGTACAACGAGGACAGCGAGGAGGACTCCGTGGCCGCCATCAGCAAGCGGCTGCAGCACCACCAGCACGCGCGCACGCACCACGCGCACCAGGCCAGCAGGAGGAGGCACCATGCGGAACAGGTACCCGGGAGTTGAAGTGTACACATGGGCTGACTTTGGCAGACTCGGAGGTGGTTCCTCGTACCGCGCGCATTTGGACCAAACGGGAGGCTTACTTTTATATTTTGCGTTTTTTTAATCGCGTCGGCGTGACGTCGCGCACCCCTCGGCCACGGCAAGTACTAGTAATTATATGAAGCTTGCTAAAGCTCTCTCTCGGACTACTGGCCGGAGGGCCTCTCCCGAGTTCCACATGTGTGTGTAGTCTGTTTCAGCGGCCTTTGAATGGTCGTCGCTTTGTCTATCTGGTCACTGCACATGCCGCAGTACAGTGGCACGGTCCCCTGTGTGCAGAGCGCGAGCGCGGAGGGCGGCGCACACGCGGGCGACCACAACTACTTCAACGGGCACGCGCCGCACGCGTCGCACGCGTCGCACCGGCCGCACGCGTCACACGCGTCACACGCGCCGCACGCGTCACACGCGTCACACGCCTCGCACAGCGCGCACCGGACCAATGGAAACGGTACGCACACACGAATACCACGTAGCATCATGAGCCTCGCATAGTCTGCTGTGACTGACTCACGAACATTTGCTGGAAGGATATTTTAAATGAAATTGTTTATTCTGTGAATAAACAATTTCATTAAAAATAATTAGGATATGTGGAGTCGAATTTAAACGTTAATTCAGATGGAGAGCTGAAAGATGGATGCTTGTCTCACGAGTACGATTGCAAATATTAACACATTGTACCTGCATGAGCTATGTATATCTCGACTTCAGGTAATGAGTAAGCTTCAGAAAATAAATTATTTCAATGTGCACATTATATTTGTTTCTGGACAGTTTAAATGTTTTGTAATATTTTCTGAATCTTCTGCAAGACGCATTCATTGATTGAATATTATTGTTTTTGGATAAAATCAGTATCTCGACAAGACACTTGGGCAGAGATTTATATCTCAGCGATAGACAGCGCGCGTTGCGAACGGAGGCTAAGTCTGTATCAGAATCAAAACTTTATTTGCTTCGAATGTAGGTACAGGTATAAGATGTTATGTGTAAGTAGCCGAACGAATAGTTCCAAACAAGACCTCTCACCACCCACCTGATAACTAAACCGACAATATTGTATGTTGCAGGTACCGCGGCGGACGGCTCGGGCGGGTCCAACGGCTCGAGCGCGGGGGCCTCGGGCCCCGGGGCCCCGGGCGCCGTGTCCATCTCGTCTCGGGGCCGCGTGCGCAAGCTGACGGCCAAGGCGCGCGGCCTGCTGCGGGAATGAGCCAGGGCCCGCGCGCAACGCGCACATAGGACGTAGGAGACTGCAAACTAATTAGTGCTTCAATGTGGTGACTAACTGAACTTAGTGATAGACGAAGAGTGGTGACGTGGTGACGGTGATACTACTTAATGTTATAGTGTGCAGCTTTCCAAAACAAAAGTATGCGCTTCGGGAATCGCGTGTTTCCGAATTAGCACGACCGTCGCGCCACAGAGTAACCTTCAAGTATAGTAAGGTGGTAGGTGCACTATCACTGCGCGTCCAAGCAGGGTGAGTTTCAAATATCAATGTAATGTTTTATTTTCATGATTTTATTTATCATCACTAATATTTTCACCACAATGTTGTAACAAAATAAATGACTTCTATCGAATGACTCAGGTCGTGATTTGGCACTCAAAGGTCTTGAAAAGTTTTTTAGAATTGCATAGTTATAGTGGTTATATAAGTTTGTAAACATGGAAACTATTTCCATGGTTGTAACAGCTCTGTATTCTCATTAACGCGCGTTCGTATTTCCGAAGATGCCCGAAGCGCAGTTTCCTTTGGCAAGCTGTACAGTGCAAGAGTATGTGTTACACACATACTCTTATTTTGTGTTTAATAAGTTAACTGTAAACTAAGCATGAGAGCTTAGTTACATACAAGTCAGTGTTTATTAAAATGTTAAGAATGCCAGTTTGTAATACTCTATGCAGTCGGACAGAGTTCAATATTAAATATGTGCTACTTCAAAAAGAGAGTGCGTGCTTATGACCACACGGTAGAAGTGGACTCACGACTAGAGCCTTGTATCAGTCGTCTCAGCCTGTCCTTTTCTCTAAATGTTCCTTTCTCAAAATGTTGCGTGACGATTCAGTCTCTTTCAATGTTCAGAAAGAGCGCAAAGTGCACCTCAAGAAGTTTTCACTAAGCAATGCAAAGTAATAATACTTTCATACTGTTTTCAATTACTTGAACAATGCACGAGTTTCATAGTGAGTTCACCTCTACGAGTTCGACTCTATGAAGCCGCATGAACAAACACTATACCATAGTTGTGTGGTGTGTTACACCTCTACTCCTACAGTTAGGATACTAAATTCCCATAAGGATTTGTTTAATTTCACATTGATGTTGTAAGCAAATTAGTGTGGTACGATTTATCGACACAATTGTGTTGTTTGACTCACAGTGTAGTATTGTGTGTTGGTGTACGTTATCGATAGTGAGCGGCTCGGTCGCGTCCGTCTTGTGATATTACTGTATATTGTAGTTCGTTGTAAGCTCAACTATACATATTGAATAGCACTGCCGCGTGCCGTCGCTCTTCAGTTGTTTGTTTGTGTTTAGTACAAGCTTTAGTTCAATTCAAACATTACTGTGTGCTCTGTTACCTTCATAATCAGCCTATAATGTTCCCTGGCCTCCTCTCTGTGAGAGGGAGTGGGCTGTAATCCACCACGCGGGCACAGTGCAGGTCGGTGTATGTCACATGTCTTCAAATTGTTGGTTGTAGGTTATCTTATTATAATTAACACAACTGGGCCAATACTCATGTTAACAATTAATTATCAAGTACATTCGACCACACATCAATGGTAACAATGTGACATTGACAGCACCTCTATTTCGTAGAGTTAAAGGTGATTTTCCTAGTTGAAGTGTTACTGTACCTCTGCGGTAATGTTTTGGTATTAGTTTGGCAGACATTGTGTCCCATTATTCTGTGTTCCTGTGACAGGAGTTCTGTTCGCTCAATATAGTAACTCAATGTTTCCTTGCGTTAGGGACAGCACACACTCGTCCAGCCAGTGTGTGTCTTTAGTTGTAGACAAATGTTTGTAGGAAGCAATCTCACGGTCGAGTGTAGCGCGCCCCTTACATGATATGTTAAGAACAATGTAAATTAAATAAGAATTAATTGTAAATATTAGACAATTGTCAGGGAAGTACTTACGCACAGGTTTAGTTTTATTTGTTTTTTTTTTATTGACAATGGGCTCACTCTTGACCTCAATCCAGCCCAGAGGCAGGGATGAGATCTACGGTGGAACGAGCTTGCCCAGAAGAAGCCTATTCACTCTTGCTCTGAAGAGATTAGGGTTGTATGAACTCGGGAATGCAGACGCAGGCAGACGATTCCACTCCTTTGCTGTGCGCATCAGAAAAGATGATGAGAAGCGCTTAGTGCGTATATATGGTATATTAATCAGTATCCCGCAGTGCGTCTGGACTCTCGATGGTAAAAAGGTGAAGGCGGGATGATTATGTATTATTATGTAGCATAAACACTTTAATGTTATTATAAGATATGGGGGACTCTATACGCGTTGTATTACATGTCGCGTGAGGGCCCTCATACGTAAATATGGAGTGTTGCCAGTTAATATTAAAGTGCCATGTAGAGTGACAGTAAATGGTATTTTAACAGGTTCGGCAACGTATCCCCAATCGGGCTGGCGGTACGTTCCATTAGCGAATCATTTGATCAGCAAAATGAACAATACTGTGAACAGAGCTCAATAAATGCGTGTATTGTTTGGTTTTGAAAACTCATTTTAACTGGTGACTTTCAGACAATGAAAGGGATATTTTTCGTAATTATTGCACGAAACGGACACTACAATCTTTTCTTATTGTACCTCTGACAGCAACCTTATTGCAACCACAATAAAGTTAAATGCGAAGGTAACAGCTGACAGGACTGCAGTGGGCGCGTCACGTCACGTGGCGTTTGTGTGCTGTGTCAGCCTCCCACTAGTGCTCTTTCTTAATCGATTATCACACTGCACCGCGCTTCGTCGCGTAGCGCGGGCGGTATAACTTAGTATCAGTTTGTATAGAAAACACAATCTGCGCGCGGGACGCGCTCGCACATATTAGCGCTACTCGCCGGAGCGCGGTGCAGTGTAATAATCGCCTTAAGTTTTCCTTCGCATCTGGCTTTGGTTGACTCGATGGCATAAATGTCGTATCCAAAGCTAGAGCGCTACAAAGATGTTTCGGCGCCTGAATCACATTGACCAACATAAACATTATTTGTAAAATTGTGTCACAGAAATTGTAATTGTTGACAAAATGACACCAAACCAAGATGGCGTCGTTGGTTCCGATTCTAGTCACGCGCCAACAGTCTTGTACAGCTGCAGCTGCGAAGGGTACCTATAACCTACGATTTCCTAGGAGAGCGGGTGCCGTCATGACAATCTGTCATGTTCACCAGTATTTGACATTAAGGTGCCAAAAGTCTCTGTATTTGGACAGTCGTTATCGCGTGTCCGTTTTCTTTTTCACCGCTTTCTTAGGAAACCAGAGCTCTAGTAACAAGCTGAACAGAATGAGCTGCGCACACAAATAGACGTGCTTTACCTTCAGTGCTCAGTAAGTTAAGAGTTGTATTAGTTGAGTGTGTACTGCGTACCTGCGCTAAGTTTAGTGACCGCACCTTCTTATGTAATGTAATTATAATTTATTACTTTATGTATTGTATTATGTCATGTAATATTTACTTAATGAATGCATTTCACCCGACTACGGTGGCGTGTACCTATGTACTTGTGTATCGATATTACTGTGACGTAGAATATTTTTATGAAATGCGATCAGAATTTACTATCATAATTTAAGAAGAATTTTCTCTTGTTTAGTGAATATTATTTCAAACGTGTTCAAGGGCTCCAAGCCAAAAGTAGTGCTATCTCTTTCTTGCGGATAATAAACGAAAGAGATGGAAAGAAAACGTGCTGTCTCTTTCCCGTGTTACTTGTTAGTTATTTATTTCCCTCTCTGTGTCAAATAACTTGTTAGGATTATGTTTAGTAGCATGCCGCCATCTTTAGTTAGTACCTATTAGATCAATCTAAATGTTAGTATTGCGTTGTAAAGTTCATGAATAGGACTGAAGTCTTCATAGGTCAGTAGTATTTTGTAACGTATAGCCATAATTATGTAATCTATCTCACTACAACTTTCTTTTATAATAGTAAAGTAATTGTGTGACCCTGACCATGTAATGGCAACACCGGAGTCGGGTTTTTATTTTATGACAACATTATTTACAATGAATTATGCGAATATTTTTGTAAAATGTAACAAATCTATAATTAATAATTATTTTGTCATTGTGATATTAAGTATGCAACGAGCAGTTCGAGTGACCTTAACAAATATTGTATCAATTATTAATCATTATTATTATCGACGTGTGACACGTATGAACAAACTACATACAACATCGCACAAACCACGGTATCATTAGTTAAAGGGAAAATATTATCAACTTTATGTATGTATGCTCCTATGGCAACACCAAAGAGCAATTTATAAAAAGGCGGGGCAAAGTACAAACTATGTGACCTGCACTTGCCTTCGCTAGTAAGAGCACCAAGGTCCTATTACAACTTACAGCTGGCAACACAACGCCGTATCCAGAGCTTACAGTTTAGTCTCCACTACTATTTAAAGCATTGTGTTGCCAGTTCGTAAAATTAAAATAGGGAAGTGTAAAGTTGATGTTTTGTAATTCTCTGTGTTAAACCAATGTAATAGTTATAAATAGTGAATATGTAGCCACATTTTTGTAACACAATTCTATACTACATACAGTGGTTGAAACCAGCGTGTTCTGTACCGACAATGTTTTGTACCAAGTGACTGTTTAATGCAAACTCGAATTTTTAACTGGGCATTAGTGTGCTCGAGTCAGTTGTACGACGCTCAACCGCGCTCGACTGCAATAGCCTGCTCGTTTTGTTAGCAGTAACGTCTAGGATAAGTGTTGTTTAGTGGAGAGGGCGGCTCAAGTCGCTCGATGTACATTGTACCTATGTATATATACGTGTGTGAGAATGTGCGCCGCGGCCGCATCGCGGCGCTGAGTTGATACCAAACAATAAAAAAATATTTTGGAAAAAGTACACTGTTTTATTTGAAATGAAATATTTATCTTTTAGACACACAGGCATTTCTTGCCGGACTGATCTGAGTGGGTGCCGGAAGACCTTAGGCAACGATACCCTCGTTGCCGAGGAAGGCCTGGGAAACGCTGGCGTTACGACCGAGTCATTAATGAAAGATTAGCCGGAGAAAACGACAGGGAAGACTGGAAATCTATGGGGGAGGCCTTTGTCAAGCAGTGGGACAATACAGTGTAAGAAAAAAAACTCGATGTTTTGTTAGCCGTAAAACCCCTATGAATCAAGGTCACTAGTTAATACAAAAATAAAATAAATTGTAAGCTCAAAAGCTTCGTATCAAGTGTGAACACGTAGCATAAAGTTAAAATTAAATTACTTGACAGCAGACAGCAGATCCACATTTCCCATTGACATAGAAAAGTATGGACTGGAAAAACCTACAAAAAAAGGGTGCATACCTACATCTCATATTGTTTCATAAAATGGCTGCCATTGCTAGGGTTGTGCCAATCAAGGAACATAGGTGTTAGTATAACGAGTATCGATACTAAATGCGAGTTTTACTAGTTGTCACGTTTGGATCATACCTAATATTATGTATTTACTTAGAGTCCGTTGTAATTGTAACAGAAAAATATGAGTGTCGCAAAGTCCCGGATTGACAGGTGTAATGTATGGAGTGACAGGACTTTGCGACCGAATTCAGTCGTAAAGCGATCGCTATGAATGTCAAGACTGCAGCCCCAGGATGGTTATAGGCTATTTAAATCACGCTACGACCCTTAGAAAAGAACGCTAAGTGAAAACGAAATAAGAGCGCGGGCGGGCGATGCAATGCGGCCACTCGAGGGAAGAATGAGTTTTATTAGTGTGGCTGTTATTTTCGTATACTGTGTATCTTACGACTTCTATGCGTTGTTGCAGGGCACAGCTAGTCTGAGAATAAAATGCATGCATGTCAAGTGTTTGTTCTGCGCAGAATTAAAAAAAAACTTGCTTGCAGAAAATGTGCTTTCGCATATTTTACCTCTGGGTTGGAAGGCCAGAGAGCAGGAACTTGTTTCGGAAATTATTACGGCAAGTCGGCAACGGTACAACACTATTCTATTATGACATATGTTTGTAAACAAACGAATGAATTAACAAATATAATAAAAAGGCCTGATAAATGGAAATGAACCCAAATATCAATACACAAAAATACAAACAACCATTCGACAGCAGAAATACCACGTAACTCGTCGAGTCGTCGCATAAGATGGCTGCTACGGCACTTACCTACAACTGTCACTACGTCACGACAAAATGCTGCCATAATTAGCAACAACTTAAAATATAGTTGTCTCTTTTATTAAATAAGATTATCTCACTAGAAAGAATGAGACATAACGATATTTCAAATTCTGAATCATATTTCACTCATATTTGTATAAGCAAATGTATGTATAGAATAACGCGGCGTCTCCATGTTTTCCTATCTCATTCTCAATCTCAATGACATTTCCACACAATCCACAATGACACACGTCATTTTGTTGATCTCAAACGAAGCTTTCATTGTAAAATATTCTAGAATTTCTTCAATAAAAGGTTAATTAATTACTTTAAGAGTATTTAATTGTATTTATTTGAATTGAATCTCAATTATTTATATATATTTGCTGCCCGGAACGTCTATACCACACTGTACCGAGTCGGTCTTATGTGGGTGTTGATATTGTGAAATATCCTGTTTTGTGTGCGAAACTGAAGGTTTTAACGTTGACATGGATCCGCTGATCGAGGAAGAGATAATGGCAGAAGAGGAGCCATCGACGTTCAGCATGATCAACCCGCTCAGCTTCAGTAAGTACTCCTACTAACTTTGTACTTGTTTCCTAAGTAATCCTTATAAATTTACTCAATGTTATCAACAAGTATTATTTAATTTACACCACGGTCATTGTGTAATAGCTAATATGTAGTGCATCAACTTAATATCTTGTAGCCAAAATAAAGTGCTAGTGCCGGAAAATTGAAAAAAGAAACAGTGAAATTAGGTTAATTGTATTATGATTATTGATGTGGCACTACAGTCGTCAGTCAGTGACCTGTTGCTATTGTCATGACCAAACTTGCCAGGATGAATGACTTGGATGTTACATGATTGATCATGGTGCGTGTTAACTATACTAATATTATAAATGCCAAAGTAGCTGTCTGTCTGTTGCCTTTTGAGACCTTAAGGGATATTGATGAAGCTTGACACACAGGTGTACCACTACTTGGTAAGGACATAGGATACTTTTGACCCGGCAGTATGTTCCCTTAGGATAATTCCAACCTCCATCCCGTCATTTGCAGTGAGCTAAAGCTAGTTTACATAATATTAGCAATTCCGTTGTTTTCCTTTTTATTGAGTATGAGTCATCTGCGTCGAACATATTCCCCTTTATTCATAAACGTTGCTTCAAGTTAAGTAGTGATTAGCGACTGTTTAACCATACATTTTTGACGTTTAAGCGTCACTTAACTTTAGTCATTGTTTATGAATAAACCCCAATGTGTTGAATGCAGTGATAACACCTGTTATAAGTACTGCTGTTATGTCAACTATTTTAATAAAACACTTGTATGTATTAATTTTGATTTATGTCGGTTTGTACTCATAACAAAATGAGCAGTTATCTCTTCAGTTTATAAGTTAGCTGTTATTGTTGAATATATACTAGCAGCTAATTAGGTTGTAATATGTTTGTGTTTTAAATAGCTTGGGATATTTAATCTGTCTGTCCTCGAAGCAGTTCAGTGTGGGAGCCGTCACAACATTTTCCGGGAGCCTATTCCATGCTGTTACAACTCAGTTAGACAAGAATTGCTTCAAAGGCTTTTTCTTTGATGAATTTCCCCATCGCTTTAGGGAATGTCCATTTTTGTTGGCATTCACTGTTGTTTAAGAAACTAATTTTCCTACCCTAAGATGCTGCAACAGTATGTTATTTTCATTATTCCTTCTTAATGTTCTAGTGCTCAAGTTCCTAGCCTCATACGGCTGGTTCCTCGTGGGCGGAGCAGCAGTCACACTGTACATCACACACAGACTGCGGCCCGTGCTGGCCAAGTGGCAGCAGGCGAGGGAAGATGCAGAGTACCACAAGAGTAAGTAGATGATCATCAGAGAAGTCTCAGCATAGACAGCACCGATCTTGAGTCCTCTATCCTTGTATCTTGAACAATTATTAATATCAAGTTATTCCGAGTTCAGCTTTTTGGGCCTATTTGCACAACTACTGACTGCAATAGGCTGAGTTGATTGATTTTGACTTACTCTTGATCTATCATGCAAATCCTGCTGCCCGTGGAATTGTAGCCAGCGACCGAGTGTGGAAAAACGTCTTATTTCGTCTAGTTTCTCCTTCCCATCCTTAGACACTAGGACTGCTAGATATAACATGTGTGGCCAAATTCGGCATCAGGCATTTGAGGGTTCGGGAACAGAGGGACAAATTCGGGATTACGCCCTTGCTTTTCTCGTTAGTGTCAGCTAAGCCATGATTGGATCATTCTTATAATGACTAACATATGATTCATGTGTTACTTGCCAGACCCGGACGTGGCCCTGGCGCGCATGGACGCGGTGCAGCGCGCGCGGGAGAAACAGCAACAGAAGCTCATCGAGGCGTCGCAGAGGGCGCTCGAGCTGCAGAAAGAGGTACACACTAAAACCAATATTGTTGCTCATTTTTCGGGTCTTTGGTTTTTGTATTTTGTTTTTCACCACCGACTTCCGAAATTAAAGTTATTTTTCATCTTGTAGTGTTTTTATGGAAGTCAGTTTTTTCTTTTTGTAAAAAAGTTTTTATGTTTCACTTTTTAGTTTTGAAAAGCAAAGGACGCAAATTTGTTTACTTGTGAATTTTTATTCGTAATTTTGGTTAAAACCAAACTACTGAACCGATTTTGATAAAATTTCTGTGAGAGCAATCTAAAAATATATCCTTTCACATATTTTGCAAATCGGCTTATAAATAACAGAGTTCTGAGGTAACAAACATAAAAAAAAATACAGTCGAATTGAGAACCTTTTTTGAAGTCGGTTATAAAACGACTATTTGTTCAACATTGAACTTTATGACAGTGACAATAAAGTCATTTATTGTCAATGTAAATATGCAAATTAATTATATAACGAATGCTTATATTGAACAAAGCTAAAGTAATTGTTATGACTATTGTTTCACAGCGTGAGGAACGCAAGCGCGCGGAGATGGCGGAGCGCCTGGAGAAGTACGGCACCGCGGCCGGACAGAAACTCGGCAGCGGAGAGAAGGATGACGGTACGTGAAACGTGCCATAGAACTACTTTGTGTGCGACTGACCTATCACATGCCCTGTAGCTGCAGGTGCAGGCGACTATCACGCGCCCTGTAGCTGCAGGTGCAGGCGACTACTTTGGAGAAAATAGAGCGTTTTAAAATTGCTGCGGGTAAAACGCGAAAAGATTCCCGCCCGGTCACATCATAATAATTACAAAGCAAACAAAATTGTAATCCCATAATATCAATCAGTTAATTATTTTGACATGTCAGCTGCTGGCGCTTCAGTTCCCAAGCTTCCTTGTGAAAATGTCAGTAACCCATTAAATCTGTATATGTATGTATCATGTGCCATAATTGTACTAATGACGTATTTAAAAAATCCCTTCTCAACAGACTACATGCCTCTGAGCGCGGGCGCGTCCACCTCGTCGTACCGACCTCCCAAGAAGTCCAAGTGCGGCGGCGGCGGCTGCGGCCGATAGCTCTGCATCCATCACGACTGAGAGGATGACTGTCTGTCCCACAGCCGTCCACACGCGTACCGCTCATCAAGGATATACAGGAATATGCTAACTTATCTCTGCAGACTATACATCACTGTATGTAAACTAGTATTGTAAACTCAGGGGTCTAACTCTCGGTGGATGAAAGCATATTAAACCTACACCCGGTGTCTGAATTGACAACTTGAAGTTAAGAACTAGTTACGTTCGACAAAGAAATGTTGAAATTCGCTAATTGATGAAGTTTGAAAAGTTCACCACCAAATTCTCAATTCAGATAGTGGATGTAAATCGGTTGTCAATACCCACATCAACTATAGTCATAACAAGTGATGTGCCCGGTGGGATTTCCTATGGGCAAAAATGACGAGCTGTCATCCACTTTCGTTATTAAAGGAAGTGTTGTGCAAAGTTCCATCTTCTAGAGCCAGCGGTTGAGGCTGTGCGTCTGTCTAACATCTATATAATAATCGCAACACAACAGCTGACACGGGATTTGACAAGAGATATATTAATAAGACTTTCATAAATTGTGGGTTAGCGTAGTTCCATGCCATGTTTTATTAATAAGAAATCTTTCTACATTGTTGTTATCAAAATATCGTTTCATATCTCTATTATATTCCATATTAGACTTCCCAGCAGTTGTTGTAACAAATAATAATAATATAATGGTGATGTTAATAATATTAACAGATAATTATAATCATTTCAGGTACGATCTCGTACTTGTGTACATTGCGTTGATGGTCGAGTGGCGACCGGGGTTTAATAAAATTAAATAATAATTGATTCTATTTTGTTGTTTTCTTGATGTTACCTCTAGCAGAATGTAAATGCCCAACAGTGTGTGTAGAGCTACGTAGGATGTGCAGAGCAGTGTGTGTAGAGCTACGTAGGATGTGCAGAGCAGTGTGTGTAGAGCTACGTAGGATGTGCAGAGCAGTGTGTGTAGAGCTACGTAGGATGTGCAGAGCAGTGTGTGTAGAGCTACGTAGGATGTGCAGAGCAGTGTGTGTAGAGCTACGTAGGATGTGCAGAGCAGTGTGTGTAGAGCTACGTAGGATGTGCAGAGCAGTGTGTGTAGAGCTACGTAGGATGTGCAGAGCAGTGTGTGTAGAGCTACGTAGGATGTGCAGAGCAGTGTGTGTAGAGCTACGTAGGATGTGCAGAGCAGTGTGTGTAGAGCTACGTAGGATGTGCAGAGCAGTGTGTGTAGAGCTACGTAGGATGTGCAGAGCAGTGTGTGTAGAGCTACGTAGGATGTGCAGAGCAGTGTGTGTAGAGCTACGTAGGATGTGCAGAGCAGTGTGTGTAGAGCTACGTAGGATGTGCAGAGCAGTGTGTGTAGAGCTACGTAGGATGTGCAGAGCAGTGTGTGTAGAGCTACGTAGGATGTGCAGAGCAGTGTGTGTAGAGCTACGTAGGATGTGCAGAGCAGTGTGTGTAGAGCTACGTAGGATGTGCGGAGCAGTGTGTGTAGAGCTACGTAGGATGTGCAGAGCAGTGTGAGTAGAGCAGTGGTGGCCCCGACTTGCGAGTGGTAGGTCGCGGGTACGAACCCAGGCGGTTTACTTTGCTGTGTGGCAGGTGCTTTACTTTGTGTATAAAATTTCACTACCAGTGCTCTCAAAACGGTGAAGGAAAATATCGTGAGGAAACCATGTCTTACAACCAAACATTCGAAAACATGCCACATCTACCGACCCGCACTGGGCCCGCGTGGTAGATTATAGCCCACTCCCTCTCGAAGAGAGGCCTGTGTCCCAGCAGTGAGAACATTATAGGTTGATAATGCACAGGATGTGCACAGAGAGGTTGACGCACGGCAACTACGAGGTGTATGTGTTGGCGGCACACAGTCGTAAGCAGCAGGAGCATTGGTATCGGGCCCAACTGATGTGGTGTAAGTGAGGTCGTGAGGTCGAACCCACACAGGCATTTGGTTTGTGTATTTAATTTCGTCACCACTGCTCTCAGAACGGTGAAGGAAAACATCGTGAGGAAACAGGCATGTCTTAGAACCAAAAAATTCGAAGACATGTGACATCTACCAACCCCCACTGGGCCCGCGTGGTAGATTAGGGCACACTCCCTGTCACATAGAGGAGGCCTGTGTCCCAGCAGTGGGAACATTATGTTTATGCATCCGTGCGTAGCGTAACCGTGGGTGGCAGTGAATAATCTCGTCGAACCCGATCTCTACTTACATAGTAATGTACTACATACCTATATCTATTTATGTATTTTTTTAGCTGTAAGTCTTTCATGCTGTAATAAATAATTTTATATATATATTGTACATATATGTAATGTTATTAATTATTGTGTATGTAAATGAAAGATATATAATAGGAGTCCGGGAGAGTTTAGCAGGGGGGAGACAATAGCCACTGATCATAGAATCCCTGTATAACTAGATATTGCGACGTTGCCACACTTCTCACAGCTCATAGGCGCCTCCCACCTAGCTCACGCGGCGATGTTGCGATCAGCAGTTTCGTTTTGACGTTACAAGTGAAAACACATTTTTATGCCCGGTAAGTTATTTTTTTCAATTTTCGATATTTGATTACTGTTGTTTACTGTTTATAGATTCCAGCATGTCATGCATACATATCCTTAGTGTAATTATCCTTGTTACCTTTACGATAGACAGTTTTTGCTTAAAGATTATAGTTTTTTTTGTAAATTAAATAACGGACAGCTTGGCGTGGGGTGGGAGACATTACCATGGCGACGGGAGGAGACTTTACCCAGGGTAATCTCTCCCTCTGTTTCTCTTGCAATAATATTTTCTGTTTTATTTTAGATAAGTAAGTATCCACAATGCCCTTCAAATATAAAAAAAGAAACAACAAGAAACAGAAGCAATTTAGACCTGTCAGTAATAAGAAATGCTGTAAGTGACATTGATAACGGCAAGTCTAACTGCTTTGGAGTATGGAATAGATCGAAATACTTTACGTAATTATTTAAGAGACAGGACTAAATTGTCAAAAATAAGTGAACAGGGAAGTCAGTTCAAAACAGCTATGATATTTACGATCGAGGAAGAAAAAGCACTTGTTGAATATGTTATACTATGAAGATACCTAAGTTACCTTTGATTTTTCTCCATTTTGATAAGATATTGTTAAATTTCTAAGATATTTTGCTGTAGAAAGACTGAAATTATTATGCAGTAACAGTTGGTTGTGAAAGTTCTTATTAATAAGGTTATAAGTTATGTTAGAAAGAGTTTCTAATGGTAAAAGTTTATAAACACTCACTGTTTTAAACGCAACTACTTATCTTAAGAAATATAATATGTGATAGGTACTTAATTCCTCACTACCTGTATGTCAAAGATACTCAAATTATATAGTTCGTGTTATCATTTACTACGTATTATTATGTGCCATTTTTTTAAATTAAATTTCTTTATTTAATTATAATTTATTATTTTTATTTTGCCTAGTTTTAAACCCGGGTAAAGTCTCCCTTCTTGGGGTCAAGTCTCCCACCTAGGCGGGAGATATTAGCCAAATCTCACTTCAGTAGAAATCGTTAATTACTCATAAAGTATTAATGATTTATAAAACTTTCTTAAGAAAAAATAAAGCTTAATAATGCAGCTTAGGGTACAATTTGTAGAAAATAGTTTTTTGTAAATATAAAGCAATTTATGAGCATTTTAGTCGAAGGCGGGTAAACTCTCCCGGACTCCCCCTACTGGTATTCAGCTGCATCCGGTTAGACTGGAAGCCGACCCCAACGTAGTTGGGAAAAGGCAGTCAGATGATGATATAAGTGAAGAGTATTCTATTTGAAGTACGCGAACACAGCTCAGCTGTGAGCAGCGAAGTAAAGCCCAAAAGCAAAGCAAACTCTCTTCTCACACACAGAAGGACCGATCATTGATCACCACCATAGGTATCCGAATCACTACGCACGCTAGAGTAGTTTGTTATTGCAGACCATGATCGTCTCGTAACATTCGTAGCAGACCGTAGCACTCTCCTCGCTTCTCAGGGAATAAACAAATAGTGTACGCTACGCTCGGTAGATGGCGCTGGTCTACTTTAGTGAAATAATATTCTACTGTTTGAGACTCCGATCTTATTAACCTTGTCTTCAGCTGAGAGTGATTACAGCCATAGGGACAGGAATGAAGCATGGCCCGCGGTCACTTCACCTCGAGGCCAGATATTCATTTTCCAAACGCATACTTTATCTGGTAAAGTTAGAACAAAGTGCGATCTGTGAATCTTGTCCTATGTCAAGTTCAGAGCGGCCACTCTCATGATTTCAGTATCAGATACTGGGAAATACTGGTTTAAAGTGCAGTATTTACATTAATTTAAGAATTTATTGAACCTAATCAGTCACAGACAGAATAACACTATCCTTTATTCCAGTTCCTGCCTCAATTAGCGAGTGCAACAATAATAAAGCCATAAATAATGAATAACGTTCAAGAAGGTGTTACTAATCAGCTAATTGCTGAAACTACATACTACATTATACATACAGTTCGATGCGATACTACAGGGTGGGCAAATAAGTGGTAAGTGGTTTTTGTGTTTGTTCTTCTTTATGCGTCATGTTTGCCGCAAATAAATGTAGGTATTTTCTTTGTTTCCTAAGAGGTACTGTTGAATAAGTTGGGTTATTGCGGCTGTCGAAGGACCAATAAGCGTTGTGTAATTATTCGGGAACGAATGTCATGTCGCCTGCACACAAGGGGGTAGGAAACAATTAAGGACTTACTTGGTGTTTTTGAATGTGCCGTGCTGATATGTAGACCGGCGCGGCGTCCGGTAACTTTTCGTTTCCCTGCTTCTTCCTGGTTTTGTGTCGGCCGACACTCGTAAATTGGTTTATTTTTAAAGCGGTTTGGAATATTTCGCGGCGAGCGCGCGTCGCGAAGCTTAGCGATATAGCTTGCGGTGCGGTGCGGTTGACTTTTTGATTACAAGTGAAGTTGAATCTCTGTCCCTCTGCTGGAGCGTCTTGATTCCACGTAGCCCGGAAACGGTTGTCGGTTGGCGCTTTCTCTTTCTGTCGCGTATGGACGTAATGATAGGGAGAGGGATAGATGGATAGGCATTTGGCGACATGACAGAATAAAGCAGGTTGACGTTTTCGTTCGGATATTTAATAGAGAGAAACTTGTAATATAGAAACTTGCGTAAGCAGGTACCTATACACTTTATTTAAAAAAAAATCTATGAAATATAAAAATTATTAAGTATTTTTATTTAAATATTATTATTTAAATATTATTATTTTGGTATTTAGGGCCGGCAATTCAGTACGGAAAATAATCTCAGACAAATGTCCACTTCTAGCAGCATGGCAGATCTGAACGTTTTTCATGACATTTTCACACATTTCCTGCGTTAGGTATTTCAGTGACTGTCATGGCTCAGATATTTTGTTTTAATTCTTATAGATTCATTGGCCTGTTAGCATAGATACGCCCCTTTAGATAGCCCCACAAAAAAAAGTCAGAAGCTGTTAAATCCGGGGATCTTGGGGGCCAATCAATGTCACCGTTTCTCGAAATTAATTGATTCGCAAACGTTCTTTTCAATCTCTCGATTATGGCTCGTGCCGTATGACATGTGGCCCCGTCTTGTGTAAAACGCTCCACAACAAATTTTCCGTATCCACACAAAATAATTTTCATGAAATAACTGTCATATTTGCCGCCAAAACAAAATGGTGGCAAAAAAAATTGAATACCTACCTCCAAGTGGCCCACCCTGTACAGAATTTTATGTTGTTACGAACATAGCATTTTCGAATCCATAGGTTTATGTAATGTGCCGTATTTCCACGTTGCACTCGTTATTTCACGAAATAATCGAAATTGAAAGTTGCCAAGTGTTCACATATTGGTGCTCGTGACTGTACTATATTTATGTTGGAGCGCTGCGCCCGAGTGAGCCCGAGCGAGACCGACTGCAGGCGGTCGTTGCTGGGTACAGCACCCTAATTGCGTAACACACAATCAATCTCAACCTGACTCATTTTGAAGGATATTGCTAATCCATTGCTTCATATGTTCCAAAAATGTGTAATGTGTCTGCTCAACAACGTAAATAACGCAATGAATGTTGTTGAACTGTCAAAATGAAACCGATTCTTATTGATCGTGTGTTACGCAATTAGGGTGCAGGTTCATTGTTTTTTTTTTATTTACTAGCTTCAACTTTCTGACTAACTGACTGACTATTTAATTTTGACAATTCAAAAGTGCCTGTAAATGGTTTAATTGAAATAAATGATTTGAGTTTGAGTTGAGTTTGAGTTCTACACACGTCTTGGTTGCGTGACATTTTATGTTTTAACATAGTAAGGGGAAAGAGAAGGAATAAGGTAATGAATAGTTTAAAAAACACTAGAAAAACACGCTTTTATAAATGCACGATGCAAGTGCCTATCTTCCGGCTTCATCATCAGACCTTGAAACCTAATCGTGGTCAAAGTTCATTACAAGACTTTTCTAAGAAATCCAAAACAGCTATGATACGATTTTCCATCATGAAGTTCCAGTTCATATCTTCCGGCTCCATCATCAGATCAGTTCGACAGTACCATATTATTGTATTGTCATCAGAACTACATACAGCTGCCTATTTTCATTAAGCTACGACCCTTGGAAGATGGTTAAATTAGTTACCTTAGGCTCCATTACATAGTTAGTTACATAGTCGACCTAATAAAAGCGTGTTAAAAAGAAGGAAGGAAGTTTTGGAATCTGAGGGGTAATTGCGTAACACTCTAACAGTAGCAATGGCTTTCATGATCAGATTGTGATGGATAGTGTTTTACACAATTAGGGTGCGGATCCGATTCCGAAAATTCCTTCACTGATGGGAATTGATGGGATCACTTGTAGTTCTGAAGATTATCCCCTGCACAGAACGTCACTGTTACCTCTTTATAGTCTATATGATAAAAACGAAATGCTGTTCGTTGTTAAGCGCATCTAAGTAACAAATCTCTCAAAAAAGAAACGTCCTAGCTGTCGGTGATCAGTCCAAAGGAGTTCAAACGACTGTCGGAGAACGCTTGCAGAATGTAAGTACACACACGAGCGGCACGCGTCCATGACACGGGCAGCTGCCTCTGCCGTTGACTTGTGCCGCTCGTGTATATGAGTACTTTTGACGGCACGGTTGGCGCAGTGGTTAAGCGATTGACTGCTGCGCTGCGTGTCGTGGGTTCGATTCCCGCACGGAACAAATATTTGTATGACCTACATGTATTTGTTCCGAGTCTGGGTGTTTTTCTATCTATAATATATGTACGTATTTACAAAAAAAAAAAATTGTATATAAGTAGTTTATCAGCCATCTTGTTACCATAACACAAGCATTAGGTTGCTTAGCTTGGGACAAATGGTGCTGTGTGAAATGTCCAGGCATATTATTATATTATATTATATTATTATTATAGATCCCGCATGTATCCACATTTAATGAAAACAAGGCACTCAAAATCTTTGTGAGGAGTCGAAGATGCCGATGAAATAAAATTCTTGGATCTTGTTCGTGGCATTTATTGCGAACTAGTAAATAATTTAATGTCTTTGATTGCGAAAGATGGTGCGCTTCAGTTGTCTAATTAACTTGGTGGGCTAGTAGAAGGTTGAAATCTGGTGCTGGTGTGAGACCTAACATAACATCACGCTTGTACTTCCCGAAGAGTTTTGCAGATATGTATGTAAGTGTGTTTACTGTTTACACCAACATTTCGCCAGTCATGTGTTTCATGTAACTGGGGGCTGCTGAGTGCTACTGACAAATTTCTAAAGAATAACCCCAATAACACTTTAAGCCAGGTCCTCAAGCAGCAGCGACGACTAGCCCAGTGGGGCAGTCAGATACTGCTAGAAATAAAGACTAATAACTTTCATGATGGTTGGCAAATTGGTATTGCAATTATTGCATAATGTTCCCACTGCTGGGACACAAGCCACCTTTCTGAGAAAGGGAGTGGGCCGAAATCCAACACATTGCTTGTTTGGTGGATGTCACTTATCTTCGAATTCCTTTTCCTAAGATCCTCACGACGTTTTCACTTTCGTTTTAAAACAAAAGCAGATTGGGGTGAGCCGCGTCGCATTGCCTCTTTCACTCAGACATTTTCTATGAACCAACGCACACTCTAGGCGAGCCGCACCGCAGTTTGTATAGAAATGCGTTGAGCTGCGGCCCGCTGGAGCTCTAATTCGCCGCTTGGATTAATTGCACTTTCCCTTAAAACCCGAAGGGTAACTGTAATGACTACAATCAACATTGCTATTGTGTACGACCGAGCGACGTCGTCGGTGAAACTAACGCAATGTCGCAAGTACCAGACTACTTACTTTGTTCCCTATAGTGGGCGGCGCGGGCGCAGTGACGCGCACGCGCCGCGCTCAGTGCACAATTGATCGGCTTCATTAATTGATTACGTACGGCTGCATGCTCACATGTACTTAGTTGGCTGATCAATTATGTAGTTGTTATCATTCTGATTAGTAAGTAGGTACAGCATCTTGTCAATGTGGTTGTCTATAGAAATCATACCATACCCAAACCCTATTCAGGGCCCTAATTCACTATGACCACTCAATGATTCCTTACTTCGAAACCACGCCTATTCTTTACCTAATCATTCATTTCACGCGGTTTCGTTAATTGTGTCATAGAGAATACGTCACCAGATTTAATTCTTACGTCACCCATTAAAGGAAATTAGTAATAATATAATAATAATATACAGGAACCCGCAGGGCAGCATGTGGCGAGCTGTTGGGCAGTAGCGACCCCACGGACCCTATCTTCCGGGAGAAGTCTTGTTCCTCACCTCTGGCTTGCCTTTATTGGCTGGCTTGAGTGGAGATTCGCAAGAGCAAACGTGCTCGGAGAAAGGAAGTATTTCAGCAAGATGCTGGTAGGGATCTTGACCGTTCTTCCGGGATTGTGCTGATAGCCGTGGAATACCTCTCCACTCCCCATAAGCACCTCGGGACATGTTGCCTCCTGGTCGCTACGATACTATGTGCTAGCGACCGTTTTCGGGGACCAATAAAATTATTGAATGTACAAGTTTTACCCCCTGCCATTTCATCTGTGAATTTTATAATTATCCCTGGTCAGGCAGGAGACATAAACCTTCCATAGTTCAAGGTGACCGATCCACCATAGCCACCCAAACCCATAGCCTAGTATATTTTGTTTCCATGTTCTGCAATAGTCCTGCTCCAACCGGGGGTTGTCCTTGGGTGCACTTGCATGGTGCATACAGGGATAATCGTCGGTTGGTGCCTCCTCATCAAATACAATTGTGTAAAGGGCCTCTGCGAGTTGGCTTCGGCCCCTAGTACGCCTTTCAAATGTCCGGGACCCCAGGTTCCCGAGATATGTCAAAGACAACTAAAATAATAGTAATTAATCATTTATTTCAGATTCATCCTAAGATTACATCCATATTTGTTAGTAAAATTGCAGGATTAAGATTGCAAACTAATGTTAGTAATAAAATAATGGTTTTTTTTTTTAATAAATAGTTTTATTAAATGACATACAATAACAATTTTATTGTATGTCATTCACTAAACACTAGTGGTAGTGGCAGGTCCGGGTGGACTTCCCGATGATGTGATGATGTGATGGTGGCAGATCACTAAACGACTGCGTGCAGCCGTATCCAGTCCAGCGAGCCAGTATCGGAGAGTCCCACCGGTCCGCCGCGCGCGCAGGATGGTGTTGGGACTGTCGCGCGTGCGGCGCATGATACGAGTAGATGCGCACCGTTTGCGCATGATGGCCGCAAAGCCGCCTGTGTCAGCCGCCGCGAACATCGCGGAGGCGCTGCAGTAGCGCGGCAGCTCCATCCAGCACCCGGAACGCGTTGTTGTATTGAACACGCAGATCGCTGTGTGTCCGCTGTGTATAGTCAACTCACAGGCTGCAGGTGTAAAAGGACTGACAGTACGCTTTAAAAAGCGCAACTTTGACAGTCCCCCTTGTCCCCGTGCACCGTGACCGTGACAACCTGCGGGCCAACATGTTGCATCGGACAGACAGTGCTCTGCGCTCCCTTTCGATATCCACACTGGCCTTAAGGTCCTCGGTGACCCAGTGGCCCAAATACTTAAATTGCTCGACTTTGTTTAGAGCTGTAACACTTAGAGTGAAATTCGGAACGAATGTGTATCGCTTGTTGTCCGGCCTGAAAATCATTATTTCACTCTTTTTTGCGTTGTATTTGTCCCATGAGCCACCGCGTAGGACTCACAAATTTTCAGGAGCTTTCGTAAGGCACCAATCGACGGGCTCGGCGGCACCATATAGTCTGCGTAGCTGGTGTTATTCACGCACACTCCATCTATATGACACCCTCTCGCGGTGCTGCTGAGCTCATCATCTATATGACACCCTCTCGCGGTGCTGCTGAGCTCATCATCTATATGACACCCTCTCGCGGTGCTGCTGAGCTCATCAGTCAGTTGGTTGACGTACAGGCTGAAAAGCGTAGGACAGGTCAGCCCCCCCTGCCTCACCCCGCATTCCAGCCCATAAGCCCCCGATAGAGAACCTGCCCATCTTACAAAATTCTTTTGATAGTTAAACCAATGCATAAATAACAGCACAATTTCCCTAGGTAGACAAGTTGAGGCACAGGATAGCTCTCTTGCTGGAAAGCCCGGGCCTGAAACCGAACTGCGCGTCGTTTAGCGAGACGTGTTTATCTAGGTGCTGACCAAGCAGACTGTCCAGCACTTTGGCGACCACTGTGGCTAGAGAGATAGGTCTATAGTTGTTTGCATCTGATGTATTACCAGTTTTATTTTTGATAATTGGATAATAACAAAACATTCATTTGTATTTAGGAGGAACTGTATACGAGTATCTCACCAGTTTTTCCAACAATTATTCCTACGGTCCGGGAGGCTGAACGTCAGTGGTAACAGATCCAGTACAAGCTGGCCTCATCATCATCATCATCATCATTTCAACCGAAAGACGTCCACTGCTGGACATAGGCCTCCCCCAAGCACCTCTACTTCGACGGGTTCTGTGCTTCTCGCATCCAACGATTTTCCTTCGATTTCCAACGATTCCTGCGGGCTGGCTGCATAATCTATTAAAACTCCACACTAAGAGAGGCCAGCACCCTAATTGCGTAACACACTTTCAATCACAATTTGAATCATTTTGAAGGATATTGCTAATCCATTGCTTCATATGTTCGAAAAATTTGTCTGCTCAACAACGTAAATAACGCAATGAATGTGGTTGAATTGTCAAAATGAAAGCCATTACTACTGTTAGAGTGTTACGCAATGACCGCGCTGCTTACGCTTAGGGTAAGTGTTACCAGTTACCACCGGCGTGTGTCCGCAAATAACTCGTCTGAGGAAGTATTTCACAAGCAGGTAAACGAACTGGATCACGTTGCCGAGTGTTGCCGAGTGTTGCCGACCATCACCCTTCATTTGTTCCCCAATTATATTTATAAGTCACGGGGCCCGCACAATGTAGCTTGCGACGACGCAGATGTGACGAAACTAGAAAGAAATGAAACGGTTTGTTTATTACTTGCTGCTGAATTAAAAGGTTTCCCGCCGTGTCGACATCTCACAGCGTCACAACTACTTGCGAAATTGAGATGAACCTTGCAATACTTAGAGATTTGTTGTAAGAATTCGTCGCTGATTGCGATCGACTGAACTGAGCTGGCTACTTATTGTAAATTTTACAAACGGTAAACCAAAGCTTTAGTCATATAAATGATCTAGGCCCACTAGCACCATAGATCACCAAACGCGTTAGCGCTAAACGTATTTTAACCATTAATAGTTCGGTTTTCGTCAATCGTTTGAAGAACACAGACAAAATTACGTTTTAAAATAATCCCTTTATTTATTAACGTTGCTTAAATTTAAGTAATGATTAGCGACTGTTTCTCCGTACGTTTTTGAAGTGTTTACGTCTCTATCATTAAGCAACTTTTATAAACGCTAAACGCATTTAGTATTTTGTGGTGCAAGCGTAGTGCCAAATGATTTTCGATTGAATTTAGTTTATACACAGAGTGACTGACTTTAGTGTGCATTGAAAGACAGCTGAACACTTGACCGTTGAGATAACATCAGCTCAGTCAGTTAGTGATTATTTCATCGGACTTTCATCCATTCGCTTTGCTCATGGGTTTACATTTTACGCACACAACCATAGTTAGGTACACCCAACCCAATCCTCATCATCTGCCGAGCCTGTTCCCAACTATGTTTGAGTTTAACTTCCAGTCTTACTAGATGCAGCTAGCAGACGTTTTACATGGAGCGACTGCCTATCTAACCTCCACAACCCAGTTACTGGGTAACTCGATATCCAATTGCTACACATAACCAATTAAGCCATAAATACGAAAAAACATCTGGGACCGATTTCTGAACGAGCTCTCAGAGACATGAAGGTTTATTTCGATACTCATACACGGCATCAATCTGCGTGGCACCCGAGCCGCGAGTAAAACTGTGTCTGTAACATAAACCTCTGGCGCCCTCCGGTCAGTGCAGTCCCTCCGGACACACACGCTCTGTATTTATGAAGATATCAGCTGTTTATCGTGCACGTCACCGATCTGTTACTCCGGACTTATAGTACGTTACGTCACATTCGTCATTTCAGCCTGAAATTGACCTGCTGATCAAACTGGAACGAATAACCGTACTTAAATAGTAACACTTCATCATCATCTGCCTGCCTTCTCCCAACTTGGATGTGGGCGGCTTCCAGTCTTACCTGCACCCTAATTGCGTAACACACTATCAATCACAATCTGAATCATTTTGAAGGATATTGCTAATCCATTGCTACATATGTTCGAAAAATTTGTCTGCTCAACGACATAAATCAGCTGCCTAGCCTTTTCCTAACTATGCTGGGGACGGCTTCCAGTCTGACCGGATGCAGCTGAATGTCTGTGCGTAGAGCGACTGCCTTCTTCTTAGACTTTAGTTTTGCATTTGAAATCATACACTGTTGCTTGGTAAAATGGGCTATTTTTATTATTATTTTTTTAAATATTTTTGCTATCTCGGGACCATGGTGTTCCGGCCCTTTGGAAGGCGTACGAGGGGCCGAAGCCAACTCGCAGAGGCCCCTTAGAAAATTTTATTGAAATATTATTATTACCTGTCCTCTTGGTAATAGGACAGGTTCTGGCGCTTTTTCGGTCGTTCTTAACAATTAGAGAAATGTATGTAGAGTTAAAGGATTTGAATCAAGATAATTTGCACGAAGTCTACCATTCAAAGTTAAAAACGGTTGTGACGGGTGTCCCACAAAGCTCTATACTAGGTCCAATTTTGTCCTTAATTTTTACGAACGACTTAACCGGGCAACAAGAATAAGTTCGAATACGAAATTAGTAGCGTTTGCAGACGATACAAATGCTGTTATTAGCGAAGCCACTGTATAATTATTGAGCAACACAATAAACACGGCTCTTCTGGATTTTAAATTATGGTTTACGGCAAATAAATTAATTGTTAATGCAAAAAAACCTAGATAATATTTTTTAAGACTACATCTCGCGATATCCCTAATTTGGATGTAAAACTAAATGGAGACAAAATAAATATGTAGACTCAGTAAAATTTTTAGGAGTTTATATTGATTCGTTGCTAAACTGAAAAAATGAACTCAAAGCTACTGAATACAAATGAACGCAAAGATAGGTCAATATCATCAGCATGCTATGCCCTCAGGAGCCTACGGGATGAACTTAGTTTAACTATTTTAAAATCTGTGTACTATGCACTAGTGGAGTCAAGATTGAGATATAGTGTTCAACTATGGGGAAACAGCTACAAATATAACTCTAATAGAGCATTTATATTACAGAAGAGGGCAATCAGAACAATAGTTTGCATTCCCCAAACCGAGTCTTGTCGGATTTTTTTCCAAGATCTATCGATACTTACGTACAGTACCAAGCCTTTACATAATTTAACAATTTTGACCAGCTTGGCAAAACACGTAAGTGATTATGAAACAAATAACGAAAGACACCAAAGGGAAAGCACACGGAACAAATACTTAAAGCATAAAATTAATACTAAATTAAATATCGTGAAACAGTGTGTGCAATAAATATCAAGCGCTCAATATTTAATTGCCTACCTAAAGACCTCAAAAAGTTAATATACGAAGCCACCCTATATACACCCTATGTATAAACAGAAACTTAAAGACTTCTTATTGGAAAAATTCTACTATTCCGTTGATGAATATAATATGTATGACTCAAAAATAATATAAGTGTGGTAAAATCATTAATGAACATTATATGAGTTTGGTTGACATTTTTTGAATCATTATAATGTTTTTTTTTCTGTAATATGTTTTTTTTTTGACGATAGACGTTTATTTTAATTTCAGTTTTTTTTTTTTTTTGTTGTGTTGACATTTTTGATGATAGATGATTTCTAATTTAGGTTGTTTTTATGAATTCGTTATTATTGGACATTTTTTATTACCTATTGTGTTAAGATCATTTTGGTTGAACTTTATTTTTAACTTTTTTATTTGTAAACATTCAGATACAATACCTATGTGTTGTTATTGAATAAATGAAATAAATTAAAAAAAATGAAATAAGGAGAAATCAAACTGCTCTCCCACGGACTTCGGTTGGCTGCTTCACCTTCATTATCATCATCAGCCTACAGAAGTCCACTGCTGGACATAGGCCTCTCCTATCGCATCGATTTTCGGCAACTCTCATCCAGCTGCTACCAGCCATCCTGCGATGATCGTCGCTCCACCTAGCCAGAGGGCGCTCTCCCTTACGTTTGCCGATTCGCGGTTTCCACTCGAGAACATGTCTACCCCATGGTTATCGGTTCTACGGCTAATATGGCCGGCCCATTGCCACTTCAGCTTGCCTATTCTGAGAGCTATGTCGACAACTTTGGTTCTAGAATTAAAATGGACACACTCACAGAGTCCCAAAGATTCTACTTTTGATACGTAGACATGTTTATGTAGATGCTTTTAATAATTGGATATAGTAGATACCCCCGAGAGAGGTATCCCTTTTCCCAAAATTTGCAAAAGGAGTATACTAATTAAACGAAGGAAACTGTATACTTTCAGACAAGAACTACAGAGCGCTAAGTACGTGCTGCGAATGCTGCGATCATTAGCGGCCGTTCATACGGCGCTGTACTGGTCGACACAGTACACACACCACTGCGTGTCAATAATTTTAAGGGGCTCGTTTCCGCCAACTGCGGCTAAGTTTATATGAAGGGTACTTATTGCTTTTGTTACAAAATAAATAAAATAGCATTGTACTGATTCGAAAGACTGAATTGTGTGAGAGGGCACAGTGGGACAGTACAGCCTCGTCAGATTAGATTATATTCTGATTCGGAGGTGAAGCTGCCAATTGTGACCTTACTAAGTGAATGCAAGAACGAGCGACATCCTGACCCGGGAAAGAGCGAAGCGAGCTTGACAATTGAAGCATCTTGACTCGGATATCGTAGATTTTGAGTGACACTAAATTAATGTAAGAACTTTAGAATTGACATCCGTCTATAGCTTGAAGCTTTTCTAAGCTATAAAAAAATGACGTTAATTTTCATTAGTTATCCTTTACGGGCCCGTAAAGGATAAGAGTGAATTTCAACAACTATGATTTGTTACCTAATTTTGGTGGAAAAGTTTGTTTCTAATTTTTTTAATTATCTAAGATGTTGATAAGCAAGAGATACGTATTCAGGTACATAAAATGTGAAAGAAATTTATTTATTCCTGAAAGCTTCTAATATATTGTCGACACCAGAATTAGTACGCCACCAAAATTGATATCTGACACCAAAATTAGAAAGTCTAGACACCAATTTTTTTTTACTGAAACAAATTATATAAATCATATAGCAATAAAAATCTTATTTAAAGTGAATAAATGTTTTAATAAAAAAATAACATAATGAGATCAATAAAAAAATAACAATCAACAAATACAACTTTCTTATTTTTCTGTCTTGTTAATTCTACAGTTTTTAATTTAAATGAATTGCAATCACCTCCTCTGACCTCTATCATCATCATCATCATGATCATTTTTGTTGAACTCTGCGAGCACGCGGTGGCATTTCACTCAAAGGTAGGATTTTCCCTTCAGTTTTTTTTTATGATATCTTTCTCTTTCTTTTCTTCGCAATTCCTCTAGTTTGACGGGATCATTCCTATTTTTTTCTTTTCTCTTCCTTTCTGCCATCCTTTTCCTCTCCAAGCACTCTGCGTGTGTCAACTTTGTATTTTTTTTCTTTGTCATGCTGGAAAACAAATAATACCTAACTTAATGTTTTATTGCTATTGAAAGCATTTTTCATTCTAAGCGTACAGTGTACACGAAAGTCTAAGAGAATTACAAGTGCAGAAATATAAATTCTCTTGTTTCTTCATCACTCTCAAGCTACTCGTAGGTATAATATACCCCGGTGGGTTCCCGCATTGTCGAGGCTCAGTAACCGTGGCTTGATTACCCACGTTGAAGCGAGGAGGAACCCGAGGAGGGGCCGCTCGTCAGAGCTTATGCTGATAAGTCGACGACGTAGCGGCCAACATGTAGGTTGCGGTGTCGCTGGGGAGACATAGCAAATGAGGAGGGCCGCGCTGTCGTATGGGAGGCATCGCGGCTGAGGGTTGGAGGTCGCGGCAGAAGAGGAGTGCCGGTATTGCAGTGCGCCGCTGCTCCCTACCTTCCGTGGCCTTAACGGGGTCGCCGCCATCTGATGGCGGACGCTGTGGGGCCGCTAGGGAAGAGGAGTGTCGGTATGACTTTGGCCGCTCTCCCTATCTTCTGCGGCCGAAAAGTGGTAGGCGGTGGGGCCACTGACCTGACTCGCCGCAAGGAAAAAGGGGACCAAGGGTGCCCGGACACAGGGTCATCTGTCGCCCATGTGCAGGTTTGTCCCTGGGGTAGTCACGGCGTGCATTGTTTTCTAGTGCGCCGGTGATGTTGGGTAATCCCCAGAGGAGGGTCCGGTGACGGACAGCCGCGGCGGGTTCGCAGATGAGTGCTAACGCGTGCCAGTGTTCCCGCCATAAGCGGCAGAGGAGGACACCTTGGAATTTTAGTAGGTTGGGGTCCTATATAACTGCACTATCTCCCTGTGGTAGTGCAGTATGCATGAGCATTTCTCCACGGAAAAAAAGGTATAATATAGGTATTGTACTTCCAAACCGAGTTATCTTATTATGGTTCTGTTTTCGTTTGTCTGTGAGTTACGTAACTCTAAAAACTAATTTTGGTGTAACTAAGCAATTTTGGTGATTGGTAAAATGCCACCAAAACCACCAAAATTGCACCACCAAAATTAGAATCTTGTTGAATATGTTTATTTAAAAAAAAACTACTTAGAATATACTATTTATTTATATTTGTATAATTTTGAAAGCATACCAAACCTTTTTATTATAAATTTAAATTACAACACCGACTTAGTCATAAAACGTTTTTAAACATTACACCAAAATTGCAGGTTTTTTGTCCGATTACTACGAAAAGACTTACTTACGTTTTTGGCGGGTATTCACAACAGGATGGCACACATCTGTCACTGCTGCGCGTGAGTGCCTGACTAAACGAAGTGAACGTTGGTAGCGTCGTCCCTCTAGGTTCTTTCTTTATGAGTCACTTAATGATTAGATTACTCCCACCAAAATTTAAAATTTCGCGCGGACAGTCCTTTTCGATTTTCACTAGGATAAAGTATTGCCCTAAATGTAAAAATAAAACTTTCATTAGATAGAAAAACTAATACTGAATACAAATAAATTTAGTATTTTCTAGTAAACTAGTGTAGTTTCGTTTAAGCGGTGGTCATCTCCAGAAAAACAGATTGTGGACGCGCCACCAAACTTAGAATTATGCTAAATAACTAATTTTTTTTTCACTACCAAGATGTTATCTACTAAAATATTGACGGCCTGATCAAGATAAGTACGCCTTCTTTCTTAAAAAAAAATAACTTTCTTGTACGTTTAGTTTAAGATAATATTTTCAGTCGCGCCGCCTAAAAATTATGCTTGAGAAAATCACTCATAACTAATGAAAATTAACGTCTTTCCTTCGTCCTTATCAATAAGAATTTGATGTGTTGGATAATAGTTTATGAATTGTTGCTTGTATACACACGTCGGGGGCCCTTGTATCTTGGGGGCCCCGTATCATTGATACGGCTGATACGGCTATGCCCCAGGATCACACGTCACCATCCTACTGTTCGTATAGGTAAAAACAAAGCAATATATACCTGCCATGTTATCCCAAAATTATACAGTTTAACATATCGCATCGCCATGTGGTCGGGGCCTTACGTACATTATGCAGGTGCCCTCTTTGCACTGCCCACGTCAGTCCACCTCCGCCACCTCGTCATAGCTCCACGCGCCAGTCGCGAGCACTACGCTCCGCACCTGACCCCAGCGTCCCCTGCGCCGTCAGTCGTGACTCGTTGCCATGACAACGACCTTTTATTAATCGTTTTTCATTAATTCGATAATCTTCTTTATCGTCTTTTAAATGTAGATTATATGAAATGATTGGTTAAAAGCTAATAAAACCTGTCGGTTGGTGGTTGGTAGCGCCATCTTTGAGATTCGGTTGCCCGGGGCAACGGCGAGGACGCAACACGGAATGTCGAGCATTTATCCATATATTTCATGGGTGCCTGGTACTTACCTTGTAAATGAAATAAGAAAATTAAAATCTCATGTTTTTTGTTGTCTTTATGTAATTTTACTTTGAATACAGCATGTTTATATTGACGACATTACGAAGTATACAGGCTGTAAAAGGTTTCAGGTACCTTTTATCGAGCACAGATTCTAATTCCGGCCTCGTGGCTCGCGCTCGTGCTCGCGCTCGTGCTCGCGGCTAAACAAGAACAGCCGCGCGGGTCGATCTTGAAAACTATGTATATACTTGTAACAACTTGTAACCTATGTATATACTTGTAACAACTTGTAAACTACATGAATGCAATCAATGATGATTATGATTATGATGTTCAAGGTGGAGGCTAGATAGGCTGGCTAGGCTAGGAGGATTGAGAAATGGCAGGCAGATTGATTAAGTTTCTAATTCCGGTCAGTAGAGCTCAAAGCTTTACTCGGAGCGGAGTTAGGAGCAGTGGCGGCCCCGGGCTCAGTGATGACGCCCGGGACTTCCGAGTTGTAGGTTTATGTTCACCCGGGCAGGCGCTAAAGCCAATCATTTACACAAAGTTTACTTTGTGTAAATTATTTCATCACCAGTGCTCGCAAAACAGCGAAGGAAAACATCGTGAGGAAATGAATAGAAAATGTGCTAGAACCAAAAATTCGAAGACATGTGACATAGCTACCAACCCGCACTGGGCCCGCGTGGTGCACGGCCCACTCTCACAGAGAGGAGGCCTGCGTCCCAGCAGTGGGAACGTTAAAGGCTGATTATGCTTTGCTAGGCTTGATTTAGCTCCGTAGTCATGGTAGCTTAGTGGACTGGTCTTTTTTAAAGTTATGCAGATCCTACGCTAATCATTACCTACCGTCACGTAGGAGAACGTCGTGACGACCTCTAAACAGAATGCTCTGAAGCCGTTAGAGCGCAGGGTCCAGGTGCGTGCAGTGCTCGTTTCTTCTCTGTGAGAAGAAACCTTTGCCCGTCAGTAGCAAGAGACTATTACACGTTCATACTTAGGTACGTTCTTACAAAAGATACGCAAAATCATTGGAATTTGATTAATTTAGGAATACTTATTTAAAGTTATGCAACAGTTACTAATTACTATTTAATTGGCTCTTTTAGGTATGAATAACCATTTACAATGTATGTACCTACGTCGCGTGCATGCTCAGTTTTTATTATTGTACTCGTAGGTACGTACCTATAGTATATAATTATCATAAGTTCACGTGCATGTCTTATAAATTAATTTCGGTAGGTATTTCCTGATTCTAATTTTATGATTACCTATAAAGTTAGCAGATACCTACCTGCTTATAAAAAAAATGAATAGTTAGTGTAAAAGTCCAGTCAAATGAAAAAATAATGGCCGCCAAATATTTCCTTGCAAACAATAGTAGGGTGACAACACCACTTCTCGTCTCACAATTAAAATATTAATTATTATAATTTTATTTTGCAAAAAGACTGCTGGTGTCATTGACATATTCTTCTTATTACGCCGTTATTGTTCGATAGCTTCTCACGGCCGTCGCAATAACCTTTCTGAGCCATTATATCGCTTTGTTTACGTTGCAAATAGTAAAATTGAAAACAATCATCTGTCATTAACTGATGACGCCCTGCGGCGCTGATCGTAAGCGTCACGGTCATAGATATTTCCTGCTACGGCTATGTTTAGAAGAGTAGGTGAACAGAGGGTCAGAGTCAGTAGTGGCATACAGCGCTATCTCCGATGCGAATAAGTTACTCGCCTTTTTTCTTACTTGCTTGTTTAGCGCGGATACTATGGTAAGTAGCGAGTTTTTCAAGGAGTATTTGGTGAAATATTCAGTAAAGAAGAGTCTACCTTTTTCATTCATGCGTGGCTGTCACGAATGGTGACTAAGAGACTGCGTCGAGAGGAACAGTAGTAGCGTCGTCCTGTCTGCCAATAATATACGCCAATTTATATTATATGGCAATTTTGGCGATAATGGCAAAGTTTTTTTACTGGTCGTTGGGAAACCATTAGGCAGTAGTGGTCTGATATATGATTGAGTTGAGGGAAATTGTGCTTTCAAATAGAAGGAATTATATTTATTATTATTATTGAGAGCCGTCAAGCTTTTTACAGTCTCTGCTATACTCATAGGCCTCTCCAAAGTTGCACCACAAAAGTTACAGTATCTCATTATTGAAGTACAGTCGAGTGCTCGAGTGCTTGTCCGCCCACGACCTTATTACGGACTTTATTCTGTTCAAGCATTCTGTCATGACTTGCACATTCAAAGTTTTTGCCTCCTCAGCAATCCAGTTCGAAGATAACAAATGTATGAAAGTTGTTCCAAGTTAGTAGAACGAATGGTAGTCAGGGTTGCGTGTGTTAGCCGTTCGTGGCGATGTGAGCACCTCGGCACCCTCGACCTTGTTCCGTGCGGGCGCTTGCGAGGGGTGTACACACAGCTGATCTACATCACCCTTAAGCTGAGCGCACGTCCATATTTCATAAGCCCTGCGCGTGGAGGTCACACGAGCTTAAATAAAATAGTCGGAGATCTGCTTGCGCTCCGTATCCGCCGCGAAGCCCTACCGTGGAGGGGCTGCTCGCCAGCGCCAGCCCGGCACTCGCAGCCTGAGCTGCTAATACGCATCGACGCAATATCCTTTGTAAAGACATGCTTCGTCCCGCTTGCGAGTGGAGCGCGTGAGAGGGACGGGGCGCTACGGTTGACACGAAGAAGCCTAGCTTAGCGTTCCGGGCGTGACGTCACGGGGGCGCGGGGCACCGCGGTGCGGAGGGGCGAGGGGTGGCGCGGCGCAGCGCCGGCAGTATTCGGCCGGCCGCAAACTCGCGCGGACGGGTGCACGATGCGTGCACGGTGAAAAAAACAATCGCGATGCTGTTTGAGAGTCCCAACGCGAAACTGTACCCGGCGTTCAACATCCCGCCGCCCGTGAGGCTCAGGTGAGCAGTGTGTGATGCGGTGCTCTGTGACCACCGCACGTTGTGTTCAAGTGCCAGTGTTCTTAGTTTTTGCCGAAGCCGTAAAAAATGCCTATAAAGTGTTGTTATGTACGGCGGGCGCGCCGCAGCCGCGACAGTGCGTCTGTCCAGTAACGCTCCAGCGACCGACGAATGAAACGTCGATACGACGTCGCTGCTCTATATTTTTTCTCACAACCAACCATTGTTGTGTTCCGAGTGATCTTAATGTGAATGATTCCAAGCCGAGTGATGTACGGCGCACGGTCGCGGCCGATGGCGTCTCCTCTCCATGTCAATATCCGAGTCGATCGCATCGGAAGCTACCGTCTACTAAAAATAGTATTAAATTCCGTTCAATTGCCGTCTGATCAAGACAATCGATTCGCTCGTGTCAGGGCTGAGTTCAAGTCGAAACGGGAATCGATTCTGATTGCTTTGTGTTGCGAAAACACGAGAAACGTGAGAGAAACTGTTGCTTCAATTTCTTGATTAAACTTTGTGACTTTTGTTTGATTTGCACCTTGTTCCATGTATTGGAATGGAATGGACCCCTTCTGTCAATAAATCGTTTCGCACGGATCGATGTGTGATGTCGTCGTGCGCGCTGTTCTTGGAAGCGTGTCGAGTCGTCGCCGTGTCGGTCCCGTCGCGTCGCTGTAAACACGGCGGCTTCCTGTTGCGCCGAGCCGCATAGCTCAGCTATACAGGGCTTAACTTAGTTGTGCCAGAGCAAATCGTTAGAACACTGCGATTGGGCAACGTTTCGTGCGCCCACCGTCTGCAATTTATGTGTTACTACTAATTTTTGCATTAGCGAAGAAATTCTGACTAGAACCTGTACTTTTAGGGGTCTTCAGAGGTCATTCAACATCCCTACTACCCATACACTAAGCATGGACAAAACATTTTGAGGAAACTGCATAAATCAATCATAAATCAATGAGGGCTTTAAATGTGGCCAACAAGAAAAAAATCCTGAGATGTCTTATCTTCTTAGCCACACACCATTGCTTTTAGTGGCAACATTCAGCGTTCCAGCATCCTACGTTCATTACAACTAGGTCTTTACCGCGATCCTTTCGAGGTCATTTACCCATCACGCCCAGCGTATCTGGTTTTACAATCGAGCCCGGAGTAATAATAGTTATAGTATAATGGAATAACTGACTCCCTCGTCCTCTGCAGCCTAATTCCCTCATTTGGCTAAACAAAGCCTCGTCCAACCACTTTTTTATTGTTTCGTTTTGCTAACAATCGTTCTGTTCGCTTTGTGTACGTTTTGACAGAAGGACCGCTCGTGAAACTGTGGAGAGAGCTAATTCAAACGACCCTTGTAGCTATAGCCGAAACAGTTGGTATTTATGTTTGTGTCTTGAGGCGTACACTTGTTAGAGACCTCTTGGAAAACTTGACGAAAGATTTAGTTTGGACCACGCTACTGAGTGTGGTCGAGACTGAATCTTTTTTCTTCATATAAGGACACAGTTACGGCAGCCACTAGAAGTCTTAAAACAAAATTGCATTGTATGCAAATATACTAAAGGAGCTCGACTTTGGGTTAAGTTTTACTTATACGCCAAAACTAAATGATTCTCACCAAGAATTTAATTATTCCGAAATTCACCAAAAGTGAACGAAACGAAATTCGAGCTTCAAATTCTAATCTAAGCTTGTCATCAATTAACCAATTTGTAACTTGCGTTGAATACGCAAGTCCTTTTGTGGACGATGGAAACCGTTTTGCACTCCTTAAGAATAATATAATCATTCAATTTGGACCGTATAAAACGATTCTAAGGAAAAACGCCAAAAAAGACCGATTAAATAAATGGACTTCTTTTATACCAAGGTTGCGATTGCTATCGTAGCACTGGTTGGTGGTATTTATTAAATATCAGAAAGTCGTGTAAACGAAATGAAGCTACAAACTAACGTTATGTTCCTGCTTTGGAATGTAGAAAATTATACTTACTGACAACATTATGTATTTTCAAATAAATCGACTCATCCTACGCATTTAGAAAATATGCCATTATGTTTAGTTGAAAAACCAAATTAAAGTCTGACAACTGGTTGATTTACCCTACAACATTTTGTCGCAGATATTGTTTAGATATTTTCGACATGAATATAAATTTAATTTTGATGTTTTTTTATTATAATAATATATTGCTTGCATTTATCAATTCATACGTTTAATATTTAGAATCTAGTATGATTCTAAACATAAATCATAATTTATGACAATTATACTCATTAATAGCTCGAAGTTGGTAATATGTAACTAGGTGGAAGGAAATGCCGGTATAAGACAGTTTCCTAATAAATTGACTAACCCTAGCCACTTTGACTGGGTTTAGCCCATAACACGTATCCTAGACATAAATGTCACAATTTATGTAAATATCTCTTCGGTACTTCGGATCTTGAAACATCCTCAATCCAATCAACTCAGCCTATCGCAGTCCACTGCTGGACATAGGCCTGTCTCGGGCTGCGCCACAACACCTTGTCCTCCGTCTTCCGCGTCCAGTGTGCCCCAGCCACGTTCTTGAGGTCGTCGGTCCCACACTACGCTAGCCGATCCACGTTCTCATCGTGATGGAAAATCCTGAACGAAACTATTTCAATACATACTGTGTCTGTTGCTCATAAATGAATTCGACCGATATTACGATTGCCTAATGATAAATCAATAAGCATTGGTTTACCGACATGTACTTATGAACAATGTACGTATATGTTGTACATAATATGCATGTAAGTGAGTGTGTCCGCGCGCGAGGTACCAGGACCGCATAGTATCAGGATGCTATTGCTGCAAACATGATTTTGTTAATTAAAATGTAATTGAAATGTAGGTAAGTACTCGCTATGCCTACATAAAATACAATTGGATGAAATAACAAATTTTTCTTGAAAACATGAACATTAAATACCAGTTTTTGCGATGCGATTGCGAATACGAGTTTTGGGTTCCAGGATCTCGAAACCAAGGACCAATTTTTAGGACCATACTAAAGTTTTTTTTTTATCATTAATCGACTCAAACAATCATTAATAAAAATTAGGCTGAGAATCAGCACTTTGTGAACGTCAAAATTCTCCAAAACGCCCGCCCTTTATCACTTTCCAGTGCTTTAGCTGGAAGAAGTGGCACAACATACTGCCCAGCAGCATCACTGACAGTTCAGTTACAAGAACTTGATGCTATACAATAGTATGTCTCTCTCTATACAATACAGTTACAGGTTTTCCTAAAATATATCGCGAAGAAAAAGTCATAAAACGGATCTAAACCACGACATTTATCTGCTCCGGAATTCCTTCACATCTTGTTACAGCAGAAAACGAAGGCAAATAACTTCCTACCAATGTCAATACTTGTTACAAGCTCAAATTCTTTTCATTCACGATCCATACGGGAATAACTCACGTTCACAGTGAAAAGATTACCGAGTCTACGTCAGCTGGCATCGGGACTGACTACACTACACTGTGCAGGGAGCGCCCCACGTACGCGGGGATCGTCACTCGTGGAGATTTTGAAGCCCTCCATTTAAAAGTGAAATCTGAAATAAACCCAAGCAACTTCGTAAGATATCTACGGAGTATTGCTTCGGGGTTTAAAACATAAATATTATAAAAATCCTCAAGTACGAAGACCCAAGTTGGGAGACTCGTTCTCTCTCTCTTCTATATCCAAAATTCTAAGCCATGAATGATGCCTTGCTTGTAGAATAACATTATGTTTGCAATGACACAATGGCACAAAAAAAACACAGTTTGGTATTAGAAATAAAACGCAGTTTGATTTTAGGTAAACTTTATTACCCAGTACAATTAAAATCATTTCATAATAAAATTATAAGCGAACGTCCTTTCGTTGCCCATCGATCATTCTCAATGTTTTCCCATTGATTCCTGTGTCGCCACATTCCTACGGCGATCGGATATCACACACACATCCCACACCAGGCCGTCCAGAATCACTGTGTCCTCAGAAATCACAAATAATTCATCTCACGGCAAAATTTTAACATTCAAATTGCACTACTTAGATTACCATGGTCACTACAACCCTAAAAACCAGTTTTGGAACGAAGGACCAATGTATAAAATACCTGCAGCCCACCTACTGATGATACTCCGGATACCAGGTCGTTATAATCGCTATGTTATGCATTAGTTTCGCACACAATAGCGAAAAGACTTCATAAACAATAGGAGTTTAACATTACTAGCGCCCATACCTGATTGTTCAATAAATGTGGAGGACGCTCAATCACATCATAATGAAGAAGAAAGGATAATGCTTGCGGTTTATTTATTGTAAACAAAATTGTACAAATCGCTTGCACAAAGAATCGACGAGCAAAAACCACTAACCAATTCAACATAGTGACTGACATTTTAATTTCTAAACGCTGCCGCTGTGCAGACTGTTGGTAATGTTGATTGCACAAGCATAATCAACCTATAAAGATCCCACTGCTGGGAAAGAGAGGGATAATCCACCACGTGGGTTCAGTGAGGGTTGGTGGATGTCACAGGGCTTCGTTTTGTGCAGTAGTGATGAAATTAAATAAACAAAGTTAACTGCCTGCCTGTGTTCGAAGAGTTCGAACCCACGACTATGGGTAATATGCTCCTCTTTATATGCATCCTTAAGAAACTTTTACCCATAAAGTTCAATCAATTAATGAAACTAGAAGATGCAATTGTTTAATCAAATCGTATCTGGACAGGACTCAAAGAAACCGGAAGAGGGCGTCTCATCATAATCATTAACTGCCTTGTTCCACCCACTGCCTCCTCCCTTTTATGCCATTCTTCCCTGGTCACATCTCACTGTCAATAAACTGATTAGTTAGATCACTTCAGACTAAAGTCAGATGTACTAATGCTCATGCTTTCCTGGTAGTTGCGATATAAACATGGTGTCATATACAACTGTTCTAAGAATTACGAGATTATCTTTGTAGTCACACAGACTTCACGCATTCTCATAATTATTACGACATTATAATTATTCGGAAGAGAAGTAGGCACGCAGGTCACCGATAACATTGGGGTGAGCCTTATGGCATTTTCCGGGCACAGTTGGTACTGAGAATTACATAACGAAATCATGCAGAGATAGTTTAATAGGGCGCGCCTACTACCATCGGCTTTAACCTCGAAGATTCTGCTGAATATGGTAGACCTATCATCCCCCTTATACCCAAGAATTTGAATGCTGCGAGTCTTAGGATGAAATTTCCATTAATCATTTATACACTCGTTCATCTTTGACAGTCGTTACGGGTAGTCAGAACCCTGAAAGTCAGACAACCAGTGTTATCAAGGGGTATCGTGTTACCCAGTAATATCTACGCTAATATCATATCGTATTAATCTTCATAATTTAGCGTTGAAGAGTTGAAGACCATTCCTCTTTTCGAAGTCTATTAACACAATGCAGTTCCAAGGACCAGTTACGTACAAACTTACCATTGGTTAACAAACCGATCCGTTAGAAAATATAGGAACCGATAATCCAAGTGACATTTTTCCGATACCAGTAGTCTGTGTAAGTTATCAGAAAGAAGTAAAAGAATATCATAATAATAAAAGATGTCAGCAGCTCGGTCGGAGTCGGCTGAACTCGTAAAATTCGCCGAACGGTTAACGGATCAGCCTTTACGACTATGTTTATTTACTCCGTACATACCGTGGCAAACGACGGGAAAGGGATTTTGGTAGTTGAGCTCTTTGTGAAACAAATCTTTAGAGAAAGCAATGTCACCTTCTTTTACTGCAAAGAAAGGGTGTCCTGTTTTAGTGCGAAACTTCAAACATCATGATACGTATGTGCTATATCTAAGTTAAATATGAATGCATGTAGGTACACATAAACCTTCCGGAATATATTCTTGAAATGATGGTGAAAACTGCATCAAAGTCACACAAACAGACACAAGAAGCGACTATGCTTTGTACTACTCGTACCTATGTATGGATAAATGATATACATGTGACAAAGAAAGTAAAGAAAGGCATATGAAACGAAAATAGTATATGTAGTTGTATTTTGTAAAGCATGATTAGATACATATTATAGCTGGGAAGGAAGTCAACACTGAAACGAATGTTCTTCCATACCTCTATCAGCCGATAGAGGTATGGAAGAAAAAAATATGCAGGACTGGTCCCAAGCCCTCTGCTAAGCAAACTATCTACCTACCAAAAAGACAGAGTTCATCAAAAATATTCCATGTTATGCCGTCAAGCAATGCTGTGCCCGGCTTGAAGGGCCCCTGTGGAATCACAGGCGTAACTTGAACCCTCTAATTCTGTATGTAATGTTAGTGGTATACGAAACAATTAGCCTACACACATTCGGTAACGTTATGTAGCTCGAATCTGGTCCAAACGGCCGACTGAGCGAATCAATACAATCTATCTAATTGTACTCGCCGCCGAAATACAGCACGCGGTCGGCAGCTCAGAATTACCGCTCTATCTACATTATTGAACCGTAATGGAATAAACTATGAAACTGGTAGAAATGACATTGTTTATTCTGTAACTAGGTAACCGGAACCACTTTTGCACGTCATATATAAAAAAAACAAGTTAGATGGAGTCGACATTTTCTATCTGACTACCCCTGAGAAGAAATGGCGAAACAAACACAGGGGTCAAAGGCTCTTTTGAAGTTCAGACATAATCCTGGTCAGGTCATATGTGAGGACCGATGTCTTAAATGGTCTTTTGAGGAAAGAACCACAGAGATTTGAGTGGATCTGTGCAGTGTCCACTCAGTGCACGAATTTTGTAGAATCTGTGACTGGAGCTCCTATGAAACGAGGAACCTCTATGAGATTCACATAGCTCTAGGTCAGTAACGGAATACAACAGCATGACATGCGACCCCTATTATATGGGAGTTAAACATAACTGGTGAAATGTGGGTGTACTACAGGTACACCTCTAGAGCTCTCCCTCACCCTCCGGGGATTGATGTTATGTCTCAAACCATATTAAAAGAAAACAAAAAAACATACTTAAAATAATATCGCTTATTATCATCTCACATCTGATAATTTTCAAAATAAAACTTTTTCTGTGAATCTGCATCGCTCTCATAAAGCGATTCTTCCGTGGTGTCAAAGGCGACCAAGCGAGCTGTCTAATCAATCTACATAATTACATTGACAACCGCTTTAACGAATCGGACTTTAAGCGTTCAAACCAGAGAAACTCTCTTTCATTCATAATTAAATCAAGTCAGAGTTCAAATTGAACTTAGCGAAAGTTTTTCATAAATGGAGCCCTCAATCCTGAACCCTCATCAAAAAAATAGTCAACCAGTATTTAGAATGCTCCATCAATATCGTAAAAACGATTAATTTAAAGGTAGTTAGTGATAGCCTTGTGCGATAAGGTATTGAACACTAGTTTGAAATATTTGTCTTTTATAGGGTTCCGTAGTAAAAGGAAAACCTAAAAAAAACGATGTTTAATGTGGCATACAATATACAGTGTTCAATAATAATTTGGTTGTTGTCAGTGGAAAGCAAGCTAGACTTCTGTATATCTCCTGTTGTGTCTAAAACTGTAAACACAGACTACTGGCCACGTACCGTCTGCACGGGTGTGTGCACACTTACACACACAACGTACAGTCTGCACGGGTGTGTGCACACTTACACACACAACGTACAGTCTGCACGGGTGTGTGCACACTTACACACACACATGCATCGCATTGATTACAGACGGCGCAAGTGACTATTATGAGGCTATAAATCATCAGCTCATCATAATAACATCATATAATCATCAGCTGATGTAGTGAACATAGACAGACTAGCTTGCGCCCGCCACTTCGTTCGCGTGGGAGTCTTAAGAAACCACAATACATATTATACTAAGCAGCAGCCACATTTTTATAAAACTTCCCTGTTTACCTACTACGTTTGTAGCGCTGGTCTCAGCAACCCCGACTCACCGCATCGCATCGCATTACTTCGTTTTCGCTTAGCGTTCTTTCTGTCTTGCTTCCCTAAGGGTCGGAGCGTCACAGGAATTCCTCAAGAATCAAATCAAATGCAAAAATATTTTTTCAAATTATAGCTCCAGATATTAGCGCATTCAAACAAACAAACTCTTCAGCTTTATTATATTAGAGTGTAGATTGAGATACAACTGTGGAAGTCACAAATTCACAATATTGAAGAGGATCCGGTATTTGTGCGGGAGGGACTAAATTAAAAAAATGCTATATTTGGCTTACAGACAAAAAAAACGCGTGTTAAAAAGAGGCGGAAGAGTTATCTTGGTAAACTTCAGCGTGATTTAAGATGACATACAGTTCGGAGTTCTATATAAGTAAAAAAAACCACCCTAATGACTTAGGTATCTATTTTTGTTCCGTTCCGCATTCCGCCATGAAATGATGGCATGCAAATATTGAATACAAGAAGTAGGTCTGTATGTTACTACAACATACAGTACCTAATATACGAATAACGTAGTTGACTAAGGACTGATTTTTCAATCGACAGATAATTTTTATTCGTGGAATAAAATTGACGTCTGACAGATTTTGTATTGAAGAACTGACAAAAATTCAAAATTACTCGTACAAAACTTTAACTTGAGTGAAGACAGATAACCACCTTTTTGGGAATCCAAAGAATCGAATAGCACATGTAATCTTCCTCACTGTAAATTACAACAAATTGAAATCACCAGTTCGTCAGCCAACCGTGGTGATCTCTCTCAATAGGATATTAGGAAGTTCCTAAGTCTAGCAGTGGACGATAACGAGTTGATATTAAAGTAAGTGATGATGAATGGTACCAGGCTCGCAGACATTGATGAAGGTATAAATAATTACAATTCCTGTAAATCGCGATCCGGTGCCAATTCATTGTCAAACCATCTGCTGAGCGTGCTAAAAGCGGTTTTTCATAGAACGCTTGTGGTACAATGTAATTAATGGATTCGCTAAAATTAAGTTGTGTTTTGGCAGAATAATGCTTTCTGATTCGGTCGGATGAGTGACAGATGGCCACAATGGTGAAGGGAATGACGGTGAAAGCTCTTTTCATTCATGTTGCCTTAGTACTTTTTAGTAGAGAACATTATTTTTCATCAGACTTGGTGACATAATGAAAACCGTATTTAGAGTGTTGCGTGGTTTAGAAAGAAGTAGCAGAGACACGTGGATACAGGGGCAGCGAATTTGCTTTATGTTATATACGGCACTTACATATTAGCCACAATGCATCCCATAAAAATTCCTCTGAGCCACTAAAAAGTCATAAGAAGCAAACGACAGAATTTCGTTTAGTAAAATCTTTACCAGTAATTTTGGTTTCAAAACCACACTACTGAACTAATTGTGATGAAATTTCTATGGGACCAATCTGAAAGTATATCTTTTCAAATAAAATTTTGCAAATCGGCTTTTATATATATATAAATAACGGAGTTCTGAGGTAACAAACATAAAAAAAAACAACCGAATTGAGAACCTCCTCCTTTATAAAAACAAAGTACTTACTTGTACACGTTAGTACATGAATCTTTTTCATCATCATACACTGGGCAATACACTTCAATCGCACGCCATTCAGCTCGATTCTCGGCCAACCCATCTCAACTGCTTACTATTCATGTAAATCTCTAGTTCGGAGCAGTACTACCATCATGGCCCTGTTTCTGCCCCAAAGTAGCTTATAATAATAATGCACATACCTTGTCATCCAATAGGTATTTACTATAGGTAAACCCCTGCCTAACCATTTGGGGAAAACAGGCGTTGTGATATTTCTAATATATAAAATTCTCGTGTCGCAATGTTTGTTACCAAACTCCTCCGAAACGGCTGGACCGATTTGCATTAAATTTTGTGTGCATATCGGGTAGGTCTGAGAATCGGCCAACATCAATTTTTCAAGCAACAAAAAAAAATATTTCCTAGAAATAATGTACCTATATGGCAAAACAACGTTTGCGGGGTCAGCTAGTGTTATAATAAAATAAAGATCAGAAAACTCGATGCTCAAAATCAGAATTAAGGTCAGCATATAAAGGTCAGATTAGGGAAATAACTTAAGCTGTTTAACGTGAACCAAACAATGGATTCCTCACGATGCGTCAAAATGCATGCGTTAACTTAACACCCTCCTCACGCAGTGGTAACGGTTTCCGCGAAGGTTGCCAAAATACTGTGTTTCCCAATACACAGCTTTGTACTGACACAAAAGGGACAACGTATAATGAATTTTGTAACAAAAATGTTCCAACGTATTGGTGTAAATATTATTTTTTTAGACAAAGAAAATATGAACGTGCACGGTGAACTGGGTTTTCATTCTTACAAAAAAATTTTGGTCATCTAAGAGTCGATTCGTCATTGTCGTCAAATTGGAAGGCTTTGAAAGGAGACATGCGACCGAGTACTACAACAGACTGCCTCGTAGCTCTAGTGGCCACAAATACGAATTCTGAGCATAGAGCTAAACAGGGCTCCACCCAAGATAGAGCACCACTCTAGGTCATGTAGCGTTTAGCAAACACCTAGATTAATGTGTGGTTGGTGGCAATAATAGGCTCGTCTCCTTCTAAACGACCTAAACAATATAACTGGCGAAATGTCATTTCATAATGTCATTTATTCAAATTACGATGAGAATCAGCACTTTTTGAATATCAAAATTACATATGACAGTCCCCCGGCACGCTCGCTCTTCACCACTTCCTAGTGATTTAGCTGGGAAGAAGAAATAGCGCAAAAAATACTCCCCAACAGCACAGTTGTCTGCTATGTTAGAAGAACTAACACCTGTGCCTACCCATTCTGGGACACAGGCGTGATGCTACAACTGGTTACTGTAACAGATTGACATGCTAAAGAAATAATCTAACTATCTCCACGTACAGATGCTAATTCGTTATCAAATCAAACATGCTAAATAAAGCTAACTGAATCACCCCGACAGGTGATGCCCACCTGCCCGTGTGCCGGCAGGTGGGCATGACTCATTGACGTCACTGCTAACGTGATGTTGTGGTTTAATCAAATCTTCAGGAGTTTCAAAACTAATGGACGAACTAGCTTCTGTCCGCGACATCGCCTGGGTGAAACTTCTGGTTTTAACATAAAAATTATCCTATGACACTCGGCAATACTGTAGGCCTGTAGCTTCCCTTTTAGTGAAATAATTTTCAAAATCGGATCAGAACCCTAATTGCGTAACACACAATCTGAATCATTTTGAAGGATATTACTATTTAGTGCTGAATTGTCAAAATGAAAGCCATTCCTACTGTTAGTGCCATGTGTGTTCGCAAGTACCCCGCAGTACCTTGCAGTACCCCACAGTACCCCACAGTACCCCACAGAACCCTGCAGTACCCTGCAGTACCCCGCAGTAAACCGCAGTACCCTGCAGTACCCCGCAGTACCCCGCAGTACCCCGCAGTACCCCGCACTAGGCATCCGAACATTACCCCCTACATACAACTACCCCGCAGGTAGGCATCCGAACATTACCCCCTACATACAACTACCCCGCAGTAGGCATCCGAACATTACCCCCTACATACAACTACCCCGCAGTAGGCATCCGAACATTACCCCCTACATACAACTACCCCGCACTAGGCATCCGAACATTACCCCCTACATACAACTACCCCGCAGTAGGCATCCGAACATTACCCCCTACACACAACTACCCCGCAGTAGGCATCCGAACATTACCCCCTACATACCTCTCAAATGTTAACTCTTTATAATAATATTAAAGGAGCACCGCGGAATGTTCAATCAATCAATTGTTAAGCTGCGCTTGCCGCGGTCAGTTTGGGGATGGGTAACCTTTCTTCACTGTTTTTGCTTTTATTGAGAATTTTTTGCTTTGAAAATGTAAGTGATTTACTTAATGGTATATTTTTGTCTCAATGCTGGGAACAGTTCTCTCGCAAATCCTAGCAGACATCGACACAGACATTGGCAGTTCTTGTGTTGGATCGCATCGTGTGTTGTGGTGTGTTAGTATTCCGTCACTGAGTTTAACATCCAATCAATTTCGCTCCATCGCCCTCTGGCGAGCCTTGAGTTTGGACGCGTGAAACTAGATCAGGGGAGCAAGTTTGTCTAACGAATATCTGATAGTTTACAGATAGTCAGAACTCAGAAGCATCAGTTTATTTAGAACGCCTGTATTCCAAGAAAGGGTAAACTGCCTATTTGTGGAAGTCAAATAGGCAGTGGCTCCATGTAAAGTACTGGCATCCGGTTAGGCTGGAAGCTGACCCCAACGTATTTGGGAAAAGGCAGGCAAATAATGATTCAACAAAGGGTAATTGACGAAATTGCGCTCATTGCGCCAGTTATGTTTCAGTCCCACATAGTAGCGAGCGCATATTGTTTCAGTCCCACATAGTAGGGAGCGCATATTGTTTCAGTCTCACATAGTAGGGAGCGCATATTGTTTCAGTCCCACATAGTAGGGAGCGCATATTGTTTCAGTCTCACATAGTAGAGAGCGCATATTGTTTCAGTCCCACATAGTAGGGAGCGCATATTGTTTCAGTCCCACATAGTAGGGAGCGCATATTGTTTCAGTCCCACATAGTAGGGAGCGCATATTGTTTCAGTCCCACATAGTAGGGAGCGCATATTGTTTCAGTCCCACATAGTAGGGAGCGCATATTGTTTCAGTCCCAAATAGTAGGGAGCGCATATTGCCATCAGGCAGGTACAGCTCTAGACTTTACACATTCTTCTTCATATTGAGAAAATTTTATAACAAATTTATAAAAACATTTTCACATAACAGCACCCTAATTGCGTAACACACAATCAATCTCAATTTGAATCATTTTGAAGGATATAACTAATCCATTGCTTCATATGTTCAAAAAATGTGTCATGTCTTGTGTCTGCTCAACAACGTAAATAACGCAATGACTGTTGTTGAACTGTCAAAATGAAACCGATTCCGATTGATCGTGTGTTACGCAATTAGGTTGCTGGTCTATCAATTTATTTCCGATCATTCATTCCGACCTGAGAAGTAAACGCAAGACTCTCTGCTCAGCAGCGAGTCTCGTGGCCAATATACCACAGGTACCTATTGAGTCATTGGTCTATAATTCATTTTAAAATAAACCTAAGCACTCACTATCGACCTGCTTATATTTAGAAAAGATAATATTAATCTTCGCCGGCGCTTCGGTTATCCAATCTTTTATGCAACGAGTCTGAGTTGAAAGTGTGCTGTTTTGGGAAACAAATCGAATTAGTGCGGAGGTCAGGCGGCAGGCGCTACGTGCGGAGCAAAAATACTTTGATATTCAAGGAGCTCTTGGTTACACTGAAAGCATCAAAGTTGAGAAGACATTACGTTAAATCCAGTTTTATCAAAAAATTGCTGACAGAATGTCAAACTGTCAAAGTGATTTTTGATTGGCTGTTGTTATTTTAGTTAGCCAATCACAGATCTGTCTGTTTTGATTGTGTTTCTTTCTGATACTCGTAGAAAGAAACGGAATTTGGACATGCATGATCTATCTCTAGCTCTACCTACCCCATCACCGTTTCTAAGCGTGATATTAAAAGCAAAAAACTCAATAATATTTTGCATTCGGGTACCAGGCGCACAGAACCGAGCACAGAGCAGTGCGGTGACGGTTTAGAAAGTAATATCGATTTCGCGAATTCGTTTTGATGAAAAAATAAAAACGTTGGTCAAGCGCGAAACGAGATCACTGCTTTTGTTGTACATTAGAATAGTTTTTAACAATCCAGAATGTACTACAGGTACATAAGAGGCATGCAGGTAGATATTAGTGGATAAGAGGAAGTCAGAAAATTGTACGGGTGACTGAAAAGTTGTGTGGAAATCGGTTGTCATGGGCATGTGTGATGTGGACGATGAGGGTGAACTAAAAAGGGGGGGGGGGTGACTATTGAGATGACGACTGGTAGAGTAAGTAGTATGTAGAAGAAGATATACTGCAACGACTGAACATAAATTGGGATAAGGGTAAGAAAATGATAATGATAAAAGGACTGCAAAAAAAAAGCTCGGCGCAGAAGGTCACTTGTACACACTACATAGAGTGATGAACTTTATAGTTTACAAGGGCCTAGCTTAAGTCATGACTGCTTACGAACGGAACGATCTAACCTCCAGTCGGGATGCTACATACAATTTCCGTAAAGAAAATGCCAGAAATAATTTTAAATATGCTGGGAATAAAACTGTGGTGCGCAAATGCTCAATATTCCTATCTGTTTGCACAATTGCACTACTACTTATACCAGGCGATCATACCTACACTTTTTCTATAACAGAACTCTATTATCGATAGAAAGTCCACTCTATTGTGCTGCTCTATTTTAATTATCGCTCTGTAAAGATGCTATTAGATTCTGAACAACTTTTAATTGAGACTAGATTTGATTGAACAAAGATGGCGACTTTTCCATTGAATTGAAAAGCATAGATAGTTGTTGATAGTCTGCAAACTTTTATGTGAGGAAACAATGGATGAAGAGCTAGATTTATTTGATAACAATCTAGTAAACTATACCTGGCATTTACGTATAAAAATAACAATTCTGAAGCCGGTATTTCCTCCATAGCCATAACTTTGAAAGTATAATAATGACAGATAATATGTTTTGATTTACGAAAGTGTCCATGGAGTTTCTTGTCCGTTCTTCTTCATAGGAACCTACTACACTTTGGAATAGATTTATCTTTCTGACAGACCGCCGCAGCCGCCTCGACCATTCAAAAGTACCTGATAATGGTATAATTCATGTAAATGGTTTGAATTGGATAGAAAAGCTAAGGAGTTACAGATTCAAGTGGTATAGACTAGCGACGCAGAAGAATGAGGAGCATGTGACGAGATAAGTGTAAGTATGAATGTGGATGTCGATAAAAAAAAGACGACCGAAGAAAAAATGGATGGACTGTGTGCGAGATGATACAGATGCTAGGACGAACATTAACACTGAAATGACGGCTGATAGGGTGTGGAGAACCAAAAATGACGTACTGCGCCAACCACAAACAGCGGGGTAATGCGTTTCGTTTTGACAGTTCAGCAACATTCATTGCGTTAATTAAGTTCTTGAGCAGGCAAATTTTTCGACCATATGAAGCAATGGATTAGCAATATCCTTTTAAATTATTCAGATTGTGATTGATAGAGTGTTACGCAGGGTACGGGACAGGAGGATGTTTACTATCTGAAAATAACCGAGTATGGGTTTTTACTATAAGAAGCACGACACAAATCCTTTAAAAAATACAAGACAACAAAGCGACTGGTCTCTTTCTCCTTTTAGCTAACGGTTTTAGAAAGGCATGCCATCAAAGTCAAATGTCCCTTTATCGCTTGAAAGAATTTCCTTTGTCCAAAACCAAGTTGCTCAACTAACATGCTTCCCTAGTACCTAAGTACTAGGGAAGCATGTTAGTTGAGCACGTTTACACGTGTAGCATGAACTCGAGCAACAAAACTCAATTAAAAACTTAGCTAGTTGCAATTACCTGACAATCGGTTGTAATCGATTCTTGGAAATCAGACGATACCTAGTTTGCATACAAGCAGTGGCGTACGGACAAGTGATTGAGTTACTTTTAGTTAATATTATAATGATTATGTACTATGTAGCCGATTCTATGGTTCAAGGTACAATACTGTGTAAAAAATTGTATGTATGTGAAAAAACGAATCTTGCAGAGGTATTGTGTTTTCCGGTGTATGTTTTTATGTTTTCCTAATATGGTATGTGTACAGTGCCAGTGTGGTGTACAGCCTCTCCGTCTGCTTTTTATGAAACAATCTCATAACATGACATTTATTTCGTCATATTTATTAAAATGTCGTCATCATTCCTCCTTCGTTCCATCGTTCCTTGAACGAGTTTTATGATCCCCACCAGTATATAGGCCACGTCACGCCTGTAATCCCCGAAGGGTTAGACAGAGGCGTACCTATAGTACAGCCACATAAATCCCGTGTAATAAATAGGGCGAGCCTATTGTAATAAATAGGACGAGCCTATTGCCATCACCGGGCACAGATCTAGACTCCGGGCTGCTACTGAGACATTCTGTATCGAACCCAATAAGTAGCACTTTGCTCGCCCCGGGTCTCGAACCCAGGACCTCATGCTCAGCAGGAGCGCTTGCAGTTAACGGGGTAGTCATCCGTAGCATTCCGTTAGTTAATGAAGAATTTCTCTCTAAACCTTTTAGTAGAAGACTGTTAGATGATTGTAAAAGTCTAATATTACCAGTGCTCATTTTATTACCTGAGATTGCCGCAGGTAATATCTTTCAATATTTCTATCAGCCATCATTCTACTTGTGCCACAATTATCTTTCACTCAGCGTTTAATAATAAATAAGCAATCCACCAAACGATGGCCTTGACTGGTAACAAAGTAACTCCTCGTGCCTGAGTCAGCACATTCCATTCAAATATTAACTCGATGTTCTGAAGCTAGTTTGGTACCAAAATAAATACTTCATTATCTCGTAGTTTCATAACAATATCAAGTGTTCTTAAACTATTCTCATCTATCATCATCTTTGTTCTGCCTTTACCCGAATCTATTTCTTGTCGGCGCAGCAAGTCATCTTCTTCCATATCCTACTTCCTACTAATATTATAAATGCGAAAGTTTGTATGGATGTATGGATGTTTGTTACTCTTTCACGCAAAAACTACTGAACAGATTTTGACGAAATTTAGCACACAGATAGTTTATAACCAGGATTAACATATAGGATACTTTTTATCCCGACATTCCCACGGGATCGAAACTTATGCGGGTGAAACCGCGGGGCGCAGCTAGTACAGTATAATTATATAGTCCTCCTTATCGATTTCGACAACGGCAACCCTTTGGAATGGTTATTTCCTATCGTGCCCCCCCAATATGAGTCGTCAGACCGAATTTAGTATTAAATACCCGGTCACAACGAATACTTGACTTGGCCGGCAGAGTTTGATAAATGACTTTTAATTTTGTATAGAGTCGCTTTTTTTTCTAAAGCTTTTACATTTTTGTAGACAGTAGAGCGCCAAGACTAGTAGCCATCATCTCAGTATTCGCCCCCTTTAGTCTTATTATCTGTCACACACACACATTCCATCCATTAATCAATATTATAAGGTACAACATAGCCTTGAGTAAATCAGTGGTTAGTAATTCGACACCACGATGTCCCGAGGTCGAACCCCGACGTATACAAATGTGTAATTATAAGTTTATAATAACTTATGTTCGTCATTTATCAAAATCTGTTTTGATTATGTAATTTATAATCTTTTTTCGCGAATAATATTTATCTATTTGAAAGAGGCGGTACAAGGACGTCAGAAATGAGTAGAAGTGCGTCTGAAAGTTGACGTATGGTATGAGTATGATTAGACTAAATGTTTTTCTTAAACTAGTGACCTATTTGAAACTATTTCTATAATGAATACCCAGAAGAAACACCTCGTCCTTCAAACTTTGTAATCGAGAATGAATTTAGCAAATCGACCTTAAATTGTGAATATTCATGAAGCTAAGTTTTACGGTTCCCAAAGTTTGCTATAAGTTGACAAGACCAAAAGTAAATGAGCGGATGGAAGGTGCAAAATCTTGATTGGATGTTTCAAATATCTCAGTATTTACGTTCTAGCTATATCATCATTCACACAATCTATATCTTATAATGCTACGGCCACAGCGATACAAATTGGCGACAAAAACTACATTAAATCAAAATGTACAGCCTGCTAATAAAAATAAACTTGACAAAATATTCATGCAAAAAGCAAGCACGCGTACAGAAATAAATTATGTATAATTAAATGACCAACCCCCTTTTCATTGGAGCAACATTGCAATGAAACGTCAGCCGGGACAGCCGGGGCGCGCGCCCCTCACCTGCGCGCTGTTGCCACTGCGTGCACGCTGCCCGGAGCGGCAACCGCGCAGGTGTCGAGTTCCCTGTTCGCTGGGCACTTGGGTAGACCCTGCGCTGTCTGCGGCGCTGGTACAACGAGACGTTATTTATGTTAATTTATAGTCATCATGGTCAATTTGGAACGTATCAAAACATCAGAAAAAGGTTTTGATTTCACTAGAAGATTATTAGCTACTGTGTCTGTTTTATTGTATAACTAGCTGCGCCCCGCGGTTTCACCCGCGTAAGATTCGATCCCGTGGGAATTTCGGGATAAAAAGTATCCTATGTGTTATTCCTGGTTATAAACTACCTGTGTGCCAAATTTCATCCAAATCCGTTCAGTAGTTTTTGCGTGAAAGAGTAACAAACATCCATACATCCATACAAACTTTCGCATTTATAATATTAGTAGGATAATTATAACTTGCGTAAGCATTAAGCTTGCCACTAGATTCAGGGCTGAAGCAATCGTCAACCATGGATGAATGGTCTATAAACTAACTAACCTAACCAGCGTTAACATAATACTTACAACAAGGTAACTAAGCTATAAAAATAATGTAAACTTTAAAAGAAATACCCCAAACTGAAACTTTCTTTGTGATGCCAATCTTATCCAAAATTATGAGTGCTACCGATTAAATCTCCGTCACTCTTCAAACCGGAATAATGGTTCCGGCAGAAATAGGAAATTGGAAGGGTTTATTTCTTCCGGACAAAACACTTTTTTATTCTTTTAAAAGAGTTTTTTCGTCGAATTCGAGCTCGTCTCCAACTTGCACAGGCATATTTTGTTATTAAATCCCGTGGAATCTCATGCGTGTCATACGTTATTTATTTATTTACCATCTGGGAGTCGTATGTCGAGTCACGCGAATGTCGTCAGTCGTCAATCGTACACATGCATTGAAAGGCTAAGGAATGTTCTTTCTTCTTAATCAATGTATTATTTGATTGATAATATGCCCATGATAATTGAAGGATCATCCTTAAAGGTATGAGGGAGCTTGCTTCTAAATGTTTTATGACGGAATGTCTCAAAACCCTATTCCCTGCTTGGACATCGCCCCCTAAACAAAAAACAAAACAATTTTGTTAATTGGGAAAAATACAGAATTATTTTAAATGGGAAGTAAGGTAAGAATTGTAATTTTTAACTAGAAACTCAGATATGCAAGCAACTCCAACCCGTGTTCATTACTACTCACTAAAATGACCCAAATTTTCATCTCAAAACAGAATAATTAAGTAACATCACAAAAAGCATGACCTACAAACAACCTCTCACAATTACTCAAAAAACTCTTTTGTTACCGAAAATTAATTAGCCCAGAACGAGGACTCCAATCTCAAAGACAATAAGAAAAAGTAACAACTCGACAAAACAAATGCTTTACCAAAACAACCCTTTCAAACTTTTACAATGTATAAAACGAGAATAAAGTGTCCCAAGAATCGTTCCCTGGGGGACGCCCAACAGGTATCTCCATCTCTTTCATTCTTGACGTGAAATTCCTGTTCCTTTCGATTGTGTGAGTGAGAGAGGAGACAATGGGATAGTTCCGGTTAGGTGTGTATCGGAGAACAGATGTGTTTGACGTCAGATCGGTGGCGCGGCGCTACAGTGTCGAAGGCATGCGTCGGAACAGCTCGTAACGCGAGATGTACAATGATTATTGTTGTGATATGCGTGCGGCGGCAGGTCGGATGCGATAGCACTTTCCGTTTGATATGCATGTGAAGAAAAGGAAATGGTTTGATATTGGAAAATGTTAACTGGGTAAATATTGTACTGACTTTCATAAAAACCCTGATTTATAACGATTTATTTCGCACAATAAAATATGTAGATAGATCTCTTACAAATTGGGGATCGTATACAAAACACAAAAAACAGGTGACTTGAAACCAAGTTAGTGGTCGATACGATTAGGGGAGCCAAGTATTGGGGTTGATGAGTATCAAGGGCATTGGGCTGACCGGTATTACGTGTGGGCCATTCATAGGTATTAAAGAATACTAAAAAAAATCAGACATGTCTGTTAGTTGCAGCCAGTTAATAATTAATTTTAAAATGGATGTTCCTGGATGAAAGGATGCTATAAAATTATGTTGAGTGGTGATATAAATAACCAGATTATTAACAAATTCATTTAAATTATTTCACTGACTCTCTACACTTATGAAGTTATGACTTTTTACTGGGTTACCCTTTGAACCATCCCACGGAGTAAAAATCCAATCAAACTTGTACCAGGGCGTCAGAGGTCGTGAAGAGGTAACCGAGTCCGCAATTCTCGGTAACTTTAATGAGAATTATGATAACTAGGAACTGTTTATAAAAGGAGTGACGGGGGTGGGCAGAACTGTAGGAAACGCTTTGATGTTGAAGTAAGTCTGAAATGAAACTAATAAGATTTAATAGTTGAGTTTCCTCTGAGGAGGATTTACTTCGCGGAAGTAGTCAAACTTTCCTCTGTTTCCAGTTAATGTTTGTGTCTGTTACTTGCAAGAAGGATACTGTTTAGTAAGTTAGTAAGTGATACCAAACACTTCGCACGGGTATCTCTTACTTACAAAATTACTAGAAAGAGTTAGATGAAAGTAAGACTTCAGCCTAATTTTCATTCAGTTCAGTTTATGAATGCTGCTGATTTAACCGAATATTTACTAGAAGAAACTTGGATTGGTCTATTCTGCTACGAACTTACCGTGGAAACTTAGGTGATGTGAGCGCCACCTAACGCTAGGGATTGCCAGCTCACTTCACCTATGTTTTACGGTGAGTTTGTAGCAGAATAGACCAATCGAAGTTTTTCTAATAAATATTAGGTTGAATCAGCATTCATAAACCTACATAAAATTAAGCACATACCAGTAATTTTCCATCGAATTTTTCCATCAGACTAAACATATTGTTTAAAGAGCAGACAGACACATCGTTCCTGATTTAAACGTTCAAAAGTGGCTAATCCATCATCCATAGCTTACAAAATGATTGATAACAAAACCACCATCAATCAGCGCTAATAAGCGGTATAACAAGCACTACCACTACTACTAACAACCTACAATGTGCCACAGAATAGAGAGGTGTAGAAGGCCGGCTTCATTGCAGACCCACCACACCACTGGCCATACCCCTGGTGGTATGGTGGGTCTAAAACTATACCACTGAGAAAATAGTGTTGTGGTAAACTAGTTTATTACAAATAACATGAATATGTCATATACATACTCCTATTACTCAGTTCGCCATTAACAATCATGTTCGGAATTTGTCCAAGGCATGGCCTACTGATATTTCTCTGTTTATTAACTGCATTTATTTGTACATTAGTTATAAAATCATCATTAACTTTTTGGTTATTTCGCCGTGTTTTAGGAATCGTCTTTGCCTTATGTACCTATATCTTGCAACACATTCAATAATCGCATTAACCTTTTGGTATTCTTGTTTAGTAATTTATTTATTTTTGAATTAAAAGATTCCAAAATATTTGTTCTGCGATGGCGTTCACCAAACACGCTGCATATTTTAGGTGAATGAATATTGAACCAAAACGTTTCGATATAAATATGCAGCTTATAAACTTTCCCATTTGTTTCAATTGTTCACTTTCTGCTTAAATATAAGCAGAAAGTGAACAATTTCAAATCTTTGTAATATTACCTCATCATCAGGTAGAACCGGCAAGGCAGCAGTTAGGGCCACTATTCTTCTTTCAGGTTTTTTGGTTTTGTGTATTTTTTAACGATTTTGCTTTTTTCCAAATATTTAGACCCCAGTTCCAGCTCTTCAAATTAATTTTTGGGAATACTTTTAAAATTGCGTTCATTGCCGCTTTTTCGTATTCACAGTTTATTTTATGCGGACTCCAATCAGGTATTTGGGACAGAATCGTATGAAATAAAATTATATAACTACATAGGTAGTTTCTTTTCGGTCGGACATGAGTGCAAATATTAACGGCGTTACTTCAGGAGTTTCCGAGGTACTGCTTCTATCGCCATGAATATTGAACAATTATGCGAAAGGTGCTGGACAACTGTAAAATGTGCCGTCAATAAAATATTCTTTAATATTAGGAATTTTCTTACGGTTATCATTGGTACCTACAAAAAACTAAAATTCGAGTGTCGTGGTCCCCTGCGCTATTGTGGTAATAATCGGCTAAAAGAAAATCTTTGAACTGTACCTAGACTTCAATTAAATTTTTGAATTTATTCTTTGATACTTGAGCAGATTTATTGCTTGCGTCATGTGGAAAATGTTTCACGCTTTCGTACGGTGGTAAACTGCCCATTGGCATGTTAAATCCATTGTCTTTAAAATCATTATTTTTCTTATTAACCAAAAAGTTAATGATGATTTTATAACTAATGTACAAATGCAGTTAATAAACAGAGAAATATCAGTAGGCCATGCCTTGGACAAATTCCGAACATGATTGTTAATGGCGAACTGCGTAATACGAGTAGTATGTGACATATTGTTATTTGTAATAAACTAATTTAACACAACACAGTTTTCTCAGTGGTATGGTTTTAGAGCCACCATACCACCAGGGGTATGGCTAGTGGTGTGGTGGGTCCACAATGGGCCGGCTTCATACAACGAGCGAAAACGCACTCGCACACAGACACGTGCGTACGGCGCGGCGGGGATCGTAAGGCCGTGCCTGGGTAGCCGCTAAATTCTAATTCTCTTACGATTTATGCAATTAGCAGGTCAGGGGGCCTAAAAAGGTCACTTTAAGCAATACCTATAAAAGCTATTCATTTCCTGAATTCCCAGCAGATCATTAGCAATTCCTCTAATTTTAGTTAAATTGTTAGGTACACATAATAAGTTTAATCACCTACAATTCATTTCATATCAATCATATTTGGTGTAAACATTGGTGGACCATTTTACGAAGTTCCATACAAAACTGTCAAACAGGTAAATTGCGTGATATGAATTGCACACAGATCATATTATGAATTGTCAGTTTGTGACCATTTTACGATTTTTAATATGATTAATATTGTTATCCTATTATGATTCTGCCAAAGTGGCTTTTTTAGGCCCCCTGTATCAGGTTGTATGTTGATTTAAACATGATTCGCGACCGTAACAACTATTTATTTGTTGAGTTATAATCATAAAAATCAAGAATACATCTCTCGAAGTTCATATTACCCTATTTAATGACTACCTATTTCATGAAATCATGACATTTGAGACCAATTCTAACTCAAGGAGTTATATTGCTGATTCTAAATCTGTAAAGCCATATCGGTTACGCTCGCGAATCATGTTTTAATCAACATATAACCTGACACTAACCTGCCAATTGCAAAAACTGAAGTAAAGAATACGCTACCTTAGCGCATGCGCATCCCCCATACACACGCAGGTTGTGAGTGCGCTCGCACTCACTACCGACACAAATACGTGAAGTGTGTCTATGTGTGCGTTCTTGCTCATTGTATTATAGAGCCAGTCTTCTGAATCTATCTATTCCGTGAACTCACACAACGCACACGCTTTTAAAAATCTCCAAGAAAAATAGCCAATCAATAGTATTCTGTTTACATTGATCGCTCGCTGTGTAAACACAACGAGCGCTTGTTTGTTTAGCACGTAATGTAAACTGTGCCGGCGTTTTTATTATTATGAACTCCTTAATGAACTACGCTCAATGGAATGTTACGCTGAAAACGTTATTTACTTGTAAACGTTACGTTACATAAGGAGTGAGACGCCTGACGAGCTGTTCTAATCAGTTTAATGATTGAAAAATCTTTTATTAAACAGTAGCTACGTAATTGCGTAATACCACAGACAATAACAATGTTTCGCTTTGACGGATGAGCACTATCCATTGCGTTGAGTTCGACATTGTGAATACGGATGTCTAAAGCATACCGCGCAATGGATTGTGTTGCTCTGTCAAAATTAGTAGCAGATTTAACAAGGAAAGAATTCATCTTGAGGAAATCAGCAGGGTATTGCGTAACACATTTACAGTGGTAATGCCTTTCATTTTGAAGGTTAAACAACATTCACTGCGTAATTTACTTTGTAGAGCAAACGATTTTTTCGAACACATGAAACAATTTCCTTCAAAATCTTTCGAATTGTAATTGAAAGTGTGCTACGCTGGATTGAATAGTCTGAAATGGTCAACACGCACTGAGCAAGCGCGGAGATCATTGCACGTTCCTGCTCTGTATGAGAAGTTGCCTTAGCTCTACTGAAACAACTAAACGTTGACGACATAACATTCATAACTGGATTCCTAGTTAACGACGCGTAGTGTCTGATGTGTAACGCGAGACAAACCGCGATGGTCAGCGGATCATCTTTTAGTGGCAACAACTAATAGCAGGCAGCTGTCACACCGAACTATTGGTTATTGCGATTCTTTATTTAACCATAAATTTACACACATATTTGTGTAATGTACCCATAAACAGACAAAAAGAAAATAACAGAAAAATACGTACAAAGGTGATGCTTAGTTCTAAAGAAATCTCTTTCAGCATACCTGCGATAGGAAAGTAGGTAAAAGTAATTGAGAAAATAAAATATCTACATATAATAAAAAAAAAGGGAGTTATTTTAATATTTTTGCCAAAAATCTCAAATTGTAGAGATCACTTATAACCTACCACTTTTGGCCTTAAGCCCTTGATGTAGCTGCTCAATGTGTTCATAGATAGCTGTTTGGCCATTAGGCTAATTAATAGCTTAAAGGCCAAACGGCTACCTAACAGCTTCTTAGCACACCACCTATATACTTACTGCTGAGTCCACACCCCACAGCTGACAACCTCGTGTGCTAAATCAAGATAATTTGCTTATTTATCTCAGCTTTCACTAGATTCTTGCCATGGCGACCAGTGATATGATATTAATAATAATTTTCCTCTCACTTTTCGAGAGATATGGAACAAAGTAGTTTTAGCTACTACGAGTATGTATTATACGTTTTTTCTATCTAAATATATATCAACCTGCAATTTGTTCCACTGCAGGGCAAAAACCTCTTCTCATACAGAGAAAGATCACCACGCTTGCTCATTGGGTGATCCCAATGAGCAACATTATAATCCAATTCTCTCACGTTTTTCCCCTCACCGTAAGTAATTCAATTTTGCCAACTAGCACTAAATCCCAGCAATTTATAATCAAGTTTATTTTTAGTACTTCTGTTACAGAATCATTTCATAAATTATTCATGAGGAAAATTAATTCATATAATGTTCGTCGGTACGCGTCGGTGTGACAGGCGGCCTGTCTCAGTTATAAATAGGTCACGGCTGCTCTTACATCGCGATACCGGGAGTCCGGGACAGACTTCGGACGACTTCGACTGGCGACTTCGACTGTTGCTGTCGACTTCAATTCAAGCTTTCAGTAGTTTGGCTTTACTACACCAGAGAAAATGCATCTTCTTGAGCACTATAAGCTTGCAATTATCTATGATTGGTACGTCATAATTAACCTGGATATTTTATTCCGAACTATTTATTTGCTTGGTTTCTACTTTCTACCTTCTCAACCGTAATTGGTTATTTTTACGATTTCGTCGATATCTTTGGTTTCCATAAAATACTAAGCGTTTCTGGTTAAAATTACGACTCGTTTTTGAGGATGCAAAACATACTCAAATACCTCATTTCTTACTTAAATTCAGTTGCAACTAATAACAACTACCACATACACTATAATATATACCTAGTCAGTTTTATTATATCAAACTTGACTGATGAGGAGTTCCCTGGTAGGAAAACTTCGCATTCAAATATTATGTTTTATACCGCATCCGGCAAAAGTTTGTTTGGTGATTTTTAAGGTTTCGTACCCAAAGGGTGCTAACAGCCAACAGGACACCGCCGTCCGCTCATCCGTATGTCCGACCGTTCGTCTGTCTGACAGCGGGCTGTATCTCATGAACCGTAATAGGTAGACAGTTGAAATGGTCACAGAGTGGGTATTTCTATTACAGCTTTAACAAAAAGTAATAAAAATAAAATAAAGTTAAAAAAAGGGTCTCCATACAAGAAACGTGCTTTTTTCGGCGTTTTTTGCATTGTGGTACGGAACCCTTCGTGTGCGAGTCCGGCTCGCACTTGGTCGGTTCTTATAACAATCAACAAAATCTAGTTCTACATAAACTTATTTACGACCAAATATAAACAGTACATCACATCTACTAAATGGGTCACGACTGAGTGGGCGTTACTGAGCGATATCCGGCGGATATCTGTCGGATAAGTTGGACGCCACCCAGCGCTGGCCGCGTCGTCGCAATGTTTACGAGGACCTCCTTGTTCACGATGATGTCCTGGTAGCTGCGAATCTTATGTGATGTGTTTGGCGTTGATTTACGCAGTATTTCTTAAAGGCAAAAACTATGTATTGGCTGGCTCTTTCCCATCATCTTCACTATCGAAGCTTATGTGAAAACTTTACATACTAAATTCCTTTTCATCTTTTGCAGGTAAATATTGACCTTCTGAATAATTTCGAAGAACCAGTTAGGACCATGTCAACCTATTACAAAAATTTGGTGAGCAAACTTATTCATTTTTTATGAAAATTTGGAGCTTATTATTGTAGGTGAAGGGCGGGCGTTTTGGGGAGACTGTCTTATGTTATTTTGACGTTCGAAAAGTGCTGATTCTTAGCCCAATTTGAATAAATGACTCCTGCTTTGATTTAGGTTTTATTATTATAAGGACTTCAGTATCTTAAAGAAAGAGACAGTCTCTTTTTCCTCACACAGGCGTCAGTGACACAGAACGATGCTTTACAAAGCCAAACTTTTCTAAAGTTTTTCTTTTTCTTAAAGAACGGAATGTTGCCATTTTAAATGTTATACTTATTTTTCATTTCTTATTTTTTTTTCATCGTATGCTGCACCGGTTGACGTCATCACGTCAACCCTGGCAGTTGCTGAAAACCAACGCTAGGAGAGGCGCAGCGCTGGTTTTCAGTGACAGCGAAACCTCCGTCTCGCATAGGGTCGCAGCATTATGCTGAGCGATATCCGTTTTGCGTGGATGTGACGCATATTTTCCCCCAACTTGTTTATTATTTTTTTTGTGTTCTTTCTCTGCGTCATTTTTACCACAAAGAAACGTATATTTTCTTTCTTTGTACCATAAATTAACGGCACGGTTATGTCTTAATGAATGATCGAGGTACCAGGAGATCATAAGAAAGCTAGAAGACCCGGCTGCGTCAATGAAGGTGCTAGAGAGAGTGCGGGTCGATCGCGTATGAATTATTTAGAAGCCGCACTTACTAGCTGTCGTTCGGCGAAGGTCGCGACAGCCGTCTAATTGAAAACTGAAGGACAACCAAATGCTGGTCGGATTTAACAGAATAGTAATAACTTTATTATTTATTCACCGATGGAAATTGGTCAGTGCATTTTTAAAAGATCTAACCGAAAACTAAAACCACGAGGAATACATAAAATTGGCAGCCAGCAGCAAAAGTCGAGTCCATATCGTGATACAAAATGATTCCATATCATAGCATAGGGTCTTCCTCCTCCTTCATTTTTTTATAAATATTTTGCTCAGTTATAATTACATAACATAACGAGTGTTATCCCAGAGGGGTCAGAGGTAACCAACCTATAGATAGTACAGCCACATTTCGCCAGTTATGTTTAATTCCCATGTGATGGGAGGCAAGCCTATCACCATGTGATGGGAGGCAAGCCTATCACCATGTGATGGGAGGCAAGCCTATCACCATGTGATGGGAGGCAAGCCTATCACCATGTGATGGGAGGCAAGCCTATCACCATGTGATGGGAGGCAAGCCTATCACCATGTGATGGGACGCAAGCCTATCAACCGGGCACAAATCTAGACTCCGGGTTGTTACAGAGACATTCCTAATGGAAATACCAATAACGCTTTGCTCGACCTGGAAGTAGAACACAAGACCTCATGCTCAGCAGTAGCGGCTGCGACCACTACACCACGAGGACGGCCACAACCAAACCAAAAGAATTATTCTAAGAAAGAAAAACACTCTTTCACTCTGTATTTATGATCACCTTGTGCTAGTGACCGACGCAGCGTGTCTAAGCAAATCATCTTTTACACAATCCATCCATCTTTTCATTGGCAGTCTTGTTCAACCCACTACTGAGTATCCTTCCTGAGTTCCATTTCGTGCCATGCTGCCCTGAAGGCTGCTGGTCTGAAATCCGTGGACGAAAGTCTACGACGTCGGGGACAAAGCGACACGCCTCAAGTGGAGTTGGGCAGGACAACTAGCTAGATGAAGAGATGGCCGATGGAGTAAAGCTGTGACCGAATTGTGACCAAGGTTAGGCCAAAGAAACCAGGGCCGTCCAAAAGCACGTTGGGTTGACGATATCATCAAAGTCGCAGGAAATACCTGGATGAGTGACGCACAGAACAGGGAAGTATGGCAGAGGAAAGGGGAGGCCTGTACCCAGCAGTGGCTGATTCCGGGCTGACATGATGATGATGATGCCTGGTCTGTGCGACTCTCATCCAGGTCTAGGTACCTTAAGCTTTAGTTTCCTAAGAAACCGGTGAACAGTCACACAATATCGAACCCATCCTACAGAGCGTTTTTTGACACCGTAATGTCAAATACTGGTGAAAATGTCAGATTTTCATGATGGTCGTTATAAAGTGACGGAACAGCTTTCCTAGGAAGCCAAAGCTTTATAGCCACAATAATCTATACTTATAATAAATCTGTAGAGAGGTCAATTCTGTACATGAAATATATTTCCAAAATAACTATCAGGGGGTGATTAGGGATCGATACTGATGCCAAAAATGCAATCAGTAAAATTTTTGTCTGTCTGTCTGTCTGTCTGTCTGTCTGTATAACCGTTATAGAAACAAAAACTACTCGACGGATTTTAATGAAACTTGGTACAATTATTTTTCATACTCCTGAGCTGGTTATAGTATACTTTTCATCACGCTACAATCAATAGGAGCAGAGCAGTGAAGGGAAATGTTGGGAAAACGGGAGAAGTTACTCCATTTTTTACGCTTCCGTCGCGTGTGCAACCTTAATGGTTAAAGCTACACAGAAATTATGTATGACGGAAATGTTCTCCTTAAAATTATATAAAAAATATCCCACGACAGCATATGTCTATCTTTTAAGGTTGACTCACAATAACACGTGTAACTCCCGATAGCTTAGCAGTTCGAAGCTTTCTGATTATATTTGTCTACTCTTACATTTATAACACTCTCAGTCATTCTTAATTAAAAAAGTTAACATTATTCACTATTCCATAAAAAAGAATTATAGAAATCGGTATAGAAACACTAAAGTTATACATGAAATACGCTAATAATAAGCCATCGCGCGTGAATACTGAATCACGCTCGACGCGTCTCGCGCCTCGCGGCCGAAGGTATATAAAGGCGGGGCGTCCGAGCGCGAGCTTCATACAATAGGTACATTTTTTTTTTTTTTTCTGTATGGGAAATCATCAAATGACCCCTCCAGCTCTGGGTGGAGCGGAAGGGAGTGTCAGACTCTTACTGACTAAAACCCACCCGTGTTCCTTCCTTAGCCCTTTATGTTCCAGGGCAGCGGTAACCCTTTCGGACGATCCCGCTACCCCTTCTATAGGTACGTGAACGTGATCTAAACAATATTACCAATACATTAACTTAATAACACACAAGGAGTTACACGCTGACGGAGTCGCGGGCACAGCTATTAACAATAATATTGTGCGGTTCCGTATTGCGATATTTTTCAACAGTATTGTAGATTGACATATTATATTTCCCTACTAAAATACGAAAGTTAATCTGTCTGTTACATCAAAACCACTGAACCGTGAGGAAGGACATAGGCTACTTTTTTTACGAAAAACGGCGGAAACGTGGACGAAGTCGCGGGCAACAGCTATAGGTACTATATAAAATTATATATTCTGTCTGTAGGTATGTTACATTTTCACGCCTAAATCACTGAACGGATTTCGATAAAATTGCCTGCCAGCAGATGCCAAAGAGATAGATGGCATCCTGGGGAAGGACATACTTCTTATCCTTTCCGACATTCACGCGGGCGAAGCCGCGGGCAGAAGCTAGTATTGTAATATAAATTGGAACACAAAGGCGCTCGATATAACTTTGTATCGCCGATCGAGCAAGTGCCAAACAAGTGCCGTTAAGGGAGGCAGCTCACCGCACTTACTGTACGAGTGCGCAGCTCACCGCACTTGCTGTACGAGTGCGCAGCTCACCGCACTTACTGTACGAGTGCGCAGCTCACCGCACTTGCTGTACGAGTGCGCAGCTCACCGCACTTGCTGTACGAGTGCGCAGCTCACCGCACTTGCTGTACGAGTGCGCAGCTCACCGCACTTGCTGTACGAGTGCGCAGCTCACCGCACTTGCTGTACGAGTGCGCAGCTCACCGCACTTACTGTACGAGTGCGCAGCTCACCGCACTTACTGTACGAGTGCGCAGCTCACCGCACTTACTGTACGAGTGCGCAGCTCACCGCACTTACTGTACGAGTGCGCAGCTCACCGCACTTACTGTACGAGTGCGCAGCTCACCGCACTTCCTGTACGAGTGCGCAGCTCACCGCACTTGCTGTACGAGTGCGCAGCTCACCGCACTTGCTGTACGAGTGCGCAGCTCACCGCACTTGCTGTACGAGTGCGCAGCTCACCGCACTTGCTGTACGAGTGCGCAGCTCACCGCACTTACTGTACGAGTGCGCAGCTCACCGCACTTACTGTACGAGTGCGCAGCTCACCGCACTTGCTGTACGAGTGCGCAGCTCACCGCACTTGCTGTACGAGTGCGCAGCTCACCGCACTTGCTGTACGAGTGCGCAGCTCACCGCACTTGCTGTACGAGTGCGCAGCTCACCGCACTTACTGTACGAGTGCGCAGCTCACCGCAGTTGCTGTACGAGTGCGCAGCTCACCGCACTTACTGTACGAGTGCGCAGCTCACCGCACTTACTGTACGAGTGCGCAGCTCACCGCACTTGCTGTACGAGTGCGCACACTGTACTGCGTTGTTCTAACACTACTTATTACTTGTTCAAGTACTATAGGATCAGAGCAGGTAGAAAACACCCTTAATTCTATCTATCTATATATCGGAAGGCATCTCGTACTTTAAAAACGGTCAAATTCAAGTCGCGATATCATATCAGCGACAATCGACGTGCGAACGTTTTTAAGAATAAGGGAATTGAAAGTTTTGTCTATCGATGATGTGTTTGCTGTGTTTGCTGTGTTTGCCGACTTGTGGGTGGTTTTCTCCACACGCTCTTTTAACAGTCTAAACTTGCCCACTGCTTAACTGCCTACACAATCTTGCCACCACCACCACCACCACCTCCCCTACTCGTACCACTACAAATGTCAATAACAACTATCAGAGGGGAAATTCTCGTAATTTTAAAAGATCGTTCCCAATGTGATCTCAGTCTCAATCTGTCAAAAATACATTTAAAATCCCTAGATTTTGACATTGATTGTCGCTGAGATGAGATTGTGACTAGATTTTGAATGTTTTTAACTATGAGAATTGGTCTTCTGATCTAAAAACTACTGTACATAATAATATATGTATAGTAGTTTTTTTTTTTAATCTAAAACTATCCAAACTAATATAAGTCCCTGCCACCTGTAAATGAAGTGAATATGATTTTAATGCGAATCATTGAACTTCTATAGGCTGAGTTGATTGAGACATAAACTAATATTATAAAGAAAAAATATATAAGCATACGAATTGAGAATCTCCTCCTTTATTGTCGGTTAAAAAGAGATTCGATTTTTTGTAACGTTTGTTACGCCTGAACAGATTTGATGAAATTTATCACATGGCCACCATGACCTGGATTAGAACATAGGATGGGACTTTTTACCCCGATATTCCCTCGGGATCAAGACTTATGCCGCCGGTATATCCAAGGGGGCGCAGATAGTATTAAATCAATTCAGACAGCGTTCCACAGCCGGTGAAGGCTTCTTTCAATTCCAAGTTGCCCCAGTTTGCTATGGCTGCTATTTGTATCCTTTAAGTAAAATGTACAATAACTGTACGGAAATGGAAAATGCTAGTTGGTTAGCCTTCGAGCTCACTGGGACCTCCCGTGAAGAAATGCTCATAAACTAATAATTATTTCTGACAAATTCTTATATTTTTTCTAGCGTTTATTTCCCCTCATTAATACAACCCCCTGTAGTGAACATATAACAAATTCAACCTCCCTAAATATGTGTTCGAAATAAAAAGGACGAATTATGTGTGACCCGCGCGTTCAGTTGTTCCAAGTACGTAACATAACATAACGCCTGTATCCCCCGAAGGGTTAGGCAGAGGTGTACCTAAAGTACACATTTCACCAGTTACTTATAAGAGCCATGTAATAGGGGGCAAGCCATCAGCCGGCCAAACCTCCAGACTCCAGGCTGCTGCTGAGACATTTCTGTTAGAAAAACCCAAGAACAGAACTGAACTGGGAATGAAACCCATGACCTCATGCTCCAGTAGCGCTTGCGACCACTTGACCAACGAGCCAGTTAGATAAACCAACAACAATAACAACAAAAAAAAAATTAAAAAAACACGCTATCAATTACAATCTGAAACATTTTGAAGGATATTGCTAATCCATTGCTTCATACGTTCGAAAAGTTTGTCAGCTCAACAACGTAAATAAAGCAATGAATGTTGTTGAACTGTCAAAATTAGTATCGCCATACAACGTGGCAATGCTGCCAGCCTGTTAGGCACTGTTCCTGTTGACAGCGATGCGGACGAATTTTTTGATGCCCTATGATTTTTTGCTTATTTTTTCCCATGTACATATCATTATTTTAATATTAGCTTATACAATACAATAAATGTCAATGTAACTTTCAAAATGATAGCCATTGTGACTGTTAGTGTGTTACGCAATGACCCCGTAGGGCAGCCTACAGAAATATATTGTTTAAAAAGTGCCCGGACTGCAGTCACTACATTACTACTCCCTTTTAATAATAAACAACGATATGTCTTATTTTCGGCAAAGACGCGGGCGAGTACAGCCTAGTTCCAATAAACAGTTCTCCGATGGCGAAAAGTCTAAAATTTATAGCAATAGGCTATTTCGCTGTAGTGTGTGTGATGTGGGTCAACTAGCGGTGCTTGGTGTCGATAGCATGGAGTATCGAGAGCATAATATATTACATTTAACAATTGTTCAGGCTTATGGGACCCTGGTACTTTAGTTGCTGGAAATCAGCGTTTTTATAGGCCTAAGATGGCTTGGCTTATTTCAGATGACTGTTTGAATCACGTTTACAGTTTTTAAAAACTCCTATAGGACTAGACTACACAACACGTCTAGGCGTTTTTTATGTATAGTAAACTCATCTAATTCTGTGACTCGCCTAATTCGGTGATATTTGGTTTGAGCGCTATCATAGGGCTATACGAGTGAAATCAATGGTTTGAAATACAACCTTAAGCCTCTGTGATAAAGTTCAAATTCAAAACCAAATATCACCGAATTAGGCGAGTCACAGAATTAGATGAGTTCACCCTACCCACTTGCGCCAGATACACATAACATACACATTAGATAATGTTCCCACTGTTGGGACTTGGGACACGGGCCTCCTCTCTCTGTGAGAGGAAGTGAGTGAAGTAATCCACCACGCGGGCCCAGTGCGGGTTGGAGAATGTCACATGTCTTTGAATTGTTGGTTCTAGGACATTCCGGTTTCCTCACCATGTTTTCCTTCACCGTTTTGAGAGCAGTGGTGATGGAATAATTACGTAGTTCTAGGCTCGAACCTGCGATCTGTAAATAACGGCCGTTGCCACTAGACCTTTCTCATTTCAATTATTTAAATCTATACCATCGTCCTTTATCAAAGAAATCTCCACACTTTGCCAAGCCACACAATGATTACCTAGTTAACATACAAACATCACTATTACTAATAACAGTAATAACACGTGGTGAACGAGAAACAGAAAGTAAAAACACAAGGTTTACATAACTTCATCAGTGTAGTGAGCCACACCGCCACACGCCTACCGTTCTGTAACGATTATAGTTTACTATTTATTGTTGGATTTATAGATTGTATTTTATGTTAACTCGTTTAAAAAATCTAATCTAGCTGCTATTCATAAAATATATCATACTAGCTGTTGATCGCGGCGTCGTCTGCGTGTATTTAGTATTTAATACGATTATCACGGAAGAGTATGCTTCGATGTTTGGTCATGTTGAGAAGATGAATGAAAGGCGATGGAGGCGGAGATAGAATGACCTTATTGGTGATGTGCTTTTAGCAGAACGACCAGGTGCGTTAGTGCTCGCAACAGCGTGCGTGTACGACCAGAGCTATGAACGTAAACGAGGCAGAAGGAGTATGTAAGGATCGTCTCAGGTGGCGTTCTGTAGTTTCTGCCTACCCCCATGCGAAGAGGGCGCGAGCCTATGTCTTCCACCAGGTCCCAGGTTCTGCCAAATTGCATTATATTCAGTGGTTTAGACGACAACATTTGCGTTACTTTCGAACTTATAATTAGTATGGATTTGACGTTAATTTGATTAAATAGCAACTGCTCATAATTTACTAAAACAAAACAGTCCACGGTTCTTGTCTCTTACCTTTTTTGATCGCAATGTTTTTCTTTAATCATTGTTGGTTCTTGTGAGCGCTATTTTTAATGATAACGAACATGAGATTACCTTAGGTCTGTCCTTATAATCATTCTATTTAAACTTAACTCGCGTAACTCGACATCACTCCCCTTTCTGTACAAAATACCTATATGTAATCGGAGTACCAGGCTCACATAATGACTTGAGAACCTCACACTTGACTTTACAATTTATTACGACTGTTGATTCCTCTAGTTACACCTACCTGGCTAGCTCAACTTACCTCTCTGACAAAATGGTAATGTAATCTAACAGCTACACAGGCTCACATTATAATATTACTTTAAAGCATTTTTTGCTGTAACATTTTGCCGCTTATTTATATATTATATTAGTCCAAGATCCCAGAGCAATCAGACATAACTTATTTTCACACTGATGAAACCTGAAGTTTTCAGTAGCGTCTCGTGTGCCTTGAATACCTACGCGCTTTGTGGAACTTGCCGAGTGACACCTGGGCAGGTACCAGGTGAGAAAGGTAACTAAAAATAAGAATTATGTAACTTAAATTCACATGGCTGATTTTTATATATGTCATGTAGAATATTATTTTAAAGTAATATTATAAGTGTCAGACACTTTTGATGGACCAGAGCTTTTGTCAGACGCTTTTAAGCTACCCAAAAAATAAATGAACTTTACTTATTTTTACATGTCTGATTTTTTAATATGTTATTGAAGTATTTATTTAAAAGTTATATTCAATCAGTCAGACAAATTAGAGTGACCAAACATCCCCTAAGACAAAAATTATTCAGCCAGAAGTATGAGGGCGAGAGCACTATGCATGCGCTTCAGAGTGAGTGAGACGTCCATAATAACTCGGTTCCCCTTCTTAAACTCACCATCTGTTTCAATCTACTGTGTATGTGCTGTTTGCGTGTAATATAACTTATAGTATACAGTATAGTTCGAGCCTGCGAGAGCACATGTTTTTGTTGTTTACATCAGGTTATTTGTGAGTGTTTTATTAAGTTGTTTGTAATAGTGATAATCATGGAAGAAGAGAAATTGAAATGTATATTTTGTAAAAAATCTCATGATACTTAAACTTATATTATTCTCCGAAGAAATATTGAAAAAGTGCAAAAACATTTTAAAACAGCGAATAATCCATAACCTCAAATTCGTTTCGCGTTTTTCGCACGAATGTAACGGTAGTCTTTTCAGTTTATGTCGTTTAGTCTGTTGATTACAGTATACACATTTCTGGTTTCTGTCTATATCCACGTTACTTTTAAGAGAAATATTTTCAGAAGAGAAATTATCATCACGTTCAGAAGGTTCTTCACCATCACATGACACCGGTTCAACTGATTCTAAGTCAACACTTGACTTCACATTTGGCTCAACACTTGGTTCAGGCATTGAATTAGCTGGACTTGAGTTTGACACTACATCTAAATCTGGAACTGTTGAATTATTTTGTTGACTTGAGGTAGACGCTGTACATAGATCATCGTTAGTACTAAGATTACAAGGTTGGCTTGATGTCGATGCAAGTAATGAATTTTCAACAATACTCGATGATTTTTTTTCAGCATTTTTTGGTTTTTCTGGTATGGCGGAAAAATATTTTTTTGGCAGAGCAGTAAAATTTTTATAACATTCTCGATGGTAACCACTGTCATACAAGTCATCCGGTAAAACTACATCTTTGAATTTGAGGTTATGGATTATTCGCTGTTTTAAAATATTTTTGCACTTTTTCAATATTTCTTTGGAGAATAATATAAGTTTATCATGAGATTTTTTACAAAATATACATTTCATTTTCTCTTCTTCCATGATTATCACTATTACAAACAACTTAATAAAACACTCACAAATAACCTGATGTAAACAACAAAAACATGTGCTCTCGCAGGCTCGAACTATACTGTATACTATAAGTTATATTACACGCAAACAGCACATACACAGTAGATTGAAACAGATGGTGAGTTTAAGAAGGGGAACCGAGTTATTATGGACGTCTCACTCACTCTGAAGCGCATGCATAGTGCTCTCGCCCTCATACTACTGGCTGAATAATTTTTGTCTTAGGGGACGTTTGGTCACTCTAATTTGTCTGACTGATTGAATATAACTTTTAAATAAATACTTCAATAACATATTAAAAAATCAGACATGTAAAAATAAGTAAAGTTCATTTATTTTTGGGTAGCTTAAAAGCGTCTGACAAAAGCTCTGGTCCATCAAAAGTGTCTGACACTTATAATATTACTTCAAAATAATATTCTACATGACATATATAAAAATCAGCCATGTGAATTTAAGTTACATAATTCTTATTTTTAGTTACCTTTCTCACCTGGTACCTGCCCAGGTGTCACTCGGCAAGTTCCACAAAGCGCGTAGGTATTCAAGGCACACGAGACGCTACTGAAAACTTCAGGTTTCATCCGTGTGAAAATAAGTTATGTCTGATTGCTCTGGGATCTTACTCTATATGTCTAGCTCTGCCTTGCGGTTTCACTCGAATGTAGTTTCCTACTGGAATCGTGTTTGTTTTCGGGATGAAAGGCAGCCTGTGACACTGTCTTGCCCAAAATACTATGCGAAAACTCCAAGTCTATCTGATGCTCCGTTGTTGCGCAAAAGAACAAACGAACACTCTTCCGCGTTTTATATTCGGGTTCAGAAGCTCTGCTTGCCCTCACAGCTTAGCGTGAAGATTACAAAACTATGTAATCCTAACATAACTCTAGATGAACTACCAGGCTCCCATATAATGTAACACCCTCACTCTTGACCCTAACAACTTTTGCTACATACTTAAATTACCATTCAAAAGCCCTCCTTACCCCCATAGCTTAGCGTGAAGATTACAACACGCATGTAATCCTAACGTAACTCGAGATCAACTACCACAACCAGGCTCACATAATAATGTAACAACCTCACTCTTGACCTTACAAACTTTTTGCTACATTTTTTCTGCGTCTATTGTTGTACGTCAGTCGCGTGTGAATCCTGCGTAGTCGACACTTCGATGTAAATCAATCTGTTTTGTGCGATAAACAAATAAATAATAATGATTGTAACACAATCAAGGGCCTTCATTAATATATAGCTCTAGTTACGTACTACCTGTGTTGTTTTCAAAGTGTTTTGACAGTACTGTTAATTTGACTTGTGATAGATACCTACCTAATTAAATTATAATCTTTGTGTCAAAGTGCTCTCTACATTCACCTGACACCTTTTGAGGCAAAATTAAAAGTCATGTCCATATTGAAATGCTCACAACACCAATACAGAAAAATTAATTTAAATAAACCACATCAAATAATTTAATAAATTCGTTCCGAATAAGGTACGCTTGTAAAAGCAATTTAGTTAAAAACTATGACGAATTTCTGTTGATTACTTAATTATAATTTACGCATTATAAAGAAAAATATGCGTTTTATTTAGTCCGACAGAGTAAATAAAGCTACAGTTCCCGGTCGAAAATATGGTACACCGAGTTTTGAAAGAGTTCGTCTTTGCAGAGCGTTGTCTTTGTCAACCTTCTGAGAAAGTCTCTTTACTAGGAGGTAATAATGTCAGTAGGTAGGTACGAGCAGCAGCGTCCTACTGTCTGCTAATAACAACATGCTGCTATCACCAATTGCCCAGCAAGGATCAGGATTCTGAATTCTGATTTTCATACTTGTAAAATCATTTAACAGCATGAAACACAGGAATGTAAGGAACAGACAATATTGGTTTACACTGTAGAACTATGAGCCTGTAGACTCTTCAGGCTCGTGGCTAAGTAATAACAGCCGCACGGGTCGGGCGAAGGTTAAGCTACGCTTGCCGCGGTCGCTCTGTGGATGGATGACCATCCATTTCAGACCTCTCCGCGCCTCGGAAAGCACATTAATCCGTTGGGCCCGGCGGCGGCGGCCCGGCGGCCCGGCCACAGATTACTAAATAGTTACTACTGCAGTCATTCGTAGATCTTTGGCAGTCGTTGCAGGTAGTCTGAAGCACAGAAGTCAGACAACCGGTCTCAAGGAGTATCGTGTTACCAAGTAACAGGGGCAGTCGCTCCATGTAAAGTTGTGGTATTCAGCTGCATCCGGTTAGACTGGAAGCCGACCACAACATAGATGGGAAAAGGCTCGGCAGATGATTATTGTCTCTTCCTTACATTTCTGCCTGTATCTGTGTTAGTCAGTCAAATCCAGGTTCTTAAAATAGTGATGTAAAATAAACAACTAATATAACTCGCTACCCGTGTGAGTTGTGACTGACAGACGACACACGACGTGTTGGCGCGAATTATTATATTATGTAATACATCTTTTTATTTATTAAGTCGGGCGATAAATATGTCGGTGTGATGGACAGCCACATATTTTTTACGTCTGGTTGTCCTTCGTCCAAGTCTTATTGTAGGAATCGGTCAAAGACTCTGCCTTTACAAACTGCTTGGAGATTTAACAATAGCATAATTATTATAATATCACATTGTAAAAGAGTAACCGTGGAGTTTCTTGCCGGCTCGTCTCCATAGGACACCGCCAATTGGAACCGTGCACGCTTCTGACGTTTCATAAGTGCCCATGTGGGGGTAAAATGTGTACTTTCAATTTGAAGGGGCCGGTAATGGTGGTCACATATTTCGGTAGTTTTGTTTAAGTCCCATGTAATAGAGGATGAGTCCGGGCTAGCCTACCTCTGAGGATTTCCTGATGGAAAATCGTAAAACACAATAACACTTTTCCCGAATAACACTTTTCATTGTATCCGGGATTCCCAAGGCTGTTTGACGTACCTACGAGTACGTGTGGATGCCAATTTGTAGTGCCATTTACAAATTAAATGCTTTGATTTGATAATTTGAATACTTTACCCCAAATTCTAAAAAGTCGATGATTTTTTAATTACAATTTAATAATGTTATTCAAACAATACTTGTTGGACACCGTGAGATATAAAGTTGAAACCTGCGTTAGGGCGGCGGGATCGTCCGAAAGGGTTACCGCTGCCCTGGAACAGAAAGGGCTAAGGAAGGAACACGGGTGGGTTTTAGTCAGTAAGAGTCTGACACTCCCTTCCGCTCCACCCAGAGCGGGAGGGGTCATTTGATGATTTCCCATCCAAACCAAACCTGCTTAACACTGACGGATGTGTCACTAATTCTCTTTAGTGTGTGATTGCATTAGAATTTAACCTGAACAGGGTTTGTTTACACTTTCATCTGATACTTTTGGAACAGACAGTAAAAACTGTAATCTAAGTAGCGAGCGGTTTTTATGCGAGTGAAAAGTGTTTCCGGAATTTTCCGATATAAACAATCCATGTATATCCTTTGTCTCCGAAATTATTTACGTATCAGAAATATTATTCCACAATGTAGTGCTAATCTGTAAACCTGTCGGATAAGTCCCATTTCATTCGATCATGTTATCTCAATCAGTGAAAGTAATACGCACTAGACTAAAAATAAATAAACCTGTTACATATTATTGCTTTTATTGGCACTTTAGCAAACTATTTTGATGGTCTCTTACTATATAACGGGCAAAGTTGTGCTCAAACGAAGGATAGAGCTTTGAAATCGCACCATGAAAACTTGTCTGTCATTGAACTGAAGTGAGCTGTCATTCCACCTGACCCAAGGGATCGACACTATTGACAGCTCACTTCACCTAAGTTTTAATATGGCGGCTGCTATTCCTTTAGACTACAACTTTGCCCGCGGCGCCTCTAGCGTGTTTGTTTTTTTATATTTTTTTTAGGGAAAATGCCTAGGCTGTCTTTCCGTAAGTACCACCCATGTTACCTGTCGCCTGCCAAGATGTTTAGCTGGGAAAACGTAATAAATAAAAGAGATACATACTCGAATTTGTTTACATAATGTACGTAAATAAGTGTCACTCAGTATCCTTTCCAAGTTTGGTCCTTTTTTGGACCTCGATGGCAAAATAAACAGTCAGATATAAGGACCAACATACATTATTTAGATAACTATTAGTATTTTTTGGAAGGAAATTCCCAGTGTATAAAGCAATCTCTAGGCTAAACATTGCCACACAACGTGACAATGCCGCCAGTCTCTTGGGTACATTACCAGTCGACAGCGATGCGGAGGAATATTTTTCGACGCAATATTTTAGTTTTTTAATAGTTTTAGTAAGGATATTATACACTCGAGAGCAATGAATCCGGGTCACTTAAAGAATGTTAAAAATCTCGGAAACTAAAAATGATAGGTTTTTTTTTTTTTTTTTTTCTTTATTAGGGAGCTTTGTCACAAATGATAGGTTAATGCAATAAATTGTATTTAATAGACAATGACAATAACTCCTTAAATGAAAGTAAAAAAAATATGAGTCACAATACATTTTATTAACACAAAATTACATAAAGAAAAAAACTGCTGATCTCTCCTTAAAACAAAAATAGGAAACATGAAATTTTTGAACTTTATTACGATTTTCTTGAATTTTAATACTTCGTATTGCCTCCTCGTGCTTCCATTACTGCGTTTACGCGGTTTGGCATGCTGTACACCAAGTTCCTTATACGATTTTGGGGAATATTCTCCCATTCCTCTGTGAGAGCAATTTTGAGCTCACGAAGCGTGATTGGGGGAGGGTTTCGTTGTTTTACGCATCTGCCTAGCTCGTCCCAAGCATGCTCGATCGGGTTGATATCCGGGCTGCGCGCTGGCCACTCCATACGAGTAATGTTCATCTCTTGAAGGTAGTCATTCACAATCCTACCTGTATGAGGTCGGGCATTGTCATGCATAAATATAGCATCCTCACCTAAATTGACCATAAATGGACCAACGTGATCATTGAGGATTTCTTCCACATATCTTACGCTAGTTAAAGAGCCGTTTTCTATGATCACCAGCTCTGTGCGACTTTCAGAAGAAATTCCGGCCCACACAAGTACAGACCCACCACCGTAGGCTACTTTTTCTTCGATGCATGCTTGCTTGAATCTTTCCCCTGGTCTTCGATACACTCTGTGTCTTCCATCGTGCTTGTAGAGCATAAATTTTGATTCGTCGGAGAACATAACTTTTGACCAATCTTCAATACTCCAATTTACGTGGCTCTGGGCATATCTTAGTCTTGAAATACGATGCCCACGCTCCAGTTTAGGGCCGTTTGCAGGTCTAAGGGGTTTTAAGTTAGATTCAGCAAGCCGACGTCTTACTGTCCATGCACTTGGGTTACTTCCTCCGAGGCGTCGAAACTGATTTGTGAGTTCAGTTCCTGTGAGAAAGCGATTTCGAAGCATGGTGTTCACCAAGTATCGGTCTTCTCGTGCTGTGGTACACCTGGTTCTGCCCGTTCCTGGTCTGCGTAGGTTAGAACCAGTTTCTTCGTAACGTCGGAGAACTCTTTGTACTGTTGACAGCGACACACCGACAGTCCTGGCTGTATCGCGCTGACTCCGGCCGGTTTCCAGCATTGTAAGTATTCTGGTGCATTCTTCAGGCGTAAGCGACATAATTTCAGCTTGAATAATGAATATAGAGCACTATCAACATGGTTTATGTACCCACATAAATGACAGATTACAAACAAAAGCAAAACCAAATGCTGTAATTTCGTAGTTCCATCTTCGAAAGTGGCCCTTTTTCAAATTTGATTTTTTTATGATATAACTTTACGATAACTAAGAAGTTTTAATAACTTCATTTAAGGAGTATTACATTGTCTATTAAATACAATTTATTGCATTAACCTAGCATTTTTAGTTTCCGAGATTTTTAGGATTCTTCAAGTGACCCGGATTCATTGCTCTCGAGTGTATTTTTATTTTAATAATTTGTAGTTTATTTAGTATTACAAGTTTGTAAATATTATCTTATATTATATGTATAATTCGAAAACAATCTCTAGGCTTGAAATAGTACACGTTATTGCACAAAGGCCTATAGAAAAAATATCAGTGCTACAAAATATGTCCATTAAAATATTTTATTTACATAAAGAAGCCCCACAAAAGCATCAAGTTCAAAATAAGAACATTCCATTCTCATTCAAATTTGGAACAGTTTGAACTTAACGCACACAGATAATACACTGGCACAGATTATAAAACTTAATAGCAGTCATTAGCAGTGGCGGTAGTGAGCTGCCACTTCACAGACAATATAGAAGACTCATTCATGCCATGCCACGAGGTCTATAGATCGTCTATGGAAACCCTGTCATGGTTGAAATATTGAGTAAACATAATCGATATAACATTTCGGATACAGTTAAAAGTATTTGTACCGCCCGCCTTACGGTCACTTCTAATGAATTTCGAACGCCTGACTTTTTTATTCAATAGGTAAGCTTAAATAAAATAAGCCGAAGCTGACAGCGACCTATTTGTAACTTTTAGCACAAATGCATTTTTTTCATTCCAAACGTTGATAGTATCTACTAACTTTGGAAGATGAGAACATGAATGTCCAACATTGAAGTCTGAAAGACAAACGCTGGCCCCATGCGTGTTGCTAATCTTAAAGCCATTCCAAACATCGTGCACATTAGACCTTCTGCGCTGTATTTCAGTGATATCTTTCAAAACCTGACGTAGTTAACGAGTGGTGTTTCGTCTAAATTGCTCGTCAAGGTCACTGGCGCTGGTCGTCGCTGATGTGAATGCAGACGTAATAGTAATCATATCATACGTCATGTTAATGTTTGGTGCATTATCTATGCCGCGATTTGTAGAACGAACTAGATTTTGTACAAACGTCTGTATTATCTGAAGGGGTAGGCAGAAGTGTAGGGTTGAGGACTTGGTGGTGGGGCCCGTAAGCATGGCGAACTGATACCACTCGGGGGTGCGGCGAATGTACAGGTGTCTCCCGGGCCCCCGACTCATGGTAGCGGAAGGAACCGAGGGGTTTTAGTCGGCAGGATTCTGACATAATCCTCCGTTCTCCCTAAAGGATCCATGAGGATTTCCTCACAGAAACAATGCCAGTTATGCTAGGTTCCAAGTATAACATACCACCCGCTATGTGTGTTGCCACTAAGCGAGAAAATATCCAGACTCCGGGCTGCTATTGAGAATTTCGATTTGCGTTCCCTTTGAGTTCGAAGATCGGAAACCCCGTATCACTTTGCTGGACTTGGGGATCGAACTCAGGACTCTAGACACAGTAGTCGAACTGACGATCACAATACCAACGAGGTATTCACGATAAGTTTCCACGAGTGCAACCGTCATACTCGTACAATTATAATGTTCATTTAATTTGTTATCAGAAATACTGGTTTCATACATTTTCAATTACCTAACTCTGCGGCTCGAAGGAGCAGCGAGCCTATTGTATTATTTGTAGGCGAGAGGTCAGTGACTGTTCATTACGTATGCTCGCCTGGTGACCTTCATGTTTAAAACAAGGAGTTCTGGTACTTTCTGAATGGCCTAAATGAGCTTTTGGCTATGTCGAACAATGTTATATTTTATTCGATTCATTTGTGATTACACATCATCATCATCATCATTGGCAGCCTTGTTCCTTGTTCTTGTTGTTGCGGAGTATAGGCCTCCACCCTTTTGCGCCATGCTTCCCTGGTCTGAGCGAGTCTCATCCAGGACTTTTTCGAGTCTCAATTTTTGAGATGGTTACGCCAAAATCAAAACTGTATGAGGAAAGTGTTAATAAGGGATAGGCATGGGACATGCTGGAGGCTAGGTGGAGCGACGATCTTCGCAGGATGGCTGGTAGCAGCTGGATGAGAGATCCCGAAAATCGAAATGAATGCCGTGCGATAGGAGAGGCCTATGTCCAGCAGTGGACTGCTATAGGCCGATGATGACGGGACATGGGGCTAAAGGTACAATTTCTAAAGAGCAGCATTATTGTACTTTTGAAAAAATAAACAACAGCTTCAAGCTGCGCTCGAGAATGAAACACGACGTTTTTTGCAAAACAAGTGCGACAAAGATCAAATCCCTCAGTGGAATGTGTCGCTCTATCGCAGGAGCATATCTGTCTGTTCCTTTACTTGTGGAGTGGTGGTACCTTCTCATAGTTTCCTTAAAAGGCTAACAACTTCATCTTGAAAACGACAAAAACTTTGGTTTACACCTGGAAAATGAATTATCCTATTAATAATTATGATTATTATGTAAAACTGACTCTGTTTTTTTGGTTGTCCTTCTTTCACGCACCAACGGAGAGCAATCGATCGACGTGATGTTTTGCATAGAGATAGTTTTTGGGCCGGAGAGAGACAGGCTTTTTATCCCGGAAAAAATGTACGATTCCAGACGGACACACCACGTAAAAGCTAGTCTCCCATTTACGGATATATGTAGGGTTACATAGTCCTAATACCGTCCGTCCTGAATGTCAGACGTATACGGTTGACCGTGAACTTTTAAAGATAGTGTTATGTTGCAGGACAGTTCTTTAGCACCAATAAATAACCAGGCAATAAGACGATAGTGTACATCTCCTAAGAACAAATCTGCGTCCTCCTACTAGGAGTTCACCAACAGCTCAGACAATACGCGATCGCAATCAGCGCGATCTCTACCGACCTTACCGTCGCCAGTTCGCTCGACAGTCGACAATGAACTCGTGGGTCATCGACCTCGCTCACGGCCGACCGGTCCTCTCGCGGCGCTGCGCCCCTGGTAGGACATTGCACGTTATGTTGCATATTTTTATCACTTATCATGCGAAGCCTTTACAGGCGGGGATGATTTGAAAGAATCCTCCTTGGTGGACACTTCCTGGGTCCACTTAACTTTACTTAGGTCATCGATGCACCGACGACGGTCAGGAATGAAATGGGATTAAAACAAAGCCTTTCGTACGCAGGGGTGAGAACTTCCTTTGTCTACCTTGATAGATGATACTTAAGTTAGATTTTTTTTTTTTTATTTTATAATGCAAAGCCTACGCCTTACTGTGGACTTGGTGTTACCTGGAGTTTTAACCGCTTCTGGGATCTAAGGGAACTTTCAAGGTTAAGTTGGGGGTTAGTATAGATAGACCTAGGACTTAATTTGACATTACGGGCATGTAAACAACTTCGTCCACCTCTGCAACCTGGGATTATGCAAATATGTTCGCCTTCTGTACAGTCATACATTTATAATTTGATTTGATTGACGGCACGGTTGGCGCAGTGGTTAAGAGATTGACTGCTGCGCTGCGTGTCGCGGGTTCGATTCCCGCACGGAACAAATATTTGTATGACCTACAATTAGTTGTTCCGGGTCTGGCTGTTTGTGTATGTGAGTTTATATGTCTGTAAACGCACCCACGACACAGGAGAAATTCCTAGTGTGGGGCACGTTTAAAAAAAAAAAAAAAAAATAATCTTCTCTTACCTCCGAATGCCTCCGAATGTGGTGAAGACCAAAAACGTCGACACGACTCAAAATCACGAGCGAACACTCACAATTATAATATTGTTGCCATACTGACAATGTTTATTACATTCTGCATCAGTTGTATTATTACTATCATAACTTTTTGAAGGCCTACCTCGTTTACTTACCGAACTTTTGCCGAATCTTGTTGCTGACCGTACAGTCACGAACAAAAGTATGTATCCACGCGGCTTTATTCAAAAGCGATTCTCTCCTTTATTTTTTAATGAAATTTTATGTTGTTACGAACATAGCATTTTCGAACCTATAGGTTTATGTCATGTGTCGTATTTCAACGTTGCATTCGTTATTTCACGAAAAAGTCACGTTAAATCAAACTGCTAGCACTATTGTTATGTATATGACTCAGAAATAGTGAAGGTCAGAAGGCAGTCGTGCAAACTATGTAGTTAGTTTAATCAGCGACACCATCTGACCCAATGGCGCTTAGCACAATCACAGCCGTGGTTACAATAGGCTTACAATAAGTTGTGCACCAACCCGCACTGTATTACGGCCCACTCCCTCCCACAAAGAGGAGGCCTGTGTCCCAGCAGTGGGAACATTATAGACTGATTATGATTATGATGAAGGTGTGCACCATGGTACTATTAACGATCAACTTTTGTTCAGCAATATTTCTGTCCAAAAAATTATGAATTTATGCAGCAACATTGCTCGCTGTTTGTGCAATTTTGCCAGACAAAGCTACAGAGCGTTTGCACACTGCCTCCGAACCAAATTCAAGAAATATCGGTCCAAAGTAGTCACAGATTACTAATTGCTGAATTAGGCGTTGCGCACTAGATTTGAATTCTGTGCATTCAAAATTCGGATCAAATTCGGACGTAGTACTAAACGCTCTGAGTTTTTTGTCAGATTTAAAGGACTCTCGAAACCCCCATTATTGCCCCTTGACCTTTTAAAAAATGTGACAAAAACCCGGAAGTTCTATGCAAGGGTCATGTCAGTATACCCGGAAGGCTCGCCTGTCACATGGTGTCACAACAGCCAGGGGTCGGCGACCTGTGACACTGACAGTCACGGCTATGTGGAGCTACATGCAATCATTGTTACTAGCCGCTCGTTCTAAATCAATGGGAATTGTTTTACTTGTACCTAATGGTCTTAACAACAAAAAACATCGAGCCAAAGTGTTCCTGTGCGTTTCAAACCGGAATTTCTCAGCAGCAGCCCGGAGTCTGGATTGTTGACAGGTTGTGGCAATACATATAGGCTCGCTCCCTAGCACATGGGACTCACTGGCGACATGTGGGTTTACGCCTCTGCCTAACCCGTCGGGGATTACAGGCGAGATGGTATGCTATGTTAGCACAAAAGAAAGTGTACTTGTTAAACTTCAGCATAATTTTAGCACCAAGTTCTGAGGTGTCATCTAAATGTAATAATTGCAAGATCAAGTCAACTAAAACGGCTCTACTTGGATTATATCCGCCAATCTGTAAGTTTAGTTCAAGTCAAGTTTTAGTTTAAATTGTTCACGTTTCAATTTATTTTAGTCAGTGTATCTCAATTAGTAGGTAAGTTTATTAAACCATGTTGTTGGTACGTTCTCAGAAGATAGATTTTTCTGAAACATCAACTTAATAAAAACTTTAAATTCGCTCACTGACACACAACGCACTGCCAAATTTTGCTCAAGAATTCCTTATACATATAATGTAAGTTATCGAATGTGAGCACTTTAGAAGGATTTTTAAAAATTCATCGTCTAATGGGGTTAAGGCGCGGCAAGAAGCAAATGCTTAGATAATTGACGCATCGCGGCAACACAAATAGCGATGCGTTTGGTGTTAGTTTAATCGAACGACCACCAAAATAAAGTAATTTTGCAGTTTAAATTAAATTAAAAAATAAATGCTTGGGTCAGTGAAATCATATTTAGGTATTTCTTTAGTTGATTGTAGTCATTTTGTTTTGAGAATTTTGCTACGAAAAAAAATTTTTTGACCTCTCATCTTCTGCCTAGCCTTTTCTCAACATGTTGGGGTCGGCTTCCAGTCTAACCGAATGCAGCTGAATACCAGTAGTTTACATGGAGCGACTGCCTATCTGACCTCCACAACCCAGTTACTGGGTAATACGATCCACCTTGGTAAGACTGGTTGTCAGACTTTCGGGCTTCTGACGACCCGTAACGACTGTCAAAAATCCACGAGTGACAGCCAAGACCAACGGTTTAACGTGCTTTCCGAGGCACAGAGGAACCTTGGTATGTAAAGATGGCCACACATCCACGGACCAACCACGGCAAGCGTAGCTTAACCTGATCGATCGATCCGTGCGGCGGTTATTACTTAGCCACAAGCCCCCCCTTTTTTTTAAGCTCTGTGTTACGATTTCTTTTATCATAATACTATTTTATTTTTATGAAATATTTTTGAATGAGTCTTTTCATGAAAATATACAATTTTTTTTCTGTCTTGTAATATGTAGCAATACCCCAAACTATGCGACAAAAAACTGAGCGCTTTACGGTGTCTACCTTTGGGCAGCGCCTTAAAGGTGGTATGGAATTCCTTCATTTGCCGATTAGATAGGAAATCCCACCGGGCGCCCGGCTTGTACAGACGCCAGCACATCAACCTACCCGAAACTGTAAAATTTTCCCAATCAACTTTGAACTTGGTACTTTAGCGATAAAGTAGAAAATCAATTAAAGAAATTTCACTAATTGTAGTAGCTTGATGTGCTGGCATCTGTACCTGATGTGATGACTATTTAGCGTCACATAATGCCCACTTAAATAAAAATGACCTCTTCTGAACACAAAGCTCTTCATTGTCTTGTTTACCTAGTAATCACATCGTCGGTGTCCGCGTGACTCACTGACAGCGACTGACACTTGTGAGCACAATCAACTTCGCCTTGTTTGGATGCGCCACTCGTGCTTGACGATTTATTGTTATTTTTTACCAACTATGGTCAATGATGGTACATACATCCCGTTAAATTGATAATCTAACGGGATGCACCCTTCATGTGAGTGTGACTATCACCACGTACAGTATTAATAATGCTGTAAGAATAATAAATTGTGTCCTTAGACTTTTTTGATCCAAAATGTGTTCTTCTAGGCGTCAGTGGATTTGACAGGACATTCAAAATGGTGGTCGCTAAATGTCAAAATGAGAAGATTAGCCATCAATTAGTTTTGGTTTTAGTTTATTTCTTTTGCTATTAATATGTATACTTAGCTAAACTGTTTTTATATCATGTTTTCTGATTTTGTAAAATATTTCTAATTTTTTTGCCAAGCTGCGAAATGCTATTCAGCTGCATCTGTCCCGAGAGGAATCTGTCGCTAACTCGTTAGCACTTTGATTCCCTAGGAGTCTGCACGTTTTACAGTGTTTTTTTTTTATTTACAGTTAGTGGTCGTATTGATTTAAAACTTATTGGAATAGTAGGTATATAATTATAAGTCATCAAAAAATTCGTCCGCATCGCTATCAATAGGAAAAGTGCCCAAAACGCTGGTAGCATTGCCATGTTGTATGGTGATGCTGATTTTTTGGCCAAAAATAGGCTATAGCCCTGTTGTCACGTGAAGATTCGACCAAGCGCTCGGCGATGTCTCTAAACACTAAGTGGGCACTCGGGCTCCACGGCCCTAGTGTTTCAACCCAGAATAGAATATTATTTTAGAGATATTGTATCGAGACTCTCCATCGTACTGAATTGTAAATCATAGTAACCGAGAGTTGATAAGTTGAGACAGATACAGTCGGCCCAGAATTTGGCACCTTCAGTAGCGTCCAGCAGTTCCTGTACCGTGGACAACAGTACACGCTGGATACTGGGACAGCCCCATATACGAACTCCGAGACAGAGTGAACAGATTTTACTTGCTTCGGCCAACCTGGGTCCGAAGTCTATATAAAGACTCCGGACCATGTCAATGATTTGTAATCAATTCGCTATCGAAAAGTGTCTGTGAGCCGACCCGAACAAGCCTGACTCATGTACTTCAAGTAAACAATCACACGAGTGCAGTGGCGTGCAAAAGAAAGTGGTCACGCTCCAATCGGGCGTGACCAGCAGTTCCTACTTCCGGTGGAAAACTATCGACGTTTACTTATTGAGGAGTACCCTGGATTATTTATTATTTTTACAGGTTTATCCTAACAATGGATGCGACCGATCAATAATTTGCCAAAATTACGTAAATCCGCACCAATATTGACAAAAAGCGGTGCACTTTGAAGTCACTCTAGTGAAGTCTCGTGTTCCATTCAGTCGGTTTTCTCGAACACGATTTGACGTTCAGATTTTGAAATGAGCACTTAGATTGAACACAAAGGTGCTCGCTCAGGTGCTATCAGTTCCCAGACAATTAATGTTAACGTGATGGGTGACCCCAACCACCTTACCTTTGTTTGACCTTCATCTTCTTCTTACTGCCAGTTACAGGAATACTTTTAGGACTTGTAAAAGGCTCATGCTCAATATATAATTAGTTAACAATAACTTTACTATTTTCTAGAAGTTCAAGCTAAAGACTAGTGACTATCCAGAGTCTAGATCTGTGGCCGGTTTCTAGCAATAGTTTAGCCCCCTATCACTACACACTATCACATGGGACTTAACCCTAACTGAGAACAGTATGGCCCAGTGGTAACGGCCCAGACTTACGAGTTGTTGGTCGAGGGTTCGAACCCAGCAGGCGCTTTACTTTGTGTAATTTATTTCATCACCACTGCTCTCAAAACGGTGAAGGAAAACATCGTGAAGAAACCAGCATGTCCTAGAACTAAAACTTCCAAGTCTACGGCTGGTAGATTACGGCTCACTCCCTCTCACAGAGAGGAGGCCTGTGTCCCAGCAGTGGGAACGTTACTGGATTATTATGTAACCATAACTGGTGAAATGTGTGGTTACTATACACCGAGCTCCTCTACAGCCTACCTCGCCTTGCCTACTTCTGCAAGCGTGACGTTACAATGATGTTCATATATGCCACAGACCAGTAACTGCCGGACACATAACGGATGGTTACGTCTGTCGGTCTTGTAACCAGAGCAATGGAGCGCGCATTGTCTGTCACGCGCGGCGCGGGCGCACCTTCGGCGTTATGTCACTGGCTTATACTGTAGCACATAGTACTTAATACTAGTTGTAGTTACTTTGCATCTTCAATTCTATCTTTTACGTATGTGCTAAGGACGAGCACTGTGTGGCATTAGTCGGTAGGAGAGTAGTTCAGGGGTATTGTGAAGTAGTAGTGCCATTATGATTCCAGAACTTAAAAGGGATGATGCTATCTTTATGTAAGCACGTTTTCTGTGACAAATAAACCTATTTTTCTTCTCTTTCTATCGGTCATGTAGATCTCTCTCTAACGCTAGAACCATGCATGATGGCATTAAAACGTCATAATACGGCACTAGGGGCGATCTGGTAAAGGATACAGTCATAAGGTAAAATATTCTCTTTGATCCCTTCCGTTATCCCTAAAAAGCGGGTATTCTTGAATGTTTTCTCATGACTGGAAATAGACAATATTTATATTATTTATTTGATCTTGTTTAGGCAGTGTAAACAATAGGTAGGTGAAAATATCTAGGTACTTTTTTGGCCACGAGAAATATTTTTGTAATGAGTCAGCGATTCTTCTGTCCTGAAGTGTACCAAATCATCGTTATCACACGACGATAATATATATCAAGCTGTACATGACCAGTATTAGCTGACCTCGCAATGTACAGGCTTTTCGTACTTACAATGAGAAGTCAGCTTACACTGGAAATGTATGTATGTCGTCGTGCGTAGGTCAGCCATTTATAATTTAGGTAATTTCTCAAGATTTTCCACAACTATATTATTTACCATACTCATTCTACTAACTACTATCTTTCATTTTGCTCGCAAGTCTTAGAAACCTCCGCTCAAACATAATAGCTAGCTTGTTTTCTAACTTATAAGAGCGAAGTTAACTGGTTCTCCGTAAAATCAAGAGTGTTACGGTTACCCGGAGATGGGTAGTACCGGTCGGATAGAACCGGGCAGTATCTACCCGGGTAATTGTCAAAGGCTTATTTAATAAACGAGATACATCGCGAAGTTTGATGGCTGGTATCGGGCTAATAGTTTAGTAATAGATTTAGCGCTAACGGCTTGTTTACATGCTTCTAGTAGTTAGTAGAGTGCGAGTTTAAGGTAATAGAATAAGATGAAACGCATAAGGGTTTGAAATCACTGTCTCCATTTATACAGAATGGTAAGGACATCGACTCACAGTTAGCGCGTCGATGTCCCTGACACTGCATTTTTTTTTGTTAAAGGTTTTTTTGGCAAATGTCTCCCCCACAGTTTTCCACTCTTCCCTGTGTGTTGCATTCTCGGCGACGACGCCCGAAATAAATAAATTGCACTTTTTCACTTTTCAGACTAAAAAATATTCGTTTAAAACAACAATAATAATTGTCAGTTCAGAAAATGAAAATAATCATTTACAAGTAGCAGGTCGTTTATACATCATCATCTGCCTGCCTTTTCCCAACTACGTTGGGGTTGGCTTCCAGCTGTATCCAGCTGAATACCAGTATTTTACATGGAGCGACTGAGCCTATCTGATCTTCACAACCCAGTTACTGGATAATACGACACCCCTTAGTAAGACTGGTGGTCAGACAGGTATACATAGTTTATTCATGTAGGTAACTAATTGTATAACCACAAGTGTTGTACCATTTATCGGATATAAACCCGAAGCCCCATTACGTACCTACAACTTGAACCAATATTTCCGTCGGAGGAATCGTCATTCAAGACCAATGCATAAGTTTACGGATTCACAACAAAATGCATTCTATCGATGTATTCCACGCGCCATTGTAGAAAATGTCTAACGCGGCTGGTGGCGCCACCTGCGGCCGTGGTTGGAATTAAAATGTGCTAGTCTCAGTTGACAGCAAGTTCGATATTGTTCGCGTTCCTAGCTTGTCTAGCATAGTGCGTTGTGATGGAATAAACACTCAACACACGTGGTCTGTTCCAAAAGTATCTGCTGAAAGTGTAAACAAAGCCTGTTTAGATTAAATTCATGCGCAATTACTCACTAAAGAGAATTAGTAACACATTCATCTGTGTTTGAGGAGGTGTCAATTAAATAAGTCATAACTTTTTCCAACAATTATTGTTTGTTTTTTTCATGTTTAGTCTGTACAGCACTGTTTGAATACCATTATTAAATTGTAAATCTTCGACGAAGAGGTAATAATATTAACCTCAATTGTCAAATGAGCAACGAGGTAATTTATAAAAATATTTTTTATTTTATTTAAGATTCATGCACAACTTTACAGAATTGAATCCCAATGCGTTGTACAGCGCAATTTACAAACTACAAAGTGACATAAATACATACTAAGTAGGTTCGATAAAATACAATTTTAAAAAAGAACACAAGGAAATAACAAAATTAACGAAGCAATTGAAACACAATACAATAACATTTGTAAAAATGAAGAAGATTATAAGAATAATTTACAACAATTTACACTTACAAACAAATCACGTGTCACCTTTGCGAACTCGCTCAGTGCACATGAGAAAAATATCTAATTTACCAGCCACCAAATTTAGTGTGCGCATTGTTCGCGTCAGAGGGACGTTATCCAACAGTTTAGTTCAAGCGCGCGGCACCGCGAACAGGTTGGGCCATCGTCGACTATACACGTAGACACGTACCCACACACAAGCCTATCCCCTGTAGCACACCCGGATTACCTATTTATCTTACCCCGGAACATTGAAATGATAATTTCAGGTTCAGATATTTAAATAATCAAATCAAAGCACTCAATTAGTGTGGCACTACAAGTTGTGGAAAACAGGTACATTCGTTTACATTTTCTGATCCATTTGTTTACATTTCCTCGCATATTTTTGGAACAGACTATACATTATTTGGGAAAAAGTTTCCCCAAACTATCACATTACTGTATTTCGGTATATATGCTCCTGAAAGTAAATGTCAGTAAAAAATGTATCCAATCGCAGACAATCTCGTAAGTAAGTGTCGAACAGGCAATCCAACATGGCGGCTGATTAAAAACCTCTAAGGTCAGTAGCAAGCGCGCCGCCGAGTCAGCAGGGCGTGCGTGACACGCTCGCTAATCAGAACATTGATAACGTACCAGCTAGCAATTAACAAGGAATACCAGTGGTGGGAAGTAGTTTATTAAAAGTAGGTGCGAGTCTTGTCGGACGCTGAGGATTCCATGTTGGGGTCGTTTTTGCTGAACTTTTATTTGTAACAATGCTAAAGTGTTTGGCAATTTTGGTAGATATTTAGATAGAAGAAGTTTAACTTCCCTGGGTTTAATTCCCGGGATCAATGTTATTGGGTGTTTCCATGTGGAATTTCTTAGTATCAGCCCAGAGGGAATTTGTGCCCAGTAGATGACATTAGGCCCTCCCGCCGAGTACATAACTGGCGACATGTGGGTGTACTATATGTCTAACCCATCGGACAATACAGGTGTGATGTTAGGTTAGCCTTTGTTTTAAACAAACTTAAAAATCTTACCATTAATGATTTTGGCCTGGTAGGATGGCAGATATACGATACGACGCACAAACTATAATCACTATTTCAGCCATGTATTGCTTACAGGTAGTTGTTCCGGGTCTGGCTGTTTGTGTATGTGAGTTTAAATGTTTGTAAACGCACCCACGATACAGGAGTAATTCCTAGTGTGTTTAAAAAAAAAAACCCACGCGGTCAAATGTATGGAACAGCATTTTTTTTTTAAATATCCGACGAAAGACAAGCGCATAGTGGGGTTCAGAATCATGAACTGAATCCACGGTTACAGTTTGGGCGTCGAAGTCCCTGCCACCCTGTAATAAAAAAAATACTACGTGTACGGTGTTACTAAAACATAGCTCTGTGACAGACATCGTAGGTTCAGTTCAGACACATTTTTGGTACAAAACCCAGTAAAGAATAAAGATGTCTCGCCCAACTCTATGTTTACCTACTGCACCGAGTTGTTTTGAATGCCTCAAGTATCCGAACATTAAAATATTATGAGTGCCATGAAAACTATTATAGTTCCGGTAGGAAAACATTCGTTTTGTTTTTATTTGACTGTGTATCAGAACCAGACACATCTTGGTGTTGTTTAGGTTCGTATCTCTTTTGTTTAAGAATTCTGATTACGAAACTATTCAACATTGGTGGCACAATCGTTGTGGGATATTTTGTCCATGCTGGTTACTCATTTACGAATTACAATAACGAAATTATTGCATGATCAGCCGATAATGTTCCCACTGCTTCATGCAGGGACTAGGCCGTAATCACAACCACACAGTTCCAGTGCCGGTTGGTAGATGTCACATGTGTTCGAGTTTTTGGTTCTAGGACATGCCGGTTTCCTCACGATGTTTTCGTTAACCGTTTTGAGAACTGTGGTGATGAAATAATTTACCGAAGTAAAGCGCCTGCCGGGGTTCGAACCTACGAACTCTTAATTCACGGCCGTTACCACTGGGCCACCATTACTGTAATATACAAATTATCGTATCGATATAACATTCAGATAGATCAAATTATTTTGTGAGAATAAACTTATTTCTAAAATATATTTTTCATCAAGTCAACCTAAGTTGTCCCACTACTGCTACTTTCTGACTACCCCATGAGTTTCCTATTTTCTTTATAGTGTGCCTTCTCCGTTAATTGGTAAGGATATATCTACAATATCTCGACTTCATCGTATCGGCCAATGAACTGATGGCCAAAACCCTCGTTCAACATTTCTCGAGACTCTCGTTAGGCGGTTGGACCAAGGCCCTGATTCAGTACGCATAAAATGAAATAAAATACTGTAGGAAAAGAAAAATCTCCGACAAAGTGCGGATATTTCGGATAAATATCCGAATGTATCCCGACCCCAGCCCACACATGTGCACCTTGTTCCTTGGGTTCTTCCCAAATTAATTGACCTGTAACCCTGACGCGTCGGGTATAAATTACAGGGTGCTGGGTGAGTTGACCTCGAGGTCTTTTAATCAGACACCCTTTGGGGTTAAATGAAGTTAGGGATGAATACCAAGCACTGTAACGTTCATGTACTGTTTAGAGGTACATTATGTGATTACAGTTACAGCTAAGGCTTACCTATTTTATTCGAGGTCAAGAGTCAGTTAGTGCCGGTCACATTATTTTATGTATTTCTCCCGCTTCTAGGTAATCCCCGAAAGGGTTACAAAGAGTGTATCTACCTACGGTCACAGCCACATTCCGCCGGTTATGTTGAAGTCCCTCCCATATAATATTTTATGTATTTTACATTAAACTTACTTTCATATACGACATTCTTCTGAGCGACCACTCAACTCTAAAATATATTGTCGTCTTACTCACAAGCAAAACAAGAAAGAGATCTAACATTTTGAGAGCTTTCAAAAGATGTCTTAGTTCAACCGAATATTACTTTTTTGTCACTTTCTGTTTTTCTTTGATTGGTTTTATCAATTAGTAAGAGATAGCTTTGGTATTGGCACCAAAGCTATTGCTATCTGTTACTTAGTATCGGAGAGCCCATCGATAGATGTTTTTATCCCGGTACAACAGGTACCGGGATAAAAACTGAAATCAATTTTTAACCATTGGCATAATATAAAAAATAGGGTTAGGGAGAAGTTTAGTATAGTTTACGTTATACATTCCACCAGTTATATTGAAGTCCCCCCTATAGGGGGAGCGTTATCCGACTCCGACTATATGGAGTAACCCAATAACAGTTTGCCCGACATGGTAATCGAACCCAGGGTCTCATGCTCAGCAGCAACGCTTGCGACATACTAGAACATCGAGCCAAGCATTTTTAGCTATTGCTAATTTATAATAGTAATAAAATAATACGAAATAAGCAAGTAAACCCTATCAAAGTGTTAAGAACTACAAAAATAATAGTACTAGAGCAGCATAACACGTAAGTACAGACCCTCGCGACCCACTTCCACTTCTAGTACCTACTCATGGGTGAAAGCACGGCCAGTCTAGACAGGTATGCGCCACAATTATACGCTGTATGCCCGTGACCACTTACTGTACCAGGCCAGCAGAGCAAGGTCGGAAGTGGAAATGATGGAGTTAAACATACATTAGAAATGCTGGCGTAATGATGGCTGATGACAGCCTTTTTGGGACCCAAGCAGAACGGTCAAGACGTAGGTGCACTAAAGGTACACCTCTACCGAACCCTTCGGGGAATACAGTCGTGGTGTTATGTTGTGTGTGCAAGTCTGTTTGGTCTAGTGGTCGCAAGTGCGACTGCGTAAGGTCATGGGTTCGATCCTCTAGTTGTTCAAGTCTAAGTATTTAATTTATAAATGGCACTACAAATTGGCATCCACAGGTACGTTTTCAGATCCATTTGTTTACATTTTCATAACATAGTTTTGAAACAGACCATAGTTACTGCCGCTTTGAAACTAACTGCTGTGCTGCAGTATCCATCGGATTTTATATGAGTCACATATCACACGACGAACGAGTAAAAATAGAAAATATAATTTTATTACGTCGACCAAATAGCCGATTCGAATCATAGAGCATATTTCAAAGTTCACTCCGACGTAAATGTCTTCCGTTTCCGGCTGTATTCAAGGTTAACGATCTATTTCACATTATTATATTTTCAATAGTAATAGCTGCTCATGTGTATGACGCCATGATTCGTAATAATGTCGGACTGTGATGTGCTACGACTCCATCTTCTAACTGAACAGAGACCTGTGCTGCTGGGCGGTTTGCTGCGCCACTTCTACTTCCCGGCTAAAGCACTAGGAAATGGTGAAGGGCGGACCTTTTGGGGGACTGTCTCATGTAATTTTTCACACCACCTGCTCGCTGACGTCAAATTATGTCATGCAAACCTAATCTAAAAAAGCAAGTCATTTAAGTTCTAGGCTCTAGCCGGGCATTAATATTGTACTGAGTTTCATTAGGACCCGCTGGTGCATAATGTGATTTAAATTTGGAACGTCAACTGAGAAAATCGTATGGAAATATTAACAAAAAAAAAACTTTGTCCTATTAACGTACAGGAAGACAAAGCAGTTCTCACTTCATAGGTTTTAGTCGCCGTCGACGAACAAAATGACCGGGTGCTGTGGCGCGTCACGCGTGTACCCCCGCGTTAGAATATTGGATTTAGGCTGAAGCTCCATTCTCCATTGACGATATTATAATAATTATGTATATTGTGTTTTTGATGAAAATGCGTGAATGAGTTGAGATTGAAAAAATAAAAAAACTCGACAGGCAGTAGGTAGGTATGTTATTGTTATGTTAAAGGCGTGAGTGTATGTATGTATATGTGTGTGTACAATTCAAAACAATGTAATGTTTCGCAGAAGCAAGTTTGTAGCTTTTTTGACGAATCAAGTTTCCGCGCTGTCGTAATACGATACTTTTCTCTGAAAACTAAGAACATAGTTGCCGTTGCCGTGTGAACATTGCCCCTGTTGCAGAAAGATGTTTGAGCACTCATCTCGATTTAAGTAAAACATAACATCACGCCTTGTATCCCCGAAGGGTTAGGTAGAGGTGTACAGATAGTACACCCACATGTCGCCCATGTAACAGGGGACGAGCCTATTGCCAGCACACGGGTACAAACCCAAACTCCGCCGAGCTGCTCCTGAGAAATTACAAATAGAAAAATCAATAACACTTTCCCCGACCTGGGAATCGAACCCAGGACCTCACGCTCAGCCGTAGCGCTTGCGACCACTACACCAAGAGGCAATGAGATTTAAGAAAAGTATAGTTTATTTAAAGGCTTGATTAAAAATTAGTAAGTATGAAAGTGTTTTATATTGAATATCACATCTTGAACATTATTTTAAAATTCATTTAAAAGTCTATTAAGTAGCAAGTAGTAAGTATTAGTTTAGTTACTGACTCTAACTCAACCCACATCGCAACTAATCTATTTATAAAAACAAGCAAATCTATATTATTAGCAAAAATATCTGACGATCACTCATCGACGCGAGCCTCGGCTAAGGACAAGGTCAGGATCGATTTCACATCAAAATTATACTACAAAAAAATAAATTTCTCCATTAGTGCTACATGTTGGCAACCATCCAGTTATCCAACAAGCCTGCAAGTCTCCAGTGTAAATAAAACTGCTATTTTAAACAATTTGACACGAGATAGTGATGCGGAAGGGGGCGCGGCTCCGGGAACTTCCTGGAACACGACGGGCCCGGGAATCGCGGGAAATTGCTAGATATTTAATTCTGTTATCTACGTTTCCTTTTTTTTCCTACAGAAGTGGTTGAAACGATATTTATTTACTTTTCAATTAATAGATCAGATTCAGACTGCATTCTCAAGCAATGCGTATTTTTAGGTATTTTATGTCGCAATGAAATTTCCCTTGTGTGATCTCCGATAGATAACATTTTTCAAACTTTTTCCTAGACACTCATAAGTCATCATAACTGAGGGAATCTGACAACATACTGCAATCGGCAATCCGTCTGCCAAGCGATTTCATTTTGGCAACTACTTTCTTCTATTTAGGGCTAGATACTTAGCATTTAGACGGCACGGTTGGCGCAGTGGTTAAGCAATTGACTGCTGCGCTGCGTGTCGCGGGTTCGATTCCCGCACGGAACAAATATTTGTATGACCTACATGTATTTGTTCCGAGTCTGGGTGTTTTTCTATCTTTAATATGTATGTATTTACAAAAAAAAAAATGTATATAAGTAGTTTATCAGCCATCTTGTTATCATAACACAAGCATTAGGTTGCTTAGCTTGGGACAAATGGTGCTGTGTGAAATGTCCAGGGATATTATTATTATTATTATTTACATCATGTTACTTCGGCGCGTAAATGTCCTATTTTTGTATATTTGAATAGTTAGTTATTTCTAGAGTCCGACCGAAACTGGTTTTCCGGCCGAAACCGAAACCGAAACCGAATATTCGGCCGTGGCTTCAGTTTCGGCCGAAACCGAAACCGAAACCGAAACTCACGTGGTTAAGTTTTAAATTCCTTAAAATACTGAAATTTGGTGCATTTTACCCATTATTCTGCATTAATTAGGACATGAAATGGAAACACAGTTAGTAGGTATATTAATTTTGTTGTAATCATTTATTTAATACTAGCTTCTGCCCGCGGCTTTGCCCGCGTGAATGTCGGAATCCCACGGGAACGTGCTACCAGGATAAAAAGTATGTGCTTCCCCAGGATGCCATCCATCGCTTTGCCAAATCAGAAGTTCAGTGGCTTAGGCGTGAAAATGTAACATACAGTTTCAAGTTCAAATCCTCCCCTAAAAATCGAATTACCCCTTTTTGCGCCGTCAGGGGTCAATTTTCGACAACTTTACATACTTATTATTAATTATTTTCTGTCGAAAGTATCAATACTGAGTTTCGTGTTAATCGGACCGCGCATTCAATTTCTTCCACACAAACTTCAACACCCCTATTGAGGGGTAGTTTTGAAAAACTAATAATGATAAACTTTATTGCTTACTTAGGCGTGTATTCATGCCAATTTTCAAGATTATTAACCTAACGAATAAGATTTTTCACATAAACTGTATCCCCGCTTTTCACCCCCACAGGGGTGGAATTTTGAAAAATCATTTGGGATGTGTTCATAACTTGATTCAAAGATTATTTATACCAATTTTCGAGTTAAAATTGACTACCCCTTTCGGGCCGTCAGGGGTAGATTTTCGAAAAACCCTGATAATAATTATTCTTTCCTTTAAATTTTAGGTATAAATACTGAGTTTCGATTAAATCCGACCGCGCGCTAAAATTCTTCCATACAAACTTTGAAACCCCCAATCCCCTTTTAGGGGGTAGTTTATAAAAACAAAAAATGCCCAACTTCATAATTTACTTAGATAAGTATTCGTGCCAAGTTTCAAGTTTATTAACTCAAGGAATAAGATTTTTCATACAATCAAAATCTCCCCATTTCACCCTCTTAGGGGTGGAATTTCGAAAAACCCTTTCTTAGTGGATATCTACTCTTCACGAAGAATACACCCTCCAATTTTCATGTCTATAGGACCAGTGGTTTAGGCTGTGCGTTGATGTCTCAGTCAGTCAGGACTTTGAATTTTATATAGAATATAGATAATAATATAAAAAAATATTAATAATATTTTTATTATTTTTTCAAATTAAGTTCTCATAGCAAAATGTTTATCAGTTATCAATAAATCAAATCACTAATTGTTACTGTTTCGGTTTCGGCAAAAGTTTCGGCCAATTTTGGCCGAAACCGAAACTGCCACCGAAACTTGATTTTTGGCCGAAACTCGGCCGAAACCGAACTTTCGGTCGGACACTAGTTATTTCATCTGGTAAGTGCCTACTTAACATAAGGTTAGATGCCTGAAAAAATCTAATTAGTCCGTCAGTTAGATTACCAAAAAATATTGGAAACGTATTTTTTCTTTTGTCAATTTTATAAAAAAAATTGAAGATATCGCCCGTTAAAGTTCCGCGTGACGTCACGCCTTGCTACACTTTTTATCATGGCGTGACGTCACGACCTCCCACTCCCAAATTTAGACGCTCTTTATCTTTGTTATTTTTTGTTTGGTTGACAAAAGAAAAAATACGTGTCCATTATTTTTCGATAATCTAACTGACGGACTAAATATAATTTTTTTTTTACCCAGACATCTACCCTATTTCCGAAGGGTTAGCCAGAAGTGTATAGTACACCCATATATCGCCAGCTATGTTTAAGATATAATAGGCTCGCCTACGCGGGGGAGGCGAGCCTATTGCCACAACCTCAACACCTCCACACTCTGCTACTGAGACACTTCAGTCGGACAAACACAATAACACTTTAAAACCTCCTTAATTAGGTATTACCAGTTCATAAAAATATATAAGTGAAAATGTTAAATATTAATTCAATTCAATCACTACATAGTTGGGAATAGACTAGTCTAACCATAACCCTCATTAGTAACATTTTTCTAAAAACGTTCCATCCGTAAAGCCCGTAATCCCGTTTCCCGGGACTTTGCCCGAGTCCGGACGGAAGCGACAGTCCCGCGGAGTTCCGGGGCGAGGCCACCCGTAATGAGGTATAAGCGGTCGATACGGCGTCAACTCATAGTGGCTTGAGAGTTTAATATTTTTCCAGCCGCGTTAGTTGACTGTGACCTTAATCTGAAAGGTCTTGCTGCGAGGGATGCACTCTCGTGTCTTGATTAAATTTGTTATATGTAAATGAGTTTGCTATATTATTCAAAGAGCACTGTGGTGGTGGTGGCCCAGCAGTAACGACTGCGACTTACGAGTTGTAGGTGGTAGGTTCGAACTCAGGCAGGCGCTTTCATTTGTGTAAATTATTTCATCACCACTGCTCTCAAAACGGTGAAGGAAAACATCGTGAGGAAACCGGCATGTCGTAACACCAAAAATTCGAAGACATGTGACGTAAATACCAACCCGCACTGGTCCTGCGTGGTGGATTACAGCCCACTCTCTCTCGCCGAGAGGAGGCCTGTGTCCCAGCAGTGGGAACAATATAGGCTGATTATGATATTCGAAGGCCCAGAATGGTTTCCTGTAGCTACAATGGTTAAGATACCTTTACGACTTAACGTGCTTTCCGAGGCACGAACGAAGGGGCCTTGGTAGGTATGTAAAGATGACCTATCCACGGATCAACCGCGGCAAGCATAGATTAACTTGCGGGGTAGTTGCGAACACACTAACAGTAGAAATGGCTTTCATTTTGACAGTTCAACAACATTCATTACGTTATTTACGTGTTGAACAGACACATTATTCGAACATTATGAAGTAATGGATTAGCGAAATCCTTAAAAATGATTCAAATTGTGATTGATAGTGTGATACGCAATTAGAGTGCTGATCGATCGATCGCGCGGCTGTTATTATTGAGCCACGAGCCCTTCAGGGCCCCGGGGGGCTCACTAGGGGCGGCTCACTAGTCCAATAATAAAACTATTCCTCGCTCTAATACATAACAAATTACCTTTCCCAAACTACCTCTGTCCACGACCTGCATATTACTGTAACATTTCCGCACAAAGCACGGCGGTGTGGGCAGGACATGCAAATATTTCGACTTTGTAGTGCAGGCTGTTGAGATCTCGCCATCCGTGATGAAGTAGGGATGTGCCGCGGCGGATATCCGCGCTTTCAAATATCCGCACTTGATCACAATGTTTGTGGAGATTTTTATAAGAGACGTCGTTGATATTGAAGTATAGATCGGCTTTGTTATTGAATGACACCTGCAGTGAGCTGTCATTTCCCCGGAAGGGATTGACACTATTGACAGCTCACTTCACCCATGTTTTTACGGTGAAATTTTTCACAATTGACTGTGTCCAAAAAAGGATTAGTATAAGTCGATCGTAGAGATTCGTCTTTGGCGCGCTTTTAATTAAAGTGAATCGTGTTTGGCATGCTTTAGAATTTAAGATAATTATATTCTTTTATAAGTAGGTACTGTAGAGGAACGCTGACGCTTACATTTTGTATTCGATTAAAGTTACATGGGCTTAAAGCCTCAGTTGTCCCGTACCGTACGGGACAACTGAGGCCCGTTTGTACGTCCGTCAACGTTCGTCTACAGTACCATGAAGGCACCATGTGGACTTTAACAAGACCTTGACCCGTCAACATGTCGCGGTGTTTCCTGTTACAAATACTCGCTCACTCAATCAAGAAGTATGTACAAGACTTCAATATTGACTTGTAAAACTGGTTTAGAAAGGCTTATTTATAGAAACAAATAAAATAATTCTGCGCGGCCTTTTCCCAACTATGTTGGGCTCGGCTTACAGTCTAACCGGATGCAGTAAGACCAGATTCTACAAGTAGCGACTGCCTATTTGATCTCCACAACCCAGTTACTGGGTAGCGTGATACCCCCTGGGTAATACTGCTGGTCAGCCTTTTGACTACCTATAAGACTCTCAAAGATCTACTAATGACAGTCGGGACTAATGGCTGACCGTGCTTTCCGAGGTTAGTCTCAATATGTAATGGATGGTCAACCATCCACGAACCGACCGCGGCAAGTGTAGCTTATCCTTCGATCGATCCGTGCGGCTGTTATTATTTGTCTACGAGCCCCTCATTTATATTTATACAAACAAACAAACATTCATCATGAGCGTCATGTAAAAAGAAACGCATGAACAACAATAAATCTACAATACAGTTAGTTTACTATGTAGAAAGTAAGAGCTATCGTAAAAATCATCGTAAAACTGTTCTACCTACAACTCTCACTACAGCTCTACTCACAAGATAACAACGTTTATAGCTCACGGCGACTCAACCAAATTGTAATTATAATTGAAAAATGCTCATGTTCAGAGGATGAATGGAAGGAGGCGACTAACAAAATGTATGTACACACAAGGCAGGGGGTCTTCTATGCACGACATCCGTGGCGGAAGTTACGGATGTTACCTGTTACCTACTCCGTACCACTTACGGACACAATATGATAACTTCGGGACCCATGGTAACACTATTTGTCAGCTGTTATCCCTTCACCCGATATGTGTGTGCCCGTCCGAAAAAAATAATTTGACATTTGTTTTGACGAATCTTCGTTGACGGACTCAGAGATTCCTTCTCCTGATGTGAGTAGAAACGCCGGGATGGGACGCCCTCGGAGACCGTATTGATGATGTTCTTCAGCAAGGTGCGTTATTGCGTAGTATTGGCAACCGGCGTGCGTGTATGAACGTAAATCAATCAAAAGGAGTATGTAAGGATCGTAGCAGCTGGCGTTCTGTAGTTTCTGCCTACCCCCAGGGGATAAAGGTGTGAGTGTATGTATTCGTAAGTATAATTGAAAAACGACCAAATAAAATATCCGAAACTTGGAACTCAAAATATCCGCGGATATCCGAGTGGGAAATATCCGTGGTGTATCTCTAGCAGTCCTATTTTACAGTTGCTGAATTCGCAATTTATTTACTAGTAGCCTTTAGCGTGGATTTTATTTTCATTTTGCGAAAATAGCCGCCTCAGTGGCCATTTGACCTGGATAGGCTATAAAAGCGGTGTTACGGCTACCTTTATATGCGAGCCGCTTGTTCCGGAAGGAGGTGGGCAGCGGGACTGCTTGTGTACATACTGATGACGAGTACTAGGTCACTTGTGATTAGGAACGAAATTATTGCTAAGAAAGCGACGTTTAAAATTAAAATCAAATCATCCACTGATTTGATTTTAATTATAACTGTGGCTTTCTGGGTAGACTTCTTACTTTCGGCACTGAACTAAGTTGATAGTTATGGTATATAATTCACCTTAAGCTCTTTCTGAACATGGACTTCTTAATAATTAAGAAAAAGATTGGCATACTATTGTACAGAAGCAAGTTCTTCTAACTGAACAGACAGCTGTGCTACTGGACAGTTTGTCGCGCCACTTCTTCTTCCCAGCGAGAGCACTAGGAAGTGGTGGTGGCGTGTCGGGGGACTGTCTTATGTTATTTTGATGTTCAAAAAGTGCTGATTCTGAGCCTTATTTGAATAAATTGCTTTAGATTTTCGTGAAAAGGACATTGAAATGATGACACACATAGTTCGTGATCGCAGTATGTTGTTATTAGCAGATAGAACTTAGAAATGTAAAAAACAGAGATAGCAGGACGCTGCTGACGCTGCTGCGGATTTTCAAACCCAAACATTTAAACCCTCGCCCTTTAGCTTTCAGCTGGCTTTCGAAATCGTTTTCCTGCCCTTGTCCCAATTTATTTGAGGTCGGCGCAACATGTCTTTTTCTTCCACACTTCTCTATTAGTCGTCATCTCGATAGTCACCCCTTTCTAGCCATAACCTTAAACCTAACCTTAGAGGTGTCTTTGACATTGCTGGGAAAGCATTTATAATGGTAAATTGTGAAGCTATACCCAATCAAACATACAATTTCCATTTTCCAAACATTAACTTCAACAAGTTGTGACTTTCTCTGCGACAGATCACTTCTTTGTTGGTTGTTGTCGACCGCAGCAATTGTTTTTAATCATAAAAAACAATTGCGGTTCACTTTCAGTTTGTAACTGTTTACCGATCGAGCGTGGAATTATATGGAGACTGGAGTTGTTGGTCTAGTGGTCACCGCTACTGCTGAGCATGAGGTCTTGTACCCTAATTGTGTAACACGCTTTCAATCACAATTGGAAGGTTTTGAAGGACATTTCCAATCCATTGCTTCATAGGTTTGGAAATTCGTCTGCTGAACGACGTAAATAACGCAATGAATGTTGTCGAATTGACAAAATGAAAGGCGTTGCAATAGATAATGTGTTACGCAAGTACCCCGCTGAGTTCGATCGTTCTGGCAGTACTTTAGAGTTATCTAGTAGGAATTCCTTAGTACAAGTTGTTCTTATTTCACCAAGGTCGAGGACATACGAATTTATAATTGACGAAATGTGGATGTACACTTACATTATGGCTTACACATTAGCATTTTGACAGTTAATCTTCCGTTTCTCTCTTATTTGCCTATTAGAAAGAGATGTCGATATTTCAGTTTCTGATATTAATGATTGTTTTTTTTGTTTCAGGTATGTTATCAAACTATTCATACACTACGGACAAACCACGGAGTATATACTTAGTCGTACGATGAAGCTGAATTAAAATCTTATCGGTATGTAATATTTTAACAATTTCTCGATTCATTATAATTTAATCACTGTGTACATGAAAGTGTTTAGAAGTGCATAAGATAATGAACGGTGTGTACTTGTGTAGTGTGAAATTAATAATTAATAGGTACTGGCATATCATTAATATTTGTTTTAGTGCGAATAACAGGAGGGTTTTTTAATGGTACGCTCTACCGATGAATACTGCAGTACCTTGCCGTCACTTGGACATGATCATGGACATTGACTGATAACGAAATTGCAACAATAGTTACTGCTTGATGTTGGATTGGAATATATGCGGTGATAATAGGTATCAGGCTACAATGTTCCCACGGCTAGGACACAGGACACAGGACACAGGCCTCCTCTCAGTGAGAGGGAGTGGGGTCACCACTGCTCTCAAAACATCGTGAGGAAACCAGCATGTTAAAGAACCAAAAATTCGAAGACATGTGATATCTACCAACCCGCACTAGGTCCGCGTGGTGGATTACGGCCCAATCCCTCTCACAGAGAGTAGGCCTGTGTCCCAGCAGTGGGAACGTTATAGGCTAATTATGTAGCAAATGGTTTGTGTGCCAAACTTCACCCAAATCCCTTCAGCCGTTAATGCGTGATGAAGTAACAAACGTCTTCATAACACATGATATCGCAGTGGGATTAAAATTATATCCCGATGAGTTTCCAAATGCCAGCAGCAGCAGCCATGTGGTCTATATTTATACACGATTTGAAACAAGGTCTCGAGCAAATAGCAATACCAATCAATGTATAGTCTGGTCCAAAAGTATCTGATGAAAATGTAAACAAATGGATCAGAAGACGTAGTACACACGACGATATATCAAGCTATACATTTCCAATTTTAGCTGACCTCGCATTGCATAGGCTTTTCGTACAATGAGAAGTTAGCTTATACTGGATACGCAGTCGTGTATACCTGGTCCCCCTAATAATTGTTGAGTGCTTTGATTTTATCACTTTTTAATTTGACATTTGGGGTAAATTTTATAACTCATTTTGTGTCTATGATTTTTCAATTAAAAAATAGTAATGTTACTTAAACAACAATTGAAAAAGTGATGAGATATAAAGTTGAATCCTTCTAAATAGATAAATAAATGACTGTGTTACTAATTCCCTTTATTCAGTGATTGCGTAAGAACGTAACCTGAACAGGGTTTGTTTACACTTTCATCAGCTACTTTTGGAACAGAGCACATCTCGGACTCGGTTCAATTCAACATCAAAGTGTAACAGACAACAATACGACATAAATCAAAACCGTATCCGTAACATTTGGACGGTGGTACTGACGCCGGCGCCAGAACGTTACGAGGACATAACATCGCTCCTATAGGCAGAGGTGTAGGGTAGGACACATTTTGCTGGTTATGTTTAAGTCCAGAGAGAGGAAAGCCTATACTGTGCTTGAGCTCGAGACCGCCGCACGGGTCGATCGCAGGTTAAGCTGCGCTTGCCGCGGTCAGTTCGTGGATGGGGTCCAGTACATATCTCTACACCCCTCCGTGCGTCGGAAAGCACGTTCAGCCGTTGGGCCCGGCTGTCATAAGTAGATCTTTGACAGTCGTTACGGGTAGTAAAACACAAGAAAGTCTAACAACCAGTCAAGAGGTATCGTGTTACCCAGTAACTGGGTTGTGGAGGTCAGATAGGCAGTCGCTCTATGTAAAGTACTGGTATCCAGCTGCGCCCGGTTAGACTGAAAGCCGACCCTTACATAGTCGGGAAAAGGGTAGGTGTGCAGATTTATTGATTGATTATTTTTAAGTGACGTTCCTGTGTCCGAAAAGCAGTGTTGTTTATTTAAATTATGGCCGATACGAGACCAGAAGACGAACTGGCGATATCAGGACACTTTCCTGCACTGTTCAAATACGCCGGCTTAACAATGGACATTTACGAGACAAAATAATGATGACATTTCTACAAACACAAAATCCATATGTTTTGAATACAGTTATTAGCCACCATTTAATCCGACCACCTGCTGTAATATCTCAGTGACAAACTCCCACTGCAAGACAGATGGACAGTTAAACGACATTTTAGCAAATCCCGCACCCTCACCTAGCACTCCGGGCACAACAGTCACTTCAAAAGTGACAAATCAACAAAATCCATTTCTTCTTAAGTTCGTAAACTTCGTAAACTCGACAGCAGGAAAAACGCAATGAATGTTGTTGAAATGTCAAAACGAATTCCGTCGCCAGTGACGTAAACTCATACATCTTGCCGCGGCCGTGAAATTAAGAAAAAAAGTCTTTTACAAAGATCTACTGAAACATCTATCATTTTGTCAATGTGTGTGGCCGAGTGAGCGTGTGTGTGTGTGTGCGCATAGAGTAAGGTTTTGTGTAGACGGGACAGTGTTTTGTAATGTCTATGCAAGAACAGAAATAATATTATGTTCGGTTATGTTTGTTTTGGCCATGACCTCTATTGCCGTGGGTGTCTAAGTCTAAACATTCATTTAGTAGAAATTTTAAATTCTTTCAATTTATAAATAGGTATGCTTCATGGACCATTATAAGAAAATAATAATATATTATAGTATTCAGGTAGTATCTAAGCGTATTTTAAAGCTCAGCGGTGAATCTTTTGAGCTTGATAACCCCACATATTTTGTGTAATATCATCATTCAAAAGGACGAGCTATTGTAAGCATACTATTGTACATACTAATGGAATCCTATTAATTGGACATTGCATTGAGTTTGTAAGTTCCAATATTCCCAAAAAGGTTTCCAAGTTTTTGTTTCTTGAGGATCACAATCAATTATGTGTTCACTTGACATTACTATAAATGTGACATTTTATATGTTTGATGTTTGTTACTCAATAACGCAAAAACGGCTGAACGGATTAAGATGAAATTTAGCACACAGATAGTTTATATCCTGAATTAACACTAATGATATTCTCGACCCAATTCCGAAATCCACGCAGATGAAGTCGCACACAAAAGCTAGTCATATAAACTAAGGCAGTTACTGTCAAAAACAAAAGAATACGTCACATGCAACACACACATTCATCACATTCAATGAAAAAAGGTGGAATAAATTGTTAAGTGATGATGAGTGTCCATAAATTACGAAGACCTAAGTTTATAATTAAAACCAGAAACATTCCATAAAGGTAGGACCTACTCGCGGATCAAATACGTCATTTAAATACGCGATAGTTCAAAGAGGCGCTGGCACTGCTCCAATAAATTGCTACTAAGAAAATACACATTAATTACCGAGAAACTCACTTTAAATTAATAATATCCCGGAAATTCTTACATCGCTTCTCAGATAGAGGTACCAGGAATGCATAGCCTTAATGCAGTTTACTTACTCCTCATTAGAAGGCAGATGTTCTGTCGGAATCCCATTAGATTCTATTTAAATCGTGCCGCGTTCAATCCATCTTGATCCGATCATAAACACACGCCAAAACACAAATCACTTCTATATTATTTCATAATCTTAGCCAACACTGCGTAACTACACTCAATTTGGAATTCACTACTACTAATCGATTTTATATCTATCTCCGTCTAACTTACACTGCATTCTGAAGTGCGATAAAGATGGCAAGCTTCAAAGACAGATTGACAGAATAATATTTGTCTCGTTCAAGCACGTGGGTTAGCGTAGAGTGCGAGTAGGATAGAGAACACGTGCGCCAGAGTTTAATAATAGCCGGTAAAGATCAATGATCTATAAAATTGATGTTGTTTTATGGTAGTGTTGTGACTGCGATGGTTGTCGGATAGATAGATATACGAGTGTAATTACTTCCGCATTTATTCATATCACGTGATCGCGTGTGATTTTAACTTAAAGATGGACATTGTCTCGTGTGGCTTGTGAGGACTTGCATATTATTTAAAGTAATTACAATTTTTTAGTGTGGTTAAAGCATTTAATAAATAGTTTTACACGCTTGTAAGGACTTTTCATTATTGATGCAGCTGGCGAGTTTGTTGCGCCACTTCTTCTTACCAGCTAAAGCAGTAGGTGTGTAGTGATTCTCAGCGCAGTAAATGACTTTTTTTTTAATGTGACTTGTATACAAAATTTCGTATAGAAATTAATATTCAGCGTTTTGAGTTATCAATTACATTACTAACAACCACGTTGCGATCATGCAGATTGCAGGCGAATACAATTACGCAAGGTCGAAGTTTTTATTGAACAAGAAACTCACTGAAGTTGAATTTATAATCTGAAATAAGACTCGGTATGATCCCATTCTGTATTACCTGATCAAACTCAATGCTCTTCTCAACCATTCTGTATTACCTGATCAAACTCAATGCTCTTCTCAACCATTCTGTATTACCTGATCAAACTCAATGCTCTTCTCAACCATTCTGTATTACCTGATCAAACTCAATGCTCTTCTCAACCATTCTGTATTACCTGATCAAACTCAATGCTCTTCTCAACCATTCTGTATTACCTGATCAAACTCAATGCTCTTCTCAACCATTCTGTATTACCTGATCAAACTCAATGCTCTTCTCAACCATTCTGTATTACCTGATCAAACTCAATGCTCTTCTCAACCATTCTGTATTACCTGATCAAACTCAATGCTCTTCTCAACCATTCTGTATTACCTGATCAAACTCAATGCTCTTCTCAACCATTCTGTATTACCTGATCAAACTCAATGCTCTTCTCAACCATTCTGTATTACCTGATCAAACTCAATGCTCTTCTCAACCATTCTGTATTACCTGATCAAACTCAATGCTCTTCTCAACCATTCTGTATTACCTGATCAAACTCAATGCTCTTCTCAACCATTCTGTATTACCTGATCAAACTCAATGCTCTTCTCAACCATTCTGTATTACCTGATCAAACTCAATGCTCTTCTCAACCATTCTGTATTACCTGATCAAACTCAATGCTCTTCTCAACCATTCTGTATTACCTGATCAAACTCAATGCTCTTCTCAACCATTCTGTATTACCTGATCAAACTCAATGCTCTTCTCAACCATTCTGTATTACCTGATCAAACTCAATGCTCTTCTCAACCATTCTGTATTACCTGATCAAACTCAATGCTCTTCTCAACCATTCTGTATTACCTGATCAAACTCAATGCTCTTCTCAACCATTCTGTATTACCTGATCAAACTCAATGCTCTTCTCAACCATTCTGTATTACCTGATCAAACTCAATGCTCTTCTCAACCATTCTGTATTACCTGATCAAACTCAATGCTCTTCTCAACCATTCTGTATTACCTGATCAAACTCAATGCTCTTCTCAACCATTCTGTATTACCTGATCAAACTCAATGCTCTTCTCAAACTCGAAGCATTTAGTTCTATTAAAATATTTCCAGACACTTTTGAACTGTCAAAGAGTTGGTCAGAAGTTGAAGCTAGTTGATGGTTTCCTTACTTCAGTAGGTTACTCTATCGTGCAAAACGACTGAATCGATTTCGATGCAATTTGGCTCATGGATACACCATATCCTGGATAACATAAATAATCGTTTATTTTAGACTACCTCGTTGGCGTAGACGTCGCAAGCGCTACTGCTGAGCATGAGGTCCTGGGTTCGATAACCAGCTCGGGCAAAGCGGGTTTTTCCATAAGGAATTTCTCAGTGGGCGCTCGGTTCCTGGGTTCGTGGCTGGTTGGTGGCAATAGGCTCACCCCACATTTCACCAGTTATGTTTAAGACTCCCCCATGTTATTACATGGGTGGGTGTACCATATGTACAGCTCTGCCTAAACCTTAGGGGAAAGCAGGCGTGATATGTTATGTTGCACGAAGTTAGTTTCCCTAGGATGTGAATGAAACTGCTGGCGACAGTTAGTTTCTTAAATAAATCATTGCGATACTGTCAAAATAGTTGCACTCCCTGGTATCTCTTCTATCTGGCACTCGGAAATCTCGGAGCGATCAGATTGTGATCTGACATGGAACACTTATTTTTAGATCCGACGATACATTAGCGAAAACGTAGCAAGACGTACATTTGTATCGTAATTCGTTATCGAACGTCAATCATTTTTATTTCTGGATGACGTTTTTAGGTTATCTGAATAGAGATGTCGAAGTAATTTGTTAATTCAAACAATCACTTATTTTATTTTAGATTACGTCCATAAAAAAATGCTTTTCGCTTGTGGCGAAAGAATTTTATTGTTCTGAACTAATATTTTTAGCCGATTGTGGCTGTACTAGATTTGTATTTAGTACTAGTAAAGGCTTGCACCATGCGACCAGATAAAAATCCTACAAATATTTAAGAAAATATGTCAACGCACTATATCCGACAAATATCCGCGCTTCACCTCCCTAGTTTTCCATCAAGCGCGAAGACGGACGGATGTAGTCGGATATAAAACTCGTCTAGCACAAGCACTGAAATAGCCGCGATTTGGACGCAGACGTGCGCCATCAGCCGTCAGTCGTCACGTCACGTACCCGCGGACATTATCTCATAGTGCTCGGATATTTATGCGAGAACTTTTTTAAACATTTTACTAATGTCTGAAGATGGAATAGAATTTAAGCCCCACGTTTGAAAGTCGCGCAGCAAAATATTAAATAAAAGCATTCTCAGTCTTCGCTTTTTTTCGAGGGGCCCGTGGCTAAATGATTACAGCCGCACAGGTCGATCGGTCAAGTTAAGCTACGCTTTCCGCGGTTGGTCTGCGGATGGGTGACCATCTTTACATACCGAGACGAGAGAGTTGGTCCCGGCCGTCATCTCTCAAAGATCTACTCTTTGACATTCGTTACGGGTATTCAGAAGCCCGAAAGTCTGACAACCAGTCTTACCAATTCGGGGTATCACATTGTGCAGTGTAATTGGGTTGGGGGGGTCAGATAGGCAGTTGCTCCATGTTAATTACTGGTATTCAGCTGAATCCGGTTAGACTAGAAGCCGACCCCAACATAGTCTTCGCATTTTTTAGTCTGAAATGATTATTATTATTGTTCCTATTAGTTACCAGTCGTTATTGGTAAAAATTAGTAATGCCAACTTTTAAAGAAAATAAAAGTGTGCGTTCGGAAGTTCCTTACGCGATACTTGCACGCACACACACTCGTACATTATAAAAAGAGACGACAGAGAGACAGAGAGAGTAGTTACCTACAACGCTTTTTCGTTACGTGACGATTTCTACCAGTTCACTCCTACCGCAAGTCGCGATGAAGAACTTCGTTCCAAAAAATTTAATTATTATCCTGTCTAAAGGCATACAACATAGCAGCGCTCGTATTCGCGCCAAAAGGATCGCGTACCGAATTACCGATGTGCTTCAGACAGGCAGTGCCTACACAGGAACATACTACATCTATCATTCACATTACAAGTAACTATAAAGTACCGTTCGGGTACTTCCTCATCATCATCAGCCCACAGCAGTCCACTGCTGGATATAGACCTCTCCAATTGCACGCAACTCTCATCCAGCTGAGGGTACTTACCTACCTCATATTTCAAGAAAACTTTAAACGCAGGCAAAACCATTGGTTTCCACTAGCAAAAGTCAGAAAAAGCTAGAAAATGCCTACTTTCAGTCTTAGTGGCTATTGTATTTGAAATAAAGGCTTACAGAGGCACGACGGAAGAGAAGCCGCGATCAATGGCTTCTACATCTCTATTGATACTCAACGGCGCGCGGCGTCGGCCGTACATCTGTATTGATACTCAGACGCGAGTGGTAGAGCGATCTGAAGCCGCTTTGTTCGAAATGTAGGTCTGATAGAGCCAATATTTTAGTATAGAAAATAATAGAAATGCCTAAGAATATGTTCCTATATTACTACAGAACCATGTCTTATTCTGATGCCAAGCATCAGCGTCGCTTTGTTCCGATTTGAAGAGTATGTGTGCTAGTGTCAGTACAGGCACATGACTTTACATGACACATTCCAACTTTGTCTCTGGGATGACCTCTGGTATAACAGAAGGGGCCATTTTCGTAATTTTAAGAACGTTCACAGCCTGATCTCAGTCTGTCAAAAATACCTCTAATTTCCCTACAATTTCGACAAGTTTTTGACATTGATTGTTTTTGAACGTTTTTAATTACCGGATGTGGCCACTTAACATCAGGTGGTCCACAGGCTTGTTTTCCTTCCAATAACAAACTCAAACCCCAAAAAAAAACAAGGGTTTTCTTTAGACCAGGTTTAAACCAGCCAGTTATTGAATTAAGAACCTAAATTTTATAGAACTGCAGTTCTTTATACAAAAAAAATGACAGCTTAGTTCGGTGCTAAGTTGTCATTTTAGTATTAAGAACTTTGTCTAAATTTAAATAAAGTTCGAAATATTAATATTAACAGGTTTAGGCTAAAACTAATGTTAGATTTTATTTTGTAACAAGACGGCTAGCATTTATTTCTATTAAACCATTGACAGGCACTTTTGAATTATCAAAGAGTTGTAACATAATGTACATACTCACAGTTACTTTAATTCATTCCTCCAGGTCAGAATAAGCATTCCTTTACCGTTAGGTGCTGATCTGGTTATTTCTCACGACACCAGGACACGTTTTATCCACATTTAGTACACAGACAAACTTTAACATATGACTTCAACGATTCAGTGTCTACCATGGGTTGGTAATTTCGTCCACATTGATTCATATCATTTTTCCTTTAAACACTATACTTTTATTACAAAATAACTATAGATTTTATTGTATTTTAATAATATTTATTTTATTATGACAGTTCTGACATTTGATGTTTAAAACGTCATGGTAACGTTTACTTTCAAATCCTTAGCTGCCAGCATCAAATGCTTAACTGCCAGGTTTAAACATATACATACTTAGCAAAAGAAATAACACTGGTCGCATTCATATCTCAAATTCATATTTTCTACATGATGTTGTTCTACGAGTTTTCCTTATTGATCCACGCAATGCAGTGGTCAGTTCGAGTTTCGCCTCTAAAGCGAACACTAAGGTTAAGGCCTGATACTCCAGAGCCGCCTGTCTGCTCCAGAGCCACCTTACTACACCTCCGTGCTCCGTCCTCAAGGCTACGGATCTGAACCTGAGAACCTGTCGGGCCACATCTTGTCTGAGGCCCGCCTTACCTGGAGGGTGCGTCCTCGCCGTACCTCTTCCTCCTGCTGCTGTGCTGCGACCGGCCTAGCTGCGTGGGCCTCCTACGAGTGCCCTCCGTGCCACACACGCATCAACTACTGAGGGCCACCTTACCTGGTGGGCTGTCAGCGCCCCGCCGAGTCTCTTCCTCCTGCTGCCGTGCGGCGACCTGCCTTGCTGCGTGGGCCCTCCTACGGGTGCCCTCCGGCCGCGCACGCACTAGCATCTGCCTTCACCTGTACCTGCACCTGAACTTGGACCTCTGTACCCGCATCTGTTGCCAGCAACTGCTCCACCTCAGCCTCCTCAGCCTCCTATCACTCATCGGCATCGCTACACCCCACCTCCACATATTACACTCCACTCTTCAACCCATCTCCATTTTTTAAACTGTTTGTAAATATATCTTTAATTGTTCTTTACCTCCCTTTCTTTCATTTCATCACCCCTAACTTAGTTTTTCTTGTCGCTAACACGACAGAATGTTGATGTTACCCATTCCAAAACGTAGATCTCCACGGAGCTAACGTACATCGAGCTGATGTGCTGTCGCACCACCGATGGTCGACATATTATCGTACTGTCGCCCTAACATTTGTCGCGCATTTGTTTGTCGCTACTTTGATACGGAGTCGGAGAAGAACGGGCAAGGAACTCCAAAGACAATCATATTAACATACATACATGATAATTATGAATGTCTCGGTAGCAGTCCTGTAGCCCGGTCGGTGGCAATAAGCTCGCCCTATTACATTGGGACTGAAACATAACGGGCGAAATGTGGCTTCGGGAAATACAGGCTTCATGTTTTGCAAGAAAAACAAAGTGTAAATAAGGTTTTAATCGGTTAACCAATGAAAAGACGTAAACTACATAGTTTGACCTATTTCAAAGACTGTTGTTTGCTAGGAAACAAAGTTATGCTTCGTGAGTCAAAGAGTGGAGAGTTAGGTTAAGAGTAACATTTAAGTATAGATTTATTATTCAACAACATCTACCTACCCTACCTCATCTACCCACCTCGTCCCACCTACAGGGGTCGGCTTCCAGGCTAACTGAATGCAGCTGAATACATGTTGATACGTGACGATCGTTGAATACCAGTACATGGAGCGACTGCCCATCTGACCTCTACAACCCAGTAACTGGGTTACATGACAATTCTTGGTAAAACCGCGTGGTAACTGCGTAACACACTAACAGAACAATGGCCTTCATTTTGACAGTTCAACAACATTCATTGCGTTATTTGCGTCGAAGAGCAGACAAATTGTTCGAACATATGATGCAATATACTTCAAAATGTCTGAGATTGTGATTAAATATGTGTTACGCAATTAGGGTGCAGGTTGTTAGACTTTGTGCTTCTTACAATAACTGTCGGTTAGATATAGGACCCGTGCCTACAAATTCCTAACAGGCGCACTCAGAGATGCTAACTAACGTTAATGAACCGTTCACTTGGCATGCAAAACTGAGTTTGACATATTTCTACCACGGTTTGTGATTAGTTTATCTACTAAGATAACCTAAATACATACTTCTTAAATATTTAGTATCCCATTAGTAAAGGCGTTTGTCTGTGAAGATGTTTACATGTTAGTGGGAATGTGCGGTTTAACGACTGGCAACATTGTTAGAATGGGGAATGATAGACGTAGGGGGCGATATGATAAATTATTTTATTTCTGTAGGAGATACCAACACTTGCACACGTCGATCATATTTTCAAAACTAGATGAGGTCGATGAGGCGTTTCCTATCTGACTACTCTGACAAGAAAGGCCGAGACAAACTCAGAGGTCACAGTCTCTTTTAAAGCCCAGACATAATCTTGGTCAGATCATGTGAAGACCATGTAGACTGATGTCCTCTTTTGTGTAAAGAACCACACAGATTGAGTGGACTGTCCAGTCAGTGCACGCATTTCTTAGTAATCGTGGAGCTCAACTCGGTAATCTTCGGAACTCCTCATCTGATTCCGAAAATGCTTTCACTAATGGGAAGCTAGAGTATTGCCGAATGTCATAGGATCTATTTTATCATAAAACAAGAAACAGAGCGCGAGCAGAAGCCAGTAAATTTTTAGCATGGAAGTATGGATTGCGCTAGTTACAATAAGAACATCCAACTACTATTGATACTCAAGACGTCTGTGCTACTCCGGCTAGAGTGGGCGCATTGTGGCGCTTTGTTCGAGCGCCACTCCGCCTAAGTGGCAACACGCTACACACTGCCTTATACTTCTGACACCCTGGTACGCCTAGTTTTTTAAAGGTTACCAAAACTAGGCTCGTCAGACATGAGACATTACAGCTTTTTCTCTGGGACTACCGAAGCCTCTGGTATATGTCCAGTGACCACTGACTATCAGGTAACGTACCAGCTTTTGATATCCAGGGTTTCGAGGAGGGTTCGAGTCCCGGATTGGGCCAGGTATATGACTTTTTCGTAAGGATTTTTTTAGTAGCAGTCCAGACTCTGGAGTTTCGCCTTGTTAATGGTAACATTTTCGCTTCTTATTTCCTACATGGTATTAAAACATAACCGACAAACACTGCGGATACTCCATACATCCCGAATTTCTACACCTTCGATGAATAGTCAGAGCCATGGTAGAAATTGTCAGTTAAATAAACATCAACCACATAACATACGATTTGCAGAGGGATACCTGTTGAAGTTTTCATACGAAAATCAATTCCTCAGATTCTTATTTTTGTCATTTTACCCGAAATCTACGCGACTGAAGTCGCATTCAGAAGCTAGTCTAGTTCACATTTCATCTAAGTATAGTCCAAAACGCTGGGCAGGAGCAGCGGACTATTACAGTTGATCTCAGTAATGTGATCGTATGAGCAAGTTATCTGCGCGGTATATCGGTAGACGCCCGTCACACAGTCACACACCGGATTCTTGTCAAAATATCATAGCATAGGGCTGGCAAACGGGAATAGATATCATATAGTACATTTTTAATACGGCTGGCCATTCGTAGATCTTTCACAGAGAAACGAGGAAAGGCTAGGCAGATGATGATGGTTTCGAGGACTGCCTAATTGTTCAAGTGGCCGCCAGCACGTGCCGAGCGAGAGGTCCTGTGGTCTGGGGTTATTCACTATTAGCGGCCCGAAGTCTAGATATTCAGGTTAAGGCTGGCTCCCGAATACATGGAAACTGAATTTATAACATTTCAGGTGATTTTTTTTTGTGGGCGCATCGAGCGTAGGTGTATGAGGTGGTGTGTGGGTGTACCGTTCTGGTAACACAGACTGTTATGATTGAATTTCAATTCGTTTTTCTCGTATTTTTTAAAGCCCCTTTTACCCCTTCGGAGAATTTCATCGTGATATTGTTCGATTTTGGTTCAGCTCTTTGAAGGAGGATTATGATTTTGTTTAATGGAAATTTCAATTCACAATTGTCAGCATAGTTTGCGTTCTGCAGCCTCACGTTAAAAATAACGTGTATTGCCCGACTTCACCTTAACTTAAAATACTGCAACAAACAACAATTGTATGAATGTTTAATTAAATTCTCGCCGACGGTATGCTAAGCTTGCCTTATATATTTGAATCATGAAAATGTGGCATCTTCATATACAATTCAGAACTTCTCTCTATTTTTGTGACAACATATCCTATCTGTCCGGCATAGTTATTCACCAACATTCTATACGCTTCTGTACCGAAGCCAACATCAATCTATATATGTTAACGAAGAAGTCCTTTAAACGCTGTTCACGAATCCGAAACCCAACAATTCTTGAGTCTAAACCAAATAGACGAGCGCTATTCTTCGGGCGACTATTTGCATTCGGGGACTATAGACGCAAATCAGGTAACCGAAAATAGTTCATTTTCGATTCAGAAGCCTGTCAAATGGTTGTGTGAATAGAAAGAAAGAAAATACGTTTACTTATTTGCGTTAAACATGACGAAGAGAAAGAACACAAATAAAATTGTGGGAAAATATGCGTTAAATCCACGCAAAACGGCCATCGCTCGGTATAAACACTATAATTATGTGATACAGAGCCGTAGCGCGGTTTTCAGCGACAGCCAGCAATAGCTATGCGGATGTCCTTAAACTTATCGTTAAACACCCTGTATACTGTATAATGCGTAGTCTTAAACACCCTGTATACTGTATAATGCGTAGTCTTAAGATTCCAGAGAGTGCTTGAAAAAACAATGCTCTGACGTGTGTTCACGCACCGCTGCGTCTTGCCTTCGAGAGAGGTTGTGAGTTAAAAGCAAGCCTCTTTCCGGGAACACATAAGTGCTATGTGTACATAGGATCCGATTGTGTTGGTATTGTTGTCTTTTTCTAACTTGTTACATCAGAAAGCGATGGACAAATTCGACAGCTGTCAACTGCGTTGACAGCTGTAAAACTCGCGAAGTTTGGTTTGGTTTGTTTTGTTTTCTGTTTGTGTCACTTTATGTAGTGTTATCCAAGCCTATTTTTTTACTAACAGACTCCTGATGGTTAAAAAGTACCCCAGTGGTCTTCTTTTAATGAATAAGCAGGTACTTCCTCTCTCACTCTCTCCTCTCTTCTCTGCGATGATAACCCTTCGGTGATTACTGACTTTGAAAGTAGGTATTCATCAATGGTCTTTCATTTTCTTCCATCGCTGTCTTACGTCGTATGTCAGAAAAGGATAGAAATATTTTCACAGCGTTATTGACGCCATAGTCTTGGCAACCCTAGTTCGAATCTACAAATAAAATATAGTGTAGTTTAGTTAATTGCCAAATTCGAGCGCGCGCAACCCACTCGTGTATTAAATCTAATATTTTGTTCATAATTTATGCTGCACTGACATTTTGATTGAGAAACCAATCTGGTTATGGGCCCCTAGTACTTCTAAATTGTAAACAGTACGAGTTGATGAGTTTTCACGAGTAAATAAATGGAAATTCGCGTTTCAGTTTCAGCGATTAGTCACGTTCGGTTTAAAAATTACGGTTTTCAGCCTGAACGTTGAACTCCACATATTTTCCGGTATTTGTCGATTTTTAATATGTTGTCCTACTGCAGAGCACAGGCTTTTCCTTCTCATACAGAGAAGGAACGAACATTGATCTACGCTTGCCCACTGTTTGTGATTTAGCCAATTAAGTATAGATTTTTCACGACGTTCTCCTATACTGTGAAACTTTAGTTTCCTAGGAAAAACGTTTCCATTTTATTTTAATAGTCATGAAAATCTGTCACTTTCACCAGTATTTTACATTACAGTGCCAAAAACTCTTGGTATTTTACATTCGTTATTGTATGACCGTTCACCGCTTAGAAAACCAAAGCTTTATATATATAGTGACTGCTGTGACTGTTTAGAGTGTGTAGGGCTGGCTAGGGCATACAATATTTCTCAAATTCTGACTCTAATTATGAAAGACTGTACAGTTTTTCGGCCTTGAAATCCACCGACCACCAATCCGCACTATCCACCTATCCACCAAAACCCGCATTGGGCCCGCGTAGAGGATTACCTACGGCCCACTTCCTCTCACAGAGAGCAGTCAAAGCAGTGGGAACGTTATAGGCTGATTAATGATTATGCTCTAGGAATAAAACGCGTTCATTTGTTTCATTCGTCCTGCCTCATAGTCGGACAAATATTGGTAATTTTTCACCCATTTGCCGCATGCTTTCTCTTACCAACTCCATTCGTGGTGAAATAGATGTCTTTGCTGGTTCTGTAGCCTCATTCAGGACTAAACTTAGTGTTAATTGTATAATTTTTATATTTAATTGTTCTTTCCCAAAACTTTTTCATTATCTATGGAAAAGCTGACATTTTGTAAGTTTTGTTTTTAAATATAATTGTTTTACTTAAATTATGCATGCTAGATTCACATCTAGTTGATGTTAATCAGAAATATTATGTCGTAAAGGTTTTAATGCATTTGTGATTGTACATCAGTTTTGTGAATAAAAAAAAAAAAAAAAATATTAATTAAATATACTTACCGAAATAATATTTTTATAATAAATTAAAAAAATATTAGTTCGGTCTAGTTCGGTCCCTGAAACATTACAGTACCTATCATTTGGAATGCTATCTAATACCCGGGCGGCAATTAGTCAAATCGACCTTAGAGAGACACGACGCTCTACAAATTTACTTTACCTGTGTGTGCCGTATTAATGGCCTCATACTGAATGTATGTAATATAACATACATAATATATCATCACGCCTGTAGCCTCTGAAGGGTTTAGGCAGAGGTGTAGCTATAACACACCACATTTCACCTTTAAGTCATATGGCGAGCCTGCTATTGCCATCAACCCATAAATCCAGACTCCGGACTGCAACCGAGAAAGGATTATAGGCATTTTGATATTATACATAAAAATACCTTTCTAGTAGTATCAAATTATTGCTGTTAGAGCGGGTACCAGGTTCCATACATTTTTGCCCATCATACTTAGGACATAAAAATAATCGTCGTCTAATGACGAAGCATGCAGATGTAGAACAAGTAAAAAAAAAACAACAATGTACGAGATCAGTAGCAAACAAAGCATAAAAGTGTGTAGTTACATAATATTATATTAAAACAAGTTAATACAGGTGGCCACTTTGACACCAAGGTACCCTCAAGTACCTACTAATTATTCATCATACTACATCATACTTTCTGATGGCAAAATCCATTAACACTTTGGAATCAAACCTTATGCCCTTATGCTCAGCCGTAGCGCTTACGAACGCTACACCAACGAGGAGCAGTTTCTATATGTGAGGCTGTGTTTAATTTCTACAAGATTTTAAGTGGTTGCTTGCTGATTGAAACTAAAATATCTAGTATCTACTGCGTTATTAACGAGACTAGATATTTTGGCTAAGACTAATTACTGCGATTTTAATCGCGATATGAATTATTTTGACATCGCGACTCAGCCGGGTCACCCACATGTCGGAGATAAATCTATGGGATTAATTAAACGTTGAGATCTTATTTCCGTCGCAGATTTTATCTTTATTTTTATTAAAAGATGAAAGGAGTTTCTTATTAAATAGTTTTTAATAACCCAATTCTTTTTGGTGTTATAGATTCCGCGGAATATTTTAGATTTTTCTTGCTATAGACAATATGAAAACCATGGTTTTAACTTTGCCTGACCCGTTGGTCTAGTAGCCATAAGCAGGACTGCTGACTGTGGTATTGAGTTCGATTCCTAGGTCGAGCAGTGTTACTGGGTTCTTCATAAGGATTTCCTCAGTAGCAGCCCGGAGTCTGAATTTGTGTTCGGTTAATGTCTATAGCCTCGCCCCATAATACTTGGGACATAAGCATACCTGGCGAAATGTGTGTGTTCAAAACGTCTCTGCTCAACCCTTCGGGAAATACAGGCGCGATGTTCTGCAATAAGAGTGATTAAAGAAACCATTCCGTGCATCGTTACCAAACCTCACTAATATTTTAGCATCTCACATGTCCAATGCTTCTATGTGCTCCTGGTACTAGTGCTACGTACTTATATATTCACGACCGCATCGTTAGGAGCGGGCAGGAGCCATTTGTCAACGGTTGGCCACAGGTGCGTTGTACACGGGTATGTATAGGTAGGACTTCCAATATGTAGGTATTATTATTTAAAGATGTTACGGCCAAGATTCTTAAGGGATAGGCAGAGTTGCATGGTAACGTTCTACCTTCTATTTTAAAAGTTGTTTAGTTCACTTTTTCACTTGAGTTAAGTATAAGGTACCAAGATTAATGATGATCTGGCAGTGTGAGTAATTTATGCGCCAACCCAAATGTCCTTTCTTTGGTATTTTTCGTCTAATCGTTGAGCTCTTAAGTTCTGAATTGAGCTGCACGACAATTGACAAATGCACACACACATGCGCCATGCGCGTGAACTGACTGGATAGGTACACTCAAATCTGTGGGGTTCTTTTCTCAAAAGATCATTTCGACAGAGACACCAATTTTCGGAATCAGATGAGGAGTTCCAAAGATTACCGAGTTGAGCTCCACGATTACTGAGAAATGCGTGCACTGACTGGACAGTCCACTCAATCTGTGTGGTTCTTTACACAAAAGAGGACATCAGTCTACATGGTCTTCACATAATCTGACCAAGATTATGTCTGGACTTTAAAAGAGACTGTGACCTCTGAGTTTGTCTCGGCCTTTCTTGTCAGAGTAGTCAGATAGGAAACGCCTCATCGACCTCATCTAGTGTAAAAAATATGATTAACGTGTAAAAAGTTTTTGTACAAACCTTCTATAAAATCATTTATAATTATGACGAATTCTGCGTGTCCTGTCAGCTGCACGTTACAGGAACTGATGGACGCTGGTGATGGCGCCAAACAAGTTGCCGAATTCTGGTCCGAGTCCATTTAGAATGACACGTTAAGAAGAAATAAAGAGGAATGGTTAACAGACTTCATAATTAGGTACCATATTCATTTTGTAAAATTGACGACCAAGATATTGACGTGTTGCAACTAAGGAAGGTTTTTACTAGGATTTTACCAGAAACAAACTCCATGCCGTGCTCTTTGCATAGCTAAGAAAGTCACTTAATCAACTCAGCTTACAATGCTTAAATATACTCATACTTGTCACGTCAAACCGCAGTATATTTTCTTTACTGCTTTTATGGTAAAATGTTTTCTTTGCCTAACGGATTCGAAACCACCCGTATTCCTGACAATGATGCCATGAGGTGAGACAGATAGCTAATAGTCACACTTGACGTTAATTATATGTGATAAACTATAGTTTTCAATTGAATCTACCGTTAAAATGGTACACGCATTTTCTGTCTGAAGAAATTTACGTGTAATAAAACTTAAAAGGGCGCCATCTATTAGTGAGCAGATGTAAGCTTTGACTTCAAGTATTCGTTTTTGAAGCTAGTAAGATGGATTGAGCATTTTAAATGGTAATTCGTTTTAAATACTTCTGACAATGCTCAGGTCCTGCGATTTTCTATTGTCTCATTTAATAATTGAGGTCAGTGAATTCTTCTTAGTTGTTCATTTGCATAAAATATGGTGCAAGATGGTAAAACTCAACTTTGTGAGCCGTTCCGCCATAGTAAAATAATGCAAATTATTTCCATTTTGACATTTGAATTTAAAATGAAATAAGAAGAGGCTTCGTAAAGAAAGAATTTTCCCAAACAGACAACAGCATTTTGTAAACAGACAGTTTTATAGAAGTCTGTCCACGCACATAACTTTGAAGTGTCGCCCAACAGATGGCGCTAATATATTTATCAAACACAAATTAGTGGACACGTGTGACAGACCGACGATGCATCGACAAGTCGTTAATCACGTGGCAGATGCGACTAGTCGCGCGTGTGTCGACGGCCTGTGATCGATCGCCATTTTAAATTAATTACAAAAGAGAAGCTCCGATATTTTGTATCAGAATTCTGCATTGTGATACAATATTGGAAAATAATTGAGTTTTTATACCCGTGCAGGATTATATTCGTTAATTTTATGAGAATTTTTTGATGGTACTTTTGTTGATGTAATTCTTCTTTAATATGACTTTATTCATGTACCTAATATCTTTATTGTGCCTGGCTAAATGCTCACAGCCGCACAGGTCGATCGAAGGTGTGCTATGCTTGCCGCGGTCGGCTTGTGGATGGGTGACGCCGCTAAGCCGTTGCATTCGTTGCAGCTGTCATTCGTAGATCTTTGACAGTTGTTACAGGTCCGAGTCAAAAGCCCAAAAGTCTGACAACCTCCACCGGCTGTGGAGATCACATAGGCAGTCGCTTCAAGTAAAATACTGATATTCAGCTGCATCTGGTTAGACTGCAATGGAAACTGACCCGAAAATAATTGTGAAAAGACTAGGCAGATTTATCTGAACTGTATTCTTTCAACCTTGTACTATTTAATATTGAAAACCCAGTCTGTCTATTTGAGGAACGTTTTAACTCACCTACGACTTTTGACTTTTTACCCGTCTACGTTTGAAACAAGACACAAATTTATTGGGAAGGATTATCTTATCCCGCAGTTAATTTATAGCATATATGACATATATTATGTCTCTGACAGAAAGTGTCTATTAGGACACTGAAAGTTGTACCATGTCCTAACATAAGGTTATTTGCCGCGAAAGTCAAAATTTCTTTGCAAAAAAAGTAAGAAATTTTGGATATTATGGGCTACCTTGAAGGAAGCACCACATCATCATCATCATTGTCTTGCCCTTATCCCAATTTATTTGGGACGGTGCAACACGTTTATATCTTCCATACTTCTCCATTAGTATGCGTCATCTCGGTAGTCACCCCCTTTCTAGCCATATAATCTTTCACACAGTCCATCCACTGTTTGAGCTTCCCCTACCCTTATATCCCTAAGTAATGCTAGAGTCAAACTCTACTTTAAATTCTCAATGAAGAAACCGGGTATGTGTAACATGTATGCTATAACATACAAAATATAGCTCTGAAGCCTACCGTCTACATTGGCTCATTAATTTCGTAACGAGGTAACGTGCAAACGTGCAGGGAGTGTTTAGTCGCAGCCGCCGCGAGAGCTATTGAATGCGTTCGAGTGAGCTGCAGGTCTTAATAATGAAACCTTTGCAGTTTATTGGTTTGTTCTTAAAGGTTATTAGGACGGAATTATTCGGAGTGGAGGTGGATTAAGTCCTTTGCTTACTGCTGGGAAAATTATTGGATAATTGTGGTATGAAGTGGTTTAGATTTTGTAGGTGTCTATATACTATTACATACATATAAACTCGCACCTTCTTCTCGTGGAAGTAGGCAGAAACTACAAAACGCCACCTGCTATGATCCTTACAAACTCTTTTTGCTTCGTTTACGTTCATACCTCTGGTCATACAGACATGCCGGTTGCGAATACATACTACGCAGCTCACCCCCATCTCACCCGATGTAGGTTTTGCTTAATACGATTAATAGTGAAAGACGTGTCCTTAAGAAAATAGTCATGAAGATAATAATGTCATACATATTAATGTCTTTAATTCCTTACAAGGTCTTCATTAATTGTAATAAATACATAAATAATGTAAAAGGAAGGCCTCGTTTGTCATGTATCACATAACCACTTCCTGCAAACAGCGGACGCTGGCAGGCAGCCAAAATATTGTAGGACGAAGAAACAGCTCCGTGATTTGTTGGCACTTAAGTAAGTTGGATGTTTTTCTGATTTTTGATAAGTCACGGGGTTTCCTAACATAACCTCACGCCTTGTTTCCCTGAACGGTTGGGCAGAGGCGTATCTATAGGACACCCACATTTCGCCAGTTATGTTAAAGACGCATGTAATAGGGGGCGAGTCTTTTGCCATCGCAAAAGCATATAGAGCATATAGAGTTCTGCCGTGGCTGCCTACCCCATAAAAAAGACGCGAGTTTATATTCATAAATCAATAATTGTCTCGTCACAAAACGACACAAGGCAATAGCCTAAATCACTTTCAAATTAAATCATCTAAAAAATCAGGTCCTAACTGGATAACACAATTTTCCAGTACAATTTATTTTTTCACGAGCGATCTGGTCAACAAGGACTTAAATAAAGATTACAGTTCATCTCGAGATAATAAAATCAATTGTGTTGTAAGCTCCTACAACAAGGGACTTGGAAACAAAATCATTTGTGTTCGAACTTCTTACTCACAGCTTGTTAGAGAGTCTCGAAGTGATTCTGATTTAATACAATTTGTTTTACTTGTTAAGTGTCGGGCACTAGGTGGCGTTGTTTTTAATTTTAGTTTCTTTATTTTTATTGGTTCGTTTTTTTTTCATTGACTACTTTACTACTTATTCGGTTACCAATAGGCGATCCACCGCATGGTAGAATAGATATTCACCTACCTAGTCTTTTCTTCTCAATGGACTCTAACTTTACAGAAATAGGCCAGGCTATTCTTACCAACCTGACCCATATCAGAGCTATAGTGCTGCTTATTGATCTTAACTAAATGTCACAAGTTATTCATAGTCGGGCGTCTACTTACATAAGTTTGAGAGTCGAGAGCAAATGTGAACTTATCAGCGAATTGTAGATGTTTGGCGACTGTGTGTGTATTGTTTGAAGTTGTTTTAGGAGTAGTAGAACTATTTGTGAAGCAGCTCATCCGGGGCAGGACTACCACCTAATGCACTTATTTCCGTTATTAAGCATTGTTGTGTTACAATTTGAAGGGGGCTGGACGTTTTAGCAGGCATATGGGGGGTTTTCTACGAAGTTCTACCTTTTTGAAATAAGACTGAACTGGATGACTGGGCTGACTGTTTCTTTAAGAAATAACTGTATCATAAAATGGTGGTCATAATAAGGCTGCGATAATCATTCTGCTCTCATCCCAATGTATTAGTTGTCGGCACAGCTTGTATTCTTCTTCTATACATTTCATTCAATCGTCATCTCAGTATCACACCCACCATACTCCACGCCCTTACTAACCATACCATCTATGGCATGAAGTATCCAGCATTCTCATTCTCTCTCATAACTTAACATTTTTACGATCTATAAAATTTCCTGCATAGTTTGCCTAGTGATCCAGCTTTAAACCAGCAACAATTTGGCACCGACATTAAATCATGCTGCCTTAACCTCACCTGCAACACGTCCCACCCATCAAAACATCTCACAAAGCCTTAATAACTCCATTTAATTTACTCCCTAAGAAATTAATAAAATAACTTGCTACAAGTTCGCCTCGTCCGGGAGCCGAACCGGCGGCCCTCGTAAAGTGTTATTTACGAGGGAGCCGCCTGGCGAGCTGCCAGCTCTTATGTGGAAGCACTAGCTTCCGAATATTGGTGCGGAAGTCTAGGCTCAAGTTTTACAACGCACTAAGTTGTGAGCGACTCAGCCTGTGTGTTTAAGAATGGCCGTTAATCACTGACAATGACAGGTGAGTTTATCCTGAAAAGTACAGTTAGGAATTTTGGTTGAACTGTCATATTGTAGCCAAAGAATAGTCTAGCTAGAGCCGCCTGTGGCCTTAGTATCCGTAGGAAAAGCCACAGGCAGACGTGTTCTTGATTAGAACCCGCGGATCGACAAGCGTAGAAGGCTTTCAGACTAGGTGGGGCAACGATCTTAGCTGATTCCTGAAGCCCTCCAGCAATATAACTGTGGTGGAATCTATACCACATGCGAACTACGTACCACACTGGCGTCACGCAAAAATCCTGCATCGCGCAAGTGAAGTTCGACGCGCGACGAGCATTATTAACAACGTCCCGACATCAACCGTTGGGCAGTTGCCCACCAGACAACACCCGACTGGTTGGAGGATCCTCTCTTTTCTATGGTGGATGAGTGACCCTCATACCTCTATATAACTAGTGTATGGGATAGGAAAATAGCAGCAGAAAACTAAATGTGTTTGTCATTTGAAACTCAGACATAGTACTTACATTCTGTAATCAGACTACAAGTACACATTCATTACATCTTTACGACGTCTCTAGCACTTGTTCATTACAACGTTTTAATGAGAATATTAATTGAAAAAACACATACCTACGAGTATTTATAGCCGCATCTGGTTAAAATAAGCGCTGGCCGCTGAGGACTGTTTTCCTATGTAATACATTACTTCATCATTTCAGCCACTTCGTCTTCTACGAGAACTGTATCGAAACGAATTTTATGAGATAACCTCATACCATGGTAGAAATATTACTTAGTCAGTCTGTAAGGTAGCGGGGCTGACAGGGTGCGCCCTACAAACATGTAAGAACCACTCACTTGTCGAGGCTACTTTATTATTTACTATTACCAAACACTACTGACATATATTTGTGGATCTTTAACAATCGTTACGGCTCTTCAGAAGCGCAAAAGTCTGACAACCCGTGTTACCAAGGGGTACTTATCGTGTTACCCAGTGACTGGGTTGTGGAGACCAGATATGCAGTCGCCCCGCGCAAAATACTGATATTCAGCTCCATCATCAAGGCACGCAGATGAATATCCATCATATCCATGATGTGGACCCCCTATTGATAACCGAATAAACAGTCACAATTTCCATTCCATTTCTTTACCATTATAATGCACTGTGTCCACTAGTACCAGACCACAAGGAGCGATTTCTTATTTAATTTCATATTTTAATTTTCAATGCAAAACTGAAACTTTCCCGGAAATTATTAACAACAATTCCACGTAAATTATTGATATGCGCTGAAAACACATTCACAGTATTCATGAAACTGCCTGTGTTTTATCTGTAAAACGATACTAACATAAATAAAACCAAACTTTCTATGAATTGAAATATTCATACATAGTGAAAACGGCGCCCTAATTGCGTAACATAATCAATCTCAATCAGAATCATTTTGAAGGAAATTGCTAATCCATTGTTTCATATGTTCGAAACATTTGTCTGCTCTACAAAGCAAATAACGCAATGAATGTTGTTGAACTGTCAAAATAAAACCCATTGCTACTGATTGTGTGTTACAAAAATTCCTCCGCAGATTATACTTGCCTGCGAGGAAATTGCGCTTTACAATCAAACATATTTCACCGTATTCATGAAAATACCTTCGTATTATTTATCTTTAAAACGATGATATTGCTGAATTGAAATATGCGTAAGTTGAGTACAGTACAGGGCACAACAATACCTACGAGGAAATTGCCCCTGAATAGTATAAATCTTCCAATTATTAAATAAATAACTTCACTGTTATTTTTCTAGTTATAGAAATTCACTTATAACAACTCAAACATGACGCATCCACCGGAAATAAATATGGGAAATATATAACTGATCCTCAAAACATTTATTGACCTTCAAATGATGTAGGTACATTTATTTAAATTAATGAACCTCTAAAACGTTTTTGGGCTTCTAATGATGCATTTTTTTTAAATAATAATAGAGCCTCGTTTTATTTTAAATATCTTGCGTTTTCACACAGTATCCCACAGGTCACCCAGATTAAACTGTTTAATTTAGGAATGTCACCAATCACGCGCGACCCGAATTGGTCGCAGTAACTAACCACGACCTAAAATGGGTTAGGTTAGGTTAGGACTGTGACCGCGCCAGTCGAACGTGCGCTACGAGTACATGCAAGTTGATCGCAGCTCTTTAGTGATTTTAGGACCCCGAAATAAAAATAAAATGTGGGAAATATGTGTGTGTATTTTTTAAATTGAAATTATTAGGCCATAATTCGTAAAAAATCGGCTTCTTTGCTGCAGCGTCTGCGGGGCGCTAAAAATAGCATTCTGAAGGTCATTGCTGCTCGATTTGACTGCCCCATTCAAAAGCACTGGGTGAGGGTAGTGAATGGTTTTGTTTAATAGGCTACATAAAGATAAGTACTAACAATACTAACATAATTGTAAGCTAATATTGTTGCTAATATATACTAACAAGATATGGATTTTAATTGTCCGAAATAAATTATTCTATTCTATTCTATTAGAGGTTCAGGAAGAGAAGCGCAATCATTATATTAGAGTGTACCATAATATTTTTAGTAGCGCAAAATGAGAATTATTAAAGGTTCGTTTAAATACATGCCAAATTACATAGCTTGGAATAATTCATTTCAGTATACGAACCACCTTTGTCACCTAAACCCGCCCATAATATTATAATTCCACCAACAATTAAGAAATATTTCTGCTCTATAAATCACAGAGTCCTAAAACCATTAAAATTATTGAGTGTGACTACAATACAGGGTGTTCAAACGGCCGCTGTCCTATACAGAGTGTGAACACAATGGTGGCTATTAATTAATTAGTTAAAACTGTCTGGAATGACGTATGGAGAGGAGGGGACGCTCTCTGGCTTGTTAGGCGAAGAAATGATAGGGCGGCTAGTAAGGAGGTTACACAGTGTGATTTTTTTTTTATTGAAAAGATAGGTTAGGTTTAGAAATAAAAGGTAGCCGTATTAAAAAAGGTCATACTATTTTATAGCCTCATATTTATAAACGGTGCTTAGATTTAAAGAACGTTTAACCGTCTGCGAAATCATAATTATGACGGTTATACGTTCTTTAACTTTAAGCACCGTTTATAAATAAAAAGGTTTGTTTTAAGGCAACCATATTGTGTGAAAAACAATGTAGGTACAGATGCCAGCACATCAAGCTACTACAATCTGTCAAACTTTATTTGATTTTCAACTTTATCGCTAAAGCATTAAGGTTCAAGGTTGATTAGGAAAATTTGTCAGTTTCGGGTAGCTTGACCTGCTGGCGACTGTACTTAAAAAACCATGACTGGGTCCCGCGGGGTACTTGCGTAACACACAATCGCAGCGTTATTCATTTTATCAATTCAACAACATTCATTGCGTCATTTTCGCTGTCGAGCAGACGAATTTGTCAAGCATATGAAGCAATGTATTAGCAATTTGATTCGAGTTATAATGGAAAATTTGTACTTTTTTGCAAGAAATTCAGGCTTCATCTTCCTAGCCTTTTCCCAAGTATGTTGGGGTTGGCTTCCAGTCTAACCGGATGCAGCTGAATACGAGTATTTTACATGGAGCGACTGCCTATCTAACCTCCACAACCCAGTTACTGAGTGATACGACCCTTGGTAAGACTGGTTGTCCGACTTTCAGGCTTCTGACTACAACAAATTCAGCATTAGCTAAAATTAAATTAGATTTTTATCTGTTAAACGAGGCAGACTGTTCAAATACCTCAACCAAAAAATTAAAAAGTCAATATCTCAAGTTCACATCGTAAGGTCTCTGACATCGTTCACAGAACGACTGTCATTAAAGTCAGACAATGTTTAATTAAAAAATGTAATAATCCTCACTTCGAAGTAACTTCGTGACTTACGCCAAATACTCAAACGTAAGTTAATTTTAAGTAGCAGTTAAGTTGCATGCTGCATCTGTCACTTTAGAAACTTTATGCCGACGCGACGATGGAGCAAAGTTAACTATAGTACAGACGCCAGCACATCAAGCTACCCGAATCTGTCAAATTTTCCCAATCAACCTGGAACCTAACACTTTAGCGATAAAGTTGAAAATCTATTAAATAAATTGAACAGATTGTAGTAGCTGGCAGGCTAGTGGTGGCAGTTGGGTGGCAGGGACATGGACGCGCAAACTGTAACCATGAAGTTAGCACGTGAGCCGGTTATCAAAAAAAAAACAGGATATCATAGAAAAGTGCAATACGTACGTGGTCAAATTGTATGGAACAGCAATTTTTTTTTTAATAACCGAAAAAAATTTCAACGCTGGGGGATCGGTTCAGAATAATGTGCTGAATCTATGGTGACAGGTTGCACGTCGATGTCTCAGCCAAAGTAAAGTCATGCAATCATTTTCCAGGCACAGTAAGGCTGCTAGGTGGCAGAAAGTATGGTGGTTGTACTTCCTCGGACCAAATATTATTAAATTAATAAAAAGAAAGATTATGATTGTTTGTATGTCTGTTTGTTGCGCTTTCACGCTAAAACGGATGAACGGATTTGGATGAAATTTGGCACATGGGTAGACCATGACCTGGATTAGGACATAGGATACTGATTATATCGATATTCCCACGGAATCGAGACTTATGCCGGTGAAACCGCGGGGCGTAGCTATATCTTTAATAAAAGTTAAATTACAATTTACTTACAATGTCACGGAAATAAAATACTTCTTGAATAACGTTACTACTTACTACTCCAGTTGCAAAGTAAAAGCGTGCTGTATCAGATCTTGACGTCATTTGCCGGCTATTAACCGCTTAATACTTACGTGAGCTGGACCAAGAAGCGAAAGAGCGGTGCTCTTTCGCTTCTTGGTCCAGCTCACGTACACCGTTCGCGATTTATTTGCCAAGCATGTAAACAAATATCAGTACCTATTTGAAAAAATAACTTTAATACCCACACAATAAAGTTCAGTTTCCGCTCCAACTTCAAACATTTTTATAAATTTTTTAATAGTGCTAGTCACTCTGAAATCAACTTAATTTATATGAAAATAAAGTTGATATTTGTTTGACTTGTAATAACAACAATTGGAAACATACATTTGAATAGACCTTAGGTTACCTTACACGATTACCTTACAACCGTGGTGACTGCATAACACCTGTATTTCCCGAGGGATTAGGCAGAGGTGTATTGCACACCCGCAAATCGCTGGTTTTGTTTAGTCCAATAAAGAGGGGTGAGTCGTCATCTGTCTGCCTTTTCCTAACTTTGTCAACGTAACGGTATGGTAGGTGAACGTTTGTAGTGTAACCGGATTTTACCGGATGCAGCTGAATACTAGTATTGAACATGGAGGGACTACCTATCTGACCTCCACAACCAAGTTACTAGATAACACGACACCTCTTGGTAAGACTGGTTCTTCATCTTCTTTGCTTCACTCCCAACAGAGCGGTCGCGGTCACAATGAATCATATCCAATCGCTTGTTAAACTGACACAAATCCACTCCAGGCTTCAACTGAGAATATTATAAAGCGATATCTCAATAATACTCTAAGTGACGTGAACTGAAATCATGTTTGTACTTAACAAGCCGTGGAAATGATAATTTATTTCCACAAACACCCGACATACTCCAAAGTCTCTAAAAAGGCTTTGTATTGCCGTTACTGCAGCGAGCCAAATACCGTGGATGCCTAGTCCCCCATTCATCATCCCAATACCGGCCCGGCAGAGACAATGGAGCGGTATATTCACTGAATAGCTCACAAGATGGATGGGCCAGAGGTGTTCAGTAGTTTTTGAGAAATGGCGCACTAAATGGACTGTTTGGTGAAGAAATATGATGTGTGGTCTTGTTTTTACTTTAGGGTAACTAGCTGCGTTCACCTGATGGTACCTGTTTCCTGTCACCTATCACCTGTCACCAATGAACAAGGTTTTTGCCGTTGCGATGCTGACTTTGGACGCAAAATAGATACAATGTCTCGTGTGCCTGTACATACTGACCGTGGAACCCACGTCATATTTATGCCCAATTGTAGAATTGGGCATAAATATTATATTATTCGAAAAAAAATCTGCTTAGTGGTAGCATTAAGTAGAATTTTGGTTTTGATTTAAAGAGTAAAATTTAGGCCCGCGTTGACATCGGAAATTATGCTACGAGGACGCACTACCGGGATGATAAGGATAATATGTCCTAAACTAGTTAATGGTCTAACTGTGAGCGAAACATCGAAATTCGTTCAGTCGTTAAGCACTCACTAAACAGTCAGAGTTACTTTTGCATTTATAATATTAGTGAGAATTAAACTTTTCAATGTGGTCACTAAAATCAGTAATGCACCACACAACACTATAGAAAAGACAATAGTATCTACAATACGCTAGATCAACGAAAAACCACATTCCTACTTTTCTAATCAAACACAGCATTCCATTTCACCTTCCACACTCGAACAAAAAGATTTACATCCAATCTCCTAACTTCACGACCCTCAATCAGAGATGGCGCCACTAGCACAATGGGAGAAAATTTATTACTTTTTTACTTTACAACACAATTCTGCCGTTGAAGTGAATTACCTGAATTATGGCCTAGCCCCCATCGGAGAGGGTGAAGGTACATGTATTATGTGTGTCTGTGTGTGTCACTGAGTTATTTGCGTTCTAAAGGGGCTGTGAATCGGTTCTATTGAATTTTGGCAATATGGCCGCGGGGTGATAATTTAGTAATATATTATTTAGCACAATGCCGTTAGGGAATGTTTTGTGGTTCCCGATGGAAATAGGTTACCTACTGGCAATTCGGTGCTTAAGAGAAGACCAATTTTCTGTACGAAACCCCGTTTTTAGTCATCGTGCAAAAGTAAAACCTCTGCTAGAGAGCCTTCTACTTGATTAATAGGCAATACTGATGTCCTATAAATGGTTGTTGAATATGGCGGAACGAGCTTGACTCCTACCGAAGACTGGCCGGCACTTGCAAATTGAAGAATAGTGTAGAAAAGGGACAGGCAGGCCTTTGTCCCCGCAGTGGGACACTGCCGGCTAGTCAGATTAGAGTAGTTGTTAGTCTTCCAGACTTCTGTCTCCATGTAGCGACTGTCATACATCATGGAGTTGGAAGGAGTCATGATGGTTAAAACACGGTCACCCGCCCAACTCCCAACCTCAACAACTGACGCTTTGCCTCATAAAACTGTCGGATGTCATTTTCCCCACAAGAAACTCAACACATAAAATAAATATTTGCCCATTTTAAGTAAGGTCTCCACAGCGGCGCGCGCCGCGGCGCCGCTCAATCATATTTCTTTCGTAATATTTTATAAACATTAAGATGTTGATTTATTGCGCAGATCGAGTGCCAGGAACGGAGCTATGAACGGAGCTATGAGATCTTGTACCCTTGACACCATTTCACATGTTTTCGCCATGTTGTGATTACAATTTGATAGGGATTCCAATTCGGCAACGAGGAATCGGATCCCGCAGGGTTCCCGGTTGGATTTCCGCGGGGTGATTGCGTACCATTTACAAGGGCAATGCTTTTCATTTTGATAGTTCGACCATATTCATTGCGTCGTTTACGTTGTCGAGCAGACGAATTTTTGAAACATATGAAGCAATGGATTAGTAATTTCCTTCGAAATCCTTCGCAACATAAACAATAACGAACCCAAAAATAACGTTGCACATTATTAACCAGAATATTAGAACATAAGTACCTAAAAAATAGATACCTAGTTTGCAAGATCTGGATTTGCATCTTCTGCTGCAACGGGATAAGAATTTGTGGCGTTTGATGAAACTCAACGCCACCACGTCAACGCCAGCTGTCGTCGAACAGCGCTGTGGTTATGACTCGCATAGGTTCACACTTTCACAGCATTATGCTAAGCGATTTTCCTGCCGGTTTGCATGGATGTGATGCATATTTTCCCCAACTTGTTGTTGTGGAAAATATTTCAAAATTCAAAGTGTCTTCAATCTAATTCTGAATAGAAACAACATAAAATGAATGAGTCGTGGGCCGGCGACGCACTTTGATCATAATTTAAATAGATAATAAACAGAATGATTCGCTTGTCCAAGACAAATAAACTGTAAGCATGAATGACATGTCAACATTATCCCGCGAACTACAAAAAAAAACTTTTGTCTTCATCACCTTAGCCATCGTCTGCCTGCCTTTCCGCCACCATGTTGGGGTCGGCTTACAGTTTAACCGGATGCAGCTGAATACTAGTATTTTACACGAAGTGACTGCTAATCTGATCTCCATAAGTTCCACAACACAGTTAGTGGGTAACACGATACCACGCGGTAAGACTGGTTGTCAGACTTTCGGGCTTCTAACTATCCGTAACGATGCACACATCACGCCCGTCCTTTGCGAAAGGTTAGGCAGAAGTGTATAGTGTACTACAGATCATCCACATTTCGTCAGTTAATGTTTAAGTTCCATGTCACAGATCCACGAATGATAGCCGAGAACAACGGAAACATGCTTTTCGAGACACGGAGTCGGAGGGGCTCTACGGACACGAAGTACAAGAACTAGTCATCATCATCTGCCTAGCCTTCTCCCAACCATGTTGGGGTCGGCTTCCAGTCTAACCCTATATGTAGCTTTCTGTCACCACACTATCAGTTACTTGGTAACACGGTACCTGTTCTTGATAAGACTGGTAATCAGAGAGCCAACTATTTAACTGCCCAAAGGTGCGCCAGACGTACAACCAAGGAAGTTCGTGGAGACTATCAACACAACGAAAATATCGAACAAAACTCATTTTTTGAAGTCGGTTATAAAGTTATAAAGCATAGATCACTATAACACCTTTCTTTTTGCGGCGGTGTTACAAAAAGTATGAAACTACCCACAGAGTCATTGTGTACTGTCGATAGTCGCACGTGGCTGCGTCCAGCTCAGTCGCGTGGAAGTCTAGATAATGTTCTAGTTTGTGAACGAGGTTTTACGTTCAAAAATCATTTTCAGTTTCAGAATCTGATGGTTTTGTTTACAAAACTGATTATTTTATTTAGAATAAATTATGTTTTTTTTTTTTGCAGAAATGATCTGTTTATTTACACAAGTGATCTTGCTGTTTACAAAAGTACTTTTATTGTTTATTCGAGTCTGTACTTATTAGTTATCATCATGACTCATGAGACGTCGGCTTGACCAAAGCACAGATTTATAAATAGTTACTACCAAAGTTCCCAATCTTATGACTTGCGACACAAATATTGTTGATCATATCACATACATAGAGTCCCTTAAAAAGAGGCCGACATTGGTGTCCATTTCGAGCCTACATTTCTAAGTATTAAATTGAGATGTAAGATTAAAACAACACTCTTCGGGATTTCGTAGTCAGACCAATGAATGAATGAAGGGCCAACATTGTTTTGCCTGTACCCAGTACTGTTGTCATCACTATAATGTCGCCACAAATCTAGTGCTACATGAAATCTGCGCTCGTAACTCTGACGCCGCGACAATATAACGTTAATTAGCAGATCAGACCGTGGAGGCCGAGTATTATTAGCGGCAATAAAAATATGCGCGCAGACGCACAGACGCACAGACACACGGACACGTGAGATGTCGCGGATGTAGTTACTATAACTGAGATATAGTAACTAGTTAACATTAAACAACATCACGCCTGTAATCCCCGGAGGCTTAGGCAGAGGTGGACCTATAGTAACTATACACCCACGATTCGCCAGATATGTTTACGTCTCATGTGCCTATTGGCATGAACCGAGCACAGATCCGGGCTTGAATGAACAGATCCAGGGTCCGGGCTGCTACTGAGAAATTCCAGATGGACAAACACACTGAACAGATGAAATAGGTCCTCCTTTAACTATTCTGTGGACAAACCAAATACTACTTTGCCCGACCTGGGGATCGGACCCAGAACCTCATGCAGTCATGCTCAGCAGTAGCGTTTGCGACCACTACACCATTGAGGCAGAAATATTAATTTGTTTCCAGTTAATGGCAATGGACTCGCCCATTTTTCCTAGTTCACTTTTCATTAGGTCGCAAAGCAGATCCGCGTCTAAAGCTAGTTTCTCTATAATTAGAAGGTACCTAATTAGTCTCATACGTTGGCGATGTTTAATTAATGTGCGGCGATACATCAGTCGCGACCACCTGTCTGCTCATGTCAGCCTGGTACTTCGAGTGAGGAAATACCTGCGTTGTAGTAGAATTAGACTGTAAACGTTTACTTGGAATAACGGCCAATTTATTGAAAGAAAGATGGCGGGATACAGAAAGAAAAATCGAGTAATATAATATAAAACCCATTTTTCTGACTACACTAACTCATCATCATCCACAGCCTGACTCCGCCCGCTGCTGAGCATAGCCAGAGGGCTATGCTCAGCAGCGGGCGGAGTCAGACACAGGACACAGGAGCGTGGGGAAGACAAGAGAGCTTGTCTTCCCCACGCTCCTGTGCCAGGCTCGTCCAATTTTGCCCGCGATGGCAGCAATGTCTGCCCATCTCTATACACATCTGCCTACGCCTTTGCATTACATGCGTGATGACTGATGTTATGTATGTAGACTTGATAAGACTTTCAGTCTTCATCTTCGTGTCGGTGGCCCGACAGTATTTCAGATCTAGTTGGTCCAAAACTTCGCCACTGGTGGCGCTGCCACCGATGGCGTGGCAGCCCAGAGGTCACTTTGACTGCATGTTTTGGGACACAGATTGCAAGACAGAAGGTGGAGCATAATTTGTAGCATAGCTCCACATTCCTGACGTTCCGTCGTGTTAGCCCCACTATACCAAGTTGGAGTTACATCTTCCCACTTGGGTTCGGAGAAGAAGGACTTTCAGTAAACGGCGGCTAGCTTCATTCTAATTCTAATAAACAAATCTATGTCCCAGCTCTAGATTATCCGTTAATTAAACTAGTTCGTATCGATCAACTCACGCGCAGTTATTAATAGCAGGCAATGACGTCACGCGCCGTTTATATAACCGTCTGATGAGATAAACAGATGTGATCGAGTACACGATGGGCCATGATGGCAGACTAATGAAGATTGCACATTCATTAATTATTTGTGATAATGCATACAGAAATAAACGTATGCTTTCTTCCCATGGGGAGGTGGGCAGAGACTACAGAAGGTCAATTCCCGTAATAAAAAACGTTCAAAACCTAGTCGAAATCTCATCTCAGTGACAATGAATAATAATAATAGTAATTTATTTCTCTCAAAAAGGTACAGTTTGATTGATAGGATCGAGTTACATTTTAAAGTTCATCCTTTGTGAGAGCTGGAGTCTATACTGGGTTCGGGACCTGTATGACAGATCTCCAGGCTCACACCCTTAAAATTACAATTTTAATGGCACTTACGTACTACAACATTATAAAAGCTCCAAGTACTGAGAGGAAGAGAATTAGTAGGAAAAAAAAAGAGATGTGCTGTCTGTGTGTCTTTGGAGAGTGTTGTGTGTCCGTGAGTGCAATATAAGTAAAAAATGAATGAGAAGAATGTCAAAAACTTGTCAAAAATGTAGGGAAATTAGAGGTATTTTTGACAGATAGGAACTGAACGTTTTTAAAATTAGAATTGCACCTCGGAACGACTCCTGTTACGATCCTTACATACTTACCTTCTCATTTTCCTGGCAAATTGAGTATGAGAAAATGTTTGGTAAATAATTTTATGTAATGTTCTGTCTCGTAACGATAATTACTTTGTATACTTACCTACTATTGTATAGAATCAAGTTCTTCTAACTGCACAGACAGCTGTCCTGCTGGGGAGTTTGTTGCGCCACTTGTTCCCAGCTAAAGCACTAGGAAGTGGTGAAGGGCGGGCGCTTTTAATTTATGACTTTCAAAAAGTACTGATTCTTAGCTTAGTTTGAATAAATGAGTTCTGATTTTGATTTCATTTTAAACGATACCTCTTGGTAAGACTGGTGGTCACCACCATTCCACCCAACCAACCATTCCAACCATTCTACCCGTAACGACTGTCAAAAGATCTACCAATAATAGCCGGGACTAATGGCTTAACGTGCTTTCCGAGTCAAAGAGGGGTCTCGTCTCGATATGTAAAGATACCCATCCATCAGACCCTAGACCCATCCACGGACCAACCTCGGCAAGCGTAACTTAACCTGATCGATGAACCAATAACTACTGATTATAATGTAACTAATTAAATTATGTCTTTGTTTCAGGTAAACATTTCGAGTATTCAGAATTCAGCCCCAAGAAGCCAGAATTGTCGTTTCCCGGGTAAGCTGCTCATTAGGTTCCTATTCTATATTAGTATCCTGGATTCCTGGACCCACTAATCAAATACAGTAAACGGTGATCTTCGTGCAGAGGGATACTAATAGTGTTGTAGCAGCGCTCTATGTCACATAACAAAATAAGTTGGCATCATGTAAACGGGATGATGGTTCTATGTTAGAGGGTCTGGTTTCCGCGCATAGTCCTTCAGGAGGACCAGAGTGTGTGAGCCTACCTATGTACTTAATAAGCGCACCTACAGACGTCGGTCGATAAGTGCGCTTATTACCCGGACAGAGAAAATACGTTGCGTTTCATGTTAAACTTGAGGAAAACCAAAAATAAACAGTGGTGTTTCTACATATATTATAAGCAGTAATAAAAGCTCCGAAAAAAAATTAAAATATGAGCATACTCAAAATATGAAATTTACTGCTTTAAAAACTAACTTTTCGACAACTTATATAAGCGAATACAAATAAAGAAACGACTGAATAAAATGCTGAACATTACGAAAAATTAATACAATACTTGCTGACGTTATATTTTTCCACCAGGTTAAATTGCGTTTTACCGAAATCTGCAGGTCATCATTTTTATCGTAACTTACCTATTTTATATTATAATCGTTAATTTATCGTTTATAATCAATCTTACACATTTTATATCTGTGGCGCTATGGCTGTGTGGTTTGGTATAACATTCAAAAATATGTTTCTGGCGTTATGTAGTTACAGTTCTAACCTAACCTAGCTTTTTCGATTTAAAAAGATATATGCGTGTTACGTTGCAAATTTCACTAAACTATAACTTTTCGGAAACTTAGTATTTTTTTTCGGAAGTTTAGTATTTTTTTGGAAATTTAGTTTATTATTTGGAAGTATAGAATATTTTTCGTAAAATTATAATCTGAATAACCTTCATGTTTGTTTGTTAAATACAACATTTTTGTCGGTTAATTTTGTATTAACTTTTCGGTAATTGACTGTAATACTAACTAAGCTGTGTTAAAATGTAACACAGCTTAGTTAGTATACAGTCAACCACAGATCGCTGGAAGTTAATTTGTTTTTCGGAAGCTTTATTATCTTCCATATATTATTTGATAAATGATTTATTTTCTGTAAGTAGGTTTGTACAAACACTTACACGTAATCATATTTTATGCCGGCTCGCGTGGAGTTTCTTGCCGGCTCTTCTCCATATGAAACGACCAATTGGAACCGTGCACCTAACTTCTGACGTTTCATAAGTGCCCATGTTGGTTTAATGTGAAATAAAATGTTTTGATTTTATAAAGGGCCCACGGACATAATTTTTTGGCATTCACCGTTTGGAAAAGAAGTGGTGCAGAAGTCTTCAGAAGAATGAATTCATTGCCATTTTTTTACTTCTTCAACATTTTAACGGATATATTCTACTTTTATGATAACCTATGTTCTACAAATAAAAATATTTGAATTTAAATATCCCATGTTTTTTAGCAGAAACGACATAATCAGTAAATCAGACATCCAGTCATCTCATCTTATAATAACTAGACCATTTAAAAAAATATCTAGACCAAATTACATGTAGAAATTATCTAAAAAAATATCAGTATAATAATATGTGGTAAATAGCCGAATTGACGCACGTTGCGTACGGTGGCCGATGATGGGCGGCGCCCAAAGACAGGGCTATTTATAACCACGTACAGTCAGCAACTGTAGTTAGTTACAAATACAGGACCAGCTTAATATTTTTTATTATGACGGAAAATATGCAGGTATTTAATATTACATTACAATCCATACTGGTATTCAGCTGCATCCGGTTAGATTGGAAGCCGACCCAGACATAGTTGGGAAAAGGCATGCAGATAGATTGACTCACATTTAAATGCGGTAGTAACTCTGTCCGATAAACCATAACCTGGGTTAGGACGTACATAGGATAGGTACTTTTTATCCTAGTAGTACGTTCTTTCCAACAATCACGCGGGCCAAGCCGCGGGCAAAAGCTAGTACCACATATTTTAAATCACTTGAGATACAAACCGGATTATCGAATGAAATGTCAGTTAAGAATTTTAGATATTATGTGAAAGTAACAGAGTTATCCCACTTTTGTTGCTGACCGTACTAGGAGTTAAATGATGTTGTTATTAACTGCAAATATAATTTATAAACTAGTGCGAGTATTACTTGCGGAAAATTGTAGTGTATTTATACAGGTTGAGTCATTGAGATGGGTCGGTATAGAAAATTCAGTTTAATCTAAGAAACTATATCGGTTCTAGAGCTTGGGAAAACACACTTTCCGTGCCTCGGAAAGCACGTTGTGGCGTTGGTCCCGGCTGTCATTCATAGATCTTTGGCGGTCGTTACGGGTCGTCAGAAGCCCGAAAGTCTGACATCCAGTCTTATCAAGGGGTATCGTGTTACCCAGTAAGTGTTGGGTTCTGGCGCGCCGGTCAGATAATTCGCTCCATGTAAAATACTGGTATTTAGCTGCATCCGGTTAGACTTTAAACCAACCCCAACGTACTTGGCTAAAGGCTAAACAGCTGATGAGATTGGGAAACCACAAATCTCATACATGGCTCGGCCATTGTAACAATCATTTTCTTTTTTAAAAGGCTACGTGTTATTGCACCCTGTAGGAATATTGCAAAAAAATAATGCTTATTATTTTTATTTACTTCATCAGAATAACACCACTTACTGAAATAAATAATTCAGAACTCACTGAAAACTCAGGAAACCTTTGAAAGTAAACAAATTCAAGAACGGTTTCGGTTTATTCCGAAGTTAAATTAAAATAGGATTATGCTAATCTAAGCTTAGCATTTTGTCCCGTTGTCCATCTTTTTATACAAACTCAAAAAAAGATACGCATTAATTCTTTATCTTTTCTACATTTTATGATATCGTCAGAGTACATTTTAAGAAACGAAGCAGCGATCATTTTCTTAAAACATTTCAATATTTCACCCTCAAAGTACCAGGCTCTCATAACTCTTAAGGAGCTCTTCTTTCATTACAAGAGGCAGTAACATACTTGACACAAGTAACAACCATATAAATCCTTTGGGAGACGAATTAAAGATCTCATTAAGCTAACACGAGTAACATGTGAGAGTCGTATGAATTGAACATGAGGAGACAATAGAATTTAACATAATTGAGTTTGGTCTGAGGACTTTTTGACTTTATTAGGACGCGTGTTGCTACGATACGAGTTTGTTTTCTGTGTGAGGCCTTTGTTCTGCAGACAGGTATTTATTACTGACTTTTATTATTCTCGTAGTACCAGCCGCACGGGTCGATCGATCAGGATGAGGTACTCTTGCCATGGTTGGCCCGTGGATGGGTGACCACATACCAAGATCTCTTGGTGCCTGAGAAAGCACGTTAAGCCGTTGGTACCGACTGTCATTCTTGGATCTTTGACAGTCGTTACGGCCCGATATATAATCTGACAACTAGTCTTACCAAGAGGTATCGTGTTACCCAGTAACTGGATTGTGAAGGTCAGATAGGCAGTCGCTTCATGTAAAGTAAAATACTGCATCCGGTTAGAGTGGAAGCCTACCCCAAAATAGTTGGGAAGAGATAAAATAAAATAAACAGGTGACAAGGTGAGTAACATGACCATTACATTACTGTACTTTTCCAAAATCGGGCATTTTAAAATGAAACACTTTCCAGCTTGACAATTTTATGCAAAATATTTAAAAAAATAACATATCACCACGCCTGTAATCCACGACGTGTTATCTAGAGATGTACCCATAGCACACCCACTTTTCGCCAGTTATGTTCCAAAATATTTCATCGCATAAAATTAAACTTCTTATTTGAATGTACGAGTATGTACTGCACAAGGAGTGCACACCCCTTTTTATCGCAAAACGTGCTTAAAAATATCTAAAACCTGCATTACAATATATTATGCACACCACAGCATCCTTTTTATCTCGATTTAAAACTTGTTAAGAACATCTCTAACAAAGATAGGCCATGCTCCACAGTCGCCGATGGCACTACGGCACTACAGCGACATCTTATGGTACTTCATAGTACTTTTGGTACCACTGAAGAGCCTCTTAGTGACGCTTCAGATCGGCGGCTGGAGGGATTAGGTAGGTAAGGGTTGTCGCACACTTGTAGTGAGTGATTTGACGCGCCAAGTCGCGCGGGTAAATAAGGACTTTTCCTGACAATGGGAGATAAAGTGTTTGTCATCTTTAGAGATTTTTTGGTGATCAAAAGGTTTTATTTTTCTTGACTGCTAAGGTGGGTTTTTTTTAATCGCGAAAAGTAAGAAAGAGAGTATAAGTATTTCATATTTTATGAAAAGGTTAGGTAATTATTTATTTTTATTTTATGTAGATAGTTCACTACCCTTATTTAATGAAGTATTCTGTCCATTTTCAAACAACTTGAAATTCAATTTAAGTTAACGTAATCATGTCTCGATTTAAAATGTAAGATAACGCAACTCAAGCCCCCAAGATACACGCGCTTCTTATATCTAGTAAAGGTGCTCCCACACAGCAGTTATCTATATAACGTTATAAAACATTGTGTAGCACGATAACATTTTATAACAGTGTGTAACATTTTGCTAGAACATCACTGCACTGGTTCAAATCGTTGTATAACATCCCTAACAATTTATAACCTTTTTTACAGGTTGTAAAAAAAAGTTAGACGACAAAATATTATGCAACATTCTCTGACTAACGTTATATAACTGCTGTGTGAGAGCACTTTTAGCCATTTAATTTAGTACTTAGTGTAAATAGTTAGTTGCATAATAAATCAAATAAAAAGGTAAGGAAACATAAATCTAGTGGAATAACGTTACATTTAGTCATTAAAATTATAGTCGCATATAGAAAGTTCAATCACAAACATCAATCATTAAATTAACAACAGCTATAACTTGACGCAGTCCACATTACTGCTGCGTTGAGTAGCCCATTACAATGATAAATAATGATAACTTATGACGTAACGTTATTATGCCGTTATTAATTACTGTTAACAAGCCACGGTTGGAGTAATTTAAACCAAATAATAAATATTTACATACATCCACAACCACGAGCCTACACTGAGTACACAAAACGAATTGTATGATGCCATTGAAACAACACAAGACACTACGCTCAGCACCCTTGCGTAACATACGATCATTCACAATCTGAATGATTTTGAAGAATATTGCTAACCCATTGCTTCATATGTTCGAAAAAGTTGTCTGCTACAACGTAAATAACGCAATGAATGTTGTTGTACTGTCAAAACTCTCGGCTCAACAATGAGAGTTGAAAATCCAGTGCGCGATATAACTTTACGTCCGTGCGAACGGGGGTTAAGAATACTATTAGAGCATGGCAGTTGAGAATATGTCATGCTCACTTAAATGTCTCACTGATGGTGGCGCGTGTGTTGGATCATTCGGTTCCCTACAAAATGGTTGAGCTAGGTGGTGCTGATCCTCCCCCCCGGTGGGTTCCCGCATTGTCGAGGCGGGGGGGCTCAGTAGCCGTGGTGGATTGGGCCACGGTGAAGCTAAGAGGAACCCGAGGAGCGGCCGCTCGTCTAGGCTGTGCGGAAAAGCCGACGACGTAGCGGCCGGCGGGTAGGTTGCGGTGCCGCTTGGGCGACATCGCAGCCTACCTGAGGCGGGCCGCGATGTCCCCCGTGTGGGAGACATTGCGGCTGAGGATTAGAGGCCGCGGCGGGAGAGGAGTGTCGGTGTTACGTTGCCGCTCTCCCTACCTTCCGCGGCCTTGACGGGGCCGCCACCGTTCGATGGCGGACGCGGTGGGGCCGCAGGGGAAGAGGAGTGTCGGTGTGTCGTTGCCGCTCTCCCTATCCTCTGCGGCCGTAGCCCCCCATCCTGGGGGGCATGCGGGGCCCGCCGTTCAGGCGGGCGTGGGGGCCAGCAGGCAACGGGTGCGGGGGCACCGTTGCCTGCATTGCACAGGCCTCCACCAGTGTTGGACGGGAATGGCTAGGTGCTCCCGGCCATTCTCGTAGCCCCCCTATGTGGGGGGCATGCGGGGCCCGCCATACCATCTAGGCGGGCATGCGCCGGGAGGGCTATGGAGGTAAAGGCTATGCCTATTCCCGTGGCCCTCCCATCACGGCGAATGAGGGAACACCGATGAGTTTTAGTGGGTATACTGTCATTCCGACAGGGAGTCCCACATACCCCGTCTCGTCCCCCGTGAGGCGGGCATGCATAAAGCATTTCTCAGCGACAAAAAAAAAAAAAAAAGGTGGTGCTGATCCCCCCCCGGTGGGTTCCCGCATTGTCGAGGCGGGGGGGCTCAGTAGCCGTGGTGGATTGGGCCACGGTGAAGCTAAGAGGAACCCGAGGAGCGGCCGCTCGTCTAGGCTGTGCGGAAAAGCCGACGACGTAGCGGCCGGCGGGTAGGTTGCATTGCCGCTTGGGCGACATCGCAGCCTACCTGAGGCGGGCCGCGATGTCCCTCGTGAGGGAGACATCGCGGCTGAGGATTTGAGGCCGCGGCGGGAGAGGAGTGTCGGTGATACGTTGCCGCTCTCCCTACCTTCCGCGGCCTTGACGGGGCCGCCACCGTTCGATGGCGGACGCGGTGGGGCCGCAGGGGAAGAGGAGTGTCGGTGTGTCGTTGCCGCTCTCCCTATCCTCTGCGGCCGTAGCCCCCCCGACCGGGGGGGCATGCGGGGCCTGCCAATTAGGCGGGCGTGGGGGCCAGCAGGCAGCGGGTGCGGGGGCACCGTTGCCTGTATTGCACAGGCCTCCACCAGTGTTGGACGGGAATGGCTAGGTGCTCCCGGCCATTCTCGTAGCCCCCCTATGTGGGGGGCATGCGGGGCCCGCCATAACATCTAGGCGGGCATGCGCCGGGAGGGCTATGGAGGTAAAGGCTATGCCTATTCCCGTGGCCCTCCCATCACGGCGAATGAGGGAACACCGCTGAGTTTTAGTGGGTATACTGTCATTCCGACAGGGAGTCTCACATACCCCGTCTCGTCCCCCGTGAGGCGGGCAAGCATAAAGCATTTCTCAGCGACAAAAAAAAAAAAAAAAAAAAAAGGTGGTGCTGATCCACGCGTCATGTTCGTGAACGGGCGCCGTTGGTTGAGACTGGTCATCTCTTAACTGCCAGGGCTTATTTTTAATGTTATAAATTGTTTCTTTTTTTTGCATTGTTCTCACATATAGAAGCAATAAAAATAATGTACCCAGGATTTTGTAATAATATCTTGATTTAAAAGAGTGTCCGTGGAGTTTCTTGCCCGTTCTTCTCCATAGAGATCTACGTTTTTGGAATGGGCGACTAGCTTCAACTTTCTGACTAACTGACCGACTTAAATAGTCGGTCAGTTATGATTTTGACAATTCAAAAGTGCCTGTAAATGGTTTAATTGAAATAAATGATTTGAGTTTGAGTTTGAGTTTGAATTAAATTATAAATTATATTTCTATAAATTGGTTTTAAAAAAATCACTTTTTTTGCGAAGAAAGGCCGAAACAAACTCAGAGTTCACAATCTCTTTTAAAGTCCAAACATAATCTTGTTCAGGCCATGTGGAGACCATGCAGATCAGTGTCCGGTATTCAAGGCTCAAGCTCAGTCTTATTGCTATCCTTTACTAACACGCCAAACCATAAAGAGATGGAAGCAATATAGAGCTGTCAAACTTGACATGTTATAAACATCAGCAAGTTTTTCAGTGACATTATATTTTAATGACTGAACATTTTATTTTGATGGTTTGACTTGACAGGTCCAATTTACTTTAATCGCTATCTGGGGCGTATTTAATAAAACCGACAGGCGACAGGCAACAACCCTGACAAGCCCACAGTTTTGCACCTTCACAGATTTTCTGTTATATTAGAACAGTACCCATCATGAAAAGTGTAAATTTTGAAATTTTTTGACAAATATGTGATAATAAAGTAAAATCAAATCAAATCATTAATTCGTTTGTAACCATAGGTAATTAGTAACTAGTTAGAGTGCTGGGTCGTTCTTTGGCCAAAGAACTAGCATTGCCATTCAACATGGCAATGCTGCCAGTCTTCTGGGCACGTTTCCGGATGACAGCGATGCGGATGAGTACTTCGACGCCTATCTACTTTTAAAACGCAGTATTAAGTTCAATTGGTAGGTACTTTAACAAATAGGTGGCCACCACTAGACACAAATGGTCCCGCGATCTTTTCACGCGTCTTCAAACCGCGTCATGGAGTGGGCGACGTCCCTTAGTAATAATATCGACTGGATTATATTTTGCAGTGTCTGCAGAGAGGGCGGTGTTAGATCTTGTGCTGTTCGGCACTTGAAGATTGCTTCCAAAGGTTTTTATCGTATAACAAAGGAGAATGTCGGAATATAATATTTTCAGCGAATACTTTTTTACGTTTCGGACGCCATAATACTATTTGAAAGTACTTTTTTTCGAGATATCGCCAAGCATTTAGTCGACTCTTCACGTGACCAGAGGGCTGGCCTGTTTCTTGGCCAAAGAATTAGCATCGCGATACAAAGTGGCAATGCTGCCAGCCTTTTGGGCACTGTTCCTGTTGACAGCGATGCGGACGAATTTTTTGATGCCCTATGATTCTTTTGCTTATTTTTTCACATGTACATATTATTATTTTAAATATTAGCTTATATAATGTAAATATTATTCGCTGGTCTGATTAATTTGTTCGTAAAATTATAATTTGAAGGTTACTACCACTTACTACGATGAAATGAAATTATTTATTCCGTAGATAGGGTATTGGAATCGCTTTTACAAGTCGTATTAATAAAAAAAATAAGCTAGACGAGGTCGGCGTTCCATAACTGACTACTCTGAGAAGAAAGACCGAAACAAACTCAGAGGTACGGTGTGTTGCGGTTGACCGCGTACGTTTTTAAAGTCTTGTTTTGATTTCTTTAACGATATTCTTAAGTTTGGAAATGTGCCCAGTGGTGTGTGGCATTAGTGATTGCAGAATGGAATATTTAAATACACTACAAAACACTTCAGCCAGGATTCGACCAATCGCGTAAAAAAACGCAATAAGAATAGTGCGCAGACAATGAGAGTATGTACCAGGCCGCTAGACCTTGTAAGAGGTGTTGCGTTACTATTGTAGACCGCGGGAGTCAGGTGACTCTTTGTGTCTTGTGTAGCCCTAGTACTTTGCATTTAATCTTAATAGGCTTAGTACCTACTGAGTGAGGGAAGTATATATTTCAATTACACTTTCAAACTTGTACAAGTCTGGGTTTGGCGTCTCTGTCAGGTTTAGGGTTGCCAGGCACATGGGACTTAAACGTAACTACCGAAATCTGGGCTAACTAAAAACTTCTGTCTACTTATTCTGGGAAACTGCCCCCTAAATTCAGAACTGTTGTGTGAAGAAGCGAATCGATTAGCTGGCTTGTCATTCCAACGTTATGAATACTAAACTTGTGATGTCCAACTAAAATAATGATAAATATTAGAATAATCTATAAGAATGTAAGCACCGCTTGAAATACAAATCACTAAATCCATTTAGCGCTAAATATATTTCAAACATCTACCTCGTGACATCTTCAAACTCAACACAAATATTCGTTGAACTCAAACTCACAGCATTTATTTCAATTAAACCATTTACAGATTTTTGAATTGTCAAATAGTCCGTCAGTTAGTCAAAATTTGAAGCGAGTTGCCTATTCCAAAACGTAGATCTCTATGGAGAAGAACGGGCAAGAAACTCCAAGGACACTCTTTTAAATCAAGATATTACAAAATCCTGGATACATTATTCTTGATGCTTCTACTCGTATATGTGAGAAATATAACCGATATGTATGAAAGTTTAACTTTATATTAATTTAGTGATTGTGGTGTAAGCGAGCTTATTTTTTAATTAAAATGACAAAGTACGGTGGTCTATAAAATTCGAACGTAGATTGAATTACTGATGAAACTGAAACTGTAAAAAGTCGCCCGGTCGTAGTGAGCAAGCGTGGTAATCAATACCTTCTTCCTCGATGAGAGAACCCTTCCCCTGCAGTGGGGCAGTAACAAGCCGGTAACACAAACAGGTAACTGAGTAACTAGGCCGCCGGTAACTTGATATGCTTCCACTTTGTAAGGCTTCCTTCTGTCTTATGGCTTCTGACAACTGTTCGTATCGATCTGAAGCCGATATGGGCTTATAGGCTATATCGAGGAACAAATTACAATGACGGAAGTATTTTTACCCAACTACGGGTTTAAAAGGAAGGGTTATGAGTTAACCAGTCTGTGTATGTGTGTAAACATGTCACTTTTACATGTCATAATCAGCCTATAATGTTCCCACTGCTGGGACACATGCCTCCTCTCGGTGAGAGGGAGCGGGCCGTAATCCACCACGCGGGCCCAGTTCAGGTTGGTAGATGTCATGTCTTCGAATTTTTGCTTCTAGGACATTGCCGGTTTCCTCACGATGTTTTCCTTCACCGTGTTGAATGTAGTGGTAATGAAATAATTTACACAAAGTAAAGCGCCTGTCTGGGTTCGAACCTACGACCTACAGCTCGTAAGTTACGGCCGATACCACTGGGCCACCACTGCTCTCATGTTTACATGTCACGGTTGTCATTTGTAGATCGTTGACAGTCATCACGGGTAGTCAGAAACACAAAGTCTGACGACCAGTCTAAAAGAGGTATCGTGTAATCCAGTAACTGGGTTGTAGAGGTCAGATAGGCAGTGCTTCATGTAAAATACTGGTATTCAGCTGCATCCGGTTAGACTGGAAGCCGACCCCAACATAGTTGGGAAAGGACTAACAGATGATGATGTATGCACGTAAATTCAAAAACCAAAATATTTTGTTTCACATAAACCTACATGGGCGCTTTTGGAACATCAGAAGCTAGGTGCACGGTTCCAATTTGTCAATTTCTATGGAGACGAGGCGGCCACTCCACGGTGACTCTTTTTAAAATGTATGCATGGCTATTAGATTCCTATTGTCTTTCATGTTAAAGTGTCACCCTTCATCAAAAGATTGAAAACTTTTTTCGACCTAAAATAAAACAAAATCTTTACTCTACTCTTAATAAAATACCAATCTAAGTATTTGCTTCCTGGCCAATCATAGCCAAGCTATATTATCTCCTATACTAAAGCATTCAAGCTATAAAGCATAGGATAACAGCAACACAAGCACGTTCATAATTATTTATGCTCACACCGCCGCTACGCCGTAGCACCGTAGCCCGTAGCAGCTACGGCCGTGTCTACGCATCTGCTACGCCATCTACAAGGTATTGGCTTGCAATAATGATGATTTAGTTCTAAATTGATGGGCTCTTATGTGTTCCTGTGGGCCTGGTACTTTGTGGGTTAGAAGTATGCGTATGTTAGGGGGGATAGGCAGAGATAGAGGTGTGGACAGTCGTGAAATAGGTCAGGAGAAAACGGACTAAAGCTCCAGCTTCCTAGTAGAGCGGCGGCCGCCGAATAACGGCCGCAGTTGAGTTGATTGTGTTAAATAACGAAAACTCTCTAGAAAAACACACCAACTTACTTTCATAAGTAAGATTTCAGTGACGTCATTCGACGGTACATTGCAGACGCTATGTGGCGGCCACCGTTTAGGAAACCCTAGCTTTATGGTATTAAATCAATCAATGCTCATTTCTTATCTCGAATCTGTATGAGAAGGGACTCTAGAGACAAGGAATAGAAGGAGTAAGCATAATAAAATGATTAAAAAACTTCTAATTTAAAACATAATGTCCCTTTGAACAAACATCTTTCAATCTGCAATAGGATAACGGTCCTTAAAATCAATAAACTTTTAAATGAATCGTGAATGTATGTGTCATTCATCTACCTAACCTTTTCCTACATTGCGGTCGGCTTCCATTCTAACCAGATGCATCTGAATTACTGTTTAGCGGTTCTATTCATCTAAATTGCGTGGCTTGACGCGTGTCGGCGACAACAGCAATATCATATGTCTGATGTCGCCTGCAGCCGTCGGTGACTGATGCCAGCGATATGAGCTAGATATAGGCTGAAATGTAGGCAATATGCATTGTTGTAATATCAGCTTGCAACTGCAGGGCCAACGCCACCTCTCATACTGAGAAGGGACGAGCATTGATCACCAAGCTTGCTCATTCCGTGTTTGTAATTTGAGACTGCTATGTCCAGGGTTTGTCGCTTGTTGACAATAACATTAAGCCTGTGTTCCTTAAGGTGTAGGCGGCGGCAGAGGTGAGTATTTCTTCCTAAGGTATTACAATTTGATTTAAAATTGCTGTGGGCGCTCGAATTAGAACTCTCTCAGGTAGATTAAGTTCAGCCGTATTTGCTGTAGTACCTACACTTTGCTTATTTTTAGATAGCAGTGGTGGCTCAGTGGTAACGGCCCCGAATTGGGAGTTGTAGGTCATACGTTCGAACCCAGGCAGGCGCTTTATATTGTGTAAATAATTACATCACTATTGCTCTCAAAACGGTGAAGGAAAACATCGTGAGGAAACCGACATGTCCTAGAACCAACAATTCGAAGACATGTGACATCTACCAACCAGCACTGGGCCCGCGTGGTAAATTATAGCCCACTCCCTCTCGAAGAGATGAGGCCTGTGTCCCAGCAGTGGGAACAATATATGCTGATTATGCTTATTTCCACAGTCGAGAAAAATATCAGATGTCCTTATACATTTTGTTAATTTATATGGCCAAAAAGATTTCTTTAAGCGATTTCAGGATTGTCCCAAAATAAAAATTGTTCATAATGATGAGTACAGTGATCCCTTAAAAGGCTGAATAAACTAAAATTAAGCTTTTATAACTTGGTTTTCAATTAATTTTCAATTAACTTTCGTATTATGAAAAAAAGGCTTTTTGTCATAATACCCACTTGACAAAATATGAAGTTTTTACTATATTGGGCCATTCAGAGCCAGTTGACAATTTACAAGGCAACAAAAAAATCCACCATTATGTTTTCAATTTATTAAACAAAATAATAGTCGGCGATATTTTGTTCGGCCTTTGACATGTAACAGTACTTACACCTCTTTAAGCACGAAATCATAATTAATCAATTTATTACCTGATTCTTAACTCATTTAAGTCACTAATTGCTTACATTAATTATGTACTCACATCCTGTAATTAAATGAAGTTAAATTTAATTTATACACCTTACCCCTTTTGACATAGAGTTATAAATTCAATCAAATTCTGTGATATTCGTATCACTTAATTTTAGACCCTATACTATTTAGAGTAAAGGTGCCAATCGCTTAACATTTATCATAGATGTGTCCATACTAAACGGTTATTTTAAACCTTGGCACTAAAGAAATAAGGTTGTAAATCTTTGATGCTAAGTAAAGGCAATTTAATATTCCGTGGTTTTATGAAGATGACGGTAATTAAGTTCAATTATAATTAATAGACAAGCCTTTTGTCTTATGAGACTTAGCAGAGTAATATTTTAGCCAATAAACGTTGTACGCTAAACATTGGGACGTCCCAATGAACCGCCTAGTTGTCGTTTACGACAGCCACTGATGGAACTATAAGCAGAGGACAGCAATATTTTAAGCAATTTTTATTTTATCCTGACAAAAAAAAATAAAAATAAAAACGTGGCTTGTTTATTAATATTCAAAATCAAAAGTCAAATTAGGCTGAGAATCAACACGTTTCGAACTTCAAAATTACATAAGACAGTCCTCCAAAACGACCGGCTTCTCCACTTCTTAGTGCTTCCGCTTGGAAGAAGAAGTGGCGCAACAAACTCCTCAGCAGCCCAGGTGTCTGTTCCTATAGTTCATGACCCGTAACGTATTCTTTATATTTTCTTCTTCTGTTCTTCAATATTGTTGCCATCGCGGGTAGAACTTGGATAAGGCTGACACAGGAGCGTGGAGTTTGGCACAAGAAAAGAGATGACAAGGTATCCGCGATGCTTTCGAGTAGTGATCTTCAGTAAGATGTAATTACTAATTAGTAACCAGACTTCAAAAATGATTTTTTTAATACTTTTTAAGTCAATTAACCCGTTCAATGCCGTTATTACAGACACAATTTAAAAACCATTGTGTCTCGCGCGGATCTACGTTAAACAACGCAAATCATTCAAATTACCTTCAAAACTCTTAACAAAGACAAAAACGTCCCCTCGCAATAATTTCTAAACCACCAAACTCGCAGCTATCAAAAGCAGACGAAAACTACAATTAATCTGAAGTTACGCAAACGAGAAGCGAACCCGTCACCCGCAGGGAGGCGTGTCCGCGGAACATCAATAACGTGGTCACAGGCACTGGAATGGACAGGACTGTCCCGACTTCTGAGGGGCGAATGGACATTGTGTAGTATCTATAGTAGGTAATTTGATATTCGATTTGCGGCTATATAGAATTCGGACACTAGACACTTATCCGGCTCCAGTTGTTTGGTTCGTATAAAAAGTTTTTTTTTTTTTTGTAAGTCGTTTCGAGTAGTCAAAAGCCCAAAAGGAGATCGTTTTACCAAGTATCTGGGTTGATTCTAGGTCAAATAGGTGAACGCTCTATGTAAAATACTGGTAGCCACATTAGGTTAGGCTGGAAGCCGTCCCCAGAGGCTAGACAGATGTTGGATGGCAAATAAGCAGCGGCCCCACCGCTGCAGTACCAGACGCATCCCAGGTGCATTGCAAATCCCAGAGACAAAGCTGAAACGTCTCTTGTGCCTGTAACTACACCGCCATCTATACCCTTCCAATCAGAGCATAGCAACGCTGCAATTCCAGCATAAATAGGTAGCAGGTGGTAGTAGGAACCTTTTCTTATAGGCATTTCTTTCATTTTCTATTTTAAAACATTGGCTATATCGGAGCTGAATTTCGAACAAAGCGCTCTTCCACTCTATGTAGAGTTTTGAGTATCAATACAGATGTAGAGTCGAAGCCTCTGAAGTATCCTTCATACTGGAACAAGCAACGCTGCTTGGCGACAGAAAGAAGTCTGGTGGTAGGTAAGGGCGGGCGTTTTTGGAGGACTGTCTTATGTAATGTTGACGTTCGAAAAGTGCTGATTCTCAGCCCAATTTGAATAAATGAATTTTGATTTTGATTTGATTTTTGATTTCAGTGTGGTAACCGTCAACCCGTAAGCGTGCTCACAGAACAGATAAAAGCGTGGTGAACAGTGCTCGTGCCTTCTCTGTTTGAGAAGAGCCCATTGCCCTCCCGGGAGACAATAATAGGCTGGTGTTATTATTGTAATTATATTAGTGGCAGGAGGTTCTCTCCCGGACGAGCTTCTACACAAACAACTATACTTCGAAAACTTTGTATTTTAGTAGATAGACAGGTTGTTACAAATGGGTGTCTTAATAAAAGCGTTGTCATGGCAACAGTTTCGTTATTTCGATATTTGGAACACAGTAGTCAGTATTGATTTTCTACCGTTGCTTGGTTCAGGCGATTATTTTTAACTTATGAAAGGTGACTTGTGAAAATACGCGTCAGGAAACCTCTCCTTCTCTTTTGACGTCGGTATCCTAGCCTGTTCCCACCCATGTTGTGGTGGACTTCCAGTCTAACCAGATACTTCTGAATAAGACTTAAAGATTCATAGAATGAATACCCGTTCTTAATTATAAAGAACAGTGGTGGCCCAGTGGAAACGGCCGCCACTTACGAGATGAAGGTCGTAGGTTCGAACTGACAGGACAATGCCCACACTAGCTTGCCGATACGCGGTCTACACTGCAGGACTCGTCTGCTCCATCGGCCATCGGTCCTTCGACAAACATGACCAGCCCACTGCCACTTCAGTTTGCGTACAACTACAGTCAACTACAGTTTCAGTTTACTAAAACTATACACAAACTAAAATATGGCTTCGAAAAACTCATCCGCATCGCTGTCGACTGGTAATGTACTGAAGAGATTGGCGGCAATGCCACGTTGTATGGCAATATTAAAGTTGTAAAGTTAAAACTGTGGCGCAGGTACCAAAATAACAAGTTCCTAATTCTTCAGACCACCGTGCCTGTTTCTTAATAAAAGCATATCATAACATGTAGTAAGTTTCGTCACCGATACAGTTATTATATTGCTTCGTGTCGTATCGGTTTGTAACTGTGTGTAGCGGTACTGTAACGTTATGCGTTGTAACGGTTATATCATGGCTATGTACGGCGCAGTTGTAATGGGTATCAGCATCAACATGGGTGGTCATGTCAACAAATGTTTATATGACGAGGTCTTGAGTTTGCATACATAAACTCACGCCTTCTTCGCATGGGGGTAGGCAGACACTACAGAACTCCACCTACTACGACACTTACATACTCCTTTTGCTTCGTTAAGGTAAAATCTACACGAGTACTATGCACCTCACCTTTCTGAAGAACATCATTAGTTTGATGTCTAAAGTACCATCATCTGCCTGCCTTTTCCCAACTGTTGGGGTCGGTTTCCAGTTTAACCAGATGCAGCTGAATACCAGTATTTTACAAGGAGCAACTGCCTGGTAAGTTATTATAATCAAATCATAGCAAACTCGCAGAACAAAGACTGCTTTATTGGTTCATTAGTTGCAAGCGCGACTGCTGACCATGGGGTTCTGGATTCGATCTCTGAATCGGTTAGCGTTATTTGGATGTTCCTTCTAGCAAATTTTCAGTAGTAAACCGGAGTATGGATTTGTCCGGTTAGTGGCAATAAAAAAAAATCGAAGACGTGACTTCTACCTAACAGAACTGAACCCGCGTGGTGAACTAGGGTCCACTCCCTCTCACTGTGAGGAGGCCTGTGTCATGCAGAGGGAATAGTGAAGGCTGATTATGTTAGAGGCAATAGGCTCGTTCCGTATTTCATGGGACTAACTGGAGAATTGTGGTTGAACTACACACAGTATAAACATCTGTCATATCCTATTAAAAAACGGTGATTTAGGTAGCTATAGTTACTCCGATATAAAATATTGTCAAACAGCTCGTACCGTCATTAGAAGTGTAAAAAAGAATGTTTTTACTTCATCATGCAAATTAGAACCAACAAAAAAAGTATCTTCAAATCCCTGTAGAATGTTAATGTAAGATAAAAACCCGCTAAGACGGCGCTAATCGCTCTGCAATGCTATACTAATGACGCCGCCATCTGTTGGTGAGAAGTTGGAACTAAGTTGAAAAGTATATTCTTACGTTTTTGCAGAAAATTCGTGTAATGAGAGAACAGAAAGGTTTGTTTTCCAAATAAACGATATGGAGAAAAAATTTATTTCGTAAAAGGTTCTCTTAATTATAATTTAAGCCTGTTCCGATTTCTCTAAGTTTTTGCCCAAAAAAGCTATCATTGACAAGCAAAACACGCACTGAGGTACAAACCTAAGAATAAATATTATAAATGCAAAAACTAACTTTCACTCAGCCAGTAAAATCAATTCACCAAATAACAGTTTTTACGTGACTTTCACATAAACAAACGAAATGGGAAAAATAAATGTTACAATCAAATAGAAAGAAAAAGATCAGTTTTACTTCGAAGACATTGAAATACTTACTTACAGAGTCGTTTTGATAACTTTTTAGAAACATTTCAAATTATTTTAAAGTCGTGGTGTTTGACGATTAGGTTTCATGAAAGTATTAAATATCTAGATAGATTAGCCAGATAGCAAAGTTGACAGCGTGGAGGTGACTGTCATAGATCATGCTTTAATCTCAGGTCAAACTGAGGCGCGTATATTCGCGTGACTTCTTAATCATTAACAACTTTCAATCATAATCTGAATCATTTTGAAAGATATTGCTAATCCATTGCTTCATAAGTTTGAAAATGTGTCTGCTCTGCAACGTAAAAATAACGCAATGAATGTTGTTGAACTGTCAAAATGGAAGCCATTGTTCTGATAGTGTGTTCCGCAACTACCCCGTTAAGTTTGATTTAAGTAAGAAAGACCGCCATAGAAGTGGTAGTGATGAACGCACCATACTAAAAATGGGTTAAACACAAGCCAATAAAGTTAACGCCTTCGCAGTTTCGTTCAACACGTAAACATAAACATAAACAAAAAGTCCTTATTCTCACAAGCACCTACAACACACCTGTTTCCTTGTACACATTGGTATTTGGGAAGCAAATCCTGCTTTATGGTGATAGAACCTCAGTTGTATGCGCTCCTGGTACCTCTGTAGCTTACTGACTTTATGTTATCCCTATGTGGATGGAGAAGATAGGTGTGGATGAGATGTGGGATATAGGGAGTTTGATTCCAGGGTGTGGTATTTTATGGTGTTTCTATAAAGTACAAATTTAAAGCACGCATAGCTTCTTATTATCTAAGCGTGACTGGAACGAAGCTACGGGATCGCTCCTACTCGTAGCTAGGGGTTGCCCTAGCTAGAGTAATGATGCCTCAATGCATCACTAGTTTAAAGTTTAGGAAGAACTAGCTTTTACCCGCGGCTTCGTCACCGTGGAGGTCGGAAATAATTCCACAGAAAAAGTATCCTATGTCCTAACCCAGGTCTGTGTATGTGCCAAACATCGAAATTCGTTCAGCCGTTAAGGCCTGAAAGGGCAACAGACAGATTTATAACATTTCAAGAAGTATAGACGCCAGATTAGTCTAAAAAAAAATTGATCTAATAAGTATATCTTTAGACTCATATGAAACACAAATCAGATTCAAATCAGCCTGTAACTGACAGACAGCAGAAAGGCACAAGTACATACATCGAAGGATTGATCACCACCAGCGGCACCAGCTAGCTAATAATCTATGCTTCACTAAACACTAAACAGTGTGCAAACAGCACGATTAACGACTGCACAGTCGCACAGTCGCACAGTCGCACATAATGAGATAGTCGCGATTTATGTACTCGCCCTTATCTGTGTACTGCGGGGCGGGGGAATGGTGACAGCGAGTAGCGGTAAGCGGACCATGACACTAATTATGAACTAGGTTTTTCGTTGAATTAGAATAGCCTTTACAAGTAGCTGTACTTATTTGCCTTCGAAACGCTAAGAAGAACAATGATAAAATATTCGTTCGTTACATCCCGAACTGTCGCTGTTTCCATATTGCTGAATAAGGTCACATTTTTACCAGTATACACTTATAGGCTGACCGCAGCCCGTACACATACTCGAAATGACAGTCCCCTGCATTTTGACACTTCTAGATTATCTATTGCATTATTTTTGCTGACGAGCAGTCGAATTTCTCAAACATGTGAATCAATGGATTTCGTAGTATTGTCAAATGAAAGTAATATGTTTTTCCGAATATTTCCGAGTTAGCAATTAAGGTGACCAAACAATTATAATTTTTGTTCCGTTTTGAAATTGACCCCACTAACCACATTAAAGGAATGATTGACTCAACAGCACTGAGCCAAAACCATCGCATGAAAGAATCAGTTTCATTCTCATCGCTACGCGCGCCTGTTATCGCTGCGCGTCCCGTGGGGCCGCAGTCTTATCGCCCGCTACATTTAGTATTAATCCGCACGGAGGCTCATCTCATATTTATTGGGTAGAATGCTAGATTCCGCTGAAGAATTGTTTTTACTGTAGCTTGTGAGAAATGAAAGGGTTTATTTTTGATGCGAGCTGGCTAAATGTTGTAGATACACTTCTTGAAAGTATTCCATTCTTACTTATATGGTTCATTGTAGCTGGCAATACTGTTGTTAGGTTTTCTATTAGGAATTTGTCAGGAGCAGCCCGGAGTCTGGATTAGTGTGCGGTTGATGGCAAAAGGCTCGCCCCCGTGGGGTTTAAACGTACTTGTACGCACATTTCACCAAGTACGTTTAACTCTCATTGAAGTCTCAGGTTTTTACATCCTGTAAATTGTACAGTTTACAGGGTGTAAAAATAGTCATGACCTAACCGTTATCTACACACACTGTACATAAACTAAGTAACATTTATTTTCGGTGACAAACTAAACCGATGTTTACAGCAGCGCGCAATGTAACGCACGCAAAACATTGTGCTCTGTGCAAGTAATGGTAGAGGTTTTGAGGGTAAAGTTAAGTTGTAAGTACCTATAGTAATACCTTGTTTTCATGAAAAAATGGTTGGAATTTTGACCTTAAATATCTCCGTAACCAGACGGCTCCCAGGCTCCCACATATGGTCTAGTACAAAAACACTATCACAATGATGGGGAATAAAAGTGACTCTCGGCTTCGACCGTTATTACGTCCCTGCCGACTCCTTCGGAGAATACAGGCGGGCTTACACGTAAAATGCATAATTTTTTCTCAAGTTATAAGCGCACTAAGAGAAGGACAGATTGTCTGTCTATCTGTAGAGACATTGCGTTCTAAACATGTCAATTTAATAATATAATAATAATGTATTTATTTATCCCACAAAGTACAATTACAGTAAAATAGAGGTGTTACAAAAATATTGTAGGTACTAGGACTTGTGGGAGTCAGGAATCCAAACTAGGATACCCTGTGCTATGGACTCCTGGCCCCCCTCGCCGAGACTGGAATTTTCACAAATAATTGGTCGTAGGACATGTGACAAAAAAAGAAAACAATAACAAATCAAAAGGAAAAAAATTAACACTAATAAATCAAAAGGAAAAAAATAAACAAAAATGCATGTGTGTGTTTGTTAGCGTGCGAAGTGTGAGTGTGAAGTGGAAAGTGTCGTGTGTGTGGTGTGCTGTTGTGTGTATGTGTGTGTGTGTGTGTGTGAGAGTAAGATGGTGTAGTTGTGTGTGCGTATAAAGGTGGATGTGTATAGGAGTGTGTTCGTGAATAGAGGGCTGTATGTATTTTATGAAAACGCTAGACTAGGATAAGATTGTGAGCAGTTTTTCAGTTTCTTCATAATCAAGTTCCAAAAGCCACTGTGTAACCTTCTTTTTACATTCTATCTTAGACAAATTAACAATTTGCCGAGCCTTTTCCCAACTATGTTGTGGTCGGCTTCCAGTCTAACCGGATGCAGCTGAATACCAGTAGTTTACATGGAAAGATAGCCTATCGGACCTCCACAACCCAGTTACTGAGTAATACAATACCCCTTGGTAAGACTGGTTGTCAGCTTTCGGGCTGCTGACGACCCGTAGCGATTAACAAAGATCCAAGAATGACCGGCAGGACCAACGGCTTAACATGCTTTCCAAGGCACGGAAGCTTCTCGGTATGTAAAGATGGACACCCATCCATGGACCGACCGTGGCAAGCGTAGCTTAACCTGATCGATCGACCCGTGCTGTTGTTATTACTTACCCACGAGCCCCTTTTTGTTTAGCGTTTTATAAATGTATAAGGAAGAAAAGATAATTACATTCCTGACCTCCAAAATGACAAACGTCTTCTGAATCACATTTAAACTTGTTACCTGCTAGTTTAGTCAATACTGGTGATATCGCGGCGTTGCGTGCTCCGACCGAGGCGCTGTAATCTATACCATCACGCTAGCTAAGAAACTTGGCCGGGTAGGGACAAGGTACGATGCTCAGGAATGATAAGTTGATGGCGTTGTGTACTGCAGTATTAGGTATTGGTTGTGAAGATATTAGAATTGCTGCGCTGCCTTGAAGCATCAAGGTTTCGTTTAGCGTCACAAATTCACAATATCATGAATTTGCTTTGTGGATTGATATTATTATCTTGGATTTGTATTTACCTTCTACAACAAAGCTATTTCTAGTATAAGACTTTCATCATGATAATATTATGAATCTCAAGTTTTTTCCTTTGTGTTGAAACACCTGATCTGACCAAAATTATGTCTGGACTTTAAAGAGACTGACCTCTGAGTTTGTTTCGTCCTTTCTTCTCAGAGTAGTCGGATAGGAAACGCCGACCTCATCTAGTTTTTTTAATATGATTGACGTGTAAAAGTATTTGTGCAAACCTACTTCCTACTAAAATTATAAACGTGAAAGTTTGTATGGATGGATGGATGTTTTATACTGTTTCACGCAAAAACTACTGAACGGATTTGGATGAAATTTGGCACATAGATGGTTTATAACCAGGATTAACATATAGGTTACTTTTTATCCCGATATCCTCACGGGATCGAAACTTATGCGGGTGAAACCGCGGGGCGCAGCTAGTAAAGAAATAAAATCATTTAGCATTTACGGCCATGGGGTCTGAGTGCCCACTTCGTTTTTCGAGACTTCGCCAAACTCTTCACGTGACAGAATGCTGGCCGATTATTTTTGCCTTTTGGGCACTGTCCTATTGACAGCGATGCTTGATTCTTTCCCGTCCTCTTTTATATACTTGTACATATTATACTCGTATTTATTTTAAAATGTAGGCAGAGAAATTATCGTTTTTAATAAATACAAAATCACGTAGCTAAAATAGTCACGAATTGAAAACCGATCGTAATTTATTCTTCAATTCTATTTCCCACAACCGGAAGCTGGGAGATAACCCAGTAATATCCCAGTGCATAGTTATCGCTGCATCCGGTGGAGCGCATCGATCTCTGCTGTTCGAACTGATGCACGATGCTACGCTTGTGGTTAGCTCCGTGCTACGCTGGTGGAATGGGCGAGGTTATTAGTTTTAATGTGATCAGTAAAATTGAGATGGATTTTTGTTTAGGTATAAGTTCTAGTTCTTACCATTCAAGAACGAAAAATTGCAGTTTTTCTGCACATACATACATATTCAGCCTATAACGTTCCCACTGCTGGGACACAGGCTCTCTATGGGATCCACCGCGCGGGCCCAGTGCGGGTTGGCAGATAAGACAATTTCGTTTTAGGACATAGGTTTGGTTTGGTTTTAGGTTCTGCTATAAGAATGTGTTAGTAATTTAGTGCCTAGGTAGTAGTAGAGCTGTTAGTGAAGGAGCTCGTCCGGCGAAGTATCGAGTACCTTCTTCCATGATTCAGTACTACCAACATACCTATTCCCCCCCTCAAGCAGCGATGCTGTGTTCCGGTTTGATGGGTACAAGCCAGTGCCAGTTACAGGCACATACAAAATGAAAGTGTTTATTCACAGACAGAACATTTTCACAATAAATATTACTTCTACCAAACTATAAAGTAAGGACGGTTCTTTCGTTAAATTTTTAGGCGAGCACATTACTACTATTGTCTACAATTTGTGCCTAGCCTGGTTGGTGATCTTACACTGCATTTCTTCTATAACACTTAGGATGTCCAAGCATTATTTTACAATTTTAGCGCGGTTCATAAGAGGCATAGGTTAAATGGACGTTGACGTCCCTAAAATAAAAAGAATATCTATATTCCTCCCCTGAATCAAAGCGGATAGCCACCCCAATTACTAGGAGCGCATAAATACGAACAACTTTCTGCGTCAAACAATACAGCGAGGTCAGAAGGTTCAATACGGTTTTATTTATGTTAGAAAGTGATGGAATGTGCATAAAGTGCGCAAAAGAAAAAGAAAGAAAAGTTCAAAGATGAATAATAATAATAATACAAATAGATGAAAACGAAATAGGTCCTCCTCACAACACATCTCATAACACACCACACGCTGCATTTACTTGACTTCGGTCCGTAAATGTTGCAAAAACCAGCCAAAGAGCTGAGAAAAAAGAACACTTCCGATAATAATATCCCTGGACATTTCACACAGCACCATTTGTCCCAAGCTAAGCAACCTAATGCTTGTGTTATGGTAACAAGATGGCTGATAAACTACTTATATACAATTTTGTTTTTTTTTTTGTAAATACATACATATTATAGATAGAAAAACACCCAGACTCTGAACAAATACATGTAGGTCATACAAATATTTGTTCCGTGCGGGAATCGAACCCGCGACACGCAGCGCAGCAGTCAATCGCTTAACCACTGCGCCAACCATGCTGTCAATAAATAATATACATAGCTATTCACAAGAACTTGGTACGCTTCCGTATCAGATCGAACGAACATCAATCAATGTTATCCTCCTCTATAATATGTTATATTATAGAAGTCCTCTAAACACTGTTCACAAGTCCAAAACCAGAAAATGTTGACAGTTTAAATCAAATAGACGACCTCTATTCTTCCAACTGCTGTTCGCTGTCGGGGGCAAGGCAAATCAGGTTATCGAAATGTGTAATTTTCGATACGATATCCTGTCGGATGGTCGTGAATAGCTATGCAATTGCCATTTTAGTTCTAAAATGACAATCGTCTCCCCCACCGTAAACGAAAGCCTTGGACCATTTACACAACAAGGTTTTGAAATAAGACCAATCGAAATGAAAAAACAAAAGAGCGCATGGTTTAAACCTGCACCCCAATTGCGTAACACACAATCAATCGGAATCAGAATCATTTTGAAGCAAATTTCTAATCCATTGCTTCATAAGTTCGAAAAATGTGTCTGCTCAACACGTAAATAACGCAATGAATGTTGTAGAGCTGTCAAAATGAAACCGATTCCGATTGATCGTGTGTTACGCAATTAGGGTGCTGGCACACATAAACCTTTATTTGTAATAGTCCGGTACAAGACCTGCCTATGGGACGCTATAAGGACGATATTATTTGGTGAGAAGAATCGCGATATCACTTTGCCCAACGCCGTGATCGAACCCAGGTCCTGTCACCCAGCAATCGTACTAGTAGACCTGCAAGGAGGCATTATTTCCAGCATTTTATATTATTATTTTTCGCAGACCACACAGACTTGTCCTTCTGTGTTTTCCTTCATAGTAGTTGCCCCGGCTTCTCCGGTAAACATCCCGGGCGTCAGTCTGTCTGGCTATATTGATTGCGTAGATCCGACGCGTACGAATACGGCGATACGACGCGACTACGACCGATACGCACCGCCTCGCGTAGTAATAACACTTCTTTGGTTTCTGTTGGGATTCGTTACAAGGTTTATTTTTGTATACTTGTTATGGTTTTAGTATTGATTTCTGCTTAATGTCAAACATTATGTTACGCTGACATCTAAAGTATATTGATAATAACGAAAGACATTCAGTAGGTATATTGAATCTCTATGGATATAAGAAACTTAGAAAAATCAAAATATATAATCTTCGTTTTGTACCGACGTCAAGTATAGGGAAGGCCGGTTCTCATTTATATGACCGACTACCTGCGCCCCGCAATTTCACCCGCATAAGTCTCAATACCGTGGGAATAAAATATATCCTATGTCCTAATCCAGCCGATCGATTCTGTAAAAATCTCACCGTGAAAAGTTAGGTGAAGTGAGCTGCCAATAGTGTCAATCCCTAGCATTAGTTGGAATGACAGCTCACTCCACGCTCATTTCACCTAAGTTTTCACGGTAAGATGGTTACAGAATCGCACTGTACCAAATTTCATCCAAATCCGATAAGCTGTTTTAGCGTGAAAGCGTAACAACCAAACATACTTACAAAAAATCAAGTCTTTTCTCTTTATAATCATAGTGTATATGAATCTATCTAAGTTAAACGAACAAACCGTAGTCCTACCTGACTAAATTCTACATAAAAGCCATTTCCGCTGCATTACCGACCTTAACAACAAGTAGAAGCAGCCTTATGTGACTGTCACGTCATTGGCATTACCACCCATAAAGATAAAGATTAAATTGCTTATATGCCTGTAAAAAACGTGGGACTTAACCATAAATGTGGGTGTGCATACACCTCTGCCCAGCCCTTCCGGGAGTGATGTTATGTTTATGTTATGCCTGTAAAATCCCTACCACACTTCAAACCGGAATAGCAGCGATATTTACCTTTGTTAACAACGCTAAATAGCCCTGCTATTTCGGCTTTTACAATGTGTTTGCCAAATGGCAATTGCATTGTGTACTCACTCATCACAAATGTATGCGCTATCTGTCGGAACATAGCTCATATGCCATACCCGTTACATATAACACCATTGGTAGTAGGTACACGATAATATACAGGGTGGATTTATAAGGGCTGGTTTTAGCTGTTGTAGCTACAGAAAAACTTTTTAAGGTTTTAATGCCTTTAGCTTTTTGAGAAATTTTGACCTGTATTTACAGATTTTGCAAATAATATACAGTCAGCAAGTAAATGGGTAATTGACTTAAGGCTGATTTTTCAATGGACAGATAATTTTTATTCGTGGAAAAATATTGACGTCTGACAGATTTTGTATTGAAGAACTGACAAAAATTCAAAATTATTCCTCCGATAAAATTATCTGGCGTTGGAAAAATCAGCCCTTATTAATATTGTTGTTGCCAATCCATTCTATTTCTTATAAGGATCAAAAACTCTATTTGATCAGAATTTTATAAATTGAAATATTATCTATTCTGTGCAGGAAACAGAGGGACAATTTCCGCATTTCTAAGAACGTTCGCATTCCAATATCAGTCTCAAAATTTCAATCAATTTCCCTACATTTTTGACATTTCTGAGTTTGCTTCGGCCTTTCTTCTCAGAGCAGTCAGATAGGAAACGCCGACCTCGTCTAGTTTTTAAAATATGATTGACGTGTAAAAGTGTTTGTACAAACCTACTTACAGAAAATAAGTCATTTATCATTCATTTATCATTGATTGTTGCTGAGATAGAGTTTATGTATGGTCTTTTGAAATCTCAAACGACTTCCTCGTCCAACCATCCACCCTGTACCCATCCCATACAGGAATGTACCACCTTACTGCGTCATGTTTACGAGGGCACGTGTCTTCGAGCCGATGGCGACAGCTTATTGCATATTGCCCGCCGAATTATTACACCAATAGGGCTTTATTACCGATCATGGTTTAGCTAGGAGCACCCATAGTTGATAATAGTTTAATAATATGCTAAGTGGGTAGCGCAATAGTTGAAGATATCGTGTTGTCATCGACTTGTAAAAAAATATTGCCATGAAGGTAAGCAGCTTGGGTAGCATGAAGCTTTGTACGCAGCGGTCTTAGAAGAACGGTAATGCTTTTATTATTTTCACTAGCCTACGCTGTCCCACTCCTGGTAAAGGCCTGCCTCCTCTCCTTCCATCTTCCGCAAGCCCGCGCGTCCTCCTTTCAGTTTTGACGGGACCTATCCATTTTTCATGATTTATGACAGTAAAATACATAGGGATACGACATAATTATAATTTGAGTTTGTATTTTTTTACTTATGGTAAGTACATAAACGGGTTTTGAAAGCTCAGGCTATTAATAAACACTTTACTGTAACGTTATGTAGATCCATAAGAATCTTTTGGTATAAAAACTTTTTTACAAAAAAAAAACAACTGACTTCCATAAAAACACCACAAAGTGAAAAATACCTTTAATTTCGGAAGCCGATGTCTTTGGTTTTTTTGTATTTCGTTTTTCGCCACCGACTTCCGAAAGTTATTAATTTTTTGTTGTGATATTTTTTTTTATTTTTGTTGTTTTTTGTTGATTTTTCAAAAACCGCTTGTCCAATTTCGATAAAATTTTCATGGGACCATTTGGGAAGTATACCCTTTCCAACAAAAAAAGTCAAATCACTTGGCAAGCGACGGAGTTATGCGCGAACAAAGATAAAAAAAATACAAACATCCGAATTGAGAACCTCCTCCTTTTTTTAGAAGTCGGTTAAAAACCACATAATGCTTGTTTTATTTTTAGCGATTATTGTCCCACTGCTGGGCAAAGTTTCTCTTTCCACCTCGCTGTATCCAGAGCTGCCAGGGACTTTATTAAAGAGGTCCAGCTCAGTCTCCATAGGTGACGATACACAAGCAATTGCCTTGGACAGCCAACCTCGCTTGGAACCTTGCTGACTGGCTTATCTTAAGCCGTGAGCTATTTGTGTATAACTCGTGAAGAGGTTGAAAGTCTACAGTTATTATATTGAGCTTAGCATATCAATAATTGCACTCTACCGATGTCTGTGTTCCCTTCCACATTTAACCCGTCTGCCTTCAAAGCAAGAGTCAAGCAGACATCTTCTGGGCACGCTCGTGAAAAACAGGCCCATTCAGCAATAAAAAATTTAAAGGCAAGCGGTCACCAAAATATAAAATTCATCCAACGTATCAAAAAGGTATCTCCCTGAAATAACGTTATTCACGTCCTCGAACAAATCATTAAGGATTCCATAAAAGAACCCATACATCGCAAACCCATTCCCGCCAGCTGTCATCAAAAAATTAGCCAACGTTGCAGAAAAGGTTAGAGGGCCGTGATTGAGCGATGGCCGCCGATCGGATTAGAATATTTCGGCCGTTACAGCCACGTGCCCGTCATGGCCGCTCGTAACGGCCGAGAATTTTACGGTAAATTACTTCCTAGGTAGCTCAACACTGTATGTAAATGTGTGTGTAGTTAATAGCTTTGTTTTAGGTAAAGGGCAAAGGTTTGACACGAAAATGGAGTAACTAATTGCCTATTTGTGAGCCTTTGTTGTTACGAGTATGAGGTTGCTACTTTATATTTAGTTTACACACATTACAACCGGGACGAGCTGGAGAAAACAAACGACCAGTTGTCCAGTTTAGCCCTGGATTGAAAGGGCTGGAAGTCGTGGGCAGAGGCCTTTGCCCAACAGTGGGATGGTGCAGGCTAACAATTACACATATTACAAGATGTTAGAACCATGAATATGTCAGAATCGTAGCACGTAGAATTCTATATAGTTTCTGTGTACCCAATCAATCTGTCGAGCCTGGATGCACCTGAATACCAGTATTTTACATTGAGCGACTGCTTATCTGACCTTCACGACCCAGTTACTGGATAACACGATACTTCTAAGACGGGTAGTCACGTTTTGAGTTTCTGACAACCAGTAACGACTGTCACAGGTATACGAACGACAGCCGGGACCAACGGCTTACCGTGCGTTCCGAGATACGGAGGGGTGCTAATCTATGCGTCATGTTCGTGAACGGGCGCCGTCAGTAGGGACTGGTCAACTCTTTGCTGCCATGGCTTATTTTTTATTTAATTTTATATTTGAATTGTTTTTTTTTATCTGTTCATTACGGACGCTTTTAACATTCTGCATCGTTCTCACATGCATAATTTCTAACATGAATGATGTAACCAATACTTTGTAACCATACGCTTTGGAATGGGCAACTAGCTTCATTTTTCTGACTGACCGACCCCTTGACAATTCAAAAGTACCTGTAATTGGTTTAATTGAAATAAATACTTTGAGTTTGAGTTTGAGTCTCGTAAAAAAAGACAAATCGTATGTATCTACTTATACTTATAATGTTAACATCAACTCCACTGTAAATCTGTAAAGTCCACACGTGTCGCGTGGGTTTTGATTCTCAGAAAAATACTCGTGCAAATTGTTTGTGGCCCCGAAAGTTGAGATCACACCGAATTGCGGGGAACAAAGAGACAGGGAGCAACGTACAATGAGACAGGGAGCAACGTTACATTTATTAGTAAAAGTATGTTCATCTAAAGTTCATCCCACAAATACAAAAAAAGTTGGGAGCACATAAATATTAACGGTTTCCAACTTTACATCACACCTTTAACACAGTACTTGAGCTCCTTAGGTTCTGAGTTGAGCTGCATGATTACTGACAAATGCGTGCACTGACTGGACAGGTCCACACATTCTGTGTAGTTCTTTCCTCCAAAGACGATTTCAGACATACATACAAACATGGTCATGGTACATGGTCTGACCAAGATTATATGTCTGGAGTTTAAAGGGACTGTGACCTCTGAGTTAGTTTCGGTTTTCTTCTCAGTGTAGTCGGATAGGAATCGCCGACCAAATCTAGATTTAAAAATTTGATTGACGCGTAAAAGTGTTCGTACAAAACTACTTACAGAATAAAATCATTTATCTAAAGTACAAAACAAAACAGCCAGGTACACATCGTTTATAAGCAACACATTACGAACTTATCTAAATTATTAGTAAGTTTAACAACTGTCGGTCAGCCCGACACCGGAAGGGACCGCCGCCGCGCCGGCAGGCGTCAGGGACTGACTATCATATGGTGAGAAATAGGTCAGAGAAGCGGGGATAGGTAGATAGGTAGCCTGTTTGTGTTGAGGTGTTAGTTTTGTTTAGGTGTGATTTGTTTTAGTGGTACTTAGTAAGAGATGTTTTTAAAGTCGGAAGGGATTTTTGCTGCCGAAAAGCTAAGTTGTTTTCGCGTGATTGGCAAAGCCGACCCCGCGCAACGGGAAATGGCGAGGCCAAATAAGAAAAGGAATGAAACTTTAATACATAGGACATTTCAACTTAAGGGTTCTAAGTTTGTAACACAACATAAACATATTATAACGCAAACGTAACGTAAACCGGAACGCTTTCCTGAATCTAAAATTGTATAGCATATATGTATGTATATCGGAGAAGGTATGTCTATTTCTCGTTATCATCAGGCATATTTTAATTACTGTGGGCGTACTGTGGGTAGTGTTGGTTATAGCGCAATAGAAAAGCGCAATAGAAAATTAGTCACACTAGTGAATCACACAATGTCGGTACACAACTTAACGATACGGAACGCGAGACAGTTTCTAAGCACATGTTGTCCGTACGATGTCCAATATTTCGACGATCCCGAGAGCTCTGCTCACACCGCTCTTGTATAGCTGTAGCTCAAGCTAGACTCTGTCTAGCGCCACGAGATGGCGCTGGCGTTCCGAATAAACGAATAACTCCGACATGTATATAAATCAATCAGTCTTAAAACGTAAGTGCAAAACGAGTATTTACAATTTTAAAACCGTTCGAGTTTACGTTATGTTTACCCTGCGCATTCGTGCTAGGCCCACAGAATTTCAACAATGTTTTCCTTTACCGTAGTATACAAGGTGGCAAGTGGACATCGACGCGCAAATTGTAACCATGACTTCAGCACATGATTCTGGACTCCCTAGCGTAGAAATTTTTAGTCGGTTATCAAAAAGAAAATCTGCTGTCTCATAGAAAGTGCAAAACCTATGCAGTCAAAAGGTGCGGAATAGCTTTTTTTTTATAAACATCGAATTTCAACGCAGTAGTGTTCAGAATCATGTACTGAATCCATGTACCTGTTACAGGTTCAGCGTCGATGTCTTGCCACCCTGTATAACCCCAGTTTTAGATCATTAATAAAAAGCCCACACATGGCATCCCAAATGTCATTCTAAACAAGGCAGGTTTTCAACGTGTAACGTATCTCGTGCTTAAAAAACAGGTTCGCAAACCTCGAAGTTACACCAATTAGTGCTCCAAATAATACGTAACAAACAACTACAATACAAAGTAAAGTCTCCAGCTCTCCTCGCAGCATCCATTAATTAAAACTTTCAAATGAATCGCTTCTACAATTCGTTTTGATGAGTTTTATTTGAATTTATTTTTTTGGGTTCCGTACCTAAAGGGTGCCAACGGAATCCTACTACTAAGCCTCCTCTGTCCGTCCGTCTGTCTGTCTGTCAGCGAATCGTAATATGTAGACAGTTTAAATTTTCACAAAATGGGTATTTGTATTAAATAAATAATAATATATACCGCTATAAAAAATTAAAGGCGATCTCCACAAGAAACGTGTTTTTTGCGGCTTTTTTTGCCTTTGTGGTACGGATCCCTTCGTGTGCGAGTCCGACTCGCACTTGAACGGATTTTTCCAGTTGTTAGATCGTTATTAGTAAAACCTTATTGTGCTATTAATAGTGTCCATTAATCATCGCATAGCCTCCACGTGCGGAACACTAGAGTGCCTCCCACGGACATTTACGTATGTGGGAGGCACTCTATCCAGTGAACCCCAGTAACTTTGCTAACTGGCAAATATTTAAAACAACAGCATGATTTTCTTTCCAAAACATTTTAATCCATGCCAATATGAGAAGAATCATTTTTTTAAGTGAGTTCTTCATGTCTTCCTGTCTATTACTGAACATAGTCTATAGTAAGTTAAGGGAAGCTATAATACCTATATAGTCGTAAATAGACATAATCATCACCATTTAACTGACGAATTAATTGGTGATCGCAGTATGTTGTTCTCAGCAGACAGGAGGACGTTGCTGCCCACCCTCCTGGCATCATTCCATAGTCGTCTGTAAGTCATACACAGAAAGTGTTTGTTCAGCGTTTTCATTCCGAAAAGAATTTATATTTAACACAACAAACATAAAAAAGCGTACGCCAATCCGCCTACAAAGCGCTTTGCTACGCGAAGTCTACGGCGTAGACCTACGATTAATCGTAGCGGCCTACGCCTCTACGAACGAACACAAAAATAAAATAAAATGTAAAGAACTTTTTAATACAGAAAAGTTAATTTGATGTTCCGTAATACGATATTTTAAGAGCAACATTAAAACAAAATGTAACCCAAATAAAGTAACTCGGTTGATCAATATCATTTGCGACACGTGAGTCGCTGCGCACGGAATTCAATATAACATTGAAATATTTCAATGAGAGAGCGTGGAATCAATAAAGTATCATACCAAATGAGGGAACCCGTCCTGTACATAATTTGATTCATGTCAACAGTAAATTTTGCACAGGGACACTCACAAATAGTCTGCAAAATGAGCGTTCCTCACCCCAGCCGGTAGGCGTAAATCAATAAATTCCATTGTTCAACTGAAGTTGTATATTGCGCCATCTAGTAGCGTGTAGATGTACTATTGTGAAGTATTGTGTCGAGTGAGCGGAACCTTTTTGTTTGGAAGTTGCAGCCGATAGATGGCGTTGTACTCAATATTTTGTTTGTTTGTTTCAGGTACATTACAAAAGAATTCATTGTTGGAGAATGAAAAGAAGAGAAATTAGACTATAAGGCAGGCATAATTAAGGCAGATTTATGTTCGACTTTTGCTAACATAAATCTCAAAAAATGGCAGGCGTTCACAATGACAGTTAATGGATTTTGAACATAAAACAATCAGACTAAACCAACGTTGTTAGTATTGATTTTCCGCAATTTTCCGAAATGCTCAACTAACAGTTTTCATATAATGTAGGAACCTGGTAATTTATCGGTGTCGTTCCCAAAACCACTAAATTGAGTCCGCGACAGGCACAGCACTATTTTATTGACAGAACAATAAACCGAAGTTCGATTTCACATTAAACGAATCGTAAATAATGAGGAAACGTTTTACGACGTTCCTCGAATTAGTTCCTTTTGAAGAAAATACGATTCCGAACCTTAAAGGTTAAGAAGGGTAGGTAGGTAATTGATATTTTATCCTTTGCTAAAGTTTCTAATTCCTCAGGAAGGTTATTAAATTAATTGTTTATATATATTGAATGTAACGCTATTTAATAATAAAATTAAATAATATTCAGACTGTAGGTAAGTCCGAAACTATTGTGATAATTAAGATATAAATTATACTTAGAAGCTGTTGAAATAAATACAAATATTCTATTAATAGGCCCTACACTAATTTGGTTTTGTGCATGGCTATCCTAATAATTAAATTTACGGTATAAAACGTACATTTCTCAAATAAATTCAATTCACTTAACATGAGAAATTCAAGTTAATAAACTAAAGTTAGTTAACTAAATACTTACACAGATGAATGCGGACGAATTATTCGACGCCATATTTTAGTTTGTGAATAGTTTTAGTTATGTTAGGATATCATTATGTTATTTTTATTATTAATTAGGTAAGTGGTAGTGGGTATGTACGTACATATAAGTTAATTCTGAATAAATTCGCCTCCTAAATACATGGATTACTTACGAAGACTATTTGATACATTATTTGTGACATACTACCGACTCTCACTGGACCGGCGCGGCGTGGTGGATTACAGCCCACTCTCTCACACCGAGAGGGGTTCGTGTCCGGCAGTTGGACAGAGACTGCTGTTTTTTTTTTTACTTTGTAATTTACTGTTATTTGCCTGTTTGTTGACGATAGAAACGATTATCAATACAGAACAGAATATGCGCAATTTATTTGACTATAAAATCATTTTTTTTTACCCATGTTAATTTATAACATCGAATCGTAATTTAACCGCCATAAAAGATATCATAACGCAAAAGTTATGGCTCAAATCATTTAATGGCCACATGAAATAAATGGAAGGTTCGCCTGAAATATAATTTGCAACGAATTAGAAATCCATTACACGTAAATTACAGAACGAAATAAAATGTTATATTGGAGGACCCTCCAGTTTGGGCAGGTTCTTTTTTCGCATATTTTTTAATATGATACAGTACCATTGCATTGGTCTTTTTATCCAGCGGAGTTTTATGCAACATTGCCACCGAGTTCTATGCTTTAAAAATCTGAATTCTGAAATCAGTGGGATAATTGCGTAACACACTACCTGTCAGTAGCAATGACTTTAATTTTGACAGTTCAACAACATTCATTACGTTATTTAGGCCCTTGAGCAGACAAGTATTTCGAACATATGAAGCAATGGATTGGCAATATCTTTCAAAATTATTCAGATTGAGATTGATAGTGTGTTACGGAATTAGGGTGCAGGCTTACCTTAGAATAATTATCAAAACATTTTTTCTGCTGGGGAGCTTTTTACGCCACTTCTTCTTGTGGTTTAAGAACTTTATTATTTCTCATTAAGAATTAACAATCATTCACTTACTGAGAAACTGTTTACGAGCGTACAATAACGTCGTCAAAAGTAAATTTACAATAATGAATAAGTTCTTCCCAGTTATAGCACTAGGAAGTGGTGACGGTCGCGCGTTTTGAGAGACTGTCATATGTAATTATGATGTTCAAAAAGTGATGTTTCTCAATCTAGTTTGAATAAATTACTTACTTTGGATTTTTATATAATTTAGAGGTCAAATTGTTTGTTTGTAGGAGGTAAGTAATCTCTGGAAGTAAGTCCTGATCAGATGATCAGTACGTACTTCCAGAGATTACTTACCTCCTCCTTAATTGTAATCAGATGATTACAATGTTTTTAGCTGCCTACATTATTGCCTAATACCATAATAATATGAAGAGTTTTGTAGTGCCTATCGAAATCGCGGGCAGAAGCTCGTTGGTAGGAAAATTATTGGTGTAGAACGCATACGACCCACTGGTTTGCATCAAACCTTTACACAATGATCTTCATCATCATTGGCAGCCTTCACCCATAGCTGAGTATAGGCTTCCTCCCTTTTTTTTTCTTTTTTTTTTATTGACAACGGGCTCACTCTTGACCTCAATCCAGCCCAGAGGCAGGGATGAGATCTACGGTGGAACGAGCTTGCCCAGAAGAAGCCTATTCACTCTCGCCCTGAAGAGATTAGGGTTGTATGAACTCGGGAATGCAGACGCCTCCTTCCTCCCTTTTGTGCCATGCTCCCCTGGTCTGTGCGACTTTCTACCAGATCTTCCCCACGATTCTGTAGTTATCTTTTTAAGACACAACATTTTGTCCAATATGATATTGGAGTTGGACCGCGTAGAAAGACGGTACCAAAATTAAAATGTTCAGATTTTCACACCAATAACATAAATGCTGGCCACCCTACCCCCATTCCTTACAACATTAGCCACAGATAACTCATGAAAAATGATCTCCACCCTTTAATGGCACTATGAAGTACCATTGTGCCCCGTAGTGTCAGACGGTACCGTCGAGTGACACTTCAGTAGGCGCGTCATAATCTATTCTGTGAATAAACTCGGTTAGGTGCTGTGGCCTGTGGGAGCGATGCGATAGATAGCGAAGAGGGCGAGATACAATATCTAAGATTGTTTATGTATTCAAACACTTTATATTAGTAACACCACATTATATTTTCGAGCTGGTTAAAACCCTCGGGCCGTGGGGCTGGGTGCTCATGCTCATGGATTGTTCAATGAAATCTCTAATGGGGTGGTTGACACTTCCCGTGACCCTAGGGCTGGCTTTTACCTTGGGCAGAGGAATGGTATTGCCACACAACGTGGCAATTTGGTACCTATAAGATATTATATTTTTATTTTAATAATTTGTAGTTAAAAACATAAAAATTGATACGAGTAATCATAAATATAGATAAATTAATTATTGAAGTTGGCTCTTAAACTAGGCGCTATAACTACCAAACTGTAGATTTCATATGGCATTTTGTAGACAAAAATGATTAAGTATCAACCCTCACATTCCGCAAACACACACACTTTCCTTGTTAAATTATTATAAACGGAATAGTCTTATTTGTCTACGCTCAGCTTAAAATAGAGCACCTACTCATAGATGGATAGAACACAATTTTATCACACTTTCTCGAAAAAAAATCTCGCAGTCAGCAGCTTCACCTCGTATCGCCCTCACTGAGACGCGACCTTTACTCAAGTTTAGTCACATCACACGCAGACAAGGGTGTATATGATAAACGATCATTACTCACAGGGCATGTACAGTCTAACGCACGTCCATGACAACAATGACATCGCCTTTATTTCCTAGCAGTAAGGGCTGTTTTCATAGTTCAGTGTTCCTTCTGTCGTTGACCGTACCTACCGCCGGGTTTTTGCGCGTCCACCTTCAGAATGGGTAGTTAAAATAAATGGACTGAAGTTATTGTTCAGGAGTGTTTCATACAGTCCCTTTGCGGACCTGATAATGTTTAATATATAATACGGTAGGGGTTTATGATATTTAAACTTTAGTTTTATACCTTTTTGACTCTGCCTGTGAAAGGTTGGTTAAAGTCAAAGTGCTCAATGAAGGTGTACAAAACTAACATAACATCACGCCCGTATTCCCGGCAGGGTTAGGCTGAGGTGCACCTATAGTACCTACACCCAGAGGTCGCCAGTTATGTTTAAGTCCCATGTAATACGGCATGTTATGCAGTCTTTTAAAATTAGCTAGGCCCATTTTTAATTACCGGTGTGGTAAATGTTAGGTTGGTTTAAAATTGCAGTTAGTTACTCTTAATTATTATAAAAATAACGTTAACTTTTCAAGTTATTTTCAAAACTGTTGCCTTTTTCCACGTACCACACACATCACCAAAATCTATATCTAAATCTATACACCGTAAGGACTGTTCCTGCTTGCAGTTGCAGCGCATATGATTAGTCGACCTAAAAAGGATCCTCTTTTGTTTTACTTACGGACGCAGCTGTGGTCATCATGTGCACGGGATTTTGTTTTCAAAATGGTCAGATATAGGTGTTGGCGACTACCGCCATGATACGACAGCATCGTTTTCTATTGAAACCCAAGGTCAATCAACTGAGAAGCTGATAACTCAAATCCTATTGTTTCATACCAGTATCGCAGCAGAATCCTGCACAAAGCGCGTCTATAAACCTCCATTCTTCAACCGTTTTTAATGGATGATATCTCCATAATAGCCCGCCTCCTCCCCGCTCTCTTCCACATCATAAAACGCAGGCGATCGTCAGCAGAACTGGAGATTATCTGCAGATATTAATTTATACGGTGACACCCTACGCCGCCATTTTATTGTTCGCTCAGAACTGTCAAGAGGCCCTCGATCCTCTATACTCACATAGAATGTACTTGTGTTATGAGCAGGAAGTATTTAGGCATTTGAATTTAATAAGCGCCTCGCAAACAGGAAGGTTTAAAGTTAAGACAAACGAGAATTGACATAAGTGCTACATTTAATGGCGCCCACCCAAAAAAAAAATTTAAAAAAAACTCCCCAGAATTTAAAGGAAAGCTTGATGAGAGCAATGTTGCTTGGAGGCAAAAATACATCCTAGTCAGTACCTACTATCCCATAGAAAACCTTTTACAAGAAGCTTTACTAGTCAAAGTCTGTAACGGTTTTCCGAGAAATGAAAAAGCTCTTTTGTCTGTAATTCCCCGCCATCAGCACAGTGATGACAGGCTAATGTCATTCATTGTTATTGACGGGTAGTGACGTGCGTTATCAATTTAATGACTAACATGTAGTCGATTTTACCACCTACGTGCCATCGTTTCACTTTTGATGTAATAAGAATAAAATAGTGAATTAGGCGACATTCCCCCAGGACTGTCTACCTAGAAAATAGGTCGCATGGTCAGAAAAACCAACTTGATAAAAAAAACCTTTCTAAAATGAATGCGGCAAATGGGATACAATTTTCCAACATTAAAACCTCCGCCCTAGATAGGCGGGAAGCATCGTCGCCCATTGCTCGTTACTGACGCGAAGTTTTTATCAACACCCACCATTTTCTTACCACTTCATTAGTCTATTGGCAACGGCGATACTAACTCCATTTTGCAGTCCTCTAACTGTCAAATGTTCTGTACGTCAACGGACTAAGGTTGAAGTTCGAATAAATTTAGTTTGATCGACTCAGAGTTTCTTTTTGCAGTAATGTCAGAGTACCAATGACATGACGTAGCATTTCTTTTTGTAAAGTGAATAAATCACGGTGATTCGGTCACAATGGAATTAAGTTAGTTCGAAGTAGGATGGGCCTATTTTTTGTAACAGTTTCCATAACAATGACTCAATGAAGCGTCCCTAAGTGAAATAGTTTTGCGAAAAACAAAATGGCGTGTCATTTCGCTTTTTTTTTTCTATTTCATTTGATAAAGGCGGGTAGATAGTGGACGCAATTTCGTTCCGAATTCGTGTTTTTTGGTTGTTTCACATTTATCAGCGGGAGTGGTGTGTAGGTAGGTACTATTTTAGTTTATTTTCTTTTTGTAGGAGGCTTTTTTCATTTGATGATAGACTGTTTCACGTGAATGTGTCGTGATAATATGATTGGTGATCTTAGCTGTTAATCAAAGACAAAAGAAAATATTGTGAAAAAACTTGGTCTTGTCGTGAGAAAAATCAACTCAAACTCAAAGCATTTATTTCAATGCACTTTTGAACTGACAAAGAGTCGGTCAGTGAAATAATTAGTCAGTTTAAGCAAACATCTTCTGCCTAGCCTTTTCCCAACTATGTTGGAGTCGGTTTCCAGTTTAACCGGATGCAGCTGTATACCAGTATTTAACCTGAAGCGACCGCCTATCTGACCTCCAGAATCCAGTTACTGGGTAATATGATACCCCTTGGTAAGACTGGAATTTTAAGCATACATTTTGTCGTTGAAATGATGTCATTACACCAAACTCACCGCATCAACAAAGCCGCGGAAAAGTAGTAAAAGACTGGTAGGTGTATACCCAAACACACATAAACCAGCTTTTTTCATTTCCCTGTAAAGCCCCGATATCCCCCGTATTCCTCTGAAGATACGAGCACATTACATTACTACTTTTACGTCCTATATTCGGTTCGACGAAACAAAAACTGTTTTTCTCTGTGACGACAAAAATGAGGGTGCTGATGTATGTTCTGCCATTTTTCTTTTTTGTACAGCATTATAGATATTTAGCTAGATATAAATGACGACGGTTTACCTATTTTTCTTAGCTGAAAAGTCCCGGAGCTCTAAATCGAGTCACCTGGCACTTTTTCTGTAAAAGTCTAAATGGTCATGAATTCGAATTCGGAACAATGACGACACCAAATGATGGCCAGTATGTCAACTTTTTCTTTGATTCATCATTGGTTTGATGTTTTATACCTCACATGGCATTGCACGATGGCTCGATTTAGGAGTCCGGGAGTGTACCTATATCATAACGGATTTAAATATTCATGAAAGACTACCTATTCAATACAAACATTGAACTCAATTTTTTCACTATGTAACCTAAGCTTTTTAGCGTTTGACGATAGGAACCGTATGTTGCAGGAGTCTGACGGTAGTCGGTACAAAAATACTGATATTCAGTCGCAATTTGATAACACCGGAAAAAGGTTACGCTGCCAGAAAACTCATTTCTCCATTAAATATACGCGTCTTGTGGCCTGTGGATGAATACCAATATAATATCTGTCTATTCCTAAGTAAAAAGCAGGTGCGAGATTTCCGTACATATAAAGTACCTAGTACCTGCTACAGTTCGTGTCTTAAGAAAAATATCTTCATTTTATTCTAAAGATGTTTGCTACGCCAGCGCTACGTAGTACGTAGGCAGCCCGCGTAGCACGTAGGTCGCGTAGTCAATCCGACGTAAACCGGTTACGGCCTACGCGGCTACGAGATGTTGTGTCTGATTTCATTGTTTACTTTAATAGTGCGTTTGTGTCGCTAAAAGGAGTAGAAATTAAAATAGGTTTTATTATTTAAGACTTTTCCCTTTGCTGTGTGATTTTAATTATTATAAATAGGCATCGATTTTTAGTCTACCCATTCCGTTAAGAGAATTCATATCTGCTCTGATTTCAAATACACTAAAGTTTCAGAGGGCAATGCCCGTAATTTTATGAACGTTCAGTGTCATCTGTCTCAATCTGTCAAAAATACCTCTAAAGTCTCTACATTTTTGACATTGATTGTCGCTAACATGAGAGATTGCGACTACATTTTAACGTTTTTAATTACGGGAATTGGCCTTCAAATATCAGTACCTAATAGTAGTAGTAAAGAATAGACTAGTCTAGCATCCCAAAAGGCAGAGTAAATGTACTAATACTAATACGTAATAGACTAGCCAAATGCGACCAGTCATTTAAGCAATTGCCAAATAATTAAATACATTTGCAAAAGTGCTTGTGGCCGGCTGAGCATCGAACGCGACGCTAAGGTCAATGAACTCTGTTACCATGCTTCCGCCAAATGGATTTAACCATTAAGGAAACATATTAAAAGCTTTGCTTTTAAATGAGCTTAAGTAAATGCACTCTATCTCCAGCATTATGTCCGGATAGGATGTTTGAGATTTTATAAAAATGTGGAATTGATTAATTTCTACTGACCAAGGCTTTTTTACAGTTTGATATTGAAAATGTCTTACCAAGGGACTGTGGAGGTCAGATAGGCAGTCGCTCCATGTAAAATACTGGTATTCAGCTGCATCCGGCTAAACAGGAAGCAGACTTCAACATAGTTGGAAAAAGTCTAGGTTGATTGGAAGTTGCAGTGTGTATTGATTACACTTCCGTCAACTATTTAGTTAAGGTCGGGCTATTACGACTAATTCTAAACTAATGAGAATAACTGATAATGTATTGTATTTGTACAAAAACGCCACCTATATCCAGGTAGGTGAACAGTAAGTTTATTTTGAAAAAAAAAAGCTGCTTATGCGTAAACTGTTCGACACACACGCCTTTTTGTCAGACGTAATTATGAATGTGTTTACAAAAGACGTTTGTCACATTATTGTGTTTAAAACTCTTGTTTTCAATATTAAAAAGAGAGTAGGTAGTGAAAATATAAACCATACGTTGTTTTCCGCTTATACAGTGTGGCGATTATGTTATCACATGAATTGAAACCCCGTATTCTACATAACGTATATTAAACATACACAATTAAAAGAATCACTCGTAATAACAATTAACTTTTTAGTCGTGGGACCTATTTTTCGTTTCAGTATTTACCTAACAACATTAAACTTAATTTGTGTTTACTTAGTAACAATATCATAAAGTTTGTGTTGAATTCTTGATACCATTGCCTCACGCGTGTCTAATAGTGACTTATTATCAAGGATGGTTTATTTCATGACAATTTTTACGCTAATTATTTTATTTGTTATTTTTTTCTATTTTTAGTCAAATTTAAATTTTATTATTTTAACAACTTGTAATGACCGCTGTATTATTTAATGTGATAACCAAATCGCCACTTTGTATATTCTTTACAATAACACGTTTTTGGTGTGATTTTGCAATCATTATCCTCTCTGTATCTAACATTGTTATATTCATATCCTCTACAAAAGATAACAACAGTTTTAGGATATAGGATATTTCCTCAAACATTTGCCTAAAGTTTTTATTTTGGTTTCCATTGTTCAGGAAAAAACAATCAATGCTTTTGACCATATTCATATTAATTCATTGCTATAAAAAAAAAGAAAAAAATGGTTTATTTGTCTTAGATACAAGTGCACACAAATGACAAGTTACAAAGAGAGAGCGAGAGTGAGTTTAGTAGTTCAAGAAGTGACAAAAAATTATTTTCATCTGAAATTGTAGGTCATGCCTATATATTTTACATTCTTTTATTCATTTTAAGCCGTTGATGTCCTGCTGCTGGGCAAAGGGCTCCCTACTCTCTTTCCACCTCTCTCTCTCCAGAGCCGAAGGACCAATCTTTAACAAAGGAGTCCAGCTCATCCCGCCATATATGTATTTCACATCATAGAATTATTTACTACTAACGTTATTTTTATATGTATCTATTACATTTGGGACTAAAGCCTAACTGACGAAGGTACTATGGGTACACTACACCTCTACAAAAACCTTCAGGGTTTGCAGGCGTGATGTTGTCATGTCATTTTTAAATCTTCGCTCTTATGTTTTTCTACCAAGGATGCTTAAGGCAGACTTAATTTGAGAACACATTATGAACAAACCTACATACCTAATTTAGCAACATACCATCACGCCTGTTCTGCCTGAAGGGATAGGCAGGGATGTAGGTGTACCTAAAGTAAACCCATATCTTGCCAGTTAGGCACTCATAGGGGGCGAGCCATAATAAACCGACCTGTAGGTAAAAGAAATATTATAATCTACACTTATAAAACAACGAGTTCAGTTCGATGCCCCAGATATTGTTCCTAATGGTCTATAACATCCCCTATCGCAACTAACACCAGCATTAAAGGTGCGGCCAATATCACCCATAATATAAGCTACAGTCAACTGCACGCACACGGTAACAGTTTGACATTGACAGCCCTTTATGCTGTAGCAGTAAGGGCGGGTTTCCTAGTTTATGTATAATACTGGCGTGCGGTTGAGCGTACAGCCATAAAGATCTCTGTGAGTACCGTCTGCTACCCCGTCGCTTAACAGTGCCATGGCAACGCCCATGGTTGATTCATTTGGCATTTCTTGGCTTGGTAGAATATACTCTTATTTATTTGTGTGTTAATGTAGGAACATAGCGGTTTTCTTTACCAATACAAGATAAGTTTCAGTTTATTTATGTAGCAGATAATCTTATGCAAATTCTGAACGATTGTCTAATTTATCTGGTAGGTGAAAACAATGTAGACACTGTGTAACAGACCCCTAATATTGTAAAATAGTTAATATCAATCAAACAAGAACCTATCAGCTATTTGCTAATATAAAATGCTGTGCATGCTGTGTCTATCGCATCATATTGTACACTATTCTTGTATATTGCTTGTAATTTAAGGAAAAACAGAGTAACAATATTGTAGATAGGCCAATAAATAAATAAAAGCTATAATATAAAAAATAAACTCTAATTAAACTGTGCGAGACTAGACAAATAATAATTATCTGTCTAGCACCTAAACATTAGTTAATGGCTAAAATTACGTGACATTTATAGGTAACCTCTAATCAAACTATAGTAAATCGATAAGGAAAGCTCAACAATCGACAAACCAAAATCCATTACAAAATTTAAATAACCCTTATTATTTTAAATGGCTCAGAAAAGCTCATCTCCCAAAAATCCATTACAAAACATAAACAAAAGAAAATCGACTAGAACAACATTCAAAAATCGAACGCTCACTAAACAAACACGCACAACCCTAATGTTGCCAAGTAATCAATTATTCCATTTATTTTACTAATAATTTAGCGTGCAACGCCCTCTACAAATACAAAGAGGCTAACTAAAAGTGGACGTTGCTAGGTGGTGGTTTGGCTGAAATAGTCTACAAAGTGCAGAATATTGTTCTAAGTGTGAAGGCATGTTGCTACCCCGTCGGGCAATGGCGTCATCGAGCTATGACAACGCCTTTCGTCGTCACTAAAAGCTGTAGACAGCTTTTAAAAAGCTCTATAACTAATTAGACGGCTAAATAAACACGGATATAATTTTTTTTATAGATAACTTCAGCTGGTATTGACCCAATGCAGGGCAAAGACCTCTCCCACCCGCACCTCAGTTTTGTGCGAAATAAAATAATAAACTAGGTACTAAACTCTATGCTACGCTAAACTAGAAACTAGATATTTATAGGTGCAGATGAAGCTTTTCTAATAATTAACAAATTTATTGTGCTCTTCTCTTGTCTCCATGGAAATCTGTGAAATACTTAAGGAAAATACTGCAAATATTAGTTCAAATATCCTCATTCTGCGTCTTTCACAGGGTAGGCTGAGGTCCATATTGACTCAGCGTTCCTCAACCTAGATTCCACCCCTTTCGCGTCACCATCCGGGGCTCAGTCCCTTTGAAATCAATGAAATGAAAACAAAACTAATATATCCTAAGGATTCTAACACCAACACGCTAAAAACAACCTAAACATAACAAAAATAAGATACAGTTTCCCTAAAATCGAATAGAACACGATTCGCGAGTAGAAAATGGCCGGAGTTTCAGATGCAGCGAAAAAATGTAGCACGCATGCGCACAGCGCCGCTCGATATATGCACCCTCCGGTGATCATGTGTTGAACCACTCTCGTGTCTACGCGAAACGAACGATATTACAGAGGAATACGCGTTGTAACACTCACACAACACCACGGAAACACTTTACACGACAGACAATATCAGTGAGAACTTTACAGCAGCTTCCCTCGTGTTTTCTTAAATATAACCTGCAAAGAAAGTTATTAGTACAGTTGACACGAGAAATACAGAACAATATTGTGGGGCTTCAGTGATGGGTGTGCAACGCCACGGCCCTCTTGTCCAGACGCAGCAGTAACTGTAGGCAACACGTACTGCTGTGACAGGACAATATGGTCGTAACGCGCGGCTCGGGCGGCGGCCCGCGGGCGAGTGAGGCAGCGTGGCCGCGCCGCGCCACCGCGCCCCTCCGCCCGCCGCCCCGCGCACGCGCCAACACCCCCCGCGGCCGCTACGACACCCTCAATGAACGCCCACAATCAACTATCGATTTTCCAGTAAAAAAAATGGTTTAATTCATCAGCACGCATCTTTGAGGTTGTCTATGTTTCTTTTTGGTGGGCGTTCGAATTTGGAAGGTGGTTAAGCGATTCGCTTTGAGACACCACTAGTTAAAGATATTGATTACTGTATTTTGGAAACCAAACGAACCTTTTTCCTACACCCGGCATTTTCTCCAAAATCAGGAACATTGTATCACTGAAGACTTCATTTTCCATTATTAAGAACTCCTATTCAGTGAGGTTTTCATGACGACAATCATCAAATCATCCAAGAATTAAAATCCACTTAACTGTGATGAAATCCAAACCATATCTCCAGATATCAAATTCTCTTTACAAACGCGAACTTCTTTCTGTGAGTTTAACAAAAGCCTCGCAGGAATATCGGTCATTGCTACCTCCATTTTCTATATTCTATTTCAAGCCGGCATTGTCCCTGAAATGCTACGGTTTTATAATAAAACCTGATATTAAATCTCTTTCAGTGCGCTGAGAATTTTATTTCTAACGGTGCAAAACCGAGAAAAAAATTCATTCGTGCATTGAGAATTTGGCTCAATCATTAATTAGACTGAATAATTATTGATTTTGCAAAATGAACATATCACCTCCTGCCCTTTACATTGTCATTTTCATCTTACTGCATCTTTCATGTTAATCTTTGTTTTAACTTAAATAGTATTGGCATTAGTTGATGGCTTTGATTTCTTTCTTTTAAATCATAATTGGCTCATCTCAGCGTTTCATGAATGAAAAACAGTATTTTATCTGTTAATTCATTCTATTTTGATGTCAAAAACGTTTCCTATTTCCAAGTTTTTATCTAAAAGAGTATGTTTTTGTCCCGCACAACTTATAAGAGGCAAACTGTGAGAAGTAGGTTACTGAGGGGCTCGCAAGCGTTGTCCTGGCAACGCTCTCTACTTGTGTGTAGCCATGTTTAATATCACACTTGCCGCTTTGATTCGTATACATTAAGAACTATGTTGGCAGTGTTTCATTTTTGCAGCGAGAGAATTTTCATTCGTGTCTAAGGTCTTTAGATAATCATTCCTTGAAATTGGACTGTTCATGAGATCTTTTCGAACGTCCAACGGTAAAGAAGACAGACCCCATAGTGACCAACCTTTACCTACCTAGTACCTACAGTATTTAAAAAGCTTCTAGACTGTCCCACTCTTAGGCAATCATAAGTACAAGACTTCAAAGAAAAGCTGAAAACGTTACCAGCTTTGAAGCATGAAAATCATGAATTAAACGTACGTACATAATTATTTTACTCAGTCCGTGTGAAGGCTCTACAGCCTGCTATAGCATGTAACTCAATCTCTGTATCCACCATCTTCGATTCAAAATTGGATTAATCTTCAAACGCTGGGCCCGATATATCAAAGTCAGCTACCTACTGGTATAACTCGATTGAACTGCCTGAATATCAGTATTTCATTTGGAGCATCGACATCAGATCTCCATATCCCCTTTGATACGGATCGATATCCTGAAATTACACCGAATATCAAAATGTTTCGAGCTTTTGAACGCCCGTGAACTATCCCACACATTATTATGGAAACCGCGTCGACAGTTAACAGATAAACGAGATATTTTATTATCTACAAGTACCCACTACTCACGCATATCATAATCACTTTTATGAGAAATCACATCATTTCCAAGAAATATTTTTAAGAAAATAGGAGATTTACTGTTTTTACATTCTATTACAATCTGGCTAAAATTAGATGATATTTTTAGTAACAGAAGAGTGTAAATATAGGGTCTTCTGCTCGGTAACTCAAAAGGTGGGTAGATTGACATCAGCTAGTCAGAGTAGTCTAAACTGAGAGAGGCTAAATGTAAGTTTGTAATGAAATTTTCATATTTCTGCTTAGGAACTCAAGGGTTTGACATGATCAATAGTTAACTCCGGAAAGGAACATATTGTGCATAAAATCTAGTCGAGTTTCAGTAAAAAAACAGTTTCTTGAAAACATATTTCAGTTACAATTTTAGTGTACAGAAAGCTCCGAGGCTACGACAAAAAAGTTTTACTTCTTGCATGATATTATGTGAGATCACGCTTTCGGCCGCTTGACCTCTTATGGTGATGAGCTGTGAACATTTTCTCATGCAATTTCAACGCGTTTGAGTAACGTGAAGGCGATCTTTTGGATCGGCACCCAAAAGAATTTTAGCTTTCAGAGACCTGCCGATCGATTCTATAAAAATCTCACCGTGAAAAGTTAGGTGAAGTGAGCTTAGAGTGAGCTGTCAGTAGTGTCAATCCCTAGCATTAGTTGGAATGACAGCTGACTCCACGCTCACTTCACCTAAGTTTTCACGGTGAGATGGTTACAGAATCGCACTGCAGGGGGCTTACCAGCAGCTCTTATAGCAGGGCAGAAGTTGAACTGCACTGCTTTTTTGTACTTAGTCATAGAACATAAAAGCAGTGCAGTTCAACTTCTGCCCTGCTATAAGAGCTGCTGGTAAGCCCCCAGATGGTGATTGCCTTGTAAAAAACAGATAGATAGAATACTTTTTAGGAGGAAATGCGGGCGGAAAGACTTTTGAAAATTAGGTATTTGAAGAAACTATATCGCTGTCGCTTTGCGAGCGCTCGGCGTCCGGCCGCCCAATAAGCGTGCGATAAGGACAACTGCAGATCCGACTGAATAGCCTAAGTAAAAAGTCTCATTTTCGAGGTTTGGCTCTCGCCTATTTTCTCCATCAATATTGAACCAATTTAAAAGATATTTCATAAACTGGATAAGAAGGATATATACTGTGTCGCCATGTTTTCCTTTTTTCGTTAATAGTTGTCAAATTTGTACCCTAGGCCTCTGTTAACAGCGGTCTAAATAGGCAATTTTGAGCATTTTTGAGGGTTCTCGTGCTTATAAAAATAATGTATTATCAAAATGCACACCGAAGAGAGAATGAAAACAGAAACGTTTTAAAATACGGGTGGCACAATGGGCGGACTTTTCTTAATCGACGATTTCTGCAAGACAATCTTAAGTGCGTGTTATTCTGATGCCTCTTGTAAGACAGTAAGAACATTTTGATAAACCTAGCTTTTACAAACTTTGTGAGGTAGGCTTTGAAGCATCCAATTGAAGCAAATGTAGTAGAATTCCACAGAGGATGCCTGGACTGGAAGCTTTTGCCATGCCATGGCTTCCAATCAAACGAGAAAGAATGAAATTCACGGAGCGTCTCTTTTGCACCTAGCGACTGCCATTTGACTTTCACAACCCAATTACTTGGGAGACCCTTAGGTTGAAAATGGTGGTCAAACTTCCGAGCCCCTGACTACCCGTAACGACTTTCATAGTTCAACGTGCTCTCCGAGGCATGCAGGGGTCTTGACACATTCTAGTGAAGGACAGTTACCCATCTACATAGTTAAGTGGTTGCCAATTAGCGACCAGTTAAGCAAGACTGGTCGACTCTCGGCGGTGACCACTTACCACCAACTAAGCGTTGGCGACTTACACAGCCAGCCTGTTACTCTTTTTAGCCACCGACTTTTTTATATATTTGGTCAAATCCGTTCTCTGTCTTTATGACCTTATGCATACATCATTACATTTACATTAAAATCCAAAAGCGAACCCCAAAAGGAGGGCCTTTTGGGCTTCGCCGCAGTCGAGTAAAAAAACTAACAATACAAGAAAATCCACTCACCCCTTTACGAGTCCAAATGATATTAATCTGCGCATTACTCCCTACAGTTTTGTTTTGCAAAACAGAGTTGTTTAGCTCAGTTTCGTCTGACTCATCCCTCTTGCGATGTAGGTGGGGTCATCGACCGGAGGGTGGCTCGCAGGACAACGTACCAATATTAACAGATGAGCGGAGAATACTCTGAATATTCAGTTTAGATATACAATAATTTGTCTGCCTATTTATTTATTTATGCATTTGAATAATATAATTATATCGTATAAAATAATAGACTTACATATATGTATTGTAGTCATTTAGCGAAAACTAGTTTTTTTTTCGTATCGGCGCGAACACGAAATATTTGAGAGTAGCTCATAGCATAACCAAAATCAACCTATAATATTCCCATTTCTGGGCCGCCTCTCTTAGAAAGGGAGTACGCTGTAGTCCAGCACGCCGCGCCGCCACGCGGGCCCAGTGCAGGTTGGTCTATGTCACACGTCTTCGATTTTTTTTTAAATAACATAAAAACTTATCATTTGACAAACATCTCATTTCGCAAATGTTTTACTTTGCAAATATTTCAAATATTAAAATATCATTCCAAGAATATTCATTGGACCAAGTATTTCCATTTGGGTCAAATAATTTACAGGCAAGAGAACTGATATAGTTTCAAATAATTTACTGGCAAAAGAACTGCCTGCCTGCCTGCTGAGGCAGGCAGTCCTTTAAACCTACTAAAGTATTTTTTTTAACCTAGTCCTTTCTGGCACTGGCCGGCCGCTGCCGCGGCACCGCTCGCTGCGCTCGCTCGGCTCGTGCGTAGGGATCACGGTTTTGACCTAACCTTATCTAACCATATAAAAAACGTATACATACGTTTTTTTGCTTTGCGTTATTTTACCAATTGACATGATTATAAAAATATTAGTTTGTCAAATGTTTTGGTGTAATGAAATGTTGTCTTTCAATTATTTGTCAAAAGAGTTATTTACAGAAAGTATAGTTTGTAAAGTGATAACTTTATCAAGTATAGCGTTAGCACTAGGAAGTACGAAGTGGTGAAGGGCGCGCGTTTTTGGGGGACTGTCTTTTGTAATTTTGACGTTCGAAAAGTGCTGATTCTCAGCATAATTCGAATTGACTTTTTGACTTTTGATTTTGAGTATAAATTTACCTAACGTTATTTTTAAAATGAATATTTGTGATTCGTTTTTTTTCAAATGACAGTAAACCGGTTTCCTCACGATGTTTTCCTTCGCCGTTTAGAGAGCCGACGATGAAATAAATTACGCAAAGTGCGCCTACCTGGGTTTGAACCCACAACTCACAAGTGCCGCCAAAAACTCGCCGTTACTATTGGCCCACCACTGCTCATTCTGTGACAAAAAGATTGTCAGTCAGCAAGGAAGTAGCGAAGCTGTCTGCACAGGGTGACCACCCATCATAAAAAATCTTCAACCTATTGGCTCCCTCAGGAAGTCTCACTACCCATTACGAAAGTAAATTGCCGTCAAAGTCGCGAAAGTCAAGTCCTGAAGGCCAATTCTCGTAATTTAAAACGTTCAAAATCTAGTCGCAGTCTCATCTCGGCGACAAACAAATTTCAAAATGTAGGGAAATTAGAAGTATTTTTTGACAGATTGAGACTGAGATCAGACTGTGAAAGTTCTTAAAATTACGAGAATTGCCCCTCTGACACCTGCACATACGATTATGAATAGTAACAATTAAATAATTTTCCTATTACAGACGTAAACTCACAAAAAACAATTTACAGCAAATGGATGCCGGAAAAACTAAAATAAAGAATATTTTTATAGAGGTTCTGCGGCTTCTTGTTAAAGTTTCCTATGTAAGCGGATACGAGTGTTTTTCCAAGTAAGAAACGAGATAAAAAAGTTTTGTTCATATTTTTATGTGACTGAACTTTTCCAACTGCAGTCCTATTGAATAAAATCCTTGCCGACTTATATTATCCTATGCATAGTCCTTGTTTTGTATCGCTGTGGATTACGTGCGCTGAATGAAAAAGATTTTAAAACTACCTACTACACGAAATAAAAAACGGGGTGTGTTTTTGACCACACGATAGAAGTGAAATCTTATATGAGACTATACGCGATTAAGCGTCACCTACCGACTGGAGCCGAGTGTACCCGATTTAGCGTCACCGACTCGAGCGTGACGATTCATTTTCGTTCACTGTTAAGAAAGAGCGCAAACTACTAAGAAGTAGGTAGTAGTTAGCTACTACCTAATAAAGAAGTTTTAACTTCAAAAACTTCATTTCGTCCGTGTAAGGCTTACCCATACCCGACGCCAGAGAAGTATCACAAAAAGTATGTTATGAGAATATAAAGCAGCGTCCACCTACCTGCAATTAAAAAACAATCAACCGTCATTCAAGAAAACAATCACAGCCCTCATATAAAGCCTTTGCGAGCAACATCTATAATATACTGGTCGCACTGTATATTATATCAATGTTAAAAATAGATAAAAAGGCCCATGACATGAACCGCTAAATTATCTTGGACGCACTGTACCTAAAAAAAGATACAAAAAATAAGGCGTCAACCAGAAACCTTGAATTTGCCAGAAACTCGCCGCCTTCCTTGAACAAGGCACAAGCCCCCGTACCCCGCCTTAGTAACAAGAACAACCTTGGAATACAAAATGGCGTAAGAAATTCACTGATCAGTAATCCATCCTGAAAAGATGAAGAAAAGGACAAAATCCTTAACATCTTAGCCATGCTTAATTAACAATACTGCATATCATTAGAAGAATCTAATAGATAAATTGCATTAAATGCATTTTTGATAATTCTTATCCAGTCTGCATGTACAGACGCCAGCACATCAAGCTACTACAATCCGTCATCTTTAATAGATTTTCAACTTTAACGCTAAAGCATTAGGTTCAAGGTTGATTGGGAAAATTTGACAGTTTCGGGTAGCTTGACCTGCAGCTGGCGTCCGTACATGCAGACTGGATAAGATTTATCAAAAATGCATTTAATGCAATTTATCTATTAGATTCTTCTATTGTAACATACATACATTACGTAGCTTTTAATATTTCTATACCAGCAATGGTAGTATTAGTATCATGTGTGTTGTGTGAAACAATGTTTAATAATTAGGTATAAGACCTTAATGTAGATACCATAATACTGAGAAATAAATAAATACAAATAATACTGAGTAAAAAATTTAATGAATTTGAGTATACCTAGCATGAATGTAAAGTTTACCTTATTTAGCAGATCAAAAAGTTTATTGAGGTTATGTTTCTGTGTCTAACAAAATAAAGTTAATTAAACACTTTCACAGTCCAGTCGGGTATAATTATTTCAGTCTTCTTTCTATAGCAAATAACCACCATAACGACATCACATACTTTTTCTACACAAACAAAAAAACTGAATATTTTACAATCACAATAAAATTAGAAAATAAATAAACTAACTTTTCGAGTTCCCACTTCCCACCAAAACAATTTTCCGTTTACGAAATTCGAATTTTCAAATGCAGTCCAACTTCCAAGTACCTACTTCATGTAGTGCTGTCATGTCACAAATTCGACTAAACAATCAACTTTTCACTTAAGAAAACACAAATTTATGAATTATTTTAAAATTATAATAATTCAAACCAGAATTTAGTCACGGCACATCACAAGTAACAATAATGTGGTAATTCGACACTGGGCTGTTGCTGTTAGTGTTGAATGTTGACAGACGAAAAGAACGCAGTCATTATTTGTTAGCCATAGAATGTACCACTTTACGTTTCAAAGTTACATAGAGCAAAATTTAATAATTTATTTTCACTTTTAGCCATTGCCACCATGTACTCAAGGTAACTTGTGAACGAGCTTCAAAGATCAAGTATTTTTTAAATAAGCTGCTGTAAATGCTTAGTCATAACATAATAACAATTAAATTTAAATTATTTCCAACATTGCCGATCAAATAACAACCTGCAATAAAATTGTATGTATGTACGTGCAAATTGCGACCAAAGTTTCAAATACATGAATTACTCATTTCGTTCTCCCATCGACAGGTCGTAACAAACAGCCGCCCACTTCGCCTCTGACCCGAAAGCGAATTAGAGAAACTATTTGTCACGGCTGACGTTTTTCTCACTTTACGGTGTCTTAATTTATTGAAACTGAATTCATTGCGGTACAGCGTTGCGTAATTTGTTATAGAAGAAGTAGGTATTAACCGAAAATTTCGTTTAAGTAGAATGATGATGCTACTCATGCTGATAGCGTTGGAAATACTTTTCGCAAGAAGATGTAACAAAATTAAAACTTTCGAAATTAGTTTAGATTGCGTACATAACTAACTTACCTGTAAACTTTAAGGTGTAGTTGTTAGTTGTTACATTATTAGTTAGAGACAAGTTGTTCATCATAGTTATTGAACGTTAAAGTGTTGCCTGTGTTCACAGTACTTATGAATAATTAACAATTTAACAACGAAAGCAATAATGTAACGAGAACATTAATTCGTTGCTAATGGAAAATGCTCACAAGTCGCAGATAATAAATCAGACACATAAAATATGTATTTTTAACGACTGCTTCTTATGGGAGTTTCTATGTGACATTTTTAATACAACACAGAAACCCTCTTGGGTCCTGTTATCACGTAGATAGTGTAAGGTCGTAAGGAATGTACCCCACATCATGTTCAGACGAGATAAATTGCGCGAGTCTACACTGATTTATAGTTGGACAGGGGAATTCATTAAAAGATCCCTCGGAAAAAGTGAACATCTATCAAACTTGGCGAACAGGATTATACCGTTTAACATTTCTTAATTTGAATAAAAGTAGGATTTAAAAGTTCTCAGTGCAGATGTGATTAATTTATATTCAGTATGAAAAATTTAAGAATCTTAGGCCGCTGTCGAGTTTGTGTTGGAAAATAATAGGGGCGGCTAAGCCCTAATGAATGAACCACTCAAAAGAGTTTGATCTTGCTACCGTCAAGCGTAGCGAGGAGCTTACTTGACCAACAATTTATGACTCTTGAGAAACTCCTTTGAAGACGTTTTACATTATCGTTAAATATTCAAATGCGGTGTTTAACTAAAATACATTAATTTCATTATACAAAAATTTCATCATTTTTGTCCAGTAAATGAACGGTGACTTTAATTATAAGTTTCTGAACTAAAGTAAGTAAGTGTACAAGTGTACAAGTAAGTATTGTACAAACTTGATTCATTGCTTAATTTTTTGCAGAGAGTAGGTTCGATCTTTCAGTTCATCAGGAACCTCTCTCTCTCTTTCTCTCCACAAAAAAAAAACTAAAATATGTGTGGTCCTCAAAGAACCGCAAACTGGCAGCAAATTTAAATTTCAAATGCCAAGGAAAGTCGCCATTGGCATATTCAATGAGTTGTGGAGAGAATTTGGGTTTTCATGTAATTCTGAGGTCCAAAACGCAGTGTTCAAATATTGGAATAATAAAAAAAGTTAAATAGAAATGTGATAAAACTTGTGCCATATCCGCTCAAATAATGAGTATGTGTTTATTTCAATAAAATCACTCCGCATGCTCAAATATTTACATTCAACTCCAGCTATCGGACACAGCCGTGTCCGATAGCTGCCGCTGACTGCCCCAGAGCAACGAGAACTTGCCCTCCACACCACACCCTTAAACAACGAGCAGGACACCAATACATCCAACAGCTATGCCAGACAAGAATAGGTATATTGGTTCCAGAGAGAGACAGAGACACACTCATTTCGGAAAATGTATAAGTGTGAAAGAGATAGCAATAGCTTCGTGGAGATGAAATGCGCAACTCGTAGGAGGGTAATTTTTGTGGAGCAGCTGTACGGATAAGTTCATTTTCAATAAAATAAAAGCTTTTCCGGCGGCGGGCGGCGTGCGCTTTTCTATTAGACTCGAGCATCTAGAATTTTGAAGAGAATATTATTATTCCTCCGAAAGCGATTTGGATATGATCTAATTTTAATTGTAGAACTGGGACTAACTTTAAGAATTTTAATTTAACAGGCTCCCGGCAAAATAAAGGTATGTAAATGCCATTGAGAGCAGCTATGGGGATTATGTCGATTAATCAGTTATGGCAGTAGGGGCAGAAATCCCGCAGCCACTACTCTAAACTCAAGAGCATGTCACGTAGACTACCAGTACAGTCTTTGCTGCCAGTTAGCAACTTACCAGATGACAAATGGCACTGCATTGTTCGGGGAAACATTAGGACACGATTCATTTTACAATTACACTGTATGAAGTCTTACACTGGTACTCCGCTGTATCTGGTTAGACTGGAAGCTGACCCCAACATAGATGGGAAAAAGCTAGGCAGATGCAGATGACTGTATTAAATCAGATATTCAAACGGAGGCTCATATTGTTTAATATGTTCGGACGAAACACATAAATCTCGCGCAAAGCGTCTGATATAGCATTCGTCATGTTTCATCTTATATGCAAATATTTGCCTTCCTCAAGAAGCCTCAAGAGATTCTAAATTTTCTGAATGTCATGACGGCAACGATGTAAATGTATGTTTTACAGAAACGGGGAAAAAATACAAATCTACACTTGAGACGGAATAATTCCGTCTTGAGTGTAGATTTGTATTTTGTCCTTTTTCACCATTCATTTCATTCGTCACGGTCAGACGTAATTATTTACATTCTATCGTATTTTCACCTGCCTATGATGACAAGTAATGACGTTATCGTATGAAATTATTATTACTTTAACATAGACAATACGTTTCTTAATGACAACCTTCGCCGTTTATAAATTCAATTATTCACGAAATACACGAAAATTTTGAATGTTTGCGCTGTGTGAAATGTAAATTAATAATAAATAGTAATTATTATGTACACAAATAGATTAAATTTCAATTTGTTCAACGATAGATACTTTTGAAATGATAGCATTGGCGGGAAATTCGTCTGAATGTAAACAGATCGTTTTTTGTTTTTTTCTCTGCCACAAAGTGAAAGCGTCGTTGGACCGAATCGTGATTCGACCATCGATATTTACGTAAATTCGTAAATAATTTAGTTGTTAACTGTGATTTGTTTGGTGCGGTAGTGACAATGATGGGATTGTATTCTAGCGGGGCGCTGGGTGGTGTGGAGGTGCTGGATGGCGGGCTGGTGGGCGGCGAGCTGACGGCTCACGTGCTGAGCGCGCAGGCGGCCGCTCATGCCGCCGCCACGGCCGCCGCAGCCGCACATCAACAACACCAGCAGCAACAGATTGCTGTGCAGCAAATAAGTGAGTATCAATTTGAATTTTACCTTTTAGGGCCACCAACGGCTAAAAGTAGCGTTCCCCTGACAAAAAACAAATGAATTTCTTCTAGATTTAAGGCTTTGTGGCATCATGATTTAATTACTCCTACAATAATAGGTGTGTAGGTACCATGGAAATATAGTGTTTATTTTCTATCACAAAATATACCTAGTCATTCTAAAACATGGTTTATTTCCAGTGAATTTGAAATTGATTCTTGTAGGACTCTTACTGATTGTTTTTGTCAATTTGTTTGGTGTCTGCAAGCATATTCATATTGAATTCATACAGATTTGAACAATATTAGTTTTCAATGCCAATGCTAAACTATGAAACAACATACAAATTTGATTACAATGGAAGGTCGAACTCAGTTATATTTTCACAATTTGATTATTTTATTGTTCAAATTAAACACTCTTGTTAGATAAATTAGTATTTTCTAGTTAGATGAAAATGGATGAAACTATGGATAGACTGTGTGAAAGATCATAAGCGCTTTGGAATGGGCAACTAGCTTCATCTTTCTGACTGATCAACCATTTGACAATTCTAAAGTACTTACCTGTAATTGGTTTATTTGGAATAAATGCTTTGAGTTTATGGCTAGAAAGGGGGTGAGTATCAAGATACGGACTAATAGAGAAGTATGGAGGAACATGTTGGTGTAAACTTAGATAAGTTTGGATAAAGACAGGAGAGTGATGATGATGAGATAACAACATAAATTACCATCAACTTTTCTTGTAATAATTTCTGATCTAATCTTTACTTTCAAGCATTCCTAAGTTTATTTTATCATGCAAGAACAGCCTTACAACAATTTCTTATATTGCCAACAAGTTTTCTCAATTACTCAGAGATTCCAACTCCAACCATTATAATTCTAATTATGTAAGCAAATAGTTTTCTTCTTGAAAATAAAAAGATCACATTTTACACTAAGTTTGTCGTTCATATTATACAATATTATAGTATTTCATTATTTCATGTTATTCTTTGAAATTGGAAATAGGAAACAACTACAGCCTGGAGTTTCTATTATTTTTCTAATCTTACAAACTCGTAAAAGTTAATTGAATTTAAATGGTTTTACCATGTTACATGTTCAATACTGTATTAAGCTATATAACTTTTGTAACTATATTACGTTGATTTAAAAGAGTGTCCATGGAGCTTCTTGCCCATTCTTCTCCATAGGTACCTTTGGAATCAACAACTAGCAAAAGTGTCTGTAATTGATTTATTTGAAATAAATGCTTTAAGTTTTAACTAGATAGAGGTACACCACTTATAGGTAGTACCTTTAACAACCATGGTACCTTTCAGAAAGCGGAACAATTGTTCCTCATCCAAGTAAATAATCAATTCTTGCACCAGAAGTCACTAAATACCTTTTATGGCCGATACCTTCAATTTACAGGTTTACGTTATTGGTTAAAATGATTTATCTTTACGAATAATGAAGCAAGGACTAGCTTTGCCTAGTACACCCTCCCATATGGAATTAGCTGTCACAGGTAAATGCTCAGTTTGGCAATAAAGAATGTTACCATTGGTAAGCAAACATTCATTTATAGGAACCGAGCACTAGTCTAGTTCATATTACCACCTAACCTAGCCGAAACTAAGATCATCTCAACATTGACCCTAGACCCCTATTTCCCTACAGAAACTTCCCCGTCATCCGGGCGTTCAACCCCGGTGACGTCAGCAGCTAATGGCACACAACCTGCACCAACGGGATCCACCTCACCGTCACCCAGCAAGCTGTTCGTGGGAGGTCTCAGCTGGCAGACTAGCTCGGAGAAGCTAAGAGAGTACTTCGCAATGTTCGGCCCAGTAACCGATGTTCTGATCATGAAGGATCCTGTCACACAGGTAAGAGGGGGATTGTGGTAGTTTGGTTTTGAGGGAGGGGTGATGCAAAGTTATTTTGTTGGAGATGTAACACAAATCTTTATTTCTTTAAAAGTTCAATAGAAACACTGTTGTTTGATAATAACTTTATTTTAGACCAGTAAAATTGCCATAATTGGTATACCAAAAAAAGGTTCTAAAGTTTACAATGGTAATTAATAAATGATAACTGATTTATTTTCTGTAAGGAGGTTTGTACAAACACTTTTACACATCAATCATATTTTAAAAACTAGATGAAGTCAGCATTTCCTATCTGACTACTCTGAGAAGAAAGGCCAAAACAAACTCAAAGGTCACAGTCTCTTTTATTAAAAGTCCAGACATAATCTTGGTCAGATCATCTGAAGACCATGTCTGAGATGGTCTTTTGGGGAAAGAACCACACAGATTGAGTGGATCTGTCCAGTCAGTGCATGTATTTAACATGCGACTCAACTCAAAACTTAAGGAGCTTAACGATTTGACGAACAATAAATAAAACATTGAAACATAAAAAACAAAGCTAATTTTCAATAATATAATTTTGCATCACATCTTCCTATTAGGTTGATTTTATTATTTCAGTAGATAAGTATGTATAGACGCCTTAGCAACATGCCAATTAATACAAAATGCTCATTATTACTACCCATATAAATCAATATTTATACAGGGTGCAACAGAAAACTTCTACAGGGAGCAACAAAAAGATATTGTACAGGTTGCATAATATACAGGGTGTTTGGCAGAACGTTGAACATACGAAAAAGGTGGATAGGTGGGGTCATCTGCTACTTACTCAGCCCTAATTTATTTGGCCCTGGCCCCCTGGATATTTTTTTTTTCCTCTAGTTTCACCACTTTCTTAACTTTAAAGTGTAATTTTTATTAAAAATGGGTAAAACAGGCTTTTTTTTTTTAATCTTTAATGTTGGCAGATTCTTATAAACCGATTGCTTTATTCAGATGTTAGCTAGAAACAAAGAATAAAAATAAAATAATAACAATATTGCCTGTTTTACCCATTCTTAATAAAAAATACACTTTAAAGTTAAGAAAGTAGTGAAACTAGAGGAAATCAAAAAAATATTAAAATATCCAAGGGGCCAGGGCCAAATAAATTAGAGTTGAGTAATCAGCAGATGACCCCACCTATCCACCATTTTCGTATGTTCAACATTCTGCCAAACACCCTGTATATTATACAGGTTGCACAAAACTAACGCCCTGCCCCTGAATGAGAAATAGGATTTATTGTTAGAACTCATACACACGAGCGACAGGCGTCAACGGCAGAGGCAACTGCATCCATCGACGTGTGTCGACGGCTGCCGTCAACGTGTGTCTGCGGCAGCCGCCGACTCGTCGACGCCTGCAGTTGTCTCTACCGTTGACGCGTGTCGCTCGTTGGTATGCACACTCAACAAAATAGAAGTTAAAATAAATTAAAGATAGATAGAACTTACTATAAGTACAGGTCTTGACATCTCTGTTGATGTCCGAATCGAAAGCGTGGCGAAAGCGCGAATCTTGCACCGAGCACGTTTTATTAAAATTTGTCGTTCATCACATTTTTGCTACAAAGAATCTCTTGAACTTGAGAAGACAAGTGAGATGTCGCAAGTGGACCATATAAATGTTTTAAGTTGTTACTTAATGATAAATGACTGCGGTCGGCCCGTGGATGGGTGGCCAGCCATTACAAATCGATACCCCTCCGTGCCTCGGAAAGCATGTTAAGCCGTTGGTCCCGGCTTTCATTTGTAGATCTTTGACAGTCGTTACGGCTAGTCAGAACACCAAAAGTCAGACAACCAGTGTTACCAAGGGGTATCGTGTTATCCAGAAACTGGGTTATGGAGGTCAGATAGGCAGTCGCTCCATGTGCATCCAGTTAGACTGGAAGCCAACATCGACATTGTTGGGAAAATATTACTGATAAATGGCTGCATCTCACCAAGTACTTAAGTATGGAAAAAGAAATCGCACCGAAAAACTGCTCTTAGATTTTTTTTTACATAAATTCTATGGCGCAATGAGTGATTGACCGCGCTTGCTATTGCTGACACACAGTTACATAATGTTGACGAGCTACTCTTTGTCAGTTTGTACTACTCAACGGGGGGTTCCGACTTTAAGATTGAGTAATCTGTATCTTTATTCAGCTCGCAAGATTAGCAATAGATGGTTAAGAGAGAAAAAAGGTGGCCAGGTGCGAGTCGGACTGGCACACACAGGGTTTCGTACCACCGTACAATATTTTATGGGGGTCCTTTGATTTTTTATTTTTTGTCAAAGCGACTATAGTAGTGTGTAGCGTAGTGTATATACACACTCTGCGAAAATTCCATGTGTCTACCTATTACGGTTCAAAAGATACAGACCTGTGACAGATGGATGGACAGCGGAACCTTAGTAACAGGGTTCCGTTGGCACCCCAAAAACCTATAGGGCAAGTAGCGACACCTACTTCTGCCGAAGTGCCGACAGGCAGTATCGCCGTTACCAGCATTCTTACTAAATGCTGGTTTAATTACTGGCTCGTGACTTTCAGCTTTGTCTCAAGAGCTCATACACACAAGTGACGCGCGTCAACGGCAGAGGCAACTGTAGCCGCCATGCGTCGGCGGCTGCAGTCGACAACGTGTTGCTCGTGTATTTGACAACCGCACTCAAATAGACTAGCGGCGCATTGTCGACGGCTGCCGCTGCAGTTCCCTCTACGTTGACCCGTGTCGCTCGAGTGTAAATTCCGCAATGCATCGGCTGTCTGGGGAGGCCCAGTAATTTATGCTAGAGTTATTATTATTATAGAAAAAGTGTAAATATAATTATTTAGTTTAAACCCAACCTTAACTATATCCCTGGCATGTTGCTAAGACTAATAACTTTGTTTACGTTAGTCGATAACTACTTTAATATACATAAGTTTTATGACACCAAAATATATCAGTCTTCAATAAATAATGACCCAGACTGACTAACCGTCACGTATAGTTTCGACTCGGTAGCCATAATTGAAATGGAACCATCAGCGAGCCTAATCAGTTATTATGGACGAGGCTATTACCTGAAAATCATTGAATGGACCAACGTAGTCATTCTAAAACTACTTTCCTTCATAACTAGAGTATTTTCTTGCAAGTTATCGACTAATGTAATCAATTAAACTAGACATTAAGAATATAATAACGCCATTTTTTCAAGACAGCGGTAGGCAGAAGACGGAGCGCATCCGGTCAGTCTTAGTATCGTTGTATAGGTTGATTTGGACTAGGTAGATTGTAGGTTCGTGTGGAAGATCACGGCCATGTGCAAAAAATATCATTTTGAATGTTCTGTATTGAATTTCCCTTAATTTGCCCCCAAAATATCCCTGATACCTGTAATGTGACCTCCGGAATCCCTTCTTTCTTCTAAATAAAAGTTTCCAGGTTAATTTCTGTGTTTCCCTTTCACTCCCCGGTTGGAGGGTAGTCTCTGATTTCACTGTACAAATCCCAATCAAGTTTTTAGACTACCCTCCTTGTGTATATGTATTTTAGATAAATCAATTACTTTTCTAAAACATTGTGTAACCCCCTGTATGTTAATGTATATACCTATTGCATGAACTATTGAAGTATTTCAATAACTCCAAATAATTTACTTTGTAAACTGTACTATATGACCCATTTCAACAATGTTATTAAATAACGCTTTTTCCTGTCCTATTTCCTGTAAATCCATTCTTTTTTTTTGCATATGGACCAAAATCTCCACACATAGTTGGGCTATGGTTGATCCAAAGTAACCTAGGTACACTAATAAAAGTATATCCATTAAATAACATAGACAAACCGGCATGCTAGACTCACTAACATAGAACGTTAGGTCTAGAAATATGGATTTGATAAAATACTCCTTCTATTGACTTCTATTTTTGAATCTGGTAGTTCCCCTTCAGTCGGTGTTGCCATGCTTTTACTTTTTCTACTTATTAAGTAACTTTTGTCAAGTAATACATAAACCTGTTTTAAGTTTTCTTTTGGTTTTTATTGGTCACACTTAAGTTGTAAGATTAGATTTTTTAATTATGATTCTATTACATTTTTATCAGTTATTTTTATTCTTCTTATCCTAACCCAAATTTAAATCCAAAGTTAATCTGTAGCCACAATAAAATTAGTAAAAACTACAGTTACAATTTATTATAATTATGTAAAAAGTAAAGAAATTGTAGTTGACCGAGTAGTCAGCTTTAAAGTATAACCATTCTCTTGTATTTTGAACTTATTCACTTTAATTTTGTAACAATATTTCTATAAATATGTGTTCATAGCACTCTTTTAATATTTACTACAAATAACTACCTACCCATGTATATTTTAGTGTAATGTTTAATATCTTAAATATTAGTTTCTTCCTAGTTAAATGTGACCATCCCCAAAAACAATAGTTTTAAACATAGCAACACTGGCTTCACCCCTTTAATTATCTACAAAACCTATAAACTTCGATTTTCTACTAATTAATTAATAGTACTTAGCTAAGATCACAGAATAGATTGGAAATACTCTTTTTGGTAGAAAAACAGTAAATAGTAATTTTCTCACTGAGGTAACACTGAGATGCTCAGATGAAAATGGTAGTATTTTGGTACACTTTGAGGGTAACATTGCTCGGTTAGACAGATTCGTGCTAATAATAAGAAATAGTTGTCTGTCAGTAATGTTATTAGTATGTATTGTTGTGGCCATTTTATTGCACGTCTTTGATAAACAATGTATGTATTTTTGTGAATAAGGCACTAGGTTTATAATGCTAGCATGGCTGAAATGAGGTCAGTAACCGTAGAACAGCCAAGTGAAAGCATTTAGTTATAGAATAAAGACAAAAAGAAAAATTGACTCAGAACCTGCATATAAAAAAAGACAAGCTAGCCCAAATACCTAGCTCGCGACTACAGACCACAGCCCATATGGTACATTTTGGGGTTTATTCATAAACGATGACTAAAGTTAAGTAACGTTTAAACGTCAAAAATGTATGGTTAAACAGTCGCTACTCACTGCTTAACTTTAAGCAACGTTTATGAATAAGGGGTACATGATTAAGTGTGGAACTCTGTCAGCGCCTGTGTTCCCTTCCACGCATACCCCGTCACCCTTCAAAGCAAGAGTGAACAGGCATCTTCTGGGCTTGCTCGTTAATATAATAGACCTCATCCATCGCTTTCTACTTAGCAAGATCGAGGTCAAGAGCTGGCCAGAATTCAATTAAAAAAAAAATGAAGTCCAGCAGTAAAGTAGTATTGTTTTGTGAGATTTATTTCATCACTCCCGAAAGCCATCCCTCCTGATGCTGAAGAGAGTTATAGAAATTGTCTTGCATTGATCACTTTCTTTAGAATACTAGCTTGCTCTTTAAGATATAAAAACTGCTTGCCTAGTACTTTATTTGCCTTTTGACATGTATCTAACTTACGCGAACATAGAATTAAAGTCTTGGCATAAAATGGTCGCAAATCATCACTAATTCCAACTAGATGTACCACTGACGGAAGCATGAGTACTTAGGACGACCTCTGTACAACTACTAGTAAAATAAGTAATACCACGTATATCTTCGTATACCCTCATTTAATCAAATATTTGTGAATTGCGAATATAGCTCTTAAATGTGGGGACATAGTGTGATTTTTTTATTATTGTTGTGTGTCAGTGTTTTGGCGGGGAGATAGGGTTCAGTCATATTATTTTATCTTGTTGCCATTTTTTAATTTTTTCTCCTAAAGTTGTACATGTATGATTCATAAAAAGCCGATACCTATCAGATAAATTCAATAAGAACAGAAATAGCATGACATTAACTGGCAATTAATTAAGCCGGAACTTAGGCACTTGTCACACCGCCCGATAACGGAGAAGCGACTTACTATCGTGCAATAGATGTAGGTACTGTGTCAGTAAAAGAAATACATAATAATTTATCGCTGACGGTTCACACTGCCAACGAGAACTATCTCTTCACTAGTTCAGTTTGTCGCAGTAACAAGAGCTATCAATGAAAATACTCGATCAGCGACGCTCGTCTAGTACTCTCATTTGGTACATAAGCATACCAACAAGTGTCTGGGCAGTCATTCTACCGTCGTACCAGCTGATAATAGCCCAGCGACAGAACTACATACTAGCTGCTCGTTGCTCACCAATGTTTCTAGTTGCTAGCTCTACTCGCTTCTCGCGAGGCGTCGGCGGTGGGTCAGGTTACCATAAATAAGGCTTAGTTGAGAAACACAATAATATACTAGCAGTCATGAGTCAACAATTCGTTCAAAGAGAATTCCTGGACGGCAAAACTTTACAGAAATGTAACATTCATTGTAAATGATTAATCTTAAACTTTGTCGTACCATGGTCAAATAGAAACGGTTTTCTCTCTGACAATGTCTCAGAAATACGTTTCACTCAGAGTTTACATAATCCCGAATTTGTACTCAAGTTTAAATTGTCGTTTGTTAAGTGCTCTGTAACAGATTTTGTTTTAAAAGTTCGTGTTTTCTTTTTATTCAAGAATTTTTTTATAGTAAACAGCCGTAGTAACTGGGTTGTGGGGGTCAGGCAGGCAGTCGCTCCATGTAAAATACTGGTATTCAGCTTCATCCGGCTAGATTGGAAGCCGACCCCTACATAGTTGGGGAAAGGTAGATAATGAAGACTGTTCATAGTGAAGCAACTTTAGATAAAATAAATTAATTGAGCCACATCTCCCCGCCTAAGTTTGATGGTGACACTGATGGAATCTAACCTAAAAAGCCTGTTTGTTCAAGAGCGTATATAAACTCGTACATAACGTAGCGTATTTTCAAGATTTTCTAAATAAGTTATAGTTTTATACCTTTCTATAGCTAGGTTTGCCTTGTACAAGTATTATCAAAATTAACATTATGTAATAAAAATTTTTGTCTGTAAAACTTTTATGAAGTATATAGAATTTAATCATTGGCAATATTTTAAACTACCTATACTCTTTTTTTCAACCGTAGAGTATTAATACTGTTTTTTATTTTTCATTTTTTTTTGTATACGCTCTTGATTGAAGTAAATATAACATTAACCGTAATTGATCTTAAGTTTTGTTTGAGACTAGTAGTTCTCGTTTCACTCGTAGGTACTTAGGTGTAAGTCACTAAACTCCCTGTCACCCTTTTTCAAGAGGAGTTGGGGAATAGACCTTTATACAGATATGTAGCCATGCTGCATTGACCAACAGCCGGTCCTTACTCTTTATCTGATCATGACATTTTGGTCAAGAAATGTTCGAACATGTATATCAAGGATACTTTTGGCTATAAAAAGGTCCGTCCCCCGACTTCTTCACCTATAACCAGACATACGATTGACACAAGCCGCGCGCAGAGATCGCGCGGCTTCGGTTTCATCACGTTCCAGGAGGCGTCTTCAGTCGACAAAGTCCTCGCGGTCCCCGTACACACGCTGGACGGCAAGCGCATCGACCCCAAACACGCAACCCCCAAGTCGGCCCCGCGCCCCGCCAAGACCAAGAAGATATTCGTCGGAGGCGTCGGACAGGACACCTCCGCTGAAGAGGTCAGGTCTTACTTCTCACAGTTCGGCCTCGTAGAAGACGCCGTCATGCTCATGGACCAGCAGACCAAACGCCACCGCGGCTTCGGCTTCGTCACCTTCCACTCCGAAGAGGCGGTGGAGCGCGTGTGCGATATACACTTCCATACTATTAAGAATAAGAAGGTGGAGTGTAAGCGCGCGCAGCCGAAGGAGGCCGTCGCGGCCGCCCCGCTGGCGCTCGGCAAGAGACTGGTGCTGCGGCCGGGCCGCGGGCTGGTGTACGCCACGAGCGGCGTGGGCGCCGTGCCCACGGTGGGCGCGGCCCACGCCTACCGCTACGCGCCCTACGCGCTGCCCACGGCGGCCTCGGCGGCCACCGCGCTGGTGGCCCCGCCGCAGCCGCAGCCCGCGCCCGCGCTGCCGCAGTTCGGCACCGCCTACTCGCTCGCCGGCGTCGACATGTCGTCCTTCCAGGGCGTGGACTGGGGCGCCATGTACGGCCTGCCCATGTACATCTAAACGGTAACGAGCAATATTGACATGAAAACCCCACCCGCCTACAACGGATAGGTTCTTAGCTCGGCTATTTTATTTCTTACAATAGTTCCTACGTACTATTTTTTTTTTTAATTAAGGTGTTTGTCTTGCCGCGTACTCGAAGTGGCCACAAGAGGGAATGATCAGTATTCGAACGTAGTTAATATGTTTATTGGCTCATTAAACTTAGTATAAGGCAGATACAAGCAATACTTTGCCCGCTACGGGCGTCAAAGAGAACGCATTTCATTTTTTTTTTTATTAAAAAGTTAATTTATTAAGGCGATTCCCAACGGGTACGCTCGAATAGGAGAAATTGACGGTCCCATGTTTATTACGTGTTTTTGACAAGTCACTTGATGATGTTTAATTTTTAGTTTTCTGAATTGTGATGGTATGTTGATTTTTTCACCAGTGACTTGTCAAACGACACCAATAAAGACTTCGTCTTCTTTCGAAAATTCGCGTCGTTGCGTGTCCCCTTAACTTTTAAATATTAAGGCGAAGATCTCAAATAATTTAGTTGCGATAAAAAAAAAACTAATTTTTCTTATATTTTGTCTTTGATATTTTGTAATTTAGTGGTAGACATTAGTGCACGTTTGTTTGGCAATACATTAACCTGATATTATTTATGATGACTCGACTGTATTTTTATGAATCTCATTCGCAGCTGTATTTTTTTTAATGATTAACAACATAGGAATTAATATATATACATTCGCGGTAAGAGTGACGCTGTGTGACTGCGCTGTTATTGGATTATTATTGTTAAATAAAAAGTTTTATCGACCCTCATATTTCAAATATTGGTAATATAAAAATTAGAAAATTCTATTGGATAACTCTTCCCAGTACACGGGAATGTAGAAATTAAATAAAAATATTTAGGGTAAATAAATTTCAATGTTTAAAAATTAAAAACAAAGATGGTAAGAGATGTCAGTATTATTATAACGGTGCCATTTCGTTAGGAACGTACGTTTGTGCCAAAATTTCGCTCAGTTTTGCGTTTTATGAATCTCTTACTCTTTTTATTATTAATTAAGTACTTATATTTGCTAAAATAACTGCTTTTTTAGATTTCCCAATTGATATTACATCAGTACGGCAAAAACATCAAGACCGTTTGATGGCAAATTTTGATCTGTAAACTAACTTACACCTTTGGTTCCACCGCGGCTTTAAAGAATCGCGAGTCTTATTATTCCGTACTAAAAAGGCATTAATACTTGTACAAACGGCCTTAATAAAAAGCAACAAAAATCTCGCTAGTAATTTTCCCCGGTCAGGGCTGGTCCCACGACACGTCATCAGTAACCGATAGAACGTCTCAAGTGCAAGACGTGCCCACGACTACGTCACAAGCGTTACGTCACACGGCGTCGACCGCTCTGCTCATGACACACATATCTGACGAGCGGAAAGCAATCTCATTCTACAATAGTATTATATATTATTGACATACGTAGATATAGTACGAGTGGTGGTGTTGGTGGTTTATGTGGTCTACTTACAATAAAAATTAAAAAAAAAAATCTTAAGCCTTTTGTCATGTGTGGTTGAAAAGAAGCCTCAACAATGCAGATTGAATAACTTAACTCAAATTACGTACTGCGACGTTTAACTGTTTTCATACAAATGACAATTGCCACATGGTACTCGAATACGATATTACCAAAAAGCCACCAAAATCACTCTCAAAGTAAATTAGTTTACATTAATAATAATTTAGTTTAGCGTGTATGAGCGTGTGGACTAACACCCTGTGTACCGTGACAATAAGCTAAGTATATAAGCCGCTGTAGATTGTCATGGCCGCGCGGCCTCGCCCTCCGTTCTCGTCTATATTTACATTTTAGAAGTATGTCCATTGATTTTGAAGTTTACTGAGTTGGGCCCATGTTGGGCGCCAAATTTTGGAGGATACTATCTTGGTTTTACGTGCCCTTATCTACTTAAACGGACGAATCACACTGAACTCCTGGAAGTAATCTTTTGCATGCCAGTTGAAAGGATAGACCACAATAATAATGGGGTTTTTTGGGAGTCTTGAAACTGGCTCCAGAATTGGCATTCCAAAGCCCGAGCTTCCTAATATACGCTAGTCTGAGTGTGGGATGGTTCAATTAAGATAACTGTACTTAATTCCGTTGAAAATACCAAGTATGTACTTAAATTCTTCACTAAATCTATCAATTTAGTTATCCAAGAAAGTATTCTCCAAAAGAATTCCTCAGAAACCCTTACGTCCTTTATTAGAAGTACTTAATTTATCAATCGTAGCGTTAGATCCAAAAGCAATACAATATGTGATTAGTGAGTGTAAAAGACAAAGATGGTTGTGTTTGTGCAATTCCTAGATTTAAGCCCAATACTGGACTTAGTCCTAAGACCAGCAGTATTAAAACCACTCGTAATTTTACAAAATTATCGACTACAATGTCATAGTATTTGATCTTTGGCAAGTTCCTTTAAAATTCAAAATTTTACATCCAAATACTCGTATTAGTCATAGTTTTGATTCTATTAGAATTATTGACTTATCTCTAGAGAGTTCATTTTAATTCAATATTTCTTAACTTAGATAAACATTCAGACATTTCGGAATTCAAATGTAATCTTGTACTTAACCTGCATAGATCATCCTAAAGACAGCATAGTAATAATGAATGAGTATGACAATATTATATCATAATGAAATGTCAACAAAATGTCAGATAAAACAATAAATAAATATAAAGATAAATATCCTGAAATATATCATCAAACGGGAAAATTCCGAAAAACGTCTATTATTAAAGTACTTAATCCCTATATTTATATTAGCGTATATTTTGGACGTAGGCGAGGCCGCGCGGCAAAGCGTAGTGCAGTATGCATGGTAGCTTGGTCGGCTACATTCCCTGCCAGCCGACGCACTTGTAACTGCAGCGTGTGGAAATTAAAATGATAAAATACTATAAAAACCAGTTAGATAAAAAATAAAGGAAAAGGATAGTTCTGTCTTAGTAAGGCCATGTTGGCGCCACTATTTCGACTACACTTTTCATACAAGCTAAATTCGTATGTAATTTTCGGTCATCGATCCCAGTGAAATTATTGAAACCGTGAATGAGTTCTTACATGTTGTTCCCAGTTATAGATGTTATTATTATTTATTAATTCATGAATTTTCTTGTGTTATTAGTTTCAACGTTACAAGACGGTTATTTCTCACTTTGTTTTATTTTTCTTTCCACACGCCACGGCTACCGTATGCTATGATATTCACATTATGTATACACATACCTATCCTTATTATATAGCAGTATTTTTAGCATAAGTAGGATTAGAACCTCCTGAGATTAATCAGCGGAGCGCGCGCTTTCTCGTCTCGAAAACTTGCAATAACCGGATATGTCCAGTTCGAACTGGATCATTTGTATTCGGAACATAAAAACCAGTGTTAAGCAGCTAACGAAATGATTTTTTTATTTTATTAATAATTGTGGTATAAGGTCTACCTTTTTGTGGCGATTAAAGCCGAGCAAGAATTGTTATTTTTCTATCACTACCAAAATCAGGAATTGATTTTGTTTTTTACGATAATGTTTTTTTATTTATATTAAGTTGTCTAGAAAGCGCGCGCCTGCATCACCCGACTATTACACCTTTTGTACATTAGCGGTCGTTTTTCCTGAGACAGTATTAGAATGGTTAACTATGTGACGTCACAGCCGCCGTGTGCTTCGTATCTTGCCAAATTAGATAGAGGGCGGCGAGTGTGGGGACGCGAAGGATATACCAACGTGGGTAGTTGTAAAATATTTGCTTAAAAGATGAGGGTAATTTAAAAAAAACTTCAAATTGAAAGGGCGATTTGTGTTTCTGACGCAGAATTTGGTTCTGTAGGGTGGAAATGAATGAATGACTACAGACTTTAAATGTAACTAATATCATTTCAGTAGCTCGCAACTAAACCGCATGTGCAAACATCATCCTATTGCCATTTCTGATATAAATACCATACCTTGAACACCTTTCTTAGCCTTCTCATCCAAGGTCGTAGTTTGTGCCACGTTGAGTCACGTCCCCCGCGCCCTCACACAAATGTTGTAATGTACTTAACTTTGTTTTTTCATATATTGTACTGTTCCAATTTCCCTTTACGGGTGGCGATATTCCAACACCCTTGTCTTAGTTACACTTGGTAACTGGTTGCTGTTGTTCGTTGCTGATTGCTGATTGAGTGACGTTGCTAACTACCCTACTTGGGGCTCTGGTTGAGGAGATTCACAGGAGTTTTTGTGCTGACCGTACTTTAGTTGATTTGAAGTTGTCATGCTTTGGGGTAGTATGCATTATAGTTGGTGACGTCACTGAATCGTGACGGACCTCGGCAGTAGGTTTAGTTGTAGTTTTAGAAGGAGTTTGCCCGCTGTAAGGAGCACCTAGTAATACCTGATGTGTCATTACATGGATATAATATTAGAAATTAAAATTGTGTGTTTTATTTAGCGTGGGACTTCCTGCTGGGTTTGGTTTGTTGTATTTTACACTACTTTTTTATCTTTCTAGATAGTTTGCACGTTGAACTTGTAGTATTTAGTTATGGGGTTGCCATCTACACTTTTGGCTTTAAAACTGTGATTAATTACATTTTAATATTAGGGTGATCCCGACGACAGAGGCACTAATGAACAAAATTTTAACATTTCTACTAAAAAGTTGGCAACCCTAGTGTGAAAAAGTCGTGATCATTTGCCCCACGGTGGGCGCCAAAAAACCTCAGTTGGTATAGGAGGGTGGGACAGACCGGACGTATGGTAAGTCATGTAACGCGAATCAGGCATGCGTATTGCGTATAACAGTTGTAAATTATAGTGTTACGCCGTAGTGCAAGCGCGTCTTCATACTCGTGACTAACTCAAGACTTCACGGAGAGAGATACTTGGACACCGCGCATTGAGGACTTTCATTATATTCAAAGGTATCGCGAATCCAACTCAACTCATTAGGAGACAAATTGTAAGAACATGGAAGCTACGCAAATTGGTATGACAATGATAGGCGGTAGTCTGCGTTATACCTTTGAAAGTGCGACTCGTCCTCAATCCGCGGCGCGTCCGGCATGGTTGGCATGAATGAATACGTAAACAAAATCTAATCTTCCATACAATATACTTCACTGTCAATTTATTAAGGCGTTTGCCACACGTTGGTTGTGATGCGTGCTATTAAAAATATTCCTTTTAAAGGCCGCCTTTAAAAGGAATATTGTATACGTAGACACGTAGATTAGACCTTTAGACGCTTCGCTTCAGGCCACAGGTCTTCCTGGTATAAGAGTTGTTTTGCCAAAAAAACAGGCCAAAATTTAGCCAAAAAGTTAATTTTGCTCAACGTTAAGAAGTCGCAGATGTAGAGAGAAGCGATTGGAAGTAGTGATTTAAGAACTATTTGCTATAAGAGCTAGAAGAGTTGAGCATTAACAGAAATGTAAAGGAACTTACCTATTTAGGAACACTGCGACAGTTAAAAGACGGTATATGAAATAATATTTTGCCAAAAAAACAAAAAGGAAATACGCCAGAGTAGCTTAAGAATGTGACAATAATAAGACGGGACGTTGCCAACTAAGACGCTATTACTATTTAATATCACTTTGTTGCCATATACGTGAATACATTCCTCTCTAGTCATTTTTTTTTTATTAATTTTTTTTCTCTAAATTTGGCGGGAAACTGAATACAGAGTCTTATCTTGCTCAATACTTATTCTTGCCTAGTTGTAGTTAATTTCTATCGATAATAAGCTTGACGCAGTAGTGATGTGCCATACACCAGATATGCCATAGCACGCAAACGATAAACTAGTGATGTGCTTGTTCGCTCCAGGCTCACTGGACCAAAATGTAAACAGCATTGGAAAAAATATATTATATATTCTTAATTATGTAAGATTACTAAGATATACATAAATATACAATTTTGGATTGGTATAATGTTAAATTGAACATAAAAATACTATGTTGTGTGTTTTTAATGTATGGCAATGCTAGAGTAGTGTTGTAGCGTAGACATTTTGAAGTTTTACATACATATGATAAATAAATATGACTAACCGAAAGCAATAACATTTAATATTACTACAGCACGCGCGCGCTGCGGCTTGCACAAGAACGGTAGTGAAGCTAACGTTGAGAAGTCGAACATGTGTGTCGGTTGATGTTTGAGCTTCGAACTCAGGGGAATAACCGTTGAATTTGAAAAAAAAGAATGAACACTAAAAAAATGACAAAGATAAGATATAGTTGGTGTAAGGCAGGCTTAAGTTAAAATACTATCAATTAGAAACGGATTTTGGCTTTTTAGAACATACAAACCATGTTCTGGATGTCAATGGAAGCATTATCTAAGAATGACTCACTGCCTAATGCATTTTAAATACTAATTAACTAATTTTGCTCTAAAAGAGCTAACAAAATAACATCAATATGACACACTAAATTAAATTAAAATTAAGTAATAAAATGCACTTGGCTAAGTAACGACTGGGCACGGCAGCGCGCGCAAATGTTAGATTTATTATACCTAATAATATACACAATGCATACAAATACAAATATTTTTGTATAATAGGTATCTGTGTACTAGTAGTGTGTTGGTTAATCTTGTATTTTTAAATGGTAACCGACGAAATACGGGTAGTCTGTGTTTTACTGGGTGACGTCAGAGTTAGAAGTTTGTAGGACGTTTTGTTTGAATAATGGCTTTGGCATCTCACGAGGTTTTATCCACAGCATGTTTCCTCTGCAATTTGCGACGTGACATTGCCTAGGATTTGAAAAAAAAAAATGGAAATGAATTCAATCTTTTCATCTTAGAAATATAACCCAGAATTTTACGCCCTCCCAAAGATTCTTTAATTCGGTAAATGATCGTTTTCCTGTAACATCGATATCCAATTACCGAAGCCCGACATTGAAAACGGTTTTACAGCAAACTTAGGTTTGGAAGATTGCCTTCTAATTGGAATTTTCTAATTAAAAGCTACGTCAGCTTGCTCGGGCTACTTTATCTTTACAATAATCTTAAATTGGGACCTATATTTTAGAATCAGATGCGTAACTACGTAGAGACACCCATGTTATAATTTATTCGGCCTGTTTAAGCGTAATTCGGCCCAAAGTCTAGCCCTTTTCTGTACATCGTGCAAATCACAGATCAGCCTATATGCATACTAGACCTCTCAGCAGACTTCTAACTCGTGACGTCACTTAGCAGACAGCCTACCTGTTTGTGTCGTCAACCGATATAATTACATTGTTGAATAAGCGACAGTATGTGGCGCAGTGTTTATTGTGTAGGGCGCTCGCGCCGACGCTTGAGGTCGTGCGGCCACGTTTCGTTCAGAAATTCTAAATATTTTTTTCTAAATGGTGTCATGGCATGTTGCCGTGTTTGAGGCGGGGGTTAGTCTTAAAACTTACGTTTCAATGAAGAAAGAAATTGCGCGGTTTCTCTTATATTTTTATTCTATCGTTCTTTCCAATCGCGCGATTTCCAGACTAGTCTTGATTATGCCTGAAGTAAGGTAGTTTTGTTGTTTTATTTATTGGATATCCTCTAAATTATTCTGTGATAAAAGCCAGACACAGTCTGTCTTTGTAGTTTTATTATTTTAAAAATTTATTTGAATGCAACATGCCTCGACATGATATCGTTCAGAAACTTGGCGGCACTAACATGTTTTTGCGTCAAAATCCGCGTAGTCATATGTCTACATTCCTTTATGTATATTTTTGAACGAATTACTGCATTTTATTTATGGTAGTTATATAAAACATAGTTTATCATAGACAAATTAGTGATGGGCTGTTTTTTTATTTACGTATCCACCGGCTAATAGAGGTTTCCTTATTTATGTTACTAGATAGCGCTAGTGTGAAAAAGTTTGTATGTTATTTGAAGTAGATTTAAAATCCTGTATTGGATTATACATATTGAATACTCCAATTTGACATAGTTCAAACATGTTTGGCCTAATTTTACAATTTAGGGTAGACAAATAATTGAACAATAAGTAAAATAAGATTTGGATCATTTTGTTGAAGCTCTCGTCACGTAGCGCCATCTAGTAGCACACTATGGAAGTCCTCAGTTTGTGCAATTCAACAGACTTATTATATGTATATTTTGAGGTACCCCGTAGTTACGGTTGGGTTTGGGTATGTAGCTGCGTAGAATCTTCGACTACGTCAGTCTACGGTCCCCGAGCATAGTGTGGTGTAATGTCTATGCGCAGGGAGTAAGCTTTGCCGCAAGGAGTATTATTAATGAATGTTTTGTATAATGTAGATTATTATTTAAAAAAATAGGCAATAGTCGGGCTCTTTAGCGCCCCCTAGCTAGTGGACGCAGTAGTGCGCCGGCCGCGCGCCTCCTTCAGCCATTAACAATATTATGGTTCATCTTCACTTAGATACAAGTATTAGAAAAAAATAATAAAATGGTAACACAAAACACAGCTGTTCTTTCATTTATCCGCTTTTTCGTTAGTTTTCGTACCTCTTCGTTAGTTAAAACATTAGTTTGAAAAAGAATATTTTTTTATTGAGACTCGTAGTATAGAGCTTTTGGGCCCATGTTGGGCGCCAGTACGAATTTTCTTAGTCGATCGACCCCAAGTCAGTAGTGTTAGTAATGTTTTGGAGATCAAAGACTATGGTTGGACATAGATGCATGACGTCATAAGGAGCTGTGTAGCGGTGGAGTGTGCATGCCTCGGTGTCGACGGAGCCGCCGCGGGACCGAAGACGAAGACTACATTCATTTTTTATACGGTGAGGCAATACTGAAGCTGCAGTCTAATCTCTTGTCATGTTAACACACGCCATCTTACATTTTAAACTGAACACCACTCTCATAATGGAGTCTCTACCTAAAACAACACAAGTAACAACCTCTACCTACCCTCACCTATTGTGGATATTTTTTTGTTACAGTCTTAACAAACATTATGTAGGAAAGAATTTCAGTAAAAGTAACTCTACTATCTCGACTAACTCGAATATTAAATATTAACATTGACAAGATATTGGATACTAAGTAATTAATATAAATACTGAGGGCATGGTTTTAAAAATTGTAGAATGGAGAAACAGTTTGTTGCGAGGTCGCTTCCGTATAGTACTCCGGTTAACCTCCATAGATCACTACCTCTGAGGACAATGAGTATTGACTTCAATTTAATAAATTCCTGTACTCTGGGGAAGTAAGAAGAATCCTCAGGCAGACTTGGTGCCATCACTGTACCTACCCACTGCCCTCTAAGATTGTAAAACAGACTTCCGTTTTTTACCCAAGACATTATTGATTTCTTGTGGCAACGGGTGAAACCTCTCACCATCTGCACCTGCATATAAATGCATTGCTCGACCAGTGAGGTTGTTATTGGAGCAGAGAACTACTAGCAGCAACCAACTGTTTCACCATAAATAAATAAGAAAAAAATCAGTATCGTCATTCACATTACCGAATCTGCTGTTGAAAATATCGCTTAGTTTGTATTTCTAGTACCCATCTCCAGTAAAGTGCATCCCAGTAATTAGTTAAGTAGATAATAGACGTGGTACAAGCGGTGCTGGGTTCTTTATTAAGTCAAATTCGTAGTTTTAGTTGAATGGTCGAATCGATTAGTTGGACTTACGAGAATAATAATATTGTGATGAATAAAACTCCATGGGAGCCGCTTTTAAGATTTTTTTCGATTTTTGAATAAGTAGAAATAGACTTTTTTGTAGTTTTAGAATGAGGAGTCATATCAACCGAAAGACACAATCGTATTGTGCCTTAATAGTTTGTTTTATTACGATTTTGCTTTGGAAACTAGAATCTTTTAGAATACGGACCAAAAGTTCAATTAGTTTGGAAATATAAATGAATAAAAAACATATTTTTTGTACAATTTACTTTTCCGTTGAAAATGTTGATGAGGAAATTTTTCGAAACGACTTAGCTGTCTCGGTAGTGTATTTATTAGAAAAGAAATGTAAACGAGTTATACAATGAATGTAGGTATCCCGTTTTGTAGTAGTACAAAGTAATTTAAGTATTTTGTATCTGCATATTGTTAAAAAGTCTTCCTTGATAAAAATAGACTGAAATATTAGTGACCCATGTAATTTTCTTTTGATATCCCGTTTCGCTGGGATGCACTAGATTTTATTAAGATATTTTATGTAAAGGGCACTTATTTAGATCTGTTGCTTAATAGTTTAACACTTAATAAAATAATTCAACCTGTCAACGTTTTTCACCGCCATTTTGTTTGACTTTTTTTTTATAATTGTTAATATAACCGATAAAGGGAATAAATTTAACAGCCTACCATGTAAAAGGTCTGAAAAAGTGCTTTTTTGTAATATCCGAGAGTATTGATAGTTCTCTCACTGTAGTTGAAGTGTTCAGTAGTGATAAACCCCAGTACAATGAGTCTATGTACGGAGAGTGCCTATGTGTGACAATATTCTTATCACACTTTATTTCTTCCATTTTTAGTAAATGGTCACCTACGATAGCTAGGTATTACCAACCAGTGATTTGATAGATTAATAATCTTACTCGGGAAATTGAAAATTAAACAGATGTGAAACTGAATTTTAATAGATTCAATTTTTACCACCGGAAGGTGTTGGGATGGCAACATTAAAATATAAATACTGGTGTGCCTCCAGCAACAGCGTCGATTAATTATTTGTTTCGTTAATCTTTAAGCTTATATGAAGCTGGTAGAATCCATTGACGAGATCCAATAATATTTTCAATTTCCCCAGTAAGACTCCAGTGACCAATATTATTAAACTGCAGAAGTATCAAGTAATGTTTGATAAATTAATCGCATTTAGTTTGATTTAACTAAAATAGTCTAGTCAAAACAGAAAATTGTTAACGTTTTGTTTTTTTAAACCTCGAATAAATTAGGTATTGTTTTTTTTTCAGTCGCACTTTTATCGACTCCGACGTTAAGTTTTTCCACATCGCAAAATGGGCAGTCAATTCTACCCGCATTTATTAGTTTTTACAAAATGTATTGGGAGCGATAAAAGCGCGGAAATAGTTGTTTCTACGAACTTTGTACATATATTTATTATTTTAGTTTAAGATTGTTACTGAAATAATAATGTGTGGTGTATTTTATTCATGTACTGAAGTTACGTGTCTAGGGTGGTTAGAAACTTAGGTATATCTATCTCTTTCTCTCGTTTGAATATTTCGATTTGAAAGTAGAATATTATCTCCTTTAAGTACGAAGATTGGATTAGTGGACTAAATTCATATGCTCTAATATTGTTATATTTCTAAATCGAATTCTGGCTGCTAGCTACACTAAAGAAGGTGCGTAACCACTGTTTGAATTAGAGCTCTGAACAAAGAGCACAGCAAATGGCAACATAAAATAAACCTGAAAACAACAAAGTTTTGCCACTCATTTTAGCGAATTTCTACCAAAATCATAAAATGTTAGTCCACTAATCCAGCCTAGTGATTGAACCTCTTAAAAATAACATGAAGTGCCCCGACGAATTTGTAAATCGTAAGCTCATTGTTCTATTTACATTCATTAGGCCGTAGTTTGTGATTTGTAATTGATCCTTTGGACGGAATGTATAGATTTTTTACTATATCTTACATTTTGAGACGTCGGCGTATTGTGGCGCGGTAAGATTGTTTTGAAGTGCAAAAAACTTAAAATTAATATACTCAAAGTGACGGTACTTTTACATTTATGTGGGTGCTACATTATTAGCTATTGGATGCAGCCAGTGATATTCCTGCAAGTGACTTAACGTTAAAATAAGAGCTTTGTTCTTTTGTCAATATCTCAATTTGAATTTATAAAAGAATAACTTAGGATTCAAAAACGAGTAACCTTAAAAACTCGAATTGCCACTCTAAAAAATCCTTCAAAACGATCACCGCGCCATATTTAATCGTATAAATACTAGTCATTGTAGTTTTTTAATTGTGAAGAGGAATTATATAATATGTAACGAGAGTTTCATGCTTCTTATATATTTATTCTAATTATTTACTGGCAACCGGCAGTAGCCGGCAGCCGACGGCGCAGTTTCAAATTGAACAAAACAATTAATAAATGGTTTACATTCATTGTTGTGTTTTATTACCCGTAATTGTTGTGCAAATGGCGGGAATCTTGTGTACGCGCCTTTTTGGCTCTGAATGGGATGAGCTTTTTTACAGCTAATTGAAGACACATTAGGCTAATGGCTATGTTGTGGCCATAACGTAGGGTTCCAGCTACACATGTCATAGAAAACATTACACAACTCTTATTCCGTTTCCTTGAGGTGCGGTTTCCCTAGAAGTCTTCACTTGAGCTGAACATAGACATAGACACACCTAAACGGTAACGGCCACAGTGACCGGCGGTCAAGAAATGATTTAAATCGTTAAATTCGCCCTATCGCAAGGCGTTCCGGTTTCGTTTTGACACACAATGTCGTAGTGACTTGATTGTCATGGAAACGCTATGTAAAAATGTGTGAGCTCACTCTTCTCAGTATGGACACTCGCGTGACTAGGGGGCTGTCTCCACGAGCGAGAGAATCGCGACGAGTCCGCCCTTATATCGTCGGATAATCTCCACGAACGAGCGATAATTCCGCCGCGTATCGTCGCGAGTCGTTACGGAATCGCGGCGATTCCGCGGCGACTCGTAACGGTATCGCCGCGTTTCCTTGACGTCACGTTGCGAAAGAAGGAATTCAGTTACGTGCCAGACGAGAGCGAAATAAGTAGTGTCTCAGTCGATAATATAATTCTTTATTATGGATATAGTGTTGTGGGGTGCTTCTGCAAGTACGCTAGTGAATATGCAGTTATTGTTATTGTTAAGCTTCTAGAAACGTCTTTGCTTAACGAGAGGCAATGCTGAAATGACGCTGCGTTTGACAGCGCGCCCGCCGCGCGCTCGTCGCGAGAGCGCCCCGAGCGCGCGGCGGTCGCGTTGCTAGTCGCGGCGGGCTAGCAACGATGTAATGACGTTTTGCGTGCTCGTTGCCACTCGTCGCATCGCGGCGATAATATCGCCGTGTGGAGACGGTTCCATAGAGAGTGTATAGAAAAACGTGGCACGGCGATAATATCGCCGCGATTCTCTCGCTCGTGGAGACAGCGCCTAGGTAGGTACGATGAGAGCAAATCTAGTGATTTAAATCTGGGCAGCGGGGTTTGACTGAATATGTTCATACACTGGTGTAATGACAGATTTTCATGACAGCTGTTATAATATGACGGACGGAACCGCTTTCCTAGGAAACTTAGTAAGTTTTACTCTCACTTTCCGTGAAACAGACATATTATAAGGCTAGGGCTATACAGTACGCCAAGCCTAAACGCTGCAGTGTTGCTAACTCTCATCGTGTGACTGCATCATATGAGTAAGGGTGGATTCACACTTTGCGAGGCGTGCGGCACTTCGCATGCGAAGCACTTGCCTCGCAACTTACTTGCGTCACAGATTACTAAATAGTTACTACTTGCATGGTCTATTATAATGCAAGTACGCACATTGCGAGGCTTGTGCTTCGCATGCGTTGCGCCCCACGTCTTGCAAAGTGTAAATCCACTTAAACTGTCATGTGCGAGTAGGTTAGTAACTAGCATGCGAGTTTGCCATATTCATGGCAGCTAGCCAGCTACAGTCCTTTCACCATCGCCTTGCACCCCTTGCACAGTTATTTTACTGTAATGCCAAATCAGAGGTAAAATAACTGTGAAGGCACAGTACTCTCATCGAGTGGCCGGGGCGAGCTATGTGGGTCTATGGGGCGAGCCGAACTACCATGCTAGTACCTACAGCAGTGGTAGATACAGCAAGCTCCAAGCCGGTGGCGACGTCGCTGTCAATACGATAGTAGGTAATAGGTAACTATTTAATCTGAACAAAACAAAACATGCCAGGCCTCACTTTTCACACTAAGTTCGATAGGTCCACAAAAAGGCACAGCGGTCCAGAGTTTGTTGCACTATAGTACATACACTGTTACAACTGCAGCTCGTGCAGTGTTATCAAGGCTTTAGTAACATTAATAAATTCACCATGAATGTTTTGGAACTACTAGTTACCAACATAGGTACCTGCCACCAATAAAATTAGACGACTGTTCAAAATCAAAATCAAAAGTCATTTATTCAAATTAGGCTGAGAATCAGCACTTTTTGAACGTCAAAATTACAAAAGACAGTCCCCCAAAAACGCCCGCCCTTCACCACTTCCTAGTGCTATTGCTGGGAAGAAGAAGTGGCGCAACAAACTCCCCAGCAGCACAGCTGTCTGTTCAATTTAAAAAGTTCGTTTTACGGAATAGGTGAATTAGTAAAGCTAGACGGTTTCCTAGTAGAGCCAGGCTTCTGTCACTCCATGTACTTGCGCGCTATAATTACCTACCGCCTGGCCGAGCGGTCTCGGGCCGTTTGCGGACCAAATTCAGAGCGGTTTTCGCAAGCGAAGCGCACGCACGTTGTTCAATTTTAATCGTTCCATTCATTCGTACGCGTACCTACGATGCCGTCTGGTGCCTTAATGTGCTCTATACTACTACTATTATACTACTCTCTATCTCTATAATTATGTTTTATCTAGATATATTGCACAGTCAGAACCAATTTATAAAAAATATATTTTATAAACGATACAATTTTAAACTACCACCTATAGTCAGAACATATTCATAGTTCTCAATAACATTGACACAAAAAGTTATGTTAATTTAATTTTATCGAAGAGGCAGCCCTGCGAATGCTGTGGGATCGCGCGGTGCGAAGCAATCACACACAACTTCTGTACGTTTGAGCATTTAGGCACATTGTACGTAGCATGCAGCGGTTGCTGACGCGACGGAGTAGGCTATTATAGCAGTAGGTATTGGAAATTTTCTACTGAGTGAAGTATCTGTTACATAGTAACTATTTAGTAATCTGTGGTAGAGCGGTGGCCACACATAACGGCCGCAGTGACTGCTGTCGTGAAAATGATGGTAGCCGGGTTTGACTTTACGGAGTCAAAAAACGGTGTCTATGAAAACACACCGACTTTCTTATAACGTTTGACGTCATCCGCTCTTCTTGGAAACCGTAGCTGAAGTGGTTCGTGGGACAGGAAAAGGGTTACGCTCTCAAGTTTCTCAACATTACTTTTTACTTACTAAAGCTCCATTTACACGGTTCTGTCTATTGCCTGTGGCATACCATAAAATTGAAGCAACTATTGACTGGCAATGGCGCCGATTCCTTTGTTCATAAACTAAACTAAATTTAAGTTCAGTGCGTCTTTTTCTTTCTATGTCATTAAGAAAAGGGCAGAAGATAAATATTAGTCTAGTCCTGTCAAATTAGTGAGCGCTTGATGTAAATTGACGTATTTTTAGTAGCCATGTTTTTAATCACGTCTAAACTGTCTATGGAGTATCTTGATTTGACAGGACTAAACTAATATTTATCTTCTGTCCTTTTCATAATGAAATAGAAAGAAAAAGAAGCACTGAACTTAAATTTAGTTTAGTTTGTGAACAAAGGAATCGGCGCCACTGTCTAAACAACACGTACTGCCAGCAAAGGAGATAAGTAACGAGGGTCGTCGGATATAGTTGAAGTTTAGTAAGAAACCGATGGATGTTTTCGGATAAAATTTAATTATATATAATACAAAACAAACAGTTCATTAATCAAGTTAAATTTTACTATTTATTATATACGCCTAAAACTAAGCTCGCTGGAAACGCTGAACGCAGACAAAAAACTATTCAATTCATGGAGATTGCGCGTGGGTGCTGCGCAGTCGTCGCGAACGCGTCGCTACGCCGTAGCTCGCCGCGTAGCCGAGTGATCGGATCTCACTGCGCTACATGCTAAGCTACGGCGTAGTAGCTTAGCAAGTACCTATCTCAGAGAGCCTAAAAATCACTACACTGTTAGCCCAGGTGCGCAAGGGCGCGTTTTTTCCCGCGCACTGGATTTTCAACGCACTCACTGGTCAGAGTCGAGAGTTGCAAATGCAACAGTGTGTTTTTATTTGAGGCGCTGGGATGTGCTTTGTTGAATTCTCAATGCTCGGTTCAACACCGAGAGTTGAAAATCCAGTGCGGGTTAAATCCCGCCGCGATATTTTTACGTCTACGGATTTTAAGATTCCGTAGCCAAACGGCGAAAACGGAACCCTTACAATTTCGTCATCTCCGTCTGTCCGGATGACACACAGCCATTTTACTATGTGACTATTGGCATTACAGTGGTGTAGTGAATTAATTATGAAAAAAATAATTAGGGGTATTCTACATAACTGAGGGATGTAAATAAACATTCAATGCACAAAAGCGCGTGGGGTATTGCTGGATTCTAATAAAAATGGTGATGTTTCTAAGACCTCAGACCCAGGAGAGAAGATGGTGGGGCGAGCTTGAAGCCTGAAGAATTGGTGCACCCTAGCTCAACACAGAGAGGAGTGGAAAGGAGTAAGTGGGACAACATGGGCTAAAAATAAAAAACCGACCAAGTGCGAGTCGGACTAGCGCACCGAGGGTTCCGTACATTTTAAAATTATTAAAAATATTTTATTACAGTCAGTAGACCTGAGTATTTGATATAAATTCCAGCTTGATACCTCCACGCGTTCCTGAGGAAAAGGGTCTTGACAGACAGACAGACGGACGGACGGACAACAAAGTGATCCTATACGGGTTCCGTTTTTTCCTATCGAGGTATGGAACCCTAAAAATTAAGTGACGATTGTCGCGACTGGTGATAGTTGAAATACCTATCGTATGTTTTCGTTTACAGCAGAACTTTGTTTTTCATAGATTTAGTAATACTATGAAATGCAAACAGTAATTGCACTGCTACGAATACTGCTGATCGATTCTGTAAATATCTGACCGTGAAAAGTTAGGTGAAGTGAGCTTCCTAAGTTTTCACGGTGAGATGGTTACAGAATCGCATTGCTGGTATTCAGCTGCACCCGGTTAGACTGGAATCCGAGCCCGACATAGTTGGGAAATAAACTAATAGGCAGATGATGATGAAATACAAACTTATTTTTGCGGTCGTTAATTAATGCAATACCTACTGTCAAAATACAAGTCAAACATAGAATTCTTCCTTCATTATCAACCTGTACTGATTTCTACATCTTACGAGTACGAAACCAACTTGTATGTACTTAGGTAGGTACTAACCTAAAAAGTTGTAAGTAGCGGAATATCAAAGTCTGGAAGCTCCTAATAGCACTTAGCTTTTCATTTTATTTAAATCATAGTATCTTAAATATCTTTTCCACTACCAATCCAACAAAAAAGAGTTTTCTAACGCCAAAACCATAAAATAAAACACCACAAACGAAAAACTCTTCACAAATATGTCAAAAATGCCTTTTCACGCCATCTGCAGGCGCGTCACGTATCGGCCATGTTTGTTTTAATTTTTCTAAACAATGCGGGTACACGTAATTGCGCGGTGAGCCTGCGACAAGTTATTTAAATATATTTTTAATGTCCCGAGCAAGGGATGTTCGCATTGTTTGATTAGGAAATTCGTTTGAAACAAGCGGTATCCCGTTTTTTAAATGGGTACAAGTATTTGAACTAATTGAATGTGAAAGTAAAAGTAGGTCAAGTTTGATACAGGTTTATTGTTGTGGGTAGAATTAAAACCATATCATTTTTGTCGTGAAACCTTCACGACAAAAATTATATGGTTTTAATTCTGGACTAGTAGAGAATTTAAAAAAAATCTAGTAAATAAAATATGCCACAAAAAGTAGCATACACCTACAATTCCAGTTGTCATTGTATGTATGAAAATCATTTACAATGCGAGGTCAGATGAAACTCGAAATGTATAGTCTGATGCGCTAGGATAGCCCGCCAAATGCAAAAATATTCTTAGGTTTTTTTTTTACAATTTGCAGATTATTATCAGGTTTACGAATCGCGACCGTGACTAATTAGTAAATTAAATAATAAGTAATTAGTAGGTATGTATAAATTTCAAAATAATAATCATTTAAATCATCAATACAACTCTCGAAATCTCTGAATTTTGAACGACTGTTTCATGAAATCATGACATTATTGAGGCCAATAATTGTACTTTAGCTACTGAAAATCCAGCTTTAATGTATTTTCACATTGAAAACATCGTGTATCGCTCAACAATGGAACCCCGCCCCCGCGGTGCCGGTGACGGTGACCACAGATTACGAAACATACTCTTATTTGGCCGTTGGCGCGACCGCGGCTAATAACGCGCCATTTAAATAATATCCACGGAGAGTTTTACATTTTTCTGTAAGGGGAATGCGATTCATTTTAATTATTACCTTTTGCTGACAGCACCTGGTATTTGTAGCGTTTCATTTTGGTAATTTGTGTGCTTGAACATGTTTTTATTGTTTTCAGTCGTTGCGGACAGGAATAGAACAATTCTGGTGGAATGTTAATGTATTTTGTCAAGTGCCTATGCGAGCCATTAAGTGAGCTATGAATGAAATGGGATATCAGAATTATTTTAACATGACAATGTTATAATAAAAAAAAATATGTGAAGCATGCTCAAGGCCATGGGGTACTACTATGACGTCCGTGTAACTAAAAATAAATGTTTTTTTTTTGTAATTATATTGAAACCAGCAACTACAACTAAAACCAGCGAAAACTCTCTGTAAAGAAGAACGGTTACTGGGTGTGCATGCACAAGTGACACGCGTCAACGTCAGAGGCAACACAGTCATGTAGCCGACTACCGCCGACCACATGCCACTCGTGTACGGACAGCAGCCACCGCCGACCACATGCCACTCGTGTACGGACAGCAGCCACCGCCGACCACATGCCACTCGCGTACGGACAGCAGCCACCGCCGACCACATGCCACTCGCGTACGGACAGCAGCCACCGCCGACCACATGCCACTCGCGTACGGACAGCAGCCACCGCCGACCACATGCCACTCGCGTACGGACAGCAGCCACCGCCGACCACATGCCACTCGCGTACGGACAGCAGCCACCGCCGACCACATGCCACTCGCGTACGGACAGCAGCCACCGCCGACCACATGCCACTCGTGTACGGACAGCAGCCACCGCCGACCACATGCCACTCGCGTACGGACAGCAGCCACCGCCGACCACATGCCACTCGCGTACGGACAGCAGCCACCGCCGACCACATGCCACTCGTGTACGGACAGCAGCCACCGCCGACCACATGCCACTCGCGTACGGACAGCAGCCACCGCCGACCACATGCCACTCGTGTACGGACAGCAGGCACCGCCGACCACATGCCACTCGCGTACGGACAGCAGCCACCGCCGACCACATGCCACTCGTGTACGGACAGCAGCCACCGCCGACCACATGCCACTCGTGTACGGACAGCAGCCACCGCCGACCACATGCCACTCGCGTACGGACAGCAGCCACCGCCGACCACATGCCACTCGCGTACGGACAGCAGCCACCGCCGACCACATGCCACTCGCGTACGGACAGCAGCCACCGCCGACCACATGCCACTCGCGTACGGACAGCAGCCACCGCCGACCACATGCCACTCGCGTACGGACAGCAGCCACCGCCGACCACATGCCACTCGTGTACGGACAGCAGCCACCGACGACCACATGCCACTCGTGTATGGACAGCAGCCACCGCCGACCACATGCCACTCGTGTACGGACAGCAGCCACCGCCGACCACATGCCACTCGTGTACGGACAGCAGCCACCGACGACAACATGCCACTCGTGTACGGACAGCAGCCACCGACGCGTCGACGGCGGGCGTCGACAAGGCTCGTGTCGATAGCTGCAGTTGCCTCTGCCGTTGATGAGTGTCGCTCGTGTGTAGAGCACTTTCGTAAAACGTTATAAAGTAAGTTATATCTACCTAAGATCTCAGACATGGTGTACATAATAAAGTTTATTTATTCTACTTTCTGTTCCTCAAAATAATATACTTACCTAATGGATGGCCATTTCGCTACCAGACCCACACACAACTATGACGTCTAAAACACGCTTCCCCATTCAATCACACATGTAACCACACACCGTTTCTACAACACTAGTCAATGTGTCGCACGATTTCATTCCCTCCCTAGCATCGCTGTCATTGACGTTTGAGCAATTTTTCATGCGCAAAATAAAGTGTTGCCAGCCGTGAAATACAATGTCACTGGCAAGAAGCACGGGACTGAAAAAAATTGTTTATTCTGTCCCTTACTTTGTTTTTTTTGCAAACTTGAACGGAGTTCAACGAAACGTCACGTAGGTATCGTCAGTCAACCGCATATCCATGGCACAATTCAAGACATAAAGTGCGCTTGTAATTCGCAGCAGTAAGGGCGGATTTCGTAGTTCGAGGCACCTCATTTGGCTGTATTTCGGAAGGAGACTTTCTGAAACAATCCGAAAAAGGATCAGTCTAGGACTATAAATAACCAGAACGATCAATAAAACACAACGATGTGTAAGACCGACGGACAGCCAAGTTTGCCTAAATCGATCATAGTTAGTGGACACCGGGTTCAGAAAAACTTCACAGCAAAGTTTATAATTGATATTAAGGGATGTTTCAGGCTTACAAGTTATTTATTTATACAAAGTGCGGCAAATGGCGTTAAAATTTCATAGAGAATTAGTTGACAATACACACAGTCACACAGCTCGTGCAATGATGGAGATTTTGATTCACCAGTTTCGGGGCCGTGTGTTCTCCCGTTGCGATTTGTACTGGTTGGCCAGATCGCCAGATCTGACGGCGCCAGGCTTTTACCACAAAAACCACAAACCTTGCAAGTCTATAAAGCTAACATTGAAGAACAAATCACCAGTTTGGAGGTGCGAGCAATAATTTAAAATCCTGTAAAGCGAGCACAAATGTGCATCAACTCAGGAGGTGGTCGTTTGACTAATATATTTTTTTTTCGATTAAGGGCTAATTTTTTAATAGTCGGATAAATTATATCTGAATAATAAATATGACAGTTTGACATATTTTCTATACAAAATCTGTCAAACAGCAGTGTTTATTCCTCGGATAAAAATTGTCTGACTCCTGAAAAAATTTTACACCTTTAGATATGGGATGATTTTTCCAACGCCAGATAGTTTTATCCGAGGAATAGTTTTGAATTTTTGACATTTCTTCCATACTTTTGTATGGAAGAAATGTCTGTTAGGTAATATTATATTCTAAAAATAATTAAATAATTATAAAAAAATCAGCCCTTAATAAACGTTCCGTGACAACGGAGACAATCTTTTTAATTCCAACCAAATGGCAGCCAATTCCAATTATGGCATTACGTTTCCCCGACCTTGTATGTAGGTGTAAAGATTTCACACCATAGGTTTAAATATTTGAAAAAAAAAGGACAGAAACAAATGAGAGAAACCGTAGGACCGCTGAAGTCTCTTCCGTCATGAGAAACAAACGTAAACTTTGAAACAATCTTTATTACAGCATCCCAGGTTCCAACCGTCGTTGGTTTGTTCATAACGTAATGACAAATGCTCGCTACATCGCAGAAACAAATGACGCATGAACGCGAGATAATCCGTGCCGTCACCCACCTGAGTTATGCCTGACGCCTGTCTGCCTTGTGGAGCAGTGGTGTACCGTGGTGGACAAATGTAAAGAAGAATGCAAAAAGAAGGACAGAGGGAAGAAGACATCTGTAGGATTGTTATTTGGGTAGGATTTAAAGGAGTTTGTAGAATTTTTGTAAAGCAGATTCCTGTGCAGATTTTAGTCCGACAGGAGTTTGCAGGGAAGCACGACCAAAGCTCCCAAGTTTAGTTTTTAATATTGTGGTTATGGGTCTTTGTTAGGTACCTGAAATTATATAATATTCCAGACCACAAAAATGTGGAAATCCTTTCACAAACATATCACCACAATAGTAACTTATGGGATTCTGAATATAATGTATAATTATTAGTAGGTAGTTTCTATTGGTGCGTTACCACTGGGGTCACCACTTCTTCCTTTGCTAAACATAAGGCTAAACTAAAATGTAAATCATCCTGCAAAATGTCCCTTCACATGTCAAACTACGTCACACATCCCACACTATTCAACCCACTTTAATTCTCACTAACACTGGCAACACCGCGCTTATCCCAGATTACCTCAGAGACCCAGGTGCTACAGACTGCAGGTGTTACGTCCGGTAGCACCTGTTTAAGTACCTGTAATTAATCGCAGCTCGTCTCGCGAGAATGTTGATGGATGGACCGGAATGCTTAGTGTAGGGTAATTTATGTTTTGTGGGTTATACAGTTAATTAGGTTAAGCCATAGTAAAGCTGAAGCTTACATAATTAAAAATAAGAATAAAATGCTTACTTAGGTAGGTACTGAAATTACTTAGGTATACCTAAGGTTAATAATTAATGAGAATAAGTATGTATGTGTGTGATAGTCGTTACAGGTAGTCACAAGCACAATAAGTCTGATAACCAGTCCTACCAAGGGATTTCGGGTTACCCAGTAACTGGGTGATGGTGATCAGATAGGCTGTCGCTCCATGTAAAATACTGGTATTCAGCTGCATCCGGTTAGACCGGAAGCCGACATAGTATGGAAAGGCAGACAAATTGATTAATTGGAAAAAATATCGACTAGTGGCACCATGATGAGAATAAATAGGAACCTTCGTAATATAGTTCGACAGGTTTTTTCATTAGTGAACTAAGTACCTACTTACTTAAGTATAAGTACTTATAGCGCAGTAGTTACTATACTCTTTGGTTACTTTAAATACCTACATATTTATACAATTAAGTCTAATTTAGTAAGTGAGATCGTGTACGTTCCCGATCCTTTTTTAAAATTGTATGTTACAACTTTATTATTGTTAACCATCTACAACAGCAATAATTTTAAAATCATTTCTATTCTATTAGCGCATTATAAAAACTTTTTGTTTTTTTTTTATAAATTAATTTCATGTGACATAAGATTTATTTATGCTAACATTAAAATAAAGATATGTACATGGGAAAAAATAAGCAAAATAATCATAGGGCATCAAAAAATTCGTCCGCATCGCTGTCAACAGGAACAGTGCCTAACAGGCTGGCAGCATTGCCACGTTGTATGGCAATACTAATTCTTTGGCCAAGAAACAGGCCAGCCCTCTGGTCATGTGAAGAGTCGACTAACCGCTTGGCGATATCTCGAAAAACCAAGCGGGCACTCGGACCCCATGGCCCTAGTGTTTCAACCCCAAACGGCTCGAATATATAACTCCCAATCAGGTTGCAATATTTTCGCCGTTTGAGGTTTTCTGCACCAGCAGCAGCCGCTCCAGCACAGCCCACCGTGCTAGGAAGATGGGATGGCGCAAGGGTGTCGACACATGTTGCATCCCACACCAAAGGTCTGCCTAACTTCCAGGGCATTATGGTCATTCCGTCTGGTCTCTTCCCATCGTCGCGTGCCAGGCCGTTGGGTTCTAAAACAGCTGGCACCCCGGCGGTGACAAGAGCACGACGGATGATGTCATTAATGCTGGCGTGCCGTGCTATCCGACCTGCGCTCCTACTGCAGGATAGGCCATGGTGTCCGAGGCAGTCGACAGCTTCACCGCACTGACAGCGATGCGGAGCCCCACAAGGAGCGCCCAAACGCAGACAGGTAGCGAGCCGGAAGGTAGTGTCACCCAGCATAGTGCCTAAGTTGGGTGACGGGAGTGCTTGAAGCCAGAGCCCCGACTCCCACTCACCCACAGCCAGCAGGCGGGCACGCTCAGCAGAATTGGTAGACGTATTGAGAAGATTATTCCGTACCAACCTGCAGAGCGGCTCATCCCACTGTCTCTGGGAAGATGGGTTTATGGGCCGATCTGGTTCCGGGCAAGCCGCTTTCCAGGCGTTCACCGCGTCGGTCAAGCAAGGCACTTCAGAGTCAACCAGGCAAGGGGCTAAGATTTTCCCGGTCAACTTTTCGGTGCTGTGGACAGAGGACAGGAACGCCGGTAAGCTAATACTGGTAATTTTGCGGACGCCGAGGCCACCAAAACGGATGGGTAGTGTGGCTTGAAGCCACGCTCGGTCGTCCAAAGCCACATTTAAAATGGTTGTTAATGTGCTACGAATGATATTGTCAATTTTGTCCAACAGATGTGAGTGCTTCCATAAAGGGGAAGAACGCAGAAAATATATAAAATTTGGGCCAAAACAACAGTATCTAATCAGTGTGAATGCCGAATGTAAATTAATTTTAGAGAGTCTGTCCGAAATGTCGTTGAAATTTTTAATTTTTTCATCGATGAAAGGAGAAAAACTATCTTCTAAAATTGGGGAACCTAGGAGGTGCAGTGAACTTTTGTCTAAAATTTTGATTTGTGGGGCTATTGCATTAAATTTATCTAGAGTCAATTGTCTGTCGGTAAAGTCAGAAAGGTATAGTTCACATTTTGAAGGGTTAAGGTCCAAGCCAATAGATTGAAATTCCTGTTTGAGGAGTTGTAGATCTTTCAAAACAGTGTCTACATCACCTCCTAGCGTCCCATCGTCTAAATACCACACATTAAATTTTGAATTTAGTTTCTGTAAAATTGGATGAATAGCTAAACTGAAAATGACTGGCCCGAGAGGGTCACCTTGTTGGCATCCAACTGCAGATTCTAAAACATTTTCCTTGTATAATAATTTGGAGGGGTGCCTGTAGCACTGCCACATAAAACCATAAATTTCTGGTAGTTCCTTTTTGACTTCAGCCAACAAAGTGTCCCTGTTCACAGAGTTAAAGGCGTTCTTAACGTCAACCTTGAGGATGACCTCGCCTTTGTTGGACTTTAAAAAAGTGGAAAGGGCATGCACGGCAGCCTCACAGCCCCCTTTCGAGCCAAAACCAAGCTGCAAGGGCTGAAACTTAGTTGTAAGCGATTCACTGTAGAGCTTACAGCATATTTTGGCTGCCGTACGCCTGTAGGTGCACCCAACGGCGATGGGACGAATACCGCCGTCCTTCTTGCGCAGGGCACACAGGTTGGCCCCGTATAAGACATCGACGACGGCCTCGTTCACACCGCCGGTAAGCATGAGGTTAATCATGGCCGCAAGCTCCTTCAAAAGTGACTCACCAGCTTCCCCGGCGCCTGAACTCAAAAGATCCTTTAGGTGTTGTGGAGTCAGGCCGTCGAGGCCGCCGGCGGAACCACTTCGGAAGGAGCTCACGGCTGCAAACAGCTGGGGGGCCGAAACGTTGAGGAAGGTTGAATTTAGGTCGGGAGGGTCGGGGGGGTCGGGGAAGGTGAGACCATCCGCAGGCGCTGGATGTTTACTCTCTAGAGCTGTTAGTGTTTCTGGAGAGTAAGGCGCCACCACATCGCTGCTGAAAAGTAACCTGGCCGCACCCCTGATGTCACCTTCACTTAACTTGGATTCCACATGTGAACATAAACCTTTTTGAGATAGGTTATGGAATGCAGGTAATTTTGGATCTAAAATTAGGGCCGAATTTTTACAATTTTCTTTAATTTGGTTCGTTAATGTTTTTTTAGTTGCCAAATTTTTTTGGACATGTAGAATCCTATAGGGGAAGGTGAGTAATTGCTCCCAGGCACTTTGTGAGTTCTCCTGGGTCGCAAGACGGATACATTGCGCCAAACTCGCTGCAACAGATCGTCTCGCGCCCCGGGGAACTCTCTTTATTACAGGGGTAGAATTTTTTAATTTAGCTAGTTTTTTCCATATACTTTGTAGTGGTGGTGTTGATGTTGGGGATGCGGCTGGGGGGCATAATGGTACACTATGCGATTTGTGGATCTTGCCATAGTGTATCTTCAGCCCCCGTTCGCCTTTGAAAAAGCGTGCCTGTGAGCAACATGGACATCTCACCAGCTGAACATCAAGCGATGTGGCAGGTTGACTAGCACAGTTTCCGGCGTCGCTACAGCCGGCATTGAACATATAGGTATAAAAAACACAAACTTACCTAAAAAATAATAATTATTAAACTATATATACACGCACTCAAAAAAAATAAACTAAAAACACTATTTCTATTATTTACAAAATGTCACAATGAAAATGTCATCAGTTGACGACTGCGGCGCAGTCGCGCTCGGGGCCTGGGGCGCTGCGCAAGCAGGGCGCAGCCTCGGCACCCGTTGCCTTGGCTGCAGGCGTCGTCGTCGTGTCTTCGTCGATGTTTGAGATTGAATTTGGTTGGAAAAAAAACAGATAAATCCTTGAATTCGACTTTAGGCTGATGACGTCGACTTTTTGATTTCTTTAGAAAATCTCTTCTAGAATTTTGTCAAAAGCTGAGCAAATTAGTGCAATCCTGTCTTTGGTGCAATCGGATTTTAGCTCATTTTAATAGGAATTATATAATAAATTATATTTTATTTATTTAAATTGGTTGTAGAAATCATTTTTGCGTGTCAAATCCAAAATTTTTTCCGAGCTAGGCGCACGTGCGAGGTGTCAAAAGACGCGTCTCCGCGCGGGCTAGTCAACTATTTGTGTTCCTGGAATAATCCCGAAGAAAAATCGGGAATTATCCTGAAAAAACTGATTTTATGACCAGAAAGTATGTAAAAACACCGAATAATTAAATAAAAATTAATATTAATATTAATTAAATATTTCATGTCAATTCAGTGTTCAGCATACCAATAACCGATCAAACCACACTGATCAGACATTTGATAACTGGGGCGTGTGTGTAAGTAGTAGACTATACCCACAAAAGATGATCAAAATCTCTAGCATTTTAAAAACATCTGCAATATTTTTAATATGTCGAGTTCCTACTCTGATGTAGGTTGGTAAATGGTAACTATGACACTATATATCTACCTACGTGAAAATAGAGTTATTAATAGACACCCTAGCGGCTAACAATGACACACAATATCCCACAGTAAACACACTTTACCATCCATCACTCTTTGTCCACAGAATACATCCATCAAAGTCACTAATAAAGCATCAATGTACACTTTTATTATATGAATTCAGTGAATCTCGAAAGATCCCTTGTTTATCAAAGTCATTAGGCTGAATGCATCCTGTCCCTGGCTCTCAAATCTTTTCAAACCCACCCCTTTACATGTCACGTTAATAAAAACATGATTAACAAACAAAATGGCAGTATTTCGTCGTTTCCCGCCGTTTTCCATTAGCGCGTTCGTCGCGCCACAAAATGGCCGCTGCTAAATGACCTGTGAACTTGATAAGTGATGGGGTGTGGACATAGTGGCGGGGGAAGCGAGTTCATTAGGTACGCTAAAATACTAGGTTCTGAGGTACCTACTAGCTAATGAGCTCACTGAGAAGGCCCCGTAGGCTTTATGTAGCACACTCACCCCGGGCTCTCACTCAATGTATTTTTTTTTAGCTGTCCTATTTATTGATCTTGTTCAGGTCCCAACGAAGAACTTAATGGCGCAGTATCTAAAACACTGGCGCTTGCTTTACGGCTCACAAGTTCGATTCCCACACGTTCAAAATGTTTGTAGTGTAAGATTTAGTTGTTTCATAAATACACTGAACTCAGATTAGTGTCTATTATTGCACTCACTAGGTATACCACAGATAGATAGAATACTCTTTATTACCGAATTTAGGCCGAAGAAACGATGGATGGATTATGTGAAGGTCATTATAAAGTCCCCCAGACCGAATTTTGGCTATGGCGAGCAATCTCAACAGACACTAGCCATCAGGGCGGAAGATATTATAGTGCAGGCGTGTGTGCGCAGATACAGGTACACGCACTCTCAGGCCGATGGGATGGCAATCCAACACGACCAAAGAGAGATTAGGCGCAGCACCAACGGCTTAACGTGCTTTCCGAGGCACGGGGGTTTCACACCGCCAACTTCCAAACTCGGGACTGTTACTAAGAAATTCCCAATGGAAAAACCCAATAACACTTCGCTCTACCCGGGAATCGAACCCAGGACCCCACTCTCAGCAGGCGCGCTTGCGACCACGAGACCAACGGGGTCAATACGTAGGTAGTAGACGAAGAGCGAAGAAACGATGTATAGATTAGTTGAAAGTAGACTGACAACACTGACAACTGAAATGGCGGCTGATGAAGATATACTATGTAGAGTCCGTTCTCCGTTTCACGAAAGAAGTCGCGCGGCAACAAGTAGAACTAATTATTATTATACAGTTAGCAACATTCCTACTACCCTCCTACCTCAGACACCTTTGTCTAATTAAGATTGTGCATTTTATTAACCAGTGCCTGTAATATTATGATGTCAAGATAAATAAATCAATCAATATGTATGATTCTGTCGTCTGACAGTGGCGCCGCGTCTAAGAGACTTCTTTTATGAAACGGACTTTACTAATGTAAGACATGCTTCGCCGACCACAAGTAAATTGGGATGAGGACAGAAGGATGACGTTGATAATCATGATGATACAGGTAAACAATTAATAAAATAGATTATTAATTTATTTATTACTGTAATTTCCCGTGAAATCACAGCAGGCTCTACCAGAATACCAGCGCTGCGACATTTATTTTTTAAATGTCGTAGCATCATGCTGAGATAGGAGCCTTTTGGCCTCGTACACGGTACTGGGGGTCTACTCCGAAGTGCAAAGTACGAATGTTCGGATCGGACCGACACATGGCCGAACCGAATATTATTGAAAAATGCGAAAAAAGTTCGGATCAGCTCAGTTGGGTCGGGACCATAGTCAATATTCGAAAGAATGTAGGAGTATAGGATCGGGACCGACCGAACCAAATAGTAACTTCGTAGCAGGAAACGGACGAACATTCGGCCGATAATACTTCGGAGTAGGTATACCCCCAGGACTTTCTGTTTCTTTTTGTTACTTTTTTTTTATATAATTTGGTTTTGTAACTTTTTTTATATAATTTGGGTTTTTTATTTTTGATTGTATTTAGTTTAGTTTACTTTTATGATCTTTCTGTACGAGTCGCAATAAATACATTTTCTTTCTTATTTCTTTCTTTCTTTCTAAAATTTCGAAAACTTTGGTGCCACTCGAAAAATATCTAACATTATAAACTTTTTGTTTGAATGACATTTTCTGCGTTAGGTCTCATCAAATGGTAAGAAATAGCAGCAACTTCATCCAGCCCCTGTCCACTGCCCGCTCCCGCCCCCGCCCCCGCTGTCTCCCCACACCATCTAACCTAACCTAACGTATCAACTAACGGAGATGATCTCCGGTTTCGCGCGTCACTTATCCGAGGTTAAACGGTTCGCGCCAACCGTTGATAAAACATTATGACTGAACACAAACCGCTCGAGCGAAGCAATTTGATGGTTTCATTAAAATGATACGGACTTTGGGCTGCAGGGGGTGTCGTGATAGCAAGAATGGATGGTAAAAATGGACATTCATAATAGGAATTGGTGATCGCAGTACAATGTCGTCAATGTAAAAGTGAATGCGGATCTGATGAAAACCCTTCGTCGTGTCAAGTGACGGAAGTCATCATCATTCTCCTGCCCTTAACCTAATTTATGGCTCGGCGCTACATGTCTTTTTCTTCCATACTTCTCTATTAGTCGTCATCTTGACAGTCACCCCCTTTCTAGCCATATCATCATTCACACAGTCCATCCAGCGTTTCTTTGGTCTTTCCCTACTCTTATAGCCATCGACATTCATACTCAAAACTTCCTTCACGACATTTTCCTCATTCCTCTGTGACACGAGCCCATATCATGACAACCGATTTCCACCTTTTCAGTTACCGGTGCCACTTTCTGACTTCCTCTTATGTAGGTAGGTACTCATTTCTTATTCTATCCATTCGTGTAACACCACACATCCCTCAGCATTCTCATCTCAGCTGCATGCAAAATTGCGTTTCATTCATCCCTTTTTTGGCCCAACATTCTGATCCATACAGGACAGGGTCTAACCATCCTACTAATATTATAAATGTGAAAGCTTAGGTATATGGATAGATGGATGGATGTTTGTTACTCTGTCACGAAAAAAATACTGAACGGATTTGGATGAAATTTGGCACACAGGTGGTTTATAACCAGGATTAACATATTATAGGATACTTTTTATCCCGATATTCCCACGAGATCGAAACTTATGCGGGTGAAACCGCGGGGCGCAGCTAGTGGTTTTATATATCTCCCCCTTAAGTTTAAGGGGCGGAAGTCATGTTGTATTGAAAATGCAAATTCGAATTCAAATATTCAAAATGCAAATTCTAATTAACACTGTCCGTACCTACGTACCAGGGGTAGGAAGACAGAGCTGATTGGGTGCAAAGCAATGGACTGTGTTTTAATACACAGTTCATTATAATTTCAAAACTTCTCATTCGAATCAATCGGTGCAGGGATGAATTACTAATGTAGTTATGTAGGTACGAATGCCTAAAAAAGACCCAGCTTGTGTCTTTTTCAAAGTCTCTCGTTAATTAAATTACTAACAGGCTATCCAGATTAGTCCTAATTATGCTCTGCGGACTTCAACAAAGAGGTCAGAGAGTAATGAGTCAGGCTGTTAGAGGACTCCGCCACATTTTGAGCTCGTGTTTACCAAACGTGTTCTCTGAGCGATCCGGGTCACGAACACACAGGCTTCTGAAAGAGACATACGCTTTGCCTGTTAGCTATTTGTAATTAGCTAATAGCTTTGGAAAACTACCGACTACGTACCTACATAGTGTAGGTACTAGGAAGGTACAGTCAGCCTCAGAAAGATGAATACATAGACAAGAATTCATTTGATTGTTTTCAATCTGTTTCATAATACCTACTCATCATCATATAATTATGCTACTTTGTCTAGCATAAGTACCCATCATCATCTGCACGCCTTTTCTCAAATATGTCGGGGTTGGCTTCCAGTCTTATCGAATGCAGCTAATTAACAGGATTTTACATGGAAGGACTGCCTTTCTTACCTCCACAACCCAGTGACTGGGGTTATACGATACCCCTATCGGTAAGACTGGTTGTCAAACTTTCGAGCTTCTGACGAACCGTAACGTTTGTCAAAGATCCATGAATGACAGCCGGGACCAACGGCTTGACGCATTTTCCGAGGCATGGACCCCTCCAAGGAAAAACGGGCATCCATCCACGGACCAACCTCGGCAAGCATAGCTCGATCGACCCGTGCGTATTATTTAGCCGCGAGTACCCAATGTGTAATATTTCTGTGGCTACACATTGATACAATATTATGGAACAAAGATATATAAAGATAAGCAATCAAATTAATTCTTGTCGATGTAAACATGTTTTTGAGGCTGACTGTACTAACTTAGGTATTTGCCTTGGCGACGGTCTGCCTGTACTACCTACTTTATTATGTAAACACTCATTATTTTGCTCGCCTATCTACCGTAGGCGTACTGTGCTCAAAGAAAGGTAGGTATTTACAATCAATAAAAGTTACCACGCAAGGTTCAGTGTATTCTCATGCTGATCACTATATCTGTACATTTTGAAAGTGCTGCGAGTAGAAATAATGTTATAGTATAAAATTCGTACCTTAATAACTTGTATCTGTTTTATTGAGAAGTCTGCTTACCCCCAGTGTGCGCACAAGACGTTTAGTAGTTGCTCTTGGTTTGGTAAACGCATTTACGTATTATTTACGTCTAATAAAATGTATGAATTGTTGAAATAGTTAATCTATTAGTTAAAATGGAAATATTATTAAAATATTTATTTTCCGTATCGAGAGGGCTATTCAAAACTTAAAATCAATCTCGCTAGGTGAAGCTACTAAACGTAGCTTTGACGTTTAGAAGTACAGCTGATTCGGTAACCTAAAAAAAATCAAACAGAAAGAAAACATTGATAGAAAATATTAAATTATAACAAAATGCGTTACCTATCGCGATTATTTCAGCCAGTTATAACAATACCGAAGAACGCCAAAATTAAGAATACTGAAATTACGTGCAAAAGTCAAAAGGTAAGTCAGTTTGTGTGGTTTATGGATTTTGCAACAAAATGGTAAAATAAATGGTAGTTTTAGACGAAAATAGGACACGCAACACTGCAGTTAACCAAGACTTTCAACTACATATACATGTTCCTTGCATTGTATTAATAAAATTGTGCAAAGCGCTTGTTTATTTAGTAATGTACTCTTTTCTAGAGATTGAATCTCATTTCTAGTCACTTACAATTTACACGAAAATAAAATTACCTCTTGAAGACTTTTGCTGTACTTACGTCAAGTAAACAATAATTCGCTAACATATAAATACTTTAGAAAGTATTACTACAGTCCTTCTAACTTATTCATTCAATTCCATTCACTTATATATCAACACATAGTTAATCTATGACTAATTAACTACACCAACTATTTTTCTATTCCAGCTCCTCCTAGAATGTGGTCTAATCCGGCCCACCAGCTCTGGTCTCTTCACGGTGCTCCCACTAGCCCGCAGAGCACTAGACAAGCTAGAGGTCCAGATCAGATCTTGTATAGAAGCGGCCGGAGGTCAGCGCATGTCCGTGCCATCGCTGACTGCGGCTACATTGTGGGACAAGACTGGGAGGCTGCAGGAGATTGGACCGGAGTTGATTAACATGGAGGATAGGCATGGGAAGAAGTATTTGTTGGCTCCTGTAAGTTTAGTTCTTATTTATTTAAGTGTGTGTGTTTGTTGCACAAAGACTACCTATAGTTATTTGTCACCAAGGTAAAGACTTCTTCTGAAGTAGAAAAGATGCTTCTTGCATTCATCACCATTTTTGCTCTAGTATGTTGGTGCTTTTAGACATTAAAATTCAGTTTTCTGGTCATGTTCATTTACACCACAATCACTGAAATTCAAGATTAAGTTCAAAAGTTTGTGATACAAATGTAATGTGTATTTTATTTATTTATTTCTTTGGGAAAACAAACAATTACACAAAGTTTCTTAATTAATAAAACCTTAGTATCTGATGTTAGTAGTTTATGTGTAACTCACAACGTTATCCACCATGTTACCTATTAAATATTTTTTTAAGAACTAAGTAGGCATGCGAGTGAATTTACATTTAGTCCAGTCATTACGTCGGAAAAATCGGCTTCAAAAAGAAAATGAACCGAGAAAGCCAAATTTTGGATATTACGTGGGGGGTGGCTAGAAAAGCTTAAGTTCAAATTGTCGACCAAAATAACCTTGTGCAATTTCCGCCATCTTGAAAAAACCCTTAAATTCAGTTTTTTCATCATAACTCGGTTCCCCGTTGAGATACGAATTTTTTTATAGAATACTTTTTTGTTGCTCTTTTCACGATCTACAAATTAAGGTCCCATAAATAAATAAATAAATTTAAAAAAAAAAAAAAAAAAAAAAAAAAAAAAATTGAATAAATAAATTTCATGTATTTGATTTCTAATTTGGCTGGTTTATGAATTTTTTTTTGTACTGCAATAATTCCCTGAACCATTTTCCATCCATTTTGACGTGTGGATACAACCGAGCGAGCGGCTAAATGAAAACCGGGCACAGTTTTACTGACTTTGTGGCGCGCTGGAGGTCGTAATTTTTGTCGGAAATGAAAAATAAAAAAACGAATTTGTAGGTCTGGACACGCTCTACAAGTTTTATTTCAAACATTTTTCGATATCTTCCACCAGAAAGAAGTAAATAGCGAAAAAAAAAAATTCTCCCCAAATTTTTGATATTTTTGATCGATATCTCGAAAACGACGATCGATACGTGAAAAATGTATGGGACCTTAATTGTAGATCGTGAAAAGAGCAACAAAAAAGTATTCTATAAAAAATTCGTATCTCAACGGGGAACCGAGTTATGATGAAAAAACTGAATTTAAGGGTTTTTTCAAGATGGCGGAAATTGCACAAGGTTATTTTGGTCGACAATTTGAACTTAAGCTTTTCTACGTAATATCCAAAATTTGGCTTTCTCGGTTCATTTTCTTTTTCAAATGTATATAATGACTGGACTAATTACCTTATATAATTTATTAATATTACAGTTAATAAATAAATTTAATTTGTTATTTTATTATGTCAATTTCAGACACATGAAGAGGCGATAGCAGATCTGTTAGCTGATGTGGGCCCCCTGTCTTACAAACAACTTCCATTATTATTATACCAGGTGTGGTAGGATGCCCCTTATTTATTAACTGACTGTCATAAGCCAGTCCAGCCCCGTTCTCTTAAAGCGCTCACTTAATAATAATAGAACAGAAAGCAGGCTTTCATTGCTATTTAATTTTCTTTGAATTGGATGAAAGAATAACATTTTGAACCGTTTAGCTACTACCTATTACACCCCCGAAAGTAAATTTTGCAATTGTTTGGCCATGTCACAGCTCCATGATAACTTGTAAACCAAATATTGTGTTAACCTGGTTTGAAGGTTCATGCATATAAGATTAATTTATTGATGTACCTATTTCTTTATAAAAAATTTAAACTATTCTTATCTTTTTTCAGATAAGCAACAAATACCGCGACGAGCACCGTCCGAAGCACGGCCTGCTGCGCTCCCGAGAGTTCTCCATGTTGGATGCATACGGAGTGCACGCAACTGAGGAGTGTGCCACCAAAGTGTACCATACGGTCACTGAGGCTTATACTGAGCTGTTCAGGAGACTGCAGCTGCCTGTACACAGGGGTAAGTGCAAGAGAAATTGTGGGACATTGACTAACATAAACCAAACACAACACCAACACCAACCAACAACCACCAACATAACAATCCTGAGAAGACCTAAGCAAAGCATGAATGGAGGTTTAACATCTGTCCAAAATAGAGGAGGTTTGAACATCTGTCCAAAATGGAGGAGGTTTGAACACCTGTCCAAAATGGAGGAGGTTTGAACACCCGTCCAAAATCTTTGTGCAGTATAAATTTGTAGTAGTAGCAGTAGTATTTGTATGTATATCTGTGACTGTAACCAACTAACACTAAAATTGTTGCTATGTATATGTTGTAATATGTATATTTCTTTCGCAGTGTCCGCACCAACAGGCGACATGGGTGGCTCGATATCGCACGAGTGGCAACTACCAGCCCCTGCAGGAGAGGACGAGCTCTCTGTGTGCACGCGGTGTGGACAGGCAGCGCTGGATAGCACAGACACGTGCGGGGAGTGCGGGGGGAACACACAGAAAGCTAATAGCATAGAGGTGAGGTTCATACTAATAATAACTGAGTTTCACCCGCGGCTTGCGGCATCGGTTATCCCAGCAGTGGGAACATTATACGCTGAAGCTATGTTTTATCTGCCGTGATGATAGTATCTACTCCGAAGTGCAAAGTGCGAATGTTCGGATCGGACCGACACATGGCCGAACTGAATATTATTGAAAAAATGCGAAAAAAGTTCGGATCGGCTCGGTTGGGTCGGGACCATAGTCAATATTCGAAAGAGTGTAGGAGTGTAGGATCGCAACCGACCGAACCAAATAGTAACTTCGTAGCAGGAAACGGCCGAACACTCGGCCGATACTACTTCGGAGTAGACCTCCTGTTCTATCCTGCTATTTAAATCTGTGTCATAACTTCCAGGTCGGCCACACATTCATCCTGGGCACTAAATACAGCGAGCCTCTCTCAGCGCACTACACGCCCGCCAGCGGAGCGCCGCAGCCCCTCATCATGTCGTGCTATGGGATTGGAATAACTAGGTTGTAAACTACATAGTAGAAATAAGACAGAAAATCTCATAAAATCAAGCTGGTTACTGTGTCTCTGTTACTTACAAAAATACTCACAAGGGAACTTCTTCTGAAATGAGCAAGCGTGGTGATCAATACTGATTCCTTCCCTCTATGAGAAGAATCGTTAGCCTGCGTGTGGGTTGTCTGATATTTTCAAGTGTATAGTTGTACACATTGACCCTTTGCTTCAGTTACATTAAATAATATATTTTTCTTGTACACTTCCAGATTATTAGCAGCGAGCTTGGAAGCCCTATCGAGTGACAAGAGTCTGCGCTGGCCCGCGGCGATCGCGCCCTACGGTGTTATTATTATAGGACCTAAAGTAAGTCAATATTCTATGTAAAACTCTGAAAAATAAGTACGCTCATGCACAGCTGGAGAAAAACATATACTGTTTATTATTTATGCTTTAAGGGGTACAGTCGACACATCAGTGGCAACAATTTGACATTGACACCGCCTTTGTGTCGTAGCAGTAAGAGTGATTTTTGTAGTGCACTGATGTGCTGGACAAGTTCGACCTTCACCTGTCGACAATTTTCAGATATTCCGGGTTGAATGTTAGTGAATATTATCAAGAGATTAGTATTTGTAAAAGGTCCATATTTATTGATCAAAGCCTCAGTACTAGAGGTACTCAGAGGTAGAACATGAAGATTTCTTAAATCCGCACTATTCCCTTTACAGGAAGGTTCGAAAGAATGGCAAGCTCATGGCATCGAAGAAATTAACAGATTATACGAGAGGATATCAGAGACACACGACGATGACATCATCATAGACGACAGACACCACCTCACCATAGGCAAGAGACTCATGATGGCGGACAGGTAACCATAGGCCATAGAGAAAGCAAACATATAAGACCTTTGTTAATTACTTTACTGACTAACTCACAACGATTCGAGAGGCTTCCGAGTCGAAAATAAAATTATACATTTTCGGTTTTACCTGATTTGCCTTTTATTAGTGTTTAGGTAGTTAGAGGAAATGGCCGCACTCCACCTCGTACGGCCCTGAAGAGTTCGTCTCCCGACTGGCCAATCTCTCATCGATTATAATAACGGTGACGTAAGCCGGACGTCGAGTGGCTATTGTAATTATTCTGTATTTTTGTCCCCAGGATGGGCTATCCCTACATAGTAGTCATCGGCAAGGCTTCCCTCGAGACTCCAGCGCGTTACGAAGTATACCACAGTGCGGATGTGACCACCAGCGTGCAACTACTTACTGAGAACGAGCTGATGGCGCTACTAGCCAATAAGAACACGACTGTTGATGATAGTGATGTTATAATAAAGACTAGTGCTTAAAGATGTATTATGTCTGTTATTTCTGATCCTAAATTCCTAAGGTTACCTATAAGGGGCCTCCAGCAAGTTGAAGTGGTAGGGGACTGGTCTGGCTGTTCGTTGCTGGTCGGTCTGGTGTTTGTCGAAGGACCGGTGGCTGGTGGAGCAGACGAGTCCTGGAGTAGAGACCGCGTATCGGCAAGAGTAGTGTGGAATGTCCCCAGCTAGACTGACTGACAACCTTAAAAAAGTGGCTGGGTCAGACTGGACGCGGAAGGAGGACAGGGTGTTGTGACGCAGCCAGTGAGAGGCTTACGTCCAGCACTGGACTGCGCTAGACTGAGTTCATTGAATTATATGTAATTTATCTATTTTTTATTCATATCTATGCAAGTGCTGTGCACACCTATAGTGACGAGTTCACCGCAAACTATTTCCGTGCAAACCAAAATTGTAATGTAATAGTGAATAAGTCGTTGGTGTGTCAATAAATAAATAAATATAAAAAATGCACCAGTAGTGATAAGCGCCTAAGAAATACGTTTAGCAATCTGTTGAAGTGTGTAATGCGAACACAAAAGTTGCAGGCGCCAACACTTACAAAATTGATTCATGAGATTTTGAGAAAATCATCTGCCTGGATGTTTCCCAACAATATTCGGGTTGGCTTCCAGTCTAACCGGATGCAGTTAAATATCGGTATTTTACACGGAGCGACTGCCTAACAACCCAGTTACTGAGTAACACGATACCCCTTGGTAAGACTGTTAATTTCCGATCATATTTCTCAATCTTAGAAGAACATAATTTACTTCACTGCTACTATATCTAATAGGTAAAAGTAACGAGAAAGCGTCTTCTATTTACATTACCGTTTAGGAGAGATCCTGGCCGAAATTTCCGTCAAAGTAAACACTTTTAATTTTCAACTGTACGCTGAAATGATACGGTATATTTTGAACTGGCAAAATAAGACCTAACAGTATTACATTGTCAGTTTATTCTTCGCACGTTTTACGTCCATAGTTACCGGTAACGAACGGTCGTCTGTAGAATGACTACAAGTTACGATTAGTATCTCCAGCCATCAGTCTACAAGGACACACATTGCAGTATCACGCGCGATTCCATTGACTTCAACCGTTATTAGTTAATTAGGTACGCTTTAGGACATAGGTACCTTACCTATACTAAGTGACCTTATTTAGAAAGGTCAGGTGCGTAGTCCTCGCAACTGGCGTGCGTGGCGTGTAAGTCCATCGTTTCTATGATCTTACCCTACTCTTATGGCCATCCACATTAGTTCGCATGTGGCGATGTAGATACCGCCACACAGGAATTAAACCCAGGTCCACATCGGATGTCATCTGTAGGTACATTGTTACACGAAGCCCATTCATTACGGCGTTGTTTGGGGGTCATCCATGTTGGGCAATTGATCGGTTCCGCCGGATTGCGACAGAGGTGACAAGGTAACTTCGACGAGGTTGAATTATGGCTAGTTGGTAGGCCACGAAATTGAAGAAGACACTGACAGGTGAAGGAAGGTATCGTGAGAGCACAAAACATACGATAACATTACGCCTGTATTCCCCGCAGGGGTGGGCAGGTAATGCAGGTATATATAAGAAGTACACCCACATTACTTCAGCTATGTTTTAAGACCATGTAAAAGGGGGCGACCTATATTCTCATGAACCGCGCACAAATCCCGACTCCGGTCTGCTACTGAGATGGCAATACCTAATAGCACTTTCCTGGACCTGGGAGCAATGCAGTCGCACGTGACTGCTATAGAATAGAAAGATTATAAAAAATAGGAAAAAAAAAATCGAAGACATTGTGGCATCCACCAACCCGTATGGGCCCGCGTGGTGGGTTACGGCCCACTCCCTCTCACAGAGAGGAGGCCTGTGTCCCAGCAGTAGGAACATTATAAGCTGATTATACTTATGCATCCTTATTTGCTGACTGTGTAATATTTTCACCATGAGTCCATGACAAAAGAAAAGATGAGTAGACATGAGCCGTATGATTTGAACACGGCATAACATTTCTATAAAGCACAACATCAAAATAAATAACCCACAAAACTGCTCGTTATGAACAAAATAAACGAAAAAATTAATCATAACTGCTTCTAACCGCTGTTGGTGAAAGCGACCGTTATTTTTGTGCATTATTCTTTATTATAATAGCAATAGATATGCCTGTCTATGTGGGCTCCGATGCGGGTCGCTGATAGCACGAGCGATGCTCCAGCGGTCATCAGATACTGTACAATGATTACGACATAGCCAAGAGTCTTCGATAAACAATAGAATAGCAGTCGTTACGATTAGTCAGAAGCCCGATAGTCTGACAACCAGTCTTACCAAAGCGTATCGTGTTATATTTAGTAACTGGATCATGGAGTTTAGATAAGCAGTCGCTCCTGTCAAATACTGGTATTCAGCTGCACCAGCGGGGTATTTGCGTAACAAACTAACAGTAGCAATCGCTTTCATTTTGACAGTTCATCAACATTAATTGCGTTATTTACATTGTTGAGCAGACAAATTTTTCGAATATTTGAAGTAATGGATTAGCAATATCCTTCAAAAAGATTCAGATTGTGATTGATGATAAGTAGTGTGTTACGCAATTAAGGTGCCGGTTAGACTGCAAGCCGACCAACAAGGTTGAGATAAGAAAGGTAGATGACGAGGGAGAGAGAGCGAGAAGAGCTCGTCCGGGAAAGTAAGAAACGCTCGTCCGGGAAAGTACTAACGCCACACCAATTTTTGAACACCCACCATAAATATTATAGTATACCTACTATAATATTCGGACAAACTGGCACATAGCCACGCTGTTTGGAGATATACCTATCTCCAAACAGCGTGGCTATGTGCCAGTTTGAAGGGTATGGTTGCCGGCCATCATTACAGGCATAGGAGTAATTTCAACTTGCATTTGTTTCTGGGATGACAACGTTCCTGCAATCAAAATGCTTATTAGAGTGAATTTCAACAATTATGATTTGTTACCTAATTTTGGTGGAAAAGTTTGTTTCTGGTTTTTTTAATAATCTAAGATGTTGATAAGCAAGAGATACGTATTCAGGTACATAAAATGTGAAAGAAATTTATTTATTCCTGAAAGCTTCTAATATATTGTCGACACCAGAATTAGTACGACACCAAAATTGATATCTGACACCAAAATTAGAAATATTGACACCAGAATTTACTTCTGTCACCAAAATTAGAAAGTCTCGACACCAATTTTTTTTTACTGAAACAAATTATAAATCATATAGCAATAAAAATCTTATTTATAGTGAATAAATGTTTTAATAAAAAAATAACATAATGAGATCAATAACAATCAACAAATACAACTTTCTTATTTTTCTGTCTTGTTAATTCTACAGTTTTTAATTTAAATGAATTGCAATCACCTCCTCTGACCTCTATCATCATCATCATCATGATCATTTTTGTTGAACTCTGCGAGCACGTGGTGGCATTTCACTCAAAGGTAGGATTTTCCCTTCAGTTTTTTTATGATATCTTTCTCTTTCTTTTCTTCGCAATTCCTCTAGTTTGACGGGATCATTCCTAATTTTTTCTTTTCTCTTCCTTTCTGCCATCCTTTTCCTCTCCAAGCACTCTGCGTGTGTCAACATTGAATTTTTTTTCTTTGTCATGCTGGAAAACAAATAATACCTAACTTAATGTTTTATTGCTATTGAAAGCATTTTTCATTCTAAGCGTACAGTGTACACGAACGTCTAAGAGAATTACAAGTGCAGAAATATAAGTTCTCTTGTTTCTTCATCACTCTCAAGCTACTCGTAGGTATAATATACCCCGGTGGGTTCCCGCATTGTCCAGGCTCAGTAACCGTGGCTTGATTACCCACGTTGAAGCGAGGAGGAACCCGAGGAGGGGCCGCTCGTCAGAGCTTATGCCGATAAGTCGACGACGTAGCGGCCAACATGTAGGTTGTGGTGTCGCTGGGGAGACATAGGAACTGAGGAGGGCCGCGCTGTCGTATGGGAGGCATCGCGGCTGAGGGTTGGAGGTCGCGGCGGAAGAGGAGTGCCGGTATTGCAGTGCGCAGCTCTCCCTACCTTCCGTGGCCTTAACGGGGTCGCCGCCATCTGATGGCGGACGCTGTGGGGCCGCTAGGGAAGAGGAGTGTCGGTATGACTTTGGCCGCTCTCCCTATCTTCTGCGGCCGAAAAGTGGTAGGCGGCGGGGCCACTGACCTGACTCGCCGCAAGGAAAAAGGGGACCAAGGGTGCCCGGACACAGGGTCATCTGTCGCCCATGTGCTGGTTTGTCCCTGGGGTAGTCACGGCGTGCATTGTTTTCTAGTGCTCCGGTGATGTTGGGTAATCCCCAGAGGAGGGTACGGTGACGGACAGCCGCGGCGGGTTCGCAGATGAGTGCTAACGCGTGCCAGTGTTCCCGCCATAAGCGGCAGAGGAGGACACCGTGGAGTTTTAGTAGGTTTGGGTCCTACATAACTGCACTATCTCCCTGTGGTAGTGCAGTATGCATGAGCATTTCTCCACGGAAAAAAAGGTATAATATAGGTATTGTACTTCCAAACCGAGTTATCTTATTATGGTTCTGTTTTCGTTTGTCTGTGAGTTACGTAACTCTAAAAACTAATTTTGGTGATTGGTAAAATGCCACCAAAACCACCAAAATTGCACCACCAAAATTAGAATCTTGTTGAATATGTTTATTTAAAAAAAAACTACTAAGAATATACTATTTATATTTGTATAATTTTAAAAGCATACCAAACCTTTTTATTATAAATTTAAATTACAACACCGACTTAGTCTTATAACGTTTTTAAACATTACACCAAAATTGCAGGTTTTTTGTCCGATTACTACGAAAAGACTTACTTACGTTTTTGGCGGGTATTCACAACAGGATGGCACACATCTGTCACTGCTGCGCGTGAGTGCCTGACTAAACGAAGTGAACGTTGGTAGTGTCGTCCATCTAGGTTTTTTCTTTATGAGTCACTTAATGATTAGATTATTACCACCAAAATTTAAAATTTCGCGCGGACAGTCCTTTTCGATTTTCACTAGGATAAAGTATTGCCCTAAATGTAAAAATAAAACTTTCATTACATAGAAAAACTAATACTGAATACAAATAAATTTAGTATTTTCTAGTAAACTAGTGTAGTTTCGTTTAAGCGGTGGTCATCTCCAGAAAAACAGATTGTGGACGCGCCACCAAACTTAGAATTATGCTAAATAACTATTTTTTTTTTCACTACCAAGATGTTATCTACTAAAATATTGACGGCATGATCAAGATAAGTACGCCTTCTTTCTTAAAAAAAAAATAACTTTATTGTACGTTTAGTTTAAGATAATATTTTCAGTCGCGCCGCCTAAAAATTATGCTTGAGAAAATCACTCATTATTGCAGTTATCCAGAAAGCCAATTCCCGTAATTTAAAACGTTCAAAATCTAGTCGCAGTCTCATCTCGGCGACAAACAAATGTCAAAGAGTTGTCAAAATGTAGGGAAATTCGAAGTTTTTTTGACAGATTGAGACTGAGATCAAACTGTGAACGTTCGAATTGCCCCTCAGATGTCGATGAGCGGCGCGGACGATGACCACTGACCATCAGATGGGCTGCCGATTCATTATCATCCAAAAAACATTTTTTTTTAATGGTTTTGAGGACAGAGAACGTTACTCACACCTAAATGCTTTTGTGAAGCCGCAGCATTGATTGTTATCAAATAACTAAAACTGTTTGCTTATATTTGAGTGATGTATATAAATATGTATGTTCTGTTAAAGTCATTGACCTTAACATTGCAGTATTTTTCATTGAGATTTATTACCCGTAAGATTATTCATTTTGGTATAAATTATTTCATCACCACTGCTCTCAAAACAATCAAGGAAACATCGTGAGGAAACCGACATGTCTTAGATCCAAAAATTTGAAGACATGTAACATCTACCAACCCGCACTGGGCCCGCGTGGAATTACAGCTCACTCCCTCTCACAGAGAGGAGGCCTGTGTCTCAGCAGTGGGAACATTATAGGCTGATTATGCATAAATACTATTATCTCCTCTCGTTGCCGCATTGCTGTTCCGATTTGAAGGGTAGGCGTCGGCAGTGGCGTGCATTGGTTTTCAGAATAGGTAGGCAGGAATTTAATTTCGTCGTATTAACTTGAACGAGTAAAGACCAATGACAATGTAGAGTAGTACCTACGGGAGCCGAGTAGGCCGTCTGGCGACTGCCTACTGCCGCGCGTGTTTGTATGAAGATTTTGTTTTTTGTTAGGTATGATAATTTAGTGAGTTTCTTAATTGTGGGGCACACACACTAAAATGTATTTGACAGGATTATAGTGATTTATCTCGCGCGCTCGCACTTTATCGAGGTAGGCACTGCTTAGGTATAATTATGCATTTATACAATGCAGGCCAATGGGTGTCGCTGACATTACTGACACATGAAAACATTTATTTTCATCGCATTCAAGAGCTCATTGGATCATTCTATAGGCTGCAGGAACGACGTACACGAATCAAGCTATGCAAAACCAGTATTGGCTGACCGTTCATTGTGAGAAAATATCACACATACTGAGGCCAAGACAAACTGGTATGTATAGCTTGACGTGTAGCCGTGTGTACCTTCAAGTATTTAATAACAAACTTGTTAACCTACAAAAACTCGACAAACAAAAAACAAAACAAAAGCAGTTTTTGATTGTACTTTGGCACTGACTGCAACATGCTTACACAGTACCTAGGTATTGACGTAGGTACAGTCACGAGCAAAAGTATGTATACACTCGGCTTTATTCAAAAGCGATTTACTCCTTTATTTTTAATTGAAATTTTATGTTGTTACGAACATAGCATTTTCGAACCCATAGGTTTATGTAATGTGTCGTATTTCAACGTTGCATTCGTTATTTCACGAAAAAAATGCAGTTGAAAGCTGTCAAGTGTTGACATATTGGTGTTCGTGACTGTACAGACAGACGCCAGCACATCAAGCTACCCGAAACTGTCAAATTTTTCTAATCAACGTTGAACCCTAAATGCTTTAGCTATAAAGTTGAAAATCTATTAAAGAAATTTGACAGGTTGTAGTAGCTTGATGGGCGTCTGTACCTACTTATATTATTATGTGGATAAAAAAATTGAGGATTCTGCAAACTGTGCAGTGTCATTATTTACTTATTTCATGTCTGCTTGCATATTTTGAAACTGAAACCTTGTAACCTTATACTTTTGTGAATGTTACCTATGATAATGTTTAGGTACTGTATTCAACATTTTTGTGATTTTCCAATTCGTCGTCTTCCACTTCGAACAAGATGAGGCTGAAGTAATTTCACAGAAATACTAATAATAAAGCTGAAGAGTAGGATTTGATAAATGGTTTTTACATCTGATGGGCTATTCTTGAGGAAGGCTATGTACGGTATTTAACATCAAGCTAGGACCGCCGAGCAAAAAGAAAAAGAGTCAGAGAGAACGCTAAGCGATGCGATGCGACGCGGCTTCACACGAACGAAGTCGCGGGCAGAAACTATTTTATCTATAAGGCACTCCAGTTCACATTAATTGGAAACAATATTAGAAATATCTAGTTATCTTCATCTGCCTGCCTTGTACCTACTATGTTGGGGTCGGTTTCCAGTGTACCCGGATGCAGCTGAATACCAGTATTTTACATGGACCGGCCGCCTATCTGACCTCCACAACCCAGTTACTGTGTAATACGATACCCCTTGGCAAGATTGGTTGTCAGGCTTTCGGGCTTCTGACTACCGTAACGCCTGTCCACGAACCACAGCCAGGACCAACGGCTTAACGTGCTTTCCGAGGCACGGAGGGGTCTCAATACTCAATACTCAATATATTTATTTCTTCCACCTATGAACTTATAACAGCCGCACGGGTCGATCGATCAGGTTAGACTACAGGTCAGGAGACCATCTTTACATACCAAGACCCCTCCGTGCCCGGAAAGCACGTTAAGCCGTTGGTCCCGGCTGTCATTCGTGGATCTTTGACAGTCGTTAGAGTAGCGCTTGCGATCATTAGTAACTAAATCAGCGAGGCAGTTCTCATACCTACAGATTATAATTCTGACAAATCGCTTGTACCTATTACAAAAGCACCTCTGAGAACAACGTTATTAAGCCAAGATGACGCCACATAGAGAAGCGAGCGGCGACCACTCTCGTCGTCTCAATCGCAGGGACACATTAGTTTGGCAACCTCCTCGCTGCTGCTTGTGTTGCAAGAACAGATGCGAAGTGACACTCTTGACGGATTGTGTGAGGGTTTATGAACTTCACTAGTTTATGTTTAACTATTAGCTGCGTCATTCATTGCGTTATTTACGATGTTGAGCAGACAAATTTTTCGAACATGCCACAACCATCTAGCTACCTACTTTCGCATTAATATTAAGTAATAATATGAATATATGTACCTAATATTTATTATATTAGTAAAGGTTAAGATAGAGAGCTCTAATTAGCTGACAAAAACCTGTCAACACGTTTTTGCTTCTTATTCCGATCTTCCTCATACCTAATTCAAACTCAAAGCGTTTATTTCAAACTAGCTGCGCCCCGCGGTTTCACCCGCATAAGTTTCGATCCCTTGGGAATATCGGGATGAAAAGTATCCTATGTGTTAATCCTGGTTATAAACCATCTGTGTGCCAAATTTCATCTAAATCCGTTCAGTAGTTTTTGCGTGAAAGATTAACAAACATCCATCCATCCATCCATACAAACTTTCACGTTCATAATATTAGTAGGATAAACCAATTACAGGCACTTTTGAACTGTCAAGGGGTCGGTCTGTCAGAAAGATGAAGCTAGTTGCCCATTACAAAGCGTAGTAGGTACCTATGGTCTATAGAGAAGAACGAGCAAGAACTTCACGGTCATTCTTTTAAATCAAAATAACATAGCTACAAAGTATTGGTTACATCATTCATGTTAAAAATTGTGCATGTGAGAACGATGCAGAATGTTAAAAGCGTACGTCCTACAACGCGAACCTCTTTCTAACCGCTTCCGCCACAACCACGCGCTTCTGGCAGAAACGCCTGTCGTTCCCGCCCGGCCAATAAGAGCGAGTCGAAGCTTCTAGAACATTCTAGAAGCACCTTTTTTTCCTTAAGAAAACATATGACGCGCGCCCCTTTTTGACAGAGTCGTGTGACATCCGTCAACTGGGAGCTGCGCACCGAAAGTGTTTTTAGTAAACTGTATCTTCGCCCCAAACCATATATCACTGCTGTGTGTACGGTCTCATCGCCCATACATTTTTCTGCTTACTCTGTAACCTACTTTAGACCAACGATGCGCGTCATAAGTTAGCGTTATAAAATGACATGACTAACGAATTAATAATATAGTGAACTTATAACTGGGTAGCTATCAACAACGGAGAGAAATAATCGCCTTCCACTCTAGTACTGTAACTTACTCTTAACTTAAATAAACTTAACTACTTAGTGCATCTCAGTGGAACGTGTTTCTCTATACTAACTGAACTCACCAACCTTCACGACAAATCAGTGTACGGAGTTAACTAGTACAACCCGTACACTGTGTGTGTGTTAAAGTTCGTTATAAAAAAAAAACAATTCAAATATTAAATTAAAATAAGCCACCAGCCACCAGCGTACCTACCTATTTAATTCGGCTATTGTCTTCAAAGTGAGGTCTGTAGGTATGTTCTCATGGTACCTTTATGTGAGTAGGTATGTTAATTTTAGCACTAAACAACACGAGCGACGATAATGACTCATAAACATCGTAATAGCATAATTTATAAGTAACTAGATGCGCCCCGCGGTTTCACCCGCATAAGTTTTGATCCCGTGGGAATGTCGGGATAAAAAGTATCCTATATGTTAATGCTAGTTATAAGCCATCTGTGTGCCAAATTTCATTCAAATCCGTTCAGCAGTTTTAGCGTGAAAGAGTAACAAACATCCATCCATCCATACAAACTTTCACGTTTATAATATTATACTAGCTGCGCCCCGCGGTTTCACCCGCATAAGTTTCGATCCCGTGGGAATGTCGGGATAAAAAGTATCCTATATGTTAATCCTGGTTATAAACTATCTGTGTGCTAAATTTCGTCAAAATCTGTTCAGTAGTTTTTGCGTGAAAGAGTAACAAACATCCATACATCCATACATACAAACTTTCGCATTTATAATATTAGTAGGATAGTAGGATGTGTGGTGGTGTATGGCCAATCCTGGTATAATCCTGGAACTCGAGCTTAAATTGAAAAATTGAAATTTTTTATTGAAATAATTGATTTACATACACATAAAATTTACAAAATAGGGGAATGTGAACGTAGTAATTAATTACCTCAAAAATCTATATTATGCGGACAATGGACTAAGTCTGAAATCGCCAACCCGTCTTGAGCAAACGTAGTGATCAATGCTCCTGCCTTCCTGAATCATTTTGAAGGATATTGCTAATCCATTGCTTTATATGTTCGAACAATTTGTCAGTTCGACAACGTAAATAACGCAATGAATGTTGTTGAACTGTCAAAATGAAACCCATTCGTACTGTTAGTGTGTTACACAACCACCCCGCTCTATGAGAAGAGGCCTCTGTCCTGCAGTGGGCACTAATACACTGGTATTATTTAATAATTTAACAAAGAAATATAATGTCTGCTAATCACAACATACTGCGATCATCAATCAGCCTGCTTACTGACCAACGACTGCTCTGTAGCGGTTTTAGAGACCCAAGGATGCTTCTAAACCTTCCTTCTACCTATCGCCACGACCCATAGAATATCTTATTTTGTGGTGAAAATATTAGCCAGTCGGCAAGGTGGCCCTAAAGGGCGTAGAACAGATGGCAGATGGGGTAGAACAGTGCTGGACTGGAGACCGAGACGGTAGTAGAAGTGTGGGCTGACAGCCGATAAGGTCGACAGACGACCTGGTCAAGATTACTGGACGACTCTGGCTTAGGAATGTTAGAGACAGAGCAGAGTGGCGTGCATTGCAGGATGCTGTAGGCATCCTGCAATGCACGCCACTCTCCTCTGTCTCAGCGTTAGGTGGCGAAAGACTGGAGAAGAAAAAGAATGTGGCAGTGCGGCTCACCGCCAAGAGTGCAGCTGGCATACATATTAGTATCAACAGTCGTTGAAGCTATTTTGACGCACCCAAGTTAATTTAGGAGTGAGCACAATAAGACCCAGTGTGACGTCACCAGGATCCCACAAAGCATACATGCAGTACTCAAAGCCATTATAAAATTAACGCAAAGCGAATAAAAAAGATCTTCAGACAACAATCACTGTGATTGTAGTACTAAGCATAATGCTGCCAAGTTGGGAAGTCGTGTGTGCTGTGCGGAGTAGTGAGAAGGATGTAGTGTGTTAGTTAGTCGGGTTATAGTGGTCGAGATTGTAAGGTTAGCTGCACAAGTGCGATCGCGAAGTGCGATTATTCGGAAGGTATTTGGTTTTTCACTGTAAAGTACCTTGAGCTGCTTGTAGAGGTCCTGGAAAGTCTTCCCCTCAAGCTGCATTGCTGTATTCAGGTTTAAAGCCGGTAAAATTGCAAAAAGCTCATCTGATGGAGATTTACTGCACCACTTATGGACCTGCAACATCCCAAGGGATTACCGACGGGGAAGGGATTACGTTGCTGACTTCAAAATATCGAAATGTCTTTATTACAGCCTATTTAGGGTGTCCTTACACCCGGTCCGCCGTCTTTCCAAGAACCTTTTTTAGGCCAACGGCTCGAAGTTGTCCCCGTCTCCTTAAAGACTCTCCAGCACCAACTTGCATCGGTCCAAGTATATTAAGTTACCAGAATCAGTTCATAAATTGGGCAAGTGGAGCTCAGTGGAGTCCACTTGCCTGTAATTTCTCTCCTTTGTGTGCTTCATCACAACATATGTGTGCATCATTCAAATAGGTAAGTACACAGCACTGCTTGGCAACAGAAATACGTATCTATAAACATACTTTCCCGGACGAAATGTTTCGAAAGACCCTCCCCTACGTACTTACTCCTAATAATTAAGATTAATACTTTGTCCCAAGTCCCAATGAATACTTATTACAAAGAAGCAAGTCATACTGATAATAATTATTTCTTGAATTCTTAGACTGTACAGTGTCCATTAGTAAATTAATAAATAAAGTCGCTCAGACAAGTCGTGAATCTGTAGCCCGCCTTACCTGAGTAGAGGGGAGAACCCAGTTGCAACTTTTTCCTTCGGTAGCTTGCCAGTCAGGTCCTCCTCCTTCGTGCCTTTAACAGTGCGCTCGACAGTGTTGCCAGTAGAAATAAATAAAGTTTTTAATCAAGGCTACGCGAGTTATAAAAAGGTAAGTCAACCTTTTTTTGTTATTACCTTTGTGATTGTGTTTTTTTTATTATTGTGTAACTTTGGATGTAAGTAATTTGCTGTGTTTGGGATAAAAGGGTAATATTACTTAAGCATTTTTTTAATTGGGTTTTTTTGCGTGTGTAGGTAGTGGCTTATTTTAATGTGATTATGATTACCTGCTGACCGTTATTTGAGTATTCAAAAAAATTATTTTCTGTTCTGCCTTGTAGCAGCGAATGAATATTTTGAAATCATTATTTTTCTGTAGCAATCGGACAAATAATATCTAAATAAAGAGCCACCTAGATGTGCGTACGTATGTAAACCGGGTAAGTACGGCGTTTTTCTCCGAAATAAATAGTAATAAAAATAACTAAAATAAACAAACTAGTTTAAAATACAACAGTTTTTCTTTTACGAAATTATCAGTATCGGCTCCTAGTCTGAATAATTAGTGCTCGGTTCATTTCAATAGGCTTAAATACAGGGTGGCAGGGCCATCGACGCGCAAACTGTAACTATGAATTCAGAACATGATTCTAGACCCGCTGGTCTAGAATCATGTTCTGAATTAGCATAGATTCTTTCTTTTCGTGGTTCAGAATCATAGACTAAATCCATTATGGTAACAAGTTGCGCGTCAATGTCCCTGCCAGCCTGTAGATATATAACTGCGAAATGTGTGTGCTCCTTGCACCTCTGCCTACGCCTTCGGGGAATACATGCGTGATGCCCGAAGGCTCTCAATAACAAGAGATCCTTCAACTAGCCTCTCTGTATGATCACGAAATCCGTACCTATCAATATAGATTGTAAACCGGTTTATTTTGTAAAAACCAATCTCAGCAGTCACGAATACTTCCTCAAATTAATAAATACGTATGTAGGTATGTGTAGGTATCTGTAGTAGGTACTGTGAAGCTCTATACGAGCTTCAAGGTACCGGTAGGAATAAATTAAAACACGGCATATTAACGTAGATATGTACAATCATTTTTCCAGAAATAATTCTATGTATTTAATTTTTTTTTTATTTTGCTTGTCAGCCAAATCTGACGCCTAATCTCTTCTACTCTTAAACTAACTTCATGTTTGTCTCGTATTTCATGGCAATAATTTTTAACTTACCTACTCTCGGAGGTGGCACCAAATAGGCACAGAGGGATGTGGTCTCTACAGTGCTACCAATTTATTATGGCAGAGATCATGATTTATAATGGTGATTTATTAAGGTAGGTATCTCGTGAAATGGGGCATTATCGATTCATCCAACATCCAGTGCGAGTGCAGTGCTCCTGAACAGACTATATCCCAACTGCTAAAATGTCCCAAATGTCCGTCCACCTGCATCCTTGACGACGACGAAAACAACGCCTCTGTCGCCGCAATAAACCTACTGAACTCATACATTATAAAATACATAGATGTATGTCCTACCGTCGAAACAAAAAGATGTTACAGATTACATCACATGAGAATTACTTGACTAATTCCATCATTTGTAAGTTACTTTGTAAAGCATTTGGGCTCAGGGCGGGCGTAATCATTATTTATAAATATGGGCATATAAACTACGCGTGTAAGGAAATAACCAAAACAATAGTTACAACAGCTTTAAATACACTTTCGAAAACAATTGAATCTTGAAAACGATTTAACTTAGAAACTTTCAATGTAATTTTAAGGTAGCAAGCGAAATACATATTTAGTTACGTTTTTTGCAGGTCAGTAGGTATCAGGTTGTATGTTGATCTAAAAATGATTCGTAACAAAAATGTATTTCATCATTACCTGCCTAACCTTTTCCCAACTATATTGGGGTCGGCTTCCAGTCTAACCGGATGCAGCTAGATACCAGTATTTTACACGGAGCGACTGCCTATCTGTCCTCCACAACCCAGTTACTGGGTAACACGATACCTCTTGGTAAGACTGGTTGTCAGACTTTCGGGATTCTGACTACCCGTAACGACTGTCAAAGATCCACGAGTCACAGCCGCGGTCAACGGCTTAACGTGCTTTCCAAGGCACGGAGGGGTCTCAATATGTAAAGATGGTCACCCATCCACAGGCCAACCGCGGCAAACGTAGCTTAACCTGATCATACGACCTGAGCGGCTGTTATTATTTAGCTACGGGCCCCTCTAACAAAAATATTTAAAGAATTATAATCGTAAAAATCATCAATCGTAGAGTTCATATTACACTATCGAATGACTGTTTCATGAAATCATGACGTTTGAGGCCAATTCTAACTCAAGGACTTGCAGTATTGCTGATTCTAATGATTATAATTCTGTAAAGCCATATTTGTTACGGTCGCGAATCATGTTTCAATCAACATACGTCCTGACACTGACCTGCAAATTGGAAAAAACGTAAGAAAATTTGAATTTCGCGCGCTACCGCGGGGGATCCCCCTTAATGATGGATGCATTTATAGACCCAAGTCTTACTGTAGAACTTCAGGAATCTGTACTCTGTCTGAATCATTCAATAAGGAATCCTAACTAATATTATAAATGTGAAAGTAAGTTCGTTTGTTTGTTACGCTTTCACGCTAAACGGCTAAACGGATTTGGATGAATCTGGCACATGCATTGTGCCAAATTCATCCTTGCGTGCCTCTGTGTGTGTTTGTTAGGCTGCTTTTCATCCTGGATTGCAGACGAAGTCGCGGGCAACATAGTTTATTATATTCCAAGCTATGTGCCGGATGGGATTTCCCGTAGGCAAAAATTATGAACTTCCATACGCTATTTATTATTTATTTATCCATTTATTTCAAGCATCAAGGCCCAAAAACACATACAATACAATATTAATATAACTTAAAAATACTACACTCGCGAGCAATGAAAAAGTCCCAGTGACAGCACCAAATTACTCCTAAACGGGAAAGGCTAGCTTTAATGACGCCGTCTGCAATATTTAAGTACAGACGCCAGTCGCCAGCACATCAAGTTACTACAATCTGTCAAATTTCTTTAATTGATTTTCAACTTTTTTGCTGAAGCATTACGATTCAAGGTTGATTGGGAAAATTTGACAGTTTCGGGTAGCTTGACCTGCTGGCGTCTGTACATTTAACAGCGCATCAAAATATTACCCACTAAAAACGTAAATATTGTGTTCAAATAAATTATATGTTTTTTAATGTTTGTGTTTGTGTTTTGTAATTTTGTGGGTGGAACTTTTTCATTGCTCGGCAGTGTATAAATACATACATTTTTTCATTCATTATAATCACACTATTAAAAAGTAACTAACGCACACGAAGTGTCTGCGCCGTGTTTCGCTGACTGGTGTCATGTAGCCGACCACGAAACCGGTGGTACACGACACCCTTCGGCCAGAACTCTTCCTTGAGAAACTTCTCGAGATGATGTGTCGGAACACGCACCACGAACGACTTGAAGTGCGTGTTGTGACGTGACTCCAACTTTTTGACCCTCAATAAGTCCAGGAATTTTCCCTTTAGGAAGTAAATTTTCAAAAATACTTTCATAGTGCTTACTTTCGTTATGTAAGGAGCTCCTATCCAAAATGGCATGCTTCTAAATCTAGCCGTTTAGGCTGACCATTGTCTGTCAGTTAGTAATTCTGTTACGCGGGACTCGAAGACGCGACCCGTTGCGCAGAAGCCACTGCGCCAATGAGGTCCAACATACAATAATCAGCCTATAATGTTCCCACTGCTGGGACACAGGCCTCCTCTCAGTGAGAGGGAGTGGGCCGTTATCTACCACATGGGCTCAGTGCGGGTTGGTAGATGTCACAAGTCTTCGAATTTTTGGTTCTAGGACATACCGGTTTCCGTGTTTTCCTTCGCTGTTTTGAGAGCAGTGGTGATGAAATCATTTACACAAAGTAAAGCACCTGCCTGGGTTCGAACCTACAACCACAACACCAATGCGCTACGATCGACCTGTGGTAACGGTCGCGACTTATGAGTTATAATGCTACTAATTTGTTTTTTAACACACATTTTCATTGTTTCAATTCATTGTCACGCATTGCAAACAAACACTTTGAATAACTACTCAATCACTACGTGTCTCGAGTTCTAAATGTACACTATATATGCATCGGACACGCATCATTTTCATGTCATTGTTTACCGTTTCTTGTCAATAATTTGTACAATCAATTGTTTTTGTTTTATGGTAGTCATTTTCTATAAAAAGCTAATGACAAAGGCATATTAAGCTTCTTATAGAGCTCCTGTACAATGGTGAAACCAGAAAGTCACTCTCTACATACATTGACTTTTTACCTCAACATAAACTAACATAACCACACGACTGTAATCCCCGAAGGTTTGGCAGACGTGTAATACAGCCACATTCCGCCAGTTATGCTTAAGTTCCATGTAATATGGGGGCGACCCTATGGCCATCAAAGGCATAAACTGGGCCCAAATCCGTCCTCCGGGCTACCACTGAGAAATTCCTGATGGAAAAACCCATTAGCACTTTGCCCAACCTGGGAATCGAACCCATCATCTTTTCTGTGCGTTAGGTGTGTGCTACCTATATATAGGTGGTGGTGTCCACTTCCCATCAGGTCTGCTGTCAGACTGTCTATTTTGCTATAATATAACCCTGCCATCTTGTTTTGTCCGTAAAAAAGTTGCGAGAATTTTACAAAAACTCTGTCAATGTCATTCAGGCGCCCAATGATCCTTGAAGCACTCAACGAATTTCTATCACCTATTGAAAGTTTTACAGTTTCATTCTCTATTTGGATCACGACAAAATGTATTCAGACTCAACTAGAAAGTTTATCTTTTCATTGAAAAACTAGTCATTCACATTGCTTAGAAAATGCGCCGCTAGATCACGAATTAAGTTTCACGGTGAGGTTTGCCAAGTAAGCGAAATATAAAACTGTATTAATTCAAACAAGTAAAAACTCTGTCTAACTATTTATCTATTAGATATTTGTGCTGAATGAAATTTGCCTGACTTTTCCCAACTATGTTGGGGTCAGCTTCCAGTCTAACCAGCACCCTAATTGCGTAACACACTATAAATCACAATCTGAATCATTTTCAAGGATATTGCTAATCCATTGCTTCATATGTTCGAAAAATTTCTCTGCGCAACATCGTAATAACGCAATGAATGTTGTTGAACTGTCAAAATGAAAGCGATTGCTACTCATAGTGTATTACGCAAGTACCCCGTTGACGCAGCTGTATACCAGTATGTTACATGGAGCAACTGCCACCTGTCGTCCACAATCCAGTTAGTACTATAATAGATAACACGATACCCTTGGTAAGACGGCTGTCAGACTTCACCTTTAACAATTGTCAAAGATCTGCGCATGAGAGCCGGAACCAACGGCCTAACGTGCTTTCCGTTGCACAGAAGTCTCGGTATGTAATGGATGGTCACCCATCCACAGATCGACCTTGGCAAACGTAGCTTAGCCTTCTAACGACCCGTGCGGCTGTTAATATTTAGCCATGAGCCCCCTCAGATATATTTATTTATTTATAGTTCTTTAATTAAAACGGTACAATACCAATTACATTAATTAACATAAAAACCATTAATTAATACACTGCCGAGCAATTAAAAAGTTCCACCCACAAAATGCCGACAATCTCCTAAGACATAGAAGCTAGCTCCCTAGCTCCAATATTTACGTCTTTAGTTGGTAATATTCTGATGCGCTGTTAAATGTACTTCAATATTGCAGACGGCGTCATTAAGCTAGCCTTTCCCGTTTAGGAGTAATTTGGTGCTATGTCACTGGAACGTTTTCATTGCTCGCGAGTGTATTACATTGACAATAATTCTGTTGTATAAAACTTAATTTAAAACTAACACGAAACAGTGGACTCCCTTGCATACATTCTCTCACAGAACACCAGATATATACGCATAATTTGACTCCATTTATCCGCAAACACATCACATTCAGGGTTGGCAGTCAGAAGGGCATTTAGCATGTTTAAAGTACAGGGTATATGCTGAACTACCTAATACATAAAAATACAGAAACTTGTTTTTTTCGACGTCAACAAAACCGTGGATAATTCGCGACTCACTAGCTAGCCCATAGTTGCAGATGGAACCACCTCTCGGACGTTATATCATACGCAGTAATTAGCGGGGCAACGGGGCTATCAAATGCAAAAGGATTTTTAACCGAGAAAAAACAAAAGGGGGGGGGGGGGGTTCTGAAGTCGACGCGTATATTTTTTTTTATGTATGACCACGCATAACTTTTTACAGAGCTGTCCGATTTTGATAATTCTTTTTTTATTGGAAAGGGAAAAAAAATTGGAACCGTATAAATTAAAAAAAAATCCAACCCTAACGATGGGAAAATAGGGGTGATTTATTGTTCACTCACAGATTTAAATGCTGAGTTGTGTATTATTACTCTACTCAGTGCCACATATGCCTGCCCTTTGGCAAACAATGAGTAGATTATAGCCACAAAAAATTATAAAATAAAATATTTTAAACAAAAAAATTAAATCGCCGAAAAAACTGAAAAGCAAAAAATAATAAACCTTTTTTATTTAACCTTAATAACTAAATTCTTAAACTAATGTAAGTACTCGTATACCTAAATAATTTTGAGTCGGCGCCGCCGTTGAAATTTAAGGCAATTTAGTGATCTTTGTTTATTGTTTGGCGCCGACTCAAAAGTTTATTATTTTTTGCTTTACAGTTTTTTCGGCGGTTTAATTTTTTTTGTTTAAAAGTTTTTTTTTTAATCCGACTCGTAGTTTCGGAGATTAGCGCGTTCAAACAAACAGACTCTTCAGCTTTATTACTAGTATAGACAGACAAAGTGGCCCACATAGATAATACAGCTTTCCAAATTCAAAGTAATTTTATAAAACAAAGCCCCCAGATGAATGCTAATTGCAAAAGCTAAAAACACAAAAATTATGCGAATCTTTTCAACCGCAAGCTAACAACTTAGGGATGGCAATGATCTCGATGCCGAATTCGGCTTTTAAATAAATAACCTCGGTAGTATGAAAAGGTGTTGGACTTAAACATTATAAAACTTTCATTGAAACTACTACTTTACTTTTTTTTAATTATAACTTTAAAGAATCGACAGTAGTCACCAAGGATTCCACAAATATTTTAATATAAGAGATTAATAGCTAGAGATTAATACATGCATTATGCATCCTAAGAAGAGTTTTAGTTTAATTGTAATTTTTGTTATTTAGATTCCACTCTCTCTTTTTATTTTTTACATTATTTCACGAATAATAATAAACACATTAAATAAAACACAGCCATAGAGAACAACATAATGTCTGCATAGTTAGTTATTTTGTTGAGTAATCACGGTAAAAACGGCTTGAATTTTTTTTCATGAATTCTCTCGAAAAACGAAGAGATGGTATTGACCTAGTTTTTCTTTATAAAATACTTCAGGAGTAAATTAGACTACCCCCAGTTGTTAAGTAAGTTAAGTTTTAACCTACCCCACAATTATCCGCATCACCCTATCAAACTATTACGTCTCCCATTCCGCAAAACTGTTTCAGGATCCCATTCCCCATCCCCAGGATTTGTAGGCTTCTTAATAATTGCGATGAATCAATAGATATTTTTTCCACATCACTTCAAAAATTCAAGCGCCAAGTCCATAAAAAGTAACCAGCACAATAGACTGTTTTTTTTTCCCTTTCTTAATTTTTTATTGCTTTGTATTATTATTTTTTTCCTTGTCATGTTTTTTAAAACTACCCACTAGTGCTGTAAGCGTTAATTCTGCACAATTATTGCAATTTTATTGATGTTATAATTTTGTTTTTGCATGCTGTGTCCTTCGCATCACATTGTACACTATGCTTGTATGTATATTGTACACTATGCTTGTATGTATATTGTACACTATGCTTGTATGTATATTGTACACTATGCTTGTATGTATATTGTACACTATGCTTGTATGTATATTGTACACTATGCTTGTATGTATATTGTACACTATGCTTGTATGTATATTGTACACTATGCTTGTATGTATATTGTACACTATGCTTGTATGTATATTGTACACTATGCTTGTATGTATATTGACACTATGCTTGTATGTATATTGTACACTATGCTTGTATGTATATTGTACACTATGCTTGTATGTATATTGTACACTATGCTTGTATGTATATTGTACACTATGCTTGTATGTATATTGACACTATGCTTGTATGTATATTGTACACTATGCTTGTATGTATATTGACACTATGCTTGTATGTATATTGTACACTATGCTTGTATGTATATTGTACACTATGCTTGTATGTATATTGACACTATGCTTGTATGTATATTGCTTGTATTTTAAGGATAAACAGTGTTACAGTTGTAGAAAGGCCAATAAATAAATCAGTGCAATATGTAGGTGGTAATTCTATTCAAGAAAACAATCGCACCTATACTCGTACTATTAATACCTACCACTGTTTGTTTTCCCTATTGTTATAAATACATAAATAAACATGGACCATGAACGGGATATAGCCGTACCAATCGATGTCAGAAATTAAAACGAATTTTTACAAAGTATTTATAAAGATTAGTCGCTATGTTTGCTTATCAACATTTTAAATCAATAAGCAAGCTATGGTTATCAGATTTACGAAAAAACTCTCTATACTTAGCACCGCTTGTTGCATTCCATAAAGACTTTAGGACTTCGTGTTCACCTGACGGGCACTTTTTCGTGACTATTCATTTTTCACAATTTTACATTCGGGTTCCGTCCTCGTCTATTCGACGTCATAAGTAATTTATTTCATAACAATATAGGTACCTACATTGTGTTGAAAAATTAAAAAATAACATTTGATATACAATTGCAATTATAATAAAATTCATTAAATTTATTCATTTAGAAAAGTAAATAAAAACAATAACGGTCAATTAAGAATTCAAGTAAAATAGATCAATAATAAATGTCAAAGTAATAAAATCAATCATAAGTTACAATGTCATATGTCATCTAGGAACTCATTGATACTGTAATACCCTTTCCTTAGGCAAGTAAAGATAAAAATTACAAAGCATAGTTTTCAGTAGAACGTAAATTATGCTGGTAGAAAAGTATTATAGCAATAAACAGTCATGTTTATTTTTCGAAGATTTCAGTATCTCATTCGGTCGTTTCGTCATTTTTATTCGGACAAAAGTAGTCGGAAAGTTAGTATTTTAGGCAGTATATTATTATTTAATATTTTGAGTAAGGACCATTCTTCTTTTTTTGTCGGAGCTTTTATTACTACCCTTTTGAATTCTATAGGCAACTTGTTGTATAAAACTACAGACTGATTCCTCGGGCTATGTTTGACAACTTTTAATTTCGGTTGAATAGTGTTGGGCAAATCTTTCCTACGTGTGCTAGCTCTAGTTTGTCTCTGCTCATCAGGTTTAATTTTGTGAAAATTTTAAACTGGTCGTCGTCTTCGTCTAAGCTAGAGCACATCACTATCAAACGAGGTCGTATAATCTTACACATTCCATAAATCTCGTATTTGTCACTGTTATATTATAAACGTTGTTATATTTAGCGTCATTTACTTAATTACGGCAATTATGAACTAGGTTATGACACTGTGGTCTGTGACGACGTTCTGTAGGTCAGATTATGTTCTTCATGTCCGTAGTAACATTGGCACTACGAAAATCAACCTTATTACCACGACGTAAAGGTGCTGTCAACATTAAATTGTGTTAACACTGATGTGTGGTTGACTGTATCAGCACGAAGTACATTACATATTTAAGAATAGCTCATTATGAAGACATGATGTGACATCTCCCAACCCGCACTGGGCCCGCGTGGTGGATGATGGCCCAGGCTGGTGTGGCTGTGGCCCAGTAGTGGGAATCATTATCGGTCGAAAGACACACACTGCTGGAGTAGTCTGCAAGGTAGTTGTTTTTTGTGAAAGGGTCTCGCAGGCCATCATAGGTTGTCGGCTGTTCATCCGGGCTACCTTGTGGATGCCTTCATAAATGAAGGTCCAGCAACCTACTAGCGTAACACACTATCAATCACAATCTGAATCTAATCAATCTAATCTAATCTAATCTTGTCAATTAGCAATATCCTTTAAAATTAAAGGATATTGCTAATCCATTGCTTCGTGTTAGAAAAATGTGTCAGCTCAACAACGTAAATAACGCAATGAATGTTGTTGAACTGTCAAAATGGTAGCCATTTTGCTACTGTTAGTGCGTTACGCAATTACCCCACAGGGCAATGCAAGGTAGCTTTATATTTAGGTTATAAAATTGAAAGTTTATGGAAATTAATAAGTTAATAATAGCTAATTGTTTTATTAATTGATTTCTGCTGCTTACGATAGTGGCCCAAGGCTCGTTAGCGAAGCGGGTTTGATAATAAAGTATGAAATCGGCTATAATTATTTTTAGATACTAAAATTCGAAAGTGAGCTCTGTGAGTCTGTCTTACGTTTTAAGATTTTGACGTCTAAACTGCTGAACTGATTGTGATGACATTTGACAGAGAGATAGTTGAGTATGTGTACATAGTTATCTCCTGCGCCTTTAACGATAACATAACATCACGCCTGTAATCTCTGAAGGGCGAAGGGTTAGCCGGAGGTGTACCCATAATACCTACACCCATATTTCGCCAGTTATGTTTAAGTTCCATGTGATAGTGAGGCAAGCCTATGGCTATAGGCTTGCCTCACTATCCCTAATTTTATTGTAGCAGCCCAGTCTGGATTTATCCATTATCTATAAAAATTACGTCTGTTGTATGGGAGCCCCCCTTTAATATTTATTTTATTTTAATTTTATTATTAAAGTGAAAATACAACTGAGTAGTTTGAATATTTCAAGTGCCTACCTGTTGCCCTTATTGATATCGAGCAAAAAGGGCAAAACAATCGCGTTTGTTGTATGGGAGCCCCCCATATGTATTTTATTTTGTTTTTAGTATTTGTTGTTATAGCGGCAACAGAAATACATAATTTGTGAAAATTTCAACTGTCTAGCTATCGCGGTTGTTGAGATACAGCCCGGTGACAGACAGACGGTCGGACAGACAGCGAAGTATTAGTAATAGGGTCCCGTTTTTACCCTTTGGGTACGGAACCCTAATTAGAATAGAATAGAATAACGCTTATGGTTTCCAGTATTACAGCTAGTAGTATTAGTACATAACACAACTATAATACCGCGAGCAAAAGGTTCAAGCGTCAGCATTATGCTTAGGTTACCTAGTGGGTTGCTAAGCGCTGGTGTTCAGCTTAAACCTTTGACCCCTGTTTACAAAAAGGAAAAAAGAATTTTACCTACACTAGTAGTTATCTCTCTCTCTGTTTTAAACGATAGGTTACCTACTCCCGCAAAAATGGCGCCTCTCCCCGGTCAGATGATTAGATTAATTTGATATTATTACGTCCATGCATAATGCATCATCAGCTTATAATGTTCCCACTGCTGGGACACAGGCCTCCTCTCTGTGAGAGGGTAAATACGTCCATAGCAACATCTAATATCATAATATTAGTTTGTAAAGTTTCAAAACAACATTATCACAACCACAACACACAGCAGTAGGTCATAGATAACCTCCATAAAAATAGCTGTGTCAGGGCCATCAGGGGTCAGCATAAATGCTGCTCTCAAAACGGTGAAGGAAAACATGGCGAGGAAACAGGCATGTTCTAGAACCAAGGGCCCGCGTGGTGCACGGCCCACTCTCTCACAGAGAGGAGGCCTGTGTCCCAGCAGTGGGAACATTATAGGCTGATTATGCTGGTTTTCACTGTTGGTCACTCTTGCAGGTCCTGCTGGGTACCACACCGCCAACTTCCAAATTCAGGCTGTTACTAAGAAATTCCCATTCACTCGTGTTATTTCGTTTTTCCCAAAGGACACGTAACACACTAACAGTATGGAATGGCTTTCATTTTGACAGTTCAACAACATTCATTGCGTTATTTACGTTGTTGAGCAGACACATTTTTCGAACAAAGGAAGCAATGGATTAGCAATATCCTTCAAAATGATTTACATTGATAGTGTGTAACCCAATTAAGGTGCAGAGCTCTAAAGTAGGAACACCCACATTTTGCGAGCAATGTTGCAGCCCCATTCGACCCTATTAATTACCATATTTTTTTTTTGACTACTTTAATTTTTAATATTAGTATTTTAGTTTTTCATCTCTGGAATCCGGAACGCTGTCGTCTCCCTTCTTGGAGGTAGGCGTTATAACTAATGCTATTACGTAACTTACTAATACTTACTAATAGCTATTTACGTACGCAATGAATTTATAAATGTGTTTTTGTTCCAATAAAGATTATTATTATTATTATATATAATTGAGAACAAATCTATACTCCTGGCTCTGAGACTAAAAGTAAACCCGATAACATTTGGCTTGCCCTGTGTATCGTACACTGGACAAAGTGTTTTAAATTATATATAAATGTTATCATCTGCATGCCGAGCCTTTTCCCAACTCTGACGGGGTCGGCTTCCAGTCTAACCGGATGCTGAATTAGTATTTTGCATGGAGCGACCGCCTACCTGACCAGCCTGACCTCCACAACCCAGCTAATACTGGTAATACGATACACTGGTTGTCAGACTTTCGGGCATCTGACTACCCGTAACGACTGTCAGAGATCCGTGAATGACAGCTAGGACCAACGGCTTAGCGAGCTTTCTTATGTAAAGATGGTCACCCATCCACAAACCGACCGCGGCAAGCGTAGCTTAACCTGGTCGATCGACCTGTGCGGCTGTTATTATTTAGCCACGTTATATGTGTTTTAAATTAATTAAAACTATCACCTATTAACGCCAATATAAAATATTCCTCAGTCTTAAAAAAATGGTCTTGTTATAATATCTTTTGTAACCTCCAAATTAACAAGAGTCCCCAATTCAAACTCAAATGCTTTGTCCACAAAACTCTCCCTACATTGTATCAAAGAATCTCGTTGCTCGACGACCTCGATGTCAGTAACCTGAGCCACAGATAACAATATGAACGACCTGATATCTTTCCTGAGACTCATTAAATACCTATTGTCTGACCTGGTAGTTGAACCCAAGACCTTACACGGACTGACGCGACGGTTGCTAGACCATTAGGAAGCAATTTTCCTATCAGACTAATGTAAGAGTTGGTCTGGTCCTCCGTGGTCTGACCTGAACCGGGATTTAAACCAGTGACCTTACTAGTTCGATGGCACGAGTTCCATTTTTGTCAACCGGTTACCTGATAGTGGCAATTTGACTTTATCGCGGGTTTCTGTAGCTGTGGGCTAATTGCGTTACACACTATCAGGGGGTCTACTCTGAAGTAGTATCGGCCGAATGTTCGGCCGTTTCCTGCTATGAAGTTACTATTTGGTTTGGTCGGTTCCGATCCTACACTCCTACACTCTTTCGAATATTGACTATGGGGACCATAACTGAGTAGCCCTAACTGAGCCGATCCGAACTTTTTTCGCATTTTACAATAATATTCGGTTCGGCCATGTGTCGGTCCGATCCGAACATTCGCACTTTGCACTTCGGAGTAGACCCCAGTATTCAGTAGCAAAGGGTTTCGTTTTGACAGTTCAACAACATTCATTGCGTTATTTACGAATACGTTCTTGAGCAGACACATTTTTCGAACATATGAAGCGATGGATTAGCAATAGTTATCTTTCAAAATTATTCAAATTGTGATTGATAGTGTGTTACGCAATTTTAATTCCCTTTTAAAGTGGCACTAGCCGATGTATTTTCGATACTTTCGGGAGCATATTACTCCACTGTTTGACATTGTTGTACATCCAAAGTTAAACATGACATCGTTTTATGTTATTATTAATTTTGTCTGTACGGAAACAGAATAGGAAAAAAAGCCATTGAAAAGTAATGAGCCAACAAAGATTCGTTTTTCTTGCTAATTCTAACGTAACCTTGGGTGTAAATAAGTAATAGAAGAAACGATAAATACTGGTGCAAAAAACACTTATTTTCACGAGAACCGCTTTCCTAAGAATCCAAAGCTTCAGTAATGTTTTAGTTATTTTATAGGAACTGGATGATGTTACGGATTCCAAATAATTTAATTTTACATAAATAAAATAAAATAAAAAATATTTGACACTTAAAAATACATGTTACAAGCTTATGGCACAATAAGAAAGCACACGAGTGTATTCCCACGAATCTGATGCCAACCCCCAAACTAGGCCAGGACCTGTATTTTAGGGGTCAGCAGAAAACATAAATTCATGATTAACACACTCTTCAGCTTTACTATTAGTAAGTATACGTACAGATAGTAGAAGTATCTTCAAAGGTTCATGTTAATCGCAGACTTCCCGCTGTTGTTTGAACCTCCTCAATATTGAACAACTGTTGAATGAATTTATCCAAGATTTCTGTTCCAGTTTAGAATAGATATAGACATGTTTACACCCAAATTAATGGTATTATTTTTATGTAACTAGAACCAGACTGACCGGTTATTATCGGGAAAAATTACGTCGCAGTAAAGGAAAGTCATTCAAAATCCAAAGTCATTTCTTCAATCTAATCAACACGTTTATCATAATGTTGAACGTCAAAATGACATAAGACAGTCCCCCGGCACCCACCTAGTGCTTCCACTTCCTAGTGCTTTAGCTTTGTGCTTGCACTTCCTGGTGTTTTAGCTGGGAAGAAGTGGCGCAACCATTTACCCATCTGCTGGCATTACCTTCCTAAGTCTGTAGACCTGTAGTCTATAGAGTATACGGGGTCAAATTGCATTAATTTTATTTTTTATTATTTTATTTTATTATGGGTCAATAAACAGCTACAATATACAATGTTTACAAATAACAATAAGACACATAAGTAGTATTAACAATATTGCAGCCCACTACATTATCCGCATATTAACACAATTAGGATAAGGTAAAAAGTGCCACTAGATTAGCATTCCTCAGATATATAGGCAAATTGATTATTAAAACAATATCGTAAATTAATTATTAAAAACAAAATATATATATAAATTAATATTTGGATAAGGTTAAGGGATTGTTCCTTATTATCACAAATAAGAATGAAGACAGAGAAAAAAAAAAGGATTTGACAGTACAATACAATTCATTAATAAAAATAATTAAAATGTTTTAAGTAAATTAAATTTAGAATAAAGGACTCACACTATTTCTTATTATCATTAGATAAAATTTTAAAAACATTAGACTTAAATTTCGATTTGGAACATACAAAAATATCAATATCAATGAAGTTGCGATTATAAGACTCCACTATACGACGAACAGGGCAACGCAATCCTGAATTAGTCCGACAGGTATTAACAGCGAACAATAAATAATAATTATTAATAATAATAATTATTAATAATTATTATTTATCTCAGACAACTGTAATTAGTTAGCGAAATGCGAGATGATCTTTTCGGGACAACTGCCGCAGCGGAAGGTACTAGAAATATGAGTTTATAAAACCAGTTTTTTATCAAAAAACTCCTCCGCATCGCTGTAAGTGGGAGAAGTGCCCAAAAACCACTGATATTATTTTAATCTGATATTTCAAGTAACTACAATCGTTAAGGCACGGTAATATGTGGTTACGGGTCGTCAGTAGCCCGAAAGTCCGATAACTAGTCTTACCAAGGGTATAGTATTATCCGCACTCCGCAGTAACTGGGTTGTGGAGGTCAGATAGGCAGTCGCTCCATGTAAAATACTGGTATTCAGCTGCATCCGGTTAGAATGGAAGCCGAACCTTACATAGTTGGGAAAAGGCTAGGCAGATGATGATTTCAAATAACTACAGTACCTACCCATCTCGTCTGTGGAGTTTCGCTAGCTAATTTAATTTGGCCCTGTCTACTCACCTTAAGAGAGGTCACCGATTCCTAACATAGATTGATCGATGTCACCCGATAGTTAGCTACTAGCCATTAGCCATGACACAGATGACTACAGTTCACTAACACGAATGACAGGTCATTTTGATACTCAACTGTCTGTACAAGATTTATCTTAATGCGAAAATTGATCAATCATTCTACTAAGTGGGTACTTTGGCTACCTATGACAGATAATATGACGCCTGTTTTTCCCGAAGGGTTAGTCAGAGGTGTAACTATAGGACACCCACTAATTCGCTTGTTGTGTATGGACATGACGTGATGCGGAGGAATGAAGAAAATGTCGTTTGGAAAGTTTTGAGTACGAATATGGATGACTTTAAGAGTAGGGGAAGACCAAAGAAACGATGGATGGACTGTGTGAATGATGATATGGTTAGAAAGGGGGTGACTGTCGAGATGGCGGCTAATAGAGAAGTGTGGAAAAAGAGGACATGTCGCGCCGACCACGAATGCATTGGGATAAGGACAGGAGAATAGTGATGATATTTAGGAAGTCCCATGTAGTCGGGAGCGATCGAAACCCATTGCCAATAACCGCGCACAGATTCAGACTCCGGGCTGCTACATCATCATCCTCATTCCCATAAGACGTCCACTGCTGGACATACGCCTGACCAAAGCGAAGCCACATCGACCGGTCCTAAGCTCCTTACCTCCAACGGATTCCCGTGACCTTTCCCAGGTCTTGTGAAAGGCCTATAAACGCTGCATCTTCCGGTACGCGGTCACCAATCCAGAATTATGATCCCATTGCACTTCAGCAGACTTACCGTATCGTGTTACCCAGCAATTACTGGGTTCTGGAGGTCAGACAGGCAGTCGCTTCATGTAACTTAATGGTATTCAGGTGCATCCGGTTAAACTGGAAGACGAGTCTAACATAGTTGGGAAAAGGCAGATGATGATGGGCATTCTGCTCACAATGTACCACAGTTACCTACGTACCTACCTCCCGTCAGCTGATTGCTGTAGCGTCACGACACAATTGGAGTCAATTGCTCGATGTGGGTCATTGCGCCTGCAGTTAACCTCGCTGGGATTTAGTTGACCCTGTCGTAGGTACCGTGCAAAAGTTCTATATACCTACTCAAACTCAAACTCAAAGTATTTATTTCAATTAAACCAATTACAGGTACTTTTGAATTGTCAAGGGGTCGGTCAGTCAGAAAAATGAAGTTGCCCATTCCAAAGCGTAGGTACCTATGGAGAAGAACGGGCAAGAAACTCCATGGACACTCTTTTAAATCAGAATAATATGGTTACTGTTAAGCAAATTTACTCAAACGCCAATCTACATGGTCTTCACATCTGACCAAGATTATGTCTGAACTTTAAAAGAGACTGTGACCTCTGAGTTTGTTTTGGCCTTTCTTCTCAGAGTAGTCAGATAGGAAACGCCGACCTCATCTAGTTTTTAAAAATATGATTGGCGTGTAAAAGTTTTTCTGCAAACCTATTTAGAGAAATAAAATCATTTACCAAAGAATAGAATGGAATACACTTTATTATGTACAACATATAAATTACAGACATAAATGCACAAAACAAAGTTATTCTGTGCAAAGGGTGACACAATGGGCGGTCTTATGGCTAAGAGTAATCTTTTAAAGACAACCTTTGGATGGATTAAAAAGGGAAGGAGGGACAAATTATCATTTATTTACTCCCATTCAAACCAAGTGAATCATGGATGGAAACATAACTGGTGAATAGTAGATCTGTACTAGGTAAAGACCTCTGCCTGTCCATTCGGGAACAAGCGTGATGTTATCTGCTTTGTGCATGTTCTTCATCTTCTTTCTTACGAGGTCACCAGCTATTCCGTCCAAGCATAACATCTTTGGCAGTCTTGTAATCTCACAGTTCACAGAGTCATTTCTCCCAAACAATTTACAAAATGACGTAGAACATTATTCTCATAACATTTTTTTTGTATCTTCTCAGATAATTCGAGGCGCCGTATTATTTATAAACTCATTATTTACTCACATTCAACTTTCCTGATAGCCGCTGTGAGATAACGGCTGGCGGGTCAAGCACTATCAGCTCCAACCGAAACAGTTCAGAACACGTCTTCAAGACCGCCAGTCTATGGTTAAATGTTAATAAAACAATTGAACGCGTTAAACTGGCTAAAAATTAATAGATACGGGAGCAAAATTAATTATAGATGTTTTGAACCAAGTAATGCCAAGTTTCTTTCATGTTTTAGTGAACTTGATTGTAAAGGTAAGATTCTGATGTTTCTTTCTTCATGCTTAATCCAATCATCATCATCATTCTCCTGCACTCATCATCATTCTCCTCAATTTATTTGGGGTCGACCCAACATGTTTTTAGGCTTCCGTACCTCAAAACGAAAAACGGAACCCTTATAAGATCACTTCATTGTCCGTCTGTCTGTCCGTCTGTCAAGACCCTTTTTCTCAGGAACGCGTGGAATTACCTAGATTATTAGAAGTTGAAATTAATATCAAATACTCGGGGCTACAATCCCTTGAAGCAGTGAAAAGATCAAACTTCTTATTCAACACTATCAAAAGATACGGGCGTTTATGTTCCGTTTATGCCGCATATTTTGACACTCGCAAGGGGTACCTTAATTTTTTTTTATATTAGGCAATCAGCACTCTTTGAACGTCAAAATGACAAAAGACAGTCCCCCGGCACGCCCGCCCTTCACCAGTTCCTAAATGCTTTCGCTGGAAAGAAGAAGTGGCGCAACAAACTCCGCAGCAGCACAGCTGTCTGCTCAGTTAGAAGAACTTGATTCTATACAATAGTAATCAAAGTAATTGAAATTACGAACACCTTATATTCAACTACTAATACTTACTATTATATTTTTGTAAAATATAACCGTGTTGCTATGCTCAAAATTGGATCAATGCATTGTTAATCTTCTCTTTCCTCAACGCGCCAAACAAGACGTTTTCTGACAACGCAACATTGTCCAAGATGTTATTTGATAAGCGAGCGCACACAAAAGTAATTTAAGTACGATAAGTAGGTAATTGTGTGAACTAACCGGTTTTTTTGCGCAACGCCCGCAACTGGGTCGCGTTGCGGTCCGCAACGCGCAACAGAATCAATGCTAAAGACTGCTTAGTGTCAATTTGAACGGTTTTGGTGCCGTCGTCAGAGGCTGGACTCATTTGTTTAGTCTATCAAGTTATGTCAATATTACACGGTTTAAACTGGGTCGTTGGACTGGTGGTCGCAACCGCTACTGCTGAGCATGAGATCCTGGATTCGATTCCCAGGTCGGGCAAATAGTTATTGGGTTTTCCCCGGATTCTAGATTGGTTCCCGGTTGATGGCAATAGGTTCGCTCCTATTACATGGGACTTCAACATAACTAGCGAAATGAGGGTGTACAGTCACGAGCAAAAGTATGCGATTTACTCCTTTATTTTTGAATGAAATTTTATATTGTTACGAACATAGCATTTTCGAACCCGTAGGTTTATGTCATGTGTTGTTCAACGTTGCATTCGTTATTTCACGAAAAAATCGCAATTGAAAGTTGCGAAGTGTTGACATATTGGAGCTCGTGACTGTACTAGGCGAGATGAATTTGATTAAACTTGGAGTTTGGTTGATAGGAAAATGACCAAAACTTCGTAGACATTGTGACATCGTGCACTATGTCAGCATGGTGGAATACTCCCTCTGTCCTAACAGTGGGAACTTTATAGGTTGCTTATATGCAAAAGTAATGCCTGTGGCAATCAAGGATACACGTATAATGTAGAAGTGCACTTGGAAATTACTGAAGCGGATCAAAAGGGGACTAAAGTTTGTATGCGAAGGAAGTCGCGTTTAAAAGCTAGCTACTAATACACCTTGCATATACATGGGGTACAGAGAATGAGGAGAAAGCAGTGACGTACTTAACGTACAGTACAGTTAAGATACTGTGGACAATAGTGTGCCTACATTAGTGTGAGAGAACACGTCTGAGTGTGGTGCGCGGGAGGAGCGGTGGCGATCGGCGTTTGAATCGTGATGAACGGAAGTTGTACGACATGTTTCTAGTTTATTGAGCTCCCTTCACTTAGCTCTACCATGAATTGACAAAATTCTTTAACCAAAAATTGAAATTACCTTTTTTTAATTTTTCACATCGCGCCGTAGAAACCTTCTCGTAGAAGTCTGTCGTTTCTTCTATCCCTACGGTGGTCACGCCACGCGTTCTGGTATAAAAAGAACTACCACCATTTCCCATTTCTACCGCTAAATCTATGGTTTCCTAAGACGGCCGTAGACGGCTGTCATGAAAATGATGGTTTAACTTTACGGTGACAAGCTTAACACACCAATTCACTTTTAATTCTTTGGCTAAAAACGACCCAGCCCTGGTCACGTCACCACGTGAAGTGTCGACCAGACAGCGAGAATTTCCTTAAATAGGAGACGCACACCCGGGCCCCATGACCTGAGTGTTTCGACCCCAAAGATTCGAAAGACCAACTGTAGTTACCCATAACGTTACAGTATTTATTAATAACTAGATAAAAGGCGCGCACGTGCGCCTTTTTGGCGCAGCCGTGAGGCACACTTTTCTTACATCCTTTTTATTTGATTTTTTATTTGTTTTCATCAGATGTATATGTATCTGGTGTATTGTGTGTTCTTTCTTTCTATATAAACACAATTTTTGGTCGCAATTGACCTCGTCCCCTCGTGGCTTGCGCCTCAGGGTCACAGCTTGACCCACTCGCCACAGCACCGCGGGTGTGTCACTTAGAAAGTACAACTAATACACAAGTACCTACACACTGTACACTACTGCGTGTGAGCACATTACCGGTTAGAAAACATCTTCACTCCGCTGTCGAGTGGTGTCAGCTGGTTTTGAAGTGATGACTTTTATAAATGCCTTCTTACTTTCTGCTTCGTCTTGCTGAGTATTTGTTTTTTTTTTATGCATGAGCTAATTCCTGCTTCCGAGTTAGCTCTTGAAAAAATTATGTTTTCTCTTTATGGAAAACAAGCTTTTATCCGCGGCTTTGCTCTCGTGGTCTATTTAAACCGTTGCGCATTTTTTCGGGATAAAAAGCGTGTCTTTCACCAAAATCAATCAAAATCAAAAGTCATTTATTCAAATTAGGCTTAGAATCAGCAAAAAACGGTCCCCCAAAACCACTTCTCTCTCTCTCTTCACCACTTCCTAGTGCTTTCCGACCGCTACACAAGTTATTTGTCCTTATCATAAACCATCATTTCTGCCCTTCTCCACGCACAATAGAGCATGGGCCGACGTGATTGGATTCGGGAGGGTCGGAGGGTCGACGGGTGACATGGGCTAAGTTAGTTATTTTTATCCCAAAAAAATGCATTCTATGAAATTCGCTAAAAAAAGATAAGTAGTTCGTACTTACTTACTAAAATTAGGTATTAATAATAATCGCTTAGAACTGCGGGGTAATTGTGTAACAACACTAACTGTAGCTTTCATTTTGACAGTTCATTATGTTGAGTTCAGAGTGACTAGCACTATTGAAAAAGTTATAAAAATTTTCGAAGTTGTAGCGTAAACTGACCTTTATTGTGTAGGAATTAAAGTTATTTTTCCATAAACTCATATTTGTTTACATTTTTGGCGGTCGCCTTATTAGATTAAGATCATTTATTATATGTATGGTCTGGAGCCTTCTCAGAACAGTGGTGGCCCAGTGGTATCGGCCGCGACTTACGAGTTGTAGATCATAGGTTCGAACCCAGTCAGGCGTTTTACTTTGTTAAAATTATTTCATCACCACTGCTCTCAAAACGGTGAAGGAAAACATTGTGAGGAAACCGGCATGTCCTAGAACCAAAAATTCAAAGACATGTGTCATCTACCAACCCGCACTGGGCCCGCGTGGAGGATTACGGCTCACAGGGAGTGAGCCTGTGTCCCAGCAGTGGAAACATTGTAGGCTGATTATGCTGGGCCTTCTAATTGATTGAATTGCCTAATCACAAGGTCTGCTGCAACAGCTACCACAACGAGAACTACAACACCGTTATCTCCCAGCTGGTGGCACCGTGTTTGTTAGTTTCCCACAACCCACAACACACCGTATTGTTACGCTTACAAGAACTGCTTCACGTAACTCCTGCGCATGTGTACGTTGAATTGTTTGCGAAACACTCACGTTTTTGCGACGCGCTGTGTACGGCGTCATGTTTGAGAAAAACTGTTAAGTAAATAAAACTGTGCTTGAGTGTAGGCACCGGTTGTAGTGTCGTAAAATACGCCTGAATTCGCCGATGTGGTAGGCAGATGTGCATTTTTTTCTATCAGGCTGTATGTTGATTTATAAATATGATTCGCGATCGTAACAAATATGACTTTACAGAATTAAAATCAGCAATACAGTAGGTAGAATTGGCCTCAAATGTCATGATTTAATTAAATAGTCATTCAATAGGCTAATTGGTATAAACTATTGTAAACCCACATTTCGACAGTTAATACATATGTTCAAGTCCCACATTAATTGGGCACAAATTCAGACGTCGGGACTGCTATAACTAAGAAATTCCAAGCACAATAACACTTTCCGACCGACCTAAGAATCGAACCCAAGACCTCACGCACAGCAATCATCTGAGGAGCAGGGGTTTCAATAGCTGATTTTCATGAGCAGGATTTTCAAGCTTTTTATAAACGACTACTCTTTAGAGGTCGCAAGCTCAGAAGGGCCAACCCGTAGTTTTACACATATTTTGTAGTTTAGGTGTTCATGCCATCATTGTTTTCATACAGCGTAGAGCGATAGTAACCATCTACCTAGCATTCTCCTAACTATGCTGGAGTTGGCTTCCAGTCTAACCGAATGCAGCTGATTACCAGTATTGTACAGTCAACAGCAAAAGTAGATGATCAAAATCAGAAATTCAATACTAATTAACGGAGTTCGCGTCAGAACTGTGTGGCGTCGAAGTGATTCAAAAGTATGACACTGAGTCTGACATATTTTTGAATCACTTCGACGCCACACAGTTCTGACGCAAACTCCGTTCATTAGTATTAAATTTCTGATTTTGATCATCTACTTTTGCTGTTGACTGTACATGAGACTTCCTATCTGACCTCCACAACCCAGTTTAATGGGTAACACGAATACACGGTACCCCTTGGCAAGACTGTCTGGGTCCACTGTCATAGAGCGATCGTGTGACTTAAGACGAAAGATTTAAGACAGTGTTTTGTTTGTTTCAGAACAAAATGAAGACTGTAGCAGTGTTGTGTATGGTGGCTCTGTTCTACGGAGTGCTCGCGAAGGGCAAGAAGGGAGATGACCATAAGGTATAGTACTATGTTCAGGCATAGCGCATATTTCTATCAATTCTACTGGTACAGACGCCAGCACATCAAGATACCCGAAACTAAATTTTCCCAATCATCTTTGAACCTAATGCTTTAGCGATAAAGTTGAAAATCTATAAAAGAAAGACAGATTGTAAAAGCTTGATGTGACTGCTTCTGTACATAACACTTAGCTTACTGAAAAATGGGAGGAAAATAATATCAGCATGTAATTTGTCAAGAGAAGAGCCTCTAGTCATACAGAATGTAAACACGAAGTATTGTTGGTGATTTCAGACGATTTATGTCCCAAGTTTTCTCATGATGAATTACCTCAGAAAGCACACGAATATCTTGTCATTTGACACTAATCTTGTCACTTAGTACTTTTACTTAAGGCGAAGAAAAACTTGTGCAAGTTCACTTTAATGTCGTACTTACAAATATCTTGTCAATTGCCAAGTAGGTACCACATTTACATTTCCATGAAAAACTTGTGCAAGTTCACTTCTCTGTCTGTGAAAAGTGGTTTTAAAAACCTTGCTTCAAGGACTTAGAATTCAAAAATTTGATATTTAAGAATTGTTCAAATTTGTAACACTTTTCTAGTGACCCAGTGACCACAAATGGTGCTCGTTGATTTGTCCGTTTCGTGCACTCATACAAACCACTAATCCGATTCCCATCTTGTTCCTCCAGGTGAAGATCGCAGTATACTACGAGTCTCTCTGTCCGGACAGCAAGCGGTTCATCACGTCGCAGCTGGCGCCCGTGTGGAGGGACTTCCGAGGAGTTGTGAAGGTCAAGATGGTGCCATACGGAAAGAGCACGGTACGTAGCTTGCGTGGAGAGTTCAGAAAGAAGATCCATTAGAGTAAGAAGAGTAGTTGAAAGAACTAGAGTAAGATTAGAGTACAGTATGTACAGACGCCAGCAGGTCAAGCTACCCGAAACTGTCAAATTTTCCGAATCAACCTTGAACCTTAATGCTTTAACGATAAAGTTGAAAATCTATTAAAGAATTTTGACAGATTGTAGTAGCTTGATGTGCTGACGTCTGTACATAGCTTGTGTGGAACGGAGACGAAGAGTAGAAAGTTAATTAGTAGGAACTTTCTTAAGAGGAAGTTGCAAGAAAATTACGTCAGGACAGAGTCAAAATATGTAAATTTTGGTGAAAATTCACGGACGCGAAAAAAAACAAAAAATAAATTACCTACACTTATATTTTGAAGTTTTTCGTGCAATGCTCGGCTAAAGTAAAGAAAATGGCGTCAAATAATTGTGTTTGTTTTACAATTCTCGGTAACCTTGAGCACAATGACTACGTTTTGGTCTTAGCGGAACGAGTTTCCGATGCTGATGAATTGTGATTTCCTGTTCAATATATTTTAATTTTACATCCGTCACCTCACTCAACAGGTTCAGTTGAAAACCAGCGTCAGGCACTAGTTGTCTGGCATTTTTGCTGAACTGAGCCTTTTTGGTGCAGCCGTGAGGCACACTTTCCTGCTAATTTCTTACATAATAATATGTTTTATACTTTCTACTTGTTTTCTTTATTAGTTGCTATCTGATGTATGTATCTTATGTATTGTGTGTCTTTTGGTATGTGCTAAATAAATGTATTTTTCTTTCTTTCTTTCTTTCTTAATTAATAATAAATTGTATGATACTTACGTAATTAAATGTCAATACGATTTCACTTTTGAGAAGTGATAGCAAATGTGAAGATCGTTTAGTTGATTTATTGAAAATTACTGTACAAACGCCAGCACATCAAGCTATCCGAAACTGTCAAATTTTCCCAATCAATCTTGAACCTTAATTCTTTATGCATAAAGTTGAAAATCTATTAAAGAGATTTGTCAGATTGTAGTAGCTTAATGTGCTGTTGTCTGTACTTACCTCCTAAACACCTCTTTTATCGGGCGCCATAAGATCAAAACTAATTGCGTAACACATTATCAATCTGAATCATTTTGAAGGATATTACTAAACCACTGCTTCATAAGTTCAAAATGTGTATCTGCTCAACAACGTAAACAACGCAATGAATGTTGTTGAACTGTCAAACTCACAATGAAACTCATTGCTACTGATAGTGTGTTATGCAAGTACCCTACTGAGCCATTTCGGTCACATTGACTCCAGCAGTGCGATTCTGTGACCATCTCACCGTGAAAACATAGGTGAAGTGAGCGTGGAGTGAGCTGTCATTCCAAATAATGCTAGGGATTCACTACTGACAACTCACATCAAGCTCACTTCACTTGAGTTATCACGGTGAGATTTTTACAGAATCGACCGGCTGTACCTACCTTAAACTTTATAGTGTTCTTCTCTGGTTCCAGCACGACAAAGTGAACGGCAAGTGGCAGTTCACCTGCCACCACGGACCTGATGAGTGCTACGGCAACAAGGTATGTAATCTATACAGTGTGACAGGAAGCCAGAGGGACATCGACGCAAACTGTAACCATGAATTCAGCACATGAGTTTAGATCCCATAGCGTCGAAAATTTTCGTCGGTTATAAAAAAAAAATCTTCCGTTTCATAGACAGTTTTGCGCGTCGATGTCCCTGCCACCCTGTATAGAGACCTATAAAACTTTATACTGTCTTCCTATTGGTAGTATTAGTACTGGTACAGACGCCAGCACATCAAGCTACCCGAAACTGTCAAATTTTCCCAATCAACCTTGAACCTAATGCTTTGGCGATACAGTTGAAAACCTATGAAAGACATTTGACAGATTGTACTAATTCGATGTGCTGCCGTCTGTACTACTAGACTGCCTCGTTGGCATAGTGGTAGAAGCGCGAATGCTAAAGCCGTGTGTGAGGTCCTGGGTTTGGAAATCTCAGGGAAAAAGAGTTAGGTAGGTGTGGAGTCTTTTCCATGATAACATAGTTTCATGAGACTACGAGCTGCGCCCCGCGGTTTCACCCGCATAAGTTTCGATCCCGTGGGAATAACGGGATAAAAACTATCCTATATGTTAATCCTGGTTATAAACAATTTGTGTGCCAAATTTCATCCAAATCCGTTTTGTAGTTTTTGCGTGAAAGAGTAACAAACGACCATCCATCAATCCATACAAACTTTCACGTTTATAATATAGGATTCGTGGGCAGCTACATCTATACTAATATTCTAAACAGGTTAAATATGTTTGTTTGTTGGTAGGGGGTGTCTGGAACAGAATACACCGATTACAGGATTTGAAAAAATCTTTTTGCATAAATTGATAGCCCAGTCACCAAAGGAGATAAGTTACGAGGGTCGTCGGATATAGTTGAAGTTTAGTAAGAAACCGATGGATGTTTTTCAATAAAATTTAATTGAATTAATAGAAAACAAACAGTTCATTTATCAAATTAAATTTCATTCGAAAACATCCTTCGGTTTCTTACGAAACTTCAACTATATCCGACGACCCTGGACATACTTATCTCTTTTGGTGTCGTACATCATCATGTACCAGTTAGTCTTTATTAAAAGTGAACCACACTACTTATTTTCTTTATAGTCTTGTCTCAAGTACCTGTTGTGCAATTCTGTGCAATTATCCGTGTCCGTGATTTTATCTTAACTCGGCACATTGCAGCCCAATGAATCAACACACGCGAGGTCTAGCGGTTATGTAACCTTATTAGGGCCATGTGCCACAGCTGCGTGTGGCCTTAGGCTCAACTAACTGGATTTAGTAGATAAAACATATTATACTATCTAAGGGCCAATGCAAGGTTTGATACGTAAAACAAACGCACAATTTTGACGTCCTTATGAGAATCCAAGAATCCTACTAATATTATAAACGCGAAAGTTTGTATGGATGTATGGATGTTTGTTACTCTTTCACGCAAAAACTGCTGAACGGATTAGGATGAAATTTGTCACACAGATACTTTATAACCAGGATTAACACATAGGATACTTTCTATCCCGATACTCCCACGGGATCGTAACTTATGCGGGTGAAACCGCGGGGCGCAGCTAGTTTAATATATTTGCACACCTCACATGGTTATAATTATAATACAGTGTACCTTATAAACCTTTTGTAACATCCTCTAAACCTGTTTTATTTATGCAAATAAATGATTTAATATTTTGTCGAGAGTTGGGTACTTAGGTATATAATAGCCAAAATATATTAAAAAAACGATATGCAGACGAATTGAACCCTACGGCCTCGGGCGTTAACTACGCCTTTTTTTCTAGTTAAAAAAAATTGAGGAGTTCCTGCTTTTTAAAGTCGATTAATTAGCATTAAAGATATTAATGTACTAGGTTGATGATTAACATAGAGACTGTCTTTTAAATCTAAATAATCCTACTAATATTATAAACACGAAAGTTTGTATGGATGGATGGATGGAGGTTTGTTACTCTTTCACGGAAAAACTACTGAACGGATTTGGATGAATTTTGGCACACAAATAGTTTATAACCAGGATTAACACATAGGATACTTTTTATCTATCCCGATATTCCCACGGGATCGGAACTTATTCGGGTGAAACCGCGGTGCGCAGCTAGTCTAACCTAAACTACGTTTTACAGCTGCCTGGGGATAAATAAATATGGGGAAAATATAAGCAGCTCTTTCTAACTTTCTTTTCAGGACAAAAACATCTTATTGCAGTGTTTATGTTTTATATCTTCTTCTATGTTAACTCATCATCATTATCTGCATCTCAGCCGACAGACGCCCTCTGCTGGACATAAGCCTCCCCAAGCATCGCCACATCGACCGATCCTGGCTATAAGTTAATTTCTTTTCAATTGACGAGTTTGTTGCGCCACTTCTTCTTCCCAGCTAAAGGACTAGGAAGTGGTGAAGGGCGAACGTTTTGGGGGATTGTGTTTTGTAATTTTGACGTTCGAACAGTGCTGATTCTCAGCCTGATTTGAATAATTAACTTTTGATTTTGATTGTGTAGGTACTTACTAAAATATTTTCTTCTTGTCTCCAGATCCAGGCTTGCATCCTGAAGGACCGCAGCCTCCAGGACACGGAGAAGATGGAGCTGGTGATCTGCCTCATGAACCAGCCCAACCCTGACAAGTCTCTCGACACGGTAAGCTATCTAATTTATGTTAAATAGTTTCTAAGAGATCGTAGATGGAAAGTGGTTACCCAACGCCCATAAATAAACCTTCATATGGGACTTGAAAAACCTTATAATTTCATCGGCATTCCTTAAACTAGTTGGCTGGATGCTTTTAATTAATAGAGAGAACCAGTCGCAGCAAAAGCTGATCATAACCTACTGAGCTTGTCTGTACTTGGTCAGCCATTGCTGTTTTTATACAATACGTGCCAACTTTATTATGGTTGTGGACAGCTTTCAATCTTACCAGACAAGGTGGCTGGCATAGTTTTCTCATGCCTGGGCGACATGGATATTATTCATACATTACGATCTTACGTATCGTATACTATTTTATAGTGGCTATGGTTCGTGTGACCTAAACCCGCACTTAAGTCACACTTTTCTGATTAAAAAATAAAAATGGACTACTTAGGGCGGGTTGTTTCACGTCCACATGACGCACACGTATACCTACGTCAAAAATGTCGCTAACTATCGTCTGACCAAAAAAAAGCGTTGTTTCAAATTACAATTACAAAATTATGGCCTTGACTTACGTCAAATAATAACGAGTAGGTACGTAATCGTTATTATTTGACGTACGTATGTTACGTTAAACAACCGTTTGAAACAACCGGCCCTTAAATCACAGAAAAGCGTGACTTAAGTGCGGGTTTAGGTCACACAGTGCTCTAAAAGTACTTATATGCAAGAAATTAAGGGTTTCTGTCGTATTATTTATTTTTCATTTTATTATCTTTATATATGCAACTAACAGCGATACAAATAGTATGTTACAGACTAAGTATGTGTATTACAGTATTGTATGGCTAATAATAGGTTTCCCTGCATATAAATGATAAATTGATAACTGGCAACAGAACTTTACAAACGATCTGAGTCACATAGGAGCCTTGATGTGTGAAGAATAGTCCACCCATCCTCGGAAAACCATCGCCGACGTAGCTTAACGTCAACATATTTTTTTTATTACATAATTTTATTTTATAAAAGTTTCCATGTGGTTTCAAGCCCTTTATTCTCCTTAGGAACCTAATACGCTTTGGAATGGGCAACTAGCTTCATCTTTCTGACTGACCGACCCCTTTACAGTTGAAAAGTGCCTGTAAAAGTTTTAAATTAAAAAAAAATGTTTTATGTTTGAGTTTTAATTTTATTATGCTTATCTCCTCTTCCAGTGCCTCGCCCAAGTGAACAAGGAGTCGGAGTCCGTGAAGTTGAAGAGATGCGCCTCCTCCGAGCAGGGCGAAAACCTGCTGGCCACCTACGGGGACAAGAGCGCCACCGTCCAGCGACCACTGGCCTTCGTGCCTACCATTATTGTTAATGAGGTATGTAATATGTTCAATTGACTTCAGGAAATTAGGAATTTCTCAGTAATAGCCCGGAGTTTAGATCTCTGCCTGGTTGATGGCTCCTGACTCCTGACTCCTCCTCCTAACTGACGAAATTTAGCTGTACTATATCGCGATCCCATCCGGATCCTCTGAAGAATATTATGAGTCGTAGTAGGTACACACACATAACATCAAAATCAAGTCATTTATTCAAATTAGGCTGAGAATCAGCACTTTTCGAACGTCAAAATTACAAAAGACAATCCCTCAAAACCCCGCCCTTCACCACTTCCTGAGCAGTGGACGTACCTAGGACTACTAAGTATAGTACAGACGCCAGCAGGTCAAGCTACCCGAAACTGTCAAATTTTCTCAATTAACCTTGAACCTTATATAATGCTTTAGCGATAAAGTTGAAAATCTATTAAAGAAATTTGACAGATTGTAGTAGCTTGATGTGCTGTCGTCTGTACAATGATAAGACAACACTCTTTACCATTCTAAATCACTTTATTTTTTCTTTTTCAGAAATTCGACCAAGCAATCCAAGATGAAGCGTTCACGGACCTCAAAGCGGTTGTCTGCCGCGTCGCAACGAACAAGCCCTCTACCTGTTAGAAAGTACACAGAAATCTTCTTTAATACGTAAACACAGACCCAGGAAACTAACTTACAAGACGAGAGTGAACAGATAACTTCTAGACAAGCGAGCATCATCGATTACCATCAACCGGCCTATTGTTTAAAAATCTCACCCTGAATACTTAGATGAAGTGAGCTACAAGTGAGCTGTCAATAGTGTTAATCCCTAGCATCAGGTGCAGTGGTGGCGCAGTGGTAATGACTCCGAATTACGAGTGCCTGCAACCCAGATCAGCTCTTTACTTTGTGTTAATTATATCATCAACACTTCTCTTAAAACGGTGAAGGCAAACATCGCGAGGAAACCGGCATGTCCTAGAACAAAACATTCGAAGACATCTACCAACCCGCACCGGGCCCGCGTGGTTGATTACAGCCCACTCCTCTCACTGAGAGGAGGCCGCCGTCCCAACAGTGGGAACATTATAGGCTGATTATGCTTTATGCTGGCATCAGGTGGAATGACAGCTCACTTCACCTTAGTTTTCACGGTGATATTTGTACGTAATAGGCAGGTGAGAGTGTGATGGAAAAATGTTTGAAAAATATTTTTTTCAAGCATTTATGTCTAAAAGATTTTGTCCCTAATATTTCGAAAGGACCCCTTCTACTGAAAGCCATTTTGATTCTATTGTCACATCAATCTGCCTAGCCTTGTCCCAACTATGTTGGGGTCGGCTTCCAGTCTAACCGGATGCAGCTGAGTACCAGTTTTTTCCATTAAGCGACTGCCTATCCGACCTCCACAACCCAGTTACTGGGTATGACGATATCTCTTGGTAAGACTGGTTGTCAACCTTTCGGGCTTCTGACGGCCGGGACCAACGGCTTAGCGTGCATTCCGAGGCACGGAGGGGTCTCGATATGTAATGGAAGCGTAGCGTACCTTCGATCAACCCGTGTGGCTGTTATCAGTTATCCACGAGCCCCTTTTGATTTGTGCTACATTGTTTATTCAACCAGCAGGAGATTTATCTGAAAAAGTATCTTTAAATTCAGTCCAGCCGTTTCTGAGTAGGTAATAAAGGGGCAATCTAACAGATTCTTCATTAGTTTTTATGCATTTTAAGTACAAGCGCACACTGCACGAATTTATGACGTTCGGTCGTAAGTGTGGACTGAACGTTAAGGAGATTATTATATAAGTTTAGTTATAGGAGAAATTATATTTTGTATTGTATTTTTTTGTAATAAATTAAGTACTTATTTTATTAATTGTTTTATTTACAAGGTATCGCTTCTTTTTCCCTATAAACTATAGTGAGATATCTTTCATAACATAATATCACACCTGTAATCCCCGAAGGGTTAGGCAGTGTACCGTTCAGATGCCAATGTATACGCATTTACAATAAAGTTCCAAGCCCCGCTCAAGATCTAAGCCTTAATAAATTCAAATCATTCATTTAACGTAAGTTGTGCCAGAAAGCCTTTTAAACCGTTAAAGATTATATCGAGAACAAAAAGGCTTGGGATTAAAGCTGCATCCAATTTTTACATATTGAATATTTTTATTTTTTTCTGTTTTGTTGTTGTTTTTTTTTTATATACCTACACTTTGACACTCATTAATTTTTAATATACCTACTATGACAATTGCTTACTTTGTAAAGTATTCTATTATTTTAAATATTGTGAATGTGAAGACTATGTGGGTCATTTTATTTTTTATTTTTCTCTCTGTTCCGTTAGTTTATGGTCTGGCAGTTTGAGTAAATGTCTTTTCTTTGGTATTGTTCGTCGAATCGTCGAGCTCCTTATGTGTTGAGTTGAGCTGCACGATCTCTGATTTTTCTTTCGAACTGTCGCAGTCACATGTCGCATAATGTGCGCAATGTCTCATGTAGAGGCAATAGGGAAGTAGACAAAAAAACACTCACACACAGCATATCGATTTATTTACAAAACTTATTCGAACATTACAATCATAATATTTACAACCTTAACTAATAATTATGTACAACACAATTAAATAGTTCTAGCATTCTTACAAAGTTTAATAGTACATGACGATACGTATCGTACAATATTTTCGAGCTCATGTGACGTAAACCCGCACTTAAGTCACGCTGTTCTGTGTAAAAATGGACTACTTAAGTCACTGAAACTCGTGACTTAAGTGCGGGTTTAGGTCACAGAGTGCTATAATAGTACATTACGATACGTGTGTCTTAAGTAGTTCATTATTGCACGGCGTGAAATTAAAAAGTGCTAAGCGCCGTGCATTAATACTATTGAAGTCACACGTATCGTATACTATTTTATAGTTCGTGCGACCTAAACCCGCATGTAAGTCACGCTGTTCTATGTAAAAATGGACTATTAAGTCACTGAAACGCGTGACTCAAGTGCGGGTTTAAGTCACGCAGTGCTATGAGCCATAATTATAACATATTACGTTCATAGTTACAAAAACTCAAGCCTTTTACCCATGTGGGTAGGTAGAAACTACAGGGCCCTAATTCACTATGAACACCTAATGATTCCTTACTCGAAACCACATAAATTCCTTATCTAATCTCGCCAATCTCGTGTTCATTTCGCGCGGTTTCATTAATTGTGTCATAGAGAACAAGGCCCGGAACGCTTTTTACTTCGTTCACGTTCATGCATGTCCACAGTTAAAAACATAGCGGTCGATTGCCATTTTATGTGTGTTTCTTTATCGAGAATTTGATGTCGGAGAACTTATTAAACCTTATTTTAGCAATAGGTACTTAAACTGCAAGTAATGCTTTTTTTTTCTGGATGGGCAATCATCAAATGACCCCTCCCGCTCTGGGTGGAGCGGAAGGGAGTGTCAGACTCTTACTGACTAAAACCCACCCGTGTTCCTTCCTTAGCCCTTTCTGTTCCAGGGCAGCGGTAATCCTTTCGGACGATCCCGCCGCCGCGGCGGCGGGATCGTCCGAAAGGATTACCGCTGGGACTATGGGACCAAACCGTATTTTCCATCTCGAAAATGGTTTTGGCAAAAGTCATATATTCATAGATTTTTTTAGGGTTTAATACTCTTAAAGGATGGAACTTACGAATAAATCTCAAAAAAAAAAAAACTTAGTTTTACGTTTATAAACTGAACCTCAAACATTGGGTATAAATATTTTCGTGCCAATTAAATTAGCGTTAAGGAAGTTCAACACAAAATTATTCGGAAGTTTTCCAAGGAAGTATGTTAGTGTTATACATCATAAGAAAGCTTAGAATGTACACTTTCCAACCACGTTCGGTTTTAGTACAAAAATATTTTCGTTTTATTTTATTTTATTTTTTTTAGTGAAGTAAATAAAATTTCGTTTTTGTTTATTTCAATTGGAGTTTTCATTGTTGCCGAAAGCTGCCGGTGTCAAGTTAATCACTCTAGTAGATACCTTACCTATTCAGTAATATGAGGATTGAATAAAAACTTGCGCGTTTTTTGCGCAAGGGTGATTTAGAAGCAATAATGTCAATCAGGGGAAAATAAAAAAATCTCCGAAAATTACGTTCTTCTTTTTTATTATGAAATATTATATTTAATTGTTATATTTTGATGTCTATCTTGTTTTTTTTTTATTTCTGTTATAGAAGCATATATTTACAAATTAATAGACTACTATTATATTTGAAAGAATCTTCCCATGGCACTTTTGTTTTCGGTGGTGACCTTAACCACAAGTATGATAAACTATATTGCTACGGAAGTTCTATTTATCTGTTGTGGTAATTATTTACAATCAGTACTGATTACACTATTTCGATGAGAACTGTCATAATCAATTGTCCCATGGTTTTTGCACAAGGCACTAAATTGTTGGTCTTTTATATACCCGTGTTTTCAGCATACTATTCATTCGTGTTCATATACTTTTTTCAACATAGTTCTTTTTAACAGACAAAAACATTATATTATCTAACAATGAGTGAATTCGTTTGTGTTCGACGCGATCTTTGTGATCAAATAATAAGAGGGAAAAGTACTTCAGACCTCAGACAATATTTGTTGGACAACTTTCAATTATCGGAAACTGACGGAATACTGTAATAGAGAATATTCAAAAAAACCTAACATCAAGTTGCAACGAGAAATGGACCAAAGCTCAAAGGAAGCCAGACAGGTTCGAGAGCCTATACTCAAATTGGTTGAATGGTGAGTTTAAAGTATCATTGAATTCTTGCAGTACCTCAACATCTGAAAATTCTGGCTCGAATACTGGCGGTGATCGTGGTAGACCAACAAAACCATATGACGAGTGTTCGGAAAGCACAAAGAAACGAAAAAATATGGAACTGGTCCAGGAGTATGGAATGGGACATGTCCGGAACGCTTATGTGCAAGGTTTACGATCCGTGGGTGAAAATGACGAAGCGTCGATTGTGACTATTATCAGAAATAAGGAAAAAGAAGAGAAAAAAGTAATTCTACAAAACATACTAAATCCAGATAATGCACTTTCCTTTACAAACGAGGAGGCATTGAGTATGTGCATTGAAACTGACCTAACCAAAGCCCAATATGCGTACCTAAGAAAAAGGCTCATTGATAAGAATTTAAGCTCTGTATTGCCTTCGTATCAAATACTAAGTGAAGCAAAAAAGGCTTGCTATCCGCCCGCATCCAGCATAACGGTGTCAAATATGAGCGCAAAAATCAATCTGCAAGATCTCTTAGACCATACAGTCTGCCGTATTATAAAGATAAAGTCAGGATCGATAAATTACAATCGTCTCAAGCTGTTCACTAAATGGGGATGTGATGGATCCTCCGGGCAAAGTGAGTATAAACAAACTCTACCGGAAGAAAACGAACAAATATCGGATGCTTATTTGTTTATTGTGTCCCTTGTACCACTGCGACTAGTAGACGAAGAAACTTCTGCAGTTATATGGCAGAATCCTACTTGCTCATCTGTTAGATATTGCAGACCAATTTCATTAGAATTTGCAAAAGAAACACCTGAAAAAACTACAGCAGTTGTCAGTGAAATTGAAGCCAAAATTAATCAATTGATTCCAACTCTTGTGTCAATAGACAACAAAGTCATCGAAGTTAAACATCAACTGTTTATGACAATGATTGATGGGAAAGTTGCTCAAGTGTTAACAAACACATCAGCCAGTGCTACCTGCACTGTTTGCGGAGCAACTCCCAGACAAATGAATGATCTTTTAAAAGTTACAACGAGAGTTGAGAATTAAAATGCGTTTAAATACGGATTGTCGACACTACACGCATGGATAAGATTTATGGAAATGATCCTCCATATTTCTTACAATTTAGGTTTTGAGAAATGGTCTGCAACAACTCCAGAAAACAAGCAACTTAAAGAAGACAAGAAAAAATATGTCCAAAAACGTTTCCGAGAAGTGCTTGGTTTGCACATTGATAAACCACGTCAAGGTTCCGGTATCAGCAATGACGGAAATACGGCAAGGAGATTTTTCCAAAATTACCAATGTTCTGCAGAGATAACCGGAATTGATGAAGAATTGATTAAGAGATTATATGTAATTCTTCAAACTATGTCATCGGGATACCCTATAAACGCAGAAAAATTCGGCCAGTATACATTGATTACCGCGCAATTATATGTAAGCAAATATAACTGGTACTACATGCCATCTTCGGTCCATAAAGTACTTATACATGGTGCTAAAATAATAGAGCATTATGCAGTTTTGCCTATAGGACAATTATCCGAAGATGCCCAGGAAGCCCGAAATAAAGATTACAAGAAATATAGGTTACATCACGCTAGGAAGTGTTCCAGATCAGCAACAAACGAAGACGTTCTGCATATTTTATTATAGACATCTGATCCTTATATATCTAGCTTGAATAAACCAAGTTTTCTAATATCCAAAGAATTGTTTGACGAAGTTAAAGAATTGTTAGAAATAAAAGGTGATGAATAGTATAAGCGCTAAAATTTTTAATTTTTTTATCATGTAATGTTTGTTTAATAATAATAATTAAGTTTTAAACTTATTTTAAGCAAAAGTGTAACTTTTACTGCTATTTTAATGTTACTGTATAATTTTTTGCATGAAATTTCGTATAACTGTAACTTTGTAATTTTTTTACTAAAAATATATAATTTTTAAAATGTTGATGTTTAATTTCTTATATTTTTATTGCCTAGATATTCAGAAATACGCAAAAAAAAATTCAAGGAGAAAAATCACAAAACAACAGAGTTATCGATTTTTGAGATGGAAAACACCGATTGGTCCCATAGTGGCGCCGCCCTGGCAGGCTGCAAGTAATGCTTAAGTAGAGTTTGACGAGTTATCGACTTCTAATCCTCAATTCAGAAACTGGGTGTAAATGTATTTTAAACGATTGAGACAATTGTGTAAATAATCAAAGATCTATGTAAAGCCAATCAAAGACAGAAAATTAAAAAATAATTATTTAGTAATTAACATTTAAGTTTATAATTTTTATTAAAAAAAAAAAAAACGCATAACCGAATTTCAATCTTTCGAAATTTAAAAAAAAAACATGTAAAGTGCGAGTTGGGCTCGCGCACCGAGGGTTCCGTACCGTTACAAATTTGTGGGTATGTACATACCTACAAATTCACGATTTTCGGATTGTTTCCTTTACTACATGCTACATGACATTGTTTTTTGCCAAACTTCATGATTCCAGGTCAACGGGAAGTACACAATAGGTTTTGATTCCCTTGCGTGTTTCAAAATATGCGGCATAAACAGAACATAAACGCCCGTATTTTTTTATTGCGTTGACTCAGAAGTTTGATTTTTTTTACTGCTTCAAAGGATTGCAGTTCTGAGTGTTTGATATTAATTTCAAATTGATAACTTCACACGCTCCTGAGAAAAAGGGTGTGGACAGACGGACAGACAGCGAACTGATCTTATAAGGGTTCCGTTTTTCCCCATGGGACCCTAAAAAAATAAATATATTTGTCGAGTTATAATTTGTAATCATAAATGAATATCTAACTAACTTCCGAAGAAGGCAAAAAGTTATAGATTGTTTTTTTAAAACACATCTTCTTGAAAAAAAATCATTTTCGTCGAAAGATTTTATGCCATTTCAGTGATCAATGTTCACTCTTATGTTGACGAGAATAAGAAGTTTGTTTTATTTACCATCGAGTAAAAATATTTCTGAAACTTATCAGTTTTTTTTATGTTGTGCCATTTCATGTTTTTCTACCATTATGATTTACAAAATAGAAAAGTAAAATGAATTTAAGTTTATAATATCCGAAACTAAGAGGCAAGAATTTAAAAAAGTTTAAATAAACCAGTAAAAGTCTTCGTTTTCTGATAATTTTTATGTGCCTGATGAAGTTTCACAAATTCATAGGTATAAGTAATAATCGAAAATACGAGAATACTAAAATAAACCTCTAACAAATTAAAAACACCATGATTAAAAAAAAGTAGCTAATGATTATAAAATGTCGCAAACACGTAGTGTCTATGAGTTTCTTGCCCCTTCTTCTCCATAGGTACCTACACTTTGGAATGGGCAACTAGCTTCATCTTTCTGACTGACCGACCCCTTGACAATTCAAAAGTGCTTGTAATTGGTTTATTTGAAATAAATGATTTGAGTTTGAGTTGAGTTTGTAACCATTAGTGTCGAGGCATTATTTTTTTAAATTCTTGTGATTAACGTCCACTTTTACGCTCACGCAAAATTAGAATAACTTAGGTAAATGCTATTTAATAAATGAACCAGTATCTTGGAACATTATTAAAAAAAAAATTAAACTTTCAATCACATTTAATAAAAAATATATTTACCTAATGTGTTTTAAGTGAAACATGGAATTGCTCAACAACAAAATATTGACAAATTAATTCGATTTGTGCCATTTCATGTTTTTCTGCCATTTTTATTTCATAATGAAATATTAAATTAATTAAAATAAATGTTAAGTATGTAATTTCCAAAATTACAAGAAACTTGAACGAAATAGAATGGAAAATAATATTAAAAAAAAAACTTCTTTTAGTAACTTTCACCTGCCAGCTGAAGGATACAAAATCAACCCCAAAGCGACAAATAAATGCACTCTCCGAAGTTCGAAACAAAATAATTAAAAACAGTGTTCTTAAACACAAGGAATTAAAAGAATGGTTTCATTAAAGAGAAGTCGTGGAATTGGAGAATCAACTGTTTCTGTTCTAGTCGACAGCGATGCGGAGGAATTCTTCGACGCCATATTTTAATTTGTTGATACTACTACCACCTACTTTTATTTTTTATATTTTAGAATATTCTTGTGTACTAAATGCTTGATGATGTCTGCGGATAAATTAAACTTTATGTTATTTGATAATATTTATTCATATCATTGGTTGTTTAAGTAGTTGCTTTATATTATAAGTAGGTACTGTTTGTTACCTATAATAGTACTAATCATTTAATCTGACTTGGTTTCCGTAAGTACTTTTCGGGAAATATAATGTTTAATTCTTTCATAAGACGTGTGAATGATACTAATAAAATGATGCAAGATCTTTTTTAAGCTAAAATAAATTCAATTGCTTGCATCGTTACCACTCTTTCTACCATTGTGCTAATTATTGTTTCTGGTGATTATCTTGTTCTTAATAATCATTTACAAGAAGAACATTCTAGAAAAATATAGAACCTGTATTGAATTTAAACTTTACATCAATAGTTGAAAATTAATTCGAAAGTTGCAAAAAAGCGACTTCAGAGTTTAAACTTGTGACTGAAAATATACAAGAGAGAATTGTTAAAAAAAACATTAATTCAAGCATTTAGAGTGTCTTTCAAAAGGCTTGAAAGTGACTGTTTCCTATTAAATGTGTATTTAGTAGTAGAAGAAGGATTTAGTATGAAGTAGTATTTAGTAACAAATTCTCATATCACTTTAGTTTTAACGTTTCTGGTGATTAACACCCAACGTAGGGCAGAAATGTTAATTAATTGGTGAACATAACTGGTACGTTAACTACTAACAAAAATCCCTGCAAGCCAAGCCCTAACATCAATATAATCAGTATTTGGAAGTGAAGCTTGGACGTGAAGATTAATTGTGAACTCTGTGTTCGTATTTTTTTCACCCATTCTAGTAATCAACGATTCTAATGATCAAAAATTCATTTACTTTGAAGATACAACAGGAGAGAATTTGTTTATTAGAAAACACGAAAATATAATAATTTCACAATATAAAGTAATTGAAATCCATCTTCCAAATTAAACGGAATGCAAAGTGGGTAATAACTCGGTTGAAAATGAAAAACCACCAAAGTTACAATACCAGAACCAAACTCGAATACAGAAGATATTGAATACTCATCTCTAGACGAGAATACATGAAAGTAGTAGCGGACTGGAAAGTAATGTATTGATTGAAAGAGATTCAACTCCTTCGACATACTCAAGTGCAGGCAGACGCAGCTTGATGCGCTCAGACCGACAAAGAAAACTCTCCAAAATTCGAAATTAAAGCAGTATTCCTAAACACAACGAATTAAAAGGAAGGGTTGATTAAAGAAAAGTCGTGGAATTGGAGAATCAACTGTTTCTGTTCTAGTCGACAGCGACACGGAGGGATTCTTCGACGCAATTTTTTCTTGTCCTTAATAATCATTTACAAGAAGAACATCCTAGAAAAAAAATAGAACCTGTATTTAATTTAAACTTTACATCAAAGTTGAAAATAATTCGAAAGTTGCAAAAGCAGGAACTTTAGAGTTGACGGAAAAGAGAAAAAAAAGACTGATTTACTTACAAGAGAAAATTGTTAAAAAATAATCATTAATTCCGGCAATCAGAGTGTCTTCCATAAGACTTGAAAGGGACTGTTTCTTATTAAAAGTGATTAATTTAGTAATAAATTCTCTATCACTGTGGTATTAACGATTCTGGCGATGAACACCTAACGTAGTGCAGAAATTTTAATAAAATGGTGAACAAACCATCACAGACTTTCTTAGTTTCGAGCCAATGTACAACGATATATCGTGTATTCTCTTACAGTAAAATGTGTTGTTGTTGTTTAAATTACAATACTTAGTTTATATTCATTTAAAATACAATCAATAATGTTTTGCGTCAAACCATGTTTTTTTGCCATTCTAGTGATCAACGTTAATTGAACAAAATCGGTTTTTTCTTTCCAGAAAAAATATGGACGCTTGAAATTAATTTAAACTTTATATCAAATGTTGAAAAATTAATTCGAAAGTTGCTGCCGTTCTTCGTTCATTTCCTACTAAAATATAAAAGAAATTTGTCATTTTTTAAATTACTTATCTACTCTGTTAAAAGTGCGGAAAAAATAATAAGGCAGTCGACCAAATGTGGCAGGCCGGAAAGGGGGTTTATATAATGTCACAACTATTTCGGGAAATTGTATTAAGACTTGGAAGCATGATGCGCTCAAAGAAATTCACTCTCATAGGTTCAAAACAAAATAAAAGCAGTGTTCTTAAACACAAAAACGCAGGTTTGCTGCAAGAGTTTCTGTAGAAGTTGGTAATACCTTCGTGCTTAATTTTCAATATAAATGGTTAGTTAAATACACATTGATATTAACAATAAACGCAAACGCAGATCTGGAAAGTGTGAAGTAGAACTGCATTGCGGAAATTCGTATTAAAACGTGTTTTTATTGGAAAAAGAATTGAATAATTGAAAGCAGTCTATCAAATATAATAGAAAGTAGTAGCGGACTGGAAAGTAATGAATTGATTGAAAGAGATTCAACGCCTTCGATATACTCAAGTGCAGGCGGACGCAGCTTGATGCGCTCAGAGCGACAAAGAAAATTCTCCAAAATTCGAAAATAGAACCTGTATTTAATTTAAATCAAGAGTTGAAAATAATTTGAAAGTTGTAAAAACGCAACTTTAGAGTTCACTGAAAAGAGAAAAGAAAGACTGATTTACAAGAGAGAATTGTTAAAAAATAATTATTAATTCTAGCAATTAGAAGTGTCTTCCATAAGACTTGAAAGGGACGGTTTCTTATTAAAAGTGATTAATTTAGTAATAAATTCTCTATCACTGTGGTATTAAGGATTCTGGTGATTAACACCCAACGTAGTGCAGAAATTTGAATAAAATGGTGAACAAAGCATCACAGGCTTTGTTAGTTTTGAGCCAATGTAAAACGATATTTCGAATATTCTTTTACAGTATAATGTGTTGTTTAAATTACAATACTTACTTTATATCCATTTAAAATACAATCTTCAGCGTTTTGCGTCATCGCATGTTTTTTTGCCATTCTAGTGATCAACGTAAATTGAACAAAATATATGAGAGCTTGTGTGCTTGTGTGGGAAATTACAGAGAAAATAATAAAGCAGTCGACCAAAATATGTAGCAGACCAGAAAGTGGGATGATAGTTATTCAACAGTTTCAGGAAATTGTATTAGACTCCGAAATATGATACCGTCCATACACTGTCGACTGTCTTGCAACAGAAATGAATAAAAACTTTAAAATAGTAAACACAAACCGACAAACAGCCACTAAAACTAACGAAAATAAAGTATTGAACTGTGTCATAGTGATAATTATTTCGTTACCATTCTAGTAAACAGCGTCACTGGTAATTTTCAAATATGGATTCGACCATCATTCATCTTGAAGTTGCAATAGGAGAGAAATTGATAAATAGTTATTTACTAAAAAACGCAGGTTTGCTGCAAGAGAATTCTGAAGAAATAGGTAATACCTTCGTGCTTAATTTTCAATATAAATTGTTAATTATGTAAACATTGATATTAACAATGAACGCAAACGCAGAACTGGAAAGTGTGAAGTAGAACTGCATTGCGGAAATTCGTATAAAAGCGTGTTTTAATTGAAAAAAGAACTGAATAGGTAATTGAAAGCAGTCTATCAAAATGTAGTAGACTGGAAAGTCGGTAATAACTCGGTTGATAGTGAATCAACCCTATGGGTTATTCAAGCTGACATCCAGTCGAGAAGTAAAATCATTTAGGATTGGCAGTTAGATGCCATTGTAATGGGTAACGTCACAATTGTTTGCTGAGTTGCGCTGAGCTGTTATAATGGTTTTTATTGTTTCTGGTGATGATCTTGTTCAAAATAATCATTCAGTTTCCTTCAATTTTTAAGGTCTAGAAAAAAATAAGTACTAAACAAATACTTATATTAAAAAAGAGGGTGCGTAGTTTGTGACCCCACAATAAAAGTGACTTACGACTGGAGCTGAGTATACGCGATTCAGCGTCACCTTCCCGAGCGTGACGGTGAGCGCAAAGTGCGCCTAAAGAATGTTCATTTCAAACATGGCATATTTGCCGCTTTCTAGGGTAGGTACTTAATTATCTTCGACAACCATAGAGAAAAGACACACTTTATACGAGTTTGAAGGAAGGAGAGTGAAGGTAAAAATCGATAACGAAATCGAAAACGATGTTTTCCTTGTTGTTGTTTTCGATGTTTTCCTGGGAGTTTTTGGTTCTAGAATATTCTAGAACAAAAAACTCGAGATGTTACATCCACCAAAACGCACTGAGTCCATGGGGATTACGGCCCAGTCCCTCTCAGAGGAGTCCTGTGTCGCAGCAGTGGGAAAGTTACGCAAATTAATTCAATGTACATTTCGATATTGCATTTATGTAGCGTTCAAGTGGTCTGACCATACGTAATGCAGCGTATGTTTACAACAAAATCATGACCTTATTGGTGATGTCCTTCAAACAGATCAGGTGCGGAGTACTCGCAGCCGGTGGTTCCCGGTTCCCGGTTTTTTAAAGAAAGTTCACATTCTAATCTGTCTCAATCTTTCAAAAATACTCATAATTTTCATACATTTTTGACAAATTCTTGACATTGATGGTCGCTAAGATGAGATTGCTGCTAGATTATCAAGGTTTTTAAAATTACGAGAATTGGCCTTTAGATGTATGTATGAACGTAAACGAAGCAAAAGGAGTATGTACTCGTAAGTATCGCAGCAGGTGGCGTTCTGTTGTTTCTGCCTACCCCCATTCGGAAAAGGCGTTAATTCATGTAGGAATGTAACGTAGGTCAAAATTAGAGCTAAAATTGTTGCTATTTTATCATGACATGATTCGTTCAGGACGTAACTTAAAAATAATCAATCATTAATTTTAATTCGCAAGTATAAATTAAAACTATCAGTCAAAACAATAGCTGTAAAAGCCTTTGACGCGTGACTAAAATCGGAACTAACGCGGCCATCTTGTTTTTTCAATACAATTTCAAAATGGTTACCAACAACGCCCCCCTGGCAATGTCATTCAGGCGCCAACAGATCCAGAAAGAAAGAAAGAAAAAGAAGAAGAAAGATCATTTGGCGCCTTGAGAACATTTTACTGGGGAAGCTTGAAGAACGCCTTGTATTATTACCTTGTTTTGGGAACTAGCAAAGACAGCGCCATTTTGACAGCTGCATTTTCCATTTTGACAATTGCATTTCCCATTTAGACAGTTGCATTTCCCATTTTGGCAGTTGCATTTCCCATTTTGACAGTCGCATTTCCCATTTTGACAGTTGCATTTCCCATTTTGACAGTTGCATTTCCCATTTTGACAGTCGCATTTCCCATTTTGACAGTCGCATTTCCCATTTTGACAGTCGCATTTCCCATTAAAGCGATTGACTATTTTTAAGTGACGTCTTTAACGGCCGAACCCAATAACCTATTGACAGATCGCTACTGATGGTAGCCAGTACAAGTTGTAACTGTCAGTGTAATATAATCATACAGATCGCTACTGATGGTAGCCAGTACAAGTTGTAACTGTCAGTATAATATAATCATACAGATCGCTACTGATGGTAGCCAGTACAAGTTGTAACTGTCAGTATAATATAATCATACAGATCGCTACTGATGGTAGCCAGTACAAGTTGTAACTGTCAGTATAATATAATCATACAGATCGCTACTGATGGTAGCCAGTACAAGTTGTAACTGTCAGTATAATATAATCATACAGATCGCTACTGATGGTAGCCAGTACAAGTTGTAACTGTCAGTATAATATAATCATACAGATCGCTACTGATGGTAGCCAGTACAAGTTGTAACTGTCAGTATAATATAATCATACAGATCGCTACTGATGGTAGCCAGTACAAGTTGTAACTGTCAGTATAATATAATCATACAGATCGCTACTGATGGTAGCCAGTACAAGTTGTAACTGTCAGTATAATATAATCATACAGATCGCTACTGATGGTAGCCAGTACAAGTTGTAACTGTCAGTATAATATAATCATACAGATCGCTACTGATGGTAGCCAGTACAAGTTGTAACTGTCAGTATAATATAATCATACAGATCTATACTGATGTAGATTATTGGGACGTTAAAACCAGAGGTAGATAAGTTTTTCTACACCAATTTTGGCATACTGGAATGCCAAAACTGGTGATTGATAGGTTATTGGGTTCGGCCGTTAGTGTGGCAGTGAGTGTGTGAGGTTCTAAACTACCGAAAAACATAACTTTCAGAAGTGCTAGAACTTTTAATTAATACCCATTGTAACACATTAATTAGAAATTACATAATCTTAATATTTACAATAGCGGGCGTCCTGCGCGATACCGGCGATACTAAATACTTTTAAAACGATTTAGGTACGAAGGATTACTCTGAGAAAATATTTGTGGAGCTCTAACGAATACGGTAACACTTCTTGGCGGTACATAGGTATGGTGGTACATTAAACATTTCCCCACATATTCTTCACATTCAGGAAAGTACTAGGCTATTTAACATCGCGCTCCGACGCGCGTGAAAGCGCGAGCGAGCGATGCGATGCGACATGGAAGGTCGAAGGCCGAGGAAGTTTCAAAAAAATCTGGCTGTTATTTTTAGTATGTTGTATCTTACGACTTCCACGCAAACGAAGTCGGGGTAGAAGCGAGTAGTGCATATTTTGTCATGTCGTCATTTCACCCGTGCGAATCAGGGGCGAGTCCCTAGTTTAATATAATACTTTAATAAATCCACAGACATTTTCTCAGAGTAAAATCGGCTGCAAGTATCATCATGATTTGGAATATTTATAGTCAAATTACAAAATAATCACAAATTAAAAATAATATCATTATTACTATTAAGTTAAGACATAAAACAATAATTGTAGAAAAAATAATCAAAACTAAATTGTGTTCATATTCATAATTCATGATTTTTTTTTAATTAATTTAATTTACAATTTTAGTTAACTAAAATTAGAAAATACTTCGATTGATTTGGTCTTAAAGACCCTTTACACAAACGATTACTGTTTTAACTGTTTCGCTTTTATACGAAGTATTTATTATTTTCTTTCAATAAACATCTATGACGGCCGAATTTAAGAATGTCTTAAAACGCTAGCCTATTCAACTTAAAAAGACTTATCTCCTAAACTTTTATACAAAAATGAGAAATAAGGTACCAGCGTGGAAAGTAGCTGCTAAGTATTAGATGTTTTATTATTTCGATATTGCAGAAATTAATGAGCAAATGATTTGTTCATTCAATCATTTATTATTGAATGAATGAATGGTCTCTTTAATCATTCATTCAATTTTAAGAAACACAAAACATCTATTTTTAATAAGTGTTTTTATACAAGGTGGAGACGACAATACGACAATAAATTAAACTTTCTATATCTAAATAACGTTCCCAGTCTTCATACGAAAATTTAACCAAATAAATTCAATAGTTTAAAGTTGTCAAAAAATAATAGACCCGTTTTGACATTAGTTCTAGTAGTTACTAAAGATCAAATTAGCAAGACACGTATTCGTTTGTATGAAACTGACCGGTGTCAAGAACGCATTCTCAAATGTCAAAACGGGCCTTTTATTTTTTGACAATTATTTTAGTCACTATAGCTAGTCAAACTAACTACTATTTAGTTTGTTTCACTTTTTTATATCAATGTTAGGATTTATTTGATAGTTCCAAAATACTCTTATGCATTAGTATTGCCAGTGTTTTCATTTATAGAGGTATGAGGAACAGTTCACTCATGCTCCATTGAAAAGGGAGGATCCTCCGACCCGACGCACTATGCGGAGGCGCCTAAGAGAGCTTGGCCATAAATACATTTTGTAAAAAATCGTCGCAGGTACTTGTATTATACCTCAAACTGTAGCTAAGAAGTTAATCTACTATATTATACATAAATTATGTATGTGGCTGGTACTGGTTTATATTAAAGAGCATCTAAATACGATGATTCAAAAATTATCACAAAAACATCTGGATTTTTTTTTCAGGATTATTTTCTGGTAAGCTAGCAATCAAAACTATAGTATTATACCATTCTAGAAAGCTTATGATATACACTTTCGTCTGGTATGCATAAATATGCTATATATTTACTAGAAATATTTATCTCATGACATATAACTTTTGCGTATCTGAAACTTTTAATTAGAGTTTTGACAGTTGCCGAAATTTGCCGAAGGTCTGTAAATGATGTTACTTGATAGTAAATTTAATATAAAAAAATTGCAACTTCATTGCACAACATTTATGTTAATCTGAAAAAGTAAAATTTTCTTATAAATACGTAGGTGATGCTATTTATAATTATTTGTTGATATAGGATAAGCTTATGATATTTTATTAATTGCAGTTTATGTATAGATAATGTATCGAGTATTTCTCACCATATTTTAGTTCACATGCACAATAAATTATCATAATGATAGTGAGTTCTTTCTACCACATTTTGCACGTTTCGAATCACTTATTTTGTATAAAATAGGGCATCTGCGTACTCACTAATTACATACTGTTTTTCGTTCGTTATTATCGTTACTAAAAGTGTACCTAACCACCTACCTTCTCGCAATGAGTGAATTCAACTGTACCAGACGCGACCTATGTCTTGTTTTAATAGAAAGTGACGGGAATTATGTTGTTGCTTTAACACGTTATATACGGGATAATTTTATCAACTTTTCCGAGACAAATATCGCTAAGATTGTCGCAAGTGCACAAAAAAGTCTTATTACTAACTTTCTGGGCTGGGCTGAGCGGAAGGGCGTGTCAGACTTTTACTGACTAAAACCCACCCGTGTTCCTTCAGTTGCCTATGGTGCCAAGGGCCACGGTATCTCTTTCGAACAACCCGCGGCCCTGGCAGGCATCGGCCCTAGCGGACCCCGTCAGTTCGTGCTGACATCTCTTTAAGGCGCGCGTGGAACACAACGCGCCGCCGTCGACCCGGGCCTGGTCCTTACCGAACGGCGAGCTGCCCATTGCTGGCCGCCCGCAAGCCCGCACCTACGGTGGCCGGGAGTCGGCTGTTGACTCCCGTCCAGGGCGCCTCCTGGGGCGACTAGGGGGCGGGAGGGCGTGTCAGACTTTTACTGACTAAAACCTACCCGTGTTCCTTCAGTTGCCTGTGCCAGGGGCCACGGTATCTCTTTCGAACAACCCGCGGGTACACTTCGGACCCGTACGTAACAAGTTTAAGAAAACCTACCAATAAAAAGTCTATGGAACTTATAGATGAAGCTTTGGAGCTAGTGGAATAATAAACTTTTTTTTTTCTTATTTAATTTAATAAGATAATAGCAGTAATTTTAACCGTTTATTTTGTATTCATTATAACATTTTAGGTTATTTAAAAGTAGTCGTAAATTTCTGATCATTTTTCAATATTGCATTTGTTTTTTTGGACTATTAAATATATATTCATATCCATAAACTGTATAAAGTACATTTTATAAAGTACATTTATTGACTAGATTATCTAAAAAAAAGAATCAGCTGTATATCTAAAAACATGGAAGTTATGGATTAATGACCCAAAACCGACTCAATTTCCGCATAATGGCGACGGGTGTTATGTCTGGTGAGTTATTGCCCGACGATTCGAAGTGGGAGATCCCGACATCCCCGTAAGAGGGCATGGCACACTTTGGCGGTCGGTCCCCGCCAGGTGAGACCCCCAGTTCCCTGGGGAAGGCCCGGCGGGCGCCCGACGATTCATGTCGGGACGTTGTATACATGCTAGTGGCGCGGTAAACTTTGCTTGCGCGATGCAGGATTTTGCCTGACGTCAGTTTGATGCATAGTTCGCATGTGTCGATGTAAATAGATAGCCGGCACACTTTTATTGTCGTATTTTCGTCTCCACATTGTATGTTTTAGTTAATATGTTCATACTTCAGGCATACATTAACTGGGTAACCTCACCTGTGCACACACTTCAGAAAATGAGGTAACCAATTAGAGCGAATTTTAATTAGTTTTTCTTAAAATTTAAGTGAGTAGTACAGTCAACCTCATAATTATTTTACCTAGTAAATTGAAACTTCACAGGGTTGAAAATGGCAGTCGCTCCATGTAAAATTCTGGTAATAAGATGTATCCGGTTAGACTGGAAGCTAACCCTAACGTAGTTGCGAAAAAGCTAGGCATTACTTAACCACAAGCCTCTCACTTAGCTTTTAATCAAATCAAAATACTTTATTGCACATAAGCTTGCGCACGGATCAGATCGGTCGTTTCTTTAAGATGGTAAAGTAATTACGAGGTCAACTATACAATACAGTCATATCCTAATTAAAATCAATATTTACAAAGAAACCAGTCTCTTACCATTCCATTAATTAATCATAAACTGCTCACAGTTATCCGGATGTATTCTTAGGCAGTGGCGCTTCAGGTCACTCTTCTTCTTCGTCGCATAGTCACACTTCCCACAAACATGTTTCTTGTCACTCTCGCGACATGACGACAGATGTTCTAACACTTTATACTTGTTGTCAGACTTGAAACTACACCTTTTGCACTTAAAGTCTTTGGAATTGAGAAGGTCACAGTTGTGTTTCTTAAGGTGGTATATCAAACTCATTTTGTGACGAGCTCTGTAGTCACAGAGATGGCATTTGAATTTTCTTTCGACTTTGTGTATCCTTGTGTGTCTTGCGAACATGGACTTGCTGGCGGACGTGTAGCTGCAGATGGGACAGACATGCAACACGGTAGAGTGTTCAGATATATGCTTATTATATTCCGTGCTGTTTTTCGTAGAAAAATGGCATTGCACGCAATAAAAGTCATACATGCCCCACACTATTTTATCTATATTCTGTTTTGGTTTTTTCAATTTGGATTTTTTTTTTAGAAGTTTTTTTTTACTGAGGCCTGGTTTTTTTTTTACTAGTTTGACTAAAGGCATGTCGTCCTCGTCCGTCTCGTCGGAGACCTCCACCGTGTCTATGTGCGGCTCCTGCAGGATGACGTCATCTTCGTCGCTTGAGGTCAACAGACTTATTGGGTCATCTTTTCTGTGAAAAAAATACAAGTTTTTATTTATAATAATAATAATAATTAGCTTTTATTGTCACACCTATTGGTCGGTTGGTTGGTTGGTTGGGTGGGTTGGTTGGTTGGTTGGTTTGGACCTATTGGTATTGGGTTGGTTGGTTGGTTGGTTTTGGTTGGTTGGTTGGTTGGTTGATTGGTTGGTTGGTTGGACCTATTGGTTTATTCTACGTATAAATTATAAAAATCGGTCAAGTGCGAGTCGGACTCGCGCACCGAGGGTTCCGTACAAATTTGAACGTATGTAACTAAAAATTTACGGATTTCGGATTTTTTGCTTTAGGTACTTGTGCTACATGACATTGCTTCTTGCCAAATTTCATGATTCTAGGTCAACGGGAAGTACCCTATAGGTTTTGATTTCGACACATAAACGCCCGTATCTTTTGATTGCATTGACTTGGAAGTTTGATTTTTTCACTGCTTCAAGGGATTGCAGCCTCTGACTATTTGATATCAATTTCAACTTGATAACTCCACGCGTTCCTGAGAAAAGGGGTCTTAACAGACGGACAACGAAGTGATCTTATAAGGGTTCTGTTTTTCCTTTTGAGATACGGAACTATAAAAATTAAATTGAGAGCAGCTGGACCAATTTGGCTATTTTTTGTTTGTTATAGTCCGTTTATATTACGTTTTTATGGAAAGACAAATCGGCAAAAACTGAACGTTACAACGCGACCCTATTTGTTACCGTTCCCGCCACAATCCACGAACTTCTGGCGAAAACGCCTGTCGTTTCCGCCCGGCCGATCGGAGCGAGTCGAAGCTTCTAGAAAGTTCTAGAAGCTTCCTTACGAAAACATACGACGCGCGCCCCTTTATGACTGAGTCGTGTGACGCCCGTCAACTGGGAGCTACGCACCGAAAGCGTATATATTTTTATGAATTGTAACTTCGCCCCATACTCTATTGTATAATATATATACCACCATGTGTATGTTAAAACGTTCTTTTTACTATTGGATTCTTGTATGAAGTATTTGGACAGGACAGCATTTGTCGGGTCAGCGAGTAAAAGATAAACTGCAATTTGGTGTGCGGTTGCTCTTGAACAGAACCAATCCCGAAAGACAAGTGCCATGGTATAGTTATCCATGTTTAAAAAAAGACATCCCTTTTTTTTTTTTTTTTTGTGGATGGGAAATCATCAAATGACCCCTCCCGCTCTGGGTGGAGCGGAAGGGAGGGTCAGACTTTTACTGACTAAAACCCCCCCCTCCCCCCCCCCCCTCTAAAGACATCCCTTATCCATACCTACTGCATACTAATACTTAGGGCCGGTTTTTTGAACAAATTGTTAAAAATAGTAACTAATGGTTATTTTTTTGCAAAATGTGTTATTTGTCCAATTTTTAGTTTATCTATGGGTCACTAATGGTTATTTTTTTAACGAATAGTTAATTATATGACTATTAGCAATGATATTATATCATTAGATAAACTAAAATATTTATCAAAATTTAACCGTTAGTTACTATTTTTAACGATTGGTTGAGTTAACTACTGATCAAAAAACTGGTCCTTAGGGCGAATTTCACCATCCTTTTATACCTAGAATAAGGGCTGATTTTTCCAACGCAAGATAATTTTATCCGCGGAATAATTTTGATTTTTTGACAGTTCTTCCATACAAAATCTGTCAGACGTTAATTTTATTCCACGAATAAAAATTATCTGTCGATTGAATAATCACCCCTAAGTCTTCAGTACATACTCAGAAAAAATATTGAATTGTTGACAGTTTTTCCATACTAGAACGTGTCAGTCGTCAATTCACGTGATAAAAGATATCTGACTTTGGTAAAATCAACCCCTAATATCATAAATGCGAAAAGTACTCTGTCTGTCTGTTACCTTTTCACGCCATAACGGCTGAACAGATTTATATGAAAATAAAAATAGTACGTAAATAATAGCATTTATACTATTCTATCCCCATAGCATGTTCCCGTGGGATAATTTCCGGACTCTATGCGGGCGAAGCCACGGGCTAGCAAAAGCCAGTAATAACTAAATCTATACAAACCAAATTAATAGTATTTGTAAATGTGAGGACCATGTAGCCAAAGTCATTATGTATAATACAATGTAAATGATATTTTCCTCATTTTACCAGTAGGAGACATATTTATTTGTGCCAAAGTTAGCTCAAATACATTGTTTTCGTGTATTTATCCTTATTCTGTTAATATCTATGCTGCAACTTAATATTCTAGACGAAGATAAGGAGGTCTACTCCGAAGTGCAAAGTGCGAATGTTCGGATCGGACCGACACATGGCCGAATATTATTGAAAAATGCGAAATAAGTTCGGTTCGGATCAGTTGGGTCGGGAACATAGTCAATATTCGAAAGAGTGTAGGATCGGGACCGACCGAACCAAATAGTAACTTCGTAGCAGGAAACGGCCAAACATTCGGCCGATACTACTTCGGTGTAGACCCCCTGGATTCGTGCCCAGTTGGTGCTAATAGGGTCGTCCCTATTACATGGGACTTTGATAGCTGGCGAAATGTGAGTATACTATAGGTGGCGTGATGTTATGTTAGGTAAAATTCACAGTTCCTGTAGGATAGTTAGTGTAACACTTACTTATGCGCCTTCCTCTCCTCCTCGCGATAGTACTCCTCGTCGTGTGCCAGCAGCAAGGTGCTCGGGTCCACGTCGACCTGCACACTCTCCAGCAGCATGAGGCAGTCTTCACTGCCCGCGCCGACTGTATTGGCGTCTGTGGACAACATCAATTTATTTATTGAAATGAAATTCTTTAACGGTAGGAGTAAACTTGGAGAAAGCGTCACGGCACGAAAAAGCGTTATGCGACTTATTATTACATACTAGCTGCGCCCCGCGGTTTCACCTGCATAAGTTTCGATCCCGTGGGAATATCGGGATAAAAAGTATCCTATATGTTAATCCTGGTTACAAACCATCTGTGTGCCAAATTTCATCCAAATCCGTTCAGTAGTTTTTTATTAGTAGGATTAATAGAGAAAGTCAGAGAGGGATAGTTTTGTTGGTTTTCGAGGGTGCTGAAGCCGATAGTGAAGTCAAAATGAAAATCAAAGATGGCGGCTGCATAACCGGATGCGGATGGTGGTTGTTGTTGTTGTGGATAACAAAGTTTTATGGACCTAGTCTGAATTAAAGTTTTATTTAATTCAATATTTTTATAACTTTTCAAATTTTTCGTCTTGGGTATCGTTTTTACGGTTTTTCAGGGCTCTGAAGTCGATTCGCCGATTGAGCCGATTTCGCAGCCGCCATCTTGGATTTTCATTTTGAACTTTGTTCCTACCGGGGGTCCCCCGAACCCACCCATTTTTTTTTTATTTAATACTTCAAGCACAGAAGTACAGAGGCCGACTTAATGCCATAGGCATTTTCTACCAGTCAACCTTTGGATGAAGCAGAGACAAACAATTTATTTTATTTTATTCTATTCGGGCCCGCGTGGTGGATTACGGCCACTCCCTCTCACTGAGAGGAGGCCTGTGTCCCAGCAGTCGGAACATAACAATTACAGGCTGATTATGATGATTATAATGCTGTTCAGGAAACAAGTGTTGTAGTATTCTTAAAAAATATGATATTGAAAGCCATTTAACATAACATAACATCACGCCTGTAGTTCCCGAAGGGTTAGACAGAGGTGCATGTTTGGTAAACCCACAAGGAAGGAAGGCGATTTACAAGTTCAGATTCATAATATATTTATAGCATAAAGTAATAGATATAGATATTACAAAAGGCTTAATGTGTAGCTATGAACAAATTATGGACCCTGTTGGGGCACGGCAATCAAATCTCGATCTGCCTAACCTTTTCCCAACTATGTCGGGGTCGGTTCGCAGTCTAACCGGATGCAGCTGAATACTATTACTTTACATGGAGAGCCTGCCTATCTGGCCTCCACAACCCAGTTACTGGGTCTCACGATACCCCTTGGTAAGACTGGTTGTCAGAGTTTTGACTGCCCGTAACGACTGTCTGTGATCTACGAACCGGGACCATCGGATTAACGTGATTTCCGAGGCACGGAGGGATCTCAATATGTAACGGATGGTCACCCATCTACGAACCAACCGCGGTAAGCGCAGCTTAACCTTGAATCGACCCGTGCGGCTGTTATTAATCAGCCACGAGCCCCGCCCCTACTTTTGAAGAAATACAAGCGTAAAAATATTGATATAAGATTCTTACCAACAAAAATCTCGATATTCCTCTGGCTGGGGGAACAGGGTACTTCGCGGATTCCCCCATTCCCCCAGAACTGTTCGCGAAACGCGTGCGCTCAGTCCGAGTTCTGACCGTCAACTGAACTTTTAAAGTTGGAATTTTCCGTAGCTATTAGCGTTATACATACACTATCAAACCGTCTATAGTAATCCAAAAGCAACCTCACTACTACGTCATAAAGGCGCTATTACCATGAACATGCGACGATAAGTCAATACTAACACGTGAACCACGAAAAGCGACCTTACTGCTACGACATAAAGTCGCTGTTACCAAGGACGAGTGGTTGAGTACAGGAAATCCGTTGCGATAATGATTTGTCGAATATAATCCTCATAGTTAGTTTCGGAACATTCCTGTTTCTGTAATTATTTTATAAATCATTGAATTCAACTGCTATTTTTCAGGATATTGTGAAATTAGTTTTCCCTTATACGATATTATCTTCTATAATATAAAAATGAATCGCTGAATGTGTTGCTAAGCGCAAATCTCGAGAACAGCTGAACCGATTTCGCTAATTCTTTTTTTAGAATATTTCTTGAAGTATGAGAGATAAGTATGTAAGAGGATGGTTCTTAAGCAGAGAAAAATTTTCACCATTCAACCAACAAGATATTCATTGCGTTATTTACGTTGTCGAACAGACGAATTTTCTAAACATATGCAGCAATGAATGTGGCACTGGAAAGTGTCATGCGATGGAGGTGCTTGCTGGTCTGTTCACAGCACAAGATGCAGGAGAAATTCTGAGTACGGGACAAACATATAAAAAAAAGACAAATCAGCCTATCGCAGTCCACTGCTGGACATTGGTCTCTCCCAGGCTGCACCACAACACCCTGTCCTCCGCCTTCCGCACCCAGTCTGTCCCAGCCACCTTCTTTAGATCGTCGGTCCATCTAACTACTAGCCACACTACGCTTGGTGATACGCGGTCTCCACTCCAGGACTCGTGCTCCACCGGCCATCGGTCCTTCGACAAACATGGCCAACCCTGCCACTTCAGCTTGCTTAGTCTGTAAGCTATGTCGGTAACTCCAGGGGCTTACCAGCAGCTCTTATAGCAGGGCAGAAGTTGAACTGCACGCGCTTTTTTGTTCTATGATTAAGTACAAAAAAGCAGTGCAGTTCAACTTCTGCCCTGCTATAAAACCTGCTGGTAAGCCCCCAGTTCTTTTCCGGATAACCTATTAATTAATTATAAAAAAATAACATACCTTTATCAACGGAAACCTCGATAAACACAGGCTCAGCTTCCTTGACATCCTCAATCTCGATGGGCTCCTCCTTCCGAGGCACCTCGAACTCCACCGGCAGCGTGTGGCCGGGCCGCGCCGCCAGCGGGGCCAGCGGGGCCATCGGGGCCAGCAGGGCCAGCGGGGCCAGTGGGACTCGCCGAGCCGACGGCGCGGCCGGCGCGAAGTCGGCCAGCAGCGCCGGGTTGGGGACCTTGTTCATTATGTGGTAGTTGGTTATCATGTCTTCTATGTCCTCTTTGTGGTCCAGTTCTATGTCTTCTTTGTGGTCGAGAGGGGGGACTAGGGGGGCAGTGGGGGGGCTGGAATGACAGAACCACATTAAATATGGTTTTCTTCTTAAAACTAGGTATGCAAACAAAATATTAGGCAAATAAGTTCCCATCGGCAAAAATTACAAACTTCCATAAAAAAAAAACGGAGTAACTCTCCCTCCGTCTTACGAATTTTCGATCAGGTCAGGTGTCCTGACGCGAGCTCCGTCTTACGAATTTTCGATTAGGTCACGTGTCCTGACGCGAGTTTAACATTTTTTACCCATCACAAAAAAAGTGCACAACGCCGCTAAAGAAGTTTTCACTTCTAAAATTGAGTCCCTTATTTAGCCGTTTCGGATAGACAGAACCACAAAAGTCTGACCACCAGTCTTAACAGGGGTATCGTGTTACCCAGCAACTGGGTTGTGGAGGTCAGATAAGCAGTCGTCGTTCGTAGGTAGCCGACCTAAACATATGTTTAAAAGACTCGTAAAGGAACTTTACTTGTCATTGTGATCTTGTTCTGAAACTGTTATTATCTATAGTCCTCGTTTATTTTCGTTGCCTATATATTTAGTATGTCTGCAAGTATCTATTATTTAGGATATATATGTGTATCTATTTTATTATATTATTGCACCAGCGACCACCCCATTTATTTAAGTGAACCTTGGAATGGACAGTGATTTGTCTGGTATGTCCAGGCAAATCACTGTCCATTCCAAGGTTATCTGGAAAGCAGAACACAGAACAGAAAGTGAAAAGGCAGCCAATTGAATATTTTTAGTGGTCGATAAATTTTTTTGTTACGTATTTTTGTGGTGTACAATAAAGTATACAGGGTGGCAGGGACATCGACGCGCAGCCTATGGATTCAGAACATGATTCTGGACGCCCTTGCGTTGAAATTTTTCGTCGGTAATTTAAAAAAAAATTGCTCTTTCATACATTTTGACCGTAGTTGCACTTTTCTATAAAAAGGCTGTTTTTTTTTTGATAACCATCGAAAAATTTCTACGCTAGGGAGTCAAGAATCATGTGCTGAATCTATGGTAACAGGCTGCGCGTCGTTGTCCCTGCCACCCTGTATAAATAAATAAACATATTTAGTAAGCTTTCTATTCAATCTGCCTGTATTTCAATCTAACTTTTTTTTTTTTAAAAAAAAACGTTGCCCCAAACTAGGAATTTCTCTTGTGTCGTGGGTGCGTTCACAGACATATAAACTCACATACACAAACAGCCAGACCCGGAACAACTAATTGTAGGTCATACAAATATTTGTTCCGTGCGGGAATCGAACCCGCGACACGCAGCGCAGCAGTCAATCGCTTAACCACTGCGCCAACCGTGCCGTCCACTAACAACTAGACAGACGACAACACACAAAACTTACCTTTTAGTAACAGTCCGGTCATCCCCGATGACCCCGTTCTGTGTCTTCATCAGCACATTGATGGACCCGGTTATCCTCTTCTGTATGTCATCAATCATCTTCTCAGCATCCACCGGGGAAGGTACCGAGACTGTGGTGGAATCACTCGCGTCTATCTCCTTAGGGGGGGAAGGGGGGGAAAGTGGTGATTTCGGTGATTTGGGGGATTTTGGTGATGAAGGGACAATGAGAGAAGGGGGCGGTGAGTTTGGGAGTGGGATTTCGGATGGTGATGTGGGTTTCTGTAAGAGAAATTGTTTATTTAATGTCTATGATACTATTCAACTAATAATTATAACACCAGCCTATTATTGTCCCGCTGCAGAGCAAAGCCCTCTTCTCATACTGAGAGGCACGAACACTGACACCACGCTTGCTCAAGATGGGTTGGTGATTTCAGACTTATATTAACTATAAGTCCAGGGGGTCTACTCCGAAGTAGTATCGACCGAATGTTTGGCCGTTTCCTGCTACGAAGTTACTATTTGGTTCGGTCAGTCATCCTACACTCCTAAACTCTTTCAAATATTGACTATGGTCCCGACCCAACTGAGCCGATCCGAACTTTTCGAATTTTTCAATAATATTCGGTTCGACCATGTGTCAGTCCGATCCTAACATTCGCACTTTGCACTTCGGAGTAGACCCCCTGGTTTCCTCACAATGTTTTCCCTCACCAGTGTCAGTAATATCCAAACTAAACTCGGAAAGTATATTTGAATTGAAAAAGTTTAGTACTTGTCAGGATTTGAACCTTGTGCATGAGAAGCGAGGCCTTAACTACTGGGCCATCGGCTACGTATACAGGGTCAAATTAAATTAGCTAGCAAAACTCCGCAGACATGATTGGTATCGATATATATACATGAACAAACCAAAATAAATTAATTTGAGTTTTTTTGGGCTCATCTACTGCAGGTTAGGCACTACATTTTTTATTTTTTTATGTAAACTCCAAGTAACAAAATCACCAGCCCTCAGTGAGCCCAAAAAAAAACTTTATCTTTTTAATTTGTCGAATTTAGATATATTACAACTGCGGAGTTTCGCCAGCTAATTTAATTTGACCCTGTAGAGTAGTTATAACTGCTTACCAAACACACAGACTGCTGCTGCTCAAGCAGCAGGCTGGGCACCACCTTCCTCTTGAGGCGCACCTTCCCGCGAACGCTCTCATAGTCCTCCGCGTTGAAGTGCCGACTGCACACCACCGTGCCCAGGGGCAGCTTGCCCTGGATCGGGATCAACTCCAGCCATTTACGACGGAGGATGCGGCTGGTTGGGAACCTGGGTAAAAAGAGAATGTTAAAACTTGTATTTTCATTATTGATCAATAAACTTATGTATTATTTTAAAATCAAGAATATTATAAGGCTGAGGGAAAAAAATAATGGCAATCGTAACTAATTTTTTAATTGCGAAAGTGAGTTTGTTTGTTACGCTTCCGCGCTAAAACGGCTGAACGAATTCGGATGAAATTTGGCACATGGCTAGACTGGACTAGGCTAATCTGGAGAAGGACATAGACTTCCTTTCATCCTGGATCGCAGACGAAGTCGCGGGCAACAGGTAGTATTAAAATAAAAAAAATGTCAGGCATCAAGGCCCACAGGGTTTTGGTATTACATCTTACTTAAAAACTATCTATATTAGTAACATGGTGGAACACTAAAAAAAGAAAAAGACAATCACAGGATGGTTTAACAAGCTTTGATGACAACATGTAGCTTGGTAACCCTCGCCATTGTAGGCCCGTACAGCCTCTCTGCAAAAACCTTCATAATGGTAACTCCAAACAAGAAAACAGCATGCTGCTTGGAGACGGAAATATGGGTATGCTGGTAGTACTTCTCCGGGGAGTTTCTTCACAAAGACTCCTACTAAAGACGTCCACTGGTGGACATAGGCCTCCCCCAAGCACCTCCACTTCGACCGGTTCCGTGCTTCTCGCATCCAACGGGTTCCTGCGGCCTTCACAAGTTCGTCGGTCCACCATGTGGGAGGCCTTCCAACGCCACGTCTTCCGGTACTCGGTCGCCACTCCATAACTTTCGGCCCCATCAGCCATCTGTTCTGCGAGCAATGTGCCCTGCCCACTGCCACTTAAGACTCCTACTAGTTTATAGTAAACTTCTATCTATCTATCTACACTGTTTTGTGCCACAGCAGGACAAAGGGCTCCCTCTCCCACACAATTCTGTCTTTTATAGTAAACTTACTCAAAATAAAATGTCTCTTCCGAAGTAACCTCGCACCCTTCCACACAGCAAGGGCCCATGGTGAGGCAGGCTTACTTCCTGTAACCAACGTAAAAATAAATGATTAATAACATCACGCCTGAATTCCCTGAAGGGTTAAGCAGAGGTGTACCTGTAGTTCAGCCACATTTCACCAGTTATGTTTAAGTCCCATGTAATAGAGGTGAACCTGTTCCATCAAAGTGACGCAAATCTAGACTTTTGGCAGCTACAGAGACATTCCAGGTGGAAAATTCAGGCACATAGCACATAAAAGACACTTTTGAACATTAAAAATTACAAAAAATAGAATGCATTCTAGTCACTCATTGCAGTCATTGCAAAAGTTAGTTTTGCATGGAGAAGAATGGGTAAGAAACTCCACCGTTGCTCTTTTAAAAATGTTTTACAAGGTTTTTTAGACATCCTACTAATATTATAAACGTGAAAGTTTGTATGGATGGATGGATGTTTGTTACTCTTTCACGCAAAAACTACTGAACGGATTTGCATGAAATTTGGCACACAGATGGTTTATAGCCAGGATTAACATATAGGATACTTTTTATCCCAATATTCCCATGGGATCGAAACTTATGCGGGTGAAAACGCGGGGCGCAGCTAGTTAATTGCATAATTATAAGTGAAGACGATGCATTTAGAACAAAATTAATCCACCACAAAAGGTAAAACAAAATAAAAAGCAATGACAGGTAAATCAATTATGTGATAGATACATGGTGCTCACATATTTACAAATATTGTAAAAGTAGATGATTTTTCCAAGAATTTTAACAAATGTGTGAGTTACAGTAGTCACGTCTTAATTTTTTGTAAATATACAATTTGATAATCTGTTTGATTTTGTCTAGACTCCCTATGGAGCAGGACCAGCATGTGTCCAAGCATTCTTATCTTGGATATAATCCTTTAATTTGTAATATCCTTGTTTACAAAATGTACTGTGTGTAGTGTTGGCATGTCCATTTTAAATAAAAAATTGATGCAAGCGCTACTATTGAGTATAGGGTTCCAAGTTTGATCCCAGATTGGGCAATGTTAACGGAAATTCACAGTTGCAGCCCAGAATCCATATTTGAGCCCATTTGTGTGTCATCGTTCCTCTAGTGACTAGTGGTTGCAAGCTCTACTACTGAGCATGATTTCCTGGGTTTGAGTCCCAGGTCGGGAAAACTGTCATTACTTGTTTTATTTAATTAAATGTGTTTGTTCTTTTGATGTGTCATGTTTGCCGCTAATAAACGTATTTTCTTTCTTTCTATTTTTCATTGGGGTTTTCCATCATGATGAAATCTTTTACACCTCTGCCTAGCCCACAGAGGAATGTTGAAGATATGTTATAATTATTTAAAGAAATATTTTCTTCCTTTTCTGCAAATATCCTACAGTAAGTAAATTGTGATTTTTAAACTTATTGGTACCATACTCGAAAGTGAAATTTCCCATATTTTATTTATTTAGTTAATAGAGGGGAAAATATAACTTTATTATTTTTTATTGTATGTAGGTATAGATTACTAACTATTTACACTAGGTACTAAATTAAATGGTTTGTTTTTCTCCCTGAATGTCAGGAATATAGCCACTTTTTAAATGAGGCTTATTATCATAGTTTGGGTTTTATAACACAAATATAATATTTAAATGGAAAATAAACTGATAAAGGAATAAGATAATTTTGTCCATACAACATAATAAAAATTTAAAATGGATACTAATACATTGCTCTTTCCTGCCTACCCCTTTTTATTAAGACGCGAAAATATATTCACTTATGGTTAATTGAACAAAATAAGGAACACTTTCCTAAAACACATTCTAAACCAATACGAAGTTTTATAGCAACAACAAAATTAATAATTATTTTCCCAAAATTAATGTAAATTACCCACAACTGGCAACCCTAACGACTAGTACAGCCGAAAAGCAATAACCAGTCGCGGATCCTTATTCCGAAAGCTATATCGCAGCAACATCGAAAACACAACATCAACCTTATTCCTACGCAGCATAGAGTTCATAATGCCATATCAAATGCAACAAGCTCGATCGCGTTTACGAAGCGATTTCCAGAATACCACCGCGTCGATAATTAATGCAATGCGTTTTAAAATCGATATATAACGCATTCAATTCAATAAATAAACGTAATCTAATGTTTGTAAACAATTCTTACGGGATTTTACGCGCGAAAACATCCCTTGGAAGGTTAGAAATACATAATTGAAATATCGCGACTTACCTGTGAAGGGGAGGCGTCTAACGCAGTATGGCGTTGTTTTATGTTGGAATCTTAAATATTTAACTTTTATTACACATGTATTCACATAAAATCTACATAATAACCGGTGTTTTGTTAAATTTTTAGCCTGAAAAATATTTACTCGGCCTTTTTTTCGCACTTTTGACAAATGCTAGTGATGTGCGTACACAGCTTTAGAGCACTACTAGCACAGATCAAAAATGTTGTGTTATGTCTTTAGTCAATCGATTATATTACAAAAAACGAATATTTAAGCTTTAGTTAGTCATTGCTTTGGCCTTAGCTGGCTATTTTAAATTTTAGTAGGGCTAGTTGAAATTATTATTCGTAAGTAAATAATTTAAGATAAAGCAAAAGTGATACACTTAGTTGTAGAATACTGACAAAAACCTATAACGGACATTGAGACCTCCATCGAAGATTTTCCATATTAGCAGTTTAGAACATAACAAACCTAACAACATACAAACTGTCAAGTCCTTGTTTTTCGAAATGCATGAACCGATTTTAATGAAACTTCCTTCGCATAAGCAGGATCTAAAGATCTAAAAAGAGAACATTTTTGAAAAATAGTGTTACAGCTAAATTAGACCGATTTTAAATTTTCCATAGAAACAGATATTTCCAATTACCTTTTTTTAAATAATACATTTCGAAAATGTTGAAAAAAAAAATAAATGAAATAAATAAAGAGAATAAAGTATGTAAATTAAAGAAGAGTTTGTATGGATTGAAACAAGCACCACTTATGTGGAACAAGAGATTAACGGAATTTTTGAAAAAATTGGGTTTTTTACAATTAAAATCAGATCCATGTGTGTTTATAAATAAAGATAAAGAAATATATTTGGCTATTTATGTAGATGATGGCATTTTGATTGGTGAAAATGAGATTGATTTAAATAAAATTATTAATAAATTAGAAACAGAATTTGAAATGCGGAAATTTGATAAGACTGAAAAGTTTATAGGGTTTGATGTTAAAGTAGAATGGAACTCCATTAAGATTTATCAGGAAAGTTATATAAATCAAATTTTGGAAAAGTTTAAATATGAAAGCTTAAAAGATAGTAGTCATCCAGATAAATAAATAAATGTCGCTTCATGTAAAATATTGGTATTCAGCTGTATCCGGTTAGACTGGAAGCCGACCCCAACATAGTTGGGAAAAGGCTAGGCAGATGATGATGATTTCGAAAATGTTCATAACTAACTTTTTAGACCTATGTATTCTGCTTATGCGTATGAAGTTTCATTAAAATCGGTTCATGCATTTCGAAAAACAAGGACTTGAAAGTTTGTATGAAATGCCGTACGTTGTTAACGCTCTTAAGCCAGAGCTTGGCCCTGGCACCTAGGGATTTAATCCGGAGTCCCGGACCATCTAACTGGAAATGACGTTTCGCACCTTTTATTATTTACCTAAATAAAACATAGTTTGTGAAATTAGAAAGTAAATAAAAAAGCGACGATTTACAACGTTGATTTATTTTGGGTACTCGTTACACAAACAAACACCGACTTTAACAAAGGAGTAACATTACTTAGTTGCACTTGACTGCACTCAAGGGCTCAATCGCGAGTTCATACGACCGCCCTCTGTCGGCGCGACCACGCATTCCGGTTCACCAAACAAAGTTACATGAGCGCGACGATTGCTTTTAGTTAGGACGAGGGAAGGTTACATTACATGCTCCGTGGACGAGGGGATCATCGCATTGGTCGTGAGCATTGTTCAATTTGTTCATTCATGCGAGTGATGGCCAATGAGGACGCCATAAAAACGCTCATCGTGTTTCAAATCAAACTCAAAACCTCATTTATCTTTCTCTTTATTATCAACCTTAATCCCATACAAATTTCTTAAATGATACTTCGCTCTACAATGCTTCTGATACTGGTTATTATTGATAAACTTTTTATTACAAAACGTACACTCTACAGGGCGCTCACTCGTATGCTTAAACAGTGAGTGAGCCTTCAACCCAGTCACACGGATAAACTTAGCATCACACTCAGGACACTCATACAGACTCTGCTTGGTATGAGAGCGCATATGAACCACAAGATAATATTTGTGCAAATATTGCTTTCCACACAAATCACAGGTGTACTTTTTCTCAGTGCCATGACCATCTTTATGTCGTTTCATATCTGTCCATTGCCGGGATTTATGCCCACAAATTTCACACTTATAAGGTTTTTCACCTGTGTGTATCCTAGTGTGTATATCCCTCGCGTGACGGGCGCGGAAACACGCTCCACAGTAAAGACACTGTATCCTCTTAACCCCAGTATGTATACTCATATGATACTCATAATCTTTTTTGCAGTTGCTCTCTTTTCCGCACTCTACGCAAGTAAATTTGTTGTTTTTGTGCTGATGTGTGCTTGAATGAGCCCGTAAATTATATTCACCGTTGGCTACGAAAGAGCATAATTTGCAGGGGAGTAGCTTTTCAAAATGTGTCATAATGTGTTGTTTGTAGAACGACTTTCGATAGCGCAGTCCACATTCTAAGCAGTAGAAATGTGGCTGACTCAAATGCTCATAGTTGTGTAGTAGATAGTCACAGTAGTCAGAAAAGGCTAGTTTGCATTGTTCGCAGAGAAAAGACTGTCCTTTGTGTTTCTCTCTGTGGGCAATCAGGTCTGCATTTTTGTCGAATTTCTTGGAGCATAGCGAGCAGGTGTATTTCTGTACAGTTCTGTTGTGGATTCGGATGTGATTTCGTAACGCTACTTTGTTTTCATACTCTTGCTGGCAAACTGGGCAGGTCAAGTCCAGTTCGTCATCGGAATCTGTACTGATGTGGCGATTGCGTCTGTTGTCTGCTGGTTCCTTGTATGAAACTCTGTAAGAAGAAAATATTTAAAGATTTACAAATATTTTGAATATGTCATTTTGGTGTTGGAGGAATCTGTTCAGCAAACATTTGGGAGTAATGTATTGAGAACTACAAAATAAAGAATGTCCCAATTTTCTTGTTTAGTTTTGTTTTACTTAAAAAATTTAAAGAATCATAGTAGTATCATATGATTCTTTAATTTTTTTAAGTAAAACAAAACTAGTAAGTATTATTATAGTAGTCGTAAGTCGCGTCCAGTAACATGTGTCCTGTGTCTACACACACGACACATGTTAATGGACGCGACTTACGACTAAGTACCTACAGTCACGAGTAAAAGCATGTATACACTCGGCTTTATTCAAAAGTGATCTACTGCTTAATTTTTAATGAAATTTTATGTTGTTACGAACATAGCATTTTCGAACCCATTGGTTTATGTAATGTGTCGTATTTCAACGTTGCAACCGATAATTCACGAAAAAATCGCAATTGAAAGTTGCCAAGTGTTGACATATTGGTGCTCGTGACTGTACGACTTGTAGGTTCGAACTCAGACAGGCGCTTTACTGTGTGTAAATTATTTCATCACCACTGGTCTCAGAATGTTGAAGGAAAACATAGGAAACTGGAATGTCCCAGAAACAACAATTCGAAGATATGTTATTGTTATTAACTACCAATCCCACTGGGCCTACATGGTGGATTACGGCCCACTCCCTCACACACAGAGGATGCCTGTCTCCCAGCAGTGGGAACATTATGGGCTTATTATAAAAATTATGTTTATTTATCTCCACAAATTACAATTAATTAATTATTATGCCTAAACTATACTAAAAAATGTATGGGTTTTTTTTTTTTGGGTAAATAAATACAATCTTTAATTAATCCATAATGGAAATAGTCTACTTACGGTTGCTCAGATTTCCTCATTTTTTTTCTATATCTTTTACTTTTATCTCCAGACACATGTTCATCTTCATAATAATTATTCATATCTATATGAAGCATCTCCATCTCGGTTTTATTTTTTCTCTTACCCTTACCCCCTTGAACTATGGTAACGTTACCCTCACTTTGAGCAATGTTAACCTCATCTGGTGCAAAGTTAGCCTCATCTTCCGCAATGTTAGCCTCGCCTTGCGCAATGTTAGCCTCACCAGGAGCAATGTTACGCTCTTGCTCAATTGGATATTCCCAACTTTTTTTTTGACTGCCAACATAGATTACATTTTCTATTTGATTATCTTTAATACAAGGTTCAATACTAATAACTGTGTCAGAATTAGTTTCTGTATAATCCTGGTTTTCTATTCCTTGATTATAATCTGAATTGCTGATAACCTCAACTAATGGGCCTTCTTCCTTTATTGTTACTACATCATTTAATTCGGGTCTGTTAGTTTTAATTTGAATTTTTTCTTGTTCAAATTGTATTCTGCTTGCCATGCTCATTTTTCTTTGAATGGTCTAGATGGTGGTAATATATTGTAGATTTATCAAATGGGTACTATTTGATAATACTAATTACTAGCAGTAGGTATACTAGCATTGGGAAATTGGGTTTTCACTTTAAGTACTAGATTATCCTGTACTGAAACAAGAAAAACAAATGTAGGTATTAAAATTCGAATCAATAAACTATAATCAATGTAAATTCAAAATGTTGAAAATTGCTTGTTGCTTTACCATTTATTTGAATTTTTGTGTATCGTTATCTTCAACATTCCTACTAATTCACTTACTTACATGCTCACTTGAATTATGTACCATAGGAATTTATTTTCTGTAATAAACTGTTCAAAAACATAGGAATTTAATTAATTTACTGTAAACAGACAAAATCTTGCTTGTTTTTTCTTTATCATGTATTTGACATTACTAGTGATGTCCAGTCAGTAGAGACATAAAAACAAATCACTGAAGCGAAATCGTCCCTATTCCACTTGTGCATGAAACATGGCGCTTGTCCCCAGCTACTAGTGTAATCAATAGCAATCATGAAAGGAATGGAATAATTGGAGTTAATTAGTCATCAATCGGTTAGTTTCCACTATACTGGGCATTCTGTACTAAGTCCAGCCGACTTGACGTGAACGGGGTGCGCGCCAATTTTAATTTGTGACACGAAGCTAGGATAACAAGATAGTGCTAGTAAGCTAGTCACTCATACCTCGCGTATACACCCCTATCCTGATATTTAGGCTAGTGAGCTCGCTATCCTTGCACAAAAAAACTAGACTCGTGTAACCCGTACCTAATCTATTTAATAAATCTTAATTTCATTAATTCACTGACAGACAACGCACATCCTGAACTGTTGGCTCTAGGAGCATGTTTACAAGGTGAGAACCATTGGCGTGGCTAGGAATTTTGTCTGAAGGTGACGTCTCAGAGAAGTTTCTAGGGCAGGCATTGCCCACACTGCCCACCAACCCCCCCCAGCTACGCCCATGGTGAGAACTAAGGCAGGGTGTTTGAAAATGCCCCCTCCCACTAAAATGTTGGGGAATGAATGTGAATTGTAGATATAACAGTAGGGGAAGATCAAGAAACGGTGTGTGTGAAAGATGATATCTCTGGGGGCGACTACCAATGACGACTACTATAGGAAGTGGGGAAGAAAAAGACATGTTGCGTCGTTGTAATGAAATTGGGATAAGGGCAGGAGAATTATGATTAAAGCGCAGGCCACACCGCCCCAGCTGGCGGGCGGGCGGGCGAGCCGAGCGAGGCATCGTTTCACCTTTTTTCATACTTCGGTAGCTTATCTCTGTAGTTCGCGGTGTGAACCCAAGTATGAAAAAAGGTGAAACGATGCCTCGCTCGGCTCGCCCGCCCGTCAGCTAGCGGTGTGGCCTGCGCTTTAAGGGTTTAAGAAGGGGGGGGGGGGGGGGGGGGTGATAGTTTGGTTGGAAATTCGTTATTTTGGTCGATGTTCCTAAAATATAGTGTATAGTCTATGGGTCGTTGGGAAATCCCATCAGGCGAACAGCTTGTTCAATAAATAAAATTTTCTCAATGCAGTATAAAACTATACTTTTATTTACACAAAAAACATTATACGTTTATATTGATCTTAATTTACATTACTTATAACATCGATATCAGTCGAGAAGACCTATTTTTTAAGGGAAATATTTAACTGATGCTCTAAAAAAATTATTGATCTTTTAGCGGCGAACTCTTTTTTCAATTAATGGATCTCTAAAAACTGTTTGCGCTTCTAATGATGCACACTTTTTTTAATGATCGAGTTGCTTTGAACTAAGCTATATAGGGTACCCAGCACCATAATTGCGTAAGGCACTATCAATCTGAATAATATTGAAAGATATTGCTAATCCATTGCTTTATATGTTCGTAAAATGTGTCTGCTCAACAACGTTAATAACGCAATGAATGTTGTTGAACTGAGAAAATTTAATCCATTGCTACTGTTAGTGTGTTACCCAAATACCCCGCGGGTTGGAACTGTGATTGACCGCGGATGGAGAGGTGCCGTGGCAGTGCGACCGGCGACCGCTACATCCAAGGTGGCAGCAACTATTTGGTGGCAAAGGACCCCAAAGAAGGAACGATTTGAGGTTCAAAAAAGAGGCGCAATCATTTTAATAGAGAGCTCAATAATATTTTTAGGAATGCAAAATGTGAATTATTAGAGGTTCAAATAAATATATGCCCTTTTATAATATTAGTCACAATTTAAAAACGGGTACATAATTCGTACACAAGTTATATTAAAGGAAGTAACAAAGCCATTGCTAAGAAGTTCGGAGGAGGCCTTTTTATCTGACTGCAGTAAAAAAAGGAATAGTAATGAATGAATCTTGTAAGATTCTTAACAGGCAGTGAGTTATACCTTATACAGGGTGACAGGGACACTCAACGTGTTCCTTGAAAGGCGTTATACTAGAGTTCATTAGCAACTCCAGTTAACTAGGGTTCAAAACTGGATGGTTACCGAGCTGTCGGTTCTTCGATTTTTTTGAAATTTTCTGACTAGTTACCAAAACAATTAATTATGAAAAAAAACTACTCCACTCCAAACATTTAATTGATACTTTTCTGAAAGTTGAAAAAATAGTGATTATTTAAAAAAAAGCTTGCAAGACTTACATTATCTCAGAAATAAAAGGTTTTTAATAGCAAAAAAAATATTTTTTAACCATCCAGTTTTGACCCCTAGTTCACTGGACTTAATTTATTGCTAATGACCTCTAGTATAACCCCTTTCAAGGAATACGTCGAGGTGTAGGCATAGAAAATCAAAAATAATACTTCTTTGATATACAAGCGAAACCGCGAACGAGTTCATATTCTCGCTTTTACTCTACGAGCTTCGGAGCGTAGTACTACAATTATACTACAATTCTTATAATATACATATATTTACAAATACTTAGGAACTATTATTATAATGTCATTAAGACCGAGTTATCAATCATTAATACACGACACGACAAGAGGCAACTGCACACGTCGTGTCGTGTATTTGAGTACGGTCCTCAAATACACAAGCGGCAAGATGTTGACGGCTGCAGGTACAGACGCCAGCACATCAAGCTACTACAATCTGTCAAATTTCTTTAATAGATTTTCAACTTTATCTCTAAAGCATTAAGGTTCAAGATTGATTGGGAAAATTTGACAGTTTCGGGTAGCTTGACCTGCTGGCGTCTGTACCTCTGTCGTCGACGCTTGTCGCTCGTGCACACTAAGGCGATACGGTATTTACATTACAACGTTTTTTTCTTCAGTTTATTCATTTTTGCTATTCTACACACCCTGTGCAATCAAAACCAAGCAGGTAGTGTTAGAGAACATTCTGTACATCAGCACCAACACAAACACAGCGTGACGCCTTGATGGCGACATTAATTTAACACACTTAGGTATAGTTTCGCATTGTCGTTTAATGAACATAATATTTTAATTCCACTAAACGTTATTATTTATTTGTTTACAACTAGCGGACCCGGCAGACGTCTTCGGCTCCAATTGTGTTTTCAAACTATCCGGGAACCCATTGAAATATACACACAGCTTTGAACAGAGAGAAGTGGAAAGAGAGTAGGGAGGCCTTTGCCAGCAGTGGGACATCACAGGCTGATAATATTTTTTTTTTATGATTACTGTCCACTAGCCCTACCCATGTGTTAAATTAATGTTGCCATTGCAGTGGCACATTGTATAAAAAATAATGTAAGTTCATACATTCATTGAAGTAAGAAAGGACAGAATAATTTTCATACATACACAGTATAGTTTAATACAATCTAGCCTAATTATTTAGGCATTTGTAAGGTTATTTAAAACCTCAATACACAACAAGATATTTAGGGACCCTTCCTCTTATTTATTTATCTCATGGAAAACCAACAGCTTTATATAAGTACAATAAATATACTTGAATAAGAAACATGAAGCCAATTATAGGTTTTCACGGCTAGCTATACAATAATACAGTAAGTGATCTTATAAACGACAGATTGTCAAGAACATAAGCACACCAACCATCAAATCGGTACCGCCAAACATATGGAATAAATTACAATAAAATTAAACAAAATAAGTACCCGAACCAAATTAACACAAGGAATTAATTTTGAAGAAATCAATATTACACCATCCAGATTTAGGGAACGGGAGTAGTTAAAATTAGGGCATCCAGATCAACAACAAACAAAAACCGGTAAAGTGCGAGTCGGACTCGCGCACCGAGAGTTCCGTACAAATTTGGAGGTATATAACTATAAATTTACGGTTTTCGGATTTTTTCCTTTAGGTACTTGTGTTACATGACATTGTTTCTTGCCAAATTTCATGATTCTAGGTCAACGGGAATCACCCTATAGGTTTTGATTTCCTTGCGAGTCAAAATATGTGGCATAAACGGAACATAAACGCCAGTATCTTTTGATTGCGATTACTTAGAACTTTGATTTTTTCACTGCTTCCACGGATTGCAGCCTTAAGGTAGCCATTGACGATACGTCTGTTTGGAATGCTTCTAAATGGAAGACTTCCATATGGATGTACTTCAGTTTATAGGCACATTGACTTACTTCCATTTGGACGTACGCGCCGCCACTTCGAAGAAATTCGCTATCAAGTCGACGTCGTACGCAAAGACATTAAATTATTTACTTATCTTAAATCTCTTTGGTCGTACGGAAGAATTATTGATTGACAATGGATTTTTTAATGGTGGCAACAGCAGTGTGTATTTCGATAATAAAAACTACTTTTTATTTTTCACTTTTTTTTTGTGATATTTTTTTTGATTTTTGTTGATTTTTCAAAAACCGCTTGTCCGATTTCGATAAAATTCATGGGACCATTTGGGAAGTATACCCATTCCAACAAAAAAATAATTATTCAAATCGGTTGGCAAGCGACGGAGTTATGCGCGAACAAACATAAAAAAAAAAAATACAAACATCCGAATTGAGAACCTCGTCCTTTTTTTAGAAGTCGGTTAAAAAGACAGAAAAGACGAAGGAGAAAATGAACATTTACAAATAAAACCGTCCTGGTTTCATAGACTCAGCTCTTTCTAGCACTGTAGCACATGTACCCCCCGTCAACACATAGCAAAAACTGAGACAAAATTTACAAAAAAATGGACGCGGTTTTGCCCATTCACAGACGATTCGAACGACTTCCAAATTGCGTGTCGCACGTTTTTGACATTGACAGTCGGCCGCGGATGACGTCCATTTGGATTGGATACATGGATTTCAATCCGTTTGGAAATCCAAAGCTGGAAGGCGTCCATTTGATTGGCATACGTTTATCACATTCACGAAACCATTTTGGAAGACGTCCACTCCATTTGGATTGATGGACGTATCGTCAATGGCTACCTTTAAGTATTTGATATTAATTTCAACTTGATAACTCCACGTGTTCCTGAGAAAAACGGTCTTGACAGACGGACGGACAACAAAATGATCTTATAAAGAGTTCCGTTTTTAATTCTGAGCTACGGAACCCTAAAAAGATCTAGATGCCCTAATTTTAACTACTAACGGGTCCCTGAATATCGCGCAGTGTAATAAGGCTTTTAGACAACATCTAGGCTAAGTTTCTAGCTCAGCATACATTTGACAGTCATTATAGTCAGTAAGTCTTACACTTAAGTATGACGCAACCATTTTACCGAATAACAAGGAAGAGTTATGTTTTTATAAATCTTCCTTTTCACAGTAAACTTTTTGCTCATCACTTCACTTCGGAAACACAAAATCACACCTGTATTGTAGGGGTAGGCAGGTGTACACCAACATTTCAACAGTTAGTCCACATTCACAAGACGTCAATCAGAAAGATATTTTACTGTATAATTTTGGAATCGCACGTCAGATTCATTGCATTATGTCGTGATGGACCAGTGGTTAATGCCTCGTCTCTTATGTAAAAGGTTGTGGGTTCAAATCTGGGCAAGTATCAATGACTTTCAAAGTTTATCTTGGACATCACTGACATCGGTGAAGGAAAATATCGTGAGGAAACCTGGGGGTCTACTCCGAAGTAGTATCGGCCGAATGTTCGGCCGTTTCCTGCTACGAAGTTACTATTTGGTTCGGTAGGTCCCGATCCTACATTCTTTCGAATATTGACTATGGTCCCGACCCAACTGAGCCGCTCCGAACTTTTTTCGCATTTTTCAATAATATTCGGCTCGGCCATGTGTCGGTCCGATCCGAATATTCGCACTTTGCACTTCGGAGTAGACCCCCTGGACTTAATTAATATAAGTCTGAAATCGTCAACCTGTCTTGAGCAAGTGTGGTGATCCATGTTCGTGCCTTCTCTTTATGAGAAGAGGGCTTTGCCCTGCAGTGGGACAATGATAGGCTGGTGTTATTGTAATTAAATACAGAATTTGCGCATAATCAGCCTATAATGTTCCCACTGCTGGGACACTACCTCCTGTCTGTTAGAGGGAGTGGGCCGTAATCCACCACGCGGGCCCATTGTGGGTTGGTGGATACCACATGTCTTCGAATTTCGATCGAATTTTTTGGTTCTAGGTCATACCAGTTTCCGCACGATATTTTGCTTCACTGTTTTGAAAGCAGTGGTGATGAAAATAAATACACAAAGTAAAGTGCCTGCCTCGGTTCGAACGTACGACCTAAAACTAAAAGCTGATGGCCTGATGACTGGTCTTCTAGAAGCTTGAATTTTTTCATAAGATTTCCTTATATTATAACAAAGCTGAGCACTAAGGACAGATTTTAGAAAAATTACCCCATAAAGGAGTTAAATCATCTGCCTAGCTTTTGCCCAACTATGTTGGGGTCGGCTTCCAGTCTTACATACGTCAGCTGAATACCAGTATTTTACATGGGGCATTGCCTATCTGGCCTCCACAACCCACTTACTGGGTAATACGATACCCCTTGGAAAGACTGGTTGCCAGACTTGGGCCTTCTGACTACTCGTACCAACTGTCAAATATCCACAAAAGACAGCCTGAACCAACAGTTTAACATTTAAGTTAAATAGGAGACTTTTTGTACGAAACTTCGTATTTTCTGCCGATGGGAAAGCCATCGGGCACACAGCTTGTAGATAAAGAAATATGGACGAGATGCTGACATGTGATCCCAACATTTTACCGTACAATAACGTACAGTACACCACACACACTTTAAGTCACATGATCCCACTTCCTACATCAGTTTGGTCTCTAGAACACCCGGTCCTGATACCCCGAGTCCTGCACAGGCTGGGTCGGCTTGGCCTGCGCGCCGGCCACGTGGTGGTGGTGCCGCAGGTGGCCGGGCCGGCGCGGCGGGGCCAGGTACTCGAACATACTCTGTGTGTGCTGGGCCAGCATGTTGGCGAGGTCGCACGGCATGGGGTCGGTCCAGAAGAAGTCGTGGTTTAGAGCTGTGTCGGCGTCGTACCTGGGAAGAATGGGTTAAAAATGTTGATTTGTATACAAAAGTTTTTATTAATTCTTTTTTTTATGCCATAGAGTAGCAAACAAGCTGGCGGTACAGCCCAATGTTGTGTGGATATGGACAATATTATGACATACATGAAAATTAATCGAAATTGCATTCTAGCTTTTGGTATTTTTTGCTTGCTGATCGACAACCTAGAACACAGTAATGGTTACATGTGCTACTAAAATTGCGCAATTGTTGGCAAGGGCGCGGGAGATATCAGAGTTACAGACTATAGTGCACAAGTATGTGTGCCTACTACCACTACTACTACTACTACTATTCCTGAGTTCATACAACCCTAATCTCTTCAGGGCGAGAGTGAATAGGCTTCTTCTGGGCAAGCTCGTTCCACCGTAGATCTCATCCCTGCCTCTGGGCTGGATTGAGGTCAAGAGTGAGCCCATTGTCAATAAAAAAAAAAAAAAAAAACAGTCACATCAACCAGGATGGAATTTGAAATGGACAAATGTACAGTCCTGAATGTAAAGCGAGGGGGGATTATGGAATCCGTGAGAACCCAACCTTCGGATTCCATACACCTTAGACCCTTCCTTGGGAATGGCATGTGATACGGAGGAATGAGGAAAATGTCGTGAGGAAAGTTTTGAGTCAAACTCAAAACTCAAACTCAAATCATTTAATTCAACTAAACCAATTACAGGCACTTTTGAATTGTCAAAGGGTCGGTCAGTCAGAAAGATGAAGCTAGTTGCCCATTCCAAAGCGTAGGTACCTATGGAGAAGAACGGGCAAGAAACTCCATGGAGTATGATTGTCATGGCTATAAGAGTAGGGGAAAACAAAAGAAACAATGGATGGCGACTTATGGTGGATGGTAACGACTAATAGGAAAGTATGGAAGAAAAAGACATGCTGCGGCGACCTCGAGTAAATTGGGATAAGGGCAGGAGAATGATGAGTCACATTAACCTATATTTGATAGTTTGATATATTCCTCTTTAATTAGATTAGGTCAGAAACCTCTGGACACCCAGACTTTACACAGATGTTCTCAACAGGCCAGGAGACATAATCAGCTTCTGGAGGGAGGTGGGCTGGTTGGAATAACCACCGACGGCCGCCATGGCCCACTCCCAATGGTCCACTTGAAGGACTAAGTGCAGAAACTAAACCTTTTAACATAGAACTGTATTTCATATTCACCTCTTAGCTGGATCCAGTTGCAGCAACTTATCCAACAGATCACAGCCGTACGGATCCTTTACATACGGCTTCAAACGTTCCTTAACCTTCCTCTTCTGACCCTTAGGCAGTTCCATCTTATTGTAAAGATCTAAGTTCTCAACTCCGGGCCAGACATCCGGGGTACAGGAGCCGCAGAGCTGTGAGATAAGGATGAGTTGCTGTTGTTCTGTTGGGCCCTGCATGATGGGGGAACGGGTCCACATTTCAGCCATGATGCAGCCAGCTCCCCACATGTCGACAGGTGGGCCGTAGTTCCGATCACCTGGGGAGATTAAGTGGGATGTAGTTTTCTATATTCAGATGGAAATGGCTGTTTCTATTAAACAAAAAAAACTTAATGTCAAATTAATATCTGTGATTAATAAACGAACTTTAAGTTGGTTATTTTGAGAATGGGGCTTGTAGCTAAGTAATAACAGTTGCACGAGTCGATCTGGAGACTGGAAGCCGAACCCAACATAGTTTAGAAAAGGTTATGCAGATGATGATTTGAGAATGGGTTACTGGTGTTTTACACATGCTGGGGAGTTTCTTACACCACTTTTTTTTCCCAGCAAAAGCACTAGGAAGTGAAAAGGCTTGCGTTTTGGGGGACTGTTTTATGTAATTTTGACATCAGAAAACTGGTGATTCTCAGCCGTACGAACGTCTTTAATTAAGTAGTGTAGGTCAACATACCCAAAAGTAGTTCCGGAGGCCGATACCACAGCGTCACCACTCTGTTGGTATATTTATTGACTTGTCCCGACTTCGCCACACTGAAAGCCCTCGCCAGACCAAAATCAGCCAGTTTTAGAATACCATTCTTAGTTATAAGTACGTTTGCAGCTTTCATATCTCTGTGCAAGATTTTATTGCTGTGAATATAGTATAAACCATTCAGTAACTGTTGCATGACCTTTTTGATCTCTCCCAGACTGAATTTGACGTTCACATTGGACAGTAAGCCAGCCAAATCGTGTTCACAGAAATCGAAAACTAAATAAAATGTTGATCTGTATTTGTTGTGCAATGTCGCTTTTGTACGACAAATCTCGATCAGATTCACGACGTTCTCGTGTTTGAGGAGCTGTAAGATCTTTATTTCTCGCAGAGCTGTGATCGGGAAGCCTTCCTTTTCGTTGTCCATCAATACTTTTTTCATGGCGACGAACTTTTTGTTGCTATTCCTTTGACGGGCTTTGAACACTTCTCCGAAAGTTCCCTGCCCGATTTTAGCGACTTTCTCATATTTTGAGGACTCATCGCAGAAGGGGAAGTCGAAATCTTCAATGTATTTCTCTTTTTCCCTCATACTTAGGATGGTGGAACTTGTGCTTATCACGGCTTGCGTAGGCTCCCGCGGAGCACTAACGCCTTGCATTTTGGACGTAATTTTGCCGCTTTTTAGTACACCCTAGGAAAATAATAAAGTTTCGTGTTAATGTGTTATGGAGAATACCCGTGGCAATTTTTTGGGGTAAATTAGGAAAACAATCACATTTATTTTTTGTCACTGATTTAGTTGAAAACAAACGTCAAAGTCAAACTGACGAGGCAGACTAGTGATGGGCGTTGAAGGTTGAATGAACGAACTAGAAACCCTTAAATCGACCGCCGTCGTCGACGTACTTACTGTGACTGTGAACAGTGTGAACTGTAAATAAATCGACGGCACACCGATGATTAATAATCGATAGACTAGTCGAATCCGTAGACGCCTCTCACATCTAATTTGTTGATTACTTGTGCTCTATGTTGTTAGTTGTGCCATGAGTGAGTATGAGTAATTATAATCGTCAAAAACATTTCTTAGAGCTCATAACACAACTAATAAACAAATTAGCCTACTATCAGAAAAGGGTGAATGTAGTCCTTTGGCATTGTTATGCGATATTGCAAATCCAGACTTAATAGAAGACTAAATTATTGTAATTACATAGGGCTGATTTTTCCAACGCCAGATAATTTTATCCGAGAAATAATTTTGAATTTTTGACAGTTCTTCCATACAAAATCTGTCAGACGGAAATTTTTATCCACGAATAAAAATTATCTGTTGATTGAAAAATCGGCCTTTTATGTTTTCAAACACATTTGAAGACTAAACGTGGACTACATTAAACTATCGCCTTTTTCTGATAACTAAGCTGCATAAGAAATGTTTTTGACGATTATTAATTTTTATAAACTTACTTTGGAACGAAATTGGACGGTCTAGTTTCAATGACGCCAAATACGTCGACGACCCATCTGTATTGCAGACAATACCCTAGCGATCAGAGCAAAAAGCAATTAATGTCAGTGATGTTACCCGTATGAGCTATGTGTCAGTCTGGTTTCTCATTGATAAAAGCAGACTCGTTGTCTCAGTGATTGACTAAAAATACCTGATAATTGAAAAATAAACGAGTGCGTCCTTGAACTTATTATTCCTCCAATTCAGATACTTGATCCTCTCTATGACATGCAAAACTGGGATCTTAAAAGTACGAAATCTGAAGAATTCTTTTATTTCTTGGCAAGAATAAAGTTTTCTTTTTTATTTACCTATTTCACTTCTGCCTTAGGCTATTAATCTATGCTTAAGCTTAGAGAATTTAAATGCTTTAGGGCTACTTTTCTTTGGCTAAGGCCTTTTGTTACTAAAAATCGGATCAAGTTTACTAAAATTCCAAACGAGTAAAGATAACTTCCATTTCACGCATAAACCGTTACATGAAGAGGTAACAAACCAAAAAAACAGTCACATCATCAAATTCTACTTTCCCGTCACCATAAATGGAACGTCATTTGTTGTCTGTCATTCTCCTATTCGTATTTTATTGTTTTTAGATTAAATTATCGTGATTTTCCTGTGAATTACTCGACAAAAAGGTAAATAACGATTTAATTATTCATTTAAATAACTCGGTTCGCTTCAAAATTGTGTAAATGTAGTGATATTTAAAGTTTATTTTACATCAATATCGATCCGTACCAAAATAAGTGGGGCAAATATTTTTGCAAGTTTTTGCAATCAAAACTTTATTTAAGCGCCCGTTATCGTTATCGTGAAACTCTGTGTAGTCTCTGCGATAACACGCGATATGAATAACGGTTCATAATCAGTTATAAGTGGAGTAAATTGTGAAAAGAGTACGCCCCTTTTTTGTGTTGATTAAAAGTTAATAATAAACAAACATTACAATGTAAATTTACTACCACCAAGTTCAACAGATGTTTAGTGTATTTTAGAGTAATTTTTGTGTTATTACGACTGCAAAATCTAAAACCGCATCACTCAGAGACTAGGTATCATCAGATTCTTAATTTTACTTTGCTATTTCTCAGCATTTTTATCCTTAACCATCATGCCTGTATTTACGAAAATACCTGTACTAATAATTATATCCTTAATCTAGTTTCCTATTACCTTTCAATACTAATATAATAATATATACTTCATAAAATAAAAGTGATTTGTTTGAACACACTATTCTCTGAGACTACCCGTTGGATATAAAACCTTATTTTTTGCATTTGATAGCCCAATTCTTGAGGAAGGTTATAGGATAGGCAATTTAACATGATGCTATGACCCTTAGGAGCCAAGCTAAAAGAAAAAAACTTAAAACATAAAGAATGCATAGCAAAAACGAAGTAATGTGGCAGCAAAGCTGTACAATATTTTTTATGTTAAAACAAGAAAATTTGCTGTTGGTAGTTTCATAAATAAAACTGGTAATAAAGACTATACAGGGTCAAATTAAATTAGCTAGCGAAACTCCACAGACATGATGTGTATCAATAACTAAACATCAATCAATCTGCCTAGCTTTTTCTCAACTATGTTGGGTTCGGCTTCCAGTCTAACCGGATGCAGCTGAGTACCAGTATTTTGTATGGAGCGACTGCCTATCTGACCTCCATAACCCAGTTACTGGGTAATACGATACCCCTTGGTAAGACTGGTTATCAATATGATAAAAACCTAAAAAAAATTGATTTGATGATAATTCATTTTGAGGTCACTAAGTGCTGATAGTAGAGTTTCGCTAGCTAATTTAATTTGACCCTGTGTACTTTGTGTTTACCTAAAGTCAAGTCTTTTGTATCTCATTCTAAATTAAATTACCATAATCTGAGTCATAGACTCAAAGACCATTCTAATTATTAAATGCCTTTGTGTTAATATATAACAGGTGTTTATGAGTCATAAGTACAGCACAAACAGGTTTATGGTTTCTATCTTAGACAAAACAAGTTCTATTTTCATGTCTGTTTATTATCTTACCGCCAACTTGGCCAGCCGTTTTTCCACGCTAAAAGTATTAGCATGAACTAGTTTTAAATAAAGCGATTTGATGCGGAGTGCGGAGGACAGGGTGTTGTGGCGCAGCCTGGGAGAGAAGGCAATACCCAGCAGTGGACTGTGATAGGCTGAGCTGAGAGTTATTGCTGCTGGGGAGCTTGTTGCGTCACTTCTTCCCAGCTAAAGCACTAGGAAGCGGTGAAAGGGGACTGTCTTGTCATTTGGATGTTCAAAAAGTGCTGATTCTCAGCCTCATTTGAATAAAGGAATTTTGTCTTTTATATTAGAGTTCCCTCGGAAAGCACGTTAAGCCGTTGGTCCCGGCTGTCATTTGTAGATCTTTGACAGTCGTTACGGGTCGTCAGTAGCCTGAAAGTCTGACAACCAGTCTTACCAAGGGGTATCGTATTACCCACTGGGTTGTGGAGGTCAGATAGGCAGTCGCTTCATGTAAAATACTGGTATTCAGCTGCATCCGGTTAGACTGGAAGCCGACCCCAACATAGTTGGGAAAAGGCTAGGCAGATGATGATATTAGAGTTCTCCAACAGCACAACTTATAGCAGGCACATAAGACTATACCCTGTCCATTAGGTTTACCGTTTTTTGACAGCTGTCTTAGAACATACATATTATTGCTGTTTTAGTTCTAACACCACATAAGTCCAAAATATCAACTTTACAGGAGAGACAAAATGACATCATTTTACATAGATCTAATAGATAGGTACGGACGCCAGCAGGTCAAGCTACCCGAAACTGTCAACTTTTCCCAATCAACCTTGAACCTTAATGCTTTAGCGATAAAGTTGAAAATCTATTAAAGAAATTTGACAGATTGTAGTAGGTTGATGTGCTGGCGTCTGTACTATAATAATACTAAAAAATAAAGTTGCATATTTAATAGATCCAATTTAAAATGTACACAAATTATAAAATAGTATTGTCATGGTATCTTAGGTATGTAAAATTATGCAGATTTTTCACTCTACTGTAAAGTTGTTATTTTTTACTTACGTGGTGTTAGAGAACTTAAGCGACGATATTCCAAATTACGTAAATGTTAACTTTAAAATGCGTAATAAAATAAATATATAAACTGCCTTATCTTATTTATGGCTTCTTACAGATATTATAATACCGTACATGTATCAATCAATGTATTGTGTGTTGCTGCAGGCCTGCAGTCACTAGTACTATCTGTCAGAAAATGGTTTACCGCATGGACAGGGTATAGGCAGTGGTGAAGGGAGGACTGTCTTGTCATTTTGTCGTTCTAAAAATTCTGATTCTCAGCCTCCTTTGAATAAACGATTTTTTTTTTTATATTAGAGTTCTCGAAAAGCACAACTTATAGCAGGCACATAATACTAAGTTCACTTTTTATTTTTTGAGAAATATATACTAAAAATCTTGATGACTTGTTCTTAAACCAGCCAGTTTGAACTTTAGACAAGAGAATGACTAGTTTTAACCTACTACACATATTTAAAAGGTTACCCTACTACAAACAGCTTTACGTTAATACACTAACCCCAATAAAGGAGTATATTTCTGTTCTAGGGCTGATTTTTCCAACGCCAGATAATAGGGTAGATTCCTGTGTAAAAAAATAATAATTATATTTACTCCGTCAGTTAGATTATCGAAAAATAATGGACACGTACTTTTTCTTTTGTCAATCAAACAAAAAAGACAAAGATAAAGCGCGTCAAAATTTGGGAGACGTGACGTCACGCCATGCTAAAAAGTTTAGCAAGGCGTGACGTCACGCGGAACTTTAACGAGCGATATCTTCATAATTTTTTATAATAATTGACAAAAGAAAAAATACGGGTCCAATATTTTTTGATAATCTAATTGACGGACTAATTAGATTTTTTTAGGAATCTAGCCTATTCTATCGGAAGAATAATTTTGAATTTTTGAGTTCCATACAAAAACTGTCAGACGTCAATTTTATTCCACGAATAAAAATTATCTCGCGATGGCAAAATCAGCCCTTAACAAAACAAAACCCTACATTTTGTGCCACTACTGGGCAAAGGCCTCACCTTTTTCCTTTTATTTTGTGCGATCTCTGGTCACGTTGGCCATGCAAACATAATCAGATGGTCACACGACCTTCGCCGTTGTCTACCTTGACGAGAGATTTACAAAAAAAAATTGGGGGTCTACTCCGAAGTAGTATTGGCCGAATGTTCGGTCGTTTCCTGCTACGAAGTTACTATTTGGTTCGGTCAGTTCCGATCCTACACTCCTACACTCTTTCGAATATTGAGTATGGTCCCGACCCAACTGAGCCCATTCGAACCTTTTTTCGCATTTTTCATTAATATTCGGTTCGGCCATGTGTCGGTCCGATCCGAACATTCGCACTTTGCACTTCGGAGTAGACCCCCTGTTTTTTTTCGTGATCCTACATCTTTGGAATTCATTTTCATCAAGATCCTCATATTCTTTACAGCACCATGGCGAGTGAGAGCAGCTCAGCCGTGCTGGAGCTGAACGATGCTGACAACGAGGACACGGAGGCCACCACGGTGACAGATGACACGCACGAGGGCATGCCGCTTATTATGGAACATGGATATGATATTGCTGTTAAGGTTAGTGTATGCAGAATTTTTGTTTTTTTTTTAATCTGAGCTCCATCCATCATCAGCATGATACACAGGGCAGGTGTATCATGCTGATGATGGATGGAGCTCAGACATCATCATCATCATCTTCATACTACTTCCCTTATGCCTTAGATAAACTTAAGGCGGAAGATACGTTACCGAACATAACCAAGTCCAATGGACACAGTTGCGCTCAGTCACACGCGGACCATCGTCATAACCAAACAGCACATGTCGATACAGCTCAATAATTTTAATTTTTGGAAATAAATACGCATCAAAATGCTTTCTTGTGTATTTTATAAGTATTTAAACGGGATCCCTTCTTTTCGCATAAGGTTTTACATAAACAAGTACGCTGGACTAAATATACTAAATGACATTTTTTTTTGTGCCGATTCAAAGCGACACGCTCGAGCGTCTCAGGAACTAAAATTGAGACACTGTTGCAAACATATTTTGTGTGTACTACGAGATATTTAGAACATTTTTATTATGATAGTATGTGAATTTTGTAAAACTCAATATTAGTCCCTCGGACACTCGCGTTGTTATCAGCGCCAAAATGGCGAAAATCAAGTCTTCGCTTTGTCATCGATAAGATGTCCAGCGTACAGTCACGAGCAAAAGTATGTGTACACTCGGCTTTCTTCAAAAGCGATTTACTCCTTTATTTTTTAATGAAATTTTATGTTGTTACGAACAAAGCATTTTCGAACCCATAGGTTTATGTAATGTGTCGTATTTCAACGTTGCATTCGTTATTTCACGAAAAAATCGCAATTGAATGTTGCCAAGTGTTGACATATTGGTGGTCGTGACTGTACTTGTATAATATAGGTCAGTGGTCGTATGTTATAACGGGCAGGACGCACTGGTTGAAGACCTTAGTTTTTAAACATTGCGGGAAGGCGTCAGGCGTGCGAATTAAAATGGACAAGACTAAACACAGACAGTGGAAAGCTACATGAGTTTCACTTTCATACGGATTTATTATTCAATGCGCATACTAACATTTCTTCTGTATTGTGCATCCTACTAATATTATAAACGTGAAAGTTTGTGTGGATGGATTGATGGATGTTTGTTACTCTTTCACGCAAAAACTCCTGAACGCCAATGGATAAAATTTGGCACACAGGTGGTTTATAACCAGGATTAACATATAGGATACTTTTTATCTCGATATTACCACAGGATCGAAACTTATGCGGGTGAAACCGCCGGGCGAAGCTAGTTTCAATATAAAAACCAGGGGTCATTCTAATAGATCGGACCCGGGACAACTGTATCTGTGGACCATAAAAATACTTGACCCGTGTGAGAATCAGACCGTCATACGTCAGCTGCAGTTTATTTATATGCATGTTCACTCTCATATTTTCAACATTGCAGGTGGACGCGCCGATGAAGCAGCTGTCAACTCTGGAGACGTACGTGACGTACCGCGTGCGCTGCGTGTGCGCGCGCTGGCCCACTCCGCCGCATGTAAGGAGGCGGTACAACCATTTTAAGGTAAATTATCCAGGTCCAACTACTATTATATCTGTAGGTCAACGATCAGCGTCACTCATTGTCAACATGTAGGTAAGGGCTATGAGATGATATGGCGATCGTTCTGAAAAATACATTAAAAACATAATACCAATATCCGGCCTAGTTTCATTAGAAAAGTAGCAAAAATAAATACTTTGAGTCTTCGCGATAAGTGTGTCAAACGTGGACACGACGCGTACACGCAGCGTTAGCAACGCGTTTGCACGGCGTCTAGGCTATTTATAAATATGACGAACGCATAAGCTAGATCAGCCCTGGATGCGAAAGTACTTTTCAAACAGATTCTCATATTTACCTAATAATTGAATCCACTTGAATGCCCAAGTGTATGTAAATGAATATTAGCATGTATCCCCAGCTGCTCCACAAGCGCCTGGTGTCGGCGCAGCCGCTGCTGGCCCCGCCCGCGCTGCCGCCGCTGCACTCGGCGCGCCAGCAGCTCGACAGGTACTCGCCGGCCTTCGTGGCGCTCAGGACTTGTGCGCTCAACGCGTTTCTAGGTGAGTTCAATAAAAAGTAGTAACGTATTGATTGTGTATAGAACCGACATTCCCGCTCCGAACGCGTTCAAAATCGCGCTATTACAGTTTGGGGCGTATTATGCGCCCTGTTCCAGATCTACGCAAAAATGCACGTATCATACTTGAGAAGTATAGCTATGGTTGAAGACCAAAAATGTTAGTTAATTTTTGGTAATTATTTTCAGATAGACTCAACATATTTATGCATTTAATAAAAGTCAGGAGTTCCAAGAAACTTTATGGTCTTACTTAAAACAATGACTTTAAAAAAATATATAACACTAATCCGTGGGCCACGAAATTATCGGTTAGGGCGTTTCTTCGTTACACGCGTCAAAAATGATTATTTCCACTTAGGGCTGATTTTTCAATCATCTGAAAATATTATAAGAATAATAATTTTGAAATTTTGACCGTTATTACATACAAAAACTGTTAAACGCCAACTTTATTCCTCAATTAAAAAAGTTAAGTATCTGGCGATGAAAAAATCAACTTTACAATAGTGTAAATAAATTTGATTTTGTTTTTTCCCGACGCTGACTTTTGAAGCGCAGAGCAAAAACCCTATTAGCGTTCGTTTCGTGGCAATCGGGTAAGTAATGAATATGACATAATACCTTTATTTCTATGTTGCCAACAGAGCGAGTGGCGAAGCACCCTATCCTGACACACAGTGACGACTTCAGAATATTCCTGACGACACCCGACGACGAACTAGATAAGGTAACTATTTTAATATACCATTTATGAAAGTATTGTATGTGTTTTGTTTTATTTTTTTTTTATTGTACCGGCTCAGTAGCCATTTAGTCAGTAAGAAAAAAATGCCAATTGAACTGTAAAATAACTTTCTTTTTCTATGGGTTCCTTTAAAATTAATTGGTGAAACGTCGTAGTCGATAGGCATCGGCAACTAAAAGCATAATTATTCTACAAAACTTTTATTTTAAGAAACTAAACGCGAAAAATTTAGTAAAAAGTTAAAAATATGATATAAGAAAAAAACGGTTCTCTACAGAGAAACGGTTTTCTACGAAAATCCGTTACACGTCATCAGTGAAGTTTGACCAAGTAATGAAACAAGGCCCAGTATATACTGAGTTCTGAAACCCGTAGTATCAAATCATATTCTTTTAAAATTAGCAGTGTTAACCAACTATTAAGGCTGACTGTACTACATGAGTAGATATTTTTCAAAAAGTTCTATAAACCGATTATTTATTTGTTACAGGTATTCAAAAGTGAAAACAGCGCGCTAAACCTATGGGGCCTCAGCAGTGCTCTGTACGGTTCAGCAGAATCTAAAAATACTAATGGACCAAGGTAATATTTTCTCGTTGTTAATGAATCTCCTTCTTTTTATTTCCCCTGAATATTTTCTTGCATTTTAACATTACTGTGTAGCAACTTAGTGGTATCAAACCCGACTTACGCGTAGTACTGATGGGTTCGATCCACGCAGGCACTTTACTATGTGTAATTTATTTCCTTACTACTGCTGTCAAACTGAAGAAAAACATACATTCTAGGAGATGTGACATCTATCAACCCGCACTGGGCCCGCGTGGTAAATTACAGCCCACTCCCTCTCACAGAGACGAGGCTTGTGTCCGAGCAGTGGGAACATTATAGGCTGATTAAGTATTTTGTGTTGTTTCAGAGTGAAAGACCCGGAGTTCACTTCAGCGGCAGACTACCTGCAGTCTTTACAACAGAAGTTGACTACTCTCTGTGCGCTGACTACCAAGTTACACAAGAGTACTCTGGCGCTCAGCGGAGAGTTTATGGGGTAAGCAGTATTGTACATACTATTTATTAATTTCGTGATCTTAGATGCTTTTAAGCTCACCTGATGTGTGAATTTTATTTTTTTCCTAGTTTGAACCCCACTTTGGGGGTGATTTAAATTGACGCGCACCGAGGGTTCCGTACAAATTTGTAGGTATGTAAATAGTTTATCACGGGAATCGTGTCTCGAATATTTTTCCCGTGTTTACGGATTTTTCCTTTAGTTACGCTAGTACCGTATAGGTTTTGATTCCCTTGCAAGTGTCAAAATATGCGGCTTAAACGGAACATAAACGCCCGTATATTTTGGTTGCGTTGACTTAGACGTTTGATTTTTTTCACTGCTTCAAAAGATTGCAGCCTGAGTATTTGATATTAATTTCAACTTGATAACTCCACGCGTTCCTGAGAAAAAGGGTCTTGACAGACGGACAGACAGACGGACAATGAAGTGATCTTATAAGGGTGCGTTTTTCCTTTTGGGGTACGGAACCCTAAAAAATAACTTATACATGATTATGTAAAAACATATTATTTAATTGTAACTTTTACATTGAAATAGTGCTAAAACAAAATAGTTATTGAATTTGTTAATAGAAAGAAAAATAGGATTATTGGTCACAGAAACACGCGCATACAAACAGATAATTAATTCTAATATTAAGGAAAAATAAAAACAAAACATATCTATAATCACGAGCACAAAGTAGAAATAGTCGACGGCTGCACGTCCTGACTGTGACAAGGCTTCCACTCAAAAAAAAAAAAGTCATTTATTCAAATTAGGCTGAGAGTCAGCACTTTTTGAACGTCAAAATTACAAAAGACAGTCCCCCAAAAACGCCCGCCCTTCACCACTTCCTAGTGCTATCGCTGGGAAGAAGAAGTGGCGCAACAAACTCCCCAGCAGCACAGCTGTCTGTTCAATTAAAAAAAAAATACTTTATTGTATACAATACTAGGTACCTATGTTCGGCAATCAACATTATAAGACCAGAACATAAAATTAAATTATTTGCCATATGCCAGCTAGCCACGCCCTCAGCATGCTGATGTTGTGCTATAGGTACACCCACAGCACTGCACTGATTTTCAGTGGTTACCCGATTAATAACCTCGCGCCCGTAGTGGTATCTACAACGCCACATGCGAACAACGCGTCATACTGACGTCACGCAAATCCTGCATCTCGCAAGCAGAGTTTACCGCGCACTTAGCATACATACAAACTTCTCAACATCAATCGTTGGGCAATTGCCCGCCAGACACAACACCCGTCTGGTCGGAGGATCCTCCCTTTTCTATAGAGGTTGAGTGAAGTTTACACCCAGTTCCTCATACATCTATACGCCCTATAACGAGGGACTTAGGTGACATGTTTGTCACATCAATACAAATAATGGCGGTTCTGTGTCATCGAGCGTCATTTGAGTGTCATTTTGGGCCGTAGATAGAGGATGTAAAATTTTGCTGTGAACATATAACTTATGAGAACGCGGTAGTGTTTCAAAATCAAAATATTTTATTTCACATACACCTACAAGGGCACTTATGAAACGTCAGAAGCTAGGTGCACGGTTCCAATTGGTCGTTTCCTATGGAGAAGAGCCGGCAAGAAACTCCACGGTTACACTTTTAAAAATAATTGGCTTTTACAATGTTTTAAAATTACAGTAGGTATGGGAGGACAGCGTAGGCCTGTCAACAAGTATGTATCAGGAGGTTTACTCCGAAGTGCAAAGTGCGAATGTTCGGATCGGACCGACACATGGCCGAATCGAATATTATTGAAAAATGCGAAAAAAGTTTGGATCGGCTCAGTTGGGTCGGGACCATAGTCAATATTCGAAAGAGCGTAGGAGTGTAGGATCGGAACCGACCGAACTAAATAGTAACTTCGTAGCAGGAAACGGCCGAACATTCGGCCGATACTACTTCGGAGTAGACTTCCAGGTTCTTCTATGGATCTAAAGTCTACAAGGCCTACAAAGTCCTTACATTTCCAAATTATGAAAGAATCTATCAAAAGGATAAATAAAATATAAAAACCAGTCACTTGTAAACTAGGCGCCGATTCCCTTGTTCACAAACTAAACTAAATTTAAGTTCAGTGCATCTTTTTCTTTCTTTTTAATTAATAAAAGGACAGAAGATAAATATTGGTTTAGTCCGGTCTCTGGATCTCATATGATGTATGTGTTGTCATGCTATCAATCAGTAAGCCAATTCCCGTAATTAAATACGTTTCAAAATCTACTCGCAATCTCATCTCGGCGACAACCAATGTCAAAAACTTGTCAAAATTGTAGGGAAATTAGAGGTATCTTTGGCAGATTGAGATTAAGATCAGACTGTGAACGTTCTTAATAGAATTTCCCCTCCGGTCTCCTCGTGTCGTTCCGGTGTCACTCTACCATCATAGATTACAAGTCAAGCACTAACATGCCCTCCCGCCAGCATGAAGCGCGCGTGCGACGCGTGGACGTCGCAGACGTGCGCGCGCACGGCGCTGGGCACGGCGGGCTGCGCGGCCGGCGCGCGCGCTGCCGCCGCCGCCGCCGCGCGCCGCGCGCCGCTCGCGCACCGCGCCGTGCTGCCGCTGCTGGCCGCCTACGCCAACGCGCACGTGCACAAGATTACGCAGAGGGATCACATACACGGTGAGTCATCCCTAACGAATATTACATAAATAAATGCGAGATTAAGTTTTTTTGTTTGTTACGCTTCCACGCTAAAACGGCTCAACGGATTTGGATGAAATTTGGCACACGGATAGACCATGACCTGGACAAGGACGTAGGCTACCTTTCATCCTGGATCGCAGACGAAGTCGCGGGCAACAGCTAGTAATAATAATAAAGTTTATTTATCTAGTACAGTATTTTAATCTCATTAAGCTACTCGCGCTTTACTTAAGATAACCAAGTGTACAAACACACTGTGAATGTGTGCGTGAAGACGAGTAGCATCAACACATAACACACACGCGCACTTTTCTACTCACACACACTTCTGACTTCGCCATTGTCTTGGCGGGGACCGAGAGCTCCTGCAATCACATTCACAACGTGTGCATAAGAAGCTATGAGACAAAAAAAAATCTAAAAATGAATTCCAATAAATAATAAAAGTCATTCACTTAACTAACATTTATTATTTACATTACAACAAATAAATAAGACTATGTACCCTAATTTGGGGCAAATAGAAATCTAGGGGTGAATCAAGAACAATTAAAAAAAGGACTTCAGCTACCTACAGGTATACAATGTGGTGGAGACCGCAATAAATGAAAATACTAAGGGTAGTGACATGCCTCGATGCCTCGCTCGCTACCCGATGTCACCTCCATGTAAAACAAATGCATGCTTCTGTGTCGCTGGCACGACTGAATTTTATATCTTGTTGGCCCAAAACTTTGCCACTTCCACGGCGTCGTCAGTGGCGCAGAGGTCGTCTCCGAACACAAGTGGGAAGATGTGGGTCCAACTTGATAAAGTGGGGCTACCTTCATGGAAGTAGGGTGTGATTGTGGAGCTATCCGATCGTTGACTAGCTATAGTGACTAAACTTTTGGATATATTTGATTGAACTTTCGTATGTAGACTGGGGACGGCATTAGATACACGCAGTTTAATTTATTGTCGTCCCCATCTTGTATACAGGGTGGCAGGGACATCGACGCGCAAACTGTAACCATGAATTAAGCACATGATTCTAGAGCACAGAAATTTTCCGTCGGTTATTAAAAAAAATCAGACGAATTATTTCTGCGTTAGAGGTGCGGAATTCATGGTAACAGTTTGCGCGTCGATGTCCCTGCCACCCTGTATTCATCCCTGCATTTCTATAGACCCCATTTTGCCAGTAATTTAATCGTCCAAATTGACTCTGGCCACAATATTTTCACAAACAGACTGGATTTTCACACTATTTTCATAAGAACTCTTGGCTGCAGGTCCTTGTATCAAAGACCCTATGAAACGGAGCAATTTCTCGGGAATTTCTCCATCATTTTCACCATCAGAATTTCTCTTCATAGATCTTATCTCTCGACGTAATTCAAATGCAATTTTATCGTGTTTAAAGTCTTCATTTTCAATAAAAGCGCTGTCAAAATCTGCTGTCCCATTTTTGAATACAACCTTCTTTTTAGATTTCGTAGTTATTTTTATCATACCCTTATAATGGTTAAGTATCTGCTCGTATAGATTTTGAACAGTGTTGCTTTCCACATCCAATGGGGTGGTCGTATTTTGAATTTCGCACAGTAACGCTTTGTAGCGTTCAAAAAGGTCTGTCAATAAGTAGGCTTTATTCTTGTTTATGATTTTATCATCTATGAACACGCAGAGTGCTTGATATGCTTCGGTTTTTATTTTTTTTATAACCAGCTTGACGTCTTCTTCGTTACAGTTCTTGGTAGTTATTTTCAGGTGTTGATTTCTATATTCTACTCTGCAAAGAGGATGGTATGAAAATGCTTTATTTTCGTTCAATTTCTCTAACAAATTTTCGTCTTCCATTGCTTGAGCTGCCTCCAAAACCTTCTCAAATTCATCCTCTTTGGCTGTTTCTGGCAGCTCAACCTGCAAGCCTATTTTCCTCTGCTCCTTCCCACAAAATAAACAGACATCATTCGCTGACGAGTCCATCTCAACGATTTTAGGTCCTATTGTCTCCTCACCAAAGTTCAAATGCGGTTGGTTATAAATACTTCCGTATCTGAATAGATCCATGCCAGAACCAAATGCGTAATGATCTTTCGTCATATCCTTTTTGATAGGAGATTTTCTTGTTAGTATTGACTTAAGGATTACTCCTCGAGAAATATCTGGATTGACATAACTTGGTTCATCCATTTGGTATGTCTTAAAAGGTGATACTTTTAAGTCTATATCACAGGTTTTGGTACCAAAGTGAGGGATCTCTATAAGCTTCGGAATCTCTATGCTGCTGGATGGAGTGTTTTTCTTAAATGCGTTGGGCGACTCGATTTTGAGGGAAGGTATGTTGTTGATTAGTGCCTGTAAATGAAAAGAATAAGAGTTAGTATTTACACATAACAGCACGCCTTGTTTCCCCGAAGGGTTGGGCTGAGGTGTAACTATGGTATACCGACATTTCGCCAGTTATGTTTAAGTCTTCTGTAATAGAGGGTGAGCCTATTGCCATCAATCGGGCAGAACTCCGGACTCAGGGCTGTTACTGAGAAATTCCAGATGGAATACTGAATACCACTGCCTCATGCTCAGCAGTAGCACGTGCAACTATTAGACCACCGAGGAAGTAGAGTTAGTATTTTGTGCAAAGAAAATAAATTTCTGAAGTCTATTCAAATTGATGTTATTTCAAGTAACACAAATATCAACTTTATTTTAATGGTGATTAAGTTGATTTCAGAGTGACTAGTAGTATTGAAAAAGTTATAATTTTTTTTGAAGTTCTTGCGTAATCTGAACTTTATTGTGTAGGAATTAAAGTTACTCTTCTATAAACTCATATTTCTTTACATTTTTGGCAAATAAATCGCGAATGCAGCTTATGTTTCTATGTGACAGTTGTTTGGCACCTATAAAAGGATTATTCTTATTAGACCTAGGTAGGTACCTCTACGACCTAGGTAGTTATGGACAACTACCTAGGTTGTAGAGGTCATTCAAGTTGGACCCCCAGATCATACACGCTGCCTATAACCTCAACAATCTGCTTATTTTAGTTATGATTTTCTGTGGTGTTTATTGCCTGTTCTCCTCTATAAGAACCAACTATACTTTGGAATTAAAGAAAACGTGTTAATTTGTGGTAAACATGACGCAGAGAAAGAACACAAACACAAAAAAGAACAAATTGGTGTAAAAGTTTACAGTGGCTCCAAGTGAAATACTGATATTCAGCTATATTCAGTAAGACTGAAGCTGTCCCCAACATATGAAAAAACTAGGCTATACCCTGTCCATAACGTTAACCGTTTTTTGATAGCTGTCTTAGAACATTATGTAGATATTCCAGATTACGTAAAAGTTAACTTTATAATGCATAATAAAATAAATATATAAACTGCCTTGTCTTATTGAATTATCTTATTTATGGCTCTCTATCAATCAATATATTGTGTGTTGCTGCAATCACTAGTTCCATCTGTCAGAAAACGGTTTACCTAATGGACAGGGTATAATTGAAATACCTTTGACTTATCATAAAAAATAATCAAGTGATCCTTTAAGAGTATCTGATTATTTTTTTATTATAAATCATAATGTGGCATCACAGCTGAAGTGGAAAAATGTCAACTAACTTAGTCCACTGTAAGTAGTTGGTTTCTATTTTATGAAAACCTCATCTTATTCATTTCCTCAATGATGAGTCATTGACTGATTAACATAACATTTTACCGATTGTAATTTTTTTATGACTGTAACCTTGTTGACATTTTGCAACATTCTAATGTAATTTAAATGATTTGACATTAATTTGTATTATTATAATTTTATTTATTGTTTTTTTAATTGATAATAGCTTTAAATTTGTGTAAATTTAATATGATTTGCATGCCAATGTGACGGTAGAACATGAAGGACTGTTATTAAAAAAAAGAGATCAATTGATTCAATCGTAACTGTGCGGGGGACAACAACGCTTTGAAGACTCCTGAGTTCCCCGGTTGTAGGCTCTGCTTTAAAACTAGTCACTACTAGTTTTAACCTGCAAGGTACATAGCTCCTTCAGTGAGGAGCTATGCACCTGGCGGTTTGAGAAAGACGTACCCATATAATACCCATGTTTATAAACAAATACATTAGGTATTTGATTTATTTGCTACAAATAAAATTGGATTTTGAATCCTACAATAATATTATGTAACCATGAGATGACCTTTACTTTTCCAGTTTGACCCTGTATTTATTTATTCATTAAAATTCTACAAGGTCCTGGTTTTTCTAGATTTATTTACAAGAAAAACTTTTATTTAGATCAGCATTTTGAACATTCAGCCCAAATATAATCCAATTACAAAAGGACAGGAATGTCTGACAACCAGTCTTACCAAGGGGTATTGTGACCCAGTAACTGGGTCCAGGGGGTCAGAAAGGTAGTATAGCTCTATATAAAATCCTGGTATTCAGCTCCATCACCTCCACAAGGTAAAGACTAGGCCAATTGTTTTTTTTTTAGTTTATAGTTTTGTATGTCTGTGCTGAGCAATTTATAAACACTTTCCTGAAAAGGTAATGATTCCTTTCCCAGACTTCTACACACTCACAGAGACTTCTACATAAATACATAAACTCATGCATTTTTCCCACGGGGGTAGGCAGAGACTACAGAACGCCACCTGCTACAATCCTTACATACTCCTTTTGCTTTGTTAACGTTTGTACATTCAATAGGATCTAATAAAATTAAAAATATAAAAAAAAAATATTTACCTGGCCATTACTGAACATAGAGTCGAACTCCTTTCTATCATTACTTTTTAACACAATAAACTTATCATAGCATTGTAAATGATAACCTTTTTGCATCACACTCTTTGGTAAAACGACATCTTTATAGATCAGGTTCTTTTTCTTTCGAAACGCCTGTATTTTGCGACATTTTTCTAATCTTTCTTCATTAAATTTCTTGATAATGATGCTCGATTTTTCGCACAAGAAACAGGTTAGCATTTTTAGTTGTATTAACTTTTGTTTTCTTAAATCCATTCCGTTTTTGCGTTTAAAATAACCTCAAAAACTATACCATAGTCTTTATCTACGCACAAATCACTATATTGACACTTTTTGTACAAAATTCACTGTATCAATGAGAAAATACGGAAGTATAAAACAAAATTAAAGAGTTGGTTTGTCTCAATGTCAACATTTAACCTCGCTTTGGTGTTCCTTGTCGAAACATTACACTTTTAACACACGTTCAGCCACAGATCACACAAATAACACCTATTACTAGTTGATAATTGTTTAGGAATTAGTTTTACAGTTATTTTTAACAAATAAATCACCGTTTTACAGTGATGTTTACAACGCAAGGTCGAGTGTTGACGTTTGACGCGCGCGTTTCATTGAACCACGGGGCGGTCGCTTTTTACGATAGGTAGCGGAGACTGCCGAATGGGGCCGAAGTTGTAAAATGGCCATGAGTAAGAGAGATAGTATATAGTCGTGCTCTGTCGCTCGCATGTGTTTTGTTTTGAGATAGTGATGTGATGTGTGCCGTCATGACGTGGTTATCGATACCATTTTTGAAGTTAAACTTCTTAAACGGCGATTCGATAATTGGACGAGAATTTAGTCACATCTCAAGGACGCGTCGTAAGGAGGGGTCGTAATCCACCACGCAGGCCTAGTATGGGTTGGTAGATGTCACATGTCTTCGAATTTTTGGTTATAGGATATGCCTGTTTACTCAAGATGTTTTCGTTCACCGTTTTGAGAGGAGTGGTGATGAAATTATTCACATAAAGAAAAGCGCCTGTCTGGGTTCGAACCCACACGTCCTACAACTCGTAAGTCGGGGACGTTACCACTAGGCCACCACTACTCGTTGGAGATGTTGTAGTTTGACATAGGGCCCTGAAACCACTCATTATTATATATTTATAAGTGATCACTCAAACACAAACATGCATCACACACTACATAAATTACCGAAACACTCACCACACTAACAATATACACACCTCACCTAATCACTGAACATTTTTTATTATTTTTTTTTCTTATTTATAAATTTGTATTTTCCGGAATCGCTATTTTTTGATTTTAAGTTATTTATTTTTCTTGTTTTGTTTAATTACTTAGCTTTGTCTCTCATTTTGTAGCTTACTGTAATGATTACCATACACATAATTATTTATAATATACATATTTTACACGTGCTGTTATAGGTCAACCATTTATGACGGGGATCGAAACTGTTTCTCTTAAACACAGGTTATTTTGTAACCTATCTAGGAGAGCAGTACGGCACCCACTAACTAGAATAAGAAACTCCATGCTTATGCGTTATATAATACCTTGCCATGTACTCTAGTCCTAGTTGACCAATAAATCTTTATTATTATTATATTATTATTATTATTATTATCAGGATTAAATGTAAACAAAAGCTCATTATTGCAGAACTTTAAACGTATCGACAAACTTAGTGATACCAAGTTATACCTCCCTACAGAATGACCGCGAGCATCGAACTCGATCGATGATAGCAAGGTCAACGAGCTTAGCACGCCATTCATTGCTCGCTTAAAAGTACGCAAGGTCGATGCCCTCACAACCAAATGGCAATGTATGTCATACAGTCTATTTCAGCTATAGCTGGGTAATGGAAAAAAAAAATTGTCCATCACGGGACGACCGGCAGATATGAAACATCGAAATGTTTCTCGTGATGGCAAAAGAAAAAAAAACAAAGTTATTTATTCAAATTAGGCTAAGAATCAGCACTTTTGGAACCTCAAAATTACATAAGACAGTCCCCCAAAACGGCCGCCCTTCACCACTTCCTAGTGCTTTCGCTGGGAAGAAGAAGTGGCGCAACAAACTCCCCAGCAGCACAGCTGTCTATTCAGTTAGACAAATTTGCTTCTATACAGAGTGCGTCATGCCATTTGCCATCACGGCATGCCAGTCAGCCTTACCCCCATGGCGCGCCTTTAGATGTTTCATATAAAAAGAAGAAGGACAACTGAACAACCCATCCATTTTTTTATAAATTTGCTGCGCATGGCAGAATTATAAAAAAAAAAATATTTTTAAAGGCTAATGAAAAAGGCTTGTTGCCTTGCCTTACGTTTTTGTAGTCTTTTGAATGCCTAAGGCATTAAGTCCGCCTTCATACTTTTTTTGTGTGCGAAAAGATTAAATCATTTTTATGAACCCAGCTAAATAAAATAAAATGTCTTTGTTACAGCTGCCTATGTCGCCGGGACCAACACTACTGATGACCTACACAATAGGTAAGATTCATAATTGTATAATACTTATTTGTCTTCAAACACTTCAGCAGTAGTAGAGCGGTATGTGAAGAGCTGGCCCGCGAAGTACCTACTACCACCGTCTTCCTGCCCTTGTCCTAACTCGGGATCGACGCAACCGTTTTCTTCTTCCATTCTCCCCTGTCAACCGTCACGCTATCATTCACTCCCTTCTCTTTCCTATCATTCCTTACACAATCCATCCATCTTTTCATTGGCCTTCCTGGCTCTCCATCCATCAACATTTATATTCGGGTCTCTAGTGTGAATTTTGTTATTTTTTCTTAGGTACTAACCATAGATTTTCCATTACTGGGCAAAGGCCTCCTTCCACCTCTCTCTCCCCATAGCTGCCAAGGACCTACCAGTGTCGTGCATTGCATAAAGGCATATAAGCAGTGCCTACCTCGATAAATCACCATAAGCCTGTCAATTACATTTTAGTGTGTGTGCCCCACAATTAAGAAACTCACAAAATTATCATACCTAACAAAAAACAAAATCTTCATACAAACTCGCGCGGCAGTAGGCAGTCGTCAGACGGCCTAGTCGGCTCCCGTACTATTCGCACATTGTCATTGGTATTTACTCGTTCAAGTTAATACGACGAAATTCAATTCCTGCCTACCTATTCTGAAAACCAAAGCACGCCAATGGGACCAATCTTTATGAAAGGAGTCCAGCTCATCCCGCCAGCTCCGTCTGGGCCTGCCGCGATGTCGTTTGTCACTAAGCGTGCCGGGGTTGTAAGTTTGGCCCATTGATTAAGTAGGTGTCACCGTGTCATATTTTGTTTTTTTCTATAATTTTGAGTCGGAGGTTAACGTCTTACGATCACGTGGCTACTTACTTCCGCTTCATATTTTATCACAAAAGATTAAAAATAAAAGATTCGCTTATACATCCTCGTTCAATCGTTTGAAGGTCGACCTTGGGTTTGGTATAACAGCGTGAGGTCACGCGTCCTCTCGACCTCGCTTTCAATGTATCGGAATAGTCTGTGCGTCATATTTGGCAAGGTTATCCGGGAGTTTTAGCTCACATAATATAATATTACGCTTGTTTTCCCGAAGGGATAATCAGAGGTGTAGGCACAGTAAGCAGCACTCAGTTTTTAAAATTTTATTTATTGAGCTAAATACTTATTTAATTAAAATCGGAACAGAAGTAATATTAAAAGAATATTAACTCTTGGCAATTATATGAAATGCTGATATCAATGTACTTACCGAATAATTTTGTGTCAATTTATCAAAAAAAAAAAAAAAAATCACATAAACCTACCTGGGTACTTAAGAAACGTCAGAAGCTCGTCGTTTCATGGAGAAGAGCCGGCAAGAAACTCCACGGTTACTCTTTTAAGAATATTTGGATTTTACAATGTTTTCAAATTACAGTGTTAACAGGTATGGGAAGATAGTGTAGGCCTGTCAACAAGTACTAACAAAATAGAAAATGGTCAACAAATCTACGGTCTACAAAGCCTACACGTTCTTACATTCACAAAATATAAAAGAATCTTTTAAAAAAAATATACACATAAAAACCTTTTTAAACCTCAAATCAGAATGTTGGGCCACAAAAGGGATGAATGAAAGGCAATTGCATGCGCAGCTTTGATGAGAATGCTAAGAGGGATGTGTGGTGTTACACGAATGGATAGAATAAGAAATGAGTACATAAGAGGAAGTCTGAAAGTGGCACCGAAACATCATGTCAGTCATGGTATGGGTTTGTGTTATGGAAACATGAGGAAAATGTCGTGAGGAAAGTTTTGGGTATAAATGTCGATGGCTATAAGAGTAGCGGAAGACCAAAGAAACGATGGATGGACTGTGTGAATGATGATATGGTTAGAAATGGGGTGATTGTCGACATAATTGCGGCTAATAGAGAAGTATTGAAGAAAAAGACATTACTACAATCATCATTCCAGCCGAAAGACGTCCACTGATGGACATAGGCCTCCCCGAAGCACGGCGGTTGGCGCAGTGGTTAAGCGATTGACTGCTGCGCTGCGTGTCGCGGGTTCGATTCCCGCACGGAACAAATATTTGTATGACCTACAATTAGTTGTTCCGGGTCTGGCTGTTTGTGTATGTGAGTTTATATGTCTGTAAACGCACCCACGACACAGGAGAAATTTCTAGTGTGGGGCAACGTTTAAAAAAAAAAAAAAAGACTGTTGCGTCGATCCCAAATAAATTGGGATAAAGGCAGGAGACTGATGAAGAACCTTAACCTATTAAATTGTGATGAAAAAAAAAATGTGATGACATGATTGCCATTACAACTGTAACAAATCTGAATTATAATATCCTGTTCACAAAAGCCAGTAATAGAGTTGAAATTAGAATAGGGTAGATTCCTGGGTAACAAAATAATAATTATATTTACTCCGTCAGTTAGATTATCGAAAAATAATGGACACGTATTTTTTCTTTTATCAATCAAACAAAAAATGAAAAAGATAAAGCGCGTCAAAATTTGGGAGTGGGGGGGGGGTCGTGACGTCACGCCATGCTAAAAAGTGTAGCAAGGCGTGACGTCACGCGGAACTTTAACGGGCGATATCTTCATCATTTTTAGGGTTCCGTAGCCAAATGGTTAAAACGGAACCCTTATGGATTCGTCATGTCTGTCTGTCTGTCCGTCCGTATGTCACAGCCACTTTTTTCCGAAACTATAAGAACTATACTGTTGAAACTTGGTAAGTAGATGTATTCTGTGAACCGCATTAACATTTTCACACAAAAATAGAAGAAAAAAAAACAATAAATTTTGGGGGTTCCCCATACTTATACGTTTTTTTTTTCATCAAAACCATACGTGTGGGGTATCTATGGATAGGTCTTCAAATATGATATTAAGGTTTCTAATATCATTTTTTTCTAAACTGAATAGTTTGCGTTAACTTCTAAAATAAGGGAATGATAAAACTAACAAAAATATAATGATGTACATTACCATGTAAACTTCAACCGAAAATTGGTTTGAACGAGATCTAGTAGGTAGTTTTTTTTTAATACATCATAAATCGTAAATTGTAATTGTACGGAACCCTCGGTGCGCGAGTCCGACTCGCACTTGGCCGGTTTTTTTATATTATTGACAAAAGAAAATATATGGACCCGTATTTTTTTTTCTAACTGACGGACTCATTAATTTTTTTTAGGAATCTAGCCTATTGTAAGGTAAATAATGGTATATAATATAATAGGGCGTATTTCTCATTTGAAAACAATTTCTTAATGACTAACTTTGTGCGTAAGGAAATTCTCAGTTAATGCTCTGGGTGATAATAGGATCGCCTTCTGTTGCTGGAGGTTTATAAAATAACTTGCAAAATGTAGATGTACAAGACTCTCATTGTACGGAAAGCACACGCCTACAATGCGAGGTTAGCTTGATGTGACGTCGTGCTTTCTATCCTTCTCTACCGACCCCTTCGAGGAATCCAGTCGTGATGTCAAGTTATGTTATTGTATACTATAAATTTGCGCAAAACAACTAGTTTCTAATATCAACATTTCTTTGTCCGCAGGCTTGAACAGGCATCAGAAGCACTACGCTCCGAACTATCAGACTGGGTACCAAAAACTCGCTCAGAAATCAAAACGCTACTTTTAGACCTCGCCGATAGGCAAGTCAACCTGCACACACAAACGCTCCATGGCTGGGAAAACGCGTTAAAACTGGCTACGGAAGCTAATATAGATGAGATATTTAAGACTGTCTCCAAAAATGCAGTACAGAACCTTTCGCCTTCAAGGTGTAGGTCTGAAATGACTCCTACGGAGACAGAAAGGGATCTAGATGATTATAGCGAAGAATTTGACGCTAACAGTCAGTATGACTTTGAATCGAATCATGTTATAGTGTACGATGAGGACAGAGTTTCAGATCCAAAGCTGAATTTAGAGAACGATATTGATGGTGATTTTGAATCGAAACTGGATGAGTTGCAAAATGATTCTTTGAGTGTAAAAGAGATTGTTGATACGGAGATTGTTAATGATAGTCAAGTTGTAAAAACACAAGAAGAGATTTTGAACGAGATTTTAGAAGACACAGCAACGGAAGCATCGAGTAGCGATTTGAAACCAAAGTCTTTGAATTCAAAGAGTGACGGCATTTCGGATCCGTTGAGAGATTTCACGGACGTTGATCTATCATGATTTTGTGACTCTCTTTTCTTTGATTTACTTAAAGATTTTTAACCCTGATTTAGGGACTGTTATGATTGCGGTTCCTTTTATAGATCTGGATGAGGCGTTTGACTTTATCAGTCAATGAGCGTCCAGTGCTGAAATTGAGTCAGCCAATCAAAGGTGGAATAGCAATAATCATTACGCTTGGTAAGGCCATTGGTGATTGCATTTTATTGTTATTAGCAGACGGGAGGCCACTTTAAGACATTAATGAACAAAAACATTGAGGGATCCGTCAAGGCAATATATTTGGACCACTACTGTACATTTTAGGTACTCGTGGGCTCCTACGGTATGTTTTAGGTACCGATTAGGGGTTTAGGTATTGCCAAGTCAGAATTGTAAGATATTTACGATAACTTAGATAGATTGAGTATTCGAATACTTAGAATTTAGTGACGAAAATCTGTTAATGTGATTTCTTATAGAAAAATTATAACTTAAAAGAAAATAATATCTATATTATTGCTATCAGGAACAACAGATATTGATTAAATATGTTTCTGTCCCTATCATACACCTTTGAAGTAAAAGGGACAGCATGAAACTTATCGGCGACTCTAAATTGAGTTGTGTTCTGAGTGTTCAACCGTTAGACATTGAAAGCACCCATCCTTGCATTTACTAAACCAATTTGAAAGTTCACTTTGCATAATTCTATAAAAACCATAAGCAAAGAAAATAATTACAAATCGTATTGCGTATATCTGCCTAGCCCTTTCCCAGCTATATTAGGGTCGGCTTCCAGTCTTAACAGAATGCAGCTGAATACCAGTATTTTACATGGAGCAACTGCTCATTTTACCTCCACAACCCAGTTACTGGGTAACATGACACCCTTAGTATCTTGGTTAATTTTGGCTACTATACTAGTAATTTTGAAAATAAGGACAATATAAAAATGTATCCAAAGCAATTATATCATATCATAATACAGCTGTTAAATACAAATTAATAGTTTAATTATTTATTTATTTACTTACATAATCTTTAGGTTTAGAAGACATTTATGTTCTTGAGATGAAAGAAAAAATAACTTATGTAAAAACAATAAAATCCAACTTGTGATTGTTAGACGTTATAAAATAAAATCAACTGGCAAAACTTCACAGTCAAAGTCAAATAGGCACATAAAATGCATTTTTGAACGCCAACATGTATTTAAATAGAATTCATTCTAGTTGCTCCTTTAGTTTCGTATGAAGAAGAATGGGCAGGAAACTCCATAGTTAATGTTTAAAAATATTCTATATTTTGCCCGCGACTTCGTCCGCGTGAAATTTTGGCCCATCGCGTCGCGTCCCCTCGTTCGCCCGTGCTACTACTTCGTTTTCGCTTAGTGTTCTTTTTTTTACTTCTTTTCCATTTTGCTCGGCTCCCAAGGGTCGTAGCGTGATGTTAGATAGCCTATAACCTTCCTCGAGAATTGGGCTATCAAAGGCAGTAAGAATTTTTGAAATCTGACTGGCAGTTCCGGAGATTACCCCCTACATACATACAAACAAATGTTACCTCTTTATAATATTAGTAGGTATAGATGGGAACATGACAGAATACCATACACGACTGTGAAGTTTTGTCAGCTAATCTAATTTGACCTTTATATTATATCATCCTGTGTTAAAATTATTTAAAAGCTCTTGAAATTATTTTTGTGTGCGCGAATGTGATTTGATTGAACTGTGCCAAAAATGCCTTAAAACCAGCAGTTTCATTAAAAATGAAAAAAGTAGTGTTTTTTTTTAAACTTAAATGTTCGTCTTTTCTACAACCTTAGTTTGTGGTCATATCATCATCATTCTCCTGCCCTTATCCAATTTATTCGTGGTCGTCGCAACATGTCTTTTTCTTCCATACTTCTCTATTAGCCGCCATCTCGACATTCACCCCCTTTCTAACCATATCACCATTCACACAGTCCATCCATCGTTTCTTTGGAAGACCAAAGAAACGATGGATGGACTGTGTGAATGTTATCGAGTAGGGGAAGACCCCTACTCGATAAAATGTCAATGGATCAGCTGATGTTTATCGCGATTTCAGGGATGGTCCTATTGTTAAACTACTATATTACTTACAGACACTCAGACGGTCATTATCACAAAGTATGTGAAATTGTTTATTCAGCATAAATATTATCTTGTTTTTTTTTCATGTTACTTTGTACATAGGATATATCCTGAGCTTGTTTCGACACTCCGGGCTCTAAGTCTGTTTTTGAAGTCCAGATATAATCTTGGTCAGATCATGTGAGGATCATGCAGATTAGTGTCTGAAATGGTCTTGAGTGGACCTGTCCAGTCAGTGCACGCATTTGTCAGTAATCGTGTGGCTTAACTCAGAACTTAGGTAGATACGAAGAACAACACGGATTTTTGGCACAGTTTATTTAGAATGTTTTTTTGTAAATAAATCAATGCAATACATTTGTATATAAAGGATTATTTATTACAATATTCCAGAGTTTTATTTACCTTATTTTCCTCGTCATCAGGCGATCATCCTCGCCACGGACCTCAGGGTAGGTGGAACGACGATCAGCAGGGTGACTGGTAGCAGTTGGATGAGAATCTAGCTGTATGGCGTGCAAGTGGAGAGGCTTATGTCCGCAGCAGTGGACTACTGAAGGCTATTGATGATGAGTGCGGATAGGGATTGTATGTGTGACCTCTCGGTTACCAGTCGGTGCCTTTAAAATTAGACATTTTTTAAATTGAAAGAAAATGAGTAAAACAAAAAGAATGTATTTTAAAATATATTTTATTTCATTATCTTTGTACGCACGGAGTGCTAATAATACATTTTGTCATAACTGTAAACTGGGGGCGGCAATCGAGACGAGCAACTATGGCGCAACTTTTTACAAACCAATAACAAATGTAGTATGTACCCAATTTAGACGTCTGTGTAAGTAGATTGTGTATTACGAGAAAGTTAGTAACTCGAAGCGTATAAACATTCACTGGGCTAACAACTAACTACTAAACTTAACTAGTCTACACTGTTCGAGTATCTAAATTCAAGTAACTAGACTGGAGACGTTTTTTGTTTAGGGTGGATTCATGCTAGCGCAGAGTCGAAACGCATAGAATGTTTTATTTGTTATTTATTTTTAAATTCTTTACCAACTAACATAGTTTATAAGCTCCTGTTGTTACTAACCATAATGGATCATGTTATCTGACAAGTAAATAAATAATAACAGTCCAATTATCTTCAATTAAAAGCGAAGTTTCACAAATGCGCGCGTATTCTCGTGGATTCGGACGTTTTTACGTTTTTTTTATCTTGATAGAAATATGTGCATTAACGTTATAGATATGAAGGTGATTTTCTATATTATCTTTTAAATTGACCTTCGCTGCACTTCGACTATTCGCTAACTAGTATGAATCGACTATTATTGTACAATTTTTTCTTTTTTATGATAAATATTTCTAGAATCGGTTGCATAGTCATTCATTTCGATTGCAAACACCAAACATACAACTTAAATAATAATAATTATATTTATTTATATTCTATTTTACAGTAATTTACAATGTACATTATTAATTAAAATTATATTTTACAATATTTTGATATTTATACCTTTTTAACTTGTGTTTTTATAGACAGACATTTTTGAATAATTATATGGCTATTTACTTACCAATCCGCACTGTGCTCGTGTTGGCTTACAACCCACTCACTCCCCTCTCACAGAGAGGAGGTTCGAGTCCCAGCAGTGGGAACATGATGTAATAAATATCAAAATATTGCAACAAGGATAAATAATAATTATTTAATAATAAGACGAAACTGATATTCTTATGTTTACGATCAATCCCACGTGCACATTATACATCTAATAACATGATTCGACATTTCCTTCAAGGCACTAAAGTAGTTGAAGTTGACTTTTAACCGACTTTAGAAAAAGGAGGAGGTTATGTATTCGATGAGTTTTTTTATAGTAGTTTTCACATCCAATCTCAAGATCTAATTGAGAATTTTTCTTTAAGAAAGATACAACCATTCTTTGACTCAAGATGGACAAGTAAAAAACTTTCTTCTTGAACAAAATCTCAGCCGTTTTCCAGATATTTTGTGGAAAACGATTAAAAAATATAATGTGCACGTAATATTGATATGTTTTTTTTTTATATTTAACTTCAGACATTTTAGTACTTATTCCAAAATATTCTTTTTACTAAATACAGCGGCGGATACTAAAGACTTGTAAATGTAAAGATGGTTTAATTTTCATAACATCGCGCCTGTATTCCGACAAGTGTAAGGCAGAGGTGTATAGTACACCCACATTTCGCTAGTTATGTTTTAGTCCCATATAATAGAGGGCGAGCCTATTCCTATCCACCGGGCACACATCCGGACTCCGGGCTGCTACGGATTTGCTTTTTTTTTTAAGACAAAACCTATAATGTCCTAAACCTATGTCGCAAACGCTACGAGCATGAGTTCCTGGGTTCGACTCCCGGGTGAGGCAAAGTGTTATTGAGTTTTTCCATCAGGAATTTCTCAGTAACAGCCCGGTGTCTGAATTTGTGCCCTGTTGATATATATTTTTTTATACATGGCTTCTCACAGGTCAACCCAGAAGGTTTTCCGCAATAAGTTAAGGCCTCCAGCCAGGGCTTGAAAAACTCGCCCCCTATCACATGGGACTTCAACATAACTGACGAAATGTGCCTGTACTATGGTCCTCTGCCTAATCCTTCCGGGTTTACAGGCGTGATGTTATGTATGTATGTATAGAATGTTTTCTTTCATCAAGTCTTTAGAACATCGTACCGAATTTAGAAATCAGTAACATTTGAGATTGATGGCATTTTGATCTACGTTCTTAAGGACGCAGGTAGTAATTAACTATTTGTTATGATACCAATATTATTTTATTGTTTGAGAAATATATCATCCATCAGTGGCAATATTTGACTAATGTAAAGTTAGGGAAATTAATAGTTTAGCAATTGACTAATATGTCGAAGGGCAGATTTTGTCATTTTGTCAATGCCAGATAATTTCATCCGAGGAATAATTATGAATTTTTGACAATTCTTCCTAATAAAATCTGTCAGATGTCAATTTTATTCCACAAATAAAAATTATCTGTCGATTGAAAAATCAGCCCCAAATTGACCACTACCTAGATCTTTTTTTTTTTGTTTGGAATTCATCAAATATCTTCTCCCGCTCTGAGCGGAGCGGGATGTCAGACTTACTGACTAAACCCCACCCGTGTTCCTTCAGTTGCCTGTGCCAGGGGCCACGGCGACTCTTTCGAACAACCCGCGACTAACTAGACCCTAGAGTTTGTTTCGCCATTTCTTCAGGGGCAGTCAGATAGAAAATGTCGACTCCACCTAGCTCATTTTTTTAAAAATAAAATGTCGTGTAAAAGTGATACCGATATCCTATTTACAGAATATACAATTTTATTTCATTTCCCTTTAATTGCCCGTTTAAGAAACGATGGACGGACTGTGTGAACGATGACATGGCTAGAAAGGGAGTGACTACAGAGATGACGACTAATAGAGAAGTATGGAAGAAGAGATGTTGCACCGACCACGAATAAATTGGGATAAGGGTGGGGAGTTTTTTTTTTTTTTGTTTTTGTATGCCATGTCCAGGGTTCAATATTTATTTTTTATCCGAAGAATAATGATTTTCAACTTACAACTGTCATTCTTTGACAATTGTATCAAATGGCTATAACACGACAATTTTTTTATTTTTTTTTATTGACAATGGGCTCACTCTTGACCTCAATCCAGCCTAGAGGCAGGGATGAGATCTACGGTGGAACGAGCTTGCCCAGAAGAAGCCTATTCACTCTCGCCCTGAAGAGATTAGGGTTGTATGAACTCGGGAATGCAGACGCATTCAAATTGATGTAAAGTGTCAATTTTCTAAACAATTATTTTCATTGTCTGTGCTTTCGTCACACCCTGGCCAATATTTTTACTGCAACATAAAATTATATTGGTATCACAGTCAAATTCGATTGTAAAAACTTTTCCGATATACCAAAAAATATACATTTTGACTAATATTAATTAAAAATTATCCTAAATTACAATTTATTTATAACAAGGCATATAATAATATTTAATTAGTGATTCCACTAATATTTCACCCCTTTGGGGTTGTTTTTAAGATCAAGTTTGTGCCCCGAAGTGTTTGGGGTCTTTACTGACTTTTACCCTCCTTGATAATAAACTCGGAGTGACTACAGGGTCAAAGTAAATTAGCTAGCGAAACTCCGCAGACGTGACGGTATCGATATCGAATCATGATAAAACAAAAAATAATAATAATTTGATTTTTTTTTCATAATCAGCCTAAATTGTTCCCACTGCTGGGACACAGGCCTCCTCTCTTCGAGAGGGAGTGGGCTATAATCTACCACGCGGCGGAGCGCCCAGTGCGGTTTGGTAAATGTCACGTCTTCAAATTTTTGGTTCTAGGACATGCCTGTTTCCTCACGATGTTTTCCTTCACCGTTTTGAGATCAGTGGTGGTGAAATAATTTACATAAAGTAAGCGTAAGAAAAAAAAAAAAAATCGTCGGTTGGTGCCTCATTCCATTTAACATTGTTTATGGGACTTCTGCCAGTTGGCTTCAGCCTATCGTACGTCTTCCACCCGGTCCAGCGGGGTAATTGTTTAAACTAACAGTAGGAATAGTTTTAATTTTGATATTCAATGCGTTTTACGTTGTTGAAGGGACAAATTTTTCAAACATACAAAAGCAATGGATGAGCAATATTCTTCAAAATGATTGAGATTGTGATTGTGATTGATAGTGTGTTACGCAATTAGGGTGCGATCCATGGCTCCGAGATTTAAAAAGTGACCCTAAGACGTAAGGTAACTTCACTCCGGGTTTATTCAAGGGTTAATACTCCAGGGTAAGGAAATATTTATTTCCGTGTATTCTATTAGTTCTTATATTAATGTTATTTCATGTAGTTATTTCTCCGTATGTTGTAGGCTTTTAGAATATGTAGTATTTGAGCTAAAACACTGAAGGCCAATTCTCGTAATTTAGAACGTTCAAAATCCAGTCGCAGTCTCAGCTCGGCGACAAGCAAAATGTCAAACTTGTCAAAAATGTAGGGAAATTAGAGGTATTCTTGACGGATTGAGACTGAGATCAGACTGTGAACTTTTTTAAAATTACGAGAATTGCCCCTCTGGTGTGACACGGCTTTAAAAGCATGTGTGCGGACGTGCCCTTATGCGCGACGCGGGGAGAGCCGGGGCGCGCGCGCGTATCATTAGCTAGCACCAAATTCAGTCGTGTGAAAACTAAACTTGTAAAATTTATATCCCGCGCCTTAACCAAAGCGATCACCGCAAGGTTTTTCTTAAGGTTAAACTAAGGCGTCCAGCTAGAACTCAAAAACTAAGCGACTACACGTACGGACCTCGGCTTAGGGCGTCGCGTCGAGAAGGCAGCAAGGGACAGACTAGATCCAATTACATCGGACGCGTGCACACGCAAACGTCACTTATTTATTAAAAAAAAAGCCCAAAAGACGCCCTCTGTCGGCACGAACAGGCTTTCGGGCTCGCCGAACAACAAACTGAACGCAACGGACGCGTGTTCGCACGACGTTCAGTTAGTTTAGCTCGCGGCAAAAGTCCTTCAGCTCAAAAACTACACGTTCCAAACGCTTTTTCTTTTCTTGTTAATCCTCTTACACGAACTCTTACTGTGTAACCTCGCTAACAATGGTGCTGCTCGTACAGGTCGGGCTCGAGGCGACGCACGCGCACCCGCTGGCGGTAGTGGTACTCCTTGAGGTACAGGCGCAGGCGCGGCGGCAGGGGGAGCTTCTCTACGCCTGGAATACAGAGAGACGGAGTTAGAAAATAACGTCCATATAAAATACCTAAAGACTAATGAAATTCCCGTAATTAAACACTTTCAAAATCTAGTCGCAGTCTCCTCTCAGCGACAATAGGGAAGGTATATGACTGGATTTTTTATTTGGTTTTCGACACAGAAAAAAATGTGTCATAATCAGCCTGTAATGTTCCCACTGCTGGGAAACAGGCCTCCTCTTTGAGGGAGTGTACTAGTGTGGGAGGGTCCTAGGACATGCCGGTTTCCTCACGTTTTCCTTCATCGTGAAAAAAATGTTTAGATATCCCATAAAATGGCAAAGCTGTATGCGTTTTAAAGTCTACGATACAGAGAGACAGCACTGCTGTCATCTGACGTCACACGTTTATAGTACAGCCCGATTTAACTTTATGGCGGCTCGGAGCATGAGGTGAGACGCTGCGCTGTAACAACTTTGTTCTATAATATCTATACAAATAATAAAGCTGAAGAGTTTGTTCGTTTGAACGCGCTAACCCCGGGAACTACCGGTCGGATTTGAAAAATCCTTTTTGCATTTGATAGCCATATTTTGGCCTACTTAACATCACAGTACACAACAACATGATCAGCTTTTAACGTTCCCACTGCTGGGACACAGGCCTCCTCTCTTCGAGCGGGAGTGGGCTGTAATCCACCACGCGGGCCTAGTGCAGGTTGGCTAGTTAGGAGCCGAGAAAAAAAAAATCAGAAGGAATGTTAAGCAAAGTAATAGGGCAATGCGATGCGACGGGGTGGGTCGGGACAACAAGATATGAGACAAAGTCGCGGACAGAAGCTAGTTAATAGATAGGGCTGTTACTTACCATCATAGCTGGTATGTGACACGATGACGGCTCTTGCTAGCTGCTGCAGACTGAAAGGCTCGCTCCGAGGTAGTGGAGCCGTCAGCATGGGCTCGAAGAACATCACACAGGCTGGGTCCTGTGTCATGAGACAATATATTAGTAAAAATCATAATTTGCCTGCCTTTTCCCAACTATGTTGGGGTCGGCTTCCAGTCTCACCAGACGCAGCGACTGTCTATCTGACCTCCAAAACCCAATTACTGGGTAATACGATATATCTTGGTAAGACTGGTTGTCAGACTTTTGGGCTTGATGATGACCCGTAATGACAGTCGAGACCAACGGCTTAGCGTGCCTTCCGAGACACAGAGGGGACGCGGTCCACGGACCACGAACCGTGCGGCTGTTATTACATAGCCACAAGGCCCTCAAAAACAAAAAAAGTGAAAAAAAAAAACTTTAAAAAAAAACAAACTATGTACCTACAAATTGAAAAATAACTTTGGATTTCAGAAATTGGTGTCTTTGGTTTTGTATTTTAGATATTTGTAGTGTTTTTTTTTGGAAGCCGGTCGTTTTTTTTTTCGTTAAAAAGTTGAGTGTGTAGTATGTAGTATGTACCTTGTAGTGCTCGATGAGCTTGGTGACGGTGGCGGCGGCGAACACGGCGGGGTCGTGCGAGTCGAAGCTGAAGCGGTGCTGGTAGTGCTCGATGCGCGCGTGCAGCGAGCGGCCGTACTTGCGGAACGACACCGAGAACAGGTGCTCCTCCTGCGCGGAGTCGCGCAGCAGGAACGTGCCTGTACACGAATACGGGCCATGAGACATCATGCAAAACCATTATGGACTAACCACACTTATTCAGCTCTGTTCAGCTTTTGTACATAAAAAACAATGATTTTGTATGGATTGCGTACGCATCCGTAAAGCTGAACGAACGCGTACGCTCTCCATACAAAATCGATGTTTTCTATGGACAAAAGCTGAACAGAGCTGAATAAGTGTGGTTAATCCCTTAAGAGGTTTATAGAGGTGGACTCAGAAAATTCTTCATCGGTAAAAGCTGATCACCCATCCACGGACCAACCGCGGCAAGCGTAGCTTAACCTGATCAATGTACCCGTGCGGCTGTTATTACTTAGCCACCCGGGTCAATTCATCAGATTATGTAATTTAATATGGTAATTTAAAAAAAAAAAATTTAATATGATTTTCTCAGCCCAAGTAATTACTGACATGAGGTACGGTACTAATACTACGTGGTCTGCCGCGAAATTAATATTACAAAGGTCCCCCCTTTGTAATATTAATTTCGCGGCAGACCACGTGGGTGATGGCGGGACGAGCTGGATAGGTTCATTCAAAACTGGAAGGAGGACGCGCGGGCTCGCGAAATATGGAAGGAGTGGAGGGAGGCCTTTGCCCAGGAGAGGAACAGCACAGGGTAGTAAAAAAAAAAATGTTATTTCTTTCTTTTAAAGAGGTATGAGGAACAGGGTGTAAAGTTCACTCATACTCTATAGAAAAGGAGGAGGTGTCGCGTCTGGCGGGCAACTGCCCGACAATTGATGTCGGGATGTTGTATGATGCTAATTTCGCGGTAAACTATGCTTGCGCGATGTAGGATTTTTGCGTGACGTCAGTAGGACGCGTTCGTAAGTGGTATTGTAGATACCGCTACACTTCAAATAATATTACCTTCTGGCTTATTGTCAAGTAATCTCTCTGCCTCGTACCGGTCCATCTTGCCCCAGTAGAAGGAGCACGCTGTGATCTCTTTCAGATCTGGCACTAAACAATGTATGTAGTCCACCTGAAACATAGATTCAGTGAAATATGTAAAGCTTGAAAATAAAAATACAATCTACAAAGCACTGTAATATCTTGAAAACCTGCACTCTGTTACGATAATATCGAGTGATCGACGTCAATCGAGCGTTATCTAGTTCCCTAGTTAGGATGATCACATACCTGCGTGTGCACCTTCCCGTGCGGCGCGTGCGCAGGCGCCAGCGGGGGCGCGCGCAACAGTAGCGCGCGCAGCTCGCCGCCGCACACCACCTGCGGGGCCACAACACTGTTTTAAAACTGAGAACTTTATATTGGCTTCCTTCGCGTGAATGACGGAAAACAATCATGTGTCTATTTTACTTCATATAAAATAGAAGTTGGCCTAAGTTACTCCTTATAACATCAGCAATCTGCCAGCGAAAGTTCCGTCAAAATCGGTCCGGCCGTTTCGGAGGAAACCCGGAATAAACAAACAAACATTTTTCAAACAGCACAACACAGCGCATTTTTCAAACATTTTTTTTAATTAGTAAGTACCGTGTATAATTTCATATAAATTTTGTAAAAAAAAACTTTTTTTTTTCAAAATTTGAAAAAATGTTTATTTATTTATTTATTTAATTATTTATGTACACACAGTAAAATACATAGTGATATGACATAGATATAATGTGAGTACAAAGGTACTGCTTATTTCTTAAGAAATTTCTTCCAGCAGACCTGCGAAAGGAGAAGTAAAAAAGAAATGTAGACAATAGTGTGTGAGAACAAGAAGAGGAAAATATGAATATGTGAAGTCTAAAACTAAAATATTAAATATACCTACACAAATAATGCAAAATAAATTATATATATAAAATTACACTTATATAAATACATAATACAACAATATATAAACATATATATATATATATAAATACTCACGGTATAGAGGAAAGGTAATGCTCTTTTAATCGACGTTTAAATAGTGAAATAGTTTTTATATCACGAATGCTAGGCGGAAGTGAATTCCACAATCTTACAGCATGGACAGAGAAGGAATAAGAATAGTAGCTCGTTTTATGAGGATGAGATTTAAGGATGGATCTTAGGTGTGATCTACACGGTGCGGCGCTAGAGCGAGCGTAAGAAAAACGCTCACGCAGGTAGGAAGGATAAGACGGGTTGTGTAAGATGTTGAAGAGTAGACATAAAATCCGAGTGTTCCTGCGAAGACGGATTGGGAGCCACTTGAGTTCCTTGCGAAGGTGTGAAACATGGTCATACTTTCGAAGACCGAAAACAAAGCGAATGCACAGGTTTTGCAAGCGCTCAAGCTTGTTTAATAGCTCCTCAGTAGCATCCAGGTAGCAGGCGTCGGCGTAATCTATAATCGGCTGAATAAGTGTTTGTGCCAAAGAAATTTTAGTCTTCAAGGGCAGAAGACCCTGAAGGCATTTCAGCGAATGAAAAGAGAAATGTACCTTTCGGCTGACCTCATTGACCTGAGCACGCCACGAAAGATTGGAGTCAATAACTACACCCAGATCTTTAGCGGTTTCCGTATAGTCAATGCGAACACCATCGAGATATAAAGGCATGAGGGATGTAACATCAGCCACATTGCGAACGAATCTGCTGCCGATGATCATGGCCTGGGATTTAGTTGGGTTAATTTGCAAACCAAATGACTTAGCCCAAACGCTGACGCAAGCCAGGTCATGATTCATTGCAGCAATTGCAGAACCTGCGTCAGCCACAGTAAAATCTCGATAAAGCTGCAAGTCATCTGCGTAGAGATGGAAACTAGAGGATATTACTCTGGTAACAGAGTTTATGAAAATTGAAAAAAGAAGAGGAGAAAGAACGCTACCCTGAGGAACACCCTCAGTGAGACTACACCAATCAGAGAAGGACTCCTCCAGGCGAACACACTGAGAGCGGCCCCGAAGATAAGAACTGAACCAGGCTAAGGCGGAAGAAGAGAAATTGATAGATTTGAGGAAACCTAGTAAAATGTCGAAATCCACTGAGTTGAAGGCGCTACTAAAGTCGAGCAATACAAGAACAGTAAGTAACTTATTCTCCATCGCCCAGCGGATGTCGTCAGTCACCTTCAAAAGCGCGGTTACAGTACTGTGACCCGAGCGAAAACCGGATTGAAAAGGGGATATTATCGAGTTTGACGCCAAGAAAAATGATAATTGTCTATGAACTATGTGTTCAAACACTTTAGAGAGAAATGGAAGAATGGAAATAGGTCTAAAGTGGGTTAATAAAGTAGGATTGTTAGTTTTAGGTAAAGGTATTATGTGAGCCTGTTTCCAAACTGACGGAAAGGAGCAAGAGGAAAATGAGTGATTGAAGATGTGAGTGAGAACAGGAAGTAACGAGGGAAGGATAAGAGTTATCATTCTTGAACACAACTTATCATTACCGACTGCTGAAGAAGTGATCGCAAGTATAGACTTCTTAACGTCATCCTCAGTAACATCTATAAGCTTGAAGTGAGAATATTGTGGTAACGGCAAACTAGCAAGACTCTCCAGTGTCGCAGCCTTAACAGACGGATCAAGAGAAAAGGGAAGGAGAGAGAAATGCTTATTGAGATCATTGAGGTTCACATCCTTACACTGGTTGGCAGGTGACTTGCCTATGCCTACAGATTTGAGAAATTTCCATACATCGGAAGAACTGCGGTTATTGAGTTGGTCGTGGAAATAGCGTCTCTTAGCATCTTGACACAGATGCCTGCAGCGATTACGTAACGATTTGTAGTAAGAGAGATTCAGCTCTGAAGGTCTGCGCTTATATCTGCTCTTAGCTTTATCCCTGCGAGCCATAAGCTCTTTAATTTGTAGCGTTATCCATGGTGCAGGGTTATGTCTAACTTTGACACGTCGGATAGGGGCATGCTGATCATATAATTCGAGAACGGTTGCGTTAAAACAATTCACCTTATCGTCGATGTCATCGAACTCAACCAGAGGGGTCCAGTCGAGATCGCCGGCGTCACGCTGCAAAGCTTCCAGGTCTATGCCCTTGTAGTTACGGAGATATAAAAGCTGGGACTTACGCTTGGGAACACGGATACGATACGAAAGGTAAATGAGATCGTGGTAAGAAAAAGTAGCCGTAAGTTGACCATGGTAAGAAACATTACTAGGAGAGGAGACAATCATAAGATCTAGAAACGAGGGTGTACAATTAGGAAAATAGTGAGTTGCAGAAAGAGGCAAAACTTGCAGATTGAAAGACGACAAGAGAGAAAGGAGTTTAAGGGATCGAGTGTCATTTTTAATCAAGCAGGTATTAAAATCACCCATTATAATAACGTGCTCATACATGGGACAAAGATCACTGAGTGTGGAGTCGAGGGTATTGAAGTAGTCTATGTGAAGATTAGGACTGTAGAGCACTGCAAGCAAAACTTTTGTGTGATGAACAGTAATCTCAACAAACAAGTATTCAGCCGACTCAGAATACCGTGAAGGAGATGAACTGACCACCCTGTAGGGTAAATCAGCACGCAGGTACATGGCAACACCTCCTCCTCCTTTGCCGGTCCTATCGTTGCGTATCAAGACAAAGCCGGGGAGTGAGTACTGAGTAGAGAGGAGTGATGGCTTCAAAAACGATTCCGATATTAAGAGCGCATCCAGATGAGTACCGCTAAAGGATGCCAGAAGGTCAGAATAGTGACCAGGAACACTCTGAGCATTGATGTGAGCTATATGAAAGTTCTTAAGGTCATTGGATAAAAGAGAAGAGATTTTATCATGTAAAGTAAGTGGTAAGGAAGAGTCACTGTCCGCGCTAACAAAACTAGTAGAAGAAGAGCACGAGAAGAAGCTGTCGTTAAGATCAGCTACATCATCCATGAGCATAAATTAATATAAATGTAAAATAAAATAAAAAATATAAATAGGATCTAAAATAATAGTAATATTCAAAATAACTTAACTACTAAAAACACAAAAAAAAAAAAATAAAGATTTTCCTTTGAGAAAAACCTCCCCCACTCGCTGGTATATTGGTAGAAATTTTACAATAATATTATATATTTCTAACAAAGATGCACAACAACTATAATAGTGTAGTAGCAATAAAAACAAAACGAAAACATCAAATTGTACGTAGAACGGAACGCGACGCAGTGACAGTTGAGTAGGAACATGACACTGACATCTGTCTACATCAGACTACAATATATCCGTCACATTGTCAAAACAAGTTCCAGGTCCGTCAAATAAACGTAATTTATATACCGGCAATAATAAAAATAAAAAGTGAAATGTTAAGCGGTGATACAAATAAAAATTACAGATTTAACTACCGGCCCAAGTTGATTGTTAGTATGCAAAGCGGCCAAGTTGAGAAGTAGTGAATTAGGAAGAAAAATGGAGTGACAAAACAACAATGAATGTGCTACTTGCGCAGACGCGTCTTCCTCGTTCTCTTAGCGGGAGTAGCCAAAGTTGCGGTACTAGGAGATCCAGGATCTTCAGATTGCGCAGAATCCTCGGTGTTGGCTGAACAAGACGGGAATTTGGCTATCAGATCGTGAAGTTCGCCTGCCGTTTCGATCTTCCGGCGGGATTTGTCTGGGCAAATAACAATAATCTTGCCTTCCATGGACCAGCAGTTCGGTATACCGAAATGCTTACGAGCAGCTGCAAACACACGATGCCGAACTTGTGTTAAGAACTCGGAGATGGTGATCCCGGTACCCTTAAGAGCTTTCTTGCTATCCCATACCAGTTGTCGGTGCTCCATTTTGAAGAATCGTACCAGTATGGGTCGGGCCTTCTGCTGGGAGAATCCAAGTCTATGACAAACATGGATAATATTCTTGTCCTTACATACCTCTGTCAATTTAATTTGGTTGGATATGATGTTGTGGACCACATCAAGTAACCTCTCATTATCCTTCTCTGGAACACCATGGAACAACAAGACCTTTCTTCGCATGATGGTCTCATGCCTATCGAACCCAGCAGCTAGCAGCTCAATCTGAGACTTTAACTTGGAGAGTGCTTGACAGATAAACAGCTTAAACTCTGAGAACTCACGTGCAATGGATACAATGTCAGGTAAAGCCGATGTGGTACCAGTGGTAGCCTGCTGCAATTTCGCTTCGTATTCCTGCATACGGGAGCCAAACAACTGCTCGAGGTCCTCCAAGCTGGTAGCGAGTTTAGAGTCCATATTCAGTGTGTAGTGAAAGTGAACCAGGTACAACTGTCACAGACTTGATAACAATAGATAGCGGGTGTGGGGGGGTCTAATTTGAAATAAACTGGTTTAAATCATTAATTAAATAAATAGAATATTTTTAAAATTTCTTTTACCAGGAGCACACAAAAGTGTATGTTACCCCTATGTCTACCCACAAAGGAGAAATGTTCTTATTTTTCACTTCAAATTCATTTAACACTGCTTGCTATGTAAAATATCAATGACAAGAAGTTATTAAAATATCATCATTGTTTGAAAAAATCGTATTATTGCGAAGGTAACTCAAAAACTACCCAAGCAAAGTTAATCTTTATATGGGACTAAAAATTACACTTTTCATATATAGTTTATTACACTTTCACGCGAAAACGGCTGAACAGATTTGGATGAGACACATGGGTAGGCCATGCGGGAGAAACCGCGAGGCGCTGCGAGTTTGAAAATTTAAATCTATTTTAGTTTGCATTCTATCTTAGCCAACAATAAAAATCGACATTGAAGCCTCAAAGTCTGACAACCAGTCTTACCAAGGGGTATATTGTATTACCCAGTCACTGGGTTGTGGAGGTCAGATAGGCAATCGCTCCATGTAAAATACTGGTACTCAGCTGCATCCAGAGTCTGGAAGCCGACCCCAACAGAAAAGGAAAAGGGCAGGCAGATGATTACCTGGAAATGCGGATGTAGTCGTATGGCATCGTTGGTCTGTGTGAGCTCCGTGCGCCTGCCTTCCTGTGAGCTCTCACCTTCCGCTCTGGAATAACAACAACGGTGGTTTGAACACAATCAAATCAAATCATTCATTTATTTGCAAACATGGGTAAAAGATACATAGATATTTTTGCTTATAATAAAGTTCTCCATATTTTACCATCACATGGATATGCAAATAGTGTAATACAATTCAAAACTATCAATAATGTCAACTAAATTCAATAAACCACAATTCTAGAAACAATAAAAAATAATTCAAAATAAATCTATAATAACTAAATTAAATAATAATAAATATTACATACCTAACAATAATTCAGAATAATCAATATTAAAATTCAAAACAATCAAATAATGTCAACTAAATTCAATAAATCACAATTCTAGAAACAATAAAAAATAGTTCAAAATACATTAATAATAACTAAATTAAATAATAATACATACCTAACAATTAAATTCAGAATAATGGCCGAACGTGAGAACCAATAAAAGTTGTTCATAATTATTTTAATGAAAAGGCTAGCAATTTCAAATAAGTAGGCCTCCATTACTACCCATCTTATTCACTATTTATTATTAAAAGACTGTGATGTCCCACTGCAGGGCGAAGGCCTGCCTACTCTCTTTCCACTTCTCTCTGTTCAAAGCTGCTAAGGACCAGTTCTTATTGAAGGAGTCCAGCTCATCTCGCTATATCCGTCTGGGCCTGCCGCGATGTCGCTTGCCATTAATAGGGACCCATTGGGTCGTAAGTTTGGCCCATAATTGGTCGAGTGACATGCGGCAGATGTGTCCAGCCGAGTTCCATTTTAGCGTGGCAGCCTTCCAAGTGACATCAGTTATCTTTGTGATGAAACGGATGGTCGTCTCACGTCTAACTAATCTAAATAAAAACATATTGGTCTGCAAACCCGACATATAACAAAACCGTATCTTATATGTATCTATCTAAATATATATGTATAACTCAAAGGTGACTGACTGACTGACATAGTGATCTATCAACGCACAGCAAACCACTGGACGGATCGGGCTGAAATTTGACATGCAGGTAAATGTTATGACTCAGGCATCCGCTAAGAAAGGATTTTGACCAAGTCTACCCCCAAGGGGATAAAATAGGGGATGAAAGTTAGTCAAACTATACTTCCTAACGCGAGCGAAGCCGCGGGCAAAAGCTAGTCTATTATACAGGGTAATATTAAATTAGCTAGCGAAACTCTGAAGACATGGTGGGTATCGATATCGACAAAATAAAAAAATAAATTAAATTGATATTTTTTTTGTTGGGTCCGCAACCGCTGTTATTTATTTATTTACTTATAACTTCCAGCATACAAATTTACAGAGGCGGACTTATTGCATTAAGAAAAGGACAAAAGCTAAATATTAGGTTAAGTCCTGTCAAATTAGTCAGCGCCTGACGTACATTGACGTATTTTTAGTTGGCAATTTTTTAATCACGTCTAAACTGTCTACTATGGAGTTTCTTAATTTGACAGGACTAAACCAATATTTATCCTCTGTCCTTTTCTTAATGCAATATAAAGAAAAAGATGCACTGGACTTATATTTAGTTTAGTTTGTGAACAAGGGAATCGGCACCATTCTCTGCTCTCGGCTGTTTAGTATAATTACTTGAAATAAGTATCAGTTTATTTTTATTTTATCGTTGTTGCGTTCACCGAAGGTATAGTTTATGTCCTGGGTTACACTTAGGACGTATCACTTACGTTCTAGGTGCGACGGACAGCACGTAGACTTCAGCGGTTGGCTCGCCATTCTCCCGACCCGTGTCACCATCTGAACCATCATAATATTTATAGTAATATCAAACATGGCAAAAACCACACCAACCGGGAGTTGTCCTTGGGTGCACTTGGATAGTGCGAACAGGGATAATCATAGGTTGGTGCCGCATTTCATTAAAAATGTCAAACAGGCCTCTGCAAGTTGGCTTCGACCCCTCGTACGCCTTTTCCAAAGACCGGGCCCCGAGATATGTAAAAAGCATGGCAAAAATTTAAGTAAGAAAATATACTGGATATTTTTGGAAAAACTAGGGAATTTTATTACCCATTGGGCTGTGGAGGACAGATAGGCAGTCGCTCCATGTAAAATTCTGGTACTGGTAAGACTGGAAGCCGACCCCAACATAGTTGGGTAAAGACTAGGCAGATGATGAATTTGAGCTTCTTTATAATGCACTGTGTAGTTTATTTCTTACCTGTATTTATGACAATCGCATCTAGCTCCCTTCGCAGGTCTCTAGCGCCGAGCGTTAGAACAGCGGCCAGCCTGTAAGAACAAATAACAATTTGTTACAATTTTGAACAAATAAATTGTGACAAGGGCTGGAGAGTAATTCATTCCTCGTAAAGGACATCATTCATTTCGTACCCAAAAACTAAATTCAACCAGAAAAAAATAGTACTGTTTCCTTATGGGAAATGACCTCTTGAGCATTTTTTACTATTACAACGAAACTCTACAATTAACCCCCGGCTGCTATTTGAGATTGAAAATGCCAAAAATATTTTTTTTATAACAAGTTTTTACACTATTTGCAAACAGATATATTTGTTTAAAATAAAAAAAAAATGTCATCAAGCCAATATGTTGCAGGCTCAACCATTGCTCTCCATGATTGGTGGGACCAATCATGCTATATTCTAATTTTATTTATGTTTCAAATTGCCGTTATTTGAAGTTAAACAAATATCAACTTTATTTTAGTGCGAATTAGTTGTCAGTTGTAGCGTAAACTGAACTTTATTATGTAGGAATTAAAGTTATTTTTCCATAAACTCATATTTGTTTACATTTTTGGCGAATATGTCGTGAATGCAAATTAGAGTAGTTATTAGCGATTTAAATCTGAAACTCGAAGGTTGAACGGGCTACCGATACTTACACAAAGCGTAAAGACATTTTCATGTATGTAATTATTAATTACATAATACTAACCTGTCGTCACTAACCCTCCTGTAGGCCGTACACACGCAGGCCGGCCGGCGCCAGCGCCTACGCCTGCACGCGCACTCGCGGCCGCTCCATCTGATAGTAGTGGGGGAGAGTTTATACAACAATTATGTTCGAAAATAAAAACAACACAAACGAAAAATAAATAAAAGAACAGGGAAAGTCAAGGGGAAAAAAACCACACAATAAAAGTTGAAGTTAAATATTCTCATAGAACTATGTTGAAGAGGAATGACATAGGTCTCGTTTCCTTTCTGCCATACTTCTCGGTCCCCAGGATCCCTCAGGCGGTCTCCCCGTCACATTTCCTGTGCTATAAGCACAGAGCCAAAGGGGAGGGAAAATTTTTCGGCTACTGAATGACATTGACAGGGGAGACGCTGTTAGTAAACGTCTGCGCAAATGTTTCGCGGTATGTATTGAAAAACAAGATGGCGGCGTTAGTTCCGATTTTCGCCACGCGCCAAATGATCCTTGTACAGCTTTAAGTTATGTTTACCTGTCAGTGACGGCGCTGACGTACCGGTGCACACTGCTAGGCGACTCCGCGTACCGCCGTCGCTCCCACGCGCCGCAGCCGCACGTGCACTCGCCGCCTAACAACAACACATCATAATTATTGTAACCAAACACCATTGATGTATTTGGAGCACACTGTTCGGGTCGGCATGCGTCGGCACAGCCGGGAGACAAAATCGAATATATGTTCGAGAAAAATCCGCTCGGCTTAACAATGCTTTCAGGATACTGTTAGGGCTTCCGCGGTTTTGTAGTGTTTCGACTATGTTTGCTGAGGCGCGGACGAATGATTTTTTCGCGATCATAAGGAAACGGAGCGCTTCACAATTATGTCGCCTACAAAGCAGCTCGAACAGTCTCCTGAGGGTGTTGTCCGAGCGGTGGGACCTGTCCCTGATACAGAGGTGGCTGCAGCTTCATGTTAGCGCCTCTCCTCGTATTATTTGACATTGTGTGTATGTCTAATTTTTTTGATTATGTTTAAGGTGTATTATTTTTATGTGATTTAATTATGTTATTGTAATGTCTTTGTCTAATTTTTGTTATTCTTGATTTATTTGATTTAAATTTTGTAATAGTTAAGGACTATGGACATTGTCTGAAATAATTGAATTTAATTAGCTAAAATCTATCTGTCCACATCATCATAGTTGTGTATATATTTATTATTTTGAGATGATATAATTATTATCATTCTGGTAACATTTATTTTAGAAGTATATATTTATGTATGTTTATTTGTATGTATGTTAGTTCAGTCTCGTAATTTTTGTTTAGTTTTTAAGTGAATTGCTTTTTTGATTCTTTGTATTATTTTGTTGTCTTCTTTGCTCTATCACACGCTGTCTACATCTCTGTATCTATTGTCCTATCTAAGGTATGCTGGAAGAGATTTCTTATGAAATAAGCATCACCTCTGTACCTATTTTTTCTGTTCTGTTTTTCATTGTCTATTTATATGTGTGCACATAAATGGTAAAATAAAAAATAAAAATTTTGGCGACCCGCCACAAACAGCGAAGGTAGACGCCGAACTAACTAACGGAGTTTGCCGGTCGGCACAAATAGCTTTTTTTCTTTATTTTCGTCTGTGTCCAATCGCAGATCAATTATTATAACCATAATCAGATATTAGGCCTTGCAGACATCTTTAGGTGATTCTCCATTAAGAATCATCCCGCAAGCCGAACATGTATGTGTGGTAATTGCTTCGGGTCGGCTTTTTGCCAATACTGCCGACCTGAACAAGGGTATTGCACCCCTGATATGTTCAATAAGTCAGGATGGATGACAAAAGCCAGGATGGATGAAAAAAGTTTTGTTTCTGCTCTCTTTAGCTCAAATATGCCAGGGTGGCCTAGTGGTAACGGCCGCGACTTACGAGTTGTAGGTCGTAGGTTCGAACCCAGACAGGCGCTTTACTTTGAATAAATTATTCTATTACCACTGCTCTCAAAACGGTGAAGGAAAATATCGTGAGGAAACCGGCATGTCCTAGAACCAAAAATTCGAAGACATGTGATATCCACCAACCCGCACTGGGCCCGTGTGGTGAATTATGGCCCACTCCCTCTCTCAGAGAGGAGGCCTGTGTCCCAGCAGTGGGAACAGTAGGCTGATTACGATGAGAGCCAGCTAAATCATAGATACAATATAAAGTATACCAACTGTTTTTATTTGTCATAAATAATAGATGAAAGATACTCACTCTTCCTAGACGTCTGCTGACCCATGTTCAGTTCAATGCTGGTGTCTCAACTTGCACATGCAAAGTTCGTCCGGCGAACGACCATCTGGAAACCAGTTACACATACATTTTAATAAAACATTACAATAATTACACATACATTTTAACATTACAATTCATTCAAATGACTTATAAGGTTGGTGTCCGAGGCACCTGTAGATACTTGTAGAGCTCATCATCTGCCTAGCCTTTTCCCAAATAAGTGCAGCAGGGGTCAGCTTCCAGACTAACCGAACGCTGCTGAATACTAGTATTTTAATAGAAAGTCTGACAACCGGACATGATATTATAATAACTTATTATTCCGACAGTAATATTTATTTATTTTATTATTTATGTACAATTGTACACACAGTAAAATACATATGGATATGACATAATATATAATATGAGTACAAAGGTACTGCTAAAAAATAATAATAATATAATATATATTTTTATCTTAATAAAAACCAATGCATTATTTATGAATCACTCTGACATCAACACAATAGGTAGGTATTGTAAGGAAGCTATAGTAAACAATAAAAAAATCTATTTACTTTAATCTATTGTATATTTTACATGAATACAATTGCGTATGCCAGACACATACAAGTCTATCACAATCTATGTATACACAGTACTACAGTACATACACCATTTACTCATTTAATTCAACCATATGATTAAAACGAGGATCTATACTTAGCTGCACCATACAATAGATACACGGTACAGAAGGCCAGACCAAATAATGAGCGAAAATCGGCATGCACACAGGGCTAGCCCCTTAAGTTCTGTTACAAGTTTTCTTCGTCTATTTTTAATTATTTTTACCTATAGTGGTATAGTAATTTTATTCTAATCTACGTTCGCGATTAATTCGGCAAACATGTAAATATGAGTTACTGGAAAAATAACTTTAATTCCTACACAATAAAGTTCAGTTTACAATACAACTTCACACATTTTGAAGACTTTTTAAGTAATGCTAGTCACTCTGAAGTCAACTTAATTATCACTGCAATAACGTTGACATTTGTATAGCTTGAAATAACATAAATTGGAAACGTAAATTTGAATAGACCTTAGGTGCATCGTCTTCACATATAATTATTATATATTTTTTTATTTAGCCTTTTTTTGTCCAACTGCCGCAAAGGCCTTTCCCAAATCCTTTCATGCATTGCTTTCTAGAGCCACCTCGATTAATGTATACAAAATATTGTAAAACATTTTTAAAAGAGTAACGGTAGAATCTCTTGGCCATTCTTCTGTATACAAAACCTTTTGGACCAACTAGAATCAATTCTACTTTTTCGTAAACGTTGACATTAGAAAGTGTCTTTTATGTGCCTATTTGAAATAAATGATTTGACTTTGACTGAGTTGAGCTACACAATTATTGACAAATGCTTGCACTGACTGGACAGGTGCACTCAAATCTGTGGGGGTATTTTCTCAAAAGACCATTTCAAGCACTAATCTACATGGTCCTCACATGATCTGACCAAGAGTATGGACTTTAAAAGAGACTTTGACCCTTGAGTTTGTTTCGCCATTTCTTCTCAGGGGTAGATAGGATAATATAATTGTCGACTCCATCTAGCTTATTTTATTGAAGCTGACTGGTAGAAATCGCCACATAACGAAAAAGCGTTATGCCCCTCCAAGCGAGTTTCTCTCTCTCTTTCTGCTATACATATACGAGTGTGTGCGTGCGAATATCGCGTAGGGAACCTCGTTGCAGACGGGAGTCCCCCGACCGCACCACATGTTTTTTAATATGACTTGTTAGAATGTTTAAAAACCGGTCAAGTGCGAGTCGGACTCGCGCACCGAGACGTACCCTTTGATTGAGTTGACTTAGAAGTTTGATTTTGTCACTGCTTCAAGGGATTGCAGCCCAGAGTATTTGATATTAATTTCCACTTGATAACTCTACGCGTTCCTGAGAAACAGGGTTCCGTTTTTCCTTTTGAGGTATGGAACCCTAAAAATAATTTAATTCCAACACTAGCTGTATGTGAAGCATGTGTGACCCTTTTCGCTCGTTGAATGGAGCCGACCTTCTGGACTTATAAATACTCCAGTCTGGACTGAGTCAGACAGCCATTAAACCTAATTGGGGAGACACTTTAATTGATTTTAATTGTAACAATTTGCTGTCGACGCATCAGAATTAATGGTGTAAATATGTGTCACATACTTGTGCTTTGTCTGATGGGCTGAAGTTCAAGTAGTACAGTTTTATGGGGGATGCATCACGGAAGCCCGTGAAATTCAATTGTTCCTATGTTTTTAGGGTTCCGTACCTCAAAAGGTAAAAACGGAACCCTTATAGGATCACTTTGTTGTCCGTCTGTCTGTCTGTCTGTCTGTCAAGACCTTTTTTCTCAGGAACGCGTGGAGGTATCAAGCTGAAATTCATATCAAATACTCAAGTCTATGGTCTCTTGGAGCTGTGAAAAAATCAAACTTCTAAGTCAACGCGATCAAAAGATACTCCCGTTTATGCCGCAAATTTTCGACACTCGCAAGGGAATCAAAACCTACAGGGTACTTCCCGTGAACTCAGAATCTTGAAATTTGGTACGAAGCAACGTCTTATAACACAGATAAAGGAAAAATTGCGAAAAGCATAAATTTTTAGTTACATCATATAATAAAAATATTTTTAATAATTTTAAACTTATTACCCCTTTACTCATGAACGCGTAGTGGTATTATATTGAAATTCTTAACAAATACTCAAGTCTATAATATCTTTAAGCTGTAACAAAATCAAACTTCTACGTCAACGCAATCAAAAGATACAGCAATTAAAGCCGCATATTTTGAAACTCGCAACTACTCGCAAGGGAATCAAAACCTAAAGGATACTTCCAGACGACCTGGAATCTTGAAATTTGGCATGAAGCAACGTTATAAAGTACACATATAGGAAAAATTCCGAAAATCTTAAATTTTTAGTTACATCACATAGTATATTTTTTTTAATAATCATAAACTTACTAGCTGACCCAGCAAACGTTGTTCAACGATTAAAAAAAAAAAACAGATGTTGGCCGATTCTCAGACCTACCCGATATGCACACAAAATTTCATGCAAATCGGTTCAGCCGTTTCGGAGGAGTTTGGAAACAAACACCGCAACACGAGAATTTTATATATTAGACTTGCTGACCCAGCAAACGTTGTTATGCGATTAACAAAAAAAAATAAAAAAATAGATTTTGGCCGATTCTCAGACCTACCCGATATGCACACAAAATTTCATGCAAATTGGTTCAGCCATTTCGGAGGAGTTTGGAAACAAACACCGCGACACGAGAATTTTGCTTCCCATTCCCTCTCGCTCCACACCATGGTCTGAACCAGGGGCCCGGCCCTACGAGAGGTCGCTGCCGCCGATCACCGCCGTCAGCTTTCCACATTGTTATGTTATGGATTTCATTTAGCAATAAAAATACCATAACTTTTACTTATATACCTACAGGTTTGTACGGAACCCTCGGTGCGCGAGTCTGACTCGCACTTGGCCGGTTTTTTTAGGAGTTTAATTAGTAGTGCGGTACGCAATTAGGGTGCTGTAACCCTAATTGCGTAACGCACTACTAATTAAAATCTGAATCATTTTGAAGATTTTTTTTTTTTGTTTTTTAAAAACGGTGCCCCACACTAGGAATTTCTCCTGTGTCGTGGGTGCGTTTACAGACATATAAACTCACATACACAAACAGCCAGACCCGGAACAACTAATTGTAGGTCATACAAATATTTGTTCCGTGCGGGAATCGAACCCGTGACACGCGGCGCAGCAGTCAATCGCTTAACCACTGCGCCAACCGTGTCATCAAATATTGCTAGTATAAGTCAAATATTGCTTCATATCTGCGAAAAATTTGTCTGATCAACAACGTAAATAACGCAATGCATGTTGTTGAACATTGAATGCTCAACACGGTCTACTAAGCGGAGTGTGGACACCCATGTTCGCATCTCTCTCTGACTGAGCCGCAGTCCTCCAATCCCTATGCACCCAGGAACGGCCTGTGCCATGGAGGCCATAACGGGACACTGCTCACTCAACAAACACTTCCACATGATAGGCATAATGGACAGTCTAAGCAGGAGATATAAGCAACTTCTGGGGGGAGGTGGGCTGGTTGGAATAACCACCGACGGCCGCCATGGCCCACTCACAATGGTCCACCTATAGGACTAAGTGCAGAAACCAAACCCTCTAATATAGAACATAATATTCTGTGTCACATGTTTGTTCTTTGTCCAGTGGACTGACGTTCAAGTAGTACAGTTTAAGGGGGATGCACTAAGTTAGCCCGTGAAATAAAACACGATATTATCATAATTCACTCAACATTACCACTCTCTAACTACAAATTACCCTATTGAATCACAATTATTTCATGAACCGGACTATAAGAGTGATGGAAGAGTGGGTTCATATGCCTTGCTCACACTTGTGCATTATAATATCTCTGGTATCAATGGCTAGTCTCCGCTGAGATTGGCCAGTACTATTTATTTCATGAAACCTTGATATTTGAGGCCAATAAAGGCTCATATTTTCATCAACATGCAACCTACATAAAAATTACTACACTTGAAAATTACATGAAACATAAAAAAAAAGAATCTTACAGAGTTCCTTGGAGCTTTTGCCTCAAGATGTTTTTGAATCAAGTTCTTCTAACTGAACAGACAGCTGTGCTGCTGGTTAGTTTGTTGTGCCACATCTTTTTCCCAGCGAAAGCACTAGGAAGTGGTGAAGGGTGTGCGTGCCGAGGGACTGTCTCATGTAATTACGACATTCAAAAAGTGCAAATTCTCATTCTAGTTTGAATAAATGACTTTTGATTTTGCCCTGAGGAAGAATCATCATCTTCCTAAAATGGAAATAAAGTCCAATAACATTCTAAATCAATATCTTGTTTATTAACATTTTCCAACAATGAAAAATGATAAATTTATTTTTCAGATTCCTACAAAGAAATATTAGGGAAAGGGGAACAACCTCTATTGCCATGCTAAAATACAATAACTACAACACTAATATTATAAAGGCGAAAGTTTGTGAGTGAGTGTATGAGTGTTTGTCTGTTTGTTACTTCTTCACGCTCAAACGGCTGGACCAATTTTGATGAAATTTGGTATGGACGTAGCTGACATCCTGGATTAACACATAGGATTTTTTATCCCGATATTCCCACGGGATCGAAAATTATGCGGGAGAAACCGCGGGGCGCCGCTAGTAGCACATAATACACACATAGTCTGTTCCAAATGAATCAGACGAAAATGTAAACAAATCGATTACATAGGGAACAGGTGGATGTCCAATTTCTAGTACCACTCTATCGTGTAGATGCCTTCATGAATTAAGGCTTCCAGCCAGGCTTAAAACTACTGCACATTACTGATCCTACATGGTGCAAAAATATGATGCAATAAAAATTAAACTCACTCGCTTTTGTTCAATCATTGTGCAATCTTTAATCTTTTGTCTTTCTTTCTTTACCCTAGACCATAAAAAACATTGCACTATATGCGATATTGTGTAATATGACTGTCTAGGGCCTGCCTTAAACAAATGAAATGGCTAGGCAGATGATGTGTTGTTACACATCATCTGCCTAGCCATTTCCTAACTATGTTGGGGTTGTCTACCAGTTTAACCGGATACGGCTGAATACTAGTATAACAAATGAAATGGCTAGGCAGATGATGTGTTGTTACACATCATCTGCCTAGCCATTTCCTAACTATGTTGGGGTTGGCTACCAGTTTAACCGGATACGGCTGAATACTAGTATAACAAATGAAATGGCTAGGCAGATGATGTGTTGTTACACATCATCTGCCTAGCCATTTCCTAACTATGTTGGGGTTGGCTACCAGTTTAACCGGATACGGCTGAATACTAGTATAACAAATGAAATGGCTAGGCAGATGATGTGTTGTTACACATCATCTGCCTAGCCATTTCCTAACTATGTTGGGGTTGGCTACCAGTTTAACCGGATACGGCTGAATACTAGTATTTTACATGGAGCAACTACCTATCTGACCTCTACAACCCAGTTTCTGGGTAATACAATACCCCTTGGTAAGACTGCTGTCTTTTCGGGCTTCGGACGACCTGTAACAACTGTCAAATGACAAAATGACAGCCGGGATCAGCTTTACGTGCTTTCCGAGGCATGGAGGGGTCTTGGTATATGAAGATGGTCACCCATCCACGGACCAACCGCGGCAAGCAGAGCTCGACCTGATCGATCGACCCATTACGCCTTAAACTTAATAGTTTAAGGCGTAATGACTTTTCCTATAAAATATATTGTGTAATCACAATATATTTTATAGGTATTATGTACGGAAATATCATTAAAACACGAAATTAGGTAACTGCATGTTTATTCAGCTAGGTAGCCTGACACAATGTGTAGATTCAAACCTACCCCCAACTTAGTTCATCTTATATGTCAACAAGAGAAACAAGTACCCTCAATAGTCTATACACATTTCCGTACTAACAAACTACAATCATGTACATGACATACCTTTCCCCCAAGTAAACACACAAAATAGTAAATAAGAAATTAACATGAATAAGAACAATTAAATAAGAAATATAACATTCTATGAATTAGAACAAAACATCATACAACATACAATTTCAAGTATGTTTAAAGAATCAGTTTAATTATAACTTTATTTATGCAATTATCTAGGTATTCCTAGAATATCAGCCCAAGACTCTTCACTTGGAATTTCTATCATCTGTTCAGGTTCTTCGCTGATCTGGTCCCGAGCTTCCTCACTTATCTCTCCCCTCTCGTTTTGTGGGCTCTCTACCTGTGGTGCAACTCTGATAAGTTGATCAATATGTCTGTTGATGACGAGACCATCATCCGTTTGCACTTTGTAACTGGATGGACCAGTTTTATCTACTATTCTGCCCGGCAACCACTTTGGACCGTTGCTGTAATTTCTGTATCTAATTCTACAGCCAACTTCAGACTCTCTGTGTCGCCTCTTATTATTGTCAAAAACTTGCTGTTCGGTCTTTTTTCTTTGTATATGGTCCGGGTGTATTGTGTCCAGTAGGGTGCGCAGTTTTCGCTTCATCAGGAGTTCAGCAGGACTCTTTTGTGTTCCAGCACACGGTGTCGAGCGGAGGCTTAGTAGCAGATTTGGAATTTTTATGTCCCAATCCATGTCATCCATTTTCCGTATCTTGTCTTTCACCGTTTGGACCATCCGCTCTGCTAACCCATTGGTGGCAGGGTGATACGGTGCTGTCGTGATGTGCCTTATTTTATTTGAGTCAAGGAATCGTTTCATTTCTTCGGACACAAAACCGGTCCCATTATCCGAAACCAATATCTCACATAAACCATGAGTCGCAAATACCCCCCGAAGGTATCGGATTACCGTCGCACTGGTCATATTGTTAACTATAAAAACCTCGGGCCATCTTGAGTACGCATCGACGATGATCAAAAAGTTCTTGTTTCGAAAAGGCCCGGCGAAGTCGACATGTATTCTAGACCATGGTCTGGTGGGCGTGATCCATTCATGTTGAGATCGGATAGGCATGTGCCGGTGCTCGAGACACTTGTTGCACTGGCCCACGAGTGCTTCTATGTCTTCATTTAAGTGTGGCCACCAAATGTAACTTCTTGCCAGCGCTTTCGTTTGTACGATTCCATTGTGTGTCTTGTGTAAGGCCCGTAAAGTGGCCGCGCGCAGTGGCGGAGGCACAACTACGCGGTTACCCAGCAACAGACAGCCGTCTTGCAAGGACAGTTCGGTGCGATGTAGCCAGTAAGTATGCAGATCCGCCTCCTTAACCTTGGCAGGCCATCCCCTTTGAACGTAATGCACTATTTTTGATAGCGTTTTGTCTTTTAGTGTTTCAGTTGCAATACGCTCTGCATCGAATGGGAAATCTTCAGGTTTTTCAGCCATCAGCAGTATCTCACTCAGTTCTGTTTCAGGTCGCTCAGGAACTGGTTGTGGCCATCTGCTCAAATTGTCTGCACTACCTATTTGTCTTCCAGGCTTGTAACGGATATCATAATCGTGTGAGGTGAGTGCGATTGCTATTCTTGTCAAACGGGGTGACAGTATGTTAGGTGTCGGTTTTCTTGGGTTGAAAATACCCAGCAAAGGCTTATGATCTGTGACTACAGTGAATGATCTTCCTGCCAAGTAGTTGTGGAATTTCTGTATTCCAAACAAAATCGCCGTTGCCTCTTTGTCTAATTGGGAATAGCGCCTTTCGGTGGAGCTTAATGTTCGGGAACTCATGGCTACGGGACTTTCTTTGCTATCTTCCATCACGTGTGATAACACGGCTCCGACGCCGTATTCTGAGCTGTCGCATGTCAGAATCAGAGGTTTATTTAAATCGTAATGCACTAAAGTCATGTCAAATGTTAGGGCCTGTTTGGCAGTGTTGAAAGCATGTTGTTCCCGTTCGGTCCAGCGCCATATTTGCGTTTTGTCTAGCAGACGATGCAAAGGTTCAAGTATGGTAGCTTTGTGTGTTATAAACCTTTCGTAAAAATTGTACAAACCGAGGAACGCTTGTAATTCTTGAACATTCTGGGGCTCCGGTGTGTTCATTATCGATTCGACCTTGCTCGGCGACGGATGAATGCCATCAGCATCGATGATGAATCCCAAGAATTCGACTCTCTCTTTAGCGAACTTACATTTATTTTTGTTAAGGCGTAATCCCGCTTCTTTTATGCGCTGCAGGACCATGTCTAAGCGCTGCAGCATCTCAGGCATCGTACGTCCCGCGATTATGATGTCGTCAATCAGCACTGCGACTCCTCCGATGCCTGCTAGTAGCGCTGTCATCAGCCTCTGAAAAATACCGGGGCAGGCCTTCACACCAAATGCAAGTCTATGTACGGTATACAATCCTTTGCAGGTGTTGAGAGTTAAAAGTTTAGATGTTTCGTCGTTGATAGTCACTTGCGTGTAAGCACGATCCAAGTCCAATGTTGTGTAGAATTTTCCGCCTGCTACAGCTGCAAATACTTCATTCGCCGTAGGCATAGGGTAGGTGTCCGATTCTGTTGCTTGATTGACTGTACAACGGTAGTCACCACATAGCCTAATCTCGCCTGATTTTTTGACAACCGGCACTACCGGCGTAGCCCACTCAGAGTACGGTACCGGCTGAAGCACGCCCTCGGATACAAGACGGTCGATTTCGTTTCCCACTCTGTCCTTAATAGCGTAAGGAACAGGACGAGCTTTTAGGAATTTCGGGGTAGCGCCCGGTTTTAAATGTATAGACACTGGATCTCCACGGTACGTACCGAGACCATCCTTAAATACATCACCATGTCTTGTGATTATTTTCTCCAGTTCAGTATAATCTCCGTTTGATACGAAATTAATATTCATAGTAATGCCTAGATGCATAAGCCAGTCTCTCCCCAAGAGATTCGGTCCATTACCCTTAGCCACTAGTAACGGAAGATGATACTCAATGTCGTTATAGCGCACAGGCAGCACTGTCTGGCCGAGCAGGTGCACGGGCGCGTTGGTCCAAGTGCGCAGAGCCAGCGGCGCCGCGTCGAGGCAGCGCGGTGGCGGCAAGCGCGGCCGCAGCAGGCGCCATGTGTGCTCGTTCACCAGAGTGTAGCAGGCGCCCGTGTCCACCTGCAGTGTGACGGGCTCACCCGCTAGCAGCACACGAATGACAAATGGCGCTACTCGAGTCGTACTTTGGACGACATAAATGCCGTTTAAATTCGCGTCTCCATCCTCCTCCGTAAAGTTCATTTTACTTGAGTTCTTTTTAGAAATGCAGACTTTTTCGAGATGTCCCTTTTTATTGCAATATCGACACGTAACGTTAATGAACCGACACTCGCCAGCGTGTCGATCTCCACAGCGATAGCAAAGACGAGGCGCGGAGCGCGGGGCAGGGCGCGGCACAGCGGCGCGCGGTGCGGGCCGCGGGCGCAGCGCGTTGATATCCATGGGCTCCGGCGGCGGCGTCGCGGCCGGCGCGGCGGGTGGCGGCGGCGCCGTGGCGCTGCTGCCGTCCCCCACGCGCATCATGCGCACGTCGTTACCCGCACTTTCAGATGACAACATAGCATCGACTACATTGTGATATGTTAAATTGTCCCTTTTAAGCAGCTCGTACTGCAACCTATCGTCCCTCATTCCACACACAAGTCTGTCACGTAGCATGCGCTCCAAATCAGTAAAATTGCAACTAGCGCTGATTTTCCGAAGTTGAGCTATGTATTCGGCGGCCGATTCGCCACGATTTTGATCACGTTTATAGAATTTGTATGAAATGGATATCTCATTCGGTTTCGGACTATAATGTTTGGTTAGAATTTCAATGATCTCATTGAACGTCACTTCAGTGGCTGTTCGTGGTGTACTTAGTGCTAATAAAGTTTCAAACACTTGCGAACCACACACAGTAAAGAAATTTGCCCGTTTTACATTGTCTATCACGATTCCGTTCGCCTCGAAACAAAACTTAAGTCTGTCTATGTAAATGTCCCAATTGTCCGTATGTGGATTGAACTCACTAAACTTCACACATTTACGATCCATTTTCACTTATTTTACTCCGTCGTCGCCACTATTATGTACGGAAATATCATTAAAACACGAAATTAGGTAACTGCATGTTTATTCAGCTAGGTAGCCTGACACAATGTGTAGATTCAAACCTACCCCCAACTTAGTTCATCTTATATGTCAACAAGAGAAACAAGTACCCTCAATAGTCTATACACATTTCCGTACTAACAAACTACAATCATGTACATGACAATAGGAAAAGTAACAAACAACTGTTTATAATTTACATTATAATTCTTGACTACCTTGTTGGTCTAGTAGTAGCAAGTGCTATTGAGCATGAGCCACTAGGTTTGATTTCCAGGTCGACCAGGTATACCATTTACTGGGTACGTCTTTCATTGACTTGAATGTGTCCTGGCAGCGGAGAGTATATCATGCTCACTCTAATGTCTTGCTGGTGGTGGCGTGTGTTGTGGTAATTAGGTTCCCTGCAAAATGGTTGAGCTGAATTGTGCTGATCCATACGTCATGTTGTGAACGGGCACCGTCAGTAGGGACTGGTCATCTGTTAGCTGCCACGGCTTATTGTAATTTTTAATTTCTGAATTGTTTTTATGTTTTCTATAATGGACACTTCAAATGTGAACGTCTTTCTACATCGTTCTCACATGGTTAATTTCAACACGAATGATGTAATCAAATATTTTATGATTTAAAAGAGTGTCCATGGAGTTTCTTGCCCGTTCTTCTCCATAGGTACCTACGCTTTGGAATGGGCAACTAACTTCATCTTTCTGACTGACTGACCCTTTGACAATTCAAAAGTGCCTGTAATTGGTTTAGTTGAATTAAATGATTTGAGTTTGATTCGTAGAAGAAACCTAACAATGAAACTTTAATACTTAATTAGGTCTACCTGCCTACCCTGCAGTTTTAGATAGAGCTCGAACTGCAAACTTTTTTCTGTCTTTTTTTTGTCAACTTGATGTAAACTTGGACAGGTTTCAACAAGTTCAATAACCCTATTCGACCTCTTTTCAAAGACGGTTAAAATTAATGTCCAAGACTTATTGCAGCTATTTTAAGTAACAACAAAACGTGTAAATCGAATGGTAGACTGCTAGGCTAGAGAAATAAACAAAATAATCAAAATAAAAGGTAATACTTCCGCCATCTTGAAATTCTACGTCCAAAAGAAATAACGTGTGAATAAATCAGGTAGAAATGGTAAAGTACTCACGTCTATGTTTATTTGAAGGGATTACTTCGATGTTTGTAATCTTTTGTGAAATATTTTTATAACAAATCACAAAGAATCGAAGCTCGTTCGTACATTATCATAACACTTCACGTTCACTCCAAGATCCGATGTAAATCACAGAAACACTCGAATACATTAACAATAAAGGGACGCGTGAATTATTTACACATTTACAAATATAATTTATAATTTGTAACTGAAATTAGCACAACAAATACGCAGTTCTCGGTTCGTGTCTGACATTGTCTGACATTTTTGTTTGAGTTCATTCCGTTTTGCTTTAATGCTTTACGTTTACGATCACATTGATTCTGGCAATATTCGATTTTTTCTAAAAATTGCAGTCTTATTTTTACAAAACGAGTTTCGAAACCTTTTTAAAACAACCTTTTTAAAACAATAGTTTGATGGTTTAGCAAAGAAAGCTTATATGTCATCAATTACGCATTCTAGCAACGCTAGTATTAGCAAACGCATTCTCAATGTGAAAAGGAACGACTCTCAAAAGTTTCTTTTAGCGGAAAGTTATGCGAAGGAAAATGCACATTATGCCTCACAAAGCATAGAGTAGGAATTTTCGAAGATTCTTTTAGTGTTTTTTTTATCAATTTATATGAAACATCAATCTCAGTCATCAGTATCACGTTTCTTACTAGAACTAGGCGTTAAAAAGGATCCCTCTTTTTAAAATCTCCCACGGGCCACGATACGTCTATTTTATTTTCACTTTTTTCCCCATGTATTATTTTTGTTTTAGGCAACCCTGAACGTCGAGACCATAAACAAGCTTTTTTTGTTTCAAAGCAGCGAAGTCGCCATCTTGTTGGATGTTAAGAATTATTGGAAAATTCGAAGAATTTTCTCGTATTTTAATTTGTTTTGGTGTTATATGTGTGGTAATCCGAAATGTCTAAGCGCCGCATCGAAGTGATGGATCCTTTTATCAAAAAGAAAAGGTTAGTAACACGTTTTCAAACGTTTGTTGTGCCATGCTTTAATTCGTCGTTTACATGCCTTTGTTTGTCGTATTTAATTTAATTATTAGTTATATTGGTGATGCTCAACAATTTACACGCTATATCTTCGTATTTTTATGTTCTAGAAGACAAACACAAGGTTAGAAATCATCTTTCAGGGCCATAGGTACTTCATAGTACCATTTCGATATTTTCTGTAGTCACCGGTTTGCATGCGTCCTTTTCGTCGTGTTAATAAATATTCTAATCTGTGAAGTTAATCATATAATACAAGAAAACGAGAAGTGCGTAGTAGTACACCGTATTAAAAATTCAGAAGCCTTAGTGTAAGGGAATCTCGCGACTTTGAATGTTCTATAGCGCATGTCCCATTCCTGAATGTAACACCATTCGTAAACGTATTGATATCGGTCGTAATAGTCTGGTTTTATAATTTCTGAACAATTAGCTGACGTAAACAAAATCCTTAGTTCCTAAAATGGAACTCAATAAAACTAAAAAGTTATTTTATTTGTTGGTTTATAAGTTTAAAATACATAATAGTAGTGTTCCGAACTCATTTCGGACGTATATTATTTGGACTGGTACTCTGAAGCGCTGTCACACTTGCAGGATAAAAAATAAAAACAATTATTCTATGTTTACAAAGAGTTTTACCTCAATACAACTACTAGTGTTGCCAACCCTACTATAAACTAGTGTCCTGCTTTAAAGAGGGCTAAATACTTTATTCTATTAAGAAAACAAATACAGTAGGTAATAGTTACTAGTAAATTTTCATTTCAATACAAAATGGCGAGATGAACGCAATAGAACTAGTATAAATCTCTAGTACTATTTTGTAACCTTAACTTAGAGTGTACTATGTAATAGTTTTGAGACAAAAAAAAATAAAATATATTTGGAACATTCCTACCTACTATTTTTTTTCGCCATCTACTATATTTTTACAGGCAATAGCTTCGAAAATACTATATTTGTTTGATATAAATAAAACAAAGTCGGGTTAGTTTATAACTCAAGAATGGCTGGACCGATCTTTGATTTGTTGAATTTGTCTCTGCCCTAAATAGCAGAATTAACTGTTAAAAAAACATGGGAAAAATTCACAAAAATAAAAGTTAATTCATTTTCTCATACATTTTGTATTCATTGATTTTGAGGTGATGCGAAGTTCGCAGTACACAAACATGATGACCTTTACATATCCAACCCCCTCCGTGCTTCGGAAAGCGCGTTACGCCATTTGTCCCGGCTGTCATTTGTGGATCTCAATAGTTATGGGTGGTCAGAATTCCGAAAGTCTGACAAAAGACTAAATACCAGTCTTACCAAGGGGTATTGTATTACCCAGTCACTGGGTTGTGGAGGTCAGACAGGCAGTTGCTCCATGCCATGTAAGATACTGGTATTTAGCTGCATGTTGTTGGGCTTGAAGACATCTCCAACATAATCTCGTTTAACCTTTTTGCAAAGGTTAAACGAGATTCTCCCTATCCATCATTATTATCATCATGTGCTGGGACATTTTGAAAATTGGGCATAGCACTCATCTCATGCTTTGCAATTTACAATTACAATATTAGTTAGTTGAAAAAAAGTTACCGGGCAGGACCTTTGAAACAAATTATAAACTTAGTAGTTTATATTTTTTTTTAAAGCTCGTGGCCGCGACTTCGTCCGCGTGTTTTTGTTCCCCTGACACTCCCCCGTTTTGGACTTGTGAACAGCGTGTAAAGGACTGCTACGATAAAATTGTTTGATGTTCCTTTCGGTACGGAAGCGTATCGAGTGGTTGTGAATAGCAACGCTGTTGTATGCACTGTCGGCGCCACGAATTTTATTAGTACTGCTGTCTGTAGGCTAGACGCTGCCGCCGCGGGGATTCCATGCTCTGTGATTAGGGTTTGGGAATTCCCGACTATTTCAAAGTCCCGGGACACGAGACAGCCTACAATCGAAGTCCCGGGAATTCCCGGGACTTCGAATTATAGAAAAAAAAATATTTGTTTTTTTTTCAAGAGGGGGAACCCTTTTTTGGAGAATTTTAATTGAGTTAATTTATAATTGTGAAACGTATTAAAAAAAAAATCAACATTTACTAAACAGAAAATGAAATATTAACGTTAATTTCAGTCTTAATAATAGCTTTGTTTATTTCCAGATTCACTTAAAAGCAGTTTAATCTTATAGTTATAAAACGAACTTAGTTAAAAATCATACTAATTCTTAATAACTTTACTATTATCGAGCAATAATTCTAGTATCTAATCTAACAATTTCGACAATCTTGTCTCGTCTCTAGTCTCGACCCGAAAGTCCCGGGACTCGAGACCAACTAAAATTACGAAAAGTCCCGGGACTTCTGACACGAGACGTCCCGGGACCCAAACCCTATCTGTGATACAATACGACCGTTGAATTACAGCAATAATCACCGTATAATGTTCCCACTGCTGGGACAAGCCCCCTCTCTTCGAGAGGGAGTGGGCTGTAATCTACCACGCCGGCCCAGTGTGGTTTGGTAGATGTCACATGCCTATTTTTGGTTCTAAGTTTTTCTTCACCGTTTTTAAAGAAGTTGTGATGAAATTATTTATACAAAGTAAACCGCCTGCCTGACTGGGTCTGAACTGAACCCACGACCTACAACTCGCAAACCGCGGCCATTACCACATTGTAGCGGTATCTACAAACGCCACATGCGAACAACGCGTCATACTGACGTTACGCAAATCCTGCATCTCGCAAGCAGAGTTTACCGTGCAATTAGCATAGATACAATAATTTCCCAATATCAATCGTTGGGCAATTGCCCGCCAGACACAACACCCGTCTGGTCGGAGGATCCTCCCTTTTCAATGGAGGATGAGTGAACTTTACACCCTGTTCCTCATGCCTCCAAAACATTACACATTTACACCAATCGTGATTTACTAATGATGTGGGGTATCCTTAGTAAATCACCCTGATACCGAGAATACATTGGACGCCCTATATAGACCTACCTAAGCTGCTATCACATCGAAAAGTGGGGGGAGGTCTTAAACACCTCTTTAGGGCCAGCACCCGACTCTTAATACAAGTAGGTACTTGATACTCGCATAATACCACAATTGCTGATAATATAATAATTATGATTCAGTATCGACAACGCCGTCAGCTAGAACGGTCGTGTTTGCAGCACGTTGGTAATTTTGTCTTAAAGATGGCGCGCGCTAATCTCAGTGCTACCATTGTTGTTGATAAGCTTCTTGCTTTCATACAACATAATGTCCGCGTGATGGATGAGGAAACTCTCGAACATATTTGCGTGTCCAGCTTTACGAAGAAAGAAATATTTGAAGCCAAGAAGACACTGACAATGATTCCTCATTGTGACATACCGTTTACAGTAAGGAGAGGGGAAGACGTGAAAGACATCTTGCGATTCTTCAAAACTACAGATCCTGAAGAAGTTCCAAGATACGTAGAACAAGAAAATTTTGATTTAGTTACTTACGAAGTCGGTGTCGAAGGACTGTTAAAAAAAATTAATTCGCTGAAATTGGAACTGGTCCAGGAAATCCAGAAGAAGCTTGAACTTTTCAATGCTGATGCGTCCGATGATATGGAGGAAACAGATTTAGAATGGTGGGATGAATTTTCTGAAGAGACACAGCTAACACGTTCCGGATTGAGACACGAACTGACTGATGCTAATGCGTTAGCTCCGGCAACAAGTGTGTTGTTAGTACCATCCTACGTACACATTAGTCTAAACGACCCTCTGTCCGCCATTACGACCAACGGCCAGTAAGATCAGCGGTGGCCCAGTTGAAGCTGCCACTTACGATTTGTAGATCTTAGGTTAGCTCATACACCTTCTCATCATCATCATTGACAGCCTTGTTTCCACCCAGCGCTGAGTATAGACTTCTATTTTATGCCATGCTTCCCTGGTCTGTGAGACCGGCATTTTACTTTGTGTAAATTATTTCATCACCACTGCTCTCGAAACGGTGAAGGAAAACATCGTGACGAAACCGGCATGTCCCAGACCTAGAAATTCTAAGAAACGTGACATCCACCACCGCACTGGGGCCGGGTGGTGGAATGCGGCCCGCTCCCTCTCACAGAGAGGACTGTGTCCCAGCAGTGGGAACATTATAGGCTGAATACCCCTTTTACGGACCCGGTAGATTTGATAACCTGAGTTTTACTTCTTTTGAATGTGACGATATGTGGGTAATTTATTTATCTCTCAGCTACTTAATCGTCTGGCAGTTTGAGTACTTTTTCGGCCTACTCAAACATCCTTTCATCAACGACTCGACGAACAACGTCGAGTCGTTGAGCTTACCATATAACATTCTAATAATAATACTGCTATACAATTGTAATTTGAATAACTTTAATAGAATCATAACTTCTTTTTTTAAATAAATATTTGCATGTCACAGTAATACGACTAAGTGTTAAGGATCCATAACAATAATATACATATATATATATATACATATAATATATGCTAAGACCGATATTGTACTTACCAACTCTTATCGCAAATAAATTGATTTGATTTGATTTGCGAGCACTGGACAGGTCCAGTCAAATCTGTGTGGTTCTATCCTCAAAAGACCATTTCGACGTTGTTGGGAAAAGGCTAAGCATAAATGATGCTTTATTTTTGACGTGTTTATACAAACCTTGCAGAAATTAAATCATTTGCCTTTTGTCTACAGGGAAGAGAAAGCTGCCGCGGCTGCTAAGTCGGGCGCTAGCGGGGAGTCTTCTGAAGCCGCGTTGACGACTCTGGCTACCACCATGACTCCTTCTGCCACCAGTACTCCTGGCATCAACCCGTTTACTGGTAAGTCTAGACAAGCTTAGTTTTTAATAATTTAAATGACTAAGGGTTAAGGATCCATAATGATAATAATATTGTAATATATGTTAAGACCGATATTGTACCAACACTTATCGCAAATAAATTGATTTGATTTAACATAACATCATGCCCTGTTTCCCCGAAGGGTAGGGCAGAGGTGCACCTGTGTTCTATGTTAGAGGATTCGATTGCCGCAGTTAGTCCTTCAGGTGGACCATTGTGCGTGGGCCATGGGGGCCGTCGGTGGTTATTCCAACCAGCCCACCTCCCTCCAGAAGTTGATTACACGTCCTGGTCTATTTAGAACATCTGTAAAAGATCTGGGTGCCCCAAGGGTTTCTGTTCTAATCTGGGTGACGCCTGTGCATTCTAAGAGCACATGCGCAATGGTTTCCTCAGACTGGAAGCCCTGCACAGAGGACTGTTCATTATGTCTATTGTGTGGAAGTGTTTGGAGATGCACCTAAAGTACACCCATAAGTCCCATGTGTGTTTTTTTTTCTAAGTTTCTGAAATCGGCATGTTTGGGACACGCATTTTAAAACGCGGCCTGTGTGAGACCGCACTCATGTAACTGCCCTTTTACACACACATAAAAACGCGGCCGCTTATACGATACCATAACGCGATTCTGTTCTTTGAAAGTGGTGCATTCTGAAATACTGTCAAACTTAAATAACTAAAAAAACAAGTATGTATTCATTATGTACCAGGGATCGTAATTTTATTTGATTATTTATGTCTTTCATAACAGCCTCCTGAAATTTGACGAGGATGCAAAACAACAGCTTGTATAAATAAATAAAATTTAAGTGTCTGTTGGTAATGTTAAATTTTTACTTTTATAAAAAAAAACTTTTTTTTAATGTTTTTGCTTGTATTTACAAGTGGCAGGAAATGATTGCTTGTATTAACAAGTGGCAGGAAATTATTGCATGTATTTACAAGTAGCAGGACACTTAAAAAGTATATCAGCCACTTTATAATAGTCTCGCCCCCTGTTACACGTGACTTAAGCTTAACTGGCGAAATATAGGTGTACTATAGGTACACAGCTATCTAATCCTTCAGGGATTACAGGAGTGATGGTATGATAACTCGACGGCAGCACAGCACAGTCCGGTCAGTTCGAAGAACTTGATTGTATACAATAGTATGCAAAGTAATTGAGGGGCCCGTGGCTAAATAATAACAGCCGCACAGGTCGATCGATCAGGTTAAGCTACGCTTGCTGCGGTTGGTCTGTGGATGGGTGACCATCTTTACATACCGCGACCCCTCCGTGCCTTGAAAAGCACGTTAAGCTGTTAGTCCAGGCTATCATTCGTGGATCTTTGACAGTTACGGTTAGTCAGAAGCCCGAAAGTATAACGACCAGTCTTACAAACGGGTGTTGTACTGGGTTGTGGTTGTGGAGGTCAGATAGGCAGTCGCTTCATGTAAAATACTGGTATTCAGCTGCATCCGGTTAGACTGGAAACCGACCCCAACGTAGTTGGGGAAAGGGAGGGGATGATGAGTGTGCAAAGTAATTAACATTACAACACAAAGAAATACTAGCTAGCACGCTAAGCATAGGTTCGCATGGGCACGTGTTTCCCGCGGCGATATTTTGTAGGGCACTGGATATTCAACACACTGCTCAGCGCCGAGAGTTGAAAATCCAACAGCGTATTTTTTTGATGCGCTGGAATGGGCTTTGTTGGATTCTCAACGCTAGTCTCAACACCGAGAGTTTAAAATCCACTGCAAAATAAAATCCCGCCGCGATATTTTACAAACGTCGGCTAATTCTTGTAATTTATTCTTCACTCCTTGTCCCCAGGTCTCCCACACTCGCAGCGCTACCACGAGCTCCTCCGCCGACGGCTAGGTCTCCCCGTTTGGGAATACAAAAACGATTTCATGAGACTCCTAAACACACACCAATGCGTCGTCTTAGTCGGCGAGACTGGCTCCGGAAAGACCACACAAATTCCACAATGGTCCGTAGAATTTGCTGCAGTGACCGCTGGGAAGTCTAAAGGCGTTGCTTGTACTCAACCCAGACGAGTAGCCGCCATGTCAGTAGCCCAGAGAGTGGCAGAAGAAATGGATGTAGCGCTGGGCCAGCAGGTTGGTTACAGCATCCGTTTCGAAGACTGTTCCGGACCACAAACAATACTAAAATACATGACAGACGGTATGTTGTTAAGAGAAGCCATGTCAGATCCGATGCTGGAACAGTACAGGGTTATATTACTAGATGAAGCCCACGAAAGGACGTTAGCAACAGATATTCTGATGGGTGTGCTGAAAGAGGTCATAAAACAAAGGTCGGATCTCAAACTGGTTATCATGTCAGCCACGCTAGATGCTGGAAAGTTTCAACAGTATTTTGACAATGCACCGCTTATGAATGTCCCTGGTAGGACGCATCCAGTAGAGATTTTTTATACACCGCAGCCCGAGAGAGATTATCTAGAAGCAGCTATAAGAACAGTTATACAAATACACATCTGTGAAGAAATTTCTGGTGATATACTACTATTTTTGACGGGACAAGAGGAAATTGAAGACGCTTGCAAGAGGATTAAACGGGAAATTGATAACCTAGGACCTGATGCTGGTGAACTGAAGTGCATACCCTTATATTCTACACTCCCACCGAATTTACAACAAAGGATTTTCGAGCCAGCGCCGCCGAATCGGGCAAACGGTGCGATTGGTCGAAAGGTTGTCGTCTCCACCAATATTGCAGAAACTTCTCTGACAATTGACGGTGTAGTTTTTGTCATAGACCCAGGGTTTGCTAAGCAAAAAGTGTACAATCCCAGGATTCGTGTGGAGTCCTTGCTAGTGTCTCCTATAAGCAAGGCGTCGGCCCAACAGAGAGCAGGCAGAGCGGGTAGAACTCGACCAGGCAAATGCTTTAGACTTTACACGGAAAAGGCTTACAAAAATGAGATGCAAGATAATACTTATCCGGAGATTTTAAGGTATTTGGTGGTATTAGAGTTTTTTTTAATATTTAGTTTTTAAACGATTTTTATCTATTACCTATTTACATGGGTCATGTTTTGTTGGGCTAGTCGTGAGTGAGAGGTCCTGGGTTCGATCCCTAGGTCGGGCCAGAGTAATGTCTTTCCATTTGGAATTTCATAGTAGCCCAGTTGTTTTTCGCATTGTATTACCCCCGTATACACAAACGACACCTGATTTCACGATCTTTTTGAGGGTCTTTGTGGACTACAATATACCAAAGGGTGGAGCCAAAAGAATGATTTGTGAGCTCTGAGTCGCGTAATTGACGCTGCATTCGGTTTCATATAGAAACCCTGTTTGTGAGTCGCACGATGACGACCAATGAACAAAATGAAATGAATTTATTTCAACGTAAATAACGAGACTCATTTTGTGCAGCCGAAATTACGCGGCTCATTTTGCGCTGCCGCAATTACGTGACTCATTTTGCGCTGCCGCAATTACGTGACTCATTTTGCGCTGCCGAAATAACGCTCGTTTGGCATCACCCTTCGATCGACAGCTTGATATTTAATACTCAATACTTTATTGCATTTAACGTCGACTTTAAATTTGGTTGCCGTTGAGTATTCAATCGATAGTATGACAAAGTCCCAGCTGTACCAAACGATTTCATCATACATTTTAGTGTTACAATCAAGACCCTTTAACAATACTTCGTTTATAGAGATCACAAACCCCTGAAGAGTCCCCGCAGACAGTCTGAGCTAACACAACGCACAATTGTTGCCGTTGCAGATCAAACTTAGGCTCTGTAGTTTTGCAGCTGAAAAAGCTTGGCATCGATGATCTGGTGCACTTTGACTTCATGGACCCACCTGCTCCGGAGACGCTGATGAGGGCTTTGGAGCTTTTGAATTATCTGGCTGCGTTGGGTAAGAGATTCTGTACTTATTTTTCTTCTTGAATATTTTAGCAGAAATAAACTCTGAAAAAAACTAAATTGTAATGAACTTTCGTACTCCTTCTCAAGCTCTATATTGTTGTAAAGCTTGTATATGAGCAGTGGTGGTCCAGTGGTATCGACCTGGCTTACCCAGTACCCTTGAGTTAGGACCCAGGCACTTTACTTTGTGTATTCAATTTCATCACCACTGCTCTCAAAACTTTTTTTTTGGATCTGGCAACACTGGTAGCCGGTCGTCAAAAAACGGTCTCTAGGTTAATTAATTTAATAAATTAATAAAACTGTTATAAATAAGTTAAATTAGTGTTATATAGTCAAACCTAGGTATTAAGTATTCTAAAAAGTGATTATCAAGTGTTCTTTGCCGCGAAAATTTCGTAAAAACAGAGGATTAAAAACCGGCTGTCAACTCAACGTACCAACGGTGACGGATTTCAAACTTTCATCAATCCTGGGGAGTATTTTGTTTTATTTATTTGCTTGTATTACATACCACAGAACATCACAAAGTACTGCTCAGGTCTCTGAGCTACGTCCATCACACACTGGCACGGTTTATGTCTCCTTTTGCTTGACAACTAGTGGAAGCAAAATCGATGACGAAAACATTCGCCCAGACAATAAACACTACATAATTACTGCACAAAAATAGGCTCATTAGAGCTACTCTAAAACCTTTCATACTATAAAACCTTTTAAGGGTCATAAACTTGTTATTGTCAACTAAGTTCTTTGTGTTTTACAATAAAAGCAGTGCCTATTCCTTGTAACTTCACTTCTATTTATCATCTCCATCTCATTCCATAATAACTTCAACTAATTTTATAATCCATTTGTTAACATTTCACTACTTACTTATTTTTAACTTACTTTAATTTTATTTTTCCCTTCTACCTCCTACTAATCTAAATATTGGAACATCTTTTTCACACTGTTATTTAGCTGCCTAACTTCACACATTTCAGGTGACTGACATTTTGAAGCAAATGATGACCCGCAGTGCCACAATCAAGGAGATGGAAGCAAAACTGAGATCTACCTTGACAAAGCTAGAGGCTTCTGAAGCTACATGCAAACAGCTGCTCTGTGAAAGGGAAGACAGTGAGGTGGAAATAAAGCTTGTTATTGACAAGAACACTGAGCTTAAGAACCAGCTGACTGAACTACATGTACGGCATATGGACATACTTGACCAGCATCAACACCTCCGTCAACTAGTGTCAAATTTCCAGGAATGTAGTGACACCCACGAACTGGCTTTGAGACGCATATCTGAACTAGAACAGGAATTAAGCAAGGCCCACAACACAATAACCGCCTTGGAAACTCTCAAAGCCCGTGAAGAGTCTGCGATCACCTGCAGTCTTTATGATGAGTTGGTTGGTAGCGGGTCGGGTCCCATATGTGTTGAGCCAGTGGTAACAATAGATTTAACTGATGATACTATCATTAAAAATAAATTGTTTACCAGTCACAATAAGCTAAAAAAATATATTAAAATTAATAGATTAATTAGAAAAACTCAAAAATCTTTGAAATGCCAAAAAGTAAACAAATTAAATACAAAACTTAGGCAAAAAAAAGTAAATTTAATACAAGAATTAAAAAACTGTAACAGTGAATTAGAATTGTGTAATGCTATGTATGACACAGACACTCAGCACCTTCAGGATGAACTGTTTGTTAGGGAATACGCTCTAAAGGATATCTTTAGTAAATATGAGGCTTCTCAACAAGACCTGAGTAAGCGCATGCAGGAGGCTAATGAGTTGGCAGACCTGGTTAAGTATAATGCGGAGAGGTATGAGTCTTTGACAAATAACCTCTCTTTTAGCTGTACCTGTTCCCAGGGACCCCAACTTATTACACCCACACCCTCAGTAGCTCAACCAGTAGGTAGCTGTATTAGTGATGATAGCAATAGTACGAATAATTTGATTAATACTACTTATATTTTTTCTGATAAATTTGGTCAAGGTTTTGGTAGCTTGTTAAATCAGTGTTCGCAACAATATGCAATTAATCATTGTTTACCCGGTGCCAGTATTAGCCAATTAATTAATAATATCAAATTGACAAAAATAAACCCCAGTTCAACTGTTATATTATTATATGGGGATAGCTTAAATGTAAGGAAAAAGGACTTAATTGAATGTGTCCATTTGATGTTGCATCTTAATGAGACTAATAATTGTAAATTTATTTTTTGTGCCTTGCCTTATTCCCATTATTTAACTGATGAGCAAAATAAGCATATTTATAATTTAAATATGTTCATTTATAATAGGACTTGTCGTCACAGTGATGCTATTCTATATTTTGATTGTAATCAATTCATTACTGGTTACAAACTGACAAATTATACTATGTATTTGCCACCTAGTTGTAGGAGACAAATTGCTAATCTTTTAGCATACAATATACTCAGTGACACTGGTACTTGTAGTGTACCATCGATTACTGTTAGTACTGATACTAATACTACTTTTGATACGCCTTGTAGTTTAAACTATTAGGTGCGACAACGGGTCAGCCACATATGTTGAATGTTGTACATCAAAATATGCAGGGTCTGTCCGGCAAAGAGCTAGAATTAAGTTTATTTATGGAGAACTATGAGGTTCAGGTGTTATGTTTGACTGAACACTGGTTGAAGGAACATGAAGTAGTGTTTATAAATGATGAAAACTTTACCGTACAGAGTGCATTTGTGAGAAAAAGTGCTATTCGCGGTGGCTCTTTAGTTCTTGTTTCAAACAAGTTGAAATGTAAACAACGTTTAGATTTAGTTAATCTTTCAATCGAGCGCACTATAGAGTTGTCTTGTGTTGAACTTGAGCGATATGTTATAATTTGCGTTTATCGACCCCCCTCTGGGGATTTTATTAGTTTCGAATCGGTAATGGAAGATACTCTCAATAGGTTAAAATCAAATAACAAAAGTATTATTTTATGTGGAGATTTCAATATTAATATTTTAGATGTTACTCCATTAAGTATTAGACTTCTCAATCTTTTGAGGTCTTATAATTTAATTAACTTGTTTTTTGAACCTACTAGGATCACAGCTTCTTCGTCAACTTGTCTTGATAATATATTTAGTGATTGTGATGCCAAAAATAAATTAGTGTTAACTGACTTAACGTCCGACCACTGTGGTTTATTAGCTAGCTTCCCCATGCCATTACATAAAAAGCCACATAAACTTGAATGCAGGCCTTATACAGCTAGTCGTTGCAAAATGTTTAAAAATAATATAGCACATAGAATTACACCATCGATAGTAGAACACGAGAATCCTAATGAAATTTATGGTGCCCTTTTTGATGTTGTGCAAAAAGAATACCAATCCACTTTCAAGACCAAAACTATTAACATTAATGGATCCTCTGTTGGCTTTAACCAATGGGCTACTCCCGGTATTTATAAAAGTAGAGCGAGACTATACGAGTTATATGGTTTGAAAAAATACAGGTTTGATACTCCCTTCCTAGAGTATGTCAAAACTTATTCAAAATTATTCAAAAAGATTAGTGCTTTTGCTAAATCAAAATTTTTAGGCGATACGATAAAAAATTCTACTAATAAAGTAAAAACCACTTGGAAAATTATTAATAATGAAACGGGAAAATCGGTTAAACAAGAAAAACTACTTGAGATTATGGTCGACAACAAATTAGTTAACAAAGCAGCTGACGTAGCTGAGGCATTTAATGAGTTTTTTGCCAACATACCGATAACTACGACTCGCTCCTTAAATTCGTCCTCGTCTAAAGCTGAAAACCTTTTGCACAGTAGTGTACCTAAATGTAGTCCCTTATTTAGTTTCGAACATGTAACCCCGCGTGATGTAGTTAATGTTTTTAATACACTTAAGTCTAAAAACACCGGTGATAATTGGGGCATCTCCACTAAACTTATAAGTAATATAATAGACATCGTAGCCCCCTATCTAGCTGTTACTTTTAATAAATGTGTTGATTTAGGAACTTTTCCTGACCTCATGAAGAGTAGTAAAGTCATACCATTATTTAAATCAGGTAAAAAGAATGACGTTGGCAATTTCAGGCCTATTTCTATCTTACCTGCATTTAGCAAAATATTTGAAAAGTTAATACTCAAGCAGCTGCTAAGACATTTTAATTTAAATAGCCTCCTCCATAATGAGCAATATGGCTTTACAAAAGGTCGTTCAACTACAGATGCGGGTGTTGCTCTGTTGAGACACATATTTGACGCATGGGAGAAATCACAGAATGCTATTGGAGTTTTCTGTGATCTCTCCAAAGCCTTTGATTGCGTGCACCATGACACGCTTTTGCGTAAATTACGTCATTACGGTGTCCAAAACGAAGCTCTCAACGTAATTATTTCGTATTTACATAATAGGGTCCAATGTGTAGATGTTAATGGTGTGAAATCATCCGGGCTACCAGTTCAGTTAGGTGTTCCGCAAGGCTCAATACTGGGTCCATTCTTGTTCTTAGTTTACATTAATGATTTACCATTCCATTTGACGGGCATCTGTGATGTTGTACTGTTTGCAGATGATACCTCTCTTATTTTTAAAGTAGACAGGAATAGACAAGATTTTGACGACGTAAACAGTGCACTCTCAATAGTTACAGATTGGTTTACGTCAAATAACTTAGTTCTCAATGCCAAGAAAACCAAATGTGTAAAGTTCGCCTTACCGAATGTTAGAAACCTAGGACCCAACATCGTCTTAGATAAAGAGGTGCTTGAAACTGTAGGCTCGGCAATTTTTCTAGGACTAACAGTAGATGCCAAACTTCAGTGGGGACCTCATATATCAAGTCTAGCAGGAAGGCTCAGTTCGGCTGCCTACGCCGTCAGGAAAGTAAGACAATATACTGACGTTGATACAGCTCGTTTAGTCTATTTTAGTTATTTTCACAGCGTTATGTCCTACGGTATTCTGCTGTGGGGCAAAGCCGCTGATATACAAAATATATTTGTCCTTCAAAAGCGAGCTGTTCGAGCAATTTACCAGCTAGGTGCCAGAGTTTCTCTAAGAGATTTCTTTAAAGATATTGGTATTCTCACGGTTGCATCACAATTCATCCTTGCCAACATTTTATATATTAGGCAAAATTTACACTTGTACACTAAAAATAGTGATATTCACAGTGTTAACACTAGAAATAAGGACAAACTACGTGCCCCCTTTCACCGGCTTCATAAGGTTCATAACTCATTTGTTGGGCTTGGTATAACCTTTTATAACAAGATACCCTCTTCTTTTCTAGACTTGCCTTTTAATGCGTTTAAAGCTCAACTAAAATCCAACCTTTGTTCAAAGGCATACTATTCTATCAACGACTACTTAGACGATAAGAATAGTTGGTCACCCTAGTTTAACGCAAGACAATGTTTATGTTCCTTCTCCAGAATTAGCTTACTGCAGAACCCAGCAATGCATAAATGTGTAAGCTGTCACGCCCTTTATGCCTGGAGGCTTTTATTTGGGTAGTAAGTTTTTTCATTTACATTTTAATTAATTATGTTTTAGCTTGAGTACGTATAGTTTTTATTATATTTGTTGGTATATTGGCGTGGCTAGCTGACATATTATGGCAAATAATTAAATTTTATGTTCTGGTTTTGTAATGTTAATTACCGAACATAAGTACCTAGTATTGTATAAATTCAAGTATTTTTTTAAATTGAACAGACAGCTGTGCTGCTGGGGAGTTTGTTGCGCCACTTCTTCTTCCCAGCAATAGCACTAGGAAGTGGTGAAGGGCGGGCGTTTTTGGGGGACTGTCTTTTGTAATTTTGACGTTCAAAAAGTGCTGACTCTCAGCCTAATTTGAATAAATGACTTTTGATTTTGATTTTGATTTTGATTTTGAAGGAAAAAATCGTAAGGAAACCAGCATGTCCTAGAACCAAAATTTCGATGACATATGACATCTACCAACCCGCATTGGGCACGCTTAGTCGAATAAAGCCCACTCTCTCTCACAGAGAGGAGGCCAATTTCAATTTATGGTGAAATCAAGTTGAAATAATAAATAATTACAATTTTCAACTGATTGTGAAATCGATTGATAACATATTTCTCAACATTAGTCAAGCGATTTGATCACTGTTTGAGTTAATAGTTCTTTAAAAAATAATACATACATAAACTCATGCGTTCATCCCAGGGGGGTAGACAGAAACTACAGAACTTTTTTTTTTAATGAATCATTTTGTTTTTTTTATTTTTTCGGTAAAGGAAGGCATTTTTTGTTCACGAAATTTTAAGAGTAACAGAGCACGAAAGTCTGATAAATACTGATTATGTTAGTTTTTTCATGGAATTGAATAAGAAAATTGGGCCTGTGCAGGGACTGGTGAATTGTTTGTGTATCGACTACTATCTCATATTATATTATTATCAATTTATTTATTTATGAAACAATTCCTTTCTGTACTTCCACATAGTAATTACAGTAAGCTATAAACCTACATGTGCAAATAATCTGCGTTCGCGATTTATTCGCCAAAAATTTTAAGCAAATATGAGTTTATGGAAAAATACCTTTAATTCCTACACAATAAAGTTCAGTCTACGCTACAACTTCAAACATTTTTATAACTTTTTCAATAGTGCTAGTCACTCTGAAAGCAACTTAATAACCATTAAAATAAAGTTGATATTTGTTTAACTTGAATAGACTTTACATCAAGTTCTTTTACCTAATATTACCAAGTTTAAACAATAAACGGCACCCTCATTGCGTAACACAACACCAAATCAATAATAATATAATAATCTAAATCATTTTGAAGAATATTGCTAATCCATTGCTTTATATGTTCGAAAAATTTGTCTGCTCAACAACGTTAACAACGCAATGAATGTTGTTGAACTGTCAAAATGATAGCCATTGTGACTGTTAGTGTGTTACGCAATTACCCCACAGTTTGCAGGAATACAGGCGTAATGTCATATTAACACCTCACTTACAGACGACGACGGCAACCTGACAGACTTGGGCGCGGTAATGGCGGAGTTTCCCCTCGACCCTCAGCTCGCCAAGATGCTGATCGCGAGCTGCAACCACAACTGCTCCAACGAGATCCTCTCCATCACGGCCATGCTGTCAGGTAAGTAATTGCTGAGGAGTTTGTGTTCAGGATTACCTTGATAAAACTGCCATGTCAAATTTTGTATAGTTAGCAAAAAAGAGTACACTATCAAAAGATTCAGATTGTGGAGTCTTGTATACAAGATCAAATTAAATTAGCTATAGAAACTCCGTGTGCCGTGATTGGTGTCGATGTCTAAACATGATAAACAAAAAAAAAAAAAGTGTTGATGGTCTTTTTTGGGGTCAACGACCGCAGGTACATAAAGCACGAGTTTAAAAATCAGTGTTTTTTTGTTGTTTACATATTGATACCTATCATGTACCCAGTAACTGGGTTGTGTCGTTGTGTAGGCAGTATCTCCGTGTAAAATACTGGTATTCAGCTGCATCCGGTTAGACTGGAAGCCGACCACAACATAGTTGGGACAAGGCTAGGCAGATTTTAATTGATACCTATCATGTAGGTAAGTGATGATCACAAAATAACAAGTCTGAGTAGTTTCGCGTGCTAATTTAATTCAATATAAGTATTGAATGATTTTACACCTCGGGATGAGATAGTCGAATCAGCTACAAATCATCAAAATTTCTAAAAGATTTTGTCGGGGTACGTAACGAGGTGTCGGTGTTTTTGAGGAGAAACAAATGTTTACGTTGAACACTACTATTATTGACTCGCTCTCGAACTGTTCTTAGTGATAAAATGTTGATGGAATGTTTGAATACACCCGGCTAACGCGGTAGACAAAAGTGCACTGAATATATGTAATATCTAATATAAAATAATAAGTAATAAAACGCTTTGCGCCGATATTGCTAACTAAAGGTGTTCGGTGAAAACATTGAACAGATTTGTCTTATATTCCTGACTTTCAAAAGTACTTAAAAATAATAATAAATGGTCAATGGTAATAATAATAATTAATGGTCTATCTAATAAAATTGAAATAAAGTATATACTTTACCTGTTAAAATGAACCAATACTTTAATTTTTATGCGACACATAAGCGTTGAAGTAATCCTCCACAAACCGCAAACGTGCCCTGAAGACTGTCACAAACTTAAACTGGTGTTCTCAAATATTTCCCAGCTAATAAAATGTACATGTAAAATAAAATGTTATTTCCTTCGTCTTCCAGTCCAACAATGCTTCGTGCGACCCAACGAGGCGCGCAAGGCAGCCGACGAGGCCAAGATGAGGTTCGCGCACATCGACGGAGACCACCTCACGCTACTCAATGTGTACCACGCTTTTAAACAGAGTAAGTTTACCCTACAACATCATAATATTAGTTACTAGCAGCGCGCCGCGGTTTCACCCGCATTTGTTTCGATCCCGTGGAAATATCGAGATAAAAAGTATCCTGTGCGTTAATCCTGGTTATGGTTATAAACATTTGTGTAAACTATTTTTTTGTCAAGTTCTATTGTAAAGTAATAAATCGAAGACATCTACCAATCCGCACGTTGTAGTGCATAATTTCTTATGCTTAGTGGATAAACATCATGTTATTTTATGTTATTCCAGACATGGAAGATCCCCACTGGTGCTACGACAACTTCATCAACTACCGCTCGCTGAAGTCCGGAGACAACGTGCGGCAGCAGCTCAGCAGGATAATGGATAGGTGTGTACGCAGACATGTTCACATATTCACTATGACTGGGTCCATTATGGCATTGACTGCCACCGCGGTCACCGGTGACCGCCAACAATTGATTTCCTATGGTCTGTTGTCTGGCGGTCTACGTGTTAATCACGTGATGTTTTTAGCAACTCTTTAACTCTCCCCCCTGGTGATACGTGATGAGATTTTAGACTACCCCCCTCCCCCTGGTGATACGCGGTGAGATTTTAGCCTTAACGTGCTTCCCGAGGAAAGCGTAGCTTGACCTGATCGATTGACCATCGCGCGGCTGTTATTAATTAGCCCCCTCTCTAAAACAGGTCATCATAGTAATACGTCAAAATAAGTTATGTTTAAAAAAAAAACCTCGTTTTTTTTTTCCGTCTCTTTTCGCTTAGAATCAATATGTCTTACAATCTGTCACTATTCATTAGGACATTTAAGTAATTTCTATTGCGTGTTAGATGTCTTGCCTGGTATGCTTCCTATGGACACAACCTCCCACTTAAAAAGCATGATTCAAAGATTGTCCGAAAAAATCTTGTGGAATTTTGTGTTTTAGCCTGCAGATTCCATTTTTATCCATGAGATGGTTTGGAAATAAAAACTAGATGAGATCGGTAAATTTTGATATATCTAATGTTTGTGTTATTCTCTGTTTCAGGTTTAACTTAAAGCGAACAAGTACAGAGTTCACAAGCAAGGACTATTATATTAATATAAGGAAAGCACTAGTTAATGGATTCTTTATGCAGGTACATTATATTTGTTTTATCTTCATATTAAAAACCTACTCTCAGTTCTGTCATCATCTGCCGAGCCTTTTCCCAACTATGTTAGGGTCGGCTTCCAGTCTAACCGGATGCAGCTGAATACCAGTATTTCACATGGAGTGACCCCTTGGTAAGACTGGTTGTCAGACTTTCTGTCTTCTGACGACCAGTAACGACTGTCAGTTCTATGTAGTTGGTGAAAACTATCCTGGTTCTAAAGCTATGATCATGATCTATCAAATTTTCTCAGCCACCATTATGGATTTTTATTTTGACTTCACTTTCGACTTTAGCACCCTCGAAAACCATGAAAACGACACCCATGACGAAAAATTTGAAAATGTTCGCAGCTGCCTTCTTGGATTCTCATTTTGACCTCACTATTGGCTTCAGCACGCTCGAAAACTACGGAAACAATATGTCTCACTCTTTGTTTCTTTCTATTATATGTACACAAAAAAAGTCGCATGCTTTCATGGATCTCTCCCAGTTTACTACTACCGCAAGCTCCGTTAAAGATCCTCGTTCCAAAAAAAAAAAAAAACTAAAATAACATTGTTTGTACACTCCAGGTAGCCCACTTAGAGCGCACAGGCCACTACCTCACGGTGAAGGACAACCAGGTGGTGCAGCTGCACCCGAGCACCTGCCTGGACCACAAGCCCGACTGGGTCATCTACAACGAGTTTGTGCTCACCACCAAGAATTACATCAGGACTGTCACTGATATCAAACGTGAGTACTGAGCATCAACACCTGCCCATCCTTCTCCTAACTATGTTGGGGTCGGCTTCCAGTGTAACTGGATGCAGCTGAATACCAGTATTTTATATGAAGCGACTGCTTATTTGACCTCCAAAACCCAGTTACTGGGTAATACTGGCTAATACGTGGACCCACGAATGACAGCCGGGACCAACGGCTTAACGTGTCGTGTAACGGTCTTGGTATGTAAAGATGGTCACCCATCCAGGGACCTTACGCGGTTAGCATAACTTAACCTGATCGATCGACCCGTGCGGCTGCTATTACTTGGCCACAAGCCCCTCAAACGTGAGTACTGATATCTACGGGGAATATGCTCGACTGCAATGCTTTTTACACATCAGGCCGAAATGATGAGACACGAGGGGCTTGTGGTTAAGTAATTGCAGATACCCATAGACGGTCGCCTGCTAGATGTGTCTTAGATTTTCCAAAGATCTATGGGTCTCAAGAACCCACATCTTGCTAGAATACTGTGTCTCGTAAGCCGTGTCTCCTGCGCGTGTTTTTTCGAAACATTACACAAAAACGTCAAAACAAAGACGCGTGGCCATACACATTTGTGTATGAAAACACTGCAGCTGACACTGAGCTGCGTGGGACACACTCCCCGCGCGGGGGGAGAGGGGCAGGGGTTGTTTCATTTCCAACCGCCACGCGCACCGCACATCTAACATTTAGCATGTTGAAAGCTTAATTCCAACTGACACAGGTTTTGAGGTTATATTGTCTTGTGAATTATTTTAATACGCAGGAGACAGCTTGTATATGAAAACAAATGCTTATTTGTAATGTTTCGAAAAAACACGTGCAGGAGACACGGCTTTAAACCTCCATACCATCACAACATTTAACCATAAACTAACAAGTATATTTTTCTCTTTCACAGCGGAATGGCTCCTGAAAATAGCGCCACAGTACTACGAGCTAAATAACTTCCCACAATGCGAGGCGCGGCGGCAGCTCGAGCTATTACAAGCGAGGCTCGAGTCTAAAGCTTATCAGGAGGGATTCTAGGTAGCTCGGGTTGCGGCTGGGATGTGACGACAGACAGAATAATTATGTGAGGACAGGATGTCGGCTCCATACAGGAAATGAAAATGTATGTGTCTAATCAAATTCATGTTCCACTTCAATGAAATATCAACCTTATTGTTATGTTGATTTTAGAATGACTCTTGAAAAAGTGGTTGTAACGTAAATTGAACTTTATTGTGTAGGTATTAAAGTTATTTTTCCAATAACTCATATGTGTTTATATGTTTGGAAATTGAATCGAGAATGCAGATTACACATGAGACGCTTCGTAAATGTTCTAAGCGAATGTCAACTTTATGTTAGTGTGAATTAAGTTGAGTTCAGAATAAAATGGTACTGTCGAAATAAATAAATCTGTACTACTAATAAAGCTGAAGAGTTTGTTGTTGTTTGTTGCCCTCTTACTCTCTTTTACTCTTTCCCCTCAAAAGTACTGAAAAAAATATTTTTGGTTTTGACGGCCATATTTTTGAGGAAGTTTATTTAACATTACGCTAGAACTCTTAGAGAAAAAAAGTCGTAACGAAAGTGAAACTTGTAGTGCAATTTGAACATTATGTGTGAGTGTTAAGGTTGATTTTCTAAAAATACATTTATTGGTATTGTTGATATGTGTGTGTGTGTGTGTGTGTTTTCGTTCGCCGTATGGAGCCGAGTTTCTAGACCATTTTATTTTGTGCAAATACTGAGCTGAAAGGGACAGAATTCATTGGAAGCCATCTTTTAATTCTTTAGTGTAACAATAGATGTATTCTTTATTGTATTTGACAGGATAAAGCATTAGGTACGTGTGTGTAGTGATGGTCCTGGGTTTTTGATTCCTAGGTCAGATACAATCTTAAGACTTCGGACCACTATCTGACCAGATGGTAAGATTAAGATAGTGGTCGAAAGTGATACTGTTACGGATTTAGGGCAAGATTCCTAGATCACACTTTATAAGGAAATGTTCGCGTCAAATGAATATGAACCTTATTCCTACCTATTTATATTCGTGTGAAACGTTTTCCCACATTTGTTTATACGAATATGAATCTTGTTCGGTTATAGTAAGGTTCATATTCGTATAAAACTCTAACTTAGCGTAGGATATATGAATTTTGTCCTTAGTATGGTTAAAAGCTGGTTCTTTTCTCATTTCGTTTGCATAGCAACACATTAATTACTTCTTCACCATGAAAACTAATTTATTTAGGTCAAATTAAATTAGTTAGCGAAACTCCGCAGACGTGATGAGTATCGCTAACTAAACATAATAAAACAAAAATGAAATTAATTTGATGATGTTTTTGTGGGGTCATCGACCGCAATATCAGTTTAAAAAATCCGTTATTTTTGTGTAAACTTCACAGACGTGATTAGTATCGTTATCAAAACACTTTGAAACATATTTTCTCATCTCTACTTCAAGTAACAACACTACCAGCGGTCGTTGATCCCTAAAAAAAACAATAAAATCTTTTTTTATTTTGTCATGTTTAGATATCGTTACTCACCACGTATGCGGAGTTTCGCTAGCTAATTTTACTTGGCCCTGTATTGCCCAGTTATTGGGTACAAAATGGCAATTATTAAATGATATTCAGCCGCCTCTGGTTAGACTGAAAGCTGACCACAAGTTAGTTAGAAAGGCTAGTATAAAGTTAAAACAGTTAGGCTTAATGTAGATAATATATATTTTTGACTAAATTGTGCTGTAGTTATAATATTGTCGAAGTTTTCTGGTTTTTAAAAGCCTTCTCAATAGGGTAGATGCCTGGGTAAAAAAATAATCATTATATTTAGTCCGTCAGTTAGATTATCGAAAAATAATGGACACGTATTTTTTCTATTGTCAATCAAACAAAAAATGACAAAGATAAAGCGCGTCTAAATATGGGAGTGGGAGGTCGTGACGTCACGCCATGCTAAAAAAGTGTAGCAAGGCGTGACGTCACGCGGAACTTAAACGGGCGATATCTTCATAATTTTTTATATAATTGACAAAAGAAAAAATACGGGTCGAATATTTTTTGATAATCTAACTGACGGACTGATTAGATTTTTTTAGGCATCTAGCCTATTAGAGTTACAACCCGATTCAAACTTTATGTTGGCTCTGAAGTGCGCAGTACAGATGCCAACACATCAAGTTACTACTAATCTGTCAAATTTCTTAATAGATTTTCAACTTTGTCGCCAAGCATTAGGTTCACAGTTGATTGGGAAAATTTGACAGTTTCGGGTAGCTTGATGTGCTGGCGTCTGTACCTCCCTCTCTCCCCGCTGACACGGACGTAATAATATCGGCGGAATTTTATCGTGCACTGGATTTAAGACTCGGTGTTGAGCCGAGCGTTGGTAATCCAACAGAGCGCATCCTAGCGCGTCAAAAAAACACACTGTTGGACTTTCAACTCACAGCGCTGAGCAGTGAGTTGAAAATCTAGTGCGCGAAAAAAAAACGCGGCCTGTACCTGGGCTTACTGCGCAGGTATTCGCCTCATTTTCCGAGCCACCATAAAGTTTGAATCGGGCTGTAGTTATAGACACTATCTATCAGAAGGTCAATTCTCGTAATTTAAAACGTTCAAAATCTAGTCGCAGTCTCATCTCGGCGACAAAATATCAAAATATAGGGAAATTAGAAAGAAAAAAATATTAAAAAATATTGCGACTCGTACAAATTAAACACAGTCAAAAGTAAAAAATTAAGTTATACATATATAAAAAAAAGTAACAAAAACAAATATGAAACTAAGTCCTATACGAGGCCAAGAGGCTCCAGAAGCATTAGAGGTATTTTTGACAGATTGAGACTGAGATCAGACTGTGAGCGTTCTTAAAATTACGAGAATTGCCCTCTGATAAAAATTGAGCCTTCACGGGGATTTTAAAAACCGGAGTTTCTTGCTTACCTAAGTAAGAACATACATATTACAAATAAAAAATGATTTGCAAAGAAAAGAAAATAAATGATGTATGAGTAACGCTAAGTCTGGCGTACATGGAGAACTGAGCATGTACGGTAGCATTTTATTTTGAAGGAAATGTACCAATTTGATTTGTAATAATACTAGTTTGAAATTTTTTAGGGGTGTCAGCTGTTTGGGCAAATAAACGATGCAAAAGGAGTATGTATGTAAGGATCGTAGTAGTCGGCATTCTGTAGTTTCTGTCTAAAAAAAGAGCGTGAGTTTGTATGTATTAGCAGTTCCATACGAAAATTAAAGACTTTTCCAAAATGTATGAAACTCACTGTTTTTTCGAAGACATGTGACATTCACCATCCCGCACTGTGCTCGCGTAATGAAGACATGTGACATTCACCATCCCGCACTGTGCTCGCGTAATGGATTACAGCCCACTCCCTCACACATAGAGGAGGCCTTTGTCCCAGCAGTGGGAACGTTATAGGCTAATTATGTTTATACTTTCTATATCTCAGACTAGTTCCATAGTTGGTACTTGTTGACAGGCCTACACTGTCCTCCCATACCTGTTAACATTGTAAAAGTCAATTATTTTTAAAAGAGTAACCGTGGAGTTTCTTGCCGGTTTCTTCATAGGACACGACCAATTGGAACCGTGCACCTAGCTTCTGACGTTTCATAAGTGCCCATGTAGGTTTATGTGAAATAAAATATTTTGATTTTGAGTAGTAAAATTTTGTTAATATTCACGAGTACCCTTAAAATATTTTAAACTATTATTGTTAAAAGTTTTTAAAGAATTTTTACTGTATTGAACGCGGCATCGAACTACAATTCGGTAATACAATATTTTATTAGTGAAATTAGGATAAAATGATTCGGCTATAGGCTCGCATCCCTATTACATGAGATTTGATCATAACGGGCGAAAAGTATTGTACTACACAGCGAGTATCAGAAAGGTGTGGTGCACACCTTCAAACTGAACAACTTTCTCCGTGGGAACAACATCGTGAGGAGGAGCAGTGGTGGCCGAACCCAGACAGGCGCTTTACTTTGTGTAAATTATTTCATCACCACTGCTCTCGAAACGATGAAGGAAAACATCGTGAGGAATCCGGCATGTCATAGAACCAAAAATTCGATGACATGTGACATCTACCAACCCGCACTGGGCCCGCGTGGTGGATTACGGCCCACTCCCTCGCACAGAGAGGAGACCTGTGTCCCAGCAGTGGGAACATTATAGGCTGATTATTTATTGGAGTTTTGTATGAGACAGTTGATCATTTTTTCGCGATTACGATGTTGGTCTCATGGAGAAAGTTGTTCAGTATGATGGTCTTTACCACACCTTTCTGATACATTGCTGTCTACCTCCTAACCCTTCGGGGACAAGCGTGATGTTATGTTAGGACAAATATTGTGAAACATGACGAAAATATTGTAATGTTCAATGAAAGGTGAAAAATGTGTAATACCTACCTATTTGGGTATATTATGTTATATGTTGCCTAACTGTAAAATCATACTCCGAAAACTCAAACGACACTTTAAGACGGTGTTAAAACTCTGACAGTCGTAACCGATAGCGACAGTCGCGCGTTTACGCGATCGTTAAGGGGCCGTCTCCACGAGCGAGAGAATCGCGGCAATGATATCGCCGTGCCACGTTCTAAGAGTGTATAGAAATACGTGGCACACGATAATATAGCCGTGATTCTCTCGCTCGTGGAGACTGCCCCTAAGGGATGCGCTAAGGTAACCCGCGAAATAACATTTTTTTTTACGTTTTATTGGTATTTGCAAGTCAGTGTCAAGTTGTATGTTGAACAAAATATGATTCGCGACCGAAACTAGTATTTATTTACGGAATTATAATGAATACATACTTGTTACGGTCGCGAATCAAATTGCAAAAAATGTAAGCAAATTTGAATTTTACGGGCTACCATGACGCTTCCCTCCTAGCATGAATTGATCGTGCGAGTACGTTGTGTTGTGACGATCTCTTTCGGCTAGGATTCAGCCTGAGAGTTAGCGGCGTCTTAAAGTAGAGTAACGTTTGAGAGTTCGGCCATAATGTTATAAAATATAATGTATTGTGAAGGATTGTTGTCTAATTCCCAGTCGTTTGGCTTATGTGAAATATTAAAGTATTGTGTAAGGTATTTTCGTTGTGTTATTTAATCCTATCCTATCTAAGACTCGTCAGTAACTCGATAGTCTGACACCCAGTCTTACCAAGTGGTATCGTATTACCCAGTAACAGTAACCGGGTTGTGGAGGTCAGATAGGCAGTCGCTCCATGTAAAATACTGGTATTCAGCTGCATCCGGTTAGACTGGAAGCAGACGCCAACAGTTGGGAACAGGCAGGCAGTAGTTCGGTCCCTCAGTGCACACGCACATAATCCTATCCTATGGGATGTGTGTTACACGAATGGATAGAATAAGAAATGAGCACATAAGAGGAAGTCTGAAAGTGGTACCGGTAGCTGAAAAGTTGTGCGGAAATCGGTTGTCATGGTATGGGCATGTTGTTACGGGAGGAATGAGGAAAATGTCGCGAGGGAAGTTTGAATGTCGTTGGCTATAAGAGTAGGGGAAGACCAAAGAAACGATGGACAGTTGCTCCGGAGGAGTGTAAAAGATGATATGGCTATAAGGGGGGTGGTGACTACCAATGACTACTAGAGAAGTATGGAAGAATCATCATCATTTCAGTAGTCGCCCCCAGCCCCTTTCTAGCCATATTATCATATTATATTTTATCTATATTATATATTATCTATCAATATTATCTAGTCCATCCATCGTTTTCTTTGGACCACCTTTAACCGATTGTATCTTTTGAGTGGCTACTTTTACAAACTAGAGGCTGAATTTACAACTGTTTGAGAACTTTTACTAAAAGCTGACGCATTTAAAAGCTCAATATTCAAATATGGTCCCTCAATGGGAACGCAAACTCACTACTCTTATAGCCAGTGCTACTGACACTGGCTATCAAAATAACAGTGATCTTTATTTTCTTTACGATAAGGTTAGTATTGGGTTATTACAGTCTGAGGTAAAAATAATTGAAAGGACAGTAGGTACGGCTATTTCTAACTCCTTTTGAAAATTTAGGCGTGATGTTATGTACCAAAAGAAGTGTAAGGATAGTAGCAGGTAGGGTTCTGTAGTTTCTGCCTACGCCCATGGGAAGAAGGGTGCGGATGAAGATGTATGTTATGTAATAAAATAAAACACTGTATAACAATTAACCAACTATATTTGGAACACTAACACCTCGCTCATCACACGTCTGTGAACAAACTATACAATGGAATTCTACTGAAGGCTTACTGAGAGAGAGAATACAACACAACGCTGTTTACTGAAAACACATGACATTTTTGAGCCTACCTACATGTATTTGTTCCGAGTCTGGGTGTTTTTCTATCTATAATATGTATGTACTTACAAAAAAAATGTATATAAGTAGTTTATCAGCCATCTTGTTACCATAACACAAGCATTAGGTTGCTTAGCTTGGGACAAATGGTGCTGTGTGAAATGTCCAGGGATTTATTTATTTATTTTAACTGTAAAAATACTGATTTGGGCCCTTTGTATAGAGGAGGGAGGGAAGAGGGAGTGCACCTGTGTCTGTACACACACTTGTGCACTATAAAAGCTCCCGCGCCGACGACGGCTAGTCTCCGCTGAGATTGGCCGCCATGGCCCATATACTGTCTGGTGGACTATTGTTACATGCCTGTCAACAAGCTTCCATGGTGATCCATACAACACTGAGAAACCGTGCCTACAGACGGCGTATAAACCGCAAGAAAACCGTGTGTGTGTACAAAAGGCCATACACGGTGCGATTAAATTGAATTAAAACAAATATTTATTGCATATAAATATTTGTTTTGCTTCAATTTTATTGTATGCCATAGACAAGAAAGTTGCATCGTGTAAATGAGACTTAAGGGGATGTCCTAATAGAACGTGATTACGCTACCATCGCATGTTCGCGCGAATTTTGTTCCGTAATCAAACGAATATCTTAAGATGTATCGCGCGATGGTCGCGTAATCGCTTTCTATTAGGACAACGGCTTACCCCGCGCGATTACGCGTTCCAGTTCACCGAACAAAAAGTGACATGTGAACGCGAGAACGTGTATTCGGGCGACGATCGCTTTTTACGGACGCGGCCTTGAGCTGATGTCAATATTTTTCAGTACTATTCCACAGCCAAATGAATAAGACAACTGTATGGATCGGCAGTCAAACGCATACATTGAACTATCCATTTAGAATTTTATATTTAGCATGAACTATGTATTTAACACTAAATACTTTAACAAGAAAAACAAAAAACAAAGGAATTACTCAGTAGTAATAAAATGGAAGAACATAATAATTTAACTATTTATAAATGCATTCAATAAACTCTCTCTCATATTTAATTCTATACTATTCAATTACAAAACTAAAACCAATCGTTTTGCGTCATTCTCAATTCTCAAATATGTACACACACATCTTTGGATATTATTTGCTTGATATCAAATTGTCGCTCAAATCAAACCGCGTAACCCTAGCCGATATCAAATGCTTCACTTCTGCCGTTCATTCGGTATCTTTCACTCGAAGTGAAACGTCTGAAGTTTGAACACAGAATGAACCAAAAGTGAAAAATGTATTCATTAATGAACCGATCCAACTATGTTAGATTTCGACACTCGGCATCTTTACCGAATGATCGAAAAATGAAATGAAAGGAGCAGATGAACGGATTCATTCCTATACATATAATATTTTTCGGTGTCGTGTGGACGTGGAATGGAACATTCGCGTGAGTGAGGCATTTGATAAATGGCTTACATGTCGGCTTAATAAATTATCGCGAAAGTAGCACATTCGCGCGATAAGTTTCGGTTAGGACTAGGCCTAAATCAAAATAATTTAAATAGGACAGAATAATGACTTTTTAAGTACACTGACTAAGATTTTAGAGGTATTCATGAATGGTCTGCCTGTATTTTAATATTTAGACTTCTACCCCCTTATTACAAAATAAGGTTTTTCTTTCGATCAGGTTTAAACCACTGACCCAGTTATTGAATTAAGAACCCAACTGTTATAGAAATGCAGTTCTACAAAACTGACAGCTTAGTTTGGTGCTAAGTTGTCATTTTAGTATTAAGAACTTTGCCTAAATCGAAATAAAGTTCGAAATACAAGTACTGGCTCAATAGTTTAGGCTAGAACTAAAGTTAGGTTTCGTTTTGTAATAAGATGGCTACGGTTCAATCTAAGACGACATTACTTTAATACCCTGTTCACAATGGGATCTGTTTTTTACGAATCATCAATAGGTAATAGCGAGTCATGAAAAACGATCGCTGTCCGCCTCGTATCTGTCTGTTTCTCTGAACGCACTAATCATTTTTGCATTTGAAAGCCCAATTCTTAAGGACGGTTACTATCACGCTACGAGTCTTAGGAGCCGAGAAAAAAGAAAAAAAAAGGAAAGCCAAGTGAAAATGAAGTAAAATCGCGGGCGGGCGATGCGCAGTGAGGCGGTGGGTTGATTGTCGAAACTACGCAGAAAAAGTCGCGGGCCCTGTCTAGTTATAAAATAAAATACACCGCTACAAGGCATACATCTTTTGGCGCTCGAATGACGTTGACAGGGGGCGCTGTTGGTAAACATTTGTGCAATGAAATGTTTGAAAAAACAAGATGGCCGCCTTAGTTCCGATTTTGGCCACGCGTCAAACTAACTTTGTAGCGCTAGGATCGTCGATGTTTTTTGATACGTCCGTGAACGGGCTATTTAAAATATGGTTCATATAAAATTAGTGCGTTACAAAAGAACTTAGATAAAACAGCAAAATATTTATTTTCATTGCTCATTTTAACATATTTGATGTTCATATCGAAAATCGCTGAACGTTTTTGTTAAATTTTCACGTTCAAATGACGATATTTACTTATTTCATTTTAATTTCATATGTTTTTACTAAAAAAAACCCTGCATTCGGTTAGACTGAAATCCAACCCCAACATAGTTGGGAACAGGCTAGGCAGATGATTCTTTACAAAATACCGGAATAGGTTTCTATTAGTACATCTTTCATACAGTCGTATTTTCAAACGCTACACGTTCGAGAAGAGTTTAGGGACTCACACGGTGTATATAAAAGGTCACATTAAATTGACTAGCGAAACTCCACAGGCTTATAGAAATTAATAATCAGCCGTCCCATACATTTCGGTCGAGTACCTAGGTATTGAAGTTTTGTATGGGACAGTTGGTATTTTTTTCGTGATTACGATGTTGATCCCACGGAGAAAGTTGTTCAGTATAATGGTCTGTACCACACCTTTCTGAGATATGCAGTATAACGATCTAGTCCGTGAAATTTTGCTAGATAATTTAATTCGACCTGTAATATTCTAAATCTAAGCAATTTAGGAAGTTATCTTAAAAAAATATTAAATGTACAGACTTTATTATTATATTTTGTGTATGTATTATAATTTAATTCCTTTGTAGAGTGAGCAAGACTGATTCTATATAATTATAAAGGGTGGCAGGGACATCGACGCGCAAACTGTAACCATGACTTCAGCACATGGGTTTAGACCCTATAGCGTCGAAATTCTTCGTCTGTTATCAAAAAAAAAATCTTCTTCTGAAAAGTGAAAATATAAACTAAAAAACGTGAAAATAAAAACTTCAAAACGTATGGAACAGCAATATTTTTTTAATAATCGACGCTATGGGGTCTAAACTCATGTGCTGAATCCATGGTTACAGTTTGCGCGTCGATGTCCCTGCCACCCTGTATAATTATATATGTCGAAGCCAACTGGTTTAATTAGCCGTTTAGTTAACCGCCTAGCCTTTTAAGTAAACGGCGCGGCGGCCAACGGCCTGAATGATATTCAATAAATTATAGTTTAGGTTGGAACTGTAACCAATAACGTGCGAGCCGAATTGGTCGCAGTAACTAAGCCAGGGCAACCCGACCAAATGGGTTAGGTTTGACCTGTGATCAACCGCATGCGAGCCGAGAGAGCGAAGCGAGGCGAGCACTACTTCCAAAGGTCAGGCGGTTGACTAAACGGCTAATTTAACCAGTTGGCTGCGACATAATAAATAGAACCGAAGTTGTCATTATTGCTGTCATAGGGAAGACCGAGTTACCTAGATATTTGTTTACATAAATTTTTATAAAAAGCCATTTTTTTTTTAATACAAATTCGAGAGGTGCCGTGGGACAGCCGTTCGAAACGAAACTTTCGCTGTATATTATGTACAGTATTTGTATCTCGCGACGCGTGCTTTACTTGTGGTAAACAAGTGTACAAACACACTGTGAATGTGTGTGTAAGCGTAACAGCTCTCGGTACCGTGCGTGCCGACACACGGGAGTGTGTTTCACAGAGTTTATACACTTGGTTGCCACAAGTAAAGCGCGCCTCGCAAAAAAATAACGGACAATGAAGTAAATTAACAACGTTTGAGAGTAACAAAATGAAAAAACACACATACTTAAGTAAAAGTGTCGTGACGGTCAAGCTTTAGCTCTCATTCACCAAGTGTGCAGAAAAAAGACGTTCGTATCGTGTCGTTCCAAAAAAAAATTGGTATTTCATCAAAGTACTTAGGGGCTGTTTATTTATTACGTAAGACAATTTCAACCAATTTCTCCTCCCCCTCTTAAGAAAAAATGAATGAACCACCTCCCCCCCGCCCTTTGAATCTTACGTTAGATCAGTATCTACCAGTTCTGGGGAGTTTGTTGCACCACTTCTTCCCAGCGAAAGCACTAGGAAGTGGTGAAGGGCGGGCGTTTTGGAGGACTGTCTTTTGTAATTTTGACGTTCGAAAAGTGCTGATTCTCAGCCCAATTTGAATAAATGATTTTTGATTTTACCAAAATTGCAAAGAAAAAAATAGCAAAAATTTTTTAAACATATTTTTTGCCTACTTTTGTTATCTTACGTAAGAATAATTTAGACCCCTCCCACACCCACGTAAGAAAAAATTAAGACTGTTCGGACCCTCCCCTCAAATCGTCTTACGTATTAAATGAACAGCCCTATAACATCAGTGAAATTTGACACGAATTTGCAAAATAAAAACTGAAATATTTCAATAATTGGTTTCGTTTTTTATCTTTTTTTTAGGGCTGATTTTGCCAACACCAGATAATTTTATCCGAGGAATAATTTTGAATATTTGACATTCATTCATCATTCATTGTTTTTTTCATACAAAAACTGTCAAACGTCAATTTTATTCCTCGGCTAAAAGTTGCTGGTGATGGGAAGATCAGCGCTAAGTGAAAGAACATTACTCTTTAAACAAATATTTGCAAAACTGTTGGGCTAAAGTTTGTTGTTTTACGGGTACTACAGTTTATACGCGGCTAAACTTTCGTTAGGCCAGTAAACCTAGCCTTAGGTTATAGGCACATATGGGATGTTTTTAAAGCACGTTAGGTGTCGAGACGAATTTAATATGGAGTCTATTTCTAACAATTTTACTAATAAATCTAGTTCAACATATCAATATCTCTAACCTTATCCCAACTATGTTGGGGTCGGCTTCCAGTCTAACCGGATGCAGCTGAATACCAGTATTTTACATGGAGCGACTGCCTATCTGACCTCCACAACCCATAAGCATAACCATAATCAGCCTATAATGTTCCCACTGCTGGGAGTCAAGCCATCTCTCGGTTAGAGGGAGTAGGCCGTAACCCACCACGCGGGCCCAGTGCCGGTCCACAATCCAGTCACTGGGTAACACGATACCCCTTGGTAAGATAGGTTGTCAGACTTTTGCGCTTTGACTACCCGTAACGACTGTCAAAATCTACAAAGACCTACAAGTGACAGCCGAGATCAAAGGCTTAACGTGCTTTCCGAGCCACGATTCTCGATATGCAATGGATGGTCACCCATCCACGAACCAACCGCGGCAAGCGTAGCTTAACATTCGATCGACCCGTGCGGCTGTTATTATTTAGCCACAAGCCCTTCCTAATAATTCTAGTTCTGACCGCAAAAAAATACTAAGTAGTAGTACTCGTTAGTAGAATACTGGTATTCAGCTGCATCCGGTTAGACTCGAGGCTGACCCCCATAGTTGGGAAATGGCTAGGCAGATGCTGAACTTAACGAGTTCTTGAAAGCATACCTCTATTAATTGCAATTCATTGGCTCTCAATAAATCTACTACAAGTACGAGTGCAGATACCAAAGATATCTTCCACCATCTCCACAAGATGTGAAATTCATTATTTTCCCAAGCAATAAAAATTAAAATGTATTTAACGTTAAAATTATATATTATGTCAAGAACATATCGCTTTAAAAACCATCCCACACACACAATTCATCATTATTCCCTACAAGTAGTCATCTCGCTCACTCCTGTTCAATCTGACCGACTCCTGCGCATCACTTGGCGACACCGACTAGCGCGGGCCGCACGCACCGCTCGTGCAGCTTGTAGCCCACTTTGCTGACCGCTACTACTGTGCCGGACTCTGCGCCTTCTACTTCCTGTAAACAGAAGAGAGAAGAAAGGAATTAGTTTTGAGATTAGGATATAGAAGGAACAGGGTGTAAAGTTCAGTCATCCTCCATAGAAGAGGGTCGATCCTCCGACAAGATGGGTCTTGTGTCCGGTGGGCTAATGCCTGACGATTTTTTCTCTCGCATTTCAACCTATGAGGTGGTCGCCTGCTTAACCGGGCTTGCCTGCGGATGCCTCAATAAATTAAGGCCTCCAGCCAGGGCTTATAAAACTTAAATACTAAGCGACTACACGCTGTGGGCATCTCCTGTGGGGTACGGACCTCGGCTTAGGGCGTCGCTGGGCAGCAAGGGACAGGCTGGATCGGAATTATTCCCAGATAATGAATGGCGGGACGTTGTATATGCTAGTCACGCGGTATATTCCGCGTGACGTCAGTGCGATGCGTAGTTCGCATGTGGCAATGTAGATGTCGCCACAAGGGTTTTAAGTGTGAAAAGTACTTGTAATTTTAAGTTTATTGGGAATTTTTATCTCGACTTAAGCGGGTGAGACCGCGGAGCGCTGTATTTAATAATCTTACCTGTTGGAACAACGCTTCATGTAGGTTGGGGTCGAATTTCTCACGAAGCGGTGATACTGGGGACAAGCCGTGTCTGCTGAACACCTGTAAATGAATAAATGGAATGCAATTAATAAGTGTACCGGTGTTGGAAAATACGATAAGCCGTCGGTTCCGACTATCATTCGTAGATCTTTGACAGTCGTTATGGGGTAGTCAGAAACCCGAAAGTCTGACAACCAGACTTACTAAGAGGTATCGTGTTACCCAGTAATTGGGTTGTGGAGATCAGATATACACTGGCTCCATGTAAAAGACTGGTATTCAGTTTCATCTGGTTAGACTAGAAGCCGACTTCAACATAGTTGGGAAGAGGCTTTTTTTCTACAATATCATAATATGATACCTGTGTGAGCTGCGCCCTGGTGAGCCGGACCCCGTCGTGTAGCGAGCGCAGCGCTGCGGCCGCGCCGCCCTCCGTGCCGCCGCCCTCTGACACTTCGCTCTCCGGCACGCTCTCCGCGGCTGCCGCTAGTGTGTCTGCTACCTACAATAAGTAGATGGATATTACATTAGAAAAAAACAACGAAAATTCAATGCATATATTAGGGACGCTACCACATTTTTGTATCACTCAAGTTTAGGTATCTGAGTCGTAACACACCAAAATTACACACATTTAAACCGCTGTCCGCTCAATTAAAAAAAAAATCAGCTGTTCCCTACATTTTGACGAGATAACCGAACATAAATGTAGGGAAAAGCTGTTTTTTTTTTTCGCGATTTCAGGTTTGGTCCCATTGTAAAAGTTGTTCATAATGACGAGTACAATGACCTCTTAAGAGGTTGTTGGTGTTTTTACAATAACCCTGTATATTTGATTTTGCAGCTCGGCTGTGCCGAATCATACCTACAAGGTGGGCCAAAAGAAATCACCCTATTGGAAGATGCTCTCATTTTTGAAAATGGCCGCCAATGTCAAATCTGTTTTGACATTTGTAGACTAGACAGATGCAGAATACAAGTGAACAAGCCTTGGAGCGATACACTCCCCAAGAACGCGGAATAATCATGTCTATTTTTTTGCGTAACTATTCGTCTGTGGTGTTGGCGTAGCGCGAATTCCGTCGCCGATTCCCCGGCCGTCCGACACCGACTGCGCAAACACTGCGCCGTTTGGCTACCAACCTTGAAGAGTATGGGACCACACGAGACGTTGCCAAGAGTGGCCGGCCCCGGAGCGCCCGTTCTGCCGAGAATATCGCCGCTGTTGCCGAGGATGTCGAGCGGTCGCCGGAAAAATCGACCAGACGCCATGCCACGCAATTAGCCATCAGCCGGAGGTCCCTAAGGCGAATTTTGGTCAAAAACCTGCGCATGATCTCGTACAAAGTCCAGTCCGTGCATCAGGTGCTGCCTGCCGACCGCCAAACGCGCGTAACCGACGCCCAAGCCATCCTCAATCTCGAGGAAAAGTGGACGATTTTTCGACTAAAATCATATTGAGCGATGAGGCTCATTTCCACCTCAGCGGCTACGTGAACAAGCAAAACTATCGCTTCTGGGGCACCAAAAATCCACGAGTGATGCACTAGGAGCCATTACACCCGCTCAAAGTGACTGCATGGTGCGCTGTTCACGCTGGAGGAGTCATCGGGCCATTTTTTTTCGAGAATGCCGCTGGCCAAACGACAACACGGACGATGCGCACTATAGGGCCATGTTGACCGAGTTTTTTCTGCCGCAATTGGACGAATTAGGACTGAGGGACATGTGGTTCCCACAGGCCGGAGCAAAGGCACACACTGCGCGAGCCAAAACCGATATTCTGAAGGCAACGTTCCCGGGTCGCTTCATCTCTCGTTTTGGCGATTTGCACTAGCCCGCAAGATCGCCCGATTTAAGCGTTCCAGACTTTTTTTGTGGGGTTTTTTGAAGTTCCGTGTTTACGTGAACATGCCCGAGACTCTGGAAGCCCTCAAGGACAACATTCGACACGAGTGCGAAAATCTGTCGCCCGAAGTTCTCGCCGAAGTGATGAAAAATGCCATAAAACGAGCCCGTATGGCAATCAATTGTGACGGCGCCCATTTGGCCGATATAATCTTCTCGACTTGACCAATAAAATTCTAAAGGTTCAAATAAACATAATCAAAAAACAGAATCGAAGTTTTTCATTTAGAAAAAAAAAGAGAGCCAAACAACATCGGATGACTTCTTTTGGCCCACCTTGTATAAGAGACTGACGTACGAGTAGCATAGTAGCAGGATTGACAGTACTCACATCCAGCAGATCCTTGCAGAAGCTCTGTATGGCGAAGGACTTGGCGTCCTCAACTTGTTTCATCATGCGACGCCTGACGTTCTCGCCGTCGGCAAGCGCTCGTTTGTATTTGTCCTAGAAGTACAATGTTTGTGTTCAGGACTGGAGAAGTAAATATTTAGTGGGTAGATGAGGATCAGGGTAACAGCTCATTGGATGGAAAGTACAATCATGCCGTAAATGTGTGCATGTACACGATTAGTAACACACGATTAGTTTGGTAACCACAAGTAAGAGCCGACGAGAGAAGAAGCGACGCGGCCTTAACTTGTGTACAACACGCTGTGAATGTGTGTGTAGGCGCAGGAGCTCTGGGTAACGTCCCGAGACACTGGTGAAGTCGGATGTGCGTGTGTGTTATGTCCTGACGCTATTTGTCTTCATGCACACATTTACAGCGTGGTTGTACACTTGGTTACCACAAGTAAAGCGCGCCTCGCTTCGTGAGATACAAACACTGTAAGATCATTTGATTATAAACGAAAACGTACATATAGCGCGGATGGGCGATGCGACGTGGTGGAATAAGAATAAGAAATTTCGCGCGAACGAAGTCACGGGCCGAAGCTAGTATATAGTATTAGTTTAGATGCTCACTTCGAAATCTTTGGCTTGAGACTTAAGTGTGTTCAAGTCGACGTTGAGTGCTTCGATCTGTTTGTGGCACTCCTCAACACTGGCGGGTAGCTTGCTATCTTCCTCAGGCTTTGTGTTTGTCTTCTCTTCTGTGCTGTATGCACGGAGTTTGATTGTGCTGAAAAAGGTGAGGTATGTTAGCAAGCAAAATTTTTAACTGTGTTGAGGGAATGGGAGCCAAATAAGCTACGAGTATGAGGTCCTATGTAAAGAATGTTGGGCAGACAATATCATCAAAGTTACGGGAAACATGTGGTTAAGGGCCACAGAACTGGGAAGTATTTATTTTATTTATTTATGAGGCTGTACAACTATGAGTATGTTGTTACTTAATAATTTGTATATTTGTAGCGGTATCTACAACGCCACATGCGAACAACGCGTCATACTGACGTCACGCAAATCCTGCATCTCGCAAGCAGAGTTTACCGTGCAATTAGCATAGATACAATTTTCCAATATCAATCGTGGGGCAATTGCCCGCCAGACACAACACCCGTCTGGTTGGAGGATCCTCCCTTTTCAATGGAGGATGAGTGAACTTTACACCCAGTTCCTTATGCCTCTAAATATTAAAAACTTGGAAAGGAGGCTTTTATTAGCAGTGGGCTGGGCTGAAATGCTGACGAATCAAATATATAATAGAACACTCTTTATTATGTGCACCATGGCTAAGTAATAACAGCCGCACGGGTCGATCGATCAGGTTAAGCTACGCTTGCCGCGGTTGGTCCGTGGATGGGTGACCATTTTCACATATCAAGACCCCTCTGTGCCTCGGAAAGCGCGTTGAGCCGTTGGCCCCGGCTTATTCGTGGATCTTTGACAGTCGTTACTGGTAGTTAGAAGCCTAACAACCAGTCTTACTAACGGGTATCGTATTACCCAGTAACTGGGTTGCGGAGGTCCGATAGGCAGTCGCTTCATGTAAACTACTAGTATTCAGCTGCATCCGGTTAGACTGGAAGCCAACCCCAACGTAGTTGGGAAAAGGCAGGCAGATGAAGATGATACATTACAGACATAAATATAGAAATTTTACAAAGGATGACACAAGTACCTAATCTTATAAAGATAAATAGAAAATATTTTGAGGAAATCGGGGCTTGGTAATTTGAAATTCCACGGGCAAATTCTTTATGAGAACAGGACTTTCCCCAACATAATCAGCCTATAATGTTCCCACTGCTGGGATACAGGTCTACACTCTGTGAGAGGAAGGTTATGTACCACGCAGGCCCAGTGCGGGTTGGTAGATCACCCATGTCTTTGAATTTTTGGTTCTAGGATATGCCGGTTTCCTCACAATGTTTTCCTTCACCGTTCTGAGAGTTTCCTTTCACCAGCAATAGGACATAATTACTAAGTTACAGATTCGAAGATCTAAGCTAAGTCTATGGGACTGTGTTAGGACTCAGGCATATTGGTCTTGCAAGTCATCAGAGAGCTTACACAAAGAATAGAAATTTGTCTGGGTCGCCGATGCCAGATATGGTGAAGAGGGCTATACATGTTTACATTTGGTTTTAACACTTCGATAGTGTCCTGGTTTGACTTGTTCAGCTAAAGAGCACAGAGTTGGTAAAATGGTGATCATACCTTTTTTATACATACTTAAATTGTATGGGCCTATAGTATTTGAGTGTTTGTTATCTTTAGAGATAAGCATGTGGGAAGGCTTGAACTTTGAACATAGCCTAATTCATGTTACGAGGTGTCTTTGAATGAGGCTGTAATACTGTAGACTTTTAGGAGAGTTCCCCAGAAGTGGCAATGATTGAGGAGGCTTATATGGACCATATCTCTAAGTTTAGAGGTGATGAAACTGTAGAAGTATACAGGTGACACACTATGGCTTGCTTTAGCAGCAAGAAAACAACAGTTTTGACCTAGTTACTAAGGTAAAATTATAGAAAATAGTGTTTGAGTAAATATTACATCAGCTTTAAATAACAAGCACATAGCCCAAGAACTCTTTAAAAATAAAATTAATAAACTTCAATGTCCTCATCTATACCAATATTTGACACTTTCATACAGTATTTTTTCAGAAATTCGAAAATTATTTCGGATTATAACCTCAAAAATGATTGCGCAATTTCACCTGTATATATTTGCTCGAAGGGTCCTCATTGATGATCCAGAAACATATTTCGCGAGTCTACCCACTGAATACACATTTAGTGAAGCCATTGCAATTTGTATTATGTATTTATTTATAACAATTTGTAAAATAAATTCCCATAAAAAGAGGTTAGGCTACAATTCTGAATTCTTATCTGTCAAGTTTTTTTTATGAATGTCTGACACTGACAGCCAAGAAGTATGGATGTTGACAGATTAGTTTGGATACAGTTTGTAAAAGTTTTAAATCAAGAGTTGTACGAGGAGGTAGGAGGAGGAGGGGGAGTATCATAAAATGAAATATTGTGAAAAGAAGAATGGAAAAAATGAACTTTATTTCGTCTAACTCAATAAATGGTTCTTTCACAGTAATTTTACCTCTGATTTTGCATCACTGCAAAAAACAGTGAACTTTATTCTCGTCACAATCTGGATGCTGTTGGGTTGCTGCTGTCAGAGGTAGACTAACTGTGAAAGGACTGTTGTAAAAATACTACATAAACTGACCCTATAGTTTGCATAAAAATAACCCATTATAATATCTCTTTTATTTTACTATAAAGCAATACATCTCTTTACCACGTATCCGAACAAAACGTCAAGGTCACGTCAAAGTTCAAACTGAAGTCACTAACGTCAAAACAACTGATAACTGTCAAAATTCACAAGTATTTTGTGTCTCCGCAAAAACCACACATGAAAATGATTACATCATCCACAATTCCTACGTTCCATGTCTCGATGTCCGCTGACGTCATAAAACGTGTCTCAAGTTCACGAGACATCGCTTAGGATAGGACTTCAGACACTACCGAATTCACCTCACCACTTCAGTGTGTTTCGGACCGCGGTCGTGTGCGCGCGTAATATTCAAACATGGCGAGCTCGTCCTTAGCCGTATTTGATTTCGATCGCACTATTGTCGACGATGATTCTGACGCTACAATAATAAATAGATTGAGGGAAAAGGAACCTCCTCCAGAGTGGGAAGCTGGCAATCACGACTGGACTCCTTACATGAGCGATGTAAGTTGTTTTTTTTTATCTTGGCTTTATATTTTTGTTGCTTTTGCACGTAGCTTTTGCATGAGTAGGTGTAAAAAAAGTTTTATCTAGATAGAGAGTAATTTTTTTATTTTTGAAATAGACTCAGGTATTTATTTTTATTCAGTGCATTACCGGGAAATCAGTTATACAACTAGCGAAAGAGTTCGCCCGGTATTACCAATTTAAGGCCATTTTTATCGTCAAGAGCACAAATTCTAGAGTTTTTGGGGCTGCTGAAGTAACAGGCCCATTCTATCACCATCAGCCTAAACCAGTCCACGGCTGGAAATAGGCCTCTACAATGGTAATTCGCACGCCGTTTAACGCAATCCTCTGTTAACCATAACAATTTTATTACCTATGAATAAAAGTTTTACGAATGTTTTCAACATGTTTTGCATTTTTTTACTACTTAATCAGTCCTGGCTGGCTCCATCTTAATTAAAAACGATTAACTAGGTAGGTACCTGCTTTTACATACTACGTACCGTTTATTGATAAATGGTTGTATTTCTGCACTTTTACACGTCAATCATATTTTAAAAACTAGATGAGGGCGGCGTTTCCTATCTGACTTGAGATGAAAGGCCGAAACTTAGTAGGCCGGTACTTCGTATAATAGGTGTCGTATTTATTTTGTCTGTTTATATATTTAATTATTTATACATTACTTCAATCTATAAAGCAAGGCAGCATTGCCACACAACGTGGCATTGCAGACAGTCTTGGGTACATTACCACAGTCGATAGCGATGCGGATGAATTTTTCGACACTATATTTTAGTCAAGTTAGGATATAATTTTGTTATTTAAGGCTGCCATCAGACGGACTGTATCGCAGCAACCGCGCGCAGTCGATATATATAACGATATGTTTGTGTATGTGAGTTTATATGTCTGTAAACGCACCCACGACACAGGAGAAATACCTAGTGTGGGGCAACGTTTAAAAAAGAAAAAAAAATCTACTTAGGTACTTGCAATGCATACGTTTTACAAACTCAAAAATATTGCGCTTCCATGAATGACGCTGCTGTCCCGTCTTCCTATGCTCGTTTGCCCCTGTTACCGAAGTCCGTAGATAAAGATACAAATGCTACTATTGTTTTGAATGTGAGTGCTTAGAAACGTAGTGTCAAGAGTCAAGATCCTGAACCAATAGCACTATCGAATAGATAAAAACCGTTAAAGAATGTCTCAGAAACTGGCTAATAGTTGCTTTTAACAGCAGCCTAGAGATGAAACGACAAATTATGTGTATATCGTTTAAAATCTACTTAATTTAAAATGTTAAATTCATTAACTCACTGACAGAAAACGCACAACTTAAACCGCGGGGTCAAGAAACATGAAATTTTGCACAGGAGTTCTATAAGAGCATTAAGTAAGGATTTTTGAAAATGTATCCCTGATGGGGTCAAATAGGGGATGAAAGTTTGTACGTCATTTTTGCCGATGGGAAATCCAATCGGGCACATGGCCTGTCCATTACATAAATCTTTAACTCGTTCTGTATTGCCACTGAGGATAGCGGGCTTTCAATTGTCACTCTCCGTCTTGGCAAGACTAAACAAGGCTCTGACGTTCTTGGTTGACTCTAAGGTCGCTATAATTTCATACTGATACGATGCAAGGTAGTATGGCAAATGAAAGTGTTGTCGCAGACCAATTAATCAGCCATAACCAGCCTATAATGTTCCCACTACTCACACAGGCCTCCTTTCCATGAGAGGGAGTGGGCCGTAATTCACCACGCAGTCCCAGTGCGGGTTGGTGGATGTCACATGTCTTCGAATTGGTGTAGGACAGGTCAGTTTCCTCACGATGTTTTCCTTCACCGTTTTGAGAGCAGTGGTGATGAAATAATTTACACAAAGTAAAGCGTCTGTCAGGGTTCGAACTTACGACTGGGCCACCACTGCTCAAAAAATGAAAGTGCTGTCGTGGCAAATGATAGTGTTGTCGTAGATCAATCATTTCTGACTAACGAATGTATGTAATCTTTGTAAAAACTCCCCTAAACTTTGATCCATTGGCGAAGAAGAATGAAAATCGGGCTTTTGGCGGACTGCCTCTGAAAGTTCTTTAACATTTCATCACCGAAAATAAAAGAAGCGCTCTATTTTTTCCCAACATCGAAAGAATCTATAGTATTTCTTCATTTCAGCCGAAAGACGTCGTCTGCTAAACATATACCTCTCCCAAGCGTCGCTACATTTTAATTTTATGAGGAAATCAATTCTCTAGAACACAAAACGTACTAATTGCACAATTTTTAGCTCGTGACATTTCAATTACTGCTTCACATTGAACGAGCAACCTTAAAAGCGAGCTATCATAAATGAATGGAGCATCATTTGCATTCAACAGGGCCTCATTACCTCATCTTTTTCTTCTATAGTTTTTCAAAAACTGCTGCGGATAATAATTAGCACACTTGTGTTCTAAACCATCTTTAGTCATCATCTGCGTAACTTCTTCCCAACTATGTTGGGGTCGGCTTCTAGTCTAACCGAATGCAGCTGAATACCAGTTCTTTACATGGTGCGACTGCCTATCTGGAGGTTTACTCCCTTAGCACGACATCCGTATTTTCGGCTGAAGTTACAGGTGATTCCTATTTCGTATTCCCTACAGACATACGAATAGTTTGGAGCCCGACCAAAGAATGAATGACACCACGATTTGACAGTTGTCTCTACTCCCGATGTGTTTTACCGGTCTTAAAAAGTTAATGTATCGAGTGTAGGGTTCACTCCGAAGTTTAGAACTACTTTTGGACGGGCTGGTGTCTTTGTTGACGGACATAGAGAGTAGGCTTTCTAACCTCCACAATACAAACTCAAAGCATTTATTTCAATTAAGCTATTTACAGGCTTTTGAATTGTCAAATAGTCGGTCAGTTAGTCAGGAAGTTGAAGCTAGTTGCCCATTCCAATACGTAGATCTTTATGGAGAAGAACGGGCACCAAACTCGAAGGACACTCTTTTAAATACTGGGTACATTATTCTTGTTGCTGCTATATGTGAGAAAAATGCAAAAAATCAAAATATAAGATTAAATAAATTGTAACTAAGAACCATCTCGATCACGTCGGCTTTCAAACAAAAAAAAACGCATCATAATCGGACCATTCGTTAAGGAGCTACGATGCCACAAACAGACACATAGGCACGTCAAATTTATAACAACCCCCTTTACGCAAAAGGGGGTTGTTATAAATTTGACGTGCTTATAAAACCCCCTCTTTTTGCGTCGGCGGTTAAAAATAAGCCCTGGCAGTTAAGAAATGACTACAGTTACTGTGTAACACGATTCCACGCAGCCATAAGATCTAGAACATCCCTATTATGATAGTTTTTTCAATGTCAAAGAGGCGACTGTTGCGTCATTGTGTAGTAAAATTCCAATTGAACTGAAACCTTACGTGTCCACTAGGCTAATTAGTTAATTTAGGAGTTATTGCGGACTATTACTGACATTGTTGATTGAATACTGAAGATAAAGCTGTCCTGTAATTTGATTAAAACATGTGATTGTCACGCAGTGTCGTATGAGAGTAGTGGTGGACAGGCGCTTTACTTTGTGTAAATTATTTCATCACCACTGCTCTCAAAACGGTAAAGGAAAACATCGTGAGGAAACCGTCATGTTCTAGAACAAAAAAATCCAACACTGTTGACATCTAGTCATCTATCAACCCGCACTGGGCCCGCGTGGTGGATTACGGCCCTCTCCCTCTCAGAGAGGAGGCCTGTGTCCCAGCAGTGGGAACATTATAGGCTGATTATTTTCACGTCTGTTTTTCTTGAAGAGGTAGGTATGTGTATAAAAGTATAAATTTTTGTGTGAAGCCCTTGATTCACCTATCGAACGTGAGCCTCTTGAGATGTTAGTGCTTTTGGTAGAGCCTCTTGAACATTAGGTTAACATAACACCATGGCTATAATCCCCGGAGAGTAAGAGAGGTTTTATGACCACATTTTGTCAATTATGTTAAAAGTATTATGCTATAACATGGGGCTTATAGCAGACACGTACCTTTTGCCATACATATAGTAACACTTCGATACACGGGGTAATTGCGTACCTAGGTATTAAGTAGTAATGAGTTTCATTTTGACAGTACAACAACATTCATTGCGTTATTTACGGCGTTGAGCAGACAAATGTTTCGAACATATATGATGCAATGGATTAGCAATGTCCTTCAAATTGATTCAAATTGAGATCGATAGTGTGTTGCGCAGTTAGGGAGCTGGTGACCGAACTCGGGAACATAGCAGTCGTGCGAATGCCAAAGAAAATATAAATGACGCTCTTCAAAAAAACGAAAGATGGATTGAAGAACTGACCATGATAATATTCTCGCAACGTATATCAGAGGGGCAATTCTCGTAATTTTAAGAACGGTCTCAATCTGTCAAAAATACGTCTATTATAATTTTCCTACATTTTCAACATTGATTGTCGCTGAGATGAGATTGCGACTAGATTTTGAACGTTTTTAATTACGGAAATTGGCCTTCTGGTCCAAGCGTATTATTATCTATACTAATAATAAACCTAAAGAGAGATTAGAGTGTTCAAACAAACAATGTTTGAACGCGCTAATCTCGGGAACTACCGGTCGGATTGGAAAAATACCTTTTTGCATTCGATAGTCCAATTCTGAAGGAAGGCTATAGGCTACCATCTCTCTCCTATAGGCTACCATCTCTCTCCTATAGGATAACATCACGCTAAGACCCTTATTAGCCGAGCAAAAACAAAGAAAGGTGAGAAAGTCCGATGAGCGAAAACGCAGTAATAGCGCAGGCAGGCGATGCGATGTGACGGAGTGGGTTGGGGAACAAGAATATTAACGCGGACGAAGTCGCGGGCAGAAGCTAGTGTATACAGGGTGGCAGGGACATCGACGCGCAAACTGTAACCATGGATTCAGCACATGGGTTTAGACCCCATAGCGTCGAAATTTTTCGTCGGTTATCAAAAAAAAAAACTTCTGTTTCATAGAAAAGTGCAATACCGCGCGGTCAAAATGTCAGCAATACTTTTTTTTGATAACTGACGAAAAATTTCGACGCTATGGGGTCTAAACCCATGAGCTGAATCCTGAATCCATGGTTACAGTTTGCGCGTCGATGTTCCTGCCACCCTGTATAGTTTAAATCATTGTTTGTTACAATAGAAGAATAGATTCCCTAGTGACTATGTTGGATGTATAGTTCCTCGTCTGTGTTGATCCCATAGGAATTCATTCCATAGCCCCATATTAGTTTTCTAGCAGCGTCCCGCGGTTTCACGCGCATAAGTGTCGATCCCGTAGGAATATCGCAATGACTATAAAGAATATCGGGATAAAAAGTATCCTATGTGTTATTTTAATGTATAAGCTATATTACTGTACAGTTTCACTAAAATCCATTTAGTAGTTTTTGCGTGAAAGAGTAACAAACATCCCTCCATCCATCCATCCTCACAAACTATCGCAGTTATAATATTAGTAGGATCTGTTTGAATTATGTTGTTTAAGAGTAGGGGTTATCTACGGTTCTTGTGAAAGATTTTATATACCGCCATAAGTATTTCGCGTATTGGCAAGCGTAGTGTGGGACGCCCCCTAGCTAGATGGACGGACGACCTAAAGAACCTTCTTTAGGCCATCCGTCCATCTAGCTGGGGGGCTAGGGGTGCTCCGCCTTCCGCATCCAGTTAGTCCCAGCCACCCGGCTGGGTCAGACTGGATGCGGAAGGCGGAGGCCGAGGACAGCGTGTTGTGGCGCAGCCTGGGAGAGGCCTATTTCGAGCAGTGGATTGCGATAGCATTGATGTATTCCGGTTAGGAGTTATGTCAAATGTAAAACATTGGAAAATATAAATAATTTAATGGCCATTGTTTTATATATGCAGTAGTGATTCATACGGAATCAATTTCAAGTCATTCAATTTTAATAAAAATGTTTACCTTTATGCAGTCTTACCAAGTGGTATCGTAGTAACTGGGTTGTGGAGTACTCAGCTGCATCCGGTTAGACTGGAAGCCGACCCCAACATAGTTGGGAAAACGCTTGGTAGATTGATTGATTTATCTTCTTGCATATGTAAGTCAAATTGGAAAATTCAGTTCAGGAAGAAGTTTGTCGAACGAATACGTAAAGAGAGTTTATTTTGAGGACCTCAAAAACCAAGCGACGCATAAATAATAGCCCGAAGTCTGGAACTCTGCGGTTATTCCGTTCATCCACCCCAAAAAATCCACACAAAGGTGGATACGCGGAAACGTATGTCCGAGAATCCATCCTAAGCCTATTGCGGCGGCATCTACATCGCCAAAAATGTGAACTACGCACCATACTGACGTCATGCAAAATCCATCAGCGTAAGCATAGTTTACCGCGCAACTAGTATACATACAACGTCCCGACACAGACCAGACATGACACCCGTCTTGTCGGAGGTTCCTTCCTTTTTTTCAAGATGAGTGAACTATACACCCTGTTCTTCTATACTATAAGCTTGCGTAACCTGGAACTCCTTAAACAGACTCCGGAGTCAATTTGCCCGAAGCAAGGAGAACCTATTCAGGTGGAGATTGATAGACGACTCCGCCTTGTAGTGTAAATGTGGTGCTGTTCCACAAAAGATGGGACACTTAGTATCGTGTCCTGTCAGCTGCACGTTACAGGAGCTGACGGACGCTGGTGATGGCGCCAAACACGTAGCCGAATTCTGGGCCAGTTCATTCAGTTACTTTTTCGGTTCATCGATTGTTTTCCAACCTGCAGACATGGCCATGGTTATGCATATCAAAAGTGTATTATTATTGTTATCAGCAATCTGTAGCAATATACTGTTATCTTAAACCATTGTGAGCTCTTTTTATATGCACGAGGTTGATATTCGAAGTAATATCCGTTTCCAATATTACTCTGTTTCCTTCTCCTCACGTGTTAGCTATATTAGCTTATGGCCCTAATATTTGTATGGGCTAGATTATGTGTGAAGGAAAACACCATGAGGAAACCGGCATGTTCTAGAACCAAAAATTCAAAGACATGTGACATCTACCAACCCGCGCTGGGCCCGCGTGGTGGATTACAGCTTACAGCCCACTTCAAGCCTATGTCGCAACAGTAGGAAGATTATAGGTTGATTATGCTTATGCTAAGACTTCTTTTTTATATGTTCCTACTGCTGGGACACAAGTCTCCTCTCTGTGAGAAGGAGTGGGCTATAATCCACCACGCGGGCCCAGTGCGGGTTGGCGGAGGTCGAAACTTCCAAGTTTTAATTTACTCGCACTTGACCGGTTTTTTTTAATGTTATGCTTAAAACACTTGTTACAAAAATATAATTTTTGGCATTTTCAATCTCAAATAGCAGCCGGGGTTTAATTGTAGAGTTTCGTTGTAATAGTAAAAAATGCTCAAGAAGTCACTTCCCATAAGAAAACCAGTAGGTACTTACTTTTTTTTCTGGCACTTTTATTTTAGGGTACGAAATGAATGATGTCCTTTCACGCGGACGAAGTCGAGCGCAGATGCTACTGGTTAAATAAAATCGTGTTGCCTGACACAGGTAACTTCAATCAATCAACTCAACCTATCGCAGTCCACTGCTGGACATAGGCATCTCCCATGCTGCGCCACAACATCCTGTCCTTCGCCTTCCGCATCCAGTCCTCCGCCTTCCGCATCCAGTCTGTCCCAGCCACCTTCGCCTAGCCACCAGGTAACTTGGCTTGGCTAAAGAAAGTCATTTTTATAAATAAACTGAGGGCAAGGTTGACAGGTACCTTCCCAAGTATAATTTCCGAATATCCGAAATATATCTAGTTGTTAGTTTTTGGCAGTGGATCAATTTTGCGACCTTGTGCTGTGGCACGCTTGCCAGTGAAATAGTGACAGTTTAAGACAAGAGATTTAGCGAGTTTCTTTCTGAAGAGATATCTGTAGAATTCTTTGCTTTTAACACAGCATGGAGTGCGTAAATTGTAAAATCTAGAGTTCGGCCGATAGAGAAAGCATTTTTGACACCTGTCAGTTTTATACAAACGAATACATGTTTTGCGAATTTGATCTTTATTCTCTAGAATTGTCGCACTGACAGGTGTCGGAACGCATTCTCTCGACGGCCGGACTTTAGGTAAAGAATTATGCGTCTGATGTTACATAAACCTTTAAGAGCCTGCTACTCCTTGCGCCTAGGGCATGATTCTCAGATTGCAGTTTGACTTGGCTCAGTAAAAATATGAATCTTATTCTTATGTTCGTAAAGTTTATATTGGAATAAGCGAGTGTGCGCAATCGTTTCGTACGAATATCAACATGAATTTTATTGGAATAAAGTTCACATTCCTATGAGATGCTTCCTTTGCTTAGCAAAGCCAAGTCGAAGTACAATCTGTGTATATTTCCTTTAGTACCTACTTTACCAATTGGTCGTTAACTGTGAACCATCTATGGCCGTTCCCAATAACCTATCCTCAGTAAGCGGTATCTTGTTATGAACGATAAATAGTAGACTTCTATCTATCCGTATTTTACGTCCCACAAGTGACGATAACGTCTATTGAGGCATCGACATCGGTAGTTAAGCTCAGCTATCCAGCCCTCCCATACGTTTTGTTACTACAAAAGCTACAAAAAAGATCAACGTTTAAACAAATATTATTTCATATAACTTTTTCGTAAAACAATACAAATTGATCAAATTATAGCATTGGTGATATTTTTATGCTAAAATAAGATTGGTAATCATAGTGATCTGTTTCATTGTCATTATTTTAGCGAACAAATATTCCGCGTAAAAAGGAAGAACGAAACGTAGTCAAGTGTCAATTCAAGTTTCAACTCGTAGAGACGTCAGACGCTACCGCTATTATTGTTGTGTTATCAAGTTTGTTTAGTGAATTCTGCTTATTTTTTTACATATAATGAGCACTGTAAGTATTACCAGACATTATTATATACGTTCCTATTAAGTGACAGAGGCCTTTTATATGACATTTAGTAAATTACAGTGCAAACTAAACCTCGGAACAATTTGATATTTTTTTCGTCTTTCTCTACATGTAATTAAGATCAACCCTGTATTTAATATTTGTTTTGTTTTCAGACAAAAGACCTTTAGCCAAGGATGAGGTGGCCTTGCTTATTGATCTTGTTGAAGCTAATAAGGTGATAACAAGCAAGGCTACAAATGCTACAAATAATCAGCTTAAAGAAGCTGCCTGGTCTAAACTGACAGATGCATTCAATGCATCGATTTCAAGTTGCCCACGAAGAACCGATCAATTAAAATTGAAATGGGAGAATTAAAAAAAAACCGCTCGAAAAAGATCCACCAAAATTAGGATGAACCAAATTATGGTAATCATTTCGTCCTTACTCTTGTGTGTGGTGTTTATGAACCGCAGGATGTAATAGATATTATCTTTATTTAAATATGTGTTATAGTGTAGGTATTAATGTAACTATACTTGCAGACAGGTGGTGGCAAGCCAGATTACATCCCACCAGATGATGCACTGGACAGAGCGGCATCCATTTTAGGTGCAACGTGTGAGGGTTACAATGTAACATTAGGAGGAGATGCTGAGGTGATTGGCTTGAGGTGGCTATTGTCCATTTGGGTAATTTACATTTTTATGTATGTGTAATCTAAACAGTTTTAAGTAAATTTGGGGTGATCTGGAAAAACTAATTTACATAATTGCAATAAAACCAGTTTTTTTTAAATAATACTCATATTTATTTTCAGATAAACAAAAACATAGGCTACTGGATGAAGACATAAGGACTCGAGCTGCACGGAATCAAGCTATTGCTGATTATTACATTGTTAAAAGGAAGACATTAGAAATTTAGAATTAGAGTTCGCTGAGATCGCGTCGCCCCCGTAAGGGGGCGATCTTCACGACACCTCGGCGGTCTGTCTCGGGACGACCAGCGACAGAGGTGCCGACTCGACGCTCCTACAGAATATGGGTGTATTGCTCCCGCCCGTCCCGTTTCCAGAGCTAGCCGGTTACGTTTCGGGCTAAGAAGCAGTCGTGTGTGTGAGGGCGGTATTGTGTTGTGTAACACCGCCCGGTGTCTACGTGTATCGCGGCCCGCGCTGCGCATACACGTGTGAGTTTGGCGTCTGTACACAGTACAGTGGTGGCTGTCTGTGTACGCTACGCAACGTGCCTATATTAACTTAGCACACGTTACGTAGTGAATGTGTGTTGTGAGTGTGGAGTTCAGTTGTGTCTAGTGAGCCGCGTGTAACCTGGGTGCGGCTCACCAGAGGCGTCAGTCCGGTGGTGTGGGGTCGTCGTCCGCTACCAGGTCGCGGGGCAAGGGTTTCGCGTCGGGGGGGCGCGCGTGGCAGGGCGCAATGTCCTGGATATGCGGCCAGGACGATGCGTCGGCACGCGCGAACATTCCCTTCGCGAGGTGCCGCACGAACTCATGCAGGCTCTCAATCCCGAGGTCGCGCTGGATTACGTCATTCCTCACGTAGCGAGGAGCGTCAACTATGGTCCGCAACGCATTAGAGAATTAGAGTTGGTGTCGGCGACGAGACCTTATCTGGGTACCAGGGCGCAAGTAGTGGAGGGACCGCTACAAAGAAAACGTAATGTAAATAATTCTATGTTCATAGTTAAAACTTTAAAGAGATTTATTGTATGTTTTCTAAATTCTAATTAGTATTTGTTGTCGATATTTGTTATTAGATTTTGTATCCCGAACGGATAGGACTGTTTTTGAAAGGATTCCAATAAGTAAAATTTTGTTCATACATAATTAGTTAATTACGTAACTTGGAAAATCACTTTTTTGTTTATGGGTAGATTTTAATAATTTTTGTTTTAAATGAAAGGTCTAGATATAAAACCGATAATACCGTTTGAATTATAAAAATCGGACCACGGGTTCCAAAGTTATAAAGAAATTTTTATAATCAAAATGCGGCTCACGCGGCTCACTAGACACAACTGAACTCCACATACATAATATACATTCGCTATGTAACGTGTGCTAAGTTAATATAGGCGCGTTACGTAGCGTACACATACAGTCACCACTGCACAGACGCCAAACGCACACGTGTATGCGCAGCGCGGGCCGCGATACACGTAGACACCGGGCGGTGTTACACAACACAATACCGCCCCCACACACACGACTGCTCTTTAGCCCGGAACGTAACCGGCTGGCTCTGGAAACGGTACGGGCGGGAGCAATACACCCATATTCTGTAGGAGCGTCGAGTCGGCACCTCCGTCGCTGGTCGTCCCCCGCCGGGCCTCCCCCAGGTAACTGGGGGTCTCACCTGGCGGGGACAGACCGCCGAGGTGTCGTGAAGATAGCGGCGCTGTGAGTCGGCGCAAGGCGCGCCTACAGAAAAACACATAGCAATCACTCACACAGGCGCGCGCAACTCACGCGCGCCCGACAGGCTACAAGCCTTAGCGCAAACAGGAGGAGGGGCCCGTAGTTACGGGCCACCGCATAGCGCTCTGCGGCCGGGGGGCAAAGCCCCGGTACCGCTCGCCTCGCCCCCTTACGGGGGCGACGCGATCTCTACAGTGCACGAAAAGTCAGTCGCAGCTCAGCCGTCGAAGAGGCAACACTACAAGCAAGAAGCCGAAATCTGCAAGCAAATATCAACAAGAATATCTTCTTTTATTTCACCGCCTCTTCGCTGCCCGTCTCTAAGAAGCCCTTCCTAGTAATTGTACAGACTACGCATTCAGGGGTGCGTGGGACGTATGTCACCAGCGGAGTCACCCGACTCAGAAGTAGTACATCAGAGCATACGTCAAAACGTGGGAGACTGTCCCAGGTACGACCGTAGGTACTGGACGTACCCCGGTTGTCCGTTTCAGTTGGAAAACATGGAATTAACAAATAGAAAGTTAAAATTAGACTTAGAGCAAAATAAATAAGTATTAAAATAAAGTTTTCTTTTTCTTTATTGAATGCCCAACACATAATTCAAAGTTATTCACTCAAATCAAATCTGAAACAAATAAAATATAACATTAATAATAATTTATGTATTATGATTCAATAAAATATTGAATACCTGCATGAAAGACATGGGATCACAAATAACTTACCCTCCAAAGTAATGGTTTATCAAGTCTTGTCGCTCATCAATATTACTATCACTAGGTTCATGTAATATCATTGGGACTGCATTATAATTAGGTATTTCTACTTCTGGCATTACATCTTCAATTCTCATCTGTCTACAAATGTTATGCAGTATAGCTGTTGCTATTATTATTGACTGTGTAGTTGATAATGATAGCCGTATTTTTAATGATATGACTGGAAATCTCCGTTTCCATACTCCAAAACACCTGCAAGAAGGGTAGATTATAGATAAGTCTCACAATGAGATGTCTCATTAGAATGGAATAAAGTGACTAAAGATTGTGCACTATAATAATATGAAGGTAGTATGAAGCCACTAAACACTTTGTTAGGTACCTCTCAGTGTTGAATTGTTAAAGATTGTTGCATCATGAGTTGATCCAGGCCAACGGGCAACAACATTCATAAATCTTAAATGTGCATCGCACACAGCTTGCACATTCATAGAGAAATATCCTTTCCTATTTCTAAATTCTTCTCCAATATTAGAATCTATAAATTAAAACAATCACACAATGTAGAGAATGAATATTAAAAGTTAATTTTCTTAAAAATACAATGTACTTACTTGGTGATTGTATTAGAATGTGTGCCATCAATTGCACCCAGAACTCTTGGAAATTGGCTAATATTGTAAAAATCTTCCTGAGTATTGCTATGTATATGTATATAATTTCTATATAACCTTGCTATTGCAGATGAGACATTGGCTATAATACGCCCCGCTGATGATTTTGAGACAAATCTGCAACAGACACTAACATTGTGCCTAATGCATAAAATCTTAGGGTTAAAAGTAGCTGATGCAAAGGAGATATCCCATGATTTCTGAAAAATGAACAAAAAAGCATTAAAAATGTTATAGGTACATTACAATGAGTAATGAACACTAAATGAATGTATATTTCTCGTTCAAGTTGGTTCTTACCTTTCTGAGGTTACTTTTAACAAAGGATATATTTCTGTTAATAAATTACCAACAGCAGTTTTGTTTAAGCGAAATCTATACGTGAATTCGCTACTATTTAGTTCGTTCATATGGTTTACGCGGGTCTTGTAGTTTTTATGGGATTCATCTTCAAAATCACTGTCTCAATCAGATAATTCCATTAACATTGATAAATCACTTTCACTAGACTCAGACATTATTAAGAATGATGAAAACACTGCACTTCTACAAATATTAGTTGAATAAACAATGCATATCCCTGCAATTCGACGGATTGACAAATTTGGTTATCTTTAGTATTGACATCACTGACGGATAGCTGTCAAAATATTATTGGGACGCATAATGTTGCAATTTCATAGAAATATCTATCTGCACTATGAGATAGCCCCTCCCATCGATAGTTAGCGTATGGCGGTTAGTTGTCCTAACCATCAGTATTATATTGGGACATCAAAACCGATGATAAATAGAATTTTCTATCTTTAGTAGGTCAAAACTGGTGATAGATAGGTTATTGGGAACGGCCGCTAGTCAAGACGGTAAGAAAACTAATAATACTATACTATTTACAAGGTAGGGCAAAAGTGATGTAATAATGTGAATGTGCCATACATTTTGCTAATGGCGTTATATAATGTCATCGTGTTTTGATACATATGTTGTAGACAGATAGAGAATTAGTTGACAATGCAATGGAGCGATACACACAGTCACACAGCTCGTGGAATGATGGAGATTTTAAAAGACTAATGGTGGAGTTTCTTGCCCATTCTTTTCCATACGAAAGCTACCTTTTGGAGGACTAGAATCAATTCTATTTCATTGTAATTTTCGACGTTCAAAAGTGTCTCTTATGTGCCTATTTGAGACAAATGCTTTGACTTTGAGATTTTGAAACATCAATTTCGGGATCTTCCGTTTTGGCGATTTGAACTGGTCGGCCAGATCGCTAGATCTGACGGCGCCAGACTTCTTTCGTTGGGGCCATAGATATAAGGGGGCTTTTTGAAATGTCGCGTTTACTACAAATCATTGCAAGTCTTGAAACCCAACATTGAAGACGAAATTTATTTATTTATTTATTACAAAATCCACAGCTCTCTAACATTATGCCTTAAATAAATAAGCTGGTCTTACAGCCAATTACGGATTTACAATTTATTAACTATAAGTACAAATACATGCAGCAGAAACAAACATACAGAGCTATGTGAGATTGTAGCACCAACTAAGCATTTCTAAGTGTGTGTGTGAGTGTGTAGGAGTGTGCATGAGGAGTTGCGAAATCACCAATTTAGAGGATGTTTATGCGAGCAACAATTGAAAATGTCGTAAAACGAGCACAAATGTGCAGCAATTCAGGGGATATCATTTTTGACATCTTTATATAAACTTTCCGTGAAAACAGAGTCCAATTTTTTTTATTTCCAATCAAATGGCAGCCAATTCACATTATGACAATACTTTTTGCCCCACCCCGTATACATTTTCCTTTTCATATATTATGTTGATTTACCATTTACTAAATTAATACTTTTTATCAGAATGATATACTAATACATTAGCGGAAGGAAAACGCTATTGCGGAAATCAATCAGTTACGTTTATGGAATCTAATTCATCGGCATGTATACAGTTATGGTATCGTATGGTATGGTGGTATGGTCGCTAACCTTAACATAATACTAACTTGTAGGTAACTGTCCCACTGCAGTACAACAGCATTCGAGTGTAGAAGTGTTGCCCAGTAACTGGGTTGTGGAGGTCAGATATGCAGTCGCTCCATTTAAAATATTGGTATTCAGCTGCATCCGGTTAGACTGGAAGACAACCCAGGTAAGTTGGGAAAAGGCTAGGCAAATGATGTAGAGATGCACAAAAAAGTATTTTTCAACATTTACCTGAGACAGTACTCCAAACTGATGAGGAGGGAGGAAAAGCATGTGACTAAAATAGATGAAGATGGAGAGAGAGAGGAAGGAAGAGATTGGCAGGATTGTGTAAGGAATGATATGAAAGAGAAGGAAGTGAATGATAGCGGGACGGTTGACAGGGGGGATTGGAAGAAGAAAACGTGTTACGTCGGCCACAAGTAACATGGGACAAGGGCAGGACGATGATGATCCCAGAGAGAGTACTCCCTTAGTTTGAAGTTTGCCATTTTGCGAACAACGGCAATTTTTTTAAGAAAATCTAAAGGCATTCGCGATTTTGCGGGCAATGAGAATAATTCTTTATCCAATCGCACATAAAATAATTCTGCGTCTACCAACGCGTCACGCGAAGTCTATAAATAAACAAATACTATGTATTGAAAGTTTTATATACCAACATAGGTTGATATATGTCTTCCTCATGTGTTTTGAGATATATTTAGACCAATGTTAAATAAAATACATTTCAGGGAATGCGTGGGTATCCCCCGGGTATGTGACGTTCATGCATGGCTAAATAGAGGATTCCTAGAGCGTTTTTACACCGACACCGTCAACGAGAACGAGATGACGACGCCGAAGTAGCAATACATACATTTAGGTACTATGGCCGCGTGTCCATAGTAAACCGCGCGCCGGGACGTCTCGTTCGGTTCGAATAATCGCGCTTCTCGTTGACGTCTTGTTGACGGTGGCTATGGACAAACGGTGTTAGGAGACCTACACCCGGTTTTTGAATTAAGAATTTGAAGTTGTCAAACTCTACTTTAGCATTGCTAAAGGAAAATCCGTCAATGCAGCCCGCGAAATACAAAATTTCTTTTTTTGCAAAAAACATTAATTAAATCGAATTTTGTGGGTTTTCACCTTGAGCAATGATCGCCCAGAACCCAAGACCCCACGCTCAGCAGACGTGCATCCGACTTTGCGAAGTTGGAGCCTTGGTAGATGGTACCTATAAACGTGACAATTATGTTAACGTGTATATAAAACGTTTCTCATAGCTTGATCCAAATAGGTGTTAATTGTTTGACACAGTGCTCTCAGTACTGTGACTATTATTCTTTTTAATGCATCGTGTGACTTTTATGATAGGTAGGTATTATAAATGATCTCTTATGATCTACTCACCTCACCTTATCATCACTCTCCTGCTCTCATCCCAATTTATTTGGGGCTGGCTACTCGGCACAACATATCTTTTTCTTCCATAGTTCTCTGTTAGTCGTCATCTCCGTAGTCACCCCCTTTCTAACCATATTATCATTCACATTATGATCTACTTTATAAAAATCTTAAATTTCCTTCACTGACAGACAACGAACAAAACTTAAACCGATGGGTCTAGAAGCATGAAGTTTTATGCAAGTGTTCATTATACATATTGTTATAACGAAAGTGAGCACTAAGGAAGGATTTACGAAAATTCATCCCCTAAGGGACTTTTCACATGCCGTATGCTTTTTGCATACGGTTGCCGCCTAAACTACTCGGCGCCGTGCCGTGCTAGCTCTTTTACGTGTACACGGTTTACGCACGGTCGCCCGGCGGCGGCGAGACGGCGTGGTCGCAGTTCGCAGTATTATAGAGGAACACTTTGTCCCATTCCTTTTATAAGCCGCGATGGTCTTATCCCATTTGGAAGGCCGCACTTCTATTAGTGTAATCAACACATTTACTTCAATTTGGTTTTCGTTAGACATTCTGCGGAAAACGGCCAGGCCCCTGTGATGTTAGCGGTTGAATGGCATTCCCCGCGCTCACCGTGCCGTTTTGCGCTCGTGTCATTACTGCAAAGACGGTTGCCGCGTCGAAACCGTGTTTATAGAGACACACGGACACGGCACGGTCGCCGTGTCTTGTGAAGACTGTCTATGTAGCTCACCGTGGCCGTATGCACGTGAAAAGGCCCTTACGGAATCAAATTAGGAGTTAAAGGCTACAGCATAATTCATCCGCGTGAAATTTCTTGTCCCCCGATCCACCCTGTCGCATCGCATCGCCTGCCCGCGCATCTTATTACTTCGTTTTCGCTTAGTCTTCTGTATAACTTTTTATCTTTTTGCTCGGCTCCCAAGGGTTGTAACGTGATGTTAAAAGCCTATTGCCTTCCTCAAGAACTGGGCTATCAAATGGAAAAGATTTGTTTAAATCTGACCGGTAGTTCAAGAGATTAGCGCGTTCAAACAAACAAACAAAACCCTCAGCTTTATTATTAGTATAGATAGGTAGGTAAATATTAGTAGGTAGACATTATTTGCGTAGGTATAGTCGACAGCACTTCAGTGATTAACACTTTGACAGAGCTGGCCTAGCGTGGAACGGAGTTTCAATAGAATGCAGGGCCACATTATATTGGTTTTGTTAGCACTTTGCAGCCTACAGTACATACTATAGATTTTTAAAACGTATATGAAACCACTATTGTACTGGCAGCCTTCCCAGCATACATAACATTTCGCAAATTACCTGTAATGAAACCTGTGCCAAGCTTTGAAGTACGTTTGACTCAATTAGTTGTCAATCATCATCAATTCGTTTAGGAATCTATGTGATTGGATACATTCTAATTGCATGCATTTTTATGAACGTGCCACTGGCTACGTGCAACTTCCTGCGCGTATACCCGACTAAACCGTCTCTAAGCAAAGCTTTTTGCCATCAAGATTATGATGTCCTACAGTCAGAATATATGCATGTTTCGCCCAGTGTTTTCTAATTGATATTGTAGTCGCTATCAGCACAAAAACAATTTTTGAAGGGGTTTGCACGTCCGTGGCGCACTTAACTGTCCGCCATTTTGTTTTTTTTTCAAAATGGCGGCCATGAATGAAATCTATATAAATCGATAGCTGACATCAATGCAAACAGAAAATTATAATAGAACCAAACTCTGTAAAGCGTCATATTTCCGAGATGTTAACGTTCAAAGTTGATCACGTGACATCCATATTTTTTGAACTTGAACGTGTATTTATCTTGTTGCATAGATGTTTGATTATTTTAAACGTCTTAGCAACAAGATATACGTAGCTAACATAAAAAATATGGATGTCATGTCACGTATCGAAACGTGACGCTTTACGGGGTTTAATATAATCTGAATAGGTTTTGAACGATATTGCTAATCAATTGCTTCATATGTTCGAAAAAAAATTCTGCTCAACAACGTAAACAACGCAATGTATGTTGTTGAACTGTCAAAACGGAAGCCATTACTACTGTTCATGTGTTACGCAATTACCCCACTGGTTTTCCAAACTCCAATAACAAACACAACAAAACAACAAACCCCTATCAACAACAACAACAACCCAACAACAACAAACAACAACAACAAACAAACCCAAACAATCCCAACAATAACAACAACAAACAACAACATAACAATCCCATTTCCTCCTCAGGTATTCGCGCACGCGTATTCCGCAGGCCTCAGTCAGGACGACATCCTGGACTGCATCGGCTCCATGCGGCCCACCCCGGGGGTCGAGAAGCTGATCACAACACTAGCGGCCGAGGGATGGGACATAGTGCTGGTCACTGACGCTAATACCGTCTTTGTGCAGCATTGGTTGAAGGTGCATGGGTTACTGGTAAGTTAAAGACACATTTAATGCTAGCATATTGGCTTCCATCTAAACGGGGTCTCGCGACCCACTTCGGGGTCATCGCTGCCCACATCTGTCCATGCGGCCCACACCGGGATCCATGCAGCCCACCCCAGGGGTCAAGAAGCTGATCACAACACTAGCAAGCGTATTGGCTTCTATCTGAGTGCTGTCCACATTGGCTCATTCTTCCCCCATTGGGAAGAATCCCCCTATTCGGCTCACACTGGGGTCCATTCGGCCCACATTGGATTCCACTCGGCCCACATTGGGGTGCATTCGGCCTACATTGGGTTGCACGCGCCCCACCTCGGGGTTCGTAGGGTCCCACCCGGTGGTCGTGAGGGCGATCACAACCCTAGCGGCCGAGGGATGGGGCGTGGTGCTAAACTTAATGTTTTTTTTGGAAAACGTTGTTCTTCTGCGCGATACCAAACGAGGTTCTTCAGCAATTTCGAGAGAAAAAAAAAACTTTTTTCCTGCATTTGCATTCTGAAGAAAAGGCTCTGATTCGAAGCCTATTATTAAAATGAAAGAAGATGAAGACAGCCTTTTCCCAACTATGTTCGGGGCGGCTTCAAGGAGCGGATACCGCTGAATACCAGTATTTTACATGGCGTGACGGCCTACGTAGATTCGAACTCAAGCAGGTGCTTTGCTTTGTGTAAATTATTAATAATAATAATAATAATATCCCTGGACATTTCACACAGCACCATTTGTCCCAAGCTAAGCAACCTAATGCTTGTGTTATGGTAACAAGATGGCTGATAAACTACTTATATACAATTTTTTTTTTTTTGTAAATACATACATATTATAGAAATTTCATCACCACTGCTCTCAAAACGGTGAAGGAAAACATCGTGAGGAAACCGGTATGTCCTAGACCCAAAAATTCGAAGACATGTGACATCTACCAACCCGCACTGGGCCCGCGTGGTAGATTACGGCCCACTCCCTCTCACAGAGAGGAGGCCTGTGTCCCAGCTGTGGGAACATTGTAGGCTGGTTATGTGCAGTGCCGGATTAGCCACGTAGCAGGTAACAAAAATGCTACAGGCCCCGCGCTGTGGGGGCCCCGCGCTTGGACGTACAAAAAACATGTCATGGTACCCTACACTACCGTTAGGTCCAGCGAAATATTAGATAAGAATGGTCAAAAGAAACCTAAGCTCTCCGAGGCGGAATGCTAAAAAATTACGAGTTTGCTTCGCTCGCTCTTGTATACTCTCTCAGAACTTGTAATCACTGTTAAATCACGCGATATGCGAAAAATGAATCATGTAGGTTTTTACAAAAGTACCTATTATACTGAGCATTGTTTGACGAAAGTAATTTGGTACTTCAACTGATATGGAACGGAAAAGAACTTATTTGTTAAGAGAAATATACAGCGTGGCGCTTTAATGGCGACATTAATTTAATACACGTATACGGTTTCGCGTTTTAGTTTTATGAATATATTTTAATTTAATTAAACATTAATATTTATTTATTTACTAACAATTTTCTAAAATAGCATCTTAGAGCAAACTGAAGCGCAGGTGTCATTTGCCGGGCTCACGGATCATAATATCGCATCAAAGTAGTTAAAACAAATAACGTGCAAAGAGAAGGCGAATTGAAGGAAAGAGAGAGAGTCCTATCTCGGCGAGCGGCGCAGCTGGAGGTTTTCAAGTAACGATTTTTTACATGTTGTTATAATTTTTATGATTGCTGGCCACTAGCCCTACCCGTGTGTTAAATTAATGTCGCCACTGTAGCGCCACTGTGTATGTTGTTGTATTTGTTGAGAGATTTGACCAGTGAAAATTAATACACAACTAAAACTATTATGAAAAACTTCTGTTTTATATTGTAAACTTTAGAACTTTAAACAGACTAAGTTCTACCATAAAATTTGCTACAGACCCCGCGCTGACTTAATCCGGCACTGGTTATGTGACTGCCTATCTGAAGGACAGGTAGTATGACAATAAACCTTGAACAACATGATATCACTATGCGCTATCACGCAGAGTTCTAATGATTATAATTAGAGTGTTTTGTTTCCAAAGAAGTAAGTCACTTCTCCTAAGAATGATCGTGGTTTACACGAGTGACGGAAGAGTCTGAATGTGATAATTATTTTCAGTACCTGTGTGGTATAGTTGGTATAATTATATTTTCACTATGATGTGATATTATCCCAGTCACGGAGCAATTACTGGTACAAGAAAGCTCGTGGGGCTTGTGGCTAAGAAATAACAGCCGCACGGTTCGATCGATCAGGTTAAGCTACGCTTGCCGCGGTTGGTCCGTGGATGGGTGACCATCTTCACATACCAAGACCCCTCCGTGCCCCGGAAAGCACGTTAAGCCGTTGGTCCCGGCTGTCATTCTTAGATCTTTGACAGTCGTTACGGTTCGCCAGAAGCCCGAAAGTCTGACAACCAGTCTTTCCAAGGGGTTTCGTATTACCCAGTAACTGGGTTGTGGAGGTCAGATAGGCAGTCGCTCCATGTAAAATACTGGTATTCAGCTGCATCCGGTTAGACTGGAAGCCGACCCCAACATAGTTGGGAAAAGGCCTCTTTAATATGAGTACATCATACAGGCGCATACTGGCGTATACAGGCGTATGTTTGTATTTATTAATCAAAAATGTACACCTCCACAAGCGGTACCTACCTACGTAATTACGAAAATAATACGGCTGATGTAACAATTTCTCGAATATAATATGCAATAAATGCGATTAATTGGATTTAGATTTAATTAAGATAAAGGTTTTTAATAAGGCTAAGAATTATGAGGTAATTAGTAAATTACATAACGTAACATCACGCCACGTATTCCCCGAAAGGTTAGGCAGGGGTGTACCTTTAGTGCACACACATGTCGCCCGTGTAATTGGGGGCGAGCCTACTGCGACCAACGTCGTCGAACTCAGCAGTCGTTTTTATAATTTTGCAAGTCTTCAGATACTATTGTGTTAATTAATTAGCTCCTAAGAATCCTATACTTAGTCGTGCATGAACGAGGGGCTTGTGGCTAAGTAATAACAGCCGCACGGGTCAATCGATCAGGTTAAGCTACCCTTGCCGCGGTTGGTCCTTGGATGGGTGACCATCTTTACATATACCTCTCCGTGTCTCGGAAAGCACGTTAAACCTTTGGCCCCGGCTGTCATTCGTGACAGTCGTTACGGGTCGTCAGAAGCTCGAAAATCTGACAACCAGTCTTACCAATATATCATATAACCCAGTAATTGGGCTGTGGAGGTCAGATAGGCAGTCGCTCCATGTAAAATACTGATATTTAGCTGCATCCGGTTAGACCGGAAGCCGATCCCAACATAGTTGGGAAAAGGCACAAAAAAGTGGTTACCTACATCATTTAAATGTTGATTTTTTTTCTTGTTACAGGACTGCATAACAGAAATAATAACGAACCGAGCCTTCTGGCAAGGCGACCGCCTGTTCATAGAGCCGTGCATGCGCCAGACGAGCTGCCCGCGCTGTCCCAGTAACCTGTGCAAGTCGCGCGCGCTGGTCGAGTGGTGCGCCAAGCGCGCGTATGGGAGGATAGTCTACTGTGGAGATGGCAGGAATGACTACTGTCCCTCTATGTTCTTGCCGGCTAATGTGAGTATATTTTTTTATGAGGTACAGGGTGTAAAGTTCTAGTATTCTCTATAGAAAAGGTAGGATCCTCTGACCAGACGGCGGTCGTGTCTGGCGGGCAACTACCCGATGATTCATGTCGGGCCGTTGTATATATACTAGTTACGCGGCAAACTCTGCTTGCGAGATGCAGGATTTTGCGTGACGTCAGTATGACGCGTAGTTCGCATGTGGCGTTGTAGATACCGCTACATATTCATTCGAAAGATGTCCACTGCTGGTCATAGGCCTTGCTCAAGCACCGCCACATAAACCGGTTCTGTGCTTCCTGCATCTAGCGGATTGCTGCTTCACAAGGTCTTCGGTCCACCTTGTACAAGGCCTTCCAACGCTACGTCTTTCGGTACGCGGTCGCCACTTAGAAGCTTTCGGCCCCATCGGCCATCTGTTCTGCGAGCAACGTGGCCTGCTCACTCCTACTTAGCTATGTCGGTTACCTTGGTTCTCCTGCGGTTCGGTTTGCTGACGGATATTAGTTGTCATGACTGTGACTATGGAGGACCTCGGTAATTGTACTGAGGCTCGATGACCTCAGTAGAGCGTCCGAAAGTGTGGGTCTTAAAATGAACATGGACAAGACAAAGGCCGTGTCAAATGCTGCCCATGTAACACCCACTCTCATAAAGATGGAGGGAGGCATGAAGGGGACGATTGCTGGTGTTTTTATTAAGCCACGGGCCCCGTTTTTTTTGTGTGGTATATCATCAAATAGGTGCATGTTACTGACTAAAACCCATCCATGTTCCTTAAACCGTAACTTAAATGCTTCTTCATCTTTCAGGCAATAGTCTTCCCCCGTCGCGGCTACCCCCTGGACGACTTAATAAAGAAGACCCTGACGTCTCCTACTCCTCAAGTGAAGGCCAGGGTAGTCCCCTGGACGGACTGCCACTTAATACTACAAGTTATCTTCCCTGGCAAATTTACCGAGACGACTTCCATCACCTCTCTTCAAATGTGATACTAATGTTAAGTGTTCGGGTATTTAGGCTCACTTGCATCACAAATCACTTAATGTATACCGTGGCGGGATTTTATCGCGCACTGGATTTTCAACTGTGGGTATTGTGCCGAGGGTTGAGAATCCCACAGAGCGCATCCCAGCGCGTCAAAAAAAACACTGTTGGATTTTCAACTTTCGACGCTAAGCCGAGCGTTGAAAATCGAGTGCGAATGTGGGCTAAGAAGCAAGGGTTGAAGGCGATAGATGCAGAAGTGTTAATATTATGTTTATCATAGTCAGCCTATAATGTTCCCACTGCTGGGACACAGCCTCTCTGTGAGATCCCAGTGAGCCGTAATCCACCACGCGGGCCCAGTGCGGATTGGTAGATGTCACATGTCTTCGATTTTTTGGTTCTAGGACATGCCGGTTTCCTCACGATGTTTTCCAACACCGTTTTGGGAGCATTGGTGATGAAATAGTTTACACAAAGTAAAGCGTCTGGGTTCGAATCTGCGACCTTACAACTCGTAAGTCGCACCCATTTAGTGATTTGTGGTGCATGGAGCCTTCTATGTCTTCTCATAGTGCTCTTAAAAATTATTGTATAATGGCCGAATTTTCAAACGGTACTAAAGGACTTTGAGTATACGTGGCATACCAACTGATCAGCCATTTTGATTTTTTCTCAACTTGCTTGCTTACATTTTGTTGCATAAAGTCTACTCAAATTTATTTTTCAAATTGATGTTAATTCAAGTTAAACAAATATCGACTTTACTTTAATCGTAATTAAGTTGATTGTGTGTGTGAGTGATTAGCACTGTTGAAAAAGTTTTAAATATGTTTGAAGTTGTAGCGTAAACTGAAGCTTATTGTGTGGGAATTCAAGTTATTTTTCCATAAATTCATATTTGTTTACTTACATTTTTTTGCAAATAAATCGCGAATGTAGATTAGATTTTCGATTACCTTAAGCTTTCAGAGAGATTATTTCTAACATTTAAGCAACAAGATGGAAGCAAGTTAAAAAATATGGATGTCACGTGATCAACTTTGAATGTTAATATCTCGGAAATGTGACACTTTATGGGGTTTGGTCCTAATAAGTTTTCTGTTTGTATTGATGTCAGCTATCGATTTATGTAGGTTTCATGCATGGCCGCCATTTCGAAAAAAAACAAAATGGCGCTCAATCCCCTTTTAGTTGCCGTTAAGTCAATCTGTCACTTATCTGTTTTGTAGCGACAGAAAGATTTTAAGTTTAAGTAATCTAGTGTCGTTTGAGAATGCGGAGGTAGAATTTCTGAAATAAATGTTGATGTTTCTCAATCTAGAAGAAATTTTATTTGTTTTTACAAAATTTATCAAAAATAGTGTAATTAAAGTTGAGTGTGAAATTGTCCTATTGTTGCAAAGACCTCTTCTCATAAAGAGAAGAAACGAGCATTGTTCACCACGCTTGCTTACCCAGTGTTGGTGATTTTAGCCATTTAAAACCCAACGGGGTACTTTCGTAATATCGGCTTCATGTGGTTTTTATTTGGGGTGGGGGGTTCGAGGCTAACTAATTGCGTAACACACGATCAATCGGAATCTGAATTATCTTCACGGATATTGTTAATCCATTGCTTCAATGTTCGAAAATTGGTTTACTCAAGAACGTAAATAACGCAATGAACGTTGCTGAACTGTCAAAATACGAGTCATTACGATCGATTGCCATTTATGTGAGTTGCCCAATTTCCCAACTGGTTTAACTGATAGTTTTCGCAAAGAAAATACATTTGTTCTATGACATTTTGAAGCAACAGTTGCTAGGGCACGACTGCTGAGCATGGCGTCCTGGGTTCGATTTTTAGGACGAGCAGGACCGACAACGCATGTTTTTTTTTTGGGAATTGATCGAACACGGAAAGGGAAATTGGGCAGAGCTTTTTCTATTACATAGGGACACATGGGACTTAAACATACCTAGACAAATGAGGTTGTGCTTAGGTACACCTCTGTGAAGACAAGCGTGATGTTATCTATTAATGTTATTTAGTATTACTTTAATAATACATTATTTATATTTTATTGTTAAGATAATTATACTTCGTCCATTGAAATAAAATCTTTATTTTGAAAATTATTCTGTTTTTTTTTTTAAATATATCAGAGGGGCAATTCTCGTACCTAATTTTAAGAACTTTCACAGTCTGATCTCAGTCTCAATCTGTCAAAAATACCTCTAATTTCCCTACATTTTGACATGTTTTTGACATTTCTTTGTCGCCGAGATGACACTGCGACTAGATTTTGAACGTTTTAAATTACGAGAATTGGCCTTCAGCTGTGAACTCATATTATATTATCGAGACCCCTCCGTGCCTCGGAAAGCAAGTTAGAAATTGGTTTCAGCAGTCATTTGACAGTCAGAGATCTTTGACAGTCGTTACGAGTAATCAGAAGCCCAAAAGCCTGACAAGTGTTACCCAGTAACTGGGTTGTGGAGGTCAGATAGGCAGTAGAAGTAACATATTTGGGAAAAGGCTAGACAGTCAGCTGTAAGTGCAGTGGGAATGCACCTCAGACAAATAAAATGCGAAAGTTATATCTAACATCTTTTATTACGACAAATAACTTATAAAGTTTATAGACAATATTTCTTACTTTTTAATAAAAAGCGCATGCAACGCCATCTAGCGTCTCGTTAAGCAACACATTTTAATAGGTACATTAACCTTAAACCTACGAGAAATCTACCAAGAAGCCATTTTGGTACAATTTTAGACTTTCCACATAGCAACATCGAGAGGTTATTTTGATATGGCAACATTGGAAATGGCAGTGATCGGTTAGCTTGATGGTAGATTATCTCGATTCTAACATTATTTTGTTACTATAATACTGATGATAATAATTAGGTCGTAAATGCGTTGATAAGTGTTACCATTTCATTAATTTTCTACCGTTATGGTAGTAAATAAATAGGGAATGCTTTAAATTACATTTTTCTTATAATTAAATAGGAGATAAGTTACTGTGTTGTTGATTGTTGTACATACATACATGACCTCACGCCTTATTCCCATGGGGGTAGGCAGACCCTACACAACGCCTGATGCGATCCTTGTAGATTGTTTTAATGCTTCAAAACGTTCGAACGAGTTAATATAAAGTTAATCCTTAGCGTAGCTCTGTATCAATTTGAATGTAAAATATTAATTTACCCTAAAAGTAACAAGTAAATTCTCATAAAAAACTGATACTTAATCACATTTTATAAAAAGTACAAAAACGATTAAAAGACTGCGTTCATATTGTCCACCTAAATATTGTTTTTTTTTTAATAACTTGGAACCATAATACGTATGCATATGTCCAACACCAACTCGTACTGGGACTTCGTGGAGCATTACGGCCCACTCCCTCTCACAGAGAGGAGGCCTGTGTCCCAGCAGTGGGAATCTTACAAGCTGATTGTGCTGATATCCAATAGTGGCCTAAGATTCCTTCATGTAATATGAATACAATTCACAACAACACATTAACATATCTCCTTAAATTCTTAAAGTTACTTTACAAGCTGATTCAGCAACATAATATTTTAAATATTTTATTTATATAAGTTTATTTTTTACAAAAAGTTCTTAAACAAAAAGATATGAGGCTCAAACTGTGAGTTACATGAACTAATAATACTTATGAAAAAGGTTTCTTTCAATTTTGATTTTTTGTAAGTACCCCGCTATACAGCAACTGGATTGTGGAGGTGAGATAGGCAGTCGCTCCATGTCAAATACTGGTATTCAGCTACATCTGGTTAGACTGGAAGCCAGCCCCAACATAGTAGGGAAAAGGCTAGGCAGGCAATGATAAAAAGTAAGTCCTCGTGACTATAACAAGTTCTGGTGGAGACATAACTAAGTACCAGTAAAAGGACGTCTAGCCGTCCTCGAAATTGCTTGAAATTCTCAGTTAATTGTAACTTCACTAAGGTTGAAATTATTTAACTGTCCCATAGGGTGATAAGTGAACTATGCCTAGGGTACAGTGCGACAAAGATCTTTTGGCGCTTGACTTTGGGCGTTGTGAAATTATAATGAAAAAACAAGATGGCGGCGGTAATTCCAATTTTGGCCACCCGCCAAAAGATCCTTTTACAGTTATACTTTTAACAGGAAGCCACAACCACAGGTACAGCTTAATTAAGTATGAAATGTTAAAGATATATTATTAGTTCCTATCACTCCAAGTTGTTTGCTTAAAGCTAACTTACATAAATAAGTATTTTTTACGTCTTAAATGGCAAGATTGTGTTTAGACCAACTTGAGTCAAGCCCCTTTATTCATAAACGTTGCTTAAAGTTAAGCAGTGATTAGCGACTGTTTAACCATACATTTTTGACGTTTAAACGTTACTTAACTTTAGTCATCGTTTATGAATAAACCCCATTATCTCAGGCAGAAGTAGGTGGCAAGAAGGTGATAAACGACATAAGTGAAAACTTATGCAGCTCGGGTTGCTGTCAGAGGTAAAATTACTGTGAAGAGATTGTAACCGATTTTATCTCAGTAGCTGTCAAAATGTAATTAAGTATTAACATAAATTAAAATAAACGAGCTTATTATAATTGAAAGTATAGACTAGACGTCATATTTCTTGTAAAGTCAGTTGTTTAGTAAAAAGTTCTTAGATTTTCGCTAAACAAGCAAGTTTGTGTGAAGGCTCATTCTCTTGTAATTTTGTCAAACTCAACATCGTAGTGTTGTAAGCCTACATTTTAAATTCCTACTATTTCCATAAATTAAATTTTCTTAGCTAATTTGAAACGCCAATAGATTACAGATTACATAATACTTAAAAACTAACTTAAATAATTTATTTTATAAAAAATAAACAACATATAAAATAATATTATTAATAAATAGTTTTAATTACATGAAATGAACACAGTGATATCATATTTTATTTCTTTTATTATTGTAAAAAAAATGCAACAACAATTTGCCATTTGCATTTTGTCATGGATAAAATATTTTATGATTATCTTCATAACATTACTGGATAAGAATTTAAAATCATTTCAACAACATAGTAGTATGTCCAAATTAAAATAATTTAATTATTAAGCTTACTAACTTAGTTCATTCATTTTAATTGGTAAACTTTTGCTCTTTTACAACTAAAAGCCTCATTTAATTTAAAATCGATTTATCAATAATTCAACCGGTCGGTTGATAAAATGTCGTCGTTGGTGAAATATTAAGCGTAATTTTAGCTTTAAAGCGCAAATAACACGAAATATTATTTAATATCGCGTTCCAAGCATTTATCGAAGCAAACAGTTCATGTCTACAAAGGTTTCACCAGTGATAAAAGATGGCTGGATGAAAATCAACTTTATCAATTTGTCTTATGAACGATTTCTCCTATATGTTACTTATTAAGTATATTATTTATTTTTAATATTACGACTGGGTAAGCCAATAGGTACTAACATACAAAAATGTGTTTAGGTAAATCACCATAACAGTGAGGGTATTTTACACGCGAAGAACTGTCTAGATATTTTAGATATTCCAAGTTTTGCTAGTAATACACAACATACAAGCAGCATGCTGCTATTGTGTAAGTACAACTTGTACCATAACATAATATAAAAAAATTCCAGATGGAGAACCCCATCCACCCAGGTACCCAGCAGTAGTGCTTGCGACTGCGGCCAACGAGGCAGTCTGGCATGTATATTCATGTTATAGGACTTGTGACATTTTAGTTTTTTTTATAATTTATGACAGTTCAACGCGTTTATAATGTCTAGGTTTTATTGGATATAGTTAAATTGCCTACTCTACACATTTAGGCCGTTACTACTTTAGTGTATAATTCTTATTTCAAAATGGGGGGATAAATTCGTTTCCTTAATATTGTTTTTTTTTTAAGTAAACCGCATGATTGATCAATCGGCTGATTCATACTATATTATCATTTGATTGATAAAATTAAAAAAATATCGGTTCGATTAAATCAGTCGTTATTCGATGCAATAATTAATAAGTAAAAAAACGTAATTATATTATGAATATTAATATTATTTTTACGAAAAATAATGCAGTTTACTTAAAAAATATAAACTTTTACACTGTATGTGATATTTAATTGCAACTAAATCAACTTTATAGATTATTTTACACTTTTCAATTACGATATTAAGTGTTTTAATCCATAATGTTATTTTCTACCAATACTTTAATACAAATGCTACTATAATATTATTACAATTTGTGTATGTAGGTATGTATATTAATAAAAAAAGCGTGTTTTATTGTCTATTGCCTGGGATCAGCTCGGTTTTGTTAGTGTTGCCATAGTTAGTAATTTATCACGTTAGGTTGTTGTACTTTAAAATTTTAAATTACGGTAATACCATAATATAAAATATTAATTGTATATTATTCGCTGTTAGTTTTAAAAATATTTGTTTCCTTTTATAAAGATACGACAAACAAAAAAATCGCAGAAATTCTACCATTTACTTTTTGTTTTCAATATGGCAACACTTTGTTTGTACAAAATAATAATCATTTGAAAAGTGTAGCATTTGTGGACACCATTGAATGTAATTATCATTTGGGGCACTTTTTGGAATCGGGTAATTCATAGTACCTAGCATTTAATTCCTGAGGCTACTAATTTGTGAATTAGGGCTAAGCATTTATTAGGGGTATATCATTTATTTATTAACTGTGGTAGGTATTTAATTCCTTATGTCACTAAATCATAAGTTATCTACTGGGATTCAATGATATCGGGTATTTTATGCAGTTGTTTTTTTTATTATATTTCATACATTATTTTAGTCTTGTAGTGGTGCCTCTAATATGATGGAGTATTTCATGTCATTTATGAAATAGGGTTGTTCATGAAATAGGGTCATTCATGAAATAGGGTTGTTAATGAAATTGTTTTGTTTATGACATGGTAATTAATGACTTGGGGTAGTTCATGGTCAGTCTTGTTCAGTGGAATGGGGTGTTTCGTGCGCATTTCTTGCCGCATGCGCACTTCCTGACTATTTCGATATCTTTGGTGTATCGCGTGCCATCCGAGCAGATCAATCTTATCTAGAAATAAGAGAAAACTGCATTAGAAAATATGTTTCGACATATTTTGAAGCCGGTCTCGACTCGAGGTGAATGGAATAGCTCTTAATGCAAACATCCTGAAGTTTTCCAATGTTAATTAAAATCTACCTTTCGTTTGCTCTGTATTCTGCTGAATAGCCTGTCTTTCATTGCAAGACTGTCACAGCTTCCTTCATACAGAATTCCCGTGTACAGGTTCGCTTAATATAATTTAAATCTTTTAGTAAAGGCACCAACACATCGAGCTACCCAAAACTGTCAAATTTTCCCAGTCAACCATGAACCTAATGCTTTAGCGATAAAGTTGAAAATCTATTAAAGAAAATTGACAGATTGTAGTAGCTTGATGTGCTGGCGTCTGTACCTTATAGTGATGACACAAATTATGGTTTTATTTTAAGACATGGAAAACAAGAGCTCTCTCTTTTGGGAAATTAGGACCTTGGTTGAGTTCATTTCTTATAGAAAGACGTTCGACCCCGCTGACTATAATCAGTAGCATAATGTTAGAATAGTTTGGGGCCACCATCTAGTGAACACTGCCTATTTGCATGCTTTTTCCTTCATAACTTAACTTCCAACCATGAAATTATAAGTTAGAGTTTCTACGAACCTTTCTCTTCTTAGTCTTCCGGGGCGCACAACAGTGTCCCTTAGCACAGCCCCCGGTGCCCTGCCTCGTGTCGCGTGACACGCAGCGCGCGCCCCGCACCGCGCGACGCGACCGACAGAGACCCTCGGTTATTAGCTCACGGGTCGCCTCCTGGAAAATTAAATGAATAAAACAATAGAGGTAAGCATCAGTCAAGAAGCCGACAGAAGGATCCAGTTGGGTTGGGCAGCGTTTGGAAAACTTTGCCAAGGCTTCTCGTCGTCAATCCAGCAATGTTTGAAGACTAAGGTCTTCAACCAGTGCGTCCTGCCCGTTATGACATACGGTGCCGAAACGAGGACACTGTCAATCGGGCTGGTCCAATTTGTGGACCAGCCCGATTGACAGTGTCTCGTTCGTTAAGGTCGCTCAGCGCGCTATTTTTACTTTATTTACCCATTTATTTCAGGCATCAAGGCCCATATAAACACATACAATACAATATTAATATAACTTAAAAATACTATAAATACATACAACATTATAATTACACTAAAAAACTAACTAACGCACACGTGTCTGCGTCGCGTTTCACTGACTGGAGTCATGTAGCCGACCACGAAACCGGCGGTATACAACACCCTTCGGCCAGAACTCTTCCTTGAGGAACTTCTCGAGATGATGTGTCGGAACACACACCACGAACGACTTGAAGTTCGAGTTGTGACGCGACTCCAACTTCTCGACCCTCAAAGTCCAGTTGGTCTTCACACTCATGTACTCCACGATCTCCTCAACCTTCGTGGAGTGGTGGAGTCTGGATACACACGCTGCAGCCATGAAGTGGGCTATGCTCGGAGTTTTTTTGAAGGATAAAATCAGAAACGAAGTTATCCGGAAAAGAACCGGAGCTACCGACATAGCTTGCAAAGTAAGCAAGCTGAGCTGTTAGTGGGCTGGCCATGTTTGTCGAAGGATCGATGGTCGGTGGAGCAGACGAGTCCTGGAGTGGAGAACGCGTATCAGCAAGTGTAGTGTTGGACGCCCCCAGCTAGATGGACCGACGACCTAAAGAAGGTGTCTGGGACAGACTGGATGCCGAAGGCAAAGGACAGGGTATTGTGGCGTAGCCTGGACGATGCCTACGTCCAGCAGTGGACTGCTATAGACTGAGTTGATTGATTGAAGCATCAGTATTCGATGGTGTGGCAGGTTTTGCAATGCCAATAGCACTGTTCCCAATCTTCAGAGTAAGACGAAGGTCAAACGCCGATGATTGCCACCACAAATAAAATCGAATTATTTATTAATTATAAAATATTTACATGCTCATAAATCTACTCATTCACTTGTCACATTCATTAATATATTGTATCATATATATATCAAACCGTCATATTCATTTATACAGGGAGGCAGGGGACATTGACGCACAACCAATACCGACGTATAACCGACTAAATTTCTACGCTATGGGGTCTAAACTCATGTGCTGCAATTCATGGTTACAGTTTGCGCGTCGATGTCCCTGCCGCCTTGTATACACAGGGCAAAGACGCTGTTTACGTAGTGCCTACGTCTTGCGGGTTGAATTTATGAACGAAGCAAACCTTTATCTGTATAATATGTGTACCAGTGTATGTATGCATGCGAGATTTGTATTTGGGAACGCACCTAATATTACACGAGAAATTACTAGTGTTGTGGAACGTTTTCAGAAACCACCCAATGAGCAAAGGAAGCATGGCCGGCGCTATCACCACCTTTGTGCAAACAGATTGTTGATGATTTAGTATTAAGTAACAACACAATGACATATGGGATTGGAAGATATTTGTCCAGCACTCAAGCAGTAATGGTGCTAGAGGGGCTTGTGGCTAAGTATTAACAGCCGCACTGCTCGATCAATCAGGTAAAGCTACGCTTGCCGCGTTGGTCCGTGGATGGGTGACCATCTTCACATACCAAAACATCTCCGTGCCTCGGAAAGCACGTTAAACCGTTGGTCCCGGCTGTCATTCGTGGCTCTTTGACAGTTGTTACGGGTCGTCAGAAGCCCGAAAGTCTGACGACCAGTCGTCAGACTTTCGGGCGTATCGTATTACCCAGTAATTGGGTTGTGGAGGTCAGATTAATTATATATTTAATGTAATGGATCAACACGTACCTTTCTGCAGGCGCCTGTCGCGGGTGTCGGCTGTGACGGCGCGTGTTCTGATGGCATCTGCTGCTTGTGAGATGGCGCAGCTAAAATAAAAGAACATAAAAATAGTGTTAAGTATCAATCTAGATTTTCATCATAATGAGCAGTTATCAAGTCTCCAGTCCAGGTCTGCTGGAAGACATTCTTCTTCTTCTTCGTCGCTGGCATGACACAGAGGGCAGAATAGGAGGTGGAGCATGGTTTGTGATATAGCTCCACCATCACACTCTACTGCCGTTCCGCCAAGGTTGCCCCACTTTACCAGGTTGGACTTACACCTTGGATCACCTCCCTGCAGAGTGTACCCTTCCGTGGTCTACTTGGAAGTCCCTGAACCGTCTCCGGACACAAGTGGGAAGATGTAAGTCCAACTTGGAACACATTTCTTCTTACAAATGAAAGGGAAGATGCTCTACAATGCCGAACTTTATCTAAAACTAGATGACGCAATTTTTGATATTCAGACAAAGGTTTGTAAGAAAACGGTGGTTACCTGGTGACGCTTGCACGTTGCTGATGGCTTGCTTCCGCTGCGCCATTTTGGTTCCTTGAGTTATAACGGGGGCACCACCTGATAACAATATTATTAGTTATTTCTTCGATTCATTTTTCAAACAGTTTCTTTGAACTGACAATTTGTTAACAGTGGACAGCTTGATATAGGTTGAAGCTCAGGGGTTGAAATATATATGTAAAGCTCTATAAAAACAGGAAGACTGGGTCAGGATCTGCCCGATCTTAAACCATCTTGGTTTATTGTTTACGTCACGTCATGGCGTCAGAGTATGCCTGCGAGGACTTTGAAGGTATGAGGAACAGGGTGTAAAGTTTACTCATCCTCCATATAAAAGGAAGGATCATTCGAGCAGACGGATGTCGTAACTGGTGGCCAATACTGCCCAACGATTTATTTATGTCGGGACGTTGTATATATGCTAATTGTGCTTGTGATTTTGCGTGACGTCAGTATGATGCGTAGTTCGTATGTGGCGCTGCAGATGCCGCCACAAAGGCATGGCATGGAGCTCAGACCATGACGTTATGAACAAGGTCGTGAAGACTGCCAGATAGCTGTCGTAGTTTGTTCAATTGTTTCAGGGGTACTGAGGTAACACTTACTGATGGAAGCTCTAAGCTCGCACTGAGGTCCTGCAGTGCCGGCTCTGCAGCGACACGTATAGTCTGATGGAGAGCCTTCCTCCCTGACGCAACGACCTCCTCGGGCGCAAGGGTTGGGCACGCAAGGGTCCTGAAAATATAGGGGATAGTTAGTTATTATATTATAGTTAGGAGATAGATAGTTAATGATTACAGATGTTAGGAGAGTTAGGTTTTTTTCCGTTTAGGAGAGAAAAGACGTCGCAAACAACCTTATTCGTACCTATATTTTTGCGTTATTTCCATTTCGTTTGGCTTCCAACCCTGAAATCGTGAGAAAAAAGATCAGTTAATCCATAAATGTATGTTAGCATAACTCGACATAATCTATGGATCAACTAATTTTTTTTTCACGTGTTCAGGGTCGGTCCCTCAGTAAAAGTTGTTCATTATGATGAGTACAATGACCCGTTTTAAGGATTAAAACGATCAAAATTTAACGGTGTCTAGAGGTTTGATGCTAATACTTCAGCGGATAAACTCTGTCACAATGAGCCTGAAAGGCCTGCCAAAGAGGATTTATTACCTGGTTATGTCGTCCTGCGTCCTCCTGCACAAACACAGTGGCTTGCACAGCACTCGTGGGCTCGTCCTCTCCACAACCTGCTGAAGTTCTCTGTACCCTGACAGCGTTGACGTAGTCCACTCGCTTGTGGTTTATCCAGGCTGCTTTTAGACAACCTGCAATAGACGAAGAGGTTTATATTTGGTACAGTCATAACAAAATCTTTAAAATGAAACAGTTTCGCGGCAGATAATATTTAATTAACGTACAGACGCCAGCAGGTCAAGCCACCCGAAACTGTCAAAATTTTCCAATCCACCTTGAACCTTAATGCTTCAGTGATAAAGTTGAAAATATATTAAAGAAAGACAGATTGTTATAGGTTGATGTGCTGGTACAAGAAAAACATGCAAAAATTTGTTTTTCTCCGATTTTTTCAAACGCTGCTCAAGATTTAAACCCCGTTAAGAGTCATGCTGTCTCCATCATTATGAAGGTTTAAAAATAAAACCTTAATATAGGTACCACGACAGAAAGACTTAAGTTAAGTGACTTTCTCTGATAATCTTATTTTAGTAAATCCTTTGATCTGTGTTACTTTCCGTCTGCACTAACCCTTAGAGAAAAACGGTTACCTTTGAAACTGGTAATGTTTCGTAGATGCCATTTGCTGAAGGCTTCCTTTGCGATGTCTTCGGGCACTCCTCCGAGATACATCGGTCGCTCTAGCCGAAGATACTCCTTGGCACCTGAAAATAGAAGTATGATATAATTAAAAGTTAGTCTACATTTTACAGAATCACCTCCTGCGCTTATCTCAGTTTAATAGACCGCGTTCGCCCTACTACGTTTTCGTTTTTTCTGACTTTTCTGTAACCTTCCTCAAGAATTGGGTTGTCAAATTATGCATTATCAGCCTATAATGTTCCCACTGGTGGCACGCAGGCCTCCTCTCTTCGAGAGGGAGTGGGCCGTAATCTACCACGCGAGCCCAATGCGAGTTGGTGGTTCCAGTATTAGCGCATTCTAAAGAACAAAGAGCGACGTGCGAGTTTGTTTCGAGATATGACATCCCAACTGCCCCCATGATAATTGGTCCAGCGATAACATTGCGAGGTGATTTTAAAGGGTGGCTCATAGCCACTCATAGGCCACTACCCTCAACGGCTTAGAGCCACGGGAAGGGCTTTTTATAGCTGTGTAGGAATTACCTTCATTGATGATAGACCTCGCTGGTCCGTCATCCACCTTCAGGGTGAAGTTCTTCTTGATGGCAATCAGCTCAGCTTTGTGGTAGTTACCGTCTGATACCATCTCGAAACTGAAATGACACAAAAACTTTGATTAAATATAACATCACCCCGGTGTTTTTTCCCCAAAGGGTTTGGCAGAGGTGTATAGTACAAATTGGCGGTGTAATACCCCTGTGCCTCGGTGCGCACGTGTCGCCGTTGATCCTGCGCCTGATCTCTCTTCGCGAGTGTCGGATTGCCGTCCCACCGTACTGTGAGAATAAGGGAAGACAGAGTGTGTCTGTGCACACTTCTTGTGCCCTATACGAAAAACACACACATAGTATCTCCCGCACCGAATGCTGGTCTCCGCTGAGATTGGTCGCCACGGCCGAAATTCGGTCTGAAGGACTTTCAAAGTACAAACACATTTACCACATGTTAAACATTTATGTAATAGTGAGTGAGGTTTCTCCAGGCTGAGAGATTCCGATTGAAAAAACTCAATAAAAATCTCTCTCGAAATCTCCATTTTTGGGGACCAGGTTTTGTAACTTTGTACTTTTCCTACTATTAAAACTAGAGACATGAAAAATCAAATAAAATACATGATAGAATACATACCTATACATGGTAGAAGTAGGATGGTTGCCAATATCGTAACTGATGCGAATCCGTCCGTTGAACAGCTCCACTGCCAGATGCTCGTTCTCACCGAAGTACATCAACACACCGTGGAGTTGCGTTGTACTGAATACTAGAGAGACAAAGAAAAAGGTGTTTTATCGTCGGTCTAACCTTTCGGCCTAATTAGGCAGCCAATCCAACATAGCATAATAATCAGCCTATAATGTTCCCACTGCTGGGACACAGGCCTCCTCTCTGCGAGAGGGAGTGGGCCCAAACGGCGAGGCGTGGCGAGGCATGGTGGCCTCCACGCCGGCCCAGTGCGTGTTGGTAGATGTCACATGTCTTCGAATTTTTGGTTCTTGGACATGCCGGTTTCCTCACGATGTTTTCCTTCACCGTTTTCGAGAGCAGTGGTGTGGGTACACAAAGTAAAGCGCCTATCTGGGTTCGAACCTATGGCCTACTCACTACTATACACTGCCCACTTTAATAGTATTGGTTGATAAATAAGCTGGTGACCCATCTGACATAAAAAGAAAAGGAAAAGTATGACTTACCTAATGTGACATTGGCCTGTGGTGTTGTCCGCAGAGGTTCTAATTCCACCAGAGAATCGTTGTGACTGAACGTCAGTGATGTGAGGTACTCGCAGAGGCGACCTGGAAAAAAAAAAATTATATTATAGCGATTATTGTACAGCCAATGGCTTAATAGCCAAGAGCCTCGACCAACACCTGAGGAGGCTCTCGTTGGGCAGCTGGATCAAGGGCTTAATTCAGAAAGTGGTACTTCTGGACACGACCTGCATTGTCAGGAGGTTCCTCTCTCTGGAGCTCTGACCGCCGGGTGCTTGGACCCTGTTCTCGATACCGGTGGGCTATTATTTTGTGTTGTTTTTGTGTGTGTATGTTTTTTTAACCAAAATATTTAATAATATAATTTAAGTATTTCAATGAAATAAAGGAGATTATAATATTTAAGTATTACTAATAGAATTATATGTATATAGTAATTATGTTAAAAAACGTGCGAACGACGTGAGGTCGTGAGTTTGTTTCCACTAGCACACTATTGTTACAAACTTAGCTCGTGGGGTTATTTAATTTTTGTATGTTGTATGTTATAAATACGATGTATACCTGAGTATCCCGGTGCACATTTGCAGAGGTAGTCGTTGGCTGTGCTGAGTAGAGGGCGTTCCATTATAATATCGTCCTGAAGGTTACATAAAAACAGTTACGATTACTTCATTTCTAGATTACTGGTTTTTGTGAATCACTTACCACAATTTGGCTAAAATCATGTCATGAATTGATACACCCCCAAACATGAAGTTTTTTGAAGTTATTTAAAATTTCATGGTTTGGAACCGTCAGACTTCTTAAACGGGGCCAGTTCCTAGTTTAGGAGTCCGACTTTTTGAATCAGATTTGAAAGCTTGCTTAAAAGTTTTGTGACGAAGGTTTAAATTATACAGGACGACACATGGACTTAGGACATGTCCAGTTCCTACCACCCCGTGGGGTAATTGCGTAACTCACTAAAAGTAGCAATAGCTTTCATTTTAACAGTACAACAGCATTCATTGTATTATTTACGTTGTTCAGCACACAAATTTTTCGAACATATGAAGCAATGGATTAGCCATAGCCTTTAAAATGATTCAGATCGAGATCGATAGTGTGTTAGTTTTTGTAACGATGCTTCGGGGTAGCCTATGTCCTGCAGTTAGAAGTCGTGTTGTTACCTGCAGCGGCCTCGGCTGCGGCAGGTAGCACACGCCGTGCACGCAGTCGTGGTGCGCGCACGGTGACGTGCCGAGCGCGGCGTGCGGCGCGGCCTCGCAGTAGCGCCCCGCGTAGCCGGCGCCGCACGCGCAGCGGTACTCGTCCAGCCCGTCCACGCACGTCGCGCCGTTCTGGGGAGGAAACAGGCTGTTCACAACATCGAATTGGAAAATAACGTTTTATTAAATAAAAAAAACCAAATGAAAGTGTTTAATCTCATGCAAGTTCTTCCTTTATTTAAAACACGCCTATTAGGCCAAGCGCACGTTCTAGCCGCAGCGCAATCTGCGCTAGCCTTTACAAGTAGAAAAACAAAGGCATATGACCGGGTGCCTCGTGAAGTTCTGTCACCAGGTTTCGAAATTGCTTGGTTCAAGTGAATCTATTCTACTAAAATTTCTAAACACAAAAAAAGTGAGCTATCAATTGTGTCAATCCCTAAGCATGACAGGTGGAATGTCATCTCATTTCAAGCTCACCACACCTAAGTCTTTCGGTGAGATTTTTACAGAATGTCCAGCGGAAAGTGAATGACAAATGAAAATTTTCCTTTTGACAAGGTCAATCTGATTTAGATTACGAAAGTCACATGCATAGCTAAATTTGCTACTCATTTAAAGTTACGTGTGACTGTGGCGGTCAATACAACAACAACATACCTGACACATATGATTGATGCAGTCATCCGCGTTGACAGTGCAGTTCTGTCCGGAGTAGCCCTTGGGACAGGCGCATGTGTAGTGACTGTGGTGGTCGGTGCAGACGGCGCCGTTCTCACAGGGGTTGAACTCCTTGGTGCAGTAGGGGATCTTCTTCTCGCAGAATTCGCCTGGAAACAAGATGGTTTTCGAGGGTAAGTCGTGGGTAATGCCAATGTGGATGATTTGGTTGCATCTGATCGAAAGTCAAACGATGCAATAACACTGCCCGACCTGGGAATCAATTCCCCGTGGTGCAAAGTCAAACGTATTTCTTTAGAGAACATAAAAAATATATGCTACTCCATTATCTTCGGATCTGCCATATAGGTATGAGAAACCCTGCTACAAGTTCAAAACCGATGTGTAAAGCTTGCAACAGCGATTCATACACAAGCAGTCAAGTCTGCTCGTGATACACCGTAATATAATGTTGGGGCTGCTATTGTATAATGACATAATATCACCCAGTGCGAATGCGGTGCTTCGACCCAGAAAATTCCCCACACTCGGGTGTCAAAACTTTCCATATTCCTACACTTTTGAGTAACTAAAGATAGCCATACATGCCGCAATAACGTGGCCACTTACTGGGCCCAAGAAGGTAATATAGAAAATAAATATATGTCGATGAAGACGTTAAAACACTCACCCATAAAGCCAGGAGCACATTTACAGGAGTACCCTTCTAGATGATCGACACACGTCGCGTTGTTCTGGCACTTGTTGGCAACACAGTCGTCGATGTTCACCTCGCAGCGCGCGCCGGTGAAGCCAGCCTGACAGGAGCAGCTGGTATGAAAACAGAGGATTATTTCTGATTCGTTTAAGTTACTGGGCCTGACAATTATGTCTCGTACCTGATCGAACATTAATTTAGCAAAATCCAACAAAAGTTTTTGGGTACTTGTGTGAAAGATTTGGGCACCAAAATATTATGAGCTTATCAAGACCGTAATTTGCACCTTCCCAAAAGACAACGAAGTGAAATGAATATAATACTCACTGGAATCTGCCTTCCTCCAGCACCCGACAGAGCCCATGAGCACACGGGCTGCCGTAACACGCGTCTATCTGGTGCTGACACGAGTCTCCGTGGTATCCCCTCGCGCACAGACACTCGTGCCCCCCCGCACCTCTGGCGCGACACGAGCCGCCATTGCGACACGGGTTGCTGTAGCAACTGTCGCATTTGGAGATTACTTCTGCTGGGGGTTTGCCTGGAAATGCGAAGAATGGTGAGATATCGTTTGCTTAATAATGTAGAGTGTATTTTTTCTTGGCTGCAATCAAGCTGGGCAAGACAATTACTAATGTAAATGACTTGATATTTAATTATTAAATCCTGGTGCAGGAAAACATTGTGAAGAATCTTCGTCTTCATTTTCTGAAAACAGTGAGTAAGCTTAGTGACTTTGATCTGAAGATCCAGTGGACAATAAGGTACTGGCTGATATTATAAGCAGGCCGTAGGGGTACATACTCGTACAAAATCAAGGGGTTTGTCGACGCTTTGAAAATCTTATAGCTAACTAGAGTTTTCATCTATTTTGCAAGATTTTACTCTTTTAAAAAAGCTTGATTACGAGGACGGACGGACGGGGGGGGGGGGGTTTGTTCTCATGATCTTCAAACGAGTAATTTATTTTTCTTATACATTTTTGGCAAAGATTTTTACCAAGTTACATACCTTTACAAACAAAAGCACTGGACTGCGTGCTGAGTATGAGCTTGTCCCTCATGGCGGCCGGTTCTGAGCAGCGCGCAATCCCGGGCTCCACGTACTCTCCGGCACTCTTCACCCATTCCGACAGCCAGCGGGCGTTGCAGTCACAGTAGAGAGGGTTCGAGCCGAGGGCACTGAAAATAAACAAAAGATAGTTGATAATCGCTTTTTAGACATAAGGTGTAAGGAGTAGGGTTGAAATTACGTTGGGAATGTAAGTGAAGATAGGATGGTAGTCACAATAATAAAGAACTTTGGAAAAAAACACTAGTCAATTGACGATCGAATTTCAAACATAATGCAAAGGAGTAAGGTTTGATTGACGGTGGGAATGGAAAGGCAGTGAGGATGAAAGAGCCACACTACAGAGAATTAAGGCACTAGAAACAAATAGCCAGTCAATTGAAGCTCGATTTTTAGACGTGATGCAAAGGAATAGGGTTGGAATTCCAACGGGAATGAAATAATTCTTACAAGATAATAAACTAGAAGCTGCAGATGAGCTACGAGTATCTTCTCTGGATAAGAAGAAGCCTTTGTTCTCCATTAAGACAGTTATGAAAAAAGGTAGACTGGCATGGCCGTTCCAACATATGTAACTTGAGACGACATGATATGTTTTTTATGGTACTTACACATGAGATATAGATTCCAGGTCCCTGAACACACCGTCAGCCAGCATTGAGATGTTGTTTCCATGTAGAGATAGCACTCTTAGTTGAGTCAAGCCTTTGAGAGCATCACGCTGAAAATAAAATATAATCATTACTAATAACAATATTTTATATAGAGCGATCGCCATCTATCAAATCTCATCATCCGTCTAGCCTGTCCCAACTATGTTGGGGTCAGCATCTAATCTAACCGGATGCACCTGAATTCCAGCAGGTATTTTACATTCAGCGATTGCCCATTTAACTTCTACAACCCAGGTACTGGGTAACATGATACTCCTAACAAGGAACTCCTTGTTAGGAGTATCATTCTTCATCTCTCGCTTCCAGATGTCAGAGTTTTGGGGTTCTGGGTAGTCAGAAGCCCAAAAGCCTGACACCTGGAAGCGTCAAACCTAGTAAATAAAGATTACTGAGGGAAACTTAAACTTACTAGATGAGGGGGATATTTACGTACCTGAACGCATCTCAGCTTGTTATAACTAACAATCAGAGTGGACAGCTTCGTGAGCCCCTCGAACGTGTTGTTGGTGATAACGCTTATCATGTTGTTGGACAGGTCCAGCCGCGTCAGCTGCGTCAGGTGGCGGATGTGGTCCGGCAGGATTGTCGCTATCTCGTTCGATTCTAGGTAGCTGAAACAGGTGAATTTCATGGGTTACATTTCTGCTCTCTGTTGGTGGGTATACCAAATCCCCTCGCAGTATGTCGCACTATTTACGTGACGCCCTGTCTAGCAGACAGTGTTAAATTTATCCACTCTGGTATGTTAAAATCATTTTAGGAAAACCTTGATCACTTTTCTGCTTGATGATTGAAAGGTCACCTTAAACTCGGTTTTGAACAGCTCTGTCAATTTGAATGTGGCTGGCAGTCTCTTTGATCCTGTCATTGCAACGTTCATTTTAACCAAATACTATTTAGATAAGTTATAACTGTTAACCTTTAGTTCCTCCAACCTCCAGACATCGACGCGCAAGTTACCATGGATTCAGTACAAGATTCTGGATGACTCTGCGTAGAACTTTTTTTTTTAATACCGACGAAAAATTCTGCGTTAGGCCAGGACTCCACCAAAGCGGAGACGAGACGAGCAGAGAGGAGATGTTTTTTAAACAACCAATAGAACTGTGTTATTGACACATCTCCTCACCGCTCAGCTTCAGTGGAGATTGCTGTGCGGAGATGTGTAATATTTGTATGGCGCGATGGAAGCGGAGATGTGAGCTGTGCGTGGACGACGCGCAGTGGAGACAGTGGACACCGCACACACCTCCGCTTTGGTGGAGTCCCCCGAGCTGAAAAACATCTCTTCTCGCACAGCACACAGCACACCGCACAAATCTCCGCTTTGGTGGAGTCCCGGCCTTAGGGGGGTCTAGAATCATGTACTGAATTCATGGTTACAGTTTGCGCGTCGATGTCCCTGCCACCCTGTATATTATGTAGGTAGTATTAGGGTTTTTCTATCCCTAATAAGGTTGACTGAAGACCTGGAAAGGACACAGGAATCCATTGGATGTCGGAAGTGTAGGATCGGTGGTTGTAGCGAAGCTTGCGGCAGTCTCTGTCCTGCAGTGGAAAAATTTCGGTTGAATGGTGGCGATGGTGACGATCAGGACTTTTCCACTAAAAACAAAAGTACGTACAGCTCAGTAGTCTGTTTCGGTATGTTCAGCGGGACGGTCGTCAGTTGCGCTCGGGAACAGCGCACCACAGTACCGGCGCACAAGCACTGTGCGGGACAGTAGTCCGAGGATAGGCAGCCTTTGTCTTCAGCTGGAAAACGAAGCAGAGAGTTTCTTTGTGAGCTGAAGGTGACGGTGGCATGGTGTTTTTACATCAATGTCAAGTAATTTTAAAAACACTCCTTGTCACTTAGCAGGACTCGAACCTACACAACTGGCGTGAATATAGTGCCCCGTATGAGACATCGTGTAAAACCTATATCAGTTGAATTTTTAAACCTTTTCAGTTTTTTAACCAATTTTAAAACATGTTTATTTTGAAGAGGTGTATGAAGAGTACACAAAAAATTGCCAGTTTGTTTCAGTCCCATGTTATAGGAGGCGATTCTATTGGCGAAACTGGGCACGAATCCAGATTGTTACTGAGAAATTACCATGGTAACGCCCAAACCCTCTTTGCCAGAACGGGGAATCGAACCCAGGTCCTCATGGTCGCACACTAGAGCATGAAGCAGTTTTTCTTCTATAAACAAACTATTATTTCTTTTCTAAATGCTCCTGTCTATGCCATAGTCAGATAAGAAGTAACTCACGTGTACACTTGAAGTCAGACACCTCCAGATGATGCAGGTTGGCATCTCTTAAGGCTGCTGGAGACCTGCAGGTGGCCGAGGGTGACAGACGACGGCTTCGTAGCCAGTTTGGCAGCCAGGAGATGTGGCAGGTACAGTCTAGGGGGTTGGATTCCAAGTTCCTGTGGAAAGTAGATAAAATAATTAGGCGAAGCACAGATGAGTCCCTGTTATAGATACGTTTCATCTACGCTTTTGTGACATAGGCTCTGCTCCTGACCAAATTCCGATACCAAAGACTAGCCAAATAGACAACTTGCATTATAATGCTTAGTACCTGGGTTTTAGTTTTGTGTTTATCGGCGAAAACTGGAAAATGGCTTTTCATTTTGAATTTTTGACGAACACTGGCGCCGATTCCCTTGTTCACAAACTAAACTAAATTTAAGCATCTTTTTCTTTTAGTCAGCGCCTGACGTAAATTATTGGCGTATTTATAGTAGCCATGTTTTTAATCACGTCTAAACTTGCTATTGAGTATCTAAATTTGACAGGACTAAACTAATATTTATCTTCTGTCCTTTTCTTAATGAAATAGAAAGAAAAAGATGCACTGAACTTCAATTTGATTAGTTTGTGAACAAGGGAATCGGCGCCATTGTTTTACTGTTTAAAATAACATGGAATAAAATAAAAAAAAACCCTTCACTAGAGATGGTACAGTAAACAGCAAAGCAATGGTTACAGTGTGAGTTTGACTGCGCTTTTATTTCGAAGCAATAAGGGCCTATTTTCGTAGTTCAACTGTTACTAGTGACGTGCAATCAAAATCAAAATCAAAAGTCATTTATTCAAATTAGGCTGAGAATCAGCACTTTTTGAACGTCAAAATTACAAAAGACAGTCCCCCAAAAACGCCCGCCCTTCACCACTTCCTAGTGCTATCGCTGGGAAGAAGAAGTGGCGCAACAAACTCCCCAGCAGCACAGCTGTCTGTTCAATTAAAAAGAAAATACGTGATTGGATACAATACTAGGTTACCTAGATATTCGGTAATTAACATTACAAAACAGAACATAAAATTAAATTATTTGCCATAATATGTCAGCTAGCCACGCCAATATACCAACAAATATAATAAAAACTATACGTACTCAAGCTAAAAAATAATTAATTAAAATGTAAATAAAAAAAAAACTTACTACCCAAATAAAAGCCTCCAGGCATAAAGGGCGTGACAGCTTACACATTTATGCATTGCTGGGTTCTAAGACCTGGCAGTAAGCTAATTCTGGAGAAGGAACATAAACATTATCTTGCGTTAAACTAGGGTGACCAACTATTCTTATCGTCTAAGTAGTCGTTGATGGAATAGTATGCCTTTGAACAAAGGTTGGATTTTAGTTGAGCTTTAAACGCATTAAAAGGCAAGTCTAGAAAAGAAGAGGGTATCTTGTTATAAAAGGTTATACCAAGCCCAACAAATGAGTTATGAACCTTATGAAGCCGGTGAAAGGGGGCACGTAGTTTGTCCTTATTTCTAGTGTTAACACTGTGAATATCACTATTTTTAGTGTACAAGTGTAAATTTTGCCTAATATATAAAATGTTGGCAAGGATGAATTGTGATGCAACCGTGAGAATACCAATATCTTTAAAGAAATCTCTTAGAGAAACTCTGGCACCTAGCTGGTAAATTGCTCGAACAGCTCGCTTTTGAAGGACAAATATATTTTGTATATCAGCGGCTTTGCCCCACAGCAGAATACCGTAGGACATAACGCTGTGAAAATAACTAAAATAGACTAAACGAGCTGTATCAACGTCAGTGTATTGTCTTACTTTCCTGACGGCGTAGGCAGCCGAACTGAGCCTTCCTGCTAGACTTGATATATGAGGTCCCCACTGAAGTTTGGCATCTACTGTTAGTCCTAGAAAAATTGCCGAGCCTACAGTTTCAAGCACCTCTTTATCTAAGACGATGTTGGGTCCTAGGTTTCTAACATTCGGTAAGGCGAACTTTACACATTTGGTTTTCTTGGCATTGAGAACTAAGTTATTTGACGTAAACCAATCTGTAACTATTGAGAGTGCACTGTTTACGTCGTCAAAATCTTGTCTATTCCTGTCTACTTTAAAAATAAGAGAGGTATCATCTGCAAACAGTACAACATCACAGATGCCCGTCAAATGGAATGGTAAATCATTAATGTAAACTAAGAACAAGAATGGACCCAGTATTGAGCCTTGCGGAACACCTAACTGAACTGGTAGCCCGGATGACTTCACACCATTAACATCTACACATTGGACCCTATTATGTAAATACGAAATAATTACGTTGAGAGCTTCGTTTTGGACACCGTAATGACGTAATTTACGCAAAAGCGTGTCATGGTGCACGCAATCAAAGGCTTTGGAGAGATCACAGAAAACTCCAATAGCATTCTGTGATTTCTCCCATGCGTCAAATATGTGTCTCAACAGAGCAACACCCGCATCTGTAGTTGAACGACCTTTTGTAAAGCCATATTGCTCATTATGGAGGAGGCTATTTAAATTAAAATGTCTTAGCAGCTGCTTGAGTATTAACTTTTCAAATATTTTGCTAAATGCAGGTAAGATAGAAATAGGCCTGAAATTGCCAACGTCATTCTTATTACCTGATTTAAATAATGGTATGACTTTACTACTCTTCATGAGGTCAGGAAAAGTTCCTAAATCAACACATTTATTAAAAGTAACAGCTAGATAGGGGGCTACGATGTCTATTATATTACTTATAAGTTTAGTGGAGATGCCCCAATAATCACCGGTGTTTTTAGACTTAAGTGTATTAAAAACATTAACTACATCACGCGGGGTTACATGTTCGAAACTAAATAAGGGACTACATTTAGGTACACTACTGTGCAAAAGGTTTTCAGCTTTAGACGAGGACGAATTTAAGGAGCGAGTCGTAGTTATCGGTATGTTGGCAAAAAACTCATTAAATGCCTCAGCTACGTCAGCTGCTTTGTTAACTAATTTGTTGTCGACCATAATCTCAAGTAGTTTTTCTTGTTTAACCGATTTTCCCGTTTCATTATTAATAATTTTCCAAGTGGTTTTTACTTTATTAGTAGAATTTTTTATTGTATCGCCTAAAAATTTTGATTTAGCAAAAGCACTAATCTTTTTGAATATATTTGAGTAAGTTTTGACATACTCTAGGAAGGGAGTATCAAACCTGTATTTTTTCAAACCATATAACTCGTATAGTCTCGCTCTACTTTTATAAATACCGGGAGTAGCCCATTGGTTAAAGCCAACAGAGGATCCATTAATGTTAATAGTTTTGGTCTTGAAAGTGGATTGGTATTCTTTTTGCACAACATCAAAAAGGGCACCATAAATTTCATTAGGATTCTCGTATTCTACTATCGATGGTGTAATTCTATGAGCTATAATATTATTTTTAAACATTTTGCAACGACTAGCTGTATAAGGCCTGCATTCAAGTTTATGTGGCTTTTTATGTAATGGCATGGGGAAGCTAGCTAATAAACCACAGTGGTCGGACGTTAATTCAGTTAACACTAATTTATTTTTGGCATCACAATCACTAAATATATTATCAAGACAAGTTGACGAAGAAGCTGTGATCCTAGTAGGTTCAAAAAACAAGTTAATTAAATTATAAGACCTCAAAAGATTGAGAAGTCTAATACTTAATGGAGTAACATCTAAAATATTAATATTGAAATCTCCACATAAAATAATACTTTTGTTATTTGATTTTAACCTATTGAGAGTATCTTCCATTACCGATTCGAAACTAATAAAATCCCCAGAGGGGGGTCGATAAACGCAAATTATAACATATCGCTCAAGTTCAACACAAGACAACTCTATAGTGCGCTCGATTGAAAGATTGACTAAATCTAAACGTTGTTTACATTTCAACTTGTTTGAAACAAGAACTAAAGAGCCACCGCGAATAGCACTTTTTCTCACAAATGCACTCTGTACGGTAAAGTTTTCATCATTTATAAACACTACTTCATGTTCCTTCAACCAGTGTTCAGTCAAACATAACACCTGAACATCATAGTTCTCCATAAATAAACTTAATTCTAGCTCTTTGCCGGACAGACCCTGCATATTTTGATGTACAACATTCAACATATGTGGCTGACCCGTTGTCGCACCTAATAGTTTAAACTACAAGGCGTATCAAAAGTAGTATTAGTATCAGTACTAACAGTAATCGATGGTACACTACAAGTACCAGTGTCACTGTGTATATTGTATGCTAAAACATTAGCAATTTGTCTCCTACAACTAGGTGGCAAATACATAGTATTATTTGTCAGTTTGTGGTCCGTGCTTATGCAGTAAACCTCTGTTTCCATTTATTTACATTCACTGGGTAAATGGACATATACCCAATTTGAGGATGAAGATATGGGAAGAAATTCCATTGAGAAAACGTTGTGTAATAATGACGTAATAGAGTTAATACTCACAAAGTCGACAGCATCGTGAGATGATCAAATGCTCCCGGAGTGATGCATCTGATCTTATTATCTGTTAAAGATCTGGAAATAGAAGAAAAAATAATAAGAAGAGGAAACAACATACTGACGCATAAAATGTTGATGAAATCTGGTTTTAACGGTTTGAAATCTCTGAAAAGCGCAGTGACAAAACGTGGCAGTCTGTGATTGCCCCCTCTCTTTATAACAAGAGTAACAGGCATGATGATCGCTGTGTTTACAATTTTTACTCCTTTGTCGACTCTCCAACTCTAGAGCCATAGCGCTTGATGGCGCGCTTCTCCCAGTCTGCTCCGACTTTCGGTATCTCGGTTCACTCGTGCAAAGCGATGGCGAAGTAGATCGGACGGTTAAGCACAGAATTAACACTGGATGGATGAAATGGCGGCAGGTCACGGGAACAATCTGCGACTCCCGCATTCCCCTTAAACTTAAGGGGAAGATATACAAAACCATGGTTAGACCTGCTGTCTTGTATGGATCAGAATGTTGGGCCACAAAAGGGATGAATGAAAGGCAATTGCATGCAGCTGAGATGAGAATGCTGAGAGGGATGTGTGGTGTTACACGAATGGATAGAATAAGAAATGAGTATATAAGAGGAAGTTTGAAAGTGGCACCGGTAATTGAAAAGTTATGTGGAAACCGGTTGTCATGGTATGGGCATGTATTACGGAGGAATGAGGAAAATGTCGTGAGGAAAGTTTTGAGTATGAATGTCGATGGCTATAAGAGTAGGGGACGACCAAAGAAACGATGGATGGACTGTGTGAATGATGATATGGTTAGAAAGGGGGTGACTGTCGAGATGGCGGCTAATAGAGGAGTATGGAAGAAAAAGACATGTTGCGCCGACACCAAATAATTTGGGATAAGGGCAGGAGAATGATGACTCCTTTGTCGACGTCAATAAGACCGAATATTGCTTATAGCAGTTAGCAGTACGATATTGCTCTTTACTTTTCCCTTTTTCTTAAGTAAAAAAAACTAGGTTCACTTACAGTATGCCCAAGCTGTGCAGTCCGAAGAACATCTTATCAGTGACCGTCTGTATCAGGTTGCCGTCCAGCAACAACTCCTGGATGTTGGCAGCGCCGTCAAATGCGTTGTCTTCTATCAGAGTTATACCTGGAATGAAAGAGAAGATATATTTTTAGTGGAATGCATGGATGCTATTGTGATGATAATGATGTTAAGTGTTAACCTCTGAATCGAACCATGTGAGTACCACGCGTTACCGTGGCCAACTTGGAAATAAAAAATAAAAATGTTTACTTCAATAACTTACAGTAGGTAGTTACATTTTTACTTTTAGGAATGACCCTTTAAGCAAAATAAATGCTTGTGTTGGGACATTCCGCCCTTCAACTACAGTACAGTGTCGTATTCGAGTTATTGAATATGATAATGAAAGTACATAGTTAAAAATAAGAAGACAAATCTTCCATTTTAAAGGAGGAGTCTAAATTAAACAAAAGGAAAACAAATGAAAATTGGGTAATTCAGAGTGCGCGCTAGTGATTGTGTACTATGTTCGTGTGTGTGTATGCATGAGCGTGTGTGAGTGTGTGTATGCGTTATTTGTGTGAGTAAGAGGCTATGAAGTCTCTAAATAGACTTCGAACCCAAGTCGGCCGGACCATAGACAATTAGCACAGATCGGTTCACGGACGACTCTGATCTCAAGTGCGTATGCGGCACCTCCCCGCAGACTATGGCCCACCTTCCATCCTGCGCCGCATGCCCTCTCACCTGTGCGCTTGATGATCTTATGGTTGCGTCAGTGTGCGGAGTTCGCGCAGCTGAATTTTAGGCCAAAAATATTTAAACTTTTGCCATCGATATATAGAGTTAATCCTTTTTCTAAAAACACTGAATGCTTCTTAAGTAACGTCCATCTTAACAGTGCTTTGAAATTGTTTTGGCTTACCGTTATTTCGGAGATCCAGTTTCGTAAGATCTGGGAGGCGTCCGAACAGACCGTCTGACTTGATCTGACCCAAACTGTTGTCTGACATCAATCTGTAATCAAAATTATGACGCGTTTAAGTTCTGTCTCCATTATTTTATTTATTTTGATAGGTACACCAACGACCTATTCACTAGAAACATTAACATAATAAAAAATAACATAAGCATTGAGTTATGGTGGATTAGTCATTTACCTACAGGCGTACACAGCACTTTCATAAAACATAGCTTCTTAAATATTACGTTTTAAAAAGATTTTTCACTCGTTGTGAAGATAGAAAAAATAATTAGAAACGAAAAACAAAACATTAAGTTAAGACTTTGAATTTAGTAAGACATTAAGAAGAGTAAGAAATTAGAATCAAAAATCTAAAATCATCATTAGAATCAAAATTAAAACATTAAGATTAAAATTTAAATGAAAAAATAAACAGTACAATTGATATTTAAAATTCAAAACGGTAGAACGAGATAACGAGTGCAATAACGGCACGGTTGACGGCACGGTTTGACTGCTGCGCTGCGTGTCGCGGGTTCGATTCCCGCACGGAACAAATATTTGTATGACCTACAATTAGTTGTTCCGGGTCTGGCTGTTTGTGTATGTGAGTTTATATGTCTGTAAACGCACCCACGACACAGGAGAAATTCCTAGTGTGGGGCAACGTTAAAAAAAAAAAGAATATTCCTAAATTGTTATAGTGGCAGGTAGCCCTTTTTAAGGTCTGAGGGTCAGACACGTGAACTAGGGAACCTTAAAAAGGGGCATCAGGCAACCACGCAACTTTGACAGGATTAATTAATGCTACGAAAAAGTGGCAATTAAAGGCATTTCGCCACAGGAGCGAGGCAAAAGCTAGTTTAATATAAACCTGTTACTTACAATGCATCAGTATTGACAGGCAAGTCCCTGGGCACCTCAGTGAGCGCCGCCCTGGTGCACGCCACACTGACAGCTCTCGCGCCGTACTCGCACGCGCACGCCGCCGGGCACGCGGCCGCTGAGCCGCACGCGTTCGCTGATTCTTCTCCAGCTGAAATGAATAAGGAATGGCTGAGGAATGGAGTGTTAATAATAATAATAATAATAATATCCCTGGACATTTCACACAGCACCATTTGTCCCAAGCTAAGCAACCTAATGCTTGTGTTATGGTAACAAGATGGCTGATAAACTACTTATATACAATTTTTTTTTTTTGTAAATACATACATATTATAGATAGAAAAACACCCAGACTCGGAACAAATACATGTAGGTCATACAAATATTTGTTCCGTGCGGGAATCGAACCCGCGACACGCAGCGCAGCAGTCAATCGCTTAACCACTGCGCCAACCGTGCCGTCATCCTGCCGTCATTCGTAATGTAATTCTAGTCTATTATTGTCCCGGTGGTGGGCAAAGGCGTCTTCTGTGTACAGAGGAGCCAGGAGGATTGCGCTTGCACAAGACGGGTTGGCAATTACAGACTAGGGTTTTACTAATCACGAGTAGAGTCGAGTTGAACTAGAGTCGGACTAGTTTTTTTTTAGCCCTGACTAGTCTCGGACTCGGCTTTTTAGGGTTCCGTAGCCAAATGGCTAAAACGGAACCCTTATGGATTCGTCATGTCTGTCTGTCTGTCTGTCCGTCCGTATGTCACAGCCACTTTTTTCTGAAACTATAAGAACTATACTGTTGAAACTTGGTAAGTAGATGTATTCTGTGAACCGCATACAAATTTTCACACAAAAATAGAAAAAAAAAACAATAAATTTTGGGGGATCCCCATACTTAGAACTGAAACTCAATAAACTTCCACCGAAAATTGGTTTGAACGAGATCTAGGAGGTAGTTTTTTTTTAATACGTCATAAATTGTAATTGTACGGAACCCTCGGTGCGCGAGCCCGACTCGCCCTTGGCCGGTTTTTTAATAGTATCGACTAGAGTCCAAATAGGTTTTGACCAAAAAGTGTCGGACTAGTTTTTATTAGTTACTACTATATCAGACTTTAATGGCACATGTACGAACTACGCAATATTTCTGACGTTACATAAATTGTCGGTTACCGCGAAATCTGCACCTACCTACAACAGCCCGAAAACAATCATCGGGCAGTATAGCCCACCAGACACAAAGAACGTTAAGCCGTTGGTCCCGGCTGTGATTCGTAGATCTTTGACAGTCGCTACGGGTCGTCAGAAGCCCTAAAGTCTGACAACCAGTCTTCCAAGGGGTATCGTGTTATCCATTAACTGGGTTGTGGAGGTCAGATAGGCAGTTGTTCCATCTAAAATACTGGTATTCGGCTGCATCCGGTTAGACTGGAAGCTGACCCCAACATAGTTGGGAATAGGCTGGCAGGTGATGATGATGATGTGTGTTACTCACGTTTACATTTAAAGTTCTCCTCTCTCAAGGCATCGATCCTCTTCCTGCTCATCCGTTTGGGGGAGTCGCACTTGGCCCCCGACGTCTCGATGGGGTTCTTGCGAAGGTACGCTGCCAGCCATCGGAGGGAGCAGTCGCAGGCGAAGGGATTTCTGCCTAAATGTCTGTGGGATAAGGTTCAAAGTTTAAGACAATTGTTTAATGTTATACTGTTATGCAGCAACTTGATCTCTGATCGCTGTCTTAGTAGTAAGAACATCACGTCTGTTTTTCTTAAAGGGTAAGCAGAGTGGTTGAGTGCACCCACTTTAAGCCAGTAAAACTCCATTTACACGATGCAATTTTATTGACTTTTGTTGCTGGTTCAACTTATCGCAAAGCCAATTCAATCGCACCGTGTAAATACGGCTTTATGGTATATGTCCCATGTAGGAGTAAGAATTTTTACCTTCCAGGCTTTTACCGAGAAATTCCTTATGAGAAATCCCAAGAGCCAACCCGGGAATCCAACCCAGAAACCCAAGTTTAGCAGTTGCACTTATACAACGTGTTTTTTTTTAATATCCCATAACTCTAGGGGGTCATTGTACTCATCATTATGAACAACTTTTACTATAGGACCAAACATGAAAGCGCGAAAAAAATCAGTTGTTCCCTACATTTAACTCGTCAAAATGTAAGGAACACCAGATCAAAAATCTGGTGTTCCTTACATTTTGAAGTGTCGCGATTTCGGGTTTGGTCCCATAGTTAAAGTTGTTCATAATGATGAGTACAGTTTAGAGCAAAAGTATGTATACACTCGGCTTTATTCAAAAGCGATTTACTCCTTTATTTTTTAATGAAATTTTATGTTGTTACGAACATAGCATTTTCGAACCCATAGGTTTATAATTATAATGTGTCGTATTTCAACGTTGCATTCGTTATTTCACGAAAAAATCGCAATTGAAAGTTGCCAAGTGTGGACATATTGGTGCTCGTGACTGTACAATGACCCCCTAGAGTTATGGGATATAAAAAAAAAACACTTTGTAGTAGTCATTTTCAAGATATTTATTATTGGAGTTGAATAGCGTGCTAGGAGAGGCCTATGTCCAGCAGTGGACTGTTGTAGGCTGATGATGGTGATGATTATTTGAATTAATACTTACAATGTTTGTATTCCAGTCAACGCATCGAAGGTTCCATTTGGTAAAGATCTAATATTGTTGTCGTATAACGACCTGAAAAAATGAAACAAATGGGTGTTTTATTAAATACTAGCTGCGCCCCGCGGTTTCACCCGCTTTTTCGATCCCGTGGGAATATCGGGATAAAAAGCATCATAAATGTTAATCCTGGTTATAAATCTGTGTGCAAATTTCATCCGAATCCGTTCAGTAGTTTTTGCGTGAAAGAGTAACAAACATCCATCCATCCATCCATCCATACAAACTTTCACGTTCATAATAGTAGTAGGATAGGATTTAAGGGAGCCAGAGGTTTACTGACAAGGTTCAAAGCGAGGCAATCTTTTTGATAGGTATCAAGTTTGTAAGAATACTTACAATAATTTCAAGTTCTGAAGATCTCGGAACGTATCTTTCCTTACGCAGGTTATTTCATTTGAGTTAAGTAATCTGAAAAGAGTAATTCACAAATTATTAGAGCAATATAAATTAAATGCTGATCGTTGGTAAGCGCAGCACTTGAGTACAGCTGGCTATTAGCTGGGTATTAGCTATTTTTTAACCGACTTCAAAAAAGGAGGAGGTTCTCAATTCGACGGTATGTTTTTTTTTTTGTGTGTTTGTTACGCGATTACTCCGCCAACTGTAGACCGATTTTCAAAATTATTTTTTTTTTCGAAAGGAGATACTTCTGAAGTGGTCCCATAATTTTTTTATCAAAATCGGACAAGCGGTTTTCGAAAAATCAACAAAAATAATAAAAAATATCACAACAAAAAAAGTGAAAAATTAAAACTTTTTACAAAAAAAAAACAACCGACTTTCATACAAGTACTACAAAGTGAAAAATAACTTTAATTTCGGAAGTCGGTGGCGAAACACGAAATACAAAAACCAAAGACACCGACTTCCGAAATTAAAGTTATTTTTCACTTTGTAGTGTTTGTATGGAAGTCGGTTGTTTTTTTTTGTAAAAGAGTTTTTTGTGTTCAATGTTAAATAGTCCAAATTAGGTTTTAGGGTAAAAGAAAAATTTTAAAAGTATTTCGGTTTTTTTTTTAATTCGGGCAACACTGTTCGTCCTTTTTTCTATGGTATTTTTGTTGGAATTTTGGACTGGAAAATGTCTATCAGGTCAGTGCCGTAATTCTCTATGACACAATGGACAAAACCGCGCAAAATCAACGCGAGGTTGGCGGAAATAGCTGAGGAAAATATACTATACGAAATGACAGTTATTTTTTGTGTCCATTCAAAGCGCCCCGCTCGAGCGTCTCAGGAACTAAAATTGATCGCTTGTTGCAAATGGCCGTCGTGTTGTTTTGTTTCCTCTCTGATGATTTCGGTCTAAATCATGGAATAAGCTTTTTGTGTATTTTGTGTTTACTACGAGAAATTAAGAACATTTTTATCATGACAGTAGATAGGTATGCATTTTGTAAAATTCGCTAACAAAAATATGAATTAGTTCCATGGACGCTCACGTTGCTATCAGCGACAAAATGGCAAAAATCAAATGTCTTCGTTTTGTCATCGATAGTATGAAGTCCAGCGTACTTCTTTAATATAGATCGGTGATTAGGGCCGAACTAGTTCACAATAAACGAAAATGTGTTAAGAAATAACCCCAAGAAGTATTGCCATGATAATGAAAACCACAAGTAAATGTCCATGGTACTTACAGTAACTGCAGAGACGTTAGTCCATGGAATATTCCTGAAGGTAAGTCCTTTATTTTGTTCCCGTATAGAACTCTGAAATGACAAGATTGATTGATGAACATTAGGTGGTAAAATCGTGTGTGGTAGTTGATGGGTATTTCAATAACTATATAGTATTGCAATACCAACATTAAATGTAAATTATTATATTATCTGTGGCCACACGCCCATTCCATTTGTGACACTGGTCCAATAGACACGTAAGATTACTTGTCCGTAGTTTTATTTATCCTTCCTCAGCACCAGCGCTACCAGCACATCATTAGCACCCACCTGCCGATCGATTCTGTAAAAATCTCACCGTGAAAAGTTAGATCAAGTGAGATTAAAGTGTGTGCTGTCAATAGTGTCAATCCCTAGCATTAGTTAGAATGACAGCTCACTCCACGCTCACTTCACCTGAGTTTTCACGGTGAGATGGTTACAGAATCGCACTGCTGTACCGCTTTAATTTTGTCCAAATGACTTGAGTTTGTTTCGCCATTTCTTCTCCGGGGTAATAAGATAGGAAATGGCGACTCCATCTAGTTTATTTTTTATTAGCTTCACTTGTAACTAACAAACAATGTAATAAAATCTAAGAAGTAAATATTAACCTACTTCTAATTGTCGTATCGAAATGAAACTTTGTATGTATATGTAGTTCGGAAGACAAAACTATAATTTGGCATCTTAGAGCTGATCTGGTGATGGAGCCGGAAGGTGGATAGTGGAACTCTTAAGTGGCTACTAGTAAACCCATACCGTCTTATTACAAAACGAAACCTAACTTGTAGTTCTAGCCTAAACTTTTGACCCAGTATTTGTATTTCGAACTTTATTTCGATGTAGGCAAAGTTCTTAATACTAAAATGACAACTTAGTACCGAACTAAGCTGTAATTTTTGTATAAAGAACTGCATTTCTATAACTTAATCCAATAACTGGCTCAGTGGTTTTAACCTGCAGTGCGATTCTGTAACAATCATCATCACATAACTTTTCACGGTGCGATTTTTACAGAATCGATCGGCTGGTCTTAAGAAAACCCTTGTTTTGTAATAAGGGGGCTCGAGTTTGGGCTCACATGATTTGTTGACGAGTCCAATACATTGGGCTTGGTAACGAGGGTCTGGTGATGGAGCCAGGAGATGGATAGTGAAACTCTTTAGTGACTACTAGTTATTTTTTTAATAATAAGTGTAGAAGTGATTCTGATATCTTATTTACAGAATAAATCATTTCATTACAGTACGCTGTTGTTAGCAGATTGGAAGACACTGTTGCTCATGCACTACTCTTTTTACACCCTCCTTGGGAATCGAACTTTCTAGAAACTACCAAGTGAACCATATAAACAATTGACTACTTAGAATGTCTGACAATGGTTGTATTTTTCAAAGAACGACTTTGTTATGTGTCGCATAGTTTGTTTTTGAAACGGATACGGAAATATACGTTTCAAAACATGACATGTGGATGAGGATGTGTAACATCGGTTTTTCATACAAAAAATAAGTTGTTTTCGCGCATCGCTCAATGGTGGGAAGATGTAACAAGTCTACAACCTTGTAAAGTGGGGCTATCTCAACGGTACGGGAGCAGGGTGTGGATGTCGAGCTTTGGAGTAAACTACTGCGCTGCCACCGACGATGCCGGGGAAGTGGCGAAGTTTTGGGCCGAAAAGATTTAATTTATTGCCGTGCCGCAAATTTTCCGTTCGTCCGTCCGTCTGTCTGTCTGTCAAGACCCTTTTTCTCAGGAACGCGTGTAGTTATCAAGCTGGAATTTATATCAAATACTTAGGTCTACTGACCACTGCGGCTAATAGAGGAGTATGGAAGAAAAAGACATGTTGCGCCGACCCCAAATAATTTGGGATAAGGGCAGGAGAATGATGATGACTTAGGTCTACTGACCCTTGGAGCTGTGAAAAAATCAAATTTCTAAGCCAACGCGATCAAAAGATACAGCTGTTTATGCCGCAAATTTTCGACACTCGCAAGGGAATCCAAACCACAGGCTACTTCCCGTGAACCTTGAAATTTGGTCTTATAGCACAGATAACGGAAAAATTGCGAAAACCGTAAATTTTTAGTTACATCATTTATAATAAAAATATTTTTAATAATTATAAATTGTACGGAACCCTCGCTGCGCGAGTCCGACTCGCACTTGGCCGGTTTTTTTGACCCTATGTTCGTTTTTCGTCTGAAATGTTAACTGTACAATTACTTACAAAGAAGTGAGATGCACCAATCCGCTGAAGGCATCTGCGGCTAACTTCGTGATCTTGTTATTTGACAGGTCTATCCTCGCCACTCTCTTCACCGAGGAGAAGGCGCCCGCGCCGACCTCGGTTATCTCGTTCTGTTCTAGGCGGCTGGAAAGAGACAAAAAGTCCTGTAGTTTATGAAAGAAAACTATTTTGATGGAGCCTCGACATTATAATATCATGCTGTAAAACATACATTTGTTAAGAATAGGTAAAATATCAAGTTGAAAAACTGGCAGCATAGAAAAATTAAAGAAAAATATTTATGGACTAACTACATGTTATATTGGTCAGTAAAGTAAACGTGTAATAGAAGTTCAAAAGCAAAGTCATCTTTATCGTATTTTCACTAACGAATGTCTAGGAATAGTACTTAAACTCAAGTTTAGGGATTCAAGAAGTGCCCAAACTTGAAATAAATGGTAATCGAGGTCGAAAAATCAGTAGGTATTGCTTTTACATCGCTACAGAGATTCTGATGCTTGCACTGACGTACAGCCCCGTCATAAGAGTATCCTATTGCATATGGTCGATGCTTGTGTGGCACAGGTCCCAGCTGTTGCTGAAAACCAGCGCTGGTGCTCTGTCTCGCGTAAGGCAAAGCATTATGCTGAGCGATGGCCGTTTTGCGTGGATGTGACGCATGCTTTACCCCAACTTGTTTTTTTTTGTATTTGTGTTCTTTCCCTGCGTCATGTTTACCGCAAATAAGCAAACGTATTTTCTTTCCTCCTTCTGTCAGGAAGAAGACGACGAACCTCCAAAGTCGGTATTCTAACTGTTTCATAAACCAGTAGTTTCCTAGAAGCAGTTCTGCAGTACTTACATCTCCGTAGCTCTATGAGGTATGGTGGCTGGTAGTTCAGACAGCAGCTTCTCCCGGCAGTCGACGGTCCCCTCGGGGGTGCAGCGGCAGGGAGGCGGGCAGCGGGGCTCCGCTGAGCATTCCACTGTCGTTGTGGTTGTAGGACCTTGGGGAAGATTGAGTGTTAGATAAGACGCAGAATCAAAATAGTACAGACGCTACCCGAAGCTGTCAAATTTTTCCAATCAACCTTGAACTTCAATGCTTTAGCGATAAAATTTAAAATCTATTTAAGAAATTTGACAGATTGTAGTAGTTTGATGTGCTGGCGTCTGTACTATTAGATTTCATGATAAGGATATATCGTGGCCATAACTCAAACTCAAAATCAAATCATTTATTTCAACTAAACCAATTACAGGCACTTTTGAATTGTCAAACGGTCGGTCAGTCGGAAAGATGAAGCTAGTTGCCCATTCCAAAGCGTAGGTACCTACGAGAAGAGAAAAGAAGAAGAACGGGCAAGAAACTCCACGGACACTCACACACTCTTTTATACCATAAAATTGTTACAAAATATTTGATTACATCATTCGTGTTGAAATTAACCATGTGCGATTGATGTAGAAAGACGTGCACGCAAAAGCGTCCGTTATAGAAAACGTAAAAACAATTTGGAAATTAAAATAAGCTGTGGCAGGTAAGTGATCCAGTCCCTACTGACGGCGCCCGTTCACGAACATGACGTACAATTCAGCTCAACCATTTTGAAGGGAACTTAATGATCCAACACACACGCCACCAGCCACCACCAGCGAGACATTAGAGTGAGCATGACATAATCTCAGCCGCCAGGGCACATTCAAGTCAATGAAAGACATACTATAGCCCAAAGCATCGACTAATACGAGATCTGTGCAGTCCCATCAGACTGAGAGTGAGTGTTGGTCGAGCAAAGTGTTATTTGGGTTTGTCCATTAAGAATTTCTGAGTCACAGCCCGGGGTTTTGAAGTTGGCGGTATGATACCCCTAGTACTACGGTGCGCACGTTAAGCCGTTGGTCCTGCTCTCTCCGGTCGTGTCGGATTGCCGTCCCTGAGCACTATAGGGGTGAGGGAAGAGAGAGCTCATACGCTTGTGCACTATAATATCTTCCGCGCCGAAGGCTAGTCTCTGTTGAGATGGCCACCATGGCCGAAATACGGTCTGGAAGACTAATAATATACGAGATCAAAATATTATTGAACTGCACTGCTAGCACAGACGTATTTCTAGGAGAAAGTTTAAAGTAGCAATTAAGGACTTTTAAAGCCGCTTACCGCTGCAAATCAGCTCATGTGTTTCCAGTTCCGTCAGAAGAGCTCCTCTCAATGCTGCAGGCGCCTGGCATCTGGAAATACAGTTTAAATTAGAGAACTGTTTTCAAGGTCGGTTCAAAAGCATGGATCAATTTTTGCAATTTTCTAACGTTTGCAGTTAGAATTGTCAGCACTTCGTAGCATCATCTTGTTTGGCCTTTGTCAGCGCAATTAAACCATTTTTTTGTCTGAAAATTAATAGTTAGAACAACAACCCCATCACGTGTTGTCTTATCAGTTAACAAAAACTAATCATGAAATGAATCCTTGTGTTCATACCTGGCTCCAACTCCAAGAATACCAGCAGCTCTGACAGTGGTCGACAACCTCGCGACTCGACAATCGCACACGACAGGATTGTCGGTCAGTCGCAGCGTGTTGAGTCGACTAATCGCAACTGGCTCCAGTGAGAGATATGTGAGGTTATTGTTGTTTAGGGTCCTGAAATTATGATAAGAATTAGTGAAAGATCTGACAAATGAATAGATTGAGTTAGTAAGGGGGAGAATACTGAGATGACGACTAATATAGAAGTAAGGGAGAAGAAAACATGGTGAAAGTATGACAAAAATTAGAATAAGAACCGGAGGATGTTCAGCATCATGTCGTTTTCTTCCATACTTCTCTATTAGTCGTCATCTCGGTAGTCATCCCCTCTTTAACCATAATTATCACCATTCACACAGTCCATCCATTGTTTCTTTGGTCTTCCCCTACTCTTATATAGTCATCGACATTCATACTCAAAACTTTCCTTACGACATTTTGTCCATTCTTCTGTGAAATTTCTTGTCCCAGCCCGTCGCATCGTATCGTATATTACTTCGTTTTCGCTAAGCATTCTTTACGACGTTTGTTTTTTTTTGCTCGGCTCTTAATTTTCCTGACGTGCTAATGAGCCTATAGCCCACCTCAAGAATTGGGCGAGGCCTATGTCCATCACTGTAGCATCAGGTAATTTAGTCAGATTTGTGGTAGATGCTACATAAACTTGGAGAAAGCAAGAGAGTATGTAAGCTTGTGCCTACACCCATTGGAATACGCGTCAGTTTATGATGTAATTTTTTGAAGTCAAAACTTCTTTAGCGGCGTTGTGCACTTTTTTTGTGATGGGTGAAAATGTTAAACTCGTGTCAGGACACGTGACCTGATCGAAAATTCGTAAGACGGAGGGAGAGTTTTTTGTGATGGGTTAAAAATGTTAAGCTCGCGTCAGGACACGTGACCTGATCGAAAATTCGTGAGACGGAGCTTGCGTCAGGACACTTGACCTGATCGAAAATTCGTAAAACGGAGAGAGAGTAGACCGCATTCCAAAATATCAAAAATGCACAACGTTCATATTCAAGTTTTCACTTCTGCCGGCACTCCCGGAGTGCAACCCGTTTTTTTTATAGTCTTATTGCCCCTCTGCAGGGAAAATGCCTCTTCTTAAACACAGAAGGTACGAGCATTGTTCACCAGACTCGCTCAGCGGGTTGGCCTTTGAAATGACTCATAAAGAACACGAATTCGTGGGACAATAGCAGTCTTTTTAACAAATGAAAGGCCGTCAATTGACCTTATGTGACCTGAAGAATATTGATCCGACCTCAGTCTTGAATGAAGTCTTATTGAATCCAAATTTGACCCAATTACAGGTTCACGAGGAATTAATAAAAGTGTTTGATCAAGATCCAAGACTTATTTGATTACTTAAATGGAAAAGGCATTTGAGGATGGAAAAAGGGGATTTTGATTCTTAAGCAAATAACCCTAATTCCTAATATTGTATTTCTTGTAAAAGACAACTTCTCAATAGGGTAGTTTTCTGGGTAAATAATAATTATATTTAGTCCGTCAGTTAGATTATCGAAAAATAATGGACACGTATTTTTTCTTTTGTCAATCAAACAAAAAATGACAATGATAAAGCGCGTCAAAATTTGGGAGTGGGGGGTCGTGATGTCACGCCATGCTAAAAAGTGTCGCAGGCAAGTGACGTCACGCGGAACTTTAACGGGCGATATCTTCATAATTTTTTATATAATTGACAAAAGAAAAAATACGGGTTCAATATTTTTTGATAATCTAACTGACGGACTGGTTAGAATTTTTTAGGAACCTAGCCTATACTCGTATTATATTTTATGGGAAAAATATATTGGGAGAGCAGTGGTGGCCAAGTGTAACGGCCGCAACTTACGAGTTGTAGGTCGTAGGTTCGAACCCAGTCAGGTGCTTTACTTTGTGTAGATTATTTCATCAACACTGCTCTCAAAACGGTGAAGGAAAACATCGTGAGGAAACCGGTATGTCCTAGAACCAAAAATTCAAAGGCGTTGACAGCTGAATACTAGTATTTTACAGGGAGCGACTGCCTATCTGACGTGATCGTCCTGCCCTTGTCCCAATTTATTAGTAGCATAGAGGTATGAGGATCAGGGAGTACAGTTCACTCATCCTCCATAGAAAAGGGAGGATCCTCCGATAAGATGGGTGTTGTCTGGTGGGCTACTGCCCGACGATTGATGTCAGAACTTTGTTTAAATTTTGCGTCAGTGTGATGCGTAGTTCCCATGTGGCGATGTAGATGGCGCCACTGTAGTAGTCGAAGTATGTTTTCTTCTTCCACACATCTTTATCAGCCGTCAACTCAGTAGTCACTCCCTTTCTACTCTTAGCCAAGCTACTATATAAAGAAAATCTATTGAAAATGCTACTTACAGTACTTCCAAACTCTTCAGGTTTTCTAGCGCCTTCTCATCAATGCATTTGAGGTGGTTTCCATCGAGGTGCAAACTCTTCAATGCTGTTAATCCTCGGAAGGTTCTTCGACTGATTGCCGTCAGCTCATTGCGACTTAGATCCCTAGAATACAGGATAAGTATTAGATGACTTGGCAGCTTGGTTAGGAAATTAATGTGTCGTCTTTTTGATGAAGGAGTATCCTGCGTTTAGCTAGTCTGGTAGCCCTTGGATTCGACAGAATAAGGATAAGTTTTAGTTGGCAAGAATATGAAAAGTGTTTTTTGTTTTTTATAAGTAATATCTTGTTTTTAATTGTCTTTGACCCCGGTTTCAGTGAGCTGTGATAGTAAAAAGTCAGGGAAATGAATTGTTAACCAACTTAAATTGTCCGTAAGTATATTCAAATCACAACTGTCAAATTGACAGTTGTATAAAATGGCTATAACACGGCTAGTAGGTATTTTGTATAACATTTAATTTCCCTGACTGAAGGTAAATCACTTGTAAAGGTTATGATTCGACTGAAATAATAGCAACCAATTAGTTATATGAGTTAACATGATACATTTGAAAACGTTGAATTGAATAGGCTGTCAGAAACCAAGGATTTTACATTATAAACTGAGTTGAGATTAATATTATTATGTATCCGGGCGTAAGCACGAGTATAATATCAAGTTGAAAAAACAATTTCCGCTAAGGCATCGAAAAATTAGACTTATGACGGAGTTCTTAATAAAAAAAACCGTACAGGATTAGCAAAGTTTAAAGCATTAGGTTTAAAACCATAATGTATATTTTTAGTTTTAGTTCCTTTATGAAACGAATAGTTAGTTTTACTATTCGAAAGTCATACTGTTTACGAATAGTACCATAAAGCAACCGGTTAATCTTAATTAGTTCCCCGTTTTTGGTTAGGTACATGTGATGATCTTGCGTGTTAGTTTTGTTATTAAACAAACTCTTTTATCCCTTCAAAAGCGCGTGGTACTTAATTATTATGCTATGAATATTTTTTTAGTATTTAATTGGATTTGACGATCAAAAGTGGCTTTTATATGGCTATCCTACTAATATTATAAACGTGAAATTTTGTATGGATGGATGGATGGATGGATGGATAGACGGATGGATGAATGGATGGATGTTTGTTACTCTTTCACGCACGCGTGGCGTGGCGTGGTGGCGTGGCGTGGCGTGTTTCTGTGGCGTGGCCTGGCGTGGCGTGGCGTGGCGTGGCGTTAAATGTACATAGTCCTATCTTTTTATACCTATAGAAGTCTATAGTTTGGATGAAGGATTCATTCGTTCATGAGCTATCAGAAAAGGGTCAGTTTAACGACCAAAGTGTTAATTGTATTAAATCTATTCCGATTTCCCACAAGTAACAGGCACAAATTCGAAGTAAAAGTTTATGGTCGAGAGGAGATTATTTAAAAAAAAACTTAAAAAGTTTCATCATCTGACCCCCACAACCCAGTTACTGGGTAATACGAAACTCCTTGGTAAGACTGGTTGTCAGACTTTCGGGCTTCTGACGTCCTGTAACAACTGTCAAAGATCCACGAATGACTGAATGACGAATTAATTAAAAAGTTTGATATCTCCAATTAAAACCAATTTTGACCCCACAGTTTTTGGTAAAAAAATAGCTCTAAAATCACCCATTTTAAGGAATGCATCCAATTACCAATCACCCTATATTTGAAATAGATATTAATTAATATTTGAAATAGATATTAATTCATATTTGAAATAGGTATTAATTAATATTTGAAATAGATATTAATTCATATTTGAAATAGATATTAATTAATATTTGAAATCGATATTAATTAATATTTGAAATAGATATTAATTAATATTTGAAATAGATATTATTTACTTGTTTCCATTCCAACGAAAAATAACTAAAAACGTCCCAAAAATCTTGTTTTATTACCGAAGTTAATTTATTAAATTATTGATTAAAATGAGTAAAAGTATAAACACTGCCGGCTCCCTCTCGTTAATAGCTTGAAGGCATAGCGTCAGGGGTGTAGACAGCAGTTATAGCTGTATAAAGCGTCTTCGCACGCCATCCGCGATGCTAAATTATGAAACTTTAATGGGGCAGCCCTAGGTGGGGAGGAATAGAGTGGAATTGCCTGTGAGATCAATTTTTGATCAACGGCTAACTACAGAGGGGCAATTCACGTAATTTTAAGAACGTTCACAGTCTGATCTCAGTCTCAATCTGTCAAAACTACGTCTAGTTTTTGACAAGTTTTTGACTTTGTCGCTGAGATGAGGTAGCGACTAGATTTTGAACGTTTTAAATTACGGGAACTGCAGTGCACTTGAGTTTTCACGGTGAGATTTTTACAGAATCGACCGGCTGGTCTTCTGTTCCAAGGTAAATCGTAGATAGACAATATAATATATTTTTATGTACCTACCTACAATTTTAATTGTAATTTTTATATTTTTATACTAACAAATTGAATAGGACAAAGTATTTTTATTTGTAACGAATATAAGAGAAATTATTGTTTAAATACCCACACAGAAGGGTTGAAATCTCGTAAATATTTTTAGGAAATCAGAAGAAGTGTACAAAAGGTTGAAAGAAATAACTACCCACAAATAATTACGAATAACTAGGTACAGCCCAATTCAGTCTTTATGACGGCTCTGAAGTGTGCTACACACTGCGCAGTACCTCACCCCTCCCCCCCGCTGACACGTGAATTTTTTATTTCGCAGCGATTCGCCACATGTTCCGACCGCCATAAAGTTTGAATTGGGCTGGACCCATTTCTGAAATAATGTATTTATGATCTGCCAATCTCACGATACACAGTACGAGTAACGCAGAATACCAGAGAACATTTTACTCGTTCCGTTTTTGTCTTTAACCTACTCATAAAAACCTCATGAATAAAGGTCCAGCGAAAATAAAGAAAAGAAGGAAAGAAAAATGTTTTACTTGTCACAGAGCACGCAAACTCTCGTGAGTAAAGTCATAACCAAACCGAATCCTCCATCAGTTCTTGTATTTCGAACTCTACCCTGACAAGGATAAAGTTCTTAATGCAAAAAGACAGAGTCTGAGATGTCAATTTTATATTAAGAACTTTATGTTAGTCGGAATAAAGTTACAAATACAACTACAGGGTAGCTTTTCCTTAAAGTAAAGAAAGATCTTATAATAAGACCGAATAGGTTTATCCACGTAAATCCAACGTTTAGGAGCAGGGATGGGCAAAATTGTTCTCTATCTGTTTTCACTGAATTATTGATACAACTCTCAAATTGGCTCTCCTCACGACAAAATGGAGGCAGAGAATTTTGGATACGGTGCAAAATTGTTTGGATTTTTCTTTGTGTTATGTATAGCATAATGAAATCAGCCTATAATGTGCTCACAGCTGGGACACAGGGCTCTGTCAGAAGGAGTGGGCCGTAATCTACCACGCGGGCCCAGCTGGTAGATGTTACCATGTCTTTGAATTTTTGGTTCTAGGACAGGCCGGTTTCCTCACGATGTTTTCCTTAACCGTTTTGAAAGCAGTGGTGGTGATATAATTTACACAAAAAAAACCGCCTATCTGGGTTCGAACCTACGAACTATAATTGGTAAGTCGCGGCTTTTACAATCGATCAATCAAATATGATTGGCGAAAATAGGCAGGCATCAGGCTAAGTTAGATTATTTATTTGATTTGGTCTAGTCTAGTCTGAAAAGTTGTGAGGAAATCGGTTGTAATGGTATGGGCATGTGATGCGGGGGAGTGACGAAAGTTTTGAGTATAAATCTACCCAGATTTTTGACTCTTATAGCCACCCGGCTATAAGAGTCAAAACTCAACATCAAAAAGCGTCTGTCTGTTCTGGGGGTCTACTTCGAAGTGCAAAGTGCGAATGTTCGGATCGGACCGACACATGGCCGAATCGAATATTATTGAAAAATGCGAAAAAGGTTTGGATCGGCTCGGGTCGGGACCATAGTCAATATTCGAAAGAGTGTAAGAGTGTACGATCGCAACCGACCGAAATAAATAGTAACTTCGTAGCAGGAAACGGCCGAACATTCGGCCGATACTACTTCGGAGTAGACCCCCTGGTCTAAACGCGCATCTTCAAATACTTTGGACATGTCTTGAGGCGTGAGGGGGACTCTATAGTGCGCATTATCATGCAGGTTAGAGTGGAGGGCACTAGACCACGTGGGCGCTCACCCATGAGATGGACTGCCCAAATTAAATCCGCAGTGGGCGATCCCTTGTATGAGTGCACAAAATATACCAGAAATCGGAGTAGGTGGCGAGACATCGTGAGGCGAAGTCCCTAGACAGGAAACTACATGAAGACCACGACCGCTCTGACGAGAGTGCTACGAAGAAGAAAAGATAAGAGTGGGGGAAGACCAGGGAAACGACGGATGGACTGTGTGAAAGATGATATGGTTAGAAAGGGGGTGACTACCAAGCTGACGACTTATAGAGAAGTATGGAAGAAAACGACATGATGATGAACGTCCTCCACTTATGTATATTGGTGTTTTTGTCTTTCTTTCAGCATGTCTGCTTCTCCCTTACTTGACGGCACGGTTGGTTGACTGCTGCGCTGCGTGTCGCGGGTTCGATTCCCGCACGGAAGAAATATTTGTTTGAGCTACAATTAGTTGTTCCGGGTCTGGCTGTTTGTGTATGTGAGTTTATGTCTGTAAACGCACCCACGACACAGGAGAAATTCCTAGTGTGGGGCAACGTTTTTATAAAAAAAAAAATACTACTCTATTAGTCGTCATCTTAGTATTCTCCCTCTTTCTACCCTTATCATGTTTCACTCAATCCATGCTTATGCTATCTGTTCATGTAAAAAGAGAGAGTAGTGAAGAGAAAGCGGTTTTTTTACACAAAAAAACAAAATAAACATAAACAAATGATTTTAAATCTAAGTCATCTTGTTAAATGAAAAGATTGTAAATCTTATGGCCAAGGCAGAAGTAAATGGTTTATATTTTAGTTAGTCTGTGTTGCCTTTTTCAGGGCGAAGACCCTTTTCTTCCATTTTATGTTTAACAGGGTCCTATGTTAATATTGAGCCAATCTTTCCGTTGTTCAAATTGATTCGGCTGAACGAAATTTTCTTCAGGGATTTTGCCATTTTATTAGACACTTTTTGAGCCCGATTTCTGGGTTTGTTCTATTATGGGCTGATGTTTCCAAGGCCAGATAATTTTATCCGAGAAATAAATGTTGCATTTTTGACAGTTCTTCCGTACAAAATCTGTCAGACGTCAATTTTATTACACGAATAAAAATTATCTGTCGATTGAAAAATCAGCCCTAAATGTGTAGTTAACCCTTTTTTTGTTGGGTGGGAAATCATCAAATGACGTCTCCCGCTCTGGGCAGACTTTTACTGACTAAAACCCACCCGTGTTCCTTCAGTTGCCTATGACAGAGGCCACGGCATCTCTTTCGAACAACCCGCGAGCCCTGGCAGGCATCGGCCCTAGCGGACCCCGTCAGTTCGTGCTGACATCTCTTTGAGGCGCATGTGGAACACAACGCGCCGTCGACACGGGCCTGGTCCTTACCGGACCACGAGCTGCCCAACGCTCGCCGCCCGGTAGTTAACCCTCATGTAATGAGTTATAACTTATATGATTTGTTATAGTTATTTCAGTCAAGTTTCGGAAAGCCACTTCATTCAGAATGAATTTGATCAATGAAACGGTCAACAAAAATCGAAATCAAAATATTTTGTTTCACATAAACCAATATGGGCACTTATGAAACATCAGGAAACCAGTCTCACCAGCCAGATATAAGTAAATCTCCTCTCTTTATTGGCTAGTCTAGCACAAGGATTCGTAAGTAAAGTTACCGATGGTTTTCGCCATTATCGGTAGAATGTAGGAACCCGGTAACAAAATGCCAAAGGCTTCAAGACTTTGTAAAAGTCTCGAGAGCTCATTAAGCAGTTCTTAGTTCCGGTTGCGGGGAATATGGCGGCGGGGTTATTTCCGGTGCAGTTCAGTCGTCGTCTGAGTGCCATCCGGAGCGGACGTGTTCTACTTTGTGATGATATTGCTATTTTATTGAATTTGACTTTTGATAGGGTGTTAATTATTTTTATATTTTTGTCTGCTTTAATGATAGCGTTTTTTGGGGGTGAATTACAATTTATGATTGTTGGCAGGTCATTATTAAAATTCTGGGTAGCATAGAAGAATTGCCAAACTTAAGTGGCAGTGGGCAGGGCACATTGCTCGCAGAACAGATGGCTGATGGGGCCGAAAGGTTCTGGAGTGGCGACCGCATACCGGGAGATGTAGCGTTGAACACAAAGGTCAACCGACGACCTTGTGAAGGTCGCAGGAACCCGTTGGATGCGAGAAGCACCTTTTTTATTTTTTTTTATTAACTTTGTCCCACACTAGGAATTTCTCCTGTATCGTGGGTGCGTTTACAAACATTTAAACTCACATACTCAAACAGCCAGAGCCGGAACAACTACTTGTAGGCCATACAAATATTTGTTCCGTATGGGAATCGAACCTGCGACACGCAGCGCAGCAGTCAATCGTTTAACCACTGCGCCAACCGTGCCGTGCTTCGGGGAGGCCTATGTCCATCAGTCGACGTCTTTCGGCTGGAATGATGATTGTAGTAATGTTAACCTGACTGTCTTTCTTATCCAACCTCCTCGAATACTTTATACGTTATTGTCATATTTTAGAGATGAACACTACTTCATATTTTAGAAAAGAAAAAAATTGGAGAGTCAGCTCGGATAACTGGCAGTCTTGATATTCCATAGTTAAAGAATAATTATTCTATCTTAACAAGTACGTGTCTCATTCTAGTAGCTTAGAGCACGGAGATCCCAAGAGACTCCTATAGTCTCCTACAGTACTTACGACCACAAATGGAAAGAAAGAAAGAAAGAAAAAATGTGTTTATTGGCATTACACAAAATTAATGCACCTTAAAACGGAAAATAATGGTGACTTAATGGTGCGGCAACCTATATTTATATCCTAAGTAAAATGATACGCAAATGGATTATTCATTGCAATAATGTCAAAAAAAGAAATAATTAGAAAATATAGTATCGTCTTCTGTCTAGCCTTTACCTAACTACATAATATTATTATGGTGGGGTCAGCGTCCAATCTAACCGGATGCAGATGAACACCAGTATTTTACATGGAGCGACTGCCGATCTGACCTCCACAACCCAGTTACTGGGTAATACGATACCCCTTGGTAAGACTGGTTTTCAGACTTTCGGGCTTCTGACGACTCGTAACGACTGTGACAGATCCACGAATAACAGCCGGCACCAACGGCTTTACGTGCTTTCCGAGGCAAGGAGGGGTCTGGTATGTTAAGATGGTCACCCATCCACGGACCAACCGCGGCAAGCGTAGCTTAACCTAATCGATCGACCCGTGTGGCTGTTATTACTTAGCCACAAGCTCCTCTAGGCTACTGTACATACTCTAGACATAATAATTTATTGACCACCATTTTCAATATATGACACACTGAATTATTTACGAAAATGGGACACAAAAACATGGTTGACAGTTGCATTAGGTTTTCTCCGTCCTCTCAAAGCTCCACTGACATACATTAAAGACCCTTACGTATGAAGGAGGCTGAAAATAATTAGTTTAAGTAATTATAACATCAAAGAGGCTCCCGCCGGAAGTGCCTCCATCTTGTGCAGCCGCGGAATGACGGCCGGAAGTCGGGAATGGATCCTTAATTGGCGGGACTGTTGGGGTTTTTGATCGTACTTACTTTTTTCAAAATTATATTAATTTGTTTGTATCTTTAATGTAGGAAAAGCGGATATTTTTATGCTTTCTCTGAACCATCATTTTGAGTGTTTTGAGGTCTGAATGATTTTGGAGTTAAACATCATTGCTTAACTCCAAAACTTGCTCTCTCCATCACTTGCCCGTATCCGAATTTATTGTCGGCGCAACATGTCTTTTTCATCTATACTTCTCTATTAGTCGTCATCTCGACAGTCACCCCCTTTGTAACCTTATCATCTTTCACACAGTCCATCCATCGTTTCATTGGTTCACCCCTAGATACTCGTATAGTAATGCACGCTCATACTCAAAACTTTCTATCACGACATTTTCCTCATTCCTCTACATCTCATGATTATGGAATAAAATCTATTATCCAAATGATGTCTAGTTTTTTTTTTAAAGATTAGTAATGTAGTAGAGTAGTCTTCTATTTTGATATTCTGGCTGCCAAATATGTGTAGGATTATAGTCACCCCACTAAAATGGAAGCGTTGCGAAAAATAAGTCATTTCAAGGATGGATTTAATCCATGGAGATTTCTGTAATCCATAAAAATAACTTCCTTTCCCGAACGGGTACCTAAGTCCAGGATAACCGCGAAAAGCCAATCTAATATCCATAATAAGAAACCTTACAATAATCCCTAAAGCGTGCACCAAGCTTAAGTCAGCCATTTTGAAATAAAAACGCGGGAGAATTGCAAATGGCGTCCGCTGGCTTTTGTTGAAAGTAGCCGAGCATAGAGTACTCGAGTTTCTCTTTGTGAAGCTGTGCGAAGTAAAAGAAATGTATTTAGGTGCTGTGGTAAAGACGATGCAGTATTTTTAAAGTTCTGGACTTCATTGGAGTACCTGTATGTATGTGTATAACCGTACCGATTGAAATTAATTCTTTCTCCTGATCATTATGTGTATCTTCGATTAGATTTTTATAAAGATTGATTCAAAGTTTATACAGCTGGGCATAAACAGCCGATAATTTCCAGTGCAAGGACACAGGCCTCCTTTCTTCGAGAGGGAATGGGCTGTAATAAACCACGCGGGCCCAGAAACACACTATTAATTTTATTGCAATCTGAACAATTTTGAAGGATATTGCAAATCCATTGCTTCATATGCTCGAAAAATTTGTCTGCTCAACAACGTAAATAACGCAATGAATGTTGTTGAACTGTCATTACTACTGTTAGTATGTAAATGCCATTACTACTGTTAGTGTGTTAAGCAACTACCCCGCGGGTTGGTAGATGTCACATGTTTTCGGATTGTTGGTTCTAGAACATGCCGGTTTTCTTACAATATTTTTTATCATTTTATTAAATACCTGATTTATGTAATCGTGACTTGTGCATCGGCCCAGTCCGGCCGTAATCCACCACGCGGGCTCAGTGCGGGTTGGTGGATGTCACATGTCTTCGAATTGTTTGGTTCTAGAACCGCCCGTTCCTCACGATGTTTTCCTTTACCGTTTTGAGAGCAGTGGTGATGAAATAATTTACACAAAGTGAAGAGCCTGACTCGTAAGTTGTGGCCGTTCCCACTGCCCACAATGCATTAGTTAAATAGTTACGCATATAAATTGGTACCACAATACCTTTAAAAAGTACCAGTTCGTCCGTACCCATCCAATTATGCCAAGTAAAGTGTGTCCGCACTAAAAGTGTCATTTTCCCATCGCACCCCCAAAACACGGTCCCCATGGGTTTTCCCATGACATACAGACGGAGGCATATCTTCACGATGTATAATTTATGGGGGCATTTAATTTTCTTTTGGGAAAGGGACCCTTTGAAGGGTGTTTACTCGACTTCTGTTGGGAAATTGGGGTGCTGTGTTTAACATAGTTTAAAAAAAAAGATGTGTGTATAGTCTGTTCCAAAAATATTTAATGAAAATGTAAGCAAATGGATCAGAAAACGTATCTGTGGATGCCAATTTATAGTGCCACTTTCAAATTGAGTGATTTAATGAAGGTGATAGATGGCATCCTGGGGAAGGACATAAGCTGTTTTTTATCTCGGTAGTGCGTTTCTATAGGATAATTTTCGACATCCACGCGGGCGAAGCCCCGGGCAGAAACCTTTAGCTAATATTTCGTGAAAAGTGCTTTGATTTCATTGTTTGAATCACCTTTAAGAGGTTTTTCATTTAATAATTGAGGTCAATTTTATAACCTCAATTTTCCTCGATGATTTTTTCACTAACAATTTACTTAATAATGTTATTCAAACAATAATTGATGGAAATAAGAAGTCAAAAACCTTCTAAATCCAGATGAATGTGTTCTACGAGTACTTCCCTGTAGTGACTGATTGCGTAAGAATTTTTATTTTAACTTGAACAGGTTTGTTTACACTTTCACTAGCTACTTTTGGAACAGAGCATAGTGTAGTTTACAGGGAGATTAGGTAATTATTATGGTCTGCTTGTAAAGTGCAACAACCATTGTATTTTCACCAAGTGTGGCGTGTGCGTGTGCGGAGTGGGCCGATGCACAAGTCACGATTACATAACAGGGGGTCTACTCCGAAGTGCAAAGTGCGAATGTTCGGATCGGACCTTCACATGGCCGAACCGAATATTATTGAAAAATGCAAAAAAAGTTCAGATCGGCTCAGTTGGGTCGGGACCATAGTCAATATTCGAAAGAGTGTAGTAGTGTAGGATCGGAACCGACCGAACCAAATAGTAACTTCGTAGCAGGAAACGGCCGAACATTCGGCCGATACTACTTCGGACTAGACCCCCAGGTATTTAATCAAAAGATAAAAAATATTGAAAAGAAATGGAAAATATTGAAGATAAATAATCTTCAATATTTTATTAGAAGGTGGACATTATACCTCTAGTACAAAAGAAAAATCCATTGACAGCATGCAAATTCAAAAGGTTGTTCTCTATCCTTGTCCAACGTAATGTCGTTCTCCCTCTAACATATGGGTTTCCACCCTAAAGTTTGTCAATACAATATTATTACAGGGCACTTGCTTAAATTATATTATACGGCTCCCGGGGAAGAAAGAGAATGCACAATTTTATTTAAAGAGACGTCTCGATGTTCGTATGTTTTTTTTCCCTCTACAGAACCTATATGAGAAAAGCTCATTCATAATCAGCCTAAATTGTTGGGTTTTTTGGGGTTGGGGTTGGTTCTAGAACATGCCGGTTTCCTCACGACGTTTTCCTTCACCGTTTTGAGAGCTGTGGTGATGAAATAATTTACACAAAGTACAGCGCTTGCCTTGGTTCGAACCTTCGCTATAACTCGTAAGTTGGAGCTGTTACCATTGGGCCACCGAGGTTCTCAGTTGGGGCCGAGGCAAAAGCTAGTAGCTAATATTTCATGAAAATCAGAAATTATTTCCTTTCGCGTCTTTTTATGACATAATCAAAGTCACAATTTTAACAAAATGTCATGGCGTTTGCTATGGTTTTGTGAAAGCCTTTTTGTGTTTCATATGGTATAAAAACAAATTGCCTAGGGGTGGGAAATGGGAGTCAAACACCAATGACTTTTTCATGGTGCATTTAGTGTCCTGTTGGTGGTTCGAATTCTGGGTTGAGCAAAAGTGTTCATAATATGTTTTTCGCTTTCTCTATTTTGGTGTGGGTAGTCCCAGTAATTCGTGGCATGACCTGGTGAAGTGAAGGTTGTGGGAATCCGCTGGATGTGAGAAAGCATAGGACCTCTCGATGTGGCGATGTTTGGGGAGGGCTATGTCCAGCAGTGGACAACTTTAGGCAGAAATTATTATGATTTTTGTAACAATTTTATGATTTAAAAGAGTGTCCATGGAGTTTCTTGTCCGTTCTTCTGCATAGGTACCTACTACGCTTTGGAATGGGCAACTAGCTTTATGTTTCTGACTGACCGACCCCTTGATAATTCAAAAGTGCCTGTAATTGGTTTATTTAAAATTAATGGTTTGAGTTTGATGATTATGACTTTGTCAAACCTATGTAATCGAACCCTGGACCTAGGCTTAGACCACGACCACGACACCAACGGAGCAGTCGGATCATTGTAAGTACCTAAATGTTTTATAAAAACTTTTTTACAAAAAAAAAAAAAAACAACCGACTTCCATAATAAATACACTACAAAGTGAAAACTAACTTTAATTTCGGAAGTCGGTGTCTTTGGTATATCGTTTGGGTATTTCGTTTTTCGCCACCGTATTTATTATGGAAGTCAGTTGTTTTTTTTTGTAAAAAAGTTTTTATTTTTCACTTTTTTGTTGTGATAATTTTTCTGATTTTTGTTGATGTTTCAAAAACCGCTTGTCCGATTTTGATAAAACTTTTATAGGACCATTTGGGAAGTATACCCTTTCAAACAAAAAAATAAATTTTGAAATTGGTTGGCAAGCGACGAAAAAAAAATACAAACATCCGAATTGAGAACCTCCTGCTTTTTTTAGAAGTCGGTTAAAAAAAAAGACATCTTCATATTTTAAACAATTTCTGACATAATAGGTGTTAAATACCGACTGATGGTTGGGAACCATGATGTCATTGTATTGTCGATGGTTCCCAGGAGAGAATGAACCATTTATCTACCACTGGCTGACGTCAGTGTTGCCCACTACGTCGCAGATATTTTATACTTCGTCATTTTTGAAATTATACAGGGTTAAATTAAATTAGCTAGCGAAACTCCGCAGACGTGATGAGTATCGGTATCTGAACATGATAATCCCATCACCACTGCTCTCAAAACGGTGAAGGAAAGCATCGTGAGGAAACCGGCATGTCCTAGAACCAAAAATTCGAATACATGTGACATCTACCCGCACTGGGCCCGCGTGGTAGATTCCGGCCCACTCCCTCTCGGGAGAAGGCCTGTGTCCCAGCTGTGTGGGAACATGACAGGCGGATATATGCTATGCATAGAAGGTGTATGAGAAGAATCTTTGTCCTGCAGCTGCACAATAACAGGCCGATGAAGAAACGTTTCGTCTGGGAACCGAACCCTCACCTTTCGTCGGCCCTAATGAAGATTTATGCTATCCAAAGTAGTCCTAGGGTCCAGTGGAGCATGTACCTATCCTAGAAGGGACATCGCTACAACTAGGGCATGAGATAATGAAAAAATTCGATAATAATATCCGTTGGTACAGTCACACTCATATAAATCATTTGCTGTCAGGATGGTAAGAAACGTGCGCCGGCGCTGGGCTAGGGAGGGGACGGTGGGGTATCGATATCGATAAAAGTGGTACGTAGTATAATCTTGATAAGAATGGTTGTTGTGGTACAACATAGATATAAGATGTTTTATTTAACAATATTTATATTTAGTCAAAGTTAAACTTTTTCTGGGCCAGACACATACGTCTAGTTTATAAAACGAAATTTGAACCACATTTGAATTGATCCACATATAGTTAGAAATAACATACAAAAAGTGAAAAGTTCTTGATACCTACTTAAGGAATAATAATAATAATAATAATAACAAATTAGATATTAAAATACGATGGTTAGAGTGAGGTTTGAGCGGTATTCGATCGTTTTTGAGGATGTAAAGAGTGATTTGTGTACCTATATCATAGACCCGACTAGCATTTTACGAACAACAACAGCCACCTTTAAACAAATACCTACAATCCATTTAAAATGTCTGTACAACAACAGTACTAACGTAACGTAGACAGCCAAGCCACAGAGTAACTACTTCTAGTGGTTCATCGTCGTCCAAACATTTGACAGGACATGAGGAGTGTCAACACTTCTGACTTTTCTCATTACCTTAGTATATTATACCGACTTATGTTCTGAACAGCCTTACTGCAGTTACCTCCGCTCACTAACAACCCGACCATCCAAACGATGACCCTAAAAAACACACCCGTTTTACTACTGTCAGTACTTACACTGTGACCAAATGCACAGCCATTACTCAAATGACGTAAACTTCTTATTCCATTGAACTATTTCAAGCACAAACATAAAAATAAGTACGTAGATACTATTCATACGCCACACGCCACTATTTCTGAACAAACAAATAAGAAAAACACCACAAAAGGCAGCCAAATCCGATTTACTTCATTACAGCTAAGCTTCCTCCACAATGAAACGAACGTGCCTCAACATAGAGCGAGCAAATCATTCATTCTATTCATTCTTTAGTTTTATCGATATAAAAGTGTCGAGCTAATCCCCTCACTAGTGAGGTGGACACGTTCAATGAAGCGGTTATTGTTGATCTGTTATTTGAGAGTGTAAGGAATGCATCCGGTTTTACTTGTGTAGTAGTTAAAGGATGGAAGCGATGAGATTTGGTGAGTGTAGGTAAGATTTTATGCTTAGGTTCATAATCAGCCTATAATGTTTCCACCCCTGGGAAACAAGCCTCCTCTCGGTGAGAGGGAGTGGGCAGTAATCCACCACGCGGTCCCAGTGCGGGTTGGTAGATGTCACATGTGTTCGAATTTTTGCTTCTAGGACGTGCCTGTTTCCTCACGATGTTTTCCTTCAACGTTTTGAGAGCAGTGGTGATGAAAAAATGTATACAAAGTAAAGTCTGGGTTCAAACCTACGACCTGCAACTCGTAAGCTAAGGGTGGTAACCGAAAAGTCTTTGGTCACTTTCAATTTCAAAATACCATTTCACCTCAAGATGGATGTCGTGAGCACAGTAATACAAAAATATGCATAAGCTCATGAACACAGACTTCATCGTCACGTGAATGTTGAGGCGATCAAACTATTTGACAACACTGATCTAGTGCGAAGAATAAAAAGGGTAAAACCTTTTCCCCCTTATTACAAAACAAGGTTTTTCTTTTGATCAGGTTTAAACCACTGACCCAGTTATTGAATTAAGAACCCAACTGATAGAGAAATGCAGTTCTTTATACAAAAACTAGCTTTTGCCCGCGGCTTCGCTCGCGTTAAGAAGTATAGTTTGACAAAGTTTCATACAAACTTTCATCCCCTATTTTATCCCCTTGGGGGTAGAATTGATCAAAATCCTTTCTTAGCGGATGCCTACGTCATAATATCTACCTGCATGCCAAATTTCAGCCCGATCCGTCCAGTGGTTTGGGCTGTGCGTTGATAGATCACTATGTCAGTCAGTCAGTCACCTTTGAGTTATATATATTTAGATGACAGCTTAGTTCGGTGCTAAGTTGTCATTTTAGTATTAAGAACTTTGCCCAGATCGAAATAAAGTTCGAAATACAAGTACTGGCTCAATAGTTTAGGCTAGAACTAAAGTTAGGTTTCGTTTTGTAATAAGACGGATTGAGTTAGTTTAGTGCAGCGTGAGTGAACCTAAACTAAACTGCAAGTGCTGACTATTATAAAGAACACGTGAATCAAGTGTCTTCCCCTTAACATTCTACTTCCTACTAATATTATAAACGCGAAAGTTTGTATGGATGGATGGATGTTTGTTACTCTGTCTCGCCAAAACTACTGAACGGATTTTGATTTGACTATTCAAAAGTGTCTGTAAATGGTTTAATTGACATAAATGGTTTGAGTTTCAAACAAAGTCACCCAAGTTGGAAGTACACCCCCATGTATATGTCTCATGTAATAGGAGGTGAGTCTTTTGCCTTCTACTGAACATAAATCAGGATTTCTAGAGTTCCTTGATGAAAAACTCCTATAACACTTTCCCCGACGCAGAGATCGAACTCAATACCCCGTACTAGGAAACCGAAGATCACCTTTAAATGAAAAAAAAACACCGCTTTCCTCAACCAAACGGAAACCGATGTACAAAATACGATACCCCTACCAATACAACCCATAGTTTTAATACCAAATAATGTTTAATATTTTCGAAGGAAGCCATTTTCTTGTCGTGCGGGGCACGAGGGGAGAAGGGGAGGGGGGAGTGTGAAGGAAACCTTATAATACACGCATGGCTGACTCGAAGACGTCTTTGTGTTCTTACGGCTGGGGACAGGATTATTGGGCAATCTTTATAGTTTTTGTTTTGTTATTTGAAGAGTAGAGAGATATTTTTGTGAGTGACGATTTAGTTAAGCAGTTTTTTTACTGCGTTTTAAACAACCGTTTGAGAGCGTTAAAAAGAAAAAAATACTTCTTTTCTTTTCAAACAATATGGAAAATCGACACGCTAAGAAGGAGAACTCTTGCGCAACATTTCATGGTTAGACCAGCTGTTTGGGCTGTGCGTTGTCTGTCAGTGAATGCATTAATTTTGAGATTTTAATTATGTAGATTCAATTAGTACCTGCTCGGATTTGAGCCTAAAGCCTCGTGCCGTGCATGAGAGGCGAGGCCTGAACTACTGACCATTACAACATGCCGAAGTTGTGGGTTCAAATCCGGGTAGTACCAATAACTTTTATACTATACTTTATTGTACACCACAAAAATACATAACATAAAAAGATATATGAAACACTATAAAATATACAATGGGCGGCCTTATCGCATTACTGCGATCTCTTCCAGACAACCTTAGAATGGACAGTGTTTTTTCTTTTTCAATTCATAATTATGTAAAATCTGGAGTTGATAAGAAGTTATTTGTATGTGATAACTTTAATGAATGCTATTTGTTGTTAAACAGGTCACTAAATCATTTTGATCTGAGTATGTTTTTCAGTATCACTTGTTACAGCTATGGTTTCTTAATATATAGCCGATATACATATGGTTAAATGTATTGTTGTTTGTTATTCAAATGATGGATGAGGTATGAAGCTCCTGCTACAAAAAACCTACGGTAATCGATTTTGTAATTATGTAAATGCCGCTTGTCGTGTTAATAAATAAACAAAACATAGGTAATTATGTTAAGTCAAATTAAATTGCACACGAAAACTTAAATCTCATTGAAGTGAAGTAACTTTTCCATGCATTTGTTCTAGCTAATTACATTAATGGAGCTAGGTGAATCAAAGAAACTGCTCACAACAAGGCCTCAAAAATAAAACTACCCAAATAAAAGCTGGCTCTGTACCCTCGGCCTCCAGTGTACGTACTATGCATCTTTTATCCTTCTCACGCTCGACTGGAACTGAAAGCTCTTTCAAAGTTGCTCTTTTCAAAAGATATGTATAAAAGATACGGTTATCTTTTTATTTTTACCTTTTTTAGATGTACAACAGTTATGTTAAACTATGTAAATTTTGTAAACTGATATATTCCCCAAGGGATTAGTGTCTTTTATTTTTTTTATGACATCACTATAACTTTACCGGTAATTATATTTTCATGCCGTTTTGGATTGAAACCTTCGGGCCGTGGGGTCCGAGGGCTCATGGCTTGTTCAATGAAATCTCTAATCGGCTGGTTGACACTTCCCGTGGTAAAAGCCAGCCCAGGTTTTACCTTGGCTATAGGATAAGCATTACCACTGCTGGGACACAGGCCTCCTCTCTGTGAGAGGAAGTGGGCAGTAATCCACTACGCGGGCCCAGTGCGGGTTGGTAGATGTCACATGTCATCGAATTTTTGGTTCTAGGACATGCCGGTTTCCTCACGATGTTTTCCTTCACCGTTTTGAGAGCAGTGGTGATGAAATAATTTACACAAAGTAAAGCGCCTGTCTGGGTTCGAACCTACGACCTACAACTCGTAACTCCCGGCCGTGACCATTGGGCCACCTCTGCTCAACACTGCGAGCCTCTCAATTGTTTATTGTTAATTAAAACGGTAACACCAATTACATTAATTAACATAAAGATATGGTAGTTATACAAAAATATTTCAAATACTAACATATAATAGAGGACACCCTAGCATGCTTCTTCTCACAAAACGTCAGACATACACGCATAATTCTACTCCATTCATCGGCAAACAGATCACATTCAGGGTTGGTGGTCAGGAGGGCATTAAGCATCCTTAAAGTAGGTACGACACACAGGGGACTCAGCTCTGGCGACAGTTTTAGATGACGGCGGTGCGAACAGATTGTGTCGACGGCTTTGGCGATGTCCGATGTATTTGTCGGGAACAAAGAGCCGAAAGAAAAGATCATGGAGTTCGGAACTTTCGATGCGTCCTCTGAGAGTTTTGCAGGCTACTGTGAGCTGTTGAAAGCCACGTCACTCAAATGCTATCGCCAAATAATATAATTTCGCTTGTACGACATAACATTCATAATTAATGCCACCTCGTGTGCAAGGACGACGTCAGGCATTGATATAATTACTTAACACCGGAAGCTGTAGCAGGCCACCGGAAGCCGCCATCTTGTAACGGATGTGCAGGTTAAATGGATTATTATGTTATTTTGATATTATGTCAGTTAGATCGTTTGGTCTTCATGCTTCTGTGGGTGTAAAGGTCGCGAAAAATAATAGTTTTTTTTAATGGAAATACATAATATAAAGGTAAGATTAGGTTAGGTGAAGGTTTTTTGTCATCTGAATTTCATAGATTTTGAAACTTAAAAAAGTAAATAATACTTTTTTAAGTTTATAAAGGTAAGATTAGGTTAGGTGAAGGTTTTTTGTCATCTGAATTTCATACATTTTGAAACTTGAAAAAGTATTACATATTTTATAATTATTTAAATTGGCATCCTCAAGGGAATAAAGGATCGAAAGACACACTTGAAATATGATACCGTACTCTTTTGTTACAAACAACCGCACTCATAGACGTCGATAAAAGTTAATGAACCATTAACTTAAAAATTACTTAAATAAACAAGTTGAATCTTGTAAATTCTTTAATCTGTAAATCTGCCGTTTTATCTCATTGAATGTTATTTATCATGAGATTGGAAATTAAAATGAGTAGGTTTAAAAAAAATGTGTAGAATGTGCTTATTCTTGAGTTTTTTTACGCGAGGTCATTGAGTATGTAAAGAAGGTGACGTTTTCAAGATAATGTTTAAAACAAGTACAAAAGTACGTAGGTACTCACAAATAACTTAAAAAAATGTTAAAAGGTCATTCAAATTAGAATTTCATTATTACTTAATTTTACAATAATTTTAAATACTTATTATTTTTCTTAATTCAACATCGTTGTAATTATTACCTATAGATCTGTACCGTTAAAGCTTATGTTGGGGTTGGGCTAGCCCTACGGGGTGGGATCACACCATAGCAAAGAGATGAGATGGGTCAAGATATTGTGATTACACACCATGAAACAAATTGAAGTTTAAAAAAAAAAAAAAAAGATAGGGTTCCCTTTTTCTCCAGTCCACTGAAAAAGTGCACCTACCTATATCTTCAATTTTATTTTTTTGTAAAACATAATATTTTTCGCGTTGAAGATCATTCAATCGACTTAAAATCGCACAGATTTCGTCTATAAAATAAGACATTTGAAGGTTGTATTTTTTGGCAAAAAAAAAAGAAATGTTAAAAATCCGTTTTAATTTGAGGTTAATTTCACATTAAAAAAAAATTATTATTTACTAACTTAATTATTTTAATTATTATATTTCTGTACAATAAAAGCTTATGTTACGGGGTTGGGTTAGCCCTACGGGTTGGGGTCACACCGTAGCGAAGCTCATGAGATGGAACAAGCGAATACTGTTAGGCCATGGGGATTTTTATGACGATTTTATAACGTTTTTATGGGAAAGGTTTCTCTTTTTCATCTGACCAATTTGATTTGCAAGCTTAAATTTTATTGTCTCAATATTTTATTAGGGACCTCGTTCTGTTAAAAGTCGGGGCTGTATTTTCAGAATTGGGTGAGATTTTTTCTGAATATTTGCCTAGTCTTTTCCCAAGTGTGTTGGGGTCGACTTTCAGTCGAACAGGATTCAGCTAGCCAGTATTTTACATGGAGACATGTAACACATTTTACATGGTGACTTTGTGTCCTCCACAACCCAGTTACTGGGTTACATTATACCTCTTGGTAAGAGGTATCTTGTAAACAAGGCATGAATAATAACTCAAAACTTGTGGAAGCTAAAAGTGGACTAGATGCGGCTGAAACTTCTTGATAAGTACTGTACCTTTTTAAGGTAGGGCACGTGTATCTTGTAGTTCTACCCCAAAAACCATGCAGGAAAAAATTTTTCATAACTAAAAAAATGTTTTCAGGTTTTTTTTTGTTTAATCCACATGCTTAGTGAAGGTTGATTTTGTGCTTAAGGACTATGAATGATCCTTTGAAGACCCCATGGATTTTTTTCCCACAAAAGCACAAAAAAAAATCGTCATAAAAATGTAAAAAAAATATGTTTTATTTGTTTTTATTGTTGTTATATGCTAGCGGCGCTGGGTAGAAAATTAACAAAATTATAATAAAAGTATATAGACACTGAAGAACCCGGTTTTAGGCACAAGCTCATGGGTTGGGGAGATGAGTGCTGGAACGTTATTAGGATATGGTGAAGTCAAAATAGTCCTAAAAGGCAGAATATACCACGTGCTTCTTCTATTCTAGCCCTTTTCCCAAGTATGTTATGGTTGTCTTCAGTTTAACTGAGGTCTGGAGTGCCTTTTGACTACTTACTTTGTTAAGTAACATCATACGAATGTTAACTTTATTTGTAAAATTAAAGTTTCAAATTCGTATGAAACGCTTGCTCACACATATACGAATATGAACATTATTGACATAATAGACTAAGGTTCACGTTCATATGAAGCACTGTCTTTACTTAACAAAGTAACAACAAAGTGCGATCTGTGAATATTGCCTTGAATCTTTACCTCTTGATTCAAAACGATGCTTTCATGACTTTAACCTCCTATTGCTCAAACACACGAGCGACAGGTGTCAACGTGCAGCCATCAACACTGCCGCTCGTGTATCGAGCATCCTACTCAAATACCCGAGGGACGGCTACAGTTGCCTTTACCGTAGAGGCGTGTCGCTCGTCTGTATGCACACTTAGAGTGCATCGAGAAATTCCACAACTTTACACATATACTCATAATGTCATAGATCGATGTCGACCACACAATACTCCGAAGTGATTGATGTATCAACAACCGATCTTAAATCGATGGACTAGAGTTATCTACACGAGATACTGATACATGTATACGCAATGATTGATCGTCTAAAGCTTAACCACAAGCGAAAGTGTGGGTCAACTAACATCCTAAGAATGACTACTATACCCTGTCCATTATGTTAACCATTTTTTGACAGCTGTCTTAGAACTTACATATTCCAGATTACGTAAAAGTTAACTTTAAAATGCGTAATAAAATAAATAGGTATATAAACTGCCTTATCTTATTGAATTATCTTATTTATGGCTTCTTACAGACATTATAATACGGTACGTGTATCAATCAATTTGACGGCACGGTTGGCGCAGTGGTTAAGCGATTGACTGCTGCGCTGCGTGTCGCGGGTTCGATTCCCGCACGGAACAAATATTTGTATGACCTACAATTAGTTGTTCCGGGTCTGGCTGTTGGTGTATGTGAGTTTATATGTCTGTAAACGCACCCACGACACAGGAGAAATTCCTAGTGTGGGGCAACGTTTAAAAAAATAAAATATATTGTGGGTTGCTGCAATCACTAGTTCCATCTGTCAAAAACGGTTTACCTCATGGACAGAGTATAGCCTAACCGACCCCATATCTATCGTCTGACCCGATTTAACTTCGTTACTATTTGGGATATCAATATAATGTAGCTTCATAAATTGCCTTTGGTGTCAGCACATTTATGCCTCCGTATTTTGAGTTTTTTTTAAAAGACCTTGGCTTGTCCTAGACTCTACTTAGCGTCACTCAACGAATACTAGCCGACAACCTCCAGATTTGTATCCTTTGAGTGACATTAAGTGGATTAGATGTACTATTTCAGAAATATGAAGGACAGCCACTCGAAAAATTATCTTATTTATCTCCCTACCAGTACTGACAACTGCTCCAAGCACTAATTATACCCTTGCAAAACGACATTTCCGCTCTAGTGGCATAACGTTACCACTTCACGACTACAACCCTCATTTTGACTTCACCAAACCCAAACGCCCAGCACCATCCGGGGGTAAGTGAACACCAAGAACCTTGGGACGAACAGGGACCACACCATTGACCTGCTATGCCAGGTCAACTACTCACAGTCTCTGCAGGTGTCTTAGTCTCAAAAATAGCCCCTCTGGCAAGTGCCCCAGGCGGTTATTGTTGAGTCTCCTGGAAGGAAATATTAATATAGTCCAGCGTTTCTTAAACTGTGGAGTTATTTGACATCCTGGTACAATATTGCCTAAAAAAACCTCGGTTGATACTCGGTGATATTATGCTTATAACTGCACAAAAATTGTATAAATTGTAAGAGGGATAGTTCCAGTTAACTCTGGAAATGAGTTTTAAAATTGTTTTAATTAATTGATTCGAAACATGAGGAAGTAATAAAGATACTATTCTGTTATTTAATGTTCCCTTTTAAAGTTACATAAACGTAAACAATTATTAACTCCGAAATAAAAAAATGAAAGGTTTAAGAAACGCTAAGACGACGCTGCAAAGTCATTGCATACGGAACAAATGCAATCGCCTATTCCAATTGGAAGTTTTAAAATTGGAACTTCACATTTTTCTGTACGACGTAAGTTTGTAATGAGGTTTTACACACCAGACCTTTAATGGTTTTGAAATTGAAAACTTAGTCTGTAGCTGCAATCGTATAAATCATTATGGTAAAAAGGTTTCTGAAGTGAACTAAAAGAAAGAAAAAGGAAATAACCACGCAAAACGGCCACCGCTCAGCATAATGCTGTGACCCTATGCGAAACAGAGCTACAGCGCTGGTTTTTTTAGCGACGGCCGGCCGTTGACGTCAACTTATTTTACAACATGATTTTTGCAATTTTCTTCTGAAAATGTTCCCCAATTCTTATATTAATTTATCCCTTTATTTCTAAATTGTAAACTACTACTCGTTTAAAGTATTTCAGGACTAAAACCATTAAAATGCCTGCATGTAATTAAAGTAAAATTAATTAAAACGTTATGCAAATGTACTCACAGTCGTTCTAACGCGTTCAGCTCTAGGAAGGCATCCCTCTCGATCGTGTGTATTAAGTTTTCTGATAGTTGTCTGTAAAAGATAAAAAATATGAAAAAATTAAGCAGCAAACACCTGAGTTATTTTGGGAAGACATCTAAATAAACTAATATTGTAAAGAGGTCAAATTATTTCTTTGAAGTACTGATCTGTCTAAATGATTGAAATGAGAAGTTTGACTGAAAGAAGTGAATTTTTCAATTAACGTTTTATTGAATAAATTATTTATTAAATAGTTAAGTGTTTCTTATTTGCCGTATCCTATTTATGTATTTAATCCAGTATAACAAGAATATCTAAATTATATCTACCTAAACTTTAAATAAATGTTAATCATACACTTTTAGGTTATCAAAAGTTAATTCTTCACTATCATTAATGGACCTGTCACACTGTGGCCGTAAATAAATGAATACTTCAAAAAATATTTATTGATTTATCATCGCTATATATTGAAGACAATAATTCGTCTACATAAACTAAAGCAAAAAAATAAAATAAACAAGTTAATAAAGTTGACTAGAAAGTGGTGAAGGGCGGGCGTTTTTGGGGGACTGTCTTCTGTAATTTTGACGTTCAAAAAGTGATGATTCTCAGCCTAATTTGAATAAATGACACTTACAATGTTTTCAAGTCCTTCAGGCTTTGGAAGTCGCTCTGAAAGATGATTGTGATGTTGTTACCCTGTAGATCTCTGAAACAAAAGAAAAAAACAATTAATTCAACATCTTTCAAATAAAATCATCATTCATCGGTAAGAAAATACCGGATATGAGCAGTAGATAAGTAACACCCATAAAAATGCGGTCGAATCAAGAACCTGCAACTTTTCAAGTCGGTTAACGATAAACTACATATTGATTCACGTCAAAACTACTGATCGGATTTGGATGAAATTTGGCACAAAGATGGTTTATAACTAGGATTATCATATAAGATACTTTTTATCCCAATATTCCCACGGGATCGAAACTGATGCGGGTGAAACCTGTGTCATAAATAATTGAAAGTAACTCGCGGTGAAAGACGGATAGTATGGAAGTAGTCTGTGACCTGAAGACATTAGGCTAATATTCATACTGAATATTTGTATTAAAAATAATCGAAATCTATACTAGTAATAAATCTGATTAGTTTTTTTGTTGGCTTGAACGAGTTAATCTCTGAACCTATCAGTCGGTTTTGAAAAAATCTTTTAGCATTTGATAACCTATTTCTTAAGGAAGGCTGAGCTATTTTTCTTTTCTTTTTTAAAACGTTGCCCCACACTAAGAATTTCTCCTGTATTGTGGGTGCGTTTAAAAACATTTAAACTCATATACACAAACAGCCAGACCCAGAACAACTACTTGTAGGCCATACAATGCAAGACAATGTTTATGTTCCTTCTCCAGAATTAGCTTACTGCCAGGTCTTAGAACCCAGCAATGCATAAATGTGTAAGCTGTCACGCCCTTTATGCCTGGAGGCTTTTATTTGGCTAGTAAGTTTTTTTATTTACATTTTAATTAATTATTTTTTAGCTTGAGTACGTATAGTTTTTATTAGATTTGTTGGTATATTAGCGTGGCTAGCTGACATATTATGGCAAATAATTAAATTTTATGTTCTGGTTTTGTAATGTTAATTACCGAACATAAGCACCTAGTATTGTATACAATCAAGTATTTTTTTAAATTGAACAGACAGCTGTGCTGCTGGGGAGTTTGTTGCGCCACTTCTTCTTCCCAGCGATAGCAGTAGGAAGTGGTGAAGGGCGGGCGTTTTTGGGGACTGTCTTTTGTAATTTTGACGTTCAAAAAGTGCTGATTCTCAGCCTAATTTGAATAAATGACTTTTGATTTGATTTGATACAAATATTTGTTCCGTGCGGGAATCGAACTCGCGACACACAGCGCAGCAGTCGCTTAACCACTGCGCCAACCATACCGTCAAAACACGATTTGACATCACGCTAAGACCCTCAGCCGAGCAAAAAAAAAATCAGAAGGAACGCTAAACGGTACCGAAGTAATTGGGCAGCCGATGCGATGCAACGCGATGGGTCGAGGAGCAAAAAATTTCACGCGAACGAAGTCACGGCCAGAACCTAGTAGGTATAAGATAATATTCTCGACACAGGAATCAAACCATGAACCCCACAATCCACGCTACAACAGCTGGCACCACACCACATTACAACTTAGTCGCCACGAAAGAAGTCCATCAGTCCTTCGGCATCAATAAAACGGTTTATATCCCTAGATTGCAGACGTTAATACTAGTTGTAAATGTTGGGAGTTTACGACTAAATTGTGGAGTATTATGACCCTTGCACTAGTGATGGCCCAGTGGGAACGGTCACAAGTTACGAGTTGTACTTTTTTTTTTGGGCAATATTGTTCCCGCAGCTGGACAAAGAGCTCCCCTTTTTCCCTGCCTTGTGCGATAAGTGGCCTTGCACCACTTATCAGATCATCCAACCCCTTTTTTTTTTTTGGATGGGAAATCATCAAATGACCTCTCCCGCTCTGGGCTGAGCGGAAGGGCGTGTCAAACTTTTACTGACTAAAACCCACCCGTGTTCCTTCAGTTGCCTGTGCCAGGGGCCACGGTATCTCTTTCGAACAACCCGCGGCCCTGGCAGACCCGCGGCCCTGGCAGTCGTCACACCTCCTTAGCTACCGAATTAAGAGGCGCTTTACTTTGTGTAAATTATTTCATCACCACTGTTCTCAAAACGGTGAAGGAAAACATCGTGAGGAAACTGGCATGTCCTAGAACCAAAAATTCAAAGACGTGACATTTGCCAGCCCGCACTGGGCCTGCGTCGTGGATTACAGTACAGTCACTCCCACTCGAAGATAGGAGGCCTGTGTCCCAGCAGTGGGAACATTACATGCACGTTTCCTCACGATGTTTTCCTTCACAGTTTTGAGAGCAGTGGTGATGAAATAATTTACATAAATAGTTAATCATCATCTGCCTAGCCTTTTCACAACTATGTTGGGGTCGGCTTCCAGTCTAACCGGATGCAGCTGAATACCAGTATTTTACATGGAGCGACTGACTATCTGACCTCCACAACCCAGTTACTGGATACAATACCCCTTGGTAAGACAAACCCCCAGGCCCCTAGTTTTGTGTACATAAATAAATAATTTATTAAAAAAATAAAGAAAGAAAAAATAAATCTGAAAATTACTTCCTTCTCTATCATATCCTACAATTTAACAAAGGACAGCAATATCTCAGAACTGGCCCCATTAACTCATATATATGTAGGTAACTATGGCGCCCCGCGGTCACACAGAAATGGCACTTAAATGGCACTTAGTGACACTAAATGTGCACACTTCACTAATGCTCTAAGTGCCTCACAACTTAGTAAGCGAGGGCGTTTGATGTACCCTTGATTATGAATATGTATGAAGATGTGTGGTTTGGGACGAAGTGTGGAGGTAACTTCTAGGTAGAATACCATATATGGATCTATTTGACGTTTGTGACAGATCTTAGGACTTATACCTGTCCATTATACACACACACACACTGTACAGTACAGTACACTGCACAGTACAGTGCACTGTACAGTATTTTTTTTTTTTAATTTAAATGTATTTTAATTTTAATAATTGTTTAATTTTTTGAATGATTTTTTAATTTTGTAATGTAATTGTTTAATTTTATGAATGGTTTTTTAATATTTCAATGTAACATAGTTTTTTTTTTGCTAACACGTTATTATGGACCAATGTCTGAAATAAAAATACTTTTTTTTTTCTTATTAAGTTAACCATTTTCTGACCGCTGTCTTAGAACGTACAGACGCCAGCACATCAAGTTACTACAATCTGTCAAATTTCTTTAATAGATTTTCAACTTTATCGCTCAAGCATTTAAGGTTCAAGGTTGATTGGATAATTTTGACAGTTTCGGGTAGCTTGACCTGCTGGCATATTCAGTCTGTACATATTCCAGATTACGTAAAAGTTAACTTTAAAATAATAAAATCCTACTTCCTACCCTATCCTACTATGGATGGATGGATGGATGTTTGTCACTCTTTCACGCCAAAACTACTGAACGGATTTGGATGAAATTTGGCACAAAAATATTTTATAACCAGGTTTAACACATATGATACTTTCTATCCCGATATTCCCACGGGATCGAAACTTATGCGGGTAAAACCGCGGGGCGCCGCTGGTTAAAAACAAATAAAAAGGCAGGAGCTCATTGGTCATCACAAAATTCGTGCGCATCGCTGTCAATGGGATAAGTGCTAAAAGTAATGAAGGCTTTTTGTTTGTATTTAAATAAAGCAAACAATACAATTTAAGGACGTGCTAAGTATCGTTTATAGATCTCGGCCTAACACAGAACTGTTGTGACTCTGGTGTGCGTTTTGTTACCAATAAAATTATATCTCTTCTATCAACTTAATAAAACCGTAACACTTCCAACCATAAACAACAAATAATCATAAACAAAACATAGTGTTGTCCAACAAAATTAAATTAGTCGATTCCCAAGCCAATAAAAATTAATCTAACGATTATTACTAATCGAATCACTTCGATTCTCACGTCGAGGCGATTGCGGCGATTCTATCGATTATCGAGCTATCGGGAACAGACGGTAATTGCTTGCTACTACGAGTATAATTGCTGGATTTACAAACAGCGCTCCGAATAGTGGTGTAATGATGTCGGTTTTAATTTTTATCGATGTTTTTTTAATTTATTGTTTATGATTTTGATTATGTTCTTGTGTTTGTGAATGATTTATTTAATGAAATACTTGGATTAATGATTAAATGGATCATTTTGTTTAGTGATAGGCTGACTCTTCTACATCGTATCTTAAAAGATGACTTCGTCTTCGAGAATTTCGTCTGCTTACGATTTTGTAGGTCGTAGGTTCGAACCCAGACGGCGCTTTACTTTGTGTAAATTATTTAATCACCACTGCTCTCATAACGGTGAAGGAAACATCGTGAGGAAACCGGCATGTCCTAGAACCAAACTTTCCAAGATATGTGACATCTACCATCCCGCACTAGGCCCGCGTGGTGAATTACGGCTCACTCCCTCTCAAAGAGAGGAGGCCTGTGTCCCAGCAGTGGGAACATAAGGCTGATTATGCATGTATGTAAGTTATGATGAGCAGCATCGTCCCCTTGTCTGCTAATATCAACATACTGCGATCACCAATCTATCTGGCAAGCGTGGTGATTAAGACTCAGCTTCTACCGTTCAAAACCTTACTATAAGAACTGTATTCACTACCTATGTTACACAAATAAAAAATGATTATGATTATGATAAAGAAAGTGATAAAATCTAACCTCGATGTTGAAAATCAAAATCAAGAGTCATTTATTCAAATTACTCAGGCTGAGAATCAGCACTTTTCGAACGTCAGAATTACACAAGACAGTCCTCCAAAACTGCCCACCCTTCATCACTTCCTAGTGCTTCTTTCTAGTGCTTTCAGGCTTGTAGGGAGAAGAAGGCAGGTTCTTTAGATATCCCGGGAATTTGATCTTTAAACCCAGATTTAAATGGTGCTCCTGATTAGGCCATGTCCCACTGGCTGGAGTGCCCTAAGTGCCCGTTCATCTAAACCTTGGATGACCTAAAGAACCACATCGCTGATGCCGCAAATTCGTAATCAACGTGGCCAACTACTGAGCTCGAAGTACATATAAAAAAAAATGAGGAAAATAAAAGAAAGAAAAAAAGAACAATAATTATTTAAAACAATACATAATCAGCCTATAACGTTCCCACTGCTGGGACACAGGCCTCCTCTCTGTGAGAGGAAGTGGGCCGTAATCCACCACGCGGGCACAGTGCGGGTTAAGAGATGTCACATGTCTTCGAATTTTTGGTCCTGGGACATGACGCTTTCCTCATGATGTTTTGCTTCACCGTTTTGAGAGCAGTGGTGATGAAATAATTTACACAAAGTAAATCGCCTGTCTCGGTTCGAACCTACGACCTACAGCTCGTAAGTCGTGACATTACCACTGGGCCACCACGCTGCTCTCCAAACAAACAAAACAGAAACACGACAGTTGTTATTAATTATACTAACAAAATTATATTCAAACAAAACACATATACCGGGAATTTGATCTAAATCAACCCAGTTTCTAATTGTTTTAAAACATAATTGTTACACAATATAGCGCATTAAGGAAAACAGAAGCATGGCAGGTGTTATTAATCTAACAAATTATATTCAAATAAACTGCTGGATCAAAAGGCAGATGTTGTGTTTACAAAAGATAGTATTTCATGAGAAAATAAATCTTATTATCATAAATTAGAAACATAAACGTAATTGCTTTAAAACCCATGTGAGATTTTCCATACAAACAAAAATAATACATACAGCTTAGAACTGTGGCTAAGTTATAACATCCGCACGGGTTGGTCCGTGGATGGGTGTCCATCTTCACATACCAAGAACCCTCCGTGTTTCGGAAAGTACGTTAAGCCATTGGACGGCTCGGTTGGCGCAGTTATTAAGCGATTGACTGCTGCGCTGCGTGTCGCGGGTGCGATTCCCGCACGGAACAAATATTTGTATGACCTACATGTATTTGTTCCGAGTCTGGGTGTTTTTCTATCTATAATATGACTGTATTTACAAAACAAAATTGTATATAAGTAGTTTATCAGCCATCTTGTTACCATAACACAAGCATTAGGTTGCTTAGCTTGGGACAAATGGTGCTGTGTGAAATGTCCAGGGATATTATTATTATATATTATTATTATTGCTCCCGGCTGTCATTCGTGGATCTTTGACAGTCGTTACGGGTCGTCAGAAGCCCGAAAATCTGACAACTAGTCTTACCAAGGGGTATCGTATTACCCGGTAACTGGGTTGTGGAGGTCAGATAGGAAGTCGCTCCATGTAATATACTGGTAGACGGACTGGACTGGACTGGAGGACCTTAGGCAGACGAACGGACTGACTGACGCTGAACAGTACAGTCAACGTCAGTGGGAACAAAACTAGTATAAGGCCGGATTTTTCTCTATCGAATTTCCGTACAACCCTGGACAATTAAAGGTCAAAGTATTATCAGAGACGTTCGGCCTACTGTACCTGTTCCTTGGGTTACGGAACCCTAAATAATGATTGTTCAGTTATTAATAAGCAGTGTTTGCAGTAAGTAGTCAGTCGTTTTGTATCCCTGCTGCGAACGTTTCGCCATCGGAGCGCATAATTCATTCGCTTAGTGCAAACTTTATGAGCGGTATTTATCATTATTATATGGTGGTGTTGCAGACAGGAGGCAGAAGTTTCAGAGACGCTGATTGCAACATTAAAACATTAAAACCAGATTTCAAAGGAACACCACGACCCGTAAGTCACAGCTCTTACCACTTGGATACCACTGCTCCATTAAATTATTATTATTATGTGTAATATCTATTTGGACTCACACCAAAAACAAATCAAATAAAAAGAAAATCAAATGGAAAAAAAAATGAATGATGGATGGAAATGGTCAAATGGTGACACCTGTGGGGAACTACTGAACGGATTTGGATGAAGGCACACATACAGTTTATAACCAAGATTAATACATAGGATACTATTTCTCCCGATATTCACACGGGATTCAAACTTATGTGAGTGAAACCGCGGGGCGCAGCTAGTAATTTTATAAACGCGAAAGTTTCTGAAGATGGATGGATGTTTGTTACTTTTTCACGCAAAAACTACTGAACGGATTTGGATGAAATTTGGCACACAACCAGGATTAAAATATAGAATACTTTTTATCCCGATATTCCCACAGTATTGACATTTATGCGGGCGAAACCGCGGGGCGCAGCTAGTAAGCTATAAAAATACATAAAAAATAATTTCCTTACCAAGTCAGAGATTTACGTTAAAGTGTCCGTACTGAATCTTCTGCTCATACCTTTGTGCGCACATAACTCACGAACGAGGAGTAATTGGTTACGCAATGCAGTTTATTTTAGAACCGTTTTGTACCGTTTTGTTGTTACAACAATGTTTTACTTTCTCCCCATGGAGCGTACTTCAAGATTGAGGAAAGGACATCGTCATCATTTTTTTTATATTTCACCTGAAACGTTGATCACTTTACAAACTCAGAATGAGTAGGGAGGAAAGGCATGTTCACTAAAATAGTGATGAATACAATGTCACATTAAATTAGCTAGCGAAACTCTGCAGAGGTGATGGGTATCATCTGTAATACCAAAGACAAAGCTGGAATGTCTCATGTGCTAACTACACCAGCATCCATATCTTTCAAATTGGAACACAGCAACGCTGATGGGTAGCAGGTACAAGTACTCGTATGGTGATAACGTACTCAATATTTCCTTGGTTCCTTTCCCAGGTTGGACAAAGTGTTATTGTTTTTTTTCCATTAGGAATCACCCATAATGGAGGCCATAGTTTGGAAGTGTGGTGTGAGATACCCCCTTGCCAAGGTGCCTTGCAAGGTGTGGGGATTTTTAGCGTTCCGTAGCCAAATGGCGAAAACAGAACCCTTATGGATTCGTCATGTCTGTCTGTCTGTCCGTCCGTATGTCACCGCCACTTTTTTCCGAAACTATAAGAACTATACTGTTGAAACTTGGTAAGTAGATGTATTCTGTGAACCGCATTAAGATTTTCACACAAAAATAAAAAAAAAACAATAAATTTTGGGGGTTCCCCATACTTAGAACTGAAACTCAAAAATTTTTTTTTCATCAAACCCATACGTGTGGGGTATCTATGGATAGGTCTTCAAAAATGATATTGAGGTTTCTAATATAATTTTTTTGTAAACTGAATAGTTTGCGCGAGAGACACTTCCAAAGTGGTAAAAGGTGTCCCCCCCCCCCTGTAACTTCTAAAATAAAGGAATGATAAAACTTTGGGTCGTAATGGATTGTTCGGACTATGAGTGTGAGGGAAGAGTGGGTGCACCTGTCTGCGTACAGACGCCTACACTATGATATTTCCCGCCATGGCCAAAGTTTGGTCTGGAGGACTATATTGGTTTAAGATTTAAAAAATCAGTTTGACACTTGCTAGGCATCAAACCCTCTTCTTCATGCTTGAGAAACGGGCCTTATAACATCCGGGCTATCATGACTACGAGATCAAATATAAATATCAAATTCATCTATAATCTTATTGTTTATTCAAAGTACCATAAATAAAAACATAAGTGTAGGCCATAGACAAGGCATAGATCAAATAGACCATCTGTGTATGTTCAAAAGAGGATTATGTCTCTAAACCATAGATTATAGAACGTATAAAAAGATTCTGAAGCGTGTCATGGCATACATTTAACGTGTTTAGAAAAGATGATTTTAAATCTAACTTATTTGAGTTGGTTTTGGTATTATAATATTTTAAACTAGCTATGGCAAGTGGCTATATAATACATATTAGGTATAATATATATTTATACCTCTATACTAATATCGATCGATCAGGTTAAGCTACGCTTGCCGCGGTTGGTCCGTGGATGGGTGAGCTTCTTCATATACCTACCTACCAAGATACCCAAGAGTATAGAAGTCATCATCTGCCTAGCCTTTTCCCAACTATGTTGGGGTCGGCTTCCAGTCTAACCGGATGCAGCTGAATACCAGTATTTTACATGGAGCGACTGCCTATTTGACCTCCACAACCCAGTTACTGGGTATTCGATACCCTTAGGTAAGACCGGGCTTCTGACAACCCGTAACGACTGCCAAAGATCCACGAATGACAGCCGGGACCAACGGCTTAGCGTGCTTTCTGAGGAGGGGTCTTGGTATGTAAAGATGGTAACCCATCCACAGACCAACCGCGCCAAGTGTAGCTTAACCTGATCGATCGACTCGTGGGACTGTTATTACTTAGCCACAAGCCTCCCCGTTCCCGTGGGATAACTTCCGAACTTAAAAGCGGGCGAAACCGCGAGGAAAAGCTAGTATAAGATCAGTGCTCTCTAATAAAACTTCAAATATCTTTCAAAGTAGCTATACATTACTGTACCTTTTACTTTCGATCGACTTGGAAGTCGAAGTCGAAGCCTGAAGCAAACGACTTTAGTTTAAACACAGTTTTAATTAAACTTAGTATTTGCTTTGATTAATATCCGTCTGCAGCGGTACAGGTGTGGAGAGAAGTGATTTCAAATTTAATGAAAGTTAGATTTACTTTTTAGGATATTAGATGGAGCAAGTTTCAGATAAATTAAAATAATTATGAAAAAGTGAAAAAGGTGAAAATTTTGTTGCTCCATGTGTTCACACTTTTACCTGTTTTCCTACGATTTTGCTTTTTAAATTCTTAGAAATGAAACGTTTTATGTTCATATAATATACTAGCTTCTGCCCGCGTGGATGTCGGAAGTTATCCCACGGGAACGTGCTACCAGGATAAAAAGTATGAGCTTCCCCAGGATGCCATCTATATCTTTGCCAAATCAGAAGTTCAGTGGTTTAGGCGTGAAAATGTAACATACAGTTTCAAGTTCAAATCCTGGACTTAAAACCGAATTACCCCTTTTTGCCCCGTCAGGGGTCAATTTTCGACCACTTTACATACTTATTATTAATTATTTTCTGTCGGAAGTATCAATACTGAGTTTCGATTTAATCGAACCGCGCATTCAATTTTTTCCACACAAACTTCAACACCCCTATATCCCCCTTTGAGGGGTAGTTTGAAAAACTTATAATGATAAACTTTATTACTTACTTAGGCAAGTATTGTTGCCAAGTTTCCAGTTTATTAACTAAATTAATAAGATTTTTCATATAAACTGTAACCCCGCTTTTCACCACCACAGGGGTGGAATTAAAAAAAAATCATTTGGGATGTGTTCATAACTTGACTCAAAGATTATTTATACCAATTTTCGAGTTAATCAAGCCACGCTGTAAAATCCTCCCCTGTAAAATTGACTACCCCTTTTCAGGCCGTCAGGGGTAGATTTTCGAAAAACCCTGATACACATTATTCTTTACTTTCAATTTTAGGTATAAATACTGAGTTTCGAGTTAATCGGACCGCGCGCTAAATTTTTGTCCATACAAACTTTGGAACCCCCCAACCCCTTTTAGGGGGTAGTTTATAAAAACAAAAAATGTCCAACTTCATAATTTACTTAGATAAGTATTCGTGCTAAGTTTCAAGTTTATTAACTCAAGGAATAAGATTTTTCATACAAACAAAATCCCCCCATTTCACCCTCTTAGGGGTGGAATTTCGAAAAACCCTTTCTTAGTGGATACCTACTCTTCACGAAGAATACACCCTCCAAATTTCATGTCTCTAGGACCAGCGGTTTAGGCTGTGCATTGATGTCTCAGTCAGTCAGTCAGGACTTTGAATTTTATATAATTATATAGATTACGCAAAAAAGTTGCTTATTAGTAAAAAAAGTCAAGGCCCTGCGGGGTAATTGCGTAGCAATGGCTTTTATTTTGACAGTTCAACAACATCCATTGCGTTATTTACGTTGTTGAGCAGATTTTTTTTCGAACATATGAAGCGATGGATTAGTAATATACTTCAAAATGATTCAAATTGAGATTGATAGTGTGTTACGCAATTATGGTGCTGATATGATCTTACGCTAAAACGCACATGCAAAAAAATTGATTGATACCTTATTTCTCTCATAATTTTGCAGTAAATGACCATACGTTTGTAACTCAGACAAATAAATTACTCTTTTTTTGTCTGTATAGATGTTAACATAATATTTACAAACTTCTAATACATATTATCTATACATATTCGTTACTATACACAGATTAATTACTATTTTTACAAGCTAACACTAAAATATACACTCGAGAGCAATGAATCCGGGTCACTTAAAGAATGTTAAAAATCTCGGAAACTAAAAATGATAGGTTAATGCAATAAATTGTATTTAATAGACAATGTAATACTCCTTAAATGAAAGTAAAAAAAATATGAGTCACCATACATTTTATTAACACAAAATTACATAAAGAAAAAAACTGCTGATCTCTCCTTAAAACAAAAATAGGAAACATGAAATTTTTGAACTTTATTACGATTTTCTTGAATTTTAATACTTCGTATTGCCTCCTCGTGCTTCCATTACTGCGTTTACGCGGTTTGGCATGCTGTACACCAAGTTCCTTATACGATTTTGGGGAATATTCTCCCATTCCTCTGTGAGAGCAATTTTGAGCTCACGAAGCGTGATTGGGGGAGGGTTTCGTTGTTTTACGCATCTGCCTAGCTCGTCCCAAGCATGCTCGATCGGGTTGATATCCGGGCTGCGCGCTGGCCACTCCATACGAGTAATGTTCATCTCTTGAAGGTAGTCATTCACAATCCTACCTGTATGAGGTCGGGCATTGTCATGCATAAATATAGCATCCTCACCTAAATTGACCATAAATGGACCAACGTGATCATTGAGGATTTCTTCCACATATCTTACGCTAGTTAAAGAGCCGTTTTCTATGATCACCAGCTCTGTGCGACTTTCAGAAGAAATTCCGGCCCACACAAGTACAGACCCACCACCGTAGGCTACTTTTTCTTCGATGCATGCTTGCTTGAATCTTTCCCCTGGTCTTCGATACACTCTGTGTCTTCCATCGTGCTTGTAGAGCATAAATTTTGATTCGTCGGAGAACATAACTTTTGACCAATCTTCAATACTCCAATTTACGTGGCTCTGGGCATATCTTAGTCTTGAAATACGATGCCCACGCTCCAGTTTAGGGCCGTTTGCAGGTCTAAGGGGTTTTAAGTTAGATTCAGCAAGCCGACATCTTACTGTCCATGCACTTGGGTTACTTCCTCCGAGGCGTCGAAACTGATTTGTGAGTTCAGTTCCTGTGAGAAAGCGATTTCGAAGCATGGTATTCACCAAGTATCGGTCTTCTCGTGCTGTGGTACACCTGGTTCTGCCCGTTCCTGGTCTGCGTAGGTTAGAACCAGTTTCTTCGTAACGTCGGAGAACTCTTTGTACTGTTGACAGCGACACACCGACAGTCCTGGCTGTATCGCGCTGACTCCGGCCGGTTTCCAGCATTGTAAGTATTCTGGTGCATTCTTCAGGCGTAAGCGACATAATTTCAGCTTGAATAATGAATATAGAGCACTATCAACATGGTTTATGTACCCACATAAATGACAGATTACAAACAAAAGCAAAACCAAATGCTGTAATTTCGTAGTTCCATCTTCGAAAGTGGCCCTTTTTCAAATTTGTTTTTTTTATGATATAACTTTACAATAACTAAGAAGTTTTAATAACTTCATTTAAGGAGTATTACATTGTCTATTAAATACAATTTATTGCATTAACCTAGCATTTTTCTTTTCCGAGATTTTTAGGATTCTTCAAGTGACCCGGATTCATTGCTCTCGAGTGTACTATATACAATTATATACAAGTATATAATAGGAAATAAACTACAAATGATTAAAATAAAAATATAATATCCTGTACTAACTAAAACTATTAAGAAAATAAAATATTGCGTCGAAATATTCCTCCGCATCGCTGTAGACGGGTAATAAAAATAAATAAAATAAATTGATTGAAAATTTATTACATAATTGCATTAAGAAACAACTTCCCATTCCTCAGTTCATTCACTCACATTCCATTCGTTCGGCGGTTTATTTCAGTTAAGTTAAATATCAAGTTACTGTTATTGATTCATGTTAAATCGGTTCTAGGTGGTAACTTTATATGGTACTGAATTAGTTTATGTTTTATTTACTGCACGACCCCTTTCAGTTACTGTAAATAAGTAATTACTGTTCGTTAAAACGGTTGATTATGAGATCTGAGCTCCTATAATTAATCCTAACTATAATCCTGCTAATATTATAAACGCGAAAGATTGTATCGATGGATGTTTGTTACCCTTTCACTCAAAAACTACTGAACGGATTTGTATGAAATTTGGCACACAGGTAGTTTATACCAGGATTAACACATAGGATAATATTTGTCCCGGTAATACGTTTCCGTGGGATAATTTCCAACCTTCACGCGAGCGATATCTACAGTATGTAACAAAAACCCTGTTGTTCCTTGTAGGAGCGTATATATATACCTATAGGCTTACCATTATTGAAGTTATAATTTAAAAAAAAACAATGGTGGCCGAACATTGTCCATAATCAGATAGTTTTGAAATTCGATACATTGTTACAAAATGTTTATAACATCTGAACTTACAAGTACTAATGGATCTAGCCTACGGTCGATAAAGATTGCCGCCGCCGGCGGCGGCCCCTTTGATTCGCGATAGCTAGACAGGTTGGCGCCAACCGCCAAAACACAAAGCAGGCGGCACGCACAAACTCCCTTTGAGTACGACCGCCACTAGCCGATTGTCCCCCTCACTGTCCCTCAGTCGCCCGCGCAACTTACGTCCGGACGGATGTATCGTACGTTGACAGAAAAAGAACCAAATTATTGTGATTTTGTGAGTGAATTCTGTGTGTGCGTTTTTTCCAAAATGTCTTATTCAAATGAGGAATATTGTAGTGTACCAAGAACGTTTCGCAACTCCAACGAACATAACTTTGCGTCGACTATGGCTTCCCAACGTCTCCACATACGGACGTTCAACATTGGGTCTGTGCACGGTCGAGACCAACATCGTATCGCAGGATAACCGAGGACTCGAGACCATGACATTGAGGAAGAAATCCTCGTGATGTTTGAAGAAGACCCTACGGAAGTACGTGCTTTGTGGGTAAACAAATTAATTTTAAAGTGTTAGTTATGTCCACAAATGACTAAATAGTTACTACGTAACAGATACTTCACTTAGTAGAAAATTAACTACTGCTATAAAAGCCTACTCCGTCTCGTCAGCAACCGCTGCATGCTAAAATGTGCCTAAATACTCAAACGTACAGTTGTGATTGCTTCACACCGCGCGATCCCACAGCACTGAATTTGGGCCGCAAACGGCCCGGACCGCTCGGCCGGGCGGTAGGTAATTATAACGTGCAAGTACATGGAGTGACGGAGGCCTGGTTATGTGTTTATTGTAATTATCAATCGTCAAACTTGATAAGGCAACTTTTTGAAAAATTCAAACTAACGTTCCCAAAGTGTTATCTATCAGTCAAACAGCTGAGTGATGTGAACGACACGTGACGAGTTCATGACCTTAGTGTAGTACGGTAGTGTGCGGCGCGGCGGGCGGCGACAAAGCGACCGGTTGCTACCTATTTCTCTTTGCAGGGGTGAGCAATCAGTGTTACTTTTCAAATATTTATTATAAAATATTAATTTTGATTTTTTTTTTTTCAATATTTTTATAATTGACTTACGTAATTACCATCGGATATCGATTCTGAAAACGTCCCTACTTGGAACAACAGGGTTTTTGTTACATACTGTATATTTTCAGAACACAGTGAATCCATACAGTAGCGTTAGTAAAGTATCCTTAGAGCGAATGCTAATATTATTTATGGGCTTCATGAATTTTATTTCAAGTCTGTAACAGACGGCTGCCTGACCATGGCATTTTCTCAAAGAAAGAAAAGTGACTGTGTGTGTGTCACTTAGCAGTACGCGTGACATAAATTAGCGAATTTTAACACCTGAACTATTCACCAGTTACACTAAGAATTCACTACAACACCTCTCGAAACATACAAAATAGAACCAACCTAAACTCCACACTCCTCGCCTCGCCTGTACCGTTCTCGCAAGCTATCAAGTGAAACTATTCGCCGAACGGCAGCAAGTTCTCCTAGTTTAATAATTAGTAACTTGGACAACTATTTAGAACTATTTCTCATTTGTTTCAGCGAGTCTTCGAGTCCGGAGTAAATAGTTACTTGTAGGAGTTGTAGGTGAAGTTGGACTATTGTTTCTCTCCTTATTGGTTACCATCAGCACCCTGCTTAACACACTTTCGATCCGAATAATCCGAAGGATTTTGAAACTCATCCACACATACCTATCTGTCTTTACATATTATAAATTAAAATTATTTATTTTTTCGTCTTTGAAATATCTCGGAACCCTGGGACCCCGAGATATATGCCGGACCTTTGGAAGGCGTACGAGGGGCCAAAGCCAACTCGCACAGGCCCGTTAGACGTTTTCAATGAAATGAGGCACCAACCGACGATTATCCCTGTTTGCACTATGCAAGTGCACCCAAGGACAACCCCCGGTTGGTGTAGGACTATTGCAAGACATGGAAACAAAGATGGGTGGTTAAAGTGAACTGGTTAGGACTATGGAGAAACTTTCAATGTTCTATATAAATTACACAGATTTAATGGCAAGGGGTGAATTGCACACTCAATAATGGGCCCCTGAAAACGGTCGCTAGCACATAGTATCGTAGCGAGAAGGGGGCAATATGTCCTGAGGTGTTTATGAGGAGTGGAGAGGTATTCCACGGCTATCACGACAATCCCGGAAGTACAGTCAAGATCCCTACCAGCATCTTACTGGAATACTTCCTTCCTCCGAGCTATTGTTTTTCTCTTTATTGGTGACCATCAGCATCCTGCTTAACACACTTTCGATCCCAATAATCCGAAGGATTTTGAAACTTACTTTACATATTATAAATTAAAATTATTATTATTAGTAATAACAGGCGCATGGGTCGATCGATCAGCTTATGCTACGCTTGCCGCTGTTGGTCCGTGGACGGGTGACCAGCTTCACATACTAAGACCTCTCCGTGCCTCGGAAAGCACGTTAAGCCGTTGGTCCCGGTTGTCATTCGTGGATCTTTGACAGTCGTTACGGGTCCTCAGAAGTCTAACAACCAGTCTTACCAAGGGGTATCGTGTTACCCAGTAACTGGGTTGTGGAGGTGTGATAGGCAGTCGCTCCATGTAAAATACTGGTATTAGACTGCATCCGGATGGACTGGGAGCCGGCCCCAACATAGATGGGAGAAGACTAGGTAGGTGATGATGAAAACATCCCAACGACTAGATAATATCTAATACTAACTTGAGATACGATTGAGTGAAATTGATAGCACTCCTCTGTATAATTTCACTACAAATATTTTCAGAGCCATTTTCTTGAAAATGACACCCAAAATTCCGCTCAAATTTCCCCAAACTATTTAAACAAGTAAATCAAAGGGACAGTTTTCAATATGGTTGATCAATTGTCCGCATAGCGCAGTGGCTGGCTCTCTGCCAAGCCCGCAGTGGACGCAGCGCTAAAGGGAATTAAATGTGCAATCTGGGGGGAGAAAATTAAATAGGAGTATTTATTAGGTGTCTGCTAACGAAAACGGTCGCCGCTCCGCACCCGCGGGGGCCGTGGAAGAAAACTGAGAAACGAAATAGTATAGATGGAAAAATGAAAAAGGTTTTCTATTTCACAATCTATACATTTCTTGCTAAAGGTCCAAGGATTAAGGCTTCGCTTTTTATGGATGAGCTTCGTCATCATCTGCCTAGCCGTTTCCCAACTACTTTGGGGTCGGCTTCCAGTCTAACCGGAACCGGATGCAGCTGAATACCAGTATTTTACATGGAGCGACTGCCTGTCTGACCTTTATTATTACCCAGTAACTGGGTTGTAGACAACCCAGTTACTGGGTAATAATAAATCCCCTTGGTAAGACTGGTTGTCAGAATTTCGGGCTTCTGACGTAAGGGCTGTAAAAGATCCACGAGTGAAAGCCGGGACCACCGGCTTAGCGTGCTATCCGAGGCACGGAGGGGTCTTGGTATGTCAAGATGGTCACCTATCCACGGACCAACCGTTGCAAGTGTAGCTTAACCTGATCTATCGACCCGTGCGGCTGTTATTACTTAGCGACAAGCCCCAACTTCTCATGCACATGCTTATGGGTTCAAATCCTGGCTAGTACAGACGCCAGCACACCAAGCTACCCGAAACTGTCAAATTTTCCCAATCAACCTGGAACCTAATACTTTAGCGATAAAGTTGAAAATCTATTGAAGAAATTTGACAGATTGTAGTAGCTTGATGTGCTGGCGTCTGTACCATAGTTTACTGAGACTCATTTCGTTCGCTACTGCACGTCAACTTGCGATTGGAGTTGGAATGTTAGGCATAAGCTCCTGGGTTTAGTTTCCAGGTCAGGTTTGTGTGTTGCCTGTCTGTCCATCTTCTACAGACTGTACCTCGGGGAGTGTGCTCAAGAGCTACATGAGCTCATCCCGCCTTCACCTTTTTACCATCGGGAGTCCAGACGCACTGCGGGATACCACCCCTATTTGGTTAATATACCATATATAGGTACGCACTAAGCGCTTCTCGTCATCTTTTCTGATGCGCACAGCAAAGGAGTGGAATTGTCTGCCTGCGTCTGCATTCCCGAGTTCATACAACCCTAATCTCTTCAGGGCGAGAGTGAATAGGCTTCTTCTGGGCAAGCTCGTTCCACCGTAGATCTCATCCCTGCCTCTGGGCTGGATTGAGGTCAAGAGTGAGCCCATTGTCAATAAAAAAAAAAAAAAGGTAAAGTGTTTGTGTTTTTTCCAGTAGGGATTTTTCAGCAGTAGTCCTTATTCTAAATTTGAGTGGATGGCAATAGATTGAGTATAATTTATGGGACTCCAACAAGACTAGTGAAAAATTTGCCACTCCTAAGTAGCTTGTTACTGTAATGCAAAAGTTCGCCAAGAATGGTTTACTCAAAATCCTCTTTGATTTATTATGAGAACTGAAGAGGCATTTATTTATCAGTGGACGTTGACATATCAGCCGAAACATGTCAACTGCTGGTCATAGCCCCCCAAGCATTGCCATATAAAGGCAACCTATACTTCAAAACCGCACGACACACTTTTATTCCCAAACCGAAAATAAATACTACATTATGGACCTTCCCTGCTCACCCCCATAGCTATTAATATCAATTATCATTCGGAAACAGTTCGCCAAATACTGTATTATTGCGCCGTTTGTCAAAAGAGGGGCGGCAGAGGGTGATAAGAAGGTTTTCTAATAGGTAATCATGGAAACCATGTCTTTTCTTTCTAATTTAAAAATGCAATGTTGCTGTTATTGATTCATTGTTACTGCTTCTTGAAAGCAGAATCTGAATTACAAAAATGGAGGATTTTATTTTGAATTTCGGACAAAAAGGGAACCCTTATAAGATCAATTCGGTGTCCGTCTGCCAAGACTCTTTTTCTCAGAAACGCGTGGAGTTATCAAGTTGAAATTAATATCAAATACTCAGCGCTGCAATCCCTTGAAGCAGTGAAAAAATCAAACTTTTAGGTCAACGCAACCAAAAGATACGGGCGTTTATGTTCCGTTTATGCCGCATATTTTGACACTCGCAAGGGATGCAAAATCAACGGGTGCTTCCTGTTGACATAGAATCATGAAATTTGGCAAGAAGCATTAAGCACAAGTAAAGGAAGAAAACCGTAAATTTGTACTTGGACGTACTTTGTATATGGAACCTTCGGAGCGCGAGTCCGACTCGCCGGTTTTTTTAAAGTATGTAGCTCATTCCTTTTAGCAAACCTATATATTATATTATAATACAACGTATTTCTGTCAAAAGACCTTTGATCTCATTTTTGTATTATTTGCAGTAATTTATGTTCTTCAGCTCATACATCATCTGCCTGCCTTTTCCCAACTATGTTGGGGTCGGCTTCCAGTCTAACCAGATGCAGCTGAATACCAGTATTTTATATGGAGCGACTGCCTATCTGACCTCCACAACCCGTTACTGAGTAATACGATGCCCGTTGGTAAGACTGGTTGTCAGACTTTTGGGCTACTGACGATCCGAAACGATTGTCAAAGTTCCACGAATGACAGCCGGGACCAAGGGCTTAACGTGCTTTCCGAGGCACGGAGGGGTCTTGGTTTGTGAAAATGGTCACCCATCCACGGACCTACCGCGGCAACTGTAGCTTAACCTGATCGATCGACCCGTGCGGCTGTTATTACTAAGCCACAAACCCCCTCTCTATGTTCTCCAGCTATGGTTAGAGAATGTCCAGGTCCATGAGGAAAATAGTATACAATTTTTTTTAATTAACTATACAAATATCTATACCAATAATAAAGCTGAAAAGTTTGTTTGAACGCGCCAAATCGCTGGAACTGACAGTCGAATTTGAAAAAAATCTTTTTGTATTTTGATAGCCCAATTCTTGAGGAAGGCTATAGATTAACATCACGTCAGGATTCTTAGGAGCCGAGCAAAAAGAAAACGAAGGGCCGGCGATGCGTTGCGATGGGCTACCCCATCAGGGGAAAAATAAATTTCACGTTGACGAAGTCGCAGGCAGAAGCTAGTGTATGGATAAAAACATGTATCATGAATTTTTTATCCGAAACATTTTTTTTTAAATTGAATTGGCTCAAAAAAGAAACTTGCTGCATGCAAATACAGCCTAACCAGGAACAACCGTTCAGCATCAGCATCAGCCTATAGTAGTCCAGTGCTGGACATAGGCCTGACCTATTGCACGCCATTCAACTCGATTTTCGGCCATTTACTTCGACCGCGAGCCAATGTATCAACTTAATTTGATTCAAACCAACTCAGACGCACCCGCGGGCACGGCCAGGCTCTTCTAAACCACAATAATTCGAGTACAATCCACAGTTTAAGAGACTTTTCTGAGGGATATAATATAGAGGAGCTATTGAGCGGAAACGCTCATTGGAAGACGATGCCGTCGGCGAGAGAGTAGGGCGACCACGTTGTGAAATATGTCCAGAAAGAACTCGATACAAAACATCACGCTTTGTTCCCCGAAAGATTGAGCAGCGGTGTACCTGAAGTACATACACCCACATTTTGCCAGTCCCATGTAATACTGGGCGAGCTACAAACAACAATATCAAAAGGAGGCTCAATTATTTTAAAAAAAATCACACGACACAGACACGCGCACCGAGGGCTCCATACTTTGTAGGTATGTAAATAGTTTCAAAATTATTTTTGTGTAACGAAGCTATTCAACCTCTCCACCCGCCACGGTGATCCTGCGATGCGCGCTGTTCGTCATCAACTCGGTCTTTGACATGTTCATTTGAAGTCCGACCTCTAGGCTTGCCGTGCTGAGATCTTCTAGCTCCTGTGTCAGCATCTTCGTAATGCTACAGTTAAATTTTTAAGATTAGAAGTCAAGATTACCCATTGTCCTTTACGATTTGAATTATCTAGCTTATTTTGGGCAGCATAAATAGTAATAAAATCCTACTAATATTATAAACGTGAGAGTTTGGATGGATGGATGTTTGTTACTCTTTCACGCAAAAACTACTGAACGGATTTGGATGAAAGGCACACATATATGGTTTATAACCAGGATTAACATATAGGTTACTCTTCATCCCGATATTCCCACGGGATCGAAACTTATGCGGGTAAAACCGCGGGGCGCAGCTAGTTAATTATAATTTCGTCTAGCTGACCATGGTCTGGCTCCAAAGTAAAACGAGTGACGATTCTAAAGTGCGTGTGGCGCACCCTTTGTAATCAACCCGCTACTAAAGTATGAAACTCGTGCCGACACGAGATAATCTACAACACGAAACATTTGTAATTTAATTGGCTATCGGACACATTAAGTTTCTAACCTAACTGTTCTAGATTTCAGAAGAAAAATAATAGTCTATTATTTTTGACGGCACGGTTGGCGCAGTGGTTAAGCGATTGACTGCTGCGCTACGTGTCGCGGGTTCGATTCCCGCACGGAACAAATATTTGTATGACCTACATGTATTTGTTCCGAGTCTGGGTGTTTTTCTATCTATAATATGTATGTATTTACAAAAAAAAAATTGTATATAAGTAGTTTATCAGCCATCTTGTTACCATAACACAAGCATTAGGTTGCTTAGCTTGGGACAAATGGTGCTGTGTGAAATGTCCAGGGATATTATTATTATTATTTATTAATTAATTTTTTTTCTATTCCTGTTCTAGATTTCAGAAGAAAAATAATAGTCTATTATTTATTTATTAATTTCTATTCTATTATATTCTATTCCTAACTGTTCTAGATTTCAGAAGAAAAATAATAGTCTATTATTTATTTATTAATTTCTATTTACTTTATATTCTATTCCTAACTGTTCTAGATTTCAGAAGAAAAATAATAGTCTATTATTTATTTATTAATTTCTATTCTATTATATTCTATTCCTAACTGTTGTAGATTTCAGAAGAAAAATAATAGTCTATTATTTATTTATTAATTTCTATTCTATTATATTCTATTCCTAACTGTTCTAGATTTCAGAAGAAAAATAATAGTCTATTATGTTCGAACGTAATTTGAATTGTTACTAAATAAACAAATTGAATTTCGTGATTACTAGTTTATTTATTTATAAGTATGTATTAGGTATGTTGAGACTGTGTGTACTCTCCGTCACTTTTCCCTAAGGGTTCATTAGAAAACCAGCGTCAGACAGCATCTGTTTGGCATTAATGCTGAAATGAACCTTTTTGGCGCAGCCGTGAGGCACACACTATTGTTGTCTGTAACATTATTTGTTATTTTATTAATTTTGTATTTTGTGTTTCACGAACTGTGTCCAAATAAACGTTTTTCTTTCTTTCTAATTGATCCTGTTTTAGGATTTCACGAAAAAATCTCTTTTCCACGAGAAATTTCAAGACAGTCTCCCCAAGCCCTCCTCCATGCTCCCCCGACTCGCCCGCGGCTCCCTACTTTCATAAAACGCTTGGAAGGAATCCTGCAAATGATCCTCATTGAACTTCTCTATGTACAGTCACGAGCAAAGACATGTAATCATACCCATACAAAGAAAGAAAAAAGAAAAATATTTTTTCGGGGCACGTAGAGGACAATCCTTTTCTTTTAAAGGAACTAGAAATCCCCTTAAAAAAATGCTGTACGGTTCCAAAAAGGAGTCTCTATCTCAGCATAATGCTTCGACAAGTGAATGCTGTGGTAAGTGTTAAAGCAAAACTCAGAAGCAGTTTGCCTGGAAAGTACTAAACTAACACTGGTAAAACAAGACACAATTCTTGATACTTACTGCCGCACTCGCAGATGTCACTCTAAATATCATCTGCCTGCCTTTTCCCAACTATGTTGGGGTCGGCTTCCATTCTAACCAGATGCAGCTGAATACCAATATTTTACATGAAGCTACTGCCTATCTGACCTCCACATAGTTACTGGGTAATACGATACCCCTTGGTAAGACAGGTTGTCAGACTTACGGGCTTCTGACGACCTGTAACAACTGCCAAAGATCCATGAATGACAGCCGGGACCAACGGCTTAACGTGCTTTCCGAAGCATGGTCTCGATATGTAAAGATGGTCACCCATCCACAGACCAACCGCGGCAAGCGTAGCTTAACCTGATAGATCGACCTGTGCAGCTGCTATTATTTAGCCACGGGCTATTAATATTTTTAACTTGGATTATAGGTACAACATAATTGAAATTTTTTCATTTTGTCATATTTTTAACTGACAGCGTTCCAATTTATAATAATTAGTCAATAATGGAACTCCATAGTCATTACTTAAAATAATTACAAAACGCAAAGTATCCGTACCTTTAGCTAATTTCGATCAATACTTTAGGAGAAAATCTTTGTTGAATTTCACTAAGATGGGCGTTCACATCTGTTTGCGGCTGACTGTACAGGTTGTATATAACACTGTATTATATCACGGGGAGTAAGCAGTAAGCTGAGATGGTAGCGCTCGCTTTGATTTGAAAAGAGAGAATTTCGTTGTTCTTTTATGTTTTGTTAGAGTGTCGGGTAACGCGTTCCTATATGTAACGGATAGACTCGTTTTAAGTCGCCTGGTAATGTTTACCATCATCTCATCTGCCTGCCTTTTCCCAACTATGATGGGGTCGGCTTCCAGTCTAACCGGATGCAGCTGAATACCAATATTTTACATGAAGAGACTGCTTAACTGACTTCCATAACCTAGTGACTGGGTAATCCGATACCCCTTGGTAAGACTGGTTGTCAGACTTTCGGGCTTCTGACGACCCGTAACGACTGTCAAAGATCCACGTATGACAGCCGGGACCAACGGCTTAACGTGCTTTCCGAGACACCGGAGTGTGAAGATGGTCACCCATCTATAGACCAACCGCGGCAAGCGTTGCTTAACCTGATCGGCCGACCTGTGCGTTATTAATTACCAGTGGCAAGGTAACTCAAATGAATTATTAACCTAAATGATAACATGGACAGTGGCCTTCGACAGGCTGAGTTGGAAATGATAACATCCTTACAGGTCGATTGGAGGTTAAGCTACACTTGCCGCGGTCGGTTCGTGGATGGGTGACCATCCATTATAATTATATATCGAGACCCCTCCGTGTCTAGCACGATAAGTTGTTGGTCCCGGCTGTCATTCGTAGATATTTGACAGTCGTTACGGGTCGTCAGAAGCCCGAAAGTCGGACCACTAGTCTTAACAAGGGGTATAGTACTGCCCAGTAACTGGGTTGTGGAGGTGGATAGGCAGTCGCTCCATGTAAAATACTGGTAGTCAGCTGCATCTGGTTAGACTGGAAGCCGACCCCAACATAGTTGGGAAAAGGCTAGGTTTTGAAGTAATATGGCTTGGTATCCAATGTAAGCTGCAAGGAACAGTAATTCATATTTTACATTACATTTGCTTTGCATAAAAATTACCATAAACAAACATAAATAAATAAAAAATAACCCAAAAAGCCTTTCTTTGTTACATTACTTTGCATATGCACGGACAGAACCGGAAATGTAAATTTCCCTTTTTATTTATACCGGAAGTTGCGTCTGTGGCGCCCTCTGTATGTCCTTTGTGCAATTTGGGGAAAACACTTTACAAATATGAATATGTATTTTCTTTTATTTTGAAAGTACAAAGTCACAAGATATTGTGACATTGCCTGAAAACAGGTAGTTAGAGCTAATTATGTGTTTGCTGAACATATAATATTTTTCAAAGGCGGACATCGATAAAAAGAACAGTTCCGGTAGGCCTAGCACGAACGCAATTCCGACCTTAAATACACGAACGATTAAAAAAAAAACTTGTTTTGCACATAATATTTACTTTTAAGACTTTTGATTTTATAATAGTGTTAGTTATTCTCCGGAAGAGGAATTCAAGCTTCTTATAAAATAACTCTACTGAGTAGGGTTTTAAGTTTTTTCAAGTGCACTTCCCTCTTCTTTCATTCATTCATTTCATCGTTTAAATCAATATCTATTTGTATAGAAAAACATAATATTCCAGGTCTGCACACATGAAGACATATTGTCGGCACGTGCAGATCCGACCAATATGATGCTAATATGGACCCACCCTTACGGACAGGCGGCGACAGAAGTGCTTCGGGTAGGATTGCGACTTTGAAGAGTGACTTCGAAAAGGCGGTCCCGAATAATCATTTCATTAGGACTGAGTTCATTGAGCGTTGTTTTTTGTTTTTTTGTTGGGACAATCCCAGGACCTCCGAGGAAGTTAGAAACGCGGCCACGGCCGGCGCCAAAAAAAGAAGTGGATAGTCATCAGCGAAATGAGGGCTTACATTAAATCAGATTTCAGGGATTAGTCTATTAAACTACTAACAGCGTCGCGGGTCCACCCGCATAAGTTTCGGTCTCGTGGGAATAACGGGATAAAAAGTATTCTACGTATTAATCCTGGTTATAAACTATCTGTGTGCCAAATTTCATCCCAATCCGTTTAGTAGTTTTTGTGTGAAAGAGTAACAAACATCTATCCATCCTCACAATTTTCGCGTTTATAATATTATTAGTAGGAAGTTTGCAACATTTGAATTCTTATGTGCCTTGCGATTGTGGGGAGAAAAGTCGGGAAATTTTTGACTGTGTGAATTTCATTGACATTTTCATTGCGTTATTTACGTTGCTGAGCAAACAAATGTTTCTAACATAATATGAAGTAATGGGTTAACAATATCCTTCAAAATGACTCAGATTGAGATTAAGAGTGTGTTACGTAATCAGGGTGCTGGTTAAATGTTTCTGTTGTAGTACTTTAGTGTTATTTGTGGACACAGTACCGGTTAGATAGAGATTCGTTGCCCGCAATGTTACCACATCATAATTATATTAATACATGTTTTTTTAATGTATGTTTATTTTATTTTGTTTTTTCTTTTGTTTGTCAATCATATGTTGCAATGGTTTATTTTATATCTTGTTTTAATTGTTGTTTTTATTTATTTATGTGAAAACCAGCGCTGGGGCTCTGTCACGTATAGGGTCTTAGCATTATGCTGTGCGATGGCCGTTTTGCGTGAATGTGACGCATGTTTACACCCAACTTGTTATTTTTTTTTTGTGTGTTTGTTCTTTTTTATGCGTCATGTTTGCCGCAAATAAATGTATTTTCTTTCTTTTTTTCTTACCTTATGTGTTCTTTATGGTTATTACGGTGTAAAGACAAAGCCTTCATAATTTTTTTACAATCACTTAAAGCGAGCTGGAAAAACTCAAAATTTGTTTTCACACGGGATTTCATCAGGAAATTCTCAGTAGCTAACTGGATTCTGGTTATGTGGCCGGTTGATCAAAAAAAAAAAAATACAATACATTTTATTTCACATACACCTACATGGGCACTTATGAAACGTCAGAAGCTACGTGCACGGTTCCAATTGGTCGTTTTCTATGGAGAAGAGACGGCAAGGAACTCCGGTTACTTTTTAAAAATAATTTACAATGTTTTCAAATTACAGTAGGTATGGGAGGACAGCGTAGGCCAACATGATGGCATGGCACTTCTGCCTACCCTTCGGGGATTGCAGAACTGATATTCTGTGTTTCAAGAGAAAGCCTTCCTTATCTTTCTGCAATCACATAAAAAAACTGCTACAAAAGCAAAAAATATTGAAGTAACACTTGTGTACCCAACTGTACCATCTCCCCTACCGACCAATAGTTTGCAGAATTATGAATCGGTAGAGAAGAAAAATCTTTTCTTATTTCAGAATGGAACTGAATAAAAAAGCGACCAAGTGCTAGTCGGACTCGCTCACGAAGGGTTCCGTACCAACGAACCCTTAAAAACAAATGAAAAAAAAATCCTAATCAAATCAATTTTTTTTTTAATACTACATATGTTTAAAAAAAAACATGTTGTGTGGACCGCCTTTAATTTTTAACTCGTGTGTGTTGTAAGTGTAGTAAAGTAAGGTGATGGAATTATTTACACAAAGTAAAGCACCTGCCTGGGTTCGAACCCACGGCCTATGACTCGTAAGTCGGTAACTCGTAAGACCGTTACCACTGGGCCTCAACTGCTCTTATTTATTTATTAAAACTTTATGCACAAGTAAAAGAAAATACTGTACAAAGGCGGACTTAATGCCTGAGGAATTTTATACCACACGACCTTAGGTACGGAACCCTAAAATAAATCCTCCGCTTGGTATAAAACTATCTGCCAGATAGAAGAGAATATTATTCAAGCGTCCGTGAGGTTTTATTATTTTATCATAAAATCTGCATTTGGGAATATCTATGGAAGATTTAAAAATAATATCTGATTCTTTTATGGTTGAATTCTTGAATGTAGTTTAATTTTTAGTAGCTGTTAAATATCATACTGTCTTTAGCAGTTTAAGATGCACAAGGGTGACTGCTTAGCGTTCTTGGGATTGATTCTCGGGTCGGGCAAAGGGTTATTGTGTTTTCATTCTGAAGTTGGTAGTAGAAAATCAGGATCTGAATACGTATAATCTAATGATATAGGCATCGCCACCTATGGACTATTATACGTACGTGAGATTAAGAAAGAAAACACGTTTATTTACGGTAAAACATGGCTTGAAAAAAAATACAAACACGTAAAATAACAAATTCTTTGAAAATTTTCGCCCAGCCACGATTATCTATCCAGCCATCACTCAGCATAATGCTTATGCGAGACAGAGTGATTTACAAATATCAGACTAAAATGATGCGGGTGTACTATACTTTGTACTACCACTTCGGGGAAAAGAAGCATGATGCAATACTTTAGAATGCCCTGAATGTACTTGTCATTGGGCAACATGGCCCATGCTCAGCGGCCTTGCCCGTTCTTCACCTATTACGCTTTGAAATTGGCAACTTGCTAGACCGACCCCTTGACAATTCAAAAGTGCATGTAATTCTTGTATTTTCTTTCTTTCTAATTGGTTTATTTGAAATAAATTAGAGTTTGAGCAGTTGAACTTTATCGATTAGCTATAGTGATCATTTTTTTCAGCCATAAAGGCATTCTGTAGTTTCTATTTGCCCCCATGGGAAAAGGCGTGAATTTATGTACATATGTTTTAGTGTAAACAAATGTATCCTTTATCTTTCTTTGAATCACCGACTTGATGCAAAATGTTTGACAAGCCCAATGAATAAAATTTATAAAAAATGCCGCCTCTAAATATTCAACACTCTGCAATAATTTCACGGGTTTCTTTCCCTAAGGAAAATATGGGAAGGTTTTTCTATAATATTAGAGTATATTACTATGGGTTTCTCACCCCCATAAATGCTATGGGGTGTTTATTGGTAATTTAGATAGTTTTCATGGTTTTTGATATTATATCAATGCTTCGGAACCACTTTTCTTTATCCAGCGAATGCCAGCGATAGATACAATTTTGTAGGTTTGTACGATAAAAATTCTTGCTATATTTTATGTTTTTTTTTTCGGTATTCCGGCTTTACTGTTCGGTATGGGACTGACAGGGTTAGAACTTACAATGTTGACTTGTGAATGAATCGATCGCCAAAATGTTGACTCACGAGTTTCGGGGGGCACTTGTAGTGCATTAAAATAGCATGTAGAGTATGTTGTATGTTCGCCGGCGTAATCTGTGCAGCCAAACAATGAAGACCTGAACTTTACCCCCACATTTATGAACGTTGTTCCGTTTTGTTAACCGTCTCCGGACACAAGTGGGAAGATGTGAGACACAATAAGAGAGTGTGATTGTGGAGCTATGTCGCAAACCTTACTCCGCCTCGTGTCCTGCCCTCTGTGTCCCAAAACCTTCAGTCAAAGTGACCTCTGCCCTGCACTGACGACGTCGTGGAAGTGGCAAAGTTTTGGGCCTACAAGATTTAAAATACAGTAAATTCGCGTACATTTTTCTTCCAAACATGTGGTAATCAGCAGTACCTAATCACCATCATGCATACCGAAGCGTTATTTTAGTGGTTTGTCGTTTAGTTATTCAATTATGACCTTTTTGCTCTTTTTATCATTAGTCATCAGGTTATTTTGTTATTTCATGACTTGTCATTGCCGCAAAAGTATTCTGTTGACTATTTATATTTAAAAACAATACTCACAGCCGATGCGAATCAGTAGGCAATCTCTTCGGGACATGTAGCAGCCCTCGATGAGCACAGTCAGCCGCTGCAGCGCGGCACGAGCACGCCCAGGGGCAGGTGGCGCCGCGCGTCAGCGACGCCGCGGTGATCACCACCACGCATACGAGGAGTACGCGGAGGTAAGCAGACATCGCGGCAAGCGTGTGCCGGACGGTTCGTGGGAGGCGTATGGTGGTTAAGTCATGTTCTTGACCTGGAAAGAGACAGAGAAATTGGTTAATTACATGGTCGTAAACAAGTTGTCAATAGATAAAGTGCTCACATAACATGAATATCTGTTTAATTTCTCCTCTCGCAGGTCTGACAGAATATTGTTTTAAAGAAATAAGTAGTACCTCTGAACTCAAAAGTTATATACTGTATCTGTACCTATCTATTTTTACTGTGTGTACATAAATAATAAAACATCCTGGACACCTTTAAATAGACTCCCGACTCTAGTAGGCCGAAGTAAAGAAAACGTTCTCAGGTGGAGATTCAAAATCAAAATAAAAAGTCATTTATATTCAAATTAGGCTGAGAATCCGCACTTTTCGAACATCAAAATTACAAAACACAGTCTCCCAAAACGCTCGCCCTTCGCCACTTCCTAGTGCTTTCGCTGGGAAGAAGAAGTGGCGCAACAAACTTCTCAGACTCCACCCACAGATGACTCCGCCCTGGAGTGTAAGCGTGGTGCTGTTCCACCAACAATTGGGCACTTAATATCGTGTCCTGCGTGTCCTGTTGTCTGCACGCTACAGGAGCTGATGGTGCCAAGCTGGTAGCCAAATTCTGGTCTGACAGTATATGTATAGATGGCCATCGACACAGTAAGTAGACAAAGAATAGTCACGCTGTCTACATCTCTGTGTCTATTGTCATATCGCAGGTATGCTGGAAGATCTGCTAATCATTTGTGTCAAGTAAAATGTAAAACCGCACTAATGAAAAAAAGTTTTTTTGGTATTGCCCCACTCATATATAATAGAGTACCTAATATTGTAAAAAAATATGACTACATTAAAGTTTAAAAGGGCGCTAAACGAACTTTTGATTATGAAATCTTATTACACGATTGACGATTTTCTTAATGATGATTCACTAACTGATTGACACACTGTTACTCTGATTGACATAATTATTGTGATTGGCTTAATTATTATTTTTTATTACTGTAACACGCTGACATTTTTTTTTTATTTTATATTGTATTTCCAATGATCTAAAAGTGATTTTTATTTGGAATTATTATAAACCTTTGCATGCCCATGTGACGGTAAAATATGGAGAACTTTATTTAAAAAAACACCTTTGTACTATACCCATGTGCAAAGAAATAAATGATTTGATTTGGTTTGAAGAGATTTCTTATGAAATAAGCATCACACTTGTACCCATTTTTCTGTTCAGTTTTTTCTTGTCTGTTTAAATAATAATAATAATAATAATAATAATAATAATAATATCCCTAGACATTTCACACAGCACCATTTGTCCCAAGCTAAGCAACCTAATGCTTGTGTTATGGTAACAAGATGGCTGATAAACTACTTATATACAATTTTTTTTTTTTGTAAATACATACATACATACATAAATAAGCTGTTGTTTTTCATTCTCGTCTTTCAGAAGGCGGTTATGAAAGACATAAATAATAATCAAATAAAATTACGATCCCTGGTACATAATGAATACATACTTGTTTTTTTAGTTATTTAAGTTGGACAGTATTTCAGAATACACCACTTTCAAAGAACAGAATCGCGTTATGGTATCGTATAAGCGGCCGCGTTTTTATGTGTGTGTAAAAGGGCAGTTACAGTGCGGTCTCACACAGGCCGCGTTTTAAAATGCGTGTCCCACACATGCCGATTTATGAAACGTTGAATAAAAAAAAAAAACCTACTTATTTTCTTATTGATTCGTGTCGAGAATCAGTAGCATAGTTAACTCCTTGAATTTGACGAGGATGCAAAACGAGATTGTATATATGTGTACATAAATGGTAAAGTAAATAATAAAATAAATAAATATAATCTCAAGTCAATGATACAGTATGTTCTGCAGTTTACAATGAAAGCAGTTTAATATGAGCTGTTCCATTTTATGATCTGCAACAGTCCGTTAGGACAAGACTTTCATAATCGTAAAATCGTTTTAGAGGTTAATATGTTAAGAACAAACAAACTCGCAACTGGTTGCTTAAAAACATTCCAAATTCGTCACGTATGCGTATCTTTTTGGGTTCCGTATCCAAACGAAACGGATTCCGTTGGCACCTAAGGGTCCGCTGTCTGTCTATTTGTCACAGGGCTGTATCTTTTGAACCGTAATAGGTAGATACTTGAAATTTTCAGAGAGTGTGTACGCTAAACATCAAGCAATACTTAAAGCTGACTTCTATTCAAATTCATGTAGTTTCAATTTAATATCAACTTTACTGTTGAGAAAATTAAGTTGATATCAGAGTGACTAGTGAAAAACTTGTAAAAATGTTTGAAGTTGTAGCGTAAACTGAACTTTATTGTGTAGGAATTAAAGTTATTTTTCCAATAACTCATATTTGTTCACATGTTTGGAAACTAAATCTCGAACGCAGATTACTTTAAAAAATTATACAGTGGTATGGATCCCTTCGTGTGCGAGTCCAATTCGTACTTGGCAGCCTTTTATTTGTTTTTTTACAATTCTGCCGAGCCCGTATCACAACAATCGTGAAGAATCAAAATACCTTAACTCCTCAAGCAATTACTAGCTCCAATAACTTCAATGCACCGCCGGGCATCGAACTCATAAATTTAATTCCGATGCCTTACAATTGAACCGCCCGACCTCGGTTCATTTCACTTTATGCTTACTGTTAAAGTGGTAGGCAGAAGCGATGGTCGTAGGTTTATTAATAAAGAGATTATTAGTCACAAGACTTGTATTTTTTTGACGGCACGGTTGGCGCAGTGGTTAAGCGATTGACTGCTGCGCTGCGTGTCGCGGGTTCGATTCCCGCACGGAATAAATATTTTTATGACCTACATGTATTTGTTCCGAGTCTGGGTGTTTTTCTATCCATAATATGTAAGTAATTACCTACAACAAAAAAAAAAAAAATTGTATATATGTAGTTTATCAGCCATCTTGTTACCATAACACAAGCATTAGGTTGCTTAGCTTCGGACAAATGGTGCTGTGTGAAATGTCCAGGGATGTTATTATTATTATTATTATTTTCTTTCTGGGTCCCAATTCTGATTATTCCGCGAAATCTTACCACGTGCAAACCTCGTCTGACGCCGATTCCCTTGTTCACAAACTAAACTAAATTTAAGTTCAGTGCATCTTTTTCTTTCTATTTCATTAATAAAAGAACAGAAGATAAAAATATTAGTTTAGTCCTGTCAAATTAAGATACTCCATAGACAGTTTAGATGCGATTAAAAACATGGCTACTAAAAATACGTCCATTTACGTCAGGCGCTCACTAATTTGACAGGACTAAACTAATATTTATCTTCTGTCCTTTTCTTAATGCAATAGGAAGAAAAAGACGCACTGAACTTTAATCTAGTTTAGTTTGTGAACAAGGGAATCGGCGCCATCGTGTCTTTTTAACGGCATGGAATAGAAAAGTCAATCGTACGAACAACATGTATTTTGACAGTTCGAACCACGCCACTGTGTCATAGAGAATAGGTATGTTATTAGCAGATGTCGTGATAAACGATGGAATTGGCGTGGTTTCGAAGTAAGGAATCGTTAAGTGGTCATAGTGAATTAGGGCACGCAAGTGTGTGCATGGTGACAAACAAGTTGCCGGCTAGCCAGTTGCAGTTGTTGAAATGAACAAAAAAGTAGCGTTGCTCCCGCGTGCACATCGTTCAAATCTCGGCGAGGAGACAGCGACAGAGACCAAATAGTTGCTGGGCAACTAAGTTCCCTTATAGTTTAAGTCCCTGTTAGGATTACGGAACCCTAAAAATAGGGACCTGTAATATTTTGTCCCTGCAACGGCAGCTTCAGAAATCGGTATAGTAAGCAAACCAGGAGAATGAACATTCATTTTTTCTAATTATACACCCGAATGAATTCAAATACATTTTAAAATCACAAGTATTTTTCAAGCGCTTTCCGATTTAACAACATGAAAAAGGGTTGTTCCCATTCAAAATAAATAATAGTTCACACTACACATCTTTGAAAGACAATAGCCGGGTAGTGTGATTGAGGGAGCGGGTTCGATTCCCGGGTCGGTTAAGTGTGAAACTGCTGGTACTTATGCCTTTTGTAGTCTTTATAACGCTGATGATTTTATGTGAAAGGGGTGGGAATCACCCCTTCGCTTATTCTCACCACGGTTTTACCCAGCCTTTTTTTTTAGCCCGTGTCCCACTGCTGAACAAAGGCCTCGCTACTCTCTTTCCACCTCCAGAGGTGTCAAGGACCAATCTTTATCAAAGGAGTCCAGCTCATCCCGCCATCTCCGTCTGGGCCTGCCGCGATGTCGTTTGTCATTAAGCGCATCTGCCACGCTTAAACGGAATTGGGCTGGACACATCTGCCGCAGGTCAGCCGTGCAATGGGCCAAACTTACGACCTGGTGGGTCCCGCTTAATGGCAAAGCCAGGCTTTACTTTGTGTAAATAACTTCATCACTACTGCTTTTAAAACGGTGAAGGAAAACATCGTGAGGAAACCAGCATGCCCTACAACCAAAAATTCGAAGACACGCGACATCTAATAACACACACTACGCCCGCGTGGTGGATTATAGCCCACCCCCTCACACTGAGAGGAGGCCTGTGTCCCAGCAGTGGGAACATTATAGGCGGATTATGCTTGCTGCTTATAGTATATGGTTATTTTTATTTCGAACGAATGCCTTTTTTTTTGTGGATGGGAAATCATCAAATGACCCCGCTCTGGGTGGAGCGGAAGGGAGTGTCAGACTCTTACTGACTAAAACCCACCCGTGTTCCTTCCTTAGCCCTTTCTGTTCCAGGGCAGTGGTAACCCTTTCGGACGATCCCGCTACCCGGAGCGAATACCTGACCTCCACATACCAGTTACTGGGTAACACGATACCCCTTGGTAACACTGTTTGTTAATCTTTCGAGCTTCTGATTACCCGTAGCAACTGTCAGTGTCAGACTTTCGGGCTACTGAGTACCCGTAACGACGGTCATTGTCTTTAATTACCGGTATCGACTTGACTTGACATAATAATATGACGTGAACCAATATCTGTACCTTTTTGAGAGAAAATAAAAATATTATTATTATTATATTATTATTATTAACGATTGCCAAAGATCGAAAAAAAGAAGTCAGGCTAAAGTCCAGGCCTTTATTGCTCTATAAAAAAGAAAAAAAAAAACATCTTAGCTGACACCTACTATTCTGCTCACACCCGTAAACTTAAAAGCTTTACACTAAATATGCGTCTGATACCCTTTAATGATGCGCAGCGCCCATCATACAAGTCGTAATGATAAAAACGCTGAGTTCTCAAGATATAGGAGCTAGGGTTGGCCTGGAAAATATTATTTTACTGAAAATATAGCACTTTCTTCTCGGCACGAATTTCACGAAAATAGCTTATAAAGTTATAACATTTATAAAACACCAGAGGGGCAATTCTTGTAATTTTAAGAACGTACACAGTCTGATCACAGTCTCAATCTGTCAAAAATCCTTTAATTTCCAAATTTGACAAGTTTTTGACATCGATTGTCGCTTAGATCTGAAGGCCAATTCGTAATTTAAAACATTCAAAATCTAGTCGCAGTCTCATCTCGGTTTCGATCCCGTGGGAATATCCGGATAAAAAGTATCCTATATGTTAATCCTGGTTATAAAGTATCTGTCTGCCAAATTTCATCCAAATCCGTTCAGTGGTTTTTGCGTGAAAGAGTAACAAACATCAATCCATCCATCCATCCATACAAACATTCGCGTTTATAATTTTAGTAGGATAGTTACGATTAGCTATTCGTTGTTATTTACTTACATATTATTTTTATTAGTTAGAGTATGTTCAGAATATTCTGAGAATTTGACAGAGAAGATACCTTTTGTTGAGAAAATCATAGTCTGTTATTATTAATTCATCGTCAAACTCAAACTCAAACAATTTATTTCAATTAAACCATTTACAGGCACTTTTGAATTGTCAAAATTAAATAGTCGGTCAGTTAGTCAGAAAGTTGAAGCTAGTCGCCCATTCCAAAAACGTAGATCTCTATGGAGAAGAACGGGAAAGAAACTCCACGCTCCTCTGCGACAACCCTACCTCTTCGTGCACTTTATATTATCATTGCTCTCTCTAATGGAGCCTGCTTGTAGTGCACATGGGAGCTAAAATTATACGACGTTTGACCTCTGGCATTGCTTGCTTTTATACTCCAGTTTCAACCAGATTGTATGGCAAAATATTACTCGTAATAGTTGAGAAACTCACATTTTTCAAATATCAAGTTGTAACAAAATAACGCTAGCCCTAAAAGTAGTTTATTCATAGTTGACTACTGAATCGATTTCAGTAACTACAATTAATATAGGTAATTTAAAAAAAAAAATATACGTATGTATGTGACTAATGTGTACAAATTATGTATGTGAAAAAAAAAAAAAAAGAAATCTTGGTTGTAGAGGTCAGACAGGCAGTCACTCCATGTAAAATACTGGTATTCAGCTGCATCCGGTTTGATTGGAAGCTGACCCCAACATAGGAAAAGGCTGGGCAGATGATTGTATAAAAATCCCTATAACATCGTATTCTTACCATGAACATTGTGTACTTTGCTCTATGCAAGTTATTTCATCACAAACCAGTGAAAATAACATTGTGAAAAAACTAACTTGTCCAAGAACTAAAAACTCGAAGACTTGTGACATCCACCAACCCACACACGGATACGAGACTCCTCTCTTCGACAGGGAGTGGGCTGTAATCTACCACGTGGGCCCAGTGCGGGTTGGTAGACGTCACATGTCTTCGAATGTTTGGTTCTAAGAGAAGCCGGTGTCCTCACGATGTTTTCCTTCGCCGTTATGAGAGCAGTGGTGATGACATTATTTACACAAAGTAAAGTGTCTGTTTGAGTTCGAACCCACGATCTACGACTATCGGGGCCAAAACCACTGGGCCACCATTGCCACTCTCAAGTGCTGACGGAATGTTTGAAATGCACGAAGAGAAGGTTGATTGGAGCAGCTAAGAAAGTAGGAACGCACCTACTCTATGGTATAACATTGAGTAATTAATAAATTGTTCTCAACAAAGATCTCTGCCACTTGAAGTCTTCACTCACTAATCGATTTGTGCTAAACTCGTCCCAATTATTTCCGGCGGATGGCTCGACTGACTAATCGGCCTCGTTCAAGATAATCGTCTTCTAACGATTATTCGGTTAAAAATAAACGATTAATCGGCTTAAATAGGTGTCGGACTTCATGGTCAATTTGTAGAAAGAAATTAAGTATGTGAAATCTATGCGAATTCTTTTGTTTTTAGGTTATTTGGGCCTCATATCGACTCTACACATAACATCATCTTCAATTTCAATTTCATTTATTTGCATACCATAATGTGAATTGAGTTGTTAAAATAGGCTTAAAGCTAAGATACAGTTATGGACCCTGTAAGGGCACAGTAACATAAGTAAGAATAAATAATTAAAAGTAAAAATATTAAAATAAAATAAGTAATAGCATTTATAAAATTAATAATTCTTAATTAAATTAAATGTATTTAGATTATTAATTATTATTAATATTTAAATTCTATTGCTATTCTAGTCACAGTTTATCATTCAGGTATTCATTTATATTATAGTAGCTTTTGTTTATAAGAAGTAGCTTTAATTTATTACTAAACATTTTATATTTATTTATATTCTTAAGATGTTCGGGTAGTTTACTATATATTTTTATTGTCATTACATATGTACTTGGTGATCATTGGTTTACAGGGTAGCCAGGACATTGACGTGCAACCTGTCACCATGGATTCAGTACATGATTCTGAGCCCGCGGTGTAATTTTATGCACCTAGATTATAAAAAAAAAAAAAATAGTTTTTCCATATATTTTAACGTACGTAACGTAGGTATTGCACGTTTCTATGAAACTGTTGATTTTTTTTTTAATATCTGACGTAAAATTTCTACGCCAGGGGGGGTCTAGAATCATGGGCTGAATTTAAGGTTACAGTTTGCGCGTCCTATAGGACTTTATCCCAGATAACACAGACAGTCTTATTATGTCTTGTCTTTGACGGTCGTAACGGGTGGACAGTACAGTCACGATCAAAAGTATGTATACACTCGGCTTTATTCAAAAGCGATTTACTCCTTTATTTTTTTATTACATTTTATGTTGTTACGAACACAGTATTTTCGAACCCATAGGTTTATGTAATATGTCGTATTTCAACGTTGCATTCGTTATTTCACGAAAAAAACGCTGTTGAAAGTTGCCAAGTGTTGTCATATTGGTGCTCGTGACTGTACCCCGAAAGTCTAACAACCAGTTTTACCAAGGGGTATTGTATTACCCAGTAACTGGGTTGTGGATGTCAGAAGCAGTCGCTCCATGTAAAATATATAAATGAAAGAAAGAAAGAAAAAGTATTTATTGCGACTCGTACAGAAATATCATAAAACTAAATTAAACACAATCAAAAATAAAAAAATTAAACAAATTATATTATAAAAAAAAGTAACAAAACCAAATTATATAAAAAAGAAGTAACAAAAAGAAAAATGAAACAAAAAGTCCTGTACGAGGCCAAAAGGCTCCTATCTCAGCATAATGCTACGACATGACACGACATGTATTCAGCTGTATCCGGTTAGAGTGGAAGCCGACCCCAACATAGTAGGGAAAAGGCGGGCAGGTGATGATGATGACCTTATCGCGGAAAAATGAACCGTTCCTGTGTGATATAAAAAAATAAAAGTCCTCCAAACCATATTTCGGTCACGGTGGCCAATCTCAAAAGACACTAGCCTTTGGCGCGGGAGATATTATAGTGCAGGCGTGTGTGCACAGACACAGGTGCACTCTCTCTACCCTCACTCTCATAGTCCTCAGGGACGGCAATCCGACACGACCGGAGAGAGATCAGGCGCAAGACCTACGGCTTAACGTAACTCCGGGCTGTTACTAAGAAATTCCTATTGGAAAAACTCAAAAACACTTTGCCCGACCCGGGAATCGAACTCAGGAGCCCACACTCAACAGTCGCGCTTGCGGCCACGAGACCAACAGGGCAGTCAGTGTGTGTGATACTAAGAGAACGAAGCGTCGGGCAAAAGGTGGTTTACTTTAGTTCCGTAAGTTCGGTAAAGTTTAGCCTAGGTACAATCTAACGATCACAAGCTGCTTTTAGCTCTGTAGTATTATGACTCACAGTTAGTAACTGGTAACTATGTACGATTGATTTATTACCCAGTGCATTATTAAGCATGGTAATGTGTTGTGAGTAATGGCAGTGACTGCCTCGTTGGTCCAGTGGTCGCAAGCGCGGCTGCTGATCCTGGGGTCTAGGCTTCAATCCCTGGATTCATCAAAGCCTTTTTGCGTTTTTTCATTAGGAAAACTTCTGGATCTGTGATTGCCTTTTTTTTTTTTTGGATGGGAAATCATCAAATGACCCCTCCCGCTCTGGTTACCACTGCCCTGGAACAGAAAGGGCTAAGGAAGGAACACGGGTGGGTTTTAGTCAGTAAGAGTCTGACACTCCCTTCCGGTCCACCCAGAGCGGGAGGGGACATATGATGATTTCCCATCCGAAAAAAAGGGCCTATCCGGGCCCACTGCATTACGGCTCTTACAGAAAGGAGGCCTGTGTCCCAGCAGAGGGAATATCATAGTCTGTTTATGATATTTTAAATAAGCTAGACACTGCTAGAAAACGTATATTTATAATTTTATTAGCTACTTCAAAAATGCAATGTGTTCAAAGTACACACGACTTCTCGCTTGCCAGCATGCGCCTCAACTAGTGGGTTTCATAACATAACGTCACGCCTGTAAGTAATCCCCAAAGGGGTAATCAGAGGTGCAATTATACCTAGTACACCCACATTTCGCTAGTTACGAGTATGTTGAAGTCCCATTTAGGAGGCCAGCCTACTGCCATCAACCGAGTACAAATCCAGGCTCCGGGCTGCTAAAAAATTCTTGACAGAAACTGGGTTACCGCGGCTATATAGGTATATATTATAGTCCTCCAAGCCTTATTTCGGCCATGGTGGCCAATCTCAACGGACACTAGCCTTCGGCGCGGAAGATGTTATAGTGTACAAGTGTTACGCAGACACAGGTGCACAATATTCCCTCACTCTCATTGTCTGGTGGGACGGCAATCCGACACGACCGGAGAGAGATCAGGCGCAGGACCAACGCACCGAGGTACGGGGATATCGGCCCATCGCCAACTTCTTCCAAATTCCTAATGTAAACTTCCAATAACACTTTGCCTGGGAATCGAAGGAATCAAACCCAGGACCCGAGGCTCCGCAGTCGCGCTTGCAAACCACAGGACAGCTACACTATAAATATTGTAATTACTATAGCAGGAACTTACCAAACTGACCAAGTATCCATTCAACTTCGCCGAAAGTCTAACCAACTTTTCAAAGCAATAAATCATTTTTTTTTCACCTTTAATTAAAAGACTGAATGGCCGACTACCTCGGCTTATAAAAAAAAAGAATACAATTGAAACGTCAAAACCTATTGTCAAAGTTTGACACCTCGAAGAATGGCGTTGTGTCAGGTTGTTGAAATAAATAGAATGGGTTCCGCGTGGTTCTATTTATATTTTTATGTTCACGCCTTTTTGAAAGGCTTTGGAAAAGCTGGTGTGGAGTCTTTTTGTGTTTTTATTGTGATCAAAGATGTTTTGAACGGTAGCGCAATCTAAACATGGTTTTGTTTTTAAAGCGCACTTATATAAACGTAGGTATTCATTTAATTTTGTTTCTTGCATGGCTTAATTTGGTACTGTATTAGTACTATGTAATATCCTGCTATTCCTACTAATATTACCTATAAACGCGAAAGTTTGTATGGATGGATGGATGGATGGATGTTAGTTACACTTTCACGCAAAAACTACTGACGGATTTGGATGAAATTTGGCACACAGATAGTTTATAACCAGGATTAATATATAAGATTAGACTTTTTAACCCGATAATCGCACGGGATCCAAGCTTACGCGGGTGAAACCGCGGGGCGCAGCTAGTAGGGAATATTTTTTCCAAATCGGTCGGTTAAAGTGCTCTGCTGAACACGGCCTTTTACTGGACCGGTATGAGATATTTTGTTATTGAAAATATTATACATAGTACCTATAGTCAGTTATCCTACTAATATTATAAACGTGAAAGTTTGTATGGATGTATGGATGTTTGTTACTCTTTCACGCAAAAACTACTGAACGGATTTGGATGAAATTTGGCACACATATGGTTTATAACCAGGATTAACATATAGGATATTTTTTATCCCGATATTCCCACGGGATCGAAACTTATGCGGGTGAAACCGCGGGGCGCAGCTAGTTTATATTAAAAACTTTTACACTTTTTTGTGTTTCGTAATGTTAAATACTTACTATTGTATAGAATCAAGTTCTTCTAACTGAACAGACAGCTTTGCTGCTGGGGAGTTTGTTGCGCCACTTCTTCCCACCCAAGTAAAGCACTAGGAAGCGGTGAAGGGCGGGCGTGCCGGGGAACTGTCTCATGTAATTTTGACGTTCAAAAAGTGCTGATTCTCAGCCTAGTTTGAATATAAATTACTTTTGATTTAGAATTAACACCACATTGAACAAAAAGGACAAATTAAGTGAGCTGATTTGAATTGTTTCTTCATTTGTTTTTTTTACATTGCTCTCACATATAGAAGCAACAAGAATAATGTACCCAGGATTTTGTAATATCTTGATTTAAAAGAGTGTCCTTGGAGTTTCTTGTCCGTTCTTCTCCATAGAGATCTACGTTTTGAAATTGACAACTAGCTTCTAATTTCTGACTAATTGACTATTTAAATGAGTTTGAGTTAGGTAGGTAGTTGCCAGGTTTTGAAACCACAACCTAGAGCTTGGTTTAGACCTATAAACCTATACGTAGCTGTGTAAAAATAATTCCTATTAAATCCGAACCGACTAGCGGAAAAACATTTTTTTTTTCATTAAAAATGTTTGTATTTAATTTAAATTTTCCAAGATAACGAGAAAAAGCGTTTAACCAATTATACTTTTAAACCTAAAAACGTCCCAAAACTTGTTAAAAACGCTTACAATTAATTAAACATGACAGCTGTCTAATTACAAGTACCTACATACATACAACTGTCTAAAGGGTGCTTCGTAAACGGAACTCTAAATGAGCTCAGCGGGTACCTGTCAAAAACGTGACGTTTTAATTAAATTCCAAGGCTTTTTGTCTGTTTGTGTGTGTGTTTGTTTGTGTAGCTGTATACAATGTAGATGGAAACTGGGTGAAAGCTACTGTATCTTTTTGTTGCTGAATGGTTGGCGAAAGAGTCGTCACCTGTTTTTTTTGAATGCGAACACAGCAAGCAATGTTGTTGGGTGGCAAAATTAAGTTGGTGTGCCCTTGGTGGTGGTGTTTCGCCGAATATACTCCTTCGTAGGGAGGTCAATATTAAACTAATAACAGCGACATTAAGATTTTAAACTGTCAGAGGTGTCAAACAATCATAGTCCTCCAGAACGAATTTCGGCCATAGCGGCCAACCTCAGCGGAGACTATAGCCATTGACGAGGGTTCTCTTCCCTCGGCACAAGGAAACCAAGCAACAATTAGGTAATTAGACACTTATTATTTCCTATAATGAATATGATGATGTATGTGAAAGTTTGTATGTTTGGAATGTTTGGATGTTTATTACTCAATCACGTAAAAACGGCTGAACGGATTTGGATGAGCACACAGATAGTTTAAAGACGAACGTAGTACGTACATCTGGGCATCTCTTTGCTGCCATGGCTTATTTTAATTTAATTTCATATTTCAATTGTTTTTTTTTTTTATTTTTTCATTACGAATGCTCTTAACGTTCGCACATGCATAATATTTAACATGAATGATGTAACCAATACTTTGTAACCATATTATTGTGATTTAAAAGAGTTTCAATGAAGTTTTTTGCCCGTTCTTCTGCATAAGTACCTACTACGCTTTGTAATGGGCAACTAGCTTCATCTTTCTGACTGACCGACCCCTTGACAATTTCAAAGTGTCTGTAATTGGTTTATTTGGAATAAATACTGTGAGTTTGAGTTTGATGTACAGAAGATTTTTATATATTAAGATAATGAATATGATGATTGTGATAGTTTGTATATTTGGATGTTTTTTACTCAATCAAGCAAAAACGGTTGAACGGATTTGGATGAGCACACAGATAGTTTATAACCTGGATTAACACATAGGACGAACGTATTACGTTCTTAGGCCGCTGGCAAAAGCTAGTTCCCTATTAAAACAAGAAGGACGGCGGTGTTCCTTGTAACATTTAGTTTGAATCTACGCTATCCTGCTCAAGTCCTGTAAACTTGCTTGTTGCCAGAGCAAGTAATGACTCTAGTTGCCGTTCGATCGACCTATTTGCTGGTCTATATGGCAAAAACTGCCTTACCTCTTCCCAACTATGTGACCATCTTCCAGCCTTACCATATCCTGTGCTGAACGCCGCTATGATCATAAATCTATACACACGGCAGGACAGTGCGCACAGTCCGCGAATTGACACACAATTGGGAGGGGAGCGTAAGTAAGATGGACGGACGACACGCGACTCCGGAGTACAGTTGTGGAGGCTAGTGTTAGGAGTGGTAGTTGTAGGGAGAATCGGGCAGAGGCTAAAGAGAAAGAATAAGATTGAAATCATGTACAGAGAGAGGAGCTTTACTTCGTGTAAATTATTTCATCACCACTGCTCTCAAAACGGTGAAGGCAAACATCGTGAGGAAACCGGCATGTTTTAGAACCAAAAATTCGAAGACATGTGACATCTACCAGCCCGCACTGTGCCCGCGTGGTGGGTTACGGCCCACTCCCTCTCGCAGAGAGGAGGCCTGTGTCCCAGCAGTGAAGTCCAGGGGGTCTACTCCGAAGTGCAAAGTGCGAATGTTCGGATCGGACGATACATGACTGAACCGAATATTATTGAAAAATGCGAAATAAGTTCGGATCGGCTTAGTTGGGTCGGGACCATAGTCAATATTCGAAAGAGTGTAGGAGTGTAGGATCGGGACCGATCGAACTAAATAGTAACTTCGTAGCAGGAAACGGCCGAACATTCAGCCGATACTACTTCGGAGTAGACCCCCAGGTAATTAGGGGTTGAACATGGTCGGGGGTAGAGATTGTGGGGGTCGAACATGGACTAAACCGTTTATTCACTATGTTTTCCTTTACTATTGAGTCTGAGGTTTCATCGTAGGAAGGGGTAATCGGAAACTTATGATCGGTTGCTACTCTTCAGTAATTGGGTACCCAGCGGTGTCAGATGTCACTAGCTCTATGTAATATTCTGTGTATACTAGTTGGTGCCCGTGACTTCGTTTACATACAAACTTTCACTCTTTATCAGAGGTTGTGTTACCAAAAACCCTATCTCTGGTCAGTGGTAAGATCAGCGGGGGCTCATGGCTAAGTAATAACAGCCCCACGGGTTGATCGATCAGGTTAAGCTACGCTTGCCACGGTCGGTCCGTGGATGGGTGCCCACATTTACATACCGAGACCCCTTTGCGCCTCGGAAAGCACGTTAAGCCGTTGGTTCCGGCTGTCATTCGTGGATCTTTGACAGTGGTTACGGGTCATCAGAAGCTCGAAAGTCTGATAAACCAGTCTTACCAAAGGGTATCGTGTTACCCAGTAACTGGGTTAAGGAGGTTAGATAGGCAGTCGTTCCATGTAGAATACTTGTATTCAGCTGCATCCGGTGAAACTAGAAGTCGACCAGAACATCGTTTGCAGAACAGATGGCCGATATAAAAAATCAAAAGTCATTTATTCAAATTGGGCTGAGAATGGGCAGCACTTTTCGAACGTCAAAATTACAAAAGACAGTTCTCCATAACGCCCGCCCTTCACCACTTCCTAGTGCTTTTAGGATGGACCATCGCGGCAGGCGTGGCTTAACCTGTTCGATTGACCCGTGCGTGTTATTACTTAGCCACAAGCCCCTCATAACGTAGACTACCAGTGTGCAAAATCTCATGCAAATTCATTCAGCTGTTAAACCGTCATGGGGTCACAAACATACTATCGCCAAAACATACATCTGACCATTTTGAAAACAAAATCCCGTGCACATGATGACCGCAGCTGCGTCCGTAAGTAAAACAAAAGAGGATCCTTTTTAGGTCGACTAATCATATGCGCTGCAAGCAGGAATAGTCCTTATGGTAGTCAGATATAGATTTTGGCGATAGTACGTTGTTACAAGCTTTCTCATATAAAAAATGGAAGGTCGAGATATTTTCTTTCTCTGGGAAATGCAACCACTTCTCTCCCTGCTAGTACAGTTGAATCAAATCGAAGCTGCGACATACATAGATTCAATGAACCTAATTTGTGCGTCGCTTGCATGCTGGGACGTAATTATATTATGGGACGTATAATTAATTTCTAGCTATAGTCCGTTGGGCTGGAGGATGGTGTTCGGGGAGTTGGGTTTGATTCTTGTGTGGAGCAAAGGTTGGCATTATAAACGTTTTCTTTACCATTAAATATTAAAGGGTAGAAAGAAAGAAAGAACAGCACAGACTAAAAGACACACCATACACCTGGGGGCCTAAAAAGGCCACTTTGGCAGAATCATAATATAATAATATATAAATTCGTAAAATGGTCCACCAATGTTTACACCAAATATGATTGATATAAAATGAATTGTGGGTGATTAAACTATTATGTGTACTCGTAACCATTTAACGAAAATTAGAGGAATTGCTAATGATCTGCTGGGAATTCAGGAAATGAATAGCTTTTAGAGGTATTGTTTAAAGTGGCCTTTTTATGCCCACAAATGCATACATCCTGCCTGACGCTGGTAGGTCCCTGTAATATTTGTGTCTATTAAGTTATTATTAAGGTAAGACTATTTTATGCTTGTGGAACTCTCTGACAATTGCCGCGGGGATAGTAAGGCCATTTTCTACGTCTTGCAATTTCAACAATGATAGAACATTGTCCCGGTCCATATAACTTATACCTATGGTCCGGTCTGACGTTGAACCAAAAGATTAGTTCCCTGCACACATCCTCTCCTACCTTATCCACTTTAATCCGGGCCCTAATTCAATATGACCACTTAATGATTCCTTACTTCGAAACCACGTCAATTCCTTAGTTAATCTGAGGGGCAATTTTAGTAATTTTAAGAACGTTCACAGTCTGATTTTAATCTCAATCTGTCAAAAATACCTCTAATTTCCCTACATTTTGACAGGTTTTTGACATTTGTTTGTCGCCGAGATGACACTGCAACTAGATTTTGGACGTTTTAAATTACGAGAATTCTCCTTCTGCTATTAACGTATTCTCTATGACACAATGGCGTGGTTTAAACTGTCAAAATACATGTTGTCCGTACGGTTGAAATTTCGATTCCTTGCCGTTAACAAGACACGATATTGACGTGGTAAGATTTCGCCAACGCGCACTGGGCCCGCGTGGTGGATTCAAAATCAAAAATCAAAATCAAAAGTCATTTATTCAAATTAGGCTGAGAATCAGCACTTTTTGAACGTCAAAATTACAAAAGACAGTCCCCCAAAAACGCCCGCCCTTCACCACTTCCTAGTGCTATTGCTGGGAAGAAGAAGTGGCGCAACAAACTCCCCAGCAGCACAGCTGTCTGTTCAATTTAAAAAAATACTTGAATTTATACAATAATAGGTACTTATGTTCGGTAATTAACATTACAAAACCAGAACATAAAATTTAATTATTTGCCATAATATGTCAGCTAGCCACGCCAATATACCAACAAATATAATAAAAACTATACGTACTCAAGCTAAAACATAATTAATTAAAATGTAAATAAAAAAACTTACTACCCAAATAAAAGCCTCCAGGCATAAAGGGCGTGACAGCTTACACATTTATGCATTGCTGGGTTCTGCAATAAGCTAATTCTGGAGAAGGAACATAAACATTGTCTTGCGTTAAACTAGGGTGACCAACTATTCTTATCGTCTAAGTAGTCGTTGATAGAATAGTATGCCTTTGAACAAAGGTTGGATTTTAGTTGAGCTTTAAACGCATTAAAAGGCAAGTCTAGAAAAGAAGAGGGTATCTTGTTATAAAAGGTTATACCAAGCCCAACAAATGAGTTATGAACCTTATGAAGCCGGTGAAAGGGGGCACGTAGTTTGTCCTTATTTCTAGTGTTAACACTGTGAATATCACTATTTTTAGTGTACAAGTGTAAATTTTGCCTAATATATAAAATGTTGGCAAGGATGAATTGTGATGCAACCGTGAGAATACCAATATCTTTAAAGAAATCTCTTAGAGAAACTCTGGCACCTAGCTGGTAAATTGCTCGAACAGCTCGCTTTTGAAGGACAAATATATTTTGTATATCAGCGGCTTTGCCCCACAGCAGAATACCGTAGGACATAACGCTGTGAAAATAACTAAAATAGACTAAACGAGCTGTATCAACGTCAGTATATTGTCTTACTTTCCTGACGGCGTAGGCAGCCGAACTGAGCCTTCCTGCTAGACTTGATATATGAGGTCCCCACTGAAGTTTGGCATCTACTGTTAGTCCTAGAAAAATTGCCGAGCCTACAGTTTCAAGCACCTCTTTATCTAAGACGATGTTGGGTCCTAGGTTTCTAACATTCGGTAAGGCGAACTTTACACATTTGGTTTTCTTGGCATTGAGAACTAAGTTATTTGACGTAAACCAATCTGTAACTATTGAGAGTGCACTGTTTACGTCGTCAAAATCTTGTCTATTCCTGTCTACTTTAAAAATAAGAGAGGTATCATCTGCAAACAGTACAACATCACAGATGCCCGTCAAATGGAATGGTAAATCATTAATGTAAACTAAGAACAAGAATGGACCCAGTATTGAGCCTTGCGGAACACCTAACTGAACTGGTAGCCCGGATGATTTCACACCATTAACATCTACACATTGGACCCTATTATGTAAATACGAAATAATTACGTTGAGAGCTTCGTTTTGGACACCGTAATGACGTAATTTACGCAAAAGCGTGTCATGGTGCACGCAATCAAAGGCTTTGGAGAGATCACAGAAAACTCCAATAGCATTCTGTGATTTCTCCCATGCGTCAAATATGTGTCTCAACAGAGCAACACCCGCATCTGTAGTTGAACGACCTTTTGTAAAGCCATATTGCTCATTATGGAGGAGGCTATTTAAATTAAAATGTCTTAGCAGCTGCTTGAGTATTAACTTTTCAAATATTTTGCTAAATGCAGGTAAGATAGAAATAGGCCTGAAATTGCCAACGTCATTCTTATTACCTGATTTAAATAATGGTATGACTTTACTACTCTTCATGAGGTCAGGAAAAGTTCCTAAATCAACACATTTATTAAAAGTAACAGCTAGATAGGGGGCTACGATGTCTATTATATTACTTATAAGTTTAGTGGAGATGCCCCAATAATCACCGGTGTTTTTAGACTTAAGTGTATTAAAAACATTAACTACATCACGCGGGGTTACATGTTCGAAACTAAATAAGGGACTACATTTAGGTACACTACTGTGCAAAAGGTTTTCAGCTTTAGACGAGGACGAATTTAAGGAGCGAGTCGTAGTTATCGGTATGTTGGCAAAAAACTCATTAAATGCCTCAGCTACGTCAGCTGCTTTGTTAACTAATTTGTTGTCGACCATAATCTCAAGTAGTTTTTCTTGTTTAACCGATTTTCCCGTTTCATTATTAATAATTTTCCAAGTGGTTTTTACTTTATTAGTAGAATTTTTTATCGTATCGCTTAAAAATTTTGATTTAGCAAAAGCACTAATCTTTTTGAATAATTTTGAATAAGTTTTGACATACTCTAGGAAGGGAGTATCAAACCTGTATTTTTTCAAACCATATAACTCGTATAGTCTCGCTCTACTTTTATAAATACCGGGAGTAGCCCATTGGTTAAAGCCAACAGAGGATCCATTAATGTTAATAGTTTTGGTCTTGAAAGTGGATTGGTATTCTTTTTGCACAACATCAAAAAGGGCACCATAAATTTCATTAGGATTCTCGTGTTCTACTATCGATGGTGTAATTCTATGAGCTATATTATTTTTAAACATTTTGCAACGACTAGCTGTATAAGGCCTGCATTCAAGTTTATGTGGCTTTTTATGTAATGGCATGGGGAAGCTAGCTAATAAACCACAGTGGTCGGACGTTAAGTCAGTTAACACTAATTTATTTTTGGCATCACAATCACTAAATATATTATCAAGACAAGTTGACGAAGAAGCTGTGATCCTAGTAGGTTCAAAAAACAAGTTAATTAAATTATAAGACCTCAAAAGATTGAGAAGTCTAATACTTAATGGAGTAACATCTAAAATATTAATATTGAAATCTCCACATAAAATAATACTTTTGTTATTTGATTTTAACCTATTGAGAGTATCTTCCATTACCGATTCGAAACTAATAAAATCCCCAGAGGGGGGTCGATAAACGCAAATTATAACATATCGCTCAAGTTCAACACAAGACAACTCTATAGTGCGCTCGATTGAAAGATTAACTAAATCTAAACGTTGTTTACATTTCAACTTGTTTGAAACAAGAACTAAAGAGCCACCGCGAATAGCACTTTTTCTCACAAATGCACTCTGTACGGTAAAGTTTTCATCATTTATAAACACTACTTCATGTTCCTTCAACCAGTGTTCAGTCAAACATAACACCTGAACCTCATAGTTCTCCATAAATAAACTTAATTCTAGCTCTTTGCCGGACAGACCCTGCATATTTTGATGTACAACATTCAACATATGTGGCTGACCCGTTGTCGCACCTAATAGTTTAAACTACAAGGCGTATCAAAAGTAGTATTAGTATCAGTACTAACAGTAATCGATGGTACACTACAAGTACCAGTGTCACTGTGTATATTGTATGCTAAAAGATTAGCAATTTGTCTCCTACAACTAGGTGGCAAATACATAGTATAATTTGTCAGTTTGTAACCAGTAATGAATTGATTACAATCAAAATATAAAATAGCATCACTGTGACGACAAGTCCTATTATAAATGAACATATTTAAATTATAAATATGCTTATTTTGCTCATCAGTTAAATAATGGGAATAAGGCAAGGCACAAAAAATAAATTTACAATTATTAGTCTCATTAAGATGCAACATCAAATGGACACATTCAATTAAGTCCTTTTTCCTTACATTTAAGCTATCCCCATATAATAATATAACAGTTGAACTGGGGTTTATTTTTGTCAATTTGATATTATTAATTAATTGGCTAATACTGGCACCGGGTAAACAATGATTAATTGCATATTGTTGCGAACACTGATTTAACAAGCTACCAAAACCTTGACCAAATTTATCAGAAAAAATATAAGTAGTATTAATCAAATTATTCGTACTATTGCTATCACCACTAATACAGCTACCTACTGGTTGAGCTACTGAGGGTGTGGGTGTAATAAGTTGGGGTCCCCGGGAACAGGTACAGCTAAAAGAGAGGTTATTTGTCAAAGACTCATACCTCTCCGCATTATACTTGACCAGGTCTGCCAACTCATTAGCCTCCTGCATGCGCTTACTCAGGTCTTGCTGAGAAGCCTCATATTTACTAAAGATATCCTTTAGAGCGTATTCCCTAACAAACAGTTCATCCTGAAGGTGCTGAGTGTCTGTGTCATACATAGCATTACACAATTCTAATTCACTGTTACAGTTTTTTAATTCTTGTATTAAATTTACTTTTTTTTGCCTAAGTTTTGTATTTAATTTGTTTACTTTTTGGCATTTCAAAGATTTTTGAGTTGTTCTAATTAATCTATTAATTTTAATATATTTTTTTAGCTTATTGTGACTGGTAAACAATTTATTTTTAATGATAGTATCATCAGTTAAATCTATTGTTACTACTGGCTTTACACATATGGGACCCGACCCGCTACCAACCAACTCATCATAAAGACTGCAGGTGATCGCAGACTCTTCACGGGCTTTGAGAGTTTCCAAGGCAGTTATTGTGTTGTGGGCCTTGCTTAATTCCTGTTCTAGTTCAGATATGCGTCTCAAAGCCAGTTCGTGGGTGTCACTACATTCCTGGAAATTTGACACTAGTTGACGGAGGTGTTGATGCTGGTCAAGTATGTCCATATGCCGTACATGTAGTTCAGTCAGCTGGTTCTTAAGCTCAGTGTTCTTGTCAATAACAAGCTTTATTTCCACCTCACTGTCTTCCCTTTCACAGAGCAGCTGTTTGCATGTAGCTTCAGAAGCCTCTAGCTTTGTCAAGGTAGATCTCAGTTTTGCTTCCATCTCCTTGATTGTGGCACTGCGGGTCATCATTTGCTTCAAAATGTCAGTCACCTGAAATGTGTGAAGTTAGGCAGCTAAATAACAGTGTCAAAAAGATGTTCCAATATTTAGATTAGTAGGAGGTAGAAGGGAAAAATAAAATTAAAGTAAGTTAAAAATAAGTAAGTAGTGAAATGTTAACAAATGGATTATAAAATTAGTTGAAGTTATTATGGAATGAGATGGAGATGATAAATAGAAGTGAAGTTACAAGGAATAGGCACTGCTTTTATTGTAAAACACAAAGAACTTAGTTGACAATAACAAGTTTATGACCCTTATAAGGTTTTATAGTATGAAGAAGCTCTAATGAGCCTATTTTTGTGCAGTAATTATGTAGTGTTTATTGTCTGGGCGAATGTTTTCGTCATCGATTTTGCTTCCACTAGTTGTCAAGCAAAAGGAGACATAAACCGTGCCAGTGTGTGATGGACGTAGCTCAGAGACCTGAGCAGTACTTTGTGATGTTCTGTGGTATGTAATACAAGCAAATAAATAAAACAAAATACTCCCCAGGATTGATGAAAGTTTGAAATCCGTCACCGTTGGTACGTTGAGTTGACAGCCGGTTTTGAATCCTCTGTTTTTACGAAATTTTCGCGGCAAAGAACACTTGATAATCACTTTTTAGAATACTTAATACCTAGGTTTGACTATATTACACTAATTTAACTTATTTATAACAGTTTTATTAATTTATTAAATTAATTAACCTAGAGACCGTTTTTTGATTACAGCTTACTCCCTCTCGAAGAGAGGAGGCCTGTGTCCCAGCATTGGGAACATTGTAGGCTGAACAAGTAAGATTTCGTGGGGAATAATACAGAATCCCCAATTCTGTATTATCCCTGATGTACACTTCATTACATTTGTATTGGTATCTACAACGCCACATGCGAACAATGCGTCATACTGACGTCACGCAAATCCTGCATCTCGCAAGCAGAGTTTACCGCGCAATTAGCATAGATAATACAATTTCCCAATATCAATCGTTGGGCAATTGCCCGCCAGACACAACACTCGTCTGGTCGGAGGATCCTCCCTTTTTTACACCCTGTTCCTCATGCCTCCAAACATTATTTAACATATTATGTATGTACGTTCACATCTCTGCGCTACGTCATGCGTCGTAACTCCGCATCCCGGGCGCTACGTACGGCAATGCATCAAAACTGTCACTTATCTCTTTGATGCTTTGATACCCGTTGATAAATCGACTCCCCCACCAAGATGGAGGATGCCATTGATAAATAAACGTACTTTAAAATTGGTTAAAACTCCGTCCGCCATGAATTTTTAGCCAGTCTTTTTAGGTTAGAAAACCACTTGACTTTACCTCCGAGGTGGTGGGAAGTGGCTAATTAATAACAGCCGCACGGGTCGATCGATCAGGTTAAGCTACATTTGCCGCGGTTGGTCCGTGGATGGGTGACCATCTTTACAAACCAATAGCCGTAGTGCCTCGGAAAGCACGTTAAGCCGTTGATCCCCGTTGTCATTCGTGGATCTTTGACAGGCGTAACGAGTCGTCAGAAGCCCGAAAGTCTGACAACCAGGCAGTCAGACAGTCTGGCATTCGCATAGCATCTGGGACCGACGCTCTTTGAGGCATGTAGTTAGGGTTCCAATCTCTGTGTATTTCCGTTCGTCCCATCGCCGTCGTCGCGCTGCTGGTAGGACGAACGGGAATGCGATTATTTTTTCCCCAATTTTCCTATTAAATTTTGTTGGTGGGACGAACGGGAATATTATTAAGTCCCATTGGTCCCACCAAATAATGAATGGTCACCCATCAGAGGACTGCTCAATTTCTTTGGCTGTTATTCAGCCACGAGACCATCGAACTTACAATAAACTTACTAATGAAATCATTCACATATGTGACCTCGTGTCCGGAATGAAGGCAGTAATTCGAACCATATTTTTTTCCTCCTGCCTTTATTCTTGTTACGTATGTATTTGTGAGGGTGTGTGTGCGTGTGTGTAGGTGTAGCACACGTATTATCTTGTGAATGACTTGACATGTTTGAACAGGCTGTCTTCACCGCACTGACGCGATGATAAGCTGTTGTTACGTGTTGGATCGGTGAGGGGGTCAGCAGGAATGGAAGGTGTATTTTTTTTGTTCTCTTTTTATACATCATACTAGCTACGCCCCGCGCTTCTACCAGCATAAGTTTCGATCCCGTGGTAAAATCGGGATGAAACGTATCCTATATTATATTAATCTTGGTTATAAACCATCTGTGTGCCAAATTTCATCCAAATCCGTTCAGTAGTTTTGGCGTGAAAGAGTAACAGACATCCATCCATGCATCCATACAAACTTTCACGTTTATAATATTAGTAGATAGATCATAATATTATTATGGCGTATATGGAATGTTCCCATACTTTTGAAAAGTTTTATAGGGATAGATTCTTGTTTTGTTTTAGCAGTGGTTAAGGCATTGGTCTCGGCTGTCATTCTTGGTTCATTGACAGTCGTTACGGGTCGTCAGAAGCCCGAAAGTCTGTCAACCAGTCTTACCAAGGGGTACGTATTACCCAGTAACTGGGTTGTGGAGGTCACATAGGCAGTTGCTCTATGTAAAACACTGGTATTCAGCTGCATCCGGTTAGACTGGAATTCGACCTCAATATAGTTGGGAAAAGGTTACGCAGATTTATTTGTGTAAATGCATCTAGGATCAATGATAAAGTAGGGTACAGAAATTCTAACGTAAAAAAAAGTTAGCTTTACCATAATCAGCCTATAATGTTCCCACTGCTGGGACACAGGCCTCCTCTCAATGAGAGGAAATTAGCCGTAAATCGCCACCTGGGCCCAGTGCGGGTTGGTAGATCTCAATTGTCTTCGAATGTTTTGTTCTAGGACATGTCGGTTTCCTCACCTTGTTTTCCTTCACCGTTTTGAGAGCAGTGGTGACGAAATTAAATACACAAAGTAAAGTGCCTGCCTGAGTTTGAACTCACGACCTACAAACTCGTAAGTCTGTTACCACTGTGACTGTTCTGCTCCCCAAGAAACGTAGATACTTACTTAATTGATAAAAAAGTTATTGATAAAAAAAATTACATGGCATTCAAGTTTACCTTTGTTCATAAATTAAAACTAAGCCTTCCAATTGATAATTCGGTCCAGCAGCTGTGAGCCTGACCGACATGACTCCAATACGTTATCTACTAAAACTATCAGTGACAGGAATTAACCCAGATCTGTGCAGTATTTTGTAAAATAAACATGGACTTAAGCCGAGATTAATTGAAGGATATGGTTGATTACTTAGGTGTTAATGGATTGGGTCGCGTGGAAAGGCTGTTTTAATTTTATATAAAGTATCTAAGCTTAGCAGTTGTAATTTTTAATACGTAATACTAATCTCAAAAAAAAAAACCAACCGACTTCTAAAAAAGACACTACAAAGTGAAAACTAACTTTAATTTCGGAAGTCGGTGTCGTTGGGTTCGCATTTTCGTTGTTTGCATTTTGGTTGTTTGTTGTTGGGAATACAGACGTAATGTTATTGTTATCTTTTTTTTTATAAGTGTTTGTCCAGCTGCACGGAAAATTTCACTATGCGCCTGTAATAACACCTTCAGTTTTGAAAGTTGAAACCTTCAAAGTTACAACAAAATAGGAATGGTGGCAACTCATAGGTACTTCCCCGGAGGAATTCTTATGATTCGTACGAGTACGTTCCTTTTTGCCAGGTAATTTCTCAGAAACTGATGTAGCGATTTCTATGGAGTTTCTTGCCCGTTCTTCTCCATAGGTACCTACGCTTTGGAATGGGCAACTAGCTTCATTGTTCTGACTGACCAACCCCTTGACAATTCAAAAGTACCTGTAATTGGTTTAATTGAAATAAATACTTTGAGTTTGAGTTTTTGAGTTTGAGTTTTATGGAACGTTTTTATTACGACTCGACATGATTCTTTTAAGTTATGCAAAAGTATTTACGATTTCGTCTTGAGGTGATTAGACATTTTAAAATTTTGACATATTCCAATAATTTGACAACCGCTCTTACTAAGGGGTATCGTTTTATCCAGTAACTGGGTTGAAAAAGGTAGAAAAAAAAAAAAAAAAAAAAAAAAAAGGTGATCCTAAAATTTCTGCTACCGACTGCTGCTGTGTCTACTCGAGAGAACCTGTAAATTGGCTGTGTGTCGCTTATACAATTGTTATTAATTTGATGAATTTGCCTTCACCTTTTTGCCATCGAGAGTCCAGACGCACTGCGGGATACCACCCCTATTTGGTTAATATACCATATATACGCACTAAGCGCTTCTCATCATCTTTTCTGATGCGCACAGCAAAGGAGTGGAATTGTCTGCCTGCGTCTGCATTCCCGAGTTCATACAACCCTAATCTCTTCAGGGCGAGAGTCTTCTGGGCAAGCTCGTTCCACCGTAGATCTCATCCCTGCCTCTGGGCTGGATTGAGGTCAAGAGTGAGCCCATTGTCAATAAAAAAAAAATAAAAAAAAGCTGTTGGTTCTCCTACTTATAAATAAATAAATAAAGACACTGGTATTCAGCTGCATCCGAAGAGACTGGAAGCCGATCACAACATAGTTGAGAAAAGGATGGAATATGATGATTACTTTGCGCATTCGTGCGTTTGCCCACTGGATCGAATCTGTCCGGATTCAGGAAATTTCCTATTCGGATAAAACTTTGATGTTTTTTTTTTATTTTTATTTAAACGTTGCCCCACACTAGGAATTTCTCCTGTATCGTTCGTGGGTGCGTTTACACACATTTAAACTCACATACACAAACAGCCAGACCCGGAACAACTACTTGTAGGCCATACAAATATTTGTTCCGTGCGGGAATAGAACCCGCGACACGCAGCGCAGCAGTCAATCGCTTAACCACTGCGCCAACCGTGCCGTCAATTGTATCCGATTTGTGTCCGCTGTGCGCAAACGGTCTAAGACGAAAGTGGACCCAGTTTTAATTATCTAAGTAGACCAGTAGCTTATTTGTAACATTGTAAAGCGTAAACATACACCCCTCAACAACTCTCAAGCTATGTGTACTATTTCAAAAATCCTACATAATATTCTAACACTCTCCTTTCTCTTTCCCCCACAGATATTAAACCAACGAGTGAACGAGACCGATGCAGTGTAGGAATGCAATGAATGTCAGTAAATCACTTAACGGCTAGGGATGTGCGGTTGTCGATGAATTTAGTGTTGTTACAAGTAACGTTTCCTTTGTTATTGTCGATATTTATAGAATGTGTGGTGGAGTCATATATGACGGAATTAGGTGATTTGGTTATAAATGGATTGTTTTTTGTTTTTGGGCAAAATTGTATGTATTAGGATGTTTTTTATTTTAGAAATATTTTATCAACAATTTGGGTTGCATATTACTAGTATTGTACAGTAGTAGTATTATTATAGTGTCAACATATATTTTTGTTTAAAAAAAAACGTGTGCTGATCGGGACGCCCGACAGAAGTGATTTTGACGGCACGGTTGGCGCAGTGGTTAAGCGATTGACTGCTGCGCTGCGTGTCGCGGGTTCGATTCCCGCACGGAACAAATATTTGTATGACCTACATGTATTTGTTCCGAGTCTGGGTGTTTTTCTATCTATAATATGTATGTATTTACAAAAAAAAAAATGTATATAAGTAGTTTATCAGCCATCTTGTTACCATAACACAAGCATTAGGTTGCTTAGCTTGGGACAAATGGTGCTGTGTGAAATGTCCAGGGATATTATATTATTATTATTATAAGTTAAACTAATCTACGGTAAGTATATGTCTATCGCATACTAAACACTGAGTAGAGAGAGGGGGAAGCGTCTGTCCGAAATACGACTAGCGCTGTGGGTTAGAATGAGAGAGGAAAAGCCTGCCTACCGCTGCCGTATGCGTGAGAGAAAGGGAAGCCAGACCGACTGGCGCCGTAACGCGTTACGTTACGAAGCGGTTTACCCTCCCATAAGAAGTTATCACTTCAAAAATCTTTAGAAGACGATTATAGCGACTGGACATAGCACACGCGCACACACACTTCCGGCTTCACCATTGTCTCGAAAGGTACCGAGAGCTTCTGCGCTTACACACACATCCCCAGCGCGTTAGTACACTTGGTAACCACAAGTAAAGCTCCTCCCGAACATCAGGACGGCAAACGGTCGGTTATCTTGTGAAGGCACGTGAACATATCCGTCAGAAGTTGTCCGTAACATCCCAGCGCTGATTTGCTGGATTCATTTTCTCCTCCACCGATATTTTTTCCCCTGACAGTTCATTTTGATTATATTTATGTATCTATCTATGTATTAGTATTTATTCTTGTACGTATTTTATAGCCATTTTAGCTCTTTATTCCGTATGTAGCACCTGCCATGTTTTGTCTCCGCATCACCGCACTGCACCCTAAGGTCGTCTGGTAGAAAATGCCTCAAGCATTAAGTGCGTCTTTGTATTGTATTTTTTTTACTTGTGCATAAAGTTTGAATAAGTAAATAAATAAAGCGCGCGTCGCTTCGTGAGATAAAAATAGGTACTGTAGCAGAAATCGAACCACATATTCACACACAGTAAGTGCAGTTTCTCTGTGAGGTGTTGGTGACCCTAGTAACAAAGTTGTAACTTTTACTTGACGTGTTGTATGCCCTTTAAGTCAGCGGCAGTCGTACCCTTCAAACAGAAACATTTCAAAGCTTCCACCGACGAACTTCTTCTTAGAAAAATGTGAGTAGCTTTACCATGAGTTTGCACAGTCACACCTCGTTAGCGTCTCTGTAAATAATATATAATTATGAAATACTGTACAGCGCCCCTTGTGGTTACAGAAAGAATTAAAATTCGTACCATGCTATAGGTAAGGAAGCTAACGTAACCTATTCGATCGTCACTCTGTTTTATTCCTAATTAACTTCTTTAGCAATAGGCTCGTCTCCTGTTACATAGGAATTAAACATGGCGAAACGTCATTGTACTACAGATACACTTCTGCCCAACCTTTCAGGGAACACAGGTGTGAGGATATATTTGTTATTACAGTGACGAGAGAATGCTTTCTTGACACCTGTCAGTTATAAACAAACGAATACGTGTTTTGCGAACTTGATCTTTATTAGCTACTAGAATTGTCACGTTGACAGGTGTCAGGGACGCTTCGTCTCTTTTTCTTTTTATACATTTATTCAAATTAGACTGAGAATCAGCACTTTTCGAACGTTAAAATTACAAAAGACAGTCCCCCAAAAACGCCCCCCCTTCACCAGATTCTAGTGCTATCACTGGGAAGAAGAAGTGGCGCAACCAGCCCCAGCTCTCGACGGCCGAACTATAGTAGCTTTCATCAGCAAAAGGCCTGTTACACGTTACTTTCATCTTCCATAGAGGAATCTCGTTCCTCTATATTATAATCCCTATAATATATTACATCACTAGTCACAATGCATCGTATGTGCTTAATGGTTGTGCCTAACGAACTGTTGATATTATCTGTAGTCGCTGGAGGGGCGGACAACATTTTCGGCCTTATTATAAAACAAGGTTTATGTTTGGACGCAGGTTTAAACCATCGAGGCATATTTAAATATCGAACTATAATCCGACAAAGTTAACGTTCTTATTACAAAAACTGACATTAAACCAGGGTCTAACTTGTCAATTTTGCATTAAGAACTTTACGCTGGTCGGTATAAAGTTCAAAATACAGTAACTGGCTCGAAGGTGCAGGCTAGGTTAGTGCAGGTGAAGGTGCAGAGTATGTGTATAACCTAGCCTAGATCTTAAGTAAGAAGACGGTTTAGGTTTAACTTTGGCGCACATCAGAACGCCATTTCTCGTAATTTAAAATGTTCAAAATCTAGTCACAGTCTCATCTCGGCGACAAACAAATGTCAAAAACTTGTCAAAATGTAGGGAAATTTGAGGTATTTTTGACAGATTGAGACTGAGATCAGACTGTGAACGTTTTTAAAATTACGAGAATAAATTGTCCCTCTGGCTGAGAACGTTCTTAAACTTACGAGAATTGCCCCTCTGGTGTCGCTTGTTAGTTTCTGTATAAAACAGAAATTACCAAGGCACCAAAAAGCACCCAAAATAGGTAACAGCCAAGGTTTCCAGAATTAATTCCTAAATCAGATTTTAGCTTATTATATGAAGCCTTGACCTATTCAGAAGTGTTTTTGCATGATGCTGCATCGGTCTGATAGAAAAGCAATCTTACCACAAAAAGGTACATATTTTTAACACGCTTTTATTAGCTTCACTTGTAACTAACTAAGAATGTAATAAAATCTTAGAAGTAAATTTTAACCTACTCCTAACTGTCGTATCGAAATGAAACTTTGTATGTATATGAAGTTCAGAAGACAAAACTATAATTTGGTATTTTGGAGCTGATCTGATGATGGAGCCAGGAGGTGGATAGTGAAACTCTTTCGTGGCTACAAGTAAACCTCTCGAGTTTTAGTTCATATGATTTGTTTTGACGAGTCCAATAGATTGGATAAGCCTGTTTTTTTTTTTAATCTACATATTGTTCATATTATTTTTTTGGTTAATTGAATGTAGGTACTGAAAGATCCTTTAAATATACGTCATAAAGAATCAAGAGAACCAATCAAATCGGATTAGCGCACAAGCCACTTAAACCTTTTTCTAAATGCTTTAAAATTGTTAAACTACACAACAAGTGCAAAAAAATCGACCCACAAATAGGCACTAAGTTTTCTGAAATACTTTGTAACTAAAATGTTGCCAACCCCTGCGTGTAACTTGATCTAGAGATGTAATCTGCCTCAGTCATGGCTAGTTAGTTTATTATTACGACCTCTTGCCTTATAGGGACCGGCAGAATTCTAGGCATGCTCGGAGTAACCGAGTTTTTTATAAGTTACCGGTCAAAAGCTTGCCCCCATTTTTATGGGACTTTACAACATAGATGGAACATATCTTTTGTTTTTATTAAATGCCTACTTGGAGAAGAAATAACATAACATCATGCTTGTATTCCCCAAAGGGATAGGCACAAAGAATTTTGGTGTGCCGTAAGGTAAAATGTACTGGCACTCATCATCATCTGTCTAGCCTTTTCCCAACTATGTTGGGGTCGGCTTCCAGTCTAACCAGATGCAGCTGAATACCAGTATTTTATATGGAGCGACTGCCTATCTGACCTCCACAACCCAGTTACGGGTTAATACGATACCCCTTGACAAGACTGGGGGCCTACTCCGAAGTAGTATCGGCCGAATGTTCGGCCGTTTCCTGCTATGAAGTTACTATTTGGTTCGGTCGGTTCCGATCCTACACTCCTACACTGTTTCGAATACTGATTATGGTCCCGACCCAACGAGCCGATCCGAATTTTTTTCGCATTTTTCAATAGTATTCGGTTCGGCCATGTGTCGGTCCGATCCGAACATTCGCACTATGCACTTCGGAGTAGACCCCCTGGTTGTCAGATTTTCGGGCTTCTGACGACTCGTAACGACTGTCAAAGATCTACGAATGACAGCCGGGACCAACGGCTTAACGTGCTTTCCGCGGCACGGAGGGGTCTGGGTATGTGAAGATGGTCACCCATCCACGGACCAACCGCGGCAAGCGTAGCTTAACTTGATCGATCGACCCGTGCAGCTGTTATTACTTAGCCACAAGCCCCTCTCTTGTATATAATACCTAAACCAATAGTATATAATTACCTACATCATTCGATTTATGTTCCACACAGCACAGCGCTAAAGTAAGCAATTGGCATAGTGTCACACAAATCATTGCAAAATTAACAGAGAATTGTACAGGATTAGATAAATCATAATCCATTCACTAAACTATTCACGATATTCGGAGACCTGAGTAGGTCATTAGGTATGTGCGTGAGAATATAGCCTCTACACTTCTGTACTGTAACTGCCGACCCTCGGAAAGTTCCTGCAATCCATCCTATCCTTTCCTAGTAATAAAATTTAAAAAATCAAAAAACCCGGCTGCGTAAAAAGTGAAACCAACTACGTACATAACAACTGAACAGTCGGGAATTCGGGATCCATTATTCGACAGTCAATTAAATTTTTCAATGGACCAGTCCTTTGCGCCGCGCAGTCGGGTAAATTATAAACGCGAAAGTTTATGAGGATGGATGGATGAATGTTTGTTACTCTTTCAAGCAAAAACTACTGAACGGATTTTGATAAAACTTTACAGTAATGTAGCTTAGACATCAGAATAAAACATAGGATACTTTTTATCTCGATATTCCCACGGGATCGACACTTATTCGGGTGAAACCACGGGACACCGCTAGTAATATTACAAACACGAAAGTTTGTGAGGATGGATGTATGTTTGTTACTCTTTCACGCAAAAACGACTGAACGGATTCGGATGAAATTTGGCACACAGATAGTTTATAACCAGGATTAACACATAAGATACTATTTATAACCAGGATTAACACATAAGATACTATTTATCCAGATATTTCAGCGGGACCTAAACTTATTCGGGAGAAACCGCAGGCGCTGCTAGTTGCTTCATGTTTATTTGAAAAAATCGTCTGTTCAATAAAAAAATATGGCGGCGGGGTTTGACTTTACGAGGCAGAAAACGCTGTCTAGGGTACCAACTTTCAAAAATAAAGTTTTAGTGACGTCATTCGAGTCGAGCAGACGAATCCTAGCAATACGCTGCGGCAATACGCTTGCCGATACGCGGTCTCCACTCTAGGACCACTAGGGTAAATGATAAATGATTTTATTTTGTAAGTAGGTTTGTACAAACACTTTTACACGTCAATCATATTTTAAAACTAGATGAGGTCGGCGTTTCCTATCTGACTACTCTGAGAAGAAAGGCCGAAACAAACTCAGAGGTCACAGTCTCTTTTAAAGTCCAGACATAATCTTGGTCAGATCATATGAAGACCATGCAGGTCGATGTCTGAGATGGTCTTTTGAGGAAAGAACCACACAGATTGAGAGGACCAGTCCAGTCAGTGCACGCATTTGTCAGAAATAGTGCAGCTCAACTCAAAACTTAAGGAGCCCGACGATTCGACGAACAATACCAAAGAAAGGACATTTGGGTAGGCCACATTAATTACTCAAACTGCCAGACCATGACAAAACTAAGAGAACAGAGAGAAGAATAAAATATAATAAAAATAAAGTGACCCACATAGTCTTCACATTCACAATAATTAAAATAATAGAATAATTTTCAAAGTAAGCAAATGTCATAGTACTTATATATAGAATTCATTGATGTCAAAGTGTATATAAAAAAGAAAAACAACAACAAAAGGGGGTGTGGGACGCCCCCCAGCTAGATGGACCGACGACCTTAGGAAGGTGGCTGGAACAGACTTAATGCAGAATGCGGTGGACAGGATGTTGTGGTGCAGCCTGGGAACGTCTTATGCCCAGCAGTGGACTATGGTAGCCTGAGTTGAATGACGTCATTCGACGGTAAATTGCGGACACTGTTTGGCGGCCATATTTTTAGGAAACGTCTTTAAAAAAGAACCTTTCTTTATACCCTGTCTGTTTGTAACCAACCTTCATTTTGGATATTACAAACGAGTCCCCACGTATGGGATTCCCTGTCACAGAGAGGAGGCCTGTGTCCCAGCGGTGGGAAAATACCAGGTTGATCATGCAAACGTGTTGGTATGCCTGTATACAACCTTTGTGCGACTAAAAATCGATCATGTGCAACACGCATAAAGGAACTAATGATACCTGCATTGTTTCCTTCGTTAATATTTTTAGGGTTCTGCAGTTTAACAGAAAACCCTTGGTTTTCGTCAATATGTGGTTGCAAAATCATCTGCATCATCTGCAGAGCCTTTTCCCAACTATGTTGGGGTCGGTTTCCAAACTAACCGGATGCAGCTGAATACCAGTATTTTACATGAAGCGACTGCCTATCTGACCTCCACAACCCAGTTACTGGGTAATACGATACCCCTTGGTAAAATTGGTTTTCAGACTTTTGGGCCTCTCTGGCGACCCGTAACGTCAAACATTCCCGAATAACAGCCGGTACTAACAGCTTAACGTGCTTTCCGAGACACGGAGGGGTCTTGGTATTGAAAGATGGTCACCCATCCACGGACCAACCGCGGCAAGCGTAGCTTATCCTGATCGATCGACACGTGCGGCTGTTATTACTTAGCCACAAGCCCCTGTCTCTCGTCTCGTCAATATGTGGTTGCAAATTGGCGTGAGTTTACAGTGAGCGTCGAATCAGAAAAAAAAAACATAGTACCTATATACGTTACAGTGCAGTACCAACCTGGTTTACCCGTAAAAAAAGGTACGGCACAGTAAACATTTATTACCTAATAAAACAAAGAGTAAGGGAACACAGAGCTGCGGGGTAATTGTAGGAAATGACTTTCATTTTGGCAGTGGAACAACATTAATTGCGTTGTTTACGTTGTTGAGCAGATTTTTTTCGAACATAATAAAGCAGTGAATTAGCAATAGCCTTAAAACTTAGAGGATTGCCGAATTTCGATGAACGGAACCCATTTTTACTCTACACAAAACACCCACTTTACATCCCCAAAAATACCACATGGATTATGAAATTGGAAACTGACAAAAAAGGGTCATTTCGGGATATGGCCCAGTGGGTCTGTGGCTTTAAAACATGTTATGTAACCGCTACAGATTAGATCGAGTGTCATCCATCATTGGCGCCTAGGGTCAAAAGGACCTCAGGTAATATTACCATCCCTGTTTTAATATGGTATAAGCAGGGACCGTGTTTTAGTAATAAAATTTGTAATAAATTAGATATTATTCTGTTATCTTTAATGATTCATCTTAATGACTGTTATGGCAGTATTTTACAGCTGTTGACGCGAAAAAAAGGATGTTATAAGTTTTATGCTTGTGAGTATATTTTCTTCCTTTCGATGCTTAGTTGTGAAAATAATAAAATATGAAAAAGGGCGAAATGTGGGTGTACTATACACCTCTGCCTTACACCTGTCGGAATACAAGTGTGATGTTATCAATGAATGAATTAATTAAGAAACATGAAATAAATTAATATTATGACTTGATTTATAAATGTAAATCTCATGAATTATTAATATCTTTTCTCTAATTACGTATTTGATTGGCATCTCAGGTCATTTTATATGCATTATGCATTCATTACTATTTTAATATTAAACTTAGTATTTATTTATTGATTTTGTAATTAAGTGTTGGCTATATTTTTGGTTGGTTATGTTTAAGTCCTATGTAAAAGCCTCTCCTCTCTCTTAGCCGCCACGGCTAATTGTAATTTTTAATTTCTGAATTGTTTTTATGTTTTCTATAACGGACGCTTCAAACGTGCACGTCTTTTTACATCGTTCTCACATGGTTAATTTCAACACGAATGATGTATCAAATATTTTGTAACAATTTTATGATTTAAAAGAGTGTCCATGGAGTTTCTTGCCCGTTCTTCTCCATAGGTACCTACGCTTTGGAATGGGCAACTAGCTTCATCTTTCTGACTGACTGACCCTTTGACAATTCAAAAGTGCCTGTAATTGGTTTAGTTTAATTAAATTATTTGAGTTTGAATGATGGTCGAGCTTATTCAGTAATCCATTGCTTCATAATATGTTTCCTTCACCGTTTTGAGAGCAATGGTGATGAAAATTATTTACACAAGGTAAAGCGCTTGACTGGGTTCGAACCCACGACCTACCAACTCGTAAGTCGAAGCTGTTATCATCAGGCCACCATGAAAAAGGTCACTATGACAAATTACTTGATTCAGAATGTTCATATCGCGATGTACGGCATTTCGAAAGCTTGCTTCTAGGACTTACAGATTTGTATTGACGATAAAAGCTTTTTATTAAGCTGGAAATTATTTTATTACCGACTTTGTATTCAAATTTTAATAACGCCATACCTCCACACCTAATTCATACATTGTCGGTACCTAAACATCCACAATTGAAAGGTCGATGCCCCCATTTTAATAAAATTTAATAATTGAGTCATCGTGGCTCCGAAGTGGGGTGAGCACAACACAATGGGCTCTCCTGGGACCTGAGTATTGGACCAAGGGACTGAAGATTCCATGGTATGCGAGATGTATATTGGTTGTAAGGTGGAGTAATGTTGATGAATCCGAAATTTATCCAGCTTCCAATATCTTAATTATTTTTTATTTGAATTGTGAATTAGTTTTTGTACAGGGTCATATTAAATAAGCTAGCGAAACTCTGCAGACGTGATGGGTATCGATATTTAAACTCGATAAAGTAAAAATTGGTTCACGTTTTTTTTTGGGGGGTTAATTTTGAAACTGTTGAGAGAGAGATCGGTGAAGCAATGACGCTGCGTTTGAGTTTTGGATGGGTGATGAGTTGATTGGCTGAATACGCTTTCTCAAAAACCCACTGGGATTTATTCAACCAATGCTCTCTCACTGAGAGTAGGCCGGTGTCCCAGCAGTGGGAACATTATAGGCTTAGCAATGACGCTGCAGATGAGTTTTGGATCATTTTGGATCAAATTTGGATCGGTTGAATATTAATTACTTAACCAGCATGTCCTAGAACCAAAAATTCGAAGACGTGTGACATCTACCAACCCGCACTGGGCCCGTGTGGTGGATTACGGCCCACTGAGAGAGGGCTCACAGAGAGGAGGCCTGTGTCCCAGCAGAGGGAACATTTTAGGATGCTTATGCTTATTATGCTAACTAGGTACCACATGCTTCTTATTGATAAGTGTAAAACTTATTATAAACCACGAATCAAATCGATAATACCAGCTGGGTAATTGCGAAGCACACTATCAATAGCAATGGGTTTCATTTTGACAGTTCAACAACATTCATTGCGTTATTTACGTTGTTGAGCAGACAAATGTTTCGAACATATGAAGCAATGGATTAGCAATATACTTCAAAATCATACAAATTGTGATTGAGAAGTGTGATACGCATTAGGGAGCAGCACCCTAATTGCGTAACACACGATCAATAGCAATTGGTTTCACTTTGACAGTTCAACAACATTCATTGCGTTATTTACGTTGTTCAGCAGACACACATGACACATTTTTTGAACATATGAAGCAATGGATTAGCAATATCCTTCAAAATGATTCAGATTGAGATTGATTGTGTGTTACGCAATTAGGGAGCAGGTTGGGCCAACCCTTAGTAAAATATCGAGTCTTATTCTTTTTAGGGTGTCGATAGCAATCTAAATGGACTCGGCTCAGAACTCGGCAACTTGTTTGGCGCCATCGCCAGCGTCCATCAGTTCCTGTAACGTGCAGCTGACAGGACACGCAGGACATTAAAAGTCCCATCGTTTGTGGAACAGCTCCACATCTACACTCCAAGGCGGAGTCGTCTATGAATATCCACCTGAACAGGTTTTGCTTGACTTTAAACGGACTACGGTTCCAGGTTGGCCGAAGCAAGGAAAATATCGAGTCGTTTTTTTATTTTATTAAATACATATTTGGGCAAACGAAGGCCTAAAATATGAATATGAAATTAGTGACAACAAAAAATATTTGAATATTTAATCACTTAAACAAATTATGAATAGTGTTTCATAATAAAAACCGAGCGCCGCCGGGGGGCGCGCTTAGCAAATTGCGCCGTGGTTTTATGAGCCCCAGCAAAAAAGATTAGGGTAAGAAGGGTGACCATAAAGAACAGTTTTAATCATAATAATGAGGACAGTTTTGATGTTTTTTGTAGTTTCTACAGAGTTCCAATTAATTAAAAGGGTATCGGCGCCGTAAAAATACTTTTTTTTTTTGTATTTATGGTTTAGTAAACTGTTTTCGTATGATTTGATAGTATTACTACTACAATCTGTCAAATTTCTTTAATAGATTTTCAACTTTATGACTAAAGTATTAAGGTTCAAGTTTAATTGGGAAAATTTGACAGTTTCAGGTAGCTTGATCTGTTGGCGTGTGTACACTTATCGTTCACAAAGAGCTGTGGTGGCCCAATGGTAACGGCCATGACTCACGAGTTGTAGATCGTGGGTTCGAACCCAGGCAAGCACCTAGGTATTTTGTGTAAATAATTTCATCTCTACTGAATTAAATCAATCAAGTAATTTCATGTCCTAAAATTAAAAATTAGAATACATGTGACATCTACCAACCCATAAGTACCTACTGGGCCGCCGAGTGGGCCATAATCCACCACGCGTCCCCAGTAAGGGCTGCATTTGAGAGGGGCGGGTTGATGAAGCGAAATTATTATCCACTTTTAGTTTTGGACCTACTAACATAGTTTTTAAGTTTTTTTTTAAACTAACATTATGGGGCCCTGGTTACCTGATTTAAAAAAAAAAAAAAGTTCTTTTTTTTTCGAAGAGAGTAACCCAGGGTTCCCACTGCGTGAAGACATGCCGTGCTCCAAGAGTGGGAACAGTATAGGCTGATTATGCCTATGCACTCACCGATTCTCTTTGGAGGTATGAGGAACATGGTGTAAAGTTCACTCATACTCCATAGAAAAGGGAGGACCCTCCTACCAGACTGGTGTTGTGTCTGGCGGGCAATTTCCCAACGATTGATGTTGGGAAGTTTGTATATATGCTAATTGCGCGGTAAACTATGCTTGCGAGATGCAGGATTTGCGTGACGTCAGTATGACGCGTTGTTCGCATGTGGCGTTGTAGATACCGCTACAACTCAAACAAAGAGTAAGTACCAATTTATTGTAACATGATATAATACTAGCAGCGCCCCGCGGTTTCACCCGCAAAAGTTACACGTCACGTCTAAACTTGTCTATGGAGTATCTCAATTTGAAAGACCTGCAAATTGCAAAAAACGTAAGATTTGAATAAAACATTTAATCGAACAACATTACACACTTTCATTCATAATGTCTTGTCCGATTTATTTTCTAAGCCATACTCACCCTACACAACGTGTGCGTTCATTCACAATAGGGGATGGTCAGGGGATCATCGGGGGATGACCATTGGCATTTTACTTTTAGTAGTTTTGCATAATCCTTGATTGGCGCAGTGGCGACCGCTTTGCACAACTGTTTCCGTTCTATTCTCATTCATTCGTTCATTCTTAGTTGACACAAACTTATTAACGTAATGGGATTTTTTAATAATTATTATTAACTGGCGACTCGCATGCTTGGCACGGCTTTTGGCACCTGACAGAACATGTCCAAAAATATTTAATAATTTGAATAAATGGATTTTGATTTTGATTCATGAAGGTTTCTTTAGCTTTCTACGACTTGACAAACCATCGAGATTTCTTAATTATATGTTAGTTTAATATTAATGTATTGTACAGACGCCAGCACATCAACCTACTACAATCTGTCAAAATTCTTTAATAGATTTTCAACTTTATCATTAAAGCATTAAGGTTCAAGGTTGATTGGGAAAATTTGACAGTTTCGGGTAGCTTGACCTGCTGGCGTCTGTACATATAGTATATAACCTAATCGGATTTTATTCTCTAAATGTCGATGAAAACATGTGTGTGGCTTGTGTATAAATAAATAAATAAAACTACATCAAAATTGGTTGCGTTTTTTTTTTTTTTTTTTTGTGTTTGGCATCTCGTAGTTGACCTTGATAGGTCGTAACTACTTAACCGGACTATCCTGTGGATGCCTTAAGTAAACTTAAAGCCTCCAGCCAGGGCTTAAAGCTAAGTAGAATTAAGCGACTGCACGCTAAGGGCACCCCCTGTGGGGTACGGACCTCGGCTTAGGTCGTCGCTGGAAGGGCAGCAAAGGGACAGGCTGGATCGAATCGGTATTGTTAATGCTTTGATGAGCGCGGCGTTTCCTAGGACTATCTCTGAGATGAAAGGCCGAAACAAACTCAGAGGTCGCAGTAAAAATTGTATATAAGTAGTTTATCAGCCATCTTGTTACCATAACACAAGCATTAGGTTGCTTAGCTTGGGACAAATGGTGCTGTGTGAAATGTCCAGGGATATTTATTTATTTATTTATTAAATTTTTATGCAAAAAAAAAACAACCGTCGTCGGTGGCCAACAATGAAAATGCGAACCCAACGACACCGACTTCCGAAATTAAAATTATTTTTCACTTTGCAGTGTCTTTTTTGGAAGTCGGTTGTTTTTTTTGCAATGAGGTTTTTATTTTTTACTTTTTAATTTTTACCAGTAATTTCGGTTTAAAAACCAAACCACTGAACCGTTTTTAATGAAATTTCTATGGGACCAATCTGAAAGTATATCCTTACAAATAAAAAAGAATTTTACAAATCTGCTTAATACATAAATAACGGAGTTCTGAGGTAACAAACTTTAAAAAATCAGTCGAATTGAGAACCTCCTCCTTTTTTGAAGTCGGTTAAAAATGAAATAAAACACGAAACTTTTAATAAATACGTATCTTAAATATAATCCGTTTTGTAGAGGAACTCAGTATTTCACTTTTAATCCTCAACTCTGCTGACCCTATAGACCTGGCTACCGTTTCAAACAAACCCTTCTGTCCTTACATACCGTCACACACCCTTTGCCGAACATATTTGCATTAGATCTTAATTGATGGGGTCGAAACTACCCCATGGGGTCGAAATTACCCCGTGGGGTAGTTATCACCCCTGTAATTGAGTTGTGTTGTACATGCGGAGGTTGCTATGGAACCTTTGGAGAGATATGAGTATGATATCCCGTAGGTAACCTCCTATTATATGTATAGTCGCTTGTAATTTGATTGTAATAAGTCTTTGTGTCAGAATTGCCAAACGTAAGTGTCAGTGGGCAGGGCACATTGCTCGCAGAACAGATGGCCGATGGGGCCGAAAGGTTCTGGAGTGGCGACCGCGTGCCGGAAGACGTAGCGTTGGAAGGCCTCCCAAGGTGCACCGACGATCTTGTGAAGGCCGCAGGAACCTGTTGGATGCGGGAAGCACAGAAGTGGTGCTTGGGGGAGGCCTATGTCCAGGAGTGGACGTCTTTCGGCTAAAATGATGATGACGATGAAGCTTTTGTGTGAAGGCTTCCTCCCAATAAAGGAACAAGCGTTAGAATCCCAAAACACAAGAGCAGAGAACGTAGGACAAGGGACAATCGCTTTGAAAGCATTTCGTATTTCTACAACGACTTACAACAGAAGCAGAGCAGTGGTGGCCCAGTGGTAACAGCTGTGACTTACGAGTTTTAAGGTCGTGGGTTCGAACCCAGACAGGCGCTTTACTTTGTGTAAATTATTTCATCACCACTGCTCTCATAACGGTGAAGGCAAACACCGTGAGGAAACCGGCATGTTCTAGAACCAAAAATTCGAAGACGTCTGACATCTACCAATCAGCACTGGCCCCGCGTGGTGAATTACAGCCCACTCCCTCTCGGATAGAGGTCTGTGTCCCATCAGTGAGAACATTATAGGCTGATTATGCCAGGATTCTTCGCAGGATGGTTGGTAGCAGCTGGATGAGAGTTGCTGGAAATGGAGCTGAATGGCGTGCAATACGAGAGGCTTATGTCCAGCAGTGGACTAATGTAGGTTGATGATGATACCGTGTATTATAAAGTTCTCTAGGGAACTAACAAGTATAGCTTAACTTAGCGGCACAGTGATAATTAGATTAGCACTCATTTCCATAATCAATTATTGACTTGAACAGCTTTGTTTAATCGGAATGTTTATCTTATAGCTTATTTTCTCACTACGATTGGCACTTGGCAGTATTTGCTTTCGTGTTATTTAAAAAAAGAATCGGTCAAGAGCGAATCGGGGTTTCCACAATCAGGGTTCAGTACCGAAGTGGAGTTCGGTATTAATGTATTTACTAGCATTTGCCCGCGGTTTCGTCCTCGTTGAATTCGGAAATTATCTCACGGGAACGTACTATAGGGATGAAAATTAACCTATCTATGTCCTAAGCCATGTATATGTCGCAGCCAACTGGTTAAATTAGCCGTTTAGTCAACCGCCTGGCCTTTAGAAGTAGTGCTCGCCTCGCTTCGCTCTCTCGGGTCGCACGTGGTTAATGACGGTCATAACCTAACTCATTTGGTCGGGGTGCCCTGGCTTAGTTACTGCGACCAATTTGGCCCGCACCTGATTGGTTACAGTTCCAACCTAAACTATAATTTATTGAATACTAGCTGCGCCCCGCGGTTTCACCCGCATAAGTTTCGATCCCGTGGGAATGTCGGGATAAAAAGTATCCTATATGTTAATCCTGGTTATAAACTATCTGTGTGCTAAATTTCGTCAAAATCTGTTCAGTAGTTTTTGCGTGAAAGAGTAACAAACATCCATACATCCATACATACAAACTTTCGCATTTATAATATTAGTAGGATAATTCTGGCCGTTAGTTGAACGGCCGCCGTTTAGTTAAAAGGCTAGGCGGTTAACTTAACGGCTAATTAAAGCAGTTGGCTGCGAAATATATACATCACTATCCAAAATATTAACTTCCCGCTCAGGTTAAGAAAAATAACATCTATTTTGTGAAAATCTCACAGTAAAAACTCATGTGAAGTGAGCTGTCATTCCACTTGGAGACATTTTTGGCCAACGACTGTATTTGTTTTAATGTTTGTTACCACAGAACTCCGTTATTTATAAGCCGATTTGCAATTTTTTTTATTTATTTTGATTGGTCCCATAGAAATTTCATAAAAAACGGTGAACAGTAGTTTGGTTTCTAAACCGAAATTACTGGTAGAAATTACAACTTAAAAGTGAAAACTATACTTAAACTTTTTTGCAAAAAAAAAACAACCGACTCCCAAAAAAGACACTGCAAACTGCAAAGTGAAAATTAATTTTAATTTCGGAAGTCGGTGGCAAACAACGAAAATGCAAACCCAACGACACCGACTTCCGAAATTAAAGTTATTTTTCACTTTGTAGTGTCTTTTTTGGAAGTCGGTTGTTTTTTTTTGCAAAAAAGTTTCTTACAGAATAGATCGGCAAAACCTGTTTCGTAGATCGCGAACCTTCCCATCACTTCTGTGCAGTTTGTCGAACTTGAGTTTAGAGGGTCCGTCAGGTACCGGAGTAGAGAGGTACACTGGGTTAGGTGGCCCTGGAGTATCAGGCCTTATTTAAAATGTTCGCTTTAAAGGCGAAACTCCAACTGGATCTCCACCTCAGCCTCCTTAACCCACCTATCACTCATCGTCATCCATACACCCCACCTCCACATACTACACACCACTCTTCAGTCCATTTCCATCTTTTAATTGTTTGTAAATATATCTTTAATTGTTTCCTACCTCCCTTTCTTTAATTTCATCACCTCTGGCTTTATAAGTTAAGTTTTTCTTGTCGCTATACGACAACTCGTCACGTCTATGAAGTTTCACCAACAAATTCAAAACATCGCTACAAAAGTAGGTACTACAGTGATTAAACTATGATTCCCTTTTAATTCTTGGGTACGTAGCAGCTGGTTACACATAGATCTACACCCCTCCGTGTTGGAGAGCGCGTTAAGCCGTCAATATACGAGTACACCTATCTATGGCAGTCGTAATGGGAAGGAGGGTAGTTAAAAGCGCGAAAATGTGCAAACTGTCCCCTTTTTCTTCAGTAGGATTTTCGTTTCTTTTACAAGTTAGTTACAACACCCTAATTATGCAACACACTATCAATAAGAATCTAAATCATTTTGATGGATATTGCTAATCCATTGCTTCATAAGTCCGAAAATTTTGTATAAACTCAACAACGTAAATAACGCAATGAATGTTGTTGAACTGTCAAAATGTAGACTTTTCGTTTCTTTTAAGCAATGTTTAAGCAAGCAAGTGCAAAATCAAAAGTCATTAATACAAACTAGGTTGAGAATCAGCACTTTTCGAACGTCAAAATTAATTATAAGACAGTCCCCCGGCACGCCCGCCCTTCACCACTTCCTAGTTCTTTAGCTGGGACTAAGAAATGACGCAACAAACTCCCCAGCAGCACAGCTGTCTGTTCAGTTAGAGACCAACGACAAACTGGCAGCCCCGAAATTATTCCATCACATTTCCATTTCCCCAATGCAAGCCGGAACACCAAAGATAATCAATGAAAGTATTTCTCAATCAACGGGAACTTTTAAAATTAATGCCAAAATAAACACAAGACTGTTTTCGTTTCCGTCTGTCTGTCAACTGAACGGTTTTAGGTTAGAACCGGGAGAAGTTAAAAATGGAGGAAACAAAGATGGCGTCGTTTGCCTACTACTGTATGACAGTATAATTAAGCGATTGGCGTTGCAATAACTGATTGAGGGTTCAATGTCTCCTGCCAGGTTCGCGGGTTTTTGAAAAAGATACCGTGGCCCCTGGCACAGGAAACTGAAGGAACAAGGGTGGGTTTTAGTAAGTAAAAGTCTGACGTGAGAGCGGGAGAAGTTATTTGATGATTTCCAATAAAAAAAGGGGTTCCAATGTCTACACTAAAAAAGGTTTTTACGTGTTTCAAATCTCATACGTGCCAAAAGCTTTTTTTTTATTTCAAACCTAACTCAAAGTCTTATCTTCTTGATAGTAGGTATTCCTGTTCAGCCGAATTTACATTACGAAACTATACTCCATTCGGAATAAGATTAGACACTTAAACAAACCTTTTTACAGTCCGTTCAACCGATTTTAACTTCTATTCCGTAGGCATAAGGGTGACATTAAAAGAAAAAAATTGGTTACAATATCAACTATTTACTGCAGCTGCCAATTGTCATGCCGCCAACGCAATAGAAATCAAAATCGGTTTAACGGACTGTAAAAAAATGTCTATTTAAATGTCTAATCTTATTCCGAATGGAATATAGTTCGGAAAATTTAGTTATTCATTGATGGTGTCAGGCTTTAGAATTATTTACTCTAAATCCGTAGATTGTTCTAAAGGTCCTGGACCTGATGGCATACCGCCACTCTTCCTTAAAAACTGCGCTAACACTTTAAGTCTCCCACTACATATTGTTTATAATAAGTGTTTGAGCCAAGGATCTTTCCCAGAAGTGTGGAAACGAGCCAATATCACCCCTGTCCATAAATCTGGTCCAAAGAATGAAATTGAGAACTACCGACCTATTTCTATTCTCTCTATCTTGTCAAAGCTTTTCGAGAGACTTGTCCACGATCAGCTTTACCCGATTATTCATAATCAGATTATTAAGCAACAGCACGGGTTTGTCAAGAAAAGATCTACCACTACTAATTTGATTGAATATACTGATTATTTATTCAATAGTGTAGACACACGTGTACAGGTGGACTCTATCTACACTGATTTCCGTAAAGCCTTTGACAAGGTCGATCATAAATTACTTTTGGGCAAAATAGCATTTAACGGCATACGGGGGGATTTGTTCCGTTGGTTTACTTCCTATGTTACAAATAGAACGCAAAAAGTGGTAGTTAATGGTTTCCATTCCAAATCCATAACTGTTTCATCAGGGGTGCCTCAAGGCTCGATACTGGGCCCTCTGTTATTTATTATATTTATCAATGATATTGACATGTGCTTTCTTAATTCTAAATTCTTACTTTACGCAGATGACCTTAAAGTCTTTAGACCCATCAAAACTATGCTTGACTGTCAACTGCTTCAACAAGACCTCAATCGTCTTGCAGATTATTGCACTAAAAACAAACTCCAATTCAGTATTTCTAAATGTAGTTGTATTAGCTTCACTAAAAATAGAAATATATTTAAATATCCCTATGCAATACACGGTGAAACTTTGGCAAGGGAGAGTTTGATTCGCGACCTGGGAATATTACTTGACGACAAACTGCACTTAGACGCACATGTTAGTAAAATTGTTAGTAATGCTTATCGAATGTACGGCTTTGTGTTGAGATCATCCACAGAATTTAAGCACCCTAGTACATATTTACATCTCTATCGATCACTAGTTAGGTCTCAATTAGAATATGCAGTACCTGTGTGGAACCCATTCTACAATAAATATATTGAGTGTATTGAAAGCATACAGCGTAAATTTTTAAAGTCTATGCATTATCGCTGTTTCAAAAGTTGTTATCTCTCTTATAGTGATTTGCTCAAAAAATATAATCTGGTTTCTTTGAGTTCAAGGCGTGCATTTCTTGAAGCTACATTTTTGTATGACTTATGCAATAACTCGTATGATTGTTTAGACATTGGTAATAAGTTGTGCTATATAGTTCCCAGAACATGCCAGGGGCGCGAGGTGCGCGCACGACCTATATTCGCCACTACCTCCAGTCGCACAAATGCCGGCTTGCGTGCGCCTCTTCGTCGCCTTACGAGCAATTTTAATAAGAATTTCTGCAGCTTGGATCTATTTGCTTTACCCCATGGAAAGTTTAGGCTCATGTTACTTAGCATGTTGAAAAATTAATGTGACACTGTTTGTTCCACTTATGCGGCACTATTAACGGCTCTATTTGTACTTTTTGTTTTTTTTTTATACTTTTACTAATACTATTCCTCTTTTTTATTGTTTAGAACGCTAGTCTTAAAATTTACCAAATTGTCTCATTGTTTATCTGTGGAAAACGTGGTTGATTTCACATTTGTATCTCTTCTGTAGCCTATCTTTTTGTAATTCTTAATGTGTAATTGTTTGTTTTCCCGAATAAATAAAATAAAAAATAAAAATAAAAATAAATCTCCTTTACTTTGCCAGTAAAAGTAATGGGTAAATAAGTGCTAACATGAGATATTATAGATTATAAACTTAATTAGTAATTCATTATACAAAGGTAGTCCAAGGATCCAAGTATTTTAATTTAATTCTCTTATATCATTAATTTATTTATTAGAAAGGGGGGTGACTACCGAGATGATGATTAATAGAGAAGTATGGAAGAAAAAGACATGTTGCGCCGACCGATAATAAATTGCGATAAGGGCAGGAGAATGATGATTTCATTAATTGATGATTTCTTTTCCACGGCCTTACCGTGGAAAAGTACCATAATGAATTAATATACCGAGGAATCACGTAACGCTTAAACGAGTGCTCCATTTCTTCCTACTCTGTGTTTTAAATGTCGTTGAAATCTTTCAAAAGGTGTTTTCTATCAACAGCGGAAAGTTTATTTTATTTATTTTTAGCAGCATTTTTCCTTAACTGGGATTGGATATCTTTGATAAGTTTTTAACAGAGTGGGTACGTTATTTAGCTATTTACAAGTATTTCTGAAAATCTCTCAAACCGGTGAAGGAAAACTTCGTAAGAAAACCGGCATTTTTGCATTTGTTTTTGCAATTTTTGGTTCTAAGACTAGAACCAAAAATTCGAAGACATGTGACATCTACCAAACCGCCCCGATATGTAATGCATGGTCACCCATCCACGAATCGACCGCGGAAAGCGTAGCTTAACCTGTGCGGCCGTTATCATTTGGTCACGAGCTCCGTCACATGATGTACCAACAAGTGAAACTAAATAAAATCTTATAAAATGAAAAATAAAATTACGTCCCATTAAAATGACATCATCATTTTCCTCTGCACAGTCGGCTAAAAATGAAACGTTATTATTAAGTAATAAAACCCTTGATTCATATCAGTTGCAGAGAAATTCACACACATACGGACATACGCTCACAATGAGCTGACAACACAACATGCAGTTTAGGAGGTGCGTGGGCGCAAACGGATAAACACGTTATGTTAAGGAGAAGCAACTGACATAATCCAATGTACGTTTTTGGATATGACATTATAATGCTGTAAATGAAATGGAGTTTAACGATTGCTTTACACTGTACCCCAATTACGTAACACACTATCAATTTCAATCTGAATCATTTTGAAGGATATTGCTAATCCATTGCTTCATATGTTCGAAGAATTCGTCTGCTCAAGAACGTAAATAACGCAATGAATATTTTTGAACTGTCAAAATTAAAGCTATTGCTACTGTTCGTGTGTTACGCATTTACCCCACTGGTCGCAGGTTCGCTTCCCTTCATCATCATCATCATTATCTGTCTAGTCTTTCCCCAACTATGTTGGAGTCAGCTTCCAGTGTAACCGGATGCAGCTGAATACCAGTATTTTATATGGAGCGACTGCCTATCTGACCTCCACAACCCAGTTACTCGGTAACACGAAATCCCTTGGTAAGACTGGTTGTCAGGCTTTCGGGCTTCTGACTATCTCTATCGACTGTCAAATATCTACAAATGGTAACAGGGACCAACGGCTTAACGTGCTTTTCGAGGCATGGAGGGGTCTCGATACGTTATAGAAGGTCACCCATCCACGAACCAACCGCTGCAAACGAAGCTTCAACTTCGGCCGACCCTTGAGGCTTGCGAACCCTGAAAGCCGAAATATTGACAAAAAAACACTCGAAAAATGGTCATGGAATTACAATACATGAGACGAATGCTTTAGGTGAGTACCTCCCCTTAAACCTACAGAAGTAAGGTAACAATGTTGTGAATAAATATCTCAATTCCAGCATCATTGAGCTCTTTATGATCGTGTGCTTACTCTTCCCGACTGCTGCCAAAAGAGGTTGTGTGTTTTACCAATCAGACCAACTTTTACCAACGATATATGTAAAACTTCCTGTGTTAGTAAAGTAGATTCAAGCAGGAACGCGTGACGAAAACGTAACGTAAATTCGATCATTTTTTTTCGGTACAGACGACTGCAGGTCAAGCTACCCGAAACTGTCAAATTTTCCCAATCAACCTTGAACCTTAATGATTTTGCGATAAAGTTGAAAATCTATTAAAGACAGACAGATTGTTGTAGCTTAATGTGCTGGCGTCTGTACGATTTTGTAAATTATACGATGTGAATTTCCTTTGGACAATTCTTGTACAGAAATCAGTGGTAACCGTAAGTCGTAGGTTCGAACCCAGACAGGAGCTCTTTGTTATTTTTTTGCGACAAGCACAATTAGTATCACCCATATCAGCCTATAATGTTCCCACTGCTTGGGACACAGGCCTCCTCTCTATGAGAGGGAGTGGCCGTAATCCACATGTCTTCGAATTTTTGGTTCTAGGACATGCCGGTTTCCTCACGTTTTCCTAAACCGTTTTGAGAGCAGTGGTGATGAAATTTTTTACGCAAAGTAAAGCTCCTGTCTGGGTTCGAACCTGCGACCTTACAACTTGTAACTGGCGGCCGTTACCACTCGGCTATCACTGATCTCTCTACAGGAATTGTCCATAGGTATTACACATCACATAATTCACAAAATTTGTAATTAAAATCTAGGCGTGGTACTAAGTTTACTTGTGAAATAATACAAATCATAAAAATATAATTTATTTGACGTAAAAATAAAAGATGACTTCAAATATTCTTTTTGATTGGTTTCATTACCTCATTGGCCTGATTAACTGCGTTCGGGTTCGATTCTCGGGTCAGACAGTGTGACTGATTTTTATTGCAATATATTTTGATTGCAGTGGTATTCGTGTGAGTAATCGTCACATTCTTTAAAAGTTATTAGTCGATGCATTCTGTGCGAGTCATCTATAGAAAAAATGATTTTATTTAAAAGTGACAATTCACCTGTTTCGGGCAAGTAAATTCGTGCGAATTCGAAAGCTTTGTCTGTGGAATGACCGAGCAATGCCTTTGGTATTGCAGATTATCCTTAGGCGGTATCAGGTGGGCTTGTTTGGGATCCAATAACTTAAAAAAACCGGCCAAGTGCGAGTCGGACTCGCGCACCGAGGGTTCCGTACAATTTAAAATTATTAAAAATATTTTTATGATATGATGTAACAATAAATTTACGGTTTTCGCAATTTCTCCTTTATCTGTGCTATAATACTTCGTACCAAATTTCAAGATTCTGAGTTCACGGGAAGTACCCTGTAGGTTTTGATTCCCTTGCGAGTGTCGAAAATTTGCGGCATAAACGGCTGTATCTTTTGAATGCGTTGGCTTAGATGTTTGATTTTTTTACAGCTCCAAGGGTCAGTAGACCTGAGTATTTGATATAAATTCCAGCTTGATACCTCCACGCGTTCCTGAGAAAAAGATTCTTGACAGACAGACGGACGGACAACAAAGTGATCCTACAAGGGTTCCGTTTTTTCCTTTCGAGGTACGGAAACCTAAAAAGTATCTGATTCAGTACGCTAGTTATCTTTAAGCCCCATGTAAGAGGAGACGAGCCTATGGCCTTCCTGATGGAAAATCACAATAACCCCATTTTGTGTCCAGGCAAAGCACTGTCCATTCCAGGGTTGTCTGGAAGAGATCGCAAATCAAATCATTTATTTGCAAGAATGTAGCTATTGTGCAATAAAGTTGTTATAGAAATATAATGAGCCGGGTACACGGATTTTAAAACGCGGCCTGTGTGAGACCGCACTGTAACTGCCCTTTTACACACGCATAAAAATGCGGGCACTTATACGATACCATAACGCGATTATGTTCTTTGAAAGTGATGTACATATTCTGAAATACTGTCAAACTTGAATAACTGAAAAACATGTATGTATTCATTATTTACCAGGGATCGTAATTTTATTTGATTATTTATGTCTTTCATAACAACCTCCTGAAATTTGACGAGAATGCAAAACAGCTTGTATAAATAAATAATTTTCCCGACCTGGGAATCAAACCTAGGACCTCATCATCGCCAGTAGCGTTTGCGACTACCAGACCAACGACACAGAGGGGTTTTAAACCACTCAGTTATTATTTCTGCCTACACCAGAAGTAAGAGGTCGTGATGATATGCGTATAATTAATTAATGAGTTCAATTAATTAGTAACTAATGGGTTGCGTGAAGAGAAGCTTATCAGTAGGACATTCATTATAATTAAGGCTTTGTGTAAAGTTGCGATTTTGCGATTATCATTTGCAATTATATTTATTCACATAAAAATAAAATCAAAAGTCTTTTGGAGGTATGAGGAACAGGGTGTGAAGTTCACTCATACTCCATTGAAAAGGGAGGATCCTCCGACCAGACGGGTGTTGTGTCTGGCGGGCAATTGCCCAATGATTGATATTGGGAAATTGTATCTATGCTAATTGCACGGTAAACTCTGCTTGCGAGATGCAGGATTGGCGTGACGTCAGTAGGACGCGTTGTTCGCATGTGGCGCTGTAGATACCGCTACAGTCTTTAATTCGGCACTTTTTGAACGTTAAAATTACAAAAGACAGTCCCCCCAAACGCACGCCCTTCACCACTTCCTAGTGCTTTCGCTGGGAAGAAGTGGCGCAACAAACTCCCCAGCAGCACAGTTGTCTGCTCAGTTAGAAGAACTTGAATAATTTTGAAGAATGTTGCTAATCCAGTTGCTTCATATGTTCGAAAAAGTCAACAACGTAAAAAACGTAACGAATGTTGTTGAACTATCAAAATGAAAGTCATTACTACTGATAGTGGGTTACGCAATTATTGAGTAATTAATGTGGCCTACCCAAATGTCTTTTCTTTGGTATTGGTCGTCGAATCGTCGAGCTCCTTAAGTTTTGTGTTGAGCTGCACGATTTCTGACAAATGCGTGCACTGACTGGACAGTTCCTCTCAATCTGTGTGGTTTTTTCCTCAAAAAACCATCTCAGACATCGATCTACATGTTCTTCATATGATCTGACCAAGATTATGTCTGGACTTTAAAAGAGACTGTGACCTCTGAGTTTGTTTCGGCCTTTCTTCTCAGACTAGTCAGATAGGAAACGCCGACTTCATCTAGTTTTAAAATATGATTGAAGTGTAAAAGTGTTTGTACAAACCTACTGACAAAAATAAAATCATTTATCATAACCAAGACTGCCAGGCCATACGATTGACAGCTAAGAAGTCAGTCGCAAAGTCGCCCGTTTGTCCACAGCCTACATCGCGACCTGCTGTTAACAGGTCACACATTGTCGTGAGAAATGTAAACAGAACTTGAATAATTATCACAATGATTTAATGTCTACAAATGGACGTAAATGTTAGTACTAGCAATATTAGCATCACTTTGTTTTAGTAGACGCAGAGTGTCTTGGGGAAGAGTCATCTAAAACATCTAGCATTAGTCATTTTTGAGATATCCAGCTGTGACAGACGGACAGACCATAGTCGTACCATAAGGGTTCCTTTTTACCATTTTGGTACGGAAGTTACGGAACCCTAAAAACGAAAATAATGATTTTTTTTGTCCGTCTGTCTGTCTGTTTCGGTTAATCTCGGTAACGGCTGGACCGATTTCACTGGCAGATAGTTGATGTTATAAGGAATAACTGGCTACTTTTATTTTAGGGTTTTCGCAAAAAAAAAAATCCATGTAATTCAATTTGTTTACCGATGACGCGGTCGCGGGCACAGCAAAATTATTTTTTTAGCCCTTAATATCCCACAGCTGGGCAAAGGCGTCCCTACTCTCTTTCCACCTCTGTCTGCCCAGAGCTGGCAAGGATCAATCTTTATGAAAGGAGTCCAGCATCCCGCCATCTCCGTCTGGTATTATAAACGCGAAAGTTTGTGAGGATGGATGTTTGTTACTCTTTCACGCAAAAACTACTAAACGGATTGGAAATTTGAAGGAATAAGGATACTTTTTATCCCAATATTCCCACGGGATCGAGACTTATGCGGGTGAAACCGCGGCGCGCAGCTAGTTTAGAATATAGCTGAACGAGGGTCACAAGTCAACTGAAATATTGAGGAACAAAATATTGTTTGTTCAAGCAGTCTTTTCCTTTTCGGCAACGAGCTAAGAAACTATAATGGCTGACGTCTTTCGTAAAGATGCTGCGTACTTAACAGATCATTACTTTTGTGTAATCGACCAAGAAAAGCTACTAGAAACAGTCTGACTGGAAACAGTACCTATCCTGAAATACCTACCTATAGAGGATGATGAGTTCTTCATGAATACACGCCTTTGTTTCTGTATCTGTAGACTTTTGTGTCTCGTGGCTAAGTAATAACAGCCGCACATGTCGATCGAATAGGTTAAGCTACGCTTGCCGAGGTTGGTCGGTAGATGTCCATTACATTCCAAGGCCCGTCCGTGTCTCGGAAAACGGCATTCGTCGCGGCTGTCATTCGTAGATCTTCAACAGTCGCTACGGGTCGTCGGAAGCCTGGAGGTCTGACAACCAGTCTTACCAAAAGGGTTATGGTATTACTGGGTTGTGGGGGTCAGATATGCAGTCGCTCCATGTTAAATACTGGTATTCAGCTGCATCCGGTTAGAATGGAAGCCGACCACAAAATAGGAAAAATCTAGGCAGATGGGTAGTGTTCTCGATAAACAAAATTCACCCTTTCTTTAATTTTTACTGTCCATAAAATTTTCATTAAAAAAAAACATTTTTTTTTATCGATAAGTCCGCCCATCGACAGGTGTCCCATCCCTAGCGCGTCAATATTGACACTACTCACTGTCATGTCATTTGTAAACAGTGAGGAGACTCGCGCAGTCGATGTGTGAGCGTATTATATTGCTTTTGATTCTGATGGACGAGTTCACACGGGTTTTGATTTAGAGAGAATAGATTGGTACCTAGTTAATGCCTTGTTTGTGTTAAATGAGGTGTGCAAATAATAGATTCATTATGATTTTCTTATCCCAAATTTGTGGTCGGCGCAACATGTCTTTGTCTTCCATAATTCTCTAGTAGTTGTCATATCGGTAGTCACATTTTTTTTTTTTGATAGGTCCTCTCGCAGTTCAGCCTATGAGGTTGTCGTGTGCTTAACCGGGCTTGCCTGAGGATGCCTCAATAAATTAAGGCCTCCAGCCAGGGCTTAAAAACTGAAAAACTAAGCGACTACACGCTAAGGGCACCCCCTGTGGGGTACAGACCTCGGCTTAGAGCGTCGGCTGGGCAGCAAGGGACAGGCTGGATCGGAGCGTTAGTCACAGAAAGGGGTTCTATTATAGATATACACAGAAAAATGTGAAAAAAAAATTGTTGGTACTTACGTGTTGGACAATGGGTAATCCTGTATGGGCCCCGTACCCAACAAAATAAATTACTGTAGCATTATGAACCACGTCTGTATTTTATGCCCTCAGAGAGTAGTTTAATTAATCCTAGGAAAGCATGTCCGAACTGAAATCACTTGGAGAAAAAAGATATGTGTGGAAGTAAGAATCCTACTTCCTACTAATATTATACACGTTAAAGTTTGTATGGATGGATGGATGGATGGATGGACGGATGGATGTTTGTTACTCTTTCACGAAAAAACTACTGAACAGATTTGGATGAAATTTGGCACACATATGGTTTATAACCAGGATTAACATATAGGGATGGAGGAACGCGGGGCGCTGCTAGTGATTTAATAAAGGGAAATATTTAACTTGCTAGCTGACCCTGCGGTTTCACCCGCATAAGTTTCGATCCCGTGGAAATCTCGGATTAAAAAGTATCCAATGTGGTTATAAACTATCTGTGTGCCAAATTTCATCCTAATCCGTTCAGTAGTTTTTGCACAAACATCCATCCATCCATAAAATCTTTCGCGTTTATAATATTAGTAAGGTTCTCTAAAATCTTATTGATGATGGACCCTTTATGAAATTAATGAACTTCCAAAAAGTTTTTGCAGCTTATAAAAAGCATGTAAAAAAAAAATTATCCCCTTTTTTGAGCTTCTGCCCATCTACATAATGTTAAAATGTTTGAAGTTACTTTAGGGCTACATAACCACAGTCTACATAGTTAAACGTCAAAGAGACTTGACGACAGAATATCGATTTCCTCCATCAAGTCAAGTGAATAGATTTTTTATTCATGGGTAGATAATTAATTGATACCGAGGCCGCGCTTCTTGGTAAATTGGGCCTTTGTCAGAGGTTCCAAGTATTGAACTTTATGAAGAAGGTGGTTTCACCCGCATATGTTTCGATCCCGTGGGAATAAGGGGATAAAAAGTATCTTGTGTTAATCCTGGTTATAAACTATCTGTGTGCCAAATTTCATCCAAATCCGTGTAGTGGTTTTGGTGTGAAAGAGTAACAAACATCCATCTGTACAAACTTTCGCGTTTATGATATTAGTAGGATATCAGTAGATAGTGGAAAATCATGGCGTCTTAAAAGACCTTTTCACTACAGGGAAAGACAGAAAAAACGAAAAAGTATTTACCGCGACTCGACGTACAGGAAGATCATAAACTAAATTAAACATAACCAAAAATAAAAATAAAGTAACAAAAAGAAAAATGAAACAAATTCTTATACAAGGCCAAAAGGCTCCTATCTCAGCATGATGCTTCGCAAAAAAAAAGAGAAAAGGAAACGTCTCTTCTTAAACAGAAAAGGAACGAGCATTGATCACCACGTGTTAAAGATTTGAAAAATTCGTAGACATGTGACATCTACCAACACGCACTGAGCCCGCGTGGTGGATTACGGGCCGCTCCCTCTCACAGAGAGGAGTACTGTGTCCCAGCAGTGGGAACATTATAGGCTGATTATGCTTGGTAAAATCTATTACCATGTCGTATTAAATTAAACAATAATAAAATAATATTCTTTATTGTTCTCTTATTGTCACAAACACAGTACAAAGCCAAGGTAACACTTAATAGAGACTGGTGTCTGTTGTAGGTAAAACCTGTATTACAGATCACCAGGCTTACCCTCTATCGGACACTCACTTATTGACCTATGACTGTATTAAATGAACATACAGGTGGTACAGACGCCAGCAGGTCAAGCCACCCGAAACTGTCAAATTTTCCCAATCAACCGTCAATTACCTTTTCATTGCGGAGAAAGTTCTCTTCTTATACAGAGAAGGGACAAGCATTGATCACTACGTTAGCTTACTGTGTTGGTGATTTTAGACCACTATGCATAGGTATTTTACGCAATTACCCCACTGGTTTCCTCACGACTTTTCCCCAATAGCCTCTGTGAGAGGGAGTGGGCAGTAATCCACCACGCAGGCTCAGTGCGGGTTGGTGGATGTCACACATCTTCAAATGTTTTGGTTCGAGGAGATGCCGGTTTCCTCACGATTCCTCACAACTACTCCATACGAAACTATTTTTTAGCAGGGGCGACTAGAATGAATTCTATTTTTTGTAAATTTAGACGTTCAAAAGTGCCTTTTATGTGCCTATTTGTAATAAATGATTTGACTTTATCTTTGACCCTTCGATTCTTCAAAGAGCGATGATGGAATAGAATACCCCTTATTATGTACAGACGCCAGCACATCAAGCTACTTCAATCTGTCAAATTTCTTTAATAGATTTTCAACTTTATCTCTAAAGCATTAAGGTTCAAGGTTGAATGGGAAAATTTGACAGTTTCGGGTAGCTTGACCTGCTGGCGTCTGTACACCATATAAATTACAGACATAAATATAAAAAAAAATATATAGGGTTACAGAATGGGCGGTCTTACAGCTAAGAGCGATCTTTTAAAGACAACCGAGATGATTTTATGTTGTGTTAGAATCATTCCAAATCTTCTTCCGTGTGCTGATGGTATTACGGTAAACGACACAGAGGAACAGTCTTGATCAGTTATTAGCTTTCTACACTCCGGGGCTTGAATTGTAATGTTCGACGCACTCTAGTGGACGATCGATACGTCAATATTTGTAGTGCTAGAGCTGGGACAAAAGTATCGATATAATAAAAATTGTCGACTTTTTTTATTCTGTTTTTAGTGAGACGTGGTGTCTGGTTGTTTCAGAATTTTTTTCTATATATATAATAAATTATTAATATTATAAAGACGTAATTTACTAATATTTTAAAAAGGTACATATTTGTGTGTTTGTATGTAGGGGGTAATCTCTGGAATCAGCAGATGGAATTGATTTTATTTTTTTATGGCTATGGCTCTTAGGCGCTGAGCAAAAAAAAAAACAATCAGAAAGAACGCTAATCACAAACGAAATGATAGCGTGACAGGTGATGCTAGTTACTGATATTTTGGTTAGTCAAAAGCTTGGAAGTCTGTTAATTTTACGTTAGATATTTAGAATATTATAGGCTTTGCCCAGTAATTACTTCGTAAAGGTCAGACGGCCGTCGCCTCGAGTAAAATAATAACTTTCACATGTATCTGGTTACACTAGAAGCCAACTAAATCATGGTTGGAAATGGATCTTTGAGAAAATTGTATAATAGTATGTAGGTACAGTCAAAAGAGATAAGTAACCAGAGTCGTCGGATATAGTTGAAGTTTAGTAAGAAACCTATGGATGATTTCGAATGAAATTTCATTTGATAAATTAACTTTTTGTTTTGTATTTAATAAAATATTTTTATATCCGACGACTATGGTGACTATCTCCTTTGGTGACCGTTCATAAATTACATGGCCTTCTCGCTATAGACATAATATGGTATATTACAAAGACATATATTTCTGTTACTGTCCATGAGATACTGTCTGCTGACAGACAGACGGTCGGATCGATGGACAGCGGAGGTTTAGTAAGGTGGTCCCGTTGGCGCCTTTTGGGTACGGAACCCTAAAAATATGTCGTGTTAAATATTATACACCCTTCGTGGGCAAGTTCGACTTGCTCACGAAGCTTGCTTTTTTAACTACTTAGTGTCACTGAAACAGAATAGGATCCAATTGAGATAAAATACTTCCGTACACAATACAATACAATATCTAATATCCTCGTTAACCCATCAATTTAGCCTGTAGCACTCGAGCTAGGACCGAGATCAATTGGAATTAAAAACACTTAACACCGGACCACACAGTTCGAAAACTTGTATTACAGCCACGGATATCTATGACCAGCACATGTGCAGGGAGAATTTGAGAAGTATACGATAATAGGTCAGACTTGCATCTCTGTTCGCATTTAATTTGACTGTTTGGGAAAAAAGAGGTAGCTTGAACTCCACGTGCTGTTCAAAAGCCTTCCCCAAATCCTTCCAGGAACTCTTTTCCCGCGCCACCTCGAACCAGCCCTCGCGAGCCGAGGCCGGCCCAAAAACAGATGGCGAGATGACCTGTACTCTGAAGGCTAATAATAATTCTCGTAATTTAAAACGTTCAAACTCTAGTCGCAGCGACACACAAATGTCAAAAACTTGTCAAAATGTAGGGAAATTAGAGGTATTTATGACTGATTGAAACTGAGATTGAGAGAGACTGTGAACGTTTAAATTTAGAATTTTTTCGAATTGCCCCTTTGGTCTTGTAGCGGTATCTACAACGCCACATGCGAACAACGCGTCATACTGACGTCACGCAAATCCTGCATCTCGCAAGCAGAGTTTACCTTGCAATTAGCATAGATACAATTTCCCAATATCAATCATTGGGCAATTGCCCGCCAGACATAACACCCGTCTGGTCGGAGGATCCTCCCTTTTCAATGGAGGATGAGTGAACTTTACACCCTGTTCCTCATACCTCCAAACTGGTGACCCCGAACATGAACGTCAGCGCAGCCTTCGTGCAAGTACTTCAGCGTGACGTCATCATCATCACTCCCGCAAGCTTTAGCGGCGAGTCACCCAGCCAGCCAGCATCCACGGCTTCAACGGGTATCCTGACCACCAGCATGCAGCGACCGCGCATACCTGGTCATCACCCTCAGCCTCATCAGCAACCTCGGCACAGCACACTGCACTTTCGGCCGGTCAACAAGCAGAGCAACCTCTCCTGGTCGACGCAGCAGCCAGCCTCAACCCGGCGCTGTACGACATCCGACGCACTGGAGTATAACGCAGCGCCATCCACCCCGACTCACTGGGGACATCTCCGCAGACAGTTCCGACTCACCGTGAACTATGCGGCAACCGGTTCCGACTCACTGGAACCTCAGCTGGCCTGGCAAGCATCGCAAGATACAAGACTCAGCCAACTATCGACCTCCGGTCTCCGGAGGGGAGTGATGTAGCGGTATCTACAACGCCACATGCGAACAACGCGTCATACTGACGTCACGCAAATCCTGCATCTCGCAAGCAGAGTTTACCTTGCAATTAGCATAGATACAATTTCCCAATATCAATCATTGGGCAATTGCCCGCCAGACATAACACCCGTCTGGTCGGAGGATCCTCCCTTTTCAATGGAGGATGAGTGAACTTTACACCCTGTTCCTCATGCCTCCAAAGTCTATTACCAAAGATTTAAATTGTTCTATTACTAATTTGTTGCACTGTAGATTACCGTACAGTACACTCTTATTTAAACATAATTTTGCTTAGAGAGGCCAACAACAATACTACTTCGTAGGGAGCAAACAAAATAGACAAACTTTGGAAAAAAAAATGTAAAAATTCTCGAAGCAAGAAGCATGTGCGTATACATTTTCTACTGGATTTTTTCTAATTAAATTTTCAATTTTAAATACGACTCTCGACTCTTAACCTCTGATCCTATTTAAAATTTTGCTGTGCCCGACAGGGTCCATAATAGATTCCATTGATTTATAATTACAACCAGCACCCTAATTGCGTAACACACTATCAATCTCAACAACGTAAATAACGCAATTAATGTTCTTGAACTGTCAACATGAAAGCCATTTCTACTGATAATGTATACATAAAGATTGAATTAAATTTGGAAATCCCGTGAAACTATTTATCGATACACGCCAGGCGCATCACTATTAACTCGAAGAGCCAATAAGCGTTCGTGACACTCACATTAACACGCCACGACAGTTCCACACTAAACTCTCTTCTTTTTTATTTTTATTTTGTGAACTGACAACACTGAACACTAATGAGTTCACCACGACTGACATTTTGAGTTCATTTTACCAAAATGGTGGATGGGCGAGATTTTTTTTGGTTGTTTGGTTTGGGCGACCCGCATTGTGTCTGCGTGGTGGATTAAACTCGAACTCAAAGCAAAACGTCGATTTGCCTAGCCTTGTCCCAAATGTGATAGGGTTGGCTTCCAATCTAACCCGATGCAGCTGAATAACAGAATTTTACTCAAACCATTTATTTCAATTAAACCATTTACAGGCACTTTTGAATTGTCAAAATTAAATAGTCGGTCAGTTAGTCAGAAAGTTGAAGCTAGTTGCCCATTCCAAAACGTACATCTCTATGGAGAAGAACGGGCAAGAAATTCCACGGACACTCTTTTAAATCAAGATATTATTACAAAATCCTGGGTACATTATTCTTGTTGCTTCTATAATATGTGAGAGCAATGTAAAAAAGAAACAATTTAAAATATAAAATTAAAAATAAGCCCTGGCAGTTAAGAGATGACCAGTCTCAACCGACAGCGTCCATTCAAGAACATGACGCGTGGATCAGCACCACACCAACACAACGACGTCAACGCCGGCTGCCGCTGAAAACCAGCGCTGGGGCTGTGTCTCTGTTTGCACCAAATATGATTGATATGAAATGTGATTCGAAGGTGATTAAACTTTTATGTGTAACCATTTAACGAACATTAGAGGAATTGCTAATGATCTGCTGGGAATTCAGGAAATTAATAGCTTTTAGAGGTATTGCTTAAAATGGCCTTTTTAGGCCCCCTGTCCTCCACAAGTCAGTTGCTGGATAAAATTATAACCCTTGGTATCCCCTGTTATTGTGTTTTCAACTAGAGATTTTCTCAGAAGCAGTGGCTTGGAATAACTCGAAAAAGTGTTCAGCAGCAGCCGCCCGAAGTCCGGATCTGTCCCCGGTTGACGGCAATATGCTCGCCCCCTATACCATGGGATTTAAACATAACTGCAGGCTAATAATGTTAATTACCGAACATAGGTACCTAGTATTGTATACAATTAAGTATTTTTTTACTGAACAGACAGCTGTGCTGCTGGGGAGTTTGTTGCGCCACTTCTTCTTCCCAGTGATAGCACTAGGAAGTGGTGAAAGGCGGGCGTTTTTGGGGGACTGTCTTTTGTAATTTTGACGTTCAAAAAGTGCTGATTCTCAGCCTAATTTGAATAAATGACTTTTGATATTGATTTTTACTGGTGAAATGTGGGTGTTTTCTTGGTACACCTCTGCCTGGTAACTCTGGCATCGTTCTAGAACATTAATAAAACCACACCCACACACAAGCAGAGAGCTGGTGGAGGTCGTCACTGGGCTGCAGGCAGTCCAAGAAAGCCATGCCATCGTTAGATGGCAAGCCTTCGGATAATACAAGTGTGATGTTATGTAAACGTGAAAGTTTTTGAAGATGTTACAACGTTTGTTACTCAATCACGCATTCAATGACTGAACCGATTTGTATGAAAAATATAGGGTCAAAATAAATTAGCTAGCGAAACTCTGCAGAAGTGATGGGTATGAAAGTCATATTATTTATTATATTTATTTTATATATTTTGACGTTCAAAAGTGCTTTTTATGTGCCTATTTGAAATAAATGCTTTGAGTTTGGATTATTTAAAGTTTGTGGAGTGGTCAACGTTTCTTTTGTTTTGTCGTTTTTCGATGTCTTTTGAGAGAAATTCCACAATCCACGCAGACGACGTAAGGGGCAAAGCGCCAGTTTTTAACACGGTTCTATTAGATTCACTTGTAACTGACTAAAAATGTAAATAAAAATATGTAGTTTAATAAAACTAAAAAATACGCCTTTATTACGCACTAACAACTTTAAAATAATTATATTGACTTAAATTAATTAATTATACCTGCACTCCACGGTTTTCGAATAATATTTAAGTAAATCAATTTAATTATCCTACTAATATTATAAACGCGAAAGTTTGTGAGGATGGATGGACGGATGTTTGTTACTCTTTCACGCAAAAACTACTAAACGGATTTAGATAAAATTTGGCACACATATGGTTTATAACCAGGATTAACATATAATATACATTTTATCCCGATATTCCTACCTATCGAAACTTATGCGGATAAAACAGTGTGGCGGTGCTAGTTTTTTATAATTTTTTGTGATAAAAGCGTGTTTTATAGGTATTTTTAAACTATATATTTTTTTACTCAAGAAAACAGTCTAGCTCAGTATTCAACACACCCTGTATATTAAAAGACTGTGAACTAACATACAAATCGTTTGTTTTGTATAAAAACGAGATAAAAAACGTCTTTACTGACATTCAGATGCGTCACACTGACTTCTTATTTAAATATTTTAATTAAATTTCTGTTTTATGGCATACCTTGTTGGTTTTATATATTTTTACTCTGATTTGAGGAATAGGGAGTGGGCTCGTGTCAAGGGTAAGCTAGGTTTGTCGGGGTCGGTTCTCGGATGGGTGACAAAGTTTGCCTCGGAAAGCAAGCTATCACGTTGGTTGCTGTCATTCGTGGATCTTTAACTCTCAAAACGGTAAAGGAAAACATCGTGAGGAAACCGGCATGTTCTAGAACCGAAAAATTCGAAGACATGTGACATCCGCCAACCTGCACTGGGCCCACGTGGTGGATTATGGCCCACTCCCTAGTAAAATACTGAAGTGCTATTCGTGCCAATAGTATAGCTACAATCCTGTAAAAAGCCCACCGTGAAAATTTAGGTGAAGTGAGCTGTCATTCCACTTGATCCCTAGCATCAGGTGCAATGTCAGCTCACATCACATAGATTGAATAGAGAAATAGAAAGCAACTATATCGGCTGGAATTCAGCAGCATCCGGTTAGACTGGAAGCTGACCCCGACATTGTTGGATAAAAGTTAGACAGATGACGATTTTTATTAATTGTCAGAATTTTTTTGGCAACACTAAAATCTTAAATTCATTAATTCACTACAGCCTAAATCGCTGGGTCTAGAAGCTTGAAAATTTTGCGAAACGAAAATGATGTGAGCACCAAGGAAAGATTTGTGAAAAATTATTCCCTAGGGGATAAAAGTTCGTGATTCTTGCCGATGGGATTATACGATATAAGTACTCCGCGTGTTAATTAATGGAATTTAATCATTTCGATATATTGTACACCTACCAAGGAAGATTATATTTCTATTCGAAGTTCCGCCCATACCATAAATTTTAAAGGTCGTGATGATATCCAAATTAACAAGCTATCATAAGCACAAATTCAATTAAAATATTTAAATCTAACGACCAATTGGCGCTTGTAAAATGATTTTGTTAACATTTTTTTTATTAATATTTTTGACATAAATAACATGATTATTATACGTTTAATGGGATAATTATTTAAGCCTTTAATTTTTTCACTACTGGGCACAGACGCCAGCACATCAAGATAATACAATCTGTCAAATTTCTTTAATAGATTTTCAACTTTATCGCTAAAGCATTAGGTTCAAGGTTGATTGGGAATATTTGACAGTTTTGGGTAGCTTGATCTGCTGGCATCTATACCTACCTACTTAGGCCTTGGGTATGTACAACCTATGAGGTTGAGGTAAGAGTTTTTAAGGCTACACGAAATTAATGTAATGCCGTTTTTGGCAGATTACGGAATTATCTTAATAATAACTCCCCACGCAGCAGCAGGCTCCCCACGGTTCCACCCGTATAAGTTTCGATCCCGTAGGTATAAAAAGTATCCTATGTGATAATCCTTATTATAAACTACGTGTGTGTCAAATTTCATCCAAATCCGTTCAGTAAATTTTGCGTGAAAGAGCAACAAACATCCATCCATCCATCCTCACAAAGGAGATTGTTCTACGCCCATACATTGTTCGCCCTGGAGCCAACTGCATAGAAAAAATCATTTTCTATTTGTAAATTGCCCTTAGTAACCCATAAGAACAAAGTTTCTTGACGGACACTTTAGAGAACAGATTTATTTAAAAAAAAGGAACAGATTTTGAGGTTATTTTTAATAAAAGAAAACTTAAGTAATTCCTTCTAAAATCGCTATTTCTGGTTTCTACAAAGGATTAAACTTCAAATACAGTAAAATATTACTGTAATTACAGTTTTATTATGCCTTTTAGGTACAGTTATTATTTGTTGGTTGAAGTTTACATAATAAGCTAGGATGATTAATTATGCAGTTGATATGAATCCTGTCGTTAGTCGCATACTCCGACCAGACCAACATCAGGTTTTGTAAGTAGCCATATACATTCTCATAGTTAAGAACAGAAATAAAACACTTATTTTGTATTAGGTATTACAGTTTTATTCATTTTCATTATCTTCTACATTTTCTATTAAAATATAGTCTAAGAATTGTGCAGGTGGGGCGATGTTGCCTTCATATCGGGCATAACTTAAATACCATGTAATGGTCATGATATGCGCGCAGCATCCTATGGTCCTGCGCCCAACAATGCAGTTGCAACAATATTGTATTATGGATTGTCTTCCAACTTGACTTCTGTCTAGCACTTGCGGTGCAACACGTTGCTGTATTTGCAGAAGAATGGCATTGTCATTTAGTATGTGCCTTCTCAATCTTATTAAATTGATCCCACAATTGGCACATCGCAAGGGATTGCTTCTTGTTGGAGTATGTGTAGATGATGACGGTTCTGAATAATGCCTGGCAGCACGATCTGCTCTCTGCCAGCAAGGATGGCAAATATGGTGAGAAGCACGTATCTAAAATAAAAAGTACATTTTGAGCTGGTATATCAATAAGATATTTCTAAGTAGCTTATCAGAATTAGACAATAATATACCTCCAATGGCATTAATCTTTCTGTGATAATATTCTTGATATTAATATGGTGCTGTGTGTCAGTTCTCAGAGCAATAACTTGATGAGAACGAGTTCGACGTCCTAGTGTGTTATGGCATAGTGCACAATTTCTACCAATGTATTCTGATGTTGTTTGTATGCTTTGTTGTGCCGAAGTCCAGCATATTGTGCATATAATATCACTTGCTTGAATCTGAAAGAACGTATACTTACTTAAAATGTAGGTATATTTATGATTGCACTAAAAGCTTAGACAAAAATAAATAAACAATTTAGAAAAATATTACACGTTATGTCTTCTACAAAATGTCGTTATGTTAAATACACGTTAACAGTTTATTTACCGAAAGTGATGGAGCCCTTTCCTGAATATATCGACGAATCTGTTCATCTTCCAACAACATACAACCACCAGCAGAGCCACAGCTGATACAAAATCCACTTTCCATTTCGTATGCGAAGTCCGTTATTCGTTATCAAAATGCCAAGGTGTCGTTTAAGCAGATCCAAATCGTAGTCCGTTAAACAGAAACAAAATTGCCAAAAGAAATCGTCAAATAGGTAGGTAGTCACAACAACACATCTAAACCTCTGACGGACTGACGTAGTGACGTAGAGATGCTTCTCGAAGATCGATCATTGTATATCGATTATCAATGACCACTTATTTAATCTGTGGTTTTAATTTAGTAGACCAAAATGACAGATCAATATGTCAAATGTAAATTAATTGGTTCCGTTTCAAACATAAACACGTTGATGCTATGATTCTACTTAACATTAAATAAAATATTTTGTTCCCAACGAACAATGTGAAACGTTTTAGTTTGCGACATTTAAAAATAGAGTTTAAGTACTTAAAAAGTAAAAATATGGCTATTGAAGTCGTGGAATCGTTATGAGAACAATTCACTAGAGTTGCGTCGTAAATGACATTTCAATCGTTCAATGAGAGATTTTCTGACTAGTGAAAAAACATAGTTCAATAGATGGCGTGGGTAAAAAATACGTCTTTTTTTTACTGGCTACTGATAACAAAAATAAGATCCGTTAATAAGAAAGCTTATTTAATGTCAAAAACCAGAGACAGTGACGTATTTTTTACCAACGCCTCTTTTATTAAACTAATATTTTCTCACTTGTCAGAAAATCCCTCATTCGACTAGTAAGTACATTTTGTGAGTTTGTTTTTTGCATTATATTTTCATCATAATCGTGCTAGGCCATATTTATCATAAGTCCCATTAAAATGATCACGGAACTAATGCCATGAAAAAAATATGCATGAAAAACTTTTATGTTGCACATTTTCAATGTTTTGGAAGTGATAAATATCGAACATCTATTATTTATCACTAGATATTATAGACATCGTCGCCGATATCGATATTTATGTAATATGAGCGAGAGCGACACTATCAAATCTTTTGTGACATTCACATTGACAATTCCATGAAAGATGGCGGGTTTGGTTGGTAATAAAATCAATGAGGTCACTTTTAAAAACCTATTAGGAATTAAACAGTGTCCGCTTGAATTTATTATTTTTAAAAAGTATATTAAAATATAATTAAAATTAACGTACACGTCAAATGTTTGTTGGTTATAGGGCGGTCTAGAACAATCTCCTTTCGGGTTTATAATATTAGTAGGATTAATAAAACAACTATGAAAACTGAACTGAACCAAAGCAATGGCGCCCCGATTTACGAGCTGTGTAGGTCATGGATTCGAACCCAGACAGGACAGGCGCTTATACTTCGTGTAAATAACTTCATCACCACTGCTCACCAAACGGTGAAGGAAAACATCGCGAGGAAACATCGGGAGGCATCATGTCTTCGAATTTTTTGGTTCTACGACATGCCGGTTTCCTCACGATGTTTTCCTTCACCGTTTTAAGAGCATAACCAGCCTATAATATTCCGACTGCTGGGACAAAGCCCTCGTTTCTGTGAGAGGAACTGCACTGTATCTACTCCAGCGGGCCCAGTTCGGGTTGGTAGATGTCACATGTCTTCGAATTTTTGTTTCTAGGACATGCCGGTTTCCTCACGATGTTTTCCTTCACCGTTTTGAGAGCAGTGGTGATGAAATAATTTACAAAGTAAAGCGCCTAGCTGTCTGGGTTCGAACCCACGATCTATAACTCTAAATTCCGTTACTACTGGGCCACCCTGCTCCCAACTACTGCAGGCTGATGATAAATTAATTGATTTGTATCTTTTTCTCGAAAACACTCCATTCATTCATTTATTTTCTTTTCTTTTTCGATATAGATAATCTTATCATGCCTATTTCCTCATCTATGTCTGCGATAAACATGAGACAGGCCCATCTGATAGGTAAATGATTTATTTGAGCTAATTCATCTCCGCGACAAACAAACCCGCTCTGTGTTAGTAGATAGTGCCTAATTATACGGAGAGGAGCATAGGGAGGGGATAACGTCGATCAGAATTGATAGAAAAAAATGTATCGATAGTTTAGCTACCATTTTACGAGCTTAAAACGTAACTGAAAAAAAAACTCTTGTTAATTTTAATTACCGCGACGGCTGGTTCGAGGTGGGGCGGGTTCAGAGTTCCTGGAAGAATTTGGGGGACACCTTTGCCCAGCAGTGGGAAAGTATTGGCAAACAAAAAAAAACTTGATATGAACGAGCTAGATAGTACCTACAGCCCGTGACTTCATTGTAATACAAATAACAACCCCCTATTGTAGTTAGTAGATAAATGCTGTGTTGTAGTATAAAATGTATTTTTTTGTTATGTATTATCTGATGTACAATAAAGTATAAATAAATAAATAGATACACCCAATCGAAGTTTATCGGAACTCCTTCCACAGTGCATTCATATAGAAACTTATTATATCTCTATTTAAAATGGTTAGTGTAGACTTTATGTAAAAAAAAAACACATAGAAGTTCAACATGTAGGTTAAATAATCATAAGAGTAACAAAAATAGGTCTCTAAATATAAAAATAACTAATAAACTATCTAATTATTTAAGTAACAGCACGTAAAAGAAAAACTTATACACCCCACCGAAGAAGAAAGACGTTATACATACTCCCAATTTGCATGATCCCTTACTTTAAACCAATCACGACGACGCGCGTCGTTACGCGAAAATTACGACACATAATAATTTTTATCGATATTACAACAGACCCAACCATGTCCCATCCCTACGATCGAGTAGCAACACTGCACTGAACCGATAGCGTGTTCAAATAGTGATGTGCATACAATCTGCATAATTACGACTAGATAGACACGTTGGGTGCGTCTGCCTTGTTGTAGGTTCGAGTCTTGTGTCGGTACTACCATTGAATTAGATCTATGTTGTTAATTGTATGTTACAATTTAGCGTAACGGATAAATTGTAGTGTAATTTGAACTTGACTGATGAGTAACTGATCCTACTTCCTACGAGTATCCTACTAATATTATAAACGTGAAAGTTTGTGAGGATGGATGGATGGATGTTTGTTACTCTTTCACGCAAAAACTACCGAGCGGATTTGGATGAAATTTGGCACACGGGTGGTTTATAACCAGGATTAATATATAAGATACATTTTATACCGATATCCCCACGGGATCAACACTTAGGCGGCTGAAACCGCGGAAAAATTTATAATTATAACTAATTATAATTAATGCGAAAGTGCGTTTGTTTGTCCCGCTTTCCCGCTAAAACGGCTGAACGGATTTGGATGAAATTTGGCACACAGATAGACCATGACCTGGTTAGGGACATAGGCTACTTTTCATCCTGAATCGCAGACGAAGTCGCGGGCCACAGCTAATATAATAATATTTTGTTTTAAAAGATTATACATGAAGTTTCTTGCCAGTTCTTCTCCATAGGAACCTACTACGCTTTGGAATGGGCAACTAGCTTCATGTTTCTGGCTGAACGACTCCATGACAGTTCGAAAGTGCCCGTAATTAGTTTAATTGAAATTAATGCTTTAAGTTTGAGTTAGGCGGGTTATCGGAAATCACTTAAGCACGTCAATCAATGCTAGGACTGGCTGTACTTCCCCGTATGAAAGAAGCCTGGAACCCGCAGTGCGACAGTTACCGACAGGGTTATATTTTGAGACATAATAATATATCCCTTTTTTTACTAAGGGTTGAATTGTTTAGGGTTCAAAAGGAAAAAGGGGAACACTTTTAGGATCACTTCGTTTTCCGTCCATCAGTCTGTCAAGACCCTTTTTCTCAGAAGCGCGTGGATGTAACAAAGTTGAAATTAATATCAATTGGGTAGGACTACGGTCCCTTGGAGCTGTAAAAAAATCAAGCTTCTAAGTCAACGCAATAAAAAATTACGGCTACTTATGCGACATTTTTGATAGTTGCAAATAAATTTTAACCTATAGGGTGCTTACCGCTGACCTAGAATCATGTTTGGCAAGAAGCAAGGTCTTATTTTTTTTTTTGGATGGGAAATCATCAAATGACCCCTCCCGCTCTGGGTGGAGCGGAAAGGAGTGTCAGACTCTTACTGACTAAAACCCACCCGTGTTCCTTCCTTAGCCCTTTCTGTTCCAGGGCAGCGGTAACCCTTTCGGACGATCCCGCCGCCCTGGCAGGCTTCGGCCCTGACGGGCCCCGTCCTCTGCTGACATCTCTTTGAGGCGCGCGTGGAACACAACGCGCCGTCCGGCACGGGCCTGGTCCTGATCGGGCGGTGGGCTACCCATTACTCACCGCCCGCAGGCCCGCGCCTACGGTGGCCGGGAGTCGTCACGTAGCTCCCGACACCCGGAGCGTCTCCCGCGGCGGCTGAGGCGTGAGGTGTTCTCCCTCAGCCTTCCCACCACCTCCTTCGCTAGCATGACTGCTTCACAGAAGGAGGTGACTGCCTCCCACTCCCTCTCGCCCCGGACCATGGCTTGTACCAGGGCCGGACGCGAGATGTCGCCGCCGTTGCCGATCGCCTCTACGAGGACACGGCGGGGCTCTGCCCAAGCAGGGCAGACCTCCACCGTATGCTCCACCGTGTCCTCTGGGAGTGAAAGAAGCAAGGTCTTAAAGCACAAGTAAGGGAAAAAGTTAGAAAATCTTTGATTTTCTGTCTTCTTTTGATGGGCTTGTGGCTAAGAAATAACAGCCGCACGGGTCGATCGATCAGGTTAAGATATACGCTTGCCGCAGTTGGCCCGTAGATGGGTGGCCATCTTTACATACTAAGACCCCTCCGTGTCTCGGAAAGCACGTTAAGCCATTGGTCCCGGCTGTCATTCGTGGATCTTTGACAGTCGTTACGGGTCGTCAGTAGCCCGAAAGTCTGACAACCAGTTACCAAGGGGTATCGTGTTCCCTAGTAACTGGGTTGTAGTTGTAGAGTCAGATAGGCAGTCACTCCATGTGAAATACTGGTATTTAGCCGCATCCGGTTAGACTGGAAGCTGACCCCACACTAGTTGGGAGGAGGCTAGGCAGATGAAGAGTTTTTGGGGCTCAAACGTACAAACTTGTATTCTAGAATGATTTTTGTTCTATCTTATCCTACTAATATTATAAATGCGAAAGTTTGTATGGATGTATGGATGTTTGTTACTCTTTCACGCAAAAACTACTGAACAGATTTTGACGAAATTTAGCACACAGATAGTTTATAACCAGGATTAACATATAGGATACTTTTTATCCCGACATTCCCACGGGATCGACACTTATGCGGGTGAAACGCGGGGCCCAGCTAGTACTCTCATGTTATCAGCTTTTGGCTTCAGTAATGTCTGTCTATCATACTAAAAGTCAAAGTTGAATATAAAATGCTTTATAAATCTTATTCGGAGCGTCAAATACTCGGGTACGTCTAGACAGGAAAACTGTCCCGAACTCGATCGAATTCAATTTCCTCGCAGAATGAGAGTTTTGCTTTGCAAATTTTGTACTGATGCGCTTTGGGATAGGACAGAATACTTAAATGTTATCTTTACTGTCTTCTACATCTAGGAATGGTAATCCGCTGCTGCGTAAAGGCCTGTCCCATGTTCTTCCACATTTCCTTGTGCTGTGCCTTCTCCGTCCAATCGGTTAGGAACGAGTCCAAATCGTCACGCCAGCGTTTGTTAGGCCTGCCTCGGTGACGACGCGCGTCTTGAGGCACCCACTGTGTGGCTTGACACGACTTGGGCCTATCTGTCTGGATACATCCTATAAGTGTAACCCGCCCATAAATGGTTATTCAAAATATTCTGACCCGCACCGCTACAGTGCAGTAAACACTGGTCCCGGGTCGGGCTAAATGTTAGTGGCCCTCGTGGTGGATTATAGCCTCAAGCTCTCAATCTGTCAAAAATACCTTTAATTTCCCTACATTTTGAAAAGTTTTTGACATTTATTTTTCGCCGAGATGAGACTGCGACTAGATTTTGAACGTTTTAAATTACGAGAATTGCCCCTCAGATCGGCTGATGGGGCTAAGACCCTACGCCCTGGTGCCACGCACACCTTGCACGCCCAGGTAGAGATGGCCCTGCAGATAGGCAGTTACTGAGTAAAATACTGGTATTCACCTGCATCCGGTTAGACTGGAAGCCGACCCCAACATAGTTGGGAAAAGGCAGGCAGATGATGGCGGGACAATTACAAGATAATTTCATATCTTTATGACTAGCTAACTCAAATACATCATATTTGATCCGTGGGAAGATAAATATTTGTCGATAAACTTCACTTGAATAAATCAAATATTGGTTGCTTATCATTAGTAAATAGTTGTCAAGATAATTTGAGTTTTAGAAGGTTAACGATAAAATGGATTTAAGTAACGAGATTTTTAAATAAAAAGAAATATTATACAGGGTGGCAGGGACGAATTTACACATCGACGCGCAAACTGTAACCATGAAATAAATATTTTGAATTTGAATTTTTGATTCAGCTCATGAGTTTAGACCCCATAGCATCGAAATCTTTCGTCGGTTATTAAAAAAAAATCTTCTGTTTCATAGAAAAGTGCAATACCTACGCGTTCAAAACGTATGGAACAGCAATAATTTTTTTTTAATAACCGACGAAAAATTTCGGCGCTATGGGGTCTAAATCTAAATCTCATGTGCTGTATCCATGGTTACAGTTTTCGCGTCGATGTCCCTGTCACCCAGTATTTTTTTTATTTTTTTTTTATGCCTTAATATGCCTCGTTGGTGTAGTGGTCGCCAGTGCTACCACTACATAAAGTCCTGGATTCAATTCCCAGCAGGGTTATTGCGTAACACACTATCAGTAGTAATTACTTTCATTTTGACAGTTCAATCACATTCATTGCGCTATTTGCGTTGTTGAGCAGACAAAGTTTTCGAACATAAGAAGCAATGGATTAGCAATATCCTTTCAAAATGATTCAGATTGTGATTGTAAGTATTTTATGCAATTAGGGAGCTGGTCGGGAAAAGTATTATTAGATTTTTCCATCAGGAATTTCTCAGCAGCAGCCAGACCTGTCTGTCCAGGGAAATATTACAACAATTTTATTTAACAATTCTTCTCTAAAGAGGTTGATGTTTTTATCAGTAAGTATTATGTTTCTGAAGGAAGAAAAGGTATCTATGCAGCTATGGAAAAATGCGGTGTAAAATTTGCATATGCTTCTCTGCTGGGAAGTCAAGCGTGATATTATGTGTGAGTGTGAGTGTGTGTGTGTAACGAAGATCTAAGTGTTAATATTATGAGTGACGGTAACAAATTGGCTTCTTACACTGGACTACGATATGACAAAGTTTCGTAGTATAAGTAAAAACTCATACAGATTGACAGTTCACAAATACATAACACTCGCTTACATACGTACTAACGTACCTATAGCACACAGACACTATTACAACACCAACACAGCTGACACAAATCACCACCATTTATACACACACTATTTTTATGCCTATTTTAAGTTTTTAACCGACTTCTAAAAAAGGAGAAGGTTCGCGCATAACTCCGTCGCTTGCCAACCGATTTGAAAAATTCTTTTTTTGTTGGATAGGGTATACTTCCCAAATGGTCCCATGAACATTTTATCGAAATCGGACAAGCGGTTTTTGCAAAATCAACAAAAAAAAAAAAAATTATCACAACAAAAAAGTGAAAAATAAAATCTTTTTTTTCCGGAAGTCGGTGTCTTTGGTTTTTTTTTTCCGAAATTAAAGTTATTTTTCACTTTGTTAGTGTTTTTATGGTAGTCGTTTTTTTTTTTTATTTGTAAAAAAGTTTTAAAAATGTACCTGTAATGTGTTACATAAAATTGCTAACGGAACGAAAGAGCTTAGATCTCACAGAACAGGGAATCCTAGTGTGAGGTCTAGGAATTCCATCCACTCGAATGTAAACTTAGCTAAATACATTTATTCTTATTAACCAATAATAGACAGTATTGGTAAGTCATTGGAATCGGCCATTTGTAATGAGATTAAAATAATAAATATAAGCTATTTATTCTGACGGGTTTCCTAAGTGTGATGCCCTTACAAATAAATGGAAATCGATTAATATTATCACGCTCGTGATTTGTGAATGTGCTTTTGAATTTATTTTGAATATTTTTATTTTTTTTAAGTGATCCAAGTCAAGGTTATGCATAATCAGGCTATAATGTTCCCACTGTTGGGACTATAATCCACCACGAGGGCCACTAACATTTTGCCCGACCCGGGAATCGAACCCAGGACCTTGTGTTCAGAAGTATCGCTTGCGACCACAAGACCAATGGAGATCTAACAAGTCTAATATTAATCTTTATTTGTAGATTTAAGCAAGAAATCTATCTAATTTGAACGGAGATTAATGTTTTAGCATCATTCTAGAAAAGTTGACACGTTTTTGCAATATTTTTCTGTTGGTATACTATAAAAACGTTTATGATACAAACATACGTTTCAATTGGACTCAACTAAACCGCGCGTGAACTCGTGTGAACAAAATGAATTTGACCCATAAAAAAATGTGCACGAACTCACCAATAAATTAAGAATTAATTCGCTTTCGCGTTTCTGTCAGGAAACCTGCGCCCTAATTGCGTAACACACGATCACTCGGAATCGGTTTCATTTTGACAGTTCAACAACATTCATTGCGTTATTTACGTTGTTGAGCAGACACATGACACGGTTCTTGAGATACAGCCTGGTGACGATAGACGGACGGACAGACAGCGAAGTCTTAGTAATAGGGTCCCGTTTTTATCCTTTGGGTACGGAACCCTAAAAATTCATCACCGAAATGTATGTACGCGCATAACTTCCGATCGACTGCACCAAATTGGATAATTCTTTTTTTTTTGTGTTTGTTAATGTCAGGACAAGGTTTGTATAGAAGAAAATTAAAATAAAAAAATAAAATATGGCAGTACGACGTTCTCCGGGTCAGCTAGTATATTATAATAACTACTATAACAAAAAACAAATCAAGGTCGCATTTCTACAACTTAAAAAAAACGATACAAAAATTAAAACATTTTAAGTAGTCTCGAACGCTAACTGGGTGCGTCACCCTATCAATTTATTTACTAAGAATGATTACACAATCATTTTACTAATGGTTTCCGCTGACTCGGTTTAATCACTTGTTATTAAATATCACGCTATTATTCCTTGACGAGGTAGGCAGTAAACAAAATGACGACGAATTCAAGTACAATTTAATAAGGCATTTCTTCACTGTCTGGCGCCAACTCCACGAGCGAGAGAATCGCGACGATAGTCTCGCCGTGACATCAAATTCTCGCCGCGATGATATCGCCGTGTGGAGACACGTTCTAAGAGAGTGTATAGAAATACGTGGCACACGATAATATCGCCGCGATTCTTCTTTTTTTTTGTTTAGTTTAGTTTAGTTTATGATCCTGTACGAGTCGCAATAAATACTTTTTCTTCCTTTCTTTCTTTCTTTATTCTCTCGCTCGTGCGATTCTCTCGCTCGTGGAGACGGCCCCTTACGGCGACAATTGCCCGGTTGGTCTAGTGGTCGGAAGCGATACCGCTGAGCATGAGGTCCTAGGTTCGATTCCCAGGTCGGGAAAAATTTCCAGTGTAGCAAGGCGTGACGTCACGCGGAACTTTAACGGGCGATATCTTCATAATTTTTTATATAATTGACAAAAGAAAAAATACGGGTTCAATATTTTTTGATAATCTAACTGACGCGACGGACTAATTAGATTTGTTTTAGGAAACTAGCCTATTATTAAAATAACACTGACTGCCTCGTTGGTCTAGTAGTCGCGAGTGCTACTGATGAGCGTGAAGTCCTGAATTCGATTCCCGTGTCGGGCAAAGTGTAATTGCGTTTTTCTGTCTGGAGTGTCTCAGCAGCCGCCCGGAGTCCGGATCTGTCCCCGGTTGACGGCAGTAGGCTTGCCCCCTATATCATGGAACTTAAACATAACTGGCAAAATGTGGGTGCTTTCTTGTTACACCTCTGCCTGGTACCTCTGGCATCGTTCTAGAACATTCATAAATCCACACCCACACACAAGCAGAGAGCTGGTGGAAGTCATCACCGGGCTGCAGGCAGTCCAAGGAAGCCATGCCATCATCAGATGGCAAGCTTACCAGACGTTTACTACGCCTGGACAGGAAAGGCCTGCGCTTGGTGACGGGACCATCACGGGACACTGCTCGCAAAACAAACAATTCTACTCAATAGGCATAAGGGAGGCAGTCCCTCGTGCAGAGCTTGCATGGAGGCTGATGTAACCATTACGCATGTGCTCTTTGAGTGCACAGGTGTCACCCAGATTAGGTCAGAAACCCTCGGGACACCCAGATCTTACACAGATGTCCTCAACAGGCCAGGAGACTTAATAAGCTTCTGGAGGGAGGTGCGCTGGTTGGGATAACCACCAACAGCCGCCATGGCCCACACACAATGGTCCGCCTGAAGTTCTAAGTGCGGAAACCAAACCAATAACATCCTATCCTACTAATCGTACTAAAATTATAAATGTGAAAATTTGGATGGATGGATGGATATCGTTTGTTACTCTTTCACGCAAAAACTACGGAACGGATTTGGATGAAATTTGGCACGCAGATGGTTTATAACCAGGATTACCATTTAGGGTACTTTTTATCCCGATATTCCCACGGGATCAAAACTTATGCGGGTGAAACCGCGGGGCGCAGCTTGTAATATTATAAACGTGAAAGTTTGTATGTATGGATGAATGGGTGGATGTTTGTTACTCTTTCACGCAAAAACTACGGAACGGATTTGGATGAAATTTGGCACACAGATGGTTTATAACCAGGATTACCATTTAGGGTACTTTTTATCCCGATATTCCCACGGGATCAAAACTAATGCGGGTGAAACCGCGGAGCACAGCTAGTAGAACATAATAATATTCATAAAGCCATGGGAACTCCAAAATATGTACTTAGTGGACTCGAAAGTTCCTGTGCTGCTAGCTGGGGTCGAACGGCAAACATCAACGAACACATATTTGTCTAGATTGTAAAATTTACTATTTCACACTCATCTGTGAATTGAGGGAAAAGATTTGTCTTCAAATATCAATATTATCTATTATTTAATGTTATGAGAACCCCTACGTATAATATATGCAGATATATATGGTCAATAAGGTATGGTAGGTGTTGGTGGTAAGGTATGGTGGTGGGTGTGGTGGTGGTGGTGTGGTATGGTATGGTGGGAGGGGCCCGTGGCTAAATAATAATTGCCGCGGTTGGTCTGTGGATGGGTGACCATTTTTACATACCGAGACCCCTCTGTGCCTCGGAAAGCACGTTATGCGGTTGGTCCCAGCTGTCATTCGTGGATCTTTGACATTCGTTACGGGTCGTCAGAAGCCCGAAAGTCTGACAAACAGTCTTACCAATAGGGGTATCGTATTACCCAGTCACTGGGTTGTGAAGGTAAGATAGGCAGTCGCTTCATGTAAAATACTGGTATTCAGCTGCATCCGGTTAGACTGGAAGCCGACCCCAACATAGTTGGGAAAAGGCTAGGCAGATAATGATTGTCAATATAGTGACGAAACATGCATGTCCTAGAACCAAAAAATCGAAGTCATGTGACATCATCCCGCTCTGGGCCCGCGTGGTAGATGACAACTCACTCTCACGGAGAGGAGGCCTTTGTCCCAGCAGTGGGAACATTATAGCCTGAGGCCGGTTGAAGTGGCGGTGCTTATGTTCAGCAGTGGACGTCTTTCGGCTGAAACGATGATGAAATACGATAGTAACAGATTGATGAGAGTTGAATGCCCTCTGTTATCTCAACTCTCAGATAGTAATCTGGGACGAAATAAAAACAAAAGACCATCAGATTCATTATCAGCACATCAGTTGTCAGACGAGTACAAACGATACGATTGCTATCATGTTAGTGGGTTTTCTTCCGCATTGCTTTGATAGGCAAAGGCCTTCCCATAGTCCTCTAATTATACACATACATATGTAGCGGTATCTACAACGCCACATGCGAACAACGCGTCATACTGACGTCACGCAAATCCTGCATCTCGCAAGCAAAGTTTACCGCGCAACTAGCATACATACAAACTTCCCAACATCAATCGTTGGGCAATTGCCCGCCAGACACAACACCCGTCTGGTTGGAGGATCCTCCCTTTTCTACTCCATATCACTCATACTCATACTCCACTCATACTCATACGCCTCTAAGCTGGTTACCCCGAACATGAACGTCAGCGCAGCCTTCGTACAAATACTTCATCGTAAACTTGCTACATAACGTCAGCTGCTGCGATCCTTGCATACTCCTTTTGCCTCGTTCACGTTCGAATACATCAGAGGGGCAGTTCCCGTAATTTTAAGAACGTTCACAGTCTGATCTCAGTCTCAATCTGTCAAAAATACCTCTAATCTTAATATGTGTGTTTGTCACCTAACTCTTCCTAAACGGCTGGACCGATTTGGATGAAATTTTGTGTGTATAATTCAAAGGGTTCCTGGATGGTTTGGAAAAACAATTGGACCCGGTAGGTGGCGCTGCTTTTCCGAGCAGGACGACTTCTGCCGGGTCCGCTAGTTTCCCTATAAATGTTTGACAAGTTTTTGACATTTGTAAGTCGCCAAGATGAGACTGTGACTAGATTTTGAACGTTTTAAATTACGAGAATTGTCCTTCTGGTAGTTCTGGTCATACACGCCGGTTGTGAGTACGCAGTCTTCCAATTTTCTTTGTATTTTGTCTTCAAATGCCAATCGGTCAGGAACGAGTCCAAATCATCGTTTCTTAGGCCTGCTTTGGTAACGACGGCCGTCTATAGGCACCCACTGTGTCACAATAAACTCAAACTCAAACTCAAATCATTTATTTCAATTAAACCATTTACAGGCACTTTTGAATTGTCAAAATTAAATCTTGGCCCATCTAACCTGCACCCTAATTACACACACACGCACACTAACAAGTCTCAATCTGAATAATTTTGAAGGATATTGCTAATCCATTTTATTATTATTTTATTTTACAAATTTATAAAATAATCTTGACTTAAATGCCCCGCAAAACCGTTTTCACGGTCCATATGTTCATTGATTATGTTCGTAAAATATGTCTGCTCAAATAGCGTAAAAAATAACGCAAATAATGTTGTTGAACTGTCTTTTCATTTTGACAGTTCAACAACATTGTTACTGTAAGTGTGTTACGCAACTACCTCGCTGGTCCATCCTGTAAGTGTGACCCACCCAGTTCCATTTCACCCTCATTTTGACGTATCGCCAACATCGGCGTTGCCTGTCATATCATATTATGCTAATACGCGTTGTTTAAAGGAAACAAAACATAATTAATTTTGCTTCCTACTCCTTCTAATTTGTCTTTTAATTAATTTTGTGGCGGGTTCCGAGTGGTTGCTTCCATTGCTCAGTCCAAGTTTAGGGTCAGAGGCTTATAGAAATTGATGATACAGATTATGTAGATACGTCTTTATCAAAACGTTGTCTATGGTAAAGATGTCGTCGTTTTAGGTGAAGTTGTCTGAGGTAGCTGCGCGGTGCGGGAGGGGTGATAGTTGTCACAAGTTGACGAATCACTGAGCTCTCGCATCACGTCACCACACGTCCCGCACCGTGCAGCTACCTCAGGTGACGTCTGAGGCCTATAGCGTAGGATTCGTCTTGTATCTTGGATGCGTTATCAGGTACAAATCTTATCTGTGTTATAGTATTGAATCTGGCAATTCTTAAATGTCTGGCGTAATCAGTTATCAGACAAACACTACGCAGTAAGCTCTGTTCACAAATTATTTCGGGCCTAAATGAGAGCAGTGCGATTCTGTAACCATCTCACCGTGAAAACTTAGGTGAAGTGAGCGTGGAGTGAGCTGTCATTCCAACTAATGCTAGGGATTGACACTATTGACAGCTCACTCTAAGCTCACGTAACCTAACTTTTCACGGTGAGATTTTGACAGAATGGATTGGCTGGATATTTATTTGGTGATGAGCAGTGGTCGCCCAGTGATAAAGGACCTGACTAACGAGTTGTAGGTCGTAGGTTCGAACTCAGACATGCGCTTTACTTTGAGTAAATTATTTCATCAACACTGCTCTCAAAACGGCGAAGGAAAACATTGTGAGGAAAAATGTTCTAGGACCAAAAATTCGAAGACTTGTGACAGCTCGCTCATCGAGAGGAGACCTGTTTCCCAGCAGTGGGAACATTAAAGGCTGATTTTAATACAAAAAATACAAAATGTTTTATTCAAGAAATTTGTTACAACAATGGGTGGTTGTGTTTGGGGACTCCTTTTAAGCAATTTTTTGCCTGTGGTAGGAGACCCCGCTCTTCCATAGCAAAATAATTTACAACAGTAACAAATACATATGTGGGTAAATAAACTTAAAGTAAGTTACTTAATTCTATTAATAATATAATTATCTATAATTAAAAAACAAGATTTAAAAAATAAAAGAAATCAAAAAAAAAAAAACTGTACTAGTGTGTGTGTGAGAGTGCTTGTGTGATGAGTGCGGGTGGGGGTGTGTGCGAGGGTATATGTGTGTATGAGTGTGATCGTAAGTATGCGTGTGTTTCTATTTAATTTGTAAGTACCAGTTCTTGTGAGATTGTGTGTATGACAATAGAGTAACATATTGTTATTATCTATATAATGTACTGTAGAAGTGCTTCAGTCTCTTCATACGTGAGTTTTTTGATCCAATCTGTTATGGTTTTCTTACAATTATATGTACTTTTGTTGTATATGAATATTTTTTTGTTTACCTTATTGTATAGTTCGGCTGAGCGTTTATTGAATTGTCTGCATGCAAACACGGTTTTAGTGTGGGGTACTGGTGCCAGTAAGTATTTCCTTCTTTTGGTTAATTTTTCTGAATCAACTTTTAGAGTTTTATGTCTCTTCAAGACGGTTTGGATTATGTACAACTTTCTTATCGACATTAAATTGCTGATAGTATAAAGGCTATTTGTAGGGTATAATATGTTTTTGAAGTACATAATCTTAATAAGAGCACGCTGGGCTCGCTCTAAGTGTATAAGCTTGGTTTTAGTTGCTCCTCCCCAAGCCGTGATACAATACAGTAAAACCGATTGCACTAGAGCCAAGTATACCTCATTTAGGATGTTTCTAGAAGATTCATGTTTACTGATTATATCTTTTGGGGCAATGTGACGCAGTGATTTAAATATCCAGCTCAATCTCCTAACTCTATTTGTAACCTGCTCCAGATGTTGGTGCCATGATAAACGTTGGTCAACTACGACTCCTAGGTACTTAGTCTGCGAAATTTTGGAAATACATAAACAGGCACAACATTTATTTAGTGGATCTCCGCAAACATGAATTTTTATGTTAAAATCGCTACTAGGTTGTGTCCTATTACTCACGCTAAAGCATACGTAATTCGTCTTGGATGTGTTAAGCGTGAGCAGGTTATTATTGAGCCAGTTGGCAACTTGGGCCATGCCCATCTCTGTTTTTAGTTTTACGTCGAGCCATGAGTTCCCAGTGAAAACGACAGAGGTGTCATCGGCGTACGAGAAGACTTTTGCATTTTCAATGTTCATGTTGCATAGGTCATTGATGTACAAGAGAAAGAGGGTAGGACCCAGTATGCTTCCCTGTGGGACACCATATGTCACCTCCTCATCCTCACTGACATATTCATCCATCTTGACCCTCTGCCTCCTTCTTGAGAGGTAGTCCCTGAATAATTTCAGAGGAATATCTCTCACTCCAACATTTTCGAGTTTGTTCACAAGGTTTGGAACAGAGACGGTGTCAAATGCCTTTTTAAGGTCTAGAAAAACCGCTAAGCATTTATTCCCAGCATCAAGGTGCTCAGTAATCAGGGAACTTAGGGCTGAGACCGCATCCTCCGTAGATAATCCCTGCCTGAAACCAAACTGTTGGTTCGAAAGTAAGCTGAATTTATTTAAGTATGTGGTTAATCTAACATTAAGAAGTTTTTCAATTATTTTGGATATTGACGGAAGGATAGATATCGGTCTGTAGTTATTGACATCGTCTCTGTCCCCCCCCTTATGTACTGGAGTGATAATTGATTGCTTGAGTAGCTCAGGGAAAATGCCTTTTTGAAAGCAGAGGTTCGCCAGATGGGTTATTATAGGAACGATATCAAATCGAGCAGACTTTAGAAATTTAGTCGAGACCTTGTCCCATCCCGGGGCACTATCAGATCTTAAACCCATCAATATTTGATCTACTTCACTAGGATCAGTGTCTAAAAGTACAAAGGTATTACTTTGTGCAGGTTTGTTGACAGCTTGTGTATTATTAGTACTTGGCACTATTTGCTGAGCTAACTGTTTACCAACGTTGGCGAAGTGTTTATTGACGAAGTTTACTGATTCTAGAGGCGATGTCCTAATATTTAGCAATTCGGTGTTACGATCTTTAATTTTATTAGAGTAAGTTAGGTTCTTTATATTTTTCCAGAGAAGCTTATTATTACCAACAGATTTTACTAGTAGGTCCCTTTCATATTTACGTTTTAATTTTTTTATAAGTGAGTTACAATAGTTTCTATATCTAGTATAGGTTATTTTTAGAGTTTCGTTGTGTGGGTCAAGCCTGGATTGTTTCTGTAACTTGTTACGATTTCTTATGCAACGCAAAATGCCTGTGGAGACCCACGGCTTTATTATTTGTTTGCTGTTTGGGATTTTACGAGAGATAGTGTTTCTTTCTATGGTGTTAGCAAGTATGTTTATGAGTAGGCAGGTTAGTTGATTTGGATCATCACAAAGGAGGAGCTCCGCTAAATTTTGTTGCTGTAGATCTTTTAGTGCTTGTACATAATTTATGATAGTCGTAGTTTTATTTGAAGGTAAAGTGTTTTTAATTTTAGATAAAGACAGAAATGTCGTATAATGGTCAGTTATTGTCGTATGTAATATGGCAATAAATGGAGATACTTTCTTTTTATTAACTTTTAGCATGAAGTGGTCTAAACAGTTACTTTCCCTCGTAGGTAGTGTATGACCTGTGAGTATTCCATGCAATGACAACATATTCTGATAGTGATTTCTATTTTTATGTTCATGAGATGACTCTGTATCTTTAGCTCTAATGTTAATGTTTATGTCTCCTGCAATGATAATGTTTTTGCTTGACTTCAGTTTATCTAAGTGATTACTAAGGGAATTCACGAAACTATCTATATTTGAATTTGAAGGGGAACGATAAATACATAATATTATATTATTGAGTATTTCCAGTTGGAGACAAGACGCTTGTGATATTTCAATTTCTTGAACTTTAGGATTTATGGATTGCTTCACGTATACAGTTACCCCATCATTTTGGTTTAATTGGCGAGTAGTAAAGAAAGTTAGATAATTATTAAGTTGGGGCACTGGTTTATTGGGACTAAGTCTACATTCTGTCAAAATTATAACGTCTGTTTCGAATTTAAGATTAGATAGGTTGAGAATAAAGTCGTCAAAGTTACAGTAAATACTCCTTATATTTTGGGAAATAATAGTGAGGTCGTTTTTGTTAATATATACATGCTTATCTAGATCTGAGCTATTGCATTCGACTGTACGAGCCACCTCGAAATTGTCTATTTCAGTAATGGTAGGTAATGTGTCAGTCATTAAGGTTTTTAAAAATAGAATATACGTTATAGGTTAGGTAAGTGTTTTGAATAGGTCTAGTTGCTTTAGGAAGTTTATAAATTGTATGAAGGTTTATGGGATTTCTAGTCTTTATACCTGACAAGAGACTTGATGATGTACAATAGCTGTGAGAATAGTAAAAGTAATGTTGGTGTGAGTATATTTGAATTTTTTTCTGATTGTGTGTGAGTGAGTGTCTGTGATTAAGTAAAATTAGGTAATTCAAGTTTAGGTCTATCGTGTTGTAGTTAGTTGTCGTAGATGTGCACAGTCTTACAATGCATGAAATTGATATCAGTTTACTAGGATAGATTGACAATAAAATTTGTATAGGAAAAAACCAGGTGTACATGCGCTTACTGGTCGACAGTCATTGTTTCAGTATGAGTTTATGAATTTGTTCTTCGCAAGTAATGGTTATTGTGGGCGCTTGTTCATCCTTCTTTATATAGACTTTACCGTACGCTGTCCAACAGAATTTGTAGGCTCCTGACCTCGTTAAGTCTCTTGCAAGGAAGTGTAGTCGTGATCCTTTCGGGGTTAGGTGCTCCGATAGAAAGACAGGGGTATCCTCTTGGGATTTAAAGCCCAAATGCTTACAGCATAATTTGGTCTTGTTTTTTAGATTATAGGCCTTACCCATCTTAAGTATCTCGGTCCTCAGTAGAGCAGATCCAGTTTCAACAATGATTGGGGTGTTTTGCGAATCAGTGTTTTTACCGCGTACTCTATATATGTCTCTAATGTCATATTTACCAATATTGCAGGTTAAGATACGAGCAAGACTCAAAACCATTTCTATTAGGTCTTCTTTGCTTTCATTGCTCCTTTTTGGCACGTTCTTTATGACAAAGTTTGTTTTCCGACCACCCATTTGAAGATCCTCTATCTTATTTTCTAAGAAAGTTATTTGCTTTTTGTCTTCTTTGGTCTGACTCTCCATTTCTAGAATTTTCTTTTTTAGATCTTCGTTTTGTGCAGTTAAATCCGTGATCGAGCTCTCTATGTTAAGGTTCGACTGCTGAATTTCCGTTAGTGTTGTGGTAATTTTTTTTATCTCCTCGCTATGTTGTACAGAGAAAAGTGTAATCATCTTACTGATTTCCGACTTAAAATCATCCAGTTGGTTACTCAGAGATTCATCAATTTCTTCTCTGGTTCTCTTTACACGTTGAAAAACGTAATTTGGCGGAGTACTCAGTACTTTCCCCACTAGGTTTACTTCCGAATCAGATAGTGATTTGTCCATGGACTTATCCATTTTTGTGGAATATTAATGTGAATGTTAATGTGTAAAAATTAAATATAGCAATCTGCAATGTAAAGTCACCTGCGTGAAGCGAAAGTCTTCGATGCTCTAGTTCTTGACTTGGTAGTTTACTGGAACGCTTTCGGACAGATGGCACACGATGGTTGACAATGACAGATGACACTGACAGCTGATACTGACAGATGACACTGACAGATGACACAGAATGACAGGTGAGAGGGACAGAGAGACATTCACTCACTCGTTGTCGCCGATGGCCGCTGGCGTAGTGGGGATGGTTGTAAGGTCCGCGGATGTGTGAGTAGATTAACGCACACCGCGCCGCACGTTCACCTCCACTCGTTTCTGCGCTTCTGGTACTTCCACCGAATTATTTGAATTTTATTTTTGATTTAAAATACGTTTATTTAATTTTTGGTTTACTAATTATACGTCCACACTGCTTAGGATCCGAGAGGGGAGAGTTTTGTATTGCTATTTGCGCTGCTGGACAAAGTCCTCCCCTTTCTCCTTCCAAACCTCCTTGTGTTGTGCGATCTCTGGGGAAATTGGCCCTGCAAACGTTCATCAGATCGTCTACCTCTACGGTGAGGTTCTCAGGCGTCCAATGAGTGGCGATCTTTGCCCATCTCTCCGGGTGCAATCGTGAAGCGTGTCCGGTTCCACTTCAGCCTGACTGTTTTCACCAACACCACAGCCACTGCTTACCCAATCTTATAACCCAGCGACATTATTTACGTACGCAACATAAAGTGGAAAGGACTCTCGTATAGTCACGGGTCAAAAACATTGGATGTAATAAAATTAACATCGGCACTAATACACGGAATTAACCTTTTGACCTCAACGCGCTAGAATGTGGTATTCACACCATCATAACTTATGTTTAATCCTGTCCCTAGTTCCTAATGGAACATGCTTTGAGGTAGTGTCTACTGTCTAGTGCTGCTAGACACTAACATCACACCTGTATCCCCCGAAGGGAAGAGCAGAGGTGTGTGTACCTAATAGTACACAAACATTTCGTCAGTTATGTTCAAGTCTCTTGACTTTGAATACCAGCGTTTGAGGGGCTTGTGGCTAAGTAATCAGGTTAAGCTACGCTTGCCGCGGTTGGTCCGTGGATGGGTGACCATCTTTACATACCGTGCCTTGGAAAGCACGTTAAGCCGTTGGTCCCGGCTGTCATTTTAGGATCTTTGACAGTCGTTACGGGTCATCAGAAGCCCGAAAGTCTGACAACAGGTCTGACCAAGCGCGCCTAGTTCGGGTTGGTGTGGTGGATATCACATATCTTTGTAGCCGCTCGTGAACTCATGACACATCCATCATCTGCCTAGCCTTTTCCCAACTATGTTGGGGTCTGCTTCCAGTCTAACTGGATGCAGCTGACTACCAGTATTTTACATGAAGCGACTGCCTATCTGACCTCCACAACCCAGTTACTGGGTAATACGATACCCCTTGGTAAGACTGGTTGTCAGACTTTCGGGCTACTGACGACCCGTAACGACTGTCAAAGATCCACGAATGACAGCCGGGACCAACGGCTTAACGTGCTTTCCGAGGCACGGAGGGGACTTTGTATGTGAAAATGGTCACCCATCCACGGACCAACCGCGGCAAGCGTAGCTTAACCTGATCGATTGACCCGTGCGGCTGTTATTACTTAGCCACAAGCCTCATGACACATCCATCGATTTTAATACCAGGCCTGTACTCCCCGAAGGGTAGGCACACCCATAATTATTATTTCGCCGGTTATTATCCACACAAATTCTAGACTCCATTTTTTAAAGGTTTTTGTTTGTGATAGATTTTGTAAAACTGATATATTTTACAGGAACGCCGAAGGGCTCAATTTCTTCTTTTAGATAGTAACGTGTGATATTTTCTTGGCAAACAATGGGAAAGAAAGAAAGAAAATAGGTACATTTATTTGCGGGGCAAACATGACGCATAAAAAAAAAAGAACAAACACACAAAAAAAAAAAAAAAGTTGGGGGTAAACATGCGTCACATTATCGCAAAACGGCCATCGCTCAGCATAATGCTAAGACCCTATACGAGACAGAGCCCCAGCGCTGGTTTTCAGCGGCAGCCGGGGCGTTTATATAATTTCTAAGGTGATGATACTATCATGGTTGTCCATCTCTACGTCCATGACATGTTCAGACACAGTCGTGCACGTTATACGTTTTCATGGACGGAAATTTAAAAGTGGCTATTCATACAGGGTAGCAACCGTTCGACGCACAACCAGAAGATTTTCGCAATTCTCGTAATTTTAAGAACGTTCACAGTCTGAACGCCACTTTCCATAATTAAAGAGACTAGATTTTATTCACCATTCATAGTTTTCATTCGCCTTTCATCATTTTTAGGGTTCCGTACCTCGAAAGAAAACAACGGAACCCTTATAGGATCCCTTTGTTGCCCGTCCATCCGTCTGTCTGTCTGTCAAGACCCTTTTTCTCAGGAACGCGTGGAGGTATCAAGCTGGAATTTATATCAAATACTCAGATCTACTGACCCTTGGAGCTGTAAAAAAAGCAAACTTCTAAGCCAACGCAAAAGATACAGCCGTTTATGCCGCAAACTACCGCAAATTTTCGACACTCGCAAGGGAATCAAAACCTACAGGGTACTTCCCGTGAACTCAGAATCTTGAAATTTGGTACAAAGCAACGTCTTATAGCACAGATAAAGAGAAAATTGCGAAAAGCGTAAAGTTTTAGTTAAATCATATAACAAAAGCATTTTTAATTGTACGGAACCCTCGGTGCACGAGTCCGACTCGCACTTGGCCGGTTTTTTAAATCCATTCAAACTCAAACTCAAAGCATTTATTTCAATTAAACCATTTACAGGCACTTTTGAATCGTCAAGGTGTCGGTCAGTCAGAAAGATGAAGCTAGTTGCCCATTACAAAGCGTAGTAGGTTCCTATGGAGAAGAACAGGCAAGAAACTCCACGGACACTCTTTAAAATCATTGTAGGTCTGTCAACCAAAATTACAATAAATGTATTTCAATCCATTAAAAATTATGTGCGCAAATAACAGTTACTCATTAAAGACTGGACGCTTTTGATTACCCTCGACGATTCATTGATCGTCAGCTGCCATTAGAGTCGATTCACTCTCTAAATATAACTTCCTACTAACTGGTACTCGTATTAAAAACAAAATATGCTGACTATCGGCTAATCTCAAGCGAGACTCATTGATAGAAACTGGTTACTATAAGTGTCAGCGCAAACTGTGCGTCTTGTGGCTGCGTTTTTTCACTGCGATAGGACGCAGAGTTCTCGTCGCGGCGACAATACGCAGATGCTGATGCAGTTGTCGTTTTAAATCAAAATCTTTTTCTTTTTTTTTCAAATTAGGCTGAAAATCAGCACTGGTCTAAAGTAAAAAAAAATGGGTTCGGTGAATTATGACTTCAATTTTCAACTGTAAATTAAAAATCTAAGTAGGTGACTTAATGGTTCCTAAATAAGCCTTAAAATGTGTCAGACTCTCAGCTATCATAATCTTTAAAAAAAAAGTGGTATTAAGATTTTTAATTTACAGTTGAAAATTGAAGCCATAATTCACAGAACCCAATTTTTTTACTTTAGACAAACATTTTCATAACTTTCATCACAGTCATGAAGCAGATTATTTTAGGCATAAAAGTACGACTCTTGAAGTTTCAGTTCCAAAAAAACAATCTCGAAACAGAATTTCACTTTTTTTTAAAGAAATTTTTAAAGTGGTCAGGTCAAGAAATCTCAAAAATTCAGAAAAAAAAATCAACTCGAAAACTATGAGAAATCGCGGAACATACATGGGGGTGATTCGGATAGTCTACGATAAGAGGAACCTATTTTTTTTATTTGGACGTCAATCTTCCGGCCAGCCTGTATAGTTAACTACGAAACTTTACTCTCCACCGGTACTTCTAGTTACATTGATGCTTGTCATGCGAAATCTGACGCTGACCTGTCGCATGCGGCTGTATTCGGGTTGGCGCAGGCTTCGTGTGTCGCTGCGACAAGTAGCACGTACGAAGATTCGAATAAACTATATGAAAATTGTCAGTCGCAGCCTGTCGTTGCGTATCTGAACAGACAGCTGTGCTGCTGGGCAGTTTGTTGCGCCACTTCTTCTTCCCAACTAAAGCACTAGGAAGTGGTGAAGGGCGGGCGTTTTGGGGGACTGTCTTATGTAATTTTGACGTTAAAAAAGTGCCTCGGAAAGCGTGTTAACCTGTTGAATGCCGTAATTACAGACACAATTAAAAAGCCATTGTGTCTGGCGTGGATCTACGTTCCGGCATATGAAAGGTTAAGCCGTTGGTCCTGCGCCTGATCTCTCTCCGGTCGTATCGGATTGCCGTCCCATCGTACTATGAGATTGAAGGAAGTGAGAGTGCGCCTGTGTCTGCGTGCACACACTTCTTGTGCACTATAATATCTCCTGCACCGAAGGCTAGTTTCCGTCGAGATTGCCCGCGATGGCCGAAATACGGTCTGGAGGATTATACAGAGTGTCCCAGAAGTCATAATAGCTATCAGAAAAAAAAGTACTTACACAAAAAAAAAAATTAAGATTTGCAGCAACAGGAGTAAAAAGATTGCCAGAGCACAGAGTGCAAATTTTCTCGTTTTTTTTTTAAATACCAATAATTTGTTGATTACTCTTATAACTTGGCATTACTCAATTCCAGCTTGACGTCGACTTCTGGGACACCGTGTATATTCTCAGCCTATTTCGAATAAATGACTTTTATTTTTACGTTAATTTGGATTCGCCGAGTTGTCGCAGTCGCATAGAGTGCGCCCTGTCTTCCCAAGTTCCATCTGGTCTGTCAACCTGTCGCTACATATCATTGTTGGTCGTTAATGTAATAAAGAGAAAAAGCTTCACGGTTTTTTGTTCGGAACTAACGAGCCGGAATGCTGCGCCGGATTTTTCGGGGCTTTTTCGAGTTGATAAATGCAGTTAGAGAATTGAATGGATTCATTGAATAAGTGTGGAAGGATTTCCTATTTTTATTTATGATTAATTTAGGCTTTAGAGAGGCTTGTGGCTAAGTAAAAACAGACGCACGGTTCGATAGATCAGGTTAAGCTATGCTTGCCGCGGCTGGTCCATGGATGGGTGACCTTCTTTACATACCAAGACCCCTACGTGCCTCGGAAAGCACGTTAAGCCGTTGGTCCCGGCTGTCATTCGTGAATATTTGACAGTCGTTACGGGTCGTCAGAAACCCGAAAGTCTGACAATTAGTCTTATCAAGGGGGTATTACCCAGTATCTGGGTTGTTGAGGTCAGATAGGCAGTGGCTCCATGTAAAATACTGGTATTCAGCTGCTTCCGGTTAAACTGGAAGCCGACCCCAACATAGTTGGGAAAAGGCAGGCAGATGATCAGGGGTGTAGGTATGACTGCCCGGGTTACACGGTACACTGCATAACCACTCTTAAAAACTATTATAATGCACGATAATATTTCATATTGGATAAAACCGTGACGTAAAACGTAGATATAACCTTATTCTTGCTGCAGAAGTCCGACCAATTCACTTCGTCATTGTCAGATTTCACATGAATTTAAAATGGCTTCGCGAGAAAAAACAAAAGCCGGCTGGTGGTCCATTCGAATCAATTTAGCGTTCTTTGTTTTAAGCTAGCTTCAACGCAGCTGTGCTTAAATAGTTTTTTAGGGAGTAGAAACGGTTTTAGACGAAAAAAAGCGGTTAATAGCGAGTCGGACTCGCACTAGAAGGGTTCTGTACCAGCGTATTATATTTAACACTACACTTTAGTAAAAAAAAAACACGTTTCTTGTATGGAGACCCTCTTTAATTATTAACTTTATTTTATTTTTATTATTTGTTGTTTCAGCGGCTGTAGTAGTACAAACTGTGTTAAAATTTCAAGTGTCTACCTATTACGGTTCAAAAGATACAGCCCTGTGACAAACGGACGGACAACGGAGCCTTAGTAATATTGTATGTAGTAATAGTAGGGTCCCGAGTCCCATTGGCATCCTTTGGATACAGAACCCTAAAAACATAGCCTTTTAGTTAAGCTTCTAAAAGGTTTAAAGAGTATTTTCAATTCCTTAATGTGTATTTTTTTGGGATTTACTCTGGTTCAGCAGATTTTGAAGATGTTGTTTAGTCAAACGGAAAGTAATTTTAATCTTTATTTAAATAAATTCAATTGCTTTAGAGGGGCTTGTGGCTAAGTAATAACAGCCGCACGCGTCGATCAATCAGGTTAAGCTACGTTTGCCGCGGTTGATCCGTGGATGGGTGACCATCTTTAAATACCAAGACCCATCCGTGCTTCAGAAAGTACGTTAAGCCGTGGATGTTCGATAGTCGTAACTGGTCGTCAGAACCCCGAAAGTCTGACAACCAGTCTCACCAAGGGGTATCGTATTACCCAGTAACTGGGTTGTGGATGTCAAATAGGCATTCGTTCCATGTAAAATACTGGTATTCAACTGCATCCGGTTAGACTGGAAGCCGACCCCGACATAGTTGGGAAAAGGTCAGGCAAATGATGATGATGGCTTGCTTAACACGTAGGTAAGTAAGTTTTGGGCATAATCAAGTGAACATAATATTGATTTACCCAATTGACTTGCTTAACAGATGTTAACTTCAGTCATCTATTGCCTGAAATGTATGTATTAATATGCATACTATTTCGTAGAATCAAGTTCTTCTAGCTACCAGAACAAGTTCAGAGTACAGAGTTCTTGAACAGACAGCTGTGCTGCTGAGGAGTTTGTTGCGCCACTTCTTCATCCCAGCGATAGCACTAGGAAGTGGTGAAGGGCGGGCGTTAAGGGGACATTTTAATGTAATTTGTACATTCATAAAGTGTTGATTCTCAGCCTAATTTGAATAAATGACTTTTGTTTTTGATTTTGAAAACTATCTGTCTTTTGAAAACTTAACTTTCGATAACGACTTTGATAACATTGTCATTATAATAATCTGAAGATAAAGGACATTATTTAGCCTACTAAAGTATATTGCCTAAAAAGAGTGTCTAGGATCGTAGCTTTTAAATTTACCTTAACTTTTTTTTTTTTCCTTTTTTTCTTTATGTAGGCTTTAAAACTGATAATGACATGTGTTATAGTGAAGTCATGTTCTGATGCAAAAATACTATGTAAGTATATCGAACGCGTCTTTCCATAAAAGGATTTTATTGTACGTACTTAATTTTATTATTATATCACATTGTCGGCACTATAGGTCTATTGTAAGGAACCAATTGTCTTAAGAATTGTATTGTTTGATAAGACTGTTTGAAGCCAAAACAAAAAAAAAATCTTATAAGCATAAATATTGAGTCTACAGCCTTCCACAGCCTTCCCTTCATACTACCTTCCTCCTACAAATATTTAATCTAGCTTCTGTCCGCGACTTCATCCGCGTGATTTTTTTTCCCCCCCGACCCACCCCGTCGCATCGCATCGCCTGCTATAACTACGTTTTCGCTTAGCAATCTGTTCGACTTTTTTTTCTCTTTCTGGGCTCCTAAGGAACCTAGCGTGATGTTAAATAGCCAATAGCCTCCCTCAGGAATTGGGCTATCAAATGACAAATGAATTTTTCAAATCCGACTTGTATTACCAGAGATTTTTTTAAGTAGGTATACTAATATAAATATGGATCACTGTGTCTGAATTAAATCATACTAATATTATAAAGGCGAAAGTTTTTGAGCGTGTGTGTGTGTGTGTAATGTTTGTTACTTCTTCACGCTCAAACGGCTGGACCAATTTTAATGAAATTTGCTACGGATGTAGCTGACACCCTTGATTTACACATAGGCTACTTTTTATTCCGATATTCCCACGGGATCGTTACTTATGCGGGTAAAACCGCGTGGCGCTGCTAGTAAATACATAATAGCGCGTTCAATCAAACAAACGAACTCTTCAACTTTATTATTGTCTATTTTATAAGGCTGAAGAAATTGTTTGTTTTCTTATAAGCATAAATATGGAGTCTACAGTTTAATCAGCCGATTTTCCAGCATTTTTCGAGTCCTATCAGACCAGAATGTTACCTACAAATATTGAATAACACAGACGACAAAATGATCGTTCTCGGTGGAGACTGTAGCCAGCTCTCAGATATTTCATTTAAGATAAATATGAAGGCTGAATTTGGACTTAATCCAACACAAGGGGGATTGATATCTGGAATTAATAATGCAGAGTTTGGCAACACTGAAGTGTTTGAAGTGTATTATTATTGGCAGAGTAGGTGACTTGTGTTTTGTTTGTGATTGCTATGTCCATGGTTCGTTGAGCAGGAGTTCTTTTTTTGATACTGCCATGATTGTATTTATCATATAATTAATTTACAGGGTGATAGGGAAACTCAACGTATTCCTTCCTTGGTTGAAAAAAAAAATGCTTTTATTTCTGAGATTATGTAAGTTTTGCAAGCATTTTTTTTTTAATGATCATTCATTTTTCAACTTTCAAAAAAGTATTAATTAAATGTTTGAAGTGGAGTGGTTTTTTCTCTTATTTAATTGTTTTGGTAACAAGTCAGAAAATTTCTAAAATATCGAAGAACCGACACAGCTCGGTAACCATCCAGTTCTGAACCCTAGTTAACTGGACTAAATTTGTTTCTAATGACCTCTAGTATAACGCCTTTTGACGAATAGGTACGTGGAGTTTCCCTTTCGGCCCGTATATGTCATGGTTTCATTTTTATTTATTTTACCTATGGTCGTATAGTAATTTTATTTTATTTTAGATGCATCGTCTACACATACATATATTATTTTTATATAATTAATGTATGCAAAATATTATAAAACATTTTAAAACAGTAACAGTGGAGTTTCTTGCCCATTTTTCTCCATACGAATACTACTATTTAGTATTCAGAAGGGGCGACTAGAATCAATTCTATTTTACTATAATGTTTGACGTTCAAAAGTGCCTTTTACGTAGTTATAGCAGGCGATGCGATGCGACGGGGTGGGTCGGGGGTAATAAAAGATTTTAAAAAAATTGTAAAAAATGTCAATTATTGAGGAATTCATTTTCATGTCAATAGTTTCAGATATATTCAAGGCTGTAGGTAGTTAAGGGTCCAGAAAAAGGAGCAGCAAGTTTCTAAGAGTATAGTTTTACAGGTGTTTATGATAGTTAGCTGACCAACAATTAATTATGGATGTATGTATTCTTAATTTAATTATAATTATATTCAGAGGTGTACTCGATAATATTGTGTAAGCTGTTGTAATCTGTAATTGAGTGTGCATTACAGGATAATGTATACTAGACAATTTTTATTATTGTTAAATATATTGTAATGTATCTCATTCGTAATCCTTAAATTAAATAAATATGATAAAAGTTTAAATATATTTAACACTTACCTACGTGTTTAGTGATATTTTTTTCTCTGCAAATTGTTGTTCAACGTTGACTCGTCAATTAAAAGTTTCCAAGAGTAGCATTTTGAAGATTTTTTTAAAATCTAAGACCAATAATAAATTATAATAAATGTTGAAATACTTTTATCTAAGGCTTACGTAATATTTCTTTTTCTCCAAATTGTTGTTCAACATTGACTCGTTAATTAATAGAAATACCTAATAATGTTTCAATTGGCTAATTACAGTTTGTACCTAGTTTACAAATCTACCTGTGTGTAACCTAAACAATCGTCTACAAAAACAACTAACAACATCCTATGTCATTCTAATAATCAAAATAAACACAGAACGCAGTTTTAACAACAAAAAAATACAAAAGCACGAGTAAAACCGCGACAAAAGCTTATATTTCGAGTTTTTTGATAAATACGTGTTCAGCAAATTAGTAAGAGTTGTCCCAACCACTCATGTTAGTACTGGAATCGTTCAAATAATTGAAAACACGCAAGAATTTGACACCAAACCTTCACGAACTGAACTCCACAACATGTTTTCGATTATTATCAATTTTACTAAGAAACTATAAGTCTTTAAACTATTTTCTTTATGTAATGTTGTACCAAAACTTGTTTATAATCAAGTACACACAACAAATAAATAAATTCCGTAACCACAGGAATGAGACACGAAAATCTCAAAAACAATTACGGCTACTTCCATCAACCGTACCTTTCACCCTATGACAAAAAATATAAAAAAAATAAAACTTACCTTTGTAAGAAAATGGCCAAAAACACACTAAAATACACAATACACAGTGTACACACGGCAAATGAATACAGTACACAGAAGTACACAGTTTTAATACACAACACACACGTTGTTCGCGATCGGAGGGTGAACGTAGACTACATGAGCGGCCGTGGTAGCTCGGTGTTGTCGTTTTAAAATCAAAAGCTCCCGGAAAAAGCACTGGGTTGACCGACTGCGGGGATGTCGGGTACTGGTTTTGTTTCTTGGAAGTCGGACCATTAAAAAAAAAAAATGTGTTGCATTTTGTTTAAGTTGGAATTTCTTAAGTAGCAAAATAATAGTGGATTACACAAAATTATTCAAATTTTATTTGGGTTTAAAAACACCACGTGACTAAATTTTGAAACGTTAGAAGAGTGAACAAGATTATTTTTTTCTGTTATATTGTTATGTATATTGATTGACAAACACTAGGCCATAACTAAATAATTGGCACCTAAAAGCGTGCTGTCGATTTTAAACGCTCAGCTCAGCGCTGAAAGTTGAAAATCCAATGGCACGCTTTTCTTTAGGCAATCATATCGGTGTAGTATCAGTGAAAACGGGTATTAATGCACTTTACTGAAGTAAAAACTAATGTAGAGACTTAGTAATATTAATTTACTAGAAAAAATAAAGTACTTTTCATGTCTTCAAATCTGTACCTGTACCTGCTCGTTGTAATACCTAACAACATAATCTTACCACACCCAAAAACACATAAAAGCTCCCAGAACTCTACCTCCCAATATAGTAATATTATGTTGAGATCGTACCCTTTTTGGCCTCCCACGGGTCTTCTCCCCAATTTTTTTAAATGTAGTTTTTATAATGTTCCATATTTTTATATTTGTTTTATATTTCCTGTGCGTGTTACAAAATAATATATTTTTATTTCTTTTTTTTTTATTTACCCGTAATTCAGGGTAATTTTTTCCCATCGCAACACAGTCCCTGCTACCTGTACCACGCACACAGACGCAACGCTTTCACACGCTCCATGCACATACAATAGGGCGTCACTCACACACGCAACGATAGAAGGAGAGAGCAAGATGTATGTTTGTGGTGTCAGAAAGAGATGGAAGTACAGGATTTGAATGTATGAAGTTGAAGGGTGAGTAGAGTCCTAGGTTTTTGATGTTTGACTGTGTTGATGTTTTTGAAGTGGCTCGTGGCTTAATAGTTAACTATGGGAATTGTTGAGGTTGGTTTTAGGATGGGTGACCATTCTTTACACATCGAGTCTTCCTTATTAAGAAGTTCTTAACATAACATCACGCCTGAGTCTGCTGAAAGGATAGGCAGATATAGTACAGCGACAATCAATGTTAAAAATTAATTAAAAATGTAGGCAAATTACAGGTATTTTTGACAGATTGAGACCGACAACAGAAGGCCAATTCTCGTAATGTAAAATGTTCAAAATCTAGTCGCAGTCTCATCTCGGCGACAAACAAATGTCAAAAACTTGTCAAAATGTAGGTAAATTAGAAGTATTTTTTGACAGATTGAGACTGAGATTAGACTGTGAACGTTCTTAAAATTACGAGAATTGCCCCTCATTTAGTATCGTGTACCTAATAGGTGGCGATCCAGGCCCCGGGCTGCTACTGAGAAATTCCAGATCGAAAAACTCAATACCTAACATTTTTGGTGAGACTGCATGGATGTCAGAATTTCTGGCTTCTGACGACCCGTAACGACTGTCAAAGATCTACGAATGACAGCCGGGACCAACGTCTTAACGTGCTATCCGAGGCACGGAGGGACCTCGGTATGTAAAGATGATCACCCATCCACGGACCGACCCCGGCAAGCGTAGCTTAACCTGATCCATCGACATGTGCGGCTGTTATTACTTAGCCACGAGATATTAACATAATAATATCTCTTTAAGCAGGAAAAGCCACAGGCATAGTAAATAGTTATAATAAATGGCGCCTCATTTCCCCACTACTATAAATGCAGGTTGAATACATCAACGTCACAAGCAGAGAGCGTACTTCAGTTTTTCATATAAATGCTACCTGAAAACTGTGTCGATGGTGAAGTGGCTGCAAGCGTGACTGCTGAGTCTTTGGTTCGCTCCCCGAGTCAGGTAAAGTAGAATAGATTAAGAGCAGTGTAGGCCAAGTGGTAACAGCACTGACTTAGGAGTTGTAGGTTGTAGGTTCAAATCCAGGCAGATTTTTTTATTGCTAAATGGGCCAGCTCTTGACCTCGCGCCTGATCGAAAGCGATGGATGAGGTATATGATGGAACGAGGGTGCAGAAGATGACTGTTCACTCTTGCTTTGAAGGCAGACAGGTTAAATTTGGGAGCTAACACAGATAGCAGAGAGTTTCACACTGTGGCTGTGCGCATAATAAACTGACAATCCATAATTTTGACAATTCAGTCACGTTTATTGAATTACTAGCTGCGCCCCGCGGTTTCACCCACAAAAGTATCGATCCCGTAGGAATATCGGGATAAAAAGTATGCTATATGTTAATCCTGGTTATAAACCATCTGTGTGCCAAATTTCATCCAAATCCGTTCAGTAGTTTTTGCGTGAAACAGTAACAAACATCCATCCATCAATACAAACGTTCACGTTTATAATATTAGTAGGATTTACTTCGTTGAACAACCGAATTTTTCAAGAAAAATCGGTTGAGGATGGAATTTCCTTCAAAAGCAACCCCAACGGTCCAAAGTTCTAAGGGTAGGGTCTTCAAGGTTTCCTTCACGGGTTTTTCTATTAGACAATTTTCAATAGCTGTCCCGAGCCTGGATTTCTGCACGATTAAAGGAAGGCTCGCCTCATATTACATGGGACGTACATACTTAATGTGGCCTTACATACTTAAAGGGGCTTGTGGCTAACTAATAACAGCCGCACGGGTCGATCGATCAGGTTAAGATACGCTTGTCGCGGTTGGTACATGGATGCGTGACCATATTCACATACCAAGACCCCTCCGTGCCTCGGAAAGCACGTTAAGCCGTTGGTCCCGGCTGTCATTCGTGGATATTTGGCAGTCGTTACGGGTCGTCAGAAGCCCGAAAGACTGACAACCAGTCATACCAAGGGGTATCGTATTACCCGTAACTGGGTTGTGGAGGTCAGGTAGGCAGTCGCTCCATGTAAAATACTGGTATTCAGCTGCATCCGGTTAAACTGGAAGCTGACCCCAACCTAGTTGGGATAAGGCTAGGCAGATGTCTTACATACTTAATCGGCGAAATGTGGGTGTACTACACACTTCTGTCCAGTTCTTCGGAAATTACATACATAACATCACGCCTGTAATCCCCGAAGGGTTAGACAGAAGTTTAGCTGTAGTAACACCTACATGTTGTCAGTTATGTTTTATCATCATCATCATTCCAGTCCGAAAGACGTCCACTGCTGAACATAGGCCTCCCCCAAGCACCTCCACTTCGACCGGTTCCGTGCTTCTCGCATCCAACAGGTTCCTGCGCCCTTCACAAGGTCGTCGGTCCGCCTTGTGGGAGGCCTTCCAAGGCTACGTCTTCCGGTACGCGGTCACCACTCCAGGTGGTCTTCTCCGAAGTGCAAAGTGCGAATGTTCGGATCGGACCGACACATGGCCGAACCGAATATTATTGAAAAATGCGAAAAAAGTTCAGTTCGGATCAGTTGGGTCGGGATCATAGTCAATATTCGAAAGAGTGTAGGAGTGTAGGATCGGATCCGATCGAAACAAACAGTAACTTCGTAGCAGGAAACGGCCGAACATTCGTCTGATACTACTTCGGAGTAGACCCCAGAACCTTTCGGCCTCATCGGCCATCTGTTATGCGAGCAGTTATGTTAAAGTCCCATGAATCTGTGGCGAGCCTATTGCCATCAACCGGCGACGACTCCGGGCTGTTACTGAGAAATTCCTGATAGTAAAACCCAATTCCATTTTGCACGACCTGGCAATCGAACCCAGGACCTCATGCTCAGCGGCGCTTGCGACCACTAGACCCACTGGGTAGAGATTACGGGCGTGATCAATTCATTTACTCAAAACTATCCAAGTGGGATGTGATTTACCGGTTAAGCTTGACCTGAACCAACGTAGAGGTGACGTCGTTAGAACATGCCCATCAATCAACCAATCAACTCAGCCTATCGCAGTCTCTGTCTGACTGTCGAGCCAGCAACACGAAGGAGAAGTAGTCAAAAATCATCATCTGCCAGCCTTTTCCCAACTATGTTGGGGTCGGCTTCCAGTCTTACCGGGTGCAGCTGAATACCAGTATTTTATATGGAGCGACTGCCTATCTGACCTCCACAACCCAGTTGCTGGGTAATACGATACCCCTTGGTAAGACTGGTTGTCAGACTTACGGGCTTCTGACGACCCGTAACGACTGCTAAAGATCCACGAATGACAGCCGGGACCAACGGCTTAACGTGCTTTCCGAGGCACGGAGGGGTATTGGTATGAAGATCGTCACCCATCCACAGACCAACCGCGGGAAGCGTAGCTTAACCTGGTCGATCGACCCGTGTGGCTGTTACTGCTTAGCTACAAGAACTCAAAAATAATAAGTAAAAATAAAATCTACAATTCAACACCGTTGTCTTTAAAATCTGGATAATATTTTATGCCTATGTTGTGTGTATTATCAAAATAAATAGTCTACGCGTGCATTTTCCACCATATTAATTTAAATTTTCCTCTGCAAGCGAAAAATATCGGCTTTATAGCCATTATTTATTTGATGGCTATAAATTTTAGCAAAATGGCGGCCATCTGTCAAAAGTCGTTTGCACTCCCGCCGTATTTACTATGGGAAAATGGAAAACAGGGCTTTTTAAAATTAACTCGATATTGCTTTTGGTTTTACTCGTATTCTGGCGAAACTACGGTACCTACTTACGTATACGAGTAATGTACCCGGATAATTTTAATAAAAAAAAAAAAAACAATCGACTTCCAATACAAACTTAGACAGAGACTTAAATTTTTACGTAGTATCAAAAAAAAAATCTGCGATTTCATAGAAAAGTATACCTATGCGGTCAAAATGACGTATGAAACAACAATTTTTTTTTTTAATTTCCACGAAAAATTTCTACGAAGTACGGATTTAAAATCATAGTAATATTATGCTGAATTCGTGATTTCAGTTTGCACACTCGTTAAATTTTTTACTGTATAATAATATTAGCTGTAATTTCTGTCTAGCAAATAAAAGAGTGAGTTTAGCTACTAAATCTTACCGTAATAGCCTGCAACAGCATTGTTGCGATCTAAAATCAATGACATTTTGTACAAGAAGATTATGTCTTGTGAAGTCAACATACTCGCATTGGGTGATGTGGTGACTCAGAGAATCAGGGGTAAGTTTAATACTATACAGGGTCAAATCAAATAAGCTAGCCAAACTCCGCAGACGTAGGATATATGAACATAATACAACAAATAATAAATTAATATGATGTTTTTTTGTGTGTGGTCATTGATCGCCCTTAGTATAGGTACCTCTGAGTTTTTTTCGGCCTATCTTCTCAGAGTAGTCAGATAGGAACTGCCAAACTCATCTAGCTTATTTTTTATAATATAATTATTATGTCATGTAAAGACAACGGTGTTGAATTGTAGATTTTATTTTTACTTACCTATATATTGTTGAGTTCTTGTAGCTAAGCAGTACAGCGGTTGGTCTGTGGATGGGTGGCCATCTTCATATACCAACACCCCTCCGAGCCTCGGACAACACGTTAAGCAGTTGGTCCCGGTTGTCATTCGTGGATCTTTGACAGTCGTTACGGGTCGTCAGAAGCCGAAAAGTCTGACAACCAGTCTTACCAGAGGGTATGGTATTAGGTATTACCCAGTAACTGGGTTGTGGAGGTCAGATAGGCAGTCGCTCCATGTAAAATACTGGTATTCAGCTTAGACTCCGGTTAGACTGGTAGCCGACTTCAACATAAATGTGGAGGTCGGCTCTGACTGATAACTATAATATTATGTAGTTGGGAAAAGGCAGACAGATGATGACGTAGGTACTTTGTGTCAACTTCACATACGTGGTGAGTATTGATATCCAAATACGATAAAACAAACGAAAACAGATTTTTTCAACTCATACTTCTAGTAACAGCCCTGGTCGTTGAGCCCAAAACAAAACCAAATATGTTATTATTTTATTTTATCGTGTCTAGATTTCGATAATACCCATCACGTCTGTAGAGTTTTGCTAGCTAATTTAATTTGAACCCGTAAGTCGGCTCACTAATCAGAGTGAGTGATTCGGTAAGTGAATGAGGGTGAGTGAGTGAAATACTGAAACGAGTTTGTGGAAATGAGTTTCTTTTCGAGTGAGTGAACGCATGCTGCCATTCACTAACCCACTCACACACAATTTTACCACAAAAGTGATGTTATTTTCAGTTAACTTCTAAACCTTGATGTCGTGAACAGCATAATAAAACTACCCTTTTATGTAAAGGTTTTATTATTCTATATTTACACACATGCCGACTTACGAGTTGTAGGTTCGAACCCAGACAGGCGCTTTACTTTGTGTAAATTATTTCATCACCACTGCTCTCAAAACGGTGAAGAAAAACATTGTGAGGAAACAAACCGGCATGTCCAAAGGTGCTTTCCGAGGCATGGAGGGGTCTTGGTATGCAAAGATGGTCACCCATCCAGGGACCAATCGCGGCAAGCGTAGCTTAACCTAATCGATTAACCCGCGCGGCTGTTATTACCTAGCCACAAGCCCCTCAAAAAGGGGACTGTGTGTATTAACGATAGGCCCAACTCCACATGGGTTATATAGCGGGTGGAATGTGAGTGTACTAATACACCTGCCTCTGCCTACCTCTACGGGTATTCAGGCGTGACGCTTTTGTATAGAATAACTTTTCATTTTTTTCTAAACAGCGCCATCTCGTTTCGCTTAGTGAAATCATTTGAATGAATGGCTCACTCGTGCCGAGAGCAAGTTCTCAAGATAACCGACAGATGGCAGTGTACACAGTTTCTGGCTTTATTACGTTTACCACTGTGCTCAATAGATGGCGTTGTCATTTTAAGCATGTTTCGGAACCGCGGTGTTAATATTTACACCCGTCGCGAACTCAAGTACAGTATCGCTTTTCGGCCTTTTGGCTAAGATAAACGTGTAAAAGTATAGTCTTTTCAGCATACTATGTTAAATTGCTTGCAATGAGGGACCACTGATTTTTGTAAGCGGACTGGACGTTCGGGGCTCGCTCCGTTCCCGCCGTGGGTCAGACCCCGATTGTAGTACCTACCGCAAAAAATAATTGATATCTCCGAAAGTAAAGATCTCGCTCGAGATGTTGACTTTCCGGTCGTAAATAGTACATTACTGGGAGAGGTTTATGTCCAGCGGTGGACTGCGATCTGCTGAGTTTATGATATTAATATTGTGACATCTTGCATGCTTAATTTGCATGTATAAGCATGTTTTGACAAATAAAATTATCAAATGATAATGAACGGCGGCCATGCTCGCGAAGTTGTGCGCTGCGACCACAGAACATTAATCCTAGGGTATTAGTGTTCTGTTACATAAATACCCTAACGGGGTTGCGACCGGCAACGTCAAGACCAAAACTCGGAATTAAACGTGATATTGAAGTAGTTTTCCCCGAGAATGCAAATGTAAGACTGGCTTTGTAATAATATCTTGATTTAAAAGAGTGTCTGTCCTTGGAGTTTCTTTCCCGTTCTTCTCCATAGAGTAGATCTCTATGGAGAAGAACGTTTTGGAATGGGCTTCAACTTTCTGACTGAACTGAACTGACCGACTATTTAATTTTGACAATTCAAAAGTGCCTGTAAATGGTTTAAAAAAAAATCAGGATATATAAAAAAACACGTTGTATAATAATTATTAAAAATACGTTAGAAACACTGAAACAGAGGTTTACTTTACTAATTATTAAATCATCTCTAAATAATTACTTACCTATATGTATAGTATAACTGATTACAATAGCAAATTTATCATTTGCTATTGTAATCAGTTATATAGACCTAGACTAGATAAAACTATAAATAAAACCAAATTATTACTTACTATTTGTGTTTATATTTTAGTTCAATCTAATATCCGTAACCGAAACTATCCGAAAGTAACGGATAATCCGAAATAATTACATATCCGTAACCGTATCCGAAACCGATATAATTTTATTCCTATATCCATATCCGTATCCAGATCCGAAATATCATGTCCATAACATCTCTACTATGGACCACTGCTAAACGTGCATTTTGAGACACGGAGGGGTCTCGGTAGCTGAATACCACTTAGTATTTAATATTTTGCTTCTTACAGACATAATATGTAACATCGTACGTGTATCAATCAGTGTGTTGTGTGTTGCTGCAATCACTAGTTCCGTTCCTTTGTTGAACAGACAGCTGTGCTGCTGGGGAGTTTGTTGCGCCACTTTTTCTTCCCAGCGATAGCACTAGGAAGTGGTGAAGGGCGGGGGTTTTTGGGGGACTGTCTTTTGTAATTTTGACGTTCAAAAAGTGCTGATTCTCAGCCTAATTTGAATAAATGACTTTTGATTTTGATTTTCCATCTGTCAAAAAACGGTTTACCTAATGGACAGGGTATAATAATAATAATAATAAATAGATTTTAATAAATACCAGGTTCTAGGAATCTGAGAAAATAAATTAAAAAAAAAAAACAAAATAATAATAATAATATCCCTGGACATTTCACACAGCACCATTTGTCCCAAGCTAAGCAACCTAATGCTCGTGTAAGGAACTGTAATGGGTAAAATTAAAACAAATCATGTTCATAATAAAAATATTTTAATCTTAATAAGTAGGTTGGATGATATGGCATTACTTTTTGATCATATAATATACTATCAATCTCATGTTTATGGCAAATATACAACGTATAATGAAGTACAATATTGTTGTACAGTTGTAATAGAGGATTACCCTTGTAAAAGTCAAATAATTTTAAAAAACACGACGCTAATGTCATGGCGTACGATTGAAATGCTCATGTCCAAAGCTCCTGGCCACACTGACGCGTGAAAAGAAAGTCGTCACTGCGCTCATCGATTGTTTTAATTATTTAAAGTCAGGTAACTATTTGCGCCATTTTCAAAACCTCCAAGCAAGTTCAGGCGCGGTCCGAGGGGGGAGGTCGTGGGGGTCATGACTCCCTCCAAAATAATTCAAGCTGTCGAGAGTCAGCATGACTTTTTTTTTTTTTTTAGTTGACACAATCTGCGCAGTAATTCGTAACACACTATCACTAACAGTCAAATCAAATCAAATCAAATCATTTATTTTTGCAAACATGGGTAATTCTTAGATGTTTTCCTAAAATATAGTCCTCCATATTCCACCGTCTCATGGGCATGCAAATAATATTGAATTCTAAAATAAAACAGATTCTATTGACACCGAATAAATATAAACAGTAGATTTGCCTTTAATTTTGACAGTTCAACAACATTCATTGCGTTATTTATGTACGTTGTTGAGCAGATAAATTTTTCAAACATTATGAAGCAAATGAATTAGAAATAATCCTTCAAAATGATTCAGATTGTGATTGATAGGGTGTTATGTAATTAGGGTGCTGAAGCTTTCAGCTCAAATTAGAAGCTTTATCATAAGTTACCGAAAGAAATTAGAGATTAATGTTGTATTTGATAGATCGAACTACAATTTTGTAAATTACTTAAGGTGAAAGCGTCAGGGTAGCCAGTGAAATTCAAAGATTCTTACGTTACGTTCGCGAATCATATTTTTAATCAGCATACAATCTGACACTGACCTGCAAAGTGCAAAAAACTTGAGAAAATTTGAATTTCGTGGCTACCTAGCGCATCCCCCTTAATATATTTTATTTAGTGAATTATTTCTATGTTCTTCATATAATTTTTCAATATTATATTAATTTTTCTTTATTCTTCATATTTAAGTGAATTATTTCTATGTTCTTTTTGATTATTAAAATTATTTTTTCAGCGCGAGAGAATTTCGTCCCAGACCCCGCGCGGTTTTAGCCTAAATTTGGCCAGAGCTTAACAGTAACGATGACTATTTAAGGCCAGACGATGCTCTCGATCCAGGGCACATAGTTGAGGACCCTGGTGTAGATGCCAGGCTCTCCCACGAAGCCACAGGCTCTGCCGAAGGATGTCACCCCGACAACGGTGTACATGCAATTTATTTTATGGTTTTTAATCTGGATCGGACCGCCGCTGTCGCCCTGGAAATTGAGAAAATAGATGTCAGTAAGTCTCTCACCATTGTTGCTATCGTGGGCAAAACCTGGATGAGACTGATAGATCGTGGTGATTGGCACAAGAATAGCCTATGCTCACTAGTGGATGAAGTCGGCCTTTGGAATAGGATGATCAAATATCTCCATATGCAAAGTTGTTCATTTTAATGTCACTCAGCTTTCGAGAAAATCATGGGTGATAGAGCGACAGACAGAGAATAGGGTCAAGTATCTTGTGATTGTAGCGGTATTTACAAAGCCACGTGCGAGCTACGTGTCATACTGACGTCACGCATTATCCTGCATCGCGCAAGCAGTGTTTACCGCGCAATTAGCACAACAGCTCGAGGTGGTTCATCAGGCAGATGCCCGCCAGACACAACACCTGTCTGGTCGGAGAATCCTCCCTTTTCTATGGAGGATGAGTGAACTTTACACCCGTTCCTCATACCTCTAGTGGCTGGTGACCCCAGCGTGATAAAATAATTTTACGTTCATTCCTTCAGGGCTTTTTGGCAGTTTAAAAAAAAAAACAAAATCTTACTTAAGAAATAATGTTTATTTCTTAAGTAAGATTTTGTTTATTAAAATTAAGAACTATAGGTAGGTCGGAAGGAGAGTTAGGTTCTGAAATACTAATCTGTTATAAAGTGAATGCCAAGATAAAATGAAAGAAAAAACCAGGGATAAAAAAAAAACGATTTCAAATAATAAAAACAATTGCGTTTAAAAAAGAGTGTACGAGTGTAGAAAAATGTGGTAGATACCTGGCAGGTATCCTTGGAAACCTGTTTGTCTCCATAACAGTACTGAGACTGCGCATCAAAGCCCTGCTTCATCAGACGAACTGGCGTGTACTTCTGCATGCATTCCGTGGTGCTGAACTTGTGTAGAATCACCTGGCACAGAAAAAAATATATATAATTGACCATTTGTTGCCAAGGTTTCCGTTCAAGACTTCCATTAGGAGCAGTGGGTGGCCCAAGACCAGTCGTGGCCCATGAGCAGTCGTAGCCCCCGTCCCAGTCACGTGACATGGCGGTGATTAAGAAAAAGCAGATATTGACGAGATCATGTAGACTTGACACACGTTATATGTTCTCGTCAAGTTCTGCAGTCTCATAACCATATGCCGCGACAGTCGATCCTTTTTGGAGACGATGACTTTCTTCTGGCGGTTTGCTTCTCAAGCGGTGTCCGGAATTGCGAAATGTGGAATGTAATGTTTCATGTATGTGACTAGCTGGCATATGGCAAATAATTTAATTATATGTTCTGTGTCTTGTAATGTTAATTACTTTACATACCTACCTACATTCTATTGTATAGAATCAAGTTTTTTTACCTGAACAGACAGCTGTGCTGCTGGGGAGTTTGTTGCACCACTTCTTCCTCCCAGCTAAAGCACTAGGAAGTGGTGAAGGGCGGTCGTTTTGGGGTACTGTCTTCTGTAATTTTGACGTTCGAAAACTACTGATTCTCAGCCTAATTTGAATAAATTGAATTTTGATTTGATTTTGTTCGACTGTGACTGCCCTTGTGATCCCGCCAAAAACCGTCAGGCAATTCATCAGCGCGAGCCCCAGCCCGAACGTTACACGTAATGGTCATGGTGCCGTCCAGACACAGGATTCGCATTACAATACACGATGCATTACATTACACATTTCATACGTTTGGATCTGGGCTCGGCTTTAGCCTTTTCCCAACATGTCCAGGTCAGCTTCCAGTGTAACCGGATGCAGCAGCTGTCTGACATCCACAACCCAGTCACTGGGTAGCACGATACTCCTTGGTAAGGCTGGTTGACTGCGAAAGAGTGAGCGTTAACAGTAGTTCTACCCACCTTCTGCAAAATGTCGGATACTGATCCTCTATATTGTGTGAGGCCCCAACCTGTGGCCAGAACCATGTCCTCATTGACAGGATCTCCTGCGGGAAGACATGCTGGTACGGTGAACTCGCTTAGCGCAATCCTGAAATGTATATGCCCGGAAATTTAAGTACGTCACAAAGGTAGGTATACCGTGGCAGTCTTCAAGACTCGTCATATCATAGCGGCCGTTATGACATCCTGTCACATTCACCAGTATTTGACAATAGGGTGTCAAAACTGGAGAGCCAGTTTTGACACTCTATTGTCAAATACTGCCAGCAGACATTAGGATTTTTGTTTAGAACAGTCAGTTGTAGTTTAGTAAGAAATATGTAAAGACGTGGGCCCAATATATTCTAAAAGGAGTCATATAAGTTGTTTGATTCCTCCCGATACCTTAGAGGGCTCTTCTAGCTCTCAGTACACCAGCTTCTTAGGGAACCAAAGCTTTTAGAGGGAAGCCCGCGAAATTCAAATCTTCTTACGTTTTTGCAGTTAGAGTCAGGTTGCATGCATCAAGATGTAAGCAAGTTCAAAAATATGGATGGTCACGTGATCAACTTTGAAATCAAAGTAAAATATTTGTTTGCAGATAAATATGGTTACAAAAGTTCTTACAATGGCAGTTTAGTAGTAGCTTAACATATTCAATCATAACATAATGACATGCAAATTTTTTGGTATAGGTAGGTACAATTATTCATTTAGATTTAAACTGAAGGAATTCTTTAATAGTTAGAAGGGATTCTCAATTAGCCACCTGTGTAAAGCCTTTCTGAAGCGGACCATTGGAAGTTCTTTAATTTGGTTAGGAATCTTGTTATAAATTTGAATACACAGGGCAGCAACTTCGTCTATATAGTTCCGTTTTCGTTCTAGGGATAATCAATCTATTATGATATCTATGAAATGAAATGAAATAATTTATTTGCTATGAATGTAGGTACAAAAGTATGGTGTTAAGTAAGAGAAGGATCCAGTACATTCTACCGTGAGGCATGCAAACATTTTTTATAGTAGAATTAATTATGAAATTATCTTAAAAAATCAAATATTTAACGAGTATCAAATTAAAAAAAAAACAAAAAAAAAAGGTCATTCAGTGGTAAACAGAGTCAATAATAAGTTAATAATTATTCAATGTAAGTTCAAAATCTAATTTTGAACTTACATTTATCTCCCAGTTTTTCAAACATCGCAGGGTGAGATTTGGTAAATTTACATATTTCCTCAATATAAATACCAGTTAATGTAAGTAGGCATTCTAAGTTCTTTAAACAGTGGTTTACAGTGGTGGTTACAGTGGTTTGCATGTAAGTGGGTCTACATTACAAATCGCATGTATATACCTCTTTTGTGCGACGAAAGCTCTTCCGAGAAGCACCGAGTTCCCAAGTGGACGTTAATATCTCGGAAACGTGACACTTTACGGGATTTGGTCTCATAATTTTTTCTGTTGGCATTGATGTCAGCTAACGATTTCTAAAGGTTTGGTACACTACGGATCTTCGAAATCCGTTGAATTTGGCAGGCTACCCTGTCGCATTCGCCTTAACGTAAAATAGTTTGTACTTACAGTTTTTCAGTCTCAATTAAGGCGACGTCATTGTATTTGGCAGGTGGCCGGTACTCCGGGTGTTTGATGATGTTCTTCACCTTGTAGGTCTTGGATCTGTCTGAGGACTCGCTTCGCCTCAATGCTCCTACCAGTACGTGTGATATTGGACCACTGGAATGAACAAAAATAGTGTGTTATATTAATGATAAGAAAGGCTCATTTGCACATTGATTGGACCCTGAACTGGCGGACTCAAGTCGCTAGGGTGAGCCAGAAGGTTATTGAAACGCTGCAGGCTCTGTACCGTTTGAAAAATTTATTACCATCAAGCACGAAGACAATGCTTGTGCACTCCCTTATTTTCCCTATTATCGGTTATGGTGATGTGTGCTACTATGAACTGAATGCAGATCTCCTCGACAAACTTGACCGTCTTCTCAATAACTGCATTCGATTCTTTTTCAATCTGCCTACAAAACTAAGCGACTACATGCTAAAGGCACCCCCTGTGGGGTACGGACCTCAGCTTAGGGCGTCGCTGGGAGAGGACAGCAAGGGACAGGCTGGATCGGAATTATTTATGGACGAATTTAAGACTACAAGCGGCGCGGGCTGGCTCGAGCAATCGGGTCGGGGCGGACATGGCCTCGACGGCGAGGACGGAAGGACGGCTGTCGGGACTAGCACTTTTTGCGAGTACAACGCGCAACTAGCATATACACAACGTCAATCGTCGGGCACACGATTGATGTCGGGACGTTGTGTATATGCTAGTTGAGCGGTAAACTCTGCTTGCGCGATGCAGGATTTTGCGTGACATCACTGTGTTGCGTAGTTTGCATGTGGCGATATAGATGCCGTGTCACAATGCAAAAGCCATGATTTGACGTATTTACGTTTAGATATTATTAAAAAAACAGGCCTTAGGCCAACTGAGGGATGAAACAAACTAGACTAGTAAATGGTGTTGTCTCCGACCCTTGCTCGAGCCAGCCCGCGCCGCTGAGCCTGTAGTTTTAAATCTGTCCCTTAATAATTCCGATCCAGCCTGTCCCTTGCTGCCCTCTCCCAGCGACGCCCTAAGACGAGGTCCGTACCCCACAGGGGGTAGCGTGTAGTCGCTTAGTTTTTAAATTTTGTAAGCCCTGGCTGGAGGCCTTAATTTATTGAGGCATTCACAGGCAAGCGCGGTTAAGCATACGACAACCTCATAGGTTGAACTGACAGAAGTCCTATCGAAAAAAAAAGAAAAAAAAGTGGTGTTGTACTTACAGGTCCCTGCTTGAGATGCAGTGCCCAGCAGTAAGAACAAAACGATCACTGATCAGAGCGCCACCGCAGAGGTACTGCACGTCTTCTATCTGCTGTCCATAGCCGACCATGACCTGGAAATAGCATAAGGAATTCATGTAGGCAAGATAATTTGATATAATTATAGTGTTATTCGGACACCTGTTACATCTACCAACCCGCACTGGGCCCGGGTGGTGGAATACGGCCCACTCTCTCTTACAGAGAGGAGGCCTGTGTCCCAGCAGTGGGAACATTATTGGCTGATTATGCTGTAATTACATACGTTCAGTTGCGTCGCTGTCCCAGAGCCAAATCCGGGGTGGCAACATCTCCGGTATTGCAGATTTCATAATCTTAAGTCTTTTTTCTTATTTTTTTTTAATATTATTATTATTTAGTTGTAATTGTGCATTTTGTTTGTGCAGAATAAAATATTTTTCTTTCTTTTTTTCTTTGACTATTTCCCATCCGGTGAACCACCTTCTGCTATCAAAGAAATTCTATCTCCCACTTACCATGTGAGGGAACTCGTACTGTGCAGCATCTGTGCCTCCAATGATCAGCTCATCAGCGTTGTGGTGACAACGGTTGGTTCTGCTGAGCTCCCCTGTCAATGCCACCCCCTTCTCGCAAGGAAACACGTACTTCTCCTGGTACTCGATACATTCTGGAAATTTAGAATTCACACAGAGTTACTCCTGTATTCTACGTTTTGAAACGAACAGCCACATTACGACAGTTATGTCAAAGTCCCATGTTATACAGGGTTATTGGTACTTGACGGCACGGTTGGCGCAGTGGTTAAGCGATTGACTGCTGCGCTGCGTGTCGCGGGTTCGATTCCCGCACGGAACAAATGTTTGTATGACCTACATGTATTTGTTCCGAGTCTGGGTGTTTTTCTATCTATAATATGTATGTATTTACAAAAAAAAATTGTATATAAGTAGATTATCAGCCATCTTGTTACCATAACACAAGCATTAGGTTGCTTAGCTTGGGACAAATGGTGCTGTGTGAAATGTCCAGGGATATTATTATTATTATTATTATTGATAAAACATTAACAACCTCTCAGGACTATATTACTAACATCATAAACCACAACTTTTGTACTTTGACTTTTATTAATTCGTAGGTAGGACTTTCTTACAAAAATAAAAATTCAACGAATTGAAATATTCGTTTTTCTGTTACAATTATTTAACCAAATCAAAATCAAAAGTCATTTATTCAAATTAGACTGAGAATCAGCACTTTTCGAACGTCAAAATTACAAAAGACAGTCCCCCAAAAACGCCCGCCCTTCACCACTTCCTAATGCTTTCGCTGGGAAGAAGAAGTGGCGCAACAAATTCCCCAGCAGCACAGCTGTCTGTTCAGTTAGTAAATACTTGATTATATACAATAATGTATACAATATTGTAGTATGTTAAGTAATTAACATGACAAGACACAGAACATTAAATTAAATAATTACGAACTCTAGCGAGGCAAAATAAAGCGCTAGTTAAGTAAACAAACACCGTGTCTAGTACAAAATGCAACAAAGGGGAGCGAAGTTAGATAGAACAACGAAATCTCAAAGGTCTGTTTTTGGTAAATGTATATTATATGTTCTATAAAAATTCATAGAACAAAAGTTGTTGTTTATGATGTTAGTAATCCAGTCCTGCAAAGTTGTTAGTGTTTTTGCCATCAATCAGTCATCAACTGCCGTGATTTACGGGTTGTAGGTTGTAGGTTCGAAACCAAGCTGGCAATTACTTTGTGTAAATTATTTCATCACCACTGCGTTCAATATGGTGAAGGAAAACATCGTGAGGAAACCGGTATATCCTAGAATTTAAAATTCGAAGATATGTGACATCTACGCACTGGGCTCGCGTGATGGATTACAGTCACTCCTTCTCACAGAGAGGAGGCCTGTGTCCCAGCAGTGGGAACAAGGTTGATTATGCTACAAACCCAATGCTAAAAACATTCTTCATGATACAGGGGAATTAAAATCCCAGGGTGGAAGCCAAACTCAGTTCTCGCACTTGCGAGACCAGACCAAAGAGCCTGGAAAAACTAAAAATGTCTGAACTAAGCTACCGAAAAGCTTATGTGAAAACAGACTTGAGACGTTATATAATACGAAACGGTTTGAAAGCGATTGCGATTCTCTAGTCCCTGAGACCGAGACCAACCATGATGAAGTCATGATGTTTTTGCGTTTTTTACTGATTTATTTTGGGTTTACCCAAATAGCTTAAATGTAGTTCGACCTTGCCGTGTAATGCACTCATGCATGACTAACAACTCCGTTCGAGTAAGTAAGTTTGTTATGTAAAAAAATGCTAATTTGGCCAATAAAGGAGGTGTTATTCCGAGAAACCAAGGATTTTAAACGCGCAAAAAAATATGGATGCAAAGGATTCACTTGGCAGCCTTTTTAATATTTTTCTTGGACCACTGAGTACGCATACGAAATGACAGTTGTTTTTTGTGCCGTTTCAAAGCGCCCCGCTCGAGCGTCTCAGGAACTAGAATTTACACATTGTTGCAAATACGTGTGTTGTTTTGTAAGTTGTGTTGTGTTTTGTCAGATGACTTAGGTCTAAATCGTGGAATAAGACATGTTTTTGTATTTTGTGTTTACTACGAGATATTAAGAACATTTTTATCATGAGAGTATGCGCAATTTGTAAAACTCGCTTCAACAAAAATATTAGTTCCACGGACGCTCACGTTGCTAACAGCGCCAAAATGGCGAAAATCAAATGTCTTCGTTTGGTCATCGATAGTATGAAGTCCAGCGTACTTGTTTTTATAGGTCAGTGCTTAGGACGCATTGCGATCAAAGGGGATACGCTAAATAGGCCGCGAAATTCAACTTACGTTTTTTTGCAATTTGCAGGAACGTTATAGGTTGATCATGAACTAAAAAAATGTTTAGCTAGGTTCGAATCCACGAACGTACGTATGTCAAAGCATTTATTTCAATGAAACCAATTACAGGCACTTTTGAATCGCCAAGGGTCAATCAGAAAGATGAAGCTAGTTGCCCATTCCAAAGCGTAGTAGGTTTCTATAGAGAAGAACGGGCAAAAAACTCCAATCCATGGACTGTCCGTGGAGTGGAGTTTCTTGCCCGTTCTTTTAAACCATAGTAATTATTGTAGGTACTTACTGTCTAAAGCCTTCTGTCCTGTCTTCTGAACAGTTATAGATGTCGGTAGGGGTTCACATTGGCCATCGTTTTGAACTACAGTTTCATAGTCATAGACTGGTGGAATGTATTCTGTGGTGCTGGCCACTGATGGTCTGAAAAATAAGATTCTTATAATGGAACATTTGCATATCTTTGGCAGTCAAAATCAACATATTTTGTTTCACATAAACCTACATGACACGTCAGAAGCTAGGTGCACGGTTCCAATTGGTCGTTTCCTATGGAGAAGAGCCGGCAAGAACCCCACGGTTACTCTTTTAAAAATAATTGGCTTTTACAATGTTTTCAAATTACAGTAGGTATGGGAGGACAGCGTAGGCCTGTCAACAAGTACCAGGTACTTGATAAAATAAGAAATGGTCTACAGATGTAAAATCTACAAGGCCTACAAAGTGGTAGTGGTTTGGTGGGACAGAGTATAGGCTAACAAAAAAAAAAAGATAAATTTATCAAAAGGATAAATAAAACATAAAATATAAAAACCTATTAAAACCAAGTGATATGATTGCCATTACAACCACTAACTAGTCGTTAGGGTAGTCCCGAAGCGAGGCCTGAAAGTCCGTCAGCCAGTCTTACCAAGGGGTATCGTGCAACCTAGTAGTAGTAGAAATAAGTACTCAGCTTTCACGTTAACCTTTATTATCCAAAAAATATCCCCACCCACTCCCTCTCCTCTCTCTCTCCTTCCTCTTTCCTAATTTGGATGTGCCCGACAGGGTCCATATTGATCTTTTACTTTGTAATACCATCTATGTAACACATATGGAATGCAATAAAGAATTGAGTAGGTATTGAGTATATAACTACACGCATTGCCCGGCAACCATATTGAGAGCCCTCCGTGCCTCAGAAAGTACGTCAACCCGTTGGTCTCGGTTATCATTCGTAGATCTTCGACAGCCATGGGTAGTCAGAACGCCAAAAGTCTGACAAACAATCTTACCAAGGGGTATAGTGTTACCCAGTAACTGGGTTGTGGAGGTCAGATAGGCAGTCGTTCCATGTAAAAAACTGGTGTTCAGCTGCATTTGGTTAGACCCGAAGTCGACCCCTGTATGGATGGGAAAAGGCTAGATGGAAGCTGATAAGTGTGGAATTACCTTCTTGTGGTGGTAGCTACAGGAGGGTTTCCAGAAGCTGTGCCATCTAAACAGCATACTATTGGATCAGTATTGTCAAACGAGCATATCTGAAGAAAAAGAAAAAAAAGTTAAGATTTTGCAGTAGTAGAGATTACAGTGCTGGGCGCCAGTGCTGCTAGGGAGCTAGTGTTGGATACCAAATACTGGTGCGTTCATTTACTAAAATACTTGTACAACGTGTAAATTGAAAAATAATTATTTTAATGTGGGATTTAATACCTCGTAATCAAAATTAAATTAAAATAACATTACAATTAATGAAACATACTGAGATAACGCCCAAACTCGTTTCTTAATTAAGTTGTCGTGTACCTACTTTTGAATAAAATAAATAAATACCTCAACTGTTTTTGCTGTCAAATTAATGTGGTTTAATAAGTCGTGAATGTACCTGGGAAATGTGCAACCTTGCATAAGATCTTTTTAGGGTTCCGTACCTCAAAAGGAAAAACGGAGTCCTTATAAGATCAATTCATTGTCCGTCTGTCAAGACCCTTTTTCTCAGGAACGCGTGGAGTTATCAAGTTGAAATTAATATCAAATACTCAGGGCTGCAATCCCTTGAAGCAGTTTTTTTTTTGTTTTAAAACGTTGCCCCACACTAGGAATTTCTCCTGTGTCGTGGGTGCGTTTACAGACATATAAACTCACATACACAAACAGCTAGACCCGGAACAACTAATTGTAGGTCATACAAATATTTGTTCCGTGCGGGAATCGAACCCGCGACACGCAGCGCAGCAGTCAATCGCTTAACCACTGCGCCAACCGTGCCGAGTGCAGTGAAACAATCAAACTTCTAAGTCTCGATACATAACAAACAAACGTTGCAAGTCCTCCTCCGCGGCCATCAGTCCCTAAGAGCAACATTCACAAATAGCACTTTAACTTAGCTACGTTTTAGCAAGCATTGCATACTAATGTGAAGCTTGGTTGTGGCCCGCACAATTACTCTGTTTTCAATTAGTCTTCTATCTGATTTTTCTCTGTTCCTCGGCTCTTAAGAGTTCTAGCGTGATGTTAAATAGCCTACAACCGTCCTCAAGGATTGGGCTATAAAATAAAAAAAATCCGACGGACAGTTCCCGAGATTAGCGCGTACAAACAAACAAAAAAACAAATGAACTCAGCTTTATTATTAGTACAGTCAACAGCAAAAGTAGATGATCAAAATCAGAAATTCAATACTAATTAACGGAGTTCGCGTCAGAACTGTGTGGCGTCGAAGTGATTCAAAAGTATGACACTGAGTCTGACATACTTTTGAATCACTTCGACGCCACACAGTTCTGACGCAAACTCCGTTCATTAGTATTAAATTTCTGATTTTGATCATCTACTTTTGCTGTTGACTGTACCTATGTATGTATAGAAGATGGCGGCCAAGCCTACTCGGCTATTTGAAAACTGTATAATCTTGTTTATAAAACCAGTATCTACCTGCGGGTTTATGCGACGCTTTAGGTCATCGATGGCAGGCTGGCATCTGTTCAACTTCTTGCAGACGCCGGTTGTGCCACCTTTTATGCAGCTGTGGCCTGCAACAATATAAATACAGTGTTATTTTATGACACACTAGCTTCTGTCCGCGATTTCGTCCGCGTGAAATTTCGGCTCATCGCGTCGCGTCTCATCGCTCGCCCGTGCTAATAATTCGTTTTCGGTTAGTGTTTTTTTTTTTTACTTTTTTTTCATTTTGCTCAGCTCCTAAGGGTTGTAGCGTGATGTTAGATAGCCTTTCACAAGAATTGGGCTATCAAATGCAATAAGATTTTTTTTAAATATGTCTGGTAGTTTCGGAGATTACCCCCTACATAGATACAAACAACCTCTTTATACTTTTACCTCTTTATAATATTAGTTTAGGTAGATAGTATAGATGAATTCCTCTAAGGGTTAGGCAAAATGTACCTATAGTTAAAACAGACAGCTGTGCTGCTGGGGAGCTTGTTGCGCCACTTCTTCTTCCCAGCGAAAGCACTAGGAAGTAAAGAAGGGCGGGCGTTTTGGGGGACTGTCTTATGTAATTTTGCCGTTCGAGAAGTGCTGATTCTCAGCCTAATTTGAATAAATGACGTTGATTTTGTTTTTATTGTAAAAACAGACAGCTGTGCTGCTGGGGAGCTTGTTGCGCCACTTCTTCCCAGCGAAAGCACTAGGAAGTGATAAAGGGCGGGCGTTTTGGGGGACTGTCTTATGTAATTTTGACGTTCGACAAGTGCTGATTCTCAGCCTAAATTGAATAAATGACGTTCGATTTTTTGATTTTGTTTTTATTGTAAATACAGACAGCTGTGCTGCTGGGGAGCTTGTTGCGCCACTTCTTCTTCCCAGCGAAAGCACTAGGAAGTGATGAAGGGCGGGCGTTTTGGGGGACTGTCTTATGTAATTTTGACGTTCGACAAGTGCTGATTCTCAGCCTAATTTGAATAAATGACGTTTGATTTTTTGATTTTGTTGTTATTGTAAAAACAGACAGCTGTGCTGCTGGGGAGCTTGTTGCGCCACTTCTTCTTCCCAGCGAACGCATTGGGGCCATGGTGAATGGCGGGCGTTTTGGGGTCCCCCAAACGTCATGTACTCGACGTCGTCAAAATTACAAAAGACAATCCTGTCTTTTGTAATTTTGACGTTCGACAAGTGCTGATTCTCAGCCTAATTTGCATAAATGAATTTCGATTTTGAATTTTAGGTACACCCACATTTCACCAGTAATGTTTAAGTCCCATATTATAGGGGGCGTGCCTATTGCCACCAACCGGGGACAAATCCAGGTTCCGGGCTGCAACTGAGAAATTCCAGACAGAAAAACGCAATTACGCTTTGCCCGACACGGGAATCGAATACAGGACTTCATGCTCATCAGTAGCACTCGCGACTACTAGACCAACGAGGCAGTCAGTGTTATTTTAATAATAGGTTAGTTTCCTAAAAAAATCTTATTAGTCCGTCGCGTCAGTTAGATTTTCAAAAAATATTGAACCCGTATTTGATCCGTAATGATGAAGATATCGCCCGTTAAAGTTCCGCGTGACGTCACGCCTTGCTACACTTTTTAGCATGGCGTGACGTCACGAGTCGACCCCCACTCCCAAATTTTGACGCGCTTTATCTTTGTAATTTTTTGTTTGATTGACAAAATAAAAAATACATGTGCATTATTTTTCGATTATCTAACTGACGATGACGGACTAAATATAATTTTATTATTGTTTTTTTACCCAGGAAACTACCCTATCGTATAACATCACGCCTGAATTCTCCGATGGGTAGGCAGAAGTGCATGTACGAGTAGTAACCCCACTAAACCGAGTAGTAACCCCACTAAACCGAGTAGTAAACCTACACTTCCTAAAAGTTTTGAAGCCGTTTTCTGCAAATCTGATAAATTCTCTATCTGCCTCGTCATTTCCCAACTATGTTGGTCTCGGTTACAAATTTAACCCGAAGCTGCTGAATACCAGTATTTTACATGAAGCGACTGCCTATCTGACCTCCACAACTCAGATACTGGGTAATACGATACCCCTTTGTAAGACTGGTTGTCAGATTTTCGGGCTTCTGACGACCCGTAACGACTGTCAAAGATCCACGAATGATGGCTTAACGTACTTTCCAGGTTACGGAGGGGTCAAACTTAACAGTTGTTTGATTAAATGGCAGCCAGACCCACGAGGCAGTCTTTGGGAAAACCAATCACATTAACATGAGGTTTGCAGTTTACATATTGATTTGAGCCGTAATCAAGGTTGTGGAGGTCAGATAGGCAGTCGCTCCATGTAAAACACTGGTCCCTATTCAGCTGCATCCGGTTAGACTGGAAGCCGATCCAAACATAGTTGCGAAAAGACGAGGCACATAGAGAAATAATAAGATTTGAAGCAACCGGCTTCAAAACTTTCTTTTTTTTTTAAAGAAGACTAATCACAGAGTGGCAAGGACGTTGACGCGCAACCTGATGATACTTTGGAGGTATGAGGAACAGGGTGTAAGGTTCACTCATCCTCCATTGAAAAGGGAAGATCCTCCGACCAGACGGGTGTTGTGTCTGGCGGGCAATTGCCCAATGATTGATATTGGGAAATTATATCTATGCTAATTGCACGCTAAACTATGCTTGCGAGATGCAGGATTTGCGTGACGTCAGTATGACGCGTTGTTCGCATGTGGCGTTGTAGATACCGCTACAATACCATGGATCAGTACATGATTCTAGACGGCCGATTTTTTTTTTTTTTTGAAAACCGTTACCTGCCAGGGGTTATTTTTAATCTTATATTTTAAATTGTTTCTTCGTTTGTTTTTTTTAACATTGTTCTCACATACAAGAATAATGTACATACCTAGGATTTTGTAATATCTTGATTTAAAAGAGTATCCTTGTAGTTTCTTGCCCATTCTACTCCATAGAGATCTACGTTTTGAAATGGGCAACTAGCTTCAACTTTCTGACTAACTGACCGACTATTTGACATGTCACAGGTGGCTTTAAATGGTTTAATGGAAATAATTGCTTTGAGTTTTGGATTTTAATTTGAATTTAAAAAAAAACTGTGTCTTAGAAAAGTGCAATACCTGCGCAGTCAAAATGTATGGAACAGCATTTTTTATATAAGTACCTGACGAAAAATTTCAACCCTGTTTCAGAATCATGTACTGAATCCATGGTAGCAAGTTGCGCGTCAATGTCCCCACCCTGCATGTGTGGAATAACGCGCCACCCGCCAATGCTTCACATGGGTGCATTTTTTTTTTAATGGCATCTCGCGTTTTACATAAGAGGTTGTCGTCTGCTTTAACCGGGCTTGCCTACGGATGCCTCAATAAATTAAGGCCTCCAGCCAGGGCTTATAAAACTTAAATACTAAGCGACTACACGCTAAGGGCACCCCCTGTGGGGTACGGACCTTGGCTTAGGGCGTCGCTGGGCAGCAAGGAACAGGCTGGATCGGAATTAGCACACGGGTGCAATGGCCATTTGTCTAAATATCGAGATTTCTGTGCTATATGTCATCATCATCTGCCTGGCCTTTTCCCAACTATGTTGGGGTCGGCTTCCAGTCTAACCGGATGCAGCTGAAAATCAGTATTTTACATGAAGCGACTGCCTATCTGACCTCCACAACCCAGTTACTGGGTAATACGATACGCCTTGGTAAGACTGGTTGTCAGACTTTCGGGCTACTGACGACCCGTAACGACTGTCAAAGATCCACGAATGACAGCCGGGACCAACGGCTTAACGTGCTTTCCGAGGCATGGAGGGGACTTGGTATGTGAAAATGGTCACCCATCCACGGATCAACCGCGGCAAGCGTAGCTTAACCTGATCGATCGACCCGTGCGGCTGTTATTACTTAGCCACAAGCCCCTGTCTTTTCTGTTCTGTGCTATATGTATGTTAAATATTAATGAATTATACACACAAACTATCCGGAATAAATTTCTATTGCTTCATCGCGTTTAGATATCTAACGAAACCCATCACGTCTGTGAAGTTGACACAAACAAAAAGCTAGATTTTTTAAACCGATATTTCAAGTGACTACACTAAATGAAGTCGACGACTTCACAAAAAAAAAAATTGTAAGTACCTAAATTAATTTCTTTTTAAGGTTCCGTACCCAAAGATTAGACCCTATTACCAAGATTTCGCTGTCCGTACGTCTGTCTGTACGTCCGTACGTCTGTCTGTACGTCCGTCTGTCTGTCACCAGGCTGTATCGCAAGAACCGCGATAGCTAGACAGTTGAAATTTTCACAAATTATGTATTTCTGTTGCCGCTGTAACAACAAACTAAAAACAAAATAAAATAAATATTTAAGGGGGGTCCCATACAACAGGCGTGATTTTTATAGATAATGGTACGGAACCCTTCGTGCGCGAGTCCGACTCGCACTTGGCCGGTTTTTTATCTTGTTTAGATATCTATACCCAGCACGTCTGCGGAGTTTCGCTAGCTAATTTAATTTGACCCCGTAGATTTTTCACAAAAGTTTGCCTGGGCTTCCCAAGTTGGTTGGGGTCGACTGCCAGACTTACCGGATGCAGCTGAATACCTAGTATTTACACACCTCTGCACACAAACTCAAAAGGAATCAAATGTCCAAATAGCGTTGCTTTTTTATTCGTTTTTAAAACTGGCTTAGATTCAGGTACCAAAATACTGTTATTGGTACAAACGAAGTCATTGACATGAGCGTTTGACCAGTAACGAGTAATTACAGACACGTCATATTTATTGTATAATTACGTGTGTTTGCCACCAAACTGCTCCCAAACGGCTGGACCGATTTGGATGAAATTTTGTGTGTATATTTCAATGGGTTCCTGGATGGTTTGACAACACAATTGGACCCGGAAGGTGGCGCTGCTTTTCCGGACAGGAAGACGTCTGCCGGGTCCGCTAGTATATAAATATGTAGAATTCTTCTTTGAGGGGCTTGTGGCTAAGTAATAACAGCCGCACGGGTGCTACGCTTGCCGCGGTTGGTCCATGGATGGGTGACCAACTTTATGTACCGTGCCTCGGAAAGCACGTTAAGCCGCTAGTCCCGGGTTTCGTTCGTGAATTGTTGACAGACAGAAGCCCGAAAGTCTGACAACCAGTCTTACCAAGGGGTATCGTAGTACCCAGTAACTGGGTTGTGGAGGTCAGATAAGCAGTCGCTCCATATAAAGTACTGATATTCTGCTTGCTTTCCTTCACCGTTTTACGAGCAATGGTGATGAAATCCATAGGCTAGTTTCCTAACAAAAATCTAATTAGTCCGTCAGTTAGATTATCAAAAAATATTGAACCCGTATTTTTTCTTTTGTCAATTATATAAAAAATGATGAAGATATCGCCCGTTAAAGTTCCGCGAGACTTCGGCAATGCCATAACCAACCCCCACTGTGCCCGCGTGGATTACGGCCCACTCCCTCTCAAAGAGAGGAGGCATGTGTCCCAGCAGTGGGAACATTATAGGCTGGTTATGCTTATTTTATGTTAAAGACTTATTGCGCGGTAATTGACGGTTTTTTCGATTAAGTTAATCTTTCATAATATACTTAGTAAGTATAAAACGATTAAGAACATTGACCCCGTGATCTTAACATAGCGGTTATCAATGCGCAGTCCGATATAAATAATATCATAATTGTTGTATGGCTGAACTGTGCACGATTATATTTATGACGACTGAAAGTCGAAAAAAAATTTAAGAAAATACGTTTATTTACGGCAAATATGACGCAGAGAAAGAACACAAAAAAAATTACAAGTTGGGGGGGAAATTTGCGTCACATCCACGCAAAACGGCCATCGCTCAGCATAATGCTAATAAATTGGGATAAGTGCAGGAGAGTAATGACGATATTTATTGTGTAGTAGGTACCTACTCATATAAGATTAAAAAAACTATTTTTAATCTTATATTCTGCATTGTTTCTTCATTTGTTTTTACATTGTTCTCACATAAAGAAGCAACAAGAATAATGTATCCAGGATTTTGTAAAGAGTGTCCTTGGAGTTTCTTGCCCGTTCTTATCCATCGAGATCTACGTTTTGGAATGGGCAACTAGCTTCAACTTTCTGACTAACTGACGACTTTATATGGTTTTATTGAAATAAATGCTTTGAGTTTAATTATAAACGAACAAATCTGAAAAAAATAAATTGCACAAAATGCGAAAAAACTTTATTCCAAGAAATCTTTGAAGTCGATTTGGAAATCCCAAAGACGTACCTATACCTTCTATAAATTGTTTTGTTTTTAATTAACAAGCTGATGTGTGCCTGATGGGAATTTCCCATCGAGAAAAATTACGAAGTATTCCCATTTGAGCACCTATTTTTGGGCACCTATGCATTGAGCACCAAAGGTATTCCCATTTGAGCACCAATCAATATTTTAACGTGGTGCTCAAAGGGGAACAATAAAACATATTCAACTTTATTCCCTTTTGAGCACCTACGGTGCGGTAGCTTCTAGTGATGGGGTCAAACTTCCATACGTACAAAGTTTTACCCTCTACTCAACTGAAGTCGAAGTCAAATCATTTATTTCAAATAGGCACATAGAAGGCACTATGTGCAATAAAATAGAATTGATTCTAGTCGCCAGTTCCATAAGGTAGTTTTCGTATAGAGAAGAATGGGCAAGAGATGCCACCGTTCCTCCCCCATTACGAGAAAAAAAATTCGTACTATTGAAGCCAACTCAAAAACTACCCAAGCAAAGTAAATAAAATTTATATTATATAACCAGAACTTTGCAAATCCGTATACATAGGTATATATGACGGAATTATACCCAAACATACACCCTCCTTCTTTTTTTTAAGTCGGTTAAAAAGATTTTTTAGAAGACCTTTCGTTAAACTATACGGAACTCTTGTGCAAACTTGGGTTCTAGCTAGACCTTAAATTTTATTGTGAATTTAACATTATTATCAAGTGAGAAAAATATTATGGAGAATTAGCATTTAGTAAATAGCTAGGATATGACATAGAATTGCCGAATATGAAATACATCTTACTCTTACCAATATTATAAACGCGAAAGTTTGTATGAATAGATGAATGATAAATGATAAATGATAAATGAATGATAAATGCTATGGATGTTTTTTACTCTTTCACGCCAAAACTACTAAACGAATTTGGATGAAATTTGGCACACAGATAGTTTATAACCAGGATTAACACATAGAATACTTTATATAGAATAATTTTTATCCCGATATTCCCACGGGATCGAAACTAATGCGGGTGAATCGCGGGGTGCAGCTAGAATTCAATAAAAAGCTTCAATAAAAAAAAAATCGATTCTCCGGCTAGTTTTTTTTTTTAAGTCTAAATAAGCAAGTGGATACATTAGTCAGAGTTAATTAAATAATAAAATAAGAGTCCCGGCGTCCCGCACCCTAATTGCGTAGCACACTATCAATCACAATCTGAATAATTTTGAAGGATATTGCTAATCCATTGCTACATATGTTCGAAAAAAATGTCTGCTCAACAACGTAAATAACGCAATGAATGTTGTTGAACTGTCAAAATGAAACCCATTGCTACTGTCAGTGTGTTACACAATTACCCCGCTGAATACAAAATAATAAAATTAAAAAAAATCTTTATTGATAAAAAAAAAATTAAAAAATAACACTACAAAATAATAAAAACTATAGAATTCACAAAGCAATCCGATTTTTTTAATAACGGTGTCACGGTCAATGACCCTAAGAAAAAAAAAAACAAAACAAAGACGACACATACCTTCAAACTGAGCTTCACTAACCAACACGTACACAAATAGGAAAATAACTTTTAAAAACATGTTTTTTGAGTTTAAAAACTCTTAAATAGGTACTTGAATTATTATTGTTTTATACCGAGATGGAAGCTAGATATTGTTGATTTATTGCAAAATGATTGAGATACCTACGTCTGTCTGGCGCCAAGGACAGACGGTGACTAGAGGAAAATTATAAACAAAGTATTAAAATAATGTAAAGGTGTGTTTATAAAGGCAGTGTGATATTTTTTTTCTCTTAACGTTTGTGTTTAAAATTTGGGCTTCTGGCTAAGTAATAACAGTCGCACGGGTCGATCGATCAGGTTAAGCTACGTTTGCTGCGGTTGGCCCGTGGATGGGTGACCATCTTCATATACCAAGAGCGCTCCGTGCCTCGGAAAGCACGTTGTGCCGTTGGTCTGGGCTGTCAATCGTGGATCTTTGACAGTCGTTTTAAGAGTAGCCGTTTTGAGAGCAGTGGTGATGAAATAAATTATACAAAGTAAAAGCCATCGGTAGTTTTGCCAATGACGACGGCAGATCCCATCAGGTTCGGCTTGCTACCAATGAATTTTATACTCAAAAATCATCAACTACTTCGCCTTTTTCCAACTATGTTGGGTTCGGCTTCCAGTCTAACCGGATGCAGTTGAATACCAGTATTTTACATGGAGCGACTGCCTATCTGACCTCCACCCAGTTACTGGGTAATACGATACCCCTTAGTAAGACTGGTTGTCAGACTTTCGGGCTTCTGACGACCCGTAACGACTGTCAAAGATCCAATAATAATAGCCGGGACAAACGGCTTAACGTGCTTTCTGGGGCACGGAGATGTCTTGGTATGTAAAGATTGTCAACTATCGACGGACCAACCGCGGCAAGTGTAGCTAAACATACACAAAAAAAAACTCGCTTAATTCATAGTCCTATTTTTTTCGGGGCCGGTTAAAAAGGCATAACCAATTATTTTATACCTACAATGGCGCAAGCGAAAAAATCGCAAGCGTACACGCACCTTTACAAATGAGTAATAAACAAGTTTTTTTTTTAAGTCTCAACGCATCTTATCTACGTAAACATTTTCTGACTCCAATTATGATCTATATCTATACAAATAAATAAAATTCATGAGTCTGTTTGTAAAGTGAAACTAACAGCATTTTACTAAATGCAAAATGAATCTTACGGTATTTATAACCAAAAACAGATTTTAAATTTTTTTGCCTGTCTGTTTGCTCCGACTGATCTCCGAAACGGCGGGACCGGTTTTGACAGGACTTTCACTGGCAGTTAGCTGATGTTAGAAGGAGTAACTGAGGCTACTTTTATTTTAGAAAAAGAATTACTAAAGATACACATTATTGTTTTTCAACAACCACGGGAACTAAGTCGCGAGCATTGCTATTGCTAGTAGGTAATAGCTAAATCAAAACAGTAATTAAGTCAGATGACCTTAAAAAATTACCACTTTTATGATCATAATTATTGCTATCTGGAAAACCCTAGTTTACCTGACATACCTTGTCAGGTAAACTAAGGTTTTCCTGACGCAGAACACATAATCGCCACGCCGCCGCCGCCGCGCGCCGGCGCCGGCGGCAGATAAAATTCTTGGCGCCGAAAATATTCCCCTTTATTCATAAACGTTGCTTAAAGTTAAGCAGTGATGTTTAACCATACATTTTTGACGTTTAAGCGTTACTTAACTTTAGTCATCGTTTATGAATAAACCCCATTGTGTTCAGCAGTGCGATTCTGTAACCATCTCACCGTGAAAACTTGGGTGGAGTGAGCGTGGAGTGAGCTGTCATTCCATGCCATACTAATGCCAAGGGATTGACACTATTGACAGCTCACTCTAAGCTCACTTCACCTAACTTTTCACGGTGAGATTTTCACAGAATCGATCGGCAGAGCACCGTTTCTGAGTCGCCCCTTCCAAAAGGTTTTCGTATAGAGATGAATGGGCAAGAAACTCCACCGTTACTCTTTTAAAATGTTTTCCACTATTTTGCATACATTAATTATAAATTATAATAATATGTGAAAAGGATGACCTAAAATAAAATTACTTTAACACAGTAGGTAAAAGAATTTAAATGGATTAATGAAACCATGACCATATAAATTAATTATTCAGTCCGGAGGTGATTACGGATTAGGATTCGCCCGTAATTTTGGCTGCTACGGAACTACAGATTTCGTGCTTAGGGAGTAAACCTGTCGCTTAACGATGGCTCCCTGCTCTATGGAACCTTTGTTCCTCCTCTTCCTTCGAATCGGTACGAACGAGATAAGTACAGCTCATGCGCTGTCCAGCGGTGGGGCTCTGTCTCGTATAGGGTCTTAGCATTATGCTGAGCGATGGCCGTTTTGCGTGAATGTGACGCATGTTTACCTCCCACTTTTATTTTTTTTTGTGTTTGTTCTCTTTTTTTTATGCGTCATGTTTGCCGCAAATAAATGTATTTTCTTTCTTTTCTTTCTCATGCCGTGGTAAAACTATGAGCAAGGTGGGAGTGGGGCTGACTGCACAGGAACATATTTTTTAACCGCCTTCAAATAATGGAGGTTCTCAGTTCGTCAGAATCTTTTTTATTTATTTTATGTATGATCTCCGATTACTCGAAGACTGCTGGACCGATTTGATTTTTTTTTTTGTTTTTTTTTTTATCCCAGGTGCTCCTATCGTCATCAGATCAGGATTTGGTGATGGGATCCTGGATATATCGAGGGAACTCTTCAAATATTAGAGGCAAACCCATAGCGGTTTGGGTATTTTTTAGCGGTGGTACTAACTGAAACGTTTTTTTACAAAGATAAAAAACCAACAACATCTAACTTTAATTACGGAAGTCGGTGGTAAAAACTGAAACTACAAGACCAGACACTGACAGTCTCCGAAATTAAAGTTCACCACCATAAGTATAATGTTCCCACTGCTGGGACACAGGCCTCCTCTCCGTGAGAGGGAGCCGTAATCCACCACGCGGGCCCAGTGCGGGTTGGTAGATGTCACATGTCTTTGAATTTTTAGTTCTAGGACATGCCGGTTTCCTCACAATGTTTTCCTTCGCCGTTTTTGACAGCAAAAAAAAAAATCAAAATCAAATATGTTTATTTGTCAGAATATTATGTAGATATTACAATTTTGGTTCCAGCATATCCTGCCATACTATGGCGTACAAATATTTATATTAAAATGAAGGCTTATTTATTAACATTTGAATTAGTAAGCAGAATTAGTAAGCAGTGATCATGAAATAAATTACTAATGTAAGTATACCTAAGTAATTTTGTGTCACATTAGTTTAAGAACTTAGTTATTAAGGTTAAATAAAAAAGGGTTTATTATTTTTTGCTTTTCAGTTTTTTCGGCGGTTTAATTTTTTTGTTAAAAGGTTTTTATTTTATAATTTTTTGTGGCTATAATCTACTAATTGTTCGCCAAAGGGCAGGCTTATATGGCACTGGGTAGAGTAATAATACACAACACAGCATTCAAATCTGTGAGTGAACACCCTTAGGGTTGGGATTTTTATTTCAAATTAATATGGGACTAACTTTGGGGTATGCCCTTTCCAGTCAAAAAAGAATTATCAAAATCGGACTACTCTGTAAAAAGTTATGCGTGGTCATAGATAAAAAAAAATATACGCGTCGACTTGAGGACCTCCTCCGTTTTTTTTCGTCGGTTAAAAAGTAAAACGCCTGCTTGGGATCGAACCCCACTTTACAAGTCGTAAGTAGGGACTAGCCGATCGATTCTGTAAAAATATCACCGTGAAAAGTTAGGTGAAGTGAGCTGTCAATAGTGTCAATCCCTTAGTATTATTTGGAATGACGGCTCACACCACGCTCACTTCACCTAAGTTTTCACGGTGAGATGGTTACAGAAAAGCACTGCAGTACAAAATGACATAACAAAGAAAAATATTATTTAATTAATTCCAGTGTTTCATTGACAATGTAATAAGGATACAATAATAATGGGTAATGAGAAAATACTTCGTATAAGTTCTGTTCATATTTATGTTTTCAATTGATGTTATTTCAAGTCAAACAAGTATGAACTTTATATTAGTAGTAATTAAGTTGATTTCAGAGTGACTAGCATTATTTAAAAAGTCTTAAAATTTTTTGAAAGTGGTAGCGGAAACTGAACCTTATTGTACAAAAGTTAAAGTTATTTTTCCAATAACTCATGTTTGTTTACATGTTTGGCAAGTTAATCGTGACCGCACATTAGGTAATTCTATAATAATTTAAGTGCTAAAGAAGACTTGTTTTTCTAACCTTTTCCTGCTAAACACTAGTATTTTACATAGAACCGGTTTGCCGGTATAAACAGGAGGTAGACACACGGTTCTGGGACGTGGTAGCTCACGCAGGGGGGCTTGTGGCTAAATAACAACAGCCGCACGGGTCAATCGATCAGGTTAAGCTACACTTGCCACGGTTGGTCCGTGGATGGGTAACCATCATTACATATCAACACGAGGTGCCCCCTCGTGTTTTTCAGCAGGATATATAGGTCTAAAAAGTTAGTTAAGAACATTTTCGAAATGTCATATTTAAAAAAAGATAAATGTAAATCTCTGTTTCTATGGAAAATTTAAAATCGGTCGAATTTAGCTGTACTTAACATTATTTTTCGAAAATGTACTCAATTATCCTGCTGTTTTTTTATCCTGCTTATGCGTAGAAAGTTTCATTAAAATCGGTTCATGCATTTCGAAAAAGAAGGACTTGAAAGTTTGTATGAAATGCCGTACGTTGTAAACGCTCTTAAACAGATGCGTAATATTTTGAACTAATTACCGCCAGCCCGTTTATCTTATAAAAACGACGTAAGATCACTAGTTTCCTGCGTGCTCATTCTTTGTGGGTGTTGACGCAAAAATCTGCGTCTTGCCTTCCTTCCTTACTTATTATCATTTAAACGATTATAATACGTCTGTCTGTCTAAGGCGCCTTCCTCATCGGATCAGCGCGTTTTCGTTTCTGTGCCGAATCTGTACAAATTCTTTACCGAGAACCACTTCTTGACTGGCTCGGTTTGCTTCGGTTTGCTTCGGTTTTTGTCATTTGTTATGGGTTCTGCGGGATGGGGCGGGAGTGACGGGACGGGCGAGTCGAATGGTTCGGTAGTACTCGGTACAGAGACGTGTGTATGCGCTCGGTAAAGGATCTGTACCGAAACTACTTAGGAAGCTCTCATTTCATTACATGCACTCGGCAAAGAATCTGTACAGATTCGGTACAGATACGAAAACGAAACGAAAACGCGCCGATCTGGTGAGGAAGGCGCCGCTGGATTTAGTGTTACGCTGGCGTCGGTCGCGTACCGTCGGTCTCGCGTACCAAGACCCTGACGATAAATGAACGTGTATGGTGTAGCACTGACCGTCAGCGAGTGCGAGTCCATGTAAATCGGTACGCGACCGATGTCAACGTTGACCATCCGTCGAGTAGTAAAGGCTCTCCTCCACAAGCGTGTTATTATCGGGCGATAATATCGGATGCGGTATTGCGATATCTGTTTTCAGTACATTTTTTATTAGAATGGCCACGAAGTTACACACTGCTGCGATAATAACGACGCAATAGAAGTAGGATGCTTGCGTTCCTCCGTCCTGCAATATTCCGATATGAGTGCTTAGAAAAAAAAAAAATTGTATATAAGTAGTTTATCAGCCATCTTGTTATCATAACACAAGCATTAGGTTGCTTAGCTTGGGACAAATGGTGCTGTGTGAAATGTCCAGGGATATTTATTCTGTATTAGGACGCATACGATTGTTTTTTTTTTTTTTGTGGATGGTAAATTATTTATTTATTTATTTATTATATCATCAAATGACCCCTCCCGCTCTAAGTGGAGCGGAAGGGAGTGTCAGACTCTTACTGATTAAAACCCACCCGTGTTCCTTCCTTAGCCCTTTTTGTTCTAGGCCAGCGGTAGCCCTTTCGGAAGATCCCGCTGGGGGCCTGTAGGGTAGGTTACACGCACACGTTGGAAATATCGGGCGGTAAAAACGCATTTGAGCGGCAAGGATTCGGGACGCATTATCGCAATAACGCATCCGACCGATGTCAGCGCTGACCGTCGTCGGTTGAGCATTAAATCCAGTCTAACGGCCAAAGATTGCTATTCATTGTTTAGGGTTCCGTACCCAAAGGGTGCGGGACCCTATCGGAACCAGATGTCTCCTGTCGGGCACAGCATAGTAGGAGAGAGAAGGAAGAGCGCTTGACCGATTTTCATATTTTTTCTTTTAAAAATAACTTGTGTTTTTCCATCACGCATGCTAAGGGTCAGTTCACAACGAGACGCGACGCGACGCGACGCTGCGCGCACACTTTAAAAGAGTGACTCAAAATATACTTTATTTTCTACACGAAAAGGTACACATTGCATTGTGAGAGTTCGCGTTGAGAGTATATTTTGAGTCACTCTTTTAAAGTGTTCGCGCAGCGTCGCGTCGCGTCTCGGTGTGAACTGACCCTAAGAACAAGTTTTTAGTACTTAGTCAGACTAACGGTATAATAATAATTATTATCAGATCATGGTCATTTGGTCTCGTAGTCGCAAGCGCTGCTGGGTTTAATTACCAAGTCAGGCAAAAGTGTTATAATATTATATTGGGTTTTTTCATTTGGTATTTCTCAGTAGGTAGCAGCCGTGTTTTATTTTTTTTGGTGGGAAATCATCAAATAACTTCTCCCGCTTTGGGCGGAGCGGGAGGTCATGTCAGACTTTTACTGACTTAAACCCACCCGTGTTCCTTCAGTTGCCTGTGCCAGGGGCCACGGTAACACTTTCGAACAAGCCGCGGTGTAATAACCCCGTGCCTCGGAAAGCACGTTAAGCCGTTGGTTCTGCGCCTGATCTCTGTCCCGTCGTGTCGGATAGCCGTCCCATCAACTATGAGAGTGAGGGAAGAGGGAGTGCACCTGTGTCTTCACACACACTTGAGGACTATTATTTAATATCTCCCGCGCCGAAGGTTAGTCTCCGCGGACATTTCGATCTGCTATTATTATTTTAGAGGACTATTACCTATTATTATTATATTAGATCATAATATTATAGTATTATTATGATTTGAAAATGCTATTGAGGAAAACACTGAACAATTACGTCATTCAAGCCAGACAGACTATTTTTAGGGTTCCGTAACTCAATTGGAAAAAACGAACCCCTTACAGGATCACGTCGTTGCCAATCTGTCAGTCTATCAAAACCCCTAAATATCAAGCTTCTATCAATCTTTTCTTTTGATACTCGCAAATAAATCAAAACCTATAGGACACTTCCCGTTGACCTAGGATCATGACATTTGCCAAGACCGAAAATGGTTAATTTGTAGATTTTTCACATAAAAAAATGCGCTTACAAACTTGCATTTGCAGTTCGAGAATTGACCGTGACATACATATATCGATATATGGGAGAACATTTTTTTCAACTAAAATGTTAAGTTTGTTCTTGGGATAAATTCATCTAAACTACGGACCCCTCGATTGCGCGTGTTCCGACACTTGGACGATTATTGTTATTCACGAGTCTTCAAAACAAGATCTTAATTTATATATGTAGTTATTATGACTGGTTCAACATAAAAAATAATTCATAAAATTAGTCTGAGAATCAGCTTTTTGAACGTCAAAATTAACGTTCAACATTATACGAGACAGTAAAAGTCACTAAAAAGACGTATTATCAATAAATCTTCGATTGCATCTCGTTAAATGTTCTTGATCAAACTAACATTTTCAAAGTCTTTGAAAAAAACTATTTAATAATGAACCGAACCTTATGAAATCATCGTGAGGAAACAATGTGCACAAGTGTGTGCGCAGACTCAGATGCACTCTCTCTTCCCTCACTCTCATAGCACGATGGGACGGCAATCCGATACAACCGGAGAGAGATTCAAGCGCAGAACCAACGGCTTAACGTGCTTTACGAGGCACGGGGGTATGACACCGCCAACTTTGAAACTCCAGGCTAATACACAGTAGTACTCAGAAATTTCTAATCGAAAATCTCAATAACACTTAGCAAGTCTTAGTACTCGAACCCAAGGCCCCACTGCCTCGTTGGTCTCTTGGTCGCAAGCGCAACTACTAAAGAAAGTACATGTACAAAATCTGGAGTAAGAAAACGTGTAAAATTTTGCTTACCTCATAAAGTGTAGCGTGTGGAAGCATCAATGTTGACGCACTGGCACTCCATTTACATAACCAGCTCGTGGAAGGGTTTTTAAGGATGGTAGGGTAATTCAGGATCTTCATAGGGGTGGTGAGTGCGGTGGAATGATAATTAGGGTACTCCATGCTGATCATAGAAGGGATATTAGGGGCGATTGTGAAATAGGGGTGGGGAAAGTCGGTGGAACATAGAAGGTCGTAGAATAGTTATTGGAGTCGATTAAGTAATAGGTTCTAGAGTGGGGACCGTGTACCGGAAGACGTAGCGTTGGAAGGCGTCCCACAAGGTGGACCAACGACTTTGTGAAGGCCACAGGAACCCATTGGATGCGAGAAGCACATAATCGGTCGAAGTGGAGGTGCTTGGGGGAGGCCTATGTCCAACAGTGGACGTCTTTCCGCTGGAATGATGATGATGAAGTAATAGGGCCTACCTCTGTTACTTCATAAGAAATCTACACTAAAGTTAGTAAGTTTGGATGTTATTTTCGGATAAATTGATCCGTTTCTTAAAATTCTTTCACTTTTTTTTTGATTGACAATGGGCTCACTCTTGACCTCAATCCAGCCCAGAAGCAGGGATGAGATCTACGGTGGAACGAGCTTTCCCAGAAGAAGCCTATTCACTCTCGCCCTGAAGAGATTAGGGTTGTATGAACTCGGGAATGCAGACGCAGGCAGACAATTCCACTCCTTTGCTGTGCGCATCAGAAAAGATGATGAGAAGCGCTTAGTGCGTATCTATGGTATATTAACCAAATAGGGGTGGTATCCCGCAGTGCGTCTGGACTCTCGATGGTAAAAAGGTGAAGGCGGGATGAGCTCATGTAGCTCTTCAGCACACTCCCCGAGGTACAGTCTGTAGAAGACGGACAGACAGGCAACACTTCACCGGTGAGCCAAACTGTGAAGCTTTGCCTCCACCAGCTTTTTATCGCCAATGAGTCTCCTAGCTCTGCGCTCGACTGAGTCTAAAGTGGCGAGTTGGTATTTAGCTGAGCCAGGTTACACACAGACTTAGCAACTTCTACAGAATTACCCCACAGATCTGCAGTCTTTTTTACATTTAACGTGTGAAAAGTTTTAATTAAGTATATCTCTACAGGTAACATGTTCAAAATGGAATTCCGAATCGCAACCATTAACATTTTCCATAAGCAAAGACTCAGCAACAGAAGGTGATGAGTTTAGGGATTTAGTAGTTGAAACGGGAATATCTGAAAATAAATTTTCAAATGCCTCGGCGACTTGTGAGTCTGATTTTATTATGTTGTCATTAATCGACAGGCTGTAGTCAGTGTTTCGATTACTAGACCTTCCCGTTTCACTATTAATAATATTCCAAGTCGTTTTAATTACATTACTGCTGTTTTTAATCTTTAAACCTAAATAAAGTGACTTGGCCATATAACAAACTTTTTTAAATAATTTTGAATAATTTCTAACATACAAATTAAATTCATCAGTGTTAACATAAGTCCTTTCAATAAAGAGTTCATAAAGCCGCGTTCTACTTTTATGAATACCAATGGTAGCCTAATCACTGAAAGATGCGTTACTATTAACCAAGATAGTCTTGGGAATAAAGGTTGAATTAAATTGTTTACAGTATATATTTAAAAAAAAAATCATATAGATGATTAGGATCCGCATGAACTGACAAACCTGAGTTTTCTAATAAATTGAAAACTCAGGTTCTTTCTTTTCTCTATCTTTCTTTCTTTCTCGGGCTGCGCTTCCTTCCCTTTGACTATTCCCTAGAAGGGGGGACAAGGGACCAAATTAAAAGATTACGATTTTCGGGTTTTTAACGAGGAAGTAGAGTACTGTACTCTAAAGGACTTCGGTTCTGCACTGTAAAAAGCAACCTTCACCCGTGCTTGCGCACGGTTATTTTCAACGCCTTTTGAGCGCCATCTCCTTTTCTGCAGCCTCGTTCTTGTACGCCATCTTCTTTTCTGCAGCGCCGTTTTTGTGCAGCATAGCCTGCTTTTTGTGCAACGTTGTTTATGTGTACCGTTCGTACACCGTCGCCTTATGCGCCGTAGTTTTTTGCACCGTATTCGCGCCATTGTTATCCTGTAACAATAGTAATTTTATATTGAAAACGTTCTCTTGTTTGTACTCACTTGAAGAAACGTTCCATTGGTTGGTTGACCATTTCCCAACTATGTTAGGGTCAGCTTCCAGTCTAACTGGATGCAGCTGAATACCAGTATTTTATATGAAGCGACTGCCTACCTGACCTTCACAACGCATTTAGTGGGTAATACGATACGATGCGATACGATTTGGGTACGATTTGTACAGTAAAGAGTATTCTATTCTACGATACCCCTTGGTAAGACTGGTAGTCAGACTTTCGGGCTTCTGACGACCCGTAACGACTGTCAAAGATCTACGAAGGACAGCCGGGACCAACGGCTTAACGTGCTTTCCGAGCCACGGAGGGGTCTTGGTATGTAAGGGTGGTCACCCTTCCACGAAAAATCGAGGCATGCACTGCTCAACTGATCGATCGACCCGTGCCGCTGATACTAAGTGTGTGCGTGTGAGTGGCTTCTGGCTGATTACTAAGCCATAAGCCTGAGTGGCTTGGCAATTAAGATTATGCTAAGTTTATAGCAGGAAAATATGCTTGGCTCACCGTTACAAATACAAATCGGAATGCCACTAACAATAGGTATTATTTTTTCCTTTAATTGGAATCTCCATTTTATGGGAGATCATCTTTATATTTGACATTTTATCATTTTGTATTTTTCCTTCCTTGTGTATCGACGGTGCGACGACTCACTCTGAATCGGTTCCTGGTATACCATCAGCATCATCTGCCTACCTTTTCCCAACTATGTTAGGGTAGGCTTCCAGTCTAACCGGATGCAGCTGAGTACCAGTATTTTACATGAAGCGACTGCCTATCTGGCCTCCACAACCCAGTTACTAGGTAACACCGATACCCCTTTCCTTACTTGTGTATCCTGATTTTTAAATTACTTCAAGAAAAAGAGAACATTTTAAACTTACATACTCACGCAACATATGTAGTTCGGAGAAGGCTAGGCAGATGGTGATGACGGAACTGAGCATAATCAGCCTTTAGTGTTCCCACGGCTGGGACACAGGGAGTGGGCTGTTATCTACTACGCGGGCCCAGTGCGGGTTGGTATACAACGTGGCGCTACAATGGCGACATTCATTTAACACACGGGTAGGGCTAGTGGCCAGTAATCATAAAAAGTATAACAACATAAAAAACAATTGTAACTTGAAAACTTCCACCTGCGCCGCTCGCCGACATAGGGCTCTCTCTCTTTCCTTCAATTCGTCTTCTCTTTGCACGTTATTTGTTTTAATTACACTGATGCGATGTTATGATCCGTGACCCCGGTACATGACCCCTGCGCTTCAGTTCTTTAAGTCAGGTTGCTGTAAGATGCTATTTTAGAAAAAAAATTAGTAAATAAATAAATATTAATGTTTAATGAAATTAAAATATATTCATAAAAATAAAACGCGAAACCGTATACCTACGTGTTAAATTAATTTCGCCATTAAAGCGCCACGCTGTATGTCACATGTCTTCGAATTTTTAGTTCTATGACGTACCGCTTTCCTCACGATGTTTTCCTTCACCGGTTTGAGAGCAATGGTGATGAAATTATCCACACAAAGAGTGGTTGCAAGCATTACTGCTGAGCCCGAGGTCCTGGGTTTGATTTCCTTGTCAGGCAGAGTATTACCGGGTTTTTCTATTACGAATTTCATAATTCTATTTCATATTCTTCTTAAATTCTAAAACAACACTTCGTCTAGTGTCGCTAAACTCTTTGGCTGAACTTTTTTTTTCATCCAAACATACTCCATTGGTATAATTGCTGTCTGGCGTTCGAGTGTGAGGATAAATAAATAAATAATAGCAGCCCGGAGTCTGCATTTGTGCCCGATTGATGGTAGTAGAATCACTACCTGTTACATGGGACTTAAACATAATTGGCTATGACGATGATGTGTGTATAGAGGTATGAGGAACAGGGTGTAAAGTCCACTCATCGTCTATAGAAAAGGGAGGATCCTCCGACCAGACGGGTGTTGTATCTGGCGGGCAATTGCCCAACGAATGATGTCAGGAAGTTTGTATGCATGCTGATTGCGCGGTAAACTCTGCTTGCGAGATGCAGGATTTGCGTGACGTCAGTATGACGCGTTGTTCGCATGTGGCGTTGTAGATACCGCTACATGTGAGTGTACTATAGGTATCTACGCCTCTGCCTTACGATTCTAGAAATACAGGCGTGATTTTATGTGACAACATCTGTCTGGCATTTAGAAAAAAAAAACAATGTAAAAAAAACCGAAGAAACAAGTCCGTTTTCGAATTGATAGGTTTTAAAAATCCGGTCTTTATATCAGACTAGCTTTTGCCAGCGGCTGCACCCGCGGTGCGCAACGTACTACCGAGATCAAAAGTACCCCATGTGTTAATCCAGGTTATAAACTATCTGTGTGTCTAATTTCATGCAAATCCGTTTAGTCGTTTTTGCGCCAATCTGGAACATAATATGTATATCTAGACAAACGGTAAAAATTCCCCCTTTTTATTTTTTTATTGCTGAATGATCTTGATCTCGATCATGCCTGATGGAAAGCGATGGATGAGGTCTATGATGGAACGAGCGTGCCCAGAAGATGCCTGCTCACTCTTGCTTTGAAGGCAGATGGGTTAAATGTGGAAGCGAACATAGACGCTGGCAGAGAGTTCCACACTGGTGTACTGTGCGGATAATAAATGTGGAGGAAAATCTTCCTTATTATTTTATTATAAGTATGTAATTATTATGCAGGATGTTTTTGAACAGAAATAAGAATAAAATGGTCTTTATATTATGTGACAGTATTATCCTCTAGCTAGTCGGTGTCGGCCAGTGCCTTTGACAGGACGTGTGCAAATTATTCATTTATTTAACAGATGATGAACGAAAATAATAATAATTTGTAGTGTAGTGTAGTAAAAATGGTGTTGAAACTTTTGCTTTTATTTGTTAGTGCTGTGTTTTGTCAGACCCTGTATGAAGGTGAGTTTTCTTTTATTTAAGAGTTTTTTTTGAAGTTATACTTCGTTAGGCGTGTTATGAAAAAATGATGAGAAAGAAATTCACACAAAATTCACAGGTTGAAGCTGTCCGCTGTGTGTCTGTCTTGTAATGTTAATTACCGAACATAGGTACCTAGTATTGTATACAATCAAGTATTTTTAATTGAACAGACAGCTGTGCTGCTGGGCAGTTTGTTGCACCACTTCTTCTTCCCAGCGATAGCACTAGGAAGTGGTGAAGGGCGGGCGTTTTTGGGGGACTGTCTTTTGTAATTTTGACGTTCAAAAAGTGCTGATTCTCAGCCTAATTTGAATAAATGACTTTTGTTTTTTTTTATTTTGAACAATAAAAGCAAATAATGTTTACGTAGAAATTGAGTAAAATAAAATCAACAAAGAGAAAACAGATGCCAAAATACAAGCGAGAGGGTGTGTAGTGTGGTGGTGAGAGGTGTAAGTGATTTGTGTGAAGTGTGTGTGTTGTGTATGAAAGGGAAAGTTGCAATTTAGTAGAACTTTTCTGCAGAAAGAAGAAGCCGTTCTGTGTCAGTATAATTTTGTTCAAGTAGCCAATTTCTTACAGTTTTTTTAAGGTATTAGTTGGATAAGAGTAGAATTGCAGATATTTGTTGAGTCTGTTATTTAGATGTGGGCCTTGAAAGCAAAAGAATCTCTTAGTGAATACGAACTTACATCTATGCGGCTGACAGACCGTGATGCTGTAGGGCTATGGTATGGAGGACAAAGAGCTGTCTCACAGTGAGAACTCCACAGTATTTGTATAGCTCATTTGTTGGGAAAAGAAGGTGACGGAAGGTGCTTACCTTTAATACGGCTCTCTGGGCTCTCTCCAACTTTAGCGGTATGGTTTGAGGCGCCCCGCCCCACGTAGAAATACAATACGTTAAGAGGGACTGGCAAAGAGCTAGGTATGACTCTCTTTACAATTCCTCCCTCAACGACATGGCGAAGCGTTTTAAAAACAAAGATCAGTTTCCTGATTCTTGAGGTTAACAAGTCTACGTGTAAGGAGAAGGTAAGACCGTTATTGAGTATTACCCCAAGATATTTTATAGAGAGTACTCGTTGGATCACAGGACAACAGTACGCAACGGACTCCGGAGAGTGACAAGAATGTGCCAGAATTGCAAAGGAATCTGGGGGATGTGTGAAGGAGGTTGTGATTGGTGTAAAGTAAAGATCAGTATTTTTGTTTTATCCGTGTTTAAAGTAAGAAGGTGTTTATTAAGCCAGTCGACTACAGTGTTCATCCCTGTTTGCGCTGCCTCAAAAGTGTCGTGCCAGGAGGCATCTGAGAAGGTAGGGACGGTGTCGTCGGCAAATACAGTAATTTTCCCATTTGGCAGAGCTAGGTTGCATAGGTGGTTGACATAAACCAGGAAGAGAGAGGGGCCAACTACACTTCCCTGGGGCACACCGAAATTCACGGAAAGGTCATCGCTTAGTGCTTAAGTATTTTAACACATTGTGTCCTGTTTTGTAGGTATACTTTAAAACTATCCAACGATACACCACGTACGCCCAGCCCCTCCAGCTTTGAAATAAGGATGGGAATGGAAACCGTGTCAAATGCTTTTTTCAGATCCAGGAAAATAGACAGAACTTTTTTCCTGGAATCAATCTGGTCAACAATCTGGGAAGTTAGCTCCAAAACAGCACCACTAGTTGAATATTTATGTCTAAAGCCAAACTGATTTGGAGACAACGACTCTTTGTCCTCAAGGTAATTAATTAAAATTTTTGATTTGGACGGTAATACTGCTATAGGTCGGTAGCTATCGACACAGTTTCCATTTTCACTCTTGTGTATTGGGTGTATAATCGCTTTTTTGAGCGATCGAGGAAAGGTACCAGTGCGTAGGCAGAGATATAAGTGCGTAAGAGATGGGACAAGAAGCTGTTTGTAGCGCCTGAGAAAGCTAGACTAGTTAGGCTGAGTTCAATTTTAGCGACATAACGAGGGTCGGGTTAACAGATTCTTGGGGGGAAGATGCAAGCAAATCAGTAGTGGGAGATTATGCTTGGCAGTACAGGTGACTCTTTTGATAAGGATAACACATAGGATACGTTATATCCCGATATTTCCACGGGATCGAGACTTATGCGGGTGAGACCACGTGGCGCAGCTAGTAATATTATAAGCGCGAATGTTTGTGAGGATGGATGGATGGATGTTTGTTACTCTTTCACACAAAAACTGCTGAACGGATTTTGATGAAATTTGACACGCAGATAGTTTATAAAGTAGTAGGATTAACACATAGGATAGGTACTATTTATCCTGATATTCCCACGGGATCGACGCTGCTAGTGATAATATATGATCATTACTGCTTCAATTATATTTAGTTGTATGAATAAAAAACACTAGCCGATTATGTTGCAGGCAGAAACTAGTAACTATAAATAATAATAAATAATATATCCCTGGACATTTCACACAGCACCATTTGTCCCAAGCTAAGCAACCTAATGCTTGTATTATGGTAACAAGATGGCTGATAAACTACTTATATACAATTTTTTTTTTTGTAAATACATACATATTATAGATAGAAAAACACCCAGACTCGGAACAAATACATGTAGGTCATACAAATATTTTTTCCGTGCGGGAATCGAACCCGCGACACGCAGCGCAGCAGTCAATCGCTTAACCACTGCGCCAACCGTGCCGTCGCTAACTTATAATGTATTATTGTGTTCTAGGCGATCGGTGTTATATAGACGGCGATGTAGGCGTTTGCCGGAGCTTGAGGCAATGCAAGACTGCTCAAGAAGACTTACAGACACTCAGGAAAATTCCTCAGGTAACTTCCCACCACCCCCACGCCCCATTACTGGGTAATACGATACCCCTAGGGCCATGCTTCGAGTTTCCCTGCGTGATCGAATCAGAAATGAAGAGATCCGCAGGAGAACCAAGGTAATCGCCTTAGCCCGAAAAATTGCCAAACTTAAGTGGCAATGGGCTGGGCACATTGCTCGCAGAACAGATGGCTGATGGGGCCGAAAGGATCTGGAGTGGCGACCCCGTACCGGAAGCCGTAGCGTTGGAATGCCTCCCGGGAACAAAGTGGACCGACGACCTTGTGAAGGCCGCAGGAACCGATTGGATGCGAGATGCACAGAACCTGTCGAAATGGAGGTGCTTGGGGTAGGCCTACGTCCAGCAGTGGACGTCTTTCGGCTGAAATGATGAATGATGATGACGATACCCCTTGGTAAGAATGTTCGTCTTCTGACTAGCCGTAACAACTGTCAAAGATCTATGAGTTAAGTCGCGGGCAGAAATAAGTAGGTCTATAAATGTCATCATCTGCCTAGCCTTCTCCCAACTATGTCGGGGTCGGTTTCCAGTCTAACCGGATGCAGCTGAATACCAGTATTTTACATGGAGCGACTGCCTATCTGAACTCCTCAACCCAGTTACTGAGTAATACAATACTCCTTGGTAAGACTGGTTGTCAGACTTTCGGACTTCTGACGACTATGTTAAGATGGTCACCCATCCACGGAGCAACCGCGGCAAGCGTAGCTTAACCTGATCGATCGACCCGTGCGGCTGTTATTACTTAGCCACAAGCCCTCAAGTCTATAAATGTAATAAGTTAATGACGTAAATAATTGACGTGTAATTGATGATTAATTTTCTATTAATTATCTTTGACTTTTCCTGTTGACGTCGTCATTACATAGACAAAAGACATTTATTCGTCGGATATGGTGTACAAAGAACAAACATTATGGGTGACAAACAAAATATTACTCTAGTTGCAGTTACTTCATTTGTTTTTCTTCCTTTTCTGAGTTGGCATAACATTATATACAATGTGTAACAGAACAGACGCAAGTCCTGAAAGTATACTATGTCTACTAGATTAACCGTTTTATAACAGCTTACTTAGACCGTAACTATTCCAGATTACGTAAAAGTTAACCTTAAAATGCGTAATAAAATAAATATATATACTGCCTAATCTTATTTATGAATTCCTGGAAGGATGAAATAGACTTCTTAACGACATAATAACGTACGTGTATCAGCTATTTTGACAAAAAAAAAAATTGTTCACTAGTTCGATCTGTCAAAAAACGGTTAACGTTAGTGGACAGAGTATACTTTCAGGACTTGCGTTTGAACTTAAACTGATGTATTCTTGGGTTTGTATTATCGAATTGTACGAACAGGTGATATTTGCCTAACGTTTTTCTATTAGCAAGACGCTGCAAAGTATTGTGCTATGACATTTCCGTAAGGCGCTTGGTACTTTCCTTTCAAGTTTTTTACTGTTTCTATACAGGGCGATTTGTAATGAACATGACCACTTAAATATTCCTTACTTCGAAACCACGTCAATTCCTGAGTTAATCGTGAGTTCATGACATGTCTTAACGTTTTCTGTATGACACGATGGCGTGGTTTGAATTGTCAAAATACATTTTTGTTCTCTGTACGGTTAATATTCCGATTCCTTACCGTTAAAAAGGCACGATATTGACGTGGTTTGCACGTGGTAAGATTTCGTGGGGAACAATACAGAATTGGGGCCCTGGGGGTCTACTCCGAAGCAATATCGGCCGAATGTTCGGCCATTTCCTGCTACGAAGTTACTATTTGATTCGGTCGGTTCCGATCCTACACTACTACACTCTTTCGAATATTGACTATGGTCCCGACCCAACTGTGCCGATCCGAACTTTTTTCGCATTTTTCAATAATTTTTCGGTTCGGCCATAATTATGTCGGTCCGATCCGAACATTCGCAATTTTTTTTTTTTTTTAATCTTGCCCCGCACTAGGAATTTCGCCTGTGTCGTGGGTGCGTTTACATACATATAAACTCACATACACAAACAACCAGACCCGCACTTTGCACTTCGGAGTAGACCCCCTAGACAGGGGTCAGTGGGTCATCTTAGGGGCGGAGTTACAACACTCACACATACCTATGTCTCATTCATATGTCATATTGTGGTTATGTCACATTCTAGGAAATTTTCAAAAATACTTTTTTTGAAAATTTCCTAGAATGTGACATTAAATGTCACTTTTCTCTAAACTCTCAAATTGAATGACCTTTATTGCTTTTCCATCGGGTACCTAATACTTTAACAAACCTTTCAATGTAACCAGAGGGGCAATTCTCGTACATTAAAACGTTCAACATCTAGTCGCAGTCTCATCTCGGTGACAACCAAATGTCACAAACTTGTCAAAATGTAGGGAAATTATAGGTATTTTTGACAGATTGAGACTGAGATCAGACTGTGAACGTTCTTAAAATTACGAGAAATGCCACACACGTTTTTCGTGCCGTGAAAAACTGCGATTTGTTCGCCGTGTGTAGGAACGGTTCGTCAGTTGAGTGTTGCACGGATCACTATGGAAGCTTGATATTGTAAAAACTCAGGACGTTAAACTTAACAGCTCATCATCTGCCTACCCTTTTTCGGCTTCCAATCTAACCGGATGCAGCTGAATACCAGTATTTTACATGGAGCGACTTACTGCCCTCCACGAGAATTGCCCCTTTTGTGTATGTGTACAGTCACGAGCAAAATTATGTATACACTTGGCTTTATTCAAAAGCTATTTACTCCTCTATTTTTCAATGAAATTTTATGTTCTTACGAACATAGCATTTTCGAACCCATAGGCTTAAATAATGTGCCCTATTTCAACGTTGCATTCGTTATTTCACGAATAAATCGCAATTGAAAGTGGCCAAGTGTTGACATATTGGTGCTCGTGACTGTACATGGAGGTGACCTCGAGGTAGCGAGCTAAATCGCGACCGCGAGGTATCACAGTGAGGTAACTTCGGCATGTAATACCCTTAGTGTTAGTACAACAGTGTCAGTCTAAAATAGTTTAACCTTTTTTTCTTATCAACAGACATGCTCGTATGAGAAGGAAGTCCCAATCATCTGCTGTGTGGAGAGGGGGTCGACAACAGCAAGGTAAGCTCACAAGAAATTAAGATATTTTAAGATTAAGCTATGCCAACTATACTATAAGACTTGGTACTTAATAGTCTTTTTTTTGTGAAAAAATAGATGGATTTCTCTGCCATAGGCATCTAATCCGTTCACCTTTTATACTCTGTTTTTGTCCAAACGGTAAAACAAGTCAGCCGGTACATATGATTAAAGGGTTAACCCTTGTTAACGGTTGGTTAACGTAATATACGTCCATCAAATAATACGATTACGCACTCGTTATTATTTGACGTACATCAAGGCCATAACTTTTTAATTGTAATTTGAAATAACGTTTTTTTGGTTTGATAATTAGCGCCATTTTTGACGTATACGCGTGCGTCGAGTGGACGTGAAACCATCCACTCTAAATAATTTAAATATTGCTAACGAAATAAAGGAGAACCAAGGTAACCAACAAAGCCCGAAGAATTGCCAAATTTAAGTGGCAGTGGGCAGGGCACATTGCTCACAGAACAGATGGCCGATGGAGCCGAAAGGTTCTGGAGTGGCGACCGCGTACCGGAAGACGTAGCGCTGGAAGACCTCCCACAAGTTGGACCAACGACCTTGTGAAGGCAGCAGGAACCCGTTGGATGCGAGAAGCACAGAACCGGTCGAAGTGGAGGTGCTTGGGGGAGGGAGGCCCTATTTCCAGCAGTGGACTTCTTTCGGCTGAAATGATGAGGGACGATTTAAATGAAAAAAATATTACTTGAAAGGGGATGAATGGAAGAGAAACACATATGAATTGGATAGCGGGAAGCACCCTCTCAGGTATCTTGGGATACGGGCACGTATCGCAAGATACCTACTAATATCACCAAGGATTTGGAATTTTTGCAAGAAACAACACGTATCACTTCTGCTTTCAGACAACCGCAACCATCACCACCACGAACACCACGACCAACACTACCACCACCACCAGCACCACCTGTACATGGATACCAAACTAATGATGGGTGTAAGCCGCTGTCTGAAAACATGACTTCGTTGAAGACCGGGCAGAAAGCTTTTGATAGTAAGTACAGTTTCTTTTATGCCAAAAAGTGCTTAGTTTAGAGCCAATTTTTAACTGACTTAGAAAGAAATATTTAAAAATAGTTTATTCCGCACAAACAAAACGCACATCCTTCCTACTAATATTATAAACGTGAAAGTTTGTATGGATGGATGTTTGTTACTCTTTCACGCAAAAATTACTGAAAGGATTTGGATGAAATTTGGCACACCGATGGTTTATAACCAGGATTAACTTAATATAATTTTTATCCTGATATTTTAGCCGTTATTTTAGCCGTAGCCAGCCGTAGCCAAATGGCAAAAAACGGAACCCTTATGGATTAGTCATGTCTGTCTGTCTGTCCGTCCGTATGTCACAGCCACGTTTTTTTCCGAAACTATAAGAACTATACTGAGGAAACTTGGTAAGTAGATGTATTCTGTGAACCGCATTAAGATTTTCACACAAAAATTTTACGGAACCCTCGGTGCGCGAGTCCGACTCGCACTTGGTCGGTTTATTTTTATTTTTGTATCTCATTGACAACCTGGGTTTGTGCCCGGTCGGATGCAAGTTGGCAAGAGGTTCGCTCGCCCCTCTTCACACCCTGTTCCTCATACCTCCTATAGGTAGACAGTAGACACACCGCTGCGTCCCCTACAGACATGAGTTATGTTGTTATGTTATGTGTATGTAACAGACCAATATTTTTCTTTTCAGAATGCATAGATTATCAACAAAAGTACGTATACCCCTGTGAGCGCGGAGTAGACCTCCTCGGAGGCATCAGCAGACAATACCAGTGCCACCACGCAACCGACAAGCTGATCATCGGCGGAACTAGCGCAGAGAAGTACGAGTTCCCTCATATGGTGAGTAATGATGGCACCCACAAATAGTCTACTTCATCTTCATGTCGGACTTCCACGGCGTTGTCCGTGGCAGCACAGAGGTCACTTTGACTGCATGTTGGGACACAGAGGGCAGGATAGGAGGTGGAGCATGGTTTGTGACACAGCTCCACAATCACACCCTACTGCCGTTACGTCAAGGTAGCTCCACTTTGCCAGGTTGGACTTACATCTTCCCACTTGTGTCCGGAGACAGTTCAGAGACTTCCAAGTGGACCATGGAAGGTTACACCCTGCAGGGAGATGCTCCTTTGGTGTTAGGTAGGAAGTAAGAGGGGGAAGAGTATAATGCCACAGTTTGCAACGGGCATCGGCCGGGTTATCTAGGAAGGACAATGGGTCCCTGTCTGATCAATGTTTTGTATAAAATACACAGATTTAATGGAAAGGGTGACGTGCGCGTGATGGTGGCGCATGTGTTGGATCATTTAGCTCCCTTCAAAATGGTTGAGCTGGATGGTGCTAATCTATGCGTCATGTTCGTGAACGGGCGCCGTCAGGAGGGACTGGTCAACTCTTTGCTACCATGGCTTATTTTTTATTTAATTTTATATTTGAATTGTTTTTTTTTTATCTGTTCATTACGGACGCTTTTAATGTTCTGCATCGTTCTCACATGCATAATTTCTAACATGAATGATGTAACCAATACTTTGTAACCATATTATTCTGATTTAAAAGAGTGTCCATGGAGTTTCTTGCCCGTTCTTCTCCATAGGTACCTACGCTTTGGAATGGGCAACTAGCTTCATTTTTCTGACTGACTGACCCCTTGACAATTCAAAAGTACCTGTAATTGGTTTAATTGAAATAAATACTTTGAGTTTGAGTTTGAGTGCACACTTAATAATGGACCCCCCGAAACTGTCGCTAGCACTCAGTGACGTAACGACAATAGAACAACATGTCCTGAGGTGCTTGAAGAGTGGAGAGGTATATCAAGGCTTTCAGAACAATCCCAGAGACCGGAAGATAGTCAAGATCCCTACGAGCACTTACTGGGATACTTCCTTCCCCCAAGCACGTGCTCTTGCGAATCTCCACTCCAGCCGGCCAATAAAGGCAAGCCAGATGTGAGGAACAAGACTACTCCCGGGAGAGAGTCCGTGGGGTTGTTACTGCCCAACAGCTCGCAACATCCTGCCCTGCGGGTTTCTGTATCTCTCATGGTCTGGCTCCTCACCCTAGACCTGTTTCGGCAAGGTAAACTCTTCCGGCGCAGGCCTAAAGTTCGAAGCGCGCAAGCCCCACCACGTGTTAACGTAGAGAACTAGAGATACGGTAGTGAGGTTCTTATTATTAACCTAATATTATTTTTAGGTTATGCTGGGTTATGGAGAGTCACCATCAATTGATTGGAACTGTGGAGGGGCAATCATCAGCGAGCGATTTATCCTGACAGCGGGACACTGCATATCGACAGACAGACAGTGAGTACTTTCTTGGTAAATAAACAGTGTAAATTATCTACATATGAGAAATATGTCTAAGACTCTAAAGTCAACGACCGCGGGTAGTGTAGTTACTAAATATGAGTTTAAAGATCAGTTTTTTTATACATGGTTAAATTAAATTAGCTAGCGAAACTGCTGACGTGAGCGATATCTTGGGGCTCTGTCTCGCATAGGGCTATCGCTCAGCATGATAAATAATAAATAAATAGTAAATTTATTTCTCAAAAAAAACTTACCTAATAATAGGTTACAGAAAAAAAGTTTGGCAGTATTCATTTCTAATTAGGTGGATGTAGCTATTGCAACCGAACTAGGCAATGCCTGTATTTCGGTTTCCAGCGCCTTTTCCCTCGATGTTGCAACAATAAATGCCAACAAAAAGTATGATTGGTTGTGATTTTGAATGACTTAAAAAAAACTAACTTAAATGCTACATTGTATAAAATTTAAATTACCCATAATATATGATACTGAGCGATGGCCGTTTTGTGTGGATGTGACGCAGATTATCCCGCAACTTTTTATTTTTTGTGTTCTTTCTCTGTGTCCTGTTCGCCCCAAATAAGCGTATTTTCTTACTTAGTTTTTCTTACATTGATTTCAGGATGCCAGTGTCGCACATTGTCATCGGTGCACTAAGCCGCAGCGATGCAAATGACAAGTCCAGGATTTACAAAGTGAAGAATATTATTCCCCACCCACAATACGCGTCGCCATTAAAATACAATGACATTGCTTTGCTTGAGACTGAAAAAGAGTGAGTAATATACAGGTTGTCTGGTAATTAATGGGTAACCTCTTAAGGGGTCATTGTACTCATTATTATGAACAACTACTAGCTGCGCCACACGGTTTCACCCGCATAAGTTTCGATCCCGTAGTAATATCGGGATAAAAAGTATCATATATTTATTATGTTAATCCTGGCTATAAACCATCTGTGTACTAAATTTCATCCAAATCCGTTCAGTAGTTTTTGCGTAAAAGAGTAAAAACATCCATCCACACAAACTTTCACGTTTATATAATATTTGTAGGAAGTAGGATGGGATTACTATGGGACAAAACCTGAAAAAATTAAAAATATCTTTTTTTACGTTAAATCCTTTGATTGAAGCCAAAAAACATGAAATCGCGAAAAAAGAATCAGCTGTTTCCTACATTTTGACGAGTTATGCGAACATAAATGTAAGGAACAGCTGATTTTTTTTTGCGATTTCATGTTTTTTGGCTTCAATAGAACGATTTAACGTAAAAAAAGATATTTTTAATTTTGTCTTACAAAAAAAACTGCTTCGGCTTCTACTTAGCTTCAACACGGTTCACCTTTTATACCCTGTTTTCGTCTAGATGGTAACCAATCCTACTAATATTATAAATGCGAAATGTAATATCGATGGATGGATGGATGTTTGTTACTCTTTCAAGCAAAAACTACAGAACGGATTTGGATTAAATTTGGCACACAGATAGTCTGTAACCAGGATTAACACATAGGATAATTTTTATCCAGATATTCCCGCGGGATAGAAATGTATGCGGATGAAACCGCGCGGCGCAGCTAGTACATTTATAATGACGATAATAATTTAAATGTACATTAACACATAATTATGTAAGTACTCATAGCTAAGCAATAACAGCCGCGCGGGTCGATCGATCAGGGTAAACTACATATGCTTGCCGCGGTTGATCCGTGGATGATCGAAATCAAAAGTCATTTATTCAAATTAGCATTTTCATTCAGCACTTTTCGAACGTCAAAATTATTTAAGACAGTCCTCCGAAACGCCCGCCCTTCACCACTTCGCAACAAACTCGCCAGAAGCACAGCTCTCTGTTCAGTTAAAAAACACTTGCTTCTATACAGGGTGGCAGGGACATCGACGCGCATACTATAACCATGAATTCACCACATGAGTCTATACCCCACAGCGTCGAAATTGTTCGTCGGTTATTAAAAAAAAAAATTGTTGTTTCATACCTTTTCACCGCGTAGGTATTGCACTTTTCTATGAAACAGAAGATTTTTTTTTCATGTGCTGAATCCATGGTTACAGTTTGCGCGTCGATGTTATGTATTTTTGTGGTGTACAATAAAGTATATATAAATAAATAAAGTCTTATTATTTCAGGATGGAACTGACCCAGTTTACGGTACCAGCTTGTCTGCACACCGGTGACGTTGTTAATGACACGAAGGTCATAGCCGCTGGGTGGGGGCTTACACACGCCAAAGACAAGCAAATGAGCGACACTCTTATGAGGGTATGTATCTTTTTAAATATTATTAGCTGGCAATGACGACCAGCCGGTCGATTCCGTATAAATCTCACCGTGAAAACTCAAGTGAAATGAGCGTGATGTGAGTTGTCAGTAGTGTCAATCCCTAGCATTATTTGGAATGACAGCTCACTCCACGCTCACTTCACCTAAGTTTTCACGGTGAGATGGTTACAGAATCGCACAGCGGCACCCCGATAGGGTAGTTTCCTGGGTAAAAAAATAATAATTATATTTAGTCCGTCAGTTAGATTATCGAAAAATAGTGGACATGTATTTTTTCTTTTGTCAATCAAACAAAAAATAACAAAGATAAAGCGCGTCAAAATTTGGGAGTGGGTCGTGACGTCACGCCATGATAAAAAGTGTAGCAAGGCATCACGCCACGCGGAACTTTAACAGGCGATATCTTCATCTAATATATAAAATTCTCGTGTCACAGTTTTCGTTGCCATACTCCTCCGAAACGGCTTGACCGATTTTGATGAAATTTTGTGTGCATATTCAGTAAGTCTGAGAATCGGCTACTATCTATCTTTTTTTTTTTTTTTCAAGCCCTTAAGTGATAAGGGATGTCCACCCTAGGCTAGGAGTTGTGTAGGAGTAGGGTAGGAGTAGGGTAGGAGTAGGGTAGGAGTAGTGTAGGAGTAGGGTAGGAGTAGGGTAGGAGTAGTGTAGGAGTAGGGTAGGAGTAGGGTAGGAGTAGGGTAGGAGTAGGGTAGGAGTAGAGTAGGGGGTAGGACACCACGCGAACGAAGTAGCGCCGGGCAGCTAGAAATAATTTATATATATTATGGCAAAACTACACACTTTTACACAGTTTCGTAGCACTTTCTTAGGGTCTGATAATTGATAAAACACTTTGTTCATGTGTTACATGTATAGCACCATTAGCACCGCACTATTATTCATTCACTATTTAATACTACACTAACTCAAATGGTTTAGTTCTCTTTAGCCTACGCACTATATCCGTGTTGTCTAGCAGCTGAATTGCCTCGACATTCACATGTCAGTGAAGTCTGTGTTCGTGGGCTTCAGCAAATTTTTGAATGATGGTGGTGACGAGTTCCGAGACGAGGTGAAGAGTTATATATACTTGACAAAAGAAAAAATACGGGTCCAATATTTTTTGATAATCTAACTGACGGACTAATTAGATTTTTTTAGGAAACTAGCCTGTTGCGTAACACACTATTAATCTCAATCACTTTAAAGGATATATACAGGGTGACGGGAAACTCGATGTATTTATTCCTTGAAACGTGTTATACTAGAGGTCATTAGCAACCAATTTAGTCCAGGGTTCAAAACTGGATGGTTACGAGCTGTGTAGGTTCTTCGATTTTTTACAAATTTTGTGACTTGTTTCCGAAAACAAATATATGAGAAAAAACTACTCCACTCCAAACATTTAACTGATACATTTCTGAAAGTTGAAAAATGAGCGATCATTTAAAAAAAATGCTTGCAAAACTTAGGTACATAATCTCCGAAATAAAAGGTCTTTAATAGCAAATTTTTTTATGTTTTAACCATCCAGTTTTGACCCCTAGTTCACTGGACATAACTTGTTGCTAATGCAATAAAACCTCTAGTATAACCCCTTTCAAGGAATACGTGGAGTTTCCCTGTCAACCTGTATATAGGAGGGGCCTGTGGCTAAATAATAACAGCCGCACAGGCCGATCGATCAGGTTAAGCTATGCTTGCCGCGGTTGGTCTGTGGATGGGTGACCATCTCTACATACCGAGACCCCTCCGTGCCTCGGAAAGCACGTTGAGCCGTTGGTCCCGGCTGTCATTCGTGGATCATTGACAGACATTTGTCGGGTAGTCAGAAGCCCGAAAGTCTGACAACCAGTCTTACCAAGGAGTATCGTATTACCCAGTAACTGGGTTATGGAGGTCAGAGGCACTCGCTCCATGTAAAATACCGGTATTCAGCTGCATCTGGTTAGACTAGACAAGCTGATGATGATGAGGGTGGCCTCTTGTAATGTAGGACTCAAATATAACTGGAGGAATGTAGGAATGCTACAGACCTTTTTTTTTGTTATTGGGGTGGAAATCCTCATGGATGTCCTCCGCCCTGGGGTGGGCAGAGGGGTCTGTCAGACTGACTAAAAACACCCCGGTGTTCCCTCGTACACCTGCGTGCGGCTGCGGGTGCGAATGCGACTTCCGGTGCCCCGGACTGGAGACGGCCCACCATGCAGGGCACGTCCCGTAGGGGGGAGTGAGGTGTGAAACTGGGAGTTTGTTACCTCTTAGAGTGGCGCGCGTAGAGCACTTTTGCGCCGCCAGCTTGGGTCCTGGAAAATGTTACATACCTCTGCCAACACCTTCGAGGCCTACATGCGTGATTAAATGCTCTATGGTTCTTTAATGCAGGCCGTCTTATGGAAATTCTCAACCAGGGAATGTGCAGCAAAATACGGCCACAATCGTCATATAAAGCGGGGGTTCGATCACTCAACCATGTCCTGTTATGGAGACAGAGATCCTCCTAAGTTGTACCAGGATAGATTTGAGAATAAGGATACGTGTCAGGTAAGAATGTAGACTATTATTTTTTAATGGTAATTAAGTTGATTTCAGAGTGACTAGCACTATTGGAAAAGTTACAAAATATTTGAAGGTGTAGCGTAAACTGGACTTTATTGTGTAGGGATTAAAGTTATTTATCCAAAAACTTATATTTGTTTACATTTTTGGCAAATAAGTCGCGAATACAGTTTTACATTAATCGCGCGCGGAAACTTTGAAAAAAAAAAACAAAATGCCGACAGGTCGGGAATGCCACAAAGGTTCGAACCCCTTTCTGTGACATAGGCTTCTGCTCCATTCACCTTATATACCCTGTTTTTGTGCAGATGGTAAAAAAAGTCAGCCGGTATACTCCTAGCAGAGGACGTCAACCTTTTATTGATTCTAAAATCAGCTAGACAGCCGCACCTCACCCCGCCCCTGCACCACACCCCTCCTGCACGGCTACTGACTATACAGGGTGAAATTGAATAGGTGCGATATCCCGATATTCCCACGGGATCGAAACTTATGCGGGTAAAACCGCGGGGTGCAGCTAGTTTTATCTATAAAACCAAATTATTTGCGAAATTACGCGTACATTATTGTGATTTCTGCACCTTACAAGTAATTATTTATTTACAATGTACCTACACAGGGTCAAATTCAAATAGCTAGCGAAACTTTGCAGAGATATAAAAAAAAAAAAAATATGCGGGCAACGACCGCTGGTAGTGTTGTTACTTCAAGTATGAGTTTAGAAAATCTGTTTTCTTTTGTTTTATTGTTTAGACTGATATTTCAAGTGACTACACTAACAAAAATAGTTTTATGTTTTATCGTGATTACATATCGATACCCTCGCGTCTGCAGAGTTTCTCTAGCTAATTTAAATTGATCCTGTATATGCTAGTCGCGCGGTAAATTCTGCTTGCGCGATGCAGGATTTTTCAGTATGATGCGCAGCTCGCATGTGGCGATGTAGATACAAACTTAATTAAGGATCTCAACGATTCGACGAACAATGAATACGTTTTCATGTTTTTCAGGGTGACAGCGGTGGTCCTATTCAGATCAAGGATGCGAAGATATTTTGTATGTACACCATTGTTGGAGTGACGTCATTTGGCGGCAATTGTGGTGACGGCGCAAAACCCGGCGTTTACACTAAAGTATCCGAGTTTCTGCCATGGATCGAAAGCATTGTGTGGCCTAACTAAGTAACTGACTGCTTCATACAGGGTCATTTTAATTTGGCTAGCTAAACCAATACAATAAAGGATGGATTTCCACCAAACGGCCCCCATCGCATGGGATCGGAAAGCATACGAACAGATGTCGACGCATACAATCGGCTTCGTATCGTCGCTTGCGAACGCATCCATTTCTGCGCCTAGTCAAATACATAGTTTCATTCCTACCGTGTTGACGTGTTCTAATGCCGAAAGGATCCGATTTGGTACGACGCGACGACAGGCGAACAGAGCCGATCGCGCGTCGCAGCATACTTTCGGTTACGATCGCGTGTCGCGAATGACGCCCGCGGTCAAGCTGCTGTGCGCGGCTTGGTAATATAGACTTTACATACTGTGTACATGACTTAATATCGTTTAAAGATTGTAAAATCTGTTCCGATCCGCTGCGATGCGAGTCGTTTGTTGGAAATCATCCTTTACGCATTCAGGATGCTGCTGAGGCTCCCTCCGTTTTGCAGCGCGTCCGCCATGTACGTGGAGGCACGCACATATGCGTGATCTTACGCAAGAAAGCGGCGTCAATGCTGCACAGAGTGCGTGTGAGTAGCAACAGCATCCTGAGTGTGATAGCGGACTGGTATGACTGTCCGTTCTTCATAAATTGTATGCGCTTATGTGTGAACTAACAAAGTTTAAATAAATTTTTTTAACTAACAAAATGGATCTTGTTGTCTGAAATATAAATTAAATAAATAAACTCCGCAAAGGTGACGTGTATCGAATTATCGATATCTTAACACGATCTTCTTCTTTTTAGGGCTGACTTTTCCAACGCCAGACGACTTTATTCGAGGAATAATTTTGAATTTTTGACAGTTCGTCCATATAGAAACTGTCAGATGTCAATTTTATTCCCCTAATAAAAATTTTAGGTCGATTGAAAAATCAGCCGCGCATCGGGTTGGTTTTGTGATTTAAACACGATAAAATAAAGATTTAATATTTTTTTGGGTGGTCAAGGACCGCTGTTCGTATTGACTTAAAGTATGAGTTGAAAAAAACTTGGTTCTTGCAGCTAAGTTATAACAGCCGCACAGGACGATAGATCAGGTTAGGCTACGCTTGCCGCGATTGGTCCGTGGATGGGTGACCATCTTTACATACCAAGACCCCTCCGTGCCTCGGAAAGCACGTTAAGCCGTTGGTCACGGCTGTCATTCGTGGATCTTTAACAGTCGTTACGGGTCGTCAGAATCGCGTCTGCGGAGTTTAGCTAGCTAATTTAAAATAAACCTGTATAATTATAATCTAATATAGAGTGCTACAAGGATTTTTTGTCACCTAAATGACATTTGAAAAAACAAGATGGCGCCGTTAGTAAGCCATAAAATCCTTGTACCGTTATTGTTGTAAATTCGAAATAAAAATTATGCCAGCATTTAAAAAGTTTATTATTTGTGAGAAATAATGTTGCTCTCAAAACGGTGAAGGAAAACAATATCGTAAAGAAACCGGCATGTCCTAGAACCAAACATTTGAAGACATGTGAAATCCACCAACCCGCACTGGGCCCGCGTGGCCTGTGTCCCAGCAGTGGGAACATTTTATAATAATAATAATAATAATTTTTATTCATAAGTTCACATAAGTATAAATTACATAGAAGTTACATCATTACAAAATTACATATTAATATTATGAGGAACATTTTAAACTATGCCTAAAATAAATCTAGTGTATAACTTATATATATTGGTTAAAAGCCTACTGGATTCAATAGCGACCTGCCTGATGTAGGTTTATTCAAACCTGTGTTTCAGGCCATCACTTAACAACGCTGAGTGCTGTAGTGGACTATTATGTTACTGAACATAGAGCTAGCATTGATACATAATAATTATATTTTAAAATAAAAATTGACTTAACATTAATAAACTTATTGCATTACTTCTAGCAATTTTTCAGTGTCTGAGTAATTAAATGTTGCTAAGTATTCACTCAACATTTCACTACATTTTTTACAATTTACACTATATATGCTTAGAGACTTATTGATTTTATTATATAAGAACGGACCTAAAAATACATAAAACTTATTAATAAAAGTATGTCTAGTTTGAGGCTGTATGCAAACTAAGTCTTTTCTTCTCTTATCTGTAGGTATTGGGACATAAGGAAGTTTGCTATGCTGGTGCAGTACTATATTCAATATAAATAGTTGACGCACGGTTAAAACCTTACATGCCGTGTAAAGCTCGTGAGTGGGAAATCTAAATGGGCGAAAGGTGGCTACCTTAAGGATTGCTCTCTGCGCACGTTCTAATGGCAGTAGGATTGATTTAGCAGCCCCACCCCATGAAGTTATACAATAAGTGAGAATGGATTGACACAAAGCTAAATAGACCTGTTTAATTAATTTGTAGTCCGATATATATCGTAAATTCTTAAAAATGTATATCAATTTACGCATTCGAGTGCATAACAAATCAATGTGTTTACGGAAATTCAGATTTGTGTCAATAGTTACACCAAGATATTTCATATGATCGGTTTTTGCTAAAGTAGGACAGTTACATGCATTGTCAGCATACGTGCCGCACTTATGTGCATAAATGTTTATATTAGTAGTTGGCAGGTTAGTATTTCTCATAGTAAATAAAATGTGTTTGGTTTTCTCTGCATTCAGTGTTAGGAGATTTTCATGTAGCCAATTAGACACTATATTAAAACCGTTCTGGGCTTGTTTATATACCTCATCTCGAGATTTATCTGAAAACAATAGAGCTGTGTCATCTGCATAAGACATTATGACACCATTTTGGAGTGTTAAGTTGCACAGGTCATTTATATATACTAGGAATAAAGTAGGGCCCAAAATACTACCTTGTGGTATTCCGTAATTACTATTTGGAAGCTCAGAACTGACGTACTGACCAATTTTGACACATTGTTTGCGGTCACTAAGATAATCAGAAAGTAGTGAAAGAGTTGTTCCTCTTATTCCGAGTGTTTCAAGCTTGTCCAGTAATAAAGGACAGGAAATTGTGTCAAACGCCTTGGCGAGGTCTAGGAAGATCCCAATGGAGTGCAAGCCCTTATCCAAATTAGTTGTTATATAATCCGTCATTTGATGTACTGCCTGATTAGTTGATTTTTTGGGTCTAAAGCCAAATTGTTTATCTGAAAGCAGTTTGTTATCTTCTAGGTATTTCATTAATCTAATATTAATGATTTTCTCTAGGATTTTGGAGAGCCCTGTTAATACTGAAATGGGTCTGTAGTTATTAACACATTTTTTGTCACCAGATTTATATACAGGAGTAACCACTGCTTTTTTAAGCGACTTAGGGAATGTACCATTAGTTAAGCATAACTGAAAAATATGAGTTAGTGGCGGAGCAAGTAGGTATTTGAAATGTTTAAGTATGCTGTTTGATATGTCGTCCCACCCAACCGCGCAAACGTCCTTTAATCCAGAAATAATTGTTAGTACTTCATCGACATCCGTATCTAGTAAGACAAACGATTTGAGTGTGGGGAAAGTTTTAGGTTGGCTTTGAGGGAAGGAACTTCTAGATTGTATGGTCTTTTCTGCTAAAGTTTTACCTACGTTAGAAAAGTAGAAATTAACTTTATTTGTTGATTCAATTGGGTTGTTCTCTATTGTCAATAAGTCAAGTGGTGGTTCAGGTTGTTTAGTTCTAAATGTATTTGTTTTTATAAATTTCCAAATAAGTTTACTATTTTTGCCTGCTTTCTGTAGTTCTTTTCTATCATATTCATTTTTTATTTTTCTCAGAAGGTTGTTGCAGAAGTTTCTATATCTTTTATACGTAATGGAAAGAATTTCATTTTCAGGCTCAAGTTTGGACTTTATGTGAAGTTTGTCTCTATGCCTAATACATCGAACAAGTCCGGGTGTAATCCAAGGTTTAATGCACTTATACTTCCTTGGCGTTATTTTAGCAACTGTATGTTTTATTATTGCAGAGTGAAGTGAATTTATAAAATAATTAATAGAAATGTTTGCATCAGTAGAATTATAAACTGGGTCAAAATTAATATTACGTATGTCTTTTTCGAGGTGTGTCATGTTGACTTTAGTATAGCTACGTAAATATTTTTTCCTGGGTAAAGAAACTTGCAATGTTAGTAAAACTGCTTGGTGATCAGTAAGCGAAGAGTTAGTAACAAATGTTTTGGTTGGGTTATTTGTTTTTATAATGAAATGATCTAAGCATGAACCGCTTTGATGCGTGGGGTGGTAATGAGCTGGCAAGAGTCCGTGGAATGAGCAGATATTAAGATAGTTATGTGCATGTATATCCATTTTCCCGGAAGCAATGTTGATATTGATGTCCCCCATTAGTATTATGTGTTTAAAAGTTGTAAGACTTTGTAACTGTACGTTTAGTGAATCTAAAAATTTTGCGACATTTTGAGAAGGAGGTCTGTATATAGCCATAACTACCGTATCTGAATTAATTTTAATGAGTAAGCAATTACTATTTTGTAGCATAGGTTCTTCTACAGTTGTACTTAAATTATTGTTAACATATACAACTAAACCATCATTCTGGTTGATGTTTCTGTTGGTTTTATGCGAAACATATCCGTCTAATGATGGTATAACAGCTGTTTGGTTTGACAACCAACATTCTGTTAGGACGATAATGTCGCAACTTATACCCAGGTTCTGTAGCAATATTTCAAAACCAATTATATTTCGATTTATGCTGCGAATATTTTGTGTGAGAAGGGTCAGCGGTTTTTCTCCCAATGGAAAGAGGTGTTTACACTCATCAACGTTGCAACATATAGCTTCAGACACAGAAAATTGATCTAGGTCACTATGTAATTGATCAGTCATGATAAATGAATAACTAACAAATATAAACAAAGAAAAACTACTACTAGTGTGCTTAACAGATAGGTTAATAGGTAGCGCTCTTAGGCGCCTTCATAATCTATGGAATGGATATAGTTGTCCTCGGCATATTTTCGTGCTGGACAATTTACATCACCAGTTTTATGATCCGTTTTCCTCTTAAAACGTTTGCACGTCGCACAGTTGGGTGGACTGGTTTTTGTGCTACATTCCTTAAAAGAGTGTCCAGTGTCTCCACAGTGATTGCACGTCGGGCTAGTTTCACGGCAGAACTTGGCCGCGTGACCGAACTGCTGGCAGTTAAAGCACCGAGTAACGATCGTGAAATCCCGTACTGGGCATGACGTCCAATTGATGAATATTCGTCCTTGATTCACTAGAATCTTCCTGATGCTAGCTGGCACTTCTAATATGTAATTGCAATTAGGGAGGTCTTTTTTTCCAGATTTATGGCTCAATTTAATTTGTTCTTCAAACAACTCACGAGTTATCATCTTATCTGAGAGGTTTTGCTCGTAGATGCAGTCAAAAACCTCCTTATCAGTCAGGGCTACCGGGACTCCAATAACAGTGATTCTTGGGCGCCGTTTTGATGGTTCTTCAACCTTAAGGCCCGAAGAAGCGAGTTTTTCTAAGCTTCTGAGCTTTTGAATATCCTCTTTGGAGTCGGTACTGATGAGAACACCTCCATTTTTAACTTTCTTAACGCCACGAACATGTAGTTTAAGTTCCCCGGGCGAAATAATTTTCTGTACGAGAGACTTGGTATCGTCACTGGATTTGGTCTTGTCACTGGGATATATGGCAACTGAGCTTAAATTTGCTGGGCGCACAAAGTTATCCGAGCCTTTTTTTACCATATTCGCGTACGAAAAGGGTTCTGGAGGGATTGAAATGCCTTCAACTACTTCTTTGAACTGTAGGAGAGAGTTCGCAATGTTCTGTTGTTGCTGTAAGTGCTGAATGGTACTATGGGCTAGAATGGTTTTTTGCTTTAAGGCTTGATATAAAACAGCCATCTGTGATGCGCCATTTGAGACACTACGGCAAAGATTGGCTACACGAACCTTTTGTTCCGCGATCATTTTTCCCTCAGCGACTAAACTGCATACTTCATTTAGGATTTTTTCTATGGACCCCATCCATTTCTGTATCTCCGGCGTAGAAATAACTTCAGGTGGTAGCTCTTTCTCCAAGGGAGGTGGTGGATTTGGGTCTATAGGCTGGAAATCTTGAGTTGGTGTCGGCGGAGGACTTCGCGGTACTAGATGGCTACGGCCAAACGGACTAGATCCTGTGTTAGACATATCTAACACAGAAACACTATTTGTCTTTAAAAATACCTTAGCTCATTCTTACACAAAGTCAGTAACCTCGTAATAATCACTCGCGACACACTTATATCACTGACGACGCAAATTATTCCAACAATTTTATTTGTAATTAATTAATAGTATCATAATAAGCTAGGCAAGATACGTCCGCGCTGTCAAGCGATTGACCGCGCAATCCAACATTAAAGGGTGATTATGCTAAAGACACTTGTTAATTTTTTTTTTGTCAGTTTGATACTTGGGGTTAGAAGTCAGAGTCCTTACAGCCAGTACAGAAAAATGGTTCTACGTGTGTTTTTACAGCGATGGCACATTGCAATGGGACGTCGGATGGACGGATGTTTGTTACTCTTTCACGCAAAAACCACTGAACGGATTTGGATGACATTTGGCACACAGATGCTTTATAATCAGGATTAACATATAGGATGATTTTTTATCCCGATATTCCCAACGGGATCGAAACTTAAGCGGGTGAAACCGCGGGGTGCAGCTAGTATTTTAATAAAACAAAAGCTCAAAGATATACTATGTTAATTGCCTGCATTCAATCGACTCACAAATAATTCCCATTTTGCTTTCCCAAAAATAATAATGTACACTCAAATAAATGACTACTCCTCTTTTTGTAAACCTCAAATAATTCTTATGTTGACGCAAAGCGTTTATTTCAAACTAGCTGCGCCCCGCGGTATCACCCGCATAAGTTTCAGATTATCGGGATAAAAATATAATCTAATATATCATAATCAAATTATACAAAAAGAAAAAAAGTAAAAAGTTTTGGCGTGAAGACGTAACAAACATACAAACACACACACACACTCACACACAAACTATCGCCTTTATAATATTATTAGTGTGATAGGAACTTAAAGGCACTTTTAAACGTAAAAACTTACAATAAAATAAAATTGATTCTAGCCGTTTGACCAGTGCGTGTTGGCACTGAAACGTGGTCGGTCACAATGCGCCTTATTAGAAGGCTTAAAGTCACCCAAAGGGCAATGGAGATGGCTATGCTTGGAGTTTCCCTGTTTCCCTGCGTAATTTAATCAGAAATGAAGAGATCCGCAGGAGAACCAAGGTAACCGCCATAGCCCGAAGAATTGCCAAATTTAAGTAACAGTGGGCAGGGCACATTGCTCGCAGAACAGATGGCCGATGGGGCCGAAAGGTTCTGGAATGGCGACCGCGTATCGGAAGACGTAGCGTTGGGATGCCTCCCACAAGGTGCACCGACCTTGTTAAAGCCGCAGGAACCCGTTGGATGCGAGAAGCACAAAACTGGTCGAAGTGGAGGTGCTTGGGGGAGGCCTATGTCCAGCAATGGACGTCTTTCGGCTGAAATGATGATGATGGTTCTAGTTGCTCCTTCCAAAATGTAGTTTTTGAATAACTATGACCAAGTTGTGTATAGCCCCCGGCAGCCGCTGTCGCGGACCCGTATTGAAAATACCGAATCGCGTTCAAAAGCTACCAGTTTTATTATAAGTTAAGTAAAGTATTTAAAGGTAAGTGCACGGCCCTTAAGAGTCCTTACTTAGAATTAATTAATGATTGCACCGATCCTAGCGTGGTTAAACCAGACACGATTAATCTAATGAACCCCAAGATTCGCACTAGGTCCTGTAGCCTCATGTTCATGGTGCTACAGCGACCATTGCATATCAAGGAGTAGACCGGGAGGCGCGGTTTTTGTAGGGAAGACGTACCAGTGGGAAAGTGTAGGATTTTAGAGCCATACCGGATATGCACCCTAGAGTAGGTAAGGACATGCATTGAGAGAGAGAAAAATGCGTAATAATTATCTATGGATGGGCATCTTTTAACGACATCGCCGCCAGGTTGGTACAGGTAGAGCTTCACAGGAGAGTCTTTTGACGGGGTTCTACTGCTTTCTCGTAAGTTATTGCTCTGCTGTGTTAAGTTGCTGTTTTCAATGTCATCGTCGGAGTTCGCGCTACTATCCGTTTCGTGTCCGGTTTTTTTATAAATCTCACTAGCCTTTAACAGTATTTGGAGGTATGAGGAACAGGGTGTAAAGTTCACTCAACCTCCATTGAAAAGGGAGGATCCTCCGACCAGACGGGTGTTATGTCTGGCGGGCAATTGCCCAATGATTGATATTGGGAAATTGTATCTATGCTAATTGCACGGTAAACTCTGGTTGCGAGATGCAGGATTTGCGTGACGTCAGTATGACGCGTTGTTCGCATGTGGCGTTGTAGATACCGCTTCAAGTACTTACTTATTAATAAAAATAGTAGCTTTTGAACGCGATTCATTCTTTTGAATCAAGGGTCTACAAGAGATGAAGGATTACGTTTCAACAGTTCCTTTCATAATTCCAGACAGTATTGTGTAACGTTTCGTTGAGCACCCCAAATTATAGTCTTGAGCTTCACAATGGCAGCTGTGCGCGCCATTCAATGAAACATTGGATGATTATGTTCTTTTTTTTTATTGACAATGGGCTCACTCTTGACCTCAATCCAGCCCAGAGGCAGGGATGAGATCTACGGTGGAACGAGCTTGCCCAGAAGAAGCCTATTCACTCTCGCCCTGAAGAGATTAGGGTTGTATGAACTCGGGAATGCAGACGCAGGCAGACAATTCAAACCTGTTCTGGCAATTTTATACATAATAGGGACAGATGTTGCCCTCATTTCTGCATGTAATGGACTTCCATGTCCAGGGTGCGTGTATGACCAGTACACTAATTGCGTAACACACTATCAATCACAATCTTTTTTTAAAGTGTGTCGTCCCGCTCACTGGCGAACGATCACAGGAGAGACTGAAGCTATGGCAAGACAGTGCTTCCTTACCCAAGTCATTCATTCCTCCCGGAGAAGAACTCCCACCTGGACATAAGTTGTCTTGGGTAACGTGGAAGTCTTTAGGTTGCCCAATATAATGTTCCCACTGCTAGAACACAGGCCTCCTCTCGGTGAGAGGGAGTGGGCTGTAATCCACCACGCGGGCCCAGTGCGGGTTGGTAGATGTCACATGTCTTCGAATTTTTACTTGTAGCACATGCCGGTTTCCTCACGATGTTTTCCTTCACCGTTTTGAGAGCAGTGGTGATGAAATAATTCACACATAGTAAAGCGCCTGTCTGGGTTCGAACCTACGACCTACAAAGGGGTTTGGGTAAAGTTGGCGTCGTTTTGAAGTTGAGCGGCCAGTAATGAAACTTAGATATTATGAAAGAATAGAATAAAGCGATCAAAAGCTATTATGGACACATTTCTCTAAACCATATCGGAACGGAGATATTTGATTTTGTATTGGTAATTGAAATCGAAGAAGTTATTATATGTTATTGCACTCTTTTAGGTTTCTGCCGTATTTTTTTAAGAATTCAAAGTAAAGTAAATCAAATACAGTGACGTAGATGAATGGAACGGGCGCCCAGTGTCTGTAAAAAGTAACCATGTGCCGTTGGGTGGTCGAAACCATTAATGGCAGATTAAAAAATCAGTTCCGTCAGCATCGGTCTCAGAATTTTAATGCAGCTGCAAGTCATCTATTTGAAGAAATAAGAATAGCTGCAGCATTATTAAATGAGTTTGGGGTACCACTGACTGATCATAGGCTGACACAGGAAATAATAAATCGGATACCTCACCATAGTCCACGGAATCAACTAGGCGAGTATGTCATTGCGAATAATCTGAATAGAAGAAGGGCTGATTTTGAATCTATGAATGCTGAAGTTCCTGGGCTGGATGACTTTCGTATTTTAAGTGAAGATGAGTTATTTCTCTATGCACTTGGAACGTATCAAGTACAACAAGCTCGTAGCTACTACGGAGAACATGTAAAAAGTGACGGTTCATATGTGATTGAAGTATGCAGAGAACCCAATATTAATGACTTTTTGGCGGCACAATTTTTAGATGCCATAATTCGACATGACATTGAAAACGAAATTGACGAAGAAAGTTAATAAATGTGTTTTTACATATCATTTAATAAATGCAATAAAGTATAATAATGTGTTTTTATTATTTCCTAAGGCCCAATACTAACGTCAAATTGACAGACGGTCGTGAAACAGTAAAGCCAATATCTAATATCAATCTTCTAAAAACATAACTAAGATTTTTTTCACGCAGGACGGTAATTGAAGTATTTATAGAGACTACATTTTTAAAATCTTCAAATGCAAATATCTCAGCTTCGATATCACTTAGGATAAAAATAATTGAACATATATGTATACTTAACACAGCAGAACAAAGTAACATGAAAATTATTGGTGGCCGCTGAAAAAAAAAATGACGCCACAAGTCCATACAAAGTTACTCAAACCCCTTTGTAAGGCGCGGCCGTTACCACTGAGCCACCACTGCTCTCTGTTACACGCCATTCAATTCGATTTTCGGCAACTCTCATCCAGCTGATACCAACCATCCTGCGAAGATCGTCGTAAGGGCGTCCTAAAAAGGTTCACAATATTTAATCCCTAGACAAAAATATATACAAGTTAATTTCTAACTTACCTGCGATAAAAATTCTGCAGTCTGTAATCACTTCACAAGGCACGGACACTAGTCACCATTCAATTATACACAAAACGTCTTTCAATAGTCATTTGTTTTAAATAAAAGTCTTCGATACTCAATTTTAACCGTGACTGTCAATGAGAGCTGTCTGAAGCCGAGTACTGCCGCATGGCGGGCGAATGCTCATTTTATATATATTAGTCCTATGTATTAGTCTATGGGCGAATGGATCGATATTAGACTTAGGTAGCTTGTGAGTGAATGATTGAAAAGGGCTAGCTCATTGCGATTGGTGTCGATGTCGCTCATTCATTCGCTCGCTAAATAGCTCACTCAGACTCAATCAGTATGTACTTCAGTGTAGGTCTCCGCAGACGAGGGAGACACCAAAGTTCGCAACACAATACTTCCACACTAACTAGAATTGCGCGCAAGCTAAGTCTGCGTGCGTGTTTGAACTTTAAGACTATATCTCTGCCAGCACTTGTAATTACATTCGGTATAATGATGGCGAATATTTACTTTGGTTAACACGGAACACAGTACACTCTTGACACTTGATATAAACGTCGAGATGGCGGCAAACGATTATTTCAGCGCGCAGACTTTTAAGACGGTGCATTCTGAAAGTCGGCAACGTCGCAATTGATATTTCGCTGTTTTGTTAATTAATCATCATTACTGAATTAGCTTAGCATGGTGTTGTGGCGCAGCCTGGGTGCGGCCTATGTCCAGCAATGGACTGCGATAGTCTGCGTTGACTGACTTACCTTAACCAGCCTATAATGTTCCCTTTATAAGAGGGAGTGGGCCATAATCCACCACGTGGGCCCGTCACGTGACCGTCGTCTCTTATGATTAAGGTCTAAATCGTTAAATAAGACGTTTTTGTGTATTACGAGTATGTGTTTACTACGAGATATTTAGAACATTTTTATCCTGAGAGAAACTTACGGGGCCTTTAAGACGGTGCTTTCTGAAACGTGAACGTGAAACGACTACACCGCAAATTATAAATTATTGTTAAATATTTCGATTATGAATTGCAACCTTCCAAAAGCTATTTTTATACGTAAAACTGCTACAACGGCTAATCCAGTGTTATTATTGCAATTCCATATCAATATTTTTGTACAAAATACTGCAATATTTCACAATTTAATTAGTTAGTAATTTAGTACCTAATAATGATTATTTAATCATAACAGCGAGATTTTTGACAGTGATTTTGTAACGCCTGTCAACTTACAGAATGCACGGTGTGAGCCCAATAATAAGTACAAGATATCAAAATGCAACATGGCGGCTACGGAATGGGCGTGGTTTAAGAATGCAAGTTGGTTAGAAAGAGAAGGATATATCGGGGCTCTGCAATCGCTTTCCCATCGATCGTGCTGTTCCTGTAGCTACTGTCCTTTCATATTTATTTTACCTCTGATAGCAACAGCCAATTGCAACTTTATTCCAATAACCATAAAGATCACTGTGAGTTTGACAGTCTTGTCAATGTAACAGCAACTTTATTTCAATGATTATAAAGATCACTGTGTTTTAGTAGTGGCGCAAAATAATTACCGAAGATGTTTGATCGGGCGAAGGATAGGAAAGTCAGAGATTCCAGAGTCTTTTATATAAGCTTTTATTTAAATTATGAATAAGAAATCCTACTTCCTACTAATATTATAAACGTGAAAGTTGGTATGGATGGATTGATGGATGAATGTTTGTTACTCTTTCGCACTTTGCACTTCGGAGTAGACCCCAGGTCTACTCTGCTCTGAAACAGTCGTTTAGTCCCTTCCAACACGGCTTTCTTAAAGGTAGATCCACTGTCACCAATCTTATTTTGCTTAATAACTACATCACCGACGCAATGGACCACGGTAAACAAGTCGACGTTGTCTACACAGACTATAGTAAGGGTTTCGACCGAATCGACCACGTCATCCTATTACAGAAGTTAGAGGGCTTCGGTATACGCGGGGACTTACTCAGATGGTTTTCCTCTTACATAAAAAACAGGTCACAACCTGTGGTACTGAATAACTATATATCTAGCTGGGTTTTAGTCCCCAGCGGAGTACCCCAAGGTTCGTTGCTCGGTCCGTTATTATTTACCGTCTTTGTAAACGACGTCGACTCCTGTCTGACCTCATCCAAATTATTGTGCTTCGCCGACGATATGAAAATTTACGCTACCATATCATCGACAGCGGACATAACAGCACTTCAAACTGACTTACAGTGTCTTGAAGTATACTTCCCAAAAAAGTAAGCTTCATCTCAATCCCAAAAAATGCTCAGTTGTAACGTACTCCCGTGGAAGATCAGTCCTAGCCACAACATATACTCTTGGAGGCCATATATTACGTAAATGTAGTACTATTCGTGATCTGGGGGTTCATCACGATTCCAAACTTATTTTTGATAAGCATGTTGAACCCATCGTCGCTAAAGCCTCAAAATCCCTTGGTTTTATAATGAGATTATCCAAGTGCTTCACGCAAGCTAAAACGTTAAAAATCCTATAGTGCACTTTTGTTAGAAGCCATTTGGAATACGCATCTGAAATATAATGGAGTCCATGCTATCACAAATATATAGACCGTATTGAGCGCGTACAAAAAAGATTTATAAAATTTTTATGCTTCCACCAGAGGGTATCGTATCAGTCAGTATAACTATCTGAATCTTTGTAAAAAATATCATATCTTACCATTGAGTAATCGACGTGAGATCTCTGACTGTATATTTTTGTTGAAGACGGTTCGAGGTGACATAAATTGTTCTGATATTTTGTCAACTTTCTACTTCAACGTTCCAAGCAAATCCAAACGGTTCAATCCACCATTACGGGTGCCATTTGCAACTACTAACTACAGACAAAATTCGTACGTTGTGCGTGTAAGTAGGTATTTTGATAAGTGGTGCAAACAGTTCGACTCTGATCTTTTTAATACGAGTGTGACCTGGGCAAAAAAGTGTTATAGCAATGAATTTCTTTAAAGATTGAATTCTTCAGACTTTGAGTTCTTATTATTTTCTAAATTGAATTTTTAACATCTTGGTTTGATGGGAAATAACCTGCCGCAGTTATATTAGTTTTTACATATTTTAGGTGATGATCTACTTGCTAATTTTTATTTTTATATAATATGTAATATTTGTTCCACAGTACTTTTATACCAGACAAGCTCTAGGCGTGAAGACCTGTAATTGGCTGTCAGATTATCATACAGATAATTATCACTATTGTATTTAGCTGTAAGTCTTCCAAATTCCTTAAATAAATAAATAAAAATCATACTTACTCTTACAAAATCAGCTGCTATTTCTACAATTGTTGATTGTTTTTGTAAGTATATTAAGATAAGATATATTTTTATTATAACACTAAAGAGATAAAATAATAAATAACGTTTTATTTGCGTCAATTCACTCAGGCATGATATATGATAAAACTTTTCGTGAGAAAACACAATGATCAAAAGTCGTACCAAAAAGGATCAAAATATTATAGTAATTACTAGCTGCGCCCCACGGTTTTACCTGCATAAGTTTCGATCCCGTGGGAATATCGGGATAAAAAGTATTCTATGTGTTAATCCTGGTTATAAACTATCTGTGTGCAAAATTTCGTCCAAATACGTTCAGTAGTTTTGGCGTGAAAGAGTAGCAAACACCCATCCATTCATCCATGCAAACTTTCGCGTTTATAATATGTATTAGTAGGATAGGTATGTACCTACACGTGGGTATTAAACCTAGCTTATATACTACTTATACTCTAATAAACAATACAAAACACAGAGTGAGTCTTCGGTACATTTTATTATTGAGTGGTATGAATACTATATGTGCATCGTACATTCCACATCCAAGTATTGATCGCGACCTGCGCAGTGCAGCGAGCCTTATTTTAGACCAGCTCCTTTGTTCCTTCCGTCTACCGCAGTGCGCCATCCACCGCGTTACGAGCAGGACGTGTTGGTCCTTCGAGCTCTTCGAGTCCTCCGGGGCTCCGGGCTCTGCAGCCTCACCGCGTGTCTGATGGTTGAAGCCGTTGAAGATGAAGGTAATTTTAACATTTACGTACATACATAAACTATTCTACTATTTAACTTCTTTCCATGGGGGTAGGCAGGAACTACAGAACGCGTCCTGCTACGGATCCTTACATACTCCTTTTGCTTCGTTTGCGTTCACACATATGGTCGTACACGCACGCCGAGCGAGTACTACGCACCTGACCTTTCTGAAGAACACCAAAGTAAGTCTCTACTAGGGCGTCCCCTCCGCCACAGCATTAATGAAGTGATATTATTGCAAAAAAACTAATTATTCCGTTGTGATTTCCAGGTCCTGGTGGAGCAGCGTCACCCACTCATCTTTGAAGACGGCCATGACTTCAGTGCTTCATCAGCTGCCCTACAAATGGGTCCTACGGGTCACCATCGAGGCACCGAGTTTGGCAGCCCTGCTTATCTGAAATATGAAGGTATGTGTTTTAGTTTTATTTATTTGTAACCATTGCAGATTCATAATCAGCTTACAGCAGTCCACTGCAAGACACAGGCCTCTTCAATTGCACGCCATTCAGCTTGATTCTAGGCGACTCTCACTCAGCTGCTACCAGCCACCCTACGAAGATCTTCGCTCCACCTAGCCTGAGGGCGTCCTACCTTACGTTTGCTGATTCGACAATTAGTGCAATTTAATGTCCATTGTAATTACGTAACACTTTAAAACTTGTGGCTGTAAAGAGTAACATTTGACGCTGCAATTGTTTGAGTGATTCGTTTGCGGTGACGGGGTTAGCGAGCAGTTTTTGTGATTGAAACGTACCTATAGCATAGTCGGTTCGGGCGTAAAAACCTTCAGTGTATATGTATGTAAGGCCTAGTATCTAATGTTGAGTTTGTCCCGAGCCTAAAATATTTTTGCCGCGTTTGATGCGCCTTGTTGGTCTCGTGGTCGCAAGCGCTCTTGCTGAGCATGAGGTCCCGGGTTTGATTCCCAGGTCGGGCAAGTTGTTATTAGGGTTTTCCATATTACATGGGACTTAAACATAACTGGCGAAATGTGGGTGTACTATAGGACACCTCTGCCCAACCCCTCGGGGAATTCAGGCGTGATGTTATGTGCTAAAATATTAGACTGCCGTGCAGCAATGCCCTTTATCCATATCAAGCCTTTCCTATTAATTATTTAATCATAACGTTGTCATAATTTACAGGCCCCTGTTTGATGAGCAGCGCCACTCACTCATCTGTGAAGGCGGCTGATATGGCTGACGCTGCACCAGCCTTCAAACGAGCACTCGAGCGTACACCGATGGGGTGTAAGTGGCTCTACCAACACCTTCCATCTACGGAGCCAAAGTCAACCTCACCTGCCCGCGGTACACCCTGCTGACTTCACCAACGAGGCTCTGGCGCATCCCTTATCTCCAGCATGAGCAGGAGATCAGGGTTGGCAATTTAATTTTAAGATGTTAAAATTTTGAAGATTCTACGTAGTTGTAAGGTTAGGTAAGTTTTATACTCTTATATAAAATAAACGACATCCAGATTTTTAATAGAATTATCACATTCAGATTAAATTAAGTACTTAAATATAAGTTAGGTTAGGGATTTGTTGTTTTATTTAAAAAACCTCTTCAACATAAACTCACACCTTCTTCGCATGGCAGAAATTATAGAACGTCACCTTCTACGATCCTAAGACCTTGTCCAGAAAGGGCGAATCACGCGCGAGTCGAGGGTCTGGCGTTGTGCACGCGATTTACGCGCGTATTTTGAATTCGCGCGATGCTTGTGGACGCGATGTATTCGTGCCTAGTATCTCACTAGCGCGCGAATGAATTCGCGCGAAACGTTTCGCGACGAATTCGCCCTTTCTGGACAAGCTCTTACATACTCCTTTTGCCACGTTTACGTTCAGAAGGTCAGTTCTCGTACTTAACAAACGTACAAGATCAAGTCGCAATCTCAATTTTAAGAACGTTCACAGTCTCTCAGTCTCAATCTGTCAAAAATACCTCTAATTTCCCTAAATTGACAAGTTTTTGACATTTGTTGTCGCCGAGATGAGACTGCGACTAGATTTTGAACGTTTTAAATTACGAGAATTGGCCTTCTCATCTCAGCGACAATCAATGTTAAAAATGTATGTATGCCCCTCTGGTCATACAAGCACGCTGGTTGCGAGTACTACGCACCTGACCTTCCTGAAGAACATCACCTATAAGGTCACCATATTTTGTGCTCCCGGCGCTTCCACTCACATATTCTGCCTTGTAAATATACTTGTCTGTTAGGTGGTATTGTTCTGTATCCTACCTAGCTTAAATGGCACTGTTCTCGTGGTCCTAAAAGGCGGCTGCTGATCGATCAGATTGTTGAGCTGAGCTCTATAGGCTGCCGCCGCGGGAGACGATCCGGGCGTCGGGAGCCGCGTGACGACTCCCGGCCACCGTAGGCGCGGGCCTGCGGGCGGTGAGTAATGGGTAGCTCACCGTCCGATCAGGACCAGGCCCGTGCCGGACGGCGCGTTGTGTTCCACGCGCGCCTCAAAGAGATGTCAGCAGAGGACGGGGCCCCATAGGGCCGAAGCCTGCCGGGGCGGCGGGATTTTCCGAAAGGTTAACCGCTGCCCTGGAACAGAAAGGGCTAAGCGGGAGGGGTCATTTGATGATTTCCCATCCAAAAAAAAAAAAAAAAAGCTCTATAGGCTAAGGTTGAGCTTATGATGGCTGATGCGTGCGTGTTGGGACAGGTTTACGCAAACTGCTTCTGGTACTTTCCGCAAAAGGCCAGTCTGGATGCTACACTGCATTTTGTAACACGGTATTTTTGATAATGAATGTCTGGATTTTGTTCAGGGTATAAATGAATAGTCTTGTAACTATTTATTGAAATCGTCTTCAGTAGAGCCATTAGGTTTTTGTGGATTCGTGTTTACGAATGAAAGTAGTAAACTCTTCTACCAGCTGATTTTTTTCCTTCTGGACAAAAACAGGGTGAACGGAGTAGAAGCATATGGCACAGTTTGTTTTATTCACAAAATTTATAAAAATGTCTCTTTTTTACATTCAATTTAGATTGAAGCCGTCCGATGACTTCAATGAAAGGGTTGAGCACTTGGTGGATAGTATGCTTAGGTACGCCAGGAGCCGCAAACAATGCGTTACGGTGCTTCGGGTGACAGATCTCGGCGATAAGCGTAAGTCCAGGGATGTGTGGCTCCGGGGCTACCGCACGATCTCGCGCGAGGCGGCAAGCCTCCTTGCTGGACTGCCGCTATGGGATCTGGAGGCGATAGTCCTCGCGCGCCTGCATGATTGGCGCGCGGAGGCACTACGCCGGGGGGAAACTTTGCACCCGCGGCAAATCGCTGCGGAGCGGACGGACCTCCGGCGCGATCTCATGGCGGAATGGAAGGCGCGACTATCGCAACCCAGCGCAGGGCACGCCACGATAGCGGCGATAAGACCCCTCTTTGAGGAGTGGCTAGAGAGGTGTCACGGCGTTCTCACCTTCCGCCTGACGCAGGTCCTCTCCGGACACGGATGTTTCGGGAGGTTCCTGCACATAATCAGGCGGGAGGAGACGCCCGGGTGTCACCACTGCCAGGATCGCCCAGAGGACACGGTGGAGCATACGGTGGCGGTCTGCCCTGCTTGGGCGGAGCCCCGCCGTGTCCTCGTAGAGGCGATCGGCAACGGCGGCGACCTCTCGTCCGGCCCTGGTTCAAGCCATGGTCCGGGGCGAGAGGGAGTGGGAGGCAGTCACCTCCTTCTGCGAAGCAGTCATGCTAGCAGTCATGCATGCAAGGAGGTGGCTGAGAGGCTGAGGGAGAACGCCTCACGCCTCAGCCGCCGCGGGAGACGCTCCGGGCGTCGGGGGCCGCGTGACGACTCCCGGCCACCGTAGGCGCGGGCCTGCGGGCGGTGAGTAATGGGTAACTCACCGTCCGATCAGGACCAGGCCCGTGCCGGACGGCGCGTTGTGTTCCACGCGCGCCTCAAAGAGATGTCACCAGAGGACGGGGCCCGATAGGGCCGCAGCCTGCCAGGGCGGCGGAATCATCCGAAAGGTTTACCGCTGCAACAGAAAGGGCTAAGGAAGGAACACGGGTGGGTTTTAGCCAGTAAGAGTCTGACACTCCCTTCTGCTCCACCCAGAGCGGGAGGGGTCATTTGATGATTTCCCATCCACAAAAAAAAAAGGGATGTGTGGCTGGCGTGTGTATCTGATGGACACTGGTGATGGTGCCAACTGTGCCACTAGTAGCCGAATTCTGGGTCGAGTCCATGTAGATTGCTATCGACACGCTACGATGAAGAGGAGAAGAATGAAAGTGTTAAATGTCGCTATGAATTCATTGATAATTTCCGCGTGTAGAGTAGGGTGCCTATAACTTTAATTTTTATATTTTTCCCCTTAAGGGAAGTGCTAAGGAAGCCCGCGTTTAAATGAAATAGTCATTCAATAGAGTGATATGAACTTGGAGAGCTGTATTGGTGATTTTTATGATTATAATTCTATAAATAAATATTTGTTACGGCCACGAATCATATTTAGGTCAACATAATTACTGACCTGCGAATTGCGTAAAACTTTAGAAAGTTTGAGTTTCGCGGGCTACGCTGACGCTTTCGCGCTTAATAATTGGCAACACTGCAGATAACATTTTGGTGATGCAACATTGTGCATATAAGCGCCATATTTAAAAACTGCATAGCCATATCTCACATGGAAGTATTGATCGTGACCTGCGCAGTTCAGCTAGATATCTGGACCAGATGTCTTTTGTGCAATGTCGCAGTGCGCCCAGTTGCCGTCTGGCGTGCGGGATGAGTTGGTTCGTCGAGCCGCCACCGGGGCTCCGGGGTCTGAATTGACTGCAGCACTAGTTCATACTCTCAGTTTTAAGAAAAAGGTACCTAAATGTTAAAGTATTTCTGTCCATGACAACGATCAAAGAGTGCCCGTGGAGTTTCTTGCCCGTTCTTCTCCAAAGGTACCTACTAGGCTTTGTAATGGGCAACTAAGCTTCATTTTTCTGACTGACCGACCCCTTGACAATTCAAAAGTGCCTGTAATTGGTTTAGTTGAAATAAATGCTTTGAGTTTGAGTTTGACCAGTGGTGGTGTTGCTACTTGAATTATGAGTTGAGAAAATATGTTTTCTTTTAGTTTTATCGTGTTTAGATTAAACCCATCATATCACGTCTCTGATGTTAACTCAAAGAAAATTGTGAAAAAAAATATACTGATATTTTCAAGTGTCGCTTCACGTAAAATACTGGTATTCAGCTGCATCCGGTTAGACTGAAAGCCGACCCCAACATAGTTGGGAAAAGGCTAGGCAGATGATGAGGTTGATGACCCCAAAACAGACTCATCGAATCAATTTCTTTTTTCTTTGATCATGTTTACATATCGATGTCCATCGCGTCTGTAGAATTACTTAGCCAATTTCAAATAACCCTCCATAAAAGGTTTTGAAACGTTAAGATAGTCAAACCGGCCATTTTATTCGGGGGAGGAACATAGCTGCTAATTTCAGAATATGAGATAAAAACTTTTGGTACCTACAACTTACTTTTATAGAATACTTACTGATTACGTCATGTTGATTGCAAAGAAATTAATTTAATTTTACTGTAATTTTCAGTCCATGGTGGACAGGCAGACTGTTCCACTCATCTCTACTAGCAGCTTTGGCTTCAGTGGAGTTGGTCTTTCGAGTCACCATGCACCGCTCAGCAGCCTTACAGCACAGCGGACCTCAGATATGAAAATAAAGGTAGGTGTTCCAGTATTACTTATTACTTGTCAACTTTAAAAATCTAGAGATTCGAGACTGTCAAATTACGCTACATTTAATACCTATAGTCTTCCAGACCGTCCGACCACCACGGCGGCCAATCTCAAAGGAGACTAGCCTTCGGGGAGGAAATATTATTGTGCACAAGTGTGTGTGCAGACACAGGTGCACTCTCTCTTCCCTCACTCTCATAATCACGAACAGAGAGCGAGATCAGGCGCAGAACCAACGGCTTAACGTGCTTTCTGAGACACGGGGGTCACCACCAACTTCCAAAGGGCTGTTACTAATAAATTCCTATTTGAAAAACCCAATATCACTACCCAACCTGGTAATCGAATCTAGGTCTCCACGCTCAGTAGTCGCGCTTGCCCCACGAGGCAACATTTAATAGTACGGCAGTGAACAAGTGACGGCCAAGGACTGGGAGACGAAGTGTTGATCATCCGGCGGCGTGATGGGCAGATGACATTTGTTACCATCGCGGGTGGAACCGGGATGAAGCTGGCTCAGGAGCGTGGGGATTTGCACATGAAAAGAGAGGATAATGCTCAGCAGAGGGTGAAGTGGTTCTGCCCGGCTTGGATATCAATAAATGACATTTCTTCAACATTTAACCACGTTATGTTCTCTTACATTCCAGGTCCCCATTTGAAGAGCGGCATCACCACATTTCGTTCAGCCCTAATTTCAAGCCCACAAGACACCACTTCGCATACACCGATGGGGTGTAAGTGGCTCTATCAACACCTTCAGAGCCAAAGTCAGCCTCACCTGCCCGCGGTACACCCTGCTGAATCACCAACGAGGCTCTGGCGAACCTTGGCTCCTCTTAGGGATCCGATTGCAGTAACTCTGCGTTTTGTGTCTTGTGATGTTAAATGTTTCCAATTCTATGTGTTGTGTGTGTCAATGTTAGTGCTATACGGTTAGATAGGATTGTCTTTATTCTTAGTTATAAATAACTACGACATGTGATTGATTCCAAGCTAGTAAATAAATAGGATTAAGTTAGGTTAGGCAGCTGGTGTTTTATTTATAAAACCTTATAGTCCTTCATCAATATTATAGCCACATCCTACTTCCTACTAATATTATAAACGCGAAAGTTTGTATGGTTGAATGTATGGATGTTTGTTTACTCATTCACGCAAAAACGACTGAACGGATTTGGATTAATATTTGCCACACTGTCCTTTTCTTAATTATTATTATTTATTTACATTTAAAACAAGATCCATTTTGTTGTCTAGTTACCGTTTAATTGTGTATATCTAAACAATTCCTAAACGCAGAAGACTCTACAGATTGGTGCCATAATTTACGTTTTCAAAAATGATTTTCATTTTGAACTTCGTTTTTTTTATACCCAGTAAAGCAATTACTTTTTACTCTTAAAGGGCCTACCTGTTCTGAAAACCAATGCACGCCAGTGACGATGAAGTACCTAGGACTTGTTCTCGTCAGCCAGTGGGACTTCGGTCCGTACATTCAGCGGCTGGTCCCCAGGTTGACGAGTGTTGCAGCTGCTCTTGCACCAAATTTGCTACTGCAACTGTTACCCAATTTGGGGGGCCCAATGCCTCCTGCCGGAGACTGTATGGCGGGATTGTGCGGTCCATGGCCCTAAATGGCGCCCATGTGGGCGGACACCCTGATGGCCAGCAACGTCGCAATATTGCGAAGGCCGCAGAGAGCGACGGTTTTAAGGGTGATAAGAGGATACCGTACGATCTCCTACGACACAGCTCTCCTGGCTGGATCAACGCCCTGGGATCTGGACACGAAAATCCTTGCGTCCCTATATCGCTGGCGGAAGGTGGAGCTTACGCGTTGTAAGCCTCCGGTTCCCCCCGGGCATTCAGGGCACGAAGGACTGACTTCCGTCAGATCCTAGTGGCTGAATGGAGGGAGCGACTAGCACAACCCAGGTACAGGCTCGTAACAATAGTGGCGGTAAGGCTTGCTATGGAGGAATGGTTGGAGAGGCAGCACGACGCCCTCAGTTTCCGGATGACGCAGGTGTTTACGGGACATGGATGTTTTGGGAAATACCTGCGTCGTAAAGATCGGGAGCGGACGCCCCCTTGTCATCACTGTATGAACTGCCACAAGAACAAGGCGCAACATATGGAGGAGTGCTCGGCTTCTTTCCATTGCCAGTGCCATCTTCACATACCGTGCCTCGGAAAGCACGCTAAGCCTTTGGTCCCGGCAGTCGTTCGTGGATCTTTGACAGTCGTTACGGGTCGATAGAAGCCCGAAAGTCTGACAACCAGTTTTACCAAGGGGTATCGTATTACTCAGTAACTGGGTCGTGGAGGTCAGGTAGTCGCTCCATGTAAAATACTGGTATTCAGCTGCATCCGGTTAGACTGGAAGCCGACCCCAACAGTTTGAAAAGGATAGGCAGGTGATGGTGGTTGTATTTTAGGAGACGACGAATTTTTTATTGATTTGAATTGAATCTGCCTAGCCACAAGGTTAGGCAGATTCAATATGGGACTTCTTCTCTATCATTTTAATGTGACTTTGTCTACTGAATATTCAAATAAAATATGTGTTACCTAAACTTTTTAATATCTTATCGTCTTAATATAAATAATTAGTAGTTGTTAGATGTTTCTACTGAGTGACACGTACGTGTTCGATTTAGTGAAAACATATTTTTATTGTCATTTGATATTATTTTTTGTTGTTTTTTTATCTGTGATATTTAAAACTGGTGTTTTTGTTGAAGATAAAAAGGTTCGTAGTGTAATTTTTTGTTTATGATTTTTTTTTTCTTAACTCGTTTCTCTTCCAAACGAAGTTTAGGATTAATAAAGAAATCCTATTAATATTATAAACGTGAAAGTTTGTATGGATGCATTGATGGACGGATGTTTATTACTCTTTCACGCAAAAACTACTGAACGGATTTGGATGAAAAATTTTGTACACAGATGGTTTATAAAAAAGATTAACATATAGGATACTATTTATCCCGATATTCCCACGGGATCGAAACTTATGCGGGTGAAACCGCGGGGCAAAGCTAGTAGTAAATAGTTCACAGGTTACCATCAAGTTGAGACAGCATGAGTCTTCTTCCCTGCGGGGTAATCGCGTAAAACACTAACAGTAGCAATCGCTTTCATTTTGACAGTTCAACAACATTCATTGCGTTATTTACGTTGTTGAGCAGACAAATTTTCCGAACGAGTGTCATACTGAATTTCAACAGTTAGGTAATTATTTGACACGGTTCCAATTTCGAAAAACAATAGTTCGACTACTCATCGCTTCGACAGAACATACTTCGACAACACACACCTTCGAAAAACACTACTTCGACAGAACACTTATTCGATGTGCACTTGTTCGGCGGTTCTCTATTTTCGATGGAACCTTCGACATAATACTGCTCTGAAATGTGACAATAACAATTGAATTTCGCTTTATCGTTTTAGGTACAGAATTAAAATATAAGTATATCTTAATCAGTTAATCATCAATTAAAATCATTTAATCTTTGACTCGTGTATTCTGTTTTTATCTCACGTGGCTTTAACAATAAACAAATTAGTACTATGAGGATAATGTTGATTGGAAAATAGGTATTTTGTTTGAATAGTAAGATAGTATGGATAATATTTAATTGTACCTACTTCTGTTTTTTATACCGAAATAAAATAAAATAATGTTTTTAATTACAACAAATCTTCGTACAGTTTCATAATTTCTTCATATAATTTAATTCGTAACGTAATATTAATTAAGTCTTCTTGATTACAATTATGTATATAAGACATATAACGTAATGTAATTTTGATGAATATTACCACGGCTTATGTATCATCTCTTCCTACCAATCACACCCTCACATACATTACACACCCACACTCCTTATCACACTAGACACACATTCTTCACTCATCATTGTGGTAACGTACTTATTCTAAATAGTTTGTTTTCCTTCATTTTAAAATCGTCCCATTTCATCAATATTACAGATATTGTGCTTAAAACAATCTTAAATTGTGGTTTTAATAAATAAGTGTGGAAGACGCTGACGACTGTGACACAGTTTATACTAGTATAGTCGTCAACGTAATCTCTTATAAATATGTTTCATTGCCATGATTTTGTACAACATAGACTAAGAGAAATTTGTAATTTTAGGAGTGATAAATAAACTATTATTATTATTTGTACGCCACGATATGCGGCTGAACATGTTAGAACTTTTCTGTATCCGACTAATATCCTGCATGCGCACCATGTACACCATGTTTAAACAAATACAATTTACAATACTTACCTACTTACTTACGTATTGCTGCTATTCCGCTTAGGATCAAAATTGTAAAGTAGACTTTGACCTAAGACCTTTACAAAGATGAAGGTTTTAACTTTGCCATGTGTCTATATATTTGAGGTCGCAGTGTTTGTCAAAAATAATATTGACATGTACATACAATTATTACACCCGTGAACGACGCAAGGACAAATTACGCACAGTAGCTAGCAAGACTCAAATAATGTATGAGAGCATCTTTTGTACAGCTTCTCGTATTTTTAATAATATTCCGGGGCCCATCCGAATGATTGCAAAATTAGCAATATAGCAATAAATTGCGATAGCACTAGGAAGTGGTGAAGGGCGGGCGTTTTTGGGGGACTGTCTTTTGTAATTTTGACGTTCAAAAAGTGCTGATTCACAGCCTAATTTGAATAAATGACTTTTGATTTTGATTTTGATTTAGAAAAATTTAAAAAGACTCTCCATGATCTGCTAGTACACAAGTGCTACTACTCTATAAAAAAGAGTTCTTATCAGATAAATCTCTGCTACAATATACGAGTAATCCCACTCAGTTGCGATGCGTTCAGTGACCTATTGACATGTACCTTAATTAATTAACTATTTTGTATAATTCTTAATAATTTGTAAAAAAAAATGTAAATTTAATTTCCATGATTATACTATGTACTGACTATTGTATGCCCTACGGGCGGGACATAGCTGTTCACAATTTATTATGTACCTGCCACCTGTATTATGTACCTACCTATGATCCACAATAAAGAGATTGAATTGAATTGAATTGAAATTGAATTAAGTTACAACTTGTTTTCTTCACAGATTGTCAGCAATTTTGGAAGCAAAACGACGTATCTCCAATAACAAGAAATGCTCAAAAACCGTTTTTATAGATATGGAAATGAGCATGGGAGGGTTCCTGCTCACCTTAACTTTGCCAAAGAAGTGTTCGATAACATGGTGAAGAATAAGAATATGACAGCTTTGGTAAGTCTTTCCATCCAAAATAATTTGGTTGTATTCCTAAAGACTACAAATTATTTATAAAGATCATTGTTGATCATTGTAACATAGTGTAAACAATAAAAAAATATATATATCGATATTGGTCTCACGTCTGCAGAGTTTCGCTAGCTAATTGTGCCTAAACCTTATTTGTGGTGTTCTTTAGGAAGGTCAGGTGCGTAGTACTCAACCGGCGTGCGTGTATGAACAGAGGGGCAATTCTCGTAATTTTAAGAACGTTCACAGTCTGAGGGGCAATTCTCGTAATTTTAAGAACGTTCACAGTCTCATCTCAGTCTCAATCAGTCAAAAATAACTCTAATTTGCCTACATTTTGACAAGATTTTGACATTTGTTTGTCGCTGAGATGAGACTGCGACTAGATTTTGAACGTTTTAGATTACAAGAATTGGCCTTCTGATGCATGAACGTAAACGAAGCAAGAGGAGTAGTAAGGATCGTGGCAGGAGGCGTTCTGTAGTTTCAGCCTACAATGCCATGGGTAAAAGGCATGCCTTACCATTCATTCGTATTGCTTTTTTTGTTCAGATCAACGCTGACATTGAAGAAAAAATGTCATATGGTGAGCTAGCTCAAATGACGGCTGATGTCGCTCTCTCGCTCACACGTATGGGCGTTGAAAAGGGAGAGGTGGTCTGTATTTGCAGCGAGAAGAATTTTGAGTATCTACCTACTGTGATTGGGATTATGTGCGCAGGCGCTATTTTTTCTCCGTCGGATCCAACGTATGGAAGCTGTGAGTCGTATTTATATTTTACCAAAATTACGGTTCCCTTTTAAACTGGTGGGTGTGTTTTTAGGAATTTTCTTATCATAATATGCTGCACCGGTTGACGTCATGACGTCAACGCCGGCTGTCGCTGAAAACCAGCGCTGGGGCTCTGTCTCGCATAGGGTCTTAGCATTATGCTGAACGATGGCCGTTTTGCGTGGATGTGACGCATGTTTTTCCCGAACTAGTTTTTTTTGTGTTAGAGCATTTTCTCGAGCATTTCCATGTAATGTAACACTTCTTACGAATGGTATGTACAATACAGGCAAGAGCTCAGTATCCAAATCATTTCCATTTAATATATGTAAAGTGCGCGCAATCGGAAGCATCTTCGGCATGTATCCAACACCTTTGAGAGAAAGTGAGAGATATGCGTTTTGAAACTTAGTCTTATATTTAGTAAATGTGAGGACTTTGTAGGCCTTGTAGACTTTAGATCTGTAGACTATTTCTTATTTTATCAAGTACCTGGTACTTGTTGACAGGCCTACGCTGTCCTCCCATACCTACTGTAATTGGAAAACATTGTAAAAGGCAATTATTTTTAAAAGTGTAACCGTGGAATTTCTTGCCGGCTCTTCTCCACAAGAAACGACCACATGGAACCCTGCACCTAGCTTCTGACGTTTCATAATTAGTGCCCATGTAGGTTTATGTGAAATAAAATATTTTGATTTGATTTTAGTCGTTTTTAGTAACACGTATTATCACGCCTGCATCCCCGAAGGATTAGGCAGAGGTGTGAGGAATGTGCCATATTTAATTAAAAACTGAAGCAGATCCGTAGGACCTCTGATTTTTATCAGGTTTTCGGTAACAGCCTAAGCTCAAATCACCTTTTTCTCCATCCATAGTTCCTCTGCTCCACCGAGTCCAGATAGTTCGTCCAAAAATCATGTTCTGCTCCCTCTCCGCTTTCGAAACTCACAAAGCGACCTTCGACGAAGTCGGGAGCATCGAGCACTACATTCTATACGGGAACGAGACAAGAGATGGTGCTGTCCTCTTCAAGGAATTTCTGACGGAGACCACAGAGTTGGAAAACTTTGAAGTGGTTCCCGTGACTGGATCGGAAGACGTGGCTTTTGTAGTTTACTCGTCTGGCACTACTGGTCTACCAAAAGGTGTTCCTGTCACTCATTTCGGTTTTTTGTTGAATTCGCAGAGTATTATTTCAGAATTGTGAGTATCATATTTTTATATTCATAAGAATTTCTAAGGAAACTAAGGCGGAGTGGAATACAATTTAACTAAATTAAATGACTAATAACACAATTAAATTTAATACAAAAACAAAGGACACTCGAAGTACTCGTCCGCATCGCTATCATCCGGAAACGTGCCCAAAAGACTGGCAGCATTGCCATGTTGAACCCGGTCCACAAGTTTAATACCCAGAATACTCCGTTCCATAGCTCTCTGGCAAACCTCGAGCGTGGACCTCTGGTGAATTGTCAAAGACCATGTTTGAGAACCATATGTGAGGATGGGAAGAATCATCCATACTATATGGTATCTTCTTTATCTTACGCGGTGTCCTGCGTGAGCGACGAATACGAGGCGACGCGACGCTGCGAATGCGACGAACGCGATCAACTCAACGGCATACCCTACTTGCGGCCTATATGCCAGTCTGCGGCGAGACGCGACGTAACGCGTACTTGTTTTGAGGGCGACCAGACGCGTCACTTCAACTTTCGAGCAAAATTGTACTGTACTTCTCAATGATTCGAGAAGTAATGACTAAAATCACGTAGGACACTTGTCGCGTGTAGCATCGCGTCGCATTACATCGCGTCTTGTTGCGTCGCGTCGCGTCGTATTCGTCGCTCACGCAGGACACCGCGTTAGCGTGTCGATAGCAATTTAAATGGACTCCGCCCAGAACTCGGCTCCTTGTTTGGCACCATCATAAGCGTCCATCAGTTCCTGTAACATGCAGCTGACAGGACACGCAGGACACGATATTAAGCACCACATCTACACTCCAAGGCGGAGTCGTCTATGAATCTCCACCTGAACAGATTTTCCTTGCTTCGGCCGAACTAGGTCCAGAGTCTGTTTTAATACTTCCAGGTCACCCAAGTTAACTCATGTCCAGCTTGGTCATCAGCGGGTGGAACAAATGGTTTGGGTAAGGAACCACTGTGTCGCCACAGCCTCAGTCTTTCTTGCGATCGTTCGCCAGTGAGTGGGACGACGCACTTTAAAAAACTGTTTCGGCTTTTAAGCCTTTGTGGCACAAGAATGTTGGCGTGCGAAGGGTGTCGTGTGTCGGAGACCATTTTGGCTCTTTTGTATATAAGTAGTTTATCAGCCATCTTGTTACCATAACACAAGCATTAGGTTGCTTAGCTTGGGACAAATGGTGCTGTGTGAAATGTCCAGGGATTTATTTATTTATTTTTATCTTTCGGTGGAGCTTGCCACTTCTCTACAAACCACTATACTCCTTATTCTTATATTCTTCTATTCCATACTATACTATAATATTATAAATGCGATACTGCCAAATTCGTTTTGGTTACGAAGTTACGGTTTTGGTCTGCCGTTTTTAGATTGCTATCGACACGCTAAGATTGAATTTTGAAGCGATTGAATGAATGTAAGACCTTTATTAAATAGATTGTCGACCCTTTCAGGTACACAGGCAAAAGTATTTACAACTCTAGAGAGTTTTACTACACATACGGTCTGATGTATGCAATCTCGTGTCTGAGAGTAGGTGTTACAATAGTATACAATCTTAGTGGTGGGGAAAAAGCAATGTTGGAGGCGACTCAGAAATATAAGGTACGGAAATCATTAATTTATTTATTTTAAGTAATCCTATGGGATGGTTGTGTCGTACCTATATATGTCGCAGCCAACTGGTGTAATTAGCCGTTTAGTTAACCGCCTAGCCTTTTAACTAACGGCCTGAATGATATTCAATAAATTATAGTTTAGGTTGGAACTGTAACCAAACACGTCCGAGCCGAATTAATCGCAGTAACTAAGCCAAGGCACCCCAACCAAATGGATTAGGTTAGAACTGTGATCAGCCACGTGCAAGCCGAGAGAGCGAAGCGAGGCGAGCACTACTTTCAAAGGCCAGGTCGGTTTAACCAGTCACAACTGCCTCGTTGGTCTTGTGGTTGCAGGCGCGACGGCTGAGCGTGGGGTCCTGGGTTCGATTGCCAGGTCGGACAAAGTTTTATCGGGTTTTCCATTAGGAATTTCTTAGTAACAGTCCGGAGTTTGGAAGTTGGTGGTTTAATACCCGCGTGCTTCGGAAAGCGGGTAAAACCGTTAGTCCTGCACCTGATCTCTCCCCGGTCGTGTCAGATTGCCGTCCCATCGGACTATGAGAGTAAAGGAACAGAGAGTGCACCTGTGTTTGCGCACTCACTTGTGCACTATAATATCTCCTGCGTACCTGGCTAATCTCCGTTGAGATTGGCCACCGTGAGCGAAATCGGTCGGGAGGCTATTATTTAGTGCTGTGACATTCTGGCTACTCATTGGTGATTTTAGTTTGTAACGCGTAGGTACCATTGAATAGCGTCGTGGACGATAGACATTAAGATAGTACGGTTTCCTAGAGCAGTGACCGCCCATCCACATAGCGTCCGCAAATTACGTTTAAGTTGGTGTGTTTTTCTGAAGTATGTATCTGGTGTATTGTGTCTTAGTTTGTGCCAAATAAATGTTTTTTCTTTCTTTCTTTTCCAAAGATTTAAATCGCCAGATTTGCTCTCACCGCACTTAGTCACGCGAAAAGTGTCCATACTAAGAAGAGTCTTTTTTTTTTGGAATGGCATCTCGCAGTTCAACCCATGAGGTTGTTGTCTGCTTAAAGAGGCTTGCCTGTAGATACGTCAATAGAGTAAGGGCTCCAGCCAGGGCTTTAAACACTTAAAAACCAAGCGACTACATGCTAAGGGCACCCCCTGTGGGTTACGGACCTCGGCATAGGGCGCCACAGTTAATTCCGATCCAGCCTGTCCCTTGCTGCCCAGCAAGGGACAGGCTGGATCGGAATTAACTGAGAAGAGTATGCTTCAACTTTATCATATAGTGTCTATAGAATCAGTTGTATTAGAGGTGTCAAAACGAAACAGAAACATAACTATTCTTGTTGCGGTGCGGCGAATCTAACGATATAAATCTTTGCCGCTGTCATCGCTTTCATTACAAAGACAATTGATTGTTTTGGAAGGCACAACTATATTCAATTATTCTTTTTATCTTGTAGATGGTGACATTGAAAAGAACCCTGTGCATTTGGTAAACCGTTTTTTGACGGATGGAACTAGTGATTGCAGCAACACACTACACATTGATTGATACACGTACGGTATTATAATGTCTGTAAGAAGCCAGAAATAGTTTATATATTTATTTTATTACACATTTTAAAGTTAACTTTTACGAATTCTGGAATATGTACGTTCTATGACAGCTGTCAAAAAACGGTTAACATAATGGGCAGGGTATAAAATAAACAGTAACCGATTTGACTTTGACATAAGAAGCTTTTCAAATGATTCTTCTCTGGCTAGATTAAAGTCCTGCTACTAGCGCCGATGCTCATCACGGAGATGATCAAATCATCCATTTTGGATAACTATGACGTCAGCTCGGTGGAGTACATCATCTCCTCGAGTACTTGCATCCAAGAGGACGCTGTGAAGGCTATTAAACATAAGTAAGATTCATCATAGTCTTCTTCTGTGCTTAAACGTTCCACTAAAGACCTCATGCTCTGTGAAAGACCTCATCCATCGCTTCCCACTCCCTGGTGGGAAGCGACTGGACTAGTTTGGACTGGGGACTGGTCTCTATGGGTTTGTATCATAGAGAATACGAGTAAGGCACCTTATTCTAAATGACAGAATGAACGAAACCGCGCGAAATGAACGCGTGATTGGCGAGATTAGCTAAGGAATTGACGTGGTTTCGAGTAACGAATCGTTAAGAGATCATAGTGAATTAGGGCCCAGGCGAGATCGAGGAAAAGAGCTGGCCCATTTTGAAATAACACATATTAAAAAAATCATGGTGTACGTGTTAACTGCTGGAAATAAATCTCTTATAAGTAAGCCCCAGTGTAAGCACGGGAGATTTTTTTTTGCGACGATTTTTTTGATGCCCACTGGATTTTCAACTCTTGTTCTTGAGCTGAGTGTTGAAAATCCAACACAGCGAATCCCAATATCAGAAAATTTCAAATTCTCTTCCAGGATACCAAACCTGGTGTCAGTCTTCCAGGTTTACGGAATGTCTGAAGGTGGCAGTGTCTGCAACGAGCTGTGCTGTCCCGCGGGATCTAGGGCTGGCAGTTCTGGTATGCCTAGCTACGGATATGTAATTAAAGTAAGTTTTTCTTCACTTCCCATAGTTATAATAATAAACTAGCCCGTACTCTCCTACTGCAGGACAAAGGCCTTTCTTTCATTTTTCCACTCAACTCGATCCTGAGACCAATGGACCAATCCCTCATATAGGCGTCAAGTTCATCCCGCCATGTACGCCTGGGTCTTTCGCGATGCCGTTAGACGTTTTCAGGGACCCATTCTGTTCAGTACAGCACCCTAATTGCGTAACACATGATCAATCGGAATCGTTTTCATTTTGACAGTTCAACAACATTCATCGCGTTATTTACGTTGTTGAGCAGAAACATGACACATTTTTGAACATTATGAAGCAATGGTTAGCAATATCCTTCAAAATGATTCATATTGAGATTGATTGTGTGTTACGCAATTAGGGAGCTGGTCTTAGCCCATAATGTATCTGACATGAGGAAAACGTGTCCGACCAAATCCCATTTGAGCTTGACTGCTTTTTGGGTCTGCGATTTGTGTCTTACTTCCCATAATGATTGTCAAAGATCCACGAATGACAGCCGGGACCAACGGCTTAACGTGCGTTCCAAGGCACGGTCACCCATCCACGGACCAACCCCGGCAAGCGTAGCTTAACCTGATCGAACGACCCGTGCAGCTGTTATTACTTAGCCAGAAGCCCTGTAAAGTTTTTAAATGTCATTTTTTGATCCAGGTGGTGGACTTGAAGACCAGGGAACCTTTGGGTCCTAACCAACGAGGGGAGATCTGTATCAAGGGACCTAGTGTTATGAAAGGTACCTACATTTTTTGTACATCAGCCTATAATGTTCCCACTGCTGGGACATAGGCTTCCTCTCTGTGAGCGGGAGCGGGCCGTAATCTATCACAGGCGGGGGCCCAGTGCGGGTTGGTAGATGACACTATACTTTCGATTTCTTGCTGACCAAAAATTCGAAGACAAATTTCCTCCTTACGATGTTTTCCTTCACATCATTCATCATCTTCACCCACAGCCCAACTTCACCCACTGCTGGGGCATAAGCCTCCCTTTTCTTGTGCCAATCACCATGCTCCTGTGCTCGCTCGCGCAAACTAACCCTTTATAAATTTCTTCAGCATATTTAAACAACGTGAACCCTGACTGTAAGGACGAGGAAGGCTTCCTGAAGACTGGAGACGTCGGCTACTATGACGACGACGGATACTTCTTCATCGTCAATAGGGTGAAGGAGCTCATCAAGTTTAACGATGTCTCTGTAAGTTTACAGCATAAGCATCATCATCATCGTCCACACCACACTGTTGGGCATGTCACTACTCAGGCGGGTATCACATCTCCGCTGTGAAACCACAGCAGCCACCCACCGTCCCGCTATGACTTGCCCGTTGTACGACAAGCGAAGCAGAACCGAAACTGCCTGTTCTAACGCACAGATTTAGACCTCCCCTTTTTTCTGCCATACTTCCCGGTTCCGTGCGTCCTTCATCGGACGGCACGGTTGGCGCAGTGGTTAAGCGATTGACTGCTGCGCTGCGTGTCGCGGGTTCGATTCCCGCACGGAACAAATATTTGTATGACCTACATGTATTTGTTCCGAGTCTGGGTGTTTTTCTATGTATAATATGTATGTATTTACAAAAAAAAAATGTATATAAGTAGTTTATCAGCCATCTTGTTACCATAACACAAGCATTAGGTTGCTTAGCTTGGGACAAATGGTGCTGTGTGAAATGTCCAGGGATATTATTATTATTATTATTATTCATCCAGGTATTTCCCGCAACTTTAACGTTATCATCAAACCAACGCGCTTTTGGACGGCCCTGGGGGTCTACTCCGAAGTAGTATCGGCTGAATGTTCGGCCGTTTCCTGCTACGAAGTTACTATCCCGTCGGTCCCGATCCTACACTCCTACACTCTTTCGAATATTGACTATGGTCCCAACCCAACTGAGCCGATTCGAACTTTTTTCGCATGTTTCAATAATATTCGGTTCAGCCATGTGTCGGTCCGATCCGAACATTAGCCCTTGCACTTCGGAGTAGACCCCCTGGTTTCTTTGGCCTAACCTTGGCCACCATTCGTTCACAGCTTTACTCCATCGGCCATCTCCTTTTTTTTTGGTTTGTTCCTGGTGGTAAATATTCATGGAGGAGTGTCTGTCAGGCTGTTACGTGAAAAACTACGCGCCGCAACCTCGGGTCCTGATATGTGGGGGGCGAGGGAGTCCCCGAGTCCTTTGCCCCTGGAGCCATTTATGCGGGCTAGAAGAGGGCGTTGTCCACTGACGCCCGGTGCGCCTGCTGGGGGCCGGGTGAGTGGACGAGATCTCCCTCTCCCTTTCCAAAGCCTCCTTCTGCGAGACGACTGTTTTGCAGAAGGAAACCACCGCATTCCAGGACTCTTCACTGCCAACCATCTAGTCGACTACGGCTGGCAGCGACAGGTCACTGCCCGCTCCTGAGAGGAAGGCATCTCCTCGTCTATCTAGATGCTCCTGCTCTGTTCTGCTTGAGGCGCATAGCCTTGTCCCCGACGTCGTAGATTTTCGACCGACGACGGATTTCGGCGTTATATACTTATCTATTCTTAACTAGGTATATCTAATGATATTAGAGTTTTTTTCCCTCTGTTGCAAATTTTTGAACATACCTATAAGTTATATGTACGAGTACGTATACATGATAAATATAACTCCATTGTATTTTCAGGTAGCACCAGCAGAATTCGAAGCGCTGCTTCTACAACACCCATCAGTTCGCGAAGCAGGAGTGGTGGGTAAGCCTCACCCGAAGCACGGCGAAGTTCCTGTGGCTTTCATCGTGCTGCAGCCAGGGTGCAGTGCTACTGAAGAGGAACTGGTCCAGCATGTGGATGGTCGGGTGAGTAGGGACTTATAATATAGCCTATAGTTGTCAAATTGTACGGGAAGGGTGATGTCGCGATGGTTTGGAGATTGAAGACCCCTTTGGCACCTGGCTTTGGTATGAGCACTGCCCAGCAATAGGGTCTGGTAGGAAACGTGAAGGTAAATCCAGCATCATTTTTTTTTTAATCACTGATAAAAAAAAAATCTCACTCGTGGCTGAATGATATCAGCCGCTCGGGTCTATTTACATAAGGTTAAGCTACGCTTGCTGCGGTCGGTTCGTGGATGGGTGACCATTACAAATCGAGACACCTCCGTGCCCCAGACAGCACGTTAAGCCGTTGGTCCCGGCTGTCATTCCTAGACCTATGAAAGTCGGTCACGGACAACTAGCCTTAAGAGCTTCGGGGTATCGTGTTACTCAGTAACTGGGTTATGGAAGTCAGATAGGCATTCGAACCATGTAAAATACTGGAATTCAGCTGCAATCCAATTTGGTTGGCTGGGCAGTTCCAAGAAGAATAATCGAGTACTATCTGTGGAGCTCCTCAAGTTCTGAGTTGAGCTGCACGATTTTTGAAAAATACGTGCACTGACTGGACAGGTCCACTAAATCTGTGTGATTATTTCCTTAAAAGACCATTTCAGACACCAATCTACATGGTCTTCACATGATCTGACCAAGATTACGTCTGGACTTTAAAAGAGACTGTGACCTCTGAGTTTGTTTCGGCCTTTCTTCTCAGAGTAGTCAGAAAAAGGAAAGGAAACTCCGACCTCATCTAGTTAAAAAAAAATATGATTGACGTGTACAATTAGTGTTTGTACAAACCTACTTACAGAAAATAAATCATTTTATCATTTATATTTTTCTTTCAGGTAACCTTCAGAATGCGTCTAGCTGGTGGCGTCCGTTTCATCGACCGATTGCCAAGAGGTGCCGGTGACAAACTTGACAGAAAAGACTTGTTGCGAAGGTTGCTTGATGAAGATGCCAACTAAGAAGATTGTGTGGAGAATAGTGTTGTTAACTGAAATAGTATTAGCGCCTTTTTAAACGAAAGCTGGGTAGTGGGCACCGGGTAGCTGGTTATTTCAATAGTGATAACAGACGAATCAGGTCGAATCGTTGAGCTCGTTAAGTCGTGAGTTGAGCTGCACGATTTTTGAAAAATGCGTGCAGTGAATGGGCAGGTCCACTCAATCTGTCAATTCTTTCCTCAAAAGACCATTTCAGACGCCAATCTACATGGTCTTCACATGATCTGACCAAGATTATGTCTGGACTTATAGAGACTGTGACCTCTGAGTTTCTTTTGGCCTTTCTTCTCAGAGTAGTCAGTTAGTCGCTTTTTGGCGCAGCCGTGAGGCACACTTTCCTGCTAATTTCTTAAATCGGACTTCACACATTTTATTTAATCTTTTTTTATTTTTTTTATTGTTTGTTTTCTGATGTATGTATCTGGTGTATTGTGTGTCTTTTAGTTTGTGCCAAATAAATGTATTTTCTTTTCTTTCTTTTCTTCTAGATAGGAAACGCCGAAATCATCTAGTTTAAAATCAATCAAAATCAACTTCAACAACATTATTATTATATATATATCACACAACCGAAAATCTACTATCTATCCCAAAATAGCCACAGCATTCTGTTTATGTTTATCTACCACAAGCACATACTACTACGGCATTCATTAAACAGTTTAACACACACCAACTTTTTCATCACTCACACTCACACACCCACACTCTCACCCTCCCACACACTCACTCACCCACACATTCACACAGCCACACACTCCTCACGAACATTCCTTCCTATAAATAAAATTGGAAACTTTGTCTAGTTTTAGTATACGGAAACCACAATAAAATTGTATATTTGGGGCGGAGACCTGGTGGCCTGAAATACAGGCTTCGGCTTAGCTTAGGCACCAGTCTCCCACAATATTTTTCTTTAAGCCCATGACTGGACAATATTGTTTATTTTTGTTATTATTTTATAAGGATATTGTGGTGAGAAAATAAATTATTATTATTATTATTATTATATAGACTATAAATTATAATAAAACTATAGGGATAATAACAATTTTACTTAACTTCACGCGTCATCAGGGACACGCATCTATTTCTAATAATGGCGGCAAAACCAATAATATCCGCAAACATCCCTGATGCAACACACCACGGCGGTCACAGCAGTACTCTCTGTGTCCCAATAGGGAACCGTTCTGTTACACCTTGTATAAAGGTCCCTCAAAAACATCGAAACATTGTTCATTTTTTTATTAATAAAATATTCCCACATTGTTTTTTTTGTAGCTCCTTCAAAATACATATATCTTTTGTAGATTTTTAATAGATTGTAGATTTATTTTAATCAAAACTTTAAAATTTCTCACGATCATACCCATGCCTGAGTGAATTGACGCAAATAAAACGTTATAAATTATTATTTTATCTCTTTGTTTCTTAAGATAAAAATATAAATACACTGACTGGAAAAAGTACTAATCTACACTAATAATAAAGATGAAGAGTTGGTTTGTTTGAATGCGCTAATCTCTGGAATCTCTTCTCTCATCATCTGCCTAGCCTCTCCCAACTCTAATAATAATAATATCCCTGGACATTTCACACAGCACTATTTGTCCCAAGCTAAGCAACCTAATGCTTGTGTTATGGTAACAAGATGGCTGATAAACTACTTATATACAATTTTTTTTTTTTTTCTTTGTAACTAAATACATATTATAGATAGAAAAACACCCAGACTCGGAACAAATACATGTGTGTGTAACTATGTTGGGGTTAGCTTCCAGTGTAACCAGATGCAGCTGAATACCAGTATTTTACATGGAGCGACTGCCTATCTGACCTTTCCAACCTAGTTACTGGGGAACACGATACCCCTTGGTAAGACTGGTTGTTAGATTTCGTGCTTCTGACGACCCGTAACGACTGTCAAAGATCCACGAATCACAGCCGGGACCAACGGCTTAACGTTCTTTCCGAGGCACGGAGGGGGCTTATGTGAGTGAGTGTGAGGGGGGTATGTGAAAATGGTCACCCATGTAAATCTACGATCGATCGACCCGTACGGCTGTTACTACTTAGCCATAAGCCCCTAGTACTGAATAATATATAATATTAGATAAAATTAAAATATAAATTTATAAAAAAAAAAAAAAAAAAATAAGTACCTACTTATTAAAATATATATATTAATATATTCTATAGAATCTTGGATAAAATACAAAAATAGCATTTTTTTTTTGTCTACAAATTACGAATTAATTATATGTTTTTCATTTCGTTGTCATAAATTTAAAACTAATTATAATGATAAATCGTTAAGTCGCGAGTCGCTTGTAGAAAAAATAATATTATCTAAAAGCGACGATTCGCACGTTTCGGGCGAGTAAATTCGTGCGACTAATAAAAAGCCCTATAACTACCGACATTCTTTCCCAAAGAAACAAATTATAAATGAGTTAGCCCCGAACAACAACCCTCATGGAAGTATTGATCGCAGTTCCAGACTTGCGCAGTGAGGCTAGCCATTTTCTAGACTCTAGACTCCTTGGTCCGCCTAACTAGTGCGCCATCCGCAGTCTACCGAGCAAGACGAGTTCGGTCCTTCGAGTCTCTGCCGCCCTGATGGTACTGGTTTGAAGGACTAACTTGTTCCCCTCGCTGTCCTGCCATACCGCAACACGCTGTTAGGGATGAAGGTACGTGATTTAGTTTTTTTTTTATTAAGTAATCTTTGTCAGTAAAATCCTTTGTTCAGATATCGAGACTGTCTTATGGTGGCCCAGTGGAAAGGCCTAGGTTCGAAGTCGAACCCAAGTAGACCCTTTTCTGTCTGTAAATAATTTCAACACCACTGCTCTCAAAAAGGTGAAGGAAAACATCAAGAGGAAACCTTACCTTGAATGTCTTAGAACCAAAAATTCGAAGACATGTAACATCTACCAACCCGCACTGGGCGTGGTAGATTCCGGCCCACTCCCTCTCACAGAGTGGAGGCCTGTGGCCCAGCAGTGGGAACGTTAAAGGCTGGTTCAACTATCATTGTCTACTCGTTGCAGGAATCATCTGGCTTTTAATATACTTAAAAGTTTCTATAATATTAATTTTTTCAGGTTTCTTATGGATAAGCAGCAGCATTGTCCTCGTCTCCGAGGTGTTGCAGACATCCTCTACCAACATCTATCTCGCTTCAGTACGGTGACATGGTGACGCGTCGGTTTTCAAGCCGCCATCTTGGATCTCGTCTCTGCGGTACTGCGTAGCACGGATAAAGAATTAGGTCAGTAATTTATTTAATAACTAGCTGCGCCCCGCGGTTTCACCATAAGTTTCGATCCCGTGGGAATATCGTTATAAAAAGTATTCTATATGTTAATCCTGGTTATAAAACATCTGTGTTCCAAATTTTCTAAATCCGTTCAGTAGTTTTTTCGTGAAAGAGTAACAAACATCCATCCATCCATCCATACAAACTTTCACGTTTATAATATTAGTAGGATTCTTATTATTACATAACATAACATCACACCTGTATTCCCCGAAGGTTTAAGCAGAGGTGCACTTATAGTATGTACACCCACATTTCGCCAGTTATGTTTTAGTCTCATGTAACAGGGCGAGACTATTGCCTACCTCATCATCATCATCATCGTCATCATCATCATCATCGTCATCATCATCATCATCATCGTCGTCATCATCATCATCATCATCATCATCATCATCATCGTCATCATCATCGTCATCATCATCGTCATCATCATCATCATCGTCATCATCATCATCATCATCGTCATCATCATCATCATCATCGTCATCATCATCATCATCATCGTCATCATCATCGTCATCATCATCATCATCGTCATCATCATCATCATCGTCGTCATCATCATCATCATCATCATCGTCATCATCATCATCATCGTCGTCATCATCATCGTCATCATCATCATCATCATCATCATCAAAAAATGTGTCATTGTGTCTGCTCAACAACGTAAATAACGCAATGAATGTCGTTGAACTGTCAAAATGAAACCGATTCCGATTGATCGTGTGTTACGCAATTAGGGTGCGGTTCTATGCTTCTCGCATCCAGCGGATACCTGCGGCCTTCACAAGGTCAACGATCCAACTTGTGGGAGGCCTTCCAACGCCACGTCTTCCCGTACGAGGCGCCACTCTAGAACCTTTCGGGCCGATCGGCCATCTGTTCTGCGAGCCATGTGCCCTGCCCACCACCACTTAAGTTTGGCAATTCTTTTGGGCTATGTCGGTAACTTTGTCTCTCCTGCGGATCTCTTCATTCTTGATACTTTACCTAATCTTACATATTTCAGCATATAAGAAGATATATTCGTTATAATAATCAACTTTCTCACGTAACGTTCATTTGTTTTTACAGATCTGTCAATGAGCGGCGTCTATCACTCGTCTCAGAGAGCGGGAGAAGTCAAACCATGTCACAAACACGGCAGTTACACGGTGCGACAGTGTGTGTAACTGCAGCGTTTGTAACATGGCCTTATCGCTGATGCAGACTTCATAACCTCACTTGACCGTACACCGATGGGGTGGAAGTGGCTCTACCAACACCTTCAGAGCCAAAGTCAACCTCACCTGCCCGCGGTACACCCTGCTGAATCACCAACGAGGCTCTGGCGTGTCCCTGGTCTCCCCAAAAGACGTTGAAGAAGCGAGAAGGCAGATGTGGAGCAGAGAACAGAGCAGAACGGAGTTAAGACAAGCTTCTTCAACAAGCTGGGGACATCAAGGAAAATTTACGGCAGGGACGGATTCAACAGGAGAGGTGCAGAGATATCAACTGATCATGGTGTGATCACTGCTTCTTTGAACTTCTCCCTTCAAACCTTGGGTCCGCGCCTGTTCAACTTTTTCTGTTTTGCCTTGCGAAACTTTTAAACATAGCAGTGTAGGTTATAAGATCATAATAAGGATAATATAAGTTTATTCTAAGCGAGGACATTTGGTGTTGTTCCTTACAGTTAGCTAAGTCTCTTATCTATTATAAAATGTTATAAAAATTAAGTGTTTTCATTTGAAATTACCCCCACACCTAACACACCTTTGGCTGTAAGTAAAAGCCATCCCAGCTCAATCTGTCCATGTCCTACACTGGATGGATACTACAGCAGAAGAAGAAGTCAAATGACCTTTTCATGTTGCAGTATTCAATATAGGATATAGAAGGTATCAAAGTATTTTTCTAGCTGAACAGACAGCTGTGCTGCTAGGGAGTTTGTTGCGCCACTTTTTCTTCCCAGCGATAGCACTAGGAAGTGGTGAGGGGCGGGCGTTTTTGGGGGACTGTCTTTTGTAATTTTGACGTTCGAATACCTGATTCTCAGCCTAATTTGTAGAAATGACTTTTGATTTTGAGTAAAAGCAATCCCAGCTCAATCTTTCCATGTCCTATACTGGATGGATACTACAGCAGAAGAAGAAGTCAAATGAGCTTCTCATGCGGCAGTATTAAGAGCGTGTACAACGTACGGCATTTCATACAAACTTTCAAGTCCTTGTTTTTCGAAATGCATGAACCGATTTTAATGAAACTTCCTACGCATAAGCAGGATATATAGATCTAAAAAGTTAATTGAGAACATTTTTGAAAAATAGTGTTACATCTAAAATAGACCGATTTTAAATTTTCCTTGGTAACTGAGATTTCCAATTATCTTTTTTTAAATAAGACATTTCGAAAATGTTCTTAACTAACTTTTTAGACCTATGTATTCTGCTTATGCGTATTAAGTTTCATAAAAATCGGTTCATGCATTTCGAAAAACAAGGACTTGAAAGTTTGTATTAAATGCCGTACGTTGTACACGCTCTTAAATAGTACAGGTTAAAGGTATCAGGGCAGAAGGTACAAAGAGGGTATCAGTGATCTGAAGAGGGTACCAAAGCAGATGAGATTAGAGATCTGATCTAAAATAGCTCTCTGAAACAGAAACTGAATTGGCCATGACTATACATGGTGTGTATCAAATGGTATGGAATGCTAACAAGTAATAAACATTCGACACATTAATAAAAAAACCGGTCAAGTGCGAGTTGGACTCGCGCACCGAGGGTTTCGTACAAATTTATAGGTATGTAACAACAAATTTAGAGTTTCCTTTACTTGTGCTACATGGTATTGCTTCTTGCCAAATTTCATGATTCTAGGTCAATGGGAAGTACCCTATAGGTTTTGATTCCCTTGCGAGTGTCAAAATATGCGGCATAACCGGAACATAAACGTATCCCCGTACGTAACGTATCGCCCGTATCTTTTAATTCCGTTGACTTAGAACTTTGATTTTTTCACTGCTTCAAGGGATTGCAACCCCCAGTATTTGATATTAATTTCAACTTGATAACTTTACGCTTTCCTGAGAAAAAAGGCCTTTACAGACGGACGGACAGACAGACTTTTTCCTTCTGAGGTACGGAACCCTAAAAATTAAGAATACTAAAATCAGATTATCATAATCTTCATGTGTCAAAACTTAGTTGATAACGCTAGAACCAGTGAATTTGGAATGTGGAACATCTTATAGATATTTTGTTTGATTATGATTAAGGATTAAGAAATAAATAAATACGAGTTGTGATTATTAAGTACTATTTGTTTATTCTTAATCTATACTTAAAGAATGGCTACTGGGCCAGACTTATGACGAAACAGAAAGTTTACTCTGTTGCTTAAGTTAATACCCACCACACTCTGATAACATACACAACTACACACACATTACACCCCACATGTACTCATCTCGACTGTTTTTGTATGTTTATTCTATGTATTTACCATCATTTTACTAACTTTTTTGTTTAATTATGAATTATTACAAATTATAAAATTACATGAAAATATTAATTGTTAACTATTATGAATTTATCAATACCAATCTTGCGCTAGCAGAACTGATTCTATTAGTAACTCTGTGTAGTGTTTGGGTCACCAAGATAAAGGCTGTGCCTAGTTTAGGACCCGCTGTTAAATTAGTCAAGTCTTCTGTAGAACTGCATACTAATACTTGTATGTTTGCGAACTAGGTGTAAGTTGTAATAAATGAATTTGAATATTTATTTCTTTAATGCACAATGTACACAACCATAGTTACACGCTAGGCTTAAACTAGTGAGTACATGACCCTGTTAGGGCGCCGCAAAATAACTTAAAACTAACAGTATTGTAGTGAGTTTCCACCATCTAATATTAGGAACTTTCACAACTTAATTATAATATAATTTAAACTTATATCTAGCTTTGTACATAAAAAGATTATATTATATTATAATTAACACACATTATACATATATTTGAACACTATTTTAACACTTTGTCTTCCATAAATTCCTGTATACTGTAGTAACATTTTTTTAAGAGCAATGCCTTTGTCTAGCTTTAAATACACATGTCGTTTTCGTAGATCGTATATTTTCAGGTAATTTGTTGTATATTTGTATGCTTCGGTATTCTGGGCTATTTTTGTACAGACGCCAGCAGGTCAAGCTACCCGAAACTGTCAAATTTTCCCAATCAACTTTGAACCTTAGTGCTTTAGCGATAAAGTTGAAAATCTATTAAAGAAATTTGACAGATTGTAGTAGCTTGATGTGCTGGCATCTGTACATTTGTAGTCTAGGTGCTGGTAGAGTTAACTTGTTTTTGTTTTTGAGTTTAGGTTATTTTTAACAAAAGTGGCTATTTCTAATATATTATAAATGGAGGGTAGAGTTAACATTTTTTCTTTTATAAAGTGGGGTTTGCAGCTGTCTCTAGGTTTTATTTGGAATAATATTCGCATACATTTCTTTTGTGCAGTAAATAAATCACTCGCATCTACACTGTGTCCCCACATGATGTTACCGTAGCGTAGCCACGCGTAGGCATGCGTAGTATGCAGAGAGGGCACAGTGAGTTTATGTATTTGATTTTAGCACACTAAGTCCATATGGAAATTGTGACAGTTTTATTTTAGTTTTTACGACATGTTTTTTCCAATTTAAATGAGAGTCTAATGTAATACCTAATAATTTGAATTCTTCAACTTCTTCAATTTGAATGGCTTCTGTTATATTTTTTAAGTTCATCTTTTGTGTTTGGTAAGGTTTAAATTGTATGATTTTAGTTTTTACTTCTAGATTATGATTCTGAAGCACACATTGTATGAGGTTAAAAGTTTCAGTAATTTGGGAGTTATACTGTAGATTGTTAGTAGGGCTTTTAAAGAGTACGGAGATGTCAGCAGCGAACAACACACATAGATGGTCACACATTTTTGGTAAGTCATTAATGTAGATAAGGGCCTTCACCCCGCGAGAAACAAGATCCGCCGGGTTCTCCTTGGACGGAACGTAGCTCCACGTGTGGTGGACAACCACCCTCAGACGATCGTGGAATCGCACCAAAACCGACACATGATAATAATTTTTAACGTAAGTGAATTTCTTACCTTAGTACACAGTCTTGCACCTAATAGAGCCCCCACACAACTCTAGACGGGGAATAATTGTACGGAACCCTCGGTGCGCGAGTCCGACTCGTACTTGGCCGGTTTTTTTTTAAATCTTATATCATATAATTTATCTCTATAAGTATACGATGTTCTAGAAAAAAAAAATTCGAAGACATGTGACATCTACGTACCAACCCGCACTGGGCCCGCGTGGTAGATTACAGCCCACTCCCTCTCGGAGAGAGGAGGCCTGTGTCCCAGTAGTGGGAACGTTATAGGCTGATAATGCTGTGCATATTAGCCACATCTACCAACGATTTCGAGCCGTTGTCGGCTAGTGCAGCCTTACATAAGGTTGTTCCAGCTTATTCGAACAATGCCGTTCCTGACTTTAAGGACGAGAAAGGGTTTCTGAAAACTGGAGATGTTGGCTACTACGATGATGATGGGTACATCTACATCGTTAACAGAATCAAGGAATTGATCAAGTTCAATGGCTACGCTGTAAGTACGTACTTACCAATCAATCTGCCTGGTAAGACTGGTTGTCAAACTTTCGGGCTTCTGACGACCCGTATCGATTGTCAAAGTTCCACGAATGAGAGCCGAGAACAACAGCCTAACGTGCTTTCTGAGACACGAAGGGTCAAGGTAATTTTATTTCTTTTCCAGGTTGCACCAGCGGAGTTCGAAGCGCTGCTTCTCCAGCACCCCACGGTTCGCGAAGCAGGAGTAGTGGGTAAGCCTCACCCGAAGCACGGCGAAGTTCCTGTGGCTTTCATCGTGCTGCAGCCAGGGTGCAGTGCTACTGAAGAGGAAATGGTCCAGCATTTGGATAGCCGGGTGAGTACAGAACAAAACAAATCACAATCAACCTATAATGTTCCCACTGCTGGGACAAAGGCCTCCTCTCTGTGAAAGTGAGTGGACCGTAATCGTAATTTTTAGGGTTCCGTAGTCAACAAGGAACACACCTCACTTCACTTTCGCTATGTCCGTCTGTCTGTCTGTCTGCGGTTTAGCTGAAAAACTATTGGTACTAGAAAGTTGTAATTTGGCATGAGTATACATGTTAATGACGCCAAAAAAGTGGTAAAATAAAATTTTGAAAAAAACATGTATTTGGGGTACCTCTTCCCCTACGTGTAAATTGGGTATGATAATTTTTTTGCGTCCTTCCCGTAGTGTGGGATATCGTTAGATAGATCTTTCAAAAATTAGGGGTTTGGGAAGACCGCTTTTTGATTAAGTAAACCGTTTGTGACTTATCAAGCTTTAAAGTACCAATTTTCGTTAGAGCTAAACGGTTGTAGTTAGAAATTCAAATGTCACGGCAGTAGTACCTATATATAAAAACTATCACACTTAAGTGGGCTTTACAAGTTTACGAGTAATAGTCGACCGATTGTATTTGACTCGAAAATTTCGAACAACTCCATAGAAATGTCGATAGATGGCGATAAGCGTCAGTTGTATCGCGCTATTGTTTCATTCCTAAATAAGTTTTATAAAAAAAAAACAGTTGTTCGACAGCAACTGTTTGTTTTTGCGCACTTGGCTGTTATAAAAACTACGGAACCCTACACAGCGCGTGGCCCGACACGCACTTGACCGGTGTTTTGGTTCTAGTACATGCCGGTTTCCTCACGACGTTTTCCTTCATCGTCCCTAATAAAATATTTAGTACAGACGCCAGCACGTCAAGCTACCCAAAACTGTAAAATATTCCAAATCAGCCTTGAACCTTAATGCTTTAGCGATAAAGTTGAAAATCTATTAAAGAAATTTGACAGATTGTAGTAGCTTGATGTGCTGGCGTCTGTACATTTGATTTCATTTAAAAATAAATAAAACTCGTATTCTTTCAGGTAACCTTCAGAATTCGTTTGGCAGGCGGGGTACGTTTCATCGAACAACTACCACGGACCCTTGTTGACAAACTAGATAGGAAAGACTTGGTGCAAAGGTTGCTTGATGAAGATGCCCACATCAACTAATAAGAATACAAAGATCGGGTCGGCTTCCAGTCTAACAGGATGCAGCTGAACCAGGATTTTACATGGAGCGACTGTCTAGCTGACCTAAACAACTCAGTTCCTGGATACACTTAGTAAGATTCAGTTCCTTTCGTTCAGTTCTGGATTCAGGCGGGCCCCAAAATAAAAATTATCATCAAATTATTTTTTGTTTCTGTTTTATTTATATTGGGTTTTATTCATAAACGATGACTAAAGTTAAGTAACGTTTAGACGTCAAAAATGTATGGTTAAACAGTCGCTAATCACTGCTTAACTTTAAGCAACGTTTATGAATAAAGGGGGTTATGTTTAGATATCAATTCCATCTCGTCCGCGGAGTTTCGCTAGCTAAGTTAATTTGACCCCGTGTTTTCGTGGCTGTCAGTGGTAGATTGAAAATACTGTACCCGTGACGACTGTCAAAGATCTACGAATGACAGCCGAGATCCGCACCCCGCACTGGGCCCGCGTGGTAGATTACGGCCCACACCCTCTCACAGAGAGGAAACATAATTTGGGCTGATTATGATAATTGTATACAGGGTGACAGGGAAACTCGACGTATTATTTGAAAAGGGTTAAACTAGAGGTCATTAGCAACAAGTTAAGTACCGTGAATTAGGAGTAAAAACTGGATGGTTAAAAAATAATTATTTTGCTTTTAAAGGCCTTATTTCTGAGATTATGTAAGTTAGGCAAGCATTTTTTTTTTAAATGCTCACTCATTTTTCAACTTTTAGAAAAGTATCAATTAAATGTTTGGAGTGGAGTAGTATTTTCTCATAATTAATTGTTTTTGGTAACGAGTCAGAAAATTTCAAAAAAATCGAAGAACCGACACAGCTCGTAACCATCCAGTTTTGACTTCTAATTCACTGTACTTAACTTGTTGCTAATGACCTCTAGTATAACCCCTTTCAAAGAATATGTCGAGTTTCCCTGTCACCCTATAAAGATTACTATACTTAGATACTATTCTTATTCCATGGGTGGGATGGGTGGTTCCTATTATATTGATTGCCAGCCAGGACCTGCGCACTGCGATTTAGAATGTTCTAGAATGTATACCTAGGTAGATATACATTCAAAATCTCCGGACAAAGGAACATCGAGACCTGCGCAGTGCAGCTTAGAACATTCGAGAATATCTCACTTCGTCAAATAACCCTGCAGAAGGCCCATATGTCTCCGTTCGCGAGAATAAGCTCACACACAGCTAGACACAAAAGACATGTTTTTAATAGAACCTCAAATAATTCCTATTTTGCTTTCCTAAAAATATTATTGCACACTTAAATATAATGATTGAGCCTCTTTTTGTGAACCTCAAATAATTTCTATTTTGGGGTCTTAAAATACTAAGTAGGCAAGTTGTAACTGCGACCAACTTGGATCTATCGTGATACCGTTCGCTTCGCTCGCTTGGCTCACACGCGGTTGGTCACTGTTCTAACCTCACCCATTTGGTCGGGATGCACTAGCTTAGTTACTGCGACCAATTCGGCCCGCTCAACTGTGAGATTCAAAGTGACCTCTGTGCTGCCACCGACAACGCCGTGGAAGTGGAAAACAAGATATTGTAGCGGTATCTACAACGCCACATGCGAACACCGCGTCATACTGACGTCACGCAAATCCTGCATCTCGCAAGCAGAGTTTACCGTGCAATTAGCATAGATACAATTTCCCAATATCAATCGTTGGGCAATTGCTCGCCAGACATAACACCCGTCTGGTTGGAGGATCCTCCCTTTTCAATGGAGGTTGAGTGAACTTTACACCCTGTTCCTCATACCTCCAAAATATAAACTAGAGAAAAGGCCAGAAAGTTAAATAGAAGTTCAATTATTAAGAAAAGTGCGCATCATTAGTAGCGCAAAGTTATTTTAGAGGTTCTCAAAAGAGGACCCCAAAATACTCGTAGAAATTATTAAAAGATCACCCAAGGAGGTGCGTTCAATATTCAATTTTTTTTTTATAGAAAAGCAAGGTTGTAATTACTTAAAACTATATTAAATATAACTAAGCCCTTATAATTGACTTTTTACTAGCGATCCACCTGTGTTTCGCACTGTTTTTAGGACTTGACAAAATATTATCATAATTCTTTACTAGCGGCACCCCGCGGTTTCACACGCATATGTGTCGGTTCCGCGGGAATAACGGGATAAAAAGTAACATATGTGTTACTCTGGTGTATAATCTATATTACTCCGTTAATTAAGTACCTAGTTTTTGCGTGAAAGCAGTGGCGTAACTGTACCCTTTGGGGTCCGTGGCAAATTCATGAGGTAGGGCCCTCCCTCAATGTAAAGAAGCTCAATCAACGTTATAATTTTTTTTTACCGGCACTTCGCCCGCGACTTCGTCCGCGTAGATTTCGTAATTTCCCCTACAAAATTGAATACCTACTGCTTCGTTGGTCTAGTGGTCAAAAAAAATTTGCATTTCTATACTTATGTTAAGATCCTCCTGTGCTCATGGCCCTCTCCGACTGGGGGCCCGTGGCATTTTGCCCCTCCTGCCACCCTATTGTTACGCCACTGGTGAAAGAGTAACAAACACCCATCCATCCATCCTCATAAACTTTCTTTAATATTAGTAGGATTTATGCAAGTGTAAAATAAATGTATTATACTAATATTTACGAGTATTTATTTTAAGCCTGTGTTATCCCACTGCAGGGCCAGGGCAAAGGTATCTCTCTCTCCTTTCCACTATTCACTGTCTTGAGGTAGTGTGGACCAATAAAAAAATTATACAAATATATAATTTCTCTAAATAATGGTGTAATGCCGGGTACACATTGGTCAAACGTAACATGAAATTGTAACACAAATTAGACGTCCTATGTTATGCAATGCAACACAAAGTCCAACACAACAACTAGACAAAGTTTCAGCATGTTATGAGTACATTTCAAGTTCCACCAATGGACCAGGCAAAAAATGCATCAAAATCCGTTGCGTAGTTCCGGTCACATAGACAGACACGAGAAACGACTTTCATTTCTAAAAGCATAAGAGTAATGGCCCTACTGTATTTTTTTATTACGTGGCATAAATATAAACACTGAATCCTATATCTCCCTTCGCGTTATTGATCGGGACCTGCGCAGCGCACCTAGATACCTAGACTAGCACTCGTTTGCGCAAAACTGCAGTGCGTCACTCGCCGCCTTCCGAGTAGGACGAGTCGGTTGCGGTGCTTCGAGACGTGGGGTACTCTCCATACTCTGCAGCCCTACGGTATCGCGCATCCCAGGATGAAATATTAAGGTAAGTTTAACTGGTTTTCTATCTTTGAGGGACTGCAGCTGTTACTACTTAGCCACAGCTAGGTAGTAACAGCTGCACGGGTCGATCGATCAGGTGAAGCTATACTTGCCGCGGTTGTTCCGCGGATATCGGACCAACTTTATATAACAAGACTTCTCCGTACTTAAAAAGCACGTTAAGCCGTTGGTCCCGGCAGTCATTCGTGGATCTTTGCCCGCCCCACCACTTCCTGCTTTAGCTGGGAAGAGGAAGTGGCGAATACGACGACCCTATCTGAATAATTTCAACCAATCTTCTGAAAGTTTCAAGAAGTTTTCTGTTATACAATAGCATTATTTAAAATCGTTATTATATTTTTCAGGTGTTGGACTAGCAGTGTCGCTAAAGAATGCTGATCTACCAGCTTGCAGACAGCATGGCGATTGGTCTTCCGAGCAGCCGCCTTCAGACCAGCGTTGGCGGCCCTTCAATACTGCCCAGGTAGGTTCTGCGTCTGATTTCCACCGACTCCGGTCGCGTCAAGTCCCACTATGAAAGTGAGGGAACAGAGAGTGCATGTGTCTGCGGACACACTTGTGCACTATAATTTCTCGCGCCGAAGGCTATTCTTTATTCTATGACCGCCATTGCCGAAATATGGTCTGGAGGACCCTATATAGCGAGAAGCACAGGGCCGGTCGATTTGGTGATGTAAATTCAGCAGTGGAGGTCTTTCGACTGAAATGACGATGATGGATCTTCTATGTTAGAGGGTTTGGTTTCCGCACTTAGTCCTTTAGGTAGACCATAGTGCGTGGGCTATGGCGGCCGTCGGTGGCTGTCCCAACCAGCCCACAGCCCACCTCCCCCCAGAAGTTGATGAATTTATTGAGACTGAACTCTCCACGCGTTGCAACTCAATTAACTTTCACTGTTTTCAATATTTAATCATAATTTTCTCTCAAATTTCAGGTCCCTGTTTGACGAGGAGCGGCACCCACTCATCTCTGACGCTGATGCAGACTTCTAAACAAGCTACCAGCTCATGTATGCTGATGCAGACTTCCATAACCCCACTTGACCGTACACCGATGGGGTGCAAGTGGCTCTACCAACACCCAAAGAGCCAAAGTCAGCCTCACCTGCCCGTGGTGCACCCTGCTGAATTTACCGACGAGGCTCTGGCGAACCCTGGTCTCCTTTGAGGTAGGGAGATCAGGTAACTTTTTTTTTTTTTAATTATATAATAAGAAGCACTTGAAAACAGATTCTAGTCTTAAGCTTAGGTAAGTTCTTTAGAAAATAAGTTATTCTATTATATCTAACAACGAGTTAAAAAAGAATTATTAAAACAAAAAATGTAACCAATGCTTCGTTTTATTTTGGAAATCCTAAACATAGCATTTATCTAAAGACATTTTTTTTTTATTGACAATTGGCTCACTCTTGACCTCAATGCAGCACAGAGGCAGGGATGAGATGTACGGTGGAACGAGCTTGCCCAGAAGAAGCCTATTCACTCTCGCCCTGACGAGATTAGGGTTGTATGAACTCGGAAATGCAGACGCAGGCAGACAATTCCACTTCTTTACAATCATCATTTGTAATCTAAAAGGCGACGGAGCCGGTTAATGCAATAAATCAGTAGTCAAGTGAAGCCAATTCACAATTCAGACATGTCACATCGCACTGTGTGATCGGGGTGGATTACGGCCTACTCCCCCTCAGGGCGGTTACACATGGCGCCGCGGCGGCAGCGGCACCGCGGTCGCCAATTCACCAAGGGTGACTTACATGAGTACGACGCTTGATACGGCGGCGGCACCATGTGTAACAGCCCTCACAGAGAGGAGGACTGTGTGACCAGCATTGGGACACAGCTGCTTGTATAGGGGAGTTAATAGAGGGTGTGTGTGGTTATAATCAATAAAAGTATAGCCCTATTCTATAATCCCATTGATCGAAGACATGAGCACGGTTGGATATCTAGGTACGGGTGAAAAACCATTAACGCGATACTCGTACGGAGAGTAAAGTATTATTTTATTTGTGTTGTACCTATCTGCTTCCACGAAACCCTTGTTTTTTTTTTTATTTAATCGGTGGGCTTGGCTTTAGCTGAGTAAATATAATAAATTTCATCCTAGATTTCTTGACATAACTGAAAGAAATCATCATGCAATTATTATGTAGCTAACTACGTAAATTATAGTACAGAAATGGAATTAAGAACGTATGTTTATTACTAGATGGCGCTGAGATGGCTAAGTCTGACAAAAGAAGACAAGTCTGCCTAGAGTTGTGCTTCTGAGTTAAAATTATATCACTAGGTGGCGCTAACGGTACCTAAGCAAAACAGATGGCAACACTGCATAATATATTATAACATTGCAACATTCTGCATTCGCGTCCAGTAAGGTGTGGTTATAAAATAAAATGGCGTCGAAACCATTCACCTCTCGCTCGCACACCATCGCTCTCGATACTGACAATCTATAGAGTACTCTTTCTAACCGACAGGATGTTTCGTAAGGAAGAAAGAGACGTAAATATTTCAGTAACTTTCCCTTTTATGACTTTCTCTGTGCTCGTTAATAGTCTGAAGTGGCATACAAATGAGATTGATGGCGTTGGTAGGCTAATTATTTTAAGAGGGGCGCGCTCAGGTAGCCCGCGAAATTCTCTTTTTCAGGTGTTTTTTTGCAAATTACAGCTTTTTACAAAGTAGTATGTTGAATAAAATGTGTTCAGCTGCAGCAATGTTAACGTATTAACTGATTTGGTCGACAGACAACCCAATACAGAGCTATAAAATGCAAAAAAACGTGAGAAATATTGAATTTCGCGGGCTATTTGCACTTTCACTTTATCCAACGCCAGGTGTCGCTGTCGGTCAAGAGACTGTTTATTTTTTTGTAAATCTCCCCCTTTATCCAAATGCTAATTATGGCTGCAACGTTCCAATATAATAACACTTCAGAAGGACCATTCGGTTCATTCTGTAGTTTGGCCGTGACAATTTTGGTAAAGTAAGCTTGAGGTAATCCGTCAATAGTGTTCTGGTGAAATGACAGCTCAGTTCACCTAAGTTTTTACAGTGACATTTTTACAGAATACACGTTAGTTCGTTAGGAAATCGTTAATTAACGCACTTTAGAGTAACGGATTAACTTTAAAGTTAACTTTAAAAAATGTTAATGGACTCATTAACTTCCGTTAACTTTCCATAAGTCTGTTAATCATTAATTCTAATATGTATCTATAAATCATTTCCTTTATTTCATTTAAATACTAATAAATTACATTTTTATAAACAAAAAGATATAAACCTTAAAAAATATAAATAATTATTATTGCAAACACTTTCTAATGATGCACCCTTCTTTTATTAATTTTTTATTGCCTTAATAAACTTCTATAGCCTACACCAACATTTTTTATAAGTAAATCCGTTGCGTTGGTGATTTACTTATAATAATATCCCTGGACATTTCACACAGCACCATTTGTCCCAAGCTAAGCAACCTAATGCTTGTGTTATGGTAACAAGATGGCTGATAAACTACTTATATACAATTTTTTTTTTGTAAATACATACATATTATAGATAGAAAAACACCCAGACTCGGAACAAATACATGTAGGTCATACAAATATATTTGTTTGACCTACATGTATTTGGCCCTACTGTACTTTTTTATTACGTGGCATAAATATAAACACTGAATCCTATATCTCCCACCGCGTTATTGATCCGGACCTGCGCAGCGCACCTAGATATCTAGACTAGCCCTCGTTTGCGCAAAACTGCAGTGCGTCACTCGCCGCCCTCCGAGTAGGACGAGTCGGTTGCGGTGCTTCGAGACGTGGGGTACTCTCCATACTCTGCAGCCCTACGGTATCGCGTGTCCCAGGATGAAATATTAAGGTAAGTTTAACTGGTTTTCTGTCTTTGAGGGGCTTGTGGCTAAGTAGTAACAGCTGCACGGGTCGATCGATCAGGTTGAGCTATACTTGCCGCGGTTGTTCCGCGGATATCGGACCAACTTTATATACCAAGACTTCTCCGTACCTCTGAAAGTTCGTTAAGCCGTTGGTCCCGGCAGTCATTCGTGGATCTTTGCCCGCCTCACCACTTCATAGTGCTTTAGCTGGGAAGAGGAAGTAGCGAATACGACGACCCTATCTGAATAATTTCAACCAATCTTCTGAAAGTTTCAAGAAGTTTTCTGTTATACGACAGCATTATTTAAAATCGTTATTATATTTTTCAGGTGTTGGTTTAGCAGTGTCGCTGAAGAATGCTGATCTACCAGCTTGCAGACAGCATGGCGATTGGTCTTCCGAGCAGCCGCCTTCAGACCAGCGTTGGCGGCCCTTCAATACTGCCCAGGTAGGTTCTGCGTCTGATCGCCACCGACTCCGGTCGCGTCAAGTCCCACTATGAAAGTGAGGGAACAGAGAGTGCATGTGTCTGCGGACACACTTGTGCACTATAATTTCTCGCGCCGAAGGCTATTCTTTATTCTATGACCGCCATTGCCAAAATATGGTCTGGAGGACCCTATATAGCGAGAAGCACAGGGCCGGTCGATGTGGTGATGCTCGAGGGAGGTTTATGTCCAACAGTGGACGTCTTTCGACTGAAATGACGATGATGGATCTTCTATGTTAGAGGGTTTGGTTTCCGCATTTAGTCCTTTAGGTAGACCATAGTGCGTGGGCTATGGCGGCCGTCGGTGGTTGTCCCAACCAGCCCACAGCCCACCTCCCCCCAGAAGTTGATGAATTTATTGAGACCGAACTCTCCACGCGTTGCAACTCAATTAACTTTCACTGTTTTCAATATTTAATCATAATTTTCTCTAAATTTTCAGGTCCCTGTTTGACGAGCAGCGGCACCCACTCATCTCTGACGCTGATGCAGACTTCTAAACAAGCTACCAGCTCATGTATGCTGATGCAGACTTCCATAACCCCACTTGACCGTACACCGATGGGGTGCAAGTGGCTCTACCAACACCCAATGAGCCAAAGTCAGCCTCACCTGCCCGTGGTGCACCCTGCTGAACTTACTGACGAGGCTCTGGCGAACCCTGGTCTCCTTTGAGGTAGGGAGATCAGGTAACTTTTTTTTTTTAATTATATAATAAGAAGCACTTGAATACAGATTCTATAGTCTTAAGCTTAGGTAAGTTCTTTAGAAAATAAGTTATTCTATTATATCTAACAACGAGTTAAAAAAGAATTATTAAAACAAAAAATGTAACCAATGCTTCGTTTTATTTTGGAAATCCTAAACATAGCATTTATCTAAAGACATTTTTTTTTATTGACAATTGGCTCACTCTTGACCTCAATGCAGCACAGAGGCAGGGATGAGATGTACGGTGGAACGAGCTTGCCCAGAAGAAGCCTATTCACTCTCGCCCTGAAGAGATTAGGGTTGTTTGAACTCGGGAATGCAGACGCAGGCAGACAATTCCGCTCCTTTCAATCATCATGTAATCTAAAAGGCGACGGAGCCGGTTAATGCAATAAATCAGAATATTAAATCTTACAACGTAAGCAGTCAAGTGAAGCAAATTGACATGTCACATCGCACTGTGTGATCGGGGTGGATTACGGCCTACTCTCCCTCAGGGCCGTTACACATAGCGCCGCGGCGGCAGCGGCACCGCGGTCGCCAAGTCACCAAATGTGACTTACATGAGTACGACGCTTGATACGGCGGCGGCACCATGTGTAACAGCCCTCACAGAGAGGAGGACTGTGTGACCAGCATTGCGACACAGCTGCTTGTATAGAGGAGTTAATAGAGGGTGTGTGTGGTTATAATCAATAAAAGTATAGCCCTATTCTATAATCCCATTGATCGAAGACATGAGCACGGCTGGATATCTAGGTACGGGTGAAAAACCATTAACGCGATACTCATGCGGAGAGTAAAGTATTATTTTATTTGTGTTGTACCTATCTGCTTCCACGAAACCCTTGTTTTTTTTTATTTAATCGGTGGGCTTGGCTTTAGCTGAGTAAATATAATAAATTTCATCCTAGATTTCTTGACATAACTGAAAGAAATCATCATGCAATTATTATGTAGCTAACTACGTAAATTATAGTACAGAAATGGAATTAAGAACGTATGTTTATTACTAGATGGCGCTGAGGTGGCTAAGTCTGACAAAAGAAGACAAGTCTGCCTAGAGTTGTGCTTCTGAGTTAAAATTTTATCACTAGGTGGCGCTAACGGTACCTAAGCAAAACAGATGGCAACACTGCATAATATATTATAACATTGCAACATTCTGCATTCGCGTCCAGTAAGGTGTGGTTATAAAATAAAATGGCGTCGAAACCATTCACCTCTCGCTCGCACACCATCGCTGTCGATACTGACAATCTATAGAGTACTCTTTCTAACCGACAGGATGTTTCGTAAGGAAGAAAGAGACGTAAATATTTCAGTAACTTTCCCTTTTATGACTTTCTCTGTGCTCGTTAATAGTCTGAAGTGGCATACAAATGAGATTGATGGCGTTGGTAGGCTAATTATTTTAAGAGGGGCGCGCTCAGGTAGCCCGCGAAATTCTCTTTTTCAGGTGTTTTTTTGCAAATTACAGCTTTTTAAAAAGTAGTACGTTGAATAAAATGTGTTCAGCTGCAGCAATGTTAACGTATTAACTGATTTGGTCGACAGACAACCCAATACAGAGCTATAAAATGCAAAAAAACGTGAGAAATATTGAATTTCGCGGGCTATTTGCACTTTCGCTTTATCCAACGCCAGGTGTCGCTGTCGGTCAAGAGACTGTTTATTTTTTTGTAAATCTCCCCCTTTATCCAAATGCTAATTATGGCTGCAACGTTCCAATGTAATAACACTTCAGAAGGACCATTCGGTTCATTCTGTAGTTTGGCCGTGACAATTTTGGTAAAGTAAGCTTGAGGTAATCTGTCCATAGTGTCAATTCTGGTGAAATGACAGCTTAGTTCACCTAAGTTTTTACGGTGTCATTTTTACAGAATAGACGTTAATTCGTTAGGAAATTGTTAATTAACTCAGCTTAGAGTAACGGATTAACTTTTAAGTTAACTTTAAAAAAAGTTAATGGACTAATTAACTTCCGTTAACTTTCCATAAGTCTGTTAATAATTAATTCTAATAGGTATGTATCTATAAATCATTTCCTTTATTTCATTTAAATACTAATAAATTACATTTTTATAAACAAAAAGATAAAAAACATTTAAAAATATAAATTATTATTATTGCAAACACTATCTAATGATGCACCCTTTTATTAATTTTTCCATGTCCTGCCTAAACTTCCATAGCCTATACCAACATTTTTTATAAGTAAATCCGTTGCGTTACTGATTTACTTATAAAAATATATAAAAAAGAATTTGCGATTTACTTCCGTTAAATCGTCCCAAATAAAACGTTTAACGAAGTAAACTTTTTTAGTAACAGATTTCAGATTTTTAGTAACAGAGACAGCCCATTGTCGTCGGCTACGACAATGGGCCGAACTTATTTTAATATATTCGTCTTTGTTAAACTTGTTGTACCTGCCTAAATAATAAGCGAATGATATGTTCTCCTATAATTGCAAGCACATATTTGTATTGATCCCTGTCAATGTACACGTACATATAATTTTGTAGCCTCAGTTGGCGATCCAAGAAAAATATATAAAATAATCGTGCAACTCAACTCAGAGCTCAACTCGAATGACCCTTCTGTATAATTTTTTATCAACTGACAACAGAGTATTGATCGTGAACCGGGACCTGCGTATTACAGCCAGTACTTAGCGTAGACGCCCCTTGTTCCTGCATTGCGGCACGCAACCCGCTACGAGTTGGTTCTTCGAGCCGGATCCCGGTGAAAAGTTCGCAGCCCTCAGTTCTGTGTCTCCCAAGGTCTAAGACTAAGGTTAGTAATGATTCTTCTTTCTTATACTGAGGATAGGCTTGCAATGGCAGACAGAGATGTGTGGAAAAGGGAAAGGGAGCCCTATGCCCGGCAACGGAACTTAAAGGTAAGGTAGCAATAATATAGTGAGCCTGTGTTAATAATAGAAAAGTGATTTGAAAAAAAACAAAGTTTTAACAAAAGACGGTACACTTTTGGAGCGCAGGGGGTTGAAAACAGGGGGCGGGGGCAGAGGGGAAGGGGTGCACGGGAGCAGGGGGGAAGGGGCTGCAGGGGGATAGAGGGGGCAAGACGGGGGAAGAGAAGGGAAGATGAGGTAGGAGGGGAGCGTAAGAAATTATTGATTAATATTATGCAACTTTAGACTGGCTTAACTTAACTTAACTGGTGAAATATGTGATTATACGTCTGCCTATCCATTTGGACAATATGGTTATGACGTTTATATAAATATAGGCAGAGGGCTGGCCTGTTTCTTGGCCAAAGAATTAGCATCGCCATACAACGTGGCAATGATGCCAGCCTTTTTTAGGCACTGTTCCTGTTGACAGCGATGCGGACGAATTTTTTGATGCCCTATGGTTATTTTGCTTATATTTTCACATCATTATTTTAAATGTTAGCTTATATACGTTTTATTAATTCTCATTTAATACATGACATTTTAATCTTTTATTATTCTAGTGTTTCCTTTATTTGAATATAAACATACTTATAAATTATATTTATAAATATTAAAAGTATAAAAACATTTAAAAATATAAAAAATAGTAGCCCGCCGGTATCGGGAACAGGGTCCAAGCTACCGGCGGTCAGGGCTCCAGAGAGAGGAACCTCTTGACGATGCGAGCCGTGTCCAGAAGTACCGCTTTCTGAATCAAGCCCTTGATCCAGCTGCCCAACGAGAGCCTCCTCAGGTGTTAGTCGAGGCTCTTGGCTACTAACATGACATTTTAATATTTTATTATTCTAGTGACATTATTATTTGCTAACGTTTTATTATTATTTGCGACGGTGGAATATAGGCATGAATTTTATAGTGCATACCTTCACTTGTGTCTCCTTTCAGGAATTGCAGTAACTAGTATTATTTAATCAGATTGTTGATTGAGCGCTAATCCTGCCGACAAACTGTCACGCAGTTTGGCAGGCTTATAAAATGTGTACAAGACATCATCATCTGCCTAGCCTTTTCCCAACTATGTTGGGGACGGCTTCTAGTCTAACCGGCACGGTTGGCGCAGTGGTTAAGCGATTGACTGCTGCGCTGCGTGTCGCGGGTTCGATTTCCGCACGGAACAAATATTTGTATGACCTACAATTAGTTGTTCCGGGTCTGGCTATTTGTGTATGTGAGTTTATATGTCTGTAAACGCACCCACGACACAGGAGAAATTCCTAGAGTGTGGCAACGTTTTAAAAAAAAAAAAACCCGGATGCAGCTGAATACCAGTATTTGACATGGAGGGACTGCCTATCTGACCTCCACAACCCAGTTACTGGGTAATACGATACCCCTTGGTAAGACTGGTTGTCAGATTTTCGGGCTTCTGACGACCCGTAACGACTGTCAATGATCCACGAATGACAGCCGGGACCAACGGCTTAGCGTGCTTTCCGAGGCACGGAGGGGTGTTGTGCATTTGAATTGAGTTGAGTCATGAGTTTTGACTATTTTTGACTGAATGTAAATCGCATTTGTCACGAAATAAAAAAAGATCCAATCCACATACAGGGGTCTTGGTATGCAAAGATGGTCCACTGACAAACCGCGACAAGTGTAGCTTAACCTGATTGATCGACACGTGCGGCGGTTTTTACTCAGCCAAATGTGTACATGGTGTTTGGTCCAAAATAAATGATGATAAAATTTTTTCTTCCATACTTTTCTATTAGTCGTCAGCTCGGTAGTCACCCTCTTTCTAACCAGATCTTTCACACAGTCCATCCATCGTTTCTTTGGTCTCTACTCTTATAGCCATCGACATTCATACTCAAAACTTTCCTCACGACAATATTCTCATTCCTCCGTATCACGTGCCAGCAGTAACTAGCATTGTTTGTAAAAAGATTCTCATTAAAATTTTTCAGGTACCGTCGAGCGAGCATCCTCTTAAAGATGACTCCTACACCAACCGAGGCAATCCCTAAGAAAGATAAGAAAAAAGAAAGGAAACGCAAAAGGAAGGAAGATACTTTTCTGAAAGCCGCAGCCTCCTTCCAGATCATCGCGGACAGCTTAAGTGCAAACATAGCCAGATTACCCACCAAGGAAGGAGAACCAATGAATAACTCACCGGAATTGTTGGCTTCTGCAAAAAGTTTTGACAAAATGCTACAAGACCTGCTGAAGGCGTAAAAGATGAAACACACATACGCAACATGAGCAAACACACATAAGCAGGCGAAATTTCACAGATTGGGTATATCTAACGGTAATTTTATTAATCAAACCAAAAAAGATTTTCGAAACTAATAACTTCATGTAACTACACCACATCCTAGAAGTGCAGGTCATCATCCACATCATGCACAGCCTGGGGGCCTAAAAATGCCAGTTTAATAATAATAATAATAACTTTATTTCGGGTGGCATAGACCCATAGAACCTTAACCTAGTACACTTTACATTATTTTTTTTATAAATTGCCATGTCTCGCCACACCTACACACGACATGACCCACCGATTCTGAAAGGGACAATCAAACCTTACTGCTATTGCGTTCAGAATGCCGCTGTTAGTACCCCGTATACGGGCCAACAGGGAAACTGCTTTTTTGCGCATGATGGCCTGGAAACCATCAGTGCGCGCTTCAGCAAACATCCCAGACGCGCTACACCGCCACGGCAGACCCAACAACATTCTGAACGCATTATTGTACTGAGTGCGCAGGGCTCTGTAGGCTCGCTGCGTATATCTCACCCACAGGCCGCTTGAGTAGAAGGACTGACAATATGCTTTGAATAGCGTAACTTTCACTTCTCTCGTGCATCGTGCGAACCTGCGTGTGAGCATATTGGCTCTCACCGCTAGAGCCCTGCGCTCCCGCTCAATCTCTTCATCGTCCCTGAGGTCATCTGTCACAACGTGACCCAGATATCTAAAGGTTTGAACCTCTTTTAGGGCTATTCCATTGAGAAATACAGGAGGCACATGGGTAGGCTGTTGTTTGCCTGATTTATATATCAGAATTTCACTCTTTTTGAGTTATATTGTAACCCATGTGCCTCCGCGTACTTCTCACAAATGGACAAGAGTTTTCTTAGCCCGCTTATGGAGGGGCTCAGCAGCACCATATCGTCTGCATAGCTAATATTATTAAAACAAGTGTCATCAATGTGGCAGCCGACATGTGTGCTACTGAGCCGCTCGACAAGCTGGTTAACATAAATGTTAAACAATAGAGGTGAGCTTAAACCACCCTGCCTAACGCCACATTCCAATTTGTACTCATCCGACAGCGCCCCTGCCCACTTCACATGGTTTTTCTGGTTTGCATACCAATACCTCAGGAGAGAGATACACTCCCCCGGCACACCTGCGCTGCCTAGTTTGTCCCACAGAAGGTCGTATGTGACACGATCGAAAGCCTTTGACAAGTCTAGGAAGCACGCGTATACGCGTCCTTCTGGCAGTATAGTACCCGACAGCATGCTTTAGACTTAAAATGGCACTCTCAGTAGACAACATTGCTCTGAACCCAAACTGGGCATCATGCAGGTCGACTATTTTCGTGAGGTTTGCATTAAGCATGCTGTCAAGTACCTTGGCTGCAGTGGTGGCCAGTGAAATGGGCCGGTAGTTAGCCCTGTCAGATGAGTCCCCCGTCCTATTCTTTAAAATAGGTACCACCATAGTACGCATGAACGGCTCCGGTAGATAAGAATGGCACATTCAAAAATTAAAAAACATTGACAACACACGCGGCAAATGAACGCCTGCATATTTAAAATGTTCTATGCTGAGGCCGTCATGACCGGGCGATTTTCCACATTGCATATGGTTTATTATGTTTCTGATACCCTTAGCAGAAAAGAAAGTCTTACGCTCTGTCACGACGGCATCTGCATCATGAACACAACTCGCTGGCGACGGACCCAGGGACGACCGGATTGTAAACTGTTCCCTAAACATGTCAGCAATAGTTTTTTTTGTTTAAGCAATACCTCTAAAAGCTATTCATTTCCTGAATTCCCAGCAGATCATAAGCAATTCTTCTAATTTTCGTTAAATGGTTACACATAATAGTTTAATCACCTACAATTCATTTCATATCAATCATATTTGGTGTAAACATTGGTGGACCATTTTACGAATTTCCATACAAAACTGTCAAACAGGTAAATTGCGTGATATGAATTGCACACAGATCATATTATGAATTGTCAGTGTGTGACTCATGATTCATATTATTGTTATCCTATTATGATTCTGCCAAAGTGGTCTTTTTTAGGCCCCTTGACTTCTCTTACTGCTGAACATAGGCGTCTCATTTCTTGTGCCAATCCCCACGCTCCTGTGCCAGCCTAATCCAGGTTCTACCGGCGATGGCAACCATATCGTCCGCCTATCTCGCTGTCGAACGACCGACACTTCTTCCTTGGACTCCACTAGCAGTGTAGGTAGTTACTTAAAATTGTGAGCTTATATAATCTTTATTTTTAGCATCAGATAAATCACTGCTTTCAAAACGGTGAAGGAAATTTTTGCAAAATCGGTCATCATTTAGAGAATTTTAAGTGACACACATATTAATCTTCAATTTGTGTATTTAAAAAAAAAAAACAAACATTTGTGGACTGTAAAATTATGCTTGAAGTGACAATATAGTTTTTTTTTATTTTGAATCTTGCACAACACGGTAAACTATACCTTTCTTTTCTTTTTTTTAAAAACGTTGCCCCACACTAGGAATTTCTCCTGTGTCGTGGGTGCGTTTACAGACATAGGTATACGCTCACATACACAAACAGCCAGACCTGGAACAACAGACTAATTGTAGGTCATACAAATATTTGTTCCGTGCGGGAATCGAACCCGCGACACGCAGCGCAGCAGTCAATCGCTAACCACTGCGCCAACCGTGCCGTCAAATTTAGTATTTAAATTTAGTCTGTAAACTTATAATATAAATATTTCGTATGACGTGTGAATGATACGATTTACTGTAATTTACTTTTAAAAACACAGTTTACAATGTAAAATTTTCTTTTGTAAACTTTGATAAGTTTTATTTTTTTAGAAATTTTGTAAACGACCACCAAAATAATTTAACGAGTTCAAGTACCTATCTTTGGAAATAATAAATGTCTTAAAATATATACCTAGGGTATTGTTTTATTTTTTTTTAAACCAAATGCTCTGAACACCTGCAGTCTGACCATCGAGAGAAGGCGTTCTTGACACCTGTCAGTGCGACAATTCTGGTAGCTAATAAAGACCAAATTCGCAAAACACGTATTCGTTTGTATGTATGAAAATGACTGGTATCAAGAACGCATTCTCTCGTCGGCCGGACTGTAGACAGCGGGGCAATTACGTAACACACTATCAGTACCAATAACTTTCATTTTGACAGTTCAACAACATTCATTGCGTTATTTACGTTATTGAGCAGATAAATTTTTCAAGCACATGAAGCAATGGATTAGCAATATCCTTCAAAACGATTCAGATTGTCATTGAAGAGCGGGGCCTCCTAGCACAGGTATAAGTATACCTCCTTTACTTAAAAGGAGGTCCCTATGTAAGTTTTACTGTAAAAGTTGTAAGTAGGTACATGTTACTGCAATAAACTTTTTTTTTTTTTTATTTTACCATCGATAACCATGATCGAAAAGGTCTGTGTAATACTCGAATGTACTGGTAACTGGAAAGTTGTGTGGAAATCGGCTGTCGCGGTATAGGCATGTGTTACGGAGGAATGAGGAAAATGTCTTGAGGAAAGTTTTGAGTATGAATGTCGATGGCTATAAGAGTAGAGGAAGACCAAAGAAACGATGGATGGAGTGTGTATGATGATATGGTTAGAAAGGGGGTGACTGTCGAGATGGCGGCTAATAGAGAAGTATGGAAGAAAAATGCGCCGACTGCAACTAAATAATTGGGATAAGAATAAATTGACCCCTCTGGGGCCGGAGAGTGATGAAATGATGATTATGATTTAAATCTTTTAAACACGCCGCCAGCCAAATTTGAATATGATATCTCGACAGTTATAAGTACGCATCAGAGATAATAAGTGAGTCGGTCTTCTGGGCGGCCATGCGGGGACAGTACAAAGCCTGTGAAAGTGTGATGGAAATATAAAATCAAAATATTTTATTTATTTAGAAAGAAAGAAAACACACAAGCCACACGACATCACACAAGCCAAGACAGCCAGTCGTCGATTTCACATAATCCTACATGAGCACTTATGAAACGTCAGAAGCTAGATGCAGCGGTTCCAATTGGTCGTTTCCTATGGAGAAGAAATCATAATTTTATATTATCAATAATAAGCCTTTTCCCAATTATGTTGGGGTCAGCTTCCAGTCTAACCAGATACAGCTGAATACCAGTATTTCACATGGAGCGACTGTCTATCTGACCTTCACAACCCAGTTACTGGGTAACACGAAACCCCTTGGTAAGACACTGGTTGTCAGACTTTCGGGCTTCTGACGACCGGTAATGACTATCTAAGATCCACGAATGACAGCCGGGACCAACGGCTTAACGTGCTTTCCGAGCCACAGCGGGGTCTCGATGTGTAACGATGGTCACCCATCCACAGGCCGACCGCGGCAAGTATAGCTTAACTTCATCGATCGACCTGTGTGGCTGTTATTACTTAGCCACAAGTCCCTTTAATGTAAAATTCTAATTGGGGTGTAGTGTATGAGCTCGGTCGTTTATTCCGTTACACGTATACAACATCCCGACAGACGGGCAGCTTGCAAGTCCGGTTAAGCAGGCGATTACTTCCTAGGTTGAAATGCCAGATGCCACTAAAAAAAAAAACAGGTAATGTATGAGTCGGACTCGCGCACCGAGGGTCCCGTACTGTAGGTATGTAAATACAAATTAACGGTTTTCGAATTTCTTTCTTTACTTGCGCTATATGACATTGCTTCTTGCCAAATTTCATGATTCTAGGTCAACGGGAAGTACCCTATAGGTTTGGTTCTCTTGCGAGTGTCCAAATATGCGGCATAAACGGAACATAAACGGGCGTATCTTTTGATTACGTTGGCTTAGAAGCTTCATTTTTTCACTGCTTCAAGGGATTGTAGCTTTGAGTATTTGAAATTAATTTCAACTTGATAACTCCACGCGTTCCTGAGAAAAAGGGTCTTGACAGTCGGACAGAGATACGAACAACGAAGTGGTCGTATAAGGGTTCCGTTTTTCCTTTTGAGGTACGGAACCCTTAAAAAACGAGCAGCTGCCCATCAGACGCAACACCCATCTGGTCGGAGAACCCCCAGAGAACTAAACAACCGGTTCCTCACTGCTCTATAAGTATCAAGGGCAGTTTTATTTGTTCATAAAGTGCAAGGGGATTTTATGAGGGTTCACCCTTATAACAGCCAAGATCATTTACATAATTGTCTCGAAACTCATGGCAACAGAAAATGGCAAATGATTTTATTTTTGTAAGGTGGTTTGCAAAAACACTTTAACACGTCAATCATATTTTAAAAACTAGATCAGGGGGCCTAAAAAGGACACTTTAAGGAATACCTCTAAAAGCTATTCATTTTCTGAATTCCCAGCAGATCATTAGCAATTGCTCTAATTTTCGATAAATGGTTACACATAATAGTTTAATCACCTAAGTACGAGTACAATTCATTTCATATCAATCATATATTATTTGGTGTAAACATTGGTGGACCATTTTACGAATTTCCATACAAAACTGTCAAACAGGTTAACTGCGTGATATGAATTGCAGATCATAATAATTATGAATTGTTAGTTTGTGACCATTTTATGATTTTGAATATGATTAATATTATTATCATATTATGATTCTGCCAAAGTGGCATTTTAGGTCCCGAGGTCGGCGTTTCCTATCTGATTGCAAATAAATGATTTGATTTGATTAGTCTGAGAAGAAAGGTCGAAACAAACTCAGATGTCACAGTCTCTTTTAAAGTCCAGACCGCGAAATTCGCATTTTCTTGCTTTTTTGCAAATTTAAAGATCAGTTTCATATTGCATGTTGAACAGAATACGATTCGTGAGCGTAACAAGTATGTATTTACAGAATTATAATTATGAAAATCATCAATACAACCCTCTACTCACTAAAAAACGGAAGAAAATTTAAATTTTGCGCGCTACCTTGACGCTTTCGCCTTAACATCGACACCATCACATTAAGAGTCAATCGTTTTCCGCTAAATGAATTGGCAACACATAAAATTTTACGTGCCGCCAACATTCAGCCTCATAAATTCCGTATAGCCATATTTCTAGCCGTAATCTCACATCGAAGTATTGATCGTGAGTTTGTGACCTGCGCAGTGCGTCGAAAGCTATCTAGACCAACTAGACTTCCTTTGTGTTTTCAGTGTGCCGAGCGGAGTCTACCGTGCGTGACAAGTTGGTCCTTCGAGCCGGTTCCCGAACAGTACAGAGGTACTTCAGATGAAAAAAAATGGAGGTTAGTATAGAAAAGTTTCAGTTATTCTATCTCCTAAAAAATAGTATTAGAGTGGTATTTTTATTTTCGAGCAATTGTTTAGCACCCTTCAAAATTATTCAGATTGTAATTGAAAGTGTGTTACGCAATTATATATTGTGCAGATGGTATTGATAGTAAACGAAGCCAAAGGAGTATGTAAGGATCAGCAGGTGGCGTTCTGTAGTTTCTGCCTACACCCATGGGAAGACGGAAGTTCATGTATGATTATGTTAAAGGTTATTTTTTTTAAACTTATATTTTTAACAAGTCTTTGTGTCAATAATCCAACATAAGCTTGGCTTGGGTTGTGGAGGTCAGATAGGCAGTCGCTCCATGTAAAATACTGGTATCCAGCCACATACGGTTAGACTGGAAGCCGACCCCAACATAGTTGGGTAAATGCTCGGCAGATGATCTAATATAAGCTTGAGGGGAAGTGCGGGGCGGGGGGAGGGGGGGGGGAGGCACCATTTTGTGTGCCCATTGGTCTACAATAGCATGGCGTTAGATCTAAGGGTGAATCTAACACAAAGGGGAGTGAGTCAGTGAGTAATAAATCATTTGACGCCGCCCCTGCAAGACAAACAATGCAATACAAACGTTCTAATATATTATTGTTATAATGTTTCAGGTAGCCGGGGTAACAGCAATGTCATCCCCTCGTCTGACACGACACCCCAATAGTGTTCGCCGCACCTGCCTCGTAGACCCTGTTGATTTTTTTTTATGGACCTGTCGCGTGCTTTGTTTGACGAGTTTGGTCCTTCGAGCCGCCGACGCCGGGACTACGGACTGTACGATTCAGTTAAATATAAAGGTTAGTTGTTTAGTTTTACGTATGAGCTGTGTCTTTTACAATCCACATGTAGGTACTTTTGAAGTTTATCTTGGATATTACTGAGTTCGGAGAGAAACATCGTGAGGAAACCAGGACCTGGACTTATACTAATATCATAAACGTGAAAGTTTGTATGGATGGCTGTATGTTTGTTACTCTTTCACGCAAAAACTACTGAACGGATTTGGATGAAATTTGGCACACAGATGTTTTATAATCAGAATTAACATATAGGATACTTTCTATCCCGATATTCCCACGGGATCGAAACCTATGCGGGTGAAACCGCGGGGCGCGTCTGAAATCGCCAACCTGTCTTGAGCTAGCATGGTGATGAACGCTCGTGCCTTCTCTGTATGAGAAAAATGCGTTGCTCTGCACTGGAACAATTATAGGTTGGTGTTATTATTATGAGCTATTAAGCCCTTGTACCTTGGCACACAACGTGGCAATGCTGCCAGTCTTTGAGTACTCAGTGCCAGTCGACAGCGATGCGGATGAATTTATTGATGTCATTTGTTAAGTTTATTATTATGTTTATTTAGATTATGTCTGGACTTTAAAAGAGACTGTCCTCTGTGTGACCTCTGAGTTTTTTTCGGCCTTCCTTCTCAGATTAGTCAGATAGGAAACGGCGACCTCATCTAGTTTTAAAATTTGATTGACGTGTAAAAGTGTTTGTACAAACCTTCTTACAAAATAAAAATCATTTATCATTAAGTAAGGATATCAGAATGTTATTTTTTTTAATATAGATATTGCAAAGTGAACCCTGGTGGCCCAGCGGTAATGGCCGCGACATACGAGTGGTAGGTTTGAATCTAGACAGGCGCTTTACCTTGTCTAAATTATTTCATCACCACTGCTCTCAAAACGGTGAAGGAAACATCGTGAGGAAACCAGCATGCCCTAGAACCAAAAACTCGAAGACATGTGACATCTACCAACCCGCACTGGACCCGCTCCCTCTCACAGAGAGGAGGCCTGTGTCCCAGCAGTGGGAACATTTATAGGCTGATTTGATCACAAAGTATTATGATGAATACGGATATGATTATATTTAGTATTTACTTGTAATTTTCAGGTCTCTGGTGGACGAGCTTCGGCACTCACTCGCGTCTGCAAACGGCTGTCTCCAATGCACCGCACTTCATCTCCTGTTGCGAGTTGGTCCTTCACAACAAGCTCTGCACTTCTGCAAGGTTGCATACACACTAGATAGCCTAGTATTACAAGGTTCGAGTTCGAAAGTTCGAGTATTTAATTCCAGTTACTGACATATCGTTTTTTAAATGTCGCAATATTTAATCGTGTACGTTTTGAGGAGCCTCCGGGTCGCAAAAGCTGGAGGTAATGGGTAGAGGCCTATGTCCAACAGTTGGATGATGCAGGTTAACAGTAATAGTAACTTTTGGGAAGTTTTTGTCAAAAAATTGTTTTATTTCAATAACAATTAAGGACAGGAAAAACAATATTAAACACTAATATTTTAAAGGCGAAAGTTTGTGAGTGAGTGCGTGTTTTGCGTGAAGAAGTAACAAACATACAAAGTTTGTTACTTCTTCACGCAAAAACTACTGAACGGATTTGTAATACCTATATTATTTTTTTTTCAAACTTATGTGGGTGAAACCGTGGGGTGCAGCTAGTTATTAATAAAAGAGATCGTACGTGTATCACAATTAGAGACAATTCACAGCATAATCGGCCTATAATGTTCCTACTGCTGCGACGCAGGCTCTCTATGAGAGGCAGTGGGCTGTAATCCACCACACGGGCCCAGCGCGGGTTGGTGAATGTCACAGGTCTTCGATTTTTATTTCTAAGTCATACCGATTTCTTATATTTTCCCGCACTGTTTTATGAGCAGTAGTTATGATTTAAGTTGCATAAAGTCCCTCCGTCCAATATCCTCCTTACTGAGGTGTTTTTAAAATGTTTTCTTTTTACTTTTCAGGTCCTGACACCGATGGGGTGTAAGTGGCTCTACCAACGCCTGCTGAGCCAAAGTCAACCTCACCTGCCCGCGGTACACCCTGCTGAATCACCAACGAGGCTCTGACGAATCCCAGGCTTCCTCCACTTAAGGGTTGAGGAGACCAGTCTCTAGAAATAGTTTCTATATTTGTATGTTAGTAAGGTTTGTAGTGGTTTACATACAAAAAAACACACTTAATTCTTATAATATTTAGTTTCGAAGGTAAATATAAATTAGGTTAAGGATCTGTTTTTTATTTATCCTCGTCATCCTAACATGTTATTTGCCGCGCTTAGTCTGTGGATGGGTGACCATCTTTACATACCGAGACCCCTCCGTGGCTCGGAAAGCACGTTAAGCCGTTGGTCCCGGCTGTCATTCGTAGATCTTTGTCAGTCGTTACGGGTCGTCAGAAGCCCGAAAGCGTGACAACCAGTCTTACCAAGGGGTATCGTATTACCCAGTAACTGGGTTGTGGAGGTCATATAGGCAGTCACTCCATATAAAATACTGGTATTCAGCTGGCCCATTATGAAATGACATTCTTTGATCATTCTGTCTATGCTTCCGACAACAAACACCGTTTCTATGATGGTCATGCTGTACTGCCTGGAAGAGCTACAGATCAATGTCGGGGTTGATGAAAGCCCTTGCATATACAGGCTGGTTATTATTATATCTCGAGACCCTGGGGTCCTGGACCTTTGGAAGGTGTACCAGGGATCGACGCCAACTATTATTATGTATTCTATCATCATCCACCGACCCTTCTCCCAACTATGTCAGGGCCAGCTTCTAGTCTAACCAGGAGCAGCTGGATACCAGTATTTTACAATGACCGACTGGCTATCTGACCTCCACAACTACTACTAGGTAATATGATACCCCTTGGTAAGACTGGTTGTCAGAAATTCGGGCTGCTGACTACCCGTTACGACTGTCGAAGATCTACGAATGACAGTTATGATCAAGTAACGGCTTAGCGTGTTTTCCGAGGCAAGGAAGGGTCTCGATATGTTGTAATGGATGGTCCCAACTGTCTTCAACCAGTGTTTACTTATCCAAGTACAACGTAACTTCAGCTTCCACCGACCCATGGAGCTATTGATACCTACCCACGAGCCCACCACGACGTCATTACGTCGGCGCCGGCTGTCGCTTAAAACCAGCGCTGGGGCTCTGTCTTGAATAGGGTTGCAGCATAATGCTGAGCGATAGCCGTTTTGCGTGGATGTGGCGCATGTCAACCATTTCTTATTGTTTTATTTTCTGTAATTGTTCTTATGTTCTTTTGTGCGTCATGTTTACCGCAAATAAACGTATTTTCTTTCTTTCTTTCACCATCCTATAAACGTAGTACCTAATGTCATCTCTGTTCTCGTGGTCCTCAGAGGCGACTGAGCATGGTTCAGATGGTTCAATCAATCAACTCAACCTATCGTAGTCCACTGCTGAATATAGGCCTCTCCCAGGTTGCACCACAACACCCTGTCCTCAACCTTCCCCATCTTGTCTGTCCCAGTCACCTTATAATGGTCGTCGGTCCATCTAGCTGGAGGGAGTCCCACGCTACGCTTGCTGATACGTGGTCTGCACTCCAGGACTCGTCTGCAGCCTCAGCCTACGCCGTTGGCCCCGTAGGTCTTTGACAGTCGTTACGGGTCGTCAGAAACCCAATATTCTGACAGCCAATCTAACCAAGGGGCATCGTGCTATCCAGTAACTGGGTTGTGGACGTCAGATCGGCAGTCGCTCCAGGAGCGATTTGCAACCGGATGCAGTTGAATACCAGTGTTAAACATGTATACAGTGTACCAGTGTCCGGTGTGTGTGTGTAATGTGTACCAGTTTTATGCATGTGTGTGTGTTGTGTGTATGTTAGACTGGGAGCCGATCCCAACATAGTTGGAAAAAGGCTAGGCATATGATATTATGTGGAAAGTTTTGAGTAGGAATGTGGATGGCTATAAGAGTAGGGGAAGACCAAAGAAACGGTGGATGGACTGTGTGAGAGATGATATGGTTAGAAGTACCCCATTTTCCCCATCCCCATTGCTGGGAAAAGGCTGGGCACATTGATTGTAAGAGGCTTACAAAATAAAACAAAACATTTAACACAATTTGATTTTTAATACCAATTTGAAAAATAAAGGCCGAAATATAAAATGCCTTTAATACGAAAAAAAACACACATTTCGGTGCTTATATTAAGCACTATTTAAAACAAAATTTAAATTAAAAACACACTTTAACACAAATACAAAAACTTTTGGATTTGATCCATAAATCACGGACATTGTACCCAATTCAATTATGCACCAACTAAACTTAATTCAGGCGATTGCTATCTTTCTCTATCTGATAGAGTTAGAGAGAGATGGATGTTTAAAGTACTGCGTTTAGTTGATCACACAGAACACGCTGACATTCAAAACGTATACCTGAACTCGACAGGACTCAAGAGAAATATCGTTGTCCTTTTCTCTCACTGTGTGTTAGTAAGAGACAGCAATACCGTCAGTTTAGTTGGTGAACAAGAGACTTGGCTACAAAATCAATGATTTATTTACACTGTGACAGGTACGTTACCAACAGGTCCAGATCAAACCAACTCTGGATCTCGAAAGGCTGGTCCGGGGGTATTCCCAGACAGGCCTTCAACTTTTCATTGAGATCCTTAAAATCGCGCAATGCTTGTTCGGTCAGTTCCTTTGTTCCTTCTGCCATAGCTGCAACTGAAGCTGCACGGGCTGCTGCTCGCTGCTGCTGACTGCTTTTATGGAGGTAGCTGGGTGCTGATACTGCTCCTGGAAAATTACAAAAAAAAATCTTTTAGAAAAAAATCTAGTATCTAGAGACTTGGTATCCTACCAGTAAGGGGTTAGTATAGTAAACTTGGAATTACTTTACAACATAACATCACGACTCAATAACCCGTTGCCTGAACTCAAACTTAAAACTTAAAAGCCATTGGGTAGTACGATGAGAGGAACAACTTGTATCAACTTGGGTTATCCATGAAGATTTACACACAAACACAAAACGTCTTTATTGTGTTGCAGAATCTACATAAATCAAATGTAACACTGATACAAATCTGAGCACTGTACAATAAAGTGCAGGGCAGACGCCATTTTGTTTTAACTCCCCTTTCCAACACGCGCGGGGACATGATGTGCTTTTTCATAAAAATCTGACCAAATCTTAATCATAGCTGGGCACCGTTAATCAAATAGTTCACTTCGTTAATACCAAAATGATCAACCCTTTGAAGTGGACGAGACACAATATAAGTATATTGTTATTACGTCGAGGGGTGTTTATTGTTAACAGACTTATGGAAAGTTAACGGAAGTTAATGAGGTCTAAATAACCGGTATTGTACCCAATTTTGGCCGCAGCCCACCACGCGGGCACAGCGCGGGTTGGCGGACAAATGATGCTATTTCTAGCCGCGTACCTCATTAATTAATTTGATAATCTTGTTACATTTTCAAGGGTTTTTAAAACACAGTATAAAGATATCAATGGTGGTAACTTAGTATAAATAATTTCATCACCACTGCTCTCAAAACGGTGAAGGAAAACATCGTGAGGAAACATGCATGTCTCCTTTCGAAGCCACGTAGCATCGACCAACGCGCAACTAGAACCGCGTGGTCGATAAAAACCAACACCCTCTCGAAGAGTAGAGGCCTGTGTCTCAGCAGTAGGAATAATGTTATAAGTTGATTATTCTAATGTTATGTAAGAAACAAGTGAGCACTCACCTCAGTATTCAACAGTAGGGCTACAGAACGGGAATATTTGAGAGCGCCTCGAAACTCGCGACTGCACGCCAGACGAAGGGTCGACCGAATGTAAGTGTTGCCATAACTATCAATCAAATTCGGACGGTGATTCATTGAAAATTGGAAGGATTTTTATGACCAATAGCTATTTTTAAATGTTGGAATTTTAGTAATAGTCTTTGAGTTTTTCTAGGATTCCGTACCCAAATGGTGCCAACAGGAACCTATTACTAAAACTCCACTGTCTGTCCATCCGTCCGTCTGTGCGTCTGTCAGTCTGTCTGTCACAGGGCTGTATCTTTTGAACCAAAATAGGTAGACCCTTGAAATTTTCACAGAGTATGTACTACAATGGCCACTATAACAGCAAGTAATAAACGTATAGTAAAAGGTCTAGTGATCACAAGTACTGAACATGAGATCCTGGGTTCGATTACCAGCGGGGAATTGCGTAACACACCAACAGTAGCAACGACTTTCATTTTGACAGTTCAACAACATTCATAGCGTTATTTACATTGTTAGGCAGACAAATTTTTTGAACATATGAAGCAATGGACTAGCAATATCCTTCAAAATGATTCATGTTGAGACTGATAGTGTGTAACGCAATTAGGGTACAGGTTATGCACTTTTGGAGGTATGAGGAACAGGGTGTAAAGTTCACTCATCCTCCATTGAAAAGGGAGGATCCTCCAACCAGACGGGTGTTAAGTCTGGCGGGCAATTGCCCAATGGTTGATATTGGGAAATTGTATCTATGCTAATTGCACGGTAAACTCTGCTTGCGAGATGCAGGATTTGCGTGACGTCAGTATGACGCGTTGTTCGCATGTGGCGTTGTAGATACCGCTAACACTATTATTATGTTTTTCCATTAGGAATTTCTCAGGAACAGCCCAGTCTAGATTTGTGACCGGTTCGTGGCAACAGGCTTGACCCAATAACATGGGACTTGCACATAACTGACGAAATGTAGGCGTCAATTTCTTTTTCTCAATTTCTACCCTCGCTCTCCAAACGACGAGAAAAGCACCGTCTTAGTATTTTGAAGCAGTTTCATAAAAATTAAAAAACATACAATGTCAGCAATTTCAGCGAAAACGTACGACTTTACATTATAAAAGCTCAGAAGAGTCTGGCAACACCGCCGGATGTAAAATTGAGCTTTCTAGAAAGTTCCAACTTCACTGCGCAGGTCACGATCAATACTTTGAGATGAGGTGTGTCTGAAAGGGAAGCGGGGGGGATGCTGTTGGTACAGGTAAGAGCAAAAATATGTATCACTTAGTGAATTCACAATCACCAATTCATTCAATTCACTTTGTATAAATTCAGGGATGAATAAAGGCAATTGTATGCAGCTGAGATGAGAATGCTAAGAGTAATGTGTGGTGTTACACGAATGGATAGAATAAGAATTATTACATAAGCGGAAGTTTGATAGTGGCACCGGTAACTGAAAAGTTGTGTGGAAATCGGTTGTCCTGTGTTACGGAGGAATGAGGAAAATGTCGTGAGGAAATGGATTAAGAATGTCGATGGCTATAAGAGTAGGGAAAGACCACAGAAACGATGGATGGACTGTGTGAATGATGATATGGTTAGAAAGGGGGTGACTGCCGAGATGTCGACTAATGGAGGAGTCATCATCTTCCTGCCCTTATAATAATAAATAATAATAATAAATCCCTGGACATTTCACACAGCACCATTTGTCCCAAGCTAAGCAACCTAATGCTTGTGTTATGGTAACAAGATGGCTGATAAACTACTTATATACAATTTACCCCATGTTACTTGTGGTCGGCGCAACACTTCTTCTTCTTCCATTCTCCCCTGTCAACCGTCACGCTATCATTCACTCCCTTCTCTTTCATATCATTCCTCACACAGTCCATTTATCTTTTCTTCGGCCTTCCTCTCCCTCTCCACCCATCAACATGTATATTCATCACTCTTTTAGTCACATGCGTTTCGTCCCGTCTCATCACATGCCCATACCAAGCCAAACGATTTCCTTTCAACTTTTCTGTCACAGTCAATAGACAATTCTGACTCTGCGGAAAAAAACATGGAAAAACCCAAAACGACTGCCGACGGCTGACCGCTGCAGCGCTGCAGCACAACCACCCTCCCGTAATGACCTTCGGAATTGTACCTTAAAGGCAGCAGTGCGATTCTGTAACCATTTCACCGTGAAAACTTAGGTGAAGTGAGCGTGGAGTGAGCTATCATTTTTTTTTTATTATTATGTTCAAAATGTGTATCGCAGAGTTTAAAATTTTTTTATACTAAAAACCACAGAAGCCTTTGACGGCTTATCTAAGGCAAGTGAGTTCGAAAAAATATACTTATCTAATATAGGTACTACAAAGAAACAAAAGACGCTAACTTTGTAAGCTTTACATTCTAAGAATATTTTAAGCCTTTACTTATTATATAATATATTAATAGCATAATTAAAGATGGTAGTAAGTGTATCAAACTAAAGTACTTATTCATAGTTTGTTATTTGCAGAAAATGCTTTTTTAATAAAAAGATTAAAATAAACAAGCACTAATAAATAAACATTTCAACTAATGCTAGGGATTGACACTATTGACAGCTCACTCTAAGCTCACTTCACCTAAGTTTTCACGGTGAGATTTTTACAGAATCGATCGGCAGGTTCACATACCATTTTATGGTAAACTATAGGTATATTGAAATTCTAAGATAGTAGAATAGAATAGAACATTCTTGACCATGTACAGATGCTAGCACATCAAGCTACTAAAATCTGTCAAATTTCTTTAATAGATTTTCATCTTTATCTCTAAACTATTAAGGTCCAAGGTTGATTGGGAAAATTTGGCAGTTTCGGGTAGCTTTACCTGCTGGCGTTTGTACACTATAAATATTACATAATCAGACTATAATGTTCCCACTGCTGGGACACAGGCCTCCTCTCGGTGAGAGAGATTGGGCCGTAATCCACCACGCGGGCCAATTGCGGATTGGTAGATGTCACATTTCTTCGAATTTTTCGTTCTAGGACATGCCGGTTTCCTCACGATGATGTCCTTCACCGTTTTGAAAGCAGTGGTGATGAAGTAATTTACACAAAGTGAAACGCCTGTCTGGGTTCGAACCTACAACTCGTAAATCGCGGCCGTTACCACCGAGCCACTACTGCTCCTAAATATTACAGAATGTAAATGTAGATAATTTTTAACCGACTTCTAAAAAAGGAGGAGGTTCTCAATTCAGATGTTTGTATTTTTTTTTTATGTTTGTTCGCGCATAACACCGTCGCTTGCCAACCGATTTGAAAAATTTTGTTGTATTTGTTGGATAGGGTATACTTCCCAAATGGTCCCATGAAAAAACTTCCGAAATTAAAGTTATTTTTCACTTTGTAGTGTTTTTATGGAAGTCAATTGTTTTTTTTTTGTAAAAAGTTTTTTACAAGGGGTGACACAATGGGCGGTCTTATCGTTAAAAGCGACCTTTGGATGGATTTAGAGAGAAAGGAGAGACAATGCTGCAGGTCAGGCGCGGTCCGAGGGGAGGGAGGGTCGTGGGGGTCATGACCCCAACCCAAAATCATTCAAGCTGCCGAAAGTCTGCATGATGTACTTGCCTTACTTACTTATGTTACTAACTTACTACTTGGTGACCCCAGGTCAGGGGCCGTCCGACGGGGGGGGGGGGCTCGTGGGGTCATGACCCCCCCTCCCAAAATCATTCAAGCTGCCGAAAGTCTGCATGATGTACTTGCCTTACTAACTTATGTTACTAACTTACTACTTGGTGACCCCAAAAACTTGGGCTCCGACCGAGCCTGCTGCAGATAGTCTGTGGTGTATTTACATATACAATAAATACATACACAAACCATATACGTATCTTTATAAATAAATATATACAGTAAGTAATAGGTAATCATAAAACAAGTGCAACGAACATAATAGATGGCGTTTAAGGAGGGAGGAGTATTTTTATAATAATTTTTAAAATGGACAAAGATTGGGCACGCCTTATTGACACGGGCAAGGCATTCCATAACTGCTTGAACAGTAAAAGATTTATTGTAGAAACTGGTGAAATGCATCATATCTCGTCTAAAGTTTACTATAGTATATACACGTCATCATCTGCCTAGCCTCTTCCCAATTATGTTGGGTTGGCTTCCAGTCCAACTGGATGCAGCTGAATACCAGTATTTTACATGAAGCGACTGACTATCTGACATCCACAACCCAGTTACTGGGTAATACGATACCCCTTGGTAAGACTGGTAGTCAGACTTTCGGTCTACTGACGATCCGTAACGACTGTCAAAGATCCATGAATGACAGCCGGGACCAACGGCTTAACGTGCTTTCCGAGACACGGAGGGGTCTTGGTATGTGAAAATGGTCACCCATCCACGGACCAACCGCGGCAAGCGTAGCTTAACCTGATCGATCGACCCGTGCGGCTGTTATTACTTAGCCACAAGCCCCTCTACGATAGTTACATCATTATTCGGTAATTATAATTGGAAAATATTATTTATTATATAATCTGTCCACAAGGTTAACCGTTTTTTGACAATTCGAACGGCATCCTAATTGCCTAACACACAATCAATCTCAATCTGAATCATTTTGTAGGATATTGCTAATCCATTGCTTCATAAATGTTCAAAAAATGTGTCATGTGTCTACTCAACAACGTAAATAACGCAATGAATGTTGTTGAACTGCCAAAATTAAACCGATTCCGATTGCTCGTGTGTTACGCAATTATGGTGTTGGTGAGCAATTATTTATATTTTTTGTCAAAACTGATACACGTACGATAATATAATGTCTGTAAGAAGTCATAAATAAGATAATTAAATAAGATTAGGCAGTTTATTACGCATTTTAATGTTTACTTTTACTTAATTTGGAATAGTAACGTTCTAAGGCAGCTGTCACAAAACGGTTATCCTAATGAACAGAGTATAGGTGTAAATCGTTGTTTAATTTTAATTCTTACAGTTGTAATTGCAATCATGTCATTTGGTTACATAGGTTTTTATTTTTTTATTTATCTGTAGATTCTTTTATATTTGTGAACGTGAGAACGTTGTATGCCATCTAGACATTAGAATTGTTGACGATTCTCCTTTTTGTTAAGTACTTGTACTTGTTGACAGGCCTACACGGTCCTCTCATACCTATTAAGACTGTAATTTGGAAATATAGTAAAAGTCCATTATTTTTAACCTGTAGTGGTCGCAACCTAAGAAATCACGTGGTCGCGTGGATTACATAATTATGTAGGCCAATTTATTTGTGGTTTTTTAAATGAAATTCAATCATATTATTATTTATTTATTGAAATATGACAAAATATGTCTCCTAAAATCAAATAAAAATTCACATAAATCGTTAACAGTCTTGTTCAAATCAGCTATATCAAAAACTTCTTAAAATTCAATTAAAAAATAAAATAACTTTAGATAAATTCGAGATCAAAGGCGTATGCTGTTGTTGTTATTCACGTCTTTATAATAATTAATATCTGGCTACCGGTCATCCATCATTTGATGATTCTGAAACGGCAGGAGATTCCTCACGTCTGTCTCCACCTCGATCTGACACTAGATTTTGTTCCTCAAAGTTACCCTGCTCATGAGGTGCCTCACTTAAATTATCTCCCTCCTGTTCGGAGTGGGACTGATGATCATGCTCTTCGAGACAGTCCGGCTCATCACTAGTCGAGACCTCTTGGTCAGAGTCAGCGTCTTGGTCACCTTCACGAAGCCAGCTTTCAATATGTGCCCGCTTTCTCAAATCCACTTTTTTCTACAATAACAATACAAATATTACGGGTTCTTATAATTTACTACGATATTTCCTAAATACGCAACAAAACAATAAATTTTACCTACCTACGTGTTCAAAATAAGGTAAATATCATAAAATAAAAAATTTAGTTTAAAAAATACTTACGTAATTGGTCGCGCGGATTATGTATGTAGATCGCCAAGATTGAACACCATCTCCTGACGCAACCACACGTCGGTTACCACTCTGAAAGTATAATTATGGAATCCCGGCTAACACACTTGAATAGTTTATGAGAAATTTCATTATAAACAACCATGGATTACATAATATAGGTATGTAATCCGCGGGACCACTGCAGGGTTAAAAGAGTACCTAACCATGGAGTTTATTTTCGGGTGTTCTCCATAGGAAACGACCAATTGGAACCGTGCACCTAGCTTCTGACGTAACGACCATTTCTGACGCTTCATTAGTGTCCATATTATGTGAAATAAAATATTTTGAATTTGAATAAATGTAACTTATTTCTTCTCTGAACTGTACCTAGGGTATATAATATGTTCTGTGTGCACATCAAGCTACTACAATCTGTCAAATTTCTTTAATAGATTTTCAACTTTATCGCTAAAGCATTAGGTTCAAGGTTGATTGGGAAAATTTTACTCTCGCTCGCACACTATCGCTGCCTACACTCAGAATAAGAGTACTCTTTCTAACTCACAGAATGTTTCATATGGAAGAAAGAGACATACGCAGTGAATGTCTTTTTTATGACTGCTAACAAAATAGATGGCATTAGTTTGATGTTATAAGGTGGAAATGCCAGGGTAGCCCGCGAAAATCAAATTTTCTTTTATAAATTTAATTTTGTATATATTTTGGTCCTGCTCACAGAGTCATATTAAAGGAATCGTAAAAAATTGAGCCAATTTGACCTTTATTCGTTCGTGAGAATTCGTATTCTTGAGACCAAATAGAATACGATTGAAATTTAGCAATAGGGTAGAAACTATACCGTATTCTTTCTAACATAGAGGTCGTATAGTAAGGAAGAAAGAGATGAATAACATGCGGTTGTCAAGGTTGATTGGGAAAATTTTACAGTTTCTGGTAGCTTAACCTGCTGGCGTCAGTACATCGTCGATACAAAACGTCTGTGACTGTAGCGACATCTATTAAGGTAGCCCGCGAAACACAAGTTTTCTTTACATTTTTGGCATTTGCAGCTCAGAGTCAGGCTTTATCATAACTTAGAGGGTTGTATTGATTATAATTTGAAGGATTATTATATATTAAATTTTGAATAAATTTGGGTCCAGCTGACAGACTCACGTAATAGAAATATTAAAAATTAAGCCAATTTGATCTTTATTTGTTCGGGAGAATTCTTAATCCTGAGACCGATTATGATACGTTTGAAATTTAGCAAGAGGGAACTATAAGTGTACTCTTTCCAACACAGAGGAAATATCGTAAGGAAGAGAAAGATGAATAAGCGATACCTACATACATTTATCTCCGGAGTTGGTTTCTATTCAGAAAACTAGAGGGCGCTAGGCGTTTTAAAACTTCCACAGGTAATTCGCAAGAGGGCACTACTGGTGATACCGTTTACAAGCATTCGAAAAGACTGTCACTACAATATAGAAGTCTCTTTCTATCTGACGAAACATCCTGTGAGTTAGAAAGAGTACTCTATATGTTTTCCCCTCTTGCTTTATTTCAGCTGAATGTTACAACACGAAAAATCTAAAACTGTGTTGCCAAGTTACCTTATAGATAATGGTAATCATTTCAAAGCCAAAATTAAAAAGTTAAGCGTTTTAAACATTGCACAGGTATTCCACAGGAGGACTCAGATGATGGTCATTTTGCGAGTATTAAGGGTTAATGCGATAAGGTAGCCCGCAAAATTCAACTACACACATTTACCAACCCACACTGGGCTTGCGTGGATCACAGCCCGCTCCCTCTCACACAGAGGAGGCCCGTGTCCCAGCAGTGGGAACATTATAGGCTGATAAATTGTGGTTGTTGTTGTTCGTCGAGAGTTCATGAAATTGTCATTCTATAGGGCAATTTTAATTTAGAGACTTGTATTGATGATTTTAATGATTATAATTTCTGTAAATAAATATTTTTTGCCGTCACTAATCATATTTTAATCACCACAACATGACCTGCAAAAGGCAAAAAAAAATACACACGCCAGACAGACGCCAGCCTGCACATCAAACTACTACAATCTCTCTCCCTAATTTTTTTAATAGATTTTTCAACTTTATCGCTAAAGCATTAAGCTTCAAGGTTGATTGGGAAAATTTTACAGTTTCGGGTAGCTTGACCGCAGGCTGGCGTCTGTACATTTGAATTTTGCGGGCGACCCTGACGGTTTCACCAAAAAAAGGTAATCACTAATTAAATGTCTCACTGATGGTGGCGCGTGTGTTGGATCATTTGGTTCCCTACAAAATGGTTGAGCTTATGGTTATAGTTGGTACTGATCCACGCGTCATGTTCGTGAACGGGCGCCGTCGGTTGAGACTGTGTAGTGTAGCGACAAGTAAAACTAAACTTTAAAAGTCAGGGGTGATGAAATGAAAGAAAGGGAGGTAGAAAACAATTAAAGTTATATTTATAAACCATTAAAAAGATGGAGATGGACTCAAGAGTGGTGGGTGTGTAGTAAGTGGAGGTAATGATGATGATGAGTGATGGGAGGGTTGAGGAGGCTGAGGTGGAGCAGTTGCTGGCAACAGATGCGGGTACAGTAGCAGGACCAAGTGCAGTTGCAGGTACAGGTGAGGGCAGATGCTGGTGCGTGCGCGGCACGGAGGGCACCCGTAGGAGGGCCCACGCAGCAAGACAGGTCGCAGCACGGCAGCAGGAGGAAGAGGCACGGCGGGGACGCCGTCAGCCTACCAGGTGAGGCGGCCCTCAGATGCTGATGCGTGTGCGGCACGGAGGGCACCCCTAGGAGGGCCCACGCAGCAAGGCAGGTCGTAGCACGGCAGCAGGAGGAAGAGGCACGGCGAGGACGCTGTCAGCCCACCAGGTAAGGCGGGCCTCAGATGAGATGCGGCCCGATAGGTTCAGGTACGTAGGTGGCTCTGGAGTATCAGGCCTTATTTATAGTGTTCACTTTAGAGGCAAAACTGGAACTGACCACTGCATTGCGTGGATCTATAATATAAGCTTGTAGAACAACATCATGTAGAAAATATGAATTTGAGATATGATTGTGGCCAGGGTTATTTACTTTTGCTAAGTACGCATGTATATTTATCCAAAAAGATGCTGGCAGTTAGAGATATATAATAAAGGTTACCATAGCGACGTTTTTGTTAAAGTTTGTCTGTGTACTAATTGTGGATAAAACGTGTCCTGGTGTCGTGAGAAATAATCAGATCAGCGCCTAACGGTAATGGAATGCTTATTCTGATCTGGAGGAATGAATGAAAGTAACTGTGAGTATGTACATTATGTTACAACTGGTCATCTCTTACCTGCCAGGGACACTAGCTGGTACCAGTGCGACACTAACCGAGACTAGTGCGACAACTAGCCGGGACCAGTGCGACACTAGCCGAGACTGGTGCGACATTAGCCGAGACTAGTGCGACACTAGCCGGGACTACTGCGACACTAGCCGGGACTAGTGCGACACTAGCCGGGACTAGTGCGACACCAGCCGGGACCAGCGCGACACTAGCCGGGACCAGTGTGACACTAGCCGTGACTAGTGCGACACTAGCCGGGACCAGTGCAACACTAGCCGGGACCAGTGCGACACTAGCCGTGACTAGTGCGACATTAGTCGGGACTAGTGCGACATTAGTCGGGAGTAGTGCGACACTAGCCGGGACCAGTGCAACACTAGCCGGGACCAGTGCGACACTAGCCGTGACTAGTGCGACATTAGTCGGGACCAGTGCGACACTAGCCGTGACTAGTGCGACATTAGTCGGGACTAGTGCGACATTAGTCGGGACTAGTGCGACACTAGCCGGGACCAGTGCAACACTAGCCGGGACCAGTGCGACACTAGCCGTGACTAGTGCGACATTAGTCGGGACTAGTGCGACATTAGTCGGGACTAGTGCGACACTAGCCGGGACCAGTGCAACACTAGCCGGGACCAGTGCGACACTAGCCGTGACTAGTGCGACATTAGTCGGGACCAGTGCGACACTAGCCGTGACTAGTGCGACATTAGTCGGGACTAGTGCGACATTAGTCGGCACTAGTGCGACACTAGCCGGGACCAGTGCACACTATCAGTAGCAATGGGTTTCATTTTGACAGTTCAACCACATCATTGGGTTATTTACATTGTTGAGCAGACAATTTTTTCTATCATATGAAGCATTTTTTATATCTATGATAGTGTGTTACATAATTAGGGTGCAGATCTGTTAATTTAAGACTAGAAAACCAATTCTCGTAAATTAAGTACTTTCAAAATCTAGTCGCAATCTCATTTCAGCGACAATCACTGTCAAAAACTTGTCAAAAATGTAGGGAAATTAGAGGTAATTTTGACAGATTGAGACCAGGGGGCTTACCAGCAGCTCTTATAGCAGGGCAGAAGTTGAACTGCACTGCTTTTTTGTTCTATGACTGTACAAAAAGCAGTGCAGTTCAACTTCTGCCTTGATAGAAGAGCTGCTGGTAAGCCCCCAGACTGTGAACGTTCTTAAAATTACGAGAATTACCCCTCAGATTCGAGCGCTGTATGTGAGGTTAGGGATTAGGCACATGTCCATTAATTTGTCTTTAAACCAAATTGGTAGGTCACGTTTCATGAGAATTATCTTCCAGGTGATTCGCTGCGTCTAAAAGGTTTAGTAATAAAAGGATTAGTTTGGATTTTTTAAATAAAACAAAACTTAGATGACACAAAAATGATATTCAAAGACATTATATTCTGTAATACACAAGACAAAGTTACAAAAGTCTATAAAAGAAAAAATTGGGTTAACCCAAAGAGTTTATAAAAACATTGACGATGTTATCCTTGCGTCTAGTATTATTTCATTATAGGATGTTCTTGGTAGCCCGAAAGATTACAATTTTCTTCACGTGTTATAACTTGACTGATGATCGATGGTTGTAGGTTAAAATGATGATAAATATGATATTCTTTACAGTCGTAAACATTCAGAAATATACAACCAGCATAGTTGGGTAACACACTATCAACCACAATCTGTATCAGTTTCTGTTTGCTAATCCTGTCAAAATGGAAGCTATTTTTACTGATAGTGTGTTACGTAATTACCCAGCTGATAGATAGGTACTGCGGGATAATTCCGTACCGCAGTATCAGTAAAAATGGCTTTCATTTAAACAGTTCACCCACATTCATTACGTTATTTACGTTGTTGAGCAGACCAATTTCGAACATAAGAAGCAATGGATTAGCAATATCCTTCAAAATGATTCAGATTGTGATTGAAAGGGTGTTAGGCGACAGGCTAGGTTCCTAAAAAGTTCTAATTAGTCCGTCAGTTAGATTATCAAAAAATATTGAAACCGTATTTTTTCTTTTGTCGATTATATAAAAAATGATGAAGATATCGCCCATTACAGTTCCGCGTGACGTCACTTGCTTGCGACACTTTTGCAAGCAAGTGCGGTCACGACCCCCACTCCCAAATTTTGACGCGCTCTATCTTTGTCATTTTTCGTTTGATTGACAAAAGAAAAAATACGTGTCCATTATTTTTCGATAATCTAACTGACGGACTAAATATAATTATTATTTTTTTTACCCAGGAAACTATTAGGGTGCAGATGACCGAGCAGAAAAATCGGAAGAAAAATTAAATGTCTCGGGCAACCATATCGCAACCCCTTTAATAAAACCATGCAGTTACTATGATTTCTATCTCTACAGCGGAATCATAAACCAGTTTACGGATATGTGTCGGGGGAGGATTCTGCATCCACGCTTCAATAAAAATTTCCTTTCGTATTTGAAGGCGTTCTTTCCAGGTTAAGTTTAGCTGTGATACGGCTACAAACCTTTCTACATGAGAAAGCGCTATGAAATCTTGCAAACTGTTCACTGATGGTACTACTACTGGTAGAGATTTCTTCGTCAGGAGCTCCATATAAAGCTTTAGTTGTAGCTCGAGTAACTCCTCAATTGATATTGGTAGACACGTAAGTGCCATTACCTTCTGTTCTTGAGAAAATGTTGCGAATTCTGCCAATGGTATCGCTTTTAGTCTTTGTGCAATTGTTTTACCACGCGCCATTTTAACAACTACTTGCTTAACTTCGAGTGCGTTCAACTGGATCTGAAAATTAAAACCATAAATAAATGAGAAGATGAAATATGGTCATCATCTGCCTAGCCTTTCCCAACTATGTTGGGGTCGGCTTCCAGTCTAACCGGATGCAGCTAAATACCAGTATTTTACAGGGAACGACTGCGTATCTGACCTCCACAACCCAGTTACTGGATAATACGATACCCCTTGGTAAGACTGGGTGTCAGACTTTCGGGTTACTGACGACCCGTAACGACTGTGAAAGATCCGCGAATGGCAGCCGGGACCAACGGCTTAACATGCTTTCAGAGACACGGATATTATAGCATTCGTATCGTCAGAAAAAAGAACAATTCCAGCATCTATATGATTTTCTGTGTAATTAATTAAATCATTAATGCTAACTAATAATTAAACAATATGAAAAAGATTGGCCCTAATATTGAACCTTGGGGATCTCCCTTTTTTATTAGCTTAGAACACGATTTGTGTACTTTTTCACATATTTCCTCAGTCACTTTAATTTCTACGTAATGCTTTCGATATTCCAGATAAGATTTAAATAGTTTTAGAACCGGTCTTCGAACTCCACAGTGTTCCATTTTTGCTAATAGCAGCTTGAGATCGACTGTGTCAAAAGCAGAACTTAGATCAAGAAATAAGCCTGCAACTTTCAGCTTCTTATTAATTCTGTCACCTGCTTCCTCCACTAAAGCAGCAATTGCGTCATTTGTTCCCACATGTTTCTGATAACCGAATTGCCTGAGATTCAGAATTTTATTGCGATTTAAATGACTTAGGAGCCTAATTTTAAGGTTTTTTTTATTTATTTTTTTTAAATAAAATAACCGACGAAAAATTTCGACACTATAGGGTCTAAACTCATGTGCTGAATCCAAGGTTACAGTTTGCGCGTCGATGTCCCTGCCACCCTGTATGTTCTTATGCCCTCTGTGCAAGTCTTATTATTTATGTTTTGAAGAAGGAACCGTTTCATTTTACTGGACACCTTTATTCCCTTTGTTATCCAGGGTAGCTTAGGACCCTTTTTATTACTAACCCTTTTTTGCTTCTTTTTAAATCTAGCGCAGTATGTTTGTCCATTTTTTTTAAAAACCCGTTTATACCCGTTTTATCAACTCTAAGTTTATAATGTACGCGGACGATATCAAAATTTACAGATGCTGCAAGAATATACAAGACTGTCTACTTCTTCAAATGGACCTGGATAGATTATATACCTACTGTAACAACAATAGGCTCTTTCTCAGTCTACCCAAATGTCATGCCATCTCATTTACCAAAAAGAGAAATAAAATAAATTGTAACTATTCGATTAATACGTTCTTACGGTCTATGAACTAGGTATAAGTGCTTCCAATCAAAGGTTCCTTACGTGCAGCTATTGAAACGGTATGGAGTACTAGATTTGGGATCTAGGCGGTTGTTACTTGATGTCATGACACTGCACGGCATATGCAATAGCAGGTTTGATTGTATTGATCTAACAAACAAATTGTGTTACAAGGTACCCAGAAATGTTATTCGAAGGGGGGTGCGCGTCCCTCAACTATTCCATACAGACATATGCAGGACTAACGCTGGGGAACGTGCACCTCTTCGTCGCCTTGTTCATTCTTACAACACGCATTTTATTCAACTGGATATATTTTGTCTATCCAAGCAATCATTTAAGAGAATTGCTCTGGATAGTTTGGTTAGCGAGTATTTTAAGTTAAATTCAGCTTCAGCTAAGCTAAGTAACACCGCATAATTGTGGCAGCGATTTATATTTACAGTGTTTTATATTTCTTTTTCTTTTTTATCACTTGTCTATAACACTTCTCTCAACCTTTAATTAAAACGTGGACAATGGTGTGGGTTACGTGTTTGTTAAATCTTAGTTTAAGTATTTCTCTGTATTTTGTAGCATGTAACTGTTTTTTGTCCCTAATAAATAAATAAATAAATAAATACCTTCTTTCATCCAGTTAATATTCAGTTGACTAAAGTCTTCTGAATGTTTTCAACTGTATGGTCTAATATTAATATTTAAAAAGTTTTGACTATTATTGAGTCCTATTTTTTCGGTTTTTACGCTACAGAATAACGCTGCATGTCCGTCAGCCAAGTAACATTGATGAAATTTTCCGGTAAATTCGTCAAAAAATTATCTAAACACAATTGGGCATTATTCCGTCTATAGGTAACTTCGTTAAATATTGGCCTAAAATTGTAGGAAGTGAGTAGAGTTAAAAAATTGATAGTTTTTTTATCGGTTTTCAATAATTAAATGTTAAAATCTAAGCAAATAATTCAGTTTTTACCAAAAAACTGCTCAAGTAACTGTTCCAACTTGGATAGAATTTTTTTATTTATTTATTTATTCACACCAATAAGTACAACATCTTGCAGTATTCCAATACGATGCTAGACACACTTAATAAAACTATCTATAAACTATACAAACATAAAATTCAACCATAAAAATTCAATAATATCTAAAAATTACAATGTTATGCCGCCTTCAATGCACATTTGTGCTCATAACACAAATTTCGGCAGGCTATCGAACACATCTTCCGACGGCATATTATTTATAATCCTTGCGGCCCTTGACAAAGGAGCAAACTTTAGTAAATTCGACCTAGCCCATGGAACATCTAACAAAGCGGGGCGACGGCGCGCCCCCACATACCCGACCGGGACTAGCAGCCGCAGCGCCTCCAGCACATCTGGGTGGTGCACCAGCCCGCGCAGCACCCTCGCCACGTACTTTACTAACGCGACGTCCCTCCTAACCGCCAGCCTGGTGTACCCGACCATGCCCAGCACAAACAGACTCGGATACATCAACGGGTAGAATGGGTAAACCCCATATTGCTTCAAATATAAATACCTCGTGAATTTATTTTGTATCTTTTCAACTTAACAAATTTCTGAAGGATTTGCTACACAAGTCCATAATATGAGTGCGAAAGGTCAACTCGGCTACAATATATTTTTTTTTTTTACAATTTTAAGAAAGCTTACAGGCTAATACTTAATATGAACCCCAAGATCACGCATATGCATGACACGCGGCATTACTGTGCCGCCCATCTCATACTGATTGTGCAGCGGGACGTGCGCGCGACTGTACCTAATCACACAACATTTGGTCACATTGAAGACCAGTTTGTTTTCCTGGATCCACTGTACCACCTTATCGAGATCTCGCTGAAGTTGCTCACAGTCCGAGGCGCCCGCTACTGAGATAAATACTTTAAGATCATCTGCAAATAGCAAACACGTCGCACTGCTCACGACCCCAGGGAGATCATTAACCATAATAATGAATTCCAGTGGACCCAAATTACTGCCCTGGCTTACCCCAGAAAACGTATGAAATGGTTTAGATTTGTAGTTCAAAGTTCTTCATAGTTCTGACTAACCGGATTTCTATAACAGCAGAAAATGTAGATATTGGTATTAGTATCTTTAACACCACATATCTCAAAGCATTCTATTTTGTATATTTTATACAAAAAGGCTATTCACAAATAATATCATTTCTTGTCAATATTAGACTACCACCCCTTTTTTTTTATTTTTTCTACCATTAAAAGAAACGAATTTATAATTTTATTGTTCATGTTGAAACAGAAAGCTGCCTGCATTGGCAGAAAATGTTCCGTTACACACACATACAAGTTGTTACGTTTAATATCCTGCAAGTAAACATCTACTTAATTTTTTTTTTGTTGCTTATTCCACATAAATACTGGAGATAAATATTAAGGCAGATATATTATATTCCTTTTCCGTCGCATTGACAACTGCTATGTTAGGATCTGTAGTTGTATGAGAACCACTTTTCACAAGATTAGGAACGAAAAAACTGTTTTCTAAGGCTATTTCCAACTCTAGTACAGTTTTCTAAGGGTTCTTCACTATTTTTATGGACTATCATGTCAAAGTAGCATTTCATATTATCAAAAATATTATTCATGCCATAATTAGTTAGTTTTTACTGTAATTATAATGTTGTATGTATTTATAGTATTTTTAAGTTATATTAATATTGTATTGTATGTGTTTTATATGGGCCTTGATGCCTGAAATAAATGGATAAATAAAAAAAATAACAATTAATTAGAACTAAAAAAGCACTTCCTCTCTCCTTAAATATCATCATTATTATATTGTTATTATTTATTATTACTCTTGTTTCATGTTTATTATTATATGTATATATTTAGTTAGATGAGTAAAATATACTTTATGAAAATATTAATTGTTTAGTGTAAATGGTATGTACACCACAAACTACCTACCATATTTGTCTCTCCTTAATTTTAATCCATCCAAAGGTTGTCTTTAAAAGATCGCTTTTAGCGATAAAACCGCCCATTGTGTCACCCTTTGTAAAAAAAATAATAATTATATTTATGCTCTGTAATTTGTATGGTGTACAATAAAGAGTATTCTATTCTATTCTATTCTAGAACTCCCCTGCGCTTGTAAAACATTGTGTCAAATTTAAATTAGAATCAAATAACATCGCATAGTCGTGTGTACAAATGTGTTATTACTATAAAAGATGAAATATAACACGTTTATAATATTAGTATGATAGGATTTAATTTCCTCACATGTCTTTTTTCTCCAACTGAATTCAGACATATACTGTCTTAGGATTAATTAAACTACTGCATGAGGGCAACAAAAATTAACATACATAGTTCATAATGCTACAATTAACTTTGTGTCTGGGCACGGTCTTACCCATTCTCCTTTATTATTATTTTTACATTCATTCCTTTGATTGAATCCGGCTGATGGTTTACGACCCCTAGGAGCAGAACAAAAAGAAAACAGGTGCGGAGTTCCATAGGCTCAATTTATATTGCCACGGAACGGAGTGGAAGCGATTTTTTTTTATACAAAGCATAATGTACTATAAGTCAAAAGGGTAACGCACAAATTAGATACACACATACGCACAGGTCGCGCATCTTCTGGAGAATTATCGCGCATTCTCGGGAATTCCCGCAGTAACAAGGTCGTATCTAGTTTGCACGTTAGACAATTGACATAAAATTCACTTTGCTATGTTTAATATCACTACGCGGTAGTGTAAATTGAGCCTTATGCGATACTCGTACTCACACACACACATCTTACTTCCTACTAAATTATAAACGTGAAAGTCTGTATGGATAGATGGATGGATGTTTGTTACTCTTTCATGCAAAAAGTACTGAACGGATTTGGATGAAATTTGGCACACAGATGGTTTATAACCAGGATTAACATATAGAATACTTTTTATCCCGATATTCCCACGGGATCGAAACTTATGCGGGTGAAACCGCGGGGTGCGGCTAGTATATTATAGAACGTTTTGACATTTGAGAATGCTTTCTTGACACCTGTCAGTTTTCGCAAAACACGTATTCGTTTGTATGAAACCAACGAATACGTGTTTTGCGTATTTGATCTTTATTAACTACGAGAACTGTCAATGTCAAAACGGGCCTTTTATTTTTTGTCAACTTTAGCCCAATTCTTGTATCTTTGTATACCTAAATTAACACAGGGTGGCAGGGACTTCGACGCGTAACCTTTTACCTTGACTACTGATTCTAGACGCCCTATGGTATAAAAAACAATGTGTGTGTCTAAACGTACGTAACGTATAATTACGTGTCGCGGCGACGGACACCGCGGTTACTGGCGATGCCTCGCGGCCGGACCAACCTGCTGGGTAAAGCACCTTTGACGCGCGCCTTGTATACACTCAACGAAATCTCGGAAAGGGTGGATTTATTTACCCTGTTCTATGAATGAGTTCACAAAAATTACTTTACATGTGATAAGCTTTATATAATGGAAAATAATATTGTTTAATACCACGCTACCGATTTGGGGCAACCTGTAATTACCTATAGTTGTGTTATTATTTATTTATTACCAAATTTCGTAAATAACACCTTAACAGCTATAACGCCAATGTTGGGAATAATAAATAAATTAATTAAGTTCCACACATTTTGACCGCGTAGATATTGCACTTTTCTATGAAACGGCTAATTTAAAACATATCTACCTAAAAATATGTATTTCTAACATAAGTTTAGAAAAACTGAAATAAGTCTGGATTTGTAAATGGCATGAAGCTCTCCTTATATTATAGCCGCATCGAATCGCATTGCAATGCATTTTCATAGAAAAATGCGAGGTGCGGCTAGCCTGTAATGTCTATAATAAGTCTATAATGTCCACACTGCTGGGACTGCGGCCTCCTCTTAAGGTACAGGCTATAAATCACCACGCGGGTGAGAGAGAGCTGTAAACTTTTTTGTAACAAATCTAAAAAATATAACAAATCGTAAAAAAAATGAAAAAACGCCATACTTTGAAAGTAACCGCAAATGTGTTAAGCCAAACAGAAATCTCAATGAGTTCTAACCGCCTTGCATTTCATTACAGATCAGAAATAACAATAATATATTTAATTAATCAATTAAATAATAAATAAGTGCTCACTAACCTGCGTTGTTTGAAACAAAACAAAACTGACAAATTAAAATTGCAATTTTTCTCGCCGACAAGAAACACACGTCATTCACTGTTTTCACTCGAGGACAAAATGTATATAAAAATATACTTTTGACGCTGGCAGAATAGTCAACACGGCTCAGTTGCCAAAGAAGAAAGAAAAAAAATGTATACTCTGTGCAAAATGGCCGACTCATATTCGAGTCTAGCATGTGATTGGCTCGTTATAGCTTGAGTGTTGCCATTTTACAATTACCAATTAATACCAAATTTTACTGTTAGAAAAATGAACAAAACGATGGGCATTAAGTAGGTACCCAATTTTTATATTTTAAATAATTAACATAAATTGAATTTTACTGAAACCAATGGCAATTAATAACGTCTTGGGAAAAGTTCACCAATAATTGAATACTGTAGCTATTATATTTATTCAGATGATTTTTGTGTTGCACCTCGTGAAGAGGACACATTATTTTGTATGGAGGATATTCGAGTTGGATGAGAAAAAAGGAATATTACTTATTTGGTAATGAATATAATAAATCTGTACATATAATGTAGCTTGACAATATAATAAAGTACTAACAAGTACTTGTAACGTAGTAAAAATAATTTTGTCATAAAATATCGCGTGGACAATTTTGCTTTTGGTAATTATTTTGGTAATTTTAAGTGATTCTCACCCTAAATACAATTAAAAGCTGGTGTTTTTTTAATGTGCATTTGAAGAAAACACTTGTTTTAATATTTAAGACTTTCCCTGTAACAGTAAAAAATGCTCAAGATCTTATTTCCCATAAGGAAATTGTACTTTTTCATTCTGGCCGGCACTTAAATTTTTGGGTATAAAATGTTCGACACTTGAATGATGTCGTTTTGTGAACAGCAACAAACCATTTACAATTTAACGCATAATTTTTCAATAGATAATCTGTCCATGGCAAACCGACAAATTGAGACCTCGTACCTTGCGCTAATACTAAATAGCCAAATTACGATCAACGTAAACGTACTTGCGACCAACTTCTATCAGGATCGATCCACAATTTTACGAGCCATAAAATAGGACAGAAAGAGAAGAAAAAAGAAATAAAATAAGTTTATTTGACCCAGGTTAAGTAAGCACAAAATATTCATACAAAAACAAAAAAAAAATTGAAAAAAAAACTCAAAATAGTATTGTATGCCTCGGCTGCGCCAAATAGGCCCAATTCAGCATAGAGCCAATCGTCCACCGCCAGCTAAACTAATTAAGAACTAAGTTCAGTGAACTAAGCTAAGCTAAACTGGGAATAAAGTTGTACATCCACCGAAAAATAAGCTAAACCTAAGTTAGAATAAAATATAATACTCTTTAATATGTCATCATCTGCCTAGCCTTTTCCCAACTATGTTGGGGTCGGCTTCCAGTCTAACCGGATGCAGCTGAATACCAGTATTTTACATGAAGCGACTGCCTATCTGACCTCCACAACCCAGTTACTGGGTAATACGATACCCCTTGGTAAGACTGGTTGTCAGACTTTCGGGCTACTGACGACCCGTAACGACTGTCAAAGATCCACGAATGACAGCCGGGACCAACGGCTTAACGTGCTTTCCGAGGCACGGAGGGTACTTGGTATGTGAAAATGGTCACCCATCCACGGACCAACCGCGGCAAGCGTAGCTTAACCTGATCGATCGACCCGTGCGGCTGTTATTACTTAGCCACAAGCCCCTCTACTACAATACTCTTTAATATGTACGCCATATAAATTACTAATTTACCTTAGTCGTCTCATCGAGAGCATCTGTGGTCAAGTGGGATCGGCCCCTGTTTGATTGTAGGTCGTGAGGTCGAACCCAGGTAGGCACTTTACTTAGTGTAATTAATATCATCACCGCTGCTCTCCACACGGTGAAGGAAAACATCGTGAGGAAACCAGCACGTCCTAGAAACATACCGTACTAGACCCACGCGGTGTATTTATGGCGCACTCCCACTTACCGAGAGGATGCCTGTGTCCCAGCAGTGGGAACAATATAGGCTGATTATGCTTATGCTGCTCTCATCGTCATTTTTATGCTAGATAGAAGACATCCACTGTTGGACATAAGCTTCGGGATCATGCACCAGCATCGTCTCACTACCTCGACTGGTCCTCAGCAGCTCTTTAAGATTTCTGATATAGTCGCCTCTTAGGACAACGTGAACCATGACTTTTATTCTGGTCGTGAAATCGTCATGGTTTAACCCTTGACCTTCCCCAAATAGATATCCTGGAGACCAACGAGCGTTAAATCGGTCACGGTCACAGCGAGGTCAACATCTGCCTAGTCCCCAACCGTGTTAGGGTCGACTTCCAGTCTTACCGGATGCAGCTGAATAGTATTTTTCGTGGAGTGACTGCTTATCTGACTTCCACAACCCAGTTATTGGGTACGATAGAAAGTCTGACAACCAGTCTTACCAACGGGTTATAGATACGATAACCCGTTGGTAAGACTGGTTGTCAGACTTTCGGGCTTCCTACTACCCGTAACGACTGTCAAAGATCTACAAATGACAGCCAGGACCAACGGCTTTTTTTTTGTATGGGAAATCTTCAAATGACCCCCCCGCACTGGGTGGAGCGGAAGGGAGTGTCAGACTCTTACTGAATAAAACCCACCCGTGTTCCTTCCTTAGCCCTTTCTGTTCCAGGGCAGCGGTAAACCTTTCTGACGATCCCGCTACCCTGGCAGACGATCCCGCCTCCCTGGCAAGGACCAACGGCTTAGAGTGCTTTCCTAGGCATGGGGGGTTTCGACATGTTAATGACGGTCACCCATCCACAGACCGACCTCGGCAAGCGTAACCCGTGCGGATGTTAATGATTGAGCCACGAGCCCCCCTAGCCGGTGGTCAGTGCGAGGTATACTTACACAAATATTTTCCGTGCACCATTTACACTTTACCACCTCTCACCATAGTGTATCCAGGCCATGAAAATATTTTTCATTGGTACACGCGTCAACGTCAGAAGAAACTGCAGTCGACCACGTGCCGCTCCTGTATTTGAGTAGGGTGCTCAAATACACGAACGGCTCTCAGAAAGTACAAGTTGTGATAGCCGTCGTTCCGTCCTCGCCGTCGACGCCCGTCGCGACGCCCTTTACCATATCCGTCCCGACCCTTGCTCCAGCCAGTCCGCGCTGCTGAGCCTGTAGTTTTAAATTCGTCCCTAAATAATTCCGATCCAGCCTGTCCCTTGCTGCCCTCTCCCAGCGACGCCCTAAGCCGAGGTCTGTATCTCACAGGGGGCCCTTAACGTGGTCGCTTAGTTTTGAAGTTTTGAAGCCCTGGCTGGAGGCCTTAATTTATTGAGGCATCCACAGGCAAGCCCGGTTAAGCAGACGACAACCTCACAGGCTGAGCTGCGAGATGCCATTAATAAAAATAAAACAAATACACGAGCGCCATGTTGTCAACGGCTGTGCAGTTGCTTCCGCCGCTGACGCGTGTCGGTCGTGTGTATGGACACGAAGGATTCAAAATGAAACAACCTAATTTCCGGCCTAACCTAATTTATACCTAATTTAAATGTATTTTCCACTCTTAAATATTATTTTCACCTTTTTATATAAGATTAAAAAAACTTATCCTATACAGTTTACATATCTAGAAACAGGGTCAAATTAAACGAGCTAGCTAAACTTCACGAGACGAGATGGGCATTCAAAAAAAAACTTTATAAAACATAAAAATACTTTCTATGATCAAATTTTCACCCTTAGTCCTCGAAGAAGCTGTAGTATTTGAAATTGTGATATTAGAAAAAAAAAAATGTTTTATCACGTCTAGTTATCGATTCCCATGATGACGTCTGTGAAGTTGCGCTAGTCAATTTAAATTAACCTTGCACTTAATAATTAAGCGCAAATTGGAAGCATGGTCAAGCATTTCAAGCAAAGGCTGGCTAGAAATCCAGATATCGGGAGTAACGCTAGTCGTTTTCTTAGAGGTGACAAGAAGTTGGTCACCCTGGTCATATTCCATGAGAATATCCAGGGAGTCTGCCACCTGAACTCCTCTAGCTGGTCAGAGGAGTTGTGAGCACCAGTTCCCGTTGGTAAATCCTGGACTGGTGGTCCCTGGTTCGGATGACGGGTGTTGGTAGAACCAATTCTTGTTAACTGGTTTACTGCCCCCCCCTGGATCTGATGGAAAGTCCTGGTAGAGGCAGTGTCTGATGGTGAACGCTGGACTGGGGCCCTCTGGATCTTATAGAAGGTCCTGGTGGAGCCTCTGCCCGATGGTGTTTGAGTGCGACCGACAGCTGATGGACTGCTGGTTGAAGAAGAGGGATCTGAAAAGTAAGAAAACGTTTTGTTAAGTGGGTAAGTATTTGTGATGTAGCAGAAAATTGGAGTACATATGTGTACAGTCACGAGCACCAATATGTCAACACTTGGCAACTTTCAATTGAGATTTTTTCTTGAAATAACGAATGTAACGTTAAAATACGATACGTTACATAAACCTATGGGTTCGAAAATGCTATGTTCGTAACAACATAAAATTACATTCGAAAATAAAGGAGTAAATCGCTTATGAATAAAGTCGAGTGTATACATACTTTTGCTCGTGACTGTACATATGAAAATGAGTCCTTTTTCTATGGATAACTGTTATTGCCGAAAAAAGCTGCCCTCCGATGTGTTTATCCAGCTTCCTTCCTCTTACTAGACGACGGTCTAGGATACGAAGAAATATTTACCTTCTTCTCCAACCCTGGCGAGCCGGAAACCGTGAGGCCCCCGAGCCCGGAGCCCAGCTGGAGGCTCGAAGGTCCAGCTCTCCATGTTGACCGCCATCAGAGGCGAGCGGGTGACGCTGCTTCTCCTCTAGGACCTGAAAAATGATAACAATGATATTTTAGCTATCATCAGCCAACCCGCACTGGTCCGCGAGGTGGATTATGGCCCACTCTCTTTGATCCTTAAATTTTGAGTTGAGTTGCACGATTACTGACAAACGCGTGCACTGACTGCACGAGTCCATTCAATTTGTGTTGTTCTTTCCTCAAAAGACCATTTCAGACACCAATCTACATGGTCTTCACATGATCTGACCAAGATTATGTCTGGACTTTAAAAGAGACTGTAACTTCTGAGTTTGTTTCGGCCTTTCTTCTCAGAGTAGTGAGGATAGGAAACGCCGACCTCATATAGTTTTTAAAAATATGATTGACTTTTAAACGTGTTTGTACAAACCTACTTTTAGTAATAAAATCATTTATCATTTACTGAATTTCACAGAGAGGCTGATTATAAGCTGATCATGACCATTGTGATTATATTTTAGCACTAGCTGCGCCCCGCGGTTTCACCCGCATAAGTTTCGATCCCGTGGGAATATCGGGATAAAAAGTATCCTATATGTTAATCCTGGTTATAAACCATATGTGTGCCAAATTTCATCCAAATCCGTTCAGTAGTTTTTGCGTGAAAGAGTAACAAACATCCATACATCCATACAAACTTTCACGTTTATAATATTAGTAGGATAATATACAGAATAGGTATGTTTTAGAATTGTAAAACATTTACAATCAAACAACGTTACAACGACGTAACGACAACGACAACGACAACGTCGACAACGTTTTTTTTTTTTCATTTCATGTCCAGGGATATTATTATTATTTTCTTATCCGTACCTATCAAACTTTTATTCATCGCAACCTCGCAACGCATGCCGAGTGCCTTATTATCAAGGGTTATTATTTCGTGCAAATTTTTACGTTTTTTTTTGTTTGAAACATTCCGTTTTTTTTTTTTTGTTTGAAACATTCCGTTTTTGTGATATTGTTTATTTTACTATTTTATCAGACTGCTTGTAATAACCCGTGTAATATTTAATCCTACTAATATTATAAAATGCGAAAGTTTGTTTGGATGGATGGAAGGATGGATGGATGTTTGTTAGTACTCCTTCACGCAAAAACTACTGACCGGATTTGGATGAAATTTGGCACATAAATAGTTTATAACTTTAAATAAAAAGTATTTTATATGTTATTCCTGGTTATAGACCAAATCCGTTAATTAGTTTTTGCGTGAAAGAGTAACAAACATCCATCCATCCTCACAAACTTTCACATTTATAATATTAGTAGGATTAACAAAGCTGGTGATTCCTGAAATGAAAAGGCGGTCTCAGATAATACTGGGCGGAGTCTAAAGATATTATCGAACTAGGTCAAACTTAAGCCCACCAAAAATCCAAGGGTTTTAAGGTAATACGGGGGCGTGGTGCATACGGCCTGTAAACACGTCGACTCATTAATAAAATACCGCTTACCCATTGGTCAATGTTATCGCATTCACTGCTTTTCATGTTAAAGGCGTTTTAGCTCTGAAAGTGTAGCTTTCACTGAGTTCGTTTCTATAGACCAATGAGGACAAAGGATGACGCAACACATTTATTGATCGTCGATATACACCCCTCGACCCACTGACCCCTCTCTGAGCTCCCCCTATATTGGATGACGTAGTATTTTAAATGATGCACTTTGGTTTTGTCCAGTGTAACATAATAATCACTATGTTTTGACAACTGAGGGGCAGTTCTCCTGTATAGTTACTATACTCTTTGGGCAGTTCTCGTAATTCTCTGCTCAGTCTGAACTCAGTCTCAATCTGTCAAAAAAACCTCTAATTTCCTTCCATTTTTGACAATTTTGTGACATTTAAGTATTTATTTGTCGCCGAGATGAGACTGCGACTAGATTTTGAACGTTTTAAATTACTAGAATTGACCTTCTGCTATTGAGAAGTAATAATAATTTCTGTAATCCCTAATAAAAGAAGAAAATTAACCCTTCGAACGCCGAACGTGGATCCACGCGAGGCATGATAGCTTTTTAATTGTTTCTGTAATTACAAAATTATAATAATATTAGCTTATTACTGTCATTGATCACCACGCTTGCTCAAACAAAACGGCCAAGTGCGAGCCTGAGTCGCACACAAAGGGTTCCGTACCACCGAACAATCATTACATTTTTATTAAAGGTATTACAGTTCAAAGGATACAGACCTGTGACAGACGAACAGTGGACTCCTAGTCCCGCTGTCACCCTGTGGCTGCAATCCTAAATACGAATTGGCTAATACCATATAATATGTATATAGGTTTTACATTTCTATGGCTAATACAAACCTCTACTTTATAAGTCCAGGTTTCCTCTCGATATTCTCCTTCAACGATGTCAGCGATGTCCAAGATAAAATTAGAAATTAATGCACTAACCTTAAGCTTCAACCCTTGGGTATCCTGTACAGCTTCAAAGTCCTTCAATGGGTATACAAGGAGCAACTCGTCCTGCACAACAGACGGCGGATAGCGCACTGCAGCATTCACTTAGGACGCCCAGGTCTAGAATATTCTGAATGCACTGCGCAGGTCACGATCAATATTTCGAGGTGCGATGTATGTACTTCGAATTTGAGGGAACGAGGTGCCTACACATGTACATTCTCACGAACGGGGTTGGTCTTAAGGGGGATGCACTAGCCTTACGTTTAAAAAAAAGACAAAAGTTAAATATTTTCTAGATGGCATGGAATGAGCGGATAGGATGTGCGTATAGGCGCAGTAACTGGGTTGTGGAGGTCAGATAGGCAGTCGCTTCATGTAAAATATTATTTTGCATCCGGTGCAGCTGCATCCAGTGAGACTGGAAGCTGACTCCAACATAGTTGGGAAATGGCAGGCAAATGATGATGATGGTTTAGCTTGTAGGTAAAAAGGTGTTTTTATACATTACTAGCTGACCTATATGGCAATATGGCTAGGAAATATTGTTTTTTTGTGTGAAATATAGATGTTGGCCGATTCTCAGACCTACCCGATATGCACACAAAATTTCATACAAATCGGTCCAGCCGTTTCGGAGGAGTTTGGTAACAAACATTGCGACACGAGGATTTTATATATTAGAAGAAGATTACCCCAAACATACAAACTTACAAACAAATTTTGGTAATTTTAAGTTAGTGAGTCGATACTGTCCAAGTTAAAATTGCCATAATACAACAAAAATCATCGATATGATTTTCATGATTATTATTTATGTACTTCGGTAAATAGATATTCAAATAATCAAAAATTCAAAATACGCGCATTGATGTGGAGTTGCGGAAACCAGCCCGTGTTACCTATTAGGCGCGCATACGTTTTTATAACCGTACCGCACAACCTGACATTGAGTTGAAAATAACAAAAAACTTAAGAATATTTTATTTTTGGGGGCTACCGCTTCCGCCTTAACTGTATATATAGAATTGTAGATATATGTATGCACGTGCACATTGTGTGTATGTGTGTGCGTGAAAGCGGCTCGACCAATACTGAGCTTTCCCGAGCTTGCACACATAGAAACCATGCATGTGTTCAGTCAACACTAGTAAAAAAATTGCATTGACAGTGTCTTAATGACGTAGCAGTAAGGGCGATTTTCGTAGTGCAAGTGTTTTTACCACTGATGTGTAAGACAGTACGTGCATCAGACACACAAGGAAGACCAACAATATAGAAACATTGCAAATATATTCTATGCCAACTCATCAATCGATATTTTTTTTATTTTTTTTTATTGTTTTTTTTTTTTATGCGTCATGTTTGCCGCAAATAAATGTATTTTCTGTCTTTCTTTTTTCTTTTTTAAGATTACATGTTTGGGCGAATAATATAGTATTTAAATTGTTGTTATTAGTTTATGTTTTATGTTGGTACTTGTTATAATTATAGATATACCTACTTATTTATGTAATTCGTTCTAAAGCCGTGTAAATTAAAGAATAAAATTTAAAAAAAATAAGGTGAAAACAAATATTTTTTTTAAAATATATTTGGATGCATACGAATTTAAATTAAGTTCGGTGTTTTTTTAATTACAAAACAAATACTTAATTTTATCCCAAAGAAAGATGGGCTAATGTTATGTTACACTTTATTAAGGGAGATTCGCTCGGTTAAGGCATGGTCGGGCAAGGTCGGCCAAGAGGGAGTCGGACTCGCACACCGAGGGTTCTGTACCATCATATAAATATTTTGGAAGTGTGCTATTTTGAGATATTTTATTTTTATTTTTATTATATCGTTTTATTTTACCTGTAATCTTTACATAAACTTCCATCATATACAATAATTTCAGATTTTTCTCTATACAAACTTCGGAGATGGGGGGACGGTATTTTTTTACATTTTTCACCAAAAGTCGAAAAAAAAATTTTGAGAATGTGCAAACAGCGTTCTTTCATATGATACCCCACATGTCCTAGTAGTCGTACTTCGAATTTCTTAAGATTAAAATATATATATATAATGGTTTATTTACATTTTATCGAACTAACACTAATATATACTATATACAATTGTATTCAAGTATTTAATACGAAAAATTATACAAAAAGGCAGGAGCTCATTGGGCATCAAAAAATTCGTCCGCATCACTGTCAATGGGGTAGGTGAGGCTGGCAGCATTGCCACGTTGGATGGCAATGCTGATTCGTTGGGCTAAAAATAGGCCAGCCTTCTGGTCACGTGAAGAGTCAACCAACCGCTTGGCGATGTCCTGAAAAATTTGATGAGCACTCGGACCCCAAGGCCCTAGAGTTTCAACCCCAAACGGCTCAAACATATAGCTCCCAATAAGGTTGTTATATTTGCGCCGTTTGAGGTTTTCTGCTTCTGCAGCAGCCGCCCCAGCACAGCCCACCGTGCTAGGAAGATGGGATGGCGCGAGGGTGTCGACACAGGTTGCATCCCACACCAAAGGCCTACCCAACTTCCAAGGCATTATGGTCATTCCATCGGGCCTCTTTCCATCGTCGCGTGCCAAGCCATTGGGTTCTAAAACAGCTGGCACCCCGGCGGAGACAAGAGCCCGACGGGTGATTTCGTCAATGCTGGCGTGCCTTGCCATCCGTCAAGCGCTCTTGCTGCAGGATAGGCCATGGTGTCCGAGGCAGTCGACTGCTTCACCGCATTGACAGCGATGTGGTGCTCCGCATGGAGCGCCCAGACGCAAACATGTAGCGAGCATATAATGGTTAATCATTTTATTTCTTTCTTATTTGCAAAATAGTTGGGCAAACGTCATCTAAAAGTATTCCAAATTTTAAGTTGATAGCATTATTAATAGTTCTTGAGATATCCAGCTGTGACAGACAGACTGAGTTGCAATAAAGGGTTCCTTTTTACCATTTTGGTACGGAACCCTAAAAAGGTAGCCCGTGAAAACTTCAAGTTCCGTTCGGACCGGTCGTAATACCTGTGTGTGTGTACCTTAGTACACAAAGGAAAGCTTTCTAAAACATTCTGAACCGCACTGCGCAGGTCCCAACCTTCCTTTGTCTTCCGATGTGTCTGCGATGCAGTATAAAATGTTGCAATTTTGAAAATCGACCGAGTTGCATGTTGAAAAAGTTTGTGTGTTGCTATGATAAAAAATAATGTTTTGCCCTAAAGCTAAGGTTAATTTTTTATTTAGTCTATAGTAGTAATTGGTGTTAAATTAAATTAGATTTATAAAAAGTAATAGTATGATAGATAAATGATACTGAGTTGCTATACTAAAAAAGTTTTTGTGTTGCTGCAACTAAATTATGTTTGTGTACAGTGACGTATCAAGCTTGAAGCTATGATTTTCAAGTTTTAACTGATCTCGAATTGTATAGGTATTTCGTACACTCGCCAGCACATCAAGCTACTGCAATCTGTCAAATTTCTTTAATAGATTTTCCACTTTATCGCTAAAGCATTAAGGATCAAGGTTGATTGGGAAAATTTGACAGTTTGGGGTAGCTTTAATACTCCGAAGTGCTAAGTGCGAATGTTCGGATCGGACCGACACATGGCCAAACCGAATATTATTGAAAAATGCGAAAAAAGTTCGGATCGGCTCAGTTGGGTCGGGACCATAGTCAATATTCGAAAGAGTGTCGGAGTTTAAGATCGGGACCGACCGAACCAAATAGTAACTTGCTAGCAGGAAACGGCCGAACATTCGGCCGATACTACTTCGGAGTAGACCCCCTGGAAATGTATAGCTTGATACATAGTCGTATGTACTATAGGAAAGGGAGTACAAATGTATGTACAGACGCCAACCACAACAAGCTACTACAATCTGTCTTTCTTTAAAAGATTTTCCACTTTATCGCTAAAGCATTAAGGATCAAGGTTGACTGGGAAAATTTGACAGTTTCGGGTAGCTTGATGTGCTGGCGTGTATACTCTAGGTGCCCCTCTGCCTAACCATTCAGGCAATACAGGCGAGGTGATACGTTCTTTATCAAAACCTCCGCGAAAGAAGACCTTCAAAAGATCGATTGAAGGTTCTCAGTTAATCCTTTGCACCCTAAAAAATCCACCCCAAGGTGGATACGCGGAAGCGCATGTTCGAGAATTCACCCTAAGCTTATAAATCCCCTTTGTCTAACTAGGCATAGGGTGGATTCTCAGGCATGCGTTTCCGCGTATCCATCTCAGGGTGGATTTTTTTGGGGTGGAATTACGGAATACCCCGAAGTTCTTTATGACAGGGGAGGCGTCAAATGATTTATTACCCTTAAAGTCTTCCCTCCCCATTGTGTTACAAGAATTAGCAGGTCTAAGGGTGAAAGTCTTATTCGTCTCTAGAGAGCAATGGGAAAAGAAAATGGCGTCATTTTACATTGCAGATGGTTACACGCCCCCAACGTTAACCCCCTCTCCCTTTCCGCCCCTTTGGGACTGTTGCCATCGAATCTTATCTGCAATAAATGTTTCTTTAAGCGGATCTCTAACAACCACGTGTTACGCTCGGGTGCGCGGGAAACGGGCCTCACGCGTTTTTTCTACATACAAATTCAATTGGCATTTATAATAGTATCTTGAGAGAGAGCAGTGGTGGCTGGTGGCCCAGTGGTAACAGCCGCGACTTTCGAGTTGTAGGTCGTAGGTTCGAACCCAGACAGGCTCTAAACGGTGAAGGGAAACTTCGTGAAAAAACCGGCATGTCTTAGAACCAAAAAATTCGAAGACATTTGACATCTACCAGCCCGCACTGGGCCCGCGTGGTGGGTTACGGCCCACTCCCTCTCACAGAGAGGAGGCCTGTGTCACATGTCTTCGATTTTTTGGTTCTAGGACGGGTGATTCCTCACGATGTTATCATTCACCGTTTTTGAGTTTTATAGCACCACTAGCTGCGCCCCGCGGTTTCACCCGCATAAGTCTCGGTCCCGTGGGAATATCGGAATAAAAAGTATCATATGTGTTAATCCTGGTTAAAAACTACCTTTGTGCCAAATTTAATCCAAATCCGTTCAGTCGTTTTTGCGTGAAAGAGTAACAAACATCCATCCATTCGACCATACAAACTTTCGCGTTTATAATATTAGTAGGAAGTAGGATGTTGCTATAATATTGATGAAGGACTATAAGGTTTTATAAATAAAACACCAGCTGCCTAACCTAACTTAATCCTATTTATTTACTAGCTTGGAATCAATCACATGTCGTAGTTATTTATAACTAAGAATAAAGACAATCCTATCTAACCGTATAGCACTAACATTGACACACACAACACATAGAATTGGAAACATTTAACATCACAAGACACAAAATGCAGAGATACTGCAACCTGATCCCTAAGAGGAGACCAGGTTCGCCAGAGCCTCGTTGGTGATTCAGCAGGGTGTACCGCGGGCAGGTGAGGTTGACTTTGGCTCTGAAGGTGTTGATAGAGCCACTTACACCCCATCGGTGTACGCGAAGTGGTGTTTTGTGGGCTTGAAATTAGGGCCGAACGAAATGTGGTGATGCCGCTCTTCAAATCGGGACCTGGAATGTAAGAGAACGTAACGTGGTTAAATGTTGAAGAAATATCATGTATTGATATCCAAGCCGGGCAGAACCACTTCACCCTCTGCTGAGCATTATCCTCTCTTGTCATGTGCCAATCCCCACGCTCCTGAGCCAGCTTCATCCCGGTTCCACCCACGATGGTAACAATGTCATCTGCCCATCACGCCGCCGGATGATCAACACTTCGTCTCCTAGTCCTAGGACGCCACTGGTTCACTGCCGTACTATTAAATGTTGCCTCGTGGGGCAAGCGCGACAACTGAGCGTGGAGAACTAGATTCGATTACCAGGTTGGGTAGTGATATTGGGTTTTTCAAATAGGAATTTATTAGTAACAGCCCTTTGGAAGTTGGTGGTGACCCCCGTGTCTCAGAGAGTACGTTAAGCCGTTGGTTCTGCGCCTGATCTCTCTCTCTGTTCGTGATTATGAGAGTGAGGGAAGAGAGAGTGCACCTGTGTCTGCACACACACTTGTGCACATTAATATTTCCGCCCTGAAGGCTAGTCTCCTTTGAGATTGGCAGCCGTGGTGGTCGGAAGGTCTGGAGGACTATAGGTATTAAATGTAGCGTAATTTGATAGTCTCGAATCTTTCGATTTCTACAGTTGACAAGTAATAAGTAATACTGGAACACCTACCTTTATTTTCATCTCTGAGGTCCGCTGTGCTGTAAGGCTGCTGAGCGGTGCATGGTGACTCGAAAGACCAACTCCACTGAAGCCAAAGCTGCTAGTAGAGATGAGTGGAACAGTCTGCCTGTCCACCATGGACTGAAAATTACAGTAAAATCAAATTAATTTCTTTGCAATTAACATGACGTAATCAGTAAGTATTCTATAAAAGTAAGTTGTGCCAAAAGTTTTTATCTCATATTCTGAAATTAGCAGCTCTATGTACCTCCCCCGAACAAAATGGCCGGTTTGACTATCTTAACGTTTCAAAACCTTTTATGGAGTTATTTTAAATTGGCTAAGTAATTCCACAGACGCGATGGATATTGCAATATGTAAACATGATCAAAGAAAAAGCAAATTAATTCGATGAGTTTTTTTTTTGGGGTCATCAACCTCAGGTAGTTAAATTCACTTGAAAATATCAGTATTTTTTTTCACAGTTTTCTTTGATTAAACTTCACAGACGTGATGGGTCTAATCTAAACACGATAAAACTAAAAGTAAACTAATTTTCTCAACTCATAATTCAAGTAGCAACACCACCAGTGGTCAAACTCAAACTCAAAGCATTTATTTCGAACAAACCTATTACAGGCACTTTTGAATTGTCAAGGGGTCGGCCAGTCAGAAAGATGAAGCTAGTTGCCCATTACAAAGCGTAGTAGGTACCTTTGGAGAAGAACGGGCAAGAAACTCCACGGGCACTCTTTGATCGTTGTCCTGGACAGAAATACTTTAACATCTACCTTTAAGTTGTTCCTTCCTGTTCTTAAAACTGAGAGTATGAACTAATGCTGCAGTCAATTCAGACCCCGGAGCCCCGGTGGCGGCTCGACGAACCAACTCATCCCGCACGCCAGACAGCAAGTGGGCGCACTGCGACATTGCACAAAAGAGATCTGGTTCAGATATCTAGCTGAACTGCGCAGGTCACGATCAATACTTCCATGTGAGATATGGCTATGCAATTTTCAAATATGGCGCTTATATGCACAATGTTGCATCACCAAAATGTTATCTGCAGTGTTGCCAATTATTAAGCGCGAAACCGTCAGCGTAGCCCGCGAAACTCAAACTTTCTTACGTTTCCCGCAATTCGCAGGACAGTATGTTGATCTAAATATTATGATTCGCGGCCGTAACAAATATTTATTTATAGAATTATAATCATAAAAATAACCAATACAGCTCTCCAAGTTCATATTACTCTATTGAATGACTATTTCATTTAAACGCGGGCTTCCTTAGCACCTCCCTTAAGGGGGAAAATATGAAAATTAAACTTATAGGCACCCTACTCTACACGCGGAAATTATCAATGAATTCATAGCGACATTTAACACTTTCATTCTTCTCCTCTTCATCGTAGCGTGTCGATAGCAATCTACATGGACTCTGCCCAGAATACGACCTGCCCTTGTTTGGCACCATCACCAGCGTCCATCAGATACACCACACCGGCCACACATCCCTGGACCTCCGAGATCTGTCACCCGAAGCACGGAAACGCAGTGTTTGCCCGTCCCGGCGCAAGCATACTATCCACCAAGGCAAGTCATCGGACGGCTTCAATCTAAATTGAATGTAAAAAAAAAACACTTTTATAAATTTTGTGAATAAATCCAACTGTGCCATAATATATGCTTCTACTCCGTTCACCCTGTTTTTGTCCAGACGGAAAAAAATCAGCTGGTAGAAGAGTCTACTACTTTTAATCATGTACACACATCCACAAAAACCTAATGGCTTCTACTCAAGATGATTACAATAAATAGTTACAAGACTATTCATTTATACCCTGAAGAAAATGAACAGAAATGGCGAACAAAATCCAGACATTCATTATCAAAAATACCGTGTTTCAAAATGCAGTGTAGCATCCAGACTGGTCTTTTGCGGAAAGTACCAGAAGCAGTTTGCGTAAACACGCACGCATCAGCCATCATAAGCTCAACCTTAGCCTATAGAGCTAAGCTCAACAATCTGATCGATCAGCTGTCGCCTTTTAAGACCACGAGAACAGTGCCATTTAAGCTAGGTATACAGAACAATACCACCTAACAGACAAGTATATTTACAAGGCAGAATATGTGAGTGGAAGCGCCGGGAGCACAAAATATAGTGACCTTTATTGGTGATGTTCTTCAGGAAGGTCAGGTGCGTAGTACTCGCAACCAGCGTGCTTGTATGACCAGAGGGGCATACATACATTTTTAACATTGATTTTCGCTGAGATGAGAAGGCCAATTCTCGTAATTTAGAACGTTTAAAATCTATTCGCAGTCTCATCTCGGCGACAAACAAATGTCAAAAACTTGTCAATTTAGGGAAATTAGAGGTATTTTTGACAGATTGAGACTGAGAGACTGTGAACGTTCTTAAAATTGAGATTGCGACTTGATCTTGTACGTTTGTTAAGTACGAGAACTGGCCTTCAGATGTATGAACGTAAACGTGGCAAAAGGAGTATGTAAGGATCGTAGAAGGTGACGTTCTATAATTTCTGCCATGCGAAGAAGGTGTGAGTTTATGTTGAAGAGGTTTTTTAAATAAAACAACAAATCCCTAACCTAACTTATATTTAAGTACTTAATTTACTCTGAATGTGATAATATATCTCTTATTTTATATAAGAGTATAAAACTTACCTAACCTTACAACTACGTAGAATCTTAAAAATTTTAACATCTTAAAATTAAATTGCCAACCCTGATCTCCTGCTCATGCCGGAGATAAGGGATGCGCCAGAGCCTCGTTGGTGAAGTCAGCAGGGTGTACCGCGGGCAGGTGAGGTTGACTTTGGCTCCGTAGATGGAAGGTGTTGGTAGAGCCACTTACACCCCATCGGTGTACGCTCGAGTGCTCGTTTAAAGGCTGGTGCAGCGTCAGCCATATCAGCCGCCTTCACAGATGAGTGAGTGGCGCTGCTCATCAAACAGGGGCCTGTAAATTATGACAACGTTATGATTAAATAATTAATAGGAAAGGCTTGATATGGATAAAGGGCATTGCTGCACGGCAGTCTAATATTTTAGCACATAACATCACGCCTGAATTCCTCGAGGGGTTGGGCAGAGGTGTCCTATAGTACAGTCAACAGCAAAAGTAGATGATCAAAATCAGAAATTCAATACTAATGAACGGAGTTCGCGTCAGAACTGTGTGACGTCGAAGTGATTCAAAAGTATGTGATTGTAAATTATACCAAACATTTACTACTAGTACAGCTGCCAATTATATTCGTGATCAGTTTTCAATTCAATTTCAATTTCGGATTTTGATCATCTACTTTTGCTGTTGACTGTACACCCACATTTCGCCAGTTCTGTTTAAGTCCCATGTAATATGGAAAACCCTAATAACAACTTGCCCGACCTGGGAATCAAACCCGGGACCTCATGCTCAGCAAGAGCGCTTGTGACCACGAGACCAACAAGGCAATCAAACGCGGCAATAATATTTTAGTCTCGGGACAAACTCAACATTCGATACTAGCCCTTACATACATATACATATACACTGAAGGTTTTTACGCCCGAACCGACTGTGCTATAGGTACGTTTCAATCACAAAAACTGCTCGCTAACCCCGTCACCGCAAACGAATCACTCAAACAATTGCAGCGTCAAATGTTACTCTTTACAGCCACAAGTTTTAAAGTGTTACGTAATTACAATGGACATTAAATTGCACTAATTGTCGAATCAGCAAACGTAAGGTAGGACGCCCTCAGGCTAGGTGGAGCGAAGATCTTCGTAGGGTGGCTGGTAGCAGCTGAGTGAGAGTCGCCGGGAATCAAGCTGAATGGCGTGCAATTGAAGAGGCCTGTGTCTTGCAGTGGACTGCTGTAAGCTGATGATGAATCTGCAATGGTTAAAAATAAATAAAACTAAAACACATACCTTCATATTTCAGATAAGCAGGGCTGCCAAACTCGGTGCCTCGATGGTGACCCGTAGGACCCATTTGTAGGGCAGCTGATGAAGCACTGAAGTCATGGCCGTCTTCAAAGATGAGTGGGTGACGCTGCTCCACTAGGACCTGGAAATCACAACGGAATAATTAGTTTTTTTGAAATTATATCGCTTCATTAATTCTGTGGCGGAGGGGACGCCCTAGTAGAGACTTACTTTGGTGTTCTTCAGAAAGATCAGGTGCGTAGTACTCGCTCGGCGTGCGTGTACGACCAGATGTATGAACACAAACGAAACAAAAGGAGTATGTAAGGATCCGTAGCAGGTCGCGTTCCGTAGTTCCTGCCTACCCCCATGGAAAGAAGTTATATAGTAGAATAGTTTATGTATGTACGTAAATGTTAAAATTACCTTCATCTTCAACGGCTTCAACCATCAGGCACGCGGTGAGGCTGCAGACCCCGGAGCCAAGGAGGACTCGAAGAGCTCGAAGGACCAACACGTCCTGCTCGTAACGCGGTGGATGGCGCACTGCGGTAGACGGAAGGAACAAAGGAGCTGGTCTAGAATAAGGCTCGCTGCACTGCGCAGGTCGCGATCAATACTTGGATGTGGGATGTACGATGCACATATAGTATTCATACCACTCAATAATAAAATGTACCGAAGACTCACTCTGTGTTTTGTATTGTTTATTAGAGTATAAGTAGTGTATAAGCTAGGTTTAACATCCACGTGTACCTAATATCCTACTAATATTGTTACGAGCTTCAGGTTTGTGACAATAAAAGCTATAAAATATAAATTACCAAAAATTACACTTTAATTATTAATCAACACTAATAACAACTCAAACACACTAATCGCACTTGAAGATTCCATTCGATGTATTCGCTCGTATAGCTTATCCGATTCTGATCCGGTCGCTGAGATCGCGTCGCCCCCGTAAGGGGGCGAGGCGAGCGGTACCGGGGCGTTGCCCCCCGGCCGCGAAACGCTATACGGTGGCCCGTAACTACGGGCCCCTCATTATGTTAGCGCTATTGGCTTTAGGCCTGTTTGGACGCGCGTGAGTTGCGCGCCGTACGTAGTCGTCTCTGCGCCCCCGAAGGGGGCGCGAGGGGTCGGTTTTGGGGCTCCTTTCGGCCCCATGACCGAGGCGTTGGTCTCTCGGCCCCCAAAAATGGGGACCCGTCGTTGGGTTTCTCCCCCCCCCCTTGTGGGAGGGGAGGGAGCTCTTCGCACACCTATCACCCCCGGGGGGTATGCCTCCCCCTGGTGGTTGTTGGTGTGTATTTGTTTAGTGTCTGTAGGAGCGCCCGAAGTGCTTCACGACGCCCGTGCGACCAGGCCCCTGCTGGGTGAGATCCCTAGTTCCCTAGGGAAGGCCCGGCAAGAGCCGATCTAGCAACAGGGCGCCGGTTTTGGTTGGCGCTCCGCTACAGTGGGTGCTGTCCCCGCCCCCCTACGGCACCGCCAGGTCTAGCCGGTGGCGTCGCGGGGCGCGGGGCGTGGTGTGGTGTAACGAGCGACTTGTAAAAGTGTGTGTGCGTCGCTCGTGCGGTTTTCTTGGTGTTTCAGCGAGTGTGGAGTAGTGAGTGTGTGGGCGCCGCGCACGCAACGCCTATATTAACTTAGTCCGCTTTGTGCGCGGCTGGTGTCGTGTGGTGAGTGTGGAGTTCTATTGGTTGAGTAGGCCGCGTGTAGGTGTGTGCGATCTACTCAGGCGTCAAGTCCGGTGGTTGCGCGACGTCTGCGACGAGGTCGCGCGGGAAGCGCTTGCGGTCTGGTGAGTTGCGCGCGTCCATGTGTGTGATTGCTATGAGTTTTTCTGTAGGCGCGCCGCGGCGCCGACTCACAGCGCCGCAATCTTCACGACACCTCGGCGGTCTGTCCCCGCCAGGTGAGACCCCCAGTTACCTGGGGGAGGCCCGGCGGGGGACGACCAGCGACGGAGGTGCCGACTCGATGCTCCTACAGAATATGGGTGTGTTGCTCCCGCCCGTCCCGTTTCCAGAGCCAGCCGGTTACGTTCCGGGCTAAAGAGCAGTCGTGTGTGTGGGGGCGGTATTGTATTGTGTAACACCGCCCGGTGTCTACGTGTATCGCGGCCCGCGCTGCGCATACACGTGTGAGTTTGGCGTCTGTACAGTGGTGACTGTCTGTGTACGCTACGTAACGCGCCTATATTAACTTAGCACACGTTACATAGCGAATGTATATTATGTATGTGGAGTTCAGTTGTGTCTAGTTAGCCGCGTGTAACCTGGGTGCGGCTCACTAGAGGCGTCAGTCCGTGATCCGGTCGCGGCTCATCCCGGCCTTATATAGTGCCGCAGATAGTTCTAGAACCTTCTATTGTAGAAACATCTAGAATGTTCGAGTACATACCAGCCTCGACTGACCAGATGTCGATAGTTCTAGTATCGAAATTTCTAGAGCGCTCTATTAGTTCTGCTACTCGATACTAGATGGCGCTAGTGGTAACTAATGTCACCATAATAATAATATCCCTGGACATTTCACACAGCACCATTTTGTCCCAAGCTAAGAAACCTAATGCTTGCGTTATGGTAACAAGATGGCTGATAAACTACTTATATACAATTTTTTTTTTTTTTCACCATGTATCAGGCACTAATTGAGGCGCGCAACAATATTATAAACGCGAAAGTTTGTATGGTTGGATAGATGGATGTTTGTTACTCTTTCACGCCAAAACTACTGAACGGATTTGAATGAAATTTTGCACACAGATAGTTTATAACCAGGATTAACACATAGGATACTTTGTATCCCGATATTCCCACGGAATCGAAACTTATGCGGGTGTAACCGCGGGGCGCAACTAGTTGTAAATATTCATATGGCCGCTTCTAGCGGCGTATGTGTCCTGAACTTATGTATAGGTAATAATAACCACAACCTACTACAATCTGTCAAATTTCTTTAATAGATTTTCAACTTTATCGTTAAAGCATTAGGGTTCAAGGTTGATTGGGAAAATTTGACAGTTTCGGGTAGCTTGACCTGCTCTCGTCTGTACCTTTTTTTTTTTTTTTTGTGGATGGGAAATCATCAAATGACCCCTCCCGCTCTGGGTGGAGCGGAAGGGAGTGTCAGACTTTTACTGACTAAAACCCACCCGTGTTCCTTCCTTAGCCCTTTCTGTTCCAGGGCAGCGGTTAACCTTTCGGATGATCCCGCCGCCCCGGCAGGCTTCGGCCCTATCGGGTCTCGTCTGTACCTACGATATCCGACGAATAAAATAATGTCTTTGTCAATAATCAGCGGGGAAGTTACGTCACACACTAACGGTAGTACAAGTCATTTTGACAGTTCAACAACATTCATTGCGTTAATTACGTTTTTGAGCAGATATTTTTTTCGAAAATATCAAGCAATGGATAGCAATATCCTTCAATTTTTTTCAGATTGAGATTGATTGTGTTTTAGTCAATTAGGGTGTTGGTAAAAGCTAAAACTCCTCACATTGTTATCTGGCTAAGATTATGTCTGGGGGCTTACCTCTTATAGCAGGGCAGACGTTGAACTGCACCGCTTTTTTCTTCTATGAATAAGTATCTACTTGGTTTTTAAGAGACTTTGTTAATATAAGTAAATTCGTCATCATCTGCCCGCTTTATCCCAACTATGTTGGGGTCGGCTTCCAGTCTAACCAGATGGAGCTGAATACAAGTATTTTACATGGAGCGACTGCCTATCTGACCTCCACAACGCAGTTACTGGGTAATACGATACCCCTTGGTGGGACTGGTTGTCAGAGTTTCGGGCTTCTGACGACCCGTAACGACTGTTAAAGATTCACGAATGACAGCCGGGACCAACGGCTTAACGTGCTTTCCGAGGCACGGAGGGGTCTTGGTATGTAAAGGTGGTCGCCCATCCACGGACCAATTGGGGCAAGCGTATTAGCTTGACCTGATCGATCGATCCTGCTATCCTTACAGAATAAACACCAGTCAATTGAGAGTACTGGTGGCCCAGTGGGTTCAAACCCAGTCAGGCGCATTGCTTGGTGTAAATCATTTCAAAGATTGCTTTCAAAACGGTGAAGGAAAACGTGAGGGAACCGGCATGTCTTAGAACCAAAAATTCGAAGACATGTGACATCTACGAACCCGCACTGGGCTCGAGTGGTAGATTATCGAGGCCTGTGTCCCAGCAGTGGGAACATCACAGACTGATTGTGCTATGCATAGGAAACAGACTCCACCCGCAAGTTTTCGTACAGTGAGAGAAATGGGCCTTCTGCAGTGTTACTGCATTGTCATCGATGTCATGGGCGAACCGAGGGGGAGGCAGCTTCCCTCCCCTGGACCCCCCTGCCTCCCACATATTTGGCTAGTAAATTAGGTACATATGACTCAATAAGTAAAGTCGGGAAAATTAATGGCTAAGCAAATTGACTGCCAACATAATTTGCCCGTATATTCAAGCCACAAATTCTTTGTGAGTTACATATTATATGCAATGGCTATAATACGGTAAATTGAAGTAGGACATTGATTTGATTAACAATTATTTTCCCTGACTGTAGGTACTACCGAAAATCCTTGATTGACTCGCCCTAAGCCATGAGCGATGTATTTGTTAGATAATATAACAGAGTACCGGCCACTTAGGTAACTATAATTATTATGGCTCATGATACCTGCCTAGCCTTTTCCCAACTATGGTGGGGTCGGCTTGCATCCTAACCGGATGCAGCTGAACACCAGTATTTTACATGGAGCGACCTGACCTTTACAACCCAGTTACTGGGTAACACGATACCTCTTGGTAAAACTGGTTGTCAGACTTTCTGGCTTCTGACGGATCGTTATTCGTGGATCCACGAATAACCGCCAGGACCAGCGGCTTAAAGCGCTCTACGAGGCACGGAAACTTTTTGACTAAGAAATGTATATGAATTCGTAACATTTTGGAGATGGAGGAACAAAGAGTGAAATTCCTCCATTGAGAAGGTGGATCCTCCGACATGATACGTGTTTTAGAATAGAATAGAATACTCTATATTATTATATCCACCACAACTATTAGGTACAGATATTTAAATGTAGACATTTTACAAAGGGTGCCAAAATGGGCGGTCTTATCACAAACTAAACTAAATTTAAGTTCAGTGCATCGTTTTCTTTCTATTTCATTTTTTTTTTTTTTTTTTTTTTTTTTATTGACAATGGGCTCACTCTTGACCTCAATCCAGCCCAGAGGCAGGGATGAGATCTACGGTGGAACGAGCTTGCCCAGAAGAAGCCTATTCACTCTCGCCCTGAAGAGATTAGGGTTGTATGAACTCGGGAATGCAGACGCAGGCAGACAATTCCACTCCTTTGCTGTGCGCATCAGAAAAGATGATGAGAAGCGCTTAGTGCGTATATAGGGTATATTAACCAAATAGGGGTGGTATCCCGGAGTGCGTCTGGACTCTCGATGGTAAAAAGGTGAAGGCGGGATGAGCTCATGTAGCTCTTGAGCACACTCCCCGAGGTACAGTCTGTAGAAGACGGACAGACAGGCAACACTTCGCCGGTGAGCCAAACTGTGAAGTTTTGCCTCCACCAGCTTTATATCGCCAATGAGTCTCTTAGCTCTGCGCTCGACTGAGTCTAAAGTGGCAAGTTGGTATTTAGCTGACCCATCCCACAGGTGACTGCAGTACTCCATACACGATCGGACTTGTGCTTTGTAAAGGGTTAAAAGCTGACCCGGTGTGAAGTACCGCTTAACCTTGTTCAGGATGCCCAGCTTTTTGGCCGCCGTTTGTGCTTTAGACTCAATGTTTTCGCCGAAATTGAGATTTGCTGTCAATTTCATACCTAGAAGCTCGAGGCTGTCCGTCACAGGTACAGCTGCACCCCGGAAAGTAGGAGCCAGATCAAAAGGGCTCCTTTTCGCGCTAAACAGACAAGCCTGTGTTTTGGTGGTGTTGAAACTGACCAGATTGTTGTCACCCCACTGGGAGACAAGACTTAAGGTCGCATTCATTCGGTCCACCAGGGCCTCTCTTAACGAACTGACTTCTTCCCCTCCAGCCCTTGCGCTGGACAGATATCTCTCTACGACGGTGCTGTCATCTGCATACCCAACAATACCTGGTATCAGTAGGTCATTGATGTGCAGCAGGAAAAGAGTCGCAGAGAGAACAGACCCCTGAGGAACGCCAGCATCAATCGCCATGAGGTCAGAGGAGCAGCCGTCAATGACTACTCTGATTGACCGTTCACTCAGGAAGTCAGATATCCAGCAACAAAAGCCAGCTGGGATTCCATAGGCTGGAAGCTTGCTCAGCAGACTTGCGTGCCAAACCCTGTCGAAGGCCTTCGAGATATCAAGAGACACGGCCAGAGCCTCGCCGTGTTTCTCGATGGCCTCGCCCCAGCAATGTGTGACATACACCAGAAGATCCCCAGTGGAGCGCCCGCGGCGAAAGCCATATTGGCTGTCACTCAGGAGATCATTCTGCTCAAGATATGTCAGCAGCTTGCTGTTAATAACCTTTTCCATTACTTTGGAGAGAATGGAGGTAATGGCGATCGGTCGGTAGTTGCAGGGATCGGCACGACTACCCTTCTTGGGTACTGGTTGCACATTTGCAAGCTTCCAGCATATGGGGACAGTTCGAGTTTTCAGAGAGAGGCGGTAGAGGCGAGTCAGTACAGGAGACAACTCAGGCGCACAACACCTCAGCACTCTCGCAGGAATGCCATCAGGCCCACTAGCCTTGCCCACATCCAGACACTGAAGCACTTTTCGAACCTCTTTGTTATGCACTGTGATCTCCGGCATGGAAGAATCACATCGAGGCAGAGTTGGAGGGTGCTTGGAGCCAGTGTCTAGACGCGAGTTCTCCGCAAATAGGGAAGCAAATAAATTTGCCTTTTCAGTAGCAGAGTGAGCCAGTGAACCATCAGGTTTCTGCATAGGAGGCAGCTTGGGACGGCAGAAGTTGGTTTCGACCGATTTGGACAAGGACCAGAACTGCTTACTACCCGAAGGGTAGGATGCAAGCCTGGTCCCTATGCGACTGACATGGTCGAAACGTGCCCTTCGGAGAACCTTTTTGCAAGACTTGGCAGCAGAGTTAAAGGCTCTCTTCTTAGCTCGAACCCTCCGAGCCCGGAGTCTAAGGTCGCGAGCTTGTACCCAGGCTTGGTAAGCAGACTCCTTTCGGGCATCAGCCCGAGCACAGTCCGCATTGTACCAAGGTCGGGCTTTATGACCGAGCGGAATGTCGGAGAATGGGATAAAGTATTCCATTCCCTGCCGGATCACGTCAGCGACCGCATCCGCGGAGCTGGAGGGCTCATCAGAAGAGAAGCATACCCGCTGCCAAGGATAAGACGCAAAGAAGTGCCGCATCTCATCCCAGTCTGCCGACTCGTAACGCCATATTCGCCTCGTGCCTCTAGGGCTATCATCAGGAGGAGAGCAGATCGATACGGATTTCACCAGACAGTGATCAGATGATCCCAGCGGGGCTGAGACCGATACTGAATGCCTGTCCGGATCTGTTGTCAGAAGCAGGTCTAGGCAATTGGGTGTTTGTCCGTCAACGTCAGGTACCCGTGTTGCTTGATTCACCAGCTGGGTGAGATCTAGCGATATCGCAAGCTTGCGCGCCTCTCTACCAGCGTGGTCAGTTTTCTGGTATGGGAACAGCCACTCGCAATGGTGAGCATTGAAGTCCCCCAGAAAAACAAGTTCCGCTGACGGGTACCTCGTTTGGGCCAGATCTGCCGTCTCGGTGAGGTAGTCTAAGAGCCTGGTCGTCTCCTGATCACCGCTGTGTGACCGGTAGACACTAGCATAGACAATTTTATCTATTCCAGTGTCCACCAAAAGCCACAACACGGAAAACCCAGAATCTTCAAAGCAACGGAGACGCCGACAGCAAATATCATCGCGAACGTACACACAGACCCCGGCCCGCTTCTTAAACTTATGCTCAAGAGAGTAGCCCGGGTAGTTGAGGTACGACACGTCGGACGGAGTTGCTATCTGCGTCTCCGTTAAAAAGAGCAGGTGCGGCTTCTCGGTCTCAAGATGGTGGTGGACCGGGTCGATGTTTGAGTGCAACCCTCGGATGTTCGTGAGGTGCACTTTGACTGGCAGGAAGTGCAGCCGTTGAGAAACCTTTTTTCTTTTTGTACTTCGATTCATGGTGGGAGTGTGGTGGGGAATTGAACAAAGTCCAGGCGCTACTCTTTTGCCCTTATGGACCTCTTAAGCTCAGCTGACTTATGGGGAACTCATTTGGAGACTGCGGGGACGCCCGAACCCCCCTGAAATCGCCACCGGGTCCTGCCTTCCAGTCGCCAACTGGCACGGTGGAGCAATCCCAGGATTTTTCGCTAGTTGGCGGGGCAGCCTTTTGCACGTGGCTGGTGCACTACTTGGGCCCCCTACTACCTGCGGTCGGCCAACGGCTAAGACCGTGCTTCGGATCCCGCTACCCTTCAGAATGAGTTACCCGGCACAGCGTTGCTTGGAGGCCAAGACCGGCCAAGAGCTGCGCAACAAACTTCGTTCTTCTTCCCCAAAGGCACTGGCACTCCCGCTCATCGGCGGAACGCAGCAAGCTGCTTGGCGCCGAACTCCGGCGGGAGGGTGGTCGCGAGCCAGGCGGTCCCTTGTGGAACCTACCACCGCAAATTGGTTGTTCTTTAGCACTACCCAGGGGTCACGTGTAGGGTATCTAGAGTCGAAGCCTACGGACGCGAACAACATTGACCCCCGAAATTTCTAAAATTCATTAAGAAAAGGACAGAAGATAAATATTAGTTTAGTCCTGTCAAATTAGTCAGCACCTGGCGTAAATCGACGTATTTTTAGTCGCCATGTTTTTAATCGCGTCTAAACTGTCTATGGAGTACCTATCTTAATTTGACAGGACTAAACTAATATTAATTATCCTTTGTCTTTTTTTCATGAACTAGACAGAAAAAGATGCACTGAACTTAAATTTAGTTTAGTTTGTGAACAAGGGAATCGGCGCCAACACCGCAGCTAGTCCAATAGTTATATTGGATATTGCAGGAACATGTCTGAAGATTGTTCGAAATAAAACAAGCCTTAGATTATTATTTTTTATTATAAACTAACCTAACCTAAACTTACCTTAGATGTCACTATTTTTTAAGTCTACTTTTGCAATTAAATGTAATTTACTAACTTTAAATGTAATTTACTAACGTATTTTTCAATTAAATGACACAAAATTCACTAACTTATTCTAAAGACACGGTGCATAAACTTAAAAAGTGTGTCTGGGTTACCCACACGCACTTTTCTCGCAAGTGTGTCTTGCCAGAGCCTCGTTGGTAAGTTCAGCAGGGTGTACCGCGGGCAGGTGAGGTTGACTTTGGCTCCACAGGTGTTGGTTGAGCCACTTACACCCCAGTGTTTGCTCAGTTGATCGTGTTACGACCTGGTTAGTCGTGAAACTGCAGTTCTAGTTGTTGTTCGACTGCGGAAATATTTAGTCGTGTTCAGGGCTAGTTGGTGATTCTCATCTCGCCGTCGGGGATTCAGCAGGGCGTACAGCAGGTGAGGTTGACTTTAGCTCTGTAGGTGTTGATAGAGCCACTAACACCCCATCGACGTAAGCTCAAGTGGGGTTGTATGGGACTTGGTTGAAAGTAAGCCAGTTAAGTTAGCCAGCTCAGGTTGAGGTGGATTATGACCCGAATGCCAACTGACACATAGCTGCATCAACTGCAAGACGAGTGGATGGTGTTCGTCTATGTGGGATCTGAAAAATAGAAAATATTATGTTAATAATGTAAATGATGTAATGATGATGAAGGACTGTAACCCCTAGTTCGAAGATTTAGAAGAACAATCATTTTTTTTACCGGTTGGTGGTTTTAAAAACAACTACTAGCTCCAATCGGGTGAGATGAAGGCATTTTAGTTACTAATATAAAGATTTTACTCCATTAAAATTAACCTCGAAATACACAAAATGATTTAATAACCCACGCCATCAAAGAATTAAAGCCAAATTGACGACGCAAATTATGCTCTCTCATTTCCACATTCATGTACGCGCTTTTGTTTGGCCGCCATTTTGGATGACACTTGGGAGGCACTCTGTTTCCCAAAACGAATCAATAAAAGGATGCACTTTGCAGTCACGCACTTTATCTAGTACCACGAATTAAACAAAAAGCCTTTACCCTGCCCCCTCTACTCCCCTGCCCCCTGCCTCAACCCTCTCCCCGGCCACCCTTTTTTTCCGGTTTGGAAAATCCTCATCGATGTCCGCCGCCCTGGGGCGGGCGACGGGGTCTGTCAGACTCTTACTGACTAAAAACCACCCCGGTGTCCCATCTCACACCTACGCCGGGGGTCGCGGGAACGTACGATCCTTCCGCAACCCCCGACTGGCCGGCCCGCCACCACCGGCCTCCTCGGGTGAGGTGTTAGACTTCCCCGGCCACCCTGCCTCAACCCCCTTTCCGCCCGTCCTTACCATTACTAAGTCCTTAAACAAAGAAACAATATGGCCACGAGCAACTTATGCGCTTGGGCGCCGCCATTTTGAATTTAAGTTGCTGCGAACAAAGGAAAATCAACATGGCGCCCGTATGCCAGTTTCCATAGGAAAATGTTCGAACCCCGTTAAACTTAAAAATCATTCATCAAACGCTTACCTGTCGACCTATTGGGCGGTGTCTCGGTCCGGTCCACATGCACGCGCACACTATGCATGGTAACCCGGCAGGAAGTGCGCCCACTAGGTATCTGAAACAGAATGACGTAACGTGTAAGACATTGATATTACAGCCACAAAATTTCTGGCTTTTGGGATCAAAAATTATCATCAAATTCGTCCACTGCTGAACAAAGGTTTCCTCCAAGCGTCACCACATCGACCAGTCCTGTGCTTCTCGCATCCATCGGATTTTTAATTACCAAATGAAGACCTTTCTCCTACATCGTTACGTAATTAGATTAACTTAAAGTTCAAAGCGGTATAAAATTACAAGTAAAAGGACACTCACTTTCAGGTAGGGCTGTGAAGCCGTGGAGCCCCGATGGGGACCAACTGTAGCAAGCACCCAGTTCACCGCCCGCCGTCAGATGTACCTACTCGGTCGACGAGGGCGGGCGGTAGACTGGCCCAGCTTTGTAAAGGAGGTCTAGTCTAGAAAAGCTAACTGCACTGCGCAGGTCACCATTCACGATCAATACAGACACGACAAAGATTTATGCGGATGTAATGGCGGCGCTAGTAGTCAAGGGAAGGCGTTAAAATTACATTAAATTTCATGTTAGTTCTCGATTTTGCCGCATGCATGAATAAATTTGTCTTGTGTTAAATCCCTTGATGTGAGATATAGAGTACTAGATATCAGTCTACTGTCAAAGTCAAATCAGTAGACTGACAAAGATATTTGTGAATGGAATGGGGGCGCTGTCTGTCAAAGGTAGACGTGAAATTCAGTACATTTAACATTAGTTCTCTATTTCGCCGCTTTCGGCAATAACTGTGTCAATCTATATGTAGAGACTAATTGTCGGATAATTGCTCGAGTAAGAAAGAGAAGAGAGCCTGTTTTGTCTTTTTCACGCAACGGGGTCTTATAAAATGAAGTACCAATATTTAAACACAAGTGTATTGCATGGAGTTTCTTAAGACGAGTACATATTAAAATGAAATTATAATAACGAAATACTTTTTTTTTAATTATTAAAACAAAAATAGGTACTTAATACAACTTGACTTGATTGAAACATTGGGGTAACTTAAATGTGAAAGTACGTTGCAGCGGCAAATCCAAATGTTGGCTGACAATAGAATTTTTTTCTAATGGCGCCCAGCGTGGGACAACATTAAGATGCAATATTTTCTACTAAAGCCTATCTCAAGTAAGAGGAGTAATTATTACTTGTTATAAATATCATAATTAATAATGCAAACGAAGGATTTTAAGAAAACATTTCTCATTTTGACTCTTTGATTCACTAGATGGCGGATACGTTAATATTACAAGATGCATAGGATCCTTAGGTACTTAGGTAGGGTCCTTAGGTGCACTTTGTGTGGTATAACTTATGACTTTTCAATTTTAATGTATTTACTTTGAAAGATCATTGAATTTCAAAATTCGCAATGAATGTGCGCAATATGGAAGGAATGATGGGGGGCTATGGAGAAATGCTGCACTTGCACGCTGCGTGAGCGTGCGTGATCCATCCCCACTCGTTCGATGTCCACCGCGCACAGGATGGATGGAAAGCAGCACATGAAGTGATTTTTTGCTCCCTTTGGTGTAATTGCTGTATGGCGTTCCAGTGTGAGGATAAATAAATAAATAAAAATAAATGAGAAAGTCATTTTTGATCGACTTTTTATTTGGCTGATTGTTTAATACTGCACCACTGGTTTTAGAACGTCACGTCGTTGAGCCCCATAATCCCTATTCAATTAAACGGGCTATATCCATTGAAGAATCCATGCCGTTGAGCAGACGAGTCTTAAAATAGAGCTCCTAGTTCCGCAGTGGCCTGCGATATGCAGCGTCTACATATTATGCAGTTAAAACTAGTTTTCTATGACAACATAACATCACGCCTTATCCTCGAAAAGTTGGCAGCCAGTAAGTACCTTTTAAAATAGAAAACTCACATTTTGTCAGATATGTGAGCTTTGTAATAGAATGTGAGCCTATTGCTATCAACCGGGAACAAATCCAGATTCCGGGCTACTACAGACCAGTTTCTGATGGAAAAGCCTAGTTACACTTTGCCCGACCTGAGAATCGAACCCAGGACCTCATACTCATCAGTCGATTAATAATAGAGTTAAGTAGTAATTTGGTTAACTAATTACCAAGTCCCGCGGTGGACACCAATAAGTAAAATCTAACTGGCGCCCAACTGGGACCAAACTTAAGCAATTTGTTTTTTAAATTCAGATTACTTTCAATGTAGCTTCTCACCAGCAACAGCGGTTGTTTGTTTTTTTAATTAGTTGGTTAGATATGGTTGGTTGGAAGGCCACAGGCCATATTCAGGATACGGTGGCCTTATCGCTAATATCACACACGGCAAATAAGGCGGCAAATATATCGCCTCGTCCCAGCTGTATTAGGGTCGGCTTCCAGTCCAACCGGATGCAGCTGAATATCAGTATTTTATATGGAGCGACTGTTTATCTGACCTCAACAAGTTCCACAAACCAGTTACTAGATCTCGATAGCTGTGTTAAGTTAATTTGCAATTAAGCTTTCAGCTCCAGAGCGTACCTTACACCTTTCCTGTCAACGTAATTATTATGTTACTATGGATAAAGCTCAAAATAAAACGAAAAATAATAAATTCAAATTATATTTATTCTCCTTAACATCTTATCGCTACTCCCACTCACAAATCTTACCACCGAATACACAAACGACACTTTACTATAAGACGTCCTTAAGAATATTTCTGTCCCTACATTGCACCTTAAAGTGAAAGAGACAACACGAAACTACACGTCGACTTAAAATTAAGTGGCGTTTGAATCTTCTACCGATAAACTCGTGAGGCCGAGATCTATAACCGTTACTTAACACACGCTTTGTCTAAGACATGCCCCCGTCTCCCCTATCTTGCACTTGTAGTTTGACAATTGTGCGACAGTAACGTTTATAGATCTCGGCCGAAGTCTTAGAAGTCGCAGTCTATTCCGAGTCGCTGGAGTCGGAGGCGGCTTCGGCGACTTCAGCTGTGAATTTGTACTCTTGGTCAGCTCCTAGGTAGGCGTCCGACATGAAGTACAAAGTGTATGTGTGGCGACCTGAACTGCCGCATACGAAGTCTAACCGGACCTGGGGAATTAAAGAATAGAAACTTTATTATTACGTTCGTGCAGAGAAATGGCTAGTGAAACTACTGATTAACGACGTAGGCCCCATTGGGCGCCAAGATTTTCTTACTGGCGCCCATCGTGGGCCCTCGTCATTCAGTCCGTAAGCAGTCAAAGGCAAAAAAATGCAAGCACTAAGTTTAAAAGGAAGACCACACTCGGACTCTGAAGAATATCGTATTAATAGCGGAACACAAAATACGCCTGTATTCTCCATAAGCAGAGGGGTGCATTAATACATTTACATTTCACCAGTTATATTTAAGTCCTATCTAATGAAGGGCGAGCCTATTGCCATCAAAGTGTGTGCGAACTTCTCATAATTTCAATTCCATATATAAGGACTAAATAGTGGGATTTCACTTAGTGCACACATGTATGTCATGTATTTTGACCCCGATTGTCTTACCCTGATTATTTTGACTGTCTTACTCTCAACCCTTAGTGGCCCACTGTGGGATCTTGTTGGCGCCCAAGTGGGACAAATATAATTGATCCTCCAATATAGACAAACTGTGGTAATATCTTACCTTAGCACTGCGCGCGAGTGACACCCTCTTGATGGAGAGCAGAGTATTGCTCTTAGGATCACCGATGACCACCCACCAGCCTTCCTCGCGTTTCTGAAATAAATGAGAAGAATTTAGCTAAAAAGTAATAAGATACCTGTTTTAAAATCGGCTAATATAAATGAAATGGTTATGGTGGTAATATAGTTTATATCTGGTAGTTTTGGTAAGGTCGGTATTATAGAATCTAACTCAAGACTACTTAAAACTCGATTAACCCTTAACCACCTGACACCGGTCTCAGAGACTCTGGCGATTTTGTTTTTCAAATTATTCCGTTACTATGCTCGCGACGCAAATGTGTGTCCATGTAGTTTTTCCCCTCCCCCGTCAGTACGCCCCGTGCGCTAGGCAGCTCCAGATGTGCGCGCATTAAACACTATAGGTAATTTATATTTCGCGTGCGGTCCGTGAGACCGACGTCAGGTAGTTACGTTAGTTTGGTTAAACTGTATATTTTTTGTTTTATAAGTTTATAATGTCTGAATCAAATGTACGATGGCTAGAGGAAGCTGATTCAGATTCGGAAAACCTGAGTGTACCAGAACTTCCGAATGAAGATTGTAGTGACGTAAAAACTGTTGCAGAAAATTCTGAAAAATTTGACAAACGCAAGACATGTTCAACCCGTGACCCTAAGAAAAAACGCGTCATGTGTTTTGCACGTAAGAATCCGATTTGCATTGAATGCAGCCAAAAATATGCTTTAATTGTCGTCGCAAGTTGTGAAAGTTTGTGGGTTGTGATTTTGTAATAATTGTGCCTTAATCGTGCCAAAAATTATTTTAAGTTAGAGATTATGTATCGAACAGTCGTAAATAAGTAAAAACTATTGAGTTATATTAAAATTTCCTACTCAGATCTCAGATGTTCAAAGTTCCTAGACTTTTCGCTAAAATTTATATAATTATGTTAAGTGTAGATTTTTTATAAGTAAATGCATACTTTTGCATAGTTTAAAAACTTATAATGAATAAAAATATAATCAAAATACAGATGTGACTTTTATTTAATGTATTATTTTAAACAATTGTTATTAAACATGGAAAATACGCAACCGGTCTCCAGGACCGACGTCAAGTGGTAGTGTAACTTAAAAACACGTCAGGTGGCTAAGGGTTTCAGCCATTTGATTCCCTAAAACTAGTTTTAAGTAATGCTTTGCTCTTGTTTTACGTTCTGTTATAAGCATAATCAATTACTTGAAATAGGTATTGGTACAGTATAAGTCTAATTTGACATGCAAACTCGGCCTCAGTGTCTCACCTGAGGGAAGAACGGCGCGATGACGGGGCCGACGATGTCGTCTTCTCGCTCCAACGACACTTCGACCACTATCGGTTTGCCGGCGCGTAGGTGACGCTCATTCTTTACCTGGAATAACAAAGTATATGGTTTATTGATGCTATTTATTCAATTTAAAAAAACGATAAAGTGTAATAGCATAATGGAAACGCCTGCGTGTAGGTACGAGGCGTTTTTATTTTTAGTTTCTGAATGCGCGTATGTATAAAAGGCGTCACGCCCTAAAACTCATGTCCCGCCTTACTTTAAGCTTGGCGTAACACTTACCTCATAAGTGAGCTCGACGTTCGGGTATCTGTTACAGAAGCGCGCCACGTCCGCCATCTCTGTCGGGGACAGTTGTAACATCTTGGCGCGAGCGTTGTCTTCTAGCTCCATCACGTCGAATACTGTCTCAACGCCCTGTGGAATAAAAAGAAAATTAGGCATTCTATACACCACATTCAGACAACCACACAATACATGTAGTGCCGGAAACTGTGCGTCTTGTCGCTACGACTACATGCAGAGCTTGTCGTTTCCGTGTGCGACTAGTCTTTACGACAGACTACCTGCAGGAAGCGATTTTTTTCTTTGAGTTTTCGAGAGACGGTCGTGTTGTTAATCTTGTGACCTTGTGCACCGTGTGTCACTGCGACAATCAGCGAGAGCGTGCGACTCCTTTAGCCTGTCGTTGCGACATTACAACTCGACGCCAAGTGTGTGGAGCTTTGAAGTAAACATATGCAAAGAGGGATACATGCTTACCTTCTCGGAGCAGCGCTGCACCAGGTCGGCGGTGAAGTGCGGCAGCTGGCGCAGGTAGGAATCCTTGGCCCACATGGCCTGCGTCACCATCTGCGCCAGCTCCATGGCCGCCACGGCCGGAGACAGCCAGCCGCTGCTCGACACCACGTCCACGCACGCGCAGATCAGCCGGATGGCCTGTGGGGAGACGAATTACAAAACAATTCATAATTACTCTCACTTCAAAAACTTTGTCACGCCTCATAAATATCAAAAATGGGTGGTAAACCATGTTTTTGGTTTACTTAAAGTTATTCTTTTAAAACTTAAAGGTTCAATAATAGTTTAGTATCCCCTAACAGGAAATCGAACCCAGGATCTCAAGCTCGGCAGTCGCTCTTGCGACAGCTAGATTAACAAGGCAGTCACAATAGCAAAAAAAAGATCTAGGGCCGGCGACAACCGGCGACGCGTGTAGTCGAGTGCCGAGCTCGCACCCCGCGGTGTGCTGCCCCGGCACGCCGCGCTGTGCACTGCAGTACGCGCTCAGTGCACTACGCGGCACTCCCGCCCGCGTAAGGACATCTGCAATACCAGAAGGCCAACTCTCGTAATTTAAAACGTTCAAAATCTATTCGCAGTCTCATCTCGGCCACAAACAAATGTCAAAAACTTGTCAAAATGAAGGGAAATTAGAAGTATTTTTTTACAGATTGAGACTGAGATCAGACTGTGAACGTTCTTAAAATTACGAAAATTGCCCCTCAGGTGAATGCTCATGTGAATCCCGCACCCCCGGCCATAGGCAGAGGTGGAACACCGCGGTGGTTTTAGCCGGAAAGAGTCCGGCATTACCCTCTATCACCCCCACGACAAAAAAAAGGTGCTGCCATCCTAGAGAAAAGCTGATATGTCTCGTATCCCTCTAATTTTGTCCGTTACCTTAGCTAGTACGAGGGCCGTGTCAGCTTGTAACTCAGCCGGCAGCTGCATCCTGGAGAGATGAGCTTGCAGCAACACGTGCGCTTTCACGTGCGGGTCGTTGTACTTCACGCTGCCGCCAGATGCCGCTGTTGGTTTGTGTGGTACTCTGGGGAGGAATGGAGAGGCTACTGTTAGAATAGAGGTTGGGTAAAAAATTTTTCGATGTTCCTTTGGTTTTTACAAATTTTAATTTTCCTAAACCACCCTAAAATTGAGGCAAACAAAACAAAAAAAATATATATATCTAGCAATTTTTGAGATTTGGCTAGACTAACGCACGGCTATTGATTTTATACTTGTAAATAGATAGGTTTAAAACACTCCTATGCCCCACATTGTAAACTGGTCTATGGAAGCTACTCATCTGCTAAAGTTAAAATACGGTATAACTTACTTGGCAGCCAACGCCTTGATGATATTCTCCTCTCGATGCCTGATGCAGAGCTCTGAGTACTCCGCAGCCGAGGATATGATCTCCAGCAGACCGCGGATCTTGGTCTTGTTTGTGAGGGAGAGACTGAAGAGTTCTGTAACAAAATTAATGTCAAACTCAAAGTATTTATTTCAATTAAACCAATTACAGGCACTTTTGAATTGTCAAGGGGTCGGTCAGTCAGAAAGATGAAGCTAGTTGCCCATTCCAAAGCGTAGTAGGTACCTATGGAGAAGAACGGGCAAGAAACTCCATGGTCACTCTTTTAAATGAAAATAATATGGTTACAAAGTATTGGTTACATCATATATGTTAGAAATTATGCATGTGAGAACGATGCAGAACGTTAAAAGCGTCCGTAATGAAAAGTTAAAAAAAAAACACGATTCAAATATTAAATTAAATTGAATTGATGTGTTAAACCATCTGAAAAAGACAAATCAAGGGGCTGGCTTTTACCCCACAATGTACAGAGTTTCGAATATTATCATCATCAGTTCAACTCATAGACTGATGTGCATATCAGTAGCAATGGGTTTAATTTTGACAGTTCAACAACATTCATTGCGTTATTTACACACATTTATCGAACATGTGAAGCAATGGATTAACCAAAATCCTGGATTGGATCCTTCAAAATGATTCAGATTTATTATTTATTAGTCTCTTTTCTTATTTTTATTAATATTATTATTTTTTAGTTGTAATCGTGCGTTTTGTTTGTGCAGAATAAAATATTTTTCTTTCTTTCTTTTTTTCTTTCAGATTGAGATTGTTGTCCTTGTCCAGTGCAAACCAAAGGGACTCACGGAGGAAAGGAACAAATATGAATCAGAATGCTTGCTTTTTCCCAGCTAAAGCACTAGAAAATGGTGAATTGGCATGCTGGGGACTGTCTTATGTAATTGTGACGTTGGAAAAGTGCTGATTCTCAGCCTAATTTGAATAAATGCCTTTTGATTTTGTAAGTTGGGTATTTCAAAACATATTTCTTTTTTTTTTCTGGGTGGGAAATCATCAAAAGATGTCTCCCGCTCTGGGCGGAGCGGGAGGGCGTGTCAGACTTTTACTGACTAAAACCCACCCGTGTTCCTTCAGTTGCCTGTGCCAGGCGCCACGGCAACTCTTTCGGACGACTCGCGACACTGGCAGAAGGCACTGCATGACTCCTCTTTAAAGTGCAACTTAGGAGCAAACTAAACTAAATAGTTATAATCTTACCTATGGTGGTGTAGTTGATGTAGTAGTAAGAAGCGATCATGCCGAGATTGAGAGGCTGCACGTCCATGTCGTCTTCTATCGCGATGCACTTTGACTGTTCCAAGTCTGTTAGCGTTGTTTCTACCAGCTCTGAGAGATGGTCTGATAGATGTCTGTGGGTGGAGAGAAAATATCTTCGTTATACACTGTCTGTTCCGTGTTTTTACCGAACACCTTAGTTAGCAATATCGGCGCAAAGCGTTGACCTCATTTTATTACTTATTATTTTATATTGCATATTATGTTCAGTGCACTTTTGTCTACCGCGTTAGCCGGGTGTATTCAAACATTCCATCAACATTTTAGCACTAAGAACAGTTTGGGAGTGATTCAATAAATAGTGTTCAACATAAACATTTGTTTCTCCTCAAAAAACACCGACACCTAGCTACGTACCCCGACATAATTTTGGTCCTTCGAGCCGGATTAGGTTAACCGTTTTTTGACAGCTGTCTTAGAACGTACATATTCCAGATTACGTAAAAGTTAACTTTAACATGCGTAATAAAATAAATATATAAACTGCCTTATCTTATTGAATTATCTTATTTAAGGCTTCTTACATACATTATAATACCGTACGTGTATCAATCAATGTATTGTGTGTTGCTGCAATCACTAGTTCCATCTGTCAAAAAACGGTTTACCTAATGGACAGTGTTTAATAATAAGTATGGAAGAAAAAGACATGTTTCGTCGACCAGTGGCGTGCATTGCATAAAGGCATATAAGCAGTGCCTACCTCGATAAATCACCATAAGCCTGTCAATTACATTTTAGTATGTGTGCCGTGTTAAGAAACTCACTAAATTATCATACCTAACAAAAAACAAAATCTTCATACAAACACGCGCGGCAGTAGGCAGTCGCCAGACGGCCTACTCGGCTCCCGTACTATTCGCACATTGTCTTTGTTCTTTACTCGTTCAAGTTAATACGACGAAATTAAATTCCTGCCTACCTATTCTGAAAATCAATGCACGCCACTGTCGTCGACCCCAAATAAATTGGTTTAAGGGCAGGAAAATGATGATTAACAGTGTTTGACTACTCATCTACCTACATAATACTAATAATATAGCTGAAGAGTTTGTTGATTTGGACGCGCTTATCTCTAGAACTGAAAGTCGGATTTGGAAAAATAATTTTGCATTTCATAGCCCAATTTTTGAGGAAGACTATAGGCTATATTACCATCAGGCTAGAACCCTTAGGAGTCAAACAAAAAGAAAAAAAAACCGGCCATTATCTATAAAAATCACGTCTGTTGTATGGGAGCCCCCCTTAAATATTTATTTTATTTTGCGGACAGAAACTAGTCAAAAATATACATGACCAAAATCTTATTAAACTCAAACTCAAACTCAAATCATTTATTTCAATTAAACCATTTACAGGCACTTTTGAATTGTCAAAATTAAATAGTCGGTCAGTTAGTCAGAAAGTTGAAGCTAGTCCCCATTCCAAAAACGTAGATCTCTATGGAGAAGAACGGACAAGAAACTCCACGGACACTCTTTTAAATCATGATATTATTACAAAATCCTGGGTACATTATTCTTATTGCTTCTATATGTGAGAACAATGTAAAAAAAAAAAAAAAAAGAAACAATTTATAACATTACAAATAAGCCCTGGCAGTTAAGAGATGACCAGTCTCAACCAACGGCGCCCGTTCACGAACATGACGCGTGGATCAGCACCACCTAGCTCAACCATTTTGTAGGGAACCGAATGATCCAACACACACGCCACCATCAGTGAGACATTTAAGTGAAAAAAGATGTTACCACCATTTGTGAAAAAATATAACATTGGTGGGAGCCCGGAGAAGTTACACACTTTTCAAGTTATTATTTCTATCTATATTTCAACTAAGTACATATAAATTACATTTTAAAATATTTTTATAAGCAAAAAGCCCACCGGTATCGGGAACAGGGTCCAAGCTACCGACGGTCAGAGCTCCAGAGAGAGGAACCTCCTGACAATGCGAGCCGTGTCCAGAATTACCGCTTTCTGAATCAAGCTCTTGATCCAACTGCCCGACAAGAGCCTCCTCAGGTGTCAGTTGGTCGAGGCTCTTGGCTATTATCCCATTGGCTGTCACGACTATCGGCACAATTATTGCTGAGTCCACATGCCACATGTCGACCACCTCGCGAGCCAAGTCAAGATACTTATTTCTATCATTGTTACGCGAATCACTCTCTGTACCAAAAGGCGCTGCTGCGTTGTGACGTCATATCAAAGAAGCGCTGTCTTTATCTAACAGCGAATTCGCAGCTTTTTTAAATATTGAAACAATTTGTCAGTTACTTATCTATTTTCAGTCTTTTTTTATTATTTTTATGTGACGGATACGGATTCTGCCTTCACCTATTTTTAACCCGATTGTTAATAAGGGTTATGTACGCGCCCTGCAGCAGGGCGGGCGGAGGAGACGGCCGAGGGGCCACGCGCCGAGACTCCACTAACGACGACCGAGCGCGTAGCACGCCTCATAAAATAATCATAACAAGTGCAAACGATACCTAATATTGTAAAAAGTTAGCCAATATACTTAGTTTATACCTCTAAAAAAACTAGTTCTAGTTTTAATCCTAAACCGGTTATGTTTTTGTCTTACCTGTGTGTGACTCCCTGCAAGTTATAATAATTGGGATTCTGTGTCAATCGTCGGTATAGGAACGTCCAAGTGAGGTAGTCTACGGCATCCTGTTTGTTCTCTATGGTCTTGGTGACGATCTCTGCGTTCATGTGGTCGTGTAGTCTATGGTCGAGGTGGCTCTGCAATGTCATAAGAAAGATTTGTTAAGTAAAAGGTCTTAACCCTGCATGGCCTGTCCTAAGAAGCATCAAGTGGTCTATGCTGCCCAAGAATGGCCCACGATGGTCGACAGTGGTCCATCAACCAAGAGGTTTACCTGTTCGTGTATTTTTTTAACGGGTCATTGTGCTTATCAATGCTGGTTTAATATATAGCTAAAGTTCACAATAATTAACAATAGCCCATGATGTACGACAATGGGCCCAACATAAAAACACCAAGGGATCCATGCAGGCAAAACTTTGCCCGCACTGGCCAACAATGGCCCTTGATGCTCGACAGTGGCTCAACTCTATATTTTAATTTTGAGTTTAATTGTATTTTGATTTTTATTTTAACTTTGATTTTGATTGCATGTGATTTTAGTTTTAATTATGATTTATATAAGCTAACATTTAAAATAATAATATGTAAATGTGAAAAAATAAGCAAAAGAATCATAGGGCATCAAAAAATTCGTCCGCATCGCTGTCAACAGGGACAGTGCACAAAAGGCTGGCAGCATTGCCACGTTGTATGGCGATTATGATTTATTTATTTATTCTATTATGATTTTAATTTGGAATTTGGTTGAAAACATCTCAGAAACATGTAATTTTACCTCGAGCGGCAAGCAGTCATTCAGCAGCTTGGTGAAGAACGTCTTGTGATGCGCCACACACATCAGTACGGCGACCGCGTGTTCGTCTTCCAAAGGTCTGCACGCACGGCCGACCATTTGTAAAACTGTAGTTATCGGGTACTGTTCGTATGCGTGCAGTTTGCCGTTGTAGCTGTGGGAGAGAGAAAGTATATTTAAAAATAGGAATAGAAGTTTATTTTATACTCCTTCCGTCCTCGCCGTCGACGCCCGTCGCGACGCCCCATACCATGTCCGTCCCGACCCTTGCTCGAGCCAGCCCACGCCGCTGAGCCTGTAGTTTTAAATCCGTCCCTAAATAATTCCGAGCCAGCCTGTCCCTTGCTGCCCTCTCCCAGCGACGCCCTAAGCCGAGGCAGGCCTCCGTCACTCCATGTACTTGCGCGCTATAATTACCTACCGCCCGGCCGAGCGTTCTCGGGCCGTTTGCGGACCAAATTCAGTGCTGTGGGATCGCGCAGTGCGAAGCAATCACAACTGTACGTTTGAGCATTTAGGCACATTTTAGCATGCAGCGGTTGCTGACGCGACGGAGTAGGCTATTATAGCAGTAGGTACCTATTGGAAATTTTCTACTGAGTGAAGTATCTGTTACGTAGTAACTATTTAGTAATCTGTGGCCGAGGTCCGTGTCCCACAGGGGCTGCCCTGAGCGTGTAGTCGCTTAGTTTTTAAGTTTTGTAAGCCCTGGCTGGAGGTCTTGATTTATTGAGGCATTCACAGGCAAGCCCGGTTAAGCAGACGACCATCTCATAGGTTGAACTGCGAGATGCTAAACATAAAAAAGCCTGTTTTATAATTTTAGAGAGAAAAATCACTTCTATATTTATTATGCGCACACAAATGCCAAGAAATGTAATGATGTTAAGCTGCTTCGGAACGAGGATGGGGGGTTGGTGACCATCCATTACATATGCTTTCGTGCCTCAATAAGTACGATAAGTCGTCGTTACGGGTAGTCAGAAGCCCGAAAGTCTGGCAACTGGTTTAACCTGCTGCATCGGGTTGTCAACATAGTTGGGAAGGCTGCAGATGATGTGTACTCACACGTGCGTGTCGGCGATGATGACGGTGTGCACGTGCGCGGCCAGCGCCCAGGCCAGCTCGGCCGCCACCACGCACAGCTGCACGGCGCCCGACTCCAGCAGCTGCTGCACCAGGCGCCGGTCGCCCGGCTCCACGCCCTCGTGCAGGTACGCCACGCCCGCCGCCAGGGTCTCGCGCAGCATCTGCAAGGGGAGCCGAGGGTCACTGTTTGCACAGTTAGGGGATGCTCTATGATGGTGAAATGTGAAAGCACTAGGAAGTGGTGAAGGACGGGCGTGCCGCGGGACTGTCTTATGTCATTTTGACGTTCAAAAAGTGCTGATTTTCAGCCTAATTTGAATAAATGACTTTTTATTTTAATCATCAAGTCAGACATGTCAAGCCAAAAAATGGAGTCTGTTCAGTGTTTTAAGGGATCCCTTTCTTACCTTATCATGCACTCTCTTGAGGAATGGCGCCAGCATGTCAGGCCTGGCTCTCAGGAACCTCGTCGGCGAGGAGTGCGCAGCCGCCAGGGCCAGTAGATCTGCAGCCAGCAGGCGCGAGTGACGACGTGAAGGTACGAAGACGGCACACGGTTTATTTCCAGCGTACCGGATGACGGAGTTGTAGATCGGTTTAGTCATGGCCGCTAGGCGGGAGGCCGCGTGGGAGATGTTGAAGCCCTGCGTAAGAATTAAATTAATAAAACCACTTCAATCAATATCTTTATTGTGAATCATAGGTAGGTACATAAATACAGGTCTTAAACAATAAAATTGTGATCAGGTATGTCCCGCCCTTAAGGCATACAATAGTTATATAAAAATTAAATTAAATTTACACTATTGTTACAAATTATTAGGGCATCACATAAAATATAAAAAAAAAACATAAAAATCAGTGGGCCACTGAACACATCGTGACTGAGGAGGCCTGTATTGGAGCAGTGATTTGTCTGATAGGAAGTGTTTTATAGAGTAGTAGCATTTGTTTACTTAACAGATCATGGAGATTCTTTTTAATTTTTTTTTCATTTCCGTAATTATTCTTCGAAAATAATGTTAAACGTTGTAAAACGTTCAACGTCAAATCAAATCAAATCAATCTTTATTTGTGAACATAAGTACAAAAAGGTGTTATTTATACATTTTAGCTGATCTGTATGTTCGGCCAATAATCGGCATACAAATATAATATTAGTAAGCAGGTTATTTTTACTATCATAATTAATAAAGTCTAGGATAAAAGAAATGAAGGAATTGAAAAATGTCATGAGCCGCATAAAATAAAGTAATTGAATTATATTATTAATTATTAAGAATGTCAAAGAAAATTAAATTTAGTCATAATTTGTCATTTAAAAAGTCTTCAATCGAGTAATACGTCTTTTCAACTAGAAACAGGAACAACTTTTTTTTTAAATGGCTGACATTGTCCTCACTTCTGATACACTTTGGCAATTTATTGTATAATTTTGGAGCCATTACGAAAATACTGTTCTTGTATAAAGCAGTTTTAGATCCAACAGTTTGTAGGCGGTCAGCTCAACGCTGACTACCTACTCGGTCAAATTTATACATATTATTTTTGATGAACATAGATGTCTGGTATATGTACAATGAGGGCACTGTTAAAATTTTCATACTTTTAAAATATTGTTTACAGCTGTCAGTGGTTTGCAGGTTACAGATCGCTCTAATACACCTTTTCTGACACTTCGTCTGACACACGTCGTCTATACTAGTTCACAGCTGGAAATGGGCCTCTACAAATATACGTAAATACACTGTTTCCATTCATAAAAACGTCTGTCCCAATAGCCATCAGTTCTAGGGCTGATTTATTTATTTATTATGATATATCATAATATATGATATGGCCTGCCCATTAACTTAAGCTTGAAAATTTCATAGGTTATGTTGACAACAGTTCAATAACTGCTTGAGAGAGCACGTGTCTGTGTCGTGTCGCATTGCCGTCCCATCGAACTATGAGAGTGAGGGATGAGAGTACACCTGTGTCTGTGTCTCTGCACACTCGCCTGCACTATAATATCCCCTGCATAATTAGCTCATCTTACCTATTACCAGTCTTACTAAGGGGTATCATATTACTCCTGTGTTGTAGAGGTCAGATAGACAGTCGCTCCATGTAAAATACTGATAGCTGCATCTGGTTAGACTCGAAGCCGATCCCAACATAGTTGGGGAAAAGCTAGGCAAATAGCTTGATTTTATTACCTGTATATGCAGCTGCAGAGGCAGTGGCCTGACGCTGGGGTGGAAGTTGAAGGAGCAGTTGGCGTTGCAGCCGAGCCACTGCGACACGTCGCGCGCGTCCGCTAGGGGGAGCGAGAGTGCCACGATACGGATCTGTCGACCTGGGAAACAGAAACAAATAAAGTTAGTTCGCTCAAAAATAATAAAACATTTTACGAAGCAATTTAACGGCCGAACCCAATTACCTATCTATCACCAGTTTTGGCATACTAGAGGTAAGAAAACCTAAATATAATTATCTGGTTTTAACATCCCAATAATCTACATCAGTAGCGATCTGTATGATTATATTATACTGACAGTTACAACTTGTACTGGCTACCATCAGTAGCGATCTGTATGATTATATTATACTGACAGTTACAACTTGTACTGGCTACCATCAATCAATAGGTTACCGAGCTCGGTCGTAAGTCAACTCCATTATAGAACGATCGATAGACTACAAAGTAAAAAAAATATATTTGCTATCGTCTTACGAAACTTCGAATTATTACAAACGAGTGTTCAGTCATTAGGGGCGAATTAGACCAAACTTAGTACCTGTAATTAAGTTTTGAAATTTTTTATAGTTTTTTTGGTAAACAATGATGACGGGAAACAATGACGGGTTCGATTCCCGCACGGAACAAATATTTGTATTGCCTACCTTGGTAGTTGTTCCGGGTCTGGCTGTTTGTGTATGTGAGTTTAAATGTTTGTGAACGCACCCACGATACAGGAGTAATTCCTAGTGTGGGGCAACATTTTTAAAATAAAATAAAAAATGATTAATAAACTCACCAATCTGTGAAGAAATATATCTCATTCTGGAGCAGACGACTTCAAGCACAGGTCCTTCCTCTCCGCCCAGCAGCTGTAGAGCGTCCACGATGAACAGCGATACGCTCTGCACGCTCTTACGAACTTTCCATCTGTGAAAGAAAGATTATTTATTTATTTAAACTTTTCGCACAAAAAGGTACAAAGGCGGACTTAATGCCTTAGGCATTCTCTACCAGTCAACCAAGGGTGGTGAAGAGATTGAATGGCAGGTGCTTTGGTTGAGAGGGACAATGATAAAAAACTTAAAACGAAAAAAAAGATTACAATTTCAGTACCGAATAGGTAATGATACTGCAGTGCAAATGATCAAGTAAATACTTATTTATATTTCTGCAGTTTTTCTCTGCGTAAGCAGAAGTGCGAAAAATGTATCCATTACTAGCAGTGTGGATGCTAACCATTAATTTCGACTTTCAGAACCAGTCATAAGATAGCAGATTTAGAGGTATGAGGAACAGGGTGTAAAGTTCACTCATCCTCCATAGAAAAGGGAGGATCTTCCGACCAGACGGGCGTTGTGTCTGGCGAGCAATTGCCCAACGATTGATGTTGGGAATTTGTATCTATGCTAATTGCGCGGTAAACTCTGCTTGCGAGATGCAGGATTTGCGTGACGTCAGTATGACGCGTTGTTCGCATGTGTGGATACCGCTACAGCAGATATTAGAATAGCAGTCCTGAATATTCCTAAAAAGTTAATTTGTAATGTATATTTTTGTTAATTCTTTGTTTCCTCACCTTCTGGACAGTATGTCCCACTTATCAGCCGTGGTGATGATGATCTGACCCTTGTTCAGCAACTTGTGATCGGTGGCAGTCTCACCGGTTAGTTGTACTACCTGAAATTAAAACGAGAATTTGTATTTGTAATATTTATTGCGAGAAGGACTTCCGCCAATAGAAGACCATAGGGGACTATGCGTACGCGGTCGTAAAGCTGAACGGATGCGTACGCATTCCATACAAAATCGATGTTTTCTATGGACAAAAGCTACACAGAGCTGAATAAGTGTGAGTAGACCATAATGTGCCATGGGTCCTCCATGGCGCATCATGGTCCGCCGCTGGTCCATAGTGGACCATGTTGGCCCGTAAAAAAAAGATCACAAAATACCGCCAGAGAAAGGAAAGAAAACATGTTTATTTGCCTCTAATATGACGCATAAAAGTAAAAAAAATAACACGAAAAATTTAAACTAACATGCCATAGGTCGCAAAAAAATACACTGTACTGATTTTTTTGGATAGACATCAATAGTGTAAAAGAAGTCGAAAACTGAAACTATTCCGAAAATTTCGAGGCCTTTCGAAGACCACCCAGTTAGCAGAGGTCTTTCGAAGCTACAAAGTTGGATGTACAGTCGGCAAAAGAGATAAGTAACCAGGGCATCGGATATAGTTGAAGTTTAGTAAGAAACCGTTGGATATTTTTGAATGAAATTTAATTTGATAAATAAACTGTTTATTTTCTATTAATGAAATTAAATTTCATTCGAAAACATCCATCGGTTTCTTGCCAAAGTTCGACTATATCCGATGGCCGTGGTTACTTATCTCCTTTGGTGACCGTACACTACTTACTGGGTCTGACAGGATCCAGAAAAAATCCAATCTGAACAGGAATCTGTATAGTGCAATATTTTGTGACCTAACCCGATTTTTTGTTTTTACGGTGACTGGCCTAATGGGGAATATAATGCGTCACCTCTGCGCAAAACGGCCATCGCTCAGCGTAATGCTGCGACTCATGTGCGAAACAGAGTCAAAACGCTACAGTTAGAGCTAGTTAATCAGCTACAGGCGGCGTAGCTCACCATCAGTGGCGTGCATTGCATAAAGGCATATAAGCAGTGCCTACCTCGAAAAATCACCCTAAGCCTGTCAATTACATTTAAGTGTGTGTGCCCCACAGTTAAGAAACTCATTAAATTATCATACCTAACAAAAAACAAAATCTTCATACAAACTCGCGCGGCAGTAGGCAGTCGCCAGACGGCCTACTCGGCTCCCGTACTATTCGCACATTGTCATTGGTCTGTACTCGTTCAAGTCAATACGATAAAATTAAATTCCTGCCTACCTATTCTGAAAACCAATGCACGCCACTGCTCACCATGATCACCATACTACATAGACCATGATTGCCCAAGTTTGTCCACGTAAATTACAATAAAATAAAAAGAAAAAAAGAAAAACGTTTATTTGTTTAAAATCGACTGACCTTCAAATTGAACCGTGTACCAAACTTATGGTAGCAATCAGCAAACACGATATCAGCGAGCGCGTCCTTAGGCAGCAGGTACACCGCGCGGCCGGCCTGGTTCGTGCTGAGCATGCGCAGCAGCGCCAGCTCGGCGATCACGGACTTGCCCGAGCCGGAGGGCGCGCCGACGAACACGTTGTCGTCTGAGTTGTACACAGCGTTAAAGACCTGTGAAAGAAAGGGAAAGAATATAAAATATGTAACTGCTTAATATTTCACAATAATTTTGCTCTGTCAAAGTGTGACCAAGAATTAGGACTGTCCGACTGGAGCTGCTATAAGCATTTTTATTAAATAATTTATTAAAAATAAGGAATATTATTCAATTTCACGCCCTTATGACCGGTTTCACACTAATTTCTCGAAATCAGATTGGGTAAGTTATTTACGCACACTCCTCCTTTGTAAAAATGCTACTATTTTTTAAACTCCGAGTGGCCGTTACTTTTCTTTTTTCAACTAGCCTACACTGTCCAACTCCTGGATAACGCGTCCTCCTTCCACTTTTGACGGAACCTATCCAGCTCATGCCGTCCTACCCTAACCTACCCACCTCCTAGGTAGCCTGCCGCGACCCCACCTCTCTGTCTCAGGGCACAATTTTCCAGTTTTTACTTGTCGATTATTTGTCTTATTGACTAAACAACAAATCAGTCTTAAAATATCTACAAATAAAATCCAAATTTGAATTAAAACTAAAAAGAATTAAAAAACTAAACATACCTGAGTCTGCACCGGATTAAACTGCGGGAACGTCTCATTGTACAGCTCCTCGTACTTCGGGTTCCTAAGTGCCGATATAGGGAGCGGCTGTAAGTCCAGCAGCTCGGTGGGGGGCAGGTTCTTCTCAGGTAGAATGAGGTGGCGGAATGAGACCGGGAGCTGGGTCTCTGCTGCTATCCATCTGGAGGAGAGGATGAATGTTTGATTAATTGTGTACTAGATCTTTTGAAGAGGACATGTTTGAGGACCATATTCGAGTCCACCATCTTCCATGAAACTGGAGTAGTTTGTCTGAGTAATCTATTTATTAGACAGATGTACTGCTGGGGAGTTTGTTGCGCCACTTCTTCCCAGCGAAAGCACTAGGAACTGGTGAAGGGCGGGCGTGCCGGGGGACTGTCTTTTGTAAATTTGACGTTCGAAAAGTGCAGATTCTCAGCCTAATTTGAATAAATGACTTTTGATTTTGATTAATTTATTCTTACCAAATTCTTAACTAAGACATAATACTATAGTAACTCGTTATAATGACAGCGTCATAACTTATGGCGTCTTGAAAATTGAGTTGTTTTGAAGGATTAGGCTGTAAATTAGCTCTGTAAATGACTGACGGCCAGCACGCAACCTACAACGCTGAAGATGAAAACATTAATTTTAAAGCCTCAGCTAGAAATATGATAGGACAATGACCAAAAGTCGTACCAAAAAGTCTCATTCCTCAACATCAAAATATTATAGTCATTATTTTCATATTTTTTTACGACATTGCGCGTCGGGATTTGATTTTTGAACAGGGAATTTAATTTAAAGTAAAAAAAAGTGTTGATATTGTTGCATTCCCTTTACATAACGTTATGTTTCAAATGATATGATTAAAATAAACTTGAATGATGAAAGTGTCATGATCACGTCTTTCAAAAAACAACATTAATTAAAAATAACTACAATAAAATTGATTTTTTATTTTAACGATTACCATTTTTTCAGAGCAGTCAACCAAGGGTGGTGAAGAGATTAGATGGCAGGTGCTTTAGGAGAAGGTTCCTCTACCCAGCAGTCAGGAATGACAGTGCGGACTCACCTGTCGGAGACGACGGTGAGGAAGTACTGCGGCGGCAGCGGCTCGAACACGGGCACGAACAGCTTGACGTGGTGCTCGTCCTTGCAGTACTTCTCCTTCAGCAGGAAGTACTCGTGGTGCAGCACCACTTCACCATCCACGTCCTCCACGAGGATCCAGAAAGCTTCGGACTGGCCGTGGATCTGAGAAAGTGGAAGAAAGTTTTTGACTAACGCATGTACTGGCTGGCGAACGGACAAGAAAAACTATTATTTTGTACTCTTGCAACATTTTGAAACAAAGAAATCTAAAACTGACAATAATTACTATTAAAGAAGTAAATTACATATGATAGTCGATTATAGAGCTGCTCGATTGTGGACCATTGTGATGTGTATCAATGTGTAGTTTTGTGAACTACAGTGTTATAAAGGTACGAGGAACGGTGTAAAGTTCACTCATCCTCCATAGAAAATGGAGGATCCTCCGACCAGACTAGTGTCTGGTGGGCTACTGCCCGACGATTGATGTCAGGACGTTGTATATATTCTAGTCGCGTAAATTCTACTTGCGCAATGCTGGATTCTGCGTAACGTCAGTATGATGTGTCAGTTCGCATGTGGCGATGTAGATGCCACCATAGGCTATTGTGTAATGCCACTGTGGGCCATCTTGAGTCATCCTTGGCCATCGCCCGTACACCGCCCAATGTTTTTTCAAAACTTTTTTTTCTCTTACCTTTTCATCCCAATGGAAATCAGGAGTGATGGTCAGCTCCACCCTCAACGTAGACCTCGTGATTGGCTGGATATGCGTCGCCAGCTCCAACTTAGGGAACTGATGGACGTACTTGTGTATCATCTTGCCGAGTTTAGGGGCTCGCACTAACTCCCCAATCTCGTTGGGGCCGAGTTCGTACAGTTTCTCCCAAGGGAAGTTCTTCTTTTCTAGTTTTTTAATTACCTGTGAAAGAGGGAAGGCTGCTATAACAATAAATCAATGTTTAAGTTTGCTGAATTAATGAGAAAGCCAAATAAATCAGAACCAATCCTACTAATATTATAAACGCGAAAGTTTGTAAGGATGGATGGATGTTTGTTACTCTTTCGCGCAAAAACTACTGAACGGATTGGGATGAAATTTGACACACAGATGGTTTATAACCAGGATTAACATATAGGATTTTTATCCCTATATTACCACAGGATCGAAAGTTATGCGGGTGAAACCGCGGGGCGCAGCTAGTAAATATTATAAAGATGTAAAATTCTCTGAAAGTGCTGTTCCGATACCAAAAATTCTTTCACTGAACGAAAGCTGCACTATTGCCGAGTGCCATAGGATATGTTTTATTTTAAAACGATAGATGGGGCCTTAAGAAAACGATTGATAAAATACTTACTTCTTCCGGCATCTTTCTGAACTGTCTGAGCGGTGACATGGATTGCCACATTCTCCTGTCCACCATTTTGCACAGAGCTAACGTTTTGTCCACCAACTGGGCCCAACCTGTACACAACATTTTTTTTAATAATTAATAACTTTTGTCCTACTCGAATCGCTACGGGAAATCTATTGACCATCACGGGCCAATATGGACCAGCATGGATCACTATGGTCTAACGTGGGCCACTATGGACCAAAATGTAAACCCGACCATAATTGAGCAAGGGATACATACACACATGCTCGGTCGTCGTCGTCATTTATACAATAAGGGGTAAGACACATGTTCGGGATGGCATGATTCGGTACATGCCATTCAGCAAAATCAAATGTATATTTTGCCGCCCGACTGTGATAATTGTTGCCGAATCATGGCGACCCGACAAGTGTGTATAATAATATAATAATAATAATATATCATTTATTCTCTCTTCACAATAAGTGGTCTTAAAAATAATGCAAACTTAATACTGGATAACTATTTCCACCTTTGTGAGAGACTGGTGCCTGAAGTAGGTTTTAGGAATAAAACCTGTGTTACTGGTCACCAGGACCCTCACCTCGGTAAGAATTTTGTAGAAATGACCAGGAGATGACAATAACTGATAAATAGAAAAAGTACAAAGAATAAAAACATTCATTAAATAAAAATAATACAAAGAGCAGAAATAAGCAGAAATGTCCAAGTGTATTGATTAAAATGATAAGTGTGAGGGTGTATAAGGTGTATGCATGACTGTGCGGATTGAGAATGATTGTGAGTGAGGGTGTAGATATGATTAGCGAGTGTTCAGTTTAGTGTGACTGTGTTGCGAGAAATGGGTGGGTGACAGCTAAGAGGCAATATAGGGGTAGTTAGGGTTTTGATCCTATTTGGGTACTATCAATAAGTCCTCGGTTTTTTGGTAATCAAGCGATTTAAGATAATTTTTTAAGGCTTTATTGCAACTAGATTTTGTTTTAGGATAGATATTTAGCGATTTATTTATTTTGTTGTATAGGTGTTGTCCGAGAAAGCAGAAGAATTTGTGGGAAAGTGATGAGTGCAATCGATAGGTAGGACATATTCTATCTTTGCGGCGACTACCAACGAGTAGGTTGGGATCAAACGGTAGCTGGGAGTGTTTTTTAAGAACCGTGCGCAATATGAAAGTTTGTCTGACCGTCAGAACATCCCACTCTTTATAAAGCTCAACTGTTGGGAAATGGTAGGGTAGGCCGGCACTAACCTTAAGAATAGCACGCTGTGCTCGTTCTAGTACCAATAGGTGGGTTTTCGCTGCACCACCCCAAGATGTGATGCAGTATTCAATTTGCGAGTGGCATAAGGCATAGTAAACCATATTGATAGTCCTACGGTCAGCCACATGCTTGAGATTTTTAAATATGTATATCAATTTCCTAAGTCTAGTCACTAGGAGATCTATATGTATTTTGAATGTCAAATGTTGATCAATGATTAAACCAAGATATTTGATATTGTCAGTTCTTTCGAGGGAAGGGCATTGACAGTCTGAGGCTGAATTGGCAGAACCACACGTGTGAGCTGTAATGGTGAAAGAAGGCGGTGGCAAGAGATTACTTCTGTGTGCGAATGTCAGATATTTAGTTTTAGAAATGTTAAGCGTCAAGACGTTATTCTGGAGCCAGTTACAAACGATGTTTAGACCCGATTGTGCAGCGTCAAAGGCCTCATCCCAACTGTCACCAGTGAAAAATAAGGCGGTATCATCAGCAAAAGAAATAATTTTACCGTTATGGAGAGAGAGTTGGCAGAGGTCATTGATGTACACAAGAAAGAGAGTGGGGCCTATTATGCTTCCCTGAGGAACACCATAATTAATAGGTAGAGTGTCACTCAGTCTATCATTTACTTTAACCCGCTGCATTCTGCCAGTAAGGTAGTCCTCCAACAATTTAAACGGAATTCCCCTTATGCCGAGACGATCTAGTTTATTTAAAAGGTGCGGAACAGACACTGTATCGAATGCCTTCGCAAGGTCAAGGAACACTGTAATACACTTTCTACCTTCATCAAGATTGGTGACAGTAGAGTGTAGCAGTTCGTGGACTGCATCATCAGTACTTCTACCGGCTCGAAAGCCAAATTGAGCGGGAGATAGCAGTTGGTTTGTCTCGAGAAAATTTGTGAGACGCCGAATTAACAAGCGTTCCAAGACCTTGGAAAGTGCTGGTAAAATGGAAATGGGGCGGTAATTATTTACACAGTCTTTTTTTCCAGCTTTATGTATCGGTTTGATAAGTGCTGTCTTAAATAACGTAGGAAAGATCCCCGATGAGATAGCTAGGTTACTTATATGTGTAAGAGGAGGCGTGAGGAGGTTTGCGTATCTCTTAACCATTTTACTGCTTATCAAATCAACTCCTACCGCACAATTTTCTTTTAAATTATTAATTAAAAGGTGAATCTCGTCCTCGTCGGTTGGCAGAAATACGAGCGAATTTGAAGAATTGGATACAGTACAGTCGTGATCTCGACTAGAAAAAATTGTATTTAGGGAAATCTTTTCAGCAAGATTAGCACCAATATTCACAAAGAAGCTATTAATGTGATTAATGTCCCTATTAGGATCGACAGAAGACAGAAGAGATGATGAGTAATCTGGTCTTCTATTCGAGCCACTAATACCCTTAATAACATTCCATAGCTGTTTTTTATTACCCTTAGCATTTTCGATCTCCTGTTTTTCGTATGTTCTTTTTGCTTTTTTCAATATACTGTTGCAGAAGTTTCTGTAGCGTCTGTAAATAGTTTTAGTAGTATCATTCTCAGGGTTACGCTTAGACTTTTTATAAAGATTATCCCGATTTCTAATACAACGAATTAGACCTTTAGTAATCCAAGGTTTGAAGATCAACTGCCTTTTGGTTGTTTTAATTTTAGAAGTGTTGTGTTTGATGGCTGCGGATAATTGCGATACTAATAGATCGGTAGCTACATTAACATCCTGACAATCTATAATAGGTTGAAAGTTAGTGTTTTGCATCATGGTATCAAGCTGTACGAGGTCTACGGAACCTGAATTTTTATTCAAATAATTTAAGCGCGATTTTGGTTTACAACAAACCGCAACACTCTCGTGGTCAGTGATAGACGTTTCAAAGACGAAACAAGTTACGTCCATTTTAGATTTTAACATCATATGGTCAAGAGATGTGCGTCCATGAGTAGGCAACGTGTGACCCGGAAGCATACCATGGCTAGCTAACATATTAAGATAGTCAAAAGCCCGTTTATCAGGACTATTCGGAACAATATTAATATTGATATCACCACAGAAGATAATGTTTTTAAACGATTGGAGTTTAGTAAGAAGTGCATCGATTGATTCAATAAATGCTGTAGTGTTTGTTTGACTGGGTGGGCGATATATTCCTATAATGCAGGTTTCTTGACCTAGTTTTAATAAAAGACAATTGGCGTCAACAATATTAGGTTCTTCACAAGTTACATGAAGGTTTTTATTATAATATATGACAACTCCTTCATTTTGGGTATTGTGCGTGGAGGTCGAAGAGTAGTTATAGTTGTCGAGGGCGGGGATAAATTTTGCAGAAGAAAGCCAGCATTCAGATAGAACCAGAATGTCCCAGGGTATCTTAGAACGTTGGAGAAGGGTGGCGAAGTTTGACATGTTACAGGTTATGCTACGAATGTTTTGAGACAGGATATTAATAGTACGATTGGTGATACGAATATGCTTTATTGCGTTGTCTATGTCACAGGCGATAGTTTTAGCTACTTTTATGGAATCCAGATCCAGGTTTATGGTTTCAAAATCTTGCATTAGGCGTCAATGGTTTGTTTAACTCTAACGCAGCCACGTTTAGAACGTGACCTATGGAACTGTATTTTAATTGAGATAAAACCCAAATCTGGAGGGACTGTAGCCAATATCTCTGATGTTTGATATACCGCTAGGAACAGACAAAGCAATTTAGAACTCATTTCAAGGGATTTTTCTCGCAAAAGAAACGAATAAAGTAGTTTTTGTGTAAAAAAGTTGTGTGTTATGGGTGTGACTTGGGTTACTCTGCTCGTTAAACAAACTTTTTCTAAGCTAAAATAAAATATAAAACAAAAATAGGTAAAAACTAGTAAAAATAAAAATTGTAAACAAATGCATGCCAAGAAAATGTAAACATAAAAACAACAACGTGTAACTAAATGTAGTCACATCGTATACTTAATTAGTTCAGATTCTTCTTCAATACGAGTTGGGGTCGATCCTTCTTCTTTTTTAATATAGATCTTTCCATATGAGGTCCAAGCCGCTACGAGATTTTTGGCTTTTACGTTTTCACGAGCTAGGTAGAAAAGATGTTTGGTTTTACCAGTTAAATGATCCGAAATGTATATTTGACGCAGTTCTCCGTGTAGTTTAATATGCTCAGTGTTTAACTGAGGTTCCTTACTTTCGCGTCTAGATTTATTAAAGGACTTGAGTTTAGCCATCAGTGATTCTTTCCTAAGTATTGAAGAGAAGTCCACAATAACAGCTTCTGCTTTGGAACGGAATATGTCCTTTATCTCGGATTGCTGGATGGGAGTCTCTGGATCCAATGTTAAGACAATTTGTTTTATGTTTTGAATCAGATCTGACTTAGATTCTTGCTCAAGTTTAGGCAAGTTTCGTATTTCTATTGCTGATGACCGAGCACTTTTTTCCACGTAGTCTAACCTTTTTTCTAAAGATGCTACTTTCTTCTTATATTCGTCATTTTCCTGTTCTAGATGGTTAATTTTCAAAAGTAGTTCCTCATGCTTTCCTGTCAAAACCTCTACCGATTGCTTGATATCCTGGTTTTGGGTTATAATACTGGAGAGAGAAGTATTTAGTAATTCAAACTTACTTTCCTGTTGAGATAAGATTTGTGACAACATATTTTTTATTTCGGAAGGTTGTTCATTTACCTCATCAAAAGTGCGCTTCTGGCGTTTGGTTATGTTAAAATAATTATCAACTGAGTCGGTGACGTGCGAAATGTTTAGGGCCGAATCCGAGTTGTAGTGAATTGTATCTTTTGGCGTGTTTAGTTGGGGCACAGAGGGCGGTGGAGAGCGTTGTACTGACATTTTATCTTATGTCTTCAAGCAATAGGATAAGCTTCACGTACTTACAAGTACCAGGCAATCACGAAGAAAGCAAGACAAAATACGTTTGGTGGTTGATATTAGGCGGGGCTCAACTGACGCTGGTCGCGATCGACAGATTAGTAGAATACTGCTTTCCGTCCAGTATAACTAGACCTCCGCGTGTCCTTTTCTCGTGTATATGTCTGTCGCACTCAGGGCTTTACAATTAGATGCACACACGGAAAGGATAATGTAGACTTTATTAATGACTTTCCGTATTTCGTTAATGAGTGTACGCACGTAGGCGGGGTCAACAAAATAGTGAGAAGTTGGTGGGACTCACGCACACGCAGAGTTGTTGACGCGTTGTACGAGGACTACGCTGGAGTATTCGTATTCTTGTAGATTGATGCACTCCTGGTATTTAACACTTAATTTTTGCTCTAATTTTTTCGATTAAATATTAATAAATAAAATAAAATATGGTCACATAAGAGACGTCTGAACTGCTCAGAGATCCGAGGGGAAAGGTATGTGTATCACGCCTAACAAGTGAATACTACTTACCTCTATGCAGCACAATTTCAAATATCGCCCTCAACAGCCTGCAAGCCGACTGCGTGACGTACACCATGTCCGCCATCAACGCGAACCCTTCCAACTTCAACTGCGATATGTACGCTTGTAGTAACACATTGATCTTAGCTGATGGTTCCTCTATGCTCTCTTTTATGGGGATCGGTACCTGTGGCAGATGGGTCAATATTGCTTAAATGGAAAAAATAGGTAAGTATATTTTTTTATTTATGAGGACCTCTAAGATAAGGCAAACGCTCTGTGGTAATTGACACTGATATCACCTTTATGTCTTAGCACTATGGGCGATTTTCGTAGCGCTAGTGTTACCATAATACTGTACACATAAAATGATCATTAACACGTTGACTGCCAGACAACAGATACAATAGAAAATCTATTGTTGGCGGTCACTGGTGACCGCGGTAGCAGTCAATGCCTAAATATTAAAACAAAAACGGGTTGCACTCCGGGAGTGCCGGCAGAAGTGAAAACTTGAATATTAACGTTGTGCATTTTTGATATTTAGGAATGCGGTGTACTCTCCCTCTGTCTTACGAATCTTCAATCAGGTCACGTGTCATGACGCGAGTTCCGTCTTACGAACTTTCGATCAGGTCACGTGTCCTGATGCGAGTTTAACATTTTTACCCATCACAACAAAAGTGCACAACGCCGCTAAAGAAGTTTTCACTTCAAAAAAACTTGATTACCTACAGGGCAGCTAAGACACAAAGGAACAAGAAATATCCTTTAACAGAGAAGGGATCTTTAGGGACACTACGGTCCATCATAGTCCAGCATGCACGGGCCACTATAATCCAGCCCAGGTCACTATTGCCCAACATGGGTCAGCATGGACCAACATGGACCACTATGGACCACTGTGGGCCAATATGGACGAACTTTAAAAAAGACTGCTTACCCTCTCCATAAGTTTGCACAGCTCAAGCTTCTCTTCTTCACGAACAGCAATATGCTTGAACTCTGCTGAAAGTGAGAACACTCGGAACAGCTCAATCTCGCCTAACGTCGGCTTGAGCAGCTGAGAGTAGCACTGCATCGTCTCGTATGAGCAGTAGAAATGTGACGCTATTCGGCCGAGCTCCGTCGGCTGGAAGTGGCCGGATTTACGCTCGTATCTTATAAGGCCGGCTCTGTAATAGAAATAATTGGTTAAGGGCTGTTTTTTTAATAATCGAATAACTTCTATCTAAAGAATAAATATAACAGTGACATATTGTCTATACAAAATCTATCAAACCAGCTGTGAATATTGAAAAATTTGCCGTTGAAAAGTTTAAAATCTGACGAGCCTGCAGCAATATTATCTCAACTCACTAATCAGAAAAGTGACTTCGTTACAATCACTAACCTCTAATAAACAAGTACGCTGGATTAAATATACTATACGAAATGAGTTGTTTTTTGTGCCGATTCAAAGCGCCATGCTCGAGCGTCTCAGGAACTAAAATTGACACATTGTTGCAAATGGCCGTCGTGTTGTTTTGGTACGTCTCTGATGATTTACGTCTAAATCGTGGATAAGACTTTTTTGTGTATTTTGTGTTTACTACGAGACATTTAGAACATTTTTATCCTGAGAGTATGTGCATCTTGTAAAACTCGCTATCAAAAATATTAGTTCCACGGACGCTCACGTTGCTGTCAGCGCCTAAATGGCATAAATCAAATGTCTTCATTTTGTCATCGATAGTATGATGTCCAGCGTACTTGTATAATATAGGTCAGTGGATACAATACACTCGGACGATTTTGAAGGATCAATAGGGGCCACTGTTGAGCAGCAACGTAAGCCACTTTGGTAGGTCGACATAGGTAACTGTCGAGAGTTTAAATGAGAATTCTTTCTTTTTAAAAATCTGTTCAAATGGGTAACTTACTTGTCTAGTAAACTGGCCGCTGTATGCACCAAGTCAGCTCTGTGCAGTTCTAGCAGAGAATCTTCTGCGAACTTCTCTTGTGTGATGCCGTATAACGCTGGCTGACGCAGCATCCGAATGTAGAGATATGTGTAACCTGAGAGAGAAAAGATAATGATTAACATTATTAAAACAAAACCGTGTTTTTCAGTTGTTTAGGCTAAAAAACTGTTCAACAGGAGATTAATTTATGGAGTTAGATGACTTTAGACTGACAGTAGACACGCGTTGAAAAAGTATATAAGTTTTTGGGGTAAGATAAGACCCTAATTTATTTATATAAAAATCTGGAACATCTAAACATATTATAAATTAAAGTCGCTTTTCGTGGCCGCATTGATCCTTTATACTTCAAAACGGAAATTTTAATGCGGCTTGTTGCGGTTTAATGTAGTTTGTGTGTTACATTGACATTAAAAAGAAACCACGAAGTTTAGTAGGTACAGACGGCAGCACGTCAACGTAAACCCTATACATAAATATAACTACGACGCGCTGCGGAGTGTTAGAAAGAAAGTATCCTTGGCACGATTGGTGGAGTTTTCAACGTTTTTAAAATTGCCCAATGGGTGCACATACTAAAAATTGGGAGCCAATTATCATGTTTTACTAGGAATAAGCCACACCCACTCGCCCCTGCGCGTCCGCCGCTGCTCCCGAGTTTCCCCGATCCTTCACGAAATTAAACGAAAGTCACTCGTCACAATTCACTAGTTTACGTCAGTCAGTTGCGTACGCATTTGGAACCCGTTAGGGTATATAAGTTCTGTGATTTGGAATCGTACTGTGTGCTGTGCTGTGCTGTGAACTTTCTTAAAACATAAGGGCATAAATTTATAAATATAATGGCGCCTCAGTTGACGCAAATTCAACGAGAGCGCATCATAGCGCTTCGATTGAGTGGATGCCGGGTGATAGATATTTGTCGGCAGACGGGCTTATCGGTGAGTAATATTTTTTGTAATCTTAAATAGAAAGTCTAATATTAAAAAAATGTGTCAATGGTGTTTTTATACAGAATTTTTGAAATTAGTTAACGCTGCGCGCTGTTCCAAGCGTCACTAAAATGTAGAGTAACTGTGAAAGCTTAAATTCAGAGAAATAATTATACATATTATGTTAACAGAATTCGATGAACTATTGTTTTTGATTCCATGTCATGACACATTCTAAACAAAAGTTAATCCAGTAGGTAGGTAGTGATTGGATCCGTATTATTATTATACTCTTTGGATTGGATTCTATAGTAAATATCTAAGCAATTACGCACTTTCTTTTTGTCCAGGGCCCAGGGGCTGCAGTCTCGACATTCATAACGATCGCATTACGACCGAATTCGGTCGCAACTCGCAAAGTCCCGGATTAACAGGTGTACGTGTACCTAATGTATGGAGTGACAGGGCTTTGCGACCGAATTCGGTCTTAAAGCGATCGCTATGAATGTCGAGACTGCAGCCCCTGCTTAGTTAGGATTAGTCCATGTTCGACCCCCACAATCTAGTTAGAATCTAGTTACCTACCACGCTATCGCATTGGGTGTAACCCTGTAATGATAGCGATGTTTGTGTGTAATTAAATAACTTTATTATTGTAGTGTAGGGAATTATAAGTATTAATACATCTTTGCCTATAGTCATTGAGTAATAATGGGCAAATAAACTATAGCTATTTGTTTCGTTCCAGAAAAAATATGTTTACTTCTGGCTTCGGGAAGAAAGTGGAACCATAGAAGCCCATCGTCGCCAACTCTACGCGAGATCCACTACGGTACGACGGCAGACGCCGCACACTCTGCCGATCCTTTTCTGACCACACGAATAACATCAACTTCGTACAGGGTGAGTCCATGTGTAGCTTGTAATCATACCTTATCAGCTCAACTTATTCATCACTTTCATAAAATATGGTTTTCTTAAAAAGTGAATAACAAAATTGTGATTAAAATCATACCTACTACCTAATAGACATTTGTAGTTGGAAGGGCGCTCGGCGCTCACGCAAACCGGATTTTACCGGATTGACGCGCGCCGCGCGGCCAGTCTGAATTATTATTGTTATTACTTACTACTTATTATTATTACCTACTATGTATTAGATACATCTTCAGTTCTTTACAACCCACCTCAACAAGGGTGGAAGTTCTCAATTCGATAAATAGTTTTTTTGTTTATGTTTATAATTTGAAGAATATTTTTTAACCGTCCCATACTCATCTAAAGTCTATTCAACTAATGCTTCAAATTGATGTTATTTCAAGTTGAACAAATATCAACTTTATTTCAATGGTCATTAGGTTGATTTTAGAGTGACTGGCTCTACTAGACTAGCAGTAATAAAATGTTTGAAGTTGTTGCGTAAACTGAACTTTATGGTGTAGTAATTAAAGTTATTTTTCCATAAACTCATATTTGTTTACATTTTTTGCAAATAAATCGCGAATGCAGATTAGTTAAATTGGCCCGGACTATTTGTCATATTACGGAATCCTAGGTAAGTATTAAATTGACAAAATTTTCTTTGTTTTAGATTTCAATGGACACAGTCAGGAGACGCCTTATGGACGCCGGAAGACAACTGCCGCGTGCACACCTGCAGGGTGGTGCAGGCGTGGTTCGCGGCACAGGATGACGTCATCCGCCTACCATGGCCTGCAAAGAGCCCAGACTTAAACCCAATCGAGAATCTATGGGCTCTCATGTTTCTCGATTAGGATGCTTCAGAAATCCGCAACAATGAAAACTTGCGGCGAGAAGCCCATACTACATGGGAGCAATTCAGAGGCAAGGACAAGGCCACCTGCTGGAACATGGTGGCCGGCTTGAAGGACAGGCTGGTTGCCGTTTTAGACGCGCAAGGTGGTCCGACCAAATATTAAATACTTATATTATATTGTAAAGTATATATAATATATTTTCATTTCATTTCAACAATCATTTTATAATAATATTAATAAATAAATACCTATATTTGCTTATATATTTGTATTGTTATGTTATTACAATTTTGCAGTATCTTCTAGGTATAGTTATTAGAGTTTAATTTACTTTTTAAAATAATACTTCATACTAATATTATAAATGCGAAAGTTTGTATGTATGGATGTATGGATGTTTGATACTCTTTCACGCAAAAACTACTGAACAGATTTTGACGAAATTTAGCACACAGATAGTTTATAACCAGGATTAACATATAGGATACTTTTTATCCCGACATTCCCACGGGATCGAAACTTATGCGGGTGAAACCGCGGGGCGCAGCTAGTTATTCATAATTTAATAATAATATTATATTGTTTTGGCAACGCTTTATGCCCATGTAGTAGTATTTCATAACAACTGAAAGGCCGATCTTGGTGCGTATTTCTGAGGTCAAGTTTGGGCTCTTTTAGGTCATGGCATATTCTATGTCGCTAATAAGACACGAGCGAACTTAGTTTAATCTACAACACTATAGGCAGTACACTCAATGTCACCGACACTGACACCGTGTCAGAACACTTACACTCGGTGTCGCAAGGTGTAGGTATTCGTTGAGTTTGTGTGTTCACACATACAGACACTGTGCACGGCGTATAGTGCCGTAGCCTAAACTTACCATTAGATGACGACCTCCGATTCTACGGCACTATTAAATAATGCACTTCAATCACCCGGGTTTCCGTTCACATTAAATAGTAGCACAGTTTTACAATCCATAAGTTATGTATATTTTAATATTGTAATTATTTTATTTATCAAAATATAGGTATTTCCAACCACTGTTTCTCAAACGCTTATTCTTCCATTGCTCCATTTGGGAAAGACGCCAGACATGTCGTTCGTTGATGTTGTGTCACAATAAACTAGCTTCCTCCATTGCCTGCCCCAGGCTTCAAACTATCTCCATAGTTTTCATCACAATTGCCCAGCGGTTTGGCCGTGAAGGCGTAACAAACAGACAAAGTTACTTTCGCATTTATAATATTAGTATGGATAATTCTTCCAATAACGTGATAAAGATGTGTAAATTGAAATTTCTTTTCTTTTCGCACCATTGTTAAATTGTTGAGCATTTTTCCTTTACTAATTTGTTAGTGATAATTTAAGTTAGGGCCGTCACCCACTGGCGGCATGGCACGACAAGGGATTTTAGTAAGCGCGAATGATTTGTGATCTCATTTTATCATGGTTGGCATTCACATTTCGGGATGCCACGGCATGCCAGAACGTCCCGAAGGATGCCAAAGCAGGCTGTGACATATCAATGAAATTGTCGTGCCGTGCCACCTGTGCGTACCGGGCCTTTTGTTGGGCAACCATTGGTGATAGAGATGTTACTGTAGGTATAATTAATCTGTCACAAATATCAATAAAACTAATGCAAATATTTTTTTTTTTTTTGTGTTTGTGTTCCTTTTCGCGTCATGTTTACCGCAAATAAACGTATTTTCTTTCTTTCTAAAAATAAAAACTTGTAAAAAATAATATAAATAATAAATATTATCTACTTATTTTTAATCTATTGTATACTCGTAGTTTGGTTTTATAAATTTTGTTGTAAGTAGGTATATTTAAATTTAGAGTAGGTATAAGTTTTTTTTTTTGTTTTCAATTAAGTAATATTAAATAAAAAGATTAAGATTATTATTCCCCATTTTATTTTGAGATTTTTTCGCGGTGTCACACGCGTTCCCGTAGTAACCTATCCTATTCCTATGTCCTTTTCTGATAGGTAGGTATGCAAAATTGCATGATGATCGGTTAAGGCGCCAAAAGCAGAGGTCGGAGCTACCGCCGTATCTATTATACGGGGCCCCGACGGCATATTTATTACTTACTCAAAAAAACTTTTTTGAAAAAAAGACAATTGACTTCCAAAATTATATAAATAAATTCGAAAGTCGGTGTCGTTGGGTTCGCATTTTCGTTGTGAAGTTCGCCACCGGGAATTAAAGTTATTTTTCACTTTGTAGTGTCTTTTTTGGAAGTCGGCTTTTTTTTGTAAAAAAGTTTTTACTTTCGACTTCAAAAAAGGAGGAGGTTCTTAATTCGACGGTATGTTTTTTTTTTGTGTGTTTGTTACGCGATTACTCCGCCAATTGTGGACCGATATTCAAAATTCTTTTTTTGTTCGAACGGAGAAACTTCTGAAATGGTCCCATAAAAATGTTATCAAAATCGGACAAGTGGTTTTTGAAAAATCAAAAAAATTATCACAACAAAAAAGTGAAAAATAAAAACTTTTTACAAAAAAAAAACAACCGACTTCCATAAAAACACTACAAAGTGAAAAATAACTTTAATTTCGGAAGTCGGTGCACCGACTTCCGAGATTAAAGTTATATTTCACTTTGTAGTGTTTTTTTTCACTTTTAAGTTGTAAGTTTTACCAGTAATTTTAGTTTAAAAACCAGACTACTGAACCGTTTTTGAGGAAATTTATATGGGACCAATCTGAAGTATATCCTTACAAATAAAAAAAGAATTTTGTAAATCGGCTTATAAATAACGGAGTTCTGAGGTAACAAACATTAAAAAAAATACAGTCGGTTTGAGAACCTCCTCCTTTTTTGAAGTCTGTTGAAAACGTCACTGTCCTTTTGTAAAAGACCCCACCAAGGTAATTTGATATGGGCCCCATTACGGAACCCATGTTCTTTTCTTTCCGAACATCGAGTTGAATGGCGTGCAATAGGAGGGGCGGCAGTCCACGGCTGAACATAGGTCCAGCAGTGGACTGCTATAGGCTGATGATGTAGAAACGATAATAATAGATTAGAATTTTATTTGAAAATTCATAATCTTCGAAATCGTATCTTATTACTAGCGCAATAAGGTTGAACTTGCATGTAAAAGCAAACTTCGGTAGGTAGTATAATAGATAATTCCGTTACTAAGTTCAAACTTATTATTTTAGTAAAATAAGATCGTGTCGCGGACGTAACGTTAATCTCAAACACGGCGGACTGACAAGAGACTTTATAGGTATAATTAATTGGCTAAACTTTATAGGTATAATTAAGTGATGGGGTAAGCACTTATCCATATTTATTTCAAAATTTCAAGGAGATTGTGTAATGGGTATTAGCAATAAAAGATCAAGGAACGCACGAAAACAGTTGACCGCCAGCCCGCCAGTAAGTAGGTAACAAAACCAGGAAAAGGTTATTAAAAGCTGCTTGAAATTAAAAAAAAAATGTTTTTCTCACATCGGATTATACCTACCTGGCTACTTAACAACATTTATCCAAAGAGCAAATTTCGCAAATTAATTGTGTAACGGTGTATACCATACCTACCTACCTGTTTAAATGTAGGTAATATGAGTAGGTAATACCTACTTACTAATTATAGGTAATACATAGAAACATATATGTAAAAATGAAGGATTAAGAAGATATCATTTCAATAAAACAAATTGATTATAAGCTTTCGTATGTATTGTAGGCATTGCGCGGGCCGCCTGTTTTTATTACCATGCCAGTATTTCGATTCGAATTCAAGTCAAAACGTCAAAAGTATTCAACCTGCTACGTACGATATTTCTTATCGCATAGTGTCTTATTCAACACAACGACGCGCACACGCACACACCCTCACGTACGCGCTGCAGCACGAAATATTACAAGTAAGAACTGACAAAAAGCTATACATATCTTTCGCACGATTCTCGCTGTTGTTGCTCATAACGCGTTCAAGGTCAAAGTGGGGTAACTTGATGTGCTGGCGTCTGTACTATAGTAAATACATAATCAAAAAAATATAACAAAACTAGCTTTCGCCCGCGACTTTGTCCGCGTGAAGCAACTTTCTTACGTTTTTTTTTTTCCGGAAGAACCATCCTCGTACTTCAAGGAATATTCTAAAAAAAAGAATTAGCGAAATCGGTTCAGCTGTTCTCGAGATTTGCGCTTAGCAACACATTCAGCGATTCATTTTTATATTATAGATAACAAAATAGTAGAATGGTCGACAATAGCATATTATGAATGTTGTTAAAAATTTTAACTTTTCCATCTTTATACATTTTGGAAACAGCTCTATTTGTAAAAACCAATCCACAATTGTTTGTAAAACTGTCAGCAGTTCGAAAAAATCCAATGCGCACTAAATATGTAAACCAGCTATGCCAAGTGAAATGTAAAACCGCACTTATGCAGAAAAGTTTTTGTGGTATTGCCCCACGCATTTATAACAAAGTCCCTGATGTGATAAAAAATATGACTGTAATAAAATTCAAACGGGCACTAAACCACATATTAATTGAGAAAAGCTATTACACAATTGACGACTTCCTAAATGATAAATCTCTACATTGATTGATAAACTATTATTATGATTGACATACATGTTCCTATTCTGACACTTTTTATCCTGATTGACACTTTGACATACTTAATTATTTTTTGACATTACTGGAAAAATGTTACTAATAATAGTCTGTTTTTTTATTTTATTTTGTTGTTGTAATTCTAATAATTTGACATTTATATTTATTCGGTGTCAATAGAATCTGTTTTATTTTAGAATTCAATATTATTTGCATGCCCATGAGACGGTAGAATATGGAGGACTATATTTTTAGGAAAACATCCATGAATTACCCATGTTTGCAAAAATAAATGATTTGATTTGATTTGAATGAATAGAAGTGGTCAGGTCAGGTCCATCGTGGGCAATGGCCCATGGGCCACGTTCACAGGGACAAAAAGGCGACGATGACTCACCTAGCCAAGTGACTGCATCTCTGACGCTCTGCACAGATCCTAGCACTATCTCAGCGTTCAACATGTCTGCTAGTTTGCTGACGAGCTGCGATTCTATTGGCAATTGCTGGTTTAACAGAGAGAGGTAGTATTGTAGCTCCGAGTGGTTGGTTATGAGGATGCCTGTGGACAAAAAATGGGGTTAAGTACAAGTGGTAATTAAGAAAAATGTTTCGATAAAACTGAGGGGCAATTCTCGTATCTTTATGACCATTCGCCATCCACTGACCTCTAATAAACTATCATACCAGCTGTGAATATTGAAAAATTTGCCCTAAATAATGCCTTTGAGTTTAAAATCCGACGAGCCTGCAGCAATATTATCTCAAGTCACTAATCAAAAAAGTGACTTAGTTACAATCACTGACCTATAATAAACAAGTATGCTGGACTAAATATACTATACGAAATGACAGTTGTTTTTTGTGCCGATTCAAAGCGCGGTTCGGGCGTCTCAGGAACTAAAATTGACACACTGTTGCAAATGGCCGTCGTGTTGTTTTGTTACGTCTCTGATGATTTAGGTCTAAATCGTGGTATAAGACTTTTTTGTGTATTTTGTGTTTACTACGAGACGAGATATTTAGAACATCTTTATCATGAGAGTATACGCATTTTGTAAAACTCACTATCAAAAATATTTGTTCCCCGGACGCTCAAGTTGTTCATTATAATCTGCCTAGCCCTTTCCCAACTATGTTGGGGTCGGCTTCCAGTCTAACCGGATGCAGATGAATACCTGTATTTTACATGGAGCGACTGCCTATCTGAACTCCACAATCCAATTACTGGGTAATACGATACCCCTTCGTAAGACTGGTTGTCAGACTTTCGGGCTTCTGACGACCCGTAACGACTGTCAAAGATCCACGAATGACAGCCGGGACCAGCGGCTTAACGTGCTTTCAGAGACACGTAGGGGTAGGGTATGTAAAGACGGTCACCCATCCATGGACAAACCGCGGCAAGCGTAGCTGATCTGTTTTAGTCTAAAATTTTTCGTAACTGGTATACCTTGGCCTCTCGCCCGGTACCAGGTTATCGTTGAGTTTCGGGACACCCTGTATATATTATAGTAATAGTATGTATGTGTATTATAGGTTTTTAAGCTACTTATGTATTTGTGTACGTTTTTTATTTATAATTCAATCATTTTAATAGTTTTTTTTTTTGTCATTGTTCGGCTCAACCAAAGCAACTGCCATCTAATCTCTTCACCACCCTTGGTTGACTGGTAGAGAACGCCTAAGGCATTAAGTCCGCCTTTGTACCTTTTTTGTGTGCAAAAAGATTAAATAATGATCAAACAAGGGCCCGCATGGGCAACTATGGTCTGTCATGAGATTTTTTGGTTTCATACCCTCTCCCTTGGTGTCGTACTGCGGCCGGCCCGCGCGGCCCAGCATCTGCAGCACATCCAGCGCGCCCAGCTCGCTCCAGCGCCCCTTCTCCGGCGAGTACACCTGCGTGCCCTTCACGATGACCGTGTGCGCGGGTAAGTTTACACCCCAGGCTAGGGTTGCGGTGGAGACAAGGACCTGCGAATAAAAAGGAAAATATGGTAGTCGGTTATTCAAATAGTTATTTTAATTGAGTTATGCTCGCCGCAACCTCGATCGATCGGGTACGTGCGCTTATAAATTTTTGATCGGTCTCGGAAACGAATCGAAACAAAGAAAGTACACAGGTCCGTTATTATCGTCCGTTTCCTATATGTTTGTATGTAATTTTTAATGCGGGGTCAATCAGGGAGCTATATCGTAGATCTCCGTCGGGCCGAGACCGTAACGATAATGAATCGGCACTGTAAGAGCGCCGGACCGCACTCACGAATTATTAATAGCTGTGTACGCGCACCACAATGTTACTCTTATTATTAAATACCACCTTACGCCTTCAGTGTAGACCAGTTGGAGGCGAATAGCCACCGCGTGCTTGTCATTATTAACTGAGTTCACAAATAGATTCAATCCTTGGGCAGAGCTGAAAATCCGCAATTTTGGCTGACAAACTACTTCATGCTGCTAAACGGACATATCAGTGACATTAAGACCATATTATGAACACATCGTTGCTATATATTAATATACATTTTGGCCACATTGTAGTCACACTTTAGCTACATTGTAGTCACATTTGGCCACAATTCAGTCACATGCTGGCCACATTGTAGTCATATTTTGCCCTCATCAAGGTTATATTGTAATCGCATTCCGACTGACCGTATTGTGTTCAGAGTAAGTCCTCTCACCTGTATATGCCTGTCAGCAAACAGATCCTCGACGAGCGTCCTGTCCACCCTGCTCATTCCGGCGTGATGGATCGCGAACCCGTACGGCAACAGTTCGCGTAGTTCCGGGTTCTTCACCTGTTCCGCTTCCGTTCGGAGTACCTCCATACTTGCTGAGCCTTCCCTGTTGACACAAATTAAGAATGAAGAGAAAGAAATCATAGATACAACATTGGTAAGTTAGGTTTCACCTCGTATCCTGCCCTCTGTGTTTCAAAACATGCAGTCAAAGTGTCTGCGCTGCCGCCGATAACGCCGTGGAAATGGCAAAGTTTTGGGAAAACCAGATCTAAAATCACCATCATCTCTGGGGCGCAGGCTCCGGATCACCTCCAACACCATCCTGAGCGTTTTTGCGAACTGGTTTGATTGTCAGTACATTAACCATTGTTAAATGATTAATGCAATGACAAACAAACAAATGACCCAGAGGCAGGCGTATCATTAATCATTTTTATTTTATTTGTTTAATTATTTTAATATACGTATATTTATTGAGATTATAGTTTTAGTTTGATTTATTCTTTCCGTCTAATTTGGTATTATTTGATTTGAATTTTATCTGATTTTGTTTTTTTTTTTTTTGTTGGTTTTTTGTTGATTTTAATACGTGTTCTATTAATGGGTGTTATTTACCAGAAATAAATGAATTTATTATTATTAAAACACAGTCGTGCCAGCGACAGGAAGAAGTAATTTAGGTACATATTTCAAGCAATAAAAGTAGAGAGAGGGAATGGTCCCTCTCTCTACTTTAGTGTGCTTAAAATTGGGAACCACTTGTAGCGGTATCTACAACGCCACATGTGAACTACGTGTCATACTGACGTCACGCAAAATCCTGCATCGCGCAAGCAGAGTTTACCGCGCAATTAGCACATATACAACAGCCCGACATGATTCATCGGGCAGTTGCCCGCCAGACACAACACCCAACAAGGGGAGGATGAGTGAACTTTACACCCTGTTCTTCATACCTCTATACACTTTACTGACTTACAGGATTATTTTTTTAAATTCTTAGATATTTTTCTGGATAGGTTTTAATTCATAATTTCGTTAATTTTACGTTTATATTGTTACGGCGTTACGTTTATATTTGCCTTTACGACGCTCTTGTTTGATAATTTAATTTTTGATGACCGCCGTCTCTCTCTGTAGTCGGACCCTCATGTCTGAGGATCGTGGTCAGCTTTGGAGTTGCATCTGGACCAGATGATCCGCCTCCATCGGTTTCTGTGCAGCGCATTCCTTACCACCTTGCAGAATTTAAAGGACGATGATTCCTTCACCTGATCGGTCCATCGTGTTGGTGAACGACAGCGCGATGGGTTGCGGTGTTCCCAACCACAATCAGTTTTTAACCCGCCAAGCAAAAACGACGAAATGTTATAAGTTTGACGTGTCTGTGTGTCTGTCTGTGGCATCGTAGCTCCCGAACTGATAAACCTATTTTGATTTTGTTTTTTATGTTTGAAAGGTGAATTAGTCGGGAGTGTTCTTAGCTATGTTTGTCGGGGGTTTTTTAAATTTATTTCTTTTTCTAAACTTTTATCGCCTTTTCGTATGACCGCCATAGAACTATGAAAACGGTTTGGTATACATTTCTGAGTTTAAAAGATTTCTTACCTGAGAAACTGTCCAAGAGTATCCTTTTCTAAGCACATATCGCGAATAGCGCGCGCTGTCTTCCCGGTCTCCTTACGTGAATGTACAAACACGAGGATCTAGAAATAAAATATGTACATTTTGTTTTAAGTTATATTCAAAAACTTAAGACATGTTTACAAACTTAAGACATGTTAAGGCTTCTAGGAAAGGGGCGACGAAATCAGAGGGGCGATTCTCGTAATTAAAAACGTTCAAAATCTAGTTGTCTCATCTCAGCGACAATCAATGTCAAAAACTTGTCAAAAATGCAGGGAAATTATCATTAGTATCTTTGACAGATTGAGACTGAGATCAGGCTGTGAACGTTCTTAAAATTACAAGAATTGCCCCTCTGATCTCAGTCTCAATCTGGCGAAAATACCTCTAATTTCCCTAAATTTTTTGACATTGATTGTCGCTGAGATGAGATTGCGACTAGATTTTGAACGTTTTTAACCTTTTGAACGCCAGAGCATAAACGCACGCGCGTGCCCTCCGCCCCAAACCACAATTTCACCGCAAATACCTACAAACATCGATATATGTGTAGTAATGATTTAATTGTTTATTTTGTGATAAAGTTCACCGCATTTTTTGTCACATATTTGTGTCGTTGGCGTACAGGGCACGCGCTTGCTTGTCACGTATATGTGACAATGGCGTTCAAAAGGCTAATTACGGGAATTGGCCTTCAGTACACAACACAGTCAGCCTAACTACATATAATGTTCCCACTGCTGAGACACAGGCCTCCTCTCAGTGAGAGGGAGGGGGCTATAACCCACCACGCAGGCACAGTGTGGGTTGGTAGATGTCACATGTCTTTAGAGATTTTGTTTGTAGGACAATAAACGGTTACTGTTGGCCTGCATCATCTGGGCAAAGGCTTCTCCCCATGACTTCCAGCTCTTTCGATCCAGGACTAAAGTGGACCACTGCTCGTTTGTTTTGTCCGGCTCGTCCTGCCACCTCCTACGGGGTCTGCCGCGACGCCTAGCTGTGTCAGGGCTCCACGTGGTGGTTATTTTGGCCCACAGCTCATCGGGCATACGGCAGACGTGGCCAGCCCAGTCCCATTTCAGCTTAGCGGCTTTTTGAGGCTTTTTGCTGAATGCTGGGGAGTTTGTTGCGCCACTTCTTCTTCCCAGCGATAGCACTAGGAAGTGGTGAAGGGCGGTCGTTTTTGGGGGACTGTCTTTTGTAATTTTGACGTTCAAAAAGTGCTGATTCTCAGCCTCATTTGAATAAATGACTTTTGATTTGATTTGATAATATGTTACCTGATTCCTTCCAGCATGCTCCATGGTCTTCTCATAAACTATATCGTTCATAACTTGGAACCTTTTCAGCGCTTTCTTTTCAGTCACACCAATGTATTGCTGTTCCAGGGCTACGGGCCTGAAATATAAAAATATTCAATGAAATTTAATATTGGTTAAATAATATATTATTCTGGTATTCAGCTGCATCCGGTTAGACTGGAAGCCCACCCCAACATAGTTTGGAAAAGGCTAGGCAGATGATGATTGGTTCTGTAGCGGCATCTACAACGCCACATGCGAACAACGCGTCATACTGACGTCACGCAAATCCTGCATCTCGCAAGCAGAGTTTACCGCGCAATTACCGTATATACACACTTCCCGACATAATTCGTTGGGCAATTGCCCGCCAGACACAACACGCGTCTGGTCGGAGGATCCTCCCTTTTCTATGGAGAATGAGTGAACTTTACACCCTGTCCCTCATACCTCTATAGTTCAATAATATAAATCATTTTGTTTACAGGTCTAATAAATAAGAATCATCAAAAAGTTCGATGGATGTCACTATCGACTTTTCAATGCCGAATAAACATGAACATTATGCATTTTGAAATAAAGACGAAAATAAACGTAGGGACGCCTTTGCACTACTGTGAGTCATCCCAGGCTAGATAGATCGTTGACAAGTGCATGGAGGCTGAGTAAACCGTTGTGCATGTGCTCTTTGAATCCACAAGCGTCACCCAGATTCAAACTCAAAGCATTTATTGCAATTAAACCAATTACAGGCACTTTTGAATTGTCAAGGGGTCGGTCAGTCAGAAAGATGAAGCTAGTTGCCAATTCCAAAGCGTAGTAGGTACCTATGGAGAAGAATGGACAAGAAAATCCACGGGCACTCTTTTAAATTAGATTAGAACAGAAACCCTCGGGGCACCCAGATCTTTTAGATGCTCTTAACCAACTAGGAGTCCTAATCTACTCCTGGAGGGAGGTGGACTGATTGGAATGAGCTGTGACGGCTCCCATGGCCCACACACTATGGTCCACTTGAAGGACTAAGTGAGGAAGCCAATCCCAGTAACATAGAACATGGAGTTTGTCTTCGAGTCAACATAACGGACAGAAGTGGTGTGTAACACTAGTTCATTTTCGGCTTTACTTCAACGTGTTGATTTGTTTGTCAACAAAACTGAAACCCCGAGCAATTTGCCATTACAACTCATTATCATCATCTGCCAGTCTAACCGGATGCAGCTGAATACCAGTATTTTACATGGAGCGACTGCCTATCTGATCTCCACAGCCCAGTTACTGGGTAATACGATACCCCTTGGTAAGACTGGTTGTTAGACTTTCGGGCTTCTGACGACCCGTAACGACTCTCAAAGATCCACGAATGACAGCCGGGACCAACGGCTTAACGTGCTTTCCGACGCACGGAGGGGTCTTGGTATATGAAGGTCACCAATCCACGGACCAACCGCGGCAAGCGGAGCTTAACCTGATCGATCGACCTGTGCGGCTGTTATTACTTAGCCACATGCCTCTCAGCTCATAAGTATAATATAATATAAAATGTGGTACCTGAATGAGTTGTCGAAATAAAACAGTCCTTGTTCAGGCTTCACTCTCAAAAAGGCTGCCACATCTGTGTAGTTGGGCAGCGTGGCGGAAAGACCCACCAGTCGAACCTGTAATAAACAATTATTTGACAAAAACTGAACAAACAGCTGGCAGTTTTTTAAGAACGAAACAGTGCCCTTTTAAATAAATGAGAGAGGGGATGGTAATGAGCTATATCCAGTCGTGGACATCTCTGACAATGATACAACTCACCTGTTCCTGTGTCTGCTCCACAGTCCTCAACGTCCTGGCGACGAGAGCTTCCAGGACTGGTCCTCTCTCGTCGTGGAGAAGGTGGACCTCGTCTATGATGATCAGGCGGACTAAGTTGGTGAAGGAGCGCTCGCCACCTGAAAATGAAAAAGAGGATTACAATTGAGCAACCCAGAGGTCTGATCATCTGATCAACGGATAAAATTCATTTACAACAAGCTGTGACGGTCGGGAAATGATTCATAGATTTTATAGAGTAGATCCAATGCAAAACAAAAATTGGGAGACAACTGAACAAATACTTTTTAAACCTAAGAAACTCTCAGTCGAACAATGTCAAACAATCTCACCTTTCCTGGTAATAATATCCCACTTCTCGGGCGTGCACACTATAAGCTGTGTGGCTTCGATCTGTTCCCTCGTCAACTGATGATCTCCTGTCAACTCGGACACTTTCATGTTGTAGGCTGCTAGGCGTTTGCTGAAGTTGCCCACCTGTGGGATAGAGAGAGATGGTGAGCAAAATGTGCAGAATAGGCTGTAATTAATTGCTAAGTAAAGGATGACCTTATCAGGATGAACAGCAGCATCCATACAAGGACAATCAAGGCAAGGAGGAATCTTACATGGTCCATTGCGATTTTAACCTGTAGGAGCGTACGATACGCCAACTTTTAATACATCACGCTATTTCCCCGTAACTTTCGGGGGATATGATACACCCGGTTTCATATGGCAACGCGCTATTACCCAACAAAAGGGTATGGTTACGCCCAGTTCCGTTATTTGTTTACCCATGGTGTCTTCCACAGCGAAATATTACCAAGTTTTTGCTCTAAAAACTTGATACACTTAGTTAGTGTTCTGTGAAAATGAAGGGGCGACAAAACTGAGGGGCATTTCTATTATTTTAAGAAAGTTCACAATCTGATCTCAGTCTCAATCTGACAAAAATACCTCTAATTTCCCTACATTTTTGACAAGTCTTTGACATTTGTCTAAACTAGATTTCTTATTTATTTTTGATTAGCAGACTAGATTTTGAACGTTTTAAATTACGAGAATCGGCCTTCTATTTTAGCGCGTGTGATACGCCCAGAGTCGCTTTTATACAAAGTTTTGCTTTTTTTATCGATTGTACCTTTCATTCACGCTGCTAGCGTGCAAAATAGCGCAATACTCTACAGATATGGCGCGTATGATACGCCCAGAATTTTAGGGCGTATAAAACGCCTGTTTCGTTTCTGTATTGGGTGTAATTTTTCACTGAAAACGTTTTTGCTCTGAAAACGTTCAAGATAACGCCATCAGGCCACTTTCTGAGGCGTATGATACTCCCGCTTCAACATATGAGTACAGCCTCACCATCTCCTGCACGAGCGACCTCATGGGCGCCACGTAGATCATCTTGAAGTCGTGCACGTTGACGGTGCCGTCGTCGTTGACGTGCTTGCCGACCTCGCGCAGGATGGTCAGCAGCGCCACGTTGGTCTTGCCCGCACCCGTAGGGGCGCACACCAGGAGGTTCTCGTCTGTTTCCAGGGCTGCTTTTGATATGCGTGACTGTGGATAGAGAGAAGGGATGTTATTAATACATTCTGAGTGGAATAAACTTGAAAAAACTTCAAGAATCAATAAAAAAAAATACTATGTGAAAAAAGTTTCGAAAGTAGGACAAAATATGAGATTTTGAACCGTGGGATAAAAGCAATTTTCTTTAAATTTACACAATAGTTATTTTCGCATTTATGATATCTGTCAGCAATACAAATACTATTGCTCAGTACACATACCATAATTTTCAAGTTATGGAACAGTTAAAATAAAACTAACTATGGAATTTAAAAGATTAACGGTGTGGAAAACGTTTTAAAAGAGTAACAGTGGAGTTTCTAGCCCATTCTTCTCCATACGAAAACTACCTTTTGAAAGGGGCGACTAGAATCAATTCTATTTCATCGATTTTTTTTTAAAGTGCCTTTTATGTGCCTATTTGAAATAAATGATTTGACTTTGAATTATCTAAGACTATGAAAAGATAATTATGTTTCGATTTCTGAACAAAGCAAGGACTTCTTTATCATTAACATTTGGATGCAGCTGAATACCAGTATTTTACATCGAGCAACTGCCTATCACAACGCCACAACCCAGTAACTGGGTAATACGAAACCTTGAGACTGGCTGTCAGGCTTTCGTGCTTCCGACTCATTCTTCATGACATAGTATAATAATTATGTTACCTGTATCCTGTTCAGCGTCTTGAAACCGTCGAAGGCAGGCTGCACATACTTGGGCAGCTTCTCTACTGGCATCAGGGTTTCTCCTTCGTCAAACGGCTTTGGTTTTAATGCTGGCACGTGGACTTCTTCGTAACCTGGCGATGGAAAGAATTTGTGGGTTTACACAGGTGATTAAAAATTAAAGAGACTATACCAGCATAGCTATTCACAACCGTTCCGTTCGATACGATTCCGTGCCGAAACAAACATAAAATCACGTTCACGATGTCACCTGTCCAATGCCTGATTTCACCTGTCCTGTACATGATTTCACCTGTCCTGTACCCGATGTCACCTGTCCAATGCCTGATTTCACCTGTCTTGTACATGATTTCACCTGTCCTGTACCTGATGTCACCTGTCCAATGCCTGATTTCACCTGTCTTGTACATGATTTCAACTGTCCTGTACCTGATGTCACCTGTCCAATGCCTGATTTCACCTGTCTTGTACATGATTTCACCTGTCATGTACCTGATGTCACCTGTCCAATGCCTGATATCACCTGTCCTGTACATGATTTCACCTGTCATGTACCTGATGTCACCTGTCCAATGCCTGATTTCACCTGTCTTGTACATGATTTCACCTGTCCTGTACCTGATGTCACCTGTCCAATGCCTGATTTCACCTGTCTTGTACATGATTGCACCTGTCCTGTGCCTGATGTCACCTGTCCAATGCCTGATTTCACCTGTCTTGTACATGATTGCACCTGTCCTGTGCCTGATGTCACCTGTTCAATGCCTGATTTCACCTTTCTTGTACATGATTTCACCTGTCCTGTGCCTGATGTCACCTGTCCAATGCCTGATTTCACCTGTCTTGTACATGATTTCACCTGTCATGTACCTGATGTCACCTGTCCAATGCCTGATATCACCTGTCCTGTACATGATTTCACCTGTCATGTACCTGATGTCACCTGTCCAATGCCTGATTTCACCTGTCTTGTACATGATTTCACCTGTCCTGTACCTGATGTCACCTGTCCAATGCCTGATTTCACCTGTCTTGTACATGATTGCACCTGTCCTGTGCCTGATGTCACCTGTCCAATGCCTGATTTCACCTGTCTTGTACATGATTGCACCTGTCCTGTGCCTGATGTCACCTGTTCAATGCCAGATTTCACCTGCCTTGTACATGATTTCACCTGTCCTGTACCTGATTTCAGTTCCACAGCCCGATTTCACCTGTCCAGTACCTGATGTCACCTGTCCAGTGACCGGTGTCAACTCTTTTTACGTCTTGTGCTTGTTAAGGGCTTCCAATGATCGTTGGGCTGTGAGGAAGGAATATAAGTACTCTTAACTATTTCCTTACCTTTCCTCTGTTTTCTGAACGACCCTGGCGGTAGTTGACACCGCTTATTCGCCATGAAGTGAGCCCCGGCTGCGAACATCAACTCCTCAAGCTGCAACACCTTCCGGTTCCCTGTCACCTGTCCTGTGCCGGAGGTGACCTCTGTCTCTGTTTTGTGTCGCTTGCGGGGGGCTTCCGATGACTGTTGGGCGGTCTGAAAGTGCACAATATGTTTTATATACATCGTTAAATTTTGATCGTTTTAATCCTTAAAAGAGGTCATTGTATAGTAACCGGCATGAGTCGTGAGCACAAACTGACACCTGCGCACGCAGTAGTTCATTTTGCGGTCTCTTTGGCGGAATGAAGAAGGCGGGGGCACCGAGGCTGCACGCGATTGGTTCGTCTGTCGATGCTCGTCGTCTATTGGACTCTCACGTGTCATTCGGCTACTGTACACTTTCGTGCACTTTTAGTGACTTACGTTTTTAATTTTGAAATAGTTAATTTTTGTTAATTCGTATTTGTTAAGTCAAAGTAACGGTTAAATTTGTTTCTTCACTATTTTATCAGTTACTTGAACGAAGAAAACATTTGCTATAGTATCAGTAAAGGTCAAGTAAAAGTTAATACTTTGACTGATTGTGTTGATGAAGAAACTGGCCGTAAGTCACAAAGGCCTACAACATTACTGTAGCAAAGTAAAATTTCAAGTACCACTAATATTTTAATTATAGTTTGCGTAAGTACAGCTATCAATAATTTGAGCAAAAGCGGTACTAAATAAATTTGGCCGAAAGTGTACCTGCGCGAGCTTGCCCCCACTACTGCCCATCTGTGCTCACGACTCGTGCCGGGCATTATACTCATCATTATGAACAACTTTTACTATGGGACCAACCCTGAGATCGTGAAAAAAAAATCTGTTGATCCATAGATTTATGTCCGCATAACTCGACTGTATAGATCAACTGATTTTCTTTTTGTTGTTCAGTTGTTCATAATGATAAGTAGAACGACCCCTTTAAAGGATTAAAACGATCAAAATTTAACATTATAAAAAACGCGTGAGTTTATGTACAAATTCTATTGTAGTATCATGTAAATTGATACAAGTTAAAAACGTTTCAAAATAACGGATCTGAGAAAGTACTTTGGAGGTACGAGGAACAGGGTGTAAAGTTCACTCATCCTCCATAGAAAGGTGAGGATCCTCCGACCAGACGGGTGTTCTGTCTGGCGGGCAACTGCCCAACGATTGATGTTGGGAAGTTTGTTTATATGCTAATTGCACGGTAAACTCTGCTTGCGAGATGCAGGATTTGCGTGATGTCAGTATGACGCGTTGTTCGCATGTGGCGTTGTAGATACCGCTACAGTATCATTAAGGCCCGTATTACTTGACTGGTTAAAAACTGCCACACAGGTTTCAGTGTTCTTACAACATAGTTTGAAGCACCACAGGCGACGCAGGGAAGGCCTAAGAATGGGTTGGCCGCCTTTTTAGGGTTCCGTATCTCGAAAGGAAAAAAAAGAACCCTTATAGGATCACTTTGTTGTCCGTCCGTCCGTTCGTCTGTCTGTCAAGACCCTTTTTCTCAAGAACGCGTGGAGGTATCAAGCTGGAATTTATATCAAATACTCAAGTCTACTGACCCTTAGAGCTGTGAAAAAATCAAACTTCTAAGCCAACGCAATCAAAAGATACAGCCATTTATGCCGCAAATTTCCGCAAATTTTTGACACTCCCAAGGGAATCAAAACCTACAGGGTACTTCCCGTGAACTCAGAATCTTGAAATTTGGTACGAAGCAACGTCTTATAGCACAGATATAGGAAAAATTGCGAAAACCGTAAATTTTTAGTTACATCATAATATGTTTAATAAAAATATTTTTAATAATTTTTGTACGGAACCGTCGGTGCGTGAGTCCGACTCGCACTTGTTTTGTGTTCTAGTTACCCTTTGATATCTACTATTAATAACAAATGCTGCACATACCTCATCCTCCCCCTTGCCGGTCTCGAGTTGTGCTAGAATCTTCTGTAAATGTGGTTGTTTGGACATCTCCTCTCTGATGGCCACTCGCTCGCTTTCCGACTGAGATGAGGCGAGTTTGGTGCAGTATAATACTGTGGAAGATAAATAAGAGATACGTTCATTTTTATGTTAAGCCAAAGTCACCACGGCCGTCCAAAGGCCCGTCGGAATGATGTATCGTAAACAAAGAAAAAGAAAAAAAAATTGGTTGTCTGTAAAGTTGGTTTACGGACGATAGTTTAACGTGACAACGTCATAACAAAACATTGATGAAGTGATTGCAAACGCGCATGCTTACAATGAGCGTAACGGGACAATGAGTCATCCTTTTTCGTGCATGCAGCCGGCGTTCATCGATCGATTAGACGTTGCCCCGTCAAAAAAAAAAGTAGCCGGAAACACCTGGATGAGGAACGCACGGAACCGAAGTATGGCAGAAAAAGTGGAGGCCTACACAGGGTGGCAGGGACATCGACGCGCAAACTGTAACCATGAATTCAGCGCGTGAGCTTAGACTCCATAGCGTCGAAATTTTTCGTCGGTTATTAAAAAAAAATATTGCTGTTCCATACATTTTGACAGCGTAGGTATTGCAGTTTTCTATGAAACAGAAGTTTTTTTTTTTTGTAACACGAAAATTTAAAAATGTTCTTATGTATGTATCCTGCTTAATATGCGTATGAAGTTTCATTCAAATCGGTTCATGCCTTTCGAAGAACAAGGACTTGAAAGTTTGTATGAAATGCCGTACGTTGTCAACGCTCTTAAGCATGCAAACGTTTTTTTTTTTTTGTTGACTCTTTTCCATATTAAAAGTTTTTAGGATTGGTTCCATAGTAAAAGTTGTTCATGCCCCTTTTCTAGTTTTCCGTTATTATTACAATAAGATTACACCTTGTAGTTTATAAAGACCATTAAACGACGTCAACGACCGACCTGGATGATGTATTGTCGAAAATATAGACTGGTCGATACCAAAGGACTAACTAACTGCTGCGTCCCCGAAGGCCACCAGGACTTCCATGGACTTGCCAATAATACTAAAGCAAGGGTCTTAGAGTACGCGACGACCCATCCAATTCCAGACCTCGGCACGTGTCGCTTAACCTAGCCACTCACCAGTGTAGCGGTACTTGTTGAGCAGCTTCACAAACTCGAAGCAGTCATATCCAAGCAGCAGCACCAGCCTGTTCTCCAGGTCCCGGTCGTCTGCTGCGTCTCCGAGGGCCGTCAGGACTTCCACTGACTTGGCCTGGGACAGCATGGCGTCGGGGAAGTGGCGGGAGAGGCGACGTTGGAGCCAGTAGGCGTCGATGTCCATGGGGTGGAGGGTTGCGTCGCGACGTTTTTGGGACTGCTCCTCTGTTAGCTGTTGGGAGAATGTGAAGGTCGGTCTGATGGTATGTACACTGTCGCGTTCGGTTTGTGTATGCATAAATATGTAAACTGTCACGCCCTTTATGCCAGGAGGCTTTTATTTAGGTAGTAAGTTTTTATTTACATTTTTAATTTTAATTTATTATTTTATTGCTCGAGTATGTATAGTTTTTATTGTATTTGTTGGTATATCGGCGTGGCTAGCTGACATATGGCAAATAATTTAATTTAATGTTCTGTGTCTTGTAATGTTAATTACTTAACATACCTAGTATTGTATACAATCAAGTATTTTCTAACTGAACAGACAGCTGTGCTGCTGGGGAGTTTGTTGCGCTACTTCTTCCCAGCGATAGCCCTAGGAAGTGGTGAAGGGCGGGCGTTTTGGGGGACTATCTTACGTAATTTTGACGTTCGATAAGTGCTGATTGTCAGCCTAATTTAAATATGTAAATGACTTTTGATTTTTATGTCGAGGTCCGTTTGTGGACCAGGCATAAAAATCTGGTTCAATTTTATTTATTTGTATAGATTACAGTAACATATACACTGCTAAGCCAAAAATTTAAATGACGAACCCCAGTGCCTGACATGACAGCTAACAGTGCACAAACTGTTTAATATCTACTTACATTAGTATGTATAGCATTTCTTTTTCCTTCTCCATCACTGTCCTCGTCAGCACTACTGTCCTTTTCCTTCTCATTCTCTGAGCCTTCTCCATCTTCCTTTTCTTCTTCACGGACCTAGAAAGAAAAAAAAATACCAAATAGGTTAGTTACAAAATGTACCTGTCAATTTTGTCAGTAACTGCAACTTTTGGCATCTAGGCTGAACCTACCCTTGGGTTAAGAAAACTGGGCTTATTCTTGCAAAAAAAACAAGTACCCTTTATGAAACCAATAATGATGTTATGTTAGGTACGATGTTGAACTTGTGGCTAAATAATAGGAGCTGCACAGGTCGACCGACAGTTAAACTACGCTTGCCGCGGTCGGTTCGTGAATGGGTGGACATCCATTACATATCGAGACTCCTCTGTGCCTCGGAAAGCACATTGAGCTCGTTGGTCCTGACTGTCCATGCATAGATCTTTGACAGTCGTTATGAGTATTCAGAACCCCAAAATTCTGACAACTAGTCTGGTTAAGGGGTATTTTATTACCCAGTAACTGGTTGTGAAGGTCGGTTAGGCAGTCGCTCCATGTAAAATACTGGTATTCAGCTGCATCCAGTTAGACCGGGAGCCGATGCCAACATAGTTGGGAAAAGGCAGGCTAAAGACGATTTTACTAGTTTGCTGAACAGTATTCACATCCAGTTTTTTTTTTTTGTTTTCAATTTTTATAACATGTCCTCACCTCTCCGTAAGCATCCTCATCATCTTCCTCTGAGGACTCCTCAAACTGAACATTGATCCCGTAGGTCTCATCGATCTCTGTGTTGCCCTCAGCTGCTGAGCTGATGTTGAAGTCTGTTATTTTCTTGCCTGTGGATAAAATAAATTGTGGAACTTTAAATTATACTACTAAGTTTATAAAAGGTGGTGGTCGTCATTTCAGGCATATCTAAGCAAGTCCAAAATTAAAAGAATGTCCATGGAGTATCTTGCGTCGTGCAACGTTCTTCTCTATAGGTAGCTACTACACTTTGAACACACTAGCTTCATCTTTCTGACTGACCGACCCCTTGACGATTCAAAAGTGCCTGCCTGTAATTGGTTTATTTGAAATAAATGCTTTGAGTTTGAGTTTGAATCTGTGCGTCATACACATTTTGGGCAAGTTAAAATATATATTGTAAAATGTGTCATGTTGTTGTTTGTTTCAAGCTTCAGGCACAGACATTCAAAAACATTGTTTAATCTCGCTACGCTGTGTCTGCCTATCTTGTACAACTGTTTCTATACATGGTGGCAGAGACATGGATGCACAAACTGTAACCATCAATTCAGCACACCCCTTAGCGTAGACACTCTTTGTTGGTTATAAAAAAAAAACCGGTCAAGTGCGAGTCGGACTCGCGCACCGAGGGAGGGTTCCATACAAATGTGTAGGCATGTAACTACAAATATGCGGTTTTCGAATTTTTTTCTTGTGCTAGCTACATGACATTGCTTCTTGCTGAATTTCATGATTCTAGGTCAACGGGAAGTACCCTAAAGGTTTTGATTACCTTGCAAGTGTCAAAATAAGTGGCATAAACGGAACATAAACACCTGTATCTTTTGATTCTGTTGTTGATTTTTTTTCACTGCTTCAAGGGATTACAGCCCTAAGTATTTGATATTAATTTCAACTTGATAACTCCATGTGTTTCTGAGAGAATGGGTCCTGACAGACGGACAACGAAATGCTCTTTAAGGGTTACATTTTTCCTTTTGAGGTATGAGAGGAACCCTAAAAATAGCTGTTTCTTAGAAAATTGTAATCGCTAGGAGGTCAAAATGTGTGGGACAGCCTTTTTTTTAAATAACTGACAAAAAATTACAGTCCAGAATCATGTTCTGAATCCATGGTAACAGGTTGTGCATCGATGTCCCTGCCACCCTGTATGTACAATTAATAGCCTTATCTTAATATATATAATTCTTCTCGACGTGTTTGTCCCCTAGCTCCTCCTTAACGGCTGGACCAATTTGGATGACATTTTGTGTGTATATTTCAATGGGTTCCTGGATGGGTTGAAAACACAATTGTACCCGCTAGGTGGTGCTGCTGTCAGTATATGATGACTCAACCGAGCAGGACGATATATACATAAAATACTACAAAATTAAATGACAAAGCTTACCTAAATTAACAAGCAGAGCAAATCTCTCATCGGCAACAGGCCCTAACAGCATTTCAATCTCCTTCTTCTTATCCAAATCTTTTAACTTATCATTCTTCAACACTACTAGCACTTCGTCACACGCTCCACACAAGATATCCCTCGGCTGGTCTCCTAGAGCACTCTGCATAAATGTTAGGAGCATCTCGTAAGCATGCCTCGTGTGCTGTGCCCGTGGTCGGTAGAGTACCCCAGGGGTGTCATCAGCCCATGCTACGCGTGATGTCTTTGATTTGGAGAGCTCGTAGGATGCTTCATCTCTTTTCTGTCGCCTGGAAAGTAGAATTGAGTGAATTTAATTTAATATTGAGTGGTCTTTTCTTATTAGCGTATCAATGGCAAAAAGTTCAAACATTTTTGGCCCTAAATTCCGTGGGGCGAACTCCACTGACGCAGTCAAAGGATCATCAAGTGCACAAGTGACAGGGCATGCAGCATAGGAAGGTTGTAGGTGAATTAAAACTGACCCTGTGCTTTGCCTGATCCTGCAGTAGCGTGATTGAGGCTAATATATCAACAGTTTTTCAAGATTAGAAGACACACAGCAATGCAACAACAGTTTTCTTCTAATAATTATTATTTATCCTGGTTATTATCAGAAAATGTGGTTAGGTGCATGGAAATACCGTTTTCTACGGTATTTTAACATGTAAGGGATACCCAATGTATGCCCACCACGATATAGAAGAATCAATAAAAAGGTCTGTTTATGAAAAAACCAGCAATTTTGAAGACTTACTTGACTTTTCTTTCCTCAGTTTTATCAGGCTTGGTGCGCTGTGCTCTGTCGCCCATCCGAGTCCCAAGGAGTTTCCCCGACAAGGACAATACCTCGCCAGTCGCTTCATCACGACCACGACGCTCTATGAGCCTCACATCAGCTTGCAACACCAAATTCGAGTTCTACGAAAAAATGTCACACAAATGGTTTTAGCAACCATTAAATGTCCAATTATCTTAATATTATGGGGGAAAATCCCTGCAATAAGGGGTGATACGAGTTTACTGATAGGAAAAGTTGGTTTCGGTAAAGAAAACGTGATAAAATTGCACAATAACAAGCAATAATCTATCCAAAATAATGCGTATCAAAATACTAAACTTACGGCTTTGTATTCATATTGCAACTGTCTGGCAGCCGCATCCGCCATCTCGATTTATTTATTGCACACACAATTCACTTTACTTTAATCACTTTGTAATGTTTTATGTCGCAAAATTCTAAAAGATAACACGACAAAACAAAATTTGCGAGGTTATGCCGCCGTCGCCATGTTTGACATAGATTAAAAATAAACCGTCTAAATTCTAAAAGAAAAATCAAATGTCAGGCCTGAGTATGAGGTTTTTTATCTCTTTCATGTGAAATAAATGAAATGAGTTTACATAGTAGCTCAACTAAATTAATTCTTGAAAGTTGGTATTTATTTATATTTTTTACAAACTAATTCCGACGTAAAACGTAGGCTATGATGTAAAGGTAAACTGACGCAGTCTGCTGTCTGATTATAATTACCTATCTACAATGGTCTAGACAACTCAACAAAACAGCTGATTCATAGCGAACCAACTTGGTCGTGTAACGAATTCGTGCTAAAATGTTTAGAGAATCTGAGCTTGTTTTTAGGAGCCTTCAAAATAAGACGTAGGTATAAATAATAATATTCAAGCAAATATTTAAGATTAAATCTGTATTTTCTTATTTCTATTAGTAATTCCTTCTTATTTACTACATAATACCTATAGAACAAACAATATATTACGAAACGGTCGTTGACCTGGGTTGATGACCGCAAAAAACAATACGTCATTCGATGGTTGTCAGTCATCACAAAAATATAAGATAGGACCAAATTCAGTGCCAATCAATATTCGGTGAAACAGGAATCGAGGTAGCTTCGTATGATCCGGGTTTTATCATTAATTTATTTTATTCCGGTTTGCAAGTACTTGGAATGTCCGTTTATTTAGACATGTCCGCGGATCCGTCTGTGCCGCACGTGCCGTGTTACAAGGTAAACAAAAAATATGTGAGGAACTCTGCCGGCGTCTCCCGCACATTTAACCCGTCTGCCTTCAAACAAAGCAAGATTAAACAGACATCTTCTGGGCACGCTCGTTCCATGATAGACCTCATCAATCGCTTTCCATCAGGCGTGATCCGCGTGATCGAGGTCAAAAATAGGCCCATTTGACAATAAAAAAAAATAAAAAAAATAATGTGTTAAAAAAAAAAAAAAATGGTTGGCGATTTAGTCGTCAAGGGGGTCCTGTTCAACTGAATAACTTTCCCACGAAATCCAAATCCGATTCGTAAACTACTCACATACTGAATTTGTTTTTTATTTCACGAATCGGATAAGTATGACTTTCATACAACAACTTTTCACAAACAACTTTTGCTATGGGCAGAATGACCCCCTTGACGGATACAGGTGATCAACTCGCCACAATGGATGAATTATGAATCAAAGCGGATCGTTGGACGACAACGGCCGGCCGGCCTCCCACAGGTGGAAACACGACCTAGTGAAGGTCACGAGATGCCAATGAATGAGAGCGGGCATTTCTGCAAATCTATGGAGAACATTCGGGTTAAAGTTACCGGGCAAGATTTTACCAGCCATGCCCGGTTTTTTGCGTCACCCGTCCGGACTTTGTTCGGCCTTGTCTGGGCTTTTAGACAAAAATCGTTTTTATTTTTAAATAAAAATTTCTAAGTTTTCTAAATAAAGAAATACCTATGTATTAAAAGTAAAATGCCCGGACTTTTTGGGGGTGGTCTTCGTCCAGCAGTACGCCAGACGTCATCAGGCTGATAATGATTACGATAATGTAATTTTTAGACTTCAACCGTCCACAGTATAATGATGAGATACTAATTAATTATTAGTTTGTAAGTATTAACGTATGTACCTATGGGTACGCATCCTAAAGTTAAACTGTAGGCCCCTGATTTTACTAGCACTAAAGAAAATCTCTCCATTTTTATTGACAGGTAGGTAGGTAAAACAAAGTTATCAAAATATGAAAATCCTGGGCCAAGCCAATCTGAACCCCCGGGGTTAGCAAACAAAGTTTTTCATTGAAAAGTTCTATTATGTCATGCCCATGCTTCAAAGTTTACAAACAAAATCACGTGATGTAAACATTGACATGCGCTCGAGCACGACCGACGCGACGCGACGCGGCGGCAACAGAGTCAATTTGTTTCTCGAAGTTGGCAGTTCTGCAAAGCCCAATTCATCAACTCATTGAAATTTATTATTAGGTACTCTTCTATGACTCTTCTGTCTCATACTTCATCATCCACTATCCAGGCCCTTCCTTGTTTCTATGCACACCTATTTGGATACAAGATCCTTTTCTTGAGTTTTAAATCTTCAATGCTTTCTTTGATCTGGTTTTAGTAAAGTTGTAATTTCGATTATAATGGGCATTTTGGTCTGTTTGTTACATTATAACTACATTTGACGAAATCCGTCTTATTGAAAATTTCTACTTTTTGATTGACAGCTTCATCTCCATTTCCGGGAAGATCATCCCCAAAAACATCAGCAAAAACAGCCTAATTTCCGCACCAGCCCTAATTTATTGATCTGTAAAAAGAGATGGAAAAATTCCATTCACAAAAGTGCGAGTGAGAAGGCGATAAAGTTGTGAATGTGGTAGTGATGCGAGTGAATCACGCATCTACCTACAAAATAAGCTTCACTTCTGTCACAGAGGCACATAAACAAACAGCACCACAATTAAATGTGAGCAAAAATGGCGGCACCGTCAAACGGTAGTGGTAATCTAGTGGAAGAATTTGAAGAATCTTTTCAGGTGAGTCCAATATACTCATAACAAGTCGTATTTTCAGGAATATTTCGATAAAATTGCATTTCATTCATAACCTCAACAAAATAGGTTTATTCACCAAATGTCAAACTCAGATGTGGTTCTGCCAACCTAGCAAATCTAATCTAATCGTGGCCGGTGTTGCTAGTTAGTAGAAGCTTCGTATGGTGAATAAAATCTCTTTTCGGGAAATGTTGAAGAACTTTCGTGTGTACGTGACCCATATTTACTTATGAAGCTTGTACTAACCAGCGACTGTCGTGAAGGGATTTTGTTGCAAGCGCATCTCGATCAAGTCGGCCATTTTACTGATAATGTTTTCACATCATTACGAAAGGTTTATCGCGTGTTTATTAATTCAATTAGCGGTCTGAGAACTGTAAAATATTATGTTGTGTCGCGTAATTCATCAATAAAAACGTGTACAATTTGTGAACGATGGTGTAATAGTGACTGAAGTGTGATGAAACTTTGTTGATTGATTTTTGGTGTTTGTGATCGTAAAAAGGACTATGTCTGTAGTGGTCGATGAAGCTAATATGTCTTCAAACGGAATGTCAATACAGGTATTCCGCCCTACATGGGAGGAATTCAAGGATTTCAACAAATACGTACAGTACATGGAATCGAAGGGGGCTCACAAAGCTGGCCTTGCGAAGGTGATTCCTCCGCCGGAATGGGTTCCTCGAAAGTCTGGTTACGACCTGGAGCAGCTGAACGTGACGATTCCTTCGCCTATATGCCAGGTGGTGACTGGAAAGCAAGGTTTGTTTCAACAAATAAATATTCAAAAGAAAGCTATGACCGTCAAACAGTTCGCTGTGATGGCTAACTCGGCTAAGTACTGCACTCCACGACACACGGGCTTCGACGATCTTGAAAGGAAATACTGGAAAAATGTCACATACGTAGCCCCTATATACGGAGCTGATGTTAACGGTAGCATAACTGACCCTGATGTTAAAGAATGGAACATAAACAGTCTCGGTACAATTCTTGACTTTGTAAACACAGACTACGGCATTGAAATTGATGGAGTTAACACCGCTTACCTATACTTCGGTATGTGGAAGACGACGTTTGCTTGGCATACAGAAGACATGGACTTGTACTCAATAAACTATCTCCATTTCGGTGACCCTAAAACATGGTACTCAATCCCACCGGAACATGGTAAAAGATTTGAACGAATAGCCTCCGGTTTCTTCCCAACGTCAGCCAAAACTTGCCAAGCGTTCCTCAGACACAAGATGACTCTAATTTCTCCTCAAATACTAAAACAATATTCAGTTCCTGTAAATAAAATCACACAAGAATCTGGCGAGATTATGATTACATTCCCATATGGTTATCACGCTGGTTTCAATCATGGATTCAACTGTGCCGAGTCCACAAACTTTGCTGCTCCGCGATGGGTTGAATATGGTAAGCGAGCTACTCAATGTACCTGCAGTAATGATATGGTGAAGATATCAATGGATACTTTTGTGAAACGGTTCCAACCTGACCGCTATGAGCTATGGTTGAAGGGACAGGATATTGGTTGTCACCCGGAACAACCAGAAAAGATGGTACCGGCACCGCATCCGTCAGGCCAAGATATTCTATGTAATAAAAACAATACAGAGCTACCAGAATCATTTATAGAAGCAGAGGTAGAAGGTCTTAAAAAGAAGAAGCGGCATCCATTACATTTAAAGCGAGCAATGGCTAGTAAAAGCATATCTGAAGGTGCTATTGCCGTCTCCATTCTCGGTCATGACGTAATGGATGACGATGAGATGACAATGGCTGAAGGGGATCTCGACATGATGACTTCAATGAAGAGACCAAACTTGCCTTTACAACCAGATGAGACACAGCTTGACGCTCTTGAAGACATCTGGCTGAAGGGAGATGAAATGGATCCATCAGAAGCACAGCTCCCAGATGTAGGATACATCGATTCTGACAAAGATTCCGACTATGGGGCACCAAAGAACAGAAAGAACTCTAAAACACGAAAAAAGCGCAAGGACAGCATAAAGAAAGAAGTAAAAGTAAAGAAAGAAATCAAAGAAGAAGATACTAATTCTAAAGAAGGAGAAGAAGACAAAGGGACAGATAAAGAAACAGGAGATAAAAAGAAGACACCAGGGCAGAAGAGAGGTAAGAAAGTCAAGACAAAGAAGCTTTCGGAAGAACAACTTGAAACCATGGCGGCTCTAGTCTCGAATTGGGAATCTCCTCCACATCTTGAGGAAGAGATACCGATCTTCAAACCAGCGCCAGTTACCGACGACCCTCTAACCACAGCCTCTAACACAGGCAGTCTGACCACCCACACGACAATAATTCAAGCCCATCCAACGCCATCCGGAACTACAGTCACACCTCCCGCTGCCAAAAAAGAAACTAAGAAACGGAAATCTCCAAAACTGGAAGGCGAGAAAGTCGAAAAACCTAAGAAGGAAAGGAAAAAGCGGGAACCAAAACCTAAAAACCCTGATGCTCCTGTCAAAGAGAAGAAACCGCGAAAGCCTAGGACACCTAAGAAGATTGCGTACGAGTACAGTTCGCCTGTAGAACCTATTATGGCGAAGCCCCCTCAGTCGTACCGACCCACGACGATAACCAAACCAAGCTACCTACTCTCCGAAATACCCATACCAGCAACATTAACATCAACATCAACATCGATGTTATCACCGAAGATCGAGCGCAAACCTAGCCCGCCAAGGCCACCAAAAACGTACTCCGCAATACTTTTAGACCCGAGTTTAAGGGTACCGAGAGTGGTACCGCCAATAAATAAGAACCCGAGTGCGTTCGAAGGCGAATTTCATAAGTTTATGACAAATCATAAGAAAGTACCTTCGCCCCAGGCGCAGAGGCTGCCTCAGACGCCTCGGAAACCTGCGCCAAAAGTGTCTCCACCTAGCGGTAAAGTGGTTGTTGAAAGTCTGGAACAGCCGTCAGTGTCACAGCACAGGGACGACTGGTCAATGCCTGTAGGGCAGTATAACGATTCTATATTCCTCAACTCGCCTCTAGATTATAGGACTTATCCTGGCGGTGAAAGGCTCCAACCCCCCATGGATAGGAGCCAGTGGAGGCCAGAGTATTATCACCAGCCGCCCATGCACAATGCTCCTATGCCCCCGCCTCCTATGTACCCTCAAATGTCAAATAATTATTATAGGAGTCCGTATCAATCTCCGTGGCAATATGGTTATCAAAAATGAGCAGTATTTTTTTTAATTAGGTCCTAGGCAATGTCCAAGATTTTGTCTCATTTGTGCAATGTTTTGAAGTCTAATGTACTGCAGAATTCTTAATAGTACTTAAGGCAGTATAGTGCAGTCATATTGACTGCTAAGGCATTCGTGTATCACAGCAATTTATTTCGCGTTGATTTCTTTACGATTTTCGTTAATATCTTGAGTTAAATAAAATGGGGCAGAAGTCCTGCTCAATTTTATGAAGTTTTAAATGTTAATAATATTGCTTAATTCTGTAGTTTCTGCCTATATCCATGGGAAAATGGCGTGAGGGTATGTATGATCATCGTTATTGCAATCAAATGTGGAAAATGCTGGCCCAGTTCCCATAGTTAAATGTCGAGTTTCCAACCTACTATGTTTAGTTGCAATTTACTAGGAGAATATATGTTTATAATATAGATAAATAGTTAAGAAATATTTATTAGTAAATACATAGCTAATTTAAGGGCAGCAATTATGTTATAGATTTCTAAACACTGCATAGTGAGACCACACTGTTTCGTATCGCAAGTTCTACTTTTTGATAAATAAAATAAATTAGAATAATACTTTATTATGTGTCAAGAAAACTCGTTAAGTCAAACGCCCGAAGTCTGTCTTCCAGCCTTAGTAAGGAGCATCGTGTTACCCAGTAACTGCCGAACCTATCTATCACCAGTTTTGGCATACTGGAGGTTGAAAAACTTATATATATCTTGTTTTAACGTCCCAATAATCAGTGGCGATCTGTATGATTATATAATACTGGCAGTTATAATTTTTACTGGCTACCATCAGTAGCGATGTGTCAACAGGTTATTTGGGCCGTATCTGGGTTGTGGAAGTCACTCAGGCAGTCGCTCCATCTAAAATTCTGATACTCAGCTGCATACGGTAAAATTAGGAGCCGACCTCAACATAGTTGGGAAATGACTAGGCAGCTGATGATGATGATGGTAGTAATGTTCGTGTGAAACTAGGCTTTTTTAAACAACTTTCGAATCTGCCATTGATACTGCAAAAAAACCAGTGTATCTGGAAGATGTTTTCCTGTAAATATTATCTTAAGTAGAACTTCCGATGACGTGTTAGATTAGTTTATTTATCTTACAATTAAATTCAATGTAGAGTGATGAACACCGTTATAATTGTAAATTCTATTATAAGCCATTTACTACGACTGATTAAAAGCGGTTCATTTTAAGAACATACAGTGCGCCCGTTGAATCTTGACCGGTCCGAACTTTGTCCCAGAAGGCTGTGCAATAACAATTTTAGAACCAAAAGGCGAGTTTGAGGGAGAGAACATCGCAAAAGTTCGTAGAGCCTATGTTCAGACTAGCCATGATTCTTCGTCCGTACTGTATGAGTTTTTTTTTGTTTGTATAGTACTCGTAGGTTTTCGTTCTTACATGCGTCCAATTTACACCCGATTATTTGTAGCTGCGTTAATTTCTCAATACCCTAGGCCTAGCTTACCTGAACACTGCACAAAGTAATTGTGCGGTTTTTCATTCGCTATTGTGTAAAGTACAGGTGCGCAGGTAAAAATTTGCATCTTTGTTCGACCCTGGCTTTTTAACACAATATAGTATCAAGCTGGAATTTATATCAAATACTTACAAAATCAAACTTCTAAGCCAACGCGATCAAAAGATACAGCCGCTTATGCCGCAAATTTCCGCAAATTTTCGACACTCGCAAGGGAATCAAAACCTACAGGGTACTTCCCGTGAACTCAGAATCATGAAATTTACACAGATAAAGGAAAAATAGCGAAAACCGTCGCGAAAAACTTTTAGTTACATCATATAATAAAAATAATTTTAAATTGTACGAAACCCTCAGTGCGCGAGTCCGACTCGCACTTGGCCGGTTTTTTTTATGTAGTTTTGTCGACTATGCTATTTTGTCATGGTGCAGCCCAGGGGGCCTACTCCGAAGTGCAAAGTGCGAATGTTCGGATCGGCTCAGTCGGGTCGGGACCATAGTCAATATTCGAAAGAGTGTAGGATCGAGACCGACCGAACCAAATAGTAACTTCGTAGCAGGAAATGGCCGAACATCGGCCGATACTACTTCGGAGTAGACCCCCTGGTCTAAGCGATGTTGAATTAGAATCGTTTCCTGCATTGGGTGTAAATTGGAACGTATGTAAGTGCTAGATATAGTCGAGCGAGTTATATGTCAAACGGGACAAGATTTCCAAATTATTTATGAAAATATTTTCAAGTGTAATTTGCTCGAATCAGTAAAAATGACTCGCAGAATATTACCAATAGATTGGGCGAGAGTGAAATACTCCGGGGGAATAAAAAGGTTGCCCAAAAAGGCTGGGCAACATTTATTGTCCCTCTTATCTCCGTAACTATTAAATCATATTTTGACATGTAACTTGCTAATTACAGCTTTATTTTAGACGTAATTACAATATAAGATTTTTTTTTTAACATTTGAATCCATGCAGAATTACGAATTGACAATGTTTGGTTTTCATAAATTGCGCAAGTCATGTAATTATTATCATAATTGGACTTTAAATCTATTATGGTTTTCGAAATCGGAGTATTATCAAGTGAATTAAGTCTAATAGTTCGAGTATGACGTGATTTTTTTATGCTTAAAAAATGTAAATGCGTTGTGTTTTTTCGCGAAAATGTTGAAATTCTGATTTTTGTCTAGCGCAAATCTTCATATTTTGATATCACTTCAAAACAATTATATAACCTGAGCGTCTGACGATGTACAGACGCCAGCAGGTCAAGCTACCCGAAACTGTCAAAATTATCCAATCAACCTTGAACCTTAATGCTTGAGCGATAAAGTTGAAAATCTATTAAAGTTTGACAGATTGTAGTAACTTGATGTGCTGGCGTCTGTACTTCGCTAAGTATAATCGTTTGTATGCAATATTTTATCCCACTGACCATAGGAAATACTTAGTCCTGATTGGTTGTTTTCAAATGTATTAGATTTGCGCTAGACACATGAAGCCGTTAATTTTAAAATAATTATAATGCTCTGTACACACTCGGGAGATTTTGTGAGCTCAGGATGTTGCAGACAGTTAGTGAATTCATTAAAAAGTTGCGCGATGGGACACCAGACACTTTATTACATGTAGGATTCTTAAATCGGGTTTAGACAGATAAGAGTCAGCCTCAACCGTGCTTTCAGGGTCTATCAGACATTAGGCCTGTAGATATTTTAACCGTTTTCCATTTTCTTACGTACCTGGTACTTGTTGACTATACTGTCCTCCCATACCTATGAACACAGTAATTTGAAAATATTGTAAAAAAAGAGTAACCGTGGAGTTTCTTGCCGGCTCCTCTCCGTAAGAAACGAGTAATTGGAACCGTGCACCTAGCTTCTGACGTTTAATTGTCCATGTAGGTTTATGAGAAATCAAAATATTTTGGTTTCGTTTTAATTCTTCCGCGCCGTTGACAATGATTGCAAAAAAATTCCTTGCCATCTGCAAAACTTGAGCTCACAAATTGAGGAGTGTATCAGAAAACGTGAGATATTGTATAAATGATAGTCATAGATATTAAAGTATATGTGGACTCGTGGTTACGTGAACGGAATTCACAATGTTTTGATGTTTCGCTCAGTTTGTGAAGATTTTTAGGAGGGTACTGTAATTGATTGTATAATGTAAGTTTTTGACACAAAACGCTTATCTACAGATACTTAATTCTACGTACGCTTATTGGTAAGTAAACGAAAAGAAATAAAGCGAGCTAACTTCTATTTAAGCTGAAAACTATATAGATATATATTTAATGTAAGTAAATGCAATTTATGTAACATAGTATCTACAGATTTTTGAGAGCGAAATGTCTTAAGATTACACATGAAACAAGTAATCACGAGATACCTGTTCACTGTAGATTTATTTGATAGTGTATAATTTAATGCTGTTTTAAAAATGAAGTTCTTTCAATTAAAATAATGATGAGTATTTTGGATTTTATTTTTGGAGCTGAAACGCCTCGAGTCTCCTCTGTTGAGATGCGAGTTCTCAATCTAACACGACATGGACCTTAATGAAAGTATAATGCCAAGGCTACATTGTCGCGATAAAGCGAATGACAGTTCGAGCTGTCTCATCGAGTCCTTTAAACCTCTGAATACACTCAAAAATGTATGCCAAAAATAAAATACACACTTACACACTTCTAAAAATATGACATTTATAAATACGATCTTCTACCTATATGGGGGTTATCTAATCCGTATCAAAAAAATACTAAGGCAGACCTACACTCGCATAATCAGCCTATAATGTTCCCACTGCTGGGACACAGGCCTCCTCTCGGTGAGAGGGAGTGGGCGTAATCCACCACGCGGGCCCAGTGCGGATTGGTAGATGTCACATGTCTTCGAATTTATGGTTCTAGAACATGCCCGGTGTCCTCACGATGTTTTCCTTCACCGTTTTGAGAGCAGTGGTGATGAAATAATTTAGACAAAGTAAAGCGCCTGTCTGGGTTTGAACCTACTACCTACAACTCATAAGTCGCAGCCGTTACCACTGGGCCACTGCTGCTTATAAAAAATATCAGACTATAATGTTCCCACTGCTGGGACACAGGCCTCCTCTCTGTGAGAGGGAGTGGACCGTATTCCACCACGCAGACACAGGGCGGGTTGGTAGATCGTCATGTTTTGGGATTAAAGACAAACACCATTGTAGTACTTACTTAGTTGTTGTTTATCGATTTTGCGGTTGCTTAGGTACTGTCCTATCAGTTACAGGTACAATAAGGTTAAACTATGACACAATACAGCAGCCTAATTGCGTCACACGCTATCAATCAAAATCTGAATGATGTCGCTAATTAATTGCTTAGTATGTTTGAAAAATTTGTTAAAGTCAAAGTATTTTATTTGTTTAGCATAGGTAATAATATGGTACATGGTATAAAAATTTGCTTTGTATCACTATGTTTTGCCTTGCAAGGCGTACAAATTAGGCGTAAAAAACTACAAACTAAATAAAACTGTTTCAAACAAGTAACATCGTAAACAAAATAGAATAGCAAGTGGATCGGACATTTTTTATTTTATGCTTCTATCATCTAAAAACTCATTGATAGAGTAGTAAGCCTTTTCAATCAAGAAGTCTACCCAACAACGTACTTAAATAACGCAATGAATGTTGTTTGAACTGTCAAAATGGAAGTGTTGCTACTGTCTTCTACAGTGTGTTACGTAATTACCCCGCTGGTCACCCATGAAAAGTATGCGCTTAGGAAATCATCGTCTATCTTCAGAAATACACAACCATGGAAGGACGACGGACCTGCCTATTTTATTACCATGGTTAGAAAATCCTACTAATATTATAAACGTGAAAGTTTGTATGGATTGATGGATGTTTGTTACTCTTTAACGCAAAAACTACTGAACGGATTTGGATTAAAGGCACACAGATGGTTTATAACCAGGATTAACATATAGGATATTTTTATCCCAATATTCCGACGGGATCGTAACTTATGCGGGTGAAACCGCGGGGCGCAGCTAGTTATACTTAGGTACATAAAGTCTATTCACACGAATGTTTCAAATTGATGTTATTTCAAGTTAAACAAATATCAATAAAGTTGATATTTGTTTAACTTGAAATAACATATAATGTTAATTAAGTTGATTTCAGAGTGACTCGTACTATTGAAAAAGTTTAAAAAAATGTAGTTGTAAAGTAAAATGAACTTTATTGTGTAGGTAGGTATAGTAAACTCATCTAATTATGTGACTCGCCTAATTCGGTGATATTTGGTTTTGAATTTGAACTTTATCACAGAGGCTTAAGGTTGTATTTCAAACCATTGATTTCACTCGTATAGCCCTATGATAGCGCTCAAACCAAATATCACCGAATTAGGCGAGTCACAGAATTAGATGAGTTTACCCTAGTTATAGAAGATACACCTCACCAGTCTGCTTTAGATTATGCTAAGTACATAATATCTACGGCTCCATTCTAGTACTTAACTAGATATCATTTGCACGCTCAGCGGTCTGTGCCCACCGGATGAGGCATGTATTTTTCTGACTGACCGACCCCTTGACAATTCAAAAGTGCCTGTAATTGGTTTAATTGAAATAAATACTTTGAGTTTACGCATTGCAATTCAGAATAAAACTCGCCTCCAAATCGGCAGTACATATTAGTAAATTAAAAAAAGAGTACCAACTTAGTAAATTTTACTATTAATTAAAAAGGTTACTCACGCTCCGAAACCAAAAGTAGGTAGATATTAAAGTTATTTTTCCAATAAAACTCATACAGGTTTGTTTATATTATGTTTGGCTAATAAATCGCAAACGCAGTTTAGATGTAACGACTCTATTCAATTCCAAAAAAACTTCTCCAATCTTTTTAGTGACACACGATGAAGTGCGACGGGAGTAAATAACCCAATAAAAAGAGAACTTATCATACAAACACGCAATGTTAGCTGCATCCCTCACTACAACGCGCAGCAGTACAGATGCCAGCACATCAAGCTACCCGAAATTGTCAAATTTTCCCAATCAACCTTGAACCTTAATGCTTTAACGATAAACTTGAAAATCTATTAAAGAAATTTGACAGATTGTAGAAGCTTTATGTGCTGGTGTCGCGTCTCTACACAGGGCTACACATCAAGCTATACATAACCAGTATAAGCTGACTTCTGATCGTAAGATAAACCTATACATTGCGAGGTCAGCTAAAACTGGAAATGTATAGCTTGATGTGTAGCCGTGTGTACATTAGTTCTTGTAGCTGTGTTGTTAGATGAATCATCATCCAAAAACTTTACAGGCATGTCTGAACGTGCTGACGAAGCAGGAAGCGTCTCCGTGCGTCGAAAAAGAAGAGGTTAAAGTAGAGGTGGAACGATTCATCGACCTGGCCAGACAGATGGAGGCTTTCTTCTTGCAGAAGAGGTTTGTAGCATTCCAAGTATTTAGAAGAGGTACAGAGGGCGTAGTGCGAGTTTTTCTACCTACTCGATGGCGTTAACGTAAACTCAGATTTGTATGGAATGACAGCAGTGCTATCGAGTTTCCACTAGATGGCGCTGCTCTAATACCGTACAAATCTGCGTTTACGTTCACGCGATCGAGTAGGTAAAAAACTCGCACTACGCCCTCAGAACCACAGACAAGAGCCTGCTTTTATTAGGAGATAATGGCGCCGATTCCCTTGTTCACAAACTAAACTAATTTTAAGTTTAATGCATCTTTTTCTTTATATTTCATTAAGAAAAGGACAGAAGATAAATTATTAGTTTTGTCCTGTCAAATTAAGATACTCCATAGACAAATTAGACGTGATTAAATACCTACATGGCTACTAAAAATCCGTCAATTTACGTTAGGCGTTGACTAATTTGACAGGACTTAACTAATGTTTATCTTCTGTCCTTTTCTTAATGAAATAGAAAGAAAAAGATGCACTGAACTTAAATTTAGTTTAGTTTGTGAACAAGGGAATCGGTGCCTGTGTCTTATATTAACTTAATTCCTGAAAGTTAGTAGGTATGAGATTATCATCTGTGGAGTAATTGGCAATTACTATTGTTACGCAATTTTGACAGCTCAACAACATTCATTGCGTTATTTACGTTGTTGAGCAGTCAATTTATTCGAACAGCAATGGATTAGCAATACCCTTCAAAATGATTCAGATTGTGGTTGATAATGTGTTACGCAATTATTGCTGCGTAGCCATTTCCTATTTTGGGTCAGCGTCCAGTCTAACTGGATGCAGCTGAATACCAGTATTTTGCATGGAGCGACTGCCTATCTGACCCCCACGCCACGACCCAGTGACTGGGTATTAAGATACCCCTTGGTAGGAGTGGTTGGTAAGAAGATACAGACCCTGACCGATAGGCAGACGGCGTCGTGCCCAGACTGGTCTTGGCCTTGAAAACCATTATGTAAACGCGAAACCCATATAGCTATTTTGTAGATAAAGTTATTATTATCTCCCTGAAATCGCTAATAACTTATTCATTATAGATAAGAAATCGATCAATTATATAATTGTACCAATTACCTAAATTCTATTCAAACTAATGTTATTTCAAGTTAAACAAATATCAACTTCATTGTAATGGTAATTAAGTTGATTTCAGAGTGACTATTAGCACTATTGCAAAGGTTACAAAAATGTTTGAAGTTGTAGCGTAAACTGAACTTTATTGTGTAGGTATTAAAGTTATTTTTCCATAAACTCATATTTGTTTACATGTTTGGCAAATTAATCGCGGATGCGAATGCGGATTATGTATGTTAGATACGCTAATCTGTTTTTAATCACATAAAGCGTGGCAGGGACATCGACGCGCTAACTGTTACCAAGAATTCAGCACATGATTCTAGACCCCTTAGGCCGCGTGTCCACGGCAAGAAAAATCGCCGTGTCAAATTGACATTATTTAAAGTTAAGCAAATGTCAACTTTATTTATATGATCATTAAGTTGATTTCAGAGTGACTAGCACTATTGAAGAAGTTACAAAAATGTTTGAAGTTGTAGCGTAAACTGAACTTTATTGTGTAGTAATTAAAGTTATTTTTCCATAAACTCATATATGTTTACATTTTTGTCGAATATGTCGCAATTTTATTTTAGATGATTATGGTGAAACCGATTAGGCACCACCAGTACACCACCAGTAGGCAGCTATTTCTTATACGAATATGTACCTTATTTTCATCGAAATAATGTTGATATTCGTATAGGCGAATGTCAGGATCGTGTCATTGTAATTTGAACATTAATCTAATAGAAATAATGTTCACATTCGCATGCGACACTTACTTAGCAAGGTAAAGTCAATGTGCAGGTTGTGATTCTTACCTGTTTAACCGACTTCAACGGAGCTCAAAAAGAGGGTAATGTTTTTCATTATATTTTCTTGCTCCTCCAGGTTCCTTCTATCAGCAATGAGGCCAGAATTACTAGTTAAAGAAGATAATAATGAGCTAAAATGTGAACTACAGAGGAAAGAAGAATTATTAAGAAGACACTATGACAAGATCAGCCAGTGGCAGAACTTGCTAGCAGATTTACAGGTCAGTGTGGATTCTGGAATATTCTGGGTGACGGTAGTCTGTCTAAACCTGGTGTCGAATGTTAGCTGATTTTTGATAGGTTAAAAAATAAATACCTACACATGCGATTTGACAGCAGCATAGTTATTCACAACCGTTCGATACGTTTCCGTACCGAATCGAAAATCAGTCAATGTTATCAAAAGAGTCGTCTAAAGGCTGTTTATAAGTCCAAAACACAAAAATTTTGTCAGACAGCTATTTCATATTGGGGGCAAGGCAAATTAGTAATTGAAAATGTGTCATTTTCGATTTGATAACCTGTCGAATGGTTGTGAATAGCTATGCTGTATAAATCTGCGGGGTAATTGTGTAACACACTCAGTAGCAATGGGTTTCATTAACATGCATTCCGTTCCAACAGCTTGTTGAGCAAACAATTTTTTCGTACATATGAATAATTAGCAAATTAGCAATATTCTTCAGAATGATTCAGATTGAGAATTATTATAGTGCATTACGCATTAGCGTGCTGCTGTCGAATATCATTTTAACTGTGTTCTGATTGGTGGAAAAAACAATCACATAAATACACATTACACTCATGATATCTGACAGCAGATCAAATAAATGAATAACGTGTAAGTTTTGTATTTTCACAATGTTGTTTTGATTCCTACAATTTTTATTAACATAAAGGTGAGTCTAGTTTACACTGTAAGCATTCGAAAATAAGCATGCAAGCTGTTGAGATAATTCAATTGCTCATCCGAACACTTAAAAAAAAAGTAAGACGGTTTTTTTTTATTTGGAACACACATGAAATACAAATAGTAAAAAGGAGCATTTAAAACTAGCAAAGTTACATTAAAAACGCACCAAATATATAAATAAACCAAAAAGAAGACCTGTGCGAGGACAAAAAGACTCCTAACTCAGCATAATGCTGCGATATTTTAAAAAAATAATTAAATACCGCAGCGCTGGTATTCTGATAGAGCCCGCTGTCACGGACACACATACGGACATCTATAAATCCCACCATGGGATAAGAAAACAAGACATAGTTTAGAAAAAAAGAAAAATAAATGAAAACCGTAAATAAGAATATCCGTAAGAACATCCTTTCCAAAGAATCTGCGTGCTCAATTGCTCGCAAGCAGGCAGGCAGTGAGCAGTAGAACACTGCTCACTGGTGGATCAAATTGAACGCTCTTGGTCAAGAGTCACTCGAACATGCTCGCGGTGTGATAGACGCACATCTATCTGTCTTGTGCTTTTTAACATAACTCTAATATTTCATCACTAATCTGTAAAACTTTTAGACTTTCTCATTTAGTGGGTTCTTCATCGCCGTAATCATTCTTCATTACAACTAAGGGCCGGTTATTTCGAACAGTACTTTAATGTAACATACGTACGTAAAATAATAATGATTACGTAATCGTTATTATTTGTCGTACGTCAAATAATGACGAATAATACCAACGACGAATAATTTTGTGAAACAACGCTTTTTTGGTTTGACGATAGTTAGCGTCATTTTTGACGTACCTATACGCGTGCCGTGTATATAATTATAGTGGACGTGAAACGACCTGCCCTGACATTCGATGATTATGGGGTATCTTGTTACCCCTTAACTGGGTTGTGGAGGACAGATAGGCAGTCGCTCCACGTAAAATACTGGTATCAGCTGCATCCTGTTAGACTGGAAGCCGGCTCCAACGTAGTTGGGAAAATGCTAGGTAGATCTTGGCTGGCAATCTTGCAGAGCCACCTGCCTGCTGACGAAAGTGGTTACTGCCATCTCTGGGCATACCTAATATATAAATAAACTAAAAAGAAGACCATAATACCATGTACCTAATCATTAGAGCCATCGAAGGTGCGTTACCAGCACAGAGAAAAAGCTGAAAGGGATTGAAGATTTTTATATTGAGCCTGACATACCCGCCATTTTGTTTTTTTTTTTCAAAATGGCGGCATGCATGACACCTACATAAATCGATACTCGTAGCTGACATCAATACACGATTCAAGAACTTGCGTATATCCTGTTGCATAGATGTTTGATTATTTAAAACATTCAGAGTGATATTTCACACATAGCTATGCAACAAAATGTAAGCTGATTCAAAACATATGGATGTCACGTGATCAACTTTGAACGTTATTGGTACTGACTCCCTTGTTCACAAACTAAACTAAATTTAAGTTTTATGCATCTTTTTCATTCTATTTCATTAAGATAAGGACAGAAGATAAATATTAGTTTAGTCCTGTCAAATTAAGATACTCCATAGCAAGTTTAGACGTGATTAAAAACATGCCTACTAAAAATACGTCAATTTACGTCAGGCGGTGACTAATTTGACAGGACTTAACTAAAACGTGACACTATGAGGTTTGGTCTCAATATGTTTTCCGTTGGAATGATGTCAGCTGTCGATTTATATAGGAGTCACGCCTCCATTTTGAAAAAAAAAACAAAATGGAGGACAGGTAGGTATGCCACGGACCTTCGAAGCCATTGCTCATGTGCTTGTGATTACACATCCATACCCTAAGCCCTTTAAACTAGAACACAGCATCGTAGCTGAATGCCATCATCATCTACCCAGCTCATTCCTAACTACGTTGCCAGATAACCAACTAACATTCAGCGGCTAGAATCATGCGCATCATAATAACAGCTTGCTGCATCCTCGGGTAATGGCGGACAGGATTAGGCTAAGTTTATATTTTTATACGTTTTATTTTTTGACTCTAGAACATTTCTGCCCAGGGCCACACTGTGTACAATAAATGTCAACAACCGAACACTCAGGCGCCTCAGGCCGTGCAGCAGGCGCCTGCCCCGCAACATGTAGTGCAACAGAGTGTGCAGGTATGTTGCAAGGGATTTTAAACGTCTGGTGATGATGTTTTTTTTTTTTTAGCTGAGTTGTGTGCCACTGCCCGACAAAGATTTCCCCTTTTTCCTTTCAAACCTCCCTGTCTTGTGTGATCTCGGGCCATGCTGCCCCTGCAAACGTATCTGCGGGGAAATTCTCGTAATTTTAAGAACATTCACAGTCTGATCTCAATCTCGTATCTGTCAAAAACACGTCTAATTTCCCTACATTTTTGTCAAATCTTAGACATTTTGGGAGGTATGAGGAACAGGATGTAAAGTTCACTCATCCTCCATTGAAAAGGGAGGATCCTCCAACCAGACGGGTGTTATGTCTGGCGGGCAATTGCCCAACGATTGATATTGGGAAATTGTATCTATGCTAATTGCACGGTAAACTCTGCTTGCGAGATGCAGGATTTGCGTGACGTCAGTATGACGCGTTGTTCGCATGTGGCGTTGTAGATACCGCTACACATTGATTGGCGCTGAGATGAGATTGCGACTACATTTTGAACGGTTTGTATTACGGGAATTGGCCTTCAGATCGGCACACCACTTTCGCCGTGGTCAATCTCGACGACGATGTCCCCCTCAGCCGTCCAGTAAGTGACGATCTTTGCCCACCTCTCCGGGGGCAGTCGTGAGACGTGTCCAGCCCACTCCCACTTCAGCCTGGCTGTTTTTTCTCCCACGTCCGCTACTTGGGTTATGGAGTGGAAGGGCTTTTTTGAAGTTATACTTCTTTAGGCGCGTTATGAAAAAATGCTGAGAGTGAAATTTTAACATGCGCGCGTATCACCGTCACACAAAATTCACAGGTTGAAGCTGTCCGCAAAACCGCTCATTATTTTTAAAGCTATACGTCACTTTTTTCAACATAAACCGGCCTGTACCTATTTTGAGCATTTTTTATAGCAACCTGTTTGTTCTTATCGATTTAAAAAAAGGCAATGGACATTTCACTATAAAAAATTGGATGCCATAAAATTCTATACACCATACAAATTACAGAACATAAATATATATATTTTTTTTACAAAGGGTGACACAATGGGCGGTCTTATCGCTAAAAGCGATCTTTTAAAGACAACCTTTGGATAGATTAAAATTAAGGAGAGACAAATATAGTAGGTAGTCTGTGGTGTACCATTTACATTAAAAATTGTATGCATTATTATGCTTTTAATTTCTTTAAAAGGACCGTGACTTGTTACCAACATTATTCAGCCTAAACAACGAACTTTATTGTAACCTTTTTTGTAATTAATTATTTGCATGCAATTAAAAATTGTTTTTTTAAAGTATAACTTCTGACGCGCGTACATAAGTACACGCACCAATTTTTTATTAGTTAGAGACACAGAATATGGCAGGTGGCAGTCACCCACTTTCTAACCATATCATCATTCACACAGTCCATCCATCATTTCTTTGGTCTTCCCCTACTCTTATAGCCATCGACATTCATACTCAAACTTTTTCAGCGGCATGTTTACCCCAAATGGAAGTATTTTTCTTCTTTCTAAACTAAAGAATCTTTCACAAACCGTTGGTCAGTTTCCCCACATTGTTTAGACTCAGCAACTCTACCACACTGCCTGTTTACTACTATAGTAATAATATTTAGAGTTTCGCCGCAGAAACAGTTTGTAAATATGTATGAACTCTATAAATATGGCACCTTCACACGTTCGGTGGCTATGCTTAGATATATTTTAGTATAGAAAATATTGAGTTAGTATTAATCAGGATGACCAGGCTTCCTTTATCTATGGCAAAAATACATTAGAATTGGTATTAGTCGAAATAAAAACCTATTTATGTATTTGTGTAGCTAGGTTTAACAGTTTTTTTTAATCATTGTTCCTCTCAACCAAAGCACCTGCCATCTATTCTCTTCACCACCCTTTTTTTTTTGTTTTGGGTGGGATATCATCAAATGACCTCTCCCGCTTTGGGCTGAGCGGAAGGGCGTGTCAGACTTTTACTGACTAAAACCCACCCGTGTTCCTTCAGTTGCCTGTGGTGCCAAGGGCCACGGTATCTCTTTCGAACAACCCGCGGCCCTGGCAGGCATCGTCCCTAGCGGACCCCGTCAGTTCGTGCTGACATCTCTTTGAGGCGTGTGTGTAATTGAAATAATGATTTGAGTTTGAGTTTCGGTGTTTCTTTTCAGACTAGTCAGATAGGAAACACCTGCCTCATCTAGTTTTTTAAATATTATTGACTAAGATTTCCGAACTAAGAGATGGCAGAACTGGACAGTGCACAATCTCAGTGCTGAACTATATAAAATAATCAGCCTATGATGTTCCCACCTGCTGGGACACAAGCCTCCTCTTTTCGAGAGGGGAGTGACCTGTAATCTACCCCGCGGGCCCAGTGCGGGTTGTTAGATGTCACATGTCTACGAATTTTTGGTTCTAAGACATGCCGGTTTCATCACGATGTTTTCCTTCACCGTCCTGCTGTCTGATGAGGGTAATGAGCCCTTGAGAAAAAAAAAACACGAAATGAAACTTCTTATCACTTTCGCAGTACATTGAAAACAAACTTTGCTTACAGGCACAACAGATGGCAGCAGCCGCAGCCGCGCAACAAGCTGCGCTACAGCAACAGGCAGCTTTACAGCAACAGCAGGTACCGCGTCCCCCGCACCCGCCCGCGTACCCTGCAACCGTGCAACGTCGGTAGTAACGTTACAGGGGACAAAGTGTTTATGAATTAAGAGGGATGGATCTGACGTATTGAACTTTTGTATGAAATATGATGATTTGGAAGTCACTTGGTGATTTTGAAAAGGCGCCCTTTGAAATTTATGAGAATTATATTTTTCTTAGCGTATCGATGGCAAAAAGTTTATACAGGGTTATTCAGCAGTGGCGTAGCGTAGTGGGGGGGGGGGGGGGGGGGCACTTTTTAGGAGCACGGAATTTTTAATTACTTATTCTGTGACGAATTCGGGGAATCCCCTTTCTTTGAATGATATTTGGTAGCGAATGGCAACACCGTCTATAATACTGATTTGCGGGGTAATAAACGTGATTGTAAAACAAATAATCGTTTTTATTTACAATCTAACCTGTATAATGCAAAATAATGATGAGTGTTCTTGCCGAAAAGTTCTCTAGAATTAATGTATACATATAATGTATAGTATACATTAAATTGAAATACCTAGTTAAGAGGGCGGCAAAATTGTCTTCCGCCCCGGGCAGCCGATACCCACGCTACGCCACTGGGTTATTGTTAAAACACTAACAACCTTGCAGGACTGGATTACAAACATCATAAACAACAACTTTACCAAAAACAAACCTTCAAGACTTCGTTGTTCTATCTAACCCCCGCTCCCCTCCGCTGAATTTTGTACCAGACACGGCAGTTTGTTTACCAACTAGCGCTTTCTTTTGCTTCACGTAGAGTTCGTAACAGAAAATCGAATTATTATTTTTGTATGAAACTCGGATGAATTAATAAAAGTCATAGAACAAAAGTTATTGTTTATGATGTTAGTAATATAGTCCTGAGGGGTGGTTAATGTTTTACCAATAACCCTGTATAATACGTGAACTGCACTCACTGACGCACTCTTAAGGACATAAAGTGCTGTATAAGCGTAGGATGATATTAATTATTAAAAAATAGAAATAAGTGTCAGTTTGTAGACAACTTTTGGAAAGTTGTTTTTTTTTTTGAGTTTTTGGAATGCTCGGTTCTGAGGTCCTTAGAAAAACTTCTAATAGCTTTTGATTCGGCGCAGAAATTGCCTATTTCAACGAATTTCTTCTTTAGTTACTTTTACATACACAACCTCGCGCCTTTTTATCATGGGAGTAGGCAGAAACTTCAGATTACTATTTCTTTAAGGGCAGATTTTTCAATCATCTGATAACTTTATTTGAGGAATAATTTTGAAATTTGACAGTTTTTTTATACAAAAACTGTCAAACGTCAATTTTATTCCTCGAATAAAAGTTATCTGGCGATGGAAAAATCAGCACTCACTGTGTTAAAACTGCAGGTTTCCCTAAAATTGTTTTTTTTTTTTTGCTAATTTAAATCAATGAAGTGGTTTTGTCCTGCAATACGGTTACAGGTCGGTTTATTTATAGAATTTCTTAATGTTCCTGAACACTCAGAGTTTCAGAGTCAGAAATAATAATGTGTCAAATATTTGAAATAATAAGCACTATTGAATTGTTAAACCCCGATTAAGAATCGATATTGTATACCTACGTACTTAGTTGTTGTAAGTAATTCTTCTACAAAAGTTCATTTAATTTTGAAACAATCATTTTTTAAGGCTGATTTTTCAATCGACAAATAATTTTTATTCGTGGAATAAAATTGTCGTCTGACAGTTTTTTTTTTGTATGGAAGAATTGTCTGTCAAAAATTCAAAATTATTCGTCCAATAAAATTATCTGGCGTTGGAAAAGTCAGCCCTAAGATAAGAAAATAAATAAGTCACTAAGGGCTGGTTTTACCAAAGTCGATTATCTTTTATTTGTGGAATAAATTTGACTTCTGACAGTTCTAGTATTGTTTTTTAAATGTCGCAGCATCATGCTCAGATAGGAGCCTTTTAGCCTCGTATCATCTATTCGAGTTTAGATCATCATCGTTACTTTATTTTTTATTTAGTTTAGTTTGCGATCTTCCTGCACGAGTCGCAACGAACATTCTTTCTTTCTAGTATAGATAAACTGTCAAAAATTCAAAATTTATTTTAAGGATAAAACTTATTCTAAGTATAAGATTGGTGAAATCCACCCTTAGGCATTGATTCAATTCCGTTTTCTTTTGTTTAGTAGATAGATCGCAACTTAATTTTAATTTTCAAAAAATATAATTTTGATTTTCTTATTATTTTTTGTTTTATTTATTTTTTTTACCTATCCACACCGCTTTAGATTTTTTGACATGGCAGCACTCGCAAGGTATGTAGTTTTTTTTTAATTTTATTATTGTTTGGATTGGATTGGGACACACAATATTTTCTATATGATTTATTTCATTGCTGGGCGAAGAATTACAATTTAGCAAATACATATATAAATAAATAAAAAAATATATATACAGGGTGTCCCGAAACTCAACGATAACCTGGTACCGGGCGAGAGGCCAAGGTATACCAGTTATGAAAAAAATAAGAAAAAAATCCATGTCACTTAGTCAAGCGAGAAATTAAGTTTTGACGAGTTATGGTTTACAAAATTGTTGTCAGTTAACTTTGACACTCCATGTTGGAAAACAAATGGATTTTTTTTTCTTTTTTTTTCATAACTGGTATGGTATACCTTGGCCTCTCGTCCGGTACCAGGTTATCTTTGAGTTTCGAGACAGCCTGTATATGGACTTTTAAAATTAATTGGAGAAATTTCGGGTCATTCGCGAGAATCCACCCCAGGGCTAGTTGGATAAATGGTATGGCTTAGGGTGGATTTTCGGACACGCCTTTTCCGCGTATACACCTAAATGTCCGTTCACACAGACCGGCTCGGAGAGGAGAGTATAATTTTTATCGCGTTTAAAAAAGAGTTTTGGGTCATTGAAATAAGGTTGATTTTTTCATGTCACGTCTTTTTTAAATGGGAGTTCTTAAGAGCGGACCTAATGCGCAGTGAACATAAAAAATCAACCTTATTTCAACGACCCAAAACTCTTTTTTAAACGGTGTTAAAATTAATTCGTCGGTTATAAAAAAAAAATATTGCTGTTCCAGACGTTTTGACCGCGTAGGTATTGCACTTTTCTATGAAACAGAAGATTTTTGTTTTGATAACCGACGAAAAATTTCGACGCTATGGGGTCTAAACTCATGTACTGAATTCATGGTTACAGTTTGCGCGTCGATGTCCCTGCCACTCTGTTTATCATAGTTATATTGTGTGCCTGACTGATTGTAGTTTAGAATTTATTTTAATTTGATTATCTGCACTTGCACAGTTCAAAAAATGTCACACAGACAGAGGTAGTAGATATACAGTTGTGAGGATCAGCGTGTTAAGTTCGCTCTTCCTCCATAGAAAATGGAGGATCCTTCGACCAGAAGGTAGTGTCTGGTAGGCTGCAGCCTGACGATTGATGTCGGGACGTTGTATATATGCTAGTCGCACGGTAAACTCTGCTTGCGCGATGCAGGATTTTGCGTGAAGTCAGTGTGATGCGTAGTTCGCATGTGGCGATGTAGATGCCGCCACAGAAAAGGAGCAATCATTGATCACCACGCTTGCTCACCGCGTGTTGGAGATTTCAGGTCATAAAATCTGGTTTACCTTATGATTCTTTCCTTCACCGTTAGTCATTGGTGTCTTACATGAACTTGGTAAGCTCACGGGTCATTGGGAATGTAGCTTGACGACACCTAAATGAATTCCAAAATAAAATCGTACTGTTGGATTTTCAACTTTTGATGTTGAGCCGAGCGTTGAAAATCCAAGAGTACGCTTTAATTTAGGTCCAGCCTAACTTAGAACTCAAATGCAGTTGGGCAGGACACCTGGCAAGGCGCAGTGATAGCAAGTGAAGTAAGTCAGTGGCCGAGTGGCGTCCAAGGATTGGGAGACGAACTTTCGGTCGTCTGGCAGCGAGATGGGCAGAAGACATTGTTGCCATCACGGGTACAGCCTGAATGAGGCTGGCACAGGAGCGTGGGGATTGGCACATGAAAAGAGCCTTTGCTCAACAGTGGGAGAATTCAGGCTGACACCACGAGTAGTCTTTACTATTTATTGGTCGCCACACATGACCTCAGCATAAGCATAATGTTCCCACTGCTGGAACACAGGCCTCCTCTCCTCGAGAGGATCTCCCCGGCCAGTGCCAGGAATCCGGCTATCACCAGAATGTGCATCTTTTCTGGAAACCGTGGAGAGGAAAATGTTACTAAGAACGTTACATATATACATACGGGAGGGAGTGGGCCGTAATCTACCTTGCGGGCCAAGTGGTAGATGTCACATGTCTTCGAATTTTTGGTTCTAGGACATGCCGGTTTCCTCACGATGTTTTCCTGCACCACCACCATTTACACAAATTAAAGTGTCTCCCTGGGTTCGAACCCACGAACATCTCGTAATTCGGGGCCATCTCTAGGACACTACTGCTCTCCTCGCACACATGACATATGGTCGACTTGTTTCCTACTTGTAGCGGCATCTAGTAGCCAATTTTGACAACTAATAGAATACTTCTTCAGATCGTTGCATTAACAGTTCCAACCCCACACAGATGCAGAACAGCCTGGCGCAGGGCATGTTCCTGGCGGGTGGGCGCGGCGCGTACGCCGGCACGCCCCTGCAGGGACCCCTCGCCTACCTTGAGAAGACCGCTACGAATATAGGTAAGATAGCAAGTTTTTTACTCGCCAAAAAAGCAGTAGTGGCCAAAAACGCAGTGGTGGCCAAAAACGCAGTGGTGGCCAAAAAGCAGTGGTGGCCAAAAACGCAGTGGTGGCCAAAAAAGCAGTGGTGGCCAAAAACGCAGTGGTGGCCAAAAAAGCAGTGGTGGCCAAAAACGCAGTGGTGGCCAAAAACGCAGTAGTGGCCAAAAAAAAACAGTGGTGGCCCAAGGAGCTGTGGTGGCCCCGTAGAAACGGCTGCGACTTATGAGTTGTCCGTCGTAGGTTCGAACCCTACTATGCTAGTAGTTTCCTTGTCCTAGTTGGTCGCATTCCTATGAGGTTCGTCTATAACTAAGTGCGATAACCGGTTTTTAACTGTTTTTTAAGCGTAAGTTTCTAGGCTACCTTTGAACAGATACGCGTAGCCTTGAAACGCACGCCCGTGAAACTTGGAGAGACAGGGAGCGTTTCACACGCGTAACTAGGGGCGAGTCCGGATACTCATCTGGTGCGCACTTACTGGTGCACCTGGTTGCTATTTGTATTATGAGGGTACGAAACAGGCGCGCAATATTTTGATTTAAAAGGTGCCCATGGAGTTTTTTGCCCGTCCTTATCCATACGAACCTACCACGCTTTGGAATGGACAACTTAGTGTCATCTTTCTGACTGACTAACCCCAAGGGCGCAATTGAAATAAATGTGTCGAGTTTGGGTTTGAATTGCTTTTTCTGAACTCACGCTAAAGCCTCGCTCCAATCTACAGAAACGCGGAGCACATTTTCAACTGCCATTCAAGATTTTTATTTATTTATTCAATATTACACTTTATTATGTACTTCCTACGTCAAGTAGGTATTTTGTGCTTACGACCCTTTTTGTGGGTGGGAAATCAAATGACGTGGCGTGTCAGACTTTTACTGACTAAAACCCACCCGTGTTCCTTCAGTTGCCTGTGCCAGGGGCCACGGTATCTCTTTCGAACAACCCGCGGCCCTGGCAGGCATCGGCCCTAGCGGACCCCGTCAGTTCGTGCTGACATCTCTTTGAGGCGCGTGTGGAACACAACGAGCCGTTGATCCGGGCCTGGTCCTTACCGGGCGGTGCTTATGACCCTTGCCTGATGTTTCAGACATGGTGGGTCTGGGCGATGGAAGAAGGTGACGCGGCCGCGGGAGGGGCAGGGGCAGAGGCCGCGGCAGAGGCCGAGGTATGTCAACAAAACTACAACACTTGTAAAATGCAGGCTCCTTACCTAGAGTCACCACCGCGAGTCAGTTCGGTGTCTCTATTTATCACGTCTTGTGTTGCATTGATCTCACCGTAAGGCCGCGTGTCCACGGCAAGAAAAATCGCCGGTTCTATGCAAGAATCCGTGTTGTTTCTACACACGACTAGTGTACACTGCGTCGGCGCTGCACAAGAAAAATAAAAACCAGTCCTGTGGAACTACTGAAAATATGTGACAGTCCTAAAGCATCCATAAATGAAGTTGGTAAATTCTTCAGTAACGTAGGGAAAACCTTAGCGGACAAAATTCTATCACAGAGCCAGCGCCCCGCTGATATGAGCAGTCAGGTTCTTAGTAACGAAGACAACAACCCACTATCTCCCGCTAACTCCCTCGTGTTGCTTGATACAGACGAATCTGAGGTGGAGTCTCTTGTTTCGCAGCTACGTAATGACTGTGCACTGGGTTGGGATGGTATATCACCCTTAGTGCTAAAAATGGGCCGTCAGACACTAATAAAACCATTGACGTACATCTTTAATATCTGTCTCCGCGAGGGTGTCTTTCCGGACGCACTTAAAAAAGCAATTGTGCACCCAATCCATAAGGGTGGGAGCAGAAGCTGTGTCAACAACTATAGACCCATCTCGGTTTTGACTGCTCTTTCCAAGGTTTTGGAAAGGATTCTTAGTAACCGGCTTAAGAACTTCTTGGAAAGATACAAGATCATAGCAGATAATCAGTATGGTTTCCGTTCCGGTGTCTCGACTGAAGATGCAGTACTTAAATTGACGCAGTTGGTTGCTGGGAATCTCGACAGGAAAACCAAATGTCTAGGAATATTCCTAGACCTTTCGAAGGCATTCGACACAGTTTCTGTTCCCATACTTATTGCCAAATTAGAGCGACTCGGTGTTAGAGGTATAGCACTGCAAATATTCAAAGATTACTTGAAAAACCGTACTCAAAGAACCAAAATTGATAATCACTTCAGTGATGATGATACCTTATCCTACGGAGTGCCCCAAGGTAGCATTTTAGGACCTATTCTATTTCAAATATATGTAAATGACCTATGCAGAATGTCCCTCCCCAACTCGACGATCTTTGTATATGCAGATGACACCGTGGTTGTAGTTGACGGGTCAACATGGGATTGTGTTAAAAGTAACGCGGAATTGGCACTACGTGAAATAATAAACTGGCTCAACCTAAACCTGCTTACCCTAAACTGTAACAAGACTTCATATATCCCTTTCGCCATCCGTCAGAACACCGCACCAGACCACACCCTTTCAATAATAGCGCACACTTGCTTAGAACAGTCATCTTCATGCCAATGTCAAACACTCACGCGTACCGATCACGTCAAATACCTGGGTGTTCAAATTGATGCCGGGTTACGCTGGAATAAACACATTGATGCCCTAACCTCGAGAACGCTGAGACTGATACACATCTTTAAGTCACTGAGAGCTTCCGCAAATCCTGATACTCTAAAAATGGTGTTCTATGCTCTGTGTCAGTCAGTTCTTGGGTATTGCATCAATGTATGGGGTGGTGCGGCTAAAACTACTTTTCTTAGAGTGGAGAGAGCTCAGAGAGCAATATTGAAAGTGATGCTACGAAAACCTTATCGTTATCCAACAACTCAACTCTACTCAGATTGTAAGGTACTAACAGTTCGACAGCTCTTCGTGTTGCAATCCACTCTTAGAAGACACTCCAGTGTCCCACTGTCTGATCCCACCAAACGAACCAACATTCCCGCAGTTACACGACACAAAACTGCTTTTGCCAAAAACCAATACTCCACCTTAAGTTCACTGATCTACAAGAAAATTCATAAAGAATTAAATATACGGGATTGCAATAAGTTTGAATTGAAAGCCAAGCTGATGGAATGGCTACTTCAACAGAACTATACACAAACTGAATCTCTGCTAAAATGTATTGCCTAATATTGCCTTATTTTTGCTTTTACTCCCTCATATTTTACACCTCACACTCACTACTCCTATACAAAAACTCACCACACATAGATACATAAATCATACCGACATATTCACACACATTCACCCACTCACATACATAATTTTTAAATTGTTATTTCTTACATTATTTCTCCTTTTTCCCTAAATATAATATGTTTCTGTTAAAATTAATAAGATTGCTAAGTTGTTAACACGTACCCACTATAAGTTGGCACAGTCCGCAGTTGTTTGATACCTATTTTTAAGTAACCTCACAGCTGAACACTGTCTCTTAAGATACAGGTTATCCTAGTTTGAGAGACAGGGCTCACAATATCTGTATACAAACTACTGCAGCATTAATTAGCTTCATGTTAAACAGTGTATACTAATGTATATTTTTTGTGACAATAAACTATTTTATTTATTATTATTATTACAAGACAAAAATCTTGCGCAATCTTGCCGTGGACACGCGGCCTAAGTCACTTTGCTGATACGGTGAGTCATTTTGGTATCTCTGAGACTCACTATGGCGTGTCCAACAGCTCATCTTTTGTTTCATAGCGCACAGTTTCGGTAGTCATTGCAGAAAAAAATTACTGAATTTAAATCAAAGGCCTTTATTATTATTATTATTTATTTCATTCGGACACAGTGATCCATATTCATATTTTTTTTATCTATTCTAATTTCGATATTTCTTTACCTTACAAACTTACTGAATTTCTTTTTAATGCTATCTTCAGGTCGTGGAGCATCCCCTGAGTATGGCGGCAGCATGACTCCTCCATAGCGCGCCCCCCTCCCGGCGGCGCACGCGCCGGTCACACACACATACACAAGCAAGGAAACAAACATACATGACATACTAAATGAACAAGCACACACACAAACCTCTAATATGACATACTATGATTGAATATTATTACAAGCTGTTTATTTAACTTTGACTTATTTTTGACTTTAACTTTCTTTTGACTTTGACTTTATTTTGCCGTTGATTTTCGCCCGAAACTCAATTTGATTAATTAGCAATACCTTGACCTAAGCAAGAATAATAAATAATCGTTTTCTGTACGCAACTCAATTGAATTTAGAATTTTTTTGCTTCAAATTTTGCTAAAGTACAAAAAAACAGTTGAATAAATATAGTCTCTAGTCACTGAAAATAGTCTGCTAATCAAATTAACACCTTGTATGAATGTTTAACTACATAAACAGAGTGGCAAGGGACATCGACGCGCAACCTGGTACCATGGATTCAGTATATGGTTCCAAACCCTTGCATTGAAACTTTTCGTCGGTTATTAAAAAAAAAATGTTGTTCCATACATTTTAACCGCGTAGGTACTGCAGTTTTGTAGGAAACAGCTGATTTTTAACCAACGAAAAATATCACTGCAATCATGTACAGAATCCATGGTAACAGGGGGTTTACTCCGAAGTGCAAAGTGCGAATGTTCGGATCGGACCGACACATGGCCGAACCGAATATTATTGAAAAATGCGAAAAAAGTTCGGATCGGCTCAGTTGGGTCGGGACCATAGTCAATATGCGAAAGAGTGTAGGAGTGTAGGATTGGAACCGAATAGTGACTTCGTAGCAGGAAACGGCCGAACATTCGGCCGATACTACTTCGGAGTAGATCCCCAGTTTGTGCGTCGATGCTACGCTACACCCTGTATTAATAAAATATAAAAAAATATATACTTAGGGCTAAATTTTCAAACGTCAGATAATTGTTTCGTCGAATATTTACCTCTGACATTTTTTGTATGAAAAAACTGTCAAAAATTCAAAATTATTCCTCGAACAAAATTATCTGGCGTTGGAGAAATCTGCCCTAAATCAAGAAAAAGTATTCTCGTATAATAAATAAATACTACATACAATTGGTCCTTTGTTTATAAGAATCTAATAAAAATGCTGACCCTTTTGTCTCCGCAATTAATTTCTCTGCCACATCAAGTCTACGGGTTTGTATGTAAGTGCGCGCACGCAGCGACGCGACAAAGACAGTTACTGAGATAAAGGTTGCTCGTGGGCGCCCTCCCTAAGTCTTTGGATATGAAAAAGACTAGGACATGCAGTATTTTTAAAGTGCTTATAAACTTCAAGATTTTTATGAACAAAGGAGCTGTGATTTACTAGTTTACAAAAAAATATATATATTGACAAAGTATTGTAATGTATAATCAGAGAAGCTTTTATCAACAATAGTACTAGATTTTCGATGAGCTGAACAAGAACGGCCTGAAAAATAAGACCACAAATAATTTTGTAACTTTATTTTGCAACATAGCTATTTCAACCTTATTGCTTAGAAGTTATGTTTGATTTTTCTATAAATAAATTTGTTCTTATATAAAAAAAAAATACGTTTACATTTCAATCAAAGAATATTAAAATTAAGAATTTGAGATAATTTTCAAGTTATGGAACAACAAACTGAATGTCATACGTAACAAAGTTCAAATTCCAGTGCAACCACCAAAAACTTATTAGGACCTTTTAGTTACAAATTGTCACTCAAAAATCAACTTAGAATACATTCAACTAAAGTAGATAACTGTTTAAGTGGCGATGGAATGTAAATTATTTGAAATTATTAACATTGCTATAGTAAATATTTTGCAAACGATAATAAACTTTATGGTTGAGTGTTAAGGTTTATAATCAAGTTATATGCAATCGCGACCACTTGGCAATATGTTTTTTGTCGTAATCCTTAATCTAGTACACTTGTTGAGCTAAGCAGAAAACAGTAATAAGACTACATGTTGTATATTAAAATAATAATAGAAAATGCTCTAAATTCCAATAATATAAATTTTCATAATATAAATCCAAAATCATCTGTAATACGTATTATTTAGTGCAATATACCACCGGATACTCAAACGCAACTTAATTTTAAGACGTTCTACGACGCACTGACGCATTACGTTAATTTGCTGTGCAAAGAATGACAGTAATTGTGATTCGAATATTCGAACAATTTAAGTTAGTATAGTTTGTCCGATGCCGCTGTACCGCGCCTTAGGAATGACCGGCGAGACTGGGGGCGGAACGCCGTTGAAGAATGAGCAGCTGGACGCCGTAAGCGTTGATGAATGAGCGGCGGGACGCCGTGAGTGTTGACGAATAAGCAGCGGGACGCCGAAAGCGTTGACGAATGAGTAGCGGGACGCCGTGAGCGTTGATGATTGAGCGGCGGGACGCCGTGAGCGTTGATGATTGAGCGGCGGGACGCCGTGAGCGTTGATGATTGAGCGGCGGGACGCCGTGAGCGTTGATGAATGAGTGGCGGGACGCCGTGAGCGTTGATGAATGAGCGGCGGGACGCCGTGAGCGTTGATGAATGAGTGGCGGGACGCCGTGAGCGTTGATGAATGAGCGGCGGGACGCCGTGAGCGTTGATGAATGAGCGGCGGGACGCCGTGAGCGTTGATGAATGAGCGGCGGGACGCCGTGAGCGTTGATGAATGAGCGGCGGGACGCCGTGAGCGTTGATGATTGAGCGGCGGGACGCCGTGAGCGTTGACGAATGAACAGTGGGACGCCGTAAGCGTTGACGAATGAGCAACGGGACGCCGTGAGCGTTGACGAATGAGCAGCGGGACGCCGAGAGCGTTGATGATTGAGCGGCGGGACGCCGTGAGCGTTGACGAATGAGCGGTGGGACGCCGTGAGTGTTGACGAATGAGCAGCGGGGCGCCGAAAGCGTTGACGAATGAGCAGCGGGACGTCCTGAGCGTTGACGATTGAACAGCGGGACGCCGAGAGCATTGACGAATAAGCAGCTGGACTCCGTGAGCGTTGATGAATGAACAGCGGGACGCCGAGAGCATTGACGAATAAGCAGCTGGACTCCGTGAGCGTTGATGAATGAACAGCGGGACGCCGAGAGCATTGACGAATAAGCAGCTGGACTCCGTGAGCGTTGATGAATGAACAGCGGGACGCCGAGAGCATTGACGAATAAGCAGCTGGACTCCGTGAGCGTTGATGATTGAACAGCGGGACGCCGAGAGCATTGACGAATAAGCAGCTGGACTCCGTGAGCGTTGATGAATGAACAGCGGGACGCCGAGAGCATTGACGAATAAGCAGCTGGACTCCGTGAGCGTTGATGAATGAACAGCGGGACGCCGAGAGCATTGACGAATAAGCAGCTGGACTCCGTGAGCGTTGATGAATGAACAGCGGGACGCCGAGAGCATTGACGAATAAGCAGCTGGACTCCGTGAGCGTTGATGAATGAACAGCGGGACGCCGAGAGCATTGACGAATAAGCAGCTGGACTCCGTGAGCGTTGATGAATGAACAGCGGGACGCCGAGAGCATTGACGAATAAGCAGCTGGACTCCGTGAGCGTTGATGAATGAACAGCGGGACGCCGAGAGCATTGACGAATAAGCAGCTGGACTCCGTGAGCGTTGATGAATGAACAGCGGGACGCCGAGAGCATTGACGAATAAGCAGCTGGACTCCGTGAGCGTTGATGAATGAACAGCGGGACGCCGAGAGCATTGACGAATAAGCAGCTGGACTCCGTGAGCGTTGATGAATGAACAGCGGGACGCCGAGAGCATTGACGAATAAGCAGCTGGACTCCGTGAGCGTTGATGAATGAACAGTGGGACGCCGAGAGCATTGACGAATAAGCAGCTGGACTCCGTGAGTGTTGATGAATGAACAGTGGGACGCCGTGGGCGTTGGTGAATGAGTGGCGGGATGCCAAGAGCGGTGATGAGTGAGCATTGCCCCCCGTCTCGCCGCGCACAAACTTAAGACGCGTTACAGTGTTCCTTGCGGTCAAACTATAGTCAGTTTTCTAACTGTTACTTCCCAGACATTATTTCTGTCATTACAACTGACAGCAGACTTAAAATTGAGTTGCGTTTGAGTATTCGACGGTTCGTTAGTAGAATGACTGATTTTTCAAAAGTCAGATAATTTTTATTTGAGGAATAAATATTGCGGTTTGACAGCTTTTGTGTAGAAATTATATGAACCTGTCATAATTATTTATTCCTCCGATATAAGATATCTGAGTATTGAAAATTTAGCCCTAAGTAGATATAGATATACATAGGTAATCATTGTTAATCATTAGGTAAGTGATTAAGTATATAAATGTTCATGAACTCTTACTGCTTAGGACAATTCAGTTGAATTTAACTGTTATTTGTACACAGGGTCAAATGAAATTTGCTAGTGAAACTCCGCAGACATGATGGGTACAGAAAAACAAAAAAGAAATTAATTTGACGATTTTTTTGTGGGGTCATCGACCGCAATTATTTTAGTCACTTTAAATATCAGGTTTTTTTCGGTATCGATATCTCAACACGACAAAGCTAAAGAAAACAGATTTTCTCCAAAAAACCAGCAGTTGTTGAACCCCAAAAAAAACATCAAATCTTTTTATTTTTCCGTTTTTCCCATCACGTCTGCAGGGTTTCGCATGCTAATTTAATTTGATCCTGTATTTTTAGTACCATAGATAGACTAGTGAAACCTCTTTTTGGATGGTAAAAGTATAACAGTGCACCATTTTTTACTCCTTATCTTGTTAATCATTCTCTTCCCAATGTATTTGGGATCAGTAGGTACAGACGCCAGCACATCAAGCTACTACAATCTGTCAAATTTCTTTAATAGATTTTCAACTATAATATATCTAAAAATCAAAATCAAATCAAAAGTCATTTATTCAAATTAGGCTGAGAATCAGCACTTTATGAACGTCAAAATTACAAAAGACAGTCCCCAAAAACGCCCGCCCTTCACCACTTCCTAGTGCTATCGCTGGGAAGAAGTGGCGCAACAAACTCCCCAGCAGCACAGCTGTCTGTTCAATTAACATTGCAAGACCAGAACATAAAATTAAATTACTTGCCATATGTCAGCATTAAGGTTCAAGGTTGATTGGGAAAATTTTACAGTTTCGGGTTGCTTGACCTGTTGGCGTCTGTAGGTACAAAATGTCTCCTTTATCCATACTTCTCTATTAGTATAAGGGCTGTTTTTTCGATCGTCAGGTAACTTTTATCTCAAGAATAAATATGACGGGTTGAAAGTATAGAAAAAATCATAATCAAAATCATTGAAAAATCACAGCCCTAAATACTAATAAAATATAAGCTTTTATTCGATGGCAGCTTTGAAACTAGACGTTTGTAAATACATTATTAAATAGTCATAATATTATTACACTTTATCATTCATAGAGCAAATTTATCAATCGACAAGTAATTTTTATTCGTAGAATAAAATTGACCGCTGACAGATTTTGTATGGAAGAACTGTCAAAAGTTCAAAAATATGCCTCGGATAAAATTAGTTGACATTCGAAAAATTTGCCCATAGTTAAGTAAATTAATAACAAAAGATTGACCTGTTCCTTTGGAAGCCTATTCGATGTAATCTACCGCTCTATTCCGTAAAAATCTAACCGTGAAAACTTAGGTTAAGAGCGTTGACAACGTACGGCATTTCATACAAACTTTCAAGTCCTTGTTTTTCGAAATGCACGAACCGATTTTAATGAAACTTCCTACGCATAAGCAGGATATTATATAGGTCTAAAAGTTAGTTGAGAACATTTTCGAAAAATAGTGTTGCATGTAAATTCGACCGATTTTAAATTTTCCATAGAAACAGAGATTTCCAACTATCTTTTTTTAAATAAAACAATTCGAAAGTATTTGAAGTGAGCTGTCAACAGTATCAACCCGTAGATGATGATACCAGAAGGCCCACTCTCGTCTCTCGTCATCTCAGCGACAAACAAATGTCAAAAACTTGTCAAAATGTAGGGAAAGAGGTTTTTTTGACAGATTGAGACTGAGATCAGACTGTGAACGGTCTTAAAATTACGAGAATTGCCCCTCTGATGCTTGGGGTTAACAGGGGTTGAAGTGAGTTTGAAATGAGCTACCAATCTCTACCTCAGCCGATCTATTCTGTAAATTTCATGCCGTGAAAATTTTGGTGAAATGAGCTGTCACTAGTGTAAATTCCTAGCATCATCACCTGCCTGCCTTTTCCCAACAATGTTGCGGTCGGCTTCCAGTCTAACCGGATGGAGCTGAGATGATACTCAGCTGCATCCGGTTAGACTGGATGCCGACCCCAACAACAAGATAGGCAGTCGCTTCATGTAAAATACTGGTGCATTTTACATGAAGCGACTGCCTATCTGACCTCCACAACCCAGTTACTGGGTGATACGAAACCCTTGGTAAGACTGGTTGTCATACTTTCTGGCTTCTGACGACCCGTAATGACTGTCAAAGATCCACGATTGACAGTCGGGACCAACGGCTTAACATGCTTTCCGAGGCACGGATGTTAATCCCTAGCATTGGATGAAATGACAGTTCACTTTAAGCTCACTTCACCTGTTTTCACGGTGAGATTTTTACAGTACCGGCCGTTGTCAAAATGTCATGTCAACTTATAGATTGCGTGTTCTTATTCCGGTCAACATGAGATTTGACGATTTACTGATGACTTGATGAGGCTTTCAGGACTTGGAGTTAAGCTTTGGTTTCCCAGGAAAGTGGTTCCGTCATGGCTATTATATCGGCCATCATGAACATCTGTCATTTTCAACAGTATTTGACATTAAGGTGTCAGAAAATGCTCTGTATTTGGACAGCCCTTACGTTATTGTGTGATCGTACACCGCTTTTTTAGGAAAACAAACCTTTATGTAGGTGTATTTGCAAAGGCCGGGGCTCACCAGGCTGCACGGCGCGGCATGGTATGGCAAATGTTTTTGCGTAAGCGGAAATGATTTTGAATCTTATTTTCATAATGTTAGCGCTCACATTTCGTTGATATCGTCACAAGGGAAGCATACCTGACCAAGATTATATCTGGACTTTAAAGAGATATACCTCTCCACCCCTCCCCCCCCCCTCCTCTCTCTCACCTCTGAGTTTGTTTCGGTCTCTTTTCTCAGATTAGTCAGCTAAGAAACACTGAACTCGTCTAGTTTTAAGCGTAATTTATTTTTGGCGTGTAAAAGTACTTTTTGAACCAATTTACAGAAATAAATTCTGCGGGATGCTACGGAAGGCTTCGCATACAAATGTTTGCCGTGCATTGCCGCGCCATGCCGCATTGTCTGTCTGTCTTTAATGTAGCAATACATATTTCCAAATAAATTGAATTTGAGTGTGCATTTAAAATTGTTTTATTTTGGTTTGAAACTGAACAACCACCAGCCGATTGATTCTGTAAAAATCGTGAAAAGCTAGGTGAAGTGAGCTTAGAATGAGCTGTCAATAGTGTCAATCCCTAGCATTCATTGGATGACAGCCGATCGATTCTGTAAAAAATTCACCGTGAAAAGTTAGGTGAAGTGAGCTTAGAATGAACTATCAAAGGTGTCAATCCCTAGCATTAGTTGGAATGACAGCTCACTCCACGCTCACTTCTCCTTGAAATGGTTACAAAATCGCACTGCTGCCGATCGATTCTATAAAAATCTCACCATGAAAAGTTAGGTGAAGTGAGCTGTCAATAATGTCAATCCCTGGCATTTAGTTGGAATGACAGCTCACTTCAGCTAAGTTTTCACGGTGAGATGGTTACAGAATCGCACTGCTGATCGAAAATTCGTAAGACGGAGGGAGAGTAGACCGCATTCCAAAATATCAAAAGTGCACAACGTTAATATTTGTAGCGGTATCTACAACGCCACATGCGAACAACGCGTCATACTGACGTCACACAAATCCTGCATCTCGCAAGCAGAGTTTACCGTGCCATTAGCATAGATACAATTTCCCAATATCAATCGTTGGGCAATTGCCCGCCAGACATAACACCCGTCTGGTCGGAGGATCCTCCCTTTTCAATGGAGGATGAGTGAACTTTACACCCTGTTCCTCATGCCTCCAAATATTCAAGTTTTCACTTCTGCCGGCACTCCCGGAGTGCAACCCGTTGATTTTTTTGTGTCAAATCTTGTTTCTTACTTTTATCATGTTTACTTAACGATACCCATCATGTCTGCAGAGTTTCGCTAGCTAATTTAAGTGTACCCTGTATATGTGTAACGTGAAATAAAACAAATAATAACATATTATGTTTAAACTAGATATTTATTTCTCAAGACCACCCCGGCCACACGATGCTCTCAATCCAGGGTAAGTAGTGGTAGACTCGGGTGTACATGCCAGCATTCCCGGCGTAACCACACGCCCTGCCGAATGACGTCACGCCGATTATCGTGTGCAGGCATTTTGAGAACTCTGACTTCACTTGTAGAGGGCCGCCGCTGTCGCCCTGCGGAACATAGATGATACTTAGGGCCGGTTGTTAGTGTCCAAACACACTAAGCCGAAGTTCCGCGGCTGATTTTACGTTCCGACGTATTCGGCTGATATGACACACCATAAGTTTGCGTACCTTCGGCATAGTGTGTTTAGACACCTAGGCAGACGTGTCGGCAGTTATAGTACACTCTCATTTCGTCAGCTATGGTTAAGTCTCATGTAATAGGGGGAAAGAAAGAAAATACATTTATTTGCGGCAAACATGACGCATAAAAAAACAAACAAAAAAAAAAACAAGTTGGGGGTAAACATGCGGCACATCCACGCAAAACGGCCATCGCTCAGCATATTAATGCTAAGACTCTATACGAGACATAGCCACAGCGCTGGTTTTCAGAGACAGCCGGCGTTGAAGTGATGACGTCAACCAGTGCAGCATACGATTAGACCCCAAGAAAAACAACGGTAAAAATATGAAATAACAAAAAATGTTTTACCATCTTTTTGTAATGTCATGTATGTTTCAAAAAGATGGTGAAACATGAAATATGATGTGGTAACATTCCGGAGGCGAGCCGGGTACTACCAATCCAGAGTCCGGCCTGTTTCTAAGAAATCAAATAAAACTAAAAAATGTAGGTATTTTACCTCACAAGTGTCCTTAGGCTCCCTTGCATCTCCGTAACACATTTGCATGTTAGCATCGTATCCCGCTTTCAGAAGCCGGTGAGGAGGGAAGTTCTTCTGACAGTCTTCCTTTGAGAACTTATCTAGGCTCACCTGAAAATGGAAACAGGAAACGTTTAAGGATACGAAAGAGACATCAATATTAATAAGAAAACTTGAATGTCCGTCCCAACCCTTGCTCGAGCCAGCCTGCGCCGCTGAGCCTTTTAAATTCGTCCTAAAATAATTCCGATACCGACCACCTGTCCCTTGCTGCCCTCTCCCAGCGACGCCCTAAGCCGAGGTCCGTACCCCACAGGGGATGTCGGTTTTTTTTTTTTTTTGTTTTGGCAGGAGTGGGAAATCCTCATGGACGCCCAGACTGCCTCACTAATGAGGCTTTCTGTGCAGTGCCGGACTCTTACCGGCTAAAACCCACTCCTGCCTTTGCTCAGTGTCCCTCTGACATGATCAGAGCCCTTTATAGACATGACTCCTGCTGGTTCCTGTTAGCGTTCATTTCAAAACAGTTCCGCTTTACCAGGGGATGCCGTTAGCGTGTAGTCACTTAGTTTTAAGTCTTTTGAAGCCCCGGCTGGACGCCTTAGTTTATTGAGGCATCCACAGGCAAGCCTGGTTAAGCAGACGACAACCTCATAGCTTGAACTGCGAGATGCCATATCGAAAAAAAATAAGCTAACCTGGTGGTGGAATGCCGCAGACTCGACCGCTTATTAATCCCGTGACCACGAATTACACGCTTAAGATATGCGTCTTGTTACAGCGACCGTAGAGAAAACAAATTTAAGAAGTTGTTTAGAGCATGTCACGAGTCACCGCAATGCGACTTGCGGAACTACGGACGGAAACAGCAGTGCGATTCTGTAACCATCTCACCGTGAAAACTTAGGTGAAGTGAGCGTGGAGTGAGCTGTCATTCCAACTCATCCTAGGGATTGACACTCATACAGCGCACTCTAAGCTCACTTCACCTAACTTTTCACGGTGAGATTTTTACAGAGTCGATCGGCGGTAAGTGGAACTAAAAATTGGCATCCACAGGTACGCTTTCACCGGGGTGATTTCGTAACACACTATCAATAGAAATCGCTTTCATTTTGAGAGTTCAATAACATTCATTGCGTTATTTATGAGCAGACCAATTTTTCGAACATATGAAGCAATTAGCTGCGTCCCGCGGTTTCACCCGAATAAGTTTCGATCCCGTGGGAATATCAGGATAAAAAGTAGCCTATGTGTTAATCCAGGGAGTCAGCTACTTCCACACAAAATTTCATCAAAATTGGTCCAGCCGTTTGAGCGTGAAGAAGTAAAAAACATACAAACACACACACACTCACTCACAAACTTTCGCCTTTATAATATTAGTGTGATGGATTAACAATATTCTTCAAAATGATTCAGATTTCAGATTGAGATTGACAGTGTGTTACGCAAATTTTAGAGGGTTGATCCATTTGTTTTTACAGATGGCATTTGTTTAAATTTTTATCAGATTATTTTCGAACAGACCATTATAAGGTATGGGCTCCCGAAAGGCAGAAATAAGTATAAATTGATCATATCTGCCGCTGAACAAAATTGCTTTCAGGATTGTGTTCAGGATTGAAGAGTACTTACATGTGTTGGTGAAATGACGACAAACGTACGTCCAGACGCCAGCACATCAAGCTGCTACAATCTCTCAAATTTCTTTAGTAGATTTTCAACTTTATCGCTAAAGCTTTAAGGTTTAAGGTTGATTGGGAAAATTTGACAGTTTCGGGTAAGCTTGACCTACTGGCGTCTGTACATACCGCTTTCGAAAGCGTTCATAATTTAGCATTTGGAGGAGAACTTTAAACCTTCCAAGTTTTCGCTTTGATCCGAAGTGGATTTTGATCAGTGAATTATTTATTAAAAACGGGCTGCTTGCAGGAGTCAGCTGCCCCGCAAATATACGAAAAAACCGGCCAAGTGCGAGTCGGACTCGCGCACGAAGGGTTCCCGTGCCATTATCTATAAAAAGTCATTAAATATTTATTTTATTTTAATTAAATTATTTATTTTTAAAGTGAATATACAACTAAATATCTTGTGAATATTTCAAGCGTCTACCTGTTGCCGTTATTAATATCGAGCAAAAAACGACAAAAAAATCTTTGTTGTATAGGAGCCCCACTTAAATATTTATTTTATTCTGTTTTTAGTATTTTATGTTATAGCGGCAACAGAAATACATCATCTGTGAAAATTTCAACTATCTAGCTATCACGGTTCATGAGATACAGCCTGGTGACAGACAGACAGACGTACAGTGAAATCTTAGTACTTAATAGGGTCCCGTTTTTACCCTTTGAGTCTGGAACCCTAATAAAACGAGGTATTTATTGATGATGAAAAAACTGACAGTTCCCTGTCAAAAACCCTAGTGGTTTGCCACTATCGTAGTGATGTTACTCCCCACATGCTTACCTCTTGAAGACTATCAGCAAGAGGCCGGTGCTTGCCGAGCTTGCCCCAGCCGGTCGCGAATGCTGAGTACCACTCTTCACCATCGTAGTCCAGACATGCTGGGAATACGTCTTTGTTGAATATCACACTGGAACGAAGAAATATGCTGTGAGAATTTGGAAATCTTTGACATCCTTTCCGGGAATGAAATTACTTCAAAGGCCTTCTCTCGGTGAGAGACTTACTTGTACTTAACTTGGGGTCAAATAAACTTATTTTCTGCCTTTAGAGGAGTGGGCGGGGATCCACCACGCGGCCCCAGTGCGGGTTGGTGGATGTCTCATGTCTTCGAATGTTTGGTTCTAGGACATGCCGGTTTCCTCACGATGTTTTCCTTCACCGTTTTGAGAGTTGTGGTGATGAAATAATTTACAACCTCAACACCATCTAAACGACCTCTACCAACCCGCACTGGGCCCGCGCTGGACTACGGCCCACTCCCTCGCACAGAGAGGAGGTCTGTGTCCCAGCAGTGGGAACATTATATCCTGATTATGCTACGGAAACCTTCATTATGTGTAGTTCGACACGCACATGGCCAGTATTTTGCTAAGCTCAATAACTAAAACTTACGGTGTAGCGGTCTCCAGCAAGGCGATGTCATGGTATTTGGATGGTGGTTTGTAGTCCGGATGTGCAATGGCCCTCTTTACATCGCGAATGTGCCAGAGCTCGCCAGGGTCTGACCGCCTGAGGATACCCATGGCCACGAAGCGAACTGTTCCTCTGGGGAGAAAAATATGATATAATGAATGATAGATGAAACAAAAGGAGTCAAACAAAAGACTCTAAAAAACAAAATTAAAATCGGTTCATAATCGGAGCTCCGATGCCACAGACAGACACACACGCACACACACACAGAGACACGTCAAACTTATAACACCCCGTCTTTTTTGCGTCGGGGGTTAAAAATCAAGGTTTGAATCCTAGGAGTACACTTCTGGTCCACCTTTGTAGACTTGAGCAAATCTCGTTCTCCTTGCGATATCTGCTCCTATAGGAAACACGATGCAGGCCACAGTTTCAAACAAGTCGTCGCCACAAACAATTAAACTGAGGTTTCTTGTTTTTGTAAAGTCTAAAATACTATACAAGGTGGCAGGGACATCGACGCGCAAACTGTAACCATGAATAAAATTCAGCACACGAGTTTAGTCCCCATAGCGTCGAAATTTTTCGTCGGTTATAAAAAAAAAAAATCTTCTGTTTCATAGAAAAGTGCATACCTACGCGGTCAAAATGTATGAAACAGCAATTATTTTTTTATAACCGACGAAAAATTTCGACGCTATGGGGTCTAAACTCATGTGCTGAATTCATGGTTATAGTTTGCGCGTCGATGTCCCTGCCACCCTGTATTTGGGACCACAATATTGTGGACTCCACTCATTAAACAGACGTTTTGCCAGCATTATCTTGATGAGTAGGTCTTACGTAATGTTGTGAAAAGTAAGTACAAGAAACATTATGATGTGCAAGTTTCAAAATTCAGAAAGATTCTGCGAGGTGATTGGGTAACACACTATAAGTAGCCATGACTTTGATTTTGACAGTCCAACAACGTTCCTTGCGTTATTTACTTGGCTGAGCAGACTTTTCGAACATAATATGAAGCAATGGATTAGCAATATCCTTCAAAATGATTCAGATTGTGATAGTGTGCTACGCAATCATGGTGTTGGGTAGCAAAAAGATCTGGGGGTCTACTCCGAAGTAGTATCGGCCGAATGTTCAGCGGTTTCCTCCTACGAAGTTACTATTTGGTTCGGTCGATCCCGATCCTACACTCTTTCGAATATTGACTATGGTCCCGACCCAACTGAGCCGATCCGAACTTTTTTCGCATTTTTCAATAATATTCGGTTCGGCCATGTGTCGGTCCGATCCGAACATTCGCACTTTGCACTTCGGAGTAGAACCGCTGAGTCGGAATTAAATGTATGGTTTCTTGTCTGGCGAAAAGATCTCCAAGAAATTAAGGAGTTAAAAACTTCGAAGAACGGGGACTACGTTATGACAAATAAGTTTAAATTGACGCGTGATTTGTGTCGTTGCAGTGCAGCTGATGACCCAAGATGATTCAAGAATAACAAATAAGTTAAAGGGGATACGCTAGAGCTAAATTTTCTTACGTTTTTTGCAATTTTCTAAGGTCAGTGTCGTGTTGTAAGTATGTTGAACAAAACACTCACGAGCACAACAAGTATGTATTTACAGAATATTATAGTCATTAAAATCCTCATATAATCCCATTGATTGATATGTCATAAAATAGCGATTCAATGCCTGCCAGGGCGGCGGGATCGTCCTGAGGGGTTACCGCTGCCCTGGAACTAGAACAGAAAGGGCTAAGGAAGGAACACGGGTGGGTTTTAGTCAGTAAGAGTCTGACACTCCCTTCCGCTCCACCCAGAGCAGGAGGGGTCATTTAATGATTTCCCATCCAAAAAAAAAAACGCCCATTCAATACCACGACGACCTAAATAAAGGTGACGATGACGGACTGGATGCGGAAGGCGAAGGACAGGGTGTTGTGGCGCAGCCTGGTAGAGGCCTATATCCAGAGCTGGAATGCGATAGGCTGATTTGATTGAGTCATTCAGTAGGATTGATTATAATTCTGTAAAGTTTTTTTTTTTTTAATAAAAAGTGGCCCCACACTAGGAATTACTCCTGTATCGTGGGTGTGTTTACAAACATTTAAACTCACATACAAAACAGCCAGACCCGGAACAACTACCTGTAGGCAATAAAAATATTTGTTCCGTGCGGGAATCGAACCGGCGACACGCAGCGCAGCAGTCGATCGGTCAGCCAATGCGCCAACCGTGTCATCATAGCATAGCTATATTTGTTACGCTCGCGAATCATGTTTTAATCAACAGTCAACATGACTATTACTTGAAGAAAATTTAAATTCCGCGAGCTACCTGGCGCAATAAGGAAAAATTGGCATTCAGTAGGCACAAAAGGACACATGGAACAAGTAAAACACTTTACTCACATAGCAGACTCCGCTAAGCAGTGTGCGGCAGTAAGAACGAATCTCTCACTGATCAGCGAGCCTCCACAGAGCCACTGAGCTGAGTCCTCATCATTGCCGTATCCTAGCAACGTCTGGAAATGTAAACAATTACTATTTTAAGGGGAAAATAAAGAGAGGGGAAGCAGAAAACGACATCAGGGAAGGCCAATGAAATATTGGGAAGAACTGCATTCCTGCAGAGGTTAGTAAACTAAATCTTTTTTTTTTTAAATTATAATAAAGATTTATTGATCAACTAGGACTAGAGTACATGGCAAAGTATTATAATATAAAGCACAAGCATGAAGTTTCTTATTCTAGTTAGTGGGTGCCGCACTGCTCTCCTAGATAGGTCACAAAATAAGAGAAACAGTTTCGATCCCCGTCTTATATGGTTGACCTATAACAGCACGTGTTAAATATATATTATTATAAATACATATGTGTATGGTAATCATTACAGCAAGCTATAAAATGAGAGACAAAGTTAGGTATATCAACAAAAAAAAAAAACTGAATATAGTCCTCTAGCGGTATCTACAACGCCACATGCGAACAACGCGTCATACTGACGTCACGCAAATCCTACATCTCGCAAGCAGAGTTTACCGTGCAATTAGCATAGATACAATTTCCCAATATCAATAGTTGGGCAATTGCCCGCCAGACACAACACCCGTCTGGTTGGAGGATCCTCCCTTTTCAATGGAGGATAAGTGAACTTTACACCCTGTTCCTCATACCTCCAAACTTACCTACCTCCCCCCCCTTACCTTATTTCGGCCACGGCGGCCAATCTCAGCAGAGACTAGCCTTTGGCGTGGGAGATATTATAGTGCAGGCGTGTGTGCACAGACACAGGTGCACTCTCTCTCCCCTTACTCTCATAGTCCGTCCATCTGTTTCGAACAGGCTTGATCGAGGCCCACTCAGAAAAACAAGGTTGCTTGATTCCAGTATTTCGCCATTATTTTGGCCAAATTAAAGGCTAAATAGCTGTAGACTCTAAAGTGTATCGGTTGACGCATACGGCTATTTCGCCTTTCATTCTCCAGACGAGCTCACAAACAGCTGTACAGGCTACTGCATGCTATAAATGAGACCAGTCTTACCATATGCGGGTAACTGGACCTCAGAGCATCACGTCCTCCAGCCACGGCTGTATGGAAAGATTTCTCGAACGAATGGCATTGTCTCTGCTTGTCCCACACACGCTCCAGACCTTTCGTCTGGCAGGGGTAGGGCAGGTAAGTCAGGTGGTCCAGGCATTCTGAAATAATGCAAACATTACAGATTTTTGGAAGAGATTTTTCGGTGGTTAATTGTCCACCCACCATTGTCCACGGTGGCCACCGGAGAGGCAAAAAAAAAAAACCTAATCAGCCTATAATGTTCCCACTGCTGGGACACAAGCCTCCTCTCAGTGAGAGGGAGTGGGCCGTAATCCACCACGCGGGCCCAGTGCGGATTGGTTGATGTCACATGTCTTCGATTTTTTGATTATAGGACATGCCGGTTTCCTCACGATGTTTCCTCTCAGTCTTGAGAGAAGTGGGTTATGATATAAATAGGCTAGCTCACGTTCTTTAACATTAGACTTACTAAAGGACAAGGAAAAGACAAACTTTATCTATATGTACCTATACTAATAATAAAGCTGAAGAGTTTGTTTGTTTGAACGCGCTAATCTCCAGAACTGCCAGTCGGATTTGAAAAATTCTTATTGCATTTGGTAGCCCAATTCCTGAGAAAGGCTGTAGGCTACTTAACATCACGCCAGGACCCTTAGGAGCCGAGCAAACATAAAAAAAGTCAGAAAGAACGATATGCAAAAACGATATAAGAGCGCGGCAAGGCGATGCGATGCTACGGGGTAACAAGAAATTTCACTAAAATCTAGTATTATATCAAGATAAGACATTTTATAAACTTACTATCTCTGGTTTTCTGCCCACTTTTGAAGAACACTCCTCCATCATTGTCTACGACTGCATTCCTGAAATAAAAATGCAAATCATGATTTCACACAACATAGTGCAGCGGTATCTACAACGCCGCGTGCAAACTACGCGTCATACTGACGTCACGCACAATCCTGCATCGCGTAAGCAGAGTTTACCGCGCAATTAGCATATACATACGAGTATACAACAGCCCGACATTTCCATGCCCATTAAAAAAAAGGCGATTCGCGCCTATTGTCATATCAACATATATTTAAATACTTCTGAGAGGAGTAAGTTACTTACCTTGTGTCATTAACCAAATCGCAGTCGACGCAACATACAACGGGGTCATTGCTTCGGAATGAACATATCTGAAAAAATAAGATGGTATGGGCTTTAGCTGGGAAGAAACAGCGCCGCAACAAACTCCACAGCAGCACAGCTGTCTGTTAAGCTAGGACTTCTGATTCTATACAGTTTTAGCTGGACAATCTACTATATAAAAAGAAGTCGGGTTTTCCTTCCTGACGCTATAACTCCAGAACGCACGAACCGATTTCCACGGTTTTGCATTCTTTGGAAAGGTCTCGGGCAAGAAAATTCAGGAAACATAGGAGTAGGGTAGGAGTAGGGTAGGAGTAGGGTAGGAGTAGGGTAGGAGTAGGGTAGGAGTAGGGTAGGAGTAGGGTAGGAGTAGGGTAGGAGTAGGGTAGGAGTAGGGTAGGAGTAGGTTAGGAGAAGTGTAGGAGTAAGGTAGGAGTAGTGTAGGAGTAGGGTAGGAGTAGTGTAGGAGTAGGGTAGAAGTAGGGTAGAAGTAGGGTAGGAGTAGTGTAGGAGTAGGGTAGAAGTAGGGTAGGAGTAGTGTAGGAGTAGGGTAGGGGGTAGCACACCAAGCGAACGAAGTAGCGCCGGGCAGCTAGAAATAATTTATATGGCAAAACAACGTTTGCCGGGTCAGCTAGTCTATACTAATTATAAAGCCGAAGAATTCCCGGGTATCGTTCAGTACAAAAAAAAATGAGTATGACGGTAGTACAAGTGACTCTCGGCGTCGTTAGAGCTAGCACACGACACGTTGCGGCGGCGGCGCGGCGCGAGTGGTGTCGCTGCGTCTGCGCACCGGACTTGGAGCCGCAGAGACGAGGCGGGGAGGGGTGTATGCGTTGCGACGTCGGAGCGGCACCGCTCAGGCTCAGTTGTTTATGTGTCACAAGCACACGCTCGCATGTTTCGTTTTTTAGGGTTTCGTATCCAAAGAGTAAAAACGGGACCCTATTACTAAGACTTCGCTGTCTATCCGTCCGTCTGTCTGTCACCAGGCTGTATCTCAAGAACCACGATAGCTAGACAGTTGAAATTTTCACAAATTATATACTTCTTTCTGTTGCCGCTATAACAACAAATACTAAAAACAAAATAAAATAAATATTTCAGGGGAGCTTTCATACAATAGACGTGATTTTTATAGATAATGGTACGGAACCCTCCGTGCGCGAGTCTGACTCGTACTTGGCCGGGTTTTTTTTTTCTTAGTATTTTGTTTACTTTGATGCAAGTACCAACAAAGAAGATATTGATCCAGTTGTCGTACGCTTCTACTTCGATTTCGGCGGTGTCGTAATAGTAGAGAAAATGTGGGTAATGGTGCGTAATACGATACCCTTGGTAAGACTGGTTGTCAGACTTTCGGGCTTCTGACGACCCGTAACGACTGACAAAGATCCACGAATGACAGCCGGGACCAACGGCTTAACGTTCTTTCCGAGACACGGAGAGTTCTTGGTATGTAAAGATGGTTACCCATCCAAAGACCAACCGCGGCAAGCGTAGCTTAACCTGATCGATCGACCTGTGCGGCTGTTAGTATTTAGCCACGGGCCTCTTACTTACGCTATCAAAATTATTGTCATTAATATTCATGTACATGTTTGAAGGTTGCAGCGACCGCGAACACACATTACATTTAATAATAAGCTTGTAATTATTGAGTTTGTAATTTATTCCGACGAGGCATCTCACCGCGGGTTTTTCTCATTATTATAAAAACAAGTTCCAAAACAAGATTTGTATAGACAAATCTTTTTTTGGATACTTAGGTTTGTTAGATACTGCATGAGTTCACAATAAAATTAAAAAGTATTTTCAGGGTTCTGTACCTAAAGGGTGCTGTGGCATCTACATCGCCACATGCGAACTAACTACGCATCATACTGATGTCAGGCAAATTCCTGCATCGCGCTAGTAAAGTTTACCACGCAACTAGCATCAATCGTTGGACACTAGCCCACCAGATACAACACCCGTCTGCTCGGAGGACCCTCCCTTTTCTATGGAGGATGAGTGAACTTTAGACCCTGTTCCTCATACCAAATCAAATCAAATCTCATCATCTGCCAAGCCTTTTCCCAACTATGTTGGGGTCGGCTTCCAGTCTAACCGGATGCAGCTGAATACCAGTATTTTACATGAAGCGACTGCCTATCTGACCTCCACAACCCAGTTAGTGGGTAATACGATACCCCTTGGTAAGACTGGTTGTCAGACTTTCGGGCTACTGACGACCCGTAACGACTGTCAAAGATCCACGAATGACAGCCGGGACCAACGGCTTAACGTGCTTTCCGAGGCACGGAGGGGACTTGGTATGTGAAAATGGTCACCCATCCACGGACCAACCGCGGCAAGCGCAGCTTAACCTGATCGATCGACCCGTGCGGCTGTTATTACTTAGCCACAAGCCCCTCAAATCAAATCTAAAGTCATTTATTCAAACTAGGCTGAGAATCAGCACTTTTTGAACGTCAAAATTACAAAAGAGTCCCTCAAAACGCCCGCCCTTCACCCACTTCCTAGTGCTATCGCTGGGAAGAAGAAGTGGCGCAACAAACTCCCCAGCAGCACAGCTGTCGGTTAAGTTAGAAAATACTGGATTGTCATACAACACTAGGTACCTATGTTCAGTAATTAATATTACAAGAACAGAACATAAGATTAAATTATTTGCCATATGTCAGCTAGCCACGCCAATATACTAACAAATATAATAAAAACTATACGTACTCATATAACTATAATAATATAATATAATAATAATAATATAATATCCCTGGACATTTCACACAGCACCATTTTGTCCCAAGCTAAGCAACCTAATGCTTGTGTTATGGTAACAAGATGGCTGATAAACTACTTATATACAATTTTTTTTTGTAAATACATACATATTATAGATAGAAAAACACCCAGACTCGGAACAAATACATGTAGGTCATACAAATATTTGTTCCGTGCGGGAATCGAACCCGCGACACGCAGCGCAGCAGTCAATCGCTTAACCACTGCGCCAACCGTGCCGTCAAACTGCATTTAAATGCCAACGGTACCATTACTAAGGCTCTGCTGCCCGTCTGTCACAGTGCTGTATCTTCGTAATAGGTAGACACGTCTTAAAATGTTCAGAGAGTGTACCACTATAGCCGCTATAATTATTAAAGCCGTTATATTTATTTAACGTGCACTTTGAGCAAATAGTAGCAAAGGCTTCGAAGTCACTGAGTTTTGTCATGAGACTCGCTGGCTGTTTCAAGAAGGCCAAGACCCTTAAAATTCTCTATTGTTCTTTTGTCAGAAGTCATCTTGAATATGCGTCACAAAGGAGAATGCCCAGGCACAGTACTCTTGATAACTGTCTCGTGTCTCAAAAAGTTGAACAGCATCAACTATCTAAAATAAAAATATATTTTTTAAATAAGACTTGATTAATATTTATAATGGGATAGTATTTTGAACAATAATTAGTACTTTTAAGTTTCTGACTATAAGGTACGCCATCTTTTACTATAGCCTGTCAAAACTAGGGGTGTCCATTTTTTCTATTTCGTGTACTGTGCCTAACTACCTACCCGCCTACAAAAATACATAATAATATCGATTCTGTATTGATTGTTCGATTTATTATTGCGTATCAAGTTAAATAACTGTTTATTTAAGAAAACAGCTGTATACAATATATTTTTTAAAACGATAAATAGCTCGCAAGGTAAAATAAATAAATCAGTTTCTATATCCCCACAGAATTAGACATTATGTAGTAGGTACATTTATCTATCTTTTCATTGAAAATGAGACGAGACAATAGTGTGCGGTGAGGTAGATATTTGGTTGGTATGGTTATTAGCTTTGGTTTTATTTATTGTTGATATTGAAATCGGAATAGTTTCAAACGTCTTATCATACTAACTCCCACGTTGATTAAAAACAATAAAGATTTTAATCTGTAAAACGCATTATGGTTTTTATTTTTTTTAATGTTGCTAATGGATATGTTTGCTTTTCTTCCTATAATAAGCATAAAGAAGCTTAAACACAAAATAAGTAGGTTCTCAACGCAACAACAGAGTTCTAAATCACATGTAACTTGCTGGTATTTGTAAGTGCCGGTAGTTGTCAACCGCGGGAAAGGCGCCTAGTTGTATTCGTGAAATACCACTGGGTGATTTGTGGAAATCGATTAAAAGTCGAATGTTTTAGAATCATTTACCAGCACGGGTACAACCTTGATTGACATTTATTGCCCGTCTGTCATACACATTGTCAAGTTAACCAGTATGTTTTTTTCTGCTGGTTTTGGTACGTTGTTTAAAGATTTGCTTTAGGCTCGTACCAGTTGAAACAAGCCAGATCCTACTATGGCGAGCATATAAGACAAAATGGTATATACCATATAGAACTATCGGAAGCGTTTGAAGAGGAATTACCTTTAATATTGGGAACTAATAATTATTTAGTTAGAGGAAGAATCAAATCGAGGCATGTGTCTAGTAGAACTTATTACGCTTATATTTTAATAAATAAAGACGAAAATGTAAGAAATACATTAGGCGCTATAGTAGGATATTATTGTTCTTGCCGTGTAGGAAAAAGAACCATAGGTTGTTGTGTGCATGTAATGTGCAATCATTCTTTCATTTATTGTACCTAGTGTATCTGTTTTCCATTCCTTCCTACGTACATAGACCATTGATCATTGATCATGAGACCTACTACAATCTATTATTTGATTAGGATCTAGATATAACACTGAGCGATTGACTATTAAGTAATGATTCTTCCATACTTTGCATTATTTTGAATGAAACGCGGGAATAAGATTTTGAAGCACGAAGATGCTCCAAATCTAAATCAAGACTTGGTGAGGTGGTCACAGGCCACCAGTAACTGGCCACCTAAAATAGCTGAACCGCTACATATTTTACACAAATGTACTTCAAAGGCACAGAGCTCACACGTAAACCAATTCAGATCCCTTCAAATAGCTTTTTTCAATTAATGTGGTCAAACATAACCTCAAAATAATATTTTAATTTTTCAAAATATCTCGTTACTGCCATTGTAGTTTGTGTTGAACTTTTTGAGGCTGTATTTAGACATATCATCGAGTATTTTAAAGATGATTTGATGAAGACACAACAATGTTAAATTGAGTACATTTGTCCATAGTGCCGTGGGCAATCTCCTTTGGAACCCATGTTATGGCAAATACATAAATCGTATTGAGAGTAGGTATCCAAAAACGATTTATTCGTTTTCTTTGTTTTCGGCTACGCGTTCCATATCATTCCGATAACTAGGGTGAACTCATCTAATTCTGTGACTCACCTAATTCGGTGATATTTGGTTTTGAATTTGAACTTTATCACAGAGGCTTAAGGTTGTATTTCAAACCATTGATTTCACTCGTATAGCCCTATGATAGCGCTCAAACCAAATATCACCGAATTAGGCGAGTCACAGAATTAGATGAGTTTACTATACTTAAATCTCTGCAAGAAGTTCCATTTACAGCCACTTTTAGATCGTCGCCGACTTGCAGATTGCACTTTTCTTTTAAAAATCTTAAACAACGAAATTGACTGTCCCGATCTCCTGCATAAATTGCATTTCGATGTCCCCCAGAGATCAGTTAGATTTAATCCACCTATCTCCATTCCTTTTTCCTCATCCAATTATAGGCAAAACTCATACATGGTGCGAGCGAGCAAGGACTATAAAATTCTATGTAAAGAGTTCTTTTTTGACCCATTTACCACCAAAGCCCATTCTGCACGCACTCGGCTGAATGCCAACTTTTTTAACAGCGCGTAGTGTTTTATTTTATAGTTTAATTTTTCCCCATGTCACTATTGCCAAACATGGCGTCTGAATGTATCTATTTAAAGTTGCTTCTCGTAAAAAAAGCTGCTTTGCTTATTTAATTCATTTTATTTGTATTTTTATCGTGCTTGCTACTTAGTTTTTAGTGATCCTAAGATTTCTACTACCTTCTCTATGTCTACTCATGAGAACCTGTAATTGGCTCTGTGTCGCTTACACAATTGTTATTAATTTGGTTTAGCTGTTAGTTCTCCTACTTATAAATAAATAAATAAATAATAAAAATCAAATAAAGTTGAAAATGTAAACACGTTTCTTGTACGTGGTTTTAAAACAAAAATATTGTTATATTATTTACGATGACCTTAGTCTTTAAGACAGACTGGATACGGAAGGTGGAGGACAGAGTATTATGGCACAGCCTGGGAGAGGCGTATGTCCAATAGTGGACTGCGATAGGCTTAGTAGATTGGAACGGAACCATTCGTGTGCGTGTTCGACTCGCACTTACCTAGCCGTTTTTTTTACGAGAAGCAAGTTTAATCCTTCACACGCTTGGTTGAGGTTAAGATAACATTAAACCTGTTATTGTATAGCTGATGGGTAACTTAATGTTGCACGGTAGATCAAATGTTAAGCTACGCTTTCCGAAGTCGGTCCTTGAATGGGTTACCATCGATTACATATTATCGAGACCCCTCCGTGCCTCTTGGTCCCGGCTATCATTTGTATATCTTTGACCGTCGTTATGGGGTAGTCAGAAGTCTGATAACCAGTCTTACTCTGTGTTATGGTTTTACCCAGTAACTCTGTTGTGGAGGTCAGACAGGCCGTCGCTCCATGTAAAATACTGGTATTCAGCTGCATCCGGTTAGACTGGAAGCCGACCCCAACATAGTTGGGAAAAGGCTAGACAGATAATGATATGAAAACTCAACCCGCAAGAGTTAACTTTACACCCAAACGGCCCCGCGCTGTTCCCGCTAGCGCCTTCCATGCCTCTGTACATCCTGATTCAAACTTTATTGTGGCTCGGAACATGAGGCAAGTCGCTGCGCAGTAACAAATTGACATGTCAGCGGGGGTGAGGGGTGAGGTATTGTACACAGCGAGTACTGTACTTCAGAGCCGCCATATTGTTTGCATCGGGTTGTAGACCGCGCGCTTACGTCATCGGAGTGAAGTCTCCATTTAAGACGTGTTACGCAAAATTGATTGTGGTCATCATTCAGAGACATGAAAACTGGTGACACCGTTAAAATGGCATGACATAACAACATATTATCACGCTGGTTTTCCCAGAGGTGTACAGTTAAACGTACGCCAGAGTACACTGCTCTATGAAAATCGTCCTTCCTTCTCGTACTAAGCGAGATTCCAAGATTCCTTTTCCTTTTCCTATGTTGGAGCGATGGAGCTTTTCCCAACTATGTTGGGGATGAAGAGCTGGAGCGACTGCATATCTGATCTCCACAACCCAGTTACTGGGTAATACGATATCCCTTGGTAAACCTGGTTGTCTGGTTGTGCGTGATTTTGATGTGCGACTTTTAATGATTCGTGTGCGCGTGGCAGACGAATCATTAAAAGTCTAGTGGTAACTGGTTGTCAGACTTTCGGGCTTCTGACGACCCGTAACGACTGTCAAAGATCCAATGACAATCGGGACCAATGGCTTAGCGTGCTTTCCGAGCCACGGAGGGGTAAAGATCGAAGAGAAGAAGAAGTCAGTGTCTAAAAAAGCGGAATATTTTTTTTTTATGTATGACCACGCATAACTTTTTACAGAGTAGTCCGATTTTGATAATTCTTTTTTATTGAAAAGGGTATACCCCAAAGTTGGTCCCATATAAATTTGAAAAAATTACCAACCCTCAGGGTGGGAAAATAGGGGTGATTTATTGTTCACTCACGGATTTGAATGCTGAGTTGTGTATCATTACTCTTCTCAGTGCCACATATGCCTGCCCTTTGGCAAACAATAGAATCTACTATTGTACTAAGCCACTAAAAATTATAAAATATAAACTTTTTAACAAAAAAATTAAACCGCCGAAAAAACTGAAAAGCAAAAAACCTTTTTTATTTAACGATAATAACTAAGTTCTTAAACTAATGTAAGTATACCTAAATAATTTTGAGTCGGCGCCGTTTAAATTTAAGGCAATTTAGTGATCTTTGTTTATTGATTGTTTGGCTCGAGCGCCGACTCAAAAATACTTAGGTATACTTCGGTACCTAGGTATCGGTTTCATTTTGCTGTCAAAATGATACCGATAACCGAATCGGAATTGGTTTCATTTTGACAGTTCAACAACATTCATTGCGTTATTTACGTGTTCAGCAGACCGAACTTATGAAGCAATGGATTAGCAATTTGCTTCAAAATGATTCAGATTCCGATTGATTGTGTGTTACGCAATTGGGGTGCTGGTGTTTCCTACGACTTTGACGATATCATCAACCCGACCCACTTTTTGAAGGCCCTGCACCCTTCTTGCGTAAAGGTAGCCATTGACGATACGTCCATCAATCCAAATGGAGTGGACGTCTTCCAAAATCGTTTCGTGAATGTGATAAACGTATGCCAATCAAATGGACGCCTTCCAGCTTTGGATTTCCAAACGGATTGAAATCCATGTATCCAATCCAAATGGACGTCATCCGCGGCCGACTGTCAATGTCAAAAACGTGCGACACGCAATTTGGAAGCCGTTCGAATCGTCTGTGAATGGGCAAAACCGCGTCCATTTTTTTGTAAATTTTGTCTCAGTTTTTGCTATGTGTTGACGGGGGGTACATGTGCTACAGTGCTAGAAAGAGCTGAGTCTATGAAACCAGGACGGTTTTATTTGTAAAGGTTCATTTTCTCCTTCGTCTTTTCTGTCTTTTTAACCGACTTCTAAAAAAAGGACGAGGTTCTCAATTCGGATGTTTGTATTTTTTTTTGTTTTTTTGTTTGTTCGCGCATAACTCCGTCGCTTGCCAACCGATTTGAATAATTATTTTTTTGTTGGAATGGGTATACTTCCCAAATGGTCCCATGAATTTTATCGAAATCGGACAAGCGGTTTTTGAAAAATCAACAAAAATCAAAAAAAATATCACAACAAAAAAGTGAAAAATAAAAAGTAGTTTTTATTATCGAAATACACACTGCTGTTGCCACCATTAAAAAATCCATTGTGATAATTCTTCCGTAGTACGCTATCAAGTCGACGTCGTCGTACGGAATCCGTACGACGACGTCGACTTGATAGCGTGCTATCTTCGAAGTGGCGGCGCGTACGTCCAAATGGAAGTAAGTCAATGTGCCTATAAACTGAAGTACCTCCATATGGAAGTCTTCCATTTAGAAGCATTCCAAACAGACGTATCGTCAATGGCTACCTTTACACACTATCAAACACAATCTGAATTATTTCAAAAGATATTACTAATCCATTGCTTAATATGTTCGAAACATCGTTTGCTCACCGACGTAAATAACGCAATGAATGTTGTAGAACTGTCAGAATGGAAACCATTGCTACTTATAATGTGTTACGCATTTTTCCCGCTGTTTCTCGGACTAACCTTGGCCACCATTCGGTCACAGGTTTACTCCATCAGCCATCTAAAGTTGTCAAAAAATAAAAGGCCCGTTTTGACATTGACAGTTCTAGTAGTTAATATTATAAAGATCAAATTCGCTAAACACGTATTCGTTTGTATGAAACTGACAGGTGTCAAGAATGCATTCTCAAATGTCAGAACGGGCCTTTTATTTTTTGATAACTTTATAAGTTAAGTAAATTAAGGTTCCTACCGCCGGGTTGTTCCTCTTCTGTATGTCTAGCATTGATGATAGACATTTGTAGATGTGCACACACTTGCCCACGGCTTCGTCCGTCTGGCATATTTCCCCTGAAAATGTTAATACAAACTTCATTTAACTGTAACTTTCTTGATAGGTCAAATTTCTTTAATAGATTTTCAACTTTATTCTTAAAGCATTAAGGTTCAAGGTTGATTGGGAAAATTTGACCGTTTCGGGTAGCTTGACCTGCTGGCGTCCATACTAAAATCTTATAATCTAAGGAGATAATTAACCAGGGCCGTCGGATATAGTTTCAACTATATCCGACGGCCCTGGTTAATTTTTTAAGCAACCGTTGAATGTTTTTGAATAAAATTTAGTTTAAATAATAGAAAACAGACAGTTCATTAATCAAACTAAATTTCATAGACGACCCTGGTTACTTATCTCCTTTGGCGACTGTACATCAATTCGACCTCGAGACAGCTCGACCCCGCCCGTGACCACTCTATCCTATCCGCGAACTAGAAAGCCTCTCATCGGGCGGATTGTATCAAATCTCAAATCGTTTATTGCAATCCATAATGTACACTTACAGGTGGTAAAATATGAAATAATAGAAACAATTACTTATGGACCCTGTCGGGCACAGCAAATTTTTAAATAAGTAGAGGGCTTATAGTAGAAAGGCGCTTTATAAATTTTCCTTAAACTCAATTTATTAAGTTCGAATTATTTTATATTCTACTAGCTGTTGCCCGCGACTTCGTCTGTGACCCAGGATGAAAAGTAGCCTATGTCCTTCTCAGATCATGGTCTATCCATGTGTCAATTTTCATCTAAATCCGTTCAGCAGTTTTAACGTAAAAGCGTAATTATTAAATTTTCTAATTTTCTGCGCAACGTTCTTAATTTTTTTTCCGTAAGAACCTTCTTTCTACAAAGTATTAGAAAACTTAAAAAAAGAGATGAATGTAATCGATAAAGTCGATCTCAAGTTATGGCGTGACTAAGGGACATAGGGATTCATTTTTATATACCTTATATATATAGATTCAGCTAAATCATTGAATAAGGATGCTGAAAGCAGTAGGTACCTACTATTGGATGATGCTCGCATAGTCAGGAGACTCCTCTCTTTAGAGCCCCCTTGTTTGCTTGGACTCTATTCCCAATTCTGGTAAGTAAAGAGGTATAGTGTTGTATATTTTTAACCGACTTCTAAAAGGAGGAGGTTCTCAATTCGACAAAAAAAATAATAATAACCGACTTCCAAAAAAACACTGCAAAGTGAAAAATAACATTGATTTCGGAAATCGGTGGCAATAAACGAAAATTCAGACCCAATGACGCCAACTTCCGAAATTATAGTTGGTATAATTTTTTGGAAGGCTTGTGGCTAAGTAATAACAGCCGCACGGGTCGATCGATCAGGTTAAGCTACGCTTGCCGCGGTTGGTCCGTGGATGGGTGACCATTTTCACATACCAAGACCCCTCCGTGCCTCGGAAAGCACGTTAAGCCGTTGGTCCCGGCTGTCATTCGTGAATCTTTGACAGTCGTTACGGGTCGTCAGTAGCCCGAAAGTCTGACAACCAGTCTTACCAAGGGGTATCGTATTACCCAGTAACTGGGTTGTGGAGGTCAGATAGGCTTCATGTAAAATACTGGTATTCAGCTGCATCCGGTTAGACTGGAAGCCGACCCCAACGTAGTTGGGAAAAGGCAGGCAGATGATGATGATAGTTTTTTGGAAGGAAGTCGGTTGTTTTTTTTTTGTAAAAAGTTTTTTGTTTAAGTACAGTTTTTAATTAGGTACTTAATTTATTAACCAGCCCATCGGCCACAAATTTCGAACTCCTACACAAACTTTCATTCCCTATTTAAACTCTCTTTATTACTGATATTTTTTTAATCCTTTATGAAACTCTTGTGCATAATTTCATGCTTCTTGACCCAGGGAGCGTACGTCAGTGAATGGATGAATGAATGTATGATTGTTATCAAGTACTTATGTAGGTATTTACATAATAAAAAAAGAACATTCAACGTTCTACGAACCTTCAATCCTGTCGTACGCACACTCCACGGTGAAAACACTTACAAATAAAAACAATACACTACCTAAAAACATGTTTCTACAATTTATTATTATTTACGTAATATTTGAATACATTATGTACATCTTTGCATGTCGAAAGACGTCTTATTACTAACTTCTTAAGCTCAAATGAATACTAAGTTATTTATTCCAAAACAGGTTTTTTTTTTCCTGTTTGTTACAGCTCTATGGTACGTTCAGTTTTTTTTGGTAATATCTGGGTTGTACTTATTTTTTTTTTTTCGTGGCTTAGTAATAACAGCCAGACTGGTCAATAGAAGGTTACGCTACGCTTGCCGAGGTCGGGCCGCGGATGGGTTACCATTAATTACAAATCGAGAGCCGTCCGTGCTTCGGAAAGCACGTTAAGTCGTTGGTTCCGGCTGTCATTGGTAGATCTTTGACAGTCTTTATTGGTAGTTAGAAGCCCGAAAGTTGGACAACAAGACTTGCCAAGGGGTATCGTATTAGGCCGGGACTCCACCACAGACGCCAGCAGGTCAAGCTACCCGAAATTGTCAAATTTTCCCAATCAACCTTGAACCTTAATGCTTTAACGATAAAGTTGAAAATCTATTAAAGAAATATGACAGATTGTAGTAGCTTGATGTGCTGGCGTCTGTGTATATACAAGGCATTACAAGTCCTAACAACATACTTATTAAAAATTCAGAACCAGCCGCTAGTTTGCGATTTTAGCGATTTCTAGTTAGATATGATTGGCCTAAACATAAACATTCTATTTCATTTCATTGGACTGACCAAGTCGGGTTGAGGACCATTGTAAAAATTGACGGTACCACCCAGTAAAACTTGACTTTGACTGGAATCCGACTTGATCAGCTACCTTTATTTATTGGATATCTGTAAGCACCTACGTGTCATTAAAAATATGTTTTTATAGAAAGACCTTTGAAACTTAGACACCTTAATTGGACCGGAAATAACAAATTCCTTAAATGATTCACATGAAGCTATGTAAGAGTATATCAGCACAATTTCTTAAAAAAAGGTTTGCAGGTAGGTACAGACACCAGCAGCACCCTAATTGCGTAACACACGATCAATCGGAATTGGTTTCATTTTGACAGTTCAACAACATTCATTGCGTTATTTAACGTGTTGAGCAGACAAATTTTTCGAACTTATGAAGCAATTTGCTTCAAAATGATTCAGATTCCGATTGATTGTGTGTTACGCTATTTGGGTGCAGGTCAAGCTACCCGAAACTGTCAAATTTTCCTAATCAACTTTGAACCTAATGCTTTAGAGATAAAGTTGAAAATCTATTAAAGAAATTTGACAGTTTGTAGTAGCTTGATGTGCTGGCATCTGTACGTACTAAGTAATACCCTCCCGACAAATTTCGGTCACGGGAGGCCAATCTCAACGGAGATTAGCCAGGTACGCAGGAGATTATTAAAGTGCACAAGTGTGTGCGTAAACACAGGTGCACTCTCCGTTCCTTTACTCTCATAGTCCGATGGGACGGAAATCCGACACGATCGGGGAGAGATCAGGCGCAGGACCAACGGATTTACGTGCTTTCCGAGTCACGGGTGTATTAAACCACTAACTGTCAAACTCTGGGCTCGAACCGGGACTGCCCCGGTGGTCTCGTGGTTGCAAGCGCGACTGCGGAGCGTGCGGTGTCATTATGAATTTCTCAGTAACGTACTTTGGAATGTGCAACTAGCTTCATCTTTCTGACTGGCCGACTCCTTGACAATTCAAAAGTGCCTGTAATTGGTTTATTTGAAACTATAGCTTCCGCCCGCGACTTTGTCCGCGTAAAATTTCGGCCCATCGCATCGCATCCCATCGCTCGCTCGCTTAAGGGTTTTGGCCTTCTTCAAACACTGCGTCTTCTAAGTCTCATGCTATGTTTTTCACTATAAGGTGCTGTAGAGACAAAAATAAAGATACGAAAATTATTTGTTTAGCAAATTTAGTCCGATCCAGCCTGTCCCTTGCTGCTCTCCCCCAGCGACGCCCTAAGCCGAGGTCCGTACCCCACAGGGGGTGCCCTTAGCCAGTAGTCCCTTAGTTTTTAAGCCCTGCGGGAAAAATTGCGTAACACAAAAGGGATGAATGAAAGGCAATTGCATGTAGCTGAGATGAGAATGCTGAGAGGGATGTGTGGTGTTACACGAATAGATAGAATAAGAAATGAGTATATAACAGGAAGTCTGAAAGTGGCACCGGTAACTGAAAAGTTGTGAGGAAACCGGTTGTCATGGTATGGGCATGTGTTACGGAGGAATGAGGAAAATGTCGTGAGGAGAGTTTTGAGTATGAATGTCGATGGCTATAAGAGTAGGGGAAGACCAAAGAAACGATGGATGGACTGTGTGAATGATGATATGGTTAGAAAGGGGGTGACTGTCGAGATGGCGGCTAATAGAGGAGTATGGAAGGAAAAAAAAAAAGACATGTTACTCCGCCCACAAAGAAATTGGGATAAGCGCAGGAGAATGATGATGAAAATGACTAGGTATCAATCTTAATCTGGTATTTATTAAAGCATCCACAGGCTGCACATCCGTCCGGTTGTGCAGCCGACAATCTCCTATATTAAAATTTTGTCTGTTTCAAATTGACATTATTTCAAGTTAAACAAAATAATAAATCATTAGGCAGACCTTTGGTGTGGGATTTAACATGTGTCGACACCCTTGCGCCATCCCATCTTCCTAGCACGGTGGGCTGTGCTGGAGCGGCTGCTGCTGTTGCAGAAAACCTCAAACGGCGAAAATATTCCAACCTGATTGGGAATTATATATTCGAGCCGTTTGGGGTTGAAACACTAGGGCCATGGGGTCCGAGTGCCCACTTGGTTTTTCGAGATATCGCCAAGCGGTTAGTCGACTCTTCACATGACCAGAGGGCTGGCCTGTTTCTTGGCCAAAGAATTAGTATCGCCATACAACGTGGCAATGCTGCCAGCCTGTTAGGCACTGTTCCTGTTGACAGAGATGCGGACGAATTTTTTGATGCCCTATGATTATTTTGCTTATTTTTTCCCATGTACATATCATTAGTTAAACAAATATCAACTTTATTTTAATGGCACTTAAGTTGATTTCAGAGTGACTAGCACTATTGAAAAAGTTATAAAAATGTTTGAAGTTGTAGCGTAAACTGAACTTTATTATGTAGGCACTAAAGTTATTTTTCCATAAACACATATTTGCTTACATTTTTGGCGAATATGTTGCGATTGTATGATAAGTAACCTGCGAGACGCCACTCCCAAAAAATAAAATTTAAAAACAAAACTAATCAACCCAAAAGTTGGAGAATTAACCGGAAATGTTTTTTTTTTTTTAATTTATTATTTAAAACATATTATATATAAGTTGCTGACAAAAAGAATATATCACACAAACCATCGCGGGTTTAACCGTGATATATTAGACACATCATCTCGGCGCATACATTACATAGATGTACAGTCACGAGCACCAACACGTCAAACGCTTGGCAACCTTGGGTTCTAAAAAATATGCTATGTTCGTAAAATCACGTTAAAATCTTAATTAAAATAAATGTTCCTACTTAGTATTTACACAGCTGTTAACCTTTAGCCAAACACCAACCAACAAATTTAAATATTCTGAAGAGGTTTATTTTGTCATATTTCTTGGAAAACCACGAAATCTATAGTTAGATACGACATTGTGGTAGGTATCTTCAAAACATGCTAATTGACGACGTTTTGACGTTATAAGAAATGAATTTTCCATTCTTAATACAAAATACGTACCTACCTACGTGTTGGGTACCTACGCGACCGGTATTTTTGTGAGTTTCGTGGTAAAATTTTCAAAAAGGGCAGCTTCTTTCATTTCGTCATCATTTCATCCGAAAGACATCCAGAAGTGGATATGTCCACTTCTGGATGTCTTTGGCCTCCCCAAGCGTCGCCGATTCGACTGTTCCCTCTCGCATCCAGAGGATTCCTGCGGCCTACACAAGGACATCCGTCTATCTACCTTGTAGGAGGCCTTCAGATACACATAAAAATAATTTACTTTTTAAATTAGGTACCTAACCACTTATCAATCTGAGGGGCAATTCTGGTAAATTTAAGAACGTTCCCAGTCTGAAATCAGCCTCAATCTGTCAAAAATACGTTAAATTTCCCTATATTTTGACAAGTTTTTGACATTTGTTTGTCGCCAAGATGAGACTGCGACTAGATTTTGATCGTTTTAAATTACGAGAATTGGCCTGCTGATGCAACTTACTTAGCTACCTTATCTGATTCAACAGCATCCGCCTAAAATCAAAATCAAAAGTCATTTATACAAATTTTAGGCTGAAATCTGCACTTTTCGAATGACCAAATTACAAAAGACAGTCCCCCAAAACGCCCACCCTTCACCACTTCCTAGTGCTTTCGCTGGGAAGTGGCGCAACAAACTCCCCAGCAGCACAGCTATTTGTTCAGTTAGAAAATACTTGATTGTATACAATAAAGGTAAACTATAAAACTATTAGACTGATGTACAGACGCCAGCAGGTCCAGCTACCCGAAACTGTCAAATTTTCCCAATCAACCATGAACCTTAATACGTTAGCGATTAAGTTGAAAATCTAATAAAGAAATTTGACAGATTGTAGTAACTTGATGTGCTGGCGTCTGTACATACACTAAATACTTAATTGATTCATCAGCATCTACCTAGACTTTTCTTAATATGTCAGGAGAAAGAATTTCTATGGCTTCCATGCAGTCTAACCAGCACCCCAATTGCGTAACACACAATCAATCGTAATCTGAATCATTTTGAAACAAATTGCTAATCCATTGCTTCTTAAGTTCGAAAAATTTGTCTGCTCAACACGTAAATAACGCAATGAATGTTGTTGAACTGTCAAAATGAAACCGATTCCGATTAAACGTGTGTTACGCAATTAGGATGCGGATGCAGATTTTGCATGGATCGTCTGCCTCTTTTATTTCCGCACTCATTTAGGTGGTTTCTAATTCAGCTACCTTTGTGATAAAAGTCGCCCCCTCTGATCTAGGACTAATAATAATATACTCCAGACCGAATTTCGGTCACGGCGGCCAATCTCAACGGAGATTAATCAAGTACAGAGGAGATATTAATGCATCTATTGCCGACTGCTGGTCTCTGTTTTCCAAAGCACGGAAATCTAGGACTATTATTATACCAAACATATATTATAATTAGAAGGAAAACACTAGGCTAATTTACATAATTATATTCATAACAAGTCCTACAGTAGTCATACGGAAAATATATTAAACCTAATTGACCGAAGTCTACTTGTAAAATATTCGGTGAGTTATTTTCCTCAAGATTATTCGTGCTTTAAATATCAGCTCGCACAACTAAAACTCGTTATGAAACTGACATCATCATCAGTATTTAAACTACAGAACACAACGTTCCTGAAGTTTCTGCTCACTCCTTTGAGAAAAGATGGTGTGATAACAGATAATAAAACGTAATATGTGAATTTACTAGATAACAAAACGCAATTTTACTTTGCATCTATTCCAGTCAAGCGTTCTCAGAACTCAGAATTATATCTATGCTCTCTTTCACACGAGAGTGAAATTTTATATGTTTATCTCTTACTAGCCGTTTCGTTTAAGCTCAAAATAATAACAATTTCACCTACATCTTAAAACATCGTAAAAATAATAATGTCAGATGTCAGCATTGTCAGCTGTCAAAATACGTAAACATTGCGAACTTGTGATTTCGTATGATTTTGTACAAAGTACAAAATTCTAATTAGAAAATGTCTAAAAATGCTCACGTAGTGGATGGTGAAGCTTCTGAATCAGATTCAGAGATAGAAATTGGGAAATCTCCGGTTTGTATTAATTCTTTTCAAGTTTGTTTTGTTATCAGAAACTTGAGATCTTATTTTCTTAATTTTCTAATCTTTAGAAGGTTAAATGGCAGCGAAACAGTATCAATTCTACTCCCAACTTTGTTCTATAACAATATCATGGTCAATACTTGAGCTACACCAGCCAAAACCCTAAAATACTAAAACTGAAGCTGTCTTTTAATTTTCAGGACATTGATGTATCTATAAATACTAAATCATTTGTGATAGCTGGAGAAGCACCTGAATCGGATGATGGTAAATTTACATTTATTTACTAAACGCTTTCACCTTTATTCATAAACTTAAAGTTAAGTAGTGATTAGCAACTGCAACTGTTTAACCATATATTTTTGGCGTCATTTGACTTAAATCATCGTTGATAAATAAACCCCTTTATTGTATACCACATAAAACAAAAGAACATATTTAAAACAGAAAGTAATTGGGCGTAATCTGACCCGGTTTGTGAAAACGTTCATACAAAAACCAAACCAGATTTAACTTGTTACGTTATACTATATATTTAATTTCATGTCCTTTTTTTTGTTAATTAAGGGAGTAAAAATGAACAGGGTCAATAAAAAAAAATTATTCCGCCCGTATGCATATCAGGATCCTCTGGTATGGTATATACAGTGGCCGTAACGTAAACTTGCCGTGTTGAATGTGTTAAAAAAAAGTATTTTTTTTTATTTTTCCCAATACATGTTTAGTTAACAGACAGTACCCACACTAATGCAACCCACACTATCGTAAACTAGGGACTTTAATTTGTCTATTCCACCCTATTTTATTTCTGTACAGCGTGGGTATAGTTTCCATACAATGGTGCCTAATGATCTTTGTGCACAATGGGTGGCATTATCGCACAAGGTGATCTCTTACAGATAACCTTTGTATGGACTGAAAGAATAGAAATGCATTTCTTAGTTTCATTATTTAGTTCTTTTACTATCGTACTAAGAAGGTGCCATAACAATCTACCTATGATCATTCTAAACTACTCAGGGCGATTTCTACCAAACTTGTATCCTAACTAATATAGAGGACAAATTGTTTGTTTATAAGAGATAATATCTCTGGGAATGTCAACCCAATTACAAAAAAAAACATTCACTGATAGAAAGGTATACTTTTGTTGAGTGCCAAGTAGGATTAGTTTTATGTTAAAAGAAGAAGATTGAATGATGATGATGATTGATTGATTGGTTTTGAAAATTGATTGATTGATTGGAGATTGCTTTACTTAAATTATGCATGCTAGATTCACATCTAGTGGATGTCAATCAGAAATATTGTGTCGTAAAGGTTTTAATGCATTTGCGATTGTACATAAGTTTTGTGAATTATATTTAAAAAAAAAACCTTTCTGTGGACAAAGTCACGGGGCAAAACCTAATATAAGTCTAAAGTGGTTTGCAAACCCTAATTCTTTACCTCCTTTTTTATATTACAGAGACCAAGCTAACCTTACCCTCAAGTCTGTCAGAGCCGGATGGACCTCTGCACAGCATACTGAGACCAGTGACCACACCCACACCAGCACAGGCCACCATATACAACTCACTGCTGCATCAGAAATTGTGTAAGTACTTTTTTTTTTTTTTTTTTTTTTTTTTTTTTTTCCCTGGACATTTCACACAGCATCATTTGTCCCAAGCTAAGCAACCTAATGCTTGTGTTATGGTAACAAGATGGCTGATAAACTACTTATATACAATTTTTTTTTTTGTAAATACATACATATTATAGATAGAAAACACCCAGACTCGGAACAAATACATGTAGGTCATACAAATATTTGTTCCGTGCGGGAATCGAACCCGCGACACGCAGCGCAGCAGTCAATCGCTTAACCACTGCGCCAACCGAGTACTATTTGTAGAATTCTTCTTTTTCTCTTGTTTCAGCAATAATTATATGAGTATAAAATGCGCTTGCTGGCTGGCTACAGCAAGCGCATGTCTTGACGAGGTTAATGTACCAGTGTGGAATATGACCAGTAATTAGGATATTGAAATGCAACCTGTATAAAGAAATTAATGTTCTGACATTGGTAGGGGTTCAAAATCAAAAGTCATTTATTCAAATTAGGCTGAGAATCAGGACTTTTCTAATGTAAACATTATATAAGACAGTCCCCTAAAACCTCCGCCCTTCATCATTTTCTAGTCCTTTCGCTGAGAAGAAGTAGCGCAAAAACTGACACAGCTGTCTGTTCAGTAAGAAGCTAATTCTGTACAATAGTAGATAACCTCCCTGTCTATTACAACTACAATATACCATGTACTATCTATGTAGCATGTATCTAATTATTGCTGTATCGTCTGGCTCCGTCACCAAGAACTAAACTTGATAAGTCTAATTTGCCTACAATTTTTATGAAATCCATACTCTTCAAATACAACATACGAAATAGCAAAGCTGCCTGGCAGCAGGAAAAGGTATATTTCGAGTACTCACCTTGTACATTCTTCATTTAATATTTGACCATACATCTTACTTCTCAGGCTTCTCAGTAATATAGTTGTCTGGGTTATTTGCTGAATATTTCTTTCAATATTTTAAACAGTATTAGTCATTAGTTTATCAATTAAAAAAATTATTTATTTATTTTATAGCGCTGTGTGACCTAAACCCGCACTTAGTTCACGCGTTTAAATGACTTTTAGTCCATTTTTACACAGAAAAGCCTGGCTTAAGTGCGCCTTTAGGTCACACGGGCCATAAAATAGTATAATTATGATATTTGGACTTAAGTAGTATCCATGCATGGAGTTTAGCACCCTCGCTAGTAACTATTTAGTAATCTGTGGCCTCGCTATGTACTCTCATTATTCTATGTCACCTGCTACATTATATGCAAGAAATATCTCATCAGTTTTGTTATTGTTTCAGGGGAATGTAACGTGTCATTCCGAGCCACCCTCGAGGGGTTGATCAAACACACTACTGAGATATCCGTGGAGAAACTAACGAGCGCTGACAAAACATTACTTAGTGTTCAAGTAAGTTATACCTTCTGTTGTAGTTATATAACTTGACGCCTGTAATCCCTGAAGGGCAAGACAGAGGCAGGCACGGCCCGAGGGGGGGGGGGCTTGGAGGTCATGCCCCCCCCCCACATCATTCAAGCTGTCTAGAGTCTGCATGATTTACTTGCCTTGCTAACTTACTACTTGTGGTAACCCCGCCCCCCAATCTTGGGCTGCGACCGCGCCTGGACATAGGTGTAAGCTGATATTATCATCACCTGCCTAGACTTTTCTCAATTAAAGGATGATTTCCACCAAACGGCTCGCATCGCTTCGGATCGGAAAGGCTACGAAGACAGCCGATCGCGTCCGTCCAGTATTTTATATGGAGCGACTGCCTATCTGACCTCCATTACCCAGTTAGGTAACACGATACCCCTTGGTGAGACTGGTTGTCAGACTTTCTGACTGAACTGTCAAAGATTTACAATTTTAGATTTTTATTCTTTTCTACAAATGGCTGGAATGGTTTCTACAATGGTTGGAATCAACGTGTGTAATGGACGGTCGCCCATGCAGGGACCGATTTTGTTTTTTGTTAGGTATGATAATTTAGTGAGTTTCTTAATTGTGGGGCACACACACTAAAATGTAATTGACAGGCTTATGGTGATTTATCGAGGTAGGCACTGATGCTTATATTATGCCTTTATGCAATGCATGCCACTGACTGTCTGCATTCGTGCCCGGCTGATCGTAATAGGCTCGCTTATACATGGGACTAAATAACATAACTAGCGAAATGGTTGTACTATAAGCACACCTCTGCCTGGCCCAACGGGGATTACAGGCAAAATGTTATGTACTATATAAAGTGCTTTTGACGTGACAACGTCTAATAAATCGATGAACGCCGGCTGCATGCACGAAAAAGGATGACTCATTGTCCCGTTACGCTCATTGTACGCATGCGCGTTTGCAATCATTTCATCAATGTTTTGTTATGACGTTGCCACGTTAAACTATTGTCCGTTAACCAACTTTACAGACAACCAATTCTTTTTTTTCAGGAAAGTATGCGAGCGACTAACGCGAACCTTACTCTAGCGAGGGCGCGACTGAAACAATTGCATGCAGAATTGGAGAAATCTAACTGCAGTGCAGCATTACCTACTGTTAAAATAAAATAAATTTATATGATTAATTTTTGGCTTTGACATACCTATCTCGGGACCCTGGGGTCCCGGACCTTTGAAAGCGTACCAGGGGCCGAAGCCAACTCGCAGAGGCCCTTTACACAATTCTAAATGAGGAGGCACCAACCGACGATTATCTCTGTATGTACCATGCAAGTGCACCCAAGGACAATCCTCGGTTGGTGCAGAACTATTGCAGAACATGGAAACAAAATATACTGGGCTAAGGGTTTGGGTGGCTATAGTGGATCGGTTACCTTGAACTATGGAAGATCTATGTCCCCTGCCTGACCAATGATAATATAATATTCACAGATAAAATGGCAGGGGGTGACTTGCACACTCAATAATGGGCCCCCGAAAACGGTCGCTAGCACTTAGTTTATTATGTTTCGTTTAAAGGGGATCACTGTATTATACAAGTACCTATGCTGGACTAAATATACTATACGAAATTACAGTTGTTTTTTGTGCCGATTCAAAGCGCCCCGCTCGAGCGTCTCAGGAACTAAAATTGACACATTTTTGCAAATGGCCGTCGTTTTGTTTTGGTACGTCACGGATGATGTAGGTCTAAATCGTGGAATAAGGCTTTTTTGTCTATTTTGTATTCACTACGAGATATTTAGATATTTTTTTATCATGAGAGTATTCGCATCTTGTAAAACTCGCTATCAAAAATATTTGTTCCACGGACGCTCACGTTGCTGTCAGCGCCAAAATGGCGAAAATCAAATGTCTTCATTTTGTCATCGATAGTATGAAGTCCAACGTACTTGTTTATTATAGGTCAGTGAAGGGGATGCTCTAAGGTGGCCCGAGAAAGGGGATTGAGGAGTTTTATATGGAGTCTGGCATACCTACCTGTCGCCTGTAGAAGTTTGAAAATATCACTCTGAATGTTTAAAACTTGTAATAATCAAAAATGTGACCATTTTGAAAACAAAATCCCGTGCACATGATGACCACAACTGCGGCCGTAAGTAAAACGAAAGAGGATCCTTTTTAGGTCGACTAATAATATGCACTGTAAGCAGTCCGTGTCCCTACATAATCAGCCTATAACGTTCCCACTGCTGGGACACAGGCCTCCTCTCAGTGAGAGGGAGTGGGCTGTAATCCACCACGCGGGCCCAGTGCGGGTTGGACCATCTGAAATTTCTCAGAAACAGCCTGGAGTCTGAACTTGTGCCGGTTCATGGCATTGCTATAATATAATAATAATGGCGGTGGCCCTCCGCCTGGGCTGCAAGGTGTGTGACTGTGAACCCCACAGATGCACCTGCGGTTCCATGGTGGAGGCCGATGGCCATCACGCTTTAAGTTGTCGTCGTTGCTCGGGTAGGTTCCCGCGTCACCATGCGCTCAATGATATTGTTCGGAGGGCTTTTGTGCCGGCTGATGTCCAGTCACGAGCACCAATATGTCAACACTTGGCAACTTTCAATTCCGATTTTTTCGTGAAATAACGAATGCAACGTTGAAATACGGCACATAAGATAAACCTATGGGTTCGAAAATGCTATGTTCGTAACAACATAAAATTTCATTAAAAAATAAAGGAGTAAATCGCTTTTGAATGAAGCCGAGTGTATACATACTTTTGCTCGTGACTGTCCCCTGCCTGTTGGAGCCTCCGGGTGTATTTATTTTATTATTCAGGGTATGATGATACAGGGTTATTGGAAAAACACCAACAACCTCTTAAGAGCTCATTATACTCATCATTATGAATAACTTTTACTATGGGACCAAACCTAAAATCGCCAAAAAAAATCAGCTGTTCTCTACCTCAACCCTACGTATAAGTTCGTATAACTCGTCAAAATGTAGGGAATAGCTGATTTTTTTCGCGATTTCAGGTTTGGTCCCTTAATAAAAGTTGTTCATAATGATGAGTACAATGAACTCCTGTATATGTATGTAGACATGAAGCATGCAGACATGAATAGATTGCGCGGCCCCTATCACATGGGATTCAAACATACCTAACTGGCGAAATGTATTAGAATAATATATGTAATAATATGTGTATTAGTATATACTTAGAATAATAGGTACACCTTGGGTCTAAACCTTCGGGAAATACTGGTTTATTATGTTACGTGTAGTTAAAATAAAAAAACAAAATTATAAAAACATCTTATTTATTTTCAAAATACAAAAGTAAATGACTGATACAATAGTTATTATATTAAGTAGGTATTTGAGCATTTTAAGTTTTATTTTTATTTATTTCAATAAAATTGTAACATGGTAACATTTTTAGCTTATATTATTACTTACTATAGATTAAGTTTTTATTCATCTTATCAGTAGGTTGAGAGTCATTTCAAAATCTTCTTGTTGAGTTGGTTTTTTTGTGACTTAGGTACCTATCCATAAGTATTTTAAAATATTGAGTTGAGTTGGTAAAACTAAATGTCCTACCGATTTAAGCATAAAACTGCGATTAATGTGTACGCCGCGCCATTAAGATTGAACCGAGTCGAATCGTTGTTTTTTGTGACTTAGGTACTATCAGTTTTTTTTTATATTGTCACTAAGGGCCAGTTTCCTTTTCTCTGGATAGACATTATTTATCAGATGATTATAAAAGTGGAATTAAATTATCTGCAAGATATTATTTTAATTGGGACTAATCTTTCATTTCGTACGAGATTTTACTTTTTTTTCGTAAATTGAAAGTAGGTATTCTATTTTATATCAAATATACCAATTTATGTCGAAGTTAAGAGAATGTTAATATTTACGATGTTGCCATTTTTTTGAGCAGATATTTTATTATGACAATAAAAAAATGTTATATGTACAGACGCCAGCACATCAAGCTACCCGAAACTGTCAAATTCTCCCAATCAACCTTGGACCTTAATGCTTTAGCAATAAAGTTGAAAATCTATTAAAGAAATTTGACAGATTGCAGTAGCTCGTGTTGACGCGGCGTTAGCTTGGGTCTACGCCTACTCGGCATTTGATATTATTTATATTAAAAAATCAAAACATTTTCATCACTTTTATCATGTTAGAATGCTTTAAAGTTCTATTAAAAATGTCGGAGTCACAACCCTAGTCTCATTAAAGAAATTCCAGTAGAAAACTCGTCGAACAATATATTTAATAATTTCATACTATCTCCCAAAGATTAATACTAGGCTCAGAGATTATTTATTTCGAGATTCTGTACGAGGTGGCTTCCAGGCCCCAATCAGCCATTTTGTCGTCCACCCAATTTCTGAAGAGCGGGACATTTGTATAGACAGCGGGGACGTCTTTTTGCCCACAGCCTATGCCCCAAGCTACCAGGCCTGTTAGTTTGTACCTGTTGTTGCCGATGGGACACGCTAAGGGGGCGCCACCGTCACCCTGAAATAGAGAGGAAAAGTTTAGCAAAATTAATGATTTTACATTAACAAGTTCAATTATCTAGCAAAACTCCGCAGATGTGATGGGACTATCGTAATTTAAACACGACAAAACGAAAAAGAGAACAGTTTTTGTTAACTCATGCTTAAAGAAACTATTACACTACCTACCAGCGGTCGTTGACCACAAATAAAAAATATCATCCAGTCATTTTTTTTATCGTGTATAGTTATTAATACCTATCACGTCTGGGAAGTTTCTAAGAATAATTTGTTTGACCCTGTAGATCTCGGCCTTAATCTACTATCTGGAGGCCTTCAATGCACCACCTCCTGACCCTTTTAACCCAATTCCCTTTGATAACAGCTCAGAAAAGTGACAAACCTGACAGGTATCCTTGCCAGCTTCACCACCAGCGCACACGAAGCTGTTGTGTAGCTGGAAGTTGTGTCCCAGTCTGGTCCTCTTCAGCAAGGCGTTGCAGCGGTTGTACGGCACCATATCCTGCTCCACCTTCTTCAAGATCACGGCGTAACGGTTTGATAGACCTGGGGAGAAGAGTGGTTTAGTCATAATGACAGCTTTTTACTAAATGCTAAAAAAAAGTAAAGTACCTACCAACTTGTATAAAAAAAAACAATTTTATTTTTTTTTGTTTTTTCCGGCTAATCGCCGAAACGGCTGGACCGATTTTGATTAAATTTGGTATAGGGATGCTTTGACCACCGGGGAAGCACTATAGGCTGCCTTTTATCGACGTACTACACGGGCGAAGCCGCGGGCGGAAGCTAGTTTTACATATGCGAAAGTAACTCTGTCTGTAAGTTAGCTTTCTCAACCCATGGATTAACCATGTATCAGTATTTTTTTTTTTTTTAAACTTTGCCCCGCACTAGGAATTTCTCCTGTGTCGTGGGTGCGTTTTCAGACATATAAACTCACATACACAAACAGCCAGACCCGGAACAACTAATTGTAGGTCATACAAATATTTGTTCCGTGCGGGAATCGAACCCGCGACACGCAGCAGCAGTGCGCTAACCGTGCCGTCAAAACATGAAGCAATGGATTAGCAATAACCTTCAAAATGATTCAGATTGAGATTGATAGTGTGTTACGTAATTAATGTGCTCGATTACGACATAGGATATTTTTTACCCCGGTAGTACGTTCCAGTCGGGTAGCTTTCCGATCACCATATGGCTGATGGTGCGGGCAAAAACTAGTAAGCTAAACTTCTGCAGTCTACTTACCGAAATTGGTCTTCCCCCATCCGTTGGCGACACAGTTCTTGCTGCTGTCGAACACCTCTTCCTGGTCCGGCATGCAGATGACATTGATGTGCTCGGAGAGGACCAGTGGGCTGTCCAGCAGCAGGAGTGCTATGTTGTTCTTCAGACTTTTTGGCATGAAATCTGGAAGGAGGGTGGTACAAAGTTAAACGACGTCATTGAGTCACCGCCAGCTGTCGCTGAAAACCAGCGCTGGGGCTCTGTCTCGCATACCAGTCTCCCACAAATGATTTATCTTCATATTTTTAAAGCGTCTTTGTAGAAGAGAAATTACATGTTTATTTATTTATTTACCTAAAATATCGGTACGGACTTCAAATATACAGTATGTTAAATAACAGAGGGCGTTCCCTTAAACTCGCTAATCTATATCATTAATAGATTAAAATAAAAATATCAGCATAGAAAAATAAGCATAAAATAATCCGAAATCAAAAAAATAATTAATTGACAATAATCTCGAAACCTCCTGTTTAACCAATTAGATCGCCGCACACGCGGCCCGTCATTCATAAATAAATTGCGACGTTGCCGTCCTTCAAGTACGCGTTCACAGAGTGTTTCTTTTACGTATCAATTTAACATTTTTTTGTGAATATTTTAATATTTAAAAAAATTCTTTTCGAATGGTAATATTTTTTTTAGCATGTATGGATGCTATACTATTGCGGGTTAACGGGAACGCCCTCTGTTAGTTAACATACTATATATACCTTTACATAATATTATATAAATAAGGTGGGTTGTCGCGATCTTTGACAGTCGTACGGGTAATCAGGAACTCGAAAGCGTGACAGCCAGTTTGCGAAGGGATATCATGATTCCTAGTAACAGCTGGTTGTGGAAATTCAAGAGTGTTCGCTGAACGGTCCACAGTAGGAGCCCTTGACATCATCAGTAGCTGGGTTGTGGAGGTCAGATAGGCAGTCGCTCCATGTAAAATACTGGTACTCAGCTGCATCCGGTTACACTAGAAGCAGACCCCAACATAGTTGGGAAAAGGCTAGGCAGATGATAAACTTACTTTCATGAATAACCGTTGTCTGCACATTTCTCTCTTCGAACGGGAATATCTCCTTGGTTGTCTGTGTGTCCCATTCACCCGCCCTGATCTTCGATTCACCAGAGCCGTACCTGAAAAATGCCAAAAGAGTCATTTAAAAAGAGTGTCCATGGAGTTTCTTGCCCGTTCTACACCATAAGAACCTATGTACTAAGCTTATGAATGGGCAACAAGCTTCATATTTCTGAGATCGACTCCATAACGGTTCAAAAGTGCCTGTAAATAGAGAGAGTTTTCATTTCACGCCATCAGTTGGCGCCACTTTGACAAGAGGTCTTCCATTTCGACAATAAATAAATAAACATAAACGCTTCTGTCTGCGACTTCCTCCGCGTGAAATTTCGGACCCCGACACATCGCATCGCATCGCCCGTATAAAAGATAGAAATATGGTGTCGCGGACGTTTATTGTAGAATTATTTAAGACTGACCAAATTGCCATACATTGATTTCAATTGTATACAACTAGGTACCTACAGTTGTATATAGTATAGACGGCGTATGCAAATAACGGTATCTACATGCGAACTACGTGTCGTACTGACGTCACACAAAATCATCTCGCAAGTTACCGCGCAAATAGCATATATACAACGGCCCGACATGAATCATCGGGCAGTTGCCCGCCAAACACAACACCCGTCTGGTCGGAGGATCCTCCCTTTTCTATGGAGTATGAGTGAACTTTACACCCTGTTCCTCATACCCCTAAACTGGTGACCCCAACCAGATTCGATGATGAAGCGGTATCTACAACGCCTTAGTATTTCTTTTAGACTAGCTAGACAAAAATTGCTTGCTAAACAGTAGTCTCGTGCTGCCTTGTACTCTTGCGCAGTTAGGTTTCGGGGAGACCCCTTTAGTCTCCCCAGAGATATGCCCTACCAGGTGTTGCACAGAGGGGACTCCCGATTAGTCTTTTGAGAGGTAACGATGCTCCTTCCATGTGCAGATCGTGACCACCGGGGTGGTTTTAGCGAGGTAAAAATCCCACACTCCCTGGTTGACCTTTTCCCGGCTTTTCAAAAAAAAAGGTTCTTACTTCTGAGCGATATGTGCTCCTGTCATCACAACCTGGGGATGGATGAGCACCCCGACGCCAGCGTATGCGGATTTGCTGTCCAGTACAGCGACCACCCAGGGGAACTCGCCGAATTCGGACTCTGCACCCTGGTGAAGAAGAAGTCAATCGAGAGGCTGTTGCAAAACCGACTACATTATAAAGTGGTTAAGGTCATTTTTTGTAAGTATGACTATATCTCCACTTTTGCAATGATGATATTTTTTGCCCGTGAGCTGCGGAGCAATTGCGTAACGCACTAAGAAATTGCAATGTCTATATTTTGACAATTCGACAACATTCATTGCGTTCTTTACGTCGTCGAGCAGATTAATTTTTCAAACATGTGAAGCAATGAATTTGAGGGGCTTGTGGCTAAGTAATAACAGCCGCACGGGTCGATCGATCAGCACCCTAATTGCGTAACACACGATTAATCGGAATCGGTTTCATTTTGACAGTTCAACAACATTCATTGCGTTATTTACGTTTTGATCAGACAAATTTTTCGAATTTATGAAGCAATGGATTAGCAATTTGCTTCAAAATGATTCAGATTCCGATTGATTGTGTGTTACGCGATTGGGGTGCTGGTTAAGCTACGCTTGCCGCGGTTGGTCCGTGGATGGGTGGCCAAGTCTGTGCCTCGGAAAGCACGTTAAGCCTCTTCCCAACTATGTTGGGGTCTGCTTCCAGTCTAACCGGATGCAGCTGGATACCAGTATCATACATGGAGCGACTGCCTATCTGACCTTCACAACCCAGTAACTGGGTAATAGGATACCCCTTGGTAAGACTGGTTGTCAGACTTTTGGGCTAACGTGCTTTCCCCTCACAAAGAACATAAAAGTTGTACTCACAGTTCCTCCAGTAATGGTGACTCCCAAACCATGAGGGTTGCGGTAGCCGCAGCCCTTGACCTTGGCGGGATCAGGCTTAGGCTGTGGCTTCGGTGGCTTGGGCACCTCTGAAGGATCCTTGGGGATGACGCAGCACACTTCCACACTCTCCTGACATTGACGTTCGATAGTATTGTCGTCCTCTCCGAACCTGGAGATAAAATTTTACCGTGTAAGCCCACGTTCGCACAGACGTAAAATTATCGCGGCGGGATTTTCAACTCTCGGTGTTGAGTCGAGCGTTGAAAATCCAACAGAGCGCATCCAAAAAAAACACACTGTTGGATTTTCAACTCTCGGCATTGAGCAGTCCGTTGAAAATCCAGTGCGCCAAAAAAAGATTGTCAGGGTTAAAACGGGAGTAAATAATTGCATCATCACTGCTCTCAAAACGGTGAAGGAAAACATCGAGAGTCTTAGAACCATTGGAAGACCTCGAACCTCGAACCATTAAAATACATGACTCTGATTGTTTTGTTTGTATTATAGAATAGAATATTTATTTGCGTAAAACATGGTATACAAGGGTGTTAAATACAAATTGAGGCACAAGCATGTTTAGCTAGGATAAAACATAGCATGCGAAATTTTAAAGACAAGTTTATAATAATGGCGTCGAGGCAACGATGAGATACCTGGGTCTCGTCCTCGACAGCCGGTGGAACTTCGTCGAACATTTTCGACGTTTGGCCCCCAAACTGGAACGGGCCGGGGCCGCCTTAAAGCGGCTCCTGCCCAACCTGAGGGGGCCAAACGCCTCCTGCCGGAGGCTTTACGCGGGGATCGTGCGGTCCATGGCCCTATATGGGGCCCCGGTGTGGGCGCGTTCACTGCGGCTTCGAGCCGCACACTACCTGAACGCGCCCCAGAAGGTGGTAGCCACAAGGCTAATCCGGGGCTACCGCACGATCTCGCGCGAGGCGGCAAGCCTCCTTGCCGGACTGCCGCCATGGGATCTGGAGGCAATAGTCCTCGCGCGCCTGCATGACTGGCGCGCGGAGGCACTATGCCGGGGGGAAACTCTGCACCCGCGGCAAATCGCTGCGGAGCGGACGGACCTCCGGCGCGATCTCATGGCGGAATGGAAGGCGCGACTATCGCAACCCAGCGCAGGGCACGCCACGATAGTGGCGATAAGACCCCTCTTTGAGGAGTGGCTAGAGAGGCGTCACGGCGTTCTCACGTACCGCCTGACGCAGGTCCTCTCCGGACACGGATGTTTCGGGAGGTTCCTGCACATCATCAGGCGGGAGGAGACGCCCGGGTGTCACCACTGCCAGGATCGCCCAGAGGACACGGTGGAGCACACGGTGGAGGTCTGCCCTGCTTGGGCGGAGCCCCGCCGTGTCCTCGTAGAGGCGATCGGCAACGGCGGCGACCTCTCGCGCCCGGCCCTGGTGCAAGCCATGGTCCGGGGCGAGAGAGAATGGGAGGCAGTCACCTCCTTCTGCGAAGCAGTCATGCTAGCGAAGGAGGTGGCGGGGAGGCTGAGGGAGAACACCTCACGCCTCAGCCGCCGCGGGAGACGCTCCGGGCGTCGGGAGCCGCGTGACGACTCCCGGCCACCGTAGGCGCGGGCCTGCGGGCGGTGAGTAATGGGTAGCTCACCGTCCGATCAGGACCAGGCCCGTGCCGGACGGCGCGTTGTGTTCCACGCGCGCCTCAAAGAGAAAATGTCAGCAGAGGACGGGGCCCCATAGGGCCGAAGCCTGCCGGGGCGGCGGGATTTTCCGAAAGGTTAACCGCTGCCCTGGAACAGAAAGGGCTAAGGACGGAACACGGGTGGGTTTTAGTCAGTAAAAGTCTGACACTCCCTTCCGCTCCACCCAGAGCGGGAGGGGTCATTTGATGATTTCCCATCCACAAAAAAAAAAAAAAAAAAGTTTATAATAATATAATAATAATATTTATTTATTTCTAAGTATATGGTACATTGAGATCTTAAATTAAACATTGATTCACATATACTACCATTGCTGGTGTAGAAAAATTAAATAAGCTAAGTGCATGCAAATCGTAGACATTACAATAAAAGTTAAATTAAATAAATATAATTGTTTTGAATTTAATTTGATACAATAATATTGATTTGGATTAATTGAATAGGATTAATTGTAATGTCAAAATATTAATTATTTTGTCAAACATAAAATACAACACAAGACAAGACAAAAAAAGAAAAATTTGCATGTCAAAAATATAAGTTCTTGTGACAAAGTATTAATTATAATGTCAAAACACTAATAGCATAGAATATTAATTACAATGTCAAAAAGTATGATTTAAAAATTCATTAACGGAATAAAAACACATGTCTAAGAGCCAAGTAAACATTTTACATTTGAATGAATGAATGAATGAATTTAGCAAAAATAATCGTTTGTTTTTTTTTTAAAAACGTCAACATTTTTTATCTAAGTATAAATTCTTTTAAACTATGAAAACTACACTCGAGTAACCACTTATGAAATTTGATTTTAAATAATTTTGTATTTATAGCTTTTAAAATAGTGCTATTCTATATATTATACTAGTTTTATGTTGATGCATGCCCCAATTAAATCTACGAAGCACGATTTTGTTTGTAAAGATTCAATAATAAATAAAATTTGCATGTCAGTAAGGTAGGTAGATCAAGGAGAACGTTATCACATTTTATGTCAACACCACTGTATACCTTTGATCAGCAATTAAATGATTTGATTTAATTGAAGAAATGTCATATCTACCAACCCGCACTGGGCCCGCGTGGAAGATTACAGCTCGCTCCCTCTTAAAGACAGGAGGCCTGTTCTTCAGCAATGGGAACGTTATAGGCTGATTATGGGCAGGCATACTATGCTGATGTCCTTACCTGATATCTAGAGTTCCATATCCAGTAACACTAGCGTTGTTGACATCAACTCCCACGTTGTTGGCGTCACACAGGTAATACGGCACACACTGACAGGGCTGGCCCGCTTTGTCGATGAACATAGCCGTCCCTTCTGTTGGCTTGACAGTGATCTGGAAAGGTTTTAAAAATATATCAGTATTTGATGTGGAGGTACATTGCTAAGACGTTGATATGACGCGTCGAGGTCTCCGGACACTCACACAGACTCTACAAGGCTCAATTAAATTAGCTAGCGAAACTCCAGATTTCATACTATCCATAACAAAACAGGATTTTTTTTTTGTGTTAACGTTGGAAGTTGGCTTTTTTTTGTTTTAAAATATACATTTGAAGTTATTTTCACGTGTTTTTTTTTTAACCGACTTCTAAAAAAAAGGAGGAGGTTCTCAATTCTGATGTTTGTATTTTTTTTGTTAATGTTTGTTCGCGCATAACTGCGTCGCTTGCCAACCGATTTGAAAAATTCTATTTTTGTTGGAGAGGGTATACTTCCCAAATGGTCCTATGATAATTTTATCGAAATCTACAAGCGTTTTATGAAAAATCAACAAAAATTAAAACATTTTTACAAAAAAAAAAACCAACCGATTTCTATAAAAACACTACAAAGTGAAAAATAACTTTAATTTCGGAAGTCGGTGGCGAAAAACGAAATACATAAAAACCAAAGACACCGACTTCCGAAAATAAATTTATTTTTTACTTTGTAGTGTTTTTATGGAAGTGGGTTGTTTTTTTTTTGTAAAAAAGTTTTCATATTAGGTATGTTTAAGTGTCTGTGGAGTTTCGCTAACTAATTTAATTCGATCCTTTATAGAGCCGAAGTTTTCCAAAGACTCGGTGTCCCATATCAACAGCCACGCACTGTACCTAGATTTGAAAAATGATTCATGCAGCCACAGACTTATAAAAATTATAACATTTCAAATTCCCATAGGTGTGTATGGTTTACGCAAGATCATTCCCATAGCATGGATTAGCCGTTTTACTCTGTAAAATCTCACCATGAAAACTTATGTGAAGTGAGTTTGAAGTGAGCTGTCATTCCAGCTGATGCTCAAGATCAAAATTAAAATTCAAAACAGGCTGAGAATCAGCACTTTTTGAACGTCCAAATTACATGAGACAGTCCCCCGGTACGCCCGCCCTTCACCACTTCCTAATGCTTTAGCTGGGAAGAAGAAGTGGCGCAACAAACTCCCCAGCAGCACAGCTGTCTGTTCAGTTAGAAGAACTTGATTATTTACAATAGTAAGTAATTAACATTAGGAAACACAAAACATTAAATTAAATTATTTGCCATATGACAGCCAGCACACGTCAATATACCAACAAAACATTGAAAATTATACTCAAATAGAAGCTTGGGATTAAAACTATTGACAGCTCACTTTACCCAAGTTATCACAGTGAGATTTTTACAGAATAGACCAGCACGTGGCTACCCATCCATGCAAAAAGATGTTTTTTGATACCCATGAAAGTCTATGATGTCATAGGTATGCAAATGTATGATTCTCGCATTCATATAATCTAGGTTCCATAAAAGGTACTGCATGATCATGATATATCCATGGAAAATGTTTTGAAACCACAAAAGCCCAAATCTGTTCTTGGATGACATGACCATGCAAATCATGCCATGAATAGCTTCATACTATCACAAGAGGCCCACAAAAGGGATCACCTTGCAATGCGAATATAAGTAGTGTACCTATATAAATATACGTAGGCAGGTAAATGCTTTGAGTCAAATAAAAGCCTGCCTTGGATGTTGTGATCAAATAATTCGCGAAAGACAATGTTTGTTCCACAGAAGGGACATGTATGAACTGCTTTAAGAATCGACTGGACAGATTAAATATCTCCAAGCTATTACACACGCATCAGCTGCTAGTGTGTCTAACCAATTGCCATTTTATCCGTGAATTTTATATAAAACATTGGTCAGGCAGGGCCGTGTTCTTCCCATAGTCATAGAGAACCAGATCACTTTAGCCACCCAAACCCATAATCCAATATATTTATTTCCATATCCTGTAATAGTCCTACACCAACCGGGGATTGTCCTTGGGTGCACTTGCATAGTGCGTACAGGGATAATCGTCGGTTGGTACCTCAATTCGATAAAAGCATCAAACGGGCCTCTGAAAGAAAGAGAGAAAGAAATTGTGCACCCACAATACATGCCCATTCTGTGGAACCTACGTGTTTCGCACTTTGTACCAAATGCATAGTTAATGTAGTGTCTAGGTAAACACAAGAAATAAAATGTCTAAAATCGGAGGAATTACAAAAAATTATGTTGCAAGATCTGATCGAGACCTACAAACTTAAAACTTAAGAGGAAAATTAGAATATCGCGAATATTTTTAATTAACTACACCGAATTAACTCTCTGAACAAAGTCTTTCCCGTAGCTTAGCCGAGGATTTCAATCGTTAGATACGCCAGACCCTGTCAAAAGATGGTTACGTTTCCGTTCCATTGACCGTTGTCAACATTTGAATAGCATCGTCTCGCTCACTCATGCTTAAAATCCTATCTTTCGTTCACTTTTCTCAGTATGGGCACTTTTTCGTAGGTACGTATTGCTAATGCGGCGATGTAACCTAATTATTTGATTTAATATCGCATTTATAATAATTATTTCAACGAAAATGATGTCAGCCAATTTTAAACCTAAATAATCGTTGTACTTGAGAAATTCCCAAGAATTTCCAAGCTATTAAGATACGGTGAAGGTCTATAGGTAGTTTATACCTACAATATTTCTACATCGAATCATGCATTATGTATTTCATCTCATGCAAAATTGTTCGAATATTTTATGTCTGTCCTCCCCTTCTTTGAATTGGCTTGAGCTAAAACCATGCTCATTGCTGAAAAAAATCTTTTAGCAGTTAATCAACAAGCAAATGATGAAACTGTCAGATTGACCTGCCGATCTATTCTGTAAAAATCTCACGGTGAAAACTTAAGTGAAGTGAGCTTGACGTGAGCTGTCAATAGTGTTGATGCTTGGGATTGCTAGCATGCTCACTTGAACCTCACTTCACTTAAAGTAATAACGGTGTGATTTTTACAGAATAGTCCGACTGTTTCCTAACCCCAGGTACACACAGACGCGTTTTTCCCGCGGCGATTTTTTTTCGCGCATTCGATTTTCATCGCCGCGAGTTGAAAATCCTTTGGTGTGTTTTTTGACGCACTGGGATGCGCTCTGTTGGATTTTCAATGCTCGGCTCAGCACCGAGAATTGAAAATTCAGTGCGCGATAAAATCCCGCCGCGATATTTTTGCGTCGGAGTGAATGTGGGCTTATTGCTTTCTGTCTATTAGGTATCCCACCTCGCAACTAAACCATAAACAAGTTGTCATACTTATTTGTTTTTAACATTAAGGGTTGATTTTCCAATCGACAGATAATTTTTATTCGTAGAATAATATTGACGTCTGACAGATTTTGTATGGAAGAACTGTCAAAAATTCAAAATTATACCTTGGATAAAATTATCTGGCGTTGGAAAAATCAGCCCTAAGCCTTGTAAAAGAACTGTCAAAAACATGTCGTATATTTGTTGTCTTGTTACCTATTCTGTACATTTTTGACAAGTTTTCTACAAAGCAACAAGTAAACAACCAGTGTGGTCGACGAGAGAATGCGTCCTTGACACCTGTCAGTTTCATACTAACGAATACGTGTTGTGCGAATTTGTTTAGTAGCTACAAGAATTGTCTGACTGGTGTCAGGAACGCATTCTCTCGACGGCCGGACTGCAGTCTTTACAACTTTTTTTAGGTGTTAACACGTTGCCTGCCATATGGAAATCCGAATACATTTGCGTTTTTCATCAGTCGCTTAAATGACGTGAAATGACTTATTTATAAGATTTCTATATATAATATATGTTTTTATATATTTTTTTGTATATTATGTGCTGTTTTTAATCCGCCGGTCATTTACACCCGGCGCGGCGCAAATGTAATATTTTTTTCATTGGAGCCACGCCGGTCAAATCGCCGGTCATCCTTGTTAGTCGCGTAAAAATCCCCGCCAGAACGTCCATCCTGCGCCCGAGCGAGCGCGCTACTGATGAGTGAAAAATAAAGAAATATTAGGATAGTGCATGCTGCGTCCCTTCCCCGCTGCCCCGCATTACATTTCTTCCGCGTCCTGTGCGAATGTTTTTGTAATTGTAGGTAAACAACTCAGTGCAAAGTTTTATTTGTCACAGATCGGAGTGCGCGCTAAATGGTCACCTAACATTCTAGTTTATTGTTATTATTATATGTCAAAGCTATTGAACATGTTATTTGACGAATTGGATCTAACTTTAGATGATTTTCGTGAAATAGAATATATTGAATCCCAATTTCGTGAGACGGAGAGTCTTTCAAGTGATAATGAAGAGGTTATTCGGTTTTCTAATCGCCGTGCAAGGAAGCGCTGCATAGTGCCATCTGATACTGAAGACGAAGAAATCCTTGTACCCTCACCGTCAGAGTCTGGTTACACTCCAAATACGGAATGGCACGAACCACAAGGTAAACAACCTAATATAATACCTTACACTGAAATTTCTGGTTTGAAGCCGATGCATTTGCGACACGCTTTAGCTGGCGGTCAACCTGCAGATTTTTATAATTTGATGGTACCAGAGGCTCTGTTAGAAGATATAGCTAGACAGACCAATATTTTTGCCGCGCAAGTTTTATCTAAAAGTCGATTATCGCGCCAATCCAGGCTACACTTGTGGAAGGACACTGATAAAACTGAAATCAAGAAGTTTTTTGGTCTTATAATTTGGATGGGTTTGGTAAAATTACCAAAACTGGCACTTTATTGGTCTAATGACCCAATGTACGCTCAACCGTTCGCTAAAAATATTATGAGCCGCAACAGGTTTGAAATATTACTGAGGATGTTGCATTTTTCTAATAACGAGGAGGCTCGAGAAAATGATCGTTTATCGAAAATAAGCAATCTTCTTTGTGCCTTGAATGCTAATTTTGCTTACCACTATACACCTAGTGAATTTCTTTGTGTGGATGAGAGCATGATTCCATTTCGTGGTAGAGTAATCTTTAGACAATATAATAAGCAAAAACGCCATAAATATGGTATCAAACTATTTAAATTATGTACTGTTCCCGGATACACTTGGAAAATTGAGGTTTATTCTGGAAAACAGCTCGATTCTGCTTTTTCTACACCGACAAATGTGGTGCTCAGGCTGTGTGAGGATTTACTAGGAAAGGGCTATTCTGTATTTGTAGACAATTGGTACACAAGTTTGGATTTGGCAGAAAAGTTAATTGACAATGAGACACATCTTATTGGTACTTTACGTAAAAACAGAAAGTACTTGCCGAAACAGGTGATGGAAGCCAAATTAAACCCTGGTGAGTTTGCAGCCAAAGAAAACAGCAAGGGAATTACAGTTATGAAATGGAAGGACAAACGTGACGTTTGTCTACTGTCAACTAAACACTCTATAGGATTTATAAAAACTAAAAATAAGAGAGGAATAGAGGTGATTAAGCCGAAGATAATTATGGATTATAATAAAGCTAAGGCAGCAGTAGACCTCTCTGATCAAATGACAGCGTATTCTTCTCCGCTTCGAAAATCTATCAAGTGGTACAAGAAGTTGGCCTTAGAACTGCTTCTAAACACAGCTGTAGTAAATGCTCGGGTTTTATATGAAGCTACCACAAAAAAGAAGATACCTATTATTGAATTTAGACGAAAACTGTCACAACAAATGATTGACTCAAACCCACGTGATGGAGCTAACATTCCATGTAGGCCAAAGAGAATAAAACATTCTCTTGTAAAAGCAGACGGAAAGGCTGTGACGACAAGAAAATTTTGTGTAGGTTGTTACAAAAATAATTCACAAACGCATGGAAGAAAAATTGCCAAAAACAAAACCAAAAAGGTTACGACATTTTGTTCAGTTTGCCCAGACAAGCCATATTTGTGCAGACCGTGTTTTGATAAAAATCATTAATTTTCTGTTTGTTTTTTAATTTTAAATTACTTTGATCTCAACACAACATAATGTGTCTCTAAATAACACTAGTCCTTGATTTGTAATAGAATGAATGAATGAATGAATGGCACCGATCCCAGCATGGTTTGACCAGACTCGATTAATCGAATGAACCCCAAGATTCACACTAGCTCCTGTAGCCTCATGTTCATGGTGCTACAGCGACCATTGCATATCAAGAAGTAGACCGGGGGGCGCGGTTTTTGTAAGGAGGACGTGCCCGTAGGAAAGGGTAGGATTTAAGAGCCTACCGGATATGCATCCTAGAGTAAGCATTGGATTAGTGGAGAGATGGGTGATATTTGTCTATGGATGGGCATCTTTTAAAGACTACGCGGCCAGGTGCTTCAGGTCGAGCTTCACCCGTGAATCTTTTGGCGAGGTTCTGCTGCTTTCTCGGTTCTTTTGTATGTCCTTGCTCTGCTGTGTTAAGTTGTGTTAGATGTTTCTGTTTTCAATGTCATCGTCGGAGTTCTCGCTACTATCCGTTTCCGGTTTTTTGTATATTTCACTAGCAGCAGTCTTGTTCTTGTTTTTGTCTTCAGCCGTATCCATCCAAAAGTCGATTCCCTTGTCGAAGTACTTTATGTCCTGTTTTAGGTTGCCGTTCCACGTGTAGATAGGTCGACCGACCTTCTTGCTCTTGGCCTTGTACTCCATTGCTGCATGCAGAAGATGTGGTACGCGGCGCCTGTAAACATGTGCGAGATAGCACATCCTGTGGTTCTTGATGCGTTTGGTTACTGTTTTTCCGTCTAAGATTTCATGCATTTTCTTTTGTCTCGGTTTGTTCCTGGAGTGGTTTATCAAATCTCATGATAACTCGCTCATATTTTCTGAGTCTTGGCCTGTTAGCTTTAGTAAGTGCCGATACTTTCAAACCATGTATCATGCACGGAACGATCACCATTCGATACATAAGTCTGGCTAATTTCCAGTCCATATTTGAGTTTTTTATGAATGGTAGTAACGATTTGGCGTTTCTTATGGCCTGTTTGCAACGTTTTTTAATAGTGCATTTTCTGCTTAATTAATTTAGATGTTATAAGTGTACCTAGGTATTTAATCTCATCACATGTCGGTATGCTTATTCCATTAAGGGTCACGTAGGTCGTTTTCTGTGTAGCTATGGGGTCCCTAATTAGTATTTTTGTTTTTGTTTCGTTTACTTGGAGGCCTACACTATCTAGTAGGGGTTTAATATGGTAAAGGATACCTTCTAACCCATCTCAGTCATCTGTAATGAAGATAAGGTCGTCCACAAATGATAGTACCAGGGGTAGTGAGATTTCACGATCCTGGTCAAGTTTTATTAGTTGGGTTTCCTCCTCGAGGGTTCTGAGGACTTCGACAATGACCAGTGTAAACAGTCGAGGGGACAGAGGGCAACCTTGTGTGACTCCCTTTCCTTTAATAATCTAACTGCTTTGTTGGCCACACCATTTGATGCATGTTCGTTCATTCAAGCATACCTTGATTATCTTGTTAGTTAGCGGTTTGTTGGTACGTTGTAATAGGATATCTCTAAGTGCGTTGAGGTCTACGTTGTCAAAGGCTTTTTCTATGTCAAGGGCGAGTACATAAATTCTTTTACCTGCCCGCCATTCCTCGTCTAGGATCCTTTTGAGTGTGAAGATGTGGTCGTCTGTTGATCTATTGTTTAAAGAGGCAGCTTGGTAGTTGCCCAATTCTGTTATTACATTATCTAGTTTTTTTTAGGACGTATGAGGCGTAGATTCTGTAACCCGTATTGCAAACCGATATGCGTCGATAGACATTCGCGTCTTTAGGGTTGTTTTTTTTTTGGGATTGGCTTCTGCACGGTCTCCAGCCATGTATCAGGTGCATCGTTCTGCGTCCAGGCTTTATTCATGTGTTTGGTGACGGCTTCCTGTAGTATTAGGGGCATCGCTTTGTAGAGCTCGGTTACTACTTGGTCAGTCCCGAGAGCTGTCCCGTTCCGCATTTTCTTGATGATTTCCATTACGTCATCTGTAGTGGGTCTATCGCCTTGTACTTCGGTTATTGGCTTTTTTATATTAACTGTTGATATAATACGGCCCGCGGATTTTTTTAGAATTTGCTCCCATTTGATCATCAGTACATGATTGGATCTTTTTCGACGTTTTTTTTTTTTTTGCAGTTTGTTTCTCCTGTAAAAAAAGTACAGCATCTGCATGCGTTTTGCAGGGTGGTTTTTCCCCAGTCCGCTGAGGCAGGCCCTGCATGTTTTTGTTCCTCCTGATACTTAACCTTTTGAAGTGTTGACCGACATTCTTTTACGCGGTTATGCCCATTTGGATTATCTGGTTGCCTGCTTTGTAAGAATTTAGCCTTTTGTAGGTTAGCAAGACCTAGTCGATGATCTCTGGAGAGAACTGGCTTTTAATACCTCCGTTATGGTATTCCAGGGTATTACGATGTTTTCGTCCGTTGAGTTGATTCCCATATTTTTAGCTTTTTCGTTATGCAATCTTGGTATTTTGTTTTGGTGAATTTGCTATTGAGGGCGGCATAATAGCATTGTTTATAGTTGAAATCCTTGGCAACTATTATTGCCTCCTTCATGGGTATATTCTGTTGCCTTTGTGCAATATTGTCTTTTGTGTTTTCTTTTTTGTTTGAAATTTGGTTTGTCCTTAGCAAACCCGAGATTATTTTATGATCAGATATGCTCCTAGCGGCCCATTCACCTTTAATAAATTCGAAGAGATTTTCTGTAGCGTGTGACGTTATAATGTGATCCAATTGGGACTTTTGAGTGCCCTTTGACCATGTCAGCCTGCATGATGATCTCGCTTCTGTCGTTTCTATTTGCAGTTTTTCCCTGTTGGCAATATCCATTAACAGTTCCCCGTTGCAGTTGGAGAAGTCATGGAGTAGATTTTGTTGAATCAGCCCTATACGTTGGTATTTTTGTGTATCATGGCGACCAATATGTGCGTTAAAATCGCCAAGGATTATTAACGTACATCTCCTTGGTTTTTGTCTGATCCAGTTTAATAAGCCTGTGAAGGATCTGTTTCGAGGGTTGTCCGTTATTTAAAGGCTTAGTATGTTGTGATATTTTGACATTGGTTGATTCTTGTATTAGATTATTGTAATGTTCGTCGTCGGTCATGACCCAACGTCGGTCATGGTTCACCTGTAGGTGAATACACCAGTGTGTTTCTTGTCTCAGTGTGCACATGCACATTAACTAGATAGAACTCAGACGCGGCGATTAGGATATCCTCTCCACCCCAGAACGAATTGTTGAACTGCATGGTTATGTAATTTATTATCCTTTGCTTCTGGGAGAGACCGCTGTTAGGAAGGAACTCTTGTATATTATTTAGAAGTGCTAGGAGAATTCTGTCGTCATATCGGTGCTCCATAACATATGAAGCTAAATCGTGACGGAGAGACATGTGGTCGAAGGTTAACCCCATTATATTATTTATTTGATGGGCTAGAGCCCTAAACAAACAGTTCCCATCTTTTTTTTTGCGCACAATTTTGGCCATTTTTTGACGTTTTAGTAGAACTTTACGTCACACGTGCGGCTTTGTGCTTAGAAAACAATAGAGAAAGCGTACTGTCTGAAATTTATGAGTTTCGTTATTGATCTTAGGAACCTTTTTTTTTTTGTTTTGCCGCGGGTGTCATATAACGCGCGTGGGCACACAAGCTTGATTTACAAGTTAGGAGATTGTTAACTTATTTAAGACAGTTTTGGTTATTTAGCACAGTAAGAAAATAAGACTGGCGTGGAGTAGGAAATCTAATCGTACCGTACCGTATATTAGGCTAGAATAATAAAGCGTGTAATTTTGTCTTTTCTCTCCTCTATATAAAATGAAAACTTTTTCCTAAAACTCAGTTATGGCTCAAAATGATGTTGAATTCACGCGTGGCTTCAAAACTCAAAATTAACAAATAAAAACACAATCGAATCGGCTTCCAATGGAGATCCCTGAAATAAACGGAAAGATCTCACCAGATTGACGGAGGTCCTCAGGCTCGCTCGACGTCACCAGGATGCTCGGCCGGAAAGCCTAAGTTTCCGGCTGAAGATCATGAACCACTGCCACTTAACCACCGTTTAAGGGTGTTTTAATTTGCACCCACAAAACAACACACGAAATACCGTTCCGATTTTAAATGCGACACTCAAACTCAACGTTAACCGTTACATCTGCTGAGCACATGGCATCAACTGAGACTAGAGACAAAGCACGTCCGTCCGCTTCGGCGGTCAGAATCCGACTCCACTAGTCCTTGATTTGTAATAATAAAAATATTTTAAAAAGTATACTGTCTTTAATTTACATCATAATTTTGTTTGACTCGCTACAAAAACATTCATACAACCAAAAAATTATAAAAATATTTTGAGGCCAAGTTATCTAAAGTGATCATTGGGGCCGCGCCGGCCACTTGTAATGGTATTTTGCGTTACACGCATGGCCGTCAGCGAGCAAAAGGTGTTCAAGTTCACCTTAGTTGTGCCGGTCATTTAAGCCCCCCATGGCCCAAACGCTTCTACCAAGTGCCGGTCATTTGGACCCCCCATGGCAGCTAACGTGCGATACTAGTAGACACAACATATTTTATACGTTGGTGTACTGTAAATGCAGGGTTGCAAATGTAATATCCATTTTAGTTTGTCGACATTGGCGTAGCTAGGGATTTTATTTGGGGGGGGAAGTCCTCCAGCTGAACTAACCCACAGTCATCTAATAAGAGATCATAAATGACGCCTCGTAATAAATAATCCCACCACAATTATTTCATGTAAAGTAGGTTTGACTGTTAAAAAGTTATCAGAACTAATGTAGAGCCGACGCCCTAACTACAAATTTGGCATCTTGGTCAAAATGTTTGGCTTTATTAAAACCCTAATAAAAAGCGATTAAATAGTAAGTAATTCTTTAATAGTGTCGATTTTTCTAGGGTGGGCAAAGTAGTTTAGGGTAGTTTGCCCACCTGCCCCCTTAGCTACGCCCATGCTTGTCGATGCATAACCCATTAAAATGACAACCCACGAATATGGAACTCGATTTTCTAAGACCATTTTGAACGTCCCAACGTTTCCATGCGCTAAAATGTGTCATTCCTTCCTAATTTAATGCTCAAACCCCTTGAACTCACATCTTCATATCGTCCTTTCGAAGAATTAAAATCCGCTGGAGTCCCAAAGATGTCTATTAGGACTGAAGGCGCAATTGTAGGGCCTGTGACGTTGTTGTTTCTCGTGGCTTGAGGATCACGATTTAAACTGTCGTCTTTGTGTGGCTGTGTTGAAGGCTTAGCTGTTGTCTTCAGATGTGAAGGTTTTATAGTAGAGACACTTTCAACTTTCACGTTTCTTGTGCCTTGGCGATCTCTCTTTGAGCTCGCGTCTTCATACCTTTGTCTTGAAGAGTTCGCTGTTGGTGGAGTGCCAAAGACTTCAGCCAGGACTGAAGGTTTGATAGTAGGGACACCTTCAACCTTTGGGCTTCTCGTGCTTTGAGTATCTCCCTTTAAACTCGCTTCTCCGCGCCGTTGTGTCGAAGAGTTAGGTGTTGGTGGAGTGCCAAAGACTTCACTCTGTAGGAGTGAGGGTTTGGTTGAACGAAGACCACCGACCTTCCCGTTTCTTGTGTCTCGAGTATCCTGATTAATTGTTTATGATTATCACTTGTTTTACCGGCTCGAACTATACAGGGTGGCAGGGTCAATCCTGAAACTCCTGCATTGAATATGTTCGTCGATTAATAATAGTAAATTAGTAAAATTAGGTACCTATAGCATTTTTGTATGTAACAAGCCGATTTTTTTTTTTTGATAAGCGACGATCAATTTCTATGCGATGGGGTTTTCATGGTTTCAGTTTGCTCGTCCATGCCTGTCACCCTGTATGATAGCTGATGCTCTGGTATGTATACTGGTCAGCAAGTGAGTAGCTACTATTGCGAAAAAAAAACGCATCATAGCGCCACGCAAAATGCTGCATCGCGCAAGTAGAGTTTTCCGTGCAATTAGCATAAATACAATAGCCCAACATGATTCATCGGGCAGTTGCCCGCCAGACACAACACCCGTCTGATCCGAGGATCCTCCCTTTTCTATGGAGGATGATTGAACTTTAAGCCCTGTTCCTCATACCTCTGTAGGCTAATCTCCGTTGAGATTGGCCACTGTGACCGAAATGGGTCGGGAAGCTATTATTACTATAAATTAGAAACTCATTAAATACTTAAAAACATCTTTCTTTATTCTTATGTAACTCATTGAACAGTGTTCTAAAAATCATCAGATTATTGTACGTAATTGTCTATAATTGTGTAACGCCATCATAAAAAAAGGCCTATAAAAGATATTATCAAATAATAATACTATTATTTGACTAGAATATTAATAGGGGTACCAATTAGAATTTACAAGCTAACACTAAAATAACAAAATATTATCGTAAGGGCTAATTTTTCCATCGCCAGATAATTTGTATTCGTGGAATAAAATTGACGTCTGACAGATTTTGTATGGAAGAACTGTCAATTTTTTTTTTCTTAAATAAAATTATCTGGTGTTGGAAAAATCAGCCCTAAATTAACTAAAACTATTTACAAACTAAAATATAGCGTCGAAACATTCATCCGCATCGCTGTCGACTGGTAATGTGCCCAAGACACTGGCGGCACTGGCGGCATTGCCACGTTGTATGGCAATGTGCAATATGCTTCTGACCAAGGTAAAAGCCAGCCCTTGGGTCATGGGAAGTGTCAACCAGTCGTTTCGAAATGTCTTTAAAAATACCACGAGCACTCGGACCCCGCGGCCCGAGGGTTTCAACCCTAAACGGCTCGAAAATATAATTATCAATAAGGTTATTACTAAAATGTTATTATAAATACTAAACCATGATTTAAAATCTTGGTAGCGTTTTTATTAACCCGACTATAACAGCCAACCTCAACTTTATGACTTGTGGAGCCGAAACGTGGACACTCACGGTACAGCTGGTCCATAAATTCAAGGTCGCTCAGCGAGCTATGCTTGGAGTCTCTCTGAGGGATAGAAACCGAAATGACACCTCATTTTGGTTTCTATCCCTCAGAGAGACTCCAAGCATCCAACCTTATTAACCTCCAACCTTAGTAATAATCGGACAGAGAACTAAAGTTGTCGACATAGCTCACAGAATAAGCAAGCTGAAGTGGCAATGGGCCGGCCTTATTAGCCGTAGAACCGATGACCGTTGGGGAATGTAAGTTAGGACGCCTTCAGGCTAGGTGGAGCGACGATCTTCGCAGGGGGGGCAGCAGGATGAGAGTTGCTGAGAATCCAGCTGAATGGCGAGCAATTGGAGAGACCATTGTCCAGCAGTGGACTGCTGTAGGCTGATGATGATGACCAGAGCCAAGACTATCAAATCTCACTGCTTACATGAGACTAACAGTTTAAGGACCCGATAACACGTTCTAAGCCGATTTTAACAAAATATGATGTACCTATCGTTAGATTTTTACTGATCGTTTTGTAATACACTAACAGTAACGGCTATGGGTTTCATTTTGACAGTTCAACAACATTCATTGCGTTCTTTACGTTGTTGAGCAGAGCAATTTTTCGAACATATGAAGCAATGGATTAGCAATATACTTCAAAATGATTCAGTTTGTGATCGATAGTGTGTTAAGCAAATAGGGTGCATGGAAACTGTGGGAAGAAAACCATCCAGCACCTCCCGACTTCGTTAAACCCTAGGAATATTTGCCTCGCAGCCATGATCTGCTCTGGCCTAGGAAAGTTCCTAATCGATTGCGTACCTAAGGGCGCTGCAGACACAACTTTTCGAAATGGGGGATTACTGACCCATCCAACACCCAGTGCGAGTGCTCCACTTGCTGGAGTGCCCTAAGTGCCCGTTCACCTGCGCCTTCGATGACTTAATGAATGCCACTGATGCCGCAAACAACGTGGCCACCTGGCTCAAACAATATTAAATATCGAAGAAGAGTTACCATCAACACGAAAAGAAGAAGGGTGCAGGAGCGCGTCCTGAGCTTAATAATGATGATAGGAAGAGACAGGAAGCTTTGAAGCCCTGGCCGCATTGAGATGAGTCTCGCGCGAGACGAGACTGCTGTGCTCGTCGATTGTTTTAATGATTAGGAGGTCACACGACTATTCGTGCCTATTTGAAAATCCCCATACCTGGGGGTCTACTCCGAAGTAGTATCGGCCGAATATTCAGCCGTTTCCTGCTACGAAGTTACTATTTGGTTCGGTCGGTCCCGATCCTACACTCTTTCGAATATTGACCCGGTCCCGACCCTACTGAGCCGATCCGAACTTTTTCACATTTTTCAATAATATTCGGTTCGGCCACGTGTCGGTCCGATCCAAACATTCGCACTTTGCACTTCGGAGTAGACCCCCAGTTATGTAGTTGACAAAATCGTTGCGAGTAAACTTCGTCTTCGCCGAGATTCGCCTCAAGTTCACCAGAGCTTAGCCCAGGTTCGCGTGGACGCGTTTTTCCCGCGGCGATTTTATTTTGCGCACTGGATTTTCAACGCACTGCTTATCGCCGAGAGTTGAAAATCCAACAGTGTGTTTTTACGCGTTGGCATGTTGGATTCTCAACGCTCGGCTCAACACCGAGAGTTGAAAATCCCGCCGCAATATTATTCCATCTGTGCGAACGTGGGCTTGAAGACTACAGGAAAAGACAGGAAGCTATAAATGGCAGATGCTGGAAGACAGTGGCAAAGGAAAAGGCGTTTTAAAGGTACTCCCTTGAACTCACTTCTTCAACCGATTTCGTAGTTCCGGTACGGTTGCGAGTTTTTGGTGATCCGGTGGCGAATATATTGTCCAGCAAGTTCCGGTCTATTGCGGGATTCACCTGATCAAATGTAGATAGTGCTTTGTAGTTAGGGACGCTAGCTAATGACTTTCATTTCGACAATCCAACAACATTCGTTGCGTTCTAAACGTTGTTGAGCAGACAAGTTTTTCGAATATATGAAGCAATGGATTAGCAATATCCTTCAACAGATTCAGATTGTGATTTTTGGTCATTTAATAATAAATATAATAACCAGCCTAATGGTCCCTCTGCAGATCAAACACACTATCAATCACAATTCAAAATATTTTAAAAGAAATTGCTAATCCATTGCTTCATATGCTTGAAAATTCGTCTGCTGAACAACGTAATAAATGTTGTTGAACTGTCAAGCCGAAAGGCATTGCCATTTTAAGCCCAAGTTCGCACGGGCGCATTTTCCTGGGTCTATTTTTCCTGGATTTTCAACGCACCGCTTAGCGCCGAGAGTTGAAAATCCAACAGTGTGTTTTTTTGACGCGCTGGGATGCGCTCTGTTGGATTCTAAACGCTCGGCTCAACACCGAGAGTTGAAAATCCAGTGCGCGATAAAATCCCGCCGCGATATTTTTACATCCGTGCGAACGTGGGCTTGAAGAATATAGGAAAAGACAGGAAGCTATAAATAGGTGATGCTGGAAGACAGTGGCAAAGGAATCGACAGGGCCTGCTAAGTAGGTCATCATCTGCCTAGCCTTCTCCCAACTACGTTGGGGTCGGCTTTCAGTCTAACCGGTTGCAGCTGAATACCAGTATTTTACATGGAGCGATTGTCGCAGCTTCACTTTTCTCAGTAACTGGGTAATACGTTACCCCTTGGTAAGACTGGTTGTCAGACTTTCGGGCTTCTGACGACCCGTAACAACTGTCAAAGATCCACGAATGACAGCCGGGACCAACGGCTTAATGTGCTTTCCGAGGCACAGAGGGGTCTTAGTATATGAAGATGGTCACCCATTCAAGGATCAACTACGCTAAGCGTAGCTTAACCTGATCGATCGACCCGTGCGGCTGTTATTACTTAGCCACAAGCCCCTCTCCTGTCAAGGGCCTGGTAGGTAGGTATAAGTTTTTAGGGTACTCCCTTGAACTCACTTCATCAATCGATTTCGTAGCTCCGGTACGGTTGAGAGTTTTTGGTGATCGGGTAGCGAATATATTGTCCAGCAAGTTCCGGTCTATTGCGGGATTCACCTGATCGAATGTAGATAGTGGTATGTAGTAAAAGAGAGGCTGATCAGCCGATCGATTCTGTAAAAATCTCACCGTGAAAAGTTAGGTGAAGTGAGCTGTCAATAGTGTCAATCCCTAGCATTAGTTGGAATGACAGCTCACTCCACGCTCACTTCACCTAAGTACTCACGGTGAGATGGTTACAGAATCGCACTGCAGACCAAGTATACGAAAGTTGATATTTATTTCTGTGGTTGTAACGGTTGGCTTCCATGGCGGTCAGCCTCTATTACAACCGCGACAAGCGGCTAGCCGCTCAAACGAACCGCCTAGGCGGTCAACAGCTAGTGCGTTTGAGGCCCAAGTATCCAATATAAATATCGGTTTACGTGTTTCCTGTAGACATTCACGAAAGAACATAAGATGTATTAAAATCATATCACATTCATGTTGGGGATAAATTGTGTCGAGGTGGGTTCTCGTAATTTAAAAAAAAAACCTAAGCAATTCTTGTAATTTTAAGAACGTTTACGGTCTGAAGGCCAGTTCCCGTACCTAATGAAAAATGTTCAAAATCTAGTCGCATAGATTTTGATCGCATTTAATTACGGGAATTGCGCTCCCGATGTAAAACCTTGTGAGATTTTAGCTGACATGTCAGCTGTCGTCAAAGACATTGACCAAAGACAAAGGCATTGGTCAAAGACATTTTTAATATCTTAAGTTGACTGGTAGACAGAAATTCTCTAAGAAAAGGAAGTGTTCATTTATACTGAATTCGCGAATTATTTGCCAAAACTGTAAACAAATATCAGTTTATGGAAAAATAACTTTAATTCCTACAAAATAAATTTCAGTTTACGCTACAATTTCAAACATTTTAATAACTTTATCAATAGTGCTAGTCACTCTGAAATCAACTTAATTGTCATTAAGGTAAAGTTGATATTTGTTTAACTTGAAATAACATCAATTTGAAACATAAGTTTGAGTAGACTTTAGGTCTGTTATTGTTGTGCAGTGGCCTCCAAAAGTTAATTGACATTTTTCTACTTCAGCTGTGACACACCACATTATGATTTAAAATATTCTAGTGATCCAAATGTTTGAATTTCTATAACGTTATCATTGAAAACTTCAACTACCTTTAATTTATCATAAAAAATATTCAAGTGATTCCTTAAGAGTTATATTTTTATTTTAAATCATTATGTGGAAAAATATTAACTAACTTTTGGAGTCCATTGGCGCCGATTCCCTTGTTCACAAACTAAACTCTAATTAAGTTCAGTTCATCTTTTTTTTTCTATTTCATTAAGAAAAGGACAGAATGATGATGTTTTCTGTCGACTAGGCTGACGAATCAGTGAAAGGTTGTTACACTTCTTTCTGATTCAAAGTCAAAGTCAAATAATTTATTTCAAATAGGCACATAAAAGGCATTTTGGAACGTCACAAATTACAGTAAAATAAAATTGATTCTACTCGTAGAAGGTAGTTTTCGTATGGAAAAGAATGGGCAAGAAACTCCAACGTTACTCTTTTAAAATGTTTTCCAATATTTTGCACACCTACAATTAATTATTACATTAATTATAATTACATAATAATATGTGAAGACGATGCAGATGCACCTAAAATAAAATTACTATAACACAATGGGTTTAAAATTGGATTACTTAATGAAACCATCACATATAAATTAATTATGTGATAGAATACATGGTGCTCACATACCCTATGTATTTACAAACATTGTAAAAGTAGACGATTTTCATTAAAAAAAAATAACAAGTAATAAGTCGTTTAAGTAATTAATTACAGAATGTAAATCAATGTCAAAAAAAAAATACAATTAAATTAGCAACCAGTTCGTTTTTGTCTCGATTAATAGGTAGATACTTACTTCTTCAAGCGGCTTCCTGGTCGGGGGGGGTGTTCCGAATATATCGATGAGGACGGATGGGTCGACGGTTGTCTGTGCCCCGGCCAGTGCCAGGAATCCGGCTATCACCAGGATGTGCATCTTTTCTGTAAAACGTGAAGAGGAAAATGTTACTATAAGAGGGTTACATACGTACATAATCAGCCTGTAATGTTCCCACTGCTGGGAAACAGGCCTCCTCTCTGTGAGAGGGAGTGGGCCGCAATCCAACACGCGGGCCCAGTGCGGATTGGTAGATATCACATGACTTAGAATTTTTGGTTCTAGGACATGCCGGTTTCCTCACGATGTTTTCCTTCACCGTTTTCAGAACATTGGTGATGGAATAATTTACACAAGGTAAAGCGCCTGTCTGGGTTCGAATCTACGACCTAGAACTCTCGTTCCTTCAATCTCGTTACTGAAACGTTAAGGAAACCACCGCACCAGGAAACTTCGCTTGCCGCGTTTGGTCCGTGGATGAGTGACCATCTTTACATATCAAGACCCCTCCGTGCCTCGGAAAGATAGCACTAGGAAGTGGTGACGGGCGGGCGTTTTTGGGGGACTGTCTTTTGTAATTTTGACGTTCAAAAAGTGCTGATTCTCAGCCTCATTTGAATAAACGAATTTTGATTTTGAAAGCACGTTAAGCTGTTGGTCCCGTCTGTCACACGTGGATTTTTGATAGTCGTTACGGGTCGTCAGATGCCCGAAAGTCTAACAAGCAGTCTTACCAAGGGGTATCGTATTACCCAGTAACTGGGTTGTGGAGGTCAGATAGGCAGTCGCTTTATGAAAAATAATTGTATTCAGCTGCATCCAGTTAGACTGGAAGCCGATGCCAACATATTATAATTATGTAGTTTGAAAAAGGCCAGACAGATGATGACTATCAATCACAATCTGAATCATTTTGTAGGATATTGCTTCATATATTCGAAAAATTTGTCTGTTCAACAACGTAAATAACGCAACGTATGTTGTTGAACTGTCAAAACGGAAGCTATTGCTAGTGTTATATACCCTGTCCATCCGTTTTTTGACAGCCGTCTTAGAACGTACATATTCCAGATTACGTAAAAGTTTACCGGTAAATTGCGTATATAAACTGCCTTATCCTAATGATTTATCCTATTTATGGCTTCTTACAGACATTATAATACCGTACGTGTATCAATCAATGTATTGTGTAGTTCCATCTGTCAAAAAACGGTTTACATAATGGACAGGGTATAGTGTGTTACACAGTTACCCCGCTATTCAGTTAAGACCTAGATTTGAAAACTCGCGAGGTTATAGAACATCAGGAAACAGACGAAGTTCCACTAATTAAAAACACGGTAAAGTGTTTCGGTAGGCGATATTAAATTGAAATTAATCACTGTCGTGTATAAGGTCAACAGTCTGATAGTCAAACAAAGAATCCGGTGGTTGACGTACTGCAATTCAATTAAAAGATATCGACCAAAAATAAAGATTATACACCGTGTTTTTCACGTTATCCATAAACTTTGGCAAACGCTACTATAGCTTTTACAAATCAAATCTTACAAAGGATGTAGATAGTACTTCAAAAGCTTCGTTACAAAGATATTTGTTATTTCATTTAATGAAATTTAATTGAGTTATGCAGTAAGAAATAATAAAGAGATAAAGAGGCATGCATATTGCATATCGGGTGTTTTACGTCAAGGTATTTAGTTTGTATGAAAATTGACAAAAAATAAGAATTCTTTAATGTGTCCCATAATGAAAAATGCTTATTTCCATGGTCTGAACATCGTCCAAGTGTACATGTATATCGTCCGGAACACGGTGTATATTAATGACTGACTCGTGAAAAACTTTATAGGAGTCCCCGTTGAACTTATTTTTATTTTTGAATCAAAAAACGAGTTGGAAAAGCCTCCCCTTTTTTGGCGACTTCAAAAAAAGGAGGAGGTACACAATTCTGTTGCATTTTTAGTGTTCCGTAGTCAACAAGGAACCCTTATAGTTTCGCCATGTCCTGTCTGTCCGCAGCTTAGCTCAGAGACTCTTAAAGTGGTAAAATATTTTTTTTAGCGTACCTCCCGAACTCGTTAAGTGGGGATGTTTTTTTTTTCTCGTCTGCCTCATGGTGTGGGGTATCGTTGGATAGGTCTTTCAAAAATATTGCTGTTTTTTTTCGATCCAGGGGTCGTTTTGTGAAATATTAAGTTTTTGTTAGAGTCAATCCCAAAACAACCATGCAGGCTGCCAGCTAAATAGTTGTTTATATTTTGTGAAACAGTATTTCTGTGAATAAACACTTACATACCTACATGTTTTTGTTCAAAAATATTAATCTTCAGAGGTGGTCTTGAGTCTCCACACGACTCCAATATTGAAATATGATAAAATAAAATATATTTATTTACCTGATTCAATATCTTTACATGATATAAGCTAACTTTATAACATATAATGCATGACATCATTTCTATGGTCATTTATATTACTTTAACATTTAATAACTTCTTCGAATTGATTTGATTATTCATTATGTGTTTGACCTTGGACTGCATCGTGTATATGATACAGTGGTGGCCCAGTGGTAACCGCGGTGGTGGCCGCGAATTACGAGCCGAAGTCTTAGGTTCGAAGCCTGACAGGCGCTTTACCCTATGTAAATTATGTCATCACCACTGCTCTCAAAACGGTGAAAGAAAACATCGAGAGGAAACCGGCATGTCCTAGAACCAAAAATTTGAAGACATGTGACATCTACCAACCCGTACTGGGCCCGCGTGGTGGATTACAGCCCACTATTTCTGGCCCGTGTCCCAGCAGTGGGTACATTATAGGCTGATTATGTGGGCTGCCTCGTTGGTTTAGTGGTCGGAGGAGCTACTGCTGAGCATGAGGTTATGAGTTCAATTCCCAGAACGGAGAAAGAGTTATTGGGATTTTTTGTCTGGAATTTTGATGGCAATAGTCTCGCCCCCTGTAACATGGGACTTAAACATAACAGGTGAAATATGGATGTATTATTATAATAGGTTTTTTGAAGTGAAAACTTCTTTAGCGGCGTTGTGCACTTTTGTTGTGATGGGTAAAAAATGTTAAAATCGCGTCAGGACACGTGACCTGATCGAAAATTCGTAAGACGGAGCTCGCGTCAGGATACGTGACCTGATCAAAAATTCGTAAGACAAAAATAATATTCGGTTCGGCCATGTCTCGGTCCGATCCGAACATTCGCACTTTGCACTTCGGAGTAGACCCCCTGGGCTTGGGAAATTTTCTTGAATCGAGTCAAAGAAATGTAGACCATATTATGTTACTAGTAGCTACTAGTAACTAGAGTCCGACCGAAACTGGTTTTCCGGCCGAAACCGAAACCGAAACCGAATATTCGGCCGTGGCTTCAGTTTCGGCCGAAACCGAAACCGAAACCGAAACTCACGTGGTTAAGTTTTAAATTCCTTAAAATACTGAAATTTGGTGCATTTTACCCATTATTCTGCATTAATTAGGACATGGAATGGAAACACAATAGGTATATTAATTCTGTTGTAATCATTTATTCAATACTAGCTTCTGCCCGCGGCTTCGCCCGCGTGAATGTCGGAATCCCACGGGAACGTGTTACCAGGATAAAAAGTATGTGCTTCCCCAGAATGCCATCTATCGCTTTGCCAAATCAGAAGTTCAGTGGCTTAGGCGTGAAATGTAACATACAGTTTCAAGTTCAAATCCTCCCCAAAAACCGAATTACCCCTTTTTGCCCCGTCAGGGGTAAATTTTCGACAACTTTACATACTTATTATTAATTATTTTCTGTCGAAAGTATCAATACTGAGTTTCGAGTTAATCGGACCGCGCATTAAATTTCTTCCACACAAACTTCAACACCCCTATATCCCCTTTGAGGGGTAGTTTTGAAAAACTAATAATGATAAACTTTATTGCTTACTTAGGCGAGTATTCATGCCAATTTTCATGATTATTAACCTAACGAATAAGATTTTTCATATAAACTGTATCCCCGCTTTTCACCCCCACAGGGGTGGAATTTTGAAAAATCATTTGGGATGTGTTCATAACTTGATTCAAAGATTATTTATACCAATGTTCGAGTTAAAATTGACTACCCCTTTTCAGGCCGTCAGGGGTAGATTTTCGAAAAACCCTTATACATATTATTCTTTCCTTTAAATTTTAGGTATAAATACTGAGTTTCGATTAAATCGGACCGCGCGCTAAAATTCTTCCATACAAACTTTGAAACCCCCCAATCCCCTTTTAGGGGGTAGTTTATAAAAACAAAAAATGACCAACTTCATAATTTACTTAGATAAGTGTTCGTGGCAAGTTTCAAGTTTATTAACTCAAGGAATAAGATTTTTCATACAAACAAAATCCCCCCATTTCACCCTCTTAGGGGTGGAATTTCGAAAAACCCTTTCTTAGTGGATACCTACTTTTCACGAAGAATACAGCCTCCAAATTTCATGTCTCTAGGACCAGCGGTTTAGGCTGTGCGTTGATGTCTCAGTCAGTCAGTCAGGACTTTGAATTTTATATATATAGATATAATAAATAAATAAATAAATATAGATAATAATATAAAAAAATATTAATAATATTTTTATTATTTTTTCAAATTAAGTTCTCATAGCAAAATGTTTATCAGTTATCAATAAATCAATCACTAATTGTTACTGTTTCGGTTTCGGCAAAAGTTTCGGCCAATTTTGGCCGAAACCGAAACTACCACCGAAACTTGATTTTTGGCCGAAACTCGGCCGAAACCGAAACCGAAACCGAACTTTCGGTCGGACACTACTAGTAACATGGCGTGTCCTATCAGCTGATAGGACACACCATACCGGAAGACGCTACTGCCTGCCTCCAGTGCCTCCTGGCATTAAAAGGCTTAATACACTACGAGTACGCACTCGGTAGGGCCCTATTGATAGGGTAAGTGCGGTCGGGAACACCCAATCGAACTATAGTAGGACCCATCTCTCTATCTGTTACTACACTACCCTACCTAGGAGATAGGGACCCTAACGATTGGGTAGTGTAATCAGCGAGAATCTTTACGACACACACACTTCATTGGACACTTATTTTTTGCCAAACCGACACATTGTAACACTTTTTAAAAGTCATTCCTATCTGTTTTTCCCCTCAACACTTAATCAAAGTTTTTTTACAGTAGCCATTGTTCAATATTGGAAAAAAAAAACTTGCTATCGTCCGAAACTCCGAACACAAGTCATAGAGTACACAGCTATTATACGAAATACGTGGAAACAGGTTTTTAAAGTCATTAAAGTCGCATTAATAACAAAAACTGGATTTTGTAACTATGTAGTGACTTAGTTTTATTATTATGTAGTAGGTAAGGTAGTAAGTGTTAGACATTTACAATAATCCACATAACGTTACGACTTACGATTGTTTCCCCGAAGGGTTTGGCAGAGGCGTATTGTACACCTACATTTCACCAGTTGTTATTGGCGTACCTACCTAGGCATTTTGTCTTGGGGGGGGGGGGCAGCCGTACAGCAGAACCAAAACATCATCTGCCTAGCCCTTCCCCAACTATGGTGGGATCGGCTTCCACAGTCTAACCGGATGCAGCTGAATACCAGTATTTTACATGGAGCGACTGCCTATCTGACCTCCAAAACCCAGTTACTGGGTAAAATGATACCCCTTGGTAAGATTTTCGGGCTTTTAACGACGCGTAACGACTGTCAAAGATCCAAGAATGACAGCCGGGACCAACGGCTTAACGTGCTTTCCGAGGCACGGAGGGGCCCCGGTATGTCAATTTAAGCCAAGCGTAGCTTAACCTGATCGATCGACCTGTGCGATTGTTATTATTTAGCCACGGGAACCTACTCACCACTTAATTTCATCACCACTGCTCTCAAAACGGTGAAGGCTAACATCGTAAGGGAGCATAATATCCTAGAACGAAAAATTCGAAAACATAACATCTATCAAGCCGCACTGTCCACCACACCGTCCCAGCAGGAAACATTATAACTTAGAATCGCGACATATTCGCCAAAAATGTAAACAAATATGAGTTTATGGAAAAATAACTTTAATTCCTACACAATAAAGTTCACTTTACGCTACAACTTCAAACATTTTTATAACAATTTTTCAATAGTGCTAGTCACTCTGAAATCAACTTAATTCCTATTAAAATAAAGTTGATATTTCTTTAACTTGAACAACAACCAGTCTTACCAAGGGGTATCGTATTACCCAGTAACTGGGTTGTGGAGGTCAGATAGGCAGTCGCTTCATGTAAAATACTGGTATTCAGCTGCATCCGGTTAGACTGGAAGCCGACCCCAACATAGTTGGGAAAAGGCTAGGCAGATGATGATTTCTTTAACTTGAAATAACTTCAATTTGAAACAAATAAAATTTGAATATAGGCTGTTTATGCTTAAGTCCAATGACGCCTGTAATCCTCGAAGGGTAAGGCAGAGGTGTACCTCTTGTCCACCCTTAATTCACCAGTTATGTTCAAGTCCCATGTACGCCTATTGACATCCACTGGGCACGAGTTGAGACTCCGAGCTGCTGCTGAGAAAACCCGGGCATTCCATAACCAATACACTTTGTGAGAGTTGCCTATAGAAAAAACCGGCCAAGTGCGAGTCGGACTCGCGCACCGAGGGTTCCGTACAATTTAAAATTATTAAAAATATTTTTATTATATGATGTAACTAAAAATTTACGGTTTTCTCGATTGTTCTTTAATCTGTGCTATAAGACGTTGCTTCGTGCCAAATTTCAAGATTCTGAGTTCACGGGAAGTGCCCTGTAGGTCTTGATTCCCTTGCGAGTGTCGGTTTGCGGAAATTTGCGGCATAAACGGCTGTATCTTTTGATTGCGTTGGCTTAGAAGTTTGATTTTTTCACAGCTCCAAGGGTCAGTAGACCTGAGTATTTGATATAAATTCCAGCTTGATACCTCCACGCGTTTCTGAGAAAAAGGGTTTTTACAGACAGACAGACGGACGGAGGGGCGGACAACAAAGTGATCCTATAAGGGTTCCGTTTTTTATTTTCGAGGTATGGAACCCTAAAAATTATATAAAGGTGGCGATTCGCACTTTTCGGGCGAGTAAATTCGTGCCAACCGACCATTAAGCCCTACAAGGTCGTTGTCAGAGGTTATGAAGAACGAAGTATACGTTTATTTGCATTAAAATGCGACGCAAAGAAAAAACACAAATAGGTACAAAAAAGAACAACTTGGGGGAAAGGTTATGTCTGTGAAAGAAGATTGCGGAAAAACCAAGATGCGTCGTGGAAAAAACGCAAGCCATATGGGAAAGTACCATACCATCATCATCTGCCTAGCGTTGTCACAACTATGCTGGGTTCAGCTTGCAGTCTAACAGGATGCAGCTGAATAGGTACCAGTATTTTACATGGAGCGACTGCCTATCTGACCCCCACAACAAGGAAAGTACTAGATATTTATACCTATCGGAAATAATAGTTAACCTATACTTACTGCATTCGCGTTACAGTTTCCAAGCATGTAAACAAATAAGTGTTTTTACAAAAACAACTTGAGTACCCATCACACTAACTTCCAACATTTTTATAACGTTATCAATAGTACAAGTCATTCTAATATCAATTTAATTTGCAGTTGAATATGGTTGATATTCGTTTAAGTGGAAATAACAGCAATATGAAACAAAGATTTGATTATAAGACTCTAGGCGGAAATTCAGCAACTCGCCGCCCTGAATTCTATAATTATTTAATTAATCTACTGTCAATTTTAATGTTAGATTCTAAGTTCAATCAAAAACATAAGTCATTTATTCAAACTAGGCTGAGAATCAGCACTCTTCGAACGTCAAAATTACATAAGACGCCCGCCCTTCACCACTTCCTAGTGCTTTAGCTGGGAGGAAGAAGGGGTCTTAGTATGCAAAGATTCACTTCGGTCACTCATCCATGAACCGACCTCGGCAAGCGTTGCTTAACCTTGAAGATCAACCCGTGCGGCTGTTTATTTAGCCGTGAGTGTAATTAATCACCACTAAATCTACTGTCAAGTTTAATTTTAGATATTACAGTTCAATCAAGTTTTGATAAGATCCGTATCAGCATTAAAAGAGGTCGACATCTTTTCAGTAAACAACAATTTCAACATGGCGCTTTCGCATCGCAATTTTAATGACACTAGCTTCCTCCAGCGACTTCGTCCGCGTGAAATTTCCCCGTTTTATATCAATACTAGCTGCGCCCCGCTGTTTCACCCGCATAAGTTTCGATCCCGTGGGAATATCGGGATAAAAAGTACCCTATAGGTATGTTAATCCTGGTTAAACTATCTGTGTGAAAATTTCATCCAAATCCGTTCAGTAGTTTTTGCGTGAAAGAGTAACAAACATCCATCCATCCATCCAAATTTTCACGTTTTTAATATTAGTAGGATAACACTCGGAAATTACTGTAGCTTCCCGCTAGTGAAAGAATTTTCGGAATCGGATCAGTAGTTCCGAAGATTACTCCTACGTACAAACTCAATATGTTTTCCTCTTTATAATATTCATAGATCATGACAATAAAATTACCCTACCGACAAAAGGCTAGCGTCGAAAACAGAATATGGCACAAAATTATAAATGTATGGTACACTTGACATTAGACGAACCCATCATTCTCTTGCGCTTATCGCAATATACATACATAATTGAGGTCGAAGCAACATGTCTTTTTATTTAGTCTTCCACAGTCCTCTATTACTCCGTGCTTCGGAACGTATGTTAAAAAAAAAAAAAAAAGCCGTTGGTCCCGGCTGTCATTCATCAATCTTTGACCAGTCTTACTAAGAGGTATCGTATTACCCAGTAACTGGATTGTGGAGGTCAGATAGGCAGTCGCTTTATCTAAAATACTGGTATTCAGCTGCATCCGGTTAAACTTGAAACCGACCTTATCATAGTTGGGAAAAGGCTACGTAGATAATTAGTCTCTAGGTAGTCGTCATCTCGGTATTCACCCCGTTTCTAACCATATCATCATTCACACAGTCCATCCATCGTTTCTTTGGTCTTCCCCTACTCATACATACCTATAGCCATCCACATTCATACTCAAAACTTTCCTCACGTTTTTTATTTACTATAAATATATGCCATGCGTTATTATCGTGAGGAAACTGGCAAGTCCTAGAACCAAAAAATTCGAAGACATGACATCTACCCGCACTGGGTCCGCGTGGTGGATTATAGCCCACTCCCTCTCACAGAGAGGAGGCCTGTGTCCCAGCAGTGGGAACATTTTAGGCTGATTATGTTATGTATGCACTATTTACTGAGTCATTTTTTCCCGGGATTTTGTTATTTCCAAATTCAGATTGATCCTACAATAATCAATTATAATCTTCATGTGGTCACTGACCGTGAACCTTGACACCAACACGACACGACACTATTATCTACATGATTAATATCTAGTTTTTGACCCATCGTTTATATTAAAATCCGTTTTTAACGCATCAAGAATGTAGAAACTGACCACACCACAAACATGATTACCTACAAATTTTAATCTCAAACATTAAAAACCGCATCAAAACAAGTCAATTAAATCTACAATATCTACCAACTATAACAAACAAAATAAAAAAATAAATCATTAAAAAAGGTCACTCGTACGTACCTAAGTATTTAAAATCACAGCACTTGTAAAAAAAGAACTAAAACACACTTTGGAGCGTCAAAATATAAAGGTCATTTGTTAATAACGATTTGTTTAATAAAAATAAAAACTTTAGCGATGTCTGGTGTTTATAATGACATCTTACAGGCGACTGACATGATGTGCCCGCAGCGATTGAATAAGAAATAAACTAGACACATTGAGATTACGTCATGTGAAGGAAAACTTGTTAGTCCGCAAGGTTGTGGAGATTGAAGACTTGTTGGGTTATTAACGTCTTCCCTGATATGGAAACTGTAATATGAATGAGATTGTAACTGGTCAAAAGGTCAAGGGATGTATGAAAGCGTCGAAGACTTACTTATTAGGTGAAAGAATATACTTAACTACTTATAGTTTTCTACAAAAGCGTTGCAGTCTTTTTATATCTTCATGATCTGCCTAAAGTATTCCTATCTATGTTGGTAGACCGTAAGACCGGATTATCGAAATTTCAGGGAGGGAGTGCACGGAGTGGACCGTAATGCAGTAGGATTACGTTCCACTCCCTCTCACAGAGAGGAGGCCTGTGTCCCAGCAGTTGGAACGTTATAGTTGTTATGCTCTGCCCCTCCAACTTGAGTTAAGAATGCCGTTGCCCGGGCCAATGTTTTATTTAATTTGCCTGACTCACAAACAGGCAGACGACCCACCTGATGGTAGGTGGCCACGTCCACTCAAGGACACCTGCAATACAGATGCAATGCAGATCATATGGATATAGACAAACAGATGCTCCTGAACTTCACGACGAACTGCCCCATCTTTTCGCTCCAAAAATTACAGCCGTAAAAGGAGGCACGGATTGTTCGCTGTGTCACTCGAACCCAGTCTCCTGTCCCTCGCAAACTTAACGCCCTCTTGGACGCTAAGCCTGACTGTGATATGTTCACGGATGAATGGAAGAAGATATTATTATTATTATATTTGTATGACCTGCATGTATTTGTTCCGAGTCTGGGTGTTTTTCTATCTATAATATGTATGTATTTACAAAAAAAAAAATGTATATAAGTAGTTTATCAGCCATCTTGTTACCATAACACAAGCATTAGGTTGCTTAGCTTGGGACAAATGGTGCTGTGTGAAATGTCCAGGGATATTATTATTATTATATTGTCAGTATGTCTTGAGTATTGTGAGATGAGCGTATGACTGTCGAGTAGTTGTATACTTTGCGTTATTGTACTTAATTTACGTTACAGTATAAATCTGATTTACATCCGTCACCTCACACATCAGGTACTACAGTTGAAAACCAGCGTCAGGCACTAGTTGTCTGGCATTTTTGCTGAACTGGGCCTTTTTGGTGCAGCCATGAGGCACACTTTCCTGCTAATTTCTTACATCGGATCTTTCCATTTGATTTTTATTTGTTGCTATCTAATGTACTCGTTTGTCTTTGTATTTTCTTTCTTTCTATGTGTTTGTGTCTTTAACTAACGTCCTTAAAGCCTTGGCCGTTTTATGTTAAAACAAACAAATAAAGCTGAAATATCTCATTGTAGGTACCCATTACCTCTTGTACAGTCACGAGCCAAAGTATGTATACACTCGGCTTTATTCAAAAGCGATTTCCTCCTTTATTTTTGAATGAAATTTTATGTTGTTACGAAGATAGCATTTTCGAACCATAGGGTTTATATAATGTGTCGTATTTCTGCGTTCGTTATTTCACGAAAAAATCGCAATTTAAAGTTGCCAAGTGTTGACACATTGGTGCTCGGGACTGTACAGGACCGCACGTCGGTGATAACACTTTATCCTTGACCCAGTCTGGCGTAGCATGGAATTTCAATAGATTCAGAGGTCTGCTGGACAGAGCGGCAGTGTCCTGCACCCTAATTGCGTAACACACGATTAATCGGAATTGGTTTCATTTTGACAGTTCAACAACATTCATTGCGTTATTTGCGTGTTGAGCAGACAAATTTTTCGAACTTAGGAAGCAATGGATTAGCAATTTGCTTCAAAATGATTCAGATTCCGATTGATTGTGTGTTACGCAATTGGGGTGCAGGTCATGTTTACCTAAGGACCGATGGCAGGTGGCGCAGACGAGTCCGAGTGGAGACTGCATATTGGCAAGCGTAATGCGGGAGACGTTGTCTAATGATATAATATAATTGCTAATAGTCAAATAATTAACTATTAGTTAAAAAAAATACCATTAGATAAACAAAAAATTGATCAAAAACCACACTTTGCAAACATTTCAGACAAGAAGACATATATATTTTATTCGTGGAATAAAATTGACGTCTGACAATTTTTTTTATGGAAGAACTGTCAATAATTCAAAATTATTCATTGGATAAAGTTATCTCGCGTTGGAAAAATCAGGTCTTAGTCGACTAAAAAGTAATACAGGTTAGAATATCGAGTTCCTAAATACTTTTTTTAGTTTCCCATACCCAAAGGGTGCACACAGAACCTTATTACTAAGCGTCCGCTGTCCGTCTGTCTGTCAGCGGGCTGTATCTCATGAAGCGTATATACTAGATAGAGATATGCTGAGTTGATGGTTGAGAGGTCAGCTTACAATCTTTTTGTTTCCACTGGCGGTCATCCCGCTGCGGTACAGTGATTTTGGTGACGCGACTGTAGTGGTGTAAGCTCAGCGTGTCCGCAAATTGCCTCATCATGATACAAAATAAATAATAAACTGGTTTTCGCGCGGTTTTCCTTATCTTTACCTTGTGTCGAATTGATCTGTGATTTTATAGCGTACACATAGACGTACAGTTTTTGATTTGGGGGTAGGCAGAAAGGAAAAGGACTCATATAGCTATCGTAGCAGGTGGCGTTCTGTCAACCCTCATGGGAAGGTGTGCGTTTATGTTTGTGTGTCTATGTAAGCAGAAACTAGGGGGCTCGGGGCTTAGTAATAACAGATACACGGGTTGATTTTCAAGGTTGAGCGACGCTTGCTGAGGTCGGTTCGTGGTTGAGTGACCATCCATTACATAGTGAGAACCCTCCGTGCCTCGACTTTGGTGATTTTTGACAGTCATTACGTATAGTCAGACGTTCGATATCCTCACAACCAAGGGTCTTACCAAGGGGTGTCGTGTTACCCTGTAACTGGGTTGTGGAGGTCAGCTAGGCAGTCGCTCCATGGAAAATACTGGTATTCAGCGGCATTTATTTTAGCTTGGAGGCTTTTATTTGGGTAGTAAGTTTTTTATTTACATTTTAATTTTAAATAATTATTTTTTAGCTTGAGTATCTACGTATAGTTTTTATTATATTTGTTGGTATATTGGCGTGGCTAGCTGACATATTATGGCAAATAATTTAATTTTATGTTCTAGTCTTCTACCGAACATAGGTACCTAATGTTGTTTACAATCAAGTATTTTTTAATTGAACAGACAGCTGTGCTGCTGGGGAGTTTGTTGCGCCACTTCTTCTTCCCAGCGATAGCACTAGGAAGTGGTGAAGGGCGGGCGTTTTTGGGGGACTGTCTTTTGTAATTTTTACGTTCAAAAAGTGCTGATTTTCAGCCTAATTTGAATAAATGACTTTTGATTTTCATACAGTTAGACTGGAAGTCTTCGACCTAACATAGTTGAGAAAAGGCTCGGCAGATGATGATTGGGGTATAGGCAGGCAGCTACAGAACGCTTCGTCCACATTCATACGTCCACAGGTTGCAAGGTCTGACCTTGTTCAAACTTTAAAATCCTAATGAATATTCCAAGTTTATTTGGGTTTGAGGGTTCCGTACTCTAAGAGTGCCAACGGTACTCTATTACTCCACTGTCTGCCCGTCCGTCCGTCTGTCACAGGGCTGTATCTTTTGAACCCCAATAGGTAGACACTTGACATTTTCAGAGTGTGTACTACTATGGAGGCCATAACAACAAATAAAAAAATAAAATAAAGCTAAAAATTAAAGGGGGTTCCCATACAAGAAACTTCATTTTTTTTTCAAAATAAAAAAGCCGTCTTCGTGTACCAGTCAGACTAAGTAGGCAGTTGACCGTAGACAGTTGAATAAATGTAATATCATAAGCTTTTAATTTGCATGCCTTCAGGCGTAATATGGTTGAACTGTACTTTATTTTTAACAACATAATGTATTTACCCATATTAGCAAATAAATGATTTTGAATTTGAATTTGACCGTTCTTTTATTGTACCTATTGTTTCTTACATAAAAAGCTTAAAAAGTACGTGCCTAGTGATGACCGTTATTAAAAACCACAACAATGTGACATTCACAATGTCATTTTGTCGTTTATAAGATGAAGAAAAATCATAGTCTGGTTTATCAGACCACTAGTGCGACTAGTTGCGCCGGTGAATGGCGATAGTGTGTAGGTTAAGTTACGTTTGCCGCGGTTGGTCTGTGGATGGGTGACCATCTTTACATACTCGAGACCCCTACGTGCGTCGGAAAGCACGGTTGGTCCCGGCTTTCATACTCGTACGTGGATAGATGACAGTCGTTACGGGTCGTCAGAAGCCCCAAAGCCTGACGGGTTGTAAAGGTCAGATAAGCAGTCGGTCCGAGTAAAATACTAATACTCAGCCTTATTACAAAAAAAGGTTTATCTTTAGACACAGGCGTAAACATCGAGCCATTTTTTCATTTCGAACTTTATTCCGACAATGTTAAAGTTCTAATTGCAACAACTGACGTAAAACCTGAAGGGCAATTCCCGTAATTAAAAATGTTCAAAATCTAGTCGCAATTTCATCTCAGCGACAATGAATGTAAAAAAACTTGTCAAAAATGTAGGGAAATTAGAGGTATTTTTGACAGATTGGAACTGAGATCAGACTGTGAACGTTCTTAAAATTACAAGAATTGCCTTCCCGACTTGTAAGTTGTCAATTTTGCATTAAGAATCTTACGTTTAGCGGAATAAAGTTTAAAATACAGTAACTAACTGTCTCGCAGGTTTGGACTAGGTTTGAAGTTAGAGCTCGTTTTGTAATAAGACGGATAGGGATTTAATTCGTGTGTGCCCCGTGGTCCCTCCCGTAGCCCCTGGAAGTGACCACGGGGAATTTCTTTACCCGTGGTCCCTTCGAGAAATACAATGCTATTCACCGGTGTAACTCGAGTTATTTTGAAATCTGCCTTGGCTTCTATTGACGCGTCCTACTTCTGTTTGCATATTATTACAATTATGCAAATGTATGCATCTTCATCTGTGATTTCTTAGAAAAATAATGACGCGATTACTACTTACGTATTATAGGTCGGTTTGTATATAGGTCTAAAGACGTCACGTTTTATTCCAGGCCATGTATATAGTAAGTTGACTAACACAGGTAACTGCTTCGTTGGTGTCGCGGTTGCAAGCCCGACTACTGAGCTTCGGTTATTAGCTTTTCCATTAGGAATTTCTTAGTAACAGTCCGGAGTTTGGAAGTTGGCGGTTTAATACCCCCGTGCTTCGGAAAGCGGGTAAAGCCGTTGGTCCTGAGCCTGATCTCTCCCCGGTCGTGTCGAACTGCCGTCCCATCGGACTATGAGAGTAAAGGAACAGAGAGTGCACCTGTGTTTGCGCACACACTTGTACAAACAGAACAGACAGCTGTGCTGCTGGGGAGTTTGTTGCGCCACTTCTTCTTCCCAGCGATAGCACTAGGGCGGAAGGACGGGTGTTTTTGGGGGACTGTCTTTTGTAATTTTGATGTCCGAAAAGTGCTGATTCTCAGCCTAATTTGAATAAATGACTTTTGATTTTGACACTATAATTTCTCCTGCGTACCTGGCTAATCTCCGTTGAGATTGGCCATCGTGACCGAAATCGGTCGAGAGGCTAATACTAACAGTCACAACTCTACCTAATAAAATACTTTTAGTACCGTAAAATGCTCTAATTTGGCCTACGTAGCCTTACATTGCCTAAACATATTATTTAAATTTCATTAGTAAACTATTCTAGTTACTGGATCTCGTCTATGACACGATTATTTACGCGTGGCAACACTTACTTTTGGTTCTTACAAGAAAGATGTCAAATGTCAGTGAACGTCAGAATTTTTTAAATAGTGGCCGGTGACTTTTTTGCTGCACTTCAAAATTTTATTGTGTGAGTATTTTAAAGTATTTTTACGGGTTTTAAGGACCATTTTAAATGAAAAATAGTTCTCTGTGTTTTTATCTATGTTTTGCACTTGTAAAGCGAATTTTAGTGGTAAAATCAAGAAGAACAATCGTGTGTCGCTTTTTATGAAAAATCGACAAAACTTTGCCTAGGGGTAGGGTTGTCACTTTTAATTTTGAGACTAAAATTGTACCTAATATAATATCTATTAGACAATATTTTTACATTGTTTTTGACTAAGTTTTACATTGGTAATTAATGTAGGTATAAAGATAACACCACATATTTAGATACCTAGGTAGGTACCTATATTCTAGAACCTAAGTACCTAAGAAGTCTAAAACGTGCCTCTGATTTTTACAGAGGCAGAAGATGTCTCAAAACAAGAAAAGCACCCGTTCTCAAAGTAAAAATAATCGTCGGCATTACGTGAATTACTCTACCGAAATGCTAGACATTGCCGTTGATCTCGTAAAATCAAAGAAATTGTCATCATATGAGGCAGAAAAACAATTTGGGATTCCCAGGCGTACTATTTTAAATAAAGTCAACAAATGTCATGAAAAATCATTTGGGCGTCCTACAAGACTAAGTGAAGACGACGAAAAAATAATTGCTGACACGATAAATATCGCGGCTGAGTTTGGGTCTCCACTGACTTTATTAGATTTACGACTTGTTTACTTAATTAATATTATTTTGTAAGCGTATTTTTATTAGGTATTACATAACTACAAATTGTTACCAAGGTGCGTAATAAAAACAATTAAGACTGATGATTTTTGAATTTTTAAAATTTATGTTGTTTTATTTCCTATGGTGACAGCCCTGAAAGATTCCCCTCATAGGTACTAAATGCTCAAAAAGCCTACCTAACTTTGCCTACCTTCAAAAAAAAAAAGTAAAGCCTTTTGGATTTTAGGACATGGTTGAACTAATCTACTAATCCATTACTCTATGGGTACGAAATCGGTTTATTTGGAAATATTTAATTTAATTGCGACATTTTTGCCTAGGCAAAGTAGAGGAAATGCCATTTACTTTGCCTGCCTTTTGCAAAGCTTATTTCTCTAAAAATTTGAGGTGTAAGCTATAATGAGTTGTTTTACTAAGAGCACAAAGTTCTGATTTCCATTTTCTCTTTACAAGTCATAAATGAATTTCCTACTCACGTCAAAGTAATTTTAAAAAACCTCGAAATCCGTGCAAAGTTAGGGCATTTTACGGTACCTAAAAGTACTACGATGCGTATTTTCTGTGGTCTAACATAACATCATGTCTGTACCTAATTCTTTTTGTGTTTGTGTTCTTTCTGTGCGTCATGTTTACTGCAAATAAACGTGTTTTTTTTTCAAATTCAAGTTTATTTATTTGTAAAAACATGTGTAGATAATATACATGGTATGATGCTTATTATAGGTGTTACAAGGTATTTTTTGGTTCAACATGTTTGACCATGGCTGGTGTAAGTAGAAATAAGGTCAAAAGAAAATAAAATTTCAAAATAAAAATAAGTACAAAGAATAATAACATAAACAAATCAACAATTACAACATTACTTATTAAAAAACGGGTTGCACTCCGGGAGCGCCGCGCCGGCAGAAGTGAAAACTTGAATATTAACGTTGTGCATTTTTGATATTTTGGAATGCGGTCTACTCTCCCTCCGTCTTACGAATTTTCGAACAGGTCACGTGTCCTGAGTTCCTGACGCGAGCTCCGTCTTACGAATTTACGAACAGGTCACGTGTCCTGACGCAATTTAAACATTTTTTAGCCATCACAACAAAAGTGCACAACGCCGCTAAAGAAGTTTTCATTTCAATAAATTCAAAAAAATAGGTCAATAGCCATGCGATTCAAAGTAAATAGAATAGATTCAGTCAGTATCTTCAGAGCAATTTATCATTTAAAAATTCATTAACATTATAATAGGTTTTTTCTGTCAGTATTTTTTTTAATGTAATTTTTTACGTAACACACTATTGACCTAAATCTGAATCATTTTTAAGGATATTGCTAATCCATTACTTCATATGTTCGAAAAATGTATCTGCTGAACAACGAAAACAAGGCAATGTATATTGTAGAACTGTCAAAATGAAACCCATTGCTACTAATGGTGTCTTACGCAATTAGCCCACTGTTCTGTATTTAATTTCTTTTTTTTTTACTTTATCACTTTCTTTACCCCGAAGCGGTAAGCAGCATACTTAAATCTATATACACTCGAGAGCAATGAATCCGGGTCACTTAAAGAATGTTAAAAATCTCGGAAACTAAAAATGATAGGTTAATGCAATAAATTGTATTTAATAGACAATGTAATACTCCTTAAATGAAAGTAAAAAAAATATGAGTCACCATACATTTTATTAACACAAAATTACATAAAGAAAAAAACTGCTGATCTCTCCTTAAAACAAAAATAGGAAACATGAAATTTTTGAACTTTATTACGATTTTCTTGAATTTTAATACTTCGTATTGCCTCCTCGTGCTTCCATTACTGCGTTTACGCGGTTTGGCATGCTGTACACCAAGTTCCTTATACGATTTTGGGGAATATTCTCCCATTCCTCTGTGAGAGCAATTTTGAGCTCACGAAGCGTGATTGGGGGAGGGTTTCGTTGTTTTACGCATCTGCCTAGCTCGTCCCAAGCATGCTCGATCGGGTTGATATCCGGGCTGCGCGCTGGCCACTCCATACGAGTAATGTTCATCTCTTGAAGGTAGTCATTCACAATCCTGCCTGTATGAGGTCGGGCATTGTCATGCATAAATATAGCATCCTCACCTAAATTGACCATAAATGGACCAACGTGATCATTGAGGATTTCTTCCACATACCTATCTTACGCTAGTTAAAGAGCCGTTTTCTATGATCACCAGCTCTGTGCGACTTTCAGAAGAAATTCCGGCCCACACAAGTACAGACCCACCACCGCAGGCTACTTTTTCTTCGATGCATGCTTGCTTGAATCTTTCCCCTGGTCTTCGATACACTCTGTGTCTTCCATCGTGCTTGTAGAGCATAAATTTTGATTCGTCGGAGAACATAACTTTTGACCAATCTTCAATACTCCAATTTACGTGGCTCTGGGCATATCTTAGTCTTGAAATACGATGCCCACGCTCCAGTTTAGGGCCGTTTGCAGGTCTAAGGGGTTTTAAGTTAGATTCAGCAAGCCGACGTCTTACTGTCCATGCACTTGGGTTACTTCCTCCGAGGCGTCGAAACTGATTTGTGAGTTCAGTTCCTGTGAGAAAGCGATTTCGAAGCATGGTGTTCACCAAGTATCGGTCTTCTCGTGCTGTGGTACACCTGGTTCTGCCCGTTCCTGGTCTGCGTAGGTTAGAACCAGTTTCTTCGTAACGTCGGAGAACTCTTTGTACTGTTGACAGCGACACACCGACAGTCCTGGCTGTATCGCGCTGACTCCGGCCGGTTTCCAGCATTGTAAGTATTCTGGTGCATTCTTCAGGCGTAAGCGACATAATTTCAGCTTGAATAATGAATATCACTATCAACATGGTTTATGTACCCACATAAATGACAGATTACAAACAAAAGCAAAACCAAATGCTGTAATTTCGTAGTTCCATCTTCGAAAGTGGCCCTTTTTCAAATTTGATTTTTTTATGATATAACTTAACAATAACTAAGAAGTTTTAATAACTTCATTTAAGGAGTATTACATTGTCTATTAAATACAATTTATTGCATTAACCTAGCATTTTTAGTTTCCGAGATTTTTAGGATTCTTCAAGTGACCCGGATTCATTGCTCTCGGGTGTATATAAAATTCAAAGTCCTGACTGACTGACTGACTGACTGAGACATCAACGCACAGCCTAAACCGCTGATCCTAGAGACATGAAATTTGGAGGGTGTATTCTTCGTAAAGAGTAGGTATCCACTAAGAAAGGGTTTTTCGAAATTCCACCCCTAAGAGGGTGAAATGGGGGGATTTTGTTTGTATGAAAAATTTTATTCCTTGAGTTAATAAACTTGAAACTTGGCACGAATACTTATCTAAGTAAATTATGAAGTTGGGCATTTTTTGTTTTTATAAACTACCCCCTAAAAGGGGATTGGGGGGTTTCAAAGTTTGTATGGAAGAATTTTAGCGCGTGGTCCGATTTAATCGAAACTCAGTATTTATACCTAAAATTGAAAGGAAAGAACAATGTGTATCAGGGTTTTTCGAAAATTTACCCCTGACGGCCTGAAAAGGGGTAGTAAATTTTACAGGGGAGGATTTTACAGCGTGGTTCGATTAACTCGAAAATTGGTATGAATAATCTTTGAGTCAAGTTATGAATTTTTTTAAATTCCACCCCTGTGGGGGTGAAAAGCTCCCCATACAGTTTATATGAAAAATCTTATGAATTTAGTTAATAAACTTGAAACTTGGCAACAATACTTGCCTAAGTAAGTAATAAAGTTTATCATTATAAGTTTTTCAAACTACCCCTCAAAGGGGGATATAGGGGTGTTGAAGTTTGTGTGGAAGAAATTGAATGCGCGGTCCGATTAACTCGAAACTCAGTATTGATACTTTCGACAGAAAATAAGTAATAAGTATGTAAAGTTGTCGAAAATTGACCCCTGCCGGGGCAAAAAGGGGTAATTCGGTTTTTGGGGGAGGATTTGAACTTGAAACTGTATGTTACATTTTCACGCCTAAACCACTGAACTTCTGATTTGGCAAAGAGATAGATGGCATCCTGGGGAAGCACATACTTTTTATCCTGGTAACACGTTCCCGTGGGATAACTTCCGACATCCACGCGGGCGAAGCCGCGGGCAGAAGCTAGTAATAAATATAATAAAAAATAAAAGCATACTTTATTTATAGTAACATCCATATTTCACCTTGTAACAAAGGGCATGCCTATGTATTGCTAGCAACCGTGCACCAAACCCGAAACCGGCACCCTAATTGCGTAACACACGATCAATTGGAGTCGGTTTCATTTTGACAGTTCAACAACATTCATTGCGTTATTTACGTGTTGAGCAGACAAATTTTTCGAGCTTATGAAGCAATGGATTAACAATTTGCTTCAAAATGATTCAGATTCCGATTGATCGTGTGTTACGCAATTAGGGTGCGGGTTGCCACTGAGAAGATTAATAGTCATAGTCATTTGTTCATAAACAAGTATAACTTGTATCTAGGGTTACCAGATGGAAAATTAAAAAGTCCTGACAAAAAGCCTGATTTCCATAGAAAAGTCCTGAGATTTTGTCGCATACGTAATTCAAAACTCTGTGAAAAAAAAAATCGTAATTGGTTTTAGGCCCATTTAAGTTGATTCTAACTCTAAAAATATGTTGATGTTAATTACGTTGATTTGTGAATATATCCAAAGAAGAAACAATTATATGTCATATCAGCCAGTGCTTAAAAAGGGGCTTAAGGGGCTTGTGGCTAAGTAATAGCAGCCGCACGGGTCGATCGATCAGGTTAAGCTACGCTTGCCGCGGTTGGTCCGTGGATGGGTGACCATTTTCACATACCAAGTCCCCTCCGTGCCTCGGAAAGCACGTTAAGCCGTTGGTCCCGGCTGTCATTCGTGGATCTTTGACAGTCGTTACGGGTCGTCAGTAGCCCGAAAGTCTGACAACCAGTCTTACCAAGGGGTATCGTATTACCCAGTAACTGGGTTGTGGAGGTCAGATAGGCAGTCGCTTCATGTAAAATACTGGTATTCAGCTGCATCCGGTTAGACTGGAAGCCGACCCCAACATAGTTGGGAAAAGGCAGGCAGATGATGATCAGCCAGTGCTTAAAAAACTTAAAAACTAAGCGACTACGCTAAGGGCACTCCCATGGGGAACCCCCTTAGGGCGTCGCTGGGAGAGGGCACCTAGGGACAGGCTGGATCGGAATTACGTTGCATTATTTAGCAACGGGCCTGCTAATCCGCTCAGGGAAAAACGAGCGTGATGTCTTGTTATTATTATAGTAAATCCTACTATCCTACTAATATTATAAATGCGAAAGTTTGTATGGATGTATGGATGTTTGTTACTCTTTCACGCAAAAACTACTGAACGGATTTGGATGAAATTTGGCACACAGGTAGTTTATAACCAGGAATAACACATAGGATACTTTTTATCCCGAAATTCCCACGGGATCGAATCTTACGCGGGTGAAACCGCGGGGCGCAGCTAGTAAGTACTATTTATGATTTCAAGTTATTATAGTGAGTCAACGAAGAGAAATGGGTCATCCAATCTCGTAGCTCTCCTGACCTCTCTGATAAGATTACAAGGTACATACCTACTTATGTTTATGAAGAAGACAAATAGCATAACGTTACGTTTATATCGTTCCCACTGCTTGGACACAGGTCTCGTCTCTGTGAGAGGGAGAGGGTCGTAATCCACGAACCAGCCGATCGATTCTGTAAAAATCTCGCCGTGAAAAGTTAGGTGAAGTGAGCTAAGAGTGAGTTGTCAATGGTGTCAATCCCTAGCATTAGTTGGAATGACAGCAGTGCGATTCTGTCCCCTAACCATTTCACCGTGAAAATTAACTTAGCTGAAGTGAGCTGTAGAATCGATCGCTATGATTTCTAGAACACAATTTTAAATTAAGACGGTTAGGTGAATTGAATCTAATTAAAAAAAGCATGTAGGTATTGAATCGGAATAAATCAATTGATTTTAATCAGAAAATCTATTTGACGGCACGGTTGGCGCAGTGGTTAAGCGATTGACTGCTGCGCTGCGTGTCGCGGGTTCGATTCCCGCACGGAACAAATATTTGTATGACCTACATGTATTTGTTCCGAGTCTGGGTGTTTTTCTATCTATAATATGTATGTATTTACAAAAAAAAAATGTATATAAGTAGTTTATCAGCCATCTTGTTACCATAACACAAGCATTAGGTTGCTTAGCTTGGGACAAATGGTGCTGTGTGAAATGTCCAGGGATTTATCCAGGGATTCATTTTGAGCTGTAAATTTAGACTGGTTTTTATTTATTTATTAAATAACAAAACTAGGTGTGTCCCTCGTCTTCACATGTAGGTGCTAAAAGAGTAAAATTCTGTACTGTGTTCGAAATTTCTTTTCCAAAATTTTTGACGGCACGGTTGGCGCAGTGATTAAGTGATTGACTGCTGCGCTACGTGTTGCGGGTTCGATTCCCGTACGGAACAAATATTTTAATTGCCTACAGGTTGTTGATCCGGGTCTGGCTGTTTGTGTATGTGAGTTTAAATGTTTGTGAACGCACCCACGATACAGGAGTAATTCCTAGTGAGGGGCAATGCTTAAAAAAAAAAAACCAATCATATTTGGATAAAACTTTAATACCTTCACATAACGTTCAGTTTGCGCTACAAATTCAAAATTCACTTAGTTTACACTACTACAAAGTTGATTTTTGGTGGTAAATAACATCAATTGGAAACATGGTCGCAATCTTGACCGGAGACCGCGAATCGGCAAACGGGTTGGACGCCATCAGGCTAGGTGGAACGACGATCTTCGCAGGAAGGCTGGTAGCAGCTGGATGAGAGTTGACGAGAATCGAACTGAATAGCGTGCAATTGGAGAGGCCTATGTCCAGCAGTGGACTTCTGTAGGCTGATAATGATAAATGTAAACAAAGTTTTCAATTGAGTTTTACAATCAGTCAATAAATTATTACCATAGACATGGTGTTTGTGTCAAGCTACCCGAAACTGTCAAATTTTCCCAATCAACCTTGAACCTTAATGCTTTAGCGATAAAGTCAGACAGCATCTGTCTGGCATTAATGCTGAAATGAACCTTTTTGGTGCAGCCGTGAGGCACACACTATTGTTGTCTGAAACATTTTTTGTTATTTTTTTAATTTTGTATTTTGTGTTTCACGAACTGTGTCCAAATAAACGTTTTTCTTTCTTTTCTTTCTTTCTTTCTTTAAAGTTGAAAATCTATTAAAGAAATTTGACATATTGTAGTAGGTTGATGTGCTGGCGTCTGTACCTGACATAATTATAATCGGGACATATTCGCCAAAAATGTAAACAATTATGAGTTTATGATAAATGATTTTATTTTTGTAAGTAGGTTTGTACAAACACGTCAATCATATTTTAAAACTAGATGAGGTCGGCGTTTCCTATCTGACTAATCTGAAAAGAAAGGCCGAAACAAACTCAGAGGTCATCAGTCTCTTTTAAAGTCCAGACATAATCTCTCTCTCTCTCTCTCTTGTATTTATGATTTGTTGACATTGTATTTATTTTTATATTGTGATTGTATATATCTCGTGTTTCGTGAGTTTTGATTGTAATATGGGAGAACCTGAAATAAATGGATTTTATTTATTTTTTAATCTTGGTCAGATCATATGAAGACCATGTAGATCGATGTCTGAGATGGTTTTTTGAGGAAAGAACCACACAGATTGAGAGGACCTGTCCAGTTAGTGCACGCATTTGTCAGAAATCGTGCAGCTCAACTCAAAACTTAGGGAGGGAAAAATAACTTTAATACCTACACAATAAAGTTTAATTTACGCTACAACTTCAAGCATTTTTATAACTTTTTCAATACTGAAACTCACTCTGAAATCAACATATTTATTTAACTTGAAATAACGTCAATTTGAAACATAAATAAAATTTGAATATTTTTGCCACGTTTATATCTGTACTTGTTACTTTATAGCAATAGGAAGTAGGTAATTAAAAGTAGTTAGGAACTCGATTATCAAACCTGTATTACTTGTTTGTTGTTAGTCGACTAAGATACTGAGAAAAGTTCTAGCCGTGTCGTCACCCGCAAATATTTGACGGACGCGGGACTTGAATCGCGAGGCATGTGCTACGTTCCATCCTTATATTATAATTGTATAACTAATTGGACTAGTCAATCAATCGATTCAGCGTATCGTAGTCCACTGCTGAACATAGGCGGCTGTTCCCACACTTTTTTTTTTTTTTTTGAAGTGATAACTTCTTATGGGAGGGTAAACCGCTTCGTAACGTAACGCGTTACGGCGCCGGTCTGTCTGGCTTCCCTTTCTCTCACGCATATGGCAGCGGTAGGCAGGCTCTTCCTCTCTCACTCTAACCCACAGCGCTAGTCGTATTTCGGCCAGACGCTTCCCCCTCTCTCTACTCGGTGTTTAGTGTGCGATAGACATACCATAGATTAGTTTAAGTTATCACTTCTGTCGGGCGTCCCGAGACGCGCGCGTTTTTTTTGTTTGTTGCGATATCATCAAATAACTGCTTCCGCTCCGGGAGGGCGCCTTAGACTTTTACTGACTAAAACCCAGCCGTGTTCCTTCAGTTGCCTGTGCCAGGAGCCACGGTAACTCATTCGAACAACCCGCGGCCCTGGCAGGCCGGGGTCCGGTGCTCTAGCCGACCCCATCACTTAGTCCTGACATCTCTTTGCAACACAACGCACCGTCGACCTGGGCCTGTCCTTGCCGGACGGCGAGCTGCCCATTGCTCGCCATCCGCAAGCCCGCGCCGTGGCCAGGAATTGGCTGTCAATTCTCAACGTCCATAGGGCGTGTGCTGTGGCGACTAGGGGCGTGAGGGCGCAGAGATTGCCTCTCCCTTACGCGCTCCGCCTCCTCCTTCGCGAGCATTACTGCTTCGCAGGAGGTGACGGCTTCCCATGCACTCTCGCTCCGTAACATGGCCTGGCCCAGGGGAGGACGCGAGAGATTGCCGTCACGAGGATGCGGCGGTGCTCCGCCCAAGCCGGGCAGAACTCCACCGTGTCCTCCGGGCGATTCACACAATGGTTACACCCGGGCGCCACAACACTCTGTCCTCTCCGCGTCCAGTCTAGGAGTCTACTTTTCAAGTCCGTGATCGAAGATACGAGCCCGTTCGAAAGTAGTTGATACGTCAAAAAAATGATCTTTATTTGGACAGTCGTTGTGACCCTTCACGGCTTTCTTAGCAAACTAAAGCTTCAACGTAAAGTTACAAAGACGGCATCAACATGCAGCATTTGTGTAGCGACAAAAAGATTGAAGTGACTGACTATGTTACGACACTCGCTTGTTAGTGCCAAAGAAATATCAACAATGCGTTCTTTAAAATAAAGTCCAATATAAATAACTTTAGAAGAGTATTGCCCGTTTTGATGCGCTCTCGGGAAAGTGGAAGTTTATTATTTTCGACTTTATTTAAAAGCTGGCAAAGTCGATGTTTGTTTGGCAGTCAAAACGCTTAGTGTTATTGTTTAAAAAGGGATAAAACAAACACAAAACATGGATTTTTAAAAACATATATTTTTATTAATGTTAAAAAATATTTACATTTTGTAATACATTTGCTAACACAGTACTATCTAATATAATTAATGCTATGCTCCTGCTGTCTCCTCTGTGCTAAACGAGGATGAAGCGATCCTTACAGCTAAAGTGCGAGGGAGACGAACTTTAGACAAATTTTGGTGAAGAAGTCATTTTTCCTCATATAAAAGGCTGGCGCAGACCTGCCGAAGCGGAGATTTCACTGGCAAACAAATATCGACCTTGAAAAAGTTGAAATAAAGTAGAAAATCAATAATCTAACTCTCTCGGACTAATTGAAGTTTATTTATTTTCTACTTTATTGCAACTAAGAAAAAGTTAATATTTGTTTGGCAGGGAAAACCGTGCATTATTACGCTTTGCCAGGTCTCGAACCTATTATTGATGATTGCATTTTATTGTTATTATAACTCAGAAGGACGATTCTGACAACCAGTCTTACCAAAGCTGTGTTACCCAGTAACCTGGGTGCGGAGGTCAGAGGAAGTCGCTCCATGTGAAATACTGGTATTCAGCTGCATCCAGTTAGGCTGGAAGCCGACCCCAACATAGTTAAAGTCTACACAAATTTATGTTTCAAGTTAACCAAATATCAACTTTATTTCTATGTCCATTAAGTTGAATTCAGAGTGAAAAAGTTATAAAAATATTTGAAGTCGTAGCGTGCCTGAACTGAGCTTTATTGTGTAAGAATTAAAAGTTATTTTTCCAATAACTCATATTTGTTTACATTTTTGGCTAATAACTCGCGAATGCAGATTAGGAGAATTGGTTCACTCAGCTGTCAAAATATACTAGACAGACACTATTTATCTCGTTCTAAAGCTTGTCTCGCTCGCACAAATTCGCCTACCCATCCAAAAAAGTTCCTTCGACACGGGTCCAGTTGTTTACGAGAAATGTACATAGATTAACATACTTGTATGAGCTATTTTAAATATACATTTTATTTTATTTTGTATGGGGCGTTTAGAAGACTACGTATGGCGCGGTCTGGATTCGGATCGGTGGCATTTTTATGTGAAGTTAGGGCTGATTTTTCAATAAACAGATAATCTTTTGTCTAATGATCATAATGGCTTTGACAGACCTGTCATTGGAGCAGTGGCGAAGCTACGCGACCAGGGACCCCGGTGCGAAAAAAAAGAAGTTGGAGCCTTATCCAAACTGGCTAGGTTTTATTTTTTCTAACCTATGTAGTCTAAATTCAATTTTTTTTTTGTTTCGGTGTTTTATATCCTCATGGATGTCCTGTGCCGGGGGGGGGGGGGGGGGGCTGTGTGTGTCACTGACTTTATGGCCCTGATATATTAATCTCAGTAGTTTGATGTGTATCCTGTATTAGGTTACGATGGGACTGACATACGCTGTGCGTTATAAAAGTCCGTAAAATTTAAAGAATAAAAAATAAACCTAGTATTAATAAGTCGATCGCAAAACAGCCGATTGGTTGAAGTGGCTACACACAATAACTCACACAACATAGCACAAATAATTTATTAATTGTATGTTCTGAAGGTGGAAGAAATTTTTTGCTAGGTCAGTTCGAGTTTTGCTGATCGAGGGGCCCCCAAGCCCAGGGGGCCCAGCACCGACTAGCCCTCCGATAGCCACGCCACTGCATTGGAGGCAACCTTATTGTAGCCAGAATAAAGATCACTCTAGCAGTGAGATAACTGTGAAAAGACTAACTTTTATGTGAAGAATAAATATGACAGGTTGACATAATTTCTATACAAAATCTGCCATATTAATTCTTCAGATGAAAGTAATTTCAACGTGAAAAATTGGCCCTTAGGGTTGGTATTAATAATTTACTCAATCTGAGAGTTTCTTATAACTATAGTAATACGAGTACAACAGTATTATTATACACCGTGTTGTTCACGTTATTCATAAACTTTGGCAAACGCTTCTTTAGCTTTTACAAATCAAATCTAACACAGGATGTAGTACTTAAAAGGCTTCGTTACAAATATTTTAATAGAGCTATGCAGTAAGAAAGGGTCTTAATTTGGCCTATGTTGCCGCTTAGTGCAATTAAAATGATAAATCTATCAAATGCTTCGGATAAAGACGTAAAGAAGCATACATTTCGGGTGATTTACGTCAAGGTATTTAGTTTTTATGAAAATTAATAAAAAAATAAGAATACATTAATGTGTCCTTAATGAAAAATGCTTATTTCCATGGTCTGAACATCTGGTCGAAGTTTATGTATATCGTCCGGAACACGGTGTATAAAGAAATTAATTGAATGTTAAAGTCTGGTGTACAAATGTAGGCCCATATTTATATTTCATTGTCAACATAAGCTTGAGGGGAACATCTCAAAAATTGCACTGAAAAATCTTCATTTGAACTTTATGAAATATACAATAGAGTTCAAAATTGCGTGCAAAATATTTCCCTCCGGCATGCGCTTGCGCATATTTTTAAAAATTAAAAGAAACTCTCAAATAAGAACAATTTATTATAAACGGACTGATAAATGAATGAATAAAAGCAACAATAGCTCAACGGTTAAGACGTCGAACGACGATCGCAAGTACGACGCCTACCCAATACACTATCGACGTGAACCCCCTAGCATAGCTAGACGGGGTAAACAGAAATACTAGTAATGTAAATAATTCATCATAACTTTAAAAATAAGGCAGTTTTATAACAGTTCACTAGCTTTGCTCACGACTTCGCTCGCGTTTCTATCAATCAATGCAGCCAACTCAGCCTATTGCAGTCCATTGCTGGACATACAGGGCTATCTATACAAGGTAAAATTAAATTAGCTAGCAAAACTTCGCAGACTTGATGAGAATCGATACATACCTAGTATTGTATACAATCAAGTATTTTCTAACTGAACAGACAGCTGTGCTGCTGGGGAGTTCGTTGCGCCACTTCTTCCCAGCGATAGCACTAGGAAGTGGTGAAGGGCGGGCGTGCCGGGGGACTGTCTTTTGTAATTCTGACGTTCAAAAAGTGCTGATTCTCCGCCTAATTTGAATAAATGACTTTTGATTTTGATATCCAACGACGATACTTTTTTTATTTGTTCTAATTTCATAAGTTGAAGTAATTACAGCTGATTACGGTGTCAACGACCGCTGGAATTAGCAGTAATTTTTAAATAAGAGATTATTAATATTGATACCCATCACGTCTGTGGAGTTTTGCCAGCCAATTTAATTTGACCCCAAATTTTAAACAAAAAGTCACTCTTCGAGTCTGTCCGTGACCGCCTGGTTCTTCTACACACAGTTTTCACCATTATTTAGAGAATTTATTTGGGAAGGTTTTTGTATATAATACGTTAATAATAAACACTTAAATGTCAATGTTTTGACAAGTCACTACATCAGTAGATTACCTCCGTGCGAAGTATGTATGCTTATGAGATCTGAGTGAAGTCGCGAACAAAAGCTAGTTAATAATAATAATAAGTATTGCATTGATCTGGCAACTAAACAGCAACTATCGGGAGATAGTGGCGCAACATTCGTATAAAACATTGATAAAAGCGCGTTGCAGCCTTGTTGCATTTAAATGGACACACTGAGGCAAATCCCACGCGGAATAAGAGACGCAAATGCACGCGTCGATTATTTTAACGACTTATGTCCGATTCCTATAACTTACGGACTGTTATTGGTTAAATTTACGGGCCGTTATTGGTTAAATTTACGGGCCGTTATTGGTAAAATTTACGGTCCGTTATTGGTTAAATTTACGGGCCGTTATTGGTAAAATTTACGGTCCGTTATTGGTTAAATTTAGAGCAGTGGTGGCCCAGTGGTAACGGCCGCGACTTACGAGTTGTAGGTCGTTGGTTCGAACCCAGACAGGCACTTTACTTTGTGTAAATTATTTCATCACCACTGCTCTCAAAACGGTGAAGGAAAACATCGTAAGGAAACCGGCATGTCTTAGAACCAAAAATTCGAAGACATGTGACATCCACCAACCCGCACTGTGTCCGCGTGGTAGATTACAGCCCACTCCATCTCAAAGAGAGGAGGCTTGTGTCCCAACAGTGGCAACATTGTAGGCACATGTGAACTGAGCATAAGAAATAACACAACTTTTCGCGTCAGATTGATCACCTCCACACAAGGTAGTTGACACAATCGGCTCGTGCGATTATCGTCTCGCATCCTGCGCAGGATTCGCTTCAGTTTGTCCAGAGATTTACAATTGCATTGACTTTTCTTTAAGATTGCGAGGCGTCTGTTACTTTACCAAAGAAATGAAATCGTTTTTCGCATTACAGAGAACCAACCCGCACTGGGCCCGCGTGGTCGATTACGGCCCACTCCCTCTCACGTAGAGGAGGCCAGTGTTTTTTTTTTAATTGAAATATGCGCCTGTGCATATCATCGATCTCGCCTGATGGAAATCGATGAGGTCTTCTTCTGCTCTTGATTTGAAAGCTGGCGGGTTGAATGTGGACACAGACGCTGGCAGCGAATGGGTACAGTTGGGCGGAAAAATCGAATATATTATGCAGTTACTTCGAGTGTGTGTGCCGACCCAATTATGTGTGTTCCACACCTTATTCTGTGCAATTGAATTGTTGACATCTATTTGACTTCACAATGGACTTGCACTGTGTCTAAGCTTACAGCAAGTCGACTTAAGACTTCATTATCGGCAACTGCGTAACGACTGCGTGGCGACCGTATGACAACATAACGACCGATTTAGTTGGGGGGTTTAAAGACTTCACTATCGGCAACTGCGTGACGACTGCGTGGCGACTGCGTGGCAACTTTTCCTCAATTTCCTTCCATGTTTTCTTCTGTATCAGTAATACCACCCCATACAAATGTGTGTGTATTGCAAGTACCGTGCGCGTACGCTTCGTTACAGGTTTTCGTGTAAGAAGTGCAGGAGCGTCGCCTCGTAGTGCTTCGCGGCGTGCATCGCGCGAAGGGAGTGTCTCTCGCCGGGGTATACCTGGGAATAACGTAATAGACAATTATTCCACTAACGAATAGATTAACGGCGAAATTTGCATGCCGTCCCTGTCACTTAAAGGAGTTTTGGAGCGACAGAAATAACACTAGTTATACAGGGTGTAAAACGACCCGGCACATAGAGCCGAAAACATTGTACCAAATTTCTTTGATAAATTTTCAACTTTACCGCTAAAGCATTAAGGTTCAAGGTTGATTGGTAAAAATTTGACAGTTTCGGGTAGCTTGACCTGCTGGCGTCTGTACTTATGGGAGCATGCAATGGTACAGTTGTCCGGTATTTAGATTTAGAGTTAAGGAACAGTTTAAACAATTGTTTTTCTTAAGTTGGAAATTTGACCTTGAAGGTATGGTTTAGTACAAAAAATGATCACATTGGCGCCGATTCCCTTGTTCACAAACTTAACTAAATTTAACTTCAGTGCATCTTTTTCTTTCTATTTCATTAAGAAAAGGACAGGAGATAAATATTAGTTTAGTCCTGTCAAATTAGTCAGCGCCTGACGTAAATTGACGTATTTTTAGTAGCCATGTTTTTAATCACGTCTAAACTGTCTGTGGAGTATCTTAATTCGACAGGACTAAACTAATATTTATATACATACTTTACTGTGTTGGCTTTACAATAGGACAAACAAATATCACTGTGTATAATTAATACTGAGAGGAATAAAAACTTTTTTACAAAAAAAAAAACAACTTTTTTAATTTTTGTTGATTTTTCAAAAACCGCTTGTCCGATTTTGTTAAAAATTTTATGGGACCATTTGGGAAGAATACCCTTTTTAACAAAAAAAAGAATTTTTCAAATTGGTTGGCACGCGACGGAGGTATGCGCGAAAAGTCATTAAAAAAAATACAAACATCCGAATTGAGAACCTCCTCAGCTTTTTTTAGAAGTCGGTTAAAAAAGGAGACGCTATACCTGTACTCGATGCGGTTTCCCGAGCCGCACGAGTTCAGCCGTCAGCGCGGCCGTGTGGCAGAAGTGCACGTTCTCATCCGCTAGTCCGTGGATTATCAGTAGTCTGCCTTCCCTGTAACATTATTCAATTATTATGATGTAGAGAACATCGAAAACTACTGCCATTTCAGATTAGAAATGCCGCTGTACCACTGACCTATATTATACAAGTACGCTGGACGTCATACTATCGATGACAAAACGAAGACATTTTTGATTTTCGCCATTTTGGCGCTGACAGCAACGTGAGCGTCCGTGGAACTAATATTTTTGACAGCGAGTTTTACAAGATGCGTATACTTTGTCGTGATAAAAATGTTCAAAATATCTCGTAGTAAACACAAAATACACAAAAAAAAGTCTCATTCCATGATTTAAACTTAAATATTCAGAGACGTACCAAAACAACACGACGGCCATTCCCAAAACAAATTGTAACAATGTACCAATTTTTAGTTCCTGAGACGCTCGAGCGTGGCGCTTTGAATCGGCACAAAAAACAACTGTCATTTCGTATAGTATAGTTAGTCCAGCATACTTGTTTGTTAGAGGTCAGTGGTGGGTACTGCAGAGACTATAGCCTATTTTGTGCTTACATGCAACCTCCGCGAGTTAGTTAAAAGTTATTGGCATGAAATACGAGACAAACATGTTCATAGTTTAAGATTAGAAGAGATTAGGCGTCAGATTTGGCTGACAAGCAAAATTAAAAAGATGTAAAATGCGTAGAATGAACCAAAACTTTTTTTCTATGACTTTTATTAATTCATCAGACTTTCATACAAAAATAAAAATTATTCGATTTTCTGTTACGAACTCCACGCGAAGCAAAAGAAAGCGCTAGTTAGGTAAACAAACTGCCGTGGCTGGTACAAAATTCAGCGCAGGGGAGCGGGGGTTAGATAGAACAACGAAATCTTTTGGTAAATGTATTATGTTTTGTAAAAAGTCATAGAACAAAAGTTGTTGTGTATGGAGTTAGTAATCCAGTCCTGCAAGGTTTTTAGTGTTCCACCAATAACCCTGTTTTTATGGGGTGTACCACCACATAAAGACTGTTTAAAGGCAGAATGTGGGGTCCTCGGTTTGCCGGTTTGGACTAAGTGTTACTGAGATTTTCATTAGGGAATTCTTATGCCCTGGATAACGTGACTGTACATATTCGTGTATGTGTGCGTGTGTGAGTAACCTACTGGTCGGGGAAGAAAGGCGCGTGTGCGAGCACGCTGGCGCGCGTGTAGGCGTGCGGCGCGCGCGCGGGCGCGCCCATGTAGCGCTCCGTGTAGGCGGTGTCGTACAGCCGCCAGCACGTCACCGGCGCGCCCGCCACGCACGCGCGGAACACGGCGGGCCGGGTCGCCAGCGCCAGCAGGGACAGGTAGCCGCCTGCACACAACAGACAGAAGTATCAGAGCACAACGCTCTGACACTTTGGATGATTGCTCTGAGCAATCTTCCAAAGATGGCGGCATAAAATAAATACAGAAGGCTCCGTATTACACGCGACATTTAACGCACACATAGACACGCGTCTGCGTACAGCTACAGCTAGTGCAAGTGCACTGGCGACTGACATTCGTTAGAATAGTTCATAAGTGTTCTTTTGTATAATGATTTCCAACACAATTATATATTATTTATGAATAAAATTGAATGGTAAGGCTGGTTGTCAGGCTTTTGGGCTTCCGACTAAACGTAACGACTGTCTAAAATCCATGAATGACAGCCGGGACCAACGGCTTAACGTACTTCTTCTTCCCAGCGAGAGCACTAGGAAGTGATGACGGTCGGGCGTTTTGGGGGACTTTCTTTTGTAATTTTGACGTTCGAAAATTGGTGGTGATTCTCAGCCTTATTTGAATAAATAACTTTTGATTTTACGTACGGTGGAGTTTCTTGCCCATTCTTCTCTATACGAAAACTACCTTTTGGAAGGGGCGACTAGAATCAATTCTATTTTACACTAAGTTTTGACGTTCAAAAGTACCCTTTTATGTGCCTATTTGAAATGAATTATTTGACTGACTTTTTTTCTGAGTCATGGAGGGGTCCACATTATGCAATGGATGGTCAGTGACTAAGTGACTGCGGTTGAAGGCGTATATTTACCTTCTATCGATCAGTGCGTCTGTTATCATTTACCCAAGAGCCCCTTTCATATACTCTCCTCTAATATTTGGCATACACAAAATACAAAAATGAAATCCTTATTTCTGAGATTGCTGGTAAATCTATAATTGGCGACTGTGAAGACCGAGGCTATTGTGATCTATAGTACTTTACACATAGAAGCTGTTGTACCTTAGCAAATAAATAAAATAAAATGCTTTAAAAACAGCGTGTTCGTCACGACTGCGCCAAAAAGGGGATTAAAGGCTCGAGCAGACCGGATGCGTATGCGTAGACGTAAGCGTAGACGTGCACGTACCACTGAGTTGTAATGTATGGAACTGTATGAGACAGGACACACCGCTTGCGTAACGTAGACGTGCGCGTCGTTACGCAAGCGGTGTGTCCTGTCTCATACAGTTCCATACATTACAACTCAGTGGTACGTGCACGTCTACGCTTACGTCTACGCATACGCATCCGGTCTGCTCGAGCCTTAAATGGATCAAAATAAGGCGATAACAACTAACTATAATTTTCTCAGAACTTACCGTAACTCCATCCGTGAATAGCGACTCTCTCCATGTCTATACAGCCAGTCTCTTTCGCCAGCCATTGCAATACCTCCACCTTTTGAACGAAGATATTATTGAAATTAATCGATATTTGAACAGAATCAGTCAGTTGTAAGGGCGAGTCGTTAAGGCGATTCTAGAGGATTTTTTTTTTCACCTGCATAAGATTCAATCCTGTGGGAATATCGGGATAAAAAGTATCCTATATGTTAATCCTGGTTATAAACCATGTGTGTGCCAAGTTTCATCCAAATCCGTTCAGTAGTTTTTGCGTGAAAGAGTAACAAACATCCATCCATCCATACAAACTTTCACATTTATAATATTAGTAGGATTAATAGATATTTTAACATAATCAGTCAGTCATAAGAACTAGTCGTTGAGGCGATTTTTGCAGAGGAAGACGTCTGTTGGCTGATTTGTTAATGACGATGAATCCACAGACAAACCTGGGTCTGAGAGAGGTAAGGCTTTGATCAAAATTAAACGGTGTATACAACGTCCCGACATGAATCATCGGGCAGTGGCCCACCAGACACAACACCCGTCTGGTCGGGGATCAGGCCCTTTCTATGGAGGATAAGTGAACTGTTCACCCTGTTCCTCTTACCTCTATAACAGTACGACAGCTCTGTGCACTTAACATCACTTTATGTGTACACTCATCATTGACCCAAGGTTACTAGAGCAAAACAAAAGACGTAACGATCCTGTATGCCCACCTGTCTCCACCAAAACTGCTCTAGCGAGGCGGAGCTGCCCGTGTCTTAACAGTCACCTTTATAACACTTTAAACGAACCCTGCAACGTATATTCTTTACCTGAATTTAAATATAAAACTGTAGTGTGTAGTTTTCTCCAAAAGTTAACGTACGATGAGACTGAACGACTCTTTGTAAAAAAATCTTACTAACGCGTCTAAAAATAGATTTATATTGCTCCTTCATTATTTATTTTATATTGTGACAAATTATGAAGCACACAACTAAACAATACACACACACATCCACACATACACCCACACCACACACACCCATTCCTTGCTTACATACATTTTAATAAGTGTTAAGTACTAATGTTTAACTAAATTTTAGTAAATGTGCAGAAAATTGTCAATAAAATGTAAGAGGAAGGCGCCTGTGTCTGTAACACAGTTTAAACTAGTACAGACACAGACGTTCACTCTGTCTCAAATAATACATAGCGTTGTAATTCATTGTTTCATGTTTGATTGAGATGGACAAATTGTATTTGGCATTTTGAAATAAAGATTATTATTATTATTATACTAGTTGACCCGGCAAACGTTGTTTTGCCATATAAATTATTTCTAGATGCCCGGCGCTATTTCGTTCGCGTGGTGTCCTACCCCTTACCCTACTCCTACCACATTTTTTAAATTTTTGCGTAAGAACCATCCTCGTACTTCAAGGAACATTCTAAAAAAAGAATTAGCGAAATCGGTTCAGCTGTTTTAGAGATTTGCGCTTAGCAACACATTCAGCGATTCATTTTTATATTATAGATTATAGTATCCATATGAACGGACATGATAGCGCACTGTTGGGCCACTTACCTGGTCATCCAGCTCGATCTGTCCCAGCTTGCCCTTGATGGCTGCCTCCCACGCTCTACCTCTATGTTTAGAACCTCGCGAGTCCACGGCTACGACGTTGAAACCCCGCGCTGCTAGCATATGCATGCGGAGTTGACGAATACCCTGCGAAAACACAACTTACAACTTTACAAGACATTTTAATTTATTTGAACGAACATTTTAAGTCTAGTTGTGGTTATTTTAAACCAAATATGTTGTTTTTTGTACGCCATAAATGGCAAAACATGCAGACCTAACCATTATTATAAGACCTTGCACATGTTATGATGTATACTCATGTTTTTACAATAAAAATATATTCTATTCTATTCTAGTAATAGTGCACATATTACATATAATTAATTGTTGTCTGTAACCCCAGTTTCTTAAGAGTGCCCTTTTTGAACATCTGTTCAATTTATTCGGTTGTCAAATCACATGTCAAGTAATTTGATTGGTTATAGTTATTTCGGATTCCGACCACCAATCACAACAGCTAAAGTGAGATACACCGATTTGATTGGCCTTTCAGAAACCGGGCTCACGGCTGGTGTGTTATTTTTTTTATTAAAAACAAACAACCGACTTTTTTTTATAAAAAAAGTTTTGAATTCTCACTTTTTAGTATACAAATACATGCAACACTGTTATTTACGATCTATTTTTTTTTATATAAGAACTGAATTAAAACCCTATATGAAGCTAATTCAAAAACTGTTTAACCTATTGAAGGACACTGAACGAGACCTAATAGAAGTTTTATTGTTAATATAATCCAAAAATTTGCTCAGGCCCATTAATTCAGCTGATAAACCAAACAAATATAGTGCGAAGACTAAAACGGACAAAACATTTTGAGTTAGTGTAGTGTAAAAAGTGTAGAAATAATAGTGTCAATAACACACATAATAACACATGAACAAAGTGCTTATATCAGCATATCAGACTCTAAGAAAGTGGAACGGACTTGTGTTTCGTACAAGAAACACTATTCTAAGTTTTAAAATAATTATCGCGTAAAAAAATAAGTTAGATTAAAATTGCTTATTATAGGCTAGCTAGATTGTAATTAATTATTAAGAACCTGGTTCTTTTTAATAAAGGATAAAAAAAAATGTCTGGGGGTGTTTAGTGTGCCGCAGTGTTAAGCAAAGTAAATAGCGAATCAAAGTTAGCACTAAATATTAGCAAGAGATTGAAATAAATCACTAAAGTTGGCGAGACATTTGACAGATCTGTCAAATTATCTCGTCGAAACATGTCTTAAGACTTCTATTCTATGTTGTGCCTTATAATCTTACCTTATAACTATTAGTAACAGTCTGTACTTCAGGCCCTCCATACACATGCAGCACGGTAGGGCTCCGCCCCGGCCGCCCGCAGCGCCATAACGTGCAGTAGGCCGTCGCCCCACAAGAGAGACGAGTCTCGTATATCTGGGGCGGAGGGATGTCTGATATGCTGAGCGAACGTTCTGAAAAGAAATTTATTTTTCAAATATATAAACCAGTAATGTCGTATGCTAGGGAAGTACAGCATAGCTATTCACAACCACTCGATATGCTTCCGTACCGTATCGAACATCAATCAATGTTATCGTAGGAGTCCTCTAAACGCTGTTCACAAGTCCAAAACCCGAAAATGCTGTCAGTTTAAATGAAATAGACGATTACTATTTTTCCGACAGCTGTTTGCTGTCGGGGACAAGGCAAATCGAAATGTGTCATTTTCGATACGATAGCCTGTCGGATGGTTGTGAATAGCTATGCTGTTCTAAAAACGGTGTTCGGTCTAAACAACCGAACACTTCTAACGCAGCAGTTTACAACAATTGTCCCCGTATCCAAGTGACAATTTTATGTATACTTTAACGTCAGTGCATTTCCATACTTTAAACGGACCGGGTGCATTCAAAACATTTAAAATTTTACTTTAAGGTGGATGCTCCAAGGTAGCCCGCGAAATTCTAATTTTCTTACGTTTTTTGCAATTTGCTGGTCAGTACTAAGTTGTAAGTTGATTAAAATAGGATTCGCGGCCGTAACAAATACGTATTTACAGAATTATAATCATTAGCATCAGTAATACAACTTGTTAAGTTAACATAATCCTAAAATGTCAAGATTTGATGAAATAGTCATTCAGTAGGATTACTTGATCTTAGAGAGTAGTGTTGATGACTTTAATGATTGACGGCCTTATGCGGCGGGCTTATTTTTGGCCATTTCAATCCAAGATGGCGGAATGAGCAGAGGTCACTCAAGATCGATAATTAAAAAAAAAAATCCTTAGATCCCTAAATATGAAGCTTATCCAAAATTATGAACTTTTGCATGATCTAAAGGTCAACTACAAAATCTACAATGGCTTGTGTAATCTGCATTCGCGATTTATTTTCCAAAAACGTAAACAAATATGATTTCATGGAAAAATAACTTTAATTCCTACACAATAAAGTTCAGTTTACGCTACAAATTCAAACATTTTTACAACTTTTTCAATAGTGCTAGTCACTTTGAAATCAACTTAATTAACATTACAAGTCAATAAAGTTGATATTTGTTTAACTTGAAATGACATCTATTTGAAACATACCTCTAACTAAGGACCCCGTTTCGCTATCCGTGTCGTCTGCGTCACCGGACCGGCTGTCCCAAGAACCGTTGAAGCTTCGAACCTCCAGAGATTCTGTCAAAGATATTCGAGTTCTGATTCTCAGCCTTCAATCTATCTACTCGGTAGAATTCTACACATGCGCTTTCTCAAACAACTAACAACGAAAACTCAAAATCTACCAAATGGTAGTTTCTTAATAAATGTCAATTTTCACCCAATGGACAGACACTTCTACAAAATACCAACTTCCTAATACATTCTAACCAAAATAACTTTTCTACCATTTTCTACCACATGGTAGTTTTTACTAAAGAACAACTTCAACATGGCAACTTATTGGCATTTCTAATATACTCCAAATCGCAACATTCCGAGAAAGCAATAACTACTATGCCACACTGTAATGGTGATCACCACTTACCTGACGGTGGTCTGTCGGTGATGGTCCCCTGTACTAATAACCGGGGCGGTGATGTGGTGATCCTGTACACCCTCGTGACTGGCACGCTGCTGATGTTAGATGACGTTATTACCGCCATTGTGCAGTCCTGGGGACAAATGAAAATGATTTACTTGCTGGGACTAAAACTTTCAAATACAGTCGGAAATACACTTGCCTGTAAGCCCACGTTTCCACCCACACCAGAGGGGTTATTCTCGTAATTTTAAGAACGTTCACAGTCTGAAGGTCAATTCTCGTAATTTAAAACGTTCAAAATCTAGTCGCAGTCTCATTTCGGCGACAAAGAAATGTCAAAACGTAGGGAAATTAGAGGTGTTTTTGACAGATTCAGACTGAGATCAGACTGTGAACTTTCTTAAATTACGAGAACTGCCCCTTTGATCTCACACAACAACCCCCCCTCCCCTCCCCCTCCCTTTGGTCTGTTCACATTTGTAAATTTTTGTGTAGTTGTTAAGATTTTTTTTTTTGGTATGCCAATGTGCGGCAGTGGGGAAGCGTACAACCCGTCCGAATTAACTGTGCGCCTGGCGCTGTGACGTCACTCTGCAACTCACAAACAAAGATGCTATCGCTACTGAACGCTCAAGGCGAACGCGGGGCCGCGCGGGGGAGCGGGAGAGGGGTCGCATTCCAGCGAGGTGCACAGTTAAGTCGTACGGGTTGTAATCGTAATTTTTCCGTGGTGCCAATCTGGCTGGATTTTTGATGATTTTCAGTGTTACTTATAGCAATATCTACCTAGACTTACCTCATCAATATCAACAGCACACGAGTGTCCCACAGTAGTCAACAGTTGCACCGCATGAGGTCTGGGCGGAGACAGTGGGGCGACGTATAGGTGGCGCTCCAGTGGCGTCTCGCGGAGCCCTACGAAGTATACGAGCTGGTGGGTTGTGTCTACCTGCGGGGAAAATTATATGTTATTGATGTTGTCATATAGGCACCCTCCTAACGTTATTAAAACTAAGTTTTTTATGTGTTTTTAGTTTCTTAATTGGCCATGCGTTTAGCGTAACGTATGCTTAAATCATCATTGTGTCTTGGTAGCCTTCAAACTATTGACAAACACAAAATGATGTTTTAAAATAATTCCATATTTAATGAACGATTGAAAACGAATTCAAAGTTTTAACCGAAGAAGCTTATCCATTGGATTTACACACAACCGATTTGAAATTTTTTGAAATTCATTTTTAGGGGGCCGTTTTTATTTGACGTTAATAATCGTAGTATTTTTAACAAAATGCATTTAACACCTCTATGTTTTTTTATATTTTAACTTTCAAGTTTACGTCGTTTATTTGTTTTGACAAGATTCACATTATTTTCATAGTATACACTCACCCATATCTTTCTGGCCATAACTTCCCATTCTCCAGCTGTGATAGGTTCTTTACTAATCATGTTGGGTCCCACGGCGTTGCTTTCATCTTCAGTTATCATTTCTATTACAGCTGGGGACAAAAGAGAGAATTAAAATTCAATTTATACTATATTGTAGTTTTTAAATATTAGTAATTTTCGACAAAATAACAACTTTGCTTCACAACTACAGCTTCTACCGACAATAACATTTCTACCATTAATAAAAAAATGGTAGTTTTATGACGAAAAGTTTTATGCAACCAATTAACGACTTGGCCACACATTGTACGAATAAATCTATTCATTCTATAAAAAAACGGAAATTTTCGCGCATCTTGAATTTTCATTTTGGCCGTACTATCGCTTCAGCACCCTCGAAAACCATGAAAACTATCTCTCTTTCTGATTCTTTCTATTATATGTAATAAAAAGTCGCATGGAGGCTGACGCTTTTTCGTTAAGTGACGATTTTTACTCATAACGCAGCATGCGTTATGAGTAAAAACCGTTAAAGAACTTCGTTCGAAAAATCTCTTCATTCTACAAAAAAAAAAATCTACCATTTTCTACCATTTTTTTTTTACTTACATCTATTCTGTGTAGCCCCGTTGCTCTTCTGTATGAGCGCACAAGTAACTAGGTACAGATGCAGATGGCCGCTCTCCTCGCTCGCCCAGATGAAGTTCAACTCCGCACCGCTGGAGGGTAGGAAGTACAGTATGTCGTGGACGTTGATCCACGCGTCTGGTGCTGTTTCTGAGACTAGAATTTGTATGTCTTGGATTGGCTGGAAGAGACAAAAAAGATTTAATAATATAAATATGTCGGGGATGGTATGTGTGCCTCTCGTTAACATCAGGCATATTTTAATTACTGTGGGCGTACTGTGGGTAGTGCTGGTTATAGCACAATAGAAAAACGGTTTGCAGTTCAAATCAGATTATAATTTACGAACAAGTTAGTCACACTAGCGAATCACACACTGTAGGTAGCAGTTGTTGTTCGTACGATGTCCAATGTTTCGATCATCCCGAGAGCTCTGCTCACACCGCTTTTGTAGCTGTTGCTTTCGTCCCACCACGAACTCAGGCTAGACTCTGTCCAGCGCCACGAGATGGCGCTGGCGTTCTAAATAGTCAAACGAATGACTCCGACAAATATAATATTTTTTTGTTTAACTACAGAAAAGTTCACTATTTAAGGACTGCCGCAGTGTCTTCTACGCTATCCGCCCCAACTCTTACTCGAACCAGTCCGAGCCGCTGAGCCCGTAGTTTTAAATTCGTCCCTAAATACTGCGAAGAGGGGCAGGCTTGTGGCGGCATCTACAACGCCACATGCAAACTACGCATCACACTGACGTCACGCCAAATCCTGCATCGCGCAAGCAGAGTTTACCGCGCGACTAGCAATATGCAACGTCCCGACATCAATCGTCGGGCATAATTCCGATCCAGCCTGTCCCTTGCTGCCCTCTCCCAACGACGCCCTAAGCCGAGGTCCGTACCCCACAGGGGGTGCCCTTAGCGTGTAGTCGCTTAGTTTTTAAGTTTTTTATGCCCTGGCTGGAGGCCACAATTTATTGAGGCATCCACAGGCAAGCCCGGTTAAGCAGACGACAACCTCATAGGTTGAACTGCGAGATGCAATACAAAAAAAGAAAAAAAAATGCATGGAATAGTTCACCGCGACTGACAATATATGTAAAATAAAATTACGACATATTCGCAAAAAATGTAAACAAATGAGTTTATGGAAAAATAACTTTAATTCCTACACAATAACGTTTAGTTTACGCTACAACTTTTATAACTTTTTCAATAGTGCACTCTGAAATCAAGTTAATTATCATTAAAATAAAGTTGAAATTTGTTTAACTTGAAATAACGTCAATTTGAAACATAAATAAAATTTTAATATATAATACAAGTACGCTGAACTTCTTCAGACTATCGATGACAAAATGAAGACATTTGATTTTCGCCATTTTGGCGCTGACAGCAACGAGAGCGGTCCGTGGAACTAATGTTTTTGATAGCGAGTTTTACAAGATGCGCATACTCTCGTGATAAAAATGTTCTAAATATCTCGTAGTAAACACAAAATACACAAAAAAGTCTTATTCCACGACTTATCCCTAAATCATCAGAGACGTACCCAAACAACACGACGGCCATTTGCGGGAATGTGTCAATTTTAGTTCCTGAGACGCCCGAGCGGGGCGCTTTGAATCGGCACAAAAAACAACTGTCATTTCATACAGTATATTTAGTCCAGCGAACTTATATAATATAGATCAGTAGGTTACGTGCTTACCTGTTCACTCCTAGACGCGTTGTTGTCGACTCTGCCGCACATGCCGTCGTCGGCTTGGTCATAATACGAGGGTGTCGTGAACTGTGCCAGCGGGATGAGGACCAGCTCTAATCGTTGCTGTTTGCGGTCCAAGAGTTGTACCCACACGCTGGAGACAAAGAAATTGATAGATGAATTGGTGGAAAAAGAATAATTGAGAACAATCTCTACTAATAATAGAGTTTATTTTTGTTTGTTTGAACGCGATAATCTCTGGAACTACCAGTATTTTACATGAAGCGATTGCGTATCTGACCTCCACAACCCAATTACTGGGTAATACGATACCCCTTGGTAAGACTGGTTGTCAGACTTTCGGGCTTCTAACGACCCGTAACGACTGTCAAAGATCCACGAATGACAGCCGGGGCCAACGGCTTAACGTGCTTTCCGAGGCACGGAGGGGTCTTGGTATGTGAAGGTCACCCATCCACGGACCTACCGCGGCAAGCGTAGCTTAACCTGATCGATCGACCCGTGCGGCTGTTATTACTTAGCCACAAGCCCCTCACCCTCGCTGGAGCTACCAGTATGATTTGAAAATTTATTTTTGCATTTGATAGCTTAATGCTTGTGGAAGGCTATAAGCTGCATGTGACTCTTAGGAGCGAAAAAAAAAATTAAAAAAATCAGAACACAGTCACACTTTCGACTTCGCCCTTGCATTGTCTCGGACTGTACCGAGAACTCCATGCTTGAACACACAGTCACAGCGGGTTTGCACACTTGGTAACCACAAAAACGCGCAAAAACTCGAGATTCAAATACTGTATCGCACTGTTGTATGAAACAGCTGTTTTTGTCTCGTCTAAGTTTAATAATTATAGTCTTCCAGACAGAATTTCGGTCAAGGCGACCAATCTCAGAGGAGATTGGCTATGTACGCAGGAGATATTATAGCGCACAAGTGTGTGCGCAGACACAGGTGCACTCCCTCTTCCCTCACTTTCATAGAGGTATGGCGTCGGAGGTTAGACTGGAAGCCGACCCCAACATAGCTGGGAGAAGGTTAGAAAAATGATGCTGATATACTCACTACTGTCCATCCGGCGTCCAGCCGACCCTCGCGAGGTACTCGAACCAGGGGAAGCTGTCCTTGAGCGGTTGGCGCAGCTCGTACCACCGGATATCTGTCACCTCCATGCAGCCGTTTGTTGCGTCACCAGCTGACATGAAATGAAACATGTTTTTTTTAATAAAAAAAGTGCACAATCTAATTCATTGTATAACATACAAGCTAAATAGGATCCAAATAAGGTCGCGCGTCTTCCGGGGAATCCTCGCGCATTCTCGAGAATCTCGGCACTAATAAGCTCGTATCTAGTTTGTAAGTAACTCTTACACGATCACACACATGGCATATCTCAACAAGCATTAGGCCGTGGTATCGAAGCCAGCGGGCGTATCGCACGACGCTAGAGCGGCGTAGTGTCTTTTATTTCTTCCCATAACTGGTTATAATGCCCGGCACGAGTCGTGAGCACAGATGGGCAGTAGTGGGGGCAAGCTCGCGCATGTACACTTTCGGCCAAATTTATTTAGTACCGCTTTTGCTCAAATTATTGGTAGGCACTTACGCAAACTATCATTAAAATATTAGTGGTACTTGAAATTTTACTTCGATACAGTAATGTTGTAGGCCTTTGTGACTTACGGCCAGTTTCTTCATCAACACAATCAGTCAAGTATTAACTTTTACTTGACCTTTACTGATACTACGGCAAATGTTTTCTTCATTCAAGTAACTGCTAAAATAGTGAAGAAACAAATTTAACCGTTACTTTGACTTAACAAATACGAATTAACAAAAAGAAACTATTTCAAAATTAAAAACGTAAGTCACTAAAATTGCACGAAAGTGTACAGTAGCCGAATGACACGTGAGAGTCCAATAGACGACGAGCATCGACAGACGAACCAATCGCGTGCAGCCTCGGTGCCCCCCGTCTTCTTCATTCCGCCAAAGAGACCGAAAAATTAACTACTGCGCAGGTGTCAGTTTGTGCTCACGACTCATGCCGGTTACTATACCTACCCTCCTATTTTTATGGTATCGATGTCCTATAAAAAAACTACTACTTCAATGTCTTTTTATCTAATATATCTACTACGTCGCGTAGGTGCGCATCGCTCGTACGCCGCTACCCGCGCTCGCTGACTTCGTGTCCGCACCCTTAAAGAAAAAGCGAAAGAACGTATAGCCGTCTAGACGTGGCCATACCTTGCTATGCTAACCCTGCAGATGGTGTAAGGCTAGGAGGATGTAGATTTTTGTCGCATAAAAACATCTAAGAAATTTCAACGTAAGGATAAGAGCGGGTTCCTTCTGTTAAAACTGTGATTACAAAGCTGGCAAAAAAGAAAACGAGTAAGTAACCGTTTAGGAAGGCTTCCAAACGCCAACGCAACGAAATGTGGCCATTTTGTGGACCAGCCGATCTATTCTGTAAAAATCTCACTGTGAACCTAGGTGAAGTAAGTTTGAAGTGAGCTCTGTCCATATACCCTGTCCATTAGGTAAACCGTTTTTTGACAGATGGAACTAGTGATTGCAGCAACACACAATACATTGATTGATACACGTACGGTATTATAATGTCTGTAAGAAGCCGTAAATAAGATAATTCAATAAGATAAGGCAGTTTATATATTTATTTTATTACGCATTTTAAAGTTAACTTTTACGTAATCTGAAATAGGTAGGTACGTTCTAAGAAGGCTGTCATGGACAGGGTATAGTGTTAATCCCTAGCATCACGAGAAATGACAGCTCACTTCCCCTATGTTTTCACGGTAAGATTTTTACAGAATAGAACGACAGGACTGTTTGAGTTTATGTAAATAACCTTTCGTCTACCCTAAAATGGGGCTTAAAATTGGTATTTCAACATGACTACTTACAATGTTCGGCTGCGCCTTCCTGGTAGTAGTCTAGCACGGTGGTGGGAGCCGCCTTCTGCAGCCTGAACGTCACCATCTTCAGGGAGGACTTCGCGTTGGGAGTGCCGGCGCGAGGGAATCTGAGGAACGAGGGAAATATTATTAGAATTAACTTGGAATTTAAATTACATTTATAAGATAGACAACAACTGTTGCCATATATTATTTATAAGGCAACAAGGGCCATTTTAGTCCGTAACCAATTATGTAAATAAAACCGGCCAAGTGCGAGTCGGACTTGCGTACCGAGGGTTCCGTACAATTACAATTTACGATTTATGACTGAATTTATGTATTAAAAAAAAACTACCCACTAGATCTCGTTGAAACCAATTTTCGGTGGAAGTTTACATGGTAATGTACATCATATATTTTTTTTAGTTTTATCATTCCCTCATTTTAGAAGTTACAGGGCGGGGGGGACACATTTTACCACTTTGAAAGTGTCTCTCGCGCAACCTATTCAGTTTAGAAAAAAATGATATTAGAAACCTCAATATCATTTTTAAGACCTATCCATAGATACGCCACACGTATGGGTTTGACGAAAAAAAAAATTTGAGTTTCAGATCTAAGTATGGGGAACCCCCAAAATTTATTGTTTTTTTTTTCTATTTTTGTGTGGAAATCTTAATGCGGAACAGAATACATCTACTTACCAAGTTTCAACAGTATAGTTCTTATAGGTTCGGAAAAAGTGGCTGTGACATACGAACGGACAGACAGACAGACAGACATGACGAATCCATAAGGGTCCCGTTTTAGCCATCTGGCTACGGAACCCTAAAAAGCGGTCTCCCTATGTAGGTCCCGACAAAAAAAATGCTGGCCTTTGTGTCGTCACAGGGACCCTTACGTTACGCCAAAAAAAAAAATGACAAAATTTCATTATGCAAACAAGTTTTAGCAACCTTTTTTTATATTAATGCAATATTTGGAATGATTTTAGAACGCACATTTTCATTTGGCCAAATTTTTACTCAGCAAAATATTACCAAGGATAATGTCATACCACACTGAAAGAACAATAATTAGAGAAAGATAGACAGAAAATTGAGCGACTTAAGGAGATTAGTCAAAGTGTGAGGAAAATTGATAAGTCATTTATCAACACAAATAGAAACAATTACTCAGCAAGAAAACTGAACTTGGAATTTTGTACTCCTAAATCCTCTTCTTAAATAAAATTATCTATTGAATGCCGAAAATATGATAACAGTTCAAAACCCGTACGTACACCCGTACCCGTATTCCCGTAATTTAAAACGTTCAAAATCTAATCGCAGTCTCATCTCAGCGACAAACAAATGTCAAAAACTTGTCAAAATGTAGGGAAATAAAACGTATTTTTGACAGATTGAGACTGAGATCAGACTGTGAACGTTCTTGAAATTACGAGAATTACCCGTCTGACGTTGACCATTCTCAAAATGGTGTGCAATGTATGAAGGAAAAAAATTATATGGCGTTAGTTTGGTGTGCAATGTTATTAGCAAGAAAGCAAGTTCACAAAATATGGTGGAGTACTCAAATACCGCAGGTAGTTGCAATTTCGAATGCAACAATATAAAGAAAAATCTCGAGCAACAACAACCTATAGAAGAAACAAGACAACCACATTGTAAAGCTGGCAAAATATTAATATTATCGGACAATCAAGGCAAAGGTCATCATCTGCCTAGCCTTTTCCCAACTACGTTGGGGTCGGCTTCCAGTCTAACCGGATGCAGCTGAATACGAGTATTTTACATGAAGCGACTGCCTATCTGACCTCCACAGCCCAGTTACTGGGTAATACGATACCCCTTGGTAAGACTGGTTGTCAGACTTTCGGGCTACTGACGACCCGTAACGACTGTCAAAGATCCACGAATGACAGCCGGGACCAACGGCTTAACGTGCTTTCCGAGGCACGGAGGGGTCTTGGTATGTGAAAATGGTCACCCATCCACGGACCAACCGCGGCAAGCGTAGCTTAACCTGATCGATCGACCCGTGCGGCTGTTATTACTTAGCCACAAGCCCCTCAATCAAGGCAAAGGTATAGTTCAGAAATAAATCGAAAATAAAAATAAACTTATATGTAAGGATTATAATAAGGTATTTTTTCTTCGTCTAAGTTATCTTTCGGAGTAGAGTTGTCTCATTCCACCAAATAATTCTAAAAGTTGAAATATTCAATGGTCTTACTAACCTGAACTCCTCAACTTCCCCGCTGCTGCTCTGAGAGGAAGGGAAGCTGTAGATCTTCACTTCACTCTCGTCCACTTCTTCGTAAACTATCCTGAATACATCATCTGTAACAATATTAAATATTATGACAATTAATATTAGTAGCAGAGCTTGTCCAGGGAAGTCCTACGACATAGCACTATCGTTTTCCGGATAGATTTTAAAAGTAAAACGCCAGATTTACACAGCATAAGAATAATCATCCTATAATGTTTCCTGCTAACTGCTGGGCCAAAGGCCTTCTCTCTGTGAGAAAAGAAGGAAACTAGTGTAAACTCACCATCAGCTTGAGGTTGCCACCAGAACCCGGTGTACCTTGAGAATTCTTCCTGAGTCACGTAACATGGAACGCCGGCTTGGCGAGGGTCGTCTGCTAACCTGAGGAGATAAACAATGTGGATTAAAAAAAATAATCTTGAATTTTTAAATTGGTAAAAGACATTTTCAAAGACAATAGACGTTAAGATTGAGTAACGGCTAAAATGGTCATTTTGGCTATACAAGAAAGAAATTGGACACAGTTCGTGAAACACAAAATACAAAATTAATAAAATAAAAATAATGTTTCAGAGAACAATAGTGTGTGTGTTTTGACGTTCAAAAAGTGCTGATTCTCAGCCTAATTTGAATAAATGACTTTTGATTTTGATTTTTTTTGATTTTGTGCCTCACGGCTGCGCCAAAAAGGTTCATTTCAGCATTAATGCAAGACACGCTAAGCAGAATATAAATAAATAATAAACTTTATTGACATAAAAAATATTAGGTACAACCATACATGTGAAGCCCCTGACTCCCGTGCTAGGCGAACCTGTGTTACAGGAATCAGTGTCCTCCGCCTTACATCAGTACACATTTCAACTTTTATGTAATAGAATACAAGTAATAAGTAACACTAGTGGGTATCGGAACAGTAAAACTAAACAATAAAAAGAAACAAAGCGAACGTGTGATTGAGCGTGTGTGTGTCCTGCCGGGGCGGCGGGATCGTCCGAAAGGGTTACCGTTGCCCTGGAACAGAAAGGGCTAAGGAAGGAACACAGGTGGGTTTTAGTCAGTGAGAGTCTGATACTCCCTTCCGCTCATTCCTCATTCCGAGGGGTCATTTGATGATTTCCCATCCAAAAAAAAAAAAAAGCGTGTGTGTGTGTGAGACTGTGAGTGAGTGAGAGAAGATGAGATATCTCCGATGCGTCTGGTTTTACTAGATATCTTTAGACGGCGGTGACCACTACCAACAGGTGTGCAACATCCTTGTTTGACATAGTAAAAAAATTAAAAAAAACTTACCGATCAGGCTCATGTCCTTTACAAGCGTATGTAAGACGTGTAGGTCTCCGTAGCTGGCCGCCCGCGAGCCAGATGTCGCCCCGCGCGGCGTGCGCCACCAGCTCGGGGGCCCGCGGGCACATGGCCGGCGTCAGCGGGGCCCCGCCGCCCGTGCTCAGCGAGCGCGGGACGAGGGGGGGCGACTGGAAGTAAGGTCAAATGTTCTGGTTAGTAAAAGGTTTTCAGTATTTCTTTTTAGGGTTCCGTACCTCGAAAGGAAAAAACGGAACCCTTATAAGATCACTTTGTTGTCCGTCCGTCTGTCTGATACTTAGGTCTACTGACCCTTGGAGCTGTGAAAAAATCAAACTTCTAAGCCAACGCAATCAAAAGATACAGGCAAATTTTCGACACTCGCAAGGGAATCAAAACCTACCTACCTACCTAGGGTACTACTTCCCGTGAACTCAGAATCTTGAAATTTGGTACGAAGCAACGTCTTATAGCACAGATAAGGGAAAAACTGCGAAAGCCGTAAATTCTTAGTTACATCATATAACAAAAATATTTTTAATAATTTTAAATTGTACGGAACCCTCGGTGCGCGAGTTCGACTCGCACTTGGCCGGTTTTTTTTTACTTGTTTCTATGTGTAGAATTTCTTTTGTATTGTAAGTTGTAGACACTATTCTTATTACCCGATTACGGCATAGCCTAAGGAAGGGTTATTTTAGCAGTTTTCACAAATACTTATAATTTCATACAGGGTGCCAGAAACATCGAAACTAGAAACTGAAACCATGGATTCAGTACATGATTCTGAACCTTCCTGCGTTGAATTGTTGTTCCATACATGTTGAACGCGTAGGTATAGCACACTTTTTATGAAACGGCTGTTTTTTTTTTATATCCTTCGAAATCTTTCAACGCTGGGGGGTTCAGAGTCATGTAGGTACTGAATTTAGGGTAACATGTTGTGCGTTGATGTCCCAGCCACCCTGTATACAACGTGTTTTTTTGATATCCCATAACTCTAGGGGGTCATTATACTCATGGGGTCATTGTAAAGCACTCATCATTATGAACAACTTTTACTATAGGACCAAACCTGAAAGCGCGAAAAAAAATCAGCTGTTCCCTACATTTATGTTCGTATAACTCGTCAAACTGTAAGGAACACCAGATTTTTGTTTCGCGATTTCGGGTTTGGTCCCATAGTTAAAGTTGTTCATAATGATTAGTAAAATGACCCCTAGAGTTATGGGATATCAAAAAAAACACGTTGTATAGTCAGGTGCCAACAGGCTATAGGTACAGTAAATTATTTACTGAATCATTGGTGCCGCGATGCAAATGGCCTTTGTGAAACTTTTTTCGAAGTCGACTTAAAAGTAATAATTTGCACAGAGCCTCCCTTTAACCAACTGCTTTTTCTAAAGCAATCTTACTTTACCCAAATAAAGCACTTTTTGACAGTTAAAAATGCATTTTTTCGACCACTCCAAAACCTCCTTACATTTTTGATATTTGCCTGAAATGCTGCCTATGACCCAAAATCCTGTCTGAATGATCTATGTCTGTCTCACCTGACTGAGCCCCTCGTCGGCCACGAACAGCGAAGAGGCGCACGGGAACATAATGCGGCCTGTGCTCTGGTGCAGCTCGTACGAGGCGATACCCCACGCGGCCACACGCTGCCTCTCCCACAGTAACTGTTCCTCTCGGGACCATTTGCCTGAAGTCACGCCGAGAGCGACGTTCGACTCTATAAGGGGTTTCCAGTCTAATCTGTAAAAAAGGATTTTTGTTTTTTAGATACCTAGTATTGTATACAATCAAGTATTGTGTAACTAAACAGACAGCTGTGCTGCTGGGGAGTTTGTTGCGCCACTTCTTCTTCCCAGCGAAAGCACTAGGAAGTGGTGAAGGGCGGGCGTTTTGGGAGACTGACTTTTATAATTATGAAGTTCGAGAAGTGATGTTTCTCAGCCTAATTTGAATAAATGACTTTTGATTTTGATTGAGCTGTTCCCTACATTTATGTTCGATTAACTCGTTAAAATGTAGGGAACAGCGGATTCTTTTTTCGCGATTTCAGGTTTGGTCCCTTAGTAAAAGTTGTTCATAATGACGAGTACAATGACCTCTTAAGAGGTTGTTGGTGTTTTTCCAATAACCCTGTATACCCATAGGAACAACGTAAACGTAAGTTTATTGTACGTTATCAAAATAAGATTTAACAACGGATTGACTGAACAGGCTCTCAAAAAAAAGGTGCTTAGGGACAAAATTATTGCTTCTTCGTCACCACCAAACCAGTAAGCGGTAATTTCATAGATAATCAAGGTCCTTTACTATAACAGACAGCTGTGCTGATGGACAGTTTGTTGCGCCATTTCTTCTTACTAGCTAAAGCACTCGAAAGTGGTGATGGCCTAGCGTATCGGAGTACTGTCTTATGTAATTTTGACGTTCAAATGAATGCTGATTCTCAGACTAATTTGAATAATGATTTTTAATGTGCACAAAGTAGTTAAATAATAATCTACTTTGAATAGATATATTTTGTCCTTTAAATGAATCATTTTTTTTTGAGTCTTGAGAGTAAGAAGGTAGCAGCTAGCAGTCACTCAAAATACAGACAAAACAATGACTATAACAACAAGCTACTATTATTAATAACAGCGCAAGTACTATTACATCAAATAATATTAATAACCTTACTGGGATCAACAGAGTCATACACTCACACAAGCCGTTCGTGTGACTCATCAATTGTAATCTATTTGTTTACAAACACTGCTCTATCAAAATATTACTCTAGTTATATTATTATTGAACTAGCTATCTGCTGTAGTGGCGACATGACGAAACATCGAGATTTTTGTACTATACCATTGGCGGAGCTGGGGCAAGGGTGGACAATGCCAGAAATGCAATGCTAGAAACTTCTTTGCCGATTTTTCTTTTTCCCCAGAAAAATCGTTAGTAATGAAGAATTACTTACTGTTTATCATCATCTGTCCAGCCTTTTCCCAACTATGTTGGGGTCGGCTTCCAGTGTAATCGGATGCAGCTGAATACCAGTATTTTACATGGAGCGACTGCCTATCCGACTTCCACAACCATTAGGTAACACAACAACCCATAGTAAGCCTGGTTATCAGACTTTCCGGCTACTGACAACCCGTAACTACTGATTCTTTTTATGCAGCTGAATACCAGTTTTTTTTTTCATGAAGCGACTGCCCATCTGACCTCCACAACCCAGTTACTGGGTAATACGATACCCGTTGGTAAGACTGGTTGTCAGACTTTCGGGCTACTGACGACCCGTAACGACTGTCATAGATCCACGAATGACAGCCGGGACCAACGGCTTAACGTGCTTTCCGAGGCACGGAGGGGTCTTGGTGTGTGAAAATGATCACCCATACACGGACCAACCGTGGCAAGCGTAGCTTAACCTGATCGATCGACCCGTGCGGCTGTTATTACTTAGCCACAAGTCCCTCCCCCCCTTACTTACTGTTTAATCGCTTTTTATTAGAGCCGTACATAATGACCAGGAAACAAACACACACACACCCTCACACACGCGCGCGCGACCCTAACACATACAAACAGCCACACACAGAAAGATGAGAGTTATGTCTGGTAGAGTTAGGGGCTGGGATTAATTATTACGAGTATAGTAGCATACATAGTATAACATAGTAATAATTATGATCTCGCATTATTGGCTGCATACCCCTCAATCGGCACCCCCCTCAAATCGTCTTACGTAATAAATTAACAGCCCCTCATAGATTATTAAACTATTATTGAACTGAAATACCTTTGAGATAAGGCTAGATAACCCATAACAGAGAAAGTTAATGTATTTGTAAACATTCAGATAAACATTTAACTATTTCGGACATTTCTTTGTTTGTAACGGTCTCCTATATGTCAGTACCAGCTTGTAACTGTTGGCAAACTGCAGAGCAAATACCTCTGCTCATACAGAGAAGGCACGAGCATTAATCAACCTGCTTGCTCAAGGCGGATTGGCGATTTTTGATTTTTCCAGCGCCAGATACGATATCCGAGGGATAATTTTGAATTTTTGACAGTTCTTCGGTATGAATGTTGATGGCTGTAGGGGGAAGACCAAAGAAACGATGGATGGACTGTTTGAATGACGAGTATTTTCTAACTGAACAGACAGCTGTCCTGCTGGGGAGACAGCTGTGCTGCTGGGGAGTTTGTTGCGCTACTTCTTCTTCCGATAGCACTAGGAAGTGGAGAAGGGCGGGCGTTATTGGGGGACTGTTTTTTGTAATTTTGACGTTCGAAAAGTGCTGATTCTCAGCCTAATTTGAATAAATGACTTTTGATTTTGATGATATGGTTAGAAAGAGGGTGACTACTGAGATGACGACTAATAGAGAAATATGGAAGAAAAAGACATGTTGCGCCGGCAACCCCAACTAAATTGGGATAACGGCAGGAGGATGATGATGACAGTTCTTCCATATAAAATCTGTCAGACGTCAATTTTATTCCACGAATAAAAATTACCTGTGTATTGAAAAATTTGCCCTTAAGTATGTTATTTTCAATTAGTGTATTTTTAAGAACATTCGGTTTTTAATCTCAGACTCAACCTGTCAAAACTACAATCAATTTACATACATTTTTGACATTGATTGTCACTGACGCTGAGATGAGACCACAACTTGAATTTGAATGATATTTATGTAAGAGAATTGGCATTTTGGTTTCGTCAAGATGTTTTCCTCCTGTACAACACATTGTCTGTAATCTCTAATATCCTACTAATATTATAAACACGAAAGTTTGTGAGGATGGATGGATGTTTGTTACTCTTTTGAGAGGAGGTCTGTGTCCCAGCAGTGTGAACATTATAGACTGATTATGATACTGCCTTTTGCTAAGGTAACCTTCACTTACTTATAAGTCAAGGTTGGCAGACTCAGAGGCATGAGAACTAAAGTTCATTTTGTATTAAGGAAATCAGCTGATACAATGCCATAAACTTTTATTTTTAGTTTTATTTCAGTTTTTAAGACGAATAAATAGGCTACTTCTGTGTGACTGTGAGTAGTGACACCATGGAGTAAAGCCTATATATTTTTATATTAAAACTATGTATTGCCTTGATCATAATCAAATGAGTTAAATTACATTTTTGAAAGTTATGTTACAATATGAACTACCAATAGCATTGGATGTTGCCTGATTTTGCATTTGTGGAAGACTATGAGTGTTTTAAAATGTATATGGCAGTGTAAAAGTTATTAGTATTCACAAAAAAAAATGTAAAAAAAAGTAAATTTCAGAATGACACTAATTTATGGAAAATATGCATAACAAAAACATTTGAAAATCTTCTAGAAAATAGAATGGAATGTTAATTGGGTAAGTATCTACATAGCCTGGCATTCTAACAGAACTTTGTATTCTACTGAATTAATTATTTCTATTAATAAATGACTAGTAAACTACAATGCAAAGTCATGAAACAAAGGAATTAAAAGAGTTTGTACCACAACAACCAATATCTCATAAAGTTGTTTTTTATTTTTTTTCCCCAAGCATCAAACCATACAGCCTCAATTTTTTTATAGTCAAGGTAAGTGAAAACAGCCATGGTCATGAGATGACAAAAATAAAACTTACCTGGAGTTATTTGGCTGCTGTGTTGGCGACACATCAGTGTAAAGCAGTGTGATCTCCCATCCATTCTGTGGGTTCCTCAAAAAATATATCCTCGTTTTTCCATTGCCTAATTTACGAAAACTTATAGCAATTGGAACCATGGTTGACAGGCATGATAGTTCCTTTCGTAAATCGTGAACAGCCTGCCGAACCTCGGCCCAGGAGTATCGTTGCGAAGGAGGACGTATGTATTCCACCGCTGCAGCCCCATCTCCAGCCCCTCTCACCTCCATTATATCAATTTCCATTAATTTTTACGCTAACGAAAATCAATTCTCTTTCCTCGATAAATTTTTATTCATGATGTAACAAAGAACAATAGATGTGTGCACTCAGACACTTAATTCAACTAGTTAAATGAATATTTAAACGGTGATCTCATTATAATATTGAAATTACGTTGGTTTGATTTTTGTTTCACTAAAAATAGGGCCAACACACTCGTTTTTGACTTTTAGTTGTCTTGCCAAATGGTCGCTGACCGATCGTGGTTCTACCACCGGTATTTTGTATTGTCAAACTCACTCATTCCCATCTCACTTCTTAAGCCATTCTCATCTCACTTCATTCTACATTCAGTCATCTCATAAATATGATATGTTAGGTCATCTTCGACATAATTTTATTTAATGGAAATAATTGGTAATCAAATTCTTTTATTATTCGATTAAAGTACAAGTAATAAAAATGATATTTTAGATGAGACTATCACTAAACACACTGAAATATCTTTTTAGAGTGAGTGCGAACTTAATTGAGTTTAGCTCGGATACGTACTACTTTCCTGATTTAACTTTTTCAATTAGAACACAGTGTTCTCAAGTTTTCATTCAACATAATATTATTCAAATAGTGTTAATCAATAAAAGTTTTCTAGATGTGTTTAAACCGAAGAATTTTATACGAGTTACGTGTATCCGAACCGAAGTAGCCAACCTTGTAAAAATTTGACAGCACGTTCGGAAACTTCATATGAAAGGTAAACAGTAGTGATGGATTAATTAGCATTAGCATTCATTTTTAGCATGCGAATGCTCATTTAGCATTTAGCAAATGAAATGTAGTTGCGAAATTCTGTGAAGTGCGAAGTGAATTAATCGCTTCGTATTTCGTTCAAACGATAATGCCGCGGTACTCAACGAGACAGCGGCGGCGTGCGCTCTCCGTCGCACCCACGGGAATACTAAATCTATCTGTTTCACTTTCACGTGATCCTGACTTTTAGCAGGTCCATTTGATGCTAAGAATAAGTTTAAGCAATTATTATCTTATTATCTTTGATTTGCACGAGCAAATCAAAGATAATAAGGTACTTAAGGTCGTATATTGTATGAATGCGTGTTCGTTAAAATTATTAGCAGGGTGATGCGAATTGCGAAGAATGGGATTAAGCAAATTATTACCTTATTATCTTTTATTTGCTCGTATTTAAGGTCGTATATTGTATGAATGCGTGTGATAGTTGTAATTCGTTAAAATTATTAGCAGGGTGATGCGAATTGCGAAGAATGGGATTAAGCAAATTATTACCTTATTATCTTTGATTTGCTCGTATTTAAGGTCGTATATTGTATGAATGCGTGTGATAGTTGTAATTCGTTAAAATTATTAGCAGGGTGATGCGAATTGCGAAGAATGAGATTAAGCAAATTATTACCTTATTATCTTTGATTTGCTCGTATTTAAGGTCGTATATTGAATAAATGCGTGTGATTATTTAATAATAATTTGTGTGACACGTGCGTGGCTCGCGTCGTATTGTAATTGTAATATATTGTGTCAAAGCTCAGTACGTTTTGGCAACTGATATTGAAAGTTTAGTTTTTTAAATTACACTCTTTCGTTACGCTTATTATTGTACATAAATTGATAAAAGTGTAAACTCATTAGGTACCTATCTGTAAATAATAGTAGGTACCTAGTTAAAAGTAGAGAGAAGTGGCTGTGTATAAAAGTGTAAATATGTAATAATTTATAATAATAATTGTTAAATATTTTTTATTAAAATAATATAATCATTATCTTAATCACAACACATTGCAAGTGTACTATCAGAAATAAAACGTGATCGGCGAGCAAACTAAGTCGCACGGTAGGAGACGACGTCCTCCTTCCTTCTTAGGGCGAACGCGCTCATAATTCGTATAAAAACAAAATTCATATAATTATTTAATATCAATTTTCGTTATATTAGCAATTAGCAAATAGCATAGCAATAGCAGTTAGCATGCTAAGACTCAAGAATTCGCATGCTAATGAAATTTATGCGAAATCGCATTAATTCCCATCACTAGTAAACAGAACAATCTCAGAATTTTTTATATCATAGGTATCGTTTTGTTCCAATCAATTTAATTAAAAGTATAGTACTATTATTTCTTTCCAATTTAATTAGTTTGAAAGCTATGTTTGTTCATAAATCAATAAAAAATATAAAACAGGATGTGACAACACTTTTCTCAAATTACTGCAGTTCCGGCAACAATTGCCCGCCGAACTGTCAAACGAAAACATGTCGCCGTTGTAGTAGCGTTCGACGCGATCTCGTATTTTCTTTAAAGTTTTGCACTCCGCGAAAATGGCACAAGTGCTGAATGTGGTGCGGACTTGTGGTTTATTGATGTATTTAATATTTTGTGTGAACGCCAATGTAAATAATGCCTCTGAACCACGGATAATATCGTTAAAACTGGACAGCAAAAAGTGTGATGATGTAAATTGTAAATATTTACTAAATATGAAGGGTGGTGAGTTTCTCGGGCATTATTCGTGGAGATTAACCCCAGTGGAAGGTTCAGGGGGTGATGAATGTGACGTCATATTCCCTAATTACGAGTTAAAAGAGCTTTCTACGATGCAGTGGTTGACTAAACTCGAAATTATTTTGCCTATTATTATGGATTCGAAAGTATATTTTTGTGTTTACAAAAATAATGTGAAGAACAGTCCGTTTGGAGGAAAGTGGGTGCACCAGGGTGCTGATTACTACTTGGATGTGAAGAACGAGGATTCGTGAGTAACTTTTTCTATTTTATTGAACGCAAAATCGACTGCTTTCGCATTTCGATGTACAGCAGATGAAACTGTATTAATGGTTTTTAGTGTTGATTCTTACATGATAAAATAGTAATAATACATGTGTTCACCCAGATTTTCCATTTTAAATAGTTTTTTAGGTAAACTTAACTAAGCAACAAAGCTGCATTTATAAGAATTCCTTGTGGTATTTTAGGTCAAACACCTTCTACCTCCCTTTATAAATTCTTTGCTTTGCTGAAAATGTAAGTCAATATCTTTTCTAATATTTAGTGATTTGGTAAAATAACTTTGCCCCTATCCCATAATTCTACTATCCCACAAATCCCAAAAGAAACATACCTATGGTTTTGCACACTGGGGTTTTCAAAAATACACTAAAAAGGGCTTTTACAAAAAAAAAGAAATAGCTACTTTCAAAAGATCCAGAGTGTTATTAGTGCAGTGGATCCATAATTTGAGTGCAGCACTAGGTGTTTTATGATTTATTGGTGATATTAAATTACTGAATTATCAGCCTATAGCAGTCCAGTGCTGGACATAGGCCTCACAGGCTTCCTCTAGGTGAGAGAGACTGGGCCGTAATCCACCACGAGAGCCCAGTTCGGGTTGGTAGATGTTCTCCTATTGCACGCCATTCAACTTGATTTTCGGCAACTCACATCCAGCTGCTACCAGCCATCCTGCGAAGATCGTCGCTATACCTAGCCTGAGGTTGTCGTACCTGGCACATGATGATGAGAGGACTTATGACAATATCCAATAATGAAAGAAATTTTGGTTCATTCTGTGATACAGCATTTTTACTGTTAAACAACATAAATAAGTTATTATATTTTTATTACTATACCAGCTGTTGCCTGCGACTTTGTCTTAGATCCAGGATGAAAAGTAGCATTTGTCCTTCTCCAGGCCATGGTCTACTCTTGTGCCAAATTTCATCCAAATCCGTTCAGCCGTTTTAGTGTGAAAGCGTAACAAACAAACATGTAACAAAAAATCGAATCTTTTCTCTTTATAATATTAGTTTAGAAGAATGAAGCCAGTTTCCATAATAAAATATACTTGTTACTATGAAGTGTCTTATATAAATCTTTTTATTATATTGACTTTTTGATGTTTATCAGTTGCCAACTTCATAAAAAGAATCAGTAGTTACGGGTCGTCAGTAGCCCGAAAGTCTGACAACCAGGCTTACCATGGGGTGTTGTATTACCTAATAACTTGGTTGTGGAGGTTGGATAGGCAGTCGCTCCATGTAAAATACTGGTATTCAGCTGCATCCGGTTAGACTGGAAGCTGACCACAAAATAGTTGGGAAAAGGCTAGGCAGATGATGATGAACTGCATACAAAGAATAAGAAAGTTTTTTTTAACTGTAGCTACTAGCTACAGTATTATTGTCCCACGAAGCAACTCGCGCTTTACTTGTGTTACTTTGTGTACAAGCTGTGAATGTTTGAAGACGAGTAGAGTCAGCATATACCACACACACTTCTGACCTTGCCAATGTCTCGGACGGTACTGAGAGTTCAGTCCTGCGCTAACACAACATTCACTTGTTTGTACACTTTTTTTATTTTTTTTTATTTCTTAAAAATTAATAGAGGGTTTTTATCCACATGGATACGCGGTGTAAGAGTAGTGATAAGGTACAATGGGGTTGCCCATTGTACCTTATCACTACTCTTACACCACTAAAATTAACATATACTAACACTATTCTTATAATCCTTATTATTTAACAAATTTAGCTATTCATTGATCAAGCTGTTGTACTAGACCACACAATTTTTTTGCAACATTTGATTTAGGTTTCGCTAAAATAGTGAAAATAAGCCCAAGATCTAAAATATTTAAACCAAACTCCATAATCAATGAATCTCTTTCATTTTTGTTCTTAACGCGTTCCATCAGCAGATGTTGCACGTCTTCTATTTTGTTGCATACTTCGCAGTTTGGAGATGCGTTCTTACGCATTAGGAAAGCAAATTTTGCTGATGGAAACTGCCCAGAACGCAGTCTTAAAGCTACTTTGACGTAACTCCTACTTAAATTAGTGTCGTCAAACCAGGGCACGCGAGAAGGTTCACTCTGAATTACTTTGTACCTACCATATACCTTTTGTTTTCGAAAACTCGTTGAAATGATCTTTCCATTTATCATAACAAGACTCCTTGATTTTTGAGATATATTCCCAGTGATCAGGTAGGTTTGTACACTTGTTAAGCACAAGTGCACAAGTAAAGCTTCATGAGATAAAAATACTGTACCTACTGATAACGAAGCTATCACCTGGTCATTGCTACCATGTGATAAGATATCCCACTGATAGTATCATGTAATTGTACAGTGATTCGTACACTATGACATAGTGCAGCCCCAACGCCTTTTTATCAGCAGTCAGCACTGTATTGTCGGTGACTCCTTGTTGCGACCACAGAGCACTGAATCGCCGCACCATCAGCGTTTAGAGATGGCGGCGGTACTAATAAAAATGGTCTCTATACCTACGTCATTCCTGTCGTAGTCTACGACATCGTCTTGGCCTGCCGCGATGGCGTCGTGCGTTTAGTGGGACCCAATCGGTGCGGTGGTTCTCTTAGCCCAGCTATCATCTGACTTGCGGCAAACATGTCCGGCCCAGTCCCACTTAGTTTAGCGGCTTTCTGGCACGGTAATATTATCTATACCGTGTTTCTGGGTAACGTCTATTATCTTAGTTTTGGCGCGCAGTATTGTGTTCCTTATACGGTCAGAAATTCGAACCCCCAGGATACTGCGCTCCATGGCTCGCTGGTAAACCTCGAGCTTGGACCTCTGCTGAAGTCTCAAAGACTAGGTTTGAGCACCATGTGTGAGAATGGGGAGGATACACTTTAAAGTTACAATAAAAATGTACAGAAGCCAGCACATCAAGCTACTACAATCTGTCAAATTTCTTTAAAGATTTTCAACTTTATCGCTGAAGCGTTAAGGTTCAAGGTTGATTGGGAAAATCTGACAGTTTCGGGTAGCTTGACCTGCTGGCGTCTGTACACACATAAACAATATTTTAAAGTCACTGTGCTGAAGCCACTTCAGTGGACTCAGTGGCAGATTGGCACACGCTTGACTGACTTCGCCCACCACTTTTTCTTTAGAAAAAAAAAAAAATGCATTTAGAATCAAGCAAACAAATATTGCGTTTGCCGCCACTAGTCGTTCACACGATGGTTGCAGCAGCCAGAGTGTGAATGTTAGGAATATACTGCTAAGCGATGTTAAACGGCTTCAAGCTTAGTGTATACTTAAGTTTTAACGAGGACCTTGACACCGCAAATCTTTTTAAGCATTGTGTCTTGGGCCCCAATTATATATGGTAATTATTATCCCCTATGGATGACCATCTGTACCTCTCCGTGCCTCGGAAACCACGTTAAGCCGTTGGTCCCGGCCGTCATTCGTGGATCTTTGACAGTCGTTACGGGTCGTCAGAAGCCAGAAAGTCTGACAACCAGTCTTATCAAGGGGTACCTATCGTATTACCCAGCAAGGGCCGACGCCCACTGGCGGCATGGCACGGCAAGGGATTTTTATGCGGCGAATAGAAATATAACTTAAATATGTATGACAATAAAATTTAAATTTCAATGATGATGCCAAAGGACGTCGCGGCATGCCTAAGGATGCCGCGGCATCGTTGCCGTTGAAATTTCAATTTTAATGTCATACTTTTAAGTTGTATTTTCTATTCGTTGCATAAAAATCCTTTGCCGTGCCGTGCCGCCCGTTGGCGCCGGGCCTAACTGGGTTGTGGAGGTCAGATAGGACACAAGGTGTACCACCTGACGCTGATTTTCAGCTGCAACCCACGAGTGCCATACGCTGGAATAACAAACACTTAGAAAGTGTGTGCTACCATACAAAATCTGTCGGGCGTCAATTTTATTCCACGAATAAAAATTATCTTTATATAGAAAAATCATGTATGTGTGTGTGGTTAGGTACCTAACTGTTTTGAAAGGTTTTGCTGGTTACAAAAGTTGTTGCGAATTGTTTACCCTTCGACGCTTATCGGGGTTACAAGGTCATAACCTAAAAAGTGCGACAATATATATGTATACATATTTCTGCCGGAAAGCAGCGGTTCTGTGTTCCAGTTTAAAGGGTGCGTGAGGCGCTTGACATATTGCAATTTGGTCTTTGACATGGCATCGCTCGCAGGTTTCAGGCATGACTGTATTGCGTCATTTCTTGAGGAGTGTGGAAGCCTCCTAGAAGGGACTTGTGGCTAAGTACTAACAGACGAACTGGTCGATCGATCAGGTTAAGGTACGGTTGCCGCGGTTGGTCCGTGGATGGGTGACCATCTTCACATACCAAGACCCCTCCGTGCCTCGCTAAGCACGTTAAGCCGTTGGTCCCGGCTGTCATTCGTGGATCTTTGACAGTCGTTACGGGTCGTCAGTAGCCCGAAAGTGATATATTCTGACAACCAGTCTTACGGTCGTATTACCCAGTAACTGGGTTGTGGTCAGATAGGCATTCGCTCCATGTAAAATAAGACTGCCGACCCCAATATAGTTGGGAAAAGGCTAAGCAGATGACGCGCTAGTACGTTTGCGCTTGCTTTGCTCGGCTCCTAAGGGTCATAGCGTGATGGTAACCTTCCTCAAAAGTTGGACTATCAAATGCAAAAAGATTTTTACAAATCCGACTGGTAGTTTCAGAGAAAAACGAACAAACTCTTCAGCTTTATAATTAGACTAGCAGCGCCCCGCGGTTTCACGTGCATAAGTGTCGATCCCATGGGAATATCGGAATAAAAAGTATCCTATGTGTTATTCTGATGTATAAGCTTTAGTACTGTAAAGTTTCATCAAAATCCATTCAGAAGTCTTTACAAATCAAATAAAAAAAAAAAACAATTTCGTCTAATTGTTACTAACTTATTACTAACAATCTATGGACTGTAATGTCTGAATTAAATCATTTTTATTTTATTTATTTATTTACGTTAAAGAGTAACAAAAATCCATCCATCCTCACAAACTTTCGCAATTATAAATACCAGTTGTGCCCCGCGGTTTCGCCCGCTCAAGTTGCGATCCCGTGGGAATATCGGCATAGAAAGTATCCTATGTGTTAATCCTGGCTAAACTATCTGTGTGCCAAATTTCATCCAAATCCGCTCAGTAGTTTTTGCGTGAAAGAGTAACAAACATCCGTCCATCCAAACTTCCTCCTCCTCCTCACAAACTTTCGCATTACCTACATTATCATAGTTTTTACGACAGCATATTAAGGAATGGGGGTATAGGGTGGTGAACTATGCCACCCTCAACCCTTGAACTACGCATAAATGTGGCCTAGATATTTTAGTTTTACTGGCGAAGTATTAGCACACAATAAATAAGGACAGAAGTTCGGCTACATACAATGAACGAAAACGCCCGCACATAAAGTCTATTTAAATCCGATGTTATTTCCACTTAAACAAATATCAACTTTATTTTAGTGTAATTAAGCCGATTTTATAATGACTAGTACTTATTATTAAAAAAGCTGTAAAACTTGTTGAAGTTGTAGCAAACAGCACCCTAATTGCGTAACACACGATCAATCGGAATCGGTTTCATTTTGACAGCTCAACAACATTCATTGCGTTATTTACGTTGTTGAGCAGACACATGATGATACATTTTTTGAACATATGAAGCAATGGATTAGCAATATCCTTCTCAATGATTCAGATTGAGATTGATTGTGTGTTACGCAATTAGGGTGCTGTACCTTGTCTACATTTAAACTAATCTATCAATCTATACTAATAATAAAGCTGAAGAGTTTGTTTGTTTATTTGAACGCGCTAATCTCTGGAACTACAACTGGGATTTGAAATTATTATTGCATTTGATTCTCCAATTCTTGAGAAAGACTATTTAACATCACACTAGGCCCCGAGAAAAAATAAATACATAAATTTAATAGTTTAAAAAACACTAGAAAAACACGCTTTTATAAATGCACGTAAAAACAAAAAGTCGTGGTCAAAGTTCATTACAAGAATTCTAAGAAATCCAATACAGCTATGATACGATTTTCCATCATGAAGTTCCAGTTCATATCTTCCGGCTCCATCATCAGATCAGTTCGACAGTACCATATTATTGTATTGTCATCAGAACTACATACAGCTGCCAATTTTCACTACGCTACGACCCTTGGAAGATGGTTAAATTAGTTACCTTAGATTCCATTACATAGTTAGTTACATACAGGTCGACCTAATAAAAGACTGATGTGAACTGATAAGTCATCGCATGACTTATGATTATGATCGATGACGCGGACGAAGTATAATTTATTATTGAAATTATTTTTCTAAATAAGCACAGCCGATCGATTCTGTAAAAATCTCACCGTGAAAAGTTAGGTGAAGTGAGCTTAGAGTGAGCTGCCAATAATGCCAATCCCTAGCATTTAGTTTGGAATGACAGCTCACTCCACGGTCACTCACCTAAGTTTTCACGGTGAGATGGTTACAGAATCGCACTGCTGATTTGTTTACGTTTTCGGAAACTAAGTTGCTACACAGAGAATACAAACGCGACTTGCATTCGATTGAGATAGAGAAGATTGCCTGTGTGTGTGTGTTTGCGTGTGTAGGCAGAGGTACAGTCACGAGCACCAATATGTCAACACTTGGCAACGTTCAATTGTGATATTTTCGTGAAATAACGAGTGCAACGTTGAAATACGACACATTACATAAACATATGGGTTCGAAAATGCTACGTTCGTAATAACATAAAATTTATTTAAAAAATAAAGGAGTCAATCGCTTTGGAATAAAGCCGAGTGTATACATACTTTTGCTCGTGACTGTACTGCGTATGCCTGTATTCGCTCGTTGGTGTGGATCCGACCTTCTGTATTGTCTATGGTATCAGATAGCCTTGGCTAAGTTCTTTACGTAACTGCCAAACCGTTGGCTAGACCTCTCAATCACTTTTAGTAAAACAGTATTTTTTCTTTTTCACTACGGAGCTGATGTCGGTTATTTTGTGAGCCATGTTGACTTGAGTTGAGAGGCTTCCGAACTGGTAATTTTAGAACAGCACTTTACGAACGTCAATTACAGTCCGCCAAAACGCCCGCCCTTCACCACTTCCTAGTTCTTTCGCTGAGAAAAAGAAGCACGTCTTACCCCGCTCCACCACTTGACACACCATTATCATCACCTGCCTAGCCTTTTCCCAACTATGTTGCGGTCAGCTTCCAGTCTAACCAGATGCAGCTGAGTACTTACCAGTATTTTACTTTGAAGCGACTGCCTATCTGACCTCCACTACCCAGTTACTTGGTAATACGAAACCCCTTGGTAAGACTGATTGTCAGAATTTCCGGCTTCTGACGACCGGTAACGACTGTCAAAGATCCACGGATGACAGCCGGGATCAACGGGTTAACGTGCTTTCCGAGGAACGGAGGGGTCTTGGTATGTAAAATGAATTATACACCACAAAATCATGTCTCAATTTCGCATCGCGACTGTTGGAAAAGGCTTCGCTTGCGCCACAATGGTTGCGCAAGTACTTGGATACTTTCTTTTAAAAATGTCTAACAATCTCGAGTTTTTCTCGGACTCTTAACAAAAACCTCCGCTTGCCGAAGCCCTTCAAATTCCAACAATAACAGAGGAACTTTGACAAAAGGCAGCCCCAGTATGCCTTCAAGGAGATTTCGCAAGACATTTTTCTTTGGGCAAATAATTTTTTCGTTTATTTTAAGGCTTTAGTCCCCAATTGTCAGACACGTGATGTTGTTATGTTACCATCTGGATAGCGGCAAAGGGGGCATTGAAATTGACACATAATTGTCACAATGTCCTTTGCAAGCCGCGCCACCATAGAAAGGGAAATATTTTGTTTTGGGAAGTGGTGAAGGGCGGGCGTTTTTGGGGGATAGTCTTTTGTAATTTTGACGTTCAAAAAGTGCTGATTCTCAGTCTAATTTGAATAAACGACTTTTGATTTTGATTTTTTGAGGTATTCCACTTATAGCACTGATTTTAATGGCACTTCAGCCAGGCCATGTACTTGCGCGCTATAATTACCTACCCCTACCGCCCGGCCGAGCGGTTTCGGGCCATTTGCGGACCAAATTCAGTGCTGTTGCTGTAGGATCGCGCGGTGCGAAGCAATCACAACTGTACGTTTGAGCATTTAGGCACATTTTAGCATGCAGCGGTTGCTGACGCGACGGAGTAGGCTATTGTAGCAGTAGGTATTGGAAATTTTCTACTGAGTGAAGTATCTGTTACGTAGTAACTATTTAGTAATCTGTGCTTCAGCGCATGACACCTAGGCTATTCCACTGCAAATACTGTCAAAAATGAAAACAAAGCTGAATTGTTGTTCGTCTCGGACGGTACCGAGGAGAGCTCCAGCGCTTACACACACATTCACAGCGTGTTGTACACTTGGTAATCACAAGTAAAGCGCGTCGCTTCGTGAGATAAAAATATTTTATCATAAAGTGGGCTAGACAAAGTGATGTTCTACTTCTACCAGGGAAGACGATGATGGAAACGTATGGGGCTGGGATAAGCTACCGAAAAGCTTATGTCAATCCTGTTGAAAGTCGCTGTAGGATATACGAAGCGAAAGTCGCTGTAGGATATACAAAACGAAAGTCACTTTAGGATGTACAAAACGAAAGTCACTTTAGGATGTACAAAACGAAAGTCGCTGTAGGATATACAAAACGAAAGTCGCTTTAGGATGTACAAAACGAAAGTCACTTTAGGATGTACAAAACGAAAGTCACTTTAGGATGTACAAAACGAAAGTCACTTTAGGATGTACAAAACGAAAGTCACTTTAGGATGTACAAAACGAAAGTCGCTGTAGGATATACAAAACGAAAGTCACTTTAGGATGTACAAAACGAAAGTCGCTGTAGGATATACAAAACGAAAGGCGCTTTAGGATGTACAAAACGAAAGTCACTTTAGGATGTACAAAACGAAAGTCACTTTAGGATGTACAAAACGAAAGTCACTTTAGGATGTACAAAACGAAAGTCGCTTTAGGATGTACAAAACGAAAGTCGCTGTAGGATATACAAAACGAAAGTCGCTGTATACTTCGGAGTAGACCCCCTGCTAAGCCGCGTACGCACGAACGAACAAAAAAGACGGTGAACACTAACATCGAACACTTTGTTCGCACGTGCGTACCACTAACTAACATAGTGTTTGATGTTCGGTAGTGGTACGCACGTGCGAACAAAGTGTTCGATGATCGTGTTCACCATGTTTTTGTTCGTTCGTGCCTACGCGGCTCTACGAATTTACTATTTGGTTCGGTCGGTCCCGATCCTACACTCCTACACTCTTTCGAATATTGACTAGGTATGGTCCCGACCCAACTTAGCCGATCTGAACTTTTTTTCGCATTTTTCAATAGTATTCGGTTCGGCCATGTGTCGGTCCGATCCGAACATTCGCACTTTGCACTTCGGAGTAGACCCCCAAGTTTCCTCACGATGTTTTCCGTCACCGATGCCAGTAATGTCCAAGATAAACTCAGAAGTGATTATCACTAACTAATTAATTTTATACGACGCACTCAATCATCTCTCAGGTAATGATAATGGCAGGTCGCCAGTATCGCCAAGTGTGTTGACGATAGGGCAGCACGTGTTGCATGCACGTGCTGGTGACAGAAGGCACATGTGTGTTTGTTTGTGTATTTCTGGAGTGTAATGCACATGTCGAATTTCGCTTTTGTAAGTTGAAGATCGTGAGCTGGTTGTGATAAAAGAGGCAAACTTACTTACGATTGGTCTCGCCTTATCCAACTGTTCTGTGATCAGCTTTCACTCTAGCCTGATGCAGCTGAATATCAATATTTTGCATGACATAGACTTCCTCAACACAATTGATGGACAATATTTTTTTTTTTTCAATAGTGCATCTCGCAGTTCAACCTATGAGGTTGTCTGTTTAACCGGGCTTGCCTATGGATGCCTCAATAAATCAAGGCCTCCAGCCAGGGCTTAAAAAACTTAAAAACTAAGCGACTACACGCTAAGGGCACCCCCTGTGGGGTACGGACCTTCGGCTTAGGGCGTCGCTGGGAGAGGGCAGCAAGGGACAGGTTGGATCGGAATTACTTAGGGACGGATTTTAAACTACTTACAGGCTCAGCGGCGCAGGCTGGCGGTCTTTTATTTGCCATCTTTATTTTTCTCCTCAGATTTCTAATAAAATATTATTGAATACGAATCTAGTTCAAATATGCAATCAACTCTGGATTTAACGACTATTGACTATAGCTTCCGAAGGTCTTCTGTCTGCGTCAATCATCGCAAAAATAAGAAGAATAACAAACTAGTACACTTTTTATTATAGTATTCACTTTTTATATCGCAACCTCGTGAATTTATTTCAAACTATTTTAGCTCTGCAAGAGTGTTTTTTGTAGTAGTTCATTTTCCGGGAGTAAACGTCTCCGATGCAACGATGAAATGTTACCATTTTTATTCTCTCTTATGTACAGACACCAGCACACCAAGCTACTACAATCTGTCAAATTTCTTTATTTATTTATTTTGATAGGTACACCAACGACCTATTCACTAGAAACATTAACATAATAAAATAACATAAGCATTGAGTTATGGTGAATTAGTTATTTACAGGCGTACACAGCACTTACATAAAAAATTGCTTCTTAAATATTACGTTTTAACAAGATTTTTAGTCGTAGTGAAGATAGAAAATTTAATTAGAAACAAAAAACAAAACATTAAGTAAGATACAAAATCATAATCGAAATTAGAATCAAATATTAAAATCAAAATTATCATTAGAATCAAAATTATAACAATAAGATTAAAATTTAAATTAAAAAAATAAACAGTACAATTGATATTTAAAATTCAAAACGGTAGAACGAGATAACGAGTGCAATAAAAGAACATTAACTTGATCGATCCACACGTGCGGTTGTTATTACTTAGCCATAAGCTCATACAAAAATAGCTGATATCGTGGTCAAAGGATTAGCCATTCAGTAAAGTAACAAGGCTGTCTGTTCAGAGAACTTCCCACGCACTTTTGATTCGTCACTCGTGGAGGCTTGAGCAGATTAAATGTGGTTTAATTATAATGTATAATTATTCTTGGAAACTTAACTAATATTATTTGTCATCACAACAGCAATTTCTGAGGAAAACAGTCATCCAAAACAGATGATTAATTTCGTGTAATTACAGGATCAATACGGTTACTGACGAATTCAAGTATTTGTTTGTATTCAATACTAGTTGCGCCCCGCGGTTTCACCCGCATACATAAGTTTCAATCAAATAAAAAGTATCCTATATATTACTCCTGGTTATAAACCATCTCTGTGTTGTATTTCATCCAAATCCGTTCAGTAGTTTTTGCGTGAAAGGGTCAAACATCAATCCATACAAACTTTCACGTTTAGTAGGATTTGCATGCCATCATTACACGGTGAAATATGACTTTGCACTGCAATTTTTATTTATCATCTTTTGTACATACCTACCATTTTATGCAAGGGCTGATTTCTCAATCGACAGATAATTTTTATTCGTGGAATAAAATTGACGTCTGACAGATTTTGTATGGTAGAACTGTCAAAAAATTAAAATTATTCCTCCGATAAAATTATCTGGCGTTGGAATAATCAGCCATAAACGATTTTGATTTGATTTTAAGCCTCTTGAAAGGATCCAAGATCTAAATAAATTATTTCACGTAACATAAGAGCACGCCCGTGTTATCGAAAGGTTAGGTAGAGATGAGACCTTTGATTGAACCCACATTTCGTTGTTTATGTCCTATGTAATAAAGGGCGAGCTTATTGACATTGACCGGGCACAAACACATAATCAGCCTATAATGTTCCCACTGCTGGGACACAGGCCTCCTCTCTGTGAGAGGGAGTGGGCCATAATCCACCACGCGGGCCCAGTGCGGCACCCTAATTGCGTAACACACGATCAATCGGAATCGGTTTCATTTTGACAGTTCAACAACATTCATCACACAAGTCATTCAGTCAGTCATTTTCTAAGACTTTATGTTAATATTTTACCAATTGATTACTGAATAAAATATTATTATTATTATTATTATTCATTGCGTTATTTACGTGTTGTGCAGACAAATTTTTCGAACTTATGAAGCAATGGATTAGCAATTTGCTTCAAAATGATTCAGATACCGATTGATTGTGTGTTACGCAATTGGGGTGCAGGTTGGTGGATGTCACATATCTCCGAATTTGTGGTTCTTGCCGGTTTCCTCACGATGTTTTCCTTCACCGTTTTGACAGCAGTGGTGATGAAATAATTTACACAAAGTAAAGTGGTCAGACATGGTCACTAACCAATCGTCAAAAGACCGCACTCGGGGTCTGTCAGCGAGCAATGGAGCGCAGTATCCTTGGAGTTGAAACTTTCCGATCGTATAAGGAACTCGATACTGCGCTCTAAAACTCAAATTGCCGATGTAGGTCGCACGGCTGCCAAGCTAAAATGGATCTGGGCTGGTCACATCTGTCGCATGTCGGAGGAGCTATGGGCCAAAGTAACCACACAATGGGTCCCAAACAACAGCAAACGACAACGCGGCAGGCCCAGAATGAGATGGCGGGATGAGCTCGACTATTTCCACAAGAATTGGCATTTAACAGCACTGGATAGGGATAAGTGGAAGGAGGGAAGGGAGGCCTTTGCCCTGCAGTGGGACAGAAATGGCTGAAGAAAAAAAAAAATATAAGTGTCTGCCTGGGTTCGGACCCACGACCACTCGTGTGTGGGGGCCATTACCACTGCGCCACCACTGCTCCTCGGTCACAAATCCAGACTTTAAATTATTTCATCAAATATTTTTATAACCCACGGATGCAAATGAAGTTGTCAACACAATAATTTCATTGAAAAATTCTAAGTCAGCAGGGTATGACGAAATTAATTCCGACTTACTGAAAAGTATTGCCCGATTTATATCGGAACCTTTGGCTCACATCATAAATCTATCTTTTGAACAAGGATGTTTTCCAGACAAACTTAAGCTATCGATAATAAAGCCACTACATAAGAAAGGGTCAAAATCAGATAAAAATAATTTTAGACCGATTGCTTTAACTCCGGTCCTATCTAAGATCTGTGAAAGAATAATGCTCAAAAGAATAGTTAACTTCCTGGATAAATATGACATTTTGGCAGCGGAACAATTTGGTTTCAGGAAATATCGGTCAACGCAATTAGCTACCTTCACCTTAATAAACCGCATCATTAATAATATAAACCAAAAAACCCCAACGTCAGCTCTACTATTAGACCTCAGTAAAGCATTCTATTTCGTTGATCATTCGATACTCATCGCGAAACTTGAAAAATGTGGAATAAGGGGGTCTTCCTTGTTATGGTTTCAGTCCTATTTGCAAAACAGGAAACAATTCACTAGGATTACTAAATTTGACACTGGGGCCAATAATGTAGTTAAGTTTGACTCGAAACAGAGGATTAATTGTTCTGGGGTACCACAGGGTAGCATCGTAGGGCCTCTGTTATTTCTTATTTACGTCAATGACCTTCCAGGTGCACTCACACATGACTGTGTCTTGTTCGCAGATGACACAACTATTATTATGGACTGTAAAAATATTGATACATATGAAACGGAAATATATAAAACGTTAGAAGATGTTATTCAATGGTTAGACACAAATAAATTAAAAATAAACATAGAGAAAACGAAACTTATTAACTTCAAAACTTATAAGAGTAAAAACATTGAATTAAATATTTGTTATAATAATTCACTTATACAACAGATAAACAGCGCAAAATTCTTAGGCATTACTCTCGATACACATCTTTCTTGGAAAGAACATATTAATAGTTTATGCATAAAAATAAACAAGTTTGTTTTTGCACTTCGAAAGGTAAAAGACGTGACGAGCAGACATACTTCTATTATGGTATATCACGCTTACATATGTTCCATTATACGGTATGGCATAGTTGTCTGGGGAAATTCCTGTGACATCACGAGGGTGTTCATAGCACAGAAAAAATGCATTCGGGCACTGTACGGCATGGATTGGTCGGAATCATGTAAACCTATCTTTAAATCTAAGAATCTACTAACTGTTCCCTGCATATACATTTATGAAGTAGCTAAATTTGTCAAATACCATAGTCATCTTTTCACTACTAACGACAATACATCTAAACGCAAAATTAACCACCTGCCCCTAAAAATGCCTGTGCCTAAGCTACAACTGTTCAGAAAGAACTGTGCCTATATGGCACCTCTAATATATAACTCTTTGCCCAAAGGAATGACCGATCTGCCATATAAAAGGTTCTGTTGTGCCTTGCGAAAATGGTTAATACAGGAGAGCTTCTACACGGTTAAAGATTTTTTGAATAAAAGCACATGCCGATTTGGTGTCCACTAAGATACTGATTATTCCTCTTATTTCCTGTGACTTTGTCCTTATTAATAATTTAAGTAATTGAAATCTACTAATATAACTCTAATAATTGTATATTGAAATGATTGTAATAATTATTGTAATCCAAATTTTCTTATAAATTGTAATAATTAAAATAATTGTAATTTAATTTAAAAAAATGATTGTTGTAAACTAACTATAATTTTGCATGCCCGTGATGAGGGTGAAATATGTCCTGTGCTATAATTTAATTTAACATCTTGTGTACTCACCATATTTCAGGCAAATAAATGATTTATTATTATATTATTATTATAAATAAATGATTTATTATTATAACTGACGCCAAATGGCCAAATATTCCTACAATTCTTTCAGTCTGAAACAGAACGCGCTTCGGACAATTCTCGAATAATTCTTCGTGTTTCATATTAAAAACTAGGAATTTACTTCAAGCTATTTTAATTGTATGGATGCATGTAATACGTTTTCACTTCAGCGGTCAGCCGACCGACAAACATTTTTAATGAATGTTTAGTCCGTCGTACTAATAACATCCCCCCGATGTTATTCAAATTCAAATATTTTATTTCAGATAAAAAATAAATCCATATAATGTTAGTAGGTATAACTTAGCCTAATGTTAGTACGACGGACTACGTTCATTTCAATTCTCGTAATTTTAAGAACGTTTCACAGTCTGATCTCAGTTTCAATCTGTCAAAAATACCTCCTTTTCCCTACATTTTGACTAGTTTTTGACATTTGTTTTGTCGCCGAGATGAGACTGCGACTAGATTTTGAACGTTTTAAATTACGAGAATGGCCTCTGATCTTGTATTCAAATATAATGTGCTGTGACGTTCCGTTATATTCACAAAAATATCTTATTAAATACAAATACAGCTTCAGCTTAGGGCGACAAGTTTCATACTATTACGTCTAAATAATTTTATTTCACAATCTGTTCAGTAGCATCTCATTAGAAATAATGACTGTAAATATGCGATTTTATTTATTTATTTTACCATTTATGTACACACATGTATAAACAGACAATGAAAAACAGAACAGAAAAAATTGGTACAGAGGTGATGCTTATTTCATGAGAAATCTCTTCCAGCTTACCTGAGATAGGACAATAGATACAGAGTTGTAGACAGCGTGTGATAGAGCAAAGGAGACAAAAAAATATACAAAGAAACAAAAAACAATTCACTTAAAAACTTTTAGTTTTTTTTTGGAAATATTTAAATTGTCACACATTTTTATGTCTTTAGACAGGCTTTTATAAATTTGTAGGCCCTTAAACAGTATGTTTTTTTTTTGCCGTAAGTCAGTGTATGTGGTCGTTATGTTAGGGTCGACTTCAGTCTAATGCGGGCTTTACACAGGTGACAGTAGTCGCACAAAACGCAAGTCCGCTAGGTCGCAAGTGACTAAAGTCGGTAAAGTTCCGTCTACTCCGAAGTGCAAAGTGCGAATGTTCGGATCGGACCGACACATGGCCGAACCGAATATTTTTGATATATGCGAAAAAAGTTCGGATCGGCTCAGTTGGGTCGGCACCATAGTCAATATTCGAAAGAGTGTAGGAGTGTAGGATCGGAACCGACCGGACCAAATAGTAACTTCGTAGCAGGAAGCGGCCGAACATTCAGCCGATACTACTTCGGAGTAGACCCCCAGAGTAGGTTTCGACTTTTCTCGTGCCGACAGTTCGCATGCGGCGGGTGACTGAAATTGACCGTGAAAATGCTCAGTCGCAGGCGATCGCCGCCGCACGAAGGTCGACATTTTGATGCAAATGAATGAACTAGTCACCTGCGATTTTTGTCGACCTGTGTGAATGGGGTGGCGATTCGGCTTGTGAGGCGATTTGGTAAGCGACCTGCCGCACGTCGACAATCAACGATGATATATCCCATAATTCCCATATAACCGGATGCAGCTGGATACCAGCCGATCGATTCTGTAAAAATCTCACCGAGAAAATTAGGTAAAATGAGCTGTCAATAGTGTCAATCGATAGCATTAGTTGGAATGACAGCTCACTCCACGCTCACTTCACCTTAGTTTTCACGGTGAGATGGTTGCAGAATTGCACTGCTGTACCTATTTTACATGGATCGATTGCCTATCTGACCTCCACAATCCAGTTACACGATACCCCTTGGTTATCAGATTTTCGGGCTTCTGACTACCCGCTTCGTACCAGATTTTTGGGGTCAACTAATTTAATTTGACCCTGTGTAAGCGTGTCCATAGAGTTTGTTGCCGGTTCTTCTCCATAGGAACCTACTACGCTTTGGAATGGGCAGCTAGCTTCGTCTTTCTGACTGAACGACAAGGGGTCGTTCAGTCAGAAGTCAAGAGATGTCAGAGAAGATGAGAGTCAAGAATGAAGAGAGTCAAGAAGATGAAGTTAACAACAATTCAACACAATTCAAAAGTACCCGAAATTGGTTTATTGGAAATAAATACTTCGAGTTTCAGTTCATATCAGATGCGTGGAACAATTCAGAACTACAAATGAAACGATTCGTCTTTACTGAATTCAGCTGATGATTTCACTTTAGAGGCCAGTCGTTCGGAAAACATTTGGTGTTAAATTAAGTTAGGATGGCATTCCGACACGCGACTGACGTAGAACTACGTCACATATTGTCGGAGGAAGTTTTTAAATAAGACTACCCCCGCAGTCCATCTTCGAAAGAATTGAACTCGTGTCTCGTGATAGTTTATTTTCAAATTAGATACACAAATACACAGATTTCCAATAAAGCTTCGTCAGTCTCTGAGTCGAGCCGGCAATAGTCTCATACGGCAGTCGTTCCGCCGACCAGTGTCGCCACTCGATGCCGCGGAGTTCTCATACGCGGCATCACGGGAAATTTGAAAATTGCGCGTTACAAGAAAGAGTAATGTTTATTTGGACACAGTTCATGAAGCACAAATAACAAAATAAAAATAAGTAAAAAAATTTTTTTTAATAAGTACTTCATTTTTCTATAGAGCACTTGTTATGGTGAACAGACCCTGGACCTCGGAAAGCACGTAGAGCCGATCACGACTGCCATTCGTACATCTTTGACAGTCGTTACGAATGGTTAAGAAGCCCGAAAGTCAACCAGTCTTACCAAGGGGTATCGTGTTCCCCAGGAACTGGGTTGTGAAGGTCAGATAGGCAGTCGCTCCATGTAAAATACCGGTATTCAGCTGCATCCTGTGAGACTGGAAGCCGACCTCAACATGTTGGAAATGTCTACGCAGATGATTATGTGATCTAAGCCAATTCATTCTTTCCTATGTCCTACATAAAGGGCACTTTCCAATACTATGCTGTGCCCCCACTAGCCTAGTTTCTAGATCGTTTGGTTTATTTACTACTTGATATGTATACACAGTAAAAATAAACTGAACCTACATCGTGTGTTACGTCACGCGATCAACTTGACACGCCATTCAATGAACGAGAGTCTATTTTAAAATCCATTACTTATTAGATGGTGCGCTTCTATAATTTCTAACGTAACGATATCGTCGTGGACGTTAAAGTCCATAAAATGTATGGATATACGTGCTCGTTATATAGTTCTCCAGACCGTATTTCGGCCATGGCGGCTAATCTACAATTAGTACAACAAAGCCCCCAATACAACCTACCAACCGTCCTACAATTAGTTGTTCTGGGTCTGGCTGTTTCTGTATGTGAGTTTAAATATCTGTAAACGCACCCACGACACAGGAGAAATTCTTAGTGTGGGGCAACTTTTTTTTTTTAAAGAGAGAAAGAATCTCAACGGAGTCTAGCTTTCGGCGCGGGTGATATTATAGTGCACAAGTGTGTGCGCAGACACAGGTGCATTCCCTCTTCCTTCACTTTCATAGTCCGATGGGACGGCAATCCGCATTTTACTCTGTAAATTGTGATATTTGTCCAAAAACTTCTAGTACAACTAGTTTTTTTTTTTATATATTGCTAAACGGGCACCCCAATTGCGTAACACACAATCAATCGGAATCTGAATAATTTTGAAGCAAATTAATCCATTGCTTCATAAGTTCGAAAAATTTGTCTGCTCAACACGTAATTATAACGCAATGAATGTTGTTGAACTGTCAAAATGAAACCGATTCCGATTGATCGTGTGTTACGCAATTAGGGTGCAGGCCTGCCCGTGACCTCGATCACGCCAGATGGAAAGCGATGGATGAGGTCTATGATGGAACGAGCGTGCCCAGAAGATGCCTGCTCACTCTTGCTTTGAAGGCAGACGGATGTTCATTTATTATATTACGATATTTTACTTTACTGTAGATTTAATTCAGAACGTAGAATTTTTTTAAACTGCTGAACCACATTATAGTATACACTACAACTACGACCACTACTACTCACTATATAGGCAACTTCCTGCGGAAATAAGTAGTAATTCGACACGCTTCCCATTTATAACCCTACATTAGGATCATGTGTCATTGCTCCGGCTTCAAATTAAATCAAATTCACTACAAAATCTAGTCGCAATCTCATCTTAGCGACATCATCATTCTCCTGCCCTTATCCCAAATTATTTGAGGTCGGCGCAACATGGCTTTTCTTCCATACTCCTCTATTAGCCGCCATCTCGACAGTCACCCTCTTTCTAACCATATCATCATTCACACAGTCCATCCATCGTTTCTTTGGTCGTCCCCTACTCTTATAGCTATCGACATTCATACTCAAAACTTTCCTCACGACATTTTCCTCATTCCTCCACCCACACCATGCCCATACCATGACAACCGGTTTCCACACAACTTTTCAATTACCGGTGCCACTTTCAAACTTCCTCTTATATACTCTTTCAAACTTCCTCTTATAATCTCATCTTAGCGACAATCAATGTCAAAAACTTGTCAAAAATGTAGTTTTTTGATAGGGCACATTGGGCACTGGGTTGAGAGGGGCAATTCTCGTAAATTTTAAGAACGTTTACAGTCTGATCTCAGTCTAATTCTGTCAAAAATACCTCTAATTTCCCCACATTTTTGACAAGTTTTTTGCATTGATTGTCGCTGGGATGAGATTCGTTCGTTCCTATTCGTACGTTCTTAAAATTACGAGAATTGCCTATCTGTTGTTTGGAAACATAACTAGCATCATCATCATCATTTCAGACGAAAGACGTCGAAAAATGAAACGGAAATGGTATGAATTTTGACGGCACGGTTGGCGCAGTGGTTAAGCGATTGACTGCTGCGCTGCGTGTCGCGGGTTCGATTCCCGCACGGAACAAATATTTGTATGACCTACAATTAGTTGTTCCGGGTCTGGCTGTGAGTTTATATGTCTGTAAACGCACCCACGACACAGGAAAAGCTCCTAATGTGGGGCAACGTTTAAAAAAAAAAAATTGAATTAGTCTGCCAAATGAGGTGGTGAAACTGCAGCAATAAGAGCCAATATACAGTGAGCCTCGCTTTTTTCGCTGTATATTCAGACGCCATTGGCCTGCAGCGGGACAATTACAGGCCATTGTTTACCAATAAACGAGAACTAAGACTAGAAACTTTCTTTGGCAACGTCCCAACTATCCGACCGAATATCTGCTCAATACAGATTCAAGACTAGACGTCTTGACGCCTGTAGGCTGTCACTCGTAATATCCAGGTCGTAGGATACTGTACAGTTCATTGCCTGTTGGCTGACTCACGGCTGATTCCTGGCGCCTGGATAGTTCATTCTCTCTGTCTGTCGATCGATCTCTGACAAACTTAACTCCATTTTCTCAGTTCTACCTATGAGGTGGTCGTGTACTTAACCGGGCTTGCCTGTGGGAGTGTACAGTCACGAGCACCAATATGTCAACACTTGGCAACTTTCAATTGCGATTTTTTCGTGAAATAAAGAATGCAACGTTTAAATACGACACATTACATAAACCTAAGGGTTCGAAAATGCTATGTTCGTAACAACATTGAATTTCATTCAAAAATAAAGGAGTAAATGGCTTTTGTGTAAAGCCGAGTGTATACATACTTTTGCTCGTGACTGTACTGCGTGAGATCGACAAATGGATGTGCGAATAACACTTGTGCGACAAAACTGTACTGTGACTCACGATAGTTCGAATACACGCTTAGCGTGGGCTAGCTCGAGCAAGGATCGGGGCGAAACTTAACACCAGTTTCTGAAAGCCTATTCATCATACCTACTTAGATGAACTCACAACTTTTTCCCATGGGGGCAAAAACTAGAATGCCGGCCACGATCCTTACATACTCTATTTGCCTCGTCCACGTTCATACAACTGGGGGCCTAAAAAGGCCACTTTGGCAGAATCATAATAGGATAACAATATGAATCATATTAAAAATCGTAAAATGGTCACAAACTGACAATTCATAATATGATCATAATATGATGTGTGCAATTCATATCACGCAATTTACCTGTTTGACAGTTTTTTTATGGAAATTCGTAAAATGGTCCACCAATGTTTACACCAAATATGATTGATATGAAATGAATTGTAGGTGATTAAACTATTATGTGTAACCATTTAACGAAAATTAGAGGAATTGCTAATGATCTGCTGGGAATTCAGGAAATGAATAGCTTTTAGAGGTATTGCTTAAAGTGGCCTTTTTAGGCCCCCTGGTCATCAAAGCCTATTAAATGTATGTTATTACAAGCTGGTGTCAGATAGGATTTCCTATCAGCAAAAATTACGAACTTCCATATCTAATCTATCTAAACTAATATTATAAAGAGAAAAGTTTCGATTTTTTGTTAAGTACCTACCCTTTCTCGCTAAAATGGCTGAACGAATTTGGATGCCATTTGGTACAAGGGTAGACCGTAATCTGAATTAGGACGTAGGATACTTTTAATCCCGATATTTCGATCCAGGCAGGGTGAAACCGCAGAATTAATTTAAGATTTTTTAACATACGCACATATTATGTACCTACTGCAAATGCTAAAGGGAGAGCCGTTCTTAACTGTGATATTTCTCATAATTAAGAAAAACGAAAATTTTATCAGCCTAGGGTAATTTAGGAACAGTCACATGTTATTTCTAGTAACATAAAAGTACATAAATAAAAGTTTCGTAAATTGTATATCAGAGGGTCTATAACGCGAAACTTATTTCCAACCGCTCCGCTTATTTCCAATCCCATTGTGCTCAGGGGTTGGTGAATGTCACATTTCTTTCAATTTTTGGTTCTAGGACATGCTGGTTTCCTCACGATGGTTTTCTTCACCATTTTGAGAGCAGTGGTGATGAAATGAAATACGCAAAAGTGAATTGCCTGTCTGGGTTCGAACTCACGACGTTTAACTTGCAGTCGGAGTCGATACCACTGGGCCACCACTGCTCGCCACTATACTTGACCATCATCATCATCTGCCTAGCCTTTTCTCAACTCGCCAGCACCACCACCACAACTATACTACTCATCACCCACCCCTTTTCCCTGCTCGCCACCATACTTATGTTATGATAATCTATTCGAACTCTACCAGGTCAAGGTTACCAGTGAGGTGCGGTCTGCTGAAACTACTAGTAGACAAATAAAATTAGAATAAGCCACGCAACGCAACTAGAGGTATTAAAACAACCATATCACTTATGAAACGTACTACAATGGATTCTTTTAAAATTGGAGAAATGTGCTAAAACGCGAACTGAACCTGTGTGTGTGTACATAGCTATATTCCGTAGTAGTTTTTAACCAAGCAAATGGTCGTGAAAGTCTAGTAAACGACATTGTTACCAATAACTACGCAAAAGCTTTTTTCACACGGGCAGGATGTATATTCATACCTCTATGTGTTGACAATTTTGTGTTCCTATCGTTTCAAATGTTCCGAATGAACCGATAAAGTTCGTAGCACCCCTGGGCGTATCTGACATAATCATAATCAGCCTACAATGTTCCCACTGCTGGGACACAGCCCTCCTCTCTGCAAGAGGGGGTGGGCTGTAATCCATCACGCGGTGGCCCAGTGCTGGTTGGTAAATGTCTTCGAATTTATGGTTACTAGAACCAAAAATTCGAAGATGGAAGAATTTGGTTCTAGAACTTGCCGGTTTCCTCACGATGTTTTCCTTCACTGATTTGAATGCTGATGAAATAATTTACACCAAGTAAATTGGCGCGTGGGTTCGAACCTACGACCTACAACTCGTAAGTCGCGGTCGTCACCACTGGGCCACCTCTGCTCTACCTTATTCATCTTCAAAATACTAATACCACCTTCTCTTTCGCCCCCAGACACCAAAACTACACAAAACCGGCTCTCCAAACAGAAGATCAGAAAAAAAACTCAGAATGGGCAGACCTCTCCCACGATACAGACGTCAACCACCTCGAGAAGACTCCATCACTGACCAGAGACGAGAGAGAAGATATAGAAGTGCTAGTCAATGACAAATATGTGCCTTTGACAGAGATACGACATACGAAAATGATTGATGTCCAAAAGGACACTGAAGAATCTATAAATGAGAATTCTATTGAAAGATTCAAGAGAGATATCACCGAAAAAACGACACCTGGAGTCCTAGAACCTTCCAGAACTGTTTCCGATAGTTTTGCTGGAATTTCTGAAGGTTTAGGCTTAGAATCCGTGGGGAGAAAGCCACGGGATGTGACTATACCCGAACAGGAGTTCTTCAGTGTAAGAGCGGCAACGTTTGTGGTTAATATTGAGGGGTTGCGGATAGAGAACTCTGATAAAGAGCCTAAGATTATTGAGGAGAGTATTCCGAGTGTGTTGGCTGATTCCAGGGTTACTTTGAGGTAAGTATTTCTTGTTTTTTTTTTTTTAATTGCTTCACGCCTGATGGAAAACGATAGATAGAGGAGAGGGGTAATTCTCGTAATTTTACAGTCACAGTCTGATCTCAGTCTTAATCTGTCAAAAATACCTCAATTTTTGACAAGTTTTGGACATTGATTGTCGCCGAGATGAGATTGCGACTAGATTTTGAACGTTTTTAACTACGGGAATTGGCCTTGAGATCTATGATGGAACGAGCGTGCTCAGAAGATGCTCGTTCACTCTTGCTTTTGAAGGTTCTTTCTTTCTGTGTATATTATAATATCCATGTAATATCGTTAACTATCTGTAGACTCCGTCTACCGAGACAAAAGACGCAGACTCGGCTGCATCTAATATTTAAAGATTATTGATTCAAACTAGAATAGGTTTTACAAAGACATCATCATTGTAAACCCTGTCGGGCATGGCAAAGTAGCGTACCGTTTATTACTGAGTGAACTGGTTAACTTTGTTTTGTTCCAAAAGTACTTCACGAAAATGTAAACAAATGGATTAGAGAACGTATACCTATGGATGCCATTTACAAATCGAGTGCTTTGAATGGTTTATTTGATTACTACATAAAACCCGTAATTATCATTTTAAGGGATGATTTCAAATCAATCATCTGATAGCTTTATTCGAGGAATAATTTTGAATTTTGACAGTTATTTCATACAAAAACTGTCACACGTCAATTTTATTCCTCGAATAAAAGCTATCTGGCGATGGGAAAATCAGGCGGTCAATCTAAGGCGAATAGAGATACCTAAACTATGTATAGGAGTCACACATAAAATAGTCCACAATATTTTGTTATTTATTGTCATAACTAGCTATGCCCCGCGGTTTCACCCGCATAAGTTTCGATCCCGTGGGAATATCGGGATAAAAAGTATCCTGTATGTTAATCCTGGTTATAAACAATCTGTGTGCCAAATTTCCTGAAAGATATCGCATAAAGCGATAAGGCCGCCCATTGTATATTTTTAATGTTCGTTAAAAACATGTTTTGTTGTGTATTTTTGTGGTGTCCGATAAAGTATAAGTAAGCACTACAGCTGCGGTAGGACTAGAATTATTCAGAAAGTTATAAAAATGCTTGAAGTTGTAGCGTAAACTGAACTTTATTCTATAGGAATTAAAGTTATTTTTCCATAAATTCATATTTGTTTACATTTTTGGCAAATAAATCGCGAATGCAGTATAGGTAGGATTGTAATTTGTGCTTAATTTTCTAGATTATTCGGCGATGGCATAACCTCAAGGACTGTGATAGCCTTCACGCATGAGATTCAACAGTATGGGCAGCCTTGCAAGTTTCTCCTCAAGGGAGAATACATGGTAAGTGCATAATGAACACTATAATTTAGTTTTACTTGAAATCTACGTAAAGTTTTCGAGAGATATCTCTCATAACAACAATGGTACAGACGCCAGCAGGTCAAGCTACCCGAAACTGTCAAATTTTCCCAATCAACCTTGAACCTTAATGCTTTAGACATAAAGTTGACAATCAATTAAAGCAATTTGACAGATTGTAGTAACTTGATGTGCTGGCGTCTGTACATGAACAGGAACGTCCTACCTATATCATAGTTTTTTCGTTGAGAGGTCGATTATACATCGTGTTCTTCACGTTACCCATAAACTTTGGCAAACGCTTCTATAGCTTTTACAAATCAAATCTAACACAGGAAGTAGTAGGTACTTAAAGGCTCCGTCACAAAGATAATTTGTAATTTCATTTAATAAAATTTAACTGAGCAATGCAGTAAGAAAGGATCTTAATTTGGCCTATGTTGCCGCTTAGTGCAATTAAAATGATAAATCTATCAAATGCTTCGGATAACGAGATAAAGAGGCATGCAGATCGGGTGATTTACGTCAAGGGGTTTAGTTTGTATGAAAATTAACAAAAAATCAAAAACAAGAATTCATTAATGTATCAATAATGAAAAATGCTTATTTCTATGGTCTGAACATCTGGTCGAAGTTTATGTATATCGCCCGGAACACGGTGAATATTTTATTAGCCTGCGGTTTCACTCGTATCATAAGGAAACTACTTACTAGGATTTAAGTGTCCTGTGTCTATAGCAGAGTGGTATTGAAGCTTTGTCCCAATTGATACGAATAAACACGATATAGGGAAGTAAAATGTATGGAAATATACAGGGTCCAATTAAAATAGGTGGACAAATTTTACCACAGCGCTCAGTACGTCTAACCAAAGATATCCAAGCAAAAAAAAAACACTGATTAAAATGATTATATTTTGACCTAAAATAATGGGTAGATACTTGCACTCGCGCCCCGCTGGCGCTGCGCGTATGCTCGTAAGTAGGTACACAGTCAGTTCTGTTGCATCCTTACATCATTCTGTATTTAACAAAGTGTTTATGCATTGGGTAACCAACATTTATAAGTGTATTTTTGTTAGCTGATTATTTTAATTGTAAGTATCTAATGCGTTTATCTTATATATTTTTTTTACCATTGTCCTTATTTTGGTGGTCTGAATGATTTCTAAAAGTTTGTCCACCTATTTTAATGGGACCTTATATAAAGTCGCTTTGAAATTTCCGTCTACGATAACGTGCATACATTTTATGGACATGTACGTGCGCGTCCACGACAATGTTATCGTCACTATAAAATTTATAAAAACCCACATTGGTTCATATTTTACGTACAAAGTCGTCACAAACATGCACATAATTTCGGGTAGAGCAGTGGTGTGGTGGCACAGTGGTAACGGCCGCGAGTAAGAAGTTGTAGGTCCAAGCTTCGAACCCAGACAGGCGTTTTACTTTGTGTAAATTATTTCATCACCACTCCTCTCAATAGTTACGTGCTGCCTTGCTTATTGGCACAGTTAGGCTTCGGGGAGACCCCTTTACGGTCTCCCCAGAGATGTGCCCTAACAGACGTTGCACAGAGGGGGCTCCGGATCGGTCTATTGAGAGGTAACGGTGGCACTTCCATGTGCAGATGGTGACCACCCGGGTAGTTTTAGTGTCTAAACACACTATACCGAAGGTACGCGACCGAAGTTCGGCACGATTACGCCTGCAATGCTATTTGAATTACTGACGGCACGTTATGCCGAAACTACGTTGCGTTATAGCGTGCAGCCGAACTTCGGTCGGGCGTAAGTTCAGCGGCAACGTATTCTGTAGAGCACACGTTATACGCGACCGAAGTTCAATTCGATTGCCGAAGAAGATCCGGGGCGGGGAGCAGCGGGAGGCTCGACACACTGAATAAACACAAAGTTGCGCAACTGAATTTCGGCCGGGTAAGTTCGGCACTTATGGTGTGTCATATCAGCCGAATACGTCGGAACGTAAAATCAGACGCGGAACTTCGGTCGCGTACCTTCGGGATAGTGTGTTTGGACACTTAGTGAGGAAAAAATTCCACACTCCCTGGTTTAATCCCCGAAAACCGGGTGCCTTTGGAAGGCATTCCCCCAATCAATATGCCTAGCATTTTCCCAACTATGTTGCGGTCGGCTGTCAGTCTAACCGGATGCAGCTGGATACCTGTATTTTACATAGAGCGACTGCCTATCGAACCTCCATAACCCAGTCACAGGGTAACACGATATTCCATGGTTTAGACTGGTTGTCAAACTTTCGGGCTTCTGACGACCCGTAACGACTGTCAAAGATGATGAGATGTTTCGGCCTTTCTTCTCAGACTAGTCAGATATGAGATAGGAAACGCCGACCTCATCTAGTTTTAAAATATGATTGACGTGTAAAAGTTTTTGTACAAACCTAACTTACAAAATAAAATCATTTACTTATCATTTATTTATCAAGAATGACAGCCGGGACCAACGGCTTAACGCGCTTTCCGAGGCACGGAGGAGTCTCGATATGTAAAGATGGTCACCCATCCACGGACAAACCGTGGCAAGTGTAGCTTGACCTGATCGATCGACCCCCAAAAACAAAAAAAAGGTACAGTAAGTCGCACGACACGTAAATATACATAGTTGGGAAAAGGCTAGGTAGATTAATGCGCAATGTACGGACCGGCTGATTCGTCGGCTGCACAGTACTATAGAGAGCTAGAAGAGCCCTCTAAGGTAACGGGAGGAATCAAACAACTTATTTGACTCCTTTTAGATTATATTGGGCGAACGTCTTTACATATTTCTCACTAAATTACCACTGACTGTTCTAAACCAAAAATCCTAATTAGAATCTTTGACACTAGCTTGAACGTTCGAATCAAAGACTATAAAACCTCTCTATGGTTCGAATGGAACCCGCGCATAATTATAGCCGGCCTGCATCAAATGAAGTCGCCTTCGGCAGACAACCTCTACAGTACCTAGGCGTAGGCTGACATGGCAATAAACTTCCCCGCCATTTATATAGTCTCACATTTATCGAGAGGTCACGTTGACATTTCAAACTACAACAAAAACTACTGGCAGTCTTGATTAACTGAAAGCCGACCTCAATATTTGGGAAAGGCTAAAACCATCGCAGTGAAAATTAAAATTCTTCAGTACCATCAGTTTGAAAATATAAACTGATGGGACTGAACAATTTTAACGTAGAAGGGTAGGGCGCGCGGGGGGGGAGGTGTAGGGGGTTCTAAGAGTTTTTTTTTATCATTGTCCCTCTCAACCAAAGCACCTGCCATCTAATCTCTTCACCACCCTTGATTGACTGGTAGAGAATGCCTAAGGCATTAAGTCCGCCTTTGTACCTTTTTGTGCGAAAAGTTTAAATAAATAAATAAGGGAACCGCGTACTGGAAAGTGCGGCGTGAGAAGGTTCTGCATAAGGTGGACTGATGACCTAGCTAAGTTGTAGGTGGTCGGAATACGCTGACTGTGAGAAGCGCAAAGCCGGTCATTGTTTTAAATAGTCCGGAAGACCCTTGTCCAGCGGTGGACGGCTTTCGGCTGATAGATAATGAATATTAATACTTGGAAGTCCCTGAACCGTTTCCGGATACAATTGTGAAGATGTATGTCCAACCTGGTAAAATGGGGCTATCTTGACGGAACGGCAGTAGGGTGTGATTGTGGAGCTAATGTCATAAACCATGCTCCAGCTCCTATCCTGCCCTCTGTGTCCCAAAACATGCAGTCAAAGTGACCTCTGCGCTGCTGACGACGACTGACGACGCCGTGGAAGTGTCAAAGTTTTGGGCTGACAAGATATAAAATTCAGTCGAGCCAGCGATACCAAGAAGAATAATACTTGGAAAAGGGATTAGCCCTAAGCCTTATCCCTAATCCCTAATATAACTAAGTACACAAGAACAAAGCGGCATTGAACAGGAATTTATGCTCCCAATTAATTAATATCGACTTTGTCTGCCATCCGCGTACCTGGGGAACGCTACAATTTGCAAAATTACGGCAATTACAATTAGGGAGACCCACACATCCATTTGATGATTAGCTACCTGGACGGACGTGGTTTTGACACACCCAAAATAACTTACTATACGTTTCAGAAGGCAGGTAGACACATTCGGCTCCATATAGCTTACTAGCAGCGCCCCGCGGTTTCACTCGCATAAGTGTCGATCCCGTGGGAATATCGGGATAAAAGGTATCCTATGTGTTATTCTGATGTATAAGCTATATTACTGTACAGTTTCACCAAAATCTGTGCAGTAGCTTTTACGTGAAAGACTAACAAACATAGGTAAATCAATCCATTCTCACAAACTTTCGCGTTTATAACATTAGTAGGATTTTTCTTTTTTAAGGCGTGTAAACGTGATTCCGTAAATAGAATTGAGATACAATTTTATTTCATTTTAGTTCATTCGAAGTTCATGGATCCAAGTGAAAAATTATACTTTTGCTCTGCAGCTTGCTTGCACAGCAAATATATCAGCAGAAGGCCAATTCTCGTAATTTAAAACGTTCAAAATCTAGTCGCAGTCTCGTCTCGGCGACAAACAAATGTCAAAACCTTGTCAAAATGTAGGGAAATTTGAGGTATTTTTGACAGATTGAGACTGAGATCAGACTGTGAACGTTCTTAAAATTACGAGAATTGCCACTCAGGTTGCGGTGGTATCCATTGAATTACGAATGATTATTTTTCATTAGAAACATGGATGTGCATGATTGACATTGTTTTAGATTTTACTCACCTGCACATTTTTCGGGATTGCTCATAGCAGTTTTGGCATAGCATAAGCAGCCAATCATGTCTTCACTACTGGGACACAACACAGGCCTCCTCCTAGGAACTCCAACCCCTCCAACTCTCTCCCACAACTCCTTCAACCTCCTCCTCCTCCAACTCTCTCTCTTGGTCTTGAACTCCATGTGTTGCGAGACCGATGAGCATACTGTGCAGGGGTGGTTGGTGTGTCTACGTTTCTTTCTTTTTATTTACTTTTTAGGGTTCCGTAGTCAACAAGGAACCCTTATAGTTTCGCCATGTCCGTCTGTCTGTCTTTCTGTCTGCCTGTCCGCGGTTTAGCTCAAAAACTATTGGGACTGGAAAGTTCTAATTTGGCACGAGTATACACGTTAATGACGCCGAAAAAGTGGTAAAATAAAATTTTGAAAAAAACTATTATTTAGGGTACCTCTCCTACATGTAAAGTCGGGGTGATAATTTTTCGGCCTTCTCATAGTGTGAGATATCGTTGGATAGGTCTTTAAAAAATATTAGGGGTTTATTTTTCACTTGTAGTGTTTTTATGGAAGTCGGTTGTTTTTTCTTTGTCAAAAGCTTTTATAAATGCTAGGGAGGCATTGAGTGAGCCGGGAACTGCCACTTCAGTTTGCTTACTCTGCGAGCTATGATAATTATGCTCTTATGATTGTCTTTGTTCACAGATAAAAGAAGGCTCATTACGACCGAAAACGGCGCTATTCGACGTAGTAGCGCCTGCGCCGATCACCGACTCCAAGTTATACATATGCGCCAAGAACCTCAAGCTTGGCGTAGACGATCCTTTTAAAGATGAAGAGAAATATCTACATCAAGGTACCTTTAAACACTTGTTATTATTTATTGAAGAATATTGATTTGCACACCCATGTAGGTAAATAATTTTTTAATATTTCTACATACATACATACATGAAATCACGCCCTTTTCCCAACAAAATCAAAAGTAATTTATTCAAATTAGGCTGAGAATCAACACTTTTTGAACGTCAAAATCACAAAAGACAATCCCCCAAAAACCCCGCCCTTCACCACTTCCTAGTGCTATCGCTGGGAAGAAGTGGCGCAACAAACTCCCCAGCATCGGGGTAGGAAGACACTACAGAACGTCACCTGCTATACGATCCTTAACTTCTATACGTCTCCTAAACGTAAAACACTTTCGGTCACAATCTGAATCATTCTGAAGAATATTGCTAATCCATTGCTTCATATGTTCAAGAAAGTGTCTGCTCAGCAACTTAAATAACGCAATGACTGTTGTTGAACTGTCAACATAAAAGCCATTGCTATTGTTGGTGTGTTACGCAACTAGCTCGCTGGTGATAGATACGTAAAGTTTTCTCATGACGTCATGAAAATCAAATGGCTTTACAAAACTGATTGATGCGCGCTGGCCCCCGGGAAGTCAGACATAATTAATTCTTTCTCATTATTGATCATGCCACGACAGTTTTATTATTTTTGACGTGACAACGTCTAATAAATCGATGAACGCCGGCTGCATGCACGAAAAAGGATGACTCATTGTCCCGTTACACCCATTGTCCCGTTACGCTGATTGTCCCGTTACGCTCATTGTACGCTTGCGCGTTTGCAATCATTTAATCAATGTTTTGTTATGACGTTGTCACGTTAAACTATCGTCCGTAAACAAACTTTACAGACAACCAATTTTTTTAATCATTTTTAGGCACGGAGGTATACAAGATGTTCGCCTCACATAACAAGCTGCTACCTTTGTGGGTGACGATGCTCCTCATCATGACGTGTCTGACGTTCTCCGCGTTATTCTCTGGCTTGAACCTGGGCCTGATGTCCCTGGACAGGACGGAGCTGAAGATTATTTCGAATACAGGTAATTTATACGCCGCCTAAACAGGGTAGCAGGTACACCGAGGCACAAACTGACCACGAATTCAGCATATATGATTCTAAAGAAAGAAATAAAGAAGAATAACGTTTATTCTAGACCCGCCCCAAGTGTAGAAAAATTTCGTCAGTTACAAAAAAAAAAAAATTTTTTCATAAATAACAATACCTACGCGGTCAAAACGCATGGAACAGCATTTTCTTTTTGTTTTAATGACCGACGAAAAACTTCAACTCGAGGGGCTTCAGAATCATGTACTGACTTCACAATTTCTCTAAAATAACTTATTTCCAACTTAACTGTAACTTCACAGACGGCGACAGGCTTCACGAGAACATTCTCAAGTTATCCGTTCATTGGCTCATTTATGTACAACTTGAACAGGAAACTAAGCAGTTAGTCTCAACTGTTTCTCATTATGATAGCTTTCTATTATATCATGGTGACAGGTTGCGCGTCCATGTCATGCCACCCTGTGTGTCTGTGATCATTTACCCCTTCGGCAAACACACACTCAAGTTGCTCCATAAACAATTCCCCTTACAGGCACCGAGCAAGAACGAAAATACGCCCGCGCAATAATGCCAGTTCGCGACCACGGGAACTACCTCCTCTGCAGCATACTCCTGGGCAACGTAGCCGTCAATTCCACATTCACCATACTCCTGGATGAGCTGACCTCGGGACTGTTTGCGGTCATATTCTCGACCTTGGCTATTGTGCTGTTGGGCGAGATCACTCCTCAGGCGATTTGTTCCAGACATGGGTTGATGGTTGGCGCAAAGAGCATTATGATTACTAAGGTATGTGGGGTTATAACCTCGTTTGCAATTACCTTTTTGGTGGCGAAGAGAAAAGAGCGAAGTTGTCTATGCGAGAAAAAACCAACATTATGCTTGCCGAATTCAAAAAAAAAAAAACGGCGTGGTTGGCGCAGTTGTTAAGCGATTGACTGCTGCGCTGCGTGTCGCGGGTTCGATTCCCGCACGGAACAAATATTTGTATGACCTACAAGTAGTCGTTCCGGGTCTGGCTGTTTGTGTATGTGAGTTTAAATGTTTGTAAACGCACCTATGATACAGGAGAAATTCCTGGTGTGGAGCAATGTTTAAAAAAAAAAAAAAAAAAACAAGACAACTTGGTTTTTTGGCCACATTTCTTATAATTACTTTACGAGTACTTTCCGTATTACCCAGTAACTGGGTTGTGGAGGGCAGATAGGCAGTCGCTCCATGTAAAATAAGTACTGGTATTCGGCTGAATCTGGTTAGACTGGAAGCTGACCCCAACATAGTTGGGAAAAGGCTAAGCAAATGACGATGACTATACGAGTACTTTGGCCTTTGACTTCGGCTGTTCTGCATAGCTTTTGACAACCACACGATACGCTTCCGTACCGTATCGAACATTAATCAATGTAATCGTAGGAGTGCTCTAAACGTTGTTCACAGCTCCAAAACCCGCAAAATTGTGTTAGTTTAAATCAAATTTTGTAATAATATTATAGAGGCATGAGGAACAGGGTGTAAAGTTCACTCATACTCCATAGAAAAGGGAGGATCCTCCGACCAGACGGGTGTTGTGTCTGGCGTGCAACTGCCCAACGATTGATGTTGGGAAGTTTGTATGTATGCTACTTGCGAGATGCAGGATTTGCGTGACGTCAGTATGACGCGTTGTTCGCATGTGGCGTTGTAGATACCGCTACAATATAAAAGAGTGTCCTTGGAGTTTCTTGCCTGTTCTTCTCCATAGCGATCTACGTTTTGGAATGGGCAACTAGCTTCAACTTTCTGAGTAACTGACCGACTATTTAATTTTGACAATTCAAAAGCGCCTGTAAATGGTCTAATTGAAATAAATGATTTGAGTTTGAGTTTGAAATAGACAACCGCTATTCTTCCAACGATGTTAGCTGTCGACAATTATTTAAATCAGCTTATCGAAATGTGCCATTTTCGATACGATAGCCTGTGGGATGTTTGTGAATAGCTATGCAGGTAATTTTTTTGGCAAGAACTGGTGCTGGTGAGCGAATCTTTATAGAGAAACATTTCAACATAAAACAGACTATAAAAATAAAACTTTTTAAAACCATTCTGTTGCGTAATTCCAGAAATAGTATGTGTATCTGGATCGTATCTTGTACGTACTCTAGTGGAGGAGTAAATGTTATATTTATTTATCCATTTATTTCAGGCATCAAGGCCCATATAAAACACATACAATACAATATTAATATAACTTAAAAATACTATAAATACATACGACATTATATATAATTACACTAAAAACTAACTAAGTCACACGAAGTGTCTGCGTCGTGTTTCGCTGACTGGTGTCATGTAGCCGGCCACGAAACCGGCGGTACACGACACCCTTCGGCCAGAACTCTTCCTTGAGGAACTTCTCGAGATGATGTGTCGGAACACGCACCACAAACGACTTGAAGTTCGTGTTGTGACGCGACTCCAACTTCTCGACCCTCAAAGTCCACGTTGCTCTTCACACGCATGTACTCCACGATCTCCTCAACCTTCGTGGAGTGGTGCAGTCTGGACACGTACAGCTACACGCGCGCGCGCGTTATATGAGGCAAACAGATATGGTGTAATAATGAGATTTTTTAAAGAGTTTATTTTTGACAAAATACTAAAATCACAAAAACATAAAATTTGGTCTTACAAATATTTTGAGTTAGCAATAGTCAAAATTGCTAACGTTGATGATTCAATCTATAAAACAAAGTTTTACTGAAAATGAAAAACATTTGAAAAAAAAAGGTCCAACCTACACTCAAAATAAAGTAAAGAATGGAAATTCTTTAATTACTTAGAGTTAATGTTCGAATAGTCAGATAACTTTTATCTGAGGAATAAATATAGCGGTTTGACAGCTTGTTCTTCATACAAAAGTTACCTCACTTTTTGCAAAATCAGCCTTTATACAACGTGGCGCTACAATGGTGACATTAATTTAACACACGGGTAGGGCTAGTGGCCATTAATCATAAAAATTATAACAACATAAAAAAAAAATTACTTGAAAACTTCCACCTGCGCCGCTCGCCGACATAGGGCTCTCTCTCTCTTTCCTTCAATTCGCCTTCTCTTTGCACGTTATTTGTTTTAATTACATTGATGCGATGTTATGATCCGTGACCCCGGCAAATGACCCCTGCGCTTCAGTTCTTTAAGTCAGGTTGCTCTAAGGTGCTATTTTAGAAAATTGTTAGTAAATAAATAAATATTAATGTTTAATTAAATTAAAATATAAATATATTCATAAAACTAAAATGCGAAACCGTATACGTGTGTTAAATTTATGTCGCCATTAAAGCTTCACGATGAATAGAATATCATAATCCATCCTACTAATATCATAAACGTGAAAGTTTCTATGGATGGACGGATGGATGTTTGTTCCTCTTTCACGTCAAAACTACAGCACGGATTTGGATGAAATTTGGCACACAGATAGTTTATAACCAGGATTAACACATAGGCTACGTTTTACCCCGATATTCCCACGGGATCGAAACTTATGCGGGTGAAACCGCGGGGCGTAGCTAGTATCTAAATATAAACCATCTGTGTGCCATATTTCATCCAAATCCGTTCAGTAGTTTTTGCGTGAAAGAGTAACAAACATCCATCCATCCATCCATACAAACTTTCACGTTTACAATATTAGTAGGATTTTTATAACACAGTGTGACCTGAACCCGCACTTACGTCACGCTTATCTGTGACTTAAGTAGTCCATTTTACACAGAAAAGTGTGACTTAAGTGCTGGTTTAGGTCACACGAACTATAAAATAGTATACGATAAGTGTGACTTAAGAATTCCATTATTGAACAGCGTTATTGTTCCGTGCAATAACACATGTACTATTTTAATACGGTGTGATGCAATTTCCTGAGCCACAAATTAATATAGCTTATAATTTGTTTTTTTTATTTTTTTTATTGTGTTTAGTTTAGTTTTATAATCTTTCTGTACGAGTCGCAATAAATACTTTTTCTTTCTTTCTTTCTAAGTTGGTATACTAATCCTCTTCCTCCACAGGCAGTCATGGCCCTCACCGCACCCCTAGCGTTTCCAGTAAGCAAGCTCCTGGACTACTTCCTAGGCGAGGAGATAGGCAGCGTGTACAACAGAGAGAGACTCAAGGAGCTCGTGAAGGTGAGAGAGACACTGTCTCTTTTTGCGTTCCGTACCAAAAACGTTCGGAAGGTATGTACCGTACCGAATTGCGTAAATATCGGTATATTTACATTTACACTAAGCAAATTTAGTGAATGGTAGTCCTTCCTGATTTCAAGTATTTAGATGGTATGGTGTGTGAAAACCTTTTTTTTTTTCGTTTATTTCCGATGATAGTACGCATGGCTACACATCAAGGTATATATAATCAGTTTAAGCCGACTGAGTGGCTCAGTTGAAACAGCCCCGACTCACGACTTATGTCGTAGGTTCGAACCCAGTCAGACGCTTTCCTTTGTGTAAATTATTTCATCACCACTGCTCTCAAAACGGTGAAGGACAACATCGTGAGGAAACCGGCATGTCCTAGGACCAAAACATTCGAAGACATGTGACATCTACCAACCCGTATTGGGCCCGCGTGGTGGATTACGGCCCACTCCCTCTCACTGAGAGGAGGCCTGCATCCCAGGAGTGGGAACGTTAAAGGGTGATTATGCATTATGCAAGCTGACTTCTGATTGTACGATGGCTCATGAGCAGTTCACTCTACAATGCGAGGTTAGCTAAAACTGGAAATGAATAGCTTGATGTGTTACCGTGTGTACGAAGATTTTTTTTGATTATTATATTGTGCATCGTGAAAACGTTCAAAATTTTTAATCGATTGAAAATCGGAATGAGCAGAGAAATATCGATTCGGACTCCAAGCTTCCTCTGACAACAATCGATACAACATCGACAATATACCCAGTTTAAAAAAAAAAGACGACATTGTGCGTAAAAATCTACTCAAACTCAAAATTATAGTATTACCGTGTGGATAAAATCAGGGTATAGAATGTGAGCGAAGTAGAAACCTGTGGCACACCGTCCCGACCCTTGCTCGAGCCAGCCCGCGCCGCTGAGTCTATAGTTTTAAATCCGTCCCTAAATAATTCCGATCCAGCCTGTCCCTTGCTGCCCTCTCCCACCGACGCCCTAAGCCGAGGTCCGTACCCCACAGGGGGTGCCCTTAGCGTGTAGTCGCTTAGTTTTTAAGTTTTTTAAGCCCTGGCTGGAGGCCTTGATTTATTGAGGCATCCACAGGCAAGCCCGCACCCTAATTGCGTAACACACGTTAATCGGAATCGGTTTCATTTTGACAGTTCAACCACACTCATTGCGTTATTTACGTGTTGAACAGACACATTTTTCGAACTTACGAAGCAATGGGTTAGCAATTTGCTTCAAAATGATTCAGATTCAGATTGATTGTGTGTTACGCAATTGGGGTGCCGGTTAGACAGACAACCTCATAGGTTGAACTGCGAGATGGCATACATAAAAAAAAGCGTATGTCACAGATTTTTTCACAAGAAATAAAATAAAGAACCTCCATTTTTATATTCAATCTCTACGAATTCAATTAAAATTTCCGCGCGTTATCTTTATGTTGGATTTTTGTGGAAAAAAAAGAGATTTCTGTGCTATAGACTTCTACTACGTTCACCTTTTATACCCTGTTTTTGTCCACACGATAAAAAATACATACAAGGTGTCGTTTTGCATACTCGTCAAATTCAAGGAGGTAACTATGCTACTGATTCTCGACACGAATCAATAATAAAATAAGTAGGTATTTTTTATTTTTTGGAAATTGGCATGTGTAGGACACGCATTTTAAAACGCGGCCTGTGTGAAACTGCACTGTAACTGCCCTTTTACACACACATAAAAACGCGGCCGCTTATACGATACCATAACGCGATTCTGTTCTTTGAAAGTGGTGTATTCTGAAATACTGTCAAACTTAAATAACTAATGTATTCAAACGTATTTATTCATTATTTACCAGGGATCGTAATTTTATTTGATTATTTTGTCTTTCATAACAGCCTCCTGAAATTTGACGAGGATGCAAAACAACAGCTTGTATAATATACTTACTAAGGGCTAATTGTTCAATCGACCGATAATTTTTATTCGTGGAATAAAATTTACGTCTGACAGTCTTTGCATGGAAGAACTGTGAAAAATTCAAAATTATTCCTCCTATAAAATTATCTGGCGATGGAAAAATCAGCCATAAGTATGAAAAAATGCAGTAATTTCTTACAAAACATTTACTGCAAACGGTGAAGGAAAACATCGTGAGGAAACCGGCATGTCCTAGAACCAAAAATTCTAAGACATGTGACATCTACCAACACGCACTGGGCCCGCGTGGTGGATTACGGCCCACTCCCTCTCACAGAGAGGAGGCCTGTGTCCCAGCAGTGGGAACATTATCGACTGATTATGATGACGGAAAAACTTCGTGAGAGATTTTCGATTGGTCCTATCTGCACTTCAGAATTTGAAATTCCCAACGATTCGGCCGAAATTTCACGATGTATTAACCACCTATGTTATTACATTATAATTTCTTGTATATCCACAGTTCTCGTAGAAGTTAGTGGCTCGGACCTATCTTCCTTACAGCAAGCATTTTGCTACCCGCTACCTTAAAGCGCTTTGTTCAACCTGGGTATTGAACCGAGACCTCACCACTCCGTAGACGCATTTGTCCACAACACTTCTTTGCTTACTTATACAGGCTTTATCCTGAATGTTCAATAAATTGAGGTTTAACGCACTTCAATATTATACAAGGTGGAGATGACTAAACGACAAAAACTTCGTAATGACATTACCTAAAAATTCAACCAAATACACATACACAGGGTAGGCAGAAAGTATAGAACGCCATCTGCTACGTTCCTGACATGCTCCTTTTGCTTCGTTTAATTTTATATTATTACTAGCTGTTGCCCGCGACTTCGTCTGCGATCCAGGATGAAAAGTAGCCAGTCCTTCTCCAGATCATGGTCTATCCATGTGCCAAATTTAATCTAAATCCGTCCAGCTGTTTTACTTAACTCTTGGGGTTTCAGAATCATGTAGTGAATCTATGTGTAATATCAGGTAGCGCGTCGATACCCCAGGGAAGATGGTGGCACAGTGGTCGCGTGCTGCCGTGCATAGCGAGGCTTAGGGGAGGCACTTTACAGTCTCCCCAGGGTTGTGCCTTATAGGGGTTGCGCAGGAGTGGTTCCGGAATTGGTCTTATGTGAGGAACCGGGACCACCCCTATGTGCGGATAGTGTTCACCGGGGTGGTTTTAGTGAGGTAAAAATCCCATACTCCCCGACCCACGAAAACAAACAAAAAAAAAAAAGATTGCGCGTCGATGTCCCTGCCGCCGTGTACTTTATAGTTCCAAAATACTCTGCATTAGTATTGCCAGTATTTTCATTTATTGTCGTTTTGTCGGCTCCACATTGTATTTAATTGAAAACAAAATGAAGGACTTAAATTTATCACACAAAAATAAAATCCTTCCAGCCCAGTTACGCACGGGCGTATTTTTAGCTCGGCGATTTTTTTCGCGCACCGGATTTTCAACGCTTCAAGATATTAAACAACATTGTGACCAAAAAAAAAAATTAATAACCAAGTATTAATTTCATTATACAGGGCTTAAAAAGGACATGTCCAGTTCTTGCCCTGTGGTTACGGGTAATGTTCAGGGGGTCTACTCCGAAGTGCAAAGTGCGAATGTTCGGATCGGACCGACACACATGGCCGAACCGAATATTATTGAAAAATGCGTAAAAAATTCGAATCGGCTCAGTTGGGTCGGGACAAGTCAATATTCGAAAGAGTGTAGGAGTGTAGGATCGGGACCGACCGAACCAAATAGTAACTTCGTAGCAGGAAATGGCCGAACATTCGGCTGATACTACTTCGGAGTAGACCCCCAGGATTTTGGGGCCCGCTAGGCATGGTGGAGTGATACCAATCGGGGGTGCGGCGAATGTACAAGTTACCCCGGGCTCCCGACTGACATGGTACTAGAAGGAACAGTGGGGTTTTAATTTGTAGTAGTCAGATATAACCCTAAAAGTTCACCCTCCATTCTGGGGAGAACGGAATATGCATGAGGGTGGATAAAATAAAAAGGATTGCCGGTTTTACACTATGATTTAATAATTAAGATCCAAGTTACTATGGATATAATAATCCTTTTAAACTTGCTAAACAAAATTATTAAAAATAAAAATACAGTTTAACCTTTCATCGGTCGGAACGTAGATCTTCGCGAGACACAATGGCTTTTTAATTGTGTCTGTAATGACGACATTCAACGGGTAAATAATAGCTTCCGCCTTGCTTGACATCACTGCGTCGGCGCCGGCTGTCGCTGAAAACCAGCGCTGGGGCTCTGTCTTGCATAGGGTCGCAGCATAATGCTGAGCGACAGCAGTTTTGCGTGTATGTGACGCATGTTTTCCCCAACCCTCTTTTTGTGTTTTTTTTTGCGTCATGTTTACCGCAAATAAACGTATTTTCTTTCTTTCTTTCCTTGCCATGTTTAAAACAAACTGCTAAAAGGTTTTTGACGTTGCATTTTTATCCCGTGATTACCTTTAAAATGTGTCACTAATAACTATAAATCGTTTATTTTCGATCAAAGGGATATAATAATTACTTGTAAAATCAATTGAGTAACACATCAGATGTGTTTTTTACAAGATTTTATTTCTAATATCCACTTCCTAAAATGAAGGTAAGTATTTGTTATTTATTTGACATGCCATCTCTCTGACGTACGTTGCGTAGGGCAATAATTTCCAAAATATATTATAGACTACCGGACCCGGCAGACGTCGTCCTGCCCGAAAAAGCAGCGCCACCTGTCGGGTCCAACTGTGTATAATTATCCAATTTGGTGCTGTCGATCGGAAGTTATGCGCGTACATACATTTCGGGGATTCATTTTTATTTATATAGATTTAACTAACTCTAAAATATGTAGCAAAAATCAAGTTCCATAGAAACATGGTAGTAACAACAGCATTCTAAAAATGATCGCTGCCATAGCGGACTGTCCCTTTCAACCCTCCGTTCTTCCCAGACGGAGGGTATCCATGAGGATTTCCTTACGATAAAAAAAGGGTCACTGGGTGGTGACAGTTCTGGGTCTGAATTAATCATAATTACTGTTTGAAAACTAACAATACCTACCAACCTATTACAATATCACTATTGTTACTAACATTAAAATAGTAAGTCTGAAATAAAGTTTTATTTAAATGAATTTAAAAAGATTCACCTATTAAAAATGTTTTTTTTTTTGTCATTATGAACGAACGGCGGATCTCCCAGATGATAAAAGTAGGTATAAATTATGTGTATTATAGACAATGTTGACAATGAGAACAATGTACAGACGCGAGCACATCAAGCTACTACAATCTGTCAAATTTCTTTAATAGATTTTCAACTTTATCGCTAAAGCATTAAGGTTCAAGATTGATTGGGAAAATTTGACAGTTTCGGGTAGCTTGATGTGCTGGCGTCTGTACTTTCTGCTTTGCTTACAATTGTGCATGCATTGCTGAACGAATTCGTTTGGTAATTAGTTTTACTTATACAGGGTTAAATTAAATTAGCTAACGAAACTCTGCAGACATGATGGGTCTCAATATCTAAACACGATACATTAAAACAAAAAAAAAGATTCAATTGTTATTTTTAGGGGGTCAACGACCGCTCGTAGTGTTCTTATGTTATTGATACCCATCACGTCTGTGAAGCTTACACATAAAAACTCATATTTCAAGTGACTTCAGTAACTGCGGTGGATGACGCCACAAAAATACATTATCAAATTATTTATTTTTTGTTTTATTATATTTAAATAACGATTCCTATCACGTCTGTAAAGTTTCGCTAGCTAATTTAATTTGACCCTGTATTAATCCTTTAATCCTAATTTTGTTGGAACATTATCATCACCTTCCTGCTCTTGTCCCATGTTACTTGTGGTCGACCTAACACGTTTCCTTCTTCCATTCTCTCCTGTCAACCGTCACGCTATCATTCACTCCCTTCTCTTTCATATCATTCCTCTCACTATCCGTATCCATCCATCACCATTTATATTCATCACTCTTTTATCCACATGCGTTTTCTCCCTCATCACATGCCCATACCAAGACAAACGGTTTCCTTTCAACTTTTCTGTCACTGGAGCCACCTTCAAACTTCCCCTTATATAAAAGAGTATACATTCATTAATTATGTATATGTACGTAGTGTGTGTGTATATATATGTATTGTATTCATTTATTTATTAGTATACATTTGGATACATGCTCGTCACTCCACAAATTCATCTCAACATTCTCATCTCCGCTGCATGCAATCTTTTTTCATCCGTCGTTTTCACGGCCCAGCATTTCGATCCAGACACTTATCGGTAATCGGTAAGGGCGTTCCGGCGAGATATATGGGCAGAGGATTGAAACGACTAACAAAAAATAAAAAAACAAGTACTCTGTTTTGGTTCTACTTAATCTAAGGCCAATACTGTCCAGTCTTTTCTGCAACCAGCACAATGTCATCGGCAAACAGTTTACACCGCGGAACCAGTTCCTGGATCTGCGACGTAAGAGCGTCCATTTTCACCAGGAAGAGGTAAGGGCTGAGTATCGACCCTTGGTGTATGCCGACAACCACATTGAAACTGCCGGTAGTGCCCACTCTAGACTGGACTTGGGTACTGCATCGACTGTACCTCGCTCGAATCAACTGGAAATACTTCCCAGGAACACATTTCTCCTTAACGGCTATCCATAAAACTCCATGAGGCACTCGGTCGTATGCCTTTTTGAGGTCAACGAATCATCATTCTCCTCCCCTTATCCCAATTTATTTGGGGTCGGCGTAACATGACTTTTTCTTGCATACTTGTCTATTAGTCGTCATCTCTGTAGTCACCCCCTTTCGAACCATATCATCATCTAGCTGGGGGGCGCCCTATAAACGGTCTCTACTCTAGGACGCATTTGCTCCACCGGCCATCGGTCCTTCGACAAACATGGCCAGCCCATTGCCACTTCAGCTTGCTTACTCTGCAAGTTATGGCGATAACTCCGGTTCTTTTCCGGATAATTTCATTCCTGATTTTATCTTTTAAAGAAACTCCGAGTATAGCCAGCTCCATAGCGCGCTGAGCGACCATATATTGGTGGACCAGCCTGACTGTCAGTGTCCGTTTCGGCACCGTATGTAATAACGGGCAGGATGCACTGATGCAAGACTTTAGTCTTTAAATATTACGGGATAAGCGACGAAAAGACCTGACGTAGTTTTCCAAACTCTGCCCAATCCAACTTGTTCCTCCTGTCGCCTTAGCAACAACTTATTGAAGAATAAGGCTAACCATGTCCATCCATTTACCCGTAATAACTTTCACACTTCAACTGGTGTTCCGACCGAACCTATTGCTTTACCATTTTTTAAATTAGTTATTTATCTATAATTACTGCTGGACAAAGGCTCTGTTTCCACGTCTCTTTCCAGAGCAGCCAAGGACGAATCTTTATTAAAGGAGCCCAGTTCCTCCCGCTATCTCCGTCTGGGCCTGCCGCGATGTCGTTTGCTTTAGCATTCTTTATTATATTTACTGCTATTCTCACTTCATCCATACTACAACAGTGCAGCCGACGAGAGAATTCATTCTTGACACCTGTCAGTTTAATACAGACGAATACGTGTTTTGCGAATTTGATCTTTATTAGCTACTTTGTTTCACTGACAGGTGTCAGGCCGCATTCTCTCGACGGCCGGACTGTAATCCGTTGCAACATTCTAATGAGAGATAAATAAATATGGGTATTGAGGAAATAAACCGAAATAAATAAATGCTTAGAGATACAATAAAAAAAATAAGCAAAAAACTGCATAATCAGGCCAATAAAATATAAAAGGTTTTGCTGATCTCACACAGGGATACCATCTGCTGTTACCGGTCACTCAAAGATGGCGTTAAAGTAAAAAACATACGATAATCCTAGGAGTATAAACCATATTTTGATCAGGTTCGGCAAGTTTCTGACTCCTAAAACTTATTAATTGAAAAATTAGAATTTATAGCGGTTATAAAAATATAACAATCTTTACTGAACACTGATTTTTACAGCCTAGGCAATCGTCCCACTGGACATGTCCTTTAAGTAACAGTTTTTGGGGCATCTTACAGTTTGAAGTCTTTAATACTTATACATACCTACATGTATAAACACTATGCATACATACGTGGCTATAATGTATGATCTCCTTTGTAAGTATGGCGTAGATTTTTCTTTGCAGGTTCTATATTTCTTAGCGATGCCAATGTGTGCATGTTATATGACAAGTAGACCCCCACTGCAGACTTTTGGTGCTACAATGAATGTAGATAAATAACTATAAATATAATAAAGATTTTGTTTAGACAGTTCACCAATATTCAGCTCTGGCTACTCTGAGACGAATCTCGTGCGGGATGCGACTTCGCGCGTCAATTGTTTTAGAGCGTTCGCAGACGGCATACAATCGGTAACTGATTTTTGTAGGAGCACTAGAACAGTTGAGATCAAATCTATCAACCAAATGTGGTGGCCCAGAGTCAGCGGCCCCGATTTACGAGCGCAGGTTTACGTAAGTTCTTACCCAGACAGGCGCGTTACTTTGTGTAAATAATTTCATCACCACTGCTCTCAAAACAGTGAAGGAAAACATCATGAGGAAACCGGCATGTCCTAGAACCAAAAATTCGAAGACATGTGATCTGTCTGCACTGGGCCCGCGTGGTGGATTACAGCCCACTCCCTCTCACAGAGAGGTCGCCTGTGTCCCAGCAGTGGGAACATTATAGGCTGATTATGCTAAAACTTTGGTCACAAAATCGAAGATAAAATTTGGTGTGAAATAATCTGACCGATGGTTGGAATAACCACCGACGGCCGCCATGGCCCATGCACAATGGTCCACTTGAAGGACTAAGTGCGAAAACCAAACCCGTAACATAGAACATAATCTGACCGATTGTGGGGCCTACAAAAAAGGATGCCGTGTGCGTGCGCCCTTCATCATTAGGAAGTCACACGACTATTCGCGCCAGTTTGATCACCTTCATACAAGTTAGTTGACACAATCGACGCGAGCGCATTTTGACCCGCATCCCGCGCGGGATCCGCTTCAGTTTCGACAGAGATTTATGACAATACTCACGATTTCTATACATTTTATTTTGACAGTTTAACAATATTTGTTTTCATTTTCCATTAACATGGTTTATTTTAAATTAAGTCATTTTGAGATGTTCATTGATCATTATATAGTACTGAATATTGTTAATCTGTTAAATTAAAAACTGAAAACATACAAATTGTGAGTGTTTTTACACGACTGCCAAAAATGTGTTGTTATGTTTTTATTAAGACTACAGTTCCCCAATAGAATAAGCTATACCTTGTAGTGTATTCAAAAACCATTGAATTAAATATTAATTATATGCATAGTTTATGAGACTAGGAGTTTTTTAGTGTAAAATATGAATAAGAGTGGACCAAATATGCTGCCTTGAAGTACACCTAGATAATTTCTTTAAGTAAATTCCTTCTGAATATGCAAGTAGTGCCAATATTTAAAAATGCAACATGTATCAGAAAGGCGTGGAACAGCCCAACAAACTGAACAACTTTATCGTTTTTTCGTTATGTATGGATTTCGACCACTTAACTCCTACTATAAGCCGCGTTAAAGACCTTCGTTCCAAAAGAACTAGTTTTTAAACAGCATAGAGCGTTAGTTGTTTACTTACCAAGGGGTATCGTTTTACCCAGTAACTGGGTTGTGGAGGTCAGATAGGCAATCGCCCCATGTAAAATTCTGGTATTCAGCTGCAACCAGTAAGACTGGAAGCCGACCCCAACATAGTTGGGAAAAGGCAGGCAGATGATGAGAGCGTTAGTTTCTTCGTCGCTTTTGTATTGCTGGAAGGGTCTGCAATCCGTCTGTAACCTTAAATTTGACCACACCTTTCTGCTACATACACCATATATGCCAAAAATAATGGAATATGTATATAGAATACCACAATGCCTTGCAGATAAACTCGGCACCAACACGACACCAAGTAAAACGCTTTCGTTGAGTCACAAACAATACAATTGCAAGCCTAATTTTTATTTACATTACTAACTATAATTGCTGGCAGGGACATCAACGTGCATCCTGTTACCATGGACTCAGTACATGATTCTGAACCAGCTCGAGTTGAAATTTTACGTCTGTTTATAAAAAAAAAATATAAGCTGTTCCATACATTTTGACCGCGTAGGCTTTGCACTTTTATATGAAAGAGCAAATGTTTTTGAAACACCGGACGATAAATTTCAGGGGAGTTCAGAATCATGAACTGAATCAATGGTAACAAGTTGCGCGTCGTTGTTCCTTCCACCCTGTATTTGTGATGATTTGCATTGCACATACTAAAGGCCAAAACTGATACATCATCAAATTCGATGATGAGAATATTTTCCGAAACTATTTAGTTATTATACATACATGAATTCACGACTTATTCCCATGCGAAGGCAGGAACAGTAGTTATTATAGAAACGGTGTAAAAAATGGTTAAAATGTGGTCTTTTGATGTGCCACGCAAGTGGTCCTAAAATTAAGAGTAAAACTCCCGAATATTCAAACGCTACCTTTAAGTTTTCTTAAGGCTGATTTTTCAATCGACCGATAATTTTTTTTCGTGAAATAAAATGGACGTCAGACAGTTTTTGTATGGAAGAACTGTCAAAAATTCAAAATAATTCCTCCGATAAAGTTATCTGGCGTTGGAAAAACCAGCCCTTAGACATACTTATTTCTGTCGGTGATATAGACCTAGAAGTCAAACTAAATTCACTACACAGTATACGAATATTTTCAATTTCGCCAGACATGTGCGAAGTCGGTTAACATCGCGCGATGTATCAGGGGGCCTAAAAAGGCCACTTTGGCAGAATCATAATAGGATAACAATATGAATCATGATCTGTGTGCAATTCATATCACGCAATTCACCTGTTTGACAGTATTGTATGGAAATTCGTAAAATGGTCCACCAATTTTTACGCCAAATATGATTGATATGAAATGAATTTTATTGTAGGTGATAAACTATTATTTTTAGCGAAAATTAGAGGAATTGCTAATGATCTGGTGGGAATTCAGGAAATGAATAGCTTTTAGAGGTATTGCTTAAAGTGGCCTTTTTAGGCCCCCAGGAGTGTTGCGGGACATTTGTTCCCAAGTGAATATATGGATTTTAAATGAAATGAGACCGAAAATTGAGTCGCGTTTGAAAGTTCGGAGTAATAGGAAAAAAAATATCGTGTGTTATTAACAAAACATAAAAACCAATATCCCTTAATCTAACCCATCTCCGCGCCTCTCAGGTAACAACAGACGTTAACGACCTGGACAAGGACGAAGTCAACATAATCAGCGGAGCCCTGGAGCTGCGCAAGAAGACGGTGTCGGACGTGATGACCAAGCTGGAGGACGTGTTCATGCTGCCCATTAGCTCTGTGCTGGATTTCGAGACGATGTCCGAGATTATCAAATCGGGTGAGTGCTGCATAGCATAGTTTACCATATAAGTGTATTTTGGTAGCCTGGGAGCTGATAAAAACATGCTGAGACAATGATGTTGATGAAGCTTCATCATACTGGTTTGGAAGTATGAGAAACAGGGTGTAAAGTTCACTCATCCTCCATAGAAAAGGAAGGATTCTCCGACCAGACCGGTGTTATTACTAGTGGGCAACTGCCTGACGATTGATGTCGGGACGTTGTATATATGCTAGTTGCACAGTAAACTCTGCTTGCGCGATGCAGGATTTTGCGTGACGTCAGTATGAGGCGTAGTTCGCATGTGGCGATGTAGATGCCGCCATACTGGAAACGGTTTCTAAGTTGTAAAATCCTCACTTCACTGCTGGATATAGGGCTCTTCTAAAAAAGTACCTATGCTACCGCCATTTGCAGCACTTGGTTGGTCATTCCTGTGTCTTCTTGCAAAAAGATATAGTAACATCTTGAGTGCGTTATGACGGTTTTTTTAAAGCCTGTCGTGAAAGCAGGACCTTGGTGATGGATAATGTTGAAAGCCACTCTTTTAAAACCATTTAACTAGCAAAGGTTAGTTAAGCAGGTAGTATTTTGTCAGCTTGAAGCAGGACAAACAAAGGTACATATCATCATTTATCCTCATCATCGTCGTCTGCTACTTAGTAGGTGCCATAAGATCTTGCGTTCTGAACTGCTGCGAACATGCTCAGCGGAGCCCTGGAGCTGCGCAAGACGACGATGTTGGACGCGATGACCAAGCTGGAGGAAGTGTTCATGCTCCCCATTAGCTCTGTGCTGGATTTCGAGACCATATATTTTTTTATTTTTCAAAAAACAAGTCACCGTATATTTCTATCATACTGAGAGGCTCATGGCTAAATAATAACACTCAGGTCATTCGAAGGTTAAGCTACTCTTGTCACGGTCGTGAATGACCGTCTATTACATCTGGATGACCGACTAATTACGGGGGGACACTGGCTCCTGCAACACAGTTTTAAGGCCTCTGCCTCGAATTTTGCGGGCAGCGGGGCGGCGGCGGCGGCGGCGCGGCAGCGGGGCGGGCAACGCATACCTGTTCTCCAAACTAGCGGGCAGATCGCGCGGCACTATATCGGCGTAGTGCTGTGTTCGTGGTTGTGTCGTCGAGATATTTGTTTTTATTCGCGAAGTGAATGTCTGAACGACGGCGATAACGTCTTTTTCATTCAAATTTATTCCTAACGCTCGATTTATTGTGGGCACAAGACTGCAATGCAGACGCGCGGGCGGTCACCGCTTGACTGGAGTGCACCGCTCGTTGCCCGCGCCCGCGCCGCTACCGCGCCGCTGTATTCGAGGGCCGGTCCATTTGATTATACGCGTAAGATCCTGCCGCTCCCGCGCCGCCGCCGCCGCCGCCCCGCTGCCCGCGAGATTCGAGGCAGAAGCCTAAGAGGAAACGCGGGTGGTGTTTTTTCTATAGAGACGCTCTCGCCTGTTTTCTTTCTGGTTAATGACCATATGGCTATGATTTTTTACAGAATAATAAATGTTAGTTACTTGTATGTCCCTATGTTTTCCTTTTTGATAATACATTATTTTTATAAGCACTAGAAACCTCAAAAAATGCTCAAAATTGCCTATTTAGACCGCTGTTAACAGAGGCCTAGGGTACAAATTTGACAACTATTAATGAAAAAAGGAAAACATGGCGACACAGTATATATCCTTCTTATCCAGTTTATGAAATATCTTTTAAATTGGTTCAATATTGGTGGAGAAAATAGGCGAGAGCCAAACCTTGAAAATGTGACTTTTTACTTAGGCTATTCAGTCGGATCTGCAGTTGTCCTTATCGCACGCTTATTGGGCGGCCGGACGCCGAGCGCTCGCAGAGCGACAGCGATAGTTTCTTCAAATTCTTAATTTTTAAAAGTCTTTCCCCGCATTTCCTCTTAACTAGTGCAGGAGCCAGAGAATTTCATACTCTGGTGTACAAATTGTTTTATGTCAATAAATACTTTTAATGTTTACATATCGAGACCCCTCCGTGCCCATACTGACCATTTTTACATACCGAGACCCTCAGAAAGCACGTTAAGCCGTTGGTCCTGGCTGGCATTCGTGGATCTTTGACAGTCGTTACGGGTCGTCAGTAGCCCAAAACTCTGACAACGTAACGTAACTGGGTGTAGGTCAGATAGGCAGTCGCTCCATGTAAATTATTGGTATTCAGCTGCATCCGGTTAGACTGGAAGCCGACCCCAACATAGGAAAAGGCTAGGTGATGGCTTTAAAACCGTACAAATATCTCACAATCGATCTCCCTGTACTAGAAATACGATAAGTTATTTCGTAATTTAATGCGTGTAGATTTCTGGACGATATCCAAGGGGGACGGCTGTTATGGTAAATATAAACATGCCATATTTAGAACGAGTCGGTTATGAAATATTGCAGCTTCAGGAAATGCGCAGTTTGATATGTCTGCGATATTTTAGAATGTAAGGGATTGTGTTTTGTGTGGGCGGCGATAGAATATATTAGGATTAGGAATCCATTATGCTATCCCCTCAAAAAAAAAAAGGAAATATCCCATAAAATAACCAAAATTTACTTAAAAAGCTATACCAATAAATGTTAAAACTTTTCGTAAGTTCATGCATTTGATTTGTTTTTTTTTTTTCTTATTTGATTTTCACCTTTTGGGTTTAATTTAGAAGTACAAAAAAGGCTTTTCCTTTCAATGTTCCCAATGTTAGGACTAAGTGCGGAAACCAAACCCGTAACATAGACCATAGAAGGCTTTTCCTTACGCTCAAGGTTTCACCAATTTCTATAATAACAGGACGGGTGCTCGATGGGATTTTCCATCGGCAAAAATGATGAACTTGCATACAAACTTATCCCTTCTTTAACCCCCTTTTTTTTCGGATGGGAAATCATCAAATGACCCCTCCCGCTCTGGGTGGAGCGGAAGGGAGTGTCAGACTCTTACTGACTAAAACCCACCCGTGTTCCTTCCTTAGCCCTTTCTGTTCCAGGGCAGCGGTAACCCTTTCGGACGATCCCGCTACCCTGGCAGTTCTTTAACCCCTTACGGGGTGAATTTCCAACAATCACACTTTCCCATTTATGATAAGCGCTGGATTACTCATTAGGCTGGACATTGACTTTCCCGCAGTAGTTTTATATTGTAATTTTTATATACACGTGTAAATAAGGCGATCTACGCTTACCAAGCGTTTATAATTACAAGTATTAAAATAAAATAACTACATACAAATTGCAGTGCCATGTAACTATGCCTTCGTTTAAATATATAGCAACAATGTAACATAATGACGGACATAGTTAACATGTCCAGTGATAATTGATGAGATGTGCACAATGACTCATTGGCTGCTAATCACCTAGCTAGTTTTATATCTTTGTCACGCACGTGTATCTAAATGTGTTATCGATTCACGACTTTTTAGGGTTCCGTAGCCAAATGGCTAAAACGGAACACCAATTCGTCATGTCTGTCTGTCCGTCCGTATGTCACAGCCACTTTTTTCCGAAACTATAAGAACTAACTGTTGAAACTTGGTAAGTAGATGTATTCTGTGAACCGCATTAAGATTTTCACACAAAATAGAAAAAAAAACAATAATTTTTGGGGGTTCCCCATACTTAGAACTGAAACTCTAAAATTTTTTTTTTCAAACCCATACGTTTACCCCACACGTATGGGTTTGATCTATGGATAGGTCTTCAAAAATGATATTGAGGTTTCTAATATCATTTTTTCCGAAACTGAATAGTTTGCGCGAGAGACACTTCCAAATTGGTAAAATGTGTATAATTCTAGAAGCCTCTAGATATCCTTATTTTAGAAGTTACAGCCCCCCCCCCCTGTAACTTCTAAAATAAGGGAATGATAAAACTAAAAAAAATATATGATGTACATTACCATGTAAACTTCCACCGAAAATTGGTTTGAACGAGATCTAGTAGGTAGTTTTTTTTAATACGTCATAAATCGTAAATTGTAATTGTACGGAACCCTCGGTGCGCGAGTCCGACTCGCACTTGGCCGGTTTTTCCATGGGCGTAGGCAGATTACAGGACGCCACGTCCTACAGTAATTACGCACATTCTCCACTTGCTTCATCAACGTTCTAAATGCATGTAGAAAGTTAACAATTAATCGATTTTAAGATAGAAGAAGGTCGATATGTCACAGCCAACTAACTTAATCAGCCGCTTAGGAAACTGCCTAGCCTTTTAATTAAACGGCGCCGTTCAACTAGCGGCCTGAATATTATATTCAGCCAATGCGTCTAATACAACATTTAGTGAACTGGCTGGCTGATGCTTACGGCATTTTTAAATAGGGTGAATAATTGCGCGGAGCTTGCGAGATGCAGGATTTTTTATGCCGTCAGTATGACTCGTAGGTCCCAAGTGGCGTTTGTAGATACCGCTTCAAGGACCGTGTTTATATATGTATGTTAAGGTCCATAATATCTCCACCAGGGTACTCCCGAATCCCAGTATACGAAGGGGGCCGCGGCAACATAGTGACGGTGCTGTTCATCAAGGACCTGGCGTTCGTGGACCCTGACGACAACACCCCACTGCGCACGCTCTGCCAGTACTACCAGAACCCCTGCAATTTTGTGTTCGAAGACGTCACGCTCGATGTCATTTTTAAGCAGTTCAAAGAAGGTATGTAAATTGCCCATGACCGGAAAGAAGGCAAAATAATAGAAAAATAATAATTTGTCATCATTCGATCATTCACTCTCTCTCGTTCGTCCTTCGTTCAATCAAACTTTCTTTCATTAACTCTTTCTTTTAGGTTCGTTCATTCATTCACTCTCTCGATCACTAATTTGTTCATGGACCCTAACGACAACACTCCGCTGGCACGCAATTTTTGAGGAAAGAACCAAACAATGATTTGGCTTGAAATAGTTCAATGAGCCTGCCGCTTATACTCTTTAAACTTTTAATCGAATATTCTGTTCCCCAGGTCACAAAGGCCACATGGCCTTCGTCCACCGCATTAACAACGAGGGCGAAGGAGACCCCTTCTACGAGACCATGGGGCTGGTCACACTAGAAGACGTCATCGAGGAGATGATACAGGCCGAAATCGTGGATGAGACCGACGTCTTCTGTGAGTAGACCGTGTGAAAAGACCAGAAGACTTCGTTTACTGGTCTTTTCGCGAAAAGACCAAATTACCTAATGATTTCTGTCATTATTGTAGTTTTGTTTGTGGGCTTAGCATTAAAACTATATTATAGGTGGTCGATCTACTGGTAATCTTCTCAATATATAGAATTCTTCTGTATGTGCGTTTGTCACCTAACTCCGAAACGGCTGCACCGATTTGGATCAAATTTTGTGTGTATAGTTCCAATGGGTTCCTGGATGGTTTGAAAACACAATTGGACTCGGTTGGGCAAGACGCCATCTGCCGGGTGCGCTAGTGGAGCCGATTCCCTTGTTCCCAAACTAAACTAAATTTAAGTTCAGTGCATCTTTTTCTTTCTATTTCATTAAGAAAAGGACGAAAGATAAATATTAGTTTAGTCCTGTCAAATTAAGATTTAAGATACTCCATAGACAATTTACACGTGATTAAAAACATGGCTACTAAAAATACGTCAATTTTCGTCAGGCGCTAACTAATTTCCATCCAGGATGTCAGCTACGTCCATACCAAATTTCATCAAAATTGGTCCAGCCGTTTGAGCGTGAAGAAGTAACAAACACACACACTCACAAACCTTTCGTCTCGCCTTTATAATATTAGCGTTATTAAACGACTTTTTTTTTCATAGTTAAATCTATCTTAAAATTACTTGTATTTTTCTTGTATACATATTATTCTTTCCCAACAGTGGACAACCGCTCCAAGCGTCGTCGCAACCGCCCCACGAACAAGCTCCAAGACTTCGCCGCGTTCGCTGAGCGGCATGAGAACCAGCACATACATATATCTCCACAGCTGACGCTAGCTACCTTCCAGTTCCTGAGCAGCAGTGAGTATCAACACACATGCCTTCACAAATGATGAAAGCTATGATGACCAAGTGGAAAAACTCAAACTCGAAAGCATTTATTTCAAATAAACCAATTACAGGCACTTTTGAATTGTCAAGGGGTCGGTCAGTCAGAAAGATGAAGCTAGTTGCCCATTCCAAAGCGTAGTATGTACCTATAGAGAAGAACGGGCAAGAAACTCCACGGAAACGGCTGTCAATTACGAATTGTAGCTGTTAAGGCAGATCCACATCTGCGCAAGTTTATTTTTTATTGCTAAACGGGCTTACTGTTAACCTCGATCTCGCCTGATGAAAGCGATGGATGAGGTCGATGATGGAACGAGCGTGCCCAGAAGATGCTTGTTCACTCATGAAGCCAGACTTAGTTTATTCATTTAATATCTTATGTGAATTTCAGCTTATAAAATCGACCTCAAACTTAATAAAAAAAAATCTAACTTCTTAAATTCCTTCACCCCCAGGTGTAGACGCCTTCCGCCCCGACACAGTCTCGGAGACAGTTCTGCGCCGCCTCCTCAAACAGGACGTGATCCACCACATCAAGCTCAAAGGGAAGACCAAGAAGGATCCCAGCACCTACGTGTTCCAGCAAGGGAAGCCGGTGAGTTGGATAAACTGTAACTGTAAGCCTGCATGATCCCACAGCTGGGCAAAGGCCTCTCCCCATGGCTTCCAGCTCTTTCGATCCAGGGTTAAAGTGGACCACAGGGGGGCAAGGACAAGGACGCAGATATGAGAATGCTGAGAGGGATGTGTGGTGTTACACGAATGGATAGAATAAGAAATGAGTATATAAGAGGAAGTCTGAAAGTGGCACCGGTAACTGAAAAGTTGTGTGGAAACCGGTTGTCATGGTATGGGCATGTGTTACGGAGGAATGGGGAAAATGTCGTGAGGAGAGTTTTGAGTATGAACGTCGATGGCTATAAGAGTAGGGGAAGACCAAAGAAACGATGGATGGATTAGTTAGAAAGGGGGTGACTGTCGAGATGGCGGCTAAAGTATGGAAGAAAAAGACATGTTGCGCCGACCTCAAATAAATTGGGATGAGGGCAGGAGACTCATGATTCAGGAACATGTACTGAATCCATGGTAAGACGTTGTGTCGTGTTGTGCTGTACAGGGTGGCCCCTGTATATCCCGGTAACGGTGAGCAAGCATTCATTCTTTCTCTATAAGAAAAAGACCTTTATTTTGCTGAGGGACAATTACAAATATTGATCTCGTCATATTCCAGGTGGACTACTTCGTGCTGATCCTGGAGGGTCGCGTGGAGGTGACGGTGGGGCGCGAGAACCTGGTGTTCGAGGCCGGACCCTTCACCTACTTCGGCGTGCAGGCGCTCACACAGAACGTGGGAGTCGGTACGTGTCACACAACTACTACTTAGATGTTTGATCAGATTGTGTATTATACCAAATGTTTTAAGACAAGCGCTAATCCTGCCGACAAACTGTCACGCAGTTTGGCAGGTTTATGAAATGTGTATACGTATTTGGTTCAAAATAAATGACTTGACGGCACGGCTGGCGCAGTGGTTAAGTGATTGACTGCTGCGCTGCGTGTCGCGGGTTCGATTCCCGCACGGGACATATATTTGTATGTCCTACATGTATTTGTTCCGAGTCTGGGTGTTTTTCTATCTATAATATGTATGTATTTACAAAAAAAAAAAATTGTATATTAGTAGTTTATCAGCCATCTTGTTACCATAACACAAGCATTAGGTTGCTTAGCTTGGGACAAATGGTGCTGTGTGAAATGTCCAGGGATATTAAAAAAAAAAAAAAAATATTATTAATCAAGTATACAGGGTGGAATTTTGTAATGCCACCTGAAGGGAAAGTACTCTTAATACTGTAGATAGAAAATTTTACTCAAAGAAAACATTCCTTAATTTTTAACAGAAAGAAAACTGCATTCAAAGATTTTCGAAAATTTGCTTGCCACACCCGGGAATCGAACCGACTAAAATCTGTAAAAATACACCCTGTACTTTTATTGCATTGATCGTTAGGATCAATTATAAGGATGAAATCTCTCTAACAAACTTGATAAATAAAATGATAGGAAAACTATAAAATCTTAAATTATTTGCACGAAATGGGCTCCATTTTCTTGGATACACAAATGTATTCTTCTAACGAATTCATTTCTAGTAACCTTTAATAACGTGTTGTGGTGAATGTTATAAATCGTATTCTGAACTTCAACTCTCAACTCGTTTACATTCGCATAAGATTTAATGTAAATTTGATTTTTCACATATCCCCAAAAAAAATAAATCTAAAGGGGTGACATCTGGTGATCTCGCAGGCCATCTGATTGTGTCGTTTGTACCAATCCAGGTATTAAAATGGTTATTAATGTAGGCAGTAGTGATTCTGCTGTTATGGGCTGGAGCACCATCTTGCTGAAGAATTATTTGGTTTCGCTCTTGCTCGGGGAAACCATTTAAGTCATTTCTTAAGAGATCCAATATTTCAAGATACTTGACAGTGTTTAAATGACCATGACATGCTAATTTACATTTTTTTGTAAATAATTAAAATAATTTAAGATTTTATAGTTTTCCTATCATTTTATTTATCAAGTTTGTTAGAGAGATTTCATCCTTATAATAATTGATCCTAACGATCAATGCAATAAAAGTACAGGGTGTAATTTTTACAGATTTTAGTCGGTTCGATTCCCGGCTGTGGCAAGCGAATTTTTGAAAATCTTTGAATGCAGTTTTCTTTCTGTTAAAAAATAAAGGAATGTTTTCAATGAGTAAAATTGTCTATCTACAGTATTAAGAGTACTTTCCCTTCAGGTGGCATTACAAAATTCCACCCTGTATACTCAAGAGTTCCGGTTATTTATAACCTTAATATCTCGGAAACTAAGAATTTTAGCTTATTTAAAATAAAAAGTAAGTTAATAGGAGAACAGTGGTAACTCAATGAGAGCAGTGCTGGCTTCGTGCTAACGGCTCCGACTAACGAGTTGTAGGTCGTGAGTTCGAACCTAAGACGTCTGACGTCGGGTCGTGAGTCTGCTCTTCCCGAATTTATGTACTTATTTATTTATTTAAATGCCTTAAAACTATCATTACCGGTCTTAACCTAATGCGATGGCCAAGTCACACACACAAAATTAAAATTTAAGCACCAACTACATCTCAATATCATAAAGATGGGTAGCGGGATCGTCCGAAAGGGTTACCGCTGCCCTGGAACAGAAAGGGCTAAGGAAGGAACACGGGTGGGTTTTAGTCAGTAAGAGTCTGACACTCCCTTCCACTCCACGCAGAGCGGGAGGGGGGTCATTTGATGCTTTCCCATCGTCAAAAAAAAAAAAAGATCATAAAGATCATTCTTTGTAACACAGTGTAAACAATAGTACTTTTGCGAATTCATCCCAGTGACATGTAAATCTATCAATTTCGAACTGAATATAATTGATGGCATTATAGTAATATGTTACACATACACTGCTATTAAATCAATTTAGATTTAGACTTTATTCCACATCATTTCTGGTCTGCCTTTCATCGTCAACTATACCGCACCAACCTTCTGCAGCACGCGACGCTGACGCGCAGGCTGCGTACCCTCAATAAGGTGTCACAACAGATTGACTGCTTCAACTGTACTCTGAGTGAACTCACACGGGCCGCGTTTTGTAAAATTACTCTTGGTTAATAATAATAATAATTTGTGACATGGTTGACGAGGTTGTTGACATGTGGAATGTGAGCTCAACTATCATTGTGCCGATTGTCGTATCGGCCAATGGCCTGATGGCCGAAAGCCTCGATCAACATCTATCGAGGCTCTCGTTAGGCGGTTGGATCAAGGGCCTGATTCAGAAGGCAGTACTCCTCGATACGGCTCGCATTGTGTGGAGGTTTCTGTCTCTGGAGCCCTAACCACCGGTAGCTTGGACCCTGCTCCCGACACTGGTGGACCATTTTTTTTTAATATTTTTAAATGTTTTTTTTTATACTAATATTTAAAAATGTATAAAAAAAAGAAAACTAAATAAATAAACGACATAATCCCCTTTATTCATAAACGTTGCTTAAAGTTAAGTAGTGATTAGCGACTGTTTAACCATACATTTTTGACGTTTAAGCGTTACTTAACTTTAGTCATCGTTTATGAATAAACCCCAATAATTTTAAGTCTAATTGTAAGCTAATATAACTACACGATTGTATTAGGTAAGCCTGTGATGATAGTGTATGGGTTTTAAAATAAATAAATAAGATAATATTTTTGTCAGATGAAACCGTGATAATGTACCATGTCTTTTATAGCTGAATCCCCGACACCTTCCGCCATGGGTTCTCTGCAGAATATCAACATGGACTCCATGCTACGTCACACGTTCGTGCCTGACTACTCTGTGAGGGCCATCACGGAGCTGTTCTACTTAACTGTCAAACGGTACGTGGGAATTTTACCTTCTTTTTCTGTCGTGATAATATACACGGTTAATTTTCAAAGACCAGTCAAATTTAAGGGTGTGGTACAGTCCATCCAACTGAACAACTTTGTCTATGGGACCAATATCGTAATCGCGAAAAATTTATCAGCTGCCCCATAGATAGACAAAAATAAAAAAGACAGCACAACACACAAAAGTACACTATTAGATGATAACCAAACTACCCACATGATTATAATATAAAAACAAGGTGCCGATAAAAAAAAAACAATATGAAAAACACAAATATGGAAATAAAATTGATACAATGACGAATAAAATTAATAACAAAACATTCACAGTGCGGTGTGCGTCTCAAGGTTGCACCAAATGGGAGTCCAGCTCAGCATGTGTCAGGCCATAAAAACCTTCAATACCTACTCGACCTAAACGTATGGGACGGCTGAATTTTTATTCGCGATTACGATGTTGGTCCCATGGAGAAAATTGTTCAGTCTGACGGTCTGTACCACACCCTTCAATTTGGCTGGTCTTTAAAAATTAACCCTGTATAGATCGGACGGAACGGGAGGGGATGCCCTAGAAGGATATACAGTGACTGCTTGCGCAAGTTTTTATATTACAAGTTTCTCTCTATTAAATATCCGAACGAAAACGTCAACCGCTTTATTCTGTCATGGCGCCAAATGCCTATCCATCTATCCCTCTCCCTATCATTACGTCCATACGCGACAGAAAGAGAAAGCGCCAACCGACAACCGTTTCCGGGCTACGTGGAATCAAGACGCTCCAGCAGAGGGACAGAGATTCAACTTCACTTGTAATCGAAGAGTCACCCGCATCGCTCCTCAAGCTATACCGCTTAGCTTCGCGACGCGCGCGCGCCGCGAAACATACTAATTTACGAGTGTCGGCCGACACAAAACCAGGAAGAAGCAGAGAAACAAAAAGTTACCGGACGCCGCGCCGGTCTACATATCAGCACGGCACATTCAAAAACACCAAGTAAGTCCTTAATTGTTTCCTACCCCCTTGTGTGCAGGCGACATGACATTCGTTCCCGAATTACACAACGCTTATTGGTCCTTCGACAGCCGCAATAACCCAACTTATTCAACATAAGTTTTTTGGTCCATTCGAGTCGGATTCAAATAATCAGCATTCATAGGTCCCATACCTAAGAATTTAGGCAAATACCTAAGTTCGTGAAACCGCCATATTAAACGAACGCGTACTAACGTTCGTTCATTCCGCTAGGTACATATTCATTGAGAACCATTGTGCCAACTTAATATTGCTCCTGCTGCATTACAATAGCATAGGTCAATATTAAAAAACCGCTTATTATCGTGAGTTAGTTCGGCAAACTTGCCTACTAACTTATTTATAATCAATTACTTCTTACTCACTTACAATAAAAATATTTGTTGTAAGTCTACCCGCTATACTTAATAATTTTTATCCGTTGTATTTTCAACAATAACCCATTATGGAAGAACTAAAAATGAAGATAAAATTACTTCAAGCTAAAAATCAAGCAATCTTTGAGCGTTTATCGTCATTGTATGAAACTTCAAAGAAAATAAATACGATTAGTATTGAGCTTCGTTCGGCGGAAACGTTCATGGCGGACACTCAAATACTCTCGATCACTCGTCAGGAATTTAGTGCTAACTTAGATAAAATAAATACATATTCTTTACAAATAAATCCTGATTATACAATCGATTATAACAGTCAAATATCATTTGACGGCGTTTACACCCGTGTTGAAAGAGTTCGTTCACTGGTCGCCGCGAGGTCTGCAAGGTCACCGGATGACTCAACTTGTGATATCGTGAAACAATCTAAATACTCGATCAAACTACCTCCAATTCAGATCCCATTTTTTGATGGTAGGATTGAAAACTGGCCTGTTTTCTACGAATCATTTAAGTCAAACATCCATAGTAATATAAATCTTACAGATTCTCAACGAGTGCAATACTTAATGGGTAATCTGAAAGGAAACGCATTACAAATTACTGCCGGAATTATTCCATCGGGCGAAAATTATAAATCCATTTGGAACAGTTTGGTTCAAAAGTATCAAGATAAACGAACACTAGGGTCACATTACATGTCTAACATACTAAACATTAAACCTGCAAGTAATAATTCCACCTCTTTAAATAGTTTTATTGAAAGTTTTCACGCGTCTGTTTCGGCACTAGAACAATTAAAAATTAACGACTTAAAGGATTTCATACTATTAAATTTAGCTTTGAAAAAATTGGACCCCGCTACCTTACATTTATTTGAGATGCATATGAGAGAGGAGGAGATTCCAACTTATACGGATTTCGTTGAATTCATAAAATCGCAAGTTAAAATATTGGATAGAACTGTTTCGTCTCGAACTGTATCAGTGAACAAAAATAATTATCGTAATCAGTCACGTGATAGTACGGTGCATACCTTTGTTGCTTGTGACAATAACCAAACTTGTTCACACTGTAATGGAAGTGATCATTGGAAGCTTTATATGTGTCCAACATTTCAAGCACTATCAGCCAATTCACGTTTGGACTTTATTAAAAACAAACGTGGATGTGTAAACTGTCTTAGCTCAACACACACGGCCTCGCAGTGTAAATCAATACATACTTGCAGGACATGTAACAAGAAACATCATTCGCTTTTACATCTGGAGCAAACTACTCAACGGTCGGGATCGAGCGACGCTGTGCCTAGTTCCACGCATGCACAACAGGTGGCGCTGTGTGCATGTTCACGCGTAGGTACAGATTTACCGCGCACAACCGTATTACTGTCGACCGCACAAGTATACGTTGACAACAGATATAATAAATATGTTTCTGTAAGATGTTTGATCGATAACGCTTCGCAAAACAACATAATTACGTCAGCTTGTTGTAAGAAACTTCAATTGAATATTATACCGCTTTCAAATTCATTTATAAAAGGCGTAGGAACCTCTTCGCGGCCTATTATAGGTTACGTTGAGATAACAGTTACTGCTAAAAATAAAAATAATTCCTTTAAAATAACCGCTCTTGTGGTTGACTGCATAACTGACAAATTACCATCTCACTTTGTTGATACCTCTGCAGTGCAACATTTGTTCAAATTACCGCTAGCCGATCCCCTGTGGTATATGCCTGGTGATGTTGAACTACTTTTAGGGGCAAAGCTGTTCCCATATTTATTACTCAACAATAAAATTATTTCACCTACCGCGCCATCCGCTATTGAAACCGTGTTCGGTTATATTCTTATGGGTGAAGTACCCGCTAGTTTATTTAATAATAAAAACGAAGTACCCACTAGTTCGTTTAATAATAAAAATAATATCGCTGATTTAAATACCGCTTCATATTTTTCTACCGCGTTGAATATAGATGATTCTCATTGTTTTCTGTCGTTAGACGAATCTTTACATAAATTCTGGAACATTGAAGAAATACCCTCAAAATCTTTTATGAGTCCCGCTGAACGGGAATGTGAACAGCTGTACGTTTCTACGGTGTCACGTGACTCCAGCGGTAGGTACTGTACTGCGTTACCATTTTGTAAGAATCCAGATTCACTCGGAAATTCTTATGCTGTCGCTTATCGACGTTTTATTCACTTGGAAAAAACTAAGCTTCGCGACCCTGCCTTGCGCGCTAGTTATAACGAAATAATCCAAGAATACCTTAATCAAAATTATTTAACTGAAACTACACCTAGGGCTGCTGATCAGACTGTAGGTTATTATATACCGCATCACCCTGTTATTAGGAATGATAAACAAACTACTAAAGTTCGCATCGTCCTTGACGCGAGCGCCAAGTCTCATAATGGCGTGTCATTGAACGATTTGTTACACACAGGGCCTAATCTACAGGCTGACATATTTTTATTACTTTTAAATTTCCGATTATTCCCTATTGCAGTCACAGCTGATATAAAACAGATGTATCTCCGAATTGCTGTTATGGATGAGCATCGAAAATATCAGAAAATATTGTTTCGGTTTAATACCGCTGAACCTGTTCGCGAATTTCAATTTAACCGAGTGGCGTTTGGCCTTAAGCCCAGCCCATATTTAGCAATGCGGACAGTCCGTCAACTATCAGAGGATGAAAAACATCGATTCCCGCGCGCATCCATTGTCGCTTCGCATGAGTTATACATGGATGACTTGGCTAACTCGACCTCCACTCTGGAGGAAGCCAAGATTCTCTCCGCTGAACTTATCGCCTTATTTAAGGCTGGGGGCTTTGACCTTACTAAGTGGGCAAGTAATTCCTTGGAACTACTGGATTCTATTCCACACTCCAACCGCTCTTCTATTAACTTTTCAGACGGGGATAACTTAAAGATTCTTGGACTCAAATGGATTCCTTCCGAGGATTGTTTCACCTTTACTACATCTAACTTGGATAAAAGTTGTACTAAACGTTCCATACTTTCCACTGTTGCCCGTCTGTGGGATGTTCTGGGTCTAGTGGCTCCCGTGGTTTTATTCGCGAAATTACTCATAAAGGAATTATGGAAATTAAACACAGATTGGGATGAAACTCCACCCGATTCTATTGTACTTATCTTTCAAAAGTTTAAAGAGCAACTGCCTTTACTTTCCTCTTTAAAACTGCCGCGTCATGTAGCCGTTACTATGGGTTGCGTGACAAATATAGTAGGTTTTGCTGATGCCAGCTTGAATGCATATGGCTGCGTCATATACTTACATGTTACTGACACAAATGGCAACGCACACGTAACTTTGGTGTGTGCTAAATCCAAGGTTGCACCTGTCAAGGTCGTATCTCTGGCTCGTCTAGAGCTTTGCGCCGCTGTACTCTTGTCAAGCTTAATTAAGTTAGTTTATGACACTTACCGCTCTCGTACCGCTATTAATAAAATATTCGCATTTTCTGATTCTACAATTACTCTTTCATGGATTCATTCCTCACCGCACAAATGGAATATTTTTGTTAGCAACCGCGTCGCTAAGTGTCAAGAAAACCTTGATCCTAAGCATTTTTTCCATATTAACGGAAAAGAAAACCCTAGTGACTGTTTGTCTCGAGGTCTTCTACCTGAGCAGCTACTAAATCACAATTTGTGGTGGCATGGCCCTGAGTGGCTTCTACGCCCAACTGCTGAGTGGCCTATCAGTCCGTTTGTTTCCTCATGTAGCGAGCAGTTGCCTGAGTTTAATAATAAATCGCTAACCTTAGTATCTACTGTATCAGAACCTAACTTAATATATAGTGTTAGTCAAAAATTTGCATCATTAAATAAGATACTGCGCATAATTGTTTACATCTTAAGATTTTTGCATTTTATTCCTTATGACAAGTTAAATAAGACAACTACTGTCCGGGAACTAGGTACCGCTGAAATTTATTTAATTCGTTGCATTCAACAATTTCACTTTTTAGATATTTACGTCGAAATTAAAAGTAAAAAACTTCGCTCGCAGTTTAAAAAACTAGATCTCTTTATAGACGAGCATGACATAATAAGAATCGGTGGCAGGTTGTCAAATGCGAACCTTCCTTATGAAGCTCAGCATCCCGCTCTTTTACCTAAACATGATAATTTTACACATGTCTTAATAGACTATTACCATCGCATTTATTGTCATGCTGGTGTAAGCCTTCTTAGCAGTCTGCTACGACAAAAATATTGGATCCTCTCTTCTAGAGGTGTCATCAGACAAAGAGTACACGCTTGTAACTTTTGCTTTAAAGTGTCACCTTCTCACACCAGCCCAAAGATGGCTGATTTACCCGCTTGTCGCGTACAAGAGACTAAAGCTTTTGTGCACACGGGTGTGGATTACGCTGGTCCCATTAAAGTCACGTTATGTAGACGCAGAGGTCAAAGAAGTCAGAAGGCTTACATTTGCTTATTTGTTTGTTTCGTTACCAAAGCAGTTCATATTGAGTTGGTTACTGACGTGTCATCGGACACTTTCATTTCCGCTTTTAAAAGATTCATTTCCCGAAGGGGACCTGTTTCCAATTTATATTCCGACAATGGAACAAATTTCGTTGGAGCCAAGGCTCAACTGCAAGAACTACTTGCTAACCGCTACCGCATAGAGTGGAAAATGATTCCACCCCGCGCTCCCCACTTTGGAGGGTTGTGGGAATCTAATATTAAATCTATTAAAACTCATTTATACCGTGTCATCGGTTCTCAGCTTCTTACCTATGAGGAACTCTCGACTGTTCTCACTGAAATTGAGGCAGTTCTGAATTCGAGACCGCTCTGTGTCCTGACTGAGGATCCTTACCCAGAACCGCTTACTCCCGCTCACTTTATAATGGCTTCCCCGTTGACTTCGTTGCCTGTCGTGAACGTTCCCGAAACAACGAAGTCTCTAACTTGCCGCAAAAAATTGCTTGACCAAATGGTTTGCAGCTTTTGGAGAAGATGGCGGATAGAATATTTACATAACTTACAAGTTAGGCAAAAATGGTTGGATGCCGTGGACAATGTTAGGATTGGTGCAGTGGTTCTCATGCATCAAGATGATGTCCCTCCTTTACGTTGGCCAATGGGCATAATCACCGAGGTTTTCCCCGGCAAAGATGGGACAACCCGCGTTGCTATGGTGAAGACATGCAGTGGCTCTTTCAAGCGACCCATTGTTAAACTCTGCCCGTTGCCTTCCCAATGATTTCACCGCGTAATTAATATCACGTAATTTTAGTCGTAATTAATATATTTCAATTGTTTTCTTTTCTCTCTTTCTTTAATCCGCTTTAACGCAATTCCTTTCCCTTTTTTTTGAGAATACTACATATCCTCAAACCCGGGCAGGATGCTTGCGCAAGTTTTTATATTACAAGTTTCTCTCTATTAAATATCCGAACGAAAACGTCAACCGCTTTATTCTGTCATGGCGCCAAATGCCTATCCATCTATCCCTCTCCCTATCATTACGTCCATACGCGACAGAAAGAGAAAGCGCCAACCGACAACCGTTTCCGGGCTACGTGGAATCAAGACGCTCCAGCAGAGGGACAGAGATTCAACTTCACTTGTAATCGAAGAGTCACCCGCATCGCTCCTCAAGCTATACCGCTTAGCTTCGCGACGCGCGCGCGCCGCGAAACATACTAATTTACGAGTGTCGGCCGACACAAAACCAGGAAGAAGCAGAGAAACAAAAAGTTACCGGACGCCGCGCCGGTCTACATATCAGCACGGCACATTCAAAAACACCAAGTAAGTCCTTAATTGTTTCCTACCCCCTTGTGTGCAGGCGACATGACATTCGTTCCCGAATTACACAACGCTTATTGGTCCTTCGACAGCCGCAATAACCCAACTTATTCAACAGTGACTTAATAGGTAGTGTTTTTCAGAAAGGTCAGGTGCTTAGTGCTCGCAACTGGCGTGCGTGTATGACCTGAATGCCAATTCTCTTAATTTAAAAACGTTTAAAATCGACTCTCAGTTAAAATGTAGGGAAATTAGAGGTATTTTTGACAGATTGAGACTGAGATCAGACTGAACTGAACTAAACTTCTTAAAATTACGAGAACTACCCCTCAGATGTGTGAACGTAAACGAACATGTCCACGTTTCCTCTTACGGATTGACTGTGAACGAGAGATTGGTAGATTCCTTTCCCCAAATTGTATTATGGATGTGACGAGGGTTTAATAAACTATAACTATATTTATATAGAATTCCAATTGCAATGTTTTAATTTTTTTTTTCATAATTTTTGACTCAATAATAGGTATGTACCTAAATCTCAAATATTTTATTGCAATCCATAATGTACACTTACAGGTGGTGAAATAAAAAATAATAGAAACAATTATGGACCCTGTCGGGCACAGCAAATTTTCGAATAAGTAAAGAGTGGAAGAGCGCTTTATAAGTTTTCCTTAAAATCAAGTTGTTAAACTATGTTTTTTATCCATATTTCCAGATCTCTACATCTAGCAGCTAAACGCGCTACCCTCATGGAAAAGGGCGCTCTCTCTAAAGGCGCTACCAACGAGCAATTTGATACTGAAGTTGATAAGGTAACATTATTATTAAACTCGGACGGTGCCGAGACCTCCACAGCATGTTTTTTACACTTGGTAACCACAAGTAAAGCGCGCGTCGCTTCGTGAAATAAAAATACGGTAGTAAAGCTCTTTGTGGACGAACTCGTCCAGGCGAGTACTACCTCCATGCCTGTTCGTGCCGCCAGCAGCCTGGCTGTGTCCCGGTTTGAAGGGTATGGGTGCAGGTGTAGTTTACAGGCACAGGAGATAATTATTGCAGCTTTGTGCCTGAAAGCTCTGGTGCAGATGTTCATAGGCTTCGATCATCCTGAGTTATTACACCTAGTTCCTACTCTACGATCGACGTTGAGATCGACGTCGTACCCTCGTAGGTGTAAAACACACACACACACTTATAGAGGCATGGTGTACAGTCACGAGCAAAAGTATGTATACACTCGGCTTTATTCAAAAGCGATTTACTCCTTTATTTTTGAATGAAATTTTATGTTGTTACGAACATAGCATTTTTGAGCCCATAGGTTTATGTAATGTGTCGTATTTCTACGTTGCATTCGTTATATAACGAAAAAATCGAAATTGAAAGTTGCCAAGTGTTGACATATTGGTGCTCGTGACTGTACACTTCACTCATCCTCTTTAGTTAAAGGACGATCCTCCTACCAGCCGGGTGTCGTCTCTGGTGGGGGTAAAGTGACAGAGCCAGCATAATACTTAACAGAGAATTGGCATCCCTTCCTATCCTAACCCATCCTTTCATATTCCAGCACCTATGTAACTCAAGCAGGTCAAGTGGCAACCTTCCACTGTCTCTTATATCTAAGAAACTGCTCAGTAAATCTGCCAGCACGGTCTCTACTCGGAACACAGACGATTTAGGATCTACTTCGACTAATAATAAGGTTCAATTTTGCTCTATGTATGTGTTGGCCTTTCACGATCGCGGTAGTTACAGTATCAGGGGGCCTAAAAAGGCCACTTTAAGCAATACCTCTAAAAGCTATTCATTTCCTGAATTCCCAGTAGATCATTAGCAATTCCTCTAATTTTCGTTAAATGGTTACACATAATAGTTCAGTCACCTACAATTCATTTCATATCAATCATATTTGGTGTAAACATTGGTGGACCATTTTGCGAATTTCCATACAAAACACAGTTTGTGACCATTTTACGATTTTTAATATTATGATTCATATTGTTTTGCCAAAATAGCCTTTTAGGCCCCCAGGTTGTTTGTTTATTCAAATATGATTTGCGTCTGTAACAAATATTTATTTATAGAATTATAATCATAAAAATCATCAAGACATCTCTCGAAGTTCATATTAAGCCGTGTCTCCTGCGCGTGTTTTTAACATTTGTTTTCATACACAAGCTGTCTCCTGCGTATTAAAATATTTTTAGATTAGTGTCAACTATTCACAAGACAATATAACCTCAAAACCTGTGTCAGTTGGAATTAAGCTTTCAAAATGCAAATTGTTAGATGTGCGGTGTGCGTGGCGGTTGGAAATGAAACAAACCCTTCCCCTCCACCCGCGCGGGGAAGGTTTCCCATGCAGCTCGGAACACAAAAACATCGTGTTTTCATACACACGTTTAAAGCCACGCCTCTTTATTTTGACGTTTTTGTGTAGGTAATGTTTCCAAAAAAAAAACCGGCCAAGTGCGTGTCGTACTCGCGCACCGAGGGTTCCGTACAGTTTAAAATTATTTAAAATATTTTTTTATATGATGTAACAAAAAAAAAATAGTTTAAAAAACACTAGAAAAACACGCTTTTATAAATGCACGATGGCAGTGCCTATCTTCCGGCTTCATCATCAGACTTTGAAACCTAATCGTGGTCAAAGTTCATTACAAGACTTTTCTAAAAAATCCAAAACAGCTATGATACGATTTTCCACCATGAAGTTCCAGTTCATATCTTCCGCCTCCATCATCAGAACAGTTCGACTGTACCATATTATTGTATTGTCATCAGAACTACATACAGCTGCCAATTTTCATTAAGTTACGACCCTTGGAAGATGGTTAAATTAGTTAACTTAGATTCCATTACATAGTTAGTTACATACAGGTCGATCTAATAAAAGCGTGTTAAAATTTACGGTTTTCACAATTTTTCCTTTATCTGTGCTATATAAGACGTTGCTTCGTACCAAATTTCAAGATTCTGAGTTCACGGGAAGTACACGGCTTTACCCTGAATTACTATCTCATGAAATCATGACATTTGAGGAAATAGGAGTTTGTATTTCTATATAAAGATGTTATGATATGTTCTAAACGTAAAGTAAAGTAAGTAAAGTCATATTTGTTACGGTCACGAGCCATATATTAATCAACATACTACCTGACACGGACCTGCAAATTACTAAACACTTAAGTAGATTTAAATAAGAGGCTTGTTAAGCCGTTGGTCCCGGCTGTCATTCGTGGCTCATTGACACTCGTCACGTGTCGTCAGTAGCCCAAAAGTCGGACAACCAGTCTTAACAAGGGGCATCGTATTACCCAGTAGGTGGGTTGTGGAGGTCAGATAGGCAGTCGCTCCATGTAAAATACTGGTATTCAGCTGCATCCGGTTAGACTGGAAGCCGACCCCAACATAGTTGGGAAAAGGCAGACAGATGATGATGGGCGGCCTTAGCGCACCCTCCTTAAAAGCATTTAGTAATTTGTGGTGCAAGTGAGCTTTAAATCTTTGTAACAAATATTTTTTTAGCATTTACAGTTACCCCCGAGATTCAACTTCATAGAATTGATGCAAATACCACAAAACTATCCATCCTCCGAATTGGACGCCAACTCAGACAAGTATTTGGCCAAACCCAACCAATATTGGACACATTCTGATCCCTCAAAAACCAATATTGGAGTCTCAACCAAATCTCATATCGAACTAATGAAGACTGGTCCTTCCAAATCCTACGCCAATGCTTGTGATTCCGCCAAATGTTGGGCCAACTACGAGATGTATGGAAAAGGGAACTGCGACAGTTTGCCCAAACATTCGGCCAATGATTTGGATGCAAATGATTGTGCTGAATGTGTTCAAAATAATTTTTGGTTCAAGAAAAATGTTTTGGGTAAAACTGCTGATGACATTAAAACTCGTGGTTAGTTCTTTTATTTTGTAGCTATTAATACATACGCCCAGGTGACCCAGTGGTAACGGCCGGGACTTACGAGTTGTAGGTCGTAGGTTCGAACCCGGACAGGCGCTTTACTTTGTGTAAATTATTTCATCACCACTGCTCCCGCGGCACTGGGCCCGCGTGGTGGATCACAGCCTTTCGAAGAGAGGAGGCCTATGTCCCAGCGGTGGGAAGATAGGCTGATTGTGCTATACACATTAACCTCCCGAAATAAATTATCTAAATGATGGTAAAAACCGCATCCAAATCCGTTGTGTAATTTAGAAGAACTAAGCTGTCACACAGACATACACGAAAGGTGACTTTGTTATACAGAGTGGCGATTAGGTTATCACATTAAATAATACAGCGGTCATTACAAGTTGTTAAAATAATAAAATTTAAATTTTAGTAAAAATAGAAAAAAAAAACTAATAAAATAATTAGCGTAAAAATTGTCATCAAATAAACCATCCTTGATAATAAGTCACTAGACACGCGTGAGGCAATGGTAACAACAATTCAACGCAAACTTTATGTTATAGAATAGAATAGAAACCTTTTATTTCAGACAGGAGTCCATAAGGTTAGTAACAATTTTACTTAACTTCTAGTGTTAGTAGGTTACAGACACAAATCTACATACAATTAAAATCAGCGTGGAGCTGCATCCACCTCCGCAACATCGGGGAATCCCACCGATCTGCGAACACACTGAGAATACTGTTAGTGCTGCCGCGAATACGCGTCATCAGGGATGCGCATCTACTCCTAATAATGGCGGCAAAACCATTAATATTATTATCCGCAAACATCCCTGACGCACTGCAACGCCACGGCAACCTCAACAGTACTCTCAGTGCATTATTATATTGAACGCGTAGGTCGCTGTATGCCCGCTGAGTGAAGTTGACCCACAGGCTGCACGTGTAGAAGGACTGACAGTAAGCTTTGAACAGCGTAACTTTGACTGCCCTCGTACATCGTGCAAACCTGCGGGCCAGCATGTTACAACGGACAGCCAGCGACCTACGTTCCCTTTCAATGTCGCAATTGTCTTTTAGATCTTCAGTGACCCAGTGGCCCAGATACTTAAATTTATCCACCCTTCGCAGGGGGAACCCCCCCCCCCCTCCCTTCGTCGTTATTGTTACTAAGTAAACACAAATTAAGTTTAATGTTGTTAGGTAAATACTGAAACGAAAAAAAGGTCCCACGACTTAAATGTTAATTGTTATTAATTCTTTTAATTGTGTATGTTTAATATACGTTATGTAGAATACGTGGTTTCAATTCATGCCTAATCGCCACACTGTATACTTTATTGTACACCACAAAAATACATACCATAAAAAATACATGAAACACTACAAACCTTTCTCTGGGTCTTGGACTGCCCCCCTGAAAGTCTCAACCACCCACGAGGGGGTATTATCGCCCACGTTGAGGACCTGTGACTTATCCCTATAGTTCCTACAATGCAAACTTAACATTCTAGAACCAGAGCACTGCAAAAAAAAGAAAACAACCACATTCCACACAGACTCCTCTCTCCTCACAATCCACGACCTCTCCCCTCCCAAACAAGAAGAATCCCTATTAGAACTCGACATCCCTAACCGAGAAATCGATTACAAACCCAACGAAATCGATTATAAATCGATTCAACAGGAAATCGAGTCCAACGACCGACACTTAGAGCATTTGGAGAGATATGAGAGGTTTGTAGAGTTTGAGAGAGACTTGGATTGTGAGAGAGAGTGGAGAGAAGAGAGACTGCAGTTGGAAAAGAGGAGAGTTGAGACTGAGCAGCTGATGTTGGTGCAGTTATCTAGGATTATTAAGATGCTGGAGAGGAATCAGAATTGAGGTTTTTTGATGTCATTTTGGGTTAAATTATACTTTAATTTAAAGTTGTAATCCACCGCACTCGGACCGTGCGGTGGATTACGGCCCACTCCCTCTCACAGAGAGGAGGCCTGTGTCCCAGCAGTGGGAACATTATAGGCTGATTGGGCATAAAGCTGTAGCTAGAGCGCAAAGACGGCATTTCTTTGTTGGGATTTGAATCCTGGGTTATGTTATGAAGCATTAACCCTTCATATACGGAAGGAACGTAGATCCACGCAAGACACAATGGCTTTTGAATTGTGTCTGTAATTACGGCATCCAACGGGTTAATGCCATGATTTTTCAAGTGTGAACTCAAACTCAAATCATTTATTTCAATTAAACCATTTACAGGCACTTTTGAATTGTCAAAATTAAATAGTCGGTCAGTTAGTCAGAAAGTTGAAGCTAGTCGCCCATTCCAAAAACGTAGATCTCTATGGAGAAGAACGGGCAAGAAACTCCATGGACACTCTTTTAAATCAAGATATTATTACACTGGGTACATTATTCTTATTGCTTCTGTATGTGAGAACAATGTAAAAAATAAACAATTTAAAAATAAGCCCTGTCTGGGAGAACGAGATGGAGATATACGTGATTTATAGCACCATCCCTTTTTCGCAGCGAAATCGTGATGGCATTAATACTTTTGACGGCACGGTTGGCGCAGTGGTTAAGCGATTGACTGCTGCGCTGCGTGTCGCGGGTTCGATTCCCGCACGGAACAAATATTTGTATGACCTACATGTATTTGTCCCGAGTCTGGGTGTTTTTCTATCTATAATATGTATATATTTACAAAAAAAAAAATTGTATATAAGTAGTTTATCAGCCATCTTGTTACCATAACACAAGCATTAGGTTGCTTAGCTTGGGACAAATGGTGCTGTGTGAAATGTCCAGGGATATTATATTATTATTATTACTTTATAATACCCTAGTAACTAGTGTATGTAGTAGTAGTCACCATTTAGCATAGTAATAACGTTTTTTTTTTTAAACGTTGCCCCGCACTAGGAATTGCTCCTGTATTGTGGGTGCGTTTACAAACATTTAAACTCATACACAAACAGCCAGACCCGGAACAACTACTTGTAGGTCATACAAATATTTGTTCCGTGCGGGAATCGAACCCGCGACACGCAGCGCAGCAGTCAATCGCTTAACCACTGCGCCAACCGTGCCGTCAATTTAGAGAGTAATAAATAAAATAATTTTCGTCGATATTTGACTAGCGAAATATGTGTTGTTTTTAAACAGGTTTTGAATGGATACTAATGGTGATTTTCTTTCTATTTTAGTTATTGCAGTCCGTGGACGAAGATATAAGCATTAGCGGAGAACACAAGACGCCTTCACGACAGGTGACAATATTCTTCTATTTTATTCACTTCACTAGCTTATGAGCTGAGCGGCAATTTTCGTAATTTTAAGAACGTTCACAGTCTGATCTCAGTCTCAATCTGTCAAAAATATGTACCTCTAATTTCCCTACATATTGACAAGTTTTTGACATTTGTTTGTCGCGGAGATGACACTGCGACTAGATTTTGAACGTTTTAAATTACGAGAATTAGCCTTCAGATTCTACTGCAGGGCAAGTCCTTTTTTCGTACAGAACGAACATGCATTTGTCACTAGCGCCCAGTTTATAAATCGACAAATATTTAAAACAACCTATTCGTTTTAAATATTTATTTCTCGATTTATAAGCTGGGCGCTATGCATCGTCTATGTATCGATGCATGTCGTGTAATGAAATTAAAAAAACGAGCATAGGGTCTCGTGCCCATGCCGCCTCAGTCGTATTTGTACGAATACATTTGTCGTATTAATTCGACTAAATTTGTCGTATTAATCCGACAAAATTTGTCGTATTAATTCGACTAAATTTGTCGTATTAATTCGACTAGATTTGTCGTATTAATTCGTCAAAATTTGTCGTATTAATTCGACTAAATTTGTCGTATTAATTCGACTAAATTGGTCGTGTTAATTCGACAGGGATGGTCAATAGGTTAAATACACAAACTTTCCCAAATAATTCAATAGATCTTTTTAATTTAATTTATAAAAATAACAGCAGCATAATTTCAGTAACCACTAATTATTACTCTTTCCTCAGGTCTCCCCGCACCCTGTCCCCGTCTCAGCGTCTCCCCACACGCGCTCCTCGTTCGCGTCGCGCACGTCGCCCGAGGCGCGCAACGGAGACGTGTACGCACGCGCCGACGAGCAGGAGAAACTGTTGAAATAACATCAACACCTCGCGGTTCCGATGTACAGCTGATGTCGAGACACCACATATGTATAGATAGGTATATACTAGCTGCAAAAGAATCTAGAAAAAAGTGTTTATTCAGGACTAAGATTTTAATAGCTGCAATATGAAATAGTGAAATAACAAGTGTTCAATCAGAAGGCCAATTCTCGTAATTTAAAAACGTTCAAAATCTACTCGCAGTCTCATCTCGGCGACAAGCAAATGTCAAAAATGTAAGAAAATTTTAGGCCGACCGTTTAACTGTGACGTTGTCTGAGGTAGCTGCGCGCGCGGGAGGGGTGATAGTTGTCACAAGTTGACGAATCACTGAGCTCTCGCATCACGTCACCACGTCCTCCCGCACCGCGCTGCTACCTCAGGCAACGCGAGAGTTAAGCGGCTGGCCTATAGAGGTATTTTTGACAGATAAAGACTGAGATCAGACTGTGAGCGTTCTTAAAATTTCGAGAATTGCCTCTCAGGATTCGGATTTTAATAGCTGCAAAAGAAAATAAGTGTCTGCGGAGTTTCGCTATCTAATTTAATCTGACCCTGTATTTAGTCTACCGTACTTGTATAAGTCAGTGTTTAATAATCTTGTAGCGGTATCTACAACGCGTCATACTGACGTCACGCAAAATCCTGCATCTCGCAAGCAGAGTTTACAGCGCAATTAGCATTTATGCAACAGCCCGACATGATTCATCGGGCAGTTGCCCGCCAGACACGACACCCGTCTAGTCGGAGGATCCTTCCTTTTCTTTAGAGGATGAGTGAACTTTACACCCTGTTCCTTATACCTCTATCTATACCTTAGCGTGACGTCAGTAGAACGCGTTGTTCGCATGTGGCGTTATAGATACCGCTACAATTTCAATGTAATGCAGTGACATTTATAAACAAACAAATAAATATTGCAGTGCTAAAAGTCACTTGAAAATAGCTAGATAATATATCTATCAACAAAAATCAGGTGGGTAAATCGGATATCGGTTCGCGAGTTATAACAATAAGAATATACAAGATATACTGTTGAACTAATATCAACATCAATATAGAGGACTTAAGAAAATAAAATAAAAATAAGTATTTATTTAAGACACAAAAAATCTAAAGGCAAGTGTCTGTTCACACAGACCGGCTCGGAGAGGATAGTATCATTTTTATTGCGTTTAAAAAAGGGTTTTTAGGTCATTGAAATAAGGTTGATTTTTTCATGAAAATACCTCTATTAGTAGTATATTTAGTGTTAAAATTAAAGTAACCGTTCTTCAGAAAGGTCGTGCGGTCGGTGCGTAGTACATGCTAGGAGCTGTTCATGTATTACGTAAGACGATTTGACGGGGGAGGGAGTTCAAACAAGTTTTATTTTTTCTTATGTACAGTCGGCAAAAGAGATAAGTAACTAGGGCATCGGATATAGTTGAAGTTTAGTAAGAAACCCGTGGATATTTTTGAATGAAATTTTATTTGATAAATAAACTGTTCTTTTCTATAAATAAAATTAAATTTCATTCGAAAACATCCATCGGTTTCTTGCCAAACTTCAACTATGTCCGACGGCCCTGGTTACCTATCTCCTTTGGTGACCGTACGTGCGGGTGAAAGGGGTCTAGATAGTTCATACACAAGATCACAAAAGTAACCAAAATTATAACTTTTTATTTTTTTTTTGCAATTTTGCTAGATATTACGTAAGATTGAAATGGGGGAGGGGGTTCTATGTTACGGGTTTGGTTTCCGCACTTAGTCCTTTAGGTGGACCATTGTGCATGCGTGCCATGGCGGCCGTCGGTGGTTATTCCAACCAGCCCACCTCCCTCCAGAAGCTTATTAAGTCTCCTGGTCTGTTGAGGACATCTGTGTAAGATCTGGGTGTCCCGAGGGTTTCTGACCTAATCTGGGTGACGCCTGTGCACTCAAAGAGCATATGCGCGACGGTTTCATCAGCCTCCATGCAAGCTCTGCACAGGGGGCTGTCCGTTATGCCTATCGTGTGGAAGTGTTTGTTTAGTGAGCAGTGTCCCGTGATGTTCTCCGTCACCAGGCGTAAGCCTTTCCTGTCCAGGCGTCCAGGGGGGGAGGGGATTCATCAAAGTCTTATTTTTTCTTACGAAGGAGGAAGGGTGAGGGTCTGGTCAAAATATTGTCTTACGTAATAAATGAACGGCTACCTTCGTGCGTGTATGACCAGATGTATGAACATAAACAAAGCAAAAAAAGTATGTAAAGGATCGTAGCGGATGGTGTTCTGTAGTTTCTGCCCACCCTCATCGGAAGAAGGGGTGAGTATACAACGTGGCGCTACAATGGCGACATTAATTGAACACACGGGTAGGGCTAGTGGCCAGTAATCATAAAAATTATAACAACATAAAAAAAAATAACTTGAAAACTTCCACCTGCGCCGCTCGCCGACATAGGGCTCTCTCTCTTTCCTTCAATTCGCCTTCTCTTTGCACGTTATTTGTTTTAATTACACTGATGCGATGTTATGATCCGTGACCCCGGCAAATGACCCCGCTTCAGTTCTTTAAGTCAGGTTGCTCTGAGATGCTATTTTAGAAAATTGTTAGTAAATAAATAAATATTAATGTTTAATTAAATTAAAATATATTCATAAAACTAAAATGCGAAACCGTACCTATACGTGTGTTAAATTTATGTCGCCATTAAAGCGCCACGCTGTATGTATGTAATCAAAATAGGTAACTGACTAGTCGACAATTTTTTTAATTCGCATAGTTATATTATAGGAGCTAGATGTTATAATATTTAGATAATTAGTCGGAATTAGTTGCCTTAACTAATATTATGGTCGGTCAGTCAGTTTTAGAAAACTATTTATTTTTCATTATTATTACGTACTGATTAAATAAACCACCTCGCATACTATGCGACTGCGACAAGACGCTGCCTTGTCGCATGCGACTGTCACCGGGTGTGCGTGTGCACTGTGCGTCTAGTCGCTGCGACAAGTAGCGAGAGTGTGTGACTCCCCTAGCACGTCGTTGCGACGCTGCAACCGGACGCAGTCGCATGTCGCATAGTGTGCGCCATGTCTTAAACAAAAATCATGAAAATCAGATACGTGGTTTAGGAGTTCTAACCGCACTAACGGACAAACGGACATAGAGGCACTGTGTTTTATAATATCTAAAGACATCACCATGAGTTCTGATCCTCCATGGTCCTGAATTTGGTCGCCGGGTCGTGGTAAAACAGTATTGGGTTTTTTCAATGAATTTAGGCGTGATGTTATGTTATGTAATACAATCATGAAAATTGGATACGTGGTTCTGGAGTTATAACCGCACTAACGGACGGTCACAGAAGCACTGATAATAAAGAAATTATCAAATTTACCTTTTTGTTTTGTAATAATGAAAAATAAATATGTGTGAAAAAATTAATTAAAAATATGCACTATCTAGAGTAGAACTTACACTGTCCAGTATTATTAATAAAACATATATATTAACTTAATGTAAAATAAGAAATAACTAAACGTTTTCCCGGTGCAGTATATGCTTTTTTCCTTTTAAAATCGACGACGAGGCCTGACCTGACGGGCGTTTTTTTTCGCGCACTGATTTTCAACGCTCTGCTTAGCGCGGAGAGTTGAAAATCCAATAATGCCTTATAAAGCGCTAGGGATGCTCTCTGTTGGATTTTCAATGCTCGGCGTCACGTCGAGAGTTGATAATCCAGTGCCCCTAAAAAAACGTGCGCACGTGGGGTACGTATTAAAACCTTTTTGGTAATTTTAAATCCAAATGAGGGTATGTAATTAGTGTGTACTTGGTAAATATTATTTTAAAAACTTTGTAAACGAATTTTTGAATACACTATAATGTATGTGTGAGGGTGTGTGTGCGTGTATGTTTTCATTATACTTAATTTCAACAGTATTATTGCATAATTTGTATAATTTAGTTCCTATTTCTCTTTTAATTTTAATTGGCAACTATTTTAATGTGAAGATCGGACTCACTAGTCATTATTATTTGGCTATGAGTGTTTGGCAATGGGTTATTTTGAAAAAAAAAAGATAGTAGTTTTAACTGTTGTATTTTCATTTAAGCTTTGTGTGTAGAAGGCATATTAGTACTTAAATAGTAATACACAGAATCGAACATAAAAACATGTTTTTTTTTCTATAAAAAAAACTGTAATGTCTTAGGTGCCTTCCTCACCGGATCGACACGTTTTCTGTTCTGTACAGATTCTTTACCGAGAACCACTTCTTGACTGGCTCGGTTTGCTTCGGTTTTTGTCATTTGTTATGGGTCCTGCGGGGTGGGGCGGGAGTGACGGGACGGGCGAGCCGAATGGTTCGGTAGTAGTCGGTACAGAGACGTGTGTATGCGCTCGGTAAAGGATCTGTACCGAAACTTCTGAGGAAGCTCTCATTTAATTACATGCATTCGGTAAAGAATCTGCACAGAAACAAAAAACGTGCCTATCCGGTGAGGAGAGGGGTTAATAAACAGAGCCCAAACCGAGGTGAATCCCGTGCAGGATGCGGTATGTGACTGCGCGCATCGATTGCTATAATGATGTGATAAATTATTTTATTTTGTTAGTAGGTTTGCACAAACACCTTTACACGACAATCATATTAAAAAAAAAAAAAAAAACTAGATGATGTCGGCGTTTCCTATCTGACTACTCTAAGAAAGGCCGAAACAAACTCAGAGGTCACAGGAAGTGACGCGACTATTCGTACAGTTTAACACCTTCATACAAGTTATACCCTGTCCATTATGTTAATCGTTTTTTGACAGCCGTCTTAGAATGTACATATTCCAGATTACGTAAAAGTTAACTTTAAAATGCGTAATAAAACAAATATATAAACTGCCTTATCCGATTGAATTAGCTTATTTATGGCTTCTTACAGACATTATAATACCGTTTGTGTATCAATCAATGTATTATGTGTTGCTGCAATCACTAGTTCCATCTGTTAAAAAACGGTTTATCTAATGGACAGGGTATAGTTGACACCATGCGAGTGAATTTCATCGCGCATCCTGCGCGGGATTAGCTTCAGTTTGACTCCTAATTTTTTGATAAACCATGGCCAAACTTAATCCTCTAAAATATATGTTAAACTAAGCATTTTTATTTTAATCTACTTAAAATAAAATGGATGATAATATTGATAATAGTACTTCATTTTGACAGTGAAAATGATTACAAAAAAAATGTATGTAGGTATTACAAATAAAAGAAGAAAAAAAAAACAGTCAAGAAATCAGAATATTTTTGTGAATTGTGAATTATTTATGAAGAGTACAATTTTAATATTGTTTCTAAATATCTAGATATAATTACAACAAAAAAAATACGCGAATTGCCCTTAACTTACATAATAGATAATAATGGTGCATAACGAATTAGTACATTTAAATGAAAATATAATTAAGAAACTATACTTGAAATTATCTACTTTTCTACTTTGTACAATGCTTTGGCTTATCTGCGAAATACTATTATCTAAGGCGGTTCGCGATATTTTTAAGATAATGAACAAAAAAAAAAAAACTTAATGTGTGTATGCAGAGCGAGAAAAAATATTATTACTTCCATAAAAAAAAGAAAAAAATATGTTTTTCCACCCTGTATCATAAAAAAATAATATACCTAATATAATATTGTAAATATTTATGTGATATAGAGGATCTGAAGGCCAATTTCCGTAATTAAAAACGTTCAAAATCTAGACGCAAGCATCTTAGCGACAATCAATGTCAAACATTTGTCAAAAATGTTGGGAAATCAGACGTATTTTTGACAGATTGAGACTTGACATCAGACTGTGAACGTTCTTAAAAATACAAGAATTGCCCGTCTGAGTTAGCGTAGCAAAAGAGATTAGGTCGCTTTAAGCCATGTCCTAATACATATAAGCGATCGTCGCGTTAATTTTGTTCGGCAAAACCAGGGGGTCTACTCCGAAGTAGTATCGGCCGAATGTTCGGCCGTTTCCTGCTACGAAGTTACTATTTGGTTCAGTCAGTCCAGATCCTACACTCCTACACTCTTTCGAATATTGACTATGGTCCCGACCCAATTGAGCCGATCCGAACTTTTTTCGCATTTTTCAATAATATTCGGTTCGGCCATGTGTCGGTCCGATCCGAACATTCGCACTTTGCACTTCGGAGTAGACCCCCTGAACGCGTCGACGCGCCGACAAAGAGCGCGTTCCGGATTTCCGAAAGTAAGAGACAAATGATCGCGACTGTAGACTATTCGCACGATGATCGCTTTATATTACCCTGTGTCCTAACCGAATACGCGATTACGCGATCATTTACATGAACTATGACTTACAAAAGCCACTTGATTGATCGCGCGAGTACGTCATATTCATATAAACTAGGATCACGACAACGCCCCACAGCCGCATTCGGTTAGAACACGGCCTTAGGACAAAGCCGTACACGCGACTATGCGACGCGATTAGTCGCAACTCGCAGTAACGATTAGTATTTACGCATTTATTTATTCGTTTTGTGTTGTTTAGTTTCGATTTCGAAGCGATAGCGATGAGCTATGATAATTTAATTGAACGAAGTACAACGAAAACTACTACGGGTTTCTAGAAAAGCAGTGGCCGCTAAATAGCGTCCGCGATTTACCGGCGAATGACGTCACTGAAATGTTATTTATGAATGTAAGTTGCGTGTGTTTTCCTAGAGAGCCCAAAGATTTTAATCGCTAGATTCGTCACCGTACTTAGTCACGCGAAAAGCTGTCCATACTGAGAAGAATGATTTCTATAGCGTTCAAAGTCAAAATATTTAATTTCACATAAACCTACATGGGCACTTATGAAACGTCAGAAGCTAAGTGCACGGTTCCAATTGGTCGTTTCCTATGGAGAAGAACCGGCACGAAACTCACAATGACAATCAAGTCAAGTCACTCCATCATTGTGTGTCAGGGGTGTCAAAACGAAAATGAAACGCGACTATCTTTTGACGCAGTATCTAACGATGTAAATATTTTGCGAGCGGTTTTATGACACCGTTAAGTCAAACCACATCATTATATTCGTGACATATTACGGCCGTTACGTGGCGGCCACGGCTCTTCTATGAAACGAGCTGGTTCACATTAGGTCGGACCGACAGTTTGCCGTTCACCGACTGCCGGGTGTTGCTGTTCACACTAGACGCCGCCGACCCGACCATACTTGCTAGTACGCCAATATTATGTCCGACCCGACAGAAATCGTGGCTGGACGTACGGTAATTGTGTCGGCTCCGACAGTTTGGTCGGGTCGCCCTAATGTGAACGGCGCTATTGACATACATAAGCCAATATGGATCCGACACGTTTGTCGGGCCGGTAAAACTGTCGGGCCGACCTAATGTGAACCAGCTCTTAGCTTTACTGTAATGTCGCCAAATCACAATCGCATCGAAGTCCTTTGATATTAGTGTAGGTATTTAATTGTTGAATGTTTTTAATAAAGGATGTACCTAAGTTAAGAATAAACAGTATTTGTTTTGAATTTAAATAAATGCGGTTAGCATCATTTTTTGTTGTTTTATTTTACTATCTTTGAGGATACCACCAACCCCACTCCCACCACCACTGCTCTTTTGCTTTTGCCCGCGACTTCGAAAAAAATCCGTAAGAACCATCCTCGTACTTCAAGGAATATTCTAAAAAAAAGAATTAGCGAAATCGGTTCAGCTGTTCTCGAGATTTGCGCTTAGCAACACATTCAGCGATTCATTTTTATATTATAGAGATTTATTTCAGGCGACGCATGCCCTTAAATACCTTAACCTAAACATACATAATTTTTACTATAAAACTCCCCTTCACTATATTAAGAGTGTCCCATCGTTTGTGGAACAGACGCCACATTTACAGTCCAAGGCGGAGTTGTCAATAAATCTCCACCTGTGGGGTAATTGTGTAACACATTAACAGTACCAATGGCGTTCATTTTGACATTTCAATAACACCCATTGGATTATTTACGTTGTTGAACAGATTTTTTTTCGAACATATGAAGTAATGGATTAGCAATAGCAAATTAGCCTTCAAAATGTTTCAGATTGTGATTGATAATGTGTAATGGGTACAGATCACTGACTTAGACTCGTATTATACAAGTATCTGGACTAAATATACTGAAATGACAGTTGTTTTTTGTGCCGATTCAAAGCGGCCGCTCGAGGCTCGAGCGTCTCGGGAACTAAAATTAATAATAATAATAATAATATCCCTGGACATTTCACACAGCACCATTTGTCCCAAGCTAAGCAACCTAATGCTTGTGTTATGGTAACAAGATGGCTGATAAACTACTTATATACAATTTTTTTTTGTAAATACATACATATTATAGATAGAAAAACACCCAGGCTCGGAACAAATACATGTAGGTCATACAAATATTTGTTCCGTGCGGGAATCGAACCCGCGACACGCAGCGCTGCAGTCAATCTCTTAACCACTGCGCCAACCGTGCCGTCAAATTGTCACAATCATTGCCGCAAATGGCCATTGCGGGCGTCGTCTCTCATGCTAAAAATGTTCTAAATAAATCGCAGTATACAATTTTTTTTTTGTAAAACTCGCTATCAAAAATACCAGTTCCACGGACGCTCACGTTGCTGTCAGCGCCAAAATGGCGAAAATCAAATGGCTTCGTTTTGTCATCGATAGTATGAAGTCCAGCGTACTTGTTTATTATTGGTCAGTGATGCAGATGTAATATTTGGGTTTGGGTGGGGTACAGAATAATAGAAATAAAACACTCTTTTAAACATGAAGAACTTTTTACTATCAGATTTAACGTGGACGTATTGACACAGCGACAAAGTATTATTATTTACAATAATGTATTACACTCCTCATTAAACGCCTAAGGGCACAACTGACCTTAAAAATAAATACACCATAGACATTATTTGTCATTGTAAAACGTGGAATTTGAAGATGTTCTGTCATTTTGCATAAATTGGCGCGAAAGGATTTTAAATTAAAATTTTGCTGTTTTTTCTGACAGGTTAAACAAGACAGAGATAGAAGATATTTAAAGTTGTCAGTAAAGAAAATAAAACTTCAACTTTTGTATTGTCAAAGTATTGTACGCAGTCAGATTACAGTCGGCTATTCTGCTAAAACCCTAACGTGAAAACTTGGATGAAGTGAGCTTGCATAGAGCGGCCATACCCTAGGGATTGACACTACTGACAGCTTACTTCACCAGTTCACCTAAGTTATCATGGTGAGATTTTTACAGAATAGATCATTTGAATTTGATCCTTCGAACGGATGCAACCTTAAGGCTGCCTTTCAAATAAGAAAAAAAAATTGTATTTAGCTGGAAAAGTTGACATGGACAAATTCTTCGCGCCAATTCGGCAGCCATGGCAGTTTATATCTTTAAATTCATTGTTTACACGATTATACGAAAGGGCGCCTAAAATTGGCATTAGACACAAGCATGGGTCTTCAATTTTTTATTGAGTTAAGAAGGGACATTATAATTATTTTTCTCCCTTTTGAACCAGCATAGCTATTCACAACCATCTGACAGGCTGTCGTATAGAACATGACATATTTCAATAACCTGATTTGACTTGCTCGGTGCCCCCGACAGCAAACAGTTGTCGGAAGAATAGCGTTTGTATATTTGATTTAAACTGACAACATTTTCGGGTTTTGGACTTGTGAACAGCGTTTAGAGGACTCCTACGATAACATTGATTGATGTTCGATACGGTACGGAAGCGTATCGAGTGGTTGTGAAAAAAAATGTTCGACGTGAATTTTAGTTTCTGACCCACGCTTGTTTTTTGCAATAGTGCGAAAAATAAATGATATAGTTATTATATAATATATACAAAAGTGACACAAAAGTTTCTCAGTCATATTCAATGAATTACTTTTAAAACATGATGCCTTATCTCATTGTGGGGTAGACAGAAGATGTGGTAGAAAGAGATGGCTGCTTGCGTTTTGTTTTACAGAAATTAAATTATTAAAAAAAATATGTTTATGTATGTGCTGCGTGCTAGATAAGTTACATGTTAATTTTACAAAGCAATCAATAAAAAAATTGTTACTATTTTTTTATTGAAGAACGGACAAGAAACTCGCTCCACAGGAACCTACTACGCTTTGGAATGGCAACTAGCTTCATATTTTCTGACTGACCGACCCCTTCACAATTCAAGTTTTAGTTTGAAATAATTGCTTTCTAATAGCCTGGTAAAGACTGTGAAGGTCAGCTGTTAATTAGGAGTTAGTTAGCCAATCAGAACAGTCATTTTTATCTTTGTTTTTTTCACGGACACTTTGAGTGGAGAATATTACAGTCAGTCTAAAATCCCAAAACTAAAAGAACAACGAGAATAGCTAATTCAGCTTTTCTCGTATAGGCTCGAACTATATGAGCATAGCTCTGCCGTGGCAAAAATATTAGCCAGCCGGTAAAGTGGTAAATAGGCATATACAGGGTTATTTTAAGTTGGCTAGCTAAACTTCGCAGACGTGATAATTATCGCCAATCGTAGACTTATGTACTCATTTATTTATTTACACTATTACGCAGCACATACTTGATAATGTTTAATAATACGGCAAACGAATTTCCCCGACCGCATGGTCGGTCAGGTATAATATTGTAATAGACAAATATATAATATAACATCAAGTAGGTATAGGCATCTATAAGTCAATAATATAGGTATTATGAGGATATCATTGCAGGATAGTATTGGCGCTGATTTTGAAGTATACAACATAAACCTTTTTTTCTGCTGTTTTTTTAATTCGTTTTTTTTTGTTTAACACCTTTATTCATAAACGTTGCTTAAAGTTATTTACCTAATCATTAGCGAATGTTTACCATATATTTTTGACGTTTAAACGTCACTGAACTTTAATCATCATTTCTAAATAAACCCCTATGCCCTGTCCAATAAGTAAACCGTTTTTTGACAGATGAAACTTGTTGTTACCCTCAATATTAATATACAACAAGTTCCATTTGTAAGGTTAACTTTACATAATCGGGAATATGCACAGACGCCAGCAGGTCAAGCTACCCGAAACTGTCAAATTTTCCCAATAAATCTTGAACCTTAATGCTTTAGCGATAAACTTGAAAATCTATTAAAGAAATTTGACAGATTATAGTAGCTTGATGTGCTGACGTCTATACGTACGACAGCTGTAAAAAACGGTTAACCTAATGGACAGGGTTAAATAAAACGTATTCTTTGCATACGGTACTGTGCCAAATTTTACTAAACTATTTTTTTCTGTCTTTTGTCTTTTCAACAAAACTAAAAATAGATACAGCACCCTAATTGCGTAACACACGATCAATCGGAATCGGTTTCATTTTGACAGTTCAACAACATTCATTGCGTTATTTACGTTGTTGAGCAGACACATGACATATTTTTTGAACATATGAAGCAATGGATTAGCAATATCCTTCAAAATGATTCAGATTGAGATTAATTGTGTGTCACGCAATTAGGGTGCAGGTTGAATTAATTATAATGTACGTATCTATTTATTTTGCATAGGAAGTTGATTTTAGTTTACACAGTATCAAACAGAATCAGCGCCATTCAGCTGAAAATAAATGTAAAGTCAGGAAATGATTAATATTTTACTGGCAACACATTTACTTTGCTGATTAATAAAATCATTAACAATTGTTTAGGTATTGGCAAGTTTTATAAATATTTCAGGGTATTCAAACTTAATTGTAACATCTCTAGAGATTGGTAACTACGTAACAATGGATATAGGTAGGTAGATAGTTTTAAAAAAGACAAGTCATTTATCTGTTGCAAAACCCATTTTCAGATTATAACAAGAAAAACAATTTTCAGATATAAACAGCACTTCCTAAAAACCCGGTTTCGAAATGGCAACACAAAACATAGCCAACATATTATAACTGTCAAACTCATGTCAGAGATTTGATTGGATGATATCAGCCAATCACAACACAGTAAAATCTGATTTTAGCAGTCTGTTGGCGGAATTTTGTGTTTATGGATTACTTTTACAGAAAACCGGTAAGGTAACAGTATACACATAATATATTATGATTAACACGTTGACTGCCACACAATAGACACAATAGAAAATCTATTGTAATGACATAAAATCAATATTAAAATTAATTGTATACAATCGCCATCTTGAAATGAAGTGTCAATTTTAAGCGGAAAAATTTGAAATATAGTTTAAGTTTGAAAATATAGATGTGTGAACAGTGAGATGCTTAATTAGGCTTAATAATAATTAATTACTTAAATATTGAAAATTCCTCAAAAGCTTTTGAAAATAATTACAATTCTGTCATGGCGGGCAATGAGTGATAGAAATTAAAAATCAATTCCTGTCTGGTGAAAAAGCGTTATTCCCTCCTTCTCAAAGATGAGTTTTTTTATAGTTTTAAATTCGGTCTGTAAGTATAACGTATCTAAAGGTTATGAGAAGTGAAAATTACCAATTTTCGTTAATTTTTATTTTCATATAAAAATGTCAGTCTGACATTAGTTCCGGAAACGGCCGCTTAGGGCACTGCTGTTGCTAATTGGCCTAGTGACAATTTTGTTTTAAGTTTTTTTAGAAACGATAGTTTATTATTAAAATAAACGAAAATCGATAATTTTACAATAAATATTTAAAAACGACCATTGAATCCGACATTGTAACAATCGTCAACACTGATAGTATATTTAGTAAAATTATTTTTACTATAATACTTACTAGTTTTTAAACTATAGTACGCTAAAATGTATTATTTCTCTTTTTGTGACTTTTTTTATGTAATAATTTATGGCAAGGATTTTTTTATTTTAATTTATTAATTAATTTTGAGAGCATTTATAGCCCAACTGTCCCAGAAGGTGCATAATGTTTTACTATTCCTCTTCATATTTTTTGTCTCTGCAGTTTTTTTTTTTTTGCTTTTTTTTTTCTTTCTTTACCTTATCTATGTACATAAAAAAAGTCACAAATGTCTATAAAGTCTAAGAAAAAATCAGCTACAAGAACTGTTAGCTCACGTCAGGAGAAATCAGTCAAATCCAATAATTTTAGTACATATTGTATCTATGTACTAGGATTCATAAGACATTTTACCTAGAATGTAGTCTACGATATAGGTCGCATCGTTGGCATAGAGTTTTAGTCGATTTTTTTTTTTGATTTTTTCGATTATTATTTTTGAGTCGGTTTTTTTTTGTTTAATTAAATGTAAATTGTTATTAATTTCACACAAACAAAAAGTTTATTTACGGCGCCATAACTTTGTATTTTTTTCTTTTTTTTTTGTAATTTTTTCTGTCAAAATATTGAAAATCGACTAAAAACTGATGCCCGATTAACACTCATAGTTTCTAAAATAAAATCTTAAGCATTAAACTGAGCGATTTAAGTTAAAATTAAATTAAAACAACAAAAAAAACTAAAATTAGCTTCCAATTTGACTACATTTTGTATTATTTTTAATTTAGTAATAGTTTTTTTTTCTATAGTGATGTACCGAGGTACCGACTAGTGGCGTTGGATAATCGATAAGTTTACATATTAAGAAGAAACGTGGTCACGTGGTCTTTGGCGTTCATTCCATACTTCCTAGTATTACTCTATTTTCTCACTGGTTTATGATGCTAGTCTAAATATTTTGACGTAAAACATGTAATGCGGCGAGTTAGACCGGGATCGCCACGCGCTTGAATTAATTGGTATTTTTAAAATCATCATCTGCCTAGCCTTTTCCCAACTATGTTGGGGTCGGCTTCCAGTGTAACCGGATGCAGCTGAATACCAGTATTTTACATGAAGCGACCGCCTATCTGACCTCCACAACCCAGTTACTGGGTAATACGATACCCCTTGGTAAGACTGGTTGTCAGACTTTCGGGCTATTGACGACCCGTAACGACTGCCAAAGATCCACGAATGACAGCCGGAACCAACGGCTTAACGTGCTTTCCGAGGCATGGAGGGGACTTGGTATGTGAAAATGGTCACCCATCCATGGACCGACTGCGGCAAGCATAGCTTAACGACAATCGACCTGGTATTTTTAAAATAAAGAATAATATTTTCTATAATTTTTTTTTTGATTATGCCCTATTTATTTCCTTTAATAAATGGTTTATTTTCATGCATATTTTTGAAACAAAACAGTTTCGATGTTTCACATCTTCCAGGTGCGCCCCGCAACGGCTCAATTTTTAAAGATAATAATATATAATGTATCACCACCACCCACCCAACACTACCTTGTCCTTATGTTTTGCTTTTTTTCTAAAATTATTCTATCTACGCCAAAACCAGGAAGTAGTAGCTGATTTATTGAACCAGGGAGAAAACAAAGGAATACTTTAGTATGGAATGAACGCCAACGAACGCGTGACAGCCTTTCTTCTTAATACCTCTCGAATCCAGGAGCTTATCGAGAGTTTTAGTGTTACTGTGTAATAAAGCCATTTCTGCTCCTAGATCAATATGGCTATTTAGTTACGGTACTAATGACTAGAAAGATTAAGGATAATCGACTAATCGAGTATTCGGTAATTTACTAAAATAAAAACTAAAAATCTGGTGATTATTGAAATATTTCGTAACAATCTTCATTCTAACCATTTTATTGGTAGGTACACAATCCCGTGATAATTACAATCAAATAAATAAAGACTAGTATATAATTTTATTTTAACAAAATTTGTCATTAACAACATATTTTTACTTACTTAAAAAAAGCAGCTAAATTTAAAAATAAATGCAAAGCTTACGAACTAATTTTACAAAAAAAAAACTACTTTTAATTTTTGATTTACTAAAATAAATTAAACTTAAGTATGTGATATGACAGATAATTGCTTGGAGTTCGATTTTTAAAACATTATTCTCTAAGTTTTATGCTTAGATTTAAAACACCTGATAAAAAGGTTTGATTTGATTTTCAAGCGGAATAAGGCCGTGCACAGACTGTGTCAAGACTGCCTGTAAGCAATTAGCCCAGGTTCGGCCAGAAAATTTTATATCGCGTCGATTTTTTTTTATGAGAGTTTTCGTGAGGTGAAAATCCAACAGTACGTTTTCTTTACACGCTGGAATGCGCTCTGTTGGATTTTCAATGCTCGGCTCAATACCGAGAGTTGAAAATACATTGCACGAAAAAAATAAAATTGTCGCGAAAAAAATTCGGGAACCTGGGCTTAGACAGACTATCGCTGTGAGAAAACAATGATACCGTGCACACTCGCAACTAAACAGCCTCTCAGTTGAAGTTGTTAATAAAATGTAAGTGAAAAACAGTTTTGTGTTTTTTAAATAAAACCGTTTAGTTTTCAGTGTGCACACAGCCTAAATGGCGAATGAGTGGTTTTTTGTAAAGACGAAAAAAAATAACGGTTTGTGAAATATAAGTCCATTCATAAAATGGAGGTCGGAAAAGTGTTTGGTTAATTGTTAATAATATTTTTTATTCAATTCCTCGGTTTATTTCAGTAGTTTTTCATGAAGTGCACTATTTTAATGATTACTGCGCTATTCAGCAAAATCGAAACGTATGCATGTTCAATGAAAAAAACGAGGGTGCTTGTGATCACACGATAGGAGTGAAAACTTACGACTAGAGCCAAGTATACACGATTCAGCGCGGAGTATACGCGATTCAGCGTCACGGAACGACTGGAGTCGAGTATACTCGATTCAGCGTCACCAACCCGGTCCAGGGGGCCTACTCGCTAAGCACAAACTCCGTAGTTTTGGCCGAAGTTACTTGCGGTACCTACCTACATCGTACGCACGGCTACGCATCAAGCTATACAGAACCAGTATAAGCTGACTGCTGATTGTACGAAAAACCTATACAATGAGAGACGTGTGATGTTGACGTGTAGCCGTGTGTACCACTTACGGACATAAGTTTAGTTCGGGCACCGAACTACATTGAATGGCAACACGATTTGACAGTTGACTACTACTGCCGATGTTTGTCACTTGTTGTGATGTATCAGCTACTTTCGGATGAGCACGTGTGTGTGCGTGTGTTTCGGGTGAGCGCGATGATGGACTTAAAGAGTACATCCCCAGTTTTCGTTCACTGTTCAGAAAGAGCGCAAAGTACGTTTAATAAGTTTTCACTTCAAAAACAAAAAAAATAAGAAATTATGAGAAAAATAGTGAGAAAAATGGACAAAAATAATAATTTGTAAAGTGATTGCCCAAAAGGATGTCAAAGCTCTTTAAAGATCGTTATAAAAATCGATAAAATTGGACCAAAAAAGCCAAAAGAATCTTAGAAATAAATAAGATTGATTTCAAAAAATATCATATCGTGGTAAGCACATCCAAAATTCTTTTTTTTTTGTATAACACTTGTCTAAATAATATCCAGATGTCACTGTACCTTAGGAGCGGCATGTTACCCTGTTGTTTCGTTTTTATAAAAAAAAGTAAAAAAAAAAAAATAATAATAAGTTCGGTACACAACCATGGATATAATTTTTATAAAAAAAAAATAAGTTAACCATAGTGTAAGAACAGGCTTGGAATTAAAAAAACAAAAATAGCAAAAAGCTCCATATTTTTTTAAAACTTCGGTTTTTAAATCTAGGTTATCTATTTCCTTTTTTAAAACTTTTTAAATCTAAGGATCAATGCTTTAAAGATGCTACGTAACGCTTATAATAGTAATTTAATAGTTTTGGGATATTTTTAGTAAATCATACTGATTTTGAAGAGGATTCGACTCCATGAAAATAATTATTTAAAAAAAGTTAGTCTACTAAATATTCAAAATTATATTTGGTATTTAAAATTATATTTGGTATTTAACATTATATATGGTATTTAAAAGTATATTCGGTATTTAAAATTATTACTGGGTTTTTAAAAACCAATACTTTTAAGGAATAAACAAAATGAAGTTTAAAATTACTAAAAAAGACGTTTAGAGCGAGGGATTTTAATTAAATAGGTAAATATGTTGAGGTACTGTTTATTTTCTTGAGAATCCGAGTACCTATGCTTCTACGTTTTGAGGAGGTGCATGTTTCAAACTGTCTCCAAATAAAACAGTAAGAGCTATAGAGAAACAAGGTGGTATGCACGAGTACCTGACGCAAAGGGAGGATCAACCGACAGCTGTGCTGCTACAGAGTTTGTCTTTTGAAGAAGTGGCCTTCTTCTTCCCAGCTAAAGCACCAGGAAGTGGAAAAGGGCGGACGTTTTGGGGACTGTCTTATTTAATTTATGTTCAAAAAGTGCCGATTCTCAGCACAGTTTGAAAAAATGAGTTTAATCTTGATCTTTCATCCAAGCTTTATTTCATCCTGTCCCCACCTGATTTCACCGGTCTTTCAATAAAACCGACATGGTTCTTGCGGTTTTTAAAACAATATATATTTTTTTTTAAGTTTTAAGGTGTTTTTTGATACTCATGACAATAAACGAATCTTCGTTCTTTCTTACTTTGTAATATAATATTATTTCGTAGCTATCACCAACGAGCCCTCATAAAATCCGAAAAACAATAAATTTAAGAAAGTAAAATGAACGGTATAACCCATAGGATAGAGTCGAAATCCTTCCAAAAAACCATTCAATTCCAGACGGTAACAGCGGCTAAAATTGCAGCAGCAACACGCTCCTAATCCTAGGTCGCACGACGCGCGCGTAGAACGCGTCGAGCGCGGCCAGGTAGTGCGCGTAGCGGCGCCCGCGCAGCCACGCGGCGGCCGCGCGGATGTAGCTCGCGTCGCGCGCGCACGCGCAGCGTCGCAGGTACGCCGTCCGCACGCTGCGCCGCTTTACTACGGTCCTGTGGAGGGGAGGTGGCTGTTGTGTTATCTATGCAATTACGATCAGACAGAGAAAAAGGAGTAGGTAAATTAGGATCTAGCAATGTTGTTTGTCTAATTTAAGTCCTTCAAATAATGAATTAAAAAAAAATCTTTTTTCCTAGAGGTTGCTTATGCTGTGCATAACGGGCAGGAAAGAAGATGTGACATGTCCTGTCAGGGGGCTATACACCGTGTTTGAGATGGGAGTACTCCTCGAGGGTTCTTTATATCACACAGGGTGGCAGGGTCATCGGCGCGCAAACTACTATGACTATGTAAACATGAATTCAGCACATGAATCTGAACCCGTTGAAATATATCACCGGTTATAAAAAAAAAAATTGCTGTTCCATACATTTTGACCGTGTTTTTGACCGATATTGCACTTCTCCATGAAACAGCTGTTTTGTTTTGAAAACAGACGAAAAATTTCTACACTAGGGAGTCTAGAATAATGTGCTGAATAGGCTAATTTCTTTTGTAAGCAAGTGACGTCACGACCCCCCACTCCCAAATTTTGACGCGCTTTATCTTTGTCATTTTTGGTTTGATTGACAAAAGAAAAAATACGTCTCCATTATTATTCGATAATCTAACTGAAGGACTAAATATAATAATTATTTTTTTACCCAGGAAACTACCCTATTAACGGTTTGCGCATGGATGTCCCTGTCACCCTGTATGTACCGTCCACTTGGAGGAAACCAAACAATGCATGTGCCCCATTTTAGCCGTGGTCTGCAGATTACATCTAAAATAGATACGGACGTGACCAGTCTTACCAAGGGGTATTGTGTCACACAGTAACTGGGTTGCGGAGCGAGGCAGTCGCTCCATGTAAAATACTGGTATTCAGCTGCATCCGGTTAGACGGGCAGGCGACTCCAACATAGTTGAGGCTTGGCAGTAAATGATGAGGGGATAAAAGAAAAAAGTCGTGTTCATCAATAGACAGTACCGATACCTGACGGGTGATGCCGCATGTGCTGCGTCAGTCTGCCGTCATAGGCCTGTGTCGAACATCTGCAGTGACCTGGTTATAACGTCATCTTTCAGACAAGACTCCAGGAACTCCTCGATCGTGATGACGCCATCTTGGTTTAGGTCCAGCTTCCTGAAGACGCGGTCCACCTGGAAATTGAGAAATTGGAATTGACTGAAGTATGGTCTACTGGTTCAGTTTTAGATTTAACGCCTAATTTTTGGGTGGCAAAGCCTAGATTCAGGCCTTCCGTACGAAATTGGGTTAGAAACTATTCGTGAGGTGGGTGAGTAATGTCACCTGATTTACATTAGGCCATACAACCCCTGAAAGCTTCCACAAGCGATGATTGAAGCGATGAAGTCTAGGCGTCCTAGAATTCCAAGGCCCGCTTCCAAGCTTACCGATTAGTTGATCTACACACCATGACACATTGTGAGCTAGCTATTGACAATTGTCATATTTTATGTTTAGCTAATGTAACTGGCCGATTGTCGTTTTACGAGTATGTTAAGTAAAATAAATAAGTAAAACATCACAACTTCTGCCAATAAAAGAAAATGGGGTTTTGGGCTTCTAAAACCCACTTTTGGTCGTCGTCGTTTTGGGGGACTGTCTTATTTAATTTATGTTCAAAAGTGCCGATTCTCAGCGTAGTTTGAAAAAATGACTTTGATCGTGATTTTTCATCCTGTTCCCACCTGATTTCACCGGTTTTTCAATAAAACCGCCATGGTTCTTGCGGTTTTTAAAACAGTCGGTCTGAAATTGTTCCTCGTGTCTCGTGCCCTCGTGTCCCATTAGAGACATTGACCATCGAGAAAAACCTCATTTGGTCTTGCGATCTCTTTAAAAATGCTAGTGATAGAAGTCCTCACCTGTTCATTAGCCTTAGCATCATCCAGCCTCGCAGCCGGCGACCCCGGCGGCGCCCTCCTGCCCAGCAGCTCATGCACAGCCACCACAACCTCTGCCAGCTCCTGCCGCGTAATAGCACCGTCGCCATCCACGTCGTACAGACGGAAGGCCCAGCGGAGACGCTCGTAGACTGAGCCTCGGAGTAAGGTGGATAGGGTGACTAGGAGTTCCTGGAAATTGAGATAGTTTTATGTTAATCATGGACCGTTAAATGAGTCTCTAAGAGTCATCATCTTGCATTGGCCCGACTATGTTGTGGTCGACTCACAGTCTAATCCGATGCAGCTGAATACCAGTATTTTACCTACATGGAGCAACTGCCTATCTGACCTCCACAACCCACTTACTTGGTAACACGATACCCTTTGGGGTGGTCAGCCTTTCGAGTTTCTGACCACCCGTTACGACTGTCAAAGACTTAGGAATGATAGTCGGGACCAACGGCTTTGCGTGCTTTCTGAGGCATAGAGGATCTCGATATATAATGGATGGTTATCCATCCACGGACTGACCTAGGCAAGTGTAATTAACCATCAGTGAACCCGTGCAGCTTTATAAAATCGATCATAATAAAATAAAATGAATCGAAAACACCAGAAAATCAAACTAGAGGTGATTCTTTGAACTGTTCACGCATATTACATATTAATAAATCTATTTCCACCTAATCCGAATTTCCGACCACCCAATCGATTGTCTATGCTCAGCCGCCATCTTTGTTTACCACCATAACCTTAATGTACCATAGAGTATAACGCTTTGGCAGCATGTGGCACTTACAGTTATCCATAGATAAATCTGTAGGAATTCGGCTGGTAAGCCAGGATGATCAAGACGGATGGACAGGAAAGCCCATGTTGGCAACAGTTGGCAATATTGTCCGTTGAGAAGTAGACTGGCTGACGGCCAAGCGCGAGCGTGCCGTGTAGTGAAAGGTACCGATTTGAATAGGATTAGGGGTGGCACCCATTATTTGAATTAGATTGTGGAAGTATTATTCCGATTTAACAGATTGGTCGGGGAAGGTAACGTACAGGGAACAGTGGAAAGCTGTGGGCGTTCTCTGCCCAGTAGTGGGATAGTAAAGGATGAAAAATAAAAGTGTTCTGGCGGCAACTAAACCGCCACATATGAACTAAAGTCCGTTTCATAAAAGAAGTCTCGTAGACGCGGCGCCGCTGTCATACGACAGAATCATGCATATTGATTGATTTAGAAAGAAAGAAAGAAAAACGTTTATTTGGACACAGTTCGTGAAACACAAAATACAAAATTAATAATAGGTAAATAATAATAAACAATAAAAAAAATAAATAAAAAAAAAAACCTAATAAAATTATAATATAATTACATACACACACACATACATACACACATACACACACACACACACACACACGTACACACACACGTCACACGTACATATGTATTTACAAAAAAAAAAAAAAAAATTGTATATAAGTAGTTTATCAGCCATCTTGTTACCATAACACAAGCATTAGGTTGCTTAGCTTGGGACAAATGGTGCTGTGTGAAATGTCTAGGGATATTATTATTATAATATTTTTTTTTTAAATAATAATAAAATAATAATATGTATTTTTTTTAATTTTTTTTATATATTATTTAAAATTAAAAAATAATAATAAAATAATAATATAATTTTTTTTTTATTAATTTTTTTTATTTTTATTAATAATATTAATTATTAATATTATTTATTTATTTATTTCGACATCATAATATTACAGGCACTGGTTAATAAAATTCACAATCTTAAATAGACAAAGGGTATTTGCTGGTGAGCCTAAAACTAGACAGTTTGTCTGTATCTTGAGGCTCGGAGTACGAATTCCAGAGTGAAGACTAGAAAGGTGATTTCAGGTATGGTATGGTACGTGTGTATATGTGATGTTTGAGTGGTGTGTGTGTGTATGGGTATGTATTGGTTCCATTGTGCTTCAAATGATAAATGATTTTATTTTTGTAAGTAGGTTTGTACAAACACTTTTACACGTCAATCATATTTTAAAACTAGATGAGGTCGGCGTTTCCTATCTGACTAGTCTGAGAAGAAAGGCCGAAACAAACTGAGAGGTCACAGTCTCTTTTAAAGTCCAGACATAATCTTGGTCAGATCATATGAAGACCATGTAAATCGATGTCTGAGATGTTTTTTTGAGGAAAGAACCACACAGATTGAGAGGACCTGTCCAGTCAGTGCACGCATTTGTCAGAAATCGTGCAGCTCAACTCAAAACTTAAGGAGCTCGACGATTCGACGAACAATACCAAAGAAAGGACATATGGGTAGGCTTCGTTTGATTTGGTGTCAGATTAGATATTTTCATTTGGCGCACTTATGAAATTTCATCCTGTATGTGTTAATACAAGAAAACAACCCCAATCCAAATTGAGAGTAGTACAGCGGCCTGTTTTCATACAATATGAACTAGACTGAAACACAGACATCTGTATTTCCGAAGGCTACACTTATTTTCGTTCCAAACCGGAAATCGACCGAACGACCTATTAGCGTGTAACCTTCTCACGGGCTGTCGTATATGCCAGGGTAATATAGATCGTATTACTATGGCAGTAAGGGCTTACTATATTGGATTGTTGCGGTAGTTCATAAAGAAGATTTTTTTAAAGTTATTGAATAGCAAACAAGAAAAGGTCTGACAGCCAGTCTTGCCAAGGGGTATCGTGTTACCCAGTAACTGGGTTGTGGAGGTCAGATTGCTGCTGGGGCACAAGCCTCCTCTCTGTGAGAGAGAGTGGCGTCATCCACCACGCGGGCCCAGTGCGGGTTGGTAGATGTCACATGTCTTCGAATATTTGGTTCTAGAACATGCCGGTTTACTCACGGCGTATTCCTTCACCGTTTTAAGAGTAGTGGTGATGAAATAAGTTACACAAAGTAAAGCGCCTGTCAGGGTTCGAACCTACGACCTACTCGTAAGTTGGGGCCGTTAACACTTGGCCACCACTGCTCTCTAAGGGCTTACTATGTTAGATTGTTACTGTAGTTCATAAAGTTTTTTTTTTTTTTTATTTATTGGATTTAGCAAAATTCTGACTACCAGTCTTATCAAGGGGTATCGTGAAACTGTCTTGTCGAGGTCAAATGGGCAGTCGCTCCATGTAAAATACTGCAGTGCGATTCTGGAACCATCTCACCATGAAAACTTAGGTGAAGTAAGCGTGGAGTGAGCTGTCATTCCAACTAATGCTAGGGATTGACACTATTGACAGCTCACTCTAAGCTCACTTCACCTAACTTTTCACGGTAAGATTTTTACGGAATCGATCGGCTGGTATTCATCTGCATCGGGTTGTTTTAGATGGATATAGCAAAAGTCTGTCTACCAGTGTTATCAAACGGTATCGTGAAACTGACTTGACGAGGTCAGATGGGCAGTCGCTCCATGTAAAATACTGGTATTCATCTGCATCGGGTTAGACTGGAAGCCGACCCCAACTTAATTGGGCAAAGGCTATTCAGATGATGAAGCAATAATTTTCTTTAAAACGAACCATTAACAACAGACAATGAATCAACCGCAAAACTATCAAAAAGTACATCGTTGCAAAAATACCGAGAGGGGATAATTTGAAAAGTTTCTGTTGAAAACTTGCAGACCATTAATTTTCGAATTGGTTTCCGAGCTAAACTTCGCCAGCGCGGCGGCGAGCACCCGATTCAGCTGCACAACAATATCTATTAAGTTTTGAATTTCAACTTCTATTACCTATACCTAAGGTTGATTTATTTGATAGATGGCTGTGAATGAAAAACTAATGTTTAAAGTCACAAGGCGAAAGGTTCATCATCAGCTTACAGCGGTCAACTGCTGGACATACGCCTCTCCTATTGCACGCCATTCAACTCGATTTTCGGCAACTCTCATCCAGCTGCGAAGATCGTCGCTCCACCTCGCCCGAGGTCATCCTCCCCTCAAAAACTCAAAAACACGTCTACCCCAACGGTCATCGGTTCTACGGTTCTCTGCCGGATCACCTCGTTGCGGATTCGATCCCTCAGAGAGATTCCAAGCATAGCCTGTTCCATAGCTTGCGGAACGACCTTGAATTTATGGACCAGCCGTGCCGTGAGTGTTCATTTTTCGGTTCCGTAAGTCATAACTGGCAGAACGCATTTATTGACGACCTTAGTCTTCAGGCTCTGTGGCACATGCGTTGAGAAAACGACCGGTTAGATATATCAATCTATCGATTTATACGTCAAAAATAAATTATTTTTACAAACTAGACAAGTTCGGTGTTTCCTAACCGGCTACTCTGAGAAGAAAGACCGAAACAAACTCAGAGGCACAGTGTCTTTTATAGTCCAAACATAATCTTGGTCAGATCATGTGAGGACCATGTAGATTAGTGTCTGAAATGGTATTTTGAGGAAAGAACCACACAGATTTGAGTGGACCTGTCCATCTTTTTTCTTCAGTCGTCATCATCATCTGCCTAGCTTTTTCCCAAAAATGTTGTGTTCGGCTTCCAGTCTAACCGGATGCAGCAGAATACCGGAATTTTACATGAAGTGACTACGTATCTAACCTCCACAACCCAGTTCTCTCATATCTGCACAAAGTATTATTAAAGAATTTAGCCTAACAATTCGCAGAGCGAATACGCAGAGGGCATACAACGCCCTCAGAGTTCAGTATAATAATACTTTCAGGATGTTGTTGGGGCTCCCACGTTACTGTAGCGCGTCAGGAATGTTTGCGGAAGTACGTACTGACGGTTTCAGTACCATTCTACGTAAGAAGACTGCTTCTATGATGCGCAGAGTGCGTGGGACCGGCAATGTCATTCTGAAGGTCATTAGTGATGAGCCGTGCTGCACCATTATGGCGCATTAGGTACGTATACATGTACACATACCCGGTGCGTCTGGTGAGTGCAGCAGATATATGAATTAAATCTTGTTTTTCGTTTTTTAACATAGCTTATAAGTAGTGTGTGTTACTAACATCATATGAATCAAGGTCTGAAATAAAGTTTTTTTTTTTTTTAAATTCTCAGCCTACCTATAATGTTCAGCCACTATTGGGACACAGGCCTCCTCTTAGTGAGAGGGTGTAGGCCGTAATCCACCACGCGGGCCCAGTGCGGGTTGGTATATGTCACATGTCTTCGAACTTTTGGTTCTAGGACATGCCGGTTTCCTCACGGTGTTTTCCTTCACCATTTTTAGAGCAGTGGTGATGAAATCATTTACACAAAAAACCAGGTTTATGCCGGTTGCAGACTGAAAACTAAGCTATGCCAAGGCTAAACTAAGCTATGCCAAGCAAGCTAGGCTAAGCTAAGCTAGAAATAAATAGCGTGCACACCAACAGCTAAGCCAAAGCTCCATAATCGCTACTAAATGACCGTGCGTACAACAAAGAACACTGGACAGCACTGGCGAAGGATGTGCAAAGGGTGTGCGGGGTAGCGGGAGGGGCTTAGCTTAGCTCGTGTAGCTGCGCATCGGCATACACAACTAACTTAGCTTCGCATATTTTAGTTAGCTCACATAGCTTAGTTCGCATAGTTTGCGGTCTGCACACAAGTATGGAAAACTGCGTCAGCTATGCGAGCTAAGCTAAACTAACTTAGCTTAGCTCTTGGTCTGCAACCCGTATTAGCCTATGCTGTTTTAAAAATATAGGTAAACAAAAGATAGAGAAGCAATACAAATAAAATACCAAATAATCTCATTTAGACTCATAAGTAAGACTCCATAATCTAATTTACTATTAATGAACATGCCAAATTCCCACCATCGCAGGACTAAGAACACCTCATCATCTATCTTGCCTTTTCTCAACTATGTTGGGGTCGGCTTCCAGTCTAACTAGATGCTGCTGAATACCAGAAGACCAATTCTCGTAATTAAAAACGTTCAAAATCTAGTCGCATTCTTGTCTCGGCGACAAACAAATGTCAAAAACTTGTCAAAAATGTAGGGAAATTAGAAGTATTTTTGACAGCTTGGACGTTCTTAAAATTACGAGAATTGCCCCTCCGTATGACTGCCTATCTGACCTGCACAACCCGGGGGTCTACTCCGAAGTAGTATCGGCCGAATGTTCGGCCATTTCCTGCTACGAAGTTACTATTATTTTGTTTCGGTCGGTTCCGATCCTACACTCCTACACGCTTTCGAATATTGACTATGGTCCCGACCCAACAGAGCCGATCCGAACATTTTCGCATTTTTTCAGAATATTCGGTTCGGCCATGTGTCGGTCCGATCCGAACATTCGCACTTTGCACTTCGGAGAAGACCCCCTGCTCTCTCGTATCTGCAGCAAGTATTTTAGAATCTAGCTTAATACCGTCGTAAAAAATATGTAGGTAATAAGCCAGTCAGCGAAGTGGTAGAGAGGCTTAATGTGTTTGCACCATTTTAAAACTGTTAAACAACACTTTAAAATTGCCTTCACGACTAACGATACTGAAATGTACGAGTACGTGTAGTCAGCCCCACAATCACCTTGCTGACTGGATAACATTTTTATCATGGCTGCATGAGCTCTTATACAAGGTCAAGACGTGATGGGTGGTACAGGGTGGCATGGACATCAGCGCGCAAATTGAAAGCATGAATTCAGCACATGATTCTAGCATAGAAATTGTACGTCGGTTATCAAAAAATCCCCTGTTTCATAGAAAAGTGCAATACCTAACGCGGTCAAAATGTACGGAACAGCTAATAAATAAATAAAAATACAACATAACAAAAATCAGCCTATAATGTTCCCACTGCTGGGACACAGGCCTCCTCTCTGTGAGAGGGAGTGGGCCTTAATCCACCACGCGGGCCCAGTGCGGGTTGGTGGATGTCACATGTCTTCGAATTTTTGGTTCTTGGACATTGTTTCCTCACGATGTTTTCTTTCACCGTTTTAAGAGCAGTGGTGATGAAATAATTTACACAAAGTAATGCGCCTGTCAGGGTTCGAACCTACGACCTATAATTTGTAAGTCGCGGTCGTTACTTATAATATGACTTATATGTGTTTACATGTAAATAAAGGAAATAATTATAATTATTATTATAATAATAATTATCAATTAATTATAATTATTCATTATTATAATTTCAATTAGAATAATTATTATTAAACACGACACGAAGAAGTAGAAGATCGGTTCTTAATTAATGATTCTGAAACCCCCTGGTTTCAGAATCATTAATCATTCATTAAGAACCGATCTTCTCTCTTCAAATAAAGGAAATAATAATAATTATCAATTAATTATTATAATTTCAATTATTATAATTTCAATTATAATAATTATTATAATACACGACACGAAGAAGTAGAAGATCGGTTCTTAATGAATGATTCTGACACCCCCTGGTTTCAGAATTATTTACTATTTACTGAATCCATGGTAACAGGTTCCACATCGATGTCCATGTGAACAGCCTGTAAATAATAATAGTTAAACAAACACAAAATCTCTTCAAGTAACTACCTGCGGTCGGTGACCTAAAATAAACATTAACAATTTTTTTTTGATTTTCATGTTTACTAATTACCCATCACGTATGAAGAGTTTCGCTAGCTAATTTAATTTTGCTTTGCAGTTTGTGTCGTGACGAAAGTTTTGAGTATGAATATCGACGGCTATAAGAGTAGGGGAAGACCAAAGAAACGATGGATGGACTATGTGCATGATGATATGGTTAGAAAGGGGGTGACTGTCGAGATGACGCCTAATAGAGGAGTATGGAAGAAAAATACATGTTGCGCCGACTGTAGATAAATTGGGATAAGGGCAGGAGAGTGATGAGTCTGCGCCGATAGGAGAGACAGACAAGATCAAACCCGTTGTACGTCCACCCTTAACAGACGTCACATAAGGCCGCAAAGTAGTCAAGGGTGTGACGGTACATGAAAATGTATGATAAGTTAAAGGAACCTACAGAGACCTACCAGCCTAACAGTCCCTACGACCCTAAGCCCTATAAGCCCTACAGCCCTAACCTACCATATACCTAGTACGTGATAAATAAATGTATAAATAAAAAAAATAAAAAAATCCCTGGACATTTCACACAGCACCATTTGTCCCAAGCTAAGCAACCTAATGCTTATATTATGGTAACAAGATGGCTGATAAACTACTTATATACAATTTTTTTTTTTTGTAAATACATACATATTATAGATAGAAAAACAAATAAATAAGAACTAAACAATAAATAAGTTCAGGATGTCTGCACCATGCGACCTAAGGTTACAGACGGATTGTAGACAGGATTTCCAGGTTACACCCGTGACCCTGTAGCGCAAAAACCAATCTCTTAACCACTGCGCCAACCACATAATCAGAAACGAAAAACAACAAATTTTAATTTACCAAAAAGCCAACACAGCCAGATAAGTTTTCACAATCTCTCAATCTTGAATAATAAATGCCATCGATTTGATATCATAAAATAAAAATCTCCCATTCCTGGCTTATTTCCAAAGACTTGAGCAACTCTTGGAAACTTTTATTGTACCTACCTTCGATTAGACTTTTATGGCGGTTATAAATTTTGTTCTGACGTTACAAACAGGAACTAACGTTTTGAGGTCCCTCATCTTGCCAAATATACCATGTTCTCTTGTCTGATTTATTCCTGTTGTGTTGTTTGTGTATTTCAATTAATAGGGATGCGCTAAGGAGCCCGCAAAATTCATTTTTTTTACGTTATCTAAAATGATGCAAGATTCGCCATGGACATCCTTTTAAATTTGTGTAGTGTGTGGGATTTCTTAAGGACTGCACAGTTAACTAGCCACACTGAATTTCCTCTCACATACTGCGCATGATTCGCCGCACTTTGTCCGGAGCTTAAGGCAAAAGGTTTTTGTGTATCGTTAATAATATCGTCATCCTTTGTCTAGGTTTTTCCCAAAAAACTATGTTGGGATCGGCATCCAGCAGTGCGATTCTGTAACCATCTCACCGTGAAAACTTAGGTGAAGTGAGCGTGGAGTGAGCTGTCATTCCAAATAATGCTAGGGATTGACACTACTGACAACTCACATCAAGCTCACTTCACTTGAGTTTTCACGGTGAGATTTTTACAGAATCGACCGGCTGGTTAACTGGCTGCAGTTGAACACCAGTATTTAACATGGAGCAGTTGCTCCGGGTGAGATAAATTTAATAATAAATAAATAAATTTTTATTCCAGAAAAAACTCATTTAAGGTTCACAAAAACAATTTTCCAACTAAAAATAAACATTACAGAAAAAGGTGTATCGTTGGTGCCTGTACTAATGAATGAAAATCAGATAGGTTACATAAAAAAATAAAAATTCGAACGTGTTAAATAATGAATTCGAAAAAAATATAATTATGGTAATAAAATAAACAGTAAAAGTAATTTAAAAGTAATAATAACAATATTATAAACTTAAATTGAATTAAAATTAAACTGTTGCCTATCTGACCTCCACAATAACTGGGTAACATTATAAGATTTGGTAAGACTGGTTCTCTGACTTTCAGGCTTCTGACTACCCTTGACGACTGTCAAAGATCTACGGACAACAGCTGGGACCGACGGCAGTTTTTTTCTTCACCGTAAAAATAATATTCTACTCACAAATTTATGGCAACCCTTAAAATTACGGTGTCGTAAACGATATCGAAGTTTTGAACTTTCACGAAATGTTGCCAGCACTGTTGACAATTTTATGGGGCCAGGCAAGTTATGACATTATTCAAGTCAAGGTGAATAACGTTTTATTGTAAATTAGGTAAATGTTACTTACTTAAACGTTCTTCTACAAAAATCAAATTATATTAATGATCTGTAGAGAGCCATGACTAAGCCTGCATAGTTTTAAACAGCAGGGGTGGCCTGAAGAAATGTAAACCAGGGCAATAAAACCTTTTATAATAACTAGCGGACCCGTCAAACGTCGTCCTGCCCGGAAAGCAGCGCCCCCTACCGGGTCCAATTGTGTTTTCAAATCATCTGGGAACTCATCTATATATATAAAATTCAAAGTCCTGACTGACTGAATGACTGACTGAGACATCAACGCACAGCCTAAACCGCTGGTCCTAGAGACATGAAATTTGGAGGGTGTATTTTTCGTGAAGAGTAGGTATCCACTAAGAAAGAGTTTTTCTAAATTCCACCCCTAAAAGGGTGAAATGGGGGGATTTTGTTTGTATGAAAAATCTTATTCCTTGAGTTAATAAACTTGAAACTTGGCACGAATATTGATCTAAGTAAATTATGAAGTTGGGCATTTTTTGTTTTTATAAACTACCCCCTAAAAGGGGATTGGGGGGTTTCAAAGTTTGTATGGAAGAATTTTAGCGCGCGGTCCGATTTAATCGAAGCTCAGTATTTATACCTAAAATTGAAAGGAAAGAATAATGTGTATCAGGGTTTTTCGAAAATCTACCCCTGTCGGCCTGAAAAGGGGTAGTCAATTTTACAGGGGAGGATTTTACAGCGTGGCTTGATTAACTCGAAAATTGGTATAAATACTCTTTGAGTCAAGTTATGAACACATCCCAAATGATTTTTCAAAATTCCACCCCTGTGGGGTGAAAAGCGGGGATACACTTTATATGAAAAATCTTATTCGTTAGGTTAATAATCTTGAAAATTGGCATGAATACTCGCCTAAGTAAGCAATAAAGTTAATCATTATTAGTTTTTCAAAACTACCCCTCAAAGGGGATATAGGGGTGTTAAAGTTTGTGTGGAAGAATTTGAACGCGCGGTCCGATTAACTCGAAACTTAGTGTACTGTGTGTGTACTTAAGACTAAAACTAAATAATGACACGTATAAGGGTTTTTCGAAAATCTACCCCTAACGGGGTGAAAAGGGGTAGTTAATTTTACAGGGGAGGATTATAATAAGTGGCTTGATTTATTTATAAAATTGGTTCATATAATTAATCTTTGAGTCAAGTTATGAATTTTTTAAAATTCCACCCCTGTGGGGGTGAAAAGCGGGGATTCAGTTTATATGAAAAATCTTATTAATTTAGTTAATAAACTTGAAACTTGGCAACAATACTTGCCTAAGTAAGTAAAAAGTTTATCATTATAAGTTTATCAAAACTACCCCTCAAAGGGGGATATAGGGGTGTTGAAGTTTGTGTGGAAGAAATTGAATGCGCGGTCCGATTAACTCGAAACTCAGTATTGATACTTTCGACAGAAAATAATTAATAATAAGTATGGGAAATCATCAAATGACCCCTCCCGCTCTGGGTGGAGCGGAAGGGAGTGTCAGACTCTTACTGACTAAAACCCACCCGTGTTCCTTCCTTAGCCCTTTCTGTTCCAGGGCAGCGGTAACCCTTTCGGACGATCCTGCCGCAAAATTGACCCCTGACCGGGCAAAAAGTTAATTCGGCTTTTAGGGGAGGATTTGAACTTGAAACTGTATGTTACATTTTCACGCCTAAACCACTGAACTTCTGATTTGGCAAAGAGATAGATGGCATCCTGGGAAAGCACATACTTTTTATCCTGGTAGCACGTTCCCGTGGGATAACTTCCGACATCCACGCGGGCGAAGCCGCGGGCAGAAGCTAGTTGAAATATACAAACAAAATTTTACATTTCATTTAAAATTTCGTTTACAAAAGAATTATATATGTTAAGATAACGTCTATTCAAAGTTCAAACTAATGTTTCAAATTGATGTCGTTTCAAGTGTTGAAATAACATCAATTATTTGTGCAGGCGTCCATACTTTCAACATGGCCCAGTGGTAGCTACCGCGATTTACGAGTTGTAGGTCGTAGGTTCGAACCTAGAAGGCGCTTCATTTTGTTTATATTGTTTTATCACCACTGCTCTCAAAACGGTGAAGGAAAACATCGTGAGGAAACCGCCATGTCCTAGAACCAAAAATTCCAAGATATGTGACATCTACCAACCCGCACTGGGCCCCCGTGGTGGATTACGGCCCACTCCCTCTCGCTGAAAGGAGGGTTGTGTCCCAGCAGTGGGAACCTTAAAGGCTGAGGCTATACAATTCAATCAAGACCCCTCCATGTCTCGGAAAGCACGTTAAGCCGTTGGTCCCGGCTGTTATTCGTGGATCTTTGGGTCTCTACGGGTCGTCAGAAGCCCGAAAGTCTGACAACCAGTTTTACCAAGAGGTATCGTATTACTCAGTAACTGGGACGTTGAGGTGAAATAAGCAGTCGCTCCATGTAAAATACTGGTATTCAGCTAGACTGGAAGCCGACCCCAACATAGTTGGGAAAAGGCTAGGCTATTATTAAAAACATCCCTGAGAAACCATATTTTTTTATAAAGTTATAATTGACTAGTAGGATACAACGGGTCCGAACGCACAAGTACTTCATGCATGACGTATTTCCATTTCAACTTGAATTTGTTCTATGTATCTCTGCTGCTGGCATTGTTAGCATTTTGACCTTTTTGGGACAACCTTTAGTATCTGGAGACCCTATGTAGGTCCTTACAATTAGGACTGCGGAGGGTACCCCATTATTTTGTTAAATGTTGCATAGAGTTAAATGTCCAGAAAAGGTTGGAGGCGGTTTAAAATTATGTCTACATTTGAATTAGAATTTGTGATCTTTTCCAAGTTATGGAACAACAAACTGAATGTCATACTGAACAAAGTTCAAATTCCGCTGCAACCAAAAACTTGTTAGGACCTTTTCGTTACAAATGGTCTCTCAAAACTCAACTTAGAATACATTGTACTAAGGTCTGATTTTTAATCGACAGATAATTTTTATTCGTAGAATAAAATTGACTTCGGACAGATTTTGTATGGAAGAACGGTCAAAAATTCAAAATTCTCGGATAAAATTATCTGGCGCTGGAAAAATCCAGCTCTAAAGTAAATAACTCATAATGGATTGTATATTATCCGAGATTATTAATACAGTAATGGTTTTCATGGGCTTGACATATTTCTAATTATGGTAGCAATATAAGGGCTGATTTTTCCAACACCAGATTCATCATCTGCCTATAGCCTTTTCCCAACTATGTTGGGGTCGGCTTCCAGTCTAACCGGATGCAGCTGAGCACCAGTATTTTACATGAAGCGACTGCCTATCTGACCTCCACAACCCAGTTACTGGGTAATACGATACCCCTTGGTAAGACTGTTTGTCAGACTTTCGGGCTACTGACGACCCGTAACGACTGTCACAGATCCACGAATGACAGCCGGGACCAACGGCTTAACGTGCTTTCCGAGGCACGGAGGGGTCTTGGTATGTGAAAATGGTCACCCATCCACGGACCAACCGCGGCAAGAGTAGCTTAACCAGATCGGTCGCACCGTGCGACTGTTATTGCTTACCCACAAGCCCTCCAACGCCAGATTGAAGAATAATTTTTAATGTTTGACAGTTCTTCCATACAAAAACTGTCAGACGTCAATTTTATTCCACGAATAAAATTATCTGTCCATTGAAAAATCAGCACTTAGTCATTTAAATTGGAATTTAAAAGAGACTGTGACCTCTGAGTTTGTTACAGTGTTTCTTCTCAGAGTATACGGTGGATATGATGCACCTACTTTATCTTGTTTTTTAAATATTTCTGACGTGTACAAGTGGTTGTATAAAAAAAAAAAAATTATTTTAGACATCACAGTCCATAGATTGTTAGTAAGAACTCTGATTTTCTTTACCGTATTAAACCTAAAGCTACCTCCACCAGGTGCCTCTGGATAAACGTCCGGGGGTCTACTCTGAAGTAGTATCGGCCGAATGTTCGGCCGTTTCCTGCTACGAAGTTACTATTTGGTTCGGTCGGTTCCAATCCTACACTTCTACACTCTTTCGAATATTGAATATGGTCGCGACCCAACTGAGCCGATACGAACATTTTTCGCATTTTTCAATAATATTCGGTTCGGCCATGTGTCGGTCCGATCCGAACCTTCACACTTTTCACTTCGGAGTAGACCCCCAGGTCTCGCAACAATAATTTTCAAAACCATCACAACCATCATCATTTTATACACCTACTTATTTTATTTAAAAGAAAAAAAGGAAGAAAAATTGTTTTTACTGCAAAAACAAGACGCACATTACAAAAAAAAGTTACAGCCTGGAGGTCTACTAAATAAACAAGATCACGAAACGAGACTTAACCACGAAAAAAAAACTTTTGCGCTGTGTAATCTGCGGATAGAAAAAAAAATCTGCCCAAAGTTTAGAAAAACACGATTATTTTTATTTTTCTAAGCGAAACAATGGACAGCGCCGACTTGCCACAACAACCCCCAACTCCTCGTAACTCGGTCAGTCATTGTTGTCAAAGTTCAGACATAAAAATAAGGTTAGACCGAACTTAGTCAACAGTCCACCTACACAGTTCCTGCTATTTGGGTTACGTATCTACCTATATTTTTAGAGGTTTTGCCTAGAAATGGGTGATCGGCAGGCTTACGTCATTTTGGTCTGAGAATCGATTTTTTTGTAATTATGACGCGGTAAAATAGAGATATTTAATTGTAAGGTTAAGCTGCGCATACCACGGCTAGTTCGTAGATGAGTGACTGTGTGTTTTTTTTTATAATAAATCGGTGAACTGAAAATTTTAACTTATAGAAATCTTTCTATAGACCTGCCAAAACGCACGGGTAAATGAGCTACGCCGTAGCAGGAGGTCTACGCTGTAGCACCAAAGCTGCACTGTGTAGTAGGTTAGCTACGCTGTAGCAACATTACTGCACCGTAGCAGGATAGCTACGCCGTAGTTAGTCAGCTACGATGTGTAGCAGGATAACTACGCCATAGCAGGCTGCCTGAAGGCCAATTCTCGTAATTTAAAAAGTTAATCTAGTCGCAGTCTCATTTCAGCGACGAACAAATGTCAAAAACTTGTCAAATTGTAGGGAAATTTGAGGTTTTTTTGACAGATTGAGACTGAGATCAGTGTCACTGTGAACGTTCTTAAAATTACGAGAATTGCCCCTTAGAGTTCTGTAGCAGGATGGCTTCGCCGTAGAAGTCCGCTACGCTGTGTAGCAGCATAGCTACGCTGTAGCTAGCCCGCTACGCTGTGTACCAGGACGTCTACGCCGTAGCAGGTTCTACGCCCGTAGTAAGTCCGCTACGCTGTGTATCAGAATAGGTTTGTTTGAAAAAATAATTTTAAAAAGATTTTGCCAATTAACCGACTAGCTATAGTGACTAAACTATTTCGTTGGATATATTTGATTGAATTTTTGTATACAGACTGGGAACGTTTTTAGCTACGCGAAGTTTAAATTACTGTCGTATCGTCGTCTCCACCGGTTTCTTGTATACCCCGGCGTATGTACAGTCAACAAAAAAAAATAGAAAACAAACAGTTCATTTATCAAATTAAATTTCATTCAAAAACAGTTATCGGTTTCTTAGTAAACTTCACCTACGAGTATATTCGACGACCCTGGTTACTTATCTCCTTTGGTTACTGTAGTTTTTTTTAATAACCGACGATAATTTTCAACACACGGGGGTTCAGAATCATGTGCTGCTGGGGAGTTTGTTGCGCCACTTCTTTTTCCCAGCGAAAGCACTAGGAAGTGGTGAAGAGCGGGCGTTTTGGGGGACTGTCTTTTATAATTTTGACGTTGGAAAAGTGCTGATTCTCAGCCTAATTTAAATAAATGACTTTTGAATAGGTTCTGAATCTTACCACTTTATATATTTCATGTTTATACCATCTTTTTTTAAAGTATATTTATTTTATTTCTTATTTAGATTGTTGTTTTTTATTTATAATATCTAATCGTATGCTGCACTGGTTGACGTCATCACGTCAACGCCGGCTGCCGCTGAAAACCAGCGCTGGGGCTCTGTCTCGTATAGGGTCTTAGCATTATGGTGAGCGATGGCCGTTTTGCGTGGATGTGACGCATGTTTACCCCCAACTTGTTATTTTTTTTTTGTATTTGTGTTCTTTCTATGCGTCATGTTTACCGGAAATAAACGTATTTCCTTTCTTTCAATCCATGGTAACAGGTTGCATGTCGAAATCTCTGCCACCCTATAAAGATTTCAATATTACCGATAAGATCGCAATTTATTCCATCCTCATAAATTCTACCTAAATCCTTTACCAAACCGTGCCCCGCAAAGTGAAGCTATTAAATATATTACGTTGATGCTACCGCCGCGTCGAACCATTACTTCTGAGGCTCCAGCTATAAATGTAAGAGAACATAAAAGCTACTGACTACACTCGAGAGCAATGAATCCGGGTCACTTAAAGAATGTTAAAAATCTCGGAAACTAAAAATGATAGGTTAATGCAATAAATTGTATTTAATAGACAATGTAATACTCCTTAAATGAAAGTAAAAAAAATATGAGTCACCATACATTTTATTAACACAAAATTACATAAAGAAAAAAACTGCTGATCTCTCCTTAAAACAAAAATAGGAAACATGAAATTTTTGAACTTTATTACGATTTTCTTGAATTTTAATACTTCGTATTGCCTCCTCGTGCTTCCATTACTGCGTTTACGCGGTTTGGCATGCTGTACACCAAGTTCCTTATACGATTTTGGGGAATATTCTCCCATTCCTCTGTGAGAGCAATTTTGAGCTCACGAAGCGTGATTGGGGGAGGGTTTCGTTGTTTTACGCATCTGCCTAGCTCGTTCCAAGCATGCTCGATCGGGTTGATATCCGGGCTGCGCGCTGGCCACTCCATACGAGTAATGTTCATCTCTTGAAGGTAGTCATTCACAATCCTACCTGTATGAGGTCGGGCATTGTCATGCATAAATATAGCATCCTCACCTAAATTGACCATAAATGGACCAACGTGATCATTGAGGATTTCTTCCACATATCTTACGCTAGTTAAAGAGCCGTTTTCTATGATCACCAGCTCTGTGCGACTTTCAGAAGAAATTCCGGCCCACACAAGTACAGACCCACCACCGTAGGCTATTTTTTCTTCGATGCATGCTTGCTTGAATCTTTCCCCTGGTCTTCGATACACTCTGTGTCTTCCATCGTGCTTGTAGAGCATAAATTTTGATTCGTCGGAGAACATAACTTTTGACCAATCTTCAATACTCCAATTTACGTGGCTCTGGGCATATCTTAGTCTTGAAATACGATGCCCACGCTCCAGTTTAGGGCCGTTTGCAGGTCTAAGGGGTTTTAAGTTAGATTCAGCAAGCCGACGTCTTACTGTCCATGCACTTGGGTTACTTCCTCCGAGGCGTCGAAACTGATTTGTGAGTTCAGTTCCTGTGAGAAAGCGATTTCGAAGCATGGTGTTCACCAAGTATCGGTCTTCTCGTGCTGTGGTACACCTGGTTCTGCCCGTTCCTGGTCTGCGTAGGTTAGAACCAGTTTCTTCGTAACGTCGGAGAACTCTTTGTACTGTTGACAGCGACACACCGACAGTCCTGGCTGTATCGCGCTGACTCCGGCCGGTTTCCAGCATTGTAAGTATTCTGGTGCATTCTTCAGGCGTAAGCGACATAATTTCAGCTTGAATAATGAATATAGAGCACTATCAACATGGTTTATGTACCCACATAAATGACAGATTACAAACAAAAGCAAAACCAAATGCTGTAATTTCGTAGTTCCATCTTCGAAAGTGGCCCTTTTTCAAATTTGATTTTTTTATGATATAACTTTACAATAACTAAGAAGTTTTAATAACTTCATTTAAGGAGTATTACATTGTCTATTAAATACAATTTATTGCATTAACCTAGCATTTTTAGTTTCCGAGATTTTTAGGATTCTTCAAGTGACCCGGATTCATTGCTCTCGAGTGTATGTTTCTCCAGATTAGTCTGTGTTCCTCAAGGGGGGTATGCAGAAGTGTATAGAAAACCTTTTCACTAGTTATGTTGTAAGTCTCATGTAATAGGTTATTGTCCTTAAAACGGTAAACGGCCCAGTCGTAAAGGCCTCCACAAACGAGTTGTAGGTCGTGGGTCGGGACTGAAAAGGCGCTGTACTTTGTTTAAATTATTTCATGACTACTGCTCTCAAAACGGTGAAGGAAAACACCGTGAGAAAACTGGCATGTCCTAGAACCAAAAAATTCGAAGACATGTGACATTTACCAACCCGCACTGGGCCCACGTGGTGGTTTACGGCCCACTCCCTCTCACTGAGAGGAGGCCTGTGTCAAACAGTGGGAATATTATAGGCTGATTAGAATAACCACCGATGGCCGCCATGGCCCACGCACAATGGTCTACATAAAGGACTAAGTGCGGAAATCAAACCCATAACATAGAAAAAAGGCTGATGCTGATTATGCTTATGTTTAATAGCTGTTACTGGTTAAATACCCCGTTGGTCTCGTGGTCACGCGACTGCTGAGCGTTTAATTCCCAGCTCGGGCGAAAGTATTCGTGGGTTTTTTCATTAGGTATTTCTCAGTAACAGCCCCGAGTTTCGAAGTTAGCGGTATGATACCTTCGTGCCTCGATAAGCACGTTAAGCTGTTGGTCTAGCGCCTGATCTCTCTCCAGTCGTGTCGAATTGCCGTCCCATCTGACTATGAGAGGGAGGGAAGAGAGAGTGTACCTGTGCGCTATAATATCTCCTGCGTAGATGGCTAATCTCCGGTGAGATTGGCTGCCATAGCCGAAATCCATTCAGCCTGGAGGACTGCTATTAATAAGGTTACGAACATATGTGCAGGTACAACGGAATATACACACGTGTACGTATGATCGCTTTGTATGAAAATGTAGGTGGGATCGTCCACTGCAGCCGACGGCCATGTCACGCACGGAGGCGTGGCTGGGAAACAAATGAACCGCGCAGTTAACGTCATGCGTAGCAGTGGACGGTCGACTTATTGTCATGGGTACAAATGGTTACAACTGGGTGCAAGTATTTATTTTTCCACTCTTCAATCGGCCGTTTGTTTTTATTGCTGTTTGTTTGTTGATATTTAGATTTTGACGCTGATATTTCTTTTTATAAATTGGTTTAAAAAAGAAACACTTTTACATGTCAAAAATAAATGATGTTTTAAAACTAGATGAGTTCGGTGTTTCCTAACCGACTGCTCTGCAAAAAAAGACAGAAACAAACTCGGATGTCAGTCTCTCAGAACAACCAACAGAAAACTAAATAACACTGCCTGACCTGGGAACCAAACCCAGGACACTCAGTATCGATCTTTGAGAAGTAAATAACAAGAATAGGCCAGTAATTCTCAATTTGTGTTGTTCTGGGTACCCAAACAACTATAGACAATACAAATATTTGTTCCGTACGGAAATCAAACCTACACCTATTTTGTTGACACTTTGGGCTTGGTTACCAAACACATTACTACACATTATCGCACGTCGACGGCTACACCCACGTAACAAATAGGTTTGTTATTCTAATAAAATTCTCGTATAATAATAAAGTATAGCATCCTGTATACATGGGGGATGAGAAAACGCTGTATCTATGATCAAAACAAGGATATTAGAGCGTGTGTTGTATTCGAGAATGGCGGGATATCGAAACTAAGGAGTTCAGTAAAAAAAAAAAAATTTTTTATAATTATGACGGTAGTAAGAAAACAATAGGTGAAGTGGCGCCCGACGTGGGACTTAAAAGAAAAGTAATATCGTATTCACACGAGATTAATAAATGGGCCCTTGGTCCAGATACACATTACGAAAAGAAGGAAGACTTACGGCGATAGAAACTGTATTTTCGCAAAAATACTCTCTTTCGTATCATCATCCCGTGTTGGGCGCCACTTAAATGGTAAAGCGTTTGTGGGCCGCATCCCTCCCGAATCTAAAATATTAGTTCTATTCGAATTAAAAATGTTTAAATTCAGATGTACGGAGTTTAGATCTAATGCATAAAAAGTATTTTTACGCAAATATGATGATAGTAAGAAAACTAATAGTTGAAGTGGCGCCCAACGTGGGAACGAAAAATAAAAGTAATGGTTCAAGTGGCGGGACTAATCTAAAGTTAGTGTTTTGGCGAAAATTCATATCGACATACCCTATTACTGCTTCTTTAACCTTCAATAAAATTGTTCTTTCAAGCTTTTTAAGATTTTTGTTTTTAAATTGAAAATAAATTTCATCCCATCATTTAGATTTACGCGGCAAGAAACATTATCATCCATAAGTATGAAAAAGTAAAAGTAAACGAGAATTAATATGCGAAGCGAGTTCATTTAATTTTAAAATCGTTTTAATTTCATGTTACGTGTACTTAACTTATCCACTAAAATCTGTGTGGTACTTTCCGCAAAATACCATTTCAGAAATTAATGGTCTTCACATGATCAGACCAAGATTATGTCTGGACTTTAAAAGAGACTGTGACCTCTGAGTTTGTACAAGAGAAAATTTCATGTCAAAGACAATTTCATGTCATTTCTTCAAGCATTCGTGTTAAGGCTTCTTGTTACGCATTACTTATATAAGTATCTGAAATACTTTCCCAAACTCACGGCAAATATCTGACCATAACTCACTACTCTAGTGAACTTAATAAAATCAATTCAACTCCACAGTTTTCCTAGTCTAACCTTACTTTTACGTTCAAAGTTCGAGCTAGCGATTGCTTTTGCTGTCGTTACATCAACATAACACAAAAACACAGCTTCGCTGTTTCTTTTCATATAGATATATGTATATTCCCCTCTGCAGTCTCTGGATCTGTCTGAGTATAGATAAAAATATACGGTTGTTTTCGCTCGATAAAATGTATGAGTGAAATTGAATGGAATGCGGTAGAGTAAAGAGCTCTGTAGGTACGAGTTGTAGGTCGTAGGTTCGAAGCCGGACAGGCGCTTTACTTGGTGTAAATTATTTCATCACCACTGCCCTCAAAACGGGGACGGGAAACATCGTGAGGAAACCGGCATGTCGTACAATCAAAAATCCGAACACATGTGGCGTCTACCAACCCGCACTGGGCCCGCGTGGTGGATTATGGCCCTCTCACTGACAGGAGGCCTGTGTCCCAGCATTGGGAACATTATAGGTTGATTATGATGAGTAAATGTATTCATGAATTAAAGTATTTTTAAACTGAAAACTTCGTTAGGAGCACTTTGCGCTCTTTCTGAACAGTGAACGAAACTGAACCGTTACGCTCGGGTTGGTGACGCTGAATCGGGTATACTCGGTTCCAGTCGGTTTGTGCCGCTGAATCACGTTTATTCGGTTCCAGTAATAAGTTTTTCCGTCTATCATGAGTAAAATAAGTTGAATAAAACAAAGAGGGTGTGCGTTTATAAACAAAAGCCCACGCCCTCTTTTTTATTCAATCAATATATGTGCGTATTGTCCTTCCTACTATCATATTAATATTATAAACGTGAAAGTTTGTATGGATGGATGGATGGATGTTTGTTTTTCTTTTAAAAACCACTTCACGGATTTGGATGAAATTTGGTACACAGATAGTTTATTACCAGGATTAACACGTACGTTACTTTTTATCCCGATATTCCCACGAGATTGAAACTTATGCGGGTGAAACCGCGGGGCCTGCTAGTAAGAAATAAGAATGAACCAATGAAAATGATTTATGTATTTCAATGATTATTATTATTTTATTTATTATTTGTCTTTTCTTATGTCTTATACTTTCTATTTGTTTTCTTTATTAGTTGCTATCCGATGTATGTATCTGATGTATTGTGTGTCTTTTGGTATGTGCTACATAAATGTATTTTTCTTTCTTTCTTTCTTCTTTCTATTTCTTACTCAACTAGGTTAATACCTAGAATATAGAGCCAGTGTTTTAGTTGGTTCAATACTAAATGTATCTAAGCAACTGCATTTAATAACTATTTGACATGATAGTTTCATATAAAACAGCCAGTATCTATACAATTTGCCCCATGACGACTGGGCAGAGGAATCTTGTCATACAGAAAAGAAACGAGCTTTAATAGCCAAGCTGTGTTTGCTGCGCCAGTGGTTTCACGCATGGGAATATCAGGATAAAAAGTATCCTATGTCCTAATCCAAGTCATGGCCTATGCATGTGCCAAATTTTATCCAAATCCGTTTAGCCGTTTTAGCGTGAAAGTAAAAAAAAACAAACATACAAAAATCAAATGATATTAGTTTAATATGTGTCTGTGATTTCAGACTAAAACAGGTTTTTCTTGAATTCATAAACATGGCTGCTAGGCATGGCTTTGCAGTACGCCTTAAAGGCCACACCGCTATATTTGTTTTCCACTATGGTAGACACGTATCTTTTGCAAGTATGTAAGTCAGCGGGGAAACTGCACATGCATATCAGTAGTAATAGCTTTCATGTTGACAGATCAACAACATTCACTGCGTTATTTACGTTGTTGAGCAGATAATTTTTTTGAAGATATGAAGCAATGGATTAGCAATATACTTCAAAATGATTCAGATGGAGATTGATATGTTGCAGATTCGTAGGATCTCTTTGAATTAAAAATCATTCTTGATACACTCTTTAAAGCTTAGGACTGTATCATCATCATTTTGGCATTAAGTCTTACTGAATGACCTATTGAATGAATTAATGATTGATGTAATGATACTCACTCTGAAGCTGATGGCGCCGCTGCAATTCACGTCAAAGGCCTTGAACACATAATGGGCATAGAGAGCGGAATCTGGAACAAAAGTATCAGTAGTGAATAACTGATAATTTAATTAACTGATTTTTTTCTTCTTTTCAAATTGAATTATCTAATTCCCACAAACATTACATTTTCGAAAAAATATTTACAGAATTTAAAAAGCTAACAGTCTTAAAATAATAATATGTACAAGTATATAAAAAGGAGGGGAAATAATTAAAGGGCATCAAAAAATTCGTCCGCATCGCTGTCAACAGAAAACGTGCCCAGAAGGCTGGCAGCTTTGCCACGTTGTATAGCAATGCTGATTCTTTGGCCAAAAAATAGGCCAGCCCTCTGGTCACGTGAAGAGTCGACCAACCGCTTGGCGATGTCTCGAAATACTAAGTGGGCACTCAGACCACATGGCCCTGTTTCAACCCCAAACTGCTCGAACATATAAGTTCATAAGAGATTGGAGTATTTGCGCCGTTAAATGAGTAAGTATAGGAAGCATTTTTTTTTTTTTGTGGATCGGAAATCATCAAAACCTCCCGCTCTGGGTGGAGCGGAAGGGAGTGTCAGACTCTTACTGACTAAAACCCACCCGTGTTCCTTCCTTAGCCCTTTCTGTTCCAGGGCAGCGGTAACCCTTTCGGACGATCCCGCTACCCAGTATAGGAAGTATTGAAAGATATTCTACACTGGAATGATGAAAAATAGGATACAACAGACATTAGAACGGTACACACTGCGATCTTATTGCTTAAAGATAAAAACTTTTTTGCAAAAAAAAAAAGAAATCAATCGACTTCCGGAAGTTTTTATTTTTCACTTTTAAGTTGTAATTTTTACCAGTAATTTTGGTTTAAAAACCAAACTGCTGAACCTTTTTTGATGAAATTGCAAATCGGCTTATAATACAACGAGGTTCTGAGGTAACAAACATTAAAAAAAAATACAGTCGAATTGAGAACGTCCTCCTTTTTTGAAGTCGGGTAAAAAAAAGAGAAATAAATAAGAAACGAAGAACTAATTGAAGGAAAGAAAGAAAAAAAGGTAGGAAATTGTAACAGTAACCTTAGATATAAGTTAAATATTAGATACTTTAAAATTGTAACAGTGTAAACACGGCATGCCAGTATTAACGACATCATCCGTCGGGCTCTTGTCTCCGCCGGGGTGCCAGCTGTTTTAGAACCCAATGGCTTGGCACGCGACGATGGAAAGAGGCCAGATGGAATGACCATAATGCCTTGGAAGTTGGGTAGGCCTTTGGTGTGGGATGCAACCTGTGTCGACACAGTCGCGCCATCCCATCTTCCTAGCACGGTGGGCTGTGCTGCAAGCGTTTGATTGACTCTTCACGTGACCAGAAGGCTGGCCTATTTTTAGCCCAAAGAATCAGCATTGCCATCCAACTTGGTAACGCTGCCAGCCTTCTGGGCACGTTTTCTGTTGACAGCGATGCGGACAAATTTTTTGATGCCCAATGAGCTCCTGCCATTTTCTTAATTTTTTTTTATTATATACTTGCATTTAATATAGGTATATATTTTAGTGTTAGCTTTTTAAAAATAGTATTTAATGTGTTTGATGTCAAAACTGATATTACCAGTAACAGTGTAAACAATTTATTGGTTGGCCATTAAAGAAAAATAAATAAATAATAAAAGCATATTTTTCTAGACATCCATTGATTTTACAACCATACAAGTTTTTGGGGACGTAGAGGTGCATTATGAATGAAATAAGCTTATGATAGCGGGTAGCAGGGATATCGACGCACTTGTTACAAATGGATTCAGTAAATGATTCTGTACCCTGCATTAAAGTTTTTCGTCAATTATTTAAAAAAAAAAACAGTCCTCATAACATACAAACTTAACTTTGCCGTTGAAAACTGTTGTCCCCATACATCGACATAGGTCGCGGTTAGTTTACCAACTGCAAATAAGTTTGTAATCGCAAAAGTAATATTTTTTTTGTGATGCAACTACAAATTTACGATTTTTTGGATTTTTTCCTTTACTTGTGCTACATGGCTTTGCTTCTTGCCAAATTTCATGATTCTAGGTCAACGGGAACTACCCTATAGGTTCCAATTCCCTTGCGAGTGTCAAAATATGCGGCAAAAACATAGCATAAAAGGCCGTATCTTTATAACGCGTCGACTTAGAAGTTTGATTTTTTTATTGCCGCAAGGGACCACAGACTTGAGTATTTGATATTAATTTCAACTTGGTACCTTCACGCGTTCTTGAGAAAAGGGTCTTCACAGACGAACGTACACACAGACTGACACTGAAGTGATCCTACAAGGGTTCCGTTGTTGGTACAGAGTACGGAACCCTAAAAATAGATGTTGACTACAAAAGTACAATACCTACGCGGTCAAAACGTATGGACAGTGATTTTGTTTTAATATCAGTTTGCGCGTCGATGTCCCTGTCTCCCTCCCTGTATAGGGCTCAAAGTAAGTCCTACAAATTATATTTTATACTTACTGCCATGAGGAAAGAATTTCGCGTAGATGTCTTTAAAAGACTCTTCTTGTACTACACCTTCAGGACACTCCTGCAACAAAGAAATAATAACGTTAGGTCCGTGTTTGTGTACCTTCGTCTCAGTCAAGAGCGACTACAATACGTGAGGTCCTGGACCTAATCAATTCAGGTTCAGAAAAAAAATTGCAGTGTGTTAACTGGTATTTTCAGTCAGAGTACGAATTCTGACTGTACTTTTGTGCCTGGTAACAATGAAATAAAGTTATTTTTGGAAGTATGAGGAACAGGGTGTAAAGTTCACTCAACCTCCATTGAAAAGGGAGGATCCTCCGACCAGACGGGTGTTATGTCTGGCGGGCAATTGCCCAATGGTTGATATTGGGAAATTGTATCTATGTTAATTGCACGGTAAACTCTGCTTGCGAGATTCAGGATTTGCGTGACGTCTGTATGACGCGTTGTTCGCATGTGGCGTTGTAGATACCGCTACATATTTATTCTTAAATATGATATCGGAATCACTTTTATACGTCATATTATATTAAAATATATATAAGTATATTAATATTATTTATTATATAAAAAAATATATAAATAATAAGGGAGCAGCGGTGACCCAGTAGTAACGTGACGTGATTTACGAGTTGTAAGGTCCTAGGTTCGAACCCAGTTAGGCGCATTACTTTCGTGTAAATTATTTCATTACCAAATGCTCTCATAATGGTGAAGGAAACCGGTATGTCCTAGAAACAAAAATTCGGAGACATGTGACATCTACCAACACGCATTGGGCCCACGTGTCACGGCCAACTCTCTTTTACATAGGAGGCCTGTGTCCCAGCAGTGGGAACATTATATGCTGATTATGATAATAATAAGTTAGATGGAGTCAAAACTCAGGGATCTAAATCTATTTTAAAGTCCAGACGTAATCTTTATCAGAGGGACAATTCTCGTAATTTTAAGAACATTCACAGTCTGATCTCAGTCTCAATCTGTCATAAATACCTCCAATTTCCCTACATTTTTGACAAGACTGCGACTAGATTTTGAACGTTTTAAATTATGAGAATTGGCCTTCTGATCATGTGAGCGTGTAATGGGCTCGCCTGCTTGCCCCCTGTTACATGGGACTTAAAACTGGAGAAATGTGGGTGTGTAAAACGTACTGCAGTGTGACTGAGTTTTTATCACAGAGAAAAGAATTGTCTAAATTGCTTTAGATTGATGGATCTGGCATACTGGCTTTTGGCTAAACTTATGTAAATGTTAATAATATAAATGTTGCAGCCGAATGGTGAAATATGGCTGAGCTATAATGTATTTTAACATCTATTATGTCTAACCCATATTTGTCTATTCTATTCTGTATGGTAACATGGGGTTTAAACTTAAAATAGTTAAAGTTACAATGTGGGTGTATTTATGCTAGTCTCTCTTCGGGGAATACGGCTGTGATTTTATCATGTTGTTTAGCCCATGTTTGCTTACTAAGTTTGTTAGTTTTCTTAGTAAGTTTGAGACTAACGATAAAGGAACACATCCTGAGGCAATCAGGACTGAATACTTTGTAACCGCCTGGTGTATAGTCAACTACACGTCAGTAACACTTGAACTATGAAATACGCCTTTACCGCTACGACATAAAGGCACTGTTTATAATTTCTGCCTGTATTTTCCTAACTAGTTAGGGTCGACTTTCAGTCTAACCGGATGCAGCTGAATACATATTTATTATAATAGGCAGTTGTTGCATGTAAAATACTGGTTATTTTACATGGAGCGACTGCCTATCTGACCTCCGTAACCCAGTTACTGGGTAACACGAAACCCCTTGGTAAGACTGGTAAGTAAGTAAGTAAGTAAGTAAATTTTATTTGTTTAAACATGGTGTACATGGTGCGCATGCAGGATAATAGTACTGGTTGTGCTGTTGTGGTTGTGTCATGTTCAATAGTTAGTGACGGATTAACCCGAAGAATGTCGTAATTACAGACACAATTAAAAAGCCATTGTGTCTCGCGTGGATCTACGTTCCGACATATGAAGGGTTAAGCAAGCTAGGTTTGCGAAACTTCCTATCCTCTGGCCAAGGTAAAAGCTAGTCCTTGGGTCACGGGAAGTGTCTATAGCTTCTACTATTACTGTTGGCCTGCATCATCCGACTGCTGTGCAAAGGCCGCTCCCCATGACTTCCAGCTCTTTCGATCCAGGGCTAAAGTAGACTGCTCGTTTGTTTTGCCCAGCTCTTCGCGACGCCTTCTAGCTGTGTCAGGAGATCCACGTGGTGGTTAATTTAGCCTACAGCTTATTGGGCAGACGTGGCCAGCCCAGTCCCACTTCAGCTTAGCGGCTTTTTGAGCAACGTCAGTAATCTGTGTCTTGGAGCGCAGTGTGCGGTGTTGTGAATATGGTCTGTCAATTTGACGCCTAGAATACTGCGCTCCATGGCACGTTGGCAAAACTTGAGTTTGGACTTTGAATGTTTGTCAAAGACCACGTCTGGGATCCATAGGTCAGAATGGGAAGGGTGCATAATATACAGGGTTATTTGTAAAACAACTCTTAAGAGATCATTGTACTCATCATTATGAACAACTTTTACTAAAGGACCAAACATGAAATCGCGAAAAAAAAATCAGCTGCTCCCTACATTTTGACGAGTTATGCGAACATAAATGTAGGGAACATCTGATTTTTTTTTCGCGATTTCAGTTTTGGTCCCATAGTAAAAGTTGTTCATAATGATGAGTAAAATGACCTCTTAAGAGGTTGGTGGTGTTTTACAAATAACCCTTTAAAGCTTCTACTGTGAAAAAAATATTAGCCAGTCTGCTAAGTGGTATCGGGGTTGACAGCTAAACTGCGCCAGACGAACACATTATAAGTATCGTTATAAATAACACACAACACAATGCGTCATATAAACCACCATGATACAGTCAAGGAAACTAATGGTTAAGCAAATTGACATCTACATCAATTTGTCGTGTTAGTATTTAGTAGTAGAGTAAAGAGGACGAAACTATATACTATGTCTTGTACTAAATTAACTAACAAACTATTGAAATAAAAATATAATATCCTAACCGCTATGGCGTCGAAAAATTCCTCCGCATCGCTGTCGACTGGTAATGTACCCAAGAGATTGGTGGCATTGCCACGTTGTATGGCAATGCTTAGCCTCAGGCCAAGGTAAAAGCCAGCCTTCGGGTCACGGGAACTGTCAACCAGCCGTTTGGAGACTTCGTTGAACAAGCAATTAGCACTCGAACCCCACGGCCCGAGGGTTTTCAACCTTCAATTTATCATGCCAAAGAATGACAGTTGTATTTTCAATATACGGACTATTTAGTTAGTATTCAATTTACTTAACAATAACAAACGCATATGTCGATCGATCAGGTGAAGCTACACTCACCGCGGGTGTTCCGTGGATGGGTGGCCATATTTACATACCTCGGAAAGCACGTTAAGACGTTGGTTCTGACTGTCATACGTGGCTCATTGACAGTCGTTACGGGTTGTTAGAAGTTTAAAACTCTGACAACCAGTTTTGTCAAGGGGTATCGTATTACCACAGATTACTAAATGTATTACCCAGTAACTGGGTTGTGGAGGTCAGACAAGCAGTTGCTCCATGTAAAATACTGGTATTCAGCTACATCCGGTTAGACTGGAAGCCGACCCCAACATAGTTGGGAAAACGCTAGGCAGATGATGATGATAGCCATTTCATACAGTTCTGTAACCATCTCACCGTGAAAACTTAGGTGAAGTGAGCGTGGAGTGAGCTGTCATTCCAACTGATGCTAGGGATTGACACTATTGACAGCTCACTCTAAGCTCACTTCACTTAACTTTTCACGGTGAGATTTTTACAGAATCGATCGGCAGCTATCAAAGAATGACAGTTGTCATTTGGACTTCGGACAATTTAGTTAAGAGTCAATTTGCTTAACTGCAAATTTCCCCGACTTTACGAGCCTGCCCATAATGTAAAAACTTCCCTATTGTTACATGCCATAGGTACTATGTTTATACATGTAGCTATTGATTTTATACATAGCTTGTCTGTTGGGAAACTCGTAACAATAGGAGGTAGTCGTACCCTTAACTTGTGGGGTGCAAGTTATGAGCGATATCTTTGGGCAAATATTAATATTAAGACAGTTGTGCATGACGGCTTCGTTTTGAGGCACTAAGGGCTGATTATTCCATCGCCAGATAACTTTTATTCGAGGAATAAAATTGATGTTTGACAGTTTTTGTATGAAAAAACTGTAAACATTTCAAAATAAGCATTTTTTATGTACAACGTTACCTCACACTAGGACTTACTCCTGTATCGTGGGTGCGTTTACAAAAATTTAAACTCACATACACAAACAGTCAGACCCGGAACAACTACCTGTAGGCAATACAAATATTTGTTCCATGCGGGAATCGACCCCGCGACACGCAGCGCAGCAGTCGATTGCTCAGCCACTGCGCCAACCGTGTCGTCGGTTGGCGCAGCGGCTGAGCGCTCGATCGAGTTATCTGATGCTCTGATGATCACAACCTAAACTAAACACAGTCGAAATTAAAAATTAAAGTAACAAAAATAAAAATGAAACAGAAAGTCCCATACGAGGCCAAGAGGCTCCTATCTCAGCATGATGCTGCGACATTTAAAAAATAAATATCCCCGCTGTGATGTCGCTGTGATGTGATGTTAAAATATACATAATGTAAAATATTAGCAATTAAAATAAATATTCACTTAATCCCCGCCAGACGTAACCTCATTATTTGTCTATGCCTTGAGTGTCAGACACACTCAGTGGCATTGCTGTAACAAGCAAAAGGTCGCACGTGCCGATCCTCCGGCGAAAATAAATAAATACATTATAAATACAACTGTACTTTATAGTTTAAATAGCTGTGCCCCGCGGTTTCATCCGCGTAAGTTTCGATCCTGTGGGAATATCAAGATAAAAAGTATCCTACATGTTAATCCTGGTTATAAACCAGCTGTGTGCCAAATTTCATCCAAATCCGTTCAGGAGTTTTTGCGTGAAAGAGTAACAAACATCCATCCATCCATACAAACTTTCACGTTTATAATATTAGTAGGATAAGCGACACGGTTCGTTAACTCTTAGGGTTACCAACCTAAGGTTGGTTGGTGGTTAGTTGGTTCTAAGGTTTCCAGGTTTTCTTTTTTTTTTTATTGACCATGGGCTCACTCTTGACCTCAATCCAGCCCAGAGGCAGGGATGAGATCTACGGTGGAACGAGCTTGCCCAGAAGAAGCCTATTCACTTTTCTTTTCTTTTCTTCCTTTTCTTTTTTTAATCATTGTAATTTTTTCAAATACTAAAGTCAACATTTACATAAAATCGCTACCGCCAATGCCTCATACCACACACACTCGCTCGCACGTCAAAACAGCCCCCGTCGCAACGGAAGCGCTTCCAAAGCGTGTCACTTTTTGACCGACTGTGCCGACATAAAGAGGTGTTGTGATTTTGACAATGTGTAATGAATGAATAACAAAAATTAATGATATAACGAAAAGGTCGCGCTGGCTGGCAGCATTTTTAGTGTTCCGTAGTCATGTATTATAGCAAAAATGGAACGCTTATGATTTCGATATGTTCGTCTATCTGAATCTTCTTCTCTTCTTAGTGTGTCAATGGCAATCTAAACGTACTCTGACCAGAATTTGGCTACGTGTTTGACGACATCACCAGCGTCCATCAGTTCCTGTAAAGTGCAGCTGACAGGACACGCAGAACACGATAATAAGTGTCCTATCGTTTGTGGAACCACACCATATTTACACTCCAAATGAATCGTTTTGGGGGACTGTCATATGTAGTAATTTTGACGTTCAAAAAATGTTGATTTTCTGCCTATTTTGAATAAATGGCTTTTGATTTGAATGGGTCTTGAATCTGTTTAACACCTTCCGGGTTACCCAAGGCCACTCATTATCGGGTGGAACGAAAGGTTTGGCACTGCCTCGCCACAGCTCACAGCTTTTCCTTTTGATCGAACGCCAGTGAGTGGGACATTTATGACACAGCCATTATACTCGGAGACTATTAAGCACTATGTCGATAAAAATTGAAAAAAAGGTGTATTTTAAACAACGGTGTAGAGGTACTCAGTAAGACTGCCCGTGGAGTTTCTTGCCCGTTCTTCTCCATAGGAACCTACTACGCTTTGGAATGGGCAATTAGCTTCATCTTTCTAACTGAATGACCCCTTGAGAATACAAAAGTGTTTGTACTTGGTTTATTTGAAATAAATGCTTTGAGTTTCAGTTTGATCGTCTCGTGCGACTGTTTCTTTATAGCCATGAGCCCCGTTACACTATGCGCCGGACAATTCTCTACAAATAAACCCTCTTACTGTCTCAACATGTCCTAACAAACAAACAGACACATACGCTGTCTATTTTGGGCAGCATTTCAGGGAAAGCCGAGCTTACATCAGCGGGAGTGCCTTTCGACGTCGCTCATGTGTCCGCAGCCGACATTCTAAGAGCTATGACACTATTTTCTGCAAAAATAAAAATATTCGGCGTGTTTTGGTTGCAGTTTTCACTTGTGAAATGAAAAGTGTGCAATTAAGATCAATTTACATAACTAAGTAATAACAGCCGCACGGGTCGATCGATCAGGTTAGGCTACGCTTGTCGCGGTTGGTTCGTGGATGGGTGACCATCTATAAATAACAAGAATAAGCACCTTAAGCCTTTGCTCCCGGCTGTCATTCGTAGATCTTTGACAGTCGTTACGGGTCGTCAGAAGCCCAAAAGTCTGACAACCAATCTTACCAAGGGGTTTCGTATTACCCCGTAACTGGGTTGTGGAGGTCAGATAGGCAGTCACTCCATGTAAAATATTGATATTCAGCTGCGTCCGATTAGACTGAACTCCGACCACAACATGTAAGGTCACCAAGGGAGATGAGTAACCAGGGTCGTCGCATATAGTTGTGTATACCTACCTTTGTGTATACCTACCTTTTGGAAGGGGCGACTAGAATCAATTCTATTTAAGGCTCTAGACAGACGGACCGCATTTCAACTGCAATCCAACCGCAAATTGCAATTCGGATGCAGTTTGAATGCAGTTGACAAATTTATTTAACAGAAAACAAACAGTTCATCAAATTAAATTTAATTCAAAAACATCCATCGATGTCTTACTAAACTTCAACTATATCCGACGACCTGCACCCTAAGTGCGTAACACACGATCAATCGGAATCGGTTTCATTTTGACAGTTCAACAACATTCATTGCGTTATTTACGTTGTTGAGCAGACACATGACACATTTTTTGAAAATATGAAGCAATGGATTAGCAATATCCTTCAAAATTATTCAGATTGATATTGATTGTGTGTTAAGTAATTAGGGTGCTGGTTACTTATCTATTTCAGTGACTGTACTTAGCTGGGAAAAGGTTAGGCAGATGATGAGCTGTTCTTAGCCTTGCCATAGCGTGAATTTGGCTGGTATGTTCATTATTAGTAAATTAGATTATGAAGTCTTACAAAAGTGTCTAAATGGGATTAATAATTTGTCTTTTATTTGTATTGCTTCTCTATATTTTGTTTGGCTCGGATGTAGTTAACAGTTAAGAGTTTTCACTGACCTAGATATTATTATTTTCATATAAATCTAAAGTATATCGCAAAGGTAACGTTACACGTGATATGTTTGTAAGTGTAAATCTTATGTTGTACTTAAATCATTACATTTTGTTTATTTTACCAATGTTATTGTATTGTGTTTTTGTTAGTTAATTTTGTTATGTCCATGTGTTATTTTTTTTTTTTATTGTATTTTACCTAACTTACTTGTGTACAAGTATGTATTCGTGTCACTGTAGTTTGTAAATTGCGCTGTACAACGCCTTGGGAGTTGGGATTCAATTCTGTAATGTTGCGCATGAATCTTAAATAAATAAATCTTTATCATAAAAAATAGGTAGTATAAAAAAAAAATTACTGCTTCGTCGGTCTAGTGATCGCAAGCGCTACTGCTGAGCATAAGGTCCTGGGTTCGATGCCCGGGTCGGGCAAAAACATAATCATAATAATTTATTCATTTGCGAATATGGGTACCTACATATGAAAAGGTCTCATAAAAACTATAGTGTCCATTAGGCATATCATATCCGACCATAAGGCGTGCAAATTTACAAATACACAGGAATCTACGAAACTAGAATTTAAAAGTTAAATACATTATTTAAAATATTATATAAGTTTGTCCTGTAAATATATAATATGCTTTTTTCAGTAACAGTGTTTTAATATTCTTTTTAAATATATTTATGTCACCTATCTCCAGAAGTGAAATTGGTAAATGGTTATACAACGTGTTTTTTTTATACAATAGTACAATGACCCCCTAGAGTTATGGGATATCAAAAAAAAAACACGTTATACATATATGCGTGGAGCCATACATAAAATGCTTTTATTTAATAAAGCTGCTTTATTGCTTGGTAAACATATATCTTTTACTATTTAACTTATTGAAGTAGTTTGTATTTTATCCTAACGAACATTATAATGTTAAAAATATTATTAAGTTTTTCCATCACGAATTTCTCAGTCGCAGCTCTGAGCCTGAAATACTTACCCCCTATTACATAAAAAAGAAATGTGAGTACACTATCCATAGTGTACACCCCTGCCTCACTCTTAGGTAGTGGCGTGCATTGCATAAAGGCATGTACAGTGGCGTAACTATTCCCTTTGGGGTCCGTGGCAAATTCATGAGTTAGGGCCCTCCCTCAATGTAAAGAAGCTCGACCAACGTTATAATTTTTTTTACTGGCTCTTCGTCCGTGACTTAGTCCACGTATATCTCGTAATGTCCTCTACAACATTGAATATCCTGCTTCGTTGGTCTAGTGGTCGAAAAAAGTTTGCATTTCTATACTTATGTTGGGATCCCCCTGTGCTCTAGGCCCTCTCGGACCGGGGGCCCCCTCCGACTGGGGGCCCGTGGTATATTGCCCCTCTTGCCACCCTCCTGCACCCTAATTGCGTAACACACAATCAATCTCAATCTGAATAATTTTGAAGGATATTGCTAATCCATTGCTTCATATGTTCAAAAAATGTGTCATGTGTCTGCTCAACAACGTAACTAACGCAATGAATGTTGTTGAACTGTCAAAATGAAACCGATTCCGATTGATCGTGTGTTACGCAATTAGGGTGCTGTTACGCCACTGGGCATATAAGCAGTGAAATCACCATAATCCTGTCAATTACATTTTAGTGTGTGTGCCGCACAAAAGAAACTCACTAAATTGTCATACCATACCATAATAAAAAACAAAATCTTCATACAAACACGCGCGGCAGTAGGCAGTCGCCAGACGGCCTACTCGGCTCCCGTACTATTCGCACATTGTCATTGGTCTTTATACGTTCAAGTTAATAGGACGAAATTAATTTCCTGCCTACCTATTCTGAAAACCAATGCACGCCAATGCCCTTAGACAAAAACAGACGTGATATTGTGTTATTTTAGATAAATAATAATGGTTACCACTGGGCCATTGCTGCTCTATATTCAGTTAGTAATTATTACATACCTTTATCTAAATTCTAACTTCTAAGTGCCCTATTAATACAAAATGGCGACTTGTGACAGCTCTCTATTTTTGGCGGGAACGGTCATTGACTTTCTACCCCACTGACCTTTTGCTTGAAGCAGACACAATACACAGCTAGCTATCTCATTCACTCTAACAGAAACCGTATAGCGGCGTCTCGCTCCCATTCATTAGCACAGTTTACACGAGTCATTTTGAGTGTTTGCGAAGTAATAATAATAATGTCAGTTTGTATGTGTTGAGGAAAAATGCAAATGGCGGGATTTTCAGCGCTCATTGTTATGAAAGGTTGGTTGTTATTTTTTATGGGGGCAAAGAAGGTGTTACGTCTTAACTATCTAGGTATTGCTGGAGATTTCGTTCACATACAAAGGGGATGTTTGATTATTTTGTTTAAAATTCAGAGAAAGAAAGAAAAGTATTTATTGCGACTCGTATAGGAAGATCGCAAACTAAACAATGTAAACACAGTCAAAGATATGAAACAGAAAGTCCTATACGAGGCCAAAAGGCTCCTATCTCAGCATGATGCTGCGACATTATTTTAAACATCTATGCAACAACATGTATGAAAGTTCAAAAAATATGGATGTCTCATGGTCAAAGAGCGTTAACATCTCGGAAACGTGACACTGTTTCTGTTTGTATTGATGTCAGCTATCGATTTATATAGGTGCCATGCGTGGCCGCCATTTTGAAAAACAAAACAAAATGGTGGACAGGTAGGTATGCCAAGGACTTTCAAAGCCCTTTAAGCCTTAGTTTGAACCGCTTAGAGGAGTGTTGAAAAATACTTTTTGTGACCGAATGACTGACAGAAAAAGTGGGACGAATGAATTTATAGATAATTAGATGCATGTTATTTAGACAAGCGTGGGTCTAAATTTTCGCCCAAGGGGGGGCTAATGTTGGGCACGCCACATAAGCCGCGGCGATAAGTCCCCTGTTTGAGGAGTGGCTGGAGAGGCGTCACGGCGCCCTCACCTTCCGCCTGAGGCAGGTCCTCACCGGACACTGTTGTTTCGGGAGGTTCCTCTTCAGGATAAGACGGGAGGAAAAGCCAGGGTGTCACCACTAAGTGGATCGCCCGGAGGACACGGTGGAACATACGGTGGAGGTCTGCCCGGCTTGGGCCGAGCACCGACGCGTCCTCGTAGAGGCGATTGTCGGCGGCGATCTCTCGCGTCCGGCCCTGGTCCAGGCCATGGTACGGAGCGAGAGTGCATGGTAAGCCGTCACCTCTTTCTGCGAAGCAGTAATGCTCGCAGAGGAGGAGGCGGAGCGCGTGAGGGAGAGGCAATCTCTGCGCCCTCACGCCCCTAATCGCCGCAGGAGACGCCTTGGATGTCGGGAGTCAACAGCCGACTCCCGGCCACCGTAGGCGCGGGCTTGCGGGCGGCGAGCAATGAGCAGCTTGCCGCCCGGACCAGGCCCGGGTCGACGGCGCGTTGTGTTCCACTCGCGCCTCAAAGAGATGTCAGCACGAACTGACGGGATCCGCTAGGGCCGATGCCTGCCAGGGCCGCGGGTTGTTTGAAAGAGATACCGTGGCCCATGGCACAGGCAACTGAAGGAACACGGGTGAGTTTAGTCAGTAAAAGTCTGACACGCCCTCCCGCTCCGCCCAGAGCGGGAGAGGACGGGGACGGAATGAAAACTGAAACCTATTTTCTGTTAACTCCACAATTTTCTCCCTCTTTTCGAGGATAAGGGGGAAAAATAATAACTATACTACTAATCTATATGTTAGTAATATACAAAGTAAAAATACAGGTTATAAAACTAGGTGTGTCTAGTTTAGAGTTTTAGAATAACTTTGGATGAAGCCCAGGGGCTGCCTCCGTTGCGGGGGGCAACAGTTGACCCCTCGTATCCGAGAAAGTTACTAAAGGCCACAAAGGGGTGTTATGAAATATGGCAGTGATTTATTGAAATGTTTGCATGTATTAACATGAAATTAAGGCATTTTTAATAAAAACAAACAATCATTTTAGTCACAAATAATAAAACATTATTCAAACATGCGTTGTATAAAAGTTAACATGTTTATTTCCTAAAACTGCGCAAACAGAATCGCGGGAAATGGCTAGTTTTCAGTCCAAGAAATACTATTCTTATACCAAAGAGAATAGAGCGCCGTCAAAAGCGCGCGATGTTTTGTCAGAAGCAGTCTGACTCTGCCTTTATGACACAGATGAAAGAAAACTACATTGCATAGTGTATTTCAAAAGTAATTGATGAAACTGTAAACAAACCAGTTTCAGTGCCCTAATTACGTAACACACTATTAATCACAATTTGAATCATTTTGAAGGATATTGATAAATTCAATAAATAATAATAATAATTAAAAAAAATTATAAAATAATTATAATTAAATAATTATAAATTATATTTATTAATTAATTATTATTAAATAATTATATATATATTTTTTTTATTGATTTAATTTGATTTTTTTTTAAATATTCTTTGATTGATGTTCGAAAAATTTGTCTGCTCAACAACGTAAATAACGCAATGAATGTTGTTGAACTGTCAAAATGGAAGCAATTGTTACTGTTAGTGTGTTACGCAGTTACCTTACGCAATCATTGACTAAAGGTAATTAAACACACAATCATCTGTATGTGTTTACAAGGATTTGAACTTTATATCTCACTAGTTTGTCCAAAAATTAATGTTTTTATAACATTATTAAATTGGCATTGAAGCATCGTCGACGAAAATTGAGGTTATAAAAATAACCTCAATTCAACATAATAACAGTCAGCCTATTAACGTTCCCACTGCTGGGACACAGGCCTCCTCTCTGTGAGAGGGAGTGGGCCAGGACCACGCAGGTCCAGTGCGGGTTGGTAGATGTCACACGTCTTCGAATTTTTGGTTCTAGGACATAGCACAGGTTTCCTAACGAAGTTTCCCTTCACTTTTTTTGCGATTAATTAGCCTCAATTATCAAAAGAAAAATACCTTTTACGAGTAAGTGATGTCAAATTAGAATTACGTGTTTACGTATTCAAATAATGGGCTTGTGACTAAGTAATAACAGCCGCACGGGTCAATCGATCAGGTTAAGCTACGCTTGCCGCGGTTGGTCCGTGGATGGGTGGCCATTTTCACATACCAAGACCCCTCCGTACCTCGGAAAGCACGTTAAGCCGTTGGTCCCGGCTGTCATTTGTGGATCTTTGACAGTCGTTACGGGTCGTCAGTAACCCGAAAGTCTGACAACCGGTCTTACCAAGGGGTATCGTATTACCCAGTAGGTACCTGGGTTGTGGAGGTCAGATAGGCAGTCGCTTCATGTAAAATACTGGTATTCAGCTGCATCCGGTTAGACTGGAAGCCGACCCCAACATAGTTGGGAAAAGGCTAGGCAGATGATGGTGTATTCAAATAATCAAATGAAAGCATTCAATTTGTACGTAGCACTAAAAATTGGCATCCACAGTACGTTTACATATCCATCAAAAACTTTTCGAACGGACTATACTCTATGCTCGATATGGAGTCAGCATGAAAGTAATAGGTCATAAAGAAGACATTGTAGTTTGTGAGATGACGTAGGTACTTTGACATAAAACTAGATGGGAAATAGTTACTTTGATGTCGGGCACAGGCACCTAGGTGCAGATGAAAAGGGGACAGATTTGGGCTTGACTGCCTCGTTAGGCTTCCTATAACCCAGAACAGACAGCCGTGCTGCTGGGGAGTTTGTTGCGTCACTTCTTCTTCCCAGCGGAAGCACTGGAGGTGAAGGGTGTCTTGTGTAATTTTGACGTTCTAAAAGTGCTGATTCTCAGCCTAAGATTGTAATGTTGTTTTTTAATTTGTTAATTTAAATGTGTTTCTACCTAATAGGTATAGGCTAGGTACTATAACAGGCTGTTCTTTTTTAGGGTTCCGTACCCAAAGGGTAAAAGCGGAACCCTATTACTAAGACTTCGCTGTCTGTCCGTCCGTCTGTCTGTCACCAGGCTGTATCTCAAGAACCGCGGTAGCTAGACAGTTGAAATTTTCACAAATTATGTATTTCTGCTGCCGCTATAACAACAAATAAAAAAAAACAAAATAAAATAAATATTTAAGGGGGGTTCCATACAACAAACGCGATTGTTTTGCCCTTTTTTGCTCGATATCAATAATGGCAACAGGTAGGCACTTGAAATATTCACAAAATACTCAATTTAATATTTACTTTAATAATAAATAATAAAATTAAAATAAATATCTAAGGGGGGCTCCCATACAACAGACGTAATTTTTATAGATAATGGTACGGAACCCTTCACGTGCGCGAGTCCGACTCGCACTTGGCCGGTTTTTCTTCTTTTCGTGTCGATTGTTTTATTATACTTCGAGCCCAGTGGCCTCCACTGACCTAAACAAGTACGCTGGACATCATACTATCGATGAAAAAACGAAGACATGTGATTTTCGCCATTTTGGCGCTGATAACAACGTGAGCGTCCGTGTAACTAATATTTTTGATAGTGAGTTTTACAAAAATGCGCATACTCTCATGATAAAAATGTTCTAAATATCTCTTATTAAACACAAAATACACAAACAAGTCTCATTGAACGATTTAAATTTAAATCATCAGAGATGTACCAAAACAACACGTCGACCGTGAATCAATTTTAGTTCCTGAGACGCTCGAATCGCTTTGAATCGACACAAAAAACAACTGACATTTCGTGTAGTATATTTAGTCCAGGGGGTCTTCTCCCCTGGACGGGAGTCATCAGCCGACTCCCGGCCACCGTAGTCGCGGGCTTGCGGGCGGCGAGCAATGGGCAGCTCACCGCCCGGTAAGGAGCAGGCCCGGGTCGACGAAGCGTTGTGTTCCACGCGCGCCTCAAAGAGATGTCAGCACGAACTGACGGGGTCCGCTAGGGCCGATGCCTGCCGGGGCCGCGGGTTGTTCGAAAGAGATACCGTGGCCCTTGGCACCACAGGCAACTGAAGGAACACGGGTGGGTTTTAGTCAGTAAAAGTCTGACACGCCCTGCTGCTCAGCCCAGAGCGGAAGAGGTCATTTGATGATTTCCCATCCAAAAAAAAAGGGGTGTACTCCGAAGTGCAATGTGCAAATGTTCGGATCGGACCGACACATGGCCGAACCGAATAATATTGAAAAATGTTCGGATCGGCTCAGTTGGGTCGGGACCATAGTCAACATTCGAAAGAGTGTAGGAGTGTAGGATCGGGACCGACCGAACCAAATAGTAACTTCGTAGCGGGAAACGGCCGAACATTTGGCCGATACTACTTCGGAGTAGACCCCCAGTATACTTGTTTATTTGAGGTCAGTGACGATGTAAGCACTGTTTTTTCTGGTTAAAATCCTACCTCACTTGATTTTTTAACTAGAGAATGTTTCACTACAAATTCCAGTTGATATTCCAATTATTGGGCTCATCCTACCATACCTACCATAGCCTCGTCGCCTCGCAGTGTCATAATCCCGTCTGTGCGGCATTGTGGTCGTCTACTTTCCGGAATCCGGCAGACGTGGTCAGTTCTATCCTGCTTATAAGTATAGCGGCTTTACGAGCGGCGGCGTTCGTTTGTTAGTTTTATTTTTGTTATCTGTGGTTTCGCAGCGCTCTTTGGTGTTATAAGCCTCGTCCGTTTTTAGCACCAAGAATGCAGTTTACCTACTCGGAAAATAAACTTTTTTCATTTTTTAGATTGTTGTTGTTAAGAATTCTACTTTTGTTTTTTTATGTTCCTACTAGCTGTGCCTGCGATTTTGTTCGCGTGGATGTCGGAAAACAAATGAGCTAGTAGCATCCGCTATCTGCCAGTGAAAGTCTCGTCAAAATCGGTCCAGCCGTCTCAGAGATTAAGGTTTCCGGTTCCGGAACAAACAAACAGACAGAATTTTTTAAATTAAATTGAATTATTGTTTTTGTTATAGTTAAATGCCGTTTATGCTTTGTTAAATGATGTATTTCTGTAAGTAGGTTATATTTTTTTTTAAACTAGATGAGGTCGGTGTTTCCTATCTGACTAGTCTGAGAAGAAAGGCCGAAACCAACTCAGAGGTTACAGTCTCTTTTAAAGTCCAGACATAATCTTGGTCAGATCATGTGAAGACCATGTATGTATGTAGATCGATGTCTGAAATGGTCTTTTGAGGAAAGAACCACACAGATTGAGTGGAGACATTTGTCAGTAATCGTGCAGTTCAACTCAAAACTTAGAGACCTCAACGGTTCGACGAAAAATACTAAAGAAAGGACATTTGGGCTCAAAAAAATTTTTTTTTTAGGCTGATTATATAATCAAAACAGCTAGATATGACATTTGAAACTGACCGGAGCATTAGTTACAGAGAAAAGTTAGTAAATAATAAACTATAAAGTGCTAACTTTTTGCAATTTGTTAACTTTTTTCTAACAGAACAAACTGTTTGCCTACAAACTCTTTGTTAAACGTGATCATAATTATTATAATGTTCATGTTATACATTAGGTTCATTAGCTTGCGTGCGATTACTAAGAGAGGTGACCTGTGGTTCACAGACATATGATATTTCTTGTGCTGTTAGTGTAGCTAAAGCTATGCTATGCAAAACTATTAATTTTAGGATATAAATAAATAAAGTCCTCCAGACAGTATTTCGGCCACGGCGGCCAATATCAACGGAGACTAGCCTTCGGCGCGGGAGATATTATAGTGCACAAGTGTGTGCGCACACGCAGCTGGACTCCCTCATCCCTCACTCTCATAGTCCGATGGGACGGCAATCCGACACGACCGGAGAGAGATCAGGCGCAGGACCAACGGCTTAACGTGCTTTCCGAGGCACGGGGGTATCACACCGTCGACTTCCAAACTCCGGGCTGCTACTAAGAAATTCCTAATGGAAAAGTTCAATAACACTTTGCCCGACCCAGGAATCGAACCCAGGACCTCACGCTCAGCAGTCGCGCTTGCGACCACGAGACCATCGGGGCACTTAACTTTAGAATATGCACAAAAGTTGAAGAGAAGCCTTTATGAGTAAAGAGTGTTTTATTAATAATAATTAATATTAATTAACCTATTTTATTAATTTTGTATTTTGTGTTACTGTGTCCAAATAAACTTTTTTCTTTCTTTCTTTCCCCTATATATAATATAGCCATGAGACCCCCAACTTGACCAGCTCGTGGCTTCATAACAGTCATGTTGATCTATAAACTTGAAAGTTTCTCAATACTTTCCTTTTGATATTGAGTGGAAAACGCTAGATACAAGAAGTATAGGATCGGTGAATATGTTGCTACTTGGGGAGTTCATGTAAAATATTGGTATTCAGCTGCATCTGGTTAGACTGTAAGTAGATCCCAACGTAGTTGGGAAAAGGTTAGGCAGGTGATGATGGTGCATCAATCTCCTCTACAAAGACCTCTGGTACTTACTACTAGTATGTAGGTACGGACACCAAAGGAGATAAGTAACCAGGCTCGTCGGATATAGGTAAAGTTTAGTAAGAAACCGGTGGATGTTTTCGTATAAAATTTAATTTAGTTGTATAGAATCAAGTTCTTCTAACTGAACACACAGCTGTGCCTTACTTCGCATACCTAGTATTTTTTTTATTTTTATATAACGTTGCCCAACACTAGGAATTTCTCCTGTATTGTGGGTGCGTTTACAAACATTTAAACTCACATACACAAACAGCCAGACCCGGAACAACTACTTGTAGGTCATAAAAATATTTGTTCCGTGCGGGAATCGGACCCGCGACACGCAGCGCAACAGTCAATCGCTTAGAATAGAATAGAATAGAATAGAATCTTTATTTGCTTAGAATGTAGGTACATAAAAATAAGCTGGAAAATAATATAGATATACGAATCCATGTACATTCTTCCTTAATATAGCATGCAAATATAATACATAGCAGAGAATAGTAAGCATAGGTATTACAAAGAATTATCATTTAAGAAATCCTGAACAGAATAATAACATTTCTTTACAAGTAATTCTGTGAAATGTTTTTTAAATTTTTGCAACGGTAAGTTTTTCATTTGTTCAGGTATTTTATTAAAGATTACAGGAGCCATACAAATCACATTTCTTTTCAATAAGCTAGTTTTAAATACACCCGTGCATAATAGATTCTGGTATTGAGATCTCATAGCTGTAATTCGTTTTCTAGTTTCTATTAAAGTTGCAAATAGACATCGATTTGTTATTACGAATATTGCTAATTCGAGTATATAGAGACATGGGAAGGTTAATAATTTATGAGACTTAAATATAGGAACGCAACTGTCTGTTACTTTAAGACCAAATATAGCTCTCAAACAGCGCTTTTGAGCTTTGAAGATGCTTTCTCGTTCACTACAGTGACCCCAAAATATTATACCATATCTTAATATGGAAATCACTAGACCATGGTAGGCTACTAATATTGTCGGTAGATTTACTTTTTTCGATAGATTATGCAACATAAATGCAGCTGTACTAAGACGTTTACATATATCTTCTGCTTGCGGCTTCCAGGTTAGCTGGCTGTCAATTGTGATTCCTAAAAATTTTGTACTGATTACTGTCTCTATAGTTTGACCATTATAGTTTATATTCATATCTCCCGTAGATATTCGTTGGTAAAAATTCATGATTTTAGTTTTTTGGATGTTAATATCTAAATTATTATTGTCAAGCCACTTTATTAAGCTACTAATTGTATTGTTAATGTCACTTAAATATGATTCTTTTTTGTTACATGAGACAATTGATGTGCTATCATCTGCAAATAGTACCATCGGATAAGATATATGACGTGGCAGGTCATTTATATATAATAAAAATATCAAAGGTCCGAGCACGCTTCCCTGCGGGACATCATATTTTATTTCTCTAAAAGACGATAGAAATTTTAATTCTCTTCTAGATTCCAAACACAGCCTCGATACCTCCGTACATTGTCTACGACCTTTTAAGTACGTTTTTATTAAATTAAGCTTAATCACTGCGCCAACCGTGCCGTCTTTTTGTTCTTTACTTCGACAACGAACGAGACAGTGTTTCCTTACTCAATCCATTTGTTCCACCCGCTGAAGACCTCCCACCTGGACATTAGTTACCTTAAACAGACTCTGGCCGAAGCAAGGAAAACCTGTTCAGGTGGAGTTTCATAGACGACTCCGCCTTGGAGTGTAGATGTGGAGCAGCTGTTCCACAAACGATGGAACACTTAATACCGTGTCCTGCGTGTCCTGTCAGTTGCACGTTACAGGAACTGATGGACGCTGGTGATGGTGCCAAACTAGGAGCCGAGTTCTGGGTCGAGTCAATTTAGATTGCTATCGACACGGTAAGAAGACTTAGACAGCTAATGTTTCTGAATACGGGTGTTAGATATGTTCCCGTCTCTATCTATCAACTGAACTTTGACAGTTGAGCGACAGTGACAGGTATAATGCTTGGCTAAAGTATATGTAGATTTTGGCCTCAGTGTTCATTGTCAAAGTACAAATCTGAGTTGGGTCCAAAGTTAGTTAATTAAGTTGGTAACTGTAGCCTGTAGGCAGCTGGGATTAGAGTTTGTCTAAATCTAAGGATACCTTACGGAATAACGGCCTCCTGGTTTAGAAACTTACTACCTACTTACTAATGGTAAGCCGAACGTCAGTCAAACTCAAAGCATTTATTTGAAACTAGCTGCGCCCCGCGGTTTCACCCGCATAAGTTTAGATCCCATAAGAATATTGGGATAAAAAGTATCATGTGTGTTAATCCTGGTTATAAACTATCTGTGTGCCAAATATCATCCAAATCCGTGCTGTAGTTTTTACGTGAAAGAGTAACAAACATTCATAAAATTTATTTATTTATCAACCTTACAACTATGTACCTAATTCTTTATATGTTATGTTTAAAAAATGTGGTGCCTTCAAATACATTATTTTTTGCTAGGCTACCGAGCTATACAAAACAAAAAAGCTTAGCCTACACTGTACAACAACAAGTTTCCGTGTCCCGCCACAGTATTTGTGTTAAAACACGCAAAATTGCGTGCCAATGCCGATACGTACTTACTGACTTTATTTTATTGTACTGTGAACTAGCTCCTGACCTGGCTCGGTCTGCATTGGAACGAGGGAGACTGTGTCAGCGGCTTATAAATATTGGCCAGACATTTCCAGTGCAAACTATTCGGTTTGCTGTTTTAATTATGAATATTACTCTCTCCTTTATTTCATTAAAATACGTATAAATTAAAAAAAAAAACTATAAAAGAATAGTAGCAGAAAGAACGTTCCAAGCTAAATAAAGAAAAAGTATTTATTGAGACTCGTACAGGAAGATCATAAACTAAACACAGTTAAAAATAAAAATAAAAACAAATTACTTATATAAAAAAAAGTAACAAAAAGAAAAATGAAACAGAAAGTCCTGTACGAGGCCAAAAGGCTCGTCTCTCAGCATGACGCTTCGACATTTAAAACATAAATGTCGCAGCGCTGGCATTCTGATAGGGCCCGCTGTGATGTCGCGAAAGGGGAACCTCCTGACAATGCGAGCCGTGTCCAGGAGTACCGGTTTCTGAATCAAGCCAGCCCAACTGCAACGAGAGCCTCCTCAGGTGTTGGTCGAGGCACTATGATCGCTGAGTCCACATCTCACAATCATGTCGACCACCTCGCGAGCCAAGCCAAGATACTTGATTAGTTTATCTTTTTCGGCTTTTGTGAACATAATTATTAATACGATTCAATATTTATTTTTAAAGCGCCAGTGGATACATATTTTGAATACAGATAAGCATCAGTAAAAAGCCTAGTGAAGTCTTTTAAAAAAAAAAACTATAAACTTTTTTAAATTATTTTGAGATACAGATACCTAGGAACTAAGCCTGAGAGCTATTTTCATGCATAATCAGCATATAATGTTGTAACACAGGCCTCCTCTCGGTGAGAGGGAGTGGGCTGTAATCCACCATGCGGGCCCAGTGCGCGTTGGTAGATGTCACATGTCTTCGAATTTTCGGTTCTAGGAAATGCCGGTTCCCTCATGATGTTTTCCTTCACCGTTTTGAGAGCAGTGATGATGAAATTAAATACACAAAGTAAAGTATGTATAATATGTAAGATTTACTGTAAAAGATGGACAAGTTTCTGCAATAAACCTTTTTATTTTATTTTAATTTTAAAAAAGCCTGTCTGGGTTCGAACTCACGATCCTGTGAGTCGAGGCTACTACTGCTCTCCTCTTCCAAATCTTTTTTTTTTTTTTTTTTATCTTTATTGATACAAAAACCTTTGTATCAATAAAGATATAAAAAAAAAAAAAAAAAATAAAAAAAAAAAGATTTGGAAGAGGAGAGCAGTAGTAGGCTCGACTCACAAGTTATAGATCGTGAGTTCTATAAATCACAAAACTATGCCTTTATTATCAGTACAAAATCAGAGTTAACAGACAAACTTTTATGTTTAAAATATTCCTACCCAACTATAGACAAAACAAATGGCGCGGTGTTTTGTTTATGGCCTACTAAATATCTTTGATTTAATTCAAGAGGTTTCGTGGCTGTTTCAAGGTAGTTTTTATTGTTTTTCTAGGAAAACTGAGGCCGGAATGATATTCTGGCACCTACTTTGGTAATATTTTTAGAGGTAGACGTTTTGATTATAGATTTGATGCCTGAGCTGTCATTAGTGGCAATCCCTAGGTTTTTTTTTATAATGTATCACAGTTGTGGGTATTTTATTCACATTCCAATCTAGCCAATTAACTAATAAGTAATTTAAATATCTGTAACTCAAACCTGTTATCTAACTAAACAATTAAGAAATCGTCCAATTATGTTTTTCTCATTAACTATGTTAAGGGGAAGACACTTGATTCACGTGTTCTTTACAATAGTCAGCACTGTAGTTTAAGTTCACTCACACTGCACTAAACTAACTCAAACCCCCTTATTACAAAACAAGGTTTTTCTTTCGACCAGGTTTAAACCACTGACCCAGTTATTGAATTAAGAACCCAACTGATAGAGAAATGCAGTTCTTTATACAAAAATGACAGCTTAGTTCGGTGCTAAGTTGTCATTTTAGTATTAAGAACTTTGCCTAAATCGAAATAAAGTTCGAAATACAAGTACTGGCTCATTAGTTTAAGCTAGAACTAAAGTTAGGTTTCGTTTTGTAATAAGACGGAAAAGGTTTTATCCTAATTAGTCTTGGTTCCCTTTTTAATCCCTAGGTGAAATTTTGGAAGTGTGCTGTAACTTTCACGGTGACGTTCTTACAGAATAGACAATATAGATCAATGTCAAAAACATGTCAAAAATGTAGAGAAATTAGAGCTGTTTTTGACAGATTGAGACTGAGATCAAAGAGGCAATTCTCGTAATTTTAAGAACGTTCACAGTCTGATCTCAGTCTTAATATGTCAAAAATACCTCTAATTTCCCAACATTTTTGACAAAATTGTTTGTCGCCGAGATGAGATTGCGACTAGATTTTGAACGCTTTTAATTACGGGAATCCGCCTTCAGATCTCTTGTTAATGAGCTTCATTTTAACAGTTCAACAGCATTCCATTCCGTTGAGTTTACATAAAGAAAAAATAAATACTTATAAACATTTCACAGGCTAATTAATTCCAAATTACCTTCGAACTTTACCCACAAGGTCACTTTCCCTGTTAAATAACTCACAAAAGACCTGCATATCGTGTTTAACTCCTATTTAATACACGTAAAGTATTACTGATATTATTTCTGAACTAAGTTTACAACCATGCTCTGGTCGTAAAATATTTTGAACAGGTCATTATTCTGAGGTTACTTGGAAAATGTTTGACTGAAAAAGCATTGTTATAAATAACATTAGCGGCATGAAGGAAAGGTTGCAGTTTTCAAATACTTTTTTTTATATTGAAACTCCAGTCTATATGTCGAAAGTACGTCAGTCATTCGTTTGACGATTCGGGACGCTGGCTGGATCAGGTGGCGCTTGACAGAGTCCAGCTTGAGTTCGTGGGAGTTGACGAGAGCGCCACAGAGCGATGTGGAGCCTCTCTTGGACATTGGACATCGTACGGACAACATGTGCTCAGAAGCTGTCGCGTTCCGTATCTAGTTTTGTCGTGTACCTACAATGTGTGATACGCTAGTGTGATTAATTGACGTCACGGTTGGCGCAGTGGTTAAGCGATTGACTGCTGCGCTGCGTGTCGCGGGTTCGATTCCCGCACGGAACAAATATTTGTATGACCTACATGTATTTGTTCCGAGTCTGGGTGTTTTTCTAACTATAATATGTATGTATTTACAAAAAAAAATTGTATATAAGTAGTTTATCAGCCATCTTGTTACCATAACACAAGCATTAGGTTGCTTAGCTTGGGACAAATGGTGCTGTGTGAAATGTCCAGGGATTTATTTATTTATTTATTTGTTCGTAAAATAATAATCTGTCTAGCTGCGTCCCGCGGTTTCACTCGCATAAATTTAGATCCCGTGGTAATATCGAAATAAAAAGTATCCTATGGGTTATTCCTGGTTATAAACTATACTTATGTGTGCTAATTTTCTTCCAAATCCGTTCAGTAGTTTTGGCGTGAAAGAGTAACAAACATCCATCCATCCATCCATACAAACTTTCACGTTTATAATATTAGTAGGATTTTGTACTCGTATTTTTTTTTACTTATAAAAAATGTTGCCCCACACTAGGAATTACTCCTGTATCGTGGGTGCGTTTACAAACATTATAACTCTATCTGTGTGCTAATTTTCTTCCAAATCCGTTCAGTAGTTTTGGTGTGAAAGAGTAACAAACATCCATCCATCCATAGAAACTTTCGCGTTTATAATATAAGTAGGATTTTCACGCCTGTAAACCCCGAAGACTTGGAGCAGAGATGTGTGTACGTATTATATAGTAGGTACTCCCATATTTAGCCACTTATGCTCAAGTCCATTTTGATATGGGGTAAGCCCATTGCCATTAACCGGGTGCGAATCCAGATTCCGGGCTGCTACTCAGAAATTCCAGATGGATATATTCAAACAAACTTTAAACTAAATAAAAATGGATTGCACTCCGGGAGTGCCGGCAGAAGTGAAAACTTGAATATTAACGTTGCGCATTTTTGATATTTTGGAATGCGGTGTACTCTCCCTCCGTCTTACGAATTTTCGATCACGTCACGTGTCCTGACGCGAGCTCCGTCTTACGAATTTTCGATCAGGTCATGTGTCCTGACACGAGCTTAACATTTTTTACCCATCACAGGAAAAGTGCACAACGCCGCTAAAGAAGTTTTCACTTCAAAAATATTCTGACAGTTCTAATCTAATAAAAAAGTCAAAAAGAATCACTTACCGTCTTAAAACCTCTGTACATGACACGGATCTCCTGTTTCGAGAACTTCGTCTGCCGACAGAGTTCTTCCAAAGCCACAGGAATTGGTTTCGGCGTCCTACTAGGCTCCAACTCATAGGCATGCTCCTCAACCGGAGACTCAGGCGGAGTAGCCATCTTGAATTTTTCTCCTACTCCAAATTTAAAGTTATAATTTTCTTGAAATCATTTTGAATATTTTCAAATATACTATCTGATTTCCAGGATTTAATTTCACTTCACTAGTATTTTTTAGCTGTGGTCCAATTGACAGATCATTTTGGCGGGAGTTTTGACAGTTGACAGATTAAAAAGAATAGTTAATGGATGGTTAGAGGGCAGGATTCCGGTTCTGAAACAAAGAAATAGGAAACATTACAACTTTATATGTACAATTTCAAAGTCGAGGTTTTAATTTTCATGATTAGTTGATAATAGAAGCTCGTGGTGAAGTACTACAGTCGCACGGGTCAATCGAAGGTTACGCTACGCATGCCGCGGTCGATCCATGGATGGGTGCCCATCCATACATAACGAGAACCATCTGTGCCTCGGAAAGGACGTTAAGCCGTTGGTCTCGACTGTCATTCGGAGGTCTTTGACAGTCATTACGAGTAGTCAGAAGCTCAATAAGTCTGACATCCAGTCTTACCAAGGGGTCTCGTGTTACCCAGTAACTGGGTTGTAAGAGTCAGATAGGCAGTCGCTTCATGTAAAATACTGGTATTCAGCTGCATCCGGTTAGACTCGAAGCCGGCTCCAAATATAGTTGGGAAAAGGTTAGGCAGAAAAGAGTTCAGTGATAGTTAAAGTGTACATGTATAACTAATTATTCTTTATTTAAAGCATTAACTAAAAGACGACTTTGAGATAATGCTTTAACTAAAGAATAATTATTTATATGTAGGTACTTTAATTATCATAGGCACGAGCCTACGCTCACTATACGACGCGCGACGGTTGTAACAAATCCAGTTCTATTTTAACTAATGCTTGGCAGCTTACTTATGCACCTGCACGAATGTCACAACGAGTTTGTACGCCAAATAGTTAATTATATCGTGAATGTGACTATTCTTGTTGTAGGGACTCGCTGAATTATGGTTTTCGTTGATGTTCACGCGTGTGTGTTTCAGAAATATTTCCTCAAAACGTCATTCTAAGGGTGCTTTTCCACCAAAGATGTGCTATGCAGCTATGCTACGAGGATGTGAAAGTTAAGCTACGAAACTGTGCAACCGTTTCCACTAATGCTAAGCTGTGTAGCGGAGCGAGTAAGATGTGCTATGAAGATGCGCCGCCGCGAGGTAGCTGTGCGAGGAAGATGCGCAGCTCGAGCTATGCCATGCGTCGATAGTAGGAAAGGCACGGGGAGTACTCTGCTCTGCACATAGCTACACCACTCGCGTATTCATAGCTCCCATCCATAGCACGCATCCTTTCATATAAAAAACATAGCTTAGTTGAACCCGTTTCCACCAGTGCTATGCTATGTCTAGTAATGAATATGATTGGTGGATATCAAACGCATCCATAGCAACGTAGCATAGCACATCTCTGGTGGAAAAGCCGCCTCAGGCTCGCTTGCACTACTAATCACTAAGTTTAGTTTGTTGAGCTTTTAGCTAATTTAAAACATAGTTCTCTACATTCTCATAAAATATGTCCCTTCCCTTACCTGACTCATATACAGTACTAGCTGCGCCCCGCGGTTTCACTCGCATAAGTTTCGATCCCGTGGGAATATCGGGAAAAAAAGTATCCTATATGTTAATCCTGTTTATAAACCATCTGCGTGTCAAATTTCATCCAAATCCGTTCAGTAGTTTTTGCGTGTAAGAGTAACAAACATCCATCCATCCATCCACACAAACTTTCACTTTTATAATATTAGTAGGATTTTGTACTCGTATTTTTTTTTTTACTTATAAAAAACGTTGCCCCAGACTAGGAATTACTCCTGTATCGTGGGTGCGTTTACATAAACATTGAAACTCACATTGGTGGTGGTAGTGTTCCATCAGGAATTTCGCGGTGGCAGCCCGGCGTGTGGATTTGTGCCCGAGTGATGGCAATAAACCTATCCCGTATTACGTGGGACTTATGTAAATATAACTGGTGAAATGTACGCGTAGTTTGAGTATAACGGGTGTAAAAATCCACATAAAGAAGCCGAGAGTCACTAGTACTCCCCGTCACTGTGATATTTTTTTTTGGACCGGACCATACCTGGGAAACTGGTTACGGATACTAAAAAAAAAAAAAAAAATTGTTTATTGGGTCTCAAACAGTTACTTTTGCAGATGTGATTGAGACAGCCCCAGTAAGTAATTAATAATACTTGTGTTGGGGTTGTCTCGCTCTTTCCCTTAATTGATAGGTTATACACTATTGAGACTCTGTAACAATTAAAATTAAACTAATAATACTAATTGAACTAATTTAGAGACAAAGAGAAAACAATGACATAAAAAGTAATTAACAGAATTAGAATAACAGAAGTAAGAACAGATATTGAAGGTCAAAATTCCAACTTTTACTGACGTTTTTTTTACGAAAACAAGTATGTAAAGTGCGAATAGAAATCAAATTACTACTTTAACATGACACGAACATTGCATAAAATAACAAAATTATATCCTAAATTAACTAAAACTATTTACAAACTAAAATATGGCTTCGAAAAATTCATCCGCATCGCTGTCGACTGGTAATGTGCCCAAGACACTGGCGTCATTGCCACGTTGTATGGCAATGCTTAGCCTCTGGCCAAGGTAAAAGCCAGCCCTTGGGTCCTGGGAAGTGTCAACCAGTCTTTTCGAAATTTCCTTAAAAAGACTATGCGCACTCGGACCCCACGGCCCGAGGGTTTCAACCCGAAACGGCTCGAAAATATATTTAATTTAATAATAAGGTTTACGGTTTACGGTTTTACGCCGCTTGAGGTTTTCCGCAGCCGCAGCAGCAGCACCAGCGTAGCACGCTGACCCTGGAAGATGGGATGGCGCAAGAGTATCGACACAAGTTGCATCCCACACTAAAAGCCTACCAGCCTTCCATGGAAATAAAGACATGCCGTCCGGTCTCTTGCCATCGTCGCGTGCCAAACCACCAAACAAGTATTCAATGTTATTATACTTTAAACACCCCTATACTTTACGACCCCTGTATCGTTGCATGCACCCATAAGCACAATGTTTTTCGTGTTCTATTGCGCACTACCGCAAACAGCAAATTTTCACACCATAAAGTATATAGTCCAGCAATTTTTTTTTTTATGCAATATTACTTAATTTGTTGTACAGAATGCGTAGTTGACGTCTATGTAATGTGCCTTTTTCTACGCTGTAGGTACACGTCTGCTATACAAGTGGCAGGGTCATCGACGCGCAGCCTGGTACCAAGGATTCAGTACATGATTCTGGACCCCCGTATGTTGAAATTTTTCGTTGATTCGCGGATGAGTGCTAACGCGTGCCCGTGTTCCCGCCGTAAGCGGCAGAGGAGGACACCGTGGAGTTTTAGTGGGTTAGTGTTCCATATAACTGCACTATCTCCTCGTGGTAGTGGATTTTTCCACGATAAAAAAAGGTGCTTATGTGATACCAGCTTCTGCCTGCGACTTAGTTTTTTTTCCGTAAGAACCTTCTACAAAGTATAAGAAAACTTTAAAAAAAAAGATGGATGACATCGGTAAAGTCGTTCGCAAGTTATGACGTGACCAAGGGAAATAGGGATTCTTTTTTTTTATAAATATAGATGACACACGCTAAATACGCAAATGTATCACTTATCACAAGAAAGCATCTTTTTCGAACTTCAAAAATAGAGAGCCTCATAAATATCCACTTTTCAGAGTGATCATTTAAGCTAGTGAATAGAAACTGCGCCTCAAACTACCTTGTAATTAATTATCCAAACAGAATGAATAATTCATGAATCTATGTAGTTAATAATCGTCCACAAATTAATCACCTACCTTGTATCCTACCGACCCAAGCACGCGACAACCGTGAAGGTATCATGCAAATAGCCAGCAGACATGAAATACAACAACTACTAAAAGCAATAATATTTAATTGAAGCGTTACATTTCCCGCCATTGCTGGCTGTATGCCAAGCCGGAAAAAATGTGTTCGTTTTTTTAAATAGCAATGTTTTTGAACTTTTTAATCGTTTTGTTTGACGTTCGAAATAAGAATGGGCCTTGACTGGGGTCGTTGTAAAGGCTCGTCTACATAGTGCTATTTTATTAAATAAATAAATCATTTATTAACCAAATAGTGTTGTTAGACTTCCTTATTCATATTTAAAACTACTCCTAAAATAATTTTTACAAGGGAAACATAATTTTATATTTTTTTAACTTGAGGACTCCACACTCGGTCGAGCCTGTCTCGTGGCGTCCTTGAGAAATTTTAACAATTTAAAATATCAGGCTCGGTACTGTATTATAAAGTTACACATTGCGATCTCGCGCTTGAGCGATTACAATTGCGATCAAAAGTCAAAACGTTTGACAGACTGATTAGTAACTGCCAGGGTTGCTGATTGTTCGAAAGAGTTGCCGTGGCCCCTGCCACGGGCAACTGAAACAACACGGGTGGGATTTAGTCAGTAAAACTTTTTTAGAAAAAAAAAACAACCGACTTCCATAAAAACACTACAAAGTGAAAAATAACTTTAATTTCGGAAGTCGGTGGCGAAAACGAAATAAAAAAACCAAAGACACAAGAAGTCAGTTGTTATTTTTTTCTAAAAAAGTTTTTATTTTTCACTTTTTTGATGATTTTTCAAAAACCGCTTGTCCGATTTCGATAAAATTTCCATGGGACCATTTGGAAAGTATACCCTATCCAACATAAATATTTTTTCAAATCGGTTGGCAAGCGACGGAGTTATGCGCGAACAAACATAAAAAAAAAAAAAATACAAACATGCGAATTGAGAACCTCCTCCTTTTTTAGAAGTCGGTTAAAAAGTCTGACATGCCCCTCCGTCCAGAGCCGGAGAAGTTGATTTGATGACTTCCCACCCAAAAAAATAAAAATACTGATTAGCAATCACATTCTGTGTTTATTACCATACAGGAGGACGCTGCGGCTCATCGTCTTGACATCATTCCCTTTACTACCGCGGGCGAAGGCGGCAAGGGCATTCCTTAGAACCAGACAGAGCAGTATGGATCCGGAATTAAGGTCAGCCTAATCTATTTAATACCTCTCAGGTCGAGAATCAGATTTGCAACAGCGTTCGAGCTTGCTTCAGATGTCCATGTTGTTATTAAGAGCGTTGACAACGTACGACATTTCATACAAACTTTCAAGTCCTTGTTTTTCGAAATGCATCAACCGATTTTAATGAAACTTCCTACGCATAAGCAGGATATATAATGTAGGTCTAAAAAGTTAGTAAATTACATTTTCGAAATGTCTTGACAAAGTATTGTTTTATTTCTTATGAGCATTATGATGACCATATCCTAAAAAAAAAATTCGCTTTTACACGTCATATTTAAAAAGAAATAACGTACATGGAGTCTACATTTCCTATCGAAATGGCGAAACCAACTCAGGGTGGGAAGTCTCTTAAAGTCCAGACATTAAATATCACAAGACGGCACGGTTGGCGCAGTGGTTAAGCGATTGACTGCTGCGTTGCGTGTCGTGGGTTCGATTCCCGCACGGAACAAATATTTGTATGACCTACATGTATTTGTTCCGAGTCTGGGTGTTTTTCTATCTATAATATGTATGTATTTACAAAATAAAAAATTGTATATAAGTAGTTTATCAGCCATCTTGTTACCATAACACAAGCATTAGGTTGCTTAGCTTGGGACAAATGGTGCTGTGTGAAATGTCCAGGGATATTATTATTATTATTACAAATATGTGTAACAAATTACAGGGTAGCATCCGGACTGCCCTCCACAACCTCATTTTAAAGACTAGGTATTTCAACCAAGTTACCAGTTTTTACAATGCAATTGAGCTCCCATCTCCGCCCGCTACGTCTGACTTTCCTTTCAAAGTTTCAAATAACTTTATCTCGAAAACGGAAGAGCCGAATATGCATCGACCCACATAGAAACTATCTCCTAGCTAGTATTATAGCTATGTTAGTTCTGATAACTCTATGTACCACAGAGTAATACAGAAGGGCGAGTTCAAACAATGAGCGAAGACGCACAGACACTAAGACTGCTTTTCCACCAGAGATGTGCTATGCTACGTTGCTATGGATGCGTTTGATATCCACCAATCATATTCATTGGTCCACATAGAATACCATTGCAGGAAACGGGTTACACTAAGCTATGTTTTTTATATGGAAGGATGCGTGCTATGGATGCGCGAATGTGCAGAGGAGAGTACTTCTCGTGCCTTCCATCCTAACGATGCATCGCATAGCTCAAGCTGCGCATCTTCCTCGCACAGCTACCTCGCGGCGGCGCATCTTCATAGCACATATCTTACTCGCTCCGCTACACAGCTTAGCATTAGTGGAAACGGTCGCAGTTTCGTAGCTTAGCTTTCACATCCTCGCAGCATAGCTGCATAGCACATCTCTGGTGGAATAGCAGCCTGAAGGTCATCCCTCATTGTAAACGCACCGCTCCAGCGCAGTAACCACCCGTCACCGCCTCGAAACATTCCACGCGCTCCGTCGCCAACGCGCCGTCAGTAAGACGACCGCTGGCTGCTGGCACGCCACCCCGGTGAGGTGACAGCTTGTTGTTCACGCGCCGCTTACTAGTCGGTAGCTCATCAACCACGTGCCAAAAAACAAGTTTTCAGCTTACAGATGGGTAGCGAACACTAGTGAGTGTGAGAATTGGCGGGCGACGGGGAGACAGCTGTGCAAGCGGAGCGAGGACCGCGTTTCACGTGGCAGGCGTTTCTTCACCGTCGAGTGGATTGCTCGCCTGAAGCGCGCAGTCAGCGAATTTTCATCAGATACGTTTGGAACGTACACAGGGTGACAGGGATATCGACGCCCAAACTGTAACCATGTTCTACACCGTTTCTAGACCCCGTAGAGTAGGAATAAAAAAAGGAAAAGTTATGACCAATTTTTGGTTTTTTTAAATCACTTCGCATAGTGCTCAATGAAAAAATCATAAAAAAAAACTATCAGGGCTATTATTATTATTTTTTTTTTTGGTAATACTTATACGCAGCTAACAAAACATGTGTTCAATAATAAAAAACAGTTACTGCAAAGTCTTCGGTCTGGCAAAAGTTTTACTCAATTTTCGAGCGATTTTTAACTTTTGAACTGTAAAAAATTGTACCAAAATTCTCAGGGTATAAAAGTTTGGGAATGACCTTACCTACACTCCTATTCGATTTGATCCATACTTCGAGGGACACCCTGTATAGTGCTTTTAATAGACGGTTATTGAAGTTCTTAGCTGAACAAAGGGTTTTCAGGGACTGACAGAAATATGATTTGTTACTAAAGCTGGTCGGTTCGGACGGTTTCCTAGAAGTGTGATGGTCTACAGATAATATTCAACTACCCTCCACATAACGGCCGCAGTGACAATGACGCCAGCGGGCTGTCATGAAAATGATGGCAGCGGATTTTGACTTTATGGTGTCAAAAAACACTAAGAGAACACACTAACATACTTTCATAAATAATAATCCCCCCGACCGATTTCGGTCACGGTGGCCAATCTCAACGGAGATTAGCCAAACACGTGTTACAAACAAGACAAGTGTGTGCGCAAACACAGGTGCACTCTCTGTTCCTTTACTCTCATAGTCCGATGGGACGGCAATCCGTCACGACCGAGGAGAGATCAGGCGCAGGACCAACGGCTTTACGTGTTTTCCGAGGCACGGGGGGCATCATACCACCAACTTCCAAACTCCGGGCTTCTATTGAGAAATTCCTAATGGAAATACCTGGAAAACCCCACATACACTTTGCCCGACATGGAAATTGAACCCAGGACCCTAAGCACAGCAGTCGCGCTTGCGACGACGACCACGACACGACCACGAGACCAACGGGACAGTTAATATAACTGTCTCAGCCCATAGCGCATAGTGTCATAAATAACGTTTTAGTGACGTCATTCGCAGGTAAATTGCGGACACTGTGTAGTAGCCACCGTTGTTCTATTTGCTATCTTCGCTCCAAGCATACTTCTCTCCATCGCCCTTTGACATGTTGCAAGTTTATTTGTTGAGTTTCTTGTTAGAGCCCAAGTTTGACTTCTACACATTAATACCGGTTGTATTTTAGCACCATCATCGTCATCATTTCAGCCGAAATACGTCCACTGCTGGTGAATAATTGCTTGCTGCACCGGACGACGTCATTACGTCGGCGCCGGCTGTCGCTGAAAACCAGCGCTGGAGCTCTGTCTTGCATAGGGTCGCAGCATAATGCTGAGCGATAGCCGTTATGCGTGGATGTGACGCATGTTTCCCTCAACCATTTCTTATTGTTTTTTTATGTGTTTCATGTTCTTTTTTGCGTCATGTTTACCGCAAATAAACGTATTTTCTTTCTTTGAAATAGGTCTCCCCAAGCAACTCCACTTCGACCGGTTCTGTCCTTCTCGCATGCACCGGGTTCCTGCGGCCTTCACAAAGTCGTGGGTCCGCCTTGTGGGAGGCCTATTTATTCTATTCCCTATTCAGCATAGCAAAAGATTATCCTGTTAGTAAAGTTGGTGGTAGGGTTGTTTCAAGAGGGTACCGGACGTAAGTAAGTGTAGCTGCCACTCGTGGGGGCTCCTGTAAGGCCCTCCATATGTTTTCTTTAGCCTAGAACTATTATGTTCTTCAAAATAAGTGGGTCGATGTTCCCAGATAGCTTTAACGCGCGAGTGTAAAAGTCACAATAAAAAAATAAAAAATAAATTTCGGAAGTCGGTGGCTAAAATGAAAATCAAAGTCCGATTTCCGTAATTTATTTAAGTTAATTTTCACTTTTTTTAAAGTCGGTTTTTTTGTAATAAAGTTTTTATTTTTCACTTTTTAGTAATTGTGGTATCTACCTCACACATATTCGTATACAACTACTTGCTATGTAAATAACAGTGGCAGGAAGTTATTATAATATAACATCATCAATGTACACTAAGTGGAAAAAATTCGATTATTGAAGCTAACTCCAAAACCACTCATCAGGACTCGACCAAATTTCTATGAGACCATCTGGGAAGTACCCTTTTAACTCTAGTAAACCTTTCAAACAAAAATAGAATTTTCGAAATCGGTCCAGCCGTTTTTTACTAGTCAGAGACAGACAACCTACTCATTTTTTTTTGTTCAATCGGTAAAAAAAAATATTTCATCTTCTATCTAAAAAGGTCGAAATCGAGGGCTTGTTCGTATAAAAAGTTGAGTTCAACGTTGTTCAGAAAAAGCTAGGGAGACTGATTAATATTTATTTATGACGAGTATCTAGCGGTCGAAGATTCGCGTCTCGCCAAGCCTTCTACTTTTTTAATAAAAAGGTATTTTTACGATATAACCTACGTTCGGATACAGATACCCCTTATACGTTTTATGTAACAGCAAATATTGTGGATATAACCAGAGGTGTAATTCTCGTAATTTAGATCATTCACAGTCTGATCTCAGTCTCAATCTGTCAAAAATTCCTCTAATTTCCCTACATTTTGACTAGTTTTTGACATTTGTTTGTCGTCGAGATGAGACTGCAACTAGATTTTGAACGTTTTAAGTTACGAGAATTAGCCTTCTGGTGTTGCTGCTCTTAAATATTAGTTTTTTTTTTACATTTATTGCAATGGCGACATTCGGATAAAACTAAACTAAACCTATACCCAAGGACCAGTTCAATCAACTCAGCCTAACGCAGTCCACTGCTGGACATGCCTCCCCCAGGCCAGTTCAGTTCAGGTCCAGTTCCCTTAACAAAAAATATGGCAAAGGACATGTCTAGTTCGTGCCCTCTGGTTCAGGATTGCGGGTTTAACAGTATCATATTATTATTAAAAAATATAGATTTAATTTACTATGGATTTATTCATTCTGTCATACTTGTAGGACAAAAGAAACGATGGATGGACTGTGTGAATGATGATATGGTTAGAAAGGGGGTGACTGTCGAGATGGCGGCTAAAAGAGAAAAGTATTGAAGAAAAATACATGTTGCGGTAACCAAAAATAAATGGTGCTACTGGACAACTCCTTTGTGACAAATTGTCAAGCGCGCCTAAACTGCTGCGATTGGCAGTTGATGAATCATTGAACCAATCACAGCTGTTTCTGAGCGCTTGACAATTTGTTACATAAATTTTGCGATATTTTTCGTTCGAGAAACTGACCCTATGTATTGCAACACACACTAATACCATTTTCCTATGTGTATAGGTAAAACATACCTTCCCCTATACAGGATGAGGTTGAATAAGTGCGATAAATTAAAATATCTAATTCAACGTGCTATAAAGTAAATTTAAAGCATGTCATTAAGGAAAGGGATGCACAACGTGCCCGCAGGCGAGCGATTTGGCAACGTCTTCGCGCGCCCTTTTTTCGTAGGAACGGATAACATTAGGTAAATACCGCTAGTTCAACGCATTGCCAACTTGCTTCATGTTGTGAACTCAGCGATAGCACTGTCTTTTGTAATTTAGACGTTCAAAAAGTGCTGATTCTCAGCGTAATTTGAATAAATGACTTATGATTTTTATTTTGAATGGCTTGCTTATCGGGTGCGCGCTAAAATTGATACTTTAATTTTCTTATTAGTCTCCAGAAATTTGAAAAAAAAAAATCTGGAACGGCGATAATTCGTGTCTACTTTGTTTGCATTAACTGGCGATAATGGCGAGGCGATAATTTTCGTCAAGAATTTAGATTTGGGAAATGACAATTTATAATGATTATCAGTTACTGCACCTCCTATTTCGATTTGTCGCAAGTTTTCAATTACATCCTGTATAATTTTTTCATCATTATATTAAATATCATCTTCTGATACCTGAGACGTAATTTCGTAACACAATGACAATTGATCGCAAGCAATAATTTTGACAGTTCCGCCACGTTCATTGCGATATTTACATTGTTGAGCAGACGAATTTATCTAACCTATGAAGCAATGTATAAGGAATTTTATTCAAAACGTCGGTTTATGACAGGTATGATGTAATTGGGGTTCTACTTGTATGTCTGTTATCTGATTCTACAATCTTCTGTATAACCTGCTTATATGTGTGGCCAAAGCGGTACCAAAATCGCTTTCAGACACCGTTGCTTAGTATTTAACCGTATCATACCATTTAATATGAAACATTTTCATACACACACCACACAGCCCATTTGGAACAAGCCACACGAAAAGATAACCGTATGACACATTTATTTATGCTAAAACCAGAGGTTATAAGGAACAAAATGGCGGTTTCCCGCGCTTTGCCGCCATTAAGCCTCGGAATTTGCCGCCCGATGTTTATCCACAGCGGTCGCTAGATTATGTTAATTTTGGTAGCATATTATTTTGTTGGATTTATAGAGTTGTTCCGCAAGTGCTGGTTAAGTTGAACCAGCCTTCGAGGGTTTTACCTTCAGGCAACTGGTGATAGAAGTTGGACCTTGTTGCGCGCTTGCACCGGGTATGGAGGCGTTTTGCGCAAATGAGGGTTTTATTCAAGGAAATTAAATAAAGAAAAGAAAGAAAAATACCCGATCGTCTGCTATACAGACTGTGAACTGGTGAACGATACAAAGTAACCAGAAATTTTATCCATATTTCATCATCATCAATATTATCTGCCTAGCCTGTTCGTAACTATGTTGGGGTCGGCTTCCAGCCTAATCAGATGCAGCTGGATACCAGTATTTTATATGAAGCGACTGTCTATCTGACCTCCACAACCCAGCTACTGGGTAATACGATACCCCTTGGTAAGACTGGTTCTCAGACTTTCGGGCTTCTGACGACCTGTAACGACTGCCAAAGATCTACGAATGACAGCCGAAAATGAAATAAAAAAAAATTACTAGATTGGCCTGTTTTGGATTGCACGTTCAGTACCCGTAAAAATCAATCTGTCAAAGATCCACGAATGACAGCACCTACGGCTTAACGTGCCAAAACACGGAGGGATCTTGGTATGTAAAAATGGTCACCCATCCACGAACCAACCGCGGCAAGCATAGCTTAACCTGATCGATCGGCCCCTGCGGCTGTTATTACTTAGCCACTTGTGTACAGACCTGGTTAGTTGGCAGGCATAATACTTTTTCGACTAAAGCCACAATAGCTCCTTGCGACGGTCCATCAACTCAGGTCTTAAGAACTTTTGCCACTTTTAAAGGCCAAACCTAACATGTGTGCGCGCTAGAAGAGATTACAGCCCCATTTAAAAACGTGTACACGTCACTTTACCGACTAGTGATTAGCGAAGAAAATGATTTATTACTTGGCGCCCAACGTGGGACCGAGCGTCAAAGATGGCGGAATTGGAATCATTAATGTAGGTACACAAATATAGATTGCAGTGTTATGTAACTATGTCGGTATCATTAATTACAAATGGTGAAGGACGGAATGGAAGGACGTTTTAACCCTTCATATATGTCAGAACGTAGATCTACGCGAGACACAATGGCTTTTTAATTGTATCTGTAATTACGACATCGTGTAATTTATGAAGTTTTTTTTTTTTAACATTGGATGCACTGTCTGTATTTAATTGGATGTTTGCCGCAAATAACCGTATTTTCTTTCTTTTCTTTGCCTGGTCACCGGTTAGCGATGACGCGGTCGAAGATGATTCACGCTTTGTCACATCAAGTTACTTTTTTAATTGTGTTTTGTAAACATCACTTCTGTGTTTCCCCGAATAGTTAGGCACAGTTTTCCACTGTCTAGTTGGTATTTTGTTTAGTTTTGATTGTTGTTGTTTTGTTGTCATCTGCCAGTGTCGCGGGCGCATCACGGATTAATTTGTATTGTCAATGTCAATTAATGTGTGTTGTATTTGGTCCCTGGCCTTGACATCAAGCGAGGCTTTTGACTACGTTGTATGTGTATATTTTATGTCATTTAAAACAACATTTGATGTTTCTTTCTTAGGGGTCAACAACCGCTGGTATTGTTGTAACTTGAAGTATGAGTTGAGGAAATGTGTTTTATCGTTTTAAGATTTCGATACCAATCACGTCTGTGAAGTTTACACGAAAAAAAAAACTTATTTTTCAACTGATATTTCAAGCAAATACACTAACAGCGGTCGATGACCCCACAAAAAAAAAATACGATTTCAATTATTGTTTCCTGTATTTAAAAGTAAACATATAAATTATATTTTTAAATATTTTAATATAAAAATTATAAAAAACATTTAAAAATATAAAAAATAGTAGCCCACCGGTATCGGGAACAGGTTCCAAGCTACCGGCGGTCAGGGCTCCAGAGAGAGGAACCTCCTGACAATGCAAGCCGTGTCCAGAAGTACGGCTTTCTGAATCAAGCCCTTGATCCAGCTGCCCAACGAGAGCCTCCTCAGGTGTTGGTCGAGGCTCTTTGCTATTAAGCCATTGGCTGTCACGACTATCAGCACAATGATCGCTGAGTCCACATCCCACATGTCGACAACCTCGCGAGCCAAGTCAGCAATTATTATTATTATTACAATTTAATTTCTTTTTTGATATCTCGATACCCATCATACCTGCAGAGTTTCACTAGCTAATTTAATTTGACTCCGTAAAAGCATGCAACTCAAAGGCTGTCTCAACAACCTATCAATTATTAATTAGTAATAATAGTCTTCAATACCAATCCGTCAGTCTTCTTCATCGAAATCAAAAGAACGATTACTGTCCCTCTTCCGATCTTTCTGCGCCACTCACCCAAGAGCCTCTCAAAATAATGCTCAAGTCAGCAAGATTTTACAGCAAGTCGTTTAGCGACTTGACTTCTAAAAGATCTCTTGAAAAACCCTTCTTCGTGGGCCCTTGGACCTTCGTACAATAGCGTACATTAGAACCACTCCAGAGTCCGTAAAATGGTTGCCAAGTGGCTAAGGTGAGAAAGTCAAGAACTTTAACCCTTTTCATTGCGACATATATATCTTTATTACTTCATTTTTGTGCACGAAAAAATCAAATGATTCTTTTTTTTTTTTTTTTCTTTTAAGTAAAACGTTGCCCCACACTAGGAATTTCTCCTGTATCGTGGGTGCGTTTAAAAACATTTAAACTCACATACACACTTTTTCGAGATATCGCCAAGCGGTTAGTCGACTCTTCACATGACCAGAGGGCTGGCCTGTTTCTTGGCCAAAGAATTAGCATCACCATACAACGTGGCAATGCTGCCAGCCTTTTAGACACTGTTCCTGTTGACAGCGATGCGGACGAATTTTTTGATGCCCTATGATTATTTAGCTTATTTTTTCACATATACTTATCATTATTTGTTAATGTAAATATCTATACTAGAAAACTTTACAAAGAAAAAAAAACACACAAACAGCCAGACCTGGAACAACTACTAGTAGGCCATACAAATATTTGTTCCGTGCGGGAATCGATCCCGCGACACGCAGCGCAGAAGTCAATCGCTTAACCACTGCGCCAACCGTGCCGATTAAGTCGTGATGGCTGTGTGTTAATACCTCGCCTCGCATTCAACGAGATTGTGGGCTCAAATCCGGGGAAGTACTCGTACCAATGTAGCATAATCAGCCTATAATGTTCCCACTGCTGGGACAGAGGCTGCCGCTCTGTGAGAGGGAGTGGGCCTTAAGCCCGTTGTTATCCAGTGTGATCAATGTTCGTGCCTTCTTTGTATGAGCAGGAGTGGTACAAGCAGGCCGTTACCGGTAATCAGAAGCCCGAAAGTCTGACAAACAGTCTTACCAAGGGGTATCGTATTAAATCAAATCAAAATCAAAAGTCATTTATTCAAATTAGGCTGAGAATCAGCACTTTTTGAACGTCAAAATTACAAAAGACAGTTCCCCAAAAACGCCCGCCCTTCACCACTTCCTAGTGCTATTGCTGGGAAGAAGAAGTGGCGCAACAAACTCCCCAGCAGCACAGCTGTCTGTTCAATTTATTTATTTATAATTTAAAAAAATACTTGAATGTATACAATACTAGGTACTTATGTTCGGTAATTAACATTACAAAACATATATACCTATTACGTATTACCCAGTAACTGGGTTGTGGAGGTCAGATAGGCAGTCGCGCTGTAAAATAGTGGTATTCAGCTGAATCCGGTTAGACTGGAAGCCGACCCCAACATAGTTGAAAAAAGGCTAGATAATGATGACAAGCTAAATAATCTAAATTTGAATCGCGACATATTCGCCAAAAATGTAAACAAATATGAGTTTATGGAAAAAACACTTTAATTCTTACAAAATAAAGTTCAGTTTACGCTACAAATTCAAATATTTTTATAACTCTTTCAATATTGCTAGTCACTCTGAAATCAACTTAATTACCATTAAAATAAATTTGATATTTGTTTTACTTGAAATAACGTCAATTTGAATATTATAAAGTCCTTTCAAAGTTATTTACGTCTGATTTTGCATCTGTCAAAATCACAGTGATATTTATTGTCATTGCAATGGCTGTTGGTTGTTGCTATCACAGGTAAAATAACTACGAACAGACTGTTTATTACCTAGCTCTCCGTCAATGACGTATTTCAAAAAAACATATGACATCTGTCACTAAACCCCGCCAAAAATCCCAAGTGACAGCACCAACGACAAAATAAACTAATAACGCAACTGGCAACACACAATAAAGATTCCCATACACGATGTTTCGGAACACAACACGTTTTTTCGATCATAAAAAGGCTACCCTTTTTTTATTAAGCTCCGGGCACATGAGTTCGGCTCGTAACTACCATGTTGTACCTTAAAGCTGTTGATTTTATATTCATGTTTTCTGTAATGGCCGTCAGGTTTACTGGCGGGAAAAGGTCAGGCAATACGGTGAGTATTTTTGAGGTTTACTGTGAACAGGTGTAAGTACACGTTTTTTTACTAATGCATCATGATTGTAGTCATTTCTTGAGAGAGGTTGGCTTTTTAGTGCTAGCGGAAACAGTGCGTTTTGTTGCTGCGGCTACACGCAGAGTTATCGTTTACATCGGCGTCTAGTCGTTACGACCATGGATGTAGCTAGGGGGGGGGGGGGGGGGGCAATGCCCACTCTACAATCTTCTTTGCCCACCCTAGAAAAATCAACAGTATTGAAGAGTTACTAACTGTTTAACCGCTTCTCCTTATAGAATCATTTCGTTGCCCGTCAGTCTATCTGTCAGTCAAGACCCTTTTTCTGAAGCACGCGTGGAGGTATAAAGTAGAAATTTATAGGTATCAAATACGTAAGGAAAGGATCTACCAACCCCACTGGGCCCGCGTTGTAGATTACAGCCCGCTCCCTCTTCAAGAGAGGAGGCCGGTGTCCCAGCAGTGGGAACATTAGAGACTGATTATGCAAGCAACGTTTATAAATAAACCCCTACATTTCCAGCTTACGAAAAACACATCCTTATAAACCCTTTTATTCGTATAAGACCATAAAATATTAAGTATGAATTTTATTAGCTCGCGTATAAAATACAAATTTTCTTACATGCCTCCATATATCATGATAAAGATCTTTCGAACGTAAAATATTAAAGAAAAATTGGCTTTAAAAGGCGATAAAAGAGTATGATAAAGCAAGGTATGTACCTAGCTATGCTCGGAGTCTCTTTGAAGTATAAAATCAGGAATGAAATTATCCGGAAAAGAACCGGAGTTACCGACATAGCTTCCAGAGTAAGCAAGCTGAAGTGGCAGTGGGCTGGCCATGTCTGTCGAAGAACCGATGGCGTGGCGTGGAGTAGACGAGTCTTGGAGTGACCGCGTATCGGAAAGCGAAGTGTGGGACGTCCCCAGCTAGATGGACGGACGACCTAAAGAAGGTGGCTGGGGCAGACTGGATGCGGATGGCGGCGGACAGGCGTTTTGTGGCACAGTCTGGGAAAGGCCTTGATGTAATAGCCTCCCGACCGAATTCGGTCAAGGTGGCCAATCTCAGCGGATATTAGCCAGGTACTCAGTAGATATTATTGTGCACGCAAACACAGGTGCACTCTCTGTTCCTTTATTCTCAAAGTTCGATGGGACGGCAATCCGACACGACCGGGGAGAGATCAGGCGCAGGACCAACGGCTTTACGTGCTTTCCGAGGCACGGGCAAGGTATGTAGATAAGTGCGCTATCTGCATAGCTATTCACAACCATTTGACAGGCTTCCGAGACGAAAATGACACACGGAGACTAAGCAAATCGGGTCATTATCATCATCATTTCAGCCGAAAGTCGTCCACTGAAAGAAAGAAAGAAAAAATATGCACTGCTGGATATATGCTTCCCCCAAACACCTCCACTTCGACCGGTTCTATGCTTCTCGCATCCAACGGGTTCCTGCGGCCTTCACAAGGTCTTCGGTCCACCTTGTGGGAGGCCTTCAAACGCTACGCAAGCAAATCAGGTATAGTATTTTTATCTCACGAAGAGAAGCGCGCTTTACTTGTGATCACCAAGTGTACACACACGCCATGAAGACACTAGAAGACAAGTAGCGTCAGAACATAACACACACTTCCGAATTCGCCATTATCTCGAACGGTACCGACAGCGCCTGCGCTTACACACACATTCACAGCGTATTTGTACACTTGTTAACCACAGGTGTACAAACACTCTGTCACTGTACATGGTGCATTATATTATCTAGGTAGCTCCTTGTTCCTAAACCTGGCCAGGCTTTTAACAATGCATGTGCCCCATTTTAGCCGTGGTCTGCACTATCGATCTATTATGTAACTGTATTAGCAGATTGCATCTAAAATAGATACAGACGTGACCAGTCTTACCAAGGGGTATTCTGTTACACAGTAACTGGGTTGCGGAGCGAGACAGACGCTCCATGTAAAATAAGTAAGTACAGACGCCAGCACATCAACCTACTACAATCTGTCAAATTTCTTTAATAGATTTTCAACTTTATCGCTAAAGCATTAAGGTTCAAGGTTGATTGGGAAAATTTGACAGTTTCGGGTAGCTTGACCTGCTGGCGTCCGTACTTGCATAAGAACACTGTGGCCCAGTGGTAACGAACGCGACTTACGAGCTGTAGGTCGTAGGTTCGAACCCAGACAGCACCATTGCTCTCAAAAGCGGTAAAGGAAAACATCGTGAGGGAACCGGCATGTCCTAGAACCAAAAATCCGAAGACATGTGACATGTACCAATCCGCACTGGGCCCGCGTGGTGGATGATAACAGAAAACAGTCTAACATCGCGAACTTGAGTGTTGGTTTTCACAATACGTTCCTTCTCTGTGTGCATTTTAATCAGCCTATAATGTCCCCACTACTGGGAAACAGGCCTCCTCTCTGTGAGAGGGAGTGGGCCTTAATGCACCACACGGGCTTATCAATCTCAATCTGAATCATTTTGAAGGATATTTGTTTTGTTGTTTGTTTAAGAAAAACATTGCCCCACACTAGGAATTTCTCCTGTATCGTGGGTGCGTATAGTAGTAAACACAAAATTCTTGGGCATAATAGTGGATCAAAACTGCAATTGGAAATCACACATCAATTACGTATGCGATAAGCTAGACAAATTCGTATACGCAATAAAACGTCTTCGATCACATACATTGCTTCACACTATACATGCACACTATATACACTGCTTCTTATGATCTAACGATCATAAGAAGCAATGTATTTGCTCAACAACGTAAATAACGCAATGAATGTTGTTGAACTGTCAGAGCAAAACACATTACCATTGATAGCGTGTTACGTCATTTCTCCTCCTGGACTGATCTTAGTTAATATAACGCAGAAATCTCCAAACCGTTTTGAACAAGTGTGGCGATCAATGCTCGTGACGATGTCACATGTTTTCGTGTTTTCTAGGGTTCCGTACCTCGAAAGGAAAAAACGGAACCCTTATAGGATCACTTTGTTGTCCGTCCGTCTGTCTGTCAAGACCCTTTTTCTCAGGAACGCGTAGAGGTATCAAGCTGGAATTTATATCAAATACTCAGATCTACTGACCCTTGAAGCTGTGAAAAAATCAAACTTCCAAGTCAACGCAATCAAAAGATACAGCCGTTTATGCCGCAAATTTCCGCAAATTTTCGACACTCGCAAGGGAATCAAAACCTACAGGGTACTTCCCGTGAACTCAGGTACGAAGCAACGTCTTATAGCACATATAAAGGAAAAATTGCGAAAATCGTAAATTTTTAGTTACATCTATAAAAATATTTTTATTAATTTTAAATTGTACGGAACCCTCAGTGCGCGAGCCCGACTCGCACTTGACCGGTTTTTGGTTCTAGGACATACCGGTTTCCTCACGATATATGAGAAGAGGACACTTTAAAAGATAAAATCAGGAATGAAATTATCCGGAAAAAAACCGGAGTTACCGACATAGCTTGCAGAGTAAGCAAACTGAAGTGGCAGTGGGCTGGCCATATTTGTCGAAGGACCCATGGCCGGTGGAGCAGACGAGTCTTGGAGTGGAGACCACGTATCAAGCAAGCGTAGTGTGGGTCGCCCCGAGCTAGATGGACGGACGACCTAAAGAAGGTGGCTGGGACAGACTGGATGTGGAAGGCGGAGGACAGGGTGTTGTGGCGCTGTCTAAGAGAATCCTATGTCCAGCCGTGGACTGCAATAGGCGAATGAGATATGAAAAGAGACAGTGGTATGCTAACTGCGAAGCTCCAGTCAGCTGGACTTCTAAACAACACAAGTGCAGACTCGCAAGTCTTAAAATCCGCAGATAAGATAGTCATTACGTTATAAATAAACTCTCAACTACTTCTGTTTGCGTAGCTAGGGTTCGCACGCGTACCGTAAAACGGGGTGAATAGGGATGCAGGGGTGAATCGGGACGAAACTTTAAAATGGATTTTAACGTTGAAATAATATGGTTTGATGCCAGAAAAGACTAATGAGTTTACTGCTTTTTAATTAAAGATTAAGTGTCCTTGTTAGCAACAAACTATATTATTTTAAAGTATAAATCCACTTTAAAGTTTCGTTCCGATTCACCCCTGCAAACCTATTCACCCCGTTTTACCGTAATCATGATTTTGAATTATTATTTTTTATCGTTACCCGCATGAACAGTGGTGGCTCAGAGGTAACGGCTGTGAATTACGAGTTGTATGTCGTGGGTTCGAACCCAGACAGGCGCTTCACTCTGTGTAAATTATTTCATCACCACTGCTCTCAAAAAGGCGAAGGAAAACATCGTGAGGAACCAGCATGTCCTAGAACCAAAAATTCGAAGACATGTGACATCTACCAACCCGCACTGACCGGCGTGGTGGATTACGGCCCGCTCCCTCTCACAGAGAAGAGGACTGTGTCGTTGAACGTGAACGTTATAATGCTATCGTTACCCGGTATTGTGTACCACTACAAAGCAGAGGCCTTCCCCTTTTTCCTGGCCATGTTTGCCCTGCAAACGTTGTCAGCAGTGCGATTCTGTAACCACCTCCCCGTCAAAACTTAGGTGAAGGGAGCGTGGAGTGAGCTGTCATTCCAACTAATGCTAGGGATTGACACTATTGACAGCTCACTCTAAGCTCACTTCACCTAACTTTTCACGGTGAGATTTTTACAGAATCGATCGGCAGATCGTCACACCACCTTAGACGTAGCGTTGGAAGGCACAAGGTGGACCGACGACCTAGTGAAGGCCGCAGGAACCCGTTGGATGCGAGAAGCACAGAACCGGTCGAAGTGGAGGTGCTTGGGGGAGGCCTATGTCCAGCAGTGGACGTCTTTCGGCTGAAATGATGACCACCTTCGCCGTGGTCTGCCCCGACGGCGATGTCCTCCCTCCGGCGTCCAGTGACTGACGTATTGGCAATTGCCCAACGATTGATGTTGGGAAATTGTATCTATGCTAATTGCGCGGTAAACTCTGCTTGCGAGATGCAGGATTTGCGTGACGTCAGTATGACGCGTTGTTCGCATGTGGCGTTGTAGATACCCCTACAATCTTATTTATGCTTACAGAAATTATAATACCGTACGTGTATCGATCAATGTATTGTGTGTTGCTGCAATCACTAGTTCCATCTGTCAAAAAACGGTTTACCTAATGGACAGGGTATAATAGAGATGTTGGGAAGAAAAAGACTCGTTGCGCCGACCCCAAATAAATTGGGATCTTATCCCAATTTATTTTTTCTGTGATCGCCAACCCTGCCGTCCACTCCAGATATTCTATCGCACTGAGCAATAAATAAGTCACGAACACGGTCTACATTTATTTAGAGTGTATTCCGATTCTTATTTTTGACGCTGGCAAGGTCGAGGAGGTAAAGATGGCGGTAACAACAACATCACATGTTTTCGTAGCTTTTTTTATCAATGAAAATGTGTTAAGGCACTTGTCCAACTGTCTAGGAAGGAAGAAAGCGACTAGCGATCGATTATTTTCTCGCTGAAGAAACGTGTGCTGATGGCGTCACTTCTTCCCAGCGAAAGTACTAGGAAGTGGTGTGCGGGCGTTTTGGAAGACTGTCGTATGTAATATTGACGTTCGAAAAGTGGTGATTCTCAGCCTATTTTGAATAAATGATTTTTGATTTACAATAGATGTGACAGTAAATGAGATGCATATATTTATAGTTGATCGCTGGTTGAACTCTCTATCTCCACTAGTTTGTAACCCTGACCCTAATAATGCGTAATCCCCTTTTAATCACAATCTGAATCATTCTGGAGGATATTGCTAATCCATTGCTTCATATGCTCGAAAAATGTGTCTGCTCAACAACGTAAATAACGCAATGAATGTTGTTGAACTGTCAGAACGAAATCCTTAGCTTCTGTCAGTGTGTTGCGTAATTATCTCGCAGATGAATTAACGTAGACGAGGCGAAAGGAATATGTAAGGATCATAATAATAATAATAAATCCCTGGACATTTCACACAGCACCATTTGTCCCAAGCTAAGCAACCTAATGCTTGTGTTATGGTAACAAGATGGCTGATAAACTACTTATATACATTTTATTTTTTTGTAAATACATACATATTATAGATAGAAAAACACCCAGACTCGGAACAAATACATGTAGGTCATACAAATATTTGTTGCGTGCGGGAATCGAACCCGCGACACGCAGCGCAGCAGTCAATCGCTTAACCACTGCGCCAACCGTGCCGTCTTTGTGTACACCCCATGGGAAGAAGGGGCGAATTTTTATTATGTATGTAAGTAAATACATACCTTTATGATCTAAGTATCCACTCTACCGTAGAGTACCTACCGTAGAGTAGATACCTAGATTACTATACCCTGTCCATTAGGTAAACCGTTTTTTGACAGCTGTCTTAGAACGTACATATTACACACAGGAGTAGTTTCTAGTGTGTGGGGCAAAGTTTTTATTAAAAAAATATATTGTATATAAATAAATACACAGAATATTCCAGATTACGTAAAAGTTAAGTATAAAATGCGTAATAAAATAAATATATAAACTGCCTTGTCTTATTGAATTATGTTATTTACGGCTTCTTACATACATTATAATACCGTATGTGTATCAATCAATGTATTGTGTGGCGGCAATCACTAGTTCCATCTGTCAAAAAACGGTTTACCTAATGGATAGGGTATAAGGTACAGGTAATGTAGATTCTCAACGTTACTAATAGGTTAGCGGTGAGCCGTAATGCAATGCCCGCTATGAAAGAAAGAAAGAAAAGAAAGAAAAACGTTTATATGCTATGCTGACATTTAACCACCGAGCTAAGCTATCAGCGGGCATTATCTAAATAGAATATGATTACTCGTTGCAAGTACTAATAACCGTAGTGTTTGTGTATTTAAAACCGTATCTTTTTAATTATATCAATATCATGCAAAAACAACGTCCAACAGCAAAAAAAAAATTAAAACTATTTATTTTGAAAACTTTTTTTTTGTTTTTATTTTCGGGGGGAAACCTTCAAAAGGCCCGACCTCAGGGGAGGTCGAGGAATGTGGGATTTCACTTCACTAAAACCACCCCGGTGATCACCATCAGCACATAGAGGTGGTCCCGGTTCCTCTTAAAAGACCAGTTCCGGAAGCCCCCTGCCCCTACGCAACTCCTGTAAGGTACATCCTTGAGGAGACTGTAAAGGGGCCTTCCCTGAGCCTCGTTATGTACGGCAGCACGCGACCACTGTCTTCCCTGGGATCATTTGGTGGGCGGACAGAGTCCCCACTCTATGCGCCCGCTTACAAAAAATACTTTTTTTCTGTTCCGCTGCTGAGTAAAGCCCTCCCTCATATTCTTCCACCTTTCCTTGTGCTGTGCCTTCTCCGTCCAATCGGTTAGGAACGAGTCCAAATCGTCACGCCAGCGTTTCTCAGGCAAAAAATACTTTTTGTGGTATTGCTTACAAAAACTACGTTCAAATAAAAGTATTTGAAGGTATTTTTTAACACGCTTTTATTAGGTCGACCTGTATGTAACTAACTATGTAATGGTATCTAAGGTTAACTTTTAACCATCTTCCAAGGGTCGTAGCGCATTTTACATGCAGCGACTGCCTATCTGACCTTCACAACCCAGTTACTGGGTAATACGAAACCCCTTGGTAAGACTGGTTGTCAGACTTTCGGGCTTCTGACGACCCGTAACGACTGTGAAAGATCCACGAATGACAACCGGGACCAACAGCTTAACGTGCTTTCCGAGGTACGAAGGGTTCCCGTACAAAACTACAACTATAATATTTAGAAGGCATATTCAACTTCAACTTTTATTTTGAAATTGGCAATGAAACAAATTACACATCTTATTACACTCAGTATATTATTTTTCAAGCCACAAGTGTTGCCAATATAATCTGATATCTGACAGTTACAAGTGCTAGTCAAATAATGATGGTAAACAGAGCCAGCCACTCGAGATATTTAAAATTAATTAAAAACAACAGATTATTTTTTGCACATGGTAACACCGCACGAAATGATTTAGTGCTGGCCATATACATTTTTTTTTATAAATTGTCGTCTGCTTAACCGGGCTTTCCTGTGGATGCCTTAATAAATTAGGGCTTCCAGCCAAGGCTTAAAAAACTTAAAAACTAAGCGACTACACGCTAAGGGCACCCCCTGTGGGGTACGGACCTCGGCTTAGGGCGTCCCTGGGAGAGGGCAGTAAGGGACAGGCTGGATCGGAATTATGTGCTGGCCATTGTTCGTGCTTTGGCTTAAAAAAATAAACCGGTCAAGTGCGAGACGGACTCACGCACGAATGGTTTCGTGGGGTTTTCCTTTCGGAAATTCTTAGTAGCAATCCACAGAAGACACTACTTTTTAGGGTTCCGTATCCAAAAGGTGAACACGGGACCCTATACCTATTGGTTCTAAGCCCAGGCCATCTGTGTCTCTGTCAGTTATCATCATCTGCCTAGCCTTGTCCCAACTACGTTGGTATCGGATTCCAGTCTAACCAAATGCAGCTGAACACCAGTATATTACATAAAGCGACTGCCTATCTGACCTCCACAACCCAGCTACAGGGTAATACGATACCCCTTGGTAAGACTGGTTGACAGACTTTCAGGCTTCTGACGACCCGTAACGACTGTCAAAGATCCACGAATGACAGCAAGGACCAACGGTTTAGCGTTCTTTCCGAGGCTCGGAGGAGTCATGTAAACATGGTCACCCATCTACTGACCAACCGCGGCAAGCGTAGCTTAACCTGATCTACTCTAATGTCGAACACTGTAATGTAAAAGCCAAATGTTTGTAAAAGATTAATGATGATGATGACATTGCAGTGTTAACAGGTATGAGAGAACTGTGTAAACCACCTGTCAACATGTAACAAGGCCTCAATTCTATATTATTTCCCGCGAAATCTTACCACGTGCAAACCACGTTAATGTCGTGTCTTGTTAACAGCAAGGAATCGTACGGACAACATGTATTTTGACAGTTCAAACCACGCCATTGTGCATTGTGTCATAGAGAATACGTTATACCCCGCCCATTAGGCTAACCGTCTTTTGACAACTGTCTTAGAACGTACATATTCCATATTAAGTAAAAGTTAACTTTAAAATGCGTAATAAAGTAAATACATAAACTGCCTTATCTTATTTATGGCTTCTTATAGACATTATAATACCGTACGTGTATCAATCAATGTATTGTGTGTTGCTGCAATCACTAGTTCCGTCTGTCAAAAAACGGTTTACCTAATGGATAGGGTATAATTATAGCAGATATAGTAATTAACTAAGGAATTGACGTGGTTTCGAAGTAAGGAATCGTTAAGTGGCCATAGCGAATTAGGACCCTAGTAATCATACTAGGGTCCTAGGGTAGCTGTCGTGCTCGCAAGCACTAGATTACTAAACCCGAGAAAGCCAGACTTTATAATGCAAGTTTAAAACAGGATGCCTTTCTCGCGCACTTCAACAACAAGAATGTTTACATATTATAAAATAAATAAACAAAATTTATCTAAGGAACATCAAAGATATTGTAATCGTAAAATGTAAAAAAAAAAAACGTTAAAACATTACGTTCGCTTATAAAAAGACGTTAAAATGTATATTTTGATAGCTACCGTCCGAGATGCTAATAAAAAACACATCTTGTTTTGAGATACCAGTTAAAAGGAACGTTTCGTACCTATTTAACGGTTCAGTTCTGAGTTCTGAGGAGGTTAAACTACGCTTGCCACGGTTGGTCCCTGGATGCGTGACCATCTTCACATACCAAGACCCCTCCGTACCTCGGAAAGCACATTAAGCCGTTGGTCCCGGCTGTCATTCGTGGATCTTTGACAGTTGTGCATGTGGGAGATTTTCAGTGGGAAAGATATTTATTCAACTAGATTGAAAATGCACTTTTTGGATTGGCTTGCCTAGAAAACCATTTGTTTATTAGTTTTCTATTTCATTATTTTGTTTCGAGTTGTTTCGGGAACCATTGCCAAGAAATAGATATGAAACTATACATATTGGTGTTCTGGATTTAATGACATTTCAAAGTCACTTGAAAACTGTATTATGAGTATGTATGACACAGTCAAAATTAAACTCAAAGCATTTATTTTAATGAAACCATTTACAGGCACTTTTGAATTGTCAAAATTAAATAGTCGGTCAGTTAGTCCCGAAAGTTCAAGCTTGTTGTCCATTCTAAAACGTAGATCTCTATGGAGAAGAACGGGCAAGAAACCAGTCCAGTCCCAATCATTACTATCCGCTACCGTTTTCCCAACTATGTTGGGGTCGGCTTCCAGTCTAACCGGATGCAGCTGAATACCAGTATTTTATATGGAACGACTGCCTATCTGACCTCCACAACCCAGTTACTGGGTTACACGACACCCCTACACACCCCTATTTGCAGACTTTTGGGCAACTGACTACCCGTAGCGATTGTCAATGATTTACAAATTACAGCGAGGAACAATATGCCTTCTGAGGTACGGAGTGCCTCGATATGTTTTGGATGGCCATCCATCCTCGAACCGACCGCGGCAAGCGTAGCTTAACTTTCAATCGAACCGTGTGAGTGTTATTATTTAGCAACGGGGCGGGTAGCTAATAACACTTAAATAATAATAACACAAATAATAGATAGTAATACTTTATTTCCCGCGAGACAACTAAAATACACAAACAAAGTTGTTCAGATGGGTGACTACCCATCTATAAAACAACTTTATTTCCCGCGAAAACTACGCTACAGACTAACACAAACGTCAAACGACGCAGTGCCAAAACTATTAGACCTTTTTAAAATGAAAATTAAATTGACATGCGAACTCCTTGGTTGCATGGCACCCCGCCAAAAAATTCTACCGATTGTATGTATTTAGTTTAGATAGTAAAATATTTGGACACCCGTAAATACAAGAATTTTAAGCGTTCGTCATGTTTTTCTGTGGTGAAGTCTCGGAAATAGTTTTCTTGCATTTTTTTTTTAAGATTTTTTCCGATCTTGAAAAATGCAATGTTTTTACAATACACTGCATAAAACTACTGGTGAGATTTAGTTTAGGGTATAAAACACTGACATTGTATAACGGAAAAGAGGGGCTTGTGGCTAATAATAAGGAGGAATAACAGTCGCAGAGGAATGAGGGTAATAACAGTCGCACGGGTCGATCGATCAGGTTAAGCTACGCTTGCCGCGGTTGGTCCGTGGATAGGTGACTATTTTTACAAACGACCCCTCCATACCTCGGAAAGCACGTTAAGCCGTTGGTCCCGGCTGTCATTCGTGGATCTTTGACAGTCGTTACGGGTCGTCAGAAGCCCGAAAGTCTGACAACCAGTCTTACCAAGGTTTTTCGTATTACCAAGTAACTGGGTTGTGGAGGTCAGATAGGCAGTCGTTCTTTGTAAAATACTGGAATTCAACTGCATCCGGTTATACTGGAAGCCGCCCCCAACATAGTTGGGAAAAGGCTAGGTAGATGATGATTCTATTCTATTTAATTGAACAGACAGCTGTGCTGCTGGGGAGTTTGTTGCGCCACTTCTTCTTCCCAGCGATAGCACTAGGAAGTGGTGAAGGGCGGGCGTTTTTGGGGGACTGTCTTTTGTAATTTTGACGTTCAAAAAGTGCTGATTCTAAGCCTAATTTGAATAAATGACTTAATTTTGATTTTGATTCTATAACGGAAGTGATTTAGTTTCTTGGCTAAAGTATGGTCTCTCAGGAGCTAATGAAATTTTAAATCAGAGTTAGTTATTGGAAAATTTATTTTGTAGTGAGTTAAAGGACTAAGGGCCGGTTATTGTTATGGTTATGGCTTTGTAATTACAATTAAAAGGCCATAATTTTGTAATTGTAATTTGAACCAACGCTTTTTTTGGTTTGACGATAGTGAGCGTCATTTTTGACGTATACATAGGTAAGCGTTATGGGTATCGTATTACCCAGTAACTGGGTTGTGGAGATCAGATAGGCAGTCGCTCCATGTAGATTACTGGTATAAGGCTGCATCCGGTTAGACTGGAAGCCGACCCCAACATACATAGTTGGGAAAAGGCTAGGCGGGTAAGCGAAGTTAATGGTTCACTAACTTTACATGGTAGATAATATAAAGGTATATATATGGGCGGCGGGATCGTCCGAAAGGGTTACCGCTGCCCTGGAACAGAAAGGGCTAAGGAAGGAACACGGGTGGGTTTTAGTCAGTAAGAGTCTGACACTCCCTTCCGCTTCACCCAGGGCGGGAGGGGTCATTTGATGATTTCCCATCCTCAAAAAAAAAAAAAAAAGTATATATATATAATGATATATATATATACTACTGATATCAATGCATTGCCCATAAATTCAAAAGCATATCGTGTCCAATGTTGAATTGTTTATGCCCAATGCACCAAGATTATGATGTACTCGTACCAATCGTATGTAATAAATAATGAATGAAGATAATGGCTCATAATAATTCAATCCGTTAACAAGTACAGTATACATGGCCGAGGTACTTTGAGTCCTAGAATTTGTGATAAATAAACTACCTACACTATACACATAGCTGTCAGGAGAATCAACACGAATATCCTACTAATATTATAAACGTGAAAGTTTGTATAGGTGGATGGATGGATGGATGTTTGTTACTCTTTCACGCAAAAACTTCTGAACGGATTTAGATGAAATTTGGCACATAGATGGTTTATAACCAGGATTAACATATAGGATACTTTTTATTCCGATATCCCCACGGGATCGAAACTTATGTGGGTGAAACCGCGGGGCGCAGCTAGTAACTTAATATCCTTTTGGTCCTTCGAGCCGGATCGGTTTTTTTTTTATTATGGTGATGACTGTTCTACTCCATAGGGATTTACGCTTGAGAAAGGGCAACCACATACTAATGGATTCAACTTTCTGACTTACTGCCCGGCGACTCCATGGTAACTAAAATGTGCCTGAAAACGGTTTATGTAATTGAAATCAGTGTTTTGACTACGAAACCCGGTTCAAACACAAATTAAACGCAAATTTTAATGCAATCTACCTAATTTCAAGAGACAAAGATAGCCCAGTCATAACCAAGTGATGGAGGCGTAAATATTATCTAACATCAGTCGGTTCAGATGTTTAGACATTGTTGCAATACGGATTCAAATTCTGGCCCGCAGGTTTGCGCGATGTACAGACGCCAGCACATCAAGCTACTACAATCTGTCAAATTTCTTTAATAGATTTTCAACTTTATCGCCAGAGTATTAAGGTTCAAGGTTGAATGGGAAAATTTGACAGTTTCGGGTAGCTTGACCTGCTGGCGTCTGTACAAAACCAGTTAAAGTTCAAAAGTGCCTGTAAATGGTTTAATTGAAAGAAATGCTTTGAGTTTGAGTTAGTTAAAACATTCTTCTTTCACTTATTAGCAACTTGCCACATCGATTTCAGCCGAAACCATGACTGAGCCGATATAAATCTTGACTGGGGTTGTCGACATTTGGGCCTGGCAGTTTTTATGCGTAAAAGCTAAAGTATATACGGTCAATGGCTTAATAGCCAAAAGCCTCGACAAGGCTCTCGTTAGGAGGAATGGTTACAGAAATCTACCGACTTTTGAACACAGACGTATTGCTAGGATGTTCCTTTCTCTGCATACCTATTCACAACCATCCGACAGGCTATCGTATCGAAATTGACACATTTCGATAACCTGATTTGCCTTGTACCCGACAGCTGTCGGAAGAATAGCGGTTGTATATTTGATTTAAACTGACAAAATTTTCGCGTTTTGGACTTGTGAACAGCGTTTATAGGACTCCTACGATAACATTGATTGATGTTCGATACGGTACGAAAGCGTATCGAGCTGTTGAGCCCTGATCGGCTGGATAATTACGTAACACACTATCAATGAGGGCTATCGCGCTTGCATTCGCCGCTAGAGGCGCTAGTGTAGAGTAAGGTCTCTAGAAATTTGCCGTAGCCAAATGGCTAAAACGGAACGCTTATGGATTCGTCATGTCTGTCTGTCTGTCCGTATGTCACAGCCACTTTTTTCCGAAACTATAAGAACTATACTGTTGAAACTTGGTAAATACCCTAGATGTATTCTGTGAACCGCATTAAGATTTTCACACAAAAATGGAAAAAAAAAACAATAAATTTTGGGGGTTCCCCATACTTAGAACTGAAACTCTAAATTTTTTTTTTCTTCAAACCCATGCGTTTACCCCACACGTATGGGTTTCATCTATGGATAGGTCTTCAAAAATGATATTGAGGTTTCTAATATATTTTTTTCCTAAACTGAATAGTTTGCGCGAGAGACACTTCCAAAGTGGTAAAAAAAAATATATGATGTACATTATCATGTAAACTTCCACCGAAAATTGATTTGAACGAGATCTAGTAGGTAGCTTTTTTTTAATACGTCATAAATCGTAAATTGTAATTGTACGGAACCCTCGGTGCGCGAGTCCGACTCGCACTTGGCCGGCTTTTGTATGGACGAACTGTCAAAAATTTTTCCTCAAAAAATTATTTCTAAGTTATCGGGCGTTGGAAGAATCATCCCTCAGGCAATTTTGTCCAGTATTTTTTTTTTCTACATACTTTTTATTTATATTGGAAATATGAAATTATTGTAGGTACGTACTTTGTTAATTATTAACAAACCAAAAGATATAACGTATCAAACCTATGCCAATAATAGCCAATATTAATGTGCAGTTAATACTTACAGGAATGCCAATATTAGCCCGCACTGCAACTTCGAAGCCATTAAATATCATAGTTTATTTTGGCAGGCTGGTTTACGTTGGCGCCAGAATTCGCCTCATTGTTTAGTTGTTAATATGTGAACAAAGAAGTGAACAGAACTGTTATTACAGTTCTGTTCACTTCTGTGTGTGGTCCGTTGAGAAATAATTTATTATTGTCGCGAGCAGAGAACCCAAGTTATCCACATAGCACACAAAATAATAAAAAAATGAAATGAACAGAAATCAGAAAGAATCAGAATCAGAAAAAAAAATGAATCAGAATGTTTGTGAACGCACCCACGATACAGGAGTAATCCCTAGTGTGGGGCAACGTTTTTAAAAAAAAAACAAAACAATAAGCCGGCTGAAGTGGCAATGGGCCGGCCAAATTAGCCGATGAACCGATGACCGTTTGGGGTAGACGTGTTCTTGAGACCGCGAATCGATAAACGTAAGGTGGGACGCCTTCAGGCTAGGTGGAGCGACGATCTTCGCAGGATCGCTGGTAGCAGCTGGATGAGAGTAGCCGAAAATCAAGTTGAATGGCGTGCAATAGGAGAGAACTATATCCAGCAGTGGAATGCTGTAGGCTGATGATGGTGATGATGAGAGCAGGGGCTCATCAGGTCGGCAGGTCGATCGATGAGGTTAAGCTCCGCTTGCCGCGGTTGCTCCCTGAATATATATACTATGACATTGGCTTACTTTGTAAAGTATTCTATTATTTTAATTATTGTGAATGTGAAGACTATGTGGGCCATTTTATTTATATTATTTTTAATTTTTCTCTCTGTTCTGTTAGTTTTTGTCATGGTCTGGCAGTTTGAGTAATTAATGTGGCCTACCCAAATGTCCTTTCTTTGGTATTGTTCGTCGAATCTCTCAATCTGTGTGGTTTTTTCCTCAAAAAACCATCTCATAAATCGATCTACACGGTCTTCATATGATCTGACCAAGATTATGTCTGGACTTTAAAAGAGACTGTGACCTCTGAGTTTGTTTCTGCCTTTCTTCTCGGACTAGTCAGGTAGGAAACGCCGACCTCATCTAGTTTTAAAATATGATTGACGTGTAAAAGTGTTTTTACAAACCTACTTACAAAATAAAATCATTTATCATTTAATGGGTGACCATCTTTACATTCCGTAACGTAACACCCCCGTGGCTCGGAAAGCACGTTAAGCCGTTGGTCCCTCGTGGATGTTAGACAGTCGTTACGGGTAGTCAGAAGCCCGAAAGTCTGACAACCAGTCTTACCAAGCGGCATTGTATTACCCTGTCACTGGGTTGTGGAGATAAATTAGGCAGTTGCTCCATGTTAAATACGTGAATTCAGCTGCATCTGGTTAGACTGAAGCTGACCCCAACATAGCTGGTGAGCCTCGGCAGATTGATTGAATTAATCTCCCTGTTCCTACTAATCTAATATCGCGACATATTCGCCAAAAATGCAAACAAATATGAGTTTATGGAAAAATAACTTTAATTCCTACACAATAAAGTTTAGTTTACGCTACAACTACAAACATTTTTATAACTTTTTCAGTCACTCTGAAATCAACTTAATTACCATTAAAATAAAGTTGATATTTGTTTAACTTGAAATAACGTCAGTTTTAAACCTAAATAATACCTATTTGAATAATTACCTTCGATTGTTTCTTTATTCTTTTTCAACTACCCTGCATACCGGAATCGACAATCGACTGACAGCTAGGTACCTACTTCAATAATAAATGGCTGACCTGCAAATGCCACTTGGTACCGTTTCTCACGGTATTATAAAATGACCATGGAATAGAAATGCATTTGCCAGGTGCTCTTTCTCAGACTGAAATAATAGTTCCTTTTTATAAAACCTTACGGTGTTGTTTTGTTTTACATACCTACTTAAGGCCGGTTGTTTCAAACGGTTGGTTAGCATAATATACGTACGTTCACCAAAGGAGATAAGTAACCAGGGCCGTCAGATAAAGTTGAAGTTTAGTAAAAAACCGACGGATGTTTTCGAATGAAATTTAATTTGATAAATGAATTACTGTTTGCTATATTGATAATTCAATTTTATTTTATTAGAAAACATTCTTCGGTTTCTTACTAAACTTCAACTATATCCGACGGCCCTGGTTACTTATCTCCTTTGGTGAACGTACGTATCTGTTACGTTAAGAGGGCGCACACAGGTCCACTAGCGCCACTACTTTAAAAAAATATTATCTCGTGACTGAGAACGAATTATGAAAATCTGCTCAATCAGCGACCTCGGTAAGTGTGTCTAGAATTTTCTAATACCTTTTATTAAGTTTCATATTGAGACACGAAGCAACTAAATACGACATATAGGAATGTGGCCGCTTTTCTTTAGATCGAATTTTGTTGCTTCGTGTCTCAATATGAAACTTAATAAAAGGTATTAGAAAATTCTAGACACACTTACCGAGGTCGCTGATTGAGCAGATTTTCATAATTCCTTCTCAGTCACGACATATTTTTTTTTTAAAGTAGTGGCGCTAGTGGACCTGTGTGCGCCCTCTTAAGTACTTATGTACTACTACTGTCTTAAACCGATCAATCGCCCTGTGCGGCTGTTATTATACATCCACGGGCCCCTCTCAATGTCAAAAATGTAAGAAAATCAGAGGTATTTTAACAGATTGAGACTGAGATCTGCCGATTGATTCTGTAAAAATCTCACCGTGAAAAGTTAGGTGACGTGAGCTTAGAGTGAGCTGTCAATAGTGTCAATCCCTAGCATTATTTGGAATGACAGCTCACTCCACGCTCACTTCATCTAAGTTTTCACGGTGAGATGGTTACAGAATCGCACTGCTGAAGGCCAATTCTCGTAATTTAAAACGTTCAAAATCTAGTCGCAGTCTCACGTCAGCGACAATCAATGTCAAAAACATGTCAAAAATGTAGGGAAATTTAGAGGTATTCTTGACAGATTGAGACTGAGATCAGACTGTGAACGTTCTTAAAATTACGAGAGAAAAAGAAATTACTGAAATCCGAAGGCCAATCTTCGGATTTCAGTAATTTCTTTTTCTTTGCACCGTGTTTGTTTAACAATGCGCTCAGCAATCATTTCTCTAGAGGTTCCTTCGTAAAGTATAGACTAGGCACAGATTCTCAAGGTGAGATCGTCATGCATTTTTAACACTACCTGCCTCTACAACGTTAGACTATTATTCAGGCGAGTCCCTGGTGTACAAGGAGATCGGAATCTATCGTTTTTAAACTAGGTAACCAACAGACGAAGCTTTTTTTTTTTTTTTCTGGATGGGAAATCATCAAATGACCCCCTCCCGCTCTGGGTGGAGCGGAAGGGAGTGTCAGACTCTTACTGACTAAAACCCACCCGTGTTCCTTCCTTAGCCCTTTCTGTTCCAGGGCAGCGGTAACCCTTTCGGACGATCCCGCCGCCAACAGACGAAGCTATTGGGATCAATTTTTCGCATACTTCTTGATATCCGATTTAGGTGAACTCAAACTCAAAGCATTTATTTCAATTAAACCATTTAAAGAGCAGTGGTGACTCAGTGGACTAACGAGTTGTAGGTCGTAGGTTCGAACTCGGGCAGGAGCTTTACTGTGTGTAAATCATTTCATCGTCACTGCTCTAAAAACGGTGAAGGAAAACATCGTGAGGAAAGCAGCATTTAATGTTTCTACTGCTGGTATTCAAGTCTCTTCTCTTCGAGGAGTGGGCTGCAATCTACCACGCGGGCCCAGTGCGGGTTGGTAGATGTCACATTGTCTTCGATTTTTTGGTTTTAGGACATGCCGGTTTCCTCACGATGTTTTCCTTCACCGTTTTGAGAGCAATGGTGGTGAATTTATTCAGTCTGCCTGAGTTTGAACTCAGTAAGTCAGGGTCGTTAATACTGGGCCACCTCTGCTCTCTCATAACTCAAATATCTCATATGCCTGTAACTACACCAGCGCTGGGCTCTGTCTCGTATAGGGTCTTAGCATTATGCTGAGCGATAGCCGTTTTGCGTGGATGTGACGCATGTTTTCCCCCCAAGGTATTTTTTTGTGTTTGTGTTCTTTTTTTGCGTCATGTTTAGCGCAAATAAACGTATTTTAACCGACTTAAAAAAAAGGAGGAGGTTCTCAATTCGGTTGTTTTTTTTTTGTTTATGGGTATAATGTTTGTTACCTCAGAACTCCATTATTTATAAGCCAATTTGCAATTTCTTTTTTTTGAAAGGATATACTTTCAGATTGGTTCCATAGAAATTTTATCAAAAACCGTTCAGTAGTTTGGGTTTTAAACCAAAATTACTGGTATAAATTACAACTTAAAAGTGAAAAATAAAAACTTTTTTACAAAAAAAAAAAAAAAAACAAACTTCCAAGTGTCCAACAAAGTGAAAAATACTAAAATTTTGGAAGTCGATGGCAAAAAACGAAAATGCGAATTCATCGACACCGACTTCCGAAATTAAAGTTATTTTTCACTTTGTAGTGTCTTTGGAGTCGTTTTTTTTTTTGTTAAAGTTTTACGAGTATTTCTTTTTCTGTCTTCTAAACTGGAACACAGCAACGCTGCTTGACGGGTAAAATAGGTATGGAGGTATGAGATTATACCTACCCTATTCCCTGGACGACTGGGGATCTTCGTGCCCTAAAGGGCTCCTTAAATATGTCATGAAGTTAAACGGCACTTAATAACCCTTACACTTCTGAACTGCACCCTAGGGATACTTCAGGCCACAAACAGTAATTATGACGTGACAAAGACGCTGTATTGAAAAAGCTTTTTAGGTTATAAAATAACGAAATTGTCAGCTGAGTGCCATCTTCTGAGATACAGGCCTCGCCTAGTTCACAAGATAGAGTCAATACCCTAAGTAAACCGTACGTAATACAGTTATTTGTGGCAAATATGACGCATAAAAAAGAACACAAACACAAAAAAATAACAAGTTGAGGGTAACCATGCGTCACATCCACGCAAAACGGCCATCGCTCAGCATAATGCTAAGACCCTATACGAGACAGAGCCCAAGCGTTGGTTTCCAGCGACAGCCGGCATTGACGTGATGATGTCAACCAATGCAGCATACGATTAGACATAAATAAAAACAACAATCAAAATATAAATTAAAATAAACCAGTGCAGCATACCTAGTAGACAAAAACTTTAAACGAACCGTAGAAAGGGAATTTGCGCACTTTTCTTACCAAATACTTATTAGCAAAGTGAACTTCATACGACGCCAGTGTGTCTGGCAAAACGGTGAAACTGTCGGTCCCGGCTCCCGTAGTCGGTCCTGGTTGTCACACGAGTGTATGAAAAATAAATAAGCTAGATGAGGTCGGAGTTTCCTATCTGACTACTCTGAGGAGAAAGGCCGAAACAAACTCAGAGTTCGCACAGTCTCTTTTAAAATCCAGATATAAACTTGGTAACATCATGTATAGATTAATGACTGAAATGGACTTTTGAGGAAAGTACCACATAGATTTGAGTGGACCTGCAGTGCGATTCTGTAACCATCTCACCGTGAAAACTTCTAGGTGAAGTGAGCGTGGAGTGAGCTGTCATTTCAACTAATGCTAGGGATTGACACTATGGACAGCTCACTCTAAACTCACTTCACCTAACTTTTAACGGTGAGATTTTTACAGAATCGATCGGCTGTATGTAACTATGTAATAGAATCTAAGGTAACTAATTTAACCATCTTCCAAGGGTCGTAGCGTAATGAAAATTGGCAGCTGTATGTAGTTCTGATGACAATACAATAATATGGTACTGTCGAACTGATCTGATGATGGAGCCGGAAGATATGAACTGGAACTTCATGATGGAAAATCGTATCATAGCTGTTTTGGATTTCTTAGAAAAGTCTTGTAATGAACTTTTACCACGATTAGGTTTCAAGGTCTGATGATGAAGCCGGAAGATAGGCACTGGCATCGTGCATTTATAAAAGCGTGTTTTTCTAGTGTTTTTTAAACTATTCATTATTTTTCACTTTAGGTAAGTATTTACAGTCACGTATTCCCTACAATTACCGCGCCGCCCAGTCTACTCCTTGATATGCAATGGTCGCTGCAGCACCATGAACTTGAGGCTACAGGAGCTAGTGCAAATCTTGGGGTTCATACGATTAATCGTGTCTGGTCAAACCAACGCTGGGATCATGCAATTCATTCGTTCATTAGGTAAGTATTTACAGACAGACATACTTCCTCCACTATTATAAGGAAATTGAAGGCCTGTAAGACGCTCTGTGGCATTATTGACGCGCCTGTTCTACATGCTGTGCTGACTCGCTTCTTTGTCCCAGACAATTAATGCCGCGGCAGGAAGCACAGGCTGTTTGCTGTGCCTTCATGTCGCACAGTTGCACATGCTAAGTCCCCAATACCACGTACTTACTCTGGGCGCACTTAATGATCTCTTGAACTCTAACACAGCCAACGATCTGTTTGCGGACGCATGGACGTTGATTTTGTCGGCATGTCAGAAGTACCTACTGTGAGAAGGATTTACGAAAGTGTAGTTAACTTTTTTACCTGAACTCGATGTTTTTATATTTTCTCTTTTAAGTGTATGTGTGTACAAACTGTCTTTAATTTGTTTTATACCGTTTTAATTAAAGAAATAGATACATTTGAGTGAAGACCCTAGATTCATTTTCTTGTGTCTAGTTGTTGGTGTCAAAAAAAAAATGGTGTGTCTTTCCATGAATTCGTCTTTAGTTTTAAGTAACTAACAATAGTATTTTGATTGCAAACCTGTTTACTAACAATTTATGGTTATTTTAGCTGTCCAGAATATAATTATCTTATTCTAAGTCCTCGAGAGATTGCGCAAAAGAATTTAAGCGCCAATTTTTTTGTTTCTCTAGCATTGTCTATGGGCAGAATTCAGGAGCCTACATAAAAAAAAAACATTTATTATCCCTTTGTGGTTCCCTTGCGATCTTTGGTAGCTTCGTAAATAATTGACCTTTTGATACCATTGTCTAGGTCTAAACAAGGTATGGCAATAAGGTAACTAGGTATTGTATTAAGAAATGGCAAGAAAATTTAAAAAGAAAACAATTTTTTTTTTCTTTAAAAAATGATCAGCTAAACAAGTGCAACAGTTACTCGGAGGTGTGAAAAATAAATATAAAAAAACTGCTTTACAAAATGTGAAAGTACCTACAGATAATATTCAGCCTCATATGTTTTCATTATAATAAATAGATTTTCAATTGTTAAACAAGAAAATTATTTCGTAAAAAGATACTTACATTCAGATTGAACGGGCAAACACTCGCAAAACATCACACTCCAATTACAATTAAAAAAAAAAGAACACCAATAGACAATCGAATAAATAAAAGAAAATCGGAAAAATATTACAATCGCCGTCCCTATAATGCCTTTCGCCCAGACGCGTCCGATTTCAGCACGCTGAATAAAATAACATTACTAACAAAAACACGAAATTCACATATTTATTCCTCGAATTTTATTCATGGTAAAGATATTTTTACTCGTTTATTTTTTACCGCGGTAATATTTGTGCGTTTTTACGGTAAAAATAGCAATGTTTACCGCGTTACTCGCGTGTGTCTCGGCCCGGGATCGGGCGGGTACTGGCGAGCGAGGTTGCCCTATTCCTAATTTATGTTACCCGAGGTGTATTGACTAAGTATTTCACAGTTAGGGGAGAGGTGAAAAGGGAACACCTTCGTGGTTTCTTAATGCAGTTTCTTTTGTAACTTTTGATGATTTAGTGCGATCGTAGATTAGTAGGGATTTCTTTTTGGTAACATATTCCCTGGAGTATCTTTCAATAAGTATTTAAATGGGATAGTACTTTAATATTTTCTTTATTCGTCCATTATAAAAATACCTAATAGTTACATGTTTTCTATCAGTACCACCAAGGAAAACTGTGGACTGGTCTATCCGTATCTAAATTGAAAACTTTGCAAAGTCTACTGAAATAACAATTAGGTATTAGATTTTATTAATTAACTTCTGCCATTTGAACAAAAATACGTACCTTTATCATTCTTGTTTTAAGACTTTTTTCAGTAATAATCAAAATACACATTGTCTTTACAAATATTAATACAATAAAAATTACAACCCAAGATATCTTTAAATAACCCTGTATAATTTACGATCCAAATCCCGCGCTGTGTGTGCGTCAGGTCTAAATACCAAAACTCCTTGTTTCCAGGGGAAAATGCTTAGGATGGCAACACTGCGGCAACTCCGCGCCGCCATTAACGTTATCGATGTCCCACAGATGATAGCTCGGCTCGGGGATGCCGATACGTTTCGTTCGTTGCTTTTTTAGAACTGTATTTTTAAAGAAAAACGTTTGGTTGACAAACATTTTTGTAAGATCGGTCGAGTCGACCGGCTATACGATAATAGCCGATTCCGTGGGTTTAAGCACGGTTGGCAACGGGGCTTCTTTCTACAGTGTGTTTGGTTAAACGCGGGACATAGTTTCAGGGAGTGAAGTCTTGTAGCATTAATGTAGTGCTACCAGTAGTCACATATTATGAGGGGGCGTTAAATAATAAAATATTATTGGGGAAGTGCCAAGGTAGCCCGCAAAATTATTTTTTTTTACGATTTTTTTATTTGCAGGACAGTGTCCCATAGATTGATAGTTCATGAAATAATCATTAATTGGGACAATACGACCATACAGGTTTGTATTGGTGATTTTAATTTGGGTGATTATAATTCTATAAAGTCATAAGCCCGTTGGATGCGAGAAGCACAGAACCGGTCGAAGTGGAGGTGCTTGGGGAGGCGTATGCCCAGCAGTGGACGTCTTTCGGCCGAAATGATGATGAAAGTCATAATAGGGTAGTTTCCTGGGTAAAAAAATAATAATTCTATTTATTTTAGTCCGTCAGTTAGATTATCGAAAAATAATGGACACGTATTTTTACTTTTGTCAACCAAACAAAAAATCACAAAGATAAAGCGCGTCAAAATTTGGGAGTGGGAGGTCGTGACGTCACTTGCTTGCAGAAGTGTCACAAGCAAGTGACGTCACGCGGAACTTTAACGGGCGATATCTTCCTCGTTTTTTATATAATTGACATAAGAAAAAATACGGGTCCAATATTTTTTGATAATCTAACTGACGGATTAGTTAAATTTTTTTAAGAAACTAGCCTATTGTTACGGTCGCGAATGATATTTTATATCAACATACCACCTGACACAAATCCCCTGCAAATCGGAAAAAAATTATGAAAACTTAAATTTCGCGCATCCCCATTATATTTATACCGTTTATTCTAAGGACACGAGTTTACTTCTACGCGCCTATTATATCACTGTTGTTTTTTCGAAACAAAACCCTCATCATCATCTGCCTAACATAACATAACATATAGTCCACGGTAAGACAACCATCTGTATGGATGTATATATTGGAAAAATATTTTAACAGGTTTTAAAAAACAAACGCTTTTTAAAATTAAATGCAAAAATAGAATTTATTATAAATAATAATTATAAGGAATGTAGCACACGATCCCATTCATTTGGATCACGATTGTCCGTCCTGGGGGAAAAAACGAATCATGTAGTACCAACCTAACAATAATATGGCGCCCAGCATGGGACAGTTTTTACTTAAAAAAATAGTAATAAGCAAGTATTTTATATAAATAATAATATGTTTATTTACATTTATTAAGCACATATTTATAAATGTGTACATAATATTAACGTTTGAACCAATTTTGATGCAATTTTCTAGACAAAAAAAAGTGTAAAATTTGATTTTTAAAGGTTGAAAAGGTTGTCCACATGCAAATAAAAGCCTTTTAATACATTAATACTTATATTTGAGAAGGTGGTAAGAAAATAGTAACATTATTATTAAATTATTAAAAATACCATTACGACAAGCCCCCCCTTTGGCTATGTCGTGAAGATACAATTATCATAGGAATAAAATTAGAACATTACGTATATAGTCGCAACCAACTGGTTTAATAAGCCGTTTAGTTAACCGCCTAGCCTTTTAACTAAACGGCGGCCGTTCAACTAACGGCCTGAATGTTATTCTATAAATTAGTTTAGGTTGGAACTGTAACCAATCACGTGCGAGCCGAATTGGTCGCAGTAACTAAGCCAGGGCACCCCGATCAAATGGGTTAGGTTAGAACCGTCAACCGCGTGCGAGCCGAGAGAGCGAAGCGAGGCGAGCACTACTTCCAAAGGCCAGGCGGTTGACTAAACGGCTAACTAAACCAGTTGGCTGCGACATATATATTACAAAGTTTGCTATTTCTAGCGAGGACAATCCCCTTTATCGACTGAAAATCGGACACTCAAACGCCACTCAACTGTACGTAGTTGTTAACACCCAGTTTCATAATAAGTTAACATGAGTTGGCTTTTAGAAATAGGGATAATTCATAAATATAATTGAAGTTGATAATTCGATTCATATTCTTGTACTTTGCAGGTATGTACCTATATTGCAAAAATATTTTTTAAGTTTTTATATTTATGCCAGATTCATAATTTTTAACCGCCAGTACCTAAATTAATAAATAATATGTATTCATGCTATATATTTAATTTTAATATTTTTTCTGAATTGAGAATTTGAAGTAACTTTTGGAAGGGGAAGTAAGAATCAATTTCGGGCTAACTTAGCGCTCCCTTAAGTTATGGTAAAAATCACCGTAGTGTTTAAGTTGCAAGTTCTCAAATTCAAATTCTCAATTCCGAAAACCGATGAGAGCCTCGTGTCAATCGATCACAAGGAAAGGTAATTCATTCTAAAAATACGGTTTAACAACGTTCGCATTTTAATCTTAGGGCCGGTTGTTTCAAACGGTTGGTTAACGTAACATACGTACGTCAAAATATATTAACGATTACGTACTCGTTATTATTTGACATACGGCAAGGCCATAATTTTGTAATTGTAATTTGAAACAACGCTTTTTTTGAGCGCATACACGTGTGTCAAGTGGACGTGAAACAACCCGCCCTCAGTCTCAATCTGTCAAAAATACCTCTAATTTCTCTACATTTTTGACAAGTGTTTGACATTGATTGTCGCAGAGATGAGATTACGAGTACATTATGAACGTTGTTATATACGGGGATTGGCCTTCAGACACTATCCTCTAATAAACAAGTACGCTAGACTAAATAAACTATACGAAATGGCAATTGTTTTACTTGTTTTTGTGCCGATTCAAAGCGCCCCGCTCGAGCGTCGCAGGAACTAACATTGATACATTATTGCAAATGGCCGTCGTGTTGTTTTGTTACGTCTCTGATGATTTAGGTCTAAATCGTGGAATAAGACTTTTTGTGTATTTTGTGTTTACTACGAGATATTTAGAACATTTTTATCACGAGAGTATGCGCATTTTGTAAAACTCACTATCAAAAATATTAGTTCCACAGACGCTCACGTTGATATCAGCGCCAAAATGGCGAAAATCAAATGTTTTCGTTTTGTCATCGATAGTATGATGTCCAGCGTACTTGCATAATATAGGTCAGTGCCTTCAATAACATGAGATTTCACAGCAGATTGACTAATTAGGGTTTTTTGTAAATGGAGGTTACTATTACTTAATAAGTATATTTTTATACATGATAATAATTAATTTAAATTAGTTAACATTTATTTATTTAAAAAATAAAAACGCAAATTAGGATCGCATATTTATTTAAGTATAATTATTTATAAAAACAACTTCGAGGTGTTTGCCCAGCAGTGGACAAAGTTGACTAATGGCCAGTTTCTGAGAGATCTCCAGATATACTTTTTATGGCTATAAATTAGATATGTAGTTATCCATTTAAGTTTTTCCTTAAGACTACGCTAGTCGACGGCTCGACCTCGTTCGTGGGCGTGGGCTAATATTACAAACGCGAAAGTTTGTGAGGATGGATGGATGTTTGCTCTTTCACGCAAAAACTACTGAACGGATTTGGATGAAATTTGGCAGACAGATAGTTTGTAACCAGGATTATCATATAGGATACTTTTTATCCCGATATTCCCACAGGATCCACACTTATGCCGGTAAAACCGCCGGGTGAGGATAGTTATAAATGAAACAGTTCCTTAATAATGCACTGAGAGTACTGCTGCGGCTGCCGTGGCGTTGTAGTGCGTCAGGGATGTTTGCGGATAATAATATTAATGGTTTTGCCGCCATTATTAGGGATAGATGCGCATCCCTGATGACGTGTGTTCGCGGCGGACCCAACAGTATTCTCAGTGTGTTCGCAGATCGGTGGGATTCCCCGATGTTGCGGAGGTGGATGCTCCACGCTGAGTTTTAATTGTATGTACATCTGTGTCTGTAGCCTACTAACTCTAGAAGTTAAGTAAAATTGTTATTTACCCTAATTATGGACTCCTGTTTGAAATAAAAGTTTTCTATTCTATTCTATTCTAAAGCCATGCATATACACATGCCTGCTTATACACGTACTGAAGTACTGCCTTAAGAGTTCAAAAACTCCAATGTATCAAGATATTGAACAATATCCCTATTAAATACCAGCGTCAGACAGCATCTGTCTGGCATTAATGCTGAAATGAAGCTTTTTGGCGCAGCCGTGAGGCACACACTATTGTTGTCTGAAACATTACTTTTTATTTTATTAATTTTTGTATTATGTGTTTCACAAACTGTGTCCAAATAAACTCTTTTCTTTCTTTCTTTCTTTAAATAGATAAACGCCAGTCAGGAATACCTCAGAAACCAGCCACAATTCGACTAAGGGTTGATTTTTCAATCGACACATAATTCATATTCTTGTAATAATAATTAATATTCGTGGAATAAAATTGACATTTGACAGTTTTTGTCTGGAAGAACTGTCAAAAATTCAATATTATTCCTGCGATAAAATTATCTAGCATTGGAAAAATCTGCCCTAAAACTTATACCGAATGACAATCGGCTTTCGACCAGTCGTGAAAGGATTTTCAAGCCGATTTATCTCCAAATCGGTTGGAACAATATTCGGAAATTAACTTAACAAGTAAAACCGCATCAAAATCTATTCATTCGTTTACACATATATTACACAGACGTAGAACCCAGCCGAGTGTGTGTGGGTTCGATTCTTGGGAATTGTAGGGTAGGTAGATTTCCTTTTAACCAACATCTTTTAATAAACTACATGAAATTACTATATTAAACTGCAAACAAATATTAATTTACTACAAAACATCAACAAAAAAAAGTAAAGAAAAATTAGTTATTCTGCACAAACGAAACGCACCATTAAGTAGGTTCAGATGCCCGTACATCAAGCTACCCGAAACTGTCAAATTTACCCAATCAACCTTGAACCTTAATGCTTCAGCGATAAAGTTGAAAATGTATTAAAGAAATTTGACAATTTAAATATTTTGAGCGGGGCGGGAAACGAAACCAATGCCCGCGCGGAAACGCGTTGTCATTGTAAGTATTTCTTATTTAAAATCTGATCTGAGTTTGCACTAAAACTTCCAACATTTTTACGACTTTTTCAATAGTTCAGTAAGTTCAGTAATAAAGGTGATATTTGTTTACAAATAAACAAATATTAACTTTATTACAGTGCAAATTAAGTTGATTTCAGAATGACTAGAACTTTTGGAAAATGATAAAAATGTTTGAAGTTGTAGCGTAAACTGAACTTTATGCGTGGGCATTACAGTTATTTTTCCAAAAACACATATTTGTTTACACTTTTGGAAACAAAATTGCGAACGCAGTCTAGAAACAATTGCGCAAGGGTGCGTGTGCCGCGCACCGGAGCATGGCCCGCGGTAATGTGAGCTATCCGCCTTAGGATGTTCACGCAATTGGGTAGACTATAGGAACACAATGTAGATACATAAATAAACAAAAAAATATGCTTCAAATACATAACCTCCACCTTTTTCAAAGTCGGAAAAAAAACCTCCCCATAATATTCCCGAATCAAATCTCCCACACACACATACAAATAAAATGGAAATTCAATAATTTACAATAGCAACACTCTCACGTACACTCAGTTCAATGTTTATACACTACAAATATATTTATATGTAACATTACATATTTATGTACGCACTATCATTATCATACCATGTTGCGCCCGTTATCGCCTGCTATCCTGTCCACGATCTGAGGAAAGATAATTAGAAATAATACATTTTGTTATTTATACTTCGACTTTTAATCATATTCAAAAACTTAACAGTTCAAAGAAAAATAATGTTACCACACTAACACTAATATAGTGTTGGGGTAGTGAACGATTTTACGTAAAGAACGAATGATAAAAATGGTTTAATTTAATTAAAACTTTAAATATTCGTAATATTTTCGTAATTCGTCGACTATTCGAATATACGAAAAATTTAAACAATTCCCAAGATGTCCTGGAAGAGAAAAGACATATAATATAATTTACAATAGTGTATATATTGTTTTTACGACAAGTTATTAAATATAATATAAAATTTTGCATTTAAGTTCATTCAATTTCGTTCATTCTTGCACGACCTCACTATCTTTCTTTTTGTCAAAATCTGGTAACCCTTGCAACTGTCAAGTTACTGAATACAATTAAAAGTCGAGGTATAGCAGTAATTTGCGCCAGTTATATAAATTTCTCCAGTATAGCTATTCACAACGACCCGACAGGCTACCCTATCTAAAATTACACATTTCGATAACCTGGGGGTCTACTCCGAAGAAGTATCGGCCGAATGTTCGGCCGTTTCCTGCTACGAAGTTACTATTTGGTTCGGTCAGTCCCGATCCTACACTCTTTCGAATATTGACTATGGTCCCGACCCAACTGAGCCGATCCGAACGTTTTTTCGCATTTTTCAATAATATTCGGTTCGGCCATGTGTCGGTCCGATCCGAACATTCGCACTTCGCACTTCGGAGTAGACCCCCTGATTCGCCTTGTCCCGACAGCAAACAGCTGTCGGCAGAAGAGCGGTCGTGTATTTCATTTCAACTGACAATTTTTTTCGTGTTTTGGTCTAGTGAACAGCGTTCAGAAGTCCTACGATAACATTGATTGAACTTCGATACGGTACGGAAGCGTATCGAGTGGTTGTGATTATTAGCTATGCAGATCGAATTTCGGACATGTCGATTGTCGACCAATCTCAGCGGAAACCAGCCTTCGGCGCGGGAGATATTATAGTGCAGGTGTGTGTGCGCAGGCACAGGTGCACTCTCTTCCCTCACTCTCATAATCCGATGGGACGGTAAAACGGAAATTAAAGATCTCATTTCCGACCAGCGCTGGGGCTCTGTCTCGTATAGGGTCTTAGCATTATGCTGAGCGATGGCCGTTTTGCGTGAATGTGACGCATGTTTACCCCCTTTTTTTTGTGTGTTTGTTCTTTTTTTTATGCGTCATGTATGCCGCAAATTAATGTATTTTCTTTCTTTCTTTCTTATTTAGCTTTCAAATTGAAAACAGATAAGTAAAGTATATCGTTTGGGAAATAATAATGCAGAACAGCCGCTGCCGTGAGAGTTAGAGAATGTGTTCCTGACACCAGTTAGTGCGACCATTCTACAAGCTGATCATCATCTGCCTAGCCTTTTCCCAGCTATGTCGGGGTCGGCTTCCAGTCTAACCGGATGCAGCTGAATACCAGTATTTTAAATGAAGCGACTGCCTATCTGACCTCCACAACCTAGTGACTGGGTAATACGATACCCCTTGGTAAGACTGGTTGTCAGACTTTCGGGCTTCTGACGACCCGTAACGACTGCCAAAGATCGACGAATGACAGCCGGGACCGACGACTTTACGTGCTTTCCGAGGCACGGAGGGGTCTTGGTATGTAAAGATGGTCACCCATCCACGGACCAACCGCGGCAAGCGTAGCTTAACCTGATCAATCAACCCGTGCAGCTGTTATTGCTTAGCCATAAGCCCCTCCACAATTCTAGTAGCTAAAAAGCTATTTGTTAGTAGGAAACTGACAGAAGGGCAATTTCCATAATTAAAAACGTTCAAAATCTAGTCGCAATCTCATCTCAGCGACAATCAATGATTTGACAGATTGACACTGAGATCAGACTGTGAACGTTCTTAAAATTACGTGAATTGCCCCTCAGCTGTCAACCACGCATTTTTTTTCTTTCTTGAAAACGTTGCCATTGCCCCACACTAGGAATTTCTCCTGTGTCGTGGGTGCGTTTACAGACATATAAACTCACATACACAAACAGCCAGACCCGGAACAACTAATTGTAGGTCATACAAATATTTGTTCCGTGCAGGTATCGAACCCGCGACACGCAGCGCAGCAGTCAATCGCTTAACCACTGCGCCAACCGTGCCGTCAAAACCGTCAAATCTCGGCATTATCTCGTCGACCACACTTTAAACACATAAACCTTTTGACTAATTGTAAGCTGGATGTGATCAACAAAAGTATAAACTCACCCCTCTTATGATAGGAAAACTAAGCAGAGATCCTAGTACTGGCACCATTCTTAAGAAGTTCACGGCTGCTGGCAGGAACCCTCTGTGAACAAGAAGTAAGAACACAATTAATCATCATCTGTCTAGCCTTTTCCCAACTATGTTGGGGTCGGCTTCCAGTCTAACCGGGTGCAGCTGAATACCAGTACTTTACATGAAGCGACTGCCTATCTGACCTCCACAACCCAGTTACTGGGTAATACGATACCCCTTGGTAAGACAAGTTGTCAGACTTACGGGCTACTGACGACCCGTAACGACTGTCAAAGATCCAAGAATGACAGCCGGGACCATCGGCTTAACGTGCTTTCCCGTGCGTCTTGATATGTGAAAATGGTCACCCATCCACGGACCAACCGCGGCAAGCGTAGCTTAACCTGATCGATCGACCCGTGCGGTTGTTATTACTTAGCCACACGCCCCTCAAGAAGAACACAATTAATATCTGCATGAATTATATTCAATCACCTCAGCCTATCGCAGTCCAGTGCTGGACATAGCCAGCGCCACAACACCCTGTCCTCCGCCTTCCGCATCCACTCTGTCCCAGCCGCCTTCTTTAGGTCGTTGGTCCATCTAACTGGGGGGCGTCCCACTCTACGCTTGCCGATACGCGTTATCCACTACCAGGACTCGTCTGCTCCACCGGCCATCGATCCTTCGACAGACATGGCCAGCCCACTGCCACTTCAGTTTGCTTACTCTGCAAGCTATGTCGGTAACTCCGGTTCTTTTCCGGATAATTTCATCCCTGATACTATCCTTTAAATAGACTCCGTGCATAGCTCGCTCCATAGCGCGCTGAGCGACTTTAAATTTGTGAACCAGCCTACATTACCTTTATACCCTGTCCATTAGGTAAATAGTTTTTTGACAGATGGAACTAGTGATTGCAGCAATACATTGATTGATACACGTACGGTATTAAACCCATAAATAAGATAATTCAATAAGATAAGGCAGTTTATATATTTATTTTACTACGCATTTTAAATTTAGGTAACTTTTACGTAATCTGGAATATGTACGTTCTAAGACTGCTGTCAAAAAACGGTTAACCTGATGGACAGGGTATAGGTTACTCTCACATTTCACACGTCTGCCTAACCCAGGCGTGATGTTTTAAATTAAAAAAATATATCCTGAAGGTCAGACTCACCGGAATAACAGCAGAAACCCGTAGATCTCAGCGATCATGCCGATCATGGGCCATCCCAGCAGCACGATGGAGATGCCACCGAAGAACGCTACGGAAGCCTTGATCTTATGCCGTTGGAAGAAGAAGAAAAACGTCCGCTGCAGCCCTATGACGCAGGCCAGGCCGCTGATGAACAGGATCTGAAAAAGTAAAAAGTAAAATTATAACAACATCACATCACGCATGTATACTGCGTCTGCGATTAAGTTTCCAAAATGCTAACAAATATGTTTTTGGATAAAACAATGTGAAGTTGTAGCTTGTAGCGCAAATGGAAATTTATGTGAGGTTTTATAAAGTTCAATCTCAAACATTCGCCCGAGTGAAATTTCTTATTCCCACCCACCCCGTTGCATCGCATCGCCCGTCCCCGATATTTCTTCCTTTTCGCTTTTCGTTCTTTCCAACATTTTTCCTTTTGCTGGGCTCCCAAGAGCTCTAGCGTTAAGGTTATAGCACATTACACCAGCACCGCAACTGCACAGCTGCAGCACGGCGTCGCCTCGAATTTAGGGCCCTCGCCCACGGCGACTTTTTGTAGCGATGCAGTCGCGCGTTAAGCAAACGCGCGACAGCATCACTTCTAACGCGTGTTAGTCGCATTTGCAACGCGCTACTGCATCGCGATTGTATCGATACAAACGCGCGACCGTTATGACCCGCGATGGTTAGTCGTTCTTCAGCTGATATACATTGTCTCATCATTGTATTTCTGCGTGTCAACTCTGGTTTTACAATGGAAAGCAATTCACAAAACGTCGAATATGACATTCTATAACAACTTTTGAATTTAAGATCATAATTTTTGAGTTGTTTGAATGTTGTTACATGATGTCCACAAAGTAATCTCTGGGTATTAAATGGATGCATCCAATATTGACGCTGCTTCCGTTGCCTACGCTTCGGCTGCTTACGTAAAAGCAGCACCAAAGACAACGTGACCAATGTTGCCTCAACGGAGTCCATCTTGCAACTGTATTGATCCAAGGTATTTTTGTATCGTAACTGCATCGCGACCGAATCGCGTTTGCATCGCGACCGAATCGCGTTTGCATCGCGACTGAATCTGGTCCCGTGGGCGCGGGCACACAGCTAGCGACTGCTTCGCGTCTGTATCGATGCTACGCGCGAGAGCATCGCGACTGCATCGCTACAAAAAGTCGCCAGTGGGCGAGGGCCCTTAGGCTACGGCTAGCTGCCAGCGCGCTAACTACGCGTCGTCCGCAGGGTGCAAGCTCGCAGTCCGCGCGCCGGCCGCAACTTGTAAGCTCACAGTCCGCGCGGTGGCCGCGAGGTGCAAGCTTGCTGTCACCGCGAACTCAATATTGTTATATATGGCATAATATGGCGGTGGAGCGCGGGTGACGCGCGACGGCGCAGTGACGTTGTTTCGCTGGCGACTCGGAGTCGGCGCGTAATAAGCATGCGGTTGACGCGCTGTAAGCACATGATCCACTCGCTTGCAGCACGCGGGCTGCGAGTCGAGTTGTATGGTAGCGGCAAATGCGCTGACTGCCCGCCGTAGGCTTTTTCGTATTGACGTTATGAAATATATTATACTACACACAATTTAATGCTCTAAATTGAATGACAAGTTAAATGCTGGTTTGGAGCGGTGCCGTTGCGGTGCCGGTATAATGTGCCATGACCTTTAGCGTGATGTTAAATAGCTGTCCTCAAGAGTTAGACTAACAAATGCAAGAAGAATTTGTCAAATCCGACAAGTACTTCTAGAGATTAGCGCGTCCAAACAAATAAAAAACCGGCTAGTGCGAGTCGGACTCGCGCACCGAGGGTTCCGTACAATTTAAAATTATTAAAAATATTTTTATTATATGATGTAAGTAACTAAAAATTTACGGTTTTCACCATTTTTCCTTTATCTGTGCTATAAGACGTTGCTTCGTATCAAATTTCAAGATTCTGATTTCACGGGAAATCCCTGTAGGTTTTGATTCCCTTGCGATTGTCGAAAATTTGCGGCATAAACGGCTGTATCTTTTGATTCCGTTGGCTTAGAAGTTTGATTTTTTTTCACAGCTCCAAGGGTAGACCTGAGTATTTGATATAAATTCCAGCTTGATACCTCCACGCGTTCCTGATAAAAAGGGTCTTAACAGACAGACGGACGGACAACCAAGTGATCCTATAAGGGTTCAGTTTTTTCCTTTCGAGGTACGGAACCCTAAAAAACAAAGTCGTTCATAGATCTTTGACAGTCGTCATGGGTAGTCAGAAGTCAAAAAGTCTGACAAACAGTCTTACTAAGGGGTATCGTGACCCAGTAACTGGTTTGTGGCTCAGGAAGTCGCAGGTCAGGCAGTTGCTCCATATAAAATATGGTATTCAGCTGCATCCGCTTAGACTGGAAGCCGACCCCAACATAGTTGGACTAGGCAGATTGATAAATTTAAATTAACACAAATACTTACATTGCCTATAGCCAGCAGGCCTTTATCGAATAACAGCAGCACTCCTAGGAACAGGAATGTCATGCCGAACCCGGCCAGGCCTACGCCTATTTCTGTAATTAACAAATAATTAAACTTTTAGTATGTGGGCAAGAAAGAGGTGCATAAGGGATATAATAGGGGTTCTGGTTTTGTAATGTTAATTACCGAACATAAAAGTACCTAGTATTGTATACAATCAAGTATTTTTTTAAATTGAACAGACAGCTGTGCTGCTGGGGAGTTTGTTGCGCCACTTCTTCTTCCCAGCGATAGCACTAGGAAGTGGTGAAGGGCGGGCGTTTTTGGGGGACTGTCTTTTGTAATTTTGACGTTCAAAAAGTGCTGATTCTCAGCCTAATTTGAATAAATGACTTTTGATTTTGAATAATTATAATTGTGTAACACACTGTCATCAGTCGGGCCTTATCAGACTACCAGTACTGTGACATTTAGTTTTTAAATGCCGCAGCATCATGCTGAGATAGGAGTATTTTAGCCTCGTATAGGATTTTTTGTTTCATTTTTCTTTTAGTTAGTTTTTGTTTTGTGTCATTTGGTTTTTAATTTTTTAGTGTGTTTAATTTAGTTTGTGATTTTCCTGTACGAGTCGCAATAAATACCTATTATTTCTTTCTTTTAACTAAGGGAATATAGGTGATGAGTAGGTATGGTGATACTACTGCTGATACGGTACGCAAAATACATGAAAAATGAATCATAGTCTGATAAACCGTAGTTCTTAAGCTTGGAGTGATATTTAATTTTTTCTTTAAGTATTTTGAATACCAAGGTTTTATACCAAGGGGGTAATTAGACATAGATCTGATGATTTTAGTTGGTACGAATGCATTGACGAGGAGTTGCGGTCACCAGCCCATATTACCTACTGCTGATAATTTGCAAGATTTAGCAGATAATTATAATGCATCATTCTTGAATCATTCATTATTAAGGATTATCCATTTATCAAACCTGATAGCATCTGCATTTGTCACCAAAAAAGTCCTTGATTTTAAACAGATTTCAGCTATTTTCTTATGGCTCTCTCCTTATTACATGGTAGGTATAAAATAACAAGAAAGAGCAGTGGTGTCACAGCGGTAACGGCCTTAACAAACGAGTTTTAGCTTGTGGGTTCAAACCCAGACAGGGGCTTTAGTTTGTGTAAAAAATTCCATCACCACTGCCCTCAAAACGGTGAAGGAAAATATAGTGAGGAGGACAGTGTTATAGAAGCAAACATTTGCAGATCTTCCAACCCATACTGGGCCATGTGGTAGATTACAGTCCACTCCCTCTCAAAGAGAAGAGCCTTGTGTCCCAGCAGGGGGAAAATTATAGGATGGTTATGCCAATAAGTTAGACAGAAGGTAAATACGGCCACATTTCAAATGATTAAGTCCTAAGGAACCTATTATCATGAACAGAGGAAGAAGGCCGACTGCAATTTAGATACCGTTTATTTATTTATTTTACCATTTATGTACACACATATATAAACAGACAAGAAAAAATAGGTACAGAGTTGATGCTTATTTCACAAGAAATCTCTTCCAGCACACCCGAGACAGGAAAATAGATACAGAGATGTAGACAGCGTGTGAAATAGTAAAGGAGACAAAAAAATAATACATACAATAAAACACAATTCACTTAAAAAACTAAACAAAATGTACGAGAATATACTAACATACATACATACTTCTAAAGTAAATATCACTAGAATTGGATATTGATATTGAATTTGACAAATTCGAAGACTCAATATCTACCAACCCACACTGGGCCCGTGAGGTAGATTCCACTCCCTCTCAAAGAGAAGAGACTTGTGTCCCAGCAGTGGGAAAATCATAGACTGATTATGTTATTATGCTGTAATATAACTGACAAAATAACGGTTTACTATACCAATACCCTTTGGGGAATGCAGGCATATTGCTATGGGAAGACTTTACCTAAAGATTATTGGGGTTAGAGTATAGATGCTATTGTAGTATAGATGAATTGGTAATGGCTTCGACGATATTATTAACATTTTGAATAGGACTTCGAAAAACAGTGAGTCATTTTGAAAGGAGATTTTCACGATATTTCATCATTTACGACTGTAATTTCAATTTGAATACAGAGGGCACATTGTACAGATGTAGATAATAATCAAAAATATGTCTCATGAATCAAATTGATTGAAATAAATAGGTTTCTGGTCGCAAATTCTACGTAAAAATCGAATAACTTCAAACTATGACATAAAAATGTAAATACTTACTCTGAGTATCTGTGATCTCGATCATTTTGTGCTTTTTAGCTACTTATTAATATTTTAAACTATCTTATCACGTCTATTTGTGTTAAAACATATATTTTTTTACTAATTCATAACCTCGTCTCCACGTCATTTTATCAATTTGTTTATGTCATTATGACAGAACCATGACAGTGACAATTCATTTGAGTTGCCAGTAAAAAAATATCTAAAAAAAGGTTTTACTCGAAATCATTTAAATATTGCCAAAAGAAATGATAATAAAACTAAAATAGCATGTTCTCTGAAAGACTGATCTTCTCTGCTAGTCTGTTTATAAACAAACATATATGACATATACAACATACGTATAATTGTTATGTGGCGACTTTAGCGGCTCGGTTTAGCGACCGTGTTTATTTTAATTTGCCGTACCTATATAAATAATAATTGTTTCCGTGCGTTGTTGATTTAAATAAATTGCTAATTCCTTAATCTTTAATCAGTCAATAACCAGTTTTAGCAAGGCCAATGACTTTTATTTTACGGCTTTTGAATGTAAATAAAATAGACAGGAAAGATGGACTTTGCAGACCGTACCAAGCTCTTTTGCTGCTACAACATAAACGCTATCAATGTTAAATTATAACCACGGACGTGTTATAGTTGACTGTACTTTTGGACGCAATTAAGTGATATAACCTCCTTTTGGTAATGGTTTCGGATTGAATGGCGAGAGATCGTCTACTCCTGAATTCGAACCCCATCAGTTGCACTTTTCCTATAAATCCACCCAACCGCCCGCGCAAACAGACTCTGCGTCTGGTCGCTACGACTAGTCGCTGCAACAAGACGCAGAATTGGCGTATGCATCTGCTTCTTGTCGCAGCGACTAGACGCAGAGCTATCGTATACGTCTGCGACTGGCCGTTACGACAAACGTCTGTTGTGCAGGAAGCGATAGTTTTCTATAATAATTATTCGAGAGAGACGGCCTTCTTGTTCATCTTGTGAGTGAAGATGGAGCGTCGGAAATTATCCCACGGGAAGTGCTACCGACAAAAAAAGTAGTATTTGTCCTTCCCCAGGATGCCATAATTATAACTCTTTGCCAAATTCTATCGCATGGGTCGCATGTCGCATATTGTGCGCCATATTCATTTTTTAAGTTATACTTCTTTAGGCGCGTTATGAAAAAATGATGAGAGTGAAATTTTAAGATGCGCGCGCATCACCGTCACACAAAATTCACAGGTTGAAGCTGTCCACAAAACCGCTCATTATTTTTAAAGCTATAGGTACGTCACTTTTTTCAGCATATATAAACCGGCCTGTACATATTTTGAGCATTTTTTATAGCAACCTGTTTGTTCTTATCGATTTAAAAAAAGGCAATGGACATTTCACTATAAAAAATTGGATGCCATAAAATTCTGGTTTTTTATTATGCTTTTATTTTCTATAACAGGCCCGTGACTTGTTACTAACATTATTCAGCCTAAACAACGAACTTTATTGTAACCTTTTTTGTAATTAATTATTTGAATGCAATTAAAATTTATTTTTAAAAGTACATACAACTTGACGCGCGGACCTATGTACAGGCACCCATTTTTTTTTTGTATGGCATTACAAAGGTATGAGGAACAGGGTGTAAAGTTCTGTGTCAAGGTTGCTAATGAGGCTGAGGGTGATGACCAGGTATGCGCGGACGCTGCATGCTGGTGGTCAGGATACCCGTTGAAGCCGTGGATGCTGACTGGCTGGGTGACTCGCTGCTAAAGCTTGCGGGAGTGATGATGATGACGTCACGCTGAAGTACTTGCACAAAGGCTGCGCAGATGTTCATGTTTGGGGTCACCAGTTTAGAGGTATGAGGAACAGGGTGTAAAGTTCACTCATCCTCCATAGAAAAGGGAGGATCCTTCGACCAGACGGGTGTTGTGTCTGGCGGGCAATTGCCCAACGATTGATGTTGGGAAATTGTATCTATGCTAATTGTGCGGTAAACTCTGCTTGCGAGATGTAGGATTTGCGTGACGTCATATGACGCGTTATCTCGTAGTTCAAACTATGAGGTTGTCGTCTGCTTAACCGGGCTATGCGCCATGTCTAAGAGAACAACCGTCTTTTATACATATATATTTCGGTTTTTAGGGTTCCTTACCCAAAGGGTGCCAAGGGAACCCTATTACTAAGCCCCGCTATCCGTCCGTCCCTCTGTCTGTCTGTCAGCGGGCTGTATCTCATGAACCGAAATAGGTAGACAGTTGAAATTTTCATAGAGTGCGTATTTCTATAAACAACAATTCTATACAGAAGTATAGAATTGTTGTTTATAGAAATACGCACTCTAAACTAATTTTACCTCTTTATAATATTAGTATGTACCTAGAAAGGTACATACTAATATTATAAAGAGGTAAAATTAGTTTGTTTGTATGTAGGGGTAATCTCTCGGACTTCGAGTCGGATTTGAAAAAATATTTTTGCATTTGATAGCCAAATTCTTGAGAAAGGCTATAGGCTATTTAACATCACGCAATGACTCTTAGGAGCCGAGCAAAAAGAAAAAATCCGGCCAAGTGTTGTGGCCATTTTTATTTTATGATGTAATAAAAATTTACGGTTTTCGTAATTTTTCCTTTATCTGTGCTACGAGGGCTGATTGATAAGTTTCCGAAACGACGAACTTAAAAAAAAGATACGCAAGAAATAAATATTACATTATATTCTAGCATCTTTTCGAAAATAGAACGCCAAATTTGAATTTAATCGAACGGATGGAATTTGTATGAGAGGACCTAGAACTTTCTCTGTCGTGAATTTTCATAACAATGGAAAAAAACGAAATTCGTGCGGTGATAAAGTTTTACGTTTTAAAAGAGAAAACAGCAACCCAGATTAAAGTCAAGCTAGACAGTGTTTTAGGTAATTCTGCTCCTGCATTGAGTACAATTCACACCTGGGTAACTGATTTTAAACGTGGAAGACAGAGCTGCGAAGACGCCCCCAGGTCTGGCCGTCCAAATGAAGTCACGAATCCGGACATGATCAAAAAAATTCACAAAATTATACTGAACGATCGGCGGTTAAAGTTGCGAGAGATAGCAGCGATGGTGAACATTTCATCTGAACGCGTTTTTAATATTTTACACCAACATTTGGAAATGAAAAAGCTTTGCGCTCGATGGGTGCCGCGTTTGCTCACTGTCGACCAAAAGCAACGTCGTGTGGACGATTCATCGGAATGTTTGGCACTGTTTAAGCGAGATCCTAACGAGTTTTTGCGGCGTTATGTTACAGTAGATGAAACCTGGATACATCATTATACTCCTGAAACAAAAGAACAATCTAAGCAGTGGACTGAGAGCGGAAAACCTGCGCCGAAGAAAGCAAAAACGGTTTTGTCGGCCGGAAAAGTGATGGGGACTGTTTTTTGGGATGCTCGAGGGATTATTTTAGTGGATTATCTGCAAAAAGGAAAAACAATAAATGGAGAGTACTATACAAGCTTGCTGCAAAAATTAAGTGACGAAATCCGAAAGAAACGACCTCATTTGGCCAAGAAAAAAATTTTGTTCCACCATGACAACGCGCCTGTACACACGTCAATGGTTGCAGTCGCCAAACTCCATGAATTGCGGTTCGAATTGCTACCGCATCCACCCTATTCCCCAGATCTGGCCCCGTGCGACTTCCACTTATTCCCAAACCTGAAGAAATGGTTAGGTGGCCAGAGATTTTCATCAAATGATGAAGTCATTGTTGCCGTAGACGAGTATTTTGAGGGGTTGGAGAAAACATTTTTTCATACTGGTGTATCGGCATTGGAGAAGCGATGGACTAAATGCATCGAGGTAGAAGGAAACTACGTTGAGAAATAAATTTATTTTAAATAGATTTTTAAAGTTTTTCTTTGTCGTTTCGGAAACTTATCAATCAGCCCTCGTATAAGACGTTGCTTCGTACCAAATTTCAAGATTCTGGGTTCACGGGAAGTACCCTGTAGGTTTTGATTCCCTTGCGAGTGTCGAAAATTTGCGGCATAAACGGCTGTATCTTTTTATTGCGTCGGCTTAGAAGTTTGATTTTTTCACAGCTCTAAGGGTCAGTAGACCTGATTATTTGATATAAATTCCAGCTTGATACCTCCACGCGTTCCTGAGAAAAAGGGTCTTGACAGACAGACGGACAGACAACAAAGTGATCCTATAAGGGTTCCATTTTTTCCTTTCGTGGTGCGGAACCCTATAAAAGTCAGAAAGAACGCTAAATGAAAACGAAGTGATAGCGCAGGCAGGTGATGCGATGCAACGGGGTGATTCGGGGAACAAGAAACGTGTTTTTTGCCTTGTGGTACGGAACCCTTCGTGTACGAGTCCGACTCGCACTTGGTCGGTTTTTTACTTTTTTACGGTCATTCTCGTCGACACACTGCGAGAAATCACAATGTTGGTATAACATAGGTAAATAATTTATAGTGACATGGTATGTAAGTATTTGTTCATTACTCATGCGTCACGAAATGATTACTTAAACTATGAGGTAATTGAGCTACGGGGAAAATGGATTTTAGCTTAAGCTTATGACCATTTACCATTTGATCGACACGCGGTTTTGAACCATGAGCCGAGTAAAAAATAAGACAAACATGACGAGCCGCGAGCCAGGCGGTCTATTCCGAAGTAGTATCAGCCGAATGTTCGGCCGTTTCCTGCTACGATGTAACTATTTGGTTCGGTCGGTCCCGATCCTACACTCCTACAGTCTTTCGAATATTGACTATGTCCCGACCCAACTGAGCCGATTCGAACTTTATTCGCATTTTTCAATAATATTCGGTTCGGTCATGTGTCGGTCCGATCCGAACATTCGCACTTTGCACTTCGGAGGCCCCAGGCTCATCAACTCACAAAACCGCGGTCTTGCAATGATACATCGGCGAGCTTTACCGACGAGCCATAAGACCGCGGTTTTACTCGCCCGTCGATGGCAAGATTTATGATAACGTCGTTACGGGTAATAGTCAGAAGGCCGAAAGTCATGTGTACAATAAATTAATAATAATAATTTCGAAAGTCTGAGATCCGGTCTTACCAATGGGTACCGTGTTACCCAATTACTTGGTCATAGAGGTCGGATAGGCATGTGCTACTTGTAAAATTCTAGTTTTGTGGTTAAACCCAAAACATAGTTGAGAAAAGGCTAGACAGATTTTATATTACCTAGGAGTGTATTACTCGTGGCTAAATAATAACAGCCGCATGGGGTATTGTCAAGGTTAAGCAACGCTTGCCGAGGTCGGTCCATGGATGTATGACAATCTTTACATACCGAGGCCCCAGCGTGGCTCGGAAAAAAGTTAAACCGACTGTCGTTCGTGGATTTTTGAGAGTCGTGACGGGTTGTCAGAAGACCGAAAGTCTGATAACCAGTCTTGAAAGTTATCGTGTTACCCAGTAACTGGGTTGTGAAGGTCAGATAGGCAGTCGCTTCATGTAAAATACTGGTATTTAGACTGGAAGCCGACCCAAATCATTTCATTATTCTTTTCTTTTTTTTTTAATAGTGATTGACATTAATAATAGTGATATACCCCTTTATTCATAAACGTTACTTAAAGTTAAGTACCTAGTGATTAGCGACTGTTAAAACATACCTATACTTTAGACGTTTGAACGTCACTTAACTTTAATCATCGTAACAGAACACCATTTGCTGCGATCCTTATACAGTTAATACTTTATTTATTTTTTATTATTCAAAAGGGATAACAAACAGCTGCAGTTATGTATTTATTTATTCAGCCATTTCTGTCCCACTGCAGGACAAAGGCCTCCCTTCCCTCCTTCCACTTATCCCTATCCAGTGCTGTTAAACGCCAATTCTTGTGGAAATAGTCGAGCTCATCCCGCCATCTCATTCTGGGCCTGCCGCGTTGTCGTTTCCTGCTGTTTGGGACCCATTGTGTGGTTACTTTAGCCCCCCCAACAGCTGCAATATAAAACAGAAATACACTGTACCCTATAATATTATATTTACGTAGGTAACACACTATCAATCTCAATTTGAATCATTTTGATGGATATTGCTAATACATTTCTTTATATGTTTGAAAAAGTCTGCTCAAACGTAAATAACGCAATGAATGTTGTTGAACTGTCAAAATGAAACTCATTAATACTAATAAAATAAATTTTGACTTTTACCCTGCTGGTCATATACCACGCCGGTCACGAAGACTGCGCACCAGCACCACAGAGCATGTACCAGCACCAGCACCCTAATTGCGTAACACACAATCAATCTCAAGCTGAATCATTTTGAAGGATACTGCTAATACATTGCTTCATATGTTCAAAAAATGTCTCATGAATCATGATGCGTCTGCTCAACAACGTAAATAACGCAATGAATGTTGTTGAATTAGGGTGCTGACCTTTCTGAGGAACATTCATCAAGAATGTGCTACTAGGGCGTCCCCTCCCTACCTATCCCTTGGAGGCCAATTCTCTAAGTCCGTCATTTATTTATTATAAGGCACAAACATTTACAAATAACAGAGAATAGAGACATGGACTAGATGGTCATCGTAGATACGGGCCCGTTCGGACGTAGTTCGAATCTTCAATGGGAAACACACGGGGTGTAGGGACAACTGTCAAATCGGTGTCCGCCGGGCTCCAAACGAATCTTATGTCCGTAGGTGATACGGAATAGGTTCCGTACCACAAGGCAAATATCGCCGAAAAAATAAAGAAAGAAAATACATTTATTTAGCACAGAGTATATATTTGTTGTTATAGCGGGAAAAGATACAGAGTACATCATCTGTGAAAATTTCAACTGTCTAGATATCACGGTTCATGAGATACAGCCTGGTGACAGACAGGCAGAAAGACAGACGGACAGTGGAGTCTAATAATAGGGTCCCGTTTTTACCCTTTGGGTACGGAACCCTAAAAAGTAAGTACGCAAGTAGGTATAGGTACTCAAATTATGTACCTACCTACATACATACGTTATCGATCGATTAGTTCGTAAAAAGGCGTTAAATCTATTCCTTAGTGTAGAATTAGTTTCGCTAAAACATCAGTGCCGCAAATAACCGGTCAAAATCGGTCGTTTCGTGAGCTCTTCCTCGAATATTAAAATGTATTATAATTTATTTATCGCAGCGTTTTGTTTTGTTGACTTTTGTGGTGTTTTGTGCGATGACGACGAGCTGTCGGAAGGTACGTGGTGGATTTTTTATATGACTTCGAAAAAGAAGGAGGTTTTGCGGAACACACGATTAATCGGAATCGGTTTTATTTTGACAGTTCAACAACATCCATTGCGTTATTTACGTGTTGAGCAGACAAATTTTCCGAACTTATCAAGCAATGGATTAGCAATTTGCTTCAAAATGATTCAGATTCCGATTGATTGTGTGTTACGCAATTGGGGTGCGGGTGTAAATGGCACTTAGCGAAGCCGAGAGTCACTTGTACTCCCCGTCATTGTAATATTTTTTTTATACTAGACCATACCTGGAAACCTTCTAGTTACGGAGATATTCAAGGTCAAAATTAGTTTTCTTACGAAAACAAGTTTTTAATGTCATAGCACAACTTTAAATACCCCCACGAGCCCGTTGCATGCACCCATAAGAACAATGTTTTGCGTGTTACATTGCGCATTACAGCAAACAGCTGTACACCAAAACAAAAATTCGTTTCCCAGTAATTATGTTTGTGCAATGTTACTTAATTTGATGTACAGAATGCGTAGTTGACGGTTCTGTGATGTGTTTTTTTTACACCCTGTATTTGTTCGTCTGAATGGTTTTTTTTTAATGTATGGTCAGCGATATCTTCGTCAATTGTTAACAGATTTCTATGATTGTTTTTTTGTTCCAAAGAGTATTTTTCCCAGGTGATCCCGTATAAATTTTATTAACTTTGCTCTGGTAGTTTTTGAGTTAGCTTCAACAATATATATATATATATTTAATCCACTTGTTTATGATGTTATAAAAATTCCTGTCATTATTGTTTACATAGGTATTATTGGTAAGTAAAGGATTTTCAGTGGGGTAAGTACGACAGCTTAAAAGTGTTTTTTTTTAATGTTTTTTTATCAAGTTCTTCTAACTGAACAGAGAGCTGTGCTGCTGGGGAGTTGGTTGCGCCACTTCTTCCCAGCTAAAGCACTAGGAAGTGGTGAAGGGTGGCTTGCAGCTTGCATCTGCGACAAACACACCCCCTAGATAACCACCTACATACAAACTCACAAATTTTAGTTTTGATACCTAGGTAACTAGGTAGGTTTCAAAGAAGGTAATATTAAGGCTCTCCCCACAGGCGCGTTCTTATCGGTCGATAATACCTATCGGATGCGTTATTGAGATATCAGAGGGACAATTCTCGTAATTTTAAGACCATTCACAGTCTGATCTCAGTCTCAATCTGTCAAAAAATACTTCTAATTTCCCTACATTTTTTTTTTTTGACATTATTTGTTTGTCGCTGAGATGAGACTGCGACTAGATTTTGAACGTTTTAATTTACGAGAATTGGCCTTCTGATTTCAGTACATTTTGTTTTAGGACGGCTACGAAGTTACACACTGCTGCGATAATAACGACGCAATAGAAGTAGGACGCTTGCGTTCCTCCGTCCTGCGATATTTCGATATGAGTTCTTAGAACATTTTGTAATAAGACGCATACGATCTAACACACACCTTCGTTAATAACATAGTGACGTGTAGTGCGGGCTGGGGGCCTGTAGTGTAGGTTACATGCACATGTTAGAAATATCGGACGATAAAAATATAGGTAGGTAGTTGGTGCGCATCCGATATTATCGACTGATAATAACGCGCCTGTGGGGAGAGCCTTTATCCTTATCGCTATTAATATAATATACATAATAATAATAATATATTTACAAAGCACTTTATTATTTTGTTTAAAATTTTATAAATTGCCATAACCAAACCATGTTTTTTTTTATTTGAACAATGCTCACACAAAGCAAGCAAAGTTGAGCGATCTCTTACTCAAACAATTTTAAGCCTAAACATAATTTCTTAGGACACATATCGGATTGTCGCTTGTCAATTGGGTACCTATTAGTTCCTGTTTTTAGTCGGAAGCGATAGAGTTAGACAAAGTTGTCAAACTTTAACTTTGCTTAGCCAAAATTAGACATTTGTTTTTTTCGATCCTGTAATTCTAATCTGCATTCGCGATTTATTTGCCAATAATGTAAACAAATATTTAGTTTATTGGAAAAATAACTTTAATTCATACAAAATAATTCTGTTTACGCTGCAACTTCAAACATTTTTATAACTTTTTCAACAGTGTTAGTCACTCTGAAAACAACTTAATAACCATTTTAATAAAGTCGATATTTGTTTAATTTGAACTAACATCAGTTGGAAACATAAATTTGAATAGACTTTAATTGCGCAACCCTTCATATAAAATAACACTTCCCACGGACACGACACTTCTCTAATATTGCTTTATTTTTTTGCATATTTCCAGGTTCAGAATGCCTCTCCGAAGAGGGCATGATAGGAACGTGCGTAGACATACACAAATGCATGCAATATGTGCAGTACTTGAAAAATAGAAATAGGTATCCACAGGTAAGCACTTTTGAAATGATAAGTTTAAAGAAATAGGAAGCACTTCCTCTCTCCTTAAACATCAAAGAAAAAGAAAGAAAATACATTTATTTGCGGCAAACATGACGCATAAAAAAAAAGAACAAACACACAAAAAAAATAAAAAGTGGGGGGTAAACATGCGTCACATTCACGCAAAACGGCCATCGCTCAGCTTAAGGCTAAGACCCTATACGAGACAGAGCCCCAGCGCCACCACCACCACCACCATCACCATTTTTTTTTTCTTTGCTCTGGTTTCATGTTTATTATTATATGTGTACCTATATTTATTTAGATTAGTAAAATATCCTTTATGTATATATTTATTGTATAATGTAGGTACACCACAAACTACCTACTGTATTTGTCTCTCCTTAATTTTAATCCATCCAAAGGTTGTCTTTAAAAGATCACTCTTAGCGATAAGACCGCCCATTGTGTCACCTGTCACCCTTTGTAAAATTTTATATATTTTATATTCTGTAATTTGTATGGTGTAGGTACATGCTAATTATTATAGCATTATAATATTATATTCTATTCAATGAGGGCTACCGTTTTTGTGCTCACCAGTTGGCGCCACTGCCGAAACCAAGTTTACATTTAAATAAACAAAAAAACTAAAAATGTGTTTGTAAACAGTAAATACCGGCCAAGTGCGTGTCAGCCGCGCATAGAATAGGGTTCCGTAGTCACCCATAATGGCACTTTACAAGTTAGGCCACCATAACTCTTGAGCTAACAAAGTTATCTAAGCCGTTATAGTTTTCCTTCAAAGTTCATCACATGGACTACCATCATGAATTTTTTCTGATTTTTCGAGCCAGTCGGTATGGTTGGCCATTTCAGACTTATATATTAGCTATAACTCCAGGTTTCCTCTCGATGTTTTCTTTCACCAAAGTCAATAATATCCAAGAAAAGAGTACCTATCCGAGTTTCTTGCCCGTTCTTCTCCATAGGTACCTACTACGCTTTGGAGTGAACACCTTGCTTCATCTTTCTGACTGACCGACCCCTTGACAATTCAAATGAGTTTGAAGATAAAATCGGAAAGTACATATTTATTACTTCACCACTACTGCTGTTCAAACGATGAAGAAAGACATCGTGAGGAAACATGATATTCTAGAACAAAAAAATCGCTGGCATGTGACATGAAACGTAGTGGATTACAGCCCACTCCCTGTCACAGAGAGGAGGCACATGTCCCAGCAGTAGTAACATTATAGGACGATTGGATGAAGTCATATAGCTATAAGAGTATGGGAAGACCAAAGAAACGATGGATGAACTGAGTAAAGATTATATGGCTAGAAAGGGGGTGAATACCGAGATGACGACTAATAGAGAAGTATTGATGAAAAAAACTTTTTTTACAAAAAAAAAATAACAACCGACTTCTATAAAAACACTACAAAGTGAAAAATAACTTTAATTTCGGAAGTCGGTGTCATTGGTTTTTGTATTTCGATTTTCGCCACCGACTTCCGAAATTAAAGTTATTTTTCACTTTGTAGTGTTTTTATGGAAGTCGGTTGTTTTTTTTTTTTTTTGTAAAAAAAGTTTTTATTTTTCACTTTTTTGTTGTGATATTTTTTTTTATTTTTCCAAAACCGCTTGTCCGATTTTGATAAAAATTTTATGGGAACACTTCAGAAGTATCTCCTTTCGAACAAAAACCGTGTGGACCGATTTTCAAAGAATTTTGAAAATCGGTCCACAATTGGCGGAGTAATCGCGTAACAAACACACACAAAAAAAAAACATACCGTCGAATTGAAAACCTCCTCCTTTTTGGAAGTCGGTTTAAAAGACATGTTACGCCAACGGCAAATAAATTGGGATAAGATCAGCAGAATGATGATGGATGAATCCCAGACTGATTACTGTGTTAATTTTTCAGATGTGTTCATTTAGGGGCCAGATACCGATCGTATGCTGTACAGATTGTGAGCTTGTGAACGATACCAGGTAAATTATTCAAATTTTGGTACCTTTTTAGTTTTTTTTAGACTTCACCCATTTTCGAAATGGTTTGTTTCTACTTCTTGAATAAGGGGGAGGGGGAATAAGAGGGGGTATATGGGGGGAATAGGTAGGAGGGGCTTGTAGCTAAGAAATAACAGCCTCACGGTTGGATCGATCAGGTTAAGTTACGCTTGCCGCGGTTGGTCCAGATAGGTGACCATCTTTACATACCAAGACTCTTCCGTGCCTCGGAAAGCACGTTAATCCTTTGGTCCCCGCTGTCATTCGTGGATCTATTACAATCGTAACGGGTCGTCCGAAGCCAAAAAGTCTGACAACCAGTCTTACCAAGGGGTATCGTATTACCCAGTAACTAGGTTGTGGAGGTCAGATAGGCAGTTGCTCTATGTAAAATACTGGTATTCAGCTGCATCCGAGTAGACTGGAAGCCGACCCCAACATAGTTGGGAAAAGGCTCGACAGATGATGATGATACTTGTAGAATAAGTAGTACTGCAGCTGCGAGTACTGAACTAACATAGGATCCTGGGTTCGATCCTCGAATCCCGGAAATATTGTGTTTTTACATTAAAATAATCTAAATTACAGTCGGCACTCTTCCTCTGTTCATGGTAACAGGCTCCTTAGGACTTACATCAATCGAAATGTGGTCGTACCTACCCTTTGTCTAGCTTACTATCATAATCAGCCTATAATATTCCCACTGCTGGGACACAGGCCTCCTCTCTGTAAGAGGGAGGAATCCACCACGCCAGCGCAGTGCGGGTTGGTAGATGTCATATTTATCTTCGGAGTTTTGGTTGTAGGACAAGCCGGTTTCTACACGATGTTTTCCTTCGCCGTTTTGAGAGCAGTGGTGATGAAATCATCATCATCATCGTTTCAGCTGAAAGACGTCCACTACTGGACTATAGGCCTCCCCCAAGCACCTCCACTTCGACCGGTTCTCTGCTTCTCGCATCCAACGGGTTCCTGCGGCTTTAACATGGTCGTCAGTCCACCTTGTGGGAGGCCTTCCAACGCTACGTCTTCCAGTACGCGGTCGCCTCTCTAGAACCTTTCAGTCCCATCGGCCATCTCATCTGTTCTGCGAGCAATATGTCCTGCCTACTGCCACTTAAGTTTGGCAATTCTTCGGGATAGTCGGTTACCGTGGTTCTCCTGCGGATCTCTTCATTTCTCTGGTGATGAATACTTTACGCAAAGTAAAAGGCCTGTCAGGGTTTGAACCTACGACCTACAACTCGTAATCCGCGGCCATTACCACTCCCTCTAGCTTACTGGCCACCACTGCCCTCTAGCTTACTAGCTTTCTAGGTATTAACTGGAGTATTATTTGTGTTACAGAAACGTCCTGGTAGATCGATTTGGGCTGCATTACTTCAAAACTGGAAGAAAGGCACATGACAGTAAGTAATCTTAACCTTGGTAAATTCCATGGGTCTAGCTTACATTTTGACTGTTACTTCGCTGGTGACTAACCACGCTATGTGGGCCACGTCCCATAGGAGGGAGTGAGGTGTTAAACTCCCTGTTACCTCTTAGAGTGGAGCGCCACCAGCTCGAGTCCTGGAATGGAATGGAGGGCGGCGGATGTCCCCGCGTCCGTCGCCCCTCGACCCATTGAGGGGGTTGGAAGAGGACGTTGTCCGTCCTCCACGGACGCCCGGCATTTCTTCTGTGGGTCGGGAGAGTGGTCCCGACCTCCCTCAACCTCGGAGATCCCTGCATCCCACGACTCGGCGCTCCCGACCATCGAACGAGGGACGGCTGGCAGCGACAAGTGAGCTCCGACTTCGAATTCTCATGCCCTTATCCTATCTTATTTGTGGTCGGCGCTACAGATACAGAACAGCCAAGCAGTGGCGTTGTAGGTTCGGACCATAACAAAAGAAATGTAAAATATATCTATGGTTCGAACCCTGGCAGGCGCTTTAGTTTGTTTAGATAATTTCATCACCTCTGCTCTCAAAACAGTGAAGGCACACATCGTGAGGAAACCTAAAAATTCGAAGGCATGTGACATCTACTAGCCCGCACTGGAGCCGCGTGGTAGATGACAGCCCGCTCCCTCTCGAAGAGAGGAAGTCTGTGTTCCAGCAGTGGGAACATCATAGGCTATGATTATGCGGCGCAAGCGCAACATATCTTTTTCTTCCATACTCCTCTATTAGTCGCCATCTCGGTAGTCGCCCCCATTCTAACCATATCATCATTCACACAGTCCATCCACCGTTTCTTTGGTACTCAGTCATAAAATAATTCTGTATTCAATTTTTACGAAGTAAATAATTGGTTAACTACCACTTTTTGTCAGCGTCAAGAGTTAGCTTTTTTTCAGCAACAACTTAAGTAAAACATTTTTAATTATTTGGGTTCCGTAAGCACAGAGTGCCAACGAAGCCCTATTGCTAAGGCTCCGCTGTCCGTCCGTCCGTCTGTCACAGGGCTGTATCTTGTAAACCTTAATAGGTAGACACTTGAAAATTTCACAGAGTGTGTACTACTTTGGCCTCTATAACAACAAATAATACAAATAAAATAAAGTTAAATACAATAAAAGAAGGCCCACATACAAGAAACGTGATTTTTACGGCGTCTTTTTTTTTAAATTATACTAAAAAAACACCGTCCGAGTGCGAGTCGGACTCGCACAAAGGGCTCCGTACCACATGGCAAAAAAAAACGTAAAATAAGGTTTCTTGTACCTACGGTGACCCCCTTTAATTTTTATTAACTTTATATTATTTTTGTTATTTGTTGTATTAGAGGCTATAGCTATTACGGTTTAAGAGCTACAGCCGGCTGACAGTCAGACGGACGGACAGACAGCAAAGGATTAGTAATAGGGTTCCGTTGTCACCATTTGGGTACGGAACCCTAAAAAGTACCGTTGAATATTGTACGGTGGTACGGAACTCTTCATGTGCTAGTCCGATTTGCACTTGGCCACTTTTTCTCGCGTATTTCTTGTACCATATTGACATAAGTGGTTTCTAAGAATAGGATTAACGTCATTGTTTTTTAACCGACCTTAAAAAAGGAGGTGGTTATTTTGACTATCTTAATTGGTAGGTAATCTGCATAGATAGGTAACTTCCTGTTTGATTTGATATAACATAGCATACATACATAATCAGCCTATAATGTTCCCACTGCTGGGACACAGGCCTCCTCTCTGTGAGAGGGAGTGGGCCAGGACCACGCGGGTCCAGTGCGGGTTGGTAGATGTCACATGTCTTCGAATTTTCGGTTCTAGGACATGCCAGTTTCCTCACGATGTTTTCCTTCACCGTTTTGAGAGCAGTGGTGATGAAAGTAAATGCACAAAGTAAATTGCCTGTCTGGGTTCGAAGCTACGAACTACAACTGACCGACTGGAAGGCGAGATGTCGGTCGTCCGGTGGTGAGTTATACGGACGATATTGTTGCCATCCCGGGTAGAACCTGGATGAGACTGGCACAGGAGCGTGGGGATTGGCACAAGAAAAGAGATGCTTATGCTCAGTAGTGGGTGAAGTCAGGCTGTGGATAATGATGAATGGCCATTTTGTAATTCCATCATAACTTCTTTGGTGCCTGTTGGGTGCGTATGTCAATCGAATAGGACGTTTCGAAATGTTGCCACTACATAAAGCGTAAAACGTTTATTGAGGATGATATTCTCTTAGCATGTATATTTCCTTTTTTTTTGGTTTGCTGTTTTTTATATTCCTGTTTGTTTCTATTACATTTAAATTAAATTGTATTATTTGGCTTTAAGTACGCTGTACCAGTATAGCGTCCGAATAACTGTTTGCTTTAAAAATCAAAATAATTGTTTTAATACTTGTTGATGAATAATTGTTTGCCGCACCGGACGACGTCATTGCGTCGGCGCCGGCTGTCGCTGAAAACCAGCGCTGGGGCAGTCTTGCATAGGGTCGCAGCATAATGCTGAGCGATAGCCATTTTGCGTGGATGTGACACATGTCAACCATTTCTTATTGTTTTTTTTTTCTTTATTTGTTCTTTTGTGCGTCATGTTTACCGCAAATAAACATATTTTCTTTCTTTCTTTTCTTTCATGAAAGGTATATCTCATGAAAGAATTCCTGAAAATACACATTTATCTCTTTCAGAATGTCTGGAATACATAGTAGACGAGCCTTACCCCTGTAACCTGTTTGGGGGCGTGCAGAGGTACCTGAATGATGAGAAAAACTGTTACGGGTATACGCTGACGGCCATCCTGGCTATTGCTGGGGGACTGGATGCGGTGAGGGGGCAGTATCCTCATATGGTAAGAATCCTAGTTCTCGCAACTGGTGTGCGTGTATGACCAGCGGGGTGATTGTTTAACACACTAACCGTAGGAATGATTTATTCCGGTCGAATCCCCTGATGCGATCCCTTGCTGGTTGTTATTACGTTAATTCTGACCCACTATAAACTTGTCATTCCGGTCTGGGGGCCTAAAAAGGCCGCTTTGGCAGAATCATAATAGGATAACAATATAAATCATATTAAAAATCGTAAAATGGTCACAAACTGACAATTCATAATATGATCTGTGTGCAATTCATATCACGCAATTTACCTGTTTGACAGTTTTGTATGGAAATTCGTAAAATGGTCCACCAATGTTTACACCAAATATGATTGATATGAAATGAATTGTAGGTGATTAAACTATTATGTGTAGGAAATCATTTAACGAAAATTAAAGGAATTGCTAATGATCTGCTGGGAATTCAGGAAATGAATAGCTTTTAGAGGTATTGCTTAAAGTGGCCTTTTTAGGCCCCCTGATCCCCTTCTTCTTTTTGTTTTATTCTGGTCGGATCCCCTAGTTATCTAAACAGATTTTTGGGATAGTCAGCAAAAAAACATACGTACAGAACGTGTATGTTAGTATTGAGGAACAACGACTGTACATTTTCGTCTTGGCCAAGTCACCTCACCCGGTTTGAACCCTTTTTAATAATTTGTACCTGCAAAAATATGGATTTGCATCTCAGACTAAGTATCCTGTAGACGGAGCCTTTAACGGGGCACCGAGCTTTTTAAACACAAAAATGCGATTTTATAACGGTTCAAACTCAAACTCAAAGTATTTATTTCAATTAAACCAATTACAGGTAGGTACTTTTGAATTGTCAAGGGGTCGGTCAGTCAGAAAAATGAAGCTAGTTGCCCATTCCAAAGCGTAGGTACCTATGGAGAAGAACGGGCAAGGAACTCCATGGACACTCACACACTGGATGGTTGTCTGAAGTAGTAAACAATTGAATTAAAATCTAAGGAAATAAATTGGTATTATTGACCATATATACTAGGCAGTATACACGATGGAAACACGATTTGATAAAGTTGGCTAGATAGAATAAATTCACAAAGTTATCTCTAAAAAACACAACAAAACCTTATTACGGCGTGAATACTTCGCGAAAGGTCATCAGTTTTTGAATAATAAGAAAACTACATGTTTTCTAGAACTTATACACTTTACATTTTCAAAATGTGTATTTGTTTAACAATAAGAAGGAAACGCGAGAGACGCGAGTCTTTTTCTAGTATTGTGTGCGTGATTAGGGAAGGGTCAACCTTTCAAAGTATATTAAACAAACCAAAACCAGGGTCTTTAAAACCAAACTCTTACATACAATCCATGCGTGGTCAGTTTCTCCTACACGTTAGTTTATTAAATTCGCCAGTTTCAGTAACCGTTGCCCCACACTAGGAATTTCTCCTGTATCGTGGGTGCGTTCACAACCATTTAAAACTCACATACACAAACAGCCAGACCCGGAACAACTACTAAACTTGTAGGTTATACGAATATTTGTTCCGTGCGGGAATAGACCCCGCGACACGCAGCGCAGCAGTCAATCGCTTAACCACTGCGCCAACCGTGCCGTCAAATATGGCCCCTTTACTTTTATCTGACAGGCACTACTGGGGTACGGAGATGAGGAACAGTCAGCTCAGTGGCTGTGTGGAGGGACGCTGATCAGCCATAGGTACATCCTCACTGCTGCTCACTGCAAATCAACTCATCATTCGTAAGTCCTATAAAACTATACTTTCGTTTTTTTTGTAACAATTTTGACATGACCATAATATTCTGCGTGTTTAAACCACAGTACCTTGAAGGATTTCAAAATTACAATATTATTCTGTTTTTAGGTTTCCGTACCCAAAGGGTAAAAACGGAATTTTTATTTTTATTTATTTATTTCATTAACAATTTTTACATTGTGTCGAAATGTATTACATTTAAATTTAAAATAACAGGAAATACAATTTAAAGATAAGAAATACTATTACTATAAGGAACCCTATTACTAAGACTTCGCTGTCTGTCCGTCCGTCTGTCTGTCCATCTGTCTGTCACCAGCCTGTATCTCAAGAACCGCGATAGCTAGACAGTTGAATTTTCACAAATTATGTATTTCTGTTGCCGCTATAAACAACAACATAACTAAAAACAAAATAAAATAAATATTTAAGGGGGGTTCCCACACAACAAACGCGATTTTTTTGCCCTTTTTTGCTCGATATCAATAATGGCAACAGGTAGGCTCTTGAAATATTAACAAAATACTCAGTTGTATTTTTACTTTAATAATAAATAATAAAATTAAAATAAAATAAATATTTAAGGGGGGCTCCCATACAACAGACGTATTTTTTATAGATTATGGTACGGAACCCTTCGTGCATGAGTCCGACTCGCACTTGGCCGGTTTTTTTTTAAATCAGTTTTCACTTTCCTGAGTCTGTTTTATGTTCCATTTTAAATGGTATAACCAGTACATAGCAGTGGTGTCCCAGTAGGTCACGACTTCAAAGTTGTAGGTCGTGGGTTCGAACCCAGACATTCGCTTTACTTTGTATACATAAATAATTTCATCAACACTGGTCTATCAAAAAAAATTAACACAAAGTGGCACCAATTCGCACTGGGTAAATTACAGCCCGAGGCCTGTGTCCCAGCAGTGGGAACATTGTAGGCTGATTATGCTGTGCAGCAATCGTGGGGATGTTGAGAAGGTCCTGGTCATCTAAGGAGGTCTTCGTCAGATTTTTACCAGACATTTATTATTAAAGCCGCTGAACATAAACATGAACCTTCAGTAAAGTTTAGAAACTGTTGCTTTTAAAAAATCGGTTAAAAATAATGAAGAGTATTTCAAAAACTTCCTTTTCTCCACAGAGGTCCAGTAAAATATATAGCCCTGGGTATACTCAGACGCTCGGACCCTCCGGAGACCTGGGAGATATACAATGTACAGGATATTATAATCCATCCGGAGTACAAGCCTCCATCCAAGTACCACGACATCGCACTACTGGTCACGGACAAATGGTAAGAACTCCTCGATGGTAAGAAGTCCTCTCAATCTGTGTGGTTCTTTCCTCAAAAGACCATCTCAGACATCGACCTACATGGTCATGATCTGACCAAGATTATGTCTAGACTTTAAAAGAAACTGTGACCTCTGAGTTTGTTTCGGCCTTTCTTCTCAGAGTAGTCAGATATGAAACGCCGACCTCATCTAGTTTTAAAATATGATTGACGTGTAAAAGTGTTTGTACTTACAAAATAAAATCATTTATCATTTAACTGTCCAAATAGCTTACCTTGCAGAATTTTGGAACAGCATCTTGAGAACTTGGTTGAAAATCCATTTCCAGGCATAGATCATAATACAACTGGACTAGTGGCACCCCGCGGTTTCACCCGCATAAGTTTAGAACCCGTGGGAATATCGGGATAAAAAGTATTCTAGGTGTTAATCTTGGTTATAAACTATTTGTGTGCCAAATTTCATCCAAATCCGTTCAGTAGTTTTCCATCCATCCATCCATCCATCCATCCACCCATCCATCCATCCATCCATCCATCCATCCATCCATCCATCCATCCATCCATCCATCCATCCTTTCATCCATACAAACTTTCGCGTTTATGATATTAGTAGGATTGCCCGCATGAGTAGGTACTAAGAGGCCTTCTATTACATCGTCATCTGCCGAGCCTTTTCCCAACTATGTTGGGGTCGACTCCCATTCTAATAGGATGCAGCTGAATTTTTCAGTATTTTACATAGAGCGACTGCCTATAATAACCTTCACGATGCAGTTGTAGCGGTATCTACAACGCCACATGCGAACAACGCGTCATACTGACGTCACGCGAATCCTGCATCTCGCAAGCAGAGTTTACCGCGCAATTAGCATACAAGACAGTCTTAGCAGATACTGGGTTACACGACACCCCTTGGTAAGATTGGTTGTCAGATTTCCGGGTTTCTGACTACCCGTAACGACTGTCAAAGATCTACGAATGACAGCCGGGAACAACGGCTTAACTTGCACACTGAGACACGAAGGTGTCTCGGTATTAAAAACGATGGTCGAGTATACACGGACTGGCCATGCTTAGCTTAGGCCCCTTAATTGATTTGATTACTTAATCCTGCGGGATAGTTGCGTTACACACGTACAATTAGAATGCTTTTCATTTTGACAATTCAACAACATACATTGTGTTATTAACGTCGTCGAGCAGACGAGTTTTTCAAACATATGAAGCAATGGTTTAGGAATTTCTTTCGGATTGTGAAAGAAAGAGTGTTAAACAATTGGGGTGCTGATGGGCTTAACCGTTCCCAATAGATTCTTATGAAAAGAAAATCGGATTAATTTAGGAAAAAAAAATCATTGCTTTTGTGACAAAATGCTTAAAGAGAAGGTGTTTCGAGCTGAAACTTTGAAAAAACTCATGTCTTCTTCCCATGGGGCGCAAACTAGAGCCGATCGATTCTGTAAAAAACTCACCGTGAAGAGTTAAGTGAAGTGAGCTTAGAGTGAGCTGCCAATAGTATCAATCCCTAGCAATGGTTGGAATGACAGCTCACTCCACACTCACTTCACCTAAGTTTTCACTGTGATATGGTCACAGAATCACACTCCAGAACGCCATCTGCTGCGATCCTTACATATTCCTTTTGTCTCGGTTACGTTCATACATCTGCCGGTATATTCTGTAAAAAATCTCACCCTGAAAACTTAAAAGAAGTACCTAAGTTAGCTGTCATTCCAGCTGATGGTAGGGATTGAAACTATTGTCAGCGCACTTCGCGTAAGTTACCAAGGTGAGATTTTTACTAGAATAACACTACTGGTCATAAACTTAATGAACATTTCAGGGTACAATTCACCCATCTGATATTGCCCGCTTGCCTGGATACTGGAGACACTGACGGCAAGGTTGCTTTCGCGACTGGATGGGGATCCCTTGGACATCGGCAGAGCTTGGCTGATACGTTACAAACTGTAAGTAGTATACCAGCAGTGCGATTCTGTAACCATCTCACCGTGAAAACTTAGGTGAAGTGAGCGTGGAGTGAGCTGTCATTCCAACTAATGCTAGGGATTGACACTATTGACAGCTCACTCTAAGTTCACTTCACCTAACTTTTCACGGTGAGATTTTTACAGAATCGATCGGCTGATCTAGTATAGAGTTGATATGACAGAGGGGCATTAAATTACACTACGTATACTATACGTGTTTAGTATTAATGCGATACGGTATAAAAATAAAAAGCGCCAAAAATGAGAAAATATTTTTTTTAATCAAACTAAATAGCTTAAAAATCAGAATAAAACGCAACCAACCTTTGTAAATAAATTTGACTAACCTTAGATACTAGGTAACAAAATGGCAACGTCTTTATCGTTGTAAGGTGCATGAACTATGCTTAGACATAATCAGCTGTTAGGAACTAAAAAAAATCATTTGCGACTAAACTACTGCTCCTATTGAATTGATTTTTGGTGCAGAGCTTGAACATAGTACCTAGTAAAGGCAGTAAAGGAAAGCCCCTCTGTCGTATCAACTTTGTATGACTACACTATTATCGATCAGAAGTGAAATTAAATAAAAAATATACACTACACGAAAACAACACTTTAAATATTTTAATAATTAATTAATTACAAGCACAATAGTAAAATATTATGAGAAATATCAAAAATAGTTCCTAAATCCTAGCACAACCATATGCTCCGACCGTCCAGGTAAAAAAAAACCGGTCAAGTGCGTGTCGGGCCACGCGCAGTGTAGGGTTCCGTAGTTTTTGTAACAGCTAAGTGCGGGTCGTATTCGCTGACTGAAAGCTTAATTCGTACCATGCTCTAACTAAAAGCCAAACATGACTAATGACAACCTACCTAATTTGACTTCCTATACAAATCTTCACCTACCAATTTTGCACAGAAAGTTTTAACTTTTTTTTTTGAGATTTGGATAAGACTTGTCATAGCCGGTGTTTTGAATTTAAATACAGGACACAGAGCTACACTACTCACTCTTCACAAAAAAATAAAACTGGGGAATTCTATGGAGTTGTTCGAAATTTTCGAGTCAAATACAATTGGTCGACTATTACTCGTAAACTTGTTAAGCCCACTTAAGTGTGATAGTTTTCCTTTAAACTTCGTTATATATAGATACTACTGCCGTGACATTTGACATTCTAACTACAACCGTTTAGTTGGTAGAGGGGGGGGACACTTGACTCTAACGAAAATTGGTACTTTAAAACTTGATAAGTCACTAACGGTTTACTTATTCAAAAAACAATCTTTCCAAACCCCAAATGTTTTTGAAAGACCTATCCAACTATACCTCACACAATGGGAAGGACGAAAAAAAAAATGATCACCTCCACTTTACATGTAGGGGAGGTACCCTAAATAATTGATTTTTTCAAAATTTTATTTTACCTCTTTTTCGGCGTCATTAACGTGTATACTCATGCAAATTACAACTTTCTAGTACCAATAGTTTTTGAGCTAAGCCGCGGACAGACAGACAGACAGACGGACATGGCGAAACTATAAGGGTTCCTAGTTGACTACGGAACCCTAAAAACGGGTAGTAATAAAAGCTCCGAAAAAAAATTAAAATTTACTAAGGGACCAAACAAGAAATCGCGAAAAAAAATCAGCTGTTCCCTACATTTTGACGAGTTAACCAAACATAAATGTAGGGAACAGCTGATTTTTTTTTCGCGATTTCAGGTTTCGTCCCCTAGTAAAAGTGGTTCATAATGACGAGTACAATGACCTCTTAAGAGGTTGTTGGTGTTTTTCCTATAACCCTGTATATTGTTATATAATAATTATTATATAATCACATTATACTGTTATGCTCTCAATCTTCCAGGTGGCTCTCAGTGCCTACAGCGAGTCTGAATGCACAGCCTTCTACCCACCACACAGATTACTCCTGCATGGGTACAACCACACCACGCAAATGTGCTACGGAGATAAGGATTTGATTAACGATACCTGTGAGGTAAGAAAGAATACTCAATACTCAATATTTTTATTGCTTTACCATAATGTGTACTTAGGTGGTATCCTACATATTTCGATCATTATGGACCCTGTAGGGCACAGCAAAAAATGTTAGAAGAGAGGAAGCCCTGTCTTTAAGATAACCAAGTTACTTTTGTGGGAACAAGTTTTAGTTCACATAATAAATATAATCAAAGTCAGAACATGTGACATCACTCCTATATGCCTAGAAAGGCTAGGCATAGGTAAATACTCGAAGTACACCCATATTTCACCAGTTATGTTTTAGTACCAAATACTTGTTATGGCGACGAGCCTAGACTCCAGGCTCCGAAAAATTATGCTCAGTAGTGCTGCGCATAATTTTTGGAAAATCGCTATAAGAAAAAGTATTAAAAATCCACTCGGGTTCCTGAATTCGATGCTGATGGGCACAGTCAGGCCGTGTCCTAGCCGAAAGCGTCTCGCGCGAGTAGGTATGCGACTGTTGCGTTTAGTGCTCCTATACAGGGTACAGAGGGTGGCAGGGACATCGACGTAGTTTAGACCCCATAGCGCCGAAATTTTTCGTCGGTTATCAAAAAAAAAAATCTTCTGAGTCATAGAAAAGTGCAATACCTACGCGGTCAAAATGTATGGAAAAGCAATATTTTTTTTTAATAACCGACGAAAAATTTCGCCGCTATTGGGTCTAAACGCATGTGCTGAATCCATGGTTACAGTTTGCGCGTCGATGTCCCTGCCACCCTGTATACGAGCTGCACGTACTCAAATACACGAGCGGCACGTTTTCGACGGCAGCCGTACGACAGCCGTCGGCAGCAGCCGCGGACGCGTCCTCGGTTGCCGCCGTCACACGTCGGCGGCTGTCGCTGACACGCGTCGGCGCTTGCAGTTAGCACACTTAGAGCTGGTTCACATTAGGTTGGACCGACAGTTTTACCGGCCCGACAAACGTGTCGGATCCATTTATTATTGGCGTATGTATGTCAATAGCGCCGTTCACATTAGGGCGACCCGACCAAACTGTCGGAGCCGACACAATTACCGTACGTCCAGCCACGATTTCTGTCGGGTCGGACATAATATTGGTCGGCGGCGTCTAGTGTGAACAGCAACACCCGGCAGTCGGTGAACGGCAAACTGTCGGTCCGACCTAATGTGAACCAGCTCTTAGTTGTGTGTATGCATATGTAGAAAAAAAAATGAAGGTTGAAGTCATAGACTTATAAAAAAAGATGGACTCCGCGCCACGCATATCGAAAGTGAAGCACTGTACCGATCTATGTGTACGTGATTTGAGGGATACCAGCTGGTCTATTCCGTAAACATGAAAACCGTGAAAGCTTAGATGAAGTGAGCGTGGAGTGAGCTGTCATTCCAACTAATGCTAGCGATTGACAGTATTGACAGCTCACTCTAAGCTCACTTCACCTAACTTTTCACGGTGAGATTTTTACAGAATCGATCGGCAGATGAATGAAAATCTCTTTAAATCTTATAAATTTCTGGGATGTAGAATTATTTTTACACCTTTTCACAATACAAGATGGCATTATTTTATTTTATTACTTGACGCAATTAGTACCTGCACAGACGCTGTCGTGTCACGTAATGGCGGTCGGTCGGCATACTATGATGTAAATGTGTGCGTGAGGCGTGTTTGTACAGACGGTGTATACTTACTATGCTTCACATTCGATATGCGTGGCGCGGAGTCCATCTTTTTTTATAAGTCTATGGTTGAAGTATGGTTTTAGAGGAAGATAATGACGATATTTTAAAAGTACCTTGCCTTAAAACTAACCCCCATTTTTTCTACCACCAGGGTGACAGCGGCGGCCCTCTCCAGGTGCACTCAGAACTATCCTCCTGCGTTCACACAATCATCGGCGTGACGTCACATGGCAAGTCCTGCGGGTTTGGCGGTGGCTTCGGCGTGTACAACAGAGTCTCCTACTATGTGCCTTGGATCGAGAACACCGTGTGGCCTTAAGGAGACCAGGCCACATGACAATAGGCCATACGGCCAGGCTACATGATCAGGCTGCATCTTTGAAGACTTATAGCATTTAGAAATTAGAGAAAGGAGCCTTTAATCGTTGTTTAATTTCCCTTTTCATGTCCTTTTCACTAAAATACTTCTAATTCCACTTATTCATCCATCAAGCGCTGGATAAAGGATCAGCCACTTCGCTCAGCTGGCCTGAAACTGTCACAAAAACTTGCCTGCTGCGTCAAAAATTGTCACCCATCCAAGAACTGACCGCAATCGATGTGTTAATAATGGGTCACCCATTCGAGAACTCACCGTTGTCAGCAAGGGTGACCACCCATCCAAGATCTTACCGCAACAAGCGCAGCTTAGCCTTTGCTCGACCTGAGAGGGTTTTAACTTCCCCCAAAATCTGTCCTCAAAAGATATATGTTAAGAGCGTTTACAACGTACGGCATTTCATACAAACTTTCAAGTCCTTGTTTTTCGAAATGCATTAACCGATTTTATTTTAATGAAACTTCATACGCATAAGCAGGATACATAGGTCTAAAAAGTTAGTAAAAAACATTTTCGAAATGTCTTAATTAAAAAAAAGATAATTGCCTATGCGGAAAAAAAATATAATCCTGCTTATGCGTAGAAAGTTTCATTAAAATCAGTTCATGCATTCCGAAAAACAAGGACTTGAAAGTTTGTATGAAATGCCGTACGTTGTTAAACGCTCTTAATAATGGGTCATCCATTTACGAACTCACCGCTGACAGCACGGCCATATTAAAAAAAGCCTCTCTAGGTCCATCTATCCAGTGCGACCTACCCTGCCCATTCTCATCTGTGTCTCTCATATCATCAAATGTTGCGTAATGTTGGGATCAGCTTCCAGTATATCCGGATGCAGTTGACTACCAGTGTTCCACCTGAAGCAACTGCCTATCTGACCTCCATAACTCTTACCGGGTAACAGATCCCTAAGGCAAGACTGGTTTTCAGACTTTCGGGCTTCTGATTACCCGCAACGACTGACAAAGATCTATTTATAAATGCGAACGTTTGCATGGATGGATGGATGGATGTTTGTTACTCTTTCACGCAAAAACTACTGAACGGATTTGGTTGAAATTTGGCACACAGGTAGTTTATAACCAGGATTAACATATATAATACTTAATATCCCGATATTCCCACGGGATCTAAACTTATGCGGGTGAAACCGCGGACCGCAGCTAGTAATACATAAAGTAGGTTACTTGTTCCATCTGTGGCCTTTTTGTTGTGTCAGTGAACACCCTTTCGCAATACTCCTCGATGCTCGTGGACTTGTCATCTGATGTTATCTCTTCAATTTTCCAAAATCCTGAAATATCGTTAGTGTTGAACGGACTCTTATTTCCTATTAATACACAACCGAGCTTGGTTTGTTGAGTGGAATGTTTCCTGGAATGATGCTGCTCATGACTATGTCACCATAAACTCCAGCATCAAGTAAAATGTCAATCACCTAAAGACTTACGGCCGGTCCATTTCCACGTCAGCTTTATTATTCAGTGGGCTATGTCAACGTAGGTACTAACCGTAACTGATTAATAACACGTAGACATAACCAGAACAAATTTTAAACTCCACTTATGCCGTACATACGAGTATTATAGGTAATCGTAGTGCTAATTAGACGTATGTGCCGAAAAATGGACTTGAAGTCATCTGTTATATTGGTTTTATTTCTTCGGTTTCGTAATGTGTTATCCAGCACATTGGAGGAAGGTAAGAAGTGTATAGAAGGTAGTCGTAGAGCCTGTTGCAAAGGAGCTCGTCCTTAGAAGTAGGTACAGTCAGTGGCCTGCATAGTATAAAGAGAAAACTGACTGTGAATGTGAGTACTATGCAGGCTAGATTGAATAACGGTGAATCGGGGTGAATAGGGATGCAGGGGTGAATCGAATCGAATCGTCCGAAAGGTTTACCGCTGCCCTGGAACAGAAAGGGCTAAGGAAGGAACACGGGTGGGTTTTAGTCAGTAAGAGTCTGACACTCCCTTCCGCTCCACCCAGAGCGGGAGGGGTCATTTGATGATTTCCCATCCTCAAAAAAAAAAAAGGGGTGAATCGAGATGAAACTTTAAAATGGATTTGTACTTTAAAATAATATAGTTTGCTGCTAACAAGGACATTTAATCTTTAATTAAAAAACACTAAACACATTAGAGTATTTTCTGGCAACAAACCATGTTATTTCAAAGTTAAAATCCATTTTAAAGTTTCGTTCCTATTCACCCCTGCATCCCTATTCACCCCATTTTACGGTACATGAATTTATAACTGTCTGGCGGTTTGAGTATTTTTTAAATGTACGCAAATGAACTGCAGGCAGCGTCGTGTGACGGGTCGTTGAGCTCCCTAAAATAGGTTTGAGCTACACGATGGCTGATGCATGAAGGCCGCGTGTTGGGACAGGTCAACTCAAAGCTACAATGGCTCTTTCTTGCCATTGTAGCCTCTAGTGTCAATGATAAAGCATATGTGGTTCATTGGTGACACTTTGGAGGTATGAGGAACAGGGTGTACAGTTCACTCATCCTCCATAGAAAAGGGAGGATCCTCCGACCAGACGGGTGTTGTGTCTGGCGGGCAAGTGCCCAACGATTGATATTGGGAAATTGTATCTATGCTAATTGCGCGGTAAACTCTGCTTGCGAGATGCAGGATTTGCGTGACGTCAGTATGACGCGTTGTTCGCATGTGGCGTTGTAGATACCGCTACAACACCAATGAACGACATATTGGTGTTAGTTACTGTGTATATACACTAGCGACACGCGTCATGGGCAGAGGTAGCTGCAGCCGTCGACAACATTCCGCTTGTGTATATGAGTATATTTATATATATTGAGTACGGTGCCCAAATACACGAGCGCCATGCCACGCGACGACGGCTGTAACGGTGGCGTAGCGTGGGTATCGGCTGCCCGGGGCGGAAGACAATTTGCCACTCTCTTAATTAGGTATTTCAATTTAATGTATACTATACATTATATACATTAATTCTAGAGAACTTTTCGGCAAGAACAGTAATCATTATTTTGCATTAAGTATACAGGTTAGATTTTAAATAAAAAAGTTTATTTGTTTTACAATCAAGTTTTTTACCGCGCAAGTCAGTATAGACGGTGTTGCCAGTCGCTACAAAATATCATTCAAAGAAAGGTTCCCTGAATTCATCACAGAATAAGTAATGAAAAATTCCGTGTTCTTTTTAATCGGTACGAATTTATAGTTGCGTTAAAAATATGAAATGGTTCAAATATTTACAAAATATATTTTATTATTTACTGTGAAATTTTTCCGCCCCCTAAAAAGTGCCGCTCGAGGCGAGCCCCCCCCCCCCCCCCCCCATTACGCTACGCCACTGGGCTGTAACAGTAGTTGCCTGTGCTGTTGAAGCGCGTCGCGCGTGTGTGAGCACTTACCTACATTGTCACTGTATCGTGTTGTTTACTAGACTGTTATTAACCCAATGTGAGTCTTCGCTAGAAAAAAAGATTTTTGAATTTGAAAGCTGGTCTTTCAATTCCAGGATCACCATGTGAATTGAAAGATGGCACCAAAGGCGTCTGTTTACAACTCTCAGATTGCCACCACGCCAGCGAGGATTTGAAGAAATTTGTTCTTCCAAAGGTAGGTAAGTCATCATTTCAGACGAAAGACGCCCACTGTTAGACCTAGGTCGGTCGAGGTGGAGGTGCGAGGCTCCCCTCGCATTTCTGTGCTTCTCGCATCTCTCAATCTATATCTATATATATAAAATTCAAAGTCCTGACTGACTGACTGACTGAGATATCAACGCACAGCCTAAGCTGCTGCTCCTAGAGACATGAAATTTGGAGGGTGTATTCTTCGTGAAGAGTAGGTATCCACTAAGAAAGGGTTTTTCGAAATTCCACCCCTAAGAGGGTGAAATAGGGGGATTTTGTCTGTATGAAAAATCTTATTCCTTGAGTTAATAAACTTGAAACTTGGTACAAATACTTATCTAAGTAAATTATGAAGTTGGGCATTTTTTGTTTTTATAAACAACCCCCTAAAAGGGGATATAGGGGTGTTAAAGTTTGTGTGGAAGAATTTGAACGCGCGGTCCGATTAACTCGAAACTCAGTATTGATACTTTTGACAGAAAATAATGAATAATAAGTATGTAAAGTTGTCGAAAATTGACCCCTGACGGGGCAAAAAAGGGTAATTCGGTTTTTAGGGAGGATTTGAACTTGAAACTGTATGTTACATTTTCACGCCTAAGCCACTGAACTTCTGATTTGGCAAAGAGATAGATGGCATCCTGGGGAAGCACATACTTTTTATCCTGGTAGTACAGTTTCCGTGGGATAACTTCCGACATCCACACGGGCGAAGCCGCGGGCAGAAGCTAGTTGTATTATATAAGATAATATTAAAATAATGATATGTGCATGGGAAAAAATAAGCAAAATAATCATAGGGCATCAAAAAATTCGTCCGCATCGCTGTCAGCAGGAACAGTGCCTAACAGGCTAGCAGCATTGCCACGTTGTATGGCGATACTAATTCTTTGGCCAAGACACAGGCCAGCCCTCTGGTCATGTGAAGAGTCGACTAACCGCTTGGCGATATCTCGCAAAACCAAGTAAACTGAAACTGTATGTTACATTTTCACACCTAAACCATTGAACTTCTGATTTGGCAAAGAGATAGATGGCATCCTGGGGAAGGACATACTTTTTATCCTGGTAGCACGTTCCCGTGAGATAATTTCCGACATCCACGCGGGCGAAGCCGCGGGCAGAAGCTGGTATAATATCAACTTCTTTTAATTACAATTGTTATATGTTTTTGAAGTGAAAACTTCTTTAGCGGCGTTGTGCACTTTTGTTGTGATGGGTAAAAAAAGTTAAACTCGCGTCAGGACACGTGACCTGATAGAAAATTCGTAAGACGGAGCTCGCGTCAGGACACGTGACCATCGAAAATTCGTTCGGAGGGAGAGTAGACCACATTCCAAAATATCAAAAATTCACAACGTCAATATTCAAGTTTTCACTTCTGCTGGCACTGGAGTGCAACCCGTTTTTTTTATAACAGTTTTGCTCACTAAATCTTTGGAAGCCAATAGTCTGCTGTCCCGACTGTCGTTTTGTACAAGATAGGTAAGTATTTTTTTTCAACATCATCAGCCTAGCCTACAGCAGTCCACTGCTCGACATAAGCCTCTCCTATTGCACGCCATTCAACTCGATTTTCGGCAACTCTCACTCAGCTGCTACCAGCCATCCTGCGAAGATCGTCGCTCCGCCTAGCCTGAGGGCGTCCGACCTTACGTTTACCGATTCCCGGTCTCCATTCAAGAACTCGTCTACCCTAACGGTCATCGGCTCTACGGCTAGTATGGACAGCCCATTGCCACTTCAGCTTGCTTATTCTTTGAGCTACATATAATATGTCGATATTTCGACCACTTTGGTTCTCTGCCGGATCACCTCGTTGCAGATTCGATCCCTGTAAATGTATATATATCTATACAGGATGACAGGGAAACTCGACGTATTCAGAGGTCAAAACTGGATGGTTAACACAATAAAAAAAATGCTATTAAAGACCTTTTTATTTCTGAGATTATGTAAGTTCTGCAAGCATTTTTTTTTAAATGATCACTCACTTTAGAACTTTCAGAAAAGTATCAATTAAATGTTTGGAGTGGATTAGTTTTTTCTCATAACTAATTGTTTTTGGTAACAAGTCAGAAAATTTCTAAAAAATCGAAGAACCGACACAGCTCGGTAACCATCCAGTTTTGAACCCTAGTTAACTGGACTAAAGTTGCTAATGACCTCTAGTATAACGCATTTCAAGGAATACGTCGAGTTTCCCTGTCAACCTGCAGTGCGATTCTGTAACCATCTCACCGTGAAAACTTAGGTGAAGTGAGCTCTCATTCCAAATAATGCTAGGGATTGACACTACTGACAACTCACATCAAGCTCACTTCACTTGAATTTTCACGGTGAGATTTTCACAGAACCGACCGGCCGTATATATCGAAGTATTTTTCTTATAACTAAGTAATTTATATCGGCTGATATTGAGTCGCTTTTCTTTACAGTCGCTGTGTTGAGCTTCAAAAAGCAAATAAATCGCTGATTGCTAAAGTTTGCAGTGCTTGAGCGTACTCGCTCCATCGAGCTTCCTTCACCTTGAATGATCATGATCCGTTTACAATCAACTCAGTCTCTATCGCAGACCACTGCTGGATATAAAATATATCCATATGCCTTTTCCATGCTGCGCCATAACACCCTGTCCTCTGCCTTCCACATCCAGTCTTTCCGGATGGGACTTTTGAGGTCGTCTGTTCATCTAGCTGGCTCCGAAGCTTAATACCAGAATCGGTAAATCTCATTTCATCTATCGAAGAAATAGTTACTAATACAGGATAGTCTATAAACAGAACTCAATTGTTTAGGACTGTACTTCGTCTGTTTCGTTGCCCGGAATGCTACCTCATCATAATTATTTTTCATGTTTTTTTTTTATGTATGATTATTTTATTTTATTTCATGTTTTGATTGTTATTTTTTTTTTTTTTGTTTGTGTCGAATCATACGTTGCAATGGTTTATTTTATTTCTTGTTTTGATTGTTGTTTTTATTTACCTAAGTACCTATAATTGCATGCTGCACTGGTTGACGTCATCACGTCGACGCCGGCTGCCACTGAAAACCAGCGCTGGGGCTCTGTCTCGTATAGGGTCTTAGCATTATGCTGAGCGATGGCCGTTTTGCGTGAATGTGACGCATGTTTGTTCTTTTTTTATGCGTCATGTTTGCCGCATATAAATGTAGTTTCTTTCTTTTGTTTCTTTACTTTTGGTATTTTGCGTTTCTGGTATTTTGCATGTCTGGTATATGGCGAATCCGGTGTTTTGCGAGTCTGGTATTGAGCGATTCTGGTATTAAGCTTAGGTGCCATCTAGCTGGGGGGCGTCCCACACTACGCTTACCGATACGCGGCCTCCACTCGTCTGCTGAGTCTGTGATCCTTTACTCCAAATTAAAATATAATTCTCCGTGTTCCAGGTTTTTTGACGGTATTAGTGTTAAAGTATCACTGTAAGCTCATTGTTTTGATATTATTATATTCATTGTTTTTTTTTTCAATGTCGGCCGACGGAATCAAGTTTATTGTGTTTATTTTTCAGTAATTTCCAATTTGAAGTTCAAATCAGTGACTCTGGACAAGTTAATCATGAACGTAAGTAGGAACCTACATGTACCCACAAAAACAACTTACGAAAATATAAACTTCAAACTAAGTTATTAGGTAGAGACTGACCAGGAACTATAACAAGGAGCAACTGCCTATCTGACCTCAGCAACAACTCAGTTACTGTGTAATACGATACCCCTTGTCAAGACTTTCAGGATTCTGAAGACCCATAACGACTGTTGAAGGTCTACTTATGGCAACCGGAACCAACTTAACGTGCTTTCCGAGTTTTGGAGGCATGTAAAGATGGTCACCCATCCACGGACCGACCGCGGTAAGCGTAGCTTAACCTGGTCGATCGACCCTTGCGGCTGTTATACTTAGCGTACCCTAACTCAATTGGGGAAAAATTGATATACTTATAGGTACTTACCTATTTATAATTTCGGCTGAAAACACAGGTACTCATGTTACCACTTCTTCAGTATCCCAATATATTTTTAACACGGTTTTATTTCTATTACAGTAAGGAAATATAAGAGAAAAACTATAGGTAAAAATTAATTATTTTTTAATAATTTTTCGTTATTTTAAAAGTTGTTTTTCTAAGGTTTCCTTACTTCCCTATTTCCAAATCGTCTTTCTCTTTCAGAATGTCCTGGGGAGTTCCTCCAGCATTTTCCTTGCAACAAGTACGAAGAGTTCAAAGATTTGGACGACAGTGTCAAGTGTTACGATAGTCCCCACATCATTGAAAACGCTGTGTTGGAGAAACGTGACGTTAAGGGAAATGAATACCGTCATCTGGTGAGCTTACCTGTGTTATTAACTGGCTGGCACCCTTTTTTTTTTTTTTGAAGTTGGGAAATCATCAAATGACCCCTCCCGCTCTGGGTGGAGCGGAAGGGAGTGTCAGACTCTTACTGACTAAAACCCACCCGTGTTCCTTCCTTAGCCCTTTCTGTTCCAGGGCAGCGGTAACCCTTTCGGACGATCCCGCCGTCCTGGCAGGCTTCGGCCATATCGGGCCCCGTCCTCTGCTGACTTCTCTTTGAGGCGCGCGTGGAACACAACGCGCCGTCCAGCACGGGCCTGGTCCTGATCGGACGGCGAGCTACCCATTACTCACCGCCCGCAGGCCCGCGCCTACGTTGGCCGGGAGTCGTCACGGCTGTGCACCCTTAAATAAAAATTAACTGAGAGAACAGGAGCAGTGGTGACGTACAGGCCTCGACTTACTTTAGTAGTAGGTCGTGGGTTCGAACCCAGACAGGCTCTTTACTTTGTGTAAATAATTTCATCACCACTGCTCTCAAAACGGTGAAGCAAAACAACGGGATGATACCACATACCAGTTGCTTCACCTAGAACCAATAATTCGAAGACATGTGACATCAACCAACCCGCATTGGGCCCGCGTGGAAGCTGATTACAGCCCACTCTATCTCCCTCTCCGAAGAGAGGAAGCCAGTGTTCCAGAAGTGCGAGCATTATAGGCTGATTTTGCTATTTCTATGGGACAAATCACGTCAATCCGTCACTCCGTTTTTGCACACAGACTTCATCATCACGTGAATGTCGAGGCGATCCAACTCCTCGACAACACTGAATTAGCGCGAAGACTAAAAAGCGTATTTAACCTTTTGAGTTACTTTAGTGCAGTGTAAGTGAACTCAAACTGTAGTGTAAGTGCTGAATCTTATAAAGAACACGTGAACCAAGTCTTCCCCATAACTTATAGTGAATAAGAAAGACGTTATTGGACGATTTCTTAATTATATAGTTATTTAGCAGTTTAAGTTATATTTAAATGACTTATTAGCTAATAGGCTAGATTGTAATGTAAATAAAGTATCACCAATTATGGTACCTACTTTATAAAAGGGGGAAAAAAAATGCGAGAAAAGAAATTCAAACCAGCACATCAACTAACACACCGACCTTTTATAATTTTAGTAGAATTTATGCAAATGGATATATTATTCCACACAATACTTACTGTTTACTAACAATAATATGTACAAGTACATAAAAAGGAGGGGAAATAATCAAAGGGCATCACAAAATTCGTCCGCATCGCTGTCAACAGGAAACGTGCCCAAAAGGCTGGCAGCATTGCCACGTTGTATGGCAATGCTGATTCCCTTATAAGGATGTTCTTTGCGTATTAAATTTTAACTTAAACTCTGTTCTTGAAAGAAGATATCAGAAGAGCGTTTGCCCACTGCATACGATAGGAATTCGAAACATGATGGGTAAAGATTTTAAACGAAAATTTAGCTCAATCCACGGATTGGTTATTGGCAAGCTTCAACCACAGACAAGTGAATGGTAATCGCCTAGATGCCTCACCTGAAATAGTAAATCCAAAATGGCCGTTCTTTCACCAGGCTCTCATTGGCTACGGAGATGACCCTGACTATGCTAACTGGATATGCAGCGGCTCTGTCATAAGTGACAAGTATATCCTCACTGCTGCTCACTGTACATCAAGTCCTGCACTGTAAGTTATCATCATCTGCTCTTTTCCTGACTATGTTTGGATCAGCTTTCACAGGCTTCCAGTCTAACTGGGTGCAGTTGAATACCAGTATTTCAGTGCGGAGCTAACCAGTCTGGAGCTATTGCCTATCTGATTTCCACAACCCAGTTATTGAGTAACACAATACCCTTCCCCCCACACGGAGAGGGGGAGCTTGTGTCGTAGCAATAGGAACATTATAAGCTGCTTATCACCCATTGGTAAGACTGGTTGTAAGACTTTCGATCTTCTAGCTGTTGAGAAACTCGATAACTCTTTTTCTGATCTAGGAATCATACCCTGGACCTCATGGTCAGCACTTTCTTTTACAGAGGAGTAATAAAGTTCGCAGCAATGGGCGTGCTTAAACAGATGGACTATCACAGAAATTGGCAGATATATGAAGTGGTCAAGATCATCGTGCACCCGGATTACCAGCCTCCTTCCACATACCATGACATCGCATTACTGGAAACAGGAGCTAAGTAAGTGTAACCATAATATAATGGATACTCTTCATTATGCACACCATACAAATTACAGAACATAAATATATAACCACCAGCCATAACCACCATAATTCCACCATCAGTCTTCAGCCAAAAGACGTCCACTGCTAGTCCAGGGCCACTCTCCCCTAACATCACCACATCTACCGGTCCTATGCTTCTCGCATCCAGCGGATTCCAACGACCTTCAGCAGGTCCACCTTGTGGTTTGGTCACCAACGCTGTGCCTTCCTGTTCGCGGTTGTGACTTTAGAACCTTTCGACTCAATCTCTCATCTGTTCTGCGGATTCCAACGACCTTCAGCAGGTCCACCTTGTGGTTGGGTCACCAACGCTGTGCCTTCTTGTACGCGGTTGCCACTTTAGAACCTTTCGACTCAATCTCTCATCTGTTCTGCGGATTCCAACGACCTTCAGCAGGTCCACCTTGTGGTTGGGTCACCAACGCTGTGCCTTCCTGTTCGCGGTTACGACTTTAGAACCTTTCGACTCAATCGGCCATCTGTTCTGCGAGCAATCTGCCCCATTCATCATCGTCATCATTTCAGTCGAATGAAGTCCATTGCTGGATAAAAGCCACGCCCAAGCACCGTCACTTCAACCGGTTCTGTGCTTCCCGCATCCAGCAGATTTCTGCGGGTTTCACAAGGTCCACCTTGTTCCCGGCTTTCCAACGCTACATCTTCCTGTCGCCACTCCAGCACCTTACGTCCCCATTTTCCTTCTGTTCTACGAGCAATCTGTCCTGCCCACTGCCATTTAAGTTTGCTGATTCTTCGGGGCCCCGTTCATTGTCACTTAATTCTGGCAAGAGCCTTGTTCAATATTCCACCACAGATTAAGCAATAAATATGTGAATCTAGATATCAATCTGCGAACTGTGAAGGAAGAAATTGAGTCAAACAGCAATAATTAATCAAGCTACACTGGCCCGACATATCAACGAATTGGCCGCCGAACTGCAGGGAGTGGGCAGCCTAAGAATCTAAAATCAAAATCAAAAGTCATTTATTCAAATTAGGCTGAGAATCAGCACTTTTTGAACGTCAAAATTACAAAAGACAGTCCCCCAAAAACGCCCACCCTTCACCACTTCCTAGTGCTATCGCTGGGAAGAAGAAGTGGCGCAACAAACTCCCCAGCAGCACAGCTGTCTGTTCAATTTAAAAAAAATACTTGCTTCTATACAATACTAGGTGCTTATGTTCGGTAATTAACATTACAAAGCCAGAACATAAAATTTAATTATTTGCCATAATATGTCAGCTAGCCACGCCAATATACCAACAAATATAATAAAAACTATACGTACTCAAGCTAAAAAATAATTAATTAAAATGTAAATAAAAAAAACTTACTAGCCAAATAAAAGCCTCCAGGCATAAAGGGCGTGACAGCTTACACATTTATGCATTGCTGGGTTCTAAGACCTGGCAGTAAGCCAATTCTGGAGAAGGAACATAAACATTGTCTTGCGTTAAACTAGGGTGACCAACTATTCTTATCGTCTAAGTAGTCGTTGATGGAATAGTATGCCTTTGAACAAAGGTTGGATTTTAGTTGAGCTTTAAACGCATTAAAAGGCAAGTCTAGAAAAGAAGAGGGTATCTTGTTATAAAAGGTTATACCAAGCCCAACAAATGAGTTATGAACCTTATGAAGCCGGTGAAAGGGGGCACGTAGTTTGTCCTTATTTCTAGTGTTAACACTGTGAATATCACTATTTTTAGTGTACAAGTGTAAATTTTGCCTAATATATAAAATGTTGGCAAGGATGAATTGTGATGCAACCGTGAGAATACCAATATCTTTAAAGAAATCTCTTAGAGAAACTCTGGCACCTAACTGGTAAATTGCTCGAACAGCTCGCTTTTGAAGGACAAATATATTTTGTATATCAGCGGCTTTGCCCCACAGCAGAATACCGTAGGACATAACGCTGTGAAAATAACTAAAATAGACTAAACGAGCTGTATCAACGTCAGTGTATTGTCTTACCGCCTCTCGCCTCAAGAGAAATAGTATACCTGAACTAGCGACTAGATTCGCAGACAAAAGACTGGGTGCACGTCTCTGCTGAAGACACATTGGCTGATAAAAATCTGACTGCATACTCGTATTAGATTATTGTTCGGAACAAACAGATTGCTAAGCAGCAGGGTACATAAAAAAAAGTCTGGCAATGGGATAGGTGGCTCATCATCTGCCTAGCTCCTTCCCAGCTAGTTAGGGTCCTTCAAGTTTACCCGGATGCAGCCGAATACCAGTATTTTACTTGGAGCGACTGCATACCTGACCTCCACAACCCAGTTACCAAGTAACACGATCCAGGTACACATGACGTCACAGGCACAATAATAATGATCATGTTTTGCAGGATAAGATACAACCACGAAGTGATACCAGCATGTCTTCATCGAGGGGAGAACATGGCTGAAGTCGCCACAGCTACAGGATGGGGGGCGATGGGCCATCGACCATCTTTAACGGAAATTTTAAAAGGTGTAAGTATAAGTAAGAAAGTGCAAGAGTATCTTTTGAGCACGCTCGTTCCATCATAGACCTCATCCATCGCTTTCCATCATGCGTGATTGAGCTCAACAGCCCAATTCAGCAAATAAAAAGGATATTAATTGCCTAGTCTTGTCCCAAAGCTGGGATCGACTTGCAGTCCAACCAGATGCAGTTGAATACGAGTATCACATGCAGCGACAGCTGATCTGACCTCCATAACCCAGTTACTAGGTACCTAATACGATACCCCTTGGTAAGACTGGTTGTCAGACTTTCAGGCTTCTGACTACCTGAAACGACAAAGATCTACGAATGAAACTATATTAAAGGCGCTTTTCAAGACTGCCAGTGAGTCACCGACTCAGTATTGAATAATTTCAGGTGGAGATCAGCAAATTCTCTGACGAAGAATGTATGGAAGCCTACCCAAAACACAGAAATCTTGTAAATGGTTACAACAGCTCCACTCAAGTGTGTTATGGTGATGAGGAGCAGATCAATGATGCTTGTGAGGTAAGGCTGATGAGAAGAAAAGAAAATAAATTAATTGAATCATGAATGAGTGTGCAGTTTTTCTCTACAGGTTTCGGAAAGCCGGGGCTTGTACCATAACCGTTTGCGGGGCAGTTAGAGTGTGTCCGAAAATCTGACCACCAGTCTTACCAAGGGGTATCTTATTGAAATGAAATGAAATGAAATGAAATGAAATGAAATAATTTATTTGCTATGAATGTAGGTACAAAAGTATGGTGTTAAGTAAGAGAAGGATCCAGTACATTCTACCGTGAGGCATGCAAAAATTTTTTATAGTAGAATTAATGATGAAATAATCTTAAAAAATCAAATATTTAACGAGTATCAAATTATAAAATAGTCAATAAAAATATAAATCATTAAATTTGTAAGTTCATTCAGTGGTAAACAATGTCAGTAATAAGTTAATAATTAGTCAATATATTATCCAGTAAGTGGGTTGTGGAGGTCAGATAGGCAGTCAATTCACATAAAATACATTCTGCTGCATCCGGTTAGACTTGAAGCCGACCCCAACATAGTTGAGAAAAAGCTGGGCAGATGATGACATGTGGCTCAAAGATACCACTCGGTTGAAGTTGACCCTTTTTTTTCATGTTACGAACCAAAAAATTGAGGACATATGTGTCCAACCCGCACTGAGCCCGCGTGGAAGATTACAGCCCACTCGCTATCCCTCTCCGAAGAGTGCCCCCGTAGTGAACTATAGACCGCTCCCTCTAGAGAAGTCCTCTAGGTCTAGACCTAGAGGTTATTCTACTCCCAGGTTGTTCTGATTTTATGATTGACTTATTTTTCTTCCCTCAGGGTGACAGCGGCGGCCCCCTCCAAGTTAAGACCAGCGAGAAGAAATCAAAGTGTTTATACACAATAGTTGGCGTCACATCGTATGGCAGAGCCTGTGGTCACTTTGGTAGCTCCGGCTTATACACCAGGGTCGACCATTATGTGCCTTGGATTGAGAGCATTACGAAGGAGCAGAGATGAAAAAAACCGGGAAGAAAAAAGGAAATTATGTAGAAGAAAATAATAATTATGTTGCTTAGGTGATTATCACACTGCCACGCATCACGCTGCATGTTGCCTGTCAACGCACCTACGCGCGTACTTGCGGGAGTGCAGATCTGCATCATCGTGCGGGTTTTTTTACGCACTCACGCGCGTAGTTGCGTTTTGTGGATTCACGGCGGCTCTGACTAATTTCATTCAAAGCCGTTCAAGCCCATCCAAAATCACGCACGGCACTGCTAGACTCTGTGTACCATACCTTGCGTCTCGCCCCGCACCCACGCGCGTGTGCGCATGTTTTAGGGGGATCACACACTACAACGAATCACGCAACGGGGCGCGGGAAACGGAGGCCAATTCCCCGCGCGAAAGCGCGTTTTTATTGAATATGTATGTAAAAAATCACGCGCGGGGGCGCGTTATCTGAATGAACGCGCATGGATGCATTTTCTGTGTATTGGACTGTGCGTGTTTTCTATACAAACAGAGATACAAGCAACGGTAAAACACGCATTCACGCGCTACGCTGCGTGGTGCGTGGCAGTGTGTTAATCGCCTTAATGTAAAACTTTTGTGTTAAAAATTAAAATTTTGTAAATAGATATTAGGTGTTTCAAAAGTTTGTGTTATTTTTAGGGTTCCGTACCGTATGAAAAACCGGTACCCTTATAGGATCACTTTGTTGTCCGTCCGTCTGTCTGTCAAGTCCCTTTTTCTCAGAAACGCGTGGAGGTATCAAGCTGGAATTTGTACCAAGTACTCAAGTCTACTGACTCTTAGAGCTGTGAAAAAATCAAACTTCTAAGCCAACGCAATCAAAAGATACAGCCGTTTAAGCCGCAAATTTCTGCAAATTTTCGACACTCGCAAGGGAATCAAAACCTACAGGGTACTTCCCGTGAACTCAGAATCTTGAAATTTGGTACGAAGCAACGTCTTATAGCACAGATAAAGGAAAAATTGCGAAATACGTAAATTTTTAGGTATATCATATAATACAAATATTTTTAATAATTTTAAATTGTATGGAACCCTCGGTGCGCGAATCCGACTCGCACTTCGCCGGTTTTTTGAATTAAGTCCTAAAACTAAGTAAATATTATTTACGAAACGAGTCGGCTCCATTTTAAAACTGTTCGAGTTTACGTTACGTTTACTCCGTGCAGTCGTGTTAGGACCACAGAATCAGATATCAAGTTACTGAAGTTGTGTATGTGTTACTAATTTCCTGATTGAAAAATGTTAACATGAATATTTTATTTTATCGCATTGAAACTGACCAGAATGCCGACTATCTGGCAATAACAGTGCCTCACGAAGGCAACAGGAACTTTGACGTGTTTGGAAAAAGCCTTATCTCATCGCCGACGCCATTTTGAATCCGACGCAAGAACAAATGCGCTCGTAGCGTTAAATGGACGTGCGTGTTCTAAAATGGATTTGAAGTCAACAGCTGTTATATTGTTTTTAGTTCTACGATGCCATAATGTTTTAACCAGCCAGGTGGAAGGTATGTAACTCTTTCCAACATCATTCTCCTGGTCTTCGGCCAATTTATTTGAGGTCGGCGCAACATGTCTTTTTCTTCCATACTTTTCTATTAGTCGCCATCTCGGTAGTCACCCCCTTTCTTACCATATCATTCACACATTCCATCCATCGTTTCTTTGGTCTTCCCCTAATCGTGTATGTAACTCTTTCCAATTTGAAAACTATGAAGGATTGGCAAACAAGCTCTTAGTGGACACCTCCGCAGAATTTGAAATTATTCCTTCGATAAAGTTATCTGGCGTTGGAAAAATCAGCCCTAAAAGAAGCATTTGCCTCAGATACAGTGGGATCTGAAACTAGCTTCTGAAGACCAAAATATGCTCAGACTATGCTCCATCTCCTATCTCGCCCTCTGTGTCCCAGAACTTGCTGTCAAAGTGACCTCTGCGCTGCCGCGAACGACACCGTGGAAGTGGCGAAGTTGCAACACGAAGGAGAAGGCCAAAATGAACGATCAAAGGAGAAATTGACATATTCACGACTTTGATCATCGCAGTATGTTGTTTTAGCAGCAAAAAAAAGGACGAATAATATATTTTTTTTATTTTTTTTTATTTAAGTATTTATTTCAGGCGACACAGGCCCAATAGATAAATACCTTAACCTAAACATACATATTTTTATTATATTATAAAATAGTACTTCACTAGCTAGTTCTGGTGCTGTTCTGTGGTACTTGTCCGCGGAAGCGACGGAACACCACGTCCTGTGGCCAGAAGTCTTCGTCCATGACGACGGGCAGATAACAATTCGGTACACGCACCACAAACGCCTTGAAGCTGAGGTTGCGGTGCGATATGGACTTACTATAAATTAATAGACGCCTAGTCTTCTTCGAGGAGCTGGAGACTAAGTAATAACAGCTGCACGGGTCGATCAACCAGGTTAAGCTACGCTTCTCGGGGTCGATCCATGGATGAGTGACTTTCTAATCTTTACATACCGAGACCCCTCCGTGTCTCGGAAAGCACGTCATTCTTGGATTCTTGACAGTCGTTACGGTCAGTAGCCTGAAAGTCTGACAACCAGTCTTACCAAGGGGTATCGTATTACCCAGTAACTGGGTTGTGGAGGTCAGATAGGCAGTCGCTCCATGTAAAATTCTGGTATTCAGCTGAATCCCGTTAGACTGGAAGGCAGGCAGATGATAATAGCTGTCATGTTATTATCATTATAGCTATCTGTCTGATTAACAGTTATTTCAAAACAGCCATTTTAACACTTTCAATTATCTCAAATAATTATTGTAAATACATGATTCTATGGTATTTTCATGCGCAAATGCTTGTAACTGTTTCACGGCTATTTGAAAAACATCGCGATTATGGAAACAGTGAAATGGAGTTTTTGTTAAAGGCTAATAATATATTTTTAGACTGTGGGTTTGTCTGTTTGATTTTTAAATTGAGGACATTTTTTTTTTCTGTATCTCCAAACTCCGTTGGGCTTCAATCCAGATTTTGACTTAGGTAATGTCACTATGAAAAAAGTCCACCAAAATGCTTAACATTTAACGCCTAACTGAGTTTAATGAAATTGGGTCTTAACGCCTAACAGAGTTTGATAAAATTAGGTCTTAACACATAACTGACTTTTATGAAGTTAAGTCTTAAAGCCTAACAGAGTTTGATAAAAAAAAAAAACAAAATCAAAATCGGTTCATCCGTTCGGGAGCTACGATGCCACTGACAGACATACACACACCCTCACACAGACACGTCAAACTTATAATGAAATTAGGAATAAATGTCTCACTAAGTACGGTGAAGTTTTGCCCTATGGGAAGATAATGAAATGTTTAGGTACAGTCGACCGCATTTAAGTGGTAACAAATCTAGTAAAAGCTGGCCTCTTGTTTTATTCTACTTCTTCTTCGTGAATTTTATATTTTTATTTATTTTACCATAATAAGCAGACAAAAAAATCAGAACAGAAAAAATAGGTACAGAGGTGATGCTTATTTCACAAGAAATCTCTTCCAGCACACCCGAGACAGGACAATAGATACAGAGATGGGATGTAGACAGCGTGTGAAATAGTAAAGGAGACAAAAAAATAATACATAAAATCAAAAAAAATCACTTAAAAAAGTAAACAAAAATTACGAGAGCATACTAACATACATACAAATAAACATACATACATACTTCTAAAATAAATATCACTAGAATGATAATAATTATATCATACTCAAAATAATAAATACATACACAACTATGATGAAGTGGACAGATAAAGTTCTTTTACTCTTCTTTTAAGAACCACAACAGTTTGGCAGTCCCTAATTTCAGGCGGTAGTGAATTCCACAACCCCACCGCGTGCACTGTGAAGGAGTAGAAGTAGAAGTCGGTGGAGTGGGGAGGGCACTTGAGAAAGTTTTTAAGATGCGACCTGCAAGGTGCATCTGAAGGACGGGCGTAGGAAAAATGCTCCCGCAGATAGGATGGTGTTTTAGGATTGTGAAGGAGATTTAATAACAGACACAATATCCGCGAGTTCCTGCGTAGTCAAATGGGGAGCCACTTGAGTATCTTGCTAAAGTTGGAGACGTGATAATACATTCTTGTTTTCCCAAAACTTTGCCACTTCCACAGCGTTGTCGGTGGCAGCGCAGAGGTCACTTTGACTCCATGTTTTGGGACACAGAGGGCAGGATAGGAGGTGGAGCATGATTTGCGACATAGCTCCACAATTACACCCTACTGCTGTTCTGTCAAGGTAGCTCTACATTACCAGGTTGGACTTACATCTTCCCATTTGTTTGATTGAAACTCCAATAACTCTAGGCCAGCTCAAGGTCAAAGGAAACGTGGAAAGTATAGCTTCTAAAATAAAGTATAATAAAAAGTGAAGACTTTCCAAAGTATGCTAGTTCACATAACAAATTACCAAATTTTTTTTTTCTGGATTTCAGTATTTCTGCTTTAAAGACTTTTTTAGAATCATGGTATACCTACTTAAGTCGACATCTGTAGGCCATTTCTCGTAATTTAAAATGTTTAAAATCTAGTCGCAGTCTCATCTCGGCGACAAACAAATGTCAAAAACTTGTCAAAATGTAGGGCAATTAGAGGTATTTTTTGACAGATTGAGACTGAGATCAGACTGTGAACGTTCTTATAATTACGAGAATTGCCCCTCTGGTACAAGTAAGACGCAGTCTGTTAAAAGTGTTTATCTTCCAGGCACGTCGTGTGTGTTGAAGGACGGTTCCGAGGGCATCTGCACAAAACTGACCAGTTGTGACCCCGCCTGGACGAATATAAAAAGTTTAAACTTTCCGAAGGTAAACTAAATTCTACTTTTTCACATTTAAAGAGAAGGTGTTTAGATGACTATTTATGATGAGCTCTACTGTACACGGTGTCACCAGGTTTTCACGACAAAATTTGGTTTTGCAAGTCATCAGAGAGCTCACGAAAGAAATGAAATATAGTCTGGGTCGGTGTCGCCGGATACGGTGAAGACGACATATTATACTTCGACCGAGTGCGGTGACGTCACGACAGTTGACCGATACGCCGCGCCGGTTGCTAAAACGTCGTTGCCGCCGTGAACCCAAAGAGTACTATAAGATATCGCGTGAACCTGGCGGCCGCGAGCGGCGTGCGAGCGAGACCGCGCCCGTGTATTTACGAACACAGCATTCGGACCACAGAGCATGTAACCTTTTATTCGGACGTCATCGGTGGCCCGTGGCGGACGGCTACACGTCGTCTGTCGCAGTCGGCGTATAGTCAAATAGACCCCAACCGTAGAGGGCACAGAGCGTCAGTCACTCGCGACACCTCCAAAGAGCCTGCGTCGTTCACGCTCTCATAGACCTTGCACCGGTGTTATAGCCAACTCCGGCGGCGCTAGCAAGGCGAGCTACGAGGCCCTGTAATTCCTAATTAGGAATGCAGAACGGGGGGAAGGGGGGGGCGACAAGGTGGCAATTTTATGTAAGTTACGCAATTACAAAATAACGTAAAGTGCGGAAATTATTAACGGTCGTTGGCCAGTTAACTAGGTACCTATTCCTACTCCCAAAACTTTTTGATTTCAGTTTTGTTCATTCAATATATTGAAGCCAGTAGTATGCTGTCCTGACTGTCGTGCAGTCCAAGAAAGGTGAGCTGAGTGGTTCCGTACCCAGGTTGCTATTGGAACCCTATTTCTAAGCTTACGCTATAACTTGACTGTATCTTTTTAACCGTAAGGCAGCCAATTGATATAATCAGAAAATGCGTGTTACTTAAGCGCTCGCACACAAGCACGCTGTCTGTGTGTGCGTCTGTCTATCTATAACTTGACTGTATCTTTTGAACCGTAAGGTAGCCAATTGATATAATCAGAAAATGCGTGTTACTTAAGCGCTCGTACACAAGCACGCTGTCTGTGTGTGCGTCTGTCTATCTATAAATTGACTGTATCTCTTTAACCGTAAGGCAGCCAATTGATATAATCAGAAAATGCGTGTTACTTGAGTGCTCGTACACACGAGCGACACGCGTCTACGACAGAGGCAACTGCATCCGTTGACGCGCTCGTGTATTTAAGTACTCGTACGGTGCTCAAATATAAATCCGGACTCCGAGCTGCCACTGAGAAAATCATGATGGAAAATCTCAATATTACTTTGCCTGACCTGGGAATCGAACCCAGGACCTCACTCAGCAATAGCGCTTGTGAAATTCACAGTCCACACCAACGAGGCACGAGACAGTTTATGTAAATGAGGGTGTTCTAATGATGTGCCAACTGTAAAATTCTACCGATCAGTTTCAAACATAAATATCTTCTAGCAGTTAACAACCATGGGAGCTAAGAGCATAACTTGACTCAAATATAAAACGCGATCTATGGCTGCCGGCAAATTCATTGTACGCACGGCTACACATCAAGCTATACATAACCAGTATAAGCTGACTTCTGATTGTACGAAAAACCTATACAATGAGAGGTCAGCTAAAACTGGAAATGCATAGCTTGACGTGTAGCCGTGTGTACCCAGAGTCGAGAGAACTCTAAACAAACGAATACCATATAATTATCTATTGAATAGGCTGCCGGCTGACATAAAGAGTGAAACCAGTAAAGCAGATTTAAAAATAAATTAAAAAGATATTATTTAGAAATGAGTTTAAGTGCTACCCAAGTCTGAAGTGTGAAGTTTAAGTAGTGTATAAAGACTCGCCAGATGCCACAGTCAAACCACTACGTACGTACACACGGCTACACGTCAAGCTATACAAAACCATTTTGTCTTGGCCTCACTTTGTATGATATTTTCTCACAATGAACGGTCAGCCAATACTGGTTTTGCATAGCTTGATGTGTAGCCGTGTGTACTACGGTTTTGTGGGGCTTAGTTTTAGTTATAATAGTTACTTAGTATGCTATAAACTTATAAAAATAAATAAATAACTAAATTACTTAATGTTAATGTTTTTATGTTCCAGTCACTATGATTTCGGGTTCTTGATCAGTAGCTACGCAAATGCTAGCGAAGGTAAGTCCTTTACTTAATTCCTGCTTCGTTCTTTGTAAAAAAGTATGAGGTTTGTACTTAAAAGAGAAAAAATAGTTAGTATGTAGCGACATCTACACAGCCACTTGCGAACGTCATCATACTGACGTCATGCAAAAACCTGCATCGCGCAAGCAAAGTTTACCGTGCGGAAACCGGCATGTTCTAGAACCGAAATTCGAAGACTTGTGACTTCCACCAACCCGAGCTGGGCCCGCATGGTGTATGGTGACCCACTCCCTCTCACAGAGAGGAGGTCTGTGTCCCAGCAGTGGAAACTTTTTGCCTTGCCCGCGACTTCATCAGCGTGAAGCAACTTTCTTACCTTTTTTTTCCGTAGGAACCATCCTCGTAACTTCAAGAAATTTTCTAAAAAAAGAATTAGCGAAATCGGTTCAACTGTTTTCGAGATTTGCGCTTAGCAACACATTCAGCGATTTATTTTTATATTATTGATGCCTTTTTCTTTTAGAGTGTCTTGAACAGTTCTACAAAAAAATCAAATGTAACAAGTACGCTGAATTGGCAGCATTGGATGACAGCGTCATGTGTTACAGCAACCCCAAGAAGCTAGAAACTGTAATAGCTGGAGGTTATGATGCTCAGAAGAACGAGTACCCTCATATGGTTAGTATGTAATTTAATAAAAGTCCTCCAAACCGTATTTCGGCCACGGCGGCCAATCTCAACGGAGACTAGCCTATTGCGCGGGAGATATTATAGTGCACAAGTGTGCGCGCACACACAGGTGCACTCCCCCTTCCCTCACTCTCATAATCCGATGGGACGGCAATCCGACACGACTGGAGAAAGAAAGAAAATACATTCATTTGCGGCAAATATGACGCATAAAAAAGAACACAAACACAAAAAAAAATAACAAATTAGGGGTAAAAATGCTTCACATCCACGCAAAAGAGGGATTTGGAGTATTTAATATAGGTACCTACCTAATATCAATCAACAATCCGTGGACCGACATCCATATCTTAATGAGGCGCACGGAGGGGCCGTGCCGTCCCGGCTGTCATTCATAGATCTTTGCTAGTCGTTACAGGTACTCTGAAGCCCGTAAGTCTTGTGGAGGTCAGATAGGCAGTCGCTCCATATAACATACCAGTATTCAGCTGCATTCAGTTACACCGAAAGCCAAGCCAAACTTTGGTAAGGGTTGGGTTAAGGCTAGGCAGATAACCAAGCACAAAACCAAAACCTGGGTTGCAAAAATTTCCAAGAAGTCCCTCAAAATGAGCCCACCCCAGCCCTTCACCCCTTCCTAGTGCCTTCGCTGGGAAGAAGAAGTGGCGCAACAAACTCCCCAGCTCCCTTATTGGGTGTTCGCGTTCAATCCCCAATCGGGCTGTTATCCAGTAAGAAAGTCCGTAGTCTTCTCTTCCTAAGAACCAGTGAATATACATAAAAACTTTTTTACAAAAAAAAAAAAACTACTTACCGCCTTCCATAAAAACACTACAAAGTGAAAAATAACTTTAATTACTGAAGTCGGTGGCGAAAAACGAAATACAAAAACCAATAAGACACTGACTTCCGAAATTAAAGTTATTTTTCACTTTGTAGTGTTTTTATTTTTCACTTTTTTGTTGCGATATTTTTTTTTATTTTTGTTGATTTTTCAAAAATCGCTTGTCCGATTTCGATAAAATTGTCTTGGGACCATTTGGGAAGTATACCCTTTCCAACAAAAAAATATTTTTTCAAATAGGTTAGGTTAGGTTTTTCAAGTAGGCGCGAACAAAAATAAAAAAATACAAACATCCGAATTGCGAACCTCCTCTTTTTTTTAGAAATCAGTTAAAAATGGCCACTTCTTTCACCAGGCTCTCATTGGCTACGGAGATGACCCTGACGACGCTGATTGGATGTGTGGCGGCTCCGTCATCAGTGATAGGTACATCCTCTCTGCTGCTCACTGCATATCAAGTCCTGCACTGTAAGTATATTACGCCTGTATTCCCCAGAGGGGTAAGCAGATGTGTATTGTACGCCAACATTTTGTCAGTTGAGTGGAAATCTGTGTGATACGTAGAATTTCTGGCGGCGCATCTACATCTCCACATGCGAACTACTAAATCCTGCATCGCGCAAGCAGAGTTTACGGTGCAACTAACATAAACAGGGTGGCAGGCACATCGACGCGCAAACTATAACCATGGATTCAGTACATGAGTTTAGACCCCATAGCGTCGAAATTTTTCGTCGGTTATTAAAAAAAAAATGCTGTTCCATACATTTTGACCGCGTAGGTATTGCATTTTTCTATGAAACAGAAGATTTTTTTTTTTGATAACCGACGAAAAATTTCTACGCTATGGGGTCTAAACTCATGTGCTGAAGTCATGGTTACAGGTTGCGCGTCGATGTCCCTGCCACCCTATATACAACGTCCCGGCATGAATCGTCGGGCAGTTGCCCACCAAACACAACACTCGTCTGGTCGGAGGATCCTTCCTATTCTATGGAGGATGAACTTTACACCCTGTTCCTCATACCAATCAATCAACTCAGCCTATCGCAGTCCACTGCTGGACTGCGCCACAACACCCTGTCCTCCACCTTCCGCATCCAGTCTGTCCCAGCCACTTTCTTAAGGTGGTCGGTCCATCCAGTCTGTCCCAGCCACTTTTTTAAGGTCCCCGGGTCCATCTAGCTGGGGAGCTACCTTTAATAAATCTTTTTTTATTACAGAGGAGAAATAAAGTTCGCTGCTCTCGGAGTACTAAAAAGAACGGACCACCCCGACCTGTGGCAGAAATATGACGTGGTCAAGATCATCGGCCATCCGAACTACAAGCCTCCCTCCAAATACCACGACATTGCATTACTGGAAACAGGAGCTAAGTAAGTCTTCATTTATAAACTGGGGTCCTAAAAAGGCCACTTTAAGCAATACCTCTAAAAGCTATTCATTTCCTGAATTCCCAGCAGATCATTGGCAATTCCTCTAATTTTCGTTAAATGGCTACACATAATACTTCAATCACCTACAATTCATTTCATATCAATCATATTTGGTGTAAACATTGGTGGGCCATTTTACGAATTTCCATACAAAACTGTCAAACAGGTAAATTGCGTGATATGAATTGCACACAGATCATATTATGAATTATTGTCAGTTTGTGACCATTTTACGATTTTTAATGTTTCATATTGTTATCCTATTATGATTCTGCCAAAGTGGCCTTTTTGGCCCCCTGGGCGTGTATCTTACTCCTCGAATCTATTTCTTCAGGGTGGGAGGGACATCGACGCGCAACGTTTCTGTGTATGTGATTCAGTATGATTCTGAAAGCCACAGCGTTGAATTTTTTCTTCGGTTATTAGAAAAAAAAAATACTGTTCCATACATTTTGACCACGTTAATGAACAATTTCAACGCAGAATCATTCGCTGAATTTATTGTTACAGTTTGCACGTCGATGTTCCTGCCTCCGCGTCAGCCGCAGTGAGCGGTATTGTTTGCTGCGACAACGGTTCTTTTGTGAAATTGTAACTTAAACGAATGCAAAACTAAACAAAAACTTTTCTTTTCAGGATAAGATTCAATCGGGAAGTTATACCAGCATGTCTTCATAGAGGGAATGACATGGCCAAAGTGGCCACAGCGACGGGATGGGGCGCGATGGGCCATCGGAAGCCTTTAGCTGAAATATTGCAAGTGGTAAGGCCCAGGGAAGCATGGCAAAAAAGGGAGAACAAGACTGTCAATGGTGATGATGAGTTTATAGGCTGACGCACATTTGAGCGCGCCACATCACAACGCAATAATCTCCCATATCACTTTTGAATTTGTATGAACCATCGCAAACAACAGGCGGGCCGCACCCCTTTTTCTAGTATTAAAAAAAAACGGGTTGCACTCCGGGAGTGCCGGCAGAAGTGAAAACTTGTATATTAACGTTGTGCACTTTTGATATTTTGGAATGCGGTCTACTCTCCCTCCGTCTTACGAATTTTCGATCAGGTCAAGTGTCCTGACGCGAGCTCCGTCTTACGAATTTTCGATCAGGTCACGTGTCCTGACGCGAGCTCCGTCTTAAGGATTTTAGATCAGGTCACGTGTCCTGACGCGAGTTTAACATTTTTTACTCATCACAAAAAAGTGCGCAACGCCGGACCTTGACTTATATGATGTTGACACACTACTTATAAGCTATGTTAGTAACAAACGAAAAGCAAGATTTAATTCATGTAGGTATCTGCTGCACCCACCAGACGCACCGGGTAATTATGTACATTTACACGTACCCCATGCGCCATAATGGTGCAGCACGGCTTATCATTAATGACCTTCAGAATGTCATTGCCGTGCCGGTCCCACGCACTCTGCGCATAGAAGCAGTCTTCTTACGTAGAATGGTACTGAAACCGTCAGTACGTGCTTCTGCAAACATTCCTGACGCGCTACAGTCACGTGGGAGCCCCAACAACATCCTGAAAGTATTATTATACTGAACTCTGAACTCTCTCTCTCTCTTGAAATGCGTTGCGCTGCGGCCCGATGCGGTATACAGATCTGCTGAGCATGAAGACCGTGGGTACGATTCTCAGGTCAAGCAAAGTGCTTTTGGGTTTTTCCATGTGAAACAAACTTCTCACTTACACTTCTTACAGCCTGAATTCTGGATTTGTGTCCGCCTTAAACATAACTGGCGAAATATATAGGTACACCTCTGCTCCACCCTTCGGGGATTACAGGTGTGATGTTGAATAATTTTATTGTTTTTAATTATACCTACTTAATGTGCTTCCAGGTGGATATCTACAGGTTCTCTGATGCTGAATGTATGGAAGCTTACCCGGTGCATAGACATCTGAAAAATGGTTACGACAAGACCACCCAGGTGTGCTATGGAGATGAAGAGCAAATCAATGACACTTGTGAGGTGAGAAAATACAATGTCGCCCATGCGCATGTGACCGCCCGTAATATTCTGAATATTCATGAAAATATGTCGAAAATAAACTTCAAAAGGGGGGTCTATCTATAACATTTTTCAACAATTGTGTATTTATCAAAAAAAAAACAACAAAAATTGTGTATTTATTTATGTAGTAGATTACAAATAATGATTAAAAAAGTCGTCCTATGGGGATAATTTATGGACTTACACTAGTTTTTTTTAAATAAATACACAATTTTTTACCGAAAAAATGACTTCGATTCTGTCTTTTTTTTCGTAGTCGATAATTTTTAGTAAAAATGTTAATTAACTTGTTAAAATAACTCATAAGCTTTTGGAAATAATAAACAGAATCCAAATCGACCCATAAACTTCGGAGATGTGTCAAAAAATAGCCAGCAAATCTACAAACTCTACTTAAAAATTGAATAACATGAAAAATGTTATAGATAGACCCCCCTTTTGAAGTTTATTTTCGACATATTTTCATGAATATTCAGAATATTACGGGCGGTCACATGCGCATGGGCGAAATTGTGTACAGAATTCTTTAAATCACTCTCAGAGAGGATTGTGTTTATACTTATGCTTGTGGCGGCATCTACATCGCCACATGCGAACTACGTATCACACTGACGTCACGCCAAATCCTGCATCGCGCAAGCAGAGTTTACCGCGCGACTAGCATATTTAAATATGTAATTACATTTATTGCCATGACTATGCCATCTCCTCATGACTAAGATAGTTTTAAGATATTGAAGAAACGAATTTAACATAATTTTAATATAAATGTATGTACAGTCAACAGCAAAAGTAGATGATCAAAATCAGAAATTCAATAATAATTAACGGAGTTCGCGTCAGAACTGTGTGGCGTCGAAGTGATTCAAAAGTATGACACTGAGTCTGACATACTTTTGAATCACTTCGACGCCACACAGCTCTGACGCGAACTCCGTTCATTAGTATTGAATTTCTGATTTTGATCATCTACTTTTGCTGTTGACTGTACAGACGCCAGCAGGTCAAGCTACCCGAAACTGTCAAATTTTCCCAATCAACCTTGAACCTTAATGCTTTAGGAATGAAGTTTAAAATCTATTAAAGACATTTGACAGATTGTAGTAGCTTGATGTGCTGGCGTCTGTACACCGTCCCGACATCAATCGTCAGACAGCTGTTGCCTGACATGACACCCGTCGGAGGATCCTCCCTTTTCTAGAGAATGAGGGAACTTTACACTCTCTTCCTCATACCTCTATATGCTTAGGTCACCTTAGTATTCAAGATTAATTTTTTAATGGATTCTTCGACCTTTGTAGGTCTGTAGAGACAGGTAGTCAGAAGCCCAAATAAATAGCAGATAGGCAGTCGGTCCATGTAAAAGAATACTGGTATTTAGCTGCATCCGGTTAGAGTGGATGCCGACCCCAATTTAGTTGGTAAAAAGCAACGTAATTTTTTGCATAGAGATGGAAAAATACACAGTCCTGTCAAATTAAGATACTCCATAGACAGTTTAGACTCCCTGGTGTATGCTGTTTGCTGATGACATTGTGCTGGTTGCCGAGAACGGTTAAGAGGTCCAGAGCAGATTGGAAGGGTGGTGGGTAAGACTCGAGACCGTTGGCCTGAGAGTAGGTCGGACCAAAACGGAGTATCTGTTTTGCGATTTTGGCGGTCTCTCCAGTCCTTGGCCCATATCTCTCGCCGGAACGCCCTTATCGATCTGCTCCGACTTTCGGTATCTCGGGTCGCTTGTCCAAGGAGATGGCGAAGTAGACCGAGACGTAACGGATCGGATCAACTCAGGATGGATGAAATGGCGACAGGTCACAGGAACAACTTGCTACCCACGGATGCCCCTCAAGTTAAAGGGGAAAATTTATAAGTCTGTGATAAGGTCTGTCGTACTTTATGGGTCTGAATGCTGGTCTGTGAAGAAGGCGGATGAAAGAAGATTGCATGCAGCAGAGATGAGAATGTTGAGATGGATGTGTGGAGTGACGAGAATGGATAAAGTACCTAAGAAATGATGAGTATTTAAGAGGAAGTTTGAAAGTGGCGCCAGTGACAGAAAAGTTGAAAGGAAATCGTTTAGCTTGGTATGGGCATGTGATGAGAAGGGACGAAACGCATGTGACTAAAAGAGTGATGAATATACATGTTGATGGATGGAGAAGGAGAGGAAGGCCGAAGAAAAGATGGATGGATTGTGTGAGGAATGATATGAAAGAGAAGGGAGTGAATGATAGCGTGACGGTTGACAGGGGAGAATGGAAGAAGAAAACGTGTTGCGCCGACCCCAAGTAACATGGGATAAGGGCAGGAAAATGATGATGATAGACAGTTTAGACGTGATTAAAAGCATGGCTACTAAAAATACGTCAATTTAAGTCAGGCGCTGACTAATTTGACAGGACTAAAGTAATATTTTTCTTCTGTCCTTTTCCTAATGAAATAGAAAGAAAAAGATGCACTGCACTTAAATTTAGTTTAGTTTGTGAACAAGGGAATCGGCGCCATTTACTAGATCACAGGAGTAAAACCTTGATAGATACCTGTGTACATATTATTAAACCGCCTTTTTCTTTTCAGGGTGACAGCGGCGGTCCCCTCCAAGTTAAGACCGAAAGCAAAAAGAAATCAAAGTGTTTATACACTATCATCGGAGTGACATCGTATGGCAGGGCCTGTGGTTACGTTGGTAGTTCTGGAATGTACACCAGGGTCACCCATTATGTGCCCTGGATTGAGAGCATTACGGGGAAGTTGGATTAAAGGAACATGCTGGGAGATGGGAGAGGAAGAAATACCTGAGTGCAATTCTGATGTTTGTTTTAAAGATCAATATTATCGAACAGCGTCTTTTTAGTTTTATTTTCGTTGTGTTACTCCTTTATTTATCCTGTGGCGGCATCTACTTCGCCACATAGGAACTACGAATCATGCTGACCCTACGCACAATCCTGCATCGCACCAGCATATTTAAAACGTCCCGATATCAATCATCGGGCAGTCGCCCTCCACCGGGCCTCCCTCAGGTAATCTGGGGTCTTACCTGGCGGGGACAGACCGCCGAGGTGTCCTGAAGAAAGCGGCGGTGTGAGTCGGCGTCACGACGCGCCTACAGAAACACTCATAGCAATCACTCACATGGACGCGCACAGCTCACACGCGTTCAATAGGCTACTAGCCGTAATGTGCAAACACAATGAGGGGCCTGTGGTTTCAGGCCACCGGGCCGATCTCTCGAATCATCGGGCCCCCCAGACACAACACCCGTCTGGTCGGAGGTTCTATAGAGGATGACTTTGCACCCTGTTCCTCATACCTTTATAGCAAATCCCTTCTTTTACTCGTAGTGGGCATGTCCAGGGGTTGTACCGAAGAAGTTTGGACAGTAAGCCGTCACACTTATTTCTACCAAATTCTCTGTTTAACGCCCTAAATGCGCAATCCTACTGCAGCGTAGGATGTCAGGGAGAGGTTACTCATGTTAGGTGCGCAAGTTAAGTTGTTTGCCAGCCTCGCATCCGTGTGTAGCAATGGGACGGGGAATTCCTGCGGCCAGAGGGGCAATTCTCGTAATTTTAAGAGCGTTCACAGTCTGATCTGTGTCAAGACGGCACGGTTGGCGCAGTGTTTAGGCGATTGACTGCTGCGCTGCGTGTCGCGGATTCGATTCCCGCACGGAACAAATATTTGTATGACCTACAATCTGGGTCTGGCTGTTTGTGTATGCGAGTTTATATGTCTGTAAACGCACCCACGACACAGGAGAAATTCCTAGAGGGGCAGTTTTATTTAAAAAAAAAACTGTCAAAAATACTTCTAATTTCCCTACATTTTGACAAGTTTTTGACATTTGTCGCTGAGATGAGACTGCGACTACATATTGAACGTTTTAAATTACGAGAATTGGCCTTCAGATTGATAGGGGTGCGAATCTATAAATAAACTAGCTGACCCGGCAAACGTTGTTTTGCCATATATAAATTATTTCTAGCTGCCCGGTGCTACTTCGTTCGCGAGGTGTCCTACCCCCTACCCTACTCCTACCCTACTCCTACACTACTCCTACCCTAGGGTGGACATCCCATACCACTTAAGGGTTTGAAAAAAAAAAAGTAGAAAGTAGCCGATTCTCAGACTTACTGTATATGCACAAAAAATTTCATCAAAATCGGTCAAGCCGTTTCGGAGGAGTATGGCAACGAAAACTGTGACACGAGAATTTTATATATTAGATAAAACACAAGTTTGGTATGTTGGTATGTTTATTTATTTTAGGGCTGATTTTTCCAACGGAAAAGTATTTTATCCGAGGAATGATTTTGAATATTTGACAGTTCTTCCATACAAAAACTGTCAAACGTCAAATTTATTCCACAAATAAAAACATTCTGCTGATTCAAAAATCAGCCCTTATAAGATCTTTTTATATAATAATATAAAACTTATGCTAAATTACAAATCTAAGCGGCAACTCCATCTTGAGCTTCATCATCTGAAAATAAAGTAAAATATAATTAATATAACAATTAATTTAAATAGACTTCGGACTCGGGTAGGCCGAAGCAAAGAAAACCTGCCCAGGGCCCTAATTCACTATGACCACTTAGGGCCGGTTGTTTCAAACGGTTGGTTAACGTAACATACGTACGTCAAATAATAACGAGTACGTAATCGTTGCTATTTGACGTAAGTCTAGGTCATAATTTTGTAAGGGCTGATTTTTCCATCACCAGATAACTTTATCATATATATATTTTGTTTTACCTTTATCATCAGTGTCCATAGCTTCCGTCGTCTCCTGGTAAGCCGGGGCCAGTGGAGACACCACCACGCCGTCCCAGACGGTGATCTCAGTGGAGATGTCCTTGCCACCTTCGAAGGCCTGCAGGCCCAGCACGTAGCGATGGCCGCCGCGGGCTACGACGCGGAGTAGGCTGTGGATAGAAAAAAAATCAGGTTATTCCCGCTCAATTGTCATTCTTCGTAACTTTTTTTCGTCTGTTAATATTTGGAGTTGAACGCGTGGGTGACGTGTTAAGCCAGCTCCAATGTTCCGTGTTCAGAACCAAGGTTACACACCAAAAGTAAAGGAAAAAGTTCGAAAATCGTTCATTTGTAGTTTTTTCACATAATTTTTTTTTTTTTAATTTAGGTATTTTACCTTTTTTTTGTGGATTTGATGATTTCCCATCATCAAATGACCCCTCCCACTCTGGCGGAAGGGAGTGTCAGACTCTTACTGACTAAAAACCCATCCGTGTTCCTTCCTTAGCCCTTTCTGTTCCAGGGCAGCGGTAACCCTTTCGGACGATCCTGCTACCCTAGAATTTACCCTTAACTCTTAATTGTGCGGTTTTGTTCAGTAACACCAGAGGGGCAATTTCTCGTAATTTTAAGAACGTTCACAGTCTGATCTCGGTCTCAATCTGTCAAAAATACCTCTAATTTCCTTGCATTTTTGACAAGTTTCTGACATTGATTGTCGCTGATGAGACCGCGACTAGATTAACGTTTTTAATTAAGGAAATTGGCTTTCTGGTCTAATAATACTCACGTCTGAGCTGTAGCAGCAGCCAAGTCCTGTGCAGCGAGATCTAAGGCGGTGTGTGCACGAGCGTGCGCCGCCTCGCACGGGTCCGCCAGCCCCGCGCAGCCGGGGAGGAACAGGCCTCCGGCGAGCAGGGAGAGCGCACGCCTGTGGGAACAAGTATAATAATATAATGACAGAGAGACGAAAGGGTTACGCAGAATGGTTTGTATAAAGAGCCATATTAAATTAGCTGGCGAAACTCCGCGAACGTGTTGGGTGTCGAGATCTTAACACGATAAAACCAAAAAGAAATTATTTTGACAATTTTTTTTTTGTGGAGGGTCCGGCGGCAGTTTTTGTAGTCGGTTAAAATATTAGTCTAAAAATCAGCATTTTTACTATGTAAACTTCACAGACGTGATGAGCATCGATAACTCAACACGACAAAATTAAAGAAAACAGATTTTCTCAATACACATTCAAATAATAAGAAATCTTTTTTGTTTTTATTTAATCATATTTAGATGTCTGCGGAGTTTCGCTAGCTAATTTTATTTGACCCTGTATTGTACTTGCTTTTCTTCTTGTAAATAAATATTATCCTTATTATAACGGCATTAACATAAGATTTCAATTGCTATGTCAAAAGCTTTAATTATACATAACCAATTAATGAATGTAAGACCAAGGTCACAAAGTGGCTATTGACACTGAGTTACGATAAAACTGAAGATTTACTACATGTATCAATCGCTTAATCTAATTTCAAACCGGGTGTAAATCGGTTAATAAAGTCATATACTAATAATTGTATTTATACAGGATTGCATAGGCGCAAGTTTCTCACCAGATTTATCTCTTTCTCTTTTATGCATTTACTAGTAAGTAGTTATCTTAATAATAATGTACTGTACTCGTCCTACAACTACTGATACTATGTTTCAAATTCTAGGCGAGGACGCTGGCACCCTAAACACAAGTTAAATCTTACTTTGGGTGCCAGAGTTCATCGAAATCACTTTTCCTTTGTTGTAATGTTGCATAGTGTATAGATAAGTTTTTGTGTACAATCTGAAGGTAATAAAGAAACTAATTTTTTTTTTTTTTTTTTTTTTAATTAAATGATAATTACCTGAAAGCGACGTTAATAGGCAGAGCCTGTCGCGCCGGGTTGTTCATGATGCAGTGGTGCGCTAGCAGGTCGATCATCCACGGGGTCAGGGGTTCGAGTCCCGAGTGACGCTGGCACATGTCACGTAGGAGCCGGATTAGTACCTGAGGGAAAATTAAGTTGGTGTCATAAGTTTTATTTTCGCGGACAAGAACACTTTGGGCTGATATTTTCAATTCAATTCAATTTATTTATTCAATAACAATTTTTACATCGTGTCTGAATTTTATAACTAAATATATAAGAAGCGTCATGCATGCAATCTATATTTAAATCATTAAAATTAAATTAAAATCAGAAAAATATAAAAAATTATGTCATAACTCTTAGGTCAATTCATAAAATTCAATCAAATTTTAAATTATGTTACTTTCGAATCTTGTCTTAATTTATAATTCATCAAAGGAATATAGACACTTATTTGACAAGAACCATTTAATCTTATTCTGAAACCCACTTGTATATACTAGACTTTTTATTTCTGTCGGCAGTTTATTGAGCATTTTTGATCACTTGTTGTAGGCGCTATGATTTACAACGTTTAGGCGAGACACTTGCTCCATCTGGAGATATTTCCTTCTTGTACTTTCCTTTTTTGCCTTTCATCTTCAGTCTCATTTGAACGTTAGTTACACAGGATTTTCTTTTAATCAGTGCGCAAACTGAAACCATGAATTTAGCATATGATTCTGAGTTGAGCTGACAAATGCGTGCACTGACTGGACATTCCACTGGACTGAATGTCCACTTAATCTGTGTGGTTCTTTCCTTAAGAAACTATTTCAGACGGCAATCTACATGATCTGACCAAGATTATGTCTGGGGTTTACAAAGACTGTGACATCTGAGTTTGTTTCCGCCTTTTTTCTCTGAGTAGTCGGATAGGAAACGCCGACCTCATCTTGTTTTTAATTAAAAACATGATTGACTTACAGAAATAAAATCATTTATCAGTAAGGCGCACTCTGTGCAATTATGTTTCATCCAGGCGCGGTCGCAGCCCGTGTTTTTGGGGGGTCTCACCAAGTAGTAAGTTAGTAACTCTCGACAGCTTGAATGATTTTGGGGGATTATGACCCCCACGACCCCTCCCCCCCCCGGACAGCGCCTGGTTTCATCACCACTTCTCTCAAAATCTGCGCACAAAAACATCGTGACCCATCCGCACTGGGTCCACGTGCTAGAACTCAGCACACTCCCTCTACCAGAGTGGAGGCCTGTGTCCCAGCAGTGGGAACATTACAGGCTGATCATGTATACTAGGCTTGTGCGCAAGAATCCACTAAATTCACATTGACTGACCTTGATAGAGGAATGATGAGCGTTCTCCTCGAACCACCGGCTATGACGGATAGCAGCCAGGTGACTGCTGATGACTTTGTACTCTAGATGTACCTGTTAACAATGACATTGATTTAAATTAAATATTGGCCTATTTCTGATTCGATCACGCAGGGAAACTCTAAAAAAATGTGACAAAATAGCCTCTTATAGCCACCTGACTTAAAGAACTGAAGCGCAGGGGTCATTTGCCGGGGTCACGGATCATAACATCGCGTCAATGTAATTAAAACAAACGTGCAAAGAGAAGGCGAATTGAAGGAAAGAGAGAAAGAGGCCACTGTCCACCATTTAGTTTTTTAGGGTTCCGTATTTTTGACAAGGAATCCTTATAGTTTCGTCATGTCCGTCTGTCTGTCTGTCCGAGGTTTTGCTACCGACCGCGAACGCAGATTAGATAGGTTTTACTACTCTTGTGGTCAAAATTCTATGGAACTAATGTACAACCAGTAGTATACTGTACCTCAGGTTCCAGCTTCCTAAGGTTCTGGTGCAGCGTGGTGATGAGCACGCGCACGGCTGCGGTGGTCGCGGTGACGGTGAAGCCGCGCTCGTGGCACGCCGTCGTCACCGACGTGGCGGGGGTCTCGGCACGCATCAACTTGTTGAGTTCCTCGTTGACCTGGAAAATAAATAATGTTTTTAAGTAAACAGCATAGATTTTAGACTGCCAAGTTAAGAACATCTAGAGATGCATACAACTGGGCCAGGCGGCATTTGGCAAGTTATAAGTAGGTAGTTTCCTGTGCCATTTCTTTTTCCTGGGAAAAAGATTGGGAGAAGATGGGGAGATTTTTCCTGGGAAAGTGTCAAAGCTGGCTCTGACACTCAAGAAGTAAAGTGTGATGATTTTGAAGGCTCTTTTGTACCTTTTAAAAATTCACAAAATACTGAATCTCCACTTGTAGCTGTAATGTGGAACTGGAATGTAGGTTAAAACTCAAGAAGTCTTTGCCATAGACCAATGGACATGGATGAGCAGGCTGGACTGTCCGTACTTGAATCGCTGCTGTGCCATTTCTCATGGAATGGTGCAGCCGCGGTGAATGCTGCCACTGTAGTACAAATTTGCTTTTGTTTAGGATATAGATAAAATGATTATTACTAACATCGGATAAGTTTTTTTACTAACAAATGAGTCATGGTAACTTAAAATCAAAATTGAATTGTTTTTTTTTTTTTTTTAAACGTTGCCCCACACTAGGAATCTCTCCTGTGTCGTGGGTGCGTTTACAGACATATAAACTCACATACACAAACAGCCAGACCCGGAACAACTAATTGTAGGTCATACAAATATTTGTTCCGTGCGGGAATCGAACCCGCGACACGCAGCGCAGCAGTCAATCGCTTAACCGCTGCGCCAACCGTGCCGTCAAATTCGAATTGAATGGAGCGCAGCATTTTGCCGTTAAACGAACTGGCACAATACGCTGCGCTCCAAAAGGGGGATCCTAGACGCAGGCAAAAAGGCTGCCAAGCTGGAATGGGATTGGGCGGGTCACGTCAGCCGTATGCATAGTGACCGCTGGGCAACAGTCTGCAAGCGGTGGGTGCCTGAGGATGGATGGCACCGCCGAGGCCGGCCCAGGAAGAGGTGGAAACGACATAGACGCACAACGCGAAGGCTGGTCCGACTTGGCGAGGGAAAAGAGTTCGCAGTAGGACATTGATGGCTAATACATAGCCAGCTTTTAATGTTGGACACTGCTGGGATACAGACCTCTCTTCGAGAGAAAGTGGGTTGTAATCCACCACGCGGGCCCAGTGTGGGTTGGTAAATGTCACATATCTTCGAATTTTTGGTTCTAAGACATGCCGGTTTCCTCACGATGTTTTCCTTCACCGTTTTGAGAGCAGTGGTGATGAAATTGCTTATACAAAGTAAAGCGCCTGTCTGGGTTCGAACCTACGACTTACAACTTGTAAGACACGGCCGTTACCACTGAGCCACTAAATAGATAATAATAGATATCATACCTTATTAGACAGCCCCTCCACAGCCTCCTTGGTAGGCAGAGTCTTCATGATGCACACGATATCAGCAACATTTTTACCAGCCATCATGGTTCCCTTCTTGTAGGAGCCGACTTGACGGACCTCCTCGAGTTGCTGTCAAAAAAATATAGAGAATGAAGATAGTTGTTACAATGCTTGTTTTCCGACAGTTAACAGATATTATGCCCGGTTTCTGAGGTTAGATAGGGATAGTAAGTAAGCAACTTGTTAAAATTATAGGAAAATCATCTACTTGTATGTTTTGGTTTATAAATTGTATATTTTGTTTTTGTTATGTATTTTATGGTGTATAATAAAGTATATATATATAAATAAATACTTTCACAATATTTTGTAAATATGTGTGGACCATGTATCTATCACATAATTAATTTACCTGTCATTGCTATATTTTTAATTATTTTTACCTTAGTTTATTTATTTATTTCACCATTTATGTACACACATATATAAACAGAACAGAAAATAGGTACAGAGGTGATGCTTATTTCTTAACAAATCTCTTCCAGTATACCTGCGATGCATAGATACATTATCTGGTATTGTAATTTTATTTTTGACATATAATTAATGTATAGAAAATGTTGTAAGCCATTTTAAAAGAGTAACAGTGGAGTTTCTTGCCCATTCTTCTCCATACGAAACTACCTTTTCGAAGGAGCGACTAGAATCAATTCTGCTTTGTGTACATTTTGACGTTCAAAGGTGCCTTTTATGTGCCTATTTGAAATAAATAATTTCACTTTGACTAAGACAGGAATTCGCACAGCTAGAAGACTGAAGATGTAGTCAATCAGTATGGTGAGTCCATATTGGTAGTTCTTATACAGAGGATTCTGTTCAGGATATCTGAAGGTCAATTCTCGTAATTATAGTCGTTCAAAATATAGTCGCAATCTCATCTCAGCTCCAACTGGATCTCCACCTCAGCCTCCTCAACTCACCTATAATCATCATCAATACACCCCACCTCCACATACTACACACCACTCTTCAGTCCATATCCATCTTTTAATTGTTTATAAATATAACTTTAATTGTTTTCTACCTCCCATTCTTTAATTTCATCACCCCTGACTTTTAAAGTTTAGTTTTACTTGTCGCTACACGACATTTTGAAAAAAAAAAAAAAACAAAAACTTATCGAATATGTTGGGAAATTAGAGGTATTATTGATAGACTGATATCACTGAGATCTGACTGTGAACGTTCTTAAAATTACGAGAATCGCTCCTTTGATTAACTCAATAGTACCAACTTAGTTATCTTTTTAACACTCATCAGTGCCCAGTGGTCACATGCCACATATAACTATTTCTACACACATTACATTACAACATTTTTATGCTTGAGTACGAGTATTTTTGACTATGTATCTTAAGTTTTTTTTTTTTTATATTATTATTTTTTAGTTGTAATTGTGCGTTTTGTTTGTGCAGAATAAAATATTTTTCTTTCTTTCTTTCTTCTTTCTATATGTAGGACGCGGGGGGCGAGTTGTGGGCACGCGAACGAATTATCGTTCTACCTGGCAGCCGGCTGCTGGGCACTGAAAGTGTTAAGCATTTATTTTCCTCAAGATGATCCTTAGAAAATGAGCTAATTTAAATTTCGTGAGCTACACACGTAATTTGAATTTTCTTAAATTTTTTGCAAGTTGTAGTCAGTGTCAGTGTATTTTGTGTAAAACAAAATAAGATTCGCGAGCGTAACAAATGTGACTTTAAAGAATTGTAATCATTAAAATCATCAATACAACCCACTAAGTTCATATAATCGTATTGATTTATCCTATTCGTACTATATAATATTATAAACCGGAAAGTTTGTATGGATGGATGGATGTTTGTTACGCTTTCACGCAAAAACTACCAAACGGATTTGGATGAAATTTGGCACACAGATGGTTTATAACCAGGATTAACATATATGATACTTTTTATCCTGGGGGTCTACTCCGAAGTACTATCGGCTGAATGTTCGGCCGTTTCCAGCTACGAAGTTACTATTTGGTTCGGTCGGTTTTGATCCTACACTCCTACACTCATTCGAATATTGACTATGGTCCCAACCCAACTGAGCCGATCCAAACTTTTTTCGCATTTTTTCAATAATATTCGGTTCGGCCATGTGTATGTCGGTCCGATCCGAACATTCGCACTTTGTACTTCGGAGTAGACCCCCTGATATTCCCACTGGATCGAAACGTATGCGGGTGAATCCGCGGGGCGCAGCTAGTATTTCATAAAATAGGGTAATATGAACTTGAGAGAGATGAATTGATGATTTTACGACTAGGAATAAGGTTCAAAGATCAAAAAATTCCAAATTGTTAGCTTGGTCTAAAGATAATGGGCTATGTACCCGTGGCATAGCATACCTACCAGTCCGCCATTTCGTTTTTTTTTTGCCACGCATGAAACCTATACAGGGTGGCAGGGACATCGACGCCCGAACTGTAACCCATGAATTCAGCACATGCGTTTAGACCCCATAGCTTAGAAAGTTTTCGTCGGTTATCAAAAAAAAAATCTTCTGTTTCATAGAAAAGTGCAATACCTACGCGGTCAAAATGTATGGAACAGCAATATTTTTTTTTAATAACCGACGAAAAATTTTTACGCTATGGGGTCTAAACTCGTGTGCTGAATCCATGGTTACAGTTTGCGCGTCGATGTCCCTGCCACCCTGTATAAATCGAACATCTGTGCAAGAAAATATATTCAAGTTCAAAAAAATATGGATGTTTCGTGATCAACTTTGGACGTTAATATCTCAGAAACGTGACGCTTTACGGGGTTTGGTGGTCCTAATATGTTGTCTGTTTGCATTGATGTCAGCTATCGATTTATACACCGTGTTCCGGACGATATACATAAACTTCGACCAGATTTTCAGACCATGGAAATAAGCATTTTTCATTATGGACACATTAATGAATTCTTATTTTTTATTTTTAGTTAATTTTCATACAAATTAAATACCTTGACGTAAATCACCCGATATGTATGCCTCTTTATTTCTTTATCCGAAGCATTTGATAGATTTATCATTATAATTGCACTAAGCGGCAACACAGGCCAAATTAAGACTCTTTCTTACTGCATAGCTCAATTAAATTTCATTAAATGAAATTACAAATATCTTTTTAACGGAGCCTTTTTAAGTACTCCTTTATTAGATTTGAATTGAAAAAGCTAGTTATAGAAATTCAGACACGATGTAAAACTTGTTATTGGATAAATGAATTGAATTGAATTGCTATAGAAGCGTCTGCCAATGCTTATGGATAACGTGAAGAACACGGTGTACAGGAACCACGCGTGGCCGCCATTTTGAAAAAAAAAAACAAAATGGCGCGACAGTAGTTATGCCACAGAAATTCAAAACCCTTTCTAACGGTTTTTGCAATTTTCTGGTCAGGTTACCTGGGTCTACATATATTATATAAATATTATTGTGTAATTGTGTTTGATACCAAACCTATGCCAAGAGTTAAGAGTACCTCAAAAACCGGGCGCCAGAGCTCATGCAAAGCAGAAACTGACATACACATAATAATTATCTAAAACGGGAAGATTCACTGACTTCAAACATTAAACAAATCAAAATTGACTGAACTTGAAAAGACATAGAAGTTGCTCGATAAAAAATGCTGTACCTCAGACATATCCTGAAGAGGTCAGCATAACATTAAAATTTGTAAATATTAAAATGTTACAAATTACAATTGCTGATAATGTAAGCAAGTGGGGATGGTGCGGCTTGATAGATGTCACATGTCTTCGAATTTTTGGTTCTATGACATGCCGGTTTCCTTACGATGTTTTCTTTCACTGTTTTGAGAGCAGTGGCGTGCATTGGTTTTCAAAACAGGTAGGCAGTTTAAGTAATAATTAATCGATTTACCGAGTAGGCCGTCTGGCGACTGCCTACTGCCCCGCTGTATGAAGATTTTGTTTTTCGTTAGGTATGACAATTTAGTGAGTTTCTTAATTGTCGAGTACACCCACTAAAATGTAATTGACAGGCTTGTGGTGATTTATCGAGGTAGGCACTGCTTATATGGCCTTTATGCAATGCACGCACTGTTTGAGAGCAGAGGGGAAATTCTCGTAATTTAAAGACCGTTCCAGTCTGATCTCAGTCTCAATCTGTCAAAAGATACTTTTGATTTCCCTACATTTTGCCAAGTTTTTGACATTTGTTTGTCGCTGAGATGAGACTGCGACTAGATTTTGAACGTTTTAAATTACGAGAATTGGGCGAATTGGCCGTAACGACTGTCAAAGATCCACGATTGACAGCTTCATCTTTCTGAGTGATTTTTTTTTTAAATTATTGTTATGCTATTACATGCTCTCGACCATGATGACGCCTGATGGAAAGCGATGGAGCGTACCGAGAAAATACCTGTTCATTGTTGCTTTCAAGGCAGACGGGTTAAATGTGGAAGGGAACACAGACACTGGGAGAGAGTTCCGCACTTTGGCTGTGTGCATAATAAATGTACAGACGCCAGCACATCAAGCTACTACAAACTATCAAATTTATTTAATAGATTTTCAACTTTATCGCTAAAGGATTAAGGTTCAAGGTTGACTGGAAGAATTTGACAGTTTTGGGTAGCTTGACCTGCTGGCGTCTGTACAAGCAACAGTACGCCGATGAGCTAGGCTGCGAAGTCTAGCCACCCGTAGCCTTTTTACCACAAATAAACATATTTTCATTTTTTTTATATACATACATTTGTTTTCTTACACTTTTTAATCCCCTAGTGGGATTTATAGATGTCCATAGGTGTGTCTGTGGCATCACATCGGGCCTATCAGAATACCTGCACTGCAGATTTTTTTTTTTAAATATTGCAGCACTATGCTGAGATAGGAGCCTTTTTGCCTCGCACAGGTATTTTATTTTGCTCTTGTTTTGTTAATTTTAAATGCTATTTTTTACCAATTATTTTTCCGTGCGTGTCACAAATTAAATACAGTGAATTTCGGATATAACGACATCGAAGGGACCGCGTAATTTGTCCTTATATCCGGGAGTCGTAACAGGCATAGGTAAAGATATAGGTACAGACACGCACAGTTTAGTTATTTTGATTCAAAGAATTATAATATTTTGTCACGGTTTTTTCACATCGTAGATATTGTTGAATGGGAAACTTTGTATTCTTTGCACGAATCTCTATTGTTTTCACCATTTTTCAATTTTGAAATGATTTCCGCCTTTTCTTTAACAGTGAATGAGCGTCCAGGAGCCATATTTATTCAAAAGTCTAAATACAGTTGCCACTCAGAATATCACTTTGTAACTGAATCATTTTATTAACTCCGAAACGTACACGCTTACCTGCGTAGCATGGGCGTAGCCACGGTGGGGCACGGTGGGGCAAGCGCCCCACCCTGCCAGAGCCTAAACGGCTGAAGTTAGAAACACATTTTCGGATGAAAGATTTCGTGGTGTAGGTAGGTGAGCAATAAGAAAGTGTTTCGGATAATTCGAATTATACATACAGATCCAGGGTGCTATAGGGTGTAACCTTTTTGCATGAAAAAAATAACCGGGGTAGACCGCGGATATAGTTTGCTAGTTACATATTATTTTAGACTGCTGCCCCACCATGAGCCCATGGCTGGCTACGCCCATGCTGCGTAGTACGGGTCCCTAGCTAATTACTATAAACAAAAGGTCACCACAATTGCTGACCATCTGTGCGGATGTAAACCAAAGATAAGAAAGTCAACAGAATTGCCATTGGAACACGTGCATGGGATTTCTAGGAATTTGTCACAAACCACTGGTTAAAAACAGTCGCTACACCCGAAGTCGGCGTTAACTTCGAAGTCGCTATAGGCATAATATGAAAACTGTACTTAAGTATGCTCTAAATTCAGGGGACTTCGATTTAACGTCGCTATAGAAAAATTGTCGCTATAGCCAAGGTAAAAAAAAAAAATGAAAAAATAAAAAAAAATATAAATAAATGAAATCGTATTTTTCTTTCCGTCTTCTATCTATACAGTAAAGTGATACTTACAGCAGCAGCGAAGTCACCGGGAGCAACAACAAGGTTGTCGAGAACAGTCTGCAGTTTTGTGACCAGACTTAGCACAGCTGACTGCTCAGCAGGCGTTGGGCATAGCTCCGCATGCCTTTTAAGGAGGGCCTGTAAAATAAATTATTTAATTCATAAATCATTTTGTTGTGATGTCTGACGACATTCATGTCATTGTTTATTGCAAATTATAAAATTGTTAATCCCATAGTCATCATCTGTCTAACCTTTTCCTATAAGTTGGGATCAACTTCCAGGCTAACCGGATGCTGCTGATTACCAGTATTTTACCTGGATCGTCTTCCTATCTGACCTTTACAACCCAGTTACTGGGTCAGACTGGGGCTTCTGACTACCCATAACAACTATCAAAGATCTACGAATGACAACAGGGACCAACGGCTTAACATGCTTTCCGAGGCACTGAGGGGTCTCGATTTGTAATGGTCACCCATCCACGAACCAACAGCGGCAAGAGTAGCTCAACCTTTAATTGACACATGCGGCTGTTATTAATTGACCACAAGCTCCTATCACAAATGAGCCTTCGATATAAAAGAAGAAAATGCAAAGAGGTTGTAAGTTGGAACTCTATAAAACCAGATGACCAGACCAAAACCATAACCTTGTTGCGTAGAACTAAGAAGAAGGGGGATACCTCAATGTGATACATTGCGGGCTGCTGGGGTTTACCTTGAAGCCTGGCATGTGCGTGCGTTTCTATTAGCATGCATTTTTTTTACATAGAGGTGTCATTGAGGTACCAAGCTAAACTGCGACCGTGAAGTAACGCAGTGAGGCATCTTCGGCATGTAATTACCCTAAGGACATGCTAGTCAGTTACTTTCCAAGAATGCAATTTACTTACGAAAGAAATTAAGTTCTTTTCATCACTATGCAGTTTCATATACTTACAACAATTTCTGTTTGATGGTCCTAAGATTACATTTAACTTTTTGAATGCCAGAGTATAAACATGCCGCCAATTTTTCTGTCAAATGACCTTCATAAAAAATAGGGATTCCAGTAATGATTTAAATTGTTTATTTCATAATATGGTGCGACGTGTATTTTGTCATATATTTGTGACGTTGGCGTTCAGGGTAAGATTTCGTTTGTCACATACTATATGTGACAATGGCGTTCAAAAGGTTAATAGCAGTCTAGTAGTAATCTATGCCTATTAAAAGCGAGAATTCACGAAACATAACCCAAAAACTTAGTAAAATTAACTTTCTATAGTACTTGTACTATCGCCAAAACCTTTATCTGACCATTTTGAAAACAAAATCCCATGCACATGATGACCACAGCTGCGGCCATAAGTCAAACAAAAGAGGATCCTTTTCAGGTCGACTAATAATATGCGCTGCAAGCAGGAATAGTCCTTACGGTGGTCAGATATAGATTTTGGCGATAGTACATGTTTTCAAGCCTCAGTTTATTTACTAACAACCAAACACACTCAACTTTCAAAGCCAAATAAACATAAAAAATACCACCAATATGTAGGAGGTATAGGGCAGTAGCTTCATACAAAATACTGGTATTCAGCTGCATCCGGTTAGACTGGAATCCGAATCCAATTTAGTTGGAAAAAGGCTAGGCAGACGATGATGATAATTATGACTATCGATAAGACAAATGTACCTGTGTCAGGGCGGTATCGTCCGGTGCAGGCTTGCAGCGTGGAAAGGCCGGTTCAGCAAGTATGAGGTCAAAAGGCGGCCGTAGCATCAAAACGCGAGGCCTATTGAATGGGGGCCGCCCCATACCACCGCGGACGCCCATACCGCGGCCTCCACGACCGGTTCCTCGTACCATATTCAGTTTGACTGCAGAAAACACAAATTACCAGAGATTTGTTTTGTTAGGTTAGCTTGGTGTCCGACAGCAACACCCACTCTGTACACTTGAATTATAGTTATAAATAATATGTTTTATACACTATGCTAGCGTAAATAACGTATCTAATTATTTACTCGAGTAAAACAGTTGTATTTTGTGGATACTAACTAATATGAGAATTTAAAACAAAGATGGTAGCCGACGCGGTTTCTCGCTTCACTGACACAATGCTTTTTTAAATATTTTAATGACGTGAATGGTCAAATCTCGGATACTTGGACTTTGAGCCTATATTTTATTAGTCCAGTGCCAGTTTTTATTTGATTAGTGAATGTACAAGTATACCATCACACTATTAATTTTACTCATGTTTTACAAAAAATAAATATCTTATCTTATCTTAAACATACTAATTAATTAATGATGAACTTAGGCAGTCACACTCTTATGCACAAACATAGGTCAACATAATTTGTTATGTTTATTATATAATTATTATCTTAATCTATATATTTAGAACGTTATACTTGAGAACGACTTTACCGATTTCATCCTTTTTTTATGTTTTCTAATACCTACTCTGTAAAAGGTCGGAAAAAAGTTGCTTCACGCGGACAAACTTGCAGGCAGAAGCTAGTAGGTATACTATAAATTCTTATAAACGTCTGTCGTTGTCACATAACTCCCCCTAAGCAGCCGGACCGATTTGGATGAAATTTTGTGTGTACATTATAATGGGTTCCTGGATGGTTTGAAACACACAATAATAATTGGATCTTGTAGGTGGTGCTGCTGTCGTGTCGGTATATGATGACTCAACCGGGCAGGACGACGTCTGCCGGGTCCGCTGCCATGATTCTAGTGATGTGACTTACAACTTACTAATTATCGGTCGACTATTTGCCGTTGAGACCCTCACAACGCTACACTCATTAATGCAGAACAAACCAGTTTACTTCCTTTTTTTTCTTTGTAAATATGATCAAAACAGACGAATCTAAAAGAGAATGTAGACATCGCAGCCAGTGATGGTGTCCTATAGTTTCTACCTACCCCCATCAGATAAAGCGTGAGTTACGGTGAATGTGTGTAAAAACACGATTGCCTACTGCTGGTTAAAGGCCTCTCCCCATGAGGTCCAGCTCTTTCGATCCAGGGCTAAAGTGGACCACTGCAGTGCGATTCTGTAACCATCTCACCGTGAAAACTTAGGTGCAGTGAGCTTTCATTCCAACTAATGCTAGGGATTGACACTATTGTCAGCTCACTCTAAGCTCACTTCACATAACTTTTCATGGTGAGATTTTTACAGAATCGGTTGGCTGGTCGTTAGTTTTCTCCAGCTCGTCCCGCCATCTTCTACGGGGTCTGCCGCAACGTCTGCTGGCTGTGTCAGCGCTCCACGTGGTGGTTATTTTGGGTCTAAGCTCATACCTCGACTGACGTGGCCAGCCCAGTCCCACTTCAGCTTAGCGGCTTTTTGAGCAACGTCAGTAATCTGTGTCTTGGAGCGCAGTGTGGTGTTGCGAATATGGTCTGTCAATTGACGCCTAGAATACTGCGCTGGACTATAAAAAAAACAGCTCAAGTACGAGTCGGACTTGCGCACCCAGGATTCTGTACAAATTTGTAGGTATGTAACTACAAAGGAGATCCGCCAAAATTGCCTCAGGCCCGGCGTAAAAGAAATGTATCTCAGATTATTAGAAATATTGTACAGTATCGCTATTGCCAAATTCGGTGGCTAGCTTAGTTCTTTTTGCCGGAGAAGTTTCATAAGCGCTAGGTGTAAAAATGACACTTCTAAGGAAAAACTGCATCGTTCTGTGTTCTGTGCTTACCTAACTAATATTGACAACCTGAGTATGTATTTTTATAAGTAGCATACTTATATGTTTATTACTATAGCCGAAATCTACATTGACTATTCCTGCTTGCAGCGATTATTAGTCGACCTAAAAAGGATCCTCTTTTGTTTTACTTACGGACGCAGATGTGGTCATCATGAGCACGGGATTTTGTTTTCAAAATGGTCAGATATTGGTTTTGGCAATAGTAGGTACCTATTGTCAAAACTTTGCCACTTCCACGTGTCAGTCTTTTTAGTTACTATACTCTATGGTGTCAGTGTCAGCGCAGAGGTCACTTTGACTGCATGTTTTGGGACACAGAGGGCAGGATCGGAGGGGAGCATGGTTTGTGACATAGCTCCACAATCACACCCTACTGCCGTATAGTTTTTGCTTATGTATGTATATTTAGAATAGCTAGAGGTGTGTGCGGACATTTGGTTTTTTTTTCGTTTGAAACCCTATATAAATAGAAGTGTAGGTTACAATAAAACCATGGGATTTCATGTAAAAATAAAGTATATTTTCGTACCACTTGCTCAAAAAAGTGACATTCTATGCCACAAAAAGCGAACATAACAATAGCCATATTTAATCTGTTAAAAACAGGGAAAGAAAATTGTACTGAATTTCATTCATCCTTTATGGGGAGAATGTGATTTAAATTTGGAATACTTACCAAAATTTATACTGAACTACATCTGTGTTTACACTATTGAGTTTGTATATAAAGCATTATACATCTTTTTGAAAAAGGAATACGCATTTATTATGCAGTTATGATTATTAAATAAAATTACGAAAACCGACGAGGCCGTATGAGCTTGATGTCTTTGCTTTTCCGACAAAAAAATATTAGTCTAGGAATTTGCCGCGTTTTTGTTTTCTTCAAATACATAAACGTTAAGTTTATTTTTTCGCAAATGGTACGAAAAGTAGAGTATTTTCCTCGGTGATAAAGCTGTCTTAGTCTTGGGTGAAATTAAACCCCTCGCTACGCTCGGGAGTAAACCTCGAGTCCTTCGTTACGCTCGCGTTTAAATCGTCACCCGCGACAGAAGACACTGCTTTCTCCCCTTGGTTACTACTATTTATGAAGTTTCGTTTAAACATTGTTACAAGAGTTGTCTTAGTCATGTACTTCAGTTATCCAAATCTATTAAAACAGAATCTAAACCTGTAGGTACCCTAATTTCGTAACACACACGGCCATGCGATGCAACAGGATTCGCATCGCATCGCCGTTTTATTTCTTTTCCACTTAGCGTTCTCTGTGATTTTTTTTTGTTATGCTCGGCTCCTGAGTGTTTCAGCGTGATGTTAAATTAACTTGTAACCTTTCTCAAAATATGGACTATCAAATGTAAAAAGAATTTTTTAAATCCGACGGGTAGTTACAGAGCTTAGCGCGTTCAAACAATGATCTTCGATTCGCTTATATGGTCATATTTATTTCAAGTAACTTGAGACACCTCCAACTAGAGATGCACCTTCGACCTTAGAAAAGGCGGCTAGGATAGATTTGATGCAGACGGCGAAGGGCCAGATGTTCCAGCGCCATCTTGCGACAAGTCAATATCAACTGAGCCTACTGCAGCTCACTAGGTATCAGCTGCTGTAAGCTGAGTTGATTGACTGGTTAATGTTCTTTTCAGTCACAAGATGCCGTTAGCCAGTTCACTAACGCATCACAGGGAAAAACCAAATAAAAGTTCATAATTTAGCAACAAAAAAGTGAGTTTGCCAGCACAAATGAAGGTTCTTCATTTCCAAACGCCAATTTTCAGTAAACAACACCGCAGATTTTCACTGCTGCAATTTCCTTAAGTTGCAACGTGGTCGACTCACATCAGAGTATTGATCGTGACCTGCGCAGTGCAGCTGACCTCCTTTGGTGCATACAGGAGGGAGGCTGTTCTGTGCCGCAGTGCGCCAGCCGCCGTCTGCCGAGCACCACGAGTTCATCTTGTTGCCGGGGTCGGGGCTCTGCAGTTCTATATCACCGCGTGTCCCAGCTTCAAAGACTAAGGTATGTGGTATACCAATAATGAAGCAAAGACCTCATAGCTTTGCATAGTAGACACTGGCGTTCATTGGTTTTCAGAATAGGTAGGATTGCACTGGTTTTCTGGCATGTTTGCTGAACTGGGCCTTTTTAGTGCAGCCGCGAGGCACACTTTCCTGCTATTTTCTTACAGCGGTCTTTATACTTTTTATTTGATTTTATTTGTTGCTATCTGATGTACTATGTGTCTGGTGTATGGTGTGTCTTTTAGTCCGTGCTAATTTTTTTTTCTTTATTAATTTCACTAGGCCGAGTCTACTATAAGCAGACGCGGTCACTAATTAGACACATAAAACAAAAGTATCTATTTTGAATGCTCAAATTCTTTTCTAACCCACTACGTGCGTTCTATTCACCCAATCAAAAAAAAAATACAGTCGCCATCTTGAATTTTCATTTTAACTGTAATATCGGCTCCAGCACCCTCGAAAACCATGAAAACGACGCCCAAGTCGATTCGCTTACGAATCTATTTATATTCCCAGCTTAGCAATAAAAATGCTACCATTCGTAAGCAAAACGGTTCGTATTTGTTTATAGGAATCGAGCTTTAATTAATCCTTTAACAGTTTAAATGTGACTTGATGGTGTTAATTTTGAGACATTTTCCAAATTCACAATCTCTTCCCAAGATGGTCGCGGCTGCATAAAATATTTAGTGAATCATATTCACTTGCAGTGGAGCAGTTTTCTAAATACCTCCCACCTCCCACGGCTGGGACAGGGGTTGGGGAGGGGGAGGGAGGGTTCTTACCCTCCCCCCCTTCCCCAACCGCTGTACCTCTTTGTAGGTCAGCGGGCGCGGTCTAAAATCAATAACGTTTTACGTCCCTCTATCTCCCTCATTGGTCCTCCATACTTACGATACACAGAATACAGATATCGTCTCCGCTCCCTTTTACTGAGCTGGCCCCTACTGCGGAAACATAGTGGAGTGGGCAGTGATACACCACGCGGGCACAGTGCAGATCGCTGGATGTCGCATGTCTTCGAAACTTGGTTTTAGACATCTTGGTTTCCTCATGATTGTTTCAATTGTTTAAAAGTTTTCGATTATTTAAACTGTGTGCATTCACTTATGATTCTCACACTCTTACAATAAAAAATTACTGGTATTCGGCTACATCCGGTTATAGTGTTAGCCGATCGTAACATAGTTAGGAAACTGCCCCGTTGGTCTCGTGGTCGCCAGCGCGACAGCTGCTGAGCGTGGGGTCCTGGCTCAATTCCCAGGTCTGGCAAAGTGTTATTGGGGTTTTTCATTAGGAATTTCTTAGTAACAGCTCGGAGTTTGGATGTTGAAGGTTTGATACCCCCGTGGCTCGGCAAGAGAAAGACAAAGTATTTATTGCAACTTGTACAGGAAGATCACAAACTTAACTAAACACAGTCAAAAATAAAACACTAATCTTATATATAAAATTCTCGTGTCACAATGTTAGTCTGCATACTCCTCCGAAACGGCTTGACCGATTTTGATGAAATTTTTTGTGCATATTCAGTAAGTCTGAGAATCGGCTACTATCTATTTTTTTTTTTTTTTTTTTCAAACCCTTAAGTGATAAGGGATGTCCACCCTGGGGTAGGAGTAGTGTAGGAGTAGGGTAGGAGTAGGGTAGGAGTAGTGTAGGAGTAGGGTAGGAGTAGTGTAGGAGTAGGGTGGGAGTAGGGTAGGAGTAGGGTAGGAGTAGTGTAGGAGTAGTGTAGGAGTAGGGTAGGAGTAGGGTAGGAGTAGGGTAGGAGTAGGGTAGGAGTAGTGTAGGAGTAGGGTAGGAGTAGGGTAGGAGTAGGGTAGGAGTAGTGTAGGAGTAGGGTAGGAGTAGGGTAGGAGTAGGACACCACGCGAACGAAGTAGCGCCGGGCAGCTAGAAATAATTTATATATGGCAAAACAACGTTTGCCGGGTCAGCTAGTCTATATATATAAAAATCAATGCCACTTTTCGTTGTAATTTTATAACTCAAGAACGCCTGGGCCGATTTAGCTGATTTTGGTTTTGAAATGTTTGTCGTAGTCCAGGGAAGGTTTAAACGGTCAGAAAATATGGAAAAAGGAGTAGGATAGGAGTAGGGTAGGAGTAGTGTAGGAGTAGGGTAGGAGTAGTGTAGGAGTAGGGTCGGAGTAGGGTAGGAGTAGGGTAGGAGTAGTGTAGGAGTAGGGTAGGACTAGTGTAGGAGTAGGGTAGGAGTAGGGTAGGAGTAGTGTAGGAGTAGGGTAGGAGTAGTGTAGGAGTAGTGTAGGAGTAGTGTAGGAGTAGGGTAGGAGTAGTGTAGGAGTAGGGTAGGAGTAGGGTAGGAGTAGGGTAGGAGTAGGGTAGGAGTAGTGTAGGAGTAGGGTAGGAGTAGGGTAGGAGTAGTGTAGGAGTAGAGTAGGAGTAGTGTAGGAGTAGGGTAGGAGTAGGGTAGGAGTAGTGTAGGAGTAGGGTAGGACTAGTGTAGGAGTAGGGTAGGAGTAGGGTAGGAGTAGTGTAGGAGTAGGGTAGGAGTAGTGTAGGAGTAGGGTAGGAGTAGGGTAGGAGTAGTGTAGGAGTAGGGTAGGAGTAGTTATATTAAATAAAAGTAACAAAACGAAAAATGAAACAGAAAGTTCTATACGAGGCCAAAAGGCTCATATCTCTGCATCATGCTGCGACATTTAAAAAATAAATGTCATAGCGCTGGAAAGCACGTTAAGCCGTTGGTCCTGCGCCTCTGACCGGTCCTGTCGGATTGCAGTCCCATTGGCTACACACAAGTGTACTATAATATCTCCCGCGCCGAAGGCTATAGTCTCCGCTGAGATTGGCCTCCATGGCTGAAATTCGGTCTGGAGGACATTGTTGTTGATGAGTTAGGAAAAGGCTAGGCAGATACTCATGTCATATAATCATTTAAACTAACTTTATGGATGCTCCTGATTTAAATTCCATCCTCAAGGCATTGGCGCCGATTTCCTTGTTCACAAACTAAACTAAATTTATGTTCAGTGCATTTTTTTCTTTCTATTTCATTAAGAAAATGACAGAAGATAAACATTAGTTTAATCCTGTCAAAGTAAGATACTCCATAGACAGTTTAGACGTGATTAAAAACATGGCTCCTAAAAATACGTCAATTTACGCCAGGCGCTGACTAATTTGATTTTTTAGTTTAGTTTGTGAACAAGGGAATCCGCACCATTGTTAGGTTTATTCTGCCAAAATTAAAATGTTGTGGTATTCTGTTTCAGGTCCCTGTGGGCGATGCCATCATCTACTCGTCGTAAGCTGATGTGACACGATGCAGCACTTCTGGCCACTTCTCTCGCTACCCGGCTCCTGACAGTACCTAACACGCTGAAGAAACCAGCAATTTTTTTTTAGTTTTTCCACTAACATGCTTTGAAAAATATACCATGAGATATTCTTCATTGCATGTTAGTGGTCTCGACAAGAGACCTGTTAAGTGACAATGGCAGGCGCGGGTTTAGGATTAAGGGGATAAAAGAATCACAGGGATTATAGTTTTTTAAATTATAGCCCTTAATCTTTTTCTCATTAATCTTGGATCCGCGCCTGAACGATAGCCACCAAAGGGTAGGACCACGGCGCCTTCGATTATCTTCAGAAAAGCCGACATTCATTTGTCAAATTTTCCGAAGATCGCCGATGACCGTGGTCGTACTAAATATATGAAATGAATGCATTATTAGTTTAATTAATAATAATGCATTGACAAAACAGTGAGAATGGTAATATTACATTGTGATATTGCTATTGTAGTGTGAACCAACTCCTCACAAGAGGGGGGGAGTGGAGGCGTTCTTAGGAACATTAGTGATGAACGTTCAGTACTCTGCATTACCTGATACCTCTAACAAATGTAGAGGGAAGAGGGCTACGCAAGTCACTGGCTGTAAAACGCATTTGCTAGTATTCGTAACTAACACTCTTCTCCCGACCTTTCCAATATTTTTTTACATTTATAAAAAAAAACTATATTACGATCTGATAGTTATCGAAATTGTTTCATAGTGTAGTCGTCTGGTACTTAGATCTAAGGTATAATAAACTTAACAATACTATTATAATTAATTATTAATAAAAATATGTAATCATAGTAAGTAAGGCAATAAGGGTCGTTTTATTTACATACCTACAATATCCTAACCGGCCGTCGAGCCGTTAAACCTGACAGTCTGACAACCAGTCTTACCAAGGGGTATCGTGTTACCCAGTAACTGGGTTGGGCTGTCGCTCCATGTAAAATACTACCAGTATTTTACATGGAGCGATAGCGAGCGACAGACAGTCTAACCAGATGCAGCTGAGTTGGTACTCAGCTGCATCCGGTTAGACTGGAAGCCAACCCTAATATAGTTGGGAAAAGACTAGGCTTACGCTAAGAGAGACGTATGTCTATTGTAATTAATGTCTTTCGGCTGAAATGATGATAATGATGATAAATATCCTAGCACCGTGAGGTCTGATCTGTAAGTATCAGCCCCTACTCCCGTGATTCATCGAGGTATATGGATCAGGGTGTGAAGTTCACTCATCCTCTATAGAAAAGGGAAGATCCTTCGACCAGACGTGTGTTGGGTCCGGTGGACAAATGCCCGGCGATAAATGTCGGGACGTTGTATATAATTATGCTAGTCGCACGGTAAACTGCTTGCGATGCAGGATTTTGCGTGTCGCCAGTGTGATGTGTAGTTCGCGTGTGATCTACCTAGATGTCAGGCGCGGTCCGAGGGGGGTGGGGGGGGGGTCATGACCCCCCCAAAATCATTCAAGCTGTCGAGAGTCTGCATGATTTACGTGCCTTACTAACTTACTACTTGGTGACCTACCCCAAAATCTTGGGCTGCGACCGCGCCTGCTAGATGTCGCCACAATCCTGAGAGCAGCATTCATCAGAACATTGATTATGTAGGTACAATATACTGCGCTCACCACTCGCCGCTCGCCACTGTGGAAATCGGTTGTCAAATGTCATGGTATGGGCGTAGAAAGGTGGTGAAGGTGTGTACCGAGATAATGACTTAAAAAAAGACATGCTGCGCTGACCCCAAATAAATTGGGATTAGGACAGGAGAATGATGACTGCGTTCACTTCAATTATCATCACATTGATATATACTCCGCACCGCACTGCTCCGCTGATAGTGACCTCAGTGGAACGACGCAAGTTAACAGCTACTATGAGTAGAAGAGACATGAGAATTATACTCCTTTCAGTTACGTTCAGTTGATCCCTGCACTGGCTGACTTGAAAGAAAGAAAATATATTTATTTGCGGCAAACATGACGCATAAACAAGAACATAAAAACAAAAAAAAATAACAAGTTGGGGGTAAACATGCGTCACATTTATCGCAAAACAGTTATCGCTCAGCATAATGCTAAGACCCTATACGAGACAGAGCCCTAGCGCTGGTGACTTGGCCAAGCGAACGCACTGCTCTGACAGCGTGACATATTATATTATGTCATGATATTATGTCAGGAACAATAATAGAAACATTGTAGAATATACAGGGCGAAACTCTGCAGACGTGATGTGTATCAATATCAATTTTTTTACACGGCAAATAAAAAAAACAAATGAGATTGTTGTATGCTTACCCGGGCTTGCCTGGGGATGCCTCAAGCCAGGACTTTTGTTTTTTTTTTCCTTTGCCCTTTATGTTCCAGGGCAGCGGTAACCCTTTCGGACGATCCTGCTACCCCGGCAGGTCAGGCAGGGCAGGAAGGGACAGGCTGGATCCGAATTATTTCGTAAACGTTCTCGGATTGTGTTGTTAATTGAAGTATGTGTTAAGGTTTTTTTTTATCGTGTTTAAATATCACGTCACCCATCACGTGAAACTCACATGAACAAAATTGATTTTTCAAGTGACTACCTACCTGCGGTTAAAGACTCAAGAACAATTTTTTTAGATGTCGATACTCATCACGTCTGCGGAGTTTCACTAGCTAATTTAATTTAACCCTGCAGTGTGCATTACCTTTATTCGCCAAGTAGGAAGAATTCTTGGAAAGTAAGAATGAAATAGTTATTATTATTTTATGTATTTATTATTCGTAATACATAGTTGATATTACCTACTAACACGAAGAGAAATATTATTAAGCTGTTATTCGAAGTTTTTTTGACCGCCATTTTTTTTTATTGCTTCATGGGCCTGCTTGACCTCGATCATGGCGGATGGAAAGCGATGGATGAGCTCTATGATGGGACGAGCGTGCCCAGAATATGCCTGTTCACTCTTGCTTTGAAGGCAGACGGGTTAAATGTGGGAGGGGAACACAGATGCACACAGAGAGTCCACACTGGCTGTGCGCATAAAAAAAACCGTTCCATTCTGATGTTTTCAAGTGCAGCGGTTCCACCATATATAATAACCAAGTGGCGGCATCTGTCAATAAAAAACGAAAATTATTAAATTATTACACATTGTGAAATGCAAATAAAGTATTGAGTATAACAGCCGCACGGTTTAATCGAAGGTCAAGCTACACTTGCCGCGGTCGGCTCGTGGATGGGTGACCCTCCATTACATATCGACACCCCTCTGTGCCTCAAGCCGATGGTCACGGCTGTCATTCGTAGATCTTGGACAACCAGTCTTAGCAAGGGGTACCTATCGTGTTACCCAGTTAACTGGTTGTCGAGGTCAGATAAGCCATCACTCCATGTAAAATACTGGTATTCAGCTGCATCAGGTTATGCTAGAAGCCGACACTAACACATTTTTTTTTTGAAAAGGCTTCGTGGTTTGAAACAATTTTGATGCAAGTATGCACAGAGACGGAAGGAAATAGGAAAGGAGTTGTCCTTTCTAGCCATAATTATCATCATAATTCACATGGTCCATCCATCGTTTCTTTGGTCTTCCCCTACATCCACATTCATACTCAAAACTTACCGAAAATGAGGTACATAATTATATTTCAGAATAGCGACTACGATAATTATCTTTCTTGTCCTTAATAAAGTTCTTAATCTTTCGTATAACTTCGCTAAATGACCACGATTTCCTTATTTTCTGACTGCGACGCTGGACCAGGAAGGCATTCTGCCGGTTTTTCTGAATCCAAAGTCTCAATTTCACCATCACATTTACGTACTATTTGATACGGTACTTTTTCTTCATTTTACATTTCTTTTTGTGTTTTGATTTGCCAGAACTTGACGGATTTTTTACATCGACTGTTTCAATATAAACATCTTGCAAAGAAGTTACTGAATCTCCCTTGCCTCTTTGAGCTGCCTGTATGCGAGTACTTCTACATTCAATGATCGGGCTTGGAGCTCGTTGAACTTCTTGTGTCCTCACAAGAAGTGTGAGTAAGGGTGAGTGAGTGTGAGAGTGAGGGAGAATCAAAATATTTTGAAAGGGCTGTTTGATACGTCCAGTTGTTCTGACATCAATTCTCTAAAGCGCTTTTCCTTCTTATTAACAGGACAATGTTTCGACTTAGCCTCGTGATTGCCTGAGCAATTAGAACATTTGAATTCGGTTGTATCACAAATATCATGGTAGCTACAGCACTTTGGTCATAATGTAGATTGTAGTATATCCAGCACTTAGAACACTGTGTCACAGGAAACGTAAGTATAAGATTCTACTCTTATTTTCAGTTCAAATAACCGTATGTGTGTGGGTAAAGAAGAACCCATAAAACCAATTTTGAAAGTTTCACTTTGAACCCATTCTCCGCCATCTTTTTATTGAGTCGTTTAGCTGTTACAACTTCCTATTCAGAGTAGATTTTATTCTATAATTTCTTCTTCAGATAAGCCTAATTCGATATCTCTATTATTCCCGTACGATATACCAACCTCCCAAGTTTTTGTATTCGCCAACCAAGTCCTCTGAATACCGGACAACAAATTTTATCTGCACTGCTTTGATTACTAAACGTAACGAGCAATTTGTATGGATTTGTATATTTTATTCTGTCAATGTCCATCATCTCATTTTGTTTTAATACTTTTGCAACTGCAAATTGTTTGGGAATCTTTTGCTTAGAGGTTACGGTAACTTGTATTGGTGGCTCAACAGACACATCCTTGTTATGTTTTGACTTCTTTTTAGTATTATTCGCTATAGTTTGCCAACATTCTTCATTATCCTAGGGTCTTTGTCGTTTCTGCACTGATATTATTGTTTCCGTTTCTATTATGTTATTAAATTGTGTTTGGTCATCTAATATATTAGTGTTTCTGTTTACGTCATCATTCTCATCGCGATTTTGATCACTATCCATTAAACATAAAGTTCATAATTGCCTAACAGTACACGCGATGCGATCGATACCAGCCAGCGCGATGGATAAAAACCGGTTTTTTGTTTACCACTAATTAACAAAAGACGTGCACCGAGTGTGATTACGAACTTAAAGTGATGCTTATTGACCATAGTTGTTCGAGAAGCTATAAAAATAAATATAAAATTAAACGAAGTAAAATTTCAACGCAGGTGGGTTCAGAATCGGCGGCGATCACTCGCGTCCGGCCCTGGTCCAGGCCAAGGTGGCGAGAGTGCATGGGAAGCCGTCACCTCTTTCTATGAAGCAGTAATGCTCGCGAAGGAGGAGGCGGAGCACGTGAGGGAGAGGCAATCTCTGCGCCCCTCATGCCCCTAGTCGCTGCAGGAGACGCCCTGGACGTCGGGAGTCAACAGCCGAGTCCCGGGCACCGTAGGCGCGGGCTTGCGGGTGGCGTGCAATGGGTAGCCCGCCGCCCAGGACCAGGCCCGGGTCGACGGCGCGTTGTATTCCACGCGCGCCTCAAAGAGATGACAGCATTAAGTGACGGGGTCCGCTAGGGCCGATGCCTCCCAGGGCCGCGGGTTGTTCGAAATAGATACCGTGGCCCTTGACACAGGCAACTGAAGGAACACGGGTGGGCTTTAGTCAGTAAAAGTCTGACACGCCCTCCCCCAAAAGGGTGGTTCAGAATCATGTACAGTCACGAACACCAATATGTCAACACTTGGCAACTTTCAAATGCAATTTTTTCGTGAAATAACGAATGCAACGTTGAAATACGACACATTACATAAACCTATGGGTTCGAAAATGCTATGTTCGTAACAACATAAGATTTCATTAAAAAATAAAGGAGTAAATCGCTTTTGAATAAAGCCGAGTGCATACATGCTTTTGCTCATGACTGTACTGAATCCAAAGTGGTGTCCCTGGCACCCTAGGTATAAAAATTACAATAAACATTTGATAGAAGAATAAAAGTATGTACGTTTATGCTTACCAAATAAAATATTTCTCTACTGCTACGTCACAACTACTTCCTCCGTTGATCCTTCGCGATTCCCTGGTCCAAAGTCAACATCATTCCAAAGTTGTTAATGTCTTTTTCTGTTCTAGAACTAGGTCCATGATTCTCTCTATTTTGTAATGTATGCGTCATATTAATACTGTTAGGTTTAAAATAGCGTTTTGGGTCTTGGTAGGACAACGGTTGGCTGTTACCCCATGTTCCTTTTTGTTTGTCGGCCATTTTGCAAAAAACAAAACACTACGTCTGTCTTTGACGGTTGAGTTGAGACACGATTACTGAAAGTAATTGAAGTGAATCCCTCTAAATAGGATGTTGGTGAACAATGGATTCAATGAGTGAGTAAGTTCGGGGAAGTTAGTCATAGTTTTTTTATCAGGAGCAAGTAAGCCGAGGTCCTTGCTCGAGGTTTACCAGAGAGCTATGGGACGGAGTGGGTATTATGATAGACTGGCTGCGCTCCGCGGTTTCACCCGCATAAGTATCGATCCCGTGGGAATATCGGGATAAAAAGTATATCTCCTATGTGTTAATCCTGGTTATAAACTATCTGTGTGCCAAATTTCATCCAAATCCGTTCAGTAGTTTTGGCGTGAAAGAGTAACAAACATCCATCCATCAAATTCAAATTCAAAATTCAAATTCAAAATCATTTATTTGCTAATATGGGTAGTTACATTATGTTGTTAAAAAAATAAAGTACAGTTCAACCATATTACGCCTGAAGGCATGCAAATTAAAAGCTTATGATATTACATTTATTATAACATTTCTTACACAATTTCACCGTGGCAAATAACAATTAAAATAATAATTAAACATTTAATAATAATAAAATTGATCCAATGATAATGCCAGTAAATTATTTAGAATTATAATGTCAAGAAATGTATTGTCCATTAAAATGTCATGTCAAAAGATGATGTCAAGATAAATTTTAAAATAAATGTCAAAGTAATAATAATATTAATAATTAAATTAGTGCACCAGTCAAATGTGACATTAACAATATGTCTTTACGTCCTCCATTAAATAATCCTGAATACTATAATAACATTTGCTTAGCAAGAATTTTTTTAAGTTCTTTCTAAATTCGTCGATCGATGGAGTTTCTAGTATAGATTTTGGCAAGTGATTGTATATACGCGGTGCCATACTGAAAATGCTATTGGAATACAGGGCCGTCTTGTTAGGTTTGCAAGAAATTTTATCAGTATGCCGCTTACTTCTGTACTTATCAAAACGATGTTTGTTAGTTCTTGCAAAGCTAGCAATCTCAAAAATGTAGACACACGGCAATGTTAATATATTATGCTCGACAAAATATGGTCTACAGCTATCAGTTTGTTTGATATTAAATATACCCCTTATACACCGCTTTTGTGCCTTGAAAGCCATATCCTTATTTGTGGAATGTCCCCAGAATATAATGCCATACTTTATTATGGATCCCACATACCCATGGTATGCTGCAAGTACAGCAGCGGTGTTAACCGTTTTTGCCAGCATATGTAGGGCGTAGGATTGTTTATTTAATTTTTGATTCAAAGCATCAATATGTGTCTTCCAATTCAGATTATAGTCAATTGACATACCTAAGAATTTTGTTGTTGCTATCCCATTTATTTTGTTCCCTTTATAATTTATGTTAATGTCATTAAATTTGGCTTTACGATTGCGAAATATCATAATTTTAGTTTTGTCAAAGTTCATTTTCAAACTATTATTAGTTAACCATTTCATAATATCACTTAGTGTATTGTTTATGTCCTGTTCTAGGGGTACCTTGTTCTTACCAGTAAAAACTACAGTACTATCATCCGCAAAAAGTATAGTGGGATGATTGGTTACTCTTGGGAAGTCGTTTATATAAATGATGAATAACAGAGGGCCCAAAACACTTCCTTGTGGGACGCCTTGTTTGACTTCTCTGTATTCCGAAGTGTAGTTAATTTCTTTCCTTGTTTTAGTGCATCCTTACAAACTTTCGCGTTTATAATATTACTAGCTGCGCCCCGCGGTTTCACCCGCATAAGTTTCGATCCCGTGGGAATATCGAGACAAAAAGTAATTAATTAATTAAAAAGTAACCTATATGTTAATCCTGGTTATAAAACCATCTGTGTGCCAAATTTCATCCAAATCCGTTCGGTAGTTTTTGCGTGAAAGAGTAACAAACATCCATCCATCCATACAAACTTTCACGTTTATAATATTAGTAGGATTAATAGGATTATTTTGAGCACTGGTGGCCCAGTGGTGACGGCCGCAGCTTACGAATTGTAGGACGTAGGTTCAAACCCAAGCAGGCACTTTACTTTGTATAAATTATTGCATCATCTGCCAGGCAGGATGACACCTCAAAATTTTCTATTTTTTCTATTTTAATTTTACAATTTCATATTTAGTTTTCAACTTTGGTGGAGGAGGAGAAGGAGTGGTGAGGGGCTATGGAGAAATGCTGCACTTGCACGCTGCGTGAGCGTGCGTGATCCATCGTCACTCGTTCGATGTCCACCGTGCACAGGATGGATGGAATTGGAAAGCAGCACATGAAGTGATTTTTTGCTCTATTGGTGTAATTGCTATAATAGTCAGCGCCTGGCGTAAATTGACGTATTTTTGGGAGCCATGTTTTTAATCACGTCTAAACTGTCTATGGAGTATCTTACTTTGACAGGACTAAACTAATGTTTATCTTCTGTCCTTTTCATAATGAAATAGAAAGAAAAAGATGCAGTGAGCTTAGATTTAGTTTAGTTTGTGAACAAGGGAATCGGCGCCAATATGTTGTTAGTCATTATAGTGTATATGAACATCTTTTTACATGGCCATCTCTCCCTAACCTCCCCGGGCTTCCCCCTAATTATTAGGGACCTAAATTGTCATACGATGCGACCGCAAGATCGCCAGCCAATCATAGGGCAGTAAAATGACGCGATATCATGCTGTGATTGGCTGTGTATATTAATAGGAGATAAGACCAAATAGGTGTACCAATTTGTATTCCCGCTCCCTCCCGCAGCTTAATTGTGTAAGACATTTTCGGCAAATGATTGAGACTAATTGGCTTAGTTTCGATCGCTTTTTGTTTCATTGTACGATTTTTTTATTTGAAGCGCTAAAGAGTGAACGATAATGTGCTTAAAAAGGCTATTATTCGAATTGCGTAACCATTTTGACAGCTGTCATTTGGTTTCAACCCAACGAGCAATAAAGCGAAGGCAGCGTACTGGCGGCAATCATTTTTATTCGTACAGACGCCATATCAAGCTACTACAATCTGTCAAATTTCTTTAATAGATTTTCAACTTTATCAATAAAGCATTAAGGTTCAAGGTTGATTGGGAAAATCTGACAGTTTCGGGTAGCTTGACCTGCTAGCGTCTGTACATTATTTAAAAAACATTGTAGAATATAATATACAGGGCGAAATTCTGCAGACGTGATGTGTATCAATATCAATTTCTTTACACGGCAAATAAAAAAAACAAGTGAGATTGTCGTATGCTTAACCGGGCTTGCCTGTGGAGCCTCAAGCCAGGGCTTTTTTTTTTCTTTTGCCCTTTATGTTCCAGGGCAGCGGTAACCCTTTCGGACGATCCCGCTACCCCGGCAGGTCAGGCAGGGCAGGAAGGGACAGGCTGGATCGGAATTATTTCGTAAACGTTCTCGGATTGTGTTGTTAATTGAAGTATGTGATAAGGTTTTTTTTTATCGTGTTTAAATATCACGTCACCCATCACGTGAAATTCACATAGACAAAATTGATTTTTCAAGTGACTACCTACCTGCGGTTAAAGACTCAAGAACAAAACTCATCAAATGAATTTACTTTTTGTTTTGTTTAGATGTCGATACTCATCACGTCTGCGGAGTTTCACTAGCTAATTTAATTTAACCCTGCAGTGTGCATTACCTTTATTCGCCAAGTAGGAAGAATTCTTGGAAAGTAAGAATGAAATAGTTACCTATTATTATTTTATGTATTTATTATTCGTAATACATAGTTGATATTACCTACTAACACGAAGAGAAATATTATTAAGCTGTTATTCGAAGTTTTTTTGACCGCCATTTTTTTTTTATTGCTTCATGGGCCTGCTTGACCTCGATCATGGCGGATGGAAAGCGATGGATGAGCTCTATGATGGAACGAGCGTGCCCAGAAGATGCCTGTTCACTCTTGCTTTGAAGGCAGACGGGTTAAATGTGGAAGGGAACACAGATGCACACAGAGAGTTCCACACTAGCTGTGCGCATAAAAAAATCCGTTCCATTCTGATGTTTTCAAGTGCAGCGGTTCCAACATAACCAAGTGGGCATCTGTCAATAAAAAACGAAAATTATTAAATTATTACACATTGTGAAATGCAAATAAAGTATAACAGCCGCACGGGTTAATCGAAGGTCAAGCTACACTTGCCGCGGTTGGCTCGTGGATGGGTGACCCTCCATTAGGTACATATCGACACCCCTCTGTGCCTCAAGCCGATGGTCGCGGCTGTCATTCGTAGATCTTGGACAACCAGTCTTAGCAAGGGGTACCTATCGTGTTACCCAGTAACTGGTTGTCGAGGTCAGATAGGCCACCATTCCATGTAAAATACTGGTATTCAGCTGCATCAGGTTATACTAGAAGCCGACACTAACACATTTTTTGAAAAGGCTCCGTGGTTTGAAACAATTTTGATGCAAGTATGCACAGAGACGGAAGGAAATAGGAAATGAGGTGTCCTTTCTAGCCATATCATCTTTCAAGTCCATCCATCGTTTCTTTGGTCTTCCCCTACATCCACATTCATACTCAAAACTTTTCGCACGAAATTTTCCTATGTCAAAGAGTACGGATACATAATCTATAAGTGAGTGTTTCTCGATCAAGCCACGTGAAAAGAAGTTACTGAATCTCCCTTGCCTTTTTGAGCTGCCTGTATGCGAGTACTTCTAAATTCTATGATCGGGCTTGGAGCTCGTTGAACTTCTTGTGTTCTCACTCAGAGAGAGAGAGTGTGAGTGAGGGTGAGTGAGTGTGAGAGTGAGGGAGAATCAAAATATTTTGAAAGGGCTGTTTGATACGTGCAATTGTTCTGACATCAATTCTCTAAAGCGCTTTTCCTTCTTATTAACAGGACAATGTTTCGACTTAGCCTCGTGATTGCCTGAGCAATTAGAACATTTGAATTCGGTTGTATCACAAGTATTATGGTAGCTACAGCACTTTGGTCATAATGCTTTACTTGCCGGTCACATTTTAGCTATGTGTCGTCTAATGTGTCACAGGTAACGTAGATTCTACTCTTATGTTCAGTTCAAATAACCGTATGTGTGTGGGCAAGGAAGAACTCTTAAAACCAATTCTGAAGGTTTCACTTTGAACCAATTCTCCGCCATCTTTTTTATTGAGTCGTTTAGCTGTTACAACTTCATTTTCAGAGTAGATATATATTCTATAAGTTCTTCTTCAGATAAGCCTAATTCGATATCTCTATTATTCCCGTACGATATACCAACCTCCTAAGTTTTTGTATTCGCCAACCAAGTCCTCTGAATACCGGACAACAAATTTTATCTGCACTGCTTTGATTACTAAACGTAACCAGCAATTTGTATGGATTTGTATATTTTATTCTGTCAATGTCCATCATCTCATTTTGTTTTAATACTTTTGCAACTGCAAATTGTTTGGGAATCTTTTGCTTAGAGGTTACGGTAACTTATATTGGTGGTTCAACAGACATATCCTTGTTATGTTTTGACTTCTGTTTAGTATTCTTCGCTATAGTTTGTCAACATTCTTCATTATCCTAGGGAAGACCCTAGGATAATGAAGAATGTTGACAAACTATAGCGATATGTCGTTTCCGCACTGATATTATTGTATCCATTTCTATTATGTTATTAAATTGTGTTTGGTCATCTAATATATTAGTGTTTCTGTTTACGTCATCATTCTCATCGCGATTTTGATCACTATCCATTAAACATAAAGTTCATAATTGCCTAACAGTACACGCGATGCGATCGATACCAGCCAGCGCGATGGATAAAAACCGGTTTTTTGTTTACCACTAATTAACAAAAGACGTGCACCGAGTGTGATTACGAACTTGAAGTGATGCTTATTGACCATAGTTGTTCGAGAAGCTATAAAAATAAATATAAAATTAAACGAAGTAAAATTTCAACGCAGGTGGGTTCAGAATCGGCGGCGATCACTCGCGTCCGGCCCTGGTCCAGGCCATGGTGGCAAGAGTGCATGGGAAGCCGTCACCTCTTTCTGTGAAGCAGTAATGCTCGCGAAGGACGAGGCGGAGCGCGTGAGGGAGAGGCAATCTCTGCGCCCCTCATGCCCCTAGTCGCTGCAGGAGACGCCCTGGACGTCGGGAGTCAACAGCCGAGCCCCGGGCACCGTAGGAGCGGGCTTGCGGGTGGCGAGCAATGGGTAGCACCGCCGCCCAGTAAGGACCAGCAGCCTAATTGCGTAACACACGATCAATCGGAATCGGTTTCATTTTGACAGTTCAATAACATTCATTGCGTTATTTACGTGTTGAGCAGACAAATTTTTCGAACTTATGAAGCAATGGATTAGCAATTTGCGTTTAAAATTATTCAGATTCCGATTGATTGTGTGTTACGCAATTGGGGTGCAGGCCTGGATCGACGGCGCGTTGTATTCCACGCGCGCCTCAAAGAGATGTCAGCATTAAGTGACGGGGTCCGCTAGGGCCGATGCTTGCCAGTGCCGCGGGTTGTTCGAAAGAGATACCGTGGCCCCTGACACAGGCAACTGAAGGAACACGGGTGGGCTTTAGTCAGTAAAAGTCTGACACGCCCTCCACCCAGAGCGGGAGAAGTCATCTGATGTTTTTACATCCAAAAAAAAGGGTGGTTCAGAATCATGTACAGTCACGAACACCAATATGTCAACACTTGGCAACTTTCAAATGAATTTTTTTCGTGAAATAACGAATGCAACGTTGAAATACGACACATTAGATAAACCTATGGGTTCGAAAATGCTATGTTCGTAACAACATAAGATTTCATTAAAAAATAAAGGAGTAAATCGCTTTTGAATAAAGCCGAGTGCATACATACTTTTGCTCATGACTGTACTGAATCCAAGGTGGTGTCCCTGGCACCCTAGGTATAAAAATTACAATAAACATTTGATAAAAGAATAAAAGTATGTACGTTTATGCTTACCAAATAAAATATTTCTCTACTGCTACGTCACAACTACTTCCTCCGTTGATCCTTCGCGATTCCCTGGTCCAAAGTCTTCATCATTCCAAAGTTGTTAATGTCTTTTCCTGTTCTAGAACTAGGTCCATGATTCTCTCTATTTTGTAATGTATGCGTCATATTAATACTGTTAGGTTTAAAATCGCGTTTTGGGTCTTGGTAGGACAACGGTTGGCTGTTACCCCATGTTCCTTTTTGTTTGTCGGCCATTTTGTAAAAAACAAAATACTACGTCTGTCTTTGACGGTTGAGACACGATTACTGAAAGTAATTGAAGTGAATCCCTATATATAGGTTCGGGGAAGTTGGTCATAGTTTTTTTTTTCAGGAGCAATTAAGCCGAGGTCCTTGCTCGAGGTTTACCAGAGAGCTATGGGACGGAGTGGGTATTATTATAGACTGGCTGCGCTCCGCGGTTTCACCCGCATAAGTATCGATCCCGTGGGAATATCGGGATAAAAAGTATATATCCTATGTGTTAATCCTGGTTATAAACTATCTATGTGCCAAATTTCATCCAAATCCGTTCGGTAGTTTTGGCGTGATAGAGTAACAAACATCCATCCATCCTTACAAACTTTCGCGTTTATAATATTAGTAGGATTATTTTGAGCACTGGTGGCCCAATGGTGACGGCCGCAGCTTACGAATTGTAGGACGTAGGTTCAAACCCAAGCAGGCAAAAATTCGAAGATATGTGACATCTACCAACCTGCACTGGGTCGCGTGGTAGATTACGGCCCACTCCCTCTCACAGGGAGGCCTGTGTCCCAGCAGTGGGAACAGTACAGGCTGATTATGTATTAGAGATTTACTTGTGTACTGGTTAAGAATACAACAATCTGTTCCATCAGTAAAATAACTGATGATGTCACTCGGAAAGCTGCCACGCTTAAATGGAATTGGGCTGGACATATCTGCCGCATGTCAGATGATCAATGGGCCAAACTTATGGCCGTATATACACTGCCGAGCAATGACAAAGTTCCACCCACAAAATGCCGATAAAAGACGATGCCAATGCCTTTGCCGTAATTTAAAATTAGAACACAATATTTACGTTTTTAGTTGGTAATATTCTGATGCGATGATAAATGTACTTCAATATTGCAGATGGCGTCATTAAGCTAGCCTTTCCCTTTTAGGAGTAATTTGGTGCTATGTCACTGGAACTTTTTCGTTGCTCGCGTGTGTATTTTGATATACATTTAAAATGCAAAAAGCTGTTATTATGACACATTTTGTTACAAACGGACACACATAATAAATTTTCTATTTTCCAGATCATAAAATCCAATTTGTTAGTAATTACATACATAAGTTAAACAGTAGTGATAATTAATGGCGCCGATTCCCTTGTTCACCAACTAAACTAAATTTAAGTTCAGTACATATTTTGCTTTCTATTTCATTTTAGTCCTATCAAATTAAGATACTCCATAGACAAATTAGACGTGATTAAAAACATGACTACTAAAAATACGTCAAGCGCTGACTAATTTGATAGGACTAAACTAATATTTCTCTAAATAATTTTTCTAACTAATATTTTTAGTCAGCGCCTGGCGTAAATTGACGTATTTTTGGGAGCCATGTTTTTAATCACGTCTAAACTGTCTATGGAGTATCTTACTTTGACAGGATTAAACTAATGTTTATCTTCTGTCCTTTTCTTAATGAAATATAAAGAAAAAGTTGCATTGAACTTAAAGGAGATGGCTAAACTGAAGTATGGACGAATCTCCAGCAATGTCTAGACATGGTACCTAGCAATATGTAATGCTGAATAGCTGAATATTAGTATTTCATACAGAAAAAGTTTCAGGCGCTTTTTATATCTTTATAATCCTGAAAATGAAATCGTGTAACTCCTACGTCAATAGGCATAAAAAACTGCAAATATATTACATTGCTATGAACTTTTACCTAGGTGTTACCCAAACAACACTAGATTTTTGTCCAAAACCAAATCCCTATAGTAAATGTACTCGAGAGATGGGTTCTGGACGCTGAATGGGGCAACGCGCGCAAGAAAACACTCAGGCGGCAGGATTTTTCTGACTTGATTTACATTGGTCAATACAACCTACACGAATGTATAGCTAAACCTTCCGGAAGTGACAACCCCATCAAAATATGTTTGTTGAAACATCCGTACAGACAGACAGACAAACGCGCCAGGAGGACTTAGTTTAATTAGTATGTGGTGATTGTAAAATCCTGCCTAAACTAGATAACGAATACAGTGAGTAACCAAGGACTTTAAAAGATCATCATCATTCTCCTGCCCTAATCCCAATTTATTTGTGGTCGGCGCAACATGTCTTTTTCTTCCATACCTACTCCTCTATTAGCCGCCATCTCGGTAGTCACCCCCTTTCTAACCATATCATCATTCACACAGTCCATCCATCGTTTCGTTGGTCGTCCCCTACTCTTATAGCCATCGACATTCATACTCAAAACTACTTTAAAAGATATTGAAATAAAACAACAAACAAAAATGCGATTAATTTATTTATTCTGTGAATCTTATAAGAACATTATATAAAAAAGTTAGTTTAGGTTATCTGTCTGTCTGATCAAATCATTCTGATTGGATGTTGCCCAATAACACAACCAGAGAGAGAGAGGTCAGGGACAGTAGTCCTGACGATTTGTAGGCCGAGAAACTGAATATCTGAAGAGGAAGATGATAAATGCTACCGGACGGGTATGTAAAGATAAAAAAATACACTGTGTTTAAAAACATTTTATTTAGATAATAGAAAGCTGGATGTGACGTTGGTAAATTCTGCAAACGGCCTCAAGTTATGCGCACTATTGTATGACCAAATAAACGTACATCACTAGTTGCTTCTGAATTCAGCAGCTCATAACAAGGATGACAAATGTTGGCATCCCTTGGAACCTAGAACAAACTTAATTACCTTATTACCCACATGAATTATTTATAATACCTACACATTTGATTATTATGACATCTAAAGCAACCAGTCTGTTGTAGTCGTGACGTGTTGAGACGAGATGAGTCTTTCTGATTCATTGCCATTGAGTTCATTATGTATTTTGAAAACACGGTAAACTACTTGAAGTCACATTTGTTCGATGTTTCTTATATTTATCGGTTCTAGAATGATTCTAGCTGTAGATGACTTACCTCAATTGTTAACCATCGTGCTAAGATAGTGAGTAGAAAAGCAGGCAATGAAGAGGCGATATGCTGCCGCAGCCTTTGCCTGGTTACACCGCAGTTTATGCATCGCAGGATGAATTGATTGCAAGTCAAGTCCGTGTCGAGTAGCAAGAGGTCAGTAGGTAGGCAAGCACACACAATAAGCAAGCGAGGGTCAATGAAAATCCAAAATGAAAAACCACAACGAACAAGCAAACGGCAGTGTTCCAACGATGTCTAACATCTGACGTTTGTTTTTTTTCATAGAGATGGGATTGAACGTCAATAAGTGTAATCGAATCAATAAAATAATCGATTGGGTTGAAAAATAAAAATATACTTAGGTAAATAGTTTTTGTCGACCTGTATTCAGTTAATATTTTTCAACACAAAATAGGTAGTACATTAAACGTAGAAGCACATTCTGAAGCTTTCAATTATTTTTATTTGATTTTGATACGAAAAGAGTGGAATTGAATAGAGTCGATTGTCACTTAGAAACAACCCCGTTTCCCTGTGAAAACACAATAAGAAGCAACTAAACAGGACACCGAATTGAATTCCATCGATTCCCGCCAATAACTCTGATTGCCACTTCTTAGTTTCAGAAAATAAATCGTTTTGATACCTGTTATCAAAAATCGATATAAGTATAGTTTGATTTGACATTTTAGAAAAGCGACATGACCCGTCCCTAGTTGCAGTACTGTATTATTATTCCCCTTGAACTTGTCATGTCAATCAAAAAAAGCAACTAAGATACTTTTTTTATGTTTAACAGTTCACGAAAGCGCTAGGAAATTATTAAAAGCTTAATAATTCATGAATGAATATTTAAATATTACGAGTTAATGTGAAGTTACTAGACATGCTTGGGGCAGTCATTTAGCCATGTCCTTTAGTTTAGTTTGTGAACCAGGGAATCGGCGCCAATATGTTGTTAGTCATTATAGTGTCTAAGAACATCTTTTTACATGGCCATATCTCCCTAACCTCCCCAGGCTTCCCCCTAATTATTAGGGACCTAAATTGTCATACGATGCAACCGCAAGATCGCCAGCCAATCATAGGGCAGTAAAATGACGCGATATCATGCTGTGATTGGCTGTGTATATTAATAGGAGATAAGACCAAATAGGTGTACCAATTTGTATTCCCGCTCCCGCAGCTTAATTGTGTAAGACATTTTTGGCAAATGATTGAGACTAATTGGCTTAGTTTCGATCGCTTTTTGTTTCATTGTACGATTTTTTGATTTGAAGCGCTAAAGAGTGAACGATAATGTGCTTAAAAAGGCTATTATTCGAATTGCGTAACCATTTTGACAGCTGTCAGTTGGTTTCAACCCAACGAGCAATAAAGCGAAGGCAGCGTACTGGCGGCAATCATTTTTATTCGTACAGACGCCAGCACATCAAGCTACTACAATCTGTCAAATTTCTTTAATAGATTTTCAACTTTATCAATAAAGCATTAAGGTTCAAGGTTGATTGGGAAAATCTGACAGTTTCGGGTAGCTTGACCTGCTGGCGTCTGTACATTATTTTTAAAAAAAATCTGATGTTATGATCCTGATGTGATGGTCTGATCTGATGTGTGGTGTGTTGTTGTTGTGTTGCTGTCTGATCTGATGTGTGATGATGATCTGTAATGTTGTGTGAACTAATGTTTTTTTCACGATTTCAGTCTTGGCCCCGTAGTAAAAGTTATATAATGATGAGTACAATGACCCCTTTTAAGGATTAAAACAATAAAAAATTAACGGTGTATATTATTTCAATGTTATAATCTCTTTTAAAGCTTCGTCCAGATTTACCCCTGCAAATGGGATGAATATGGGGTGGATATTCACCCCGTTTTACGGTACTGTGATGCTCTCTACGAGCTTCACGGTACACGGAAAGTATACAATCAAACACGGCTTAGCTCGTAGGCTTCAATAATTATTCCTATATAAAAATATTACATACTAGCAGGGCCCTGCGATTTCACCCGCATAAGTTTCTATTCCGTGGGAATATCGGAATAAAAAGTATCCCTAGTGTTAATCCTGGTTATAAACTATCTGTGTGCCAAATTTCATCCAAATCCGTTCAGTAGTTTTTGCGTGGAGTAACAAACATCCATCCAATCATTCATCCATACAAACTTTCACGTTTATAATATTAGTAGGAAGTAGGATATTATATTCAAGTTAATTTTCCATAAATTGATAAGAAATGAATCGTTGACAGTTACTTTGTGATTCATCTGTACTTGAACGTCATGGCGTATTATTTTTTAGTATATTTTATCCTGTCTCAATTATTGTTATACATAGTTTTATTACATGGTACCTATTTCATATTATTATTATCTACCTACGTCATGCGGTTTTGAAAAACCCTGAAGTGTTTAGAACTACATACATTGCTTATTAGGTAATTAAAAATTCCTGCAGACCGAATTTCGGCCATGGCGAAAAGAAGATTTTATTATCTACTATATAAAAATAAGTCGGGTTTTCCTTCCTGACGCTATAACTCCAGAACGCACGAACCGATTTCCACGGTTTTGCATTCGTTGGAAAGGTCTTGGGCTCCGTGAGGTTTATAGCAAAGAAAATTCAGGAAAAATAGGAGTAGGGTAGGAGTAGAGTAGGGTAGGAGTAGAGTAGGGTAGGAGTAGGGTAGGAGTAGGGTAGGAGTAGAGTAGGAGTAGGGTAGGAGTAGGGTAGGAGTAGGTTAGGAGAAGTGTAGGAGTAAGTAAGGTAGGAGTAGTGTAGGAGTAGGTTAGGAGTAGTGTAGGAGTGGGGTAGAAGTAGGGTAGAAGTAGGGTAGGAGTAGGGTAGGGGGTAGCACACCACGCGAACGAAGTAGCGCCGGGCAGTTAGAAATAATTTATTTGGCAAAACAACGTTTGCTGGGTCAGCTAGTTTTATTATAAATTTTATTTAATTTATGGTTTATTTATTTTATTTTAATGTAATTTTTGTCAATTTTTAATATTTGAAATAAATTATTTGACTTCGACTTTGATGATAAATGATTGGTTAACCACCCAGATTTTTTTATTTTTATTAAACACGGTTTTCAGTCGCAGGGGAGCGAGGGTGACGCTTAAGAAGTGGGTGTGTTTCTACGATCAGTAAAAGTGTAACGTCATTCTCTACTCTCATTGGTTGAGAGCACGCGCACGGCTGATAGATCTTAGGGGTGAAAAGACATTAACTTTGAAGGGGAGTGAAGACGATGCGACCAATAGATTCTTATACTTTCTAAGCCACTCCGCCCTTTAAAAGTAAAACAGCTTTCTACATTGTTTTGTTATACTTTTTTAGGTCAACGAATGTTGCGGTGTTGTAAATTGGTCCAACGATCTGCCACGAGGCTGTTCTACCACGCGGGCCCAGTGCGGGTTGGTAGACATCACATGTTTTTGATTTTTTTGTTTCTAGGACATGACAGTTTCCACACGATGTTGCCTTCACAGTATTGAGAGCAGTGGTGATGAAATAATTTACATAAAGTAAAGCGCCTGTCTGGGTTCGAACCTACGACCTACAACTCGTAGGTCGCGGCCGTTACCACTTGCCCACTTGCCATCACTGCCCAAAAGTGTACAGACGCCAGCACATCAAGCTACTACAATCTGCCAAATTTCTTTAATAGATTTTCAACTTTATCGCTAAAGCACTATGGTTCAAGGTTGATTGGGAAAATCTGACAGTTTCGGGTAGCTTGACCTGCTGGCGTCTGTACCAACGCCTAAAGACTTCAATCTAAGAGACGACATAATTTTCAATCAGAAGGTTGAGCAGCAGTTAGTCATCTGAGCACGGCACACCAGCTAAAAGTTTTGTCTGTGAAATAAATCTAGGTAAAATCTCTGCACTGGAGCGGCACAGAACGACAACAGGCTTATGTGGAAGCAGGGGTGGCCTTAAAACTAAAGAGCTATAAGGAACAGGGTGTAATGTTCATCTTGTATAGAAAAGGGAGGATCCTCCGACTAGACAGGTGTTGTGTCTGGTGGGCAACTGCCCGAAGATAGATGTCGGGCCGTTGTTTAAAAGCTAGTTGCACGGTAGACTCTGCTTGCGCGATGCATTATCTTGCGTGACGTCAGTGTGATGCGTAGTTCGCATGTGGCAATGTAGATGCCGCCACAAAACCATGCATTAGGAGTCAAAAGGCTAAATTATATTAAACACATTTGAAGAATTACCTAGCTATAGGATGATTATTTTCATCTTGCGATATTAATAAAAAGAAAGCATTCAGGCATTCTTTGACTAACTGTAAAAGTATAAAACATCGAATTCAATGACATCTATCAGTTTTACTACTCATACGAACTGCATTACCAAATGCACCCCGTCTTCCTTTACAGTTAGTACCAGCAATCACCAACAGATGGCGTGAATATAAAAACTAAAACATCCTCCGACAGATGGCGCTAGCTGTAGCAAAAAGAAACTACGGAACAGTCGCAAATAAATCGACGGCAGCAAAGTATCAAGAGTCAACTGCACTTTTACGAGATTCACTTTTTTACATAATTTGAATAATAGTTCTTAGTTATATCAGGCGCCGATTTCACGACAAAATGTTATGTAAAGTGAAGTGAATAAAATATTATTATTTATTATAATATTAATATATAATTTATTATTATATATTAAATTCGTGTTTTTTTGAGGGTGAATCTTTTTCTTTAAAAAAAAAACTTGTTTTCTGTAATATTAGTTCCCCACTCAGTCTTTCCGCCATGGCGGCCAATCTCAAAGGAGACTAGCCCGCGGCGCGGAAGATAAAGTGCATAAGTAGGTATGTGGGCAGACAAAGATTCACTCTCTCGTCCCTAACTCTCATTGCCCGATGAGACGGCAATCCAAAACGACCGAGACCAACGGCTTAACGTGCTTTCCGAGGCACGGTTTTTTTTTTTTTTTTTTTATAATATCACACCGCCAACTTCCAAATTCCGGGCTGTTACTGAGAAATTAAGGCTGTCAAAATCCCATAACATTTTTCCCGACCTAGGAATCTTACGTCATGCTCAGCAGTCCCGCTTGCGACCATAAGCCCAACGGGTCAGTTTATTGTACCAAGTAGAAAAGAATCCACCGTATTTTAGAAAAAAATAAAAATGGTGGTAGACAACGACGCACAGCCTATTATGGATTCAAAATAGCTGTTCCATACATTTTGACCGCAGTCGTTACGGGTCGTCAGAAGCCCGAAAGTCCGACCACTAGTCTTACCAAGGGGTATCGTATTACTTACCCAGTAACTGGGTTGTGGAGGTCAGATAGGCAGTCGCTCCATGTAAAATACTGGTATTCAGCTGCATCCGGTTAGGTAGGAAGCCGACCCCAACTTGGAAAAGGCTTGGCAGATGATGATGACATTTTGACCGCATAGGTGTTGAACTTTTGTAGGAAACAGCTGTTTCTCTATTAAACATTCTATTGGTAATGTTTTGTTGTGTTTTTGTATTCGCTTCGTTCAGCTAAATGTTGTAAAATAGAAGAAGATAGCTGTTTTGTTCTTCCATATCACTTTTGCGTTCAAAACGGTCTCCTGTAAAACCATGATTTTGTAGATAACCGTGCATACTTTACGGCCGTCGAAATACTAACTACAATGTACCTAGGTATATCTCATATCGAAGTATTGATCGTGACCTGCGCAGTGCAGCTAGCCTTTGTCTAATCTAGACCCTTGCTGCAGTGCCGCAGTGCGTCAGTCGCCGTGCTCCGTGCATGACGTGTTGGTGTTGACGAGAGGCCCCCGAGCGAAGAGCTACCATGGAGCCCTTCTGTTCGGCGTATCCCTCGGACTTAGATGAAGGTACGTGATTCATGCCTGTCTTCGCTGACAGAAGAATTTAAATTATGCTAAAAATTATAGGTAACTTTATAATTACAACTTTCGAGCGTTGAGCTCAGCGTTGAAAATCAAACGGCGTGCTTTTTTTTTTCGCATACATTTTTCAGGCATCACTGTTTCTTCTCTTTTCATAATCGTTGATAAAATATCAATATCTAGGCCTTTTTCGTGATAAGAAAGTAATTGCAAAGAGTTGAATAATTTGAGATTTAATGAAACTCATAAATATGGTGATTAGCGAGTAGGACTGTTATATGATTCATTGAGTGCTTCGAATAACATAATTTATGAAGAGTTTTGTCAAAACGTGGTCATGGTTCAAGGGGGGAAAGAGGGGTAACAAGGGAAGGGAAGTGAGCGCAAATGATTTATGTAGAGGTGTTCATGGTTCAGTGCCGGGGGAGGGGGGGAGCTGGAATGGAGGGAAAGCGGGGGAAAGGGGAGGGGAAGTGGGCGTATACGACGATCGATAAAATTGAAGCGTTCTTTCACCTAATTGGTTGAAGACACGAGCATGGCTTTTGTGGTGTAAAGCTATTAACACAGGCGGAGCTACGATGATGGCGGAGATAGGATGCTTGTGTCAATCAACTCAGGCTATCGCAGTCCACTGCTGGGCATAAGTCTCTCCCAGGCAGCGCCACAACACCCTGTGAGTTAATACGTATTTAATCAACTTGGTGTACGTTTATGATGTTATAAATCTTGCTGTCACTATTGTTTACATCTGCCAGGGTAAGCGGGATCGTCCGAAAGGGTTACCGCTGCCCTGGAACAGAAAGGGTTAAGGAAGGAACACGGGTGGGTTTTAGTCAGTAAGAGTCTGACACTCCCTTCCACTCCACCCAGAGCGGGAGGGGTCATTTGATGATTTCCCATCCACAAATAAAAATAAAAAAACTATTGTTTACATACCAAGTAGTAGTTTATATACATATTGGGAGATACGTTTTTTATTTTTCACTTTTTAGTTGTCAAAGTAAAATGATTTATTTCTACGAGGCACTTTTGAACGTGAAAAAAAACAAAGAAATTGAATTTATTCACAGCCTAGGCTTTTTTTAAATGGCGCCGTTCAAGTAGCGACCTGAATGATATGCGCTTTCAGACACAGACAGATATTTGATATTTTCGTATAATAATATTTATACTTATTCATCTGCATCTAGTTAGACAGGAAGTCGACACCAACATAGTTGGGAAAACGCTAGGCAAATGACAATTTATACTATTTTTTTTTTTTTTGTAAATTTTCAGGTCCTTGGTCCACGAAGATCTGCACCCCGTCGGCGACCCTGAAGGCTGAATCATCAGAAGGTACTCCATCTGCGTGGTTCGGTCCTTCGAGTCGACTGGGGGCCAGGACCAGGGCTGGATGTAAGTATTTTAGATTTGTTTTTTGCTCTTAAATATCTTTGTTGCTAAGTAATAATAGCCGCACGGGTCATTCGATGGCTACACTTGCCGCGGTTGGTCCATGGATGGGTGACCTTTATATATCAAGACCACTCCGGGCCACGACGTTGGCCCCGACTGTCATTCGTGGATCTTTGACAGTCATTACGAGTAGTCAGAACTCCGTCTTACCAAGGGGTTTCACATTACCCAGTATTAACCATGTGGAGGTCAGACAGGCAGTCGCTCTGTGTAAAATACTGGTTCTCAGCCGCACGGTTGACGGCAGTAAGCTCGCACCCTTTTGCATAGGACTTGAACATAACCGGCGAAAACTGGGTTTACTATATGTAGGTACACATCTGCCTACACCTTCGAGGAAAACAAGCGTGATGTTATGGAAATGTAATAGTGTTGTTTCCTGGGTAAAACTAATAGACACGTATATTTTCTTTTGTCAATCAAACAGAAAAAGACAAAGATAAAGCGCGTCAAAATTGGGAGTTGCGGGTCGTGACGTCACTTGCTTGCAAAAGTGTCGCAAGAAAGTAACGTCACGCAGAACTTTAACGGGCGATATCTTCATCATTTTTTATTTTTTGACAAAAGAAAAAATACCGGTTCAATATTTTTTTGATAATCTAACTGACGGACTAATTAGAATTTTGGAAACTAGTCTATTGTACCTATTAATGTTTTTATTAACATTCTGTTTAAAAAACATTTAAAAATATTGTACTGGCGGGTGATTTTAATATAGATATATTGAAAAAAAACAAACAGACTCTAGAATTTGAAAATTTATTATTGAATTTTAATTTAAAATTATCTGTACGTCAACCTACCCGTTTGAAGAGCAAGACATGCATCGACAATTTTGCGCATAATTTTAATAAGTGTCGTCAAGCTATAGTTTTGGAACTGGCTTTGTCTGACCATACGGCACAACTACTTAACTGTCCGATTAGCACCGCAAGCACTAGAAATCATTGGCGGACCACTAGACGGGACTATAGTAAAGAGAACATAGACAAATTTAAATCCTACCTCAATAGCTTATCGTTTGCTGAAGTATATGAAGCTAAGGACCCAAACATGGCTTATAAAGCCTTCACAGAAATGTTTTCTTTCCTTTATACACAGTGCTTTCCTGATACTCTTATCTCTGTAAAAGTGAAAAGAAAGCCTAGTTGGGTTTCTCATGGCATTAAAATATGTAGCAAAAAGAAACGTCAATTATTATGGCAATATAGACAAAAACCTACCGAAATGAATAAAAATAAATTTAAGAGTTATTCGAAATTGCTTAAAAAAATAATTTATTTAACTCAACGCGCACAAAATATACATAAAATTAAAAAATCAAATAATAAATCTAAGACTACTTGGGAAATCATAAATCAATCAAAACTGAACATACCAAAAAACACTATAGACAAAATTCGATATAATAATGAAACTGTTACTGACCCCAAAATGATTACAAACATATTTAACAATTACTTTATAGATAAAATTAAACCTATGAATAGCTCGGGAACCACAGTCACTAAACATATTTTAGCCAGAAAAGACTCAATGTTCATGGCCCCAAGTCTAGCACACGATATATTAAAAATTATAGCGTCCTTAAAAAATACAAACAGTGTAGGATACGATGGCATATGTACTAAAATTGTTAAGTCTGTAGCATATGAAATCTGTAGCCCCATAAGCTATATTATTAATCTAAGTATCAGTGAAGGTATATTTCCCAATGCCCTAAAAAAGTCTATTGTAAAACCACTTTTTAAGAAACAGGATAGGGAGTTAATGGAATGTTATAGGCCAATATCGTTAATTCCAATAATTTCAAAAATTTTCGAAAAATATATTTACAAAGAACTTAATGCCTATTTTGAAAAAAATCACATACTGTGTGATGAGCAGAAAGGATTTAGGGAGAAAAAATCAATTAACTTGGCCATATATGACTTCTTGCATATTGTCATGACAAACATGGACAAAAATACACCAGTCTGTGCCATTTTCTGTGACATGACACAGGCGTTTGATTATGTTCAACATAAGATATTACTAACTAAACTTGACGCATATGGTATACGAGGAAACATATTTAATCTAATACAGTCATACCTACAAGACAGAAAACAAGTTACACAAATTAGCAAAATAAATATGAGCTCCAAACGTGAAGAGATTTTTACGTCATGCGAGCGTACCGTCCCTCATGGAGTTCCGCAGGGCAGTGTACTTGGACCACTCTTGTTTACAGTCTATATTAACGACTTCCCTAAATCCATTAAAAATCCCATGACATTGTTTGCGGATGATAGCACGATAACTATACCATGCCATAATAAGAATACATATGAAACGGACATAAAAAACACATTAATGGAAGCGTTAACGTGGCTTAATAATAATAATTTAAAAATTAATATAAATAAAACTTTGATTATGCACTTTAGCCAACGATCATTATTGTTCTCTAATCTTGACATCGAATATAATAATAATAAAATACAGACAGCTAACACTACAAAATTTTTAGGCCTAACAATCGACAGAAACCTAAATTGGAAAGCGCATATTGAGGCTCTAGCCAAAAGAATAAGCAGTGGTGCATATGCGTTATATAAATTATCACGCACTCTAAATGTAGAATCGTTATTAACGGCCTACTATGGTTTGATAGAATCCGTCATTAGATATGGGGTTATCTTCTGGGGTAACTCAACCGACAGGGATATCATCTTTAAAAGACAAAAGTACTGCTTGAGGTCTATGTTTAATCTCAAAACTACTGATAGCTGTAAAAACTATTTCATTAAACATCACATATTAACATTACCCTCAGTTTATATATTAGAAATAGTCATGTTCGTAAAAACAAATCCACAGTTGTTTCCTCGTATGGCAGACAAATTCCCTAGAAATAGACGTGATGATAGTAAACTATGTGGACATACATCGAAAACTGCACTTATGCGCAAGAGTGTTTTTTGCATGGCACCAATTGTCTACAACAAATTGCCCAAAAGTTGGAGAGAGCTAACAATACTTAAACTTAAACAAACAATGAAATCTTTTTTGGCACAAAAAGCATATTATAGTATTGCAGAATTTTTAAACGACTCATTGTGATAAAAATATATAACTTAAATATGCCATAATAAATGTTATTTAATTAAATTCCTATTGTAAATCTTCATAATATAATTTTAATATATGTAATTTGTATTATTGGACTAGTCAAATATAAAATGAATAATTGGATAATGTAAATGATTGAATATATTTGTTTAACTGACATTAATTAATGTATAATTGTAATATTTTAAAATCAATGTATTAATACTATTTTCATTTTATTTTCTCCAAGATATTTGCACGCCATGAGAAATGGCAAACATGTCGTGAGCTAATCTTATTTACGACCTTGCATGCATCTATTATTTTAATTTTGTATGTGTACACATGTTTGCGCAAATAAAATTTCTTATTCTTATTCTTGTTACATATTTCATTTTTCAGTACCCTGGGCGCTCTGCGGAGATCGCACCTCGTCTCAAGGCAGCTGACACAGCTTTTACCTCGTCTAAACATCACTGACGAGGCTGTGACGAGTCCCTGGGCTCAAACAAGGCCAAGACGCAGAGGGGACAGTCTACTGATGATTTAACCTTGTTTCTGTCTTTTATTCTTTCTACGAAGACCAAGAATAACCTGCAAATAACTAAACATTCCACGCCAAACGAATCTGTTTGGCCTTTAGCGATTTGTGGCGCAGCCTTCCTTCAATTTTCTCTCAGTTCTGTTCAAATTCTGTTATTAAGATTGAAGGTAGTAGAGCTGACTGTGCAGAGCTCGCCCGGGGAAGTACTACCTCCTTGGATGCCACCAAACACCCAAGCTGTTTGCTGGCTTCAAGGTGGCCGGTGTATTTACAGGCACATGAGACATTCCAGCTTTTGTCTCTGGGATGGGAACACTTCTGCGATGCCTCTGGTATTGTAGTCGTCTATGGCAGCGGTGAACACGTACCATCAGGTGGACTGCTGCTGGTTTATCCTCTAATATCATATGACGTTTTAATAATGTGGAACTTGACATACTGACAACTGACAGAAGCTTTTATTTTGACACCTAGATTTAATAAAAACTGTACGTATATACCAATGAATGGCTAGTTAATAAGTTTAGATTATAAATAGGTTAAGTTTAATATAGGCACTAGGATAAGGTACTCATTTGTTTTATTTTGAAAATTCCCCTCATTACCTTTCTTGCTTTTCCTGATGGCCTAAGGGTCGCACTCGTAAAAGATCAAAAATCAAAAGTCATTTATTCAAATTAGGCTGATATTCAGCACTTTTGGAACGTCAAAATCACAAAAGACAGTCCCCTAAAAACGCCCGCCCGTCACCACTTCCTAGTGCTATCGCTGGGAAGAAGAAGTGGCGCAACAAACTCCCCAGCAGCACAGCTGTCTGTTCAGTTAGAAAATACTTGACTGTATACAATACTAGGTACCTATGTTAAGTAATTAACATTAAAAGACACAGAACATAAAATTAAATTATTTGCCATATATTATGTCATCTAGCCACGCCACTAAACCAACAAATATAATAAAAACTGTACGTACTCAAGCTAAAAAATAATTAATTAAAATTAAAATGTAAATAAAAACTTACTACCCAATTATAAGCCTCCAGGCATAAAGGGCGTGACAGCTTACATATTTATGCATTGCTGGGTTCTGTTCACATAGCTGTCACTTGAAGTCACAAATGATAATCTACAATAAGCACTCAAACTCAAATTAAAAGCATTCATTTCAATTAAACCAATTACAGGCACTTTGACTGAATTGGATGGTAAGCAAGGGATTTGTCAGTCAGAAAAATGAAACTACCACCCTCGGTTGACTGGTAAAGGATGCCTAAGGCAGAAAGTCCGCCTTTTTACCTTTTTGTGCGAAAAGTTTAAATAAATAAGCTAGTTGCTCATTCCAAAGCGTAGAAGGTTCCTATGTGGAACAGGGCTGGAAAGTCTCGGAAACTCACTGCATGGGACCAGCATCCCCTGAACTCGAGCCGTAAAGCATACTTTTTACGAAACTCTATACTACAAAGTACACTCATCGGCATCGTGTCGTCACCTCGCCTTGCGGTTAGTTTGTAAACGGCATGCAGTTAGAGTCTACTTGTGGCGCCATCTACATCGCCACATGCGCACTACGCGTCATACTGACGTCACGCAAATTCCTGCATCGCGCTAGGAGAGTTTACCGCGCAACTAGCATACATATATACAACGTCCTGCCATCTATCGTCGGGCACTAGCCAGTAGCCGACACCCGTCTGGTCGGAGGATCCTCTCTTTACTATGGAGGAATATGCGAAAAATCACGGTAGTAGGTAGTCTTACTGCCGTTATTTTTTGCAATATGTATGCTCCGTTCTCTACGGCTCATATAATACAAATACAACCATTTAGCTGGCTTGGCTTTCTGTACTAAGTATCTGAGCTAAGTCACGGATACACAGACAGACAGACGGGCTTACATGGTGAATAGGGTTCCTTGCTGACTACAGAACCTTCAAAAGGAAGCAGTGTTGAGGGTTTTACGAAATAAAACAAAAAAAAATCCTTAACCTATGGTTTATTATCTAGTTCCTTATGCTAATCATCGGCAAACCAGTCGGCAGCCCACCTGATGGTACGTGGTCACGCCTGTGGCACCTGCAATACCAGAGACAGAGCTGGAATGTCTCATGTGCCTGTAACTACACCGGCTCCATACCCTTCAAACCGGGACACAGCCAGGCTGCAGGCGGCAGAAACAGGCATGGAGGTAATACTTGGCCACCACTGCTCTGACTGGTGAGGCATCTGCTGCGAATGACATGACCACGTATCTCTCAGGCTCAACGAATCACCACATCCCTCATCGACAAATGCTCACAGTGCTATACACACACACATACACACAGACTGAGGCATGCGTGGCAAACTATTCACAGCTGTTGTTGAATAATCAGCCTACATTGTAACGTTATCACTGCTTGGACACAGATTTCTTCTCTGTGAGAGCGAGTTGACCCGTGGACAGATTCCGGTGTTGGTAGCTGTCACGCATGTCTGTACGTGCCTAAAAATAAGTGTTGTCAAATTAAATTAGATCAAGATGACGGCCCCATCAGTTCCTCGGCCTTAGTACTTGAGCCCAAGGGAACGGCAAGGCCCCCTTCGTGATGTCTTCATCTTCGTCTTGGGGTGGTGCTGATGAGGAGAGGAACACATCTGCTCCAAGGAACTGTAGTGAGAAATAAAGTTATGTTAGTATAAAGTTAGCGTAGCGTGGGACGCCCCCAGCTAGATGGACTGACGACCAAGGAGGTGGCTGGGACAGACTGGATGCGGAAGGCGGAGGACAGGGTGTTGTGGCGCAGCCTAGGAGAGGCCTATGTCCAGCAGTGGACTGTGATAGGCTGATTGAGAACTTAACGAGCTCAGCGATTCGCGGAAAATACCGTTACGAGCTTCAGGTTCGTGAGAATAAAAACTGCCGATATAAATATAAAAAATTACACTTTAATTTATCAAAACTATTATCAACTCAAACACTAATTATAAAACAAAACTTCGCTTAAGTCGCACTTGAAAATCGCTTTCGATGTATTCGCTTCTATCGCCAATCTAACTGTGATTGTGGCTCATCCCGGCCTTATATAGTGCCGCAGATAGTTCTAGAACCTTCTGTTGTAGAAACATCTAGAATGTTCGAGTACATACCAGCCTCGACTGACCAGATGTCGATAGTTCTAGTATCGAAATTTCCAGAAGGATCTATTAGTTTTGCTACTCGATACTAGACGGCGTTAGTGGTAAATTAGTTATGCTACTTGATAATAGATGGCGCTAGTGACTCTATTAGTTCTGCTACTCAATACTAGATGGTGCTAGTGGTAAATTGGTTATGCTACTCGATAAAAGATGGGGCTAGGGACTCTATTAGTTCTGCTACTCGATACTAGATGGCGCTAGTGGTGACCAATATCAGGCATTAATTGTGGCGCGCAACAATACCAAAGAAAGGACATTTGGGTAGGCCGCATAAAATACAAACTGCCTTTTTTTCTCAACAAAGATTATAAATGAATGGTTTGTAGAAATTACAATACTAACCTTCATCCTGATTTTCGGTTACGCGGAACGCTGGTCTATAAAGCACTGACTCGGAGGACCGAGGTCTTCTTATCAGTAGCTTTCAGACAAAACAGCGATCTGAAAACATTGTGAAAAATATTTAAGAAGATTGTAAAATAGAAATGACCAGAGGGGAAATTCTCGTAATTTTAAGAACGTTCACAGTCTGATCTCAGTTATAATCTGTCAAAAATACCTCTCACTTTTCTACATTTTGACAAGTTTTTGACATTGATTGTCACTGAGATAAGATTGCGACTAGATTTTGAACTTTTTCAATTTGGCCTTCTGATGAACGTAAACGAAGCAAAAGGAGTAGTTTCTGCCTACTCCCATGAGAATGGCGTGAATATGTGAATGTAAAGTGTGTTACAACGTCAGGAGAGGAAACATCGTTTGACATCTTTGATGACGGGATTTAAAAAAAAAAGAAAACATGTTAAAGTTGAAGGCAACTGCATTTGTTATTACTTTTTTATTAAAAACGTAAAATATAAGAAGCCTTCGTTCCCTGCCCCAATGACACACTTTCTCACAAAACTGTCTTAAAGTTAGCCTCGCCTATTACATGGGACTTAAACATAACCGGCGAAATGTGGGTGTAGATACTATGGACGAACCTCTGCCTCACCATTCGGGCTATAAAGGCGTGATGTTGTTTGTCTTAAAATTTGTTATGTTATGTAATTAAATTCGATCCCATAGTAGAACAGGTCAAGCTACCCGAAACTGTCAAGTTTCCCAATCAACCTTGAACGTTAATACTTCAGCGATAAAGTTGAAAATCTACTAAAGAAATTTGACAGATTGTAGTAGCTTGATGTGCTGGCGTCTGTACACCATATAAATTAAAGACAAAAAAAAATAGACATTCTACAAAGCAAACATTTTTTTTGTTTTAGTAGATTATTATTATATGTTGTTTTGTTATTGTTTGTCGGATTATTTCTATCTCTGTTTCCCCGCAACCCCCCGCTCTACGTAAGTACCCTGTACCCTCTTGCGGCCCCCCTCCATCCTCTTTGACACACTTTTTTCACAAAACACTCTCTTTATACGTTTCAAAGACGCACTGATTCACTTACCTGAATTTCCAATCCTCGGAGATGCGGTCCTGAAGTCCTACAGAGCCTGGTGTCCCGGTAGCAGCTCTAAGCATCGACGCGTCATGCACGAGAGGGAACGGAAGGCGCACTATGGATTACAGGGGTGCACGAAGGCAACTTAGGTGGTCTAAAACAAAGCTAGCTGCAGTGCGCAGGTCACACAGCCCTGATCAATACTTCGATGTGAGGTATACGATGCAATTTTGTCATGTCGAGGTAAGTAGGACACAAAACATAAGACGTACCGAAGGTTTAGTTCTTGTTACCCGACTACGCGACAGCAAAGACAGGGTTATGTTTTTCAGGTAGGTATCTATGTATGTAGCAGCATAGATCTACATCGCCACATATGAACTACGCATCACACTGAAGTCACGCTAAATCCTGCATCGCGCAAGCAGAGTTTACCGCGCAACCAGCATATATACTACGTCCCGACATCAATCGTCGCGCAGTAGTACACCAGACAACAGTCATCTTGGTCGATGATCCTCCCTTTTCTATAGAAGATGAGTTTTACCGCGCAACTAGCATAATATACAATAGAACGTCCTGATATTATTCGTCGGGTAGAGCCCACCAGACACAACCCGTCCGTCTGGTCGGAGGCTCCTCAATTTTCTATAGAGGACGAGTGAACTTTACACCCTGTTCCTCATATCTCTGTATATCTTGCATTATCATCATTCTCTTGCACTTATCCCAATTTACTTGGGATCGGCGCAACATATCTTTTTCTTCCATACTCCTCTATTTGTCGTCATCTCGGTAGTCACCCCCTTTCTAACCATATCATCATTCACACAGTCCATCCATCGTTTCTTTGGTCTTCCCCTTCTCTTATCATCCACATTCACACTCAAAACTTCTACATCTGGATGACTTGATTTTGGATGGATGGATTCTGAATCATGGCTGGGTGAATTTTAATACCTAAGCTGTCTATCGACTCGTCTTGGCTGGGTAATGGTTATATGTACTAGGCTATTCAATGGCGATCAAAATGGCGGGATTAGACTAGAAAAAAAAGTTTTGAGCCATGACCATGTCGGGGAGCAAAACGACGATATTGTTAGAACCCAGTAGAAGCCCAGTTGCGGCATCTGTGGCATGCTTCAGGTCATCCAAGGTGCAGGTGAACGGGCACTCAGGGCACTCCAGCAGGTGGGCCATGGTCTGATTAGAGGCACATCAAATACTGGTATCCAGCTGCATACGGTTTGATTGGAAGCCGACCCCAATATTTTGGGAAAAGGCTAGGAAGACCGATTGGCCAAAAGACCTTCTTAATAAGACTAACTGTCCACACTAGTTTAGTTTTGTTATGAAATTTACAGTGTGTAAGCTTATTCTCATAGACTGCGAGACATAAACCTTCTGCAGTGTTTCTTCAATGTTGGCGATACTACAGTGATGTACATACTACATAGTATGTTTTTATTATATTGCAGGATACGTGCCTACATAACTACTAAACTGGTAGCTCCCTCTCGTGGCAGTTGTTGAAATTATGAACTAAGCTGTGATGTTTTAGATGGCGCCTGAATAGCCAAAGACTGTTTAATTATAAGTACAACTACAGGAACATTTTTATAATTTATTTGTATTGTCAAATGCTCCAAGATTTTTATAGGTAATTCCAAAATATTTCATAAAAATAAATGTAAAATAGTATCATGATATATATAACAGTCGTAAAAGAGAACTCAAAAAATATTATTCGTTGTATAATTCCTAAAATTTTGAACGGAAAGTATCATATTTTATGTAATGATATTATAGGGAATTATAATGTTCCCACTGCTGGGACACAGGCTCGTCCCTATAAGAGGGAGTGGGCCGTAATTCACCACGCACCCAATGCGGGTTGGTGGATGTCACATGTGTTCACGAATTTTTGGTTCTAGGACATGCCGGTTTCCTCACGATGTTTCCCTTCACCGTTTTGAGAGCAGTGGTGATGAAATTAAATACACAAAGTAAAGTACCTGCTTGGGTTCGAAATTTGAACCTAAGACCTACAACTCGTAAGTTGGGACCGAGACCACTGGGCCACCAACCACTGTTCTTATTTAATTTCTAATGTAATTCAAACTGCAAAATGACTTTTAGTTTGGTGGCCATTCGATTCAACCAACATTATACGCATCGCTATTTTGAACCTTATTTGTTGCCACTATACACTATTGTCGCCTTTATCCGCCACCTAAGCGCCAAGGTTAGATAGAGCGACGATCTTCGTAGGATGGCTGGAAGCAGCTGGATGAGAGTTGCCGTGAATCGAACTGAATAGCGTGCAATTGGAGAGGCCTATGTCCAGCACTGGACATGATGTGATGGCAGAGAAGCCAACGGCCCTCTTGCATTTTTTATTAATTGTTTTCTAAATAGGCCTTCGCTTGACCTCAATCATGCCTGATGGAACGAGGGTGCCCGGTAGATGCCTGTCCACTCTTGTTTTGAAGGCAGACGGGTTAAATGTGGAATGAACACAGATGCCAGCTGAGTTCCACACTTTGGCTGTGCGCATAATAAACTTTGGAGGAGAAGCGCTGAGTACGTGGGTGGTGTTAAGTCATCACCGCCACCTATGGGGCATATGTAATACCAGAGGCGTCGCAATATGTGCTGCTATACCAGAAAACTGCAACGTCTGATGCGTCTGTAACTACACGCGGCACTCATACCCTTGAAACCGGAACACAGCGACAATATTGGCGGCTGGTGGCGTAGTTCCCATGACACAGGATAGATGTCACTACGGCAGTGTAGTTAATAAAATCTTTTTTAGAAAAAAAAAAACAACCGATTTCCATAAAAACACTACAAAGTGAAAAATAACTTTAATTTCGGAAGTCGGTGTCTTTGGTTTTTGTATTTCGTTTTTCGCCACCGACTTCCGAAATTAAAGTTATTTTTCACTTTGTAGTGTTTTTATAGAAGTCGGTTGTTTTTTTTTTCTTAAGAAGATTTTATTTTTCACTTTTTTGTTGCGATATTTTTTTTTAATTTTGTTGATTTTTCAAAAACCGTTTGTCCGATTTCGATAAAATTTTCATAGGACCATTTGGAAAGTATATACCCTTTCCAACAAAAAAATAATTTTTAAAATCGGTTGGCAAGCGACTGAATTATGCGCGAACCAACATAAAATTAGAAGTCGGTTAAAAAAAAAAAATATACAAACATCCGAATTGAGAACCTCCTCCTTTTTTAGAAGTCGGTTAAAAAATAATATAAATCGTAATTGAATACAACAGACTAACCTAGACAAGAGCTTTATTTTGTGTTAATTATTCCATAAGACCATAACCAATGCTCTCGAAACGGCGAAGGAAAACATCGTGAGGAAACCGGCATGTCCTAGAACCAAAAATTCAAAGATATGTGACATCTACCAACCCGCACTGGGCCCGCGTGGTGGATTACGGCCCGTTCTCTCTCATCAAAATTAGGCCTATGTCCCAGTAGTGGGAATATTATAAGCTTCTCGCGGGGTCTTGGTAAGATGGTCACCCATTCACGGACCAACCGCGGCTGAAAAAACAACAATCAAAACAAGATGTGTAACTAATTATAATCTGATTATCTGAGCACTGACAAGGACTACCACTCCTTGTGCGCTGTGCTTATTTTGTAATAGTCACCTTCCTGCCCCTATCCCAACGTAATTGTGGAAAGCACGAAATTGTGTACATGCTTATTCCAAAGTCACCTACAAACTAGCTACGGCGTAGCGGTGTAGCTCACCCTGCTACGCCGTAGGCCATGCGTCTCTATAAAATTGTAGTGCTTTATTGTACAACAAATCAGTTCCATATATTTTCTAAAAACAATTCTTCTTTCTAAAAGAAATTTTACAAGGGGTGACACAATGGGCAGTCTCACCATGGTGGTTCTTTTACGAGAAAATCACTTTGGAATCTTGCGAAAGTATTATTTTTCCTCGTGACTACATGATTAAACAGGTAAATGAGGGGCTGCAAGGGCCCCGGGGCTTAGAATCCATGTCCCGGGAGGGGTTCGGGGGCGGGGAGGCAGCTGCACACCCCTGCACTCCCGCGTACACCCATGTACATACCAACATACATTATAACATCGACCATAATGTAATGTACGCTCCAGAAGGTCCATGTCTCTCTGTCTGCGAGAAAAAGCACACACACACACAACTAAAGTCCAATTATTAATCACTACATATTATTGCCGCGGCGCTCGGCAGGTTGCGCGCCAGCACCACCAGCATCCTGGCCGTTATTGCGGATAGGCTGGACACGCGTTACGTCCAGCACTGGGTTAATACCCACATTAGAAAATAAGTAATTAGATTTTGTTTTTCTATTGTTTCCTACTAACACTAGTTTTTCATAAGTTTTATTATGCTAACATTCTATGGATTTCAAAAAGTCTGAATTAAAAAGTTTTTATTTTATTTATTTATTTTTTATTATAAAATAAAGGCCCACCCCGCAACGTCTGTCTATCTGTCTGAACTCGATATCGATGCTGGGAGATGTCGGAAAAAATGAGCTTCCTAATTTTTAAGTTTAAGACCTTTTTAGGGTTCTTGTGACAGCGAATGCGGCGAAAACAAATGAAAGAAGGTGCCACCGCTCACCATTAACGGGTCGTGACACGGCATGAAATCGCGAGTGCGTTTCGCGTGACGTAAATCGCGTCGCAAGTCGCATCGCCCGAGCTTGTGAGCGGTGTCTTACGAAGTCAAACTTCGGTAAATTTTTGTGTTGTGCCATTAGTATATATAATTAAATGCATCGCATATCTCACATCGAAGTATTGATCCGCGCTGCGTGGCCTGCGCAGTGCAGCTAGATGTCTAGACCAGACTCTTTGTTCGATGACGCAGTGCGCCAGCCGCCGTGTTCCGTGCATGACGTTTGCCCCTTCGAGACGCCTCCGGGGAGCAGGAGCCCTGCAGTCCTATAGTACCGGTATCCCAGGATCTAATATGAAGGTTAGTGATTTAGTATTTCTTTTTAGCGTGGTTTCCTGTCTTTGAATCCCGGGTCGGGTTGGGTTTTTCCATTAGGAATTTCTTAGTTTGGAAGTTGGCGGTGTGATACTCCCGTGTCTCGGTGCGCACGTGAAGTTGTTGGTCCTGCGCCTGATCTCTCTTCGGTCGTGTCGAATTGCCGTCCCATCGGACTATGAGAGTGAGGGAAGAGGGAGTGCACTGTGCAGAAGAAGTGTGCTGTGTTTGCGCACATACTTATGCACTATAACATCTCCCACGCCGACGGCTTGCCACTGAGATTAGTCACCATGGCCGAAGTTTGGCCTGGAGGACTATTTCTTTTAAGCTTAGATTGGCCTTGATGATAAAGTGATCGTTGTAAATGGAGATGCTATTTAGTTCATTCAACTCACTTAAGCTCCATTTGCAATAATATTAGATAGTTAAATAAACCTTTTTTAGAGTCCGTTCAACCGTTTTTTACTTCTATTCCGTAGGCATAAGGATGGCATTAAAAGCAAAAAAGTGGTTACAATACCAACTATTTACTGCAGCTGCCATTTGTCATGCCACCAACGCAATAGAACTCAAAATCGGTTGAACGGACTGTAAAAAAGGTTTGTTTAAGTATCGAATCTTATTCCAAATGGAGTATAAAGGGTACGTGACGATTATTGACTGTGGTGAACGGCACAGTGAAAAATAATTCATCATTCTTTTTGGGCGGGGAAATTAGGGGGAAGGGGGTGGGGGAGGCAGTGGTGCGGGGTGAGGGTGCGGGGTGGGGGTGCGGGGTGGGGGGTGCGGGGTCCAGCGATCAATAAAAGCGTGGCGTCTTTTTGTTGGACAAAAGATTCGAATATGTGATGATTGATTCGCTTGCGGGCAGAAAACCATTAACATTAACATCAAGGGGAGTAGACAGTAAATTATCTTGCCGCTTTTCATTCGTTTTGTTGTGTCTCCACCAGTCTCCACCCCCTTTTACTATGCAACTAGCTTCTGGCGACTCTGTCCGCGTGAAATTTATAGCCGGGGTGGCTATTTTAGGGGCGGAACTCCGCAGACGTGATGAGTGTCGATAATTAAACATGACAAAACAAAACAAAATGATTTGATGACAATTTATTTTGAGGTCTTTGAAATTTCGGTCCTAGGACAGGCCGATTTCTCGAATTTACAAAAAGTTAAGCGCCTGTCTGGGTTCGAACCTAGGACATATTACTCGCGGCCGATAGTTACCACTGGGACACCACTGCTCACAACAATTGGCAGCACTACTTCATCATCTGCCTAACCTTTTCCCAACTATGTTGGGGTCGGATACTGATTGGATTTATGGATTGGATTGGATGGATTTGTCGACACGGTTGGCGCAGTGGCTGAGCGATCGACTGCTGCGCTGCGTGTCGCGGGTTCGATTCCCGCACGGAACAAATATTTGTATGACCTACAATTAGTTGTTCCGGGTCTGGCTGTTTGTGTATGTGAGTTTAAATGTTTGTGAACGCACCCACGATACAGGAGTAATTCCTAGTGTGGGGCAACGTTTTAAAAAAAAAACAAAACAAAACTTATAAAATATATTTAACAAAACGTTTTCCATTTTCCAGGTCCAGGTGCATGAGCTACATCTCCCACTGGTCTCTGAAGATTGCTGATCTTCGCAGTCACTTCCAGCCACGGCATACGTCCATTTAAGCGAACACCAATGGGGTGTAAGTGGCTCTACCAACACCTTCGGAGCCAAAGTCAACCTCACCTGCCCGCGGTACACCCTGCTGAATCACCAACGAGGCTCTGGCGAATCTCCCCATTAGGGGGTATTTGAGAAATACTACCCTCTCATGGGGAGATAAACTGTGACTCCATTTTGCAAAGAGGAATGCTAAAATGTGACAGCCACAGTATTTAGTTGTTAAGAGTTCAAGAATATGAGTACCTAAGCCACTACTCATATTCTTGAAAGAACATCAGATGAATTCGCTACTTACTTGTTTTAATAATACTCGTAGGTACTCCGTCATGTCATCTTCACTCCGAGGGGATACCTGGTGAGGTACAGACCCATGGAGCGAGGCTCAAATGAATATTGCGACCTGAGAGGTTGTAATAGTTATTTGTACCTTGTCTTCGTGCAAATGGATCTGCACCTGACCGTGTGTATCCAACATGTACGTAATGTAATTCATCTGACATAGAAATAAGTAGGTTTAACATAATTTAGGGGGTATTTCAATTATGCTATCTAACTATTTTTTTATTCAAAAATATTTTCTCTCAATTATAAACCATGTAAATGTACGAAAACTTGTTTTATTTTATTATTACGTCTGCTTGTTGGACTAGTGGTCGCAAATGCTACTGCTGAGCACGAGGTCTTGGGTTCGATTTCCAGGTCGGGCAAAGCGTTATTGGGGTTTCCTATCTGGAATTTCTCAGTAGCAGCCCGGAGCAAGATGGCAATAGCATCAATCAACGCAGCCTATCGCAGTCCACTGCTGGACATAGGCCTCTCCCAGGCAGCGCCACAACATGAGGCAATCAATGCGCCCTCACGCCTCTAGTTGCCGCAGGAGACGCCCTGGACGGGAGTCAACAGTCGACTCCCGGCCACCGTAGGCGCGGGCTTGCGGGCGGCGAGCAATGAGCAGCTCGCCACCCGGTAAGGACCAGGCCCGGGTCGACGGCGCGTAGTATTCCACGTGCGCCTCAAAGAGATGTCAGCACGAACTGACGGGGTCCGCTAGGGCTGATGCCTGCCAGGGCCGCGGGTTGTTCGAAAGAGATACCGCGGCCCTTGGCACCACAGGCAACTGAAGGAACACGGGGCGTGTTAGTCAGTAAAAGTCTGACACGCCCTTCCACTCAGCCCAGAGCGGGAGAGGTCATTTGATGATGTCCCATCCAAAAAAAAGGGCTGCGCCACAACATCCTGTCCTCCGCCTTCCGCATCCAGTCTGTCCCAGCCACCTTCTTAAGGTCGTCGGTCCATCTAGCTGAGGGGCAATAGCATAATCAGCCTATAATGTTCCCACTGCTGGGACACAGGCCTCCTCTCGGTGAGAGGGAGTAAGCCGTCATCCACCAGGGGCCCAGTGCGGGTTGATAGATGTCACATGTCTTCGAATACTGCCCGACGATAGATGGCAGGACGTTGTAGTTGCGCGGGAAACTCTGCTTGCGCGATGCAGGACTTTGCGTGATTCAGTGTGATGTGTAGTTCGCATGTGGCGATGTAGATGCCGCCACCTGAGAATGTAATCATGAAAAATCTATCCAAAGGTTGTCTTTAAAAGATCGCTCTTAGCGATAAGATCGCCCATTGTGTCACCCTTTGTAATATCTAAATATATATAACTCAAAGGTGACTGACTGACTGACATAGTGATCTATCAACGCACTGCCCAAACCACTGGACGGATCGGGCTGAAATTTGGCATGCAGGTAGATGTTATGACGTAGGCATCCGCTAAGAAAGGATTTTGATCAATTCTACCCCCAAGGGGATAAAATAGGGGATGAAAGTTTGTATGAAACTTCTATACTTCTTAACGAGAGCGAAGCCGCGGGCAAAAGCTAGTTTTATATATTTATGTTCTGTAATTTGTATGTTGTACACATAATAAAGAATATTCCATTCTATGAAACAGATCTGTTTTATCTCCTAAGCTTTAGAACTTGAAACCAACTTCTATCAAAAGGGGCCCCTTGGTAAAATTTGCTACAGGCCCCGCGCTGGCCTAAATCCGGTGCTGATAATATGGGTAGAGTATCACGTAGCAACATGGCTGAATACCACGTCAAAGTATTGATCGAGACCTGCGCAGTGCAGCTTGCCTGTTCCTAGTGCAATGCCGCAGTGCGCCAGCTGCCGTCTGCCGCGCATCACGAGCTGATCTTTAAAGCCATCAACGTAGTCGCGGGTCTGCAGCCCTACAGGACTGCGTGTATCAAGCTGTAAGACTAAGGTATGTGTATAAAAGAAAAATAATTATGTTTCAATGATAAATGATTTTATTTTGTAAGTAGGTTTGTACAAACACTTTTACACGTTAAACATATTTTATAAAAACTCTTTTACAAAAAAAAAACAACCGACTTCCATAAAAACACTGCAAAGTGAAAAATAACTCTAATTTTGGAAGTCGGTGTCTCCGGTTTTTTATTTCGTTTTTCGCCACCGACTTCCGAAATTAAAGTTATTTTTCACTTTGTAGTGTTTTTATGGAAGTCGGTTGTTTTTTTTTTTTGTAGGAAAAAAAGTTTTTATTTTTCACTTTTTTGTTGTGATCATTTTTTTGATTTTTCAAAAACCGCTTTCCGATTTCGATATTAGTCATGGGACTATTTGGGAAGTATACCCTATCCAACAAAAAAATAATTTTTCAAATCGGTTGGCAAGCCACAGAGTTATGCGCGAACAAACATTTAAAAAAAAAATACAAAGATTCTAATTGAGAACCTCCTCCTTTTTTAGAAGTCGGTTAAAAAACTAGATGAGCTCGGCGTTTCCTATCTGAATAGTCTGAGAAGAAAGGCCGAAACAAACTCAGAGGTCACCGTCTCTTTCAAGTACAGACATAATCATGGTGAGATCATAAATGAAGAACATGTAGATGGATGTCTGAGATGGTCTTTTGAGAAAAGAACCACACAGATTGAGTGAGAAGTCGTTGTAAAAATGTAGGCTTTGTCTAATTTCGTACCTCTCTTTACGAGAAGGTCGGGGCTGCAAGAAAATAGTGATAAATGACTTATAGTTCACATTGTAAAGGATTGCCTAATTTCACCTACGTTTATCAAAAGCGTCTGCTATCTAAATATTTTATATTATGATACCTCATGTGTGTTGTCAGTCGTGGTACCCAGTAACTGGGTTGTGGGGGTCACATTGGCAGTCTCTCGATGTAAAGTACTGGTATTCAGCAACCTCCAGTTAGCCTGGGAGCCGACCCCAACATATGTAGTTGGGAAAGGCTAGGCAGAAGATAGGTGTTCTTAAGTTTTATTTTTATGGGTTCTCATGGAAACACAGTCCCTTGTATTTAGTTTGTCCCATGAAATATTTTAAGATGGTATACGTAACTGCAAGTCAATAATGTTCTTGAATTGGTACGGTAAACTAGTTAACTAACACAAGCTAGTTTACCGTGTTTCACCCGCATAAGTTTCGATCCCGTGGGAACATCAGGATGAAAAGTATCCTATGTATTAATCCTGGTTATAAACTATCTTTTCATCCAAATCCGTTCAGTAGTTTTTGCGTGAAAGAGTAACAAACATCCATCCATCCATCCATACAAACTTTTGCGTTTATATTATTAGTAGAATTATCTTGAAAATTGAGATAAACAACAGTTGACATTATTTATTATTGATAACTAGCTGCGGCTCGCGGTTTCACTAGCATAACTTTCGAGCCCGTGGGAATATCGGGATAAAAAGTATTTTATGTAATAATCCTGGTTATAAACTATCTGTGTGCCAAATTTCATCTTAATCCGTTCAGTAGTTTTGGCGTGAAAGAGTAACAAACATCCATCCATCCATCCATACAAACTTTCACGTGTATAGTATTAGTAGGATTATCTTAGAAATTGAAATAAGCAACAGTTGCCATTATTAACTATTTATGACTAGCTTTTGCCCGCGACTTCGTCCGCGTGAAGCAACATTCTTATGTTTTTTTTCCGTAAGAACCATTCTCGTACGTAAAAAAAGAATTAGCGAAATCGGTTCAGCTGTTCTCGAGAACACTTAACAACACATTCAGCTATTCGTTTTTATATTAAAGGTGATTATAGACTAACAACCCGCGTTACAATTACTAATAATTTAAAATGAATAAAATTTTACCTCTCATCATCATTTTCATGCCCCTATCCCATGTTAATTTTAACCTTTTTTTTTTTTTGGAAATGGAATCATCAAATGAAGGGGTCATTTGATGATTCCATTTCCCGCTCTGCGTGGAGTGGAAGGGAGTGTCAGACTCTTACTGACTAAAACCCACCCGTGTTCCTTCCTTAGCCCTTTCTGTTCCAGGGCAGCGGTAACCCTTTCGGACGATCCCGCCGCCCATATTTTAACACTTGCTTGGGAACCATCATTGTTGTAACTGATATTTGTGCCATTCTTGAAATGTTATGTAATTCTGTTTCAGGTCCTGGCGGGCGATGTCACCATCCACTCGTCACAAGCTGATGTGACACGATGCAGCCGCTGCAGCGTCTCTCCAGGCCACTCCGCTCGCTACTCGGCTCCTGACAGTACCTAACACACTGAAGAAACCACTTCCAGCCTTATTTTTATAGTTTTTCTATTAACATGCTTTGAAAAATATACCATGAGATATTCTTCATTGCATGTTAGTGATCTCGACAAGAGTTGCAAGATGAATTGCCCTATTATGTGACTATGACAGGCGCGGGTTTAAGACTAGGAGGACAAAAGAAAAAAAGGGATCTTAGTTTTTTTAATTATGGTCCTTTCATTTTTGGCTGACAATTCTTGAATCCGCGCCTGAACTAGTGACTGTGATGAGCATGTAGTAGGACCACGGTGCCTTCGATTATATTCGGAAAAACTGTCTCATCTTCGGCTTTTCCGAAGATAGCCGATGGAACCTTTGACCGTGGTCGTACTTAATATAACTGCATTATTATTTTTTGTAAATAATGGTTGACTGCCTCTTTGGTCAAGTGCTACTACTGAGCATGAGGTCCTGGGTTCGGTTCTCAGGTTGGGCAAAGTGTTATTGAGTTTTTCTATCTAGAATTTCTCAGTAGCAGCTTCGTGCTCGGTTGATAGCAATAGGCTCGCGGGCTCGCCCCCCATTTCATGGGAATTAAATATAACTGGTGATATGTGGGTGTACAACTCTGCCCACCCCTTCAGGGAAACAAAGCGTGATGTTTTATTATTATTTTTTAGAAATAATGATGTAGTTACAAAAACAATGACAGTTACTACTGTCACTGTTTACATCTACTGTTACTGTTTGTTGTGTCATTGTAATACTAATATTACAATGTAATATTATTACTAGCAATACTAATATTACAATGTAATATTATTATTATTAGGAGGGGAGAGGAGGAGTTCTCTTAATTATCTAACAATAATCGGTCAACACTCTTCTCCTTTCCAATATTTTATTATATTTATATAAAATAAAAAAAGACATTCAGTAGTTATTGTGGATTATTATTATTGGAATAAATAGACCCTAGAAATAATGGTTACATGGATTAATATAGTAATTATATGCATCGTCGTCAATTTGAATCATTAAAATATAATCAAAAATGTAGAAAAAAACGTTTCATTTACAATATCATCATGTGGTTCTCAACTGAATGAACGAGGAAATTGTCGTGAGGAAAGTTTTGAGTATGAATGTCGATGGCTATAAGAGTAGGGGAAGACCAAAGAAATGATGGATGGACTGTGTGAATGGTTAGAACGGCAGTAACTACCGAGATGATGACTAACAAAGAAATATGGAAGAAGAAAAAAGAAGAAGAAAAAGATATGTTGCGCCGACCCCAAAGAAATTTACAGGCAGCACCCTAGTTGCGTAACACACGATCAATCGGAATCAGTTTCATTTTGACAGTTCAACAACATTCATTGCGTTATTTACGTTGTTGAGCAGACACATTTTTGGAACATATAAATAAAAATAAAATAAAATATCTTTATTTCAGACCTATAACAGTCCATATGTTGTTAGTGGTTAGTAACAGAATGTGCTTATACGCTATGTTAGTGTTATTAGTATGATTACTGATTCAAATTAAATTTAACATAAACCTATATTTACTTTGACCCAGTGTCTTTGGATGGGACAGTCCACTCTGCCAACAATCATTTTCAGGATGCTGTTCCGAGTGCTACACAAGCGTTGCAGTAAGGAAGCCGCTTTTTTACGCATGATGGCATGAAAGCCATCCGTATGAGCTGCAGCAAACATTCCCGATGCACTGCAACGTCGCGGCAACCGCAACAGCATCCTGAAAGCGTTGTTGTATATGAAGCAATGGATTAGCAATATCCTTCAACATGATTCAGATTGAGATTGATTGTGTGTTACGCAATTAGGGTGCGCTGAAGCGGGAGTGGGCCGGACACGTTACACAAATGCACCTGGAGCGATGGGAAAGATCGTCACTCACTGGACGCCTGAGGGAGGACATCGCCATCGAGGTAGATCATGGCGAAGGCTTTACGTGCTATCTGAGGTGCTTCACACCACCAACTTCTGAACTCCGGGCTGTTATGGAAAAACTCAATAACGCTTTGCCAGACCCAAGAATCCAACCGAGGAACCCACGCTCAGCAGTCGCGCTTGCGACCACGAGACCAAAGGGGCACTCAACATCGCTAGGGTCGCTAGTATAACATAAATGACAATTAAATAACACTGCAGAAGACCCATTGTACCATAAGCATTTCAAGCTAAGGAATCTGCGAAATATCGGGGGCTGACTGTTCAATAGTGTCCAGGTATGTGTCGCTCTCTCCAGGAACAGATACGCAGTACGCGATCCAGATCCAATTAAATCCAAGTAAGATTATAGTATCATCTATACGTGTTTTCATAAGGTGCAAATTTTTTCCTTCATACTTTTATGGGCTTAGGTTAGGAGCACTTAGGACAGTAAAAATACAACCAAGTACGCAGTACGCTCCATGTAAAATACTGGTATTCAGCTGCTTCCGGTTAGACTGGAAACCGTCCCCAACATAGTTGGAAGGCTAGGCAGATGATGATTCTGTTTTAAAGAAAAATTCAGGTTTCAAAATTATATTGCAGTAAGTGAACCTACCGTACTATTATTGTTTTGTGTCATATATACACATAAAAACTGCATAGTACATCTCACATGGAAGTATTGATCGTGACCTGCGCTGCGCGGTGCAGCTAGATATCTGGACTACAGTTCCCTTGTGCAATGCCGCAGTGCGCCAGCCGCCGTCTGCCGAGCAGGACGAGTCGGTCCTTCAAGCCGGTCACCGGGGCTCCGGGCCCTGGAGCCCTGCAGTACCTACCGTGACCGCTGGATTAAAGATAAAGGTAAGTCAATTTGTTTTCTTCTTTACTAACTTTTGTAAAAATAAAGAGATAAAATAGTTTTTTTTTTTTTGATTGTGAGGCTGCAATGTGCAAAGTGAAGTCACTCCCTCTCACAGAGAGGAGGCCTGTGTCCCAGCAGTGGGAACATTTAGAGGTTCATTTTTAATTCTGTTGTATGGAGTTCCTTTCCCATTCTTCTCTATACGTAACCTTTTGAAAGGTGCAAAGTTGTTGTGTCTAATGTATGTCTTACCATTACGTATTTTGTTATACTTTTGGAGGTATGAGGAACAGGGTGTAAAGTTCACTCATCCTCCATAGAAGAGGGAGGATCCTCCGACCAGACGGGTGTTGTGTCTGGCGGGCAATTGCCCAATGATTGATATTGGGAAATTGTATCTATGCTAATTGCACGGTAAACTCTGCTTGCGAGATGCAGGATTTGCGTGACGTCAGTATGACGCGTTGTTCGCATGTGGCGTTGTAGATACCGCTACATACTCTATTGTAGCATTCAAATACATATATTCATTCTATGAAACGGTAAGCCAGTATGTGATACTGAAAATACATGGGGTTTTGCCAATCTCCTTTTATCGTCATGTAAATGTTGACGTTCAAAAGTGCATTTTTACTCAAAGTAAAATTTATCCACCAACCCGCACTGGGCCCGCGTGGTGGATAATGGTCCACTCCCTCTCACAGAGAGGTCTGTATCCCAACATTGGGAACATTAAAGACGGATTATTCCAAAGTGCATCATTTGTTATAAGTACTAAATTAATTTTGTTAAACTCGATTCGACTGTCTGTTAAGATTATTTCCTGCACAAAATTTAAGTGCTTATAATAATAATATGTATTTGCTTAAAACACGGTATATAAAGTTGTTACAATACAAAATAAGATCATTCATGTTTTGCTTATAATTAAAGCATGCAAAATTGTGCTGTCAACGTTAGTGTTCTAAAAACTCCCTAATACTATAAAAATTATTTTCATTCAACCAGTTACACAATTCAATTTTAAATAGTCTACAGTTCAATACTTTTAATGTCTTTGGTAAATTATTAAATATACGTACACACATAGCTACACAATTTTTATTATATTTAACATACCTAGGCAGCTCGTCTAAAACAAGTGTGTATTGGTCACGCCGACTTCGTGAACATACCTCTTCTGCTGTTTTAAACAATTCTTTGTGTTTTATTACAAACATACACACTTCATGTATATATAATGACGGTAACGGTAGCAAACCAAGCTTTTTAAATATTGGTTTACATGATTCATCGGACGGATCCCCTATAAGGCACGTATACATTTTTTCTGGGCGATAAATGCTCTATTGTGGTCGGTACTATTTCCCCATTTTATTAGTCCTTTGTGAAGCGGCTCATTAAAACCGGCGGGGGTGGGTCGAAGGTGGGTGGTGACTGCCCACGATCGATGAAAGTGTTGCGTCAAATTATTGTTATATTTTGAAAGAGTAACTGTGGAATTTCTTGCCCTCTCTTCTCCATACGTAACACCCTTTGGAAGGGGCAACTAGAATTAGGTTTGTATTTTGTAAATTTTGACATTCAAACGTGCCTTTTTGTGTCTATTTGAATTTAATCATTTGACTTTGACTTCATTATCATCATCCTTCAGATTTCACCCACAGTTTGGCACAGCCCTCTCTTTTCTTGTGTCACTCACCACTCTCCTGTGCCAGTCTCATCCAGGTCTTGCCCACGATGGCAACAATGCCGTCTGCCCATTCATTTATTCATAAATACAATTTACATTGTGTTGAATATAATATACACATGCAATTTACAAAATAAATACAAAGAACTATGAATTATTAATTAACATTCCAAGTGAAATTCAAAAACAGTGCCAAATAGTTATAAAAATAATGTCATAACAGTTTTTTATTAATGTCAAACACTTTTAAATATAAAGTCAACGAGTTTAAGATATAATGTCAAACAGTTTTCAATTTAATGTCAAAATATTCTAGATTATTTAATGTCAAGTGATTAAAAATAAAACATTAACATGTAATTCATGTAGGCCTGCACAGTCAACAAAAGATATAAGTATGCAGGGTCTTCGGATATAGTTGAAGTTTAGTAAGAAACGGATTGATGTTTTCGGATAAAATTTTAATTAAAACTAATAGAAAACAAATAGCTCATATAACAAACTAAATTTAATTCGAAAACATCCATCGGTTTCTTACTAAACTTCAACTACATATATCCGACGACCCTGTATATTAGTTCCGATATATTATACAGACATTTTTCTAACAAAAAGGCTTTTAATTTTGTTTTACACAAGTGGGTGTTATAAACATTTTGTCTTCCAGTCCTTGGAAGCCACTCTGTCACAGCCTTACTCCACCTGTCACCACTGCGACTTTGACTTACCCCGTAATTAATTCACTCCATTGTTGAGACCTTTTTACTCCTCTCTTGAGAATTTTCCTATTGTGTGGTGCTACGTTCTTAAATAAAAGAGTTCCATCATTCTATTACTCTGTCATATATTTCTTTCATTAATTCTATGAGTACCGCCAGTAATATTTTTACTATGCATCTTTCTAAAATATCATTGTTAAACATTTGCAGGTTCCTGGTGGCCACGTGGCTGAAAACAGTTCAACTTGCAGTTCATAGTCAGCATCCTAAGTTGGTTCTTCGAGGCGCTACCACCGTTGCCGCACTGCTACCACCGCTGCAGCTCTATATCGCGAAATTCGTGAATGCCACAGTAAATATGAAGGTAAGACTTTATTTTTCTACTGCAAAATTGATAACAACGGTAAAATTAAATTCTATCTTCTTAGGTACCGAGTCCCAGGTATTTGACTCCAAGCTGGTACTAAGTAATTCCTGGTGCAAAAACCCAATGCACTCTGCCCGGTCTGAGGATCAAACACAAAACTCCATGCCCAGCAGCCACGTTAGCAGAACTTCTTTAACATAACGTTATTTTTTTTCTGATTTCAGGCTCTTGCCTTGCTATATGAGCAGCATCACCCACTCGACGAACCACGGCAGTCTGCAGCTTTCCAACCATGTCACACATGACCCCACTCGATGGGGTGTAAGTGGCCCTACCAACACCTGAAGAGCCAAAGTCAACCTCACCTGCCCGCGGTACACCCTGCTGAATCACGAACGAGGCTCTGACGAATCTCCACTTATGAGGTTTAGGAACTCTTCTACAACTTAACCTCATTTGCGTAGATAATATATGTATGTACCACTGACATAAAATGTACACTAGTTACCACATTTTATGCCAGTGATAGTGCTTATACATGTAATGAGACATAATATGAGTACCTAACTTCTTTCCGTAGAAGGTTACTGATATGAATGTCTCGTCAAGGATACGAGTAACGACTCACTTGTTTGTCTTGTTTCACGTATTCTTGAATAGAAATAAGAATAAGTTACACAAAGAAAGTACACATTTTGATAATGAGACTCAATCCTTGACTACAAACATGCACGGGGGACAGGGCAGGGACGGATACAAAAGGAGGGGATCAGGGGACTATTTGTTTTTAACAGAGGATTGGTATGTTGGGAAATTCTGGTGCTTTGAGCTACTCCCTTAAGACTTGGATCCGCGCCTGAACGTGAGCTCCTCCAGCAGGTAACTGCGTTTCATTTAAGTAATGTAATGCAGTTATCTCCATAGAAATAAGTTTGATATTATTTAGTACCAATTTCAGCTCTAGTAAAATCTGTATGGTTTATCATGGAACTTGTATATACTATGTAAATAAAAAAAAATTACAATAAAAAAAATAATAAAGTTTTCGTTTTATTTCATATTTGCACCTTCTGCGCCTTCCTCGTCCTTTTTTTTTTTTTTTGAGGATGGGAAATCATCAAATGACCCCTCCCGCTCTGGGTGGAGCGGAAGGGAGTGTCAGACTCTTACTGACTAAAACCACCCGTGTTCCTTCCTTAGCCCTTTCTGTTCCAGGGCAGCGGTAACCCTTTCGGACGATCCCGCTACCCTGGCAGGCTTCGGCACTATCGGGCCCCTTCCTCTGCTGACTTCTTTTTGAGGCGCGCGTGGAACACAACGCGCCGTCCGGCACGGGCCTGGTCCTGATCGGGCGGTGAGTTACCCATTACTCTCCGCCCGGAGTCGTCACGTGGCTCCCGACGCCTCTTGGAAAGCCTTAAATACACTTCGTACCCAAGTAGGCCGCAGCAAGGCAACCTCCACCAGTGGGGGTTCATGGAAGGCTCTGACCTCCGGTGTTTGTGCGGTGTCTCTCCATAGACAATGGCTCACCTCCTATCTTGCACCGCATGCCCTGCATAAATAAAATTGTGTAAAATAAAATTTATATTTGTTTAGCTTGAAATAATATTAATTTGAAACATTTGTTTGAATAGATTTTACATCGTTAACACACCATATTGGATCGTGACCAGAAGAAACCAACATAATATTCCAACGGGTTCCTGCAGCTTTCACAGGTCGTCGGTCCACCTTGTGCGAGGCCTTTCAACGCTGAGTCTTCCAGTACGCGGTCGCCACTCCAGAACCATTCGGCCCCATCGGCCATCGCGTCTTAATAGCTCTTATTTCATGTTTTAACACTTGTTATACAGTCCGCTAATTTCATTTTGCTCCACCACGACCTATCGTCGCGATCATTGGTAGTTGGCAGGGTACATTGCTCGCAGAACATCTGTTCTGCAATGTACCCTGCCAACTGACACTTAAGTTTGGCCATACTTCGGTATATAACTGATGCAGCATTGTTTCAAATTCAACTTAGTTTTTTGAAAAACTAACTCAAATTGAATCTCGAATACATCATCATTTTCCTGCCCTTATCCCATGTTACTTGGGGTCGGCGCAACACGTTTTCTTCTTCCATTCTCCCCTGTCAACCGTCACGCTATCATTCACTCCCTTCTCTTTCTTATCATTCCTCACACAATCCATCCATCTTTTCTTCGGCCTTCCTCTCCCTCTCCATCCATCAACATGTATATTCAGCACTCTTTTACATGCGTTTCGTCCCTTCTCATCACATGCCCATACCAAGCTAAACGATTTCCTTTCAACTTTTCTGTCACTGGCGCCAATCTCGAATACGTGATAATATTTTGTTGACTGCCAAAACACACAAAAAAAATACAGCAGTGCGATTCTGTAACCATCTCACCGTGAAAACTTAGGTGAAGTGAGCGTGGAGTGAGCTGTCATTTCAACTAATGTTGGGGATTGACACTATTATTCACAGCTCACTCTAAGCTCACTTCACCTAACTTTTCACGGTGAGTTTTTTTACAGAATCGATCGGCTGGTATTCAGCTGCATTCGGTTCGACTGGAAGTCGAGTTTGGGAAAACTGTAGGCAGACGATGACGATTTTTTTGTAACTACTCTACCGTAGAGACATCTATCCTGTGTCATGGGAACTGCAACCTGCCGCAAACCAGCGCTGTTGTATTCCAGTCTGAAGGGTATGGGTGCAGTGGCGGGATCGTCCGAAAGGGTTACCGCTGCCCTGGAACAGAAAGGGCTAAGGAAGGAACACGGGTGGGTTTTAGTCAGTAAGAGTCTGACACTCCCTTCCACTCCACACAGGCGCATCAGACGTTGCAGTTTTCTGAAATAGCAGCGCATATTGCGACGCCTCTGGTATTGCATATGCCCCATAGGTGGCGGTGAAGCGGTGATGACTCAACATCACGAGGACCGCTGGCTTTTCTGGCATCATCCTACTAATATTATAAATGCGAAAGTTTGTATGTATGGATGTATGGATGTTTGTTACTCTTTCACGCAAAAACTACTGAACAGATTTTGACGAAATTTAGCACACAGATAGTTTATAACCAGGATTAACATATAGGATACTTTTTATCCCGACATTCCCACGGGATCGAAACTTATGCGGGTGAAACCGCGGGGCGCAGCTAGTATCATCATATTATCATCAGCCTTCAGCAGTCCACTATAGGCCTCTCCAATTGCTCGCCATTCAGCTCGATTCTTGGCATCTCTCATCCAGCTGCTACCAGCCACCCTGCGAAGATCGTCGCTCCACCTAGCCTGAGGGCGTTCTACCTCACGTTTGCCGATTCTCACAGTCGGTGGCAATGCAGGCTCCATCTAGCTTAGTTCATGTTTTGAACAACAGCCACGAGAGGGAGCTACCAGTTTAGTAGTTATGTAGGCACGTATCCTGTGATATAATAAATGCATAGTATGTCATATGTACATCATTGTAGTATAGCCAACATTGTAGAAACGCTGCAGAAGGCTCATGTCTCTCCGTCTGTGAGAATTAGCTCACACGCTGTAGATTTCAAGACAAAACTAAACTAGTCTAGACTCGACATCTAGGACATCTCATCGTGAAAAGTTAGGTGAAATAAGCTGTTAATAGTGTCAATCCCTAGAATTAGTTGGAATGACAGCTCACTCCACGCTCACTTCACCCAAGTTTTCACGGTGAGATGGTTACAGAATCGCACTGCTGTCATTCCAACTAATACTAGGGATTGACACTATTGACAGCTCGCTCTAAGCTCACTTCACCTATGTTTTCACGGTGAGATTTTTACAGAATCGATCGGTTGGTTTCCGTAAGTACGTCCTTTTCGGGTAATCACTCAAAATCAGCGCTGTGCTTCCCTATAGCACAGCATCATGACGCATCATGCTGAGTGAAGCCTCCTTGTCACAGTCATGACGTGCAGCTATCGACTATTTCTGTGTTGTGCTCGTGATTATGGATCCATTTTGTTTTTAACCGACTTCTAAAAAAGGAGGAGGTTCTCAATTCAAATGTTTGTATTTTTTAATGTTTGTTCGCGCATAACTCCGTCGCTTGCCAACCGATTTGAAAAGTTCTTTTTTTGTTGGAAAGTGTATACTTCCCAAGTGGTCCCATGAAAATTTTATAGAAATCAAACAAGCGGTTTTTGAAAAATCAACAAAAAACAAAAAAAAAAAATCATAACAAAAAAGTGAAATCGAATAATAATAAAAACTTTTTTACAAAAAAAAAACAACCGACTTCTATAAAAACACTACAAAATGAAAAATAACTTTAATTTCGGAAGTCGGTGGCGAAAAACGAAATACAAAAAAACCAAAGACACCGACTTCCGAAATTAAAGTTATTTTTCATTTTGTAGTGTTTTTATAGAAGTCGGTTGTTTTTTTTTTGTAAAAAAGTTTTTATTATTATTCGATTTTATCTTTTTATAGGCACTTGTTTCAATGACGAATAATCCTATTTTTCTTACATTTTTTCCGATACAGAGATACCAACACCTGAAAAACATAACCCTGTCTTTGCTGTCGCGTAATCGAGTAACAAGGCGTGAACCTTCGATACAATTATTGTCTTGTGCAACATAACAAAATTGCATCGTATACCTCACATCGAAGTATTGATCAGGGCTGTGTGACCTGCGCACCGCAGCTAGCTTTTTTTAGGCCACCTAGATTCCTTTTTGACACCCCTGCATTGCGCAGTGCGCCTTCCGTCGCTTCTCGTTCATGACGCATCGATACTTAGAGCTGCTACACCGGGACACCAGGCTCCGTAGGACTTCAGGACCGCATTTCCCAGGATTGGAAGCTCGGGTAAGTGAATCAGTGCGTCTTTGAGACGGGTAAAAGGAGTGTTTTGTGAAAAAAGTGTGAGGGGATCATTGAGGGGGAAGGGGGAGGCAAGAGGGGGTACAGGAAAATTATGCGGGGTGGGGGGTGCGGGATGAAGATGTAGTTCGACAAACAAAAACAATAATAAAACTCATTATCAAAATCTACTACGGTTTACATTTCAAACGGTACGGTTTCAAATTGATGTTATTTCAAGTTAAACAAATATCAACTTTATTTTGACCGAAATTATTAAGAGTTATTATTATAGTAATAGTATGTATATAACGTATAAGTTTTAAGAGTTTTTTTTTTATCTTTGTCCCTCTCAACCAAAGCACCTCCATCTAATCTCTTCACCACCATTGGTTGACTGGTAGAGAATGCCTAAGGCATTAAGTCCACCTTTGTACCTTTTTGTGCGAAAAGTTTAAATAAATAAATAAATTAAGTTGATTTCAGAGTAACAAGCACTATTGAAAAAGTTATAAAAATGTCTGAAGTTGTAGCATAACTGAACTTTATTGTATTTTTCCATAAACTCATATTTGTTTATATATTTGGCAAATAAATCGCGAATGCAGATTAGGTTGACTGAACAGTCACTAACAAGTTTAAGACATAACAAAACAACACGCATGTATTCCCGAAGGGTTGGACAGAGGTGTACAACTATAGTACACCCACACCAGTTATGTTCAAGTCCCATATATTTACCATTTATATACCTACACACATATACATTTATACAGACAAGAAAAACAGAACAGAAAAAATAGGTACAGAGGTGATGCTTATTTCACAAGAAATCTCTTCCAGCACACGCTAGACAGGACAATAGATACAGAGATGTAGACAGCGTGTGAAATAGTAAAGGAGACAAAAAAATAATACATGCAATCAAAAACAATTCACTTAAAAACTAAACAAAAATTACGAGAACATACTAACATACATACATACTTCTAAAATAAATGTCACTAGAATGATAATAATTATATCATACTCAAAATAATAAATACATACACAACTATGATGAAGTGGACAGTTGTTGTTCTTTTACTCTTCATTTATAAACAGCAACAGTTTGGCAGTCCCTAATGTCAGGCGGTAGTGAATTCCACAATGGCGGTGTGAAGGAGTAGAAGTAGAAATCGGTATTAAGAGGCGAGCTTAATTCTAAGACAGTTTTGTGAGAAAGTGTGTCATTGGGGCAGAGAACGAAGGCGGGGTGGCCAAGGGAGGCAGGGAAGTTACGCAGGCGGGGGATCGCGGGGATGCGGATGTGGGAGTGGTCATACGACACGCACTTTCGGGGCGGACCGCGCCGCTTCGAGGAGAACCTACTACTTACATCTCTTTCGCACACCGGTCCCAATGCGGCTGTAAAATACCCCAGCCTTAAGCCCAAGTTTGCACCAACGTAAATATCGCGGCGGGATCATTATATATCATTAACATAAAGGGGAGACTTGATGTTAACATTGATCAACAAGCAAGATACTCTTTTTTTATTTTTTATGGTTCCGTACCCAAAGGGTAAAACGGGACCCTATTACTAAGACTTCGCTGTCTGTCCGTCCGTCTGTCTGTCACCAGCCTGTATCTCAAGAACCGCGATAGCTAGACAGTTGTTTTCACAAATTATGTATTTCTGTTGCCGCTATAACAACAAATACTAAAAACAAAATAAAATAAATATTTAAGGGGGATTCCATACAACAAACGCGATTTCTTTGCCCTTTTTTGCTGGATATCAATAATGGCAACAGGTAGGCACTTGAAATATTCACAAAATACTCTGTTGTATTTTTACTTTAATAATAAATAATAAAATTAAAATAAAATAAATATTTAAGGGGGGTTCCCATACAACCGACGTAATTTTTATAGATTTTATAGTACGGAACCCTTCGTGGGCGAGTCCGACTCGCACTTGGCCGGTTTTTTTTTTTCATAATTTTATATTTAATTAAACACATTGGATAAACTTCTTGTACTAAATTAAATAACAAAATATTTAAATATTAAAACATTGAAGAGTGTCCGAGTACCTACTACGCTTTGCGATGGACAACTAGCTTCATCTTTCTGACTGACGACCCCTTTTTTTTTTTTTTGTGGATGGGAAATCATCAAATGACCCCTCCCGCTCTGGGTGGAGCGGAAGGGAGTGTCAGACTTTTACTGACTAAAACCCACCCGTGTTCCGTCCTTAGCCCTTTCTGTTCCAGGGCAGCGGTTAACCTTTCGGAAAATCCCACCGCCCCGGCAGGCTTCGGCCCTGTGGGGCCCCGTCCTCTGCTGACATCTCTTTGAGGCGCGCGTGGAACACAACGCGCCGTCCGGCACGGGCCTGGTCCTGATCGGACGGTGAGCTACCCATTACTCACCGCCCGCAGGCCCGCGCCTACGGTGGCCGGGAGTCGTCACGCGGCTCCCGACGCCCGGAGCGTCTCCCGCGGCGGCTGAGGCGTGAGGTGTTCTCCCTCAGCCTCCCCGCCACCTCCTTCGCTAGCATGACTGCTTCGCAGAAGGAGGTGACTGCCTCCCATTCTCTCTCGCCCCGGACCATGGCTTGCACCAGGGCCGGGCGCGAGAGGTCGCCGCCGTTGCCGATCGCCTCCACGAGGACACGGCGGGTCTCCGCCCAAGCAGGGCAGACCTCCACCGTGTGCTCCACCGTGTCCTCTGGGCGATCCGGGCAGTGGTGACACCCGGGACTGACGACCCCTTGACAATTCAAAAGCACCTGTAAATGGTCACTGGTATGTTACATTTTTTTAATTATTTTATTTTATACCTTTTTCAGGTCGCCATCGTGAAGAAGTCCTTGGTCCTTCGAGCCGGATCTTCGTAGACCTACGTTTCGAATATCCGAAGAACAAGATGGCGGTAAGTGTTTTATTATTTTTTTTGGACCCTTGTGACAGCTCATGGCTACTCAGCGCTGAGCCGAGCGGCACTTATATTTAGGCCTCAATCGACTCAGCCTATCGCAGTCCACCGCTGGACATAGACCTGTACCAGGCTGCGCCACAACACCCTGTCCTCCACCTTCTGCGTCCAGTATGTCCTAGCCACCGTCAAGTCGTCGGCGCTAACTTTTTATTAACATAACTTTATTTCTCATTACAGTTCCTCGGAGCAGATGTGTTCCTCTCCTCATCAGCACCACCCCAAGACGAAGATGATGACATCACGAAGGGAGCCTTGCCGTTCCCTTTGGCTCAAGTAATACGGCCGAGGAACTGATGGGGTCGTCAATTTCATCATAATATTTAATTTGAAAACACTTATTTTTAGCCACGTACAGAAATGCGTGACAGCTACCAACACCGGAATCTGTCCGCGTGATGGATTAAAGCCAACTCGCTCTGACAGAGAGGAAGCCTATGTCCCAGCAGTGGGAACGTTACCTATAGGCTGGTTATTGAACAACAGATACGAATGGTTTGCCACGCATGCAAACGCGCAAAACGGTGAAGGAAAACAACGTGAGGAAACCGGCATGTCCTAGAACCAAAAATACGAAGACATGTGACATCTACCAACGCGCACTGGGTTCGCGTGGTGGATTATAGCCAACTCCCTCTCACAGAGAGGAGGCCTGAGTAATAACAGTGGGAAAATTATAGGCTGATTTTGCCTCGCGAGTCTGTACGTGGCTTTTGATCTGTATTATTTCTTTCTTAAATGGTTTCGACGATTGCTTGTTTTATTTGAGTGTATTTTACAATGTTTTTCTTTGTTTTATTAAAACGTTTTGAAGTCAGTTGGTTTAATTGAAGGTAGTAGAGCACCTTATGTGCAGAGCTCGTCTGGGGAAGTACTACCTCCATGCCTATCTCTGCTGGCATGCAGCGTGGCTGTGTCCCGGTTTGAAGGGTATGGAGCCGGTGGCACATGAGACATTCCAGCTTTGTCTCTGGGATGGCAGATGCCATGCCCACGTACCATCAGGTGGGCTGCCGACTAGTTTGCCGAAGATTAACTTAAGAAATTAGATAATAAACCTTAGGTTAAGGATTGTGTTATTTTATTTCGAAAACCCTCAACCCTGCTTCCTTTTTAAGGTTCTGTAGTCAACTAGGAACCCTATTCGCTATGTCCGTCCTTCTGTCTGTCGTTCTATTCATGACTTAGCTCAGAACTACACACACACTACAACTTAGTAACTACAGAAAGCCAAGCCAGCTAAGTAGTTGTATTTGAATGTTCGCAAAGCATCAGTGTAATTAGCGCTTATATTTACAAAAAGGTTCTTATAAAACTGAATATATTAGACCTTAACAAACACAACGTAAGACTAAAAGTGACAGAATGGCTACTTAAACAGGACTATGCCGCAACAGAGACTTTATTGACCTACAACGCCTAATACAAATACAAATAATAATAAGCACACACTCATCTTTATGCATGCACGAATACTCCTATCCTCGCATTCATACATACTCGCATATACAACTCCCCCACTCACTTACACATCAACACCACATTACCTTCTTATCCCCATTCACACACACCTACACACCAATAATCCATTTGCCCACATCCTCACACTCTCACATACTCACAAAAAGTCTAAACCTGTAAGGTAAACTATAACTATTCTCTTTATTATTTTTTTTTTATTATATTTTTATTTTTCCCTTCTGAAGGTAAATTGACACAGTCCACTCATACATAATATCAATTGGAACCTCATGGCGAATCACTGTCTCTTAGGATACAGGATACCCTAGTTTAAGAAACAGAGATTAATCTATTGTGTAAAGACTTTGCAGCATCTAAATTTTTTTTATGTAAATGTAATATGAAACTCCCGGGAAGTCACTGTAGGTGCTAGCATTGCCTCAACTCGACCCATACAGCATTCTTTTTCGATGCTCACTGCATAGCATACTCAGCGGCATCGTGACGTCATCGCCCCGTCAATTTATTTATTTAATATTATAATTTAACTACGCTCTATCTGTATTTTTGGGAAATAAAGATATTTATTTATTACTAGCTGACCCGGCAAACGTTGTTTTGCCATATATAAATTATTTCTAGCTGCCCGGCGCTACTTCGTTCGCGTGGTGTCCTACCCCCTACCCTACTCCTACCCTACTCCTACACTACTCCTACCCTACTCCTACCCTACTCCTACACTACTGCTACCCTACTCCTACCCTACTCCTACACTACTCCTACCCTACTCCTGCCCTACTCCTACACTACTCCTACCCTAGGGTGGACATCCCTTATCACTTAAGGGTTCGAAAAAATAGATAGTAGCCGATTCTCAGACTTACTGAATATGCATAAAAAATTTCATAAGAATCGGTCAAGCCGTTTCGGAGGAGTATGGCAACGAAAACTGTGACACGAGAATTTTATATATTAGATTAGCGTGCTACGCAATTACCACGCAGTTGTCATGTCCGGTGGGTTACTGCCCGACGATAGATGACAGGACGTTGTATATAATGCTAGTTGCGCGGTAAACTTTTGTTGCGCGATGCAGGATTTTGCGTGACGTCAATCCCAAGTAGCACAAAGGCAGCTATAATTGTTCACATTTAGTATAAATGTGAGCTTCAAGAATTTGTGAATAGTTATTATAGTCCACACGTGAACCTTAAGCATTGAAAACTACTAGAAACTGTATACTTTATTTTTAAAAGTGTAATAATGTCTTATTGTGTAACTTTTGGTCTTATAGAGGATGAATACGACGCTTTTTTACAGCTTTCATTTTACAAGCTGCATAACAATATTTCAACGGAAGCGAAATACGTCAATTGCTGCTTTAAGGACTACACATGCCATTTAGTATTGCTAGCATTATAATAGAGTTCATGTGAATGTCAATGGAGGCAAAAGTTTTAATGAGGTTTACATCTAGAGTATTAGAATGCTAAAAACAATACATGTTTAGACCTTTATCCTGCTAATCAGCCTTGTTAATGTGCTGTATGAAAGAACTTTAATAGGTCACAAAAACGCTTAAGGTATTTATGTGTACCTTCATAAATCACGAATAGCAGGAAGCAGCAGCACAATAGCAATAGGGAAGGGATAGCGGTCAAATTACAATAGCCTAACCTTGAAGTTTTATATATTTCATTATTTTCATTTTCATTGTACTTATCTACCTAAATAATACTGTCTAACAAATTAATTTATCATGCATTCAAAAATCGACCGTTCACACTGGTGTAGGCTGTAGACTAAGTAGCTAAGTTTAACGTATTTGAATGAGGATCTCTAAAACTTTTAGAATTTACAATCGAATTATGTACCGGTTTTATAGTTCTGATAAACGGTAAAAGTGATTATGTGAACTATTAAAGATTAGAACAATAGCCTAGAACTAAATATGAGTTCACGAAACCTATAACTTACCTACTGACATTTTCAGTATAATGGTACACATGTGAACCTCTGTACCGTCAACATCATTAATTTAGAGTTTCAATGGTTCACATGGCTGGTACCTATACGCCACCATTTTACATGACTGATAATGATAACATAAATTTAACTATTTAAATACACATTGTTTATTTACTTTGATTTTAACACTTATAAAGAATTTTTATGGCTTTTTCATTTACATAATGTAGAAATAAACAACCAAACTACAATTAAATAACATAAAAAAGGGAAATATGAATATGATTTTTATCGTCACCGATGCAATATTTTTTATTTAAGTATTAAAAATGAATTATTTTTAGGGCGCGTGAAAATTTTAACACTAAATATGTACCTACTTTGACAGTAAACTTGCATTACCATTAATATTTAATACAATTAACGAGTAAAAAACAAAAGTAGCATTACACCGCTGTATATTAAGATTATCCAAAATTAATTTGTATAATGGCGAGCGTGCGGTATATGCGGTGCGTTACGGCGCGGATCACAAAATTATTTTAGATATTATTTGGAGGACATGTGAACTAAACTCCTTTTAACGTAGAAATTGGACACCAAACTATGTATAAACTACGATTTGATAGGTCACTTGTTCCAACCAATGATGCTCTAGCCTGCCTAAACAATCACATTGGCTCGCTTAAATCAGCTTTTTACACTACTGTTACCTCTTAAATTGCTATTGTAATGCCACTATTCTTCCACTATTCAGTTTTGTGAACTTAAAGCTGCATTATTTGTGCCCATTTAAGAGGTATAAGAGCGGCATAGCATGCTATACTGCTCTTGTACTGATTGATTGTACAGCTTATAGTACTAACGTTACCTAGCAGCCTACTACTATAACCCCTTCTGTGCTACTTGGGATATGATGCGTAGTTTGCATGTGGCGATGTAGATGGCGCCACAAGTTGCCTACTAACCACATCCGTCTACTACCTTACCCCGAAGCGAGGCGATGACGTCACGATGCCGATGAGTGTACTATGCAGTGAGCATCGAAAAAGAATGCTGTATGGGTCGAGTTGAGGCAATGCCGCACCTGCAGTGACTTCCCGGGAGTTTCTTACCCGTTCTTCTCCTTAGGCATCTACTACGCTTTGTAATGAGCAACTCCCTTCATTTTTCTGACGATCTATTGGCACACGAATGACGTTGGCGCTATCGGTAAACATTAGTGTAATTGTTTTAACCAAGATGGTGGCTTTAGTTCCAATTTTCGCCACGCACCAAAAGAACCTGTCAACGTGGAAGATCTATCTTGCACTTGTAGTTTGACAGCTGTCTTGTTGTGTTTGTGTTGTGTTTGTGTTGAGTTTGTGTTGCGTTGTGGTTGTGTTTTGTTTCTCTAGACGGGTACATGTCCAAGCCTCAGCTCGCGCGAAGTAACGAAAATAGATTTACGTCTTTTACTGCGAGAGTAGGGGGCAAAGTAGGGGATTTATATTGGTGGATTTTTCAAATAAAACAATGAAATGCCTTAACCTAACTTATAATATAATTACACTAGACGGCAAATGATGACGTGTTTCTAATATTATACGTGTAGTAGGAAGTAGCATGGTAGACATCTCATTGTATAAAAATCTTATAACCTATGTTCCTAAACTAACCTTATACTATAAATATTATTATTAATCTTCTTGAATTTATTTAAATCTTCTCTTCTTAAACAACTAAACATAGGTACGGTTAACAAGTTTTTGAGAAGAAGAAACAGCGTCTTCTATAAACAAAAACACAGTTCCGTCCCCTCAGTCCACTTGACCGCACGTTCTTCCCAGGTCCTCGGTCGTCTAAGACCTGGGAATCGCCAGAGCCTCGTTGGTGATTCAGCAGGGTGTACCGCGGGCAGGTGAGGTTGACTTTGGCTCTTCAGGTGTTGGTAGAGCCACTTACACCCCATCGAGTGAGGTCAGGTCCGCAATGGCTTGGTATGACGCTGCGCCAGGGACCTGAAATTTGAAATAAGGTAATGATAAAAAAAATTGTTCTGACTGTTTTATATATGTAGTACTAATAATACTAGCATAATAAGCCTACAATGTTCCCACTGCTGGGACACCGGCCTTTTCTCTTCGAGGGAGTGGGCTGTAATCCACCACGCCGGCCCAGTGCGGGTTGTTTATGTCATATATGTCTTCGAATTTTTGGTTCTAGGACATGCCGGTTTCCTTACAATGTTTTCCTTCATAGTTTTGAGAGCAGTAGTGATTACGTGGGTTCGAACCCACGACCTACAACTTGTAATTCACGGCCGTTACCACGAGGCCACCACTGTTCACTATTCACTGCTACTATCACTAGTAGAAACATTATTTTATCTCACGAAGCGACGCGCGCTATACTTGTAGTAAAAAAAAGTCATCCAGACCGAGTATCAGCCATGGCGAACAATCTCAGAGGAAACCAGCCTTCGGCGAGGGAGATATTATAGTGCAACAAGTGTGTGCGTAGACACAGGTGCACTCTCTCTTCCCTCACCCTCATTGCACTTGTAGTAACCAAGTGTACAAACACGCTGCGAATGTGTGCCGTGTACAGCAGTGCGATTCTGTAACCATCTCACCGTGAAAACTTAGGTGAAGTGAGCGTGGAGTGAGCTGTCATTCCAACTAATGCTAGGGATTGACACTATTGACAGCTCACTCTAAGCTCACTTAACCTAAGTTTTCACGGTGAGATTTTTACAGAATCGATCGGCAGGTAGTCACGAGCGCAAAAGTCTGAAGAAAGTTTAGAAGATCACTACATTTACCTATATTGAAACACTTACCTCCATCGTTAACCGAGTTATACTTCAGGTCAGTAGAGTCTGACAGCCTTGTCGTCGTTGATCGTACGACCCTTTCACGACATCGCGACCCACGCAGACCTGAAAAAGTATAAAAAATACAATGTAGAAAGCAATCTTTATTTATAAAGGGTGGAGCGCTGTATCTAAATCTATTGTTCGCATGGTCTTCACTCCCCTTCAAAGTTAATGTCTTTTCATCCCTAAGATCTATATCCGTGCGCGTGGTCTCAACCAATGAGGTGAGAGAATGACGTTACACTTTTATTGATCATAGAAACACACCCACTTCCTACACCTACTCGTACCTAAGCCTACTTTTACTACACCATGTTTAGCGGTGCACATTAGGTCCTCACGTGTGCAGGCGACAGGGCATGCCATGCAAGATGGGATGTGAGCCATTGTCCGTGGAGAGACGCCGCATACACACCGGAGCCTTTCATGAACCCCCACTTGTGGAGGTTTTCCTTGCTGCGGCCTACTTACTGCACACATGAGGAACCTAATGGATGCATCAGCGAAAGGTATCCGCGTTGCTGAGTTTTGGGCCAAACTTTATGAAAAAATAACGATATTTTTGCGATCGACACGCTAGGACTTAGAAGGAGCGGTGCACATGAACATTCTTTTCAAATTTTCATCGATATAGTGCTTGTATCACATCCGGAAAGACAGACAGACGGAAAGATTAATGATTTACTTTACATCAAGCGTTATGACATTAATTTTTATTGAGAAAGTCGAAATCAGTGAAGATAATTAGTATGTTTACCACACCCCAACGGACCAGTCTAACTCAAGAGCGCCACACTCCCACAAACACTCCCCACAATTAGCGTTTAGCCTTTTTAATAAATATGTTTGCATCAGAGTTATGAATATTTTGTCAAACGACTCAATCCCTTAAAAGTACACTGTCCTCAAGATTTCCTAGTACGAAGGGAAGGGGCCTTCTCATCTGTAATAACCATACCCATCCCTTATTGAAATAACACTGATGTTACCTAGGCTGTCTTTTAGTAAAATAAATAATTACTTACTTACTTACTAGTGAATCAATACTGAATTCGTCACTTACCTCCGTCTTTAACTCAGAGTCACGCAGAGCACCCATAATGCAGACCCAGGGGCCCCGTCGGCGCGGCGGCTCGAAGGACCGACTCGTCCTGCGCGTCAGACGGCGGATGGCGCACTGCGACATTGGACAAAGGTAGCCTGTTTTTAGTCTAGAAAAAGGCTAACTGCACTGCGCAGGTCACAACCTGGCGATCGATACTTTACTTACTTTACTTTACTTTACTTTACTTTACGGATTTGATATGCATATAACTACATACCTAATGCAAGTATAGGAGATTTTTCGGATGTCGGAAATTCTAGCGGGTTTTAATATTTCTCATGTCTATACGTCAGGGGTAACGGTGGAGGGGCTTGTGGCTAAGTAATAACAGCCGCACGGGTCGGTCGATCAGGTTAAGCTACGCTTGCCGCGGTTGGTCCGTGGATGGGTGACCATCTTTAGATACCAAGACCCTCCGTGTCACGGAAAGCACGTTAAGCCGTTGGTCCTGGCTGTCATTCGTATATCTTTGACAGTCGTTACGGGTCGTCAGAAACCCGAAAGTCTGACAACCAGTCTTACCAAAGGGTATAGTATTACCCAGTAACTGGGTTGTCGAGGTCAGATAGGCAGTCGCTCTATGTAAAGTACTGGTATTCAGCTGCATCCGGTTAGACTGGAAGCCGACCCCAACATAGTTGGGAAAAGGCTAGACAGATTAATTGATAACAGGGGTAACAAAAACCGGTTCAGGCTTACCTCTTATCATATTCTATTGAAACTCCACACAATGCCAGGCTTACCTGTTATCACCGATGTATGATAGATATTATACAGGACATCGACGTGCATACTGAAGCCATGAATTCAGCACATGGTTCTAGACACCCTAGCAAAATCAATCAATCAATCAAAAGTCATTTATTCAAATTTGGTTGAGAATCAGCACTTTTTAGGGTTCCGTACCTCGAAAGGAAAAAACGGAACCCTTATTAGGATCACTTTGTTGTCCGTCCGTCTGTTTATCAAGATCCTTTTTCTCAGAAACGCGTGGAGGTATCAAGCAGGAATTTATATCAAACACTCAGGTCTACTGACCCTTGGAGCTGTGAAAAATCAAACCTCTAAGCCAACGCAATCAATACAGCCGTTTATGCCGCAAATTTTCGACACTCGCAAGGGAATCAAAACCTACAGGGTACTTCCCGTGAACTCAGAATCTTGAAATTTGGTACGAAGCAACGTCTTATACGGAACCCTCAGTTCGCGAGTCCGACTCGCACTTGGCCGGTTTTTTAAACGTCAAAATTACAAAAGACAGTTCCCCAAAAACGCCCGCCCTTCACCACTTCCTAGTGCTATCGCAGGGAAGAAGAAGTGGCGCAACAAACTCCCCAGCAGCACAGCTGTCTGTTCAGTTAGAAAATACTAGTTAAAAAATAATAGCCTGTCAATTTTTCGTTGGTTATCGCAGGGGGGTTCAGAATCATGCACCGAATCCAGGTTGTGTCCATCCATCGATGTCCCTGCCACCCTGAATGTTTGTTGGACTTATAATTTTTTTTCGTTAATAGGTATTTATTTTAAGACCGAAACAATCACCGCAAATATTTTTTTTTTAATTTGTTTATTGAAATGCCTTAAAACTATCATTAAAGGTCTTACTTAACCTAATGCGATAGCCAAGTCACACACACAAAATTAAAAATAAGTCACAAACTACATCTCAAGATCATAAAGATCATTGTTTGTAACATAGTGTAAACAACAACAAGATCATAAAGATCATTGTTTGTAACATGTAAATATATATCAATTTTGACCTGAATATAATTGATGGTGTGAATTGCTCGAGTCAGAGGGGTTTTGGCCAGCAAGTTGGTCCTGGCTGATGGTACAATGCTGAAGGTATATTGTTTTTAGGAGCTGAATGTAATCAAATCAAATCACTTTTATTTGTTTTATTTATTTATTTATTTATTACTTTAATTAAAACGGTTTAAAACCAATTACAGTAATTAAAGATACAATTTGTATATACACAAACACAAGATAAAATAAAAGATAAAAGTACACACACAAGATAAAATATAAAATCATCGAGTAAAACAACTTTCATAAATCCCTCTCACAGTACTTCTGACATGCCGACAAAATCTTCGTCCATTCGTCCGCAAACAGATCGTTTGTTGGATTTTGTTAACACAAGTTAAAGAAATACAGATCTTGAGTATGGTTAATAGAACGATATGTTATGCCAGGAGGCGTACAAATATGGTGTGGTGTGGTGAGCTCAATATTACGAATTTAAATTTCAAAATAAATTATAACAATTACCTACATAATATTGTTTAAAAAATTGAGTGATGTCAGATTTAAAGGAAGAATTATTTACTTATAAATGTCTGTGCTGGAGGAATTATTTAGTTATAAAATGTCTGTAGGTACTGATAATACTTTAATATTAAATATTTGCAAGTACCTACAGCTTCATATTTCACAGCTTGACTGAGCTTATTGATAACATAATCATCATCTGCCTAGCCGTTTCCCAACTATGGTGTCGGCTACTGGTATTTTACACGGAGCGACTGCCTATCTGACCTCCACAACCTTTACTTTATAACCATAATAATAATAGCCTCCCGACCGATTTCGGTCACGGTGGTCAATCTCAACGGAGATTAGCCAGGTACGCAGGAGATGTTATAGTAAACAAGTGTGTGCGTAAACACAGGTGCACAAAATTGCTAATAATTCAGCAGCTAATGCGTTAAAGGCGGGGGCTCACTGCGGCGCATGCTGTGCACGGGCACGCGGCGCATTTTAGCTGCGTGTATTAATTTGTTTGACAACGTGGGTCTACGTTCCACTGAAGACCCACGACCCCGTATTATTATTATACTCTTTGCCCACGACTATTTATAATAGCGTGTCACGGCGCACGGAGAGGGTACGCACGAATTCATCGTCAGAAGAACTGTCTAGCAAAGTCAGTGGCAATGCCATTCTACGAGTACCTACCTCGATACGATATATACAAGAAAAATGAAAAGCGTCCGTTCCACAAGGTGTATGACTGAAAACTGCGCTGCGATAAGCGAGCTGTAAATAGTCGTGGGTCATATTCGTGTACTCCAGTGGAAACGTAGACCCACTTCGACAGCGTTGAGCTATGATGCCGCCTATTCGAGCAAGCCACGCATGTATCAATGACGTCAATTCCCCGTGGGTTGTAGTGGACACAACCACATACATTTTCTTACAAAGTGAAGCTGAATACACGTGCTTAGCCTCTCCGTGGGCCCGCGGCTTTAGGGACCCTCCCCACGAGGTTAGGAGATTTAACCCAGGACCCTACGTTCAGCAGTCGCACTTGCAACCACGAGACCAACGGGGCAGGCTTTACTTTACATAATGATACCCCTTGGTAAGACTGGTTGTCAGACTTTACGGCTTCTGACGACCCGTAACGACTGTCAGATCCAAGAATGACAGCCGGGACCAACAGCTTAACGTGCTTTCCAATGCACGGTAAGTGAACATGGTCATCTTTCTGACTGACCAACCTCTTGAAAATTCAAAAGTGCCTGTAAGTGTGCCTGAAAGAAATGCTTTGAGTTTGAGTTTGAGGTCACCCAGCCAGGGACCGACCGCGGCAAGCGTACATAACTATTATTAATAATAATTATTATTTAGCCCCCTCTCATGTAGCAAAAGGTCATCAATCAATCAACTCAGTCTATTGCAGTCCACCGCTGGACAAAGGCCTCTCCCAGGCTACGCCACCACACCCTGTCCTCCGGCTTCCGCATCCCAGCCCAGCCACCTTCTTTAGGTCGTCCGTCCATCTAGCTGGGGGGCGTCCCACACTACGCTTGCCAATACGCGGTCATAACCAGCCTGTAGTTCCCACTCCTGGGACACAGGCCTCCTCTCTTAGAAGGGTAGCAAAAGGAGAGAAATAAAACGCAAATTTTCTCACATTTTTTGGTGTAGTTTAGTGCTTAATTAGATTCTGTACAACGTGTTTTTTTTTTATATCCCGTAACTCTAGGGGGTTATTGTTCTAATCATTATGAACAACTTTTACTATGGGACCAAACCCGAAATCGCGATACAAAAATCTGGTGTTCCCTACATTTTGACGAGTTATACGAACATAAATGTAGGGAACAGCTGATTTTTTTTCGCGCTTTCAGGTTTGGTCCCATAGTAAAAGTTGATCACAATGACAAGTACAATGACCCTCTAGAGTTATGGGATATAAAAAAAACACATTGTATACAACATAACCAATTACAATTACATTATCTAATACTAAACTTAAATCTATGGAGATAACTGCATTACATTACTAAAATGAAATGCAGTTAGCTGCTGGAGGAGCTCACGTTCAGGCGCGGATCCAAAGTCTTGAGAAAGGGTGAAGACCAGAAGGCCAGAATTTACAAAACCGAGGCGCATTCTACACAACACTTTTTTGTAAAAAAATGGACTTCTTTTCATCTCCTTCTTTTGTATCCGTCCCTGCTCTATTTAGCCCCCATGCCGTTCACTAAGGTCTGAAGACACTTGGTTAATAAGCTTAACTAATCAAATCTCAATCCTTCAATTAGTTAGTATTCAAGAATACGAGAAACAAACTTTTTCGTTACTCATATCCTTGGTGAGACTCATATCAGTAACTTTTTACCTACATAAGTTAGTGATCTAAGCCTCCATCCATACAAACGTATATGCACTGCCACGTACCAATAAAGTGTCAGTGTATATACATTATTATCTACGCAAATGAGGTTGAGTTGATTACAAAACCTCATAAGTGGAGATTCGTCAGAGCCTCGTTGGTGATTCAGCAGGGTGTACCGCGGGCAGGTGAGGTTGACTTTGGCTCTTCAGGTGTTGGTAGAGCCACTTACACCCCATCGAGTGAGGTCAGGTCCGCAATGGCTTGGTATGACGCTGCTGCCAGGGACCTGAAATTTGAAATAACGTTATGTTAAAAGTTTTGTCTTACCACAGTCCTTATTAAATTATCACTCCCCTTGAAATGTTCATTTCATTCTCCTGCCTCCATCTCAATTTATTTGGGGTCAACGCAACAGGTCCTTTTCTTCCATACGTCTCTATTAGCCGCCATCTCGACAGTCACCCCCTTTCTAACCATATCATCATTCCCACAGTCCGTCCATAGTCTCTTTGGTGTCCCCTTGAAATATTATTTTATTTTATGTTAAAAGGAGAAAATAATGTCTTTTTTTCTTTTGTAAAGTACCACAATTAGTGATACTTTATTTACATTACAATCTAGCCTAGGAGAAAATCGTGTAGAAAAAAAACTTACCTTAATCTTTTGCTGTGGCATGGGGCATTGTAGGCAGCCGCTGGTGGATGTTCGAAGGACCAACATACGACCACGTTCACGAGGACATCAAAGACCTGAAAAGTAGAAAGACGACAATTTAGAAAGGTGCATACTAAGTAGGCGGAGAGAACACGATACGATATCTTTATATATCGAGAGGCTTGTAGCTAAGGGTCAGTTCACACCGAGACGCGACGCGACGCGACGCTGCGCGCACACTTTAAAAGAGTGACTCAAAATATACTTTATTTTCTACACGAAAAGGTACACATTGCATTGTGAGAGTTCAGAATACGTTGCGCCGTGCAGCGCTGCGCCTCGTGATGCCTCGCTGCGCAGCGAGACGCCGCGCGGCGCAATGGGACGTGTCTACATTCGCTGTGTCGTGTTGCCAACGATTTTACGATGCGCCTCGCGACGTTGCGATGCGTCACTGACCCTTTGTAATAACAGCCCTACGGGTCGATCGATCAGGTTAAGCTACCCTTGCCGCGGTTAACGACGCCAACGCCATCTAGTTACGTCTTGTACAACTTTTGACAAATACAGTTTATTTTGTTGAACTGATGACCGGCTTTTGAGCATGCATGTTCATTAACATCACTTCTGTGCGCTAGTTATTTTCTCTATACTTTATTGCATAAAATTCAAAATGTGCCAAATGCCTAATACATATATTTCTGGAGTTCCCGACTCGCCCACAAATAAATTAACTTCGTGCAACTCACCTATAGAAAAAAAAAAAATATTTTAAAAGTGACGATTCGCCCGTTTCGGGCGAGTAAATTCTTGCAAATGGACTAATAAGCCGGTTTGACTCGACTAGAATAAAAATACAAAAAAATTTGTAGAAAAACCAAACTTACCTCTATCTTCAATCTCAAAGAACCAACTCGCGATACTGACTGCGAACTGTAACTTGAGCTGCCTTCAGAAACTGTCGGATGCTCGTTCACAAACCTGAAAAAGTATAACAATGGATATTTCAGAGAGTTGCATTATACTTGTAAACACAGCCCAGCAACATGATCTATAGAGCACACTGTATTTTCAACTCTCGGTTTTCAGCCGAGTTTTGAGAATCCATCAGTGCCCTCCCCAGCGCGTCAAAAAACCACATTGTTGGATTTTAAACTGCCCCCTCCACCCCTCCTCGTGCTAGCTCGGCCTCGCCTGTTTTAAAGAACTATTTCACAAAAACATCTTAGTTTCTGCGCAGGAAATAATCTTATCAAGAACACGAATCGAATTGAATGAGTTCAACAAAATTTAATTTATTTCGTAGATACTATCTCAAAGTATGCACTTTACAGCCTCACGATCTATTCAATCTTGATATTTTTACACAATTTTTACATACCTTACATAAATACACACGTTCATACAGCTCGTCATACACGCACACCGGTTGCAAGTTACACAATTTTTAGTTAACAAGAAATGCTAATTGACTAACCTTTATATCTTTAATGCACGGATCATGGTATTGCAGGGCTCCAGAGCCCTGAGCCCCGATGCGCGGCTCGAAAGACAAACTTGTCCTGCACGGCAAACGGCGGCTGGCGCACTGCGGCATTGCACAAAGGAACTTTACCACAGTATAATATAAAGTAGGTACTATGACTGTAGTCTAGATAACTAGCTGCACTGCGCAGGTCACGATCAATACTTCGATGTGAGATATACGATGCAGTTACTTTATATTGTTCGGATTTTGCAAATGTAGTTATTTTGTGCTGTACTAGCGCCATCTGTTAGCGAAAGTTTCAGTTTATTTCTAATAACGCCATCTGTGGGTGAATGCTTGAAATAATTAGAGGAAGATGGCGTGCATTCGGGAATGCAGTTCGGTCATCCTGAAGTGCTTAGGCAATGCCTGACATGGTCGTTTGAGTAGTAAAACGAACAGACGTCATTCATACGAATACGATAATTAACGTATCCAGTTCATGAATGAAAGATCTTGGGAAAGATAAGATATATTTAGGTATGACAAAAGATAGAATCATACCGACGATGTTCTTCTTAGATAACAAGACCTTTCATTTCATACCTATGTTGAGGGAGTTGTAAAAAAAAATGTAATTCGCCATTTTGTGGTGGCGGCCATCTGGATTTGATATTTATCGTAGTGTATAGTATTCTACTAGTCAAGCCCTTTTATTTAATACCCATAAATTGAGTGAGTTGTGAAAAAATATGTAATCCACCATTTTGTGGCGGCGGCCATCTTGGACCAATTTTCATCAAACATAGCTAAGAATACCTTTCAAACAAAAAAAAACAAAATCAAAATCGGTTTATCCGTTCGAAAGCTACGATGCCACAGACAGACACACACACACATACACATACAGACACGTCAAACTTGCAACACCCCGTCGTTTCGCGTCGGGGGTTAAAAATAGTGGAGTCCCTTACACTATCTACACCGTCACATGCGAACTAATCATCACACTGACGTCACGCAAAACTGCATCGCGCAAGCAGAGTGATGCGCCGCTCGAAAGCATCTACAAAATTTTGAGGAAGTTATGATGATGACGTCCCACTGAACTAGGTGATCAAAATCAAAATCAAAAGTCATTTATTCAAATTAGGCTGAGAATCAGCACTTTTTGAACGTCAAAATTACAAAAGACAGTCCCCCAAAAACGCCCGCCCTTCACCACTTCCTAGTGCTATCGCTGGGAAGAAGAAGTGGCGCAACAAACTCCCCAGCAGCACAGCTGTCTGTTCAATTAAAAAAAATATACTCGATTGTATACAATACTAGGTACAGACGCACATCAAGCTACTACAATCTGTCAAAATTCTTTAATAGATTTTCAACTTTATCGTTAAGGCATTAAGGCTCAAGGTTGATTGGGAAAATTTGACATTTTCGGGTAGCTTGACCTGCTGGCGTCTGTACCGCCTGTGATAGGCGGGGCCAACGCCCATGATTGGGGTCACCAGTGTAGTGGCATGAGGAACAGGGTGTAAAGTTCACTCATCCTCCTCTCTCCTCGATTGATGTCGGGGCGTTGTAGATATGCTAGTGACGCGATAAACTCTGCTTGCGCGATGCACGATTTAGCGGGACGTCGGTGTGATGCGCAGTTCGCATGTGGCGATGTAGCTACACACCTACAGCAGCAGCAGCAGCTGGCTGTGTACTAAATAATAAATTCAGGTCATTAGTAGATGAGATGTCAGCAGAGGACGGGGCCCCACAGGGCCGAAGCCTGCCGGGGCGGCGGGATTTTCCGAAAGGTTAACCGCTGCCCTGGAACAGAAAGGGCTAAGGACGGAACACGGGTGGGTTTTAGTCAGTAAAAGTCTGACACTCCCTTCCGCTCCACCCAGAGCGGCAGGGGTCATTTGATGATTTCCCATCCACAAAAAAAAAAAAAAAAAAGGTCATTAGTAGATGGTGTCTAAGAACCACTGCACTCGCGCAGAGGACATTTTATTGAAAAATATTGCAGTTTGATCTCACAAACACAACTCCTATCTGGTAGACTGGTGTTCTGTGTTCAGAGGAGTACCTACTGCTGACCAACCACCTGATTTAAAATTCCCTCAATTGCCTCTTAGGACCACGAGAACAGTGTCTCTGGCGGTCAGGCAAAATGAGAATTGGTGATAGGGCCCGCTTGACATAGGAAGCCTGCGGCCTGCGCCTGCGGGCGGCGAAATTTGGGCCATGTCGTCGTTCGAGCAGTCAGGCTCATGTGCAAACAGCGCTATTGCATATGATATCCCACATGCTCTAGTAGCCCCACTTCGAATTTTTAAGACCCCCCTTCAGTACGTTGCAAAAAAAATCTGATTCTTCTTTCTTATTTGCAAAATAGTTGGACAAACGTCATCTAAAACTATTCCAAATTTCAAGTTGATAGCATTAGTAGTTCTTGAGATATCCAGCTGTGACAGACAGACAGACTGTCGTCAGTCGCACCATAAGGGTTCCTTTTTCCCATTTTGGTACGGAACCCTAAAAAGGCAGAATGAGAAAGGTAGTGTTGGGGATTTTTCAAAATAAAACAAAACAATTCCTTAACCTAATTTAGATTATTATAGTTTAAAGGAGTCACGTCTACTATAATATTTTTATAAGAATAACCATTTCTTAAACTAAGCTTATACGGCACTAAGACTTTCACACGTCCTTTATCCCAGGTCCTCGGTCTCCTAAGACCTGGGATTCGCCAGAGCCTCGTTGGTGATACAGCAGGGTGTACCGCGGGCAGGTGAGGTTGACTTTGGCTCTTTAGGTGTTGGTAGAGCCACTTACACCCCATCGGTGTTCGCGAGAGTGGGGTCGTGTGCGACATGGCAGAAAATGAGGTTTGACTGTGAACTGAACTTCAGCTGCCTTCGGAGTCGAGTAGGCGATGCTGATTTTCCGCCACGACCTGGAAAATAGAACAATAATCCTACTAATATTATAAATGCGAAAGTTTGTATGTATGGATGTATGGATGTTTGTTACTCTTTCACGCAAAAACTACTGAACGGATTTGGATGAAATTTGGCACACAGATAGTTTATAACCAGGAATAACACATAGGATACTTTTTATCCCGATATTCCCACGGGATCGAAACTTATGCGGGTGAAACCGCGGGGCGCAGCTAGTATTTAATAAAATTGAATTATAGGGAGGTAAACGACGATGTCATACTATCGAAAATGATATTTTTTTTAAAGCTACATACATATTATATTTACTCATTAGATTTAGTTCTAGCCAAGTCATCATCATCTGCCTAGCCTTTTCCCAACTATGTTGGGGTCAGCTTCCAGTCTAACCAGATGCAGCTGAATACCAGTATTTTACATGGAGTGACTGCCTATCTGGACCTGTATTTTTGACAGATTGAGACTGAGATCAGAGGGGCAATTCTCGTAATTTTAAGAACGTTCACAGTCTGATCTCAGTCTCAATCTGTCAAAAATACTTCTAAATTCCCTACATTTTGGCAAGTTTTTGACATTTGTTTGTGGCCGAGATGAGACTGCGACTAGATTTTGAACGTTTTCAGACTGTGAACGCTCTTAAAATTACGAGAATTACCCCTCGGACCTCCACAAACCAGTTACTGGGTAATACGATACCCTTTGGTAAGACCTGCCGATCGATTCTGTAAAATCTCACCGTGAAAAGTTAGGTGAAGTGAGCTTAGAGTGAGCTGTCAATAGTGACAATCCCTAGCATTCGTTTGAACGACAGCTCACTCCACGCTCACTTCACCTAAGTTATCGCGGTGATCTTTTTACAGAATATCACCGCTGTTGTCAGACTTTCGGGCTAGTGACGACCCATAAAGATTATCATAGATCCACAAATGTCCGCCGGGACTAACGGCTTAACGTGCTTTCCAAAGCATGGCGGGGTCTCGGAATATAAAGATGGTCACCCATCCACAGACCAACCGCGGCAAGCGTAGCTTAACCTGATCAATCGACTTGTGTGGCTGTTATTAATTAGTCATGGACCCCTCTAGGCAAATGTTACCTCGATATTTTACCAACGATAATCATTTAGGAAGATCGCTTATACTACTGAAAAACATACCTCCATCTTTGTCTCCGGCGGGGTTTCTGCTGCTTTGCTGCAGGCTCGAGGCTCGAAGGACCAATTCACGACACCCCTAATGATCCCAGAGACCTGAAAAAGTACAAAGAAATCGAATAAAGAACGCTGTTTTATAAATGGCGGAGCGGCGAAGAAAATATAATCATACATATAGGTTAAATCGTCTTCCCTCCCCTTCAAAGTTAATGACTTTTCACCCCTAAGATCTACATAACAGCCGTGCTCGTCTTAACCAATGAGGTTAGAGAATGAGGTCACCCTTTTATTGATTCTAAAAACGTGCAGGGGTGTAAGATGTTCGAAGTGGGGCGTCCCACAGCCCTGCGCCCCCGCCGTTCAAGAGAAAAATTCCAAATGATTTGCTTCTGAGCAGTAATGTGAGAAAGTCCTTCATCAAATAATGCACCTTTCAATCAAGCTGTCCTCATCAGGTGTTACGCCAGAAACCCATATTAGTTTACATTTAAAAAAAATCATAAAGAAAATAGGGATCCACAGATGTCAGGAACAGGGTCCAAGCTTCCGGTGGTCAGGGCTCCCGAGAAAGGCACCTTCTGAATCAGGGCCTTGATCCAACTTGACGACACTGTTGGCGCTGTGGCTGAGCGATCGACTACTGTGCTGCGTGTCGCGGGTTCGATTCCCGTACGGAACTAATATTTGTATTGCCTACAGGTAGTTGTTCGGGTCTGGCTGTTTGTGTATGTGAGTTTAAATGTTTATAACCGCACTCACGATACAGGAGTAATTCCTAGTGTGGGGCAATATTAAAAAAAAAACTGCCTAATGATAGTCTCGAGATATATTAGTCAAGGCTGGCGGCTACAGTTACGCAATTAATTGTTATTAACACCATCGATATGTGACCGAATGGTGGCAAAGGTTAGGCCTAAGATACCAAGGCTTTCCAAAAGCGCGTTGGGTTGACGATATCGTCGAAGTTGCAGGAAATACCTGAACGAGGGACGCACGTAACAGGTAAGTATGCCAGAAGAAAGAGGACGAATATAGGCCATATAATGCCATCTAGCAGCGGGTGATTCAAAATCAAAAGTCATTTATTCAAATTATTTGCCACATGTCAGCTAGCCACGCCAATATACTAACAAATTTAATAAAAAACTATACGTACTCTATAATAAACGGCTATGATAATGGCTAAAACGGAACGGTCTGTCCGTCCGTATGTCACAGCCACTTTTTTCCGTAACTATAAGAACTATACTGTTGAAACTTGGTAAGTAGATGTATTCTGTGAACCGCATTAAGAATTTCACACAAAAATAGAAAAAGAACAATAAATTTTCGGGGGGGAAAACTGAAACTCAAAAATTTTTTTTTCATCAAACCCATACGTGTCGGGTACCTATCTATGGATAGGTCTTTAAAAATTATGTTGAGGTTTCTAATATTTTTTTTTTCTAAACTGAATAGTTTGCGCGAGAGACACTTCCAAAGTGGTAAAATGTGTGTGCCCTCCCCCCCCTGTAACGTCTAAAATAAGGGAATGATAAAACTAAAAAAATATATGATGTACCTACATTACCATGTAAACTTCCACCGAAAATTGGTTTGAACGAGATCTAGTAGGTAGTTTATTTTTAATACGTCATAAATCGTAAATTGTAATTGTACGGAACCCTCGATGCGCGAGTCCGACTCGCACTTCGCCGGTTTTATAAAAGGTTATACCAAGCTCACCAATTCCGGGCTGAAATGATGATGATGACACCGATCGATTAACGGTTAAGAAGAAAAACTGAAACACTTACCTCCATCATCAACTACGAGACACACAGTGCACCTGAGCTGCAGAGCCCCCAGCCCCTGCTCGAAGGAAGAACTCGTCTTGCACGGAACATGGGTGGCGCACTGGATAGATAAACAAAGGACGTTCGGTCTAGTAAAATGCTAACCTGCACTGCGCAGGTCACAGCTTTGCGATCAATACTTGGATTGATATGCATGTGAAATACTTACGTTCTGGTGCAGTTTGTTACGTAACTGGTTTGATGTTTAGAGTTCTAGCGGAAAAAATGCTTAAGCTCTCTGAAAAAAATCTCATAGTGTTTCTAGAACTACTGATTTAGACTGGGTTGTATGTGCAGCGCTACTCCACCATTTCAGGCTACCAGGGGCCCGAAAATGGTGGAGTCTGACCTGTTTATAACCAAAATATCCACATCAGAAACCGGTATGTCGTAGAACCAAAAACTTTAAGACACGTAGTGACATCCACCAACACTGTACCTGGGTGGTGGATTACGGCCCACTCTCCCTCATATAGAATAGAATAGAATACTCTTTAATATGTACACCATATAAATTACAGACAAAAAAAAATAGACATTTTACAAAGGGTGACACAATGGGCGGTCTTATCGCTAAGAGTGATCTTTGGATGTATTTAAAAGACACATAGAAGGCCTGTGTTTCTGCAGTGGGCACGTGATAGTCAATAGGCTTACGGGTTACCCCTTGTCGACTGGTCTCAGACCAGATTCAACTACAATACCCGCTGCGAATGTTGATATCATTATGCTGCTATCTACCTATCTGATATGATCACCTAGTCGCCTCTTACAGCCAAGGGAAGGTGACCAGGGAAGCGTTGAGTTACAACTATTTAGCAGAAGGTACAGCACAGAACACTGTAGCGGTATCTACAACGCCACATGCGAACGACGCGTCATACTGACGTCACGCAAATCCTGCATCTCGCAAGCAGAGTTTACCGTGCAATTAGCATAGATACAATTTCCCAATATCAATCGTTGGGCAATTGCCCGCCAGACACAACACCCGTCTGGTCGGAGGATTCTCCCTTTTCAATGGAGGATGGGTGAACTTTACACCCTGTTCCTCATACCTCCAAACACAGGAGCGGTCCACTCAAATTGTGTGGGTCTTTCCTCAAAATACTATCTTAGACATCGATGTACATCGTCTTTACATGGTCTGACCAAGATTATTTCTGGACTTTAAAAAAGACCTCTGAGTTTGTTTCGGCCTTTCTTCTCAGAGTAGTCAGATAGGAGTGAGCGTCAAAATGGCGGTATCAAGTCTCCAATTTAAAATGTATCACATTAAAATGTTTGTACTACATATGTACTAATTGTACCCTTAAGAAGACATTTGTACCTCTAAAGGTAAAGGAAGTATGTCAAGACATCCCTGGTCCCGCCACTTTGACATCAAAGTGGCGGTACCTTCTGGAAGCGCTATCAGAGGCAGGTAATTCACACCCGAAGACTTAGTACTACATATGTACGGGTATATACTCAATTTTCAATACAATTGTAAGTGCCAAATTCAAGTTATGTGATTAAAACACTGGTCCCGCCAATTTGATGATTCATGTTATCGCTGAATTCATATGAAAATTGTTAGAGCTCGTGCAAAATCAAATGTGGAAATTTAGTACGTCCTAAGTACATGAAAGTGTGTAATTTTCATATTCATAACCTAAGTAAATCAAAAGTTATCTATCATTCATCGTTTAATCGTATCATTTATCTTTGAAATGGACACGTCTATGCAGAAATGAAACAAGCAATCTTAATCATTCTGATATATTTTGATCAGTGGGAACCCTAGTTACGTAGTTTGTATTTGACGAGATAATTAACTCATAACCGTTTCTATAAGTTATGAGAAAATATAATTGAACTTGGGGGTAGGTAGTCGATTGCGTTTCAACCATACTGTTTTTGCGGCGGAACCAGCACCCTAATTGCGTAACACACGATTAATCAGAATCGGTTTCATTTTGACAGATCAACAACATTCATTGCGTTATTTACGTGTTGAGCAGACAATTTTTCCGAACTTATGAAGCAGTGGATTAGCAATTTGCTTCAAAATGATTCAGATTGCGATTGATTGTGTGTTACGCAATTGGGGTGCGTGTTGTCATTCTGTATGTGAATGCGTTTGATAACAACAGTTAATTGTTGTAATATTGCCTATTTTAATATCCGTATTAACGTGAGCGACATAAATAGTATATTTTGTTAGCTATGCGAAGGATTAACAATGAAGAGAAAAATACAAACAGGAAGGAAAAGTATAGTGCTGTTGGAAGACCAAAAAAAGGTATTTGAAAATAACAAAAATCATCTTTTATTCACGGAATACCATCATCGAATGACGTAGTGTTTACTGATATTAGTAGACAACCAAATTTTAAAATGACCCCGAAATGTTTATACCTGTCGGTAAAACGCATTTTTTATTTTTTTTATTTTATGTAACTGAATCTTTAACGGATAGCGATAATAACGATAAGGAAATAGAACATGATGAAAGTAGTGACTACGATGATGATAAATTTCCTGTAAAATCTGAACAAATACAAGTTATAATTATTGAAAGAAAGAAAGAAAGAAAATACATTTATTTGGCACAAACTAAAAGACACAATACATCAGATAAAACAAACAATAAAAAAAAGATTAAATAAAAGTGTGAAGTCCGATGTAAGAAATTAATTGCACATAGTTGGATCAATATATATGTATAAATACAATTATTTTATAAAAAACATTTTGGCTTACTAAGTTTCCACATTTGATTTTCCACGAGCTCTAACGGTTTTCATATGAATTCAGCGATAACATGAATCATCAAATTGGCGGGACCAGTGTTTTAATCACATAACTTGAGTTTTGCACTTACAATTGTATTGAAAATTGAGTATATACCTGTACATATGTAGTACTAAGTCTTCGGGTGTGAATTACCTGCCTCTGATAGCGCTTCCAGAAGGTACCGCCACTTTGATGTCAAAGTGGCGGGACCAGGGATTTCTTGACATACTTCCTTTACCTTTAGAGGTACAAATGTCTTCTTAAGGGTACAATTAGTACATATGTAGTACAAACATTTTAATGTGATACATTTTAAATTGGAGACTTGATACCGCCATTTTGACGCTCACAGATAGGAAACGCCGACCTCATCTAGTTTTTAAAATATTATGATTGACGTTTATAAGGGTTTGTGCAAACCTGCTTAAAGAAATAAAATCATTTATCATTTACTCTGACACAGTCTTACCAAAATGTATCGTGTTAGTCACTGGGCTGTGGAGCTCAGATAAGCAATGGCTCCATGTAAAATACTGGTATTCAGCTGCATCCAGTTAGACTAGAGGACGACCCCAACTCGCTAGGAAAAGGACAGGTTGAGGACGAGGAAGGCGCAGAAGGTACAAATATGAAATAAAACGAAAACTTTATTATTATTTTTTTATTGTAACATTTTTTATTTTTTATTTACATAATATACAAGTTCGATGACAAACACAAAACAGATGTTACTAGAGCTGAAATTGGTACTTACTAAATAATATCAAACTTATATCTATGGAGATAACTGCATTACATTACTTAAATGAAACGCAGTTACCTGCTGGAGGAGCTCACGTTCAGGCGCGGATCCAAGTCTTAAGGGAGTAGCTCAAAGCACCAGAATTTCCCAACATACCAATCCTCTGTTTAAAAAAAATAGTCCTCTGATCCCCTCCTTTTGTATCCGTCCCTGCCCTGTCCCCCGTGCATGTTTGTAGTCAAGGATTGAGTCTCATTATCAAAATGTGTACTTTCTTTGTGTAACTTATTCTTATTTCTATTCAAGAATACGTGAAACAAGACAAACAAGTGAGTCGTTACTCGTATCCTTGACGAGACATTCATATCAGTAACCTTCTACTGAAAGAAGTTACTCATATTATGTCTCATTACATGTATAAGCACTATCACTGGCATAAAATGTGGTAACTAGTGTACATTTTAAGTCAGTGGTACATACATATATTATCTACGCAAATGAGGTTAAGTTGTAGAAGAGTTCCTAAACCTCATAAGTGGAGATTCGTCAGAGCCTCGTTGGTGATTCAGCAGGGTGTACCGCGGGCAGGTGAGGTTGACTTTGGCTCAGCAGGTGTTGGTTGGGCCACTTACACCCCATCGAGTGGGGTCATGTGTGACATGGTTGGAAGGCTGAAGACTGTCGTGGATCGTCGAGTGGGTGATGCTTCATATTTAGCAAGGCAAAAACCTGAAATCAGAAAAAAAACAAACGTTATATTAAAGAAGTTCTGCTAACGTGGCTGCTGAGCATGAAGTTTTTTGTTTGATACTCGGGCCGGGCAGAGTGCAATGGGTCTGGCTGTTTGTGTATGTGAGTTTATATGTCTGTAAACGCACCCACGACACAGGAGAAATTCCTAGTGTGGGGCAACGTTAAAAAAAAAAAAAAATAGGATTTAATTTTACCGTAGTTATCAATTTTGCAGTGGAAAAACAAAAACTTACCTTCATCTTTCATCGTGGTGTTCGCGAATCTCACGATATAGGGCTGCAGCGACGCGCGGCGGTGGCAGCTGGCTTGAGATGCTGACGATGAACTGCCTTCAGAGACTTGTGGAGCTTGACTTAAGCGCTCGTCCACCAGGAACCTGAAAACGTTTTACAATGACAGTTTAGTAAGGTCCATAATGATAATATTACTCGCGGTAGGTACTCATAGCTTTAATGAAAGGAGAAATATATGACAGAGTAATAAAATGATGGGACACTATAATTAAGAACGTACAGTCAACAAAAGAGATAAGTATCTTCGGATATAGTTGAAGTTTAGTAAGAAACGGATTGATGTTTTCGGATTAAATTTAGTTTGATAAATTAACTGTTTGTTTTCTATTAATTAAATAAAATTTTATCCGAAAACATCAATCTGTTTCTTACTAAACTTCAACTATATCCGACGACCCTGCATACTTATCTCTTTTGTTGACCACCACTCAATTGGACAATTCTCAAGAGAGGCGTAGAAAGATCTCAAAATAAAATTGATTGTAGTTCTCGTTGCACTTTGCAAAAGGTTACGTATAGAGAAGAATGCCAACAAACTCCACACTTATTCTTTTATTATGTAACAGTTGGAATCGCGTTATACTTTTATTGACCGTGGGCCGTCACCACCCACCTTTGACCCTCCCCCCGTACCATCTCGTCCCCCGCCAGTTTTAGTGCGCCGCGCACTTCACAAAGGTCTGTGCAGGAAAGGAAGGAAGGAAAATGTGTGTGTCAATTCTGTGCAGGAAATAATCCTTACGAGCGGACGAATCGAATTCAATGAGTTCAACAAAATTAATTTAGTAATTATCACAAATGATGCACTTTAGCATAACCAGCCCATAAGGCCGCGTGTCCACGACAAGAAAAATCGCCGGGTCTATGGAAGAATTCGTGTCGTTTCTACACACGACTAGTGTACACTGCGTCGGCGCTGCGCAAGATTTATGTCTTGTACGCGGCCTAATGTTCCCACTACTGGGACACAGACCTCCTCCCTGTGAGAGGGAGTGGGCAGTTATCCATCACGCGTGCACAGTTGGTGGGTTCATGACTTCACTTTGCACTTTGCAGCCTCACAATCTATTCAATCTCGTTATTTTTACAAAAGTTCATAGTTAAGAAGAAAATAATGCTAAGTAATTGACTTACCGTCATCTTGAATCCAGCGGTCACGGTAGGTACAGTAGGGCTCCGGAGCCCGGAGCACCGGTGAGCGGCTTGAAGGACCGACTCGTCCTGCTCGGCAGACGGCGGCTGGCGCACTGCGGCATTGCACAAAGGAACTGTAGTCTAGATATCTAACTGCACTGCGCAGTGCGCAGGTCACGATCAATACTTTGATGAGAGATGTACTATGCAGTTTTTGTGTGTATGTGACACACAACAAGAACTGTACCGAAGGTTCACTTTTTAGGGTACCCGAAGTAAAATGGATTCCACGCTTTTTTTTTGGATGGGAAATCATCAAATGACCCCTCCCGCTCTGGGTGGAGCGGAAGGGAGTGTCAGACTCTTACTGACTAAAACCCATCCGTGTTCCTTCCTTAGCCCTTTCTGTTCCAGGGCAGCGGTAACCCTTCGGACGATCCCGCCGCCCTGGCAGGCTTCGGCCCTATCGGGCCCCGTCCTCTGCTGACTTCTCTTTGAGGCGCGCGTGGAACACAACGCGCCGTCCGGCACGGGCCTGGTCCTGATCGGACGGTGAGCTACCCATTACTCACCGCCATGGATTCCACGCTTAGGCTGGATTTAGTGCTCAACCGACGGTCAGGGCGTACGGTTCACGCTGACCGTGCGTGCTGATTATCGGTCGTGACCGAGCGTTGGCTTAGCTGACGGCAAACTGAATCCTCACACGAAGAACCACAAGAGATTTTTCGTACACGCGATGGTCGGTCGCTCAGTCAGCGTCACACTAAATGCGCCCATATACTGCGTCAGTCGACAGACGTACGCCCCACCGACGGCACTCGTCAGTGCGACAAACTGTACGCTCACAGCGATTCATCAATACTGCACTGTAGCTGTTCATGAGTTTACATTGATAAAGCTACGTTATACTGGTGTCAGCGCTTACCGTCGTTCGAGCACTAATGCCAGTCTTACAATTTCGTCATGTCCATCTGTCCGTCCGTTCAGATGTCACACAGACAGTTTAATCGTAGACTAGATAGTCCCTGAGTAGACTATCCCCACCGTGCTTGCTTCCTCCTGCTGCCGTGCTGCGTCCTGCTCCTGCTGCGTGGGCCCTCCTACGGGCATCCTCCGTGCTGCACACACACCTGCACCTGTCACCAGCACCTGCCTCGCGTCGGACTATCTCTTCAGCTCCATCTGCAACTCCACCTCAGCCTCCTCAACCCACCTATCGTGCAGCATCACCCATAAACCCCACCTCCACATTATACACACCACTACTATTCCATCTTTATAAAGTTAACTATTACTAAAAACATAATATACGAGTATGTACTTTTAGGAGCCACCTTTATCAATTCAAAAACCCTCCACCACTTTTGTTTTAATGATGGACGGCCGGATTGGTCACTGTGATGTGCGCTGGTTAGTATTAGATAATAGTATTTCGCTTATACCCGTTGTAATTTTATTTTTTTGTTGTTACTTTTTACCTAAGTACCGTACCTACTTAAGTGGTTAAATTCTCTAAATTATGTAGTCGATGATTTTGGTGCACGGTAAAACTGTAATGAGTTTATGTTGGCACCAACTTAAATGTTTATAACGTATGTGTACTACTGAATAAATAAATAAATAAATAAATAAATAAATAAATAAATAAATAAATAAATAAATAAATAAATAAATAAATAAATAAATAAATAAATAAATAAATAAATAAATAAATAAATAAATAAATAAATAAATAAATATATATATATATATATATATATATATATAAATAAATAATCTCCATCCTTACCTTATAAATAAATCTTAATTGATTTCTACTTCCCTTTCTTTAATTTAATTACCTTTGACTTTAAAGTTTTGTCACGACATTTTGGCGCTTATGTGTACTTCGTAATATATCGAAGCAAATGGGAATAAAGGGGTATTCTGTGCTTAACCCGTAGTGGTAGCCCGGTGGTAGCGGCAGCGACTTACCAGGTTCGAACCCAGACAGGCACTTTGTGCAAATTATTTCATCACGATCGCTCGAAAAACGGTAAAGGAAAACTTTGGGGCGAAACTAGCATGTCCTAGAACAAAATTCGAAGACATGTGGCATCTATCAACCCTCACTATGCCCGCATGGTAGATTACAGCCCACCCCCTCTCACAGAGAGGAGGCCTGTGTCCCAGCAGTGGGAACATTATAGGTTGATTATACTGTGTATGAGTTTGTTCTCGTACACAGAGAGACGTGGGCCTTCTGCAGTGTATTACATTGTCACCGATGTCATATAATATTACATTTATAATTGCTTGTTAACCGCACACTGATAGTAATATTAGCACTACGAAACCCGTCCTTATTAGTACGAGATACAGTCACTATTTATGTCGAATTGTTACCACTTATGTGAGGTTGACTAAACTTGTGCCTCTTTTACCCTCATCATAATGAGCCTATAGATCCGTAATCCAGCATATCGGTCAATGGTTCGTGTTGGGCCCCCTTCCCTAACTTTACATGAAATAAGTTGACCGCGTGTTTTTGCGCGTGGCGTTTTTTAGGTCCTCAGAAGTGCAGGTGCAGGACACTCCAACAGATGGGGCATGGTTTGATCAGGAGCGCCACACTCGCACTGTATGTCGGAGGGGTCTATAATCCCCCATTTTGCTCTCCCATATACAATCACTCACTAAAGAGAATTAGTGACACAGGCCTCTGTATTTAGAAGGTACTTTATATCTTACCACTTTTTCCAGGAATTCTTGTTTAATTAACATTGTAATTGAAAAATCGTGTAACATTACCTAACCTCAGTTATTACCAAATGGTTTGTTTTGTTACCAATTATTACACGCCGAAGATGCCTCAATGCGATACCTCGCGGTCGCGATTTAGCTCGCTACCTCGATGTCACCTCTATGTAAAACAAATGCATGCTAATAGACACGCACGCACATGCCAGGCATCGAGGTACACCCCAAGCACAGGTTTAAATAATTAAATTAAACCACTCAATTTGCAAGTTACACCACAGTTTACATTTCCATCAGATCCTTTTGGAACTAATGAGGAGGTCATGACGTCACGAGTACTGATCGATTCTCAAGCTATGTTTCCCTAAGAAAGCTGTGAACGGTCACACAATAACATCATCTGCCTAGCCTTTTCTCAACTATATTGGGGTCAGCTTCCAGTCTAACCTACCAGCTGAATACCAGTATTTTACATGGATCGACTGCCTATCTGATCTCCATGACCCAGTTACTGGGTAATACGATGCGTCCATTGACTGAAAGATGAAGTTTACAGTTGAGAACCACACAACATCATACACCGGTCTTTTTAGGGTTCCGTAGCCAAATGGCTAAAACGGAACCCTTATGGATTCGTCATGTCTGTCTGTCTGTCTGTCCGTCCAAATGTCACAGCCACTTTTTTCCGAAACTATAAGAACTATACTGTTGAAACTTGGTAAGTAGATGTATTCTGTGAACCGCATTAAGATTTTCACATAAAAATAGAAAAAAAAAACAATAAATTTTGGGGGTTCCCCATACTTATAACTGAAACTCAAAATTTTTTTTCATCAAACCCATACGTGTGGGGTATCTATGGCTAGGTCTTCAAAAATGATATTGAGGTTTCTAATATCATTTTTTTCTAAACTGAATAGTTTGTGCGAAAGACACTTCCAAACAGGTAAAATGTGTGTGTGTGTGTGTGTGTGTGTCCTGTAACTTCTAAAATAAGGGAATGATAAAACTAAAAAAAAGATATGATGTACATACATTACCATGTAAACTTCCACCGAAAATTGGTTTGAACGAGATCTAGTAGGTAGTTTTTTTTAATACGTCATAAATTGTAATTGTACGGAACCCTCGGTGCGCGAGTCCGACTCGCACTTGGCCGGTTTTTTAGCCTCCTGTCTCCCACAGCTGAGCAAAGGCCTCGTCTTGTTTCTTCCAAACCTGCCGGTGTTGTACGATCTCTGGCCAAATTCGCCCTGCAAATGTTACTAGATCGTCACACCACCTTCGCCGTGGTCTACCTCGACGGCGATGTCCTCCTTCAGGCGTCCAGTGAGTGACGATCTTTGCCATCGCTCCGGGTGCATCCATGAGACGTGTCTGTCCCACTCCCGCTTCAGCCTGGCTGTTTTTTCTCCAACATCCGCTACTATGTCAATTTATTTGGGGTTGGCGGAACATATATTTTTCTTCCATACTTCTGTATTAGTCATAATCTCGGTAGTCACCCCCTTTCTAGCAATATCATCATTCACACATATCATCCATCGTTTCTTTCGTCTTCACCTTCTCATATAGCCATCGAATTTCATACTAAAAACTTTCCTCACGACAATTTCCTCGTTCATTCGGTTGAGAACCACATAATGTTAGGATATTGTAAATGAAACGTTTCTTCGTACATTTTTGATTATGGTTTTAATGATTCAAATTGACGACGATGCATATAACTTCTTTAATAATCCATGTAACCATTATTTCTAAGGTCTATTTATTCCAATAATAATAATCCACAATATCTACTGAATGTCTTTTTTTATTTTATATAAATATAATAAAATATTGGAAAGGAGAAGAGTGTTGACCGATTATTGTTAGATAATTAAGAGAACTCCTCCTCTCCCCTCCTTATAATAATAATATTACATTGTAATATTATTATTGCTAGTAATAATATTACATTGTAATATTAGTATTGCTAGTAATAATATTGCAACGTAATATTATTACTAGCAACAAAAACAGTGACAGTAGTAACTGTCACTGTTTTTGTAACTGCATCATTATTTACAAAAAAATAACAATATAACATCACGCCTTGTTTCCCTGAAGGGGTGGGCAGAGATGTACACCCACATATCACCAGTTATGTTTAATTCCCATGTAATGGGGGGCGAGCCCGCGAGCCTGTTGCTATCAACCGAGCATGAAGCTGCTACTGAGAAATTCCAGGTAGAAAAACTCAATAACACTTTGCCCAACCTGAGAACCGAGCCCAGGACCTCATGCTCAGTAGTAGCACTTGACCAAAGAGGCAGTCAACCATTATTTACAAAAAATAATAATGCAGTTATATTAAGTACGACCACGGTCAAAGGTTCCATCGGCTATCTTCGGAAAAGCCGAAGATGAGACAGTTTCTCCGAATATAATCGAAGGCACCGTGGTCCTACTACATGCTCATCACAGTCACTAGTTCAGGCGCGGATTCAAGAATAGTCAGCAAAAATTAAAGGACCTCAATTTAAAAAAAAACTAGGGTCCCTTTTTTTCTTTTGTCCTCCTAGTCTTAAGCCCGCGCCTGCCATAGTCACATAATAGAGCAATTCATCTTGTAACTCTTGTCGAAATCACTAACATGCAATGAAGAATATCTCATGGTATATTTTTCAAAGCATGTTAATAGAAAAACTATTAAAATAAGGCTGGAAGTGGTTTCTTCAGTGTGTTAGGTACTGTCAGGAGCCGAGTAGCGAGCGAAGTGGCCTGGAGAGACGCTGCAGCGGCTGCATCGTGTCACATCAGCTTACGACGAGTGGATGGTGACATTGCCCGCAAGGACCTGAAACAGAATACCATATATTTAAATAATTGCTCAACTAACAATTCACAACGGGACAGAAGATAAATATTAGTTTAGTCCTGTCAAATTAAGATACTCCATAGTTAGTTTAGACGAGATTAAAAACATGACTACCTACTAAAATTACGTCAATTTACGTCAGGCGCTCACTAATTTGACAATTTATCTTCTGTCCCTTTCTTAATGAAATATAAAGAAAAAGATGCACTGAACTTAAATTTAGTTTAGTTTGTGAACAAGGGAATCGGCGCTAATGTCGTTATCTTTACAAAAGCTATGAATTTTTGTTCATAGTTAAGAAGGAAATAATGCTAAGTAAAGTAATTGACTAACCTTTGTCTTTAATCCAGCGATCACGGTAGATACTGCAGGGCTCCAGAGCCCGGAGTCCTGGTGAGCGGCTTGCAGGACCAACTCGTCCTGCTCGGCAGACGGCAGCTGGCGCACTGCGGCATTGCACAAAGGAACTGTAGTCCAGATATCTAGCTGCACCGCGCAGCGCAGGTCACGATCAATACTTCCATGTGAGATGTACTATGCAGTTTATATTTGTCAGCCTTTGCGAATGTAGTTATTTTGTGCTGTACCTAGCGCCATCTGTAAGCAAAAGTTTTAGTTTTATTACAACGCCATCTGTGAGTGAACGCGTGTATTCATGGCGGGCTCATATTCTCATACGCTGACGATACTGCCATTGTCTTGGCTGCTCAGACTTGGGCTAATGTTAGAAAGTTAGCCGAAGGTAGCCTGGCGAAGATAGTATGTAGCTAAATCGTTGTCTCCTCCTAAATACCTCCAAATCCATCTAAATCTTCTTTACAAAGTATAATAACTAAAAACCGTCACAAGAATTCCAAATAAAAGTCCACAACTGTCCCAACACCCGACCCCCGACTGCTCGTGTGTAAAAATAGACAGGTTACAGCACACTAAAAATAACTAGGTGTTATGATTGACCAGCGCCCGTCCTGCAGTGCGATTCTGTAATCATCTCACCGTGAAAACTTAAGTGAAGTCAGCGTGGAGTGAGCTGCCATTCCAAATAATGCTAGGGATTGACACTACTGACAACTGACATCAAGCTCACTTCACTTGAGTTTTCACGGTGAGATTTTTACAGAATCGACCGGCTGGACAACACTTTGGGGGAACTAAACGCACACAGATGTAATAACAATAAGCCAAGCCAGTTATGTCCAGTAAGTAGTAAGTCCCATGTAAATGGAGTGAGCCAATTGCTATCGATTGAAAACACCCAATAACACTTTGCCCCCTTTCATCTCAGAATACTTACCAGATTCTCAATATATCAGATTTCTGACAGTCGAAATCAAAATATTTATAATAATATTTTTTTTAAAACCTAGCTATTTTTTGCAGCGAATAGATTGAATATTGCACATTTTGCAATCAAATACTGTTTGGTTTTCCTATATTACCTATTTTGTTTTATTAACTTTGTCATGACGTTGAAAAGACGAGTGACTTCCTTAATAGTTTTACCACATTTATGTATTTCACAAAGACATTCAATTATTTACTCTGGTATGTTATTATTAAATAATTAAGTAAAATCGATCAAAGTGATATGAAATATGGCACAGAACCGCTATGGAAAGATGCACAGAACCGGTCAAAGTGGAGATGCTTGGGGGAGCCAAGCACCTCCACTTCGACCGGTTCTGTGCACCCAATGGGTTCCTTCACAAGGTCGTCGCTCCACCTTGTGGGAGGCCTTCCAACGCTACATCTTCCGGTACGCGGTCGCCACTTCAGAACTTTTACTTCAGCTTCTAAAGTTTGGCAATTCTTCTCGGGTTATATGGGTTATCTTGGTTCTCCTGCGGATCTCTTCATTTCTGACTCGATCACGCAGGGAAACTCCAAGCATAGCCCTCTCAAATGCGCTTTGGGTATCTTTTAGCCTTCTAATAAGGCCCATTGCGAGCGAACACGTTTCAGTTTGACCTGGGAATCGAACCCAAGACCTCATGCTCAGCAGTACCGCTTGCGACCACTAGACCAACAAGCAGATGTAAGGATATTCAAATAAAACGACTTTTTGTACATTTAATATTATGGTATATGGATTATAATGGATTATTATCAAACATTATAATAAAGGATACTTTAACGGCCCCCTAAATTATGTTAAACCTACTTATTTCTATGTCAGATGAATTACATTACGTACATGTTGGATACACACGGTCAAGTGCAGATCCATTTGCACGAAGACAAGGTACAAATAACTATTACAACCTCTCAGGTCGCAATATTCATTTGAGCCTCGCTCCATGGGTCTGTACCTCACCAGGTATCCCCTCGGAGTGGAGATGACATGACGGAGTTCGAGTATTTTTAAAACAAGTATGTAGCGAATTCATCTGATGTGTTTCAAGAGTAAGAGTACTGTAGTTAGATACTCATATTCTTGAACTTAATTAGTTATGACTAAATACTGCGACTGTCATATTTTAGCTTCCGCCATTTGCAAAAATGGAGTCACAGTTTAACTCCCCAAAAGAAGGTTGTTCGTCGATTACTCCAAATGGGGAGATTCGCCAGGGCCTCGTTGGTGATTCAGCAGGGTGTACCGCGGGCAGGTGAGGTTGACTTTGGCTCCGAAGGTGTTGGTAGAGCCACTTACACCCCATTGGTATCCGCTTAAGTGGATGTATGCCATGGCTGGAAATGACTTCTAAGATCATCATTATCAGTAGCCTTCAGAGACGAGTGGCAGATGTAGCTCATGCTCCAAGGACCTGGAAAATGGAGAACGTTTTGTTAAATATTTAAAAGTTGTGTTACCAAAGGGTATCGTGTTACCCAGTGACTGGGTTCTGGAGGTTTGATAGGCAGTCGGTCCATGTAAAGCTGTGTCCGGTTAGACTGAAGGCCGACCCCAACATAGTCGAGAAAAGGCAGGCAGATGATGGTAACGCGCATCACCGTATTGCTTTCAAAGATTTCGGTTTGTGGACACCAGTCTCCTAATATTCTACCTAATTCTGCGGTGGTTGCTCTGAGGGTGTATGAAATGATAAACGTTTTAAAGAACGTAAGGTTCATAAAATTAGTCAATTTTACAATCGAAAACGTAACTAAAATCTAAGATAGTCTGCGCGCGCATTCGCCTTCGGGCTAAGTTCGTGATAGCCGACGAGGGACGAGGGAACGAGCGATAGCGTTTTCAATATGGCTCCGCGCCTGCGCCCGGCTCCGTGGTAACATACATACCTCAGCCCCCGTACCAACGTTTCTCACACTACATTTTCAAAGCAGTGCTTCGGGCTGAGAGTTTTTTTTTTTTTTTTTAAATGTTCTTTATTTATGGGATTTTTGTACACAATTGCGACGATGTCAATCCCATCGTGTGGGGGCGGGGGGAAATTCAACAGTGTGTTTTTTGACACACTGGAATCAGTTAAACTGACTAATCATGGAAACTGGCCAGTGATACGCCGACTCCATAAAACAAACATTGATTTTTGTATATTAGATTTTAGTTTGGGAGGTGAGGTATTAGAAACTCACCTTCATATTTTGCGCTACTGGGTTGCAGATTCTGATAGCTCGAAGGTGGCTCGAAGACCAACTCGCGGTGATGACTGAAGACTGGTACATCAGCCATCTAAGACGGGTTGAAGCTGCTCGCCCAGGCACCTGCAAAATGTTTACAATGGCATTTCAGAAAACCAAACATCAATAGCATCACGCCTGGTTTTGCCGAAAGGTTAGACAGAGGTGTACCTGTAAATAGTAAACCAACATCACGCCAATTATCAATTAGACGACACGGTTAGCGCAGCCGCTGAGCGATCGACTGCTGCGCTGCGTGTCGCGGGTTCTATTCCCGCACGGAACAAATATTTGTATTGCCTACAGGTAGTTGTTCCGGGTCTGGCTGTTTGTGTATGTGAGTTTAAATGTTTGTAAACGCACCCACGATGCAGGAGTAATTCCTAGGGTGGAGCAATGCTTAAAAAAAAAAAAAAAATATGACATCGTCATCATAATTTCAGCTGAAAGACGTGCACTGCTGGACATAGGCCTCCCCCAAGCACCTCCACTTCAACCGGTTTTGTGTTTCTCGCATCCAACGGGAAACGGGCAATTATGATAAGTCCTAAGTAATCCGAGCCCATATCCTTCAGCCTTCCTGCTGTTACCAAAAAACCTTGGCGAAAACCCGACATCACTTCTCGACCTGGGAATCGAACCCAGAACTTCATGCTCAACAGTAACGCTTGCGACCACTAGACCTACGAAGCAGTCGAGAGCAGGGGGTCTACTTCGAAGCAGTGTCGGCCGAATGTTCGGCCGTTTCCTGCTACGAAGTTACTATTTGGTTCGGTCGGTCCCGAACCTACACTCCTACACTCTTTCGAATATTGACTATGGTCCCGACCCAACTGAGCCGTTCCGAACTTATTTCACATTTTTCAATAATATTCGGTTCGGCCATGTGCCGGTCCGATCCCAACATTCGCACTTTGCACTTCGGAGTAGACCCCCTGGTTTGAGAATATCTGTCTATCTATACTAATCATAAAGCTGAAGAGTTTATGTTTGTTTCAATGTGCTAATCTCTGAAACTGCTAGTAGGATTTGAAGAATTATTTTTGCACTAGCTGCACCCACGGTTTCACCCGCATAAGTTTCAATCCCGTGGGAATATCGGGATAAAAAGTAGCCTATATGACAATCCTGGTTATAAACCATCTGTGTGCCAAATTTCATCCAAATCCGTTCAGTAATTTTTGCGTGAAAGAGTAACCAACATCCATCCGTCCATCCATACAAACTTTCACATTTTATAATATTGGTAAGATTTGATAAGCAACCCAATTCTTGAGAAAGGTTACAGGCTAAAGTCAGAAAGATCGGTAAGCGACAACGAAGCACACAGCACGGGCAGACGATGCAATGATGCGACGGAGTGGAAACAAGAAACTCCACGCGAACAGACGCTAGTTAACCAATAAAAGGGGATGGAGACTCAAAAAAGTGAACGAAAAGAGGCAAGATTATTTACTTTCTAAACTCCCCTTGGTGTTTATGTTAATGGTTTTTGTACCCCTAAGCGCATCAACAGCCATATTCGAATATTTTGTCCAACAAGAAGACGCCACACGATTATTGATTGCTGGACCCCGCACCCCGCACCCCGCACCCCGCACCACTGCCTGTCCCCTTCCCCCTAAATTCCCCGCCCAAAAAGAATGATGAATTATTTTTCACTGCGTCGTTATCTAACCATCGTCACGTACCTATTCATTGAGTTGAATTAAATAAATAAAAATATACTCAAATTATACTCTTTACAGCGATGACTTCCTCTTCGAGGGAAATCTAAGCTAAAAAGAAAATTTTAGTTCTCCAGACCCGACCCCAGAAACAAACACGCTAAAAAGAAATACTAAATCACTTACCTTCATCTTACATCGTAGGATACGCGGTACATTAGGGCTGCAGGGCTCCCGCACCCCGGAAGCGACTCGAAGTGCAAACGTCAGGCACGGAACACGGCAGCTGGCGCACTGCGTCATCGAACAAAGAGTCTGGTCTAGACATCTAGCTGCACTGCGCAGCTTACGCAGCGCGGCGCGGCGATCAATACTTCGATGTGAGATATACGATGCACTACATTATATCTATTTATGGCACGAAACAAAAATATACCGAAGGTTTACTTCGTAACACCCCCGTTCACAACCTCGGGCGATGCGTCTCGTGACACGAATTGCGACGCGCCTTGCCACGCGATTTGCGTCAAGCGAAACTACACGTACGAGTAGTGCGGCCCTGAGCCCTGACCCAATGTTTCTATTGTTGTGTGTCTATTTATTTCATGTATTCTTATTACATATTATTTAAAAATAAAACATGTATGGAACTAATTATTGTAATTTATTTGAAATATATTAATTGAATTGAAAAGCGCGAGCAACTTCATGCCATAAGCGCTAAACATATATAATTTTGAATTTTTGACAGTTCTTCGATACAAAATCTGTCAGTTACTTCACGAATAAAAATTATCTGTTGATTGAAAAATCAGCCATGGAGGTGTTAGAAATAAAATAGCGGACTGTATAATAGGTACGGTTCGTATATTGAACACTAGCTGCACCCCGCGGCTTCACCCGCATAAGTTTCGATCCCGTGGAAATATCGGGATGAAAAGGATCCTATATGTTAATCCTGGTTATAAACCATCTGTGTACCAGTTTTCATCCAAACCCGTTCAGTAGTTGTTGCGTGAAAGAGTAACAAACATCCATCCATCCATATCAACTTTCACGTTTATAATATTACTAGGATAAGGACGCGCGCCTCTCGGTCCATCGTTTTTTTGAAGTGAAGGGCCGGGCAGGTCAGTGGCTATCGGCACCTCGTCCCCCGTTCCCCGCTCGATACTGCCCCGCTCTCGTAGTCACCGTGGCGGGCGGTGCTGCGTTTTGTCTCCAACAGCCCTTAGGGGCTGTTCATTTATTACGTAAGACAATTTTGACCACTTTTTGACCCCCTCCCCGCTCTCTCCCCTTGCGTAAGAAAAAATAAGACATGGAGGAACCCCTTCCCCCCTTTTTAATCTTACGTAAGAACAGTATCTACCAAAATTGCAAAGAAACAGTAGCAAAATATAAAAACTTGTGATTTGTGTTTACTTTTATGATCTTACGTAAGAACAGCCTAGACTCTCCCACCCCCATGTAAGAAAAAATAAGACTTGTTTGGACCCCCTCCCCTCAAATCGTCTTACGTAATAAATGAACAGCCCCTTAATGAAATATTTTCAATACGTTTAGCGTTGAAAGCATTTAATCATTTGAGAGCAAGCTTGCTTTAATGACATACGTGTCTGAGGGGAGTGCATGTGTCTTACGTTATCATAAACTAGCTTTTCCCCGAAACTTCACCCACGTGGAGGTCGGAAATTATTCTACGGAAACTAATTAATACTACGTTGAATAGATCTTTTTAAAAGGAACTAGCTGACCCGGCAAACGTTGTTTTACCATATAAATTATTTCTAGCTGCCCGGCGCTACTTCGTTCGCGTGGTGTGCTACCCCCTACCCTACTCCTACACTACTCCTACCCTACTTCTACCCTACTCCTACACTACTCCTACCCTACTTCTACCCTACTTCTACCCTACTCCCACACTACTGCTACACTACTCCTACCCTACTCCTACCTTACTCCTACACTTCTCCTAACCTACTCCTACCCTACTCCTACCCTACTCCTACCCTACTCCTACCCTACTCCTATTTTTCCTGAATTTTCTTGCTATAAACCTCACGGAGCCCGAGACCTTTCCACGAATGCAAAACCGTGGAAATTGGTTCGTGCGTACTGGAGTTATATCGTCAGGAAGGAAAACCCGACTTATTTTTATATAGTAGATAATTCCGTAATACATATTATAATTTTTTTCATATAACCCTATGGGTTTACGCGGCGCACGCCTGTAAATCTCCCAGTCGGGTTGAGTTTTCCGACATCAGCAACAATCATCGTCATATTTCAGCCAATTTACACAAAACCTTCAAAGAATTATACACATAAACCTTCCTCATGAATCACTCTGTCCATTGGTGATAACCGTATGAAAATCCGTTTGGCAGTTTTTGAGTTAATCGCGTTCAGACAGATAGTCATACAGATGTGCCGGGGGGGCTTTTATACTAATGTTTTGCCATATACATTATTTCTAGGAAATATTTTTTTTTTGTATGAAAAATAGATGTTGGCCGATTCTCAGACCTACCCGATATGCGCACAAAATTTCATACAAATCGGTCCAGCCGTTTCGGAGGAGTTTGGTAACAAATATTGCGACACGAGACTTTTATATATTAGACTAGCCCGAAACTTCGTCCGAGTGAAATTTGGGCCCCGACATCGTTTTCGCTTAGTGTTCGTGAGGGTAGTAGAGTAATGTTAATGTTGCATTAGCTATTCTGTGGTATAAACCTATAACCTTCCCCAAGAATTGGGTTATCAAAGGCGAAAATATTTTCTCAAGTGCAACTCCAGAGATTTGTTCCAGATATTAGCGCGCTCAAACAAACAAATACGTCAGCTTTATTATTAGTATGGATTAATAAATGGACTTTACTTGTGAGTGAGCTCGTTCTCGCACACAGAGAGACGTGGACCTTCTGCAGCGTATATTACATAGTGGTCGATGTTACAATGTACCTATCTTGGTATGAACATGGGTGTACGCGGGAGTGCAGGGGAGTGCAGCTGCCTACCCGCCCGCCCGTGGACTTCTACCCCCGGGGCCCTTGCACCCTCTCATACATTTAGCTGGTAAATTAAAATTATGTAGCTGATAATTATGTAACCACGAGCAGAAATACTTTCAACAAATCAATCAAATATCTCTAAAACAAAATAATTAAAAGTTAAATAAAACTGCTCAGTTTTACTAAAATTTGAGCAAATTTGCGGCATAAACGGCTGTATCTTTTGATTGCGTTGGCTTAGAAGTTTGATTTTTTCACAGCTCCAAGGGTCAGTAAACTTGAGTATTTGATATAAATTCCAGCTTGATACCTTCACGCGTTCCTGAGAAAAAGGGTGTTGACAGACAGACAGACGGACGGACGGACGGACAACAAAGTTATCCTATAAGGGTTCCGTTTTTTTCCTTTCGAGGTACGGAACCCTAAAAATGAAACAAACTCAAACACTTAACTGTTTATTCAACTCCAAAAGACTCACATTATTTCGGGCTCACAACCGCAGAACTCTCGGCGAAACTATTACTTCTTCAATACACTCTGTTCCTGTTACCATGTCTAGCCATGACATCCGAGCTGATACGCACTCCAGACAGCTTCGGCGACATGGAGAACCGGCTCATTCTGGAATCTCCAGTTTTTGGTGACGCGCATTCAGAATATTGAATTCTGTCGTTGCCATCAGTAACTTTGCACACACTTGAAGATATACCTGTTATGGATACAGCAGCGTTGTTGGTTAAGAGTTTCAGACGGTCTAATTCGCAATAGTTTGAGCGGTATTTCCCATAGATGTCGACATGCTGGATAAGTTTGAGAAGGGCACATTTTTTATATCTTTTTTCTAAGGCTTCATTTTTTATATATGATGATTTGAATTGTGTAACTGTGCTTGCATCGCGATGTTCGCACATTTTGATTTGAACTGAGATGATTAGTTTAAATCATCTCAGGATTGAGGGACAAAAAAATTTTACATCGCCATCGCAATCGTTGCTGTCAAATTGTCAATTGTTAGATTGTCAGTTCTTGTTTTTAAAATCTTGTGACGACGCTAAGCTGATATACAGCCTAGTTTAAAATGAGACGTATTAAAACCTGTTTTTTATTTTATTTATTCCGACTCCCCTGTCCAATATGTAAACCATTTTTTGACAAGTGGAACTAGTGATTGCAGCAACACATAATACATTGATCGATACACTTACGGTATTATAATGTCTGTAAGAAGCCAGAAATAAGATAATTCAATAACATAAGGCAGTTTATATATTTATTTTTTTACGCGTTTTAAAGTTAACTTTTATGTAATCTGGAATATTTATTTATTTATCCTCACACTGGAACGCCATACAGCTATTACACCAATAGAGCAAAAAATCACTTCATGTGCTGCTTTCCAATTCCATCCATCCTGTGCGCGGTGGACATCGAACGAGTGACGATGGATCACGCACGCTCACGCAGCGTGCAAGTGCAGCATTTCTCCATTGCCCCTCACCACTCTTTCTATCTTGCGCACATACATTGCCAATTTTTGAAACTGAATGATTTATCGAAGTTAAAAACTAAATTTGATATTATTAAAATTGAAAAAAATAGAAATTATGTACGTTCTAAAACAGCTGTCAAAAAAAGGTTAATCTATTGGATAGCTAGGGTATGAAGAGTATAAATCTGCCTCACTGCTTACCGTTTGTGGACTACGAGAAAGCCTTTGATTCGATCGAGACCTGCAGTACAATTCTGTATCCATTTCACCGTGAAAACCACAGAGCATGTAACCTTGTGAAAACTTAGGTGAAGTGAGCGTGGAGTGAGCTATCATTCCAAGTAATGCTAGGGATTGACACTATTGACAGCTCACTCTAAGCTCACTTCACCTAACTTTTCACGGTGAGATTTTTACAGAATCGATGGGCTGAATGTCAATTCCCGTAATTAAAAACGTGCAAAATCTAGTCGCAATCTCATCTCAGCGACAATCAATGTCAAAAACTTGTCAACAATGTTGGGAAATTAGGGGAATTTGTGACAATTTGAGACAGATCACACTGTGAACGTTGCTAAAATTACTAGAATTGCCCCTCTGCGCTGTATCTAGTGCAGTCTCTTCATTGGTGCCAGATTGACTTTGTCTGTACATCGAAATGCTGAAGTGTTTGTTTGACAAAGCCACTTTGTCAGTCCGACTTCAGGATTAGATCTCGGATTTTCTTAAATGAAAAGTATTTTGAAATACAATTATATCAAATCAACGATAACTATTTAAATCCAAACGCTCGTATTGCGTAGTTCATCAAAATACCACCGCATTTGTGCTTTCTACGATCAAGCTACGGCGTAGCGGCGTAGCTCACATTGCTACGCCGTAGAACCTTCGCCTCTAAAAAATTGTAGATGCTTTCTAGTATGACATCGACTTGTGACCATCAATCAATGATGCCTACCGCATCCTAATGAAATTTCCCCGTAGCGCGTCCAGCATGTTCATAATCTGCTCATAATGTACCCACTGCTGAGACACAGGCCTCCTATCGACGAGAGGGAGTGGGCTGTAATCTTCTACGCGAGTAAATTGCGGGTTGGTAGATGTCACATGTCTTCGAATTTTACGTCAAAAATCAAATCAAAAGTAATTTATTCAAATTAGGCTGAGAATCAGCACTTTTTGAACGTCAAAATTACAAAAGACAGTCCCCCAAAAACGCCCGCCCTTCACCACTTCCTAGTGCTATCGCTGGGAAGAAGAAGTGGCGCAACAAACTCCCGAGCAGCACAGCTGTCTGTTCATTTAGAAAACACTTGATTGTATACAATACTAGGTACCGATGTTCAGTAAATAGCATTATAAAATCAGAACATAAGATTAAATTATTTGCCATATGTCAGCTAGCCACGCCAATAAACCAACAAATATAATAAAAACTATACGTACTCAAGCTAAAAAATAATTAATTAAAATTAAAATGTAAATCAATACTTACTACCCAAATAAAAGCCTCCATATTTAAAGCTTACATATTTATGCATTGCTGGGTTTCGTTCACATATCTGTCACTTAAAGTCAAAAATGATAAAATAAGACCATCGAAATAAAATAATTAAATAAGTTAATAACGATAACCTGCCAGCAAGCTAATTCTGGAGAAAGAACATAAACATTGTCTTGCGTAAAATTAGGGCGACCAACTATTCTTATCGTGTAAGTAGTCGTTGATGGAATAGTATTCCTTTGAACAAAGGTTGGATTTTACTTGAGCTTTAGGTTCTAAGACCTGCCTGCTTCCTTACGATGTTTTCCTTCACCGGTTTGAGATCAATGTTGGCCCAGTGAGAGCTGTGAAGACCCAATCGTAACGGCTCCAACTTACGAGTGAACCCGGGCAGGCGATTTACTTCGTGTAAAAAATGTCATCACCACTGCACTCAAACCCTTCGAGCATACAGTTCGCCAAACATCAAATAGGTACCTAAATCCAAACATTGAAATAAACTCAATCATTTTTTGAACACACATACCAAAAAAAATACAATAAAAATACAAAAATGTTTATTTCATAACTATTAGCTGTTTACATTTTGTTGGTGAATAGCGCCTCCTTTTAAGCAGCTAATGCCTGTGCTAGAAGACGCCGCACTTTCTAAAGCAGACTAAAGGTGTTATGAAAACTATTTATGACATTTACAAAAGATATTTATACTACGTGTGTTCGCATATGAAGTAGGAGGGGTGGGGGGTGTGAGTGTGAGAGTTGTGTGATGTGATGTGAGTGTTGTTAAGTGAGTGGTGTGACACATACTATACAACACAACACAACATAATTATTATCAATGTTATTAATAGTTTCTGTGGTATTGAATTAAGACTATATAACTACCTATATAAATAAATACAATGACACCCTAGAGTTATGGGATATAAAAAAAACACGTTGTATATGAAATCATTGGCATTGTACCGTTTTAATTGACGTTTTAATGACGGCACGGTTGGCGCAGTGGTTAAGCGATTGACTGCTGCGCTGCGTGTCGCGGGTTCGATTCCCGCACGGAACAAATATTTGTATGTTCTACAATTAGTTGTTCCGGGTCTGGCTGTTTGTGTATGTGAGTTTATATGTCTGTAAACGCACCCACGACACAGGAGAAATTCCTAGTGTGGGGCAACGTTTTCAAAAAAAAAAAAAAAAATTAACAATAAATAAATAATAATAAATAAACAATCTTTATATTTATAGTAATGACGCATGATGATAAAGAAAACCTTGGATTAGCAAAACCCATAGTCGACCCACTAAGGGTTTTGCCAATCCTCGGTTTTTTTTTTTACTGAAATGATTATTATGTGTGTATTTTTTTTTCTTTTCTTGAAATTATTATCGGTGTTAATTATGTAGGTATAATGACCGGCACGAGTCGTGAGCACAGATGGGCAGTAGTGGGGGCAAGCTCGCGCATTGTACACTTTCGGCCAAATTTATTTAGTACCGCTTTTGCTCAAATTATTGATAGGTAAAAGTCAAAGTATTAACTTTTAATCTCACGTAAACTAAGTCACTGTATGTGTAATTAATTTGATTATTATTCCACTTACATGGTTAAATGAATAACATTTAATCTTGAAATTGTAATATCCGTAAAAGCTGTGCTGTCCATCTGTTGATATTTATCATATTTCCATATAGTAAAATGAACTAAATACATTTTTCGGTTGTGTAAACCGGTTTTTTAATAAACCAGTCAAGTGCGAGTCAGACTCGTGCACCGAGGGCTCCGTACAAATGTGTAAATAGTTTTAATTTTTTTTTTTTTTTTGTAATGTTCCTTTACTTGTGCTACATGACATTGCTTCTTGCCAAACATGATTCTAGGTCAACGGGAAGTACCATAAAGGTTTTGATTCCGGAACATAAACACCCGTATTATTTCACTGCTTCAAAGGATTGTAGCCCTGAGTATTTAGTATTAATTTCAACTTGACAACTCCATGCGTTCCTGAGAAAAAGGGTCTTGACGGACGGACAGACAGGCGGACAAAGAAGTGGTGGTACCGTTTTTCCTTTTGAGGTACGGAACCATAAAAATTATAAAATACGAAAGACTGCACCGTTGGTGTAGTGATCGCTAGCGATACTGCTGAGCATGAGGTCCTGTGTTCGATTTATGGGTCGGACAAAGTGTTAAGTATTGGGTTTTTGCATCTAGAATGTCACAGTAGCAGTCCAGTCTGAATTTGTGACTGGTTAATGCCAAAAGGCACCCACCATTACACTCTTACATGGTACTTAAGCATAACTGTCGAAATGTGGGTGTAGTACAGTCTGTTGTCAACATTATCTGACCCACCCTAAAAACAAACGAATTTGGACCCTCTACCTGTAACATTAAGGTCTATTCAATTTATATGAGCTTAGTAGACAAGTGCTCGAGGACTGGATGAACAAATACAATAATAATACAGACACGCAAATTTGATCTTTATAACGTTAGCATTAAGTTATATGTTATAACTACTTGTTATAATATATTTAGTGTAATAGCTTATTTTAATGACTACGATCAAGTAATTCTGGTCTCGTGGTCTGTGTATAAGACTGAGAAAAACAAGTTGCGAGATCAAAGCCTGCGGCGATGATATTGTTTTGCTTTCAATTTAGAATTTATTCCAAAAGTATTTCTTGCATTATTGTAAAGAACTATAGACGGATAATCTTCAAATATAAACTTTCTAAAATGGTAATATTTTCGCATAACTTGTAATAAGTGGGTAGTTGAAAAATAAATATTCGTATTCAGTATAAAACTGGTATTCAAATGCTACTAAGGGTATGCGGTGACTACGCGCAAACATATTCTTGCTTTATAAAATTGCAAAAACAACGTCTCTTTACAATTTTTTATTTTCTATTTTGTAGGTAGTTTTATTTATTATCATGTCGCATTGGAGTGATTATTTAAAATAAAAAATAATTATTTGCAGGAGGAGAAGGTTGGCTACTTGTGCTGTGCAAGAATAAACTTTATGATAGTATTCTATATGGTTCAAATTCTTTAGAATATTCCGTCTAGCATTACAACTAAGATCAAATTTCAATACTTCTTATAAGAGTTGAGTTGGTCTTGTGGTCACTAAGGTAGTGCGGTGTTCATCGTTGTCTGCGTTCGAAACCAAGTTTGACCTAAATATAGCTTTTTGCTCAGCTGTTTTTTTTTTTGTTATTTTATTACACTTTTTTACATTTATTTAATGGATGACGTAGGGTCTTGTCTTTTTAAACGGGCAGTTTGTAAATAAATAAAACTAAACAATTGCAAGTTTAAAATGTTTATTATTTCATTACAACACTTAGGTAAGATAAAGTAAGTAAATGCTCATATACATATTTCCAAATTAATATACATTTTATATTGGTATGCCATAATCAAATCTAACCATTTATAAACATTAAGAAAGGCATGCTTATGCTTAAAAGTTTGCTATCGAGAAAATGAATTCATCTGTGAAATGCTTTACAGATTTATAGCTGCCTATATGTAGTGAATAAACATGTTATTTAAATAGAAAAAATCTATTTCTAACAATAACATCACCACATAATCTGCAACCTTTTAATTGTTCAACAATCAATCCATTGAGCATTTACTTACATGGTGTGTTTAAAAATACCTACTAGATTAATTAGTAGCGGAGTGGCGCACCGTCCTCTGTTATAACTTGCTGTAAGCGGCTACGCATACCGCGCACCATATTCCAACACAAATCTTTGCCTCTCATGTGCTCCCAAGTCGATGTCACAATCTCAACCAAGTTGTGTTTGTTTCGGACTTCCGTTGTGTCCCAATTTAAAACCATTTGACCCCATAGATGTCAATGCAATTTTCTGTGCCGGTTTATAATTCCATATCCCAGCAGCATGTAAATGCCTTCTCACTGTTTCCACTGAAATATTGTGGTTTATTGCGCTTACACGAATGGGCAAAAATGGATTGGCGACATGGCTTGAAACAATGGCCCGGTGGCGTTCGAATTCGGGACTATACTTGATGGCTTTTGCTCCTGGACGAATCCGCTGAATGTTGCCATTGTCTCCATAACGTCTTAGCCATAGTCTGACCGTATTTCTCTAAAACAAAAAAAAAATACATTTTTGGAACCGTGTATGTAACTTGTAAGGAGTAAATGTAATGCTTAAATAGCCAACTACACGTTCATTAATCACAATCAATCAAATAAAATAGAAATTAAAAAAACACTTACGTCGACGACCAATCTCTCTAATTCCAACATTCTGCTCATGTAAAAATATGATTTTATGTTTGGTATAGTCATTAAGTTGCGACATGATGCTTTTTTTACAACAAATTGCTTAAAAATACTTAACAAGTTATGTGAAACGATTTACAAATGTGTGCGCAGTCACTGCTTTTAGGCGTAGTGTAACTTTTGTCACTTAGATGAATTTATTATCTACCTCACGGAGCAAATATATTATGTTTTACTTCGTATCCAACCATTCTTGGTAAATATAAATTCTGTGAACTTGAAAGTTTTTTTAATTTACCCACCTGTTTACAAGATAAGTTATTAGGCGTAAATCATATTGGTCGTTCTTTAATAATGTAAGATATATTAAAGAAATGAAAACAAATTAAAAAAGAAACTGATGATAGGTGGACTGTGTTTTCGAACCCACATGTTGTTCGTCGCCAATCCAGCATCAAACCGCTAAGCCACATGAACTTGTTAGAAATACGCGAAATTAAAGATTCGTTTGTAATTAGGTATGAAGTGTGACTTATAAGCTTTTCAACTTTAATGTGAACGAGATAATGATTAAAATAGCTTAACAAAATGATATATAATGCCGGTGGCACCGACATTGTTAGGTGGGTTTACCTTAGTGTTACGTGTTAAAGATCAAATTTGCGTGTCTGTATTGTTATTGTATTTATTCATCAAGTCCTCGAGCACTTCTCTGACAAGCTCATATAAGTTGAATAAACCTTAATGCTACAGGCAGAGGGTCCAAATTCGTTTGTTTTTAGGGTGGGTCAGATAATGTTGACAACAGACTGTACATGTACACCTCTGCCAACCGACGGACGGACGGACGAACGGCACGGTTGGCGCAGTGGTTAAGCGATTGACTGCTGCGCTGCGTGTCGCGGGTTCGATTCCCGCACGGAACAAATATTTGTATGACCTACATGTATTTGTTCCGAGTCTGGGTGTTTTTCTATCTATAATATGTATGTATTTACAAAAAAAAAAGAAAAATTGTATATAAGTAGTTTATCAGCCATCTTGTTACCATAACACAAGCATTAGGTTGCTTAGCTTGGGACAAATGGTGCTGTGTGAAATGTCCAGGGATTTATTTATTTAACCCTTCGGAGATTACATGCGTGATGTTATGTGTATAATAAAACAGGTAAATATATATGACAGCTATTTGCGACGTTTCCAACTTTAAGAATGCAGGCTCTCAACTTTAACTGGTTTTTAAGAACAAGTTAAAAATAGAAAAAAATACAAAAGATTACATTAAAACATTTAAATCGCTATCGATGAGCCAAAAAACCCGTCTCACCGCCGACGAGGAAGCAATTTGATTTTGGAGGTCAGATAGGCAGTCGCTCCTTGTAAAATACTGGTATTTAGCTGCATCTGGTTAGACTGAAAGCCGACCCCAACGTAGTTGGGAGAAGGCTAGGCAGATGATTTATATTTCATACCTGACAAGGGTCCATAGGTTTCTCGGTGTCTCCAGAGCAGGGGGTCTACTCCGAAGTAGTATCGGCCGAATGTTCGGCCGTTTCCTGCTACGAAGTTACTATTTGGTTCGGTCGGCCCGATCCTACACTCCTACACTCTTTCGAATATTGACTATGGTCCCGACCCAACTGAGCCGATCTGAATTTTTTTCACATTTTTCAATAATATTCGGTTCGGCCATGTGTCGGTCCGATCCGAACATTCGCACTTTGCACTTCGGAGTAGACCCCCAGGTCTGTGAGATTTCACTGTAGCCATTTACTTATGTATTGTGAGCTGGGTAGAAGATAGAACATTTCTGTGACCTTAGCGCACTCCCCTTATTAAACCAACTTTAGATAAAAAGTTGGTTTAATAAGGGGATTTGTTAGTACCAATCACACTCCGCACAAACTGTTTTACAATAGAGCTGAAGATCTCCGCTATCTATATCGTTCTCAGGATTCTCATAAGGAGGAGCTATGTCCACCTCCTATCCTGCCCTCTGTGTCCCTTAACATGCAGTCAGGGTGACCTCTGCGCTGCCACCGACAACGCCGTGGAAGTGGCAAAGGTTTGGGAAAACAAGATTTATAATACAGTCATGCCAGTACACGAGCAAAAGTATGTACACACTCGGATTTATTCAAAAGCGATTTACTCCTTTATTTTTTAATTAAATTTTATGTTGTTACGAACATAGCATTTTCGAATCCAAAGATTTATGTAATGTGTCGTATTTCAACTTTGCATTCGTTATTTCACGAAAAAATCGCAGTTGAAAGTTGCCAAGTGTTGACATATTGGTGCTTGTGACTGTACACGAAGAATTATTCAATACTAAGGGGCTTCCCGTTTCCGACCTTAGCGGGTAAGTTGAGATGTCTCACCGATACCGACACCAACATCAACAAACGGAACACAGCAACACATGCCAACGGAATTTGATACGAAAGTATTCGAGCTTGGGACTTCCCCAGACGAATTAAGGCACAGATCAGAAGGCCAATTCTCGTAATTAAAAACGTTAAAAATCTAGTCGCAGTCTCATCTCGGCGACAAACAAATGTCAAAAACTTGTCAAAATGTAAGGAAATTATAGGTATTTTTGACAGATTGAGACTGAGATCAGACTGTGAACGGTCTTAAAATTACGAGAATTGCCCCTCTGGTTTTGGTTCAAAAATTAAATTCACATTCTAAGAAAGCGGTGGTGAGATGACCTGAAACCCGATTCTCGTAATTTAAAATGTTCAAAATCAAAAGAAAGAGCAAACATGTCATGCTCCATAACGCTCACTATATGGAGCTTGACATGTTTACTCTTTCCAAACATTGTTTCAAGGCGAGAGCAATAGAGTTACTAATTTCCTAAGTGTAATCTTCCTATTTTTTATTTCTCTTCTTAACAGTATTTTATGATGCACACTGTGTGTCTGTTTTCTTTTAACTTCTTTTTTGTGAATTCGTGGACAATGGTGTGGGTTACATGTGTAGTAATATAAATATAGAATAGATTATGTAACTGTATTCTAAGTATTGTGATTTTAGTTAAGCCTGGCATGTAACTGTTTTTTTGTCCATAACAAATACAATAAAATCTGATCGCAGTCTCATCTCTGCGATAAACAAACGTCAAAAACTTGTCAAAATGTAGGGAAATTAGAAGTATTTTTGACAGAGCGACACGGAGATCAGACTGTGAACGTTCTTAAAATTACGAGAATTGCCCCTCAGGACGCGTACTAAGGGCTGGTTCGAGATGGCGCTGGAGAAGAGTTCCTGGAAGGACTTGGGGAACCTGTTTTACTAGCAGTAGTACAATATAGGACAAACAAAAAAAAAGGATATTTTTACAACATCCTGTGGGATAATTTCCGACCTATACGTGGGCGGAACCGCGGGAAAAAGCTTGATACATATAGCGTAAATGAGCCACAATGAAACTACACCTTAAGCTCTTGTCTTGATAAACACGCTCCACAAGTTGTATACATAATTATTTATTATTTCATGGTTAGTCTTGCCGCGTCTCCCTCGCGGGCCGGTCGTGTATAATATTACTATTAATTATATTTTTATCGTTTTTACACAAAATGCTTCGTCATTCACTAGCGGTGTTTTCCTTGAGTTTGTGTGTGTTATGTGAGATAATTAATAAACAAGAAGGTTTGGTATTATTCTTTTGTTATTGATGTTTCTTTTTTTAGTCTGAATTCCTCAAGGGTTAATTATGCGGGGTTTCTGAGGTCTCTACATTTATTTACTTATTGAAACTTTTCGCACAAAAAGGTACAAAGGCGGACTTAGCACATTAGGCATTCTCTACCAGTCAACCAAGGGTGGTGAAGAGATTAGATGGCAGGTGCTTTGGTTGAGAGGAACAATGATAAAAAAAAACTCTAAAAAGATACATAAATAGGTTATAAATATAATCACTTACACACTATTACTTAAACTTACAATACCAATAACGTGTGTAGAAGGACTCTTAACATAGCCGAGACTGCCGAGAGTTACTTGTACTCTTCGTCATTGTGATCATTTTTTTGTACTGGAGCACAACTGGGAACCTGCTGGTTACGGAGATATTGAAGGTCAAAATGCCAACGTTTTCTGACGTTTTTTACGAAAACAAGTTTTTAATTTATAACACAACTTTAAATACTCCCACGATACCTGTACCGTTGCATGCAGTACTTAATAAGATAGATAGATAGATAGATAAAAACGTTTATTTAGTGCAACAAAAGACACACAATACAATTAGTAATAAAAAATAGAACAATAAAAAAAAGTGAAACAAAAAAAACAAAGATTAAAAAGATAGATCGACCCATAGACACCTCGCAAATCTACAACCTCTAGTACCTACAAAATAGCAGTCTATGTCCACAATGGTCGATCACTACTGGGCGGTGTGTGTCTCATGGTTGCACCAAATGGGAGTCCAGCTCAGCATATGCCAGGTACAATACCTGACGCTGGTATTCTGCTGTATCCTGTTAGTGACACACGGATGTCGAGAAAACGCATCTGGTTTCAAACAAAAATGGTGCCTACATAGTGCGGCGCGTATAATAAGCACAATGGTTTGCGCGTGTTACATTGCGCACTACAGTTATCTAACAGCAAATTTTTACACAAAATTAAAAGTCGTTTTCCAGCAACAATTTTTGTGAAATGTTACTTAGTTTGATGTACCTACATAATTTGTAGTTGACGGCTATGTGATGGGGCTTTTTACACCCTGTATACATACGTTTTTCCAACATCATCTGCCTAGCCTTTTCCCAGCTATGTTGGGGTCGGCTTCCAATCTAACTGGATGCAGCTGAGTACCAGTATTTTACGAGGAGCGACTGCCTATCTGACCTCCACAATCCAGTTACTTGGTAATACGATACCCCTTCGTAAGACTGGTTGCCAGACTTTCGGGCTTCTGACGGCTCGTACCGACTGTCAAAGATCCACGAATGACAGCCGGGACCAACGGCTTAACATGTTTTTCTCACATACAGGATTAAATTAAATAATCTAGCGAAACTTCACAGGCGTGTTGGGTATCGATATTTAAGAGCGTTGACAACGTACGGCATTTCTTACAAACTTTCAAGTCCTTTTTTTTTAAATGCATGAACCGATTTTAATAAAACTTCCTACGCATAAGCAGGATATATAGATCTAAAAAGTTAATTGAGAACATTTTTGAAAAATAGTGTTACAGCTAAATTAGACCGATTTTAAATTTTCCATAGAAACAGAGATTTCCAATTATCTTTTTTTAAATAAGACATTCCGAAAATGTTCTTTAATCAATTATTAATTTCTCAGTAGCAAGCTCTGTTATAGACGTCATTTCTTTGAAGATTTATTTGCGTTACTCGCCCCCTATAAATAACATGACTGACATAACATTTGCTCGCAAAGATTAATAAAGGTCGGCGCGTGAGTCGTTGACCGGAATATTACCATTTTATAAACATTATTGTTACCTATTTATATTTTTTTAGCCTACATTGTGTCCCACCGCTGGGCAAAGGGCTTCCCTTGTTTCTTCCAAACCTCCCTGTCTTGTGCGATCTCTGGTCATGTTCGCCCTGCAAATGTTACTAGATCGTCACACCACCTTCGGCGTGGTCTACCTCGACGGCGATGTCCTCCCCAGGCGTCCAGTGAGTGACGATCTTTGCCCGTCGCTCCGGGTGCATTCATGAGACGTGTGCAGCCCACTCCCACTTCGGCCTGGCTGTTTTTTCTTCAACATCCGCTACTTGAGTTATGAAGCGCAGCGTGGTGTTTCTAACTAAAATTTAGAGCATTTAGAGCATCATTATTATTTTATTTATTATGGAAAGGGATGCATATATACGAGCGCGTCGACGTGTGATTTGAGAACGTATATAACGTATAGAAAATATATAAAATTTGGGCCAAAACAACAGTATCTAATCAGGGTGAATGCCGAATGTAAATTAATTTTAGAGAGTCTGTCCGAAATGTCGTTGAAATTTTTAATTTTTTCATCGATGAAAGGAGAAAAACTATTTTCTAAAATTGGGGAACCTAGGAGGTGCAGTGAACTTTTGTCTAAAATTTTGATTTGTGGGGCTATTGCATTATAGGAGATGGCTAAATACAAGTATGGACGACTTTTCAGCAATGAATTAACATGGTACCTAGCAATATGTAATGCTGAATATTAGTATTTCATGTAAAAAAAGTTTCAGGAACTTTTATTATCTATAAAATCCTGAAAATGAAATCGTGTAACTCCTACGTCAATAGGCATACAAAAACTGCAAATAAATGACATTGCTATGAACTTTTTCCTAGGCGTTTAGATGTATCTGCGATAATATTGATAATTGTATTTTTGCCTAATGACCCACCCCGGGTAATTGCACCAAAAACCGCGATACAACGAGCATTCTACAATCCACGCAAAAATCACTCCCCGCCCGCGTGTATTTAAGTATTAAACTCTTGTAAACCCTAAACTACTTATTCAAATGAGTTGAAATAAAGACAGTTTTCACAGACAATTTATGTAAGTGGTTGAAATGATGAAAGCATTTGAAAATAAGGATTAATATTAACTGAAAATAAATGGACTCGAGAGGCGGGTTCTGGGCGCTGAATGGGGCAAGGCGCGCAAGAATAACACTTAGGCGGCAGGATTTTTCTGACTTGAATTATATTGGTCAATACAACCTACACGAATGTATACCTAAACCTTCCGGAAGAACCAATCGACCTACTGGTGACAGCCCCATCAAAATCTGTTTGTTGATAAATCCGTACAGACAGACTGAGAGACAAACGCGCCAGGAGGACTTAGTTTAATTAGTATGTGGTGATTGTTAAATCCTGCCTAAACTAGATAACGAATACAGTGAGTAAAGATATTGAAATAAAACAACAAAAATGCGATTAATTTATTTATTCTGTGAATCTTATAAGAACATTAATCTAAAAACTTAGTTTAGGTTATCTGTCTGTCTGATCAAATCATTCTGATTGGATGTTAGCCCAATAACACAACTAGAGAGAGAGAGGTCAGGGACAGTAGTCCTGACGATTTGTAGGCCGAGAAACTGAATATCCGAAGAGGAAGATGATCCATGCTACCGGATGGGCATGTAAATATAAAAGAACACACTGTGTTTAAAAAACATTTTATTTACATAATAGAAAGCTGGATGTGACGTTGGTAAATTTTGCAAAATTGAATTGTTTCCTTCCACTGCTTGGCGTTGTATACTTCTCACAGAATGGCCTCAAGTTATGCGCACTATTGTATGACCAAATAAACGTACATCACTAGTTGCTTCTGAATTCAGCAGTTCATAACAAGGATGACAAATGTTGGCATCCTTTGGAACCTAGAACAAACTTAATTACCTTATTACCCACATGAATTATTTATAATACCTACATATTTGATTATTAGGACATCTAAAGCAACTCTGTTGTAGTCGTGACGTGTTGAGACGAGATGAGTCTTTCTGATTCATTGCCATTGAGTTCATTATGTAGGTATTTTGAAAACACGGTAAACAACTTGAAGTCACATTTGTTCGATGTTTCATAAATTTATTGGTTCTAGAATGATTTTAGCTGTAGATGAATTACCTCAATTTTGTTAACCATCGTGCTAAGATAGTGAGTAGAAAAACAGGCAATGAAGAGGCGATAGTTTATGCATCACAGGGTGAATTGATTGCAAGTCAAGTCCGTGTCGAGTAGCAAGAGGTCAGTAGGTAGGCAAGCGCACACAATAAGCAAGCGAGGGTCAATGAAAATCCAAAATGAAAAAGCACAACGAACAAGCAAACGGCAGTGTTCCAACGATGTCTAACATCTGAAGTTTGTTTTTTTCATAGAGATGGAATTGAACGTCAAGTGTATTGTAATCAAATCAATAAAATAATTGATAGGGTTGAAAGATAAAAATATAAATAGTTTTTGTCGACCAGTATTCAGTTAATATTTTTCGACACAAAATAGGTAGTAACATTAGACGAAGAAGCACATTCTGAAGCTTTCAATTATTTTTATTTGATTTTGATACGAAAAGAGTGGAATTGAATAGAGTCAATTGTCACTTAGAAAAAACCCCATTTCCCTGTGAAAACACAATAAGAAGCAACTATACAGGTTTCAGAAAATAAATCGTTTTGATACCTGTTATCAAAAATCGATATTAAGTATATATTTGATTTGACATTTTAGAAACGCGACATGACCCGTCCCTATTTTGCAGTATGTATTATTATTCCCCTTGAACTTATCATGTCAATCAAAAAGAGCAACTAAGATACTTTTTTTATGTTTAACTGTTCACGAAAGTTCTAGGAAATTATTAAACGCTTAATAATTCATGAATGAATATTTAAATATTACGAGTTAATGTGAGGTTACTAGTCATGCTTGGGGCAGCCATTTAGCCATGTCCTTTATCTAGAGTCAATTGTCTGTCGGTTAAGTCAGAAAGGTAAAGTTCACATTTTGAAGGGTTAAGATCCAAGCCAATAGATTGAAATTCCTGTTTGAGGAGTTGTAGATCTTTCAAAACAGTGTCTACATCACCTCCTAGCGACCCATCGTCTAAATACCACACATTAAATTTTGAATTTAGTTTCTGTAAAATTGGATGAATAGGCTAAACTGAAAATGACTGGCACGAGAGGTCACCTTGTTGGCATCCAACTGCAGATTTTAAAACATTGTCCTTGTATAATAATTTGGAGGGGTGCCTGTAGCACTGCCACATAAAACCATAAATTTCGGGTAGAAATTCAAATTTCCTATTATATTACTGGAACGACGATAATTCGTCTACTTGAAGGCAATTACTTAAGTTTGTATTTTTTCAAGAATTTTGATTTGGGAAATTACTATTTATAATGATTATGTACCTAACAGATTCCTGTATATACTATCTAGAAGGAGGTATTGTGTATTTATTTTATCATTTATTTCTTGTGTTATTTATACATATATCTTATCGTATACTGCACCGGGTGACGTCATCACGTCAACGCCCTCTGTCGTTGAAAACGTTCTTCACAGATTACCCAAAATATATAACCAACATTTTGTTAAAATAGACATATTTACGTTCGCTCAAAATGTATTTAAAAAAGAATTAGTTAATGCACTTAAAACCTAATAATTAAGTATACTTAATAATAAAAATAAGCCCTACCTTTCTTCCCTAATGTATGTAAGTAAATTAATACTTTTAGTAATATGTGGAGACGTTGTTGATTGTACGTTAACCCACTTTACTGTATACTTAGATGTAAGACAAAATGTACAATTGTTTGTTTTCCCTAATAAAATAAAATAAAACGCTGGGACTCTGTCTCGCATAGGGTCGTAGCATTATGCTGAGCGATGTCAGTTTTGCGTGGATATGACGCATATTTTCCCCCAACTCCCCCTTTGCCCAGCCGTGGGACAAAAGTGGCTAACAAAAAATTAGTGTCCGACCGAAAGTTCGGTTTCGGTTTCGGTTTCGGCCGAGTTTCGGCCAAAAATCAAGTTTCGGTGGCAGTTTCGGTTTCGGCCAAAATTGGCCGAAACTTTGGCCGAAACCGAAACAGTAACAATTAGTGATTTGATTTATTGATAACTGATAAAAATTTTACTATGAGAACTTAATTTGAAAAAATAATAAAAATATTATTAATATTTTTTTATATTATTATCTATATTGTATATAAAATTCAAAGTCCTGACTGACTGAGACATCAACGCACAGCCTAAACCGCTGGTCCTAGAGACATGAAAATTGGAGGGTGTATTCTTCGTGAAGAGTAGGTATCCACTAAGAAAGGGTTTTTCGAAATTCCACCCCTAAGAGGGTGAAATGGGGGGATTTTGTTTGTATGAAAAATCTTATTCCTTGAGTTATAAACTTGAAACTTGGCACGAATACTTATCTAAGTAAATTATGAAGTGGGGCATTTTTTGTTTTTATAAACTACCCCCTAAAAGGGGATTGGGGGGTTTCAAAGTTTGTATGGAAGAATTTTAGCGCGCGGTCCGATTTAATCGAAACTCAGTATTTATACCTAAAATTTAAAGGAAAGAATAATTATTATCAGGGTTTTTCGAAAATCTACCCCTGACGGCCTGAAAACGGGTAGTAAATTTTACAGGGGAGGATTTTATAGCGTGGCTTGATTAACTCGAAAATTGGTATAAATAATCTTTGAATCAAGTTATGAACACATCCCAAATATTTTTTTTTTAAATTCCACCCCTGTGGGGGTGAAAAGCGGGGATACAGTTTATATGAAAAATCTTATTCGTTAGGTTAATAATCTTGAAAATTGGCATGAAAACTCGCCTAAGTAAGCAATAAAGTTTATCATTATTAGTTTTTCAAAACTACCCCTCAAAGGGGGATATAGGGGTGTTGAAGTTTGTGTGGAAGAAATTGAATGCGCGGTCCGATTAACTCGAAACTCAGTATTGATACTTTCGATAGAAAATAATTAATAAAAATTGACCCCTGACGGGGCAAAAAGGGGTAATTCGGTTTTTAGGGGAGGATTTGAACTTGAAACTGTATGTTACATTTTCACGCCTAAGCCACTGAACTTCTGATTTGGCAAAGCGATAGATGGCATTCTGGGGAAGCACATACTTTTTATCCTGGTAGCACGTTCCCGTGGGATTCCTACATTCACGCGGGCGAAGCCGCGGGCAGAAGCTAGTATTAAATAAATGATTACAACAAAATTAATATACCTAGGCACTATGTTTCCATTTCATGTCCTAATTAATGCAGAATAATGGGTAAAATGCACCAAATTTCAGTATTTTAAGGAATTTAAAACTTAACCACGTGAGTTTCGGTTTCGGTTTCGGTTTCGGCCGAAACTGAAGCCACGGCCGAATATTCGGTTTCGGTTTCGGTTTCGGCCGGAAAACCAGTTTCGGTCGGACTCTACAAAAAATATATAAAAAAACAAACCTCTGCTTACCCTTTCTAAGGAACGGCGTGATGCTGTGTTATGTTGCAGGTTCCCGGTGTACTTGGAAGGACGCCACTGGTCTCTGCGTCAGTATATATCAGTGTGAAAGTTCTCAAATTTTTCTCAAGACGAAGAAGGAGATTCCACCGGTAAGCATTATCATTGTTACCTACTACAGCACTCGGCAATAGTGTAGCTTTAGAATCAGATCTTTATTTGCTTCGAATGTAGGTACAGGTAAGCAAGAATAAAGTTTATTTGGACACAGTTCGTGACACAAAATATACAAAATTAACATAATAAAATAATATTTCAATCAACAATAGTGTGTGTCTCACGGCTGCGCCAAAAAGGTTCATTTCAGCATTATTGCGACAGATGCTGTCGAACGCTGGTTTTTATTAACCGACTTCTAAAAAAGGAGGCGGTTCTCAATTCGGATGTTTATATACAGGGTGGCAGGGAAACGCTTCCGAAAACGAAGACAGGTGATAGGGCTACTGATTCTCGATACGATACCATAAAAAAATGAGAAAAAAAAATGAACAATTTTACCTATTTTTTTTAGCATTTTTCGTACACTATGCTGTGAGAACAGTTAAATTAAACCATTATTTGCTATTAAACACATTTTTTTTCTTTACAACTCTAACAAGCAATGTATTCGTAAATAAATATCATCTGACGCTTGCGCGTGACCTCAAGTTCAAAGTGCGCGCGCGCTCGCCGACAGCTGTGCGGCTGACGACCCCAAGTCCACGTGACGCGCGAAAATAATCAATTTCAGGCGAAAGGTTATTGGTATCCGTTTGCATAAAGGTTGTATATAATCTACGTTCTGGCTTCGGAAGCGTTCTCCTGACACCCTGTATATATTTTTTTATGTATGTTCGATAACTCGGTTATATAGACGGATTTGCAAATTTCTTTTTAAGCCGTTGGTCCTGCGCCTGATCTCTCTCCTATCGTGTCGGATTGCCGTCCCATCGGACTATGAGAGTGAGGGAAGAGGGAGTGCACCTGTGTCTGCGCGCACACTTGTGCACTATAACATCTCCCGCGCCGAATGCTAGTCTCCGTTGAGATTGGCCGCCGTGACCCGAAATACGCTCTGGAGGACTTTTTATACGGGTTGTGATGTTAAAAATTCTTTGTTTATTTTCAGATATGCATGTTCAAAGGAAAGGAGCCCATCATCTGCTGCACAGACTGCACTATAGTTGATGATGTTAGGTAAGCATGAACCCTGATCCAGTCTCTCAATCAGCTCAGCCTATCGCAGTCCACTGCTGGAGGCCTCTCCCAGGCAGCGCCACAACACCCGCCTTCTGCATCCAGTCTGTCCAAGCCACCTTCTTAAGGTCGTGGTTCTGTCAAGCTCCACACTACGTTTGCCGATACGCGGTCAAGTTAAGCTCAATTATCCCATCAGAAAATATTTTATAATGTTAATTACTTTTGCATAATCTGAGGGGCTTTGCTTGTGGCTAAGTAATCACAGCCGTACGGGTCGATCAATCAGGTTAAGCTACGCTTGCAGCGGTTGGTCTGTGGATGGGTGACCATCTTCACCTACCAAGACTCCTCCGTGCCTCGGAAAGCACGTTAAGCCGTTGGTCTCGGCTGTCATTCGTGGATCTTTGACAGTCGTTACGGGTCGTCAGTAGCCAGACAGTCTGACAACCAGTCTTACCAAGGGGTATTGTACTACCCCGTAACTGGGTTGTGAAGGTCAGGCAGGCAGTCATTTCATGTAAAATTGGTATTCAGCTGCATCCGGTTTGACTGTGGAAACCCACCCCAACATACCTATATGGGAAAAGGTTAGGCAGTTGATGAATTACTTTGCATACGATTGTATAGATACAAGTTTTTCTAACTGAACAGACAGCTGTGGTGCTGGGGAGTTTGTTGCGCCACTTCTTCATCCCAGCTAAAGCACTAGGAAGTGGTGAAGAGCGGGCGTTTTGGGGGACTGTCTTTAAGTAATTGTAACGTTCTAAAAGTGTTGGTTCTCAGTCCTCTATTTTTAAAAGAGTAAACGTGGAGTTTCTTGCCGGCTCTTCTCCATAGAAAACGACCAATGGGAACCGTGCTAGCCTAACATAGCTTCTGACGTTTCATAAGTGCCCATGTAGATTTATGTGAAATAAAAATATTGATTTTAAAATAAAAGATTTTTTGTTTGATTTAATTTGTCAAATCTCATATTATCTTTTCTAATTATGAAAAAAATATTTATTGAAATATACCTACCTAATTATATCGTAATACATAAATACGCACTTATACTAAAATAAGACAAACAATGCCAGCTTCTTACGAATCTTTCTTATTTATTTTCAGGAAAATCATATTTAACCCGAAAACAGAACTGCTGTCTTTAACAGGACAAAAATCTAATGACAGTAAGTTAATAAACAATTTGTTAAATTCTAATCTTCTAAAAACTTTTTTACAAAAAAAAAAAACAACCGACTTCCAAAAAAATACACTACAAAGTTAAAAATAACTTTCATTTCGGAAGTCGGTGTCAAAATACGAAAATGCGGGAACCAACGACACCGACTTTTTTTGTAAAAAAGTTTTTATTTTTCACTTTTTAGTTGTACCTATCCCACATAAATTCATATAACAGTACTTGCTATGTAAATCCAACCAATCGTCAACCAATTGTCAAAAAAAAAATGTAATTCGCCATTTTGTGGTGACGGCCATGGTGGCCATCTTGGATTTGAAATTTATCATAGTGTATTCTACTAGTCAAGCCCTTTCATTTGAAACCCATATTGAGGGAGTTGTGAAAAAATATGTAATCCGCCATTTCTTGGCGGCGGCCGTCTTGAACCGATTTTCATCAAACATAGCTAAGAACACTCCCGACAAATTCACCTTTCAAACAAAAGAAACAAAATCAAAATCGGTTCATCCGTTCGGGAGCTACGATGCCACAGACAGACATACACACACACACACAGACAGACACGTCAAACTTATAACACCCCGTCGTTATTACGTCGGGGGTTAAAAATAGTAACTAATGGTTAAATTTTTGCAAAATGTGTTTTTTGATCAATTTTTAGTTTATCTAATGGTTGGTTTTTGTCAATTGGTTGAGTTTAACTACGGATCAAAAAATCGTCCCACGCAATTTCGTTTACCAGTAATTTTGGTTTAAAAACCAAACTACTGAACCGATTTTAATGAAATTTCTATGGGACCTGAAAGTAGGTAGGTAGGTAGGTAGTCTATATCCTTTCAAATAAAAAAATAATTTTGCAAATCGGTTCTTAAATAACGAAGTTCTGAGGTAACAAACGTAAAAAAATAAAAAATAAATTCAACCGAATTGAAGCTCGTCCTTTTTTTGAAGTCGTTTAAAAATAAAGTTTTCGGGCGAGACTATTTTATTCTTCATCTTTGGCTACGCCGTTTCCGGTACACGCGGGGTCAGCTTCCTCAATCATGCGACGCCATTTATTTCGATCTTGTGTGTCTTCCGTAAGTCCCACTTCCCTCATGTCCTTTTGAGGTGAGCGAGAAAGTTAATTAAAGTTTATCAGGTTGTTCAATTAAATCTCCAACCGGCTGGTTGACAGTTCCCGTGACCCAAGGGTTGGCTTTTACCTTGGACAGAGGATAAGTATTGCCATACAACGTGGCAATGCCGCCAGTCTCATGGGTACATTAAGAAGTTTGTACATCCTGCTAATATTATAAACGTGAAAGTTTGTATGGATGGATGGATGAATGGATGGATGTTTGTTACTCTTTCACGCTAAAACTACTGAACGGGTTTGGATGAAATTTAGCACATAGATGGTTTATAACCAATTATTAACATATAAGATATTATTTATATAGGATTAACTTTTTATTCCGATATGCCCACGGGATCGATACTTATTCGGGAAACCGCGGGGTGCAGCTAGTAATATTATAAACGCGAAAGTTTGTGAGGATGGGTGGATATTTGTTACTCTTTCACGCAAAAACTACTGAACGGATTTTGATAAAATTTTACAGTAATATACGTTATTCTGCCCGCGGCTTCGCCCGCGTGGATGTCGGAAGTTATCCCACGGGAACGTGCTACCAGGATAAAAAGTATGTGCTTCCCCAGGATGCCATCTATCTCTTTGCCAAATCAGAAGTTCAGTGGCTTAGGCGTGAAAATGTTACATACAGTTTCAAGTTCAAATCCTCCCCTGTAAAATTAACTACCCCTTTTCAACCCGTTAGGGGTAGATTTTCGAAAAACCCTCATAATAATAATAATAATAATAATAAGCCTTTTTATTTCCAAGACATTAACGTTACAAAAATTGATTAGCAAGTATTTATAGGTTAAAATGTCATGGCCCCTTTCGGGTATAGGCCTCCTCCAAATGCCTCCATTTTTTTCTGTCGTTAGCAATTTTCATCCAGTTACTTCCTGCCACTTTAATTATGTCGTCTATCCAGCGGGCTTTTGGTCTGCCCTTTTGTCTTTTACCTCCAGGACCTGTCCATTTTGTTGCTCGTTTAGGCCATCTTTCTTCAGAGGAGCGGGCAATGTGTCCTGCCCATTTCCACTTCAAGCGCTGTGCGTGTTGTAGTGCGTCTATCACTTTGGTTTTGTGTCTGATTTTTTGGCTGTTGACTTTGTCGATGATCTTTATGCCAAGGATGCTCCTCTCCATGGCCCGTTGGCACGAACGTATTTTTGACAAGGTGTTTATGTTAAAGATCCAGGTTTGGGCACCGTATAGTAAGCAGGGCAGTAGACTCGAGTCCATCACTTTTTTCTTTAATTTGGTAGAGAGTTTTGATTTTAATATTTCTTTGTAGCTCCAGTATTTTTTCCAGGTCATGTTGATCCGCCTGTCAATTTCGTCTTGGTGCCTTGTGTTTTTGAATGACATTTGTTTTCCGAGGTAGATGTAGCTCTCTACGTATTCTATAGGTGTTTGGTTTATTTGTATGGGATTTTTCGTGCCGTTGGTAGATACCTTTGTTTTTGAGGTGTTCAGTTGTAGACCAATACTTTCGCTAGCAGCGCATAGTTCTGTCAGCATTTCCTCTAGTTGTTTTGATGTCTTAGCGAAAAGGACTATATCGTCGGCGAATCTTAGGTTACTGAGGTTTTTTCCTTCTATGATTATTCCTTTTTTGTCCCAGTCTAAGTCTTTCATTATATTTTGTAAGACAGCAATGAAAATCTTTGGTGATAGCGGGTCTCCTTGCTTCACACCTCTACGAATATTAAACTCTGTGCCTAGTCTATCTAATTTGACCCGGCTTGTGCTTTTCCTATATATGTCCTTGATGATGTTAATATATGCGTATGGAAGATTTTGATGCTCTAGTGCGTCCCAGATGCTCTTATGTGAGATAGAATCGAACGCTTTCGCGTAATCAACATACGCTATGTAGAGATTTTTCTTAAACTCTACATGTTTTTCTATTATTTGGTCTAAGGTGTGTATGTGGTCGGTTGTTGAGTACCCTTGGCGAAAACCTGCCTGTTCTACTGGTTGGTTCTTTTCTATAATTGGCTCTATTCTTTTCTCCAGGCACATTGCAAACAACTTATACATTGTTGGTAGTAGGCTGATAGGTCGGTAGTTATTTATATCCGCTGGGTCTCCCTTTTTGTATATAAGTATTATCCGTGACTTTGCCCAATTGTTAGGAATTTCTTGTTCCTCCAGTATTTTATTGAAGAGAGTAGTGAGTGGGCCTATCAGCAGATGTCTTCCAAGTATCAAGGCTTCATTTGGGATATTATCGTCACCTGGGCTTTTATCTTTTTTTAATTTTTCAATTTTTATCATTATTTCTTCTTCGTGGAAGGGTTGGATTGTCAAGTTTCTTTCTTCTGTTTCCGAACGCTTTTCGTAACTGTTATTTTTGACAGATTTATCGTCGTATAGTTTTGTGTAGAAGTCGGAGGCAATTTTTACAAGGTCCTTTCTAGTTTGTTGTTTCTTTGTCGCTTTTTGTGCCTTCAATGTCGGAATCCATGTTTTCTCTGTGTTTAGTTGTTTATAGGCTTTCTTTTGGCTTCCCGTGGCTAGTAGGTGTCTTTCAATTATTTCCATTCTGTAATTTTCGTAGTCTTTTTTAAGTAGTTTATTTGTGGTTTTGTAGAGTGCTGAAAGTGCCTTTTTCTCCTCCTTGTTTTTTGAAGGTTTGTATTGTAATTCTGTGCGTTTTTTTATTAGGCTCTTAGTTTCTTCGGATATTATTTCTTTCTTCGTTTTAATAAACGTAAGGCTCTTTAAGCTTTCCTGTATGTATGACTCTATCTTGAGGTAATATGATCCTATGTCATCGTTATCTTCCCAGCCGACTCGTTCAACTTCCTTTCTTAAGGCAGAGAGGTATGTTTCTTGTGATATTTTGTTGGATAGGTTAACTATTGGCGTTGAATCGAAGGTAGCTCGACTTTCCTTTAGGTTTTCTAATGTTATTGTTCCTCTCAGGAGTCTATGATCGCTTGGAAACGAAAGATTGTTGAGGATTTCAATATTGGTGAAGAGTTTTGGGTAGTTACTCAAAATATAGTCTATTTGGTTTCTTTTTTGTTTATTCGGTGTGATCCATGTCCATAGATTCTTTACGTTTTTCTTGAATATTGTGTTAATTATTGTAAGTTTATTTTTAAGAGCGTATTGGATGAGTTTTTCGCCTCTGGGGTTTCTTTTACCGTAGCAGAATGGGCCTAGTATTGCAAAAACCCTCATACGTGTTATTATTTATTTTTAGTCTTAAGTACACACACAGTATACCTACTGAGTTTCGAGTTAATCGGACCGCGCGTTCAAATTCTTCCACACAAACTTTAACACCCCTATATCCCCTTTGGGGGGTAGTTTTGAAAAACTAATAATGATACTTTAGTGCTTACTTAGGCGAGTACCTATTCATGCCAATTTTCAAGATTATTAACCTAACGAATAAGATTTTTCATATAAACTGTATCCCCGCTTTTCACCCCCACAGGGATTGAATTTTGAAAAATCATTTGGGATGTGTTCATAACTTGACTCAAATATTATTTATACCAATTTTCGAGTTAATCAAGCCACGCTGTAAAATCCTCCCCTGTAAAATTGACTACCCCTTTTCAGGCCGTCAGGGGTAGAATTTCGAAAAACACTTGATACACATTATTCTTTCCTTTCAATTTTAGGTATAAATACTGAGTTTCGAGTAAATCGGACCGCGCGCTAAAATTCTTCCATACAAACTTTGAAACCCCCCAATCCCCTTTTAGGGGGTAGTTTATAAAAACAAAAAATGCCCAACTTCATAATTTACTTAGATAAGTATTCGTGCCAAGTTTCAAGTTTATTAACTCAAGGAATAAGATTTTTCATACAAACAAAATCCCGCCATTTCACCCTCTTAGGGGTGGAATTTCGAAAAACCCTTTCTTAGTGGATACCTAGTCTTTACGGAGAATACACCCTCCAAATTTCATGTCTCTAGGACCAGCGGTTTAGGCTGTGCGTTGATGTCTCAGTCAGTCAGTCAGTCAGTCAGGACTTTGAATTTTATATACATAGATATATAGATTTAACGAAATAACACATAGAATACTTTTTATTCCGATATTATCACGGGATCGACACTAACGCCGGTAAAACCGCGAGGCACTGCTAGTAAAACATAAAAAAATATTCTACAATTTTTTTCTCATTCCAGGGTGTGTGAACTTCGTCCACAAATTGGATTATGACTGCAAAATAAACACTCGAGCTAACTACACGAGGACTTTGGATCCTGTCTCCACTTGCTACGAAATTGGAGTCACCACAGAAGAACTTCCTGTAGAAATGCCAGCCCCAAGAGAATCATACCTGGTAAGAAAATCTGCCTACCTTCAATCAACTCAGCCTATCGCAGTCCATTGCTGAACATAGGCCTCTCCCAGACTGCGCCACATAACCCTGTCCTCCGCCTATCAACAACAACAACAAACAAACAACAACAACAACAAACAAACAACAACAACAACAAACAAACAACAATCTGCCTAGCCTTACGTCAACTGCGTGCCGCGGGTTCGATTCCCGCACGGAACAAATATTTGTATGACCTACAATTAGTTGTTCCGGGTCTGGCTGTTTGTGTATGTGAGTTTATATGTCTGTAAACGCACCCACGACACAGGAGAAATTGCAAGTGTGGGGCAACGTGAAAAAAAAAAAAATTCTATGTTGGGGTCGGCTTCCAGTCTTGCTGGATGCAGCTAAATACCAGCATTTTACGTGGAGCAACTGCCTATCAGACCTCTACAACCCAGTTACTGGGTAATACGATACCGCTTGGTAAGCCTGGTAAACTACAGAACCGGTGGCGTTGCGATCCTTACATACTGCTTTTGACCTTTCTTTCAAGCACGTTGAGCCGTTTGTCCTGCGCCTGATCTCTCTCCGATCGTGTCGGATTGCCGTCCCATCGGTCTATGTAAACACGCCGCTTGTGAAAACTTCACACTGACACTAAACACTGAAATTCAACTTTTTTTTTTTTCAATTGTTCTCTAAGCTTGCAAACAGTGTGCCACGAACTCACAGACGCGGAATTTAACACAGCGCCATCTTGTATAATTTTTAGACGCTCACATAGAGTTACCCCTATACAAAAACGATTTAAAGGAAACAAGTAGGCGCAACAACCCTGGTAGGTGTAACGCTCAGCCGGAAGGAAGGAAGCCATGCCATCACTAGATGGCAAGCTAACCAAAAAATTACTACGCCTGGACAGGAAAGGCCTGCGCCTGATGATGGGGACCATCACGGGACACTGCTCACTAAACAAACATTTCCACACGATAGGCATAACGGACAGCCCCCTGTGCAGAGCTTGCATGGAGGCTGATGAAACCGTCGCGCATATTGTGCTCTTTGAGTGCACAGGCGTCACCCAGATTAGGTCGCAAACCCTCGGGACACCCAGATCTTACACAGATGTTCTCAACAGACCAGGAGACTTAATAAGCCTCTGGAGGGAGGTGGGCTGGTTGGAATAACCACCGACGGCCGCCATGGCCCACGCACAATGGTCCACTTGTAGGACTAAGTGCGGAAACCAAACCCGTAACATAGAACATAGCTGTAACGGTTGAGTGACTATGAGAGTAAAGGAACAGAAAATGCACCTGTGTTTGCACACACACTATTGTGCACTATAACAGCTCCTGCTTACCTGGCTAATCTCCGTTGAGATTGCCCACTGTGACCGAAATCGGTCGGGAGGCTATTATTATTTATGGTTATAGATTCCAAGATAGATTCGCTGTTAATAACACAAAGATTTATTTTTCCAGGCATTATTGGGCTACGGTGCTGATTTGCAAACAGCGCAATGGCTATGTGCTGGGGCTATCATCAGTGAAAGATTCATTCTAACGGCAGCTCACTGTCTTGAGTGGCTGTAAGTATAACATCAAATAGTTTCCCCCAAAGGTGTAAGCAGAAGTGTATACACCTTCTCATGTCACCAGTTATGTTCTTGTTCCATGGAACAGGGGGCAAGCCTGTTGCCATTAAACTTTTTATATACTAACCAATCAATGGACTCTGTCTTTAATATAAGATTTTTATTTTATTTTTATTTATAAACGGGTACAAGGAGCAGTTGTGGCCCAATGATATCGGCTCCAACTTACGAATTGTAGGGCGTGGGTTCGAATTCACGCAGGCGCATTAGTGTAAATCATTTCATCACCACTGCTCTCAAAACGGTGAAGGAAAACATCGTGAGGAAACCGGCATGTCCTAAAACCAAAAATTTGAAGGCATGTGACATCTACCAACCGGCACTGGGCTCGCGGGGTAGATTACAGCCCAATCTCTCTTGTAGAGAGGAGGCCTGTGTCCCAGCAGTGGGAACATTATAGGCTGATTATGTTATGTATGAGTGCTTATCTGACCTCAATAACCCAGTTACTGGGTAACTTCATACCCCTTGGTAATACGGGTTGTCAGATTTTTGGGCTACTGACTGCCCATAACAACTGTCAAAGATCCACGAATGACATGCTGGGACCAACTTTCCGAGGACGGAGTGGTCTCGGTATGTGAAGATGGTCGCCAATCCTCGGACCGACCGCGGCAAACGTAGCTTAACCTGATCGATCGACCAGTGCGGCTTTTATTACCTTAAGTAACATTACACTGTTCTAATTTTCAGAGGCCCTGTGAAATATGTAGCTGTAGGCATCAACAAACGTACGGACCCTCCCAAGATGTGGCAGAAATACAGCGTGAAGAGGATCATCGCTCACCCGGAGTACCAGCCACCTTCCAGGTACAATGACATCGCCCTGCTGGAGACTGAGGATACGTAAGTATATACGATTATTACCTACTAGCGCCCCGCGGTTTCACCCGCAGAAGTTTCGATCTCGTGGGAATATCGGGATAAAAAGTATTAAATGTCCTAACCCAAGTCACGATCTACCCATGTGCCAAATTTTATCCAAATCCGTTCAGCTGTTTTAGCGTAAAAGCGTAACGAACAGCCATACAAAAAATAAAATCTTTATAATATTCCCCTTTATTCCCCTCATTTATCCCTTCATTGTTAAGCAGTGATTAGCGACTGTTTAACCATACATTTTTGACGTTTAAACGTTACTTAACTTTAGTCAACGTTTATGAATAAACCCCATTATGTTTCAACTAGTTTCTACCCGCAGCTTTGTCCGCGTGAAATTTCTTGTTTCACATTAAATATATCATATATTATGAATCTCGGCAGCGCTGTAGTTTACACATCGACCACACACACACATCGATCTACATGGTCTTCATAATGATCTGACCAAGAGTAGGTATGTCTGGACCTTAAAAGACACTGTGACCTCTGAGTTTGTTTCGGCCTTTCTTCTCAGACTAGTCAGACAGGAAACGCCGACCTCATCTAGTTTTAAAATATGATTGACGTGTAAAACTGTTTGCACAAACCTACTTACAAAATAAAATCATGTATCATCATCATCTGCCTAACCTTTTCCCAACTATGTTGGGGTCAGCTTCCTGTCCAACCGAATGCTGTAGCTTACCATTAGTGAAATAAATTTCGGAATCGGATGAGTAGTTCCAATGACAACCCCCTAACAGAAACTCACTTTGACCCCTACATAATATTAGTATAATGAGACTCGTTTGCATATAAAATTCAACGCCCCAGTAAAACGCAGTTCCACAGCCCACAGCTATGCTAGGCACGTTTCATGAATCCCTTTTACAGTAAGGTGCCCCGAGGCAAATGCAACTAGAAAAAATAAGGTTCCAACTTTGATTTTGTGCAGTTTAATTTTTATTGTAAATTTACTTTATTTGCTTAATCTATCCGATTTACAATTTCATTAATATTACATTTAACCTAGTTCTGAAAAGAAAGTCCTTAAGGAATTGATATAATTAAACGATTTTCTAGTAGAGGTAGAAAAAGTTACAATTACCCCGATAAGGGGCAAATGCAACTAATGACAATCGTAGTGTATCTATTGGTCTTAAAATTATGATATAACAAAGTTATTCAACGCAACGTGATAACGTAGGCGAATTTGAAACGTAAGTTCACGTACCTAAGCTCAGTTTGGAGTAAAATACATATTTCCTAATTTCAGGGGAATTGCAACTATTTCGTTAATAGTTAGTGTTGTGAATTTACTTTTCACTTTTGTCGATTATCGAATTTTATTGAATGTTTGATACGAGGAAAATAAAAATAACAGCAGGATATGCACAGTGTTTTAATAGCAAAAGAAAGATAAGATAGATAAGATAAGATAAGATAAGTCTTTATTTGCCTTAAACATGGTATAAAGGTGTTACAGTTTGGTAATATAATATAGTCCACATGTTTAGCTATACAACATCGTGTATCAATTGCATGCAAAATACTTAGAATCTATTAGTAAGTAGAAATAAAATGTCAAAGCTATAAAACATTTTCCACAATACAATCATCTTAACATAATATTATTTAATGTCAGAAATTAATATAAACGAACAAAATTAAAAACTCATAATTGTAAACATTATTCGCAACAGTTCTATAACATTACATAATATAACTTAAAGTAAAAAAAAGGAAATTAATAAAGTCAATAATTATAAAATTAAAATGTCAAAATTATAAACATTATCGACGATCCGGTATGTCAATATTTGTGAATTATAATTTAATGTCAAAAAAATCCTTAATGTCATAAAAATTATGTTCATTCAGCCATTTAAAGAGTCTGTTTTTAAAAGAATTAATATTAAATAGCAATTTCATTTCTTTTGGAATTTTATTATAAATGCGTACACACATCTCAAGAAAACTTTTAGAGTACTTGGCTGATTTAGGAGTATCCTGCAATACAAGTCTACATGGATCCCTATTACGAGAGTATATTTGATTGACTTTCTTGAATAATTCCTTATTATTATATACAAAGTTACATATCTCGTAGATGTACAGTGAAGGAAGTGGTAATAAACCAAGCCTTTTAAAATGCGGCTTACAGGACTCGTCAGTACGGATCCCACAAATGGCTCTGATGCATTTCTTTTGCGCGATAAACGCTCTGTTTTTATCTGTACTGTTACCCCAAAAAATAAGCCCATATCGTAAAATCGATTCTATGTAAGCATGGTAGGTTATAATGGCGGTTTTTTTATTCGTCACATTCTTGACTTGCCTGAGAGCATAAACGAACTTATTAGACTTGTTGCACAAATTATCTACATGTATCTTCCAATTTAAGTCTTGGTCTATGAGTATACCCAGAAATTTTGTATGTGGAACTTCTTTTAATCGATCAATATTAAGTTTGAAATTGTATTTGGCATGTTTAGATTTATTAAATTGTATGTACATAGATTTATCTAGATTGATTTTTAATTTATTTACCTGTAGCCATTCTAGAATGTTGTCAATAGTATTATTTATGTCAATTTCGTGATCAGATTTCAATTTATACTTTTTATCAGATGTCACTATGATTGAAATGTCATCTGCAAATAATATACAATTATGATTGACCTGCTGTGGTAAGTCATTTACGTATAATAGAAACAGTAAAGGGCCTAATACACTCCCTTGTGGTACACCGCATTTTTTTACTTTGAGCTCAGAGGAGTATGAGGTTAGTAAATCTTCATTTACTTTACTAATAGCAACGTATTGATTGCGGTTACTTAAATAAGATGCAATCCACTGCAGTGCTAAACCTCTTATTCCATTTCTTTCTAATTTTTCCAATAATATATTATGTGCCACAAAGTCAAATGCTTGAGATAGGTCAAAAAATAGTCCTGTCGTGAAGTGATTGTTATTTAAAGACTTCAGGACATGGCTCAAAAGATTATATATGGCTAATGTTGTTGACTTGTGCTTTTGAAATCCGAACTGTTCCTTTGCTATAATATTGTATTTGCTACAAAAGTCGATAAGCCTTTTGTGCATACATTTCTCAAATAGTTTGGACAAGATTGGTATAAGGGTAATTGGACGATAATTTTTAACGTCTTTTTTGTCGCTTTTCTTGTACAAGGGTTTTACAACTGATAACTTTAGAGCATCAGGAAAAGTTCCGGTCGAAAATGAAAGATTAATTAGATATGTCAATATAGGACTTAATTCTACTCTGCACGCTTTAATTATTCTTGTACTAAGTCCATCGTATCCTTCTGAGTTAGTATTATTTAAAGCCATTATTTCTTTTTTTATTTCGTCTTCAGTCATAGCACTAAGAAACATGGAATTAGGAACTAAAGCGTTATTAAACTTATAATAAACTTGTAAGTTATTAAATGTCACAATGTTAGTCGAGTCAATAAAATAATCATTAAACGTATTCGCTATGTCAGTGGGATCAGTCAGTATTGTCTTATCTACTTCTATTTCCGAAATATTAGTGTCGCATTTTATGTTCCCAATTTCATGGTTAATGACAGACCACGTTGCTCTGCATTTGTTTTGACTATTTTGTATAAAATTAATGTTTGAATTCATTTTTGATTTCATAATGCATTTTTTGAGAATCGATGAATATTTTTTATATCTTATTAAGTACGATCGAGTTTTATTTTTATAATAAAGATACCGCAACGATCGTTTAGTTTTGCAGCTATTTCTAAGACCCTTACTTATCCATTTTCGTTTATTTGCATTAGAGTTATTAATTTTAATTTTAATTTTAGGGAAGCATAAATTATATAATAGGCAGATTTATATATTATTTATAAATTATATAAAAGAAACCGCGATATGATTTTACGACTCCTCGTGATCCGCGTAATCGGTGAACCAAAGTAGACCTCCGAATTCCGTAGACGTCAGCCGCTTGATAGGTGTTTAATTTATTGTTCCTAACATCTTCTAGTGCTTTTAACGAATTTTCCTGGGAATATTTTATTTCTGTTTTCCGTTTATAATTCCGGACCATCTAAAACAATAGATTAATTTTATTTATGAATATCATCATTAGCAATATGTAATCCAGTAATGCACAATATCAATAAAAATTAATATTTCACAGAATTAAAATATCGACATGGCCCATCACTATTATTTCATGGTTACATACAAACCAACACGGGGGAAATGCAACTAACCTCAAAGTTACAATTACCCCATTTTTGGTTATTTTCAGGGAAAATGTAACTAAACACATATCTTGTTCTATCTTTAACGAATCTTTAAGCAAAAAATAATCATAGCTACTTACGATTGTCAACAATACACTCCAATTGAAACACCAGCAATAAAACACTCTAAAACATATTTTTTGTAGATTTTAATCACCACGTGCGTCCGAACAAAATTGTTTCAAAATGGCGGTTTGACAAATCAACCTGTTTTACCTTCATTTTAGCTGCAATGCTGCCACCTATTAGTTGTATGTAACAATAATGGTATGCTCAGTAATCTAGAGATGGTGTTATATTTATAAATGTAATATTATGGGAGATATTTAATGTAGTTACAATAACCCCGTAGTTGCTTTAGCCCCGGGGCCTTACTTCATAATCATAATCATAAATCATTTATTTGCCTGAAATATGGTGGGTACACAAGATGTTAAATTAAATTATAGCACAGGACATATTTCACCCTCATTACGGGCATGAAAAATTATAGTTAGTTTACAACAATCATTTTTAAAAATTAAATTACAATTATTTTAATTATTACAATTTATAAGAAAATTTGGATTACAATAATTATTACAATCATTTAAGTTACAATTAGTAGAGTTACAGTTATTTTATTACAATAATTTCAATATACAATTATTAAAGTTATATTAGTAGATTTCAATTACTTAAATTATTAATAAGGACAAAGTCACAGGAAATAAGAGGCATAATCAGTATCTTAGTGGACACCAAATCGGCATGTGCTTTTATTCAAAAAATCTTTAACCGTGTAGAAGCTCTCCCGTCGTGCTGTTCAAAGACATATGACACCCACGAACCCTCACTGGGCCCACATGGTGGATCACAGAGCTCACAGAGATCTGTGGCCCAGCAATGAGAATATTATAAGGTCTTAAGAGAAAAAACGACTACATACTCAGATTAATGCCAAATCCTTTTGATATTTTCCAGGATAACATTCAGCAGAGAGGTGCTGCCTGCCTGTCTACATTCAGATCCAAATACAACTGATATATTTACGGAAGCAAATATCCTTGTCTGGGACCGTGACGGCAAAGACCGAGGAAGTTTGGCACAGGTGAGAAATCCTCATTCATAGAGAAAGAAAATACGTTTTCATACCACTTGCTCAGAAAAGTGTCATTCTATGCCACAAAAAGCGAACATAACAATAGTCACTTTTAATCTGTTAAAAACAGGGAAAGAAAATTGTACTGAATTTCATTCATCCTCTAGGGGGAGAATGTGATTTAAATTTGGAATACTTACCAAAATTTATACTGAACTACATCTGTGTTTACACAATTGAGTTTGTATATAAAGCATTATTATACATCTTTTTGAAAAAGGAATACGCATTTATTATGCAGTTATGATTATTAAATAAAATTACGAAAACCGACGAGGCCGCATGAGCTTGATGCCTTTGCTTTTCCGACAAAAAAATATGAGTCTAGGAAATTGCCGCGTTTTTGTTTTCTTCAAATACATAAACGTTAAGTTTATTTTTTCGCAAATGGTACGAAAAGTAGAGTATTTTCCTCGGTGATAAAGCTGTCTTAGTCTTGGGTGAACTTAAATCCCTCGCTACACTCAGCACGTTTTTAACACCCTCGCTACGCTCGGGAGTAAACCACGAGTCCTTCGTTACGCTCGCGATTTAAATCGTCACCCGCGCCAGAAGACACTGCTTTATCCCCTTGGTTAATAATCTACTATTATATGTGGTAAACATGACGAGTAGGGGGAAAATATGCGTCACATCCACGCAAAACGGCTATCGCTCAGCATATTGCTAAGAATAGAATAGTATACCTACTCTTTAATATGTACACCATTTAAATTACAGAACATAAGTATATAGGTACATTTTACAAAGGGTGACACAGTGGGCGATCTTATCGCTAAGAGCGATATTTTAGAGAAAATCTTTGGATGGATTAAAATTAAGGAGAGACAAATAATGTAGGTACCTAGTCTGTGGTGTACCATTTACATTACACAATAAATATATACATAAAGTCTAATGTACTAATCTAAATAAATATATACATAAGGGGAAAAGGTACTTTTGATCGTCTTTCCAAAAAAAACATACTTGATTCTAATTGCCTTTTCCATAAGGTAGTTTCGTATAGAGATGAATGGGCAAGAACCTCCACCGTTACTCTTTTAAAATGTATTTACAGACGGGTTAAAATATTTGGATAGCTTGAGCTAGCTAAGACATTTTTCGTAAGTTATTTTTTTTAAATTGGATCTTCCATCAATCAATCAAATCAGCCTATCGCAGTCCACTGCTGGACATAGCCCTCCCCCAGGCAGCGCCACAACACCCTGTCCTCCGCCTTCCGCATCCAGTCTGTCCCAGCCACCTTCTTTAGCTCGTTCGTCCATCTAGCTGAAGGGCGTCCCACACTGCTTGCCGACACGCGGTCTCCACTCCAGGGGTTCTACTCCGAAGTGCAAAGTGCGAATGTTCTGATCGGACCGACACATGGCCGAACCGAATATTATTGAAAAATGCGAAAAAAGTTCGGATCGGCTGTTGAGTCGGGACCATAGTCAAAATTCGAAAGAGTGTAGGAGTGTAGGATCGGGACCGACGGAACTAAATAGTAACTTCATAGCAGGAAACGGCCGAACATTCGGCCGATACTACTTCGGAGTAGACCCCTGGACTCGTCTGCTCCTTCGACAAACATGGCCAGCCCACTGCCACTTCGCTTTGCTTACTCTGCAAGCTATGTCGGCAACTCCGGTTCTTTTCCGGATCTTCGACACTATACTTACTTTACATGACCGCGTAGGTACGTACACTTTTGTATGGAACAGCAGGTTTTTTTTTCATAACCGACGAACCATTTCTACGCTAGGGGGTCTCGAATCCGTTCTCTCGCTCGTTTATAGTTTGCACGTCGATGTTTATGCTTAACTGCCTCGTTAGTCTCGTGGTGGCAAGCGCGACTGCTCAGCATGGGGTCCTAGGTTGGATTCCCGCGTCGGACAAAGTGTTATTGGGTTTTCAATTGGAATTTCTTAGTAACAGTCCGGAGTTTGGAAGTTGGCGGTTTAATACCTCCGTGCCTCGGAAAGCACGTAAAGCCGTTGGTCCTGCGCCTGATCTCTCCCCGGTCGTATCGGATTGCCGTCCCATCGGACGATGAGAGGAAAGGAACAGAGAGTGCACCTGTGTTTACGCACACACTTGTGCACTATAATATCTCTCGTACCTGGCTAATCTCCGTTGAGATTGGCCACCGTGACCGAAATCGGTCCGGAGGCTATTATTATTACGAGTATGCCCTGTAGAGATAATTAATATGTTAATCAATTTGGATTATTGAACATTTCCAGGTCACTCTCCAGCAATTCGATGAGATACAGTGTTCTATCTTCTACCCAGCTCACAATACATTAGTAAATGGCTACAGTGATATCTCACAGATCTGCTATGGAGACACTGAGAAACCTATGGACCCTTGTCAGGTATGAAATATAAATCATCTGTCTTGCTTTTTCCCAACTATGCTGGGGTCCGCTTCCAGTCTAACCGGATGCAGCTGAATACCAGTATTTTAAATACATAGAGCGACTTCCTAGCTGACGTCCACAACCCACTTACTGGGTAACACGATAGCCTTCGATAAGACTGGCTGTCTTGGTGTTTAAGAAATCGGCGCCGAAACCCAACATTGATTAATTTAGACAAAAAAGTACTCATACCCTGTCCATTAGGACACCGTTTTTTGACAGCTGTCATTAGAGCGTAGGTACATATTCCAGATTATGTAAAAGTTAACTTTAAAATACATATATAAAAAGCCTTATCTTATTGAATTCTCTTATTTATGGCCTCTTACAGACATTATTATACCGTACGTGTATCAATCAATGTATTGTGTGTTGGTGCAATCATTAGTTCCATCTGTCAAAAAACTGACAATATAAAAAAATTAGGACAACATTTAAACTATTAACCAAACCTATCTAATACGAAATGTTGGAATGGCTCCGACTTCTTAAAATTAAGACAAGGTTTTATGTCAAGTGAAGTAAACAAAATAATATTATTTTTCACTTTTTGTGTTTTTTTGAAGGCGGTTCTTTGTTCAGTGAAAAAATTAATATTCTACTTGATATTATAAACGCAAAAGTTTGTGAGGACGGATGGATGAATGTTTGTTAGTTTTTCACGCAAAAGCGTGCTTTGTAGTAGCTTGTACATAGGTACCTACATCAAAATAACACATAGAATACTTTTTATCCCGATATTTCCACGGGATCGACACTTATGCGGGTGAAACCGTGGGCACTGCTAGTTCTGTATAAGTTTAAGTAAATCAGTAGTTTTCATATCCTTTTTTTTCTACTTATTTGTTTTTTTTTTCGTTTGTTCTTTTTTTTTTCATACATATTTGCATCAAAATGTCGAACTTCATGCGGCATTCGATCGCCTGCGACTGAGCATTTCCACGGTGCATTTTTGTCACCCGCCGCGTGCGACCTGTCGCCGCACGAGCACGACAAAAGTCGAAACCTACTCTCCTCCTCCTTGCGATTTCAGTCACCTGCAGCCTAGTCGAATTGCCATTTAGAGGACCCATACACCTACAATAATATTGCGCAATGTTGATGATTGCACAATATGATTGATGAGCTCCGAAACCCACACGGTACAATTAAATTGAGACAATAAAATTGAACAAGCATTCTCGTCATAACTTTCTTCAGTGCACCATGTCTGATAAAGATTTGGCTGCAGCTATCGAGTGTTTAATTGTAGCGAAACGGCAAAAACGAAAACGCCGAATCTGGACTAAGGGCTGGTTGATGAAAAGGCCAATCTACAATAACGAACGCCTGTTAAAGGATCTAGAATTAAGTGAATTAAAGTTTTTTGTGCCATTTTCGCTGCAAAAATACACGCGTGCGTAGGTACGCGACCGCTCCGAACTAGACTAAAAAATATTGGGCAATATACCCATACACAAGACACAATAAATAAATATTGTGCAATAAAATTTAAAAGTCCTCAATCTTTTACTCAATCATTGCGCAATCTTCAATACTACCCCTATTTATGTTCAATAATATTGTGCAATCATCAACATTGCGCAATATTATTGTAGGTGTATGGGTCGCCTATAAAGACTATTATCACCTGTATAAAGACCGGATTACTAATCAATTGTTTTTCTTCCTCAGAGCGACAGCGGCAGTCCCTTGATAGCCAACTCCAAACTCTTCGGCTGTGCCCCGAGTATCCTGGGTGTGTCATCATTTGACAGGACCTGTGGCACCGCGGGCAGTTCTGAACTATTCACAAAAGTATTACATTACATACCTTGGATTGAGAGCGTTGTGTGGCCTAGAGGAGTGATTTATTAGATAAGACTTTTTTAAGTTGTTTGTTTGGATGGCAAAGAAAGAAAGAAAATAAGTTTATTTGGCCCAGGTTAAGTAAGGCACACAATATTCACACGAACAATAAAAAATCAGAAAAAAAATCTTAAACAATACCCTGTCCATTAGGTAAACCGTTTTTTGACAGATGGAACTAGTGATTGCAGCAACACACAATACATTGATTGATACACGTACGGTATTATGATGTATGTAAGAAGCCATAAATAAGATAATTCAATAAGATGAGGCAGTTTATCTTATATATAAAATTCTCGTGTCACAATGTTAGTCTGCATACTCCTCCGAAACGGCTTGACCGATTTTGATGAAATTTTTTGTGCGTATTCAGTAAGTCTGAGAATCGGCTACTATCTATTTTTTTTTTTTTTTTTCAAACCCTTAAGTGATAAGGGATGTCCACCCTGGGGTAGGAGTAGTGTAGGAGTAGGGTAGGAGTAGGGTAGGAGTAGTGTAGGAGTAGGGTGGGAGTAGGGTAGGAGTAGTGTAGGAGTAGGGTAGGAGTAGGGTAGGAGTAGGGTAGTAGTAGGGTAGGAGTAGGGTAGGAGTAGGGTAGGAGTAGGGTAGGAGTAGGGTAGGAGTAGGGTAGGAGTATGGTAGGAGTAGGGTAGGAGTAGGGTAGGATTAGGGAAGGAGTTGGGTAGGGTAGGGGGTAGGACACCACGCGAACGAAGTAGCGCCGGGCAGCTAGAAATAATTTATATGGCAAAACAACGTTTGTCGGGTCAGCTAGTATTATGTATATTTATTTTATTCCGCATTTTAAAGTTAACTTTTACGTAATCTGGAATATGTACGTTGTAAGACAGCTGTCACAAAACGGTTAACCTAATGGAGAGGAATAGTATTGTGGGCCTCACGGCTGCGCCAAATAGGCCCAGTTCAGACAGGTCAGCATAAATGTCAGACAACTTATGCCGGACGCTGGTTTTCAACTGGACTCTGTGTTACGAGGACGTCTTACGAATATAAATCAGTTTTATGATGACTGTTAATATTTAAATAGATAGATATGTGTCGAAAATAATTGATTAGTTATTTGTTTAAAAATAATTATATTATACTCGTATATGCCTACAGCGGCGAAAGTATAATAACCTTATCGGAAATTATATTTTCGAGCCGTTTGGCGTCGAAACCCTTGCGCCGTGGGGTCCGAGTGCTCATGGCTTGTTCAATGAAATCTCTAAACGGCTGGTTAACATTACCCGTGACCCAAGGGCTGTCTTTTGCCTTGGACAGAGGATAAGCATTGCCATACAACGTGGCAATGCCGCCAGTGTCTTGGACACATTAACAGTCAATAGCGATGCAGAGAAATATTTCGCGTAATATTTTAGTTTTAGTTTGACGGCACGGTTGGCGCAGTGGTTAAGCGATTGACTGCTGCGCTGCGTGTCGCGGGTTCGATTCCCGCACGGAACAAATATTTGTATGACCTACATGTATTTGTTCCGAGTCTGGGTGTTTTTCTATCTATAATATGTATGTATTTACAAAAAAATAAAAATGTATATAAGTAGTTTATCAGCCATCTTGTTACCATAACACAAGCATTAGGTTGCTTAGCTTGGAACAAATGGTGCTGTGTGAAATGTCCAGGGATATTATTATTATTATTAGTTAGGTTAAGATATTATATTTTTATTTTAATAATTTTTACTTTATTTAGTATTAGAAGTTTGTACATATTAAATATTATGGCCGTGACTTACGAGTTGTAGGTCGTAGGTTCGAACCCCGACAGGCGCTTTACTTTGTGTAAATTATTTCATTAACACTGCTCTCAAAACGGTGAAGGAAAACATCGTGACGAAACCGGCATGTCCTAGCACCAAAAAATTCGAAGACATGTGACATCTACCAACCCGCACTGGGTCCGCGTGGTGGATTACGGCCCACTCCCTCTCACAGAGAGGAGGCCTGTGTCCCAGCAGTGGGAACGTTATAGGCTGATTATGCAGTTATTATAGATAATACTCGTAATATAGGAAAGAAATAAAATGGTGTGGTGACACAAGAAATAAGGGAACCACCCATGAGCCCACCTGATGACGCCTTTGGATACCTGCCGATCGATTCTGTAAATATCTCACTGTGAAAAGTTAGGTGAAGTGAACTTAGAGTGAGCTGTCAATAGTGTCAATCCCTAGCATTAGTTGGAATGACAGCTCACTCCACGCTCACTTCACCTAAGATTTCACGGTGAGATGGTTACAGAATTGCACTGCTGGAAGACCTAAGGCATCATGGATGCGATTGCCATCCCAAAAACAATGCTGAAATGGTGTAGTTACAGCCAAGTTTTTTGTAAACAAGGTGTCGTATAATACAATTTTATTTATTTATTTATCACATTTTTTTATTTGTTGAATACGAAGCCTTTGGGTTACTTTGTATTAATATGTGTCTTATTATGGTACCGTACCGTACCTCAAAAGAAAAAGCGAAACCCTTATAACATCACTTCGTTGTCCGTCGGTCAAGACCCTTTTTCTCAGGAACGCGTGGAGTTATCATGTCGAAATTAATATCAGATAATCAAAGCTACAATCGCTTGAAGCAGTGAAAAAATCAAACTTCTAAGTCAATGCAATCAAAAGATACGGATGTTGATGTTCCGTTTATGCCGCATACTTTGACACTCGTGAGGGAATCAAAACCAGGAGCCCAATTCTCGCGCAACTCGCGTTCGTTATTGACATTCGAATCGAACTTTTCCCTCGAAAAAATCAAGCCGAGCTATTCTCGCCATGGCGATTCGTGCATTTCACGCAGGAAAGACACGCGACATGCCTTAGTTTACATGCGTCATGCAACGAGTGGTCATGACCAGTCGCGACGTGACGTATGACTGTGTCGACCTTCGTGCGAACGTCAAACAGTGGTTATGTCAATCATAGTTGTGTCAATTGCGAAAGGAAATAATAAATATATTTTAACAAAATGTGTTACGAGTTCATAAACATCTTAGAAGAATCTGCGACCGTCACAACAAGGAAAAACACGAAGAAAACTTCAGGCTTCCGCCAAAGTTGTCAACAGTGGATAGTTGTTGCTTGTGTAGCGTCGATGAATGAGACACTTAGGATACAGAAGCGGAAGGCGCCGGATTTAAAACCAGTCAAATGGACAAGGACGGCTTTACCAGGCTTTACTCTGGTTGAGGGCAAGAAAGGTCGATCGCGTCGCAACCACAACAAAATCGGTACTACTTCTGAAGATTACTGTTGCTGCGTAACCAACTTTGTAGACTGTTCTTGAGGTAACATAGGTTTTGACGAGGTGGTAAAATAAAACGACCAATTCTTCATAAAGTGCAGCGTGTAGAGTGTTGACGTGTTGCGTAGGCGGCGCGCGGAGATGGAGTGAGTGTTGAGCGGAGGCGCACGCCTCTTTTATAATGTGTCCGCTAAGTGGACTTAGTGGGAGTGTGTAGTCTGTAGAAATGCACTTTTATTAACTTTCTCTTATATCTAAACATAACATTTCTTTACAATTATATGCTTACATACTAATAAAATATTGAAAAACAAACAGAGAAATAATTTAAACAGGCAAATCTTACAAGCTAGTAATACTTAGGACAAAAGGGCTTAATCTAACTTAAATAACTAGAGCTGTTATTTACAATCTCCCCCTCGTGCGCAAGCACCACCATAATTAGTGATCAGTCCGTTGTCGTTATCACGATGAGGCGAGAGGCCGGGCGACGAATCCATCCAGCAGCTGTTCTAATCTCGGCTACTCGAACACGTCCATCGGGGCCCGGATAGACTCTAGTTACTTCTCCTCTTGGCCATAATCCTCGGGGCATTGTATTGTCTGCTATTATGACAATGTCGCCGTCTTTTAGGTTCTTATGCTCAGGGTTAGAACCGGGTCGGGGCATCAGTTGAGGTTTGTATTCCGCCGACCATCGTGTCCAAAAAGAGTCGGCTAATACCTGAGTGGCTTTCCAGGTATGTAAGTCCATTTTGCTATCTTTGAATGAGCCGAAAGGTGACATCCCACTAGAGCGTCCCATCAGAAAGTGATTTGGGGTTAACGCTTCTTCTTCTAAGTTTGGATTCACCGGGGTCAATGGCCTCGAGTTGATCACATGTTCGGCTTCTAACAATAACGTATGCAGAACTTCGTCAGGTGGGTATTTCTCCTTCAGCGTAATCTTTAGGGCTGATTTCACTGACCTGACGAGACGCTCCCAAGCTCCGCCCATGCTAGGGGCGCCTGGAGGTATCTTCTTCCAGGTGATCAGCTTTTCTGAGGCAAAGGTTTTCAGGCTCTGGTCGTTGCTTTGCATAGCTTCTGCGATTTCTTTTTCAGCGCCAACAAAATTGGTTCCGTTGTCGCTGTATATTACAGTCGGCGTACCACGGCGCGCCATCATTCTTCGAAGGCTCATGATCATGGAAGAGGCCGATAGGGATGTGGCCATCTCCATGTGTACTGCGCGTGTAGTGAGGCATGTATATAATGCGCCCCATCTTTTCTCGTGTCGTCGTCCGACTGTTACATGCATGGGCCCAAAATAATCCACTGCGGTTGCGGTAAATGGTGGTTGATTTTGGGTCAGCCTTTCAGTAGGTAAGTCGCCTAAGGGGATTTTTGTGGGGATCCCTTTATAGGTCCGACACCATTGGCATTGGTTGCATATGTAGCGTATAACATTACGCAGTCCTATTATGTGATATCGCTGTCTTAGCTCGTTCATGACAGTTTGATGGTTGCCATGATTGAAGGTTGTGTGCGTGTGATGCACCAACAGCTGCGTAAAGCCTTCTTTGGCATGTAGGACTGGAATGTTTTGCTCGTCTTTGACTCTGCTGTCCAAGCACAGGATTCCGTTGCGGTCGATCTTCACAGAGAGTTTGTAGAACGGTGACTTCTTTGGTGGTCGCCGCCCAGCCTCTATCGTCGCAATGTCTCCAGCAAACGAGTTATGTTGACTCCTTCTCGCTAGCAATAGCTCTGCTAACCTCATGTGGTTCGGTGCGAGTTCTGTACTTGTGTTTCTTTTGAGTAGTTTGGCTTTAAATACCTCAGCGGCGAGCAGTACGGTGGCAGCAGCACGAATTAAACGAGTATACTTCGAGAAACGTTCTAACTTAGGTAAGTAGTCGCTGACGTCATGCCTAATAGTTACGTGGACCTGTTTTATTATTCTTTCTTCCCCTGAAGGGGGTGACGGTGCCACGATTTGCTTTTCCTGTGGCCATGCCGTAGGATCGTTCCTTATGAACTCAGGTCCAATGAACCACCTATGATCTGCATTGAAATTAATGGGTATGCCCTTGGTTGCGTCGTCTGCAACGTTGTCAGCGCTGGGTACCCAATGCCAGCTTGCTGGCGTGGTTAAGCTCTCTATTTCGGCTAATCGATGCGCAACAAATGATTTAAAGGTGCGCGGGTCGGATTTTATCCAAGCTAGTACCGTTTTAGAGTCGGACCAATAATGACATTTTAATATTTTATAATCGGACTCGCGCTTGACCGATTCGGCTAATCGGCTACCTAACACTGCGGCTTGTAGCTCTAAACGAGGTATAGATATAGGTTTTAGCGGAGCTACCTTAGCTTTACCTACGACTAAACGGGATGTTTTGGTACCGTCCATTTTGGTACTAACAAAATATATAGCGGCCGAATATACCTTTTCACTTGCGTCACAAAAAACGTGTAACTCCCCCTCGCCTGAGGGCGTGGCAGGTATGTATCGGTTTATTTCGAACTTTTTTAGCAATTGTAAATTATTTATAAATGACAACCACGTCCCGTGGTGCTCGCTTGTGATGGGGTCGTCCCATCCTATACCGCTGCGCCATATCTCTTGGATAAGACACTTACCGACCATAGTGATTGGTGAAACTAAACCTAGCGGGTCGAATACCGACATGACCGCGCTGGTGACCTGTCGCTTGGTAGGTAATGAATCGCCTTGAATGACGCTCGCGGGTGTGTTTCTTAGGTTGACGTTGAAGCCTAATGTATCACGTGCGTGATTCCACATGAGACCTAATGTGCGCTCGGTGTCGCTTTTACCTAGCGTGGTCGTCTCGCTGTTACGCGTGTCCGTGACGTCACTTATCGTCTCAGGTACGTTCGACGCCCATCCTCTTAGTTCGAAGGACGCCGTTAAGTGGACTTTATGCATAGCGTTAATTACTCGCTTCGCTTCGCTTTCACTGTGAAAGGCGCCTAAATAATCGTCCATATAAAAATTGCGTATTGTAGCTCTCGCGACCTCGGGGTATTGCTGACCGTGACTTTCGGCGTTTTTATTTTTAACATAGATGGCTGTACATGGTGATGACGCTGCCCCGAATATTAATGACGTCATTTGGTATTCTTTTGGTGGGCCTTCCCGATCTTCACCCCTCCATAAAAATCGCAGACTGTCACGGTCCTGCTGGGTAATTTTTACTTGCAAAAACATTTCTTTTATGTCGGCTACTACTGCAATTCTACCTTCTCTAAATCTAATTAAAACACCAAATAGCGACTGCAGCAAGTCTGGGCCGGCTAGGAGAGCGTCGTTTAGGCTCTTTCCTCCACATTTGGCTGCTGCGTCGAATACGAGTCTTACTTTACCCTTTTGAGGGTGCACTACTGAAAAATGCGGTAAGTACCAGCTGCGCGGCGATGTCGCCGGGTGCTCTACTCTTTCTGCATAACCCGCTTTTATTAAGTTGTTTACTTGTTTAGAATATTCACTTTTTAAACTCGCATTGTTGTCTAATTTTTTTTCTAAATTGAACAGACGGCTGAGGGCTTGTTTTTTATTTTCTGGCATTACCTCAGCGTCCGAGCGCCACAAAAGACCTGCCTCGTATCTATTGCAATTATTTAATTTTTTGCACGTTTTATCTAGTATGGCTAAGGCGCGCTGGTCTGGATCGGAGACCGGTTTACGCGGCTCGATGCCTAGTGATTCAATACTGAAGTAATCCCTTATCAGTTGGAGTGCGGGTTCTTCTGATTGTGTTGACCGCGCGTGATTTATTGTCGCGACTGTACTACGCGGGCGCGAGTCCTGCCCGTGAAGTACCCACCCTAGTTTAGTTAGAGATGCTACGGGTTGATTTTTATTTCCGACTCGTAATTCCCTAGAGGTAATTAAGTGCCAATTATCCTGGCCTATTAATATGGTCGGTTTACCTAACTCGTAACACAACTCGTCTTCCAACTCGACTAGGTGACTGCATTGGCGCACTAGGTCGCTGCTTACCCCCTGCGGCGACAGATTTAAGCTGCCTATTGTGCGTGCGCTCATGCTTTCTAAGTTCCTATTGTATAAACCTCTTATCGTTAATTTAACGTGGCATGACTCGGATTCGTCAATTCGATTACCTCCTATTCCCTCTAGAGATAAGAGCTGGCCGCGTCCCCTGATTATCACCTCGTCTGCCGCCCCTTGTTCGACTAATGTCATTGTTGAACCTTCATCTAATAGGGCGTGTGTAGAGATTGTACCTATTGGTCCGCTCAACTCTACAGGTACTATTTTTAGGTAAGTATTTGTTTTGTGTAAATGGTTTATCGAGCTTACGTTGCCGCGGGTAGGCAGAGATGTGGGTGGTTGCTTATTATCTTTTTTGTTGCAGCCGTGTAACAATTTATGATGTGACGCCTCACACCCGCTTTCCCCGCACGGTATGTACTTGCATTTGTACATTTTTATGTGAGATTCTTTTAAGCATCTAAAGCATAACTTATTATTTTTGACTAGATCCCATCTCTCTGTCGCGTTAAGCTTCGTAAAATCGGCACAGTCCGCGTTACAATGGTTACCTGCGCATATCGTACATTTATTTTTATCTGACTGAGTTGGTTCTACTTTTGATCGCGGCGCGTTTGACCCGTGTTTTTTGGGTACTTGCCTTTTAGTGAAGGACTTATTTACTGTGGCTACGATTTTTTTATTTTCTGTGTCCGACTGACACGAACTATCGCTGTCACTACTACGCGAGCGGGTACGTCTATGATCCTTTTCGCGGGCCGTGTTCACTGCGCGTGGTTTCTGTTTTGACTTTCGATCTTCCCGGGCAGTTTCGTAGGCGAACATAGCGCCGCATCGGTCGGCTGTGACGTTCAAGAATCTAGATAATAATTCCAACTCGGGCGCACCGATGTGGTCGGACTTGAACTCGTACCATTTGTATTTTAAAATTATGCTTAGCTTTTCCACTATTCTATTAACTAACTCGGGCGAATACAGGTATTGCGGTTGTTTGAGTGATTTTATTGCCGCCACTGTATTTGCCACTTTGCTCGCGAAACTACCTATGTTGCGCCCGTCGTCTGTCATACGTGGCATGCGCTTAATATTCTCCAGTTCGGAGAGAACTAGCAATTCGGGTCTACCGTACCGTCTTTCTAGTGTATCTATTATTTCGTATGGGTCCGATACTGTAAATAATAGCGCTCGGGTAGTTTCACGGGCTGCGCCTCGCAGCGCTTTTCTTAGACGGGCCACGTTTTGTACGTCTGTGAACATGGCCTCTGTGTCACTATAGACCGCTTTGAAGGCCATCCACTCCGATATTGTCCCGTCGTAATGGGGTAGCTCATGGATGAACTTAGGTGTCGCCGCGCCCGATTTATTTGAGTTTACCGCTTGCACTATCGCGTTGGCTAGCATTGCCATGTCGCTTTCGTTATTTGCCGACAGGTTTTCGCCTACGCGTGGTTCGCTCATGCTCGCCTCTAGTGGCCGTGTGGGCTGTCCCGGGATTTTAGGTTTATTCGATATTTCCGGCCTACTTAACGAGTTTTGATCCGATATCCAATAGTTGACACGAGACTCTTTTTGTGTGGGTGGCTCCGCGTCGTTTGAACTTTCCAGCTCTATTCTGGCTATCTCTAAACGACTTAATGCGGCCGCGGACGCCACCCTAGCCTGTGCTAACTCCGAATTGTACAACTCCAATTCGGCCTTTAATACCGACAATCTACTATTTGCCCTATCCTCGGAAACATTTACAACTGTGCCCGACGCACTAGCTGGTCGAGCTTCTAAATCGGCTATTGCTCTATTTGTACGCGTGCTGCTGTCACCGGACGTATCCTCTGTGCCGGTGCCCTTACTCCACGTTTCTGTCTCTGTTGAGCCAGTTTCGCCCGACGGCGGCGTGGCGTCTGTGGAAGGCGTGGATTTGCCTGAACGCAATACACGTGCGTTTTCCATTTTGCGCGCGAAGGGGTCCCTACGCCTATTACCTTAAAATTAACACTTTCACTTTCACTTGCACTTATTGTTCGTGGTCTACCTTGTCTATCTATCTGCCTGATCGGACTCCTAACGTGGTGATGCCGACCAGGGATGGGAACGAATGAGGATAGGAAGGTAGGAACCTCCCGGCAGAGGATGCGGGCGCTTTATGGGAGCATCAGAGTGCGGTGGGATAGTCCGCACTCGTCGTTGCGTGCCAACTTGTGGCCCCTAAGCGTTCCGCACCGTACCGGCGGGGTCTGACTGTGACACCGTGAAGGTGCGTGGAGTCGTCAGGTAGTCCACTATGCTTCCGTACGCTTGTGGCCGTTATCACCGCTAGGTGGCCGCGTACGTAATGATGATGCTTCCAAGTATCTTGGTGCGGTCAAGCAAACCACACCAATAACTCGCGCGTTCTTTTTTCTTTTTTGAATATTGAAGCTTTCTTGCTTCTTTCTTGAAATCTTCTTGTTTCTTTCTTGAATATTGAAGTTTTCTTTTTTGAACTGCGAAGCTTTTCTTTTTTCCCTTGAAATTACGTTTTTCTTGATTCATGCGATCCGGGTTCGAAGGACCATTGAAGATTACTGTTGCTGCGTAACCAACTTTGTAGACTGTTCTTGAGGTAACATAGGTTTTGACGAGGTGGTAAAATAAAACGACCAATTCTTCATAAAGTGCAGCGTGTAGAGTGTTGACGTGTTGCGTAGGCGGCGCGCGGAGATGGAGTGAGTGTTGAGCGGAGGCGCACGCCTCTTTTATAATGTGTCCGCTAAGTGGACTTAGTGGGAGTGTGTAGTCTGTAGAAATGCACTTTTATTAACTTTCTCTTATATCTAAACATAACATTTCTTTACAATTATATGCTTACATACTAATAAAATATTGAAAAACAAACAGAGAAATAATTTAAACAGGCAAATCTTACAAGCTAGTAATACTTAGGACAAAAGGGCTTAATCTAACTTAAATAACTAGAGCTGTTATTTACAACTTCTGCAAGCGGGGATTTTTGAGCTGTAGTGCCCACTGCCCACTTTGCTCCCGTACATTTCCCGGTTGGATCGACAGATATCGAGAGAGAAAGAGCCAAGGTCTTATTAGTGCCGAAGGAAGGCCGATGCAGTCGAGCTAGACTACGAATTTTGACCGGCTGGAGTTGTGGTTAGATGTTACAGAGAAGCATGACCAAAAGTAAACTACCATGTGTGGTGTGATAATAATTATGTTTTTGTGGTTTATACTTGGATGTATATACTGAATTTATTTATGAGTCTGTAAGGTATTCCTATAAAGGTTCTTTTGTAACTAGAAATAAAGTGTTTCAAAAGCATTTCAAACAATAAATATTTCAAATGTCTTTATTTTATTTTTTTCAATGTAAAACTTAGCTAAGTAACAAAAATAACATACGCAAATAATTGTAGGGCTTTGCAGTTAGGCTGCGCAGGCCGTTAACAAGTTGGGTTAGGAAATAGAAACACACAAGCAAAGTTCATATGTATAATCCTCACTGGGTGACAAATTTACAATAGGTAGGGAATGTAGGGATAGATACGTAGTAGTGGATAGGTGTGCGTGCAGCGCCCAGTTAAACTCCACGTGCAGTGCGAAGCGATTGTCCTGTCTTAAACCTGAACGTAGAATCCATTTGTAGAACCGGTACGTAGAACCTCTAGATTTGGGGTATACCGTATAGTGAGGGTCAGGAAATCACTCCTGCTAGCAAGCGGATGTTAAAATGACAGAGTGTGTGAAACGGACAACCGGGGTACGTCCAGTACCTACGGTCGTACCTGGGACAGTCTCCCACGTTTTGACGTATGCTCTGATGTACTACTTTCGCTGGTGACATACGTCCCACGCACCCCTGAATGCGTAGTCTGTACAACTACTAGAGAGGGCTTCTTAGAGACGGGCAGCGAAGAGGTGATGAAATAAAAGAAGATTTTCTTGTTGAAGTTTGCTTGCAGATTTCGGCTTCTTGCTTGTACTGACTGACTTTTCGTCAAAAACTGCGCTCTATTTATACCGGCCTAAGTTCCCTTAAGGCGGACCGTGTATTTTGAGCCCTTTTTTACTTTAATTTTCGCTAAGCCGAGATCTGTCAAGCCCTTGTTTTATTTATTTATCCATATTATATCCTTACAATTTTTACATATATTATTCCTTACGTAATCCTTAACCTAATTACAGCTTAATAATTAACTTAATTATACACAATAAAAAGTTTCTAGAAGAAAAACTGTTCAAAATATAGCAACATTTTGATTATAAAAATCTCACTATAACTTCTGAACCAATGGTCCGATTTTCATAATTCAAACGGTATTATTGGTTTTATATCTAGACCTTTAATTTAAAACAAAAATTATTAAATTCTACCCATAAACAAAAAAGTGATTTTCCAAGTTACGTAATTATGTATGAACAAAATTTTACTTATTGGAATCCTTTCAAAAACAGTCTTATTCGTTCGGGATACAAAAACTAATAACAAATACTGATAACAAATACTAATTAGAACATAAGAAACATAAAATAAATCTCTTTAAAGTATTAACTATTAACATGGAATTATTTACTTTACGTTTTCTTTGTAGCGGTCCCTCCACTACTTGCGCCCTGGTACCCAGATAGGGTCTTGTCGCCGACAGTGTGCAAGTGCTCAGTGTTTTAGGTTTGGTAGGTTAGTTAGAGTTGGGTGCCACTGTAACGGCTAGAGCACTTGCACATTCTCGCTATCCATCGTAGCGGTTTAGTTAATAACGTCTTCTACATGAAGCTATCAAACTAAAATAAACCTAGTAAATCTGTGATAATAATAAACACACACAACAACACAGTACAGTGCAGCACAGGACAGTATATGATCACTAGTTTACACGAACGGTCGGCGTGATGAGTCAAGCGTTGTCCGTTAGCTTAGGAATCGGCGGACCACTTCACGTTTCGCCCAGTCTTCATGTTTGTGAGGCAGTTTGACAGTTTGACCACAAAGAAATTTGAATTCGTGTTGTGACGAGACTAGTAACGCGTCCCTCAGGGTGAAATCTGTTTTCGCAAGGATTTCCCAACAATCTTTTGGGCATTTGTAAAGTAATGAAGCCAGGACACGTAGATACAGAAGCCTAACGTCGTTGGAAAAGCGTGTAGCAGGACGGTCCGATTGGTGCAGTACCGCACTCTTCAAAACAAACACCCTTCCTCCTCTTCTTCTCCATCTTGATAAACTTTTAGGTTATTGTGCTGGTCATCAGCTTACTTATAATATCATTAGCAGTCATTCTGTTTTATTTCATTACCTATTATTATGTAGACCAATGTAAACAAACAACATAAATTGTATTTTGACTTTACTTTGACGTGACAAATATCGATGACGTTGACAAATCAACATGAGCTATGCTTTCCGTTGTACGGAGGCCTTATATTATATCAATGTTAATAATAAAATAAAAATGGAGTAACGAAAACAATAATGATTATTAGATTGATAAATGTTAATGAAATACCTTTATAATGCTGCTCAAAATATGTTTTTGCCTTAAAAATCATTTTTTAAGATGGTCAAAAGTACATTAACGACTACGACAAAAAATCGCATCGTTATGTGGAAGGGATTACTTCGTGGGACGCATAATGGCAACATTATTGTCCCTAGACTCGTGATTTCTGATAGACTTGTAGTGAGAATAGATGTTTCTGGATATCTCACCGTTTTATAAGCGACATGCGGAGACGACCGGCAAGGATTTCGTGCGGGACGAACGCGATTTGCGCGAGAATTGGGCTCCAGGGTACTTCCCCTTGACCAAGAACCATGAAATTTGGCAAGAAGCAGTGGCATGTAGCACAAGTAAAGGATAAAATCGGAAATCCGTAAATTTGTAGTTATATTACAAAAAAAAAACTACAAATATTCGAAACACGATGCCAGTGATAAAATATTTACAAACCCACTTTGTACGGAAGGTGCGCGAGTCCGACTCGCACTTGACCGGTTTTATTTTTTTTTTGTTATGTGCCGTGGCAGAAAAAAAAATAAGCAACATGCGACCTAAGCCCGCACTTACGACACGCTTTTCTGTGACTTAAGTAGTTCATTTTTACACAGAAAAGTGTGACTTAAGCGCAGGTTTAGGTCACATGAGCTATAAAATAGTTTAAGGTACGTGTGACTTAAGTGTCTATTAATGCACGGCGTTTAGCACCCTCACCTTAAGTCACACGTATCGTAGTGTAATATTTTAGCACTGTATGACCTAAACCTGCACTTAAGTCACGCTCTTCTATGACTTAAGTAGTCCATTTTTACACAGAAGAGCGTGACTTGAAGTGCGGGTTTAAGTCACACGAGCTATAAAATAGTATACGATACGTGTGACTTAAGCATTCCATTATTGCACGTAATGTACTATTTTTCTTTCTTACCTATATTAAAGTATTAAAATGCTGCTGCTTTCTGCAGAAAACTGTTGTAGATGTACATATTGTGAATAAATTAAGTTTGTAATTACTATTACAATTTTATTACTGTAGATTAAAAAGTATTTCATCAGTCAGCAAGGTGTTTTATTCAAAGTGAAATGTTGCCTTAAATGTTCATCATCAGCGTACAGCAGTCCACTACTGGAGATAGGCCTCTCCTATTGCACGCCATTTAGCTCGATTCGATGCAACTCTTATCCAGCTGCTACCAGCCCTGCGAAGATCGTCGCTCCACCTAGCCTAAGGCGTCCCACCTTAAGTTTTCTGATTCGCTGTCTCCACTCAAGAACACGTCTACCCAGACGGTCACCTCACCACCACTTCAGCTTGCTTATTCTGTGAGTTATGTCAACAGTAAATGCCTCAAATGTTGCCACCTGTAATGACGGAGGGGTTAGGCAGAAGTGGACCTGTAGTACACCCACATTTTGCCAAGTGTACTACGTGAGCTCGACAAATGGATGTGTGAATAACACTTGTGCGACAAAACTGTACTGCCACTCACCATAGTTCGAATGCACGCTTGTGCGACACAAAGACAGTCGACGTTAGAGGCACCCCGAGGTTCGGTTTGGTCAGGTTAAACCCTGCAGACAGAAGAAAAAAAAAAGGGGGGGGGGGGTAGTAGACTACGTGTCTATGACGTCGACCGTCTTAGTGTCGCTCAAGCGTGCATTCGAATTATGGTGAGTCGCAGTACAGTTTTTTCGCGTGTTATTCGCACATCCATTTGTCAAGCTCACGTAGTACACTCCATTTCGCCAGTTATGTTAAAGTCCCATGTAATGGGGAACGAGCCTACTCACATCAACTGAGAACGAATCCAGACACTGGGCTGCTACCATACTATCTAAATTCAAATTCTATTTATGTTTCAAATTGACGTTATTTCAAATTAAACAAATATCAACTTTGTTTCAGTGGTCATTAAGTTGATTTCAGAGTGACTAGCACTATTGAAAAAGTTACAAAAATGTTGGAAGTTGTAGCGTAAATTGAACTTTATTGTGTAGAGATTAAAGTTATTTTTCCATAAACTTATATTTGTTTACATTTTTGGCGAATATATCGCAAATTCAGATTATAATGATTATTTTTGTGAAACGTGATGGAGGTAATTTACCTATCTAAAACACGTGATCAAATTTTATTCATTACGTTTGAATTTAATTACTACAATAATGCTTATTTGGCGCAAATAACTGTGTGGAACACTTGTTCAAATTAAATGTTTTTATAAAATATGGTAATGAAAATTACCAACGGTTTATTGGGTTTTATTATTCTTCATTTTTCACGCCAGATAATTTTATCCGAGGAATAATATTGAATTTTTGACAGTTCGTCCATACAATATCTGTCAAACGTCGATTTTATTCCTCGAATAAAAGATATCTGGCGATGGAAAAATCAGCCCAGTCTTCTATCGACACCAACTAAAAAACAAAATTAAAATCGGTTCATCCGTTCGGGAGCTACGATGCCACAGACAGACACACACACAGACACGTCAAACTTATAACACCCCGTCGTTTTTGCGTCGGGAGTTAAAAAAGGATAGCTTATGCCGTCGTAATAAAGAGCTCCTTGTGACGGAGCTCATCTTAGAAGAACTAATGGTCTGCGAAACACAATCTGAATCAGTTTGATGGATATTGCTATTCCATTGCTTCATATGTTCGAAAAATGTGTCTGCCCAACAACGCAATGGAGGTTGTTGAACTGTCAAAATGATAACAATTGGTACTGTTAGTGGGTTACGCAATTACCCCGCGGGTTAAGTTGGCTAAATAATCAAACAAAAGCGATTAATTTGTATGTGACACAGGTGGCACTACAAATTGGCATCCACAGTACGTTTTCATGGTACATTTGTTTACACAACAAATTCTTTTGGAACAGATACCATACCTGTTTACGCCGCCAAGCTTTGCTATGTACCGGTTTGAAGAGAATGTAACGTTATCTACAACGCCACATGCGAACAACGCGTCATACTGACGTCACGCAAATCCTGCATCTCGCAAGCAGAGTTTACCGCGCAATTAGAATACATACAAACTTCTCGACATCAGTCGTTGGACAATTGCCCGCCAGACACAACACCCGTCTGGTCGGAGGATCCTCCCTTTTCTATAGAGGATGAGTGGACTTTACACCCTGTTCCTCATACCTCTATAAGTATGTGTGCCAGTGTATTTACAGGCACATGAGACATTCTAGCTTTGTCTCTGGGATTGCAACGCGTATCTGATGCCTCTGGTGCTGCAGATGTCCACAGTTGACGGTGAGCACATACCATTAGGTGGGCCCTCGGCTTATTGGCCATCTCATCATCAGCATACAGCAGTCCACTGCTGGACATAAGCCTCTCCTATTACACACCATTGAACCTTTTTTTTTCGCGCGCTTTGTCGCTTCAGTGGATGTGTCCTGGGGGTCTACTCCGAAGTAGTATCGGCCGAATGTTCGCCGTTTCCTGCTACGAAGTTACTATTTGGTTCGGTCGGTTCCGATCCGACACTCCTACACTCTTTCGAATATTGACTATGGTCCCGACCCAACTGAGCCGATCCGAACTTTTTTCGCATTTCTCAATAATATTCGGTTCGGCCATGTGTCGGCCCGATCCAAACATTCGCACTTTGAACTTCGGAGTAGACCCCCTGCATTGTTATTATGTCATGTATCAAAATAAAAGGCATCTAGTCGCGGGAGGGCCGTGAGGGCCGCGAGGGCGGGAGGGTGACCTGCAATACAGGTTTTTAAATAAACCTATCTCAGGCTCCAGTCTCTAACAAAGTTAGCTCCTTGGTCGTGCGCTACTATCAAAATCTAACAGTAAGCATAACTTGTGTAGAGAAAATAAACGTTTTATATGTATCACGTATAATAATATTATGATTGTGATTATCATAATAACCTTAGGTAAATCCTCATGGATCCTCAACGGGCCCTTCTGGGAAGACTGACAGTTTTCCCAGTTATAAATGATCGAAGATCTACAAATGACAGCCGGGACCAACGGCTTAACGTGCTTTCTGAGGCACAGAAACTTGTGTATACAAGTGAATAATGTCAAACTAACAGCTTTTTACTGCATTCAAAAGTATACACAGTACTTTTATAAGATTTTTTTTTTAATAATAATAATACTGGGACACAGGCCTCCTCTCAGTGAGAAAGCGTGGGCCGTAATCCACCACGCGGGCTGATTTCGGGTTGGTAGATGTCACATATCTTCGAATTTATGGAATCTAGACGTGCCGGTTTCCTTCCGATTTTTTCCTTCTCCGTTTTCAGAGCCGTGCTGATGGGGTAATTTACACAAAGTAAAGCGCTTGTCTGGCTTCGAACCTACCTACAACTCGTAATTTGCGGCCATAGATATAAAAAAAAGCTATGGTTGCGGCCATTGTGCGGCACCCTCTCTACGTGTAATGATATTGTATGATTTATGATATGATATAAGTTATTTTATGCCTTTCATAAAATAACCGAAAAATAATCAGGTACAGATCTCCCAGACAAAGTTTTCGCTTCGACAATCATTGTCTATCTTCAAAAATTCGAGCGCGCCATTACGAGATCTAATATAGAGCTCAATACTAATGGAAGTACCTACCTATTTTATATTACCATAGTTACAAAATTTGAGGTTAACAGCTCAAAGTAATTTCCAAAAACACTTCAAACACTGACATATATCATACAAATACGCTGGACTTAATAAACTATACGAAATGACTATATTTGTTTTTTGTGTCGATTCAAAGCGCCCCCGCTCGAGCGTCTCAGGAACTAAAATTGACACATTGTTGCAAATGGCCGTCGTTTTGTTTTGGTACGTCTCTGACGATTTATCAATTTCTATTAATCGATTTTTTATATTATTTTAATTAATTATGAACACAAATATTTGCATGTCACAGTAATATGACTAAGTGTTAAGGATCCATAACAATAATATTATAATATATGTTAAGAGCCTTTATAGTATTTATTTACATTATTTATGCTAACATTAAAATAATGATAATATGTACATGGGAAAAAATAAGCAAAATAATCATAGGGCATCAAAAAATTCGTCCGCATCGCTGTCAACAGGAACAGTGCCTAACAGGCTGGCAGCATTGCCACGTTGTATGGCGATACTAATTCTTTGGCCAAGAAACAGGCCAGCCCTCTGGTCATGTGAAGAGTCGACTAACCGCTTGGCGATATCTCGAAAAACCAAGCGGGCACTCGGACCCCATGGCCCTAGTGTTTCAACCCCAAACGGCCAGGTTGCAATATTTTCGCCGTTTGAGGTTTTCTGCACCAGCAGCAGCCGCTCCAGCACAGCCCACCGTGCTAGGAAGATGGGATGGCGCAAGGGTGTCGACACATGTTGCATCCCACACCAAAGGTCTGCCTAACTTCCAGGGCATTATGGTCATTCCGTCTGGTCTCTTCCCATCGTCGCGTGCCAGGCCGTTGGGTTCTAAAACAGCTGGCACCCCGGCGGTGACAAGAGCACGACGGATGATGTCATTAATGCTGGCGTGCCGTGCTATCCGACCTGCGCTCCTACTGCAGGATAGGCCATGGTGTCCGAGGCAGTCGACAGCTTCACCGCACTGACAGCGATGCGGAGCCCCACAAGGAGCGCCCAAACGCAGACAGGTAGCGAGCCGGAAGGTAGTGTCACCCAGCATAGTGCCTAAGTTGGGTGACGGGAGTGCTTGAAGCCAGAGCCCCAACTCCCACTCACCCACAGCCAGCAGGCGGGCACGCTCAGTAGAATTGGTAGACGTATTGATAAGATTATTCCGTACCAACCTGCAGAGCGGCTCATCCCACTGTCTCTGGGAAGATGGGTTTATGGGCCGATCTGGTTGCGGGCAAGCCGCTTTCCAGGCGTTCACCGCGTCGGTCAAGCAAGGCACTTCAGAGTCAACCAGGCAAGGGGCTAAGATTTTCCCGGTCAACTTTTCGGTGCTGTGGACAGAGGACAGGAACGCCGGTAAGCTAATACTGGTAATTTTGCGGACGCCGAGGCCACCAAAACGGATGGGTAGTGTGGCTTGAAGCCACGCTCGGTCGTCCAAAGCCACATTTAAAATGGTTGTTAATGTGCTACGAATGATATTGTCAATTTTGTCCAACAGATGTGAATGCTTCCATAAAGGGGAAGAACGCAGAAAATATATAAAATTTGGGCCAAAACAACAGTATCTAATCAGGGTGAATGCCGAATGTAAATTAATTTTAGAGAGTCTGTCCGAAATGTCGTTGAAATTTTTAATTTTTTCATCGATGAAAGGAGAAAAACTAACTTCTAAAATTGGGGAACCTAGGAGGTGCAGTGAACTTTTGTCTAAAATTTTGATTTGTGGGGCTATTGCATTAAATTTATCTAGAGTCAATTGTCTGTCGGTAAAGTCAGAAAGGTAAAGTTCACATTTTGAAGGGTTAAGGTCCAAGCCAATAGATTGAAATTCCTGTTTGAGGAGTTGTAGATCTTTCAAAACAGTGTCTACATCACCTCCCAGCGTCCCATCGTCTAAATACCACACATTAAATTTTGAATTTAGTTTCTGTAAAATTGGATGAATAGCTAAACTGAAAATGACTGGCCCGAGAGGGTCACCTTGTTGGCATCCAACTGCAGATTCTAAAACATTGTCCTTGTATAATAATTTGGAGGGGTGCCTGTAGCACTGCCACATAAAACCATAAATTTCTGGTAGTTCCTTTTTGACTTTGGTAAGAGCGATATTGTACTACTTACCAACACTTATCGCAAATAAATTGATTTGATTTAGGTCTAAATCGTGGAATAAGACTTTTGTGTATTTTGTGTTTACTACGAGATATTTAGAACATTTTCATCATGAGAGTATGCGCATCTTGTAAAACTCGCTATCAAGAAAATTAGTTCCACGGACGCTCACGTTGCTATCAGCGCCAAAATGGCGAAAATCGAATGTCTTCATTTTGTCATCGATAGTATAAAGTCCAGCATACTTGTTTGTTTGGTCAGTGATTTCAAAAGTTTTAATTGACATAATATGACAAGGTGCGACCAGAGTGAGTGACCGAACGACGAAGAGAAAGCTTCATGCAAATGCCCAATGATAAATGTTAAATAATTTATTTCTATAAGTAGTTTGTACATCCCTTTTTACACGACGATCATCATTATTTTCAAGAGGACGCCCACTCAGAAATAAAAAAGGTACCGTTAGGTATGACCTTTTGAACTCTGCAGCTCAAAAGATGATAGTAGCCCATTTGTTTTTGTTACCACGCTCGTCACTAATACGTAAGCATCATAATCATTGGTTATGATAGGTAAGAGAGATAACCTACAAAAATTTGTAGCTATTTCTGGACATAATCTTCATTTTACTTTGAATTATACGTACCTATACAAGGTGTTATGTATTTAAAATAACATAAAGGTTTAGAGGTATGAGGAACAGGGTGTAAAGTTATTTAGAGGTATGAGGAACAGCCGATCGATTCTGTAAAAATCTCACCGTGAAAAATTAGGTTAAGTGAGCTTAGAGTGAGCTGTCAATAGTGTCACTCCCTAGTATTAGTTGGAATGACAGCAGTGCGATTCTGTAACCATCTCACCGTGAAAACTTAGGTGAAGTGAGCGTGGAGTGAGCTGTCATTCCAACTAATTCTAGGGATTGACACTATACAGCTCATTTCACCTAACTTTTCACGGTGGGATTTTTACAGAATCGATCGGCTGCTTACTCCACGCTCACTTCATCTACGTTTTCACGGTGAGATGGTTACAGAATCGCACTGCAGGGTGTTTTTTACTTCTTCTCGCAGTTCATCCTATGAGGTTGACGTCTGCTTAACCGGGCTTGCCTGTGGATGCCTCAATAAATTAAGGCCTCCAGCCAGGGCTTAAAAACTTAAAAACTAAGCGACTACACGCTAAGGGCACGTCCTGTGGGGTACGGACCTCGGCTTAAGGCATCGCTGGGAGAGGGCAGCAAGAGACAGGTTGGATAGAAATTAAGGAAGAGGGTGTAAAGTTTACTCATCTTATATAGAAAAGGGAGGATCCTCCGACCAGGCTGGTGTCGTATCTGCTATGATGTCGGGACGTTGTACATATTCCAACTGCGCGGCAAACTCTGCCTGCGCGATGCACGCACGTGGTGGTGTAGATGCCGCTACAAAGGGTTATTGTACTCATCATTATGAACACTTTTTACAGTGGGAGTACCGTGCACAACGTGTACGTTTGCTATCATTTAGCAGCCTCAGGAGAGTAATAACGTGCTTATAAAGCGCTATGGAGAAAAAAAAGCCTGAATGGTCTGGACATGACGAGTGCCCAGAAAACTTATAAAGTAAACTCAAAAGATTTACGGCCATCTCTCAGCATAACCCTATACGAGACAGAGCCCCAGCGCTGGTTTTCAGCGACAGCCGGCGTTGACGTGATGACGTCAACCAGTGAAGCATAAAAAAACCCCGAAGATTACGTTTAATTAACTTTCTCCTAATCCTACTATCCTAATATCCTACTAATATCTTTCACGCAAAAACTACTGAACAGATTTTGACGAAATTTAGCACACAGATAGTTTATAACCAGGATTAACATATAGGATACTTTTTATCCCGACATTCCCACGGGATCGAAACTTATGCGGGTGAAACCGCGGGGCGCAGCTAGTAATATTATAACTGCGAAAGTTTGTATGGATGGATGGATGGATGTTTGTTACTCTTTCACGCGAAAACTACTGAACGGATTTGGATGAATTTTGGCACACAGAAGGTTTATAAACAGGATTAACATATAGGATACTTTTTATCCCGATATTCCCACGAGATCGAAACTTATGCGGATATAACAGCTGCGGGGCGCAGCTAGTAATATTATAAACACGAAAGTTTGGATGGATGGACGGATGTTTGTTACTCTTTCACGCAAAAACTACTTCACGGATTTGGATGAAACTCACCACAAATATTTTATAACCAGGATTAACACATAGGATACTTTTTATCCCAATTTTCCCACAGGATCGGAACGTATGCGGGTAAAACCGCGGAGCACAGCTAGTAATCAATAAAATAGTCTCGCTCACCCCATAAGGAGATGAGGGAAGTGGGAGTTACGGAAGACGTCACAAGAGCGAAATAAATGGCGTCGCATGATTGAGGTAGCCGACCCCGCGTAACCGGAAAAGGTGAGGCAAAAGTTGAAGAATAAAATAATCCCGCTCGACAACTTTATTTTTAAAATCTTGTAATTTTCAAATATTAAACCGCTATAATATATGATGCGTGACAATAAGAAATATGTAGGTAATTATTAAATTTTAACCTTAAAAATCATCAATACATCCCTTAAAGTTAGAATCGCTCCGGATTCGTCTGATTTCGCGGGCTACTGCAGCGCATCCAGCTTAATTAAAATAAAATTGTTTTAACAAATATGGAAGTATAATATAAACAAAATAAAATTAATATTTCAAATTAAAGTGAAACGAATAAAGTTCCAGGTATTGTCCATCCCTGCTTCTTTTAGGTTTTTAGCATTGACACTGTATTTTAAATTGGAGTTAAATAATATAAATAAATGAATGCCACATAATTTCATAAGATAAATAGTTAAAATGGTTACAATTAAGTGTGACAGCTGCTGTAAAAATAGATCATAATAAATTCGGCGTCTATCGTAATGTAACAATGTTTATTGTACTTTTGTTGCAAAGTGTGCATTAAAAATAACCTTTTTTAACTTCTTTCTAATGCTATTGTAAATGGAGTATAGGTAATCGCGCAACACACTAACAGTAGTAGTAGTAGCTTTCATTTTGACAGTTCAACAACATTCATTGCGTTATTTACGTTGTTGTGCAGACACTTTTTTTAAACATATGCAGCAATGGATTAGCAATATCCTTCAAAATGATTTAGATTATGATTGATATTTTGTACGCAATCAGAGTGCTGTTCACTCATACAGCCAGACCATTTGAGGCAATTCTGCCCCAAAATCATCTTGTTCTATTTTTCTTATAAATACAGGGACACATTAAATTAGCTAGCGAAACTCCGCGGACGCGTTGGGTATCGAATATAAACATGATCAAACAAAAAAAAATTATATGACGACCGGCCACATTTAGTGACACAAAAAATCAGCTTTTTAGTGTGTAAACTTCACAGACGTGACGTTGGGTAGGTATCTAAAACTAAAACTAAATAAAACAGATTTTCCCATCTCATATTTCAAGTAACAAAATATCCGGTGGTCATTGAACCCCAAAAAAAACATCAATTTTTTTTGTTTTTGTTTAATAGTGTTTTGACATCGATACGATCACACTGCGGAGTTTCACTAGTTAATTTAATTTTTCAAACCCGCCTAGAACTTCCAGAGACTAGCATGTTCAAACAAACAAACTCAGCTTTATTATTAGTAATGACTTAGATTAGTACCTATGTTTAGGCACGTAAAAAGCACTTTTGAACGTCAAGATGTTTGTGTAAGTAAACACGAGTACGAGCCACGTCCGTGTCTGCAATCGGGACCAAGACTCGTATAGGACATATACATATACATATCTATAAATTCCATCATAAAACTGGTTTGACAAGGAAAACCGAACATTAATTTGATTCAAAAACTTAACGATAGCTCACGTGCATCGTAAGTATGTATATTTGAATAATTTGTTAGACTGCAATAAGCATAACATCGCGTCTGTGTTCCAGAAGCAGAGTTCTGCCCATTGGCGTAGTAAGGGATTTTGTTAGTCATCTAATGAGAGATTTGTTGGTATATTGGCGTGGCTAGCTGGCATAATATATGGCAAATAATTTAATTTTAAGGGCCTAAAAAGGCCACTTTAAGCAATACCTCTAAAAGCTATTCAGTTCCTGAATTCCCAGCAGATCATTAGCAATTCCTCTAATTTTCGTTAAATGGTTACACATAATAGTTTAATCACCTACAATTTATTTCATATCAATCATATTTGGTGTAAACATTGGTGGACCATTTTACGAATTTCCACACAAAACTGTCAAACACGCAAATTGCGTGATATGAATTGCACACAGATCATATTATGAATTGTCAGTTTGTAACCATTTTACGATTTTTAATATGATTCATATTGTTATCCCATTATGAAGGGGTATCGTATTACCCAGTAACTGGGTTGTGGAGGTCAGATAGGCAGTCGCTTCATGTAAAATACTGGTAATCAGCTGCATCCGGTTAGACTGGAAGCCGACCCCAACATAGTTGGGAAAAGGCTAGGCAGATGATGATTGTTATCCCGTTATGATTCTGCCAAAGTGGCCTTTTTAGGCCCCCTGGTCTTGTAATGTTGATTACCGAACATAGGTACCTAGTATTGTATACAATAAAGTATTTTTTTTTTATTGAACAGACAGCTGTGCTGCTGGGGAGTTTGTTGCGCCACTTCTTCTTCCCAGCGATAGCACTAGGAAGTGGTGAAGGGCGGGCGTTTTTGGGGGACTGTCTTTTGTAATGATTCCTTACTTCGAAACAACGTCAGTTCCTTAGCTAATCAAGCCAACTTCGCATTCATTTCACGTGATTTCGTTCATTCTGTTATAGAGACCTGTTTCCAACTAAGTTTGGGTCGGCTCCCAGTCTAATCAGATGTAGTATGCATGGAGCGACTGCCTATCTGACCTCCACAACCCAATTACTATGGGTAATCAACCCCTTGGTAAGACTGGTTGTCAGATTTTCTGGCTTCTGACGAACCGTAAGGATTGTCAAATATCCACGAGTGACAGCCGGGAACAACGGCTTAACGTACTTTCCGAAGCACGAGGGGCCCTGGAATGTAACGATGGTAACCCATCCACGGACCAACCGTGGCAAGCGTGACTTAACCTAATCAATCGACCCGTGCGACTGTTATTACTTAGCCGCGAGCCTTTATGGTGAAAAATGTCCGATATTGTCGCTAAAAGCGATATTTTAAAGACACCAATTTTGATATTACATACAGAACAAAGTTACCCTTTAAAATATGTTTTTAATGTGGAAAACTTTTAACGCTAACAATAAGATAAGATAATTCAAAACAATTTTATAAGTACATACCTAGAATTAAACGTTTATATCAAGATGGGCTGTGACATTACCTTCAGTAGAAGCTCAGCGTTCATGCCGAGCGCGCGTTTTTAAACATGTATAAATATATTGCATTGTGTTTGTGTGTCACTTTGAGTGGTGTACTATGTGATCTGAACAAGGAAGAAGGTAATTTTATTATTCGAATTAATTTCTAGGGTTCCGTACCTCAATTGGAATAACGGAACCTTTATAAGATCACTTCGTTGTCCATGTGTCTGTCCGTCTGTTAAGACCCTTTTTCTCAAGAACGCGTGGAGTTATCAAGTTGAAAATGTTGAAATTAATATCAAATACTCAAGGCTGCCACCCTTTGAAGCAGTGAAAAAATCAAACTTCTAAGTCAACGCAATCAAAAGATACGGGCGTTTATGCTCCGTTTATGCCGCATATTTTGACATTCGCGAGCTAATCAAAACCTATAGGGTACTTCCCGTTGACTTAGAATCATGAAATTTGGCAAGAAGCAATGTCATGTAGCACAAGTAAAGGAAAAAATCCGAAAACCGTGAAGTACGGAACGCGCGGGTCCGACTAGCACTTGACCGGTTTATTCTTTTTGTTCGGCGCCTAAGGGTCATGGCTTAAAGTTAAATATTCTATTCACCTTCCTCAATACAATAGGCTAGATGCCTAAAAAAATCTAATTAGTCCGTCAGTTAGATTATCAAAAAATATTGGACGCGTATTTTTTCTTTTGTCAATTATATAAAAAATGATGAAGATATCGCCCGTTAAAGTTCCGCGTGACGTCACGCCTTGCTACACTTTTAAGCATGGCGTGACGTCACGACCTCCCACTCCCAAATTTAGACGCGCTTTATCTTTGTCATTTTTTGTTTGATTGACAAAAGAAAAAATATGTGTCCATTATTTTTCGATAATCTAACTGACGGACTAAATATAATTATTTTTTTTTTACCCAGGCATCTACCCTATTGGGCTATCAAATGCAAAACGATTTTTACAAATCCGACTGGTAATTCAATCTCGTCACCTTTATTATTAGTTTATTTATAGATTAAAACATGTCAACATGAATGATGTAATCAATATTTTGGTACAATTTTATGATTTGATTAAGACAAGTTCTGTTGTTGTGTAATAAAGTAAAGTGAATAAAATATTATTTTTAATTTTGAGTTCGTGTTTTTTGAAGGCGGTTCTGTTTGGTTTGAAAAACAAAATATTTTTAATCAGTTTCTTTGTTTGTTTTCTTTTTTTTGTCAAACATTTTTTGTTACTTTTTTTTGTTTTAATTTAAGTAGTTCCACCGTGGTCTACCATCCATCTTCACAGTGACTAGTGTCCTGTCGTATTTCCACCCTCCAATCCAGCGCACTGTGCGACCCATCGCACAAATTGGACTGTTCCTAAATTACCTTAGGCTGATAAAATTTTAGTTTTCCCTAATTTGGTTTAGTTTGGTCTATTATTAGATTTAAAATCAAAAAATATTCTATAGCAAGAAATCCTACTAATATTATAAACGCGAGAGTTTGTAAGGATGGATGGATGTTTGTTACTCTTTCACACAAAAACTACTACACGGCTTTGGATGAAATTTGGCACACAGATAGTTTATAAGCAGGATTAACACATAGGATAATTTCTATCCCAATCTTCCCACGGGATCGAAACTTATGCGAGTGAAACCGCGGGGCGCAGCTAGTTTCTTGTATATTTCGATAATGGTTTTTAAATGACAAATAGGATAAAAACCTCGAATATTATTGAACTGCTGTATTCTGGCCTATTTCTTGGCCATATGTAGAATCAGCATCGTCATACAACGTGGCAATGCTGCACAGCCTATTGGGCACTGTTCCTGTTGACAGCGATGCGGACGAATTTTTTGATGCCCAATGAGCTTCCCCCTTTTTCTTTAATTTTTTCGGTGGTACTAGTGGGAACGAACGACATATATGGCCATGGCATACATAAGTAATAACAGCCGCACGGGTCGATCAATCAGGGTAAGGTACACTTGCCGCGGTTGGCCCATGGATGGGTGGCCATCTTTACATACCCAGATCCATCCATACCTCGAAAAGTATGTTAAGCCCTTGGTCCATTCGTGGATCTTTGACAGTCGTTACGGGTCGTCAGAAGCTCGAAAGTCTGACAACCAGTCTTACCAAGGGGTATCGTATTACCCATCAGTGACTGGGTTGTGGAGGTCAGATAGGCAGTCCCTCCATGTAAAATACTGGTATTCAGCTGCATCCTTCCTTCTTCATCCTTAGACTGGAATCCGACCCCAACAGTTGGGAAAAGGCTAAGCTAATAATATGAATCTTATTAACTTATTTCAGGGGCTGACTGCGAGTGGGATGGAGTCAAAGGGAAATGTGTGAAAGAGACGCAATGTATGACTACTCTGGACACACGGGGTGACAAACATCTCGTAAGTGACGTCATACATTTTTTTTGGTTTTTTTAAAACATTGCCCCACACTAGGAATTTCTCCTGTGTCGTGGGTGCGTTTACAGACATATAAACTCACATACACAAACAGCCAGACCCAGAACAACTAATTGTAGGTCATACAAATATTTGTTCCGTGCGGGAATCGAACCCGCGATACGCAGCGCAGCAGTCAAACGCTTAACCACTGTGCCAACCGTGCCGTCTAATAATAATCTATATAAATAATTTTACTAAATGATAAATGATTTTATTTCTGTAAGTATGTTTGTACAAACACCCTTGAAAACTTGGAACCCTTCGATCACTTCGTTGTCCGTCTGTCTGTCCTTCTGTTATGACCCTTTGTCTCAAGAACGCAAAGAGTTATCAAGATCAAATTAATATCAAATACTCAAGGCTGCAATCCCTTGAAGCAGTGAAAAAATCAAACTTCTAAGTGAACGCAATCAAAAGATACGGGCGTTTATGTTCCGGAATCAAAACCTGTAGAGTACTTCCCGTTGACCTGGAATCATGAAATTTGGCAAGAAGCAATTTCATGTAGCACAAGTAAAGGAAAAAATACGGAAACATGGGACAAATATTCGAGACACGATTCCCGTGATAAATTATTTACATACTTACAAAGGACAATGACCAAAAGTCGTACCAAAAAGTCTCATGCATCAAGATCAGTCATTATTTTCATAATTTTTTACGCGTCGGGGATTTGATTTTTGAACAGGGAATTAAATTTAAAGTAAAAAAGTGTTGATATTGTGGTATTCGATATTGTGGTATTCATTGTGTATTATACGGAACGTCGTGTAAATGATATGATTAATATAACCTTGAATTTTGAAAGTGTCATCATCACGTCTTTCAAAAAAATATCTAAAAAATTTATACTTTGCCAATTAATTTATTAAAAATAACTAGAATAAAAGAGATCACAATTTTTATTTAAACGATTATCATTTATTAGAGCAATAATGCCCGTTCGTGTATGACATGTCAAACAAAATAAAGTACCTAGTTTTCAGGTTATTTCGATTTTTTTTAAATCTCTGAAACCCGGGTTTTGTTTACAAAAAGAACTAGTAGGAGTTAATATGATAAGAGTAGTCTATAAAAAACAAATCCCAAGCTTTCTCCAAGAACTGTCCACTTCCGGTGCCATCGACGACGAGTGGTGGCCAGGATAACGGCGGAGTCGAGGCCGCCGGCGACGCAGCAATTTAGTTTCGAAACCAGAGGATTCCAAGGCGGCCGGCATGTTCGCTACCTGCAACGCCATCTATCGTAACCTCACGACAACTCGCGGGCTGCTCAATACTCGGTGTAGGCGACGAGCAACAGTGGCGACATCTCGACGCGATAAAACGCATAACGACCTGCGCGCGCAACCGCGTCGCGAACGAAAATGTTCGTTTATGAAAGTCGGGTCTGTAGACGCCTCAACATATGGTAGGGATTCCTTACATCCATGAGCATTATCCTTTGTACGGAACCCTCAATGCGCGAATCTGACTCGGCGTTGACCGGTTTTTTCTATCTTTAGCCTTTGTATTTTCATCGTAAGTTTTCTTTGAAGCCTTCAGTAAACGAGTTTACGAGTTATAGGTCGTGGGTGTGAACTGTGTCCAAATCATCATTATTCTTTCTTTCTGTGTTTATTTATTTATTTCTTCCTTTCTATATACAAGCTGTTGTTTTGCATCCTCGTTAAATTTCAGGAGGCTGTTATGAAAGACATAAATCCTACTAATATTATAAATGCGAAAGTTTGTATGTATGGATGTATGGATGTTTGTTACTCTTTCACGCAAAAACTACTGAACAGATTTTGACGAAATTTAGCACACAGATAGTTTATAACCAGGATTAACATATAGGATACTTTTTATCCCGACATTCCCACGGGATCGAAACTTATGCGGGTGAAACCGCGGGGCGCAGCTAGTAATCAAATAAAATAACGATCCCTGCTAAATAATGAATACATGATACTTGTTTTTTTAGTTATAAGTTTGACAGTATTTCAGAATACACCACTTTCAAAGAACAGATTCGCGCTATGGTATCGTATAAGCGGCCGCGTTTTTATGTGACTGTAAAAGGGCAGTTACAGTGCGGTCTCACACAGGCCGCGTTTTAAAATGCGTGTCCCACACATGCCGATTTCCGAAAATTGGAAAAAAAAACCTACTTATTTTAATATTGATTTGTGTTGAGAATCAGTAGCATAGTTACCTCCTTGAATTTGACGAGGATGCAAAACGACACCTTGTATACCTACTATATTGAGCTGTTTTGAAAAATGTATTGAAAATTTTAAATTTCCCTTAAAGTATTTCGTTTTATTTTCAGGTTTGCTCCAAAACAGGTGACGTCCCCATCGTCTGTTGCACTGACTGTGAACTAGTCAATAGCACCAGGTAGCTACGATTCTACACTTATTTTTTATTTATTTTTATTAGCCGTTCCTCCTTCCACCTCTCTCTGTCGACCTGCCAAGGACCAATCTTTATTAAAGAAGTCCAGCTCATCCCGCTATCTCCGTCTAGGCCTGCCGCGATGTCGTTTGCCACTAAGCGGGACCCACTGAGTCGTATGTTTGGCCCATTGATCGTCTGACATGCGGCAGATGTGTCCAGCCCACTTCCATTTAAGCGTGACAGCTTTCCGAGTGACATCAGTTATTTTAGTGATGGAACGGATAGTTGTATTCCTAACCCGGTTCACAAGTTTAAGACCCAGAATACTCCGTTCCATAGCTCTCTGGCAAACCTCGAGCGTGGACCTCTGGACCTCTTTTACACTTACATATCACACTCACGCCATCCCTCCATGGAGGTAGGCAGAAACTACAGATCGCCATCTGCTACCTAACATCATCATCTGCCTAGCCTTTTCCCAACTATGTTGGGGTCGGCTTCCAGTCTAACCGGATGCAGCTGAATACCAGTATTTTACATGAAGCGACTGCCTATCTGACCTCCACAACCGTTACTGGGTAATACGATACCCCTTGGTAAGACTGGTTGTCAGACTTTCGGGTTACTGACGACCCGTAACGACTGTCAAAGATCTACGAATGACAGCCGACCAACGGCTTAACGTGCTTTCCGAGGCACGAAGGGGACTTGGTATGTGAAAATGGTCACCCATCCACGGACCAACCGCGGCAAGCGTAGCTTAACCTGATCGATCGACCCGTGCGGCTGTTATTACTTAGCCACAAGCCCCTCTGCTACCTAACATATTTACACCTTTTGCTTTGTTTACGTTCATACATCAGAGGGGCAATTCTCGTAATTTTAAGCCCTCTAGGCCTCCTCTCTGTGAGAGGGAATGGGCCATAATCCAGTCTCATCTCGGCGACAAACGAATGTCAAAAACTTGTCAAAATGTAGGGAAATTAGAGATATTTTTGACAGATTGAGAGTTTGAGACTGAGATCAGACTGTGAACGTTCTTAAAATAACGAGAACTGCCCCCCTGATCTCAATCTGTCAAAAATACCTCTAATTTCCCTACATTTGGACAAGTTTTTGACATTGTTCGTCACTGAGAAGAGATTGCGACTAGATTTTGAACGTTTCCAATTACGAGAATTGGCCTTTTGGTCGCACAAGCACGCCGGTTGCGAGCACTATGGACCTGACCTTTCGGAAGAACATCACCAATAATTTCACTATGTGTTCTTCTAGGACGTCCCACCCTTCGATTCCACTCACATAAATCCCTTGTTAGTCGCCTAGACTCATTTTACGATCATGATGTTTAATTTTTTTTTCTTTTTCAGAAATGTAGTAATGAGTCCAACCACTGGTTTCTATTGGAAGGATGGCACCAAAGCAAGAGACAGTACGTTTCCTATTCTTTTTGCTAATTAATCTAACGTTCTTGCCAGCCATGTTGGGTGGCTCGCCCCCTACAACTTTGGACTTAAACGTAACTGGCAAAATAGGGGTGTTGTATACACCTCCGCCCAACTGCTGCAACTTTTGTGGTATTGCTATAAGTATAAATTCAACATTAATCATGTCGTGTCGCGATACGGCTAGAAGGCGTCGCGGCAGACACCGTAGAAGACGGCGGGACGAGCTGGAAAAAACAAACGACCAGTAATCCACTTTAGCCCTACATCGAAAGAACTGGAAGTCATGGGAAGAGGCCTTTGTCCAGCTGTGGGATGATGCAGGCTAACAGTAACCAGTAAACATGCAGGTCGAGGCTCATCCAGGTCTTCCCAACGACCTATCTACATCTCTAGGTCGTCCACTCCTACCGTTTCTTGGCAACTGTTCTGTTAGGGCTCTGCTCCACCTGCCATCGTCAAACCTCTCTGTCAACGTCTAGCCAAGTGTCCTGCTGATCTTCTTGGTCACGTACCTACTTCCTTAGTGAAGGTCGTGTCCTTATAAGGCCTTCATGGCTTTATGTGTGATGTTCCTTGACTTCGTTCGTTTCTCAGCTTCTCTCAGGACGGTCGTAACAGAGAGTCCAGTGAGGGCGGTTACTTGGTCTGACCATCGGTTAGGTGACCAGTCGCGAGGTTTTTTGCCATCTACCTTGCCCATCACCACCAACTTTTCAAGATTATCTGGTTCCGACGGGCAATGTGCCCAAAGCACTGACCTATAATATACAAGTACGCTGGACAACATAATTACGATGATAAAATGAAAACATTTGATTTACACCATTTTGGTGCTGATAGCAACGTGAGCGTCTGCGGAACTAATATTTTTGTTAGCGAGTTTTACAAGATGCGCATACTCTCATGATAAAAAGTTTCTAAATATCTCGTAGTTATCACAAAATACACAAAAAGTCTTATTCCACGATTTAGGCCTAATATTATCGGAGACGTGCCAAAGCGACAGGATGACCATTTGCAACAATGTGACAATTTTAGTTCCTGAGACGCTCGAGCGGGGCGCTTTGAATCGGCACCAAAAACAACTGTCATTTCCTATAGTATATTTAGTCCAGCGTACTTGTTTGTTAGAGGTCAGTGGACCAAAATAAAGGAGAATCCTTTTATAACCGGTTTATAAAAACTACCTAATTATTCCAGGTTGTCTCGAGTACTTAGACACCCTACCATATAAGTGTCGCGAAGGAGGTTTCTATTCTGGCATCAGCAAGAGCTTCGACGAGGATGCGAAATGCCACAGAATAGGAATGTGGGGCATCGGAGGCGCCCCACCACCAGGGTCTAAATCTGGTGCTGAATACCCTCACCAGGTATGTAATTTTAATATTTTCTTCATAATTACTTAAATTACCGTGGAAGGCACCGTGTGGAACAATTTGCGACCCACGGATGCCCCTCAAGTTAAAGGGGAAAATTTATAAGTCTGTGATAAGGCCTGTTGTACTTTATGGGTCTGAATGCTGGGCTGTGAAGAAGACGGATGAAAGAAGATTGCAGGCAGCGGAGATGAGAATGTTGAGATGGATGTGTGGAGTGACGAAAATGGATAAAGTAAGAAATTAGTATTTATGAGGAAGTTTGAAAGTGGCGCCAGTGACAGAAAAGTTGAAAGGAAATCGTTTAGCTTGGTATGGGCATGTGATGAGAAGGGACGAAACGCATGTGACTAAAAGAGTGATGAATATACATGTTGATGGATGGAGAGGGAGAGGAAGGCCGAAGAAAAGATGGATGGATTGTGTGAGGAATGATATGAAGGAGAAGGGAGTGAAAGATAGCGTGACGGTTGACAGGGGAGAATGGAAGAAGAAAACGTGTTGCGCCGACCCCAAGTAACATGGGATAAGGGCAGGAAAATGATGGAAGGCACCGTGTGGGCTCAATTCTACGATTTACAAACGTCACAATGGTCTCAGAGCAAGCGGCTCGTGGCTACATAATAACAGCTACACGGGTCCATCAAGATAGGTTATATCTATTTATTTATTTTATTTATTTTATTTATTTTATTTATTTTATTTATTTTATTTATTTTATTTATTTTATTTATTTTATTTATTTTATTTATTTTATTTATTTTATTTATTTTATTTATTTTATTTATTTTATTTATTTTATTTATTTTATTTATTTTATTTATTTTATTTATTTTATTTATTTTATTTATTTTATTTATTTTATTTATTTTATTTATTTTATTTATTTTATTTATTTATTTTATTTATCTTGTTTATTTTATTTATTTATAGTTAATTAAAACGGCACAGGTCCAATTACATTAATTAACATATATTATTATTATTATTATAAAAAAATAGAATAAAAATAAGCATTCAAATAACATACAATACAAAAATTAAATTCAAAGGTATACAATTCGTGGATACAATTACTAATATTTATTTAAGTAAATGGTTAAATAAATTAAATACTAATAAATATATGAAAGAATGGATAAAGAATTTCCTTCAAAATCCTTCCGGGGGTGCTGAACATCCAGTTTGGGTGTTACTAGGGCAAACAAACTATCATCATCTAGTTTCCAGTTTATAAAGTTAGCGTTAAAGAGGACACCAAAGGAAAAGCCGTTCTAAGGATTTCAATAATACGTCTTATCCTTTGATTTGTGTATTGGAAGGTGTGTTTTACTAATATTGCGTGAGACGTGTGATCCCACACAAGGCTGAAAGAATAGTACAGCCACCATGAGAAAGTAAGGATTTCAGTCAAGTGGTAAAGGCGGCCTCCGATGGTAAAAAATTATATTTATACAGGGTGACAGGGAAACTCGAAGTATTCCTTGAAAGGCGTTATACTTGAGGTCATCTGCAACAAATTAAGTCCAGTGAACTAGGGGTCAAAACTGGATGGTTAAAAAATAAAAATTTTGCTATTAAAGTACTTTTATTTCTGAGATTATGTAAGTTTGGCAAGCATTTTTTTTTAATTTGACAGGTTAAATCGCCAAGAACTAAAACCTTATTCGCGGAACGCTTCTAAAGAATATCTGTAGTTTATTAGAAAAAAATGTAACTGACCTGCAGTGCGATTCTGTAACCATCTCACCGTGAAAACTTAGGTGAAGTGAGCGTGGAGTGAGCTGTCATTCCAACTATTGCTAGGGATTGACACTATTGAAAGCTCACTCTAAGCTCACTTCACTTAACTTTTCACGGCGATATTTTTACAGAATCGATCGGCTGCTTGGAAGTGACCAAGATTTGGATTGCAGATGTTTATTCCTATTTTTCCCATCACCAGGCAATGCTGGGTTACGGTGAAGACTTGGCATCAGCTCAGTGGAGTGCTGGAGGTTCAATTATCAGCAATAAATACATCCTGACCGCAGCTCATGTCATGACCAATGGGGCATCGGGGTAAGAAAACCTAAATTCCTTTTTAAAAGTATCAGAAGGCCAATTCTCGTAATTTATAACGTTCAAAATCTAGTCGCAGTCTCATCTCGGCGACGAACAAAAATGTAAAAAACTTGTCAAAATGTAGGGAAATTAGAGTTATTTTTGACAGATTGAGACTGAGATCAGACTGTGAACGTTCTTAAAATTACGAGAATTGCCCCTCTGGTTAAAGTATAAATAAATTCTGACAGCACTGAATGACTTAAACTCTTACTTAAGTAGCCCTTTTCTGTGACTTAAGTACCTAGTCCTTTTTACCCAGAAAAGCGTGACTTAAGTGCGGGCTTAAGTAACACAAGCTATAAAATAGTATACGATACGTGTGACTTAAGTACCTAGTCTATTAATGCACGGCGTTAGGTCCCCTTGCTATGGACTACAAATAAGTCACAAATATTTTAATGTACTATTAGTCAAGCTCCTTAGTATACAAGTACGCTGAACATCATATTATCGATGACAAAACGAAGACTTTTGATTTTCGCCATTTTGGCGCTGATAACAGCGTGAGCTTCCGTGGAACTAATATTTTTTGATAGTGAGTTTTACAACATGCGCATACTCTCATGATAAAAATGTTCTAAATATCTCGTAATAAACACAAAATACACAAAAAAGTAGATTCCACGATTTAGACCTAAATCATGACAGACGTACAGACGCCTGCAGTGCGATTCTGTAACCATATCACCGTGAAAACTTAGGTGAAGTGAGCGTGGAGTGAGCTGTCATTCAAACGAATGCTAGGGATTGACACTATTGACAGCTCAATCTAAGCTCACTTCACCTAACTTTTCACGGTGAGTTTTTTACAGAATCGATCGGCAGGACATCAAGCTACCCGAAACTGTCAAATTTTCCCAATCGATCTTGAACCAAATTCAAATTCATTTATTTCAGGTACCACATAACCCATATTAGAAAACGATTACAATTTCATAAATTAAAAACATCACACGTCAATAAATACAACATCAACACATAAATTAGATAAATCAAATTAAAAAAAAAAACAAATTTAAATTACTATTCAATCATTATTACACTATTAGATACATTACCTACATTAGTCTCTTACGAGTGACACTTTATGTAACTTGTCTGTCACAGCAGTGTCGTACATAAGGACAGTCTAACCTACTTGCTATCATACTCAGAACGAAGCTGGCCCGCACTCTGCGCACAAGATACGCGCAGCGCTTCCGCATGGTCGCATGAAAACAGTCCACGTGCGCCCATGCAAACATACCGGAAGCGCTGCAGTAGCGAGGCAGGCACAAAATCGCTCTGAAAGCTTTGTTAAACTGAATGCGGAGGGTGCTGTAGCATTTCTGCGTCTACTTAGCCCACAGGCTGCAGGTGTACATGGATGAGCAATATGCTCGGAAAAGAGTTATTTTCACACCATCCGAGCAACGTTACGCTAATGCTTTAGCGATAAAGTTGAAAATCTATTGAAGAAATTTGACAGAATGTAGTAGCTTGATGTGCTGGCATCTGTACCTTCACGTTACGACGACCATATGCAACAATGCCCCAGTTATTCATGCCCATTTTCATCAGGACCTTAATTTACTATGACCACTTAATGATTCCAAACCACGTCAATTCCTTGGCCTAATCACATCTAGAAAGAAAGAGGAAAAAAAACTACGTTTAAAAGCGGTAAACATGACGCAAAAAAGAACATAAAACACACAAAAAAAAATAAGAATGGGTTCACATCTGCTAGTACATCTGCGAATAACGTATTCTCTATTAAATGACACAGTGAACGAAACCGCGTGAAATTGGTGTGGTTCAAACTGTCAAAATACCTGACAACCGTACCTACATGGTTTGCACGTGGTAATACAGGGTATAAGAGGTATAGGTACACTATATTTTTTCAATTTGATTATATGAAATATAAATATTATTAAGTATTTTAAATTTAAATATAGTATTTACGGCCGGCAATTCAGTATTTAAAATATTCTCAGACAAATGTCCACCTCTAGCAGCATGGCCGATGAACCATTTTCACTGCGTTTTTCATGACATTTTCACACATTTCCTGCGTTATTTCAGTGACTGTGTCTCAGATATTTTATTTAATTCTTGAAGGTTCATTGGCCTGTTAGCATAGATACGGCCCTGTAGATAGCCCCACAAAAAAAGTCAGGCGCTATTAAATCCGGGGATCTTGGGGGCCAATCCATGTCGCCGTTTCTCGAAATTAATCGACGAAATGGCGGCAAAAAAAAAGTTGTATACCTCCATTTCCCACCCTAGTAGTATTACGCGAGGAATAATATTTACCATACAGATTTTTTTTTTTAAACGTTGCCCCACACTAGTAATTTCTCCTGTGTCGTGGGTGCGTTTACAGACATATAAACTCACATACACAAACAGCCAGACCCGGAACAACTAATTGTAGGTCATACAAATATTTGTTCCGTGCGGGAATCGAACCCGCGACACGCAGCGTAGCAGTCAATCGCTTAACCACTGCGCCAACCGTGTCGTCAAAATTAGGAATTAGGGAAAACCCATTGAGGGAGAATTGGGGTTTCGTATTACCCAGTAATGGGGTTGTGAAGGTCAGATAGGCAGTCGCTCCATTAAGTGAAATACTGTTACTCAACTGCAGACGGTTAGACTAGAAGCCAACCCCAACATAGTTGGGAAAAGGCTAGAGAGATGATGATGTGAATTATGGGTGGGCCCTGGCACTTTTCAAATATACTATTTTAACATACTTCTAACTTTCACAGTGAAGGCGTGAAATTCGTCGCTTTGGGTGTTGAGAAACGCTCAGACCCGCCAACTGCCTGGCAGACGCATAAGGTGAAGAGATTCATCCCACATCCAGCCTACAAGCGTCCTGGCCATTATAACGACATTGCACTCATTGAGACAGAGACCCCGTAAGTATAAAAACATGCACCCTTTCCACATATAGGGTTAAATAAAGTTAGCCAGCGAAACTCCGAAGATGTGATGGGTACCTATATCTAAACATGACAAAAAATATTGATGATTTTTCGTGGGGGTCATCGACCGCAGTTGTACTGTACTTCTGGTATTTTGCGTTTCTGGTATCAGCTTAGGAGCTGTGTATTGAGAAAAAATACGGGTTCAATATTTTTTGATAATCTAACTGACGGAATAATTAGATTTTTTTTAGGAAACTAGCCTATTTAACCCAGGAGCCCCACGTCACGTTTTGTGACTGGTTGATGGCTATACAGGGTGGCAGCGACATCGACGCGCAAACTATAACCATGGATTCAGCACATGAGCTTAGACCCCCATAGCGTCGAAATTTTTCGTCGGTTATCAAAAAAAAAATCTTCTCTTTCATAGAAAAGTGCAATACCTACGCGGTCAAAACGTATGGAACAGCAATATATATATTTATTTTCATCTTCTTCACCAACAGCCTATAGAGGCTGATGGTGAAGAAGATGAAAGTCGTGATGTTTTACAAAATCCCGGTACAATAACTGAATGGTTGAGCTAAAAGGTGCTCATCTATGCGTCTTGTTCAACTCTTTACTGCCATGGCTTATTTTGATTTACTTTAATATTTGAAATGTTTTTTTTTTTTATATTTTCATTACAGACGCTTTTAATGTTCTGCATCGTTCTCAAATGCATAATTTTTAACATGAATGATGTAACCAATACTTTGTAACCATATTATTGTGATTTAAAAGAGTGTCCATGGAGTTTCTTGCCCGTTCTTCTCCATAGGTACCTACTACGCTTTGGAATGGGCAACTAGCTTCATCTTTTTGACTGACCGACCCTTGACAATTCAAAAGTGCCTGTAATTGGTTTAGTTGAAATAAATAGTTTGAGTTTGAGTTTGAATATCTCGATTTCAGGATTACATTCAACAAAAACGTGCTGCCAGCTTGTCTTCATGTAGAAGCCGCTAATGCTGAGACAGCTATCACCACTACATGGAAAGACCTGAAGTCGGAATCCTTAGAATATGCTGACACGTTGCAGACGGTAGGTCACCGTCATCTTCAGTCTGAACAGGTCCAGAGCCTGATAGCCGCCATCATCATTTCCATCATTTCCCAACTATGTTGAAGTCTACAATAAAATATTTTATTTTATTTGCTAACTACCTTTTGTCCGCGTGAAATTTTGGCTCATCGCATCGCGTCCCATCGCTCGTGTTGCTACTTCGTTTTCACTTAGTGCTCTTTCTTACTTTTATTAATTTTGCTCGGCACCTAAGGGTCGTAGCGTGATGTTAGATAGCCTATAACCTTCCTCAAGAATTGGGCTATCAACTACAATACGAATTTTTAAAATCTGACTGGTAGTTCCGGAGATTACCCCCTACATACATACAAACAAACAAACAAATTTTACATCTTTATAATATTAGATAAAATATATATTATATAATATATATTTTATTATTTATTTATTTCTGTAACTGACACACACTTGTGCACTACAATATCTCCTGCGTACCTGGCCAATCTCCGTTGAGATTGACCACCGTGACCGAAATCGGTCGGGAGGATATAATCATTCATTATTGGTTTGTTAATTTCCAGATTAACTTGGACGAGTTCACTCAAGAAGAGTGCAAAACTGCATATGCTCGGCCAAATCGCCACTTAAAGGATGGAATTGATTACGAAACTCAAATGTGCTATGGAAGCAAGACTCATTCTCCTGATGCTTGTCGGGTAAATAAAACTTACATAAACCACATCCACATCCACACCCACACTCACACACACACCACACCCACAACTACACCCACACACACCCTCACACACACACACACCCACCACACAGACCCACATACACATACCCACACACCCACATCCTCCACACCCACACCCCCACACCCACACACCCCACACCCCCCCCTCCTCCACATCCTCATTTATATCATAAGCCTACATTATAACTATGATCCCTATATAATATAGAATAACGTTCAATCAACTCAGCCTGTCGCAGTCCACTGCTGGACATAGCCCTCCCCCAGGCAGCGCCACAACACCCTGTCCTCCGCCTTCCGCATCCAGTCTGTCCCAGCAACCTTCTTAATGTCGTCCGTCCATCTAGCTGGGGGTCCCACACTACGCTTGCTGATACGCGGTCTCCACTCCAGAACTCGTTTGCTCCTCCGGCCATCGGTCCTTCGACAAACATGGCCAGCCCACTGCCACTTCAGTTTGCTTACTCTGCAAGCTATGTCAGTAACTCAGGTTCTTTTCCGGATAGTTTCATTCCTGGTTTTATCCTTTAAAGAGACTCCGAAAATAGCTCGCTCCATTATTTGATAAAATATATACAGGGTTATTAATAAAACACTAACAATCTCGCAGAGATAATACTCACATCATAAATAACAACTTTTGTTTAATGAGTGGTTCAAGACTTATTCAATTTTACGTCAAATATTACTTTCCTCAACCAATCACAATTCAAAATAGTTGTAATAAAATTTACAACCGGAACAATTCCGGGTGTAAAGATCACTGGGCACCATTGTATGGAAAGTATCCCCACGCTGCGCTGTACAGAAATAAAATAGGATGGAATAGACAAATTAATGTCTTTAGTTTACGATAGTATGAGTGGCATAATCATTAGTGTGGGTACTGTCTGTTAACTAAACATTTTTGTAGCGGCAAGCTTCTGACAGAGTTTGCTCGTCCTTGCGTTACGGCCGCTGTATATCCGCTACCACTTTCCTGATATGCGTTATGGCCGGTTAAGCATCGATTTTTTAATGACCTTGATGATTTTTACTCCCACAGTTAAACAAAAAAAAAGTGCTTTAAATCTAGTTTGGTTTTAGTACGCAAATTTTCACAAACCGGTCAATTACGCCCGATTACCTATTGTGCATTTGATTTAACAGACAGCAAGCACGAATGATAACATGTCATAACTGGTGAAAGAAAGAAAGAAAGGGGGAAGGCCACATGCGAACAACGCGTCATACTGACGTCACGCAAAATCCTGCATCTCGCAAGTAAAGTTTACCGCGCAACTACAGCAACAACAAAACAACGGCCCGACATGAATCATCGGGCAGTTGCTCGCCAGACACAACACCCATCTGGTCAGAGGATCCTCTCTTTTCTATGGAGGATGGGTGACCTTTACACCTTCTTCCTCATACCTCTATAGACTTAAGTAATATTTTTATGTTTTTTTCAGGGTCTATCCGGTGAACCTTTGATGATCACCACTCAGTTCTCCCGCTGTATCTACACCATAATCGGAGTGACGTCATTTGGCGTCCGTTGTGGTTCTACCACCAGCTCTCCTGATGTCTACACCAGGGTGGCTCACTACAAACCTTGGATTGAAAGTATCGTGTGGGCTTGAATGATGGCTGGCGAACTTTTTATTCGTTTTTGATTAATTAAAATTGTTGTTGAGATAAAATGCGTTTTTTCTCGAATACTACATACCTAAATCTATAAATATATAAAATTCAAAGTCCTGACTGACTGACTGACTGACTGACTGAGACATCAACGCACAGCCTAAACCGCTGGTCCTAGAGTCATGAAATTTGGAGGGTGTGTTCTTAGTGAAGAGTAGGTATCCACTAAGAAAGGGTTTTTACAAATTCCACCCCTAAGAGGGTGAAATGGGGGGATTTCGTTTGTATGAAAAATCTTATTCCTTGAGTTAATAAACTTGAAACTTGGCACGAATACTTATCTAAGTAAATTATGAAGTTGGCCATTTTTTGTTTTCATAAAGTACCCCCTAAAAGGGGATTGGGGGGTTTCAAAGTTTGTATGGAAGAATTTTAACGCGCGATCCGATTTACTCGAAACTCAGTATTTATACCTAAAATTGAAAGTAAAGAATAATGTGTATCAGGGTTTTTTGGAATATCTACCCCTGGCGGGATGAAAAGGGGTAGTCAATTTTACAGGGGAGGATTTTACAGCGTGGCTTGATTAACTCGAAAATTGGTATAAATAATCTTTGAGTCAAGTTATGAACACATCTCAAACGATTTTTCAAAATTCCACCCCTGTGGGGGTGAAAAGCGGGGATACAGTTTATTATATGAAAAATCTTATTCGTTAGGATAATAAACTTGAAAATCGGCATGAATACTCGCCTATGTAAGCAATAAAGTTTATCATTATAAGTTTTTCAAAACTACCCCTCAAAGGGTGATATTGGGGTGTTGAATTTTTTGTGGAAGAATTTGAAACCGCGGTCCGATTTACTCGAAATTCAGTGTTTATACTTAAGACCAAAAATAAAGAATAACATGTATCAGGGGTTTTTCGAAAATCTACCCCTAATGGGTTGAAAAGGGGTAGGCAATTTTACAGGGGAGGATTTTACTGCATGGTTTGATTGACCCGAAAATTAGTATAAATAATCTTTGAGTCAAGTCATGAAGACATCCCAAGCGATTTTTTTAAACTCCACCCCTGTGGGGATGAAAAGCGGGGATACAGTTCATATGAACAATCTTATTCATTTAGTTAATAAACTTGAAACTTCGCAAGAATGCTCGCCTAAGTAAGTAACAAAGTTTATTATTATAAGTTTTTTAAAACTAACCCTCAAAGGGGAATATAGGGGTGTTGAAGTTTGTGTGGAAGTAATTGAATGCGTGGTCCAATTAACTCGAAACTTTAGTATTAATACTTTTGACAGAAAATAATTAATAATAAGTATGTAAAGTTGTCCAAAACTGACCCCTGACGAGGCAAAAAGGGCTAATTCGATTTTCAAGGAGAGGACTTGAACTTGAAACTGTATGTTACATTTTCACACCTAAACCACTGAACTTCTGATTTGGCAAAGAGATAGATGGCATCCTGGGGAAGGACATACTTTTTATCCTGGTAGCATGTTCCCGTGGGATAATTTCCGACATCCACGCGGGCGAAGCCGCGGGCAGAAGCTAGTATTACATATACTAAATATTGCATATGCTAAGTACAGTCACCAAAGGAGATAAGTAACCAGGGTCGTCGGATATAGTTGAAGTTTAGTAAGAAACCGACGGATGTTTTCGAATAAAATTTAATTTAATTAGTAGAACATACAGTTCATTTACCAAATTAAAGAATGTCACCAAAATCTGCCCAAACAAAGTACCGAGGTACACTTAGTGGCATAAAATACACTAGATTACTGGATAATATTGCATTTATATATTTTTCTTATGGTTACCCGGGGACGAGAATAAAATAACTTTTAACGTAATAAAAAGCTCGCCATTTTGGGCACAATTATACTACCTTGGTCCATTACCTTACCTATTAAAAAAAAAACTGTCAAGTTGACAGTTATCTGCTGTCGGCTTCAGCTGCTTTGTTTTTGTTTCATTTCAAATAATTTTATAGTATAATTCAATCTGAATTCAATAATAACTCTCATTGTATAATCGATTTTCGCTAGGCAAAATTATGTACCTACCTAACATAAGAAAGAAAGAAAGAAAGAAAAAGTATTTATTGCGACTCGTACAGGATCATAAACTAAACTAAACTAGAAACTAGAAAGGATACTTATACCCAAAAGTAGCTGAATAACGTCCACAGAACACATATACTCCTAATGTTAGCCAGTACATGCAAAGTTGCCACATGATTTAATGTGCTACAGGTTATTAAAACTTTATTATTGAGTTTTAAATTATTTATGGACAAAAACACAATTATTTTCGAATTCCTCTATTTTCTCTCTACGATTTGGTGCACGTGTATCTCGAGGTACATATTTGGGCAAAGTTGTATGGGGTTTTGCTGACCTCCTTTCATTCGAAAACCTCCATCGGTTTCTTACTAAACTTCAACTATATCTGACGACCCTAGGGGTCTACTCCGAAGTAGTATTGGCCGAATGTTCGGCCGTTTCCTGCTACGAAGTTACTATTTGGTTCGGTCGGTCCCGATCCTACACTCCTACACTCTTTCGAATAATGACTATGGTCCCGACCCAACTGAGCCGATCCGAATTTTTTTGGCATTTTTCAATAATATTCGGTTCGGCCATGTATCGATCCGATCCGAACATTCGCACTTTGCACTTCGAAGTAGACCTCCAGGTTACTTATCTCCTTTGGTAACTGCACATAATAACAACAGCATCCCAACTACATATATTATGTTGGGGTCAGTTTCCAGTCTCACCGGATGCAGTTAAATACCAGTATTTAACATAAAGCGACTGCGTATCTGACCCCCACAACCCAGTTACTGGGTAACTGGATAATATGATACCCCTTGGTAAGAATGGTTGTCAGACTTTCGGGCTTCTGATGACCCGTAACGACTGTCAAAGATCTACGAATGACAGCCGGGACCAACAGCTTAACGTGCTTTCCGAGGCACGGAGGTGTATTGGTGATAACGATGGTCACCCAGCCACAGACCAACCGCGGCAAGCGTAGCTTAAGCTGATCGATCGACTGTTATTACTTACCCACGAGCCCCTCAGCATTTCAAATTCTGCCAACGAAACTCAAAAAACGTGGATTAATTGACATACGCTGTTTTTATTTTAGCAACTGATAAAAAACCTCAAACTTCTAATATATCATTTATTGACATTAAATTCTCTCCTCGGTAGTCACAAACATACTTATAGTTTTTTGGCGGTGAACTCTGAAACTTAGCAGTTATTTCTACCACTCCTGCCGACTCCCTCAAGGCCATACGACGCTCTCGATCCAGGGCACGTAGTGGTAGACCCGGGTGTACATGCCAGAGCCGGCAGAGATGCCGCACTGTCTGCCGTATGACGTCACGCCCAGCACTGTGTATGCGCAGCTCAGGAACTCGTTTGTAGTTTGGAGAGGACCTCCGCTGTCGCCCTGGGGACAAAATTCATTGATTTTGACTTTATAAAACTACAAGCCTGTGACTTCGCGCGTATAATCAAAATCCAAAAGTCATCTATTTAAACTGGGCTGAGAATCAGCACTTTTCGAATGTCAAAATTGCATTAGACAGACCCCCAAAACCGCCCTTCACCAGCTAGTAAAAAATAAAGCTTTCATACCTCACAAGTGTCTTTAGCTTCCTTCGTGTCTCCGTAGCACATCTGCGAGGTGTGATTGTAACCTTCACGCAGATGTCGGTGTTTAGGGTACAGCTCCGAACACTTCGCCTCTTCATACCTCTGCAGTCTTACCTGGTCAGCAGTCATAAAAATTTGGTTAAATCTAAAGCAACGCTAAATGCCTTGCGCGTCCAATATAACAATGTTTTCAGGATGATGTTGAAATTCCCTCGTTTCTGTAGTTCCTGGATGAGATGGTTTCCAGGCTACAATCAGGACAAAGGTGGCATCGCTTGTGAGGAGGATTCGGGGGAGTAGCAATAGCATCCTGGAAGTCGTGGCAGAGGACCCGAGAGGTCCTGTGCTGAGGCATCTCATGCGGAATCATTGTCCGCATGAAATGCCTCGTAAGTACATGACACAATAACCTGCTTTTGGAATTCTTAAAGTTACTAATCCTAGTGTATAAGTTGGTATCTAAAGTGTGTACTAACAAAAATGGCTCCTATGTTGTTGTTGTATGTTGTTTCTGTTGTTCTAAATAAAAGAATTTATTATCATTAAACATAACTTCACGCCTGTAAGCCCCGAAGGGATAGGCAGACGTGTTCCTATAGCACACCCACATTTCGATGCATGAATTGTGTGAATTATGGTATGGTTAGAAAGGGGGTGAGCGGGTGTTTCAGTGACGTAGTAACTGCCACGTTGGTCTCGTGGTCGCAGGCGCGACTGCTGAGCGTGGGGTCCTGGGTTCGATTCCCGGGTCGGACAAAGTGTTATTTATTTATTTAAACTTTTCGCACAAAAAGGTACAAAGGCGGACTTAATGCGCTGCGTTATTGAGCTGTTCCATTGGGAATTTCTTAGTAACAGCTCGGAGTTTGGATGTCGGCGGGGTGATACCCCGTGCCTCGAAAAGCACGTTAAGCCGATGGTCCTGTGCCTGATCTCTCTCCGGTCGTGTCGGATTGCCGTTCCATCGAACAATGAAAGTGAGGGGAGAGACAGCGCCCCTGTGCCTGCGCACGCATTTGTGCAGTATAATATATACCACGCCAATGGGCTAGTCTCCGCTGAGATTGGTCGCCATGGCCGAAGGTTTGGAGGATTTTAGTAACGTTTTGTGGAGTGAAAATGAACTAAAAAAGCTACTTACAGTCTGCAAAATATCTGCCAAGCCCTGACGATGACCCAGGGCACCCCATCCAGTGGCTTCAGCTGTCACAGCTGACTCCGGTACCACAGGGAGACAGGCAGGCAGTATGTTGAAGTTGAAGGATATCCTGGATAGAAAATCAAAGTTGTCAGTTTTATAGTCGAGAGTAACAAAGTAAGGCGTACTTCCAAATACTGTACAATTTTTTTTTATTTCTCGTTGGAAATCCTCATGGACGTCCTCCATCGTGGGAGTGACAGAGGGGGTAGGGGGGTAGGGGGTGGACTTTTACCAACTAAAACCACCGCGGTGTTCCACCTCTGCCTATGGCCGGGGGTGCGGGATTCGCATAAGCATTCACCGCTCCCCCGACAGGCCTTAAATACCGTACTTACGTATCCTCGGTCTCCAGCAGTGCGATATCGTTGTACTTGGAAGGTGGCTGGTACTCCGGGTGAGCGATGATCCTCTTCACGTTGTGGATCTGCCAGTACTCGGGAGAGTCGGTACGCTTCAGTATACCTAAGGCTATGAACTTGACTGGACCACTGAAAACGGAATTGAGTTTTTTTACTGAGTCACAGGTTTTATTTACTGAGTCACTGGTTTTTTTACTGAGTCACAGGTTTTATTTACTGAGTCACTGGTTTTTTTACTGAGTCACTGGTTTTCTTTACTCATTCACTGCGTCAGTGAAGTTGTAACAGTACGGAAGTCAAAAATGACTACTTTACAGGAGATTGAAAAAACTGTATGAAATGAATGTAACTTACGCTTAAGGCCATATTGTGTTTAGTAATTTATACAAATGAACTCTGTGATGATTTGAACCCATGTTTTGATTGTTCGATACGATGCGCGCCATTAAGCTTTATCAATTGACATTGAAATCTCAAAACACTCATAAAAATGACTTCGCACTGTTAAACTTCAATGAGGACTGGTTTTTGCACATTATTCAGAATTTCTTAGCTGTGAAAGATTTCGTCCGATTACATATTGTGATAGTAGTTCCATTACTACCACAATATGTAATAAATAATAGTCATAGAGCAGCTGGTGGCCCAGTGGTAACGTCTGGGACTTTTGAATTGTAGATCGTAAGTTCGAACCTCTTTGTGTAATCATTCCATCACCACTGCTCTCAAAACGGCGAAGTAAAACATCGTCATCAAAAATTCAAAGACATGTGACATCTACCAATCCGCATTGGGCCCGCGTGCATTACGGCCCACTTCCTCTCACTGATAGGAAGCCTGTGTCCCAGCAGTGGGAACGTTATTGGCTGATTATGTATATTATGTAATAATCATCGAGACTGAATTTCCTTCCTTGCTTTCGGCGCGAGTGATATATATTACACAACATGTGCACGAGTGTGCACGCTCTCTTCCCTCACTCTCATAATCCGATGGGACGGCAATCCGTTACGATCGGAGAGTAATCAGGCGCAGGTCCAACGGCTTAACGTGCTTTCCAAGGCACGGGGGTATCAGACCGCCGACTTCCAAACTCCGGGATCTTATTAAGAAATTCCAAATGGAAAAACTTAATAACACTGCCCGACGCGCGTCTCGAACCCTGGACCCCACGCTCAGCAGTTGCGCTTGCGACCATGGGACCAACGGGTTATTACTTCGTAGGTTCTACGGTTAATCTCTCTCCGCCGGTCGTGACGGATTGCGTGCCGTCTCATCGAAAGTGAGGGAAGAAAGAAGAAAGAAAAGAAAAGAAAGAAAATACATTTATTTGCGGCAAACATAACGCATAAAAAGAAGAACAAACACACAAAAAAAAAAGTGGGGGGTAAACATGCGTCACATTCACGCAAAACGGCCATCGCTCAGCATAATGCTAAGACCCTATACGAGACAGAGCCCCAGCGCTGGTTTTCAGCGGCAGCCGGCGTTGACGTGATGACGTCAACCAGTGCAGCATGCAATTATACATAAGTAAATAAAAACAACAATCAAAACAAGAAATAAAATAAACCATTGCAACAAGGAGAAGAAAGAGAAAAGAAGAGAGAGAGAAGAATAAAAAGAGGAAGAGAGAGTGCGCCTGTGACTGCGCACACGCACCTGCACTGTCATATCTCCCGCGCCAACGGCTGGTTTCTGTTCAGATTGACCGCCATGACGGAAATACGATCTGGAGGACTATAATTATTATAGTAGTGTAGTAGAGGTGTTTGTGAAGGAGTTGGTCCGGTCCGGGTGAGTACATACATAATTACTTTTGCTGCAAAGCAGCGTTGCTGTGTTCTGATCGTAATTTTCCTTCCAAATCGAGCTGAAACGCACAGCGAGATGGATGCCTGTTAACCGGAGTACTTACACAGCAGGACTTGATATACAATGAGCAGCAGTGAGTATGTACTTCTCGCTGATGACGGACCCTCCACACAGCCACTGAGCTGTCTTTGGGTCATCTCCATACCCCAGCAATGCCTGGGACAAAACAAAACAAAAGAAACTGATCAAAAACTTCTTTGATCAATGAGAAGATTTTTTTCTTCCTGCGATGCTCAACTAAGCTATAGCCCGCGCCTATGGTGGCCGGGAATAGGAGTTTAGTTTAGATATAATGCTAAACTAAACTCCGATTCCCGGCCACCATAGGCGCGGGCTTGCGGACATCAGCAATGGCTAGCTCGCCGTCCGGTAAGGACCAGGCCCGGGTCGACGGCGCGTTGTGTTCCACGCGTGCCTCAAAGACATGTCAGCACTAAGGCTGCGGTTCCACTGAGGCGGAGCGGAGCAGAGCGGAGACGAGCTGTGCCGCGATTCACCAATCACATGGCTGGTGCCATGCTAGGTGCCATGTGCCAAAGCCATGTGATTGGTGAATCGCGGCACAGCTCGTCTCCGCTCTGCTCCGCTCCGCCTCAGTGGAACCGCAGCCTTAGGCCGGGACTCCACCAAAGCGGAGATGTGTGCGGTGTCCACTGTCTCCACTGCGCGTCGTCCGCGCACAGCTCACATCTCCGCTTCCATCGCGCCATACAAATATTACACATCTCCGCACAGCAATCTCCACTGAAGCTGAGCGGAGAGGAGATGTGTCAATAACACAATTCTATTGGTTGTTTAAAAAACATCTCCTCTCCGCTCGTCTCGTCTCCGCTTTGGTGGAGTCCCGGCCTAACTGATGGGGTCCGCTAGGACCAATGCCTGCCAGGGGTCGCGGGTTGTTCGTAAGAGTTACCGTGGCCCCTGGCACAGGCAACTGAATAATAATAATTCCGTATCATTACCCACAGCCGTATCTCTACGTTGACGTCGTGGTGGGGCTTGCGCGCTCTAAACTCTAGGTCTGTGACGGAAGAGTTTACTTTACCGGATCAGGTCTAGGATGAGGAACCAGACCAAGACAGATACAGGAACCCGCAAATGAAATCGCGAAAAAAATCAGCTGTTCCCTACATTTATGTTCGCATAACTCGTCAAAATGTAGGGAGCAGCTGATTTTTTTTCGCGATTTCAGGTTTGGTCCTATAGTTAAAGTTGTTCATAATGATGAGTACAATGACCTCTTAAGAGGTTGCTGGTGTTTTACAAATAACCCTGTATAATGTGGGATGTAATTTATAGTATTTTTAAATTATATTAATATTGTATTGTATGTGTCTATATGGGCCTTGATGCCTGAAATAAATGGATAAATAAATAATAATAATAAATAAAATCGATTATTCGATCAACCCCAGCTCCTCAAGGAAGGCCAGCAACGCCTTGATGTTACTGACCGTCTCACGTAGGGTACCTGGGTTACCGAAGTACTTTGCCCTGTACGTGGCGACCACCACAGTTTAGAAGCACATGCATATGGAACAGCTAATTATTTTTTTTTTATAACCGGTTACTGTTGATAGGGACAGACTTAAACGCAGCAGTATGTTATTAGGTTGCACCCTAACTCACCATGTGAGGGTACTGGCGTCTAAACGCGGCCATTCCTGCGCTGATCGCTGGTGCGTCCGTTGGGTTAGAGAAGTCGATTGGAAGAAGCAGCTTGGCATTCTGTAACAGGCTTAAAATAATCATCATCTCCATAGATGGGGATTTAATAATCATCGTCTCAGTCCTGCGGGATCATTGAAACACAGTAACAGTAGGTTTCATTTTGACAGTTCAACAACCTTCATTGCGTTATTTACGTTGTTGAGCAAACCATTTTTTCGAACATATGAAGCAATGGATTAGGAATATCCTTCAAAATCATTCAGATTGTAATTTTATTTTCGAGCCGCGCCAGTCGCAGTCCACCATCAGATTTATATCAGATTCAGATTCAAAAATTATCAGAGCTAAAATTATAAACTTCGTAAGTTTTCTAAAAAAAAAAAAAAAGACGTCTGGTCTTTAGTTTATAAGTGTGTTACACAGCGGCAAGACAATGGTCAATGTGTCGACGCCGCTGACATCTAATAAACAAGTACGCTGGACTAAATATAATAATTATACGAAATGACAGTTGTTTTTGTGCCCATTTAAAGCGCCCCGCTCGAGCGTCTCAGGAACTAAAATTGATACATTCAAAACTAGAATCAAAAGTCATTTATTCAAATTTTCGAACGTCAAAATTACAAAAGACAGTCCCCCAAAAACGCCCGCCCTTCACCACTTACTAGTGCTATCGCTGGGAAAAAGAACACACTCTCCAGCAGCACAGCTGTCTGTTCAGTAAGAAAATACTTGATTGTATATAAGTAATAATAGTTTATTGCAAATGGCATAATTGTTGCAAATGGCCGTCGTATTGTTTTGTTACGTCTCTGGTGATTTAGGTCTAAATCGTGGAATAAGACTTTTTTTGTGTATTTTGTGTTTACTGCGAGATATTTACAACATTTTTATCCTGAGAGTATGCGCATTTTGTAAAACTCACTATCAAAAGTATTAGGACGCTCACGTTGTTATCAGCGCCGAAATGGCGAAAATCAAATGTCTTCGTTTGGTCATCGATATTATGATGTCCAGCGTACTTGTATAATATTAGTCAGTAGTCGACGATTTAGCGAGGCCTTTGTCCAGCAGTGGACGTCTTTGGGCTGTGATAGTGATAATGATGATGTCCTGAACCTGATTCTCAGCATGGCGTTTCAAGTTACTAATCAGGTCTCCTTGTGGACGACTCTCAGCATTCTCCAAGGTCGATGGTTCCACAGTGCTATAGCAGCTGTTATCAGAAAGACTTCTCTCCCCAACCGGAACTGTGGAGGGCAAGCTGCATGGATAGTCGAGGGTTTTCAAGTAATTTAAGCAATCTGAAACAGAGGAAGAAATTTAAACTCATGATAAATCATTATCGCTTTGTTCTGCTCTCGGAAAGAAAGAAAGAAAAGTATTTATTGAAACCCGCACAAAAGGACAATTACCCAAGCAGTATGATAATCTTAATAATTAATCTAATTAATTAATTAATATTTAATCTATAATAATCTTCAATCTGCCTAGCCGTTTCCCAATTATGTTGGGCTCAGCTTCCAGTCTAACCGGATACAGCTGAATACCAGTATTTTACATGTAGCAACTGCCTATCTGACCTCCATAACCCACTTACTGGGTAATACGATACCCTTGGTTAGACTGGTTTTCAGACTTCCGGGCTTCTGACGAACCTTGACGATGGTTAAGGATCCACGAATGACAGCCGAGACCTACGTCTTAACGTGCTTTCCGAGGCACTGAGGGTTCTAGGTTTAAAATGGATGGTCCCCCATCCACGTACTGACCTTGTTGCGAGCGTTGCTTAACCTGGTCGATCGACCCGTGCGGCTGTTATTATAATAATAATAATCTTTATTGTTCTCTCATATCTCAAACACAGTACAAAACCAAGGTAACACTTAATGAGACTGGTGTCTGTTGTAGGTTAAACCTGTAATACAGATCACCAGGCTTACCCTCTATCAGACACTCACTTATTGACCTATGACTGTATTAAATGAACATACAGGTTGTACATAATAAAACATGATTGCATTGAATAAAAGTTAATACTAACAAAAATGGAAAATTAAAACTAGAATGAAACAAGATAGCAAATTTTGATTTGGGGTAAGTATGTATGTGTGGGTGTGTGTCGGTGAGTGAGGGTGAGTTTGAGTGAGTGTGTGACGGTGAGGGTGAGTATATGTGGGTGTGTGTCGATGAGGGTGAGAGTGGTGGTGCGACGGGTACGTGTATGTAAACTGTATATATATCCATATCTAATAAACGTTACCGTAGGGGTTTTAATAAACGTTCTGTTGCGTTATAATCATTACCTTGAAGCCACGAACTAACTTTTTCTTGCACTCTGCCCTAGAAAGAGGATAAATTGACAGCTGTTTTTTTCATATTATTATACAAATATGGGCCCAGGAAACCGTAAAAATTATATGCTAAACTGAATTTATATCTATTTGTTAGCTACAAGCTCCACGAGCAGTATGACACACAAGTCGATAAAAAAGTACGCTAAGCCGTTGGTGCCGGCTGCCACTCGCAGATCTACAGTCGTTACGGGTCGTCAGAAACCCGAAAGCCTTCAACCAGTCTTACTAAGGGTTATCGTGTTACCCAGTAACTGGGTTGTGGAGGTCAGATAGGCAGTCGTTTCATGTAAATAATGGTATTCCCAACCCCAACATAATCAGCCTATAATGTTCCCACTATTGGGACACAGGCCTCTTCTCTGTGAGAGGGGGTGGGCCGTAATCCACCACGTGGGCCCAGTGCAGGTTGGTAGATGTCACATTTCTTAAAATTTTTGGTTCTAGGACATGCCGGTTTCCTCACGATGTTTTCCTTCACCGTTTTGAGAGCAGTGCTGATGAAATAGTTTACACAAGGTAAAACACCTGTCTGGGTTCGAACCTACGACCTACAACTCGTAAGTCGAAGCCGTTACCATTGCGCCAACACTGCTCTCCGACCCCAAAAACTAGTTTTTTTTTTTTTTTAAACGTTGCACCACAGTAGGAATTTCTCCTGTGTCGTGGGTGCACTTACAGACATATAAATTCACATACACAAACAGCCACCCGGAACAACTAATTGTAGGTGATACAAATATTTGTTCCGTGCGGGAATCGAACCCGCGACACGCAGCGCAGCAGTCAATCGCTTAACCACTGCGCCAACCGTGCCGTCGTTCTGTTAACTTACTGTCTCTCGCTTTGCTGGTTTGGTTGAATCTGGATGCTACCCCGGAGTCTTTAATAGGATCCCTGAAAAGAACAGATATTAATACTTTAATTATACAGGATGAAATTGAAAACATGCGACGCTCAAACGTCCTGAGGCCCGAAAGTGACTGCACTGACTGTGAAGTGAGTGTGTGTGAGTGAGTGAGAAGTGAGTAACTGCTCATCATTATAAACTGTCACTTCCCAAATATAAATTCTTGAAAAATATCGTGTAATTATCGTCTTAACCAAGTTATTACGTTGAAGTAAATGATAATTCGTGTGGTCACACGAATTATAAATTTCAAGAAAAATGTGTTTTTTTACACATTACCGTGCCTACGCGCATGGACGAGTATGTGCATCCCTTTCCTTAAAGACGCTCTAAATTTACTTTATAACACGTAAAATTAGATGTTTTAATTTGTCGCACCTATTCAGTTTCATCTGTATATCTTGACACCTGTCTCGGTTTTAACTAATTTTTCACCAAAAATTTAGATAATTTCTCGGAAAAAGTTTAGAACAGCTATAATTTATTGATCTAATTTAAATGCTTGATCGAAATCACTGGGGCTTATAGAAAAAATAATGTATTTTCCACGAAATAAATATACAGATATTCACCTACGTTGCACTGTGATTCGGCACACAAATAGTACAGCATACAATAGGTGTCATTCCTTGGAAACTGCAAATCTGAAATCATACATTATAAAATAGTACATAAAATGTTAAAAAGCAAACTGAACAACTTTCTCCGTGGGACCAACATCGTAATTGCAAAAAAATTATCAACTGCCCTATACAAAACTGCGATGCCATACTGACCCAAATGCTTATGGAGAAAGTTGTTCAGTCTGATGTTTTTTTTTTCTTGGGAATTGCATCTCGCAGTTCAACCTCTCCTAGGTTGAACAGCGTTGTCATCGCTTAACCGGACTTCCCTGTGGATGCCTCAATAAATTCAGGCCCCCAGTCAGGGCTTGAAAAACTTAAACTTAAAAAACTAAGCGACTACACGTTATGGGCACCCCCTGTGGGGAACGGACCTCGGCTTAGGGCGTCGCTGGGAGAGGGCGGCAACGGAGAGGCTGGATCGGAGTTATCAGTTTGTTAGTCTGAACCACACTTTAAATATGTAGGTATAACCAAATATTTCTGACTAGCTTTTGCCCGCGGCATCGCTCGCGTTAAGAGTGTATAGTTTGACAAAGTTTCATACAAACTTTCAACCCCTATTTTATCCCCTTGGGGGTAGAATTGATCAAAATCCTTTCTTAGCGGATGCCTACGTCACCTGCTTGCCAAATTTCAGCCCGATCCGTCCAGTGGTTTGGGCTGTGCGTTGATAGATCACTATGTCAGTCAGTCAGTCACCTTTGAATTATATATATTTAGATACACGCTGCATATTATATTATCTCACTGAAGAGAAAGGATTCATATGAGGTGTATGGAACAGGGTGTAAAGTCCGCTCCATAGAAAAGGGAGGATCCTCCGACCAGACGGGTGTCGTGTCTAGTCTCTAGTGGGCTACTGCCCGACGATTGATGTCGGGACGTTGTATATATGCTAGTTGCGCGGTAAACTCTGTTTGCGCGATGCAGGATTTTGACGTGACGTCGGTATGACGCGTAGTTCGCATGTGGCGATGTAGATGCAGCATGGTACGGGATTCCATACACCCATAGCATTGTCCTTTGCTGGGCAACTAAGTTGCTAGTAGGCTAACTAAAGCTTTTAAATCACTCACAGCAGGGTGGCTCTTCCGTCGTATAGCATCTTTAGCTGATTGGCAGTGGTCTAAGGTGGTACACTTTCCGTCCAGGCCTTTCCAGGAACAATTTGATCCTAAAGACAATGTACGAATTAAATAAGTGTAAATTCATAGCGAGCAGTGGGAACCTATAGCAGTCGCCACTTATGAGTAATCGTGGGTTCTAAATGATAAATGATTTTATTTTGTAAGTAGGTTTGTACAAACCAGCCTAACTAACCGGCACCCTAATTGCGTAACACACAATCAACCTCAATCTGAATCATTTTGAAGGATATCGCTAAACCATTGCTTCACATATTCAAAAAATTTGTCAATGGTGTCTGCTCAACAACGTAAATAACGCAATGAATGTTGTTGAACTGTCAAAATGAAACCGATTCCGATTGATCGTGTGTTACGCAATTAGGGTGCGGATGCAGATGAAAACCAGTATTTATTACGTACAGTACATATTAATTTATAATTTACTAAACAGTATAGTGCTATTAGTACTACATATAACAAAAGAAAGCTATTAAAAGTAGGTACTATGCTGTACAAGATATTCGCGCCGATTCCCCTGTTCAAAAACTAAACTAAATTTAAGTTCAGTGCATCTTGTTTTTTCTATTTCACTAAGGAAAGGACAGAAGGTAAATATTAGTTTAGTCATGTAGTTATCATGGGGTATTTTTTTCGCCGACCTCATCTAGTTTTAAAATATGATTGACGTGTGTGTTTGTACAAACCTTACAGACTAAAATCATTTGTCATTTATCAGGGGATTCACTAGTTCCTCGACACGACATTCTTCTCGACCTTCATTCTTAAGATCGTCGATTATATGTATATGACTAATTACACGGTCTAACTACTGCATTCGCGATTTATTCGCCAAAAATGAAAAACAAATACGAGCTTATGGAAAAATAACTGTAATTCCTACACAATAAAGTTCAGTTTACGCTACAATTTCAAACATTTTTATAACTTTTTCATTAATGCTACTCTGAAATCAACTTAATAACCATTAAAATAAAGTTGATATTTGTTTAACTTGAAATAACATCGATTTGAAACATATTTTGAATAGACTTTACTTGTTCTCACCTTCAGGTAAATCAAAAACCTTTCCATGATGATGTTCACCACAACACAACGCGAACAAACACAAAAGAACAACTTTATTGAACATTTTTATTAACTAGAAACACGTCATTTTATCTCAAGATGTTTGTGAACGATACGTCCAATGTTCATACGTAGAAACAGGAAAACGAATAAACGAATAAAATATTTATTTATTAAGACAAACCGGCCAAGTGCGAATCGGACTCACGCACGAAGGATTCCGTACCATTTATCTACAAAAATCACGTCTGTTGCATGGGAGCCCTCCTTAAATATTGATTTTAATTTAATTGTTTATTTTTAAAGTGAATATACAACTAAATATTCTGTGAATATTTCAAGCATCTACCTGTTGCCGTTTTTAATATCGAGCAAAAAAACGGCAAACTAAATCACATTTGTTGTATGGGAGCCCCACTTAAATATTTATTTTATTCTGTTTTTATTTGTTGTTATAGCGGCAACAGAAATACATAATTTGTGAAAATTTCAACTGTCTAGCTATCGCGGTTCTTGAGATACAGCCTGGTGACAGACAGACGGACGGACAGACAGCGAAGTCTTAGTACTACGGTCCCGTTTTTATCGTTTGAGTGCGGAACGCTAAAAACTAGTTTTGCAAACAGCTAAGGTTAGTGAAATCCGGTTGCGAGGTGTAAATCTACATACATATACAGGATCAAATTAAGTTAGCTAGCGAAACTCCGCAGACGTAATGGGTATCGGTATAGCTAAACACGAAAAAAATAAAAAACATTAATTTTGATGTTTTTCTTTCTGGGGGTTTATTTACCATTTATGTACACACATATAAGTAGACAATGAAAAACAGAACAGAAAAAATAGGTACAGAGGTGATGCTCACGACCGCTGGTAGATTAGTTAATGGTGGAGTTGAGAACATCTGTTTTTTTTTTATAATCGGTGCTTGTGGCTAAGGAGTAAAAACCGCACGGTTCGATCGATCAGGTTAAGCTACACTTGCCACGGTTGGTCCGTGGATGGGTGACCATCTTTACATACCAAGACCCCTCTGTGCCTCGGAAAGCACGCTAAGCCGTTGGTTCCGGCTGTCATTCGTGAATATTTGACAGTCAACGTCAGAAGCCCGAAAGTCTGACAACCAGTCTTACCAAGGCGTATCATATTACCCAATAACTGGGTTGTGGAAGTCAGATAGGCAGTCGCTCCATGTAAAATACTGGTATTCAGCTGCATCCGGTTAGACTGAAAATTTGAATGCATGCTTAGTAACCAGTGTTTTACATGTAGCAAAAAAAAAAAAAATATTAGACTGGAAGCTGACCCCAACATACAAAGTTCGGAAAAGCCAGGGGGTCTACTCCGAAGTAGTATCGGCCGACGTAGACCCCCTGGTGATGATGATGAGATGAGATATCCATATCCACTGACATGGAAGCCACATATCGACTACGTACGATCTAAAATATCTCCTCTGATTGGTTTAGTTGAAAGGATATCAAAATGTGTTCCATACTCCGACGACGCAGCTGTACGTGTCCAGACTGCACCACTCCACGAAGGTTGAGGAGATCGTGGAGTACATGCGTGTGAAGACTAACTGGACTTTGAGGGTGGAGAAGTTGGAGTCGCGTCACAACACGAACTTCAAGTCGTTTGTGGTGCGTGTTCCGGCACATCATCTCGAGAAGTTCCTCAAGGAGGAGTTCTGGCCGAAGGGTGTTGTGTGCCGCCGGTTTCGTGGCCGGCTACATGACACCAGTCAGCGAAACACGACGCAGACACTTCGTGTGACTTAGTTAGTTTTTAGTGTAATTATAATGTTGTATGTGTTTATAGTATTTTTAAGTTATATTAATATTGTATTGTATGTGTTTTATATGGGCCTTGATGCCTGAAATAAATGGATAAATAAAATAAATACTCAGTACCTACATAATTTGATCTCTATTACACTTGTTAAGCTGCACTTTGAATATTTAATTCAAATATGGCAGGCGGAATGCAGCTAAAACAAATCTAAAAAAAACCTTCAAATAATATGTGTTGTAACCTATGTGTGTTCTGTGATTCTAAGGCATCTGTTGACGACCAGCAACCAACCCTTTTTATAAAAAAATACAACAAAACAAATAACAACTGTTGAGGATGACTACGAGATACAGACAGACTATAGGTACTATAGGTAGGTAGGTTTCATGTTTTTTTTTTATTTCATGTTTTGATTGTTGTTTTTTTTTTGTTTGTTTGTGTCGAATCATATGTTGCAATGGTTTATTTGATTTCTAGTTTTGATTGTTGTTTTTATTTATTTATGTATAATTGCATGCTGCACTGGTTGACGTCATCACGTCAACGCCGGTTGTCGCTGAAAACCAGCGCTGGGGCTCTGTCTCGTATAGGGTCTTAGCATTATGCTGAGCGATGGCCGTTTTGCGTGAATGTGACGCATGTTTACCTCCAACTTGTTATTTTTTTGTGTGTTTGTTATTTTTTATTCGTCATGTTTGCCGCAAATAAATGTATTTTCTTTCTTTCTTTATATACTTATTAAAAATTAAAACACGGTCACAGCTTTTCGGTATATATTTTCAGAGCTTTTGAAAGAGAGACAGTCGAAAGACAAGAGAACATATTTTATAGAAAAACGATTTCCGAAATTAAAGTTATTTTTCACGTTGTAGTGTCTTTTTTGAAGTCGCTTGTTTTTTTGCTAAAAAGTTTTTACTTTTCACTTTTAAGTTGTATTTTTACCAGTAATTTTGGTTTAAAAACCAAACTACTGCACCGTTTTTTATTAAATTTCTTTAGGACCAATCTGAATGTATATCCTTACAAATAAAAAAATAATTTTGCAAATCGGCTTATAAATAGGAGTAGTAGTTAGGAGTTCTGAGGTAACAAACTAAAAAAAAATACATTCGAATTAAGAAGCTCCTCCTTTTTTGAAGTCGGTTAAAAAGGAAACATATCAGTATAAAAAAGGTTGGTTGCTGGTCGTCAACAGATGCCTTAGAATCACAGAACACATCCCCGCACGGAACAAATATTTGTATGACCTACATGTATTTGTTCCGAGTCTGGGTGTTTTTCTATCTATAATATGTATGTATTTACAAAAAAAAAATGTATATAAGTAGTTTATCAGCCATCTTGTTACCATAACACAAGCATTAGGTTGCTTAGCTTGGGACAAATGGTGCTGTGTGAAATGTCCAGGGATTTATTTATTATTTATATGTATGTATTTACAAAAAAAAAATTGTATATAAGTAGTTTATCAGCCATCTTGTTACCATAACACAAGCATTAGGTGGCTTAGCTTGGGACAAATGGTGCTGTGTGAAATGTCCAGGGATATTATTATTATTATATATATATATACTCCTTGCAAACCACATTTTTCTTCCCTCAAAATACTAACGCTACCTTGTCTTTACATTTACGAGACCGCAGTGTTCGTAAAAAAAACGATGATTTATTTAAAAAAGCTTCAGAGCAAAGTTATCGATCTACGTAGAAGACCATTGTACTGACATGAATTATGCCTAAGAAGATCAAAAACCGCCCTTTTGTACAAGAGCACACTTTGCATGACTCTGAAAAATTTTGATAAGAGCTACCAAATGACATAAAAGATTTAAACTTGACTCAATTTAAACGCACCCTTAATATTTTTTTTATAGACAAATGCTATTATATCTACCATTGACGAATTTCTTGCTGACAAAAATTTCTTGTGATCCTGTATTTATGATTTATAATGTAATATTTCTATCTGAAGACTTAAATTTAATTTCTATATCTCTTCTAATCTAATACGAATTTTTCACGGGCTCAGCAACAATCCATCCAATGGCTTGTTTATTTTTTCAGTGGTCCAGTAAAGTATGGCGTTTTGTGTATCCTTAAACGCTCGGACCCTCCTGAGTTATGGCAGAAATACAACGTCAAGAGGATCATCACTCACCCGGAGTACCAGCCACCTTCCAAGTACCATGACATCGCACTCCTGGAGACTGATACGGAGCACGTATTCTTTGTCATTGCAACGACGTACAGACGCCAGCACATCAAGCTACTACAATCTGTCTTTCTTTAATAGATTTTCATCTTTATCGCTAAGGCGTTGAGGTTCAAGGTTGATTAGGAAAATTTGACAGTTTCGGGTAGCTTGACCTGCTGGCGTTTGTACAAACAAGATCCCAGAAGCAGACCTCAAAATTTGCTGAGTTAGATTTATTCGGTAAGAAGTCCGACACAAATAAATAACCCTCCTAAATCCTAAACTTGTGGTGGCCTAGTGATATAAGTTGTAGGTTCAAACCCTGACAGGCGCTTTTTATTAGGTATTATTATTATTCAGCAATTTCTGTCCCACTGCAGGGCCTCCTTTCCCTCCTTCCACTTATCCCTATCCAGTGCTATTAAACGCCAATTCTTGTGGAAAGATTCGAGCTCGTCCCGCCATCTCATTCTGGGCGCTTTACTTTATTTAAATTATTTCATCACCACTGCTCTTACGACGGTGAAAGAAAACATCGTGAGGAAACCGGCATGTTCAAGAACCAAAACAATTTAAGACATGTGACATCTACCTACTCGCACTGGTCCAGCGTGGTAGATTCACTCCACTCTCTCTCGAACACACACACAGCTGCGCATCTCAGATTAATTATTTCCGACTTTATTTCAACTGTAGCAAGGTTGATATATGAAAACCGCGCTGCGTTGCACTTCGTTAGGTCTGTGCTGTCCCCACATCGTAGGCAGTGTCGCTGTCCTTTTCTGTATGTTAGTTAAAGACAGCTTTTTTAATTTTAATGTAGTAGGAGAACACGATAATCTTAACCACTGCTTATCAATATTTTTTGAACTGTGTGAGATCTAATCTAATCTAACCTGGGGGCCTACTCCGAAGTGCAAAGTGCGAATGTTCGGATCGGACCGACAGCCGAACCGAATATTATTGAAAAATGCGAAAAAAGTTCGGATCGGCTCAGTTAGGTCGGGACCATAGTCATTATTCGAAAGAGTGTAGGAGTGTAGGATCGGGACCGCGCGAACCATAAATTAACTTCGTAGCAGGAAACGGCTGAACATTCGGCCGATACTACTTCGGGGTAGACCCCCTGTATTGCCCTACTGCAGGGCAAAGCCCTCCCTCTCCCTTTTTCACACAGTTCTGTCTTGCGAGTCGGCCAGGGTAGGACACAAGCTCGTCCTGCCATCTTCGTCTCTGCCTGCCGCGATGGCGTCGGGCGTTTATTGGGACCCAATCGTTGGCGTACATTGCATAAAAGCATATAAGCAGTGCCTACCTCGATAGATCACCATAACCCTGTCAATTACATTTTAGTGTGTGTGCCCCACAATAAAGAAACTCACTAAATTATCACACCTAACAAAAACAATCTTCATAGAAACTCGCGCGGTAGTAGGCAGTCGCCAGACGGCCTACTCGGCTCCCGTACTATTCGCACATTGTCATTGGTCTTTACTCGTTCAAGTTAATACGGTGGAATTAAATTCCTGCCTACCTATTCTGAAAACTAATGCACGCCACTGGACCCACTAAACTGAAGTGGGACTGGGCCGGACCAGTCTGCCGCATGTTAGATGACAATTGGGCTAAAAGAACCACCGATTGGGTCCCATCCCAGTTAACGCACCGTGTGAGATACAGTATTTTTATCTCACGAAGCGACACCCGCTTTACTTGTGGTTACCAAGAGCTGTGTGTGTGAATGCAGGAGCTCTCGGTACCGTCCGAGACAATGGCGAGCACGGAAGTGTGTGTGTGTGTGTTCTGTGCTGACGCTACTCGTCTTCACGCACTCATTCACAGCGTGTTTGTACACTTGGTTACCGCAAGTAAAGCGCGCGTTGCTTCGTGGGATAAAAATACTATACAACAGTTACGGTTCTCGAATGTGTACACTTCTTGAATGAAATGATTTTGTTTCATTTAGGTATGTATGTCCAATAAAACACAGAAATTACAAAGTGTATTTCCTTTATATCTCAAAAAAATTTAACAATAATTTAGTCACTTTTAATTGACAAAAATTAACATTAAAAAGATGGTTATGGCTATTTTGTTAAAACTAAAAAAAAAATAATAAAAATAAAAATTTTACACAATACTGTGGTAATCTCTCAAATTATGTTTACATATTAAAAAATGCTTTAATTAGGTTATATTTATTTTTATGTTCAATATTTACAAATTAATAAGTTTCTAAAGAAAATTATTATTTAAAAAAATATGTGTAATTTTTTTTCGGTCGATGCATAGTTGATCTATGAGCGCCGAAAAATCGCATGTTTTGATTTTTCAATCATTTTTAGTAACTAATCAGTTTAAGGATTTAATCATTAGGAATTTCCAATTATTTGAAATGAATTCCAATTAATATTTTGACAAATTAATTGATAAGAATCGAACAGAAAGAGAAACGAGCCATCAAATCAATTATTTTTCAAAAAAAAATAATTTCTTTAAAAAAAATACGGTCAGCAAAAAAAGTAATTCATTTCAAATACAGAAAATTCCTTTCATCCTTCATTAACTACTAATACACAATTTTATTCATGTCTTGTCCAACCTCACATTGCATTTTTTATATAAAAACTACATTAATTCTCGAAAACAAGCAATGTACAGAAAATGACAGTTAATTCGCTTTAAAATCTAAAAAAGAAATCTTTACACTTACTACTATCGAAAATAACGTAGGTCTTACTAAAATTAATAATAATAATTTAAGAAAACACGTCCTAATCGTTGTTCTGACTTAAAAGATACAAAATAAAAGATAAAAACTACGTCTTTTTATATGATCAGCCCGAAAGACTAGCGCGTTTAAAAGCGTGATCAAAATTCATGCGGCTGCTGACTGTACTTTGTTAGTTTTAAAAATACGTGTCAAAAACTTGACCTCATCCTTTTTTGAAGTCTGTTGAAAAGTATGGTTAACAAAAAAAAAACATTTTATTTCAAAACAGACGTTTTTACGTTTTTGTAAAGAGAAAAAAAGCGTGACAAAAATTAATAAAATCATTAGTTGCAGCAGAGGTCCTGAGCTACGTAATGATTATAGAGATATTATTAATAGGTTAGAAAAACAATAATTAACTATGCAGTATAACAATCAAAAGACATAAATCTGTGTCGAACTACCCTCAAGTTTGAACAAAAAACAAATCAGCTACCCGCAAAATTTGAACACGCTTTTAAAACAGATTGAAAAGATCTCTTTGGTTTTTACAGAAATACAGAAAATTAAATGTTATGGCAGGCAGAACGTGAAGGATAGAATGTGGGTTCTCGTCTTCTCTTGGTCATTGTACAGACGCCAGCAGGTCAAGCTACCCGAAACTGTCAAATTTTCCCAATCAACCTTGAACCTTAATACTTTAGCGATAAAGTTGAAAATCTATTAAAGAAATTTGACAGATTGTAGTAGCTTGATGTGCTGGCGTCTGTACCATAGCAGGTCAAGTAAAAAAAAAATCGCGTGCAGCAGCGTAAATGTGATAGAACTGATGTTTCTTAAAAAATAAAGAATCAGAGATTTAGTGTGAGAGACAGAGAGAGTTATATCTTTCTTCTCTCTTGTGGAACGAAATGTGCATAAACGTGACGCGTCCTAGAAATTTCAAAGAGATTCAAATTTGAGAGTCGTCACTTCAAAAATACTGATTATTTTTAGTAGGAAAAGTTGACCAAATAACTAATTATTTTTATGAAAAATCTGCTAAAGAGACACTGACACGGAGAGACTGTGTTCAGTCCAAAAGACAGAATAGCTATTCCTGGAATAATTTACACCCGAATTTTCTTAATGGGTACCTACTCAATATTATTTCGAAAAACATTTGCAATTTTTTTTTTTTATTTGAATTTTGTGAAAGTCGTAAGAAAAAGCAAACCCCTTTTAGATACAAAAATTTACTTTTTTAATCTCTCAAAAAATTTTTTTTTTTTACTTTTACAATGCGTTTATTTACTGCAATGAGCACAAAAGAAGACTAGCTAAAAATAACTGTGTAAATCGATTGTTAGTGCACAAAACCAATCCATTCAAAACAATCGATTATGATCAATAATCGATGTGGTAAAACTGGAAATCGATTTCAAAATGAGAAATCAATAAAAAAAATTGTTTATTTTTTTAGCAGAACCCATGCCTAAAGGAGATACGGAAAGTCTTCATAAATTAAGTAGGCACGTAACTTACCCTACGCTGTACATGAAAAAATATCTTCCCTTATTTATTTATACATTGTCAGTCAAAAACTAAGCTGACTATTAATATATCTGGAAGTACGGACCCTAACAATGTGCTGTACATAATTTACATCGTAATAAACCGGCGGGCAATTGCGTAACACACTGACATTTTGACAGTTCAACAACATACATTGCGTTATCTTATCAACGTTGTCGCGCAGACAAATTTTTCAAACATATAAAGAAATGGAGAAAATCCTTCGGATTGTGGAAGGAAATGTGTTACGCAATTGAGGTGCAGAACTTTTGTAGGTTTTAGAAATAATTTTGCAAATCTGTTTAGTTTTTGGCGAAAGATAATATAGATTTTTTTGCTGACTCTCCGCCATTGTTGGCTACATTTTATGGAATGCCGTCCTTTTAATAAAGTTTAGAGAAAACAGTACTTTCCTTTTGTAAACTGTTTCTTCTTAAATTTATTAATGTCAGAACTGGAAAGTCCTCTAAGCTTGATAAGAGCTGTCATTCAGAAACATAAATTCTCATTAAAAAAAACGTCACAGTTACACAGAATTTGCAAAATTATTTCAATCTAATTTAGGTACTTATCAAAATCGCGACCCACAGTAATACCTATATCTTATGAATATGGAATACATTGCAAGCGTTTAATATTGTTGACGGGGCATACACGGTGACAATATGTGTATAAATGTCGTAACACAAAAACGAGAAGAATTTAAAGGAATCTATTAACTATAAGGAAATGGTATTAAGCAACTCCTTTTTTACCCGACTGCGCGACAGCAAAGACAGGGTCATGTTTTTTGGCGATTCGTTTGGATTCCTCTCGTCTTTTTTCTGTGGTATTTATAATAAATGGTGCACATGTATTGAAATAGCTTCGAACGCAAAAACAGCATAATTATCATTTCTTCATCAATCTACCCACATTTTCAAAACAAAATTTTCCTACCGTTTTTTACAATGAAACCAGTATAGGTATCAATCTGCAATGTTCCTACTGGCATATACATGATACTTCTCAGTACAAAGTCTTTAAACACAAAAAAAATATACATATAAAAAATGCACTAAGAATTTTACAAAAATATCTTTAAAAAAAGATTATCCAATAACGTCCGTAAATAGGGACATTTTAGGCCGAATATTTAACTAGATTCCACACGCCTAGCAACGCTAAAATCTAAACTAAAATTGGTTTACATTTAAGTATTTTTTTAATAATTTTGGAGGCAATTTTGACTTAGATCTTTTTGAACATAAGACTTACAGAACCTTCTAACAAAGGCAACTTTGCCTCTTCTTATTTGCGACTAAATTATCGCTTTTAGGCCCTTAATGTTTAAAAATCACAACAGTACCTAAGTAGGGAAAGTTTTATCGACTTTTAAGTAAATTTATATCTTTTGAATTCAACTTTACGCTTTATTTTGAGAAGATTTTTTTTTTTTAAAAGGCTGATTTTTCAATCGACTCATTTTTTATTCGTGGAACAAAATTGACGTCTGACAGATTTTGCATGGAACTGAACACTGTCAAAATTTCCTCGGATAAAATTATCTGGCGATGGAGAATTCGGTCCTTAAACATTTATATTTGAAGTCCCATAAAATTTAATACTGTAAACGATGTAAGGGACTTCGACGCGCATACCATGGTATCATGACTTCAGTACACGATTCTAGACCCACCAGAGCGGCAGCGTTGAACAATTTTCCTCGGTTATAAAAAAAAGTTTGCTGTTCCATACATTTTGACCGAGTAAGTATTGGACTTTTGTATGAAACAGCAGTATTTTTTTTTAATAACTCGATTAATAGTCCTCTCCATCTTTGACCAGGATTTACATAACTGTATAAAACTGAGAGAACTCCAATAGGGTAGATGCCTGGGTAAAAAAATAATAATTATATTTAGTCAGTCAGTTAGATTATCGAAAAATAATGGACACGTATTTTTTCTTTTGTCAATCAAACAAAAAATGACAAAGATAAAGCGCGTTTAAATTTGGGAGTGGGAGGTCGTGACGTCACGCCATGTTAAAAAGTGTAGCAAGGCGTGACGTCACGCGGAACTTTAACGGGCGATATCTTCATCATTTTTTATATGTATAATTGACAAGAAAAAATACGGATCCAATATTTTTTGATAATCTAACTGACGGACTAATTAGATCTTTTTAGGCATCTAGCCTATTAGGAAGGCGCAATATCCAGTAATAGACTGCCACAGTATCAAATCTCTAGTATCCAAAAAAATAATTCGTAAAGTCAGTTTCAACCCGATCAATACAATCGAATACTCCTGAAAGTTTTTCACAGATATTTTTCCAAATAATTATAATTACAAATTGCTTATCAATCTTCGCGAAAGCACCTTACTTTTACTTCATTCAATTCCTTTTTTATTTACAACCGAAATATTTTAGATTTTATACAATGGTGACATAGTAGATTCAATTTGTTCCTATGTTTCGACTTTTAATTGTATTCAGTAACTTGATAGTTCAAAGAAAAATAATGTCACCATACTAAAACTCAAACGACCAGTGGTCTACTTTAGCCCTGGATCGAAAGAGCTGGAAGTCATGGGGAAAGGCCTTTTCCCAGCACTGGGATGATGCAGGCTAACAATAACAGTAACTAATACCCCCTTATTACAAAACGAGGTTTTTCAAAAACTCATATTTGTTTACATTTTTGACCAATGAATCGCGAATGCAGATTACAGACATTTTCTTTTGCTTTTGGAGCATCTGTCCTGAATTACTGAGTGAATTAGAACCAGAATTGATTTCAATAATTGGGTTTTGACGATGTCAACCATTGTATAAAATATCATAGTAGAAAAATGTACTTAGCTTGACTCTCACAGAGAGGACATCTGTGTCAGCAATGGGAACTTAATGGCCTATGAGCCTAAAAGAGGTTGTCAGAGAAATCCTACTAATATTATAAACGCGAAAGTTTGTGGGGATGGATGGATGTTTGTTACTCTTTCACACCAAAACCACTGAACGGATTTGGATGAAATTTGGCACACAGATAGTTTATAACCAGGATTAACATATTTTATATTAATTAACATATATATACTTTTTATCCCGATATTCCCACGGGATCGAAACATATGCGGGTGAAACCGCGGGGCGCTGCTAATACTTTCATGTTTATGTTAGAAGTCTCATGTAATAGCGGACAAGTATTTTGCCATTACTCTACTAGAAGGCCAGACCAGAGTTCCAAACACATCAAGCTAAGTATATTTATTAGCTAAAATTTGAGGGGTGCTAGACTTGTTCGGGTCGGCACATTCGTTTCGGCAGTATTTATTGAACTACAAAGCCGACCCGAAGCAATTTCGGCTCGTGCCGATCGGCATCGACCCTTGTTGAGTCGGCTCGGTTCAATTCGAGCTAGCGGCATTTACCGAACACCGCTTTTACCGTCCGGTTGTGCCGAATCGAACAAGAGTGTAGCACACCTTACATAGTCGTTTCAAAAAATCCTACGCGTATACAAGTCACAAACACGAATTATCGACACAACGCTTAAAATTTGTTTTAATACTTTCAAAACTTCTGAGTTACTGTAAATTTAGCATCACACCTGTCTTTCCCAAAGAGGCAAGCAAAGTTGCAGTGAACCAACTTTTCGCCAGATATGTTTAAGTTCTATGTAACAGGAGACGAGCCTATTGCATATTAATCACATGATCTGACCAATAGTACGCCTAAGTAGCACGGGCGCATTTTTCGCGCACTGGATTTTCAACGCACTGCTAAGAGCCGAGAGTTGAAAATTGAAAATCTAACAGTGTTTCTTTGAAGCGCTGGGATGCGCTCTGTTGGATTCTCAACCCTCGGCGCAACACAGAGAGTTGAAAATACAGTGGGCGATAAAATCTCGCCGCGATATTGTGGGATATCTGAACTTTAAAAGAGACTGGACCTCCGAGTTTGTTTCACCATTTCTTTTAGGGGTACTCAGATAGAAAATGTCGACCTCAGTGATTCCGATATCGTATTTACAGAAAAAACAGTTTCATATTCATATATTTATATGATTGATTATATATTTGCAAGTCGACACGACACACTAAAACTACCATTGCATTGATTTTTGAGGTCTTCGGCCAAGTCGCCGTTAAAATTTAAAATGTTCTATCTAGCATTATTCTAAAAAGGTCATCCGAAATTTTTATTTTATTTACAAAATTTTTGTTATTTTTTTTCTAATTTTAAACCCGCGAACATCGCATTTTTAAGTTTTAGTGCAGAGTAGGTTGAAATTGGTTTGTGCAATTTCATGCCGGTTTCGTGCATTTTTGTGCAATTTTAAGCCGATGATAAGTTTCGTGCAATTTTATTGGGTATTTGATCATTAAGGCCCCCTTGAATATTTTTAGTTAAGTAGATCTACACTGGGATAGTGTAAGGAAATGTCTTTCAATTTTGAATAACCAGCTATTCCTCTTTGCTAAGAAGAGACCGAAGAAACGGTAAGTTCAAAGCAAGTTGAGATAGGCCTGTCCAGCAGTGGACTGCGAAAGGCTGTCAATTTCAGTAGAACTATATTTATTTATCTTTACGATTCCCAGAATTTTAAAAACCTCCGTATTTTTACACATATCAGCACCACTGGAGAAGAGGTACAAGTAAAATTCACCGAAAATGTATTGAGACCAGGAAAGGAAGAGACACCCCGTCAGTTTATTCTAAAGATCATGTATCTAGAAGAGGAATCACTGCGGCTGGCCCACACAACCAAGATATTGTGCCACATAATCAACCAGCTTAGCACCCTGTTCTGGACGACATCTGGCACCGCCCCCACCACTCTTGCATTGTCTTTACCTAATGCTAAAAGCATTAGAAAAAGACAATATAGTGGCTGAGTCCGAGGGACCCATACTCATGGTCTGGGAATGCAATGAGGCAGATTCTGGAAAGTTCCTGCCCTGAGACAAGTGCTATCTGTACCCTAAGGTTCAATATTGGGTGAAGGAGGACCCCACCTTGAACAAGACAGGATACATATAAAAGTCCCCTGACTCAATGCCGAGTAAGATCCCTATCCTTAAGGCAAAAATGTGTGATTCTACAAAATGGCAGCATGACCTACATCAACACAACATTCCCCCGGGGCATCATCTCTCGTATGATGGGGAACACCGCATACAATCCTCCCTCTTGGGAGAGACCCACGCCCTCGGCCTCAAATCACATGGTCACACCCGTCACCTTCGATGACATAGGAAGAAACCCTAGGAGCAATGATACACCACCTGCACAACAGAGACCTGCTACTCATAAGGATGAGCAGGATGCAGGAGGCTCCTATAAGGATAGGAGCCTCCTGCATCCTGCTCTGAGTAACAATCCTGGGCCCCATCTACAAGCTAAGAAGAGAAATACAAGACATCAGATCCCGACAATATGGGACTCTTTTCTCAATGAAGTGAGTCTAGAGACTCCTCCAGATAATTAAAAACATTGCATTATTATGTACTTCAGTCTTCACACGACAATTGAAAACAACGCCATCTCTTACGAATAAACGTAAACTAAACACAATTGAACACAGCGCCATCTATCTTCAGAGCCGCGAATTATTTGGGAGAGTTTGTCTTTTTCACACACACACAGCTCCTTATATGGAAATCATTTGTCCTTTTTACGCGTACGTCGCCTTTTTGGTATGTTAGGGAACCGCCGCGGAATTTGACGGATACTATGCGTGTGTGCAAGGTCTAGTCGTAGTGACTCGAAGCTAGACTAGTTCGGGAGGAATGGAGGGTCGAACTGTGCTGTGGCATCGTTGACGATGGCGGGGGTAGTCGAGTACTCGCCGCTTGTCTTTCTTGGTCTTCTAATTGGACTGTGAATTCTTCTTCGAGGGCCTGTGGATGATGATAGTAAGATCAGTTGAGGTTCGAGGTACAATATCATTTTTAATTTAAAGTATTATGTGGGATGGATGTATACCGGACTTGTCAAATGGAATGAAAAAATTGATTATGTTGTTATCTAAATAAGCGGATGTTGGCGCCGATTCCCTTGTTCACAAACTAAACAAAATTTAAATTCAGTGCATCTTTTTCTTTCTATTTCATTAAAGAAAAGGACAGATGATAAATCGTCGCTGAGCGTGCAAGACCGCGTAAGAGCAGTTTGTAAATACCGCGTATCTGCGTTTTCACGATTTTACAGGAAGCAGAAAAAAGTTAATATCTTGGCCATTCAAATATATTTTTCCGACTGAACTTGTTTACTATTTATTTGCGACTTATTTTATAGGAAAATAACGTAAATTTACCAATAGCTTGTTTAGATTCTGTGTAAAGTCATTTACGCGGTTTTGTTGCGATAAATAATAGAAAATGTAGTAGACTTTTAGTAGGTACGCGGATTTGAAATGAAAGATTTTCCATTATGTATTGAATTTATTATGACAAAATAACAAAAAAAAAACTTCTAAAACAAACATCTACCTACTTAGAAACTAAATTAACTTCTCATTAATAATTTTTATAATTATTATAAAAAAATAAAAGTCTCCTAGGTTCTCATTAAAATCACAACATTCAGCAGTCTTTAGTCTTTGTTAAATGATTTGTAATCTTTAAAAAACACTGAAACTTTAAGAAACATTGAAGTCTTTAAAAAACGTGTAATCAGGTGTAATAACTTCGTAAGGACATGGTATACTTCTGGCTTCCTTTGTGATAGTGGCGTACTGTGAGGGTAAAAATATTTCCCGATTCTTCAACTTCCTCTCAATCACGGAGTGAACCGAATCCACCTCCATCTGTGTATGGCCTTTCTCCAAATATTTCTGAGTTATTACAATGTTCTTCGTCAAAGCCAATCGCAACAATGCATTCGATAAAACATTGTTTCGGTTTTGGGCTGTACAGCCATCTGTGAATATGACAACATCCTTCCATCCAATTATTAAATGATAATTGAAAGTTTTATGCGTTTTAACTACATTTTAACGTTTTAAGCTGGAAGAATCATTTGATTATTTAAAGAATTAAGCGTGGGTACATCTTACATACATAAAAATATTGATAAAGATACACTATAAACAAAATTACAATACTTACAGCCAATACAATACTGTCAGCTAATCACCACAAAATTATTTTTGGGAGCACGCACTGATCGTATAGTGGCTTCTTCCTCGATTTGGTAAATACGCGGAATTGCTGCCAATTTCAGGCATGTTACTATTACGCGGTTTTGTTTCGATGGCAAAAACGAGGCTTCTTATTGGCTAATTCAAATCGCGTCGGATCTAGTATAAGCGAATTAGGTTAAAGTACCTGTTGGCACGTTATGTCAATTTTGCGACTTTTGCTGTTACGCGGTATTTACAAACTGCTCTTACGCGGTCTTGCACGCTCACCGACGAAATATTAGTCGAGTCCTGTCAAATTAGTTAGCGATAGAGAACCATATAGTTTTTAATACGTCTAAAAATTAACTGGTCCGGTGTACAATCATCAAACATAACAAAAAAAAAAACACATCATTAATTTGTATTACTACAATTTTATCCTAGAAATTCCTGCAGAAGAGACACATTTTTTTTGTAGACACTTTAGATAGATGTTTTGAAGAATATAATATGATCATTAATGTACTTTTAACATGACCAGGAAAAGAATCCATGCCAAATATAAAAAAAACATTCGAGAAAAAAATCGAAAAGATTATTCGTGCGAAATTCAGTGCAATTTGAACTCTTTCTTTACGGCTATAGGATGCTAATTCGGTTTATTTTCAGCTTGACAAGTAAATTTATTTCATGTCGTAAAGAAAGAGTTATTACGATTGCTACAGGAGACACTATACGCTCACGCAGTCAAGACAGTTTGACACTAAATGCAAAAAAATATATTCTATCGCAAACTTCAACAATTTTTTTTTTTCGTCATTTTCGATTGGAAACTCTTACGCCCGACTTCAAAATCAAATTCTTGTAGTTGAAGACGTTCAATTGCAAGGCGCAAGTCCAAATCAACGATCAAAGTAAAAACTTGTAAAATGTAGGTAAAATAGAGGTTTTTAGATGGCCGAGCAATCTTAAAAATACGGGAATTGCCCCTCTGTTAACGTTCAAATATGTCATTATAGTTTCATTAACCGGAAATAGCTCAATCCCAAAACAGATCAATGTTTCCAAGTCAAGCTAAATCAGAGTGGCAATTCTCGTAATTTTAAGAACGTTCAGTCTGATCTGTCTCAATCTGTCAAAAACACCTCTAATTTCCCTACATTTTTGACAAGAGTCTGACATTGATTGTCACTTTGTTTCGGCCTTTCTTCTCAGACTAGTCAGATAGGAAACGCCGACCTCATCTAGTTTTAAAATATGATTGACGTGTAAAAGTGTTTGTACAAACCTACTTACAAAAATAAAATCATTTATCATTTACTGAGATGAAATTGCAACTAGATTTTGAACGTTTTTAATTAGACTTTTGTTTTCTGTCGACCAATTCAAGGTGTTCCCCAAGACTACTACTTTCCTGCAGCCATCGTTACAGTAAAAGTGCTATAAAATAAACCACATACCATGCATCCGGCGTCGTCCAGTCCGTGTTAGCAGAACCTCACCACCGCCAATATCCTGTGTTTTGTACGCTGGGTTTGCTAAAACCTTTTTCTTTGTCAAGAGAGACTAGTGAACACTAGAACTTGGTATATGGTTTAGCAAAAAAAAGGTTTCAGCAAATAATCAGCAACAATACACAAAGATCGAAGCACATGCTCATGCGTTGCGACTTTTAGTCGCGCGACTGATATATGTTGTGTGTTAAACAGGCTGTATGTACATCTACCGGTCTATTCTGTAAAATTCTCACCGTGTAAACTTAGGTGAAGTGAGCTGTCAATAGTGTCAATCCCTAGCATCAGAGTGAATGACAGCTCACGTCAAGCTCACTTCACCTAAGTTTTCATGGTGAGATTTTTACAGAATAGACCAGCTGTAGTTAGATTGTGAACTCATCTTGTGTTGATGGTAATTTTAGAAGCTTGGGTAAATTCAATATTAAAACCTTAAACGTGAAACGTAGGTGTATTTGAGTTACTTAATTTTAGTAAAGGTTTGACAACTTTGCCCTGAGCAATCTCTCGAGTTTTACCCGAGGTAGCCAACTTTACCTAACTTAAAGCTAGTTTTACCCTAGTTAGTCAGAATTACCGTAGTTAACCAGAATTACCCAATGTCAAACTAAGTTTACCCAAGCTTCTGATCACTTGTATATCACCATTATAGCTGCTGTAATCATTTGAAGCAAGCTTGTATATTAATTAGCGTTGTAGCTTTTTTATTACTGCAATTTGACAGTTTTTTTCCCAAAGCCCTTTAGAGTTTTTATTGAAAAATGATTGCTATTTATCATTTCTTTGAAATAATAAAAAATCAAAAACCATTCAAGCTTGAATAATGTAATAATTAATCAAACAAAAAGTTACAAAATCCCCCCGCACCGTTTTAGAAGAAAGAAAAAAAAACATCAAGAACTATGAAACATAACATCTTTATTTACATTATAATTTGCGTAATATAAATGATTTATTTAAATAATTAAATGACATTTTACAATTACGCGTACAGAATTCGCGTCAAATTGAAGTTCTATGCTAGCTTGTACATATAAGGGATTAGCTTTACAGAAATGATAATTTGTTTAAACTGCCCCATTTCGTTGATGAGCATAATTATTTTACAAAACATAATTTTCAAGTAAAAGTAAAAGTTAATTTCTAAGAATAAAATATACGTTTAAAAGCAGTCACATAATAGTCAAAATTAATTTACACATGCACAAGTTAAAATTACTTAATTATAATCTTAGCCCACATACGTACGGGCGCTTTTTCAAACGCGAATTTTTAGAACCGTGCTCTGGATTTTCAACTCTCGGCGTCGAACCGAGCGTTGAGAATCCAACAGGGAACATCCCTAGCGCGTTGAAAATATGCACAGTTGGATTTTCAACCCACTCCGCTAAGCCGAGCGTTGAAAATCCAGTGGCAGGAAATGTCGCGTTAAAAAGAACGCCCGTGACACGTAGACTTAGTTGGGTAAAATTATGTTTCTCATTTGAACATGCAAAAAGGAACATTAAGATTAAACATGCTTTTCTGATATTTTACCTTTTTTTACCGCGGTAAAAGTAAAAGTCATTCAAGCTACAATATGGCGAGTTCAAGGCAATGTGCGGAAGTCATCAGCATGTTTACTATAACTGCTAAGGCAAACAGTATCTATGCCTGTGGATTATAGAACCAGCCTCCTCTACCCAACCAGAGTTTGACATATCATTTAAACATAGGGTCTTTGTCAGCTGTCACAAGCAGCCATTTTGAAATCGATAGCGTGTGACTTGTATTGACACTAAAGCTAATTTCACTGTTCCCAGTTAATATGATGGGTGATATGACCCCATCGGACACGAGATAGCAAATTATCATTTCCGCAAAGCGTTAAAGAATAACACCTCAGAATTTTACGAGGTTATTCAAATAATTCTGCTGTCAAATCCTGTCAACTTGATTAGTTGCTTTCACAGAGCACGGAATCGCCGCGAGCGTCAGAGACGTGTTAATAAAATTCGTGATATTATCTCGCACTGGATTTTCAACTCTCGGTGTTCACCCGAGCATTGAAAATCCAACAGAGCGCATCCCAGCGTGTCAAAAAACAACGCTGATACCCCCGTGCCTCGGAAAGCACGTTGAGCCGTTGGTCCTGCGCCTGATCTCTCTCCGGTCATGTCCGATTGCCGTCCCATCAGACCATCAGAGTCAGAGTGAGGGAAGAGGGAGTGCACCTATGTCTGCGCGCACACTTGTGCACAATAATATCTCCCGCGCCGAAGGATAGTCTCCGTTGAGATTGGCCGCCCTGGCTGAAATACGGTCTGGAGGACTTTATAGAGGTATGAGGAACAGGGTGTAAATTTCACTCAAACTACATAGAAAAGTGAGGATCCTCCGAGCAGACGGGTGTTGTGTCTGGCGGGCAACTGCCCAATGATTTATGTCGGGGTGTTTGTATATGTGCTAGTTGCGCGGTAAACTCTGCTTGCGAGATGCAGGATTTTGCGTGACGTCAGAAAGTGTTGACAACACTGCCTCCTCTAGGCTCTACCAGCGGCCGATGAAGCGACTCCGTACCCTGTGATTGTCAACCAAACACAAGATTTGACAACAGACTTCCTGGTCAGTCTTTCAGGACTGATGTTCTGGATAACACATAATATTACTTTGTTTGTTAAAGATTTGGTATTGAGGCAAAGTTAAAAACTTTATTTTTGCGACTGTTCCATCACTTTTCAGCTTTTTTTTTTTTGTAGAATACAAGTTTTCGTTCTAAATACGATGGTTTCTATTTAAAATAAACTGCCCAGCTTTTTCTTAACTATGTCCGAGTCTTCCAGTCTAACCGGATGCAGCAGAATACTAGTTCTTTACATGGAGCGACTGCCTATCTGACCTCCAGAACCCAGTTACTGGGTAATACAAGACTGGTTAGCAGACTTTTTGCCTTTTTTTGTTTAATTATGAATGAGAGAAATATAGTTTTTTTTTTTTTCAAAAACCCAGAGCTTTCGTGCTACTAACAATATCCTCAAAGTACACATAATAATATCGTTTTTCAGTAACCCTCCTATTTTCTGAATTGATGAAACAGTCAATTAACAGTTTTTATAATAACAATAGATTTTAATAATAATAAAATATCTTCAAAAGAACAAAATATATTTTAAAATTAATTTACAATAAACATTATAAAATGAAGTATTTTGTACAACGAAATAATTGTTAGAAAATTATTTTTTAAATCGAGTTAAAGTTTGCAGCTCGATTTTCTTCGTGAACTCTTCGACAACAACGTAACATATTTATTTGGGAATGTTTAAGTATCGTTTACATGCGTAAAAAGGCTGGCGTTTGTAAAGTCAGAGAAATTGACTACCAACTGAAATTGTCCGTATATTCAATAAACAACAGCCGGTCGATTCTGTAAAAATCTCACCGTGAAAACTCAAGTGAAGTGAGCTTGATGTGAGTTGTCAGTAGTGTTAATCCCTAGCATTATTTGGAATGACAGCTCACTCCACGCTCACTTCACCTAAGTTTTCACGGCGAGATGGTTACAGAATCGCACTGCAGGTCATTGTTTGACAGATGTATGAAATGTCTATAACACGGCAAATTGTCTAGTGTCACAAATGCGACTTGATCTCAGTACTACAAAGCGCGGCAGTACAAAACTCTTACTCAATAACACTACGATCGTGCTCATTCGGAATAACGAAGATTGCCGAAACGCAAACGTTCTCTGGTGTACTACAGGTAAACTAGAAAGGGTATACGCTTCGGCAATCATTGAATGACTATGTAAAGAATAGATACTCATTACAAACACCAACCCTTTAAACGCATTATTCGTCTTAGCTTCACCTAACGTTAAATTTACGCGCGTAAATAAATAACTCGATAGGTCAGCGTAAACCGTTTCAGCGGACCGTACTTTATCATTAAAAATTAATAAAAAATTATAATTATTAACTTCGTTAGTGGCGACGCACTTCGTATAATTACTTTTTTAATTATATTTGCTAACCCCGTAAGGAGTAGCTTCGTAATAATTATACAGGATGTATTTTTAAAACTTGAAATTTTTTGATTGAAAGATTTGAAAAACCAAAGAGGCGTGGTTTTAAGGACGTTGAAAGAAGTTGATCTACTCGGTGATATAACCGTAGTTTATTTTATATTTTTCGAGTCAGTATGTATGTCTTTTTTTTATATACCTCTATAGTTCATCATCTACCTAGCCTTTTCCCAACGGGGTCGGCTTCGTCTAACCAGATTCAACTGAATACAAGTATTTTACACTAGCTGCGCCCCGCGGTTTCACCCGCGTAAGATTCGATCCCGTGGGAATTTCGGGATAAAAAGTATCCTATGTGTTATTCCTGGTTATAAACTACCTGTGTGCCAAATTTCATCCAAATCCGTTCAGTAGTTTTTGCGTGAAAGAGTAACAAACATCCATACATCCATACAAACTTTCGCATTTATAATATTAGTAGGATGGAGCGACTACCTATCTGACCTCCACAACCCAGTTACTGGGTAATACGTTACCCCTAGGAAAGACTGGTACCTTTATAGTTAAACTGCAGTTTATTTATCTTTTTCGAATGGGTATCTGTCTTGTTTTTACCATTTTAATTGACATTTTCGTCGTTAACTTTGTTTTTTAGTTTAATTATTTTGGGGTTTATATAAGGAACATTAATGGGTAACTAATATATTTTTAGAAAGTACTCCTAATGGTTCATCGACAAAATTCAGTTTAAAAAAATACACCCTGCAAAAATGTAACAATTAAAAATATCAAATTCAACTTTTTAAATATATTTTTTCTAACCTAAGACTTTGGATTTAGGCACATCGAATCTACTCGCTAAGTATTGCCGTATTTTTCGCCGTCATAGCGACTTTATTTATGCCGAAAGCCAGAAGTGTTAAGCAACCGTTTGGCCAAGCAACCGACATATTTGAAAGATGTTTTTTTTTACCGCTAGATTACGAATTACTTATTGTTACATTACTAAGCTAACAAATTTTATACAAAGCGGAGACAAGAATATGACAATAAATTAAATAATGCCGTTCCCAGTCTGCATACAAAAATTCAACAAAATATATCCCAATAGTTTAGTCACTATAGCTAGTCAAACATTGGCAAAAACCCATAGTCGGCCCATCACTACTATTTAGTTTGTTTGAAAAAATCTTTAATTTATATTTATCTAGCATAATCAGCCTATAACGTTCCCACTGCTGGGACACAGGCCTCCTCTCTGTGAGAGGGAGTGAGCCATAATCTACCACGCGGGTCCAGTGTAGGTTGATAGATGTCACATGCTTTCGAATGTTTGGTTCGAGGACATGCCGTTTTCCTCACGATGTTTTTTCCGTCACCATTTTGGGGTTTATCTAATAGTTTAAAAATACTCGTTTGTACTATCATTACTCGGTATTGCCAGTGTCTTCATTTATTGTCGTATTTTCATCTCCACATTGTATAGCTATTATCTTTTTAGCAGACCACAGAGCTATCAACCACCACGACACGCAAAAGCGAAAATATTCAACATTTTCGAACTATTCTAAGTTTTTTTTTTTACTAGAAAATTTTTGACTGACATTCTATATTTTTAATAAAAGTTCGATTCTTTTAAAGTGAGACTTTATTGGCGAAAAATTACAGAAGGCAGTTTTCGGCTGGAAAACAGTTAAGTCAACTGCGAATTTCTTAAATAAGGATATATAAAAAAAAAATGCTTCTAAAAATGGTAGGACCGACCGCTCGATCATTTTGTTGGAAAATAGACTCTAAGCCCAGGTGCACGTTTTTACGCGACGATTTTTTTTTCAGCCACTGGTTTTTCAACTCTCCGTATTGAGCTGAGCATTGAAAATCCAACAGATCGCGTCAAGAAAAGACTCAGTTGGATTTTCAACTCTCAGAGCTAAGCAGAGCGTTGCGCGAAAGAAAATTGGAAACAAAACCTGGGCTAATACAAAAATTGTTTCTAATTTATATCGCGACGAATTTTATATTAAATCCTAATTCTATTAATAAATACTAAGGAAGCGATGCTATTTGGCTAGTTGTTAGAAGTTGGCTGTAGGTATACTAATTGAGGTAGAGGCACCAATATTGTTAGCATAGTCACATTTAAAAAAATATTAGGAAGACTTGAAGACATCTTCTCCTTTCCGAACTCTTCTTTCTTTTCTAAGCGATTTATTTGAGTGGTTATTATTTCATGGCAAGTTTGGTTCATACTTTTATCAGTTGAAGTTTAACATTTTAAGTTAAATTTTTAAGAAAAAAATCCAATTTCTAGCAACAGGTGCTTCCACCCGACGTCTAATGGCAAGTTTGTGACAATAAATGATTATTATAAGGAACGTTTTGTGATTTATATTATTTAGGAGGACTTCTGCCCAGTATTGGCAGTATTTTAGAAGTGAATATAACTTTAATTGATGTAAATTGGAAGATAACGCAGGACCCTCGTACCCACGGGCGGTTGTTACTCGCAACTATTTTTTATCCCGCACTCGATTTTCAACTCTCGACCTTGAACCGAGCATTGAAAATCCAACATCTTAGCGCATCAAAAAAATCCACCGTTGGATTTTCAACTCTCGGCCCTAAGCATTAGGTTGAAAATGTAATGCGCGATAAAAAATTTGGGCTTATAGATCTAATATCTTAGTAATTATTACACAAAAAATTAGTATTTTTAAAAACATTTAGGAACCTACATTATGTTTATCTTTTTACCGCAGTCGCCATCTTTTTTTGTCGTCAAATCCAAGGTAAAAAAAGAGTATGTCTTAGGATTTTACACAATTGTACAAAGTATTAGTAAAATAAGAGAAATAAGAGAAGCAAGTTAGTAGATTTAAGCGTTAACATAATCTTAAATATAAAGAAATGGTGTCAAAGTGTTTTTACATGTAAGTGAATAAAATAAACAGCATCTCCTCCTTTTTTGAAGTCGGTTAAAAAAATGATTTGTAGAGCAATGTCAATTCTTAAAACTTATCTCGTTGTAGTAAAGCGGTTTCTTGAATAACAATTTATTAGTCTCAAAAAAACAACCCCCTATACCGCCCTTTAAGAATTGACATCACGCTGTATATCATAGAAAAAAAAAATGCTTACTCTTAAAAAAATACTGTCTGTATTGGGTAACATTTTTGGCACAAAGGAAAGTAAGTCATTTTTATTTAAATTCAATGCAAAAACACTTTAAAACTCAAAATAATACTATACAATTTGAAATACATGCCAATTTTAGGTTTAAAAAAACATGCTTTTTTATACAATTTCGGATGCGGGAGTGAGTGGTCAACATTTTTTTAAACAAGTCCAACTTATGCGTGTCATCATATTTTCAGTTTTTTAATGTCGAATATGGATTAAATTGAATTATGAATGCGGAAGGCGGAGGACAGGGTGTTGTGGCGCAGCCTGGGAAAGTTTTATGTCCAGCAGTGGACTGCGATAGGCTGGGTTGAATGAATGGCGAATGTGGAAACACTTTCTGTAAAATACTGGTTACAGTTACTTTGAATGCATTATAAGGGCCGTCACAGCAGTCTTCCTACTTTGTAACTTTATCGGAAAGCAGATACCGAGATGTAACTTTGCGATCTCAATACCAAAACTTGTTACGCATCGGTGGATATAAGACTGCTTTGTTGAGGAAAAGTGTTTTTGGTATGGCACCAGCTATTTTTAACCACATTCCTAATTCCATAATAGAGGAACCAGGAACAACTTTCAAAAATAACCTAACTGTATTTCTATTGAATAAATGTTACTACTCCATATAGGATTTTCTAGTTGAAAATTTTAGTAGCATGTTTGATGATGAACTGCACAATGTTTGCATGCCAAAATGGCAGAATGTACGAGGATTCTTTCATATTATTGTAACCACCTTATTGTAAATACCTACATTCTGAGCAAATAAATGAATATTCTATTCTATTCTACTTTATAAAATTCTTAAATTTCTCTGAAAGAGCGCTCAGGCTAAACCGGCCGGTTTAGAAGCATGAAATTTTCCACAAGAGTTCCTTGTACAGACGCCAAACCTTGAATCTTAATACTTCAGTGATAAAGTTGAAAATCTATTAAAGAAATTTGACAGATTGTAATAGCTTGATGCGCTGGCGTCTGTACAAGGAAAATGAGCAATAGAAAAGGATTTTCGAAAGTTCATTCCCGAAAGGGGAAGGCAAGATCGTCATTTTTGATGTCGATGGGAAATCTGGCGGACGACTTGTTCTATAATAATAATATGTATCTTTGTAGTGCGTTGAATAGTCAGCATGACCTTGGTTTATGGCTAATTTTAACACCGTGACGCGAAAAATATTTGTATAGCACTTTTCATAGGAATACTGAAACCGGCTTTATGCCGACATCGCCAATATTGGGGCTAATACGCCAAGTGAAGTTGGCGTGTTTGATCAAATATTCGCACGTCAAAATCATCGCAAAGGGGAGAGATTAGCTAATAATAATATTTAAAAAGTTAATTCTGATGCGTTATTTAATTCTTTGTTGTTAGTTTTTAAAGAATAAGTTGAATGCACTGACTATCTTTGCATTATGTGGTTGTAAATCAGTTCCCGTCCTGTCTGTGGAGCTTCGTTGGCTAACCCAGATATTATTGTTACAACGTACGTCTGGTGAGAACCAGAGGGCGTACCTATCTAGTTTAGACTGAAAACCAGCCTAGTTAAACAGAGAGTTAGGACTCTCGCTCCCACATCAAAAAACCAACTAAACATTAGAATGGGGCGGGCCTTCCGTCTTATCACTCAAAATCGATTTCCTTATATTCAAAGTCGACAACTGACTCACAGGAACTTCCGTATTCGAATAGCTATTCGATCCTCTAACGGGTCCCCATCGACTAAAATGAGTTTCTAGATCGTCATTTGAGTCTATGGTGTACGTGCTGTCACTGCGCTCACTCCTCAATGTGTTATACGACGTCTCCAGCGACGGTAGATCAATCATGACAGCTTCTAAAGCGCGATCTTGTTTCAAACTCTGCTGCGAGATGCTGCGTTTCATCGTTTGAGTGGTTTCCGTTGTTAGCAAATGTTCCGACATAGATTGTCTGTTTAATTTCTTGTTTTTCGGGCGTTCTATTTCTTCTTTGATCTGCCTGTCGTCCCCATACGCCATTATGGGTTCACCCCGCCAGTCATCACTGTTGTTGAAGACTGAGAATCCGGAGATTTTATCAGAGACCAGTTTCAAGTTGGATGTTGAAGCGTACCGTTGTCCCTTAGTCAACTTGCCCCGTTTTGTTGTGCTGTTGGCACTTGCTGCAGCCGATTTTGTCGCACGACTGGGGCTGATGCTTTTTCTTCTGTCCATGCTAGGAGTGTTAGCAGCTGATATGAAGTTCAGACTAGTCCGGGACCTAGATAAGGACCCGATGAAGGACGAGCGTTGGTGGTAAGCGCTGAGGACGTGCTGTAGAACGTTTTTGGGCCAAGGCGCGCTTAGGTAGACCCCTCGGTCAGGGATCGGTATCCCGAACTTTTTCTCATGATCATCCAGTTGCTTCTCGAAGGATTCTATGATGGTCTGTTTAGAATTAGGGTGTTATTTAGTTTCTGAATTCGAGGTTTTATGACCTAGGACGCCACTGGACGAGTACAACGTGTAGTTTTTTTTTATATAAACTGTGAGTTCAGAAACGCGTTACTGTTTTTAATGCTACAATGCGTAATTACGTATCGCCGATCTTTGTCAGTAATACCGGGTTTCCCCAACACTAGGCGACATTAAATGAATGAAAAAATAAAGAAACTGTTGGATTTTTCAACTTTCACCACTAAGGCGGATCATACACTACAAACACCCACACGACGGGGCGCGGGAAACGGATCCTAATTCCCAGCACGGAAACGCATTTTTAATGAATTTATATGTAAAAAATCACGAGCGTTATTTGTGCCCCGTCGCGTGTCTCGTAGTAGTATGAGATCTGTCTAAGCCGAGCGTTAAAAACTCAACAGCGTGCTTTGATTTAAGTGTCACTTAGCATTAGAGAAAACGGGCATTAGTTACAGTTACCAAATTATGTTAAAAGTAACTCGAATGATTTCCTTCCCGGGTTTTCTGGTATCTACATAATATGTTATCGTAAGGAACACGTTTCAGAACTCATGAATTCCTTTTCCTAAATAAACCTTCTCCGTAACCCACCACCACACATTAGTTTTGTACCAAGCTATGAACAAACATGCTTACTTACATGGTAAAAGGAATGATTTACTACCAAAATAAAAAATTTCAACAGTCTTTTTTTTTAATCATTTTATCATCATCATCTGCTTGCTTTTTCCGAACTATGTTGGGGTCGGCTTCCAGTCTAACCAGATGCGGCTGAATACCAGTTTTATTTTTTTATGTCATGTTAATAGTAAAAATAGTGTGACTTGTAACCTAACCCCGGAAATTGATGGATGCTTGCGATGCACTATTCCTTTTCTTTAGTATAAGATTTTTTTTAACATAACACCAGTTTTTTTATCTTTTTAGTGACCATTTTACGAAATCTGTCATAGAATACTGTTAAAGCAGTGCTTTGAGGGTGCCGTGCCCAAAATGCTTTGTTAGTAAATCCATTCCTTTTCCATATAAACCATGAACACATGCGTACAATCCACCCAATCATATGCAAGCTACTTACAAGACATGCCTTATGAGAGTTAAAAATTTCCAAATATTATCTGTGATGCTGACTGTATTGAAATATATCATTTTAAAATATTGTATTTTAACTTTCTTTGTCCAGCTGTGGAATAGCCCAATTTTATATCATGAGAGCATTGCAAACTGAAACGCCAAACAAATACGGTCTTATTCCAAAACGAGTCAGTCCTTCGAGCCAGTTACTGTATTTTGAACATTATTCCAAAAACTGTAAGTTTTTAATGCAAAATTGACAACTTAGACTCGGTTTCAACGTCAGTTTATGTAATAAGAACTTTAGCTTTGTCGGATTATAGATCGAAATTTTAAAATGGCTCGATGGTTTAAACCTGGGCCTAAAGATAAACTTTATTTTATAATAAAACCGTGTATGTATATATCTGGAGCCTATCGTGAAATCAAAATTTAATTCTAGTACAGTTTCCGAGAAAAAATATTGCTACAAGATAAACATTTCGTGCAGGTTCTCGTAGATTCCTATTTACTATCGCCAAAACCTATAATATCTGAACATTTTGAAAACAAAATCCCGTGCACATGATGACCACAGCTGCGTCCGTAAGTAATACAAGAGGATCCTTTTTAGGTCGACTAATAATATGCGCTGCAAGCAGGAATAGTCCTTACGGTGGTCAGATATAGATTTTGGCGATAGTACAGCTGACAAGGTAACATTTTACAAGTGAGATATGTTTAAAATAATGATTTCAATACAGTCAGTTTCACAAAACATACATGCATACATCACGCTAGAATTTAAAAGGGGGAAACATAATATGAAAAGATGAAATATGTATTTATTTCTGATTTCATAGGATCACCACGTTGACGAAACTTTCAAAAACCTATGGGACACACACCTAGATATGGGAAGTGGACAGAAAACTGAGCAATTGAAAATTAATTACTTCGCGAGTGATTTGAGTGTTTTAATGCGTGTGAACCACTGACCTCTAATAAACAAGTACGCTGGACTAAATATACGAAATGACAGTTGTTTTTTGTGCCGATTCAAAGCGCCCCGCTCGAGCGTCTCAGGAACTAAAATTGACACATTGTTGCAAATGGCCGTCGTTTTGTTTTGGTACGTCTCTGATGATTTAAGTCTAAATCGTGGAATAAGACTTTTTTTTGTGTATTTTGTGTTTACTACGAGATATTTAGAACATTTTTATCATGAAAGTATGCGTATTTTGTAAAATTAGCAATCAAAAATATTAGTTCCACAGACGCTCACGTTGCTAACAGCGCCAAAATAGCGAAAATCAATGTCTTCATTTTGTCATCGATAGTATGTAGGTCCAGCGTACTTGTATAATATAGCTCAGTGGTGTGAACACATTCAAACACATTGAAGAAGGGGGGTAACCAGAAATGCCACCACACATGACTCCCTTCTTACTACCATATAAGTTATTCATAAATAAACTTATCAAGTCGCTGTCCACGCCCATATTAAAAAAATAAACATTGAACGATGTCACTGTGACAAAACAAGTACACATTGGCTGGTTCATGGCTGCACTTCAATGTCGAGACTTAGAAAACCAAATTTATCACATCACGCCCGTAGGGTTAGGCAGAGGTGTACTTATAGTACAGACGCCAGCACATCAAGCTGTCAAATTTTCCCAATCAACTTTGAACCTAATGCTTTAGCGCTAAAGTTGAAAATCAATTAAAGGACAGATTGTAGTAGCTTGATGTGCTTGCGTCTCTACACACACATTTCACCAGTGATGTTTATAAGAACTACATTATGTTTACTGAATTTATCGTTAACTTATAATTTTTTAAACTCCAAAAAAACGATTCGTTTCAGCAAGCGGAAATCTGTTTTTAATTTAAACCAGACCGCTTTAATTAAGTGATCGCTAAGGCTAAGCGCGTACTGCGATTTTTTAAATCGCGTTTTCATGCGAAATAAAACCGCAAAGGTGAATTATAATATTTCAAGCGATTATTTACCGCAGTACGCGGACTCGAGTATATTGGTATTTTCCACAGATTAGTGATCATTTTCTGCAACGATTATATTTCGTGGTGCGCGCTTAGCCTAAATATATTAGACACATCATAATCCTCTCAACTCGAAATACTACAATATCTTAAAAAAAAAAACAGACGTTAAAATGCAGCCACTCCCCGCTTTTCTACGTCACCGACCATCTCCCCTCCTCACAAACTACACAAGCACTCACCTGTTTCCTGTCTCCGAGGGTGGCGCGCCACTCCTTCAACTCCTGGGAGTACCTCTCCTCCACAGCCTTCATTTTGTTACCCTCGTGGTTCATCAGGGCTTTCCTCTTCTCGTTCTGGTACTGCTCCAGCTCGCGGAGTAGGGCCTGCATGGTGGAAAAGTAGGTGAAGAAGTCTTAGTCCTCAAAAACTGCACAATATTGAGTTCATGTTTTTACTAAAAATTAATTATTTCATTATTTGATTTGTATTTTTCTAGTACAGGCTCCAATCTCCACAACATCAATGTATTTTTGTAAAATAAGGTTACCTCGCCAGCTGCCTTGAGCTCCTCTCGCGCCTTGGCATGCTTCGTTGCAAGACGTTGCTGCTCCGCGCGGTAGCGACGCTTCTCATTCTCTTGGAACTACACAAGAAAAAAAAAATGGAATTTACACTAGGTTGATTTTCGCCGGGGGAGCGGTGAATGCTTATGCGAATCCCGCAGCCCGGCCGTAGGCAGAGGTGGAACACCGCCGTGGTTTCAAGAGTCCGGCATACCCCTCCGTCACCCACCACGATGGAGGAAGTCCATGAGGATTACCACCGCGAAACAAATAATAAATAAAAAAAGTTCAATTTTCGCCGTGCGGCAGTTCGCATACCAAACCGCCTCTCAAGCCGGATCGCCACCCCATTTACACAGGTCGATAAAGATCGCAAGTGACATTATGCATCAAAATACTTTTTTACCAAAAAAAAACATTACAAAGTGAAAAATAACTTTAATTTCGGAAGTAGCTGTCTTTGGTTTTTGTATTTTCGTTTTTTGCCACCTACTTCTGTACAGCAGTGCGATTCTGTAACCATCTCACCGTGAAAACTTAGGTGAAGTGAGCGTGGAGTGAGCTGTCATTCCAACTAATGCTAGGGATTGACACTATTGACAGCTCACTTCACCTAACTTTTCACGGTGAGATTTTTACAGATTCGATCGGCTGCTTACCTTCTTGAGCCGATCTCGCTCGTCCTCGTGGCTGACGCTGACTGAGCTGATCCGCAGCGACTCCCGGAACATCATCTCGCGCGCTTTCTGTTCCGCGCGGATGCGCTTGGGCAGAGATCTCTTCTCCAGCGCCTGGACTTTGGCTAGTTCCTCCTCTTTGCGGGTGTTTTTTCTGTTGACAAAAAGGTTTGTTTGAATGTCTGGAATTTATGTTGAAATGGAGAATAGGGTAGTTTCCTGGGTATAAAAATAATTATTATATTTAGTCCGTCAGTTAGATTATCGAAAAATAATGGACACGTATTTTTTCTTTTGTCAATCAAACAAAAAATGACAAAGATAAAGCGCGTCAAAATTTGGTAGTGGGGGCCGTGACGCAAGTGTCGCAAGCAAGTGACGTCACGCGGAGCTTTAACGGGCGATATCTTCAACATTTTTTATATAATTGACAAAAGAAAAAATACGGGTTCAATATTTTTTGATAATCTAACTGACTGACTAATTAGATTTTTTTTAGGAAACTAGCCTATTGCTAAGCAAGCGGCTCACCTGATAACAAGCGGTCACCGCCACCTATCTATCAACATTACCAAAGACATTGCTTTCGTTATGCCGTCGTGCATCATTTATAGAACTTTGACAGTCTTTACGGGTAGTCTGATACCTGAGATTCCAGTCTGACCAAGGGACATTGTCTTATCAAGTAACAATAGACGACTAATAGAGAAGTATGGAAACAGAAGACATGCTGTGCCGACCCCAAATAAATTAATCTGCGTTCGCGATTTACTTGCCAAAAATGTAAGCAAATATGAGTGTATAGAAAAATAACTTTAATTCCTACACAATAAACTTCAGTTTACGCTACAATATCAAACATTTTTATAACTTTTTCAATAGTCATAGTCACCCTGAAATCAACTTAATTACCATTAAAATATAGACCTTAGCAAAATGCAGCTAGTTCGTGGAGCTCAGATAAGCAGTTGCTCCATGTAAAAAACTGGTATTCGGCTGCAATCTGTTAGACTGGAAGCCGACCCTCAAATCTTACTTCTTACTAATATTATAAACGCGAAAGTTTGTATGGATGGATGGATGTTTGTTACTCTTTCACGCTAAAACTACTGAACGGATTTGGATGAAATTTGGCACACAGATAGTTTATAACCAGGATTAACACATAGGACAGGACTTTTTATCCCGATATTCCTACGGGATCGAAACTTATGCGGATGAAACCGCGGGGCGCAACTAGTGATGATATAAAGCTTACCTTTTGATCTGCTCTAGCTCCTTATCATGCCGCACCAGCATCTGATGTCTCCGCAGCAGGAACTCGTCTTTAAGCTGTCTCTTCGCGAGCTGGTGACGTTCGTGGATTTGTTTCTCCTCTAACTCCCATAGGGCTGCTTCTCGAGTCCGCATTATCTGTGGAGAGGGGAATGTTTTAGTTTTGTTGATTTGTAAGCTAAATTATGGAATGAACACTGTTCAATACAATGTGGTCAATTAAGCAAATCTATCCTAATCTGAAGAAAGAAAAGAAAGAAAATACATTTATTTGCGGCAAACATGACGCATGAAGAAGAACAAACACACAAAAAATTAACAAGTTGAGGGTAAACATGCGTCACATTCACGCAAAACGGCCATCGCTCAGCATAATGCTAAGACCCTGAAGATTTTTTTTTTTTTTGTTTTATAATCAGCCTATAATGTTCCCACTGCTGGGACACAGGCCTCCTCTCGGTGAGAGGGAGTGGACCGTAATCCACCACGCGGGCCTAAGGGGACAAAGCAGGGGGTCTACTCCGAAGTAGTATCGGCCGAATGTTTGGCCGTTTCCTGCTACGAAGTTACTCGGTCGGTCCCGATCCTACACTCCTACACTCTTTCAAATATTGACTATGGTCCCGACCCAACTGAGCCGATCCGAACTTTTTTCGCATTTTTCAGTAATATTCGGTTCGGCCATGTGTCGGTCCGATCCGAACATTCGCACTTTGCACTTCGGAGTAGACCCCCAGGGTGGCAGATCGGAATGATTCGTCTTTCGGCTGAAATAATGTTGATGATTGCTCCGCGACTGTAGGATATCACCTCGTTGTCCCAGCGCCGCCCGCAGCCGTCGTCACGCACAGTCCGACAAGTATTCGGCTGGAACATGGTTTTCTGTGGAACACTCATAACGCATAGATAACCATGTTGCAGCCCAACCCTTGCGGAATCTTCGGCGATGTTCGGGTGGAGTCGGAAATCTTCGGCGATCTTCGGGTGAGGTCGGAAGTCTTCGGGTTTCCTCGGTTTTTTTGCTTCTTTGCTAGATTGAGTAATTTAGTTTCTATGACATTATAATAAAATTGTCAATATAAACGTACGGCACGACAGTGCGTGCATTGCATAAAGGCATATAAGCAGTGCCTACCTCGACAAATCACCATAAGCCTGTCAATTACATTTTAGTGTGTGTGCCCCACAATATTAAGAAACTCAGTAAATTAATAAAAAACAAATATTCATACAAACACGCGCGGCAGTAGGCAGTCGCTAGACGGCCTACTCGGCCCCCTTACTATTCGCACATTGTCATTGGTCTTTACTCGTTCAAGTTAATACGACGAAATGAATAATACGTACGTCTCACTCGTAATACTATGACGTTCGATCTTCGCAATTTATCACCCATAAGTAGGCATGCCTACTCATAACCAACCGAGTATGAATGTTAAAATTAAAAATATACTTCGTAATTTGGCTGTGCGAAGAAAGAAAGGGATGGATAATGAGGTCGCCGATAGTGATATAAACATGAAAAACCAAGATTGCGGCTGCGAAAATTTTTAAATTTTTCATTATGGGTTTAGTTTTCATGGTTTCTGAGGGTGCTGAAGCCAATAGTGAGATCAAAATGAAAATCCAAGATAGCGGCTGAGAACATTTTCGAATTTTTCGTTATATGTGATGTTTTCGTGGTTTTCGAGGGTGCTGAAGCCAATAGTGAGAGCAAAATGAAAATCCAAGATGGCGGCTGTGAAAATTTTAAAATTTTTCGTCATGGGTGTCGTTTTCATGGTTTTCGAGGGTGCTGAAGTCAATGAAAACTACACCCATGACGAAAAATTTTAAAATTTTTCGTCATGGGTGTAGTTTTCGTGGTTTTCGAGGGTGCTGAAGTCAATAGTGAGGTCAAAATGAAAATCCAAGACGGCGGCTGCGAAAATTTTCCAATTTTTCGTCATGGGTTTTCGAGACTGCTGGAACCGCGCACGAAGGTAACTCGTGCGGTATAGGTACTGTCTAAATGTCCCCTCACCTGGTGTCTCTGCTGCAGATACTGCCGGTCAGCCAGCGCCTGCCGGTCGCGATGCGCGTCGTGTATGCGGCGCAGCACGGCGTCGCCCGCGTCGGCCAGCGCGGCCACGAAGGCACGCTCGCGCTCGGCGTGCTCGGCGTCGAGACGCGCGCGTCTGATGCGGTACGCGTCTTTACGACGGTCTTTTGCGACTAGTTCTACTTCCTGCGGGAAAGGAGGAGGTTACAAATCTTAGTAAGAAAGTTAGTATGACAATGTCTTGAAACTAAAAAAGATTTAATTTCATGACGAGTGGGATACCAAAAATGAGGTCAAAAACAAATTCGAGGTTTTTAAGCACGAATTGAGGATCCTCCAGTTTGTATAGAGTATGAGTGAATGTTACACCCTGTTCCTCATACCTCTATAAAACCATTAAAGTGATACATTTTTAATTCGAGACAGGCGATGCGAGAATGAGGCTAAAAACAAAATGTAAGATGACGATCAAAACCTGCAAATTACTTAGTCCATGCGTATCATTTTCATATTGGGTACTAATGCTGAAAATTTCGCTAAAATCGAATGAAAAACCAAGGAAATAATCTAAAAAATCGTAGCTTTTTCAGTTTATAGGGGCTATACTTGATCTAAAATCAAAATTCAATATTGCGGTTATGAAAATAATCTTTCATGAGTATCATTTTGTCATTTTTTGAGTGTATTTTGCTGAAAATTCGAGATGGTATCATTTTAGGAATTTTTGTCTTTACCTGTTTAAGTAACCTAAGCTCCTGTTTGAGCGTATCCCTAAAGTGCCTCAGGTCCCTTTCGTGGTCTGCCCGCAGTCGTTTGGCGGCGTGACGTAGTTCCGCTTCTAGTTGTTGCTCCGCTCGCTCGGCGGCCGCTCGTTGCGCTCGCGCCAACGCTTCCAGGTCTGATTCGTGTGCTCGGCCGAGGGAGACTAGTTCGGCTTCGAACCTGTGGAAGAGTTCGTGTTATAAAAAGTGAGTAAAATCTTAGAACGGAAATGACGTTAGATCAAAAAGGTAATGTTGTTTTGTTGTAAGTCGACGGGATATAGGAGACCCATGTTCTTATCGAACCCAACACAACATCAGCATATTTCCTATCTTGCGCATCAGCGGCCAAATAGGAAATATTTAAACGCGTGTCAAACAAATGATTAACCTTCTTATTAATTTTTCAGTCATGGGAGTACTTTTCATGGTTTTCGAGGGTGCTAAGGCCGCTAGTAAGGTCAAAATTAAAATCCAAGATGGCGGATGTAAATTTTCATCATGGGTGTCGTTTTCATGGTTTTCATTGGTGTCGTTTTCATGGTTTTCAAGGGTTACGGGCTAAAGCCGATAGTGAGATCAAAATTGAAATCCAAGATGGCGGATGTCAACATTTTCAAAAAAAATATCATGGGTCTCGTTTTCATAATTTTCGAGGGTGCTAAAGTCGATAGTGATGTCAAAGTTGAAATCAAAGATGGCGGATGTCAAAATTTTCAAACTTTTCATCATGGGTGTCGTTTTCGTGGTTTTCGAGGGTGCTAAAGTTGATAGTAATGTCAAAATTAATATCCAAGATGGCGGATATCTACATTTTCAAAATTCTCGTCATGAGTGTCGTTTTCATGGTTTTCGAGGGTGTTAAAGTCACCAGTGATGTCAAAATTGATATCCAAGATGGCGGATGTCAATTTTCATCATGGGTGTCGTTTTCATGGTTTTCATGGGTGTCGTTTTCATGGTTTTCATTGGTGTCGTTTTCATTGTTTTCAAGGGTTACGGGCTAAAGCCGATAGTGAGATCAAAATTGAAATCCAAGATGGCGGATGTCAACATTTTCAAAAAAAATATCATGGGTCTCGTTTTCATAATTTTCGAGGGTGCTAAAGTCGATAGTGATGTCAAAATTGAAATCCAAGATAGTTTTCATGGTTTTCGAGGGTGTTAAAGTCGCCAGTGATGTCAAAATTGATATCCAAGATGGCGGATGTCAATTTTCATCATGGGTGTTGTTTTCATGGTTTTCAAGGGTGCTACGGCCGATAGAGGTCAAAATTGAAATCCAAGATGACGGACAAGATTCAATCAATTCAATCGATTTTTTTTTTTTAACCTATTGAAGCTAATTCAATCGTCAATCTTTACTTGCAGCTAATTTCGTTAGTTTCAGTTTTTAATCGTCAATTAAACTACATTTTTGCAACACTGCCGCCGACCCAATATAGCTGGGTAAATGCTGGAAGACTGATGTCAACACTGACCTCTTATCCTGCTGCTCCCTGAACTGGCTCTCTTTGGCGTTGAGGTCCTGGAACTGCTTCTGCTCCTGCTTCTGCAGCATCTTGATCTCGCGCAGTTCTTGTTTGCGGAGCGCGTGGTCGTCCCATGTTCGACCGCTTTCTTCGTCGCCCCATATCACCTAAGAACATATGTATTGAGTTAAATTGAAGGACGAAATTATACTTCACTTATGTATAAAATTTAATAAAAAATAAATACATATTTGACAAGTTTTTGACACTGATAGTCGCAGAGACGAAATTGCGACTATATTTTGAACGTTTTTAAATACGGGAATTGGCCTTCAGATTACATTGAATAGGTTTTTAAACCGCTTGCCGCGGTTGGTCCGTGGATGGGCGACCACGACCATCTTCACATACCCACTAAGACCCCTCCGTGGCTCGAAAAGCACGTTGAGTCGTTGGTCCCGGCTGTCATTTGTAGATCTTTGACAGTCGTTACGGGTCGTCAGTAACCCGAAAGTCTGACAACCAGTCTTACCAAAGGGTATCGTATAACCCAGTAACTCGGTTGTGAAGGTCAGATAAAATACTGGTATTCAGCTGCATCCGGTTAGACTGGAAGCCGACCCGAACATAGTTGGGAAAAGGCTACACAGATGAGGTTTTTTAAATCCTCCTAGATTAATGTATGTGTATATAACCTATTTATATACATAGTTTTAAGTTTTTTATCATTGTCCCTCTCAACCAAAGCACCTGCCATCTAATCTCTTCACCACCCTTGGTTGACTGGTAGAGAATGCCTAAGGCATTAAGTCCGCCTTTATACCTTTTTTGTGCGAAAAGTTTAAATAAATAAATTAATACTGTACAGGTTTTTCGTACAGGGGTTACAATGTAATGTACAACACTGACCTTGGAAGTAGTAGTGGTGACTATAACGCCATCTATCTCAAACTTCCGCGTTCGTTTGCGAGTCTTCTTCTTCAGGTTGGCCATGTGGATGTCTTCCTTCGACCTGTAGACAATAATGTATTAACTATAGACTTATGTATGAAATTTGACGAAGCAAGAAGAGTATTTTTATATTTTACCCTATCCAACATGATTCAGCGCGGATAGATGCCGAACGAAGTGTGCCGATCGGCAAGAACCGAATGAAAGCCGAATATGTACTGGCTTAAATTACTTCGGATCGGCTGTGTTGATTAACAAGTACTGCGGAATCGAATGCGCTGACTCGAATTAGTGTGTGGCCTTTAGGCGATTAGCACACTGCCTGCCTGCTTGCGTGTTTTAACGTTGCTTGTAAGTATCTCCGTTTGTATAGAAAACACGTACAGTCCAACACACAGAAAATGCATCCACGCGCGTTCATTCAGATCACGCGCCTACAAGCGGAGAAACATGCGCACGCAAGGTATGACACACCGAGTCCCTCAGTGCCGTGCGTGATTTTGGATGGGCTTTGAATGAAACGAGTCAGAGCCGCCGTGGATCCACAAAACGCAACTACGCGCGTGAGTGCGTAAAAAACCCGCACGATGATGCAGATCTGCACTCCCGCAAGTACGCGCGTAGGTGCGTTGACAGGCAACATGCAGCGTGATGTGTGGCAGTGCGATAATCGCCTTACGGGTGGCCTTTCCATGTAGGTATGGGGAGCACCGTGTAAGACCAAATAACTGGCTATAATCATTTGACGGCACGGTTGGCGCAGTGGTTAAGCGATTGACTGCTGCGCTGCGTGTCGCGGGTTCCATTCCCGCACGGAACAAATATTTGTATGAGTTCCGAGTCTGGGTGTTTTTCTATCTATAATATGTATGTATTTACAAAAAAAAAAATTGTATATAAGTAGTTTATCAGCCATCTTGTTACCATAACACAAGCATTAGGTTGCTTAGCTTGGGACAAATGGTGCTGTGTGAAATGTCCAGGGATATTATTATTATTTATCAGTGTTTTTTTATTTTAGTGTATAATTACTATTTACCTCTGTATCCTGTTGACAGGCTGGCCATCTTGTTGCTTTCTTCTAAGCACTACAGGCTCGCCATTGTCTAGGTTCTCTGTCTGGTCTGTATTTACTCTGTAACAATGGATTAGCAAATTAGATGCAAGTTCGCATAAGCATCAATAAATATTCAAATTTTATTTATGTTTCAAATTGATGTTATTTCAAGTTAAATAACTATCAACTTTATTTTAATGGTAATTAAGTTGATTTCAGAGTGACTAGCACTATTGAAAAAGTTATAAAAATGTTTGAAGTTGTAGCGCAAACTGAACTTTATTGTGTAGGAATTAAAGTTATTTTTCCTTAAACTCATATTTGTTTACATTTTTGGCGAATATGTCGCGATATTAGATTAGTTGTGTTGTGTTACCCAGTAACTGGGTTGTGAAGGTCAGATAGGCAGTCGCTCATGTAAAAAACTAAAAGGTTTTAACTACATGTGTTTGACTGGAAGCCGTCCCTAAGAAAGTTGAGAAAGTTCTAGGCAGATGATAGAGGTCAGTCTCTCGCATTCATTTTTTGGTCAAATTCTACTGACCTATATATATTATACAAGTACGCTGAACATCATACTAACGACGACAAATCGCAGACATTTGATTGTCGCCATTTTGGCGCTGATAACAACGTGAGCGTCCGTGGAACTAATACTTTTGATAGTGAGTTTTACAAAATGCGCATACTCTCATGATAAAAATTTTTCTAAATGCCTCGTAGTAAAGACAAAATACACATAAGTCTTATTCCACGATTTATACGTAAATCATCAGAGACGTACCCAAACAACACGACGGCCATTTGCAACAGTTTTAGTTTCTGGGACACTCGAGCAAAAACAACTGTCATGTCGTATAGTATATTTAGTCCAGCATTCTTGTTGTCAGTGTTATATTCACTGCTCAATATTTGGAATGATGTTGGATGATATTAATCTTCTATCTATCTAAATATATATAACTCAAAGGTGACTGACTGACTGACATAGTGATCTATCAACGCACAGCCCAAACCACTGGACGGATCGGGCTGAAATTTGGCATGCAGGTAGATGTTATGACGTAGGCATCCGCTAAGAAAGGATTTTGATCAATGGGTAGAATTGGGGGGATAAAATAGGGGATGAAAGTTTGTATGAAACTTTGTCAAACTTTCTTAACGCGAGCGAAGCCGCGGGCAAAAGCTAGTCTACCTATGTAAATTAAAAAATTAAAAGCTGTTCGCTGGTAAGCGCATCACTTGAAAACGGCTGAACAGATTTGGCAATTTTCATTTTTGTATGAACTATTGAAATTTAGACGTCTGTCGGGTTGGATAGTATGTTGTAAATACATGCCTGGCTCCACCATTGACGTTAACATTCAGATGCGCGAGGTGCAGGTCGGGGTGCGAGGCCGTGGTGGCGCTGGTGGCCAGCGAGTCTGCGTCCTGGAGGACGCGCGATGATGACGACGCTACTGAGCCGCTGTCTGACTGTGATCTGCTGCGAAAGTTATTGATGGTTAGATCAAAGGCAATAATATAAATGCTATCGTTGGTCTGGTACAGTCAACAGCAAAAGTAGATGATCAAAATCAGAAATTTAATACTAATGAACGGAGTTTGCGTCAGAACTGTGTGGCGTCGAAGTGATTCAAAAGTATGTCAGACTCAGTGTCATACTTTTGAATCACTTCGACGCCACACAGTTCTGACGCGAACTCCGTTAATTAGTATTGAATTTCTGATTTTGATCATCTACTTTTGCTGTTGACTGTACTTGGTCGACTGTTGAGTGTAGAGCTTACAGTTCCACCTTTTAGGCTGAGGAAGCTGTCAAGTTTGGGTTTACTTAGAAAGCGGTGCTATTGCCATCATATACGGTCAGTTCTCTATATTACCTGACCCCTCTTGCTAAGAAGAAGGTGTAGGGTTCACTCCTACCACATACTTAGTTCAGAAATACGCCACTAGTGGCGCTTCTGAGATGACAACTATCTGTCATAGCTGAGACATATATGTGCTAATTTGATTCAGTAATTTCCATGAATATTATTATTGTGGATTTGTGATGTCGTCCTATCTATTGTGTTTCTTCTGTCTATACTTCTGTGTCTATATTTATATTTAAATATTTATATATCGTGCTGTGTACGGACATTATACAATATGTTTCATAAATTCTACATTGACTTTTGTTTCTTGTTCGCCTATATGTCGCAGGTTTTTCATAAAATTAGGTTTTTGATTGTTAAGTAAACCCAGGAACGGTAATATTGCCTTTTACATTGCACTTAAACATTTGCAAAATGTAGACGTTATTTTATATTGTGTTAGACGTTAGTGTTATATCCTTACCTCTCAAAGCTGTCGGGACTAAGTCGCGTGCTGACTGAACCCAGCGCGATGTGCGTCGCGGCCGAGTCTCGAACCCGCACCTCTTCGTTACCGACCGTAACTACTGAGACGTGGGATGTGTCCTGTTGAAGAGAACGTTGAAAATGAGATGCGAGATGAAAATAACATCGAGTCAGTGACTTTTCATACCAAGGCAGCTCAGAGTTTATAATCATAAAAAGGCGTGTCGTCAACGCGTTACACATGCGAGTGCTTCTGGGTCCGCGAGATTTTTAGTGAGACTGAACTTGTAAACGTACTAAGGTATATAACCAGCGAATAAACCACACTTTGTAACATTAAACGCGCGTCGTATAGTTCCATGGAAAACGTATGACAAGTTCATTTAATTGCTGAGGAGTTGGTTGCGCCACTTCTTCCCAGCGATAGCACTAGTAAGTGGTGAAGGGCGGGCGTTTCTGGGGGACTGTCTTTTGTAATTTTGACGTTCAAAAAGTGCTGATTCTCAGCCTAATTTGAATAAATGACTTTTGATTTTTTTTTTATCATTGAGTTATGTATAAAAGACTTGAAAACAATGTTTTTTTTTCTCTTACAAAGTCATGTAGTAAAATACAGTCTGTATAAATATATTTTTCCCATTTCCTGAAAGTGTAGTCTTTTCAGTCAGTACAAGCTTAAGGTTTTAGTTACAGTAGTAATAAACTCACCAAATTCAGACCGTTAGTAACACTATCGTCGAACACTCCGGAGTCAGTGGCCGCAGCCGTAGGACTTAGAATGAGGACCTCACTGCTGTCCAATCGACGACCACGAGTTTTTTCTGTAAACAAACAATTATACAATATGACGGCACGGTTGGCGCAGTGGTTAAGCGATTGACTGCTGCGCTGCGTGTCGCGGGTTCGATTCCCGCACGGAACAAATATTTGTATGACCTACAATTAGTTGTTCCGGGTCTGGCTGTTTGTGTATGTGAATTTATACGTCTGTAAACGCACCCACGACACAGGAGAAATTCCTAGTGTGGGGCAACGTTTTTTTTTAAAAAAAAATTAATATAAGTTTACTAAAAAAAAAATGTGTTTAAATATTTACCGCTATAGTGTGTGCAGTCTAACGAGTCCAACGACGATGGCGCGAAGCAGTCGTCGTCAGATGACGAGCCCAAGCCGACTATGACTACTTCGTCCGCTATTGGTGGTGTGGTTGATATCGTTACGGCGTTTGGCGGGAGCTGGGGAGAAGAAAAACATGTTAAATTAGTACAAAAAATATTATAGAAAATGTTTGTTCCGACACGTCAATGCTAGCTAAAGCGCGCTTGTAAGGATCTTTCCATCCACCATATTACTTTAAAGTTTACACTTTTATTTTTAAAGAAAATTTTGTAAAAAAAAAACTACTATTCTACTCGCAATGGGTGCCTGAAGGAGGACAGCGCCGGCGAGGTAGACCACGGCGAAGGTGGTGTGACGATCTAACGAGGTTTGCAGGGCAAAAATGGCCAGAGATCGCTCAAGATGGGGAGCTTTGGAAGGAAAAAGGGAAGGCGTTTGCCCAGCAGTGGGACACAATATAGGCTAACAAAACAAAAAAATTAACAAAAAAAAATTCAAGGGAAAATATATCTAGCGACACTTGTCTCCACAGAGTTCTAACAACTTCGAAAACTACGAAATCGACGTAGCCATCGTACGAAATGAAGCGATATCGCACAACTTCTCGCAATATAGAAAATTGAGAATATTGACGCTACAAGAATAATGTACCCAGGATTTTGTAATATCTTAATTTAATAGTGTCCTTGGTGTTTCTTGCCCGTTCATCTCCATAAAGATCTACGTTTTGCAATGGGCAACTAGCTTCAACTATCTGACTAACTGACCGACTATATAATTTTGACAATTCAAAAGTGTCTGTAAATGGTTTTAATTGAAATAAATGCATTGAGTTTCAGTTCATTTTGCTACTCATATTTCATCTGTTGTTGTGTGTTACAAGTTTTGCTAGAGAATTTGTAAGAAGTGGGGGGTCGCAGCAGTTTTCAATTTTTTTTTTTATTAATAACCAACTTATAAGAGTTTGCACAACACATACAAGTTATCAGTCATTACACACGTCATACAATCATAAAATTAAGTTAAATCACATAATAAAACTGGACAAAGTGTGATGAAATTAAATGAAATAAAACAAAAAGATAAAATTAGACAAAATTAGATAGAAATTAGGATAAATTGAAATAGAATTACTAATAACAAGAAACTGTTTTATTTTATTTATCGACTCTCAAATCTCTTGGTCTGAAGCGGTTACTTACATTGGCAGCTGTACTAAGGACGGGCGGATGCGTAGTGGTGACGGTCACGAGCCCGGCCGGCGTGGTTGCAGCTAAGCTGTTCGGTTCTACCTGTATCATATACAATTATGTTAGAATCTATCAAAGAAAATTTCGTACAAAAAATAATTATAATGCAGACAGTATTGTTTACGATTGTCCCTAAAATTTCATTTATTAGGCAATAAGAAGATTATAGTTATTTTTAAACACATAGCAGTCTTTAACCGTAAGCCTTATTTCTTCAAATAATTCCTTCAGATAAAATTAATTGGAAGTTCCTGGAGGGAATTGTAGGAGGCCTTTGTCCAGCATAGGACAGACGAAATTAAGAAGGTGGCTGGGACAGACTGGATGCGGAAGGCGGAGGACAGGGTGTTGTGGCGCAGCCTGGGAGAGGTCTATGTCCAGCAGTGGAACGCGATAGACTGAGTTGATTGATTTGATTGAACACGTAATAAAATTGTACATCTCGTCTGTGAAGTTTCGCCAGACAATTTAATTTACCTTGTTCAAAATTGACTAATAACTTACCACCACTACACTTTCCTTCACCGCCACCACCACAGGCGAGACGGGGGGCGGCGTGGGTGACGTCACGAGCACAGTCTGCGTGGGCTGCGTGTGTTGTGTGGCGTGCGTGTGCTGGGGCGGCGGGACGGGGGCGGGCGGTTTCGTTGTCTCTTTAGGCGGGTCTGGTTCTTTTGGTTGCGGTGGCTGAATGGAGAAAAAAATATTATAACTTTGAAAAAGAAAAACTCTTGCTAGAATTCTTCTGAAGATACTCAGGGTTATGCCTATATTAAATAACGACTTTACGGTTAATTTTACCTGTCATTCAGAAATTCTTTGAGAGGAATGTATTTCGATATTATGTGTTATTTATGATCGTGTTCCAGAAGAAGATTCGATAGTTTTATTTTGAAATATTGAGTTTCATTAATATAAATTAACTTTACAAAACTATGTCCTTACAACATTTTGATAGTTTCAGTTTCGCGACAAAAATACTGCCATTTTGTTAATCTTTGACCAAATTAAAAAGCTACATACTAAAATAAAATTGCGACATATTCGCCAAAAATGTAAACAAATATGAGTTTATGGAAAAATAACTTTAATTCCTACACAATAAAGTTCAGTTTACGCTACAACTTCAAACATTTTTATAACTTTTTCAATAGTGCTAGTCACTCTGAAATCAACTTAATGTTCATTAATATAAAGTTGATATTTGTTTAACTTGAAATAACGTCAATTTGAAACATAAATAAAATTTGAATTATAGTTGGTTTGTCCAACTATTATGTGGATGTGGCCATTGATTCCAAAAAAATATGATCAAACTTAAAAAGCAGCTTTACTAATTTTGATATGATTAAAAACTTTGAATGGGATTTTTAACAACATTTCTATGTTTAACCTTTTCCATAGCTGACTAAACTCTGTTTAAAAACCCGAAATAAAAAGTTGTCAAACTCACCGTAACAGGCCTAATTTCCACAGCATTATGCTGCGATCTCCTATCACTCTTCTCTCTCCTCTTATCGTCAAACCGTTCCTCATCCACAGAGGAGGACCTAGAATAATTCTTCTCTAACCGATGCACTTCTGCACTAACTCTATTTACTTCTATACCAGTCTTCTCTAACGAATCTCTCTTGCTGTCTCTTACGTCTCTCTCGTGTATAGAATTCGGTCTACTCTTATCCCTTTTAACTTCTGACTCTTCTGCCGAGTTGCTTCTGGAGTAGGTTTTGTCTTTGACGTCTGGTTTTGTTCTTATTTCGGATTTTTCTGTTGACTTTGGTTTCTCGTTGACTTCTTCTTGTTTGCATTTATCTTCTGGTTCCGATTTTTTGCTTTCTACTGCTTTTTCGGCGTCTCTGCATACCTGGGAATAGTAATAGATAATTGTTATTTTACTCAAAGATCTCTTTAGGGTTTTTCGAACAGGGAACAATTGATTATTCCTTGCTCACTGAGTGTTAGCTATTTTAGACTGTGAAGTCTACATTCGTCACACACAATAAATTATTTAATTTATCAAATGCGATGAAGGTTCAATTATGAAGAATTTTCTTTCAACTTAAATGACTTTGGTTGGATGCTTCGAGAACTTTGTTAGACTTGAGGCATGGGGTTTCAAGGTGCGTTCAGACACGTGAGGCAGAACAGTCATGTTCGTGCTACAGTACCTGTCCTCATGATAGTCTGTGGGTTTACCACTTTATGTAAAAAAAGTATGTTGTAATTTAGTTTTCTCTAGGGCAGAAACACAAAGGTACCTGGTCCACAATGAGCCTGCCCGCGGTGGCAGCAGGCAAGGCCTCTGTGACTTCCTCCACTGCAAGCTTTTGCGGTGACGACGATGCCGGTGTACGTGGGGGCGTAGACGTGGGCGTGGCGGGGGCGGGGGCGGGGGCGGGGGGCGGCAGCGCGGGGGGCGGGGGCGCGGGCGGCTTGCGGGCGGCTGTGGGCGCGGGCGCGGGAGGGGGCGGGGGCGGGGACGTGACGGTGCCTGAGGGGGGTAAGGGGGCGGGGCCTTTTTCTTTTTTTGGTGCCTGGAAGACAAACGAAGAGTATGCTTAAAATAAACGAAGTACAGCATGAATTCATTCGTATATAACCTTACGTTGACTACTAAAGAGTCTGCCTTATTATCTTGCTTTGGATCTGTCTTCATGGTGGATTTGAGATTTTATAGGATTTAAATTTTTTGTACTATCGCCAAAATCTATATCTGACCACCGCAAGGACTATTTCTGCTTGCAGCGCATATTATTAGTCGACCTAAAAAGTATCCTCTTTTGTATGACTTACGGCAGCTGCTGGTCCACAATGAGAAATCGATCAGTTCGATATCGAATTGATCGCAGCTATCATCATGTGCACGAAATTTTGTTTTCAAAATGGTCAGATATAGGCGGTAGTACAAATATATATTTTTTAAACAATGCCAATTTCTGTTAGGTTTAAGAGTACGATTGGTTCTTTGTATCATTTGACGATGCCAATTCAGAACATATGATGTATTTTTTTTTAAGTTTAAATTACAAATCTATTGATCTCTATTTCCTGTGTCAGTGCTTCGATATAACATTAATTCAATTGTCGATATTGATATTTTTTTTTTCGGATGGGAAATCATCAAATGACCCCTCCCGCTCTGGGTGGAGCGGAAGGGAGTGTCAGACTCTTACTGACTAAAACCCACCCGTGTTCCTTCCTTAGCCCTTTCTGTTCCAGGGCAGCGGTAACCCTTTCGGACGATCTCGCTACCCTCGATATTGATATGCTATCGATTTATTGTTTGTTGGTTTTATTTGATAACATTCAAGTAATACTCACGGGCGGTTTCCTGTCAGCAGGCGGGTGCGAGTCCTCGTGCGGCCGCTTGGCGGCGGCGGCGGCGGCGGGCGACACGGGAGGTGCGGGCGCAGGCGGCGCGGGCGCACCGGGCGGCGGGGAGGGGGGCGCGCGCGCGGAGGGGGCGGCGGGGGTGCTGCCCGCGTGGGGCTCGTCCGACACTGCGGGGAAAAAGGGCATGTTATTCCAGGCTTGATATTCGAAAATAAAATGACAACATTAAACAAGTTCCTACGGTTTCTTTTTTACTATATTAATTGTCTGATTAGCTTTTCTGCTCTTTTTTTGCTTTTCATTATAGGTTTAGCATTGTTACAGTGTTAGCGACAGTAGTATATTTATGGGACAAAAAAGTAATGTAAACAAGGATATTGACACTCTCAATAGTCAAAACAAACAAAATAAAATTACGAAAAAGAAACTTTTCATTTACTTTGAATTCATTAATGTTATTATGTTGTTTAAAAAAAAACTGATAATACTGTTTAAATTTTGCCCAAAATAGAATTCATACTTCGTTGACCACTTTTCTCAATCAATGTTTCATCTCAAAACAATACCCTGCATTTATTATTTTACATATAAATAAATATGTAAGTGATACGTACTCTTGACATCTGGTGTGTCGCCGGAGCGGACGGAGGTCGAGTCATCTTCCTCCATAGGTATATGGGAGCTGCGCGGCTCCTGCGCATAGCATACGAATAAAATTAGTACAAATACTTATAAAATAATTGAATCATTCGATAAAATTGGGAAAAAGTGTTAATGATATTGTAATGCATAATATTAGTTGCTCAATCCTGTTTTCTGAAAGTCGTGTTCTATTATACTATTGCAACAGGGTTCAGACTTTCAAGAACCGAGGGTTATGGCCTATTTCACTCTGCATAGATAGGCGCTCAGTAAAGTCTCGTTTACACTAGCGAGAGTTCCCAAAGTCGAGAGGCGATCCATGCAAGACTCATGTGTAAACAAGTCTTTAAAGACATATTAATTATGAAATTATCTGCAATATTATAAGTTATAGGAGATGGTGAAACAGGCTACTTATTAATATAACAGTAAGTACATTTATTTTATATGAATCAATAAATATAGATATAATGGCCCCGATTCCCTTGTTCATAATCTAAACTAAATTTAAGTTCAGTGCATCTTTTTCTTTCTATTTCATTAAGAAAAGGACAGACGATAAATATTAGTTTAGTCCTGTCAAATTAGTCAGCGCCTGACGTAAATTGACGTGTTTTTAGTAGCCATGTTTTAAATCACGTCTAAACTGTCTATGGAGTATCATAATTCGACAGGACTAAACTAATATTTTATCTTCTGTCCTTTTCTTAATGAAATAGAAAGAAAAAGATGCACTGAACTTAAATTTAGTTTAGTTTGTGAACAAGGGAATCGGCGCCATTATCTAGTTAATATTCGAGTGTATACCTTCGACGCAGGCAGACGATCTAGCGGCTGGGCGTCCGATTCGTTTGCAATGTAAACCAACCACACATCACATTAACGTATTGTTACGACAATTAGATAGTTTTTAAAATGAAAGGGCAATAACCAAAACGAAAAAAAAAATAGTTTTAAAAAAATGTAACCGCCAATGTAAAAAAATGTAGCCTTGACAAATGAGACAAATAATTATATGTATACTAGCTGCGCCCCGCGTTTCACCCGCATACGTTTCGATCCCGTGGGAATATCTGGATAAAATCTATCCTATATGTTAATCCTGATTATAAACTATCTGTGTGCCAAATTTCATCCAAATCCGTTCAGTAGTTTTTGCGTGAAAGAGTAACAACCATCCATCCATACAAACTCTCACGTTTATAATATTAGTAGGATAGGATTCTCCTACGACCCCCGGGGGGGCCAATGCAAACTTGAGGGCCCTGTCAAACTGTCATATTTATAACTTAGATAAAAGTTAACTGATGATTTTAAAATCAGCGCTCAGAATAATGCTCAAAATCATGGTAACAAAGTAGTCATCGTGACCTTGATTTTACAAAACTACGAAATCAACTACAGAGGTATAGTAACCGCATGAGTCGTGAGCACAAACTGACACCTGCGCAGTAGTGCATTTTGCGGTCTCTTTGGCGGAATGAAGAAGGCGGGGGGCACCGAGGCTGCACGCGATTGGTTCGTCTGTCGATGCTCGTCGTCTATTGTCGTCGTCGTCGACTCTCACGTGTCATTCGGCTACTGTACACTTTCGTGCAATTTTAATGACTTACGTTTTTAATTTTGAAATAGTTTATTTTTGTTAATTCGTATTTGTTAAGTCAAAGTAACGGTTAAATTGGTTTCTTCACTATTTTAGCAGTTACTTGAATGGAGAAAACATTTGCTGTACTATCAGTAAAGGTCAAGTAAAAGTTAATACTTTGACTGATTGTGTTGATGAAGAAACTGGCCGTAAGTCACAAAGGCCTACAACATTACTGTATCAAAGTAAAATTTCAAGTACCACTAATATTTTAATAATATTGTATTGTAATTTGAGCAAAAGCGGTACTAAATAAATTTGGCCGAAAGTGTACAATGCGCGAGCTTGTCCCCACTACTGCCCATCTGTGCTCACGACTCGTGCCGGGCATTATAACTGCAACCGCCGAGGCTTGTCGGCGAGTTCCGACGACGCGTCGGCAGCTGCCGCCGACAAAGTGTCGCTCGTGTTTTTGAGTCATAATGTTCCCAAAAAGGCTATAATGTTCCCACTGCTGGGACACAGGCCTCCTCGGTGAGAGGGAGTAATCCACCACGCGGACACAGTGCGGGTTGGCGGATGTCACATGTCTTCGAATTTTTTGGTTCTAGGACATGCCGGTTTCCTCACGATGTTTTCATTCACCGTTTTGAGAGCAGTGGTGATGAAATAATTTACAACAAAGCAAAGTGCCTGCTTGGGTTCGAACCCACGCCCTACAACTCGTAATTCGCGGCTGTTACCACTGGGCCACCATTGCTCTTTTTGAGTACCGTAAAATGGCGTGAATAGGGATGCAGGGGTGAATAGGAACGAAACTTTAAAATGGATTTTAACGTTGAAATAATATGGTTTGATGCCAGAAAAGACTCTAATGTGTTTACTGTTTTTTAATTAAAGATTAAGTGTCCTTGTTAGCAACAAACTATATTATTTTAAGTACAAATCCAATTTAAAGTTTCGTCCCGATTCACCCCATTTCACCCCGTTTTACCGTTATGGTGCTCAAATACACAAGCGGCATATTGTCGGTTGAGGTTGCGTCTGTCGGTGACGCGTGACGCCCGTGTTTATGCACACTAAGTGTCCAAACACACTATGCCGAAGGTACGCGACCGAAGTTCCGCGTCTGATTTTACGTTCCGACGTATTCGGCTGATATGACACACCATAAGTGCCGAACTTACGCGGCCGAAATTCAGTTGCGCAACTTTGTGTTTATTCAGTGTGTCGAGCCTCCCGCTGCTCCCCGCCCCGGATCTTCTTCGGCAATCGAATTGAACTTCGGTCGCGTATAACGTGTGCTCTACAGAACACGTTGCCGCTGAACTTACGCCCGACCGAAGTTCGGCTGCACGCTATAACGCAACGTAATTTCGGCATAATGTGCCGTCAGTAATTCAAATCGCATTGCAGGCGTAATCGTGCCGAACTTCGGTCGCGTACCTTCGGCATAGTGTGTTTAGACACTAAGGTAAATTAATTAAGGATCAACAACAAATGAATGGAATGATGGTGTAACAGCCAAGAGCCTCGATCATCGTCTAAGATGCATATCGTTAGGAAGTGGGATCTGGGGCTTGCTGCATAAAGCTGAACTACTGCACATGGCATGTATGTTAGTTGGAACCCTGAATATCAGAAGCATGGATCCTTAGTACTTTTTAGCTGATGGGGCTACTATTCTTAAAGGTAAACAGATATTTCTTCTTTAATGTAAAACAGTTTGTAAATGAATCAATATTACGTTTGTTGGTCGCGACGGGATGGAAGTAGAAATTGTTGCATCGGTTGGTTTAAGCAGTTCCAAACGAAGATAAATAAAATAAATAGAAAGTTAAAATAAATAAAAAAGTTAAAATAAATAAAAAAAAGTTAAAATAAATAAAAAAATACTTATAAATATTATAATTCAGAATCTTAGATAATTTACATGTATTTTATACTTACTTTAGCATTATATGATTTTTAGTCTAATGAAATTCTTGCTAACAATTGATGTTTTTTCGCTTAAACGAATATCATCTTTATGCTAGTGTAAATTAAGTTGAATTCAGAACGACTAGCACTATTGAAAAAGTCATTAGAACGTTAGAAGTTGTAACGCAAACTGAACTTTATGTATGGGTAATAAAGTTGTTATTCCAAAAACACATCTTTGTTCACATGCTTAGGAACTAAATCGCGAATCACGAAGTTCATTATTGATGGCCATTTGTTTTATGTCCTAAATAAATTTAGTTGCAATGGAATTTAAACTTTATCCCTCATGCCATAGAGTCTATTTTTTAAAACACGATCATTATCTAATATTCTGAGTTCAATATGATAAAATGTCATCACAGATATGTATATCAACATTATATACTAACCAATTCTCTGGTACTGTTCCTTATTTTTCTTGCCTCTCCTCGATTTAGACTGTACATTGTAAGTCGCATCGAAAAGAGGCAAGCAGGTTAGTAAGCGTGCAATAGAAGCAAACACATAGTGTTATTATTTTCATTATAAATATATTTTGATACTTTCAGAGATATATAATGATAATATTACAGAGATAATAGGTATTATTATATAAGATTATCAATATTTCTTCAATAAATAATTATAAGGCAGAATATTTTAGATGAATTTTGAATATAGTCATCGTTATGTCCAGAAAAGAATTAAAAAAAAAACAAATTCTAAAAAATACCACAGCATAGCTATTCACAACCATTCGATACGCTTCCGTACCGACTCCTGCGATAACATTAATTTATGTACGATACATAAATCAATGTTACCGAAGGAGTCCTCTAAACGCTGTTCACAAGTCTAAAACACGAAAATGTTGACCGTTTAAATCTAAAAGACGACCGCTATTCTTCCGATAGATGATTACTGTCGGGGGCAAGGCAAATCCTAGGTTATCGAAAAGTGTCGTTTATGATACAATAGCCTGTCGGATGGTTGTGAATAGCTACGCTGATCAGACTTGGTATGTTTATTTTGTCTTCAATTTAATTACTAGCTATAGCAAACATGACTTTTACCAATCATTGAAAGAGATTATTCAAATATGTTCTTGCCAGCTCAGTTCTATACAAGCTAAGTTTTAGAACCAAGCACTTGGTATCTTGAAAAACTTCCTTCCACCTAATGTTCCTCCACTTTTTTCTCAAGAAATATTTTAAATCTCCATTTTATAATTCTACTGACCTCAGAGTCATCATCCAGCACCTCTTCTTCGACGACCTCAGCCCTGTACTCCAGTAGTAAGTCCCTCAGAGGCTTAGCATCGAAGTTTCCGTTCACGAACTCATGCTTCATCAGCTCGATCGCTGTCGGCCTCTTTTCCGGGTCCTGTGGGGTGATGGTTAGGTTAGAAATGTAAAAAAAACATTACACCAGAGTGATTATTAAGGGGGTAGCACTAGGTAGCCCGCGTTTTGTAGTTTGCAGGTTAGTGTCATGTTGAATGTTGATTAAAATATGATTCGCGAGCGTAACAAATATGACGTATCGTCGCTCCAGATGTGATTATGTGATGCCTCGTAACTGCAATCATTGGTCAATTTTACATTTCGATGCGAAATTGTCCATCACGCAATTTTCCATCTTTCTGGTGATACCTTGTATGTACAGGAGGTTTACTTAGGTTTACTTCACATAAAAGCTGACTTTTAGTGACATCTCGTAACAAGACTTTGAAGCACTTTGTAAGGTGGTGGGACCACGGGTGCGACCTTGTAAGTTTAATAGACCTCAAGCATGCCAAGGTGATTTTTTATGTACGGACACCAAAGGAGATAAGTAACCAGGGCCGTCGGATATAGTTGAAGTTTGGCAAGAAACTGATGGATGTTTTCGAATTAAATTAAATTTCATTAATAGAAAACAAATAGTTTATTTATCAAATAAATAAATTAAATTTCATTAAATAATATCCAACGGTTTCTTACTAAACTTCAACTATATCCGATGCCCTGGTTACTATCTCTTTTGCCGACTGTACATACAAGAAAACATACGGTATTTTATTTAATATTCAATAAAAAAAAACCAATAAAGCATGCAATATATAATATATACATAATTAGCAAAACGGTTTTTTGTCTCTTCTGGAAAATTGACAGGTTCGTATTTACGAGGTTTCACATCTAGAGCGACAATATACTTCATGAAATAGTCATTCAATAGGATCATAATTAATTATGAACTTGGAGAGTTGTGTTGATGATTTTAGTAATTAAAATAATAATGTGAAGCTCGCGAATCATATTTTGTTCAGCATACAACCTGACCCTGACCTGCAGATTGTAAAAAAACGTAAGAAAATTGAAATTCGCGCGCTACCCTGGCGCTTGTGCTGGCACCCCGTTAGACTACCAGAGGGCGCAGTGCGAGTTTTTCTACCTACTCGATGGCGTTAACGTAAACTCAGATTTGTATGGAATGACAGCAGTGCTATCGAGTTTCCACTAGATGGCGCTGCTCTAATACCGTACAAATCTGCGTTTACGTTCACGCGATCGAGTAGGTAAAAAACTCGCACTACGCCCTCTGATTATGTTTATTCTAAACAGTGATTATGAAGCTATAAGAAGTACCTGAAGGACACAAAGTAATGACGTTAGGGTCTGGATCGGTGTGGATGAAGCCTAGAGAGGTGACTACAGACCTCTTGTCCACTATCGTGGTTCCCAGAATAATGCACATGAGACGCTCAATAGTAGCCAGGAGGCTTGTGGTCTGACTATGGTGCAGATGTCCGCTGAATATTTATGATACTGGTGATTATGATACTGGTGTTGTTGATACTGGCGATTTTGACACTGGCGATTTTGATACTGGTGATTATGATACTGGTGTTTTTGATACTGGTGATTATGATGCCCGTGTGCCTTGTGTACCGAAGTTGTGATTGGTATAAATGATAAATAGTGACAAATGATAATGATTTCTGTAAATAATAAACTATTCGGATATAACGTCGAACATCACTTAAGGTAAGTTTGTTTATTAGCCATTTATTTTATTGTTTTTTTTTCTATTTTTTTTTTGTGTTCTATTAAACATCTGCAATAAAGATTTTTATTATTATCTACTATCATAGGCTGGTTATGAGTATGTGTATCTTACCTTAACGAGTGCTTTGGAGATAAAGTCGTTGAATGACTTGCTCCACCTGGAGGGCTGGTCTAACGTGGGGGGCTCACTCTTCTGAATTTTGAGGAGCACCCGCATCGGGGTCATCTCGTGGTTAGGGGGCTCCATTTGAGCAAACTCTATTAGAGTTATGCCTAGAGACCAGATGTCCACCTGTAACGAATTGAAAATAAACAGTGAACAGCATGTCAGTATTGACACAGATTACTAAATAGTTACTACGTAACAGATACTTCACTCAGTAGAAAATTTCCAATACCTACTGCTATAATAGCCTACTCCGTCGCGTCAGCAACCGCTGCATGCTAAAATGTGCCTAAATGCTCAAACGTGCAGTTGTGATTGCTTCGCACCGCGCGATCAGCACTGAATTTGGTCCGCAAACGGCCCGAGAACGCTCGGCCGGGCGGTAGGTAATTATAGCGCGCAAGTACATGGAGTGACGGAGGCCTGGTATTGATTTATACACGTAAAAATAAGCACTGTACGGGATCAGCATCGCCTCAACTCGCGCCTTTCAGGATTCTTTCTATGAAACTCCATACAGCAACGCACACTGACATGCATCATAAGGGCTTTAAAACTTTATGCAAAAGTAAAAAAAAAATACTGTACAAATGCGGACTTAATATCTGAGGCATTTTCTACCAGTCGACCTTAGGGTGATGCAGAGACAAAACATGGCAGGTGCAGCATACAAGATAAATAGCAAGGTAATAGGAAAGAAGTATGAAAGAGTATTGGCATTTGAACTACGAAAACATCGACGATATTCGCCTGGTTCTTTGCTTCTCGCATCCGACAGGTTCCTACGACCTTCACAAGACCGTCGGTCCACCTTGTGAGAGGCCGTGGAACGCTAAGGCGATTATGACAAACCCAAGATTGACAAGCACAAAAACCACTTGTCCCTGCCACCCCGTATTAAATTCGAAGGGCTCAGCCAGCAGTGTTGCTTGGTACAGAAATACAGGTTTCGATTCCTAACTATATGTATACCAACCTCAATCATTATCTGCCTAGCCTTTTGCCAACTACTATATTGGGGTCGGCTTCCAGTCGGATGCAGCTGAATACCAGTATTTTTCATGGAGCGACTACCTACCTAACCTCCACAACCCAGTTATTGGGTAATACGATACCCTTTGACAACACACACATAATTTTTCATGATTTTCTGTCGCGGTGTGAGTAGGCCAGATGGCAGTCGCATGCTCAGATGATTATGACACAATTGGGCCCAAAATCGACGAAGGATGATAAAAAAAACATACCTTAAAATCATAAGGATGATCTCTGAAAGTTTCACACAGCACGACTTCCGGTGCCATCCAATATGGGGTCCCGATGAACGTGTCATGCTTCTGCAGCGTCGACTTGTTCTTCGCTGAGACGCCGAAATCCGCTGAAAATAAATATATTATGTTAGTTTACAGTTTATGGGGTACTTGAAAACACAATTACATAAAAAAAATATATACAAACATCCGAATTGAGAACCTCCTCTTTTTTTGAAGTCGGTTAAAAAGGGATTCAACATTTAAAAATATTTTATTCCGAATAGCGAGTCCAGTCAAATTAAGATACTCCATAGACATGTTTAGACGTGATTAAAAACATGGCTGCCAAAAATACGTCAATTTACGTCAGGCGCTGACTAATTTAACAGGACTAAATTAATATTTATCTTCTGTCCTTTTCTTAATGAAATAGAAAAAACAACATGCACTGAACTTAAATTTAGTTTAGTTTGTGAACAAGACAATCGGCGCCACGGTTCCGTTAGTCAAGAATATTCAATAAAGGTTATTCAAAATTACTTGCTAATACACAGCAAGCCAACACATAAAAGCTACATGTCATATCATAATACACACACCATACATAAATACATACCTATCCGCCATCTTCGAAGCATAGTAGACAACCTCGACCAATCATACACAGAGATTTGAAGGTTGAACTAAAGCTTCAGGTCTCTATGTATGACTGGCCGCGGGTGTGAACGATGACCAGACTCGGAGACCAGTCCCAGGATGAAGGGGAACCGTATGGAAGCCGTTCTAGCGCTGAATGTTACTTTAGATGGCGCGGGGCGACAAGACTCAAAACTCAAACTCAAACTCAAATCATTTATTTCAATTAAACCATTTACAGGCACTTTTGAATTGTCAAAATTAAATAGTCGGTCAGTTAGTCAGAAAGTTGAAGCTAGTCGCCCATTCCAAAAACGTAGATCTCTATGGAGAAGAACGGGCAAGAAACTCCACGGACACTCTTTTAAATCAAGATATTATTACAAAATCCTGGGTACATTATTCTTATTGCTTCTATATGTGAGAACAATGTAAAAAAAAAGAAACAATTTATAACATTAAAAATAAGCCCTGGCAGTTAAGAGATGACCAGTCTCAACCAACGGCGCCCGTTCACGAACATGACGCGTGGATCAGCACCACCCAGCTCAACCATTTTGTAGGGAACCGAATGATCCAACACACGCGCCACCATCAGTGAGACATTTAAGTGAGCATGACATTTTCTCAACTGCCATGCTCTTTCAAGTCAACATCAAAATATCATAAAAAACGGATCCATGGTTCTTACATTTACAAAATTTTAAAAATGCTTCTAAATTATACAAAACTATAGTTTGCAACTTTCTAACTAAAAATATAAGATAAGAAAAAAAATATATATAAAAAGTTACTACCAATCTGGAAGAGGTATTTAATAGTGAAGTATTCAAAATTAATCTTGATTGAATAAAATAAACATTAAATTCATAATGTCAGAAACACAAAAATAAAAACAAAAATAAAAAGGGGAAGCATCTCCTCCAAAATATAGAAATTGTGATCAACTAGTGAGCCCAAGTGCCTGTGGAGCAGGACCAGCATTAAGCCAAGCATTTTTATCTAGTATATACTCATCCAACTTATAATATGCTTGTCTACATAGTGTGCGTTTAATACATGTTTTAAATTTCTTCTCATTTAGTTGAAGAATATCGAGTGGTATTTTATTATAACATTTTACACAGTACCCCATAAAAGAAGTTTTTACTTTAGACAATCTGAAGCGCGGTTGATCTAGTTTGTTCCTATTCCTAGTGTTAAAATTATGCCTGTCACTTATCTTACTAAAAAGATGTAGATTTTTTCGAACGTACATAATGTTTTCGAATATATATTGACAAGGAACCGTCATGATGTTAATTTTTTTAAACAGCTCTCTTAGAGATTCGCGTCTGCTGAGATTGTAGATGGCTCTGACAGCCCTCTTTTGCAGAATGAAGATAGAATCAATATCTGCAGCTCGTCCCCACAGCAAAATACCGTAAGACATGATGCTATGGAAGTAACTAAAATAGACCAGTCTCGCGGTATCCACGTCTGTTAATTGACGGATTTTCCAAACAGCGTAAGCGGCTGAACTTAGCCGCCCTGCAAGTGATGTTAAGTGAGGACCCCACTGCAGCTTTGAGTCAAGCGTGATCCCCAAGAAAACCGTATTTTCGACGAATTCAAGTATCTCCTTATTCAATACAACGTGACATAAACTACTTCTAACATTCGGTAAAGCGAATCTAATGCATTTAGTTTTTTTCTCATTTAATACTAAATTATTTACAGTAAACCAATTATGGACCATAAGCATAGCGTTATTTACGTCGTCAAGCTCTTGTGCACGTCTGTCTACTTTAAAAATCAGTGATGTGTCATCAGCAAATAACACCATTTGTGGTCGGGTTTTTAGTAAACAAGTTTAACGCACATCCGAAACTGTCATTTTTTTCCAATCAACCTTGAACCTTAATAATTAAGCGATAAAGTTGAAAATCTATTAAATTAAAGACATTTTACGTATTGTAGTAGCTTGTCTGTACTAACAAACATTCGAGAAGTACCTACTCTTTGAATGTGTGTTAAACTTGTCGTAAAAAAATTAAGATTTTGCTATTCACGGAATTTATGTTTTTTTGTCAATTTATAAAAGCTATCTTTTGTAGAACCGTCCATTTATAATAATAATAAATCGTTTATTAATTATTGACCAAATAGTGTTCTTACATTTCCTTATAACTAAGTACAAATTAACTACTCCGAAGATTATTTTTACATATGAAACATAATTTTATGTTTTAACTTGTGGACTCCACACTGGGTCTAGCCTGTCTCGTGGAGTCCTTGAGAGTTATCTTTTATAGAACCGTTCATTTATAGAAGCTAACTTTTCTAGAACCGTCCATTTATAGAACCCCAATTTCTTAAGATAGTTGCGCGGTAAACTCTGCTTGCGCGGTGCAGGATTTAGCGTGATGTCGTTTTGACGCCTGTGGCGGTGTACATGCCGCTACAAACATTCGACTTAAGAGCGTTGACAACGTACGGCATTTCATACAAACTTTCAAGTCCTTGTTCTTCGAAAGGCATGAACCGATTTTAATGAAACTTCATACGCATAAGCAGGCTACATAGGTCTAAAAAGTTAGTTAAGAACATTTTCGAATTGTTTTATTTAAAAAAAGATAATTGGAAATCTCTGTATCTATGGAAAATTTAAAATCGGTCGAATTTACATGTAACACTATTTTTCGAAAATGTTCTCAATTAACTTTTTAGACCTATATATCCTGCTTATGCGTAGGAAGTTTCATTAAAATCGGTTCATGCTTTCGAAAAACAAGGACTTGAAAGTTTGTATGAAATGCCGTACGTTGTCAACGCTCTTAAATTGAGATAACACGGCTGACTACAGACTTTATAGAAATTTTATACGTATAATACCGCTGCATATTAATAATTAGGTTTTTATAAGGAAGTTAGTGCTCACAATAATACGTTATAAATACATTAGATATTAATGGAAGCAATCATGATAATTACCTAAAGAGGTCATAATATGTACTATTATGACCTTTATATGTCTCACAGAGAGGAGGCCTGTGTCCCAGCAGTGGGAACGTTGTAGGCTGATTATGTAATGTATTATGAAACTTATAAATATCAATACTGAAAAGATTAATATGGTTAGTACAAAAACATTGTTAATACAAGCATATCCCCAAGACATTTCTATGATACTTCTATTATAGCCTGCGCAGACGGCGGATTTTTGTCCGCTAAAATAGATCGCTTACAACTGTATCGAGTAACGCAAACGAGGGATTAAAAGTACGCTCCTTAAGTAGTACTTAAGGAGCGTACTTTTGTCTCCGCCGCGGAGAAAAGTCCGTCGTCTGCGCAGGCCTTTAGTCACCTCCACCACAAACATACAGGATGTTTGACTGGCGAAACTTCACAGACTAGATAAGTATTGTATTTAAATGCAATGAAACAAAAAAAGCTTTTATAATATCATAGACATCATTCTCTGGTCAATTCACGTGACCAGAGAGCTGGGTCGTTCATTGGCCAAAGAATCACCATTGCCATTCAACGTGGTAATACTGCCAAACTAACTAAACCAATTACAGGCACTTTTGAATTGTCAAGGGTCGGTCCGTGGGTAGTGGGATCGTCTGAAAGGGTTACCACTGCCCTGGAACAGAAAGGGCTAAGGAAGGAACACGGGTGGGTTTTAGTCAGTAAGAGTCTGACACTCCCTTCCGCTCCACTCAGAGCGGGAGGGGTCATTTGATGATTTCCCATCCTCAAAAAAAAAAAAGGGTCTCTCCGTCAAAAAGATGCAAGCTAGTTGTCCATTCCAAAGCGTAGTAGGTACCTATGGAGAAGAACGGGCAAGAAACTCCATGGACACTTCAGCCAGTCTTCCTTCCTCTTCTGGCCACGTTTCCGGATGACAGCGATGCGGACGAGAACTGCGACGCCTAAATATCCTTTTGTTTTTGCATTTATTTATATAGTTAGTCTTTTAATTTAGTACCTAGTGTAAATACTTAATGAGATTATGAAAATAAAATAACAGGTACCAATACCCATCTAATCTGTGAAGTTTCACCGTTCAATCTAATTTGACCTTGTATTAGTACTTAGAACTATCCACCACCACACAAACAAAATTTGACCAACTCACCCAACTTAACACCGCCCGTCATCGTAGCGAGCACATTGCCGGCTTTCAAGTCCCGATGTATCACTCGCCTTGAATGCAGGAACTCAAGACCTCTGCACATCTCTCGACAGACGTAGGCTATTTGTATCTCGTTGAGGCCTTTCTCCAGTTCCGCCATGACCGAGTCGAGGGCGCCACCGTCGCAGTACTCGAGGAGCATCTGGAACGAGACATAAAGAGGAGAGGGTTAGAAAAACAATTCGGATATGTAAGAAATGGACTTTATCCCTATGTCCAGTACTCATCATCATCTGCCAAGCCATTTCCCAGGCATGTTGGGGCTTCCAGTCTTACTGGATGCAGCTGAATACCAGCATTATACATGGAGCGACTGCCTATCTGACCTCCACAACCCAGTTACCGGGTAATACGATACCCCTTGGTAAGACTCGTTGTCAGATTTTCGGGCTTCTGACGACTCGTAACTACTGTCAAAGATCTACAAATGATAGCCGGGACCAACAACGGCTTAACGTGCTTTTCGAGCCACGGAGGGGTCTTGGTATGTAAAGATGATCACCCATCCACGGACCAACCGCGGCAAGTGTAGCTTAACCTGATCGATCAACCTGTGCGGCTGTTATACGTCCAGCAGTGGAAAGCCACAAGATCCTGGGTTGTGTATAGATAAGTTAAGTAGGGTTTTGGAGAGATTTGTTGAAATAAACCCATAATAAACCCTTGCTATAGGCCAAGTCTTAAATTTAGAGACACGAGTGGTCGATAAGTATCGTGTTACCCAGTAACTGGGTTGTGAAAGTCAGATAGGCAGTCACTCCATGTAATATACCGGTATTCAGCTGCATCCAGTTGAAGTGGAAGCTGTCCAGAACATACTTGGGGAAGACTATGCAGATGATGATAACATTATCATAATCACAGCCTTTATTTTAATAAAGTAGCCTGTAGGCTACTGTAATGGGCCAACATGGGCCATTGTGGTAGGCCATCGTGGGCCACTATGGCAGGCCATCATGGGCCACTATGGCAGGCCATCATGCGCCACTGTGTCAGGCCATCATGGGCCACGACGATAAATCAAAATTAGTAGTGGATGGTGGAATGGATCTTCACGTGCTTACCCATAGTTTGTTGTCAATGAAGTAGGCCTCATGTAGTTCGACGACGTTCGGATGCCGACACTCCGATAGTATGTCGATCTCGACGGTGAAGTCAGCGAGGTCGTCCTCATTGTCGAGGACGCACATCTTCGCGGCCGCGAGCTGGCCAGTCTGTTTGTGTTGCGCTTTGTAGACCTGGAAAGTTTAAGCGTACATAGTGAAATTAGTTGAGACGGTCGAAATACATACATTTGAGTAGGCCACTCGTTAAGGGCTCGTTAGGGGAACACCTACCGCGGTCATTGAGTCTTTGTTTGGCAAGCATCATTTCTATATTCATATTTTATTTATGTTTCAAATTGACGTTATTTCAAGTTAAACAAATATCAACTTTATTATAATGGTTATTAAGTTGATTTCAGAGAGACTAGCACTATTGAAAAACTTATAAAAATGTTTGAAGTTGTAGCGTGGACTGAACTTTATTGTGTAGGAATTAAAGTTATTTTTCCATAAACTCATATTTGTTTACATTTTTGGCGAATATGTCGCGAATGCAGATTATGTTTAGGTTTGTAGATTAGCACTGAATTACGGGCACCTGAGATATTTTTACTTTGTCTAAGGACACACAATGCATCAGCAAACTCTTGGTATTATAAGCGGTGGTAGAGCCCGATTCAAACTGTACGGCGGCTCTGAAGATGAGGCGAGTCGCTGCGCAGTAACAAATTCATGTATCACAGCGGGGGTGCGGGGTGAGGTACTGCGCAGCATGTAGTGCACTTCAGAGCCGCCATACAGTTTGAATCGGACTCGAATGAGTTTCGATCAGAGGGGCAAATCTCGTAATTTTAAGAACGTTCACAGTCTGATCTCAGTCTCAATCTGTCGAGAATTCCTCTAATTCATTCACATTCTGACAATTTTTTGACGTTTGTCGCCGAGATGAGACTGCGACTAGATTTTGAACGTTTTAAATTAAGAGAATTGGCCTTCAGGTGGGATGGATGTTACCACGTTCGCCAAGCCCGCAAATCTGGACTCCTATTTTGGTCGATACCCACCGCATATCCAACATAACATAATCAGCCTATAACGTTCCCACTGCTGGGACACAGGCCTCCTCTCAGTGAGAGGGAGTGGGCCGTAACCACGTGGGCCCAGTGCGGGTTGGTAGATGTCACATATCTTCGAATGACTGTTTCTAGGACATGTCGGTTTCCTCACGAGGTTTTCCTTCACCGTTTTGAGAGCAGTGGTGATGAAATAATTTACACAAAGTAAATCGCATGTCCGGGTTCGAACCTACGACCTAAAACTCGTAATTCGCGGTCGTTACCACTGTGCCATCACTGCTCATCACTGCTACGCATATCCTATGCCACTGTAAATCTAATTACAGGCATCAAATACGAAAGATTATTTTGCTTAAAGTTAGAACAGATATTTCGAAACAACGTTTTAACCTTTTGAACGCCATTGTCACATATATGTGACAAACGAAATCTTACCCTGAACGCCAACGTCACAAATATATGAGAAAATACACGTCGCACCACATTATGAAATAAACAATTTAAATCATTACTGGAATCCCTATTTTTTATGAAGGTCATTTGACAGAAAAAGTGGCCTGGCGTCAGGGGTACGGCGGTACGTTTATACTCTGGCGTTCAAAAGGCTAGTATTAACAGATTCTGATGTAAACTCACCTTCCCAAAAGCGCCATCGCCGAGCTCGCCAACCATGTCCCAGTTCTCGGAGGGATCGCTGTTGTCCCGGATATTGTTGAACACCTTCTTTTTCTTCGCATCATTGCCGCTGCCCAGGTGCAGCACCTGGATTACAAGGTTGGGAATCAGAAAGCACGCAAATAACGTAACCGCAGTACAATATATAATGATTATGGCATTTTGGAGGTATGAGGAACAGGGTGTAAAGTTCACTCATCCTCCATTGAAAAGGGAGGATGAGTGAACTTTACACCCTGTTCCTCATGGTCAAACTGGTGACCCCGACGTGAAGGTTTACGGTCACCAAGCTCCTTATGCATCAGTAATTGCCGCTACAGCTTTGCATTTCATCATGGAGCTGATTGCAATGGATATTTAAATACTTATTTGGCAGATTCGAAACTATCAGAAACTAGGCAGGAGGTGGGGAAAGGTACGATATACCCCTTTCCTTTTTTCTTTCCTTCAGTCTAAACCACGTGATGGTATTCCTCAACGAACACGCAGGCTCCAGGAACGCCAGTAGATCCCAACGGGTGGCGTCCTGTGCTTCCTGTTTGGTGCCAGAAGTGTGATCACCGAGAAAATAAAGTCGTTTGTGATTGGGACAAACGAAATTTTTGAGCCTTATCTGCGCGAGGGCACATGTTCAATTCAAGATAGAAATTGTGCTGCCAGTGTGGATGTATCTAATTTTCTGAATATGTTTCACTGTGAAACATGTACAATGTACATACAAATGAGTTCTACTGCGTACAGTCACGACCAAAAGTATGTATACACTCGGCTTTATTCAAAAGCGATTTAGTCCTTTATTTTTTAATTCAATTTTATGTTGTTACGAACATAGCATTTTCGAAGCCTTAGGTTTATGTAATGTGTCGTATTTCAACGTTGCATTCGTCATTTCACGAAAAAATCGCAATTGAAAGTTGCCAAGTGTTGACATATTGGTGCTCGTGACTGTACAAGCCTTCAGGATTTTCCCTCTCATATCTATTGGGGTGGATGCTTACCTTCTTAAGATTATTAAAGAACGACATTTTGTTAGTGTGCGCGTCGCAGGAGCGCGCGCCGGCGCCTCATCCGTCCTTACACATCGTGTCACACCTCCACTTTGGCTCTGTGCATCTCTGTGGACAACAACAAAAAAAAAAGATTAGTTATGACTTCACCAGCAAAGTTTAGGTAGAGGGATCCTTAAAAACACAATTTAAAACTCTAGTTTAGAGCGTTTATAACGTACGGCAATTCATACAAACTTTCAAGTCCTTGTTTTTCGAAATGCATGAACCGATTTTAATGAAACTTCATACGCATAAGCAGAATACATAGGTCTAAAAAGTTAGTTAAGAACATTTTCGAAATGTCTTATTTAAAAAAAGATAATTGGAAATCTCTGTTTCTATGGAAAATTTAAAATCGGTCTGATTTAGCTGTAACACTATTTTTCAAGAAGGTTCTCAATTAACATTTTAGATCTATATGTATATCCTGCTTATGCGTAGAAAGTTTCATTAAAATCGGTTCATGCATTTCGAAAAACAATGACTTGTAAAGTTTGTATGAAATGCCGTACGTTGTCAACGCTCTTAAAAGGCACACATGGAGCCAATCTGTTTGTGCTACCATTACATACTACATAACCGTTGACCCTGCACCTGATCCCTCTCCGGTCGCGTTGGATTGACGTCCCATCGGACTATGAGAGTGGGAGAAGAGAGTGCACTTGTGTTTGCCGCACACACTTGTGCACTATAATATCTCCCGCCCCAAAGGCTGGTCTCCGTTAAGAATGGTCGCCATGGCCGAAATTCGGTCTTTATGAGGACTTTAATTACATAGCCCCGCCGTCTTAGGTCAGATAAGGAATGCACACCCTATAAAAGAGAAAAGGATTGCCGCGTTTGAATCCCTATTCTGAAAACATCGCCATTCTATTTCTTCGTAGTTTTCATGACACCGAAAACTAGAAAAACCGGTCATACATTGCGAAGAAAAACGTTTTAATATCAGGCTTTAAAAAGTGGTACCCAAGTCCTAAATTCCTGCAAGCTGTCAATGGACAATGCGACGCTCTACGAAGTAGGACATGTACCATGACCGATGATAGCTAACTTATTTTAAAACACCACATAACTCGTATAACAATCGTCATTCAAACGTAAACATAATATATTCAATTCTGTTTGAGGACAAATATACGTTTTTTTTTAAACATTTGTTTAGTTTTCCGCATATTAAGGAGGTTGTCCATGTGTTATGTTAATGTAAAATCGTTGTAATGTTCGTGTGTTTAGTCAATCTGTTGTAAATGGCGCGTCTAGTTGGTCGCATCCACGTAATGATTAGAAGTAATTACTGCCTAATACTGCTGTAAAAACAGAAATAAAATTATCCGGAAAAGAACCGGAGTTACCGACATAGCTTGCAGAGTAAGCAAGCTGAAATGGGTTGGTCATGTTCATTGAAGGACCGATGACCAGTGAAGGGGACGAGTCCTGGGGGTCTACTGCCAAGTAGTATCGGCCGAATGTTCGGCCGTTTCCTGCTACGAAGTAACCATTTGAACTCAAACTCAAACTCAAATCATTTAATTCAACTAAACCAATTACAGGCACTTTTGAATTGTCAAAGGGTCGGTCAGTCAGAAAGATGAAGCTAGTTGCCCATTCCAAAGCGTAGGTACCTATGGAGAAGAACGGGCAAGAAACTCCATGGACACTCTTTTAAATCATAAAATTCTTACAAAATATTTGATTACATCATTCGTGTTGAAATTAACCATGTGAGAACGATGTAGAAAAGGCGTGCACGTTAAAAGCGTCCGTTATAGAAAACATAAAAACAATTCAGAAATTAAAAAATACAATAAGCCGTGGCAGCTAAGAGATGACCAGTCCCTACTGACGGCGTCCGTTCACGAACATGACGTATGGATCAGCACCATTCAGCTCAACCATTTTGAAGGGAACTTAATGATCCAACACACACGCCACCACCAGCGAGACATTAGAGTGAGCATGACATACTCTCAGCCGCCAGGGCACATTTAAGTCACTGAAAGACGTACCCAGTAAATGGTAGCTTTATAGAAAGTACATAGTGCTCACACGTGTGCTATGCAATTATACAATACTAAACAATTGAGTTTATACAATGCAAATATAGTTTTCTTCTAATGTTCCGCAGCTCCAGCAATGTTTCCGAATGCTAATTAGTTTAAGCGCCCCTGTGGAGCTGGACCAGCATTGAGCCAAGCATTTTTGTCAGCGATGTAATCCCCTAACTTATAATATGCTTGGCTACATAGTGTGCGTTTAATACAAGATTTAAATTTCGTTTCATTCAGTTGGAGTATGTGGGGAGGAATTTTATTGTAACATTTTAAACAGTACCCCATGAAGGTTGAGTCTACTTTAGCCATAGCCAGCTTTGATTCGGTCGGTCCCGATCCTACACTCTTTCGAATATTGACTATGGTCCCGATCCAACTGAGCCGATCCGAACTTTTTTCGCATTTTTCAATAATATTCGGTTCGGCCATGTCCGATCCAAACATTCGCACTTTGCACTAGACCCCCTGAAGTGGAAGCCGCGTATCGGCAAGCATAGTGTGAGACCCAACTTAGCTAGATGGACCGACCGAGCAACGACCTTTAAAAGGTGGCTGGGACAGACTGGATGCGATAGGCGGAGAGTGTTGTGTACACAGTACTGCAGTGCAGTGCTGCACAGTATGGGAAAATTATTAACAAATACAAAATACTTCTAATTGGCTTTCAATATACAACCTACTAACAGTCGAAAGGCATCTGTTTATACGCAACCGCTGAGTACTGTCCTCAATGTAAACGCCATTTAACAAGAGTTATGTATTATTTGCACGTCTTATCAGAGCCAAGGCCGGCCGCGTTCGACAATATAAATTGTACGTTCGTGAAATATTGTAGTAATTACTGCCAAAGATAGTGGAGGGTCAAAAGATGATAATGTTGATGAGGGTTCATTCACAAATCATGGTTCATTCAAGGATTCTCAGCGTTCTTAGTGAAAGTGGCAAGTTTTGGGTCAACAAAATTCGAATAACTGTCATGCCAGTAACACGTCGAAATAGAAGCAAGCTTTTTAAGAAGCAGCCTATGCTATGAGTTTCTTTGAAGGATCATCATCTGCCTCTCTTTTACCAACTATATTGGAGTCGACTTGTCTTTGGAGGTACGAGGAACAGGGTACAAAGTACACTCATCCTCCATAGAAAAGGGAGGATCCTCCGACCAGACTGGTGTCGTGTCTGGTGTGCAACTGCCCGACGTTTGATATCGGGACATTGTACATATGCCAGTTATGGCGCGGTAAACTCTGCTTACGCGATGCAGGATTTTTCGTGACTTCAGTGTGATTCGTAGTTCGCTTGTGACATTGTGACGATGTAGATGTCGCCACAAGTTTAACCCTATGAAGCCGAATACCAGCATTTTACATGGAGCAACTGCCTATATGACCTCCTCAAGCCAGTTACTGGGTAGCACGACACCCTTTGGCAAGACTAGTTGGAGCAGGTTAGGAAGTAATGTTAAGGGAAGTAATGTTGGTGGACAGACTTAGAGGGTTAAGATCTCGAATCTCATTTTCCAGAAAATAAAATAATGGAGTTACAAGATTCGACTTAGCTTGAACAGCAAACTGAAGTGATAGTGGTAGACTGGCCACATCTTTTGAAGGGCCCATCGACAAAGACGCAGAAAAAGAACACAAACACAAAAAAGAACAAGTTGGGGAAATATATTATGCGTCACATCCACGCAAAACGGCTTCCTTTTGGCTTTGCTCTAGTCGGATGAAAAAGGCTGCTGTGGCAGACTGAATGCGCAAGACGGAAAACCGAGAGTTATAGAGTAACTTGGGAGAGGTCTAAGTCCAGGAGTAGTCGGTAGACCTCAAATACGTGATGTGAAAGTAGAAAGGAAAAAGGGTATATTTTACGAGCTTTGAACAGATTTTTAAAAGCCGGCGATAGTTTAGGCAACGTACATAAAATTTAACAACAAAACATTAAAATTAGGCATATTAAAAAACCCGTTGGTCAGTTCAAAACGCCTATTTATCAATTCTTATCGTTTAACGGAAGCGTGCGCAGGAGTTGATAAAAAGTTAAATATATTATAATTATGTTTCATATTACTATGACTCATGCGTCAATTGATAAGGAGTGTTGGTTAGTTGTTTTGTTTTGTCTGTTAGATTTAAACTAGTATTGTTTAAATGAGTAGTACGCTAGCTGAGTTTTATTTAGTTAGACTTAGAGAATCACTTACATACATCAAAATGAGGGTCTGCTACACACTTGTTCGGGTCGGCATGATTCAGCACAGGCGGCAAAATATTTGTAGAAATGATCAAAGCCGCTCGGCTTTAATTAGCTAATATTGTGCAGAGCTGACCCGAACACGAACAAGTATGTAGCACCTCAAAATTTTATTTTTTTTTTGGATTGAATGTACTTGCGTGTGCTTTCGTAGTCCACAAACCGTTGTTGAAATCAGAGAACGGCGGAAACCATTTGCACTATTTAGAAATTACGTCTGCATTCCCCGTAAGTTAGCGGTTTATAGCACACGCACATTTCGCCAGTTAAGTTTAAGTCCCATGTCCTACGAGCCTACAAATCAGAGGCAAATCCTGACCTCTGACTTTTACTGACAAATTCCTGGCGAAAAAACACCCAACACTTTCTTCAACTTGGGACCACTGCTACGATCAACGAGGCAGTTAAATAATAATGAAAAATAGAAACTAGAAGTATTTGGCATAGTTAGTACTTTATAATTAATAGGTACTTAAAGATAATACTGTTACACAGAGACAGTCATGCATTGTTCTCAAAACTTCAAACATTCTGGCAGTTTTGAGTGTGTGATTCGGCTTGAGAGGCTCGTGTGTTTGATTAGACCTGATTCACCCTACTAATGCACAGTTAGATGTAAGTGGGGTGCACCCTGAGGATTCAGCCCCGCTATAATCTTGCTGACTGCCTAAAAACATACCCAGCCCCCGCGCCGCCCCTCCGTGCCGCAGAAAGCATGTTAAGCCGTTGGTTCCGCTTGTACAAACGCCAGCACATCAAGCTACTACAATCTGTCACATTTCTTTAATAGATTTTCAACTTTATCGCTAAAGCATTAAGGTTCAAGGTTGATTGGGAAAACTTTACAGTTTCGGGTAGCTTGACCTGCTGGCGTCTGTACAATATTATAGATCTTTGACAATCGTCATAAGTCCGCAAATCTGACAACCGCAAGACTGGTTGTCAGATTTTCGGACTACCCGGGGTATCCAAGGGATATCGTGTTGCCCAGGAACTGGGTTGAGGTAATTCTCGTAATTTTATAAACGTTCACAGTCTGATCTCAGTCTCAATCTGTAAAAAATACCCCTAATTTCCCGACATTTTTGACATTTCTTTGTCGCCGATATGAGACTGCGACTAGATTTAAATTACGATAATTGGACTTAAAATAGGTAGTCGCTCCATGTAAAATACTGGTATCCAGCTGCATCCAGTTAGACTGGAAGCCGACCCCAATATACATACATAGTTGAGAAGGCTAGGCAGATCGTGAAATGGGTTATTTTCCCAATGTGTGTGCCGACAGAAGGAAATGAGCACACAGGCGCCTACGGGCGGGTCTTGCGCTCGCTGCCCATCGTCTATAACACGACTTTTAATTATGCAATTTGACTTTTTGACACTTGAAGTTGTTAAAAGTCGCAACGAGACGACTTGTAAATGTTTGTTAAATGTCTGCTTGCGAAATAAAACCTCAATTTGACCCCATATTTATGTATGATGACTTCAAAATCTGTTTTATAATGAAGAAGCGTCGAGCATCACCTTAAGAGGTCCTCTTTAGGCAGTTGGGACAAGGGCTTGATGCAGAAAGCGATACTCTTCGACACCGCCTGTATTCTTAGGTTAGGTTCCTCCCTCGGGACACACCTAGCCGCCAAAAGCTTGCGAAACTCCACACTTTGGCTGTGCGCATAATAAATGTGGAGGAGATTCGCTGAGTACGACTGGTCGGGATATCAACCAAGAGTGCATTACGATTGATTGCGATCCCGTGATACGCAATTACCCCGCGGTTCCCAAAGGAATTCCAGTGAGGTATTCCAAATGAAACGTATTTAAGTTTAACAAAAAGACATTAAATTTTTCCAGATTTTTTTTTACCAAATTTTTTTCCTTCAAGATCTTTTTCAAAATTATAAAAAGCCCGTCTAAGTAAACCAGCAACACAAATTTTCCAATACCAGGATCGGCCTATCGACCAACAGGCCGCGGTATGCGACGTTGCGACAAACTATTAGGTAATCCTGCGCCGATGTTAGCAATACTACGTATTGGCATTACACATAGTATTCAGTGCTCGTTTCTAATCTGTTATGAGCATTATCGTGTTTGATTTTGGAGGGAAAGTTTGGTAAAATGTGTTTCGATTGTCATCATCTACCTAGCCTTTTCCCAACTATGTTGGGGTCGGCTTCCAGTCTAACCGGATGCAGCTGAATACCAGTATTTTACATGTAGCGACTACCTACCTGACCTCCACAACCCAGTTACTGGGTAATACGATACCCCTTGGTAAGCCTGGTTGTCCAACTTTCGGGCTACTGACGACCCGTAACGACTGTCAAAGATCCACGAATGACAGCCGGGACCAACGGCTTAACGTGCTTTCCCGAGGCACGGAGGGGTCTTGGTATGTGAAAATGGTCACCCATCCACGGACCAACCGCGGCAAGCGTAGCTTAACCTGATCGATCGACCCGTGCGGCTGTTATTACTTAGCCACAAGCCCCTCAAAATGTGTTTGATTGTCATGTAAGATTAAGTTGAGGTCAGAGTTGCATTTTTTTTTGAAGTTATGAAAAACGATGAGAGTGAAATTTTAAGATGCGCGCGCATCACCGTCACAAAATTCACAGGTTGAAGCTGTCCGCAAAACCGTTCATAATTTTTAAAGCTACACCTCACTTTTTTTGGCATAAACCGGCCTGAAAATGCTCAAAATAGGTACCTATTTTGAGCATTTTCAGGCCGGTTTATGGCCAGCACAGCTGTCTGTTCAGTTAGAAAATACTTGATTGTATACAATACTAGGTATGTAAAGTAATCAACATTACAAGACACAGAACATTAATAATTAAGTATACAATGTTCCAGCACCTTACATAGTTAACGAACATGATACATCTTCACGTTTTAGTGCTTATAAATTAGGCCTAATTAGATCAGCAATTAGGTAGAAGGCAAGATGCGACAATTAGGTGATGAGACTCCATGTGATGTCTCATTTAATGTCGGGCTTGAACTGAGAGAGGAGAGGTTACGATTTTACACTGACCGAATGCAGATTATGTGTATGTTCAGGGCTATAATTTATTTTGTGACTACGGAATTTTGTGACTAAAAGAGTGATGAATATACATGTTGATGGATGGAGAGGGAGAGGAAGGCCGGAGAAAAGATGGATGGACTGTGTGAGGAATGATATGAAAGAGAAGGGAGTGAATGATAGCGTGACGGTTGACAGGGGAGAATGGAAGAAGAAAACGTGTTGCGCCGACCCCAAGTAACATGGGATAAGGGCAGGAAAATGATGATGAATGATGGAATATTGCCAATACTTACTAATTGCCACATGACAGTCTGAATCAGAACACAATAATGCCATCAGACGGCCAGATGTGCCAATTGTGAGACGAGCCTTCTAACATCGCGAGTTGCTTCTTAATTGAGTTGGGGCGTGGTCAAAGTGTATTAGCGACAGCGATTTATAAACGATACAAATTTTTATTCTGTTAACAGTGTCTTTTAAAAACGAGTCTCCGTCTCGGCGACGCGGAGCAAAGGACGTAGTATGAAGTGTTTAAATTAAATGTATTTCTTGAACAATAACGATTTATTATTGAGAATCATTTCCCCCACATCGGTTTTAAGGCGTAAGCGGTCGAATTCCGGAATTACAGAACCAATTAAAAAGCCATTGTATCTCGCGTGGATCCACGTTCCAGTATACAAAGGGAAGATAGTTAAAAACTGCTTTTTGGAAGCCCATTTGGGCTTCCAAAAAGCAGTTTTTAACTATCTTCCAACCACGATCAATATTTTTCGGCAACTTAACACTGTTCTCCTCTAGTACCGGCATGGGCTTGGAAACTTGATGCAGTAAAGGAGAGATTGGACATTTTAAGTCCGGACCAAACGCACTTAAAAATGCAACATTTGTAGGCTCTATTACTGTACTATTATCCATAATGAAGTCCCACAGTCCCAGTACTGGTGATGAACCTTTTTGGCGCAGCCGTGAGGCACACACTATTGTTGTCTGAAACATTATTTGTTATTTTATTAATTTTGTATTTTGTGTTTCACGAACTGTGTCCAAATAAACAGTTTTCATTCTCAACGAGTCAACGTCACATTCAATTAAAATTAAATTTGTACTCCCCTCTTACATCTCATAACTTAGACCGAACCCAACCCGACCGCATGATGTCACCGTATCATCCGTCGCTACGTCACCAGTATTTATGTTTACCCCGTAATTACGATAGCGTTAAGATACTCAGAACTTTGAAGCTCACATGACGAATATTATATTACATTAAGCAGTTTGGAAGATGGTGCTATATTCTTGGTAAAAGGTTGATGAAGAATAGGATTTTTTATCTATCATTTAGTGATATTCCGTAAAAATCTCACCGTGCAAACTTATTTGAAGTGAGCTGTCAAAAGTGTCAATCCCTAGCATGAGACGGAATGACAGCTCAATACACACGGCTACACATCAAGCTATACATTTCCAGTTTTAGCTGACCTCTCCTTGTATAGGTTTTTCGTACAATCAGAAGTCAGCTTATACTGGTTATGTATAGCTTGGTGTGTAGCCGTGCGTACAAGCTCACTTCACCTAAGTTTTCACGATGAGATTTTAACAGAACAGACCGGCCTATCCCAACTATGTCGTCAGCGTCCAGTCTAACCGGATGCAGCTGAATACCAGTATTAACTGTAATTGCCCGTGACATCACAGCGGGCCCTATCAGAATACCAGCGCTGCGACATTTATTTTTTAAATGTCGAAGCATCATGCTGAGATAGGAGCCTTTTGGACTCGTATAGGACTTTGTTTCATTTTTCCTTTTGTTATTTTTTTTTTTTATATAATTTGTTTTATATTTATTTTTAACTGTGTTTAGTTTATGATCCTGTACGAGTCGCAATAAATACTTTTTCTTTCTTTCTTTCTATTTTACATGGAGCGACCGCCAATCTGACCTCCACCACCCCGTTACTGGGTAACACGATATCACGCGGTAATACCAACTAAAGGCAAATTTCACTAATGAAACTGAACCCGATCAGCACACCTAAACAGCGTTTAAGAGCTGTCAGTTTCAATATTTCATAACAATAATAAAAGTGACAGGTCATGAACGCGGTTTGGAATTGGTCCTAAGACTCTTACCATCCAAGAGCAACAAGCATAATCACACTTATATTTTAAAGGCGAAAGTTTCTGAGCGTGTGTGTTTGTATGTTTGTTACTTCTTCACGCTCAAACGGCTGGACCAATTTTGATGAAATTTGGTACACAGATAGTTTATAACCAGGATTAACATATAGGATACTTTTTATCCCGATATTCCCAAGGGATCGAAATGTATGCGGGTGAAACCGCGGGGCGCAGCTAGTAAGCCTATAATGTTCCCACTGCTGGGACACAGGCCTCCTCTTTCATTGACAGGGAGTGGGCCATAAACCACCACGCGGGCCCAGTGCGGTTTGGTAGATGTCACATGTCTTCGAATGTTTGGTTCAAGGACATGCCGGTTTCCTCACGATATTTTCCTTTACCGTTTTGAGAGCAGGAGTGATGAAACACACAATAAATTACCGAAATAGAATCTGCTTTGCTGTCCAAACTTTTATATCAGATTTATTTACGTACGAAACCACGAGACAGCGAACAACCAGTATTAATTTTAAAACTTAGTCATAAACTCGTAAATATAAGTTGGTAGGACAATTGAATCACAATGACGTCAGAGACGGAACAAACATTAGGTCATGGCGCGAATATGTAAGAATGGTTCACGGAAATAATGATGCAGTTTGATAGTAACGTTGTAATAAGAATGATGAGATTTCTATGACGTCTCTCCAGTTCTAGCACATTCATTTGTTTCATAGAATGGATGAAAATTGTAAGAAGTCTATTCAAACTAATGTTTCAAATTAATGTTATTTCAAGTTAAACAAATATCAACTTTAATTTAAAAGAAATTAAGTCGATTTTAGAGTGACTAGCACTATTGAAAAAGTTTAAAAATGTTTGACTTTGGGTCCGTCCGTCTAACTGAGAGGAGGCCTGTGTCCCAGCAGTGGGAACGTTATACGCTGATTATGATTGTCTGTATTTAAGGGTCACAGCAAAATAGAAAAAATATATGCAAGCCACTACTTTGATGGGTAGTGGGATCGTCCGAAAGGGTTACCGCTGCCCTGGAACAGAAAGGGCTAAGGAAGGAACACGGGTAGGTTTTAGTCAGTAAGAGTCTGACACTCCCTTCTGCTCCACCCAGAGCGGGAGAGGTCATTTGATGATTTCCCATACACAAAAAAAAAGCCACTACTTTGATAAATCTATACTTACTACTTTTTAATAAAGCTGAAGTTGTTAGTTTGTTTGAACGCGCTAATCTCTGGAACGGTCGGATTTGAAAAATTATTTTTGCTTTATTTACCTTAGGGGCCCAGCAAAAAGAAAATAATATAAGAAGGAAAGTGAAAACGAAGTCATAGCACGGGCAAACGTTGCGATGCGACGGGGCGGGTCAAGGGACCAGAAATTTCACGCGGACGAAATCGCAAGCAGAAGCTAGTGATTTATGTTTGTATGTAGGGTTTAAATAGGCAGATGATGATATAGAGTTTAAAATAATACTTTTGCACGACAAAAATAAGTTATATTATTTCATGATGCTTTCAATAGGATCTCGCGATATCCCAAAAGAAAATGGCAACGCATTACACACACAGCTTACACCCCCTTTCCACTATGTAATAGAGAAGAGCCCATTGTCATGTACCGATCACAATCTCCGGCCAGTACTGAAATTTTCTATTCCCGACATGGATTTGTAATTCTCAAAATATCAGCAGCCGCACTTTAAGACCAGCGACGCAATATCTACTCTATATTAGTCGAAAATGGCGGAAAAACGGATTCATAAAAGTCGCAGCCTCTAACAGTTAAAGATCACGACGAGATATCAAGCTACACATTCCCAGTATTAGCTAACTTGGGGCCTAAAAAGGCCACTTTGGCAGAATCATAATAGGATAACAATATGAATCATATTAAAAATCGTAAAATGGTCACAAACTGACAATCCATATTATGATCTGTGTGCAATTCATATCACGCAATTCACCTGTTTGACAGTTCAGTATGGAAATTCGTAAAATTTTCCACCAATATTTACACCAAATATGATTGATATGAAATGAATTGTAGGTGATTAAACTATGTGTAACCATTTAACGAAAATTAGAGGAATAGCTAACGATCTGCTGGGAATTCAGGAAATGAATAGCTTTTAGAGGTATTGCTTAAAGTGGCCTTTTCAGGCCCCCTTATCACTGTACGAAAAACTTATACAATACTAGGTCAGCTAAAACTGGAAATTTATAGCTTGATACACATCAAGCTATAGTCGTGTGTACATTAGGAGGAAGTTGACATCATTAATGTTACACATTTTTTTTTTCTAATAAAATATCAAAGACTAGTGACTCATCCGGTCGCGAACGGTAGACATTTAGACAAAATTCAACGGAAGGAGAAAAAAACGTCTCATCTGTTAAGTACATGTATTAATAGCTTTTTTTTATTTTACACTAGCTGCTGTCAGCATGTCAGCTGACATCCTAGGGGAACTGCTTCCTGCACTCTGATAATCTCATCCAAATCCGATCATCCGTTTATCTACATCTCACCTACTGTAATTTTTTAAAAGAGCAGCCGTGGAGTTTCTTGCCGGCTCTTCTCCATAGGAAACGACCAATTGGAACCGTGCACCTAGCTTCTGACGTTTCATAAGTGCCCATATTGGTTTATGTGAAATAAAATATTCTGATTTTAATTTTCTATACTAATACTAGCTGACCCGGCAAACGTTGTTTTGCCATATAAATTATATCTAGCTGCCCGGCGCTACTTCGTTCGCGTGGTGTGCTACCCCCTACCCTACTCCTACCCTACTCCTATTTTTCCTGAATTTTCTTTGCTATAAACCTCACGGAGCCCGAGACCTTTCCAACGAATGCAAAACCGTGGAAATCGGTTCGTGCGTTCTGGAGTTATAGCGTCAGGAAGGAAAACCCGACTTATTTTTATATAGTAGATTATAAATTGGTACCATTTGTTTGTTAGGAATTTTGTATGAATAGAGTAATCACTGGAAATATCAGTCGGATTTGAAAATATCTTTTTGCATTTGATAGCCAAATTCTTGAAGAAGGCTATTTAACATCACGCTATGTATCGTATTACCCAGTAACTGGGTTGTGGAGGTCAGATAGGCAGTGGCTCCGTGTAAAAATACTGTTATTCAGCTACTAGCATACGGTTAGACAGGAAGCCGATCCCAACTTAGTTGGGAAAAGGCAGGCAGATGATGACAGCGCGGTTGATGTGATCTGTCACGAGATTGGTCAAATCGGTTCAACTTGTTTTTCTGGAGTAGGTAGAGTACAATAAAACACAGGACTGGGAAACTGAGCTTTCAGGTGTGACTGAACCGACGTGTTCACACCGATTTATTTTTTAATTATTTTTTAATGAAATTTTATGTTATTACGAACATAGCATTTTCGAAGCCTTAGGTTTATGTAATGTGTCGTATTTCAACGTTGTATTCGTTATTTCACGAAAAAATCGCAATTGAAAGTTGCCTAGTGTTGACATATTGGTGCTCGTGACTGTACAGACGCCAGCACATCAAGTTACTACAATCTGTCAAATTTCTTTAATTGATTTTCAACTTTTTGTCTAAAGCATTAAGGTTCAAGGTTGATTGGGAAAATCTGACAGTTTCGGGTAGCTTGACCTGCTGGCGTCTGTACAAATAGCGAACTCAAACACAGAGCATTTCTTTCAAATGAAACCATTTACTGAGTAATACGATAAGTCTTGGTTTAACTAGCAACTACTTCATATATCCAGTTTAAAGTAGATTTTAACTAATTGTGGCTGGTTCAGTAGGTACTTCAGTGACCACTTTTTACATATTTGCAAAATGTAGAATGTAAATTACCCGTTGGTAAGACTGGTTGTCGGACTTTCGGGCTTCTGACGACTGTCAAAGATCTACAAATGACAGCCGGGACCAACGGCTTAACGTGCTTTCCGAGGCACAGAGGGTCTTAGTATTAAGCCAGTTAGCATTACTAAAAATATAATCATCATCATCTACCTTACCTTTTCCCAACTATATTGGGGTCGGCTCGGCTTCCAGTCTAACCGGATGCAGCTGAATATCAGTATTTTACATGTTTTTTTTTATTTTTATTTACATGTTTTCATTACTAAAAATATAATAAAAAACATAAACAATCCTAGCGAAGAATCTCAATGAACTTGATACGACCACGCCTCGGACTGACCTGCATGCACACCAACCCGGTCAGACAACGGTACCTGAGGTTTCTAAGGCGTATTCAGTCCACCAAATATGCTAATATGTTGGATCGCGACCGATTCATATGTAAGTGATGAGAATTGATTTGGTGACAATGTGTTTGTAGATGAATGAATTGTTATCTTCACAGTTTGTTCAACATTCCTCCATGGATTTCCTGTAAACTGGGTTCTTTTAAAGACGTCATATTTATTGTTTTTATGGGGCCAAAAGTAGGCTAGTTTTCAAAAAAAATCAAATTAGAACTTCAGTTACATTATCAAAAATATTGAACCCGTATTTTTTCTTTTGTCAATTATATAAAAAATGATGAAGATATCGCCCGTTAAAGTTCCGCGTGACGTCGCTTTTGCAAGCAAGTGACGTCACGACGCCCTATTCCCACATTTTGACGCGCTTTATCTTTGTAATTTTTTGTTTGATTGACAAAAGAAAAAATACGTGTCCATTATTTTTCGATAATCTAACTGACGGGCTAATTATACAATAATTATTTTTTTACCCAGGAAACTACCCTATTGTAAGTGCAGAAACTAAACCCTCATCCCATAAGAGTCACATTCACGAAGCTCGCGATCGCGGTCGACACCTCGATGTCGGTACTCGCTAAAAGAGTGTCCTTGGGAGTTTTTTGCCCGTTCTTCTCCATAGAGATCTACGTTTTGCAATGGGCAACTAGCTTCAACTTTCTGACTAACTGACCGACTATTTGACAATCCAAAATTGCCTGTAAATGGTTTAATTGAAATAAATGCTTTGAGTTTGAGTCTTTTGTACACTTTTGGAGATAAGTCCTAGAGAACTTAACATAATCGGCTTATAATGTTCCCACTGCTGGGACACAGGCCTCTCAGTGAGAGGGAGTGGGCCGTAATCCACCACGCGGGCCCAGTGCGGGTTGGTAGATGTCACACGTCTTCGAATGTTTGGTTCTAGGACATGCCGGTTTTCTCACGATGTTTTCCTTCACCGTTTGGAGAACAGTGGTGATGTGAGATTTGTGTGGTTCGAACCTACGACCTAAAACTCGTAAGTTGCGGTCCCTACGACTTGGCCACCACTGCTCCCCTAGAGAACTTAGCTGACCTTAACTTAGGCCTTGCAGTTCAGTTCACAGTCTCACTTTTGAAGATTTGGTACCGCCAACACAACGCACTATTATAACGAAAAATAACACTACGCATTATTTGCAAGTATGGCGTGCATTGGTTTTCAGAATAGGTAGGCAGGAATTTAATTTCGACGTACGAGTATTAACTTGAACGAGTAAAGACCAATGACAATGTGCGAATAGTACGGGAGTCGAGTAGGCCGTCTGGCGACTGCCTACTGCCGCGCGTGTTTGTATGAAGATTTTGTTTTTTGTTAGGTATGACAATTTAGTGAGTTTCCTAATTGTGGGGCACACACACTAAAATGTAATTCACAGAATCATGTTCATTTTTCGAGGTAGGCACTGCTTATATGCCTTTATGCAATGCACCCCACTGCAAGTATCCCATACGTCTCTAAAGTGCAGGCCACACCGCCAGCTAGCGGGCGGGCGAGCTAGGCGGGCGAACATTTTTTCATACTTCGGTAGCTTATCTCTGTAATTCGCGGTGTGAACCTAAGTATAAAAAAAGGTGAAACGATGCCTCGCTCGGCTCGCCCGAGCCAGCTGGCGGTGTGGCCTGCGCTTAACATTTCCTACCTACATCTTTAGCGTTCACCAAGTATCGAAGCAAAGTATTCAGCATAAATATTCATGTTATCAATTAGTGGGCTGTCAGTGCTTGCTAATTGTAATCAGAACCATGTATAAACAAATTAGCAGCCGTGTTATTTGGTTCCGTTATCGGCATTTCCATGGCGTTATGGGAGGAGTACTGTTTGTACCCCTACCATGGACTAAAGCTCGATTTATATATAATAGTAGTTTTTGTCATGGTCTGGCAGTTTGAGTAATTAATGTGGCCTACCCAAATGTCCTTTCTTTGGTATTGTTCGTCGAATCGTCGAGCTACTTAAGTTTTGAGTTGAGCTGCACTATTTCTGACAAATGCGTGCACTGACTGGACAGGTCCTCTCAATATGTGTGGTTCTTTCCTCAAAAGACCATCTCAGACATCGACCTGCATGGTCTTCATATGATCTGACCAAGATTATGTCTGGACTTTAAAAGAGACTGTGACCTCTGAGTATGTTTCGGCCTTTCTTCTCAGACTAGTCAGATAGGAAACGCCGACCTCATCTAGTTTTAAAATATGATTGACGTGTAAATGTGTTTGTACAAACCTACTTACAAAATAAAATCACTTATATTGCCGCGGAACGGAGTGGAAGCAAATTTTCGTAGCAATATTATACAAATAAAAATGAATTTTATGTCGATTGTCTAACGTACAAACTAGATACGAGCTTGTTACTGCGGGAATTCCAAAGTATGCGCCATAATTCTCCAGAAGATGCGCGACCTGTCTATCTAATTTGTGCGTTACACTATTGACATAAAGTTCATTATGCTTTGTACAAAAAAAAATCGCTTCCATTCCGTTCCACGGCAATATAAATTGAGCCTTAGGAGCGTTTACAACGTACGGCATTTCATACAAACTTTCAAGTCCTTGTTTTTCGAAATGCATGAACCGATTTTAATGAAACTTCCTACGCATAAGCAGGATATATAGATCTAAAAAGTTAGTTAGCTAAACCTTTTTACTCAGGTTTACTGACCCTTGGAGCTGTTAAAAAATCAAACTTCTAAGCCAACACAATAAAAAATACAGCCGGTTATGCCGCAAATGGCCGCAAATTTTTGTCACTCGCAAGGGAATCAAAACCTACAGGGTACTTCCCGTGAACTCAGAATCTTGAAATTAGGTACGAAGCAACGTCTTATAGCACAGATAAAGGAAAAATTGCGAAAACCGTACATTTTTATTTACATCATAATTACAATAAAAATATTTTTAATCATTTTAAATTGTACGGAACCCTCGGTGCGCGAGTCCGACTCGCACTTGGCTGGTTTTTTTCTTCTTGCTCGGCTCCTAAGTGTCCTAGCGTGATGTTAGATAGCCCTTCTGAAGAATTGGGCAATTAAATGCTAAAATATTTTTTCAAATCAGACTGACAGTTGCAGAGATTAGCGCGTTCAAACAAACAAACTCTTCAGCTTTACGAGCTTTTTGAGTACGAGCTATTTATTTCAATTTATCAAGTTCTGCTATCCTAGATGTTTGCAAATAGCCTATACAGAAATGCATGTCTTTTTTTTTTGGGTGGGAAATCATCAAATGACCTCTCCCGCTCTGGGCTGAGCGAAAGGGCGTGTCAGACTTTTACTGACTAAAACCCCCCGTGTTCCTTCAGTTGCCTGTGCCTGGGGCCACGGTCGAATAACCCGCGGCCCTGGCAGAAAAATGTGTCTGGCGCTCCATGTGCAGTCAGCCACACTAAAACCCTGCTGACTGCCCAATATTTTTGACACGTCATGAGCTATTCATATCTACATAGTTCGTGCCTATACGAGCGAAGAAATACCAACGTCTTGATAAAGGCACTTAATAAAAGTCAAACATTACGAAAGACATCTTCCAAAAACCCTTCACTACTCCCCAGCGTTTTAGCTGGGAAGAAGTGGAACAACAGATTCCCCAGCAACACGTCTCCGCCTAGTAAAATTCCACGAAATCTCTAAATTTCCTCCAAGCAATAACATACTTCACATGAATCAATACAGGTCCTCATCCCAAGTTACTTGCCTAGCAACCAACATCTTAGCAACACCCGACGAAATCTGAGCTCGTATCAAGGATCCTTGACATCTGGGCCGTTACTAAGGCTACACGAAATCTCTCAATTTCCTTCAAGCAATAACATACTTCACATGAATCAATACAGGTCCTCATCCCAAGTTACTCGCCTAGCAACCAACATCTTAGCAACACCCGACGAAATCTGAGCTCGTATCAAGGATCCTTGACATCTGGGCCGTTACTAAGGCTACACGAAATCTCTCAATTTCCTTCAAGCAATAACATACTTCACATGAATCAATACAGGTCCTCATCCCAAGTTACTCGCCTAGCAACCAACATCTTAGCAACACCCGACGAAATCTGAGCTCGTATCAAGGATCCTTGACATCTGGGCCGTTACTAAGGCTACACGAAATCTCTCAATTTCCTTCAAGCAATAACATACTTCACATGAATCAATACAGGTCCTCATCCCAAGTTACTCGCCTAGCAACCAACATCTTAGCAACACCCGACGAAATCTGAGCTCGTATCAAGGATCCTTGACATCTGGGCCGTTACTAAGGCTACACGAAATCTCTCAATTTCCTTCAAGCAATAACATACTTCACATGAATCAATACAGGTCCTCATCCCAAAGGGTGCGTCTCATAACGTATAAAATAATTTGGTCTAATTTCATTTTATTATCGTTCATAAGATATAATCAACGTCAGATATACCAACTGTTGATATAATTTCTTTACATAATTATAACATCTATTTAGTCTAAAACTTAATTAGTATAACGTTGTTTGCTATAACGTTTATGTAATCGAAAATCATTTGGTCTAACGTTTAATATGTATATTGTTTATTTAATCGAAAATCATTAGGTTTAATATATATAAAAAACGTCATTATGGTTAACACCCCGACTCAGAGTACCCCGACTAGGATTGGTTAGGTTAGCCTTCTAACCTAACGTACGGGGGTGTGATGAGACCATTTATTAATTTAAGACCATGTAATGTACCATATTCGGACAAATAAACGAATTTACATAGCCTATATCCTTTCTCAAGAATTAGGCTATCAAATGCTAAAATATTTTTTTTAAATCCGACTCGGAGTTCCAGAGATTACCCCCCCTACATACAAACAAACAAACAAATTTTACCTCTTTATAATATTAGTATAGAAGTATACATGATCGTCAGTGACTCGCAACCGTCACTTAACCGCCTGCAGCAAGCCGCCATGAAAACAAAAGAAGTTAGAAGATTCAAGTCCGAAGTTTTAATCAACAGTCAACTCAGAAACAACTACTGTCCACCTCATTAGTTGGTCCAGATGTGGGGGCCTAAAAAAACCACTTTAAGCAATACCTCTAAAAGCTATCATTTCCTGAATTCCCAGCAGACCATTAGCAATTCCTCTTATTTTCGTTAAATGGTTACTCATTATAGTTTAATCACCTACAATTAATTTCCTATCAATCATAAGTCTAAACATTCGTGGAACATTTTTCGAATTTCCATACAAAACTGTCAAACAGGTAAATTGTGTGATATGAATCGCACACAGATCATAAAATGAATACTGTCAGTTTGTGACCATTTTACGATTTTTAATATGATTCATATTGTTATCCCATTATGATTCTGCCAAAGTGCGTTTTTATGCCCCCTGGTCTCTTTTACTTACACGGGACTTAATCTTTTGTACGTTTCTCGAGCGAGAAAATCGTTGATCGCTTGTCGCTTCCTCGTCGGCGGTGAGATAGGTGACTTTTACATAAATCAATAGAGGTGAGGTACTCATCAGAAAAAAATGGTCGCATAGCAACCAATATCTTAGCAACGCCCTGAGACGAAATCTGCGCTCGTATCAAGGACCCTGGCATCTAGGGTGTTGCTAAGTAGGTTTTATACCTACTCGGGAACCAATTTGGGCTTGGCTGTTCATTCGATCGATCGTCAGTATCTTGAATTATTTTTTTTAGGTCGTACCTAGGTATATCACGCCTGGCATTTTACAGATAGATAGGTAGAAATCGCAGAATGCCATGTGCTACGGTCTAATCCTTACATTTCTCTCGTGCTATGTCCATCTCTTTAAATAAGCTACATACGACATAATAACTAGAACCACAAAAATAAAAATGTGTAATATAAATTCGAAGACTTGTATATTGTATGTGACATCTACCAAACCCAACTGTGCCCGCGTGGTGGATCGTTACGGTCCACTCCCTCGCACAGAGAGGAGGCCTGTGTCCCAGCTGTGGGAATATCAAAGGCTGATAACGATCTGATACAATATAGGATTAGCAGGAAACCTAAAATCTCTTTTCTAGTGCATTTAATATTCTCTTAAAAAAATGTTATCCAAAAATATTTCGTTTTAATTCCGCAAAAAATAGATCCAGGCTTGGATGCAAATGGAAGACCAAAGAAACGATGGATGGACTGTGTGCATGATGATATTATGGTTAGAAAGGGGGCGACTGTCGAGATGGCGGCTAATAGAGAAGTATGGAAGAACAAGACATGTTGCGCCGACCGCAAATAAATTGGGATGAGGGCAGGAGACTACTGATGATGACGATGATAATGCTTGGATGCAGAAGAATGTAGGAGTAATTTTTTTTAATGCGATACTTTTTTTTTTCAAAATTTTTCCTATTTTTTTTTTTGCTAGTTTTCCAAGACGTGTGATATCGTAATCACTAAGCAGCCAAGCAGTGTTGTCGCTGCGCCACACGTACTAAGTGACACGGTTTAGATTCCGCCGCATTCCACGCTTTCCGCCCGTTATTGATACCACTACATTTTATTTACGTCATTCAAATACTTTTATAGGGGAAAAAAAAACAGTTCTTTTTGTGAAAATGATTTTCGGGATTATTTTTTTTTTTTTTTTGTTCGGTAGCCTGTACTGTCCAACTGCTGGGAAAAGCCCTCCCCCATATCCTTCCACCTTTCCTTGTGCTGTGCCTTCTCCGTCCAATCGGTTAGGAACGAGTCCAAATCGTTAGCCAGCGTTTCTTAAGCCTGTCTCCGTGACGACGCTCGTCTTGAGGCACCCACTGTGTGACCCACCCACAGTGTTTCTTAATTCCGAATATATATTTTTTTAATTATCAGCTATTGTTTCGTAATATTTCCATTCTGCTTACTGTATTTCCTTATACATTTCCACCATAAATAAAGCGATTTTTGAAGTAAAAGCTTCTTTAGCAGCGTTGTGCACTTTTTTTGTGATGGTTTTGATTGATATTCAAGTTTTCACTTCTGCCGGCACTCCCGGAGTGCAACCCGTTTTTTTTTTTACAAAAATAGCCTTTGGTAACCTTTTGGTTTCATATTCCTGGAGTCCGGATTAGTCCCCGGTTGACGGCAATCGACTCGCCCCCTATTAAATGGGACTTAAGCATAAGTGCTTACACGCACATTTCGCCAGTTATGCTGCGGTGTACGACTACTTATGAGTCGTACACCGCTACCTAATCCAACGGGGATTTCAGGCGTGGTGTTATGTTTATACTATGTAAATGTATCCGATTATATTAAGTAATAACTAGGCTATTCACTACTAAATTTCGACCCCCAGGCCACCGCAAACTAATAATCTTCATTTTTTTGTGATTTTTTTCCCATGTTTTAATAGATATTACGCTATTCGGGCCGGAGACAAATCCCACGATCATAAAAATCAATTCAGCCGTCCTTGATTTATAAATGGTTTAACTAATCTGTTTTTAAATTTTTAATATACCTTACACCTTCAAATAATTAAATCTTACGAAGTTGGACTATAAAACAATTAGCTAATTATTGATATTTTAACTCGTTATTTTTAATAGTGAACTGAAAGACTCAATAGAATCTTAAATTGATAATTTTATCGGTTTATTTAGATAGTTCTACTGAAAATTCCGTTAACTTCATCAAAAATTGTTACAAAAACCTTCGTACGTTCACATTAATCTTCTACTATCATTAAACCAAGTTTATTAACGAGACAGACAGAAGTAATAGCCACATTACTTTTACTTTTATCACGCACAGCACGTGATGTCACGCTCCCAATTGTAACGTTCAAGTCATAAACATGTTAGAACGTTTCCGGTATATTTCGGCTAAACATATTGGTGTTGTATCGAATTTTGTTAAAAACGAAATTTATTTAAGAAATTATGTGTAATTAAATGAATAGAGTTGAGATAGGCTTGTTGGTAAGCCAACACCCTCGCTGTTCGCTAACGCGTCTTGCCCGTGGGAGTCTCAGGGCGAAATTGGTCATCGATATTTTTTTATTACCATAGCCATAATCCGCCTATAACGTTCCTGTTCTTGGAACACAGGCCTCCTCTCTGTGAGAGGGCGTGGACATAATCTGCCACACGCGGGCCCAGTGCGGGTTCGCAGATACCACATGCCTTCGAATTTTTGGTTCTAGGACATTTCTCACTATATTTTCCGTCACCATTTTAAGCGCAGTGGTGATGAAACTAAATACACAAAGTAAAGCGCCTGTCTGCGGTTCGAACACACGACTTCGCGGAAAAAGCTCCCTTATACACGAAATATTAAGTACATTATACGCGAAATCTCAAAAAGAACAATCGAAAAAAACTTACATAGCAACACGCCCACTTTTTACACCAACCACAGCGACCTTCCATAGTCACGTCTTTACCAAACGCGACCACCAGACGAACAGAATAAATCATCTTCCCCGCCCAGATACCCTACTGCGCAACTCCTGAATATTGATCCAACGGAGGGTTCTAGATACGCTGGTAGACGGTTCGGGGCTGCAGCAGAGGGGGTGGTGCAATATAATCGATACTGTTGGTTATGTATTCAGGTATGTTAGGTGCCACGCCAAAGTATACGAACAAAGGGATTTGGCAGATAAGCAGGTAAGTTTTGATAAGTAAAGTATGAAATCGAGAGATTTGAAATAGCAGTGTAATAGGGTAGTTTCCTGGGTAAAAAAATTAATAATAATATTTAGTCCGTCAGTTAAGATTATCGAAAAATAATGGACACGTATTTTTACTTTTGTCAATCAAACAAAAAAATGACAAAGATAAAGCGCGCCAAAATTTGGGAGTGAGGGTCGTGACGTCACGCGGAACTTTAACGGGCGAATATCTTCATCATTTTTTACATAATTGACAAAAGAAAAAATACGGGTTCAATATTTTTTGATAATCTAACTGACGGACTAATTAGAAGTTTTTAGAAAAGTAGCCTATTGATAGACAGACCAAAGAGACGATAGACGGTTTTTAACCGGTGTTTATCTATTTGAGAGCAGCGGTGGCTCAGTGGTAACGGCCGCGACTTACGAGTTGTAGGTCGTTCGAACCCAGACAGGCGCTTTACTTTGTGTAGATAATTTCATCACCACTGCTCTCAAAACGGTGAAGGAAAACATCGTGAGGAAACCGGCACCAAAAAATCAAAGACATGTAATATCAACCAACCCGCACTGGGCCCGCGTGGTGGCCTGTGTCCCAGCAGTGGGAACATTATGGGCCGGCTATGTTTATCTATTTGATAATGATTATTAGTTTGATATCTTATAATTCGTAGATAACATTGTCGAATGATCTGAGGACCTGGAAAGTTTTGAGTATGAATGTGGATGGCTATAAGAGTAGGGGAAGACCAGAGAGACGATGGATGGACTGTGTGAATGATGATATGGTTAGAAAGGGAGTGACTGTCGAGATGGCGGCTAATAGAGGAGTATGGAAGAAAAAGACATGTTGCGCCGACCGTAAATAAACTGGGATAATGGCAGGAGAATGATGATTGCTGATTAATTGTTAAACATCGCACAGCCTAGATCTCTGTAGCCTACTCTAAAGTCCGCCAACGAAGTTACGGGCCGTCCGTAAGTAGTTTGGATACTTTGGAGTGAACCCTACTCTTTATTAATATTTTTTTTTGACTGGCAAAAACACCCTATTATTACATTTTTGCAAGGCGATAAGTATTGTTCATATTTAACAATAAATCCAATGATTTTTATCCGATCTCACAGACGAAAAAACAATAGCTGTTTCCCGAAAAAAATGTTCATTCATAAGTATGTTTTATTGTCATGCAGTAAGGGTTAAACGTTAAATACTGGATTTAAAGTTTTGATGCTCAGCATGAGATAACCCTTACTTCAACTAAATGATAGCTCTTTTTTTGCGTTCCGTCTCTTTCTTACGTCAACTTCGAGAAAAACACGGCCATACCCGATACTTTAAGTTCATCCGATGCAAACCCTAATCGAAGTATTTAGATAGTATTTTAAAAACCGTTAGTATGTCACGCAGACCTTTTTAATACGGATATTTATGATGAATTTGATAAGGACTTTATCATAACAAAAGTGTGCAGTATCTTACTATAACGATTGTAAATCATTTATTAGACGAAATCCTCGAAAGATAATATAAATTACGTATTAAACAATCATTAAAATGACATCATGGAGACGTTTCAAGTTGTGTATGAACGGAAAGTGGTTACTGCCACCTATAGAAGCACGCACACATAACATCACGACTATAATCCCCGAAAGGCTAGGCAGAGATGTACCTATAGCACACTCACAATTCACCAGTTATGTGCAAGTCCCATGTAACAGAGGGCGTCTATACCGTTTGGAAAATTAAGGGGTTTGTCGATGTGAATCCGACCTTAGAGGCATAGTTGAGAGTTGTGAATCTTGTGATGATGCCTTTGTGTAGCTGCAGAAGACGTCTACCAGATGACATGATGGTGATGGGTCCCTTTCTAACTGGGCTCAGCAGAATCACTGCAACCCTGCTCTGGAAATAATGGTGATAGTACTTCTAAAAACGATCGTTTTCATATAAATAATGATGACATAATGCAAGAAATTAAAATAGAGTACACGCCCGCGTACCCGCGTGGTAGATTATGGCCCATTCCCTCACACAGAGAGGAGGCCCGTGTCCCAGCAGTGGAAACTTTATAGGCTGATTATGGTTCTCGAGCAATAAAAATAGAGTACAGTTCTAACGATTTATCGAAACCTAGCCTTAACCGGGGCGGTGGCCAAGAGGGAGGGGGGCACGAGGGGAACGCGGGGGAGTGCACGAGGGGAAAGGTGGGAGGGCACGGGGGGAAAGAGGGGATGCAGTGTCTGTAATGCGACAGAAATCGGGCAAAAGTTCCTGAAAAAATAGGAACCCGAACAGCTCAACGTCGCATCTGCTACATTTGTGCAGCAGCAGAAGACGTCTTCAAGGTGACATGATGGTGATGGGTTCTTCCAACTGGGCTTAGTGCAAACCACTACAACCCTGCTCCGCGGAAATATGCTGATAGTACTTTCATAAGAATAATGATGACATACGCGAGCAATTAAAATAAAGTACAGTTCTAATTATCGTAACCTAGCCTTAAGCGGGTCGGAGGGGTAAAGGGGTGAGGCGCCAGCGCCACGGGGGGAAAGGGGGGATGCAGTGGCTATAATGCGACAGAAATCCGGCCAAAACTTACTGAAAAATATGAATCCCAACAGCACAACGTCGCCTCTGCTACATCATAAATCTACCCTGCATTCAGAACACAAAACTCACACCCACGCAAGTAGGTACTACCTCAAAGATATTTCTCTAAAAGAATAAAAAACTGCTTTCAAACCACCTTAATCAACATTAATAAACCCAACGACAGTTACAATAAAGAATTCCCTACTTATTTTACCACCTACCTTTGTCTCCAGCACCATCTTGCTTAAATACAAGGACCGACACCTTTGCATTCTGAGATGCACCGCGCGCGTTGACTCCCGAAAAGCAACTAATGGATCGAACGGGCGACCTGGACAATATCCGCCCTGCAGTGCGCAAGTCAGATAAGCAATATACTATGCATATAATGGACCACGCCTAGTCGGGGATGGGGGGTACGTGGCTAGAAATGGTGGATCTCTACGCATACCAGCGGAGTTTGCGTTTGTGTGAGTGCAATTGTTACATATACATGGATAGGTGGCTGTAGATATTGCGTAGATTCTAGAAGGTTCCATATCTGCAGCGCGGATGAAAAGGAACAAAAGATTTGGAGGCTGTCATTGCAGGATGTTGAGAGCCATATTTTGGGGGGTGCCTTTTAAGTTTTAGTTTCAGTTTAACTAAAAGTCTAATATTATTCTATCTCATAGTTTTTCTCTATCAGTAGAGCAACTGTTTTAGTTTAGCTAATCTCAAAGTTAAAGCATTTATTTTAATTAAACCATTTACACGGACTTTTGGATTGACCAGGAGTCGGTCAGAAAGATGAAGCTAGTTGCCCATTCCAAAGCGTAGTAGGTTCCTATGGACACTCATTTAAATCAAATTATTGGCAACATCAGCCATGTAGAAATTAATGCCCAACACGTTCAAGATCATTGCCAATCACTACCCTTGGCAGACGGGACCAATCCCAAACACTACCCTTGGCAGACCGCTGGCCCCAGTATTTTGAACATACCCATAATTATCTGTTATCAGAAATCAGAAGTTGCTCTGGCACAATGGCATGCATGATGCAAGTTTTATTTTTATTTTTGACAAGTTCATATCAAATACCCGTGAAAATTAAGTTGTCTTTAAAAAATCGCCGATAAGACCGCCCGTTGTGTCACACCTTGTAAAATGTATACATTTATATCTGTAATATTGATATGGTGTACTTATTAAAGAGAATCTTTGTATCGGTCTTGACGCAGAACGTCAGTTTCGCAAAATGTCATCGTGAAAATTTCGGATAATCTGATAAAAAAAATGGCATGAATGACATTGTGCGAAAAAGGCGTTATGCGAAAGTGAAATTATGCGAAACTGACCCAATTTTTTCCTTTCTATCTATCAAAATGACAGATTTTCATGACGGCCACCGCTGTCCTTGGAAAGCAAAGCTTTAAAAAAGCAAAGGTCATTGGAAAAAACAAACTAAGTATAAAACGCAGAGGTCCGACTTCGAAGCATAAAGAAATTTTATGCACTCAATACGTAGGTAAATAAATACTGCACGTGTACATAGTGACGTCATAATGTCAGATGGCTGTAGTAAATCACGATAAATACCAATAAAATGTATAGGTTTATGTTTAAACGCATGTTTTGTCCGTGAAATAGCCTTTAGAGGATATAAACTGGTTGTTGCAAGAGTGACTGCATGCTGGGATTCGGGTTTTGAGTTAGAACTCCTGCAATGGTCGTATCATAATCAGCTGTCAATGTGGCCACTGCTGGGACACAGGCCTCCTCTCTGTGAGGAGTGGGCAGTAATTCGGCAGTAAATTGGTCCATTGCGGGTTGGGTTGGTAGATGTCACATGTCTTCGAATTTTTGGTTCAAACTGATCAAAATGTAGGGAAATTCGAGATATTTTTGACAGGTTGGGACTGAGATCAGACTGTGGACGTTCTTAAAATTACTATTACTTATTGGAGAATTGTCCCTCTGATCTACGGTGCGTACCTGTGCGGGGTCTCTCCACAGACAATGGCTCACCTACCATCTTGCACCACATGCCCTGTCACCTGCACACGTGATGACCTAATACCTGCGTCATCAATAGCTATTCGCGTTGTTAAATTTTGGGCCGAACTAATTTAAAAAGCTATATATATTATTTCGTGTTATTTTTACCCTCGACATTTTAAGAAGTGTCTATGAATTTTTTAAGAGACATTCCTTTGGTATACGGAATACTAAACCATCGGCATAATGTTCCCACTGCTGTTACTCAGGCCTCCTCTCTGTGAGGGGACTGGGCCTGGGCCTCAAGCGGAGCCAGCAGTGGTAGATGTCACACGTCACGAGAAAAAGGATAAAACATGCTTTTCCACCCGGAAAACTAAAGGTTTGTCACGCAGGGGGAAACTGTATCCACAGCGAGGTAAAAATAACAATGATTTTAAGGATAATGGTACTCCATGAATTACAATCAGCGGTTTGATAGCCGTAGTATGATATCATCAGGGAAAATTGACATGACATTGACACCAGCAGGACATAGCTTTCGTGCCGATCATCCTTTTTTCCAAATTAGAAATGGATGGTCACCCATCCACGGACCGACCTCGCCAAGCATTAATTTACCTTGAAGATCGACCTGTGCGCCTGTTATTACTTAGCTACGAGCCTCTCATCGCAAATAATGGATATCTGGGGCGACAATATTTGCGGGGTGCCTAGTGGCAGATGGATGAGCGTGGTGGATGAGGATTGAGCTAAACGGTGCCTGTAGAGACCTATGTCTATGCAGTAGACCGCTGTAAGCTAATGACCATCCACTCAGTTATGCAGCCAACTTATGCTCGATTTCTGAGGTTTTTAGACGGAGTTAAGTTTTGATAGTAGTTATTAGTTTGATATCTTAGTTCCGAACACTTAAGGAAGAAATTCGTAGATAACACCGTCGAATGTTTAACATTTGAAAGATTATCTGGGGACCTGGAAAGTTTTGAGGATGAATGTGGATGGCTATAAGAGTAGGGGAAGACCAAAGAAACGATGGATGGACTGTGTGAAAGACGATATGGCTAGAAAGGGGGTGACTACCGAGATGACGAGTAATAGAGAAGTCATCTTCATCTGCCAAGCCTTATCCGAACTATGTTGGGGTCGGTTTCCAGCCTAGTCTAACCGGATGCAGCTGAATACCAGTATTTTACATGAAGCGACTGCCTTTCTGACCTCCACAGCACAGTTACACCCTTGGTAAGACTGGTAGTCAGACTTTCTGACTTCGAACGACTCGTACCGACTGCCAAAGCTCCACGAATGGCAGCCCGGACCAACTGCTTAACGTGCTTTCCGAGGCACGGAGGGGTTTTGTTATGTAAAGATGGTCACCTATCCATGGAATAATAGAGAAGTTTAGAAGAAAAATACATGTTGCGCCTATCCCAAATAAATTGGGATAGTGGCAAGTTAATGATGATGGGCTGAGGACGTAAGAATCCGGGAATAAATGAGTTTAAAGCGGTTCATTACCGTCAACGAGACGCATCTTCGATACAGGAAAAACTCAACAACCTACTGCAGTAAAACAAAAATAAAACTACGCGTGTATAATGTTTTATTTATATTTAAACTGACCTTCAAGCCTGCAGTGTGTCAGTAGTGTAATAGGTCAAGTTTGACCGCAATTATGTATGTACCGATGTGCTATTTCGGTAAACATACCAAATTGTTAGGATAATAATAGAAATAGGAACTCCGAGTGTGGGTTCGCTGGCCGTGGGTCTGGTAAAAATAGAACGGCTATTTCCTTCCCGTTCGTTTCAAACACATGAAAAATATGGCTACAGATTCGACCACGAGGAAGTCGGAATTTATCCCACGAGAACGTACTAATGGGATAAAAAAAAGTATCTTCTGCCTTAACCTAGGTCATGGTCTATCCGTGTGCCAAATTATATCCCAATCCGTTCAGCCATTTAGGCGTGAAAGGTAACAGACAGACTCGCTGAGAGAAAGACGTTACTTTCGAATTTATAATATTCAGTGTGAAGTATGGGTAATACAGGAGCGTGGAGCTGTAGTGCCCAGTGGTAATAGCTGCCACCAACGAGTTGTAGGTCGTAGGTTCTTCAAACCCAGATAGGCGTTTTACATTATATAAATTACTAGCTGCGCCCCGCGGTTTCACCCGCATAAGTTTCGATCCCAAGGTAATATCGGAATAAAAGGTATCCTATATGTTAATCCTGGTTATAAACCATCTGTGTGGCAAATTTCATCCAAATCCGTTCAGTAGTTTTTGCGTGAAAGAGTAACAAACATCCATCCATCCATAAAAATTTCATCACCACTGCTGGTGGTGATGAAATGGTGAAGGAAAATTTCGTGGGGTAGGGCATGTCCTAGAACCGAAAATTCGAAGACATTTGCCATCTAACAACCCGCACTAGGCCGGCGTGGTGGATTACGGCCCACTCACTCTCGCCAAGAGAGGAGGCCTGTGTCCCAGCAGTGGGAACATTATAGACTGATTATGCTATGGATAATACATAACATCACGCTTTTATTCCCGGAAGCATTAGGCAGAGGTGTTAGTACTCCTACATTGCGCCAGTTAAGTTTAAACCCCATAGGCTTCATGTTACAAGTTTACTTCCTGTAATGAGATAAATGTGCTTTTAGAATTTAGCGCGCACTACAGACTAAATCAGTCGACAATTTGATTGGTCAGGCAATCAGTACGAAGCCATAGGGCGTACCATCGCTGATTGCAAGCAATTACACCTAAAAAAAACTCTGTAAATGAATAAATAAAAGCAATGTTCCCACTACTGGAACGCAGACCTCCTCTCTGAGAAAGGGAGTCAAATCTACCACGCGGGCCCAGTGCGGGTTGGTGTATCTCACGTGTCTTTGAATTTTTGGTTCTAGGGCATGCCGGTTTCCTCACGATGTTTTTCTTCGCCGTTTTTTGAGAGCACCGTATTAATATCGATTGATGATGCCCTTCCAAAAAGGTCGGATTCGTACTTGCGTAGTACCCGCATCCTGCGTGTATTTATGACAATACATAGACAGTAAACAAAGACGTGGACTTACTAGGGGGTGTAGTGTTACGCAGTAACTGGGTTGTGGAGGTCAGATAGGCAGTCACTCCGTGTGAAATACATTTATTCAGACTTATCGACCCCAACATATTTGGGAAAGGTGAAAGGTGCAAATGATATACAACTAATGCTATGGGACCAAACCTGAAATCGCGAAAAAAGATTCAGCTGTTTCCTGTATTGTGACGAGTTATGCGAACATAAATGAAGGGAACAGCTGATTTTTTTTCGCGATTTCATGTTTGTAGTCCTGTAGTAAAAGTTGTTCATAATAATAACTACAATGACCCTTAAAGAGGCTATCCATTTATTACCGAACGCGGACAGCCTGTTTATATTGATTGAAATAACACAAAGGGCTGGAATAGTTAGGTTCCGGGATTCTGGCTCTTAAAAGAGCCGTTTGGCATCCCAAACAGCTCTTTTAAGAGCCAGAAAAATCTTGAGAGAGATCGATTCGTGCTATCGTGGTGAAAGGATACGTCACCTAGACTCACAACGACCTAGACTTTATTTTTTGAGGATGGGAAATCATCAAATGACCTCCCGCTCTGGGTGGAGCGGAAGGGAGTGTCAGACTCTTACTGACTAAAACCCACCCGTGTTCCTTCTATAGCCCTTTCTGTTCCAGGGCAGGGGTAACCCTTTCGGACGATCCCGCCACCCAACGACCCAGACTTAGACGCAGATGATGGTGTTGAAAAACATCGTGAGAAAACCTCGATTCCATAATCTAACATTACGCCTGTCTATCTGTATCGCTGAAGGGTGTGTCTGATTCCACTGGAAGTCGACACCAACATAATTGAGAAAAGGGTGGGCATATTTATCTACCCTTTTATCAACTATGTTGTACATTATTATGTGTAAACGTGTGTCGTGTCGCTGGAACGACTGTGTTTTAATTCTTGTTTTCCCTAAACTTTGCCACTTCCACGGCGTTGTCGGTGGCAGCGCAGAGGTCACTTTGACTGCATGTTTTGGGACACAGAGGGCGGGATAGGAGGTGGAGCATGATTTGTGACATAGCTCCACAATCACACCTTACTGCCGTTCCGTCAAGATAGCCCCACTTTACCAGGTTAGACTTACATCTTCCCACTTGTGTGAACGTGGGAAGTACATGCGAATATTGTAGCACGTGGCGGACAAAACAGAACGCGGAAGTTTTGTAACTTCTGCTTATCCGACAGGGAAAATGTATAAGCGTATATTGGTTCACATCAACGCGTGTTTGACAGGATGTTTGAACGTGGCAGAAGAAGTATGAATCGTCGCACGTGGTTTTATTTAGTGTCTGCCTACCCTTTTCCCATGACGACGAGAACGAGATGATGGCGTCGCACCGGTGCGATTTTTCTGCTTATCCACGTGGACAATGGCGTTAGCGTGTTGGTTTGACCTCTCGCCGTCTCGATGTCAAACCACAGTAATACCATTTGATAAATACCCTCCAAGGATGACATAGTAAGTACTTAATCTGTTCACAACTCATTTGTAGGGCTTCAAATACCATTTGTGCTGTCTTCGCAGACAAAAGCAGTATTTAAGCATTTACTATTTTCCTTCAACTATTTAAAATTTTGCATGCTATGTTTTATCCTAGCTAAACATGCTTGTGCCTCAATTTGTATTTAACACCCTTGTATAGCATGTTTTACGCAAATAAATATTCTATTCTATTCTATTCACCCTTATTAAATACGACTAAAATTTTTATTAGCCTGTTAATGTCCCACAGCCGGACAAAGGACTCTCTACGCTCTTTCCACCTCTCTCTGTCCAGAGCTGCCAAGGACCAATCTCTATGAAAGGAGTCCAGGTCATCCCGCCACCTCCGTCTGGGCCTGCCGCGATGTCGTTTGCCATTAAGCAGGACCCACTTGAAAATAAATGGTGAAAATCGAAATATGGGCGTACACATCTGTCTAACCCTTCGGGGATTACAGGCGCGATGTTATGTGTACTATTATTGTTTCACAGTTTAGACTTAGGTTAGTTTTAATATTTGTGTCTGAGGGATGCCTTCGCATTTGAAGAGGAGTTTTTCTGCAAAATTACATGCATTACATGCAGTTGTGCTGTTAATTGGCGACATGAAACCAATGTTTTCTTTTTTTTTCTCCACAGATTGGGTTTATTGACGACTCGGACGTCAAGTGTATGTAACTCCATACTGCGCTGCAAGCCTTGAGGGTCTTATGGCGATGGCGAATGGAGTTCGCCTGGCTGAACTTTCGGCTACACATTGTTGTAATTTCACAACCTGATTTGTCATCAATCAAAGCTAAGAAGAAGTGTGATTTTTCCCTAGACAGCTTGCTTTTATTGTTTTTAATAGTTTGAGAAACAAATTAGACCCATAGCCTAGTTTTACACCTAGCTAATGGCAATAGATACTCTCCTTATTACATTGGACAAATAATAACACCAGCAAAATGTTTGTGTACTATACATTCCTGCCCACCCCTGCCAAGAAACAGGCGTGATATTATGTATCAAGCTAAAATTCTATTCTTATCTACATACTGAAGGTATAGATAAGCGCGATGGTACTACAGATAACACAGACTCAATACAGATAAGGAGATATATGTTTTAAGATAAATGTCTGAAAGTAGATTTTATAGCTTATAGTTAAGTTTATAGTTATTGAGATACGCCTCAGCCTAAATTCGAGTTGAATGGAGTTATTGGAGTGGCCTATATCTGGCAGACAGCGCCTGTCTGGGTCTGTCTGTCTGGATTTTTAATATTATGTTTTCATTTTACATAGTATTAGGTAGCAGTTTTACAAAATAGTTGATTGTATTGCTTTCCGTGGTTTTGAAAACAATAAAGAATGTGTGACTATTGCTTAGTAAAGTACATATTTATTTTTCCTCTTGTGACTTACAAAGTTACATATTACAAATTAAGGACAGTTTTTTCAAGATTTGAGAATGAAATAGTTGCACATCGTGAACATATTGGCCGTATAATGCAAGATCTGTCAATCTGCCCAGCCATTTTGCAACTGTGTTTGCTTCCCGTATATATTGTATGCTGCTGAATTTGAGTGTGCAAAAGATGATATGACTACTGAGATGACAACTAATAGAGAAGTATGGAATAAAAAGACATGTTGCTGACATTATGGAATGTTTTAAATTTTTAAGAGATTATCCAAGGACCTGGAATGTTTTGTGTATGAATATGGATGGCTATAAGAGCAGGGGAAGATGAAAGGAACGATGGATGAACTTTGTGAAAGATAATATGGGTCAAAAGGGGGTATCAAACACGATGATGACTAATAGAGAAGTATCGACGAAAAATACATGCTGCACCGACCCCAAATAAAATGGGATATGAGCAGGAGAATGATGATGGTATGTCTAGATGTCATGTATATGTATTATGTACCTATTGAGTTACAAAGACATTAAAAATGCCTACAGATATTTATTGCACATGGTCATGTTTCACAAATTGATAAATTGGAACTAGCAAACTTCCTGTTATTTTTTTAATGTTACATGTGCAATAAAAGCTAATTAAAAAGAAAAAAATCTGAGTTACCGAGTTTCCCAATTCTAAATAAGTAGGACAACTATTCTTCGATCAAAAATTATTAATTTTCATTTTCCGAACTATGTTGGAGTTGGCTTTCAGTCTAACTGGATGCAGCTGAGTACCAGTATTTTACATGGACTGCCTATTTGACCTCCAAAACCTAGTTACTGGGTAACAGGATACCCCTTGGTAAAACTGGTTGTCAGACTTTATGGCTTCTAACAACTAAACTCTTCAATTGAGTGTTACTTAATTCAATAGTTAAACTTGTTAATAAATATGGTAATCCAATTTAGTGATGTGAGTCATATAAGTGGGATATTGAATACTAAAAATGGATCAATGTTTTTTTTTTAATCAATACAGTGAACATCCTGTTAAAAAGATGATTCATTAACTTCATAATTGGCTTATGTACAGCATTTTGTAATGGGAAGATGTACAGTTATTTTCAAAATAAAGTTTTAGACCTAGTTGTTTTTTCAAAGAAAAGTCTCTACTCCTAAAACTAATGATCACCAAACTGGTTCAAAACAAGTATTAATTTTAATGAATACCACTTGAACACGTTAATTGGAACTAATGGGCTAAAACGCGATTAAAACTCTCATTTTTTAAATTGTTTCACTGGCATAAAGTAAATGAGTATATACCTCGTCTACTAGGTCTCGAAACTTTCGATTATCGATCTGGCACACGGTAAAGTCACAACACTGCAATCCAAATACACAAACACTCTTGCACTGTGAAATGAGTGAAACTTCGAAACCGCCAGGCAGCCGCGCCTGCTCACTAATTAAGTTAGCCGCTCTACGCACCAACAAATATTTGTACATATACACTTAGGTAAACCCGTAGACGGTGCGACGCGCGACAAGAATGAGGAACTAAGAAAAGTGAAGATGTAAAGCCGTGCGTCCTCGACTCAAAAAAAACCTGTTCCCTCATTCACCTACTAATCTAAAGAACGGGGGCTTCCGTCCGCGATAATTCGACGTCCACGCGCCACAGACACTACAATACGAGAAACTAACGCCACTTTTTACGACTACTTCCCGATAATATGACGATTATCAATATTAAATATTCGATACTCGATAGGTGAAAGGAGACATACCTTTGATGGAGCTCGGTTAGATGTATCGAAACAATATCCAGTGAGTCCGTTATGAGAAAAAATACACTTCAACACTGAAAAGTCGTTCACAAATTGTTATAATCACTAACAAATAGTTACACCCACGATTATTGAAAACGGTATTCAGTATGCGGCGGATAAGCGCTAGCCCGTAAAAGACGCCATTTTGATTTCGTCAACTAAAGGTTATAGACAAGATAGAACCGAGCGTTTTGTAACTGCAGAAATTCGATTAAAATACGATTGAAGATTATTTTTCAAACCACAATCCCAACCTAATCATGCGTTTCTTTGGTAAAAATATCGATCTTGAATTTAATTTTTGACACTGTGTTTACACTAAAGCCACGGAAAGTGTCGATCAGATAATTTTAATTGCACATCAAGATCCGAACCATGAAACAAAACGTAAAATCAATACTTGTTGTCAGATTTCAAAATAAATATTTGTAATGAGCATTTTGTAAGTAGGCGGCTAAACATTTTCATTTGAATTAAAAACTAATGTTTTTATAAAACATAAAAGTATAAAAATAATAATAATTTTAACAAGAATGTTTGCAATTCTTTAGACCATTACAAACTTATGACCATAACAATGTTGTCTATGGTATTCAATGATACCATACTCCAACATTTTCCCTGACTTCTGGCAACCTTATGGACAACAAATTAATCTACAGGCATGACTTTATTTGTACCTCATTTTAAAAGTCAAAGTCAAATCATTTATTTCAAATAGGCATAAAAGGCACTTTTGAATGTCAAAAATTATATTAAAATAAAATTGATTCTAGACGCCCCTTCCAAAAGGCAGTTTTCGTATGGAGAAGAATGGGCAAGAAACTCCGCCGTTACTCTTTTAAAATATTTTCCAATATTTTGCAACCACCGATGATTAAAAGTACGTCATCGATTACTAAAATATAAAAGAGGAAGTGAAGAAAACTTCAATCACCTAACTTCTTCTTCACTAAGTAAAGTAGGTACATTGACTACTTTTAGTATCTACTAAAAAAATGAGGTTTTGCATTCCACGTGTTTTTCAATTTTGTTTTCTTTCAACTTACGTGTAAACAAACGCAATAAGATTAATTTTACAGCCGTCACTGCATCTACCTTCACAGATTCGAAGCGAATATTACACGAACATAGGCATAAGCAATGGCATAGCTAGTCTTTACGGGAATCCTGTATCAAAATATGCTGACGGCCCTTTTTAGCTTACTACGGCAAAGCTCAAAAGGAGGGTATTGTTTTTCATAAATACCATCCTGAGTGAGAAGTTTATAAGCTGTCATCGTAACCTTACTTAGAGAATGCAAGAACGATTGAAGCGAGCTCGAAAATTGAAGCATCTTGACCCGGATACGTTAAGTTTTCATTGAAGAGTGAGCGAAGTGACATAGAAAACTGGAAATGAGTAAATAAATAAACAAAGGAAGGGAATAAGGATCTTGGTTTACTTTTTCAAAAAAATCTGAACTAAAATCTTCCGCTCAAAACCCTTTTTCAATGAATTTAAATTGGATTTATGTATAGGTACTTAACAGCACTAAATGCGTAAAGCTTAGCAATAAACGTAATAGTTTATATTTTGATTTGTTGTATATTCGAAAATAATTATTGCTTGGACTATTCGTCTTCTTGATAGATGTATATGTAGATATTGCTGATTTACTAAATATTATAACTTCTGCTGAGTAGGAGGAGGAGATGGTGAAGATAGGAATTTATAAAAACCTAGCAGTATTCTGGTCACTTTCACTGTCCACAAAGGTGATACAATAGTTAATACACACCCTTATTCATAACAATGTTTCCATTTTTTGTCTCATTATCTGCTTGTATTGCAATAAACCACTGAAAACGTTATTGAAATATGTAATTTTTTTCATACAAAAACAAAAACTAAAAATAATGCGAATTTATTTCACAAGTGTGAATACTGCCTAACAATTAACCATTTTTATGGGGTAATAAAAATTTGGAGCAGTAACCCCAAAACCAATTGTCAAATAAAAGTAGCAAGCAGCTGTGCATATACGTGTTTTTATTTATTAATATCTCGATAATGTGCGTTTAAAACACGAAAATTAAATGTGAAACGCGAAATCATAATGTCGAGCCGTCGTTCGATCCTCGGATCGGCGCTTGACGCTCTACCTCCGCCCACTGATCCATTACGCGAATTATTTGAGGCATGTAAAACAGGCGATGCTGTTCGGGTAAAAAAGTTAATTACACCCCAAACTGTGAATGCCAGGGACACTGCTGGCCGAAAATCGACTCCTCTACACTTCGCTGCAGGTAATAACACACAAACAACTTTTAAAAACTCGATAATTTTGTCATGAAACACGATTTTGAAAAACGGGTGAAAGGACGGACAGACCACAATAGGAAGTCGTAAGTTTAAAAAAATTGCATAATTAGTTACGCTTGTTGATTGGCGTTTCGTGTTTTATGTCTTTTGTTGTGTTTTACTCATGTTTTTCTGACGTAATGTTATTGCGGTGTTGAAATTCGCGAGAGAAACAAAAATTCTGACTGTTCATAACTTGGCGTCACGCTCTAGTACTTTTACCTTGTTTATCATCACGATATATCCGCTGTGGGGTAAGCAGACAGGTGGGGTAATATTCCAGTGTGTGTGTGAACTTGTTTTAGTCTGCCTGTGTTTTTTTTTTAATAATTAGTTATTTTAAAATTAATGTGTTACATCTTTAAAATTTTCTTGTGTTCTTACGTCAAAGGTATTTAGAACAACTTGTAATAACTCCTTGAGTGTTTTTATTTAAGTATTTACACACATAATAAAACACTAACAGTTTTAAAATAATAATATTTACAAGTATATAAAAAGGAGGGGAAATCATCAAAGGGCATCACAAAATTTGTCCGCATCGCTGTCAATAGGAAACGTGCCCAAACTGCTTGTAGTATTACCACATTGTATGGCAATATGTTTATACATTTTTTTTTTTTTTTGCTTATTTATTTCCAAACATGCGATCGGTTCTTGAACCATAAGCAGTTGTTTATGAGCGTGTTTGACATGTTAGGCTTGCCCTCCCATTGTAAGGCTGCCTTTGGATATTGCTTTACTCATAGTATGTTATCCCAAGTGTGCAGTCTTTTAAGACGTCTTGTTGGCAGCGATTCACTTAGAGCCTGTGCAAGGCTGTTTTCATGATTTATTATCCTCTCTCTGTAAGCTTTTGTCATACTTTTGATTTCCTCTTTTTTATACATATAATAACTTAAATTATCTTGCTGAACGGTATTCTGTGCTTAGTAAAGGTGATAATAGAGAATTTGACATCATGTTATGACTTGCTGTCAGTTTCTTAAAACCCTTGTGAGAACTTGTGCTTAGATCATGGTTAAAAGAAAACATAAAATTGTACCTACTACAATTGTAATACGCTTGCTACACATTTATGACTAAACTACTTATATTATGCTCATACCTGGTGCAAGCGAGTAAGGAGTTGAATATTCTTTGCAAAGAGTTCTCGTTTGACCCATTTACCACCAAAAACTATTCTGCACACACTCGATGGAATGCTGACTTTTTTAAAAGTGCATAGTGCTTATATACCTTATATATGTATTTTTTTCTATCGTGCTTGTTAGTGATCCTAAGATTTCTACGACATTTTCTGTTTGTGCCTGTGAGAACCTGTACTTGGCTTTGTCTCACATATAATTGTTATTCGTCTGTTATAGCAGTTGGTTCTCCTATAAATAAATAAATAATTTAGATAAATATTGGCTGAAAGGTGACTTTTAACCGACAGAAGGCTTGCCCTGTGTATTCAATAACCATAACTCCATAGATGTTTAAAGCAAAGATATTAATAATAGTTAGTGACAATTTGTAATAAAATAAACAGACAAATGAAAAGCCACTTCAGCCTACATTTTACTAACTATGTTGGTGTCGGCTTCAAGTGTAACTGGACGCAGCTGAATACTAGTATGCATGGAGCGACTGCCTATCTGACCTCCACAACCCAGTTACTGGCTAATACAATACCTCTTGGTAAGACTGGTGGACAGGCTTCTGACGACCCGTAACGACTGTCAAAGATCCACGAATGACAGCCGGGCCCTACCGCTAGACATGCTTTCCGAGACACGGAGGGGTCTCGGTAAGTCAAGATGGTCTACAGTGTAGCTTAACCTGATCGATCAACCAGTGCGGCTGATATTATTTCACCTCTTTTTTTTAATTAAAAAGCCCCTTGATTTATTGAATTATAGCGATGTATTTGATTAGAAGTTTTGTAATACCTACAAACTTTTCAATATACAAGTATCTGCAATCTATTGTTAGTTATTAAAGTAATCTAGTTTGTGGAAATTGTTTCAATAGTATTGAAGAGAATAGATTATTACTGATTAAAAACTTCTTAGTATATTTAAGTATTGCTGTATTGTCTTCCACAGACAATCAAAGGACATGACGGCGCGGTTGGCGCAGTGGTTAAGCGATTAACTGCTGCGCTGCGTGTCGCGGGTTCGATTCCCGCACGGAACAAATACTTGTATGAGCTATAAGTACTTGTTCCGGGCCTTGCTAAAAATGTTCGTAAACGCACCCCCGATACCGGAGAAATTCCTAGTGTGGGGCAACGTTTTTTATTAAAAAAAAATAAAGTCTAGCCAGAAAAAACAACTTACTGCTGTCTTATGGGATATGACCTCTTGAGCATTTTTTACTAATATAACGAAACCAACACGCACTGGGCCCGTGTGGTGGATTCCCCCAACCCCACTCCCTCTCACAGAGAGGAGGCATGTGTCCCAGCAGTGGGAACATTATCGGCTGCATAGCTAGCCCGCTATATACCTCTTTATAATATTAATATAGATTTCAGTAGTTACAAATCTAACTGTGATCTTCTATTACCAATTTGACGGTCACTAGATACCTATTAAAAACAAAACAACCAATAATTTAGCAGTAGATTGGATAATAGAAGCACTTTCACTAACAATATAAATGAGATTCAGTCATGAATCATATGAATGTGATATGACTCAGCCTAAAGCTGAGTGCACATCACAGCTGTATCGCATCGCATCCATACTAATATTTGTTATTAGCTGCGCCCCGCGGTTTTTCGCAGTTTCCCGCATAAGTCTCGATCCCGTGGGAATATCGGGATAAAAAGTAGTCTATATGTTAATTCTGGTTATAAACCATCTGTGTGCCAAATTTCATCGAAATCCGTTCAGTAGTTTTTGCGTGAAAGAGTAACATACATCCATCCATACAAACTTTCACCTTTATAATATTAATAAGGAGGATAGTTGGATTATCAGCCGTTTGTCCCGTGGTATCGGTATCTACCTACCCACTCTGGGCGCGCGTGGTAGATTATAGCCCACTCCCTCTCACAGAGAGGAGGCCTGTGTCCCAGCAGTGGGAACATTATTACGGGAGTTGTAGACCGTAGGTTCGAACCGTCAGACGAAAATCAGACGAGCTCTTTACTTTGCCTAAATTATTTCATCACCACGGCTCTGAAAATGGCGAAGGAAAACATCGTGAGGAAACCGGCATGTCCTAGAACCATAAATTTCGAAGACATGTGTCATCTAGCAACCCGCACTGGGCCCGCGTGGTGGGTTACGGCCCATTCCCTCTCACAGACTGAAGGCCTGTGTCCCAGGGGCTGCAGTCTCGACATTCATTGCGATCGCTTTACGACCGAATTCGGTCGCAAAGTCCCGGATTGACAGGTGTAATGTATGGAGTATTGGAGTGACAGGACTTTGCGACCGAATTCGGTCGCCAAGCGATCGCTATGAATGTCGAGACTGCAGCCCCTGGAGTGGGAACGTTACAGGTTGATTATGCTAGCTACACATACATACATTCACGCCTTCTTCCCAGGTGGTAGGCAGAAACTATAGAACGCCACCACCTACGATCCTTACATACTCTTTAGCTTCGTTAACATTCATATTTTTGTCAACTTTCCTTTTTCCTACTAACCTCCTGTACAAATCTTGTGAAGTATTAACAGTTCGACAGTTATTTACTATGAGCATTTATTAAAACAACACAAAGCTCTACCCTACAGCATTTGATATACTAATAAAAGACGTGAAGATATAGTTTGTCCACAAAATTCTACAAAACATGCTTTTACAGCCAAATTTTAGCAGTACCTCGGACCTCTCCTATATAATAGACTAAACTCGAAAGGAAACATTTATTCTCTGAACTATACAAATTGTAAGAGAATCCTCAAGGAGGCTCTCCAAAGTATGTCTTACGAAGAAACAGAGAATTTACTAACTGTGTTAAAGTAAATATAGGTATACAAATATTTATCAAATTTAGAAACTAGGAGTTATGCTACTCAACATATAATTATTTTTCTATTGTCAACTTTCTCGCCTGAAACACAGGATTACCTAGTTCAGGCACGTAAGTCTTAGGAATATAAATTACATATAAGCAAAACTGTACTACTATTCATGCCTCATAATTTTTTGAATAAATATATTATTATAATATTATATATCAAGTCATACTCGCACCGGCGCCGGTTGATCTGCCCACCCTGCTGGATAATGCAGGCGTTATGAATTTATGATACTTTATGTTGATTGACAAATAGATTCACTTTCTAGCACAGTTTATCATTGATTGAATAATATAAATTAATTATAAATTCAGTATGAGTCAGTATTGTCTGTGTTGGTACAAGTGTATTTACGAGTATGTTGAAATGACGACAATAATAATATTAATATCTGATAAGTGTTTTACAAGAAAGTATTTTAATGTATATGGTATAATATGTATAACATTACACCTCTATTCCTGGAACCTCCTTCAAAACTATTCAGTGTACAGTTTTGACTTCGTCACTATTTTATTATGCAGGGTGGTGGCTGGGCGCGCCGGCATTGCCGCGCAAACTGTAACATATTATTATGTAACAGAGCAGAGGGGCAAATCTTGTAATTTTAAGAAGGTTCACAGTCTAATCTCAGTCTCAATCTGTCAAAAATAACTCTAGTTTCCCTACATTTCCGACAAGTTGATTGTCTAAGACATTGATGGTTTACAGGATTGATTACAGGAATTGGCCTTCTGCAGTGCGATTCTGTAATCATCTCACCGTGAAAACTTAGGTGAAGTGAGCGTGGAGTGAGCTGTCATGCCAACTAATGCTAGGGATTGACACTATTGACAGCTCACTCTAAGCTCACTTGACCTAAGTTTTCACGGTGAGATTTTTACAGAATCGATCGGCAGGTTGCGCGTCGATGTCCCTGCCAACCTGTATGTGTATAGACAGAAGCAAAATTATAAGCACAAGGTCGCGACTTCAGTCCACTCGTATTTCACTTGTTTGCCAACCTATTACTTACATAAAAATGCGGAGAGATTTATGAAGAATACATTAATATTCATTAAGTTTTTGCTAAATATAACACAGCAGCTGTTACACAATAGATTGACCGAATACATACTAAATAAATAGATAGGCGTGCAAATTATTTAAATGTAGTCTCAATTTGGAAAATTAGATCGTTATTATAAAACGCCTGTTTCCTAGAAGGGGTGTGCCTAGGTGTAATTGTAAACCCATATTTCGTCAGTTATGTTACACCGTTTGTCCACTCGCCACCTAGTGTTTGAGTTGTAACTTATGAACAACTACAGTACTCCGATCCAGCCTGTCTCTTGCTGCCCTCTCCCAAGGACGCCCTAAGCCGAGGTCCGTACCCCACAGGGGGTGCCCTTAGCGTGTAGTTGTTTTCAGCTCTGTCTGAAAGCCTTAGTTTATTGAGGCATCCATAGGCTAGCCTGGTTAAGCAGCCGACGACCTCCTGGGTTGAATTGCGAGATGCTATTAAAAAAAAAACCGGCCAAGTGGGAGTCGGACTCTCGCACCAGGGGTTCCGTACAATTTAAAATGATTAAAAATATTTTTATTATATGATGTAACTAAATATTTACGGTTTTCGCAATTTTTCCTTTATCTGTGCTATAAGACGTTGCTTCGTACCAAATTTCAAAATTCTGAGTTCACGGGAAGTGTAGAAGTACTCTGTAGGTTTTGATTCCCTTGCGAGTGTCGAAAATTTGCGGAAATTCGCGGCATAAACGGCTGTATATTTTGATTGCGTTGGCTTAGAAGTTTGATTTTTTCACAGCTCCAAGGATCAGTAGACCTGAGTATTTGATATAAATTCCAGCTGGATACCTCCACGCGTTCCTGAGAAAAAGGGTCTTGACAGACAGACAGACGAACGGACGGACAACAAAGTGATCATATAAAAGGTTCCGTTTTTTCCTTTCGAGGTACGGAACCCTAAAAACTACTGCAGTGCAGCGCTGATGCGCGTACAGCTACATCGTGCTGACGAGGACCGTCGTCGGTCGAGCTCGTAGCATGTTGTGTAGCTTCATTCTGCCTACCCCTTTAAGGCTGGATTGAAGGTTTCTACTAACATAAATCTGAAAATAATTTATCTATAATTCAATCTAGGCAGCTTGCAAATTCTTTTGTTTAAGATCTAAATTATTTGTCCTTGGCCTTGTAAGATATTGCGATTTCTCTTTTATTTTGTGAGCAGATTGTAGAACCTTGTGGGTTAGGCTTTAAGTAAATCCACTGTTGTTTTTTTTTAATTACATATAGATTCGTGTAAAACTATTTCATATTTTTACCTATCTATGTACCTACTAATAATAAAACTGAATCCGTCTTATTACAAAACGAAATCTAACTTTAGTTCTAGCCTAAAAGTTTGAGCCAGTATTTGCAATTCGAACTTTATTTTGATTAAAGCAAAGTTCTTAATACTAAAATGACAACATAGCACCGAACTAAACTGTAATTTTTGTATAAAGAACTGCTGTTCTATAACAGTTCGTTTCTAAATTCAATAATTCGCTCGGTGGTCTAAACCAGCCGATCGATTCTGTAAAAACCTCACCGTGAAAAGTTAGGTGAAGTGAGCTGTCAATAGTGTCAATCCCTAGCATTAGTTGGAATGACAGCTCATTCCACGCTCACTTCACCTAAGTTTTGACGGTGAGATGGTTACAGAATCGCACTGCTGATCTAAAGAAAAACCTGTTTTGTAATAAGGGGGTAAGGGTTTGTTTTTTTTTGAACGCGCTAATCTGTGGAAATAACTGTCGGATTTGAATAAATAATTTCGCATTCAATAGCCCAATTCTTGAGGATGGCTACAGGCTATTTAACATCACGCTATGACGCTTAGGAACCGAGCAAAACGGAAAAACGTCAGAAAGAACGCTAAACGAAAACGAAGTATTAGCGCGGGCGGGCAATACGATGCGACGGACGCAGTGATGTGTCGGGGAAAAAGTAACCACGCGGACGGCAGAAGCTTACTTATAATTTGAACCAAGAAATACTTGTAATTATCAGACAAAAGAAAATAATGAGAAATAGTACAAACACTATTACACGACAATCATATTTGTAGCGGTATCTACAACGCCAAATGCGAACAACGCGTCATACTGACGTCACACAAATCCTGCATCTCGCAAGCAGAGTTTACCGCGCAATCAGCATACATACAAACTTCCCGACATCAGTCGTGGGGCAATTGCCCGCCAGACACAATACCCATCTGGTTGGAGGATCCTCCCTTTTCTATGGAGGATGAGTGAACTTTACACCCTGTTCCTCATACTTCCAAATATTTTTTTTTATACTAGATGAGTTCGGCGTTTCCTATCTGACTAGTCTGAGAAGAAAGGCCGAAACAAACTCAGAGGTCACAGTCTCTTTTAAAGTCCAGACATAATCTTGGTCAGATCATGTGAAGACCATGTCGATTGGTGTCTGAAATGGTCTTTCGAGGAAAGAACCACACAGATTGAATGGACCTGTCCAGTCGGTGCACAACAAATAGTTAGCACATTTATCACTTTTACTTTACAAAACAAGTTAGATAATCTAAATTGATTGCACACTAGCGATAACATATATTGTAATAAATTAACCAATTAACTGTGATTTTACTTTATAATTAACAATGTGTAACAACCTGTCTCGAGTACAGGCAACCGCACACGTGGTCACACTTGCACTACGATAATCGCCTTTAATGCTAGGACATAAAGCCACTGTTTATTTATTTATTTTAGAATCTCCAACAAATATAATACACTAGATTACAGGAGACCACTCAGCATGCACACGAAAACAACTAAGCTAACAAATTAAATACCTAATACATAATAAAAGAAATCACGTTAGGCCGTTGGTCCCGGCTGTCATTCGTGGATCTTTGACAGTCGTTACGGGTCGTCAGATGCTCGAAAGTCTGACAACCAGTCTTACCAAGGGGTATCGTATTACCCAGTAGCTGGGTTGTGGAGGTCAGATAGGCAGTCGCTCCATGTAAAATACTAGTATTCATCTGCATCCGGTTAGACTGGAAGCCGACCCCATCATAGGGGACCCCAACTTGGGAAAAGGCTCTGCAGATGCCGTAGACATAATAATAACAAAAAAAATTGACAGTTTCCAGTGTCAATTTTTTTTATTTGTTCTCTGTCAAAGAAAAGGAAGAAAGAAATAAACTACATTTGAATCGCAACATATTCGCCAAAAATGTAAACAATTAATATGAGTTTATGGAAAAATAACGTTAATTCCTACACAATAAAGTTCAGTTTACGCTACAACTTCAAACATTTTTATAACTTTTTCAATAGTGCTAGTCACTCTGAAATCAACTTAATCACCATTGAAATAAAGTTGATATTTGTTTAACTTGAAATAATGTAAATTTGAAACATAACTACAATTTGAATATACGTTTATTTGCCGTAAACATCACCCAAAAAAGAAAGAAAAAGAATAGTTTTTTTTAATGAAATCCTACTAATATTATAAACGTGAAAGTTTGTATGGATGGATGGATGTTTGTTACTCTTTCACGCAAAAACTACTGAGCGGATTTGGATGAAATTTGGCACACAGATAGTTTGTAACTAGGATTAAACACAGGATATTTTTTTATCCCGATATTCCCACAGGATCGAAACTTATGCGGGTGAAACCGCGGGGCGCAGCTAGTTGGTAATCAAATAAGAACATATCCAATTCGATTTCTTAAAGCAGTCAATATACCTGCCTATATATTTTAAATTTTGATAATAAATTAATGATCTGACCTTCAAACTCTCTTCTTTCCAGGATACGGGCGCAGGGAAGTAGTGGAGATCCTCATAGCTGCCGGGGCGGCTCTCCAAGCGCGAGACGACGGCGGGCTGCAGCCGCTACACAACGCCTGCTCCTTCGGGCATGCGGACGTGGTGAGGGCTCTGCTGGGGGCCGGCGCGGCGCCCGCAGCCAGGGATAACTGGGGGTATACGCCCTTACACGAGGCAGCTGCTAAGGGGAAGGTCGACGTTTGTATAGGTGAGTCCAAAAAAGGTTCTTTAAGAGTTCTCTAAGCGTGTGACGACAACAGAATTATGGTGTCCCTTTTTAGGGTTCCGTAGCCACATGGCTAAAACGGAACCCTGGATGGATTCGTCATGTCTGTCTGTCTGTCCGTCCGTATGTCACAGCCATTTTTTTTTTCGAAACTATAAGAACTATACTGTTGAAACTTGGTAAGTAGATGTGTTCTGTGAACCGCATTAAGATTTTCACACAAAAATAGAAAAAAAAAACAATAAATTTTGGGGGTTCCCCATACTTAAAACTGAAACTCAATTTTTTTTTTTCATCAAACCCATACGTGTGGGGTATCTATGGATAGGTCTTCAAAAATGATATTGAGGTTTCTAATATAATTTTTTTCTAAACTGAATATAATATTCTCCCCAGCGTTACTCCAACACGGAGCTGACCCCAACATCCGCAACACGGAAGGCAAGACCCCGCTCGATCTAGCCGACTCTGCTACCAGGCCTGTGTTGACAGGTAAGATTATAACTGCAGTCATTTAGTTTACTCCCTTTTTATATTATTTAATCATTAATTTCGAGCAACAAGACTCTGAAGCGCAGGTCACACCGCCAGCTGGCGGGCGGGCGGGCGAGCCGAGCGAGCATCGTCTCACCTTTTTTCATACTTCGGTAGCTTATCTCTGTAGTTCGCGGTGTGAACCCAAGTATGAAAAAAGGTGAAACGATGCCTCGCTCGGCTCGCCCGCCCGCCCGCCAGCTGGCGGTGTGGCCTGCGCTTTACCGTCTTATTACAAAACGGAACCTAACTTTAGTTCTAGCCTAAACTATTGAGCCAGTACTTGTATTTCGAACTTTATTTAGATTTACGCAAAGTTCTTAATACTAAAATGACAACTTAGCACCGAACTAAGCTGTCATTTTTGTATAAAGAACTGCATTTCTCTATCAGTTGGGTTCTTAATTCAATAACCGGGTCAGTGGAACAACTACCTGTAGGCAATACAAATATTTGTTCCGTGCGTGAATCGAACCCGCGACACGCAGCGCAGTAGTTGATCGCTCAGCCACCGATCGATCTTGGTTGGTCGATCATTCCGTGAAGGGGTTGCCGTTTGGACAATTACACACCGCTATCGATTAATCCATCACCCTCTTCTAACTTCCAGGTGAATACTGTGCAGCAGACGTGCTAGAAGCAGCTCGGTCCGGCGCCGATGACCGTCTCGCGTCCCTCCTGACGCCACTAAACGTCAACGTCCACGCGAGTGACGGCAGACGGTCCACTCCGTTACACCTGGCTGCGGGGTACAATAGAGCGAGGGCAGTGAGGTTACTGCTTCAAAGGGGTGCTGATGTTCATGCTAAGGATAAAGGGTGAGTAGACTTCGGAGTAGACCGCGGTCTTTTGGAGAATAGACTGCGGTCTTTTGGGGAGTAGACTGAGGTCTTTTGGGGAGTAGACAGCGGTCTTTTAGTCAGTAGACTGCAGTCTTTTGGAGAGTAGACAGTAGACAGGGGTATTTTGGGGAGCAGATCATTGTCTTTTGGAAAAAATAGTAGACCAATGGACACACGATATTCTAATGGCTTTCTTATCAGACCATGTTTTTTTTTCCATCAGGCGACGAAAAACCAGCAATGATATTTATGTACATGTGAAAAATGTTTTTTTTTTGTCTGCCAGAAGAACAGTGGCTTTCAATATCGCGGGTCTCTCGAACAAACTTAAAATTACTTACTATTTGGCAGTAGGTCATAGGCTCGCACTAGAATCTATATAGGACACAAACATCTGTGCTATACACTTCTGCCTACCCTTTCATGAAATACAGACCTGCCGGTCGATTCTGTAACCATATCACCGTGAAAAGCTAGGTGAAGTGAGCGTGCAGTGAGCTGACATTCCAACTAATGCTAGGGATTGACACTATTGACAACTCACTCTAAGCTCACTTTACCTAACTTTTCACGGCGAGATTTTTACAGAATCGATCGGCAGAAGGCCAATTCCCGTATTTAAAAACGTTCAAAATCTAGTTGCAATCGCATATCAGCGACAATCAATGTCAAAAATGTAGGGAAATTAGAGGTATTTTTGACAAATTGACACTGAGATCAGACTGTGAACGTGCTTAAAATTACGAGAATTGCCCCTCTTGATATTTCGTTACTAACTTCATATTTTTCTTTTATTTTTACAGAGGCCTAGTCCCCCTCCATAACGCGTGTTCGTACGGCCACTACGAGGTAACGGAGCTGCTGGTGCGCGCGGGTGCGGATGTGAACGCGACGGACCTGTGGGCCTTCACGCCGCTACACGAGGCAGCCAGCAAGGCGCGGCTGGAGGTAACAACGAGGCTTATTTTGATTTAATTTAATATTTGAATTGTTTTTGTTTTATCTTTTTGACGCTTTTAACGTTCTGCACCGTTCTCATATGCATAATTTTTAACATGAATGATGTAAGCAATACTTTGTAACCAAATTATTGTTACAATTAACAACATAATTATACCTATGCCTACCTATGTCATCACCAATATAAATAATTCTTATCTAAAATAGATAAGAAACAAAATGTTCTATTCTACGCCTCTGACTACGTTTGATATATTTCTAAAATCGCCAACATTGCAGTACCAGCAGTGAGTAAGCACGACATGGTGATCAATGATTTTGATTTAAGAGTGTCCATGGAGTTTCTTGCCCGTTCTTCTCCATAGGCACCTACTGCGCTTTGGAATGGGCAACTAGCTTCATCTTTTTGACTGACCGACCCCTTGACAATTCAAAAGTGCCTGTAATTGGTTTAGTTGAAATAAATAGTTTGAGTTTGAGGCTATCTTCGGGAATACGGAAAATCGTAACTATACAAGATAGTGGTGATTTTAATAGCGAGTAGACCACGGTCTACTCTGTTAGTAGACTAGTAGACCACGGTCTTCTAAGCCAATAGACCGCAGTCTTTTGTTTAGTAGTTAGGTAGTTACCTTGTATAAAGTTGCGGCTATAGTAGACTAGTCTTTTATAACAGTAGACCACGGTCTTCTAAGCATCAACTTGTTATTATTTTTTTTTTGTGTGTGTGTTCTTTTTTATTCGTCATGTTTGCTGCAAATAAATGTATTTTCTTTCTTTTCTTTTTTTTTCAATTAAGCAATTAATTAATTGCATCTAGCAGTATAAACCAATCAGAATTTAGCTAATTAGAAGGCTGTGTAATCAGACTAATAGTAATGATTTACTGTTAACGCATTATGAACCTTATTATTATGTCCCTATTACAGGTATGTTCTCTACTGCTGAGTGAAGGCGCAGACCCCACGCTACTGAACTGCCACGGGAAATCAGCCCTAGATGTCGCTCCTACCAGGGAGTTGCAGGAGAGATTAGCTTGTGAGTATTTAATAGACACGATAGCTCGTCGTTTAAATTAAGTATAAGTCGTATTTTGATCAGTTGTTAGAACCCTCATTGTTCTAGTTTAACCCGTTGAATGCCGTGATTACAGACACAATTAAAAAGCCATTGTGTCTCGCGTGTATCTACGTTCCGGCAAATGAAGGGTTAAGAGAGAGATAGAACTATAAAAAACACTTAACAACGCTCTTCTTTGCAACATAAAAATACATTTTTTACAGAAATCGGCCCAGTAATAATTGAAAAGTCGGTGTAAATACATGAAAACACCGGTGGCTAATTGAGAATCCCTTCTATACTATTAAAGAATTCCTTCAGTTTAAATCTAAATGATATAATTGTACCTATACCACAAAATTTGCATGTCATTATGTTATGATTGAATACGTTATAGACATGGGTAGCTCGTGAGCGAGTGATAGAAAAGAGCTAGCTCTTTTCGATTGACGTAGCTCTCGCTCACTCACTCGGTCGCTGGATAGCTCACTAGCTCAGTTAGCTCACTCAGGCTCACTAGCTCAGTACTTCAGCAAAACCAAACACAGCCACAAAAAAAAACTTGAAATGAACTAAACAACGGTAACAAAGAGTCTCAACTTCCACCAAAGAGCTATTGAAAATTGAAATGCAATGACTTGATTGAGCGGGCCAAGCCGTTTCCTTCGGTGCGCGTACGGCGGCGTCAGTCAAATGAGCTAACAGTCGGCGTCTGACCACTGAGCTATAGAAGAGCTACTGCGCTAGTGAGTAACAAAGAGTCAAAATTTCCAAAGAGCTATTGACTATTGAGCGAGCCGAACCGTCTCCTTCGACGCGCGTGTGGCGAGAATCAGATGAGCTAACAGTCGGCGTGTGATCACTGAGCTACAGAAGAGCTAGTGAGCTAGAAGAGTGATATAGCTCTTTAGAGTGAAAGAAAAAGTATTTATTGCGAATCGTACAGGATCATAAACTAAACTAAACTAAACACAGTTAAAAATAAAAATAAAACAAATTATATAAAAAATAACAAAAGGAAAAATGAAACAGAAAGTCCTATACGAGGCCAAAAGGCTCCTATCTCAGCAGGATGCTTCGACATTTAAAAAATAAATGTCGCAGCGCTGGTATTCTGATAGGGCCCGCTGTGATGTCACGGGCAATTACAGTAATAAATAAATAATAAAATAGATATAATTATGTAAAATATAGCAATAAAATAAATATTATTTAAAGAGCTAATCACTCTTTTTCTTTTCACTGAGCTATTTCGCCCATGTCTAATGTTAAGCTACTATTACACTACCATTGTAAGAACTTTTGTAACCATATTTATCTGTAAATAAATCTTTGACATGGACTTTGAAAAAAAAAAAGATCCGCCGAATGCATATCCTCCTCCATTTTATTTAGTTGGTTAAAAACACCGGTGTACTCTATGATTTTTGGGGGCACGTTGCTCTCGCATATTTTTATGATTTTTATTTTAATCAGCCCCTCCCTTAATTTCGTATAGGCAATCCCTGTTATGACGATACAACAGTACCCGTTGCTTTATAGTAAGTTAGAAACAATCGGCGGCACGGTTGGCGCAGTGGTTAAGCGATTGACTGTTGCGCTGCGTGTCGCGGGTTCGATTCCCGCACGGAACAAATATTTGTATGGCCTACAAGTAGTTGTTCCGCGTCTGGCTTTTTGTGTATGTCAGTTTAAATGTGTGTAAACGTACCCACGATACAGGAGAAATTCCTAGTGTGGGGCAAGGTTTTGTTTAAAAAAAAAATCATCTGATAATCTCAATCAATATCGTTTAATTTTCGAGCGTCTTACGGAATGGAAAGTGCTGCTTCAATAACATGTTTAACCTAATTCGCCTAAAAGATCGAAATTCTTGTTCTAAAAATTAAACTTACTTTAATTTCTTTACTTCCAGTCGAATACCGAGGCCACTGCCTGCTGGAAGCGTGTAGACTTGCCGAGCCCGCGAGGGTCAAGAAACAGCTGACTGCCGTCTCAGGACATCAACATCAGGTGAGAATCTGACCAAAATAATGTCTGAACTTTAAAAGAGACTGACCACATAGTTTGTTTCGAGGTTTCTTCTTTTAATAAGTAATGTTGGGCAAGCCTATAAGTGGATATATTTACCACAGTATTGAAGACTCGTGGTTACCTATTGTTACTAACTTACTATCCTTGGAAATATGTCGTTGGTATGCCTTGCTTAATAAATAAAGTTGATACTATTGTAGCGGTATCTACAACGCCACATGCGAACAACGCGTCATACTGACGTCACGCAAATCCTGCATCTCGCAAGCAGAGTTTACCGTGCAATTAGCATAGATACAATTTCCCAATATCAATCGTTGGGCAATTGCCCGCCAGACACAACACCCGTCTGGTTGGAGGATCCTCCCTTTTCTATGGAGGATGAGTGAACTTTACACCCTGTTCCTCATACCTCCAAACTGGTGATCCCGACGTGATTTGAATACGCAACCTTCGGAATAGTCAACAAAAAAAACGTGCGTAAACGTGCGTGCGTGCGTGCGTGCGTGCGTGGTGACGTGCGTGCGTGACGCGTTCGGTCGGGACCCCCTCGTCAGGAACTCGTTCCTTACGCGATACTCCCACCCACACACACACACTCGTATTGTATAACAGAAACTGACAGAAAGAGAGAAACTCGCATGTAGGGGGCTTAACGCTTTTTCCTTACGTGACGATTTCTACCATTCAAACCCTGCTGCAACCCGCTTAAGGCTGCTTTTCCACCAGCTGATGACGTGATATGCAGCTATGCTGCGAGGATGTGAAAGCTAAGCTACGAAACTGTGCGACCGTTTCCACTAATGCTAAGCTGTGTAGCGGAGCGAGTAAGATGTGTTATGAAGATGCGCCGCGAGGTAGCTGTGCGAGGAAGATGCGCAGCTCGAGCTATGCGATGCATCGATAGTAGGGAAGGCACGGGGTGTACTCTGCTCTGCACATAGCTACACCACTCGCGCATCCATAGCTCCCATCCACAGCACGCATCCATCCGTATAAAAACATAGCTTAGTTGAATTGGTCAAAATCAAAATCAAAAGTCATTTATTCAAATTAGGCTGAGAATCAGCACTTTTGGAACGTCAAAATTACAAAAGACAGTCCCCTTCCTAGTGCTATCGCTGGGAAGAAGAAGTGGCGCAACAAACTCCCCAGCAGCACAGCTGTATACAAATTGATTGTATACAATACTAGGTACATATGTTCGGTAATTCGGTTCGGTAAAAAAAAAAAAATAACAAAACAGAACATAAAATTAAATTATTTGCACTAATATGTCAGCTAGCCACGCCAATATACCAACAAATATAATAAAAACTATACGTACTCAAGCTAAAACGTAATTAGTTAAAATGTAAATAAAAAAACTTACTACCAAAATAAAAGCCTCCAGGCATAAAGGGCGTGACAGCTTACATATTTATGCATTGCTCGGTTCTGTTCACATAGCTGTCACTTGAAGTCACAAAAACATATAGTAAGACCATCGAAGTGCGACCTCTCGCGCCCGGCCCTGGTGCAAGCCATGGTCCGGGGCGAGAGAGAATGGGAGGCAGTCACCTCCTTCTGCGAAGCAGTCATGCTAGCGAAGGAGGTGGCGGGGAGGCTGAGGGAGAACACCTCACGCCTCAGCCGCCGCGGGAGACGCTCCGGGCGTCGGGAGCCGCGTGACGACTCCCGGCCACCGTAGGCGCGGGCCTGCGGGCGGTGAGTAATGGGTAGCTCACCGTCCGATCAGGACCAGGCCCGTGCCGGACGGCGCGTTGTGTTCCACGCGCGCCTCAAAGAGATGTCAGCAGAGGACGGGGCCCCACAGGGCCGAAGCCTGCCGGGGCGGTGGGATTTTCCGAAAGGTTAACCGCTGCCCTGGAACAGAAAGGGCTAAGGACGGAACACGGGTGGGTTTTAGTCAGTAAAAGTCTGACACTCCCTTCCGCTCCACCCAGAGCGGGAGGGGTCATTTGATGATTTCCCATCCACAAAAAAAAAAAAAAAAAAAAAGACCATCGAAGTAAAATAAGTTAATAACAATAACCTGTCAGTAAGCTAATACTGGATAAAGAACATAAACATTGTCTTGTGTTAAACTAGGGTGACAAACTATTCTTATCGTCTAAGTAGTCGTTGATGGAATAGTATGCCTATTGGTGGATAACAAATGCATCCATAGTAACGTAGCATAGCACATCTCTGGTGGAAAAGCAGCCTGGGGCATAAGGAACTTCGTTCCAAACATTTGCGTTTGCAATACAACGTCCCGCTACAATGGTGACATTAATTTATAATGTCGCTATTAAAGCGGCACGCTGTATACAAATAATAATAATCTATAATATAAAAATGAATCGCTGAATGTGTTGCTAAGCGCAAATCTCGAGAACAGCTGAACCGATTTCGCTAATTCTTTTTTTAGAAAATTCCTTGAAGTACGAGGATGGTTCTTACGAAAAAAAATGTAAGAAAGTTGCTTGACGTGGACGAAGTCGCAGGCAAAAGCTAGTAAATAATAAAATCGTTTATTTTTAAATACATTAACCATTAAAATAGGGCACAGTTGCTGATTTGCCTGAACTAGGTTGAACCTGTGCTTCAGGTTAGAACATGCATAAATACATAATGTAATAAATTAACAATGAGTATAACGTAAAAACTAAAAAAACTTTTCAACAAAAAAATTAAACCGCCGAAAAAACTGAAAAGCAAAAAATAATAAACGTTTTTTATTTAACCTTAATAACTAAGTTCTTAAACTAATGTAAGTATACCTAAGTAATTTTGAGTCGGCGCCAAACAAAGATCACTAAATTGCCTTAAATTTAAACGGCGCCGACTGGGGGACTGGGGACTAGGCTCTTAGCATTATGCTGAGCGATGGCCGTTTTGCGTGAATGTGATGCATGTTTACCCCCCACTTTTTTTTTTGTGTTTGTTCTTTTTTTTATGCGTCATGTTTGCCGCAAATAAATGTATTTTCTTTTTTCTTCTTCTAGCTATAGTAATTTAGTTTATGATACTTAGTTTTCTATTGCATCCATTGTACAGGAATAGGCCTACGAATATTAAAAATATTTCTACAAAAACATGTAAATATCTGTGCATTGTTTCTAATTTATTCATTCTTGGTCAGTACTTACTTCTAAATATACCATGCCTTCTCTGTAGGCCTTCACTCAGTAGTGACACATTTACTACAACAATAAAAATTACCTTTCAGAGTTCTCAAGCCTCAACAAGCGGCAGCACCCCCTCCCTCCCCGGCGAATGTAGCGTGGAAGCCCTGGTCAACTTCCAGCATGTGACCACGGGAGAACGACCGCTACATTGTGCTGCATCTAGCGTGTACCCTAAGCGGAAACAGGTAAGATGAGCCTACAAAATCAAATATTAATGGTCTGTGAAGTTTCGCCAGATAATTTATTATTATACAGGATGAATTAGAAAGGTGTATAGACTATAAGACTAAACAACTTCCTCCATATCATTATCATTTATTTATCATTATCATTTATCATAGGGAAATCGAAATCGCGAAAGGTATTCACGTTTTGTATGGGACTGTTCATAATTTTTTTCGTGATTACGATTGGTCCCACGGAGAAAGTGTTTTCATGAATTTTACGGCTTGATAAAAAAATAAGGTTTCTTTATTATTTCTTATTTAAATGTTAATGTAATTGAGACATAAAGTTTCCGGAATAAGTTCTCTAAATCATGATGAAAATCGCATCAAAATCCGGTGCGTAGTTTATTTTTTTTTTTTGTTAATGATTTATTTAAATGTAAATTTATTTCTTTTTTTTTTTCAAACATTTCTGTCGATATTTTACTTACTAACATAGTGTTAAGATAATGTAATTCTAACAAAATATGGATATTTAAATAGTCATTAAATTTTATTTATTTATTTAAAAGAACAACGTGGACAGATCGTGGTCGTTTTTATTAAAAACTGTACGTATGCACATTAAAACTGTACTGGTTTGGTGGACACAAATCAAAATACTTGCAGTTGTAGATATAGATATATTGAATAATCAACTTACAGGAGCACTTGATGCGAATAAATCGAAGGAATCTTACATTTTTTAACTTAGCCTATATTAATACCCCAGCTACATAGGCACATGTAGTGGGTACCCCTATCTTTACCTACCTTATCTATTTCTGCTTACGTCCTCGAGCAGGTTCAGACTTGTCTGAACCTGCTCGGAGTCAGGACCCAGAGTCCGTGACTGCGTCCAATCACAGCTTTGATTATAATTTCAACATAATAATAAACATAACGATCTTATTTGGCTACTAATGCTTATTCTAGTTATTAGGGGCTTGTGGCTAAGTAATAACAGCCGCACGGGTCGATCGATCAGGTTAAGCTACGCTTGCCGCGGTTGGTCCGTGGATGGGTGACCATTTTCACATACCAAGTCCCCTCCGTGCCTCGGAAAGCACGTTAAGCCGTTGGTCCCGGCTGTCATTCGTGGATCTTTGACAGTCGTTACGGGTCGTCAGTAGCCCGAAAGTCTGACAACCAGTCTTTCCAAGGGGTATCGTATTACCCAGTAACTGGGTTGTAGAGGTCAGATAGGCAGTCGCTTCATGTAAAATACTGGTATTCAGCTGCATCCGGTTAGACTGGAAGCCGACCCCAACATAGTTGGGAAAAGGCTAGGCAGATGATGCTTATTCTAGTTATTTATTAAAGTTATTCATTATTAATTAGATAGTTATTAATTTAATAAACATTTTTAATGATTCACAATCATACACATTTATTGTCCCGCACAAAAACAATCTCATACTATTTATTCGCAGGTAATGGAGATGCTTATCAGAAAAGGTGGTCGCGTCAACGAGAAGAACAAAGAAGGACAGACTCCGCTCCATGTGGCCACGGAACACGCACACTTAGATGCCATGGATCTACTGCTGAGACATGGTGAGTTTATTGTAGTTTGGACCTTATGTCTTGTCACACGTGTGTGTTAGTCGCACGTGTATGTATACTTACGCAAATAAATTGGGATAAGGTCAAGAAAACGATGATGATGTTTAGGTATATGTAAAATTAGCTAGAGAAACTCCGCAGACGTGATGGTAGTTGTATCATGGTATATCTAAACATGATACAACAAAACAGAAATTAATTTGATTACTTTTTTTTTGTGCGGTCATCGATCGCAGTCAATGAAACTTGAAGGCCAATTTCTCGTAATTAAAAACGTTCAAAATCTAGTCGCAGTCTCATCTCGGCGACAAACAAATGCCAAAAACTTGTCAAAATGTAGGAAAATTAGACGTATTTTTGACAGATTGAGACTGAGGTCTCAATCTGTCAAAAATACGCCACACTGTGAACGTTCTTAAAATTACGAGAATTACCCCTTAGTTTATTAAATCAGTTTTTGTTGTGTAAACTTCACAGACGTGATTTTTATACTTTTCTAAACAAAAAAAACAGTAACTGGGTTGTGACGGTCAGAAAGGCAGTCGCTCCATGTAAAATACTGGTATTCAGCTGCATCCGGTTAGTCTGGAAGCTGACCCCAACATAGGGGACCCCAACTTGGGAAAAGGCTCTGCAGATGCCGTAGACATAATAAAAAAAAATTACAGTTTCCAGTGTCAATTTTTTTTATTGTTCTCCGTCTCTGTCAGAGAAAAGGAAGAAAGAAATAAACTACATTTGAATCGCAACATATTCGCGAAAAATGTATACAATTAATATGAGTTTATGGAAAAATTTTTAAAATCAGTTTTCTTTCGTTTTGTCGTGTTTAGATGATCATCATCATCTGTCTAGCCTTTTCCCAACTATGTTGGGGTCAGCTTCCAGTAAAGTAGCGTAAACTGAACTTTATTGTGTAGGAATTAAAGTTATTTTGAGTTTATGGAAAAATAACTTTAATTCCTACACAATAAAGTTCAGTTTACGCTACTTTACTGGAAGCTGACCCCAACATAGTTGGGAAAAGGCTAGACAGATGATGATGATCATCTAAACACGACAAAACGAAAGAAAACTGATTTTCTTAACTCATTCTTGAAGTAACAACTATACAATCGGTCGACCCCTCAAAAAAACATAAATTAAATTAGCTAATTTAATTTTACCTTGTACTGTATGAAACTATCTAAGCAGGACAGAGCGTATTATTTATTTATTAATCCTCACACTGGAACGCCAAACAGCAATAATTACACCAACAGAGTAAATAATCACTTCATGTGCTGCTTTCCATCCATTCTGTGCGCGGTGGACTTCGAACGAGTGGCTCACGCACGCACGCTCACGTAGCGTCAAGCCATATTTTCTCTTCCATATTTTTTAGTTTTAAGAGCGTTGACAACGTACGGCATTTCATACAAACTTTCAAGTCCTTGTTTTTCAAATTCAAATGTTCTTAACTCACTTTTTAGACCTATGTATCCTGCTTATGCGTATGAAGTTTCATTAAAACCGGTTCATGCCTGTCGAAGAACAAGGACTTGAAAGTTTGTATGAAATGCCGTACGTTGTCAACGCTCTTAATGTAATTTATTAAAGTAATGCGCCTACTGGCCGGCGACCTCGGACGCCAAGCGCTGGTCGCGCTCCTCGGCGATGGCGAGGCGCACTCCCTTGCCGCGCGGGCGAGAGATGTACGCCTTCCTACCCTTATATTGCGCACATTCATTGCGAAATTTTGAAACTACAATGATTTCGACGGCCCATCATATTCAAGCCGTGTTTGTGTTCGTGTTGTGAGTGTTCACGCAGGATGTTGTTATAACTCACAAAATTCGTAATTTTGCCCACAGGAGCTAAAGTGAACGCATGCGACGGGCGCGGCTCCAGCGCGCTGTCGGTGGCGGCGCGGCGCGACTCGGCCGCCGCGTGCCGCCTGCTGCTGGCGTGCGGGGCCGACACCACCGTCGACTCGCTGTACCCGCAGCCGGACGGTCAGCTAGCGTTGTGACATTCATGCTCCACAGTGGCCTATGATGGCTGTTAGTGGGCCCTGATGGGCCATAGTGGTCCTTAGTGGCTCATGACGGCCCATAGTGGTCCTTAGTGGCCTATAGTGGCTCATGATGGCCCCTTGTGGCCCATGATGGCCCTTAATGGCCGGTAGTGGCCCATGATTGCCCTTAGTGGCCCATGATGGCCCATGATGGCCCTTAGTGGCCCATGATGGCCGCCCAAGATGTCCAATAACGAATAATGTTAACCAAGTATGCAATATTGATGAAGTCTCAAAAACGCTGCTTGCTGATGCTAAAAGTCCTAACCTCTATGTAACGCTGACGACTCTGCGGCGCACGCTGACCACCCACCATGGCCCAAAATGGCCTTCCACACTTGCCCATAAAAGTTGCTATAGCAATAAACGCAAGAGTCGCCAAAACGCGATGCTGCATTATTGTAGTCCCAAAAAGCGAATTGAAATAAAAAAATATATTTTCTATCTCTTCACCTAACAGACGCGTGCGCGAACGCAGCAGCCCTCCGCCTCCTAGAAGCCGCACGTACGGGCGACGTGGAGAACGCGCGCGGCATCCTAGACGCGCGACCCCGACTGGTGAACTGCAGGGATGTGGATGGAAGACATTCTACGCCACTTCATTTTGCTGCTGGGTGAGTTTTTCTAACGCTGCGATTTATATAAGTTAAATGCGTGGTCGCAATTTTGTAAAACAAAATGGCGCGACAGTTGGTATGGGCTTCATATAAAAATCTTCAATCTTCTTGTTCGTCCGACCCACCGCGTCGTGTCGTTTTCCCATAGCGCTCGAACTTTTTTCCTTTTAGCTCGGCTCCCTAGTGTGATAGCGTAATGTTAGCGTAACTTTCCTCAAAAATGGGTAACAACAAATTTAACTGGAATCCAGAAACTCGAGTACGGCATGAGTCCTACCTCCTGCTAATATTATAAACGCGAAATTTGGTGAGGATGGATGGATGTTTGTTACTCTTTCGCGCAAAAACTACTGAACGGATTTTGATGACACTTTACAGTTATGTAGCTTATATATTAGAATAACACATAGGATATTTTTCATCCCGATATTTCCAAGGGATCGCCACTTATGCGGGTGAACTCAAACTCAAATCATTTATTTCAATTAAACCATTTATAGGCACTTTTGAATTGTCAAAATTAAATAGTCGGTCATTTAGTCAGAAAGTTGAAGCTAGTCGCCCATTCCAAAAACGTAGATCTCTATGGAGAAGAACAGGCAAGAAACTCCACGGACACTCTTTTAAATCAAGATATTATTACAAAATCCTGGGTACATTATTCTTATTGCTTCTATATGTGAGAACAATGTAAAAAAGAAACAATTTAAAATATAACATTAAAAATAAGCCCTGGCAGTTAAGAGATGACCAGTCTCAACCAACGGCGCCCGTTCACGAACATGACGCGTGGATCAGCACCACCCAGCTCAACCATTTTGTAGGGAACCGAATGATCCAACACACGCGCCACCATCAGTGAGACATTTAGGTGAAACCGCGAGGTGCTGCTAGTATGGCTATAAACGTTTCGTACTATTTATTTCTCAATAATTATAATCTAATGTTAATTGTTACAGGTACAATCGACTTCCTCTTGCTCAGTTACTATTACAAAGAGGTGCTGATGTACATGCGAAAGATAAAGGGTGAGTTTTTAGTATACAGAATGTTTCTGCCTTCAAATTTTATTTGTTTCAAATTGACGTAATTTCAAGTTAAACAAATATCAACTTTATTTTAATGACATTTAAGTTGATTTCAGAGCGACAAGCACTATTGAAAAAGCTATAAAAATGTTTGAAGTTGTAGCGTAAACGGAACTTTATTTTGTAGGAATTAAAGTTATTTTTACATAAACTCGTATTTGTTTACATTTTTGGCGGATATGTCGCGATATTAGATTACATTATCTTTATGACTGCTGCCAGACACGCGAACGCTTCTCCTAGATTTGTTGTTATTATTTGGCGAAAATTCACAAACTTGCTTAGTATACAAAGTCAAATAAAATAAGCTAGCGAAACTCTGCAGACATGATGGGTGATATGTACAGACGCCAGCACATCAACCTACTACAATCTGTCAAATTTCTTTAATAGATTTTCAACTTTATCGCTAAAGCATTAAGGTTCAAGGTTGATTGGGAAAATTTGACAGTTTCAGGTAGCTTGACCTGCTGGCGTCCGTACATATAGGCTGTTGTTTTGCATCCTCGTCAAATTTCAGGAGGCTGTTATGAAATACATAAATAATCAAATTACGAAAAAAAAAAAAATCATTATCTATTTAATTTTTCTCTTTACAGTGGCCTCGTCCCCCTCCACAACGCTTGCTCGTACGGCCACTACGAGCTGACGGAGCTGCTGGTGTCTGCGGGCGCAGGCGTCAACGCTGCCGACCTGTGGAGGTTCACGCCCTTACATGAGGCAGCTGCCAAAGGGAAGGCCGATATTGTGCGGTTATTACTAAAGGTTAGTATGTAGCGGTATCTACAACGCCACATGCGAACAACGCGTCATACTGACGTCACGCAAATCCTGCATCTCGCAAGCAGAGTTTACCGCGCAGTTAGCATAATGTACAAACTTCCCAACATCAATCGTTGGGCAATTGCCCGCCACACACAACACCCGTCTGGTCGGAGGATCCTCACTTTTCTATGAAGTATGAGTGAACTTTACACCCTGTTCCTCATACCTCTATAAGTACTTTATACGTTATAATTAGTATTATTTACTAGCAATGCCCCGCGGTTTTCCTCCCTTTTCTATGGAGTATGAGTGAACTTTACGCCCTGTTCCTCATACCTCTATAAGTACTTTGTACGTTATAATTATTATTATTTACTAGCATATCCCGCGGTTTCAGTCGCATAAGTGTCGATCCCGTGGGAATATCGGGATAAAAAGTATCCTAAGTGTTTTTCTGATGTATGAGCCATATTACTGTAAAGTTTCATCAACATCTGTTCGGTAGTTTATGAGTGAAAGAGTGACAAACATCCATCCATCCATCCATCCATCCTCACAAACTTTCGCGTTCAGAATATTAGTAGGATGTTCAGATAATTGCGGCCTCCCTGTCTCCTTTCCACTCCTCTCTGTCTTGAGCTAGTGTGGACCTGTCTGTAGGCGTCAAGCTTGTCCAGCCATCTTCTCCTGGGTCTGCCTCGATGTCGCCGGACGTTTTCTGGGGCCCACCATAATTATTATGTCCGTTTTTAATAACACTACGCGACTTCTAAATGGATCCCTAAACACCGCACTGTTGTATTTTCAACCCTCGGCTCAACGCCGAGAGTTCAACATCCCGACATCAATCGTTGGGCAGTAGCCCACCGGACACGACACCCATCTGGTCGGAGGATCCTCCCTTTTCTATGGAGGATGAGTGAACTTTACACCCTGTGCTTTATAAGTCTATAATCACAAATATTCTTTCGCAGCACGGAGCCGACCCGACCCGCAGAAACCGCGACGGTCTGACTCCCTTACAGTTAGTGAGGGCAGGCGACAGTGATACAGCTGACGCGCTGAGAGGAGATGCTGCGCTTTTAGATGCAGCCAAACGAGGAGACCTTGCCAGAGCCAGGTATGTTTGTCTGTCAGTGAAGTCAAATTGAAAAATCAAAATCTGTCAAAAATTTAGAAATCTTACCAACAAAATAATTTTAGAATGTAATAGTTAGTTTAGTTAGTTGCTTTAATACTTTAAATACTTGCTCATTCTCTCTCTCTCTCTTACTCTGTTGTTTGCATGCCTGTCTATGTTCAAGTTCACTTTTAACTAATTTTCTGCTTTAAAATCTTAGGATAGCGCACTGTTATACAGGCTGGCAGGGACATGGACGCGCAAACTGTAACCATGAATTCAGCACATGAGTTTAGACCCCATAGCGTAGAAATTTTTCGTCGTTTATAAAAAAAAATCTTCTGTTTCATGGAAAAGTGCAATACCTACGCGGTCAAAATGTATGAAAGAGCAATATTTTTTTTTAATGAAACACACTTTTCACGCGTTTCTATAAGTATAAAAACTATAGTGGACTGTATTTAAGTATAGTATGCACAAGGAACATTAATAAAGAATAGCTAACGTGTTACACTGGCAGGTTGCGAATGATGACTGACATAGGTTCGTTCAGTTGAACGGAACGAGTGAAATTGTTATGTATGCTTCATACAGAAACACAAAACATTAAATTATTTACCATATGTCAGCTAGCACACGCCAATATACCAACAAAAACGAAAATAAACTTGAGATTTTTGCAGAATAGATGGGCTGGTATGGTGAATCAAGACAGAAAATAAAAGACGAAGCAAAGAGTCATCGTTTTCTTTTTAATTGTTGCAGAAAACTCATAACTCCGCAGAATGTGAACTGCAGAGATTCTCATGGACGGAATTCTACACCTTTGCATCTTGCTGGTAAGTTATCCATTTTAACATGCACACACAGTAGAAGGGAGAGATTTTGATTAACTTGAAGAAGCATATAAAGTAAGTATACTTAATCGCAGAGTATAAAAAAGATTATCTATGCTTGCATTGCTTGTTAAAAAAAGTACTTTCATTATAGATTTCATTGATATTCGGTAATGAAATTTTGGTAAAATAGCAGAAAGATTTTTTGAATTACTGGTACAGATTTATTTACGCAGATGATCTATTTAATTTCGTCTTGTACCTATATTCAAATTGATGTTATTTCAAGTTAAACAAATATCAACTTTATTCTAATGGTAATTAAGTTGATTTCAGAGTGACTAGCACTATTGAAAAAATTATAAAAATGTTTGAAGTTGTAGCGTAAACTGAACTTTATTGTGTAGGAATTAAAGTTATTTTTCCATAAACTCATATTTGCCGAATATGTCGCGATATTAGATTACATTACAACCACAGCTTTCACCCCCTTGCCCTCCCAGCCGGCTACAACAACCTCGAGGTGGCGGAGGCGCTGCTGGAGGCGGGCGCGGCGGTGTCTGCGCGCGACAAGGGCGGGCTGGTGCCGCTGCACAACGCGGCGTCGTACGGCCACGTGGAGCTGGCGGCGCTGCTGCTGCGGGCCGGCACGCCGCCCAACGCGGCCGACCGCTGGGGCTTCACGCCGCTGCACGAGGCCGCGCACAAGGCGCGCACGCAGCTGTGTGCCTTGCTGGTGAGTGATGCCGGGACTCTCACTTTAAGGCTATTTTCGTATATTTTGAATCATGAACTCTTATTTTTTTTTTATATTACTCTAATTATGTAAACAAAATTAGAAGTGAAAAATAACATTTATTCGAGTGTTTTCGCACGCAGGTTTATTTTTAAACAGTATACCTACACCTATCTAACCAATAAATCTAACAAACTTGAATGAAACCACAAAATACAATGGTTGTGAATTTGAAAAGATTCTGCATTAGAGAGAAAATCTTTGCTTAAATAGACTTGTTCAAATATCGCATTCATAACGATATTTACCTTAGGTTAGGTCCAGGGGTATGTTATTACCCAGCAACTGGGTTGTGGAAGTAAGATAGGCAGTCGCTCCATGTAACCACTTCCAGTCTAACCGGATGCAGCTGAATACCAGTTGGTGTGTGTTCGGTTCCGGTAAAACTGGAAGCTGATCCCAACATAGTTTTCTCAACACAATTGGGAAATTTTATGGCGGCTCGGAACACGAGGCGTGTCGCTGAGCAGTAACACATTTACCTGTCAGTGGGGGTGAGGGGTGAGGTACTGCGCACTTCAGAGCTGACATGAAGTTTGAATCGGGTTCTAATAGCGATGTGATTATTTAGTAATATACGTAATACCGTCGGAATAAAATGTATTTTTGTGTTGACTGTAAAACTATCTGTCATATTGAAAACTAGTTGTGCCCCGCGGTTTCACCCGCATAATTTTCGATCCCGTGGGAATATCGGGATAAAAATGTCATATATGTTAATCATGATTATAAACCATCTGTGGGTCAAATTTCATCCAGATCCGTTCAGTAGTTTTTGCGTGAAAGAGTAACAAACATCCATCCATACAAACTTTCATGCTTATAATATTAGTAGGATAAGACAGTTTTTTTTTTCCCCTTTTATAAAGTATCACAATTGGTGACACTTTATTTACATTACAATCTAGCCTATTAGCTAATAAGCAATCCTACTAATATTATAAATGCGAAAGTTTGTATGGATGTTACTAATATTATAAATGCGAAAGTTTGTATGGATGTATGGATGTTTGTTACTCTTTCACGCAAAAACTACTGAACAGATTTTGACGAAATTTAGCACACAGATAGTTTATAACCAGGATTAACATATAGGATACTTTTTATCCCGACATTCCCACGGGATCGAAACTTATGCGGGTGAAACCGCGGGGCGCAGCTAGTTTAAATATAACTTAAACTGCAAAGTAACTATATAATTAAGAAATCGTCCAATAACGTCTTTCTTATTCACTATACGTTATGGGGAAGACACTTGTTTCACGTGTTCTTTATAAAATTCAGTCCACTTACACTGCACTAAACTAACTCAAAAGGTTTTACCCTTTTTGGTCTTCGCACTAATTCAGTGTTGTCACGGAGTTGGATCGCGTTGAAATTCACGTGATGATGAAGTCTGTGTTCATGAGCTTCGGCATATTTTTTATATAACAATGTCTACGATATCCATCTTGAGGTCCCGGTGAAGGTCGCTGTTTCTAATATACCAGGGCGCGTTTACTATATCCCTGAGTACTTTATTTTGGAAGCGTTGTATAATTTGACGATTGCTTTGGCTGGTGCAACCCCACAGCTGAATACCGTAGGTCCATACAGGTTTTAAGACTTGTTTATATAACAACATTTTATTAGGTATTGACAATGGCGAATGTCTACCAAAAGCCAATACATTTTTTTGTATCGAATATCTGATTCGGTTCTTTTCTTTTTGACATGCTCTTTCCAGCGCAGTTTTGCATCCAGGGGTCATGCCAAGATACTTAGCAGTATTCGCGTATGATATTTGTTGATTATTCATGAATACTGGGAAGTATTGTGGCTTTTTATTGGTGAAGTCAATGTGGATTGACATGCTTTCGTTGAGTTTGATACGCCATGTTGCAGTCCACTCATAGACACGATTTATAGACTCTTGAACCTTTTCTACGGCTTCCTCGTGACTATTTCCAACGGCCATGATAGCTGTGTCATCAGCAAAGGTTGCAATGAAATTATTTTCTAGCTCAGGAATATCAGGTGTATAGAAGATACAGGACTGGACCTAGGACACTACCTTGTGGTATTCCAGCTTCTGCCTAAGGTCTGAATAGGAATTTCTTTGTCTTATTCTAAACAATCTATTCGATATATAGGACTCTATGATGTCTGAAAATTGTTGAGGCAGCATTGTTCTTAGTTTATAAATAAGGCCATCATGCCATACTCTATCAAACGCCTGTGCAACATCAAGGAAAACCGTGGAGCACACCTTCTTGTTCTCTAGTGTTCTCTCAATAATATTAGTAATTCAGGTACTTGGTCAAGCGTAGAATGTTGTTGTCTAAATCCGAAGTGGTAATCAGGGATTAGATTTTCAGATTCAATAAGAGGCTTCAATCTCTTTAGAAATAATTTCTCAAATAGTTTTGACAACACAGGTAACAGTGAGATAGGCCTGCAAGATGTTGTTAAATTTGGAGGCTTCCCAGGCTGGGCTATCATGATGACTTCAGCTACTTTCCAAATGTCAGGAACGTGTTTTAACCGAAATGCAGCATTAATGATCGTGGTAAGCTTTACGTGGGAGATTTTGTAAAACTTCTGATTTTCTCCGATTGAAATTACACTTAATTTCTCTAGATACTTCTTTCGGGGTAACCAACTTAATATATAAACTATTTTGTACGCCCACAGTTATCTTCGCATTGTGAGTCTGGGCTTCATTTGGTTGGAATATTTGTTCTAGATGGTCAGCGAACCTTAAGGCTTTTTTTTCGTCTGTCACTGCCCATTTTCCATTTTATTCCTTTATAGGAGGAATTTGTATGATCGGTCATTTCAGGTGCTTCGTAGCCTTCCACAGCGAGTAGCCGGTTTTAGAATCACTCGTTAATTGGCAAAGGTAGCTGTATGTTAAGGAGTCGTTGTGGTATTTAATTTCTTTCGTAAGGCGCTTAGTGAGGTTGTTCAGCAGGCTTTTATCTTGAGGACATCTGGTCTGATGTCATCTGTTTCTTTGTTTCCGCTTTTCAGTTATAAGACACCTAATTCCTGCAGGGTAGGCGGTTGCTTTGACACGGTGTGTTTTTTCCGGTGTGTTTTTCCAAGCAGCTTGTCGTATACTCGTTGTAAATGTACTCAATTCCAAGACAGTTGACCATGCATCACATGTCCGCCTAAATGATGACTACAATAACAATGAATGTATTGCAAACTGTCCCGCCAGCTGGCGCACGGCGCGGACCCGTACCTGCAGAACCAGGAGGGGCAGACGGCGCTGCAGCTGGCGGGAGCCGACGACGTGCGCTCGCTGCTGCAGGACGCTACCACAGGGGCCGCCGGCGAGCCCGCCGCGCCTGCGCCCGCGCCGCCGCCGCTGCCGCCGCCGCAGCAGCCCGTGCTCATGCCCAGCGGGGACACGGTGCCGCTCGCGTTACCTGTAAGTTACTGCAGGCCACACAGGACGCTACCACAGGGGCCGCCGGCGAGCCCGCCGCGCCTGCGCCCGCGCCGCCGCCGCTGCCGCCGCCGCAGCAGCCCGTGCTCATGCCCAGCGGGGACACGGTGCCGCTCGCGTTACCTGTAAGTTACTGCAGGCCACACAGGACGCTACCACAGGGGCCGCCGGCGAGCCCGCCGCGCCTGCGCCCGCGCCGCCGCCGCTGCCGCCGCCGCAGCAGCCCGTGCTCATGCCCAGCGGGGACACGGTGCCGCTCGCGTTACCTGTAAGTTACTGCAGGCCACACAGGACGCTACCACAGGGGCCGCCGGCGAGCCCGCCGCGCCTGCGCCCGCGCCGCCGCCGCTGCCGCCGCCGCAGCAGCCCGTGCTCATGCCCAGCGGGGACACGGTGCCGCTCGCGTTACCTGTAAGTTACTGCAGGCCACACAGGACGCTACCACAGGGGCCGCCGGCGAGCCCGCCGCGCCTGCGCCCGCGCCGCCGCCGCTGCCGCCGCCGCAGCAGCCCGTGCTCATGCCCAGCGGGGACACGGTGCCGCTCGCGTTACCTGTAAGTTACTGCAGGCCACACAGGACGCTACCACAGGGGCCGCCGGCGAGCCCGCCGCGCCTGCGCCCGCGCCGCCGCCGCTGCCGCCGCCGCAGCAGCCCGTGCTCATGCCCAGCGGGGACACGGTGCCGCTCGCGTTACCTGTAAGTTACTGCAGGCCACACAGGACGCTACCACAGGGGCCGCCGGCGAGCCCGCCGCGCCTGCGCCCGCGCCGCCGCCGCTGCCGCCGCCGCAGCAGCCCGTGCTCATGCCCAGCGGGGACACGGTGCCGCTCGCGTTACCTGTAAGTTACTGCAGGCCACACAGGACGCTACCACAGGGGCCGCCGGCGAGCCCGCCGCGCCTGCGCCCGCGCCGCCGCCGCTGCCGCCGCCGCAGCAGCCCGTGCTCATGCCCAGCGGGGACACGGTGCCGCTCGCGTTACCTGTAAGTTACTGCAGGCCACACAGGACGCTACCACAGGGGCCGCCGGCGAGCCCGCCGCGCCTGCGCCCGCGCCGCCGCCGCTGCCGCCGCCGCAGCAGCCCGTGCTCATGCCCAGCGGGGACACGGTGCCGCTCGCGTTACCTGTAAGTTACTGCAGGCCACACAGGACGCTACCACAGGGGCCGCCGGCGAGCCCGCCGCGCCTGCGCCCGCGCCGCCGCCGCTGCCGCCGCCGCAGCAGCCCGTGCTCATGCCCAGCGGGGACACGGTGCCGCTCGCGTTACCTGTAAGTTACTGCAGGCCACACAGGACGCTACCACAGGGGCCGCCGGCGAGCCCGCCGCGCCTGCGCCCGCGCCGCCGCCGCTGCCGCCGCCGCAGCAGCCCGTGCTCATGCCCAGCGGGGACACGGTGCCGCTCGCGTTACCTGTAAGTTACTGCAGGCCACACAGGACGCTACCACAGGGGCCGCCGGCGAGCCCGCCGCGCCTGCGCCCGCGCCGCCGCCGCTGCCGCCGCCGCAGCAGCCCGTGCTCATGCCCAGCGGGGACACGGTGCCGCTCGCGTTACCTGTAAGTTACTGCAGGCCACACAGGACGCTACCACAGGGGCCGCCGGCGAGCCCGCCGCGCCTGCGCCCGCGCCGCCGCCGCTGCCGCCGCCGCAGCAGCCCGTGCTCATGCCCAGCGGGGACACGGTGCCGCTCGCGTTACCTGTAAGTTACTGCAGGCCACATTCTAATTCATTTACTGGTGTGATTTTTGGTACATTTTACATGAGATCTTAACTATTCCAGTTCCAAACAAAAATCCAAAAACCAATTCCAATTCAATGCATATTCAAAAAAAAAAAATGAATAAACGCCATACTTTTTTTTTAGTTTTTGTTTGCCAATTCTCGTAATTTAAAACGTTCAAAATCTAGTCGCAGTCTCATCTCAGCGACAAACAAATGACAAAATGTAGCGAAATTAGAAGTATTTTTTAACAGATTCAAACTGAGATCAGACTGTGAACGGTCTTAAAATTACGAGAATTGCCCCTCTGATATTAACACTTCCACACGATAGGCATAACGGACAGCCCCCTGTGCAGAGCTTGCATGGAGGCTGATGAAACCGTCGCGCATGTGCTCTTTGAGTGCACAGGTGTCACCCAGATTAGGTCGGAAACCCTCGGGACACCCAGATCTTACACAGATGTTCTCAACAGACCAGGAGACTTAATAAGCTTCTGGAGGGAGGTGGGCTGGTTGGAATAACCACCGACGGCCGCCATGGCCCACGCACAACGATCCACCTGAAGAACTAAGTGCGGAAACCAAACCCGTAACATAGAACCTGATAATACTCTATTTTAACAAAGGTTCTGGAGAGGCTCGTACCGGAAGACGTAGCGTTGGAAAGCCTCCAAAGCGTACAAGGTGGACAGACGACCTTGTGAAGGTCGCAGGAACCCGTTGGATGCGAGAAGCACAGAACTGGTCGAAGTGGAGGTGCTTTGGGGAGGCCTGTCAGCTTTCGGCTGAAATGATGATGATAAATGCCATAATTACAGAAACTATTAAAAAGTTATTAAGTCTCGCGTGGATCCACGTTTCAGTATACGAAGAGTTAATAGCTCATGACAATGGTCAATGACGGCCCATATCCATTTGGACGTATGAACCATCCCCCGCCTTTGTACCTTATTGTTTGCGAGAAGTTTAAATAAACCATGAGATTCCATTACGGTGACCCATGATGAGTGAACAATGATGGCTCAGTGGTAACAACCTCGACTTACGAGTTGTAGGTCATAGATCCGAACCCAGACAGACGCTTTACTTTGTGTAAATTATTTCATCATCATTGCTTTCAAAACTGTAAAAGAAAATATCGCGAGGAAACCGGCATGTTCTAGAACAAAAAAATTGAAGACAACCAACCTGCACTGGGCCCGCGTGGTGCATTACGACCCGCTCCCTCTCACAGAGAGGAGGCCTGTGTCCCAGCAGTGGGAACATTATAGGCTGTTTATGATGACCCATGATTGCCTATTATAGAAGTCCCCCGGCCCATGTAAATGCCCTCTTCCCTGACTGATTTTTCAATAGTTAGATGAATTTTATCTGATGATTAAATAGTGCGTTAAATAGTGGCTTGACAGTTTTAGAATTAAACATAGGTCTATTAATCTGTCATATTTATTCACTTCACACTTTTTATTTAATCTTTTTTTTTGTTTGTTTTATCTGAGGGGTAATTCTCGTAATTTTAAGAACGTTCACAGTCTGATCTCAGTTTCAATCTGTCAAAAATACGTCTAATTTCCCTACATTTTGACAAGTTTTTGACATTTGTTTGTCGCCGAGATGAGACTGCGACTAGATTTTGAACATTTTAAATTACGGGAATGCGGGCCCAGATGTACATATGTATCTGGTGTATTGTGTGTCTTTTAGTTTGTGCCAAATAAATGTATTTTCTTTCTTTCTTTTCTTTCTCAAATTGTTTGTGTGTTTTCTTAATAATAATCAGAGAATCTATGTACCAATAATCATGTTTTTTTTTATTTCTTCACCTGCAGGTGGTACCGTCAAACTACTGGGCGGAAGGATCTCGCGGCAGTCTCGAAGACGCGGCGGGTAGACCTGCATCAGCTCTATCCACCTCAGAATCTTTACAAACGTTCCTATCCAGGTCAGTTTAACCACCAGGTTGTAACATTTTTGAACGTTGCGAAGATTAGTAGGAGGAGCATCCACCTTCATTTTTACCCGACTAAGGTAACGCCAAAGGGTTATGATTTTAACAGACTAAATATGTTGTTAATGATTGTCATGTTGAGATTGTGGCGGCATCTACAACGCCATAAGCGAACTACGCGTCATACTGACGTCACACAAAAACCTGCATCGCGCAAGCAGAGTTTCCACGCGACTAACATATGTCTGGGTGTTTTTCTATCTATAATAAGTATGTATTTACAAAAAAAAATTATATATAAGTAGTTTATCAGCCATCTTGTTACCATAACACAAGCATTAGGTTGCTTAGCTTGGGACAAATGGTGCTGTGTGAAATGTCCAGGGATATTATTATATTATGTCCAGGGATATTATATAAAACGTCCCGACATCATTCGTCGGACCAGACACGACACCCGTCTGGTCGGAGGATCCCCCCTTTTCTGATGGAGGATGGGTGAACGTTACTTTACTTCGTATCCGTACCATTCATTCGAAAATTACGCCTAATACTCACCCGTCTTTTGTTTTCCTCCCACAGCATCGGCCTAGAACAACTAACACAAGTATTAGAAAGTGAACAAATCACCGTGGACATTCTGTCGGAGATGTCGCACGAAGACTTGCGCGCGGTAGGCGTGGCGGCCTACGGACATCGACATAGACTGCTGAAGGCAGCACGACATAGTTTACAGGCAGCTTCAGGTAAGACTTTGTTAATATGTAGGCAGAAAAAAAAATATTATGTGACTTAAAGGCCAAATTGGCCAAAATTATGATCATTTGGCACTGACTATTGGGCCAGTTTCACCAAGTGAACATTTGACCAATTTTGTCGTACCTATCACAAATTTGACCATGTGACCCTTTGGCCAACATCATCAAGTGACCATTCTACCAATTTTACATTGTAATGGTTTGGCAAAGTTCTCAATGGACATTTTGTCTGAGATGTCTCACGAAAACTTGCGCGCTGTCGGCGTGGCGGCCTACGGACATCGACATATACTGTTGAAGGCAGCACGACATAGTTTACAGGCAGCTTCAGGTAAGACTTTGTTAATATGTAGGCAGAAAAAAAAAATTATGTGACTTAAAGGCCAAATTGGCCATATGATCATTTGGCACTGACTATTGGGACATTTTCACCAAGTGAACATTTGACCAATTTTGTCGTATCACAAATTTGGCTATGTGACACTTTGGCCAACATCATCAAGTGACCATTCTACCAATTTTACATTGTAATGGTTTGGCAAAGTTCTCAATGGACATTTTGTCTGAGATGTATCACGAAAACTTGCGCGCTGTCGGCGTGGCGGCCTACGGACATCGACATATACTGTTTAAGGCGGCGAGACAGTTTACAGGCAGCTTAAGTTACGATCTTTTGTTAATATGTAGGCAAAAAACAAATTTTATCATGTGACTTAAGGCCAAATTTTTCCATAACACCATTTGGCCCTGTGACCGTGCGGCCAATTTGGCCATGGGCCTATTCAGTCAGTTTCACCCACTGAAATTTTGCAAAAATTGATCGTGTGACCAATTTGACCATGTGACCTTTCGATAATTTTTCCATGTAACTATCGTGACAATGTGACCATGTGACCAGTCGGTCCAAAAATCATACATTATTGTATCAAACCATTCACAACCAATGTCAATTGTTTAAAAATCACTGATTATGGACTAATATTACTTTTCTTCACAGAATGGTACGGCGGCACAACACTAGTAGAAGTAACAATGCCGACGGAAGGAGAATGCGCAGAGAGCGAGTACACGATAGTCGAGAGAGAGATGCAAGCGTCGGTGCGAGCGCACAGAGAACACGCGGGCGGCATGTTTACACACTATAACGTTGTTAGGGTAAGTACAAAACTAGTGTAAATGTGGTCCCAAACAATACTAGGGGCCAATTTCTCGAACGGAAATTATCGCAAAGTTAATATAACATATTAGAATAGAATAGAAAACTTTTATTTCAGACAGGAGTCCATAGGTTTAGAAACAATTTTACGTATCTTCTAGTGTTAGTAGGCTACAGACACAGATGTACATACAATTAAAACTCAGCGTGGAGCTGCATCCACCTCCGCAACATCGGGGAATCCCACCGATCTGCGAACACACTGAGAATACTGTTGGTGCCGCCGCGAACACGCGTCATCGGGGATGCGCATCTATTGCTATGCTAATTAGTTATCACAAAAAAAAAACTGAACCAGAAATGTTCAACAGAACGAAAAAAAAATCCAAAACTGATGTTAGGTGAAAATTACGAAAAAAAATTATATCTCGAAAACTACGAAAAATCGTAGAATATACACGGGGTGATTCGGATACTCCTCATCATAGAGTATCTAAATTTTACGTTTGAACGTCAACTCCCCGGCCACCCTGTATAAAAAATGAACAAAGAAAAATTAAACAGAAAGTCCTATACGAGGTGCTCCTATCTCAGCAGGATGCTGCGACATTTAAAAGGAAATGTCGCAGTGCTGGTATTCTGATAGGGCCCGCTGTGATGTCACGGGAAGTTACAGAAATAAATAAATAATAAAATAAATATAAATATTGTTAAATTATATTTATTCCTCTTCATCATCAGATACAAAAGCTGGTGAACGGTCGCCTCTGGGAACGCTACCAGCATCGCAGACGCGAGGTATGTGAAGAAGCCGGCTCTCACAACGAGAGGATGCTGTTCCACGGCAGTCCCTTCATCAACGCCATCGTGCAGAAGGGATTCGATGAGAGGCATGCTTATATTGGTGAGTTTTTGTTTTTTTCTATACCTATCTATACTAATAATAGAGCTGAAGATCTCCGGAAATGCCAAAAGGATTTAAAAAAAAAAACCTTTTGCATTTGATAGCCCAGTTCTCGAGGAAGGCTATAAACTATTTACTCGTACCTACAAAGAAGAATGGGCAAAAATATATGGAGCTTGGTCCAAATTTCCACCATCAATAAGAACTATGACATATGATGGAACACTGCGTTCTGAATCATTATAAGAAGACCGCAACCAAAAATATTTACTCAGTAAAAAGTTATGACCCCATGAAAACTTGCAATTTAAAAACCTTTTTACGCTTCATTATTTCACTATATCTTTTAAACTACTCGATTGATTTAGGTGTATGACATTTCGTTGTAATTCATACGTTATTCTGGTTGATATAAGCTATATGAGCCAAAATATAAACAATATGGCGGTCGCGGTAGGTACCTCGCTACGTCAAAAAAATCAAACCCTATCATGTGGGGTATCAAATCAAATGAAAGGACTTATAGCTATCTTTACAATGCTTATATTTATTTTAAAATAATATTTGTAATACTGGGAAGAATGTAAACACAAAAATATTTCACACAAGTTTTATTTATTCCTGTCTCACAGTGTGGAGTCTGTCCTTAAAAGAATACATCTCATATGTCTTCCTCCACAATAACATTGTCCAGATTCGCAGCTGGAAGTAGAATTGTGGGTTGGTGTCTCGCCCATCCAAAATACCCAATAATTACCATGACGTGGGCACAGCAACCCACAGTTCGCATTCCAGAAAGACAAGAACAGTAGTAGTTCGAAATGGTTTGGAAAAACATTAACGGTTAAATAAATAAAATACGTATTTTTAAAACAGTCATAACTTTTTTCTGAGTGAATATATTTTTTTCACCTAGTAATCAAAATTGTATGGTATTTAGTCGACTTTAAGCTTACATAGCCCTCAATAGTGGTGGAAATTTGGACCACTTCTGCTCATTGTCTTTTGTACGGAACCCTCGGTGCGCGAGTCCGACTCGCACTTCACCGGTTTTTTTCTAATTTTGAACAAGTTGCTTAACTATGTTTTAGCCGCGAATCGAACTGGACCTATTATGCAAAAAGTGTCCTCTGCTTTGTTGGTTTCTTAGGGCCGCGACTGCGCGGGACCGGGGTTTGATTCCCGGGTCGGCAAAGTTTTGATAGCTCGCCCCTTATTACTTGGGTCTTAACATAATTATCGAAATGCGCGTGAACTATACAGCTCGGATCTTAACATAATTATCGAAATGCGCGTGAACTATACAGCTCTGCCTACCACTTCCTCATAAACTGGCTTGATACTGTGTAGTAAATCTAAGCTGCATTTTGAAGCGATTTTATACATTCCCCTTTATTCATAAACGTTGCTTAAAGTTAAGTAGTGATTAGCGACTGTTTAACCATACATTTTTGACGTTTTAACATCACTTAACTTTAATCATCGTTTATGAATAAACCCCATTGTGTTTTTTTCTAGTTTGCCCAACGATTTTCATTTTAGCTATACAATCCCAAATATTTTCAGGAGGAATGTTCGGTGCGGGCATATACTTCGCGGAACACTCGTCTAAAAGTAATCAGTATGTTTATGGCTTTGGAGGAGGGTCCGGATGTCCGGCGCACAAAGATAGGAGCTGCTATCTATGTCACAGGTGAGATTAGCATGATTTTACGAGTTCTTGTTTTAGAGACTTCTCATATTTAGTACAGGGTTTCTCAATATTTTTACTATTTGCCCAATCTGGGTTATGTATGATGTTTTTTTCTCCTTTTTATCATTGTGCGACTGTAAAAAGGTTATTCTGCAATTTTTACTTAGCATATCATACAGTGAGACAGAGGATTTACTCGTTGTCTGTAAATAAAACATGTTAGTCTTTTAAGGTAATATTAGTTTTTAATTAGTCTTCTCAGTTGTTAATTTATATATCACACAGGCCGCGTTTTAAAATGCGTGTCCCACAAATGTCGATTTCCGAAAATTAGAAAAAATAACCTACTTATTTTATTATTGATTCGTGTCGAGAATCAGTAGCATAGTTACCTCCTTGAATTTGACGAGGACGCAAAACGACACCTTATGTACATTTTGACACCTATCTGCTGTTTATTGTGTTCCAGACAAATGCTACTCTGTCGAGTGACGTTAGGCCGCGCCTTCCAACTAATGAGTGCCATGAAGATGGCCCACGCGCCCCCGGGGCACCACTCCGTGGCCGGCAGACCCTCGCAGGGAGGCCTGTGCTTCCCGGAGTACGTCGTGTACAGAGGAGAACAGGTGCGTAAACTTTGTGGTCCGTGATGGCCTTTACACAGTGGTCCATGATGGCTCATTACAGTGGCCCTCGGTAACCCCAACAGTGGCTTGTGATGGCCTGCCATCGTGACCTAGTAGCTCATGATGAACCTCCACAGTGGCGCATGATACACATACTAGCTCATAATAAACCCTATTGGCCCATTGTGGCCTTCCACAGTGGCCTGTGGTGGCTGGGTTATGATGGCCACCCACAGTGGCCCATGATGGCGTCCAACATCCCAAATATCTTTACTAAACTTTTTTTTTTTTTTAACTTTCCAGGCCTACCCAGAGTACCTAATCACGTACCAGATCGTGAGTGCAGAGCCGAGCGCGGGCGCAGTGTGAGAGTGACAATCAGTGCTCAGTGCGTTGTGCGGACTTTGTCGAGTGCCGACTGATGATGATAGCCGATGATAACGATTACATGTCTATTCCACACTGTTTTCGGGTCAGGGTCTTATGGTCATTTTGACTACGGGTAATTTTGACCCCGGGTCTTTTGCTCCGTGGGTCATTTTGACCCGGGGTCTTTAGTACCGTGGGTCATTTTGACCTGGGGTGTTTCGGGCCCTATTCCGGGCTTAGTGTCGTGTATGTCAAAGTAAGCTCCGAAATACTGAGGGCCCGGTAAACAAAGTACATACAAAATGTATGAAACCAATATTTTCTCTGACCCTGACAGGAATGTGTGGTTAGATCATAAGTCATTTGGTAAATAATGACATTACTATACGAAGGATTTTGACATGCGGATCTTTTGAGTTTTTTTTCTTTCTTAATAATATTTTTATATAAAAAAAAAATATATATTCCTCGTTGGTCTCGTGGTTGCTAGTGCGACTCCTGAGCGTGGGGTCTCGGGTTCTTCCATTTAAATATTCTCAGTAGTACACACGGCTACACATCGAGCTATGCATTTCCAGTTTTAGCTGACCTCGCATTGTATAGATTTTTCTTACAGTCAGAAGTCAGCTTATACTGGTTATGTATAGCTTGTTGTGTAGCCGTGTGTACCTCAGATTTATGCTACAGGCCGACCGCATAACTGCGACGTTGCCTGAGGTAGCTGCGCGCGCGGGAGGGGTGATAGTTGTCACAAGTTGACGAATCACTGAGCTCTCGCATCACGTCACCACGTCCTCCCGCACCGCGCTGCTGCCTCAGCAAGGTCTTGATGGCAATAGCCTCGCTCCCTATTACATGGAACCTAAACATAACTGGGGAAATGTTGGTGTACTGTAGTTACACTTCCGCCTAACGCTTCGGGGTATACAGGTGTGATGTTATGTTACTCAAACTTTTCTCAAGATATTTTTCTTCGCCATCATCTGCAGAGCTTTCTCCCAACTATGTTGGGGTCGGCTTCCTGTTTAACCGGATGCAGCTGAATACCTGTATGTTACATCACATCACATCCACAACCCTGTTACGATAACACGATACCCCTTGGTTAGTCTGGTTGTGCTTTCACCGTAAACTCTTAAACTCAATGTAATTTATTTTCAAATGATTTTCGCATGTCATTAAATATCCTAAAAATAAGTACATAGAGTACTATTGATGACGTTTGTGTCAAAAATATTTTTGGTCAAAAAATGAGTGAAATACTATAAATATATTCTTTGTATATAAACGAAAATTTCTACAGTAGTTTTTTAGAATTTAAACCGTTTTGTTAGGCGAAAAATTGTGGGCAACAAGTTTTTAAGTCCACTGTTGGAGATAGGCTTCCATTATTGAAAGATAGTACAGTTGCCAGCACATCAAGCTACCGGAAACTGTCAAATTTTCCCAATCAACCTTGAACCTAATGCTTTAGCGATAAGGTTGAAAATCTATTAAACAAATTTGACAGGAACCAATATTTTAGGGCGCCACGGCTAGAATATGAACTAAAATATCTATTGAGCCAGTGCGTAACACACTATCAACCACAATCTGAAACATTTTGAAGGATATTGCTAATCCATTGCTTCATATGTTCGATAAATGTGTCTGCTCAACAACGTAGATAACGCAATGAATGATAAATGTGATAATTTTTTGTAAGTAGGTTTGTACAAACACTTACACGTCAATCAATTTTTTTTTAAACTAGATGAGGTCGGCGTTTCCTATCTGACTAGTCTGAGAAGAAAGGCTGAAACAAACTCAGAGGTCACAGTCTCTTAGACCACACATAATCTTGGTCAGATCATGTGAAGACCATGTAGATGTTGTTGAACTGTCAAAATGCTACTGTTAGTGAGTTACGTAACTACCCCGGTGCTTGTAGATGCTTGGGACTACTGCATTTACTAGAAATAACATTTGTTCTGATGCTTTCGAAATTACCAAATTACCGAAGAAATGAAAGTGGCGAACAAAGGGGATTGACGACTTTAATATGGAGTTTGGTATACCTACCTGTCCGCCATTTTGTCACCTATCAAAAGGGCAATCCCCATAATTAAAAACCTTCAAAATCTAGTCACAGTTTCATCTCAGCGACAATAAACGTCAAAAATGTAGGGAAAATAGAGGTATTTTAGACAGATTGAGACTGAGATCAGACTGTGAATGTTCTTAAAATTACGAGAATTGTGCCTCTGATGTCGGCTATCGATTTTATATTGGCTTCATGCACGGCCGCCATTTTGAAAAAAATCAAAATGTCGGACAGATATGCCACGGACTTTTAAAGCCATTTGAAATACGTTCGTGCCGTGACACTAAGAAAACCTAAGAAATAATTGTATTTCCATACAAATTGCCACCAAAATTGCAATTTGGTATTTATCTTAGACTGAAACTCGCCCTGCTAGACAAAATTCTAGCCAAACAAAATCTTTTAAATCATGTAACCTAAATTTTATGCCTAACAAAAACGGTTTCATTTGATAGGATTATTACCTATCTTTAATGTATTGTAATTTTGAAACTCAACTCGCTAGAAATAACTGTGAGATTGACATCAGCGCCTCTAGCGGTAAGTTCTGGAACTCGTAGACAAACACGCCAAATCTCATCATCGTCTGCCTACCCTTTTCCCAACTACAGTCTGGCAATCGAGAGAATGCTATCTTAGCACCTGTCGGCTTCGGTATGGTATGTGAAAATGGTCACCCATCCACGGACCAACCGCGGCAAGCGTAGCTTAACCTGATCGATCGACCCGTGCGGCTGTTATTACTTAGCCACAAGCCTTAGCCATCTAGAATGACAGGCCATAAATAAGAGAGCGTCATGCCATTTGCCGTCACGGCATACGAGTTGGTTTTGCTCCCGAAGCGCTGCTAAAGATGTTTCACATCAGAAACTAGATGTCAGCGTTAATTCTGGGGGCCTAAAAAGGCCACTTTGGCAGAATCATAACAGGATAACAATATGAATCATATTAAAAATCGTAAAATGGTCACAAACTGACAATTCATAATATGATCTGTGTGCAATTCATATCACACAATTTACCTGTTTGAGAGTTTTGTATGGAAATTCGTAAAATGGTCCACCAATTTTTACACCAAATATGATTGATATGAAATGAATTGTAGGTGATTAAACTATTATGTGTAACCATTTAACGAAAATTAGAGGAATTGCTAATGATCTGCTGGGAATTGAGGAAATGAATAGCTTTTAGAGGTATTGCTTTAAAGTGGCCTTTTTAGGCCCCCTGGTTTTTGCCACGCGCCATTATTCGCCATCCTGGTCATATTTTACCACGGCATGAGAAAGGAAATACATTTATTTGCGGCAAACATGACGCGTAAAAAAGAACACAAAAAAATAACAAGTTAGGGGTAAACATGCTTCACATCCACGCGAAACGGCCATCGCTCAGCATAATGCTAAGACCCTATACGAGACAGAGCCCCAGCGCTGGTTTTCAGCGGCAGCCGGCGTTGACGTGGTGACGTCAACCAGTGCGGAATACTAGCTATTTTCATATAGGTTGTGCCGATACGAGAAAGGCTCTAGTGTCAATCTTACAGCTATTTGATGACTTCGGATAAATATGATGATAATAATAATAATGAAAACCGCCTCTTAAGGCTTGTTTCACAGTCTCCGGATACGCACTGTCTACTAGATAAGCTAAAATATTGTATGAATTTAACTGCTAGATAACTAAGCCGGAAATTATCCGGTGGTTGTGAAACAGGTCGTGTGTCTGTTTATGTATTCGTATATTTTACACGACATAGTTAATTGGGGTTAGACTATGCAGAATCCTGTATTAGACCAACTTAATTAGACAAGTCAGCAGTGACGTCATTCGCATATCTATACAGGGTTTGTTTTCAAAGACCAGCCAAATTTAAGAGTGGGGTACAGACCTTCAGACTTAACGAGCATATGCCGAAAGATACCTCACTGCGATACATCCCAGGTTGCTTGACGGTAGAGTCCGACCGAAACTGGTTTCCCGGCCGAAACCAAAACTCACGTGGTTAAGTATAAAATTCCTTAAAATACTGAAATTTGGTGCACTTTACCCATTATTCTGCATTAATTTAGGACATGAAATGGAAACACAGTATATTAATTTTGTTGTAATCATTTATTTAAAATAAAAATATTAATAATATTTTTATTATTTTTTCAAATTAAGTTCTCATAGCAAAATGTTTATCAGTTATCAATAAATCAAATCACTAATTGTTACTGTTTCGGTTTCGGCAAAAGTTTCGGCCAATTTTGCCCGAAACCGAAACTGCCGCCGAAACTTGATTTTTGGCCAAAACTCGCCCGAAACCGAACTTTCGGTCGGACACTACTCGACGGTTTACCTCGATGCCTGGCATGTGCGTGCGTGTCTATTAACATGCATGTGTTACACGGAGGTGACATCGAGGTAGCGAGCTAAACTGTCGCATCGCAGTGAGGTATCTTCGTAATTACTCTTAGTTCTCTAGTTGCCAGGGTCGTCTCTTAATGCGTTAAAAAAACAAGTCTGACATTATAACATAATTGTTTTTGTGTATAGGTACACGTTGAGTTTTTTTTAACAGGGTTTACAATGCTGTAATGCTTGCCATTAGTGGTAGGAAAATGTTTTTAGAAATCTATCTATACCTTTCAAGCGTATTTAAACTGCATTTAAAGATTATTGTAATTTTTTTTAAGGCCATTATTCCCTGTTAAAAATTTACTCATTTTGTATAGAAAATCCTGTCTAGCCCATCCTCTTGTCTCGATCGCAGATTTCTGTCTACCCCCTTTAAAGAATTGTCGTGAAGATATACCTACTGTGTCAAGTAGTTTCAATGTATTTGTGAAAAATAAAATAAAAACGTTGCGTGAGTATTTTGTATATCTAGTTTTAAAAGAATTAAATTCTGAATATTGATTTTGTATGTTTCATTTTATCTCATCTACTCAGCCTATCGCAGTTCACTGCTGGACAGGCCTCAGCCAGGCTGCGCCACAACCGGTACTTGCCCATGGTCCCCCAGCCTAGTTCCCCTGGGGGTACCACGAGCAAATATTTTTACCCGTGGAACCCCCTGAATAACAATCTCCTTATTAAATATATTTTTATTGCCCGTGATACCCCATTCCAAACATTTTAATTTGACATTAAAAGAACATTAGCCATTAACGCATCGGATCGGAAACGATACGGCGACAGCCGATCGCGTCCGGCAGGATGTTGACGCATACGATCGGCTCCGTACCGTCGCTTCCGAACGTATCCGTTTCTGCGCCTAGTCAAATAGTTTCATTGCTAGCGCGTTGACGTGTTCTAATTTTTGAAAATACACCGACAGGCGAACGGAGCCGATCGTGGGTCGCAGCATACTTGCGGCTACGATCGAGTGTCGCGGAAGACGCCCGCGGTCAAGCTGCTGTGCGCGGCTTGGTAATAATATAGACTTTAAATATTGTGTTCACGATTTAAAATCGTTTAAGATTGTAAAATCCTTTTCGATGCGATGCGAGCCGTTTGGTGAAAATCATCCTCTAAGCTATGTAATAAAACACGTAAATATTGACTAGATTCCTTTATTATTATTATTAAATAACAATTATCATTAATACAATATTGTAAATTGTTTAATACTTATGTACGTCATTTTAAACATGACTGATATTATTATTATTACCTATTATACCCTGTCCATTAGGTAAACCGTTTTTTGACAGATGGAACTAGTGATTGCAGCAACACACAATACATTGATTGATATACGTACGGTGTTATAATGTCTGTAAGAAGCCATAAATAAGATAATTCGATAAGATAAAGCAGTTTATATATTTATTTTATTACGGATTTTAAAGTTAACTTTTACGTAATCTGGAATATGTACAGACGCCAGCACATCAAGCTACTACAATCTGTCAAATATCTTTAAAAGATTTTCAACTTTATCGCTTAAGCATTAAGGTTCAAGGTTGATTGGGACAATTTGACAGTTACTGGTAGCTTGACCTGCTGGCGCCTGTACGTTCTAAGACAGCTGTCAAAAAACGGCTAAGCTAATGAACAGGGTATAGTATAAATTAACTACCTACCAAGCTATTAGTTTGATTATCCATATTAATAAGGTAATAATACCAGCCTAGTATTGTCCCACTGCTGGGCAAACGCCTCTTCTCATACAGAGAAGGCACGAGCATTGATCACCACGCATGCTCAAGATGGGGCGATTTCAGACCATGTCAGGTTTTTTTTAATAAGTTGCATGACGCGTCCTCCACGCCCACGACCACACGCCAGGATTCCACGCGCTCCACGTCCGCGTGAAATCCTGCATCGCGCAATTAGCTGCTGCCATGGCTTAATTTAATTTAATATTGTAATTATTGTTATTTAACTTTTCATTACGGACGCTTTTAACGTTCTGCATCGTTCTCACATGCATAATTTCTAACATGAATGATGTAACCAATACTTCGTAACCATATTATTCTGATTTAAAAGAGTGTCCATGGAGTTTCTTGCCCGTTCTTCTCCATAGGTACCTACTACGCTTTGGAATGGGCAATTCAAAAGTGCCTGTAATTGGTTTAATTGAAATAAATACTTTGAGTTTGAGTTTAGCATATATAGGTACAACAGCCCGATATGATTCGTCGGGCAGTTGCCCGCCAAACACAACACCCGTCTGGTCGCAGGATCCTCCCTTTTCTATGGAGGATGAGTGGGCTTTACATCCTGTTCCTCATACCTCTTATAAAGTAAAAAATATATAAAAAGACCGCTGCAGAAAAGAGTAAGAAAGCAGTGGCTGCTGCAACTTACGGGTTGTAGGTCGTAGGTTCGAACCGCTTAACTTTGTGTAATTTATTTCATCACCACTGCTCTCAAAACGGTGAAGGAAAACATCGTGAGGAAACCGGCATGTCCTAGAACCAAAAAACCACCAACCAAAACATTTATTGTTTTCTTTTCTATTTTTAATAATAAAAATTCAGTGTATGTATTCAGTCTGTTGTCAACATTATCTGACCCACACTAAAAACAAACGAATTTGGACCCTCTACCTGTAGCATTAAGGTTTATTCAATTTATATGAGCTTATTAGACAAGTGCTCGAGGACTCGATGAACAAATACAATAATAATACAGACAGGCAAAATTGATCTTTATAACGTTAGCATTAAGTTATATGTTATAACTACTTGTTATAATATAATTAGTGTAATAGCTTATTTTAATTACTGTGTTCAAGTAATTCCGGTCTCGTGGTCTGTGTATAAGACTGAGAAAAACAAGTTGCGAGATCGAATCCTGCGACGAAGATATTGTTTTGCTTTCAATTTAGAATTTATTCCAAAAGTATTTCTTGTATTATTGTAAAGAACTATAGATGGATAATCTTCAAATATAAACTTTCTAAAATGGTAATATTTTCGCATAGCTTGTAATAAGTGGGTAGTTGAAAAATAAATATTCGTATTCAGTATAAAACTGGTATTCAAATGCTACTAAGGGTATGCAGTGACTACGCGCCAACATATTTTACCTTGCCTTATAAAATTGCAAAAACAACGTCTCTTTACAATTTTTTATTTTCTATTTTATAGGTAGTTTTATTTATTATCATGTCTCAATGGAGTGATTATTTAAAATAAAAAATAATGTATTTGCACGAGGAGAAGGTTGGCTACTTGTGCTGTGCAAGAATAAACTTTATGATAGTATACTATATGGTTCAAATTCTTTAGAATATTGCGTGTAGCATTACAACTAAGATCAAATTTCAATACTGCTTATAAGAGTTGAGTTGGTCTTGTGGTCACTAAGGTAGTGCGGTGTTCATCGTTGTCTACGTTCGAAACCAAGTTTGACCTAAATATAGCTTTTTACTCTGCTGTTTTTTTTTTATTATTTTATCACACTTTTTTTAAATTTATTTAATGGATGACGTAGGGTCTTGTCTTTTTAAACGGGCAGTTTGTAAATAAATCAAACTAAAAAATTGCAAGTTTAAAATGTTTATTATTTCATTAAAACACTTAGGTAAGATAAAGTAAGTAAATGCTCATATACATATTTCCAAATTAATATACATTTTATATTAGTATGCCATAATCAAATCTAACCATTTATAAACATTAAAAAAGGCATGCTTATGCTTAATAGTTTGCTATCGAGAAAATGAATTCATCTGTGAAATGCTTTACAGATTTATAGCTGCCTATATGTAGTGAATAAACATGTTATTTAAATAGAAAAAATCTATTTATAACAATAACATCACCACATAATCTGCAGCCTTTTAATGGTTCAACAATCAATCCATTGAGCATTTACTTACATGGTGTGTTTAAAAATACCTACTAGATTAATTAGTAGCGGAGTGGCGCACCGTCCCCTGCTATAACTTAGCGTTCTCCTTTCCTTCGCCATAAGATTTTACGTCCATCTTTATCCAATTTAAATGATTTTTCATCAGTGAAGATCACAACATTTTCTTCCCAATTAAAATTTAAATATTCCTGGGCAAAACGGACCCTTTCTTCGCGATGAGCAGGTGTCAATGCAATTTTCTGTGCCGGTTTATAATTCCTTATCCCAGCAGCATGTAAATGCCTTCTCACTGTTTCCACTGAAATATTGTGGTTTATTGCGGTTACACGAATGGGCAAAAATGGGTTTTCGACATGGCTTGAAACAATGGCCCGGTGGCGTTCGAATTCGGGACTATACTTGACGGCTTTTGCTCCTGGACGAATCCGCTGAATATTGCCATTGTCTCCATAACGTCTTAGCCATAGTCTGACCGTATTTCTCTAAAACAAAAAAAATACATTTTTGTAACCGTGTATGTAACTTGTAAGGAGTGAATGTAATACTAAAATAGCCAACTACGCGTTCATTAATCACAATCAATCAAATAAAATAGAAATAAAAAAAACACTTACTGCTATATTAAGTCGACGACCAATCTCTCTAATTCCAACATTCTGCTCATGTAAAAATATGATTTTATGTTTGGTATAGTGACGACATGATGCTTTTTTACACCAAATTGCTTAAAAATACTTAACGAGTTATGTGAAACGATTTACAAATGTGTGTGCGCAATCAGTAGTCACTGCTATTAGGCGTAGTGTAACTTTTGTCACTTAGATGAATTTATTATCTACCTCACGGAGCAAATATATGCTTTACTTCGTATCCAACCATTCTTGGTAAATATAAATTCTGTGAACTTAAAGTTTTTTTAATTTACCCACCTGTTTACAAGATAAGTTATTAGGCGTAAATCATATTGGTCGTTCGTTAATAATGTAAGATATATTGTAGAAATGAAAACAAATTAAAAAAGAAACTGATAATAGGTGGACTGTGTTTTCGAACCCACATGTTGTTCGTCGCCAATCCAGCATCAAACCGCTAAGCCACAAGAACTTGTTGGAGATACGCGAAATTAAAGATTCCGTTGTAATTATGTAGTGTGACTTATACGCTTTTCAACTTTAACGTGAACGAGATAATGATTAAAATAGCTTAACAAAATGATATATAATGCCGGTGGCACCGACAATGTTAGGTGGGTTTACCTTAACGTCACGTGTTAAAGATCAAATTTGCGTGTCTGTATATTGTTATTGTATTTATTCATCAAGTCCTCGAGCACTTGTCTACTAAGCTCATTATATATTGAATAAACCTTAATGCTACAGGAAGAGGGTCCAAATTCGTTTGTTTTTAGGGTGGGTCAGATAATGTTGACAACAGACTGTACCTATTATGATTAAAACATAATTATTCTAATTGGGGTGTCTGGTGGTGTGCGTTAATTTCAGGACGTTAAATATGGATAATCATACTACATAAAATTGCAGTAAATTAGTATAAATGCTTTGATAAAACATTGATATGGCGATTTTCTATTTATTTACTTATTCTATTTGTTGACATTGACATTTATCAGACCTAAATTCTACAAGCAGAATTCAGAGCATAACCCAAAACATTCAACAGTAACCGACAGCAAATATGACACATCGGCATGACTGACCTATGTTATACAAGTACGCTGGACTTCATACTATCGATGACAAAACGAAGACATTTGATTTTCGCCATTTTGGCGCTGATAGCAACGTGAGCGTCCGTGGAACTAATATTTTTAGTAGTGACTTTTACAAAATGCGCATACTCTCATGATAAAACTGTTCTAAATATCTCGCAGTAAACACAAAATACACAAAAAAGTCTTATTCCACGATTTCGATCTAAATCATCAGAGACGTACCAAAACGGTTACTTGCAACAATGTATTAATTTAGTTCCTGAGACGCTCGAGCGGGGCGCTTTGAATCGGCACAAAAACAACTGTCATTTCGTATAGTATATTTAGTCCAGCATACTTGTTTATCAGTGCACATCGGGCTTCAGAAAAAGTTCAATTTTGTAGAGCGTCATCTCACTCCTACCCGTGTGACAGTCTCTAAAACTGGATCCGTTTGGATCCGATCCAACCCTTCGAGCCAGTTATTGTATTTTGAACTTTATTTCGACTGACGTAAAGTTCTTAATGAAAAATTAAAAACTTTTTTACAAAAAAAAACAACTGACTTCCATAAAAACACTACAAAGTGAAAAATAACTTTAACTTCGGAAGTCGGTGTCTTTGGTTTTTTTATTTCGTTTTTCGCCAGCGCCTTCCGAAATTAAAGTTATTTTTCACTTTGTAGTGTTTTTAGGGAAGTCGGTTGTTTTTTTTTTTTGTATTTTATTTTTTTTTATTTTTCACTTTTTGTAGTGATCTTTTTTTTATTTTTGTTGATTTTTCAAAAACTGCTTGTCCGATTTCGATAATATCCAACAAAAAAAGAATTTTTCAAATCGGTTGGCAAGCGACGGAGTTATGCGCGAACAAACATAAAAAAAAAAAAATAGAAACATCCGAATTAAGAACCTCCTCCTTTTTTAGATATCGGTTAAAAATGGCATCTTAGACTTGGTTTGAAAAATACAATATCGGGCTCGAAGTTATTTTGACCTTGAGGTTTGGGTTTCGATTAGTTTTTGGAACGTAGTGCCTTAACGTAGGAGTTGAGTGGATCTCACTCCCCCCCCCCCCCCCTGACGCGAGGAGGCCCGACACCAGAGGATTGTACATTCCCGATGGAACAACGTGGTGGCTTTTAGTTAGTAAGAGTCTGACAGACCCCTTCACCCCATGGCGGAGGACATCCATGAGGATTTTTCACCCAGAAAAAAAAGGAGTTGAGTGGTAGAAATCGTCACGTAAGGGAAAAGCGTTATGACCCCTCCATGCGACTCTCTCTCTGTTTTTTTCTATTATATACCAGCGTGTGTGCGTGCGAGTATCGCGTAAGGACCTTTTTACGTTTTGAACTGAGACGGGATGTGCCATATTTACCTTTTTTTTTAAGTACGTTACAACGTTTTTTTTTTTATATCCCATTACTCTAGGGGGTCATTGTACTCATCATTATGAACAACTATTACTACGTTTCGCGATTTCGGGTTCGGTCCCATAGTAAAAGTTGTTCATAATGATGAGTACAATGACCCCCTAGAGTTATGGGATATCAAAACACGTTGTATTTAAAAAAAAAACAATCTACCTGACCTAATTACATGGATTCAAGTCCCCAGTCATATTAATATGTGAACAAGTAACCCTCTGCCCAGTCGGCACTGCAATCCTGAACAATTTCCCCTGAGGCATGCAAACACATACCTTGAACTGCCCCGTCCCTTGTCCATACTTGTCAGTTCTATTCACAGTGCTGGCTATGGGTAAATACCTTACATCAATGAAGACACCATCTTTACCGCTAAGGACTATGGAACCATTGATAGATTTGAGGTATATGTCTTGGTCTGCGCTCCAGAATAGGGCTTTTGATTCCATGTGTGTGCCTTCAGCGCCTCGGAGGTGTGCTGAGGTTTCTGAGCGAAGGGTTAGGTCTTCGTCGACGGGTGAGGTGATGCGTTTGACTGCGATTTGCTGGAAAGAAAAGATGGGTAGTTTAGTAAGTGAAAGTTATTATAGGTTTAGGGTAGTTCTAACCTGGGTATAAAACATATTATTATATTAAGTCCTTCAGTTAGATTATCGAAAAATAATGGTCGCGTATTTTTTCTTTTGTCAATCAAACAAAAAATGACACAGATAAAGCGTCTCAAAATTTGGGAGTGGGGGGTCGTGACGTCACTTGCTTGCAAAAGTGTCGCAAGCAAGTGACGTGGCGCGGAACTTTAACGGGCGATATCTTCATCATTTTTTATATAATTGACAAAAGAAAAAATACGGGTCCAATATTTTTTGATAATCTAACTGACGGACTAATTAGATTTTTTTTAGGAAACTAGCCTATTGTGTGTTTAGAGATGTGAGAATCAGGATTTAAAGTTCACTCATCCTCCATCGACGGCACGGTTGGCGCAGAGGTTAAGCGATTGACTGCTGCGCTGCGTGTCGCAGGTTCGATTCCCGCACGGAACAAATATTTATATGACCTACAATTAGTTGTTCCGGGTCTGGCTGTTTGTGTATGTGAGTTTATATGTCTGTACGCACCCACGACACAGGAGAAATTCCTAGTGTGGGGAAACGTTTAAAAAAAAAAAAAAAATTATATAAAAGGGACGATCTCCGGCCAGACGGGTGTCGTGTCTGGTGAGCTACTGCCCGACGATTGATGTCGGGACGTTGTATTATGCTAGTTGCGCGGTAAACTCTGTGTGCGAGATGCAGGATTTTGCGTGAAGTCAGTGTGATGCGTAGTTCGCATATTGCGTTGTAGATGCCGCCACATGTACTCTGGGTTATGAGGTATTTCCAATAAAAAATACACAACAGACAGCGGTAGCAGAGAGTCTAAATAGTTCAGTGGCATTCAAATTAGCAAGCTGAAGTTGCATAGGGTCATAAGGACCTTCGTAAGGGTGGTAGCTGGATGAGAGTAGCCGAGGATTGAGCTGAATGGCTATTATGCGACTGGAGAAGCCAATGTCCTATGTGTACTTGTACAGCCTGATAATGGCGCCGATTCCCTAGTTCACAAACTAAACTAAATTTAAGTTCAGTGCATCTTTTTCTTCCTATTTCATTAAGAAAAGGACAAAAGATAAATATTAGTTTAGTCCTGCCAAATTAGTCAGCGCCTGACGTAAATTGACGTATTTTTAGTAGCCATGTTTTTAATCACGTCTAATTTGTCTATGGAGTATCTTAATTTGACAGGTTATTTTTTTTCTGTCCTTTTCTTAATGAAATAGAAAGAAAAAGATGCACTGAATTTAAATTTAGTTTATTTTGTGAACAAGGGAATCGGCGCCATTGAAAGGCAAGAGGCTCACCCCCACCCTCTATTACAAACAACTTAAACATAACTGGAAAAATGGACATAAATTTGAATCGCGACATATTCGCCAGAAATGTAAGCAAATATGAGTTTATGGAAAAATAACTTTAATTCCTACACAATAAAGTTCAGTTTACGCTGCAACTTCAAACATTTTTATTACTTTTTCAATAGTGCTAGTCACTCTGAAATCAACTTAACCATTAAAATAAAGTTGATATTTGTTAAACTTGATATAAATTCAATTTGAAAGATAAATAAAATTTTAATATAGATTTATTTTTATGATGGAGAATTATTTATTAGTTTACTTTAACAAACAATCTGACTACTGTTTAATCTGCATGATGTCATGAAAATCATAAGTAATACCAACCTTAGCATGTAAATTATTAACTCCATCAGGTATATTCATGTCAGTGGCAGCCGTACTGAACACCACTTCCCCAGAGTCAGGGTCGGTCAGCTCTAAAGCATTCACTCCTCGCACAAAGACTCCTGATGTGTTCACTGTAAGCTTGTTCTCGTGGCGAGATGGTCTGGAAAAAGTGGTTTATTAAGTTAAAAAACCAGGAAAAAAAGGTGGATTCTACAATTAAAGAAAAACATATTTACTGAAAACTAGCTTTTGCCCGCGACTTCGTCCGCATGAAGCAACTTTCTTACAAATTTTTTTTTCGTAAGAACCATCCTCGTACTTCAAGGAATATTCTAAAAAAAGAATTAGCGAAACTGGTTCAGCTGTTCTCGAGATTTAGGGCTTAGCAACACATTCAGCGATTCATTTTTATATTATAGAAGAAGATGTGCTCATAATTAGCTCTTCTAGAACCAAGCCTAGGGGTAGGAAAAATTTAAACCATGGATGTTACTTCCTTGTTTTTCAAGCCTTATTAACTAAACAGAGTACATTAAATTGTCCTATTCCAGTACCACATTCTTTACTAGAGCCAGGATCGTAGCTAGAACCCCACGTTTAGCATTCTTCACCAATAGTGACTAGTACAATTCTGTTACAAGCAAAAATGATAGGTAAAATGAAAAGTCTCTGGTTGATAATGGAAGTTCTCAAATGATTATTTCTATTAAAAATTACCTAAATTCGAATTCTATTTACCTATGTATCAAATTGACGTTATTACAAGTTAAACAAATATCAACTTTATCACTATTGAAAAAGTTATAAAAATGTTTGAAGTTGTAGCGTAAACTGAACTGTACCGTGTTGGAATTAAAGTTATTTTTCCATAAACTCATATTTGTTTACATTTTTGGCGAATATGTCGCGATATTAGATTAGGTACTAACAGTTTTTGTGTGAAGCCAGATGCCTGAAAGACTGTCTCTAAAAAAATTTTTTTTTTTTCAATCAACAGAAAAGTTTTATTCATGGAATAAAATTGACATCTGACAGATTTGATATGTAAGAACTGTAAAAAATTCAAAAATATTTGTCGGATATTTTTTTTGGAAAAATCTGTTCTTAATTTAGTTATTTAATACTTTATAATTTATTGTACATTACCCATAACTAATAGGACTACCATTTTATAAAATTAGTGTACAATATTGGGTGGCCATATCAGTCAATCAAATTTATTTTCTCACATTAGTATACATAAATTATTTTAGATTGGTCAGATTCGATAATGACGCATAAATTATCGCATAAGATGATTTCTTTCGGTTTATAATTACTTACTTAGTCTGTAAATTGAACAGAACTGATCCGTTTTCACTAGAGATGCTCATGGGAGTGTCTCTGAAGCTCTCAATCAGTCCATCCTTCTTGTACAAGTGCTCAAAATCCGTGTCTCCAAAGAACTTGATGGCATTATGGTCTGGCAGGAATTCCATGCTTTCCATTCCTGACAAAATAGTTAAAAGGTAATTAAAATTGGTTTGTCAAATTATTTTATGGACTTTTTTCATTTTTTTTAAATTTATTTATTATTCCCAACACAACTATCATTACAGCCAATCGATTCTGTAAAAAACTCACCGTGAAAAGTTAAGTGAAGTGAGCTTATAGTGAGCTGCCAATAGTGTCAATCCCTAGCATTAGTTGGAATGACAGCTCACTCCACGCTCACTTCACCTAAGCTTTCACGGTGATATGGTTACAGAATCAATCACACTGCTGGTTGGCCCAAATTTTTTTTTAACTGTCCTTTTATAAGCTGATAAAAAGTCTTAATATATTATGTACATTTAAGGCACATTGGGCATCAAAAGACTTATCCGCAGTTCTGTCAACAGCATTTTATTTATTGTGGGTTAATAACAAGGTCAATTATTTGTAAAGGGCAACTGCTAAGTGTGGGTATCAATCTCAGGTTGGGCTAATAGTCCTAGTTTTTCTACCAAATATTTCTCAGCAGTCTGCTCAGTTAATGGCAATAGGCCTGCCCTGGAACTTACTATACAGCTCTGTCTCATATATTTAAGGAGTTTTAAGGCATATTCAAAAACAAAGTTACCTTTGCCCAGCTTCAGGACAAACATCATAAAAGCTGAAAGCACCAGATTCGCAAATCCGAACACAACCACCAGAAAAACGAACAGCCAGAACGCGAAGCTTCTCGTCCCCGTGTATTTACATTGAAGAACACACTTCTTAACATCGTTGCCATTCTTATCACAGTAATTCTTGCTTCCAGGATTCTTGAGCGAATTTGGAGGCCTTTTTATAACAATCAGCGCTTTTTCCACGCGATTTCTCTCTAACGTGCCTTCTGACATATCGGAAACTGGCGATACAGTTCTGTGCATTGGAACTTCGAAAACCATCACTCTACTGCTGTTTAACGATATTTTAGATCATTAAAATTATAAATAGCCCCGCCAGCCCAGTGAAGCTGGAGTAAAGTAAATATTTTCAGGAACGTCAATCAATCAATCAAAATATTGAGCGAATTCCCTGTCTCCCAATTGGTTAATTGATCAGCCAATCAGAAGTTCGGGTCTTCGGATTCGCTCAATAGTTTGAAGTTGCAGAATCAAACACAAGGCAAATCAGATTTAAAAAAAGTTTGGGAATCCAGAAAATAAGGTTCGCACAGGAGCTTGGGAATTGGAACAAGAAAAGTAATGGAGTGAGTGGATGAAGTTGGGCTGTGAGTACCCGATATCTTATAGTACCACAAGTACTCTTTGGCTGTGAGCCTGCGAACCTTAGACCTTTGACCTTTTAACCTTGCAGTGAATCATCGTCTGCCTGGCCTTTCCCTATGTTAGGTTCGGCTTCCAGTCTAACCAGATGCAGCTGAATACCAGTACTTTACATGGAGCGAATGCATATTTAACCTGCACAACCCAGTTACTGGGTTATACGATACCCCATGGTAAGACCTAAGAACCTATGTAGCTGTGAATGATGATGATGAATACATTTGCTGGAAACGGTATAGGAACAACAAAACGTAGCTTTGACGTTTGGCCATTGCTGACAACATGACAGCGCGAAATTTTGACAAATCGCTTTGTAATCATGGCGTCGGAACGTTACAGTTTCTCTCTCACCACTTTTAGGTAAAAAAACCTATTTATTTACGTGTTTTTGTGTATTTAAAACCTTAAATTCACCACGATCAACTATTTGCCTACTTATTTGAATAATTTTCGTAGTTTATTCGTCATTATTTCGAAGATTTTTCGTGTTTCCAACTTGGAGTGTATGTTTGGTGTAATTACAATGAAAATTCTCATTTCTTCACAGCCCTTCAGGGAAATTAGTTCAAATTGAATATGCGTTAGCTGCAGTAGCCGCCGGCGGTACTTCCGTCGGAATCAAAGGTAATTTTTGTTTATTTTAGAGGTTATATTAGCGTCGGTAGTTTTATGCAATTCACTGTTATAATTTCTCGTTACGACTGTGTAAACTAATTGTTTGAATGCTGGTTAATACGGCTTAGAATCAAATGTTAAACCTATTTCTTGTTCATCATGCATGACTCAACGAAATACGCTGTTATTACGATTTGAACTCCTTCGAAGTGCCTCCTCCACTGGGGAACAGGCAACTATAGCAGGAGGCCCTATTGATCTGCAAGACTAAACAGGCTGTACATTCTAGTATGACCTAGAAGACCCTTTGTTGATTAAAATGAAGACTAGATGGTTTTTCTCTGCTTCATTACAAATACGCAATGACAATTCACAATTATTATCCCCAGCTTCCAATGGCGTCGTGATAGCCACAGAGAACAAGCACAAGAGCATCCTGTACGATGAGCACAGCGTCAACAAGGTGGAGATGATCACCGGCCATATTGGTTAGTTACCCACTACTTGTGAAAGTAATATACTAGAAGGTGTAGGATTTTATTATCAAAAGTAAAAAAGAAAATTGTTACCTTATCAGGAGACAATCGTAAAAGGTGATGAAATAATGACAAACATACAGTGCAACCTTAATATAACATACCTCAATATAACAAATTCCTTGATTTAACAAATTATTCGTAATCCCCTTGAAATGTAAAATATACCTTTACATTGCGAAGATTTTTTGCGAACACCCTCTGGCAAATTTTCAACTATCTATAAAAAAGTTTTAACCACTAATTAACGAATTTTGTCAACCGAAAACCTTTATATAACGTTTTTACCTCTTTATAACAAATTTTAGACCAACCTAACCTCAATATAACAAAACTCGGTTACGAATTACTTGATATAACGAATATTTACTTGTTCCCTTCCGATTTGTTATATTGAGGTTGCACTGTACTACTAGTTTCTTAGGTGTAGGATTTTATTATCAAATGTAAAAGAAAATGATTACCTTATTAGGAGACAATCCTAAAAGTTGATGAAATAATGTCAAACATATTTGGATTTAGTCATGGCAGTTACAAAAACATAAGTTCTTCTTGGTGTATCAATTGCAAAAAGTTCAATATTTAGCTGTGCAAATTCCGCTCACCGAAGCTGTCAAAAAATCAGCAAGCGGACAGGTGACTGCATGTGGCACAGAAAGAAAGGTGGGCCATTGTCTGTGGGGAATTGGCGCATACAGACTTGCAATCTGAGCTGTCCGTGAAGCCCCATCTGTGGAGATTGCCTTTGGGGTCAAAGTTTATTTAGAGATTTCCAAGTCAGCCATGTTAAAAAAAAACATCATTAATTGAATACAATACACTTGTTTTTTTTTTGGTATTAATTATTAACATCATTAATTGAATACACACTTGCATACTTGCTTGTAAATTCTTAAGCGCAGGCCACACCGCCAGCTGGCGGGCGGGCGGGCGAGCCGAGCGAGGCATCGTTTCACCTTTTTTCATACTTGGGTTCACACCGCGAACTACAGAGATAAGCTACCGAAGTATGAAAAAAGGTTCGCCCGCCTAGCCCGCCCGCCCGCTAGCTGGCGGTGTGGCCTTCGCTTTATACAAACTATACTTCTGCAAATAATCAAACAATGTAGCATTTCGTATCTGCCTGTGTGACTGCTCAAACTAAGCAGTCATAAAACAAACTGTTTTTATGTTGTAAGTACTGTTACTGTAAATATGCTTTCGTACACGTTAGTAAAAGCTGTTATTTTGACATTACCCTTACGTTGTTGACACCGGAACGATCTGGACGAAGCGTTTCGCCTCGTCGTTTATACCGCGTACATCAAAGGACTGGAACAATTTGTCTGCAGCGGTCTTCCCGTCCGATTATAATTTAAGTGTCTTCAAGGCTAGAGTGAATAGGCTCATAATAAATTAGTGCGCTTTACCATCAACGATTGCATCACTGCTTTCCATCAGGTGGGATCAAGCCCTAGTTTATATCTATTGAAAAAAAAAAAAAAACAGACACTTTTATAAATGTTTATGTGCTGTCATAGTATTGTTGTAATACCTTATTTTTATCTTCCAGGCATGGTCTACTCAGGCATGGGTCCCGACTACCGTCTCCTGGTCACCCAGGCGCGTAAGATGGCTCAGCAGTACTTCCTGATGTACCATGAGCCAATACCCACTGCACAGTTGGTGCAGCGAGTGGCTACTGTGATGCAAGAGTATACACAGTCTGGGTAAGTTAAGAGAACTAATTGGTAATAGAATTTATTCCTGTAAAGTTATCTAACTAAACCAGTACCTGAATCTGCTATAGTAATTTTATCTCACGAAGCGAAGTGTCGCTTCGTGAGATAAAATTATAACTGAAAGCTTCTGCTCTTACAAGCGAAGCGAGTGCGCTTCACTTGTAAGAGCAGAAGCTTTCAGTTCCATCTGTGACAATGGCGAAGTTGTCTGTGTGTGTTATGTCCTGAAGTTACTTGTCCTCACGCTCACATTCACAGCGTGTTTGTACATTTGCTTACCATAATTAAGCGCGCGTCGCTTTGTGAGATTAAAATTATAGGTTCATGTGTAATAGATAGGTTCATGTTAAGAATGCAACAGGAGAGGATTGACCTCGCAGCGTCTGGCTCATCATTCTGTCACCTTACTAGCACAAGATTCTTGTCAATAGTACACTTGGTAACCACAAGTAAATCCTAAACACCAGTTGCAGCATCGCAACTGTTTGCATTATATTTATCTTGGAAATCAACTCATTAACTAAACCATCACTAATATTCCTCCACAGTGGTGTCCGTCCCTTCGGCGTGTCTCTGCTGATCTGCGGCTGGGAATCTGACAGGCCCTACCTCTTCCAGTGCGACCCGTCGGGCGCCTACTTCGCGTGGAAGGCCACCGCTATGGGCAAAAATTATAATAACGGGAAGACTTTCTTGGAAAAGAGGTGTGTATACAAACCTAGCGGTTTCTGAAAACCTGACCTGTTATCTGCTATCAAATCATTTTTAAACAATTTAAAAAAAAAGGGAGCAGGTTTGCAATTGGCAAGTTTTCTATTTCTCCGTGATTACTGGGCAAATGGCTTTGGTCATACCTACTGTGTACATATGTATATAACATACCTAGTATAGTAACCGGCATGAGTCGTGAGCACAAACTGACACCTGCGCAGTAGTTCATTTTTCGGTCTCTTTGGCGGTATGAAGAAGGCGGGGGGCACCGAGACTGCACGCGATTGGTTCGTCTGTCGATGCTCGTCGTCTATTGGACTCTCACGTGTCATTCGGCTACTGTACACTTTCGTGCAATTTTAGTGACTCACGTTTTTAATTTTGAAATAGTTTATTTTTGATAATTCGTATTTTTTCAGTCAAAGTAACGGTTAAATTTGTTTCTTCACTATTTTAGCAGTTACTTGAATGAAGAAAACATTTGCCGTAGTATCAGTAAAGGTCAAGTATAAGTTAATACTTTGACTGATTGTGTTGATGAAGAAACTGGCCGTAAGTCACAAAGGCCTACAACATTACTGTATCAAAATAAAATTTCAAGTACCACTAATATTTTAATTATAGTTTGCGTAAGTAGCTATCAATAATTTGAGCAAAAGCGGTATTAAATAAATTTGGCCGAAAGTGTACCTGCGCGAGCTTGCCCCCACTACTGCCCATCTGTGCTCACGACTCGTGCCGGTCATTATACCTACGTCCGCATACCTACAGTGGCAGTGACGCCATTTTTTTTTTTTCAAAATGGCTTCACGCATGAGTCCTATAGATTTTTGAGTGACCACTTGTGACAAAAAGGTCCTCAATGGAATTAGGAATGTTGTTATGTATGACATTCAGTTTGTTATTCCCTATGTTAATTATAATAATAATAATTGTTTATTGAAATAATTGATTTACATAAATATTTACAAAATTGGGCCTAAAACTAGAGGTAGGGAAGAAATAATTGGATTCTACCTGAACTAGGAATAAACCTGTATCTCAGGTATCTCACTCAAGTGCTTAACATAAGTATTGGAATATATGTAGATTCATTTGTCGCAAAAACTATTTACTTATTTATAATAAGCTCACCAACAGTAAAGTCACTTACGATTCCAATAAAAAAACAGTTAAAATTATCATTCAGTAACCATACAAAAAACAGGTACTTATGAAATGTCACGGAGGTCGCGCTGTGACGCACGTTTTTAGCGATTGCGAACTTTATTTACTAGGCAACAGCATTCAAATTCGCACAGCCGTCCTCGCGTCGTCATCAATTTCGCGTTGCATAACTTTCCAGAATAGAGTTTTGAAATATTTCTTTCTTTTGTGAGAAAACACTGTTTCTTATTAGGATTTATGAATGTTAATTCATAAGAGCATCTTTTGCAGAAAGTAAGAAATTCAGCTATGTTATACGTTTCCACAGACACTATCTGTTTTTGTGTACAATCACGAGCAAAAGTATGTATACACTCGGCTTTGTTCAAAAGCAATATACTCGTTGGTTTCTTAATTAAATTTTTATATTCTTACGAACATAAAATTTTCGAACCCGTAATGCGTCGTATTTCAACGTTGCATTCATTATTTCACGAAAAAATCGCAATTGAAAGTTGCCAAGGGTTGACATATTGGTGCTCCTGCTCGTGACTATACTTTGTATCTAATTATTGTATTATGTACATGGTACACCACAGACTACCAACAGTATTTGTCTCTCCTTCCTCTATTTAATCCATCCCAAAGGTTGTCTTTAAAAGATCGCTCTTAGCTATAAGACCGCCCATTGTGTATTTGTGTTACTCTTTGTAAAATTTCTATATTTATGTCTGTAATTTATATGGTGTACATATCAAAGAGTATTCTATTCTATATTGTAACCTCATATAATGTAGATATCATTTTGGCTTGTAGGTATTGTAGATTAACTTAATTAATTCGTTTATTTTGTTTTTTATTTATTCATAACAGTTTTCACATTGTGTCGAATATTAAAATGATTTTATAACTTAAAATAGACAAAAAAAAACAGCAATAAAATACATGCCACCCAATAACTATGAGGAAGAGTAATAATAATAATAAATAAATGTCATTTAAATAACTAGAATAATAAGGCTACAAATAATTAAATATAGCCAATGTCCAATGTCAATTACTTACTTAAATGTCATGAATGTAAAAGAACAATAGAAGATTTTTAGACTAATAGTATCTAACAAAAATAACAATCATGATAAATTTCTAGTATAATATGTATGTTTACAATTTAAATATCATTAATAGAATAATAGCAGCCGTCCAGTATGTAACGCTTCAATATAGCCTTTCTTAGCTGTTCTTAGACAACCTCGATTTTTTGTACTTCCCTTACTAAATGTACTAACTAAAACCCTTTTTACCAACCCCCAGATACACAGAAGATCTTGAACTCGACGATGCCGTTCACACAGCGATCCTCACTCTAAAGGAAGGTTTCGAAGGTCAGATGACCGCAGACAACATAGAGGTTGGCATCTGCGACGCGAGCGGGTTCCGTAGGCTGGAGCCTGCGCATGTCAAGGACTATTTGGCTAACATCCCCTAATATGTATTAATCTACCTACTTATATGTATCTACTGAATTATAAAAGTTTTTTTTAATGAAATTGTTTCTTTTATTATTATACAATACACCTATTTGATCTCGTGCATTACTGGTATCTGGTCTGCCAATACTTTTTTTCAGACACTGGCAATACCGTAGGATATTATTTAAAAAATGGCAACATAGTTTCTGGTCGTGGAAGTAGTTATTACTACCGAAGAAGAGTACTTACTATTTCCATGCAACTCACCAATAAACGTACGGTAAAAGAAACTTCTTTAAAATCAGTTTCCGATGAGCTGTCCTTAGGTTAGAAAAATCAGATGACAACAGAGATAGGCATTTGCGAAGCGAGCGGTTTCTTTAGGCTCCAGTCTACTGAAACCCGTGCATCTCAATGACTATTTGGCCATAAATTACCGATCAGCTTTAAAATATTACTAAAATAGGGATTTTAGTAATACTTTAGAGCTGTTCGGTTCTTTTGAAAAATTTTGGTTATTGGTACCTAATTAATAAAAGAAAATGAATTAAAAAATTGGGCAATCTACCTACTATGTAACTACTGAATTTAAAAAGGGTAATTCATATAACAAAAGTTTATTTTATTGTGACTTAATCGTTTACGCTTGCACACGATGAAGCGGTAAGCAGAAACTTATAGTGAACTCAAACAACATGTAAAAGAAAGAACAAATCACAAATTGAGTCCAGACTGGTACTGAAAATCGAAGAACATTGCTAGAATTGGGAGACTCCATCTAATCCAGGATTCGGTTTTCATCAGCCGTGCTTGTAGCCACAAGATCACCAAGACCACAGAGTACATTATTATATGACGAAATCCTATTTAAATTAGTAGGAAATTAACCACAATTTTTATAGCGCCATCTATTACATTGAGTGAGAGTACTAAGCTCGATTCTGTTGTAAGTAGTTCTTTTGAAAATTGCAGAGAGGGCAGTGTCTGCGTTTTTAAAAATGACTGTCCAGCCGGTGATAATATCTATGTCGGAGTTCGAATCCCGAAACGTGAACATACCAAACCAAGCCAGCTTGTGCGAGTTACCCAAATTTTAATCAAACGAAATGTGGTTTGTTGTTTTTTGTACTGCAGTGAAAAGTTAGGGAACAGTAGCAAGGTAAAATTGTGATGAGCTGATCCCTTAAGAGCACTGGACACTCGACTTACAAGTTGTAGGCATTAGGCAGGCTTTTCTTTGCGTAAATAATTTCATCACCACTGCTCTCAAAACGGTAAAGGAAAACATCGTGAGGAAACCGGCATGTCCTAGAACCAAAAATTCGAAGACATGTGACATCTACCAACCCGCACGGGGCCCGCGTGGTGGATTATTAACCCACTCCCGCTCTGTGTCCCAGCAGTGGGAACATTATACGCTGATTGTGTAATGCTTCCCTACCATACCCATTCGTTCCATCTCCTGAAAATCTCGCACCTGGACATGAGTTGCCTTGGCTTACCGGAAAGTCTTTAAATAGACTTCGGACTCAGGTAGGCCGAAGCAATGTGGCATCTAACTAAACCGCACTGGTCCCGCGTTGTGGATTACGGTCCACTCCCTCTCACTGACAGGAGGGCTGTGTCCCAGCAGTGGAGGCATTAGTAAGAGTGTTGTTATTTTAGCCCACAGCTCCTCCAGCATGCGACAGCCATGGCCAGCCCAGCTGCGTTCGAGCATGGCCGCCGTGTGACTGTAACCTACACTCATCATTCTCCTGTCCTTATCTCAACGTATATGGGGTCGGCGCAACATGTCCTTTTCTTCCATACTCCTCTATTAATTAGTCGTCATCTCGGTAGTCACCCCCTTCCTAACCATAATTATCATCATTCACACAGTCCATCCATCATTTCTTTGGTCTTTTGGATCGCACTATCGAGTTCTTTATACGATTAGTGAGTTGAAATCCTAGGATATAGCGAACCATTGCTTTCCAAATTATTGCAGTCGCTCAATAATGCTGTTACCTAACTCCAAATAAAAAAATCGCATCATGGTCATTTTATGTACAGACGCCAGCAGGTCAAGCTACCCGAAATTTGTCAAATTTTCCCAATCAACCTAGAACCATAATGCTTTAACGATAAATTTGAAAATATATTAGAGAAATTTGACAGATTGTAGTAGCTTGATGTGCTGGCGTCTGTATATAAATCAAAATCAGTTTAGGTACATACGCGTACGCGACGATTTGATAATGATATACTTAGCGATACAATTAATTAATTTTGAAACTATAGGTAGGTACCTAGATTAAATAGTGATGTCCATTGTGTTATTTCCAAAAACCGGTAAATTCCATTCATTCACTCGTTCACTGTTGTTTTTACAACAGTTCTTTCGTGTTTAATATAATTATTATTTATTATCGAAGTAGGCAGAATGTAGGGTTAGTATTTTAGACTTATACCAAAAAAGCTTTTTATGCGAGATTTTGGTATATTTTTCCGAAATTCTGAAGTCGTTTTCATTCTCAACGCACTGCTCAGCACCGAGAGATGAAAATCCAACAGTGTGTTTTCCTAACGCGTTGGGATGCGCTCTGTTGGATTCTCAACGCTCGGCTAAACACCTAGCGTTGAAAATCCAGTGCGCGATGAAATCCTGTCGCGATATTTTTACGTCTGTGCGTACGTCGGCTTTAATCAACTCAGCCTTTCGCAGCCCATTGCTGAACATAGGCCTCTACGCTTGCCGATACGCGGTCTCCACTCCAGGACTCGTCTACTCCAGCGGCTATCGGTCCTTCGACAGACATGGCCAATTGGCCAGCCCACTGTCACTTCAGTTTTCTTACTCAGCAAGCTATGTCGGTAACTCCGGTTCTTTTCCGGATAATTTCATTCAGGAATGAAATTATCCGGAAAAGAACCGTCGGCTTAGTAGATATAAATTAATTAACAAATCTGCCACATCGGTCTGTCCATTTACCATTTAGCATGAATAAAGCACCAATTCGGCTGCCATAAGGAAAAACCTTGAAAGAGATGAGGATAAAACTATTATTGACACGTATCGTATTGGACACCCCGGTTACGTCAACAACGGGTGTGATATCTGAGTAGTATAAGATAGTGGCTTCAGATCTTCTATCTGATATGGAGTTATCAAATACTGTTGTTTATTTATGTCTAAAATTAAATGCTGTTCGTTTGGAGGTTTTTTTTTTAATAGTGTTAGTAATTTTGTTCGCTGACTCATGGCAGAATAACAGCCGCACAGTTTGACCGATCAAGGTTAAGCTACGCTTGCCGCGGTCGGTCTGTGGATGGGTGACCATCCCTTTCCACTGAACCCCTCCGTGACTCGGAAAGTAGGTTAAGCCGTTGGTCCCGGCTGTCATTTACGTAGATCTTTGACAGTCGTTACTAATAGTCAGAACCCTGAAAGTCTGACAACCAGTCTTACCAAGGGGTAGGTAATAAGTATCGTATTACCTAGTAGTAACTGGGTTATGGAGGTCAGATAGGCAGTCGCTCCATGTAAAATACTGATATTCAGGTGCATCCGGTTAGACTGGAAGCCGAGCCGACCCCAATATAGTTGGGAAAAGGTAAGGTAAGGTAGATGATGAATTTTGTTCGCTGACTTTTAGTTTTGTTTTGTAACCGGCAATGTCAATGACTATTTTGTAATGTTATAACACAACATAAAAGGTTTTTGGTATCACAGTGACAGCAGAACACTGACTCCTGAGTCACAGGATCACCTAGTTTAGGAGTCAGAGTTTACCTTATCCGTATGACCTTTAGTTAACCAAGCTATGTGGCTTAGTCTTAAGCAATGTCAAAGGTTTTTGTATCAATAAAGATTTTTATTATTATTATTAGTTTTTAGGCTCGACGTTGTAATTGCGTAACACAATATCAGTAGCAACGGCTTTCATATTGACAGTACAACAGCATTCATTGCGTTATTTACGTTGTTGAGGAGACACATTTTTCGACCATATGAAGCAATGGATTAGCGATATCCTTCAAAATGATTCAGATTTAGGGTGCAGATCTCAAGTGCGGCACCTCTCCACAGACAATGGCCCACCCCACCCTCCATCCTGTGCCGCATGCACTGACACCTGTGCACTTGATGATCTTATGATTGCGTCAATGTGCTGTTTTTGGAGCTGAATTTTGGGCCAAACATGGGGGTCTACTCCGAATTGCAAAGACGAGGAAAATATCGTGTGGAAACTTTGCGTATGAATGTAGAGGCTTTAAGAGTAGATGAAGACCAAAGAAATGATGGATGGACTGTGTGTGTGTGATGCTGACTAATAGAGAAGTATGGAAAAGAAGACATGTTGCGCCGACCCCAACTCCTCAATCCTTATGGACATAAATAAATTGGGATAAGGACAAAGAATGAGAGCTGTGGTAACGGCCGCGACTTCCAACAGCTCAATCCTTACGGACATAAATAAATTGGGATAGGGACAAAGAATGAGAGCTGTGGTAACGGCCGCTTCTTCTAACTGCTCAATCCTTACGGACATAAATAAATTGGGATAAGGACAAAGAATGAGAGCTGTGGTAACGGCCGCGACTAACGAGTTTGAGGTCGATAGGTTCGAATTCAAACCCAGACAGGTGTTTTACTTTGTGTAAATCACTTCATCACCACTGCTCTCAAAACGGCAAAAGAAAACATCGTGAGGAAGCCAGCATGTCCTAGAATAAAAAAAATCGAAGACATATGACATCTACCATGCCGCACTCACAGACATGAGACCTGCTGTGTCCCAGCAGTGTGAACAGTGCTGATTATGCAAAGAATGATGATGAGACCCTTATGTGGCAGAGACTCCGCATGGAAAAGCTAGTAAAATATCTACTTACGCAAGTAGGGTATTTGGAATCTTATCACAAAGATTAGTTTATTTCATAATGTAGGTTGTACATACCTACTTATTTCGTTATGTACTGATTGATTGATTGTGAACAATTAATTATTATAATTGATAAGCGTTACTGCAATCTGTATAAACGTTTGTAAGCATTTGTATAAAAGTTTAATTACAACGCCATTAAAGCATTTTTCGATCGAAGTTCCTTAAAGCCTCGGATACACTAGGGGACATTTTTTCCCGCAACACTCAATCTACGTGTCACTGCAACGTTGCATAGTGTCGCGGGACATGTTGCTTGCTCCCGCTCCGAGAGTGAGCGCACGAGTCCCGCGTCAGTGTCGCGCCATTTGTACGCCGGCAAAATGTTCCGCGACTGTCTCTCGGGACATTCACGTAGTTGTCGAGCATCATGTTCCGCAAAATGTCGCTCCATTTGTCCCCTAATGTATTGTGGTAGGAGTTGACTGGTAGTACAGTCACGAGCAAAAGTATGTATTCACTCGGCTTTATTCAAAAGCGATTTACTCCTTTATTTTTGAATGAAATTTTATGTTGTTACGAACATAGCATTTTCGAACCCATATGTTTATCTAATGTGTCGTATTTCAACGTTGCACTCGTTATTTCACGAAAAAATCGCAATTGAAAGTTGCTAAGTGTTGACATATTGGTGATCGTGACTGTACCTAGGTACCTAGTATTGTATACAATCAAGTATTTTTTTAAATTGAACAGACAGCTGTGCTGCTGGGGAGTTTGTTGCGCCACTTCTTCTTCCCAGCGATAGCACTAGGAAGTGATGAAGGGCGGGCGTTTTTGGGGGACTGTCTTTTGTAATTTTGACGTTCAAAAAGTGCTGATTCTCAGCCTAATTTGAATAAATGACTTTTGATTTTGAGTAATCGCCATAAAGTAAGGAAAAAGTGTTATGCCCCCTCCATACGACTTTCTTTCTCTCTATCTCTTTCGGTCTGACTCTCTTTCGTTATATTTCGGCCTGACACTCTTTCGCCAAGTGTGTAAAAGCGAAAGTAACTTCGTTTCAACCGGCGGGGTAATTGCGTAACACACCAGTAGCAATGACTTCCATTTTGACAGTTCAACTATATTCATTGCGTTATTTACGTTGTTGAGCAGACAAATTTTTCAAACATGAAGCAATGAATTAGCCTATCAAAATGACTCAGACTGTGTTTGAAAGTGTGTTACGCCATTAGGGTGCAGGTCTCCCACGACACCTCTATTTTTTTTTTTTAACTACATAGCTGCTCATAGCATCACGCATGTAGTCCCCGTTAGGGCAGGCAAAGAGACTGCAGAGCATTTTGCCAGTAGGTAATTGGTTTTAAATCACATTTCGACACTCCGGCATGGAAATTGCACGACACATTGTCAGATTTGTCAGTAGGAATCAAGGAATGGCTTTCATTTTGACAGTGCTACAACATTTATTGCATTATTTACGTTGTTGAGCAGACAAATTTTTCAAACATATAAAGCAAACCCATGGAATAGCAATTTAATATCCTACAAAATGATTGATAGTGTGTTACGCAATTAGGGTGGAGACAGACATAATCTTGGTCAGATTATATGAGGACCATATAATTATGTAGATTATCTTGTGTCTGAGATGGTCTTTTAAGGAGAGAACAACGCTGATTTCAGTGGATCTGTCAAGTCAGTGCACGTGCACGCATTTGTCAGTAATCGTGTAGCTCAAAAAACAGCAATATCTTTCAAAATGATTCAGATTCTCATTGCTAGTGTGTTACGCAATTAGGGTTCTGAATCTGATCTTCCTGAATCTTTTTATTAATTACCTATTTCTATTTCCATAATTTGGCACTGTCTCCCACGAATGGACTTTAGACATTTGAAAAAAGCTGCTTATGTAGAGTAGGCACGAAAATATCAGTATGTGTCACCTCTTCCTGTTTGCCGCGACTGGACGTAAAAAATGAAGCATGTGCGAGATGACTGCCAACGTTTGTGTGCATGTTATCTAATCGGGCGCTGTGGGTTGAGCACAAAACTTTTAATCTGTATCCCTAGCATGAATTGGTGTTATTATTTTGTATTTGCAGTAAACTTAGTTATTTGCGTCAACTACACTACTACATGTTTTGTCGTGTCGGCCTTTTAGTCTTTATCTTAGTCTTTACCTAACTATGTTGGGGTGGACTTCCAGTGTAACCGGATGCAGCTGATCACTACCAGTATTTTACATGGAACGACTGCCTATCTGGCAACCCAGTTACTACCACCTCGAAGCAGCCCTCGCGGTACGCGTCCAGGTGATATCGCGCCTCGCCATCTCTGCCTGGGACGGCCTAGGCGCGGGTGGCGCGCGCCGTCCATCTTCAGGCAGTCAGGCACCCGTTGTGTGAAGAATTTTCTCAGCCTGCATGCGGCTGATGTGACCCGCCCAATCCCATTTGAGCCTGGTAGCCTTCTTTCCTACATCCGAAATAAAATCATTTATCATTTGATTATTAAAAACTTTATCATTACCTACCTACCTTCTTCTTATAAGACTCTGCCGCAGTGATGTTATCTAAATTCTGCTCAGAACGATTACATTATTGTTGCGTTGGGTTGTGGACTGTGGTGCATTTAAGTTAATGAAATAATTTTTAAACATGAAATCAATAATTATGTAGGTAGTAAATATACCGACGATAGATAAGGAATATTAGTATTACAATATTCTCTACTCATTGCCTATTAGATAATTATTAATTATCACATTTTATTTACCTTAGGGGAAGTTTTATGTTACTTTGTTAGTGACGGGAACAACTCTACAAATCGAATGCAAAATCTGAATCGTTCTTTATACTCCCCTCGTTAGATATAGAAAAAGTAATTGCGTTCCGTAACGATAGTTGAGCTATTAAAAATCGATATTTACATACAAATAGAAGCTTTCTATTCAAATTAATTTATATTTTACGAAAATAAATCTAAGATTTAGGGGTTTTTATGTTTAGGACATAAATAAATGTGGAACAAAAGTAATCTAAAATTATGTAATTTATTATCAATAAAGTCATAAAACTTAAGATTATTTAAAGCCAACCATTTGTATACGTGTGATATAAATAGTCAGCAATACACTGGATAATTCTGACAAGTCAATCAATTACTATTAAATGGGCACATTTTAAAATGAAAACAGTAATAAAGCAAGCAAAATATTATCTAAATAGGATAAGAACCATCTTCAACAATGATTGATAGCGCCACTTATCAAAGCGATCTAATAAAAAAACTTATAAAACTAAGCCGTAGCCTACAAATACAGATAAACTTTATCTGAAAACATTTCTTATCGATTCGTCCTTCACTGAATCGAGTTCGGTATAAAAGCGATTGTAACGAAACGTCCCATCCCTACTCGACGCGCGAGTCGCGAGCGGCGCTCCCGCCGGTTCAGTTCACCTCACTCATTCACAAAGCTGACATGGCTCTCACAGTGCGTTTACGGACTAGTGAATTATTTTTATTATTATTTTTAATAATTTCCACGTGTGCCGTGACTCCGCCATGGATATTTTCAATAAAACAAAACACTAAAACGTGTGATGTTAACAAATGTGTGTTTAATATTGATGTGAACGCGAAAAATGTTGAAGAGTGGTCGCTTACTACTGAGCCGGCTTCCGATCAAAAATGTGAATCGTTTTTTGTGAGTAAAGTATTTGAAAACGTTGTTGTTGATATTGAAAAAGATGGTGGGAAGGTGTATTTCTGTGTTAAAAGCGGTGGTTTGTGGCATCATCAAGGAGAGGGTGTATATTTGGATGCGAGTGACGTCACCGAGACAGATCTGTGAGTACACTACCCATTTGTAAATTAAAAAGTTTAATTGCTTAGAATTGCCAGATTGCACATAAATTAGCAACAAGTATGGGAAACTATGCGAAAAGTTTTCGTATTTTTTTAAATGGTCTAAAAAGTTTGTTTGATAGCGTGTTTTGAATGTTACAAAAGTTACGAAAGCAACCTTACAACAGCTGTGAATTAAAGTTCTAAATATGAAAACAAGTGGTTGTTTTAATGTTATTTTCGTAATTTGTTACTTTTGTGTTACTATGGCATACGTAAAAGTATACTTTAGTTAATATAACCCTCTTTTAAAATAAACTCAAAACTTTGGAGGTCACAGGAAAAATAATTATCGGAGATTCAAAAATTGCACCTGGTAACCCGAAATTTGCGACAAAAATGGCGGCAATTTAAAATTATTATTACGTAACTGTATTACCGAATTGCTGTAACTTAGTTATTTCTGGCATATCTTGTCCTTATCAATGCTCCAATATCAACATATCGACATGATAAATTTGGATTTTGATTGCTAAACATACATACCTATACGTATTTGTAAAATATCATAACTCCACGGCGTTCTCGCTAAAGTTAAGCGACCGTCATCGCCGACGAGAATAGGATGGGTAGCCGGCGTAATCAGGTCAGACGGTGACGTCATTAAGATAGTTGTCAGTAATTTCACCATATGGCACATTTTTCATTTACTTATACGACGGTAAAATATTCGATGACAAAATCGCGCGTGCAGCGCCGAAAGGTTTTGGAGTGGCGGACGCGTACCGGCAGACCAAGCGTTGGAAGGCCTCCCACAAGGAATCCGCTGGACGCAGGAAACACAGAACCGGTCGATGTGGAGGTGCTTGGCCTATGTCCAGTTGTGGACATCTTTCGGCTGAAATGATGATGTCTTCTGGCACAAAATCTGTCCAAGGTAAGGTAACAGGTAGTTACCACAAATTCTTATTACGATTTCACTACAGGAGGCTTACTCTCCAAGTCCGTCATCGAAGATACGGGCCTACCCGAAAGTAGTAGTAGAAACTTCGGAATGAACCCTACACGGGATGAATTACCTTTTTTTGACGGGCAAAAATAGGTAATTCATCCCGTGTAGGGTTCACTATCGCAACTCTCGTAATTTTAAGAACGTTCACAGTCTGATCTCAGTCTCAATCTGTCAAAAGTACCTCTAATTTCCATACATTTTGACACGTTTTTGACATTTTTGTTTGTCGCCGAGATGACATTGCGACTAGGTTTTGAATTTTTTAAATTACGAGAATTATTGGCCTTCAGCTCTCAATCGTGGTGTCATTCATTCTTAGATCGGGCCCCAAACTAATCTTATGTCCGTCGGTGGTACGACGGAGTAGGAATCACCTGTGAGTTCGGCCGAAACCATGGATTTTGTGCTTATGGAGTAGACTTCCTGGATTGGTCTGTTACTTCGTATTGTGACGTTCATTAAAAACCGAAAGGATCAGCTTGGGTATACATATAGTTAGGTACCTACCTATCGAAATTCTGCCATAGTGAAGTCATCTGTCTTTTCCTGTCGGGTACCTCATCATCATCAGCCTACAGCAGTCCACTGCTGGACATAAACCTCTCCTATTTCACGCCATTCAACTCGATTTTCGGCAACTCTCATCCAGCTGCTACCAGCCATCCTACGAAGATCGTTGCTCCACCTAGCCTGAGGGCGTCCCGCCTTAGGGCGAGGCCACAACACTGCGTTGCGGCGTCGCATCGTAAAAAATTTACAACACAACAACAAAATGTTTGCGATACGACGCCGCAAGCCGCAACGCAGTGTTGTGACCCCGCCATTACATTTACCGATCAATTTGTAGGGTACCAACCTACGCCTTTTTTAGTCTGACATATGGCCGGATATATTAATAAGTATTTGACACTCCATACTTATTGGACTCCAACAGGATGACTCCTAATTACCGATACAGGTACGTACTATTGGACCAGTTGCCCAACTTTCGGGTTTTCTACCTGTAACGTTTTTTTTTTTTAGTTCAAACAAACCCCTTGTGCGATTTGTACCATGTTTGCCCTGCAAACGTTATCAGATCGTCACACCACTATCGCCGTAACGAATGCCGGCAAAAAATGATGTTCTGGAAAAAAATTTTCACTACAGGCGAAAAAAATGTGCGAAAGGCCCCAAATCAATGTGCGTAAAATTGTGACCCCACACTGGACCTTGCAGCTTCATTTATCTTTCCATTTCTACACTGAGACAAGACAAAAGATAGCTGTGCTGTTGGGGAGTTTGTTGCGCCACTTCTTCCCAGCTAAAGCACTAGGAAGCGGTGAAGGACGTCTGTTTTGGGGAAGTGTCTTATATTATTTTGACGTTCGAAGAGTGCTGCCTAGTTTGAATAAGTGACTTTTGATTTTGATTTTAATACGGGTTTCTCTGATGTGCTAATTGGATACCAAAAATATTTCTCTTCTACCTTTAACACGAATTTACCTTTTCAACCAGGATATTTTGACTAGGTAACATTGATCCTGGCCACAAGGTAAATTCGCGGTAGGTACTTCCATTTTATGATATGATATTTTTTATATCATTAATCTACCCTCGTTAAAAAAAAAATTTGATTGACGTGTAAAAGTGTTTTTGCAAACCTACTTACAGAAATTAATCATTTATCATTTACGATTGCCACGGTCTGTCGATGGATCGGTGACCATCGGTAGACATCGAGCCGTCCGTGCCTCAGAAAACACGTTAAATCGCGTTGCTCCCGGGCCCCGGTTGTCATTCATAGATATTTGACAGTCGTGACGGGTTGTCAGAAGCCCAAACGTTTAGCAACCAGTCTTACCAAGGAGTATCGTGTTACCCAGTAACTTGGTTGTGGAGGTCAGATAGGCAGTCGCTCCATGGAAAATACTGGTACTCAGCTGCATTAACATAGTTGGGAATATGGTAGGTATATAAAAATTGCGACTTAATCGCCAAAAATGTAAACAAATAAGGGTTTATGGAAAAATAACTTTAATTCCTACACAATAAAGTTCAGTTTACGCTACAACTTCAAACATTGTTATAACTTTTTCAATTGTGCTAGTCACTCTGAAATCATCTTAATTACTATTGAAAATAAAGTAGATACCTATTTGCTTAACTTGAAATAAAGTCAATTTGACACATAAATAAAATTTTAAAATAGATTGATTGTTTTTTTTTTGTCATGCAATGACAAGTTCGAAGATTACCTGCCTACGTCATTACCCGATTGACGCCCCTCCGAAAATGGGAGGCGATGTGTACTGGCCAGGCAGTCAGTTGGCATGCAAGGAGGTTGCCGACCTTCCCGCTAACTATTTTGTTTTGACAATCGACTGCGAGTCATTAGAGCTCTTACGTAATCTGAAGCTAACGAAAAGTAATCGTAATAATATTATGTTTAATTAAGGACCGGTTTTTGATCCGTAGTTAAACTCAACGAATTGTTAAAAATAGTGACTAATGGTTAAATTTTTGCAAAATGTGTTTTTTGATCAATTTTTAGTTTCATTGCTAATGGTCAAATAATTTACTATTAGTTAAAAAAATAACCATTAGTGGCCATTAGACAAACAACACAAAATTGAATTGTTTTTTTAATTGATCAAAAAACACATTTTGCAAAAACTTAACCATTAATGTTGGTCACTATTTTTAAGAATTGGTTGAGTTTAACTACGGATCAAAAAACCGGCCCCTTGTCGTCGAAAAATGTCGTAATAAAAATTAAAAAACTTGATTCAGTTCAGAAGAAACACGTCACAATATAAAACAAGTGCGACTCGGACTCGCGCACCGAGGGTTCCGTACAATTGAAAATTATTAAAAATATTTTTATTATAAATATGATGTAACTAAAAATTTACGGTTTTCGTAATTTTTTCCTTTATCTGTGCTATAAGATGTTGCTTCGTACCAAATTTCAAGATTCTGAGTCATTCATTTCATTTATTCATAAGAACAATTTACATTGTGTTGAATATAATATACACATGCAATTAACAAAACAAACACAAGGAACTATGAATACATAATGTCAAACAGTTTTAAAATCTAATGTCAAAACATTTCCAAATAAGACCAGGTTTAAGATAATAATGTCAAACAGTTTTCAATTTAATGTCAAAATATTCTAGATCATTTAATGTCAATTGATTAAAATTAAATATTAACATGTAATTCATTTAGGTACTATTGTGTGACATTAGTTCCGATACATTGTACAGACATTTTTCTAACAAAAAGGCCTTTAATTTTGTTTTAAACAAGTGGGTGTTATAAATCAGGATCTTTAGCTCAGAAGGCAACCCATTAAAAATTTCTACAGCTTGATACTTAGAGCAATGCTCTACTATATTAAATCTTGGTGCTATTCGTTGCTTAAAAATTTTTCTTCGTGTGCTTTCTCTTACCTCACGTTCTTCCTGTGATTCAAACTCATGCAGATACTTAACAAAGTGACTTAAGAGGACCAATATATATAAGCTAGGTACTGTTAATATTCCCAATTTTTTAAAGTAATCTCTGCATGAGACACGTTGCGAAATTTTGACTATTGTCCTTATGGCTCGTTTCTGTAAGATGAACGCTCTCTGCCAGTTATAACTGTAACTATTACCCCAGAGCACGATGCTATACCGTATCCTCGACTCAACTAGCGCAAAATATACAGCCTTTAACTGTTCCAGGTTCAATTCATCCCTAAGGCTCCTGAGTGCGTAACATGCTGACGATATGGATGAATCAATAACAGCAAGCTCCGGTTTCCAATTTAAACGCGAATCTATATTAATCCCCAAGAATTTAACCTTGTCCACTAATTCAATCTTGTCCCCTTTTATTTGTATATCTAAGTTGTCATTGTGACGAGTCGTAGTCTTAAATAATAAGAGGTTAGTTTTACTTGTATTTAGCAATAAGTTATTGGCTGTAAACCATTCGCACATTTGTTCTATAATAATATTTGTATTTAATGTCAATTTTTCTACGTCTTTTGCGTCAATTATTATGTTTGTGTCATCTGCGAAAACAACAAGTTTCTCATTCGGATGAGTTTTATTCATATAGTTGAGTAAATCATTTGTAAAAATAATATATAGAATAGGTCCTAAAATTGAGCCTTGAGGCACACCACGTTTTACATATGTCATTTTTGACTTGTATATCACTTCGTGATTATTCTCGTCCATGCTTTTAATTTCTACAAACATTCGTCTATTTTGTAAGTAGGATGTCATAAGTAGTAATGAATTGCTTCTTATACCATAATGTTCGAGTTTAGCAAGTAGTAGTTCATAATCTATGGTGTCAAAAGCGGAACTGAGGTCAACAAATAGTCCAGCTACTTTCATTTTTTCATTTAACTTACTAACTATGTCATTTATTAAAGTGTCCATAGCATCCGAGGTACCAACGCCTTTCTGATATCCAAATTGTCTCAGATTGATAATTTTGTTAACACCTAAATGTACCATCAGTCTGGCTTTAATAATTTTTTCAAATAGTTTTGATAGGGTGGGTAATAAGGATATGGGACGATAATTTTTCGGATCCGTCTTAGTGCCCTTTTTGTGTATCGGAATCACCTTGGCCAATTTCAACTGGTCAGGAAAGATTGACTCTTTGATGCATTTATTGAAGAAATCAGAAAGTGGAGAAGCTAATATCCCTATATTCTCTTTTATAATCGAAATCGGTAGGTCGTCGAAGCCGCAAGAATGTTTATTAGCCATTTTACCGACCAACTTTGCAATTTCAATTTGCGTAGTTGGCTTGAAACTTATATCACTTTCAACTCTTTTCGTTGTATCCACCAGAAAAGACATTGCTCTATCTTTATCTTTGTTCGCTATTGATGGTTTAAATATGAAACTATCGACAAATTGATTTGCAATCTCCTGAGGATCAGTGATTTCTTTATTGTCACTAGTTAAGATAATATTTTTACGTTGCTTGTTTTTCTTCTTTTTAGTATGTTCGTTCACCATTTTCCATGTTTCTTTCACTATATTTTTGGCGCTGCTTAAATAATGTGATATCGCTTGCTTCTTTGCTTGCTTAATTACCCTTCTATGAATTCGAACGTAGTTGGTTTTATAATTTTTGATGCTGATATTATTTAATGTTCCAGAGCACAGGACTCTTTTCATTTTACTTGATACTTTAATACCTTTTGTAATCCACTTTATTGTATTGTTATTTTTAGACTTTATTCTAATTGATTTTTTGGGATAACAATCTTGGAATATTTTGTTGAAATAGCTTAGAAACTGATTTATTCCCATATTAGTCCAATTTTTGTTTGTAATAATTTTTTTGTAAACGGAATTGTTCTTCTCATTAAACAATCTTTTACTTACTGTGGTGTACACGAAGCTTTTTGATTTTTGGTGGATTTCATCAAGAGTTACATAACAAAAAAGTCCACCATGACCATCAGCTAATCCATTATGATCCACAAAACACTGCTCTATGTAGTCGTTATCAATATTTGTGATTATATTATCTAAACACGACTGTGAGTTATTTCTGATAAATGTCGGAGTTCTCACAAGGTATCTAAAATTGTAACAAGTCAATGTACTCAAGAACTCAGAAGATTTTTTACTTTCAACCAGTACGTCAACATTGAAGTCCCCACACATAATACAGTTTCTATCAATAAAATGTTCCAAGAATTTTTCTAAGCTAGAAATGAAGCTTTCGAAGTTTTTATCATAGGGACTTCGGTAACAACAGCAAATGTATAACCCTGTTGCAACATCTTTTGCACCACATATCTCGAAAACTTTCGGCTCTGTAAAACTTACTGATTGACTCAATGTTCTCACATTCTTTCAATTTATGTGCTAAGATAAGACTACCTCCCCTTTTCTTGTTTTTCCTTGTGTTACATGCGACTAAATTATAATTTGACATAGTAAATACATTGGCAGATTTGTCATTTAAGAAATGTTCTGATATACATAAATAGTCTACGAGATTACCTGTTGTTTCAATATATAATTCGAGTTCGGTTTTTTTATTGCTTATTCCACACACATTTTGATGAAAAATCTTTAGACAACTAGTTTCTGATAATTGGGTGCTATTAATTGCGTCTTCCGGCATTACATTTTTATTCTCGAAAAAAGTCATCATTTACAATTTCGGGTGAAATATTTGTTTGTGAGGACGAATTTACAAACACTCGAGTAGGTGTTTCACTCGCTTTGAGTACCAAATTAGGAGTTATAGTTTGTGTAGAAACATTTCTAAACATTCGTTTTGCCTTTTGATCCATAAGCACATTATGAACATAATTTTGATAGTTGATCCTGTATTGTAATCGCAATATATCCCTATAAATTAATTTGCATGCAGTTAGCTTGTTAAGTAAAGGCCTTTTATTATAGTTAAGATAGTCATTGTCATCTAGTGTAATAAAATTAGAATTTACACAATTATTGCATACAAGTTTTATGGTACGATTTACATTTGGTACACTTAAATATTTATTATTATAAATCTTACTAAAAAGAACGTTTGTGTTTTGTATGTTTTGCAAAGTTTGATGCAGATAACTTAATATATTTAATGGATTTTTATCACTACTACCTCCAATTATTAAAACAAAGTCAGACTTTGTGAAGTCCTTACACATAGTTGTACATGTACTTAATATGTAACTAAGAGGTGCATTTGGTTTGATTACCGACGTTACACTAAAACTATTTCCCACTAAGTTTTGAAGTATATCTCTAATTTCATATCCGGTCTGATCAGCGAAGATAGCGATTTTATGCTTTGGTGCCAGTACTTGCAATAGTTGTTTGCAGGATCTATTCTCTGTCAGTTTTTCTACACTTCCATTTGCGTCCATGGTTTGTTTAGGTGTTGACAGTGACATGTTCTTGCTTGTTCCCTGTATTTCCTTGACCGTCGATGTATGTATACCTCCATTTACTTGTTCCTCCGCGTTGGATGTAGACGAGTTTTGGATAAAGCTGACTTGTAGTTCTTTGTAACTGTTTGTAGGTGACAAGTTCCCTGCCCCTGTGACTGAATACTTATCTAAATTGTTTTTTATTGGTGACTCATGAATGAGTGCTTCCGACTTATTGCCATTTCGGTTCATAGACGATAGGGCATGCATAGTAAACTCTCTAGAAGAGGTTCTGGGTAATCCAGTTTTCATAATTATTGCTTTAAGTCGACGTTGATATTGAGGTGAATAGAACCTTATTGGTGTTGCCGCTGTATCTGAGGAAGTAGAATCCTGTAATCCTAGTGATTTATAAATCTTTATTTTGCTTTCATACATTCCAATTTTGTCCTTTAGTGCAATATTTTCCAAGTTTAAATTATCTATTTCTGAGTTGGCAGACTGTAGTTCCGATCTAAGTTTGTTAATTTCTTCATTGTTCGCGACGATATCCATATTTCCAGAGTTATTATTGTTCGGTAAGCTTTGATGAGAGATATCCATGTCAAATTCAGACTCACTTACATTTAAATCATGTCGCATTTTTGTTCTTTGCGTGACGTAAATGTTATCATCCTCCATGTTTAACTTTAATATATAGTTTAATTGAAAGCGCACACTATAAAAGGCCCAAAAACGAGAAGTGCACACTAATAATGGCCCACGCCGAGCGAGCGACTCGGCGTTCGCCAAAAGGTCTTAAGTGCGCGGAAGACGGCGTCGCTTACGCGTTTGGGTCGAAGGCTCTGTATTCGGTGTACGGTTGGGTATATTAACAAAAAAGTTCACTATTATTTCCTAAGATAAGTCTTATTTGTGATGTCTTTGTGTAATTTCTTCCACTCACAGTTAGTACGTATGTCCAAAAACAAATTGATCACCAACACTTAACCGAGAACAACTTAAAACTGTATGAGAACTATTTATTACTGGGGAGCGATATAAAAACACAGTACACTTTCGGCCGGTAGTTGATTAATTCACGGGAAGTACCCAATTTGTTTGGCCCAAAATTCAGCAACGCGGATACCATTCGCTGACGTGGCCATTAGGTACTTACGTGTGCATGTGACAGGGCATGCGGTGCAAGATGGGAGGTGAGCCATGGTCTGTGGAGAGAAACCGATTCGTATTGATAGTGTGTGGCGCATTTAGGGTGCACCGTGCAGATCGTAAGTTCACCTTTGGGAGTCCTACAAGAATAACGCCACCCATTCATACAGTTGTCAAAGTATTCTTTCAATTGTGTGCTCAGGGTGTCCTATTTCATATCGACACGAGAGCGTTAATTCCATGTTTGTGTCTCCAATTGTGTTGTTCCAAATAACCACCCACACAGTGCCTTTCCGATAATTCCTACACAAAAATGGATGGCGTCATGTTAACCAAGATTTTGTTAGCAAGAATGAAACTGTAGGAGTTTTTACATTTGGAAATAGCTCTGCTATTTTCGTATGCATCTCGAAATTATCGCCCACCTGAAGTTTTACTAGCTGTGTACATTATTTTTACACCTCAAAACGACTCGTCTTTCTCGCTCTAGAAAAAGATACCAGCATCAACACACAATTATTCGACAGGCTTACGCTACTAGCCTACGCTGTTCTACTCCTGGGCAAAGGCGTCCCTCCACTCCTTCCATCTTTCACGAGCCCGCGCGTCCTCCTTCCAGTTTTGACGGAATCTATCCCTATTGAGAGGCTTACGAGTTACGAGTCGAAAAGGACACATTTTCGGCTACCTACCTGATTTGCGTATTCCCAGACCGCAAATAGGGTTCGTCTAACTGTAAAAAAAATCGGATTTCGGATTCATGTAAAGCGTTTAGAGGACTCCTTCAATAACATTGATTGATGTTTGATTCGGCACAGAAGCGTAACGAATCGTTTTATGCTATGCAGTCCTCTTAGTAAAGTCTTAACGCAAACAAGTCGGCGCCATTAGCTCGATAAAACATCCCAAAACTGCCTCAATCCTTGAACAGACTAAACACTCGTTCATTTGTTTTAGTCTACATGCGCCGACGCGTCTTTCGCGAATGACGTCACGAAGCAGTCGTCAGTGTTGCGAATGCTAAACGATGACGTCAGCAGACGTTTTTTATGACACATGCGCGCAGACCATGACACAGAGAGACTTAGCTTTTACTATCACGTGACTAGATGTCTAGGTTTGATACTGGCTGGCTCAAAGACGATGTAATATCGAGGACCTTTTAGTGCTTTAATATTGTTAATGCAAATCACTGGTTTTCTGCTGAAAAAGGACACATCACCCAACTGTGAAGAATGTTGAGTAGTCGAAAAGGTGAAACATGTTTTGATACGATATTGGAGAGTGAATTCTATCCTGGGGGTCGACTCCAAAGTAGTATCGGCGGAATGTTCGGCCGTTTCCTGCTACGAAGTAACTATTTGGTTCGGTCGGTACCGATCCTACACTCCTACACTCTTTCGAATATTGACTATGGTCCCGACCCAACTGAGCCGATCCGAACTTTTTTCGCATTTTTCAATAATATTCGGTTCGGCCATGTGTCGGTCCGATCCGAACATTCGCACTTTGCACTTCGGAGTAGACCCCCTGGCTTCCTTTATCGGAACAAACTAGGATACTGTACAAACAGGTCCAGTTGAAAGCCAGCATCAGGAACTAGTTGTCTGGCATTTTTGCTGAACTTTTTGGCGCAGCCGTAAGGTACACTTTCCTGCTAATTTCTTACATCGGACTTTTCACTGTTTTTATTTGTTTTTATCTTATGTAACTATATTATGTGCCTTTTAGTCTGTGCTAAATAAATGTATTTTCTTTCTTTCTTTCAAACTGGCATTTGTTGTTTTAAAGTAGTTGATTGTGCTGATGTTACAGGTCGACGTTATCGCTCAACGATGAAGTCTTTAAAAATAGAAAAAAAAGGAAATATTTAAAAAATGCTGAAAGTCAGAAACATTGTAACACTTAGATAGAAACAAAAACTGCTTGTGCTGCAACAAACACTTTTAAACATGTACAGTCGCCAAAGGAGATAAGTAACCAGGGCGTCGGATATAGTTAAAGTTTAGTAAGAAACCGGTGGATATTTTTGAATGAAATTTAATTTGATAAATAAACCGTTTGTTTTCAATTAATTAAATTAAATTTTATTCGAAAACATCCATCGGTTTCTTGCTAAACTTCAACTATATCCAACGACCCTGGTTACTTATCTCCTTTGCTGACCGTACATATTTCTGTCTTCTTTTTGACCTGTTACAGAGACCACGACTACATGATTTATTTCTCTTTATAGTGAACTATTGTGTATTTGTGTTCTTAATGGAAATAAATTCTTTAAAACGAGGTATTTCTTCATTATTTTCCTCATGAATGTGCTTAAATGGCCTTGCCGTCTAACCGCCTAACCGTCTTCATTTATGCACATTCTTTCAATCCTCGGTAGATACACAAAGATTGATTGTCTAGAAAACCGCAGTGCAATTCTACACTAAGAAAACTTCCTCAGAGAACTTTGGAAACTCCCGGGAGGTTTCGGCAGGTCTGGTAGTCGTCAGATATTACATACAGCGATGTCCAAAGATTATCTGCATCCAGTCCTGCATCATCTTCTTAAACAATATCTTAGATTGGCAAAAAAAAAAAACCTGTGCTACCAGGCTTACCAAGGAGTATCGTATTACCCAGTAACTGGGTTGTGGGAGTCCGATAGGCAGTCGCTCCATGTAAAATACTGGTATTCAGCTGCATCCGACTGCACGTCGACCCCAATATAGTTGGGAAAAGTCTCGGCAGGTGATGATGAACCATCGTTCAAACTGCATAATAATATATCGGACGAAAGGAAATGGCGAAAACCGATAGGAAAATTCCCCAATCTATTACAAGGTTTCCCAAAGAAAGTTTCTTCTTAAAATTCAACGCTACTGAAGCTTTGTTGGCAAGTTTATTAAATGACGGACGTAAATAGCACTCCAGTAGCAAACTGTAATAAAAAAGAAATAAAATCGGCCATCTTCGAGCGGAGCGGAGGTCGTCGTAAAGACAATTGGGAGATAAAATATGAAGAATACGTGTGATAATGAGCACAAATATTATATTTTGTTATTGACGGGATGTGACACTTCATATTCATTTTTATCCACATTTTGATGGACAAAAGATTCGAAGACTTGTAATATCTACACTGGGCCCACGTGGTGGATTATAGTTGGGGTGTGCTACGCACTTGTTCAGCAGGATAATTGCGTAACACACTAGTAGCAGCAATTTCTTTCATTTTGACAGTTCAACAACATTCATTGCGTTTTGGAGGCATGAGGAACAGGGTGTAAAGTTCACTCGACCTCCATAGAAAAGGGAGGATCCTCCAACCAGACGGGTGTTGTGTCTGGCGGGCAATTGCCCAACGATTGATGATGGGAAATTGTATCTATGCTAATGGCGCGGTAAACTCTGCTTGCGAGATGCAGGATTTGCGTGACGTCAGTATGACGCGTTGTTAGCATGTGGCGTTGTAGATACCGCTACAGCGTTAATTACGTTGTTGAGCAGACAAATTTTTCGAACATTATGAAGCAATGGATTGATTGAAAGTGTGTTACGCAAATAGGGTGCAGGTGATATTCGGTACAGCCAGTCGGTAAAATATATATTCGATTTTGCCGCCATGCTGAGCTGAATCATGCCGACCCCAACAAATCTGTAGCATCCCTCACGATCACGGCCGTCTCGCTCTCACAGAGAGTAGACCGGTATCCATACAGTGGGAACGTTAAGACTGATTATTATATGCATGCAGGAAATTAATAGAAAAACCGCGAATGATGTAGGGCGCACCTTGAAATCAAAACTCAAAAGTAATTTATTCAAATTAGGCTGAGAATCGGCACTTTTCGTATGTCAAAATTACAAAAGACAGTCCCCCAAAACGCCAGCTCTGCACCATTTCCTAGTGCTTTCGCTGGGATGAAGAAGTGGCGCAACAAACTCCCCAGCAGAAAGCTTGGTCAGTCCTCTCACTGCCAACCACGCTGACAGGTTAATCCCTTCCATTACAGCAAGAGAGCTATTCTCATAATCCACGTGCCGAAACGAGAACGACCGGTTTGAAAGCAAAAGTAAATAAATCAGATCTGGCAGCGCTGGCATAATATTAATTGGTTGCCAAAACATGCGAGATAAACTTAATTCTACGATGTATTAATAAAACACGATAACCACCCGATGACGTGAAGCGCCCGCCATAATAATGACATCATTATTGAAAGAAAGAAAGAAAATAAGCTTATTTGCGATTAACGGGACGCAAATGAATGAACACAAACACAAAAAGCACAAACCCCAAGACACTCTGAAAAATCCATTGATACTCCTTCGTTTGGGATTTACGAGTAGAATATACGACTACAATCTAAATAGCTGAATATGACAATTAAAAAAAATTGTAATTGATGAGATGAGAGTAAGAATATTGTTGTACTTGCATAGAGCAGCGGATTTTCTGGCTACAGGATCTATGGAAAGAAACGGTTACAATATTTTACCTGTTTCTTTACGTGAGCAGATATTTTACACACTCTGAACAATATGATAGCCATTGATAGTGCGTTACGCAACAACCCCGCGGTACCGACTTGTCTTTACCGGAAACCTGCGTCTTTGTGCAAGCACAATAATTAGAGATTATACAGGCGACCATATACAGATCAATTTTCGTTGCTAAACCCCTGAGTGACAAATAATCTATGATTGAATTGGATGATAAGATTCATTACCCATATATTCTGGCTTAACCATATCCTACAAAAAAATCCAGACGCCACATGTTCACGATCTTCCAAACGAAACTGAAAAGTACATTGGTTCACCAAATATTAACCTTGTGGTTATTTTGGCGTCCGTCTGGCATCCCGTCTGATCTATTGCCAAGAGTTATGATCTACTTGTGTGTGTGCGCTTAGATTTTTTCGCGGGAGACTATTTTGAACAGGATTATCTGCATAATCCGCTTTTTTCGTTGGATTCTGCGTCCAGTAAATTAGGATGTGGTGTCAGTATTTTAAATGGGGCGGCTGTTTTCTGGACTCGACCACTAATGGGCAGGATCGATTATTCTAAGGGTGAAGATGCCTCACTATCTACATGGTCTTCACAGGATCTGGCCAAGATTATGTCTGGACTTTAAAAGAGACTGTGACCTCTGAGTTTGTTTCGACCCTGTCTTCTCAGAGTATAGTCAGATAGGAAACGCCGACCTCATCTAGTTTTAAAAATATGATTGACGTGTAAAAGTGTTTGTGCACATCTACTTACAGAAATAAAATAATTTATCACTGCAAAACATCGCGGGCTGTTTGGGTCTGTGTATTAGAATGATTTTTTTTTATATTGAGTTGACATTGAGGTAGCGAGCTATACCGCGATCGCGGGGTATCGCAGTGAGGGATCCATGTAATTACACTTATTTTCTAATACATAAATCTCGATTCAATATTTGGGTCCTAGCGCCTATTTCAATATTTATTCCGAAGGTGCAAAGAAGGCAAATTGTAACTAGTTTTTTTTTTTCTGTAAGCCTATATTGTCTCACAGCAGTCACAGCTTGGCAAAAGTCTCCACCATTTTTTTCTAATTTTCTTTGTGGTGTGCTTTCTCCATCTAATCTGTTCGAAACATAGATATAAGAATGATTTTTCATGATTTTAAAGACAAATATAGTAAAATAATTATCTATTATATAAAAATCAATGCTACTTTTCGTTGATTAGCTGATTTTGGTTTTGAAATGTTTGTCGTAATCCAGGGAAGGTTTAAACGGTCAGAAAATATGGAAAAAGGAGTAGTGTAGGAGTCGGTTAGGAGTAGGGTAGGAGTAGAGTAGGAGTAATGTAGGAGTAGGGTGGGGTAGGGGTAGGACACCACGCGAACGAAGTAGCGCCGGGCAGCTTGAAATAATTTATATATGGCAAAACAACGTTTGCCGGGTCAGCTAGTTTTGTACATGGTAAGTGATTCCATGATTTACAAAGTTTTGGTTTTGGCTTCGGTTTTTACAAGAAACCGCTGAACAACATGGCATTCTTATATTTTATCACGATCGCGGTCGAAAGTCCACTAGTTCGCGGAGACGGCCATTCGCCTAGTGCATGGTCATTTTGGCCATGCCGCGACGACACAGACACGCCCCCTTGGCACTTCTCCTGTTTTTTACATTTCTATGGTCAGAAACGAGTCCAAATCGTCACGCCCGCCAGTGTTTCTTAGGCCGGTCTCGGTGATGACGCTCGCCTTCAGGCATCCACTTTTCGTCGACTTTGGCCCATCTGTCTGGATGCATCCTATAGGTGTGACCCGCCTATAGGTTAATTTTAACTAGTAAGAGCAGAAAACTTGTGTTTGGTCTATTTCATCCTTAACAACCAAAGTTGCTGCTGCAGCTGACAGCATGCTAAGGTAATCATATCTATGAAACATTCATCTGAAATATCCAAAATTATAAAGCCTAGAAGCGAAATTTGGTAGTTCCTTCCAGAAAGACATATTAGTCATCTGCCAAGTGAGCATGTCAGACTTGTAAATGGGTTTCAATTCAATATTAAAGTTCGTAAACCATTAGGGGATTTAAAAGGAAATTAGAGTTTTATATGATCCGTATAGGGCATCGTAGTGAAACATTGAGCGCTGTGTAGTCCCCCGGGGGACTGGTTTAGGGGATTTTAGTGAAACGAGCGCACTTTTACTGACTAGAACCCACCCGTGTTCCTTTAGTTACCTGTGCCAGGGGTGGGACCACGGTAACTCTTTCGAACAATTCGCGACCCTGGCCGGCGTCGGCCCTAGCGGACCCGTCACCCCTGAAACCGTAAAACGGTGTGAAAAGATTGCACGTGCGAAAACAGTCGCGTGCGACAGACAGACTAATAAAAAACTATGAATAATCCAAACAGGAAAGTATTTCACATTCCTGCGAAGTATCCGTCATCCGCCATTACGTAAACAGAGTATTCTCCAGCGCGGAATTTTCTTCAACTAAGTATCGGATAACAATGGAAAAAAGGTAGACGTGGGTGGCTAAGTAACAGCCGCACGGGTTGATCGATCAAGGTTAAGTTACGCTTGCCACGGCCAGGTCGTGGATAGGTGAACATCTATTTCATACCAAGACACTCTGGGCTTCGGAAAGTACGATAAGTTTGACAGTCGTTGCGGGTCGTCGGAAGCCCGAAAGTCTCAACCAGTCTTGCAAGAGGTAACGTGTGATTCAATAACTGGGTTGTGGAGAACAGCCTATCTGTTCTCACACCTGCGTGCCTCGGAAAGCACGTTAAGCCGCTGGTCCCGGCTGTCGTGGATCTTTGACAGTCGTTACGGGTCGTCAGAAGCCCGAGTCTGACAACCAGTCTTACCAAAGGATATCGTATTACCCAGTAACTGGGTTGTGGAGGTCAGATAGGCAGTCGCTTCATGTAAAATACTAGTATTCCTATTCAGCTGCATCCGGTTAGACTGGAAGCCGACTCCAACATAGTTTGGGAAAATGATAGGCAGTTATGATGACGATGAAAAGGAAGCGCTAAATGGGAAAGTAGAAACCCTAGCCAAGACTTGGCTTGTCAAGGTTAAGAAAGTTTGGAGGTATGAGGAACAGGGTGTAAAGTTCACTCATCCTCCATAAAAAAGGGAGGATCCTCCAACCAGACGGGTGTTGTGTCTGGCGGGCAATTGCCCAACGATTGATATTGGGAAATTGTATCTATGCTAATTACACGGTAAACTCTGCTTGCGAGATGCAGGAATTGCGTGACGTCAGTATGACGCGTTGTTCGCATGTGGCGCTGTAGATACCGCTACAAAAGTATATATTTTTCGGAAAAAATATTTATTTTATGAGAATAGTCTTAAGAAATGCCCACCAGCTATTATTACGATTTGTCGCCATGCCGTAGGAATTACAAACCAGGGACGGACAGCCAACCCCAAATTCAGAAGGAAACTTGGGGAAAGCCCGTGAATGACTCATACCTGACGTATCCGACACGGGTCCGGAATTCCAGATAATGCTGGGGGTTTCCGCTGTCTACTTCTAATGATATGTAGAGGTGTCTTAAATTGTGGGCGTAATGAACAACACTGTAGGCCTTTGCATAGCATAATCAGCCTACAATGTTCCCACTGCTGGGACCGGCGTCCTCACTTCGAGAGGGAGTGGGCCGTAATCCACCACGCGGGCCCGCGCGTCTAGTGCCTTATTATGAAGGGTGTTTTATTTCATGCCAATTTTTAAGCTAGGTATTTATTTTGTTTGAAAAATTCAGTTTTATATTTTCAGTTTTTTTTTTTTATATATTGAGAGACTGATAACCACTTGTAATAACCGCTGTACTATTTATTATTGTGACAGACTGATAACTGGCTGGCTGTTTGGGTATGTGAGTTTAAATGTTTGTAAACGCTCCCACGATACGAGTAATTCCTAGTGTGGGGCAACTTTAAAAAAAAAAAACTATTTACTAGTTATTACGTTAACCTAATCGCTTTTCCGTATAGGCACAACTCTGCGTAACCCCTCAGGTTAAAGGCATGATGTTATGTTATACTTATGTGCTCCATTGGTATAAATGCTGTATAGCGTTCCATTGTGAGGATAAATGAATAAATAAATGTGTTATTTATCTACAATGCAAAAGAACCAAATCTTCAGAAGTTGCGCGTGTAACTAAACTATATTTTAGTAGTTACAATGAGTAGTGGCAACAATAGCCAATTTTAGGGTGTTGAACCCTACGACCACTGTTGCTTGGTTGCGCAACCGAGGCACTGGACCGTTACACCAATTTAAATTATATAATGAGCTATTGAGATGGCGTTATTAAGAACAGAATCATCATTATATTATTTAGATTTTTAAATTAGACACTGCTTCACTTGGCCATTGGTAATCAGATATTTTTAGACGTCATCATCTGCCTAGCCTTTTCCCAACTACGAGTATGTTGGGGTCGGGTCATCCAGTCTAATCGGATGCAGCTGAATACCAGTATTTTATATGGAGCGACTGCCTATCTGACCTCCACAACCCAGTTACTGGGTAATACGATATCCTTTGGTAAGACTGGTTGTCAGACTCGGGCTACTGACGACCCGTAACGACTGTCAAAGATCCACGAATGACAGCCGGGACGTGCTTTCCGAGGCACGCAGGTGTTTCGGTAAGTAACGATGGTCACCCATCCACAGACCAACCGCGGCAAGCGTAGCTTAACCTGATCGATCGATCTGTGCGGCTGTTATTATTAAGCTACGGGCCCCTTTAAAATAAATAGCTTAAAAATTGGAATGAAATAAACCACGCTTTATAATAAGGCACTAGACACCCGGGGCGATGGTATCAACAATTTAACACAAACTTTATGGTATTGTTACCAAATCACAAATCAAATACTCGAATCGGTCCCACGGGTAGAATAGTAATTGTTAGTAATTATTTTAATTTGTGTATGTTTAAACTACGTAATGTAGAATACATACGTGGTTTCAATTAATTTGATAACCTAATCACCACACGTGTACACCCTCATTTCGCCAGATATGCTTTAAGCCGTAAAAGGGGCATCTAGCTAGATGTAGAGATGGCCGATGGAGTAAAGCTGTGATCGAATGGTGGCCAAGGTTTGGCCAAAAAAACCAGGGCCGTCCAAAAGCGCGTTGGGTTGACGATATCGTCAAAGTTGCAGGAAATACCTGGATGAGAGACGCACAGAACAGGGAAGTGTGGCAGAAGAATGGGGAGGTCTATAGCCAGCAGTGGATGATTCCAGGCTGAAATGATGATGATGAAAAGGGGGTGAGCCTAGTGTCAACAAAATACCTTCAAATTCCGTGCAAAATGCCGTCACCGGAGTGTGAATAAAAAAATTAAGAAACTGGCGCCGCGCCGATTCCCTTGTTCACAAACTAAACTAAATTTAAGTTCAGTGCATCTTTTCCTATCTATTTCATTAAATAAAGGACAGAAGATAAATATTAGTTTAGGCCTGTCAAATTAAGATACAACATAGACATGTTTAGACGTGATTAAAAACATGGCTACTAAAAATAGGCGCTGACTAATTTGGCAGTACCAACCATTTTTTGACAGCTGTCTTAGAACGTTTTCCAGATTACGTAAAAGTTGACTTTAAAATGCATAATAAAATAAATACTTATATAAACTGCCTTATCTTATTGAATTGTCTTATTTATGGCTTCTTACTGACATTATAATACCGTATGGGGTATCCATCAATGTATTGTGTATTGTTGCAATCACTAGTTCCACTGTCAAAAAACGGTTTTCCTAATGGACAAGGTATATTATCCTCCTAGGGCGTCCCTTCCGTCGTCCCCACTCACATCTACCTTATAAATACATTTTGCTAGTAGCCTTTCATTCATCCTCTCAATGTTTGATTTAAAATCTATGAAAAATTATGCTAGTTGTTTACAGTGGCATTCAATCGATTAGCTAACTACTCAATTAAGTCAATATTACTTGTGGCGACATAAAAACGTACTTATCATATTATAATACAATGTTCCGGATATCGCCGACGGTTTTACGTAATAAGTACTAATAATAGACACTAGTGCTTGACAGTGTAATTTCAGTTAGCCGAAACCGATATTTCGGTTTTTGTTTATCGCCGAAACTAGCTCGGTCGTAAAGTTTGACTCTTGTCGCTTCATTGACCCGACATTAGGTCAACTGTTGTGTTGTCATAGATAAGACTGTAGATTAATTAAAATAATTAGAATTAGTCATATGAATTTAATGAAAATGATAGTAGACAATGCCGCGTGTTACAGTTATTTATTTTTTGTTTTCCAACTTACATCTATCATTACAGGGAAACCTATTGCTATAGTGTACATATCTAAACTCTTATCCTAACTTATTTATTACTAACTCCTTATTATAATTAAATTTTGTAACTTATTACAAAGAATGCTTTCTTTGTGAACTCACTCAGAGAACAACAGAATAGGTCCGTGTCACCTGTCGGCTTTGAGGTTGAGAGTACGGAGTGCACGCATCAGTGGCGCCTCACTTAATTTTTTTTGTGAGGCGCCACTGACGTTATTGGGACGTGACGCTCTGCATATTTGGCACATGAGAGCTAGACCCGTGGCTAGACCGAACTGTTACGTGACAAAAGTGTCGTCAACAGCAATGACGTATTATTATAAATAGACGCGTCAATCGTCATGCATGAACATCACGGCTGTCGAAAACAGCGTAAATACTGTCGGTAGCTAGATAGCTACTTAGAGTACTTAGACGCACAAAAGGGAAAGAAAATTAAATGTCATCTACGGAATTTCTGTTATTAGAGAGAGATAAATATATTTCTTTAATTCCGTTGTCATTCTGTGGTGCATGCTCATTTGCCGAGCGCAAACAACGGCGCCAGCCGCCATTAGAAGGCATCGAAAAAATAAAATAAAATACATTTTTCTTGACACTTACGCATGAAATGATACTTTTTATCTTTCATAGTTAAAGTATAATTTTTACATGTCCTAAAAACACAAGACATCATTTTTTTCGTTGTTTGAGGAAGTTAGACACAAAAGTTATTTTAATGTCACGTACTGCCGCGGCACTGGTTGGTACGCGACTAAATGGAAGTACGGCAATTGCCTTGCATTCATGTTGCCACTACAGAGCGCGGGCAACGTATCTATACTTTATATATCATTGGTCAACAGTCGAAATGTTGCACTTTTTTAGGTCAACTCCGTTCCGACTAGGGGTTGATTGCTTGACACACTAATTAAATACTAGCAATGGGTTTAATTTTGACATTTCAACAACATTCATTGCATGATTTACGTAGTTGAGCAGACACATTTTTCGGACATATGAAGCAATGGATTAGCAATATCCTTCAAATTGAGATACATAGTGTGTTACGCAGTTAGGGTGCGAGTAGGGTTACCATATGTAAATAGAGGGATGCCTGTCTATGGTACCTAAAATGCCTGAATTTTCAGAAAAATGTCTGTCTAAAGCAAAACGCTGTAGGTAATAAGTAAAAGTCAACAGATAATAATGAAGAAGGATATTTATTACTGATATTTGTCAAAGGACATTATTTTTTTTAATAGTTCTTTCTTTTCTAATATATTATAAACGTAAAAATCTTCACAAGATACAGTTTTGTAATTTTCCTGTGTAATCAATATTGCTTTTACCGATTTCTTTTTTTAATCGCGCGGGCGCGAAATTTAAAAATGCCTGTCTCAGACCAATGCCGGCCGCACACCTGTCTATACCTTAAAATGCCTGTCAAATGCCCAAACCCTAGGTGCGAGTGTCCCATAACACTGTCGTCTAGACTGTTTTTCTTCCTTCAATAACTAAAGCCGAAACCGAAACTACAGCACAGCACTACTTGACAAATGTCCTTTTGTTCAGCAAAACAGAATATCGTAATGTGTGACAGTATGAACAATGTAACGTCAAGAGTTTACAGGAATTCAACGCGTCGGAAACAGCGGAATATTATTATATTTTATGACTTGTGTTGAAAGAAATATGCACGGAAATTGTTGCTTGTGGAAAATCTCACGATTGGGTTTGAAATATTAATCAAACTCAAAGCATTTATGCCAAAGGCACTTTTGAACTGTCAAGGGGTCGGTTAGTCAGAAAGATGAAGCTAGTTGCCCATTCCAAAGCGTAGTAGGTTCCTATGGAGAAAAACGGACAAGAAACTCCACGAAAATTCTTTTAAATCAAAATATTGGTTACATCAATCTTTATGTTTTAAATGTATCTGCCAGTCAACAAAGGCTTCCTCCGACCTTCTCCGACAGACGAGTCGCTGAACATGGGGCAAAGCGGTCAGAGAGAGACAGATGGGTTGGTAGCAGTCAAGTAAAAAACACTCGTGAGCAACAATTCAATTTGCTGAATCAATTTGTCAATTGGTAGGACGGTTCAACGTTCAACATGCCGAAAGGGGGCCTCAACATGCCTGCGTACGATGACACTACGTACTTAGAAGTTAGAGGTTTATACAGGTCACATATCAAGACCACTACTAAAAAAAAAATAACTACTAGAAAAAAAATCCTAGGAATTGAACCCAGGACCTTATGTTCAACAGTGCAACAACATTAAAAATATTCTTATTATTTATGATGTAACAAAAAATTTACGGTTTTCGTTATTTTTTCTTTATCTGTGCTATAAGACGTTGCTTCGTACCGAATTTCTAGAATCTAAGTTCACGGGAAGTATCCTGTAGGTTTTGATTCCCTGGCGAGTATCTAAAATTTGCGGTTTGCGGCATAAATGGCTTTATCTTTTGATTGCGTTGGCGTAGAAGTTTGATTTTTCACAGTTCCAATGGTCAGTAGACCTGAGTATTTGATATAAATTCCAGCTTGATACCTCCATGCGCTCCTGAGAAAAAGGGTCTTGACATACGGACGGACGGACAACAAAGTGATCCTATAAGAGTTCCGTTTTTTCCTTTCGAGGTACGGAACCCTAAAAAGATACTGTTTTAATCCTATTATGAGATATCCACCAGCAATGACATCACAAACATGCTTTTTACTCAGAATCGAAATTAATATCGGTCAATAAGCCCATCCCATGTTACGATTATCCTATTATCGTATATCAGTAGGCGTATCAGCTAACCGCCGCCCGCGCCGCACCGCGCCGCGCCCACTATGTGCAGAGACCTTATTTTTTGGATGGGAAATCATCGAGTGACATCTCCCGCTCTGGGCTGAGCGGAAGGGCGTGTCAGACTTTTACTCACTAAAACCCACCCGTGTTCCTTCAGTTGCCTGTGCCAGGAGCCACGGTGTCTCTTTCGAACAACCCGCGGCCCGTGTGCAGAGACCTTAATACTTTATCAGTGGACGAATGAGCAGCACTGCGATTCTGTAACCATCTCACCGTGAAAACTTAGGTGAAGTGAGCGTGGAGTGAGCTGTCATTCCAACTAAATGGTAGGGATTGACATTATTGGCAGCTCACTCTAAGCTCACTTCACCTAACTTTTCACGGTGAGATTTTTACAGAATCGATCGGCAGATACTTTTGGCTATCTATACTGTTAGCCTGCATCATCCAAACGCTGGGCAAAGGCCTCTCCCCATGACTTCCAGCTCTTTCGATCCAAGGCTAAAGTGGACCACTGGTCGTTTGTTTCGTCCGGCTCGTCCCGCCATCTTCTACGGAGTATCCATAACTCATATATATTTTAACTAAATGTGTCGACACCCTCGCGCCATCCCACCTTCCTAGCACGGTGGGCTGTGCTGGGGTGGCTGCTACAGGAGCAGAAAACCTCAAACGGCGCAAATATAACAACCTTATTGGGAGCTATATGTTTGAGCCGGTTGGGGTTGAAACTCTAGGGCCCTGGGGTCCGAGTGCTCAACGATTTTTTCGGGACATCGCCAAGCGGTTGGTTGACTCTTCACGTGACCAGAAGCCGGCCTATTTTTAGCCCAAAGAATCAGCATTGCCATCCAACGTGGTAATGCTGCCAGCCTTTTGGGCACCTATCCCATTGACAGTGATGCGGACGAATTTTTTGATGCCCAATGAGCTCCTGCCTTTTTCTATATTTTTTCGTATTATATACTAAGACTTATATACTATAATTAGTGTTAGTTCGATAAAATGTAAATAAAACTTGAATTAAAACGAAAAAAAAAAACTAAATTATATCGGGGCTCTGTGGATGATGATATGGTTAGAAAGGGGGTGACTACCGAGATGGCGACTAACACAGAATATAGTATGGAGGAAATGAAATGTTGCACCGACCCCATATAAATTGGGATCCAAAAGGTGATAATTGGTTACATAATTCACTAACTCTCATCGTATTAGAATAGCGGAATGTCCTGAAACATTTTATAATTTAAAACTAATTATAAACACGAACTCATGATAAACAGAAGCCGTTTAGAATAAAAAAGAAACAAAACCCATTACAAATTAATTTAAACTTTAATCCTACTAAACAAAGTCTATTATCAATTCTACGTCAACAACCACTCGCATAGACCGTGTCGGCGCATGCGAAAAGCAAGTTCTAAATTTAAATGTTCATCAGTCAATGTTCTCATAACGTTTGAAGCTTTTGAAGGGGACGGACGTATGTAAACATTGTAAGAGTTTACAATAAAACAGGTTTATGGTGTTTATCGATGGCTGCAGGCCTGCAGTGCTTGTGGTAACCTTGGGGATCTGGTTTTAGTAGGACATTATTAACATATTGAAGCGCATCAGGTTGCGATGCAATAATATTGTACATGCAGTATTTAACCGTTTTTTGACAGATGGAACTAGTGATTGCAGCAACACACAATATATAATATCGATTGATACACGTACGGTATTATAATGTCTGTAAGAAACCATAAAAAAAGATGAGGCAGTTTATATATATTTTATTTTATTACGCATTTAGGTACATTTTAAGACAGCTGTCAAGAAACGGTTAACTGGACAGGGTATAGAATTATAAATATTTCTGAATTTTGATATTAAAATCAAATATCTGGCGAAATGTGGGTCTAGTTTACACTTCTGTCTTTTCCGACCAGAAATATGTTTTTTTTTTTTATATCATAGGAGTTAAGTAATTATTTTATTTTATATTTTTTCAAAGGTTGGTTGTGCCATTAAATAAGCAATTTTTCTTTCATAAAACATAATATAAGTAATAAATCTAGCCGCGCCCCGCGGTTTCACACTCGTACGTTTCGATCCCGTGGGAATATCGGGATAAAAACTATCCTAGATGAACTATCTGTGCGCCTCATCCAAATCCGTTTAGGAGTTTTTGCTTGAAAGAGTAACAAACATCCATCCATCCTCACAAGCTTACGCATTTATAATATTAGTACTTAGTAGGATTACCACCTCTGACTGACAATTCACATAGCGAAGACGACACTTTCGTCATATTAAAATTATTCTTATACCTATTGTATTGTAGCTAAGTGACTAACCAAACATTGTCATTAAAATTCCGTAAGCATTCTTGTCCATACTAAGATTTCGCGCGTGTTGGATGATATAATACACTAAAATACCATGATAAATGATTTTATTTTGTAAGTAGGTTTGTACAAACACACACACGTCATTCACATTTTAAAACTAGAAGAGGTCGGCGTTTCCTATCTGACTAGTCTGAGAAGAAAGGCCGAAACAAACTCAGAGGTCACAGTCTCTTTTAAAGTCCAGACATAATCTTGGTCAGATCATATGAAGACCATGTAGATCGATGTCTGAGATGGTTTTTTGAGGAAAGAACCACACAGATTGAGAGGACCTGTCCAGCCATGCCAGTCAGTCCAGCCATGGTTTGATAATACCAACAGATATTTGGACAATGATTAAGGAAAATGGGGGTGTAACAAAGGTAACTTTTTACTTCAATCAACTCGGATTCAAAGCACTTATTCACACTACACACGCACCACTACCACACCACACCACCACCACACTACTTTGCACTTATACCATTTACGGGCACTTTTAAATTGTCAAGGAGTCGGTCAGTCAGAAAGATGAAGCTAGTTGCCCATTCCAAAGCGTAGTAGGATCCAATGGTGAAGAACTCCATGGACACACTTTTATTTCTCTCTTTTTAGCGTATTCATGGCTGAAAGTTTAAATATTTTTGACACAACCTGCCGTAGACGTTAACACATGCAACATATTTGATAGCAACTTTGGTACTAATTTTAGCATTAAAGAATTTTGAAAACGTCTTCATTGATTTCACTATGCACCGCAGACGATCACGCAGTCTCTCCACAGTAACATCACGGTCGTCTGTCTGTCAGCGTCGTTGTCAGATGCACAGCTGCTATTTTTTAGCTCTCAAACTGTCGTTTTCCAAGTCAACTCCTACGCAAATACACAGACGCGTCTAACCCATCACATAAACACCGCGGACGATCCCGCAGCTCTTTACAGTCACATCTAGTTCGTCTATCTGTCACTATGGATGCTAGATGCACAACTGTTATTTTTTAGCTCTCAGATTCCAAGTCAACATCATTCATCATCATCATCATTCTCCTGCCCTTATCCCAAATTATTTGGGGTCGGCGCAACATGTGTTTTTCTTCCATACTCCTCTATTAGCCGCCATCTCGACAGTCACCCCCTGTAGTCAGATTCCAAGTCAACATCTACGCAAATCCACAGACGCTTCTAAACCATCACAGAGTAATCACACGTCTAGACTCTGGCTATCACAGAACACGGAGACGTCTCTGCAGCCACTGCTAGAGGCGACGTTGTCACACAACACACACCAAGCGTGTCACTGTTTACTTGTACAGACGCCAGCACATCAAGCTACTACAATCTGTCAAATTTCTTTAAAAGTTGATTGGAAAAATTTGACAGTTTCGGGTAGCTTGACCTGCTGGCGTCTGTACTATGAGACAAATAAATAAATTATAAAAAAGTCCTCCAGACTGAGTTTGGCCATCGCGAACAATCTGAAGCGGAAACTAGCCTTCGGCGCGGGAGATATTATAGTGTACAAGTGTGTGTGCAGACACAGGTGCACTCTCTTTTCCCTCACTCTCATTGGCCGATGGGACGACAATCCGACACTACCGGAGAGAGATACCTGCGTGTCTTTTTAAGGAAATAAACACTGAGCAGCTTGAGTACTCGTATGTGTGCTGTTAGGCGTGGTGTGATGCGTATATATGTGTTCCTTTACCTTTAGAATTAAGTATAGTGTTAAGAAAAAGAGCTGTGTCCACGAGAACACTGCCGACAAACTGTCCTGCAGTTTGGCAGAAGATCTATGTATTCCCATCTGTGTACTATTTTGTTGAAACAAAAAAAAAAAAAAAGATCAAGCGCCGGGCCAACGGCTTAACGTGCTTCGTGCCGCCAACTTCCCAACGAAAAAACCCAAAAATACTTGTGTCCGACCCAGGAATCGAAGACCCCAGGCTCAGCAGTCGCGCTTGCGACCACAAATCCAACTGCGCTCAAAGCAATTTCGACGCCACGAATTTCATTAGTACCGACGTAGCAGCCGTCTCGAAACGCTGCCGGCTCTGCGATTCACATAGACCCAAAATACTTTGCCACATGTATAATACTTTGTTATAGTCAGCAACTTCTTGATCCTAGCATTTTATTTTCTAGTTGAACAGACAGCTGTGCTGCTGGACAGTTTGTTGCGCCCCTTCTTCTCCCCAGCGAAAGCACTTAGGAAGTGGTGGAGGGCGGGCGATTATTTTGGGGGACTGTCTTTTGTCATTTTGACGTTCGAAAAGTGCTGATTTAAATAAATCAGCTCAACCTAATTTAAATAAATGACTTTTCATTTGTTGATTTTAGCTTTAACTTCAACATCATCACAAACTACCGTTTAGTCTCTCCACAGTCACATCGAGGTCGTCAGTCTGTCACTGTGGGTGCCAGATGCACTCTTTTTTAGTACACAGACTGTCAAGTCCCACGCAAATCCACAGACGCGTCTAAGCCATCACAGGCGTCTAGACACAGGTCATACAATCACGTGGCTAGAGCGGCCATCTTTACACTGCCGAATTTAAAAGATTATAAACCCAAATATCGGTCACATAACATTAATAGCCTGAGATATTGCCATCAGTTGCCAAGTGGTCCTCGTCGGACGTCAAAACGACCATTCATGATGTACTAGTATCATAGATATTTATGTTTTGTGCCAATTTTTGAGGCTATTACGTCACAGCACAGTTTTTTGTTTTCACTTTCGATGTAGTTGTACGTTTATGTCTTTCGTCATTTGTTTCGCAAAAACCGTTCGTGTTTCGGCCTTCTCGTATTTGTTAGCTATTTCGGTTACTGATCGAATTTAGTTTGCTCTGACAAAAAAAACTTTGCGACTTGTTATACATATAATCATCGACTGTCGGCGAGATGGGCAGACGATATTGTTGCCATCGCGGGCAAAACCTGGGGGTCAACTCCGAAGTGCAAAGTGCGAATGTTCGGATCGGACCGACACATGGCCGAACCGAATATTATTGAAAAATGCGAAAAAAAAATTCGGATCGGCATGGTTGGGTCGGAACCATAGTCAATATTCGAAAGAGTGTAGGAGTGTAGGATCGGGACCGACTGAACCAAATAGTAACTTCGTAGCAGGAAACGGCCGAACATTCGGCCTATACCACTTCGGGGTAGACCACCTGGATGAGGCTGGTACAAGAAAAGAGGAGCCTATGCTCAACAGTGTGGTTGATGACGAATTGACGACATCGTATAAAATACTGTGTACCGAAAAACAGACAAGAGAAACGATTTTGATGAAATGAGAAAGAACTAAGTTGCGTATCGACTCGAAGAATGTTATGCTGCACCCTAATTGCGTAACACACTATCAATCACAATCTGAATGATTTTGAAGGATATTGCTTATCCATTACTTACGTTAGAGAAGGATTGACTGCTGCACTGCGTGTCGCGGGTTCGATTCCCGCACGGAACAAATATTTGTATGACCTACAAGTAGTTGTTCCGGGTCTGGCTGTTTGTGTATGTGAGTTTAAATGTTTGTGAACGCACCCACGATACAGGAGAAATTCCTAGTGTGGGGCAACGTTAAATGTTGTTGAACTGTCAAAATGTAAGTCATGCTACTGTTAGTTACACAATGATACCCTGCTGGTTCCGTCGAAATCAGCTGACTGGCATACAAATTCTAACATGAATCATGGCTATCATATGACCTTAAAAGGCTAATGCACTAAGTAATCCATGACAAGGAAGGAAAACTCGACTTGATGGTTTGAAATCGCTAACACATAGTGAGCAAAAGTGTTTGCTTATAGAAAAGAAAACTTTTATTTCAGACAGGAGTCCATAGGGTTAGTAACAATTTTACTTAACTTCTAGTGTTAGTAGGCTACAGACACAGATGTACACACTGCTACACATCAAGCTATACATTTCCAGTTTTAGCTGACCTCGCATTGTTTAGGTTTTTCGTACAATTAGAAGTCAGCTTATACTGGTTTTGTATAGCTTGATGTGTAGCCGTGCGTACATACAATTAAAACTCAGCGTGGAGCTGCATCCACCTCCGCAACATCGGGGAATCCCACTGATCTGCGAACACACTGAGAATACTGTTGGTGCCGCCGCGAACACGCGTCATGTCATCACGGATGCGTATCTATTCCTAATAATGGTCTAAAACGGTTACAGTTTGCGCGTCGATGTCCCTGCCATATTGTATAGGACAAATACAAGAGGTATTTGTCCTATACAATAATCAATACGACAATTACCGACTAGTTATGAATAAATAACAGCTAAACCAATTTAAAAGCATGACGAGTGCATGACTCAGAATGTTTCCAATTTTCAACACATTTGCAATCCATATGAGAACAATGAGCCAAGTATAATGATAAATTAGTCATGCAGCTGTTTCTGGTAAATGATTTAATGACCCGGTTGTTGTCTATGAGCTAAGTTCTGAAAGTCCAAGATTCGACGCCTGTACTTGCCGAAAGGTTAAGCAGAGGTGCTCCTGTAGTACACCCATATTTCACCAGTAAGGCTCAACGTACACCGCCGCGAAATGGAATGGAAGCGAGTTTTTGCAACGAAACTGTACATAGCATAATGAACTTGATGTCAATTGTATAACATACAAACTAAATAGGAGCAAATAAAAGGTCGCGCGTCTTCTCGAGAATTCCGGCAGTAATAAGCTCGTATCTAGTTTGTACGTTAGACAATAGACGTAAAGTTCGCATCCCCTTTTTAAACATATTTTTGAACCAATTTACAGAAGCGCAGGATGGAAGGTGGCCGCTGAAAAATGTTCAGTTGTCACCCGCCCTTCACCACTTCCTAGTGCCTTAGCAAGGAATATAGGCAGCTGCACTGCTCTCATAACGGTGATTGAAAACATCGTAAGGAAACCGACATGTCAAAGAAAACCAAAAATTCGAAGACGTGACAACTACCAACCCGCGCTGGGCCCACGTGGTGGTTTACGGCCCACTTCCTCTCACCGAGAGGAGGCTTGTGTCCCAGCAGTGGGAAAGTGGGCTTATTATTATGTCTGTTATGTGTATAGGCAGACGCTCCATGTAAAACACTGGTATTCAGTTTGGACTACATCTGGTTGGACTGGACTCCGTCTCCAACATAATTGGGAAATGGCTATACAGCTCACGAACCGTACCGTAAAAATCATGCATGTCATTCTCATTTATTTTAACGCAATCCTAATTAGTTTCATTCACTGTGTGAACTGTGTCATACCCGACGTTGATTATTCGGATTAAAATTCTTGTTCTTACGTAAATGATAATATTTAAGTGATAATAACATATTTTTTTTGTTTATCACTGAAGATGGTTATCAAAATGATGGATGGGGTAATCAGATTTTATATGATAGGTCAATCATTGTGATTAAGGAGTAATCTCCGCATGAGCTACGATATTTTTAACTGAGTATCAGTCAAAACATTGGTCACCCAGTAACTAGGTTGTGGAGGTCAGATCATCCATAAAAACACTACAAAGTGAAAAATAACTTTAATTTCGGAAGTCGGTGTCTTTGGTTTTTGTATTTCGTTTTTCGCCACCAACTTCCGGAATCAAAGTTATTTTTCACTTTGTAGTGTTTTTATAGATCTGTTGTTTTTTTTTCTTGTAAAAAGTTTTTAATTTTTAACTTTTTAGTTGTGAAAAGCAAACTCAATTTTACTTGAATTTTTATCCGTAATTTTGGTATAAACCAAACTACTGAACCGAAACCCTTTCACACAAAAAAAGATTTTTGCAAATCGGCTTATGAATAACTGAGTTCTGAGGTACAAACTTTTTTGAAGTCTGTTAAAAAGACACGATACGCCGACCCCAAATATGTAGATTGCAATAAGGACAGGAGAAGGATCATGGTTACAGACAGCATCAAACCTATTAAGACACAAACAAAAAACCATTCCCCTCCTCCAATTGAGATGATTAACTTTACCATACGGTTTAATTGAGGACAATGTACCTTGTAAAGTGTTGATCAAAACAATGACGTCAGCACGTCACTGGCTGAATATTTTGGCAACGACAGCGAGTTCACAGAGCTAGATACATTGTAGATGCAACTAGCGTAGTCTTCAATGGAAGAATGTCTTGTGTATAAATAAAAACCATTAATTTTAAAACATGGTGCTAGCCAAATTAGGACTCGTAGCTAAGTAATAACAGCGACACGGGTCGATCGATCAGGTTAAGCTACGCTTGCTACGGTCGGTCCATGGATTGCTGACCGTCTTACCCCTCCGTGCGCCGGAAAGCACGTTAAGCCGTTAGTCCCGGCTGTCATTTGTGGATCTTTAACAGTCGTTACGGGTCGTCAGAAGCCCGAAAGTCTGACAACCAGTCTTACCAAGGGGTATCGTATTGCCCAGTAACTGGATTGTGCAGGTCAGATAGGCAGTCGCTCCATGTAAAATACTGGTATTCAGCTGCATCCGGCTAGACTGGAAGCCGACCCCAACATAGTTGGGAAAAGGCTAGATGATGTGCCAGCCAAATAAATAACGTCCCTTTATGCTTATGGATTAGCTTTTACTGTCTTTGTATGGAAAGTCAGACAATATATAGACTCAGTCTATCGCAGTCCACTGGACATAGGCCTCTCCCAGGCTGCGCCACAACACCCTGTCCTCCGCCTTCCGCATCCAGTCGGTCCCAGCCACCTTTTTGAGGTCGTCTGTCCATCTAGCTGGGAGGCGTCCCACACTACGCTTATCGATCCGCGGTCTCCACTCCAGCAGTGCGATTCTGTAACCATCTCACCGTGAAAACTTAGGTGAAATGAGCGTGGAGTGAGCTGTCATTCCAATGCTAGGGATTGACACTATTGACAGCTCACTCTAAGCTAACTTCACCTAACTTTTCACGTTGGGATTTTTACAGAATCGATCGGCAGGACACGTCTGCTCCAACGGCCTTCGGTCCTTCGATAAACATGGCCAGCCCACTGGCACTCCAGCTTGCTTACTCTGCAAGCTAAGGAAAGTGGGGAACCTTATTAAACCAATTACAGACACTTTTGAATTGCCAAGGGGTCGGTCAGTTAGAAAGATGAAGCTAGTTGCCTTCCAAAGCGTAGTAGGTCGGGATATGGAGAAGAACGAGCAAGAAACTCCATGGACACTATTTTTAATCTAATTTGAAACTTGGGAAAATGGATAGAAGGATACTGTGCCTTTAATTACATTTAAATCATCACTGACCTTGTAAAGAAAACATCGTGAGAAATTCTGTAACGCATAGATGGTTCTGACATAATGACTGTGGTGGTGCATATTTCACTCGCTTGGTCTAATATTTACCAAAATCTAGACATAACACAACATACCTATGATTTTAATTAATGGTTTCGCAGTTATAAAGGGTACTAACGGATAGACAAAGAGAATTTGTATTTCCTAATGCTGCGGTGACATTGTCGCGATAAGGCGAACTACACGCGTGCGCTCTCTCTCGCACATAATTCGATGTCTCGCTGTACAACAGAGTGCGCGAAGTGTAGTTCGCGTTATCGCTACAATGTAGCCGTAGCATAACACTGAGGAATGTCACCAACATGCAATCGGCAAAATCAAATGTTTATTCAAACTAGGCTGAAAATCAGCAAAAAACGTCAGAGTTACAGAAGACTGGTTCTCAAAACGCCCGCCCATCAACACTTCTCAGTGTTTTAGCTGGGAAGAAGTGGCACAGCAAACTCCCCAGCAGCTCTACCCTCTGTTTAGTTTGAAGAACTCAATTATATGCAAAATAATTAATATTACAAAACATTAAATTACATTATTTGCCATTCAGAGCACACGGCAATATTCCAACAAAAACATAGATAACTATACTCAAGTAGAAATAAAACCGTAAACAGAACTTAATTCCCAAATAAAAGCACCCAGGCAGGCAGGCATAAAGGGGGCAAGACAGATGTGAGTGGAAACGCTGGGAGAGGGACAAATATTGACCTTACTGGTGATGTTCTTGAGGGTCATGTGCGTAGTACTCGCACCGTGCGTATATGAATGAACGTAAACGAAAAGGAAAAGGAGTATGTAATGATCTAGTGTTCGTAGCAAGTGGTGTTCTTTAGTTGCTGCCTATCACCATGGGAAGAAGGGGTGAAAGATTGTATGTATCATCTCATCTGCCTATAGCCTTTTTCCATCCTTTTCCATCATCAAGTCTAACCGGATGCAGTTGAATACTAGTATTTTACATGGAGCAACTGTCTATCTGACCTCTACAACCCAGTTACTGGGTAATACGACACCCCTTCGTAAGACTTTCAGGCTACTGACGACCTGCCTGGGCGCGGGTTGTTCGAAAGAGATACTGTGGCCCTTGGCACAGGCAACTGCAAGAACACGGGTGGGTTTTAGTCAGTTAAAGTCTGACACGCCCTCCCGCTCCGCCCAGAGCGGGAGAAGTCATATTATGATTGATGATTTCCCACCCAAAAAAAAAAGGTTACTGACGACTGTCAAAGATCGGCGAATAACAGCTAGGACCAACGGCTTAACGTGCGGCAAGTGTATCTTAGCCTGATCGATCGAACCATAGGGCTGCTATTTCTTAGCCACCAGCTCCTCAGTTAATGTCTATGTATGTTGCATAGTAAAATCAATGATGCAGGCGTGATGATCAATACACGTTCCTGCATGGACGAGGCCTTTGCCCTGCAGTGCGGCAAGCGACAACTGAGCACACGCTGTTGCTACAAGCGATTACAACAGTATCTCACATAACATTGTCAGAATGGCATGAGTCACCAAAACAAACGCCTGATAACGCTGTCATATCGCTAATGTCAGTTTGTTCAACGATCTCCGACAAATATGTCATGTTTTATGGCTGCTGCTTAGGATGTATGAGGATATCTTTAAAGTGACAGTTTTTGAAGTGGAGATGAGCTGGGGATGTGAGAATTTGGAACCGAGTTTGTCGACGGAAATGAGCTGGGGATGTGAGAATTTGGAACCGAGTTTGTCGACGTCGTTGGTTCCGGCTGTCATTCGTAGGTCTTTGGCAGTTGTTACGGGTCGTCAGAAGCCCGAAAGTCTGACAACCAATCTTACCAAGGGGTCATTATTACCCAGTAACTGCGTTGTGGGGGTCAGCAGTGCGATTCTGTAACCATCTCACCGTGAAAATTTGGGTGAAGTGAGCTGTCATTCCAAATAATGCTAAGGGATTGACACACACATTCAAACCACGCCATCTTCGCGTTTTTTCGCGCGATTTCGTTCATGTTCGGTCGGTTCCGATCGTACACTCCTACACTCTTTCGAATATTGACTATGGTCCCGAACTCCCGACCCAACTGAGCCGATCCGAACTTTTATTCGCATTTTTCAATAATATTCGGTTCGGCCATGTGTCGGTCCGATCCGAACATTCGCACTTTGCACTTCGTAGTAGACCTGGTTTCGAAAAAAGGAAGGAATCATTCGGGGCTCTGATAAAATTCTAATTATAAATTAAATTTAGAAGAAGAAGTTTTAAAATGTTCAAACATAAAAGTAATCTAAAGTTCAAAGTGCGAGAGTTCAAGTTTGAAGATCAAAGATCTTCCACGAGTTATGATACTTAAGTAATGCGTCCGGCGTTCTCTAGCCTAGACAGTCTGTCTCTCTTCCTTCCTACCAACCGTACTAACTGGCGTATCTTTTATCATGATAACTCTGTTTCACACGGTTTTTAGGGTTCCGTAGCCAAATGGCTAAAACGTAACCCTTATCTAGATTCGTCACGTCTGTCTGTCCGTCCGTATGTCACAGCCACTTTTTTCCGAAACTATAAGAACTATACTGTTGAAACTTGGTAAGTAGATGTATTCTGTGAACCGCATTAAGATTTTCACACAAAAATAGAAAGAAAAAAAAACAATAAATTTTGGGGGTTCCCCATACCTTAGAACTGAAACTCAAAAAAATTTTTTTCATCAAACACATACGTGTGGGATCTATGGATAGGTCTTCAAAAATGATATTGAGGTTTCTAGTATCGTTTTTTTCTAAACTGACCCCACTGTAACTTCTAAAATAAGGGAATAATAAAACTAAAAAAAATATATAATGTACAGTCGGCAAAAGAGATAAGTAACCAGGGCATCGGATATAGTTGAAGTTTAGTAAGAAACCGTTGGATATTTTTGAATGAAATTTAATTTGATAAATTAACTGTTTGTTTTCTATTAATGAAATTAAATTTCATTCGAAAACATCCATCGGTTTCTTGCCAAACTTCATCTAGTATATCCGACGGCCCTGGTTACTTATCTCCTTTGGTGACCGTACATTACCATGTAAACTTCTATCGAAAATTGGTTTGAACGAGATCTAGTAGGTAGATTTTTTTTAATACGTCATAAATCGTAAATTGTAATTGTATTGAACACATATACATATATAATTGTAAATATATAATATAGGTAAGTAGTTGACACTCCGAATGAATCAGCATTAATTAAACTAGTGTTTATTTGAACACATGACCAACCAACCAGTAGGTAGGTGTTTTTTGTCACCAACGTCACTTAAGAGGAAAACTGATAACTCCCACGGTAATAATAGAATTAACTGAATGAGTAATACTTTACATTAACTATGGTGAAATAGTGTGCTGATGTATAATATGTATTACTAGCTTCTGCTTGCGAGAAATTTCTTCGCAGCGCATCGCCTTCCCCGCCGCGTCGCCCCTCGATTCTCGGCAACTCTCATCCAGCCTGCCATCTGCGAAGATCGTCGCTCCGCCTAGCCTGAAGGATCCTACCTTACGTTAGCCGATTCGCGGTCTTCACTCAAGAAGACGTCTACCCCAACGGTCGTTTTTTGTTTTTCGATATGACATCTCGCAGTTCAACCTATGAAGTTGTCGTCTGCTTAACCGGGCTTGCCTGTGGATGCCTCAATAAATTAAGGCCTCCAGCCAGGGCTTAAAAAACTTAGAAACTAAGCGACTACACGCTAAGGGCACCCCCTGTGGGGTACGGACCTTCGGCTTAGGGCGTCGCTGGGAGAGGGCAGCAAGGGACAGGCTGGATCGGAATTATTTAGGGACGGGAATGAAACTACAGGCTCAGCGGCACGGGCTGGCTCGAGCGAGGGTCGGGGCGGATATGTAAAGGGGCGTAGCGACGGGCCTCGACAGTGAGGACGGAAGGACGGCTGTCGGGACTTGTACCTTTTGAGAGTACACCAGTACTCTCACTACTCTCCTGTAGGAAGGTCGTGGCGTCGTTGGGGATGGTAAGGGTATGCCTCGGTGGGCGAATCCTACTATGCGGGAGGGAGTGTATCGGGCGGCACCCCAGCAGTCATCGGTTCTACAGCTAACAGTGCCGGCCGATTGCCACTTCAGCTTGCATTCTGTGACCTATTTCGTCATAGGCTATTTCAGGATAATATAATTAATAAATAAAATTTTGCGGTCACTCCGTTGTTTTTGGTATAGTCATTATTCATAACAAATTAATCATGGTTTTGCATACTATTTTAACGGTTTCCTCATTCTACTAACCACAATCACATTCCCGAAGGCTAATTAACGTTCAAAATCTAGTCGCAGTCTCATCTCGGCGACAAACAAATGTCACAAACTTAGAAGTATTTTTGACAGATTGCGACTGAGATCCGACGGTGAACGTTCTTAAAATTACGAGAATTGCCCCTCAGGTATATCACCGATTTACCTGATTTTTTAAACGACCGTTCCCGATTTTCTTCATTGGGTCGATGGTACTGTAATATTCTGCTGGGGAGTTTGTTGCGCCACTTCTTCTTCCCAGCTAAAGCACTAGGAAGTGGTGAAGGGCGGGCGTTTTGGGGTACTGTCTTATGTAATTTTGACGTTCGAAAAGTGCTGATTCTCAGCCTGGTATGAATAAATTACTTTTTATTTATTTTTTTCCACTTTCACGGCATCATCTATGGCGCAGAGGTTACTTTGACTGGCGACCGGGAAAGGAGGTGATGAGGAGGTGCCCGTTAGCCTTTTCGTCAAGGTGCTCGACTTTACGTCCTTCGTTGTAGATTTTTTTCAAAACTCAACCCCTGATATAATCTTACGCGGACTTGGAAGGTTTGCATGCGAAAACAGTCACAGTGAATCTTGCCTTTTTATAGAAATACTAGCTGCGCCTCGCGGTTTCACCCGCATAAGTTTCGATCCCGTGAGAATACCGGGATAAAAAGTATCCTCGTACATCCAAATCCGTTCAGCAGTTTTGGCGTGAAAGAGTAACAAACATCCATCCTTACAAACTTTCGCGTTTATAATATTAGTAGGATGTGTCGTAACATGACGTGTTGTCTTCGTTACGTAGTTTTGTACCGTGCAGAATTTTAACTAGATTCAAATATGCTATCCCGCTAAATGAACAGTTATTCACCAAATTGAAAATGAGAAATGGATAGTTGAAAGCACTTGCGTATACGCGAGGTTGCAATTTCAATACAAAGAGTCGTGACATCTTTCTTCTTCTGTTATCTCAACTGGGTTCTACTCTAAGTCCGTTATCGAAGTTATGGGTCTGAAAGTGGATGATCCGTCAAAACCGGTGTCAAATTCAATTTTCACCACACAGATTTGAGTGCACCAGTCCAGTCAGTGCAAGCATTTGTCAGTAATCGTGTAAACACTACCTGCCTCCCAAAATTATGCCATCATTTACCGGCTACTTTAAAATACATCACATTATGTAACAGCTGGCTGAATGCCGGGCGCCATATTTACAACTGACGTAAAAAAATCCAAGATGGCCGAATTGGCGGGAAGTTATTACATCGTAAACTTGGATTATGTTTATGAATGCAAAATTATGTTTTATTGTCTGCTAAGCCGTTGTTTTGTTTGAGATTGTATTTTTTTCTGTTGGCAAGAAGATGTATTGTGTTTTTGATTTTTACTGTTCAGTTCTCAGCCTTTTGCGTTTGACCTATGGTGGACATTCACAGCCCTAAGAACCTTTGTTCAGTTAGGTTCGTAACGGTAATTAAATGACATACCGAACGCAATCAAGACGCGTAGTCGTAGAAGCGTAGTCTTTATAGACAGGCTTGACCAAAATACGTTGGTCGTATAGTATTCTCGTAATTTTAAGAACGTTCACAGTCTGATCTCAGTGATCAGTCTCAATCGGTCAAAAATAACTCTAATTTCCCTACATTTTTAACAAGATTTTGACATTGATTGTCGCTGAGGTGAGATAGCGACTAGATTTTGAACGTTTTAAATTATGGGAATTGGTCTTTCGATTGTTGGACGTTACCTGCTTTTAGGCTGAGGCTACAGTAGGCAGCCATTTGCGATGCGACTGGAAGAGCGAAACGAGATAAACATGGTATGGCTTCATTATAAGCGAAAATCCGGCGTATATTCGGCGATGACCTGTCTACAGTCCACATGCTACACCACGAATCAGCAAGAGCGATTCATGCGGCTACATTTAGTAGCACTATTGAACTAGTCGTGCAAGTGAGAAATTATCTAATAAATTCGCTTCAATTTCGCTGATACGTTGATGTAGCCGATGCCGTGATTACAGTAATGTTGTTCCTATCGCCGAAAGAAATTAAAGATCGCTAGTAATATTTGATGTACGGTGTAGCCATATACGTGAGCATTCATTTATTTGTTTTAATCGCTCATGTGTCGCAGGTCGCGTCGCGGCCTAATGTAGCCTCAGCCTTGAGTCGAAGCTCGGCGCAATCGAGGTAGACCGAATCTTAGATGGTTGGACAATATAAAGATTTCTGGAAAGTGGTGATGGAAATGTGAGTGTCTGGAATAAAGATTTGAGGGTCGCGGGTTGTTTGAATGAGTTACCGTGGCCCCCGGCACAGGCTACTGAAGGAACACGGGTGGGATTTAGTCAGTAAAAGCCTGACACGCCCTCCGCTCCGCCCAAAGCGGGAGAAGATGATTTCCCACCCAAAACAAGAAGGATGATCTATTGCAGAAGTATTTTCTTATCTTTCAACCTGTCAGAAACTAAGAAGCAGTCTCCTACAGAGTAAGCTTTCCGTATGTTTTCTCTTAAATTTCGCCCGAAGAAGCGCTCACACGCATCTACCGCGTGGAAGATATAAAAATACTCACGTTTTAGGATTAATGACTGCGTGGGAAGTGAAATATTTACGTTATTCATAATATTTAACGTGTAAACATCACTTTTCTGACACCAATAACTGGGTTATGATGTAGAGAGAAACAGATGAATCTGCTGGATACTGTTGGCGAAACATTATCCGATTTATTTGGGGACGGTGCAACATTTCTTTTCTTATGCAAGCTCTAAGCCGTCATCTCAGTTTTTACTCCATTTCTAACCATACCTGGGCGTCAAGCAAAAAAGCTCCAGTAGTGGGGTATTGAGTCAAGACTAGATTCGGTATCTAGAATAGTCAATTAATAGTAAGGATTGAAAAAATATTCAAAAACTAGCACATTTTTTTTTCCGCGGAGTTTCGCTAGTTAATTTAATTTCACCCTGTATACTCAAAACTTTCCTCAAGCCTTTGACCAATGAGTTCACTAAACAAAATTATTAACACCTTTGAACCAACTGGCTTGGATCTTTTTTTAAATAATTACCGGATCACGAAATGTCTACGACTGTTTAGCTTCTAAACACCCCCAAACAGCATGCAGCATCATTCTTTTGTATTTCGCGGTTCGTGTCCAAAATTCTAGCGGTATTGCCAATTTGAATACTAATGCTAATTCTTTCACCAAAAACGAGACCTAGAGCCTATTTTCAAGTCACGAAAAACGTCGACCTATTCAAAATTGTGTACAAAATAATAATAATAATATCCCTAAGCACCATTTGTCCCAAGCTAAGCAACCTAATGCTTGTGTTATGGTAACAAGATGGCTGATAAATTACTTATATACAATGTTTTTTTTTTTTTTTTTTTGTAAATGCATACATATTATAGATAGAAAAAAAATCTAGAAATCTATTATAATTACCTAGGTTATGGGATTAAATGCCTCATCTACAAGAGACGGAGATTACACTGAAAACTCTTACAGTGCCGGAATATGTATGGGTTAGGCGATACATACAAAAAATAGAAGTAATACTGAATTTTCGCAATTTTTATACGACTTACAATCGCAGCATACTCAATTTTAAAACTTCTAAATTCGTTTTTTGGGCGTATACGATCAGAGTCATTTTTTCTACCAACTCTTCTGGACACAACCTTTAAAGTACGAACATTACTTTGTCGACATATCTAGCTATACATTTCCAGTTACCCGAAACTGTCAAATTTTCATAATCAACCTTGAACCTCAATACTTGAGCGAGAAAGTTGAAAATCTATTAAAGAAATTTGACAGATTGAAGTAGCTTGATGTTCTAACGTCTGTAGCTACATTCTTCCCTGGGACGACTGCAGAATGATTCTGTCACTCTATGGTACACACGACGACACATCAATCTATACATTTTCAGTTTTAGCAGACATCGTTTTTCGTACACAGAGAAGTCAGCTTATACTGTAAATGTATAGCTTGATGTCGTCGTGCAAACAAACGACTACGACCATACGTTGAAATCTGACTCAAAACCATTTCATATTATGTCAACTAGGAAGTGGGGTAAAACAACCTATTTTTCAACAAAATATTTCCCATAGGCCCTTTTACTAAGTAAACTCCAGGAGCTAGCGTTTACAGAACAAACATTATGATGTCACCCACCGCTCCCCTTTCTTGCCAATCATTCGTTCATTTGTGTGAGGTGCCCTGACCCGTGGGCAGACAGAACTCTTAATATTATTCATTTACTGGACGGAATCTTTCTCTAACCTAAAGACGAAGGGACTTCTGTCAACTAAGTAGTTTCTTTAGTGGAAGAGTTAAGAGCTTCATCGGCTGCATCCAGTTAACCTGGAACTGGAAACCGACTCGAATCTATATCTATTATCTATCTATACTAATAACTAGCTGACCCGGCAAACGTTGTTTTGCCATATATAAATTATTTCTAGGTGCCCGGCGCTACTTCGTTCGCGTGGTGTCCTACCCCCTACCCTACTCCTACCCTACTCCTACCCTACTCCTACCCTACTCCTACACTACTCCTACCCTACTCCTACCCTACTCCTACACTACTCCTACCCTACTTCTACCCTACTCCTACACTACTCCTACCCTACTCCTACCCTACTCCTACACTACTCCTACCCTACTCCTGCCCTACTCCTACACTACTCCTACCCTAGTCCTACCCTACTCCTACCCTACTCCTACACTACTCCTACCCTAGGGTGGAAATCCCTTATCACTTAAGGGTTCGAAAAAAAAAAAAAAAAAATAGATAGTAGCCGATTCTCAGACCTACCCAATATGCTTACCAAATTTCAGAGGAATCGGTCAAGCCGTTTCGGAGGAGTATGCAGACTAACATTGTGACACGAGAATTTTATATATAAGATAAAGCAGATGTGTTTGTTTGGACGCACTTATCTCTGGAACTACCGGTGGGATTGGAAAAAATATTTTTGACGGCACGGCTGGCGCAGTGGTTAAGCGATTGACTGCTGCTCTGCGTGTCGCGGGTTCGATTCCCGCACGGAACCAATATTTGTATGACCTACAAGTAGGTGTTCCGGGTCTGGCTGTTTGTGTATGTGAGTTTAAATGTTTGTGAACGCACCCACGATACAGGAGAAATTCCTAGTGTGGGACAACGTTTAAAAAAAAAAATCTTAAGAAAGGCTATACTATAGTATAGACTATTTATTTAACGTCATGTTAAGACCTTACCTCCCCGTGCTTAACAGCGACTCTTGAACTGTCGGTCTTGGTTTCCGAAATGCTTAGTAAATCCGGAATTCTTCTGCGAGTATCGTCATTTCAAGTATTGATGCTTCTCCAACATTGAGTAGTGGAAATCGGACGCAAAGTCCGCTCCAAGTTTTAAAATAATTGGGACGAGATGATTATGACGTACAACAAGCAGAAAAACGTCTACTATAAATATGGTGTCTGTTAAACAGCGGCGTAACTAACGTTAGTTAAGCTCAACCAACGTTATAATTTTTTTCTATTGACACTTCGCTTTCACGTTTATAATATTAGTAGGATTTCTGCCGAAAACCCAGTTGCTTGATCTGTTAGGGTTTGATGGTATTCGATGGCTCGATATTCAACGGTAGTTATGAGAGGCAATTTAGAAAAAAAAAAAAACAGTTGCGGTAAGGGCTCCTGCCCTAAAAATAACCAAGTTATGAAAAAGCAAAAATACAGCGTGGTGTGTCTCTTTAAATTACTTATCCACATCGCGAATTTTGTTTTGGAGTACTTGTAAAAGAGCTGTGACGTGACCACTGGGCCACAGTGGTCATGACCCGACCCTGACTTATGAGTTGTAGGTCCTGGGATCCAACCCAGGCGCTTTACTTTGTGTAGATAATTTCATCACCACTGCTCTCAAAACGGTGAAGGATAACATCGTGAGGAAAAAGGCATGTCCTAGAACCAAAGAATTCGAAGATATGTGACATCCACCAACTCGCACTGAGCCCGCGTGGATTACAGCCCACTCTAGCTCACAGAGAGTGGGAACAGTGGGAACATTATAGGCTGACTGTGGCCTATGTCTATGAAACCTTTGAAACTTCTTTTATGAAACTAGGTAAATCGGTGGTATATTGACGATAATATCTTTTCCTTCCTTCTACTCTGGCGATTATAAACAAGCGATGATATGTGGGTGTCTACAAATACACTTCTGCCCAACCTTGCAGGAACTACAAGCGTGATGTTATGCTGTTGTTGATCATTAATTTAGACCAAGGGGACATTACCCAATTCCATATCGTGCTTCTTCTACTCAACCCAAATCCGGGAGTTAGCTCAAAAGGAATGATCTCAATCTATCAGTATGAAACCAGCCAACCGCTCCCCTAGCGTTGTATGTGCTAAATAATCCTTGACCCAAATACACAGCCAGATGGAACAGTATTAATTTGTTAAACTGGACAGTTCTGGAACTTTTTAGGGTTCCGTACCTCAGAAGGAAAAACGGAACTCTTATAAGATCACTTCGTTGTCCGTCTGTCTGTCCGTCCGTCTGTCAAGACCCTTTTTCTCAGGAACGCGTGGAGTTATCAAGTTGAAATTAATACCAAATACTCTGGGCTGCAATTCTTTGAAGCAGTGAAAAAGCAAATTTCTAAGTAAACGCAATCAAACGATACGGGCGTTTATTTTCCGTTTATGCCGCATATTTTGACACTCGCAAGGGAATCAAAACCTATAGGGTACTTCCCGTTGACGTAGAATCATGAAATTTGGCAAGAAGCAATGTCATGTAGCACAAGTAAAGGAAAAAATCCGAAAACGGAAATTTGTAGTTTTACCTACCAATTTGAACGGAACCCTCGGTACGCGAGTCCGATTCGCACTTGACCCGTTTTTTTTTTCATTTATTCTAGCTGGTAAATTGGATTCGTGCGGAGTTGTGGATCGATTGCTTGGCTAATATGGATGAGCCTGCACTGTACCTCGTTTTTCTCCTAATGTAGGCATTGATAGAAATTTTGTGTTGCAAAACATAGTCTTTTCGACAACACACCATTAGAAATCTGTCTTTTTAAAGTTACAGTCGTTATTTCACGAAAAACTGCTTTTAAGTTTAGCGTTAGTGTATTAAAATGTGTAGTATTTGTTTTTAGTCTCGTGACTGTACTAGTAGATATAAAAACGAAAATTAAAGTGCCGGCAAAAAAAAAACTGTTTTCTTATGGGCAATAACATCTTGACCATTTTTTACTATTACAGCGAAAGTCTGCAATTCACCCCCTGGCTGCTATTTGAGATTGAAAATGCCAAAAATCATATTTTTCTAACAATTAGTGTTTTAAGCATAATACGAGTATTAAAAAATAACAACACTTTAAATTGAATATAACATCTCCGACACTTTAATTATTGGGTATGCATTATGCAATGTTCAACACTTGAATGATGTCCTTTGTATCTATCATTTTACCTGTCGGTCTTGGTTTCCGTAATTCTTCTGCGAGTATCGTCAACATTTCAAGTATTGATGCTTTTGCTTCCCAAACATTGAGTTGTGGAAATTGGACGGCTCAGTCCGCTCCAGGTTTTAAACGCTGGAACTCAGTTGTATCTAGTTGGACAGTTGGACTATGTGGAATTCGTGTGATACCTATGACCTTTTTGGTAAATAAATGTATTTTCTTTCTTTCTACGATGCCCATTTCTATTCAACACTGAAACTGATTTCATTCAATCTCATGAAAAGGTTTATAGAATGTGGATTTGCTGGTACGGTAACCAAGCGAATTGAACACTTGAGTTATCATGTTCGTAAAGTTCTGTGTCAGGAGGCAGATGGGCCTGATACCATCTGTCTCTACTGAATGTGTACTTATCCACACTTGCGTCAAGGCCTTGACCTCCATTGTCAGCTGAATTAGGCCCACTAATCAATTTAACCGGAATAAACTGGAGTTTTCCGTAGTCATTTAGTTAAACCATTTGTTGTTTTTTGTTTGTCATGGCTGAGGAGTTAGAAGCGTAGATGATTGATGGAATGAAGCATTGTTGAAAATAATCATTCATTATGGCAACATTGCTAAACTTTGTGTCCGCCAAGCAGTGTTGCTGTGTTCAAAAGGGTAGATAATGTAAGAATAGGGGAAGGACCAAACAATCAAAATCTAAAATGGGTTGGTAGATGTCACATGTCTTTGAATTTTTTGGTTCTAGGACATGCCGGTTTCCTCACGATGTTTTCCTTCACCGTTTGCAAAACACAAACATTACATAAAAACTTTTTTACAAAAAAAAAGAACAACCGACTTCCATAAAAACACTACAATGTGAAAAATAACTTTAATTTAGGAAGTCGGTGACATTGGTTTTTTTTTATTTCGTTTTTCGCCACCGACTTCCGAAATTAAAGTTATTTTTCATCTAAGTTGTTTTTTGTTTTTTTGTAAAAAAGTTTTTATTTTTCACTTTTTTGTTGCGATATTTTTTTTAATTTTGTTGATTTTTCAAAAACCGCTTGTCCGATTTCGATAAAATTTTCATGGGACCATTTGGGAAGTATACCCTTTCCAACAAAACATGAATTTTTCAAATCGGTTGGCATGCGACGGAGTTATGCGCGAACAAACATTAAAAAAAGAAAAATACAAACATCCGAATTGAGAACCTCCTCCTTTTTTTAGAAGTCGGTTAAAAACACAAAACATTAATTTAAATTATTTACTGTACCTACTGCTCGCGACTTCGTTAGCGTGAAATTTCGACCTCTGCCTCGCATCCTATCCCTCGCCCGTGTTACTACGTTCACGCTTAGCATTCTGTCTGACTTTTTGCACGGCTCCTAAGGGTCGCAGCGCGATGTTAAATAGCCCATTACCTCCCTCAAGAATTAGGCTATCAAATGCAAAACGAATTTTTCAAATCCGACTGGACGAGAAGTTTGTATGTTGGGACATACTAAACAAACAAATGTTACCTCTTTATGACAGAAGGAAAAGGACAGAAGATAATAATAGTTTAGTCCTGTCAAATTAGTCAGCGTCAGACGACGCGATTGTCTATCATCATCATCTGCCTAGCCTTTTCCCAACTACATATGTTGGGGTCGGCTTCCAGTCTAACCGGATGCAGCTGAATACCAGTATTTTACATGAAGTGACTGCCTATCTGACCACAACCCAGTTACTGGGTAATACGATACCCCTTGGTAAGACTGGTTGTCAGACATTCGGGCTACTGACGACCCGAAACGACTGTCAAAGATCCACGAATGACAGCCGGGACCAACGGCTTAACGTGCTTTCCGAGGCACGGAGGGGTCTTGGTATGTGAAAATGGTCACCCATCCACGGACCAACCGCGGCAAGCGTAGCTTAACCTGATCGATCGACCCGTGCGGCTGTTATTACTTAGCCACAAGCCCCGTCTAAACTTGTCTATGGAGTATCTTAATTTGACAGGACTAAACTAATATTTATCTTATGTCCTTTTCTTAATGAAATAGAAAGGAAAAGATGCACTGAACTTAAATTTTGTTTAGTTTGTGAACAAGGGAATCGGCGCCACTCATAGATACTCGTATTCTATGACGCTACTATACCAATATATCAACAAAACACACAACAAGATAAAGACTACGTACTCGAACTGTACGTTACATTTACTCTCAAGAATTCGGCGTTGTTAAAATACTTCGACCTTGATGCTGTACTGGTAAAACTAAGGTGATAATTATTCGAGACATTAACAGATGGCGGCCTTCATGTGTTACTCGTGTTTCATGAGGATTTTTGTAAACGAGAATAGACTTATCACGCGTTTCTTTAATGGGCGTAGGCAGAAACTGAACGCCATGTGCTACGATACTTCCTTTTTAACCTACTTCAATAAAAAGGAGAAGGTTCTCAATTCTGTTATTTTTTTTTTATGTTTGTTACGCAGAATTCCGTTATTTATAAGCCGATTTGTAAAATTCTTTTTTTTGTGATTGGTCCCATAGAAATTTATCAAAATCAGTTCAGTATTAGTTTGGTATAAAAACCAAACGTTTTTATACCAAAAATTCAAGTAAACGAAATTGCGACGTTTGCTTTTCACAACTAAAAAGTGAAAAAAAAAACAGCCAACTTCCAAGAAAACACTACCTACAAAATGAAAAATAACTTTAATTTCGGAAGGCGGTGGCAAAAAACGAAAACCGGGGGGGGGGGGGGTATAATAAGTTACCTAAAGAAATAAGAGACTTCTTTTATATTTAAGTGGACTATGTATGTTCTTTTTTGAGAAATAAACTTCTTTAAACCGATATAGTAGGTACATATGTACTCATGTCTCATGTAATAGGTGTCTGGCGGGCAATTGCCCAACGATTGATGTTGGGAAGTTTTTATGCTAGTTGCGCGGTAAACTCTGCTTGCGAGATGCAGGATTTGCATGACGTCAGTATGACGCGTTGTTCGCATGTGGCGTTGTAGATATCGCTACACCATCAACCGGACACAGATCCGGGCTCCTACTGAGAAATTCCTGATGAAAAAACGCAATACCAATAACCAACGCTGGGGCTGTCTCGCATATGGTCTTAGCATTATGCTGAGCGATGGCCGTTTTGCGTGGATGTGACGCATATTTTCCCCCAACTTAGAAATAGAAAGAAAGAAGAACCAAAATACATTTATTTGCGGCAAACATATAAACGTATTTTCTTTCTTTAAAACGTATTTTCTTTCTTTCCTTTCAATAACACTTTGCCCGACCTAGGAATCGAACCCCGGACCTCATACTCAGCAGCAGCACTTGCAACCACATGACAGGACCAACAAGACAGTCGGTCATGCATGTGCATGCAAAATCAGCTCATTCGTAAAGTTTCCATGAAATATTGTTGAGTGTGTTGGTAATAAAGGTATTCTTAATAGTCAGAACATAGCTGACAACACGCGTTTATGTCATTTAGATGATAGAGCTAATTAGCTTCAAGTGTTACATACACGTAAACGTAATATCACTGTATACAGCTCTACAAAAAAAGATTTTTTTTTGTTGCCCTGGATTTCTGTGAAAATTCTCATGTTTTCAAGTATCCAGATCAAGAATATATTTATGAAAGCACTGACTGTGCTCTTATTTTTATGATTTTCACAAATCTCAAAATTTGAACAATAATCAGCTTTTCGTTCATAAAATTTGATTTTATCAGTCATAATTTTAACAAAATTAAGAGCAATTCTTACAAAATCATTGATAGTTTCATGAATTGTGAGCATAAATATATCCAAAATCAGTCTTATATCCAGGGCAACAAAACCACTGTATACCAGTGTATCGAAGGCTTAGCCGGAGGCGTACCTGTAGCGGTATCTACAACGCCATAAGCGAACTACGCGTCATACTGACGTCACGCAAAATCCTGCATCGCGCAAGCAGAATTTACCGCGTAATTAGCATATACATATACAACAGCCCGACATGATTCATCGGGCAGTTGCCCGCCAAACACAACACCCGTCTGGTCGGAGGATCCTCCCGTTTCTATAGAGTCTGAGTGAACTTTACACCCTATTCCTCATACCTCTATACTGGTGACCCCGACGTGATGTGAACACGCAACCTTCTGATCCTATAGTTAACATATTTCGCTTCAAGTATGTTATGCCATACGAGTAGTGGTGGTTCAGTGATATCGGCTCTGACTAACGAGTTCTAGGTCCTGAGTTAGAATCCAGGCAGGCGCTTTGCTTTGTATAAATTATTTCATCACCAATACTCTCAAAACGGTGAAGGAAAACATTGTGAGGAAACCGGCATGTCCTAGATTTAAAAATTAGAAGACTTATGACATCCACGAACCCGCATTGGGCCCGTGTGTTGGATTACGATTACGACACACTCCCTCTCAGGGGCCGTGAACAACCCGTTTATTAGGCGTCACAAACTTTCACAGAAAGACACTTCTGCAGCACTCTTTTACTCAGCAGGGATGAAGATACTTGAAGATAGTTATAATAAAACAACTCAAGTGATTTACAACCGTGTATTGAGATCATTTTTGCCTGACAACAGTGACAACATTTTTGACCCAGTCAACTCACGGAGAATCTTGACACCGCGATTCAGAAAACGCCCACAAATGAACAACGCCATCTATTGGCACATATGTTAACAATTTGGTCAAACAGGCCGCCTCCACGAGCGAGAGAATCGCGGCGATATTACCGTCGTGACACGTGTTTCTATACACTCTGAACGCGTCTCCACACGGCGATATCATCGCGGCGACAATTTAATGGCACGGGGAGGCTATCGCCGCGATTCTCTCGCCCGTGGAGACGGCACCTTACTGAGAGGAGGCCTGTGTCCCGGTAGTGGGAACATTATACGCTGATTGCTGTGAGCCTTTTTTTCTTAAAGCAATTCACTACTTTCAAGTATCTGGGCCAATGGGTTCTGTGTTCTATGTTATGGGTTTTGTTTCCTCACTTAGTCCCTCAAATGGACCATTGTGCGTGGGCCTGTGGTTATTCCATTGGGCCAATGGGTTTCCGAAGATATTCCTGTAATCTACCACACGGGCCCAGCGAGTTGATACAGATACAGCAGTGCATAAGAAAATATCAGAGAAGTCAGTCAATATTCGTTCTAATTTCGTGTTTCTATCTTCAGCAGTTAAGGCTTACATCATCATCATATTCTGCCCTTATCTTAATTTATTTACGGTCGGCGCAACATGTCTTTTTCTTCCGTACTTCAATGTTAGTCGTCATCGCGGCAGTCACCCCCTTTCTAACCATATCATCATTCACACAGTCCATCCATCAACAGGATGTATTATCAACGTATATATATACAAGAAACAATGAAATGCCAACCAACTGACCGACTGTTTAATTTTAACAATTCAAAAGTGCCTGTAAATGGTTTAATTGAAACAAATGGCTTGAGTTTATAGCCGATATTTTACAATATATGTTACTTACACACACACGAAACCTTTACGGTAAATCGGAGATAATGTAGGCACTTTGTCCGCAGGGGGTTGCAATGATTGCAAAACCGGCCATAAAAAATATTAGCATAGATAAAACTAATAATAAAATGTTCATCGTTACGGAAGCTCCTCCCTAAAAGCTTGCCCAAATGATCAAATTCTACGCCAAGGTTCATGTTTATAGTCACGCGATGTTCTAATACTAAAAGAATGGCTTTTTAATTAAGAATGAGTGCCTCGTAAAGGTTGTTTTTGGTATTAATTAATAGAATTTCTGGAAATACTAAATCATCAAAGTTTTTGGAAATCTAGCTTTTCCCAACTATGTTAGGGTCAGCTTCCAGTTTAATCGGATGCAGCATAAATGCATGCATCTTTATCCTCATAAAGTCGCTACTTGTAAAACGATTTTAAAAAGAGCAACAGCCTATCTGATCTTTACAACTCAGTTACTGGGTAACATGATACTCCTTAGTCCCCTTGGTAAGACTGCTTGTAAGAATTTCGGGCTTTGGACAACCCCTAACGACTGCCGAAGATCTACGAATGGCAGCCGGGACAAACGGTTTAACGTGCTTTTCGAGACACGTTCCCCAAGGTGCCTGTTTCAATCCCAAATTGTTCTAAAATATAATTACCGATAAGGTTTCTCAATGTATTTTTGCCGCTTGAGGATTTATTAGCGCTCTTGGTGTTAATATTTCAGTGAAATATTCATATTTTGTCGAAAACAAACCACAAGCTCGAAGTGGAACTGAACTAGGTAAAACTGTCAACCAGCCTATTGCCAAAGGTGCTTCTAGGTGTGTCCAGACCTGGCGAATGCGCCGCTCGCGAGCCACTTGCGAAATATGCGCGTGTTGCTCGCGTGCGGTTACAGCCTACATTTGGTGCGCCGCTTTAGTGCAACTCCGGCAAGTGTCGAGTGGGGCGCGCGTGCAGCACGCGCGCAGTTCGTGAACACATAGCTTCTTTCGCGTTTGAACTATGAGCCTCAGTTGTGAATTTGCTTCCGAAGATGTCGGACCATACGACTGCCGTTAGCATAATTGCTGCAGCAGTATCGGCTATTTTATTACTGAGAAAAACTAAAAGGAAAAACAAAAGACGTTGGTGGCAGGTTCCGTTTTTTTAAATAAGACACAATAGCAAGGGAGGTACACCGCGGGCGCGTAGCTTGCGCGCGAGCGGCGCGCAGACGGTGCAGGGGCTGCGTATGAACTATGAACATTAAATGCACGCGCGCAGTTCGCAAGCGGCTCGCGGGAGGCACATTCGCCAGGTCTGGACGCACCTAATAATATGTACCGTCACTTCTAGACGCTATTTATACATAATTATGTTCGCAAGTGAACGTATACGGGCCGTCTCTACCAGTCTGCTTCATACGTGACGATCCCCGTCAATTTGAGTGGCATGTCATTAATTTAACACTTTCGGTGTAATTTACTTCGCATATTGGAACCGTGCCAATCAATTTGTCTTAAATTGTTGGGACAAAACGTAGTTTATGTGTGCCTCAAATTATCGTATAGACAAGATCATTATCTGCCTTTTTTTTGCTCCTCTGTGGAAATCCTCATCGACTTCCTCCATCGTGGGGGTGACAGAGGGGTATGCCAGACTCTTATCGGCTAAAACCACGGCCGGGGTGCGGGATTCGCATAAGCATTCACCGCTCACCCGACAGGTCTCGCTCCGCTGTTCCTCAGCGGGTCCCATCTCCCCGATCATCATCTGCCTAGCCTTTTCACAACTATGTTGGAGTCAACTTCCAGTCTAACCGGATGGAGCTGAAAACTAGTATTATATATGGAGCGACTGCCTACGTCTTCCGGTACGCGGTCGCCACTCCAGAATCTTTCGGCCCCATCGGCCATCTGTTCTGCAAGCAATGTGCCCTGCCTACTGTCACTAAAATTTTGCAACTCTTCAACGTCGGTTGCCTTGGTTCTCTTGTGTATTTCTTCATTTCTGATTCGATCACGCAGGGAAACTCCAAGCATAGCCCTCTCTATTGTCTTTTGGGTGACTTTGAACTAGACATGGGTAGCTCGTGAGCAAGTGCTAGAAAGGAGCTAGCTCTTTTCGATTGATGTAGCTCTCGCTCACTCACTCGCTCGCTGGATAGCTCACTAGGGACTCACTAGCAAAGTAAATCTATCTTTATTATCATGGTCTGAAAGTAGAAAACACGTTGGCCACATTGTCAAAAGCAACCGTATTGTAATTTTTTTTTGCATGTTGTTTACGTAAAATCCTATTAGAAACAAACAGTAAAACTTGCTTTATTCTCATTTACTTAAAGTTGAAAATACTTTGGCACATTATTATCAAAGGAACTACTATTGATTGAGCGAGCCGAGCCGTCTCCTTCGACGCGCGTGCGGCGAGAGTCAAATGAGCTAGCAGTCGGCGTCTGATCACTGAGCTACAGAAGAGCTAATCAGCTAGAAGAGTGATATAGCTCTTTAGAGTGAAAGAGCTAATCACTCTTTTTCTTTTCACTAGGCTTATTGCGCCCATGTCTACTTTGAACCTTCCAATAAGGCCCATTGTGAGCTACCACGTTTCAGTGCCATAGGTCGTCACTGGCAAAATACACTAGTCAGACTTTCATCTTGAGACACCAAATTAACATGAAATAATTAAACTGTTTAAACCCTGTCCATAGGCTAACCGTTTTTTGACAGCTGTCTCAGAACGTACATATTCCACATTACGTAAAAGTTAACTTTAAAATGCGTTATAAAATAAATATATAAGCTGCCTTATTTTTAATGAATTATCTTATTTATGGCTTCTTACAGACATTATAATACCATACGTGTATCATCAATGTATTGTGTGTTGCTGCAATCACTAGTTCTATCTGTCAAAAAACGGTTTACCTAATGGACAGGGTATAAATGCGCATGCACTTGACACACCTATGTGTCTATTTAAAAACTAGTGAACATGACCCACTCTCGCTAGAATTTAAAGTAGCACCAATCACTGCCAAATGACAATTTCAGACGAGATTCTAAATAAAAGCGATAGTTTACACAAATATTTAAAGATAAAAGCTATTAGTATGATATTCTGGGAATTCTATGATGTGATGAGAGTAGGACGAAGGTCTGATGACTGATCTAGGCTGATGGGTCATCAACATCTGTCTCGATGTTTCCCCAAGGGGCTGTTCATTTTTATTACGTAAGACAATTTTGACCACTTTCTGACCCCCCCCCCCCTTCTACGTAAGAAAAAATAAGACTTGGATGAACTCCCTCCCCCTTTCAATCTTACGTAAGCTCAGTATCTAAAAAAAAAGTATCAAAAAAAATTAAAAACTTTTGGTCTTACGTAAGAACAATCTATCTCCCACCCCTACGCAAGAAAAAATAAGACTGGTTCGGACCACGGAATACAAAAAAACTTGTTTTTTAATATGTTTTTTTCTATTCCGTGGTTCGGACCCCCCTCCCTTACGTAATAAATGAACCTAACCTAAACCTTCTTACGTAATAAATGAACAGCCCCCAATTGATTTGAACAACTTCCAATGTACCCAAATATAGGCACAGCTGATGATGAGTGGTAACGGCCGTGAGTTGTGGCCGGCGAAGTGTTGCCTGTCTGTCCGTCTTCTACAGACTGTACCTCGGGGAGTGTGCTCAAGAGCTACATGAGCTCATCCCGCCTTCACCTTTTTACCATCGAGAGTCCAGACGCACTGCGGGATACCACCCCTATTTGGTTAATATACCATATATACGCACTAAGCGCTTCTCATCATCTTTTCTGATGCGCACAGCAAAGGAGTGGAATTGTCTGCCTGCGTCTGCATTCCCGAGTTCATACAACCCTAATCTCTTCAGGGTGAGAGTGAATAGGCTTCTTCTGGGCAAGCTCGTTCCACCGTAGATCTCATCCCTGCCTCTGGGCTGGATTGAGGTCAAGAGTGAGCCCATTATCAATAAAAAAAAAAACTTACAAGTTGTAGGTCTTAGGATGAAACCCAGATAGGCGCTATACTTTGTGTTAATTATTTCATCACCACTGCTCTCAAAACGGTGAAGGAAAACATCATGAGGAAGCCGGAATGTCCTACGACCAAAAATTCGAAGACCAACAACATCAACCAATCGGGCCCGGGGCGGGTTGCAATGGGCCCGAGTGGTGGATTACAGCTCACTCCCTCTCACTGAGAGAAGCCCTGTGTCCCAGTGGGAACATTATATGCTGATTATGCAACAGATTTCTGATAAGACAAGCATAGGATGTCCATTCTAATGCAGACACTATATTTATAGTGTAGATATGTACTTCAATGGGTTTCCGTGTACTTTCCAGAAATATTTACACGTCCTTAGTGGGCTATACCAGAAATTGGGGGCAAGTTTCTTAAGGCGCCATTTATAAGGAAGCATACAGACATCTATCTACCTTTATCAGGTAAGCAGGCACGTACATAATATTGTCTGCCAAATGATCTCCATTCACACAAAATCGTCATCGTTCATCATAGAGTCTACTATGTTTTTATCACGTGCTGCAGTATCATTTTGTTGCCAAATGTGTGATTACATATCACTCTTTGAAGTACTGGAATTTACGAGTGGGTCTGGTTTTCACAACCGATATCAGTGACGAACGGGAATATAAATATTTTTGAGTGACCACTCGTTGGTTTGCGAGATGGGCGGGCGACATTGCTGCTATCGCTGGTAGAACCTGGATGAGGCTGGTACAGGACTGTGGCAGATCAGGCAGTAGCCCACCAGCACAACACCAGTCTGGTCGGAGGATCCTCCCTTCTTTATAGAGGACTAGCTGCGCCCCGCGGTTTCACCCGCATAAGTTTCGATCCCGTGGGAATATCGAGATAAAAAGTATCCCATGTGTTAATCCTGGTTATAAACTATCTGTGTGCCCAATTTCATCCAAATATGTTCAGTAGTTTTTGCGTGAAAGAGTAACAAACATCCACCCATCCATCCATACAAACTTTTGCGTTTATAATATTAGTAGGATGAGTGAACTTTATACCTCTATAATACTCGTACTACACTACGTACACCTCTGCATACTCATTCGGAAATACAGTCGTCAAGATATTAATTCGTCACGGTTGGCGCAGTGGGTGAGCGATCGACTGCTGCGCTGCGTGTCGCGGGTTCGAATCCCGCACGGAACCAATATTTGTATTGCCTACAGGTAGTTGTCCCGAGTCTGACCATTTGTGTATGTGAGTTTAAATGTTTGTAAACGCACCCACGATACGGGAGTAATTCCTAGTGTGGGACAACGTTTTTTTTAAAAAAAAAAAAATCGGAGCCACAGTCGATTCGGTCTACTTAACAATTTTATCAAAATTTCGCATTTGAATGTCATTGCGAATATGCTATCAGTTGTTTTTAGTTACTCGCTGTGCGGGATGCAAATTCTTTGTTGAACACACTGATTAAATAACACGCACATAAATTTACACCTTCTTCACGTGGGGGTAGGCAGCGACCACAGAACGTCATCTGGTACGATCCTTGCATACTCTTTTGGAGGCATGAGGAACAGGGTGTAAAGTTCACTCATCCTCCATTGAAAAGGGAGGATCCTCCGACCAGACGGGTGTTGTGTCTGGCGGGCAATTGCCCAATGATTGATATTGGGAAATTGTATCTATGCTAATTGCACGGTAAACTCTGCTTGCGAGATGCAGGATTTGCGTGACGTCAGTATGACGCGTTGTTCGCATGTGGCGTTGTAGATACCGCTACACTCTTTTGCCTCGTGAACGTTCAAATACATCAGCACCCTAAGTTGAGCTGCACGATTTCTGACAAATGCGTGCACTAGCTGGACAGGTCCTCTCAATCTGTGTGGTTCTTTCCTCAAAAGACCATCTCAGACATCGATCTACACATGGTCTTCATATGATCTGACCAAGATTATGTCTGGACTTTAAAAGAGACTGTGACCTCTGAGTTTGTTTCGGCCTTTCTTCTAGTCAGATAGGAAACGCCGACCTCATCTAGTTTTAAAATATGATTGACGTGTAAAAGTGTTTGTACAAACCTATTTACAAAAAATAAAATCATCATCATCAATCTCAATTTGAATCATTCTGAAGGATATTGCTAATCCATTGCTTCAATTGTTCGAAAAATGTGTCTGCTCAACAACGTAAATAACGCAATGAATGTTGTTGAACTGTCAAAATGAAACCCGTTGCTACTGATAGCCAAAATACCCCCCTGGCTATATAGTCTGGTTCGAGTACTACGCACCTGACGTGTCTGAAGATCACCAATAAGGTCACTACATCTTAAATGTATGAAATAAATTGTATCAAAACTTTTTTTTTTACCTTACCAGGGGTTTACTCCGAATTAGTATCGGCCGAATGATCGGCCGTTTCCTGTTGCGAAGTTACTATTTGGTTAAGTTACTTTTTGGTAAAATTTTGAAACCTCTGTCCGTCTGTGGCATCGTATCTCCGAAACGGACGAACCGATTACATTGAGGTATTTTAATAACATAATGACATCGTCTAGCCATTTAAGCTGTCTGTCACAATATTTACATACACAGATTTTGCAGTATTATTCTTACTTGTAATGATAAATAAGATAATACTTCAAGATAATTTATGACAATTGTCTCTAGAAAAATTGCGAAGTAATAATATAAGTTTTAATGTAAATAAATGATGATAATGTGTATTTATATAAGTGTTATCAACATTCAACAATACCTATTAGTTCAGTAAAACTTTTAAATTGCAATTTTTGAGGTGATGTTATTAAAGTGAAAACGTCTTTCGAAAGAAAATACATTTATTTAGCACAGACTAAAAGATACACAATACACCAGATACATACATCAGATAGCACCAAATTGAGAGTGTAAAGACCGATGTAAGAAATTAGCAGGAAAGTGTGCCTCACGGCTGCACCAAAAAGACCCAGTTCAGCAAAAATGACAGACAACTAGTGCCTGACGTGTTTGAGGTGACGGATGTAAACCAGTTTTAGGATTACTTTGTATATATGCAGCCTATAATGTTCCCACTGCTGGGACACAGGCCTCCTCTGTGTGGGAGTGGAACGTAATTACCACGCGGGCCAATTGCGGGTTGGTAGATGTCACATGTCTTCGTATTTTTTGTTTCTAAGACATTTCGGTTTCTTCACGATGTTTTCCTTCACCGTTGGGCACTATATGCTCTTTCTGAACAGTAAGTGCTCATACACACGAGCGACATGCGTTGACGACACAGGCAATTGTGGCAATTGAGACAATGTGTCGAGTATGGTGCTGAAATACACGAGCGGCGGCGGGTTGTCGACGGCTGGTCCGCCCCGAGTGCCCCGACCCTAGCTCGAGCCAGCTCGCGCCTTTGAGCCTGTAGTTTTAAATTCGTCCATAATTGCGATCCAGCCTGTCACTCGCTGCCCTGCATTTGTTTACATTTTCGTCAGATACTTTTGGAACCGAATGGATAGAACAAGAAATGAAGTAAGTGGCACCGGTAGCTGAAAAGTTGTGTGGAAATCGGTCGTCATGGTATGGGCATGTGTTACGGAGGAATGAGGAAAATGTCGTGAGGAGAGTTTTGAGTATGAATGTCGATGGCTATAAGAGTAGGGGAAGACCAAAGAAACGATGGATGGACTGTGTGAATGATGATTTGGTTAGAAATGGGGTGACTACAGAGATGACGACTAATAGAGAAGTATGGTAGTAAAACATAATTATGTTGCACCGACCACGAATACATTTTGATAAGGGTATGTCGATTATTATTTACAATCACTTACCAAATACATTTCAAGACTTACCGCTGACCAAGTTTAAAAAAATACTTTTCAAACTATTAATATTTAAAAGATATTATACTATTAAGGACTATCTAGAAGACAAATCAATAGAATCTGTAAGTTAGATTAGGTGACATCGCTGAGTGTGAATACATTTGCACGCCATGTTATGGCAGGATATGCTGAAACAAATTTACTGTAACACCTTATGTACCATATTCTAGCAAATAAATATTTTGATTTGATTTGATTTGATTTGGAGACTGATGACTTTTAGAACAGACCACGTATCCGAACCACTTGGTATATTTGCTCTCTAACACACCAAATCGTTAGTGCTACCAAACTAACTCGGCTGGAGTGCCGAAGTGTTCAACATACACAGAGGGTGACCTCATTTGTGCTGATAGTGGCCGTCGGGCGACGATTAGTAGAGTGGCGGACTGAAATATTGGGCGGGTTGAGTTCATTTTTTGGCGACGCGAAATTGTTGGTTCGGTTTATTGATTTGTGATATTTTATTAGGGTGTACCTAGTTGAATTGCAACGGACAAATCGCTCGTTTCGAATCAACTAATAAAGCAATATTGCGATCGATAAATGCTCGATTCCTATAAACAAAACCGAATCGTTTTGCTTACCAATGGTAGCATTTTTTACTGGCAAACTGGGCATATAAATAAATTCGTTCGCTAATTTTACGTGTGATAGCTACTTCCATATGGGAGGCTCTACTTTGCTTCTTATTGGTAAAGATTCAAGAGTCTTAATTTTAACCAATAACTCCGTCCATAAATTATAGTAATCGGCCATTAGAAGTAAAAAAGTTTTTTATTTTCAAGACTATGACGAAATTTTATTTATTTATAAAGGTACACCAACAGCTTCTGTATACAAAATATCAAAAAACAGTAGATAACATTCATGGGCTTATACAGTGGCCAATAACAGGTGAACCAACCTTCTCAAATACAGTGATAACCTAAGGTAAGAACGAAAAATATAAAAATTAAGTGGTAACAAACTATATAAACAGAAATATAAAATGACACAAGAAATAAGTTACAGAGGTTGCAAGAAATACCTACATACTAACACAATGAATCTTTAGATTGTTGGGACCCTAAAATTTGGGTTTTAAAGATATTTACGGAGTCATCATGATATAGGTATGTCAACATCTGGAGTGGATTAAATTTGATTGAAACATTGCTTATTTGAAACTGAAAGCCCGTATTAAAATCATTCATTTACACCCGGTTTCTGATTTGAGAAAAGTAGCAAATCTCAACTGATTATTCTCAAATACATAAGTATGCGCTTAACTTTTTGCGTTTCACAAGTTTGACGAAACTCGATTTTAACTTTTTACGTACGACATTACTTATGTATTTGAGAATAATCAGTTGAAATTTGCTACTTTTCTCAAATCAGAAACCGGGTGTATGTCGCTATCTCATCCCCAGCGACAATCAATGACAAAAACTTGACTGAGATTAGATTGAGAACGTTTTTAGAAATAAGGGGCTTGCCCCTTCGAAACACCGACGGGACATCATAGGATTAGTTTTGTATTGTTTTGTTTAAATTAGACTCCACGTTAGCACAAAATTACTGTTGTTCTTCTCTAAAGCCAGACAGCTGTTTCATGTTTTTAAGATACGCACAGAAATGTAAATAATTTATCAAAAGAATCAAAACAAAGAAATCTTGGACTTACTTTTAGCAGAACATAAACAAAACTGATTCCGAAGATTTGAATGGAATTTAAAATGCCTTACTTACAGAATATTATTTATGAGAATTGTTTCAGGAAGTTTGTATAATAAGAAGTTTGTTTTTTAACTAGAAATGTAGTCTAAAACATAAGGCATGATCTTGGCATTTATGATACCTCTGAGTACGTCCGTTCTAACCTGTCAAAATGTCGTCGTATAACCTCGAGCTGTCATTCCACCTGCAATGCGATTCTGTAACCATCTCACTGTGAAAAGTTAGGTGAAGTGAGTGTGGAGTGAGCTGTCATTCATTCATTCATTTTTACAGAATCGATCGGCTGAAGCCAGGAATTGACACTACTGATAGCTCACTTCAAGCAGTTAGCTCAATTCACCTAAGTTTTCAAGGAGAGATTTTTACAGAATAGATCGGCTGTAATAAGGGGTACTTATTCAGATGATAGAAGCGTTCATGACAACAAAGAAAGCAGTATCAATACACTCTATAACCTTGGATGCTCCGAATAATAAACTAATGGGTCACCCAAATCGAAATAATGGTTCTGCGTCGAGGGACTATAAATCATTGCTATTAAAATCGATAATAATGATGGTTACCGATTTACGATCGTGCCATAACGAAGTAATCATGAGGAAAATATTTCTAGTTTATATCTAGGTAATTTACTGGTAATTTATTCTTGTTTGTGCGGTAATTTGAAAAACGAGGAGATTCCTGGACTTAGTAATTATATAAAATGCAACATGTTTTTTATACGCTCGTTCCTAGTAACGCAGGTCGACGGATCGTTTTTGTTTTGAAAAAGCAGCGCTATATGCGACTGTAAAAAAAGCTGTGAGCATATACCATAAGTAGTGTAGATTTCATTCTCTGGAGCATAATCAGCCTATAATGTTCCCACTGCTGGGACACAGGTCTCATCTCTTCGAGAGGGAGTGGGAGTTTCCACGCGGGCCCAGCGTTTTATACAAATGCTCATTTTAGAGCAGTGCTATACACAAATCATAAGTTTACCATAAAGAGGGTTAAGATTTCGCAATTATTTAAAAAATGTCGTCGACCCTCGTCGACGGTTGCAGTTGCGTTTGTCGTTGACGCGTGTCGCTCGTGTGTCATCCTGCCTTTTCCTAACTATTTTGGGGTCGGCTTCCAGTCTAACCAGCACCCCAATTGCGTAACACACAATCAATCGGAATCTGAATCATTTTGAAGCAAATTGCTAATCCATTGCTTCATAAGTTCGAAAAATTTGTCTGCTCAACACGTAAATAACGCAATGAATGTTGTTGAACTGTCAAAATGAAACCTATTCCGATTAATCGTGTGTTACGCAATTAGGGTGCGGATGCAGCTGAATACCCGTATTTTACATGGAGCGACTGCCTATCTGACTTCCACAACCCAGTTACTGGGTAATACGATACCCCCCTTGGTAAAACTAGTTGTCAGACTTTCAGGCGTGTCGCTCGTATGTATGAACACTAATTAAAAAAATCCTCTCACTTATTTATCAACCTCTCGACTGCTCCACTTATTCTGTCCCCAATCGTACAGCTTGACATTGATTATATTCGAGTGAATCACTTTGTTTGAATGTACTCCGTACAATGTTGTTGTTGATTGTATTGTATACATACATTGTTTTCCTTAACTTTTGGGTCAATTGGATTACTGGTTAAGAGTTAACAGTGCTTAGGTATATTTGTCTCTTAGGTTAAGCCACGCATGCCGCGGTTGCTCCGTGGATGTGTGACCATCTTTACATATCAAGACCCTCCGTGCCTCGGAAAGTACGGTAAGCCGTAATGGTCCCGGCTGTCAGTCGTGGATCTTTGACGGTCGTTACGGGTCGTCAGTAGCCCGAAAGTCTGACAACCAGTCTTACCAAGGGGTATCGTATTACCCAGTAACTGGGTTGTGGAGGTCAGATAGGCAGTCGCTCCATCTAAAATACTGGTATTCAGCTGGAAGCCGACCCCAGCATAGTTGCGAAAAGGCTAGACAGATGATGAATAACTTAAGTTACATCAGTGCCCTACAAAATCGTTCAATTCCTCTTTACACCATAGAAACAATAAATTGTATGTTGGTACCACCAGGCCACAGATTATTAAATAGTTACTACGCCCAGGCTTACAAATGCTCACCACTCCCTTATTAGCTCAACTCACGAATCTACCGATATTAATGTTTATCTATCGTTTGACTATATCCATGGTATTGTAATCTGTTTTATGCACGAATATTGGAGGATTCAAGGTTGTTAAGTAAGCTGTGAAGGTCGTAGGTTCGAACCGGAGCACCTTATCATCATCCACAGCCCGACTTCACACACTGAGTGCTGAGCATGGGCTGGCCTGTCTTTTCTTGAGCCAGCCTCGTCCAGCCGATCGATTCTGTAAAAATCTCACCGTGAAAAGTTAGGTGAAGTGAGCTTAGAGTGAGCTGTCAATAGTGTCAATCCCTAGCATTAGTTGGAATGACAGCTCACTCCACGTTCACTTCACCTAAGTTTTCACGGTGAGATGGTTACAGAATTGCACTGCTGGTTCTACCCGTCATGGTTATGTGGCGACATCTACATCGCCACATGCGAACTACGCATCATACTGACGTCACGAAATAATTCTGCATCTCGCAAGCAGAGTTTACCGCGCGACTAACATAACAACATCCTGACATCCATCGTCGGGTAGTAGCCCATCAGATACGACACCTACCTAGTGATCTTTATTCTCAAGCCCAAGCCCAAGCTACTGCTATTGACGGGGGGCCTCAAAAGGCCACTTTGAGAAAGAAAGAAAGAAAATACATTTATTTAGCATAGACTAAAAGACACACAATACATCAGATACATACATCAGATAGCAACTAATAAAGAAAACAAATAGAAAGTATAAAACATATGCAAGAAATTAGCAGGAATGTGTGCCTTACGGCTGCACCAAAAAGGCCTAGTTCAGCAAAAATGCCAGACAACTAGTGCCTGACGCTGGTTTTCAACTGAACCTGACTTTGGCAGAATCATAATAGGATAACAATTAGAATCATATTAAAAATCGTAAAACTATGGTCACAAGCTGTCAATTCATAATATGATCCGTGTGCAATTCATATTACGCAATTTATCTGACAGTTTTGTACGGAAATTCGTAAAATGGTCCACCAATGTTTACACCAAATATGATTGATATTCAGAAATGAATTGTAGGTCTTTAAACCAATATGAGGAATTGCTAATGATCTGCTGGGAATTCAGGAAATGAATAGCTTTCAGAGGTATTACTTAAAGTGGCCTTTTAGGCCCCCTGGTCTGCCAAAATCATTGTGATCTTTATTCACGTCACGTCAATAAATAAAATAACTAATATACTATACCTATACAGGGTGGCAGGGACATCGACGCGCAAACTGTAACCATGGATTCAGCACATGAGTTTAGACCTCAAAGCGTAAGAATTTTTCGTCGGTTATTAAAAAAAAATATTGCTGTTCAATACATTTTGACCGCGTAGGTATTGCACTTTTCTATGAAACAGAAGTTTTTTTTTTAATAACCGACGAAAAATTTCTACGCTATGGGGTCTAAACTCATGTGCTGAATCCATGGTTACAGTTTGCGCGTCGATGTCCCTGCCACCCTGTATACAAAAACCTAATAATATATTATACATAATTATACACACAATTAGGCACATGTAATAATATTTAATTGTTTGAACTGCCACAAGCAAAAAATCTGGAGAGAGCAAGAGAGCTACTCTTGCTCTCTCCTAATTTTTGCTGTCCCCGACAGGGTCCATATTGATCTTTTACCTTGTAAATACCATCTATGTAACACATATGGAATGTCATAAAGATTAGAGTATTGATTAGGTACATCGGTGGTATAATGACGATAGTATTTTTCCTTTTTCCTTCCTTCTACTTAACTGTATTCTATTAATAGATATATTTTTGACCTGTTTGACGCCTACGAGGCACGAGCTCACGACTACAAATAGATAAACTTTGTAGGAAATATAACAGCGCTTAATATCACTAGGAATTTCAATCAACCCAGCCTATCGCAGTCCACTACTCTACTGGACATACATAGGCCTCTCCCAGACTGCGCCACAACACCCTGTCCTCCGCCTTCCGCATCGCGCGTTGTTTGGGACGCCCCCCAGTTAGATAGACGGACGAACTAAAGAAGGTGGCTGGGACAGACTAGGAATTGACTGGTAATTAACTGGGACATCGTAGGAAGATTCCGACAAACAGCGCTAAGACGGAGCACACACTACAACGCGCACTATGTTGTATACAACGTGTTTTTTTTAATATCCTATAACTCTAGGGGCTCATTGTACTCATCATTATGAACAACTTTTATTATAGGACCAAAAAAATCAGCTGTTCCCTACATTTATGTTCGTATAGCTCGTCAAAATGTAGGGAACACCAGATTTTTGTTTCGCGATTTGATATTTCGCTGTAAAAAAACGCAATGTTACACTATCCAACCCGCTAACCACCTAAAATCTTTGTTACAGACCAATCGAGAACGAATTCCAGGATGAAGACGAAGAATTCGCCAACCTCATCGTCCAATCATATTCCTACCCTCCAACACGGAGCAGATCGCGACGTCAAGCTGATACTGAAACCACACCTGCACCAGAAGTGACCGATGGACCGGCAGCTGCACCAGAAGCAGCAGGCGTTGCTGAAAATGGAACTATAAATGCTACAAACACATCGGAAACTAGCTTAGGACCTAGAGTGGCTCCCCCTCCGTCGGGACCTATCAAATTGATGGGTCTTAGAGTCGAGGAGTCTGACAAGGAGCCCAAGATTGTAGATGAGCTGATCACCAGTGTCTTGAGAGATACTCATTTTTATTTGAGACTGTTTGGAGAGAATTTTACTAATGATACTATTATTGCATTCACGCATACACCTGCTGAATATGGTGATACTTGCAATCATTTGTTGAAATTGGAGTATCGGGTGAGTTCTTTTGTTTTGATTATTTCTTGGCATGCCTTTTCTATTCTAAGAAAAGTGATGGCGCAGTGGTAACGACTCTGACTTCGCCAGTCGTTACGGGTCGTCAGTAGCCCGAAAGTCTGATAACCAGTCTTACTAAGGGGTATCGTATTACCCAGCAACTGGGTTGTGGAGGTCTATCTGACCTCAGATAGCCGCAGTCGCTCCATGTAAAACACTGGTATTCAGCTGCATCCGATTAGACTGGAAGCCGACCCCAACATAGTTGGGAAAAGGCTGGGCAGATGATGACGATCTCGTAAATGCAGAGGCCGCAAAATGGCCGCAAACAAGGCAAGGTCTTTTTGTTGAATTAACCTTAAAAAATTTAACCAATTTCTTCTACGCAGGTATCCTACGCCGAATCGGATTCCGCATTCCTCTACATGCTAGCACCCGCACCATTAGAAGACTACAGATTCTACATCTGCGCCAAAAACTCCGAAAAAGGCGAATTCATCCACCAGGGTCCCGAGAAATGGAAGGTCCTGGCTACCCACAACAAGCTTCTCCCACTTTGGGCTTCCATAATCCTTATTATTGTCTTACTTCTCTTGGCTTCTCTCTTCTCTGGCCTGAACTTGGGTCTTATGGCTTTGGACAGGACTGAGCTGAAGATCATAGCTAACACGGGAACAGAGAAAGAACGAAAGTATGCCAGAGCGATCATGCCGGTCAGAGCTCACGGAAACTATCTCCTCTGTACCATTCTGCTCAGTAACGTGGCTGTGAACAGTACCTTTACCGTCATTCTTGATGATCTGACGTCTGGATTGGTTGCGGTCATCGGATCTACGCTGGCGATTGTATTCATTGCTGAAATTACGCCACAGGCTGTCTGTGCTCGGCATGGGCTGTTTGTTGGTGCCAAGAGTATCTGGATTATGAAGGTGAGTTGATAATGAAGTTATTATAGTACTGCGCTCTGCCTGCGATTTCGTCCGCATGTAATTTCTTGCCCCCGACCGCGTCGCATCGCAACACCAGCCGATCGATTCTGTAAAAATCTCACCGTGTAAAGTTACGTGAAGTGAGCTTAGAGTGAGCTGTCAATATGACACTATTGACAGCTGCATTGAAAATACTTGATTTTATACAATATTATATATGCAAAGTAATTAGGTACCATTACAAGACACAGAACATTAAAGAAGAGTCGACATATAAAGGGTACCTTCTAAAGACTGGAAAACTGGGGGTCTACTCCGAAGTAGTATCGGCCGAATGGTCGGCCATTTCCTGCTACGAAGTTACTATTTGGTTCGGTCAGTTCCTATCCTACACTCCTACACTCTTTCGAATATTGACTATGGTCCCAACCCAACTGGGCCGATCCGAACTTTTTTCGCATTTTTCAATAATATTCAGTCCGGCCATGTGTCGGTCCGATCCGAACTTTCGCACTTAGCACTTCGGAGTTTTTTGTCGGATATCAAGAGAAAAGTCTGCTGATTCATAGATAAACGTTTTATAAATGTTTTCCGTTACAAACAAACGTTTTTTCATCCAGATCGTGATGGGTATCTGTGCCCCACTGGCCTGGCCGACAAGCAAGCTGCTTGATTACTTCTTAGGTGAAGAGATTGGCACGCATTACAACAGGGAGCGTCTTAAGGAGCTTGTCAGGGTAAGTACTCTTTATCTTCTCCTTCTAAACTTGCAATATACAGGTTATTTGTAAAACACCAACAACCTCTTAAGAGGTCATTGTACTCATCATTATGAACAACTTTAACTATAGGACTAAACCTGAAATCGCGAAATAAAAAATCAGCTGCTCCCTACATTTTGACGAGTTATGCGAACGTAAATCCCCACGTCACCATCACGTCTGCGGAGTTTCGCTAGCTAATTCAATTTAACCCTGTGTTGGCTACTATAAGGCCTAAAACTTATGCCGGAACACATACTTCAAAATACACATGGTTATTTTTTACCAAACCTTTTTTAAATACTTACCTACCAAACCTCAAACCCCCACAGGTAACAGACCACGTGAATGACCTTGACAGAGAGGAAGTGAACATCATCTCCGGAGCTCTAGACCTTCGCAAAAAGAAGGTCAGCGACGTCATGACCAAGCTGAAGGATTGCTTCATGCTGCCCATTAACAGCATCCTGGACTTCGAGACTATGTCGGAAATTGTTAAGTCTGGTGAGTAACATTTTGCTGTCCAATAGCCGTTGTCTGACCAGGAAATATCTAACGCCTATATCTACTCATGCCCGGAGATTGTTGATTAATTGATATAAATACTTAAAAAAGAAAGACAATATGTCTTTCTTGTTTTACTATAAACCAATTTTTTTTTTAAAGACGAAGAGATGTGGTATCTCTATTATGAGTAACTTCGATAGTTGACTGCATGTCGAACTAAGTTGGAGAAGTAGGATATTCTTTTTGTTTGTTTCATTCTGCGAGGATTTTTAATCTATTGAGCTCGATTCATTTAAGAAATGGATCAAACTCAAAGTATTTATTTCAATTAAACCAATTACAGGTACTTTTGAATTGTCAAGGGGTCGGTCAGTCAGAAAAATGAAGCTAGTTGCCCATTCCAAAGCGTAGTAGGTACCTATGGAGAAGAACGGGCAAGAAACTCCACGGACACTCTTTTCATCATCATCATCATATCATCAAAATATCATCATCTTGATATCATAAAAATACATCTTATTTCAGTCGAATACTCAAAATCTGTCTTTTATTTCCAGGTTATTCCCGTATCCCAGTATACGAAGGCGCTCGCGGCAACATCATCACTGTGCTGTTTATCAAGGACCTTGCGTTCGTGGACCCTGATGACAACACCCCACTGCGCACGCTCTGTCAGTACTACCAGAACCCCTGCAACTTTGTGTTCGAAGACGTCACTCTAGACGTCATGCTGAAGCAGTTCAAGGAGGGTAAGTCGGTCACTTAAAGCATAAACAGCATTTTAAATTTTCTCCGCCAAAAGACAACGACCAAAAGTCGTACCAAAAAGTCTCAAGCATCAAGATCAAAATATTGCAGTAATTATTTTCATAATTTTTTATGACATTACCATTTTTTTTAAATCTCCCGGGTTTTGTTTACAAAAATAACTTTAGTAGGAGTTAATATGATAAGTGTAGTCTATAAAAAACAAAGTTTGACTTTGATGCAGCATGATACAGGATTCCATACATCCATGAGCATCGTCCTTTGCCAAAACAGCTAAACGAATTTAGACAAAACATTTCACACAGCTAAACTGGAAAACTCATAAACCATTTTATACTAGCAGCCACGTGAAGTTCCAGACAGCACCATTTAAAACCCACATAAAGCGCATAACATCACATAATTCCCAACTGAATTATCTTCATCGTCTGAACGAGTTACCTTCGCAAAAATAGCCGCTGAAAAAAGTTCCGTTTATCTCAAGGTTGTCTATGATTTATTACTGATGGCGTATTTATTTTAATTAGATAATTTATTTGGCGGAGAGTGCTACACGTGGGGATAATGAATCAATCGGAAGTTTTTAGGCATACGAATATATCGCTAACCGAGTTTGCATCGATTATTTTGTTACAATTTTCGAATCAACATTATTTTATTATATTTCTAGGGAGATGGTAGAAGGGTGAGTGCTCTGAATGAATGATGAAACGACTGAATGAATGACAAAAAATAAAAGGAATGACCGACAAATATGACGATAAATCGACAGAATGAATGAATGAACGTGTGAATATTGTTTTATTTTAATTTTTTTATTTAGAGGAACAGCAATCAGTTACATTATAAAAAGTTACAACTAATTTAACAAAAACAATTTTCGTGATAATATAACCCACGACGCTGTCCACAGGTAGACAATAGTTTAGAATGTTTGTTTAATGAACGAAGGAAAGAGTGAATGAAAGAACGGATGACTGAATGAACGTCCCACGTAAAAATAGCCGCTGAAAAAAGGTCCGTTTAACTCAAGGTTGTCTATGATTCATTACAGATGGCGTATTTATTTTGTTTAGATAATTTATTTGACGGTAAACGGCACACGTGGGCATAATGGATTGATCGGGAAAGTTCCCAGAAGAACATGTTGTATTGTGTTTTGTTTAATGAGCTTTATCTAATTTAAAACATTCTCGTGTCGCAATGTTTGTTACCAAACTCCTCCGAAACGGCTGGACCGATTTGTATGAAATTTTGTGTGCATATCGGGTAGGTCTGAGAATCGGCCAATATCTATATTTCATAAAAATAAAATAAAATATTTCCTAGAAATCATGTATTGGCAAAACGTTTGCCGGATCATCTAGTTCTTCTATAAAACTTTTGGCCCACATTAGGAATTGTTCCTATTTAGTTTACGCATTAACAGGCATCCTCACCTCACATATGGTGGTCAAACGTGGTCTTTGAAAGCAGAAGAGGTCCACGCTCGAGGTTTGCCAGAGGGCTATGGAACGGAGTATTCTAATCTGCATTCGCGTCATATTCGCCAAAAATGTAAACAAATAAAGAGTTTATGGAAAAATAACTTTAAATCCTACACAATAAAGTTCAGTTTACGCTACAACTTCAAACATTTTTATAACTTTTTCAATAGTACTAGTCACTCTGAAATCAACTTAATTGCCATCAAAATAAAGTTGATATTTGTTTATAACTAAGACTAATAACAAATCTAGACCTACAATAAAAAATAACTTGAAATAACGTCAATTTGAAACATAAATAAAATTTGAATATATGTATATGGATGAGCTGGACTCCTTCAATAAGGACTGGTCCTTAGCAGCTTTGAACAGAGAGTGGAAAGAGAGTAGGTAGACCCTTGCCCTGCAGAGGGACATCGCAGACTGATACTAATTTACAGACCCCCCAAAAAATTGGAGATACGGAGAAGTTCCAAAAAATCGAAATCGAATAATTTATTTATTTGGTATTTAGGTATTAGGTATTAACTAGCTGACCCGGCAAACGTTGTTTTGCCATATAAATTATTACTAGCTGCCCGGCGCTACTTCGTTCGCGTGGTGTCCTACCCCCTACCCTACTCCTACCCTAATCCTACACTACTCCCACCCTACTCCCTACCCTACTCCTACCCTACCCCCCAGTATTTATCAAGGAGCGACTGCCAATTGACCTCAAAACCCAGTAACAGACGTGATCATCATCATTCTCCTGCACTAATCCCAATTTATTTGTGGTCGGCGCAAGCGCAACATGTCTGTTTCTTCCATACTTCTCTATTAGTCGTCATCTCGGTCATCACCCCTTTCTACATAGTCTAACTCAAAGTTTCAAATTGATGTTATTTCAAGTTAAACAAATATGAACTTTATTGAATGGTAATTAAGTTGATTACAGAGTTACTAGCACTCTTGAAAAAGTTGCCAAAAAGTTGTAGCGTAAACTGAACTTTATTCTGTAGGAATTAAAGTTATTTTTCCATAAACTTATATTGGCAAATAAGTCGCGAATGCAGTGGTTATAGAGCTAGTTATCTTTCACACAGACCATCCATCGTCGTTTATTTGGTAACATGCGTGATGTTAGTAACTTACTCTTTTTTTTCGTCTCAGGTCACAAAGGTCACATGGCGTTCGTCCAACGCATAGAGGAAGGTGATGGTGACCCCGTCTACGAGACCGTTGGGTTGGTGACCCTGGAGGATGTCATTGAAGAGATGATTCAAGCCGAAATTGTGGATGAAACTGATGTTTTCAGTAAGTATATGTTGTTGTTTTTATTTGTATAAATGTATGTTTAATAACTGTAATAATTTTCAGAGATAAGCGGTTATCTCTGCGAATACCAAAAATATTTGTATGATTATTGAAAAACGGATACTCATGCATTCATAAACGTTTTTGTTTGTTGATATCTGGCTCAATTTTGCATCGATTACATTTAGGGCTAATTTTTCAATCATCTGATAACTTTGTTCGAGGAATAATTTTGAAATTTTGACAGTTATTTCATACCAAAACTGTCAAACGTCAATTTTATTCCACAAAGGTTAAAAGTTGAAAAAGTTATCTGGCGATGGAGAAATCCGCCTTTAGTCGAATTTAGGACTAAAAACCATTTCTGCAAAAACCGGGGGCATTCTTCTTCGCGTCGCTGGTACGACTATATTTTAAATGCTGTTTCCCTAAAACTTTGCCATTGCCACGGCGACTGCATGATTAGGAGGATAGGAGGTGAAGTATGGTTTGTAATATAGCTCCACAATCGCACTTTACAAGGTAACCCCACTTTACCAGGTTGTACTTACATCTACCCACTTGGGGGGGCATTGGTATTGATAGAGATGAATTTGACAGCAGATTACAGTCAGGCTTCCAGAATAGTCAAGTTAGTGGAGCAGTACTATTTTTCAACAGAATTTCAACATTTTCTAACGCTACTCCTGTCTTCCAGGTGACAACCGCACCAAGAAACGCTTGACCCGTCCAGTGAACAAGTTCCAGGATCTAGCAGCCTTCGCGGGCCACCACGAGCACCAGAGGGTGCACGTGTCTCCGCAGCTGGTGTTAGCCACCTTCCAGTTCCTGAATACCAGTAAGTGTACCATCATCGGCTTCTGCCAAGCTTTTTCCCAACTATGTTGGTGTCGGATTTCAGTCTAACGGGATGCAGCCGATGAGCTGAATACCAGTAATTTACATGGAGTGAATGTCTGTACGACCACATAGAGTTGGAAGGCCTTCCACAAAGTGGTCCGATGACCTTGTGAAGGCTGCAGGAATCCGCTGGATGCAAGAAGCACAAAACCGGTCGAAGTGGAGGTGCTTGGGGGAGGCCTATGTCCAGCTGTGGACGTGTTTCGGTTGAAATGATGGCTGTCTATCTGACTTCCACGACCCAGTTACTGTGGGTAACACGATATCTCTTGGGAAGACTGGTTGTAACGACTGTCAAAGATTGACAGCCAGGAACAGCAGTGCGATTCTGTAACCATCTCAACGTGAAAAATTAGATGAAGTGAGTGTGGAGTGAGCTGTCATTCCAACTAATGCTAGGGATTGACACTATTGACAGCTCACTCTAAGCTCACTTCACCTAACTTTTCACGGTGAGATTTTTACAGAATCGAACGGCTGGGCCGGTTTTTGATCCGTAGTCAAACTTTTCACAAATTTTGTTATTTAATTGTGTCAACAATTGTTAAAAATAGTAACTAATGGTTAAATTTTTGCAAAATGTGTTTTTTTATCAATTTTTGGTTTTTCTAATTATATAATATCATTGGTAATGGTACTAAAAACAAAATAAAATAAATATTTAAGGGGGGCTCCCATACAACTGACGTGATTTTTATAGATAATGGTATGGAACTCTTCGTGCGCGAGTCCGACTCGCTCTTGGCCGGTTTCTCATCATCATTTCAGCCCGGAATCATCCACTGCTGGCTATAGAACTCCACTTTCTTCTGCCATACTTCCCTGTTCTGTGCGTCTCTCATCCAGGGGGTCTACTCCGAAGTGCAAAGTGCGAATGTTCGGTTCGGACCGACACATGGCCGAACCGAATATCATTGAAAAATGCGAAAAAAGTTCGGATCGGCTCAGTTGGGTCGGGACCATGTCAATATTTGAAAGAGTGTAGGAGCCGACGTAGGGACCGACCGAACCAAATAGTCACTTCGTAGCAGGAAACGGCCGAACATTCGGCCAATACTACATACTTCGGAGTAGACCCCCTGGCATTTCCTGCGACTTTGACGATATCGTCAACCCAACGCGCTTTTGTACTTTTCCTGTGCGTGTCCCAATTAAAATATTTTTCATTCTGTGTCAGACTCAGAATTGAGTTCCCTATTTTTTAGCTAGTAATCTTATTTTCTCTCACCAGGCGTCGATCCATTCCGAGTGGAGCACATCTCGGAGACAGTGCTGCGGCGCCTGCTGAAGCAGGACGTGATCCAGCACATCAAGCTGCGCGGCGACGAGGACAAGAACGATCCCAAGAGATACGTCTTCTCCGAGGGGAAACCTGTGAGTACAATGATCGTTCACCAACATTTAGAGAAATCAGAGGCATTTTTCACAGATGGAGACTGAGATCAAACTGTGAACGTTCTTAAAATGGGGTAGGGAATGTCTTCCCTTCAGTGTACAGTAAAGAATATCAATTCATCTACGCTGCATGTACAGTCACCAAAAGAGATAAGTAACCAGGGTCGTCGGATATAGTTGACGTTTAGTAAGAAACTGATGGATGTTTTCGAATGAAATTTAATTTGATAAATGAACTGTCTGTTTTCAATTCATTTTATTTTATTTTATTCGAAAACATCCATCAGTTTCTTACAAAACTTCAACTATATCCGACGGCCCTGGTTACTTATCTCCTTTGGTGACCGTACGATGTTCGATGTTGTGAAATTTGTCCAATATCTTACGTTATCTGCTTGTTCCAGGTGGACTACTTCGTGCTGATCCTGGAGGGTCGCGTGGAGGTGACGGTGGGGCGCGAGAACCTGGTGTTCGAGGCCGGACCCTTCACCTACTTCGGCGTGCAGGCGCTCACACAGAATGTTGGACTTGGTGAGTTATTCAATCAAAAACTTGAAAAGTCGGGTGTTTTTTAATTCCCACGGAATATGGACTATAAACGGCCGTGAATTACGAGTTGTAGGTCGTAGGTTCGAACCCTGACAAGCGTTTAAAATGTGTAAATTATTTCATCACCACAGCTCTCAAAACGGTGAAGGAAAACATCGTGAGGAAACCGGCATGTCCTAGAACCGAAAATTCGAAGACATGTGACATCTACCAACCCGCACTGGGCCCGCGTGGTAGATTGCAGCTCACTCGCTCTCAAAGAGAGGAGCCTTGTGTCCCAGCTGTGGGAACACAATATGTTGATTATGTAGCTACTGGGAACTAACATAATATTTTCTCCTACAGCTGAAGCGCCCGCACCTTCAACGCTGGGCTCGCTACAGAACCTCAACATGGACTCCATGCTGCGCCACACGTTCGTGCCTGACTACTCCGTGAAGGCGATTGCAGAGCTGTACTACCTCACTATCAAGAGGTAAGCAGAATTTAAATGAATTTATAGTATTGTTGCGCGCCACAATTAATGCCTGATACATGGTGACATTAGCTACCACTAGCGCCATCTAGTATCGAGTAGCAGAACTAATAGAGTCACTAGCGCCGTCTATTATCGAGTAGAAATTTCGATGCTAGAACTTTCTAGAACTACCGACATCTGTTCAGTCGGGGCCGGTATGTACTCGAACATTCTAGAACTAGATGTTTCTACAATAGAAGGTTCTAGAACTGTCTGCGGCGCTATATAAGGCCGGGATGAGCTACAACCGGCCAGAGTCGGATCAGCGATACATGCGAATACATCGAATGCGATCTTCAAGTTGCAATATTCCCCTTTATTCATAAACGTTGCTTAAAGTTAAGCAGTGATTAGCGACTGTTTAACCATACATTTTTGACGTTTAAACGTTACTTAACTTAGTCATCGTTTATGAATAAACCCCATTGTGTTTTATAATTACTTAGTGTGTTTGAGTTGTTATTAGCGTTCTTTAATTAAGGTGTAATTTTTGGTAATTTATATCGGCAGTTTTTACTGTCCCGAACCCCGAAGCTCGTAACAGTATCTACCTGACATGCAAAAAAGATGGAGAACAACGATGCAATTTACTTTGTCCAATTTATTTCATTGCCAATGCAAAATTCATTAGCCTTTTCGTGCCCACACATTGAGACGACTTCCTGCCTAACCGGATGCCACTGAATACCAGTACTTTACATGGAGCGACTGCCTATCTGACCTCCACAACCCATTCTTTGTGCATTTCCAGTATAAGTAAAATATACTAATTATATTATACTTTCTTCACCAGATCAATGTACTTAGCGGCTAAGCGAGCCACGCTGATGGAGAAGGGAGTCCTCGGCAGGGGAGGCACCAACGAGCAGATAGAACCGGAAGTCGACAAGGTATGTACTTCCTATTGGATTTATAATTAGTTAACTAATTCGTAAAGAAAACGCTGTAAAGACGCTTATTGCAATCGGGAACGTAATCAACAAAAAAAAAAATTAAGAAATGTTTATGCAGCTTAATGATGTTTAGTAAAAAAAGATTTATTTATTTTATAAAAAACGTTACCCCACACTAGGAATTACTCCTGTATCGTGGGTGCGTTTACAAACATTTAAACTCACATACACAAACAGCCAGACCCGAAACAACTAACTGTGGGCAATACAAATATTTGTTCCGTGCGGGAATCGAACCCGCGGCACGCAGCGTCGCAGTCGATCGCTCAGCCACTGCGACAACCGTGTCGTCGTAATTATAAAAACTAATAATTATGTTTTTGTTACAGCTCCTTCGCGAGGGCGAGAACAACCGAATCGAGGAGATCAGAGAGGATAGAACTCACGGAGATAACGCGAAAGTGGTATGTTTTACATCTATACATACATTATATACACGACTAACTGTCCCTTCCGCTATTACATAGGATTTGAACATTAGCCGAGGTACGCGTTTTTAGCACACTGGATTTTCAACGCACTGCTTAGTAAATAAATAAAATAAAATAAAATACATTTATTTCGAGCAACATTAACTCATATGTGGAGTACACACAAATACCAATACAAATATAGACATACAAAGGCTAATAAAAATAAAATAAAATAAAAAGGCAACATCTAACGGGCCCTGCTGACGGCAACATGCCTATCACAACAGTGCCGTATGTATGGGCAGTCCATCCGGTCCGCGATCATCGCCAGTACAGCATTGGGGCTGCCCCACACTCTACGCACCAGCGACGCGGCACGCTCGCATGGTCGCATGAAAGCAATCAGTGCGCGCCTCAGCGAACATGCCTGAAGCGCTGCAGTAGCGAGGCAGCCCCAATACTGAGCGCGTTGTTGAACTGGACGCGGAGGGCCCCGTATGATGCTCGCGTGTACTTCGCCCACAAGCTGCACGTGTAAAGGGACGTGCAGTACGCCCTGAAGAGTTAGTGCCGAGAGTTGAAAATCCAACGAGAATATTTTTTTTTAATGCGCTGGGTTGCGCTTTGTTGGATTCTCAATGCTCGGCTGAACACTGAGAGTTGAAAATCCATTGCGCGATAAAATCCTGCCGAGATATTTTTAAGTTCGTCCGTGGGCTAACTGGCGAAATGTGGATGTACAGTCACGAGCATAAGTATGTATACACTTGGCTTTATTCAAAAGCGATTTACTCCTTTATTTTTTAATAAAATTCTATGTTCCTACGAACATAGTATTCTCGAACCCATAGGTTTTTGCAATGTGTCGTATTTCATTGTTGTTTTCGTTATTTCACGCAAAAAACGCTATTGAAAGCTTCCAAGTGTTGACATATTAGTTCTCGTGACTGTACTATACACCTCTGGCCACCTGTTCGGGGAATACATGCGTGATGTTATGTTATATAATATAAGCTGTTACTAGCGACTACTGACTGACCTGGGGGTCTACTCCGAAGTGCAAAGTGCGAATATTCGGATCGGACCGACACGTGGCCGAACCGAATATTATTGAAAAATGCGAAAAAAGTTCGGATCAGCTCAGTTGGGTCGGGACCATAATCAATATTCGAAAGAGTGTAGGAATGTAGGATCGGGACCGACCGAACCAAATAGTAACTTCGTAGCAGGAAACGGCCGACCATTCGGCCGATACTACTTCGGAGTTTTATTCCCAGGTCGAGCAAAGTGTAAGGGAGTTTTTCTTTATTTTTCCACAAGTAAATTGCCATTAGCAGCCTGGTGGATTCTGGGTTGTGCCCGGTTATTGTTGATAAGCTTCGCCATCTACATGGGACTGTATATCCCTTCAGTGAATAGAGGCTTGATGATATGTTGATTCCTAATTAAATGAAATAATATTTTCTATTTTTCACGCTGCTAGTTTAGTACGGATGTTCCTAAAATGAAATACTGAAAATGGTAACGGTTTTTCTTACTAACTTTATTAATACATAAAACATGATTGGTGATCGCAATTTGTTATTAGCAGATCAGAGAAGTCTGACTACCTTTTGGCCCACTGCTCGCAAGCGCGACTACAGAGCTCGAGGTCCAGGGTTCGATCCCCAGGAAGTAGAAAATTACTAAGTAACAATACAGAGTATGATCCCGTTTGGTGGCTATACATTCGTCCTATTACATGAGGTTAAAATATTTCTTGCGAAATGTGGGTGCATCATACATATCTGCCTACCCCCTACCTCCTAAGTTCTTTAACACGGCTTGCAGTGGCAGTAAACTGGTAGAAATCGTCACGTGACAAAAAAGCATTATGCCCTCTCCATACATATACCTATTATATATTATAGAAAGAGACAGAGAGAAAGAGATAAAGTTTTCATGGTTTTCGAGGGCGTCCTAGCCAATACTAAGGTCAAAATTAAAATCCAAGATGGCGGCTGCGAAAATGTTAAAATTTTAATTCTAACATTAAATGTCCTTCCCTTCCAGTTTATACCAACATCAGCCAGTCCTCACACGAACGCCACCTTCAAGTCTGACAAGGAGCCAGCCAACCCCGAGGAGGAGAAACTTTTGAAGAAGTAAACGTTGTAACGAACTCTTCTTAGTAAACAATTAGCCTGTTTAATTGTAGATAAAACATAATTATCTCTGGCAGAAATACGTAAACAGGGTCAAGTTAAATTAGCTAGCAAAACCTACCACGTCTGCGGAGTTTCGCTAGATAATTTATTTTGACCTTGTATACAGGTTGGCAAAAATAGTAGCAATATGGCAACCACTACATAAGTATAATTCCGCTAAAATGTATGCAGTATTTTTACCCGACTACCCCAGAAAGAGGGTGATGTTTTTGACATGAACAAAATGTGGAAAAAAATGATCATTTTTGACAGTTAAAAGCAAATTGCCAGTATGTTAACGTTTTTGCCAAGCATGATACTTGAATTAATTTCCAAATTACGTAAAAGCTAAATACATATTTCTCAAATCCAGTGTTAAGGAAACTAAGCTTTGTTTTATGGGTTTAAGGTCAAAAATACCTAAATGTGTTTATTCTACTTTTTTATAAAGGCTAATTTGACAAAATCGGCTTCAAATAACAATGCAAAAGGAATTTTACGTAAAAGTATCAAATAAAGCTAAGAAACTTGTTGTAAATTAAAATATTATAAAATTAGGCGAAAAACAAAAAAAATATTTACTAAAGAAATATTTTATTTTTCTTACAAATCAAGTTAAAATCATGTTATATAATTATAATATCAATCGAAACAAAAGTCTTCCTAATTATATGTACATGGAAAGTTATAATTCAGTGTCTTTTTCTGAAAAACAGTTTAAATGTTTAAATCTTGATCAGCACAACAATTGCGTAAAAGACGATCCGAAGGATTTTGATAGAATTTGCTATACCATTACTTCATATGTTTTAAACAATTCTTCTGCTGAATACCGTTGTAATGCAATGAATATTATTGAATTGTCTAAAACGAATGGCATTGAGATTGTGAATAAGCGTTTTACTCAATTGAAAGTAAAGATTTATTCATAAAAATGGAATGGCAGTAGGGTGTGATTGTGGAGCTATGTCGCAAACCATGCTTCACCTCATATCCTGCCCTCTGTGTCCCAAAAGATGACAACGCCGTGGAACTGGCAAACTTTTGGGAAAACAAGATTTAAAACACAATCGTGCCAGCGATACGAAAGATGTAAAAAAAACAATATAATCATTTTTATCCATCAATTTAATATTCTACGTCTTCCTTACGGCCGAAAATGCAATTTTATGTAAGAAGAGTTATCTAAAAAACAACGTCTTCAAAAAAATATTCTTCTAATTTAATAGTCGGTACAAACGTTGTACAGACAAGAAAATACTAAAATCGTTTTCTGATACACGTATAAGAAATTGTTAACGAAATTGTCAGTTGGAATTTTGGTTTTAATTCAGTATTTTTTAACAGAAACTCTGACAACCAGTCTTACTAAGGGGTATCGTGTTACCCAGTAACTAGTTTGTGGAGGTCAGATAGGCTGCATCCGGTCAGACTGGTAGCCGACCCCAACATAGTTGGGAAAAGGCAGTTTGCATAAAACAATCTTTTCATAAAAAATTTTATGTATAATTTTGACACAGTAATTTTTACCATACGTAATTTTCATGACATTTTTTTTTTAAATTTTACTTGTCTTGTAATTAAATATTTTTTAAAGGCACATTTTTTGACATACTACACTCACGAGCATAGGTATGTATATGTATACACTTGATTTTATACCTTTATGAGGATGCAATTTTAAGTTGCTACACAACATAGTATTTTCGAACCCATAGGTTTTTGCAATGTGTCGTATTCCATTGTTGTTTTCGTTATTTCACGCAACAATCGCTAATGAAAGTTTCCAAGGGTTGACATATTAATGCTTGTGACTGTACATCTTTTTAACGCTGAGTTATATCAAAAATCCAACTGATTTAAAAAGTTATATTTTAGTATATATGTAATATTTCTATTTAATTAAAGAGAAACACCTAGCTGATCGTTGTGCCTTCCGTGTGAAAGTTTGTATGAAGTTTTTATTCAAATTAACTTAAAGTTAAAATATAACTGTGCGATACCTAGGTAAGTATAAACTTATACCCCGGTTTCTAGCGCACTCAAGAGATGTTATTTAAAAATAATCTGTCATTAACTTTGAGTGACGAACTTGAGTATGGCAGATTTTGTTCGCGCATTGGAGTTTCAACTCTCTGCGTTGTCCCTAGCGTTGAGAATCCAACAGCATCGCATCACAGCGTGGAAAAAAATACATTGTTGGATTTTCAACTCTCGGCGCTAAGCAGTGGATTGAAAATCCATTGTGTTGGGCTAAACACCAAATCTGTCTCTTAGTTGTTGCTATTTAGGTTAACCAATGAACAGCTTACACTTCACAGTTATTTTATCTCCGACAGTGCTTATAGCAACCTTATTGTAAAGAAAATAAAGATCACTGTAATTTTGACAGACTTGCCAATGGCAGCAACGCAATAGCGACCTTATCGCCACGATAATAAAGATCATTTTGATTTTGACAGTGATGAATCATTGGAGTTAAAATAAATGTATGTAAAGAGCTAGAGCAAATTCACTGAACAGGCTTCTAGAAATCGGGGTAGACTTGTAATTACTTTTAAGACCTTTAAAAATGAATAATAAATCATATTTTTGACATTAAGCTGATTTTTAAACATGCTTTTAAATAATAACTAAATATAAACTGTGCTATTTACAATTTTAAAACTACTTTAAAAAATATATCATTCACTTGTAGGCAGAATATAATTGTGCCTTTTAAAAAAAAAGTATCGCGCAGAAAAAATACTAGATACATGAAACAAAATTATTATTATGATAATAGTATTTTACAATAATATTAAATATTTTTAATAGATTTTATAATCGAAGCATTTTGTGTATTAACAAAAGTAGCTTTTAGAATTTAGATTTTGTTGATTTTTTAATGCATATTGGTTAGAGATGGCAACACCGATATTTTTCAAAAAACCCCTTAATTATTTTTTAAAATAAATTAAATATTTCTACATCTTTAATTGACAACCTTTCCATATTGTGTGAACATTTATCCTGGATCTATAAATTATTTAGTAAGACTTAAATATTACATCGTTACTTTAAAAAAAAAATGCCGTCTTTAATCTCTATGCTATTAAGCAAAACACGTCGAAACCACAAATTACTATTACTTCAACATTATAAATAAAATATGACATCCTAGCTCACCAAACTGCTTAGGTCAGCTCCCAGTCTGAATAGATGACATGGTGTAGTTACAGGAACATGAGACATTCCAGCATGGTCTCTTGGATGGCAACGGCGGTGACCACGTACCATCAGACAGACTGCTTGTTTGCATCTAATATACAATGTGGAGGAGACATGAAACGAAAACATTGGCAATACTAATGCATAGAGTATTTAGGAACTATCAAATAAATCTTAGCAAATCAACCAGTGAACTTACATGCTGGTCATAGCTGTTCGAACATCGTGAGGAAACTGGTAGGGTGAACTCATCTAATTCTGTGACTCGCCTAATTCGGTGATATTTGGTTTTGAATTTGAACTTTATCACAGAGGCTTAAGGTTGTATTTCAAACCATTGATTTCACTCGTATAGCCCTATGATAGCGCTCAAACCAAATATCACCGAATTAGGCGAGTCACAGAATTAGATGAGTTTACTATATGTCCTAGAACCAAAAATTCAAAGACATGTGACATCTACCAACCCGCACTGGGCACGCGTGGTGGATTACGGCCCGCTCCCTCTCACGGAGAGGAGGCCTGTGTCCCAGCAGAGGGAACATTACAGGCTGATTATGTAAATAAATCCTAATATCAAATTTGAAAACTCGATTTTTTTCAATCTAACTAAGGATATAGGTACCAAGTTTAATTTACTGTCGTATCTCCGTATCTCCACCTTGTATATAAAATAATTAAAAAGCTGAAAAATAGCGCCCGTGGTTTTGATGTGTGTTGCCAGTTTTTTAATGTACTTATAATTTTTTGGCATGGCAATATTTGTTAGCCAATCATATTTTATATTAACGTTAAAATCGCACGCATCACGGTATGTCAAATGTAATTATTACAATATAATTAGAGTTTCTATTCTATGTATTTTGAACATTTTAATTTTAAGCATTTATTTCGACGATTTCGTAAATAAATGATTTTTTTACAGATACTTTGGTATGTTTTTATTTTTTGAAACCTGTTTTTTTCCATTTTGTTTTTATTCAAATTAAGTTTTTTTTTGTTCAATATTGATTTATAGTGATTTAAAACCGATTTCCATACATAATTATTTAAATTGAAAGAAATTGTTTATATACTAAATTAAGTAATTGTTAAAAAAAAGTATTTGTTAGTAAAAAATACGAAATTACTCGAACCAAATCTTCCTTTAAAAGTGCCTTTAAATTGTTAAAAAAGGGACAAAACTTCCTTCACGCACACATTGTTTTTTATCACATTTAAATAAAAACAAATCTTTAATTTAAAATCCCTGTTATTCCTAATTTTATTGGGTATATATTACCTACAGTTAATAACCATAGTGCCTCAAAATAATGATATACAAAGTATATTTTTTAAACATAAATAATTATATACTAAACTTATGTATTTAAATCAATAAGAATATTATGTAAGATATAATGCGTGGTTTATATTGTAGAAAGCATGTTATAAAAATATATATTTAGAAGAATATAATGATTTTTGATGCTTACCTATGCAGTTTTATTTATAACCCTAGTGCTGCGTTAGACTGTGGTGACATCTACATCGCCATATGCGAACTACGCATCATGCTGATGTCACGCATGTCCTGTATAGACAGGCTCAAATTAAATTAGCTAGCGAAACTATGCAAGCATGATTGGTATTGATATCTAAACACGATAATAAAATAGAAATAAAAAAAATTTGAAGTTTTTTTCTGGGAGTCAACGACCGCTAGTAGTAATGTTACTTGAAGTATGCGATGAGAAAATCTGTTTTCTTTGGTTTTATCGTATTTGATATCGATAGCAAACAAGTCTGTGAAGTTTACACAAAGAAAACTGTTTTTATACTGATATTTCAAGTGACTACACTACCTGAGGTTGATAAAACAAAAAAAAAAAACTCATCGAATTAATTTCCTTTTTGATTGATCTTGTTTGGATAAAGATACCCATAACGTTCGAGTTGTTTCGCTAGCTAATTCGATTTGACTCTGTAAACAACGTCCCGACATCAATCGTCGGGCAGTTGCCCACCAGACACAACAACCGGCTGGTCGGACGATCCTACCTTTTCTATGGAGGATGAGTGAACTTTACACCCTGTTCCTCATACCTCTAAAAAACAATGGTCACGGTCGAGATCCATGGAAAATCGCTTAACGTCGTTCAGCTGTTTTACTGTGAAACTGGTAGCGATTATGTAAAACCACGGATTTGGCAATCCATCTGCGTCTGGCATATACTGTGTAGGTTTTGGGTCTTTTCGTAATTTTAGTTGTCTCAAATCCCGGGACTTTCGGGTCGAGACTCGAGACAAGATTGTCGAAATTGTTAGATTAGATACTAGAATTACTAGATAATAGTAAAGTTATTAATAATTAAGCAGTATGATTCTTACCTAAGTTCGTTTTTAGGGTTCCGTAGTCCACAAGGAACCCTTATAGTTTCGCCATGTCCGTCTGTCTGTCTGTCCGTGTCATGAGTCAACACGTTACTGACGCCGAAAAAGTGGTAAAATAAAATTTTGATAAAACAATTATTTAGGGTACCTCCCCGACATGTACAGTGGGGATGATATTTTTTTTTCGTCCTTCCCACAGTGTGGGATATCGTTGGATAGGTCTTTCAAAAATATTACAGGTTTGTGAAGACCGTGTTTTGATTAAGTAAACCGTTCGTGACTTATCAAGCTTTAAATTACCAATTTTCGTTAGAGTCAAGTGTCCCCCCCCCTCTACCAACTAAACGGTTGTAGTTAGAAATTCAAATGTCACGGCAGTAGTACCTATATATAATGAAGTTTAAAGGAAAACTATCACACTTAAGTGGGCTTTACAAATTTACGAGTAATAGTCGACCAAACAAGTCTTATCCAAATCTCAAAAAAAAAAATTAAAACTTTCCGTGCAAATTTGTTGGATCAGGTGAGGCTTTGTATAGGAAGTCAAATTAGGTAGGTAGTCATGTTTGGCTTTTAGTTAGAGCATGGTACGAAACTCTCAGTCAGCGAATACGACCCGCACTTGGCTGTTACAAAAACTACGGAACCCTACACTGCGCGTGGCCCGACACGCACTTGACCGGTTTTTTTAATGCGTTTCACCAGAAATTAACTCAATTAAAATTCTTCAAAAACGGCTTAACGCTCTTAAAAAAAAAAACAAAAAAAAAAAATCTTTAGCACGGACTAAACGACAATACACCAGATACATACATCAGATAGCACAAAAAACAAATAGACAGTATAAAGACTAATGTAAGAAAATAGCAGGAAAGTGTGCCTCACGGCTGCACCAAAAAGGCCCAGTTCAGCAAAAATGCCAGACAACTAGTGCCTGACGCTGGTTTTCAACTGAACCTGATGTGTGAGGTGACGGATGTAAATCAGTTTTACACTGCAACGTGACGTGTGTATGCTTACCTAAATAAAATAAATATGTGTCAGATAAAAATAAGAGCTGATGGCGATATTTGGTTGTGCTATACACCTTTGCCTAACCTTTCGGGGAATGCAGGCTTATGTCTACATCCCTGCCTGGCTCTTCAAGCATTACAGGCGTGATGTTACGTAATGGGTAGAAAGATGTCAGCTATTACACACAACATAATCAGCCTATGATGTTCCCACTGCTGGGACATAGGCCTCCTCTCTGTGAGAGGGAGGGAACCGTAATCCACCACGCGGGCCCAGTGAGGTTTGGTAATAAAACACACAAGTCCTTATAAAACTAAAAAGTTTATTAACATCACAATTCATTAATAATAACTATTACAATATTATAAATAAAGTTGAAAAAAAAATAAAACGCCCGTTTTCACATTTGAGAAAACATTCCTGACATCAGTCAGTTGCATACAAACGAATACGTGTTTTGCGAATTTGATCTTTAAGAGCGTTTACAACGTACGGCATTTGATACAAACTTTCAAGTCCTTGTTTTTCGAAATGCATGAACCGATTTTAATGAAACTTCATACGCATAAGCAGAATACATAGGTCTAAAAAGTTAGTTAAGAACATTTTCGAAATGTCTTATTTAAAAAAAGATATTGGAAATCTCTGTTTCTATGGAAAATTTAAAATCGGTCTAATTTAGCTGTAACACTATTTTTCAAAAATGTTCTCAATTAACTTTTTAGATCTATACATCCTGCTTATGCGTAGGAAGTTTCATTAAAATCGGTTCATGCATTTCGAAAAACAAAGACTTGAAAGTTTGTATGAAATGCCGTACGTTGTCAACGCTCTTAATAACTACTAGAACTGTCAATGTCAAAACGAGCCTTTTATTTTTTGACAACTTTAAGCGAAGATGCAACAGTTTTCACCGTCATTACGGCTAGTCAGAAGCCCGTAAGTCTGACAACCAGACCAGTCTCACCAAGGAGTATCGTATTACCCAGTTAACTGGGTTGTGGACAGGGTTACCAACTTTCTATATATCAAATATAGTATTTTTGAAGCCGCAAAAATACAGCAGATGGCAAAAAAAAATATATAGTTGGGAGATTTGCCAGAGAGCTATGGAACAGAGTATTCTGGGTATTAAATTTGTGAACCGGGTTAAGAATACAACAATCCGTTCCATCACTAAAATAACTGATGTCACTCGGAAAGCTACCACGCTTAAATGGAAGTGGGCTGGACACATCTGCCGCATGTCAGATGATCAATGGGCCAAATTTACGACCCAGTGGGTCCCGCTTAGTGGCAAGCGACATCGCGGCAGGCCGTAATGGAGATGGCGGGATGAGCTGGACTCCTTTCATAAAGATTGGTCCTTGGCAGCTCTGGACAGAGGGGTGGAAAGAGAGTAGGGTGGCCTTTGCCCAGGGGTGGGACATTAACGGTTAAAAAAAAAAAAATTGGGAGATTTTTTTTTTTTACATGCTCACTTTTTGCTACTTTAGAGTCTTATTATCAGCAGGCCAATTCTCGTTATTTAAAACGATCAAAATCTAGTGGCAGTTTCATCTCGGCGACAAACAAATTTCAAAAACTTGTCAAAATGTAGAGAAATTTGACGTATTTTTGACAGATTGAGACTGAGATCAGACTGTGAACGTTCTTAAATTAACCAGAATTGCCTCGCTGGTTTATTTGTAGTTTCGCCTACTATATTTTTATCTTAGAAATATAGTATTTGGGCATCTAATATAGCAGAATGCCATATTACATAATCTGCATTCGCGACATATTCGCCAAAAATGTAAACAAATATGAGTTTATGGAAAAATAACTTTAATTCCAACACAATAAAGTTCAGTTTACGCTACAATTTAACTACGACACGGTTGTCGCAGTGGCTGAGCGATCGACCGCTGCACTGCGCGTCGCGGGTTCGATTCCCGCACGGAACTAATATTTGTATTACCTACAAGTAGTTGTTCCGGGTCTGGCTGTTTGTGTATGTGAGTTTAAATATCTGTAAACGCACCCACGATACAGGAGTAATTCCTAGTGCGGGGCAACGTTTAAAAAAAAAAAAAACTTCAATCATTTCTATAACTTTTTCAATAGTACTAGTCACTCTGAAATCAACTTAATTACCATTGAAGTAAAGTTGATATTTGTTTAACTTGAAGTAACGTCAATTTGAAACACAAAATTTGAATAAAGTAGGCATGGCAACCTTAATTGTGGAGGTCAAAATAGGCAGTCGGTCTGTGTAAAGTGCTGGTGTTCAGATGCATCCGGTTAGACTGGCGGCCGACCCCAATATAGTCGGGATAAGGTTGGATAGATGATGATGTCACGATGCTAGTTTGCTGATATCCTCATATTGTACACCTTTGACCACGCGACCGGTTAGGGGCCCTTCAGAAATCTGTAACAAACAAATTACTTATTTTAAACAAATTTAAAATAGACGAGATTTAAAAAAATGGAACAGCTACTTTTTTATTATTAAAAAAAAAAGATAAATAATAATCAGATAAAGATCGGAAATGGAAATTCGACGACACGGTTGTCGCAGTGGCTGAGCGATCGACTGCTGCGCTGCGTGCCGCGGGTTCGACTCCCGCACGGAACAAATACTTATATTGCCTACAGGTTCCGGGTTGAATGTTCCGGGTCTGGATGTTTGTGTATGTGAGTTTGAATGTTTGTAAACGCACCCACGATACAGGAGTAGTTTCTAGTGGGGCAACGTTTAAAAAAAAATCGGCACTATTCAATGAATGAGAAAAGAAGCGATATTGGACGCTGCATACGCGTAAGTTGTAGGGTATGGATCGACCGGGTATTGAATTTAATTAAACTAGTCAATGAGAGCATCAAAGCGGACAGAGACACCCATATACTTAAATAATAATAATATCCCTGGACATTTCACACAGCACCATTTGTCCCAAGCTATAGTGTATTCACGGAGACGAGTTAGTATAGCGCCTTCTCTATCGCACATTATCATACAAATGACAAAGACAAAAAAAACTTTTTTAGGGTCAGTGGGCGTTAACAATACCTTAGAAATGTAAATGTGCGTTCACACTGCGCTTCTTAAAAGTTCGCTTAGTTTATTCCTGCGGCTTCGTCTGTCGTATAAATTGAGAGACATTTATTTGATAGAATTTTTTTATGGGTACCTACTTTTTTATATATATGATGGATATGAAGGAAAGAAATAAAATCGAGAGTTGATGATTAAATTTTCTTTATTATATTATAATATCTACCTATACAAGTTTATAACATATCATCATCATCATCACTCTCCGTACTATCACTACTGTCGTCGTTTCCTACATTTATTATGAATCTTTCAGTCATTGCTTCCACATTTCTGTCCATGGCATCCATTTTGGGCTCAACTATTTCTATGACATGCTTTATACATTTTTTCCATTTCTCTGCGTCAATATTTTGAATTGATTCGTTTAATAAAATTTTTAATTCTGCCATTTTGTGTGTTTTCATGTGTGAAGCTACATTTCCTTTAACTTGAGCCCACACTAGCTCAATTGGATTTAATTCGCAATGATACGGCGGCAGTCTCAATACAGTTTTTGATTTTGCCATTTCGTCTATAATGCAAGCGTCGTATCGCTGTCTATGATTTTTAACGATGTTTAATAATTCCCGTTTCAACATTTCAGCGTTACAGCTAATATTTTTTTCGCGTAACCAATTAAATATATCCTGTTTTTTACATTTGGCCGTTGGGATTCGCTCTATTTTCCTAGAGTGATAGGAAGCGTTATCCATGACTATCACAGAATTATCATCTAGCTTATTTAAAACTTCTCTAAACCAATTTTCAAATTCTTCGGCATTCATCTCCTTGTGATAATCGCCTTGTTTCTTCGACTCAAACATATTTAAACCACCTTCGACGAATCCATCCTCACTCCCGATGTGAGTAATAAAATCAAAATCAAAATCAAAAGTCATTTATTCAAATTAGGCTGAGAATCAGCACTTTTTGAACGTCAAAATTACAAAAGACAGTCCCCCAAAAACGCCCACCCTTCACCACTTCCTAGTGCTATCGCTGGGAAGAAGAAGTGGCGCAACAAACTCCCCAGCAGCACAGCTGTCTGTTCAATTTAAAAAAAAAAATACTTGCTTCTATACAATACTAGGTGCTTATGTTCGGTAATTAACATTACAAAGCCAGAACATAAAATTTAATTATTTGCCATAATATGTCAGCTAGCCACGCCAATATACCAACAAATATAATAAAAACTATACGTACTCAAGCTAAAAAATAATTAATTAAAATGTAAATAAAAAAAACTTACTAGCCAAATAAAAGCCTCCAGGCATAAAGGGCGTGACAGCTTACACATTTATGCATTGCTGGGTTCTAAGACCTGGCAGTAAGCTAATTCTGGAGAAGGAACATAAACATTGTCTTGCGTTAAACTAGGGTGACCAACTATTCTTATCGTCTAAGTAGTCGTTGATGGAATAGTATGCCTTTGAACAAAGGTTGGATTTTAGTTGAGCTTTAAACGCATTAAAAGGCAAGTCTAGAAGAGAAGAGGGTATCTTGTTATAAAAGGTTATACCAAGCCCAACAAATGAGTTATCAACCTTATGAAGCCGGTGAAAGGGGGCACGTAGTTTGTCCTTATTTCTAGTGTTAACACTGTGAATATCACTATTTTTAGTGTACAAGTGTAAATTTTGCCTAATATATAAAATGTTGGCAAGGATGAATTGTGATGCAACCGTGAGAATACCAATATCTTTAAAGAAATCTCTTAGAGAAACTCTGGCACCTAACTGGTAAATTGCTCGAACAGCTCGCTTTTCTTTTTAATTAGTTTTTATTTTTAATTAGTACTTTTTCTTTAATAATTAGTCTTTTGCCTTTTCCTGTAACGAGAATATAAAACATGTTATAAAACACGTGTTTCAACAATGAGAATATAACAATAACTTAATGATAATGATAACAATGGATGTAGCGCACCTGGGATAAGTTTACTATACAAAAATTGGGAAGAAGTATGTTATTATGACAATGCTCATTTATGACAAAAGAACAATAAACGGGTCATTAGCACACCTGGGCTGCTTAAAAATTTCCATTGACCATTAAATTAGAAAAAAAATACACACCTGAAGGTGTTTTCAAGCCAGTCGTTAATCCATTAATAAAAGCGTCTCGCCTGCTTTTCACTGTGGTATCGACCCAAGCTTTTGAGGTAGTGTGACCTTCATTCACCCAAGTTTCATCTAAATAGTAAATTTTTTGATGATTATTTCGTGCATTTTTGATGGCTCGCAGATAATTTCTTCTCCAAAAGAATATGTCATCGCGATCCAGCAATAAGCTATTTCTGCTTCTCTTACAGAATTTAAAACCAATTTTTTTTAATATTTTATGTAGCGTCGTTCTCTTTATAATGCCCAAAGTGCCATCATCACTGATTTTCTTTAAAATCTTATCTAGAGTAGGTATTTCATTCTGCGCGAAGAAATTGTGGACTATATTTTTCTGATGGCACATTTTGTAAAGTTATCAATCGTATCAACAATTGACAAACGTTGCTTCAATTTCTTCGGAGATTTTAGCTCACCACTATCATTCTTCTCTTTTACTATTCTATGAACAGAAGCCCAGTGAACACCTAAAGAAGATGCAACAGCTTTCAGAATGTCACCCTTGGAGGCCGAAGAGTCTGCATTTCTCATTGCGTGGTACATATTTAAAATCATAGTCTTCTCGGTAGACAAAAAAGCCCGCCGTTTTCTTTTCTCAGCAGTTTGTTCGATATCCGCCATTATCGCACTATTTCAGTTCACAATGAAAAGTCCTTTTCACAAGCCGCCAAGTCGTCAAGAAAGCAATCAATCATAAAATCCAATACACCAGCCGGTTCACAAGTTGAGCATACAGTCACAAGTAAGAGCACGTCTGCACAGTACGGGAAGTATGAGTAGACTAAAAAGTACTCGTACTGTGTACACCGCCTTAGCGTTTATCACTGACCAATCGCAGTTAAAAAATTGTGTGAGTGAGATAGCGCTCTACTAACTCGTCTCCGTGAATACACTATAAGCAACCTAATGCTTGTGTTATGGTAATGTTACGAGCTTCGGGTTCGTGACAATAAAACTGCCGATATAAATTACCAAAAAAGACACTTTAATGAATTAACACAAACACACTAATAAATAAACACAATTATTACACTTAAGTCGCACTTTAAGATCGCTTTAGATGTATTCGCATGTATCGCTTCCAACACACTGTGTCGCATCGCGGTTATTCCCGGCCTTATATAGTGCAGCAGATTGTTCTAGTACCTTCTATTGAAACATCTAGAATGTTCGGGTATATACCGGCCCCGACTGACCTCTGTCGATAGTTCTAGTATCGAAATCTCTAGAAGGATCTACTTGTTCTACTACTCGATACTAGATGGCACTAGTGGTAATTTAGTTCTGCTATTTGATAATAGATGGCGCTAATGGTCACTAATGTCGCCATGTATCAGACATGCTCGTCCCGAGCATTATCGGCTCCATTATAACGCGCCAGTCGATCCACATGGACGATCTTAGGAGTGCCTCTTGCACCTTTCTGTATCCGGTATGTTACGTCATTGATCTTTGTCACAATCCGGTACGGTCCATCCCATTTAGCGAACCTTCGAACCCTTTATTGTTCATTTTGCGGTCATATCGGGTTTTCATCTCCCATGGTGCACCAACATTGTGCAATTTCAATGCACCTCTATTACGAGTCTGAGGTCCCTTTACAGCTGCACAACTTGTACATTTGCGACACCAGTCCTTGACATCGTCCCGACAGTGGACCCAGTAAAACCGTTCCCGTATCTTCAGTAGAGCCCGTTTTACTCCCAGATGACCTCCTGAACAACCATTATGGTACAGCTGTAGAACATCCGGTACTTGAGCCTTAGGGACAACCATTTGCAAATGACAGCTGTTTCCCCGAGCATTTTCCCATTTACGGCACAGGACTCCATCCTGAATCACCAAGCTGTCCCATTGGGCCCAATAGCTTTTTGTGATCGAACTCATCGCCGAGACGTCACTCCACCTGGGCTTAGGAGCTCTGGCCTTCATCCACTCCAGAATCGGCTTGATGTCCGAATCTTCCTGCTGTGCACGCTGTACGCTTTCCTTCCACTCGTCACTGAGGTCTGTCTTGAGCATCCTCACAGGTACGACTTCTTTACTTTGCCTAGTCTTCAAGGCGGCAATCTCATCCTTCAGCTGGTTGACATAAATACGGTCCTGTTCGGACCGCGCATGCGCTTCGCGTCGCACTCGCTCCAACTTGTCCTGTTGCATGTCAAACGCGCGCTTCAATTCTTCTAAACGTTCTAGAAGGGCTTGCTGTTCCTGGCGAGCCATAAGCAACGCCTGCTGCTGGTGCTGGGCGGTGCTGTTAGCTGCACTGCCCTCTGGAGATCGGCCCTCTTCTCTTTCTGCAGTTCGCTTAGGGCAACTGGATCGAAGGTGGCCCCTTTCCCCACAGCCGTAGCACCTAGGGCTGTATCCTTTATTGCGGTCGCGAACTGTAGCCGCTGCAACCTCCCTGGCGCGATGGGAACGATGATCCTGTCGCACAGCTTCCACCTCCAGTGCATGGGCCAAGGCGTCCTTAAGCGTCCCGTGGTGCCCGAGCCTCACAGCAGCTCTAACTTCAAGGTCGCGGATGCCGTCGATGAATGCCTGCACCAGGTTCCCATCGATAAGCGCAGGTACGGACTGGTAAGCTTTACGCACCAGCTTCTCCACTTCAAGGGCCCACTGCTGCAGGTTTTCGTTACTGCGTTGCACGCGATCCTTGAGCTGCGCACGAAACACGTGTTCCAGGTGAGCGTCGCCATACCGAGCCTCCAATGCCTCAAGGAGCTGCTCGTAAGTCACTTCCTTACCCAGAGCTTCCAGAACAGTTAAGGCCTGGTCGCGCAGGCCTAGGGTGAGGGCAGTCATGGCCTGACTTTTGTTCCAACCGTTCGCCTTCATGACAGCCTCAAACTGGATTTTGTAGGCCGACCAGGAAGAAGTTCCGTCGAACGGTGGCACTTTGAATCCACGTAGCGAAGGTGTTGTAGCTACGGGAGCTGCGATTCCATCCCCAAGTTTAAGGTAATCCAGCGTTTTCTTTACGTCAGCCATCACGGTTGTCTTCACGTCAGCCATCACGTTGTCAACCCGATTATTCACTTGGTCGATCCGGATTTCAGCTTCCGACAGGCGGTTGTCGTGTTGAGCAACCCTATCCTTCACCTCCTTCATGTCTTTCCCGAAGGTAGCGTGAAGGTCCTTCATAAGGAGCATCTGCTCTTCCTGGCGGCGCGCTTGCTCCTCCTTGTCCCGCTGGAGCTGTTCTTCCAATCGGCGAGCCTGTTCCTCCTGACGGCGGGACTGCTCCTGCAGCATTATCATCAGGGCAGCAAAGTCTGGTGCTGCTGATGCTGAAGCGGCTGCGGACGGGTCGGCCTCCGTGGTTGGTAGCTGGCCCTCCAACCTCTGCGGCATAGTTCCACCAAAACGTCTCTGGTCCGTCTCCTGTTGGCGTTGACTCCGGGTACGGATACCCTCTGTGTCGTCGTCTTTCGGTAAAATCGGCATAATTTTATCCCTCTCTTCTGACACCAATTGTTACGAGCTTCGGGTTCGTGACAATAAAACTGCCGATATAAATTACCAAAAAAGACACTTTAATGAATTAACACAAACACACTAATAAATAAACACAATTATTACACTTAAGTCGCACTTTAAGATCGCTTTAGATGTATTCGCATGTATCGCTTCCAACACACTGTGTCGCATCGCGGTTATTCCCGGCCTTATATAGTGCAGCAGATTGTTCTAGTACCTTCTATTGAAACATCTAGAATGTTCGGGTATATACCGGCCCCGACTGACCTCTGTCGATAGTTCTAGTATCGAAATCTCTAGAAGGATCTACTTGTTCTACTACTCGATACTAGATGGCACTAGTGGTAATTTAGTTCTGCTATTTGATAATAGATGGCGCTAATGGTCACTAATGTCGCCATGTATCAGGCCTTAATCGTGGCGCGCAACAGTAACAAGATGGCTGATAAACTACTTATATACATTTTTTTTTGTAAATACATACATATTATAGATAGAAAAACACCCAGACTCGGAACAAATACATGTAGGTCATACAAATATTTGTTCCGTGCGGGAATCGAACCCGCGACACGCAGCGCAGCAGTCAATCGCTTAACCACTGCGCCAACCGTGCCGTCAATGTATTTCAGTATTTGTTTTTTCAATTCAAAATAAGTTTATTTATGGGTAACTAAGCCCAATTGTTAGTAACATTGTTCTTAAAAACTGTTGTTAGTAAAAAAAAACAAAAATAAAAAGAAAATTGTAAGGTTATCTGTGGGGTCTTCTGACCAGCACCTCCACAGCGTGCGACAACCAAGGTGCGTCGTATTTTTTCAGCAACATATTTACGATACTATTTATTATGGATTTTATTTTAAGCGACGCAACTTGGTTGGTACGAAAACCAAGTTACATCACGTACTTCAGTTACGTTACATTAACTATATATAACTGGATTAATAAAATGGGTGCGTGTACTTATGTACGCGCGTCAGAAGTTATACTTTTAAAAAACAATTTTTAATTGCATGCAAAGAATTAATTACAAAAAAGGTTACAATAAAGTTCGTTGTTAAGGCTGAATAATGTTGGTAACAAGTCACGGGCCTTTTAAAGAAATTAAAAGCATAATAAAAAACCAGAACTTTATGGCATCCAATTTTTGAAGTTATACTTCTTTAGGCACGTTATGAAAAAATGATGAGTGAAATTTTAAGATGCGCGCGCATCACCGTCACACTAAATTCACAGGTTGAAGCTGTCCGGGTAGCGGGATCGTGCGAAAGGGTTACCGCTGCCCTGGAACAGAAAGGGCTAAGGAAGGAACACGGGTGGGTTTTAGTCAGTAAGAGTCTGACACTCCCTTCCGCTCCACCCACAGTGGGAGGGGTCATTTCATGACTTCCCACCCGCAAAAAAAAAAAAAAAGCTGTCCGCAAAACCGCTCATTATTTTTAAAGCTATTCGTCGCATTTTTCAGCATAAACCGGCCGATTGTACAACTGGTTACCTCAACATCACAACAATAGCGATCAATATCCAATCTTCTCAGTTGTCCGGTGGCTCCACGGTACGCGCCGTTCACGAACCGGACGGTGCGGCCTGTTGACGGTATCACCGTTTCCAAGTGATTCTGAAACAAATGGGAATATTTTTTTATTATCCGTTCCGGTAAGGCGTGCTCAATCTTTGTCCACTATTGAAATTATGGTGAAAAGCACTTCAGGGTTCGAACCTACGACCGTAAGCGGCCGTTACCAATGGGCCACCATGGCTCCCACTTAGTCAGAAAACAAGTCAAATAAATGAACACCATCAGTTTTTAGCGCACTAACAGACAGAAAAGCGTTGTTAAATTAAAATAATGTGAAAGGACGGCGCCGCCGAAGCCGGCCCCGAAAGAGATGGCGGGACGTGTACCGCGAGGGCTGGTACTACGTGGCGCGGGAAAAGAGTTCCTGGAAGGATTCGGGGGTCTTTGCCCAAGAGTGCGACAGTAAAGGCTACCAAAAAAAAAGAGTAAGTAAATATAACACGTGGCAAAGTAATAACAGCCGCACGGGTCGATCGATCAGGTTAAGCTATGCTTGCCGCGGTTGATCCGTGGATGGGTGACCATCTTCACATACCAAGACCCCCCCGTGCTTCGGAAAGCACGTTAAGCCGTTGGTCCCGGCTGTCATTCGTGGATCTTTGACAGTCGTTACGGGTCGTCAGTAGCCCGAAAGTCTGCCCGGGTATCGTATTAGCCAGTAACTGGGTTGTGGAGGTCAGATAGGCCGTCGCTCCATGTAAAATTCAGCTGCATCCGGTTAGACTGGAAGCTGACCCCAACATAGTTGGGAAAGGGCTAGGCAGATGAAATATAACTCACCTGATCAAGCTTCAGCCTAGTGTTATCCTCAGTCAACTTCACATGAGCGCAGTACTTGTCAACAACTTTCTCCACAACCGCCTTCTTCTTATAGTACTTATCTCCTAGAGACTTGGTTGTAATCTTCACTATTATATCTTCACAAATCCAGTAGTCTTTTCTGAAAAGATACATACATATTTCGTTAGTGAAAAAGTAATCAGAATTTGACCGAAGTTTTTGAGGAAAACATGGTAATTTATTGACTTCTCATGAAGTATCTATCGAGAAGCACAGAACCAGTCAAAGTGGAGGTGCTTCGGGGACGCCTATGTCCAGCATTGGACGTCTTTCGGCTGAAATGATGATGATGATGAGGTATCTATTGAAATTTCTACAAACTACTGGTGGTAAAAAAAAAATGCCAGAGAGCAGAGTGACTGTCTTGGGTGTGTAAGACATACATTTCAGTATTGCCATTCTATAAATTATAATATAGCTTGGAGCTTGTCATGGCCTCATGCCTTATTCAATCAGCTCAGCCTAACGCAGTCCATTGCTGGACATCTGGGGGACTTCCCACACTACGCTTAAGCGATCCGCTGTCCCCATTCCAGGGGGTCTACTCCGAAGTACGATACTACTTACTTTTTGGTTCGGTCGGTCCCGATCCTACACTCCTACACTCTTTCCCGTCCTGACCCTACTGAGCCGATCCGAACTTTTTTCGCATTTTTCAATAATATTCGGTTCGGCCATGTGTCGGTCCGATCCGAACATTCGCACTTTGCACTTCGGAGTAGACCCCCAGGACTCGTCTGCTCCAACAGCCATGGATCCTTATAGCACAGTGGCTGTATTATCCCACCTGTCTATCCCCTTGGGGAGAACAAGCGCGATGTTATTTAAATTCTCACCTGTTAGCCTTTTCCTTAGCTCGTTCTTGCATCCTCATAATGTCATCTAGAGCTGACTGTTTACTCTTACTGTCTTCTGTGATCTTCTGCTTTCTAGGAGGCTCGTCTTTGCCTTTTAGTTTAAGTGCTGACGCTGGCAAAGTGTCTGGTTTCTTTTCTGTAATATAAACAGTTTTTTTTTTCAATTTTTTTACTGTCGTAGTTACTAAAATTTGAGTTTTTTTCAAAGAAAGCAGTATGGTCACTTCATCATAAATCTACAGCAGTCCACGGCTGGACATAAGCCTCTCCTATTGCACGCCATTCAACTCGATTTTCGGCAACTCTCATCCAGCTGCCACCAGCCTTCTTGCGAAGATTGTCGCTCCACCTAGCCTGAGGGCAAGTGGAGACCGCGAATCGCGTCTCCACTCAAGAACACGTCTACCCCAACGGTCATCGGTTCTACGGCTCATATGGCCGGCCCATTGCCACTTCAGCTTGCTTATTCTGTGAGCTATGTCGACAACTTTGGTTCTCTGCCGGATCACCTCGTTGCGGATTCGATCCCTCAGAGAGATTACAAGCATAGCCCGTTCCACAGCTCGCTGGGCGACCTTGCATTTATGGACCAGCCGTACTGTGAGTGTCCACGTTTCGGCTCTGATGCGTTTCTGGCTTAACTGGCAGGACGCACTGATTGAAGACCGTCACGTAATGACCGCAAATTGACGGCCGTTCATAAAAAAACAGCGTTTTTTTACACTATGAAGTAGAAATAACCACCAACATTTTTATAATGGCCGTTATTTTGCGGCCGAAAGATGGTTTATATCTTATTTTAGGTGTTAATAATAGGGTGAAACAGCATATTAGCAGACGGCACGGTTGGCGCAGTGGTTAAGCGATTGACTGCTGCGCTGCGTGTCGCGGGTTCGATTCCCGCACGGAACAAATATTTGTATGACCTACATGTATTTGTTCCGAGTCTGGGTGTTTTTCTATCTATAATATGTAGATATGTATTTACAAAAAAAAAAAAAATGTATATAAGTAGTTTATCAGCCATCTTGTTACCATAACACAAGCATTAGGTTGCTTAGCTTGGGAAAAATGGTGCTGTGTGAAATGTCCAGGGATATTATTATTATCATTACCTATATCTTGTATTTTTATTCTAGCCTATATTCTCTTACACCTGAGAAAAACACACAATATCCTGTACGTAGTGTAGATATTTATCGCAATAGCTGTGTTCTTACCCTCAGCTTTCCTCTTCAAACTCAGCACCACTTTCTCCTGACTGCTCTCGCGTTTGAACTCAGAGTATGAAGGTCCCTCCTCGGAGGTCTGCTTCTTTCCGCGTTCCACTTGCTTCTGAATGAAGTCCAGCATTCTCTCCTGAGGCAGGAAGAAATTATGTTAATATAAAATTAGATACACAGTGAGCAACTAGAGAAATTTATTTATATCTTGACTAGGAAAAAATTCAAAGACATGTGACATCTAGCAACCCACACTGGGCCTGCGTGGTGGTTTACGGTCCACTCCCTCTTACAGAGAGGAGGCCTGTGTCCCAGCAGTGGGAACATTATAGGTTGATTATGTAGGTGCCCGAAGTGCGTCTTTGTGTTGGTTGGTTGAGGGCTGAGGTGGGCTGAATTTCGTCTTGGGCCTTATACAATTCACTATAGTCCGCGCGGAACTAGTTGGTCGCGCCTTAGGTATGTGAGCGGTGGGACGGAGGGACAGCGGGGGTGAGACGGCGGGTTGCAACGCACGTACGTAGTGCGCCCCCGCCACTCCGTCCCACCGCTCACATACCTAAGGCACGGCCAACTAGTTCCGCGCGGACTATAGCAGACGAAATTTCAAACACGACTTATGGTGCTGCTAAATTTTATGCTACTCTATCACTTTATAGTGTTTATTAGCAACAGAAAGAATTTTATAAATACTAAGAGCAGAATTAGCATTCTACTCTTGAAATTAAACTTTATTCCTAGTGAAATTAGGGTTTAATTTTATTTATCATCTGCATAGCCTGTTTAATAGACAATACATTATTTCTAAGTTTTGTTTACTGGCCAGTATTTGAAATTAAAGTAATGTTTACCTGATCATCCTTATCCATTTTCTCTTTCTTAGCCTTAGCTTCCAGCGCAGCAATAGCAGCCGGATCTCTATCAATGTACGCCACAAACCATCCCTTCTCGGTCTCATCAACTACACACTTGCCTTCACGACCCAGCCATTTTACAAACTCTGTGAGAGTCTCCCATTGGGTAGCATTCATGTGGAGATGATCTCTGGAATGGAAATTGAGCTTTAGAAATAGGGAAGAGAAGTGCTAATGTTTAATTGAGGTTAAGTTCTTATATTGAACTTAAAATGCCTAATGAGTGCAATAATTATGAGATCACCATTTTAGTTCACTGCATCTGTTCATTTGCATAGCCTTTTTCCATTTATGTTGGGATCGGTTTACAGTCTAAACGGATGCAGCTGAATACCAGTATTTAGCGTGGAGCGACTGCCTATCTGACCTCCACAACCCCTTGGTAAGACTGGTTTTCAGACTTTTGGGTAACTGACAACCTTATTTATCTTTTAGAACATCTCGGTAAGCGAACAGTAGTCCATTACATTCTAAGACAACAAACTAATATGGAAAAACAATTTACCTGTGAGAAATATACTCCTGGTACACCTTATTAGCATTTACTCTTTTAGTGCCAAACTGACGATGAAGGAGTTCCAAATACCCATCAGCGAACTCCTTGGAGAACTCGTCGATGTATTTATTGGCATTATCAGCGAACAATAGGAGCTGCCTTTGATGGGACTCCGACATGGTGTGACATTTAAAACCATTCTCATCTCGACACTGTTTCTGACACATCTGGCAGTACCATCGCAATTTCTGCAAGCCTTTAGCTTTTATCTTGTTCGCGATGTACTTTGGAGTACCTTTTTCCGCTTTTCCACCCATTTTGATGAATTTTTTGGAGGTTACACAGTCGTGAAATCTTTCGTTTTGGTTTAGTTAATTCTTCGGTGGTGACTTAACATTTTATAGTTTGCAAGATATTTATTTGTTAGAAGTCACTGATTTTACTGCTTTTTCTATAGATTTAAAGCGATATAATTAGATAAACAATATTTTTGTAAACAACTTGCGAGTTGCGTTGATGACAAATTCTCCAACTGACAGCAAAAGCAAATTGACAAATGTCACGAAATTATAGAAGCTTGATGTGCTGCCGTCTGTAAATACCTACGTTGAGAGAAAGGGGTTTCCTTTTGTGGGTGTAGCTGTAGATGCATGTAATTAGAGAAAACTTTTAAACAATGGATTGAAAAAAAGGGGTGAAACGACTTTTTCACACTTTTTTTCAATTAGAATGCTGCTGAACGAACTTTTTATGTTTGTGTGTTGTTGTAGTTGCTTCGTGTAGCCTTGCCTTTATTTTAAGTAGTTGGCAACATTGCATTCTTGTGAACGTGTCACATGACTTTTTAAAAATGGAGCCATATTTGAATTAAGTTGCTGAATAATGGTTGGCGATTTATTATAAGTATTTTATTTTATAAAGTAGTGCTTAAATTACAGTCAAAAGTTGGCAAAATTATGTGTTTATTTCAAATACTTTACCACCATTTTTTTCCGACCTGTATTTCCTAGACGTAAGCCTAAAATGAATGTCTTGTATACGTCACAAAAATTACATGAATTATTCAACGATGTAAGTACCGTCCCGTTCGTTATACGCATTTAGTTACGATTACTCGTAGGGCATCGGCCAGTTTTTTTTTTTTGTAAATTCAAAACAATGAATAGTGTTAGAGAGGCTTGCGTCGAGCATCGGACTGCGATAGGCCGCCGAACCGCCGGCGCTTCGTCCGGGGAAATATTATGCAGTATCATACTCATTCCTGGCCTGAAGCATCGTTGTGTTCCAGTCCGGGTAAAGGGTACCAGAACCGGTGTTATTACAAGAGACAGAGCTGCCGATCCCACTTACGATCAGGCCCTTTGAAATGCATATAAATTTGAAACGACACGAATTTGTAATAATTGGGCCATCTAACGAACTCGCACTGGGCCCACGGCCCCACGTGATGAATACCGTCCCACTATCTTATTAGTCTCATAGAGAGGAGGCCTGTGGCCCAGCAGTAGGAACATTGTAGGCTGATTATGTTCATGGGCCATCTTTTTTTTGTGTCCCAGTGCTGGAGAAAGGCCTCCCCTTTTTCGTTCCAAACCTCTTTATTCTGAGCGATCTCTGGCAATCTAATCAGCAATTTTATCTAGGATCCGCACCAAATCCACGCGAATGCATCAGGCGATGGTGACGGGGTCCCAGGACGCTGCTGCCGCCTCTGCGGCGGAGACAACAACCTGCGTTACTTCGGAGACACCTATGTTTGGGAGGGAGTCGAAGAAAGATATGACCATCTTCTCAATGACTGTTTTGGAGTTAAGGTAAGGGGAAAAGTCGGTTTAGATTGTACTATAAAGCAGCAGTTCGATTCTGTAACCATATATCTCACCGTGAAAACTTAGGTGAAGTCAGAAGTGAGCGTGGAGTGAGCTGTCATTCCAACTAATGCTAGGGATTGACACTATTGACAGCTCACTCTAAGCTCACTTCACCTAACTTTTCACGGTGAGATTTTTACGGAATCGATCGGCAGGTCGTTTTTTGTTGGTGGCTGTTTTTCGTCGGTGACCGATTTATGTTGATGAATGATTTTTATCGGTCAAAATTGTCAAACGTCTGCAAAAGCGCGTGTTCACTCCTATTTTCTACAGACTCGACTGAATGGTACCTACTGCTGCTGTCGGTGACCGTTTTTTGTCAAACAAAAGCATTTATGTGATTGGACAAGTCAGTCGACTATGTCTTGGCTGCGTAAGTACCTATAACACGTGTCCACGCCATATGTTTATATTCTTGTCGAAAAATCGGATCACTCCTTTCAGCTTCCCTGTCCTAAAATGGCGATTAAGCTTTTAATGTGCGTCTTTCTACATCGTTCTCACATGTATAATTTCGACACGAATGATGTTGGTAACTAATATTTTGATTTATGAGTGTCCATAGAGTTTCTTGACCGTTTTTCTCCATAATACGTTTTGGAATGGGACACTATAATAGCTTCATCTTTCTGATTGACCGACAGGTAACTCCATCGGACTGCATGATATGCGAGTGGTGTGTTCGTGCGTTGAGGACCACGGAGCGGTTTCGTGCACTCGTCCACGCGGCATTCGACAACCCGGGTAGCGACCGTAAGTATTAAATTATAAGGTTATATAACGTATACCGGAAAAATTAAAGACCAACTCGGCTCAGAGTCAAGTCGACCGTCTGCTGCTACGTAGGATGTGCACGGAGAGATTACCACGTTAACTGTGCGGTTCGTTTGCCAGACACGCATCCGTGCCTAACGTGGCCGTCGTCGCCTACATTTTCTTACAAACCGAAGCTAAGTGTACGTGCGTAGCTTGGCCGTGGGCTGCTGCGGAGTGGCGCTATAAAAGCATTAGAACGTTAGCTCACGAACAGCTTGAGTGACTTTAAAAAAATGAGTGACAGTACAGCTCGATTTAAACTTTATAGGGCACGGAACATGAGGCGAGTCGCTGCGCAGTAACAAATTCACATGTCAGCGGGGGTGAGGGGTGAGGTACTGCGCAGAGAGTAGCGCACTTCAGAGCCGCCATACAGTTTGAATCGGGCTGTATCTACCTATAATTTTATCAAAACGACACATACATTATTCATACGACTTTAAAATACATTCTATGATTCTACTGCAGTATTTCTTCTATCAGGGTAAATCCAAATAAAAAATTACAGCTTAAAAAAAAATATTTATTTAATAATAATAAGTAACCAATCTTCCGCGCTTCTTCGTCGTATCACAATAGACAATAACAATCATTATTCTGTCTCCAATTGATAAGCGGACAGAACAAAGCAAGTTTTAGCATCGTCTGGCTCACAGAGCACCAAATCGTCACACCAGCAGTGTCTAGAGGGCCATGCTTCTTAGTCTGTCAACGAAGATGATGGGCCCGTTCAAAAATTGTTTGTACAGACGCAAAAAATTGTTTGGTTGCACATCAACCTACCGGAAACTGTCAAATTTTCCCAATCATCTTTGACGGCACGGTTGGCACAGTGGTTAAGCGATTGACTGCGCTGCGTGTCGCGGGTTCGATTCCCGCACGGAACAAATATTTGTATGACCTACATGTATTTGTTCCGAGTCTGGGTGTTTTTCTTTCTATAATATGTATGTATTTAAAAAAAAAAAAAAAAATGTATATAAGTAGTTTATCAGCCATCTTGTTACCATAACACAAGCATTAGGTTGCTTAGCTTGGGACATTCACCTGTTAGCGGGGGTTTGGGGTGAGGTGCTGCGCAGGCAGAGTAGCACTTCAGAGCTGTCATAAAGTTTGAATCGCACTGTACCTCCTTTGGTATTTTAACAAAATATTTACATACCTAACAGAATGGAATTCTTTATTATTTTATAACAATCTACGAGTATATTATAAAAATGAATCGCTGAATGTGTTGTTAAGCGCAAATCTCGAGAACAGCTGAACCGATTTCGCTAATGCTTTTCTTAGAATATTCCTTAAAGTACGAGGATGGTTCTTACGGAAAAAAAAAATGTAAGAAAGCTGCTTCACGCGGACGAAGTCGCGGGCAAAAGCTAGTTTCTTATATAATTATATAATAATCTATTCCTATTGGCGCCGATTCCCTTGTTCACAAACTAATCTAAGTGCATCTTTTACTTTCTATTTCATTAAGAAAAAGACAAGATAAATATTAGTTTTGTCCTGTCAAATTAGTCAGCGCCTGACGTAAATTGACGTATTTTTAGTAGCCATGTTTTTAATCACGTCTAAACATGTAGGTATACGGATACGGAGTATCTTGAAATTAAATTTAGTTTAGTTTGTGAAAAAGGGAATCGGCGCCGTTATAAAAACAACTAATTATACGTATTTGGTGTGAGATATAACAGCTCATTTAATTTAAGCTTACAAAACAAAATGCGAGGGTATTTTATTTATAAACCTATCTAAAGACAAATTTACAAATGCAACATTTGCAGAACTTGCAATTCTTACCGTGTAAACAATCGCGGCAAAGTCGCCCCGACGCAAAAACGACGGGGTGTTATAAGTTTCACGAGGGTGTGTGTGTGTGTGTGTTTCTCTGTCTGTGGCATCGTAGCTCCCGAACGGATGAACCGATTTTGATTTTGTTTTTTCGTTTGAACGGTGAATTAGTCGGGAGTGTTCTTAGCTATGTTTGATGAAAATCGGTTTCACGTTTAGGTACACATTTTTTTGTTCTATTTGTGGCTATTTTGTCATAGTTTTTTTGACTTGTTTTGTGTTTTTTTAATTTATAATTTTTCTTGGTAAAATTTGCTTGTAGAAGTCAACATCTGTAAGTTTTGATGCTAATCTAACCTTGATTTTCATGACTGCCGTTATAATATGACAGACCAGCACCCCAATTGCGTAACACACAATCAATCGGAATCTGAATTATTTTGAAGCAAATTGCTAATCCATTGCTTCATAAGTTCGAAAAAAATGTCTGCTCAACACGTAAATAACGCAATGAATGTTGTTCAACTGTCAAAATGAAACCGATTCCGATTGATCGTGTGTTACGCAATTAGGGTGCCGCTCTTCAGGAAGCCGTAGCTTTAAGCCTAGGTTTCCTATGACAGCGGTGGCCGCATCGACGACTGTCATGAAAATGATGGCATAGGGGTTTGACTTTACAGTGTCAAAAAACACCTTTCATGAACAACGTTTCAGTGACATCATCGTCACTCTCCCGTCCTTATCCGAATTTCTTCCATACTTCTCTATTAGTCGTCATCTCGGTAGTCACCCCCTTTCTAACCATATCATCATTCACACAGTCCATCCATGGTTTCTATAGTCTTTCCCTAATCTTTTAGCTATCGACATTCATACTCAAAACTTTCCTCACGACATTTTCCTCATTCCTCCGTCATGGCGTCGTGACCTTTATTGATAAATGATTTATTTTATGTAACTAGGTTTGTACAGACGCCAGCAGGTCAAGCTACCCGAAACTGTAAAATTTTCCCAATCAACCTTGAACCTTAATGCTTTAGCGATAAAGTTGAAAATCTATTAAAGAAATTTGACAGATTGTAGTAACTTGACCTGCTGGCGTCTGTACAAACACTTTCACACGACAATCATATTTTTTTTAAACTAGATGAGTTCGGCGTTTCCTATCTGACTAGTCTGAGAAGAAAGGCCGAAAAAAACTCAAAGGTTACTGTTTCTTTTAAAGTCCAGACATAATCTTGGTCAGATCATGTGAATACCATGTATAATGGTGTCTGAAATGGTCTTTTGAGGAAAGAACTACACAGATTGAATGGACCTGTCCAGTCAGTGCACGTATTTGTCAAAATACGTGTATAACACAGAACTTGACTATTTATCTGTTACTCGCCAATCTCTTGGCAATACTAACAAGAGCTTGAGTTTGCTTCCGTATCTCCACCAAGTACTGCGCATAGAACTGTTTCTTGATTTCATTCTTCTGTATCAAAGCCTTTTTGACTTCGTTCACCGTTATATGGTTGATAACATCTAGCCTGGAGTGAGTTAGGGGTCTTCGCAACACTCTTCTGAAACGTCTTCTTGATTTGTCTCTAGCTCTATTTCCTGTGAATGTAAAATAATTCTGGTAATTTTGTAACAGGCTTTTAATTTTTTTTTTTTTTTGGAACTATTTAGTTTTCAAAACCGCGTTTTAAAAAACAGAAAGAACAATTGCAGGTAAAATGTGTCCCCCCCTGTAAGTTCTAAAATAAGAGAATTATAAAACTAAAAAAAAATGTATGTTATACATTACCATGTAAACTTCCACCGAAAATTGGTTTGAGCGAGATCTAGTAAGTAGTTTTTTTTTAATAGGTACGTCATAAATCGTAAATTGTAATTGTACTTGCGAGTCCGACTCGCACTTGGCCGGTTTTTACGACAGCAACCGACTTATCATAATTATTAGCGTTGTGAATCCGATCATCGACAAAAACTCGTAAACTTGTGTAAATTCGTATTATCGATATACTACTGACAAAAATCAAACTGGATCGGAAAATATGTAGGGTAAGTTGTCCCACATTGAACCAGGTAAATTTCGGAAGCTCATAACATCACTGTTTACGCTTCGAAGCGTTCAAGATTTTGTGTTTAGCTGGGGAATTTATTTACCTAAAAATGTGCAATTATGAATTTTCAAGTTTCGTGTTAATTTCAGAATAATAAAAGTTTTTGTGAAAAATGAGAATTGGTTCAATGTGTACTCTAGGACGTGCACAATGAACCAGGGTATTTTTCACATTGAACCACCTTATTTCACATTGAACCACCATAATTAGTATACATACATGATCAACTTTTTAGCAAATAAAATATCATTTTCATAATCATTTAGTGTTTATTGTGAGCATAATAATCTTTATCATAAATTGTCAGTCTTAAAAATCACAACAAATGTACTATCTTATTAATATGTTCTACCATAAGAATTATTGAAATTTAACAACTTACTAATAGGTAGGTACTCAAAGAAAGTAATCAACACATTATTTTTAACAAATACAGTAACTAAATAAAATTGCTGTCTTCAAGTTATCGAAGAACGATTTTACCGTCTCCCGGTTAAATGACGTCGCGCGGGCTAAGCTGCATGCTTCCGGCTTTTTGATGGATATGTCACCATGGTGTTTTCTAAATGACCGGAACCACTCTTTCCCTGCAATTTTATCTCGCTCCCAACTATCGGGAATCTATAGGTTGTTAATTTTTGCCATTTCGTATGCCACTTTGCGGCAATCCTTAGAAGTAAGGCCATAAAATTTCAAAGCACATTCTTTAACGTAGGTCTTGTAAATTTCTTCTTGTTCTGCTGCAAAAATTAAGTGGTTTTCATAATTGGGTATCAGTCTTTTGTCGGAAAGATCCTCATCAGCGACGTTCAAATTTTGTGCAACATAACGGCGTAAGGTGGGATAGGCAATGTTGAAAGTTTTTGCAGCTTTTCGGATGCTTTCACCTGCCCTATGCATCTTTAAGGCTTTCAGCATATTTGAAGCTGAATGTCCGCCTCTTTTCCCCTGTAAAACTTTTTTCCGTGCCATTCTGAAACAAATCCCAACAGTTATTAAGTAGGTAGGTAGGTATATATAGATTTCGTAAAAAGTGATTGAAAGATAGCAGTGAACTGAAAGCCTGTTACGTCATAATATTAATAAGAAAAATAGTAAGATTATATTTCATGCTTTAAAAGCCTAAACAGGTTTATTTGCTCTGCCTAGCCCCTATTGAGAAAGTACTTATGCGTGATTATATCAATAAAGTGAGTATTTCTTAAGAGTATCCTTTGATTTAATTCAAAAAAGCACTAAGCAGTGGTGGTGGTACTGCCAAAAAATCGTAGGTGGACACATTGAACCATGGTTAATAGTGTACCTCTCAAAAGTGGTTCAATCTGAGACACACCACGTTTTCATAACTAACTTCAAAATTTGAATGATAAAGCAAAAGCATAACTAAACGAATCGTGGTGCATTATAAAGCCAAATTATTCTAGTATTCAATTTAAATATGAAGAAATCGATATTTAACACAGGAAAAACTTTAAAAATAAAAGAAACATGTATTAGAAACTTACTTTTTTGTTCACTTTTCACACAAATGCTCCGCACTTGACCACCTTCCGCGAGATCACCACGCAAACTAGTGAGCAAACAGGGCACCTATATGCCTCTATTTTACTCCCATTAGCAGAGATCGACAACGTCGCATTTTGGTAATATAGCCGTGGTTAAGTGTGGCTGCCTGGTTCAATGTGGGACACTCGACCCTACTTAGGTATTCCAATTTTAATAAGGCCAATATCATCGACTGTTCTTGTACCGCCTTTTAGTCGGTCCAGTGCGATAGGTAGGTACTTTTAAAACTTTGTATGCGAATAAAATCTTACGTAAACGTAACGCAAATTAGACGGTTATTTATTATGTGCGAAATTAGTATTTTCAATTTTTATGTGCGAAACGAATATTTTCAATTATTATGTGCGAACGAGCATTTTCAATTTTAAAATCGTTCGAATTTACGTTATGTTTACTCCGCGTGTTCGACCTAGGCCCAGCTACCGTACTTAGGCCTGGAGGCAGCTACCTGTGTAGCCGCCTACTATTTGAATAGGTACTTACTTGGCTGCTCGATTTCCGGTTCCGGTTCTGGCTCAGGAGTAGCTGGATCAGATACTATATACTCTTCTTCAAAGCTCAGGGGATCGTCAGAATCAGAGGTGTCTAGCTTGTCCAGCTCCACTTTTATTGTAGTATCACTCGCTTGAAAGATGTCTGAAACAAACAAAAATTCACTTAATAATAATCTTTAAAAAAAAGGCCAGAAGGGTAATGACTGTGTAACACACTATCAGTAGCAACGGGTTTCATTTTGACAGTTAATCAACATTCATTGCGTTATTTACCTGGTCGAGCAGACAAAATATGTTTCGAACATTTGAAGCAATGAATTATTCAGATTGTGATATGCGTACGTAAATGAAGCAAAAGGATAGGAGCAGGAACAAGGCGTAAGTTAATACATAAATGGTAAAATAAATACATACATTTATTTTACCATTTATGTATGTACACGCATACCTACTTAATTTAACACACGTATACGGTAACGCGTTTCAGTTTTATGAATATAATATTTTAGTTCAATTAAACATCAATATTTATTTATATTTATTAACAATGTTCTAAAATAGCATCTTAGAGCAACCTGACTTAAAGAACTGAAACGCAGGGATCATTTGCCGGGGTCACGGACCATAACATCGCATCAATGTAGTTAAAACAAATAACGTGCAAAGAGAAGGCGAATTGAAGGAAAGAGAGAGAGCCCTATGTCGGCGAGCGGCCCAGGTGGAAGTTTTCAAGTTACGATTTTTTTTATGTTGTTATAATTTTTATGATTACTGGCCACTAGCCCTACCCGTGTGTTAAATTAATGTCGCCATTGTAGCGCCACGTTGTATATAAACAGACAAGAAAAACAGAACAGAAAAAATAGGTACAGAGGTGATGCTTATTTCGCAAGAAATCTCTTCCAGCACACGCTAGACAGGACAATAGATACAGAGATGTAGACAGCGTGTGAAATAGTAAAGGAGACAAAAAAATAATACATGCAATCAAAAACAATTCACTTAAAAAACTAAACAAAAAATAGCGGTGGTAGTAATGGTGGTGTTATGGTATGCAATGGTTTGAATTTAAAATGCTATGTTCCCACAGCTGGGACACAGGCCTCCTCTCTGTGAGAGGGGGTTGGCCGTAATCCACTACGCGGGCACAGTGCGGGTTGGGAAATGTCACTTGTCTTCGAATTTTTGGTTCTAGGACATGCCGGTTTCCTCACGATGTTTTTCTTCACCGTTTTGAGGTCTAGAAGTACCTTCAATAGTCACTCCGGCCTCCTGAGTACTAGAAGGGCCTGGTGCAGGTGCCTGCGGGATCGTCAAATCTGTTTCAGTCGGTCGCAATAAGGCTGCCGCCTGCTCAGGGTTAGTCAATAAACGTCTCTTCATCATGCTTTTCTTGTCTTGCCAGGTCTGAAAAACAAATATATTGTGATACTAGCTGCGCCCCCGGTTTCACCCGCATAAGTTTAGATCCCGTGGGAATATCGGGATAAAAATCCTATGTGTTATTCCTGGTTATAAACTATCTGTGTGTCAAATGTCATCCAAATCCGTTTAGTAGTTTTTGCGTTATAGAAGTGAATCGTCGAACGTCTGAAATCGATTCGAATCGGTAGTTCCGAAGATTACCGCCTGCATAGCAACTCACTGCCTCTTTATGATACCTATTTGTTTTTTTATTTCTTGCTACCTGACCAGGCGAACGTCGTACCGCCATATTTTTTAGGGTTTTTAGGTTTCCGTACCCAAAAGGTAAAAACGGGACCCTATTACTAAGACTTCGCTGTCTGTCCGTCCGTCTGTCTGTCACCAGGCTGTATCTCAAGAACCGCGATAGCTAAACAGTTGAAATTATCTCAAATTATGTATTTCTGTTGCCGCTATAACAAAAAATACTAAAAACAAAATAAAATAAATATTTAAGGGGGGCTCCCATACAACAGACGTGATTTTTATAGATAATGGTACGGAACCCTTCGTGCGCGAGTCCGACTCGCACTTTGCCGGTTTTTTTTCTTCTATACAAACCTTGTCCTGAGTAAAACAAAAAAAAAAAAAATATCGAATTAGCCATTAGGTGCAGAGTCGATCGAAAGTTATGCGCGTACATACATTTCGGTAATTGATTTTTATCTATACAGATAAGATCTTAATGTCCCACAGCTGGGCAAAAGCCTCCCTACTCTCCTTCCACCTCTCTCTGTCCAGAGCTGAATATTATTATAGTTAAAAATATATTTATTTACTTTCCGCCATCCCCACCAAGACTTCTTACAGCCAGGCATGCTGTTCAATTTAACCCCAATGGCCTTCCAGCGTCTCTCAGACTCTTTCTTCGTAAAAGTGTCCGTGAATTTCGCATAGCGCAGTTCTACGTCGGCTTCAACGAGTTCCTGAAGACGCACCTTCTGGTAGGCTGAAGGGTAGACTTTTTTTGGTCTGAGCACATCCATTTTTATTTTTAGATATGTTTTTTATCTGTACTTTTCACTAAATACCCTGTAGATGGGTTGTGGAGGTCAGGTAGGCAAGTCCATGTAAAATACACTCACATTTCTCACAATTTAACGCACTTTACACTTTTTATTTGTTTTTTTTTTTTAATTGTAGTATATTGTGGTGTTGTGTGCGTTTTAGTCTATGCTAAGTAAAAGTATTTTCCTTCTTTATTTTTTCTTTTAAAATTCTGGCATTCAGCTGCATCTAGTTAGACTGGAAGCCGACCCCAGGTCCCCAACATAGTTGGGAACAGGCTAGACACACTTTAACACTCATAAATATTACGATATTGTTTTAATCAGAACAATTCTCTCTGAATATACGTAAATACGCGTATAAATGCAGAACAACTTTTCCAATGTGTGAAGTGTTCCTTTTTTCAATTCATATGTATGTCAAAATGTTATACCTACTTAAAAAAAAAGTTTTTTTTTTTTGTTTGAATTTCCCGCCAAATGTGAGCGTAATAAATGATTCTAACAAAGATTCTTTTTCCCAATTTTTACAAAAAATAAAGATGGATTGTTTTGTTTTGTGTTTCTAACTTTCTTTATAAAGTAATTAAATAACATTTACACGACTTTTCAATGTTTATGTTCTTTTTTTTTGTGATTTAGATAAATGTCGATTTTAGAGATAATCTCGAACCGGTATGTCTATTGTCATATCACGGAACAACGTTTCTATAACACTGAACACAAACACTGATATAAAAAATCACTATTTATACTTAATGTCGAAATTCGACATTGGAAAGTAGAATACGACTTATTTCGTAGATGAAATGTCGCATGTAATGAGTCACCACGAGGCACGAGTGATGTCGAGTCGAAGGTTATAAAATCTCTACTGTCTATGAATGCGTTTCGTTTCTATCGATTCTTTTACGGCGTAATCGAGAATATTCTCGATATATCCTCTATTCCTAAATATGTTTGTATATACAAACATATTTAGGAATAGATTTTTGTATTGAATTTAGATGTTTTTTTTTTAATCAACAGAGAATATTGCAGTTTTTTTTTGTACCTAACTTATGCGTGTGTCGAACGAGACACAGTGTCAACTTTACAGTGTGACACGGATCTAAGTGAACGTGGTGAAAAATACAACAAACATGAAATGTATTGGATTCGACAGTAGCTTGTCGCCTTCCTTTAAAATAATAGAATAGGATACTCTTTATTATGTACACCATATAAATTACAGACAAATATAGAAATAAAAACAACGCATCCAACTTAGTTCAACTGACGTTTTACTGTGTGGTGCTTGTCAATAGACTCGACATTGAGACTGTTCGTCATGATTTTACGGTTATAATAGATTTCTATAAGAATACTCATATTAATTAAAGAAATCGTGCACGTCTTATAATAATAATAATATGTCGAGTGACTTATCAACGCAAGTCGTGAATTTATGCCTTTTTTTTTTATTCAATGGCGAATATTTAAAAAAATCCCGAACATTTAATCCGACAAGGTCCCTATGAAAAAGAGAACCTAACATTAAAATGTACTGGGATATGTCAAACACCTTTCAAGACAGGTATTTGACATGTCTCAGTACATTTTATGGACATTTATACATTTTCCGGCTGGATTTGGCCAGCATATTTCAGAGCTACAAAGATCTTTGGGCACTTATATGACATTGACGAGAGTGCGCTATTGGCAACCATTCAGGAAATTGTTTTGAAAAACAAAGATGAACCCGCTGAGAGATTGACACCCTTTTCTTCAAAATTGTTTAAAAAAAAAGCAGAATTATTTATTTCCTATACAGTGCTACAAGTATCTTTTGATGCTTTTATGACATTGACAGGGTGCTGTTGGAAAATGCAAGATGGCGGCGTTAGTTTCGATTTTGGTCACGCGCCAAAAGATCATGTCAACGGCAATTTTCTCTTCCTTTCCGAATCACCGTGAATTTTCCGATAGTTTCGGAAAAGAACATAATTCCGTGAATATGTTTTTTTTACTTGACAGTTCATTCGGTTATTTTCCCGTTCAAAGATAACGTTTACGAATCAAGTTACGAATATTTTTTTTATAAAAAAAAACATTTCAAAGGGTCATTTTGTCTTTGTTTTTAATGGTTATCCTAAGTAACGTAACATATTTTGCGGAATAAATTTTGAACAGTAAAATTATAAGCTTGGCCAACTTTAATTTTTTCCCACGATTTGAGTTTCACACCATTTGGCATTCTTCGCAAATACATCTTAGAAACCTACTCGAACGTTAACACGATTTATGTATTTGTACTTCAATGGGGTTGTTTTTTTTTTACTACCTATTTTATTAAGGATAGGATAAGTGGAAGGAGGGAAGGGAGGCCTTTGCCCTGCAGTGGGACAGAAATGGCTGAATAAATAAATAAATAAATATTTTATTAAAATTATTGCAAATAGACGTCTCACGTTTGACAGTTTTTGTATGATTACTTTCTTTATACGGGAATACGGGCAGTCAGAAACCCACTATTCTGACTGCCCGTATTCCCGTAACGACTGTCAAAGATCTACGAATTACTCCCGAGATCGACTGCTTGACGTGCTTTCCGAGGCACAATTTGACTTTTGAATGATTTATTTATTCAAACTTTATGCATAAGTAAAAAAATACCGTACAAAGGCGGACATATTGTCTGAGGCATTTTAATGCACAGACAAAACATGGCAGGTGCAACATACGGGATAAATAGCTAGGAAATGGCTATAAAATACAAGAATAAATACTAATACATTACATGTAGATGTAACATACTTAAAGACAAAATGAACTGTCAGGAGAAATAATGATCGGTAGAGATGAAAACGGATCCAGCAATGATTTGCTGGATCCGTTTTCTTCAGCCATCTTCTGACGTACAGACGACAGCACACCAAGCTACTACAATCTGTCAAATTTCTTTAATAGATTTTCAACTTTTATCATTAAAGCATTAAGGTTCAAGGTTGATTGGGAAAATTTGACAGTTTCGGCTAGCTTGATCGGCTGGCGTCTGTAGGTACTTATGTCTGCATTCCCGAGTTCATACAACCCTAATCTCTTCAGGGCGAGAGTGAATAGGCTTCTTCTGGGCAAGCTCGTTCCACCGTAGATCTCATCCCTGCCTCTGGGCTGGATTGAGGTCAAGAGTGGACCCATTGTGAATAAAAAAAAAAAAAAATGTTTACGTCCCTTCACTTTCAAAGACAAATATAATTAATTGAAATAAATTACCTAGGTATTGCATTTTTATTTCCAGTTTCATCGAGCCTTGCCACCCTAAAATCGAGCCACTGTGTGAAAAAAGACGTGAAACTCTCGACCAAGTCAGAAAAGGATGAACTGCCGAAAAAGCCTTTTGAACTGGTGAAAAGGAGGGAGGATCGAAAGAGGACGCTCGTTGGACTAGTTGGCGAGGCTAAAGCGAAAAGGACTAACATTCCATGTGACATTTGCAAGCAAAGGTATGATCTTTCCAACCTTTAAATACAATTGAATCAGACAAGGCTCTCGTAATCTTCGTGATTCCGCATTAGCACGATCGTCGCGCACAGAGCAAGGCTACTTTTCCACCAGAGATGTGCTATGCTACGTTGCTATGGATGCATTTGATATCCACCAATCATATTCATTGGGTGGAAACCGGTTCAAGTAAGCTTTGTTTTTATACTGAAGGATGCGTGCCGTGGATGCGCAAGTGGTGTAGCTATGTGCAGAGCAGAGTACTCCCCGTAGCTTCCCTACTTGATGCATCGCATAGCTCGAGCTGCGTCTTCCTCGCACAGCTACCTCGCGGCGGCGCATCTTCATAGCACATCTTACTCGCTCCGCTACACAGCTTAGTATTACTGGAAACGGTCGCACACTTTCGTAGAGTACATAGCTTTCACATCCTCGAAGCATAGAATAGAATAGCTTTATTTCGGACACAACATATCCATATAGTGTTAGTAACAAAACAAAAAAAAAAACTTAAAGCCTAGCGTTTAAAAATCAAACTGTTGTACAATCGGAGAGCCAAAACTCGGCTACAGTTTTCAGGATGCTGTTATAGCTGCCCGTCACTCTCCTCAGAAGCGACGCAGTTTTTTTTGCGTATAATTGCATAGAAGCCGTCGTTGCGGGCTTGCGAAAACATGTTCGACGCGCTACAGCAACGAGGCAGCCTCAACAACATCCTGAAAGCATTGTTTTGGACGCGCAGGACATCCAGCGATCTCTTAGTACAATTGACCCATAGACTGCCCGTGTACAAACTTTGCAATAAGCCTTGAAAAGTGTAACTTTTATTTGGTCTGTACACCGTGCAAATCTACGTGGGGCAACATTTGCTCCAGACCGCTAGAGCCCTGCGCTCCCTTTCAATGTCAAGCATAGCTCCATAGCACATCTTCTGTGGAAAAGTAGCCTTAACCATCAGGTGGCAAACGCCTGTGATGCTACCACTTCAGTGGTGGCCCAGTGATAAGGGCCGTGATTTACGTGTTGTAGGTCGTAGGTTCGAACCCCGACAAGCGCTTTACTGTGTGTAAATGCTTTCATCACCACTGCTCTCAAAACGGTGAAGGAAAACATCGTGAGGAAACCGGCATGTCCTAGAACCGAAAATTCGAAGACATGTGACATCTACCAATCCGCACTGGGCCCGCGTGGTTGATTACGGAGCACTCCCTTATGTTGTACTCGCTGATTATGCATGTTAAGCTACTATACATTATGGCATACCCCTTCGGGTATTTGTGTCCAGTTGACGGTAGTAGGGTCTCTCCCTATCACATCCAATGGGACTTAAAGATAATCTGGCGAAAAGTGGGTTTACTCATTGTTGCCTAACCCTTCGGGGAATACAAGCTAATATAGGCGCCATGTTTTGTATATTTCCTCCTTTACTGCCTCGTTGGTCTCGTGGTTACAACTGTTACAAGCGCGACTGCTGAGCGTGGGGTCCAGGGTTCGACTCCCGGGTCGGACAAAGTGTTATTAGGTTTTACATTAGGAATTCCTTAGTAACAGTCCAGAGTTTGGAAGTTGGCAGTGCCGCCAAGCTGTTGGTCCTGCACCTGATCCCTCCCCGTTCGTGTCGGATTGCCGTCCCATCGGAATAGGAGAGTAAAGGAACAGAGGGTGCACCTGTGTTTACGCACACACACTGTAATATCTCCTGTGTACCTGGCTAATCTCTGATTGAGATTGGCCACCGTAAATTTGCCGCGGAAATCGGTCGGGAGGCTATTATTATTATTTCCTCCAGGTATCCAATGCTACTCAATGCCACAGACAGCTTCAAGACATTCATCTGTTCCCGCTGCAAGAAGAACGGAGACATCAAAGGGCCTGTGTGTAGGAAGTGCAATATTGTGATGCCCAACAATATGATGGCTGAGCACCTCGACTTGCACGCTAAAGCCGACCTGCGGGGGAAGTTCAGAGGGGAGGAAGAGAGGAAGAGGTATGTTAAGGGAATGGTAGCATTTCAACTACTCGGTAATCTGCATTCGCGATTTATTTGCTAAAAATGTAAACAAATATGAGTTCGTGGAAAAATAACTTTAATTCCTCCACAATAAAGTTCAGTTTACGCTACGGCAGCCGTCATGCAAACTAACCACAGTCTAATGAGAGCCCAACTCTACAAACCTTACATCTTGGTCAAAATGTGTGAACTATAAGGGTTCCGTCTTTTCCTTTCGAAGTACGGAACCCTAATAGAAAAAGAAAGCGATTAAACAGTAAGTACTTCAATGCTGTCGATTTTCCAGGATGGGAAAGAAGTTTCTAGAATGGGCATTGACTTATCCCTTGCCCCCATGCTACGCCCATGTTCTTGCTACGTATCCTTGCACACACTAGTAAAATTCCATCTTTAGTAGCTAGCTGGCGTTGGCGTGGCTAGCTGACATATGCAAATAATTTAATTTTATGTTCTGGCCTTGTAATGTTAATTACCAAACATAGGTAGGTACCTAGTATTGTATACAATCAAGTATGTTCTAACTGAACAGACAGCTGTGCTGCTGGGGAGTTTGTTGCGCCACTTCTTCTTCCCTATAGCACTAGGAAGTGGTGAAGGGCAGGCGTTTTTGGGGGACTGTCTTTTGTAATTTTGACGTTCAAAAAGTGCAGACTTTCAGCATAATTTGACAAAAAAAAAGTCGTCATCATCACCCGACACACCTTCCACCTTCTTGCCAGGATCCCACAGCAACCAAGAAAGGCTTTAACGTACGAGGTGACGAAGCCAAGATCGCAGAAGTACCAATGTAGTCAGTGTCCGAAGAAGTATGCGTTGGCTAGGCACCTGGCGCAGCATGTCAGGAACGCACATGGAGATAGTCTTGATAATATCTGTACAGGTACGTCATAAGTTTACGAATACTTTGAAAGAAAGAAAGAAAGAAAATACATTTATTTGCGGCAAACATGACGCATAAAAAAGAACTAACACACAAAAAAAAAATAACAAGTTGGGGGTAAACGTGCGTCACATTCACGCAAAACGGCCAGCGCTCAGCATAACGCTAAGACCCTATACGAGACAGAGCCCCAGCGCTGGTTTTCAGCGGCAGCCGGCGTTGACGTGATGATGTCAACCAGTGTAAATACATACTCTCTAATCTCTTTGGAACTTATATGTTCGAGACATCGTCAAGCGGTTGGTCGACTCTTCACGTGACCAGAGGGCTAGCCTATTTTTGGCCGAAAGAATCAGCATTGCCATACAACGTGGCAATGCTGCCAGCCTTTTGGGCACGTTTCCTGTTGACAGCGATGCGGACGAATTTTTTGATGCCCTTTGATTAATTGCCATCCTTCTTATGTATTTGTACATATTATTATTATATTTATAAAACTGTTAGCTTTTTAAATTTTAGTTTACTTTAAAGCTAGCTTTTGCCTGAGAATTCATCCGGGTCGTCCGGGTGAGTGATGTAACGGTATCTACAACGCCACATGCGAACTATGCGTCACACTGACGTCACGCAAAATCCTGCATCTCGCAAGCAGAGTTTACCGCGTAACTAGCATATATACAACGGCCCGACGTGAATCATCAGACAGTTGCCCGCCAGACACAACACCCGTCTGGTCGGAGGATCCTCCCTTTTCTATGGAGGATGAGTGAAGTTTACACCTTTTTCCTCATACCTCTATAAAATTTCAGCCCCCGACGCACCGCGTCGCATCGCATCATCTGTCCGAGCTATCACTTTGATTTCGTTCTTTCTGAAATGCTCGGCTCCTAAGGATTGTAGCATGATGTTAAATAGCCGGTAACCCTCCTCAAGATAAGGGCTATATACAACGAATTCCTTTTTCTCGTCCCCAGTCTGCAACCAAGACATGGAAACACACGAGAGGCTCCAAGAACATCTCCTAGAGCACTCTGGTCTGCACCAGTGTGACGAGTGCCTCCTCATCTTCAAGAACAAGAAGACTCTGGCGGCCCATAGCACCAAGCACCATACTGAGTCTACCACCAGCTGATTGAGGTGTTGCGAGTCGCTGATTGAGTTGTGTGATGAAAATAAATGTTAATGTTCAAATTTAGTGTCATCATTTTTACCTAGACCGACCTACCTTCATTAAAACTGTTTTCCGCCCTAGCTATCAGGCAGTTTTTTCAGATGGGCCCATAGATATTTCAAGCAAATGTAGGCAAACGCATCTTTTTGTGATTGTCCAAATATTTGTTCACGTTCCATCCGGCAGTTTGTCGTATGATCCCCTCCAGAGCAACTGGCTAGATTCTCAGCTGGATAGCAAGAACAATTAAAGATCATCTACTCGCCCAGCGACACTCGTTTGGCTCGTTTGTTCGTTCGTTGTAGCTGTCAATGGGTAAACCAACTGTCGATGGTATGACGGATGGTATAAATAAATAAAACTTCCAAATGCCACTTATCATCTGCCTTTATTTGAACTACGCAAACTTGGAGCATTGTTTCCTCATGGGCGGGGGAGGCAGCCTCAGGGAAGCCACGAAGCTCTTGGTGCTGGAGAGCTCCTTCCTCAAACGAATGATGTCGAGCTCAGCTTGTCTCTTACGCTGTAAATGTATGTATTTCTGGTCAGATTGGCAGATGTTTGGGGTAGTAGGCCACAAAAGTTGGCATGTGTTTTTTTCCAAATTCATGATGAATCATGCCATAAAAATGCACGCAGCTGATATGAAAATACTTATTTTTCTTAGCGTGATCTAAATGGACACTGCCCCGAATTCGGCCACTTGTTTGGCGCCATCACCAGCGTCCATCAGTTCCTGTAACGTGCAGCTGACAGGACACGCAGGACACGATATTACGTGTCCCATCGTTTGCGGAACAGCACCACATTCTACACTCCAAGGCGGAGTCGAAAGGTGTTACCTACGTGAATCGATAGAATTGGAAATGAGTAAGTAAATGGAACAGGAATTCTGAACGTGAAGCTGGTAACTGGGAAGTTGATTTATATTTGTTATGATCTGGTCTGGGCATTTTAATATGATACGGACTTGCGGAGGATTTTGGGGCAAGTCGTGAGATAAGGGAAGATAATTTTGAGTGTAAAAGGAAGACCACGAAAAAGATTGATGAGACGTGTAAAATACAGTGTGGCGATTAGGTTATCACATGAATTGAAACCACGTATTCTACATAACGTATATTTAACACACACAAAGGACCTTTTTTTCGTTTCAGTATTTACCTAACAACATTAAACTTAATTTGTGTTTAGTAGATAACAATAACATAAAGTTTGTGTTGAATTCTTGATACCATTGCTTCACGCGTGTCTAGTGACTTATTATCAAGGATGGTTTATTTCATAACAATTTCTACGCTACCTAATTATTTTATTTGTTTTTTTTTCTTTAATTAAAATTTTATTATTTTAACAGACTTTTAACAACTTGTAATGACTTCTGTATTATTTAATGTGATAACCTAATCGCCACTCTGTATATTCGCGGGAGGGAATGTATGTGTGTGAATGCGATGAGAGCTGGTGAAAGAAAGAAACACGCTTCGCTGACCACAAATAAAATAACGTTCATAAATCTTCTTTTCTCTTTTAACGAATACGTTTCAGCCTTTATACCTACCCTCAGCTCACTAGCAAGTCGTTGTTCGACCTGCGCCACTCGCTGCCTCAGCTCGGCTATGTCACGCATCAGACGTGCGGCAGCCAGCTTATTGTCAGCCTAGAGATGAAGACAAAAATTACATTTACTATATTTTCTTTCTCTCTTCTACTTACCTAAGTAAAAAGAAATGTTTCCACGCATTAGGAATTCGTCCTATAATAATCTTATTTGGGTGCACACACACACAAGCTTAATTACATGCAAAAACAGCCATGGAATCTTAGATAAACTTAAAGCCGAAGATAGTGTACAGTTTCATCATAGCGCGTGAACTGAACCAAGTCCAATAGACACAGTTGTACTCAGTCACACGCGGACCATCGTCTAAACAGCTCATGTCGATACAACTCAATAATATTTGTTTTCGTATATAAATACGCACAATGCCTTCTAGTGTATTTAATAAGTGTTCTGGTCACTCAAGAAAGAAAAAAGACACAGGATTACTTTTCACGCGTTAGAGCGTACCATATCTTCCGCTTTTAAGTTTCTAAGCATGGAATTAACTACAAAATTAACACTAGATTAGCCAGGCAAAAACTTCCTTCCCATTCCGAGAAAGAACGAGTGTTTTAAATCGACACGCTTGCACATTGCGTGTTGAAATTGCTAGCTCTAAAGAAAGGCTACTTGATGATTTCCTTCACAGTCATTTGTGCAGTTTTGAAACCACATCCACGGATTTTAGAAAAGGGACTTCAAAACCAAAAAAAGCAACCAACTTTTAAGTTGGTTAAAGATGACTACTTCACTTGAAAAAAATCTTAAATAAAATTATTGTTGATCATAGGTTAACTGGCAACTTGTCAAGTCGCTGCTCCCTACCTACCTATTCCTTATAGTCCTGGCGGGTCTTAAAGGTAAAAACTTACGTTCCTAGAAGGTGCGTTCTTAGCGACATTCCTACTGACCACGTTCGGGAGATCTGCCATCGAACACTGACTGAAGAAGCTGTCGGGAACTGGACACTTCGTCACCACTCCTTGAATAGCCTGGAAATATAGGTACAACACCACCGCAATCATTGAAATCAACCTCTTACCATCTCACTGTTAGATATTACTGCTTCTCATACAGAGAAGGAAAGAAGGGTATTCAAACCCAAACTCTTTGGTTTGCGTGGTAAGGTCTATCAACACATATCAGGGCTCTTTCCGGGACGTGGGATATACCGTGCTTTGTCAGGGGCTCAAAACAATATCGGTGTATACATTTTATATGAACTCGTTCACATACGTCCGTGTCCAGGACGGGGACGGAGCTTCAGTGTCTGCCTCGTGTGTGCCACGGCCCTGTCACGTCTCGGATACGTTCCTTATATGTGTGGGTAGACCATTAAAGGCTTAATAGGCACTTTTGAATTGTCAAGGGATCGGTTAGTTAGAAGGATAAAACTAGTTGCCCATTCTAAAGATTAGTAGGTTCCCATGGAGAAGAAAAGGCAAGAAACTCCATGGACACTCTTAAATCAAAATCATTGATCACCATGTCGTGCTTACTCACTGATGGTACTGCAATGTTGGCGATTTTAGAAATATATCAAACGTAGTCAGAGGCGTAGAATAGAACATTTTGTTTCTTATCTATTTTAGATAAGAATTATTTATATTGGTGATGTCATAGGTAGGCATAGGTATAATTATGCTGCTGCTACTACTGCAGGTAGATTTGATTGTTAAACCTACGCCAAAAACCATGTATACCTGCTTCGTAAATAACTAAATTAGTTAAGACCCTCATCCTCATCATAAGTAAACCAGTAAGTACTCTGCCGTCTTCCGTTCCCTACCTGAGCGACCGCAGTTCTCGCATGCTGCAAATGATGAGCTTCCTCCTTCTCCAAGTGTCTCTTCAGGTGTTCGATCTCTGATACTAAGTTGAACTTCTCCTTTTCAAGTCTTTGATTTGCTTGCTTTAGATTCTGAAATGAGAAGACATTTCTTGAAGCAACTGAAATCGACTGACAACTGGTTTGCAGTAGTTGTGAAATTTACTAGCTGCAAACTTTAGGTACTGTTACTGTTAGCCAGCATCATCCCACAGCTGGGCAAAGGCCTCTCCCCATGACTTCCAGCTCTTTCGATCCAGGGCTAAAGTGGACCACTGCTCGTTTGTTTTGTCCAGCTCGTCCCACCATCTTCTACGGGGCAAACTCTGCAAACTTTATGTGCTAAAAATACTGTCATAACGAAAACACTATCAGCCGATCGATTCTGTAAAAATCTCACCGTGAAAAGTTAGGTGAAGTGAGCTTAGAGTGAGCTGTCATTAGTGTTACCCTAGCATTAGTTGGAATGGCAGCTCACTCCACGCTCACTTCACCTAAGTTTTCACGGTGAGATGGTTAGAGAATCGCACTGCTGTACAGACGCCAGCACATCAAGCTCTACAATCTGTCAAAATTCTTTAACAGATTTTCAACTTTATCGTTAAAGCATAAGGTTCAAGGTTGATTGGGAAAATCTGACAGTTTCTGGTAGCTTGACCTGCTGGCGTCTGTACCTACGTGAATGGGTGAGCATACATTTCATACTGAGAGTCGAGACCCCTCGATGCCTCAGAAAGCATGAGCTGTCGGTCCCGCCAGGTCTTGGCTGTTATTCATAACCCTTGGCGATTTACGGGTAGTCACAAATCCGACAGACAACTTGTCTTTCTACCAGGATATCGCATTACCCAGTAACTGGATTGTGGAGGTCAGATAGGCAGTTCCTCCAAGAAAAATACTGGTTCACCAAAAAATTCAGCTGCATCCAGTTGGTTGAAAGGCTAGGGTCAATTATCTACTTACTTTCATCCGCTCCTTCTTCTCGATGTGACATTCATCTATCCGTCTCTTGAGTTTCCTCCTGAGTTCATCCAGGAGGTTGGACAGAGTCACCCGGTTGGACTCTAGATCAGCTCGCTGCTGCACTATCTGGTTGATTGAGGTCAAGAGTTTGATGCCTGAGGGGGAATGAAGAGAGTAGAGATAATTTAATACCGTCCTGTGGGTTCGATCAAGACGTAGGCCAGTGTTACTGGGTCTTCCTACTGGAATTTTTAGCAGTAGCTGGCGCATCTGGATTAATACCCCGTTGGTAGTAATTATGCTCGTCCTGTATTTCATCGTAAGTACCTATCTAGAAAACCAGAGTTTAAAGAAAAAAAAAAACCGGCCAAGTGCGAGTCGGATTCGCGCACCGAGGCCCGAGGATTCCGTACAATTTAAAATGATTCAAAATATTTTTATTATATGATGTAACTAAGAATTTACGGTTTTCGCAATGTTTCCTTTATCTGTGCTATAGGACGTTGCTTCGTACCAAATTTCAAGATTCTGAGTTCCCTGTTTTTGATTCCCTTCAGTGTCGAAAATTTGCGGAAATTTGCGGCATAAACGGCTGTATCTTTTGATTGCGTTGGCTTAGAAGTTTGATTTTTTCACAGCTCCAAGGGTCAGTAGACCTGAGTATTTGATATAAATTCCAGCTGGATACCTCCACGAAATCCTGAGAAAAAGGGTCTTGACAGACAGACAGACGGACGGACGGACCGACAACAAAGTGATCCTATAAGGGTTCCGTTTTTTATTTTAGAGGTACAGAACCCTAAAAAAAAGAAAATATAAATTTAAACATATTCACGAAAGTTGACGCATAAAAAATAAAGCACACAAACGCAAAAAGAACAATACAATACACATCTACTCTACACCTTGTCAAACACCTACCTAGCTATTGATTCGTCCACTATAGAATAAATCTGTCTAGTCCAGGCTTATGTTAGGTTATTCTACTTATGCGCTGAGAGAAGCTTCGGACCTAAAATCAGCATTGCCGTGAGCATGGCTATACTGCCAGTTGTTTCGCGTTGCGCATTTTTTTGCATTTAGTATAGGTATGTGTCGCAGCCAACTGGTTTAATTAGCCGTTTAGTTAACCACCTAGCCTTTTAACTAAACGACGGCCGTTCAACTAACGGCCTGAATTATGAATATAGTTTAGATTGGAACTGTAATCAATTACGCGAGAGCAGAATTGGTCGCAGTAACTAAGCCAGGGCACCCCGACCAAATGAGTTAGGTTAGAACTGTGACCAACCGAGAGCCGAGAGAACGAAGCGAGGAGAGCGCTATTTCAAAAGGCCAGGCGGTTGACTACACGGCTTTTTTAACCAAGTGGCTGCGACATATGTAAGCTTTTAATCTATCCTTGAATTCCATTTTTTATTGCATGTGTATCCTGTATTGTGTACATAACTTACGCTGCTCATTCAACCGGAATCTCTGCGCCGCCGGGTGGAAGTTACAGGCGTCAGGGCTCGGAGCGCCCGAGTCATGTCCCGGGTAGGACTGAGAGCTGACATAGTTCGGCGAGTCCGTCGAGTCCTGGGGAGAAGACTGAGAAGATTACGTTAGGTCTTTTTCTTAGCGTTTCGATAGCAATCTAAATATATGGACTCTGTCCAGAATTCAGCCACTTGTTTGGCACCATCACCAGCGTCCATCAGTTCCTGTAACGTGCAGCTGACAGGACACGCAGGACACGATATTAAGTGTCCCATCGTTTGTGGAACAGTACCACATTTACACTCCAAGTCGGAGTCGTCTATGAATCTCCACCTGAACAGGTTTTCCTTGCTTTGGCCAACAGTAGGTTAGACGTTAGGTTTATGTTAGCTTAATTAATGTTTGGAAGACCTGGTCCAAAGGAAGACAGATTTAAATACACCTTCAGCTTTCTGCCCTAAGAACCTCGACTACCTTTAGGGCAGTCTGGTAGAGCAGTTACCGTTACTGGGTAATCATGGCTGGGGGCTTAACGTGGGCTTTTCCTGAATTTGGCTTCTGCTGATATGAAAGTAGATACCTAAGGTTGACGTGTGGTGGCTCTATTTTAATAGTAATACAATCGATTGGTGAGGATGTATTGACCTAAAATCAGTTACCATACTAGGTGAACCAGCTCCTGGGTTCACCTCTTTTCTACACTCATGAAAACAGAAGGCCAATATTCTCGTAATTTAAAAGGTTAAAATCTAGTCGCACTTTCTCATAATATCGGCGACAAACAAATGTCAAAAACTTGTCAAAATGTATGGAAATTAGTAGTACCTACTTTTTGACAATTTGAGACTGAGATCATACTGTGAACGTTCTTAAAATTACGAGAATTGCCCCGCTGAACCTCATTCTGAATCATTTTGATTTTTTTATTTCAATCATTTTCATCATGGATATTGCTAATCCATTGCTTCATGTGTTCGAAAAATGTGTCTACTCAACAACGTAAATAACGCAATGAATGTGGTTGATCTGTCAAAATGCAAGCCTTTACTACTGTTAGTGTGTTACGAAATTACCCCGCTGGTAAATCGCTCTACTAGGTCTAGATTGGTTTAGGTGTATACTTACTGAAATAGAATCACCACACTGCGGAATAAAAATTCGCAAAGCTAGCAAAAACATTCCGTTCTTAAGTACAAATTTTGATCGATCTATTCAGTCGAAATCACTCACACTTAACTATGTAGGTTCTATAACAATTGTTTCTCATTTACCTTGATACCAACGTACTGCTTAACGATCTTAAAGTTGGGTTTTAACCAAAACTTCATCTTTAAAACCGGCATGGCGATCAATGCACACAGCCTTTACAAAACCCAAAAAAGATGACAAAACACTGCAATCGATTAGAAGAAGTTTTTTGATAGTTTTTCGTTTGTCAAGTTTGCGTGCAGACATGCAATGGGATCGTTATAATGAGTTTGTCATGATATGGAACTGTCTTTTTCAAAGTAGGGCATCGGGCTATGAGAATTAGGTTAAAGAAGTTTGCATTATTTATTAAAGATGTAAATCTGTCCCATGCAATCACCAAGAATTTTTTCTACTCGTGGTTTCACCCGCATAAGTTTCGATCCCGTGGGAATATCGGGATAAAAAGTATCCTATGTATTAATCCTGGTTATAAACTATTTGTGTGCCAAATTTCATCCAAATCCGTTCAGTAGTTTTTGCGTGAAAGAGTAATAAACATCCATCCATACAAATTTTCGCGTTTACAATATTAGTAGGAAGTATGATATTATGCAAATGTCCTGCAGATTTGGTAACTTCGTGTGACGGGTCGTTCTGCTCCCCTCAAATAGGGTTGAGCTACACGATGACTGATACCTACATGCATGATGTTTGTTGGGACAGGTCAACTTAAAGATGCAATGGCTCTTTCTTCCAAAGGCCCCCCCTCCAAATTCAAATTCAAAATATCTTTATTGTTACAGGTCTTAAAAATAAATTAAAGTTCCAATGTGTCCTGCCTAATAGGCATACAATAATTATTTAGTGTCATTAGATTTAAAATGATTTTACACGTCTAATTTAGTTATTATAAATGTCAAAATATCAATATACAGTCAAATAAATACATGGTCAACAATTCAATCAATAATTCAAGAAATCTTGGATCGTGTAGTATGCTTTATCAATTAAAAAGTTACGTAATTTATTTTTAAATACTTGAAGTTCCTTAGTGCTCAGAATGTCAGCAGGTATTTTGTTGTAGGTATATTTTTGATGCCATGCCAAAGAAGCTTTTGTTAAATAGAGCCGTTTTATGTGGTACATTAGAAATTTTAAACATATATCTTCTCGATTTGAGTTTATCAAATAGATTTTCATTTGTCTTTATAAATACGGTTACTTCATAAATGTAAATTGCAGGAAAGGTCAATATTTTAAATTTTTTGAAGTATGGTTCACATGAATCAGGAACACGGATACTAGCAATCGCACGTACACACCTTTTTTGCGCTTTAAACACTAATTCCCTATTAGTGGCATTGCCCCAGTTTATGACTGCATATCTCAGTGTCGACGAAACATAAGCATGGTATGCGTTCAAAAGAACTGATTGATCAACAATTTTGGACAATTTATACAAAGCATATGAGTACTGATTAAGTTTATTGCATATACTGTGTAATGTGTGCTTGCCAAGTCAAATCATTATCTATCCAAAGCCCTAGAAATTTAACGCAGCTGAATTGTTCAATTTTCGTCCCATTATAATGAATATTGATGTGACGATCCAGACATGGCCCTGCATTGTTCAACTCCTCTCTCTTCGCTACTCTAACTGTTTGGACTTCAAAAGAGTTTGTTTCGGCATTTCTTCTCAGGGAGCTAGAAAATGCCGGCGTCATCCAGTTTTAAAATACTGACGGTGCGGGTTGGTAGCTCTTTGTCACATGTCTTCGAATTTTCGGTATTAGGACATGCCGGTTTCTTCACAATGTTTTCCTTCGCCATTTTGAGAGCAGTGGTAATGAAATAATCTATGCAAAGTAAAGCGCCTGTCTGTCAAAGTAAAGAGGTTCGGTCCTACGATCTACTACTCGTAGATTGCAGGACCGCTACCAGTTGGTCACCACTGTTTCCAGTCGTGTCATTTTTAGGTACTTCAAAATGGTTGAGCTGAATCGTGCTAATCCATGCGTCATGTTCGTGAACGGGCGCCGTCAGTAGGGACTGGTCATCTCTTTGCTGCCATGGCTTATTTTAATTTAATATTTGAATTGTTTTTATTTTTTATTTTTTTTCATTACGGACGCTTTTAACGTTCTGCATCGTTCTCACATGCATAATTTCTAACATGAACTTTGTAACCATATTATTCTGATTTAAAAGAGTGTCCATGGAGTTTCTTGCCCGTTCTTCTCCATAGGTACGCTACTACGCTTTGGAATGGGCAACTAGCTTCCGACCGACCCCTTGACAATTCAAAAGTGCCTGTAATTGGTTTAATTGAAATAAATACTTTGAGTTTGAGTTTGGGTATTCTGGGTTTGAACATGTCACAGACAGAGACTGTTTGATATCTCCACAGAATAACTAAGCTATAGTGGTACTAGACCAGCCATATACTAGCCGAAGAACATAACCGTGGGGGTAGACGTTTTTTTGAGTGAAGACCGCGAATCGGTAAACGTAGGTAAGTTAAGACACCCTTTTTTTTTTTTTTTTTTTTTTTAGGTGTAGCGATGATCTTCGCATGGTGGCTGGGTAGCAGCTGGATGAGAGTTGCTGAGGATCGAGTTGAGTAATTGGAGAGGCTTATGTCCAGCAGTGAACTGCTCTATGCTGACTGATGATGAGGTCATAAACGCACATAACTTTGGGCAGGGATGTCTTGAAATTATCAATAAGTCATTTACTTAAATTAAGATGTCAATCAGCACTTACAGGCAGCCCCTTCCCTTGGCCCCTAAAACGCCCACCCACCACCACTTCACCACTTCCTAGTGCTTTAGCTGAGAAAAAGAAGTGTCACACCCACCTTTTTGTGACCTATTTAGATAAAATGATCTGGAGATTACCAAATACTGCCTATTTAATACTATTAAAATCTCTGTGAGAAGCATGCTATCGATAGTGTCAATCCCTAGCATCAGGAGAAACGACCGCTCACTTTTACCTAAATTTTCACGGTGTGATTTCAACAGAATGGTTAGACCGGCTGGAATTGGAGTCTGCATACTTACACTGACAATCGGTTTATATTTGGGCATGTGATCATCGCCGGTAAACCTGACCGTGTGGTGGGTACTCCGCTGCTTCCCGGGATGCACCATCTTTACCGACTTTCACGCTCACTCCATCTGTAAACTATGACAATAATATTAGCCTGTTACTCTCACTGGAGGGCAAAGGCCAGAGAAGGAAGGAACACAAAGCATTTATTATAATTCAACCATTTACAGGCACTTTTGAATTGTCATGGAGTCGCCAGTCAGAAATAGAAAATATTTATTTTCCTGGTAATACAGCTTCATATTTTCGAGCCCGAAGATACAGACTAACTGTCTAGTTTGAGGCTCACTGGCAAATAATATATTGTAACATAGCTGTAGGTACTATTTTAAGCTACTCGTGCCGTTTCAACTTGCTGTTAAACTGGGAACCACTGTACCTATTACCTGGACCACAAATATTTTCTATTTCTATTACTAAAAAAACAACAATCAAGCGAAAAAGTAGACATATTGGGGCTTCACAACAAATTAAATTGATTTCAAAACAAGGAGCAAATTTATTAAATTAATACCTGTAATTACCACGCACAACGCCAATTACGTGCCTTCCTCCAGCATTTTGAACAAAAACACTAAACTTTACACTTCTCAGCCCCATACACGTTCAAACCTCACTATTTTCGCTTGAATTTTGACCGAATTCTGCAGAATTATTTGCATGATGTCCAAGAGGCACAGTCGTCAAATATGGAAGTATAGGATGCTCCATTTTTCTTTTTCATTCTACTCATTTGTTATCTTTGCTAAAGCAAACTCTTGAATGCATGTCAAGTTTATTAAACCAAGCAAAGTCCTCCAGACCGAGTTTCGGCCACGGCGACAAATCTCAAACGGAGAAGAGACATCGGCGCGGGAGATATTAAGTATAGTACAAAAGTGTGCGCGCAGACACAGGTGCACTCTCTCTTCCCTCACTCTCATAGTCCGATGGGACGGCAATCCGAAACGACCGGAGAGAGATCAGGCGCAGGACTCACTGCTTAACGTGCTTTCCGAGGCACGGGGGTATCACATCGCCAACTTCCCAACTCCAGGATGTTACTATGAAATTCCCAACGGGACCGGCTAAGGATTTAGCCAATCTTTGATGAGATATAGTGAATGTATGTCATGTATGAGGTAAATGTAAGAACCATGGATCCGTTTTTTATGATATTTTGATGTTGACTTGAAAGAGCATGGCAGTTGAGAATATGTCATGCACACTTAAATGTCTCACTGATGGTGGCGCGTGTGTTGGATCATTCGGTTCCCTACAAAATGGTTGAGCTGGGTGGTGCTGATCCACGCGTCATGTTCGTGAACGGGCGCCGTTGGTTGAGACTGGTCATCTTTTTTACATTGTTCTCACATATAGAAGCAATAAGAATAATGTACCCAGGATTTTGTAATAATATATTGATTTAAAAGAGTGTCCGTGGAGTTTCTTGCCCGTTCTTCTCCATAGAGATCTACGTTTTTGGAATGGGCGACTAGCTTCAACTTTCTGACTAACTGGCCGACTATTTAATTTTGACAATTCAAAAGTGCCTGTAAATGGTTTAATTGAAATAAATGATTTGAGTTTGAGTTTTGAGTTTGAGTTTGACTAAACTAGGATATATTTGATTGAATTTTCGTATGCAGACTGGGAACTTCATATTATCGTCTCCACTAATACGAGTACGAGCTCATTCTAGCACAATAATTCTATAGCGTAGTTGAATGCAATACCTAAACGATAAAACAAAAGAAATGCTTCCTGACTTGAAAGTAATTTCACAGTGACATACATATCCTCATTCGCTTGGCACTAGTCAGGCCGTAATTAGAGACTCGGATTGTTTAAAACTGAAAACTAACTGCAATTTTCTTTAGTAAACGAACATTTAATTAACGTCTATTAGACAAAACTGATGGGATGGTAGAATACATTAGCAAGACAACTAGATAACGAAATAATTCAATGAAAACTCAGTTTTACACGACTTGGCGCAGTGGCTGAGTGGTGGCTGCTAAGCTATATCCGACCCTAGGGGTCACAGGGTTCGCTTCCCGCACATAACTTGTAGGAAGGATATTAGAAGGTATATTTTTAATTAAGGGTCAGTTTCTAGTCTAACCTGATGCAGCTGAATACCAGTATTTTACATGGACCGACTGCCTACATGACCTTCAGAGCCCAGTGACTAGGTAACATGATACGCCTTGGTAAGACTGGTTGTCAGACTTTCGGGCTTCTGACGACCAGTAGCGACTGTCAAAGATGACAACCGTGACAACAAATGACAGCCGTTAAGGTATATTTTTAACCTTTTGAACGCCATTGTCACATATATATGTGACAAACGAAATCTTACCCTGAACGCCAACGTCACAAATATAATATGACAAATACACGTCGCACCATATTATGAAATAAACAATTTAATCATTACTGGAATCCCTATTTGTTATGAAGGTCATTTGACAGAAAAAGTGGCCTGGCGTCAGGGGTACGGCGGTACGTTTATACTCTGGCGTTCAAAAGTTAATTACCTACAAATAAAATGTTTTATCCAAGCCCAGCGTTGGTCCACTGTTACCTACATCCACGACACAGAAGACAAAGAAAAGACTTTGTACATATCCCTTTCCGACTTAAAAGAGGTAGTTTTTTTTTTTTTTCTTAAAAATGTTAAACTCTACATTGTGAACATCCTGTAACTTCTAACAAGCCGTACTTGGTACGAAGAGGCGTGTATCATAAAAAAATATTATCATAACCCCAGCTTTGCCAATGATCTGCCATTATGGACGGCGTTATGCTACATTAACCAGGAAATTATTGAGTTTGTGAGGCCATTACCTGAAAATAAACGGGTTTAACCTTCAAAATTAACGAGGAAAATAGGCCTAGAAAGTGATTTAACTTATTTAATTAAATAACTTTTACTACTTTTTAAACTAGCAGCGCCCCGCGGTTTCATCCGCTTATGTGTCCATCTCGTGGGAATATCGGGATAAAATGTATCCTGTGTGTTATTCTAATGTATATGCTATATTACTGTAAAGTTTCATCACAATCTGTTCAATAATTTTCGGTGAAAGAGTAACAAACATCCATCCCTGTATCCTTATAAATTTTCGCGTTTATAATATTACAGTAGGACTAGTTGGGCCCCGCAGTTTCGCCCGCATAAGTGTTGATCCCGTGGGAATATCGGGATAAAAAGTTTTTTTTTTTTTTTGTTGCCCCACACTAGGAATTTCTCCTGTGTCGTGGGTGCATTTACATTTACATACACAAACAGCCAGACCCGGAACAACTAATTGTAGGTCATACAAATATTTGTTCCGTGCGGGAATCGAACCCGCGACACGCAGCGCAGCAGCCAACCGTGCCGTCAAATATTCTATGTGTTAATCCAGGGTGTCAACTACGTCCATACCAAACATGAAAATTGGTCCAGCCGTTTGAGTGTGAAGAAGTAACAAACATAATATCCATCCCTCCATCCTCATAAACTTACGCGTTTATAATATTAGTAGGATATGGCACAAAAAATAACTTTTTACATTTCTAACGATGCAAGATGTAAATACAACTTAATTTTATGATGAGACCGCTTTATTTGACGGCACATAGAAAAGGGTGAATTTTCCAACCATCATCATCTGCCTAGCCTTTTCCCAACTATGTTGGGGTCGGCTTCCAGTCTAACTGGATGCAGCTGAATACCAGTATTTTACATGGAGCGACTGCCTATCTCACCTCCAATACCCAGTTAGGGCTTCTGACGACCCGTAACGACTGCTGTCAAATATCCACGAATTACAGCCGGGACCAACGGCTTAACGTGCTTTCCGAGACACGGAGGGGTCTAGGTATGTAAAGATGGTCACCCGTCCACAGACCAACCGCGGGAAGCATAGCTTAACCTGATCGATTGGCCTGTGCGGCTGTTGTTGTTGTTGTGTTGGCTGTTATAAAGGAATAGTTTTTAATTACATGAATGTGAAAAAGTGTCAAATTAAATATGATAATAGTTACAAAAAAGGAGCTACGTCTGCCAACAAACTGTTTTGCAGTTTGGCGGAGGTAAATATAATAGGTAAAAAATTGTTTCTGTGAATAAACACTTTTTCATTTTTCATTTATTTGATTTTTTTCATTATTTAGCCACTAGCCACGGGCCCCTCGTGATAATCGCCTGGAAGCCATAACTAAACTCAAAAAACAATAAATAAACACAAGCAAAACGCTAGTACTTCTTGGTACACTGCCGCACAACGCCGTCCCTCCAGTGACAGGGCCGAAGCACAAAATATTAGCACAAGGCACGCGACACAGAAACACGCACAGAGCGCTAGTTAAATTGTTGCTGTTACGTAATTTTCAAAACATTGTACTTACAGGTTTCAGGCTCACTGATAGGGATATTAGCACACAAATACCATAGATCTAGCTTAATCCCAAACTATGTTGGTTGGAAGTGAACCTTACTTGCTAGAGTTTCGTAGCTAAGCGGAACCCAGGTAGGTTGTCGTAAGCTAGCTAATGCACTGACATTCGTCGGTGACTACCTACATACTTAAATGCCAGCTTTCACCAACACTTGGCGACACTTATTGTAATAGATACCTAGCGCGTACTTACCTGTGTGCTGTCAAACAGGATGAATAGGGGTCAGGGGTGAATCGGGACGAAACTTTAAAAGGAATTTTAAGATTTTAGCATTGAAATAATAATTATAGTCCATAAAGGACTCTAATGTGTTTACTGTACTTACTATAATTAACGTTTAAGTGACTTGTTGGCAACTAATAATAGGTAGGTACCTACCTATTATTTCAACGTAAAAATCCATTTTAAAGTTTGTAGTTGTACCGATTCACCCCGTTGTTGTAGGTACACGTAGGTACTGAACAGACGCCAGCACATCAAGCTACTACAATCTGTCAAATTTCTTTATAGATTTTCAACTTTATCACTAAAGCATTAAGGTTCTAGGTTCATTGGGAAAATTTGACAGTTTCGGGTAGCTTGACCTGCTGGCGTCTGTACAATCACGAGCACCAATATGTCAACACTTGGCAACTTTCAATTGCGATTTTTTTGTGAAATAACGAATGCAACGTTGAAATACGACACATTACATAAACATAAGGGTTCGAAAATGCTATGTTCGTTGTTACATAAAATTTCATTAAAAAGTAAAGGAGTAAATCGCTTTTGAATAAAGCCGAGTGTATACATACTTTTGCTCGAGACTGTAGGTACTTACAGTAGCTCTACTTGACTAAACGGGTAGTTCTAGGTATGTAAACTATAAGTATGTTTATCACTAGACCGAGACCCCGAAAATCCTACTACAGTTTGCCGGGAGAGACATCAGACCGGTCAGACACTCTAGTAGGCCTCGTGTAGTTTGTAAGACAAGCAATATTTTTCAGCAGACCATGACTCCCCATGACTCAACTTCGCAGATCAGCAGGTATAATTGTATTCTTACGTCATGGGCAAAGAACAACTTTGACGACGGCGACGGCTTTTTTGTTGCTTTGCCCAAGCTAAGCACTGCTCTAGCGTGTCCTAGCAGACGTACTGCTAGGACAACGCAACAGTGGTTAAGTCCGGACCCAGTTTACCATGCCTCTGTACCACAATCAATATATCTGCCTAGCCTGTTCCGAACTATGTTGGGGTCGGCTTCCAGTCTAACCGGATGCAACAGAATACAAGTATTTTACATGGAGCGACTGCCTCTGTACCACAATAGTGACATGGTAAAGATAACCTTTTAATTTCGTGTAGAAATTGTCATGTTGTCTGCTTTTAGGAGGGCAGACTTCTACACGTTACTACTAGTGCTAAAAGAATCTTTTGGCGCTTGAATTGACGGGAAGCCGTTGTTTTTTTGCCAAAAAAAACCTTGTGCCTGTACAGTTTAATAGTTGTACTTGGGGATCTTCTGGCGCGTGTCCAACCCGGAACTGAAGCCGCCATTCTGTTTTTTTAATAAGTCCTATAAAGTACTTTACCTAGGTATTGATACTACTTGCGGAATGATTATGATACGCGAACAACTCGCGTCACTCGGGCAAGGTAGTTGGAAGAACATAGCGACTAGCGGCGTGTGACGTGACCGTGTAAATCGCAAATACTATAGGTAAATACCTAGTATATAGTAGTGCTTACAGAAAACAGACTCATGAGGGTTTATGTGCGTATGCTGTCATGTCAGCGATTTTATGTTTGAGATGAGGTTCGATCGTCAGTTACTACACACTGAGGGCTTACCACCAACTTTTTTGTTTTATGACTAAGTACAAAAAAGAAGTGCAGTACAACTTCTGCCCTACTTATGAGCTGGTGGTAAGCCCCCTGGTCGATCCGAGTGACTCAGTGTCAGTGTTTAATTGTGTGCAAAGTACGGTACGGTTCAGGAATGAAACACCAAACATTTTTATAACTTTTTAATAATTATCCTTAGTTTATTCGTTCTCCTGGCTACGAAGACGGGCCGCCGAGTTGGTAACCCTGATGCTGAGTTGCTGTGCGCGCTCAACGATGGTCTTGCGTTTCTTAGACGAGACTCCGTGGGCGATCTCTGCGCAGTATTTCCTGTTCTGCATCATCAGGATCTCGAGCTCACGCACATTGTGGACCAGCACCTGAGGAAAATGGCGAATTTATTATTATGACTTCATACCAGTTTGTTGCATGTAATAATAAACCACCTACTAAATACCAATGTTTGAGGCAGTAGAGCGTGGGAGCGAGACGACACGAGATTCAATATGGTGTCCAGAAGGCCAAATCGCACTATTGAAAATGTTCAAACTCTAGTTTGCCATCTCATCTCAGCAACAATTTTGTGAGCATAAAACCGAACCCTACATTTTTTTCTTTTGATGAATTAGTTTTTTTTGACAGATTGAGAATTCTTGGAAGAATTCTTAAAAATATGGAAATTGCCACTCAGTAATCCCAAGGGTCGTAAATACAGTGTCGTTCTCGCACTTTTCATGACCACAACTGCAGCCAATTTTAGCCTTTAGTAGTGTGACAGTCAAATACGCAACCAGTTTAATTTTTAGTTTTGTCCCATGCTTTCTCATCACTTGGTGTTTAGTTGAGACAGAAATACTTTTAAAGATGTCTTTAAGTTAAAGTGCCATTTGAGTATTTGAAAGTAAAATGTATCTACCACTATGACCAGGTAGCCACATGCAAGCTACATGGAATAGGATTTGGTAGAATTTAATCTGGCAAGGTAACAAATTGTAATTATCATATGGAATGTATAACACAGAGTGCCCTTGCGTATGGGGTCCATACTCTCATTTAAAATAAAAAAAGGTATGTGTATGTCAACCACATTAATAAATGAAAATAATAAATTATGACTAATTTAGTTAGGGAAACAGAAAAATATGTTTACAAAATAAATATAGCAATATTGTGGTCTGCTACGAAAGAAGAAGCTACTGAGTTATGTTGTGGTAAAAAGATGAGCCAGGAGTGCAGCTGCCTGACCAGGGTACAGGGACTGACACAAATCATGAGCGCTTGGTTTAACAACATCCCCACTCTGTAATCAAGCGCTCAAGATTTGTGCAGGTTACTGTACAACATTGAAGATTTAGTATCATCACATAAGGAGATTTTCTTTGGCATTTCTAGGGCCCTATTTCTCGAAACTATTAGTTTACTAGTATATTAGTTAATAATTACTAGTGTAAAAATTACAAGTCCTAATATTTCCTGTTTCTCAAAAACAGGTACTGGACTAATAACTAATTGTAGCAGACTAATAAAAAATATTAGGCTGGCTTGGCTGAATACCTACACATACATATTACTCATGCCTCTTTACTTATTAAAAAAAAACGGAAAAGTTCCCGCCGTGTTTGGACTCGTTTGATTTTGTCGTTTGCACATTGGCGGTAAAAGCGGATTGTTTTATTTTAAGTTTCTTTTTCTCTACTAATATTTATTTAATTAAATTAGATAGCCACTATCTGCGAGTAATATTGTGTTAGTTACTCCAGCAATTTTCCATTCTACGAAAAAGTCCACTGTGGCGTAGAACTCTCGAATTGTGCACTGACCTCGGCCCATTAGCATACGAATAATAAAACTGTAAAGCGGGACCGCAAACTACTAAACTATTTGTTGAGTGGTTCCCGTGCTTATCTACAAATTGTTCTTAGTTTTCATTTGGGGCATCAATAGGACTCTGTGGGCACTAATGTGTCCGAATCTGACCACATTTTATATATTTTTTAAATTAAATTTACTAATAATTTTGGCTAATATTTTTTACAAGCCTTCTGAGACTAATAGCTTTATCAGTGTAATTTACAAGAGTATTTAATAACATATAGTTTTATGAAACCAAATTGAATTTACTCAGGTAATTTTAACTAATATTTATTAGTTGGCAACTAGTAACTAATATTTTACTACCGTAGCTTCGAGAAACGCACACTAGCAAACTTGTAAAAAATATTCGTTCATGGACTCATATTATTAGTCTAATAAGTTTCGAGAAATAGGGCCCAGCAGGATTATATGAAGAGGGTGTCTTATTAATTTGATGTTTTGTCCACCTAGAAACAGGTGAGGTTGTAGACAGACTAAATGTTTACCATAAACAAGATAAACATTTAAAACAGAGTAACCATGGGGTTTATTTTTTGTTAGCCTACATTGTGCCCCAGTGCTGGGCAAAGTCCTCCTCTTTTCTTTCCAATCCTCCCCCTGTCTTGTGTGATCTCTGGCCGTGTTGACCCTGCAAACGTTACCAGATCACCGCCACATAGGTTTATGTGAAATAAAATATTCAGAATCTTACCTTGCGGAAACCATTGGGTAGCATGTGACGGGTCTTCTTGTTTGAACCGTAACCGATGTTGGGCATCAAGTACTGTCCCTTGAAACGCCTGCGCACCCTGTTGTCAATACCTGTAAGTGGGGAAAAGTCAGTTGAGTTTTAGATGGACAGGGTCAATCAGAGACCATCGTGGGTCAGTTGAGGTTTACATAGACCTGAAGGCCAAAAATCATTCAAAACCTAGTCGCAGTCTCATCTCAGCGACAATGAATGTCAAAAACTTGTCAAAAATGCAGGGAAATTCCGAGGTATTTTTGACAGATTAAGACTGAGATCAGAGATGAATGATTTGAATATCAAATGGTTTTAGAAAATCCAAGTGACCATTCGAAGTTGTTGACTGCTTTTTACTTCAAAAGCTAAAACAAACAGTAAAATTCTACATTGAGGACCTTACTGTCTCTTTCAGCAGATAAATTAGAAATAGAATGTAATTATCTGCTAGATAAGTTAACTGGAATTTATCCAGAATTAATCAAACAGGCCGTAGTTAGATCTTTAACAGAGTTCTTATTTGATATTTTATAGTTAAAATGTATCTACCACTATGACCAGGTAGCCACATGCAAGCTACATGGAATAGGATTTAGTAGAAATTAATCTAGCAAGGTAACAAATTGTAATTATCATATAGAATGCATAACACAGAGTGCCCTTGCGTATTCTTATAAAAAATATTCATGTTAGAAGTGTTAGTCAACCACATTTTAATGAAAATAATCAAAATTAAGTTATGAATTTTTAGTTTAGGAAAATGTAATGTTTACACTAATTAGAGCAATGTTGTCTGCTAAATGTTCAATAATTTAGTTTCATAATTAGTTTACAGTGTAAACACTAGATTACAGAAAAATCTAAGGTTAGAATTCAGAATCAAGGTGTGTTTACAAAAAGACAATGTTGTCAAAGATTCAGCCATTATTTAACCTTTTTTGAGGTTTATTTCATAATTAATAGAGATGGGTTTATAACTCCTTTGTATGATTTCTTTTTCGTACATTTAGGTACCAAGGAGTTGCATGAAGGAGGTTTTCATCAAATGATCCCTCGCTTTGGGCTAATCATAACCTCATCGATAAAGTTAGTAAGTTTACTATAACACATTTTATGCAGTGGGATAGCCTGAAATATCTCATAATTACACTACAAATAAAAATAATTGACAAAATATTAGTCAAAATAAGGTTATCATAGGCGACAATGCCGACATAAAACACGCGTACTTACCTCTGGGTTTACGCCAGTTACGCTTGAGTTTGTCATAGCGATCCGATTGATGGCGGATAAATCTTTTCGTCCTCTTTTTGACGATTGTCGGCCTGTATACAGGGCGGATTGCCATTTTGTATGTTTCTTACTGAAACGCGGCTGTGAACCACGCGGTGACACGGCCGCACGAAAAGGAAAAAGGAATAGACAAGCAGAGACATTGCTAGAGTTCCAGTATGTTTTCGTCTGGTAATCAAAAGCGTGGCAGGGAATAAATATGTTATGAAATTAAATTAGTGTCTATGGTTCTCAAGATTTGTAAAAATGTTGTTGTATAAATTATTCAGAGACCTATCTGTGTTCAGGAATGTGTTACAGTAAATAAAGAGCTAAGAAAGGAAATTGGGTCATAAAGGCATTTTCAAAAACATTGAACAATGATGAGAAGACTTGAGCGAAACGTATCGCAAACGTGGCTCTCATTGGAAATATTCTAAAGAGTCAGTCACACTCACAGACGTTACAGTAGTGGTGCTAATGAAATATATCGTTTTGGTAGCATTAAGAAAACAGGCGTTTCAGAGATGCAATCTCGGACAACCAAGAGCAGCATCTAACAGTTTTCATGCCATGGGAATAAGTCATGAATTTCGAACAAAGACGGAAAAAACACTTTGCAAGTGTTTTTGCCGTCTTTGTTCGAAATTTAATTTGAAACTAAGCAAATTGGAGAATGAATAAAATGCATAGATAAAAAGTGACTACTGGTCACCAACTCACCACACCACCCATGTTGACTATTTCAGAAACTGTTGTGTTCAGTAAATCATTAGGAAGGTGGTCATAATATTATCGTTCTTCGACTCCTGTCCACACATGCTTTTTAAGAGTTCAATTGTACTACCTTTGTATGTCAAATCATATTAATTGGGAGTCAAAACTTATCTAAATTCGAAAATAATCTTTTAAATAATAATATTATACGGCGTAACTATCATGAATGGAAAAGAAGGTACCTATTGGTCGTATTGAGAACTTCTCTTTTTTGATGTCGGTTAATATAAAAAAAAAACAAAATTATTAGAACTGGAACTCGAAATACTTGGTACGGTCAGGGCCAGGAATAGTTTTATGCTCCCAAATGTACAATATGTAAGCATTATAAACACAACATAATAATTTTCTTGATAAATATTCATTCTTTGCTACTGCGTAGTAAAGTTTAGATTTTATCTATAGACAAAAAAATATAATCTGTACTAACCTATTAACAATTATTTCATGACAGTTATCTGCACGCTGAGAACAAACCAATTTCTCTATGCCACAGACGCCAAATGTCGCCATCGATCAATGACATTTTGTGTAGTTGAATTTATTGATATAAAGCGTTAATGTAAATAATAAACAATATCATCATAAAAGTCGGCTTCCAGTCGATATGTATGCCAAGGGCAAGGGCTCTACGGTGCCTTCGGACGCTCAGGCTCGCGAGAAATTGGCGCTCTATGTGTACGAATACTTGCTTCATGTCGGTGCAACCAAAGCGGCGCAAACATTTCTATCTGAAATACGATGGGAGAAGAATATAACACTGGGCGAGCCGCCCGGGTTCCTCCACTCGTGGTGGTGCGTGTTCTGGGACCTGTACTGTGCCGCGCCAGAGCGACGAGACACTTGTGAGCACTCTTCCGAAGCCAAGGCTTTCCACGACTATGGTTTTGTCAATTCTGGCTATGGAGTCAACGGTATCGGCCACAACGCCGGCCCGGCGCCGCCTAACGACGGTACGTGTGCTAAATACGCGAATAATCGCGCCTACAACTGTAAAATTTTGTTTTTTACTACGTGTTTTTAGGCCATCGTTTCTGTTATCTCTGGCGTTAATAAACATGGATTTCCTGATTCTTAAGTCTATATTTAGCTAACGGTAACGGTTCCAAGATAATTTTTCACGTTTTTTTCATGTTTTGATGTAATTATGTGGTGTTTTTTTAGCAGATACATGTCTAACCCACAAATTAGGCATGCATAAGATGGTGCGTCTGCCCTTGTCTCTGCTACTATATAAACAAATACAAGCCACTGATAACATAGATATCACAGTTTTGTGACATTTGTAACATGTTTTTATGCGAAGCGCTGACATGACAACAAGATCTGATGACCGAAACACCAAAATTTTACTCCACATATCTATTTGAAATGTATTTTCTACTAATACAGAATAATTAAACTAAAAATATCATTCTACTCAATATTTTGCAAGACAGGTGTTAACATAAAAAAAGCCTACATATTTGTACTTACTACACTATACAGAAAAATAGAAAGTGCACTTTCTAATTTCATCGTTTCCATGGTGAAGAGACAAAATAACTAAACTTTTACTTTTTATTTGTTAACATTTTTACATTATTTGGTTTCAATCTTAACCTAGATACTGCAATGAGCCTTCTAGAAGACCTAAAAAGACCTACGTACAACATGCATACAACCCCTAATAATACAACGGGCCTTTTAAAAGACCGTCTTTTCCTGGCTTAAAAAATAATAGTTTCAGTAACATCTCGGTTAAATACTGAAAATTATTATGAAACAACATTTTCAAGACAGTATAAATCACTTTTAACCATCACATATTGAAATAACATATGGCTCAAATTTCCTGCAAATATGTTTGGCACAAATCAATAATATTTATTCTGTCATAGAGGTTTTATAAAATTTAAACAAGTCACAAGAGATCCTGTAGCCACACATAAAAAAAAACCATAAATAATGCAACACTGCCAGTGTATTTGTTCCCTTCCACATTTAACCTTTAAAGCAAGAGAGAACAGGCATCTTCAACGCTTGTTCCATCTTAGACCTCAGCCTTTGCTTTCCATCAGGAGTGATTGAGGTAGAGAGCAAGCACATTCAACAATAAAAAAAAAATAGTTGATCACTATAGTAACGGTATAAGGTTTTCTATTTAATTTTCTAAACTGACTTTAATAGTTCCTTTTCTCTGAACCTTTTTTCCACCTGGTTAACTTTACAAACAAACAGGATAAGTACCCAGTTTGTAAAAACCGGATGAAGAATTTGAGCAGGAAATCTTCAATACTGAAGATTTGAAAAAAAAAATGGTCTATAAATCTACAGTCCTCAAGGCCTACAACATTCTCACATTCACAAAGTATAAAAGAGATCTATCATAAAGAAAAGAAAGAAAGAAAACTATTTTATTCTACACAAACAAAACGCACAATTACAACTAAAACAACTACAAAACAACAACTAATAAAGTTAAATAAAATATAAAAACCTATTAAAATCAAATGATATGATTGCCATTACAACCACTAATAAAGAGTTGAAATTAGAATTTGTCTGTATATAATGTCAGATAATAAAAAGAAGTATGTAAAAAATAAATAAACAGGCATTTGGCAAAAAAAAAAACAAGTCAATGTGGCAGTAATAATTTACTGCACATTCAAAATCGCTTGACACGTCACAGACACTTTTTGACAAAAATCAGACTGCTTAAAGAGTGCAAGATAACCCCACCGGTAGCCATATGCTTGTTTGCCACTCAATAGAGGCTGAATAAACAGCTGCATGGTTTGATCTTCAAGGTTAAGCAATGCTGAAAGAAAGAAAGAAAAAGTATTTATCAAAAACTAAACTAAGACAAAAATAAAAAACGAAATTGTATAAAAAAAAGTAATAAAAAGAAAAATGAAACAGAAAGTCCTATATGAGGCCAAAAGGCTGGCTTTCAGACCTTTGACAGTCATTACAGGTAGTCAGAAACCTGAAAGTCTGACAGACAACCTCGTCACCCGGTCTTACCAAAGGGTGTCATCACCCAGCGATTGGGTTGTGAAGTTCAGATAGGCAGTAACTCCATATAAAATACTGGTATTCAGCAACATCCGGTTAGACTGGAAGCTGGTGTTTTCAATTCAATTTGTTACTATTTCCAGGCATGGGTGGCGGTGGCATGCCACCCGGATTCTTCCCCAACTCTCCGCTACGACCGTCACCCCCCGCGCCGCACCCCGGATCTCAGCCGTCGCCTCACGGACCACAACCACAGCTAATGGGCACAGGACAACCCTTTATAGGACCGTGGTACTCCGGAGGAGGACCACGTGGAGCCGTCAGGATGGGAATGGGCAATGATTTTAATGGGCCTCCAGGTAAGCAACTGTTTTTTTTGATAAAATAGATTTTGTCCAGCTTAGGTTGTGCTTATTAAATTATCCACCAGAATGTATTTCGGCCATGGCAGCCAATCTAAACTGAGACTAGCCTTCAGCGCGGGAGATGTTATAGTGCACAAGTGTGAGCGCAGACACAAGTGCACTCTCTCTTCCCGCACTCTCATAGTCCAATGGGACGGCACGTAATACGACACGACCGGAGAGGGATTAGGCGCAGGACCAACAGCTTAACGTGCTTTCCGAGGCACGGGTGTATCACACCGCGAACTTCCACACTCTGGGCTGTTACTAAGGAATTCCTAATGGAAAACACCAACAACACTTTGTCCGACCTTATACCCCAGACTCAGCAGTCGGACGACCATGAGACCAACGTAAACAGTACAAGTTTCTTGCCCGTTCTTCTCCATAGAGATCTACGTTTTTGGAATGGGCGACTAGCTTCAACTTTCTGACTAACTGACCGACTATTTAATTTTGACAATTCAAGAGTGCCTGTAAATGGTTTAATTGAAATAAATGATTTGAGTTTGAACAATGAGTAATGGTAGAACTACTGTTTTTCCTAAACGACGATGAATGATGTCGATATTGAGCCTAAGGATTTTAGGAAATCAGGTTAACCACATCATTTAGTAGGCCAAAAAAATGTGGAGCAGTGATGGGCCAGTGGTCGCCCTGTCGTAACGACCACGACGTAAGAGTTGTAGTTCGTGGGTTCGAACCCAGACAGGCGCTTTACTTTGTGTAAATAATGTCATAACTACTGCTCTCGGAAAACATCGTGAAGAAACCGGCATGGCTTAGAACCAAAAATTCTAAGACATGTGACATCTACCAACCCTATCGGGTTCGCGTGGTAGATTACAGCCCACTCTCTCTCGAGGAGAGGAGGCCTGTGTCCCAGCAGTGGGAAATATGTTGATTTAGCTTCTTCGTGTCGCTCGCACGACTGTATTTTAAATGCTGTTTCCCCAAAACTTTGCCACGGCGTTGTCGGTGGCAGCGCAGAGGTCACTTTGACTGCATGTTTTGGGACACAGAGGGCGGGATAGGAGGTGGAGCATGGTTTGTGACATAGCTCCACAATCACACCCTACTGCCGTTCCGTCAAGGGAGCCCCACTTTACCAGGTTTGACTACATGCTTTAGGATGTTTTATCAGGGACATAAATAATTATTGTAGTATTTTTTTTTTATCGCCTTTGTGGTGCTAGTCGGCATTCTATAACCTATTTTTCACAGGTCAGGGGATGATGGGCAACTCTCTGGAGCGCGGCGGAGGCGGGGTGCTAGGCGGGCCGCGCATGACGCCGCCGCGGCCCGGCATGGGCCCCATGAGCCCCGGGGCCTACGCCGCCGGTATGCGCGGCCCTCCGCCACAGGGACCAGGTATGTGACTGACTAAGTGGGTCCCTCTATATACGGGGGCCTACAAAAAGATTAAGTTAGAAAAGTACGTTGATATAATTAAAAAAAAAACAACCAATTAAAAAAAAAAATCTACAAAGTGAAAAATAACTTTAATTTCGGAAGTCGGTTGTTTTTTTTTTTTGTTAAAACGTTTATATTTTTCACTTTTTAGTTGTGCCTACCCTACACAAAGTCATTTAACACTACTTACTATGTAAATATTAGTGACAGGAAGTTATTAAAACATTTTTCAACAAAACATTCGAATGAAATTTTATTTGATAAATGAACTGTTTGTTTTCTATTAACTAAATTAAATTTCATCCACATCCATCGGTATCTTACTTAACGTCAACTATATCCGAAGACTCTGGTTACTTATCTCCTTTGGTGACCGTACATCCGAGTTTCGCCAGTAATGTTTAAATTCCATGTAATAGGACTTATCCACACTCCAGGTTACTGAGAAATTACCAAATGATTTTTTTATTTATAATTTAATAGTTTTATTTTATCATTTTTCCTCTCAACCAAAGCACCTGTCATCTAATCTCTTCACCACCCTTGGTTGACTGGTAGAGAATGCCTAAGGCATTAAGTCCGCCTTTGTACCTTTTTGTGCGAAAAGATTAAATAAATAAATAAATTCCTGGTGGAATCTGGTTTTCTGATCCATTTGTTTACATCTTTATCAGATACTTTTGGAACATACCATAGATAAAAATAATCTTTGGCCTTTGGCGTTAGTATGAGTGACAAGGTCATCCTCATCAAAATCAAAAGTCATTTGTTCAAATTAGGCTGAGGATTAGCACTTTTCGAACTTCAAAATTACAAAAGACAGTCCCCCAAAACGCCCGCCCTCCACCACTTCCTAGTGCTGTCGCTGGGAAGAAGAAGTGGCGCAACAAACTCCCCAGCAGCACAGCTGTCTGTTCAGTCAGAAAAATCTCTATGAGAAGGGCATTCAACACTCCTGATCTGATAGTCTTGTAGTTTTGCAGATATTTATAGCCAGCGGTGGCCACTGAGCCGCCTGCTTGTAAGCCACTCTAAAAGGATGGCGATTTAGTCTTGCTGCATCGGGGGGGTTCTACCCGTCATTTTAAACAACTTTCTCTCCGATTCCAACTCTTATCCGATTCCTATACAACAGTGCATACTGTTGGCAGGCTATTTCGATGCATGTATGTTTTCGAGTTGTTGATCGCAGGATCGAACTCAGACAGGCGCTTTACTTTGTGTAAATTATTTCATCACCACTGCTCTCAAAACGGTGAAGTAAAACATCGTGAGGAAACCGGCATGTCTTAGAACTAAACATTCGAAGACATGTGACGTCTGTCAACCCGCACTGGGCCCGCGTGGTCGAAGACATGTGACGTCTGTCAACCCGCACTGGGCCCGCGTGGTGGGTTACGGCCTACTCCCTCTCACAGAGAGGAGGCCTGTGTCCCAGCAGTGGGAACATTATAGGCTGATTATATTGTGTATGTGCCACAGCCAACTGGTTTAGTTAGCCGTTGAGTTAACCGCCTAGCCTTTTAACTAAACGGCCTGAATGATATTCAATGAATTATAGTTTAGGTTGAAAATGATCAACCGCGTGCGAGCCGAGAGAGCGAAGCGAGGCGAGCACTACTTCCAATGGCTAGGCGGTTGACTAAACGGCTAATTTAACCAGTTGGCTGCGACATATGCATCATACTGCTACACTGCCATACTGCAGCTCAGTACCAACGAACAGTTTGAAATATGTATCTCATCTAGGTATGCCACCAATGGGTATGGGACCGCGAGGCGCTTGGGCTGGCGGCAGCGGCGGCGGCGGGGGCGGCGGGGCGGCCCCGCTGAACTACTCCGGCGGGTCGCCGGGCGCGTACGGGGCCCCGCCCGGCAGCAACGGGCCCCCAGGGCCGCCGACACCGATCATGCCCAGCCCGCAAGATTCGTCAAATTCCGGTGAGTTTCATGACTGGGCGAAGGTGGCGGGGTAGGGGTTCAGGGGTTTCAAGTTTTTTTTTTTGTAGGTAGGTAGGTAGTTATGATGTTTTTAATACCTTCAGGCTCGCTTGCAACGCAAATCACTTAAGAAGAATTTCACCAGTGAAACTGAACGAGATCACCATGACCAATTCTATACAACGTTAAATTTTGATCGTTTTAATCCTTAAAAGGGGTCATTGTACTCATCATTATGAACAACTTTTACTACGGAACCAACCCTGAAATCGTGAGAAAAAATCAGTTGATCCATAGATTTATGTTCGCATAACTCGACATAATGTATGGATCAACTGATTTTTTTTACGGTGTATATATTCTACCAAGGATAGACAAAGTTCTTTCTATCCAACTCGACATCAGTTCTTCCCGAGCACGGGACCCGTAGAGTCGCGTTTCTATGAAGACACACATTTATTCTTTGCATAGCAAGCGGGGAGCAAATTTTAAAATAAATGAAGTTTCTTGTTTAAGTCCAATGTGATATCGACTATTTGGCTCTTGTTGAAAAGAAACATTTCTTCTCAACAAGAGTCTAAACTACTTTTCCAAGTCCAAGTGTCAAAAGTAGCTTGACAATGGCGCCGATTCCCTTGTTCACAAACTAAACTAAATTTAAATTCAGTGCATCTTTTTCTTTCTATTTCATTAAAAAAAAGGACAGAAGATAAATATTAGTTTAGTCCTGTCAAATTAAGATACTCCATAGACTATAGAGAATTAGACTTGATTAAAAACATGGCTACTAAAATACGTCAATTACGTCAGGCGCTGGCTAATTTGTCAGGACTAAACTAATATTTATCTTCTGTCCTTTTCTTAATGAAATAGGAAGAAAAAGATGCACAAAATTTAAATTTAGTTTAGTTTGTGAACAAGGGAATCGGCGCCGTTGTTGATTTGTGTCGACTGAAGAATAGAAACATTTCATCTCTTCACTAGCTTCTGCCCGCGGCTTCGCCCGCGTGGATGTCGTAAGTTATCCCACAGGAACGTGCTACCAGGATAAAAAGTATGTGCTTCCCCAGGATGCCATCTATCTCTTTGTCAAATCAGAAGTTCAGTGGTTTAGGCGTGAAAATGTAACATACAGTTTTAAGTTCAAATCCTCCCCTAAAAACTGAATTATCCCTTTTTGCCCCGTCAGGGGTCAATTTTCGACAAATTTACATACTTATTATTAATTAATTTCTGTCGAAAGTATCAATACCGAGTTTCGAGTTAATCGGACCGCGCATTCAATTTCTTCCACACAAACTTCAACACCCCTATATCCCCCTTTGAGGGGTAGTTTTGGAAAACTTATAATGATGAACTTTATTACTTACTTAGGCAAGTATTGTTGCCTAGTTTCAAGTTTATTAACTAAATTAATAAGATTTTTCATATAAACTGTATCCCCGCTTTTCACCCCCACAGGGGTGGAATTTAAAAAATTCATAACTTGACTCAAAGATTATTAATACCGATTTTCGAGTTAATCAAGTCACGCTGTAAAATCCTCCCCTGTAAAATTGACTACCCCATTTCAGGCCGTCAGGGGTAGATTTTCGAAAAACCCTGATACACATTATTCTTCCCTTTCAATTTTAGGTATAAATACTGAGTTTCGATTAAATCGGACCGAACCCCCCAATCCCCTTTTAGGGGGTAGTGTATAAAAACAAAAAATGCCCAACTTCATAATTTACTTAGATAAGTATTCGTGCCAAGTTTCAAGTTTATTAACTCAAGGAATGAGATTTTTCATACAAACAAAATCCCCCCATTTCACCCTCTTAGGGGTGGAATTTCGAAAAACCCTTTCTTAGTGGACACCTACTCTTCACGAAGAATACACCCTCCAAATTTCATGTCTCTAGGACCAGCGGTTTAGGCTGTGCGTTGATGTCTCAGTCAGTCAGTCAGTCAGTCAGTCAGTCAGTCAGTCAGTCAGTCAGGACTTTGAATTTTATATATATAGATTGCCATGCTTAAGACCATAGAAATCTTTCTACAATCTGCCAGACTACTCTTTCGAGGACAAAACCCATTTCTACGTGCCGATCGCGTTCAACTTTATTGATTAAATTCATCGTTGTTAAATGCGTTTAGCGCTAAACGTAGCTAAAACCATCGTTCTGTCTCTGTCGTCATCTTTATACGATTGACAGGAATAGAACGATGTTTAAAGTTCGTTTAGCGCTAAACGCATTTAGTGATTTGTGATGCAAGTGGGCCTTAGTATAAAATCGATGAGATGTTTACTTTATATTAAGGGTGATGGATACAATTATGAATAAACTACAATTAAGGGATTAGGGTTTAGTTAGTAATTAAAATCAATTAATTTAATATTAGATTTATACTCAAATATATACAAAAGATCTGAGAAAAATGAAATGAAAAAATTTTTTTTTTTTTAAATTTATTAATGTATTTTTGACTAGTTTTTTTTAAAGTATTATAGTGGTAAAAAAAAAACTTGATACCCGCATAAGACGCTTCATGTGTTAACTGTCCCCGCAAGAAAGTTGATTGACATTTGTATTTTTTATATTTTTTTTTGTAAAAAAAGATGTCAAACGATTTTCGCCAGCAATCCCATCTACCGCCTAAAACATTATTTTTCAGTAAAAATCGGTGGAAACTCACGCACATCCTAACCAGTAAAATTATAATTTATTTTTTAACAAGAATTTACAAGTTTGCAGGTTTCAAGGTATTTAAATGTCGCACTAGTTTTTAAATTAACTGTCAGAAGATGAGACTACATTAATAATATAAACTCGTCTGTTTTTATGAAAAAAGATATGAATTTTAAAAAGATTTAAGAAAAAATAAACCATCATTATATTTGGTTTTGAAAATATCTTTTTTTAAAGTGACATCATAAAAATGGATGAAAAAGATGTAGGGTAGTTTTCATCATCCATTCATCCAGTTTTAGCGTTAAAACATCGAGATCTGCTGCCAACAAAGGTAAAACTAGCTTTTATGCATAATTAAAAGTTAATGTACGCTCATCTTCATCCGATGCGATCTTAAAAACTGACCAAAAGATCCATCTCACTCACAATTATCCTTTTTAAATAAAAACCATGTATTTTTTATCTTTCTTTCCGTTTCGCTTGCTTCATTCTCGCATAACCTTGGTTCATTCACGCTTGGTTCACCTTTGTACAACGCTTTTTTTTAAATCTCTTTTTGTAAAAAAAAAATTTTTTATTCTGTTGTCTCTGTCTGTATAGATTCTTCTTTAGTTTTTAAGTGTTTCTCAAATGGAAAATACAATAGAAATAGATATATTTTCTAATTGAGAAGTAGAAACTGTTATTAGAAGTTGCAATTTTGCAACCTCTTTTGCAATCTTGCAATTTTTTTATAAAGTAAAAAAAAAATGACTTCTAATTCCAGTTTCAAATTAATAAAACAATGTGTACCGTAGTTTTTAGTTACCTTCTCATAGACAAAATTGTTTATTTAGTTTATTATTAAATTTTTTTTTTGCATAATAAATATGTAAATAAAGTAACCATCGCATTTTTTATTATTTTCGCTTGCCATCTTTATTTCAATGAAAACAAAAAATCACACACAAACCCAAATAAACAAAATAAAAAATGATTTTGTCTATGACACGAAAAGAAACCGATACCACACAATAAAATCGATACCACTAAAAAACCGGTTTCGACCAAAAGTCACGCATAATGTATGCGCGGCAGGGGGAGACAACTTGTACACTCTGATGAAGCCGGTGGGCGCTGGAGCACTGGGGGCGGAGTTCCCTCTCCCCGGCGAGCACGGACCGGCGCCCCAGCACCTCCCGCAGCCGCCCTCCAGTGAAGGTGGGCCAATGGACTCAAGAAGGACTGTTTTATGTACACATAAAACAGATCCTCGATCGCCTGTGTCGATTTGATGGCTCCTATACACGATGGCCAATGTTGGACTCAATAGGGTATTTGACTACCATCAAAAATAAACTTGAATTAATACTTATTTTGAAGATCTAAAAGGACGGTTTGTGAAAAAAAAATTAAATTCGGTGGAAATCTGGAGAAGTTAAATACTTTAGAAGCCTGCTATCCTTGTCACCCAAAACGGTCATTATACTGAATGGTGCCAAGTTAATATGGCGATCCTGTCTTGTGACGTCAGATCGCAGTAGTGCTGGCTCTGTCTAGCGCAGACTTTAAAAAGCTTAGAACTTAGAACTAAAAATTCGAGAAATTGAATTTAAAACCCTGTTAAATACCCTATTCGGCTGTCTGTATTAAAGTGTTACATGTATAGAAAATAAAGGCACAAAATGTCCTGTCAAAGTTAATAAATAACAAATGTGCGTATGCACCAACGTTGCCCGATGTGTACAGAAGCCATAAGGGCTCTGACACTAGCGTGAAAAAAAAAAAACAAAGAAATAACAAAAAGTCTTTGGAAAATGAGTTTGGTTGCGGTGGGTGTGCGGCGCCGTTTCGTGTCGCTTTATTGGTCGAAGATGCTAAAAATTATTTGCTTTTATTATGTTTTATAACGCGCTTTGAAAGCGGCGTGTCAGAGCCCTGCTTTATATTTTTGTCAAACATTGGTATCAACTGGTATAAATCGATACCAGAAAATCGCACTTTGCCTTTGATTGGTATAAATCGATACCAAAAAAATACCACTTTTGTTTGGGTGTCCCATCTCTATTGTCTGTTTTGCTTTAAATGTCAGTGCGAGTAAATAATGTTGCCATAATTAAAACGAAATAGATTTGCAATAATTATGCTTATTGCATTTTGACCACTGTCAGATTATGACAGATCCAGAGACAAGGAAGATTAGGACGAAGAAAGCTGTCCTTTTTCAGTCGAAGCCTTTGTGGGCTTTTCAGTCTAGCAATACTTTTGCAGTTCCGTTATAATGTTTAAATACGTATTTTCAATGTATGTATTTACAGAAAAAAATCTTTGCATAAATAACACCACAAAAATTAACAATAATTTTATAATCATGCTTAGTACTGCTCAAAGGTTGGAAAAAATAAATACGTGCTCCGTGGTCAAATCAAAGTATTTATGCTTTTTTAATTAAGTATTATGAGCTTAGCTTTTTTTATTTTATACTAGCTAACCCTAAAGATTTTGTCCTGACCAAACTTCAAAAAACCCATAGAAAAAAGGCGTTCACTTTTTCTCGAATTTGAACATTTTCCGGGATTTTTTTCCAATATTGCTTTCTATAAAAACCTTATTCGGACTATAACAAACATTTTAAAACAAAAAATAGTTAGATCGGTCCAGCTGTACTCAAGTGATGCGCTTACCAACGAACAGTATTTAGTTTTTATTTATTATTTTTATAAGACTAGCTTGCGACCCGCATAAGTTTCGATCCCGTGGGAACATCGGGATAAAAAGTATCCCATGTGTTAATCCTGGTAATAAACTATCTGGGTGCCAAATTTCATCCAAATTCGTTCAGTAGTTTTTGCGTGTAAGAGTAACAAACATCCATCCATCCATACAAACTTTCGCGTTTATAATAATTAGTAGGATGGATGTACTGGGAAAGAGAGTCAGAATGATTTGACGAACTGTTTTGTAATAGGCTAGATGCCTAAAAAAATCTAATTAGTCCGTCAGTTAGATTATCAAAAAATATTGTACCCGTATTTTTTCTTTTGTCAATTATATAAAAAATGGTGAATATATCGCCTGTTAAAGTTCCGCGTGACGTCACGCCTTGCTACACTTTTTAGCTTTATCTTTGTCATTTTTTGTTTGATTGACAAAAGAAAAAATACGCGTCCATTATTTTTCGATAATCTAACTGACGGACGAAATATAATTATTATTTTTTTACAGGCATCTACCCTTTACCCCGAAACCCCTAAAGACGGTTAAAATTGACTTAATCTGTAAATGTACTCGCACTTATATTTGAGTTTTACAGGCTGCGATACGCCTTGAATGCTTCAGAGGCTTAATTTTAGACATACCCTATACAGGGTGGCAGGAGATCGACGCGCAAACTGTAACTATGAATTCAGCACATGACTCTAAACCTAGCGTAGATATTTACGACGGTTATCAAAAAAAAAAAACAGCTGATTCATAAAAGTGCAAAATGTACTGAACAGCATTTTTTTTTATAACGTTTATCGTTCGTAACGTGTGTCGATGTCCCTGCCACCTTGTATGAAGCTAATAGCCGACATTTTTTAATAGTGCATAATTTTATGAATGAGAATGAAGCAAGTTAGAATCTAGAGTTTATATAAAAATATCATCCTGACAACATTATAGGTACCTACACAACGGCTGTTTGTGCATGTTATGACATCAAGAACCATCTAAAAACGAAATACTTGTCATCTTCGCTTTACTGGGGTTTCCATTTGGCAAGTAATTTGCACTCGAGCATAACGTTACATAGAAACCAACAAAATTATAAAAAAAGTCTTTTACAAACCATTTTATATTGGATTGTGGCCTTCATGTTGGTGTGTCGTTATAACTGCGTGCAAGATACTTGTGAAAAGGACCACGATAAGTTTCTAACCTTATGTCTATTAAAAAAAAGGTATAATTTCGTTCTACTCGAAATTAGGATCTTTAGAGTAAGGGCCTGTGCACACCACGTTTTTTAAACGCGCCGTCGACGCGCGTTTTAGAAACGCGCGTCGACGGCGCGCTTTTATCCTACAGAGCAGTTTGTTGTCGTTTGTATCGATTCAAACGCGCGGCACCGGCGCGTCTCTATCGATACACACGCGCGTTAGTATAGCGTTTGTTCAATGCTGTCTCGACCGACGCCATCTTGCTACTGTTGACGAGGTTCTGCTTAAAACGCAAAATGCCAGCGCGTTTGTATCGATACACACGCGTGTTTGAACCGCGTCTGTATCGCTACACACGCGCGTTTGCATCGCGTCTGTATCGCTACACACGCGCGTCTGTATCGATTCAAACGCGTATTTGAATTTATACAGGTGTGCAAAGGTCTACAGGCTGCGTCTGACTTGCGTGCGTATCGCGTCTGTATCACAAGTTCACAACAAACGCGCGTCAACGGCGCGTTTAAAAAACGTGGTGTGCACGGGCCCTTAGTTAGCGTTATTTCCCAACTGTCATCTTTCCCAGAAGTGTAATTGTGTAACACACAATCAGTAGCAATGGGTTGCATGTTGGCAGTTCAACAACATTCATTGCGTTATTTACGTTGTTGAGCAGACGAATTTTTCGAACATATGAAGCAATGGATATGGAGGTATATTGCTAATACCTACATAACAAAATGATTCATTTTGACATTGATAGTGTGTTACTCAATTGAGGTACTGAGGGGATTTATACATAACATTATACTTTCATGGATTTCTGCAAAGTATTGCCTGATTACATAACTTGATGGACTTTGTCGAACCAATAGCTATTAATAGTTTATTTGACTCCGTGTTTATTAGTACCCTGATGTGATGATAAAGGTAACCTCCAGGTCTCTTGTCTCAGGGCTGGGAGGAGTCGACGGAATGAAGTCTTCGCCGGGGGGCGTGGGAGGGGGAGGGCCCGGCACTCCTCGGGAAGACTCGGGATCAGGCATGGGAGATTACAACTTAAGTAAGTATTAGAAAATTTTGCTTTTAGCACCTTTGTGTAGGTCTGGTCTAGAACGAATCTAGAAAAATAGTTTAGAAATAGACACAGTATGGGAATTGGTAGCAAAATTAACATTTTACAAGTTTATCTGCAATTTTCAGGCCTCAGGGAGCTGAGGGGCAATTCTCGTAATTTTAGGAACGTTCATAGTCTGGTCTCAGTCTCAATCTGTCAAAAATACCTGTACCTAAATTTTGACAAGTTTTTGACATTTGTTTGCCGCTGAGATGAGACTGCGACTAGATTTTGAACGTTTTAAATTACGAGAATTGACCTTCAGGTTGTATGTTAACCAAAAAATTATTCCCGAACGTAACAAGTATGTATTCACTGGACCACTGTAGACATCAATCTACATGGTCTTCACATGATCTGACCAAGATTATGTGTGGACTTTAAAAGAGACTGTGACCTCTGAGTTTGTATAGAAAGAAAAATAGTTTATTCCGCACAAACAAAACGCACATTACAAATTAAAAAAAAAATAATAATAACAAAAAAAGACATAAAATACAACATAATCAAAACCAGGCTGGCCGGGGGTGTCGGCCTTTCTTCTCAGACTAGTCAGATAAGAAACGCCGACCTCATCTAGTTTTTAAAATATGATTGACGTGTAAAAGTTTTTTTTTTTTGTACTTACAGAAATAAAATCATTTATCATTAATTTGAGGTCATTCTGACTTGGGAGTTGTATTGATGATTTTAATGATTATAATTCTGGAAATACACATGTGTTACCGTCGCGGATCATATTTTGATCAACATACAACCACACTGACCTGTAAATCGCAAAAAACAAAAAAGTGAGAAAATTTTAATTTCACTAAGCTGAGATTGACAAACGTTACTTAGAACGTGCTGTTATAACCCTTATTACAAGGTAGTAAAGCCTAAATCAGCTTTTACTTATTTATAGTGTACTTTTCCATTACTAAAGTACTGATGTTGCATTTTTACCCAATGCACAGAAATAATATGGATAATTGAGTTAGTTAGATTCTACACGCTGCCGCGTATACTAGTTGCCCAATTTAAGGGAGCAATTAAGAGGGACATTACCAAAATATAAGTACCCAAGAACTTGTGTGTCTGTGTTTTTGTACGGGTGAAATTTGTGTGTCTGATTTATTTGTACTGTGGTGTTAGCTTGAACATGTGCCTGTCTCTATCTTGCACTTGTAGTTTGACAGTTGTGCGACAGTTACAGAAATGTAACAGTATGTGCTAAGTAACGTTTACAAATCTCGGCCTTTTAGTATCGAGCTTCACGATAAGTGAAACAGGGGCCTAAGAGAATAGGTTTCTTTTAATTATTCCCTCAACCCATTGATCTTTAATCAACAAGTACGCTGGACTTTTCATACTATCACAAAGTCAAGACATTTAATTTTCGCCATTTTGGCGCTGACATCAACGTGAGCGTCCGTGGAACTAATATTTTTGATAGTGTGTTTTACAAGATGCCTGATGTTTTATTTTTGATACATCTCTGCTCTACTCTCATGATATTTTTTTTTCTTAATATCTCGTAGTAAATGAAAAATACACAAAAAAAAATTATTCCACGATTTAGATCTAAATCCTGAGACGCAGCAAAATAAAAGGACGGCCATTTGCGGCAACGTGTCAATTATAGTTCCTGAGACGCTCGAGCGGGGGCGCTTTGAACCGACACAAAAAACAACTGTCGTTTCGCACAGTACCTATATTTAGTCGAGCGTACTTGTATAATATAAATTGGCGACACCCCAATTTTTTTCACTAGACTCAGCCAGCATTATGTGATATAAGCAAGCACCATATGAATGATGAATGAATATGAATGTCGTGACCTTTTCAATTCACATGTACCCTCTCCCCCTTATTACTAAACAAGGTTTTTCGTTAAATCAGGTTTGAACCACCGAGCCAGTTATTGAATTAAAACCTAACTTTTATGGAAACATAAACCCCCTTATTACGAAACAAGGTTTTTCTTTCGATCAGGTTTAAACCACTGACCCAGTTATTGAATTAAGAACTCAACTGATAGAGAAATGCAGTTCTTTATACAAAAATGACAGCTTAGTTCGGTGCTAAGTTGTCATTTTAGTATTAAGAACTTTGCCTAAATCGAAATAAGGTTCGAAATACAAGTACTGGCTCAATAGTTTAGGCTAGAACTAAAGTTAGGTTTCTTTTTGTAATAACACGGAGGGGGTTTACCACAAGCTCTTGTAGCAGGACAGAAGTTGAACTGCGCTGCTTGTTTGTACGGTAGATAAAAGCTGTGCAGTTCAACTTCTGCCCTGTTATAAGAGCTGGTGGTAAGCCCCCTGGTCTTTATACAAAAATGACAGCTTAGTTCGGTGCTAAGTTGTCATTTTAGTATTAAGAACTTTGCCTAAATCAAAATAAAGTTCAAAATACAAATACTGGAGCCGATTCCCTTGTTCACAAACTAAACTAAATATAAGTTCAGTGCATCTTCTTTCTATTTCATTAAGAAACAGACAGAAGATAAATATTAGTTGAGTCCTGTCAAATTAAGATACTCCATATACAAGTTTAGACGTGATTAAAAACATGGCTACTAAAAATACGTCAATTTATACGTCAGGCGCTGACTAATTTGAGAGGACTAAACTAATATTTATCTTCTGTCCGTTTCTTAATGAAATAGAAAGAAAAAGATGCACTGAACTTAAATTTAGTTTAGTTTGTGAACAAGGGAATCGGCGCCACTGGCTCAACGGTTTAGGCTAGAACTACAGTTAGACTTCGTTTGGTAATAAGACGGTCTGAGTTTATCTTAAAACTTACATCGGTGAAGGAAAGCATCGTGAGGAAACCTTGAGTTACATCCCTGCCTAACCCATCGTGGTATACAGGGGCGAAACATTCATGCCCGAATTCCCCGAAGGTAGCAGGCCAGCACATCGAGCTATTACAATCTGTCAAATTTCTTTAATAGATTTTTAACTTTATCGCTAAAGCATTATTGCCTGTCTGTCCGTCTTCTACAGACTGTACCTCGGGGAGTGTGCTCAAGAGCTACATGAGCTCATCCCGCCTTCACCTTTTTAACATCGGTAGTCCAGACGCACTGCGGGATACCACCCCTATTTGGTTAATATACCATATATACGCACTAAGCGCTTCTCGTCATCTTTTCTGATGCGCACAGCAAAGGAGTGGAATTGTCTGCCTGCGTCTGCATTCCCGAGTTCATACAACCCTAATCTCTTCAGGGCGAGAGTGAATAGGCTTCTTCTGGGCAAGCTCGTTCCACCGTAGATCTCATCCCTGCCTCTGGGCTGGATTGAGGTCAAGAGTGAGCCCATTGTCAATAAAAAAAAAAGGTCGTTGAAGAACGGACAAGAAACTCCATGGACACTCCTTGTGTCCATGGAGTTTCTTGTCCGTTCTTCTCCATAGGTACCTACTACGGTTTGGACTCCTTGACAATTCAAAAGTGCCTGTAATTGGTTTAATTGAAATAAATACTTTCCCCTTATTACAAAACAAGGGTTTTCTTTAGATCCGGTTTAAATCACCGAGCTAGTTATTGAATTAAGAACCTAACTGTTACAGAAATGCAGTTCTTTATACAAAAATGACAGCTTAGTTCGGTGCTAATTTGTCATTTTACTATTAAGATCTTTGCCTAAATCGAAATAAAGTTCGAAATACAAATACTGGCTCAAAGGTTTAGGCTAGAACTAAAGTTAGATTTCGTTTCGTAATAAGAGGGTTTGAGTTTGAGCTCAAGGTTGATTGGGAAAATATGACAGTTTCGGGTAGCTTGATGTGCTGCCATCTGTACCATAGAGGTGTAACATAACAATGTTACGGGGTACTTTGACCCGTACCGATCGCTGCCTACTTTACCCTGAACCCTCGTCTTACTCCTAGCACCCATTCTCTATCTTGTAAATATAACCAGCAGTTGTAGACCTGCATAGCTATTCACAACCACTCGATACGCTTCCGTACCGTATCGAACATCAATCAATGTAACCTTGGGAGTCCTCTAAACGCTGTTCACTTACACTGACAATTTTGTCGGTTTAATTCAAATACACGACCGTTATTCTTCGGGGTAGTTGCGTAGCACACTATCATTCAGCAGCAATGAGTTTCATTTTGACGGTTCAACAACATTCATTGCGTTATTTACGTTGTTGAGCAGACACGTTTTTTCGAACATACGAAGCAGTGGATTAGCAATATTTTTTATATTGATTTAAATTGAGATTGATAGTGTCTTACGCATTTAGGGTCCAGGGGGTGTACTCCGAAGTGCAAAGTGCGAATGTTCGGATCGGACCGACACATGGCCGAACCGAAAATTATTGAAATGTGAGAAAAAAGTTCGGATCGGCTCTGTTGGGTCGGGACCTCAGTCAATATTCGAAAGAGTGTAGGATCGGAACCGACCGAACCAAATAGTAACTTCGTAGCAGGAAACGGCCGATACTACTTCGGAGTAGACCCCCTGGTTATCGAATAGTGTCATTTTCGATACGATAGCCTGTCGGATGGTTGCGAGTAGCTATGCTGTAAATACGGTTTACAATAGCGCAAAAATGTACAGTATCAACAATCGACAATCATAAATAGTTTATTTTTAAAAACCAGGTTTCGGTGGCCCTGGCGGCGACCAAAACGACCAAACGGAATCGGCAGCGATATTAAAAATTAAGGAGAGCATGCAGGAGGAAGCGAAGAGATTCGAGAAGGACCCGGAGCACCCAGACTATTTCATGCAGTGAACGGTTTTTATTTCAAAATTACTAAAGCGCCGCCGACTTGCCGAGAAATCCGTTTTTTGTTAGTACATCCGAGAATTTTGGTACCGATTCTTTTGGTATCGGTAATTTTTTGGTACCGAATTTCGGTATCAGCGTGCGATGTTTTCTGGTTTCGGGATTTTGATATCGCTTTTAGTGTTGGGAATTTTCGGTATCATTTTTCTTTTGGTATCGGTGTTTTGGATACCAAGTTTTTTGGGTATCGGATTTTGTCGATGCCAAGTTAGTATTGGTTTCCGAAACCAATGAATATTCGTTTCGAAGTTTTTATACAAAATTTTAATATGCCTTTAGCATTTTAAGACTAGTGAATATTTAAATCAAATTCGATATGTTATCTAAAATTAAAATGTTTATTGATCTCAAAATCACAACGTTTTGGTGAGTTGGCGCGCGTTTTGTTTGCGTTCCGATGGTCTGTTGGCAAAAAATGTATTTTTCTTTAAATACCCTTTCCTTCAGTGTTTTACTTTGCACAATTATTTATTATTTTTAATCTAGCCCGGTGTAGTATATTTTTTCGTTTCATTTCCTTTTCATTTTGACAGTTTCATAGCTTGTACAGTTACTGTATTAATAGAGTACGATATATTAGAATAAATAATATAATTGGCAATAGCATTTTCAAAATCTCTCCTCCGACAATTTGACCATACTGGTATCCTAGAATTTGAATCTAGGACGACACGGTCCGCAGCTACATAATAAAATAATAAAAAAATACATTTCTGACATTTCATGAAACTGTCAAATGAACACCTAAATGCACTTGGTAATGACGAAGTCATAAACGTGACGGTGATCTGTCAGTCAGTAACGAATTTGTCACTTAACTTGTCAGTCAATTAAAATTGACGTCTGTTTTGTACAGATTATGTGAATCGGCGCCATTTTGTTCTTAACTGTCAGTTTGTTTTGACGTTATTGTTATTGTCTGACGGTTTTGACGAAGTAAATAGTTGCAGAAGAGACATTTTTAGCTTTGAGTGAAAAGGTATTTCACATTATATGCCCGATAGCCGCTACGGTACGGTAAAACTCAGTAAAAATAATGCATCGTATGAGGAACTGCAACCTCTGGCGGCACGGCACGGCAGGGTATCCTTCGACACTACATGCAAACGCATACTGATCGCAACAATGCCGCGGTAACCTTAAGCATGTAGCGACGACCTTATCATTGAAATTTCAATTTTATTGTCAAACTATTTTTTATTCCTATTCGTCGCCATAAAAATCCCTTGGCCTGCCGTGCCGCCAGAGGACGCAGGACCTGAAGCTCCACCAAGAACTTCATGAGTGTAGAAGTAAAAATTATGGGTTAAAAAAAATCAATATCAAATCATCGTTTGATTTTGACGAGACCTGAAGACTTAGAACTATTTTTGTTACCGTGTGTGATCAAACCTGACTTTTACTGTAAGAAATGTCACTTCGGTATACAGGGTGCCCAATTCGACGCTGTCAATTCTTGAAAGGGCTTACCTCTAAACCAAACAAGGTAATTATTGAGCACCCTGTGTATTTACTTTGTCATGCCTACCGTCAGTTCGAGTGATGAATTATGTATTAACAAATATTAAGTTATATAAAGATTTTTTTATTTCGAATAAAATTATTATGTATGTACTAGTAATATAAAGGTCTTTATTTTTTAAACTAATTTTTTGACTATGAACTTATATGTAAAAATGGCTTCGGTTGTAAAAATAAAATTGTCGGCTGAACTATAAAACAACTACGTAGATTTTTCCAAAATTTCGGCTAAAAAAACGCGGGTAAGCTGAGTAAATTTATAAGAAAAAAATATATATAAAGATTCTAGTTAGCGACTCGAAACTTATACCGTCTTGTTACAAAACGAGTTCTGACTTTAGCCCTAGCCGAAACCTTCGCGCCAGTCAACTTTGAACACTATTCCGAAAAACTTAAAGTTCTTAATGCAAAATTGACAACTTTCACTCGGGCTTAACGTCAGTTTTTGTAATAAGAACTTTTACTTTCTCGGATTTATGTCGGTCTTCTACATACTGTACTTCGGAGAATGTGCGAAGTACCTCCTGATCCCACCATCGCCCTTTTACCACCGGACAACCAGACGTACTGCTGCGTACCATCCACACTTGATTGATATCCCGACGAGTCGTACTCACCGCTTCTCCGCCACGTTTATTATGCGCACAGCCAAAGTTTGGAACTCTCTCTCTATCTGTGTTCCCTCCCACATTTAACCCGTCTGCCTTCAAAGCAAGAGTGAACAGGCATCTTCTGGGCACGCCCGTTCCATCATAGACCTCATCCATCGCTTTCCATCCGGCGTGATCGAGGTAAAGAGAAAGCCCACTCAGCAATAAAAAAAAAATGGAGTTTGTAATTTCAAAATGGCTCAATGGTGGCATACCTTGTCTTGTAATAAGGCCGATCAATGACCTTCTTCGTCGTTTTTCCCCCAATGCTGAGGATCGTGACCACATACGACGCGTCTCCAAGTTATGCGGTCTTCTGCCGTGTGGACCGCTCGGTAAATGCTGGCTCCAACAGCCTTTTCGATCGCTTCTGACCATCTTTCCGGTGCCCTGTCTTGAGCGCGTTTTCCTTCCATCCGGCCCAGTATCTTTATCCTGTTGAGGATGTCTAAAGGAGGCGGTAACTAATTACCATCAGATGGGTTCCCAGCCAAAATTCTGCCTAACTATGGGACAGCTTCCAGTCTAACCCAGCTGAATACCAGTATTTTACATGGAGCGACTGTCTATCTGATCTCCACAACCCAGTTGCTGGGTAACACGATACATCTTGGTAAGACTGGTTGTCAGACCTTTGAGCTTGTGACTACCCGTAACGACTGCCAAAGATCTACAAATGACAGCCGGGTCCAACGGCTTAACGTGCTTTCCGAGGCACGGGTCTCTCGATATGTAATGGATGGGTGGGTTCTCTGCCATTTGCCAATAAAAGGATCACTTTTAACGCTAGCTTCTCGCGAACATGTTGAACCAAAAGATCGTTTAGCTCCTTTTATCAAAGCAACCGAAGCCTTTTTGTTTTTAATTTAAGAAAACGACAAAACGCACCGATTTTTAAATGTCCAAGTGCGTTGATATGTATTAAAGTTGAGATATTTAGTGCTGAAGTGGTGTGACTTTGGGTTTTTTACTGAAACATAAGAAATTTCGGTCCAAAAGGAACGATAATTTTTTTAAAATGAAATTATGATATCATGGAATAACTTTCAGAAAAATATTAGCATTGTATAATGTACAGCCACCCGCATATCAGGTAACACTTGCACTACGAAAGTAGCTCTTACTGCTACGACATAAAGGCGCTGTCAATGTCAAATTGTTATCACTTATGTGTGGATGACTGTATCATCTAACACGCTTTGTGCGCGTGCTTGGTTTTCACCCGTCTTCAAAAATAATGACTTTAACTAAGAGAATATTTTCTCCATGGAGAAAAAAGGTTTTTGCATTCCGAAAATATAAAAATCATTCGGACAGATTAAAAAAAAAATATGATTCCAAAAAGTATTACAGATATTTTTCCACGAGTTTTGGATAAGCAAAAACTGTGCAATACAATACAGTACTTAGCTTTAGTGGAAAAGATCACCTGTATCGTGTACTATTTGAAAAACTGTCACAGGAGACAGGATCTTCCGTTTGAAATTAGACAGCGTATTTACAATACATCCCGCAAGAGTTATCTTGAGACCCGAGCGACCCCTCCCGACTACCGCGTTCTTACCGCTCTCGTCATCGAAGCCTCGGAACCGCGCGCTTACGTCATCTGAGCGAAGTCAATAGTTGTACATTTACTCCAATGCTTGTTGCAATATGAAGTAAAAACATACTCAAGGTTACACCACTTTTTCGCTAAAAACTTCAATTTATCTTCCACGATTTAAAGAAAAAATGGTAAATTAATTATTTAGCATTATTTTGTTTTTAAGCTCTTAATGTTCCTAGATTTGTATTTTTTTTTATTTATAAGGACGCGTTTTTATTAAAAAGTTAATCAGGATATCGGTGCGTCAGGCGGCATCGTGTTTGGGATAATAGTAGAACTAAAACAGCGATGAGTCTTTCTAGCACATAAAGTGGGAAGGAGATAGAAGAAAAATCAAACGTCATTTATTCAACTCTAGGCTGTGAATCAGCACTATTAGAACGTCAAAATTACGTAAGACTGCCCTCCAAAACACCCGCCCTTCACCACTTCCAAGTGCTTTAGCTGGGAAGGAGAAGTGGCGCAACAAACTCCCCAGCAACTAAAAATAGCGACGTCCCTTTCTAGCAAATACAGTAAGAAAGATGTAGAAGAATGTCTGTCAAAGTAGGTTGCACTGAACTTCATTAGTTTTCGAGTTTGACTTGTAAACTAGTTTGGTTGCCCCAGAATCGCTTTTTTGTTGTATTTCTCGGTTAATTAATTTGATACTGTTGTGGAAGTATTTTTTATTTGTTGTTCAGTAGTAAAAAAGCGAGGGTTAAAAACCCGCCGTTTAGCAAAAATAAATTAAAGTCTACGAATTTTTTGCGAAATTTTCAATTCCCGTCTTGTCGATATCGATATTTTTATTGAGGGTTTTTAATGATTAAGATCGTTTTCACATTTAACTCAAATTTTTGGCGTTAAAATTCGGATAGAAGATATCGCCAGCTAGTATCCCAAACACGGAATCGCGTCAGTTTTTTTTATGTTCCGAAATGCGATTGAATTTTTGCAACGGAACAGTGGTATCGACAAATTCCTCTCACTCCGGAACAAGCATTTATTCATGTTTAATAAATTATATCGATTTACAGATATTGTCGCGCGGTAACCACTATATTTAGTAATAGCGGGCTAGGACCGCGCAAAATTATCGATATCGACCGATACCAGAACCGATACCAAGTTTTTATTTTTCGAAACTATCGATAGTTTTGCACGTCCCTAGTCAAGGTGGAGATTTTTATGCAGAAAAATTTTATACCGTGAGATAGTGATGTGTTGTAGTTTTTTTTTTCATTCTGGTATTTTTCATGTAGTTTAGGATTTTTTTTTTCTCTTTTGGGGTGTGTGGAAATCTGTATAAATTAGATTTTACTAGAGATTTTTCGGAGAGGTAGTTCTTAAGTTATATGGGGCGCCGCCCCGTCCATAGTTCTGCGCAAAGTTGGGTTCATTTAGTGCCCACAAAAGTGACACCTCTAAAATCGGTATCAAGAATCTCGACAGAAAAATTCGGATGAAAATATTTTTCTTTTATTAAAAAAAAAAAAAATGTGTAAATAAAATCAAACTTTTGGATGACGATTTTTTTCAAATTTTTGCAACTTTTTTTTAGTTTTTTTTTTTAGATTATTATTTTAACTTTACACTAAACGGACCCAAACATTGTATATTATGCAGCGTTGAATTAATTAGAAATTAAGAATTTAGCGTTAACACAAAATAGATTTCAACAATGCAAAAAAAAAAGTTTTTTTAAAAATTATTACGATGATTAATTTTTTTTTTGTTTAATAATATTAATTATTAATTAATTGATTAATACATGTAGCGTGAGGTTGTATCTTGTTTACAGTTAAGGTATAATTATTATTATTTCCTTTTATTTGTGACTTAGATAAATGAATATTTTTTTCTTATCATATTGATGTCATGTTTATATACATACATAAATAGTTATTATATATTAAAGACATTGCTCGTTTTATTTCTAAAATAGAGACCTTTGGCTTGTACAGACGCCAGCACATCAAGCTACCCGAAACTGTCAAATTTTTCCAATCAACCTTAAGCCTTAATGCTTTTAGCGATAAAGTTGAAAATCTATTAAAGAAATTTGACAGATTGTAGTGCCTTGATGTGCAGGCGTATGTACAAAGCAAAATTAACTTTATTTCAATACTGTAACGTACAAATTAGATCATCATCATTCTCCTGCCTTTATCCCAATTTATTTGAGGTCGGCGCAACATGTCTTTTTCTTCCACACTCCTCTATTAGCCGCCATCTTGACAGTCACCCCCTTTCTAACCATATCATCATTCACACAGTCCATCCATCGTTTCTTCGATCTTCCCCTACTCTTATAGCTATCATTCATACTACTATTAAGTACTAAGAAATTTGAAAGGTTGTGATTACCGAGATGACGAGTAATAGAGGTCATCATCTGCCTGCCTGTTCCCACCTATGTTTGGGTCGGCTTCCAGTCTAACCGGATGCAGCTACCGGACCAGTATTTTACACGGAGCGACTGCCTATCTGACCTCCACAACCCAGTTACTGGGTAATACGATACCCCTTGGTAAGACTGGTTGTCAGACTTTCGGGTTTCTGACGACTCAAACTCAAAGATCCACGAATGACAGCCGGGATCAACAGCTTAACGTGCTTTCCGAGGCACGGCGGGATCTGGGTTTGTAAAGATGGTCACCCATCCACGGACCAACGCGGCAAGAGTAGCTTAACATGATCGATCGACCCGTGCGGTTGTTATTACTTAGCCACAAGCATCTTCAGTAATTTTTTATTTAAATATCCAACGAAAACTTTCAACACGGGGTTTCAGAATCATGTACTGAATCCATCATGGTTGCGCGTTGAATGCGCTGCCGCCCTGTCATCAAAGTTTTATTTTTCTACGTTAATCTAGGATCTAGTAAACAACTACCTGTGTTATTAGCGTGGCTTATGTAGATTCTAATAGATAATATCACTATAATAACATACGGTATAAAAAACGTCGTCATGAGGACAGGAGGACACCTTGACTGGACTCACGGTCTGAATGAGACCGCAGTTAGTAAAAGTGCGGTGACGGTGATCAACGCTCGTTCCTTGTCTGTGTTAGAAGAAGCCTCTGTCCTGAAATGGGACCATTATAGCAAAGAAAAAGAAAAAAACCGGCCAAGTGCGAGTCGGACTCGCGCACCGAGGGTTCCGTACAATTTAAAATTATTAAAAATATTTTTATTACTTGTTGTAACTGTTTGTGATGTAACGGTTTTCGCAATTTTTCCTTTATCTGTGCTATAAGACGTTGCTTCGTACCAAATTTCAAGATTCTGAGTTCACGGGAAGTACCCTGTAGGTTTTGATTCCCTTGCGAGTGTCGAAAATTTGCGGCATAAACGGCTGTATCTTTTGATTGCGTTGGCTTAGAAGTTTGATTTTTTCACAGCTCCAAGGGTCAGTAGACCTGAATATTTGATATAAATTCCAGCTTGATACGCCCTCGCGTTCCTGAGAAAAAGGGTCTTGACAGACAGACAGACGGACGGAGAACAAAGTGATCCTATAAGGGTTCCGTTTTTTCCTTTCGAGGTACGGAACCCTAAAAATCCAAGCATGGGTTGGGTGGCATTAAGTCCGCCTTTGTACCTTGTATCTTATAGTTAAGAAAATAGGTTTATTTCTCACCGAATCTCGTGCATACAATATCATAAAATAACTCGAATAATAAAGAAACAAAATAGATTAATAATCACAAAGCACAGAACAGAAATAGTCGACAGCTGCACGGTCATGAGTGTGACAAGACTTCCACTCAGCGTGATGCTGTGCTATGGGGGCCCACAGCACAGCGCTGATTTTATAGGCATTGCGATAATTGGTTTGAAAACACACTGTCCTGCCCAACAGTTTTTTATATTACGCTATTTCACTCATTGCCGAAATGACCACAGCTGCTGTTATAACTGTATGCGTGAAAAATCGACTCGACCAAGGTCAAACACGCATTTGGTGAACTAGCAAGCATTTCAATTCGTAGAAGTAGTTAGAAGTAGTATACACATGTAGGGTAGGTACACTGGACCAGGATCTCGCTCTTATGACTAGAAAGGCACTCGTAGGCACCTAAAAATGATAAACGTCATAATGGCGGGACCAACTCTTGTAATTGAAAGATTCTACCACGTATATTTAGTAGGTAGATACCAATTTAGTACTATTTTCTACCTCACACGGCATAAACGGAATTTCACGATAACACTGGTCCCGCCATTATGATGCGTCATAATGACGAGACCATGCCTATACTCCAAAACTACAACGAATTGCATCATTCTGCTCAAACCAGTATTTAGTACCTGATTTAGTACCTCCAAAAATCAACAGTGGGTGACGGAGATCTTAGTAGTTTCTTTACAAAATAATTTTTTAGTTTTTGACATTTTCTACGCCTGAATAATTTAACGAGCAAAAATAAAAATACTTCAAGTAAAAAGTTGCAGCAACATTTCGTGCAGGCGTTTTATTATTTTATTCATTTGCGCAATTATTTCGGTTTTCAAATAATACTTGGACGGGTGAAGGAAAATTATTGTTATGCTTTCTATAAATATATTTTCTTAAATTTCAGTATGACTATTAGTTACTCTGAGGTATTATCAAAGGATGCCAAGATATCTTCATTCGCCATTCGCATCAAAAAACAAACTACCTACATAATAATTATTAACTAGGTATTTGTAATGAACGTCGAGGAAAAAAAAAAATTATTTTGTTTTTATTTTTTTATTTATTTTCTCATGTTCCTAGAACCTGGTATTTATTAAAATCTCATGGGTGTAAACCAAGCTGAGATTTTAAGTTTGAGCAGATTATGTGTTTTGTACTGCATTGAGAGATTATTGTCTAAATCAAATTTTAGGAATTTCCGAACTATGCGACATGTGTTTAATATAGCTGCTTTCTGTATTGTAAGGCACGTATATTTGGAAATATTGATTGAATTTAAACTGATAAATAGTTGTTTTGGGCTGATACTAGTCGTTGATACCACTATTGGGACTATTGTTACTCTATTCAATTTCCAACTCTGGCAATTTCTTCTTGTAGTTCTGTATTTTTGTCCTCCCTGCAGGGTAACGCCTCCCTGCTCTCTTTCCACTTGTCTTCGGTCAAAGCTGTTAGGGACCAGTTCTTGTTAAAGGATTTCAGCTCATCCCGCCATCTCCGTCTGGGCCTGTCGTAATGTCGCTTGCCATTAAGAGGGACCCATTGGGTTTACGACGCAATGGATCCCCATTTTGGATTGGCCCATTGATCGTCTGACATGCAGCAGATGTGTCCAGCCCAATTCCATTTTAGCGTGGCAGCTTTCAATAGTAAGTTAGATTTTATCTGATGAATCAATTCGGCGGTTTGACATACCTACTTTGTATACGAACGCTGTCAAACCGCCATATTAAATTCTCAGATAAGAGATAGGTATATGAAGTTAAAAAAGCTGCCCTAAGCACATCAGAAAGCGCCATAATAAAAACGAAGCCAGCCGATCTATTCTGTAATAATCTCACCGTGTAAACTTTGATGAAGTCACCTGCCATTCCATCTACCTAATGCTAGGGATTGGCATAATTGGCTCGGTGAGACTTTTACGCCAGAAATTGAACCCCAATCCATTTTCACATTTTCCTACCCTTCTAATCACATCACCATACTTCTAAGGGTGGCGTGTCCAAGACGCCACGTGTCCATATTCCCACACTCGTGAAATCACAGCGACTTACGCGAAGCAGTTACGTGTGAATAATTGATTGTGTGTATCGTTGAACACAGAAGTGTTATCGAATATTGAATACTCCAGTACCTACTACTTATTTAAGGCACCAACGATAGTCTAAGTTATCTATATTACTATACTCTTTGGTCTAAGTAATGAGAGGTAGATTAGTTACCTATACATACTCCGCAAGTGGCACGTTAAAACTTCGCTAATTAGCCCACTTTTCTTCGTCTTGTTTCATTTTCGCTCCTAATAATTTCGATATGAAGTCCTTCTTCCACGTGTCGTTTATTAGTTTGACACGTATTCTAAGGTGCGTTCACAATAAGTGACGCTACAATTTCATTGCGGGTTCAAGATAAGTTTCAACATATTATGTTTTTCGTACAATCAGAAGTCAGCTTATATTGGTTTGCTTGATGTGTAGCCGTTCGTACTTACATTCTTTCCTGGGACGACTGCAGAATGATTGTCACACGACGACACATCAAGCTATAGGTACAGACGCCAGCAGGTCAAGCTACCCGAAACTGTCAAATTTTCCCAATCAACCTTGAACCTTAATACTTTAACGATAATGGGGTTTATTCATAAACGATGACTAAAGTTAAGTAACGTTTAAACGTCAAAAATGTATGGTTAAACAGTCGCTAATCACTGCTTAACTTTAAGCAACGTTTATGAATAAAGGGGAAAGTTGAAAATCTATTAAAACATTTTGACAGATTGTAGTAGCTTGATGTGCTGGCGTCTGTACATTTACAGTTTTAGCTGACCTCGCATTGTTTAGGCCTTTCGTTCAAAGAGAAGGCAACTTATACTGGAAATGTATAGCTTATTATGTCGTCGTGCGTATAAGAAGTGCAGTACTTGGGAAGTAAGATCATTTTGGTTCTTGCCCCAAATAATGGTAAAATAGATAGGTAGGTACTATTAGCTTTCGGTGTCTTCGTAAGCCGTTTGTACGCGACTATATCGAAGACCTAAAATAGGTACCGTCTAATAACATGTTTCCCATTGTTTACCCATCATTTGTCTTGCTAACCAAATTATACGGCAATCATAATGCATTAGGTACGCGCCCCTTGACGTAAAACGTTTAGTTATAACTTGAAATATTCAGCTTGGTGCAGTTTTAAAGGGCTGAAGTTCATATGAAAGTTGTTAGTTTACGGAGAAAAATTTGAGGAAAAGGACATTCCGTCCAAAAAGCAGAAATATACAGCCGATTCATTGAAAACGTCTTTATTTTTGGAGTTTGGTTATAAAATCAGGAGATATTTTTTTTCTGGTTCCGATTGCAGGATTGGATTGCTTTTAAATGAAATAGGTACTCTGTTAATTTTTTTAAAACTTTAAGCGTTAAAAAATATTAACGAGTTTAAAAATCCAAGATGGCGGCTTGACAGTGATGTTGGAAAAATTAAGAATTATATTCTATGTCTTACTAACGTTGCTCATACCATATTTGCTTCAAGAATACATTTCAGCTATTTTAATGAACAAAATAAGAACATGCAACAACTGCAAATCTTGCGCTAATTAAAAAGATTTTAGTTATCAAAACTAAAATGGAAATATAAAAATCAAAATGTCGTTTTATTATTTGTTCTTGTTAATTTTTCTCTTTAATTTGGGCTGCGTCATTTCTGAGCTGAGTCTACGATTTGGTAAGTATTTTTTTTGTATTAAAAACTAGTCCAATTAGAAGTCGAAATTAAAAAAAAAATGCAATGAGTTATAAAATAGATTATTTACAGCTGTCGAAAAAGTAAATAATATCTCCTAAATGATTTTTTATTCATATTAAAGTTCGGACAGACGTTCTCGTGTCAAAATTTCAATAGATTATAGAAAATGGACTTTCAGTTTTTCTAAATTTTTGAGTTATCCCGAAAACTTTTCAATTTTTTCTTTCCGTAACAACGTTACGTACATTTTATAATACCAACAATTTGCCAAATGGGTCCAGCCGTTCTGAAGTGTATTTCATTTTTAACAACGAACGAACATCAATTAATTTTTATGAGGGTTAAATTAAATTAGCTAGCGAAACTCCGCAGTCGTGATGGGAATCAACAAAACAAAAAAATAAAATGATTTGATGACAATTTATTCTGAGGTCGACGACTGCATGCTTGAAATATCAGTTCAAAAAAGTGTTTTTATTTTTGTATACTCCACAGACGTGATAGGTGTCGATATCTAAACACAAAAAAACTGATTTTCTCAGCTAAACTTCATTTAACAACACCACCAGTGGTCATAGACCACCAAAATAAATTAATGATCATAAAATATTTTTTTTATATAATATCATGTTGAGATATCAATTCCCATCACGTCTGCGGAGTTTTGCTAGCTAATTCAATTGGACCCTGTAGAAATAGATAATAATCATAATGTTTTCTTCTAGTATTCATAGTCGAGACTCAAGAACAAGATTTGACGCATAACATCGGCAAAGCTCTGAAACTGTCAGAAACTGTCAGGCCTGACGTTAAAGTTAATGACGCTATTGTCCCTTTGGATAGAGAGAAGGAAGATGAGAGTTATAGGATACGTGAGTATTATAGGTACAGGGCCAATTTATAGAGGGTGGCAGGGACATCGACGCGCAAACCGTAACCATGGATTCAGAACATGAGTTTAGACTCCATAGCGTCCCAATTTTTCGTCGGTTATTAAAAAAAAAAATGCTGTTCCATACATTTTGACCGCGTAGGTATTGCACTTTTCGATGAAACAGAAGATTTTTTTTTTGATAACCTACGAAAAATTTCGTCGCTATGGGGTCTAAACTCATGTGCTGAATCCATATTTCTGACCCCCACTCCCCCCACGTTAGAAAAATAAGACTTGATCCCCCTTTGAATCTTACGACATATTCAGCCTATAATGTTCCCACTGCTGGGACAGAGTGGGCCGCAATCCACCACGCGGGCCCATTGCGGGTTGGTATCCTAGGTATATGGTTGAATCTTACGAGATCTACCAAAATTGCAAAGAATAAGTAGCAATTTTTTTTTTTACTTCTAATTTTTGCTTACTTTTGTGATTTTACGTAAGAATTATCTTAACCCCTCCCGCCCCCACGTAAGAAAAAATAAGACTTGTGTCTCAAATCGTCTTTCGTAATAAATGACCAGTCCCTAAGCTGGCGAATCTTCATGAAGTGTAGTTAGTTACTTGAAATTATGAGTTACGAAAATCTCTCTTTTTTTTCGTTTATCGTCTTTTGGTATTTATACCCATCACGTTTGTGAAGTTTTGCCAGCTAATTTGACCCTGAATTTTGCTATGGCTTGGTGGCTTAGAGAATGAAGTACGGTCTACCCAGATAAAATATTGTAATTGATATTAGAGGTTGCTTTTTGCTACAAATCTAGTCTAGATAAATAAATAGATGGTGAAATTACAGCCAGCTCAAAAAACGTACAACAGCGGAGTAATTTCGTAACATACTAAAAGCAGGAATGGCTTTCTTTACAGTGTGCTCAGCAGTATCCAAAGGAGTATCCATGATAATCGACCTCTCCTGGTCTCCTTGGACAATGGCTGAAGACCTGGCTTCGGACACAGGAGTACCTCTTGTCAGGACGTTGTTAGGGTCCCAGCAACTTGTGAAGGCGCTTGATGATCACCTGGAGTCAAGGAATGCTACTGATGCTGCGATAATATTGGAGAGTGAGAGTGGTAAGTCTGGAGACTTAGGAAAAAAGGGGCAGATTTCGATCCCGTGAGAATATCGGGATAAAAAGTATACCATTTGTTAATCCTGGTTATAAACTATCTGTGTGCCAAATTTCATCTAAATCCGTTCAGCCGTTTGAGCGCGAAGAAGTAACAAACACACACACTCACAAACTTTCGTCTTTATAATATTATTAGTGTGATTATTAGGACATATTAAAACCTTTATGCACAAGTAAAAAAAATACTGTACAAAGGCGGATTTAATGCCTGAGGCATTTTTATACCAGTCAACCTTAGGTCAGAGACAAAACATGGTAGGTTCAACATACGGGATAAATAGCTAGGAAATGACTATAAAATACAAGAAGAAATAGTAATACATAGATAGATACATACATAAATACTGCTTCTGACATTTAGGATAAAAATGTACTCTGTGCATTTAGGGCATTAGGTAAGTATTGAGGTTACGTCTGGCGCGGATAGAATGAATTATTTATTTTATTTGAAAAAAAAATTACATATTAATTATATATATTTAAATAATGAAATAGATTATTAATTTATTTATTACTGTAATTGACCGTGACATCACAGCGGGCCCTATCAGAATACGAGCGCTGCGACATTTATTTTTTAAATGTCGTAGCATTACGCTGAGATAGGAGCCTTTTGGCCTCGTACAGGACTTTTTTGTTTCATTTTTCTTTTTGTTACTTCTTTTTTATATAATTTGGTTTTGTTACTTTTTTTTAAAATATAATTTGTTTTATTTTTTATTTTTGATTGTGTTTAGTTTAGTTTAGTTATAAGATCTTTCTGTACGAGTCGCAATAATATAATAATAATATCCCTGGACATTTCACACAGCACCATTTGTCCCAAGCTAAGCAACCTAATGCTTGTGTTATGGTAACAAGATGGCTGATAAACTACTTATATACAATTTTTTTTTTTTGTAAATACATACATATTATAGATAGAAAAACACCCAGACTCGGAACAAATACATGTAGGTTATACAAATATTTGTTCCGTGCGGGAATCGAACCCGCGACACGCAGCGCAGCAGTCAATCGCTTAACCACTGCGCCAACCGTGCCGTCAAAATGAACTGTCAGGAGAAAAAAATGATCGGTAGAGGAGAAAACGAATCCAGCAAATCAGCTCTGGATCTTAAGGCCAACTTCTAACTTTTTATAATCATTCATCTTTCTCCTGCCCTCATCCCATACTTCTCTATTAGTGGCCATCTCGGTAGTCACCCCCTTTCTAACCAAATCATCATTCACACAGTCCATCCATCGTTTCTTTGGTCTTCCCCTACTCTTATAGCCATCGACATTCATACTCAAAACTCTCCTCACGACATTTTCCTCTTTTCTCTGTAACACATAACCAACCGATTTCCACATAACTTTTCAGTTACCGGTGCCGGTTTCAGACTTCCTCTTATGTACTTATTTCTTATTCTATCCATTCGTGTAACACCACACATCCCTCTTAGCATTCTCATCTCAGCTGCATGGAATCGCCTTTCATTCATCCCTTTTGTGGCCCAACATTCTAATCATTATATCTATCTAAATATATATAACTCAAAGGTGACTGACTGACTGACATAGTGATCTATCAACGCACAGCCCAAACCACTGGACGGATCGGGCTGAAATTTGGCATGCAGGTAGATGTTATGACGTAGGCATCCGCTAAGAAGGGATATTGATCAATTCTACCCCCAAGGGGATAAAATAGGGGATGAAAGTTTGTCAAACTATACTTCTTAACGCGAGCGAAGCCGCGGGCAAAAGCTTTTTTAAATAAAAATCTTTTCTAGTTCACAATTTCCATTTTGAAGTCGATATTCAGGTGGATGGACTTAAAAACTATGGCTCAATCATCTTTTCGTACACAGATGTGGACAGAACCCTTTACGAGTTGCTAGGAGTCTCCAACATCAGGGTCTGGGTGCACGCTGGCTTGACCAGGGACTCTGCCAAATCACTGAAGACAATGAGACCTGAACCCAGCTTCTACATCATTGTTGGGGAGAATGGGTTTGTCATGGATACTTATAGAAGGGTAAGTTTATTGAGAGTTAATTAAAGTTGTATAATCGGGGTACTTTACACAAAAGAAACTCCAACTATTCTGCATGTAAACTGTATAAAATTGGTATATAAAACGATGTTGTATGTACAAACGCCAGCACATCAAGCTACTACAATCTGTCAAATTTCTTTACTAGATTTTCAACTTTATCGCTTAAGCATTAAGGTTCAAGGTTGATTGGGAAAATTTGACAGTTTCGGGTAGCTTGACCTGCTGGCGTCTGTACACAGAAAAACAGTGTGACACAGGGCAATATTGGTAGTGTTGTGCCGAACCGTAACTAGTCACGTAACCTGGCCGGCACACGACGAACTCTAGAAGTGCGGGGAGTACACTCTAATAGGGGTCACGCTATAGTTGTCAACTATTTGCGAGGTTTGGAGAGCAGCAATGGCTCAGCGATAAAGGCCCCGACTAACGACTTGTACGTCGTGGGTTCGAACCCAGACAGGCGCTTTACTTTGTGTAAATAATTTCACCACCACTGCTCTCAAAACGGTGAAGGAATCCATCCATCGTGAGGTAATGGGCATGTCCTAGAACCAAAAATTCGAAGACATGTGACATCTACCAACCCGCACTGGGCACGCGTGATAGATAATTAGCCCACTCCCTCTCGAAGAGAGGAGGGCTGCGTCCCAGCAGTGGTCCGGGAACATTTTAGGCTGATTATGGTGAGCTAGCGTTGTAACTGATAATTCAACAGTAGCATTGCTGAAAGGTTTTGTTGTTACTTACTAGCTCTGCGCTACTACGCATTAGGGATTAAAAACAACCAAAAACATCTGCGGGGTAGTTGCATAACACATTAGTAGTGTAATTTTGACAATTCAACAACTTTCATTGCGTTATTTATCTTGTTGAGCAGACAAATTTTTCGAACAAATGAAGCAATGGATTAGCAACATACTTCAAAGTGCTTCCTACGTCTCTACTATTGTTCAATCTTGTTCCTAATCAGGCAGTAAAAGAGAAGCTAGTGCGTCGAAGCTACCGCTGGAACTTGATCGTGACAGACTACTCAACTCCAGACGTCAGCCAGCTGGTGTTACCCACAGTGACACTCCAAGCAGACCAAGTGGAATGTTGCAAACTCATGAAAAGAGAGGACTGCACCTGTCCTTCGGATTTTCAGGTATTCGTTATACCTAATCCTTTATTACAGTGTGGGAAACTTGGAGGTGCACAACTTTTTTTTTGCCGCCATTTTGTTTTGGCGGCAAATATGACAGTTGTTTCATTAAAATCATTTTGTGTATACTTAAACGGCAAAGTTATGGAGCGTTTTACGACTGAACAAAGTGTTTTAATTATTAAAACATTCTACTCAACCCAATCATGTATTGCGGAAATTCTAAGAAAATTGCGGCCAATTTTTGGTAGAAATCACTTACCTTCGCGGCTAACAATAACTGGTTTAGTGATTAAATTTGAGCAGCATGGATGTCATTGTAACCGGGGCAGAAACATGTGGTTCCACAAGACGGGGCCACATGTCATACGGCACGAGCCACAATCGAGACATTGAAAAGAACGTTTCCGGGTCGATTAATTTCGAGAAACGGTGACATTGATTGGCCGCCAAGATCCCCGGAATTAACAGCTCTTGACTTTTTTTGTGAGGTTATCTAAAGGGACGTGTCTATTACTAACAGGCCAAGAAACCTCCAAGAATTAAAACTAAATGTCTGAGACACAGTCACTGAAATAACGCAGGAAATGTGTGAGAAAATGTAATGAAAAACGCTGTGAAAAGGGTTCACATCTGCCATGCTGCTAGAGGTGGACATTTGTCTGAGATCATTTTCCATACTGAATTGCCGGCTCTAAATACTACTTATATTGAAATAAAAAAACACAGGTTACAGGTATACAGGTATACAGATTGGTATACCTGTATATGATGAGAAATAGACACAGTTCTCTACTGACTTTGTCTCTCTGTATTTTTATTTTGTATACGAGTGTGTGCTTGCGTGCGAGTATCGCGTAAGAACAAACTTTGTTTTTTTGTTCTTTCTTTTGTTTCGCATTCTGCAATCTCCTCTCCTCTCCTCTCTCCTCAGCATGTTTGCTAAGGGTAACACAATAATAACATTTACAGAGAAGGCAACAAATCCTCAACGCCCTGATCCAGTACATATCAGAAACCTACTCGAAGCTGGACAGAGAGCTCCCTGTGACCACCAGTACGATTGACTGCGACGACCCAACGCCTACCATGAACATTACCAGAGACCGGCTGTTCAGGCAGTTCGCTGAGGAGTCGGATATGAGTAACGAGACGCTGTTCTTTTGGGATGGGGACAGGTAATCAGCTAACATGCTCGTTATTACGTGTGTACAGTCAACAGCAAAAGTAGATGATTAAAATCAGAAATTAAATACTAACGGAGTTCGCGTCAGAACTGTACTGTGGCGTCGAAGTGATTCAAAAGTATGACACTGAGTCTGACATACTTTTGAATCACTTCGACGCCACACAGTTCTGACGCAAACTCCGTTCATTAGTATTAAATTTCTGATTTCGATCATCTACTTTTGCTGTTGACTGTACGTTATGGTAAGTAATGATAGTATAGAGGTATGAGGAACAGAGTGTAAAGTACACTCATTCTACATAGAAAAGGGACGATCCTCCGACCAGACGGATGTTGTGTCTGGTGGGGTACTGCCCAATGATTGATGTAGGGCCGTTGGATACATACACGCTAGTTGCGTGGCAAACTCTGCTTGTGCGATGCAGGATTTTGCGTGATGTCAGTGTGATGCTTAGCTCGCATGTGGCGGTATAGTTTTGAACGTATGTAAGTGGATTTAGTTAAACGGCGGAGCCTAAGACCAGCACCCCAATTGCGTAACACACAATCAATCGGAATCAGAATCATTTTGAAGCAAATTGCTAATCCATTGCTTCATAAGTTCGAAAAATTTGTCTGCTCAACACGTAAATAACGCAATGAATGTTGTTGATCTGTCAAAATGAAACCGATTCCGATTGATCGTGTGTTACGCAATTAGGGTGCTGTTCAATATCTTCTCTCTGTCAGGTCCGGTCTCTTTCTCCGTTCTCGCTTCATCCTATCCACCTACAAGCCCGACGAAGGTCAGCAGACCATAGCCAGTTGGTCGGCTGGTGACGAGTACAAGCTGTTACCAGGAGTCGAACTGGAACCGTTGAAGATGTTCTTTAGGATTGGAACTGCACCAGTAAGTTATCAGAGGGGCAATTTTCGTAGTCTCAATCTGTCAAAAATACCTCTAATTTCCCTACATTTTTGACATTGATTGTCGCTGAGATGAGATTGGACTAGATTTTGAACGTTTTTAACGGGAACTGGCCTTCAGAATGGAAAAAAGATGGGAGATGGGATGGCAGAAAAAGTGCTGATTCTCAGCCTTTGAATAAAAAAAAAACCAGTCAAGTGCGTGTCAGGCCACGCGCAGTGTAGGGTTCCGTAGTTTTTATAACAGCCAAGTGCGGGTCGTATTCGCTGACTGATAGTTTAGTACCATGCTCTAACTAAAAGCTAAATATGACTACCTACCTAATTTGACTTCCTATACAAAGCCTCACCTGATCCGACAAATTTGCATGGAAAGTTTTTTTTTTTTTTTTAGTTTTGGATAAGACTTGTTTGGTCGACTATTACTCGTAAACTTGTAAAGCCCACTTAAGTGTGATCGTTTTCCTTTAAACTTCGTTATATATATATGTAGGCACTACTACCGTGACATTTGAATTTCTAACTACAACCGTTATAGTTGGTAGAGGGGTAATTGGTAATTTAAAGCTTGATAAGTCACGAACGGTTTACTTAATAAAAAAATGGTCTTCAAAAACCCGTAATATTTTTGAAAGACCTATCCAACGATATCCATCCACACTATGGGAAGGACGAAAAAAAAAATTATCATCCCCACTTTACATGTAGGGGAGGTACCCTCAATAATTGTTTTTTTCAAAATTTTATTTTACCACTTATTTGGCGTCATTAATGTCTATACTCATGCCAAATTACAACTTTCTAGTACCAATAGTTTTTGAGCTAAACCGCGGACAGACAGACAGACGGACATGGTGAAACTACAAGGGTTCCTTGTTGACTACGGAACCCTAAAAAAGAAAGAAATGAATAAAATACGTTTATTTGCGGTAAACATGACGCGAGAGCAGTGGTGGTCCAGTGGAAACGGCCGCGACTTCTAGTAGTAAGTCGCAGGTTCGAATCCAGACGGCACTTTACTTTGTGTAATATTTCATCACCACTGCCCTCAAAACGGTGAAGGAAAACATTCCGAAAGCGGCTTGTCCTAGAAACAAAAGTTCGAAGACATTTGACATCTACCAACTCGCACTACTGTGCGATTCTGTAACCATCTCACCGTGAAAACTTAGGTGAAGTGAGCGTGGAGTGAGCTGTCATTCCAAATAATACTAGGGATTGACACTACTGACAACTCACATCAAGCTCACTTCACTTGAGTTTTCACGGTGAGATTTTTACAGAATCGACCGGCTGGGCTCGCGAGATAAATTACAGCCCACTCCCTCTCACAGAGAGGAAGCCTGTGTCCCAGCAGTGGGAACATTATAGGCTGATTGTGATATGATGATCATAATGTAGGCCTCCTTTTGTGGCTCGTTTTTCTTACCCGCGCGATATTTTCTTGGTGTGGTCATCCAACCATCTGGATGACCGTATCATGGTCTCTGAGAGTCCAGACTTTGCAGTACTGGGCAGATTCATCCAGCTTCATGTGACGAGATGACACTAGTACTATGATATTTTTGTCATGAGTGACTTTATTATTTGAATGTTGAATATTATGAATGACTAGCTGACCCGGCAAACGTTGTTTTGCCATATATAAATTATTTCCAGCTGCCCGGCGCTACTTCGTTCGCGTGGTGTCCTACCCCCTACCCTATTCCTACCCTACTCCTACCCTACCCCCTACCCTACTCCTACCCTACTCCTACATTACTCCTACCCTACTCCTACCCTACTCCTACACTACTCCTACCCTACTTCTACCCTACTCATACCCTACTCCTACCCTACTCCTACCCTACTCCTACACTACTCCTACCCTACTTCTACCCTACTCCTAACCTACTCCTACCCTACTCCTACACTACTCCTACCCTACTTCTACCCTACTTCTACCCTACTCCTAACCTACTCCTAACCTACTCCTACACTACTCCTACCCTACTCCTTTGTCCATATTTTCTGACCGTTTAAACCTTCCCTGGATTACGACAAACATTTCAAAACCAAAATCAGCTATATCGGCCCAGCCGTTCTTGAGTTATAAAATTACAACGAAAAGTGGCCTTGATTTTTTTATGTAGGTACATAGATGATTTGATTTTATTATTATGATTGAGTTTTAAGACCTTTGTTACTAACAATTATGGGCAAATATAATTGGTCTGTAATAAATGAATTTAATCTAATTTATTGAGTGAACATGCATAGGTAATAGGTAGAATGGGCTGGTGTCCGCAACTCCACGACAATGCGCGTATTTTGTGTACGGGTGGGAAAATCGATCATTCGATCCACGCCGAGTGAACATGCATATTACAATATTAATTCATTCACAGGCTGTACCCTGGACCCTGATGAAGTTAGATCCTAACACTGGGGAACAGATGTATGACGAAGAAGGACAACCGATGTACGAAGGGTACTGCGTCGATCTTATTGCTAGATTGTCTGAGGTAAAGAATAGCTTAGCATTAAAAAAAAATTAAAACTTAGTTGGTAACTATAAGCTCACTGACCTCTAATAAACAAGTACGCTGGACTAAATACACTACCTATACGAAATGACAGTTGTTTTTTGTGCCGTTTCAAAGCTCCTGCTCGAGTGTGTCATTAAGAACAATTCACGAGGAACTAAAATTGATACACTGTTACAAATGGTCGTCGTGTTACTTAGATTTACTTAGATCAAGACTTTCTTGTGTATTTTGTGTTTACACTACGAGATAATTAGAACATTTTTATCATGAGAGTATGATTTTTTTTTGCAAAAAAACTCACTATCATAAATATTAGTTCCACGGACGCTCACGTTGTTATTAGCGCCAAAATGGCGAAAATCAAATGTCTTCGTTTTGTCATCGATAGTATGATGTCCAGCGTACTTGCAATACTCGTATATAGGTCAGTGCATAAGTTACAAAAATGAATTGACTTGAGTAGGTTTTTGACTTTACCCACTATTTAGACCGTAGTTTCATAGTTTAGTTGGGGGCAGTCTAGGTGCAACTCTGACTAACTCTGACCCTTCAGGTAACACAGGCATGATGTTATTTTGTTTCATAGTTTGGTAATCCGTTGTGTAGATGGGCAATCCACCTGGGTGCTTTGGTAAACACCCCGTAAACACCCAATTTTCTGGGTGTTTACTGAGTGTTTATCGGGTATTTACCAAAGCACCGGGTTTAACCCTTCGTATCTCGCCGGAACGTAGATCCACGCGAGACACAATGGCTTAATTTTTAATTGTGTCTGTAATCATGGCATTCAACAGGTTAAACCGAGTGGATTGCCCATCTATAGATATGTAGTTGTGATACGGTCACCAAAGGGGATAAGTAACTGGTTACTTATCTCCTTCGGTGACCGTACATGCGGTTGCTGTGTTCTATTGTTGTAAAACGTTATCAAAGTGGTTATTATTTTACTACCACAATTAAGGAGTAGGTAATTACCTACCTTATTTTTTCTGCTGACGGCTAGAAAGCGTTTAGTAATATTGTTTTTCCAGACCATGTCATTCGATTATGAGATCGTTTCTCCAAAGGCTGGAGATTTCGGAAGAAAGCTTCCAAATGGTACTTGGGATGGTGTTGTTGGAGATCTCATGAGAGGGGTTAGTATCAATTTTTTTAGTATATAGTTATCAATTATCATCTGCCTAGCATATGTTGGGGTCAGTTCCAACCCAACTGGATGCAGCTGAATACCAGTATTTTACATGGAGCCACTGACTATCTGACCTTCAATTCAGGAGGGAGAACAGGACCCTGTTACTGGAATACCCCTTGGTAAGACTGGTGGTCAGACTTTCAGGCTTCTGACTACTCGTAACGACTGTTAAAAATTCTTCAACATTCACCTAAATTACATAGTACCTATAGTTGTTTAAGTTCAGCCCGATTCAAACTTTATGGCGACTCGGAACATGAGGCGAGTCGCTGCGCAGTAACAAATTCACGTGTCAGCGGGGGTGAGGGGTGAGGTACTGCGCAGCGGTTAGCGCACTTCAGAGCTGTCATAAAGTTTGAATCGGGCTGTAACTGTGGTTTATTACAGGAAACGGATATAGCGATTGCAGCATTAACAATGACTGCAGAGAGAGAAGAGGTCATAGACTTCGTGGCTCCTTACTTTGAACAGACTGGCATACTGATAGGTAAGGGGTTCATAATTTTAAATAGCCTCCTTTTTTCATGAGTTTTAATAGCCTTATTTACCATAATTATTGTAATTATCCTCCTGATTTCTGTATCCTAATATATTTGATACTAGCTGCGCCCGCGATTTCACCCGCATAAGTCTCGATTCCTTGGGAATATCGGGATGAAAAGCATCATATGTCCCAATCCATAAGTCATGGTCTACCCAAGTGCTAAATTGATGGGCAGTATTCGGCCATGGCGGCAAATTTTAACGGAGACTGGCCTTCAGCGCCGGAGATATTATAGTGCACAAGTGTGTGCGTAGACACAAGTGCACTCTCTCTTCCCTCACTCTCATAGTCCGATGGGACGGCAATCCAACACGACAGAGAGATCAGGCGCAGGACCAACGGCTTAACGTGCTTTCCGAGGCACGCGGGTATCACACCGCCAACGTCCAAACTTCGGGCCGTTACTAGGCAATTCCTAATGGAAATACCGAATAATACTTTCGAATCGAACCCAGGACCCCACGCTCGGCAGTCGTGCTCGCGACCACGAGACCAACGGGTCAAATCTTCTAAATAGTAACTCTTGCTTCCAATTTAAATACCAATCTTTCTTCCTTTTTCTTAATAGCCTACTCTAAAAACAATATTCTTTTGCAGTGATTCGTAAACCCATCAGAAAGACTTCCCTCTTCAAATTCATGACGGTACTGCGCACAGAGGTGTGGCTGAGTATCGTGGCAGCGTTAGTATTGACTGGGTTCATGATCTGGCTGCTAGATAAGTATTCTCCATATTCAGCCAGGAATAACCCTGATGCATATCCGTATCCGTGCAGGTGAGTCGCGATTTTTATGGCTACTATGACTGGGTTGGGTTTTTAGATTTTGCCGACTGGAGTGTGTGTTTTTTTTTTGCATTTTTTTATTCAAATATGTCTAGTAGGGTAAAGACATAATATTCATATGAACACAGTGACTTTTTCAACTACTCGTTGACGTTACGAGTTTTAACAAGCTACCCTAGTAAAAATAAATAACTTATTCGGCATAATTATTTGTTAATTTAAGGGTAGATTTTTCAATCGACAGATAAATTTTATTCGTGGAATAAAATTGACGTCTGAAAGTAAAGGTCAAAGATTTATTTGCAGAAAAATATGGTTACAAAAGTTCTTACAATTGTGGTATAATAGTAGCTTAACATATTAAATCATACAATAATGACATGCAATTTTTTTGGTATACGTACAATTATATCATTTACATTTAAACTGAAGGAATTCTTTAATAGTATAGAAGGGATTCTCAATTAGCCACCTGTGTAAAGCCCTTCTGAAGCCGACCATTGGAAGTTCTTTAATTTGGTTAGAACTCTTGTTATAAATCTGAGTACACATAGGGTAGCAGCTTCGTCTATACTGGGTGGCAGGGACATCGACGCGCAAATTGTAACCATGGATTCAGCACATGAGTTTAGAGCCCATAGCGTCGAAATTTTTCGTCGGTTATTTAAAAAAAAAAACTGCTGTTCCATACGTTTTGACCGCGTAGGTATTGCACTTTTCTATGAAGTAGTAGATTTTTGAAGGTAAAAATTACACTCTTTAGAGCGTATTGCCATTCTATGTACACGTGTGCCCTATGGGTCAGCTATACAAAGAGCTCGTACAGTGCTCTGCGGGTCCAATACAATAACGCCTTCAGAGTTCTGTTGGGGCTGCCGCGCTTTTGCAGTGCATCGGGGATGTTCGCGGAGAATGGCGTGCCAGATTTTTACGCACTGATGCGGACACGGACATCATCCCTGATGCGGCGAGTGCGCGACAGCTCTAACAGCTTGGTGGCTACAGTAGCCGACAGGATGGACAGTCCAATGATGTGGCAATGGATGACCACTCATCGTGCGTCATTCCGATATTTAAAATAAATTGTTTAGTGTATTTTTTGTGTAGGTATGTGTTTTCATGTATGTATGTTTTGTGTATTAAATTGTAATGTGTGTTGTTTTATGGACTTATGGTCTGAAATAAATTTATTATTATTATTAAAATACATTTTTTTCTTAAATTAGACAACACGATTTTACAGACTCCTGCGTTTTTTCTGACTACCAAGAAAATAACTAACCAACAACCATTTTTCAGGGAATTTACACTAAAAGAAAGCTTCTGGTTCGCTTTAACGTCGTTTACACCTCAAGGCGGGGGCGAAGCGCCCAAGGCATTGTCTGGAAGAACCTTAGTGGCTGCTTATTGGTTGTTCGTGGTACTTATGTTGGCTACCTTCACCGCTAATCTGGCTGCGTTTCTAACTGTGGAGAGGATGCAGGTACTTGTTTTTATTTGACATCATACTTCATCGCGTCGTCAAAATCCCGAAAGTCTGACAATCAGTCTTACCCAGGGGTTTCGCATGACCCAGTATCCAACTGGTTTGTGGAGGTCAGATAGGCAGTCACTCCATGTAAAGTACAGCCGATCGATTCTGTAAAAATCTCACCGTGAATAACTTACGTGAAGTGAGCTTAGAGTGAGCTGTCAATAGTGTCAATCCCTAGTATTAGTTGGAATGACAGCTCACTTCACCTAAGTTTTCACGGTGAGGTGGTTACAGAATCGCACTGCTGTTACTCAGCTGCATCCGGTTAGATTGGAAGCCGACCCAAACGTAGTTGCGAAAACACTAGGCAGATGATGATGAAAGAAAGAAAGAAAGAAAAGAAAGAAAATACATTTATTTACCACAAACTAAAAGACACAATACATCAGATAAAACAAACAATAAAAAAACGATTAAATAAAAGTGTGAAGTCCGATGTAAGAAATTAGCAGGAAAGTGTGCCTCACGGCTGCGCCAAAAAGGCCCGGTTCAGCAAAAATGCCAGACAACTAGTGCCTGACGCTGATGAAGACTTGCACTTTGTAGTGACGGTCATCCGAGGCCTGGCCTTCACAAAGTCCACACCCCAGTTAGGACTGATAGAATAAATATATCTATTCAAAGTTTAGATCGGTTTAGGTGCGTTACGCGTCATATTCGTATGTTAACCCGTGCCGCGAAGGTTTTACGTGCTTTCTGAGGCATGGATCCCGGTAGTCACCAATCTACAAGCTTCTTCCGGTGGTACCTGGCTATTATTTACCCAAGCGCCCTTATCATGAGCCTATGCTCATGATAAGGGCGCTTGGGTCTGGGGGTCTTGGCTCTTCGGGGCTATTCGCATCATAATATCAATATCAGGCCATCCGATCTTTGACCTTGGGATTGGGCTGTCCGTTTTCTGTCATCCGGAGTATAACTACTCTGACGTATGGCCATGAGTCATGCCACTGTGTTTGATATTTTTGTATCTGACATACAGACGCCAGTATCATCCCTGGAGCAACTGGCTCGTCAATCAAGAATCAACTACACGGTGGTTGAGGGTTCCTCAGTGCACCAGTACTTCATCAATATGAAGTTTGCCGAAGATACACTATACAGGTACCTAGTCTTTATTTGTTAGACAGATTACTATAGTAATGAAGGTTGCATATTTCTGTAGTCTGGACTCTGGAGGTCTACTCCGAAGTAGTATCGGCCGAATGTTCGGCCGTTTCCTGCTACGAAGTTACTATTTGGTTCGGTCGGTCCCGATCCTACACTCCTAGACTCTTTCGAATATTGACTATGGTCCCGACCCAACTGAGCCGATCCGAACTTTTTTCGCATTTTTCAATAATATTCGGTTCGGCCATGTGTCGGTCCGATCCGAACATTCGCACTTTGCACTTCGGACTAGACCCCCTGAAGCGAAAGCTGCGAGTTCAGCTCTTAAAACGGTGAAGGAAAACGTCGTGAGGAAACAGGCATGTTCTAGAACCAAAAATTCGAAGACATGTGACATTTACCAACCCGCACTGGGCCTGCCTGGTGGAACACAGTCCACTCCCTCTCACAGAGAGGAGGCTTGTATCCCAGCAGTGGGAACGTTATAGGGTAATCATGCTAAGCTAGGAGTGGGCTCAGTCAATAGTGCACCGTGTTGGGAATGCAAAAGAATTCAATTCAAGACCTTGTTTTTCACTCGCCATAACCATTGGGCTGTTGTTTTGTTGATTATTGACATCAAAGTGTATTAATTATCATCTCAACACCGCTTTCCCTTGATTTTGTATATATACCTATATTATAATTATATATTCTAGTAATAGTATGTATGTGAATACAGAGTGGCGATTTGGTTATCACATTATACAGTACAGCGGTCATTACAAGTTGTTAAAAGTCTGTTAAAATAATAAAATTTAAATTTTACAAAAAATAGAAAAAAAAATTGCATAAAAATTTTCATGAAATAAACCATCCTTGATAATAAGTCACTAGACACGCGTGAGGCAATGGTATCAAGAATTCAACACAAACTTTATGTTATTGTTACTAAGTAAACACAAATTAAGTTTAATGTTGTTAGGTAAATACTGAAACGAAAAAAAGGTCCCACAACTAAAATGTTAATTGTTAGGTATTAATTCCTTTAATTATGTATGTTTAATATACGTTATGTAGAATACGTGGTTTCAATACATGACCTAATCGCCACACTGTATAACCTATTGTATATGTGTACCTAGTTTTAAGAGTTTTTTTTATCATTGTCCCTCTCAACCAAAGCACCTGCCATCTAATCTCTTCACCACCCTTGGTTCACTGGTAGAGAATGCCTAAGGCATTAAGTCCGCCTTTGTACCTTTTTGTGGGAAAAGTATTATTAAATAAATAAATAATCGATCTTATTTTTGTAGGGTATGGAAAGAAATTACGCTAAACGCGACTTCAGACCAGGCACAGTACAGGGTATGGGACTACCCAATCAGGGAACAGTACGGACATATCCTACTGGCTATCAATGCTTCAGGTACGTCATGTCAGTCATGAACTCATACAAACATTTTTTTTAAACAAGTTTCTTACACACTCTTGGGCGAGTGCGTTATACCTGGTTACTTGTAAATCTTTTGACTATATGCAGGGCATTCAGCCCCGCTACCATCATGCTAACTGATAATCTTTGAGATGACACCGACAGCAGACTAAAATATATTCCATTTTGTTCCAGAACCCGTCCCAGATGCTAATACGGGGTTCCAACAAGTGAATGAGCACACGGATGCTGACTTCGCTTTCATACACGATTCTGCTGAAATTAAGTAAGTGTTTCTGTACATTATTTTATTAATTTTTGTATTTTGTGTTTCACGAACTGTGTCCAAATAAACTTTTTTCTTTCTTTCTTTAAGCAAATCTTAGGCAAAAGATCTTCGGAGGAAACTGGGAAGGTACAGTCAGCAAAAGAGACGAGTAGGCAGGGTCGTCGGATATAGTTGAAGTTTAATAAGAAACCGATGGATATTTTCGAATTAAATTTAATTTGATAAATGAACTGTTTGTTTTCTATTAATTAAATTAAATTTTATTCGAAAACATCCATTGGTTTCTTACTAAATTTCAACTATACATATCCGAAGACCCTGGTTACTTATCTCCTTTGGTGGCCGTACTTAGACATACCCTAATATCTTGAGTCCCGTATAAGGAAGTCTACATGATTTGAGACACTCCCTTGTTTCCAAGTGTCTTGCAGGTTCTTCTTCACAAAAAACTACATTTTCCTATATGACAGGAAGGAACTATAGAGGTATGAGGAACACGGTGTAAAGTTCACTCATACTCCTTAAAAAAGGAGGATCCTCCGACCAGACGGATGTGTCTGGTGGGCAACCGCCGAGCCATTGATGGCGGGACGTTGTTTATATATATATGCTAGTTGCGTGGTAAACTCTGCTTGCGCGATGCAGGATTTTGCATGACGTCAGTAGTTCGCAGGTGGCGATGTAGATGCCGCTACAGAACGTTATCTATTTTCATTCGTAAATTTGGCTAGATATACCTAAGCAGGAAGATAAGACAGTGGATAAGTTTCTTAGATGTGTTAGTCCCTGAAAAAAGTTATTTTTATTCCACGATCTTTGAATCTTAACTTTCTATCCTTGTTTCCCAGATACGAGGTAACCAGAAACTGCAACCTAACAGAAGTAGGAGAGGTGTTCGCTGAACAGCCATACGCTATAGCGGTGCAACAGGGCTCCAGGCTACAGGAGGACCTGTCCAGAGCCCTGTTAGAGCTGCAGAAGGAACGGTTTCTTGAACAGCTGGCTTCTAAGTGAGTATGATGAAGAGAGGTTCTTGAGTTTTTAATGGGGTGTGAAGTCCTCCATTGGAAAGTGAGGAATGAGGACGACCAGAATGGAAGTCTGTTGGGTATATTTATCTAAATATAAAGTACCGGTCGCAGCGGTAAACTTTGCTTGCGCGATGCAGGATTCAGTGACGTCAGTGGTGCTAGCCAATGCGACTTCACGTAGTTCATATGAAGACGGATAGATGTCGCTATTAGTTCGGCCTACGCTATAGCAGTAGCTGTCTCGAAAGTGAGTGACATTTTAAGAGTCCTTGGGTTCTTGAAGGTGAAGGAATGGGGCGTGAAGTTCTTCTATTGAAAGGAAGATAACGAGGTAGGATGAACCATTCAAAGTGGTTCAGTAATGGAGCCAGGGCGATAGCGAACTTCAATAATCATTGATTTAAACACCGTAGGTTCCGATTGTTCAAAAGTTATTTCCACATATTTATTGATTTTGGACCAAACGTAACTGAAGCTCGTCTAGTCTAATAACTTTTTGTTATTCTACTGCAGATACTGGAACGAATCTGCTAGACAAGCTTGCCCGGATGCTGATGAATCTGAGGGCATTACCCTGGAGAGTTTAGGTAAACATGCCAATATTTAATTACTTTTCAGCTTGCCCTTGTCCCGTGACTTGGGGTCGAAAATTCCTACATAGGTACCTATAGAAATTGCACAACTCCGGAACGACGAAGCCTTCATGTCTGGGTCCGGCTGCTGTAATTGGGAAAGCGTGGAATCGTTCCCAGGGTCCGAAATTACTGATTACAACTCATTACGTCGTCATTACGTCGGCGCCGGCTGTCGCTGAAAACCAGCGCTGGGGCTCTGTCTTGCATAGGGTCGTAGCATAATGCTGAGCGATAGCCGTTTTGTGTGGACGTGACGCATGCTTGACGCTTGTCAACCATTTCTTTTTGTTTTATTTTGTTTATTTGTTCTTATGTTCTTTTGTGCGTCATGTTTACCGCAAATAAACGTATTTTCTTTCTTTCTTTCTTACTCGGGTTTTACTGAGTATATTTAAAAGAAAATTCTCTGTAACAAGCCGAGAGTTTGATCCCAGAAAACTGCAACAGGTTCCCTGCCTATAACACGGAACTATCAAAACGTGGATGGACTATACACCTCTGCCTATCCCTTCGAGAAATACAGGCGTAATGTTTTACTATCTATATTTACAGGCGGAGTCTTCATAGCAACTCTATTCGGTCTAGGACTAGCGATGATAACTCTAGCATGGGAAGTATTCTACTACAAACGCAAGGAGAAAAATAAAGTTCAAGCCTTCAACGCGAAGCCGGAGAAAGTGGCGTTCGAGTCCAAGTCGACTTTAGAAACGAAAGTCGCCGAGTCGATGGCCAAGTTCCGAAGACGTGGTAAAGGTGGGAAGAAGGGTAGTGTTGCTAAAAATGTCACAATTGGGGATAGCTTCAAGCCTGTGGCTGAGAAAGGAGTTTCTTATATTAGTGTTTTTCCTAAAGATTACAGGCCTTAGGCGATTAGATTGTGTTGTTATTAGATTACTTTACTGTTACTGTTAGCCAGCATCATCCCACAGCTGGGCAAAGGCCTCTCCCCATGACTTCCAGCTCTTTCTATCCAGGGCTAAAGTGAACCACTGGTCGTTTGTTTCGTCCGGCTCGTCCCGCCATCTTCATAAATTAGAAGGCGTCTCGGCGGACCCCTTCTAATCTAATATCGCGACATATTTGCCAAAAATTTAAACAAATATGAGTTTATGGAAAAATAACTTTAATTCCAACACGATAAAGTTTAGTTTACGCTACAACTTCAAACATTTTTGAAACTTTTTCAGTAGTGCTAGTCACTCTGAAATCAACTCAATTACCATTAAAATAAAGTTGATATTTGTTTAATTTGAAATAACGTCAGTTTGAAACATAAATAAAATTTGAATAAATAGCTGTGTTAGGGCTCTACGTAGTGGTTATTTTGACCCACAGCTTATTGAGCATACGGCAGGCCAGCCCAGTCCCATTTCAGCTTAGCGGCTTTTTGAGCAACGTCAGTAATCTGTATCTTGGAGCGCAGTGTGGTGTTGTGAATATGATCTGTCAATTTGACGCCGTGCAGAAACGGATACGTTCGCAAGCGACGGTAAGGAGCTGATCGCACGCGTCGACATCCTGCCGGACGCGATCAGCTGTCACCACATTCGTTCGTATCCTTTCCGATCCGATGCGATGCGAGCCGTTTGGTAGAAGTCATACTTTTTTGGTCGAATGAAATATATCGAAAGCATAACCTCCTCCTTATTAGAAGTCAGTTAAAAAAATCCGATATAGTGTAAAAATAAAATGAGCGTGGAGTGTGGGGATTGGCACAAGAAAAGAGACGCTTATGCCCTGCAGTGGGTGAAGTCAGGCTGAGGATATTGATGGTGATGGAACATAAAATGATTTTCGACTTTGTAGTGGTTTAGATAAGTTTAAATTAAAAAAAAAACGGGTTGCGAAAAGTGAATATTAACGTTGTGCATTTTTGATATTTTGGAATGCGGTCTAGTCTCCCTCCGTCTTACGAATTTTCGATCAGCAGTGCGATTCTGAAACCATCTCACCGTGAAAACTTAGGTGAAGTGAGCGTGGAGTGAGCTGTCATTCCAACTAATGGTAAGGGATTGACAATATTGACGGCTCACTTCACCTAACTTTTCACGGTGACATTTTTACAGAATCGATTGGCACGTAGTGTCCTGACGCGAGCTCCGTCTTACGAATTTTCGATCAGGTCACGTGTCTTGACGAGAGTTTAACATTGTTTACCCATCACAACAAAAGTGCACAACGCCGCTAAAGAAGTTTTCACTTCAAAAACTTTTGTAGTTACTATTTTCTTCTCATAGATTTATTATTGATTTTGTTTAGTTCACCTAAATAGATATGATTAGGTAATGCACATTTATAGTAATTAAGTAAATTGCAGATTGTTTTAGGAAATTCTTGTTAGATATTCATTATTTTTCGTAGTTTTGTAGTATTGTAGACATAATAATGTTTATTAGAATAAAATAAAACAATTAAAAAAATATTAAAACTAGTTTTATTTACAAGAAAACAGTAACAATAATATACCAAACTAATCATTCTTTTATCAACCATTTTGCATAAGAAATCTTGTACTCTAGAATTTCCATAAAATGGTTCCCGTGGATGTAATGGCGGCTCTATCAAAATCTTAAAGATTTTGCCATAACATATAATTTTTAAATCGTACATACATTGCAAAATAAAAGCCTGCGCATACGACTTTTTTACAAGTAGAACCCACGCAACACATTTAACAGCAAATATACCTCGCTTTTAACATTCACTATTATGGCAAATAATAAAAAAATCAAATACAAGGGAAAACCTCGAAATGTTTTTAGTTTATGCTGCACGGAACCCTATGTGCGCAAGTGGGGCCCACACTTGGCCAGTTTTTAGGAGTCCGTTGGTAAACAAGGAACCCTTATAGTTTCACCAAGTCCGTCTATCTGCACTTATTATAACCCTTCCGGAATGAATTATCAAATCAAAATTCGTTGCGGAGTTTACAAGAACAATGCGGTCACACACACTTCAGAACTTTTTTTTTGACTGGGACAATTTCCTGCTTGTAAAAAAAATATCGCTTACACAGACTTTAAAACAACCCACGATCCTACCAGAACGTTCTAGCAGTGGGCTTCTCGACTAAACTAGCGTTAGTATCCAACATCTTCCTCCCGAACTGCACGGTGAAATGATCCAAGTTCAGATACTGTCCGTCGTCGATGTCTTTAATGAGTTTTCTGACCCTGTCTCTCGTCCTCTCGACGAAGCACGCCGCGAGTTTCATCTCGGTTTCCGAGTTACGGAGGCCGATGCAGTAGGATCTGTGCAAAAAAAAAACATACAAATAAAATTAAAGACGGGCCAAAATAAAAAAAATAAAAAGGAATATTTTTAGGTATTTATTTAGTTAATTGAATTTCTTTTATTATGAATACATAAAAGCTTAAGCTCAAAATTTTGATATATTTTTTACACCGTAATAATATTACGGTGTCCTACGTTTGGGCAGCGGCAGCGCCTTAATATAATAAAATATTAGTAATAAGTTCCGTATCCTACTAATATTATAAACGTGAAAGTATGGATGTATGTTTATCAGGTAATCTTTCACGCAAAAACTACTGAACTACTGAACGGATATGGATGAAAGGACAATGCCAGAAACTCTATAGAACTTTGACCCACTCAATAAAATCAATTTACAATCATGCAATATGCAGCATCTTATTGCTTTTATATTACTGATAACTAAACATTTGTCCTAATGCCTGTAGGACTTGCGGTTTCTGTTTAAATCTAAAAAAAATAAAGTACATTCATTATTAGGTTAGGTGCAGTTTATTGTAAAAATAAATTATTGATGTGTTATTATTATAATACTATCCCTACGAGGGCATTCTGCGATTACAGAAAATAGTTATTTAGGGTCAGTCCCATCCTAATAACAAAATATGACTAGAATTATTCCATCAGTTGATGCTATTGGAACCTGTTGGTCTAGAGGTGGTGGTGGAGGCACTGGTATTGCTTGCTGACATACCAGCAATCGTTCTGGTCTCTATTTTAGCTTGTTCATCTGTGTCCGGCTGTATTCTAATAACACTATGTGATACCTGGCAAGTGGCACGCATCCAACATAAATAGCAAACATAAGCGTCACTTGATGTCAACTGCAAAGAAAAATATTATTTAAATGCATAACAATGGCTTTGATTAATTAAAGGTAGTTGGTTTTTTTTCTTAGGAGAATCTAAAGTTGCTACTAACTTGGTAGTTTTCCATATTGCTTTTCATAATAGTGTTGTTCTATGCTACTATGAAGAAATAACAATACTGTGTAATGCTAGTTTGAGGTAATCACTTGAATTACAGATTACAGCTTCTTTTGGAAGCTACAAGTTAAATATAGATATATTTCAGATAAACATGAACAGCAGTGTGCTTATCGTTCAACAGCAAGGGTTGGTTTAAATAACTGATTCGTTTAAAGACTTAGGTACTTCATTAAGGTTACCCCTAAGACGACCTTCTTATCTTTACTAGGTTTTCAAATGTATTTACCTAGTATTTCACCTACCCTAAGGTGACCCTCAGACCAACATGAACAACAACATGTCTTAACATCCTGTAGACACTAGAGTAACAATGTATGGACCACAACATCGTTCACCAAATCACAAGCAATGATCAGAATCCGAGGTAAGTAGCACAAAGTCAGCGACTAAGCAAGAATCGACATCCGTAGGCAAAAGCAAAAGTCGTCGGTAGGGAGAAACAATAAAAAGCACAGTTAAAAAGTGAGGCGTGAGGGTGAACAACAGTAACACCACGAACACAGAATCTGTGTTATTCGCTATCTGATAGCGAATGAATGACATTGACATTTTGAGTTTGACATACGCGCGTCAATAACGTTTCTCTACAAAAAATCCATCTAAGCAAAACTATGAATTTAATACAACCTATTTGATTTTCATAACTATTTGCATAATAATCTTAAGTGATTTGAACAACATATACAGTGATACGTTACGCATTATCATGATTATTATAGTAATTAAATGATCATTTAAGTACGTAATATAAGTTTTTGTTTTACAGGTATTTCAAACTTTTTATTTGTTGTGTATCATACGTAATACGTAACGCAGATAGTCGTCTGAAAACAGGAAATAGCAAAAAGGAATTTCAGGGATTGAATTCCTTTTATTATTGATTTGTAATCCGCAACTTCTAAGGAAAAACCATATATTATGAAAAGGTTCTATATTCATTACAATTATTTTCATTGATTTACATTTTCTGTAAATTGCTGGGGCAGGATCTGGCATTGTCATTTGGCACACAGATGGTTTATAACCAGGATTAACATAAAGGATACTTTTTATCCCGATATTCCGACGGGATCGAAACTTATGCGGGTGAAACCGCGGGACGCAGCTAGTACTTTCATATGTATTTAGTGCTATTATTTTGACATTACAAACAGACACTTCATTTGTATTTGTTTGTATAGAAGATTGGATAAATTACCTTGAAGCTCTTGCTAGAACTGCTGTCATCACCAAGATTTCTGTCGCTGCCTCAGCCAGTCTGTTCAATTCCCTGTCGAAAACATAACATTTTGTTAATTAACCTTACATATGTCGGAACGTAGATCTACGCGAGACACAATTATGGCTTTTTAAATTGTGTCTGTAATTACACCATCCATCACGATCAATCAATCACAATTCACAAACAATCACTATTCATACAAAAAAACATCATCATCTGCCTAGCCTTTTCCCAACTATGTTAGGGTCAGCTTCCAGTCTAACCGGATGCAGTATTAAGACTGGTTGTTCGACTTTCGGGCTTCTGACGACCCGTAACGACAGCCGGGACCAACGGCTTAGCGTGCTTTCCGAGGCACGAAGGGGTCTTGGTATAAATAAATAATAATAATAATAAATATCCCTGGACATTTCACACAGCACCATTTGTCCCAAGCTAAGCAACCTAATGCTTGTGTTATGGTAACAAGATGGCTTGATAAACTACTTATATACAATTTTTTTTTTGTAAATACATACATATTATAGATAGAAAAACACCCAGACTCGGAACAAATACATGTAGGTCATACAAATATTTGTTCCGTGCGGGAATCGAACCCACGACACGCAGCGCAACAGTCAATCGCTTAACCACTGCGCCAACCGTGCCGTCAAATGGTATGTGAAGATGGTCACCCATCCACGGACCAACCGCGGCAAGCGTAGCTTAACCTGATCGATCGACCCGTGCGGCTGTTATTACTTAGCCACAAGATTACTTAGCCCTTAGCCATCTTTGTACTTAATACTTATATATCTGTATCTGTTTCACTGTGTGTACATCTATCTATCTATCTTCTATCTATATAAAAATCAATGCCACTTTTCGTTATAATTTTATAACTCAAGAACGGCTGGGCCGATTTAGCTGATTTTGGTTTTGAAATGTTTGTCGTAATCCAGGGAAGGTTTAAACGATCAGAAAATATGGAAAAAGGAGTAGGGTAGGAGTAGGTTAGGAGTAGGGTAGGAGTAGTGCAGGAGTAGGGTAGGAGTAGGGTAGGAGTAATGTAGGAGTAGGGTAGGGGGTAGGGTAGGAGAAGGGTAGGAGTAGGGTAGGAGTAGGGTAGGAGAAGGGTAGGAGTAGGGTAGGAGTAGTGTAGGAGTAGGGTAGGAGTAGGGTAGGGGGTAGGGTAGGGGTAGGGTAGGAGTAGGGTAGGAGTAGGGTAGGGGAAACAATAATAATAGTAGGACACCAAACGAACGAAGTAGCGCCGGGCAGCTAGAAACAATTAATATATGGCAAAACAACGTTTGCCGGGTCAGCTAGTATTTATATAAAAATGAATCCCTATTTCCCTTGGTCACGTCATAACTGGAGAACGATTTTACCGATTTCATCCATCTTTTTTTTTTAAGTTATCTAATACTTTGTAGAAGGTTCTTACAGAAACAAAAACATAAGAAAGTTGCGCAGAAAATTAGAAAATTTAAGAATTACGCTTTTACGCTAAAACTGCTGAACGGCTTTAGATGAAATTTGACACACGAATAGACCATGATCAGGAGAAGGACATAGGCTACTTTTCATCCTGGATCGCAGACGAAGTTGCGGGCAAAATCTAGTAAAATAATAATATAAATAAATAAAACACTAAAAACTATTTCACCAAAAAAATAACCACGTCACCAAGCTTGAGCCACTTTAACGCCCAACACCCTTATAGCGGATTACACTATCAATCTAAATCTGAATAATTTTGAAGGAAATTGCTAATCCATTGCTTCACATGTTCGAAAAATGTGTCTGCTCAACAACGTAAATAACGCAATGAATGGCAAAGCTTCACAGTTTGGCTCACCGGCGAAGTGTTGCCTGTCTGTCCGTCTCCTACAGACTGTACCTCGGGGAGTGTGCTCAAGAGCTACATGAGCTCATCCCGCCTTCACCTTTTTACCATCGGGAGTCCAGACGCACTGCGGGATACCACCCCTATTTGGTTAATATACCATATATACGCACTAAGCGCTTCTCGTCATCTTTTCTGATGCGCACAGCAAAGGAGTGGAATTGTCTGCCTGCGTCTGCATTCCCGAGTTCATACAACCCTAATCTCTTCAGGGCAGGGACCGTACAACCCCGAATATAAGTTAATTCTTTCGAAAGGGTTACAGATTGTGCGCCTACAGTAACGGAAAAAGTTACCTCTTGGTAGTGGTAGCCCTTTCATAACACTAACGTTAGGGTAACCCTATCAATAAGTTAACTAGTACAAGATGTTACCGGCTCGTGTATGATTTCCAATTGAAGAAGATAACCCTTTAAAAGGGTTTGTCGGGGTAATCAAAGGGTTTTAAATCAAATCATTTTAAATTACGTTGGAGTGGAGGAATAGGTATTGTTACGAGCTTCGGGTTCGTGACAGTAAAACTGCCGGTATAAATTACCAAAAATGACACTTTAATTAATCAACACTAATAAAAATTCAAACACACTATTCGATGTATTCGCCTGTATCGCTTATCGAACACTGTGTCGAATCGCGGTTATTCCCGGCCTTATACTGGGTTATTTGTAAAACACCAGCAACCTCTTCAGAGGTCATTGTACTCATCATTATGAACAACTTTTACTATGGGACCAATACTGAAATCGCGAAAAAAAAAAATCAGCTGTTCCCTACATTTACGTTCGCATAACTCGTCAAAACGTAGGGAGCAGCTTATTTTTTTTTCGCAATTTCAGATTTGGTCCTTTAGTAAAAGTTGTTCGTAATGATGAGTACAATGACCTCTTAAGAGGTTGTTGGTGTTTTACAAATAACCCTGTAGGTATAGTGCAGCAGATTATTCTAGTACCTTCTATTGTAGAAACATCTAGAATGTTCGGGTATACACCCGAACATTCTAGATGTTTGGTTGTTTGTTTGTTTGTTGGTTGTTTTTTTTTGTTTGTTTGTTGTTTGTTTGATGTTGTTGATGTTGTCGGGGCCGGTATATACCGGCCCCGACTGACCTCTGCCGATAGTTCTGCCACTTGATAATAGAAGGTGCTAGTGACTATTAGTTTTGCCACTTGATACTAGATGGCGCTAGTGGTAACTAATGTCTCCATGTATCAGGCATTAATTGTGGCGCGCAACACTGCCCCCTCCTAAGACATGCTCGTCCCGAGCATTATCGGCTCCATAATAACGCGCCAGTCGATCCACATGGACGATCTTAGGAGTGCCTCTTGCACCTTTCTGTATCCGGTAGGTTACGTCATTGATCTTTGTCACATCCATCCCATCTAGCTTGAAGCTTATGAGATTTCCCTTTGCTGCGGACTGGATTGTGCAACCACACTAGTGAACCTTCGTCGAACCCTTTATTGTTCATTTTGCGGTCATAACGGGTTTTCATCTTTTCAGACATTTGTTGGCCCGATTGTCTGACGTGCTCATAAATGTCATTCATTTTGTTCCGCAACTCATTCGCATAATCGGTTATACTGCGTGGGTCGTCAGGTGGTATTCCGGTGATCAGGTCTGCAGGCTGCCGTAATTCTCTTCCAAAGTTTGCGAAAGCTGGTGTCACCGATGTACTTTCGTGAACAGCGCTTCGATATGACAGCAAAAACGGTTGTATGTGCTTGTCCCAATCTCGTTGCCGATTTTCAACAACTTTTGCTAGGTACCTCTCCAATGTCTGATTAAATCGTTCCACTATTCCATCCGATTGTGGGTGGTAAGAAGTTGTTCTGGTTTTATGAGTACCCATAACTCTGCAAGTTTCCTGGAATATTTGGGACTCAAAATTCCTTCCTTGATCACTGTGAATCTCTAAGGGTACTCCAAAACGACAGAAGACTTCATAAACTAATTTATCTGCAACTGTCGAAGCTTCTTGATTTGGAATGGCGAAGACTTCGTGCCACTTAGTGAAGTAATCCATCACAAGCATGAAATACTTGTTACCACTTTCACTTTCCGGAAACGGCCCCGCAACGTCAAGGGCTATCCTCTCCCATGGTGCACCAACATTGTACAATTTCAATGCACCTCTACTACGAGTCTCCGGTCCCTTTACAGCTGCACAACTTGTACATTTGCGACACCAGTCCTCGACATCGTCCCGACAGTGGACCCAGTAAAACCGTTCTCGTATCTTCAGTAGAGTCCATTTTACGCCCAGATGACCTCCTGAACAACCATTATGGTACAGCTGTAGAACATCCGGTACTTGAGCTTTAGGGACAACCATTTGCAAATAACAGCTGCCCCGAGCATTTTCCCATTTACGGCACAGGACTCCATCCTGAATCACCAAGCTGTCCCATTGGGCCCAATAGCTTTTTGTGATCGAACTGAGACGTCGCTCCACCTGGGCTTAGGAGCTCTGGCCTTCATCCACTCCAGAATCGGCTTGATGTCCGAATCTTCCTGCTGTGCACGTTGTACGCTTTCCTTCCACTCGTCACTGAGGTCTGTCTTGAGCATCCTCACAGGTACGCCTTCTTTACTTTCTTGCCTAGTCTTCAAGGCGGCCATCTCATCCTTCAGCTGGTTGACATAAGTACGGTCCTGTTCGGACCGCGCATGCGCGTCGCGTCGCACTCGCTCCAACTTGTTCTGTTGCATGTCAAACGCGCGCTTCAAGGGCTTGTTGTTCCCGGCGAGCCATAAGCAACACCTGCCCCTGGTGCTGGGCGGTGCTGTTAGCTGCACTGCCCTCTGGAGATTGGCCCTCTTCTCTTTCTGCAGTTCGCTTAGGGCAACTGGATCGAAGATGGCCCTTTTCCCCATAGCCGTAGCACCTAGGGCTGTATCCTTTATTGCGGTCGCGAACTGTAGCCGCTGCAACCTCCCTGACGCGATGGGAACGATGATCCTGCCGCACAGCTTCCACCTCCAGAGCATGGGCCAAGGCGTAATTAAGCGTCCCGTGGTGCCCGAGCCTCACAGCAGCTCTAACTTCAAGGTCGCGGATGCCGTCGATGAATGCCTGCACCAGGTTCCCACCAATAAGCGCTGGTACGGACTGGTAAGCTTTACGCACCAGCTTCTCTACTTCAAGGGCCCACTGCTGCAGGTTTTCGTTACTGCGTTGCACGCGATCCTTGAGCTGCGCACGAAACACGTGTTCCAGGTGAGCGTCGCCATACCGAGCCTCCAATGCCCCAAGGAGCTGCTCGTAAGTCACTTCCTTACCGAGAGCTTCCAGAACAGTTAAGGTCTGGTAGGCCTAGGGTGAGGGCAGTCATGGCCTGACTTTTGTTCCAACCGTTCGCCTTCATGACAGCCTCAAACTGGATTTTGTAGGCCGACCAGGAAGAAGTTCCATCGAACGGTGGCGCTTTGAATCCACGTAGCGAAGATGTTGTAGCTACGGGACCTGCGATTCCATCCCCAAGTTTAAGGTAATTCAGCGTTTTCTTTACGTCAGCCATAACGGTCGTCTTTACGTCAGCCATCACGTTGTCAACCCGATTATTCACTTGGTTGATTCGGATTTCAGCTTCCGACAGGCGGTTGTCTTGTTGAACAACCTTATCCTTCACCTCCTTCATGTCTTTCCCGAAGGTAGCGTGAAGGTCCATCAAAAGGAGCATCTGCTCTTCCTGGCGGCTAACCTGTTCCTCCTGCCGGCGGGCCTGTTCCTCCTTGTCCCGCTGGAGCTGTTCTTCCAACCGACGAGCCTGTTCCTCCTGTCGGCGAGCCTGTTCCTCCTTGTCCCGCTGGAGCTGTTCTTCCAACCGACGAGCCTGTTCCTCCTGTCGGCGGGACTGCTCCTCCTTGTCCCGCTGGAGCGGTTCTTCCAACCGACGAGCCTGTTCCTCCTGTCGGCGGGACTGCTCCTGCAGCATCATCATCAAATCTTACAGTTTGACGCAGCTCCTTTCCCTTCGGGCACTAGGTAAATGATGAGTGAGACGATCGAATGAAGTTTATGATTCCGTAAAAAAGACAAGATTATACATGAAACAATCCCGACTACTCCAAAAAAAAAAAATACATTGAACTTTAAAATCACTACAATAATAACAATAATCGTATGTGTATGGAGTCGATGGGGCCTAGACTGCGTGTTGCGACTTGACGCACACCTGCCGAGTGCATGCAGTTTAGTACTTTAAAGTAAAGGCACGAGAGATAAAATTACAATACTTGTAGTCCGAATGGGTAACTCTGTTACAGTCGTTGAAGGGGTAACCCGTTCAAAACGTCTTACCATTAAAAAGTATAACCCACCAAGAATGGGTTTTTGAATATACAGGTAATCAAATCGATAGGGTTTGGAAGATGTTATCCATTGATGAGGGTTTTCGTAAAAGAGTGTAACAAATATGAAATGGGTTTTAAAACAACACTTTGTCAAAACCCTATCAAAAACCCTTTCAATGGGTAACCAAAATGGTCCCTGCTTCAGGGCGAGAGTGAATAGGCTTTTTCTGGGCAAGCTCGTTCCACCGTAGATCTCATCCCTGCCTCTGGGCTGGATTGAGGTCAAGAGTGAGCCCATTGTCAATAAAAAAAAAAAAGAATTTTGTTGAACTGTCAAAATGAAACCGATGATGATAGTGTGTTACGCATTCACCCCGCTGCTTGCCAATGATGTATCAATAATCCCCACTTTTTACACTAATAACCACATCCCCAAACTTACGTGTAAGCTTCAGCCACTTTAACACCATGTCTTGCCATGAGGGTCTCACACGCGAACCTCATGCGTAGCACGCAGTACTCTAGCTGTTCTGAAGGCTGTTTTAGTGATGGGTGGAGTTGTTCTGATAAATACAGGTTCAGTTTTGGGTCATCCTTTTCCTGTTAAGTAAGAAAGGATTACAGTAAATATTATTGACTAGCTGTGACCGCGTGCATGTCGGAAAACAACATTGATTTGTTTGCGCGGAAACCTAATTATTTTTCCAAAATAAAAGTAAAAGCTACTGTGGCGGAATCTAAATTGCACATACGAACTACACATTACACTGACGTCACGCAAAATCCTGGATCACGCAAGCAGAGTTTACCGCGTGAATAGCATGTATACAGCGTCCCGACGTCAACCTTTGGGAAGTAACCCATCACACAACACCCGTCTGGGCGGAGGAACCTCCCCTATGTTCTATGTTACGGGTTTGGTTTCCACACTTAGTCCTACAAGTGGACCATTGTGCGTGGGCCATGGCGGCCGTCGGTGGTTATTCCAACCAGCCCACCTCCCTCCAGAAGCTTATTAAGTCTCCTGGTCTGTTGAGAACATCTGTGTAAGATCTGGGTGTCCCGAGGGTTTGCGACCTAATCTGGGTGACGCCTGTGCACTCAAAGAGCACATGCGCGACGGTTTCATCAGCCTCCATGCAAGCTCTGCACAGGGGGCTGTCCGTTATGCCTATCGTGTGGAAGTGTTTGTTTAGTGAGCAGTGTCCCGTGATGATCCCCGTCACCAGGCGCAGGCGTAGTAATCTTTTGGTTAGCTTGCCATCTAATGATGGAACCTCCCCTTTCTATAGACTATAGAGGATGAGTGAACTAAACCTTGTTCCTCATACGTCTATATTACCTAAACAGCTGAACGACTGTCAAGAAATGACGTCTTAGGTACTACTCACACTTATTCAGCTCTGTTCAGCTTTTGTCCATAGAAAACAACGATTTTGTATGGAATGCGTACGCGGTCGTAAAGCTGAACGGATGCGAACGCATTCCATACAAAATCGAAGCTGAACAGAGCTGAATAAGTGTGAGTAAACCCTTATGCTAAATTGCAGCAAACTGCGTTCTGTTCTCGAGAATCATTAAAAGTAAGTATTAAGTAGTTATTAATAATAGAAATTAATAAAACTGCGAAAATATTATTGATATAACAGTACCAAACACACACAACCTACAAAACACTATAGCAGAAAAGCTGTCAAAATATACAGACTTAAAAATAGAGATAAGCCGAATGTGGCGATTAGGCAGCGTTACCATAATCCCAGTAGTAGTCTCAACCACGGGTGTCATTCCCAAACAACTGCACCAATCTTTAAAAACGCTAGACTTATCTCCTTCCACCTACCAAACCCTACAGAAAGCTTATATTCTGCACTTGCAGAATTGTCCGGAAATTCCTTCAGAACGACAATGATGCCCAAATATCACACCCACGAACATCATCAACACAAAGTCTTAACATAATTATCATCACACCATATTATGTAATCATCTATCGCTTAGGTTAGCACTTGGCTTCGGCCAGTGTTATTCTATAAAGCCGGCACATCAGTGCTGAGATACAAAAATGTATACAAACAAATAATAATAATAGTTACGTTTATTTCAGATAACTAAGATCCAGTGTGTTAGTAGTACAATAACACAAATTGAGTATTTACCTGATGTCTATTAGCCAGCACCTTCTTGAAGATGAACGCGGGATGCATCAGCGGGTTTCTTATTTGTTTTACTTCATCAGCCATTACTTTGCCAGCGTGGTGAATGCCGTTTAGAGCTGAAATTATTACGTGCTGTCAGTATTACCTTGTGGTGATTATGCTACTATAAAGTAATGTTGGACGACACGGTTGACGCAGTGGCTGAGCGATCGACTGCTGCGCTGCGTGACAAAATTAAAAGTCATTTATTCAAATTAGGCTGAGAATCAGCACTTTTTGAACGTCAAAATTACAATAGACAGTCCCTCAAAAACGCCCGCCCTTCACCACTTCCTAGTGCTATCGCTGGTAAGAAGTGGCGTAGTGTTTTCTAAATGAACAGACAGCTGTGCTGCTGGGGAGCAGCACAGCTGTCTGTTCATTTAGAAAACACTTGAATGTATACAATACTAGGTACCTATGTTCAGTAATTAACATTACAAGACCAGAACATAGGATTAAATTATTTGCCATATGTCAGCTAGCCACGCCAATATACCAACCAATATAATAAAAACTATACGTACTCAAGCTAAAAAATAATTAATTAAAATGTAAATCAAAACTTATTACCCAAATAAAAGCCTCTAGGCATAAAGGGCGTGACAGCTTACATATTTATGCATTGCTGGGTTCTGTTCACATAGCTGTCACTTGAAGTCACAAATGATAAACTAAGATCATCGAAGTAAAATAATTAAATAAGTTAATAACAATAACCTGTCAGTAAGCAAATTCTGGAGAAAGAACATAAACATTGTCTTGCGTTAAATTAGGGCGACCAACGATTCTTATCGTGTTCTCATAGTTTGATTTGTCGAGTATGTGATTTATAAAATCAGTGCTTGACGTTTAGGGAAACTGGATAATGCCTAGACGCTACCTATCTTTCACATTTCTCACACACAAGGAAAGCTGTATGGACCTACACCTACAGCTTTCCCGATTAATAATTTGATATTTTATTAGTGGGCAACATATGAAGTTACTTACCTATAAACATATTAACACTATCTAAACTCTCCCCCCTCGTGGCCAAGTGCCTCATATCATCTAACAAACGTTTGCATTCCTCTTCTTTGTCCAGCGCTGGGATTGATAGTAGCTGTAACATTGTGGTCAGTCCATGGTTGGTGATGAAGTTTCTGTGGGCATACAGGAAATTACACTAATTGGTTGTAAGTTATTTCCTCAATAGCGGTTTGCTTAACTAATATTATAAAGAGAAAAGATTTGATTGTTCGTATGTTTGTTTGTTACGCTTCCACGCTTAAACGGCTGAACGGTTTTGTATGAAATTTGGCACATGGGGTATACATAGGATACTTTTTATCCTGATATTCCCACGGGATCCAGACGTATGCGGGTGACCCGCGTGGCGCAACTAGTCGTAAATAGTATGAACTTATTATAATAATTGTAACTATTTCGAGAAAAATGTTGAGCAGTCCTTAAATCATTACATGTTAGTTATTTAGTTTGGGGATAATGGTTCCCATTTTTTTATAAATTTTATCTGTGCCACTTCGGCAGGAGTTACCTAGAGTGCTGTTATAAGTAAAATTATGTAAAACTAGAAGCGCTCTGCGGTTTCACCCGCATAAGTCTCGATCCATGTGCCAAATTTCATCCAAATCCGTTCAGCAGTTTTAGCGTGAAAGCGTAACAAACAAACATACAAAAAATCAAATATAAACATAATTATTTGATTTTTTGTTAGTGGTAGGAAAAAACGGTTAAGTACTACTTCTCACCTGCACATGGCCACCTCCAGTTCAGCATCAGGGTTCATATATCCGTCCAGCAAGCCAGCAGTGAAGTACTCCGCGCTCTCACACGCGTATATGTCTAAGAGCGCGTTGCCTACTGTCGCTTGTATCGTTGATAACTCGGCTAGGGGTTTGCCTGAGAAAGACATTCATTATTGACGACACGGTTGGCGCAGTGGCTGAGCGATCGACTGCTGCGCTGTGTGTCGCGGGTTCGATTCCCGCACGGAACAAATATTTGTATTGCCTACAGGTAGTTGTTCCGCGTCTGGCTGTTTGTGTATGTGAGTTTAAATGTTTGTAAACGAACCCACGATACAGGAGTAATTCCTAGTGTTCCAACGCATTTAAAAACAAAAAAATAGTTTAGTAGCAATAATACCTTTAGTAATTATGTTCTCACTGCTGAGATACAAACCTCCTCTCGGTGAGAGGAAGTGGGCCGTAATCCACCACGCAGGCCCAGTGCGGTGTCAATTGCCTTCGAATTTATGGTTCTAGAAAATTCCGGTTACCTCACGATCATTTGATTTACCAACTTTGAGAGTAGTGATGGTGGAATAAATTGCACAAAGCAAAGATTTGCCTGGGTTCGAACCCACGACCTACAACTCGCCAATAAATGCCAACTGTATCAGTCTAAAACACCTGGCCTAGTCTTTTTGACAGTGTTTGGGGGATCACCACTTCAGTACTGAACTAGTGGCTCCATCTACAACTTACAATTATTTTATCTAGCTGATCGGCTAGTATCTACGTTGCCATATAAATGGCGCTACTAACTTACCAGCAAAAGCTCTAGGTCTTGTGTATTCTACGACGCTGCGGATGGCAGCAGTCAGTCGACAACGGGACAGTGCAGCTGCATATAGACGAGATAGGCCGAGGATATGGGCTAAGTTCACTTCGGAGATGACGTCTAGTGGGGTGGCTGGGAAGATAGAATTAGTAGTGGTTACAATATGTGACTACAGCATTCGCGAAATCGCGACATATTCGCCAAAAATGTAAACAAATATGAGTTTATGGAAAAACAACTTTAATTCCTACACGATAAAGTTCAGTTTACGCTACAACTTCAAACGCTTTTGTAACCCTTTCAATACTTGATTTCAGAGTGACTAGCACACTCTGAAATCAACTTAATTACAATTGACATAAAGTTGATATTCGTTTAACTTGAAATAACGTCAATTTGAAACATAAATGATATTTGAATTTAAGTAATAACAGTCGCACGGCAGCTATGCTTGCCGCGGTTGGTCTGTGGATGGGTGATCATATTTACATACCAAGACCCGTCCACGCCTCGGAAAGCACGTTAAGCCGTTGGTCTCGAATGTCATTCATGAATCTTTGACAGTTGTTAAGTTCCGTCAGAATGCCTTCATTTTGATTAAATACATCCAGTGGGTTTTTACTTAAAATAGGCCACAAAATTTTACTTTAAATAAGACAACAACTTACCTGGAGTACTCTTGAATGTGACGAAGGTACCATCAGAACTGACTCCGGCAGCATCAGGGTGTACGAGGAATGCCTTCAATCGAGACGCTTCAATGGCGGACAGCACTAGGATGTAGCCGTTAGAGTAGCGGCAGACTTTCTCACCATTGATGCGCCATATTCCTAGAAAATAATTAAATCAGTTAAAATATAAATATAATTCCCACTGCTGGGACACAGGCCTCCTCTCTATGAGAGGGAATGGGCCGTAATCCACCACGCGGGCCCAGTGCGGGTTGGTAGATGTCACATGTCTTCTAATTTTTTGGTCCTAGGACATACCACTTTCCTCACAATGTTTTCCTTCACCGTTTTTGAGAGCACGTGCGAGCGTGCGTTTTTGCCATTGCCCGGAATGTTACCACATATTTTTTTTAATGTATGTTTGTTTTAATTTATTTCATGTTTTGATTGTTGTTTTTTTTTTTGTGTCGAATCATAATGTTGCAGTGGTTTATTTTATTTCTTGTTTTGATTGTTGTTTTTATTTACATAAGTATAATTGCATGCTGCACTGGTTGACGTCATCACGTCAACGCCGGCTGCCGCTGAAAACCAGCGCTGGGGCTCTGTCTCGTATAGGGTCTTAACATTATGCTGAGCGATGGCCGTTTTGCGTTAATGTGATGCATGTTTGTGCTGTTGAACCGCTTCTCCCCAGCAAAAGCAATGAAGTGGGAAGTGGTGAAGGGTGGGCGTTTTGGGGGACTGTCTTATGTAATTATGACATAAATTTATGACAAAAAGTGCTGATTCTCAGCCTAGTTTGAACTTTGATGATTTATTGTAAAAATTTTATGTAAAATCTATATAAATAAAAATGAATCACCGAAATTTATGTACTACTTATATCTTTTTTGTGGTTGTTATTGTCAGGACAAGTTTGGTTTAGAAGAAAATGAAAAAAAAACAAATGGTGGCACGACATTTGCCGGGTCAGCTAGTCGTACTAATATTATAAATGTGTAAGCTTGTATGGATGGATGGATAGATGTTTGTTACTCTTTCACACAAAAACTACAGAACGGATTTGGATGAAATTTGGCACACAGATGGTTTATAACCAGGATTAACATATAGGATACTTTTTATCCCGATATTCCCATAGATCAACACCTATGTGGGTGAAACCGCAGGGCGCAGCTAGTTGTAAATAAATGTTGTAAATGAACTAAGCTTGTGCCTTCCAGTTCTCGAGATTTCCTACATGAGAAATACCAAGCTACCTTTCATCTTAATCTGTTAGAAAGTATAGAAAACCAACAAAGTAACTTTCATTATTAATATGAGATTTGGTAAGGATAATAATTAACAAACCTTGCCCATCCATGTCAGCAGAAGTCCTAAAATCAGCCTGTGAGATCCTCTCAGCAATGCGCTCTTTAATACCCAAAGAAATGGGCTTATCTCCAGAAATTAAGTCATCAATGATCATAGTGTACTGCTCCTGAGCTAGACCGTTTTGAAGCGCTTGTAACCCTACCCAGTGGTCACTGATCTCTTGTCCAAGCTGGAAATCACCAGCTATAGCCTCTAAATACCTCAAACTTTCAGTGACATTCGAAGCAAGACCATTTCGAGTCAGGCTTACTGGAGCCGCATACATTTTAGTGTTTTTGAGTATGTTTTTGCGATCTTCTTCTGTTTTATTCGGGTTAGCAAACACGTTAGTAATAGCGTCGATTCTTTTCTCCAGAGCTTCAGTCTCCTCTTTGTTTAAAATCTCCGGGTAAGCGAGCATTTCTTGGTTGAAGATTGAAGTGAAAACGTCTTTCATAAATGGCTCGATTTTTGCTTTGCGGCGTTCGGTTCGTTCTAGAACGTTTAGGTCTTCGAAGTCGAACTTCTCTTCTTTGACTTGAGGCTGTGTTGCTGCGGAGTTATCGTAATTTATTGCAGAAAAGCGGAATTTTCGGTAAAGATTTCTGCTGACATAACTATTGTGAATTGTACAGAGTTTACGCGCTATATTCATTTTGTAGCCGATTGATACGTTTACTGGTCTTTACATTAAATGCTTGTTAGCAGTTGTTTAATTTAAATGCAAAATAGTTTCGTAATTTTACGAAAATAATATCATGAACTTTTTAGGTTATTTTGACACAAATATTTCTCACTCAACTCAAGTGACATTTGCGTTTCAGGTCACGTATCTATATGATTATCAAGCATTGGTTGCAGGTCAGACAAGTTGAATAAACGTAAATAAAAAAACAACACACACACTCGTAAATAAAAATTGTACAATTTGTTTTAGCTTGTTGCCAGAAAAATATGTTTCACAATTAATTAAATTTTTAACAAACTTTCAAGAAAACTCCAAACCAAAGGCTCCAAAGTTCTGGAACACGCAAACTAAACGTGTTTTGTTTCACTTTTCTGTGTACGGCGGTCGTTTTGATCAATGAATCTGCATAGCTTTTTCCCAACTATGTTGGGGTCAGCTTCCAGTTCCAGTGTAACCAGATGCAACTGAAAATCAGTACTTTACATGGAGCGACTGCCTATCTGACCTGGGTAACACGATATCTACCTCTTGGTAAGATTGGTTGTCAGACTTTCGGGCTTCTGACTACTCGTAACGCCTGCCAAAAATGACAGCTGGGACCAACGGCATAACATGTTTTCCGAGTCCTGGAGGGGTCTCGATAATTGGGTAAGGCCGTAGATTTTGCCACTTTTTTAAGAAAATAATTTCTTAAATTTTGATTGCTTACAAAACACAAGATAGTAGGTAAATTGTAATGAAGGTATTTGAATTGGGTTATGTATGTCTTAAACTCTTATTCCATATTGTTAAAATAAATGTAAGTAGTACATTAAAAAAAATACAATAAGTTAAATTCGCCAAGACTCCCAAATTTAACGAAAAACACACTGTCTTTTTGACACTTATCGCTATAAAACTTAAATTTTTTCTACTGAACATTTAATTAATTGTGACTATCTGAAATGTATCAAAGTTAAGCTGTTACATCGTGCTTTTCGTGTCCTTAAAAACGCATTTTTTATAAATTTATTACTATTCAAACCTATGCTCAATATTTTTGCTTCTATGTTACTTCTTTGTATGTTACCAAATTGTTCCCTTAAAAAGTATTGAAAAAACAAACAGTTTGGGAGTGTTTTGTCATTGCACTGGCAACACCAAGTATTCAGGGAACGCATTAAAAAAAAAGACGCCACCTTGTCTCTGGAGTCTGTCAAAGGCGCACGCGTGTGTTTCGGCAGCGAATTTTAACTGTGAATTTTGGCGATTTCTAAGGTAAATAACACTTTTAATTATACACATTTTATATGCATAAGTGATTAATAAGCGCGTGGTAATGTCTCTATGTTCAAAATTCACCTCGATGTCGAGTTATGCCTATTTATAACCTTGAAAAATCGCGCTTTAACGTTACTTCTATGTAACTTCGATGTTACTGGTAACGTTGATTGTATGTTACGTAACGTTTTACATTTATAAAGGTTTGTTCATATCGTAATTTATTATATATTACCTTTTTGTTGGCATAGCGTCCTTGTAAAAATAAATATCTACTTCTTTTTTCTAAGTTTTAATCGTGTAGAGTAACGAAAAATCCGCAGTATTTTTTATTTGATGTGCAGAAGGCAATTTTTTTCAGTTTCCAATCAAGTACAAATTCCCTAATGAGACTGTTTTATTTATTGGTATACTCGTACTTACATAGATTGTTTTACGAAATTCAAAAAACACATACCTAACATAACAGTAGTTTAGTTGCATAAACTACTATTATGTTGGGTTCTGATCATTTCAGGAGTTTAGACATTAGTGGAAACTAAAAAAAAAGGTTTTATATGGTTTACCTATATTTTATGCTACTCAGTGGAAAAATAAAATAAACACAAAAAAGTAAAACATGACTTCAAAAAGACTAAAACAGTTAAGAAAATCGATGCCATTTCTTTCTAAAAATTTAACTAAATCTAAATGTATTTTTTTAAGTCTTATATTCTTACTTTTTTATGTTTATATTTGTACCAGAGTTAGCGTGTCTGCATAAAAAGTAAACAACGAGCTTTCTTTCCAGCTAACGATGTGACCCTTGTGATTCCAGTGTGACCCTTAGCTGACGTAATAAAAAGTACTGTATGAATGAATTAGAGCCCTTAACCCAAACTGTACCTATACTTTTCTGATTAACGATAAAACATTGCCACAGATGCCGCCAATGACTGCAGCTGAAAAGCAAACAAAATATCGCGATAAGTTGAAAAACGAAAACCCGCAAAAGTACGATGAAATACAAAAGAAAGCCAGATACTTTAATTAGATACTTTAATACTTTCCTAATATTAATTCGTTTCCTAGAAACATACCATTTTATTTAAATTTAAGAATATAATGAGAGTGTTATTTCTATTTTTTGTGATTTTACGATCTCATTATGTAGCTTATTTTCTGTTTGAATCATTTTAATGAATGTTATTTAGTTTTTTGTTTTTTTTTTTAAGAGACTTTCTGAGAAACTATCTATGACATTAAATATTTTTATTACTTCACACTTATTTCGTATTATTTTCCTGATAATATATTTTTTATTTTTTGGTTAACTTGGCCATATTTCACGATTGTGTAATAATTTTAAACTGTTGACAGTTTTAAACATTTTTCAGTCTCATCCTCGTCCATTTAACTTATTTTTTTCTATCACTGAACTTCAAACACTGAGCGAACTGTACAGTTCGTTTAGCTTATGCGTCGAAACCTCCCTTTTTTTGAAGTCGGTTAAAAATAGCGCGTTATGCAATTGGCCTTACAAACATTATGCGTTACTTACGCGTTACTTCTATGTTACCATAACATACAAGTGTCTATGTTGCTCTATGTTACTAAGTGGCAAAATCTACGGCCTTACCCAATTATGTAATGGATGGTCACCCATCCACGAACCGACCGCGCCAAGCGTAGCTTAACCTTTCATAGACCCGTGTGGCTGTTATTGTTTAGTCACGGGCCCCGTACCCTTCGCGGTCAACAAATAGACAGGGAGGCAATAAAGACCGCTTCTGTCCGGTAATTTGACATTAGAGGTCAAATTAATTATTTTATAATGTCCGGTTTACGAGCAAGTATGAGGGTGTTCTGTTTCGATAAGAGAATTATATTTCATTTGGTATTAGTACTTTAGTTCTAGTAAGTTTTCAAAATTAGTATTTATGTAGGTATTTACAATCACATTATCCACATGAACCTTTGTTAAATTGCTTCTTCTAAGAAGCCAGAAGGCGACCCGGTAGACGATGGCGGCGGCGGTTCCCGTAGAAGATGGCGGGACGAGCTGGAGAAAACAAACGACCAGTGTTCTACTTTACCCCTGGATCGAAGGAGCTGGAAATCATGAAATGTCCTGTCATGTCCGATCCGAATAATATGAGTAGTAACTAAATTAGCTCACTTCTAAGTTTTCATCAACCCATCACGTCTTCTAGGGCGAAGCCACGATGTTATCACATTTATGCTACAACCAACATATACGACGGCGCAAGCACGTCATTGGGTCTGCTACGATGTAGCCTGCAAGCATGTCAGCACGTTTGCTACGGCGTAGCCAAAATGTCGCCGCATCTACTACGCCGTAGCCAATATGTCATCACCTCTGCTACAGCATAGCCAAAAAAACGTTGTCAAATCTACTACGGCGTAGCTGCGAAATCATCACATTTGCTACGGCGTAGCCAAAAATGTCATCACCTCTGCTACGGCGTAGCTAAGAGGTCGCCGCATCTACTACGGCGTAGTCGAGATGTCATCACATTTGCTACGGCGTAGCTAAGATGTCATCACATCTGCTACGGCGCGGCGTAGCTAAGATGTCGACGCGTCTACTACGGCGACGTAGACATTTAAATTGGTACGATGACGTAGCAGTTTAGAAACAAAAACTGCTACGTCGTAGTCAAAAGTTTTTCGAACGAAAGAAGGATGAACAAAGCCGTAGGTGTAGCTAGTATTTGTTCTTAAAGTATTATTCTAACTCCATTTCCTCAATAGCCATTGCTTTTCTAAATTAAAAAGTCTTCCCGTTTCAATATTGTTTCTCAAACAAATTGAGTGCTTCCGCAGTATTTTTCACTAAGAGGAAGTTAATTATCTCCCATCGAAGTTTACTTTTAATAAAAAGTCCTATTCGCTTTTACAGGTTTGTAGCCTACCGGTCACCCATCCACAGACTGACCTCGGCAAGGGTAGCTTAACCTCAGATCGACCCTTGCAGCTGTAATTTTTAGCCACGATCCAGTATATACAGGGTCAAATTAAATTAGCTAGCCAAACTCCGCAGACGTGATGGGTGTCGATATCTAAACATCATCATTTGCCTGCATTTTCCCTACTACGTTGGGTTCGGCTTCCAGTCTAACCAGATGCAGCTGAATACCAGCAATTTACATGAAGCAACCCAGTTACTGGGTAATACGATACCCCTTTGGTGAGACTAGTTGTCAGACTTTCGGGCTTCTGACGACCCGTAACGACTGACAAAGATACACGAATGACAGCCGGGGCCAACGGCTTAACGTGCTTTCCGAGGCACGAAGGGTTCTTGGAAGATGGTCACCCATAAACGGACCAACCGCGGCACGCGTATACCGCGGTATGCTATAAATAATGTTCAGTGTAAGTAATGGTCACCCATCCACAGACTGACCTCGGCAAGCGTAGCTTAACCTCAGATCGACCCGTGCGGATGTTATTATTTAGCCACGATCCGTTATAGTATAGTATGACATAATTAATGGTCACCCATCCACAGACTGACCGCAGCAAGCGCTGCTTAACATCGCAATAGATCCGTGTGATTGTTATTTGTAGAAATCGCCCCTTTTACATACTCGTACAATAGCAAAAAATCCAAGAAACGAAAGTATGAACTCGTAAAATAACTTCATTTACCAAGATAACGTTTTCAAAAAACACTTCTACACAAAATTTGCGAAACTCAGTGTTAATTAGTGTAATTATAACTTCTTAGCGAACCGCCTCATTAGGGGGCCTTCATTACCTATCATATTTTATCTTTTCCGCTTTTTCATGGTAATTTTATTTCCTTTTGTACTTTTCTTTTAACTATTTGGTTAAAAATCCCACTAATATTATAAACGCGAAAGTTTGTATGGATGAATGGATGGATGTTTGTTACTCTTTCACGCAAAAACTACTGAACGGATATGGATAAAATTTGGCACACATATGGTTTATAACCCGGATTAACACATAGGATACTTTTTATCCCGAAATTCCCACGGAATTGAGACTTATGCGGGTGAAACCGCGGGACGTAGCTAGTAATACAGCGACTTTGCTCGCCTAAATACACAATCATCATCACTTTCATCAGTCATCATCTCCTGCCCTTATCCCAAATCATTTGAGGTCAGCGCCACTGGCGTGCATTGCATAAAGGCATATAAGCAGTGCCTACCTCGATAAATCACCATAAGCCTGTCAATTACATTTTAGTGTGTGTGCCCCACAATTAAGAAACTCACAAAATTATCATACATAACAAAAAACAAAATCTTCATACAAACACGCGCGGCAGTAGGCAGTCGCCAGACGGCCTACTCGGCTCCCGTACTATTCGCACATTGTCACACATTGTCTTTACTCGTTCAAGTTAATACGACGAAATTAAATTACTGTCTACCTATTCTGAAAACCAATGCACGCCACTGGTCGGCGCAACATGTCTTTTTTTTCCATACTTCTCTATTAGTCGTCATCTCGGTAACCCCTTTCTAACCATATCATCTTTCACACATTCCATCCATCGTTTCTTAGATAAACATAAAGAAATGAAAACATACGTAATTAAAATGCTAACTAACAACAATATAAAAAAAAAATGTGGGAAATTGGTCACCCATCCAAAGATTGGCCGTGGTAAGCTCCGCTTAACCTTTCATGTCTATCGATCCGCGTCGTTGTTATGATGGACTGATTTTTTATCTGTCTTGTGAAGAATAAGAATACTATTTAATCTACCATGGTAATCCCAGCAAAAAAAAAAACTCTGTATGTTGATACCAGAATATTTACAAAAATATTGTTTTAATTTTTGTTGTTCTAAAAGAACATTCGAGAACAGGCTTTAGAGTAATTGTGGTTGATAAATGGTATATTTTTATTTTATTACAACATAACAATTAGCAGAATATTTGTTTTGGAAGCTGGCAACATTATTCAGGGGTGGTTTAGTGATGTGCATAGAAAATAACTGCATGCTAAATAACCGTTACGTTTACGTTCTAGATATAAGTTACTTTGCTTCAGTAACGTTGTTGTCGAAGCTACGCTACTGTGGCTTACAAAATTTGTTGAAGCAATAAGCTGAAGGCCAATTCCCCTAATTAAAAACGTTCAAGTTCAAAGTCTAGTCATAATCTCATTTCAGCGACAATCAAAAACAAAAACTTTTAAAAAATTTAGGGAAATTAGAGATACTTTTGACAGATTGAGACAGATTAGACTGTGAACGTTCTTAAAATTACTAGTCTGATCATTGACTAAGCAATTAATTGTCGTGGTGTTATGATTACAATAAGATGATTTGAAATAAATGATAAAGGCACCTACACGCCTTATCAACGCCTGGTGATCTGAATTTGCTGTTACATTTTAAGTTTTCTTTTCTTTATTTTGGCAACAAACAAAGATACATTATAATATTGTTACAGGTTAATAATAATATGTTTCCCTGTGTAATATAGAGGTCTAGAAGAGCCTTCTGAGATAACGAGAGGAATCAGACAAATAGATGACTCCTTTTAGATTATATTGGAAGAACGTCTTCACATATTTCTGTCTAAATTGACACTGACTGTTCCTGTTTATAACCGGCCTGCACCAGTAACAAGGCTCACGCGTGAACTATATTTTAATTTTACCTACCACTTGAGACTTCACCACAGACTACCTAGAGTGTTGTCGTTCCTTCCCCTTGTCTTTAAAAGATAGCTTTTAGCGATAAGACCGTGCGTTGTGTCACCCTTTGTAAAATTTCTACATTTATATCTGAAATTGCGTTGCCTTTGCCTTCTGGCCTCGCACAGGACTTTCTGTTTCATTTTTCCTTTTGTTACTTTTTTATATAATTTGTTTTATTTTTAACTGTGTTTAGTTAGTTTAGTTTATGAACCTGTACGAGTCGCAATAAATACTTTTTCTTTCTTTCTAATTTATATGTTGTACACAATAGAGTATTCTATTCTTCATAGCATATTCTAATAGACTATCAGAAATTGCAGGCTTCAGAATAACTATTTGAAACCAGTGGCGAATACGTTGCAAGCTATGCTTAACTTCAACAGTGGCAATGAACAAAAAACGAAACGTAACTCAAAACAAAATCGATTGCACACCCCTAGTCTTATAAAAGAGGGGTGAGGTGAAGATGTCGCAACCCCATTCTGGCTTCCACACAAAAATTAACTTAAACTCACGAAAGTAAGGTTTAGAATCGTCTGTACACATAAAATTAAGTTGTTTTACATAACTATGTATAGGTTCTATGCCATGAAATAATCAGTAAGTTCCTTATAACGGTTGACATCAGCCGCCTAAAAAATAGGCAGAAAGCGTTCATGTCTTTGCAAAAAAAAAAAACCGAGATGCATTCGAACGGTGTTCGCGCGAAAATTATGTAGAGTTTTTTTTTTAAAGGCACAATAATGGACAATGGAAGTGAGATTTTGTGAGTTCGTTCAAAGTTTTAGTGAAATTCTTCGTGAATGTAATTGTGATTGCAAAAACTAATGGTTTTATATCATTTTGGAGCTGGTTAGATGTTTTAATGGTACGTATTTTACTTTAAATTGTGTTTTAACATGTTTTTTACGAAAATAATGAGCTAAATTAAGTCTGGCTTAGAAGTTAATGTCAAAAATCAGCGAAGAAGCCATTGTGTGTTTACAATAGAACGTACCTATCACTCTAGGTTAAAACATTTTACCAATATCGTAGAAAACGATAGAGAAAATTAGATGATATCGTCTTTAATTTGCAAAAACAAGGTTCTAAAATGGTTAAAAAATATTTTTCTTTAATTTTTCGTGCGAAATTGTACTAGTAGGACATGAAAACGTAGTAATTTCTTGATGACAATAAGGTTAATTTTGTACTGAAATGAGTTTTTAGCTTGAGGGAATGGGACGGAGGTATAATTATCGCGTTTGATCAGATTGGTGGCTGTAGTACTGTTAATTAATAGGTATACAGGAATACAACAGTTTAATTTTGAATTTGTTTTTTTCTTAGGATTTTTTTGTAAGTTATGAGCGAAAAAAAGAAACGAATATTCTATTTTTGTGTGGCGCTATAATTTTGATTTGTTTTTTTAATTAAAACATAAATGTTATTTAAGTTTTTTTCTATCGTTTTTTTTTTTGTTTTTAGGGTTCTGCCGGTTTTACTTTTGTTTTTAGGGTGGAGTACTTGTAAACACAGTGGAGGACAGAGGTGGCCCAGTGGTAACCACCCGGACTTACCAGGTCGTGGGTTCCAACTCAGGCGCTTTACTCTGTGTAGATAATTTCATCACCACTGCTCTCAAAACGGTGAAGGATAACGTCGCGAGGAAACCGGCATGTCCTAGAACCAAAGAATTCGAAGACATGTGACATCTACCAACTCGCACTGGGCTCGCGAGATAGATTACAGCCCGCTCCCTCTCACAGAGAGGAGGCCTGTGTCCCAGCAGTGGGGACATTATATGCTGATTATGCTTTTATGATCTGTCTATGAAACCTGTGACTACGTGAATCGGTGGTATATTGACGATAATATTTGCCTTTTTCCTTCCTTCTACTCTGGTGATTATAAACGCGATATAATAATAACAATAATATCCCTGGACATTTCACACAGCACCATTTGTCCCAAGCTAAGCAACCTAATGCTTGTGTTATGGTAACAAGATGGCTGATAAACTACTTATATACAATATTAAATTTTTTTTTTTTTGTAAATACATACATATTATAGATAGAAAAACAACCAGACTCGATGTTATAAGTGAAATGTGGGTGTCTACAGATACACTTCTGCCCAACCTTGCAGGAAATACAAGCGTGTTGTTGATCATTAATTTTGACCAAGGGTACATTGTGCCATATCGTGCTCCTTCTACTCAACACAAATCCGGGAGTTAGGAATGATCTCAATCTATCAGTATGAAACCAGCCAACCGCTCCCCTAGCGTATAAGTGCTAAAGAACCCTTGACCCAAATACACAGCCAGATGGAACAGTATTAATCTGATAAACTGGACAGTTCTGGAACTTTTTAGGGTTCCGTACCTCAGAAGGAAAAAACGGAACTCTTATAAGATCACTTCGTTGTCCGTCGGTCTGTCCGTCAGTCAAGACCCTTTTTCTCAAGAACGCGTGGAGTTATTAAGTTGAAATTAATATCAAATACTCAAGGCTGCAATCCTTGAAGCAGTGAAAAAATAACGCAATCAAAAGATACGGGCGTTTATGTTCAAAACCTATCAAAACCTATAGGGTACTTCCCGTTTACCTACAATCATGAAATTTAGGAAGGTAGCACAGGTAAAGGAAAAAATCCAAAAACCGCAAATTTGTAGATACATTACAAAAAAAAAAATCCCGTGATATAGGTACTATTTACATACCTACCTATAAAGTACGGAGCCCTCGGTGCGCGAGTCCGACTCGCATCTGGCCGGTTTTTTATAGGTAGCTTATAAACTCAAACTCAAAGCATTTATTTCAATTAAACCATTTACAGGCACTTTTGAATTGTCAAGGATAATAGATAAAATAAATGATAAATGATTTTATTTTGTAAGTAGGTTTGTTCAAACACTTTTACACGTCAATCATATTTTAAAACTAGATGAGGTCGGCGTTTCCTATCTGACTACTCTAAGAAGAAAGGCCGAAACAAACTCAGAGGTCACAGTCTCTTTTAAAGTCCAGACATAATCTTGGTCAGATCATATGAAGACCATGTAGATGGATGTCTGAGATGGTTTTTTGAGGAAAGAACCACACAGATTGAGAGGACCTGTCCAGTCAGTGAACGCATTTGTCAGAAATCGTGCAGCTTGACTCAAAACTTAAGGAGTTCGACGAATCGACGAACAATACCAAAGAAAGGACATTTGGGTAGGCCACATTAATTACTCAAACCATGACAAAAACTAACAGAGTAGAGAAAAATACAAAAAATAATATAAAGAAAATGACCCACATAGTCTTCACATTCACAATAATTAAAATAAGAGAATACTTTACAAAGTAAGCAAATGTGCATAGTACTCGTATATATAAAACAGACAGTTTGGAGGTATGAGGAACAGGGTGTAAAGTTCACTCATCCTCCATAGAAAAGGGAGGATCCTCCGACGAGACGGGTGTTGTGTCTGGCGGGCAATTGCCCAACGATTGATATTGGGAAATTGTATCTATGCTAATTGCGCGGTAAACTCTGCTTGCGAGATGCAGGATTTGCGTGACGTCAGTATGACGCGTTGTTCGTATGTGGCGTTGTACATACCGCTACAAATTCATTAATGTCAAAGTGTGAAAAAAAAAAACAACAAAACAGAAAAACATATAAACATTCAATATGTAAAAATTGGAAGCAGCTTAATCCCAAACCTTTTTGTCCTCGATATAATCCTTAACGGTACACAAGGCTTTCTGGCACAACTTACGTTTAATGAATGATTCCCGAGGAGGAGTACCGTCAGTCAGAAATATGAAGCTAGTTGCCCATTCCAAAGCGTAGTAGGTACCTCTACAATAGGGTAGATGCCTGGGTAAAAAAATTATAATCATATTTAGTCCGTCAGTTAGATTATCGAAAAATAATGGACACGTATTTTTTCTTTTGTCAATCAAACAAAAAATGACAAAGATAAAGCGCGTCTAAATTTGGGAGGGGAGGTCGTGACGTCACGCCATGCTAAAAAGTGTAGCAAGCGTGACGTCACGTGGAACTTTAACGGGCGTCTATCTTCATCATTTTTTATATAATTGACAAAAGAAAAAATATGGGTCCAATATTTTTTGATAATCTAACTGACGGACTAATTAGATTTTTTTAGGCATCTAGCCTATTGCCTAATAATAGTTTTCAGGTCAGAAAAAAGCGACCTTGAAAGTGATTATCAAACATTTTTCGTCTACTGTCTTTGAGGACTCCGTTTACGACCTCGATAATTTGTTAACCTCTCGATTCACCCAACAATTCGTTGTACCAATGTCGCAGCCAACCGGATTAATTAGCCCTTTAGGTAACCGCTTAGCCTTTTAAATAAACGGCGGCCGTTCAACTAACGGCCTGAATGATATTCAACAAATTATAAATTAGGTTGGAACTGTAACCAATCACGTGCGACCCGAATTGGTCGCAGTAACTAAGCCAGGGCATCCCGACCAAATGGGTTAGGTTAGAAGTGTGATCAACGAGGCGAGCACTACTTCCAAAGGCCAGGCGGTTGACTAAACGGCTAATTGAACCAGTTGGCTGCGACATCTAATGCTATTACTAATGCATACTTTGACTGTCCCGTCGGTCTCGTGGTCGCAAGCGCGACTGCTGTGCATGGGGTCCTGGGTTCGATTCCTAGGTTGAGCAAATTATTGCTGGGTTTTTCGATTAGAAATTTCTCAGTAGCAGCTCGGAGATTGGCAGTTGGTGGCGTGATACCCCCGTGCCTCGGAAAGCATGTAAAGCCGTTGGTCCTGCGCCTGATCTCTCCCCGTTCGTGTCGGATTGTCGTCCCATTGTACTATGAGAGTAAAGGAACAGATAGTGCACCTGTGTTTGCGCGCACATTTGTGCACTATAATATCTCCTGCGAACCTCGTTTGTGTCGGATTGTTGTCCCATTGTACTATGAGAGTAAAGGAACAGATAGTGCACCTGTGTTTGCGCGCACATTTGTGCACTATAATATCTCCTGCGAACCTCGTTTGTGTCGGATTGTCGTCCCATTGGACTATGAGAGTAAAGGAACAGATAGTGCACCTGTGTTTGCGCGCACACTTGTGCATTATAATATCTCCTGCGAACCTGGCTAATCTCCGTGACCGAAATCGGTCAGGGGATTATTGATGCATACTTTGTAAGTCCCTCATGTTCTACAAAACCATTATGTACCTAAATAAATTATAATATATGATAAAATATATCCTACTAATATTATAAACGTGAAAGTTTGTATGGATGTATGGATGTTTGTTACTCTTTCACGCAAAAACTACTGAACGGATTTGGATGAATTTTGGCACACAGATGGTTTATAACCAGGATTAACATATAGGATATTTTTTATCCCGATATTCCCACGGGATCGAAACTTATGCGGGTGAAACCGCGGGGCGCAGCTAGTATTTCATAATTTGATAACTAACTATTTACACTAGATACTAAATTAAATAACTAATTCATCATCTGCCTAGCCTTTTCCCAACTATGTTGGGGTCGGCTTCCAGTCTAACCAGATGCTGCTGAGTACCAGTATTTTACATGAAGCGAATGCCTACCTGACTTCCACAACCCAGTACCTGCGTAATAGCCTCTAATAAAAACTAGAATAAAAAAAGGGGTATCGTACGATACCCCTTTTATTCTAGTTTTTGGTTTTTTATGTATTTTACTGTGTGTAGATAAATAATAAAATAAATAAGAAATCAACATACTTAGGTAATAATTCGAGCTTATAACTCACTCAAACCAACTCCTCCGATACAAGAAAATGGCCCCCACAAAATACATACATCCCACGTAATAACGTCTAAATTCGGCTGCCATATTGAAATTTAAATTTATTCAACGAACTTTACTTTCCCGAGCCAATTCCCATAATTCACTCGTGGATTAAGATTTTTGGGATCAAGTACTTGTATTATGGAAAAGTTGTGGGTTTCGGCACATAAATGGCTAGCTGATTGATGGGAACCTATTTTTTGTGAGAGGTGTTTACCTGTACATACAGGGACAATATATGAGGGGCTTGTGGCTAAGTAATAACAGCCACACGTTTCGATCGGTCAGTAAGCCACGCTTGCCGCGGTTCGTCCGTGCCTCGGAAAGCACGTTAAGCCATTGGTTATGATGATATTTATATCCCCTCAACGATAATAGTAGTAACTCCAGTTAATGGTATATGAAATAATGCGTGTAATAAAATATTGTAGGTTTAGATATGGGTTTATGCCTGCAAGATGGATCTGACGCAGAATGTCCCATTCGCAAAATGTCACCGTGAAAACGAATGTCCCATTCTCAAAAGGTCCCTTTCTCAAAAGGTCCCATTCTCAATGGGTCCTATTCGCATAAACAGACACGTCGTGCTTGTGGCTAAGTAATAACAGCCGCAAGGGCTATCAGGTTAAGCAACGCTCGCCTAGCCTGCCTTAATAAGAAGAAAGAAATTATGTATTTATTTAGCACAGACCAAAAGACACACAATACACCAGATACATACATCAGAGGTGCAATTCTCGTAATTATAAGAACGTTCACAGTCTGATCTCAGTCTCAATCTGTCAAAAATTCCTCTAATTTCCCTACATTTTGACAAGTTTTTGAGATTTTTTTGTCGCCGAGATGAGACTGCGACTAGATTTTGAACGTTTTAAATTACGAGAATTCGCCTGCTGATAGGCAGTCGCTCCGTGTAAAATACTGGTTTAATTAAAATAAATGCTTTGAGTTTGAGTTTGAGTTTGAATTTGAGTTTGCCGAGGTCGGTTCATGGTTTGGTAGCCATCTTTATATACCCCTCCGTGTCTCAGAAAGCACGTTAAGCCGTTCGTCCCGGCTGTCATTCGTGGATCTTTGACAGTCGTTACGGGTAGTCAGGTGCCCGAAAGTCTGACAACCAGTCTTACCAAGGGGTATCGTATTACCCAGTAACTGGGTTGTAGAGGTCAGATAGGCAGTCGCTCCATGTAAAATACTGGTATTCAGCTGCATTCGGTTAGACTGGAAGCTGATTCTTACATAGTTGGGAAAAGGTAGGTTTTAGGACATCCCGGTTTCCTCACGATGTTTTCCTTCACCATTTCGAGAGCAGTGGTTATGATATAATTTACACAGAGTCAAGCGCCTGACTGGGTTCGAACCTACGACCTACAACTCGTAAGTCGCGGCCGTGACCACTGGGGTACCACTGCTCTATTGGTGCGATGTAGTTCTGAGTCCCGGAAAAAAAACGGGACTCGATGCGGTTTGGAAATTCCCGGGAAAAAATGAGACTTTCGAGGCTATAAGGTTTCAGACTTATAATTCAGACTCTTAGGCAGTCAAAAACAGAAGGCTACATTTTCGTAATTTAAAACGATCAAAATCTAGTCGCAGTCTCATCTAGCATTATTAAACTGTCCTTTCATTTTTATTTTATTTTTATTTTTTTTAATTTATAAAAACGTTGCCCCACACTAGGAATTTCTCCTGTGTCGTGGGTACGTTTACAGACATATAAACTCACATACACAAACAGCCCGACCCAGAACAACTAATTGTAGGTCATACAAATATTTGTTCCGTGCGGGAATCGAACCCGCGACACGCAGCGCAGCAGTCAATCGCTTAACCACTGCGCCAACCGTGCCGTCAAAAATTGACAAACAAATACGCGTGTAGACGCATGGCTACGCCCGTAGCATTACCTCTACGCGCGTAGCACTACGGCTACGCGCGTAGCAACAAGGCTACGCGCCGCTGCCGGCGCGCGCCGTAGCGATAAACAGTCGACGAAAAAAAAAAATGTTTAACTGACTTCAAAATTACTACAGAGGGCTGTATAATTGATGTGGGTGTTTTTATTTTATATACAAGTACGTTTTAAAACAGTATTAATTTTAGGCGGGTCGTTGAACATAAAAATTCGGCTAAATATGAAAATTTCTCTGAAAAGAATAGGTTATACCAGGACAAAATTATTGTCAAGATATTAATTTCTCGAGAGGCCTTTATTTAGAACGGAAGTCTCTATTGTTTTTGGCTGCCCAGCCAAATTCTAGCATTGGTTGTGTCAAGGCTGACATTTTTACTAACTTTGTCTACAGAATATACATTTATAGTCATGCTCGGATGTTAAATTGGCATCTTAGACTGGAAAGGAAGACTTCCCGTATCGAACTATCATAATTTTAGCCACAAAAAGACCACTGTTGGACTCAATCAGCTCAGCCTGTCGTAGTCCACTGCTGGACATAGAACTCCCCCAGGCTGCGCCACAACGCCCTGTCCTCCACCTTCCGCATGCTATCTGTCCCAGCTACCTTCTCAAGATCGTCGGTCCATCTAGTCGGTTCTCTGTTGGACCGCCTCCTCTAAACGTCGCCACATCGACTGTCCTGTGCTTCTCGTATTTAGAAGATTCCCGCGGCCTGCAACAGAGACCAACAAGAACAAGTGACATTCTATCACCGATAAAGATGACGGAAACGTCAAAAATGTATTGGGATTGACAGCAGTTCCTGCCAGCTCTTCTTCATAGGAAACGACCAATTGCAACCGTGCATCTACTTTCTGACGTTTCAGAAGTGCCCATGTAGGTTTTATCAACCCAGCCTATCGCAGTCCACTACTGGACATAGGGTTCTCCCAGGCTGCTCCACATCACCCTGTCCTCCGCCCTCCGCATCAAATCTGTCCCAGCCACCTCGGTCGTCTGTCTATCTAGCTGGGGGGCGTTCCACACTACGCTTGCCGATACGCGGTAAAGACTCGTCTGCTATGTAAGTTTATGTGGAATAAAATATTTTTATTTTGCTTTTAAACCCTGCTTACTATTTCACCTGCTTTTAGAATAGCGGTATTTAATATAATAGGTCATATATATAAGTCCTCTTGACCGAATTTTGGCCATGGCGACCAATCTAAGCGGAGACCAAGCTTCGGCGCGGGAGATATTATAGTGCACAAGTGTGTGCGCGGACACAGGAACCGTCTCTATTCCTTCACTTTCATGGTCCGATGGGACGGCAATCCGACACGACCGGAGAGAGATCAGACGCATGGCTCACAGCTTAACTTGATTTCCGAGGCACGTGGGTATCATACCGCGAACTTCCAAACTACCGGGCTGCAGTGCGATTCTGTAACCATATCACCGTGAAAACTAAGGTGAAGTGAGCTGTCATTCCAACTAATGCTAGGGATTGACACTATTGACTGCTCACTCTAAGCTCACTTCACCTCACTTTTCATAAGGAATTTCTTTCGAAATGGGAAAACAAATAACACTTTGCCCGACCCAGGAATCGAACCCAGAATCTCTCAGCAGTCGCGATTGCGACCACGAGACCAATGGGTCAAAAGGTCTGACAGAACACCTAAATGTGAAGTGTGACGTACATTTAAGAGCGTTGACAACGTACGGAATTTCATACAAACTTTCAAGTCCTTGTTTTTCGAAATGCATGAACCGATTTTAATGAAACTTCCTACACATAAGCAGGATATATAGATCTAAAAAGTTAATTGAGAACATTTTTGAAAAATAGTGTTACAGCTTAATTAGACCGATTTTAAATTTTCCATAGAAACAGAGATTTCCAATTATCTTTTTTTAAATAAGACATTTCGAAAATGTTCTTAACTAACTTTTCAGACCTATATATCCTGCTTATGCGTAAACTTCCTACGCATAAGCAGGATATATAGGTGTAAAAAGTTAACTGAGAACATTTCTTTTCTCGCGATTGCGACCACGAGACCAATGGGTCAAAAGGTATACACTGACAAAACACCTAGATGTGAAGTGTGACGTACATTTAAGTACTGCCACTCGTGGAGGCGCCCAGGTTATACAGGCCGACACTTGAACTCATAATTATACCCTCCGGTAAAATTAATGGAACACAAAAAAACCAGTTCCATTTTGTGTTAACGCCAACAAAAAACATGGTGGTTTTTTCATTAAAAGTAAAATATGGTTAGATTTATGATATATTTCATCACACACTAAAGTTAATTTCGTTCTTTTTATGTGTTTATTTAGTTTGTTATTAGCTGAGATGAGAATGCCTAGAGGGATGTGTGGTGTTACACGTATGGATAGAATAAGACATGCGTACATAAGAGGAAGTCTGAAAGTGGTACCGGTAGCTGAAAAGTTATGTGGAAATCGGTGGTCATGGTATGCATGTGTTAGGAAAATGTGGTGAGGAAAGTTTTGAGTATGAATGTCGATGGCTATAAGAGTAGGGGAAGACTAAAGAAACGATGGATAGAATGTGTGAATGATGATATGGTTAGAAAGGGGGTGACTGTCGAGATGGCGGCTAATAGAGGAGTTTGGAAGAAAAATGCATGTTGTACCGAACTTAAATAAATTGAGATAAGGGCATGAGAATAACGATGACTTAGTTCGTCAAGCCGTCAAAAGTTATCTAGACCAAATTTCAGTCATGGCGACCAATTTCAGCGGAGACGAGCCTTCAGCGTGGGAGATATTATAGTGAACAAGTCTGTGCGCAGATACAGGTGCACCCTCTCTTCCCTCACTCTCATAGTCCGATGGGACGGCACGACCGGAGAGAGATCAGGCGTAGGATCAACGGCTTCACATCCTTTCCGGGCGTAACACACCGCCAACTTCCAAACTCTGGACAGTTACTAAGAAATTCCTAATGGAAAAACCCAATCTCTTTGACGGACCTGGGAATCGAACCCAGGACTACACACTCAGCAGTCGCGTTTGCGACCACGAGACCAACGGGGGCTGTCTATGAGAGTGAGGAAAGAGAGAGTGCACCCGTATCTTGCTCATACACTTATGTACAGACGCAAGCACATCAAGCTACTACAATCTGTCCAATTTCTTTAATAGATTTTCAACTTTATCGTTAAAGCATTAAGGTTCAAGATTGATTGGGAAAATTTGACAGTTTCGGGTAGCTTGACCTGCTGGCGTCTGTACTATAATATCTTCCACGCCAAAGGCTAGTCCCTGTTGTGATTGAGGACTATTTTTATTTTTGTCTGTCTTTTTCTTAGCCTGTCTGTCTGTTCCGGCTAATCTTCGAAATAGCTGCACCGATTTTGACGGGAATTTCACTGGCAGATAGCAGGCAATTCTCGTAATTTTCAGAACGTTCACAATCTGAGGGGCAATTCTCGTAATTTTAAGAACGTTTACAGTCTGATCTCAGTCTCAATCTGTTAAAAAAATACTTCTAATTTCCTTACATTTTGACAAGTTTTTGACATTTGTTTGTCGCCGAGATGAGACTGCGAATAGATTTTGAACGTTTTAAATTACGAGAATTGGCCTTCTGATGTTATAAGGAAATATACGAGTAAATACGCTACTTTAATTTTAGATAAAGATAAAAGAATTAGTCAAATTAATTAATAAAGTAAACATTATTGTTTTCCGCCATCCGCGCGAATGAAGGCGCAGCTAGTCTGAACCAAAAGAAAAAGTAATAGAATCTTTCGTGAATATTGTCTGTTCTGTAACGTGATCTATCAATATTGATACATCTGCGTGTCTGCGGCAATGTTTTTCTTACATAAACTAAGAACATTTCTTTGTTCCATTTTCTCACGGGCTTGTGTGAGCCTTGGTGGGCTTACCACAAATCTATAGCGTCGTCGCCAGATACATAAATAACACCAATGTATGTATTACCGTGCTTTACTGCATCTAAGCTATGCTTGAAGTCTCTTTGAAGGATAAAATCAGGAATGAAATTATCCGGAAAAGAACCGGAGTTACCGACATAGCTTGCAGAGTAAGCAAACTGAAGTGGCAGTGGGCTGGCCATGTTTGTCGAAGGACCGATGGCCGGTGGAGCAGACGAGTCCTGGAGTGGAGACCGCAAGTGTAGTGTGGGATGCCCCCAGCTAGATGGACGGACGACCTAAAGAAGGTGGTTGGGACAGACTGGATGCGGAAGGCGGAGGACAGGGTGTGGTGGCGCTGGGGGTGGCCTATGTCCAGCTGCAGTGGACTGCGATATGCTTAGTTGACTGCATCTTATACCCACGTAGATTATTTATTTATTACTGTAATTGCCCACATTACTTTTTATTATTGTAATTTTTACATTTATATTTTAAATGTCGCAGCATCATGCTGAGATAGGAGCCTTTTGGCCTCGTTTAGGACTTTCTGTTTCATTTTTCTTTTCGTAACTTTTATTATATAATTTGGTTTTGTTACCTTTTTTTGTAAATAGTTAATTTATTTTTGATTGTGTTTAGTTTAGTTTATGATCTTTCTGTACGAGTCGCAATAGATACTTTTTCTTTCTTTCTTTCTTTCCACGTGACTTATTGCATGTAGCAGGCTGTAAAAGTTGTGAAATGTTTCAAAATCAGCATATAATGTTCCCACTGCTGGGACACAGGCCTCCTCTCGGTGAGAAGAGAGCCACGCGGGCCCAGTGAGGGTTGGTAGATCACAAATCTCTTTGAATTTTTGGTTCTAGGACATGCCGGTTTCCTCACGATGTTTTCCTTCACAGTTTTGAGAGCAGTGGTGATGAAATAAATTACACAAAGTAAAGCGCCTTTCTACGGTTCGAAACGTTCTTACGACCTCGGTAAGTCAGAGCACTACTGACCCTCCACTGCTCAAAGTGAAATGTTACACACAGAACAGACCTAAACTAATATTTATCTTCTGTCCTTTTCTTAATGAAATAAAAAGAAAAGTATGCACTGAACTTAAATTTAGTTTAGTTTGTGAACAAGGGAATCGGCGCTAGTATTTCAGAATACATCACTTTCAAAGAACAGAATCGCGTTATGGTATCGTATAAGCGGCCGCGTTTTTATGTGTGTTTAAAAGGGCAGTTACAGTGCGCTCTCACACCGGCCGCGTTTTAAAATGCGTGTCCCAACACATGCCAATTTTTGAAAATTAAGAAAAAACCTTATTAATTTTATTATTGATTCGTGTCGAGAATCAGTAGCATAGTTACCTCCTTGAATTTGACGAGGGTGCAAAACGACACCTTGTATAAGTAAAGTTAAATCCTTTATAAATTTACCCTTAAACTCCGACAAAAGGTACTCGACAAACTCAAGGATGGTAAGATCCTCCTTCAATTTTGGAAGTCGATTGGAAACCGTGTTAAACGAGAGTTGTTGTGGCACACCCGAATGGAACGAAGTTTCTTTGGCTTTTACACCCTTGGTGTAAAAGAATTGTGTTTAATAATAAATGAATAAGTAGATATACCTGAATATAAAATATTAATAAAATAGGTAAGTAAACGAATGGAAATATAAATACATATAATAGGATATAAAATATTTCTGATGGATAAATTCAATACTAATATACATAATTATGAATAACAGATATATTATAATAAGCAAAATAAATTATTACACAATACTTAAGAATTATACTACATTAATAATAATTAAAACTGTTTAAGCGAGTAGAGAAATAAGCAATATTAAATATAATTATAAATGAATAGATAGACCAGCATACAAAATATGAATAGAATAAGTGAATGAGTTGAAATATAAATACATAGGTATAAAATAATTAATAGGATATAAAATAATTCTAACTTGATAACAAAATTAATATTAAAGCGCTCTTCCTCTCTCTACCTATTTAAAAATTTGCTGTGCCCGACAGGGTCCATCATTGTTTCTATTATTTTGTTTTATTTACCATCTGTAATTGTACATTATGGATTGCAATAAACGATTTGATTTGATTTGGTGAATGAGATCGCTTGGGATCGAATCCGCAACGAGGTGATCCGGCAGAGAACCAAAGTTGTAGACATAGCTCACAGAACAGGCAAGCTGAAGAAGCATTAGGTGGCCGTACTAACTGTAGAATCGATGACCGTTGGGCTAGACGTGTTCTTGAGTGGAGACCGCGTAAGTACGCTTACGGTAGGATGCCCTCAGGCTAGGTGGAGCAACGATCTTCGTAGGATGGCTGGTAGCAGGTGGATGAGAGTGGCCGAAAATCGAGTTGAATGGCGTGCAGTGCGGCGGGATCGTCCGAAAGGGTTACCGCTGCCCTGTAACAGAAAGGGCTAAGGAAGGAACACGGATGGGTTTTAGTCAGTAAGAGTCTGACACTCCCTTCCACTCCACCCAGAGCGGGAGGGTCATTTGATGATTTCCCATCCAGAAAAAAAAAAAATGGCGTGCTGTAGGATAGGCCTATGTCCAGCAGTGGACTGCTGTAGGCTGATGAGGTGAGCTAGCTATAACGTGTAACATTTTTACCATCACTACACTTTTGTTTCGCAAGTGTCGTGAAGCTCAAAATGTTACATACAATTTTTGCGATCTAGCCCTCATTCACCAAGTGTGCAGTGTAGGAATAACGAGGGATAAGGACCTTCGTTAGTAAAATCGTGACCTTTAATACAGAGTGGAAAGTGGAAAGTCTGTGAAAATAATAAAATTAAAATTTAACTAAAAATAAAAAACAAATAAAATAACTAGCGTAAAAATTGTCATGAAATAATCCATCCTTGATAATAAGTCGGTAAGTAAGTAATATTTGACACTCGTGAGGCACTGGTATCAAGAATTCAACACTTTATGTTATTGTTACTAAGTAAACACACATTAAGTTTAATGTTGTTAGGTAAATACTGAAACGAAAAAAAGGTCCCACGATTAAAATGTTAATTGTCATTAATTCTTTTAATTGTGTATGTTTAATATACGTTATGTAGGTAGAATACGTGGTTTCAATTCATGTGATAACCTAATCGACACACTGTATATGGTAATGTTAAATCCTACTTCCTACTAATATTATAAGCGCGAAAGTTTGTGAGGATGGAAGAATGGATGTTTGTTACTCTTTCACGCAAAAACTACTGAACGGATTTTGATGAAACTTTACAGTGATATAGCCTACACATCAAAATAACACATAGGATACTTTTCATCCCGATATTCTCACGGGATCGACACTTATGTGGGTGAAATTGCGGTCCACCGCTAGTCCTTTATAAAATTATCCTTAAACACCGACAAAAGGTACTCGAAAAACTCAAGTATGCTAAGAACCTCCTTCAGTTTGAGAAGTCGGTTAAAAACGGTATCAAACCTTTCGTCAAACCATGGTTTACTTTAGCCATTGAACTCTGCCCTGTTATTTAACTTGCCTATTTCACAATTTGGTCCGGAAGCCGTATAAAGACCTGTACAGTATTACATTACTTTTATTTTGTAGACTAACGTATACTCGCTGTTTTGCTCGTAATTCATTTTGATTTTAGCTGTAGGCTGTAAGCATAATCGGACATTTACCACTGCTGGGACACAGGTCTGGGCTGTAAGTCACTTTGGGGACCCAGTGCGGGTGGATGAATGTCACGTAATAATGCTATTCTCTAAAGTTCGTTTGGAACCTCACTTAGGTGCACACAATTTGCCAGGGTAGCGGGATCGTCCGAAAGGGTTACCGCTGCCCTGGAACAGAAAGGGCTAAGGAAGGAACACGGGTGGGTTTTAGCCAGTAAGAGTCTGACACTCCCTTCCGCTCCACCCAGAGCGGCGGGGGGGGGGGGGGGGGGTCATTTGATGATTTCCCATCCACAAAAAAAAAGTGCACACAATTCGAAACACATTTGTTTTTAAAGGTCACATTTCTATGCAATTCAACATGAAATGTAACAGACCTGTTAGTTTCATATAAACGAATACGTGTTTTATGAATTTGATCTTTATTAGCTACTAGAATTGTCGCCAGGTGTCAGGAACGCATTCTCTCTATGACGGCCAGACTGTATGTAAAATAAAATTGCGACATATTCGCCAAAAATGTAAACACATACGAGTTTATGGAAAAATAACTTTAATTCCTACACAATAAAGTTGAGTTTACGCTACAACTTCAAACATTTTTATAACTTTTTCAGTACCTAGTGCTAATCACTCTGAAATCAAATTAACTAACATTAAAATAAAGTTGATATTTATTTAACATGAAATAACGTCAATTTGAAACATAAATACAATTTGAATATAGGTGGATTTGTTTCAACGTGTTACTTTTCTTGTTAAAATTCATCAATCTGTATCCGGCATCGGATTGTGACAGACAGGACCTACTGTACTTTTTATAAATAATTTGATCACCACTGCTCTCAAAACGGCGAAGGAAAACATCGTGAGGAAATGTCTGAATTTTTGGTTCTAGACCAAAAATTCGAAGACATGTGACATACACCAACCCGCACTGGGCCTGTGTGGTGGATTACAGCCCACTCTCTAAGAGAGGAGGCCTGTGTTCTAGCAGTGGGAACATTATTATTTTTATTTTTTTAAAACGTTTGCCCCACACTAGGGCACACTCCTGTATCGTGGGTGCGTTTACAAACATTTAAACTCACATACACAAACAGCCAGACCCGGAACAACTACCTGTAGGCAATACAAATATTTGTTCCGTGCGGGAATCGAACACGCGACACGCAGTGCAGTTGACGAAAAAAAAAGTGGCAACATTATAGGCATTATGGATCGGATACCATTCGAATTGTTTAAATGATGTTTAGGTATGAGCATGTTCCCATACTAGCTAAAGTTTTCTCCTTGAATGGTCTATTATATTATTACACCTCGTTTTAGAAGAGTCCTTTCAAGTATATAGTAATTGCCAGGATCGCCCAGAGGACACGGTGGAGCATACGGTGGAGGTCTGCCCTGCTTAAGTGGAGCACCGCCGTGTCCTCGTAGAGGCGATCGGCAACGGCGGCGACTTCTCGTGTCCGGCCCTGGTTCAAGCCATGGTCCGGGGCGAGAGGGAGTGGGAGGCAGTCACCTCCTTCTGCGAAACAGTCATGCTAGCGAAGGAGGTGGCGGGAAGGCTGAGGGAGAACACCTCACGCCTCAGCCGCCGCGGGAGACGCTCCGGGCGTCGGGAGCCACGTGACGACTCCCGGCCACCGTAGACGCGGGCCTGCGGGCGGAGAGTAATGGGTAGCTCACCGTCCGATCAGGACCAGGCCCGTGCCGGACGGTGCGTTGTGTTCCACGCACGCTTCAAATAGAAGTCAGCAGAGGAAGGGGCCCGATACGGCCGAAGCCTGCCAGGGCAGCGGGATCTTCCGAAAGGGTTACCGCTGCCCTGGAACAGAAAGGGCTAAGAAAGGAACACGGGTGGGTTTTAGTCAGTAAGAGTCTGACACTCCCTTCCGCTCCACCCAGAGCGGGAGGGGTCATTTGATGATTTCCCATCCACAAAAAAAAAGGTATATAGTAATGAAAAGAGCCTTCAAAAATTCAAACGATCTTAAGTATCGTCCTTAAGAGCGCGTTGCGCACCCTGTTCAGTCAGCCGACACCTTGCTGAATTGCGTATAACTTTTAATCACAGTAGCTACTCGTATTTCTGTAAAGGTTGTTCTGATTAAATAGAAGTACTCGTAGATAGATATCTGTACCAATATTGTAATTTCGGATGAATTTTTCGATGCGATTTTTAGGGTTCCGTAGTCAACAAGGAAACCTTATAGTTTCGCCATGTCCGTCTGTCCGAAGTTTAGCTCAAAAACTATTGGTACTAGAATGTTGTAATTTGGCATGAGTATACACGTAAATGACGCCAAAAAAGTGGTAAAATTTTTTTTTGAAAAAAACTATTATTTAGGGTACCTCCCCTACATGTAAAGTGAGGATGATAATTTTTTTTTCGTCCTTCCCAATAGTGTGGGATATCGTTGGATAGGTCTTTCTAAAATATTAGGGGTAGGGGTATTGCACTTTTGTATGAAACAGAAGATTTTTATTTTAATAACCGACGAAAAATTTCGACGCGTTGGGGTCTAAACTCATGTGCTGAATCCATGGTTACAAACTGTAAAGCGCGTCGATGTCCCTGCCACCCTGTATACTATTAACATACATCTTTACGCCAGTGTTAGATAACACATACACACATAAATTCACGCTTTCCTATGAGGGTAGACAAGGCACTATAGAACGCCACATGCTACAATCCTTTTGCTCCGTTTCCGTATTGGGTAGACATGTTCTTGAGTGGAGACCGCGAATCGGTAAACGTAAGGTAGGACGCCCTCAGGTTAAGTGGAGCGACGATCTTCGCAGGATGGAAAGAAAGAAAAAAGTTTATTTGGACACAGTTCGTGAAACACAAAAACTTTATTACAAAAAAAAAAACAACCGACTTCCATAAAAACCGACCGTTTTTATTTTTCACTTTTTTGTTGTGATATTTTTTTTTATTTTTGTTGATTTTTCAAAAACCGCTTGTCCGATTTCGATAAAATTTTCATGGGACCATTTAGAAAGTATACCCTATCCAACAAAAAAAGAATTTTTCAAATCGGTTGGCAATTAAGCGACGGAGTTATGCGCGAACAAACCTAAAAAAAAATACATCACAGTACAGTACAGTATAATCTAAAATTAAACAAGATAAGACCTGAATTATAAAAAAAACCGGCCAAGCTCGAGTCGGACTCGCGCACGAAGGGTTCCTTACCATTATCTATAAAAATCACGTCTGTTGTATGGGAGCCCCCCTTAAATATTATCTTGTTTTGTTTTAGTATTTGTTGTTATAGCGGCAACAGAAATACATAATTTGTGAAAATTTCAATTGTCTAGCTATCGCGGTTCTTGAGATACAGCTTGGTGACAGACGGACGGACAGACAGCGAAGTCTTAGTAATAGGGTCCCGTTTTTACCCTTTGGGTACGGAACCCTAATAAAAGAAAGAATCTAATGCTATACATATCCCTTCGTGGATTATAGGCGTGGTGTTAAATAAGATAAATAGGTCAATCCCTAATAAGCGCGGAGTATAAGAGAAAATTGAAAAAGAAAATGATGCTCTTATGTTAGAAACCGCCACATTGGCGCACCGACAGGTCACGCAAGACTCAATACTTATAATGTAATATCTCATCTCAGGTAATATCTAGTAGGGGAGAAAATTGGAAAATAGTACCTCAGCTAGAACAAAATAGGCTGGGGTACCTCGACCTAACCTAACCCGCACCCTAATTGCGTAACACACGATCAATCGGAATCGGTATCATTTTGACAGTTCAACAACATTCATTGCGTTATTTACGTTGTTGAGCAGACACATGACACATTTTTTGAACATATGAAAAAATGGATTAGCAATATCCTTCAAAATGATTCAGATTGAGATTGATTGTGTGTTACGCAATTAGGGTGCCGGTTAGGTTAGAACTGACACCAACCGCGCGCAAGCCGAGCGCTAGCTCCGCTCGCTCGGCTTGCGCGAAATAACTTTAATTTCGGAAGTCGGTGTCTTTGGTTTTTGTATTTCATTTTTCGCCACCGACTTCCGAAATTAAAGTTATTTTTCACTTTGTAGTGTTTTTATGGAAGTCGGTTGTTTTTTTTTGTAAAAAAGTTTTTATTTTTACTTTTTTGTTGTGTAATTTTTTAGATTTTTGTTGTTTTTTCAAAAACCGCTTGTCCGATTTTGATAAAATTTGGACCATTTATGGGACCATTTGGGAAGTAAACCTTTTCCAACAAAAAAAAGATTTTTTCAAATTGGTTGGCAAGCGAGGGAGTTACGCGCGAACAAACATAAAAAAAAAATACAAACGTCCGAATTGAGAACCTTTTTTAGAAGTCGGTTAAAAATAGGATACACAAGTTTTTTTAGTTGTTGTTAATGATATAATAGAGGGGCTCGTGGATAACAATAACAGCCGCATGGCTCGATTGATCAGGTTAAGCTACGCTTGCTATAGATAAAATTATCTTTAAATAATTTATTTATAAAAAATATTATTTTATTTTTACAATGAAAATGTAAAGTTTTAATTAAACTATATAAATAGAATGCTGCGGTCGGTCCGTGGATATATTATATCAAAACCCCTATATTTAGTAATACCCCAACTTTTTGTTATTTTTAAAGTATTTAGTTTTAATATTCTCATGTACGTGAATAATGATTCTTATGAGAATAAAATGATCTTAAACCAAATACCATTAAACAACAAAAAAAACAATCTGCCTAAAGAACCTTTTCCCAACTATGCTGGGGTCGGCTTCCAGTCTAACTGGATTCAGCTGAGTAGCAGTATTTTACATGGAGCGACGGCCTATCTGACCTCCGCAACCCAGTTACTGGATAATACGAAACCCCTCGGTAAGACTGGTTGTCAGACTTTCGGGCTACTGACGACCCGTAACGACTGTCAAAGATCCACGAATGACGGCCGGGACCAACGACTTAACATGCTTCCAGAGACACGGAAGGGTAAAGATGGTCACCCATCCACGGACCAACCGCAGCAAGCGTAGCTTGACCTGATCGTTGACCCGTGCGGCTATTATGGATTAGCCATGAGCACCTCACCATGCTTGCTCAAGACACACTTCTGCACAATAATATCTCTTGCGTACCTGGCTAATCTCCGTTGAGATTGGCCACCGTGACCGAAATCGTTCGGGAGGCTATTATTTTATTATTGAACCAACCGCAGCAAGCGTAGCGTGGCCTTCGATCGAGAGGCCGTTACCATTTAGCCATGAGCCCCTTCTATCTAGGAACAATCTTCTCAGTCCCAAAGTTATTAAACTTTGTTTATACGAATCCGGCCAATATTACCATTCAATATCGTAACTGGCAAACTTGAATTTTGTTATAATTCAACAAAACTAATTTAGTCTTCCAATGTTCGAGACGCGGTCGATTTAAATTGTTTGGTTTTTAAGATATCTTTGTTGATGTAGGAAAAAATAAGGCAGTGTTAGATGGCTGCCATGGCCCACGCACAGTAGTCCACTTGAAGGATTAAGTGCGGAAACCAATCCCTCTAGCAAATAAATAGCGAATGAGCAAGAGATTTATCTATTTATTTCAGGCGACGCAGGCCCATCAATAAAAAAAAAAGTCTTCTTCCATGAAGATTGCAGATACCAGAAGGCCAATTCTCGTAATTTAAAACGTTCAAAATCTAGTCGCAGTCTCATCTCGGCGACAAAAAAATCTCAAAAACTTGTCAAAATGTAGGGAAATTAGAGGAATTTTGGACAGATTGAGACTGAGATCAGCTGCTATCTGCTAAATAAATGCATAATTTATTTCTTTTCTTTCTTCTTATTAAGGCAGGCTAGGCGAGCGTTGCTTAACCTGATAGACCGACCCTTGCGGCTGTTATTACTTAGCCACAAGCACGACGTGTCTGTTTATGCGAATAGGACCCATTGAGAATGGGATCTTTTGAGAAAAGGACCTTTTGAGAATGGGACATTCGTTTTCACGGTGACATTTTACGAATCGGACATTCTGCGTCAGATCCATCTGGCAGGCATAAACTCATCCGTCCGGCCCTGGTTCAAGCCATGGTCCGGGGCGAGAGGGAGTGGGAGGCAGTCTCCTCCTTCTGCGAAGCAGTCATGCTAGCGAAGGAGGTGGCGGGAAGGCTGAGGGAGAATACCTCACGCCTCAGCCACCGCGGGAGACGCTCCGGGCGTCGGGAGCCGCGTGACGACTCCCGGCCACCGTAGGCGCGGGCCTTCGGGCGGTGAGTAATGGGTAGCTCACCGTCCGATCAGGACCAGGCCCGTGCCGGACGGCGCGTTGTGTTCCACGCGCGCCTCAAAGAGATGTCAGCAGAGGACGGGGCCCGATAGGGCCGAAGCCTGCCAGGGCGGCGGGATTATCCGAAAGGTTTACCGCTGCCCTGGAACAGAAAGGGCTAAGGAAGGAACACGGGTGGGTTTTAGTCAGTAAGAGTCTGACATTCCCTTCCGCTCCACCCAGAGCGGGAGGGGTCAATTGATGATTTCCCATCCTCAAAAAAAAAAAAAAAGGCATAAACTCATATCTAAACCTACAATATTTTATTACACACATCAAGAGATTCATATACCATTAACTGGAGTTACTACTATTATCGTTGAGGGGATATAAATATTAATCCGCCATTGTCGAGGAAGGGAGTCCCCCGTCGTCGCGTGGAAATATGCAAGCGACGACCCTCGATTATGTTGAAGCGACATACAGTCGTGAAAGTTTGGCAGCTTGGAGACCAAACTTTTCATTATCATAATCGTTTGTTTGCTTAGAGAGTTGGTACATAAAATAAAGGTGTTTTCAAAACTTTGTGATCCCTATAGAATCTACCTTATATTAGGCATGCAAACAATGAAAAACAAATTTTTAATTAAAAAAAACACGTCAGTCAAATTAAAATTGTCAAAAGATACTTAACACATGATACAATTTATACCAAGCATTAGCATTTATTAACTTTCGATAAAAAAACTAATAATAATTATGATACTTACTATACATGTTCATAGAAATACGAGTATTTATGATAATAATACATGATAATATATTTCTGTAAATTGGTTTAAAAAAAAGTACCTTTATTTATCAAAAATAAATAATAATATTTTATAAATAGATTATGGGGGAGGCCTTTGCCCAGCCAACCATAAACCAGCAAGCCATAAACGCGAAAGTTTGTATGGATGGATGGATGTTTGTTACTCTTTCACGCAAAAACTACAGAACGGATTTAGATGAAATTTGGCACATTGATAGATTATAACACATAGTATACCTTTTATCCTGATATTCTCACGGGATCGAAACTTATACGGGTGAGACCGCGGGGCGCAGCTAGTTTGAAATAAACGCTTTAAGTTTGAGTTATTTTCAATTACCTAAAAAATTGCTTCATACCGTGCCTAAACAAAAAAAAAAAAACGAAAAACGATCCGTAACAACCCCGCCGCAAAGTTTCCTTTCTTCATTTTGTAACATCTGCTACGAGGGGCGGACGTCGACGGTGGGAAATAATTAATTTGATTTTACTCGTTTCCTGCCCGACTCTTATACATTGGAGGATGTTTAGTAGAGATGAAGGGCTCTTCGGTTTCAAGAGCGGCTGGTTTAAGAGTAACCTTGAGGTTTTTTTTTTGTGCAGCGAAGGAAAAAGTGGATCCGGACACCTTTTGGAGATTTTAGAAGTGTTTTTGCGTGGTTTTTCGGAAAGAGAGTCTTTTGTTTTTAGAGTGTATTGTTTTAGGGCGATAGATCTTCATTGTTGGATAACTGAGGGGCAAATCTCGTAATTTTAAGAACGTTCACAGTCTGATCTCAGTCTCAATCTGTCAAAAATTCCTCTAATTTCCTAACATTTTGACAGCTTTTTGACATTTGTTTGTCGCCGAGATGAGACCACGACTAGACTTTGAACGTTTTAATTTACGAGAATTGGCCTTCTGATATTTCACGGTTGATCCTACTAATATTATAAACGTGAAAGTTTGTATGGATGGATGGATGTTCGTATGTGTACTGTGTGTGTTACTTCTTCATGAAAAAACTACTGAACGGATTTGGATGAAATTTGGCACACAGATGGTTTATAACCAGGATTAACATATAAGATACTTCTTATCCCGATATTCCCACGGGAACGAAGCTTATGCGGGTGAAACTACGGGGCGCCGCTAGTTTTTATTATATGACTCCAAACTTATAAAGGTTCCGGCCGGTGCGGTGGCTTCAATCAAAGGATTGAATGTCGCTAAGAACTCATTGATTTTCTACGCGTAGGGAAGAGGCACCCTTCTCTACGTTAAATATAATAAAAAAAAAAAATACGCCATAGGATTCTACTCTGCCGATCGATTCTGTAAAAATCTCACCGTGAAAAGTTAGGTGAAGTGAGCTCAGAGTGAGCTGTCAATAGTGTCAATCCCTAGCATTAGTGGGAATGACAGCTCACTCCACGCTCACTTCACCTAAGTTTTCACGGTGAGATGGTTACAGAATCGCACTGCTGTTCACCTTTTGTATCCTATTTTTGTACAGACGGTAAAAAAATTCAGCCGGAAAGGTATATATTTTTTTCATAAATTTTTTGACAGTAATTTTCTTACATATTGACAGAACTACTCAACCGTGTGTACGCACAACTCTACATACGCACATCTACTCGTAATATGTGCGTATGAGGTGTGAACAGAGTCACATACGACTGGAGTTATTTCACGAATGTACTTGGTATTCTGTTGGGGACTCAATGTATTGCTGCCGCGATCATGTGGTCATACTAATATATTGGGTAGGCTTTATTGTGTCTTACTGCCGCATTCAGAGACTTCATTTAAAAATAATCAATCAAATACTTACTTTTTTTTAATTATTTTTTATCGACTGTTTAATATGTACATATTGTACATGTATACAGGGTTCAATTTAATTAGCTAGCGAAACTTCACGGATGTGATAGGTATCAATGTTTAAACAAAATTTGACCCCGTATATAAAATAGGAAGTGTACTATAGGGCACCAAAAAATCGTCCGTATCGCAGTCAACAGGAAAAGTGCCCAAAAGGCTGGCAGCATTGCCACGTTGTATGGCAACACTGATTCTTTGGCCAACAAAATGGCCAGCCCTCTGGTCTTGTGAAGAGTCGACCAACCGCTTGGCGATGTCTCGATAAACTAAGTGGGCACTCAGACCCAACAATATGATATGATCTCACTAAGATTATATCTGAAGGCCAATTCTCCTAATTTAAAACGTTCAAAATCTAGTCGTAGTCTCATCTTGGCGACAAACAAATGTACAAAACTTGTCAAAATGTAGGGAAATTAGAAGTATTTTTTGACAGATTGAGACTGAGATCAGACTGTGAACGTTCTTAAAATTACGAGAATTGCCCCTCTGGACTTTAAAAGAGACTGTGACCTCTGAGTTTGTTTCGGCCTTTCTTCTCAGACTAGTCAGATAGGAAACGCCGACCTCATCTAGTTATTAAAATATGATTGACGTGTAAAAGTGTTTGTACATACCTACTTACAGAATAATATCATTTATCATTTTAATTTATGTTTCAACCCCTTTTTTTTTTTTTTTTTTTTTTTTGTGGATAAGAAATCATCAAATGACCCCTCCCGCTCTGGGTGGAGCGGAAGGGAGTGTCAGACTTTTACTGACTAAAACCCACCCGTGTTCCTTCCTTAGCCCTTTCTGTTCCAGGGCAGCGGTTAACCTTTCGGAAAATCCCGCCGCCCCGGCAGGCTTCGGCCCTATGGGGCCCCGTCCTCTGCTGACATCTCTTTGAGGCGCGCGTGGAACACAACGCGCCGTCCGGCACGGGCCTGGTCCTGATCGGACGGTGAGCTACCCATTACTCACCGCCCGCAGGCCCGCGCCTACGGTGGCCGGGAGTCGTCACGCGGCTCCCGACGCCCGGAGCGTCTCCCGCGGCGGCTGAGGCGTGAGGTTCTCTCCCTCAGCCTCCCCGCCACCTCCTTCGCTAGCATGACTGCTTCGCAGAAGGAGGTGACTGCCTCCCATTCTCTCTCGCCCCGGACCATGGCTTGCACCAGGGCCGGGCGCGAGAGGTCGCCGCCGTTGCCGATCGCCTCTACGAGGACACGGCGGGGCTCCGCCCAAGCAGGGCAGACCTCCACCGTGTGCTCCACCGTGTCCTCTGGGCAATCCTGGCAGTGGTGACACCCGGGCGTCTCCTCCCGCCTGATGATGTGCAGGAACCTCCCGAAACATCCGTGTCCGGAGAGGACCTGCGTCAGGCGGTACGTGAGAGCGCCGTGACGCCTATATAGCCACTCCTCAAAGAGGGGTCTTATCGCCGCTATCGCGGCGTGCCCTGCGCTGGGTTGCGATAGTCGCGCCTTCCATTCCGCCATGAGATCGCGCCGGAGGTCCGTCCGCTCCGCAGCGATTTGCCGCGGGTGTAGAGTTTCCCCCCGGCGTAGTGCCTCCGCGCGCCAGTCATGCAGGCGCGCGAGGACTATCGCCTCCAGATCCATGTTTCAACCCCTAATGGCTTCAACAAACAGGGTGGCAGGGACATTGACATGCAAACTGAAACCATGAAATCTTTTTTTAAATTTTTTTTTTTATGATCCTGTACGACTCGCAATACATACTTTTTCTTTCTTTCTTTACATTTTAGATCCCCCAGCACGTCAGATAACAAAAACAAAAAACTGCTGTTTCGTAGAATAGTGCGATTACCTACGCGGTTAAAATGTATGACACAGCAATTCTTTTTAATAACCGACCAAAAAATTGTACGCTGGGGGGTGCAGAATCATGTACTGTATCCATGGTAACCGGTTGCGACTTGCGCGTTGATGTGCCTGCCTCCCTGTATGTATAACCCACAAAAAAATTGGAATATTTGCGCCGTTTGGAATGCCCCGTTGGTCTCGTGGTTGCTGAGCGGGTTCGATTCCCAGGTGGGACGAAGAGTTATTGGGGGGTCCATTACGATTTTCTTAGTAGCAGCCCGGAGTTAGGAAGTAGTCGGTTTAATACCCCGGTGCCTTAGAAAGCACGTAAAGCTGTTGGTCCTGCGCCTGATCTCTCCCCGGTCGTGTCGGATTGCCGTCCCATCGGACTATGAGAGTAAAGGAACAGAGAGTGAACCTGTGTTTACGCACACACTTGTGCACTATAATATCTCCTGCGTATCCGGCTAATCTCTGATTGAGATTGGCCACCGTGACCGAAATCGGTCGGGAGGCTATTATTATATTATTATTTGCGCCGTTTGAGGTTACTTAATTACATTTACAAGTAATTTTTGTTTTTTGTCACGTCTTTAACACCTGTTTTACAGAACTTCAAGATTCATGCAATACTTGAAAATTATAATACATAATTTCAATCAATAAAATGGCTTTAATTAAAACTAGTTTTAAGTGGATATTGGCGCCGATTCCCTTATTCACAAACTAAACTAAATTTAAGTTCAGTGCATCGTTTTCTTTATATTTCATTAAGAAAAGGACAGAAGATAAATAAATCCTAATAATATTATAAGCGTGAAAGTTGAATGGATGGATGTTTGTTACTCTTTCACGCAAAAACTACTCAACGGATTTGGATGAAATTAAGCACACATATGTTTTATAACCAGGATTAATATATAGGATACTTTTTATCCTGATATCCCTCCGGGATCGAAACTTATGTGGGTGAAACCGCGGGGCGCATCTAGTAAATAATAAAGTTTATTCATCAAAAAGTAAAAATACATAGTTAAATATCAGTTTAGTCCTGTCAAATTTAGATAGGTACTCCTTAGCAAGCTTAGACGTGATTAAAAACGGGGAATTATAAAACGAGCGATTAAAAAAAAGCTTTGCGACTGATGATGACATACTGTATTAATAACTTGAGCGGTATGAATTTGAGTAAGCGAAAAATTAACTAAACTAACGACGAATATTGATTAATAATAAAATCCAGAACAAGCTTACAAAAAGTGGATTGTGATAAATCCATTTCATATATTAAAATTTTATCCGAGCGACTACATTACTAAGTGAGCGACGAAATCGAAAAAGCTAGGTTAGGTTAGGTTAGAACTGTGACCACATAACGCACGAGCCGAGCGAGCGAAGCGAGCGGTGCCGCGGCAGCGGCCGGCGAGTGCCAGAAACATTTTGCTATAGGAAAAATCGAATGTGAGCTCCTTATACTCTGCTCATTAGTGTATTTTTCAAAGTGGTGTTTGTATTAGAAACACTTCATTTAAGATAAAATGCCGCTCAGTATAAAAAATACATTTGCCAAATATTGAAAAAAATGCAGGACGTAACGTTGACACTCAAACAAATATTAAGTCGCTCAAATATTATGAAGCTGTTCATTTTGTATTTTAAGTAACTCAAATTAATGTTTGTAAGATACTATTCTGTTGATTTTTCGTCACTTACAGTCAGTCGCTCACTTAGTAATTATATAACCCAAATTAATTAATTTTGACACTTAAAATTGTAATTTACAGTCACTCGTTTTATTGCTACCCATTAAAAACATGGCTACTAAAAATACGTCAATTTACTAACTAACTTACTGACTAATTTGACAGGAATAAATTAATATTTATCTTCTGTCCTTTTCTTAATGAAATACGTAGAAAGTAAAAGATGCACTGAACTTAAATTTTGATTAGATTGTGAACAAGGGAATCTGCACCAATGCTTGAGTCTTGAGTGAGGTTCTGTAATTTGGGTCTAAATGCGGAATTTAATTTAGAGAGGATAAATATAGCTATGTTAATATTAAGATCAAGCGTTAACGTAACATAGTCCAAAACTTTTCGTTTAATGTTTACACTCAAGTCGATGAATGTCAAATTTTATAATGGATTTTATTCCCCGGAAACTGGTAGAGAACTCCGGTACTGCAGTGGTTCCGCATTGTTTGCGGATGCTTCCATCGATGATTTCTTCTAATGAAGGAAAAGAACTACATCGATGATGAGCAGGGTCCGGGGTAGCACCAAGACTGTCCTCAGAATGTTAGCGTGCAAAATATACAGTTCTTTTACTGTGTACTGGGCTAGTGTGCACGTGCACACTTGCCATTCGGTGGCGAAAAACGAAACACAAAAACCAAAGACACCGACTTCCGAAATTAAAGTTATTTTTCACTTTGTAGTGTTTTTATGGAAGTCGGTTGTTTTTTTTTTTGTAAAAAAGTTTTTATTTTTCACTTTTTTGTTGTGATATTTTTTTTTTGATTTTTGTTGATTTGTCAAAACCCGCTTGTCCGATTTTGATAAAAATTTTATGGGACCATTTGTGAAGTATACCCTTTCCAACAAAAAAAATGAATTTTGATACGTTTCACACGTAGGTAATATTTACTTAGTTTTAAATCTTTATTCATATCCATGGGTGATATTTATTGTGCTTGTCGTGGATTTTTTTTTCCTTCTTTGGCAACTGAGCCGATGTCCACTATTCTGCCAGCATCATATATACTTTTGCTTGCTTAAGTAATTTTAGGGTTCCGTACCTCAAAAGGAAAAACGGTACCCTTATAAGATCGCTTCGTTGTTCATCTGTCAAGACCCATTTTCAAAAACGCGTTAAGTTAAAATTAATATTTAATACTCAAGGTTGTAATCCCTTGATGCAGTGAAAAAATCAAACTTCTAAGTCAACGCAATAAAAAAATACGGGCGTTTATGTTCTGTTTATGCCACATATTTTGACACTAGCAAGGGGATCAAAATCTATAGGGTACTTCCCGTTGATCTAGAATCATGAAATTGGGCAAGAAGCAATATCATGTAGCACAAGTAAAGGAAAATCTGAAAATTGTGTAGTTACATACCTACAAATTTGTACGGAACCCTTGGTGCGCGAGTCCGACTCGCACTCAACCGGGTTTTTTTCAGTTCACTTGAATGATGTGATCAAGTATGTTCTTATCAGAAAAACGCCCTATTAATCCTTTTTTGAATCCTCCACGCGTAGCTAAGCACCATTAAAAGGGGTGCCTTTACCCTCGCATGAGTGACTATATTTAAATGTCCGGTTCTGTTATTAAAATGGAATAAGCTATTCACATATAGTTCTTGCTGATACGAAAAATTATGTATATCAAAATACTCCGCGCCATTCACCATCTTCATCATTATTGATTGATGCTTCCCCGGTCTGTGCAAGTCTCATGCAGGTCTTCCCCGCGATTTTCTGTAGGTCATCCACCTTCCTGGCTATTGCTCTGGTAACGCCCTTTCTACCGTTTCTTGGCAACCATTCCGAGGGTTATAACCAATCTTAAACTTAATGTTATAAAGAGGTAAAATTATTTGTTTGATTATAAAAGGTAATCTCCGAATCTCTTCTGATTAAAAAAAAAGATTAATTATTGCCGAATTGGCAGTCGGCAATAACTAATCTTTCTATCAGTTTCTTCCACGCGAATGAAGTCACAGGCAGAAGCTACATTGACTAATAAAAATACATATAAATCACAAGAGGAGAAAGAATGCCACCTTGTGGAACGCCAGTTTTTAAATCACAGCCATTTTATAAGGACTCCTCAACGTGATTTAACTGATGACGTTCCGGAACTATTAAAGATATGGCATATTTACCACATGAAATTAACCATTTCAATGGGGAGAAACCATTAGATAGGTCATAATGGTTATCAGGATGTCATGACTGACCGTATTAAAGGCATTTGAGAAATCAACGAGCACTAGAACAGTTACTTTTGTGCTTACCAATCCATCGCCAGTCACTTTTAGGAGTATCAGTGACGTCTGGAGTCAGCATAAACGTTACATAGAGACCACATCAGTACATTCCCATAGTAACCAATTAAATGTTCGTCTTCAAGGCACTATGCGACGGATGACCTTTATACACAACACTTTCGCTAAACAAAACGGTATTGTAACGGCTTCTTCATTCCTAGGCTGAACTCAGGCACTGTGTAGCTGGTCTAACGTTGTTGTCTCTTGTCTCCAGGTGGTGAGGATATCGTCAAGGGCTGATGATGAGGCACGATGTGGCCGGGATGGCGCTGGATTGTGCTCACGCTGAATGCTGTTGCTGCGCTGTCTCCGGTGGTTAAGATTGGTAAGTCAAAAACTGCTTCTTCCCAATCTCATGAAGATGTCTGGCTATTCTTGTATTCACTTCAGCATATTTCTGAATTATCTAAGAATGTTGGCTATCAATACGGATTTTTATATCATTATCTTATGGTTTTCAGTCTTGATAGTCCAAGGCAAGTATCAAGGCGCACAATCGCACCAGAATGAACTTTACCGTGATCATAAATATGCATTTCCCTTAAAAAATGGCGGTCTTATCTTGAGCTTGTACGACTGGCAACTTGCAGCCACTAGGTGATTACCAAGTAGGACACAATTGAACTACAATGGCAAGGTTTCATCATACATTCTGTGAATTTATCTTAGAATGTGAACCTGGCTAACCTATGTATGTAACTTTGGAGCTGGTGCTCTGTCTCGTATAGGGTCTTGGCATTATGCTGAGCGATAGCCGTTTGATGGCGTGATGTGACGCATGTTTTTCCCCAACTTGTTAATTTTTTGTGTTTGTGTTCTTTTTATGCGTCATTTTTACCGGAAATAAACGTATATTCTTCCTTTTTCATGGCAATAAATATATTTTTATCTCAATTCCAGGCGCAGTCTTCACAGAGGACGCCAGGGGAGGCAGCACGGAGCTGGCCTTCAAGTACGCAGTCTACAGAATCAACAAGGAGAGGAGTCTGCTCCCCAACAGCACTCTAGTCTACGATATACAGTATACTCCTGCCAGGGATACCTTCAAGACATATAAAAAAGGTAATTCTGATTGGTTTCTTAGGAAATAATGTTTTTTAAAATTTATTTAAAGAGGGTTTTAATCTCGACAGATGTCGTCACCCTCATCGTTACAAATCGATCTTACATACTACACAACTAATATAGTACATTACGATACGTGTCTCTTATGTAGTTCATTATACAGAGCGCAGTGAGGGTGCTAAACGCCGTGTACATATAATGGAATACTTAAGTCATACGTATCGTATACTATTATAGCTCGTGTGACCTAAACCCGCACTGAAGTCACGCTTTTCTGTATAAAAATGAACTACTTAAATCACAGAAAAGTGTGGTTTAAGTGTGGGTTGAGGACACACTGTGCTATAATAGTACATTATGATATAAGTGGGGTAAGTTGGAAATTACAGCCGAGGCGATATTACTACAAGAAAGCAGAGGCTGTAATTATCAAAGCGGACGTATGTCATACGACGTTTTATAACATATTTGCGAGGAAATAAATAAAACTCCGACTTTCTTTAACGAATAAATCTTTAATCACTTGTTAAAGCAGTTATAAAAATTTGAACAATTTGTAAATGTTTATTTATTATATTTTATCTCCCAAAGTTAATATTATTCACTTTGACAACTTTTCTGACATAAAAACTTTGCTAAGATTTAAAAAAGTACCGTTCGTTTTAGACGGAACATCTTGATAAACCGTGCGTGCGTTTTACCTTATTAAAAAGAAACTCGTGCGTTTTACATTACAATAACGCACAAGCACAAGCATTAGGTTGCTTAGCTTGGGACAAATGGTGCTGTGTGAAATGTCCAGGGATATTATTATTATTATTAAGTACGTACTGAGATACAATACGATATTGAAATTGGTGAAATAAGAGACCCTTTACGAGCAAATGTGTTATAAAAGATTAACACTACGTCTGCGATTAATACCAAAGTTCACGAGTCTGTACAGCAACCTGGCTGTTTCCGAAGCAGGAGCAGCAAGGACGCTATTACATAGGTTCATCTCGCACCTACTATTAAATACTAAATAAATCTCGACTTTCTGAGGAAATAATCTTGCTCCTTACATACTTTTCAGCGATTTTTCGTAGGTATCGTGGCTATGTTTATAAAGCACAGAACCCACATGAAAAAGTTTATGTGTAGGAATGGAACCCGTGAACAATAGGGTGGAAATTGTAATCAACCTTTTATATGAAGAAGAATAATGCTAAGAGATAGGTACTAGACGATTTTTTAGAACCTTCATATTTATTTTTGCATAATTCTACTTTTGGAACGGTAGTCAACAAATGAATTCGCGGTTTTCCGAATTCGTTTTAAATATCATGTAAATTTACTTGAAAGAGCTGGGAATATGTCATGCACACTTAAATGTCTCACTGATAGTGGCACGTGTGTTTTGAGAATATGTCATGCACACTTAAATGTCGTCAGTGATGGTGGCGCGTGTGTTGGATTTGGATCATCCGGTTCCCTACAAAATAGTTGAGCTGGATGGTGTTGATCCACGCGTCATGTTCGTAAACGGGCGCCGTCGGTTGAGACTGGTCATCTCTTAACTGCCAGGGCTTATTTTTAATCTTGATTTTTTTACATTGTTTTTACATATAATAATAATAATAATATCCCTGGACATTTCACACAGCACCATTTGTCCCAACATAAGCAACCTAATGCTTGTGTTATGGTAACAAGATGGCTGTTAAACTACTTATATACATTTTTTTTTTTTTGTAAATAGATACATATTATAGATAGAAAAGCACCCAGACTCGGAACAAATACATGTAGGTCATACAAATATTTGTTCCGTGCGGGAATCGAACCCGCGACACGCAGCGCAGCAGTCAATCGCTTAACCACTGCCCCAACCGTGCCGTCATATAGAAGCAACTAGCTTCTGCCCGCGGCTTCGCCCGCGTGGATGTCGGAAGTTATCCCACGGGAACGTGCTACCGGGATAAAAAGTATGTGCTTCCCCAGGATGCCATCTATCTCTTTGCCAAATCTGAAGTTCAGTGGTTTAGGCGTGAAAATGTAACATACAGTTTCAAGTTCAAATCCTCACCTAAAAACCGAATTACCCCTTTTTGCGCCGTCAGGGGTCAATTTTTCAATTTTTTTTTTTTTTTAGACAACTTTACAAACTTATTATTAATTATTTTCTGTTGAAAGCATCAATACTGAGTTTCGAGATAATCGGACCGCGCATTCAATTTCTTCCACACAAACTTCAACACCCCTGTATCCCCCTTTGAGGGGTAGTTTGAAAAACTTATAATGATAAACTTTATTACTTACTTAGGCAAGTATTGTTGCCAAGTTTCAAGTTTATTAACTAAATTAATAAGATTTTTCACATAAACTGTATCCCCGCTTTTCACCCCCACAGGGGTGGAATTTAAAAATAATCATAAAAATTCATAACTTGACTCAAAGATTATTTATACCAATGTTATAATTAATCAAGCCACTTATTATAATCCTCCCCTGTAAAATTAACTATCTCTTTTCACCCCGTTAGGGGTAGATTTTCGAAAAACTCTCATACGTGTTATTATTTATTTTTAGTCTTAACTACACACACTGAGTTTAGAGTTAATCGGACCGCGCGTTCAAATTCTTCCAAACAAACTTGAGCACCCCTATATCCCTTTTGACGGGTAGTTTTGAAAAACTAATAATGATAAACTTTATTGCTTACTTAGGCGAGTATTCATGCCAATTTTCAAGATTATTAACCTAACGAATAAGATTTTTCATATAAACTGTATCCCCGCTTTTCACCCCCACAGGGGTGGAATTTTGAAAAATCATTTGGGATGTGTTCATAACTTGACTCAAAGATTATTTATACCAATTTTTGAGTTAATCAACCCACGCTGTAAAATCCTCCCCTGTAAAATTGATTACCCCTTTTCAGGCCGTCAGGGGTAGATTTTCGGAAAACCCTGATACACATTATTCTTTCCTTTCAATTTTAGGTACAAATACTGACTTTCGATTAAATCGGACCGCGCGCTAAAATTCTTCCATACAAACTGTGAAACCCCCCAATCCCCTTTTAGGGGGTAGTTTATAAAAACAAAAAATGCCCAACTTCATAATTTACTTAGATAAGTATTCGTGCCAAGTTTCAAGTTTATTAACTCAAGGTATAAGATTTTTCATACGAACAAAATCCCCCCATTTCACCCTCTTAGGGGTGGAATTTCGAAAAACCCTTTCTTAGTGGATACCTACTCTTCACGAAGAATACACCCTCCAAGTTTCATGTCTCTAGGACCAGCGGTTTAGGCTGTGCGTTGATGTCTCAGTCAGTCAGTCAGTCAGGACTTTGAATTTTATATATATAGATAAGAATAATGTACCCAGGATTTTGTAATATCTTGATTCAAAAGAGTGTCCTTGGAATTACTTGCCCGTTATTTTCCATAGAGATCTACTTTTTGGAATGGGCAACGAGCTTCAAGTTTCTGACTAACTTCCCGACTCTTTGACAACTCAAAAGTGAAATTGTAGAAAGTTGTTCTCAAAAATACCGAAACATCAAACTAGGTATGGAATACATAAGAAAATTCATCAGCTGCCTAGCCTTGTCCCAATAATGTTGGGGTCGGCTTCCAGTCTAATCTGATGCAGCTGAACACCAGTATTTTACATGGATCGACTGCACTGAACTCCACCACCCAGTTATTGGGTAATACGATACTCCTTGGTAAGACTGGTTGTCAGACTTTCGGGCTACTGACGACTCGTAACGACTGTCAAAGATCCACGAATGACAGCCGGGACCTACGGCTTAACATCCTTTCCGAGACACGTGAACTTGGTAAGTGAAGATGGTCACCCATCCACGGACCAACCGCGGCAAGCGTAGCATAACCTGATCGATCGACTCGTACGGCTGTTATTACTTAGCCAGTCAAGCCCACGAGCATAAGGAAATTATCAATAAAAAAATAGAAACTGGGGAAATAACAAAACCAAATCGGAAATCGGATAATAAACTAACCTGCAACATCCTCATTCGACATTTAAAATTGTAAACAAAATGCAATATGGCGGCTAACCGCCATTCCGGATATGACGAGTGAAGGATACTCCACGCAAAAATGGAAAGCGGCGAAGGTAAATAGTGCACATTCAAATAAAAACTTTTTGCGGAAAATGACGTGATATTGTGGTTTGTTCTGCGTGGCGTTTAAAAAAATGACGGGTTAAAAATGCTTTGTTGAAAATGTAATTTCATGAGTTGAATGGGTGGGTGAGAAGTGTGGGTTTTGTTTTTGCAATTGCAGTATGATTTTTGTAACTTTATGCTTTTGTCCTGTAGTGGATAATACAGGCTTGTACTGGATGGAATTGAAAACTTGCACCAAGACGATTTAGGAAGTGCAGTAGGTTTTATATAATCATTAGAAGAATAAGACGCCTCCTTGTCAGAACCAGTGCGGCACCGAACCACCGCACTGGCAGGACCCATCATGCTGCTGCGACCAGCAATCCCGACGACGCAGCTGTACGTGTCCAGACTGCACCACTCCACGAAGGTTGAGGAGATCGTGGAGTACATGCGTGTGAAGACCAACTGGACCTTGAGGATCGAGGGTGAAGTCGCGTCACAACACGAACTTCAAGTCGTTCGTGGTGCGTGTTCCGACACATCATCTCGAGAAGTTCCTCAAGGAAGAGTTCTGGCCGAAGGGTGTTGTGTACCGCCGGTTTCGTGGCCGGCTACATGACACCAGTCAGCGAAACACGACGCAGACACTTCGTGTGCGTTAGTTAGTTTTTAGTCTGATTATAATGTTGTATATGTATATATAGTATTTTTAAATTATATTAATATTGTATAGATAAATTGTCTTTTCCAAAATCTAAATTCTTGATAAAAAAAATTTTTAGTGCAAACTATGTTATTGCCTTCAAGTAAACGGCGTTCCAGTAAAAAAAGACATATTCTATCAAAACAAGAAAAATAAAGTATCACTTTTAGCGCACTCACGATAAGCAATCCATTCATCGCAGAGTTCACAACATGAAGCAAGTTGGAAACGTGTTGAACAAGTGTTCATTTCCTAATTTTGTATGTTTTTACGAGAAAAAAGGGGCGCGCGATGACGCGCGACAATGCCAAATCGCTCGACTACGCGCACGCATAGTGCATCCATTTCCTTAATGACATCCTCTACATTTTCTTTATAACACTTTGAATTAGATATTTTAATTTGGTGCACCTATTAAACATAGTTTTCTTGAGATAGGACTGCATGCAATAAATGGAGAAAAGGAGTCAAAAGCTCGATTTTGAAAAAAAAAAAAAATTCTTTTGTTTTTGAATTTGTAATTCAATGAGGAATAGGAAACAAATATTAAAAAAAAAAACTAGAATGGTTATTGGTAACAAGGGTTGCGAAGGTTCCGGAGTTTGCTGCTCAGCGGGTAATTTCGTAACACACTTACAATTTTATTTTGACAATTCAAGAATATTCATTGCGTTATTTACGTAGTTGAGCAGACGAATCTTTGAAAGAAAGAAAGCATAATGGACAATGAATTTCCTTCAAAATCGTTCGGATTCTGATGGAAAGGGAGTCATGCAATTGGGGGTGCTGGTTTGCCCTGTTTATCGGAATATGAGGTTGATTTTAATGTTTGACATGACTAGCGAAATGTGGGTGTGCACCTTCACGCAACCCGTGGGGAATAAAATTTTGATTATAGTTTGATTATTTTCGTTACAGCCTGTGCTCAGATACAGTCGGGGGCTGTAGCGCTGTTCAGCGGCGTGGGTCCATTGTTGGGCAACACTCTGGACCATATGAGCACGAGTTTGCATGCTCCACACTTGACTGTTGGGCCGTTTGCGCCGGAGAATTGTAAGTAATGAAATGAAAGTAAAGTAGTGTTGGAATGAAACCTGACTAAAAGTAGATTTATTTCTTTAAAAGAAACTGGGTATCCTTTGGGTCATCGCACAGTAAGTAACTGGCGTTAGTCGACAATTGAACCCCCACGAGCGTAGAAGCTAAATTCTAAACCAAAAGGGCGTTCATCCCTCTGCCAGGGTCGCGGCTTGTTCGAAAGAGTAACCGTGGAATAAGCAACTGAGGGAACACGGGTGGGTTTTAGTCAGTAAAAGTCTGACATCCCGCGGAGAAAGCGGGAAAAGTTATTTGATGATTTCCGACACAAAAAAAAAGTATTTCTGTCATGTTTTTCATGATATTTTATTACATTTTTGGTTTCAATTTAATAAAATAATCACGTAAAACCACTACAAATGCGACGTTGCCATCCCGCGCGGAATGTTATTTATCACATGACATGATTCCTTTGCCATTAGAGATACCAAATCTAATGCGACAAAGTAACTTATAAAAACTTTTTTACAAAAAAAAAAAACAACCGACTTCCATAAAAACACTACAAAGTGAAAAATAACTTTAATTTCGGAAGTTTATAACCCGTTTATCGGTGGCTTGTGTTTAGCATATTCTCTGGTCCTAAAATAGTAATATGATAAACTGACTAATTCTGACCACGACTACGCCTTCTTGATCTTGCAATCGGTCATTTAGCTTCTCTTTTTATTTTAAAACTAGCGGACCCGGCAGACGTCGTCCTGCCCGGAAAAGCAGTGCCACCAAACGGGTCCAATTGTGTTTTGAAACCGTCCAGGAACCCTTACACACGAAATTTCATCCAAATCGGTCCAGCCGTTTAGGAGGATTTAGGTGACAAAGCTGGAATAAGAATGCTGAGTCATGAAACTGATACTAAAATAGTTTAAGAAGAATTAAAATAAGAATTAAAGAAGAAATTAAATTAAATTAATTAAAGAATCAGCATTGCCAACCAACGTGTAATGCTGCCAGACTTTTGGGCACCTATCCCATTGACAGAGATGCGGACGAATTTTTTGATGCCCAATGAGCTCCTGCCTTTTTCTATATTTTTACGTATTGTATAATTGTATATATATTTTAGCGTTAGCTTGTAAATGTATGTTAAATAAATAATTTTTATATTTTATGAAACTGCATATAAATAGTTCTAATTAAGTACACACATTAATTAGGTACATATGGACGAAGAAGACTCAGTTTCACATTTCGAATATTAATAATATCTTTATCTATTTTCCAGCAAACCACACGTTCACAATAAACCTGTATCCTCCGAAGGATCTGCTCACGAAGGCCTTCGCAGAGTTCCTCTCGTACCTGAACTGGACCAGGATGGGAGTCATCTACGAGGATTATGGATACGGTGAGTGACATCATCGTATTGGCGAGGTCCTTTAGAAATATTCCCTATTGCTTGAAGAATTCTTGAACAAACACTTATTCGATGTTTATGACCTATAAGCAAGTTGCCTGGTTAAAGGCTGCTCCTAAAACGGTGAAGGAAAATATCGTGAGGAAACCGGCATGTTCTTGAACCAAAAATTCGAAGACTGCGACATCTACCAACCTGCACTGGGCCCGCGTGGTGGATTACAGCCCACTCCCTCTCACATAGAGGAGGCTGGTGTCCCAGCAGTGGGAACATTATAGCCTGATCATGTATGCTTAAGCTGGTTAAAGGAAAAAAAAATTTTGCTCTAGTTGTAGCGCGATTGCTGAGCCTGAGGTGCTGGGCTCGATACCCGGTTTGAGTTTATTGTTGGCCAGTCAGCCCGAGTGGCCAAATCCTGACTGATTTGGCCTGGTTAGTGACAAAAAGCTCGTCCACTACACCAACTGGCGCAATCTTGGTCTGAAACTCTGCGTACCTCTTCCGGAAATAAATGCGTGGTGTAATGATTGTTATTTTATTATGTATTTTAAGGAGAACTAAACATCCTGGACATAGCTAAGGATGGGCGCGACATGTATGCGGTGAGATGCCGTGACGCCAAGGAGTACCGACGAGGGCTCGCGCTGCTGAAGGCGCAGCAAATTGAGCATATTGTGGTGGATACTGACCCTAAGAGAGTGAGGCAGTTGGCTAGGGCTGTGAGTATCTTTTGGCATATTTCTTCACTATTCATTTTTTTCATAAAAAATATGAAAAAAATTAATAGTGAAGAAAAAAACCGGAATAAATTGAGTTTATTTAATAGATGAGGAGAATTCACAGAACATATCACTAACAATACAAAAAAAACCGGCCAAGTGCGAGTCGCACTTGCGCACGAAGGGTTCCGTACCATTGACTAGGTAAACAGCAGTAGGTACAAAAAAAATCGCGTTTGTTGTATGGGAGCTCCCTTTAAATATTGATTTTATTTTGTTTTTAGTATTTGTTGTTGTAGCGGTAACAGAAATACATAATTGACAGTTATCACCACGTGACAGACAGTTGAAATAATTTGTGAAAATTTCAACTGTCTAGCTATCGCGGTTCTTGAGATACAGCCTGGTGACAGACAGACGGACGGATAGACAGCGATGTCTTAGTAATAGGGTCCCGTTTTTACCCTTTGGGTACGGAACCCTAAAAACATAATAAAAAAAATAAAAAAACTATTAAACAAGTGACGGCCGCGACTTACGAGTTGTAGGTCGTAGGTTCGAACCCAGACAGGCGCTTTACTTTGTGTAAATTATTTCATCACCACTGCTCTCAAAACGGTGAATGAAAATATCGTGATGAAACGGGCATGTCCTAGAACTAAATTTTTAAAGACACGTGACATCTACCAACCCGCACTGGGCCCGCGTGGTGATAATTAACGTTTGTTTCTTCGTGTTACAGATTCTTCAACTGCAGATGAATAATGAGAATTACCACTATGTTTTTACATCATTTGTAAGTAGTTTTGATGTTTGTTAGTATTTATATTCATAATTATTACCCTGATAAATGCCATCCACGAATCCAACTTAATTTTAACCAGTTGGCAGCCGATTTACGAATAAACTACACTTTTTTTTTTGTCGCTGAGAACTGCTTTATGCATGCCCGCCTCGCGGGGGACGAGACGGGGTATGTGGGATTCCCTGTCGGAATGACAGTATACCCACTAAAACTCAGCGGTGTTCCCTTATCGCCGTGATGGGAGGGCCACGGGATTAGGCATAGCCTTTACTTCCATAGCCCTCCCGGCGCATGCCCGCCTAGATGGTATGGCGGGCCCCGCATGCCCCCCACATTGGGGGGCTACGGGAATGGCCGGGAGCACCTAGCCATTCCCGTCCAACACTGGTGGAGGCCTGTGCAATGCAGGCAACGGTGCCCCCGCACCCGCTGCCTGCTGGCCCCCACGCCCGCCTAACTGGCGGGCCCCGCATGCCCCCCCGGTGGGGGGGCTACGGCCGCAGAGGATAGGGAGAGCGGCAACGTCACACCGACACTCCTCTTCCCCTGCGGCCCCACCGCGTCCCCCATCGAACGGTGGCGGCCCCGTCAAGGCCGCGGAAGGTAGGCCTCCAATCCTCAGCCGCGATGTCTCCCGCACGGGGGACATCGCGGCCCGCCTCAGGTAGGTTGCAATGTCGCGGCACCGCAACCTACCCGCTGGCCGCTACGTCGTCGGCTTCACCGCAAAGCCTAGACGAGCGGCCCCTCATGGGGTTCCTCTTCGCTTCACCGTGGGCTTTCAAACCACGGCTACTGAGCCCCCCACCGGGGGGGGGGGGGCCGGGCGAATAAACTACACTATGTAGGTTAACTCTTGCTGACTGAGTTAACCTGAGACCCGAGCTGCCCCTCATCGACACCTCAGTACCGCGCGCTTTCGTCATCCGAGCGAAGTCTCCAGTTATCTGTTGCGGGTTGTAGTTAGTTACTATAGGATAAATTGGTTTGTTCCAATTGTAATTGTAGTTATTTGTACCATCAACGCAGCATTGCTTACAGTATGTTGTTGTCAAACGCGAGACAATCAAGTCAATCGAAGAAAAGAAGAACAACGCTTCTTCTTTTCTTTGAAAGCAAAACATTGGTAAACTGCGGCTGTTTGTGTATGTGAGTTTATATGTCTGTAAACGCACCCACGACACAGGAGAAAATCCTAGTGTGGGGCAACGCTTAAAAAAAAAAAAAAAACTAAACATTAGTCTGTTATTTCCAGGACTTCGAACTCTTCGACATGGAAGACTTCTACTACAATCGCGTGAACATGAGTGGCTGGAGGCTGGTGGATCGAGACTCTGACAAAGTGAAGGAGTCTTTACAAGTGATGGAGAAGTTCCATCCGATAGGAGCGTCTATCATCAGCGGGGGTCATATTAAGGTAAGGAAAATATGAAGATAAATGAAAGTTGTGTGGAAAACGGTTGTGGTCATGGTTACGGAGGAATAAGGAAAATGTCGTGAGGAAAGTTTTGAGTATGAATGTCGATGGCTGTAAGAGTAGGGGAAGACCAAAGAAACGATGGATGGACTGTGTGAATATGGTTAGAAAGAGGGTGTATTACTATTGTTTGACTGCACGGTTGGCGCAGTGGTTAAGCGATTGACTGCTGCGCTGCGTGTCGCGGGTTCGATTCCCGCACGGAACAAATAGTTGTATGACCTACAATTAGTTGTTCCGGGTCTGGCTGTTTGTGTATGTGAGTTTATATGTATGTAAACACACCCACGACACTGGAGAAATTCCTAGTGTTGGGCAACGTTAAAAAAAAAAAAAAATAGAAGCAAGTTTTTCCTAACTAAACAGAAACTGTGCTGCTGGGGAGTTTGTTGCGCCAATTCTTCTTCCCAGCGAAAGCACTAGGAAGTGGTGAAGGGCGGGCGTTTTGGGGGACTGTCTTAAGTAATTTTTAACCGACTTCTAAAAAAAGGAGGAGGTTCCACGAGCCCCTCCACCAAAAAAACCTAGTCTGAAATAAAATACTATGTTTTAAAGAAACCGTTAAATCTCATCAATGTTATTCTCTATTACAGACGGAACCAGCCCTCCTATACGATGCAGTACAGATACTCTGCCAAGCTCTAGCCATTACTGAAGACTTTCACCCTGGGAATGTGTCCTGTGACAAGGACATACCGTGGAACCATGGGAAAACTATTATTGACAATATTAATACGGTAAGTAACTTTAAATATGTAACTGTTTTAAAGAGATTCACCAGTAAAGGCATGGCTACACCAAGGGTTTTAGGGTTCTGTTAATAAATGGCAAAAATGGAACCCATACCCATTTCGCACTACGTCCGATCCGAATCCGAATTCAAGATCCAAGTTCAATCCGAATTGGGAATGTTCTAAATTCGGACGGATTGAGTTCGGATGTAGTGCGCAACCCGTCATACAAATAGTACTATGGCTATAGTAACCGGCATGAGTCGTGAGCACAAACTGACACCTGCGCAGTAGTTCATTTTTCGGTCTCTTTGGCGGAATGAAGAAGGCGGGGGGCACCGAGGCTGCACGCGATTGGTTCGTCTGTCGATGCTCGTCGTCTATTGGACTCTCACGTGTCATTCGGCTACTGTACACTTTCGTGCACTTTTAGTGACTTACGTTTTTAATTTTGAAATAGTTTCTTTTTGTTAATTCGTATTTGTTAAGTCAAAGTAACGGTTAAATTTGTTTTTTGACTATTTTAGCAGTTACTTGAATGAAGAAAACATTTGCCGTAGTATCAGTAAAAGTCAAGTAAAAGTTAATACTTTGACTGATTGTGTTGATGAAGAAACTGGCCGTAAGTCACAAAGGCCTACAACATTACTGTATCAAAGTAAAATTTCAAGTACCACTAATATTTTAATTATAGTTTGCGCAAGTACCTATCAATAATTTGAGCAAAAGCGGTACTAAATAAATTTGGCCGAAAGTGTACAATGCGCGAGCTTGCCCCCACTACTGCCCATCTGTGCTCACGACTCACGACTCGTGCCGGTCATTATACTTCGAACCGTCATTTCTCGGATTCGGATCGGATGCAGTGCAGAACCGCTCTTATAATTTCGTCATAAACGCTTGTCCGTCTGTCTAATGTCACTAAGCCATTCTACTTGATGGTACTTCAAAAGAGTCTTCAGAGTGTCATCAAATTCAGAGTTGAAAGTGTCTTGCAAGGCATCATCTGCGTAAGCTTTCCCCAACTATGTTGGGGTCAGCTTTAAAACTGACCGGATGCGGCTGAATACCAGTATTTTACACGGAGCGACTGCCTATCAGCAGGCCAATTCTCGTAATTTAAAAAAATCTAGTCGCAGTCTCATCTCAGCGACAAACAAATGTCAAAAACTTGTCAAAATGTAGGGAAATTAAAAGTATTTTTTGACAGATTGAGACTGAGATCAGACTGTGAACGGTCTAAATATTACGAGAATTGCCGCTCTGACCTCCACAACTCAGTTATTGGGTAATACGATGCCCCTTGGTAAGACTGATTGTCCGACTTTCGGGCTTCTGAAGACCCGTAATGACTGTCAAAGATCCACAAATGACATCCGGGACCAACGGCTTAACGTGCATTCCGAGACACGGAGGAGTCTTGATATATGAAGATGGTCACCCATCCACGGATCAACCGCGGCAAGCGTAGCTTAACCTGATCGATCGATCCATGCGGCTGTTATTACTTTAGCCACAAGCCCCCTGAAAGCGTCTTGCAAGTACGTTAGTTAACTTTTCAGTAATGGAAGAATTTTGAGTTCGGAGGCATCTCAGTTTCTCTATATATTAATACATATTATTTTGGGCTTGCCCATCAAGTTTTAGATTCAAACAAATTTCTTATTCATGCGAGCCAAGCGACTATGAGCAATGGCAGCTTGAGTAATTAATGTGGCCTACCCAAATGTCCTTTCTTTGGTATTGTTCGTCGAATCGTTGAGCTCCTTAAGTTTTGAGTTGAGCTGCACGATTTCTGACAAATGCGTGCTCTGACTGGACAGGTCCTCTCAATCTGTGTGGTTCTTTCTTCAAAAGACCATCTCAGACATCGATCTATATGGTCTTCATATGATCTGACCAAGATTATGTCTGGACTTTTAAAAAGACTTTGACTTCTGAGTTTGTTTCGGCCTTTCTTCTCTGACTCAGGCAGATAGGAAACGACCTCATCTAGTTTTTAAAATATGATTGACGTGTGAAAGTGTTTGTACAAACCTTCTTACAAAATAAAATCATTTATGGTTTCATTTTTTTTATAGATTCAAGCACACGGCCTTACAGGACCAATAGAATTCAAGAACGGAGTCAGAACGAACTTCCACCTACAGCTGATGAGGCTCACAGGGGGTGAGAAAGGAGGCATGGTGGTCTCAGGACACTGGACGCCGAGCGAAGGTCTGGAGATCACAGACCCTGCAGCCTATACGAGGGATCCTCCACCCAATGTGACTCTGACTGTGGTTACTGTTGAAGTAAGTAGTTCAACACAGCGCATTTAGAAGAATAGCTTACTTTGTCTTTGTTGCCGGACAAAACTGATTCATCACCATCCTGACCATATATCCTCCTCGCCTTTTTCCTTAGTATCTTGGGGTCGGCTTCCAGTCTAACCAGATGCAGCTGAATACCAGTATTTTACATAGAGTGACTGCCTATACAGAGTGGCGATTAGGTTATCACATTAAATAATACAGCGGTCATTACAAGTTGTTAAAAGTCTGTTAAAATTTAAATTTTACTAAAAATAGAAAAAATAATTAGCGTAAAAATTGTCATGAAATAAACCATCCTTGATAATAAGGCACTAGACAAGCGTGAGGCAATGGTATCAAAAAACCAACACAAACTTTATGTTATTGTTATTAAGTAAACACAAATTAAGTTTAATGTTGTTAGGTAAATACTGAAACGAAAAAAAGGTCCCACGACTAAAACGTTAATTGTTATTAATTCTTTTAATTGTGTATGTTTAATATACGTTATGTAGAATACGTGGTTTCAATTCATGTGATAACCTTATCGCCACACTGTATACTTCAAGACGATTCCAGTAGAGCGCTATCGAATTATAAAACATGCATAAAGCAAGCGTCAACTCCTGTTCTTTCTTCTCAAGAGGTCTTTGACATACTGTAGTCGTCATCTACCTTTGTCCAACTATGATGGGGTAGGCTTCCAATCAAACTGGATGCAGCTGAATACCATTATTTTAAATGGTGCGACTGCCTATTTCTGATCTCCACAACCTAGCTATTAGGTAACACGATATCCCTTGGTAAGACTGCGTTTTGGTCGTAACGACTGTCGAAGATCTATGAATGGGCTGGGCTTGCTAATTATAACATGCTTTGACCAAACATTTTTTATTTTATTTACCAAAGGTTTATTTTAAAAAAAGTTTCGCTCGAAGGCCCGTTCAAAATAAATAATGATATTGTCCTCAGGAAAAACCTTACGTAATGGTAAAAGAAGGCTGGAACCTGCAAGGGAACGCTCGCTTCGAGGGGTTCTGCATAGACTTGCTGGCGCGAGTGGCTGCCAGGGCCGGCTTCCACTACCGGCTGCGACTGGTGCCAGATAACATGTACGGAGCCAGGGACCCGGATACTGGACACTGGAACGGGATCGTGAGGGAGCTGATGGATAGAGTAAGTATATCGTTACACTGGATTCTGTAGGCACAACGATCGAAATCAATAAAGGGGTAAAACAAGGTGAATTGCTCCCTCCCAAACTATCTACCAGCACCCTTGAGGAAGTAATTCAAAACTCAAAAACGCAAAATTACCGTTATCATGATTTTCCGTGACCGTTTTCATTGTGAGGTTTGACTTTAGGGTGACAATGCTCTTTGTATTAATATTAAACTGTAACTATGAATTCAGCACATGACTCTAAACCTAGCGTAGATATTTACGACGGCTATCAAAAAAAAAAAACAGCTGATTCATAGAAGTGCAATACGTACGCGGTCAAAATGTACTGAACAGCTTTTTTTTTTATAAATTTGGTCGTTCGTAACGTGCGTCGATGTCCCTGCCACCTTGTATGAAGCTAATAGCCGACATTTTTTAATTGTTTATTTCATCAACTTATGTAAGTAACATTACAAAATTAGGAACTACCTTTTAAGCAAAAAAGAGTGCTTGTAGTAGGTAGTTCCGCTCCTCTAGTTTACAGTAGCGGTACATAAATTTTAAACTAGTGACGATTATACTAAGTACAGACGCCAGCAGGTCAAGCTACCCGAAACTGTCAAATTTTCCCAATCAATCTTGAACCTTAATGCTTTAGAGATAAAGTTGAAAATCTATTAAAGAAATTTGACAAATTGTAGTAGCTTGATGTGCTGGCGTCTGTACATAGTAAAAATAAAACTATTTAAAATAAACTAAACTTCAATAAAGAATATTTAAAATAAAAAAAAACAGAAAAAAAGAAAAGTTAAGCTCAGTTCGCGCACTGGGTGTGTGTGTGTGGGGGGGGGGGGGTATAATGGTGTAGGGGTGAGTGGGTCTATGTATGTTTCTAATTATTTGAATGCATATAGGATCGACTCGATTTCGGCGTAACTCTTGTTTGTCAGCCGAGCTGGCTGTATCGACACCAACCACTACTTAGCGGTTTCTTAGAAAACCCAAGTTTTAGCAAAGTTGCCATTTGCAGCGCATCTTCATCGCATATTGGAAAGCTGGTTTCCTTAGTTTAAAATGAATTAACTTAGTTTAAAATGAACTCTTTGCTGCCATGGCTTATTTTTTATTTAATTTTATATTTGAATTGTTTTTTTTTTATCTGTTCATTACGGACGCTTTTAATGTTCTGCATCGTTCTCACATGCATAATTTCTAACATGAATGATGTAACCAATACTTTCTAACCATATTATTCTGATTTAAAAGAGTGTCCATGGAGTTTCTTGCCCGTTCTTCTCCATAGGTACCTACTACGCTTTGGAATGGGCAACTAGCTGCATTTTTCTGACAGACTGACCCCTTGACAATTCAAAAGTACTTGTAATTGGTTTAATTGAAATAAATACTTTGAGTTTGAGTTTGAGTTTTGATTATTTGTTTCAGAAAGCAGATTTGGCGGTGGCCTCTATGACTATCAACTACGCACGGGAAGCGGTCATAGACTTCACTAAGCCTTTCATGAATCTCGGCATCGGAATACTTTTTAAGGTATGTAACTTCAGGGCAGCGGGATCGTCCGAAAGGGTTACCGCTGCCCGGGAACAGAAAGGGCGAAAAAAAAAATGTTATCAAAATTATAGCACAGGACATATTTCACCCTCATTAAGGGCATGCAAAAAATGAACCAGACATGTTCAACAGAAGGAGAAAAAAATTGAAAACTGATGTTAGGTGAAAATCATTAAAAAAATTCTATCTCGAAAACTACGAAAAATCGTAGAACATACATGGGGGTGATTCAGATACTCCTCATCATAAAGTATCTAAATTTTACGTTTGAACGTCAACTCCCCGGCCACCCTGTATATTAGAGGTGCCTTAAAGGCACAGTTCTTTCTGAACAGTTGTAGCTTAGGCACAGGCATTTTTAGGGGCAGGTGGTTAATTTTACGTTTAAATCTATTGTCGTTGGTGGTAAAAGATGACTGTGGTATTTAACAAATTTAGCTCCTTCATAAATGTATATGCAGGGAGCATTTAGTAGATTCTTAGATTTAAAGATCGGTTTACATGATTCCGACGAATCTACGCCAATAGGAGAGGCCTATGTCCAGCAGTGGACTGCTGTAGGCTGATGATGAAGCTACCCCTGGGTTAGGCTTCTCTATTTCTTCTTCTACTAAATATCTGCACAGGAATGCCTCCATTTAAGACAATGACGTATTATAAATAGACGCGTCATGCATTAACATCACGGCTGTCGAAAACAGCGTAAATACTGTCGGTAGCTAGATAGCTACTTAGACGCACGAAGAAAGGGAAAGAAAATTAAATGTCATCTACGGAATTTCTGTTGTTAGAGAGAGATAAATATATTTCTTTAATTCCGTTGTCATTCTGTGGTGCATGCTCATTTGCCGAGCGCGAACAACGGCGCCAGCCGCCATTAGAAGGCATCGAAAAAAATAAAATAAAATACATTTTTCTTGATACTTACGCATGAAATGATACTTTTTAACTTTCATAGTTAAAGTATAATTTTTACATGTCCTAAAAACACAGGACGTCATTTTTTTTTCGTTGTTTGAGGAAGTTATACACAAAAGTTATCTTAATGTCACGTACTGCCGCGGCACTGGTTGGTACGCCGTACGCGACTAAATGGAAGTACGGCAATTGCCTTGCATTCATGTTGCCACTACAGACCGCGGGCAACGTATCTATAGTTTATATATCATTGATTTAAGATGACTTATTTCTCTGCTCCAGGTGCCAACATCACAACCGACTCGTCTCTTCAGCTTCCTAAACCCACTTGCTATAGAGATCTGGCTGTACGTGTTGGCTGCGTACATACTCGTGTCCTTTACTCTCTTTGTGATGGCACGCTTTTCTCCTTATGAATGGTAAGTATCCTCAAAATACCAATTTTGTAGATCTAATTTCAAACGGGTAGGTTTTCACAAATTACTCGAATTTTGCTAATTTACACGGATTGTTTGTGAAAAACGGCCAGTGGCCGAAGCGTCTAAAAAAATAATGGTAACTGCACAACTTTGTGTATTTTACTTTGTACGTCCAAATTTTGACCGAAGGTTGTGCGACCGATTTTGTGTCTATAGTAGTCGGTCGTAGTCGAGGACTCTATGATATTGATAGTAAGACAGAGCATCCAACGACTGTATCTTACTGCTAACTCTTCTCTATCCAGGTCCACAAGCACTCACGTCTGCGGCCACGAGACCAAACTCTTAACAAACCAGTTCAGCGTGTGCAACTCCTTCTGGTTCATCACCGGAACCTTCCTGAGGCAAGGGTCTGGACTTAATCCTAAGGTAAGATAATTATCAATCTAAAGTCTACTGCTGATAAAAGCTACAGAATGTATAAGAAAACATCGTGAGGAAACCCGCACTGCGCCCGCTTGGTGGATTAAAGCCCACTCCCTCTCACAGAGAGGAGGCCTGTGTCCCAGCAGTGGGAACATTATAGGCTGATTGTAGTACATAGTATAGATACAACTGCTTTATTAACCAAGACACTAAATAAGTTTTGCCATAACGATCAGTAACAATAGGAACCGACCGAACAAAACGGTTGGTAATTTATAGAAATTCGAGCACATACCAATGAAATAACCTACAAAATTCCCTTTCCAGGCAACCTCAACCCGAATAGTGGGAGGAATCTGGTGGTTCTTCACCCTGATCATCCTCTCCTCGTACACGGCGAACCTGGCGGCCTTCCTCACGGTGGAACGAACTGTGCTGCCGATACAGAGCGCTGCAGACTTAGCCGCACAGAACAGCATACAGTATGGCACGCTGAATGGGGGGTCTACCATGTCTTTCTTTAGGGTAAGTACACCTTAATGCTGATTTTTGGTACTCTTCATCTGCGTTCTTGACGGTTTACAGCAGTGGCCCATGATGGCCTGGCACAGTGCCCCATGGTGGCCTGCCATAGTCGCCCTCGGTGGCCTGCGGCAGTCGCCCATGTGGGCCTGTCACAGGGGCCCATGTTGGCGTGGCACAGTGGCTCATGGTGGCCTGTGACAGTGGCCCATGATGGCCTGGCACAGTGCCCCATGGTGGCCTGCCATAGTCGCCCTCGGTGGCCTGCGGCAGTCGCCCATGTGGGCCTGGTACAGGGGCCCATGTTGGCGTGGCACAGTGGCTCATGGTGGCCTGTGACAGTGGCTCATGATGGCCTCTCACAGTGGCTATAATGGCCTGCCACAATGGCCCATGTTGACATGCCATAGTGGCCCATGAATTACCACGCAAGTAATTTGTTTTAGAGACTTTTGTATAAAACCTAAAAACCAAAATAATTCAAATGAGCTGGACATTGTAAATAAATGTGCCAGTTTATGTATAGCGTACCTTCGTCTTAGTGGGTACGTGCCTGATAATCTGATAGAGCTATCCTTGAATGCAAATAAGTGAACACCATGTTTTAGTTGCAGCAGAGTATGTAACGCCACTGTTTGCTTCAGCTTACACAATAGGGAGTGTAACGTTTTGGCGATTTGTTTTTTTTTCTAACTTGACCTTCAAAAGTGCTGGTTAAGTAAAATGATTCTAATTTCCCTTCCAGGACTCAAACATCGACATCTACCAAAAAATGTGGGTGCACATGTCGGGCACATCCCCCCCAGCGCTGGTCTCCTCCTACGAGGAAGGAGTGAGGAGAGTCCTCGCAGGAAACTACGCATTCCTCATGGAGTCTACCATGCTAGATCATAGGGTCCAGAGGGACTGCAACCTGACGCAGATTGGGGGGCTGTTAGATTCAAAGGTATGTAGCGACTCCTATACGGTTACAACAATAAACTGTAAAGAAAGAAAAAACCGTTTATTTGCGGTGAACATGACGCAGAGACAGACAAACAAAATAATAACAAGTTGGGGGAGAATATGCGTCAGATGATCTTCGCTGGCTGGCTGCTAGGAGCTGGATGAGATTTGCCGAGAATCGAGCTAAATGGCGTGCAATTGGAGAGTCTTATGTTCGGCAGTGGACTACTGTAGGCTGATGATGATGTCTCTCTCTATTGTTTCTGCTCAATTGGTTTTAGGGTATTTTCATCATTCTTCACTTTCACCCTTCCAATATATGTCGCCATTTCGTTTTGGCTCACTACTGAACGTGGGATATCCGTTTGTTTTTGGAGGTATGAGGAACAGGAATGCAATTGAATTCACTTATCCTACTAATATTATAAACGTGAAAGTTTGTGTGGATGGATGGATGCATGTTTGTTACTCTTTCACGCAAAAACCACTGAACGGATTAGGATAAAATTTAGCACACGGATAGTTTATAACCAGGATTAACACATAGGATACTTTTTATCCCAATATTTCCACGTGATCGAAACTTATACGGGTGAAACCGCGGGGCGCACCTAGTCCTCCATAAAAAAAGGAGGAGCTTCCGACCAGACGGGTGCCGTATCTGGTGGGCAACTGCCCAACGATTGATATAGGAATGTTGTATATATGGTAGTCACGCGGTAAACTCTGCTTGCGTGATATAGGATTTTGCTAGACGTCCAAATTAAAAAAAAAATCATCTTTTTCGTCAGGGTTACGGCATAGCAACATGGAAAGGCAGTCCCTGGCGAGACAAGATATCCCTCGCTATACTCGAACTACAAGAGAAGGGGGTTATCCAGATCTTATACGACAAATGGTGGAAGAACACAGGAGATGTCTGCAATAGAGATGGAAAAGATAGCAAGGCGAATCCGCTTGGAGTTCAGAATATTGGTAAGTTGATAATTGTGCAAAGTATAGTCTAGAAATATGTGCTGTGCTGCTGGGGAGTTTGTTGCGCCACTTCTTCATCCCAATGAAAGCACTAGGAACTGGTGAAGGACGGGCGTTTTGGGGGACTGTCTTATGTCATTTTGACGTTCCAGACAGTTTGAATAAATGAATTTCGATTTTGTAATTAATAGATTTCTTTGGCAGTCGGGTAAACGAGAAGTTTGTCAAGTCAAATCTTCTGTTTTTGTTTGTGTATGTTACCATATTCCTGCATACTAAACATAGAAAAAAAATGTGTGATCCTTTTTCGTCTAATGAAAGTTAAAGTATGCAATTGAAGTAGATACTCGTAGAGTACTAATAAAATGAATTCCAAACGACATCGTGGCAGGCCCAGATGGAGATGTCAGGATGGGCTGGACTACATTAATAAAAACTCTGGACAGAGGGGTGGAAGGAGAGTATGGAGGCCCTTGTCCTTTGTACATCAATGTGTTGTAAAAACCTGGTTGATCTGAATACTTTTAGAAACTGGCAAAAAAATAATGCATAGTTGCACATCGTGTGTGGCAGACTCAAACGAAAATGGTGGAACTTGTTCGACGCATGCAAGCAGGATTGGACCAAGTTACTTAACTCAAGATAGAGAGGAGTATAAAGAAGATAAAGATACCCCTGCCCCTGCAGAACAGACGCCAGCACATAAAGCTACAGTAATCTGTCAAAACCTAATAGATATTCAACTTTATCGCTAAAGCATTAGGTTCAAGGTTGATTGGGAAAATTTGACAGTTTCGGGTAGCTGGATATGCTGGCGTCTGTACATAAAAATTTGCTAATTTACAAATCCTGAACGTTGTTGAAACGCGGGATTATTTACGAGTAGGTTGTAAGGGTTAGATTCCATTGTGATCCTTTTGTATATCATACAGGCTCGCGTTTGACAGCTGTCTCACCAGATGGTAAGTGATGATGGTCGAAGATGTGATGTGTGGTGCCAAGAAGTACATCACCTATTCACCTACCTTAGTGTAGCGACACACCTGCCGAAATTACGTCTTCGTAACTCGGCTGCTAATTGTACGCTTAGTAAAGACGTCTTCGTCTGCTATGGCACCATGTCGATAAATTGCGTTGCCGAAATTCTGCTCGGCCAAGGTTTATGAGAGAGCAGTGGCGGCTCAGTGGTTACGGCCATGACCTACGGACCGACTCGTAAGTAATACGAGTCGGTCGGTAGGTCGTGGATTCGAATCCAAGCAGGCACTTTACTTTGTGTAAATTATTTCATCACCACTGCTCTCAAAACGGTGAAGGAAAACATCGTGATGAAACCGGCATGTCCTAGAACCAAAAATTCGAAGACATGTGACATCCACCAACCCGCACCGGGCCCGCGTGGTGGATTATGGCCCACTCCCTCTCACAAAGAGGAGGCCTGTGTCTCAGCAGTGGGAACATTATAGGCTGATTATGAAGGTTTATGGTTACACCAACGCGATGTAATGTCATCCTGATCTGTAGCTGGTAACTTAAAAACCTTTGCAGGGCGTAAGCACGCCAAACTTACTTCGTTGATCTTGCGTATTTTCCGTAGATGTGTCGCTAGACTCATGAGTTTTGTGTGTATTTTGTGCTAGGCGTGTGTTTACCTCTATAAAGGCTGATTTAAATTGATCCCATATTTCAATCTAGCGCTGGGATCCAGTAAAATCGGAACGATATTAGACTATGTAAACATTTTTCTTTAAATTGACCAGCCCGTAATTGGCTGAAGGCTAATCCAGCGTTACTAGATCCAAATGTTAGATTGTTAATTGTTATATACTGGGTAAAAGTAAATCAGCCTAAATGTGCATATACACGAGTGACAGAAGTCGACGACAGAGGCAATTGCACCCGTCGACGCGTGTCGGCTGCCGTGAACATCATGACGCTCGTGTATTTGAGCACCGTACAGTTGCCTCTGTCGTTGAAGCGTGTCGCTCGTGTGTATGAGCATTTAGAGAGAGACAAAACTCACGATAGATAATTATAATTTTCTTTCTAGGTGGTGTATTCGTAACCCTGCTTTGCGGCCTAGCTCTTGCCATTGTGGTGGCGATACTAGAGTTCTGCTGGAACACTAAGAAGAATGCCACGCAAGGCAGACAGTCACTTTGCAGTGAAATGGGACAGGTAAGCAAGACTTTCTAGTTAATAATTATACTTTCCAGGCTGTTGCGATTGGTTTGACATAATTACATCAATTCATTGCCGGGATTGGTAGGATTATGACCCGTGGCCATGAGCTAACGTGCTCAAGACACGCGTTTTTTGACAGCGACTGCAGAGAAAACAAACAAAAGTCCAAACAAAGTGATCTGCCCGGTGACAGACGGAAACAGTGACGCGCTCGCGTATACCTTGACGCAAGTCCAATCGCTCAAGGCCGTGAACAGGGATTTAGAAACAGGGGTTAACTCGGAATTCTTAACCAACTCAGTCAATGGTGTCAAAGAATGATAAACAAAAATTATATGTTATTTGTGGAATCGCATATTAAAATCACTTCTTTTTTCATGATCTGGATGAAATAGTCTAAGTTACTCTTTAATGCTTGATCACAAGTCATCTGGCCACAAGGGACTAATCATGATGTTCAACAACATTTCCCTAGGAGTTAAGAACAGCGATGCGGGGCGGTTCTTCCAGCAGGACAGTGTTAAGACCTGGATGTTCCAGGTGTTCACCAGCCACACATGTGCCTCCAGCTACTTCTAGATACCATGTGAGTAAGAGACCTTAAGATCTTAAAACCAAATTCGTTATTGGTAACAATCTCGTTTGTAGAATTATTATCGAAAAAAAGTCGTAATAGTTTCGGCTATGTATATTCATGTGATACCTAAGTAAAGAGTTGATTGTTCATTCGTTTGCCAGACACGCATCCGTAGCCTTGGCTGTGGGTTCCAGTGGATGATTTCGCCTATATTTTCAGCGAAGCTTATTGTTACACAGCGCGGAACTGCGCCTTTTCATGTGCAAAAGATTTGAACGATTTGTCTTTATTTTATTCTTAATCAAGCCTCTGACACTATCTACCATATCCACAGCACTCCCGCAGCAGCAGCGTGGAGCTGAAGGAGCTGCGCTGGTCGTAGCGGCGCGGCGGGCGCGGCCCCGCCTCCGCGCCCGCGTCCCCCGCGCGCCCCGCTCGCGCCGTGCGCCCGCACGCGCTCCACAGTGAGTGTACCGCAAGGAGCTATACTAGCGCCAGTACTATATCGTAAACCTTTACTCCTGGCATAGTCTGTGTCTTTTGAATGAAACTTGAAATATGTGTGATTTTGTGAGTTAAACGATCGAATTGAAAGCAAGTTCGATTTGAATGCCACGTTAAGACATAACATTGGATTGGAACATTATCATCGCCTTAAGAGACCAAATAATGGCGGGGATATCTAAACACGATAAAAAAAAAGAAATTAATTTGATGACTTTTTGTGGGGTCATCGACCGCAGTTAGTGTAGTCACTTGAAACATCAGTTTAAAGATCAGTTTTTTTTTGTATACATCACTCGTATCGATATCTAAACACAATGAAACAAAAGAAAACACATTTTTTCAACACTTACTTCAAGTAACAACATTGCCAGCGGTCGTAGACCCCTAAATTTCTTTTTTCATTTTGTCCTGTTTATATTAAATCACTATCTAATTTAATTTGAACCTGTAGTTTTTCCGTACAATGAGGGATCAGCTTATACTGGTAATGTATAGCTTGAATTAATGTCGTCGTGCTCACTATTCCACAGCCTATTAATAATAGTGTACAATTTATAAAATCATTGTATTTCTTTTCAGATTCTGTCGGCTCTCTAAGAAGAACGACTTCGTACGTTTTAAAGGAACCTCGGGAAAAGAAACACGTGCAAATAGTTGCGTAGCCTATCCTAAAAAGCACGTGGTTTTAACTATAAAAATGGCCTAGAAAAGGGACTTGTAGAAGTCAAGAAATAAAATGAAAAGTAAACTCAGTGAGTGCAGTGTGACTTTTGAACTTTAAATAAATATAATCAGCAGTGCGATTCTGTAACCATATCACCGTGAAAACTTAGGTGAAGTGAGCTGTCATTCCAACTAATACTAGGAACATTATTGCTATTGACACTATTGACAGCTCACTCTAAGCTCACTTCACCTAACATTTCACGGTGAGATTTTTACAGAATCGATCGGCTGTAATAGCGTCACTGTGGAAACTTAGGTGAAGTAAGCTGTCAATAGTGTCAATTCCTAGCAAGCAATCTGTGACATCTAGTAATCCGTGCCGGGCCCGATTGTTGGATGACGGCCCACTCCCTCTCACTGAGAGGAGGCCTGTTTCCCAGCAGTGGGAACATTATAGGCTGATTGTGTTGTCTATATGCCTAGCTTTTTCCCAACTATGATGGGATCGGCTTCCAGTGTAACCAGATGCAGCTGAACACCAGTATTTTACATGGAGCGACTGCTTATCTGACCTCCACAACCCAGTTACTGGGTAACGCGACGATACCTCTTAGTAAGACTGGTTGTCAGGCTTTCGGGCTTCCGACTAAGCGTAACGACTGTTAAAGATTTATGAATGACAGCCGGGACCAACGGCTTAAGGTGGTTTTCGAGGCACGGAGGGATCTAGGTGTTAAATATGGAGTGACAACTCTCTTGAAGCTCACTTCACCTAAGTTTTTACTGTGAGGTTTTTACAGAAAAACGGAAAATGTTATTTGATTGAGTCATGTTTTAAAAAGGTTTTCTGTGTGCGGTGTTGTTTGTAAGACCGGTTATATGTTGTGAAATTTTCATAGTTTTTAGTCAGTAGTATGGTAATTTGTATCGTTAGGCCTACAACGAAAACAGAGGCTGACATGGTGGAGTAATGGTTGTTAATTCTACAGCATTTATCAGAAAAGTGTGGTCAAAGGGGATTGAAAATATTTATATGGAGCCTGGCATATCTACAGTCGCGGCAATTTTTTTTTTCAAAATTGTTGCCAGCCTTCGATTTATACAGGTTCCATGCGTGGCCGCCATTTTGAAAAAAAAAACAAAATAGCGGACAGGTAGGTATGCTACCGATCTTCAAAGGTCTTAAAGGGTGTGTACAGACCATCAGACAGTACCAACCTCGGAGACGCGAAAAAAATCATTAAAGTCATCGTCTGCGTAGCCTTTTCCCAACTATGTATGGGTCTGCTTCCAGCCTAACCGGATGCAGCTGACTACCAGTATTTATATCAACTGTCCCATACCAAACTCCAAAAGTTCTGGTCTACGCTGTGTACTTGAAACTTTTACCTACCTATGTAATTGCTGCAATCAAAATTACCAGTCTTCAGGATAAAAATTATGAACATTTTCTGATATAATTCTCTACATTTAAGTGAGTTCACTGTCATGAAGAAAACGTGGGTTAGCTACTTATAGATTCCTTGACAAATGACTTTATACAGGCCAAAAAATGTTTGGCAAAAAATACATTCATTGGTGAATGTGTACATTTAATAGTAAATTAATGGCCTATCCCAAAAAAATGTATAGATAGATATTTAAGTCAATCTGTACATGACAGAATATACATTCATTTCTTCTGAATGTCAGTAAAAAATAGCTATTACCTGTATTTGAACCGGCAACGAATTTATAAGAAAAATCATACGACAGTAGCGATATTAGTTATATTTTTAAGACAAAGTAAATACAAATAAAACTGTGTTCTTATTTAATTAATGTATATAGTTTACGTATACGTTGTAATGTTGGTATAGTGACTAAATACATTGACAGCTGCAAGTGACATGTTTGTGAGGATCTTTTTCTTCTCTCTTATCTATATGAACTATCATCAACATTATCATCACCATTTCACCCGAAAGACGTCCACAGCTGGACATAGGCCTTCCTCCCCCAAGCACCGCCACTTCGACCAGTTCTGTGCTTATCACATGCAAAGAATTTCTGCGGCCTTCACAGAGTCATCGGTCCACCTTGTGAGAGGCCTTCCAACGATACATCTTCCAAACTTTGTCACATATTTTGAGAATAGCTGTCAATAGCTCTTTACTATTCAAGCCCAAAGGTATCCATTGCTGGACATAGGCCCTTCCTAGCGATCATCTCATCAACCATCAAGAGCTCATGCCATGGTAAAAATGTTAACCAGACAGTTAGGTGATAGTGGGGCTTGCTGTTCTTGGTGCGCCGGGCGTTCATTTACGTATCGCGTAGTCTTGGAGGCTATTTTGATGATTATGTCATTTGCAGCAATAAATGTGAATGTGGCTATGTTTTATATAAAAATGGGAAACAGTCCTTGATGCATGTTATCTGAAATAGCATTAAAAAGTTCTCTCTTTAAAGTTTTAAACGTAAAATCTTCCGATGTGATTTAGTCACCTTTTGAGGTAAGGTGGGAGACATCGCAGGGAGTGATTTATACAGGTTCAAATTAAATTAGCTAGTGAAACGTGGCAGACGTAATGTATATGCATGGGATGGAAATCGCGTCTGCGAAGTTTCGGTAGCTAATTTAATTAGACCCTGTACAGAATAATTGCCTTGTTTCTGTTTAAAACGAAGTTCTTGCTCTACAATATACAAGGATATGAGGGCAGTTTTCGATCAATTAATATTATAACATGCATTATGGAACTGTAAGATTTTAAAAAATACTGCCAAATAATGACCTGAAATCGAATGTATAGTATGACCTAGAAATGTACACATTGTCTTTTGTTACACTGAAATACCTACCATACCACACAATTCAGCTTTGTACCTGTGATGGCAATATAGAGTTAGGCACCACACGATATAAATCCGCGAATGTTATCCGTACTTTTTTGTGTACATTTGTCATACTATACATTATAGAAACGGTCTAGATTGAAAAATAATATTAAGAAATATATTTTAAAAACTGTTAAAGATCGCTAGGTATACCGTAGGTACATTTGAAATATTTTATACGTAATTTTTAAGTATTTATGTAAAATGTAAAGTATTGGAATGTCTGTACGTTGAAAAATTGAAAGTTTTGCATACATTGAGTGAATTAAAAGTATTTTATGTACATTTAATGTATAGACCCATTTTCTTATATTTTAGCATTCGATTAAAGATGGTTCTGAAGACATTTTGGTAATTTCTGCCAAAGTTTTAAGGAATATTCCGTTGCTATGGTTTCCTAGGAGAGTGATGGCCACATAGGCCTGCAATTTACCGCCGAAAGATGTCACTGAAACGTTATGTATGAAACAGTAAATTTTAATAGCGACATATTCGCCATAAATGTAAACAAATATGAGTTTATGGAAAAAAAAAACTTTTATTCCTACACAATAAAGTTCAGTTTACGTTATACCTTCAAACATTTTTATAACTTTTTCAATAGTGTTAGTCACTCTGAAATCAACTTAACTACTATTAAAATAAAGTTGATATATTGTTTAACTTCAATTTCAAACTTAAATAAAATTTGAATATAGTATTTTCCTATAGAGCATTTTTTGGACACCGTAACGTCAAACCCCTGCTGCCATTATTTTCACGACAGGCGTCACTGGGGCCGATATGTGATAGCTACCACAGTCTAAAGAATCTTTACTGTGGAACACTTTTTTTACTGACTTTGAGGTCACTCCGATATCGTCTAAACAATTACTGTGACTGCCAGGCAATAGACACACACAACAAAATCTATTGTTGGCGGAAACCGTGTGACCGTGGTAGCAGTTATTGACTTAAATTGTTTAATAAAAAACGCCTGATTCCTGTGAGGGATTTCAAAGAAGTTTTTCTTTCAATTTAAAAATAAAATTGTAGGTCTTTCCCGTTGGTCTAGTGGCAATCAAACACAAATAATTTATTTCAATTAAACCATTTACAGGCACTTTTGAATTGTCAAAATTAAATAGACGGTCAGTTAGTCAGAAAGTTGCAGCTAGTTGCACATTCCAAAACGTAGATCTCTATGGAGAAGAACGGACAAGAAACTCCAAGGACACTCTTTTAAATCAAGATATTACTACAAAATCCTGGGTACATTATTCTTATTGCTTCTGTATGTGAGAACAATGTAAAAAAGAACAATTTAAAATATAACATTAAAAATAAGTCCTGGCAGTTAAGAGATTACCAGTCTCAACCGACGACGGCGCCCGTTCACGAACATGACGCGCTGATCAGCACCACCCAGCTCAACCATTTTGTAGGGAACCGAATGATCCAACACACGCGCCACCACCAGTGAGACATTTAAGTGAGCATGACATATTCTCAACTGCCATGCTCTTTCAAGTCAACATCAAAATATCATAAAAAACGGTACTAAACGGTTCAATACTGCTGAGCATAAGCGGACGTCACGCGGAACTTTAAAGGGCGATATCTTCATTATAATTTTTTATATGAATTGACAAAAGAAAAAATACGGTTTCAATATTTTTTGATAATCTAACTGACGGAATAATTAGATTTTTTAGGCCTATTGGCGAAATGTAGGTGTACTAGTACTAATAAGTACACCTCTGGCTAACCCTTCGGGTATTACAGGCGTGAGGTTATGTTATGTTATAGTAGGATAGAATACTTTTTGTAAATGTGTTGAAAAATAACATCTATACCTCGACTTTTAATCGTATTCAGTAACTTGACAGTTCAAAGAAAAATAATGTTACCATACTAAAACTATAGTGTGGGGGTAGTGAACGATTTTACGTAAAGAACGAATGATAAAAATGATTTGATTTAAATAAAACTTTAAATATTCGTATGTAAGATGTGGACTAAAAGAATAATTATTAATAAAAGTCGTTATTAGTTAAGTAAAGTAGTAATATTTTTTTGTAATAGAAACAAAATAAAAATCATGATATTTTACTTTTTTTACTTTTACATTTTATTTCCTCTGGCAAACCTAGACGTAGACGTCATTCTTCTTATTAATTTTTAAGACATGTTATGTATTAAATTTAAAATAAAAAATTTGCATTTACGTTCATTCAATTTCGTTCATTCTTGCACCACCTCACTACCTTTTTTTTGTCAAAACCTGGTAACCCTTGAACTGTCAAGTTACTGAATACAATTGGAAGTCGAGGTATACAAACAAAATACAAGATGCAGTAGTTAGTCAAATTGATACATTTTGAGAACCCTAGTTAGCACTTTTTATTTATTTATATGTATATACACAACATACATACAATCACGCCTCCTTCTCATGGGGTTAGGCAGGAACTTCGGAACGCCACCTGCCATGATTCTTACATATTCTTTTTACTTCGTTTATTTATTTACGTCTTTATTCACAAACGTTGCTTAAAGTTAAGTAGTGATTATCGATTGTATACCATGCATTTTTGACGTTTAAATGTCACTTAACTTTAATCATCGTCAATAAATAAACCCCTTAGTTTTTAGAAAAAAAAATGGGCAAAAGCAAAATGTACGGCATGGCCTTGTTTTTTTTCTTAATTAAATACTTTTAAATGTAACGAAAAACCAAGGCTAGTTTTAATAACACAGTTGAGTTGTGATTGTAAATAATAATAAAATGTTTAGTATTGCATTTTGATTTTATTATTATTAATTATTAATAAAATATATAACGATGTCGCTGTGGTTTTATTTCATAACATTCATGCTACGACTACGGTTCATCAACAAAATCGAAAGTACGACATATACTTAACTTTTGTTTTTTTTCGAAAAACCTCAATTCAATTCAATATTTATAGCATCCATAATGTACACATACAGGTAGTAACTATAAAACAATAGAGTCAACTATGGGACCCTGTCGGGCACAGCAACATTTTAAATAAGTAGTAACTACGTACCTCAAAGGCATCGTTAAAACAAATAAAAAACCGTGTGTCCGACAGAAGTGATAACTTAATCTAATCTATGGGATATGTCTATCGCACACTAAACACTAAGTAGAGAGAGGGGGAAGCGTCTGTCCGAAATACGACCAGCGCTGTTTGTTAGAGTGAGAGAGGAAGAGCCTGCCTACCGCTGCCGTATGCGTGAGAGAAAGGGAAGCCAGACAGACTGGTGCCGTAACGCGTTACGTTACGAAGCGGTTTACCCTCCCATAAGAAGTTATCACTTCAAAAGTATCATTCTTATACAAGGTGGAGGCGAGAGAAGAGAGACACGATAGTAAATGGCGGTTTGTGAAGGTTTTAAATTAGGAGAATTTGGCCTTCTGCAGTGCGATTCTATAACCATCTTACCGTAAAAGCTTGGGTGAAGTGAGAATGGAGTGAGCTTTCATTCCAACTAATGCTAGGGATTGACACTATTGACAGCCGATCGATTCTGTAAATAGATAGCTTACCGTGAAAAGTTAGGTGAAGTTAGCTTAGAGTGAGCTGTCAATAGTGTCAATCCCTAGCATTAGTTGGAATGACAGCTCACTCCACGCTCACTTCACCTAAGTTTTCACGGTGAGATGGTTACAGAATCGCACTGCCGTTCACTCTAAGCTCACTTCACCCAACTTTTCACGGTGAGATTTTTACAGAATCGATCGGCTGATCTAAATGAATAAAGAGGAGAGGGAGAGGGTTTAGCAGTATTACTTATACAGTTTAAATATTTATTCTCATATACATCTTTCATAAAATAAAAAGAGATTTCTAGTTTCATGATCAGTCCAGTTATTAAGTTAGTTAATTTCTTCAAATATCGAAATTATTTCTCTGCAATCGATTCTTCATTCGTAGTCGTCGATACATAGCCTTGTTTGGAATCTTCTTGTATTTCAGCAGCTCTGGAGGGACGATCTGAATATGGAAAACAGAAATTGTTTAAAACTTATTTGTCGAAGGTTGACTTCAGGAGGAGCAGTGCTGGCCAGGTGGTAACGGCCGCGATTTACGAGCTGTAGGTCGTAGGTTCGAACCCCGACATGCGCTTTACTTTGTGTTCATTACTCATCACCATTGCTCCCAAAACGGTGACGGAAAACATCGTGAGGAAACCGGCATGTCCTAGGACCAACTAAGACTGGACAAGTCCTCTCAATCTGTGTGGTTCTTTCCTCAAAAGATCATCTCAGACATCGATCTGCATTGTCCTCATATGATGTGACCAAGATTATGGCTGAATTTTAAAAGAGACTGTGACCTTTGAGTTTGTTTCGGCCTTTCTTCTCAGACTAGTCAGATAGGAAACGCCGACCTCATCTAGTTTTAAAATATGATTGACGTGTAAAAGTGTTTGTACAAAACTACTTACAAAATACTCAAACTCTTTATTGCATTCATGTGTACACTTCGTTGTGGCAATATAAGTAAGTTCCAACATGAAACCAAGGTTTATCATTATCATTTATCTACTAACCCGCACTGGGCCCGCGTGGTGGATTACGCTTCACTCCCTCTCAAACTGAAACTCAAATCATTTAATTCAACTAAACCAATTACAGGCACTTTTGAATTGTCAAAGGGTCGAGAGTCAGAAAGATGAAGCTAGTTGCCCATTCCAAAGCGTAGGTACCTACCTATGGAGAAGAACGGGCAAGAAACTGCATGGACACTCTTTTGAATCATAAAATTGTTACAAAATATTCATAGAATACTCATAGAGAGGAGTCCTGTGTCCCAGCAGTGGGAACATTATAGACTGATTATGTAATCATAATCAACCCATAATGTTCCCACTTGCTTGCGCTTTAATAACTGTTTATGTAACCGCTATATTGTGTGTGAGTGTGCCCGACGGATATGATTGTGTGGCGGCGACGGCGGCCTCAGCTGCTGGCTGTAACTCGTGGCCGCACTAATCAATTGAATCAGGCGCCCCTTTTTTTTTGGATGGGAAAACATCAGACGACCCCTCCCGCTCTGGGTGAAGCGGAAGGGAGTGTCAGACTCTTACTGACTAAAACCCACCCGTGTTCCTTCCTTAGCCCTTTCTGTTCCAGGGCAGCGGTAACCCTTTTGGACGATCCCGCTGCCCTGGCAGGCTTCGGCCCTATCGGGCCCCGTCATCTGCTGACATCTCTTTGAGGCGCGGGTGGAACACAACGCGCCGTCCAGCACGGGCCTGGTCCTGATCGGACGGTGAGTTTGTCATTACTCTCCGCCCGCAGGCCCGCGCCTACGGTGGCCGGGAGTCGTCCCGACGCCCGGAAATGAGGCGCCCCTGACGCGGGCGCTTCGCACTCTTAACCTTGTAGCAGAGGTGATGGAAATTTTTGCCTGGTGCACTGAGTGAATTCACAAGGCTAACATTACATGTAATAAGTTTTAGAAAGTAAGTTGTTATTATTATGTTTGTTTCACTATTGCATTGTGTTGTGTTGTACCTGTGATAATAGTTGTAAGTGATTAAATAAATAAAGTTTAGAAAGTCTCATAAAACCGTCTCCTAATAATCGACTGCGTCAAAAAATGTTAACCGACCACCTCGTTGTCTAGTGTTCGCAAGCACACTGTTGCGCATGAGGTCCTGCCTTCGATTCCCAGGTCGGACAGAGTGTAATTGAGTTTTGCCGTCAGAGATTTCTCAGTATGTACCAGCCGGGAGTGTGGATTTGTACCCGGTTAATGGGCAATAGATCCTACTAATATTATAAACGCGAAAGTTTGTATGGATGGATGGATGGATGTTTGTTACTCTTTCACGCAAAAACTGCTGAACGGATTTGAATGAAAATAAATTAGCACACCTGGTTTATAACCAGGATTAACATATAGAATACTTTTTATCCCGATATTCCCACGGGATCGAAACTTATGCGGGTGAAGCCGCGGGGCGCGGCTAGTATTATAAACGCGAAAGTTTGTATGGATGGATGGATGGATGGATGTTTGTTACTCTTTCACGCAAAAATTGCTGAACGGATTTAGATGAAACTTGCCACATAGATAGTTTATAACCAGGATTAATACATAAGATACTTTTTATCCCGATATTCCCACGGGATCGAGACTTATGCGGGTCAAACCGCGGGGCGCAGCTAGTTCTGTATAACCTAAATAACAATGTTAATTAATACAACCCTCTTTTTCAAACTGACTACTAACCCAAAAGCTGTTTAAAATTAACAAACCATATTTGTACTCAAACTTACTATAATCAACCAAATTAAACACAGTCACACGAGCGTAAAAATCATCCGAAAATACCCTACTGTTCTAAAAACCCACCCATCCGTCCTCTTACCTCGGTCCACTTGCTTAACCACACAAAACTACCCTTGAGCTTCATTAAATAAAAAAGGGGGTGTAAATCCTTAAACAATATAAACGGTTGAGGGTGAAATGCTTTTAAAGTAAGTTTTCGAACCCCTTTGACCTATTTTTAAGCTTTTTGCACCCCACTGTAATTATCTGCATCGGTGGAGGGGAAAAATTGCGTGACGTCAGTGGGGTTATTTTATCTTAAAAATATATTACTTGGATGTTTATTTTAAACTATGTCGTGGTCATCTCAGTCAAACCAAACACAATTCAGAATTTTTCGATAACGGACGATGTCATTGGTTAAAATATTGATAAATATTTAGCCTGCAGGAGCAGTGGTAGTAGCTCAGTGTTAATGGCCGCGACATACGAGTTGTATGACGTAGGTTCGAAACCAGACAGGTGCTTTACTTTTTGTAAATTATTTCATCACCACTGCTCTCAAAACGGCGAAGGAAAACATCGTGAGGACGGCTACCACACCCACAGTTCAAAGACCAGTCATCCGGACACAAGTTATCGTGGCCTATTACTAGACTATTTAAGTCTTCGTACACAAGTAGTAGTCCGACTCGCACTTGACCGGTTTTTTTTCTGGCCGGCTTTAATACTTTAATTTTTACTTTACTTTAATTTTTGGGTACCGATGAAAGAATTTTTCAAATCAGTTGGCAGGCGACGGTGTCACGCGCGAACAAACATAAAAAAAAATACAAACATTCGAATATTGAGAACCTACTTTTTTAGAAGTCGGTTAAAAATTGAATACCCTGCATCGTTTGTCCAGTGGTCGAAAAAAGTTTGCATTTCTATACTTATGTTAGGATCCTCCTGTGCTCATGGCCCTCTCGGGCCACGGGCCCCATGCGGCTGGGGGCCCGTGGCATTTTGCCCCTCCAGCCACCCTTTTGTTACGCCACTGAAGCCGACCCCAAACATAGATGGGAAAAGCGTAGGCAGGTGATGATGATACATACCTCTACTTCATTTGTCCTCTTAGAACCATCACCCTTATTATGTTTCAGTCTGTCAAGTGGTGGTGCTTTCGGCTGCGGTCTCTTGTAGTCATAGTCTTCATCATTGGAACCTTCACCGCTGTCTGCCTTGCCTCCTGACTGCTTCTGAATTACTATGCATCTGAAAAAATGGTGAAAGGACATCCTTCATTTTGTACCCAAAAATTAAAGTGCCGGCAAAAAAAAAACAGAATTTTACTATTACAACCCTCCGGCCGCTATTTGAGATTGAAAATGCCAAAAATCATATTTTTATAACACGTTATTATTATTAGCGATCACTGTCCCACTGCTGGGGAAAGGCCTCTAATAACACGTGTTTATGCAAATATTTAGTTGTATATTCACTTTAAAAATACATAATTAAATTAAAATAAAATAAATATTTTTATAGACGGAACCCTCGGTGCGCGAGTCCGACTCGCACTTGGCCGGTTTTTTTTGGCCGGCACTTTAATTTTTGGGTAGGTACCTATAAAATGTTTGACACTTGAATGATGTCCTTTACTGTGAATTTATTTCGGTTCCAATGTAGAACGATCGATCCGACAGGTTTTCTGCATGGTTGATATCAGATTGACGGACGCTGTTCCAATATTAAGTAACGAATATTTTCATCAACTAATTACGTATAATAACTAACCTTTTCTGTCTTGAAGCCTTTTCCAGCGCAAAAGCTTCTGAAAAAATAAAGTTACTTAAATACAATTAAGCCCGTCTTGTAAGCGTGGTGATCAATGCTCGTACAGTACGTACCTCTTCTCATACAGAGTGCCTTCTCTGTCTTCTAGGTCTTTGCAGCGGCACCACAATAGGCTGGTATTATTAAAGACAAAATAGCATAATATCATGCCTATATTTATTTATTTATTTTAAATAGAACGGTCGAAGCCAATTACACTAAAATAAATAAAAAAAAAAAAAAAAAAAAATTTATTTCTTCACTTAAGGATATAACTGTGTTAGGTTTGGAGTCACCTTTTAAGCAAAGATTTGCTTGTATTAGGTGGTTCCGCTCCTCCAGTTTACAATAATTCTACAGATGCGTGAGAAATAAGCAAAACTAATTATTTAAGACTAATTAACATTTTATAATTCATATAATAATAATTATTAGTATGAGAGTGTACTGGGTGTAGAATATGTTTGTGAGTGTGTGTGTGCATGTGTCTGGATTTCCGTGTAATGGTGTGTTAGTTTAGTTGTTGGGATGTATGTGTGTGGAGTATGTGGTATGTGTAGTGCGAGGGTGTGTGGGTGTGGTGTGTATATGTGTACAAATTACATGTGTTTCTTAGTTATGTGATCTTGTGTAGGATATCTTCGGTTTCTTCGTAACTTTTACTCTTGAGCCATTCAGTTAGTGTTTTTTTGCAGTCGTGGTATGTCATAGAGTAGATGGCACATTGTTCATTGAGAGCGTTATATATACGGGAAGATTGTTTAATAAATTGTCTTGTAGCAAATGTAGTATTCACTGGACTGTCTTCAGCTACTTTATTTTTCCTCCTAGACTGGGTCTTGGAAGTAATGAAGGAAACTATGTTCTATGTTACGGGTTTGGTTTCCGCACTTTCTCCTACAAGTGGACCATTGTGCGTGGACCATGGCGGCCGTCGGTGGTTATTCCAACCAGCCCACCTCCCTCCAGAAGCTTATTAAGTCTCCTGGTCTGCTGAAAACATCTGTGTAAGATCTGGGTGTCCCGAGGGTTTGCGACCTAACCGACGCCTGTGCACTCAAAGAGCACATGCGCGACGGTTTCATCAGCCTCCATGCAAGCTCTGCACAGGGGGCTGTCCGTTATGCCTATCGTGTGGAAATGTTTGTTTAGTGAGCAGTGTCCCGTGATGGTCCCCGTCATCAGGCGCAGGCCTTTTGCCAATTATTACACTATTTAAACATGTAATTTATTTAACACAGTTATGCATTCTTGTCACAGAAATTCAAACATTCTGACAGTATCATCTTCCATTCATTCGCAAACATATCAAGATCTGTGTTGGAGTTCAGGAGAGCGTTAATAGCGGCTAATGCCCGATGAATAGGTGGAGTGTGCAGCAGTACGGCAAGTTGGAACAGCCAGTATACAGCGTGTCCCTGGAAGTATGGATCAAATCGAATAGGGGCGTGGGTAAGGTCATTTCCAAGCTTTTTAACCCTGAGAATGTGGGTACAATTTTTTACGGTTCAAAAGTTATGACCATTTTTTGTTTTTTTCAATCACTTTGCATAGTGCTCAATGAAAAAATCATAAACAAAAACTATCAGGGCTATTTTTTTTTTTTTTTCAGAACTTTGTAGAAGAGTGGGCCTTTTTTTGGTAATACTTATACGCAGCTAACAAAACATGTGTTCAATAATAAAAAAACAGTTACTGCAAAGTCTTCGGTCTGGCAAAAGTTTTACTCAATTTTCGAGCGATTTTTAACTTTTGAACCGTAAAAAATTGTACCAAAATTCTCAGGTTATAAAACTTTGGGAATGACCTTGCCTACACTCTTATTCGATTTGATCCATACTTCTAGGGACAGCCCTGTATACCCGAAGGAGACGGCAGAGAGTACACATAAGCAAGCTTGTTACCATTGATCTAGCACACATCAAATTATTGTAACTAGATAGGTGTTTTAAAACTTACCACTGTCTAACAAAATTACTAGCACAAAAGAAAACACGACGTGTCGACACATTCTCGATTTAACATGGAAAAGTATGGATATAACGATATTTATACAAATTGGTTGCAAAATATTCGATTCGTATGGGTAAATATTACACATTTATGCACAAAATTGTTTGTGAGGTTGTATGTCAACGTATAATGTTCTGCAGCAGAATGAGGTCCTATCATGAAAGAAAGAAAATACATTTATTTGCGGCAAACATGACGCATAAAAAAAAAGAACAAACACACAAAAAAAATTAAAAGTGGGGGGTAAACATGCGTCACGTTCACGCAAAACGGCCATCGCTCAGCATAATGCTAAGACCCTATACGAGACAGAGCATGATGAGAAGGATGGAACATTGATCTCTATACTTGCTCACTGCATTTTGCCGACCATCCAATCAGAATAATCAGCATATAATGTTCCCACTGCTGGGACACAGGTCCCTCTTCGAGAGGCAGTTGGTAGATGTCACATGTTTTCAAAGTTTTGGTTCTAAGACATGCCGGTTTCCTCACGATGTTTTCCTTCACCGTTTTGAGAGCAGTGGTGATGAAATTATTTACACAAAGGAAAGCGCCTGACCGGGTTCGAACCTGCTACCTACAACTCGTAATTTGAGGCCTGCCTATCTATTCTCTAAAAATCTCACCGTAAAAACTTAAATTTGAATCGCGACATATTCGCCAAAAATTTAAACAAATATGAGTTTATGGAAATATAACTTTAATTCTTACACAATAAAGTTTAGTTTACGCTACAACTTCAAACATTTTTATAACTTTTTCAATAGTGCTAGTCACTCTGAAATCAACTTAATTTCTATTAAAATAAAGTTGATATTTGTTTAACTTGAAATAACGTCAATTTGAAACACAAATAAAATTTGAATTTTATAGGTGAAGTAGTGAGCTTGAAGTTAGCTCTCAATAGTTTCAATGCCTAGTATCACAACTTACTTAACACGTACACTGTCCAACTGCCAATCCAATTCAATTTGACTCCAGGAGTCACATTTGTACCAAACTCATATGCCACGACTCTATAGCGGAGTCATAATCCAAAAGGAAATTTGATATGTTTTTTATTTGACTGGACGTATGAATAAGAGGAAAAAGATTCTCATGGACGTATGGTTAGATAACAAGGCTACCGAAAATTTAAAAGAGCCGCCGTGGACGTACGAATACATTTTATAACTTTGTACTGGGACAGGGAACGTGTTAAATCTCACTTACCTAAGTTTTCACGGTGAGATTTTTACAGAATAAGTAGATTGGCAAAGTTATGTGATGGCTCTAGTTTTTGGTAAGCCTCATTGATGTTCAAGTTTCATCATCCTAGGCCTTTTCCGAACTATGTTGGGGTCGGCTTCCAGTCTAACCGGATGCAGCTGAATACCAGTATTTTACATGGAGCGACTGCCTACCTTACCTCCACAACCCAGTCACTGGGTAATACGATACCCCTTGGTGAGACTGGTTGTCAGACTTTCGGGCTACTGACGACCCGTAACGACTGTCAAAGATCCGTGAATGACAGCCGGAACTAACGTCGATGTTCAATATAACTAAGAAAATACGTGATGAAAGTGAAAAGTATTTGGTATTTGGCATGATCCGGGTTCTAAAACCTACGGGCCACAACTAAGTACATTTTACATTAGTAAATATTAGTTTTAGATTAGTTTTAGTTAAATAACAGGCGAAGTCAGTAGCAGTCAGCTCGTATATAAAAAAGTGTAGTGGTTTTTTTTTTACTAAACTAATGTATGCGGGTTGAAAATTATACGCTTTACAATGTTTATACCCATATCAATCATATCAATCAAGTGTTAAAAACCGCCCAAGTGCGAGTCGGACTCGCCGCACCGAGGGTTCCGTACAATTTAAAATGATTAAAAATATTTTTATTATATGATCTAACTAATACGGTTTTCGTAATTTTTCCTTTATCTGTGCTGTAAGACGTTGCTTCGTACCAAATTTCAAGATTCTGAGTTCACGGGAAGTACCCTGTAGGTTTTGAATCCCTTGCGAGTGTCGAAAATTTGCAGAAATTTCCGGCATAAACGGCTGTATCTTTTGACTGCGTTGGCTTAGAAGTTTGATTTTTTCACAGCTCCAAGGGTCAGTAGACCTAAGTATTTGATATAAATTCCAGCTTCATACCTCCACGAGTTCCTGAGAAAAAGGGTCTTGACAGACAGACAGACGGACGGACGGACGGACAACAAAGTGATCCTATAAGGGTTCCGTTTTTTTCCTTTCGAGGTCCGGAACCCTAAAAATATTGATAACATATTTTCAAACCAGTATGAACAAACGGTTCCCACTAACGAGTTGCAGGTACTGGGTTCTGACTCAGGCAGGCACTTTTAATCAGCTCAACCTATCGCAGTCCACAGCTGGACATAGGCCTCTCCCTGTCCTCCACCTTCCACATCCAGTATGCCCCAGCCAACTTTTTCAGGCCGGTTCATCTAGCTGAGGGGGGGGGGGGGGGTCCCATACTACGCTAATCGATACGCGGTTTCCACTTCACCTTGCTTACTCTTCAAGCTACTGTTGGTAACTCTAGCAGTCGGCAGGAGGTACTTTGTGTACTTTATTTCATCACCACTACTCTTAAACGGTGAAGGAAAACAGTGTGAGAAAACTGGCTTGTCTTAGAACAAAAAATTCGAAGACATGGTTACATCTACCAACCCGCACTGGGCTCGCGTGGTGGATTACAGCCCACCCCCTCTGACAGAGAAGAGGCCTGTCAGTGTTCCAGCAGTGGAAACATGGCTGAGCCTGAGTATGCTTAAGAAACACCATAAAGTTTTTTTTCTCTTATATTGCGGCCTTGCAATACAACTCCAAGAAATTGTATTCTAGCGTGGCAAAAATATCTTGAGCTCACCCCCTTCCCTTGTTACTAGTAATTAGTTCGGAATGGAGGCAGAACTATGAGATATGAGGGGTCAGGGTATACTGGATGGTTCTTAATGAGTCGTTCATTATGAGGGTTATAGTTCAAGTGACTTATCAACGCAGTTTGATAAGGGAATTAGTAAGGAAGTGGTGTATGTGCCGAATTGAAGAAAATGTGTTTTTTTTTGTTTCTGATGTTATGGCTACGTTTCCTTTGGGTTTTGGACATCTCTGTGTCCACTTACTACACTACCGTCGCGTTGCAGTGTAAAACTGATTTACATCCGTCACCTCACACATCAGGTTCAGTTGAAAACCAGCGTCAGGCACTAGTTGTCTGGCATTTTTGCTGAACTGAGCCTTTTTGCACACTTTCCTGCTAATTTCTTACATATGTTTTATACTTTCTATTAGTTTTTTTTTATTTGTTGCTATCTGATGTATATGTGTCTGATGTATTGTGTGTCTTTTAGTCTGTGGTAAATAAATGTATTTTCTTTCTTTCTTTCTTTCGCTTAGTGAAAACACAGATGATCTAGACTGTCTGACGCCAGCACTCTTTTTATCGGGTAGAACGGGGCGGGGCGTAATCGAAACAAGAGAAGATGCAAGAATAAGATGGGAACTAACAAGAAAGATTTTCGTAGAAATCTGGAAGAGATGGAAGAACGAATACTTGCGCCAACTACTAGCTAGATCAAAGTGGCAGGAACCACAGAAAAATCAAATTTAAAACATTTTTTTTTGTAGAACACAGGTAAACAAAAAACTATTTCTAAAGATGGCTGAATCAAGCAAAATTAAAGGAATTTAAATTCGAGAAGCTCAACCTTAGTTCGAGTACCAAGTGTTGGTTATTCTTAAATCTATTACAAAAGCTACTCTTCTCTGTAAGGAGTGGTATCCATATTAATGAAGATGGTCACCCATCCACGGACCAACCGCGGCAAGCGTAGCTTAACCTGATCGATCGACCCGCCCCTCTTTCTTTCCGACTCCTACTTTGTAATATTTTAAAAACAATACTATCAAGAGTTAGTTTAGTAATTTATGCTAATAAAGCCGAACTGTTATTTGTATGAACTGCAATAATGATAAAATTACTCATGTAAAAACCAAATAACGTTTTTGCATTAAGAAATAAATTGCTATCAAAATTCCAATTTTCTACTTACGCCAATTTCCCCACCACTACGAAGTCAGAGTCATTTAAGCGGCGATGTCCGAACACATTACACAGCGGACTGTGATATAATAATAATGATTAATAATAGTTATTATTATTATTATTAATAATATTAGCTCCTGCAGTGAGAGTGTTAAACTCAGTGTGAAAGTGAAATTAATGTAAGTGCAATCGTTATTTTAGTGTCAAGTTTTGAAGTTAAGTGCTGGAATTAGGCATCGCCCAAAATAGGATATGACGCTGGATATAGGGGTCGGTGACCGCGGTTGTATAGTTTACTTCATTCGTGTTGACATGAGATATCATCATCATCAGCCCGACTTCACCCACAACTGGCCACTAGCTACCTACAGGTTGTAAAAAGACACATCACTTAGCCGTCATCTGCGCATTCTCTGCATCAAACTACGACTTCTGATTGGTGGCTTTTTGAGCTAGCCTTAACTTATGACTTGCAGCCTTCACCAGACAAGCGCTTTACTTTGTGTAAACTATCTCAAGACCACTACTCTAAAAACGGTGAAGGAAAACATCGTGAGGAAACCGACAATTCCTAGAACCAAATCTTCGAAGACATGCGTCATCTATCAACTCGTACTGGGCTCGCCTAGATTATTCAATCTTGGCCCTCCCTCGCACCGTAGGAGGCCTGTGTCCCAGCAGTGGGAACTGTAAAGGCTGATTATTACTGTTGTTTTTTGTGTGAGCTGTTTGCACACGTAACACATTGTGCTTATGCGTGCAACGGTACAGGGGTCGTGGACCCGGTATTAAAAGTTGTGTTATAACATAAAAAACTTGAAAACCTTCAATATTTCCGTAACCGGAAGGTTCCCAGGTATGGTCCAGTACAAAATTATTACAATGATGGGGAGTATCAGTGACTCTCGGTTTCGTTAATCGTGTTTTTATAACCGGTATACGAGGCGCGGTGGCGTTTTATTTATTTATTAATAACCAACTTACGTTGACGGTTTGCACCACACATACAAGGTATTAGTCAATGAAAATTAAGTTATCATAAAAATGGACAAATTTTGATGAAATTAAATAAAATGAAACAAAACTTTGTATAAATTAGATAAAAATTAGACAAAATTAGATAGAATTAGGATAAATTGAAATAGAATTATTAATAACAAGAAACTGTTTTATTTAATTTATCTACTCCTAGGAGATTGTACTGGGAGTGGCAATGGACTCCAGGTATCGAGTAGCAGTGTGCAGGAATTCCAGTTCAGTACTCGCGAAGACATGAGGACTCATCATATAACAGAATGTTGTTGATATGGGTGAGGGCTAGGTACAATGGACTGGTCTTAAGGGTTATGGTACCGGTTTGAGGTATTTCGAATAGAGGACGTCGGCGTTGTCCGCTGCTGAACACAGGCGCCCCAATAATGAGTGTCTCACTTGGCTTTATGCTTAAGGGTTCATCCAGTGCAATCTGCCCTGCTGCTACTGCAGACTGTTGACATTTTGCCCACGGCATAATACAACAAGAATAAATACACAACACAAAACGGGTTGGAAGATGTTCTAGGACATGTCGGTTTCCTCACGATGTTTTCTTTCACCGTTTTGAGAGCAGTGGTGATGAAATAATTTACAAAAAGTAAAACGCCTGTCTGGGTTCGAACCTACGACCGTAAATCGCGGCCTTTACCACTTGGTTACCACTGCTCCCACCGCCTTCAGAGGTTCGATTCTGTAACCATCTCACCGGGAAAACTTAGGTGAAGGAATAGAATAGAATAGAATACTCTTTACTGTACACCATACAAGTTACAGAACATAAATAAAATATATAAAATTTGAGTTTGCATTCATATTTTGTCTTTGAAAATAGTTTTAATTCCTTATTTAAATAATTATACACTTTTATGCTGTTGATATAATACTGGCGCCTGGCAAAAGATGTTCTGTGAGGTTCTAGTTTGAAGATCTTATGCCTATGCATTGTTCTACCAGCCGGCTCAACGAGGGGGCAGGAAGAGTGTTTTCGGTATATCATATGGTGCACGTAAAGTTGCCTGACAGTCAACAGCTCACATTCAGCATAAAGCTGTGAAGTGGGATACCTGCGTGGACGCGACAGCATAACCTTTATGACCGCACGTTGTGCACGCTCAAGCCTAATAAACACGTTTACAGTTGCCCCTCCCCAATTTTACAAAGGGTGACACAATGGGCGGTCTTATCGCTAAGAGCGATCTTTTAAAGACAACCTTTGGATGGATTAAAAAATTAAGGAGATACAAATATAGTAGGTAGTATGTGTGGTGTGTGGTGTACCATTTACATTATACTATTAATACATACATACAGTATATTTTACTCATCTAAATATACATGTAGCGGTATCTACAACGCCACATGCGAACAACGCGTCATACTGACGTCACGCAAATCCTGCATCTCGCAAGCAGAGTTTACCGCGCAGTTAGCATAGATACAATTTCCCAATATCAATCATCGGGCAATTGCCCGCCAGACATAACACCCGTCTGGTTGGAGGATCCTCCCTTTTCAATGGAGGATGAGTGAACTTTACACCCTGCTCCTCATGCCTCTAAACTGGTGACCCCGAACATGAACGTCAGCGCAGCCTTCGTGCACCTACTTCAGCGTGACGTCATCATCATCACTCCCGCAAGCTTTAGGGGCGAGTCACCCAGCCAGCCAGCACCCACGGCTTCAACGGGTGTCCTGACCACCAGCATGCAGCGACCGCGCATACCTGGTCATCACCCTCAGCCTCATCAGCAACCTCGGCACAGCACACTGCACTTTCGGCCGGTCAACAAGCAGAGCACCCTCTCCTGGTCGACGCAGCAGCCAGCCTCAACCCGGCGCTGTACGACATCCGACGCACTGGAGTATAACGCAGCGCCATCCACCCCGACTCACTGGGGACATCTTCGCAGACAGTTCCGACTCACCGTGAACTATGCGGCAACCGGTTCCGACTCACTGGAACCTCAGCTGGCCTGGCAAGCATCGCAAGATACAAGATTCAGCCAACTATCGACCTCCGGTCTCCGGAGGGGAGTGATGTAGCGGTATCTACAACGCCACATGCGAACAACGCGTCATACTGACGTCACGCAAATCCTGCATCTCGCAAGCAGAGTTTACCGCGCAGTTAGCATAGATACAATTTCCCAATATCAATCATCGGGCAATTGCCCGCCAGACATAACACCCGTCTGGTTGGAGGATCCTCCCTTTTCAATGGAGGATGAGTGAACTTTACACCCTGTTCCTCATGCCTCTAAATACATATACATATAATAATAAACATGAAACAAGAGCAAAGAAAAAAAGTGTAAAGGGAGCGTGGAGTGAGCTGTCATTCTAACTAATGCTAGGGATTGACACTATTGACAGCTCACTCTAAGCTCACTTCACCTAACTTTTTAAGGTGACATTTTTACAGAATCGATCGGCCCATATCTCCATAAACCGTTGTAATGTGAAGGTTTTGCAATATCTAAACTTGATAGAGATACCTACTTGTCTTTAACGGAAGTTCCTCCGCGCCTCGGAGAGCACGTTAAGCCGTTGGCCCCGGCTGTCATTCGTGGATCTTTGACAGTCGTTACGGGTCGTCAGAAACCCGAAAGCCAGACAACCAGTCTTACCAAGGGGTATCGTATTACCCAGTAACTGGGTTGTGGAGGTCAGATAGGCAGTCGCTCCATGTAAAATAATTTTACTCAGCTGCATCTGGTTAGACTGGAAGCTGACCTCACATAGCGGTGAAAAGGCTAGTCAGATGATGATGATTTTTAACAGAAGTTCAGTCAACAGTGTTAAAAAAAATCAAATTATGCTTTGTAAACAATCATGTTTCTTTTTCAGAATAACCACAAAATGTATTGGAAGATCTTCTTTATTTTGATTGGTGAGTAATCGAAATAATTATTTAAAATTCAGCTTGTCAATAATTATAAAAATCATAAGATTTGCAAGAAAACTTTGGTTTAAGGGTGGCAAGTGCGATCCAGGGCTTGAAATACCGGTATTTTCGGGAACCGGTACCATTGGCCTTGGTATGTACCGGTACCACTAGTACCAGCACTACACGTACTTGGTACTATTGGTATTTCTAATCAGTATCGGTACTATACCGGTAGCAGAACCGTTAAAAAACAAAAAATATTTCCGTAAGTTAGAGTGAGAAAATCGAGTGAGATTTGTGGTACGCGGCGGGTACCTGAATTTGGTACCAGCGCTTGTTAGTTGGAGTACCGTAATACCGTTACCTATCTAGAAACGGTACCGTCTGAAACCGGTACCCGTCTGGAACAGGTACCGTCTGGAACCGGTACCAGGTCTGCAACTGGTACCCAGGTACCGAAATGGCAAGAACCGTTAAGCCGTTAAGTACCGTTACAGAACCTGTACTTTTGGTACCGGTTCCAAGTCCTCAGCGCGACTACTGAGCATGGCGTCCTGGGTTCGATTCCCATGTTGGGTAGTGTTATTAGGATTTTCAACTGGCAAACGAGGGGCCCGTGGCTAAATAATAACAACCGCACAGGTCGATCGATCAGATTAAGCTACGCTTGCCACGGTTGGTCTGTGGATGGGTGACCATCTTTGCATGCCGATACCCCTCCGTGCCTTGCAAAGTAGGTTAAGCCGGTGGTCCCGGCTGTCATTCGTAGATTTGACAGTCGTTACGGGTCGTCAGAAGCGCGAAAGTCTGAGAACCAGTCTTACCAAGGGTTATCGTATTACCCAGTAGCTGGGTGGGCAGTCGCTTCATGTAAAATACTGGTATTCAGCTGAATCCGGTTAGACTGGAAGCCGACCCCAACATGGTTGGGAAAAGGCTAGGCAGATGATGAACTGGCCAAACGAGGATATTCTCAACACCTCTGCTCAATCATTTGAGGAAGGCGTGATGTTGTTAAGAGCGTTTACAACGTACGGCATTTCATACAAACTTTCAAGTCCTGGTTTTTCGAAATGCATGAACCAATTTTAATGAAACTTCGTACGCATAAGCAGAATACATAGGTCTAAAAAGTTAGTAAAGAACATTTTAGAAATGTCTAATTAAAAAAAAGATGATTGGAAATCTCTGTTTCTATGGAAAAAATAAAATTGGTCGAATTTAGCTGTAACACTATGTTTCGAAAATGTTCTCAATCAATTTTTTAGACCTATATACCCTGCTTAAGCGTAGGAAGTTTAATTAAAATCGGTTCATGCATTTCGAAAAACAAGGACTGGAAAGGTTGTATGAAATGTCGTACGTTGTAAACGCTCTTAATCTAGATTCTAGCTTTTTTTTTAAAATTTTATTTATATTTTTTTTTTAGTTTTTTTTTATTAACGTTGCCCCAGTTCAACCCGTCACCTTGTTGCGTCATCATTTACTACCTCATTAACCATTAATCTTTTACTTCCCAGCATCCATAACCGCCACAAACACTCTCAACACTGGTCTCAAGCTGCTCTTCCCTCAAGAACATAGAGAGTACGTCTTCGTCCTGAAGAGTAACGTCTCCACTGGGACCTGGAACCCTCGAAAGAGCACCACTTACTGGCAGCTGGAGGGAAACCTGCATATCCAGGTGTATGACAACTTTACGAAGGCCAGGCTGTCTTTGGATGAGCTGGAGGTGAGGATAATTCTTATTGATGTAAATGTAGACGTCACGTTGCAGTATAAAACTGATTTACATCCTCACGCATCAGGTCCAGTTGAAAACCAGCGTCAGGCACTAGTTGTCTGGCATTTTTTGCTTACACACATTCCTGCTAATTTATTACATCGAACTTTACGCTTTTTATTTGATTTTTTATTTGTGTTTATCAGAGGGGCAATTCTCGTAATTTTAAGAACGTTCACAGTTTGATCTGTCTCAATCTGTCACAAAGTACTTCTAATATCCCTACATTTTGACAAGTTTTTGACATTAATGTCGCCGAGATGAGACTGCGACTAGATTTTGAACGTTTTAAATTAGGTACGAGAATTGGCCTTCTGGAGTATTGTGCTTTTTAATCTGTGCAAAACAAATGTATTTTTTTTCTTTCTTTCTTTTAATCTTTCAAATTTTTGTTAAATCTAAGTGGTCACTGCTGCCAAGGTTGGTAAATAAGTCTGCAACCGACACATTTTGATGTCAAAATATTGAACGATTGCCTGAAATGGCTATGTTGGTGAGTCACTTCAGTGAGACACCAACATAGCGATTGAAATTGATAAGTTTCTTCAGTTATACATTACACAAATTTGATTTCCCATATACCCCAACTCCACATTATACACACCACTGTCATTCCATCTCCATCCTATCTTGTAAATAAAACCTTTAATTGTTCTCTACCTCCCTTTCTTTAATTTAATTTTACCCTTGGCTTTATAAGTCAAGCTTTTCTTTTCAGGAATTCGCTTACTCATGTAAGCGAATTCCTGAAGCTCAATTTCCGAAGCCAACTTGCAGAGGCCCTTTACACAATTTTAAATGATGAGGAGGCACCAACCGACGATTATCCCTGTATGCACCATACAAGTGCTCCCAAGGACAACCCCCGGTTGGTGAAGGTCTATTGCAGAACATGGAAACAAAATATACTGGGCTATGGGTTTGGGTAGCTATAGTGGATCGGGTACCTTGAACTATAGAAGGTCTATGTCTAAGCCCGACCAATGATAATATAATATATATGTTCCTTTTTATTTCAGTGTAAACATAAATGAATTATATTTTTAAATATTAGAATATAAAAAAGTATAAAATATAAAAAATAGTAGCCCACCGGTATCGGGAACAGGGTCCAAGGCGGTCAGGGCTCTAGAGAGAGGAACCTCCTGACAATGCGAACCGTGCCCAGAAGTACCGCTTTCTGAATCAAGCCCTTGATCCAGCTGCCCAACGAGAGCCTCCTCAGGTGTTGGTTGAGGCTCTTGGCTATTTAGCCATTGGCTGTTACGACTATCGGCACAATGATCGCTGAGTCCACATTCCACATGTCGACTACTTCGCGATCCAAGTCAAGATACAATCTATAATATAAAAATGAGTCGCTCAATGTGTTGCTAAGCGCAAATCTCGTGAACAGCTAAACCGATTTCGCCAATTCTTTTTTTAGAATATTCCTTGAAGTACGTGGGTGGTTCTTACGCAGAGAAAAATTTATAAAATTGCCTGAAAAAGTCTAAAAACAACACTTTTCTAAACTCCCGTACAAACGGATACAAATTTTGTTTCGGGGTGGGTCGGGGTACAAGAAATTTCACGCGGACGAAGTCGCGGGCAGAAGCTAGTATAATATATAATTATTATGGTTTCTTAATTTTCAGAAAACCGTATGTTGTATCAACCACGATTCTGTACGTGATTTGGAAACATCCAATGATAAAGTATTGCAAGAGCCTTGGGAATTAGAGTATCAGGTATGTACCTGTGTTTAATAAATAAATAAATATTTATTTCAGAATCACTTCCATATTGGATAGTTACAATGTAAACTTCCCGTCCGCCGTGTCAAGGACTCCTAGAATCCGCGTCATATATACTTAGTCGCATCTGTTACGCGGACTCCACGAGTCCGCGCGACCTTGACGTACATTTTGACCGATTTTGCAATAATAATCTGTATTTATACTGCTCTAACTTGCACAAAGTCAAGGGAAAAAGACAAAGATGGCATACTGTCACCTGTCAAGTGTCTAAAACACTAGTGTTAGTAACATTTATTTTGCGCACGGTTGACGCGGTGGTTAAGCGATTGACTGCTGCGCTGCGTGTCGCGGGTTCGATTCCCGCACGGAACAAATATTTGTATGACCTACAATTAGTTGTTCCGGGTCTAGCTGTTTGTGTATGTGAGTTTATATGTCTGTAAACGCACCCACGACACAGGAGAAATTCCTAGTGTGGGGCAACGTTTTTAATAAAAAAAAATGAAAAAATTCTAATCTACGTGAGTCACGCCGATCCTAGGGAATGTCTACTTGACTGTGTGCAGTCGTATCCACCAACCCGAGATCGGAGAGTTCCACCTATCAGCTAACGTTCTAAGAATGGTTTTGGGGCTGGCGCGAACACGGCGTAGCAGAGATGCGCATCTCTTGAGCATGATGGAAAAACTATCAACGTCGTAATGCACCGCGGTAAACGATTAATCAATGGTCAAAACAATTTCCGTCAACTTTCCAGTTCATCTATTCGTTAAAATTTTGCTAGCCGTATCCTTTAAGCAATCTATTGTGACCACAACATACAATTCATCTCTTTTATTGCTGTAATCAATGATTAAATGAGCTTCAGAATGCCGTTGGCCAGCAGGAAAACGCTGTTACCTATGCCCAGTTATACACAGAATCACAGAGGGGTTTTGCCCGAAATAATTTGACTACTTTCAACTCCAATGTAGTAGTACTTAAACTAACAAAATAATATGTTTTATTTTTCAGGAAAACGGCTACATTGAATCAATATACGTGGGCCATCAGGAGCCAGCATGGTCTGTGAATCTAAAGCGAGCTATATCTATAAACTTCCAACTCACTAAGAAAATTGGGACCTACTCAGTCAATGAGGTCAGTAAAGTGGTTTTTACTGATCTTCCACCAATGTATCCTTTGGGCCGGTTGTTTCAAACGGTTGGTTAAGTTAACTTAACATAGCACACCCCTTCACCCTTTTCATTGAATCCGTACTCAAATCGTATGTAGTTATGAACTTGTGACGTGGAATTTGGTGTACTACAAATAAAAGTCAGACTTACTGGATTTCACTTCAAGATAAAGAAAAAAGAAAGAAATAAACTTCGGTTATTTGTAATAAAACATGACGTAAAGATTGCGTATGTCATGAACCCTTCTAATAAATGACAAAAGTTGTTGGGGGGTAAAATGTGTCTGGTGTTTAGATTTTCTTGGAGGAACTCTTGGCTAAGAAACTCTACTAGTATGTTTAACTGCCCTGTTGGTCTCGCAGTTGCAAGTTGCGACTGCTGAGCGTGGGGTCCTGGGTTCGATTCCCGGGTCGGACAAAGTTTTGTTGGGATTTCCGTTAGAAATTTCTTAGTAACAGTCCGGAGTTTGGAAGTTGGCGGTTTAATACCCCCGTGCCTCGGAAAGCACGCAAAGCTATCCTGCACCTGATCTGTCCTCGGTCGTGTCCAATTGTCGTCCCATCGACAATGAGAGTAAAGGAACAGAGAGTGCACCTGTGTTTGCGCACACACTTGTGCACTGTAATATCTCCTGCGAACCTGGCTAATCTCCGTTGAGATTGGCCACCGTGACCGAAATCGGTCGGCAGGCTATTAATAAATTTTTTTACATAATCTGAGGGGCAATTTTCGTAATTTTAAGAACGTTCACAGTCTGATCTCAGTCTCAATCTGTCAAAAAATACTTCAATTTTCCCTACATTTTGACAAGTTTTTGTCATTTGTTTGTCGCCGAGATGAGACTGCGACTAGATTTTGAACGTTTTATATTACGAGAATTGACCTTCAGTCTATAATGTTTCGTACTGCTGGAACTGTAGGCCAACTATTTGTGGGGTTTTTGGTTATAAGACGATAGTAACTAGTCTCTGTTCTAGTAATATAATAATAATAGCCTTCTGACCGATTTCGGTCACGGTGGCCAATCTCAACGGAGATTAGCCAGGTACGCAGGAGATATTATAGTGCACAAGTGTCTGCAGACACAGGTGCACTCTCTGTTCCTTTGCTCTTATAGTTCGATGGGACGGCAATCCGACACGACCGGGGAGAGATCAGGCGCAGGACCAACGGCTTTACATGCTTTCCGAGGCACGGGGGTATCACGCCACCAACTTCTAAACTCCGTGCTGTTACTAAGTAATTTCTAATGGGAATCCCAATAACACTTTTGTCTGACCTGGGGATCGAACCCAGGACGACACTCAGCAGTCGCGCTTGCAACCACGAGACCAATAACGGGGCAGTAAATTAATAATATAATATCTTGTTATTAAATACACACCCACGCACCACGAACTCACACACGCACGAACACACATACACTCAATCCATTTTAATATTTTGGATTGAAATTATGTTCTTAGTATTTGCAAATTCTTATATAGATTACTTATCACCTTATTCTGTATTTCTGTAGTACTGATTTAATTATTATATGCCTCTATTGCTTGGCACCTATTCTTGTATTATAATACTCGAGGGGAATGGTGCTGATAGCCGAAATACAGGCTATGCCTAGTTCGGCTACAGACGCTAATCTCTCTACCCTAATTGAAATTGTTGACACATTGCCATTGTAAAGTAGTACTAAGTTTTTGGAAATAAAGTATTATTATTAAATAAAACTTATACAATATAAAATAGTCCACTTCTTCCAGCCATGCCTCGACGATATATGCGCGATGATCTACCTGTCAAAAGGTAACATCATCAAGAAGTACACTAGCCTCAAGGTGCCGACTGCCAGGAGTAGAAACAGCTGGGCTTCTGTACCCTGGTCCTCGGCGTACTCTGGAAGAGCTGTGGTGAGTATCAGGTTATTTTAGTTGGTTTTTCTGGATACTTTTAATAGAACTTCGTTCAATCGTTCGTTTGCCTATCTTTGATGATTCCTCATGGATGCTCTCCTTACCTAATTCTTAATTAGTTAGCCGTAAATAAAGGACAGCAAAAAGAGGGGCAATTCTCGTAATTTTAAGAACGTTCACAGTCTGATCTCAGGCTCAATCTGTAAAAAAATACGTCTAATTTCTCTACACTGACAAGTTTTTGACATTTGTCTGTCGCCGAGATGAGACTGCGACTAGATTTTGAACGTTTTTTTACGAAAATTGGCCTTCAGGTTATGAGTTTTACCCAACATCCCCAGAATCATCTAAGGCAGACTTGAGAAATTCTACGACATAGTAAATACATAGAACCACACCTTCCTGGTCAAAAGGCTATCAAAATCATACTGTTGAATAAGATACGATTCTAGTTTTACTTTTACGACGAATATTTTATTATCTTATTTAATTAAACTAATATTATAAAGAGAAACGATTTGATTTTTTGTAGGTATGTTTGTTACGCTTACACGCTAAAACGGCTGAATGAATTTGGACGAAATTTGGCATATGGGTAGAACATTACATGGAGAAAGACGTAGGCTATTTTTAATCTCGGATCGCAGACGAAGTTCTATGATAAAGATGACGCCAAAAGCTCCGTGATGAAGAGATTTTCGACCATCACCATACTGATTTTTTAATTTAAGCGGAAGTTTAACTGATCTGTGTGTTTCCTTTCAGATAGATTCAGTGTCATCGGCAGAAAGAACTTACGAAGTCGATGACCACAAAGGTCTGAGTTCAGTAGAATTGAGAGGAAGTTATCAGTATAAAACTCATGATCATATCTTAGCTGTAAATACAGAGTGAGTACATAATTATAATACAGGGTGTTTGGCAGAACGTTAAACATAGGTACGAAAATGGTGGATAGGTGGGGTCATCTGCTACTTACTCAGCTCTAATTTATTTGGCTCTGGCCCCCTGGATATTTAAAAATGTTTTTTTTTGCTTTCTGCTAGTTTCACCACTTAAGAATCTGCCAACATTAAAGATTTAAAAAAAAATGCCGGTTTTACCCATTTTTACTAAATATTACACTTCAAGTTAAGAAAGTGGTGAAACTAGAAGAAAACAAAAAAAAAATTAAATATCCAGGGGGCCATGGCCAAATAAATTAGGGCTGAGTAAGTAGCAGATGACCCCACCTAGTAGTAACGCGGTGATTGCAGCGTGGCAGTGATTGGTTGTCGTTGCGGTGAATGCGCCGCTGATTGGCGCGTGCGGTGAGCATGCAGGAAATATGATAGTAAAAGTTTAGCAAAAGACAGAATTGTGTGGAAAAGGAAGAAAAAGGCCTCAGTGGAAGAATACTGGCTGGTTAGATTAAATCAGAAGCTTCTATTTTATTTTTTTAGAACCTTTATGAGGCTGGCATAGGAGCGTGGGGATTGGCACAAACAAAGATATCCTACTAATATTATAAACGTGAAAGTTTGTATGGATGGATGGATGGATGTTTGTTACTCTTTCACGCAAAAAGTACTGAACGAATTTGGATGAGATTTGGCACACAGATGGTTTATAACCAGGCTTAGCGTATAGGATACTTTTTACCCTGATATTCCCACGTGATCGAAACTTATGCGGGTGAAACCGCGGGGCGCAGCTAGTACATGGATAATTTCAACATGAATAATGTAATCAATTATTTTGTAACTATTTAATGATTTAAAAGAGTGTCCATGGAGTTTCTTGCCCGTTCTTCTCCATAGGTACCTACGCTTTGGAATGAGCTACATGCTTCATCTTTCTGACTGACTGACTCCTTGTCAATTGAAAAGTGCCTGTAATTGGTTTATTTGAAATAAATGCTTGGAGTTTGAGTTTGTACATCCTCGTCAAATTCAAGGAGGTAACCATGCTATTGAATCAATAATAAAATATGTAGGTTTTTTTTTTTTCTAATTTTCGGAAATCCGCGTGTGTGGGACACGCATTTAAAAACGCGTCCTGTGTGAGACCGCACTGTAGGTAACTGCCCTTTTACACACACATAAAAACGCGACTCTCTTCTTTGAAAGTGGTGTATTCTGAAATACTATCAAACTTAAATAACTAAAAAAACAAGTATGTATTCATTATTTACCAGGGATCGTAATTTTATTTGATTATTTATGTCTTTCAGCCTTCTGAAATTTGATGAGGATGCAAAACAACAGCTTGTATGTATGTCCTTCAGTGGGTTGCCGTGGGTGGGGTTGTAGATGGTGAACATATGCCACGCTTTAAACTAACACATAAACTAGATCTGTTACAACAATATTCGGTTCGGCCATTTGTCGGTCCGATCACCAGTGCAATTCTGTAAGTTCCAACTCACCGTGAAAACTTAGATGAAGTGAGCGTAGAGTGAGCTGTCATTCCAACTAATGCTAGGGATTGACACTATTAACAGCCGATCGATTCTGTGAAAATCTCACCGTGAAAAGTTAAGTGAAGTGAGCTGAGAGTGAGCTGTCAATAGTGTCAATCCCTAGCATTAGTTGGAATGGCAGCTCACTCCACGCTCACTTCACCTAAGTTTTCATGGTGAGATGGTTACAGAATCGCACGGCAGCTCACTCTAAGCTCACTTCACCTAACTTTTCACGGTGAGATTTTTACAGAATCGATCGGCTGATCATTCGAATGTGTCACTTTGGAGTAGACCTCCAGGATTTGTGCCCGGTAGATGGCAATAGGCTCACTACTGATTACATGGGACTTACACATGCGGTTAGTCAACTCTTCACATGACCAGAGGGCTGGCCTGTTTCTTGGCCAAAGAATTAGCATCGCCATACAACGTGGCAATCCTGCCAGCCTTTTAGGCACTGTTCCTGTTGACAGCGATGCGGACGAATTTCTTGATGCCCTATGATTATTTTGCTTATTTTTTCACGTGTACATATCATTATTTTAATGTTAGCTTATATAATGTCAATATCTATACTTACACATAACTAGCGAAATGTTGGTGTACAGAAGGGTACACCTCTGCCTCACCCCTTGCGGAATACAGGCGTGTAGTTATGTTGTAGTTTTTTTTATTCAATATTTTTCTGTCTTTTATTTTCAGCTTATCCCTTGCATATGATCACGACGTAGCAGCCAGGAGCGTGGAGAAAATAAACCTACTTCAAACGACCATACAGTACGTGGCCAGTGACTTTAGAGATCCTTCCAATGGTATCAGGAATCTCTCTCAAGCTTTTTTGAAGAATAGAACTTATGAGGTTGGTATCATTTACTACTGGACTCCGTGTTGAAAGTGATCAACGCGATCATTTATATGAATTATAACGTGCAAACGCGACTTATCTGATCGCGCATACGTCTAACGTATTAGTGGAAACTTGTAAACGGCGTTCATTTTCATATTGTTTTTAAACACTGTATAAATTAGCTGTAGGTTTTCAAAAAATAATAATGTAAAAAATACCCCGCGTCCTTCGCGCGAATACGCGATCGTCGATAGTTGCGTTCATAATTCGCAACAAAATAAATGCGTGACAAATTATAGAGTATAGGCATGAGGAACAGAGTGTTAAAGTTCACTTATCTTCCATAGAAAAGGGAGGATTCTCCGACCAGGCGCGTGTTGTGTCTGGTGGGCAACTGCCCGTGCCGTTTGCGTGACGTCAGTATGATGCGTAGTTCGCCTGTGGCGGTTTAGATGCCGCTACAATGTCACTCATTTATTTTGTTTTTTATATTTTTTTTATTTTGGTTTGTCGAACAATCATTTTGTTACTCTACGAAGGCGTGTTCGCGCAACGATCGTTTTGAATAGAACTCGGCCATATTCATATAATACCGCATTTGTTTTATAAAAAAAAAAGTTTTATAAAAACGTTGCCGCACACTAGGAATTTCCCCTGTGTCGTGGGTGCGTTTACAGGCTTATAAACTCACATACACAAACAGCCAGACCCGGAACAACCAATTGTAGGTCATACAAATATTTGTTCCGTGCGGGAATCGAACTTCGAAAATCGAAATTCGTCACTCGACGAACAGTCGACGAAACATTCGTATACGAGTGCCGTCGCGAACTACTGTTCACACATTCGTGGGGTGAATTATTTTGACGTTTGCACTCGAACATGGAGGACGTGAAAATAATTGCGGCATGCACGCTATCTCTAATGAGTTTATACAATTATTTAGATATCCTGCTTAAAAAAGTAAAAAATCCCAATCCCATATTAGTTGGTATACGGTTCCATGCATCGTTTGAAGTCTATTTTTATGATTGCGATGTTTTGGGTTCCAAATGAGCTCTTCCTTTTGATAAAGTTCTTGGAATTCTAAAATTCGCACTTCACTCCAGTCCATTTTGTCTACACGTCCTGTTGGGTCGGGCGCTAGCTGTCAACTGAATGCAGGCGAATGTGTAAACAGTAAGTTCGTGTTCGCCATTCGTGCCGTTTGATTCGCGTCCGAAAAACCGCTGCCAACGCGAGCGCTCGAATCGCGAAGCGAGCCAAGGCTAACAGCGAGCGCACTGTTTACATATGCGTGTTCGTTATTCGGCTCGCCATTCGCCTCGCAATTCGCACGAATGTGTAAATGCGGCATTAAAGAGCGCGACAATCGCTTTTGGTCAGGACACGATTTAGTTTTGTGATTTCTTAAGAACTACACACGAGTTCTGCGACCTATCCACCTGATAAGGATATGTTTAGGGGTTCCGCGTCAGCCCGTATTTGTGGATGATTTATCTAACAAAGGTGAGTTGGTCTTAATAGTGTGCTCATATTGAGCGCAGCATCAATGTCAAATCATTTATTTAAGCACTTTTGAATGTAACACGGTAAAGGAAAAGATCACGAGGAAACAGGCATGCCCTAGAACCAAAGATTCGAAGACATGTGACATCTACCAACCCGCACTGAACCCGCGTGGTAGATTACGGCCCACTCCCTCTCACAGAGAGGAGGCCTGTGTCCAAAACTCCATAGTTACTCTTTTAAAATGTTTTACCTAATATTTTGTTTAGATTTATTATATAATTATATGTGAAGACGATGTAATTCAACACAACGCGCCTTCGTGAAACAAAGCCTACAATGTAGGCTCCACGTAATATAATCCATCAGCAGATCCAATATAGAACGTGTGTTTTCTTTGAAGGATTACAAAATAAGTTTCGAGCCTTTCAACTAACGGCCTCATCATCTAATCAGGTCATGGTGAAAGGCTCCATTTTACTTCCTTATGAGAAGGGTAATCTTAAAACATGCCTGTTTATTTATTTAATTCGGGAAAACAAACAGTTACACAAACATCGTAATAAACATGTAGTAGGAAAAAAAGACGTTACATATGTGTCGCTCACGACGTTATCCACGTCTTAAATACTACAAAATTATTATGGAACCATTTGCACACGAGTGAAACTTAAAAGGCAAAATCTTAAGACTTTTTTTAAATGAAAAGAAAAGATAAACACAATTTTACAATAATAGAGAAAGAACAAATCAAAACAACTAAAAATCGAAGTCACTAATTTATTTTATCAATGAGCTTCTAAACTTATTAGAAGACAATGTAAACAAATACAAATTTGTGAACAAAGTGTTAAAATTATTAGCTATACGACGAAGAGGTGCGCGAACTCCAGCGTTGTGCGACAGTTATAGGAAACGGCAAAAAGCGGACGTGCGCGCACCTGTCGTCAAATGACAGTTCTCGGAACAACGTAGCTTAACTTACCGTTGGTTAAAACGGAAACTACTGTACCGTACGAAGCGTAATATTATAAATGCGACAGTTTGTGAGAATGGATGGATGGATTGATGTTTGAGTTACTCTTTCACGCAAAAACTACTGAAAGGATTTTGATGAAACTTTACAGTAATATAGTTAATACATCAGAATAACACATAGAATACTTTTTATCCTGATAGTCTCGCAGAAGTGTCGACACTTCTGCGGGTAAAACCGCGGGGCACTGCTAGTAATAGCTAAATTCCTGTTACAATTAAATATAGAATTATCAGCTGCGCTCCGTGGTTTCACCCGCATAATTTCGATCCCGTGGGAATATCGGGATATAAAGTATTCTATGTGTTAATCCTGGTTATAAACCATCTGCGTGCCAAATTTCATCCACATCCGTTCAGTAGTTTCGACGTGAAAGAGTAACAAACATACATCCATCCAACCAAACTTTTGCGTTTATAATATGAGTAGGAAGTAGGATGGGTGAGATTGATCATTCTGCTCGTGGCTTAACAATAACAGCCGCACGGGTCGATTAGAGGTTAAGCTACGCTTCCCGCGGTCGGTTGGATGGGTGACCATCCATAACATACCGAGATGTTAACCCGTTGATTCGGCTGTAATTTGAAGATCTTTGTCGGTCTTTACGGTTCGTCAGAAGCCCGAAAGTCTCTCAACCAGTCTTACTAAGGGGTATCGTATTACCCAGTAAATGGGTTGTGGAGGTCAGATAGGCAGTCGCTAAATGTAAAATATTGGTACTCAGCTGCATCCGGTTAGACTGGAAGCCGACCCCAGCATCGTTGGGAAAAGGCTAGGCAGATGATAATCTTTGTATGAACTCAAGACCTTTCGACAGGATAGCGTCTGTCGGGTCAACTAGTTTCTAATAAATAATATTTTACTTGCAGATACTATTGAAAATTGCAAGAAAAGGAATTGACGCCGACAACATAGTGAGAAACGCTTCACTTATACACAGCCTGGATTTCATTGATCTTTTGAAGTAAGTTAACATAATTACATAATATTGTTACGAGCTTCGGGTTGTGACAATAAAAACTGCCGATATCAATTACCCAAAATTACACTTTAATTAATCAACACTAATAACAACTCAAACACACTAATTATTAAACACAATTTCGCTTAAGTCGCACTTGAAGATCGCTTTCGATGTATTCGCTTCTATCGCCAAACTAACTGTGTCAAATCGCGATTATTCCTGGCCTTATATAGTGCAGCAGATTGTTCTAGTATCTTCCTGTGAGCTTTTATTTTAAATATGTTTTTTGAAGTGATAACTTCTTATTCCAGAGTAAACCGCTTCGTAACGTAACGCGTTACGGCGCCAGTCTGTCTGGCTTCCCTTTCTCTCACGCATACGGCAGCGGTAGGCAGGCTCTTCCTCTCTCACTCTAACCCACAGAGCTAGTCGTATTTCGGACAGACGCTTCCCCCTCTCTACTCAGTGTTTAGTGTGCGATAGACATATCCCATAGATTAGTTTAAGTTATCACTTCTGTCGGGCGTCCCAAGACGCACACGTTTTTTTTGAATCCATAATGTTACAGTTTTACATTCACATAACATCTGCCAAACTGCAAAACAATTTGTCGGCAGTAGGTTCTCGTGGATTTAGCACGACTGTTTGCTTGACTAAACATCATCATCATCATCATCTGCCTAGCCTTTTCCCAACTATGTTGGGGTCGGCTTCCAGTCTAACCGGATGCAGCTGAATACCAGTATTTTACATGAAGCGACTGCCTATCTGACCTCCACAACCCAGTTACTGGGTTGTGGAGGTTTAGGTTTTTTTTAGTTTGCTTGACTAAACATTAAGATTAAATCTAAGTTAGGAAAATTAAGACTAAAACCATGGTTCTTTAGGCAAATATTCCGCATGTGAATACAGAGTACCAACACAACCATAGATTCTATAACCACACTCACTACACTCAGCGGCATCAGCCTACAAACGCCATGAGACCATTCCTTAGTACCTATGTATGTGGTAAGCCAACTTAGGATTGGAACCCACAACATCATCTGGTGCTGATACGCAATTACCCCGCAGTATTTCACCTGTTGGTAAGTGATGCAGTCGAGGATAGTGTGCGCGTGCCTAGAAGTAACCTCGTCATTCGTGATTTGAAGATTCCTAGGCTTATGCAGTTTGAGTAATTAATGTGGCCTACCCAAATGTCCTTTCTTTGGTATTGTTCGTCGAATCGTCGAGCTTCTTAAGTTTTGAGTTGAGCTGCACGATTTCTGACAAATGCATGCACTGACTGAACAGGTCCTCTCAATCTGTGTGGTTCTTTCCTCAAAAGACCATCTCAGACATCGACCTGCATGGTCTTCATATTATTATGATCTGACCAAGATTATGTCTGGACTTTAAAAGAGACTGTGACCTCTGAGTTTGTTTCGGCCTTTCTTCTCAGACTAGTCAGATAGGAAACGCCGACCTCGTCTAGTTTTAAAATATGATTGACGTGTAAAAGTGTTTGTACAAACATACTTACAAAATAAAATCATTTATCATTTATGGAAAAAATACGACTCCACCAGAGAGTTCCGCTTCTCAAAACGTTCATAAGCAAGAAACGATTTTAGTCTACTTCGCTGGTCTAGTGATCGAAAGCGCCACTGCTGGGCGTGAGGTGGTGTATGAGGTAGCCATAGAACAAAGGTTGCTCTTTATGATGTTAGTCAGACAGTCCTGCAAGGTTGTTAGTATTTTACCATTAACCCTGTTTAACGGACACACACTTCCCTATGTGTTTGTTATTCTTGCGTATGGCACTCGTGGGTTGCAGCTGAAAACCAGCGTCAGGTATACCCCGTGTTGTCATCTCACATTATGCTGAGCTGAGGCCCTTTGAGCATTATAATCTTTGTTTTCTGTTATAAATAGTTTTATGGTGTATTGTTTTATTTTTCTTTCAATATCAGAGGGGCAATTCTCGTAATTTTAAGAACGTTCACAGTCTGATCTCAGTCTCAATCTGTAAAAAATCCTCTAATTTCCCTACATTTTGACAAGTTTTTGACATTTGTTTGTCGCCGAGATGAGACAGCGACTAGATTTTGAACGTATTAAATTACAAGAATTGGCCTTCTGGTTCAAAATATATCTATTTATTAACTAACTTATTTATTACTTTCCCTTTCAGCACAATTTCAAGACTAAACCATGAAACCCTGATAAGGCTGTTCGATGACCTGGTCCTGGGCACCAGCTATGAGCTGGAGACAGCCAGGAACATCTTCATTGAGGTACTGCCTCATGCCAGGAGTGATGCCTGCGTGAGGTTCATCAAATACTTGGTGCTGGAGGAGAAGGTTGGTACTTATTATTCCTTGATGTTATTGGGGATCAAATGGCAAGATTCATTATTATTATTATTAAAAGCCTGTGATGTCCCACCGTTGGACAAAGGCCTTCCTACTGTCCTTCCATTTCTCTCTGGTTAAAGCTTCCGAGGACAATGGCAAGATTTATGTTGTACTTAAATTATTATATTTCTGTAAGTAGTTCTGTACCAACAATTTTACACGTCAGGGGCTTGTGGCTAAGTAATAACAACCGCAAGGGTCGATCGATTAGGTTAAACAAGCTTACCACGGCTGGTCCGTGGATGGGTGACCATTTTCATATGAAGATGGTCACCCATCCACGGACCAGCCTGCCCTCGTGCCTCGGAAAGCACGTTAAGCCGTTGTCCCCGGCTGTCATTCGTGGATCTTTGACATTCGTTACGGGTCGTCAGTAGCCCGAAAGTCTGACAACCAATCTTACCAAGGGGTTTCATATAGCCTTGTTGGGGTTGGCTTCCCATCTAACCGGATGCAACTGGTTGTCCATCTTCACATACCAAGAATTTTAAGTTAAGCAGGAATTGCTTAATCAACATTACAACAACATTATAAAGCTAACAATGGCTAAACAAACGGTTATAATGGACTGTGTTCAGCAAAAAAGTTTCGAAACCAACCGCCGTCCTTCCATCCTCGCCACCAAGGCGAGGTGGAAGGGGGTTCGTGTATTGTATTGTGATTTATTTTAATGTGTTCGTCCTTGTCAAACTTGCTGTAGGTACCTAGTGAATGATGTGGTCTCCTATAATTGGAGGCGCACACTTGTATTTGTCCTTGTTCATGTTTACATGCATGTAACTGTGTAGCCTCTGTTGGCGATCCAAATAAATAAATAAGGCCCGCCACGACGCCCCAGTCCATGTCCGCCCCGACCTTTGCTCGAGCCAGCCCGCGCCGCTCAGTCTGTAACTTTAAATTCGTCCTTAACTAATCCGATCCAACCTGTCCCTTGCTGCCCACCCCCAGAAATGCCCTAAGCCGAGGTCCGTACCGCACAGGAGGTGCCCTTAGCGTGTAGTCGCTTAGTTTTTAAGTTTTTAACCGACGAAAAAAACGGAGGAGGGTCTCAAGTCGACGCGTATTTATATATATATTTTTTTATGTATGCCCAAGCATAACTTTTTACAGAGTATTCCGATTTTGATAATTCTTTTTTTATTGGAAAGGGTATACTCCAAAGTTGGTCCCATATAAATTTGGAAAAAAATCCAACCCATAAAAAAGGAAAATAGGGGTGATTTATTGTTCACTCACAGATTTGAATGCTGAGTTGTGTATTATTATTACTCTACTCAGTGCCACATATGTCTGCCCTTTGGCAAACAATTAGTAGATTATAGCCACAAAATATTATAAAATAAAAACGTTTTAACATAAAAATTAAACCGCCGAAAAAATTGAAAAGCAAAAATGATAACCCTTTTTTATTTAACCTTAACTAAGTTCTTAAACTAATGTAAGTATACCTAAATAATTTTGAGTCGGGCAATTTAGTGATCTTTGTTTAGGTATTGATTGTTTGGCACCGACTCAAAATTACTTACTATACTTACATACATTAGTTTAAGAACTTAGTTATTAAGGTTAAATAAAAAAGGTTTATTATTTTTTGATTTTCAGTTTTTTCGGCGGTTTTATTTTTTTGTTAAAAAGTTTTTAAAACCCCGGCTGAAGGCCTTAATTTATTGAGGCACCCACAGGCAAGCCCGGTTAAGCAGACGACCACCTCCAAGATTGACCTACAAGATCCCATTTATAAAAAAAAAAACCTATAAAGTTTCGAATTTGGTTGGCTAATTTGGATCTTAATTGATAGAACAATTTAGAGTATCTAGTCTACAACCTAATATTAATTTAATTTACCCAATTTCTGTCTGAACTTTGATAGGAGCCTTGAAAGACCTACCTAATTGTTTTTGAAATCTAATTGAAATTATCTACAACAAATAATTAATTTAGGCTTACAAAAACTGGAGTTCAGTTTTTAGTGTTTCATACCTAAAGGGTATCAAAGGACGCGCGGTGGCACTACGCCGGGGGGAAACTCTGCACCCGCGGCAAATCGCTGCGGAGCGGACGGACCTCCGGCGCGATCTCATGGCGGAATGGAAGGCGCGACTATCACAACCCAGCGTAGGGCACTCTGCACTGGGTTGCGATAGTCGCGCCTTCCACTCAAGAGTCTGACACTCCCTTCCGCTCCACCCAGAGCGGGAGGGGTCATTTGATGATATCCCATCCACAAAAAAAAAAAAAAAGGCTCAATTTACACTGCCGTGGAACGGAATGGAATCGATTTTTTTTTTGCAAATCATAATGAACTTTATGTCAAAAGTGTAACGCACAACTTAGATACACACATACGCATAGATCGCGCATCTTCTGGAGAATTCTCGCGCATTCTCGGGAATTCCTGCAGAAATAAACACGTATCTAGGTTGTATGTTGGACCATTGACATAACGTTAATTTTGCTATGTACGAAAACTCGATTTCACGTTTATAAATAAGGTGATAGGTATGAGGTGGTAGGAAAACCTAAGGTCAACTCACACTTCACCGGTTTGTAACCCTATTCTCCTTTTCAGGAAAAAGTAGAAGACGCAGCCCTCCTCTCCCTGATCAGGAAGCTGCCATTCCACGTGGCAGCTCCGAACCAGGCTCTCCTCGAGGAGCTGGAGGTCCTCAGCAAACTGGGGCTGGACTTCCCCCATGACATCAGACATGCTGGTATACTCAGCTTCGCGACACTGTTGCATAAGACCATGGAAACCTCGCAAGTCAAGCAGGATTATTTTGATAATATTGTCGTGAAATATTTTCGGATGTATAGTGGTGAGCTGAAAAATGTTTTGTTTTTGCTGAAGAAGGGCTTTTTTATATTCACCCTATTATATAAATGGCCTTAGCATCAGCCAGCCAGTTCATTAAATGATGCTTTAGACATTGGCTGAATATCATTCAGGCCGCTAGTTGAAAGTGACAGAAGATAAATACTAGTTTATTCCTGTCAAATTAGTCAGCGCCTGACGTAAATTGACGTATTTTGAGTAGCCAATTTTTTAATCACGTCTAAACTTGTCGATGGAGTATCTTAATTTGGCAGGAGTAAACTGATATTTATTTTTTGTCCTTTTCTTAATGAAATAGAAAGAAAAAGATGCACTGAACTTAAATTTAGTTTAGTTTGTGAACAAGGGAATCGGCGCCACTGTAAACTAATGGTGCTTCTCGCATTTTTTCTAACAAAAATGCTATAGTAGTATTTTCGATTCAAAATCGTTCGTATTTACGTCACGCTTCAGTGCCTTTGTACGCATATTGTAAACAGGAAAAAAGCTGCCTTTCAATGCGGGCGCAAGGCTTGCCCTAACAGCGTATGTCCACCGCCAACGTCAACGAGAAATGAAATTAATCGAACCGTACGTAACGTCCCGTTGACGGACGTGCGGTGGACACGCGACCATAATAAATGTACATATTGCAGCGTTACCTCTGCGGTTAAAAACTCACCTTTGTGGTTAAGACTTTTTTTTCTAATTAATATGTCTGATCATTAATCTTTTTTAATCAGAAATTCCAATTTTGACATGTCAAACCAAAAATATTTGATGCGTAAAAAATCACGAGAAATAAAAATATATTAATATTAAAATCATCGAATAATTTTAATATTAATGGAATCCTAATAAAATTTATACCACTAGTTCGTGAACCAGCCGTCTAAATTTTACCATATAATATACTTGACTATTGATACTGTCTTCTCGTGTTTCCATTATATTTTACTAGTTACAATGTTGTTCCGAAACTGTTTTATTAGATTTTTTTTTTGTATTTAATATTTTTAACTGTTTCTATAAAAAAATTATACGTGTTTTATGTAGCGAGGCTCCTCTTGTATTTCGTTACAATATGTATTGCTATTTCGGCTCCGTCATCTTGTTCTCGTTAACGTCCCATTGACGTGGTGGTGGACAAACGGCCTGCACGCTATTCTTCGTGACGCCGTATTTGAAATTTAACAAAAAAGTAACAAACGATAAAGATTTTTCTCGCTGTGTTGACAAAAGCTTCCAATTTTGACACAACGGAAGCTCTCGGTCGGAGGAAGGACAAATTCGTTTAAAGTGGTTTGGCATTGTTTGTTTTTCTTTCTTTTACAATATTTTGGCTTCATTGGGCCCTTGGACGTTAATAATAAAAATACAACATCTTGCCGCAGCGCATCGCATTTTAATACTCAAAGAGTGTGCGATGTGGTGTACGAAGTGAGCGGTGACTTGTAAAAAATGTACGAAAGTCATGTAAAAGGATTTTTGGCTCAAATCTGCGTCGACCACAGAGCTTGGAATCTCCTTGCCGGCAGCGTATAGAGAAGGCAGTACTAAATAAAATTATTCATGGCGTCAAAAGTGTTGAGTGCCTAAGTTCTGTGAAGATTTTTCACGGACCACCTTCAAAGCCTGGGGGCCTACTCCGAAGTAGTATCGACCGAATATTCGGCCGTTTCCTGCTACGAAGTTACTATTTGGTTCGGTCGGTACCGATCCTACACTCCTACACTCTCGAATATTGACTATGGTCCCGACCCAACTGAGCTGATCCGAACTTTTTTCGCCTTTTTCAAGAATATTCGGTTCGGCCATGTGTCGGTCCGATCCGAAAATTCGCACTTTGCACTTCGGAGTAGACCCCCAGTTTCCATAAGTCGTTAGTGACGTAGTGAGAGTAAACTGTGACGTTTTTGACGAGTTTGACAATGCCGTTTCTAGCAGCGGCCGCCGACGTGTGGCGTCAAACTTAATGTCAAAAAATAATGTCAATGACCGTAGGTAGACTATTCAAATTTTATTTACCTATATTTCAAATTGACGTTATTTCAAGTTAAACAAATATCAAGTTTATTTTAATGGTAATTAAGTTGATTTCAGAGTGACTAGCACTATTGAAAAAGTTATAATAATGTTTGAAGTTGTAGCGTTTTCGTGCTTTATTGTGTAGGAATTAAAGTTATTTTTCCATAAAGTCATATTTGTTTACATTTTTGGCGAATATGTCGCGATTCAAATTTAGGTAGTGTAGTGAGTTAGGTTTGCGGAGTTTCGCTAATTAAATTAATTTGACACTGTAAAACTATACTTTTTCTTCCAGATTGTCCCCAATACCTAGACAGAATGATCTGGCTCCAAGGTCTATGCAATATAGGGTATTCAGCTGAGTCCTACACAAGGATCATACATACTGATACGACGAGAGATAAGCACGAAAGGCTGTGGGCAGCCCTGGCTGGGAGTCCGAAGACAGAGGATCCTTATACGGTATTTTCTTTTTACCATTGCTAAGTATGTTGTAGTGGATTCAATCTCCAGGTCGGGTCAAGTGTCACTAAGTTTTTTTATTAGGAAGTTCCGTTAAAAAACGTTAGTAAAAAAACATGGCCTCTCATAATGGGCTTTATTAGAAGGCTTAAAGTCACCCAAAGGTCAATAGAGAGGGTGCTTGAAGTTTCCCTGCGTGATTTAATCAGAAATGAAGAGATCCGCAAGAGAACCAAGGTAACCGACGTAGCCCGTGGGCAGGGCATATTGCTCGCAGAACAGATGGCCGATGGGGTTGAAAGGTTCTGAAGTGGCGACCGTGTACCGGAAGACGTAGCGTTGGAAGGCCTCCCACAAGGTGGACCGACGACCTTGTGAAGGCCGCAGGAACCCGTTGGATGCGAGAAGCACAGAGCCGGTCGAAGTGGAGGTGCTTGTGGGAGGCATATGTCGACGTCTTTTGACTGAAATGATGATGATGACGATTAGGAAATTCTTAGCATGATCAGCCTTCAATGTTCCCATTTTCTCTTTGAGAAGTAGTGGGCCGTAATCCACCACGCCGGCTCAGTGAACCTTGTGGAGACTGTTGCCCAGCGGAGACTGCATGCGGACGACTTGACCTGCCCAATCCCATTTCAGTTTGGCAGCCTTTTTGCTTGCGTCCTAATAATATTTGCTGCATTGGACGACGTCATAACGTCGACGCCGGCTGTCGCTGAATACCAGCGCTGGGGCTGTCTTGCTTAGGATCGCAGCATAATGCTGAGCGATAGCCGTTTTGCGTGGATGTGACGCATGGTTCCCCCAAACCTTTCTTATTTTTTTTTGCGTTATGTTTACCGCAAATAAACGTATTTTTTTCCTTCGTACGTCTAGGATTCCCGTTTTAAAGCGCAGCGTGGTGTTTCGTTTTCTGTCAGTTGGTTTAACGCCTGAAATGCTAATGATGTTGTGTTATTTAATGTAAATGATTAATATTTTATTCTTACAGATATTAGAAACGACACTACCAATAATAACGAACGACACAGAGAGCATTCAGCTAAGAATCATAGCTCTCCACACGTTCCTCGGTTCGTCCAACGTCCGAGAATCAGACTTCATGTTCATACATAATTACATTAGAAGCTGTGACAACAGCCAGCTCAAACGGTTCTGGTTCGCGACCATGAAGAATTTGGAAGCTAATAAGTATTTTTCGGGGTATAGGATCACGTAAGTATTTTGATTAAACATCAGCTGTGCCCGCGACTTCGTTTGCATGTATATTGGTTTTAATTTTTTTGCACAGAATCCAATTTTTTAATGATTAGCCGGAACAAACAGACAGACGGACATACAGACAAAAATGTTATATATACTTTCATAGGGGGCTTGAGGGGCTTGTGGCTAAGTAATAACAGCCGCATGGGTGGATCGATCAGGTTAAGCTACGCTTGCCGCGGTTGGTCCTTGGATGGGTGACCATTTTCATATGAAGATGGTCACCCATCCACGGACCAACCTGACTTCGTGCCTCGGAAAGCACGCTAAGCCGTTGGTCCCAGCTGTCATTCGTGGATCTTTGACAGTCGTTACGGGTCGTCAGAAGCCCGAAAGTCTGACAACCAATCTTACCAAGGGGTTTCATATAGCCTTGTTGAGGTTAGCTTCCCGTCTAACCGGATGCAACTGAGTACAGTATTTTATATGGAGCGACTGCCTATCTGACCTCCATAACCCAGTTACTGGGTAATACGATACTCCTTGGTAAGACTGGTTGTCAGACTTTCAGGCTTCCACCCATAACGACTTTCAAGGATCTACTAATGACATCCGCGACTAGCCACTTAACGTGTTTTCCAAGGCACGGAGTCTTGGTATGTAAAGATGCTCACCCATCCACGGACCAACCTCGACAAGCGTAGCTTAACCTGATCGATCGACCCGTGTTGCTGTTATTACTTAGCCACAAGCCCCTCTTAAAACTTATAAACAAGTAGGATTAAATATTTTATATACCTAGAAGCAGTAGGTGCATAAACCAAGAGATCAAAATTGCGTTGATAGTGGTGTTATAAGTACATTAAACGAGCATCTACCTCAGAGTTTCTTGACTCTAGAGAAAACTAATTTGGGGCTTATCTCGCTATATTGGCAACTTTTATTTTATGTTGAGGACGCATGAAAACTTCGTGGAAAAAGAAAGAAAACATTTTATTTTGCATTTATTTTATGATTGCTGATTAATTTTGTGCAATACACGTCTTAATGTGTTAGTAAAAAAAATATTGGGACGAAGATGTCTTTATATTATGTCATTAATGTTCAAGTCTCTCTGGACTGGAGTCCCAACAGAGAGAACATTAATCCCTGATTTTTATTTTTTTTATCTCCAGCTCCTTCTACGTCCCGTTCGTTGTCAACCAGGTCTCGAACCCAGACCCTCTGTACTGGGCGACCAACAACTACATAATCAGTGCTCAAGAAGAGGACAGCGCTGCTTCTCTCCAGGTCTTCAGTGTGGGTGACTCTGAAGGTGTGCTGCCGAACTTTATTGGAGCTAGACTGTGTACTGGTGGGAGAAGACCTTTTAAAGCTGATGTGAGTATGGGCAGCTTTTGTAGTTTAGTGTGTTATGTACTATATTGAACTAGTTAGCATAAGAAGAAACAGCCTATAATGTTCCCACTGCTGGGACACAGGCCTCCTCTCTGTGAGAGGGACTTGGCTGCAATACTATTACCACGCGGGCCCAGTGCGGGTTGGTAGATGTCACATGTCTTCGAATTTTTGGTTCTAAGGCATGCCGGTTTCCTGACGATGTATTCCTTCACGCCGTTTTGAGAGCTTGAATTAGTGAGCTGTATCAAAATATTCGAGAAATAGCAAACGTGTGTTAGTATGTGAAAATCATACACATTTGGAAGTTGGATGCCAGAAATAGATTGAAGAGATTTTTGAATCACAACTTCAGATTGCTTTCATGACCATTTTTAAGCCGAGACAAGCAATCCATCTGAGATAATCAGCATCTAATGTTCCCACTGCTGGGACACAGGCATTCTCTCTACGAGAGGGAGTGGGCTGATAAACCACCACGTGGGCCCGGTGCGGGTTGGTAGATGTCACATGTCTTCGAATTTTTGGTTCTAGGACATACCGGTTTCCTGACGACGTTTTTCTTCACCGTTTTTGAGAACATGTTTTCTGATCTAGAATCTTTTGAAAAAATCCAATATCACACACAGACTTACCAAATTACTTTCATGGCTGTTCCAGATCTACGTAGTCATGCAAGGCGTAGCCACCAGCCTGTTCAAGAAATTCAACAACTTCAACGAAACCAATCTAAAGATTGAAGACTTGATCCAAGTACTGAAGAAAATGAAAGCGTGGGCTGTGAAAGTACCTGAAAAGGTATTTATATTTTTTAACCATCCAGTTTTGACCCCTAGTTGACTGGACTAAATTTGTTGCTAATGACCTCTAGTATAACCCCTTTCAAGGAATACGTCGAGTTTCCCTGTCACCCTGTATACATTTGGCACCATACTCCTAGAATAAGCACAGAATTAACACTGGATGGATGAAATGGCGGCAGGTCACGGGAACAATCTGCGACTCCCGCATTCCCCTTAAACTTATGGGGAAGATATACAAAACCATGGTTAGACCTGCTGTCTTGTATGGATCAGAATGTTGGGCCACAAAAGGGATGAATGAAAGGCAATTGCATGCAGCTGAGATGAGAATGCTGAGAGGGATGTGTGGTGTTACACGAATGGATAGAATAAGAAATGAGTATAAATAAGAGGAAGTTTGAAAGTGGCACCGGTAATTGAAAAGTTGTGTGGAAACCGGTTGTCATGGTATGGGCATGTATTACGGAGGAATGAGGAAAATGTCGTGAGGAAAGTTTTGAGTATGAATGTCGATAGCTATAAGAGTAGGAGACGACCAAAGAAACGATGGATGGACTGTGTGAATGATGATATGGTTAGAAAGGGGGTGACTGTCGAGATGGCGGCTAATAGAGGAGTATGGAAGAAAAAGACATGTTGCGCCGACCCCAAATAATTTGGGATAAGGGCAGGAGAATGATGACTCCTAGCATACCCTGTACCTATAACTTTGGCAGCATAGCATAATGATCCTGTAATGTTCCCACTGTTGGGAGACAAACCTCCTCTCGATAAGAGGGAGAGGGCCGTAATCCACCACGCAGGCTCAGTGCGGGTTGGTAGATGTCACATGTCTTCGAATTTTTGCTTCTAGGACATGCCAGTTTCCCTACGATATTTCCCTTCACCGTTGTGAGAGCAGTGGTGATGAAATTATTTGCACACAGCAAAGTGTCAGTCTAGGTTCGAACCCACGACCTCGGAACTCGGAGCCGTTACCACTCCACCACCACTCTACCACCACCACCACCACCACCACTATATAATTTACTACCTATTCTGTTTTATATACCATCAGGTTCACATCGATGTGGTTATCAAGATACTTGATAAGACGGTCTTTGCAACACACATGAATCAGTCCCGTTTTGAAACCGGTAGCGGGGAAGACTGTGAGTATAGATTTTCTATGCTTAGTTGTAACTGCCTGGCATTCTTGTTCTTGCGTGTTGATAGCAATCTAAATGGACTCTGGAATTCGGTCACTTGTTTGGTGCCATCACCAGCGTCCATCAGTTCCTGTAACGTGCAGCTGACAGGGCACACAGGACACGATATTAAGTGTCCCGTCGTTTGCGAAACAGCACCACATTTACACTCCAAGGCGGAGTCTTCTATGAATTTCCATCTGAACAGGTTTTCCTGCTTCGGCCAACCTGGGTCCGGAGTCTATTTAAAGACTTCCAGTTTACCCAAGGCAACTCATGTCCAGGTCAGTCTTCAGCGGGTGGGACGAAAAGTTTGGGTAAGGAAGCACAGTCTCGCCACAGCTTCAGCCTTGTATTTATTGTACCAGACAGATTTTCAGGATGTTGTAAGTCTCGAGGGGGCAGAGCTCATTGCCACTTTTCGGATCCAAATGTGCATATAGGCATATAGGCTGCTACTGAGAATTTACAAATACGTTACACTACCCTAAATGGGAACTGAACTGAGGATCCCTCGTTCAGCAGCCACGCTTGCGACTGCAAGACCAACTGTAGTCTTTTTATTTTACACATTGTTTTATTGTTTCTTCCAGTGGCATACATAGAAGATTTCCTTCGTTTCGGAAGCCATATCAACCAACAAATAGTGTACTACCCCTTCCAGACTGATGTTAACATACCAAGCGGGATGGGTAAGCTATTCTAGTTATCTTATAGAGGTATGGGTGCCGGCAAGTAACCACCTTCGACGACCCCCTTTGTGGCTCAGTAAATAAACCAACCTTTGTTTGAAGCAGAGTTCACCGTTTTCCTTCACTGTTTCCCTGAGAGCAATGATGATGAAATAATTTACACAAAGTAATAAGTGCCTGTCTGGGTTTGAACCTACGACCTACAACACTGGGCCACCACTGCTCCCTACTCTCTCTACACTATGCTCTGTACTGTATTAACAGCTGTTACAGCTTATTACCATAATATTTTATGTGTCACTAGGAACACCAATACGACTGCAGTCAACAATATTATCGTTCACCTCAATTAGAGGCAATTTGACGGCGCCATCTTCTCAGGACAAGATATGGAAGAATGATCTTCATATCAGGTAAGCGATTGCCATCTGATTTCCACGATTTTTTTTCATACTGGTATAATTATTTATTTCTTGTCACAATGCATTTTGAAACCGTTCCAATTTGAATAGATAAAGTACTGTCAGTTCTGATATCATCACAATTTTTGAACCCAATGACGTCCTCCTGAACTTGGCATCCAAGTAGCGCTTTGACTTTTGGAGGCATGAGGAACTGGGTGTAAAGTTCACTCATCCTCCATTGAAAAGGGAGGATCCTCCGACCAGACGGGTGTTATGTCTGGCGGTCAATGGCCCAACGATTGATATTGGGAAAGTATCTATGCTAATGGCACGGTAAACTCTGCTTGCGAGATGCAGGATTTGCGTGACGTCAGTATGACGCGTTGTTCGCATATGGCGTTGTAGATACCGCTACAGACTTGACTTTGTTATTATAATAATAAAGTATCTTTGACATTTATTTCGGGACCCTGACCCGGACCTTTGGAAGGCGTATGAGGGGCCAAAGCCAACTCACAGAGGCCCGTTAGACGCTTTTAATGAAATGGGGTACCAACCGACGATTATCCCTGCACGCATTATGCACGTGCACCCGAGGACAACCCCTGGCTGGTGTAGGACTATTGCAGGATAGAAACAAAATATATTCGATTATGTGTTTGGATGGTTAAAGTGGACTGAATACTTAGAACTATGGAAGGACTGTGGCCCCTGCCTGATCAAAGCTTTTAGCATGTCTCGGGACCGGTGTAATAAAAAGTCTGGTGATGTCCCTGATGTTCTGCAAGGCAAAGGCCTGAACTGTGACTTTGTTGGCCCTTGGGACTTAACACATTCCAGAGTAATGTGGGTGTATTATATACACGTCTGCCTACCCTTTTGAGGAATACAGGCATGAAGTTACTTTTAATTGCTTAAGTTGTCTGTCAATCAGCCATAATTCTTTTTCCTCCAGATACCAAGGAACATCAGTAACAACACTATCAACAGATGGACCCCTGGTACAGTCACATCACTCCGCTCGCATCCAACAGTCCCTGGTGGCTCACCTGCCGATGAAGTTTAACGTATCATTCTCAAATACCGACCAGTCTTTAGAGTAAGTATAGAGTTCTACTGCTTATTTTTTTTTTCTATCTATAATATGCATGTATTTACAAAAAAAAAAATGTATATAAGTAGTTTATCAGCCATCTTGTTACCATAACACAAGCATTAGGTTGCTTAGCTTGGGACAAATGGTGATGTGTGAAATGTCCAGGGATTTATTTATTTATTATTTATTTATTTCTTTTTTTTCCGTATCGGGTCGATCGATCAGGTTAAGCTGCGCTTGTCGCGGTCGGTCCATGGATGGGTGACTATCGCTCTTAGCGATAAGACCGCCCATTTACCCTTTGTAAAATTTCTATATTTATGACTGTAATTTATATGGTGCACACGATAAAGAGCTCTGCCATCTTTAAATATACTCATCTAATTCTGTGACTCGCCTAATTCGGTGATATTTGGTTTTGAATTTGAACTTTATCACAGAGGCTTAAGGTTGTATTTCAAACCATTACCCCGTGTCTCGGAAAGCATGTTAAGCCGTTGGTCCCGGCAATATATACTTGATTTGTATTGTACTGTATTATTATCATACGTATACTACTTTGTATCTCAATTATAAGCGGACTGTAAGCGAAATAAAAAAACGTTTGCGTCTCGGGACGCCCAACAGAAGTGATAACTTAAACTAATCTATGGTATATGTCTATCGCACACTAAACACTGAGTAGAGAGAGAGGGAAGCGTCTGTCCTAAATACGACAAGCGCTGTGGGTTAGAGTGAGAGAGGAAGAACCTGCCTACCGCTGCCGTATGCGTGAGAGAAAGGGAAGCCAGACAGACTGGCGCCGTAACGCGTTACGTTACGAAGCGGTTTGTCCTCCCATAAGAAGTTATCACTTCAATAAAATTTCTTACCGATATCTTGAATGTTTTTCAGACTAACATGGCCGAACCCTGGTGCACAGCAAGGTGGAGTAGCTATGCACTCTCGTGCACAGATTGCTGTAGAAACTTCCTCTTTGAAGACTACAGCCACCGTGACTGCTGGTGACAATAGCGAAGCGGTGAGTTTGTTAAAATTATCAAATTCTTAGTTGAAATAAGGTTGATTTTTTCATGTCACTTCTTTTTTAAATGAGAAGGCTTAAGGCCGTGCTAACGCGCAGTGACATTAAAAAAAATCAACCTTATTTTAATAACCCAAACCTCTTTTTTAAACGGTACAAAAATGTACACTCCTCTCCGAGCCAGTCTGTGTAAAGTGTCCGTTTACACAGACCGACACCCTAATTGCGTAACACACGATCAATCGGAATCGGTTTCATTTTGACAGTTCAACAACAGTCATTGCGTTGTTTACGTGTTGAGCAGACAAATTTTTCGAACTTTTGAAGCAATGGGTTAGCAATTTGCTTCAAAATGATTCAGATTCCGATTGATTGTGTGTTACGCAATTCGGGAACTGCTCGGAGAGGAGTGTAGATTTTCGCTACTTTTTTGTAAAATTTTTAGTTTACTACTGGCAACTGGCTAGCCGGCAACTTTTTTTGTCAACCAATAGACGGGCAACAGTTGCGTCGAAACTCGCGGATATAAATGTCTCCGAGCTGTCGCGTCGCGACATGCGCGCACATTCATACAAACCCGTAGATTTGATGTGAGAGACCAATTAGTTGCGAAGACAAAAGTTGCTCGTTGGCGCCCTCCCTTACGGTCTAGTTTTGCTTGTACCGTACCAGAAAGATTCTATTTACCCACCTACGCGTTGTCATACCAACGTAAGGAATTTGAAAAGGTTTTAATTAAAAATGTTAGAAGGGGTTGAAATGAATGTATTGGCATATAACTTAACCTTTTTGACCCTTTATTTCAATATGAATTCTATTTTTAAATTTATTAGAATATAAAAAATATAAAAACGTTAAAAAATAAAAAAAAGGCCCACCGGTATCGGCATCACAGCTACCGGCGGTCAGGGCTCCAGAGAGAGGAACCTCCTGACAATGCGAGCCGTGTCCAGAAGTACCTCTTTCTGAATCAAGCCCTTGATCCAGCTGCCCAACAAGAGCCTCTTCAGGTGTTGGTCGAGGCTCTTGACTATAACCCATTGGCTGTCACGACTATCGGGACAATGATTGCCGAGTCCACATGCCACATGTCGACAACCTCGCGAGCCAAGTCAAGATACTTGATTTGTTTATCTTTCTCAGCTTTCACGAGGTTCTTATCATGCGTGACCCTTTGTTATTATATATAAAAATAGACACTGATAAAAAAGATCTAGAGTAGGGGAAGATCAAAGAAACGATGGATGGACTGTGTGAATGATGATATGGTTAGAAAGGGGGTGACTACCGAGATGACGACTAATACAGGAGTATGGAAGAAAAAGACATGTTGCGCCGGCCATGAATAAGTTGGTATAAGGGCATGACGATGATAAAAAGAACGAGTCAGATAGGCAGTCGCTCCATGTAAAATACTGGTATTCAGCTGCATCCAAAATCAAAAGCCATTTATTCAAATCAGACTGAGAATCAGCACTTTTCGAACGTCCAAATTACATAAGACAGTCCCCTAAAACTCCCGCTCTTCACCACTTTCTAGTGCTGGGAAGAAGTGGCGCAACAAACTCCCCAGCAGCACAGTCTCTTCAGAAAACTTGCTTGTAGACAACCCACTACACTCCGCAACCCAGTTACTATGTAACCAGATACCCCTTGGCAAGACTGGCTGTCTGATTGGTTGAAAGCTAAAATTAAATAAAAACTATTGGTCTTTGACTAACATCCAGAAGTCCAAACTCAAGGTCTGCCAACGAGCAATGGAGCGCAGTATACTAGGTGTTAAGTTAACGGATCGTGTTCGAAACACAATACTGCGCTCCAAAACAAAGATAGCTGACGTGGCTCAAAAGGCTGCCCAACTGAAATGGGACCGGGCAGGACATATCTGCCGTATGCCGGACAAACTGTGGGCCAAAATAGCACAGAATTGGTGCTCTGAGACAGCGAGGCGAGGTCGCGGCAGACAAAGTAGGAGATGGCGGGACGAGCTGGATAGGTTCCTTCAAAACTGGAAGGAGGACGCGCGGGCTCACGGAAGATGGAAGGAGTGGAGGGAGGCGTTTGCCCAGGAGTGGGACAGCGTAGGCTAACATAAAAAATAAAATAAAATAATAACTTGTTTTCTTGCAGAATGTTGATGACAAAAGTGTGTTCTTTGACTGTGAGAGGCCGATGACTGGAGCTGAGGTGTTGGACAAGCTTTTTACATCGAAAAATAATCGTTATGAGTAAGTATGCTTTTGCAGCCTACAATAATGGTTTATGCTTTTTTTTTTTTTTGGACGCGTAATCATCAAATGACCCCTCCCGCTCTGGGTGGGACGGAAGGGAGTGTCAGACTCTTACTGACTAAAACCCACCCGTGTTCCTTCCATAACCCTTTCTGTTCCAGGGCAGCGGTAACCCTTTCGGACGATCCCGCCGCCCTGGCAGGCTTCGGCCCTTTCGGGCCCCGTTATATGGTTTATGCTCATGTGTTAAATGATGCTCTTAAAATAGTTGAAGATGTTTGACAACAAACGTATCCTACTAATATTATAAACGCGAAAGTTTGTATGGATGGATGGATGTTTGTTACTCTTTCACGCCAAAACTACTGAACGGATTTGGATAAAATTTGGAGCACAAATAGTTTATAACCAGGATTAACACATAGGATACTTTTTATCCAGATATTCCTACGGGATCGAAACTTATGCTGGTGAAACCACGGGCGCAACTAGTCTAAGATAAAACAAGTTTTTTTTTGTAATAAATAATACTTTCAAATTGCTACTACCAAGACACAAAATTACAGATAGACACATGGTCACACAAAGGCATTGATCTCCCCTTAATATACAACGTTAAATTTTGATCGTTTTAATCCTTAAAAGGGGTCATTGTCATTGAAAAAAACATCTGTTGGTCCATACATTATGTCGAGTTATGCGAACATAAATCTATGGATCAACTGATTTTTTTTTCACGATTTCAGGTTTGGCCTCGTAGTAAAAGTTGTTCATAATGATGAGTACAATCACCCCTTTTAAGGATTAAAACGATCAAAATATAACGGTGTATAATAATCACACCTTAAGGAGAAACGCTAAGGTAGCCTGATGGTAAGAATATTGTTACTGCCCCGCGTTCTACTGTTTGTTTCTTCTATTAAAGAAAGAAAGAAATTTATATTGTTAAATAGAAGGTCGAGGTAGACCACGGCGGAGGTGGTGCGATGATGTGGTAACATTTGTAGGGCCAACATGGCCAGAGATCTCACAAGACAGAGAGGTTTGGAAGAAACAAGGGAGCAGGACACAATGTAGCGTAACAAAAAAAAAAAAAATCTCGAACGATAAAAAAGGTCCCACGGCTAGAATGTTAATTGTTATTAATTATTTTAATTGTGTTTGTTTAAAATACGTAATATAGGAAACGTGGTTTCAGTGATTGTGATAACCAAATCGCCATACTAGATTTGACAGTAGAATTACTGATTGATCTAAAAACTTTGCTTCTTTATTACAGCTTCCTAACCTCAATCCAGCCATCCTTGATAATCCTGAACAGCATACTTCTGTTCACCTCCCCCCCTTCAGGCTCCTGTGGCCTGATCCTTCCGCCGCAGCACCTGATGAAGACGGCGAATGATGTACTACGGCTCAAGGTCCAGCTCAACAAGATGAGCGCTGATGAGAATACCTCGAAGTTGGATGTTTCTATGCTGGTTAATTATTTTAGGTAAGTCTTAAGTCATCATCATTTTCCTTCCCTTATCCCATGTTACTTGTGGTCGGCGCAACACGTTTTCTTCTTCCATTCTCCCCTGTCAACCGTCACGCTATCATTCACTCCCTTCTCTTTCATATCATTCCTCACACAATCCATCCATCTTTTCTTCGGCCTTCCTCTCCCTCTCCATCCATCAACATGTATATTCATCACTCTTATAGTCACATGCATTTCGTCCCTTCTCATCACATGCCCATACCAAGCTAAACGATTTCCTTTTAACTTTTAGGTAAGTCTTAAGTCGTACGCAAAATACGCGCATTGTCGTGGAGTTGCCGACACCAGCCCGTTTTACCTATTACCTATTAGGCAAGTCTTTTTTTGCGGTCGAAGTGGAGGTTCTTGGGGGACGCCTATGTCCAGCAGTGGACATCTTTTGGCTGAAACAATGATGATAATGTTGATGAAGCTTTTTTATGTTTTTCTACGCCCAGTCGTAGAAAAACAAAAATATCTGACTCTTTGCATTTGCGTGATATCAACATCATCACGGGAAGTATTTTTAAATATTTAATTGAAGTACCGCTGTCCCCGTAGGACGGGGACACGGCGTACGGGGACAACGGGAATAAACGGTTTTCCTGCCCTGGGGGTCTACTCCGAAGTGCAAAGTGCGAATGTTCGGATCGGACCGACACATGGCCGAACCGAATATTATTGAAAAATGCGAAAAAAGTTCGGATCGGCTCAGTCGGGTCGGGAGCATAGTCAATATTCAAAAGAGTGTAGGAGTGTAGGATTGGGACCGACCGAACCAAATAGTAACTTCGTAGCAGGAAACGGCCGAACATTCGGCCGATACTACTTCGTGATGTGCAATTTTGAAACATTTTACCTTACTGCGATGGAGCAGAATCCAGTCGTGTTTATCCACCCTGCGCCTGCGGGGTAATTGCGTAACCAATTACTTGCTACTGCAATGAGTTTCATTTTGACAGTTCAACAACATCGTTGTTTACGTTGTTGAGCAGACAAATTTTTCGAAAATATGAAGCATAGGATTAGCAATATCCTTCAAAATGATTCAGATTGTGATTGATTGTGGCCAAGTAATAACAGCCGCACGGGTCGATCGATCAGGTTAAGCTACGCTTGCCGCGGTTGGTCCGTGGATGGGTGACCATCTTTACATACCGAGACCGTTCCGTGCCTCGAAAAGCACGTAAAGCAGTTGGTTACGCTGTCATTCGTAGATCTTTGACAGTCGTTACGGGTAGTTAGAAGTCTGAAAGTCTGACAACCAGTCTTACCAATCTCTAAACCAGTCGTCTCTCTCGTCGCATCTTGTTATCAAGAAAATCGGTTGTGGAGGTCAGATAGGCAGTCGCGCCATGTAAAATACTAGTATTCAGCTGTATCCGGTCCGACCGGAAGCTGACCGTATAGTTGGGAAAAGGCTAGGCAGATCTGTGTGTACTTATGTACGCGCGTCAGAAGTTATACTTTTAAAAAACAATTTTTAATTGCATGCAAATAATTAATTACAAAAAAGGTTACAATAAAGTTCGTTGTTTAGGCTTAATAATGTTTGTAACATGTCACGGTCCTTTTAAAGAAATTAAAAGCATAATAAAAAACCATAATTTTATGGCATCCAATTTTTTATAGTGAAATGTCCATTGCCTTTTTTTTTATCGATAAGAACAAAGAAGGTTGCTATAAAAAATGCTCAAAATAGGTACAGGCCGGTTTATGCTGAAAAAAGTGACGTATAGCTTTAAATAAAAATAATGAGCGGTTTCGCGGGCAGCTTCAACCTGGTGTGACGGTGATGCACGCGCTTCTTAAAATTTCACTCTCATCATTTTTTCATAACGCGTGGCCTAAAGAAGTATAACTTCAAAAATATATAGTTATATATTTTTGTTGTGTCGTATAAATAAATAAAAACTTGTATTTCAAGCTGCATGATAACTATTTATTATGATGATGTGAATAAATATTTTATTACAGTCAAGAAGAGCCAAAGAAAGTATTCTTCGAGATGGAAGCTATCACCAAGGTGGAGACCACGGGAGGCAACGCTAACTTGCAGCTAACAGTTCATGGTTTACAACCAAGCACCGACAAGGTTACCAGGAAAGAATGGACGGTAAGTTTCTCAACCAGAAAAAACCGGTCAAGTGCGTGTCGGGCCACGCTCAGTGTAGGGTTCTGTAGTTTTTATAACGGCCAAGTGTGGGTCGTATTCGCTGACTGATAGTTTCGTACCATGCTCTAACTAAAAGCCAAACATGACTAGCTACCTAACTTGACTTCTATACAAAGCCTCACCTGATCCGACAAATTTGCACGGAAAGTTTTATTTTTTTTTATTGAAATTTTGATAAGACTTGTTTCGTCGACTATTACTCGTAAACTTGTAAAGCCCACTTAAGTGTGATAATTTCCCTTTAAACTTCGTTATATATAGGTACTACTGCCGTGACATTTGAATTTCTAACTACAACCGTTTAGTTGGTAGAGGCGGGGGACACTTGACTTTAGCGAAAATTGGTAATTTAAAGCTTGATAAGTCACGAACGGTTTACTTAATCAAAAAATAGTCTTGCCAAACCCCTAATATTTTTAAAAGGCCTGTCTAACGATATCCCACACTATGGGATGGACGAAAAAAAAAATTATCATCCCCACTTTACATGTAGGGGAGGTACCCTAAATAATTGTTTTTTCAAAATTTTATTTTAACACTTTTTTGGCGTCATTAACGTGTATACTCATGACAAATTACAATTTTCTAGTACTAATAGTTTTTGAGCTAAACCGCGGATAGACAGACAGACACACGGACATGGCGAAACTATAAGGGTTCCTTGTTGACTACGGAACCCTAAAAAATATAATCTATTCACTGACGCTCCATTTTATAGATAGAAATAAAATAAAATAAAATTGTTTATTTTGTACTTAAATGGAATATCGGAATCACTTTTACACGTCATATAAAGGTACAATAAAGTTCTGTCCGTGTGGTCACACAGCTTTTAGATATTCTTAACGCATATCATCTGCCTATTTTTTTCCAACAACTATGTTGGGGTCGGGTTCCCGTCTAATCAGATGCAGTTGAATATCAGTATTTTACATGGAGCGACTGCCTGTCTGATCTCCACAACCCAGTTACTGGGTAATACGACACCCCTTGATAAGACTGGTTGGCAGACTTTCGGGCTTCTGACGATCCCTAACTACTGTACTGTCATGTACTGAATTCAAGGTACCAGGTTGTGCGTCGATGTCCCTGCAACATTTGCGCACACATGCAGATACAAGAGAAAATATAAAATCATACAACTGAGGTAAAAGTTAACCCTTAATCAAATACTGGGAAATTATTTCCCACTTAGTTTGAAATAACAAAATCAATTTTATTATTTTAATGGCAATACTTAACAGTTTTAACCGTAAAGAAATAAAATCATTGATAAATTATTGAGGTAATATATGGCAACACTTTTCGTAAAGTCCATAAAATGTCATTGGACGTCAATGTCAAAGTCACAAGTAGTGAACTTTTGTAAAAACTAACGGTTGTCTTCGGTCTTTGTGTGTGTTATTGATAAAAAAAATCTGGTAAGTGCATGGACGCAACATTGTCGTCAACTAGACTTATTATCCCAACGTTTTTCTTGAAAATGACGCTGAGTGATGTAATATTTATTGGAAAATTTTAGTCTCCAATAAGTGGGAAATTATTTCCCATTGTTTGTTCCTGCAATACAAAAAAAACAATAAAATATCTATATAAAGTTTTGTCCACTGAATAAAATGTAACAGATGATTGAACCGTCAGACCGACAAAGGGAAATAGCGGTATACGTCAAAAAGAGAATTCTGTCTATATTCCTAATTCTTAGCTTAGTGCTTGTTAAAGGATAATACATAGATTATTGCTTATACATTACACATTACTTTTGCATTTTAGGTTTCTATCTTCTGATTAGTATTATTTATTTCTAGTAATTTTGAAGAATGGATAAGAAAAAGAATATTAGGGTACCTTTAAATATAAAGAATCTACAAAAAGCCGTTGAAAACTTAGCTGATTTGTCGGATTTATCCGATAATGATTCAGAAGGTGACCCTTGCTACGCCGATAGTATAAATTCTCCATACGATAGCTGCTTGAATCAACCGGACGATAACCTTATAGAACAGCGTCTTGAACAGATTTTTGGCTTGGAAGATAATTATAATAACGATTCCATAGAAGACGAACCAATACCGACAACGGAATCACTATTTAATGTTTTATGTCAATCACCGAATAACCAAAACACAATTGATACTACTACATCCATGACTTTAGATTCTGAACAGGATATTTATCATAGCCAACTCCAAGTACAAGAATTATGTTCTGAGGAACAAGACAGTCAGTCATCACATACTCAGCAAGAACCAGTAGACATACCGGATGATTTTTCCTCTATTCCACTCTTTGAGCAAGTAGTGACTACTGACAGACAAGACAACTATTATCGTGATGGCATTTCTATAGAGGAATTATTGGAAAATGATCAGCAAGAGTCTCAAGATCACAATGAAATACTCAGGGATCCCTCTCATCCAAGAGAATGGAAGACGGCACACATATCTCACGATGTTCCGGTTTTTGAAAAGCGTTTTAAACCCAAGGCTAATTACACACACAAAACTTCACCGCAAAGTATTTTCGAACGGTTTTTTCCGGATAAACTGATAATGATAATCGTGGAACAAACAAATAGATACGCCCGTCAGAAAAATAGCTCTAATTGGAACCCAGTTACAGAACAAGACATCAGGGCGTATCTAGGAGTTTTGATCATGATGGGCTTAAATCCACTACCTGATATGGAGTTATACTGGTCGTCTGATCCATTTTATTGCAATAAAGAAGTCACTCAGGTTTTTCCAATCGTGCGATTTAAAAAAATTACGGAAAACCTTCACGTAAACGATAATGAAATGGAACCAGCAAGGGGATCACCTGACCACGATAAACTTTACAAACTAAGACCTTTAATTACAGAACTGAACAAGGTGTATAAGAATGAAGCACATAATTCTGCCGTGCAATCTGTTGATGAGTGCATGGTGAAATTTAAAGGCCGTAGCTCACTGAAACAATATATGCCTAAGAAACCAATAAAAAGAGGTTTTAAAGTTTGGGCAAGGTGTGACGCAAAAACGGGCTATTTGTATCAGTTTGAAGTCTATACTGGTAAAGGCGACAGTACTGAGAATGAAGGACTCGGTTATAATACTGTTATGAAACTTTGTAATAATGTACCAAGAAATACCTTAGTTGCATTTGACAACTTTTTCACCAGCTGCAATCTTATGGAAGATCTTTATAAAAAGAAAATTTATGCAGTAGGAACAGTCAGAAGCAACCGAAAAGATCTCCCGGATATGATAAAAAAAAAGCAACCGAAAGCATTGAGATTACAAAAACATGAATTTGCAGCTGTTACAGCAGAGCCAATCACAGCCATTAAATGGCTTGATACTAAGGAAGTGGCAGTTCTCACCACAGCACATCAGCCACGTGACGTAATGTTTGTGAAAAGAACACAAAAAGATGGTTCTAGAAGAGAGATTCTTTGCCCGACAGCTATTGCATCGTATACACTTAGTATGGGTGGGGTAGATCTGTTCGACCATTTTAGGTCTTCATATCCAATCAATCGGAAATCAAGAAAATTCTGGATGCGACTCTTCTTCTTTTTATTTGATGCATCTATTATTAACTCGTACATCACCTATAATTACACCCATGTTGTGACAGTGCACGGGCACCGAGAATTCAGGTTGCGTTTAGCCCGTGCACTAATAAATAATTATACTGCTCGGAAAGCACAAGTACAACAAGGCGTGCTTTTTAAAAATAAAAAAGGCGGTGTCTTCGGGGTCCCGGATGAAATCCGTTTACTGAATGTGGGCATACACTTGCCAGAGGAAATAAATACATACAAACGATGCAGATACTGCAGCACAAAGAAGAAGGAACAGCGGACCAGAATTCAATGTTCCACCTGTGAAGTAGCTCTGTGCGCTAAAAACTGCTTCAAAACATTTCATACTGTACCATCTCAATAATTTTAATTTTATGTGATTTAAAACATAGTCTCTTACTTTGTTCTTTCATTTTAGATATAATATATTTTTTTTTTTCATTATTTGTATTTTATTTCCATAAATTCAAAAGCAAAACCGGGGTGATTATCTAGTCTAAAACTTGTAGTGAAATGTCTTGAAAAGCTGTAATCTGTACCGAATAATGGGAATTATTTTCCCACTTGATAATATTTTGATATGCAGTAACAAATAACGGGAAATTATTTCCCACCGTAAAACCCCCCTTTCCCCACCCTTTTTTCAAAATTTTATCAAAAATTATGAAATCTATAGACAAAACTTACCTAAAACCAGTCTCAGTTTTTATTTATCTCTTAAAAAGTTTTCCGTTTGATTAAGGGTTAACAACACTTTCATAAATCCCTCTCACAGCACCTCTGACATGTCTATAAAATCTTCATCCATACGCCATAGTACTCGCATACAACGGTCGTTGTAGCAAAATTGTAGCACGTGCCGTTCCTTAGTTTCTGCCCACCCCCTTGGGAACTTGGCGTGAGTGGAGGGGTAAAAGGAAGTTCATGTAACAGTCGTTGATATTATGGGACGTACCCTTTTTACATCATTTACCTTTTACTTCACGATTTACAAAGTAAGGGTATGACTGCCATTGTAGACGTGGGAAATAATTTTGTTATAGCAGAAAGTGGGTGTGAGAAAAGACAAGATATTATGTGCAAATAAATGTCACTGTATCGTTAAGAATACAGGGGCTCTACTCCGAAGTGCAATTAGTGAGAATGTTCGGATCGGACCGACACATGGCCGAACCGAATATTATTGGAAAATGCGAAAAATGTTCGGCTCGGCTCAGTTGGGTCGGGACCATAGTCAATATTCGAAAGAGTGTAGGAGTGTAGGATCGGAATCGACCGAAGCAAATAGTAACTTCGTAGCAGAAAACGGCCGAACATTCATTCATTTATCATTTCGGCCGATACTACTTCGGAGTAGACCCCCAGGTATATGTTTTAAGGTTTATGATTTTTAATAGAAATTAATAAAACATTTTAAATAATTAAATAAACCGACTAACGATAGGAATAATCGATTTGAGGAATCAGAATCGATATGATGACTCGAGAACACTCAAAGCGCGGGAATTTTTAATCTGTACGGCGGTACGGCGTGAAGTTTGGATAGCTGTATTTGGTGGTGTAACATTGGTTGTATAAATATATAATTGTTAAACACAGTGACCTGAGTTTTACTACAGGATGAAATTAAAAAACCAACTAACTCGAAATAGGACGTTTAGTAACTGTTACATAATCATTATACATTGTCATTCCATCAACATCACCAGCCTACAGCAGTCTACTGCTGGACATACGCCTCTCCTATTGCACGCCATTCAACTCGATTTTCGGTAACTCTCATCCAGCTGCTACCAGCCATCCTGTGAAGATCGTCGCTCCACCTAGCCTCAGGGCGTTCTACCTTACATTTACTGATTCGCGGTATCCACTCAAGAACACGTCTACCCCAACGGTCATCGGTTCTACGGCTAATATGGCCGGCCCATTGCCACTTCAGCTGGCTTTTCTGTGGGCTACGTCGACAACTTTGGTTCTCTGCTGGATCACCTCGTTACGGATTCGATCCCTCAGAGAGACTCCAAGCATAGCCCGTTCCATAGCTCGCTGAGCGACCTTGAATTTATGGACCAGCCGCACCGTGAGTGTCCACGTTTCGGCTCCGAAAGTCATAACTGGCAGGACGCACTGATTGAAGACGTTTTCGTCTCTGTGGAATACGCGACGAAAAGACTTGACGAAGCTTCCCAAACGCCAAATTGTCATTTCCCAAATCTAAACTCTTGAAAATAATCGTGTAATTATCGTCTTAGATAGTGCAAACTAAGTAAACACGAATTCACGGCGTTCGAATAAAATAATAAATATATCAAAACAAAACTAAATGTATCAATTTTAGAGCGCGCCCGATAAACAATCTATTCGTCGCAGAGGTCACAACATGAAGCAAGTTGGCAACGCGTTAAACTAGCGTTCATTTTCCTTAATTTTGACCATTCCTACGAAAAAAATAGCGCGCGACGACGTTACCAAATCGCTTGCCTACGCGCACGTATGTTCTGCGCATCCCTATACTTAATGACATGCTCTAAATTTACTCGGAATCGCCCTGTGCACAAGAAATATCGGACATATGTACACGATAATTAATTGTCTATATTATTATATTAGTTCCAAACACTTTTGTAACACGGACTAGCTGCATGCGAAAATGAACATTTTAAAGTATTTTACGGGACTAATAACATTAATCGCCGCCATCTTCGCCAAACGTCATATCGTATCGAAAAAGATTAGGGATGCCCAATCGATGCATTTAAACGTTGCAATTGCATACACTTAGGCTTAAGAAATAAACTGCATAGATACCTAATTATCTAGGTAGGTACAAAAAATAGCTAAATGTATTACCTATGTTATTGTTTTTTAGTTTCATAATAATCACTAGGAGCTATGAAAAACTATACCTAACTAGCTGACCCGGCAAACGTTGTTTTGCCATATAAATTATTTCTAGCTGCCCGGCGCTACTTCGTTCGCGTGGTGTGCTACCCCCTACCCTACTCCTACCCTACTTCTACCCTACTCCTACACTACTCCTACCCTACTTCTACCCTACTCCTACACTACTCCTACACTACTCCTACCCTACTCCTACCCTACTCCTACCCTACTCCTACCCTACTCCTACCCTACTCCTACCCTACTCCTACCCTACTCCTACCCTACTCCTACCCTACTCCTACCCTACTCCTACCCTACTCGCACCTACCCTACTGCAAAACCGTGGAAATCGGTTCGTGCGTTCTGGAGTTATAGCGTCAGGAAGGAAAACTCGACTCATTTTTATATAGTAGAAGATATTCGTTGTTATGGTTCGATTATAACCTCAAAATCTAATACTTTTTTTGAAATATATCTATTCTGCAGCTAGTCCGCTGTAAAAATAAGATCTTCTATGAGTTTACTAATGATCGACAATACAACACATAATTTTCCGATGCTCTTGGTTTCAGGGCGAACAATGTATGGGCGCGCTTATCCTTTGATATTTTCATTTGGCGCACCTTTTCAATTTCCTTATCGTGTACATCTAGAAAACCACGACATTTTCAAACTAAATCTTTAACAAAATTCCTTTCTTAGATCTGCCTCCGAGAACAAGACATCAGCCACGCGGCCTCAGACCAGGACATATCCATCCACCCAGCGTCTTACGAAGGTCACCTAACCCTGACCTACTCAGGGAACAAGACTGACTGCTTCGAGTCAGGACCTGCTTCCGAATTGACGTTGAAATATAAAGGGGTGCCGCAAAACCTGTATGGGAAGCTCGAGAGATACTTTGAGGTTAAGATCTTTGGGAGCAATGTGAGTATTTTGATTCTATATCTTATTTATATATTTTAAGTGCCCCGTTGGTCTCCTTTTGGGGTCTTGGGTTCGAATTCCGGGCCGAGCAAAGTGTTACTGAGTTTTTCCATTAGGAATTTCTTAGTAACAGTCAGGAATTTGGAAGTTGGCGGTGTGATATCATCGTGGCTCGAAAAGCACGTTAAGCCGTTGGTCCTGTCGTCCCATCGGAATATGAGAGTGAGGGAAGAGGGAGTGCACCTGTGTCAGCGCGCACACTTGTGCACTATAATATCTCCCGCACCGAAGGCCAGTCTTGGAGATTGGCCGCCGTGGCCGAAATACGGTCTGGAGGACTTTCTTTATTTATTTTACTCTTCTAGTACTAGCAGTCAACCCCAAAGACAGCGAAAAAAAAATGTATTAAGTACCATGGTCGGGGAAGTCCTCCTCATCATTAAAAAAAAAAACGGGTTGCACTCCGGGAGTGCCGGCAGAAGTGAAAACTTTAATATTAACGTTGTGCATTTTTCCAGTCCGCTCACAGCTGTTTGAGCGAGCGCGCGTGCACAGCGAGTGCTATACCGAGCGGTCATTGACCTTGTGAAGTTACAATGTCAAAGCTAACAGTGAAGTGTAGTAATTGCAACGTCGTGATTAATGAGTTGCTCGCTTTCATTCAAAATAAAGCGGCAATCATGGATGAGGACAGTATGCTTCGCCTATGTGCTACTGCTTTTACAGAAGAAGAAATTACACTTGCAAAACAGCTGTTGTTCGAGTCAGTTGATACATCTCGCCGAAAAGTTAAGCGAAGGAAGGAAGGCAAAGCTCGAAAAGACATCGAGGATATCATTGCGCTAATAAAGGAAGTTGATCCTGAGTTATTGCCGGTTTTTGTGGCCAGACATCTCCATAAACTCCCACCAGTAACGTTCGACCACCTGGACGCTACTAGGCTTCTGAGGGATATTATTAAACTACAAGAAGATGTGGCGGTTATTAAAGAAAAATACGTCACGACGGAGGATCTTAATGAAATGAAAATATCGAGCAATTCAGGATATAGGAGCATCAATGTGAATCGTAGAAGAGGAGCGTGTTTATTCGACAATCATTTTGGGTACGAGGGTGGTCCAGTTGGCTTATTAACACATGCTGTTCATGAGAGGTCAACGACCGAAGCGATTGATAGATATGAAGGTGGTGTAAGCGAGAGGCACGATGATACGATTATAAGCAATAGTGTCGTCTCGTCGGCGGTGGCGCGCACGCAGGTGGAGAATGACGACGCTAGGTGTGGGAGGGGTAGTGTTGAGCGCGTGGAGGACCCTACCATGGTTTCGACGAAAAGTGACGTCTGCGTAACAGAGACAGCGACACCGGCGGTGATGAAGGAAGCAAGGGACGGAGTAATGAGGCCCACTGCCGCGCCGAGCGGTGACATATTGGCGCGGGTAGATACACATAGTTCGTCAACTCCTGATCGTCTCAAATGCAAACAATTTTCGGATGTTTTGCGAGAAGGCGGTGAGTGGAAAAATAAGTCGCCAAATGAAGGTTGGATTGAAATACAGCGGAGAAGAGTGAAAAATCGTTTTGTTGGGTTGAAAGGCAAGGCAGATATAAGGCCTAATTGTACTTTTAGGGCAGCTGATGTTAATGTTCCTTTTTACATCTATAATGTAAACAAGGAAACAAAAATGGAAGACATAGTTACGTTTATCAAGAGTAAAACGAATGTAGAAATTGTATTACGTAAGATAGATATGAAAAGGAACAAGGGGTACGCGGCTTATAGATTTTTAATACCTAAGCGGGAGTTGAATGTTTTTATGGATGTGAATCTGTGGCCCGCTGGAGTATCTTTCCGTAGGTTTGTTTCCTATAATAATAGTGCAACCGAGCGACAGCAGGGTGATTTGCAGCAGAGTGACAGTGAAGTTAATAATAAATCCCGTTAATGGATAGCACGCTGGTTAGTGATAGCAATAATTTATTTACTAAATTTGTAAGTTATAACTGTAAGTCTTTAAAGAGATCAATCGTGTGTATACAAAACCTCTGTAAGTCTGTGGATGTCATTGCGTTGCAGGAAACCTGGTTATTGCCGCATGAGGTGTCGATACTTGGTAGTGTGGATGATAACTTTGGTTATTTTGGGAAATCTGCGGTAGATACATCAGCGGGGGTATTGAGGGGAAGGCCATATGGTGGGGTGGCTCTTTTATGGAGAAAGTCGGTATTTACATCCGTATCAGTAATACCTTGTGTGAGTGACCGTATTGCGGCTGTCAGAGCGACATGCGCTGATCGCACGTTGTTATTGTTTAGTGTGTACATGCCGACTAACTGTATCGATAACTTAAATGATTTCTGTGAGTGCCTCAGTGAAATTGCTGCTATCGTTGAGGGTGTGAGTTTGGAGCATGTATATATATTGGGTGATTTTAATGCGCACCCGGGTGAACTATTTAGTCGGGAACTATTAAGTTTTTGCGGTGAACAGAGTTGGCGCTGTACCGATTACATTAAGTTCGGTATAGACTCTGACACTTATACGTTTGTCAGTGATGTCTGCGGGAGCAGACGTTGGCTTGACCATTGCTTGGTGTCTGAGGCAGCGTGGAAAACAATAGATAAGTTTGAAGTTTACCATGATATTTACTGGTCTGACCATTTTCCACTTGCCATTCAAGTTAACATTGGAATGGTTAGGCCAATGATTGCATCAGCTAGACTGGGAAGTAGGATAGTTGATAGGGCTATATGGGGTGAAAGAGATGCGGCACAAAAAGACTGTTACTGTAGGTTATGTATGGAGAAACTCAAAAATGTAGATTTCCCATCTGAACTCGGAAACTGTTGTGATCATTTTTGCCATAACAAGGAACATAGTAAAATAATTGATGCATTGTACATTGATATTGTGACGTCGCTTCGGGAAGCGGCAGAGGTTAGCTCTAGTGTGTCGAGAGATGGGAGGGGTCGGCGTACAGTGATTGGGTGGAACAGGTATGTCAGGGACGCTCACGGGAACGCGAGAAGGGCCTTTCTTAACTGGGTGTGGTATGGAAAACCTCACACAGGGCACATGTTTGTGGAAATGAGAGAGACGAGAAAAGTTTTTAAACAAAAGTTAAAGTTTTGTCAGGATAATGAGGAACAAGTTAGGATGAACATTTTGGCAACAGAACATAGGAGCAAGCATTTCCAAAAATTTTGGAAAGCCACACAAAGATTGAGCCCTAAACCTGCGGTTCCGGTGAGCGTTAATGGCATGACTGAACCTGAGGAGATTGCGAACATGTTTAGAAGGCATTTTGGAGTAACCTCGTGGCTTCAAACGGAGGAACGGGGTTGTGTCGCTGAGAGTAGATTGTCTGGTGATCCGATTAATATCTCATCAAAAGAGATACGGAATATCATACAGTCGATGACCAGGGGCAAATCTCCGGGTCACGATGGTCTCAGCATAGAACATTTCCAGTATGCTGGTCCACATCTCCCAAGAGTCCTAGCTATGCTGTATAATCTTTGTGTGAGGCACTCGTATCTACCAACTGATCTGATGAGGACGATAGTTGTGCCCATAGTCAAGAACAAGACCGGCGATGTCTCAGACAAAGATAATTACAGGCCGATATCGTTGGCCACGGTAACAGCAAAGGTTCTTGACGGTGTGCTTGAGCGGAGAGTAACCAGACAGCTCAATCTACATGATGCACAATTCGGTTTTAGAGCTGGGCTGTCCACGGAAACTGCTATACTGGCGCTCAAGCACACGGTCAGGTACTATACTGATAGAAACACACCTGTGTATGTTGCTTACTTGGATCTCTCCAAGGCGTTTGACCTGGTTGATTATTATATCCTATGGTCGAAATTGCGTGAGCAAGGTCTTCCTAATGAGCTCGTTAAGCTCTTAGACTACTGGTATGATCACCAAATCAACCAGGTCAGATGGGCGGGTTCTTTTTCAGGGGCGTATGGGTTGGAGTGTGGGGTGAGGCAGGGAGGTTTGACTTCCCCGGCGCTCTTTAGTCTATACGTCAATAAGTTGATCGAGGAACTCAGCAGCACTGGTATCGGATGCTCTATTGATGGTGAGATTATTAATAGTATAAGTTATGCAGATGATATGGTGCTGCTGAGTCCCTCGATTGATGGACTCAGACGGATGCTGGAGATATGTGAGAGATACGCCACGTCTCATGGTTTGTTGTACAATGTACGGAAGAGTGAGCTTGTGGTGTTTAGGGTTGGTACTAAGAAGCCTAAGACAGTTCCTCCGGTATTTCTATATGGTGTACCACTAAATAGAGTGTCGCATTTTAGGTACCTTGGTCACATTGTAAATGAGGACTTAAATGATGACAGTGATATTGAAAGGGAGCGAAGAGCGTTGGCGGTCCGATGTAATATGCTGGCCCGTAGGTTTGCACGATGTACTAGAGAAGTGAAACTCACTCTGTTCAAGGCGTTTTGCCAGTCCTTCTACACGTGCAGCCTGTGGGTTAGACATACGCAGAGGGCCTACAACGTTCTTCGCGTCCAGTACAATAACGCCTTTAGGGTGCTGTTGGGGCTCCCGCGGTTCTGTAGCGCATCGGGGATGTTTGCGGAAGCAGAGACAGATGGCTTTCATGCTATTATGCGAAAAAGAACAGCATCCCTGATGCGTAGGATTCGGGCGAGCACCAACAGCATTCTAAAGGTAATATCTAATAAATCAGATTGCCCGTTCCTGTGGCACTGGACCCGTATGCACAGCTGCAGGTCTGGTGCAGCGGGAAGCGGGCATAGTTATAGTTATAGGTTTATGAATTAGTATTTTTATAGTTTATTTTAGTTTTTTGCTCAGAGTGTTACTAACGTAGTTTTAAATGTGTTACTAACAACAATATGAATCATTTGTGTTCGAAATAAATAAATAATAATAATAATAATTTTTGATTTTTTGGAATGCGGTCTACTCTACCTCCGTCTTACGAATTTTCGATCAGGTCACGTGTCCTGACGCGAGCTCCGTCTTTCGAATTTTCGATCAGGTCACGTGTCCTGACGCGAGTTTAACATTTTTTACCCATCACAAAAAATGCACAACGCCGCTAAAGAAGTTTTCACTTCAAAAAAATGTCGTGAGTAAAGTTTTGAGTATGAAATTATGAATGTCGATGGCTATAAGAGTAGGGGAAGACCAAAGGAACGATGGATGGCTGTGCGAGTGATGATATGGTTAGAAAGGGGGTGACTGTCGAGATGGCGGCTAATAGAGAAGTATGGAAGAAAAGACACGATGTGCTGACCACAAAATCAGGGTGGGGTGCAAAGAGTCTGATAAAAAAAGGCTTCATCAACATTAGAAAGGGGATGACTGTCGAGATGGCAGCTAATAGAGAAGTATGGAAGAAAAAGACACGTTGCGCCGTCCCCAAATAAATAGGGATAAGCCAGGCAGGGCAGGGGACTGATGATGATTTGTAGGATCTCAGCTTTTCTTTAATGATGATGAGCATTTCAAAACTAAGACGCATTACTGCCAGAAGACGGTTGTGTTAATGTGAAGCTTAAAGTTTATCTTTTCTAATACAGCTATCAGAAATGGGCATCCTGGAGTCGGACATAGTGACACAGACGGCTTTCGGACAACTGGTGAGGAGCTACAGCAAGGAGCCGCTGAACATGACTGCAGTTATAAAGGTAAGCAACAAAGAGCCAGTCGAGGAAGGCGCGGTCGCAGACCAAGATTTTGGGGTGGGTCACCAAGTAGTAAGTTAGTAAGGCAAGTAAATCATGCAGACTGTCGACAGCTTGAATGATTTGGGGGGGAGGGTCATGACCCCCACGACCACGATGTTCCCTGATGTTCCCTACAATGTATACTATACTACGTATCTATATATATAAAAATCAATGCCACTTTTCGTTGTAATTTTATACCTCAAGAACGGCTGTAGGAGTAGTGTAGGAGTAGGGTAGGAGTAGGGTAGGAGTAGTGTAGGAGTAGGGTAGGAGTAGGGTAGGAATAGGGTAGGAGTAGTGTAGGAGTAGTGTAGGAGTAGGATAGGAGTAGGGTAGTAGTGTAGGAGTAGGGTAGGAGTAGGGTAGGGGGTAGGACACCACGCGAACGAAGTAGCGCCGGGCAGCTAGAAATAATTTATATGGCAAAACAACGTTTGCCGGGTTAGCTAGTAGTATTATATTATCCATGAGCATACTTATAATAAAGTTGAAGAGTTTATTTCTTAGAACGCGCTGATCTCTGAAACTACCAGTCGGATTTAAAAAAATATTTTTGTATTTGATAGCCTAATTCTAGGGGAAGGCTGTAGGCTATTTAACATTACGCTAGAATCGATAAGAGCCGAGCAAAAATAAATAAAGGAAAAGTGAACGCTAATCAAAAAACGAAGTGATAGCGACGGGAATCTTATAAAATTTTATAATAATACTAGCTGACCCCGCAAACGTTGTTTTGCCATTTACATTATTTCTAGGATTTTTTTATATGAACAATAGATGTTGGCTGATTCTCAGAACTACCCGATATGCACGCAAAATTTCATAGAAATCGGTCCAGCCGTTTCAGAGGAGTTTGGTAACAAACATCGCGACACGAGAATTTTATATATTACAAGCTGACCCGGCAAACGTTGTTTTGCCATATATAAATTATTTCTAGCTGCCCGGCGCTACTTCGTTCGCGTGGTGTCCTACCCTACTCCTACCCTACTCCTACCCTACTCCTACCCTACTCCTACACTACTCCTACCCTACTCCTACCCTACTCCTACACTACTCCTACCCTACTCCTACCCTACTCCTACACTACTCCTACCCTAGGGTGGACATCCCTTATCACTTAAGGGTTTGAAAAAAAAAAAAAAAAGTAGATAGTAGCCGATTCTCAGACTTACTGAATATGCATAAAAAATTTCATAAGAATCGGTCAAGCCGTTTCGGAGGAGTATGGCAACGAAAACTGTGACACGAGAATTTTATATATTAGATTAAGTTTTTCGACTACCACGCGAATGAAGTCGCGGGGAGAATTCTAGTAAATATGTTTTTTGCGAGATTTCTGGGTTGGCCCCGGAAAAGTTGTTTCAAAACCATATTATTATGAGCAATATCTCAAGGGGTTTTCAGTTATTTCACTTTGTATAGAGCCATCAAATCTGACATGAACTAACAGACAGACCCGGAGCAATTTATTGCAGGCCATAAAAATATTTGTTTCCTGCTAAAGTTAAAAAACCGGCCAAGTGCGAGTCGGACTCGCGCACCGAGGGTTCCGTACAATTTAAAATTATTAAAAATATTTTTATTATAATATGATGTAACTAAAAATTTACGGTTTTCGCCATTTTTCCTCTGTGCTATAAGACGTTGCTTTGTACCAAATTTCAAGATTCTGAGTTCACGGGAAGTACCCTGTAGGTTTTGATTCCCTTGCGAGTGTCGAAAATTTGCGGCATAAACGGCTGTATCTTTTGTTTGCGTTGGCTTAGAAGTTTGATTTTTTCACAGCTCCAAGAGTCAGTAGACTTCAGTATTTGATATAAATTCCAGCTTGATACTTCCACGCGTTCCTGAGAAAAAGGGTCTTGACAGACACACGGACGGACAACAAAGTGATCCTATAAGGGTTCCGTTTTTTCCTTTCGAGGTACGGAACCCTAAAAATAAGTTTCAAAAGTTTTAATTTATTTTGTTGTATCTGTTATTTAATACATAATAAACAGTGGAAGGAGGAGGAGCTGTGATGGCTCAGTGGTAACCGCCGTGACTTACGGGTTGTAGGTCGTAGGTTCGAACCCAGACAGGCGCTTTACTTTGTGTAAATTATTTCATCACCACTGCTCTCAAAATGGTAAAAGAAAACATAACCACAAAATTCGAAGACATGTGACATCTACCAACCCGCACTGGGCCCGCGTGGTGGATTACGGCCCACTCCCTCTCGCCGAGAGGAGGCCTGTGTCCCAGCAATGGGAACATTATAGGCTGATTATGTGTGTGAGTGTGGAAGGAACTTCTTTCCAACTTGGTGTCCCTTGATACCGCTCATTTTTTCAAACACGCCCGTGAAAGTCTGAACTACAATGAAGTTTTTAATCATGTATTTTGTATTCTCTAGGAGAGGAACGGCCTAGCTTCCGTGAGTGTGAACAAGGGAGCTGACATGCAGTTCAAATCAGATAACTTCGCGTGGTTATTGGACAGCTGGACTGATATGCAGATCATGAAGACCTTAGGATTATACCGTACGTAGTATACAGGGTGACAGGCAAACTCGACGTATTACTTGTAAGGCGTTGTACTTTTTTTTTTTATTGACAATGGGCTCACTCTTGACCTCAATCCAGCCCAGAGGCAGAGATGAGATCTACGGTGGAACGAGCTTGCCCAGAAGAAGCCTATTCACTCTCGCCCTGAAGAAATTAGGGTTGAATGAACTCGGGAATGCAGACGCAGGCAGACAATTCCACTCCTTTGCTGTGCGCATCAGAAAAGATGATGAGAAGCGCTAGAGGTTATTAGAGTACTAGAGGTTATTAGCAACAAATTTAGTCCAGTTATAGGGTTCAAAACTGGGTTGTTACCGAGCTGTGTCGGTTCTCGATTTTTCAGAATTTTTTTGACTTGTTACCAAAAACAATTATTACTATTCCACGACATTTAATTGATACTTTTTTGAAAGTTGAAAAATGAATGATCATTTAAAAAAAAATGCTTGCAGAAATTACATAATCTCAGAAATAAAAGGTCTCAGAAAAAAAAAATGCTGTTAATAGATTTTTTTTTAACCATCCAGTTTTGACCCCTAGTTCACTGGACTTAATTTGTTGCTAATGACCTCTAGTTGAACCCCTTTCAAGGAATACGTCGAGTTTCCCTGTCACCCTATATTGTGAGACCACGAGACTAACGGCACAGTCCCGACTTTTGAGCATGGGGTCCTGGGTTCTCAGGTCGGGAAGTGTCATTGTGTTTTGTGTTTTCCATTAGGAATTTCTGAGTAACAGCCTGAAGCTTGGAAGTTGGCGGTGTGATACCCTCGTGTCTCGCAAAGCCGTTGTTCCTGGGCCTGATCTCTCTCCGGTCGTGTCGAATTTTACCGTCACTTGTAACCTTAATAGAGGAGAAATTTTTTTTACAAAAAAAAACCGACATCCATCAAAGTGAAAAATAACTTTAATTTCGGAAGTCGGTGTCTTTGGTTTTTGTATTTCGTTTTTCGAAACCGACTTCCGAAATTAAAGTTATTTTTCACTTTGTGGTGTTTTTATGGAATTCGGTTGTTTGTTTTTGTAAAAAAGTTTTTATTTTTCACTTTTTTGTTGTGATATTTTTTTTGATTTTACAAAAACCGCTTGTCCAATTTTAATAAAATTTTTATGGGGCCATTTGGGAAGTATACCCTTTCCAACAAAAAAATCCAACGAAATTTTTCAAATTGGTTGGCAAGCGACGGAGTTAAGCGCGAACAAACATAAAAAAAAAGAAAAATCCAAACATCCGAATTGAGAACCTCCTCCTTTTTTAGAAGTCGGTTAAAAAGAGTGTATGATGGTATCACTTTTGTGAATTAACTGTTGCCATACAACGTGGCAATGCCACCAGTCTCTAGGGTACATTAAAACTCGACAGCGATGCGGAGGAATATTTCACCACAACATTTTAGTTTATTATAGGATATTTTATTTCAGTGAGAGCTACTATTGGTTGTTCTAAAAGTGCTGCGTAATAATAATAATAATCGTTTATTTGCATGAAATATGGTGCTTACAGATGTCATAATACAATTCATAGTACTTCATATTCCGCCTACTAAATTCAGCATGCAAATTTTGGATGTGCCACGATTCATAGTTATTGAATGTATTCATTAAAATTTATGTTAGAAAATGTCAATAAAAAAAAGAAATTACTAATGTCAAAATAAGAATAAAGGCAAGTCAAAATTAATAAAATTACAGGAATTTTAAAATTGATTAAATTACAGAAATGTCGAAATTAATTGAATTACAGAAATGTCAAAATTAAGTAAATTACATACTTATACTTATTATTATAAATATCTTTTGTCTGTAAAAAGTTATAAGTTATAACGTCTTATCACTTGTTTTAACTGTTTCACAAAGAGCTCTCTTTTAAAGGGGTGAGCAGAAGTACACTTGTATTAGGACACTCACATTTCACCAGTTATATTTAAGTAGTATGTCAATAAATTAAACAAAAGCAGCCGGAGAGCAGCTGTGGTGGCCCAGTGGTAACTACCGCGATTTACGAGTTGTAGATCGTAGGTTCGAACCCGGACATACGCTTTACTTTGTGTAACTGATTTCATCACCGCTGCTCTCAAAACGGTGAAGGATAACATCGTGAGGAAACACGGCATGTCTTAGAACAAAAAATTCGAAGACATGTGACATCTACCAAACTGCCCTGGGCCCGCGTGGTTGATTACGTGCCAATCTCTTTTCACCGAGAGGAGGCCTGTGTCCCAGCAGTGGGAACATTATGGGTTGCTTATGCTAGACCAGAAAACCTGACTCCAATCTGCTAATGAGCAGTTCCTGATGGAAAAGGCCCAATTCCACTTTGCATGATCTAAAGTTCGAACTCGGGACTCTCAGCCGGCGACTTAAAACCACTAGGACAGCGACACAGTACCAGCTGGTTGCTTATTAAAAGCCGTTTCTTTCTTTGTAGGTGAATGCCGCGTACAAGAGAACCTGGTACAGATGCTGTTTGGAGACGCTGAGCATATCATGACTTCAAACTGCGTCGAAAATGTTGTTTTAGCGGACTGCACTGAAGAACCGAAGTATGTATAACTAGCTGTTGTTCAGGACTTGGTCTGCAATCCAGGATGAAAAGTAGCCTATGTCCTTTTCCATATCATGGTTTATCTGTGCCAAGTCTCATCGAAATCCGTTCAGCAGTTTTAGCGTGATAGCGTAACAAACATATACAGGGTGGCAGGGACATAGACTCGCAGACTGTAACCATGGATTCAGCACATGAGTTTAGACCCCATAGCGTAGAAGTATTTCGTCGGTTATAAAAAAAAATCTTCTGTTTCATAGAAAAGTGCAATACCTACGCGGTCAAAATGTATGGAACAGCAATATTTTTTTTTATACAAAAAATCATTAATATTACAAAGAGTTCCCTCTCTTTGTGTGCTACACGCCGTGATGTCTCCCAGTCCTTAAACAAGGACTGGAGTACGAGATGTTGGTCGTCCGGCGGCGAGATGGGCAAACTACATTGTTGCCATCGCGGGCAAAACCTGAATGAGGCTGGAGCACAGGAGCGTGGTCATTGGCACAAGAAAAGAGAGGCTTATCTATGGCCAGCAGTGAGCTGTGAAGTCGGGCTGTGGATGATAATGATAAGTCACACGTATCGTATTCTATTTTGTATCTCGTGTGACCTAAAGCTGCACTTTAGTCACGTTTTTCTGTGTAACAATGGACTACTTAGTCACAGAAAAGCATGATTTAAGTGCGGGTCTAGGTCACACAGTGCTATGAATACATTTTCTGGCCTATTTTTAGCCCAAAGAATCAGCATTGCTATCCAACGTGGTAATGCTGCCAGCCTTTTGGGCACCTATCCCATTGACAGTGTTGCGGACGAATTTTTTGATGCCCAATGAGCTCCTACATTTTTCTATATTTTTTCGTATATAATTGTATATAGTATATATTAGTGTTAGTTCGATAAATAAAAATGTGAATAACTGTTTAGACGGTACTTATATCTAAAAAACAATTTTTAACTAAAAAAAAAACATACATTTTTAACAACATACTCGTATATTATTCATTCAGATTCGCAGTGATTAAAGTAAAAGATGGCGTCAAAGTTTACACTGGAGGCTTCTACGTGCTGGTGAAGTCACAGGAAGACGACGAGAAGCCAGTGGTAGATAATAGCCACGCTGGTAATCACTTCTGGTAAGTATTCAGCGTATAAATTATGTTGGAGATTCCGTAGCAGGTCGAGGGGCTTGTGGCTCAGGAGGGCCTTGTTGCTAAGGAGGGACTTGTGGCTAAGGAGAGGCTTGTGGCTAAGGAGAGGCTTGTGGCTAAGTAAGAACAGTCGCACGGGTCGATCGATTAGGTTAAGCTACGCTTGCCATGGTTGGTTCGTGGAGGGTGACTTTGCATACCAAGACCTCTCTGTGCCTCGGAAAGCACGTTAAGCCGTTGGTCCCGGCTGTCATTCCTGCGTCTATGACATTCGTTACGAGTCGTCAGGAACCTGAAAGTCTCACAACCATTCTTACTAAGGGGTAAGACGTATTGCCTAGTAACTGGGTTTGGAGGTCAGATAGGCAGTTGCTCCATATAAAATACTGGTTGAGGTCTGTGATTCTGCCTGTCAGGGTAGCGGGATCGTTCGAAAGGGTTACCGCTGCCTTGGAATAGAAAGGGCTAAGGAAGGAACACGGGTGGGTTTTAGTCAGTAAGAGTCTGACACTCCCTTCCGCTCCACCCAGAGCGGAAGGGGTCATTTGATGATTTCCCATCCACAAAAAAAAAAGTCTGTGATTCTGCTGAGTTCGCTGATAGAATAAATAATAACTAAAGTAATGAGATTTTGGTCTGAGAACATCCCGTCAAATAAGAATATAATCATCAAAAGATACTTGAGTAATTGTATTCTTAATTTCTCATCTTTTCCCTTTTCCTTACAGGATTACCTACATCCGGAATACCGTGAAAATAGTATCCCGTTTCACGGATCTCCAAGTTTATTATAACAGAGATGAATTAGTTACATTAGTACCCCATGTATATTTAGACACAGTTTGTGGTATGTGTACTCACAGGCATGTTTATAATGAATGCTAGGTTTTTGTTGTAAAGTAATTATACACTGTTCCTTTAATTAAAATTACAAATCATTGGTGATATTAACCATTGTGTACATCGAAAAAATTACGAAGGCAATTTTGCCTGCAAAATTCGTCAGTGCAGGTAAAGTTGGTACTACCGGATTTTGAAAGCTTGATCAAGTTTCTAATCAGTACCTACGATGTTGTAAATTATTGTTATATTTACTAACTAGCTGCGCTCTACGGTTTCACCCGCATAAGTTTCGATCCCGTGGGAATATTGGGATAAAAAGTATCCTATATGTTAAACCTAGCTATAAACTATCTGTGTGCCAAATTTTATCTAAATCCGTTCAGTAGTTTTGGCGTGAAAGAGTAACAAACCATCCATACAAACTTTCGCATTTATAATATTAGTGCGATATAACAGTAATCAACTAACAGACAGTAGTCAGTAAGTAGACATGAGGTTTTCATAATCACAATCATTTACTTGTCAGAATATGGCACGTAAATCTTTCTTTCTTTCTTTTTTAAAAACGTTGCCCCACACTAGGAATTTCTCCTGTGTCGTGGGTGCGTTTACAGACATAGAAAATGAAAAACAGCCAGACCCGGAACAACTAATTGTAGGTCATACAAATATTTATTCCGTGCGGGAATCGAACCCGCTGGAAATGGAAATGGTTATGATTATGCATAAAATCTTCACTATTTGTGTAGCTAGGGATTTTATCTAGGTGGGGTCATCACACAATCTAATCACAGACAATTAATGACAGCCCAACTCTACAAACCAATCTAGACGACAAATCTTGGTCAAAATTAATTTTTATATATAGGTATATATTATATTGGTGGCTGGTAGAGAATGCCTAAGGCATTAACTCCGCCGTTGTACGTTTTTGTGCGAAAAGTTTTAATAAATAAATAAATAAAACAGTTATTTTTCTTTTGAGGTACAGAACCCTAATATAAAGCGATTAAACAGTATAAGTACTTTATTACTGTCGATTTTTCAAAGTGTTTTAAGTGGGCATTGCCCACTCTTGCCCCCTGGTTACGCCCAAGCTCTTCATTAAAATTAACTTGTATTGGCTCTCAGTAACCAGCAGTTATTATTTAAGGATGATTTCCACCAAACGGCTCGCATCGCATCGGATCGGAAAGGATACGAACGGATGCGGCGACAGCCGATCGTGTCCGGCAGGATGTCGACGCGTACGATCGGCTCCGTACCGTCACTTGCGAATGAATCCGTTTCTGTGTCTAGTCAAATAGTTTCATTCCTACCGTGTTGACGTGTTCTAATACCGAAAGGATTCGATCGGATACGACGACAGGCGAACGGAGCCGATCGCGCGTAAGAGCGTTGACAACGTACGGCATTTCATACAAACTTTCAAGTCCTTGTTTTTCGAAATGCATGAACCGATTTTAATTAAACTTCCTACGCATAAGCAGGATATATAGGTATAAAAAGTTGATTGAGATCATTTTCGAAAAATAGTGTTACATGTAAATTCGACCGATTTTAAATTTTCCATAGAAACAGAGATTTCCAATTATCTTTTTTTAAATAAAACGATTCGAAAATGTTCTTAACTCAATTTTTAGACCTATGTATCCTGCTTATGCTTAAGAAGTTTCATTAAAATCGTTTCATGCCTTTCGAAGAACAAGGACTTGAAAGTTTGTATGAAATGCCGTACGTTGTCAACGCTCTTATGTAGACTTTAAACACTGTGTACACGATTTAATATCGTTTAAAATTGTAAAATCCGTTCCGATCTGATGCGAAGCGAGCCGTTTGGTGGAAATCATCCTTTATTTTTAACGGTTGGTTTACATAGGAATCGGGCTTAAGATATAAGAATTAATGTAATAAATAAATGCTTTAAGTTAAGAGCTCTTCTGCTACTAAATATTTTTTATTTTGAAGGGATTTCTTTTTTATGAGAAACCTTATTCGATTAGACAATAATTTGATCGATTTTATTGATAGCACTTATATTTTTCGGTATTATTTACTGCTCGCTTTTATAGGTAAGATTATAATTATAATATTATAAATTTATATTAGGTAATTTTGTTTTGTCATAGCTTTTGTGACGTCACAGCTTGCAGACGATACTTTTTCGCAGAAAATGTTGCTGTAAAAATCAGTAACATTTTGAAATAACAGCTTAGAATGTGTATAATATAGAATTATGATGTCATTTTAACAATAATTTAATAAGTAAATTATATTTTTTTAAATATTCATTTTGTTTTATTTAATGAGTCCAGGAGTACTTGTACCTTTGTTATTTTTTATATGCGTCATAGAAGTACCAGTTTCTACATTAGGCCCTTGATTCAGATGCCTATCGAGAAACACAAAAAATCCTCGAAGGGTAGGCAGGAGTGTAGTTAAAAAAAATCAGTTGATCCATAGATTTATGTTCGCATAACTCGACATGATGTATGGGTCCACTGATATTTTTGTCACGATTTCAGGGTTGTTCATAATGATGAGTACAATGATCCCTGTTATGTTTTGATAAGCTACATGCGGCTTCGAAGGACCATTTGCGGGATTGTAATTTATACGGGGGTGAGTTAATGACGCGACGCAGTTTTTTGCTAACAATAGGATGAGCTGACTGATTGGTAGCGGTAAATGCGCCGCTGATTGGCGCGTGCGGTTGATCATTTCCTCTCTCTCTGTTGCATTGGAAATGGATAGGAGGAAAGAAGATATAATTAGCTCAAAACTGCGGTCGTTTCGGAATTCTGCATTGGTGGGAGATGCGTTCGGAAATCATCATCATTCTCCTGCCCTTATCCGAATTTATTTTTGGTCGCCGCAATATGTCTTGTTCTTCCATACTCCTCTATTAGCCGCCATCTCGGTAGTCACCCCCTTTCTAACCATATCATCATTCACACAGTCCTTCGGTGCTTTGTTAGAACCGAACTACAACAACTGAAAGTCTCAGTAATTCGGTCAACCGGACTAACAACCGAACTACTACTAGTTTCAGTAGTTCGGTGCTTTGTTAGAACCGAACTATCGCAACTGAAAGTTTCAGTAGTTCGGTCAACCGGACTAACAACTGAACTACTGCTACTAGAGGCATCCATCGTTTCTTTGGTCTTCCCCTACTCTTAGAGGCACAGCTTATTGTTTTGTAGCCATCTGCCAACACTGTCTTGTGAATGTCAATGTGAGTTGTCATTGGTCCCTGGCCTTGACATCAAGCAATAGACAAGAGTGTCAACATTTTTATGCTTGAGTACGAGTCTTTTTGACTATGTGTATCTTAAGTCTTTTTTTTATAATATTATTTTTTAGTTGTAATTGTGCGTTTTGTTTGTGCAGAATATAATATTTTTCTTTCTTTTCTTTCCATCGACTTTCAGACTGAAAACTTTCCTCACGACATTTTCTAGATGCGTTCGGAAATATGATAGGAAAATCTATATTACGCAAACTTGCGCGAGAAACCCCTTTTAAGGATTAAAAGGATCAAAATTTGACGGTGTCTAGTACAGCCATATTTCACCAGGTATGTTTAAGTCCCATGTAACACTTTACCTTTACTCGACCAGGGAATCGAACCCAGAACCTCATGCTCAGCAGAAGCAGAAGCGCTTCTCACCACAACAAGGCAATCGAAAAACAATAAAAAAACCTGTCAAGTGCGAGTCGGACTCGCGCACGAAGGGTTCCGTACCATTGACTAGGTAAATAAAACAGTAGGTACAAAAAAAATCGCGTTTGCTGTATGGGAGCCCTCTTAAATATTTATTTTATTTTGTTTTTAGTATTTGTTGTTATAGTGGCAACAGAAATACATAATTTGTGAAAATTTCAACTGTCTAGCTGTTGCGATTCTTGAGATACAGCCTGGTGACAGACAGACGGACGGAAAGACAGCGAAGTCTTAGTATTAGGGTCCCGTTTTTACCCTTTAGGTACGGAACCCTAAAAGCGTGTACGTCTCGGGACGCCCGACAGAAGTAAAAAAAAAAAAAATATTTCAGGTACCACATGACCCATATTAGAAAACATTTTTAGATTCTTTAAATTGAATTTTCAAAATGATTAAAAATTAATAAATACAAAACATCACACATCAATATGTAAATACAAAGCGAAGCGGTTTACCCTCCCATAGGAAGTTATCACTTCTAAAACAAAACTACATAAAACAACCTACAGCTTTCCAGAAAAAAAGGGAATCCCTTTTATCTGAACCATAAAAAAGTCAACACGAGAAAGCAATTAGGACGGAAATTCAACCTGAATAAACAAAGCTAATTATTATTATAAGAACCCCTTTATAATTTTTAATAGAGCGAGAGATTTTCCAACTCTTTGATCAGAAGCGTGTGCACTCAACGACATGCAAGCGTCGACTGGCTAACATCGTACGGTAATTTTAAATAAAGAACATGCAAGCTCGACTAATGATTGGTCAGCCGGGTGACCATAGACTAATCGGCTTATACTTTCAATCGAGCATAGACAAGGGACTCCTTGATCGTTTTTACGGTTGAATAAGTTTTTAATTTTACAAAGGAGGTCTTAGCTAGTGTTTATAGGTGAATACTTCGTTAGCTTAGTAAAGAGGAAACAGGTTGATGAACTAACTAGTACTTAGTCTAAGCTTACTTCGGTGAACCGAATGACATACAGCTCATGTGTAGGTTCACTGAATATTGTAGCGACTGAGTTCAGAGGCAGAAGCGAGGTGAGGAGTGGATAAAGTTAGGTGAAGTCAGCGTTCCCTATCTGACTACTCTGATAAGAAAGGCCGAAACAAACTCAGAGGTCACAGCCTCTTTTATAGTCCAGACTTAATCTCGGTCATGTGCAGACCATGCAAATTGAAGTCTCAAATGGTATTTTGAGGAAAGTACCACACAGATTTGAGTGGACCTTTAGAGGTAATGAGGAACAGGGTGTAAAGTTTACTCAACCTCCATAGAAAAGGGAGGATCCTCCGACCAGACGGACGTTGTGTCTGGCGGGCAATTGCCCAACGATTGATATCGGGAAATTGTATCTATGCTAATTGCGGTAAACTCTGCTTGCGAGATGCAGGATTTGCGTGACGTCAGTATGACGCGTTGTTCGCATGTGGCGTTGTAGATACCGCTACAGACCAGTCCATTCAGTGCAAGCATTTGTCAGTAATCGTGTAGCTCAACTCCGAACTTGAGGAGCTCAACGAGACCTTGAGAGAGTCTTTGAACTATACCTATTGTCTTATATTATTACTTCACACATGTTTCCACTAGTGGTGAGTCGTGACGAACGAAACGCAACTCTTCTCCCGACGATGAAAACAGTTGCAAAAAACGGTCGTCGTTGCAAACGTTTTCGTTTTAAACGAAAACGAACGCGGAACAAGAGACGACGCGACCACGTGACGGACACGTGTGATAGAGTTCAACCACTGCATGCTCGACTGTATTATAAATTACCTGAAAATATACGGTCCACAAAAACAACATGTGTATTTAAAGCTAGATAAAAGGCATTGTTCTTAAAAAAAGGTTACTACAGTATCCAGGAATTTATGGAAGATAAAATGTTAAAATAGTGTACAAATATATATCTGTGTGTTAACTATAGTATATAATCTTTTCATGTATAAAGCTAGATATAAGTTTAATTAGATAGCACTAGGAAGTGGTGAAGGGCGGGCGTTTTTGGGGGACTGTCTTTTGTAATTTTGGTATTCAAAAAGTGCTGATTCTCAGCCTAATTTGAATAAATGACTTTTGATTTTTTGATTTTTAATTAATATAATACTTTAATTGTGAAAGTTCCTAATATACGTGTATTAGATCATGGATACTCACTACAATATTATTAGTTTTATGTTATCTTGTTGCGCCCTAACAGGGTCATGTACACTAGTTTAAGCCTAGCGTGTAGCTATGGTTGTGTACATTGTGCATTAAACAAATAAATAAATATTTTCATGGGCGTAAAATAAAAAATCGCACCAAGTAATTCGAAGACTGGTTTGTGCAACGAACACTTTCGTTGCAGAATGCAAAACGGTCTTGTAGACAGTTCGTCGTCACAACGCTCACTCCTAGTTTCCACCCCAGTACACTTCACATTCCCGTCACAAACTAACTGTATAAAACTAACAAAAGCGCTGCATCATCTCATGTCATACAAGCAAGTTGTAAGTGAATTTACTAGTTAGTGAATTTAGTAGTTTAGTGTGGATGGACACTACTACTTTCATCGCGAGGTTTTTTGATCAAATAGTTTTCAGAATGTATTCCTATAGGTATTGTAAAGGGATAGTATCAGATAGATTTCTACAGATTACTACGCCTGAACAGGAAAGGCCTGCGCCTGGTGACGGGGACCATCACTGGACACTGCTCTTATTTAGAAGCAGTTTTTAAATTTTGTAAATGTAAGAACCATGGATCCGTTTTTTATGATATTTTGATGTTGACTTGAAAGAGCATGGCAGTTGAGAATATGTCATGCTCACTTAAATGTCTCACTGATGGTGGCGCGTGTGTTGGATCATTCGGTTCCCTACAAAATGGTTACTACGTGAACGGGTGCTGTTGGTTGAGACTGGTCATCTCTTATCTGCCAGGGCTTATTTTTTATGTTATATTTTAAATTGTTTCTTTTTTACATTTTTCTCACATATAGAAGCAATAAGAATAATGTACCCAGGATTTTGTAATAATATCTTGATTTAAAAGAGTGTCCGTGGAGTTTCTTGCCCCTTTTTTTCCATAGAGATCTACGTTTTTGGAATGGGCGACTAGCTTCAACTTTCTGACTAATTGACCGACTATTTAATTTTGACAATTCAAAAGTGCCTGTAAATGGTTTAATTGAAATAAATGATTTGAGTTTGAGTTTTGAGTTTGAGCTCGCTAAACAAACACTTCCACACAATATGCATAACGGACAGTCCCTTGTGCAGGGCTTGCATGGAGGCTCATGAAACCGTTGCACATGTGCTCTTTGAGTGCATATGCGTCACCCAGATTAGGTCGCAAACCCTCGGGATACCCAGATCTTACACAGATGTTCTCAACAGACCAGGAGACTTAATAAGCTTCTGGAGGGAGGTGGGCTGGTTGGAATAACCACCGACGGCCGCCATGGCCCACGCACAATGGTCCGTCTGAAGAACTAAGTGCGGAAACCAAACCCACAACATAGAACATAGTGTCAGATAGTAAGCAATAACATAAATAACTGTAAAACTAATATGGGACAGTCTTGTGTGTTACTAAGTAACAATGAATACCTAATTAATTAATAAAAATAACAAAGCCGCACGGTTCGATCAGGTTAAGCTACGCTTGCCGCGGTTGGTCCGTGGACGAGTGACAATCTTTACATACCAAGAACTATCCGTGCTTCGGAAAGCACGCTAAGCCGTTGATCCCGACTGTCATTCATGGATCTTGGACAATTGTTACGGGTAGTCAGAAGCCTGAAAGTCCGACAACCAGTCTTACCAAGGGGTATTGAACTACCCAGTAACTGGCTTTTGCAGGTCAGATAGGCAGTCGCTCCATGTAAAATACTGGTATTCAGCTGCATCTGGTTAGACTGGATGCCGACCCCAACATAGTTAGGAAAAGGCTAGGCAGATGATGACAGCATTTATGACATAATTCGCAAAACGTGCGTGTACTATAAACCTCTGCCTACCACTTCGGGGAATACATGCGTGATAAAGGCAGATATAACCGAAATATTATGAAAGTAAAGCCGTATAAGTAAAAGAAAGTTTGTTCAAATAGTCCGTAGCAAAATGCTACGGCGTAGCGTCTACGGCGTAGGCTCGGCTACGAGTTACATGTTTCGACATATTTCTCATGCAGCCGTAGTGATGTAAGTTCTTACGAGTAGTATCTTTTTATTGTAATGCTAATTCACTATCCACAACGTATAGAAATTGTGATAGAACTGACCGCGGTACAATTCCCGTAATTAAAAACGTTCAAAATCGAGTCGCAATCTCATCTCAGCTACAATCAAGGTCAAAAACTTGTCAAAAATGTATTAAAATTAGAGGTATTTTTTACAGATTGAGACTGAGATCAGAAGGCCTATTCTCGTTATTTAAAACGTTCAAAATCTAGTTGCAGTCTCATCTCGGCGACAAACAAATGTCCAAAATTTGTCAAAATGTAGGGAAATTAGAGGTATTTTTGACAGATTGAGACTGAAATCTGACTGTGAACGTTCTTAAAGACGGAAGGATAAAGTCAGGAATGAAATTATCCGGAAAAGCACCGGAGTTACCGACATAGCTTGCAGAGTAAGCAAACTGAAGTGGCAGTGGGCTGGCCATGTTGGTCGAAGGACCGTGGGCCGGTGGAGCAGACGAGTCCTGGAGTGGAGACCGCGTATCGGCAAGCCTAGTGTGAGATGCGTCCTAGCTAGATGGACGGACGACCTAAAGAAGGTGGCTGGGACAGCACTATATCCAGCAGTGGACTGCAAAATCACCGCGATGAAACGTGTTTTTATTGAATTTGCATGTAAATCACGCGCGTTTTATCTGCGTCCCATTGCGTGTCACGTGGTTGTATGTGATCCGCCTGAAACTGTAAGTCTAGTTAACTTGTTACTGACAGCTTGATAACAAGCTGTAGTACTTTTAACGAGCACACAACGCGACGGCACGGTTAGCGCAGTGGTTAAGCGATTGACTGTTGCGCTGCGTGTCGCGGGTTCGATTCCCGCACGGAACAAATATTTGTAAGGCCTACAAATAGTTGTTCCGGATCTGGCTGTTTGTGTATGTGAGTTTAAATGTGTGTACACGCACCCACGATACAGGAGAAATTCCTAGTGAGGGGCAACGTTTAAAAAAAAAAAAAAAAAACTAGTTCAACTCATGTGTAGATTTTATTCTATAATATGTATGTATTTACAAAAAAAAATGTATATAAGTAGTTTATCAGCCATCTTGTTACCATAAAACAAGCATTAGGTTGCTTAGCTTGGGACAAATGGTGCTGTGTGAAATGTCCAGGGATTTATTTATTTATTTATTGCAGTTTTCTGGCACCGAAGTTGGGTGGAAAAAATATTATTTTGGGACGCGTATTTATTTTATTTATCCCCCTTTTTAGGGGAATTGTGGATGTACCAGACTATAGTGGCCTCCAAAATTTTGCTGACATTGTCCCACTTTAGCTGTGATGCCGCATTATGATATTAAAAAAAAATCTATCAGGTAATCCGAAGGGATTACTTGATTATGTTTTATGATAAGGCAAATGTAGTTGAATTAGTCAATCACAACAAACTCAATCTCAAATTATTTATTTCAATTAAACCATTTACAGGCACTTTTGAATTGTCAAAATTAAATAGTCGGTCAGTTAGTCAGAAAGTTGAAGCTAGTCACCCATAGATCGATAGATCGATCCATAGATCTCTATGGAGAAGAACGGGCAATAAACTCCACGGACACTCTTAAATCAAGATATTATTACACAATCCTGGGTACATTATTCTTATTGCTTCTATATGTGAGAACATTGTAAAAAAGAAACAATTTCAAATATAACATTAAAAATAAGCCCTGGCAGTTAAGAGATGACCAGTCTCAACGTTGGTTGAGACTGGTCATCTCTTAACTGCCAGGGCTTATTTTATCTAGCCGTTGGGCTAGTTGACATTATATCAGAACACACAGACACAACGTTATATCAGAAGGCCAATTCTTGTAATTTAAAACGATCATAATCTATTCGCAGTCTCATCTCAGCGACAAACGAATGTCAAAAACTTGTCAAAATGTAGGGAAATTAGAAGTATTTTTTGACAGATTGAGACTGAGATCACGTTCTTAAAATTACGAGAATTGCCCCTCTGTTCAAACATGTGGATCACTAGAATTTTAAATCATAGCTGAAAAATGTCAACTAGCTTTTCGAGGCCACTGTCACCGTTGTTTCATGAAAACAATCGCCGCATATTCAATTTTGAAACTTATTGTAAATTATCTTCTAGCCTGAATGATGTAAGGTTCCCTTTCATTAAAAATATTCGTAGTACAACATTGGTTCACTGATGTTAAACGATTTTTTTCCGGTCAGTTGATAACAACTAATTTTCCTCATGGGTAGAGGTCAAGTCCGCAGACGTGTCGTGACATTGCATTGTGCCAGACAATGAAAAAGTAGAAAGGACTTATTGCATTGTACAGACGCCAGCCAGCACATCAAGCTACTACAATCTGTCAAATTTCTTTAATACATTTCAACTTTATTACTAATGCATTAAGTTTCAAGGTTGATTGGGATATTTTGACAGTTTCGGGTAGCTTGACCCGCTGGCGTCTGTACCTATTGTCCCTTTGCAGGATACAGCACCCTAATTGCGTAACACACAATCAATCTCAATCTGAATAATTTTGAAGGATATTGCTAATCCATTGCTTCACATGTTCAAAAAATGTGTCATGTGTCTGCTGAACAACGTAAATAACGCAATGAATGTTGTTGAACTGTCAAAATGAAACCGATTCCGATTGATCGTGTGCTAAGCAATTAGGGTGCAGGTCTATCATACGATCGACGATGAACGATCATTGATCGCCAAAATTGCTCATTGGCTGCGTAATCATTTCAGTAAAGTATATATCCTCTAGGACTAACCTGAACAAGTTTGCCCCCTTGTCACGCGCCATAAGCTTATTAAATATGATTTCAATTAAGGTATATATATTTCACTGCAGCCTGATGTGATGAAGTTCACTGGAGTAGCATTGAAGTGCATTGAAAATGTTGAGAATTGCTATTAATTGTACGATTATTTTAATAAATTTAATGGTATTTGTAATTGTATTTTTAATTGTAATTTTCATTGTGTTTTTAATCTATTGAATGTAATTAGGATTGTATTAATAATTGTAATTTTTTAAATAGAATAACATCGCATTGGCGATATAGCTGTTAAGGTGTAATTTACGAAATTCGGGAATAAATAAATATTGCGGTTGTGGTAGCGGTCCCGATTTACGAGTTGCAGGTCGTGGGTTCGAACCCAGACGACGCTTTACATTGTGTAAATTATTTCATCACCACTGCTCTCAAAACGGTGAAGGAAAACATCGTGAGGAAACCGGCATATCCTAGAGCCAAAAATTCAAAGGCATGTGACAACTGCTATCCCGTACTGGGCCCGCGTGATGGTGGATTACAGCCCACTCCCTCTCGAAAAGAGGAGGCCTGTGTCCCAGCAGCGGGAACATTATAGGCTGGTTATGCTTATGAACTAACGTTGATCGTCAAGATCAACAGGATCAATTAGGTATTGATTTCAGCAGAGTTATTTCACACGAAACCCGCCTACGTTTAAAAAAAAAAGTTTGGTCCATTTTTGTTTGCTAAGTGTTTATCTATATATCCCCACCACAATCAGCCGCACTTAAAAAGTCTTAAAGCATAAACACATTTTAAATTACCAAATTCCTGCTAAGCTAAAACCAACCTTAATCACAAGAAAAAATATAAATCGGCCTTAAGTTTAGTCAGAACTTAAAAGACCAAGGGATTTTTCAATCATCTGATAACTTTATTCAAGGAATAACGTCATATTTTGATCCTCGTATAAAAGTTATCTGGCGATGGAAAAATCTGCCCTTAAAACCACACAACTTCCTTTAAGAACCATAAATTCCCAACTCATTTCTGTATCACCTGCAAACTACTAATCAATCCTCCATAGGTTCACACACAATTTCACATGAGTAGTCACGCAACAGCAAAACACACCCCGTCTACAACATAACCCTCCTATGCTCACTGCACAGGACTCTGATCAAAGACTTCAAAAGACAAATTCAATGAACATGATCTGTCGAGATTTCACGGTGGTCTGACCACTTTGGGCACCGCAGCAGATGGGGGTTAAGCCTTGCGTACATCGCGGCGTAATCTGTTAACGGTTGTTACATATGTGGGTTAGAGCGAGGAGAGGGTTACTGTGTATAATGGTGCAGAAATGGAGTATTTTAAGCTGAGATGTGGAGCGTTGTGAATGTGGGTTCAATCAATCAATCAATCATTTATTATTTGTAAAACATAGGTAATAAAAAATAAAAAAATACAGATCTTAAAGGTAAATACAGTGCGCTATGTTTTGCCTATGGTAAGACATACAAATATGGGTAGTTTTAAAGTTTACAGTAAACATTCAGAAATGTCAAAAAATTCAAAAAAGTCAAAATATTCAAAAAAAGACAAAAATTAAAAAAATGACAAAAAATTAAAAAAATGTCAAAAATTCAAAAAATGTCAAAAAATTACAAAAAATTCAGTAGGTAAATATCAAAGAAAGAAAAAAAAAATATTATTAATATTGGCACCGAAATTAGAATATGTTGATGTTACAAACTTAATCATTCAAGAACTCGTCAACCGTGTAATAACATTTGTCAATTAAAATTTTTTGCAAAGTTTTCTTGAATTTCTGAACAGGTAATATTTTTATCTGATCTGGTATTTTGTTATAAATTCTTGGAGCGATGCCAAAGAAGCTTTTATACATTAGAGCCGTTTTACATTTTGTGTGACATAATTGATTTAAGTATTTAGTACGCATAGGAGTTTTTCTAACATCTGATAATTTAACAAATAAGTGTAAATTAGTCTTCACAAATAATGCTGTTTCTAAAATGTACAATGATGGCAGTGTAAGTAGTTTTAAAGATTTGAAGAAAGGTACACAACTATCAGTTACTTTAATATTACACATTACCCTTATGCATCGTTTTTGCATTTTGAAAACCAGATCTCTATTAGTGGACTGGCCCCAAAAAACAAGCCCATATCGTAAAACTGAACCGACTAGTCCATGATATGCTGTTAATAAGGTTTCAACATTTACTTTTTTTGACAACTGGGAGAGTGCATATGCAGACTGGCTGAGTCGTTTGCATAATTCTTCTGTATGAGGCTTCCAAGTGAGTTTATTGTCAATTGTAATACCCAAGAACTTGACATGACTAACCTCTTCTATTTCATTACACCTGTATGAAATATTTACAGTAGGGTTTTCTCGCCGCTGATAAAAATGCATTACTTTTGTCTTATTTAGGTTTATAATCAGATTGTTATTATCGAGCCAGTCAATGATTTCAGAAAGAGAATTGTTAATGTCATTTTGGTAATGATGTGGATTATCGCATTCAATTATGGCCGTACTGTCGTCTGCGAATAGGACCATTTTTTGACGTGTGGCTTTTGGAAGATCATTTATGTATATTAAAAATAGCAACGGCCCTAAGACGCTTCCTTGAGGCACGCCATAATTTATACGTCTTGGTTCAGATTTATAGGCTGTAACCAGTTTAGTCTTAGGACAAATTCTAGTAACCTCTGTGCACTGATATCTGTCACTTAGATACGATTCTAATAGTTTCAGGACATTCCCTCTGATACCGTAGCTATGAAGTTTTTGTAGTAAGATCTTATGGTCTACATAGTCGAATGCCTTAGTCATGTCTGTGTAGATGGCGCAAATGGGATTTCTTTTATCTACTGACGATATAATTCTAGATATTAATTCAAACATTGCCATATTAATTGTTGTATTTTTTCGAAATCCCTTTTGTTCGTTACAGAATAATTCATACTTTTCAAGATATGTGTAAAGAGACTGATAAATTATTTTCTCTATTAATTTTGATATTATTGGGATTTTTGCAATTGGCCTATAGTTTTTAATATTTGTTTTATTTATTTATTTATTTATTTATTTATTACATTTGGGAAAACAAACAGCAGTATATTAAGCATTTATAAACAGGTTTGTCTTAAAATTAAACTTAACAAATATACCACCCACACAACATTTTCCACAGATTACTATATTATATTAAACAAAAAAAACAAGCTGTAAGAAAACTTTAAATGTAGCAGGGCTAACTCAATGAAACGTAAGTTAAATGAAAAAAGAAAAAAAAAGATAAAAAATATTCTATATAAGTCAAACCAAAAAAGTAAATTAATAAAAACACAAAATAAAAAAATATCATAAAAACATAATATAAAATATATAATGCGTGATGTATCATACAGGTCCCTAGCCTATTAATAATGATATCAACATTGTGTAAAACATAAAGAGCCTACTGCCGATCCTTTAGAATTATAATTAAATCATTTTTGAATTTATTTCTGCTTAGGAATAATATGTCTATTGCACCAAAACGAGTATTGTATGTATCGACCAAGCGGTATAGCGGTGAGCGGTTACCAGCATTGGATCTACAAAAGCTGGTAGCGAACAGCCGCCTGGTGCGTACCTCCCGTCCATGCACTGTTCGAGGAACCAAGTAACACAAACCAGACACCAAGTCAGGACAATCAAACCTGTTTCGGCATACACTGAATAACGTCATTGTCTCAAGGAGGATGCGTCTTGACTGTAAAGTAAGCAGGTCGTATTTTTTAAGAAGCGATTGGTATGATGTTTTCTTTCGAAAACACCTAAATTGCATAGCACGAAGGTACTTGCGTTGAACTAATTCGATAATTTCGACATATTTCGCATAGTAAGGATTCCAGATCGGAACTGCGTATTCTAGTTGCGGCCTAACTATGGACTTATACAGGTGCAAGAAGGTGGAGGGACGATGGAAATCTCTAGATGCTCTCATTACAAAGCCAAACATCTGATATGCTTTATTGACAATATTTTCTATATGAATATCAAGATGAAGTTTCGAGTCCAGCTGCACACCAAGATCACGAAGATTGCTAACTTTGTTAATAACACTATTAGCAAGTTGATAATTGAAATGTATGATATTTTTCTTTTTAGTGAACGTTATACTGTGACACTTAGGCAAGCTAAGGTAGAGTTTATTATAAGAGCAATAGTCTGAGAAACGATCAAGATCACGTTGGAATTCAACACAGTCTTGCTCATTTGAAATTTGTTTAAAAACTTTTAAATCGTCAGCGTATAATAGAAATTTTGAGTTATGAAAGCAATTTTTTATGTCATTTATGAACAGTATAAATAATAAAGGTCCTAAAATTGAGCCTTGAGGGACTCCTGATGTAACTTGAATACAGCTAGACTCGAAGCCATTGATAACTACCTTTTGGGTCCTATTGGTTATATATGAGACAAACCAACGCAGGAGATCCCCTCTGATACCATTGTACGCAATTTTATTGAGCAGCAATATATGATCCACTTTGTCGAATGCCTTTTGAAAGTCAGTGTATACCGCGTCTGTTTGTTGTCTGTTATCAATATTTTCAAAAAGTTGTGTTGTGAATATTAGAAGATTACTTATGCAAGACCTATCTTTGACGAAGCCATGTTGCTCCTTTATTAAAACATGACGAATAATTGGATAAATCTCAGCATGGACAAGCCTTTCAAAGAGTTTAGACAATGCTGATAATATGGAAATTGGACGATACATCTCTACATTATTTTTGGAACCACTTTTGTGTACTGGTACGATATTTGCACGTTTCCATACATCCGGAAAGACTCCACTTGAAATACATTTGTTAAATAGTATAAATACGGGATAGCATATTGTACTGTAGGTATTTTTTAAAAATAACGCAGGTATACCGTCTGGACCAGGTCCTTTAGTCGAATCCAACATTTTTAGTTCTCTACGAATATTTTCTAAGGGGAAGTACAATTTAGATAAGTTAACATCATGATCAGCACTTGTAGGTGGAGGTACCCATGAATCAGAGTTAAATGTAGAGGGTTCGTACACAGAATGGAAAAAGGAGGAAAATAAATTACACATTGTAATAGGATCACTGGCTATATTTTGTTTGTAGTGTATCGTGCCAGGAATTCTATTTGCAGTTTTACGGTTGGAGATGTATGACCAGAAAGCCTTGATATTGGTGGCAATATTATCTTCAACTGACGTCATGTATCTTTTATAGCATCTATCAGCTTCCCTTTTGAACCTTGCTCTAATAACAGAATACTTTTCATAGTCACTTATATTGCCGCGTTTCTTCCACTTTACCCAAGCACAAGTTTTATTTTTGAAAGTACGTATGAGTGAACGTGTGAACCAGATGGGAAAATTAAAATTCCTCTGCTTGCAAGTGGGTGTATGTGATCTAATTATTTCGAACATTTTTTCGTAAAAAGCAGAAACAGCTTCCTCAGGTACCAACCCTTCAAGTAAACCTTTCCAGTCAACATTACTAATATCCTTATTTATCTCGCAGTAGTTAGCTTTGTAATAGTTGAGCGGATTTGGAATTTTGCATTTTGAGATACTTGGTGTATGTATAAACGGTACGTGGACGTAAAAGGCTGGATGATAAACATCGATGGGCAAGAGAGGAACATCAGAAGTAAACGTTAAAGAATGTGCATTACTGAAAAACAAATCCAATATACGACCGTTACAATTCGTTAAATGATTATATTGTTTAAGATTTAGTTGCGAGCAAATGTTTAAGAGTTGACGAGTTACATTAGAGGGGGTATTTGTAACACATTCCATGAATGAGTTTCTTTTAACCCAGTTAAGTTGTGGCATGTTGAAGTCGCCTGTTAAAATAACACTGTCCACACGAGGATCTTCAAACAGAGCCGAGAGAGAATTAAGAAAATGTATATATATATCTTCCGTCGTGTTCGGTGGTATGTAAGTAGCACATATTAAACTATAGTTATCACGGCACGAAGGGATTTTAATTATTTTATGCTCAGGCAAAGTTAAAGGGGGTGATAATGCGAGGCAAGATGGTTTTAATTCTCGAGAAACAGCTATAAGGACCCCACCACCGTCTTTTTTTTGGGTAACAATACGATCACGATCGCATCTAAATACAAGGTAACGTTGGTCAATAAATTCGTTATCTGAGATATCAGGTGTCAGCCAGGTCTCGGTGAGAACAATAATGTCGTAAGCATTCGCCAAAATATTCAAATACAATGTGTTCAGCTTTGTCCTGATCCCTCGGCAGTTCTGGTAATATATAGATATATGATTATTAGCCATTAATTAAATGAGTCAATTCAATAGTATTAAATAAGAGCAATATTGGTAAGATTATAAAGCAACGACATATTATAAATAGAGCAATCAAAATCAGTACATTCAATGGGGAGGCAAAGGCAGTAAAGGCATAGATATAATTATAGTAATACAGCAACAATTTATGGATCGGTAGAAGCACCATAAAACAATTAACAGACAATTTTTCTAAAGCATATGACACATTGTTTGATAATAGTGATACATTTACATAATTACGTACGAGACAAATAAAATAAAGGAAAGGTGAACCTGCAGAAGAGGATTTAATTATCAGCGATATTCTCAGAATGGTTTTTCGGTGTGATTTTGCTAGATATGTCGGTTTCCGTACGAATAGCGAAAGTGGCCGAATCATCCGTTTCCTTGACCAAGATGGTCGCATTTCTGACCCAAACGTATCTAAATTTATTAGCTTTGGCTGCTTCACGACATTTGCGAAACAAATCCTTATTTCGAAGCGTTAAGTGCTCATTTATGTAGATACGACATGGTGTTCCGGAGAGGCCAATGCGATCGGATGTCAGCCCCTTGGATAGACGGTACGCGCTTAGTAGATTATCACGAAGCAAACGGGACGCAAACTTCACTATGATGTTCTTAGGACGATTATTCTGCACGTGTGCATGAGGAACACGGTGAATCGCAACTACATCATTTTTTGCTATCGGTATATTAATTGCTGACGCAATTGACTCCAGTACAGAGATTAGGTTTTCACCCCGTTTTTCAGGAATGTTCCCCAGCTCAATGTTACACTGCCTCGCCTGTTGTTCCAGCACATCTATTTTGCTTTCAAGCAGAGCAACCGACGTCACCGCAGAGTTCCTGACGCTCATCTCCAGATCAGCAATACGCTTCGCATTGTCGACGCAGTTTGCAGAGTTAAAGTTTACTGTTGACTTTAGCTCTGTCACAACCTGAGACAGATCATCATGTTTTGCACTTAGACTCGATATATCTAATTTTGCCGTAGAATATTCTGTTCGTAGTTCCTTCAGTTCAGTTTGTATTTGTGAAGAAGTTGTTGATAGGGTATTAAACTCATCTCTTAGATTAGCAATATTCACATTTATGTTCGAGAACTGGGTATTTATGACAGCGCGCAGATCGCCTATAGTTTTTTTAAACTCGGCAGATAGATCAGCAATAGCCAGCGTCAGCTCACAGTCAGGTTGTTTCCGTTTTCTTTGCGTGACATTAGCAACGGTAGTAGAATCCTCTTCCGTATGCAGATCCGGAGTCGACTGACTTTTATTCGGTGAGTGAAACATTATAGTGTATATTATTATATAATATTATTTACGTACCCAGAAGAGACTATACCAATTTGATTTTAAATAGGTATACACAAACACACACAGCTTATTCAAATATTAAGTTTGTAGTCCGAACGATCCAAATCGATCAGCAAAACAATCAAAGATCAGCTCACGGTATCAAGTAGTCGGAAATAGTTCCTTGATATGGCCGGGGTGGCGCCACCAGTCGTGTGCCCTCGCAATGCGACGCAGGCGCACCGCGTTCGTCGCTGGAACGCTGCGCCACAAGCTGTGTCGGTAGGTTGGTAGCACCGGGACAGTTGCGCACTCGCCGGATTTACGCCTTTATGCAGTCCGCACAACCACGAAGGTTCCTTGCACTCTTGGGTTTGGCACTATGATACGGCACTTTTAAATAAATTTTTCTAATTAGTTTATTGACCGATCCACATTTGCTCGTGGGTTGAAAACACTTTTTGTGAGATTAAGCCACACTAGGTTTGCTTTTTGTTGAAAAGTAAGTGTGTTGACTACCGATAAATAATTTTACGAAAACGATTAACAAAATCACAAGTCAACGGTCCACGGGCGCGTTCCGTCCGTCCGTCCGTTTTATCATCTCTTTTGTGTAATGGCTTAATAAGTTCGTGGGCTTGCTACTGCACCTATTTCTGGTTCCAAGCTTTGTTCTGTTCCTGTGAAATGAGATATTTTAAAGGACTAAGCTCATGGATGTATGGAATCCCGTACCATGCTGCATCAAAGTCAAACTTTGTTTTTTATAGACTACACTTATCATATTAACTCCTACAAAAGTTCTTTTTGTAAACAAAACCCGGGTTCAGGAGATTTTCAAAACAAACGAAATAAGCTTAAAACTAGGTACTTTATTTTGTTTGACATGTCATACACGAACGGCCATTACTGCTCTAAAAAAATGATAATCTTTTAAATAAAAATTATATTATATTATATTTTACTTAATTTTAATTAATGTAGAATCGGCAAAGTATAATTTATTTACAAGATTTTGAAAGACGTGATCATGACACTTCAAGGTTATAGTAATCATATCATTTGAAATTGAACGTCATGTAAAGGGAATAAAACAATATCAACACTTTTATACTTTAAATTAAATTCCCTGTTCAAAAATCAAATCCCCAACGCGCAATGTCGTAAAAAATTATGAAAATAATTATTTAATATTTTGATCTTGATGCATGAGACTTTTTGGTACGGTCATTGTCATTGTCATGTCATGTCATGTCATGTCATGGTCATTGTATTTTAACTTTCAGATTGGTATCGCTGATCGCATCAATTATAAAAAAAATCTAAAGTATTAATAACGTATTAAGTATTAGTAGTACTAATATTGTATTGAAATTGGGCTGAGAATCAGCATTTTTTGACAGCCCAAAATTACATAAAATAGTCCCCCAAAATAGTGCTTCACCACTTTCTAGTGCTTTAGCTGGGTAGCTCCCCAGCCGATACCTTGAGATTGGTCTGTGACTTAATGGAGAAAAATCAGGCGTGCAAAAACTAGTGTAACCTAATTATTAAAATAGCCTAGGATGAATACGAGCAAATCAACGGTAAATTTTATTTATTCAGACAATTTAAAATTACCGGAACGAACTCTCAGTCGGATTTGGTTAGATTTGAACCTGTCGATCAATTCTGTAAAAATCTCACCGTGAAAAGTTAGGTGAAGTGAGCTTAGAGTGAGCTGCCAATAATGTCAATCCCTATTAGCATTAGTTGGAATGACAGGAGGATACCTAGAGGATACCTAGGAGTTGGTCGGCTTCTTAACCAGGGTATCCTGTGGATTCCTTATAAATAATAATAATAATATCCCTGGACATTTCACACAGCACCATTTGTCCCAAGCTAAGCAACCTAATGCTTGTGTTATGGTAACAAGATGGCTGATAAACTACTTATATACAATTTTTTTTTGTAAATACATACATATTATAGATAGAAAAACACCCAGACTCGGAACAAATACATGTAGGTCATACAAATATTTGTTCCGTGCGGGAATCGAACCCGCGACACGCAGCGCAGCAGTCAATCGCTTAACCACTGCGCCAACCGTGCCGTCCTACCGTAAATAAAGCCTCCAGGCAGGGCAAAAAACGTAGAAACCAAGTCGTACTACAGTACGACCTATTCTCATACATCGTCTACCTGGCCTTTTTGAATGTTGGGGTCGGCTTCCAGTCTAACCAGATGCAGCTGAATACCAGTATTTATGGTTAAAGAAATTTAATTCTCAATAAGAAATTACAAAGATTTCACTTACTTGAGAACATTTTTAAAACTTAAATTTATTATAAGAACTTTGACACACAAACCAAGCAGCTATTATTATATGCTTTACAACAAATCATTTACGCAACAACATTTCACCTTGCACACAAACAACATTAACGGATACAAAACTTAAAAATTTTAAAATTTTCAATCTACCCGCAAAAGAAATTATTACCGTGGTCGCAAATATTCATAGTGTTTTACATGCCCTATCTGACCTCCACAACCCAGTTACTGGGTAATACGATACCCCTTGGTTCGTACTGGTTGTCAGACTTTCGGGCTACTGACGACCCGTAACGGCTGTCAAAGATCCACGAATGAGAGCCGGGACCAACGGTTTAACGTGCTTTCCGAGGCACGGAGGGGTCTTGGTGAAGATGGTCACCCATCCACGGACAAACCGCGGTACAAGCCCTTCTTACGACCACAACCTATTCTCATAGTCCGTGCTATTACGAATAAAGAATAATCGAAGGGACGAAGTTACGCCTCAATGGAAGGCAACCTTTACTAATACATTTGCACAGTAATCAAAACGTGTGTAGATACGAGTTGATGATTTAATTTATATTTCCCTATCAAGGCTTAATCGTATTTCAAATGGATTAGTTGAATAGAATTAATTACTTATGTAAATAATTTACGTCCGAGTTATTTGTTTTACGTTAAAAGAGCTTTCATGAATGAGCTTTTACGTAATTTTTTTATGGAATTGGTACCAATTTGTATTTCACTGGTATTTCGTAGAGAGCAGTGGTGGCCAGGTGTTAACGTCCATGACTTGTGAGCTGTAGGTCCCAGGCAGGCGCTTAACTTTGTTTAATGAATTTCATCACCACTGCTCTCAAAACGGTGAAGGAAAACATCGTGAGGAAACCGTCATGTTCTAGAACCAAAAATTCGAAAACATGTGACACCTACCAACCCGTGATGACCCCCAAGACGTGATGGTTATCAAATTAAACCAAAAGTCGAACGTCAAAATTACATAAGACAATCCCACAAAACGCCCACCCTTCACTGCTTCGTAGTGCTTTTGCTGGGGCAAGTGGCGCAGCAAACTCCCCAGCAGCACAGTACGAGCCCACGACCTACTCGTATGTTGGGGCCGGCCGTTACCACTGGGTCACCATTTCTCCTACTACTGCCATCACCCAATCTAGAAAGAAAGAAAGAAAGAAAATACATTTATTTGCGGCAAACATGACGCATAAAAAAAGAAGAAAGACACAAAAAAAAAGTGGGGGGTAAACATGCGTCACATTCACGCAAAACGGCCATCGCTCAGCATAATGCTAAGACCCTATACGAGACAGAGCCCCAGCGCTGGTTCAATCTATATATAGAGTGGCGATTAGGTTATCGCATTAAATAATACAGCGGTCATTACAAGTTGTTAAAAGTCTGTTAGAATAATAAAATTTAAATGTTACTAAAAATAGAAAAAAGAACAAGTAAAATAATTAGCGTAAAAATTGTCATGAAATAAACCATCCTTGATAATAAGTCACTAGACACGCGTGAGGCAATGGTATCAAGAATTCAACACAAACTTTATGTTGTAAACACAAAATAAGTTTAATGTTGTTAGGTAAACACTGAAACAAAAAAAAGGTCCCACGTCTAAAATGTTAATTGTTATTAATTCTTTTAATTGTGCATGTTTAATATACCTACGTTATGTAGAATACGTGGTTTCAAGTCATGTGATAACCTAATCACCACACTGTGTATAAAAGAAAGTCGTGTTATTTACACTATTTATAACTCAATAATGGCTGAACCGATTTGGCTGAAAATTGGTGGGGAGGTAGCTTAGAACCAGGAAACGAACACAGGAGAATTTTTATTTACTTTTTTTTTTTTCTTTAAAACTTTTATTTACTTATAGGAGTAGGGTAGGAGTAGTGTAGGAGTAGGTTAGGAGTAGGGTAGGAGTAGGGTAGGAGTAGGGTATGAGTAGGGTAGGAGTAGGGTAGGAGTAGGGTAGGAGTAGGGTATGAGTAGGGTAGGAGTAGGGTAGGAGTAGGGTAGGAGTAGGGTATGGGGTAGGACACCACGCGAACGAAGTAGCGCCGGGCAGCTAGAAATAATTTATATGGCAAAACAACGTTTGCCAGGTCACCTAGTAACTAATAAAAAAAATTGCCAATAGATTTTTTTTAGCACTTTTTTATATCTCGGGGCTATTTTAGCCCCCATTCTATCTGTTTAGCCAATGTCACCTTTAACCATTTTTTGCTGGCTAACCCAAATACAACAATGTTTTTTGTAATTCTTCATAAAATAATTCGCTTTACTAGGTATAGACAAGGGCCAAAATTAACGCGTGGGAGGCATTGAAGTTGGGCCATGGAATTAGCGAGGAGTATAAGCTTCTATAATTATGTGTTATCTACCAACCCACACTAGACCTGCAAGGTGAATGTAACGGCCCAATAGCTCTCAAGGAGAGGAGGCCTGTGTCCCAGCAGTGGGAACATTATAAAGAAAGAAAAAGTATTTATTGCGACTCGTACAGGATCATAAACTAAACTAACTAAACACAGTTAAAAATAAAACAAATTATATAAAAAAGTAACAAAAGGAAAAATGAAACAGAAAGTCCTATACGAGGCCAAAAGGCTCCTACCTCAGCATGATGCTTCGACATTTAAAAAATAAATGCCGCACCGCTGGTATTCTGATAGGGCCCGCTGTGATGTCACGGGCAATCACAGTAATAAATAAATAATAAAATATATTAATAGATAGGCTGGTTATGCCATATCTATCCACCATAATTATATTATTCAAGGCCGCAATCCTCAAGGCTCCACTCAAAAAGTCTTTCAAGTATTCGCTCCCGGATAAAAAATGAACAAAAAAATGTTAAATGTTAAAAAAGATATTAAATTAAATTTTTATAAATCAATTATGTCCTCGGGTGATGTGACGGTCATGTGGGATGAGGAGACAGACCACATGGACCTGTATTGAGATTTGTATTGAGATAATAGTATATAGCTATAAAGGGTTTGTTTGTTTGAACGTGCTAATCTGTGGAACTATGAGTAATTTTTCTTTTTAAACGTTGCCCCACACTAGGAATTTCTCCTGTGTCGTGGGTGCGTTTACAGACATATAAACTCACATACACAAACAGCCAGACCCGGAACAACTAATTGCAGGTCATACAAATATTTATTCCGTGCGGGAATCCAACCCGCGACACGCAGCGCAGCAGTCAATCGCTTAACCACTGCGCCAACCGTGCCGTCAAATTCTGTAAATAGCAGATGACCCCACCAATCCACCATTTTCGTATGTTCAACGTTCTGCCAAACAGGGTGCCAATACAGGGTGTATAAAAAAGCCACATAAAGAAAAATGAAACAAAAAGTCCTGTACGAGGCCAAAAGGCTCCTATCTCAGCATAATGCTACGACATTTAAAAAATAAATGTCACAACGCTGGTATTCTGATAGGGCCCACTGTGATGTAATAAATCTGAAGAGTTTGTTTTTTTGATCGCCCTAATCTCTGGAACTGTCAGACGGGTTTGAAAGGACAATGCTCATGGATGTATGGTACCCCGTACCATGCTGCATCAAAGTCAACGTTTTCATAAACTACTCTTATCATATTAAGTCCCACAAAAGTTTTTTTGAAGTAACAACTTCTTATGGGAGGGTAGCCGCTTCGTAACGTAACGCGTTACGGCGCCAGTCTGTCTAGCTTCCCTTTCTCTCACGCATATGGCAGCGGTAGGCAGGCTCTTCCTCTCTCACTCTAACCCACAGCGCTAGTCGTATTTCGGACAGACGGTTGCTCCTCTCTCTACTCAGTGTTTAGTGTGCGATAGATATACGTAGAGTTTAACTTATCACTTCTGTCGGGCGTCCCGAGACGCAAACGTTTTTTTTTTGTAAACAAAACCTGGGTTTCGCAGATTTTCAAAAAAATCTAAATAATCTGTTTGACATGTCATATACGAACGGCCATTATAACTCTAAAAAAATGGTAGTCGTTTAAATACACAATTCTATTCTATTTTATTCTAGTTATTTTTGATTAATGTAGAATCGGTAAGTATATTTTGATCATGACACTTTCAAAATTCAAGGTTATATTAATCATATCATTTGAAACGGAACATGTAAAGGGAATACAACAAAATCAACACTTTTTTACTTTAAATTAAATTCCCTTTTCAAAAATCAATTCCTCGACGCGTAATGTCGTAAAAAATTATGAATATAATTACTATAATATTTTGATCTTGATGCATGAGACTTTTTGGTAACCCAATTCTTGAGGAAGGTTATATTACTTCATGTTGCCACCCATAAGAGAGTGAAAACGAAGTAATAAACACGGGCGATGTGATGCGAACAAAGTCACGGGCAGAAGATAATGTTTTATAATAGGGCAAGCAGTTGCCCAATTACTTCGGGATGTAAAATAATTAGGCAGATTTGTGTGGAAACGCCGGGAGGGGACGCTCTAGAAAGACACATACTGACATTACTGATGGATGATGTTCTTCAAAAAGGTCAGGTGCGTAGTACTCGCCACTAGCGTCCGTGTATGACCTAAAGGCCAATTCTCGTAATTTAAAACGTTCAAAATCTAGTCGCAGTCTCATCTCAGCGACAAACAAATGTCAAAAACTTGTCAAAATGTAGGGAAATTAGAGGTATTTTTTAGATTGAGACTGAGATCAGACTGTGAATGATCTTAAAATTACGCCCCTCTGACATCTACCAACCCGCACTGGGCCCGCGTGGTGGATTATGGCCCACTCCCTCAAACAGAGAGGAGACCTGTGTCCCAGCAGTGGGAACATTATATAACACAACATAACACAAAACATAACACACAACAATACAACAACACACACACAACATAACACAACATAACATTAACACAACAACAACATAACATTAACATAACATTATATCATTTTGTATATATTTGCCAAAGATGTTAAAAGGTGAAATTAATGGAGAAAGCTCCGAAAAAAAAATGGAAACCCAATATTTCTTGGAGATTATGCTATCCTTTTGAAACCTGAGGACTTTTATGGTAGAAATTTGTATACAGGTGATGCTCCCAAGAGAACTAAGTCCGCTTTTATTACCGAGTGTACTACGTGAGATCGACAAATGGATGTGCGAATAACACTTGTGCGACAAAACTGTACTGCGACTCACGATCGTGCGAATGCACGCTTGTGCGACAAGCATATTATTAAGACTTAGTCGGCGGAGCCCCTATTTCTGTCTGCAGGGTTTAAAGGAACCTAACCAAACCGAACCTCGGGGTGCCTCTGACGTCGAAGACTTAATATTATTGCTTGTCGCACAAGCGTGCATTCGAACTATGGTGAGTCGCAGTACAGTTTTGTCGCACAAGTGTTATTCGCACATCCATTTGTCGAGCTCACGTGGTACACTTTTTATTACCTACAGGCACTTATGGTGTAAATTATAGTAAAAGGTGTGTGTATATTATTAGATCAGTGCTAGAATTAACATCTCAAAATCAAAATCAAAACCGCTCATTATTTTTAAAGCTATACGTCACTTTTTTCAGCATAAATCGGCCTGTACCTATTTTGAGCATTTTTATAGCGACCTGTTTGTTCTTATCGATTAAAAAAAACGCAATGGACATTTCACTATAAAAAATTGGATGCCATAAAATTCTGGTTTTTTGTTATGCTTTTAATTTCTTTAAAAGGCCCGTGACTTGTTACCAACATTATTCAGCCTAAACAACGAACTTTATTGTAACCTTTTTTGTAATTAATTAATTGCATGCAATTAAAAATTGTTTTTTTTTTAAGTATAACTTCTGACGCGCGTACATAAGTACACGCACCCATATTTTTGTTCATAATTATATGCATACAGTCTTAACACAGGTTTATGTTGGTTTTGTACCATTAAACCAGAAATGGTTTGTGAATAATCAAAATATAATGTTCCCACTGTTGCGTTGGCACGTTCCTCTTGGTGAGAGGCAGTGGGCCGTAATGCCGCCGGCACAGACCGGGCACAGTTCGGGTTGGTAGATGTCACATACACACCGAAGATCTGAGCCGTCCATGAACCCCCACTTGTGGATTATGTCCTTGCTGTGGCCTATTTGGGTATGAAGATTATTTACGGTTTTCCAAGTAGGGCACGGTAACTTTAATGCTGGAGGACGAAGCTTTTGGCTATTCTGTATGCGTACTACTGAGCTATATTATACAAGTACGTTGGATTAAATACGAGTATACTAAACGAAATGACAGTGGTTTTCTGTGCCGATTCAAGGCGCCCCGCTCGAGCGTCTCAGGAACTAAAATTAACACATTGCAGCAAGCGCCATCGTTTTGTTTTGGTACGTCTGTGATGATTTAGTTCTACACGAGACATTTAGAACATTTTTATCATGAGAATACGCGCATCTTGTAAAAACGTCAGTCAAGTTATCAATAATATTAGTTCCACGGACGCTCACGTTCAGCGCCATAATGGCGAAAATTAAATGTCTTCATTTTGTCATCGATAGTATGAAGTCCAGCGTAGTACATTTTTATTATAGTTCAGTGATGTGTACATTTTGTGTCATTTTTTAAATGTAATGTACGCTTTGTTTGTGCAGAATATATACTGTTTTTCTTTTTCTTTCTTTCCAGCTAATAAAACTTCGCATCACACGAACTGATTAGTGTTTCTGGTTCCGTACAAACATTTTAAACGAGATCTTTGCGGCTCACTGTTGACCCAAAAACTGCGGAGTGGTGGCGCGTTTAGATTGGACACTGGGTTGGTTTAGTAACTCGAGTAGTGTTGCCAAGGTTGAGTCGAGTGAGTATTTCCGTTTGTTTAGGTGAGTAATGTCTGTTGAACAATGATTGTAGGATGGAGGAGCGCTTAGACGAGATTGTTTGTTTATTCATTTTGATGAAATGTTAACAGGAAAGCGTTGTCAGGTTAGTTGGCTTAAGTTTTACAAAAGCGGCCAAGAGCGAGTCGGACTCGCATACGAAGGGTTCCGTACCACTGTACAATATTAAACACTAAGTACTTTTTTTTACTTTTTTGTATTTATTTGAATTTATTAACTTTTTTATTTTTTTATTTGTTGTTTTATCGGCCATTGTAGCCAGTCAGTCTTATCAAGGGGTATCGTTCTACCCAGTAACTAGGTTGTCGAGGTCAGATAGGCAGTCACTTCATGTAAAATATTGGTATTCAGCTGCATCCGGTGAGACTGGAACCCCAACATAGGTAGGAAAAGGCATTATTCCGTAAACATTTTCAAATCTAAGTTAACTGCACTACTTTCAGACAAATTTTATTACTCAGTTAAAGACTTTCTGAATGATATAAATTCATCCTGATTTTGATTGTTATAATTAATTGCAAATTTGACCATGTAAAACTCATGTTTTTACCTGACTATAATATTTATTTATTTTCAACTAATCAGACAACAAAGATCCGTAGTATTAGTAAAATACCTTATACCTAGTGTTAGTATATACATAAAATTAAAATAACTTATATATATGTATAATAATTTGGGTATGAGACACCTTGTAAAGAAGACGAAACCAGTTTCTCAACTGGTCATCTTCTCCACAAAATGCCTCATAAAAGGGGAAAACACATTCTCAGTCACTGTTTTTAGAATGCTGTTGCCACAGGCCCGGGTTTTAGCTGCCACAGACGCTATTTTCTACCGCACAATTGCGTGGAAACCATCAGTATCAGTATATCGGTATCGATATATTATTAATTGACTTCACTGTAATTTCTGTTTTTTTTTCTTGATATTATAAAAAAAAAAAAAATTGTATATAAGTAGTTTATCAGCCATCTTGTTACCATAACACAAGCATTAGGTTGCTTAGCTTGAGACAAATGGTGCTGTGTGAAATGTCCAGGGATATTATTATATTATTATTATATTTTTGTTTCTATTAATATTTTAATGTATGTAATAATTTGCACGCCGCAAGGTAGATTGTGGCCGATCTCATTAATTTATGTACTTATAACATCTTATACCTATACCTACATTCGAAGCAAATAAAGTTCTGATTCAGATTCTGAAGGCTAGGCAGATGGCAGATAGATAGCGGCCGTAGTAGAACAGTCTGTAAAAACTTTAAGTGTCTACATATTACGGTTTAAAAGATACAGCCCTGTGACAGACGAACGGACGGATACAGGAACCTTAATAATAGAGTCCCATTGGTATGTACCATTTTGGGTTAACGTTAAGTTAATTTCGCCAAAAAACATGGAAGTGAGAGAGAGTTAGTAAACTGTTTAAAAAGTATTTTTTTATACATTTAAATTAATGTCAGCAATATTACTATCATACATTGGTTTATTTACTGACACGATTAAGCTGTGGCTAAGGCTTAGCTGATGTTAATACTACGCTACGATGAAGCTGGTGTAACTATACTACGGCGTAGCTGGTGGTACTGTGCTACGGCGTAGCTGTGTTACTTTGCTACGGCGTAGCACGTGTTACTACGCTACGGCGTAGCTGGTGTTACTACGCTACGGCGTAGCTGGTGTTACTACGCTACGGCGTAGCTGGTGTTACTATGCTACGGCGTAGGTGGTGTAACGACGGTACGGCGTAGCTGGTGTAACTATGCTACGGCGTAGCTGGTGATACCCGCTACGGCGTAGCTGGTGTTACTAGCTACGGCGTAGCTGGTGTAACTATGCTACGGCGTAGCTGCAATGCGATTCTGTAACCATCTCACCGTGAAAACATAGGTGAAGTGAGCTGTCATTCTCAACTAATTCTAGGGATTGACACTATTGACAGCACACTCTAAGCTCACTTCACCTAACTTTTCACGGTGAGATTTTTACAAAATCGATCGGCTGCTGGTGTAACTATGGTACGGCGTAGCTGGTGGTACTATGCTACGGCGTAGCTGTTGTTACTATGCTACGAAAGTTTAAAATCGTAGCAACACCACGCATCAAATATTTGCTATGTATTATGTTATGAAATCCTTTACTTTACTTAATCCTACTAATATTATAAACGCAAAAGTTTGTGAGGATGGATGGAAGGATGTTTGTTACTCTTTCACGCAAAAACTACTGAACGGAATTTGATGAAACTTTACAGTAATATAGCTTATACGTCAAAATAACACATATACTCAAACTCAAATCATTTATTTCAATTAAACCATTTACAGGCACTTTTGAATTGTCAAAGTTAAATAGTCGGTCAGTTAGTCAGAAAGTTGAAGCTAGTCGCCCATTCCAAAAACGTAGATCTCTATGGAGAAGAACGGGCAAGAAACTCCACGGACACTCTTTTAAATCAAGATATTATTACAAAATCCTGGGTACATTATTCTTATTGCTTCTATATGTGAGAACAATGTAAAAAAAGAAACAATTTAAAATATAACATTAAAAATAAGCCCTGGCAGTTAAGAGATGACCAGTCTCAACCAACGGCGCCCGTTCACGAACATGACGCGTGGATCAGCACCACCCAGCTCAACCATTTTGTAGGGAACCGAATGATCCAACACACGCGCCACCATCAGTGAGACATTTAAGTGAGCATGACATATTCTCAACTGCCATGCTATTTCAAGTCAACATCAAAATATCATAGAAAACGGATCCATGGTTCTTACATTTACAAAATTTTAAAAATGCTTCTAAATTATACAAAACTATAGTTTGCAACTTTCTTAACAGATAAGAGAAAAAAATATATATATAAAAAGTTACTACCAATCTGGAAGAGGTATTTAATATTGAAGTATTCAAAATTAATCTTGATTGAATAAAATAAACATTAAATTCATAATGCCAGAAACACTAAAAAAAAAAACAAAAATAAAAAGGGGAAGCATCTCCTCCAAAATATAGAAATTGTGATCAACTAGTGAGCCCAAGTGCCTGTGGAACAGGACCAGCATTAAGCCAAGCATTTTTATCTAGTATATACTCATCCAACTTATAATATGCTTGTCTACATAGTGTGCGTTTAATGCATGTTTTAAATTTCTTCTCATTTAGTTGAAGAATATCGAGTGGTATTTTATTATAACATTTTACACAGTACCCCATAAAAGAAGTTTTTACTTTAGACAATCTGAAGCGCGGTTGATCTAGTTTGTTCCTATTCCTAGTGTTAAAATTATGCCTGTCACTTATCTTACTAAAAAGATGTAGATTTTTTCGAACGTACATAATGTTTTCGAATATATATTGACAAGGAACCGTCATGATGTTAATTTTTTTAAACAGCTACTACTTTATATTGTGATATTCCCACGGAATCGGAACTTATGCGGGTGAAACCGCGGGACACTGCTAGTGAAACATAAAATGATATTCTATCTAACACGCACTCTGATTACGTAACACACAATCTGAAACATTTTGAAGGATATTGCTAATCCATTGCGAAAAATTTGTCTGTGAAACAATGCAAATGACGCAATGAATGTTGTTGAACTGTGAAAATGAAAACCATGCTCCTGATAATGTGATGCGCAACTACACGGCTGGGATGAACTGGTGCCATTATTCCGGGCACGTTTCCGGATGACAGCGATGCGGACAATTACATCGACGCCTAAGTGTCGTTTTGTTTGTGATTTTGCATTTATTTTTAAAGTTAGCTAGTTAATTAGTCATTCAATTTAGTACCTAGTCTAAATAGTTAGGTGTGTAATAATTGTATATACACCCTGTCCATTAGGTAAACCGTTTTTTGACAGATGGAACTAGTGATTGCAGCAACATACAATACATTGATTGACACACGTACGGTATTATAATGTCTGTAAGAAGCATAAATAAGATAATTCAATAAGATAAGGCAGCTTATATATTTAATTTATTACGCATTTCAAAGTTAAGTTTTACGTAATCTGGAATATGTACGTTCTAAGACAGCTGTCAAAAAAAAGTTATCCTAATGGACAGGGTATTGATAGCATAATCAGCGTATAATGTTCCCACTGCTGGGACACAGGCCTCCTCTCGGTGAGAGGGAGTGGGTCGTGATCCACCACGCGGGCCCAGTGCGGGTTGGTAGATGTCACATGTCTTCGAATTTTTGGTTCTACGACATGCTGACATGATTTTCTCACGATGTACTTCTTCACCGTTTTTGAGAGTAGTCGTGATGAAATTATTTACACAAATAAACACGAAATTATTAGAACAGAATAGAACATTCTAATCTAATAATTTCGAACTTTTAGAAATTACAAATTATTATGGCTTCAATAATCTTTAAGGCTATGCATAAGACATTGAAGATACATTTAATAACCTAAACTAAACACCACTTTACCTTGTGGGGCTTGTGGCTAAGTAATAACAGCCGCACGGGTCAATCGATCAGGTTAAGTTACGCTTGCGGTTGGTCCGTGGATGGGTGACCATATTTACATACATACCAAGACTCCTCCGTGCCTCGGAAAGCCGTTGGTCCCGGCTGTCATTCATGAATCTTTGACAGTCGTTACGGGTAGTCAGAAGCCCGAAAGTCTGACAACCAGTCTTACCAAGGGGTATCGTATTACCCATCAACTGGGTTGTGGAGGTCAAATAGGCAGTCGCAGCGTGTAAAATACTGGTATTCAGCTGCATCCGGTTAGACTGGAAGCCGACCCCAACATAGTTGGGAAAAGGTTAGGCAGGTGACTAGAAACTATTTCACCAGCAAAGCCGCCTCAGGAGAGCTGACTCGCCAATCCAAACGCTCCTTTCCAGTGGCTTGCTGTAAAGGCGGTATTTTAAAGGTAATTTTCACCGCACATTCTAGTCCACATAAATTCATACACGAGGCAAGTTTACTTGTCGTTTAAACGCGCCGTTCCAGTAGGTTGATTGTATAGGAAACTTTGAAGGAGTTTTGAGATGCAGCAGATAGTTAGTATGTTACAAGAGTTGGATTTGATACAATTTGCTTAAACTTTTTGGTTATTAGAATGTGTTAATAGTTTATTAAAGTAGTTTATTTAGGAGTCAAAACTTCAAACCTAATTTTCTTCCCAAAAAAGCAATGTGTGCTTTAAAGTGTAGACATTTTTTTTTTCTAAGCAATGCTCTCAATACCTTGGCGGAAACTGACTTACGACTTGTAGGTCGTGAGTTCGGCCCAGGCAGGCCTTTTGTGTATTTATTAATTTCATCACCACTGCTCACAAAACGGTGAAGGAAAACATCGGGAGGAAACTGACATGTCCTAGAACTAAAAAAATCTAAGACATGATTTTTTTTTATGTTTATTTCTAAAGCACATAACCTAATTCACATTTAGTTTTAGCCACACAACGAAAAACTCTCAGGGTTTATCTGCATGTTGGCGGGCCGTTCGTATCAATTCTATAACAACTAGCTGTACAGTCACGAGCACCAATATGTCAACACTTGGCAACTTTCAATTGCGATTTTTTCTTGAAATAACGAATGCAACGTTAAAATACGACACATTACTTAAACCTATGGGTTCGAAAATGCTATGTTCATAAGAACATACAATTTCATTATCACAAATAATGGAGTAAATCGCTTTTGAATAAAGCCAAGTGTATACATACTTTTGCTCGTGACTGTACCCGGCAAACGTTGTTTTGCCATATAAATTATTTCTAGCTGCCCGGCGCTACTTCGTTCGCGTGGTGTCCTACCCCCTACCCTACTCCTACCTTAGTCCTACCCTACTCCTACCGTACTCCTACACTACTCCAACCCTACTCCTACACTACTCCTACTCTACTCCTACCTTACTCCTACCCTACTCCTACACTACTCCTACTCTACTCCTACACTACTCCTACACTACTCCTACCCTACTCCTACCCTACACGCCTAACCTACTCCTGGCCTACTTCTTTTTCCATATTTTCTGACCGTTTAAACCTTCCCTGGACTACGACAAACATTTCAAAACCAATATAAGCTTGAGTTATACATTACAACGAAAAGTGGCATTGATTTTTATATACATAGATGTTAACAATATAAAGGTTACATTAATACATACATAGACAACATACATTACGAGAAACGTGTAAGGAAACGCTTTGATTCGTATTTATAACTTTTCGAACTCGTTTTGTATAACGTTTGCAAGTCTTCTGGAAGTTTATTAAGATAAAAGGGTACTAAATATTATGTGACATACACCAACCCGCACTGGGCACGTAACGTTAAGGTAAACCCACCCAACATTGTCGGAGCCACCAGCATTATTATATCATTTTGTTAAGCTATTTTAATCATTATCTCGTTCACATTAAAGTTGAAAAGCTTATAAGTCAGTGTGACTTATAAGCTTTTCAACTTTTATGTGAACATAATTACAACCGAATCTTTAATTTCGCATATTCCCAACTAGTTCTTGTGGCTTAGCGGTTTGATGCTGGATTGGCGACGAACAACGTGTGGGTTCGAAAACACAGTCCACCTATTGAACCACCATGTGAAAAAATAAGCAAAATAATCATAGGGCATCAAAAAATTCGTCCGCATCGCTGTCAACAGAAACAGTGCCTAAAAGGCTGGCAGCATTGCCACGTTGTATGGCGATGCCCCATGACCCCAGTGTTTCAACCCCAAACGGCTCGAACATATATTATAAGTCCCAATCAGGTTGGAATATTTTCGCTGTTTGAGGTTTTCTGCACCAGCAGCAGCCGCTCCAGCACATTTTATTAGTAGTTAAAGTAGCAATTGAAATACACACTGTTAGAACATTATTCAACGGTCTATCTACGGTTCATGAGATAAAGCCCGCTGACAGACAGACTGCCGGACGAATGGACGGACGGACAGCGGGGGCTTAGTAATAGCGTTTCGTTGCCACTCTTTTGGGTTTTGGGTACAGAACCCTAAAAAAACAACTAATGATGACATCACAGAGATAAGATTTACTTGCTCAAACATGTAAACATATAAGAGAATAAATACATGCAGGATAACATTAAAAAAAAGATCAAACATGTTTGCCACCTAGTATGGCGTGCCAATATTATGAATAATAATGATTTTTAATTAAAAATTTCAAATTTCATTAATCGCCAAGCGGTTGATTGACTCATCACGTGACCAGAAGGCTGGCAGTATTGCCATCCAACGTTGTAATGCTGCCAGCCTTTTGGGCACTTATCCTATTGACAGTGATGCGGATTTTTTGATGCCCAATGAGCTCCTGCCTTTTTCTATATTTTTTCGTTTTTTTTTTTACGTTTTTTCGTTTGTTTTTTTTTTACTTGTATATAGTATACAGGGTGGCAGGGACATCGACGCGCAAACTGTAACCATGAATTCGGCACGTGATCTTCTGTTTCATAGAAAAGTGCAATACCTACGCGGTCAAAATGTATGGAACAGCAATATTTTTTTTTAATAACCGACGAAAAATCTCATCCCATCGTCCTTCTCTCGTCTCATTCTCTCTCTTGTTATTTTCTTTTTTTGAGTGTTTGTTCTTTTTTATGCGTCATGTTTGCCGCAAATAAATGTATTTTCTTTCTTTCTTAAAAAAAAAGGTTATGTGAATTAGTAATCAAAAATAAATTATAAATGTCAGTACTAGAAAAAATAAGTAAAAAATAATAATGCATCAAAATCAATGTTAAATGCTTCTGCCAGAAATTCATTAATATTATTGTCAAATAAATATGACTTTAGTTGATTTTTCAAATCTAAATTATTTAGCTCCCTCCAACTTTTGGGTAACAAAATTATAAATAATGGGATCCATGCAAAACACAGTGAGAAATAAAAAGGCAGGCAAGTCCACTCGACAATTCAAACGCTCCACTCCAGTGGCTCGCGGTAACAGCGGTATTTTATAGGTAATTTTCACCGCTACCTCTACCGGTACCGACGCGGTATACCTCACGATAATTAGATTCCGATCCCACTCTTATAGAATTTTCAAGCTTTTTTGTAATACCGGGAACGAAGTTGTTAAAATATTGAGGTCTCGGTCGCAAGGATTTTAATCGATTTTGCTCTTTGATACTTCGATATTGTTGTGACTGGCTTCCATTTGGAATCTTGAGGGGCTCTTGGCTGAAGAGTGGCTCGTGGTGAAAGAGGGGCTCGTGGTGAAAGAGGGGTTCGTGGTGACAGGGGCTCGTGGTGAAAGAGGGGCTCATGGTGAAAGAGGGGCTCTTGGCTAAAGAGGGGCTCGTGGTGAAAGAGGGGCTCATGGTGAAAGAGGGGCTCTTGGCTAAAGAGGGGCTCGTGGTGAAAGAGGGGCTCGTGGTGAAAGAGGGACTCGTGGTGAAAGAGGGGCTCGTGGTGAAAGCGGGGCTCGTGGTGAAAGAGGGGCTCGTGGTGACAGAGGGGCTCGTGGTGACAGGGGCTCGTGGTGAAAGAGGGACTCATGGTGAAAGAGGGGCTCTTGGCTAAAGAGGGGCTCGTGGTGAAAGAGGGGCTCGTGTTGAAAGAGGGGCTCGTGGTGATAGAGGGGCTCTTGGCTAAGAGGGGCTGTTGGCTAAAGAGAGGCTCTTGGTGAAAGAGGGGCTCGTGGTGAAAGAGGGGCTCGTGGTGAAAGAGGGGCTCGTGGTGAAAGAGGGGCTCGTGGTGAAATAGGGGCTCATGGTGAAAGAGGGGCTCGTGGTGAAAGAGGGGCTCGTGGTGACAGGGGCTCGTGGTGAGTGAGGGGCTCATGGTGAAAGAGGGGCTCTTGGCTAAAGAGGGGCTCGTGGTGACAGAGGGGCTCGTGGTGACAGAGGGGCTCGTGGTGAAAGAGGGGCTCGTGGTGAAAGAGGGGCTCGTGGTGACAGAGGGGCTTGTGGTGAAAGAGGGGCTCTTGGCTAAAGAGGGGCTCGTGGTGAAAGCGGGGCTCGTGGTGAAAGAGGGGCTCGTGGTGACAGAGGGGCTCGTGGTGACAGGGGCTCGTGGTGAAAGAGGGACTCATGGTGAAAGAGGGGCTCTTGGCTAAAGAGGGGCTCGTGGTGAAAGAGGGGCTCGTGTTGAAAGAGGGGCTCGTGGTGATAGAGGGGCTCTTGGCTAAGAGGGGCTGTTGGCTAAAGAGAGGCTCTTGGTGAAAGAGGGGCTCGTGGTGAAAGAGGGGCTCGTGGTGAAAGAGGGGCTCGTGGTGAAAGAGGGGCTCGTGGTGAAATAGGGGCTCATGGTGAAAGAGGGGCTCGTGGTGAAAGAGGGGCTCGTGGTGACAGGGGCTCGTGGTGAGTGAGGGGCTCATGGTGAAAGAGGGGCTCTTGGCTAAAGAGGGGCTCGTGGTGACAGAGGGGCTCGTGGTGACAGAGGGGCTCGTGGTGAAAGAGGGGCTCGTGGTGAAAGAGGGGCTCGTGGTGACAGAGGGGCTTGTGGTGAAAGAGGGGCTCTTGGCTAAAGAGGGGCTCGTGGTGACAGAGGGGCTCGTGGTGACAGAGGGGCTCGTGGTGAAAGAGGGGCTCGTGGTGACAGGGGCTCGTGGTGAAAGAGGGGCTCGTGGTGAAAGAGGGGCTCGTGGTGACAGGGGCTCGTGGTGATAGAGGGGCTCTTGGCTAAAGAGGGGCTCGTGGTGACAGAGGGGCTCGTGGTGAAAGAGGGGCTCGTGGTGACAGGGGCTCGTGGTGAAATAGGGGCTCATGGTGAAAGAGGGGCTCGTGGTGAAATAGGGGCTCGTGGTGATAGAGGGGCTCTTGGTGAAAGAGGGGCTCGTGGTGAAAGAGGGGCTCTTGGCTAAAGGGGGGCTCGTGGTGAAAGAGGGGCTCATGGCTAAAGAGGGGCTCGTGGTGAAAGAGGGGCTCGTGGTGATAGAGGGGCTCTTGGTGAAAGAGGGGCTCGTGGTGAAAGAGGGGCTCATGGTGAAAGAGGGGCTCGTGGTGATAGAGGGGCTCTTGGCTAAGAGGGGCTATTGGCTAAAGAGGGGCTCGTGGTGAAAGAGGGGCTCGTGGTGAAAGAGGGGCTCGTGGTGTAAGAGGGGCTCATGGTGAAAGAGGGGCTCTTGGCTAAAGAGGGGCTTGTGGTGAAAGAGGGGCTCGTGGTGAAAGAGGGGCTCGTGTTGAAAGAGGAGCTCTTGGCTAAAGAGGGGCTCGTGGTGAAAGAGGGGCTCGTGGTGAAAGAGGGGCTCATGGTGAAAGAGGGGCTCTTGGCTAAAGAGGGGCTCGTGGTGAAAGAGGGGCTCGTGGTGACGGAGGGGCTCGTGGTGAAAGAGGGGCTCGTGGTGATAGAGGGGCTCTTGGCTAAGAGGGGCTATTGGCTAAAGAGGGGCTCGTGGTGAAAGAGGGGCTCGTGGTGAAAGAGGGGCTCGTGGTGTAAGAGGGGCTCATGGTGAAAGAGGGGCTCTTGGCTAAAGAGGGGCTCGTGGTGAAAGAGGGGCTCGTGGTGAAAGAGGGGCTCGTGTTGAAAGAGGAGCTCTTGGCTAAAGAGGGGCTCGTGGTGAAAGAGGGGCTCGTGGTGAAAGAGGGGCTCATGGTGAAAGAGGGGCTCTTGGCTAAAGAGGGGCTCGTGGTGAAAGAGGGGCTCGTGGTGACGGAGGGGCTCGTGGTGAAAGAGGGGCTCGTGGTGAAAGAGGGGCTCGTGGTGAAAGAGGGGCTCGTGGTGAAAGAGGGGCTCATGGTGAAAGAGGGGCTCGTGGTGATAGAGGGGCTCGTGGTGAAAGAGGTGCTCGTGGTGAAAGAGGGGCTCGTGGTGAAAGAGGGGCTCTTGGCTAAAGAGGGGCTCGTGGTGAAAGAGAACTCGTGGTGACAGAGGGGCTCGTGGTTAAATGACAACAGCCACACAGGTCGATCAAAGGTTAAGCTACGCTTCCTGAAGTCAGTCCGTAGATAGGTGACCATCCATTATGCGCCGAGACTTTTCCATCCGTCGAAAAGCTCGTTGCGCTGCTAGTCCTGGCAGATAATTATAGATCTTTGACAGACGTTACGGGTATTCAGCAGCTCAAAAAGTCTCCAATCCATTAACTGCGTTTTGGAGGTGTATCTTGTCACCCAGTAACTGGGAGGGAGGAGTTCCATGTAAAGTGCTGGTATTCAGCTGCATTTGATTGAAGCCGACCTGAAGACAGTTGGGTAACGGTTAGGCAGATGGGGTCTGGGGTCTCGATATGTACCAGATCCAGCCACCACCATCAACACCAAAAATTAAGAAAGAAAAAGAGAAAAGTCTTTATCAAAATCAAAAGTCATTATATTCAAATTAGGCTGAGAATCAGCAGTCAGTGGCGTGAAATGCTAGGCATATGAGCAGGGCCTACCTCGATAAATCACCATAACCCTGTCAATTACATTTTAGTGTGTGTGCCCCACAATTAAGAAACTCACAAAATTATCATACCTAACAAAAACAAAATCTTCATACGAACACGCGCGGCAGTAGGCAGTCGCCAGACGGCCTACTCGGCTCCCGTACTATTCGCACATTGTCATTGGTCTTTACTCGTTCAAGTTAATTCGACGAAATTAAATTCCTGCCTACCTATTCTGAAAACCAATGCACGCCACTGAGTCAGCACTTTTCGAACGTCAAAATTACAAAAGACAGTCTCCACAAACGCCCACCTTTCACCACTTCCTAGTACTTTCGCTGGGAAGAAGAAGTGGCGCAACAAACTCCCCAGCAGTACAGCACATTTATTGGCATTACGGCAAAATAAATACACCACCCACCCATCACGGACCCATTTACGGATTGACCTCGGCAGCTTATCCTTCGACCGACTTGTGCAGCAGTTATCACTTAGCCAAGTGCTTGTGTAGCCAGTCAATTAATGTAGTTGGGCCTCATCCCAACTACATTAATTGACATCCTAATAATATTAAAAACGTGAAAGTTTGTATGGATGGATGTTTGTTACTCTTTCACGCAAAAACTACTGAACGGATTTGGATGAAATTTGGCACACAGGTGGTTTCTAACCAGGATTAACATATATCCTACTATTAATATTATAAACGTGAAAGTTTGTATGGATGGATGTTTGTTACTCTTTCACGGAAAACGCAAAAACTGATTGAACAACCGATTTTGATGAAACTTTACAGTAATATAGCTTATACATCAGAATAACATAAAGGATACTTTTTATCCCGATATTACCACGGGATCGAAACTTATGCGGGTGAAACCGCGGGGAGCAGCTGGTAGAAACATAAAAAGGAACCTCCCCCCTCCTCTTGAGGGAAGAGGGGTTCTTTTGTATTAAAAATCAACAAAGACTGAAAATCTCATCTCATATGTAGCACCCAATACCTACCAAGCAACTGGCTCGAAATTTAATTATCTTGCAATATCCGCGCCGACACGATGTATTAACATAATCCCGTTTAGCAGCTCAACGCTTTGTTTTTCAGTAAAGGCTTTTTATTTTTAGTCAATTAGTGATTGTGGGCATAATTAAAATGAGACTTGTATAACTTTTGCTCGCGGCTTCGCCCGCGTGGAGGTCGGGGAATTATTCCACGGAAACGTATAACTAGAATAAAAAGTATCCTATGTGTTAATCCAGGTTATAATAAATTATCTGTGTGCCTTTCATCCAGTTACCGGGTAACACGATTCCCCTTGGCTTCCAGGGATACCGTAAGGAAGCTGACGCCAAACAGAACCCATCACTTAACCAATAAAAGCACACCACATAAAACATTCTGCTTACCCCTTTATCGACTATCGGGCATAATGAATATAAAATGAATATGGCGACAAAATATCACCATTTCCATTCAAAATTGTGACACTTACACAGCTCGGGTCGACTTTTCAATCGCTGGTGTGTAAAATATTCGATAAAATTCTTGATGGTTATATGCTGACATAAAAACGTTGTTAAATTCTTCGTTGGTCTAGTGATTGCAAGCGGCTACCGAGCGTGTGGTTCTGGGTTTGATCCTCAGGTCGAGAAAAGGTGTTATTAGGGATTTTTACATACATAAACTCAGGCCGTCTTCCCAAGGGGGTAGGCACCCTGGTTCAAACCATGGTCCGAGGCGAGAGGGAGTGGGAGGCAGTCACCTCCTTCTGCGAAGCAGTCATGCTAGCGAAGGAGGTGGCGGGAAGGCTGAGGGAGAATACCTCACGCCTCAGCCGCCGCGGTAGACGCTCGACGACTCACGGCCACCGTAGGCGCGGGCCTGCGGGCGGAGAGTAATGGGTAGTTCACCGTCCGATCAGGACCAGGCCCGTGCCGGATGGCGCGTTGTGTTCCACGCGCGCCTCAAAGAGATGTCAGCAGATGACGGGGCCCGATAGGGCTGAAGCCTACAGGGTAGTGGGATCGTCCGAAAGGGTTACCGCTGCCCTGGAACAGAAAGGGCTAAGGATGGAACACGGGTGGGTTTTAGTCAGTAAGAGTCTGACACTCCCTTCCGCTTCACCCAGAGCGGGAGGAGTCATTTGATGATTTCCCATCCACAAAAAAGGGGGTGGGCAGAAACTACAGAACGCCACCTGCTACGATCACACACACACACACACACCACACCACCACCACCACCACCACCACCTCTTACATATTCCTTTTGCTTCGTTTACTTTCATATTTTGGGTCTTGATTGTCGCTATATGGCGTTCAGCTACCAATGCAATGGCTAAAAAGTAGACACAGCTTCTTAAAATCGACAGTGTCTCTGTCAGGAAACCCGGCCGATGCCCGTTGCAAACTGTGGCAGGATACTCTTCCCCCTTCTACTTACTACCTACCACCAAAGGAGCATCTTCCTGCAGGGTGTAACCTTCCATGGTTCACTTGGAAGTCTCTAAACCGTCTTCGGACACAAGTGGGAAGATGTCCAATCTGGTGAAGTGGCTATCTTGACGGAACGGCAGAAGGGTGTGATTGTGGAGCTATGTCACAAACCATGCTCCACCTCCTATCCTGCCGTCTGTGTCCCAAAACATGCAGTCAAAGTGACCTCTGCGCTGCCACTGACAACGCCGTGGAAGTGGCAAAGTTTTGGGAAAATAACATTTCAAATTCAGTCGTGCCAGCCACACGTAGAAAAAGAAGAAGTCGCTTCTTGTTTTTCAAATCAATGTCAAAACCTTGTCAAAAATGTAGAGAAATTAGAGGTATTTTTGACAGATTGAGACAGAGATCATTTGCCATATGCCATCGAGCGACCAAAAGCCGAAACCATTAAGATTTCGTTTTTCTATCTAACCCCCGCTCCCCTGCATTTGTACTAGACACGGCAGTTTGTTTACCTAACTAGCGCTTTCATTTAAAACCGAATATTTCAATTCGTTGAACTGTAATATTTTTATTTTTGCACTTACAATTATTTTAATGTTAGCTTATGAAATGTAAATAACAATCGTACTCAATTTAATTACAACATAATTAGTAATATAAAATTAAAATTAGGTTTTGAGAAATTATAAAAAAATACAAAATGTCATACGAAGCAAAATAAAAAATAAAAAATCACAATAAATTTAAAAAGTCATATCAAATTGTCAAGTCATTTAGAAATTCGTCTGATAATGAGTACAATCAAGTGTTTAAGTATCGGTTACTAATTATCAGTTACCCTATACAGGCTTATTGGTAAAATACTAACAAACTTACTGGACTGGATTACTAACACCATAAACAACAAGTTTTTTTTTTAATGACTTTTCACAAAACCAAAAACCTACTTAGTTCTTTTAATTTTTTTTTTTTTTTAATAATAATAATAATCTTTATTACATAAAGTGGTTACAATTTGTGTGAAGTCCCTGACACTTGTGCTAGGTGGTTAAGCTGTGTTACAAGAGCCAGTGCCCTCTCTCAGGAGGAAAAATTTCAAATTTATGCAATAATATTAACAAGTAAAAAACAAAGAAAATAATAATAAAAAAAAAAATTAATAGGTAACATGTGGATAACGTTGTGAGTTACACATAAACTACTAACATTAGATACAAAGGTTTTATTAATTAAGAAACTTTGTGTAATTGTTTGTTTTCCCAAAGAAATAAATAAATGAAAACATTTACCATAACGATTTACCAAAAACAAATCATTAAGATTTCGTTGTTCTATCTAACCCCCGCTCCCCTGCATTTTGTACTAGACACGGCAGTTTGTTTACTTAACTAGCGCTTTCATTTAAAACCGAATATTTCAATTCGTTAAACTGTAATATTTTTATTTTTGTATGAAAGTCTGATGAATTGATAAAATTCATAGAACACAAGTTGTTGTTTATGATGTTAGTAATATTGTCTGAGAGATTTTTTTTTTTTTAATTATAATGTTTGATTGTTAATGTTTGGAGATTGTCAATGTTTTATCAATAACCCTGTATAAAGCTATTCGTAGCTGTTTAAATACACTCTCTCTCATTTCTAAGCTAGACAACAAAAGCTAAATAGCCGAGTCTACCTACCTACGGTTGGTTAGAACCAGGCGTAAGTTAAAACAGACGGTTTACGTATAACAATGGATAGGTACGTAGGTTTACTTGTGGGGACGCGTTAGCTTCGGTAGCGAAAGTGGCATAGGTCTGATTTTTAGTTTTTCGTGTTACCCGATTGTGGTGGAAAAGTGGGTGGTTATGAGTTTTTGGTGTTTGTTTTCAGTTGGTTTTGTACTCAACGTCACTATGACAGTGTATACGGACGTAAAAATAGTTTTGCTTGCAGAAACAAAATGCCTTTTGTCGAAAAAGTTTTTTTTTGAGTTTTGATCACGCGTTGTCATTATTTTTAACCGACTTCAATAAACGAGGAGGTTCTCATTTCGACTGTATTTTTTTATGTTTGTTACCTCAGAACTCCGTTATTTGATTTGCAAAGTTATCTTGTTATTGGTGAGGATATACTTTTAAATTGGTCCCATAGAAATTTCATCAAAAACGGTTCAGTAGTTTGGTTTTTAAACCAAAATTACAACTTAAAAGTAAAAAATAAAAACTTTTTTGCAATAAAAACCGACTTCCAAAAAAGACACTACAAAGTGAAAAATTACTTTGTTTCGGAAGTTGGTGGCAAACAACAAAAATGCGAACCCAACGACGATGTTTTTTTTTTGCAAAAAAGTTTTCATTTTCATAAGTGGATATATAGATAGTATTTAAATTGATTATTATCAATTTATGAAAATTCAATCAATTATCAGCCTCTAATGTTCCCACTGCTGGGACACAGGCCTCCACTCAGTGAGAGGGAGTAGGCCGTAATCCACCACGCGGACCAAGTGTGGATTTGTAGTCACAAGCCTAATTTACTTTTTGACGTTTATAAGTGCCTTCGGGGTTCAGGTGGTATCCGGTGGTATCTAAATTTGTAAATTATAAAAAGAGAAGATTTGATTTGTTGTATGTTTGTTTATAACGCATTCACATTAAAACGGCTGAACGGATTTGGATGAAATTTGGCATATGGACCGACCATGACCTGGACTAGAACATAGAATCATTGTTATACCGATATTCTTACTAAGACAACTATAACAACAAAACCAAGAACGCTACATGTGTGGCTGCATAGAACTGAAGGCCAATTCACGTAATTTAAAACGTTCAAAATCTAGTCGCAGTCTTATCTCAGTGACAAACAAATGACAATAACTTGTCAAAATGTAGGGAAATTAGAAATATTTTTTGACCGATTGAGACTGCGATCAGACTGTGAACGTTCTTAAAATTACGAGAATTGCCCCTCTGGTCATACCCGTACTGGTGGGCGACGCTTGCGGGTCATAAATAAACACCAAGTCGAAGAAAACTCAAACTTCACCGCGAAGAACGAAAATTGTCACTAAACTGTACAAGTGCGCGCTTTGTGTGTTGTGAAAAGTGACGATCCCAGTCCGTACGTAACACCCTGGACGCGCCGCCGCCACATGGCTAAGGAGTCCTTCTCATCGAGTCTCCACCATAGCTCACCAGGCCCATTATCATTTTCCCACACCACCAGCACCTACTTGCATCATCGAACCGCCCCTCATACAGTCAACTAAAGAAAATTTCGATTTTCCCCCAAGGCTTTAAGCCACCGCATCATTTTGGTGGCCTCTGGTCGTACCAGCCGAACGACGTCTACTGTAGGGCATAGGTCTTCACTCACCGCCACTTCGACCAGTCTTGTGCTGCTCGAATCCAGTGGAAATAAACAAAATAAACAGAATCCAACGTGTCACACAAACACAAAATCAGCCTATAATGTTGATCGGCAACGGCGGCGACCTCTCGCGTCCGGCCCTGGTGCAAGCCATGGTCCGGGGCGAGAGGGAGTGGGAGGCAGTCACCTCCTTCTGCGAAGCAGTCATGCTAGCGAAGGAGGTGGCGGGGAGGCTGAGGGAAAGAACCTCACGCCTCAGCCGCCGCGGGAGACGCTCCGGGCGTCGGGAGCCGCGTGACGACTCTCGGCCACCGTAGGCGCGGGCCTGCGGGCGGTGAGTAATGGGTAGCTCACCGTCCGATCAGGACCAGGCCCGTGCCGGACGGCGCGTTGTGTTCCACGCGCGCCTCAAAGAGATGTCAGCAGAGGACGGGGCCCGACAGGGCCGAAGCCTGCCAGGGCGGCGGGATCTTCCGAAAGGTTAACCGCTGCCCAGGAACAGAAAGGGCTAAGGAAGGAACACGGGTGGGTTTTAGTCAGTAAAAGTCTGACACTCCCTTCCGCTCCACCCAGAGCGGGAGGGGTCATTTAATGATTTCCCATCCACAAAAAAAAAAAAAAGCCTATAATGTTCCCACTGCTGGGACACAGGCCTCCTCTCTATGAGAGAAGAGAGGGAACGAGCGTCCCCTCACGTTCGTTCCCGATCGAACGTGTAGAGAAAGTTATTTTGTTTTTAGGAGCACATAAATAATGAAACCTGTAAAGTCTATGTCAATAATATATGTACATAAATATTCCCATGTTTTTAATTAAAAAAAATTTAAAGCCATACTAAAACGCCTAATTATAAAGCCATAACAATAACGCCCTCACTAACCCTTGCAACCCCATAAAATCTACCCCAATATCTCATTAAACTTTCACACAAATGAATCCCCCTTCAAAAACTCAAAACCCAATTTTCCCTCTTACCCCACTTTCACAACCGACGTCCAAAACATACCTACGCTCCCCGAGTATACATAAACGCCACAAACCCTTACTGGCTCAGTCGATTTGGCGAGCGCGACGCGAGCGGTCGCATCCCAGCCCGCAACTAAAAGAATAAAATAAAAAGCAGTATACAAACGTACCATAACTAATTAAAAAAAATAATAAAGACTTACACCTCTTTCGTGAGTGAGTGACAAGTGTAGTTTTTTCTTTCTAAAGTTACGAGGCAAAGGTAAGCTTTTTCAAGGTCATTGAGCTTCGTTCGTTGTCTATGGATATTTTCACGTTTTGTTTTTTTAGATAAAAGGTGTATGTGATCCGTTTTATCCGTTTTTCTTTCGACGAGTAGGTGAAATGTTTTCTAAAACAACTTTAGAAGGAATTCTAGATTATTTCTTGTATTTGTTTTTCGAGAATATATGAAAATTAAATCGTTTTGCGAATATTGGTTCAGGTAAATGTGTTAAAAAAAAAATAGTTTTGAGTACGTATTTATGTTGCGAAAAATACATGCAAATGTTGTATTCATCTTAAAAGTCTACATATTTAATTAAAACAGTTAAAAAATCTTTTGAGTTAATCTTAGAGGCATTCTCATACAGAAATCGGTAAAATATACGTTTTTTTATTATTATTACTTTTTCTAAAATCTAAGGTACCTACATATTTAATTAAAACAGTAAAAAATCTACTGAGATAATTACAGAAGTAGGTAATCCTTTAAATATCGTAAAACAAATTGGTGTTTTTTTTGTAATATGCCTTTTTAATATCAACTTTTCTAGGTAATTGTTTTCTTAACTGACAATAATAATACTTCTTAGTAAAGAACACGTTAAGAATAACACGTTCTGACGTGTTCTAATTTGTTTTAACGAAAACTGTTTTCCAACAGTTTTAGTTAAAACAAAATATTGCCAAAACCAACAAACTACTATTGTTTTAGGCGGGTCAAAGTTAATCGAAAATCAGCCTCAAGCTACCGAAAACACTTTCGAGAAATTCGTAGTCAAAACTAGCAATGCTTCGCGGTTTCAGCCGCACAAGTCTTGATCCCGTGGGAATATCGGGATAAAAAGTATCCTGTGTGTTAATCCAGCTTATAAACTACATGACATGTGAAATTTTTACATTTTTGATTTGGCCATTTTTGCGTGATTGAGTAGCAAACATACAAACGTTTTCGCGTTTGAGCTCTCGGCTGTAAGGCAAGCGTATTAAGTTTGGTAACAATAGAAATAGTAATTCTGTCTCATTAGTGTCAGTTGACGTGGATACTCACGGTACGGCTGGTCCATAAATTCAAGGTCACTCAGCGAGCTATGGAACGGGCTATGCTTGGAGTCTCTCTGAGGGATCGAATCCGCAACGAGGTGATCCGGCAGAGAACCAAAGTTGTCGATACGAATAAGCAAGCAGAAGTGGCAATGGGCCGGCCATATTAGCCGTAGAACCGATGACCGTTGGGGTAGACGTGTTCTTGAGTGGAGACCGCGAATCGGTAAACGTAAGGTAGGACGCCCTCAGGCTAGGTGGAGCGACGATCTTTGCAGTATGGTAGCAGCTGGATGAGAGTTGCCGAAAATCGAGTTGAACGGCGTGCAATAGGAGAGGCGTATGTGCAGCAGTGGACTGCTCTAGGCTATTGATGATGATGAGTGACAGTTGAGCTCATAATAATATATTAAATATACAGTTTGTAGGATATTCAAAGCGATACAGTGCTATTCTGTAAAGTTTACTTCGAATCTCACTCAAATGAGCGCACACAATTCAAAAGCGAACTCTTTTGTTTTAAAAGTAAATCATCGCGGATTCACAACGAGACACCGTTTGAATTCCGAAGTAATGTTTATAGAATGACTTAGCTTTTTCCCCAACTTTATCGAGGTCGGCTTCGAGTTTAACCGGATAAAGGTGAATTCCAGTACGGAATTCGGTATGGTATGGATTCCATGGAGCCTGCCTATTCTCCACTTACTGGGTAAGGTAGGTTGTCAGACTTTCGGGCATCTGACTTATTCATAACGACTGTCAAATATCAACAAACGACAGCCGGGTCCACGGCTTAGCGTGCTTTCTGAAGCACGTAGTGATCTCGATATGTAATAGATCGTCACCCATTCTCGAATCAACCTTGACAAATCTAGCTAAACCGTGGTTGATCGACCGCGCGGCTGATATTAACTAGCCACAAGCTCTACAGATACTGCCGCTATCTCTTCCCACTAGCCATTTACTCTTAAAGAGAAGAGGGCTGAGTGCCAGCAGTCGCATTATGCTATGCTTGCCTTCAGATAAACAGCCTGAAGGCTTGTCTCTGCTGAAGACTTTTCACGAAAAAGTTCAAGCGTACTTTTTATACTAAAACTAGCAATTCACCCTTGCTTTGCATGCGTGCAATGGCGACATGTCCAAACACCAAGACGTCATAATTTATTTATTATTAAGCTTTCCGACAACGCGACTGTTACGTTACAACTTGTACAGTCAGCAAAAAAGATAAGTGTGCAGGGGGTCTACTCCGAAGTTTAAAGTACGAATGTTCGGATCGGACCGACACATGGCCGAACCGAATATTATTGAAAAATGCGAAAAAAGTTCGGATCGGCTCAGTTGGGTCGGGACCGTAGTCAATATTCGAAAGAGTGTAGGAGTGTAGGATCGGGACCAACCGAACCAAATAGTAACTTCGTAGCAGGAAACGGCCGAACATTCGGCCGATACTACTTAGGAGTAGACCCCCAGGGTCGTCGGATATAGTTGAAGTTTAGTAAGAAACCGATAGATGTTTTCGAATGAAATTTAGTTTGATTTATAAATGAACTGTTTGTTTTTTATTAATTGAATAAAATTTTATCCGAAAACATCAATCAGTTTCTTACTAAACTTCAACTATATCCGACGACCCTGCTTACTCTCTTTTGTTGACTGTAAATTGCAAACTTAAGTCCGCTTCATCACTTACAGAAAAGCACAGCATGCACTTCATGCGTAATTAATAACAAAATTAATTAATCAGATCACCATCATTCTCCTGGCTTAATACCAGTTTATTTGTGGTCGGGGCGCAACATGTCTTTTTCTTTCATACTTCTCTATTAGTCGCCATCTCGGTAGTCACCCCCTTTCTAACCATATCATCATTCACACAGTCCATTTATCGTTTCTATGGTCTTTAAAACATAGAGATTTATGTGCTAATATAAACGTATTACGTTTATATTAGCGACTATTAAAAATTCGAAGACTTGTAGCATCCACTAACTGCCGGACTGGTCAAAGTCTATACATTTATTTCAAATAGGCATTTAAAAAGCACTTTTGAACGTCAAAAAACTGGGTCCGCGTGGTGGACGGCCCGCTCCCTCTCACATAGAGGAGGCCTGTGTCCCAGCAATGGAACATTATCAGCTGATTATGCATAAACCTTGATGATTATGCAGAATAAATATGCTAAATGATAGTGAAAATTGCATCAAAATCCATCGTAGACATTTAAAGAACTAAGCGGTCACGAAAAGCGACTTTGTTTTATTTTGACAAAATACTTGCGGTTAATAAAAACGTTAAACGCGCCAGAAGCCGCAGGCATGCGAACTTATATTAAGTTTAATAAATGGTTACTTGTACACAATTTTACCAACAGACTTTTCGATTTTTTGTCTGGTTTTTGTGCTAAAACGACTGACTGTCTAATTCTTAGAAAATAATAGGAATTTTTGCCTTTATTTTTAATATAGATACATAACTCGCCAAGAAATATCTCGTATTAAAAAAAGTTAATGATTTATGGTTGTTTTTAGGGTTCCGTACCTCGAAAGGAAAAAACGGAACCCTTATAGGATCACTTTGTTGTCCGTCCGTCTGTCTGTCAAGACCCTTTTTCTCAGGAACGCGTGGAGCTATCAAGTTGGAATTTATATCAAATACTCACGTCTACTGACGCTTGGAGCTGTGAAAAAATCAAACTTCTAAGCCAACGCAATCGATACAGACGTTTATGCTGCTCTCGCAAGGGAATCAAAACCTACAGAGTACCTCCCGTGAACTCAGAATCTTGAAATTTGGTACGAAGCAACGTCTTATAGCACAGACAAAGGAGAAATTTTTAGTTACATCATATAATAAAAATATTTTTAATAATTTTAAATTGTACGGAACCCTCGGTGCACGAGTCCGACTCGCACTTGGCCGGTTTTTTTTTTGTTAGCCTATGCTGTCCGGCTACTGAGCAAAGCCCAAATCCTTTCAGAAACTCTTTTCCCACGCCACCTAAACCAGCTTTCGCGGTAGGCATCTCGCCATCAGGGTGTTTTGGGAGACAGTATTTTGGAATTTTGACGATCGAAAAGTGCAGGAGGTCTACTCTGAAGTGCAAAGTGCGAAGGTTCGGATCGGACCGACACATGGCCGAACCGAATATTATTGAAAAATGCGAAAAAAGTTCGGATCGGCGCAGTTGGGTCGGGACTATAGTCAATATTTGAAAGAGTGTAGGAGTGTAGGATCGGAACCGACCGAAACAAATAGTAACTTCGTAGCAGAAAACGGCCGAACATTCAGCCGATACTACTTCGGAGTAGACCCCCTGATTCTCAGCCTAATTTGAATAAATGACTTTTGATTTTGAATGTGATCTCTTTCTGGGATATTCTAATAGGTAAATATAATAATAGTTTTAATAGGTTCATGCGTAGGTATATTTAAAATATGTATTCCTCAATTTTCATGATTGCACCACATTTTGTCTCTGCATCACTCGAAGGTTGACTGGTAGAAAATACCTATGGCATTGAATCCGCCTCTGTACATGTATGTGCTTGAAGTATTAAATAAAAAGTATACACTTCTGCCTACCTCCTCGGAAAATACAGGCGTAATCTTACAAGAATTATACGTCATAAGAGTTACCGTGATATTACGAAATGTGGTTAGCTAGACGAAAAGACGACCCCGGGACCCGACATAGTTGGGAAAAGGCTTTGCTAAACGGGTTATCGTTTGAGCATTTCATAAAAGGATTATGTAAAAGATAAGTGTAATGGACGTGTATTATCTTAGCTGAGGGTCTGACAAACTGAGACATTTCATGATTGTGTTACATCATAGTTAACTGACGAGTTGGTTTCGTGGTCGCGAGTGCGACTGCTGAGCGTGGGGTCCTGGGTTCGATACCCGGGTCGGGCAAAGTGTTTTTGAGTTTTTCCATTGGGAATTTCTTAGTAGGAGCTCGGAGATTGGAAGTTTTTTTTTTTTTTTTTTAAACTTTTCACCACACTAGGAATTTCTCCTGTATTGTCGGTGCGTTTACAAACATTTAAACTCACATACACAAACAGCCAGACCCGGAACAACTACCTGTAGGCAATACAAATATTTGTTCCGTCCGGGAATCGAGCCCGCGACACGCAGCGCAGCAGTCGATCACTCGGCCACTGCGACAATCGTGTCGTCATGATCTTCTTCTTTTTTTCGTGGCGATGCTACTTTTCTTCGACATTTTATATTGATTGAGTCCATTAGCTGGCGACGTTAATGGCGGCATCAGGGGCATTCATTAAGTCATCCAAGGTGAAGGTGAACGGGCACTTAGGGCACTCCAGCAAGTGGGGCATGGTCTGATTAGAGGCACCGCACTCGCACTGGGTATTGGATGGGTCAGCAATCCCCCATTTCGACAAGTTGTGTCTGCAGCGCTCTACTTGGGTACGCAATCGTTTGAGAGCTTTCCATAGCCAATGCAGATCACGACAACATTGCTCCGGTTGAAATTATGATGAGTAGCCTACTTTAGCTTTTAAGTACATTTGTATTTTTTACAATAAATTTGAAAAGGAACCCACAGCTTTACACACGTTATTTACATAACATAAAAGCACGCCTTTAATCCCCGAAGGATTAGTTAGAGATAAATATATAAAACACACATATTTCGCTAATTACACCCACATTTCGCGAATTGACAACCACATTTTGCCAGTTAACACACATTTCCATGCATAACATTATTCTGTTGTCTGAAATTGCGGTCACCCATCCAATTCTAAGCCTCAGCAATATAATTAACAACCATTTAGACCAATTATGTAAACATTAATCAACATACATACATATAAATTAAATATTACTACTTCGTAATAATGACGTTGCGGTCTCGTAGCATGTCTACGCCGTAGCATGGCTACGCCGTAGCATCTTATTACTTTCATTTAAATTCAGCATGGCCTTTAAATATTCATAGCTTTCATCAGGTTTACTGCTACTGGTTTAGTTTAAGGTCTTCAAGACCTTACTTTAGACCATAATAAGCTATATTTTCAAAATCAAAATCCATTTATTCATACTAGGCTGAGAATCAGCACTTTACGAGCGTCAAAATTACACAACACAGTCCTCCAAAACGCCCGCCCTTCACTACTTCCGAGTGCTTTCGCTGGGGAGAAGAAGTGGCGCAACAAACTCCCCAGCACTACAGTTAGGGAAATTAATTGATTTTCAAGTTGACACCCGTCAATTTGCAGCGTATAACCATTCCATGCAAGTGTCTAAGAATGACAGTTGTAATTTCTAATATTCGGACAATTTGAGTTGGTATTCAATTTGATAAATAATAAATTTTCCTGACTTTACTAGCGTTTTCCCCTTTTTTACATAGATATTCTCTTAGAAACTTTTAGCACACCAAAAATGTTGCGGCGGCTTAAAGCCTTGGGGGAAAATCGAAATTTTCTTTAGTGGACTGTATGAGGGGCGGTTCAATGATGCAAGTAGGTGCTGGTGGTGTGGGAAAATGATAATGGTACCTGCCTGGTGAGCTATGGTGGAGACTCGATGAGAAGAAACTCCTTAGCCACCACCAGGAGATCGGCACTTTTCACAACACACAAAGCGCGCACTTGCACAGTTTAATCACAATCTTCGTCCTTCGCAGTGAATTTTGAGTTCCTTTTGACTTGGGGTTTATTTTATGAACCGCAGCGTCGATAACGGTTGAGAAACTGGCGGTTTGATTTATAGATTCATTTTCATTGAGGGTTTGTTTTTATAATACGCCTATGTGACAATTTTTTGACATTAAATTTGTTTGTCGCCGAGATGAGACTGCGACTAGATGTTAAACCTTTTTAATTACGAGAATTGGCCGTCTCACCTCCAAAATCCAGTTCTCGCTAACACGATACCCCTTGGTAGACTGGGTCTAAAATGAAGCAAAAAATTCGTTCGCTCTACATCACCGCTCTACGTGCAATGTAGAGCTGAAAAGCAATTCCGTTAAGAAAATAGTACATAAGGTTTTTATTTAAAACCTCTGGTAATGGCGTCACGTAGAGCCGTATTTTGTAGACGCGACTCTACGTAGAGGTCTTTTGTTAAAAGATATTTGATACGGTTAAGAGTTTCGTTGGTGAGCTGGGAAAGGGGTAACCTTGAGATGTAGGTAGGTTTTTTTTTAGATGTTTCAGTAATGTAGAGAATATAATAGATAATACTTATTTACATAGAATGTAGTTACAAATATCAGTGGTTGTAAATGTAGTTTTCATATTTCTGAAGAAGAAAAATAATTCCCGTAATTAAAAACGTTCAAAATCTAGTCGCAATCGCATCTCAGCGTAAAATGTAGGAAAATTAGAAGTATTTTTGACAGATTGACACTGAGATCAGACTGTGAACGTTCTTAAAATTACGAGAATTGCACCGCTGATATTTCTTTTTTTTTTCTTGGTTGCCACTTTCCACTATTTATACGCCTATAACCAATGTGGCTTTTCAAATAAATATGAAAGCTTTGCCGCGTAGAGGTCGAAAGCTAAGTTTGCCACGGGAATGTACAGACGCCAGGACATCAAGCTACCCGAAACTGTCAAATTTTCCCAACCAACTTTGAACCTAATGCTTTAGCGATAAAGTTGAAAATCTATTAAAGAAATTTGACAGACTGTAGTAACTTGATGTGCTGGCGTCTGTACTATAGGAATAAAAAGTATCCTTGTTAGAAACAAAGAAAGAAAGAAAATACATTTATTTAGCACAGACTAAAAAACACCCCCAGACCCCAGAGGTCTAATTGTGTGCTTTGTTAAAGTTATGGAACTTGTAATTTTTTTAAATAAAAAAAAATTAAAAAATCGGAATAATTTTTAAATTTCCATTATGGGTATAAACATCGCTTCATCAATCTTAATTTTATACTTGGAAAATCGGAATGATAATGGGAAATGATAAAAGTAGACTAGGTCTCAACTAATGTTTTTATTGAACTCTGTGTCTTAGAGTACGACATACGTAATACTTAACAATTAATTTAGATGATATACACATATTAAAAAACTGAAAAAAAAAACGAGACGATGTGCCATCTAACGTGGTAATGCTGCCAGCCTTTTGGGCACTTATCCCATTGACAGCGATGCGGACGAATTTTTTGATGCCCAATGAGCTCCTGCCTTTTTCTATATTTTTTCGTATTATATAATTGTATATAGTTTATCATTAACCTATTTTTGGAAGCCTGATCAACAAATCAATACAAACTCAAACTCATACTCAACTCAAATATAATTTAAAAGAGTGTCCGTGGAGTTTATTGTCCGCTCTTCTCCATAGGATCTTCATTTTTCTGACTGACTGACTCCTTGACAATAAATTCAAGAGTGCCTGTAATACTTTTGTTTGAATTTTCATCAACTTATTTTTCGAGAAGCCAAAGAAACAAAAAGTTTTCAGAACAATTTCTTTTGAAACAAAGTTCTTTTTGTTGTTTAGTAAGTCATATTTTGACTGGAATACCTCATATTACTTACGTCCATAGCGGTTAAACCTTTAAATTTTCATAACCTACTTACTTTAAGGAAGTCTCCAGATAGCACGTTGAGCCGTTAGTCCCGGCTGTCATTCGTAGCTCTTTGACAGTCGTTACAGGTAGTCAGAATATCAAAAGTCTGACAACCAGTCTAACCAAGGAGTATCATGTTACCCAGTAACTGGGTTGTGGAGGCCAGATAGTTAGTCATAATAAGGCAATAATGTTCCCACTGCTGCGATACAGGTCTCCTTTGGGTGAGAGGGAGTGGGCTATAATCCACCAAGAGTGCGGGTTGGTAGATGTCACATATCTACGATTTTTTGAAATGATAACTTCTTATGGGAGGGTAAACCGCTTCGTAACGTAACGCGTTACGGCGCCAGTCTGTCTGGCTTCCCTTTCTCACACACATACGGCAGCGGTAGGCAGGCTCTTCCTCTCTCATTCTAACTCACAGCGCTAGTCGTATTTCGGACAGACGCTTCCCCCTCTACTCAGTGTTTAGTGTGCGATAGACATATACTGTTGACAGTGAGCATTATAACCTAAAACTATTACCGTTTCAAAAGTGATTATTCAACTTAGATAAGTATTAGTTATCACTTCTGTCGGGCGTCGAGACGCACACGTTTTTTTTTTATTCGAGGACATGCCGGTTTCCTCACGATGATTTCCTTCACTGTTTTGAGAGCAGTGGTGATGAAATAATTTACACAAAGTAAAGCGCCTATCTGGGTTCGAACCTACGACCTACTATTGTAACTCGCGGTCGTTACCACTGGACCACTACCCCTAGACGCTCCATGTAAAATACTGGTATTCAGCTGCATCTGGTCAGGCTGGAAACCGACCCCAACATAGTTGGGATAATACTAGGCAGATTGATTATACTTTAACGTAGCATTTATATAGTTTCAATCACGGTTCTTGTTACGTGTGGGCGGTGTATAGATTGTTCCCGTGATTCATCTCACGAGAAATTCAGCGGAAGAAAGCTGTGTGTAAATAGATTTAAGAATTAAGCCAGAATATCAGAGGGGCAATTCTCAAATATTTAAGAACGTTCATAGTCTGATCTCAGTCTCAATCTGTGAAAAATACCTCTAATTTCCCTACATTTTGACAAGTTTTTGACATTTTTTTGTCGCCGAGATGAGACTGCGACTAGATTTTGAACGTTTTTAATTACGGGAATTTGCCTTCAGGTGTTTGTTCAGGGAAAGATGGTCTACAAAGGAAGTTGGTGTGCATGCAAACAGCTTTACATTGTAAAGGCAATATCTGTGTCCTTACTTACATACTCGTACTAATAATAAAAGCGGAAGAGTTTATGTGAACGAGCTAGTCTTTGGAACTACCAGTCAAAAACTTTTCAAAATGTAGGGAAATTAGAGGTATTTTTGACAGATTGAGTTCAGGCTGTGAACATTCTTAAAATTACGAGAATTGCCTCTCTGTCACCATCATCTGCCTAGCCTTTTTCCAACTAAATTGGGGTCAGCTTCCAGTCTAACCGGATGCAGCTGAATACCAGTATCTTACATCGAGCGACTGCCTATCTGACCTCTACAACCCAGTTAGTGGGTACTACGATACCCCTTGGAAGACTGGTTGTCAGACTTTGGGGCTACTGACGACCCGTAACGACTGTCAAAGATGCACGAATGACAGCCGGGACCAACGGCTTAACGTGCTTTCCGAGGCACGGAGGGGTCTTGGTATGTGAAAATGGGCACCCATCCACGGATCAACCGCGGCAAGCGTAGCTTAACCTGATCGATCGACCCGTGCGGCTGTTATTACTTAATCACAAGCCCCTCTCTCTGCTCAACTAATAATAATATTATAAAGTTGCAACTGTGAGTTTTTATGTAAGCGGTAATCTTCGGATTCCGATTCCGAAAATTCTTTCACTAATGCGAAGCTACAGTATTTCAGATATGTTTTATACTAACTTTTGCCCGCGGCTTCGCTCGCGTTAATTAAGAATTTGATAATCAATTCAGGTTGTACTGTATTGTGGTCTCTCTCGTCAAAGTTACACGTGGCGCCATCTATTATCATAATAACGTTATTGTCGTTTTGTGGGAAAAGCACTTTTTTTTCAGGATGAAAGGGACCCTATGTCCGTTTCTGTACACCTGAAGACGTATATGCAAAATTTCTGGATAATCGGTTCAGTGGTTTAGGCGTGAAAAGGTAACAAACTTACTTTCGCATTTATAATATTAGTTAGGATTAAAATATACAAAAATGCATTGGAAAAAACAAAGAAAAATGCGTTTATTGTTATAACAGCAACAAATTTCTAATAATGTCATAAGGGCCTGAGTTCAGCATAATTTCAAATGACAGGGTCTCCCTTGTTTCATCAAAAACAAAAATTGACAAATTATCACTTCTCAAAAAAATTTCCGCATAATTTCAAATTATTACTTAGCAAAAAAACTCTTCACAAATAATTGTAACACAAACATAATATTTAGCAAGTGAACGTTTACACAATAACTTACTTATCAACTAGTACCTACTTGCCAATTTTAATGTAGTCAAATATTTCGAATAGTTTATTGAAATAGTTTGGCCAAATGAAAATCTCCATACTAAAATCATTCCAAATATTACATTGGTATAAAAAAGGTCGCTAGTTTGGATCTGACTATTTTTTTGTGTGCCGTGATCGGGTAAAAAACGGTGAGGAATCTTTCTATGTTCCGGTTTGAAAGGCATGGATGCCGGTAAAATTATTTTAATAGCAACACTTTCGTTTTCCCTGCCGCGTTGTGTTTATTAATTCAACAATATCCATTTCAGTAATTTATTTTAATAGTCGGGCATGTTGTATTTCTGAAATACAAAAGCAGTAAATGATGAGTTATATTGTATTTATGTTGTTATTAAATAAAATACTTGTGTTAAGCTGTGCCGTTCAGTTGAATTTCTCCTGTTAGATGTGTTTGCATTACGGGCTTGTAGCTTAGTAATAACAGCCGCACGGGTCGATCAGTCAGGTTAAGCTACGCTTGCCACGGTTGTTCCGTGGATGGGTGACCATCTTGGCGGACCAAGACCCCTCCGTATCTTGCAAAAATGCCATGGCCCATTCCAAAGCGTAGTAGGGTGTTATGGAGAAGAACGGACAAGAAACTCCATGGACCCTCAATCCCTCGGACGCAGCCTGCAGTCCTGATTCATTTCCGGGAGCAGTGATGGAGGCCCATTGGTAACGGTTTCGATTTTCGTGTTCGTATTAGTCGTGGCTGTGTTCCAGCAGTAGGAACATTATAGCCTGATTCTATGTTATCAAGCAGTGGTCTGCGAATCTGCTGACTGCACTAATGACTATGCTAAATGCTACAGGCTCGTCCCCGTATCAAATGGGGCTTACAAAAATAACTAGGAAAATCTCTCAACCATACATCTCTGCTAACCCTTTCAGGCCACGCACTCATGATGTAACATAATATTTAAGGGTATTTAATCATCGTATAATCCCCACAGATCATATTCAATGAACAATATCTTTGGACTCTTTGATCAGGTGCCGCACTAAGCGCATTGGGTACGCGTGTGTGGGTTCTCTCCTGCGAAAGGGTAAATATTTACACGGTTGCCTGCTTGCTTAGTCGTGATGAAACAGGTTTAATTATACGCGAGGTATTATCGCTTAGGACGAGGAAATTCTGTATGTAGGTTTAAGTACGGATTTTTGAGCAGAATAATTATGGGTTCAAGATTTGAAGGCTAATTCCTGTAATTAAAAATACCGGCCAAGTGCGTGCGTGCGTGAGCCCGCGTGGTGGATTACAGCCCACTCCATCTCGCAAAGAGGAGGCCTGTGTCAACATTATCGGCTGATTGATGGCCAAATGCGTGTCAGACCACGCACAATGATGGGTTCCGTAGTTGGAATGAATTTATCCCAAGAACAAACTTAACTTGAAAATTATGTTCTCCCATACATTGCAACTGCAAATGTAAGTTGGTCGACTATTACTCGTAAACTTGTAAAGCCTACTTAAAAAGAAAACAAGAAATAAAACTGGCAGAAAAGCTGGCAGAGGAGGAAAGCGTAACAAACATCCATAAATCCATCCATCCATAGAAACTTTCGCATTTATAATGTTAGTAGGCAGTAGGATTTAAAAAAAAAAGCATTCAGTATGCAATTTATAAGGTCGATTTCTAGTCAAACCAGATGCAGTCAAACACCAGTATTTTACATGGAGCGACTGCCTATCTGACCTCCATAACCCAGTTACTGGGTAAAACGATACTCCTTAGTAAGATTGGTTGTCAGACTTTCGGGCTACTGACGAACAAAGATCTACTCCTACGAATGACAGCTGGGACTGTGGTCTCGATATGTAATTAAATTAAATTAAATAATCATATATTTCAGGAAATTATTCCCATAATACATAGAACAAACACAACAAATACAACACAAATTACATACATAAAACATTACACATTAAAAACATTGCATTGTAATTTTAATGGATGGTCATCCATCTATGATCTGATCGCGGCAAGCGTAGCTTATTATTTACTCACCCAAACATGTGTGTAGCCCCTCATATTTATGCCCGGGTACTCGACTAACCTTGAACAAGGGTATCCAGAGTTTCTTTAAGAATTTAATAAAATTCTTTGTTTGTACCGCGAATTTACCACACAAGTTATCATTCGGCCCGCGGCGTTTTTCGCATATTTAATTATGCAAAAGAATATCTTTGTAAAATATTTTTTCATTAATTTTGCGAAAACAGGAGGTGGGGATCTGCTCAAACTTTAAGTATAAACACTGGTAATTGCAATCTCGACCTTAACTCTCTAAGAATTTAGTCGATTTTGGAATGATGCGAATGGTGGTGAAGAAAATTTTTGTTGCAATGAAATTTGAACCATGTGCAATGATGATAAAGTTTAGAGTGGTGCCAGGTATAAAACATGTAAGTTTTTATCGAACTTCGCGTTTATTTAGATACATAAAATTCACCGCTTATAAAAATGGCCTGTTAAAAGTTACGCTACAAAGTGCTTATAGCCAGGAAAACATCGAAGCTTGAAAGGCACAATTGACTAAGCGACATAAGGCTAACTTTACAGGAGAACAGAGGGGCAATTCTCGTAATTTTAAGAACGTTCACAGTCTGATTTCAGTCGATCAATCTGTCAAAAATACCTCTAATTTCCCTACATTTTTGACAAGTTTTTGACATTGATTGTCGCTGAGATGAGATTGCGACTAGATTTTGAACGTTTTCAATTAAGGGAATTGGTCTTCACTTTGAAGTTTAACTTTTCATTAAAATAATCATAAAAATCCTCTCCGTGTGTCCTCTCTTCGTATTTTTGGTTCTAGAACATGTCGGATTCCTCACGATGTTTTCCTTCACCGTTTTAGAGCAGCGGTGATGAATATTTACACAGAGTAAAGCGCCAACCCGCACTGGGCCCGCGTGGATTACAGCCCACTCCCCGTCGAAGAGAGGTGGCCTGTGTCCCAGCAGTGGGAACATTATATAGTACCCCCCCAAATATATAGTCCTCTTCACCGTATCCGGCGACAGCGACCCCGACTACTTCTCTTTCCTTTCGTGAGCTCTCTGATGACTAGCAAAACCAAATTTGGTCTTGAAAACCCGGTCACAACGTATACAGAAGAGCTGATCAGCATCGTTGGTTGTGTATGCATAGGAAGGCTTCGGGCGGCTTTTGCGTATTTGGCGCTTATTGTCTAGGTCTTCAAGACGATTTGTTTCAAAGCATTCAGTTGCTTTGTGGATTGAAGTGCGCCACCTCTCTCGGTTTCGAGCAAACTCCTGCCACCGATCAACGGGAATGCCACAGGTCGTAAGGTGACGTTAGAGAACATCTTTGTAGCGCAGGTATTTCCCGCCCTGTGCACGTTTTCCTTGGGCAAGCTCTGAGTAGAAAGCGGTAACATTATACACTGATTATGATTGCATAGAATACCCTTTAATATGTACACCATATAATTATGTATATGATGATATGTGCAAGATATGATATGAAAGCGCCTATAAAGGCGTGAGGAACAGGGTGTAAAGTTCACTCAAGACGCTCTAAGTTCGCTCTGCTTTTTGACCGGCCGAAAGTGCAGTGTGCTGTGCCAAGTTTGCTGATGAGGCTGAGGTTGATGACCAGGTATGCGCGGACGCTGCATGCTGGTGGTCAGGATATCCGTTGAAGCCGTGAATGCTGTCTGGCTGGGTGACTCGCTGTTAAAGCTTGCGGGAGTAATGATGTGTTCAACGCTGTAGTATTTTCACGAAGGCTGCGCTGACGTTCATGTTCGGGGTCACCAGTTTGAAGGTATGAGGAACAGGGTGTAAATTTCACTCATCCTCCATAGAAAAGGGAGGATCCTCAGACCAGACGGGTGTCGTGTCTGGCGGGCAATTGCCCAACGATTGATGTTGGGAAGTTTGTATGAATGCTAGTTGCGCGGTAAACTCTGCTTGCGAGATGCAAGATTTTGCGTGACGTCAGTATGACGCGTTGTTCGTATGTGGCGTTGTAGATACCGCTACAGTGCCTATCAGGATTCGAACCCACGACCCTCCTCCTCCTAAATCACGGCCGTTACCACTGGGCCACCACTACTTCTTCCTTTCGATCCCATACATAAGCAGCCTATAATGTTCCCACCGCTGGGACACAGGCCTCCTCTCTGTGAGAGGGAGTGGGCTGCAATCCTCAATGCGGGCCCAGTGCGGGTCGTTCCCAAACGAGTACCTATATAATTCATATTAGATCTGAACTTTCCCTATAAACAGAAATCGCGCGTGAGAACACGTACTAAGCTCGGTATCGCTAAATCGCGTGACAAGCATTACGCAAACTCCACAAAGAAATAATAACTCCCAAACTAATTTAAACCTTATCTGAAACACTTGAAAGTGCTTATTCACTTGGATATCCACTTGAAAACGATGCGTTTGAAATCCAACTTTGTATTGTAGAGTTAAGGCTGATATTTGCACGTGTAGTGTAAGTTCATTGACTTGGTGGCTTATGTATTAATAGTCAGATGGTAAATAAAATGAAAGCATGGAAAAACAGATGTTTTTGTTATTATTTAAACATGTTTGTCGTGGTAATCGTATACTGCGCCGATTGACGTCATCACGTCAACGCCGGCTGTCGCTGAATATCAGGGCTCTGTCTCGCATAGGGCATTATGCTGAGCGATGGCCGTTTTGTGTGACGCATGTTTTCCCCCAACTTGTTTTTTTTTAAGTGAAAACTTCTTTAGCGGCATTGTGCACTTTTGTTGTGACGGGTAAAAATTGTTAAACTCGCGTCAGGACACGTGACCTGATCGAAAATTCGTAAGACGGAGCTCGCGTCAGGACACGTGACCTGATCGAAAATTCGTAAGACGGAGCACGCGTCAGGACACGTGACCTGATCGAAAATTCGTAAGACGGAGGGAGAGTAGACCGCATTCCAAAATATCAAAAATGCAAAACGTTAATATTCAAGTTTTCACTTCTGCCGGCACTCCCGGAGTGCAACCCGTTTTTTGCCGTATCCGGAAGTACGTTTTCTGAATCAAGCCCTCGATCCAGCTGCCCAACGAGAGCCTTCTGAGGTGTTGGTCAGGCTCTTGGCTGTTAAACCATTAGCTGTCACGGGTCCACATCCCACGCGAGCCAAGCTTTGTTATTATGATAGATACAGTAATGGATAACAGGCATTACATGTGTTCCTAATAGCTGACAGCGGTCATATTTCAGAATATCGATTTTACTCAATAATAGGATGTGGATTGCGTGGCTTAGAATATTGAAATTCAGCCGTATCTGGTTTGCCGACCACAACATAACATCACGCTTGTAATCCCTGAAGGGTTAGTTAGCGGTGTACCTATTTATTTATTATGGTACACAAAAGCTTCTGTGTATATTATAACTTATGTACTAAAGGTAACAACAACCTCGGACCTACACTGTCGCCAATTACGGGTTAACCAGCTATCTCAGAAATAGATCATCAACATCTGCCTAGCGTTTCCCAACTATGTTGGGGTCGGCTTCCAGTCTTACCTGATGCAGCTGAGTACTAGTATTTTACATGGAGCGACTGCCTATCTCACCTCCACAACCCAGTTACTGGGTATAAAACGATACTCCTTAGTAAGACTGGTTGTCAGTCTTGCGGGGTAGGGAGAATACCTCACGCCTCAGCCGCCGCGGGAGACGCTCCGGGCGTCGGGAGCCTCGTGACGACTCCCGGCCACCGTAGGCGCGGGCCTGCGGGCGGTGAGTAATGGGTAGCTCGCCGTCCGATCAGGACCAGGCCCGTGCTGGACGGCGCGTTGTGTTCCACGCGCGCCTCAAAGAGATGTCAGCAGAGGACGGGGCCCGATAGGGCCGAAGCCTGCCAGGGCGGCGGGATCATCCGAAAGGTTTACCGCTGCCCTGGAACAGAAAGGGCTAAGGAAGGAACACGGGTGGGTTTTAGTCAGTAAGAGTCTGACACTCCCTTCCGCTCCACCCAGAGCGGGAGGGGTCATTTGATGATTACCCACCCAAAAAAAAGGGGCGAGTGAGAGAGGTTATAAAATGAGAAATCATTTTATTTCTGTAAGGGCAAATTTTTCCAACGCCAGATAATTTTATTCGAGGAATAATTTTAAATTTTTAACAGTTATTCCATACCAAATCTGACAGACGTCAATTTTATTCTACGAATAAAAAGTATCTGTCGATTGAGAAATCAGACGTAAGTAGGTTTGTACAAACACTTTTACACGTCAATCATAATTATTTTAAAAACTAGATGAGGTCGGTGTTTCATAACTGACTACTCTGAGAAGAAAGGCCGAAACAAACTCGGAGGTCTCGTTTAAACTTCAAACATAATCTTGGTCAGATCATGTGAAGACCATGTAGATTGCTGTCTGAAATAGTCTTTTGAGGAAATAACTACACAGATTGAGAGGACCTGTCCAGTCAGTGCACGCATTTGTCAGAAATCGTGCAGCTCAACTCAAAACTTATGGAGCTCAACGATTCGACGAACAATACTAGAGAACGGACACGGTTACCTTTATACTTTACCTCAAATTGTACCCACTTTGTGTACAAACCTAATCTTCTGCCTTTAAAAGGTTTTACTGGTTTGGCCATAAACTTAAGTGTTGTCCAGGGATTTCATGACTTTTCAAGTTTTGAACGATAAACGCCGTAAGTGGCTGACGAGATTGTGTGATGCTATTTGAGATGAATGCAGTATGTCAGACTGGTGTCCTACGCTATTCATACTAATAATATAGTTATTATGTTGTTCCATTGATATTTCTCGAAATAGTCATTCAACAGACCATCATGGTAGATGTCACACGTCTTCGAATATTTAGTTCTAGGACATGCCGGTTACCTCACGATGTTTTCCTTCGCCGTTTTGAGAGCAGTGGTGATGAAATAATTTACATAATGTAAAGCGTCTGGGTTCGAACCTACGACTTATAACTTCTAAGTCGCAGCGGTTACCACTGGGCCACCAGCCACCACTCCTCTCGATAAAAAATAGAATTTTAACGATATGATATCCAATAGTCTCGGAGTGAATGTCTGTATAACATCCGGACGGACAGACAGATGAACATGACGAAATTATAAGGGTTACTTTTTTGCCATTTGGTTACGGAACCCCAAAAAATACACGATCAATGAAAACACATCGTTTACCCATCGTAAAACTATTCACACAAGCTCCCATTCACTATAAAGCAACAACAAATAGTATTAAATCGAGCCATTACAGTATAAAAGTCTGTTTTAATAACACATCGACATCGTGCTATCGATCCGACAGCCGCTTGTCCGCTTTAAAGCCATGTCAGCTTGTTTAAACAGTGACAAAAGCGATGCAGGGCATTTATATGCAAAACTGCAAAATGTTTATGGATAATAAAATTGCGGGTAGGTGCACACTTAGCTTGAGAATCAGCATTATAGCACCATGACGGTGTTCTCGTAAGGTGGCTCTTGGCTAAATGATAACAGTCACACGGGTAGATTTAAGGTTAAGCTACGCTTGCCGCGGTCGGTTCATGGATGAGTGACCATATATTATATATATATCGAGACTCGTCCGCGCCTCAGAAAGCACGTTAAACCGTTGGTCTCTTATGTCATTCGTGGATCTTTGACAGTCGTCACAGATCGTCAGAAGCCCGAAAGTCTGACAGCCAATCTTACCAAGGGGTAATGTATTACCCTGTAACTGGGTTGTGAAGGTCAGATAGGCAGTCACTCCATGTAAACTACTGGTATTCAGCTACATCCGGTTAAACTGGAAGCCGGCCCCAACATAGTTGGGAAAAGGCTAGGTAGATGATGATTTTTGCAAAGTAACGTTTGATTTCATTACATAACATAACACGCACATATTCCCAGAGACATCATGCAGAGACGAACCTATAAGTAACACAAATACATAAATCCTCCTACTATATAATATTATAAACGTGAAAGTTTGTATGGATGGATGGATGGATGAATGTTTGTTACTCATTCACGCAAAAACTACTGAACAGATTTGGATGAAATTCGGCACACAGATGGTTTATAACCAGGATTAACATATATAATACTTTTTATCCCGATATTCCCACGGGATCGAAACTTATGCGGGTAAAACCGCGGGGCGCAGCTAGTAGATTATATACACATACATACTATTACTATAATTATAATATATGGGGGTAAGAATATAATTGCCACCAGCCCGTCATCATATTAATGGCTTCAAAACGCATTGTGTAGAACTGCTAAACTTTAAACCCTTCCTCTGGTCCCTTGCAAACTCCACAGCGCGTAAATAACTCAATTCTAAAGGGTAAAATAAATAAAGCTATGAAACTCACACAATCCTACCCTAATTAGTGCCAAGGTCAACACATGACTAAGATGAGGTCCTCCCAAGGTCAAATATTTGCTATCCCCTTGGGTGAAGAGTAATAGAGAAAATTACTTACGAGATTAACTTATTATACCAAAGGATAAAGGTTTTTATCCTGTTAAGAAGTAGTGGAACTTTCTGAAGGTTTTTGTGCCTTCCAGTCTACGTAATCTAACTATCCTGAGTATAATCTAGTTTCCAATAATGTAAACAAGTATGTGTTTTTGGAAAATTAAGTGTAATACCTACGTATAAAGTTCAGTTTGCTTTACAGCATCAACAATTTTTACGGCTGTTTCAATATTCGGAAGTTTCAGAATGATTAAACTTTACATAAACTTAAAAATTCAATTTATAAACTTGCTAAGGATAAGAAAAACTTTCAGAGGGGCAATTCTCGTAATTTAAAGAACATTCACAGTCTGATCACAGTCTCAATCTGTCAAAAAATCCTCTAATTTCCCTACATTTTGACAAGTTTCTGACATTTGTTTGTCGCCGAGATGAGACTGCGACTAGATTTTGAACGTTTTAAATTACGAGATTACGCCTTCTGAAGGCTGCTGACGTCTGCCAGTCTAACTACGCGTTACAACGTGTTACTAAAACAATTAAGTTTTCAAATATGTAAACAAACATGTATGTGTGGAAAGTTAACTTTAACACTCACTGTTCAGTTTGCGATACATCGTTTATAACGTTTATGACTTTTTCAAAGTAATAACAGCGGCACGGTTCGATCGATCAGGTCCGTGGATGGGTGACCATCTTTACATACCCCGTGCTTCGGAAAGCACGTTAAGCCGTTGATCCCGGCTGTCATTGGTAGATCTCTGACAGTCGTTACGGGTCGTCAGAAGCCTGACAGTCTGACAACCAGTCTTACCAAGGGCTATCGTATTATCGAGTAACTAGGTTGTGTAGGTCAGATAGGCAGTCGCTTCATGTAAAATACTGGTATTCAGCTGCTCCGGTTAGACTGGAAGCTGACCTCAACACAGTTGGGTAAAGGCGATGATGAAAGATGATGATGACTTTTTCCATGGTACTAATAATTCTGAAATTAATTTACTTAAGAGCGTTGACAACGTACGGCATTTCATACAAACTTTCAAGTCCTTGTTCTTGGAAAGGCATGAACCGATTTTAATGAAACTTCATACGCATAAGCAGGATACATAGGTCTAAAAAGTTAGTTAAGAACATTTTCGAATCATTTTTTTTCATTTTCATTTTTTCATTTTCGATTGTTTTATTTAAAAAAAGATAATTGGAAATCTCTGTTTCTATGGAAAATTTAAAATCGGTCGAATTTACATGTCACACTATTTTTCTAAAATGTTCTCAATTAACTTTTTAGACCTATATATCCTGCTTATGCATAGGAAGTTTCATTAAAATCGGTTCATGCATTTCGAAAAACAAGGACTTGAAATTTTGTATGAAATGCCGTACGTTGTCAACGCTCTTAAGCCTGAAATTGAAATTTCAAATTAAATTAAAGATGAATTTCATTCGGCCAAATGAAAAACATGTTTAATGCCTACCCTAACAAAACAATACATTGGCAAAATGGGATATGATCAAGCTGTCCTCTGGAATAAAATAAGTATTAAATATTTAAATATGTGTCGGAGAAGGTACCTGCCTCTCGTTATCATGGGCCATACATATTTTAATTACTCTGGGAGTACTATTGGTTATTGCTCAATGGAACGGTTTGCAGTTCAAATCAGAAGGCCAATTCTCGTAATTTGAAACGTTCAAAATCTAGTCGCAGTCTCATCTTGGCTACAAACAAATGTCAAAAACTTGTCAAAATACAGGGAAATTTGAGGTATTTTTGACAGATTGAGACTGAGATCAGACTGTGATCGTTCTTATTACGAGTATTGCCCCCTTTTTTTTTGGATGGGAAATCATCAAATCACCCCTCCCGCTCTGGATGGAGCGGAAGGGAGTGTCAGACTCTTACTGACTAAAACCCATCCGTGTTCCTTCCTTAGCCCTTTCTGCTCCAGGGCAGCGGTAACCCTTTCGGACTATCCCACTAGCGAGTATTGCCCCTAAGATTATAATTTACGAGCAAGTTAGTCACACTAGCGAATCACTGCACTGCAGGTACACAACTCAACGATACGGAACACGAAACAGTTTTCGAGCACATATTCATTGTCCTTACGAAGTCCAATGGTCAAGAGAGCACTGCTCCACACCACTCTTGTTGCTGTAGCTCTCTCCTCAACCTCCACGAACTCAGGCAAGGCTCTGTCTAACGCCACCAGGCAGCGCTGGCGTATCGGATACGACTTGATTGCTACATAATTATGTATATTAAGTGTAAGTTGTTTATTCAATACACGATAACAATTGAATAGTTAAGTACATAACAATTCTAGATGATAATATTTTATTTTTTTCACGGTTTTTGGAGCGTGATTTTTCGGTAGTGGGGTTTTAGTTTTTGAAATTATTTTTTTCCCTCTGAGTGATTGCGTAAGAATTTGACCTGAACGGGGTTTGTTTACACTTTTATCAGATATTTTTTGAACAGACTATAGTATGCAGCACAGTCGCTCGCACAAATTATGCACATACAGAACAGCTATTAATACATGCAATATAATATATAATCCCATCTAATATTCATCATCGCTCCTTAATAACGTAACATTACGCTTGCTCCTCGAAGGGGTATTAAAAGTTGTTTAGTACACCCATATTTCATCTATGTAATGGAGGGGGGAGGGGGTGAGTATATTGCCATTAACTGGGCACAAATTCATTCAGGGTTATTGAGAAATTCCTAATGGAAAAAACTAAAAGTTCACTCATCGTCCCCAGAAAAGGAAGGATCCTCCGACCAGACGGGTGTTGGGTCTGGTGGTCTACTGCCTGACGATTGATGTCGGGACGTTGTATATATGCTAGTTGCGCGGTGCAGCATTTTGCTTATGGTGTATAGTTTGCATGTGGCGATATAGATGCTTTCGACGATAGATAGATAATTTCGACGGCACGGTTGGCGCAGTGGTTAAGCGATTTACTGCTGCGCTGCGTGTCGCGGGTTCGATTCCCTCACGGAACAAATATTTGTATGATCTACATGTATTTGTTCCGAGTCTGGGTGTTTTTCTATCTATAATATGTATGTATTTACATTAAAAAAAAATTGTATATAAGTAGTTTATCAGCCATCTTGTTACCATAACACAAGCATTAGGTTGCTTAGCTTGGGACAAATGGTGCTGTGTGAAATGTCCAGGGATTTATTTATTTATTTAGGGATTTAAGTAGGTACGTAAAGTTAAAAACACCGAAAATTATCCTCCTCCCAAGTCCACGCCAATTTGTCTTGACCCTTGAGACTTCCACGAAATGTATCTTCGTGGCTAATTCACAAGAAAGTCGAAGTAACTTGTGGCAGTCAAGTTGGGAAGTTTTTTCATAAAGACGGACCTCTCCAATTGAACTTTCAAAATGAAAATGTCTGTTCAAGAAGATTATTCTGAGTTGACTGAGGTTTAACCCAGTTCCTATATTAAACGACTCAATTTCTTACGGAGAAATTCAGAAACCCGAAAGTTTGACAACCAGTCTTAACATTAATTAACAAGCGGTATCATGTTAACCAGTAACTGTGCTGTGAAGGTCAGATAGTCAGTCGCTCCATGTAAAATACTAGTATTCAGCTACCATTACCACATAATACGCCTATAAACGCTTAGATTGGGAACCGACCCCAACATGGTTGAGAAAAGGCACAACCCAGTTACTGGGTAATACGATACTCCTTGGTAAGACTGGCGGTCAGAATTTCGGGCTTCTAACAACCCGTAACGACTGTCAAAGATCCACGAATGACAGCCGGGACCAACGGCTTAACGTGCTTTCGGAGGCACGGAGGGGTCTTGGTATGTGAAGATGGTTACCCATCCACGGACCAACCGTGGCAAGCGTAGCTTAACCTGATAGATAGACCCGTGCGGCTGCTATTACTTGGCCACGAGCCCCTCTGTTATTATAATGGTTGTTTCAAGAGATGGAAAAATCGATGACAATAATGGTTCTGCCTGACGCCTGTGGAGTGAAGTTTCTTCTCGTTTATAAGAGTCTTCAGTCGAGTACCTTTGCGCTCTGCGTTCCTAGTACCTCTGTAGTTAAATTAAAACTTTTCCAACTGCAACAAAGCTTCTGCAGTGTGATTCTGTAACCTTACCGTGCAAAACTTCGGCGAAGTGAGGAGCTGTCATTCCAACTAATGCTAGGGATTGACACTATTGACAGCTCACTCTAAGCTCACTTCACCTAACTTTTCACGGTGAGATTTTTACAGAGTCGATCGGCAGTTTATTTAAAACCAGCTTCTGCCCGTTACCGCGTCGCATTGCATCGCCTGCCTACGCTTTTACTTCGTATTCGCTTAGCGTTCTTTTTTTTATTTTTTTTTTATTTATAATTTTAAACTTGTCCGTCTGCCGTCTGTCGGGATGACACACAGCTATTTAACCCATTTACTGTGCATGTGTATGTTCATCTCGACTACAGAACCCTTCACTGTACCTACGTGGTCACACGTACTTGATTGATAAGACTGGTTGTCATACTTTCGGGACTGACTACTCGTAACGACTGTTCTACGATCGTGATCTACGAATGACAGCCAGGACCTTGGGGTCTCGGTATGAAATAAATAACCACCCATCCAAGAAAACGGACTCAGCGAGCGTTGCTTAACCTTAATACATCGACCCGTTCGGCCGTTGGGTCGATCAAAAACAGGATGGCAGAGACAATAACGCACAAACAACCATGAATTCAGCACAAGATTGTAGAACCTTTAGAGTAGAATTTTTTTATCGGTTATCAATAAATTATTAATAAAAAATAAAATAAAAAATAAAATAAAAAATAATGTTTTATTCGGTAACAAAATGTTTGTCTTAATAATAATGAGTTTGACTTCTCTTCTTTTCTTCTTCTCTTCTCTTCTCCTCTTCTCTTCTTATTCGATTCTTCTTAAAAAGGAAAGACAGAAAAATTTTACTCTGCACAAACAAAACCCACATTACATACGAGTATAAAAAATACAAAATATACACATACAACGTAGTCAAAAGCCTCGTACTCAATCACATAAAATGTTGAAAAAAAAATATACATACATAATACTCGTATCTGCTGTTTCTAATAAGTGCCTACCTACGCGGTCAAAATGTATGGGACAGCAATTTTTATTTTATATAACTGACAAAAAATGTCAACACGGGGGTGCAGAACTATAATTATTGTACTAAATCCATGTTAACAGTTGGCGCGTCTCATGTCCCTGCCACTCTGTATCATTCATATTGTGCCCATTGATAACAAGATATCGGAATACAGATCTAATTTCGTTTCGATAATGACACTGAGAAAAGGGAGCGAGAAAATTCAGATCGTGGAAGGTCTCACGTTCCCTAGGCGACGCTACCCTCGAGCGGGTGACGTCATTGACACCAATTGTGTTAACATCGCTATGTTCTATGTTACGGGTTTGGTTTCCGCACTTAGTCCTACAAGTGGACCATTGTGCGTGGGCCATGGCGGTCGTCGGTGGTTATTCCAACCAGCCCACCTCCCTTCAGAAGTTGATTAAGTCTCCTGGTCTGTTGAGAACGTCTGTGTAAGAGCTGGGTGTCCCGAGGGTTTCTGATCTAGTCTGGGTGACGCCTGTGCACTCAAAGAGCACATGCGCGATGGTTTCATCAGCCTCCATGCAAGCCCTGCACAGGGGGCTGTCCGTTATGCCTACCGTGTTAACACCGCTTTATAAACAAGGCGACAAAAGGTTCTCAGCGACAAAGTGACATGGAAACGACTACAAAGCATGGGAATGAGAGGATCAAACATTGATTTTTTATTGTGACATTTTCGGCTTTCAAATTCGGGGTTTGAAAATCCGCTTTTAATTGAGTTCTAAAAAAGGAGGTTTTGTATTTAACCCGCATAGAAAGAAAAAGTATTTATTGCGACTCGTACAGGAAGATCACACACACACACACACACACACACGTGATGACACGTAATTATGTGTCATATACAACGTGCCGTTTTAATGGCGACATTAATTTGACACACCTATACGGTTTTGCATTTTCGTTTTATGAACATATTTTAATTTCAAAATCAAAATATTTTTTTCACATAAACCTACATGAGCATTTATGAAACGTCAGAAGCTATAGCCCTTTGAGTATCATTAATCCACAGGCTGCTCGTGTAAAAGGAGTAATATTATGGAAAAATAAAAACAAAATATGTCTACATACATAATATTATATGGTTTTTATTTTTCATTATTATAATAGATTTAATTATCTTTTTGTTTGCACGTGTTTCCTATTTTTCTTTCTGTAGTAGGTATGCCTTGACTGTCAAAAAGGGATGCCACTTGGATTGAAGCAACAGATAGTTCAAATAAGACATCACAGCACATTTTCAATTCGGGACTAAATAATTTACAACAGGCAACCCTTGATGTTATTCTGTCAATTTAGAACTCCCTTTTAATAGGCAGGGAGCTCAACTGTGTGCAAACACAGCAATGTTGTTTGGTTATATAAATACTAGCGTCTGCCCGCGACTTCGCTTGCGTGGAAGTCGTAAGGTAAACTACTAAAAACATATTTTTATAGAACTCATCGCGTCGCTCGCAGAACAGTTGAATTGTATTTATTTATTGCTCAGTATTCTGGTACATTGTGATCTTTCATTAAACATTGTTTTACACGTACCTACTACCATTGCTGAAGTAATAATGTCAAAATATGAATGGTTAAATCTAAAATATAAGTCAAAATGTCGTAAATATAAAATCATAATGATAGTTGGCCCATGGAGCCGAAAGGTTCTGGGGGTCTACTCCGAAGTGCAAAGTGCGAATGTTCGGATCGGACCGACACATGGCCGAACCGAATATTAATGAAAAATGCGAAAAAAGTTCGGATCGGCTCAGTTGGGTCGGGACCATAGTCAATATTCGAAAGAGTGTAGGAGTGTAGGATCGGGACCGACCGAACCAAATAGCAAGCCAGTTCGAAATTTAATTAAAACCCTTGATAAGTTACCTCCTTGGCTGCCATGTTTTTTTTTTTTGCTCGGCTCCTCGTGGTTGTAGCGTGATGTTAAATAGCTTATAACCTTTCTAAAGAATTGTGGTATCAAATGCAAAAATATTATTTCAAATCCAACTGGCAGTTTCAGAGATTAGCGCGTTCAAACAAACAAACTCTTTTGCTTTGTTATATTAGAATAGAATAGAACAGTATAGATGTATGTATCTCGGGCGGGTTTGTGGCAAGAACTAAACTAATATTTGTCTTCTATCCTTTTCATAATGAAATAGAAAGAAAAAGATGCACTGAACTTAAATTTAGTTTAGTTTGTGAACAAGGGAATCGGCGCCAATCCCTATCATTCTTAGATCTTTTACAGTCGTTACGGGTCGTCAGAAACCCGAAAGTCTGACAATCAGTCTTACCAAGGGGTATCGTATTACCTAGAGAATTGATTCCGGAAAGTTTATGTGTATAGTAACATTAATACTTAACTCGATATAAAAAAGAAATCTTCACGTTTGGGCAAGTCGTAAAAACGGCGCGAAACAGCGGTTATTCTTAAAACAAACGAATACGCTTTTCATCGAATACATTCCAAAGAGTTCGCATTCCTATAAAAATACTTTTTTTCCCCAACGTTTTTTACCGCTATTGTTAACCGCTCACACGGAATCTATCAAACGAACTTCGGTGAGGTATTCCAATTGAAAACCAAAGGTTTTATTTCTTTTTTTGCGGTCAGGCGCTGGAAATGTTTTCCGTTTTACTGCTTTTTGAACTACAGTTTCTAGTTTTTATAGTGTGATTCTAATTCAATGAATAGTGAATTTTTAAATGGGTTTCTTGGTACCTCGCAAAGGCGTTGACGTCACGTTGACGCCACGTAGACAATACGTAGACGCTACGTAGACACTACGTAGACGCTATGTAGACACTGCGTAGACGCTACGTAGACACTACGTTGAGATGCTCCATATCCTACTTATATAATATAATAATAATATTTTAAATATGAAGGTTTGTATGTTTGGATGTTTGTTACTCAATAACGCCAAAACGACTAAACGGATTTGGATGAAATTTAACACACTAATATAGTTCAAAACCTTTTATACTGATAGTACGTTCTCGTGGGATAACTTCCGACATCAAGCGGACGAGAGCTTGTTCAGTATAAGATTGATCAGTTCCTCATCAGTCTACGGGTCACCTGCCACCTGCACACGTGAGGACCTAATGACTGGGTCAGGGAATGCTATCCGCGATGCTGAATTTTGGGCCAAACAAATTCAAGAAAAAAAATTACTATATTTTGGTCATCTACACCAGTGGTTCTCAAACTTTTTTGGTGACGGAACCCTTTTGGGAAGCAAAATACTTGATGGAACCCTACAATAAAACAATAGTTTTAAAAGTGTATTCTTTATTAATAAGCATAATAAAATTACAATGTAACAGTTACTAATTATTACTTACTTTACCACATGGCAAGTACAATAATAGAAGATATTAAAAAAGAAAAAAATCTAACTAATGGGAGGTATGAAACTGTTTTTTATTTTTCATCAATTGGTTGATATCAGGTTTGATAGAAGACAGTTGAAGTCTCATATCAGGTTCGGCGTCCAGTCTATTGCGATATTTTGTTTTCGTGGCTGCATAGGTTGAGAATCCTGTTTCGCACAAATATGTTGCTGGGAACGGGAGAAGAATATTCAGAGCCATTTTGCCAAGCATTGGATATTCATCACGGATTCTGCACCAAAAATCGTTGAGAGGCGTCGTTTTGAACAGTGACTCCATACTTGTGTCTGATGACATTTCTAAAAGAGATTCATATATCTCGTTTGACATACTTTCGGGCTTTTCCAAGTTAGGTAAAAAAGGATTATGAATCCATGAATTCAGTTTCATTTTTGTATTCTGTTCTTCGGGAAAATACTTTTCAAAAGATGCGCGCATCGATCTGAGATATTGGACCAATTCTCCAAACACATCATTTTGAAACATTTCTGAGTCGTTATCGCTAACAAACTCACTGAGTGACGTAAAGCTTTCTATTTCTTTCTTACCAACGCAAATAATCCAAAAATCTAATTTTCTTTTGAAGGCAGTTATTTTGTTATAGGCCTGAAACACTGTTGTCTGTTTACCTTGCAATGATAAATTCAATTCGTTCAGTTTTTGAAAGATATCCGCCATAAAAGACAATCGGAACAACCAAGTTTTATCATACAAACGGTCCTTCAAATTAAAAGAAGTATCTGCTGAAAGAAACATTTGTAACTCGGCTCTAAGTTCAAATAGCCTTGTTAAAGTTTTACCTCGAGACAGCCATCGCACTTCTGTATGGAGCAGCAGTGTTTTATGTTTGCTGCCATAATCTTCACACAATAATGAGAACAATCGGGATTGTAGTGGTCGTGATTTGATAAAATTAATTATTTTTACCGCTTCATCCATAACTAATTTTAGATTTGACGGCATTTGCTTCATCGCAAGTGCTTGTCTATGCAGAATACAATGGCTGGAACTACAATTAGGCGCTTTATTTTTTATTCGTGACACTGCTCCTGCTGTTTTACCTGTCATCGCCTTGGCCCCATCTGTACAAATGTCAATGCAATTGTTCCAACTGATATTATTTTCTTCAAAAAATATATTTATTTTATTAAAAATTTCTTCCCCGGTAGTGTTTGTGAGCAGCGGTGAACACATAAGCATGTCTTCTTTAAAAGAACTTTCATATGGATATCTCACGATAACCAGCAAGATAGCCAAACCAGCGACATCAGTTGACTCGTCCATTTGCAAGGCGAATCGTGTTTTTTGTAGACGTGTAACTAGTTCTTGTTTGACGTAGCTTGCCAGATCATGGATTCGCCGTGAAACAGTATCGTTTGATAGCGGCACAGTAGAAAGATGCTTTGCAGATTTTTCATCGAGCATACATTTTGTTATGTCTAATACACATGGCTTTATTAAATTCTCAGCGATAGTGTGCGCTTCACCTGCTTGTGCAATGCGATAGCTAACTAAATATGATGCCTCCGTGGCCTTTTCGTTGATAGTTTGTTTTACATGCATCATATTTTTTTGACTTTCCAATAACTGATCTTTTTTACGAACAAAAAATTCTTTATTCTTGTCTTTAGACTCGGGGTGCACAGTTTCTAAATGTCGGCGCAATTTGGCAGGTGCCATGGAACTATTAGGAAGCAGTTTACTACATAGCATGCAGAGAGGTGAGCCGTTGGAATCAACAAATCCGAAACTGATATATGATTCATCATACTTCCTTTTTTTCGTCTTTGAAACCGTCGAGCTTGACGTCGCGGCATCATCGTCTGGATCGGTGATTGCTATATTCTCCGTGCGTACTGCTTTTGAACATTCAGCGTCATTAGAAGATGTTGTTGCAACACGTTTAACACCTTTAAGCCAACGTTCCATTCTTCTTTATTTATAATGTTACACGTCAGGATAGTGGGGTCTAAATAATGCACAATCGTTACTGCGTATAAGAGACTAAGTTTAGTACAATGAAGAAATGTATAAAACTGAGACAACGAATACAGCAGGCAGTAGAACAATGAACACTAGTTTCTCGCTAGCAAGCTTATAAGTAGGTAGGCAGGAACTTATCGCTCCGAACGCTAATTGTCAACTGACTGACGAGGCGCGACACGCGATCGCCGCTTTTATACTTAGTCCTAGACTCGATCTCGAATATTCTCGAAAATACTCGAGTCGGCGCCTTTGATAAACAAAAAGCAAAAATAAAAAGAGAAATATAAAAATTACGTTGTAAACAATCTCGACTTTATTTTTTTAAGTTAGAGTCGAAAGTCGCTTGTTGACAACTATAGCGTCTAATACAGAGGCGGCTTTTATCAAAGGGACTGCGCGCTCACAAGTATACATGTTGATACCAAAGTTATGAGATATTGTACCAGTTATTGTAACACATGTTTATACAAATACAAATAAATAAATAAATATACATACGCGCGGCCGCGGTGTCAAAACGTTCGACCAGAGAGAGGTGTTTTGATTTTTTTTCTAAATTCTTGAGGAACCCCTACAGAGGTATCGCGGAACCCTAGGGTTCCGCGGAACACACTTAGAGTATAGCTGATCTACACGATAACAAGAAGTTGTCACTAAAAAATATACCTTCCTGCATTCGCGATTTAATTGTCAAAAATGTAATCAAATATGAGTTTTTGGAAAAATAACTTTAATACCCACACAATAAAGTTTAGTTCACGTTACAACTTCAAACAATTTTATATTTTTTTCAATAGTGCTAGTCACTCTGAAATCAACTTAGTTACCATTACAATAAAGTTTATATTTGTTTAACTCGAAGTAACATCGATTTGAAACATAAATTTGAATAGACTTTAGGTCTCGTATTTACCTATAAAGAATGTCGAACCCTTCAAATCATTTCGGCTAGTCGGATCCGGCTCATAAACTTATAAAATATTGACAAGCGTCGGAAAAGAGACGGTTTACAATAAAACATGTTTTTATACGTCATAACATCGAACAAACTTCGAGACTGGCGTGTAAATGGCATATTATGGCATACATACATAAAGTCACGACTTTCTCCCATGGGAGGTAGACAGAAAGATATAGAACGTGACCTGAGAATTTTTTTTTTTATTTAATAATTTCTTACATAGTAGTTAGTTTTTACATAGTTATATTCTGTAATTTATATGGTGTACCTAATAAAGAGTATGCTATTCTATCCTATCCTTATCAACAAACAAGTAGAGCGCTGCAGACACAACTTGTCGAACTGGGGGATTACTGAGCCATCCAATACCCAGTGCGAGTGCGGTGCCTCTAATCAGACCATGCCCCACTTGCTGGGGTGCCCTAAGTGCCCGTTCACCTGCACCTTGGATGACTTAATGAATGCAGTTGATGCCGCCATTAACGTCCTGGGCTCAAACAATATAAAATGTCGAAGAAAACTAACATCGACACGAAAAGAAGAGAAGAAGGAATAAAAAAGAGTGTGCGTCTCGGGACGCCCGACAGAAGTGATAACTTAAACTAATCTATGGTATAATTATGTCTATCGCACACTAAACACTGAGTAGAGAGAGGGGGATAAGCGTCTGTCCGAAATACGACTAGCGCTGTGGGTTAGAGTGAGAGAGGAAGAGTCTGCCTACCGCTGCCGTATGCGTGAGAGAAAGGGAAGCCAGGCAGACTGGCGCCGTAACGCGTTACGTTACAAAGCGGTTTACCCACCCATAAGAAGTTACACTTCAAAAGTTGAAAATCTATTCTATCTAAAATTGAAAAAGTTGAAAATCTATTAAGGACAGATTGTAGTAGCTTGATGTGCTGGCGTCTGTACACCTCTGCTTAACCCTTCGAGGAACTACAGGCATAATGTTATGTTTACTAAATTTACTAAATTTACTACATAATTTATATTCATGGTAACATTATCTTAGTTTCCTATCTCCCCGCCTATAAAGACGGCGAAGGTCTTATTTGCCCAACGAACTCGTGCATATTTTATTATTGAAAGGGCTGATTTTTCCAGCGCCAGATAACTTTATTGGAGGAATAATTATTTTGAATTTTTGACAGTTCTCACATACAAATCAACTTTAAAAAAAAAAAAAACAACCGACTTCCATAAAACACTACAAAGTGAAAAATAACTTTAATATCGGAAGTCGGTGTCTTTGGTTTTTGTATTTCGTTTTTCGCCACCGACTTCCGTTTCCGTTTCCAACTTTTGTTTTTATGGAAGTAGGCTGTTTTTTTTTTGGAAAAAAGTTTTTATTTTCACTTTTTTGTTGCGATATATATTTTTTTTTTTTCAAAAATCTCTTGTCCGATTTCGATAAAAATTTCATGGGACCATTTGGGAAGTATACCCTTTCCAACAAAAAAATATTGTTTCAAATCGGTTGGCAAGCGAAGGAGTTATGCGCGAACAAACATTAAAAAAAAATATAAACATCCGAATTGAGAACCTCCTCCTTTTTTTAGAAGTTGGTTATAAACTGTCAGGCGTACATTTTAATATGCGGTCGATTGATAAATCAGCCGTAAGAATCTTAAGTATTCTAACATTTTGGCTTCGAGAATATTTCTCTGTCGATAGGCTGAAGTACTTGTATGAAAGAAAGAAAGAAAAATGGGTCTATTTGTCGCAGAAACACGTGCATACAGAAAAATAATTAATTCTAATAATAAGAAAAAATAAAAACAAAATACAAAGTGTCGTTTTGCGTCCTCGTCAAATTCAAGGAAGTAACTATGCTACTGATTCTCGACATGAATCAATAACAAAATAAGTAGGTATTTTTTTTTCTAATTTTAGGAAATCGGCATGTGTGGGACACGCATTTTAAAAAGCGGGCAGTGTGAGACCGCACTGTAATTGCCCTTTTACACATACATAAAAACGCGGCCGCTTATACGATACCATAACGCGATTCTGTTTTTTGAAAGTGGTGTATTCTGAAATACTGTCAAACTTAAATAACTAAAAAAACAAGTATGTATTCATTATTTACCAGGAATCGTAATTTTATTTGAATATTTATGTCTTTCATAACAGCCTCCTGAAATTTGACGAGGATGCAAAACAGCAGCTTGAGTGCTTGCTGTTGTATACAAACTTCAAATTTCCACTCAGCGTGATACTGTGCTATAGGGGACCAACAGCACAACGCTGATTTTCAGTGGTTACCCGAAAAGGACATACGGAAACCAAGTCAGATCTGTAGCGGTATCTACAACGCCACATGCGAACAACGCGTCTTACTGACGTCACGCGAATCCTGCATCTCGCAAGCAGAGTTTACCGCGCAATTAGCATACATACACACTTTCCGATATCAGTCGTTGGGCAATTGCCCGCCAGACACAACACCCGTCTGGAGGATCCTCCCTTTTCTATGGAGGATGAGTGAACTTTACACCCTGTTCCTCATACCTAAAGATCAAATGATTCGTACTATAGGTAACAAAATAAAATAAAACAAACAGTATCTATAATATAAAACAACTACCTAAACAATCAATTATATGGAACGTCGATATATGTGTAACTACATCGTGGAACCTAAATAATAACAACCGCACAGGACGATCGATCAGTTTAAGCTACGCTTGCCGCGGTTGGTCTGTGGTTGGGTTATCTTTACATACTGAGACCCCTCTGTGCCTCAGAAAGCACGTTAAGCTGTTGGTCACGGCTGTCATTCGTGGATCTTTGACAGTTGTTACGGATCGTCAGAAGCCCGATAGTCTGACAACTAGTCTTAACAAAGGGTTTCGTATTACCCAGTAACTGGGTTGTGAAGGTTAGGTAGGCAGTCGCTCCATATAAAATACTGGTAGCCAACTAGCAGTTACCCAACTATAACGTAGTTGGGTAACTGCTAGGCAGATGGTGAGATTACTAAGCTAGATAAATGATGGATCTATCCGACAAAACTTGACATGAATCCTACCTACTGTTTAATACTAAAGTATTAAAATGTCGAAATGATAAATAGCGCTTGCTCGCCCGCTAACGTGAACTTAAATGGCAGTGGGCAGAACATTGCTCGCAGAAGAGATGGCCGATGGGTCGAAAGGTTCTGGAGTGGCGACCGCGTACCGGAAGACGTAGCGTTGGAAGACCTCCCGCAAGGTGGACCTGCACTAACTGCGTATCATACTATCGATCTCAATCATTTTGAAGGATATTGCTAATCCATTGCTTCATGTTCGAAAAATGTGTCTGCTCAACAACGTAAATAACGCAATGAATGTTGTTGAACTGTAAAAATTAAACCCATTGCTACTGATAGTGTGTTACGCAATTATACCGCTGGTGAATGATGCAGAAATTCGTTGGATTCGAGAAGCACAGAAACGGTCGAAGTGGCGGTGCTTATGGGCTTAATACACTATCCAATTTTAAGCAATGCTAACTAGGAAATCGGCAGATGTAGTCGCAGTAAGAACAGTTCTAACTGAACTGTTCTGTTAGAGTGTTCCTAGTTAGCATTGCTTAAATTGGATAGTGTAATAAGCGCTTTAGGGGCGGCCTGTGTCCAACAGTGGACGTCTTTTGGCTGAAATTATGAACCCATACATACAATCTTACTTACATAAATTTATATAATCGTTTCTCTGATATTGTGCTGGCAACGGCTGGTTGTACGTGACAACCCTATCGCAATCAAAATGTAATCGCAGTAGTCCTACAAAAATCGGGGAAGCTCTGGCCAACTTTCCAGATGCCATTCCACACGTGTTAAGGCAATATTAAAATAAATTGGGGAGTTTTTCGTAACCATTTATTTCACTATTACGGCATGTATGGAAAACGCAATCCTCAGTAGAATTTAATTCCGAAAAGTCATCTACTTTTTTATATTTTTTTCTGTAATTCCAAAATCCTTAGTAATTTCATTGCAAGATTGCATTCAAGATAAATGATAAATGATTTTATTTTGTAAGTAGGTTTGTACAAACACTTTTACACGTCAATCATATTTTAAAACTAGATGAGGTCGGCGTTTCCTATCTGACTAGTCTGAGAAGAAAGGCCGAAACAAACTGAGAGGTCACAGTCTCTTTTAAAGTCCAGACATAATCTGGGTCAGATCATATGAAGACCATGCAGGTCGATGTCTGAGATGGTCTTGTGAGGAAAGAACTACACAGATTGAGAGGACCTGTCCAGTCAGTGCACGCATTTGTCAGAAATCGTGCAGCGCAACTCAAAACTTAAGGAGCTCGACGATTCGACGTACAATACCAAAGAAAGGACATTTGGGTAGGCCACATTAATTACTCAAACTGCCAGACCGCAGAGATATTATGCGTATTTGAAAACTCTGGCTGAAAATATTTTTGATACACAGCTTAATTTATCTTTAAACAATTTTTATTTGGTTGGGCGCCTACGTTGTTTTATTCTGAGGTTCCAGCGCATTGTTGCGCTCTCTTTTTTTGCATGTGGAAGTGACTCTGTCACTTTCTTATGCCCCTCGAGCTATGATTTATTTTTTATGTATCACCTTAACACAGACAGCATCATTAGTCAGTCGCTATAATTATGTCAGTTGGTGGTAGATTGTCACCAAAGTCAAATCGTCAAGGCCAAAAGGGGTTTGAAGATATTTTTATGGAGGCTGCTTTATCATGCATTTTGACACTCAAAAGTGCCTTTTATGCTCCTACTAGCTACGCCCCGCGATTTCACCCGCGTAAGTTTTGATCCCGTGGGAATATCGGGATAAAAAGTATTCTATATGTTAATTTTGGTTATAAACCATCTGTGTGCCAAATTTCATCCAAATCCGTTCAGTAGTTTTTGCGTGAAAGAGTAACAAACATCCATCCATTCATCCATGGCCCTATAATAATATTTAATATTAGTAGGATAGGATAGGATAGGATTGGAAATAAATGATTTGACTTTGTAAAATGGCGCGACAGCACGGATTTTCAAAGCCCTTTAAAAAATCTTCCCTTCTTTTCTTTGTCTTAGAAGACACTTTTGAACGTCAAAATTTACATTAAAAAAAAAGACATTTAAATAATAAATAAAATTAATTCATTTCGGGTAACTAGGCTCATAGAAGACAATTTACAAAACATTTCACACTAATTTAATATAATATATAGAGATATGAGGAACAGGGTGTAAAGTTCACTCATTCTCCATAGAAAAGGGAGGATCCACCCGGAGGGTGTTGTGTCTGGCGGGCAACTGCCCAACGACTTATATCGGAAAGTTTGTATGTATGCTAATTGCGCGGTAAACTCTGCTTGCGAGATGCAGGATTTGCGTGACGTCAGTATGACGTGTTGTTCGCTTGTGGCGTTGTAGATACCGCTACAAATATAATAGAATATTTTCATTTGTTTTTTGTCGGATATAAAATCCATCAGTGACGAAAATTGCCCTTCTGCGTTCGGCCTACGTTTTGTTTACCGCAGTCACTACGTGGTTGAGTGACTATTTACTCAACGAAGGGTTATCTTTGAGTCTCTAGCCGGGAGAGGACGATGAACCGTGCTCTCTAGCTGTTAGTTTGTTATATAACAGATACCTATGTATCGGGTGTGTTGTTCAAAGGCGGTGAATTTAAAATTGAAATAAAACACAAAAAAATGGGTTTAGGTAATATCCATGAAATTGGCTTTATTCGACAGATGGCATTAATATTTTTATATAATTTCGGGTCTGTGGCCGCCTCGGCTGACGCTTACATGGCGTGGTCTGGACGTCAAATTTCACACACTCATCGGAGTAAATCAGGCACGCAGTATTTGCTCAATTGTTTCTGGTTTATTAGCGTAGTCATGCGACCTCAGATTTACAGGATAAATTTTAAACCAGTACGGAAACTGAAACCATGAATTCAGTACATGATTCTGAACCCATCTGCGTTGAAATTTTAAGACAGTTATTTAAAATAAATTTGGTCAGCCATACTAACCAAAGTTTTAACATTTCGCAATCCTATTTAAGCAAAATGACTCCATTTAAATCATGTTCGGTTCTCGACAGCCTGCAAAAAATTATCTCTTCTTTTCCATATTTTTCTTCTATGAAATCTAGTCGTTTCTGGCACTCGCCGTCCGTTCGCTCGCTCGGCTCGTGCGTAGGAGGTCACAGTTTTAACCTAACCTTTTTTTTTTTTTTTTTGTCGCTGAGAAATGCTTTATGCATGCCCGCCTCACGGGGGACGAGACGGGGTATGTGGGACTCCCTGTCGGAATGACAGTATACCCACTAAAACTCAGCGGTGTTCCCTCATTCGCCGTGATGGGAGGGCCACGGGAATAGGCATAGCCTTTACCTCCATAGCCCTCCCGGCGCATGCCCGCCTAGATGATATGGCGGGCCCCGCATGCCCCCCACATTGGGGGGCTACGGGAATGGCCGGAACCACCTAGCCATTCCCGTCCAACACTGGTGGAGGCCTGTGCAATGCAGGCAACGGTGCCCCCGCACCCGCTGCCCGCTGGCCCCCACGCCCGCCTAATTGGCAGGCCCCGCATGCCCCCCAGGATGGGGGGCTACGGCCGCAGAGGATAGGGAGAGCGGCAACGACACACCGACACTCCTCTTCCCCTGCGGCCCCACCGCGTCCGCCATCGAACGGTGGCGGCCCCGTCGAGGCCGCGGAAGGTGGGGAGAGCGGCAACGTATCACCGACACTCCCCCCCCGCCGCGGCCCCCAATCCTCAGCCGCGATGTCTCCCTCACGGGGGACATCGCGGCCCGCCTCAGGTAGGCTGCGATGTCGGCCAAACGGCACCGCAACCTACCCGCCGGCCGCTACGTCGTCGGCTTTTCCGCACAGCCTAGACGAGCGGCCGCTCCTCGGGTTCCTCTTAGCTTCACCGTGGCCCAATCCACCACGGCTACTGAGCCCCCCCGCCTCGACAATGCGGGAACCCACCGGGGGGGAGTTTTAACCTAACCTAACCTAACCATTTTTTTTTTTTAATTAACCCCGTCTATCTAGTTTGCAGCAAGCCGGAGACATAACTTAATATGGCATCATAACACTTTATTTGGTAACAAACCTACATTTTATGGTAATCATATTGGTTTATTTAGGCAGAAATAGCGCATTAATTTGCTCGCTAAGATTTAGTGATCATTTACTACATTTGGTGTTCGAATACAATTTGAAGTGAAGAACTAAGGGTATCAAAGCATTTTATGGTGGTCATTATATTTAACCCCAAAAAAAAAAACACAAAAAACAACAATTTGGGGGAAAATATGCGTCACATCTACGCAAAACGGCCATCGCATATCTTTCGTGCCGTCATAAGAGTAGAGGTCAACAGCCCCTCGATACATTACCAGAGACATGTTATATGTTTATTAGTTAACGAAATTATTGATAAGGATACTAATCTTATCGCTATATGGAATATCGATTTGTGGCAGTTCATGGCACTTATTGCATTACCTATTCGTTATCAGGCAATGTGGAGCCTGAAAAAGGACAGGTCATGCTGAAGGCTATGAATATTTAAAGGCTATGCTGAATTTAAATGAAAGTAATAAGATGCAAAAATCAAAATCAAAAGTCATTTATTCAAACTAGGCTGAGAATCAGCACCTTTTGAACGTCAAAATTACAAAAGACAGTCCCCCAAAAACGCCCGCCCTTCACCACTTCCTAGTGCTGGGAAGAAGTGGCGCAACAAACTCCCCAGCACTGCAGCACAGCTGTCTGTTCAGCTATAAAATACTTGATTGTTGATTGTATACAATACTAATCTAATATCGCGACATATTCGCCAAAAATGTAAACAAATATGAGTTTATGGAGAAACAACTTTAATTCCTATACCATAAGGTTAGTTTACGCTACAACTTCAAACATTTTTATAACTTTTTCAATAGTGCTAGTCACTCTGTAATCAACTTAATCAGCATTAAAATAAAGTTGATATTTGTTTAACTTGAAATAACGTTAATTTGATATTTAAATAAAATGTGAATATAGGTACCTATGTTCGGTAATTAACATTACAAGACTAGAACATAAAATTAAATTATTTGCCATTCGTCAGCTAGCCACGCAAATATACCAACAAATATAATTAAAACTACACGTACTCAAGCTATAAAATAATTAATTAGTTTGTTCAATCAGTTTTATAACCAGCCTATAACATTCCCACCGCTGGGACACAGGCCTCCTCTCTGTGAGAGGGAATGGGCCGTAATCCACCACGCGGGCCCAGTGTGGGTATCTCCCACACTGGGCCTGTTGTCCTAGGAACAAAAATTCGAACACATGTGACATGCCGGTTTCCTCACGATGTTTTCCTTCACCGTTTTTGAGAGCAGTGCTGATGAAATAAATTAATACAAGGTAAAGCGCCTCCTAGACAGGCGCTTTACTTTGTATTAATTTACACTCCTACACTTTCGAATATTGACTATGGTCCGACCCAACTGAGCCGATTCGAACTTTTTTCGCATTTTTCAATAATATTCGGATCGGCCATTTATGTTGGTCCGATCCGAACATTCGCACTTTGCACTTCGGAGTAGACCCCCTGCCATTTGTGTCCCAAAACATGCAAACTCAAACTCAAACTCAAATCATTTATTTCAATTAAACCAGGCACTTTTGAATTGTCAAAATTAAATTGTCGGTCAGTTAGTCAGAAAGTTGAAGCTAGTCGCCCATTCCAAAAACGTAGATCTCTATGGAGAAGAACGGGCAAGAAACTCCACGGACACTCTTTTAAGTCAAGATATTATTACAAAATCCTGAGTACATTATTCTTATTGCTTCTATATGTGAGAACAATGTAAAAAAGAAACAATTTAAAATATAACATTCAAAATAAGCCCAGGCAGTTAACAGATGACCAGTCTCAACCAACGGCGCCCGTTCACGAGCATGACGCGTGGATCAGCACCACCCAGCTCAACCATTTTGTAGGGAACCGAATGATCCAACACACGCGCCACCATCAGTGAGACAGTTAAGTGAGCATGACATATTCTGAATGCAGTCAAAGGGACCTCTGCGCTGCCAGCGACGCCGACGACGCCCCGGAAGTGGCGAAGCTGTAGTAGCAGCAGGGACACAGGGCTCCTCTGTGAAAGGGAGGGAGTGAAACTATCTGCCTAGCCTTTTATCCAACTATGTTGGGGTCGGCTTCCAGTCTAACCAACCAATGGCTTTACGTGCTTTCTGAGGTACGGAGGGGTCTCGGTATGTAATAGATGATCACCCATCCACGAGCCCACGAAACTAAGAGTTAATTAGGATCTACTCCTTCTCACAGAAGCATGTGTCCCAGCAGTGGGAATATTATAGGTTGATTATGTGATTATGTAATATCACCCAAAATAGATGATTATAATCATTTATTTTACATAATAATTATTAACAAGCTTAGCTTACGAGCATGTTAACACCGTTACATCATACTTTGATCATGGCAAAACACCATTTTGAAAATACACAACTAATGAATATGTTACTGATCCCTCATTACGTAATAATAACATAGCTAACGAGACCAAGGGGAATTAAGCGATGACCTTATTTTTTTAATAGTCATAGAAATTACATAAATAATGTACCTAATCCCCAAGGATTAGTGGACAAATACACTCACGGAATGAGTAGGTGAACTTTAAGGTCGATTTTTGCTTGCACGGTGTGTGAGGCTTGTGTTTTTCCGACGAAATAATCAAATATTCACCCTCATCCCATTTTATTTGTGTTCGGCAGGGCACATCTTGTTCTTAAAGAAAGAAATGTTAATTCTGCACTAATACACACATAAAAAATAGCTAAAAGCCTCGTTTTTCGCGCGTAAACTAAAAAAATAATATTTATTAGATTCTATGTGGGTAAGTGTAGGTATTGAGTATATACTATAGGTTATAGATGTACCTTATATTAAGTTCACTGCAAGAGAGACTCAGTTAAACTGCGTAAGCAGTTTTGTGGGGCAATGTACCTAGCGTTAAGAAATTGTAAGTGAATAAATCATTCATTAATTTAAGCAATAAAATTTGTCAATTTTGTCCATTGCTTGACAACGGCTCCGACTTACGACTTTGTAGGTCGTAGGTTCGAACCCAGACAGACGCTTTACTTTGTGTAAATTATTGCATCACCACTGCCCTCAAAACGGTGAAGGAAAACATCGTGAGGAAACCGACATGTCGTAGAACCAAACATTCGAAGACATGTGACATCTACATAACAACCCGCACTGGGCCCGCGTGGTGGATTATAGCCCACTCCCTCTTGAAGAGAGGAGGCCTGTATCTCAGCAGTGCATCACCACTGCCCTCAAAACGGTGAAGGGAAACATCCTGACGAAAGTTTGTATGTATGTTATTCAATCACGCAAAAATGACTAGGTAGCCTGGAACCTAAAAAAACCGGTCAAGTGCGAGTCGGACTCGCGCACCGAGGGTTCCGTACGTAGGTATGTAACTACAAATTTACGGTATTCGGATTTTTTTCCTTTACTTGTGCTACATGACATTGTCTCTTGCCAAATTTCATGATTCTAAGTTAGTCAAAATCAAAATCAAAGCCAGCCACGGCACGGGTGTTACCACTGGGCCACCACCTCTGTTGTCATTATAAGCTGTTATGGCGGAACTGATAACGATAATTCCCTGGTTGTCCCAACCCTATACATATCAGGGCGGACAGCACTAGCGATCGACACAACAACCATCGGTGGTCGATTTAGTATTCGGGAGTGCGCGGGAGAGTGACGTGTTGTGTTAATTCCACTCAATATACGTGTGATATTATTACAAGAATCCATGTTTTAATTTGAAGCCCCTCTAACAGAATTGTATTATGCAGGGTCAAATTAAATTATCTAGCGAAACTCCGCAGACGTGATGGTAGCGATATCTAATAAAACACGATCATCTATCTATCTTCTATAATATAAAAATGAATCGCTGAATGTGTTGCTATGCGCAAATCTCGAGAACAGCTGGACCGATTTCGCTAATTCTTTTTTTAGAATATTCCTTGAAGTACGGGGATGGTTCTTACGGTAAAGTTGCTTCACGCGGACGAAGTCGCGGGCAAAAGCTAGTATAAAATAAAAATAAAACAGATTTAATGTTTTTTTTGGGATCAACGACCGCTGGTAGTTTTGTTACTTGAAATTTGAGTTGACAAAATGTGTTTTCTTTTGTTTTATCGTGTTGAGATATCGAAAATTACACAAAAACTAAAACAGATTTTTCAAACTGATATTTCAAGTGACTACACTAACAGCGGTCGATGACTCTACAAAAAAAAAACAGATTTCTCAAACTGATATTTCAATCGACTAACTGCGGGCGATGACCCCAGAAAAAAATATTTATCGAATTAATTTCTTTTTTATGTTATCATGATTAGATATTGATACCCTTAACGTCTCCGGAGTTTCCCCAGCAAATTTAATGACCCGGTTTTCGTAACAGTGACACATTCCCCTTAAACGGTTCCATTTCCTTAATTTCCGGAAGTACGTGGTATTGATTGCCATTTGTGCTAAGTAGGGCAACAGTTTTATTATGTACTTGTACAGACGCCAACCGGTCAAGCTACCCGAAACTGTAAAATTTTCCACTTTAATCAGGCCTCCACCAAGCATTGCCACTTCAATCAGGCCTCCACCAAGCACTGCCACTTCAATCAGGCCTCCACCAAGCATTGCCACTTCAATCAGGCCTCCACCAAGCACTGCCACTTCAATCAGGCCTCCACCAAGCATTGCCACTTCAATCAGGCCTCCACTAAGCATTGCCACATCAATCGGTTCTGTGTTTCCCGCATCCAGCAGATTCCTGCGGCCTCTTAAAGGTCCGGTCCATCTTGTGGGAGGCTTTCCAACGCTACACATTCCAGAACCTTTCGGCCGTCCGTTCGGTGAGCAACATGTTCAGTTCAGTTTAGTTAATTCTTCGAGCTAATTACTGGTTTTATTTACTACAAAGATTTTTTTTTACTTTTAAAATCAAAATCAAAATCAAAATCAAAAGTCATTTATTCAAATTAGGCTGAGAATCAGCACTTTTTGAACGTCAAAATTACAAAAGACAGTCCCCCAAAAACGCCCGCCCTTCACCACTTCCTAGTGCTATTGCTGGGAAGAAGAAGTGGCGCAACAAACTCCCCAGCAGCACAGCTGTCTGTTCAATTTAAAAAAATACTTGAATGTATACAATACTAGGTACTTATGTTCGGTAATTAACATTACAAAACCAGAACATAAAATTTAATTATTTGCCATAATATGTCAGCTAGCCACGCCAATATACCAACAAATATAATAAAAACTATACGTACTCAAGCTAAAAAATAATTAATTAAAATGTAAATAAAAAAAACTTACTACCCAAATAAAAGCCTCCAGGCATAAAGGGCGTGACAGCTTACACATTTATGCATTGCTGGGTTCTGCAGTAAGCTAATTCTGGAGAAGGAACATAAACATTGTCTTGCGTTAAACTAGGGTGACCAACTATTCTTATCGTCTAAGTAGTCGTTGATAGAATAGTATGCCTTTGAACAAAGGTTGGATTTTAGTTGAGCTTTAAACGCATTAAAAGGCAAGTCTAGAAAAGAAGAGGGTATCTTGTTATAAAAGGTTATACCAAGCCCAACAAATGAGTTATGAACCTTATGAAGCCGGTGAAAGGGGGCACGTAGTTTGTCCTTATTTCTAGTGTTAGTAACAGCATAAATTAAATTAAAACATGAATAAACCTATTCACTATAACAAAGACGATGACCAATGTATTGAAATCCATGTTCAACCCCTGGGGGGTCTGCAAGGACTGCGGGTTGATCGAAAGATATACCGTGGCCCCTGGCACAGGGAACTGAAGGAACACGGGTTTTAATCAGTAAAAGTCTGACACGCCCTCCCGCTCCGCCCAGAGCGGGAGATTCGTATGATGATTTTCCACCCAAAAAAAAAACCCCTAGGGTGTAAAGATTGTGGTGGTTGAGCATGGACTAACTTTCCTAAACAAAAGTCCAAAAAAGAAGAAAAAAAAAAAATGATGGATGTAAAAGGGATTTGATCTGAAGAGAGCATCTGAAGCACAAATGATTCTCGATGTCACCCATCTAAAAACTGACCGCGGCTAGTGCAGCTTAACCTAGGAACTCTCCACGTGTCCGTTGAGCCACGCACCCCACAAATATAGGTCGCAGTTTCTAAGTAATTACGTGGGTAGTAAAATGCCCATAAACTATTTATAGTTCGATCGATTGAAGTTAATTTGTGTACAGCCATTTAGTAATCTAGTGCCGAGTTCCAGTTTAATACGAGCCGTTTTAATTACCAATCGTAACTTGTTGAGACAAGCACTCTCTGGGCACGTATGCATGAATTAAGTCCGTTAATATAATTTATGTAACGAGCATTTTCGATAAAAAGGTCTTAAAGCTCTATAAACATGATGTTTGTAACGAGCATTATCAAGAAAATGTCTTAAATTAAAACCCAGTTAATATAATATGTGAAACAAGAATTTTCAATAAAAAGTCTTAAAATTCCATATTTATAATGTGAGAAACGAGCATTTTTAATATAACGTTCTTAAAGCTCTATAAACATGATGTGTGTAACGAGCATTTTCAATAAAAAGGTCTTAAAGCTCTATTTATAAGCATGATGTGTGTAACGAGCATTGTCAATAACAAGTCTTGAAACTCAGTAAATGTAATGTGTGAAACGAGCATTTTAAATAATGAAATCGTATGATTACCTCATTACCTGTTCCATAACCACGCGGACGTGCTAGCCCCACTTTAACGCGCGCGTTCTAGTATTATACACCCCGTTATAGTTACCAATCGTAACTTGTTGATGCTAGTACTTGAGGGGCTAGTGAAATGAAGTGAAGCTAGTAATAACAGCTACAGGGTCGATCGATCAGGTTAAGCTACGCTTGCCCCGGTTGGTCCGTGAATGGGTGACCATCTTTACATACCAAGACCCCTACGTGCCTCGGAAAGCACGTTATGCCGTTGGTCTCGGTTGTCATTCGTGGATCTTTGACGGGTCGTCGGAAGCCCGAAAGTCTGACAACCAGTCTTACCAAGGGGTATCGTATTACCCCGTAAGTGGTTGTGGAGGTCAGGTAGGCAGTTGCTCCATGTAATATATTGGTATTCAGCTGCTTCCGAGGACTGGAAGCCGACCCGGCCGTTTATTTAAAATGTTGCTGTGCCCGACAGGGTCCATAATTGATTCTATTGTTTTATATTCCTACTTACCATTTTTTTCAACGGAACGCTAAAAAACGACCCGTTAATTAAATAGGAACCCGACATTCCTACTATTAAAAGCTCATAAAATATTCTGAACTATATCGATCGTCACTTATTAGCGTACTGTAGACAGTCGTACCAACTATAACCAACACAGCAATAATATTATACCAATTTATTTTGCAATTGATGTTATTTTCCACTTAAATGAATACCTATCAACTTTAATTTGGTGTCAATTAAGTTGGTTTCAGAATGACATTGAATAGTATTATTAAAAAGTCATGAAAATATTCGAATTTGAAATGTTACCACATCATAATTATGATGTGGTAACATTTCAAATTCGAATATTTCGTTTTTTTTGTTTCGTAAAAAAATATGGAATCTTTAGCATGTATTATGGTGTATGCTTTGTTGATTGTCCTTAAAATAAATAAAGTCTGGCAGTAGCACAGCAATCTACATGATCTGACCAAGATTATGTCTGGACTTTAAAAGAGACTGTGACCTCTGAGTTTGTTTCGGACTTTGTTCTCAGAGTAGTCAGTATCGCTGGGAAGTGGCGCAACAAACTCCCCAGCAGCACAGCTGTCAAAATAAACACATAACACGCAGTTAGAAAATACAAACCTTTTTTGTTTGATAAAAGGTCGGGACACAACAGCACCAGCTGTGATATATAAATAACCTGTTATGGAAAGTAGGACAGCAATCAAATGTATATTTAGGTGTCATATTGCGAAGAAATAGGTCGTCTTCATACATAGGTTTAGGTTTCCGAATTTAGATCATTCAACGCCGGGTTTCTGTAAGCCTTTAGAATTTAATCCTCGTCTTGCACGAATGCGCGGAGTGAATGTAACAGAAATTCGAGGTCTTTTTGAATTGGAAATATTCGTTTTGAGTAGTACTTATAATATTATTTGTTTATCTTGAAGACTTTATTTAAATCTATGTGTGACACTAACACTCAGTTTCTGAATTGAGATGTTGTCAAACTGTACTTTGGCATTACTTAAGGTGACGCTCGAGAAATTCAAAATGTATTTGCAAAAACGTAAATTTTTTTTTTCACAGTCTAAATCATTTATGTCGGACTCTCAGACATTCAAATTATTATAAGTAGCACAAAAATACGTATAAACCAAGTTAGTAGGTATATAACAAAAGAAAAAGCAAATTTTCGGGCAATCTGACACCAGTAAATCTGTTTACTTGGCTGCATGCACTCATATCCAGCTCTCAAGCATCGGAGAGTCGATCTGCCAACGCTTAGTAAACCGCGCTCCATTTTTGCCTCTTGTCTCATAAAAATCAAAAATGCTTTAATCAAAAGTCGTTCCAATTTACGTTACCTTTACTCCGCGCGTTCTTGTTAGCTCTAGTGTTGTTAAATCTCATGAAAAACGTCTGTCTATTGATGTCACTCACACTGTCTGTTTTTTGAAAGGCCATGAACCCAAAAGTTAGCTGAAAAAATTGCGTCTTTAGAAATTTCTCTTTAGCAACCAAGAGTCTGGCTTTGAGCCCGGTTAATGGCATTAGGCTCGCTTTCGTTGTCGCGTTGGTGTATTTTACACCCCTGCTCAAGAGGATGCATTCTGTAAGTTGGCAATGTAGCAAATGGCTTTCAAATATTTTGAAGTTTTGATTAATTTGTGAAGAATTGCCAAACTGAGGTGGCAGTAGGTAGGGCACATTGTTCGCAGAACAGATGGCCGATGGGGCCGAAATGTTCTGGAATGGCGACCGCGTACCGGAAGACGTAGCGTTGGAAGGCCTCCCACAAGGTGGACCGACGACCTTGTGAAGGCCGCAGGAACACGTTGGAGATTAATTTATTAAAATTACTGCAACATAATAGAAATCTCACGTACACTGAAATAGTAATCTTCTATAATATAAAAATGAATCGCTAAATGTGTTCCTAAGCGCAAATCTCGAGAACAGCTGAACCGATTTCGCTAATTCTTTTTTTAGAAAATTCCTTGAAGTACGAGGATGGTTCTTACGGACTTAAAAAAATGTAAGAAAGTTGCTTCACGCGGACGAAGTCGCGGGCAAAAGCTAGTTATCAATAAAAACACGGACTTAGATGTTGTAATATATATGTAAACAAATATGTTTAGTTTATGGAGAAATAATTTTAAATCCTACACTATGAAGTTCAGTTTACGCTACAACTTCAAACATTTTTATAACTTTTTCAATTGATATTTGTTTAACTTGAAATATCATAAATTTGAAACATAAGTTATAGTAGACTTTAAGCTCTATCACTTTCGGGCTTCTGACGACCCGTAACGACTGTCAAAGATCCTCGAATGAGCCGGGACCAACGGCTTAACGTGCTTTCCGAGGTACGGAGTGGTCTCGGTATGTAAAGATGGTCACCTAACCACGGATGCGTAGCTTAACCTGATCGATCGACCCGTGCGGCTGTTGTTACTTAGCCACAAGCCCCTCTATTATTTGTATATGGACTATCTACAAACTAAAAAATAGCCACTGAAAATCCCTCAAAACATACAACTAACAATGCATTACCTTCATAATTCCCCCATAACTTGGTTTCCGATGAATCTATCCTACGTATGTACTACCACTTTAGGAGAAAATGAAGTTATCCACCTGTTAGGGACGTATAGAACTAGTAACAGGGCTATATTGCTCGCATATGGGGTCTTTAATTGCGTTATAGACGACAATCAAGGCTCGCATGAGCTGTATGGAGCTATGTGTAGGGGGGAGTGTTTAGCTGATGTTGTATGCTTATAAGCATGCGTTTTGAATTTGTTCGTTCTAAAGTTTGGTTTTCAGATTGCTCAGGGGTTGAGCTTTCAAATATTTTTGTTAATAATCTATTCTTAAAAAGAACTTTGGTAATTACCGATGGTGACGCTTATTTACAATTTTATTTTTTATCAATCAATCATTTATTTTGTTAAACATAGGTATGGTTACAGATATTATATAGTCTTAGTTATGTGCACTATGTTTTGCCAATATATGGCGTACAAAATTAACATAAACAAGCAATTAATAATAATAATAAGGTACAATCAATAAAAGCATGTCAATAGATTACATTAAAAAAGAAAAAGCATGTCAAATATATTGAAATAAATAAAATCATAAGTGTTTTATTGGCATGTCGCAACCGTCATACCTCTGTTTATCAGTAGTAAACTCAGTGATGGAGTAGTAACGTCTATCTAAAAGGAATTTAAACAAAGACCTCTTAAAGGATCCCAGACACTCTTTATTTCTAATAGATGCTGGTATACTATTATATATTTTTGGGGCCATGCCTAGCGCATTTTTGCCGAAAAATGCGGTTTTGTGAGGGGTAACTTGAATGGTATCCTGATAACGGCGAGAACGCAGTTTTTCAAATAAATGAAGGTTGCATCGAACAAACACTGGGAGTGTTTGGTCGATGTAACCTTCATTTATTTCAAATATGTACAGACGGTAAAGTGAGCAAACCAACTTTACAATCATTGGTCTATAGTTCAGTGTCGTTGACGAATATAGCGTTACAACTGTACAAGACCTGTAGCTTGTGAGAAAAATCGGAACTAACGCCGCCATTTTTCATTTTCAATACAATTTCACAATAACTAAACAGCATATCAGCAACATTCAAGCGCCAAAAACTCCTTGAAGCACTGTACCTTTTTTTTACAGTCTGAAAAACACGGCCTTTTATTCGGCAATTTCACAATTCAAATTTGATCCGGCTCGAAGCACCAAATGTGGATTGGAACTGAATATTATCAAAAAGACTACCTAAGTATGTTATACGTCGCCAACAATTACCTTCATCGTCTCCTCTCGTACCTACCGACACGAACTACCTATGTATTTACTAACTAAAGTCGAGTTAAATATTAAATATATTAGACACTGAAGATACGAATACATGACATTCAAAAGATATTATATTAAGTTTTGAGTTGAACTACACGATTTATAACAAATGCGTGGACTGACTGAACAGGTCCTCTCAATCTGTGTGGTTCTTTCCTCAAAAGACCATCTCAGACAGACCCTCAAAAAACGATCGAAATGATCTTCATATGATCTGACCAAGATTATGTCTGGACTCTCTGAGTTAGTTTGGGCTTTTCTTCTCTGACTAGTCAGATAGGAAACGCCGACCTCATCTAGTTTTTAAAATATGATTGACGTGTAAAAGTGTTTGTACAAACCTACTTACAAAATAAAATCATTTATCATTAGGTACTCGACTAGGTAGCCTCGCTACCATCTTGCTGACTAGCTGATATTTTTCACCACCGAATGACCTGAGGGTTTATTCTCGTAATTTTATGATAGATAGATAAAGATAGATAAATCATTTATTTGGCGCACACAAAAAAGACAGCACAACACACAAAAGTACACTATTAGATTATAACCAAACTACCCACATGATTATAATATGCAAGGTGCCGATAAAAAAAAAACAAAATGAAAAACACACAAGGAAATAAAATTGACACAATGACGAATAAAATTAATAACAAAACATACACAGTGCGGTGTGCGTCTCAAGGTCGCACTAATGCGTCGCATCGTGCGTTGCGTCGTTAAGAACGTTCACAGTCTGATCTCAGTCTCAATCTGTCAAAAATACCTCTAATTTCCCAACATTTTTAACACTGTTTGTCGCTGAGATGAGATTGTGACTAGATTTTGGACGTTTTCAATTACGAGAATTGACTTTCAGATCTATTCTGTAAAACTCTGATCGTGAAAACTTGGTGAAGTGAGCCGTAATTCCACCTGGGATTACACTAACGGCAGCTCACTTCACCTTAGTTTTCACGGAGAGATTTTTACAGAATACATCGTCTGGTACTCGCTGTCGGACTTGAAGCCGACCCCGACAAACTTGGGAAAAAAAGAAACGTTAGATGTTAGATGAAAGAAAGAAAAATTATTTATTGCGACTCGTACAGAAAGATCATAAAACTAAACTAAACACAATAAAAAATAAAACAAATTATATAAAAAAGTAACAAAACCAAATTATCTAAAGATAAGATAAGATAATATGCATTTGCTTAAAACATTATTGGTACAGGCATGTTTGCTACATGATGTGACGTGCAAATGTCAAGAAATATTACTATATAAAACATCATTCATATACAGGGTGGAATTTTGTAATGCCACCTGAAGGGAAAGTACTCTTAATACTGTAGATAAACAATTTTACTCAAAGAAAACATTCCTTTATTTTTGAACAGAAAGAAAATTGCATTCAAAGATTTTCAAAAATTCGCTTGCCACAGCCGGGAATCGAACCGACTAAAATCTGTAAAAATTACACCCTGTACTTTTATTGCATTGATCGTTAGGATCAATTATAAGGATGAAATCTCTCTAACAAACTTGATAAATAAAATGATAGGAAAACTATAAAATCTTAAATTATTTTAATTATTTACAAAAAATTGTAAATTAGCATGTCATGGTCATTTAAACACTGTCAAGTATCTTGAAATATTGGATCTCTTAAGAAATGAGTTAAATGGTTTCCCCGAGCAAGAGCGAAACCAAATAATTCTACAGCAAGATGGTGCTCCAGCCCATAACAGCAGAATCACTACTGCCTACATTAATAACCATTTTAATACCTGGATTGGTACAAACGGCACAATCAGATGGCTTGCGAGATCACCCCTTTAGATTTTTTTTTTTTTTGGGATATGTGAAAAATCTAATTTACATTAAATCTTATGCGAATGTAAACGAGTTGAGAGTTGAAGTTCAGAATACGATTTATAACATTCACCACAACACGTTATTAAAGGTTACTAGAAATGAATTCGTTAGAAGAATACATTTGTGTATCCAAGAAAATGGAGCCCATTTCGTGCAAATAATTTAAGATTTTATAGTTTTCCTATCATTTTATTTATCAAGTTTGTTAGAGAGATTTCATCCTTATAATTGATATAATTGATCCTAACGAGCAATGCAATAAAAGTACAGGATGTAATTTTTACAGATTTTAGTCGGTTCGATTCCCGGGTGTGGCAAGCAAATTTTCGAAAATCTTTGAATGCAGTTTTCTTTCTGTTCAAAAATAAAGGAATGTTTTCTTTGAGTAAAATTTTCTATCTACAGTATTAAGAGTACTTTCCCTTCAGGTGGCATTACAAAATTCCACCCTGTATATATATCATTTTTATTTCTATTTAAAAAAAAAGTAACGAAAAGAAAAATGAAACAGGAAGTCCTGTATGAGGCCAAAAGGCTCCTATCTCAGCATGATGCTACGACATTTAAAAATAAATGTTGCAGCGCTGGTATTCTGATACTATTATATCTGTTAGATGTAGTTTGCACCGATCATCATCTGCCTATCTGCCGATCGATTCTGTAAAAATCTCACCGTGAGAAGTTAGGTGAAGTGAGCTTAGAGTGAGCTGTCAATTGTATCAATCCCTAGCATTTAGTTGGAATGACAGCTCACTCCACGCTCACTTCACCTAACTTTTCACGATGAAATGGTTACAGAATGGCACTGCTGACCACCACGACCCAGTGACTGGGTACTGCACCGAAACGATGAAGAATTTATATGCTTGGCAAAACTCGCGAGAGTTATATCCCAGATGTATGTAATGTTCCGTTTAGATAGCGAATCGATTTGTAAGTTCTCCAAACAGTTAAAACTTCGGAACAACTAAAACTTGGTCAATTAACAGAATGGATAGTTCCAATAATTGTCTATGATGCAGATGAATGCAGTTCATTATCTATTATTGCGAGACTTCCGGAAGTTGTACTTCAGAAACCATAGATTTATGCAGAAATGGTAGAGACGAAAGATAAAATTATATTTCTTTATCTATACATAAATAAATACATAAAATTAAAGTGTCTGTTTTAATGTCAAAATAACAGTTTACTAAATGTATAACTATGAAAGTATACTTACAACACAAAAAACAAATTTTAATTTTTGCTTGTCTGTCTTTCGAGTACACTCACTAACAATTCAAATAAATAGAACAGATAAAATTTCACTTATAAGTACACTCGCGAGCAATGAAAAAGTTCAAATGGACATTTCACACAGCACCATTTGTCCCAAGCTAAGCAACCTAATGCTTGTGTTATGGTAACAAGATGGCTGATAAACTACTTATATACATTTTTTTTTTTGTAAATACATACATATTATAGATAGAAAAACACCCAGACTCGGAACAAATACATGTAGGTCATACAAATATTTGTTCCGTGCGGGAATCGAACCCGCGACACGCAGCGCAGCAGCCAATCGCTGTGGCAGGGACATCGACGCGCAAACTGTAACCATGGATTCAGCACATAAGTTTAGACCCCATAGCGTTGGAATTTTTCGTCGATTATCAAAAAAAAATCTTCTGTTTCATAGAAAAGTGCAATACCTACGCGGTCAAAATGTATGGAACAGCTATATTTTTATTTAATAACCGACGAAAAATTTCGACGCTATGGGGTCTAAACTCATGTGCTGAATCCATGGTTACAGTTTGTGCGTCGATGTCCCTGCCACCCTGTATAATTGTAACATCATTTGGAAAAGTCAAAAACAATAACGGTCAGTTAAGAATTCAAGTAATGTCAAAGTAATAAAATCAATCATAAGTAAGTTGCAATGTCATATGTCATCTAGGAATTCATTGATACTGTAATATCCTCAATTTGTTTTTAAATAAGTTAACACTGTATATATGTTTTTGAATTCTATAGGCAACCTCTGTGGTATAAAAATACAGACGGATACCTTTTTTTTTTTGATGGGAAATCATCAAATGACCCCTCCCGCTCTGGGTGGAGCGGAAGGGAGTGTCGGACTCATACTGACTAAAACCCACCCGTGTTCCTTCCTTAGCCCTTTCTGTTCCAGGGCAGCGGTAACCCTTTCGGACGATCCCGCTACCCTAAACTGATACCTGGGGCTATATTTGAAACTTTTAATTTCGGTTGAATAGTGTTGGGCGAATCTATCCTACATGTGCCAGCTCTAGTTTGTCTTTTTTCATCAGCTTGCTGCCAATAGCGTTAATCCCTAGCATCAGGTAAAATGACAGCTCACATAAAGCTCGTTTCTCCTAAGTTTTCACGATGAGGTTTTAATTTAGTGAGGTTTAGATATAGACCGGTAAGTATGTGTGTGAGAAGAGAAATGGCCATGATACGCACGCTGAAATAGAATAAAAAACCCCGTCTTCTAAAATTCTTTACAGAAATTCAGAACTTTTCCCCCATTCGACTGTATTGAGTTCGAAGTAGAGCCTAGCTTAACTTTCAGAAATGCCTCGCCCAATCAATACTTGTAGGTAAGTGAGTCGGAAACAAATGCAAGAACAAAAGCTATTTTACCGTTCGTCCAGCTGCACACTGAGCAACTTGTGTTAGCAATAGTTCAGCGACTGATTCATAACAGCTGCGGTCGAAGTATTTATTTATTTATTTTACCACCTAAACGGTTCATTTATCTAATTAGATTTAATTCGAAAACATCTATCGGTTTACAATTTATGTATATAAATCCTACTAATAATACAAACTTGAAAGTATGTATGGATGGATGGATGTTTGTTACTCTTTCACACTAAAACTACCGAGCGGCGAGCTAGATGGTTTATAGCCAAGATTAACACATATCCCGAAATTTCCAGGGCATCGAAACTTATGCGGGTGAAACCGTGGGGCGCAGCTAGTCTTTAATAAATTTTTCTTAAAACTAGCTACTTGTCCCTGCAGTGTTCTCCCGTTCTCCCTTTAAATCCATCCAACGGTTGTCTTCAAAAGATCGCTTTTAGCGATTAGACCATTGTGTCACCCTGTGCCTACCTATGAGCGCCGTGCTATCTGACTTCCACTACCCGGTAACTAGGTAATACGTTACCTTTTGTTAAGACTGGTTGTCAGACTTTCGGGCTGCTGACAACCCGTAACAACTGTCAAAGATCCACGAATGACAGCCGGGACCAACGGCTTAACGTGCTTTCCGAGACACGGAGGGGTCTTGGTATGTAAAGATGGTTACCCATTCACAGACCAACCGCGGCAAGCGTAGCTTAACCGGATCGATCGACCTGTCCAGCTGTTATTATTTAACAACGGGCCCCTCATTGATAAACTAAAGAGGCAATTTTATGTCGAGTAAGACCAGAATATATATACTTTTTCGTACACTTTTACTTACTTTCTCAGTGACCTAGTCTGCGCCGGCGCTAAAATTCGAATCAATTGCAAAACATAAAAGCTATTTAAACAAAAGAGAATCATGGCTTCTGTGAACTTTTGTAATAGAATCTCATTGTGTTGAAAACTATGCTCGAAAGGAATGCGGGCGAGGAATGAGCGAAACTGTGCGAGGAATGAGATGAGCTCGAACTGAGTTTTTACCACTGGTGTTTATTGCAAGTAAGTATTACATAATCAGCCTATAACATTCCCACTGCTGGGACACAGGCCTCCTATCAGTGAGAGGGAGTGGGCCGGGCCCAGTGCGGGTTGGTAGATGTCACATATCTTCGAATTTTTGGTTCTAGGACATGCCGGTTTCCTCACGATGTTTACCTTCACCGTTTGAGAGCAGTGGCGATAGAATGTATTAGCTTTATGAAATACTAGCAGCGCCCCGCGGTTTCCCCCGCATAAGTTTCGATCCCGTGGGAATATTGGGATAAAATTATTATACGTGCTAATCCTGGTTATAAACTGTCTGTGTGCCAAATTTCATTCAAATCCGTTTGGTCGTTTTTGCGTTAAAGAGTAACAAACATCCATACTATCCATCCTCACAAACTTTCGCGTTTATAATATAGGTAGGAAGTAGGAAGGATATTCTAACTGAATTCCTGAAACTTAAAGGCACATGAAAAATGTTTTACCTACTATGAACATTTCAAAGGCATTTCAGGCCTGTGAAGAATTTAATTGAACTACTGAACAAAGAGTTTTTGTCTAAAGGTAAACATTTGTAACTTATTTACTCAAATTGTTTACTTTGTTGTTAGAGGGGCTTGTGGCTAAGTAATAACAGCCGCACAGGTCGATCGATCACGTTAAGCTACGCTTGCCGCGGTTGGTCCATGGATGGGTGACCATCTTTCGTGCGAAGACCTCTCCGTGCCTCGGAAAACACGTTAAGCCGTTGGTCCCGGCTGTCATTGGTGGATCTTTGACAGTCGTTACGGGTCGTCAGAACCCCGAAAGACTGATAACCATTCTTACCAAGGGGTATCGTATTACCCAGTAATTGGTTCGTGGACCACATAAAATACTGGTATTCAGCTGCACCCAGTTAGACTGAAACCCGACCCCAAAAATTGTTGGGGAAAGGCTAGGGAAATGATGTAGGCAATTCTTATGCCCACCTATTTAGTTGTGTCTGACGGGCAATTGCCCAACGATTGATGTTGGGAAGTTTGTATATATGCTAATTGCGCGGTAAACTCTGCTTGCGAGATGCAGGATTTGCGTGACGTCAGTATGACGCGTTGTTCGCATGTGGCGTTGTAGATACCGCTACAGTAGGAATGGGAGGACAGCGTTGGCCGGTCAACAAGTACCAGGTACTTACTACAATAGAAAATTCAATACAAATCTAGTCTAAAAGGCCTACAACGTTCTCCCATTCGCAAAATATTAATCTATTATTATTTATTTATTTATCATCCTTACAACTCATTACAGGCTTTACACTAATGCGACAGTGTATTATCAACTTAAAAAACCGGCCAAGTCCGAGTCGGACTCGCACAACGAGGGTTCCGTACAATTTAAAATTATTAAAAATATTTTTATTATATGAAAATTTACGGTTTTCGTAAAAAAATACTTTACCTGTACTATAAGACGTGGCTTCGTACCAAATTTCAAGATTCTGAGTTCACGGGAAGTACCCTGTAGGTTTTGATTCCCTTGCGAGTGTCGAAAATTTGCAGACATTTGCGGCATAAACGGCTGTATCTTTTCACAGCTCCAAGGGTCAGTACCCCTGAGTATTTGATATAAATTCCAGCTTGATACCTCCACGCGTTCCAGAGAAAAAGGGTCTTGACAGACAGACAGACGGACGGACGGAAGGACAGCAAAGTGATCCTATAAAGGTTCCGTTTTTTCCTTTCGAGGTACGGAACCCTAAAAATAACTTATCTAACTTAAATACCTAACAACAAATAATATAACTTTTTACCTTACGTAAAACTACATTAAATAAAACTCTTGCGAATTCACTAAAAGAGCACGAAAAACTATCCAGTCTCTCATAGACGGGTTCATTGTTCGGTTGAATTTAAAATAATCTATCAAAAAGATGAATAATAAAATATTCAAACCAAATTATATTATTGCCGGAAGAAGTGTGTAGGACACCTAACTATTTTGTATGTGCACGAGCAATGTCGACGTTTCAGAGCCGTATTCTGGAACGGCTCCCAGAAACGGATCTTGTTTTCAAAACTACATTTGAGTAGGGATTTGTTTGAAATCTGTCAGATTGAAATTGAGTTACGAAACTGGGTATCTTCTTTGAAAACGGGCTTTGGTTTAATCTAAAGAAAATAAATGATATTGTAACCACTACGTCTCCACGTAGTGGTTAACCAGGGCTCCCCCTGACACAGCTAGAGGGCATTTCGGCAGACCCCGTAGAAGATGGTGGGACGAGCTGGACAAAAACCAAAGACAAGGGGGCCTAAAAAGGCCACTTCAAGCAATACCTCTAAAAGCTATTCAATCCCTGAATTGTTTATTTTTTTTTTAAAAACGTTGAACAGGAGAAATTCATAGTGTGGGGCACTATGAATTTCTCCTGTGTCGTGGGTGCGTTGGCAGACATATAAACTCACATACACAAACAGCCAGACCCGGAAAAACTAATTGTAGGTCATTCAAATATTTGTCCCGTGCGGGAATCGAACCCGCGACACGCAGCGCAGCAGTCAATCGCTTAACCACTGCACCAACCGTAACCCCAGCAGATCATTATCAATTCCTCTAATTTGCGTTAAATGGTTACACATAATAGTTTAATCACCTACAATTCATTTCATATTATGTAATCATATTTGGTGTAAACATTGGTGGACCATGTTACGAATTTCCATACAAAACTGTCAAACTAGTTAATTGCGTGATATGAATTGCACACAGATCATATTATGAATTGTCAGTTTGTGACAATTTTACGATTTTTAATATGATTCATATTGTTATCCTATTATGATTCTGCCAAAGTGGCCTTTTTAGGCCCCCAGTGGTCTCTTTAGCCCTGGATTGAAAGAGCTGGAAATCATGGTGAGAGGCTTTTGTCCAGCTGTGGGATGATTCAGGCTAACAGTAATTACAGTAACCGTATTGTAACAGAAAATAATTCATGTATTGTATTTGTTTCAGACCCAATGGATAACTCCTGAAATCGGTGAGTACACTACCTAACAAAATATTTATTCAAATTTTATTTATGTTTCAAATTGACGTTATTTCAAGTTAAACAAATATCAACTTTATTTCAATGGTCAATAAGTTGATTTCAGAGTGACTAGCGCTGTTGAAAATGTAATAAAAATGTTTGAAGTTGTAGCGTAAACTGAACTTTATTGTGTAGGAGAGAAGTTCTTTTTACATAAACTCATATTTGTTTAAATTTTTGGACACTGGATGACACGATACCTCTTGGTAAGATATTTCTAAGAGACTAACAAATAAAAAAGCGGCCAGGTACGAGTCGGAATCGCGCACGAAGGGTTCCGTACCATTATTTATAAAAATCACGTCTGTTGTATGGGAGCCCACCTTAAATATTTATTTTATTTTAATTTAATTATTTATTTTAAAAGTGTATATACAACTAATTATTCTGTGAATATTTCAAGCGTCTGCCGACCTGACCTGTTGCCGTTACTAATATCGAGCAAAAAACAGAAAAAAATCACGTTTGTTGTACGGGAGCCCCACTTAAATATTTATTGTATTCTGTTTTTAGTATTTGTAGTTATAGCGACAAAACAAAATACGTCATCTGTGAAAATTCCAACTGTCTAGCTATCACGGTTCATGAGATACAGCATGGTGACAGACAGACAGTGGAGTCTTAGTAATAGGGTCCCGTTCTTGCTCGGAACCTACTACGGAACCCTAAAAATGAATTCAATGTCCGCGTACAATAAAGCTTATCATGGCGGAAGATGTCTCACCTTTACACCCACTTACGAGCGAAAATCTGTCAACCTCACCTACGACGTATGTCTAGTGATAGATGACGTAGATCTGACGTTTATCGGTAAAGTGCTACGTTGAGGGAAAGTATGTGATTTGGACAAAATTGATCATATGCCAAATTCCTCTTCTCATTTATTTATTTTGACGATGGGCTTGTGATAAATGATTTTATTTTTGTAAGTAGGTTTGTACAAACACTTTCACACGTCAATCAAATTTTAAAGCTAGATGAGGTCGGCGTTTCATAACTGACTAGTCTGAGAAGAAAGGCCGAAACCAACTCAGAGGTCACAGTCTCTTTTAAAGTCCAGACATAATCTTGGTCATCATGTGAAGACCATGCAGGTTGATGTCTGAGATGGTCTTTTGAGGAAAGAACCACACAGATTGAGAGGACCTGTCAGTGTCAGTGCAAGCATTTTGTCAGAAATCGTGCAGCTCAACTCAAAACTTACGGAGCTCGACGATTCGACGAACAATACCAAAGAAAGGACATTTGGGTAGGCCACATTAATTACTCAAACTGTGGCTAAATAATATCAGCCGTACGGGTCGATCGATCAGGTTAAGCTACTCCTGCTGCGGTCGGTCCGTGGATGGGTGGATGGGTTTTAAATCCATCCAAAGGTTGTCTTTAAAAGAACGCTCTTAGCGATAAGACCGCCCATTGCGTCACCCTTTGTAAAATTTATATAATACTAGCTGCGCCCCGCGGTTTCACCCGCATAAGTTTCGATCCCGTAGGAATATTGGGATGAAAAGTATTTTATATGTTAATCCTGGTTATAAACCATCTGTGTGCCAACTTTCATCCAAATCCGTTCAGTAGTTTTTGCGTGAAAGAGTAACAAACATCCATCCATCAATCTATTCATCCATACAAACTTTCACGTTTATAATATTAGTAGGATTTATGTTCTGTAATTTATATGGTGTGCATTTTATAGAGTATTTTATCTACGAATACGGAAAAATAATTCTTCTCTCACAACTAGTTACCAAATAGCGAAAGAAAAATCTTCTCTTGTAACTGGTTACGTAACTTTAGTTACCAAAGTGGACGAAGGCTTTTATACCGCGGGCCTGCGGGCGGTGAGTAATGGGTAGCTCACCGTCCGATCAGGACCAGGCCCGTGCCGGACGGCGCGTTGTGTTCCACGCTCGCCTCAAAGAGAAGTCAGCAGAGGACGGGGCCCGACAGGGCCGAAGCCTGCCAGGGTGTCGGGATAGTCCGATAGGGTTACCGCTGCCCTGGAACAGAAAGGGCTAAGGAAGGAACACGGGTGGGTTTTAGTCAGTAAGAGTCTGACACTCCCGCGGGAGGGGTCATTTGATGATTTCCCATCCAAAAAATAAAATAAAAAAGCTTTTATACTATGGGTGACCATCTTTAAATACCAAGACCCCTCCATACCTCGGAAAGCACGTTAAGCCGTTGGTCCCGGCTGTCATTCGTGGTTCTTTGACAATCGTTATCTACGGGTCGTCAGTAACCCGGAAGTCTAACAACCAGTCTTGCCAAGGGGTATCGTGTTATCCAGTAACTGGGTTGTGAAGGTCAGAAAGGCAGTCGCTCCATGTAAAATACTGGTATTTAGGCTGCTTCCGGTTTGATTGGAAGCCGACCCCAACATAGTTGGAATTTTCTTCACCTACGTACAGTCACGAGCACCAATATGTCAACACTTGGCAACTTTCAATTGCGATTTTTTCGTGAAATAACGAATGCAACGTTGAAATACGACACATTACATAAACCTAAGGGTCCGAAAATGCTATGTTCGTAACAACATAAAATTTAATTTAAAAATAAAGGAGTAAATCGCTTTTGAATAAAGCAGAGTGTATACATACTTTTACTCGTGACTGTACGAGCGAAAATCTGTCAAACTTCCGACCTCTAATAATGGATGACATAGGTGGAGGTAGGAAAACATATTGTGGTTTGTACATACTACACGAGCATTGATCACTATTTCAAAACATCCTAATAATAATATTATATACGCGAAAGTTTGTGAGGATGGCTGGATGGATGTTTGTTACTCTTTCACGCAAAAACCACTGAACGGATTTGGATGAAATTGGACACACAGATAGTTTATAACCAGGATTATTACATAGAATACTTTTCATCCCGATTTTCCCACGGGATCGAAACTTATGCGGGTGAAACCGCGGTTCGCGCGTTCAGTAGTTTTTGCGTGAAAGAGTAACAAACACATCCGTCCATCTATCCATACAAACTTTCGCGTTTATAATATTAGTACGAGTAGGATTTATACTCTTATATTAGTATATGTAGATAATAATATTAATAATATCCCTGGACATTTCACACAGCACCATTTGTCCCAAGCTAAGCAACCTAATGCTTGTGTTATGGTAACAAGATGGCTGATAAACTACTTATATACATTTTTTTTTTTTTTTGTTAATACATACATATTATAGATAGAAAAACACCCAGACTCGGAACAAATACATGTAGGTCATACAAATATTTGTTCCGTGCGGGAATCGAACCCGCGACACGCAGCGCAGCAGTCAATCGCTTAACCACTGCGCCAATCGTGCCGTCAGATTCAAAATACACAATTTTGAATCTGTTATGTTATATGTTAAAGTGAGAAACTTCACCCGAACGAAGTCGCGGGCCGAAGCTATTTAGGTATATGAGTGAACTACGCTACTAAAATCATCTTGAGGTAAACCTACTCGCTTACGATACGATAGCACTGTTACCACAGTGATGGTCTGAATCTGCCGTCAAGTTCGTCACCGAATTCTGCGGTCAGACCGATCGGTCTTATCCGTTTCGTCCGTTGAGATTGTTCCTACCAAGTATGATAGACTTAGTATTGACCATTTATACCACACTAGCTTCTCCCTGCGACCTTGTCCGTGTGAAATTTCCTTTTCCTCTCCAACCGGCACCCTAATAGAATAGAATAGAATAGAATAGAAAACTTTTATTTCAGACAGGAGTCCATAAGGTTAGTAACAATTTTACTTAACTTCTAGTTGCGTAACACACAATCAATCTCAATCTGAATCATTTTGAAGGATATTGCTAATCCCTTGCTTCATATTTACAAAAAATGTGTCATGTGTCTGCTTAACAACGTAAATAACGCAATGAATGTTGTTGAACTGTCAAAATGAAACCGATTCCGATTGATCGTGTGTTTTACGCAATTAGGGTGCCGACTCGTCGCAACGCTTTTTTTCTTTTTTTTTTTTTTGTGGATGGGAAATCATCAAATGACCCCTCCCGCTCTGGGTGGAGCGGAAGGGAGTGTCAGACTTTTACTGACTAAAACCCACCCGTGTTCCGTCCTTAGCCCTTTCTGTTCCAGGGCAGCGGTTAACCTTTCGGAAAATCCCACCGCCCCGGCAGGCTTCGGCCCTGTGGGGCCCCGTCTTCTGCTGACATCTCTTTGAGGCGCGCGTGGAACACAACGCGCCGTCCGGCACGGGCCTGGTCCTGATCGGACGGTGAGCTACCCATTACTCACCGCCCGCAGGCCCGCGCCTACGGTGGCCGGGAGTCGTCACGCGGCTCCCGACGCCCGGAGCGTCTCCCGCGGCGGCTGAGGCGTGAGGTGTTCTCCCTCAGCCTCCCCGCCACCTCCTTCGCTAGCATGACTGCTTCGCAGAAGGAGGTGACCGCCTCCCATTCTCTCTCGCCCCGGACCATGGCTTGCACCAGGGCCGGGCGCGAGAGGTCGCCGCCGTTGCCGATCGCCTCCACGAGGACACGGCGGGTCTCCGCCCAAGCAGGGCAGACCTCCACCGTGTGCTCCACCGTGTCCTCTGGGCGATCCGGGCAGTGGTGACACCCGGGCTCGTCGCAACGCTTCACCTGCCTTCTTTGTTTAAGTCTTCTAACTATTCAAATTATTTGAGCATCAAAACCTAATACCTATCTCAATTCTGCAGAATCGACGCCATTATAATCAACCATTTAAAATAATCTCCAAGATTATCAAAAAATTGATACTCCATCATCGTTTTTTTCTTACAAATCTCTGCTCAGTTCAGTCTAAAGGCTTTTTCTTCAACGTCCGGTCGTCGGATGCCGTCTGCGGCAGGAGGACTAATCGGAAATGATCCAGGGTTATGATTAATGATATTTTTTCCCCTTTTTCGTGGTTAATGGGGAGTGAAAAGATGTAATTAATAATAATAATAATACTATCCCTGGACATTTCACACAGCACCATTTGTCCCAAGCTAAGCAACCTAATGCTTGTGTTATGGTAACAAGATGGCTGATAAACTACTTATATACATTTTTTTTTTTGTAAATTCAGTGTTTTGTAATAATATAAATAGAAAAACACCCAGACTCGGAACAAATACATGTAGGTCATACAAATATTTGTTCCGTGCGGGAATCGAACCCGCGACACGCAGCGCAGCAGTCAATCGCTTAACCACTGCGCCAACCGGGTTGTTCCCGTTCGTCCACACCCCGTCGTCCACACTGCGGACGACTGGGAATATTGCGTTCTGTTCATCTACACTGTGGACGAACAGAACGCATTATTCCCAGTCGTCCACACCCCGTCATATCACGTCTAGTCTAAGAGTTAATAAAGAAAATATGATAGTATTTCCTTATATAATAAACATACATTCAAATTATTATGTACTTAGCTTTATTACTTTAGTGAGGCAAATACTTTAAAAGTACATACCTAGTAATTCTAAAGCTTTTTTGCGTATTTTATACTAAATGTATAGATGTTTCACATTTTAATTTTACACATTGGGTATTTATATAATACCAAAACAATATTAGTTAAAATATTGCCTTTTAATTATTGTAAATTATGTTGATCTGTGATAAAAACTAGAATTGTTGTTAATTATTTTAACATTTGATGATTTTAAATAAAAAAAACTTAATAGTTATGTTGTTTTTAAATTAATTAAACCGTTAAATCATTTAATTTAAAATTTCTTTACACTGACTCTTAAACTAGACATGAAACGAGGTGCGAACGACTGGGAATGTTGCGTTCTGTTCGTCTACACTGTGAACGAACAGAACGCATCTTTCCCAGTCGTCCGCAGTGTGGACGACGGAAAAATCTCTATTGAGAAAACAGGCGCAATCACCGCGAATCACTTTGCTCAGTTGGATGGGTGGCTATTGTTTAACTTCAAAATCACTCCATGCCTCGAAAAGCGTAATAACAGTGGTTCCTGCAGCACCGCACACCGGAGCAGTGTCAGATGCAGTGTGATAACCGCTTAAAACACATGAGTCAACATCTGCCAAGCCTTTATCTCAACTATGTTGGGGTCTACTTCCAGTCTAACCGGAAGCAGCTGAATACCAGTATTTTACATGGAGCGACTGCCTATCGGACCTCCACAACCCAGTAACTGGGTAATACGGGACCCCTTGGTAAGACTGGTTGTCAGACTTTCGGGCTACTGACGACCTGTAACGACTGTCAAAGATCCATGAATGACCGCCAGGACCAACGGCTTAACGTGCTTTCCGAGGCACGGAGGGGTCTTGGTATGTGAAGATGGTCACCCATCCACGAACCAACCGCGGCAAGCGTAGCTTAACTTGGTCGATCGACCCGTGCGGCTGTTATTACTTAACCACAAGCCCCTAAAAATACATGAGTCCGCTTTCGAATTGTTTGCGGTCACTTGAGTGAGGTTCGAAGTGAACTTTACAAGTAGTATTTCAACCCAGTTTTGACTATGGAGGTCAAATAATCGCTCTATGTAAACTGCAATCTACTCGATCCTCTCAGGTAAAAAAGCGGCTAGATCTGTGAAACAATACCGGAGCTCAGCGTCAGTCTAGATACTTTTGAGATTAATTCCATTGTTTTTATGATAGCTAAACTATTGTATGCCTTTTGAATAGGATTTTAATTAGTTTCCAAGCGATAGGATAGTCATTAAAGGTAAGTTTGTTCTTTAATAAGGGTTAGGCCACCCATCTTTGGACCAACCATGGTAACTTAACTTAACTTTTGAGATAGATCTTGGCCGCTATTTAGACATGAGTCTGTAAGAGTCAACTCAGCCTATCGCAGTCCACTCCTGGACATAGGCCTCTCCCATGCTGCGCCACAACACCCTGTCCTCCACCTTCCGCATCCAGTCTGTCCCACCCACCTTCTTTAGGTCGTCCGTCCGTCTGTAGGGGTACACCGACTAAACTCTACGTCAATATCTAGACAACCGTCACCCGTCAACTGGTTTTCAACCGTCAACCATCTATCTTTATCTTCCATACAGTGTGGCGATTAGGTTATCACATGAATTAAAACCACGTATTTTATGTAACGTACTCGTATATTAAACATACACAATTAAAATAATTAATAATAATTAACATTTTAGTCGTGGGACCTTATTTTCGTTGGAGTATTTACCTAACAACATTAAACTTAATTTGTGTTTACTTAGTAGCAATAACATAAAGATTGTGTTGAATTCTTGATACCATTGCCTCACGCGTGTCCACTGTCCAGTGACTTATTATCAAGGATGGTTTATTTCATGTCAACTTTTACGCTAATTATTTTATTTGTTTTTTTTTTTCTATTTTTCACACTAGTTCCACTACGCTACGGAGTTTGATGCGGTTTTTACCATAATTCAGAGCATTTTTTTTCCAGAAATTTGTATACAATTACAATTTACAAGCTCACACTAAAATAACAAAATTATATCCTAAATTAACTAAAACTATTTACAAACTAAAATATAGCGTCGAAAAATTCATCCGCATCGCCGTCATAATGTACTCAAGACACTGGCGGCATTGCCACGTTGTATGGCAATGCTTAGCCTCTGGCCAAGTTAAAAGCCAGCCGTTGGGTCATGGGAAGTGTCAACCAGTCGTTTCGAAATTTCCTTAAAAAGACCATGAGCACATGGACCCACGGGCCGAGGGTTTCAACCATACAACAACAAGTACAGAACAGCGCAACAACCAGCTAGTGAAGTACTCTTTTATAATGGGTTTTGCGTTTCCTGAAATAAATCCTACTAATATTATAAACGCGAAAGTTTGTATGGATGGATGGATGTTTGTTACTCCTTCACGCAAAAACTACTGAAAGGATTTAGATAAAATTTGGCACACAGATGGTTTATGACCAGGATTAGCATATAGGATAATTTTATCCCGATATTCCCACGGTATCGAAACTTATGCAGGTGAAACCGCGGGGTGCTGCTAGTGAATAAATAAAACTTTCCTCACAACATTCTCCTCACTCCTCCACATAACCAGATTAGTTACCGGTGCTTTTCAAGACTCCTGAAGAAAAGAAAAAGAAAAAAATATATTTTACTAGCTTTTGCCCGCGACTTCGTCCGCGTGAAGCAACTTTCTTCCATTTTGTTTCCGTAAGAACCATCCTCGTACTTAAAGGAATATTCTAAAAAAAGAATTAGCGAAATCGGTTCAGCTGTTCTCGAGATTTGCGCTTATTAACACATTCAGCGATTCATTTTTATATTACAGAAGATTTGGGGGACACACAGGAAGAACTTTATTAGTTTCAAACAAAGTTACATTAAAACTAACAGAACAACTAACATTAAAATTAACTTCCCTTCCACATTTAACCCGTCTGCCTTCAAAGCAAGAGTGAACAGGGATCTTCTGGGCCCGCTCGTTCCATCATAGACCTCACCCATCGCTTTCCGTCAGGCAGGTGAACAGCAGGCCCATTTAGCAATATTTTTTTTTTAATCCATCAATATTACAGATTCTTTCGATTATTTCATTTGATATATGCCTTCTTTGAAAATTACATTATTCGTTCGAACATTTCTAATATTAATTAACATCCCTATTATCCAAGCGACCAGAAAATCTATTAAAGACTTATTTGTACAGTAACCTCTGCCTTCGCTGTCAAAACTCGAACGTCCCCCACAGCCATTTCCAATGAGGAAAATATTGGACATATGCCAAAATGTACATTCTTATCGCGGAATATTTTATGCTCGAGTTCCGAGGTATACAAGTGCCTGAGTGAGTCAGCAGCTCGAACCGTATACCTACAGGGCGAGTTTTGGAAATGAGACTGTTATAAAAATGAAAGTGTGGTAGATAGAGCTAAGTGGTCAAGGGGAGCCTGAGGTCGATTTTGGAGATAGTTAGAACCGCATTTTTTGTTTTTTGTTAAAGCTTCTATGTTGGTCAGGAATCGAATGTAACGTTTTTGTAAAATAACATCACCTGTATTATTTTATCTATCGATTATAAGATCAATAAAGATAAAACCGCTTAGTTAACCCTGTAAAGATAATGCCAAGTAATAATAAATGAATGAAATAATTCAAATTTCGTTTGTTATACACCGTGTTTGGAACGATATACATAAACTTCGACCAGATGTTCAGACCATGGAAATAAGCATTTTTCATTATGGACACATGAATGAATTCCTTTTATTTTTTTGTTAATTTTCATACAAACTAAATACCTTGACGTAAATCACCCGATACGCATACCTAAAGAGGCACACACTGAAATACGAAGCAATGAAAATACGACGTTGCCAATTCGGATAAATGTCTGAATTGGCAACGTCGTATTTTCATTCATAAGATTTGGTGGGCTGAAACTTGTCAAAACTGAGTTTGTTTGGTTTTTTACTGCATAGCTCAATTAAATTTCGTTAAATAAAATTACAGATATCTTTGTAACAAAGCCTTTTTAAGTATAACTTCCTGTGTTAGATTTGATTTGTAAAAGCTATAGAAGCGTTTGCCAAAGTTTATGGATAACTTGAAGAATTCGGTGTTGTATACATAGACATACGCTTGTAAACACAAATGTTATAGCAAAAGTGTGACGTTCATAATGTTACACTCCTTAAGTCTAATTCTCATTCGCCAGGTGAGCAGTACCTACGACCAAACCTTCGTTCCAAATTAAACCTTTATGTTTTTATAGTTAAGCAAAAGCATAATCAGCCGATAATGTTCCCACTGCTGGGACACAGGCCATTGATTTTTATGGTTATAAAATGTTTTTTAAAGAAAGAAATAATAATAAAAATATAATAATATATCCCTGGACATTTCACACAGCACCATTTGTCCCAAGCTAAGCAACCTAATGCTTGTGTTATGGTAACAAGATGGCTGATAAACTACTTATATACAATAAAAATACATTTACTTGCTTAAAAAAAACATTAAAAAAAAATAACAAGTTGGGGGTAAACATGCGTCACATCCACGCAAAACGGCCATCGCTCAGCATAATGCTAAGACCCTATACAAGACAGAGCCCCAGCGCAGGTTTACAGAGACAGCAAAGATCTTGTAAATTAGAAACCTACCTATAATAAATCTCCCGACCTTCGGTACACTCTTTGCTTCTCCTTAGGCGAATGTCTCGTCTAAAGATTTCCATATCTGTGAATCCACTCTGGACTGGAAAAAAAATGGTAATTAAATATTTATTAATAATACAACAAATCATCCTGTATAAATGATATACAGGATGACTAGCATTTCGTAAGGCTCTCGATAAAGGCATTTCGATAGTAATGATGATCTCATATCAACTCGATTAGGACGTCGGACTGGCGGGCGCGTTCGTGACTCGCATTGTTGAAGTGGCTAGCATAATTAGTCGAGTTTGATGGGCTAACAGGAACCAATACGGCACGGTTTAGACGGCACGGTTGGCGCAGTGGATAAGCGATTGACTGCTGCGCTGCGTGTCGCGGGTTCGATTCCCGCACGGAACAAATATTTGTATGACCTACAATTAGTTGTTCCGGGTCTGGCTGTTTGTGTATGTGAGTTTATATGTCTGTAAACGCACCCACGACACAGGAGAAATTCCTAGTGTGGGGCTACGTTTATTAAAAGAAAAAAATAAAAATGTTTAGCCTTTACCAAACTATATTGATGTCGGCTACCAGTTTAACCAGATGCAACTGAATACCATTATTTTACATGGAGCGCCTGCCTATCTGACTTCATCATCTGCCTAGCCTTTTCCTAACTATGTTGGGGTCGGCTTCCAGTCTAACCAAATGCAGCTGAATACGATTTTACATGGAGCGACTGCCTATCTGACACGTTATGCGCACATGTGACGTTGCTATGGATGCGTTTGATATCCACCAATCATATTCATTGGTCCACATAGCATAGCTGGTGGAAATGGGTTCAACTAAACTATGTTTTTTATCCGGAAGGATGCGTGCTATGGATGGGAGCTATGGTTGCGCGGGTAGCTATGTACAGAGCAGAGCACTTTCCGTGCCTTCCCTACTCGATGCATCGCATAGCTCGAGCTGCGCATCTTCCTCGCACAGCTGCCTCGCGACGGCGCATCTTCATAGCACGTCTTACTCGCTCCGCTACACAGCTTAGCGTTAGTGGAAACGGTTACATAGTTTCGTAGCTTAGCTTTCATATCCTCGCAGCATAGCTGCATAGCACATCTCTGGTGGACCACCAGCAAAATCGCGAACACCGAATAAATTCGCAGCCGGTTCCGGCTAGTTACCCACAGAGTACGCACTTACCGACAAGTCACCATAAAGTGATTAACTCCCTACATATTGTAGTTGACGGCTGTCGCCACTCCAATCAGCTGTCTCCGGCACCGGACGACCGGACGTCCGGTGTATCCGGCTGTCGGATAGCAGTATCCGGGGCGAGCGTATCTTGTTACCTTGTGATTAATGTTGTAGATTTTACGCCGCGCTGTGTTTTGAGGATTTTTTTTTAAAGTAATGGCCGTTGCGTTTTTGTAGGTCGAAGTGTTGAATTTTTAACATGAATTTATGCGCGCTTTACTTGTTGTAACCAAGTGTATAAACGCTGTGGATGTGTAAAAGAAAGAAAAAGTATTTATTGCGACTCGTACAGGATCATAAACTAAAATAAACACAGTTAAAAATAAAAACGTTCACGTTCACGTTCACGTGTACGTGAACGAGTGGCGTCAGCACACACACACTTCCGACTTCAAAAAAAAACTCTTGAAAGTGAAAAATAACTTTAAATTCGGAAGTTGGTAGTAAAAACTGAAAATACAAAGCCAAAGATACCTACGAGTACTTCCGAAATTTATTTGTTTTTTCTGTCGATTTATTTTCACTGTTTTTGTTGCACACAACCAAAAAAAAAATTAACCAAATCGCTACAGATGTGCCTACAATATTTGTTAAGAGTTTTCTCGATTTCTCCAGGGTCCCACCATCAGATCCTGACCTGATTTCAATGGGACCACCTGGAAAGTATACCCTTTCAGACAAAAAAAGAACTTTCCAAATCACTCCAGCTGTCTTCGAGTTATCAGGGAATACACATTAAAAAACAAACAAAGTACCTAATTCATTTGTTCTGTCTCTGCATCACCCTTTGAATGGTAGAAAATGCCTCAGGCAACAAGCCCGACTTTGTACATAGTTTTAATAAACAAATATATATTTTTTAAGTTTTCGACGAACTGAGAACCTCTTCCATTTTTTGAAGTCTGTTAAAAATCAAAGACTGTGTGTGTTGACAGTTGCTCCACGTAAAATTTTTATTCATCTGTATCTGGTTTAACTGGAAGCTAACCACAACATAGTTAGGAAAAGTCTGCTTTGAAGCTTATAATAAGTGATTTACACAGAGCCTAGCCTCGGGGCTAACTAAGCCTGGCCTTAGAATGTTACAACAACATTTTAAATGTAAATTAGCTTCCAACTATGAAGGATCAACTGAACTAAAACAAGCGGTCGACAATGCCTGGAGGCTTTGTGGTTAACTGTGGACGCACGGTGGTGTTATACTAAGTTTGTCTAAATGATAAATTATTATGAAAACGTATAATTGTTTGTGTGAGAGAGGTCATCTCTAACTGTCTCTGGGAGTCTTCCGATTTGACTAGCCTTTCCTGAACCATGAATAAAGAAGGTAAGGACCATTAAGAAAGAAAGATATATAAAATTCTCATTATTTTGTACACGATAAAAATTACAGATGTAAATGTAGACATTTTACATAGGGTGACGCAATGGGCGGTCTTATCGCTAAGAGCGATCTTGTAAAGACAACCTTTGAATAGATTAAGTGAGAAAGACAGAATACGGTAATACGTAGTGTGTGGAGGATTTTTGAAATTTCGTCCCCTAAATTGGTTAAATAAGGTATGGAAGTTTGTCATTTTCACCAATGGGAAAAAGAAATAAAAAATAGGAAAGAAGTTACGTTTATTTAAGGCAAACATGACGCAGGTAAAATACACAAAAAAGAACAGGTTGGGGTAAAATATCACATCCTCGCAAAACAGCCATCGCTCAGCTTAATGGGAAATATCTTCAGGAAAAACTTGCAATAAGCACTTTACAATAATAATAACTGCCTGTCGATTCAGTAAAAATCTCACCGTGACAACATATGTGAAGTGAGTTATCGTTGCACAGCCGATCGATTCTGTAAAAAACTCACCGTGAAAAGTTAGGTGAAGTGAGCTTCGAGTGAGCTGTCAATAGTGTCAATCCCTAGCATTAGTTGGAATGACAGCTCACTCCACGTTCACTTCACCGAAGTTTTCACGGTGAGATGGTTGCAGAATCGCACTGCTGTACACCTTAAACTAAACAAAGAAATCAGCATTTTTATTTAAATAGTTTAATAAAAAAAACTCCATGCACGCGATCTAGATTTATTTTTAAACTCATAAATGTTTTATTTGCTTGTTTATAACCACGCAACGTCCGGTCTGCCGCACGTTGTTGTGGGACGTATAATGGTTTAAAATGTTTTATAAGCGGCTGTGGTAAGATACAACTGAATTGAAAACAGGTTTTACTTATTTTGTTGTTTTACTTTTAAAAGACAATGACCAAAAATCGTACCAAAAAGTCTCATGCATCAAGATCAAAATATTATAGTAGTTATTTTCATATTTTTTTACGACATCACGCGCCGTGGTTTGGACTTTTTGAACAGGGAATTTAATTTAAAGTAAAAAATATTTTTATTATAATGATGTAACTAAAAAACGGTCTTCGCCATTTTCCCTTTATCTGTGCTATAAGACGTTGCTTTGTACCAAATTTCAAGATTCTGAGTTCACATGACGCTGTGTTTTGATTCCCTTGCGAGTGTCGAAAATTTGCGGAAATTCGCGGCATTAACGGCTGTATCTTTTGATTGCGTTGGCTTAGAAGTTTGATTTTTTCACAGCTCCAAGGGTCAGTAGACTTGAGTATTTGATAAAAATTCCAGCTTGATACCTACACGCGTTCCTGAGAAAAAGGGTCTTGATAGACAGACAGACGGACGGACGGACGGACAACAAAGTGATCCTATAAAGGTTCCGTTTTTTCCTTTCGAGGTACGGAACTCTAATAGTGTTGATATTATATTATTCCCTTTACATGACGTTCCGTTTCAAATAATATGATTAATATAACCTTGAATTTTGAAAGTGTAAAAATCACGTCTTTCAAAAAACACGTTAAAAAATTATAATTTGCCGATTCTACATTATTTACAATTATCTAGAATAGAATATAATAGAATTTATTTTAGAGCAATATTCGCCGTTCGTGTATGACATGTCAAACAAAATAAAGTACCTACTTTTTAGCTTATTTCGATTTTTTTGAAAATCTCCTGAACCCGGGTTTTGTTTACAAAAAGAACTTTTGTAGGAGTTAATATGATAAGTGTAATCTATAAAAAACAAAGTTTGACTTTGACACAGCATGGTATGGGATTCCATACATCCATGAGCATTGCCCTATAAGCCTGTAGCCATTGGTCTAAGTGCGCCTTCTGAGCATGAGGTTTTGGTTTTCTATAAACCCAAGACCTCATACCTCTATAGATATGAGGAACAGGGTGTAAAGTTCACTCATCCTTCATAGAAAAAGGAGGATACTCCGACCAGAGGGGTGCTGTGTCTCGTGGGCCACTGCCCAACGGTTGATATATGCTAGTTGCGCGGTAAACTCTGCTTGCGCGATGCAGGATTTCGTGTGACGTCATTATGATGCTTAGTTCGCATGTGGCGATATAGATGGTGCCACACTACCATGATCTACCATTCTCAATTAAAACTACGCCCCACAAACTAAGCTTTTAATAGTGATGCTAACTGTCGTCCAATCTAAGTTCTGAAGTTGGAGAGGCCACAGTTAAGCATGACGAGTCTCCAGGGCTTCTCTCGACTAGCTCGTGTATATTTCAGAGGTGTTCTGAGCGGGTTTACGGGAAATTGATCCTATTTAACGCGTAGTGTGGGACGCTCCGCAGCTAGTTGGACCTGTGACCTTACAAAGTTGACTGGGTCAGATTTGATGCGGAAGAAGGGGGGGGGGGCTATGTCCAGCAGTGGACTGCGATAGGTTGTGTTAATGAAGGCTGTTTAAAGTCATCTTATCACTATGTTAAAACCAAAAACATAATATAGCTTCACGCCCGTTTTGCCCGAAGGGCTCGGTAGAGGTGTACTAGTACACCCAAATTAAGTCAGTTATGAATAACTCCCATAATAATAAGGGGCGAGTCCATAGTAATAGGGGGCGAGGTTATTGCTATATAATAATAATAAAAAAAGTAAGAAAAAAAAAAGTTATTTACTTATTTTTTTTTCTTGTTTTTCTGAACTTAAAGAAGAAGTCACAAGAATCTGGAGACAAGAAAAAGTGTACGTTATCCCTATAGTTCTCTCTACGACTGGCGTTATTCCCAACCATCTCCTCCGTAGCCTGAATCTAATAGATTTAGAAGAATCCGTCTATATTAACCTACAGAAAGCTGCCATCTTATACACCTGCAGAATAGTTAGGAAGTTCATGCAGTTAGAGGAAGAAAACACACCCTCGCCTTAAATACACACCACACGCTGCATTTATAGTAAACTCATCTAATTCTGTGACTCGCCTAATTCGGTGATATTTGGTTTGAGCGCTATCATAGGGCTATACGAGTGAAATCAATGGTTTGAAATACAACCTTAAGCCTCTGTGATAAAGTTCAAATTCAAAACCAAATATCACCGAATTAGGCGAGTCACAGAATTAGATGAGTTCACCCTACTTGGCTTTGTCCCGTAAATGTAGCTGAAACCAGCCAGAAAAAAAACACACCCAAAATAATAATAATTTATTTATCAAAAAAGAGATTGTACAAAATATTATCCTCGAGACTCCGGGACGGCGGCCGGGAATAGCACTATCATCAGGAAAATACCCAAAAACTCATTTTCGCGACCTGAGAATTGAACCCAGGACCTCATGGTCAGTAGTGGTACGGAGCCCTTTCTAGGCCGGTTTTTCATTTAATTAAATAGAAAATGTTTGCAAACCCACCATTATGAAGTAAAACCTTCTAAATAACACCAGAAAATTATATATAAGTATATAATATATTTTTATATATATATATATATATATATTTTTTTCTTTTTAATAATATCCCTGGACATTTCACACAGCACCATTTGTCCCAAGCTAAGCAACCTAATGCTTGTGTTATGGTAACAAGATGGCTGATAAACTACTTATATACATTTTTTTTTTTGTAAATACATAGTACATATTATAGATAGAAAAACACCCAGACTCGGCGGAACAAATACATGTAGGTCATACAAATATTTGTTCCGTGCGGGAATCGAACCCGCGACACCCAGCGCAGCAGTCAATCGCTTAACCACTGCGCCAACCGTGCCGTCATCATTATATTCCTTAGGCAGATTTATTTTTTGACTCTCAATGGACAATCGCTAAACATGTTTATTATATTTATTTAAATATGAAGAATTAATTGTTTAGTTTCTAATTTTATGTTTAAGGTTGTTTTTGTTTACAAATTTTATGTTACTCCGTTTTATTATGTATTTATTTTTTTAAGTCTAAGAAGTTTTAATTAAAATTTTAATGTAATTTGGTAGTATTAGCATAGATATACCTATAAGCGATTTGGTGAAAACTGTTAGCTTCTATTTGATGAATAAATGAATATGAAAACCTAAAAAAATATTTTATCGTATTATTAAAATTATTCAAGAGGGTCAAGGCCGAACAATTTGTAAGGGTTATTCTTGTACTACTGGACGCGTGAGGGGTATATTGTGTGGGTTGAAAAGGGACCATAGTGCTAAGGTGCTTGAGTGGTAGTATGTGTTAAGTGGCACGATTTTTTTGACCTCTGAGGTCAAAACTAACTAAAGGTCGTAACTTGAAAAGAGACGATTGTTCTTTGAAGAGCTTTTTTAATGTAAATTATATACATACGTACGTAAGCTCTCGGCTTCATCTTATGGCGGAACGCTGATACTACAGCACGCTACGTGTTACTATCCTTACCTATTCCTTTTGCTTCGTATAAGTGTATACATCTGAACGCTAATTGTCGTAATTAATCGTTTTCCTAATGGTCGTAATATAATGTCTTAAATATTTTTTTTAATTGTCGTAATTCGTTCAAAATCTAGTCGCAGTCTCATCTCGGCGACAAATAAATGTCAAAAACTTGCCAAAAATTTAGGGAAATTAAAGGTATTTTCGACAGATTGACTCTGAGTTCAGACGTTCTTAAAATTACGGAATCCACCACGCGGGCCTAGTACGGGTCGGTAGATGTCACATTGTCACATACACACATCAAGCAATAGACAAGAGTGTCAACATTTATATTATGCTTGAGTACAAGACTTTTTTTTTTTTTACTTTTGACTATGTGTATCTTAAGTCTTTTTTCTTATTTCTTTTTTTAATATTATTTTTTTTTTTTTGTAATTGTGCGTTTTGTTTGTGCAGAATAAAATATTATTCTTTCTTTCTTTCTTTCTTACATGTCATCGAATTCTTGGTTCTTGGACATGGTTGCATAATTAAGCTTTATTAAATATTTTACAGTATTGCAAATTAAATGCCAGTTTTAGGTACACGTAAAGCCTCACTTGCATAAAAGAACAAGTCCAGTACAAAAATCCAAATTGATTCAAACAACAACAGCGGCCTATTCTGTAAAAATCTCACCGTGGAAACCGAAGTGAAGCAAGTTGTCAATCCATAGCATGAGGTGGAAATGACAGCTCATTTCAAGCTCACTTCACCTACGTTTTCACGGTGAAATTTGTGCAAAATAGACACAGGACTGGCACAGAAATGTTTGTGGGCCGCGAAACAAGCTGCCATTATTCCAACTGCAGACGATCCTAAAAAAAAGACCAAGAAATAAACACACGCCGAAGGGAAATGATTTTATCATACAAGTAATACAATTTCAGGCAGTTTTACAAAATTATTGCCCGTAAAAGCCTGAGCGTGGGGTCGTAAGTGAATTGTCAGATGGCGCGCACTTAATTTATGATATTCTCGCAAGTGTTTATTAAATATATGTTTCGTGAAATGCTACAATCAGAGTTCATAAAGATATAAATGTCGTATGCAAGTTTCTTTTGCATTATATAAATGGTTCTGAGAACATAATGACTTAAGTTAGGGAACCGGCATGTCCCAGAAAAATCGAATACATAAAGAAAGAAAGAAAAGAAAGAAAATAAAAGAAAAGATTGCTTATTTAATTCATTTTATTTGTATTTTTATCGTGTTTGCTACTTAGTTTTTAGTGATCCTAAGATTTCTACTACCTTCTCTATGTCTACTCGTGAGAACCCGTAATTGGCTCTGTGTCGCTTTCACAATTGTTATTAATTTGGTTTAGCTGTTGGTTCTCCTACTTATAAATAAATAAATAAAAGAAAGAAAAGAAAAGAAAGCATCGCTCAGCATAATGTTAAGACCCTATTCGATTTTTTAGCGACAGCTAGTGTTAACGTTATAATTTACCAAAATATTAATATGTGGCTCTGCGATTAAAATTTCATAAGGCAACTCGCTGACTTGTAACCCAATAAGTAATATGCTATTTTTATTTCCTCTCAAAGAAAAAAATGGCTGACATAACTTTTCACTTCGTCATTCCTTCTCCCGGAGGAACGAAAGAAATAGAAGAAACATGCGGAAAAATGCTTGAAAATAACAGATTTTTTGCTGACGATCGTGTTATGTATTAAAGTATTCGGGCGTATCATTTTATGTTATCTATATACACCTCCTTAAAATATCTTGGTTAATCTACTAGTAACAGAGCTGAAGAGTTTGTTGGTTTGAACGCGCTAATCTTTGAAAGTACCGGTCATAATCAGCCTATAATGTTCCCACTGCTGGAACACAGGCCTCCTCTCTGTGAGAGGGAGTGGGCCGGAATCCAACACGCGGGCCCAGTGCGGGTTGGTAGACACATGTCTTCGACATTTTGGTTTGGTTCTAGGACATGCCGGTTTCCGTCACCGTTTTGAGAGCAGTGGTGATGAAATAATTTACACAAAGTAAAGCGGCTGTTTGGGTTCGAACCTACGACCTACAACTCGTAACTAGCAGGTGATACCACTGGGCCACCACTGCTCAAAAGTAGAAAGAAAGAAGAAAAAAGAAAATACATTTATTTGGCACAAACTAAAAGACACACAATACACCAGATAAAATAAAAAAAAAGATACCGGAAGAAGAAGAAGAGAAAGAAAAGAAAAAGAAGTAGAGAAGAAGCGGAGAAGAGAGAAGAAGAAACGGAAGAAGAAGAGAAGGACCGGAAGAAGAGAAGAGAAGAACCGGTCGGATTTGAAAAATTATTTCTACCTAATGACAGCCCAATTCTTGAGGATGGTTAGACTACTTAACATTACGCTACGACTCTTAAAAACCGAGTAAAGAGATCTAAAAACAAATAAAAATAGCCTTTACTTCTTCTGACCCTTCTTTGTTCATAAACAAGTTCATAATACTAATAAAAATGTTATCTTCTGGTTTTTAATGTTTTTTTTTTGGGTGGGAAATCACTAAATGACCTCTCCCGCTCTGGGCTAAGCAGAAGGGCGTGTCAGACTTTTAGTGACTAAAACCCACCCGTGTTCCTTCAGTTGCCTGTGCCACGGTATCTCTTTCGAACAACCCGCGGCCGTGCAGGCATCGGCCCTAGCGGACCCCGTCAATTCGTGGTGACATCTCTCTGAGGGGCGCGTGGAACACAACGCGCCGTCGACCTAGCCTGGTCCTTACCGGGCGGCGAGCTGCCCATTGCTCGCCGCCCGCAAGCCCGCGCCTACGGTGGCCGGGAGTCGGCTGTTGACTCCCGTCCAGGGCGTCTCCTGCGGCGACTAGGGGCGTGAGGGTGCAGTGATTGCCTCTCCCTCACCCGCTCAGCCTCCTCCTTCGCGAGCATTACTGCTTCTGGTTTTTAACCCTTCATTGTCAATTATCAGCTACCAAGTCAGCCTGACTTCTTGCAACATGGGCCTCCAATTCCCTCCACTTAGTCCGCCGGGTGACGCTGAAAACTTGCGCTGGGGCTCTGTCTCATCCAGGGTTTTAGCATTATGCTTAACGATGGCCGTCTTGCGTGGATGTGACGCATTTTGTCTCCCAACTTGCAATTTGTGTTTGTGTTCTTTTTATGCGTTATGTTCGCCGCAAATAATCGTATTTTCTTTCTTTTCTTTCCTGTCCCAAGCTGTTCATCGCCAACCTTTTGGCAGATCGTCCTCCCACCTTTTAATTAGTCTATCTCTACGTCTTTTTAGAAGTTATGAGGGCACAAATGAACATACATACATACAAAACATACTGGTCAAAATCATAACCTCCTTTTTACTTCGTCGTAGACGGGTAAAATAGGGTAAACATCCCAAACCTAATTAGTAAGTGAAACTGAATCAACTTAATTATTCGTAATTAAATTAAGCATACCTAATAATTTCGACATAATTGACTTAGGTACGTTCTTAATTCTATAGTAAATAGAAAATAATTAAATTTTCACCCTTCCTTTAAATCAGGGCTGTCCAAAGCGTGGCCCGCGTATGTCTTGTTGCTTAAGGTATGTGTGTATTGTATATAATTTAGCATGTTATAAAACATAGTCATACGAATACAACATCCTACTAATTTTCAAAATGCGAAAGTTTGTGTGGATGGGTGGATGGATGGATGTTTGTTACTCTTTCACGCCAAAACTACTAAACGGATTTGGTTGAAATTTGGCACACCGATAGTTTATAACTAGGATTAACACATAGGATACTTTTTATCCCGATATTCCCACGGGGTCGAAACTTATGCGGATAAAACCGCGTGGCGTAGCTAGTGTTTCTATAAAGAGGTTAGCAATGTTAAATCGTGTGGACGTGTTATATAACAAAAGTTTATGTGTTATATAACATACTCTGAACGCACCCTTTTACGTTTGAAATAATGTCTCTGTAAGTTTAAAGTAATCAAAACATCTAAGCAAGATTTACATTTTCCGTTTGCTATGATGTCAGCTACCGATTTATATAGGTTTCAAGCATGACCGCCATTTTGAAAAAAAAAAACAAAATGGCGCGACAATCCCCTTTATATTGGCCCGGAATCGTATCTGGTTTGGACAGCCCTGCTTTAAATAATTATCTCTTGGGAGGCAATATTGCCTTAATGAGATGGAATACCAGGGTTCGGGTTTTCGTCAGTAGGAGTCTGACAGACCCCGCCACCCGCCTTAGGGCGGCGGACATTGATGAGGATTTTCCACATCGGAAAAAAAAGCCAAGCGGTAGTACAGCAGTACACATAAACACCCGCTTTCCTCCCATGGGGGTAGGCAGAAACCACAGAACGCCCTCCTTCATAATCAGCCTACAATGTTCCCACTGCTGGGTCACACCTCCTCTCGGTGATCCACCACGCGGGCCCAGTGCGGGTTGGTAGATGTCACATGTCTTCGAATTTTTGTTCTAGGTTATGACGGTTTCCTTACGGCATTTTTTCTGCACCGTTTTTTTAATAAAGTGGTGATAAAATAATTTACATAAATTACCTAAAGTGCCTGTCAGGGTTCGAAGCTACGACCTACGATTACGAGTCGTAAGTCACAGCTCTTACCACTGGGCCAGCACTACTCTAAACAGGACATGTTGGGCACGATTTTAAATGGCCCTATATTTAAGGTGCATACTATCCACCAAGAGTTCAAAGACAGTTTTTCATATTTATTTATTTTTGACTTTTAATTATGTACCTTACAAAAAGTCTATGCAAAAATCAATGAAGAATCAAAATGGAATTCAAAACAACCACACAACAATACTTATTTAGTGAAGCGTTGTTTTGTGCTGACGCTACTCGTCTTCACGCACACATCCTCAGCGTGTTTGTACACTTGGTAAAGACAAGTAAAGCGCGCGTCGCTACGAAAAACAATAGCCAATCAAAACATTTTACATTAGAATTGACGAAAATAATATTCAAACTCAGATAAAAAAATGCCTTCAATAAAACAGGACATCAATCACCCAATTTAACCAAAAAAAAATCAAATCAATGACCTCTAAATTAGCATCCCGAAGCTATAAAGAAGAGGGCTCGATTGACAAAAAAAAATATTGAGTTTCAGCCCCCGGGGAAACACTGGTCACAACGGAAGTTGTTTTAACCTAAAAAATCGTCCACAAAGTAAATTATACGGAGATATTCCCGAGGGTACTCTAAGAATTTTATCCTTTAAAAACTCGGGTACATAACTAGTTTCCTTACAATATCACATGACAAAAGCCTGGAGGTAAACAGAGATGATGGTCATAAGGTTACAAAGATTTAAGACAATAGTATACGATCAGTGACAATGGTTTGGAAATCGAATGTCATGGGTTACGGAGAAATGAGACCCTTGGTTGACCGGTATAGAATGCCTAAGGCTGTCCGCCATTGTACCTTTTTGTCCGAAAAGTTAAAATAAATAAATAAATGAGGAAAAGGTCGTGTGGAGAGTTTTGGGTATGATGTCGATGGCTATATGAGTAGGGGAAGACCAAAGAAACAATGGATGGAATGTGTGAATGATGATATGGTTAGAAAGGGGGTGACTACCGAGATGATGACTAATAGAGGAATATGGAAGAAAAAGACATATTGCGCCGACTCCAAATAAATTGGAATAGGTGCAGGAGAGTGATGAGTTTACGGTTAGATTTACGCAAGTTCAAAAAATATGGATGTTACGTGATTAACTTTGATTGTAAATATTTCGGAAACGTGATGCTTTACGGGGTTTGGTCTCAGTATGTTTTGTGTTTGCATTGATGTCAGCTATTGATTTACCTAGGTTTCATGCGTGTCCGCCATTATGAAAAAAAAAAAAACAAAATGACGGACATTTATGTCACGGACATTCAAAAGTTTTTAAGGCATGTATTAATTCGATCCTCTAATAATTCCTATTTGCGCTCCTAAATATGTTATAGAACACTCTAATATAATGTTTGCTCCTCTTTTTGTGCACAGGTCTATCGATAAGGTTAAGCTACGCTTGCCGCGGTTGGTCTGTGGACGGGTGACCATCTTGTCAGTGGTGACCAGACCACTACGTGTCTCGAAAAGCACGTTAAACTGTTGGTCCCGTATTCGTGGATCTTTGACAATCGTTACGGGCAGTCGGAAGCCCGAAAGTCTGACAACCAGTCTTACCAAGGGGTATCGTATTACCCAGAAACTGGGTTGTGGAGGTCAGATACGCAGTCGCTACATGCAAAATACTGGTATTGAGCTGCATTTGGTTAGACTGGAAGCCGAACCCAACATAGTTGGGAAAAGACTAGTCAGATGATGACCCATCACGTCTGCGAAGATTCGTAAGCTAATTCAATTTGAAATAACTAGCGAATATATATTTCATGAATAAAAACAATACACTGTGTTCTTCATTTTATTCACAAACTTTGGCAAACGTTTCTATAGCTTTTACAAATCAAATCTAACAAAGGAAGTAGTACTTAAAAAGGCTTCGTTACAAAGATATTTGTAATTTCATTTAATGAAATTTAATTGAGCTATGCAGTAAGAAAGGGTCTTAATTTGGCCTATGTTACCGCTTAGTGCAATTAAAATGGTAAATCTATCAAATGCTTTGGATAAAGAAATAAAGAGGCATGCATATCGGGTGATTTAAGTCAAGGTACCTATTTATTTTGTAAGAAAATTAAAAAAAAAATAAGAATTCATTAATGTGTCCATAATGAGAAACGCTTATTTCCATGGTCTGAACATCTGGTCGAAGTTTATGTGTGTATATCGTCCGGGACACGGTGTATAATTTATAAGCACTACTTCACATCTTTTTATAACTTCGACATATGTTCACGACGCTACATTATTATTCTAGCTGTGCGTGACCTGTCACTGTGACTTTAATGAAGTCAGAATCGATACCCGCTTTGTTCAAAGACAATCTCGTGCTAGAAATCCTTGTAAGAGTTTATTCGGCAAACTTGTAAAGCTTCTAGCTTTTTAGCGTATCGATGGCAAAAAGTTTAAATATACTTAATCAGCTTTTAATGATCCCTGCTAGCACTCAGGCCTCGTCTCTTCGAGAGGGAGTGCGCTGTAATCTACAACGCGGGCCCAGTGCGGGTTGATAGATGTTACATGTCTTGGAATTTTTGGTTCTAGGACATGCCGGTTTACTCACGATATTTTCCTTCACCGATTTGAGAGCAGTGGTGATGAAATAATTTACACAAAGTAAAGCGTCTGCCTGGGTACAGACGCCAGCAGGTCAAGCTACCCGAAACTGTCAAATTTTCCCAATCAACCTTGAACCTTAATGCTTTAGCAATAAAGTTGAAAATCGATTAAAGAAATTTGACAGATTGTAGTAGCTTGATGTGCTGGCGTCTGTACCATGATCTACGACTCGTAAATCGCGGTCGTTACCCCTGAGCTATCCACTGCTCTATAAAAAGTTTAAATATGAAAAACAAATCAACATTCTCCTGCCCTCATCCCAATTTATTTGCGGTCGTCGCAACATGTCTTTTTCTTCCATACTCCTCTATTAGCCTATTATTCCTATTATTCCTAGCCTACTATTCTATATATAATATGTATGTATTTACAAAAAACAAGCATTAGGTTGCTTAGCTTGGGACAAATGGTGCTGTGTGAAATGTCCAGGGATATTATTATTATTATTATTAGCCGCCATCTCGACAGTCACCCCCTTTCTAACCATATCATCATTCACACCAGTCCATCCATCGTTTCTTTGGTCTTCCCTAAATATGAAAAACAAATGAAAGACCAAATTCAGCTGGGCGAATTCCGCTCACTGATGCCGTCCGTTATATGGCATGGTTATGGTATGGTTATGGTATTATATGGCTAGAAAGGGGGTGACTCTGGAACAGAAAGGGCTAAGGAAGGAACACGGGTGGGTTTTAGTCAGTAAGAGTCTGACACTCCCTTCCGCTCCACCCAGAGCGGGAGAGGTCATTTGAGGATTTCCCATCCAAAAAAAAAAAAGCTGTGAGGCCCATCTGTGGAATAGACGTCGAACCCGTCGGCCGGAGCAAAGACAATCGTCTTTGCTCCGGCCGACGGGTTCGACGTCTATTTACCGCTAAGCAGTGTTGTGGTGGCCCAGTGGATTCGAAAACAGACAGGCGGTTACTTTCATCCCAACTTCACCGCTCCTCTTTTTTTTTTTTTTAATAAACGTTGTCCCATTCTAGGAATTTCTCCTGTGTCGTTGGTGCGTTTACAGACATATAAACTGACATACACAAACAGCCAGACCCGGAACAACTAATTGCAGGTCGACCAACCGTGCCGTCAAAAGTGCCATTCCCCACGCCCCTGTGCCAGCCTCATCCAGGGGGTCTACTCCGAAGTAGTATCGGCCGAATGTTCGGCCGTTTCCTGCTACGAAGTTACTATTTAGTTCGGTCGGTCCCGATCCTACACTCCTACACTCTTTCGAATATTGACTATGGTCCCGACCCAACTGAGCCAATCCGAACTTTTTTCGCATTTTTCAATAATATTCGGTTCGGCCATGTGTCGGTCCGAAAGCACTAATGCACTTACTTTGTGTAAATTATTTCGCCACTACTGCTCTCAAAACGGTGAAGGAAAACATTGTGAGGAAACCGACGTGTGACATCTACCAACCCGCACTGGGCCCACGTTGAGAATTACGTCCTGCCGATCGATTCTGTAAAAATCTCACCGTGAAAAGTTAGGTGAAGTGAGCTTAGAGTGAGCTTCAGAGTCAATAGTGTCAATCCCTAGCATTAGTTGGAATGACAGCTCACTCCACGCTCACTTCACCTAAGTTTTTACGGTGAGATCGTTACAGAATCGCACTGCTGTTCCCTCACACAGAGTCGAGGCCTGTGCATTGGGAAATAAAGGCTGATTATGGTATTATTATTTTAAGACTCAATCTCAATCTGCCTAGCCCCTATCCCACTATGTTGAGGTTGACTTCCAGTCTCACCGGATGCAGCTGAATAACAGTATGTTACATGAAGCGACTGCCTATCTGACATTCACAACCCAGTCACTGGGTAATACGATACCCCTTCATGAGACTGATTGTCCGACTTTCTGGCTACTGACGACCCATTACAACTGTTAAAGATCAACGAATGACAACCGGGACCAACGGTTTAACGTGCTTTCCGAGGCACGGAGGGGTTTTGAATATTTTTGATATGAAATGATGGTCACCCATCCACGGACGAACCACGGCAAGCATAGCTTAACCTGATCAGTCCACCCGTGCAGCTGTTATTACTAGCCACTCCAAGACTGTTAGCTTTTAAATTACGTAAATATCATCTTGAAAATTTAAATAAATTTTTGCAAGTCAATGCAAACACACACAGTCACACACACACACAGTCAAAGTCGCGGGCAAACGCTTGTTTGATATCATTTATTTTATATTCCTACCCTCATTATAATACTCTAAAACGATTTTATCGAGTTTCATGCCCGCCTAACTTAGAGTCGAATCTTCTGATCGATTTTTCATCCCATTTCCGTAATCGGATTGAGCTGAAATTTTGCACAGTCGTGTAGTTCTGATGACATTATAATATTAGGCTTTATGGAGATGAAAGATGGCAGAATTTTGTTAAAGATTATAAGCGAACATAAATCTATGGATCAACTGATTTTTTTTTCACGATTTCAGGGTTGGTCCCGTACAAAAAGTTGTTCATAATGATGAGTACAATGGTCGCGGCTGTCATTATCTTTAACTCACATACTTGTTTTATTTATTTATTTATTTATCGATTTATTTCAGGCATCAAGGCCCATATAAAACACATACAATACAATATTAATATTACTTAAAAATACTATAAATACAAATACGACAATAAAACCACACTAAAAACTAACTAATGCACACGAAGTGTCTGCGTCGTGTTTCGCTGACTGGTGTCATGTAGCCGGCCGCGAAACCGGCGGTACACAACACCCTTCCGCCAGTACTCTTCCTTGAGGAACTTCTTGAGATGATGTGTCGGAACACGCACCACTCCAACTTCTCGACCCTGAAAGTCCAGTTGGTCTTCACCACTCCACGATCTCCTCAACCTTCGTGGAGTGGTGCAGTCTGGACACGTACAGCTGCGTCGTCGGGATTGCTGGTCACAGCAGCATGATGGGTCCTGCCAGCGCGGTGCCACACTGGTTCTGACAAGGAGGCTTTCTTCTTACTTTTACCCGTGCGGCTGTTATTGCTTAGCCACAAACCCCTCAATGTACATATTATATGTACAGGTGGTAAGTATGAACCAATAGAATCGATTATGGACCCTGTCGGGTACAGCAACATTTTAAATAAGCGGGAGAGAGGAGGAGCGCTTTTGTCGTTTTCCTTATTACTAAAAATGATTTCTTTTATTTCCTTTCCATCTGTTTTTAACAATACTATTTTATATTTTCACTTATTTATATATTCTCTATATACCTACCTAATTTATGTTAAGGTACATTTTCCCAACGCCAGATAAATTTATCGGAGGAATAGTACACTCGAGAGCAATGAATCCGGGTCACTTGAAGAATCCTAAAAATCTCGGAAACTAAAAATGCTAGGTTAATGCAATAAATTGTATTTAATAGACAATGTAATACTCCTTAAATGAAGTTATTAAAACTTCTTAGTTATTGTAAAGTTATATCATAACAAAATCAAATTTGAAAAAGGGCCACTTTCGAAGATGGAACTACGAAATTACAGCATTTGGTTTTGCTTTTGTTTGTAATCTGTCATTTATGTGGGTACATAAACCATGTTGATAGTGCTCTATATTCATTATTCAAGCTGAAATTATGTCGCTTACGCCTGAAGAATGCACCAGAATACTTACAATGCTGGAAACCGGCCGGAGTCAGCACGATACAGCCAGGACTGTCGGTGTGTCGCTGTCAACAGTACAAAGAGTTCTCCGACGTTACGAAGAAACTGGTTCTAACCTACGCAGACCAGGAACGGGCAGAACCAGGTGTACCACAGCACGAGAAGACCGATACTTGGTGAACACCATGCTTCGAAATCGCTTTCTCACAGAAACTGAACTCACAAATCAGTTTCGACGCCTCGGAGGAAGTAACCCAAGTGCATGGACAGTAAGACGTCGGCTTGCTGAATCTAACTTAAAACCCCTTAGACCTGCAAACGGCCCTAAACTGGAGCGTGGGCATCGTATTTCAAGACTAAGATATGCCCAGAGCCACGTAAATTGGAGTATTGAAGATTGGTCAAAAGTTATGTTCTCCGACGAATCAAAATTTATGCTCTACAAGCACGATGGAAGACACAGAGTGTATCGAAGACCAGGGGAAAGATTCAAGCAAGCATGCATCGAAGAAAAAGTAGCCTACGGTGGTGGGTCTGTACTTGTGTGGGCCGGAATTTCTTCTGAAAGTCGCACAGAGCTGGTGATCATAGAAAACGGCTCTTTAACTAGCGTAAGATATGTGGAAGAAATCCTCAATGATCACGTTGGTCCATTTATGGTCAATTTAGGTGAGGATGCTATATTTATGCATGACAATGCCCGACCTCATACAGGTAGGATTGTGAATGACTACCTTCAAGAGATGAACATTACTCGTATGGAGTGGCCAGCGCGCAGCCCGGATATCAACCCGATCGAGCATGCTTGGGACGAGCTAGGCAGATGCGTAAAACAACGAAACCCTCCCCCAATCACGCTTCGTGAGCTCAAAATTGCTCTCACAGAGGAATGGGAGAATATTCCCCAAAATCGTATAAGGAACTTGGTGTACAGCATGCCAAACCGCGTAAACGCAGTAATGGAAGCACGAGGAGGCAATACGAAGTATTAAAATTCAAGAAAATCGTAATAAAGTTCAAAAATTTCATGTTTCCTATTTTTGTTTTAAGGAGAGATCAGCAGTTTTTTTCTTTATGTAATTTTGTGTTAATAAAATGTATGGTGACTCATATTTTTTTTTACTTTCATTTAAGGAGTATTACATTGTCTATTAAATACAATTTATTGCATTAACCTATCATTTTTAGTTTCCGAGATTTTTAACATTATTTAAGTGATTCATTGCTCTCGAGTGTATTTTGAATTGTTGACAGTTCATCCATAAAGACGGCACGGTTGGCGCAGTGGTTAAGCGATTGACTGCTGCGCTGCGTGTCGCGGGTTCGATTCCCGCACGGAACAAATATTTGTATGACCTACAATTAGTTGTTCCGGGTCTGGCTGTTTGTGTATGTGAGTTTATATGTCTGTAAACGCACCCACGACACAGGAGAAATTCCTGGTGGGGAAACGTTTAAAAAAAAAAAAAAAAAACGGTCTGACATCAATTTTATTCCACGAATAAAAAATATCTGGTGATTGAAAAATCACCCATAAGTCAATTCATTTATTTATTTATGGAATTTGAATCTATGGATCTTTGACAGTCGTTACGGGTCACCAGAAGCCTGACAACCAGTACCAAGGGTCTTACTAAGTCTTATCGTATCACCCAGCAACTGGGTCGTTGGGGTCAGAGAGGCAGTCGCTCCGTGTATTAAGCTGCATCCGGTTAAACTGGAAGCTGACCTCAAAATATTTGGGAAAAGCCTAGTTATATTGATTCGTGTTAACCCTTCAAACTTAGCCAATTATGATAGTCCAGTTAAATAATGCAAGTCACGAACGTGCTCGTTAGTCGGTCGGCATACTCGAGTCTATATGAGATCATCTTTACTATCGAAATGCCTTTATGAATAGCCTTATTCTATGTGATGTGTGTATGTCTGATGTGGGGGGGTGTGTATGTGTGTGTGATCGTTGATAAGACTATGTGGGTCATTTTATTTATATTATTTTTAATTTTTCTCTCTGTTCTGTTAGTTTTGTCATGGTCTGGGAGTTTGAGTAATTAATGTGGCCTACCCAAATGTCCTTTCTTTGGTATTGTTCGTCGAATCGTCGAGCTCCTTAAGTTTTGAGTTGAGCTGCACGATTTCTGACAAATGCGCGCACTGGCTGGACAGGTCCTCTCAATCTGTGTGGTTCTTTCCTCAAAAAACCATCTCAGACATCGATCTACATGGTCTTCATATGATCTGACCAAGACTATGTCTGGACTTTAAAAGAGACTGTGACCTCTGAGTTTGTTTCGGCCTTTTTTCTCAGACTAGTCAGATAGGAAACGCCGACCTCATCTAGTTTTAAAATATGATTGACGTGTAAAAGTGTTTGTACAAACCTACTTACAAAAATAAAATAATTTATCAGTTGTCAAAAAAATCCTGTGCTGTCCCTCTCCTGGGCAAAGGCCTCTACTCCTTCATCTTAACATTTTAACATTAATAATAAATTAACATTAGATTAAATTGGTGATAGATCGATTAGCGCGCCGCACAATGATTGTCGATGCTGCGTACCATTCCACATGACGGGAACCTCGTGAAAGCTGAGAAAGAGAAACAAATTAAATATCTCGACTTAGCACACGAGGTAGTTGACATGTGGAATGTGAGCTCGGCTGTCATTGTGCCGATTGTCGTATCAGCCAATGGCCTGATGGCCGAAAGCCTCGATCAACATCTATCGAGGCTCTCGTTAGGCGGTTGGATTAGGGGCCTGATTCAAAAGGCCTCGATACGGCTCGCATTGTGAGGAGGTTCCTGTCTCTGGAGCCCTAACCACCGGTAGCTTGGACCCTGCTCCCAACGTCGGTGGATCACTGTTTTTTATATTTTTAAATGTTTTTTTATACTTATCTAATTCTTATATTCAAGCAATATTTAAAAAGATAAGTAAATACATAAACGACATAATAAAAATTAAATTATTTATTCTCCAAATTGGATATCGCAATCACTTTTACACGTCATATAATAAAAAATTAATAAGCTAGATGAGGACAGCATTTCCTACCTAACTAATCTGAGAAGAAAGGCCGAAACAAACTCAGAGGTCACAGTCTCTTTTAAAGTCCAGATATAATCTTGGTCAGACCATGTGAAATCCATGTAGATTGATGTCTGAAATGGTCTTTTGAGAAAAGCACCACAGAGGTTTGAGTGCAAGCATTTGTGGCTAATCGTGTAGCTCAACTTAGAACTTGAACGTCTTTTGTCGTACTTACAAGGCCAGAAACATGAAGCTATTTCATTTCCACGATCAGCGTAACTGGCCAGCCTACTTCATCACCACAGCACGAGTAATTCTCGTACAAGTCGCGCCGCCACGACTAGAGGACAGTGTTCAAAATGCAATTTGTTGAGTCTGTTTCAACAGCAGTTTCCTAGAGACACGATAATTTTGGGGCCAGACTCGGGCAGAATACTAATCGGGGACGGACGGAGGGAGACATGTATGTCGAAGCTGGGGGGTCGTACTTTGCATGGTAATGGAGGGATATTAAAAAGGTAGGGAATATGTGAGTTGGAGCTTGGAGAGTTTAGAAAATTATAAAACACTAGCTATTGTTCGCATTAATCGCGTTTTAAAGTACCTACTTACATAGTTTCGTACTTTATGTTATAGGGTAATGATGCTTTGTTGCATCGGTTGCTAAGGTTTTTCCGTGGATGGGTGACCATCCATTAAATACCGAGACTCCTACGTGCCTCGAATGCGTTATGCCTTTGGTCCCTGCTGTCGGTACTGGTAATCAGAAGCCTGAAAGTCAGCCTGCTCTCGGTGAGAGGGAGTAGGCCATCATCTACCACGCGGGCCCAGTGCGGGTTGTTAAGCGCAGGCCACATATAAATAGCGTCGGGCGCGGACATGGTACGGGCGGCTTCCTATTCCATTCGAATTCAGGCGCGGGCGCCGAAATAGCGCGTCATAACCACGTCCGAGCAACGACATACCGTGTGTCCTAAATTGCGCTTTATTGCCATGCATTTTGTATGAAATTTGAATGGAATAGGAAGCCGTCCGTGCCATGTCCGCGACCGACGCCATTTATAAATGTGGCCTGCGCTTTATAGGTATGTCACATATCTTCGAATTTTTGGTTCTAGGACATGTCACTCACAATATTTTCCTTCATGAAAGAAAGATAGAAAGAAAATACATTTATTTGCGGCAAACATGACGCATAAAAAAAAGAACATACACACACAAAAAGAAAAAAGTGGGGGGTAAACATGCGTCACATTCACGCAAAATGGCCATCGCTCAGCATAATGCTAAGACCCTATACGAGACAGAGCCCCAGCGCTGGTTTTCAGCGGCAGCCGGCGTTGACGTGATGACGTCAACCAGTGCAGCATGCAATTATACATAAGTAAATAAAAACAACAATCAAAACAAGAAATAAAATAAACCATTGCTACATGATCATCGTTCGTTCGTTCGTTCATCGTTTTGAGAGCAGTGGTGATGAAATAATTTACACAAAGTAAAGCGGAACACCACGCTGCGTTCAAAAACGGGCATACTGGATGTAGGACAGGAGGCTGCCAGGCTCAAATGGGATTGGGCGGGGCATATCAGCCGCATGCACGATGACCGCTGGGCATGATGACAATGGGTGCCTGAAGATGGAAGGCGCCGCCGAAGCCGGCCCAGAAAGTGATGGCGAGACGATCTGGACGCGTACCGCGAGGGCTAGTTTGACGTGGTGCGGGAAAAGAGTCCCTGGCAAAATTTGGGGGAGGCAGTTGTCCCAGCAGGATAGTTTAGGCTGACAAAATAAAAAAAAACCGCCCAAGTGCGAGTTGGACTCGCGCACGAAGGGATCCGTACCATTATCTATAAAAAATACGTCTGTTGTATGGGGGCCCCCCTTAAATATTTATTTTATATTAATTTTATTATTTATTATTAAAGTAAAAATACAACTGAGTATTTTGTGAATATTTCAAGTGCCTACCTGTTGCCATTATTGATATCGAGCAAAAAAGAGCAAAAAATCGCGTTAGTTGTATGGGAGCCCCCCTTAAATATTTATTTTATTTTGTTTTTAGTATTTGTTGTTATAGCGGCAACAGAAATACATATTTTGTGAAAATTTCAACTGTCTAGCTATATAGCGGTTCTTCAGATACAGGCTGGTGACAGACAGACGGACAGACAGACGGACGGACCGACAGCGAAGTCTTAGTAATAGGGTTTCGTTTTTACCCTTTGGGTATGGAACCCTAGAAAATGAACGAACCTGTCTAGGTTCGAACCTACAACCTACAACTCGTAAGTGTAAACGTTACCACTTACTCGCTGGTCCCTCTCACTTTCACAACATTTTAAACTACAAAACAGTAGACATTATTGCTCCCCAGGGTTCCTTCATAATTTAAAAGTCAAAGAACCCGCTTTACGATGTCTCAGGGCACAACATTGTATCTTTAAAGCTGTGTAGCTCTAGCCATAGAGATTACTCTAGCTTCATACGAGTCGTAGCGTTAATAACCAGCAACGGTATTTTATAGGAACAGGGTTAATACCATGTTCCTATTTTTACCGTTGCAGCCGATCGATTCTGTAAAAATCTCACCGTGAAAAGTTAGGTGAAGTGAGTTATCGTTGCACAGCCGATCGATTCTGTAAAAATCTCACCGTGAAAAGTTAGGTGAAGTGAGTTTAGAGTGAGCTGTCATTAGTGTCAATCCCTAGCATTAGTTGGAATGACAGCTCACGCCACGCTCATTGCACCTAAGTTTTCACGGTGAGATGGTTACAGAATCGCACTGCTGGTTATTAAAGATACGAGTCGTATGAAGCTTTTTATTCAAATTAAAAGTACTTTATTGTTTGTTTGTTTAAAAGTATTTGATTGTTGGCAGAGTGGACTGCCCCATCCAAAGACACTGGGTCAAAGTAAGTATAGGTTTATGTTAAATTTAATTTAAATAAGTAATCATACTAATAACAGTAACATAGCATATAAGCATATTCTGTTACTTACCACTAACAACGTATGGACTGTTATAGGTCTGAAATAAAGATATATATTTTTATTTATTTATTTCACATAATTTATTTTATTTTATTTTAAAACCAATACACAATCATCACAGGCTTACCTAATACAATCATGTAGTTATACTAGTTATAATAGCTTACAATTACACTTAAAATTATTATTGTTAACCTAGAGTAATTTTACAAAACGCGGCCCGTGTGAATTCACTGAGTACAGTTGAAGCAGTCAATCCACTATATATCAGCAGCACTATGTATCGGCAGTATATCTACTTGAACCAAAAATTCGAAGACACGTAACATCTACCAACCCACACTGTAGTTACTGCCCACTACCTCTCGAAGAGAGTGCCTGTGTCCCAGCAGTGGGAACATTATAGGCTGATTGTGCTAAACTTACTTTTAGGGGGCTTGTGGCTAAGTAATAACAGCCGCACGGGTCGATCGATCAGGTTAAGCTACGCTTGCCGCGGTTGGTTCGTGGATGGGTGACCATTTTCACATACCAAGACCCCTCCGTGCCTCGGAAAGCACGTTAAGCCGTTGATCCCGGCTGTAATTCGTGGATCTTTGACAGTCGTTACGGGTCGTCAGTAGCCCGAAAGTCTGACAACCAGTCTTACCAAGGGGTATCGTATTACCCAGTAACTGGGTTGTGGAGGTCAGATAGGCAGTCGCTTCATGTAAAATACTGGTATTCAGCTGCATCCGGTTAGACTGGAAGCCGACCCCAACATAGTTGGGAAAAGGCTAGGCAGATGATGTGCTAAGCTTACATGGGCACTGATGAAACGTCAGAAACTAGGTGCACGGTTCCAATTGGTCGTTTCCTATGGAGAAGAGCCGGCAAGAAACACCACGATTACTCTTTTAAAAATAATAATAATCTTTATTGGAACAAAAACACATTATAATAATATTTCTTTTTCTTCTCTCTTCACAAAGGTTCACATAGCTATAAACAGGTACAAGAAATATAGCGTTTTGACAAAAATGCATGAAATATGATCCTTTGTGAGAGACTGGCGTCCATATTAGGATACCCTGTGTGACGGATCACCAGGCTCTCACCCCGAATTAACATTAACATTACATTACAACGGTTAATTTTAAAACTCTAGACAAATTATGAAAGGAAAAAAAAACGTACTCATAACTTTAAAAAATTAACCAAAAGAAAAAAAAATAGGTACCTATAGTGTAATGTGTTAGGAAACGAATTTTATTTTAAGTGTGAAAATTTGTTCTTTGCAAAAGTTCTTATGGGTGCATGCAACGGTACAGTGGTCTTATACAGTTATGTTAATAGCGTTAAAAACTTGTTTTCGTAAAAAAAAACGTCAGTAAAAGTTAGAATTTATCATTACTAATAAGTATGATAGTTCCCAAGATACTTTCACAAAAAACCTTTCATTGGAAAAATTCCATAATGTACTAGAATTTAACTCGAAGCAACAATTTAATAAGCTCAACCAAAACTTGCTCTACAGATTGAATCTGGGATTTCACTGAGTTATTAATTACTTATAATTACTTAAAGCTTTATAACTCGAGTAATAAAGCTTAAACTTGCTTGTATTGAGCAATTAGTTCGAACTGACGGCTAACTGCTCAACCACTCAAATTGTTAGCGAGTTCAATTTTCAGGTCATTTCCACTTAGAGATAAAGGCTTGCCACCTGTGTCCTTATAGGGGATGATTCTACCGACATCCTATCCAACTAAAGCTCATATTGTACAGTCACGAACAAAAGTATGTATACACTCGCCTTTATTCAAAAGCGATTTACTCCTTTAATTTTTAATGAAATTATATGTTGTTACGAACATAGCTTTTTCGAACCCATAGGTTTATGTAATGTGCCGTATTTCAACGTTGCATTCGTCATTTCACGAAAAAATCGCAATTGAAAGTTGCCAAGTGTTGACATATTGGTGCTCGTGACTGTATACCCAGATACTAATTTGACAGGTGTACCTAATGTAAAATTTCTATACTTACTAAAAAAACGCAAACACAAAAGACGTCAATGTCAGATTAGTACCTACGATTAAAAAACGAACTTTAATCCTACTAATATTATAAACGCGAAAGTTTGTATGGATGGGATAGATGGATATTTGTTACTCTTTCACGCCAAAACTGCTAGACGGATTTGGATGAAATTTGGCAGACGAATAGTTTATAACCGGGATCAACACTTTTTATCCCGATATTCGCACGGGATCTAAACTTATGCGGGTGAAACCGCGGGGCGCAGCTAGTAATATTATAAATGCGAAAATTTGTGGGGATGGATGGATGGATGGATGTTTGTTACTCTTTCACGCAAAAACTACTGAACGGATTTTGATGAAACTTTACAGTAAGTTACAGTATCAGAATAACACATATTTTTTATCGACACTTATGCGGGTAAAACCGCCGGGCGCTGTTAGTCCTACTAATATTATAAACGCGAAAGTTTGTGAGGATGAATGGATTGCTGGTTGTTACTGTTTCACGCAAAAACTACGTAATAATAATAATAATTTATTTATCAGATCATACAATCCACTTGGTTAGTATACATGCACATCTTAAAAACTAGTGTTAGTATTTGGGTACATTTGGCAAATTATGGAAACTACTAATAATGTCAAAAAAACTCACAATAATGTCAAAACAGTCAATAATAATGTCAAAATTAAAAACAATGTCAAAATTACCAATAATGTCAAAATTACCAATAATGGATCTTACTAATATTATAAATGCGAAAGTTTTTATTGATGGATGCGCGTTACGTTATTTAATTAAAAACAAATCCTTCTCATAAATCCTTTTCACAACCTGGTCTCACTTACAGAAAAAAAATCTTCGTCCATTTAATCCGACCTACATACCTCCGGATGACCACAATACACTATGTAAGTATATTATGCTGGAAGCCTGTAACTGAAGCCTTTATACGCAGGGTCTCTTCCATAGCGTGTATATTACATGATATACAGGGTGGTTCAAACGCCCATACAGGAAAACCTATAAGTTTTCGTATGATTGAGGAGCAATTTTTATGGGGATTAGATCCTCGTTATTTGGCCTGTCATAAAATACAGGGTGATACTTTTTACTGTTTGGAGGGGCTTGTGGCTAAGTAATAACAGCCGCACGGTTCGATCGATCAGGTTCAGCTACGTTTAGCGCGGTTGGTCTGTGGATGGGTGACCATCTACACATACCGATATGCCTCTCCTATTGCACGCCATTCGACTCGATTTTCGGCAACTCTCATCCAGCTGCTACCAGCCATCCTGCGAAGATTGTCGCCCCACCTAGCCTGAGGGCGTCCCACATTACATTTACCGATTCGCGGTCTCCACTCAAGAACACGTCTACCCCAACGGTCATCGGTTCTACGGCTAATATGGCCGACCCATTGCCTAATCAGCTTGCTTATTCTGTGAGCTATGTCGACAACTTTGGTTCTCTGCCGGATCATCATCACCTGCCTAACTTTTATCCAACTATTAAGTTAATTTAGAAGCTGACTCTAAAGCTTCTAAATTAACTGGATGCAGCTGATAAAGGATAAATTATTTTATTTTGTAAGTAGGTTTGTACAAACACTTTACACGTCAATCATCATATTTTAAAGCTAGATGAGGTCGGCGTTTACTATCTTACTAGTCTCTTTCAAAGTCCAGACATATTCCAGACATCTGTGTCAGGTCATATAAGGACCATGTAGATTCGATGTCGAAGATGGTCTTTTGAGGAAAGAACCACACAGATTGAGAGGACCTGTCCAGTCAGTGCACGCATTTGTCAGAAATCGTGCTGCTTAACTTAAGGAGCTCAACGAACGATACCAGTATTACATTCGGGATCACCTCGTTGCGGATTCGATCCCTCAGAGAGACTCAAAGAGATGTCCTACTGCTTAATTAAAAAAATAAAACAGAGTTTCAACTAAAGTTACCTGTCTTGAGCATAGAGCTACTTTTTTAACAATTGTTTCTCCACCCCGTGTACCTCGAGGACCCCCTGTATCTGTCGTAACAATAAATAAACGGGCCTATTGTATAGGTATTCTTTTCATTCCATTTTCTTTCTTAAGATTTTTTCCCCACAATATTTTACAAAGGTTATAACGGTTAGCCTCATTTTGAACGATATTTTTTATGCTGACTGGAATGATTGCGGTTGGTAAGAGAATGGGATATATTGTACTTACAAGCTGTCATTTTTATGCCCGTTTGCCGCTGTCATTTAGGCTTATTAGTCGATCCGAATTTACTCGCCCGAAAAGTGGGAATCGTCACTTTTTAATAAGGTTTTTTTTCTATATGCGACTCGTATGAATTGGCACATTTTGAATTTTGTGCAATAGGGTATAGAAAATAGGACTCTAACGCACTTTTCGGGCGAGTAAATTCGTGCGATTTTTTTTTTGTTTTTTTAAAACGTTGCCCCACACTAGGAACTTCTCCTGTGTCGTGGGTGCGTTTACATACATATAAACTCACATACACAAGCAACCCGACCCGGAACAACTAATTGTAGGTCATACAAATATTTGTTCCGTGCGGGAATCGAACCCGCGACACGCAGCGCAGCAGTCAATCGGTTAACCACTGCGCCAACCGTGCCGTCAATTTGGTTAGTAAGCCTTCAAGGTACAGTCAACCATTTCGATATTGAGACAGTCCGACATACTTATTAGTCACAGTGTCTTTATGTCGGACTAATAAGGGTGGAAAAAACATCAGAATTACTAGTTTTTTTTTTAAAATAAATCCCTGGACATTTCACACAGCACCATTTGTCCCAAGCTAAGCAACCTAATGCTTGTGTTATGGTAACAAGATGGCTGATAAACTACTTATATACATTTTTTTTTTTTGTAAATACATACCTACATATTATAGATAGAAAAACACCCAGACTCGGAACAAATACATGTAGGTCATACAAATATTTGTTCCGTGCGGGAATCGAACCCGCGACATGCAGCGCAGCAGCCAATCGCTTAACCACTGCGCCAATCGTGCCGTCAAATCATCAATCGTTCATCCTTCCACGGGTGACCGTCTCTTAGTATGTAAAGACGGTCACCCGTGGATGGCTGAAAGTCTTTACATACATACCAAACCCTCTCCGTGCCTCAAAAAGCACGTTAAGCCGTTGGGCCCGGCTGTTATTCGTGGATCTTTGACAGTCGTTGCGGGTTATCAAAAGCCCGAAAGTCTGACAACCAGTTTTACCAACAAGAGGTATTGCCCATTATGTTATGTGTATCGTTATAATTAAATGTATTGATTCCTGAATGTTCATGATTGCACCTACCACTGTTTGTCTCTAGTTGGGTCACCCAAAAGTTGGCTGGTAGAAAATGTTTATCGCATTAAATCCGCCTCTGTAGGTACATTTGTGTCCATAAAGTATTAAAAAAGGAGAGAGATAGTAATTTTTACCGTAATAATTTTAAAATGGACGAAGATTGGCCACGCCTTATATTAGTAAAGGAGAAAAGTTAACGTTCGTGTAATCTGAGACTTTACAGGCGTCCTTTTTATTTACCCCCGTTGGGGTTTAATTGTAAACGACAATTTATAATGTTTATACCAGCTCAAAATTTAATTAAAAATGTTTTTAGCGAATTGGGGTTTTTCTTCGAACTCTCTAAGAGGTTACTTTATTATTAGTTAGTAGTTTGTTTTATGAGCTCGCTTATACCCTGTCCATTAGGAAAGCCGTTTTTTTGACAGATGGAACTAGTGATTGCCGCAACAGACAATACTTTGATTGATACACGTACGGTATTATAACGTCTAGCCATAAATAAAATAATTCACTAAGTTAACTTTTACGTAATCAAAACGCAAAATGTACGTTCTAAGACAGCTGTCAAAAAACGGTTGTGAAAATCAGGGGTGAGATAAACTCACCCCTGATTTCATAAATGCTCATCATGAAAATCATCAAGTTCTGTTGCGTAAAGTTCACTTGGAACCTCACTCAAGTCACCGCACACAACACACCGATATCAAATTATTTTCTCCGGGAAATCACATTATTTTGTTCGGACATTTCTAATATATAAATAATAATAATATTATAACCGTCCCGCATGATGAGAACCTCGTGAAAGCCGAGAAATATAAACAAATCAAGTATCTTGACTTGACTCCCGAAGTTGTCGACATGTGGGATGTGGACTCAGCGATCATTGTGCCGATAGTCGTGACAGCCAATGGCTTAATAGCCAAGAGCCTCGATCAACACCCGAGGAGGCTCACGTTGGGCAGCTGGTGCAAGGGCTTGATTCAGAAAGCTGTACTTGTGGACACGGCCGGCATTGTTAGGAGGTTCCTCTCACTAGAGCCCTGACCGCCGGTAGCTTGAACCCTGTTCCCGATTCCGGTGGGTCCAATTTTTTTATTTTTAAATGTTTTCATATTGTAATGTTTAAAAATATAATGTATTAATTGAAATAAATGAGATACATATATTAGTAATATATAACACTAGCAGCGCCCCGCGGTTTCACCCGCATAAATCTCGATCCCATGGAAATATCGGAATAAAAAGTATCCTATGTGTCATTCTGATGTATAAGCTATACTACTGTATAGTTTCATAAAAATCCGTTCAGTAGTTTTTGCGTGAAAGAGTAACTAGATTTTGAACGTTTTAAATTACGGGAACACGGGCCAACCGGCTTTAGAAATGGGACAAGATTACCCTACCCCGTTTCCCACTGAATTTATAATAATACACTCAGGCCCTTTGGAGACTTGTTACATATTTGATTGCAGGGTGAAGTTCTGGATTACAAAGGACACTCGTTTCTTCCACTTAAGATTATCCCTGAACCACATTTTTACATACATACATGACTGCTACGGCTGGTCCATAAATTCAAGGTCGCTCTGCGAGCTATGGAACGGGCTATGCTTGGAGTCTCTCTGAGGGATCGAATCCGCAACGAGGTGATCCGGCAGAGAACCAAAGTTGTCGACATAGCTCACAGAATAAGCAAGCTGATTAGGCAATGGGTCGGCCATATTAGCCGTAGAACCGATGACCGTTGGGGTAGACGTGTTCTTGAGTGGAGACCACGAATCGGTAAACGTAAGGTAGGACGCCCTCGGGCTAGGTGGAGCGACGATCTTCGCAGGATGGCTGGTAGCAGCTGGATGAGAGTTGCCGAAAATCGAGTGGAATGGCGTGCAATAGGAGAGGATTATGTCCAGCAGTGGACTGCTATAGGCTGATGATCATGATACATGGCCGGAGTGTGACTTGTTTGCCGGGAGATGGATGATAGATGAGTGTCATGAATGTTGAAGAATTTGTGAGAAGATTGATGAAAGATAATAATTAGATAAGATACAGCCTAGCCTTTTCCCAACTATGTTGAGGTCGGCTTCCAGTCTAACCAGATGCAGCTGAATACCAGTATTTTACATAGAGCGACTGCCTATCTGACCTCCACAACCCAGTTACTGGGTAACACGATACCCCTTGGTAAGACTGGTTGTCAGACTTTTTAGCTTCTAAATACCCGTAAAGACTGTGTGTGTGTAAGCTATGTCAGCCGGGCCCAACGACTTTATGTAATGGGTGGTCACCCATCCACGAACCGACCTCGAAAGCGTTGCTTAACCTAGAACATCGACTCGTGTGGCTGTTATTACTTTGCCACGAGCCCTATAATACTTATCTTATAAAATATATACTTACTTATTAAAGATGGTCACCCATCGACGAACCGACCTCGACAAGCGTTGCTTAACCTAGAACATCGACCCCTGCTGCTGTTATTACTTACCCATGAGCCCTATAATTAACTTATAAAATACTTACTTAATTACAATTAAAAAAGAAACCACATTAGTCCTTGCGGCTTCTATGAAAATATCTAAAAACCAACTCCTTAAATCTCAACTACAACAATTAGATTTAATCATACAATAATAAAAGGTTCCTTTATAATTGGAGTTCTTCAATTACCAAGTACTAATTGGGGCTCTTCGCCAGAGGGGCTCTTTAAGAGGGTAAACAAAGACACGAGCTCTTTACCCTTCAACCGAGAGCTCAATTTCCCCTTTACATACTTATAACGGCCAGAAGGTTGCCTGTCCAGTGGAGCGGAGCGATCAGCGTACCAATGAAGACGGCCCGGAATTCACTTAATATGTACGTCGTAGGATAATTTAAAAAAAAAAAAAACAGTGGTTGTAATGGCAATCATATAACTTGATTTTTATTTTTAAGGTTCCGTACCTGAGAAGGGAAAACGGAACCCTTATAAGATCACTTCTTTGTCCGTCTGTCTGTCCGTCTGCAAGACCCTGTTTCTCAAGAACGCGTGAAGTTATCAAGTTGAAATTAATATCAAATACTCAGGGCTGCAATACCTTGAAGCAATGAAAAAATCAAACTTCTAAGTAAATTCAATCAAAAGATACGGGCGTTTATGCCGCATATTTTGACACTAGTAAGGGAATCAAAACCCGGGTACTTCCCGATGACCTAGAAACATGAAATTTGGCAAGAAGCAATCTCATGTAGCACAAGTAAAGGAAAAAATCTAAAAATCATAAATTTGTAGTTACAATTCAACGTGACGTGTGTATCTATGCATACCTAAATTTATTTCAACTAAACCAATTAGGTACAGGCACTTTTGAATTGTCAAGGGGTCGGTCAGCCAAAAAGATGAAGCTAGTTGCTAGTTGTCGTTATGGAAAAGAACGGGCAAGAAACTCCATGGACACTCTTTTGAATCACAATAATATGGTTACAAAGTATTGGTTACATTCATGTTAAAAAATATGCATATGAGGACGATGCAGCCGATCGATTGTGTAATAATCTCACCATGAAAAGTTAAGTGAAGTGAGCTTTGAGTGAGCAGTCAATCCCTAGCATTAATTGGGAATGACAGCTCACTCCACGCTCACTTCACCTAAGTTTTCACGATGAAATGGTTACAGAATCGCACTGCAGAACGTTAAAAGCGTCCGTAATGAGAAGATTAAAAACAGTTCAAATATTAAATTATTATTATGTTTGGTTCTATGACTTTACACACTAATCCGGTATATTCTTTACGCCCGGCGCCACACGAATAGTGTTACCTCCTATTTATCTTTAACTCTGCAACTCTCCGCCCGAAAGGACTTCCTTAATCAACTTTCCCAAATGTTCCCAATTACTCAACAAATTACTAATTCAGTTTAGTAACTTTACCTGGAGGATGTTAGGCTGGTAATTAAGAAAGGCAGAAAAAGATTAATAGGTTGTACTTTGATAGAGCTTTCTTAACGTGTGGACTTGTGGAAGGATAATCAATCATGGTGTTCTTAGGAAGGTTAGTTTTGCGGGGAGTGAATGGCATCTGAACTTTACTACTTTATTGATTAGTTATATCAATAACTACGTAGAACCGAGGGGCTTGTGGCTAAGTACAACAGCCGCAGGAGATCGATCAGGTTAAGCTAAGCTTGCCGCGGCTGGTCCCGGCTGTCATTCGTGGATCTTTGACAGTCGTTACGGGTCGTCAGAAGCCCGAAAGTCTGACAGCCAGTCTTACCAAGGGGTTTCGTGTTACCCAGTAATTGGGTTGTGGAGGTCAGATGGGCAGTCGCTCCATGTAAAATACTGGTATTCAGCTGCATCCGGTTAGACTTAAAGCCGACCCCAACATAGTTGGAAAAAGCCTCGGCAGATGATGATGATCAAAATCTAGCTCCTTTCATTTATTTAGATTAGTATAAATACTTTATGTATGTATTTGTAGCGGTATCTACAACGCCACATGCGAACAACGCGTCATACTGACGTCACGCAAATCCTGCATCTCGCAAGCAGAGTTTGCAGCGCAATTAGCATAGATACAATTTCCCAACATCAATCGTTGGGCCATTGCCCGCCAGACACAACACCCGTCTGGTCGGCTCCCTTTTCTATGGAGGATTAGTGAACTTTACACCCTGTTCCTCATACCTCCAAATATTTACTGAATTATGTAAGTGGTACACCACAGACTACCTACAGAATTTGTCTCTCCTTCCTCTTTTTAATCCATCCAAAGGTTGTCTCTTAAGACACTTAGATCGCTCTTAAGCGCTTATTACACTATCCAATTTTAAGGAATGCTAACTAGGAAATCGGCAGATGTAATCGCAGTTAGAACAGTTCTAACTGAACTGTTCTGTTAGAGTGTTCCTAGTTAGCATTGCTTAAATTGGATAGTGTAATAAGCGCTTTAGCGATAAGACCGCCCATTGTGTCACCCTTTGTAAAATTTATATATCTGTAATTTATATGGTGTACAAAATAAAGTGTATTCTATTCTATTCTTTGTGAATGTGAGAAAGTTGTGGCCTTTTGGTGTGCCTTGAGAGAAATTTGTATCCCATTTTCTATTTTATTAAGTATCTGGTACTTGTTGACAGGCCTACACTGTCCTCTCATACCCATCAACACTTTAATTTGAAAACATTGTAAAAGTCAAATATTGTTAAAAGAGTAACCGTGGAGTTTCTTGCCGGCTCTTCTCCATAGAAAACGACCAATTGGAACCGTGCATCTAGCTTCTGACGTTTCATAAGTGTCCGTGTAGGTTTATGTAAAATAAAATATTTTGATTTGATTAGAAAAAAAGAAAAATGCGATTTTTTTTTAATTGTTGTTCTACAGGCTGACTTGTAATTTGACGTAAGTATTCCTTCCAGGGCGGGATAGTGTGACCCATTTGCAACAATTACGCATCCCATAAAGCCTAGGCATAATATACGACGGCTTCTTCGGGGGGCTTCAGTTAAAAACTACCTAATTCAATGTCAGTAATCCATGTACCAAAAACAACATAACACCACCAAATTGATGTCAACAGAATGTTCCAATCAGGATCTAACGACCCCGAACCGCCCTAACTTTGAAAGCCATGATGAATCGTTTACTCACAACACATGCATACGTAATTACTTACTCCAACTCGCATTTAAAGCTCATTTTCACAGGGAAAGTTTCTTGATTGTTGTGTCGCGAGAATGGTCTTGCAAGACTTTTAGGCGAGAACCGGCAAGCGATTATTGCTCTTATTTGCTTGCTTCAACATAACTGGCTGTATTTACAGACAAGTAACCTCTGCCTAACCTTTCGTGGGAAGGGTAAACAGAGAGGGCATTCTCGTAATTTTAAGAACGTTCACAGTCTGAAGGCCACTCGTAATTTAAAACGTTCAAAATCTAGTCGCAGTCTCATCTCGGCTATAAACAAATGTCAAAAACTTGTCAAAATGTAGGGAAATTAGACGTATTTTTGACAGATTGAGACTGAGATCAGACTCATCTCGGCGATAAACAAATGCCAAAAACTTGTCAAAATGTAGGGAAATTAGACGTATTTTTGACAGATTGAGACTGAGATCAGATTGTGAACGTTCATAAAATTACGAGAATTGCTCCTCTGATGTCAGTCTACGCACGAGCCGAGCGAGCGAAGCGAGCGGTGCCGCGGCAGCGGCCGGAGAGTGCCAGAAACAACTAGACTGTATAGAAAAAAAATATGGAAAAAAAACAGGCTACTAGAAAAAAATATACTACCGGAATAGTTAATATTAATATTACCTGTTTAGAATTTGTCCCAAGTGGAAAAAACACCCTTGTAATAAAACGTCTTCAAAGTTAGAAATGGTAAATTGAAAACTGACGATACTAAATATTTGGAAAATTTTATTTTGCGTAAAATGAGTTATTCCAACTGAAATATTTGACTACATAGAAATTGGTAAAAGTACTATTTGGTAAACGAGTCATTGTTTAAACGTTCACTTGCCAAACATTAGGTTTGCGTTACGATTAGGTATTTGTGAAGAGATTTTTTGCTAAGTAATAATTTGGCAAATGAAATTATGCGGAATTTTTTTTGGGAAGTGATAATTTAGCAATTTCTTTTCGATGATACAAGTGAGACCCCAAAGAGATGGCCACTGGAGTAAAGCTGTGACCGAATGGTGGCAAAGCGCGTTGGGTTGACGATATCGTCAAAGTCGCAGGAAATACCTGGATGAGAGACGCACAGAACTGGGAGGTTTGGCAGAAGAAAGGTTAGGCGGAATCACCCAGCAGTGGTTGATTTCGGTTTGAAATGATAAAGTAACAAAACTGAATGTAATCAATTACGTTACAGTGTCATTTTGAGCTGAGCGTACTCAACTGATAAAGACACAGGATTTAAGGCCCAGAAAAGATGTCTCCGATCAATGTTTAAACTTAAAACTACATACAGTTGCAAGCCTTCATCTAAGCAGGACAGTCACGAGCACCAATATGTCAACACTTGGCAACTTTCAATTGCGATTTTTCCGTGAAATAACGAATGCAACGTTGAAATACGACACATTACATAAACCTATGGGTTCGAAAATGTTATGCTCGTAACACCATACAAATTCGTTCAAAAATAAAGGAGTAAATCGCTTTTGAAGAAAGCCGAGTGTATACATACTTTTGCTCGTGACTGTACAATATCTTGAAACTTACTAGCATTTATACTTTCGAAGTGGCTATGTTTGTAAAGCAAAATCCAAGTTGTTTTAAGATCTACATAATGTGTAACAGTGGACTGCTGTAGGTTGGTGATAATGACCAAAACAAGATATTTATAGGAAAATTACCAGCTCATTCTAAAAACCTAACAAATTCTTCAACACAAGACATAATTACCTTTATACTCCTACATTTAGGAAATTGAATCTTTCTAATAAGAACAAAGTCGCGTCACATTTGAACAAAGGCTGAATCTTTATTGAATTTGACTTGAAAAGTTAAAGTACCATCAGATTGAATTATTAACTTCAGTACGCTATGTACAGGAGTGGACTCCTGTAGGCTGATGTTGATAATGATATTGCATTCATGCATTCATTCATTTCATTCATGCATTCATTTTAAGTGTGTTAAATTTATTTTTTATATTACTTAATTAATTTTTCTGTTACCTTTTTAAATTATTATTTTTGCTGAATTCGCTTTAAATTCAGTATAACTTATTCATATCTGTATGCCGTTATCGGCAAAACATAGTGTACCTATATATTTTAATAACAACACCTGTTTTTGCACCACCTATGTTTTTAAATAAAAAAACTTCGACTTTGACTTTGAGAGAGTCTTCGATCAAAAAAAAAAAAAAAAAGTACTACTATTGATCGAAGGAGTGAGTTGTTAAATTCGAAGACAAGTATCAGTACGAGGCCGCCGATAAAACACTACGTCTTCGTCGAGAATTGACACAGACTGTCAGACATGCCATTTATGAGTGACGGCGATTCCGACAGCTTCACAAAGGCGAACTTTTTCAAAAATTCCGTATCATGCGCCATTTCAGAGGTTACCCGAACGCTGCCAATTTTGAAAGACAATGACGCCTTCTGACAAGCGAGTATCGTACGTACTGTACAACCTGTCCCATCGTTAGCGATTAACGAGAAGTGAGTGTATGATGGCGACGAGTTCTGGGGTTCTAGTATAATAACAACCCAGAGTTTGGAAGTTGGGTGTGTGATACCCCTGTGCCTCGGAAAGCACGTTAAGCCATTGGTGCTGCACCTGATCTCTCTCCGTTCGTGTCGGATTGCCGTCCCATCGGACTATGAGAGTAAGGGAAGAGTGAGTGTACCTGTGTCTGAGCAAACACTTGTGAATTATAATATCTCCCGCGCCAAAGGCTAGTTTCGCTGAGATTGGTTAACATGGCCGAAATTCGGTCTGGAGGGCCACACGTACGTACAAGCGTGAGTGGTTCAGCGAGTGTTCTGCCCGCCAAGCGAGCGTCGTCAATAACCCTTGTCGCTACGATAAACAAGAACTCGCCGGCGTCCGTGTGAATAATCAGCGACCAACCATTAATGTATTTATTTTATTTTACCATTTATGTACACACATATAAACAGAGAAGAAAAACAGAACAGAAAAATAGGTAGAGAGGTGTGATGATTATTTCACAAGAAATCTCTTCCAGGACACGCGAAAGAGGACAATAGATACAGAGATGTAGACAGCGTGTGAATAAAATAATGCAGCGTGCGAATAAAAATAATATGTACTTACATACAATCAAAAAAAATTAACTTAAAAAAACTAAACAAAAATTACGAGAATATACTAACATTAACAAACATAACATACATACATTATATTCTAGAGTATTTTTTACATTTCATCGAACTAACACTTATATATACTATATACAATTATATACAAGTCTATAATACGAAAAAATATAAAAAAAGGCAGGAGCTCATTGGGCATCAAAAAATTCGTCCGCTTCGCTGTCAATGGGATAGGTGCCCAAAAGGCTGGCCGCATTTACCACGTTGGATGGCAATGCTGATTCTTTGGGCTAAAAATAAGCCAGCCTTCTGGTCACGTTAAGAGTCAGTACATACATACATACTTCTAAAATAGATGTCACTAGAATGATAATAATTATAATTATCATACTCAAAATAATAAATTTATACACAACTATGATGATTATGTATCGCGCTGTCGCTGAAAACCGTCTTAGCATTATGCTGAGCGATCGCCGTTTTACGTAGATGTGACGCATATTTTCCCCCAACTTGTTATTTTTTTGTGTTTGTGTTCTTTTTCGGCGACTTGTTCAAATCCCACTATCCTACTAATATTATAAACGTGAAAGTTTGTATGGATGGATGGATGGATGTTCGCTACTATTTCACGCAAAAACTACCGAACGGATTAGGATGAAATTTGACACACAGATAGTTTATAACCAGGATTAACACATAGGATAATTTTATCCCCATTTTCCCACGGGATCGAAACTTATGCGGGTAAAATAGCGGAGCGCAGCTAGTTATTTCAAATTTCTAAACGTCAAACGTATCTTCTCTTGTTTCTTTTCTTTACAATCTTTTGTACGTTTCCAGAAAATTGTTGACAGCTTGTCGCTTCCTTTTTACTAGTGGGACAGGTTTACTCGAGTAACTTTTTTATCTCCTCCCGCTGTAGCCTATTCGAGACGAGAATTTCTCCATGTGTAAATGAGCCATTATTAAACTCATAAGAACTTCGTTGAGATGTCGAACATAAAGTTCAAAACTTTTCCAACTTGCTGTCTGATGCGTGATGTGACTCATTAACACCTCGTTACGCCTGGGGGTGAAAGTTGGAATTCAAATGTCAATACGGGGGGATGGTAATTTGAATTGCTGTTTTGGGTGTTACAACTTTCTCGAGCCATGAAAAGCGCAAGTTACCATCAGCTGTTTAGCCTTTTTCCAACTATGTTGGGGTCAACTTCCAGTCTAACCGGATTCAGCTGAACACCAGTATTTTAAATGGAACGACTGCCTATCTGAACTCCACAACTCAGATACTGGGTAATACGATACCCCTTAGTAAGACTGGTGGTGAGACTTCCGGGCTACTGACGACCCGTAACGACTGTCAAAGATTCACGAATGACAGCCAGAGGTATGAGGAACAGGGTGTAAAGTTCACTCATCCTCCATTGAAAAGGGAGGATGAGTGAACCTCCAACCAGACGGGTGTTGTGTCTGGCGGGCAATCGCCCAACGATTGATGTTGGGAAATTGTATCGATGCTAATTGCGCGGTAAACTCTGCTGGCGAGATGCAGGATCACAACGCGTCATACTGACGTCACGCAACGTCAGTATGACGCGTTGTTCGCATGTGGCGTTATAGATACCGCTACAGGCTTAACGTGCTTTCCGAGGTACGGAGGGGTCTCGATATGTAAAGATGGTCACCCATCCACAGACTAACCGCGGCCAACGTAGCTCAACCTGATCGATCCACCTATGCAGCTGTTACTATTTAGCCACGGAATCGACGAAAAGCGCAAGTAGTTACTTGGTTGGTTTTTGAACATGATCTTTAGTCGTTAATTATTTCTATATGCAATTATTATATGAGTACATACCTAATCATGCTTTCTTTCCATGGGTGTAAGCAGAAACGACATAACGCCACCTGTTACGATCTTTACATACCTACTCCTTTTCCCTCGGTTACATTCATCATCATCTCCATTATTTATTACCAGTTTTAGCATTATTTAAACCCCGCGGTATTATCCGCATAAGTTTCAATCCCGTGGGAATATCGGGATAAAAAGTATTCTATATGTTAATCCTTGTTACAAACCATCTGTGTGCCAAATTTCATCCAAATCCGTTCAGGAGTTTTTGCGTGAAAGAGTAACAAACATCCATCCATCCATCTATACAAACTTTCACGTATAGAATATTAGTTTAGTAGGATTTGAAGTCTTCTTCCTCTCTTCTTCTTTGCTGTGACCGTCAGGGTCCCCATTACTCACGTCTTTGTAAAAAAATACTATAGAAATTTTCGTGTATTATACACATTTCCCTACTCCTCCGCGGAATACAGGCGTTTAAGTAGTTTCTAATCCGTTTCTTTTCTTTTGTTACAGACAAGAAAAACGACCTAAAAATGGCAGTATACCAAGAGTTGTTACTACCCAACAAAAAGATGGCGCTGTTACAACCATCATGAAACTCCGTTAGATGTCGCTACGAACATTGTTATGTGAAGTGTTAGAGTGAGATATAAATATTATTTTGTGATAAGTGCGAGTGAGATGCGAGACGGATCTAAACCTAAGCCTAGTGGCTCAGCGACTGGCCAGGGTTTTGATGATGAAGGTGAGTTTTTTCTTGGTTCAGTTACTAGTACTAAATTGATTTCAATCAAGCTACTACAATCTGTCAAATTTCTTTAATAGATTTTCAACTTTATCGCTAAAGCATTAAGGTTCAAGGGTTGATTGGGAAAATTTGACAGTTTCGGGTAGCTTGAACTGCTGGCGTCTGTACCTTTAGTTTTTAAGGTTCCGTACCCAAAGGGCCAACGGAGCCCTATTACTAAGGCTCCGTTGTCCGTCCGTCTGTCACAGGGCTGTATCTTTTGAAACGTAATAGGTACATTTGTAATTTTTAAAGAGTGTTTATTACTTTGGCCTCTACAACAACAAATAATAAAATAAAGGATTACAAGAACAAAACCTCATACAAGAAACGTATTTCTATCAGCGTGTTTTGCAAGAAAAAAAAAATTTTTTTTTCTTCAATCATATAACTATAAAGTTCATAGTAATTGATTACAATGTAGCGTAATAGACTCATAAGCAATTTAACTCTTACTTAATATTTTACGAGATAGATTATGTTAAAACTAAGAATAGTGTCAATTTGCACTTTTAAAAAAATATATAGCGTTAAATAACTGAACGCTTTTTCGATTAGTTAATGGTAAAACCGTTCTTGTTTTCCTTTGTTTGTACTTTCAAGTTGTTTCTCTGACCTTTTCAATGTAGTTTTTCCTGTAAACGCTCCCCCATCAAGGAATTATGCAATACAAGCAAAGTACTTCGTTTCACTAATGTTTCAACGCTTTGATAAAGATTGTTTTTCTTTTTTTACAAAAAGATTATTCAATTCAAATATTCCAGTATTTTTTAACACAATTAACATGAAATCTATCTCATATAATACTATAGAGTTCTACAAAGTAGTTTATTCCGTTATTTGTACACAAGCAATATTCAGTAGTCAACAAAATGGAGCTTGAATATTTTAGTTACAATTTTTATTTTTAAAGCCACTTTTGTAACGTGATCTCATGAATGCAACGTTTCAGGGGCACGTGTCAATCGGTAGCCTGAAGGCAGCATTTTAGTGACACGTTTACAAGGAAAATAAGATAAATAAATCTAGGCTGGTTTCTGTCTTTCAAATTGTAAATAGAAACAAACTTCTAGCGTTGGACATAAAGTTTCTTTTGCATTATAGAGTACAGGACGTATGGAAACAACGGTTTTGAAAAGGAGTACATTTATCTGCACCCTAACTGCGTAACACACTATCAATCACAATCTGAATAATTTGGAAGAATATTATAATAATTATAAAAATGACCATGTCACGTTGTACTGGGATCGGTCTATCATCACTGACAGGACTGTTGTCGCCAACAAACCTAATATAGTGGTGATAGATCGATTAGCGCGCCGCGCAATGATTGTCGATGTTACCATTCCACATGACGGGAACCTCGTGAAAGCTGAGAAAGAGAAACAAACATAATCGGACTGCGCGCTAAAATTCTTCCATACAAACTTTGAAACCCCTCAATCCCCTATTAGGGGGTAGTTTAGAAAACATAAAATGGCAAACTTCATAATTTATTAAGATTGGTATTGGTGCCAAGTTTCATGTTTATTAACTCAAGGAATAAGATTTTTCATTCAAACAAAATCCCCCCATTTCACCCTCTTAGGGGTGGCTTTCTTAGTTGATACTACCTACTCTTCACGAACACACCCTCCTAATTTCATGTCTCTAGGACCAGCGGTTTAGGCTGTGCGTTGATGTCTCAGTCAGTCAGGACTTTGAATTTTATATAATATATAGATTGATGTTATGTTATGTGTCAAACTATTATACTATATCAAATTGTATGGGCACGTGTCGTATCGTAGCGATATTAATTTCTTGTTTGTTTATGTTCATAGCTGGGGAAGGACTCTGCAGATGATGTTGATTAATTTGATGTTCAATCAGGTCAAGTAGGAACTTGATTTGATTGAACATCAATATGCATATTGACGTAAACATGAGACTAATATTCTGTTATTCAAGTTAATTGATTGATCTATAATTACAAACAGTTCCAAGGGGTAAGGGGCGGGTAGCGGGATCGTACGAAAGGGTTACCGCTGCCCTGGAACAGAAAGGGCTAAGGAAGGAACACGGGTGGGTTTTAGTCAGTAAGAGTCTGACACTCCCTTCCGCTCCACCCAGAGCGGGAGGGGTCAATCAACAAATTAAAAATATCTTAAAGGTCTATTTTACTGTGGGGAAGTTTGGAATGGAGGATGTCAACGTGTAGGTTTTCAGCCTATGTCTAGCCTATTAAAAGTGAGCAACTCTAAAATAAGCTTATAGCGCACTTAATCTTATTTAAATAGATTGAGCGCTACTTTGTATGTTTGAAAATATGAAAATTGCATGAAATAAATATGTAGTTTGAAATTTAAAATTTTTTTTTTTTTTTTTAATTGATGATTACCCATCCTCAAAAAAAAAAGGGGTGAGGGGCTTGTTGCTAAGTTATAACAGCCGCACGGGTCGATCGATCAGGTTGAGCTACGCTTGCCGCGGTCGGCCCGTGGATGGGTGACCATCTTTACATACCGAGACCTCTCCGTGCCTCGGAAAGCAAGTTAAGCCATTGGTCCTGGCTGTCACTCTGATCTTTGACAGTCGTTACGGGTCGTCAGAAGCCCGAAAGTCTGCTAACCAGTGCACAAGGGGTATTGTATTACCCAGTAACTGGGTTGTGGAGGTCAGAAAGGCAGTCGCTTGATATAAAATACTGGTATTCAGCTGCCGTTCAGACTGGAAACCAACCCCAACATAGTTGGGAAACTGGTGACTGCCCCATTGGTCTCGTGGTTGCAAGCGCGACTGCTGAGCGCGGGGCGCGGGTTGGGTTCGATTCCCAGGTCCGGCAGTGTCATTCCCCCTTATTACAAAACAAGGTTTTTCTTTCGATCAGGTTTAAACCACTGACCCAGTTATTGAATTAAGAACCCAACTGTTATAGAAATGGAGTTCTTTAAACAAAAATGACAGCTTAGTTGGGTGCTAAATTGTCATTTTAGTATTAAGAACGTTGCCTAAATCGAAATAAAGTTCGAAATACAAGTACTGGCTCAATAGTTTAGGCTAGAACTAAAGTTAGGTTTCGTTTTGTAATAAGACGGATTGGGTTTTCCATTAGAAATTTCTTAGTAACGACTCGGAGTGAGTATCAGAGGTCGGAATTAGGTAGAGTTATTTATGTACCTACTTGCATCGACATGTTGATATTAATATGGATTCCCGGGATTTTTAAATACAAATAACTAATAATAAAAACCCCAGAGATTGATAAGACAAATAAAACAAAGATAATTAACATAAAATTTTTATTAGTATTTATTTACATTAATTCACAATACAAATTATGAACGGCAACGTCGCGCGTGCAGAGGTTTAAATTGAGCAAAAGTAAATAACATTTTTAATTCATAAATAACGGGATTTCTCTGCTCTTTAAAATTAATCTCGGGATTTGAGGCTTAACTACTTTATTCTTGCGCTGTATGAAATCAGTGTAAGTACAGACGCCAGCAGGTCAAGTTACCCGAAACTGTCAAATTTTTCTAATCAACCTTAAACCTTAGCGCTTTAGCGATAAAGTAGAAAATCTATTAAAGAAATTTGACAGATTGTAGTAGCTTGATGTGCTGGCGTCTGTACATGAATAACTCTACCTAATTCCAACTTCTGATGATTATGCTTGTCTACTCTGAATCAAACTCAAACTCAAAGCATTTATTTCAATTGAACCATTTACGGGTACCTACTTTTGAATTGTCAAGGGGTCGGTCAGTCAGAAAGATGAAGCTAGTTGCCCATTCCAAAGCGTAGTAGGTGCCTATGGAGAAGAACGGACAATAAACTCCATGGACACTCTTTTAAATTACTTAAATTGTTACAAAAATATTCATTACATTATTCATGTTGAAACCGCTGGTTGATCATGTTGATCATGTTGAAACCCTGGACAAGTATTGCCATACAACGTGGCGATGCCGCCAGTCTCTTAGGGACATTACATAAGTCGACAGCGATGCGGAGGAATATTTCGACGCTATATTTTAGTTTGTTAATAGTTTTAGATAGGTTAGAATAAAATTTATATAAAATTTTGTGTTGAATTTATGATGAGAGAGATGCACAAAAAATGTACACAGTAAAACGTCCAGAGTACAGCAAAAAAAAATGTGGTGTCGGGGGGAACCCCGCCCCGGCAGGAACAAAGTCCAAAATGAAAATCCATGATGGCGGCTGCGAAAATTTCAAAATAATGAAAATTTTGAAAATTAGCGCTGCCGCAATCTTGGATTTTGCATTATGAAATCATTATCAGCTTCGGGACCCTCGAAAACTATGAAAACGACACCCACGTCAAAAATTTGGGATTTCTTCTCCTCTGCCGATCACTTTTTCTCCTGACAGTTCCTTTTGTTTATATGTATGTTATCTATCAATGTATTAGTATTTATTCTTGTATTTTATAGTAATTTCCTAGCTATTTATCCAGTATGTTGCACCTGCCATGTTTTTTCCCTGCATCACCGTAAGGTTGACTGGTAGAAAATGCCTCAGGTATTAATTCCGCCTTTGTACATTATTTTTTTTACTTGTGCATAAAGTTTCAATAAATAAATAAAACCATGGAAACTATCTCTCTCTGTCTTTCTCTCTATTATAGATAATAGAAAGAGACAGAGACTAATTTACTCCTAACGAAAGCGCCGTTCAAATAAGTACTTCGTTCCAAAAACAATCCAGAAATAAAATAATTAAAACAAGCCGTGGCAGCTAAGATGCAAAGAGGCCTGTCCTTTTCAATGAAATATCCCTCAATTATTAGTACGTACTTATCAGATCTGAACTTGAGGCTCGAGAAACGAATCCTTAAGTTTCCGGTTCGCCGGCTTCTTTAATATTTATTAGGAAGCCGTGTCGCATTGAGAGTCCACTTTTCTTTTCGACAATCCGGTAGGGGCAGGCTAAAGATTGATTTTTATTTTTTTGGTAGAAAATGAACTGATTTTTTTTTTTTTTTGTATAAGCAGCCGATTGATTCTGTTAAAATCTCACCGTGAAAAGTTAGGTGAAGTGAGCTTAGAGTGAGCTGTCGAAAGTGTCAATCCCTAGCATCAGTTGGAATGACAGCTCACTCCACGCTCACTTCACCTAAGTTTTCACGGTGAAATGGTCACAGAATCGCACTGCTGCACTTTTAACCAAAAATCCGAAAATAAACACTCACACTACATTTAAATAATGGTCTGGTATTATTACCCAATCAATGAGGAAATCACCCTAGATTTGGGGTATACCATGTATCGAGGGTCACGGAATCACTCCGGCTAGCTGAGCAAGCGGATGTTAAAATGACAGAGTGTTCTTAGTAAATTAGTGTTGTGCCATGATTCTAGTGATGTGACGTGCAACATACTAAATATCAGTTGCCGTTGAGACTCTTACAACGGAGTTCCGTCTATATAGAGTTTCTTGCCGGCTCTTCTCCATAGGAAACGACCTATTCGAGCCTTACACCTAACTTTCATCACGTCACATTATCATCATGTGTGTCGTTTCACCATGTAGGTTTTTTCACTGCTAGGGGTGGCCTTTGTTCAGGCCTCCCCCATATTCTTCCGCCTTTCCTTGTGCTGTGCCTTCTCAGTTCAATCAGTTAGGAACGAGTCCCAATCGTCAGGCCAGGCGTAAGAAACGCTGGCGTCATGTAGGTTTAAGTGAATGAAATAATTTGATTTTAAACTTTAGTTTTGTTAGACTAATCTAACTTATGAGACTAAGTCACTCCGTAAAGCCTTACGGAGTAGTCTTATAATATTATTATACATCACTTTGCAAACATAATATAATTATTATCTCCTTTATTTGAATATAAATATATATCCTACTAATATTATAAACGTGAAAGTTTGTATGGATGGATGGATGTTTGTTACTCTTTCACGCAAAAACCACTGAACGGATTTAAATGAAATTTGGCACACAGATAGTTTATAACCGGGATTAACATATAGGATACTTTTTATCCCGGTATTCCCACGGGATCGAAACTTATTCGGGTGAAACCGCGGGGCGCAGCTAGTAAATTATATTTTTAAATATTATAATAGAATATAAAAACATATAAAAATTGTAGCCCACCGGTATCGGGAACAGGGTCCAAGCTACCGGCGGTCAGGGCTCCAGAGAGAGGAACCTCCTGACAATGCGACCCGTGTCCATAAGTACCTCTTTCTGAATCAAGCCCTTGATCCAGCTGCCCGACAAGAGCCTCCTCAGGTGTTGGTCGAGGCTCTTGGCTGTTAACCCATTAAGTATTATTATAAACAAACTTAGCTTATTATTTCCCCACTACTGGGGCACAGGCCTCCTCTCTGTGAGAAGGATTATTATACTTAGACAGTTAGTATTAAAACGTAAAAAATATAAAATGTTAATCTTATAAACCTTTTTTTTTTAATAAAACGTTGCCCCACACTAAGAATTACTCCTGTATCGTATTGGGTGCGTTTTCAAACATTTAAACTCACATACACAAACAGCCAGACCCGGAACAACTACCTGTAGGCGATACAAATATTTGTTCCGTGCGGGAATCGAAACCGAAAATTTAAACTTGAACAACTCTAAAAATAGCCTAAACCTATTGTTCACAACAACTTATCATTAAAAAGCAATCAGTTTCCAGCTTCCGAAAACAAAAACTGCCTTTGACCGTAACGGCCGAAAACCGACAACGAAATTCAGTCAGACCCTCCAAACCGGGGTTTGTTTGACCCCGAAATACTTTGAAATATTGATCCGGGCTCAAAGAAAAGGCTCGGCCCAGAGTCTCCAGTTACTTTCGAACTTTATACCATGAACTTGTACTCTGTAAACGGATAGCTTCAACTACTTTTAAGGGTTACGAAGTTAAGAAGCTGGTTTTCTGATATAACCGAAGATGAGAACTAACTTTAGCAAAAAACCTCAAACAGTGAAAATATTCCAACCTGCAGTGCGATTCTGTAACCATCTCACCGTGAAAACTTAGGTGAAGGGAGCGTGGAGTGAGCTGTCATGCCAACTAATGCTAGGGATTGACACTAATTGACAGCTCACTCTAAGCTCACTTCACCTAACTTTTCACGGTGAGTTTTTTACAGAATCGATCGGCTGATTGGGAGTTATATGTTCAAGCCGTTTGGGGTTGAATCACTAGGGCCATGGGGTTCAAGTGCCCACTTGCTTCTTCGAGATATCTCCAAGCGGTTAGTAACTCAATTAGCTGCATATTTAATCCCAAATAACACACCCTTCATAAAAGCTGAATTCATTGAATGGGTGTATCATGCTACCGTGACGTCTTTGACGAACTTTATATACGTTATACTTTTAGCATTGTTCTCATGTAAGTAACTTTGTGTCTGTTTTTGAGAATAAAATATATCTTTAAAGTCTTTAAACCTAACCCTTACTAAGCCTCCGCTGTTCGTCCGTCTGTCAGCGGGCTTAATCTCAAAAACTGTAATAGGTATAGACAGTTGAAATTTTCACAGAGTGTGTATTTCAGTTGCCGCCATTACAACAAATAATAAAAATAAAATAAAGTTAAAAATGAAAGGGGGTCTCCATACAGGAAACTTGTTTTTTTCGGCGTTTTGTGCCTTCCTTCGTGTGCGAGTCCGACTCGCACTTGGCCGGTTTTATAGATCTCGTGTTTGACAAAAGGTTGAGTAGAAAAGTGTTGTGTAACACGACTGTTTTGGGTGAATTGACATCCAAATACAAAACTTTTACAAGGACTTTGAAACTTGCCTCGTTGGTTTGGTGATTGCATGTGCTACCGCTAAGCATGAGGTTAAGGTTCGTTCCCAGGTCAAACTCAAACTCTTTATTGCATTCATGTGTACATTTCGTTGTTACAATATATAAGTACATAATGTTTAAAAAATGATGAAGATATCGCCCGTTAAAGTTCCGCGTGACGTCACTTGCTTGCGACACTTTTGCAAGCAAGTGACGTCACGACCCCCCACTCCCAAATTTTGACGGGCTTTATCTTTGTCATTTTTTGTTTGATTGACAAAAGAAAAAATACGTGTCAATTATTTTTCGATAATCTAACTGACGGACGGACTAAATATAATTATTTTTTTACCCAGAAAACTACCCTATTTAATCTGTTGATAAATCTGATGTTACGTGATTTTATCTGGTTATGTGACTACGTTAATTTTGTAATAAAATATGTAATACCCATAGCAACCAACCACAAACACTTACTTTAGATTTTCAATCAGCCCAGCCTTTACCCAACTATGTTGGTGTTGGATTCCAGTCTAACCGGATGCAGCTGAATACCAGTGTTTTAGAACGACTGCCTATCTGACCTTCACAAACGAGTTACTGGGTAACATGATACCCCTTCGCCAGACTTTCGGGCTTCTGACGACCCGTAACAACTATCAAAGATCTTCGATTTAAAGCCGGGACCAATGGCTTAACGTGCTTTCCGAGCCACTGCGGGTCTCGATAAGTAATGGATGGTCACTCATCCACGAACCGACCGCGGCAAGCGTAGCTTAACCTTTGATAGACCCGTGTGGCTGTTATTATTTAGCCCCCCGAACCACTTGTACTTTTTTTTTTTTTGAGGATGGGAAATCATCAAATGACCCCTCCCGCTCCATCCAGAGCGGGAGGTGTCATTTGATGATTTCCCATCCAGTGAGAGTGTCAGACTCTTACTGACTAAAACCCACCCGTGTTCCTTCCTTAGCCCTTTCTGTTCCAGGGCAGCGATAACCCTTTCGGACGATCCCGCTACCCGCCCCTTGTACTTACATTTGATTTAACAGCAAATATTTACCAATGAGTTTCTCAGATTTAAAACCCAAAGTTAACCAACCAGCATCTAACATCACCTTCTCTTCCAGGTTCTTCAGCACCAGAGGAGACGACTAATGACGAAGAGTTGGCATCTTTGAAGAACATTCTCCGTTTTCCTGAGGAAGTGGCTCTCAGGTTGACCGACACCGAATACCAGCTCTTCTATCAGGTAAGGTTTTTATAACCTTCATACAAGTGAGAAGCAGTGGTGGCTCAGTGGAAACGGCCGCGGCTTACGAGTTGATGGTCGTAGGTTCGAACCCTAAAGGGTGCATAATCAGCCCATAATGTTCCCATTGCTGGGACACCGGCCTCCGCTCTGTGAGAAGGAGTGGCCTGTAATCCACCACGCGGGCCCAGTGCGGGTTTGTTGAAAGGCGCTTTACTTTGTGTATATTTCATCACCACTGCTAACTATAATTATACGTGTTTTTTCTTATATCCCATAACTCTAGGGAGTCATTGTACTCATCATTATGAACAACTTTTACTATGGGACCAAACCCGAAATCGCGAACCAAAATTCTGGTGTTCCCTACATTTTGACGAGTTATACGAACATAAATGTAGGGAACAGCTGATTTTTTTTCGCGTTTTCAGGTTTGGTCCCATAGTAAAAGTTGTTCATAATGATGAGTACAATGACCCCCTAGAGTTATGGGGTATCAAAAAAAATATACGCCGCTGCGTCGCATGATTGTGTAGCCCGTTTAAGAGTGTGAATCATGAGCCATAGTATTGCAGGTTGCAGATGTATTGCATCACATGGCCCAGCCATAGATTGCTTAGTCATAAGCTGTAATGAAATGTTTTTGTGATGGCCGAGCAATAGTTATCAATAGTATTTGTACCTACAGCCACACATTGGCGTGAAAGTATAGCCCGTTTAGAAGCACCTTTGGTGTATTTTAGCATTGCAAAATATTAGTCCCCATAATTTAGGAATTAGGCCCAAGGCTTGATAGATTGAATACCATTTTTCTCCTGTGACACCTGCCCACCAGAATAAATCGTCAAATGCCAATTCGTCTCGCTCCAAAAAGATTCGGGGACGGTATTGGGTAACCTGACCCACTTCGATTGGAGTTTGAATAATTTATTCGGCTGGCTGGATGATAGTTAAGAAAAGAGATGGAGGAAGATACCAAATAAATCAATCAGAGGCAATGCTCGTAATTTTAAGAACGTTCACAGTCTGATCTCAGTCTCAATCTGTCAAAAATACCTCTAATTTCCCAACAGTTTTGACTAGTTTTTGTCATTTATTGTCGCCGAGATGAGATTGCGACTAGATTTTGAACATTTTAAATTACTGGAATTGGTCTCCTTCTTGTGAAAGGTTCTTAAAACTACAATAATTGCCCCTCGAGAATGTTTTATACTTCTAAAAAATGAAGTCCCATCTTGTATTTAATTCGAACAAACAATATGTGAGTTACACATGTTTCCACTTTGTGTAAAGCCGGGATGTGTCGTGTTTCCGGATTCTAAAGGAAGTAGAGCATGAAGATAACTTTCAAGTTACCTACATTTTAGAATGACGACGAATGAATACACTTACAAACATGAATACAAAACCAGGGGGGTAATTCTCGTAATTTTAAGAATCTTTACAGTCGGTTCGAAGTATTTATCTGTCAAAAATACATACCTATAACATCCCAACCATGTATTTACTTTGCACTTTGATTTTCGCTTAAATGAGATTCATCATCTGCCTATCCTTGTCCCGACTATGTTGGGGTCGGCTTCCAGTCTAACCAGATTCCGCTGAATACCAGTAGTTTACATGGGGTAGTAATAAAAGCTCCGAAAAAAAATTTAAAATATGACCATACTCAAAATATGAAATTGACTGCTTTAAATACTAACTTTTCGACAACTTATAAGCGAATACAAATAAAGAAACGACCGAATAAAATGCTGAAAATAACAAAAAAATTAATACAATATTTGCCGACGTTATATTTTTCCACCAGCTTAAATTGCGTTTTACCGAAATCTACAGGTCATCATTTTTATCGTAACTTACCTATTTTATAATCAATTTTACACATTTTATAACTGTGGCGCTGTGGCTGTGTGGTTTGGTTTTACATTAAAAATATGTTTCTGGTCACAGTTATAACCTAACCTAACCTAGCTTTTTCGATTTAAAAAAGATATAAGTATGCGTGTTACGTTGCAAATTTCACTAAACCATAACTTTTCGGAAACTTAGTATTTTTTCGGAAGTTTAGTATTTTTTTCGAAATTTAGTTTATTATTTGGAAGGATAGAATATTTTTCGTAGAATTATAATCTGAATAAGCTTCATGTTTGTTTGTTAAGTACAACATTTTTTGTCGGTTAATTTGGTATTAACTTTTCGGTAATTCATTTTAACACAGCTTAGTTAGTATTACAGTTAACCACAGATTGCTGGAAGTTAATTTGTTTTTCGGAAGCTTTATTATTTTCCGTTTACATGGGGCGACAGCCTATCGGACCTCCACAACCCAGTTACTGGATATTACGAAACCCTTTGGTAAGACTGGTTGTCAGACTTTCGGGCTTCTGACGAACCGTAAAGACTCAAAGATCCATGAATGGCAGCCGGGACCAACGGTTTAACGTGATTTCCGAGGCCCGGAGGGGTCTTGGTATGTGAAGATGCTATCCACGGAACAACCGCGGCTAGCGTAGTATTAATTACTTAGCTACGAGTCCCCGGCGGGATCATCCGAAAGGGTTACCGCTGCCCTGGAACAGAAAGGGCTAAGGAAGGAACACGGGTGGGTTTTAGTCAGTAAGAGTCTGACACTCCCTCCCGCTCCACCCAGAGCGGGAGGGGTCATTTGATGATTTCCCATCCACAAAATAAAAAAAAAAGCTAGGAGTCCCTCTGTCGCTGAGATGAGATTGCGACTAGATTTTGAAAGAAAAGAAAGAAAGAAAGAAAATACATTTATTTAGCACAGACTAAAAGACACACAATACATCAGATAGCAACTAATAAAGAAAACAAATAGAAAGTATAAAACTTATGTAAGAAATTAGCAGGAAAGTGTGCCTCACGGCTGCACCAAAAAGGCCCAGTTCAGCAAAAAAACGAACGTTTTGAACGTTTTCAATTACGAGAATTTCGCCACTCTGTAATTGGCATTTTTGTTTTTGTTATGATTGTTATTTTGTTAATGTTTTGTAGCCGTCTGCCAATATTGTCTTGTCATAATGTCAACGTGCGTTGCCATAGGCCCCTGGCCTTGACATCAAGCAATAGACAAGAGTGTCAACATTTTTATGCTTGAGTACGAGTCTTTTTGACTATGTGTATCTTAAGTCTTTTTTCTTATTTTTTTTTTTAATATTATTAGTATTTAGTTGTAATTGTGCGTTTTGTTTGTGCAGAATAAAATATTTTTCTTTCTTTCTTTCTTCTTTCTAGAATTGGCCTTCAGGACAGTATTCCTTAAAAGTGTTGGTTTAAGTCCCATGTATTAGGGAGCGAGCTTCTTCCCATTCACCCAACCCAAGCACAAATTCAGACACCGTTCTGCTTTTGAAGAAATCCTCCTATAAAACCCCAAAAACAAACTCAAACTCAAATCATTTATTTCAACTAAACCAATTACAGGCACTTTTGAATTGTCAAGGAGTCGGTCAGTCAGAAAGAGGAAGCTAGTTGCCCATTCCAAAGCGTAGTAGGTACCTATGGAGAAGAACTGGCAAGAAACTCCATGGACACTCTTTTAAACCATAAAATTGTTACAAAATATTTGATGACATCATTCGTGTTGAAATTAACCATGTGAGAATGATGTAGAAAGACGTGCACAGACGTAACACTGCGCAACCTAGGAATCGAACCCAGGAAGATCAGCAGTGACGCTTGTGACCACCAACGAGGTAGTCTAAGCATTTAGAGTCTTACATTACTCTGCTCCAAGCGCGGGTACAGCAAATTGGCATCTGCAATTAACTTTTGTCGGCTGAGAGCGCTAAAATTACGCTTTCCTTTGAAATTTATTTATTAATCACGTGTTTTAGAAGAATAGAATAGACGGTGACCCCCAAACTAGGCATTTGCCTGTATCTTGGGAGTCAGAGTTTCGACATTTTCGAAGTGTACATAGTGTACAAGGTACATAGTGATTATTGGAAGACAGGAAAACAAAAGGGGGTTGTCAGACTTTCGGGCTTCTGAAACGGCAAGAACTGTCAAAGATCTACGAATGACAGCCGGGACCAACGGCTTCCTAAGGCAGAACGATTTGAAATCTCAAATTGACTCAATAATCTTCTCGGCTAAGAGCGCTAAAATGGCGCTTTCCTCATTTTCCTTTAACAGCAATAAAATGCAAATGGCGCTCCTTTATTTCTGTCTTGTCTGGTGCAATAAATTATATTATAGTGATGTCGTTAGATGCCGTAGCAAAATAATAACAAGCGCACGGTTCGATCGAGGAATAAGTTACGCTTGCCGTGGTCGTTTCGTGGATGGGTGACCATTCGAAGTCAAAGTATTATTACCAGCATTGCGACATTTATTTTTTAAATGTCGCAGCATCATGCTGAGATAGGACCCTTTTGGCATCGTATAGGACTTTCTGTTTCATTTTGTTACTTTTTAGGGCTCCGTACCTCGTTCCTTCCGTTATTGCGACTCGTACAGGAGGATCACAAATTAAACTAAATACAGTCAAAAAGAAAAATAAAAATAAATTATATTTAAAAAAAAACCGGTCAGGTGCGAGTCGGGCTCGCGCACCGAGGGTTCCGTACAAATTTGTAGATCGGTAACTACAAATTTACGATATTCGGATTTTTTCCTTTACTTGTGCTACATGACATTGCTTCTTGCCAAATTTCATGATTCTAGGTCAACGGGAAGTACCCTATAGGTTTTGATTCCCTTGCGAGTGTCAAAATATGCGGCATAAACGGAACATGAACGCCCGTATCTTTTGATTGCGTTGAAAAAATTTTTCACTGCTTCAAGGGATTCCAACCCTGAGTATTTGATATTAATTTGTTATTAACTCCACGCGTTCCTGAGTAAAAGGCTCTTGACAGACGGACAACGAAGTGATCTTATAAGGGTGCCGTTTTTCCTTTTGCGGTACGGAACCCTAAAAATAAACTAGATGGAGTTGACGTTTCCTATCTGAATACCCTTGAGAGAAATAGCGAAACAAACTCAGGGGTCAAAGTCTCTTTTAAGGTCCAGACATAATCTTGATCAGGTCTAACGGGCTGGCAAATCCAGGTCAAATAAAACCTATTTGTATTCTTGATATATTTTCTTTTCTAGAATTTCCTTTACACACGCACCACCGCTAAACTTTTGTTAGAGTTGCTTGAAACCTACAAGAATAATTCTAATATTATGTACAGACGCCAGCACATCAAGCTACTACAATCTGTCAAATTTCTTTAATAGAATTTCAACTTTATCTCTAAAGCATTAAGGTTCAAGGTTGATTGGGAAAATTTGACAGTTTCGCGTAGCTTGACCTGCTGGCGTCTGTACAAACTTCTAATACTAAATAAACTACAAATTATTAATCTAACTAAAACTATTAAAAATCTAAATATTGCGTCGAAATATTCCTCCGCATCGCTGTCGACTGGTAATGTACCCAAGACACTGGCGGCATTGCCACGTTGTATGGCAATGCTTAGCCTCTGGCCAAGGTAAAAGCTAGCCCTTGTGTCACGGGACGTGTCAACCAGCTGTTTAGAGATTTCATTGAACAAGCCATGAGCACTCGGAGCCCACGGCCCGAGGGTTTCATCCCCAAACGGCTCGAAAATATAATTTACGAAAAGCCAAAATTAATAAAAAATGTACCATACGAACAATCAACTAGAACTATTAATAAACTAAAATATGGCGTCGAAAAATTTAAAAGACTGTTTAATTAAAAAAAAAACCCAACTGTATAATGGAGGTATCCCAAACATAATTATGGCAAAATATAATAATTAAAACAAGGCAAAGTATTTTCCAGTAGACCAGTAGATATTGCCGCCGATTCCCTTGTTCACAAACTAAACTAAATTTAAATTCAATGCATCTTTTTCTTTCTATTTCAGTGTGAAAAGGACAAAAGAAAAGATATAGTTTAGTCCTGTCAAATTAGTCAGCGCCTGACGTAAATTGACGTATTTTTAGTAGCCATGTTTTTAATCACGTCTAAACTGTCTATGGAGTATCTTAATTTGACAGGACTAAACTAATATCTAACTTCTGCCCCTTTCTTAGCGAAATAGAAAGAAAAAGATGCACTGAACTTAAATTTAGTTTAGTTTGTGAACAAGGGAATCGGCGCTATTAACTTTGAAAACAATCACAAAGTTATAATAACAATGACTCGACTGCGTACAAATTTAGACAGGATCGATATTTAAGGGACCTTGCACACTATGCTCGACCACGACCAGTGGTCGCACAGACAAGGGGGGGTAATAGCGTAACACACCCACCTCATCATCTGCCTACACTTTTCCCAACTATGTTGGGGTCGGCTTCCAGTCTGAATACCAGTATTTCATTTATTTATTTATTTATTCATTTATTTATTTATTACAGCATGGAAGACTTACAGCTAAAAAAACAAACAAAAAATAGGAAACAATAGTCGACAGAAAGCCAATTACAAGTCTTCGCGTTTAGACTTGTAATAAAATTTGTGTTGTGAACATACAAGCAGTAAAATATTGCTATAGTATACTATATTTAATAGTAATAACCATTTACATGAAACGACTGCCTTTCTGACCTTCACACCCCAGTTACTGGGTAATACGATACCCCTTGGTAAGACTGCTTGGCAGACTTTCAGGTTACTGACGACCCGTAACGACTGCCAAAGATCCACGATTGACAGCCGGGACCAACGGCTTAACGTGCTTTCCGAGGTACGGAGGGTCTTGGTATATAACGATGGTCTCCCATCCACGGACCGCAAGCGTAACTTAACTAACTACTTCGATGGTCTTTTTTTTTTTTTTTTTTTTTTTTTTTTTGTGGATGGGAAATCATCAAATGACCCCTCCCGCTCTGGGTGGAACGGAAGGGAGTGTCAGACTTTTACTGACTAAAACCCACCCGTGTTCCTTCCTTAGCCCTTTCTGTTCCAGGGCAGCGGTTAACCTTTCGGAAAATCCCACCGCCCCGGCAGGCTTCGGCCCTGTGGGGCCCCGTCCTCTGCTGACATCTCTTTGAGGCGCGCGTGGAACACAACGCGCCGTCCAGCACGGGCCTGGTCCTGATCGGACGGTGAGCTACCCATTACTCACCGCCCGCAGGCCCGCGCCTACGGTGGCCGGGAGTCGTCACGCGGCTCCCGACGCCCGGAGCGTCTCCCGCGGCGGCTGAGGCGTGAGGTTCTTTCCCTCAGCCTCCCAGCCACCTCCTTCGCTAGCATGACTGCTTCGCAGAAGGAGGTGACTGCCTCCCATTCTCTCTCGCCCCGGACCATGGCTTGCACCAGGGCCGGGCGCGAGAGGTCGCCGCCGTTGCCGATCGCCTCTACGAGGACACGGCGGGGCTCCGCCCAAGCAGGGCAGACCTCCACCGTGTGCTCCACCGTGTCCTCTGGGCGATCCTGGCAGTGGTGACACCCGGGCGTCTCCTCCCGCCTGATGATGTGCAGGAACCTCCCGAAACATCCGTGTCCGGAGAGGACCTGCGTCAGGCGGTACGTGAGAGCACCGTGACGCCTCTCTAGCCACTCCTCAAAGAGGGGTCTTATCGCCGCTATCGCGGCGTGCCCTGCGCTGGGTTGCGATAGTCGCACCTTCCATTCCGCCATGAGATCGCGCCGGAGGTCCGTCCGCTCCGCAGCGATTTGCCGCGGGTGCAGAGTTACTTCGATGGTCTTAGTTTATCTTTTTGTGATTTCAAGTGACTGCTATGTGAACAGAACCCAGCAATGCATAAATATGTAAGCTGTCACGCCCTTTATGCCTGGAGGCTTTTATTTGGGTAGTAAGTTTTTTTATTTACATTTTAATTAATTATTTGGTATATTGGCGTGGCTAGCTGACATAAAATGGCAAATAATTTAATTTTATGTTCTGGTTTTGTAATGTTAATTACAGAACATAGGTACCTAGTATTGTATACAATCAAGTATTTTTTTAAATTGAACAGACAGCTGTGCTGCTGGGGAGTTGGTTGCGCCACTTCTTCTTCCCAGCAATAGCACTAGGAAGTGGTGAAGGGCGGGTGTTTTTGGGAGACTGTCTTTTGTAATTTTGACGTTCAAAAAGTGCTGATTCTCAGCCTAATTTGAATAAATGACTTTTGATTTTGATTTTAACCTGATCGATCGACCCGTGCGGCGGGTATTACTTAGCCACTAGCCCCTCCTTAGCCACAAGTCCCTCCGTATTATAGTGAGTGAGGTCCCTTATGCTGTTCGGCTGACTAGGTCGGTCACCGTGTGTTTTAAATCTATTCTGGTCGCATATTGTCGCGGCACTCACAAATTGGACTAGTTTTCAGTTTGAGGAGACTTTATGACTGTTTTTGTGAACAATGTATTTGGATAACAACTATATTGTTATTGTTTGAGATAGAGGGGCTTGTGGCTAATGGATAATAGCCGTACGGTTCCGTTGGTTAAGCTACGCTTGCCGCGGTTGGTCCGTGGATGGGTGACCATATTTACATATTTTTTATTGTTAATTAAAACCAATTACAATAATTAAGATAAAGATATGGTAGGTATACAAAAATATTTCAAATCTAAATATATATAACTCAAAGGTGACTGACTGACTGACATAGTGATCTATCAACGCACAGCCCAAACCACTGGACGGATCGGGCTGAAATTTGGCATGCAGGTAGATGTTATGACGTAGGCATCCGCTAAGAAAGGATTTTGATCAATTCTACCCCCAAGGGGATAAAATAGGGGATGAAAGTTTGTATGAAACTTTGTCAAACTATATTTCTTAACGCGAGCGAAGCCGCGGGCAAAAGCTAGTACGAACATATAATAGAGGACACCCTAGCATGCTTCTTCTCACAAAACGTCAGACATACACGCATAATTTTACTCCATTCATCGGCAAACAGATCACATTCAGGATAGGTGGTCAGGGGGGCATTAAACATCCTTAAAGTACGCACAGGGGACTCAGCTCTGGCGACAGTTTTAGATGACGGCGGTGCGAACAGATTGTGTCGACGGCTTTGGTGATGTCCGATGTATTTGTCGGGAACAAATAGCCGACAGAAAAGATCATGGAGTTCGGGACTGTCGATGCGTCCTCTGAGAGTTTTGCAGGCTACTGTGAGCTGTTGAAAGCCACGTCTAACCTCCAACGACACAGGCCAGGCCAGGCGACGTTGTTCCGGGTCTGGCTGTTTGTGTATGTGAATTTATATGTCTGTAAACGCACCCACGACACAGGAGAAATTCCTAGTGTGGGGCAATGTTTTGAATTGAAGCCCAACACTCCGAGGAGGTAATTAGGGTACATGATAGGAAATAAGTGATACGTCTTTTTATATAGAAATCTCAGGAAAGTTTTTTTGTACCTTTTCTAACGTTAACGTTTGAGACGCAGTGTAGGGATGCCAGATACAGGCACCAGCCTCAAGTTTACTACGAACCAAAGTGGTGTACAGAAGCTTAATTACATTTGGGTTGTGAAAATCGCGGGCATTTCTCAAAACAAAACCTAAGCGCCTCAAATAAATAAATAAATAAAAAAAAAAAATTTTTTTTTTTTTTTTTTAAGCGCCTCAAAAATGACTTGGCAAGAGAGGAGACGTGACGACATACCACCCCTCCGTACCTCGAAAAGCACGTCAAGCCGTTGATCCCGGCTGTCATTCATGAATCTTTGATATTCGTTCCGGGTCGTCTGACTACCAGTCTTACCAAGGGTTATCAAAATCAAAATCAAAAGTCATTTATTCAAATTAGGCTGAGAATCAGCACTTTTTGAACGTCAAAATTACAAAAGACAGTCCCCCAAAAACGCCCGCCCTTCACCACTTCCTAGTGCTATCGCTGGGAAGAAGAAGTGGCGCAACAAACTCCCCAGCAGCACAGCTGTCTGTTCAATTTAAAAAAAAAATACTTGCTTCTATACAATACTAGGTGCTTATGTTCGGTAATTAACATTACAAAGCCAGAACATAAAATTTAATTATTTGCCATAATATGTCAGCTAGCCACGCCAATATACCAACAAATATAATAAAAACTATACGTACTCAAGCTAAAAAATAATTAATTAAAATGTAAATAAAAAAACTTACTAGCCAAATAAAAGCCTCCAGGCATAAAGGGCGTGTTATATATCGTGTTATATATATATATCGTGTTACCCAATCACTGGGTTGTGGAGGTCAGATAGGCAGTTGCTCCATGTAAACTACTGGTATTTAGCTGCACCCGGTTAGACTGAAACCCGATCCGAAAAGTCTAGTAAGATTGATAGATTGATATTATACAGTATTTGTATGCGAAAATGTAATTAAACAAGCGTGTACCTAATCCATCAATGCTTGTCAAAATGTCAGCGATGCAGCTTTGTGTACTTAACAAAGGGTGTTATCCGAACCGGATTATATCATTTGCATACGGATTGATTTTGGCTCTCTATATATATTAGTTTGGAGTGTTGCCATCTAAAATTCTGAAAATAGTGAATAGGTTTATTCATTTTTCATTCACGTTTCTGCTCCTGCTGAAGCTACATACTATTCCTTAGTCATACTACAAACTCAGTGTTATAGGTCATCAATGGCAACACGCATTGGTCAAAGACATTCGTCTTGAGACACTGCGTTAGGTGGAACGAGAAGATCGCTCAGAATGGGCCTTATTTAAAGGCTAAAAGTCACCCAAAGGGCAATGGAGAGGGCTATGCTTGGAGTTTCCCTGCGTGATCGAATCAGAAATGAAGTGATCCGCAGGACAACCAAGGTAACCGTCATAGCCCGAAGAATTGCCAAACTTAAGTGGCAGTGGGCAGGGCACATTGCTTGCAGAACAGATGGCCAATGGGGCCGAAAGGTTCTGGAGTGGCGACCGGCGTCCCACAAGGTGGACTGATGACCTTGTGAAGGCCGCAGGAACCCGTTAGATGCGAGAAGCACAACAGCAGTTTGGAATGGGTGTACCTAAGCATGAGCATAATCAGCCTAATTATAATGTTCCCACTGGTGGGACACAGGCCTCCTCCCTGTAAGAGGGATCGGGCCATAATCCACCACGCGGGCCCAGTGCGGGTTGATAGATGTCACATGTTTTCGAACTTTTGGCTCTAAGACATGCCGGTTTCCACATGAGGTTTTCCTTCAAAGTTTTGAGAGCAATGGTGCGCTTGTCTGGGTTCGAACCCACGATCTATAAGTAGTAAAACGGCGTCATTACCACTACTGCTCCTATCTACACGTGCGTGTGTGTGTATACAATGCATCTGCAATTTCAATTTGCAGTCAAGACCCGTACAAAAAACGCCATTTATTTGGTCCAGCTGTCACATTGACACTGAACAGAATAAATCAGTGTGCCATGTTAAAAATGGGGGCTTTTAGCCACTATAGGAAGGCGGGACCACAGTACAGAGGAAAGTGCAGTAGGGCAATGGAAGTTTTTAATGGGGTCAGTGTAAATGGAAGATAATATGATATGTAAACTTAGCAGAAGAAGCAGGACTTGTGGCTAAGAAATAACAGCCGCACGGTTCAGTCGATAAGGTTAAGCTATGCTTGCCGCGGTTGGCCCGTGAATGGGTAACCATTGTAGCGGTACCTACAACGCGACATGCGAACAACGCGTCATACTGACGTCACGCAAATCCTGCATCTCGCAAGCAGAGTTTATATTTTTTCTTTTAAAGTAACAAAAAGAAAAATGAAACATTATTAATCATCATCACGTCATATATCATCAATTATCTCTTAGGTTAGTACTCTCAGGGGTAGCTCTTGGCTTTGGCCCGTGTTACCCTAAAAAACCGGCAGATCAGTGCCGAGATACAAAAATGTATACAACCAAATAATCATTTATTTATTTTATTTAAGGATTACCAACGAGATACATTACAATTATCTTAAACCATTATATAACTTGTATTATTATACATTATCCTGTAATGCACACTCAATTACAGGTAAAGCAACACACATTATCGAGTACACATGCTCTGAATACATAATTAAATTATATATATTAAAAAAAAAGAATAAAAATAATAATTAATTATTTAATAAAAACGTTTACAAAAGGTGTACAATTAGCCAAGAGTGGAAAATTTCCCATACAATTAAACAGAAAGTCCTATACGAGGGCAAAAGGCTGAATGTTGTTGAAATGTCAAAGCCATACCTTCTGCTAGTGCGTTACGCAACTACCTCGCTTTATTAACATTTCGTAACAGAAAGTTTATTCCAAGGGACAGAATGGCAGCCCAAAAGATACTTTATTTATATACGCTGATAACGTGAGGTCATAAGTTAGAATCCGACTTGTTGAACTTTTCCCAAAAAACCGAGTCACCTTTAGAATAATTTATAGGCTCCGAAAACAAATCACTGGGCATTTAAATGCGGCCTTTACTTAAACGATATTGGCTATTAGTTCTACCAGAAATAGAAATACTTGTTAGTTTGTGAGAAATCGATTGGACAACTACTAACAATGTGGTTTCAGACAAGTTTTCGCCTATAAGCCGTTCGACTGCCTCATTGGTATAGCGTTCGCAAACGCTACTGCTGAGCATAAAGACTCAGGTTCGACTTCAAGCAGGATAATATAAGCAGGATAATAATCTCAGGGAGGATCCTCCGACCAGACGGGTGTTATGTCTGGCGGGCAGTTGCCCAATGGTTGATATTGGGAAATTGTATCTATGCTAATTGCACGGTAAACTCTGCTTGCGAGATGCAGGATTTGCGTGACGTCAGTATGACGCGTTGTTCGCATGTGGCGTTGTAGATACCGCTACAGTGTAACACACTATGACCAGCAAAAAGTTTCATTTTGATATGCCCTTATGTACGAGAGCATACTTTCTTCTTTCTTTTCTCATCTTCCATAGGAAACGGGAGGATCCTCCGACCAGACGGGTGTTGTGTCTGACGGTCAAATGCCCAAAGATTCAGGTCGGGCCGTTGTATAACGCTAGTTGCGCGGTAAACTCTGCTTGCGAGATGCAGGATTTTGCGTGACGTCAGTATGACGCGTAGTTCGCATGTGGCGTTGTAGATACCGCTACATAGTGTTATATTATGATAACTTGAGGTTGTAAATTAGAATCCAACTTGTTGAACTTTCTCCATAAAACGTAATTTCCTATGGAATAATTGATAGGCATCAAAAACTAAATCACGAGGCGTTTAAATCTGTCCTTTACGAACTAAGGCTATTAGACCAGAAGTAATTATACTAATCAGTGTAAATATACTGGTTTGTTCTGTGAGAAATCGATTGATAAACTAATAACAATGTGGTCACGTTTCGCCTCTAAAAATAGAATAGAATTAAATGCTCTGTATTATGTACACAATAATATATAAATTACAGATATAATCGTAAATTTATGTAGAAATTTTACAAAGGGTGACACAATGGGCGGTCTTATCGCTAAGAGCGATCTTTTAAAGACCAACTTTGGATGGATTAAAAACGAGAAGGAGAGACAAATATTGTAGGTAGTCTGTGATGTACAATTTACATAATACATACTAATGTAAATAAATATAATTATAATAATAAACATGAAACAGGAGCAAAGAAAATATAATTATGATGAATTGTTTTCTGTCTTTTTACTTCTTGTGGATGTCATGAAGAGTCGCTAAAGGATTATCCCACAGCAAATCCTACTAATATTATAAATGCGAAAGTTTGTATGGATGGATGGATGTTTGTTACTCTTTCATCCAAAACGGATTTGGATGAAATTTGGCACACAGATGGTTTATAACCAGGATTAACATACAGTATGTAACAAAAACCCTGTTGTTCCAAGTAGGGACGTTTTCAGAATCGATATCCGATGGTAATTACGTAAGTCAATCAAAAAAATATTGAAGAAAAAAAAATCAAAATAAATATTTTATAATAAATATTTGAAAAGTAACACTGATTGCTCACCCCTGCAAAGAGAAATAGGTAGCAACCGGTCGCTTTGTCGCTGCCCGCCGCGCCGCACACTACCATACTACACTAAGGTCATGAACTCGTCACGTGTCGTTCACATCACTCAGCTGTTTGACTGATAGATAACACTTTGGGAACGTTAGTTTGAATTTTTCAAAAAGTTGGCTTATCAAGTTTGACGATTGATAATTACAATAAACACATAACCAGGCCTCCGTCACTCCATGTACTTGCACGTTATAATTACCTACCGCCCGGCCGAGCGGTCCGGGCCGTTTGCGGCCCAAATTCAGTGCTGTGGGATCGCGCCAAAGAGTATAATAATAATACGGGAATCGCGCGGTGTGAAGCAATCACAACTGTACGTTTGAGTATTTAGGCACATTTTAGCATGCAGCGGTTGCTGACGAGACGGAGTAGGCTATTATAGCAGTAGGTAATTTTCTACTAAGTGAAGTATTTATTACGTAGTAACTATTTAGTCATTTGTGACATAACTAACACTTTAAAATTAATTTATTTACCCACAGAGCACGTACTTCCGTAGGGTCTTCTTCAAACATCACGAGGATTTCTTCCTCAATGTCATGGTCTCGAGTCCTCGGTTATCCTTCGTCAATACGATGTTGGTCTCGACCGTGCACAGACCCAATGTTGAACGTCCGTATGTGGAGACGTTGGGAAGTTACAATATTCCTCATTTGAATAAGACATTTTGGAAAAAACGCACACACAGAATTCACTCACAAAATCACAATAATTTGGTTCTTTTTCTAATGCTGTCAACGTACGATACATCCGTCCGGGAGTAAGTTGCGCGGGCGACTGAGGGACAGTGAGGGGGACAATCGGCTAGTGGCGGTCGTATAAAGGGAGTTTGTGCGTGCCGCCTGCTTTGTGTTTTGGCGCCAACCTGTCTAGCTATCGCGAATCAAAGGGGCCGCCGCCGGCGGCGGCAATCTTTATCGACCGTAGGCTAGATCCATTAGTACTTGTAAGTACAGATGTTAAAAACATTTTGTAACAATGTATCGAATTTAAAAACTATCTGATTATGGACAATGTTCGGCCACCATTGTTTTTTTTTTAATAATAACTTCAATAATGGTAAGCCTATAGCTATATATATACGCTCCTACAAGGAACAACAGGGTTTTTGTTACATACTGTATAGTATACTTTTTATCCCGATATACCCACGGGATCGAAACTTATGCGGGTGAAACCGCGGGGCGCAGCTAGTATTTATATGTATATAAATACTCTAGAACATAATGATTAACACATTTTTTTAATTAATGAAATTCTTATAAATTGTTTTTAAACATTCTTTCCTCTATAATCATTTAGCGTAGGTGTACGGTACACTCCTCCATCGCCGACTCAACCCTTCGGGGAATATGAGTACAGCCATGATCTAATATGTAAATATGAATTCCTGGGAATATGTTTCTTAATACATTCAATATTCTAGAAATTCCTATTAAAAGCTATTAGTGAAATTCCGCATATTCCTACCCTTTTCCCAACGATGCCGATGTTAGGTTCGGCTTCCAGTGTAACTGGATGCAGCTGAAAACCAGGGGGTCTACTCCGAAGTGCAAAGTGCGAATGTTCGGATCGGACCGACACATGGCCGAGCCGAATATTATTGAAAAATGCGAAAAAAGTTCGGATCGGCTCACTTGGTTCGGGACCATAGTCAATATTCGAAAGAGTGTAGGAGTGTAGGATCGGAACCGACCGAACCAAATAGTAACTTCGTAGCAGGAAACGGCCGAACATTCGGCCGATATCACTTCGGGGTAGACCCCCAGTATTTTACATGGAGCGAGAGCCTATCTGACTTCCACAACCCCCGTTACTGCGTAATACGATACCCCTTAGTTTGTCAGACTTTCGGGTTTCTGACAATCCGTAACTACTGTCAAAGATCCAAGAATGACAGCCGGGACCAACGGCTTAACGTGCAACCCCAGACACGGAGGGGTCTTGGTAAAAATGGTCACCAATCTATGGACCGACCGTTGCAAGCGTAGCCTAACCTGATCAATCGACCCCTGCAGCTATTATTACTTAACCACAAGCCCCTCAATCATCTTCACTAGTATTTTTTTTTTATATTTTGTTTTTTTTTTTACTGTGTTTAGTTTAGTTCATGATCTTTCTGTACGAGTCGCAATAAATAATTTTTCTTTATTTCTTAAATCCTATATTCCTAAGCTACTACCTAAATTCCGTATATTCGTAGCTACACGTGTATATCGCTATTCACGTTCATACTATCCTATCAGCCAACATATTCCCATAAATAATCAGTTACGACCCAACTTCGAAAGGTTTATTAACGTTATCCTACTGAACTTCCTGCACTGTGGTCTACCACAGTAATCCCATTTCCTTCGTTCAAAAGGTCGACAATTCACAATCGATTCAATGCTTAAACGAAGAATAAAACTTACCCACGCACTTATATAAGACCAGTGATGGCTCAGTGGTAGCCGCCGTGACTTACGAGTTGCAGATCATAGGTTCGAACCCAGACAGGCGCTTTACTTTGTGTAAATTATTTCATCACCACTGCTCTCAAAATGGTGAAGGAAAACATAGTGAGGAAACCGGCAAGTTCTAAGACCAAAAATCAGAAGACATGTGGTCTATCAACCCGCACTGGGCCCGCGTGGTGGATTACGGCCCGCTCCCTCTCACTGAGAGGAGGCCTGTGTCCCAGCAGTGGGAACATTACAGGTTGATTATGACTATGACGCACTTATACACGGTTATCGCGGTGTTGTTTTTTTCCATTAGGAATTTCTTAGTAACGGGTCGGAGTTCGGAAGTTGGCGGTGTGATATCGGGCCCAATCAGAATAATTATACACCTTGTTCTTCACGTTACCCATAAACTTTGGCAAACGCTTCTATAGCTTTTACAAGTCAAATCTAACAAAGGAAGTAGTACTTAAAAAGGTTTCGTTACAAAGATATTTGTAATTTCATATAGGGCTGATTTGTCCATCGCCAGATAACTTCTATTCGAGGAATAAAATTGACGTTTGACAGTTTTTGTACGAAATAACTGTCAAAATTTCAAAATTATTTTTCGAAGAAAGTTAACAGATGATTAAAAAATCAGGCCTTTACGAAATTTCAAATATCTTTGTAATTTCATTGTTGCTGTTATTATTATTATTATTTAACCAGTGTCTTGCGGCTAAATAATAATAACAGCCGCACAGGTGGATCAAAGGTTAAGCTACGCTTGCCGCGGTCGGTTCATGGATGGGTGACTGTCCATTACATATAGAGACCCCTCCGTGCCTCGGCAAGCACGCTAAGCCGTTGGTCCCTGCTGTCAGTCGTTTATCTTTGACACTCGTTACTGAAGCCCAAAACTCTAACATACAGTCCTAAGTCCTATCCGCACACAACAGTGCCGATACGTGAGAGACAGTTCCGTACCGTACTGTTCCGTGACGTGCTATTCATACATGTCAGTACCAACGCGACGCGTGCAGTTATTTTTAGTACCTTGCAGCAGTTTGAAGTGCTTGCAAAATGCCTCGATATTCAAGATCACAGTTAGCAGCAATTGCTTTTATATTAGATGAAGAAATTCATCTGAGAAGTAGGAAATGGGTTCATAACGCGTGGAGGAAAAGAGAAGAAGGAGAGACGCCCAATTCTAGCCCAATATTATTCCTTAATGTTGCTTTAAAATTATTGTCCATGTATTTTCTATGTGAAAGGTCATCAATTGCAGAGTGTACACAGACCAGGCCCGTGCCGGACGGCGCGTTGTGTTCCACGCGCGCCTCAAAGAGATGTCAGCAGAGGACGGGGCCCGACAGGGCAGAAGCCTGCCAGGGCGGCGGGATCTTCCGAAAGGGTTACCGCTGCCCTGGAACAGAAAGGGCTAAGGAAGGAACACGGGTGGGTTCATTTGATGATTTCCCATCCTCCAATCATCCAAAAAAAAAAAAAAAGGTACGCAGTCGCTCCGTGTAAAATACCCCAACATAGCTGAGAAATGGCTAGGCAGATCTATTTTGACTTAACTAAGGTTCCAAGTGAACTTTACAGAATAGCATTTCAGATTTGAATATGTAACGTGCAAATACAATTTGTCCTGAATTACTACACCTCATTTATTTTTTGTATCATAAAAGTTTCCCCTAAAGAAAGCTTACAAAGGCGAAATAAGGTGTACACGGAAAAGGCCATTTAAAAAAGAAATAAAGTGCGCTCGTGGAAAATTTGCGGCGTTCAATGTTCTTAAATATATTCTTCCTCCATGTGCCATTCGTTTGAATACCTTGGATAATGTTATAGAGAGTGAAATTGACATATGTATAATATGATTGGTTCTTATAATATGTAGGGTCAAAGGCTTATTTATTATCTATCGATAATATCATAAAGTCCGTCTTTGTACAGTATTTTTAGGGTTCCGTAGCCAAATGTGCCATCTGTGAACCGTATTAAGATTTTCACACAAAAATAGATAAAAAACAATAAATTTTGGGGGTTCCCCTTGGAACTGAAACTCAATTTTTTTTTTCATCAAACCAATACGTGTGGGGTATCTATGGATAGGTCTTCAAAAATGATTTTGAACTGAATATTTTGCGCGAGAGACACTTCCAAAGTGGTAAAATGTGTCCCCCCCCCCCCCTGTAACTAAAACCCCTTCTAAAATAAGGGAATGATAAAACTAAACAAAATACATAATTTACATTACCATATAAACGGATTTGGATGAAATTTGGCACACAGATGGTTTATAACCAGGATTAACATATAGGATACTTTTTATTTCCATATTCCCACGGGATCGAAACTTATGCGGGTGAAACCGCGGGGCGCAGCTAGTACGTATATAAAAAGGAGGGGAAATAATCGAAAGCAAAGCACAAATAAAGATAACAAATTACTTGAATATATAAAAAACACAAAAAAAAAAAAATTATAACATGAAAGAAATTTAGTGACACTATGACACACTTTAAATCAAAATAATTAATATACAAAGTGCTGTGTGCGTCTCAAGGTTGCACCAAATGGGAGTCTAGCTCAGCACGTGTCAGGCAATAACATTTTGCCCCACTCGGGAATCGAATCCAGGACGTCATGCTCAGATATTACGCTTGCTACCACTAGCCCAACCAAGCAGCCTGGTAATATTGATAAATGATGAAAAAACTTACCCGTAAAATCGGGGTTCAGAAACCTGCCAGGGTAGAGGGATCGTCCGAAAGGGTTACCGCTACCCTGGAACAGAAAGGGCTAAGGAAGGAACGCGGGTGGGTTTTAGTCAGTAAGAGTCTGACACTCCCTTCCGTTCCACCCAGAGCCAGAGGGGTCATTTGATGATTTCCCATCCGAAAAAAAAGGGGGCTCAGAAAAATCGTATTTACTGCACTCAATCTACAAATGAAACCTATTATTACGTGTGTACGACAAAGTGCTTCGTCGAGAACTTTTTGGGTAATTTCATAATAAAAGGTAGAGGACAAACATTCCTTTAGAGTTTAGATGACTCTGCATTGAGACGTTTTACGGTTAGGAGGGGCAATGTTCGTGTTCATAAACTTCTTATGACTGACATTGTATTGTTACGCGTATTTTCCATCTCACTTTAGGAGCCCTTTTACAAAAGCAAAAAAAAAAAATCTCTGAAGACCAAAATTTCAGTAATGGTTGTATTATTTAAAATTTTGTAAATGATGCCTAAATGATAGTTTTATTCATAACTAGCTCTGATCTATTTTCCATCTCACTATAGGAGCATTTTTACAAAAAAAAAACGCATAAAAAAAATAAAAAAATTCAAGAGATTTCAAGGTACATACAAAAAACTACAATTAAATTAGAATGTCAATCAAAAAGAAGTACTTATCATTCAAATAGTCGTTTAAATTATAATAACATTTTTTACATGGCAATTCTTTAAGTTCCTTTTTAAACCCATACCTGTTTCATTTCCTTTGGGATTTTGTTAAAAACTTACGGAGCTACACAGAATATGCTTTTCCACATTAGGGTAGGTAACCTAATGGACAGGGAATAGTAGTATTTACTCTGTAGATTATGTAATAAGACTAAAACACAAAACCTTCTTTCTCATCCAACACAATGCTTACTCTGAAACAATGAATGAGAGCCTGAGGACAAATATTTGAGCGGCCTACATACAACTCTGAATGTTTGCTGAACAGATTTGTAAATGCGATGTCACAGAAATTCAATGATGCGATTTTCAGACGTCGTCTACGTTTTATGTCGGAGAAGGCACGCAGTTGTTTCGCAGCTTATGTCGTGGTAAAGAAAATAAATAAATTCTTCTAACAAAATCGAAAGTTACTGGTGCCGATTCCCTTGTTCAGAAACTAAACTAAGTTCAGTGCAGTTCAATCTTTTTTCTTTCTATTTCATTAAGAAAAGGACAGGAGATAAATATTAGTTTAGTCCTGTTAAATTAGTCAGCGCCTGACGTAAATTGATGTATTTTTGTAGCCAATTTTTTAATCACATCTAATTTGTCTATGGAGTATCTTAATTTGACAGGACTAAACTAATATTTATCTTCTGTCCTTTTCTTAATGAAATAGAAAGAAAAAGATGCACTGAACTTAAATTTAGTTTAGTTTGTGAACAAGGGAATCGGCGCTACTGTCTGCGTTGTATGGATCAGAATTTTGGACCACAAAAGGGATGAATGAAAGGCGATCACACGCAGCTGAGATGACAAAGCTAAGATGGATCTGTGGTGTTACACGAATGGATATCTGATAGGTACGATAATCAGAAATGAGAACATAACAGCGAGTCTGAAAGTGGCATCGGTAACTGAAAAGTTGTGTGTCGCTGTTTAGATAGTCGCTGAGAAATGCTTGCGACTAGATTTTGAACGTTTTAATTGCGAGAATTGATTTTCAAATGCACTTTCGAACGACGAAAATAACAATAAAATAAATTGATTCCAATCACTCCTTCCAAATGGTAGTTTTCGTATGGAGAAGAATGGGCAAGAAACTCCATCGTTACTCTTTTATTGTATTTTACATTAATTAGCATACATTAATTATATAATTATATGTGAAGACGATGCACCTAGAATAAAAATTAGTATACCACAATAGATAAAAGAATTAAAAATGAAACCATGACAGATAAATTAATAATGTGATAGATACAAGTTGCTCACATATTTACAAACATTGTAAAAGAAGACGATTTTCATTAAAAAAAAAATAGCAATAAGTTAAGTAAAGTTAGTAATAAGTCTTCAGATGCCTTGTCTTACTTTTCCCGACCCTTATCAAACCGATTGTGTCGATTAGAACGATGAGGCTGTCAAAAAATTCTTCCTTCACCGACATTTAAACAAAAAACGTGCGGGCTCGTGGGACCTCACGCAGGAACGAAGTTCAAAGTGAAAATCCATGATTGCGGCTGCGAAAATTTCAATATGACCATAAGTTATCGCAGCCGCCATCTTAGATTTTTATTTTGACCTCACTACCGGTTTTAGCACCCTCCAAAACCATGAAAACGACACCCATGATGATATTTTTTACACGACTGCTCAAAAAGGAGTGTCATGTATTCAAGGTTGATGTATGTTTGTATGTATGTGAGTTTCTATTTACACGACTGCCCAAAAAGGAGTGAGATTAAAAGATTAAAAGTGTTCCACAGAATGGTCCCCCGACTGCATTGACTATTTTATTTATCTGTTTAGTCAGGGAATACAACTTGTTTATTACTTTTTAGTTCGTTTTTTGGCAGGGCAGTCGTGTTTTTAATTCTTTTTTTTTAGCCGCCATCTTTGATTGCATTTGATGGATTTGCATTTTGACCTCAATATTGGCTTCAGCACCTTCGAAAACCATGAAACCTGCCTCTGTCTCTTTCTATAATTTGCATAACGCTTTTTCGTTACCTGATGATTTCTACCAGTTTACTTCTACCACACGCTCCGTTAAAGAACTAATAACTATGTGCTCTTTCTAACCCACATTTTTGTCCGCAGGTGCCTCCAATCGACTACCTACGACAAGTGACGCTAGATCTTGGCGGGGAAGGTGTCCTGGGTGCCGTGAATGAGCGTCAAATGATCAGAAGAACACCTCCTACACATACAACCTCCAGGAGTTCTGTCAGAGCACTTATTAGGAGATTTAACGCGGTAAGTTTAAATATTTTTCTTAGGGCAGATTTTTCCAACGCCAGTTAATTTTATCGGAGGGGCTAGTGGCTAAATAATAACAGCCGCACGGGTCGATCGATCAGGTTAAGCTACGCTTGCCGCGGTTGGTCCGTGGATGGGTGACCATTTTCGCATACCAAGACCCCTCCGTGCCTCGGAAAGCACGTTAAGCCGTTGGTCCCGGCTGTCATTCGTGGATCTTTGACAGTCGTTACGGGTCGTCAGTAGCCCGAAAGTCGAACAACCAGTCTTACCAAGGGGTATCGTATTACCCAGTAACTGGGTTGTGGAGGTCAGATAGGCAGTCGCTTCATGTCTGGTATTCAGCTGCATCCGGTTAGACTGGAAGCCGACCCCAACATAGTTGGGAAAAGGCTCGGCAGTTCCCAAAAAGTGCCAACGGGACTCTATTACATTCCGAAAACCGAGAGGATGCGTTCCTGTCGCCTGTTCGTTGGACATGATTAGGAACTAATAAAGTTTCATGTGACATCTACTAACCAGCACTGGGTCCGCGTGGTGGTTACGGCCAACTCCCTCTCAGAAAGAAAATAAAAGCAAGAAAATACATTTACTTGCGGCAAACATGACGCATAAAAAAGAACAAACACACAAAAAAAAACAACAAGTTGGGGGTAAACATGCGTCACATTCACACAAAACGGCCATCGCTCAGCATAATGCTAAGACCCTATACGAGACAGAGCCCCAGCGCTGGTTTTCAGCGGCAGCCGGCGTTGACGTGATGACGTCAACCAGTGCAGCATGCAATTATACATCACCTCTCACAGAGAGGAGGCCTGTGTCCCAGCAGTGGGAACATTACAGGCTGATTATGGTATGCTATTTTCAACTTGCATGGTTATAGGGGTAACCGATGTAAGCGCTGTAGGTGTATTTTTATTACATTGAGTTTTCCCAACTCAAACTCAATATCAGTTGAGTTTGAGTAGCCATCAGTAGGGACTAGTCATCTCTTGATTACCACGACGCATGTAACACCATTCAGCGCAACCATTTTGAAGGGAGCTAAATGATGCAACACAAATGCGCCACCATCAGCGAGACATTCATGAGGAACAGGGTGTGAAGTTCACTCATCCTCCATTGAAAAGGGAGGATCCTCCGACCAGACGGGTGTTGTGTCTGGCGGGCAAGTGCCCAACGATTGATATTGGGAAATTGTATCTATGCTAATTGCACGGTAAACTCTGCTTGCGAGTTAGTATGACGCGTTGTTCGCATGTGGCATTGTAGATACCGCTACAACATTAAAGTGAGCATGACATACTCTCAGCCGCCAGGGCACATTCAATGCAAATAAAGACGTACCCGGTAAATGGTACTATTATAGAAGTGGTGGCGCAGTATTAAAGGCCGCGAATTACGAGTTGTAATAGGTCGTGGGTTCGAACCCAAGCAGACACTTTACTTTGTGTAAATCATTCCACGACCACTGTGCTCCAAATGGCGAAGAAAAACATGTTGAGGAAACCGGCATGTCCTAGAACCAAACATCGAAGACATGTGACATCCACCTACCCGCACTGGGCCCGCGTGGTGATTTATGGCCCACTCCCTCTTATAGAAAGGAGGACGTCCCAGCAGTGGGAACATTGTTGGCTGATTATGTATGGTTATGCAGTAAATGCTTTATAGTTTGAACGTAGTACTCACACAGGCAACGATTTTCGTACTAGACACAGCAATATCTATCTAAGCAAGACTGTAGTCAGTAAAGCTAAATATTCTTGTCCGAAGTAGGTCGTGTTTGCCTTTAGGCGTATTTGCTTGCTACAAAGTCCTATATACTCGTAGTATGTAGTGTAGGTACCTAAGTTATAATGGGCAGAACCCACTCAAGTACCAAGTTAAGTACATCTGTGATTATATTTGTAGAGGAAGGAGTAACTTTCAATTGTACGTTTGCGTAAGAATTATGTTCATTATTTTAGTGTTTAGGTACTACAAACATACAAAAGCTATGTAAATTCAAGAAATTATTTATTTATGGAATTTGTATGATACCTAATTTTTTATTCAATTCATAACTAGTAGTGGCTTTTTTTTTCTAGGAAGGGCTTGTGTGGCTATGTAATAACAGTCGCACGGGTCGATCAATCAGGTTAAGCTAACCTTGCCGCGGTTGGTCCGTGGATGGGTGACCATCTTCACATACCAACCCATCCGTGCCTCGGAAAGCACGTGAAGCTGTTGGTCCCGGCTGTCATTCGTGGATCTTTGACAGTCGTTACGGGTCGTCAGTAGCCCGAAAGTCTGACAACCAGTCTTACCAACAGGTATCGTATTACCCAGTAACTGGGTTGTGGAGGTCAGATAGGCAGTCGCTTCATGTAAAATACTGGTATTCAGCTGCATCCGGTTAGACTGGAAGCGGACCCCAACATAGTTGGGAAAAGGCTAGGCAGGTGATGAACTACTTAGTGGTTTTTCTATAACAGGACAAAATCTTCGTAATTTTATACACATGCAAGTTGCGCCCCGTGGTTTCATCCCCATAAGTCTCGATCCCGTATGAATATTGGGATGAAAAGTATTTTTTGTCATAATCCAGGTCGTGGTCTACCCATGAGCCAAATTTCATCCAAATCCGTTCAGCCGTTTTAGCGTGAAAGCGTAACAAACCAACTTACAAAAAATAAAATATTTTCTCTTTATATCGTATTGTTAATTTATTCACAAAAACACAAGAATTACAATTTACAAGCTAACACTAAAATATATATACTCGTACATATCTATCTATACTTATAATAAATCTGTAGAGAGGTCAATTCTGTACATGAAATATATTTCCAAAATAACTATCAGGGGGTGATAAGGGATCGATACTGATGCCAAAAATGCAATCAGTAAAATTTTTGTCTGTCTGTCTGTCTGTCTGTCTGTCTGTCTGTCTGTCTGTATAACCGTTATAGAAACAAAAACTACTCGACGGATTTTAATGAAACTTGGTACAATTATTTTTCATACTCCTGAGCTGGTTATAGTATACTTTTCATCACGCTACAATCAATAGGAGCAGAGCAGTGAAGGGAAATGTTGGGAAAACGGGAGAAGTTACTCCATTTTTTACGCTTCCGTCGCGTGTGCAACCTTAATGGTTAAAGCTACACAGAAATCATGTATGACGGAAATGTTCTCCTTAAAATTACATAAAAAATATCCCACGAGAGCATATGTCTATCTTATAAGGTTGACTCACAATAACACGTGTAACTCCCGATAGCTTAGCAGTTCGAAGCTTTCTGATTATATTTGTCTACTCTTACATTTATAACACTCTCAGTCATTCTTAATTAAAAAAGTTAACATTATTAACTATTCCATAAAAAAGAATCATAGAAATCGGTATAGAAACACCAAAGTTATATATGAAATACGCTAATAATAAGCCATCGCGCGTGAATACTGAATCACGCTCGACGCGTCTCGCGCCTATAAAATTCAAAGTCCTGACTGACTGACTGACTGACCGACTGAGACATCAACGCTCAGCCTAAACCGCTGGTCCTAGAGACATGAAATTTGGAGAGTGTATTCTTCGTGAAGAGTAGGTGTCCACTAAGAAAGGGTTTTTCGAAATTCCACCCCTGAGAGGGTGAAATGGGGGGATTTCGTTTGTATGACAAATCTTATTCCTTGAGTTAATAAACTTGAAACTTGGCACGAATACTTATGTAAATAAATTATGAAGTTGGGCATTTTTTGTTTTTATAAACTACCCCCTAAAAGGGGATTGGGGGGTTTCAAAGTTTGTATGGAAGAATTTTAGCGCGCGGTCCGATTTAATCGAAACTCAGTGTTTATACCTAAAATTGAAAGGAAAGAATAATGTGTATCAGGGTTTTTCGAAAATGTACCCCCTGACGGCCTGAAAAGGGGTAGTCAATTTTACAGGGGAGGATTTTACAGCGTGGCTTGATTAACTCGAAAATTGGTATAAATAATCTTTGAGTCAAGTTATGAACACATCCCAAATGATTTTTCAAAATTCCACCCCTGTGGGGGTGAAAAGCGGGGATACAGTTTATATGAAAAATCTTATTCGTTAGATTAATAATCTTGAAAATTAGCATGAATACTCGCCTAAGTAAGCAATAAAGTTTATCATTATTAGTTTTTCAAAACTACCCCTCAAAGGGGATATAGGGGTGTTAAAGTTTGTGTGGAAGAATTTGTACGCGCCGTCCGATTAACACGAAACTCAGTGTACTTAAGACAAAAATAAATAATAATACGTATGAGGGTTTTTCGAAAATCACCCCCTAACGGGGTGAAAAGGGGTAGTTAATTTTACAGGGGAGGATTATAATAAGTGGCTTGATTAATTATAAAATTGGTATAAATAAAATAATCTTTGAGTCAAGTAATGAATTTTTATAAATTTTTTAAAATTCCACCCCTGTGGGGGGAAAAGCGGGGATATAGTTTATATGAAAAATCTTATTAATTTAGTTAATAAACATGAAACTTCGCAACAATACTTGCCTAAGTAAGTAATAAAGGTTATCATTATAAGTTTTTCAAACTACCCCTCAAAGGGGGATATAGGGGTGTTGAAGTTTGTGTGGAAGAAATTGAATGCGCGATCCGATTAACTCGAAACCCAGTATTGATACTTTCGACAGAAAATAATTAATAATAAGTATGTAAAGTTGTCGCAAATTGACCCCTGATGGGGCAAAAAGGGGTAATTCGGTTTTTAGGGGAGGATTTGAACTTGAAACTGTATGTTACATTTTCACGACTACACCACTGAACTTCTGATTTGGCAAAGAGATAGATGGCATCCTGGGGAAGCACATACTTTTTATCCTGGTAGCACGTTCCCGTGGGATAACTTCCGACATCCACGCGGGCGAAGCCGCGGGCAGAAGCTAGTTATTATTATTATTTAACCAGTGTCTTGCCGCTAAATAATAATAACAGCCGCACAGGTGGATCAAAGGTTAAGCTACGCTTGCCGCGGTCGGTTCATGGATGGGTGACCGTCCATTACATATTGAGACCCCTCCTTGCCTCGGAAAGCACGCTAAGCCGTTGATCCCAGCTGTCAGTCGTAAATCTTTGACACTTGTTACTGAAGCCCAAAACTCTAACAGTCTTACCAAGCGACATCGTGTTACCTAGTAACAGGGTTGTCGAGGTAAGATAGACAGTCGCTCCATGTAAAATACAGTCGATCGATTCTGTAAAAATGTCACCGTGAAAAGTTATGTGAAGTGAGCTTAGAGTGAGCTGTCAATAGTGTCCCTAGCATTAGTTGGAATGACAGCTCACTCCACGCTCACTTCACCTAAGTTTTCACGGTGAGATGGTTACAGAATCGCACTGCTGGTATTCTTCTGCATCCGGTTAGACTTGAGAAAAAGGCTCTGTAGAATAATTGATTTTAAAATGTTGGCGTACTGAATTTTTTTATACTGTTGCCATTTTCGCCAAAAGCTACTTTATGTAGATTTCCTTTTTTAGGGTTCCGTACCCAAAGGGTAAAAACGGGACCCTATTACGAAGACTTCGCTGGCTGTCCGTCCGTCTGTCCGTCCGTCTGTCCGTCCGTCTGTCCGTCCGTCTGTCTGTCACCAGGCTGTATCTCAAGAACCGCGATAGCTAGACAGTTGAAATTTTCACGAATTATGTATCTCTGTTACCGCTACATACTAAACACAAAATAAAATAAATATTTAAGGGGGCTCCCATACAACAAACGCGATGTTTTTGCCCTTTTTTGCTCAATATCAGTAATGGCAACAGGTGGGCACTTGAAATATTCACAAAATACTCAGTTGTATTTTTACTTTAATTATAAATAATAAAATTAAAATAAAATAAATATTTAAGGGGGACTGGAACACAAAAAACGCCATTTTTTGCCTATTTTTGCTCGATATCAATAAATGTTGTTTACCTAGTCAATGGTACGGATCCCTTCGTGCGCGAGTCCGACTCGAGTTCATAACTGTATTAAGTTCGTTATTGTTTTCAAGGTTTTACGAAGAACTGAGACGAGGAATTTTATGAAGAGTTCTGGTAAGGAGTAATTGCTTTTCAACCAACTAGATGGAAATAGAAAAATATTTACTATCCAAGTAATACAGTAAGCAGGTTCACAGGTGAACAGCAAGTTAAAACGACATGTGTGGCCTAAGATATTACCTACAGCTAGGTTACAATATGGTATTTGTTAGTGAGCCCCAAACTAGACAGTTAGTCTGTATCTTGGGGCTCGGAGTACGAATTCCAAAGTGGAGACTAGAGTGGTGATTTCAGAATCTGGTGTTTAGCGATTCTGGTATTAAGCTTCGGAGCCATCGTATTACCCAGTAACTGGGTTGTGGAGATCAGGTAGGCAGTCGCTCAGCTCGCCGTCCGATCAGGACCAGGCCCGTGCCGGACGGCGCGTTGTGTTCCACGCGCGCCTCAAAGAGATGTCAGCAGAGGACGGGGCCCGATAGGGCAGAAGCCTGCCAGGGCGGCGGGATCTTCCGAAAGGGTTACCGCTGCCCTGGAACAGAAAGGGCTAAGGAAGGAACACGGGTGGGTTCATTTGATGATTTCCCATCCTCCAATCATCCAAAAAAAAAAAAAAAGGTACGCAGTCGCTCCGTGTAAAATACTGGTATTCAGCTGCATCCGGTTAAACTAGAAGCTGACCCCAACATAGCTGAGAAATGGCTAGGCAGATCTATTTTGACTTAACTAAGGTTCCAAGTGAACTTTACAGAATAGCATTTCAGATTTGAATATGTAACGTGCAAATACACTTTTGTCCTGAATTACTACACCTTATTTATTTTTTACTAGCTGCGCCCCGCGGTTTCACCCGCGTAAGTTTCGATCCCGTGGGAATATCGGGATAAAAAGTATCCTATGTGTTAATCCTGGTTATAAACTATCTGTGTGCCAAATTTCATCCAAATCCGTTCAGTAGTTTTTGCGTGAAAGAGTAACAAACATCCATACATCCATACATACAAACTTTCGCATTTATAATATTAGTAGGATATCATAAAAGTTTCCCCTAAAGAAAGCTTACAAAGGCGAAATAAGGTGTACACGGAAAAGGCCATTTAAAAAAGAAATAAAGTGCGCTCGTGGAAAATTTGCGGCGTTCAATGTTCTTAAATATATTCTTCCTCCATGTGCCATTCGTTTGAATACCTTGGATAATGTTATAGAGAGTGAAATTGACATATCTATCTATACTTATAATAAATCTGTAGAGAGGTCAATTCTGTACATGAAATATATTTCCAAAATAACTATCAGGGGGTGATAAGGGATCGATACTGATGCCAAAAATGCAATCAGTAAAATTTTTGTCTGTCTGTCTGTCTGTCTGTCTGTCTGTCTGTCTGTCTGTATAACCGTTATAGAAACAAAAACTACTCGACGGATTTTAATGAAACTTGGTACAATTATTTTTCATACTCCTGAGCTGGTTATAGTATACTTTTCATCACGCTACAATCAATAGGAGCAGAGCAGTGAAGGGAAATGTTGGGAAAACGGGAGAAGTTACTCCATTTTTTACGCTTCCGTCGCGTGTGCAACCTTAATGGTTAAAGCTACACAGAAATCATGTATGACGGAAATGTTCTCCTTAAAATTACATAAAAAATATCCCACGAGAGCATATGTCTATCTTTTATGGTTGACTCACAATAACACGTGTAACTCCCGATAGCTTAGCAGTTCGAAGCTTTCTGATTATATTTGTCTACTCTTACATTTATAACACTCTCAGTCATTCTTAATTAAAAAAGTTAACATTATTAACTATTCCATAAAAAAGAATCATAGAAATCGGTATAGAAACACCAAAGTTATATATGAAATACGCTAATAATAAGCCATCGCGCGTGAATACTGAATCACGCTCGACGCGTCTCGCGCCTATAAAATTCAAAGTCCTGACTGACTGACTGACTGACCGACTGAGACATCAACGCTCAGCCTAAACCGCTGGTCCTAGAGACATGAAATTTGGAGAGTGTATTCTTCGTGAAGAGTAGGTGTCCACTAAGAAAGGGTTTTTCGAAATTCCACCCCTGAGAGGGTGAAATGGGGGGATTTCGTTTGTATGAAAAATCTTATTCCTTGAGTTAATAAACTTGAAACTTGGCACGAATACTTATGTAAATAAATTATGAAGTTGGGCATTTTTTGTTTTTATAAACTACCCCCTAAAAGGGGATTGGGGGGTTTCAAAGTTTGTATGGAAGAATTTTAGCGCGCGGTCCGATTTAATCGAAACTCAGTGTTTATACCTAAAATTGAAAGGAAAGAATAATGTGTATCAGGGTTTTTCGAAAATGTACCCCCTGACGGCCTGAAAAGGGGTAGTCAATTTTACAGGGGAGGATTTTACAGCGTGGCTTGATTAACTCGAAAATTGGTATAAATAATCTTTGAGTCAAGTTATGAACACATCCCAAATGATTTTTCAAAATTCCACCCCTGTGGGGGTGAAAAGCGGGGATACAGTTTATATGAAAAATCTTATTCGTTAGATTAATAATCTTGAAAATTAGCATGAATACTCGCCTAAGTAAGCAATAAAGTTTATCATTATTAGTTTTTCAAAACTACCCCTCAAAGGGGATATAGGGGTGTTAAAGTTTGTGTGGAAGAATTTGTACGCGCCGTCCGATTAACACGAAACTCAGTGTACTTAAGACAAAAATAAATAATAATACGTATGAGGGTTTTTCGAAAATCACCCCCTAACGGGGTGAAAAGGGGTAGTTAATTTTACAGGGGAGGATTATAATAAGTGGCTTGATTAATTATAAAATTGGTATAAATAAAATAATCTTTGAGTCAAGTAATGAATTTTTATAAATTTTTTAAAATTCCACCCCTGTGGGGGGAAAAGCGGGGATATAGTTTATATGAAAAATCTTATTAATTTAGTTAATAAACATGAAACTTCGCAACAATACTTGCCTAAGTAAGTAATAAAGGTTATCATTATAAGTTTTTCAAACTACCCCTCAAAGGGGGATATAGGGGTGTTGAAGTTTGTGTGGAAGAAATTGAATGCGCGATCCGATTAACTCGAAACCCAGTATTGATACTTTCGACAGAAAATAATTAATAATAAGTATGTAAAGTTGTCGCAAATTGACCCCTGATGGGGCAAAAAGGGGTAATTCGGTTTTTAGGGGAGGATTTGAACTTGAAACTGTATGTTACATTTTCACGACTACACCACTGAACTTCTGATTTGGCAAAGAGATAGATGGCATCCTGGGGAAGCACATACTTTTTATCCTGGTAGCACGTTCCTGTGGGATAACTTCCGACATCCACGCGGGCGAAGCCGCGGGCAGAAGCTAGTGTATAATATGATTGGTTCTTATATTATGTAGGGTTAAAGGCTCACACACAGGCGCGTTATTTACTATCTATCGATAATATCATTATGTCCGCCTATGTACAGTATTTTTTTTACTTGTGCATAAAGTTTTAATAAATAAATAAATCCTGCTAATATTATAAACGTGAAAGTTTGTATGGATGGATGGATGTATGTTACTCTTTCACGCAAAAACCACTGAACGGATTTGGATGAAATTTGGCACACAGATGGTTTATAACCAGGATTAACATATAGGATACTTTTTATTTCCATATTCCCACGGGATCGAAACTTATGCGGGTGAAACCGCGGGGTGCAGCTAGTATTATATACAAGTATATAATAAAAAAATAAAGAAAAAGGCAGGAGCTCGTTGGGCGTCAAAAAATTCGTCCGCATAGCTGTCAATGGGATAAGTGCCCAAAAGGCTGGCAGCATTGCCACGTTGGATGACAATGATGATTCTTTGTCAGTAGTCCAGCCCTCTGGTCACGTGAAGAATCGGAGTAATTTTTAGGGTTCCTTACCCAAAGGGTAAAAACGGGACCCTATTACTAAGACTTCGCTGTCTGTCCGTCCGTCTGTCTGTCACCAGGCTGTATCTCAAGAACCGCGATAGCTAGACAGTTGAAATTTTCACAAATTATGTATTTCTATGTTGCTGCTATAACAACAAATACTAAAAACAAAATAAAATAAATATTTAAGGGGGTTCCCATACAACAGACATGATTTTTATAGATAATGGTACGGAACCCTTCGTGCACGAGTCCGACTCGCACTTGGCTGGTTTGTTTAATTAATTTAGATAAGCAGGATTTGAAGAGTACTCGAGTAGTAGGTTTCGAAGCTTCAACCTGGTACTTATAAAACGGTTCAGTAAACCTCCGGGTTGGAAATGGATCGCCTTGAAAAGACAATTTTTAAACGACTCTCATGTTTCAGTAACTACAAAGACCGTTTGATTCACTGAATCATGAACAATAAAAGACCTCGGTAAAAATAGAGTGAAATTTTATTGCTTTTTAAAAGCGATCTGAAATCGCCTGGCATTTCATAACATTAAGGATCGTTGGTCTAATGATGGCAAGCGCTACTGCTGGCCTTTTTTTTTTCTCTGGGCTGAGCGGAAGGGCTTATCGTGAACACGAGGCCCTGGGTTCGATTCCCGCGTCGGACACAGTGAGCACGTAAAGCTATTAGTCCTGCGCCTGATCTCTCCCCAGTCGTGTCGGATTGCCGTCCCATAACCTCACCTCAATCAACCCATCAGCTCAGCCTATCGCAATATCGCATCGACATACATAGGCCTCTCCCAGGCTGCGCCACAACACCCTGTCCTCCGCCTTCCGCATCCAGTCTGTCCCAGCAACCTTCTTAGTGTCGTCCGTCCATCTACACTGAAAAAAAGAAATAGCTGAACCAGTTTTGCTAGTTGGAAAATTCTCTAATAGGTACCAAAGTTTTGTTCCAATTAGCAGAACTAATGTAGCTGCAAGTCCCAAACTAGGTATGCTAATGGTTGTCTATTTAACAGTAGTCAAAATGTTAGATAATGGTTATCAAAACGAACTAGTCAAACTGAGTTAGTTGCAAGAACAAACTATTTGATAACCTTTAATCAGACACTTTGACTTGTATTCAATAGAATGTTTATTTAAAAAGTGTCAATCACTTATCTATATATACCGAAATAGAATACATTAATTTATAACTAAATCTATTTATTTGTTTGTAGCAATTTTTTTTATCAAATATTAAATCTTAGTTTATTTATTACTAGCTAAGTCAAATGTATAAAATATCAGTCAAACTTTGAGACTTATTACAAAACTGTTTAGCAATTTGTAGTCCAAATGTTGTTAATTATAACAATTCAAATTTGTTTATTGATAATAAAACGCATTGTCTTTTCCCGCGCTTCTCGTCCGAGTGTTGGCGTCGGTTTGGGTTCGTGTTCAAACTTGTACGTTTCTCGCGGGCGGCGCGCGGCGGTCCCATTCTGTGCGTTTCTAAAAACAAAAATAGTTTCGAACTCGTCTCGAACTGTACCTACGTGTTGACATTATCACCATTATCATCTATTGTGTGCATGGATTACGTATATGTAAAAAAACTTTGTAAAAGTGTTATGGAAAACGAGGGAATTCCAGTGGACCCCATGGCCGACTACCTGCGCTCGTGGGGCCTGGAAATGTACATAAACATGTTTAAAGGTATGTGATTGTTTGATTTTAATTTAGATGACCAGCTTTCTGTTAGTCTCATGAGTGGTCGAACACTCATCAAACGTTTGATGAGATCGGAGCAGGTACCCTATGGCAGAGGGCTGCTGGTTCAGATGTCGCGAAGGCGAAGGGGAGCGGCAGCCCCCTGCCTCCGCCCGGACTGCCTGTTTACAAGAATCCAAATGTTTTCCAATTAAAATATAATCCACTTACCCTTTCTGTCAGGACCTAACCTCCCTTAATACGAAATTAGCCCAGATTATGCCATTGACCTCCTCTACCAGAAGCTCTTCTCAATTTGAACTTTGGTTAGATGCATCATACAAAATTCATAAGTAGGGAATTGTGATCATTATTTCTATTAGGTACTGGTGGTTGGTGGTGAAGGTATAATCCAATAGGAAATACCTATTGGATTTCAGTTATTCCAGTGTTGATGTTACTATTGGGCTTGCAGTAAATGATGATTTTCATGACTGCATGACTTCCAGTATCATATTTACACAATGCTTAGGTATTTTTAATTGACTTGAGATTGGTATTTCTTTGTTTATTTTTTTACACAGGCAGTGTCAAAGAACTGCTAAAGTAATCCGGTTTATATGTTACAAGAAATTAAACCTAGGCTCCCTTTTATTCTTCTACAGAACATTCTATTGATGCAGAAACACTGCAGATGTTGTCGGAGGATGATATTAAAGAATTAATTCCCCTGATAGGTCATCGAGCAAGGTTAATTACTCAATTGAAAACATTAAAAGATATAACATCATCAGAAACTGTAAGAAAGTTTTAATTTAAGTAGATTCTTTAATTAATTTATTATATTATATTTATTTTTATTGGCATGACTTAATGTAAGTATGTATGTATGTAGGTATAGAAGGCAATAGTAAATTTTTTATTTATTAATTAAATTGTTTCTTTTTATATCTAAATTTTTGGAGGGTTTTTTCTTTAAAGAAATTGTCACCCTCATAGTTATAGTCACTTAATATCACCTACAATTTAAATTGGTTTACATTTCAGCATAGCATGCAAGAGTCAACTACGCATGATGTGCTATTGATTAACAGCTTGCCAATCCTCACAGATACTAGCATAAAATATATTACCGAAGATCTACCAGAATCAAACAATGAGGAACAAGAAAATTCTAAAAATGAACCACCCAACTTTAACACAAATGTAAGCAATTTTGCTGTTTATTTCATATTTACATTTATGGTCATGCATTGTATTTTTATTACGCAGTGTCAAAACCCCTTACTATCTTACACCTTTTAATCTATACATATAATAATATTATATGAAATATGATGACTCTCAACATCCATCAAATTTTAATCATATCATAATATTCATTCAATATTTATTTATTTTCCTTTTTTAGAGTTCCGTACCCAAAGGGTAAAAACGGAAACGTCGGTCGCCAGGCTGTATCTCATGAACTGTGATAGTTCGATAGGTGAAATTTTCACAGATGATGTACCTATTTCTATTGTCACTATAACAGCAAATATTTAAGGTGGCTCCCATACAACAAACATGGTTATTTTGTCGTTTTTATAGATAATGATACGGAACCCCTCGTGCGCGAGTCCGACTCGCACTTGACCGGTTTTTTATAATTTGTCTAATCATTGGTTAACTCAGATGTTGTTTATTTTTCAGGAAGTGTACAACATTTTGAGCTCATGTAATGAAGGAAAAGGTCTGCTACTCCGCTATCAAGAAAGTGGGTTGCTGAATAACGCGGCAAGAAGAAAATTATGCAACATAATCATATCCGATGAACTAAAAGACAACCCCAATAAAAAAGTCTCCAGTGCAAGATTTTATACGCTGGCATTTGAAATAAACCAAGTCTTTAAAAAAGAAAGTTCTGCGGTGTATTTTACACCATTTAAATCCTTCAACCCACGTCAGAAAATTTCGGCTCAAGGTAAATTACTGGATTGTTATCGACAGAAGAGACGCGATTATTTAAAATCAGGTGTCATTGTTTCTGAGAAACTCGTCTCAGCATCAACATCATCCTCAAGTACTTTGGATTCACCCAGGCCCAATACAAACACACAAGAGGCTATTAACTTTTTGGAAAATAAGGGTGATGATATTCAAGAAAAAGTTTTATGGCTTAAAAACTGTATGGACCCATGGTCAACTGTGCAGTTGTATTGGGAAATCACAGCCAAGCAGAGACTGAGCCTCTTGACCGATACTGGCATTTCAATTGACAAATACTTTCAAGAATTCAAGGCTCTTAATCAACCAGGGGGTCTATATTTGGTATGTATAAACTATTCTGTCTTTTAATGAATAGAATAGAAGAATAGAATATAATACTCTTTATTGTACACCATACAAATTACAGAAACATACATATATAAAAAAAATTACAAAGGGTGACACAATGGGCGGCCTTATCGCTAAGAGCGATCTTAATGCCTTTTTATCCAACTATGGTGAAGCAAAAAGGGTATTGATATTGAGTGGTTTATATGTATGTATGTTGTTTGTTTTTAATGTCTTTTTGCAAACTAATCTACATGTATGTACCTACACTAATATAATTATAAGAGTAAATGAATGAATTAATTTAACTAATTGTCAATTCTGTCATTTACCTACTATTTTCTTTTTCAGTTACTGGACGACTTCAAAATTTTATTCCCGGATACTGACAACAAATTAAACAGTAATTGGAATTTAATCAAACCTAAAATTATTGAATATGCACAGAAAAAGGGAGATAAGGCATTGAAGGACCTATTAAGTGACTGCAATGGTAATTTATTTATAACTAGCTGCCCGTCGCGACTTCGTTCGCGTGGTTCCCTACCGCTGCTTGATCCCTACCATTACCCACCCCTACACTACCCCTACCCCTACCCTAGGTTTCCCTAGTGTAGGGCTATGAAAGTGGTTGATTTTTTTTTTTTATTATACTTATGTACAGTCAACAGCAAAAGTAGATGATCAAAATCAGAAATTCAATACTAATGAACGGAGTTCGCGTCAGGACTGTGTGGCGTCGAAGTGATTCAAAAGTATGTGATTGTAAATTATACCAAACATTTACTACTAGTACAGCTGCCATATAACTCCGAACTCCGTTCATTAGTATTGAATTTCTGATTTTGATAATCTACTTTTGCTGTTGACTGTACGTCGACAGATGTGACAAAAATAATACTTTCTACTATAATAAAAAGCATGATAACTTTTGTACTAAAATAATTAATGCATTTTTATTTATTAGAGGACAATGAGGATTCAACTGACTTGCGGGCTTTTATGACCATACCTTTTCTAATGAACACAAATACGATTGTAAAATCAAAGAAAGGTAAAGGACATCAATGGCGGCCCTCTAAACAAGAAGTGCTTGATTCTTTCATCACCCATGTGAAAACTGCAGCCGAAATTGATGAATGTATCACAAGAAGGCGAGAAAAACTACAAAAAATAGGACTCAACTTGCAACCATTTATAATGGTCGTAGGAACATTGAAAGAAATTGGTGACAGATACATAATTCTCAACAATGTCAGGTATGAAGTTCCGACTGTACTACAAGCAGTTGATGCGTGCTTCAAAATTATGTTTGTTTTGAATGCTGAATACCCGCCAGAATGCAAGCATGTGTGGCAATTCATACAAAAGGCGATGTTCAAACTCGATACCAAATATGACAAAGTGTATACAACTGTTAATACTTTAATAACGGATCTCAACATTCAAGATAAATAATTCGATTTTTTTGATAATGCCCAAGTGTTTTTTGTGTCTAAAAGAAGTTATTAGTCTTTTTAACCTTCTTAAGCACTTCACTTTAGCCCATGAAAGGCATAGATTTTCTGTATATCATTGTATTGAAGGCGACTGTACGCGTTCCTTTCATTTGAGAAATTCTTTTCGCAAGCATTTTTTAAAAGAACACTCTAGCTTAGTGAATAACTCTTCTGCAAATAGTTCAATGATCCTTTAATTTCCTTAAAATTACTTTGTATTATAAGCCAATGCTTGGAAAATTTCCTATCAAGGCGGCTGTAAATCAGAGGTGGAACCACTATCACAAAAAATGTAGCAAATAATACAAAACTTCATAAAAAATTACGTTTACCAACAATAATATGTCTTATTTTATTTTTAAAATCTTTATATTACAATGACTATTTTTATATTACCTGCGCTTTTTTCTTTTTTTGTGAATGTGGCGCTAACTCCGCACTAAAACCCCTAATATTTGATTTATCATTTCTTTATTTTTTATGACTGCGATATAGTCTTATTTTGAATAACTTAAGATCACGTGGATGTTGTTTGTTTATTAGTTAAGCTTCACTCCTACTGTGATTGTTTTTTTTTTTATATTATTCAACTGAGAAAGCCGATTGCTTTGAGGGTTTCTTATTTGTACTGTACGGTAATTCCGTCTTTAATTTGTGAATTTAATATTGTATTGTAATGTAACATGTAAATCATGTTTCTACAATCTTCTAGTCTAGCTAGGGGAATCTATGATAATGGATAAAATACCATACAATGGATACAATACTCAATAAATAAAACAAGTTTTTAAAATAAAAATATGTGTTTTATTAATTTTTGCATGTTCCTTGCCATCTTTGTTTTAGGGCAGCTGTTAAACCTGTAACCACGTGTCAGGGCGCCATTTTTCAAAAATATTATTGTGTTGTAATGGATTTATACGATTCAATACAAAACATTAATATTTTTGAAAGGTGGCGATTCCGACCTGTGGTTCCGGGTCCTACAGCCGAACTAGGACCAGCTACTGGTAGCTAAACTATATTAGCAATAAATGAATAAACAATGCAGTTACTTCCACGTAAAGCGATTATCTACTAGTAATCAAACAGTTTAGCAAGAGATAACAACACAATAACGTTATATATAAACGAACTATTCAATAATTTATTAATAAACCATAAGACGTACAGTTAGTTAAACACTTCAGTTTTAATTAGCCAAACTAGTTTAGTAACAACGACACTAACTGTGTATCTATAAACTGTCAAACAGTTTTGTATGAATAACAAAACTAAGTTGTCTGCAGTTAGCTTTGAGGGGTTGGTAAATAATAACTCTACTTTTTTTTACAAAACTCATTTTAGTTACCAATAGCCCTTAGTTTAGTCGTCACTCGATTTTGGTGGCATGCAGCTAAAATTTTAGCTATTAGCAACAATTCTTTTTTTTCAGTGTAGCTGGGGGGCGTCTCACACTACGCGATACCGATACGCGGTAACCTCACATATTTAAAACTAACCCCCCCCCCCCCTAAACTAACCCTATATATAAACCTAATCTATGTTTATAAATAAAAATGAATCACCGAAATGTATCTATGTACAGTCACGAGCAAAAGTATGTATACACACGGCTTTATTCTAAAGCGATTTACTCCTTTATTTTTTAATGAAATTTTATGTTGTTACGAACATAGCAACATTTTCGAACCCATAGGCATATGAAATGTGTCGTATTGCAACGTTGCATTCGTTATTTCACGAAAAAATCTCGATTGAAAGTTGCCAAGTGTTGACATATTGGTGCTCGTGACTGTACGCGCATAAATTCCGTTCGACTGCACCAAATTGGATAATTACGACAATAACGAACACAAAAAAAAGAAGAACATTAAATCTGTAAATTAAGTATGTAACCAATACTTTGTAACCATATTATTGTGATTTAAAAGAGTGTCCATGGAGTTTCTTGCCCGTTCTTCTCCATAGGTACCTACGCTTTGGAATGGGCAACTAGCTTCATCTTTTTGACTGACCGAACCTTGACAATTCAAAAGTGCCTGTAATTGGTTTAGTTTGAATCGAAATTGGGATCGAAACGGGTGAAACCGCGGGGCGTTGCTAGTTACATATAAATATAAGCGCAAATAAATATATAATATTTTTTTTTTTTGTATATTCGTGTATTTATATAATAATACTTAAAAAATATTTTTTAAATGTCGAAGCATCATGCTGAGATAGGAGCCTTTTGGCCTCGTATAGGACTTTCTGTTTCATTTTTCCTTTTGTTACTTTTTTATATAATTTGTTTTATTTTTATTTTTAACTGTGTTTAGTTTAGTTTATGATCCTGTACGAGTCGCAATAAATACTTTTTCTTTCTTTCTTTCTAAAAAGAAATAACACAAAAAATCATGTTAAGTTGAGGTTTTAAGAAGCCAATCGCCACCTTTACTGCAATTAAAAACACAAACAAACATTTCAATTCTCACTAAAACATTACTGAAATCTATTTTAACAAAACAAAACAACAAATTCGCTAAATGACGCCGTGATAAAAAAAAAAAAAACAAATCGTCCTAAGTGGGGAGAGGACGGAAAAATATCTAATTACTGCGACAATTATCATGTCCCTAAGTGTCAGTCCACGTGCCCACGTGGCCATTACAGGCACGACACTAGTGATGTGCCGTGCAAAATATCGACATAATTAAATTAAGTAAATTCAGAAAGACACAATAATTATAATTTACAAGCTAACACTAAAATATACGAGGTTCTGGACGATATAAGAGTTCATAAACTTCGACCAGAGGGGCAATTCTCGTAAAATTTTAAGAACGTTCACAGTCTGATCTCAGTCTCAATCTGTCAAAAATACGTCTAATTTCCCTACGTTTTGACAAGTTTATGACATTTGTTTGTCGCCGAGATGAGACTACGACTAGATTTTGAACGTTTTGAATTACGAGAATTGGCCTTCTGGTGTTCAGACCTTGGAAATAAGCATTTTTTTTTATGGACATAAACTAAATACCTTGACGTAAATCACACGATATGCATGCCTCTTTATTTCTTTATCCGACGCATTTGATAGATTTATCATTTTAATTGCACTAAGCGGCAACATAGGCTAAGTTAAGACCCTTTCTTGCTGCATAGCTCAATTAAATTTCATTAAATGAAATTACAAATATCTTTGTAACGAAGCCTTTTTAAGTACCTATTACATCCTTTGTTAGATTTGATTTGTAAAAACATAGAAGCGTTTGCCATGTCATATGGAATTCGAGTAACGTTTTAGTTATTATGCAAATAATTTACACACAGTAATACCCTAAAACAGTCTAAAATTTAATGAATATCAAATTAATGTAACTATTTACTACGCCCCGAATGTACACATGAGAGTACACCAAGCTACATGGTTCCGGTATAAGCTGACCTACGGGGTAAATACGTAACACACTATCAGTGGCATCATCATCATTTTCCTGCCCTTATCCCATGTTACTTGGGGTCGTCGCAACACGTTTTCTTCTTCCATTCTCCCCTGTCAACCGTCACGCTATCATTCTCTTTCATATCATTCCTCACACAATCCATCCATCTTTTCTTCGGCCTTCCTCTCCCTCTCCATGCGTCAACATGTATATTCATCACTCTTTTAGTCACATGCGTTTCGTCCCTTCTCATCACATGCCCATTCCAAGCTAAACGATTTCCTTTCAACTTTTCTGTCACTGGCGCCACTTTCAAACTTCCTCTTATATACTCATTTCTTACTTTATCCATTCTCGTCACTCCACACATCCATCTCAACATTCTCATCTCCGCTGCATGCAATCTTCTTTCATCCGTCTTCTTCACAGCCCAGCATTCAGACCCATAAAGTACGACAGGCCTTATCACAGACTTATAAATTTACCCCTTTAACTTGACGCATCCGTTGCGTTGTTTACGTTGTTGACTTGACAAATTCGAACATATGAAGCAATGGATTAGCAATATCTTTGAAACTTATTCAGATTGGACTGGTCAGACTGTTGGCCTTCTGACTACCCGTAACAACTGTCAAAGATCCACGAACGACAGTCGGGACCGGTTGGTCCCGGCTGTCGTTCGTGGATCTTACCGTGCTTTCGTGCGTTCGTGGAGCTTAACGTGCTTTCTGAGGCACACAGGGGTCCCGATATGTAATGGATGGCCACCTATCCACGAACCACCGCGACACATAGCTTAACGTTCGTTTGACCCGTGTGGCTGTTATTATTTAGCAACGAGTCGTTTTCTTAAAATATATTATGAGTATTAAAACAGATTTCGCCGAAGCGAAGATTTCCGTACTGGTCCGTTTTATTTTAACGATAGCACTAGGAAGTGGTGAATGGCGGGCGTTTTTGGGGGACTGTCTTTTGTAATTTTGACGTTCAAAAAGTGCTGTATCTCAGCCTAACTTGAATACATGACTTTGGATTTTATTTTAACGATTGGAAATAACAAAACAATGAGTACGGCTCCGACTTACGAGCTGTTGGTCGTGGGTTTGATCCCAGACAGACGCTTTACTTTGTGTAAATAATTTCATCACCGCTGCTCTCAAATATTAAATAAATTGGATATTAGGATATTAAATAAATTGCTACTTGAAAAATGTTATTATACAATATTGATGAATTTTTGAATGACAAATCAATATGATTATAATACAATGATTTTCCTTGCGATTTTAATTTTCAAATTCTATTGCATTTTTGACTAATTATTAACTTATTATTGACGTTGTATTATTGACTAATTATTAACTTATTATTGACATTGTAATATTGACTAATTATTAACTTATTATTGACATTGTTTACCACTGAATGAACTTACAAATTGAATGATTTATATTTTTATTTGACTATTTTATAATTTGATACTCGTTAAATATTTGATTTTTTAAGATTATTTCATCATTAATTCTACTGTAAAAATTTTTTGCATGCCTCACGGTAGAATGTACTGGATCCTTCTCTTACTTAACACCATACTTTTGTACCTACATTCATAGCAAATAAATTATTTCATTTCATTTCATTTCAAAACAGTGAAGGAAAACATCGTGAAGAAACCGGCATGTCCTAGATTCAAAAATCCATGAAAGACACGTGACATCCACCAACACGCACTGGGCCCGCGTGGTGGATTACAGCCCACTCCCTCTCACAGAGAGGAGGCCTGTGTCCCAGCAGTGGGAACATTATAGGCTGCTTATGCATGCATATACATGTAGATGCGATGCGTATTCCAATAATCATACACAATTATTCCTCTGTAAAGTCACGTTCGCCTCATTATGCAACAAAAAAGGTTTCAACTATTAAATGCGGCTGAATATTATTTATCTTAACATGTACCAAATGCTTTATTTCTTTACTCTATAACTCGATAACTGGTTCATATCGATTTATAATATAAGTTGTACAGGATGGCAGGGACATCGACGCGCAAACTGTAACCATGGATTCAGCACCATGAGTTTAGACCCCATAGCGTCGAAATTTTTAGTCGGTTATTAAAAAAAAACATTGCTGTTCCATACGTTTTGCCGTTTTAAGTATTGCACTTTTCTATGAAACAGTAGATTTTTTTTCCTCCCTCTGGCCAACCTATGTAATCTAATATCGCGACATATTCGCCAAAAATGTAAACAGATATGAGTACGGAAAAATAGCTTTAATTCCTACACAATAAAGTTCAGTTTACGCTACAACTTTAAACATTTTTATAACTCTTCAATAGTGCTAGTCACTCTGAAAAGTCTGAAATCAACTTAATTACCATTAAAATAAATTGATATTTATTTAACTTGAAATTACGTCAATTTGAAACAGCACATCTCTGGCGGAAAATCAGGCTATAGTGTTATGTGTAAAAACACTTTCCTATTTGTGTACACGTTTGGAAACTAAGTTGCAAATGCAAGGAATATATCTCGTTCATTTCCTCTTTTCCTCTCACCGAATTTACTTTTTTTTTTTTCCTGTCGAATGTAGCTGCATTTTCCGCAGTCGCACCGTAAATGAGTCCCCATTATTTACACATCAAGTCCCCTTCGAGCTTCGGAGAACACATTAAAGGATCATTTGTGTTAGACCGTGTCGGGTCCGAGCCCGGTCCGATCCTGTCCCGAACCGAGGCACAAACCACGAAAAGTATTTATCGGGACCCGCACGCAGGAAGTTTCAAGGTCGCTCAGCGCGTTGAACAGACTGTGGTCGGAGTTTCTATAATAATAATAAACCTTTATTTTTCAGACCCTAGATTCATAACATAACATACGATCATAAAACACGTTAAATTAAAATAACAAAAATAAAACTAATCTAATTAAACCTAAAAAATAAACCTACCTCACATATCTGAATGACTGTCTGTGTGCCGCCATCCAGTGACCTATTATTTGACCATCCACCCTGACACAGTAGTCACGAGGCTGTTGGGGCTGTGGCGCACCCGACACATCAGTGATGCAATTCGCAGACGCAGTAGCGAACCGAAATCCGGAACGCGTGCGTCCGCGAACATCCCCGACGCGCTACAGAAGCGCGGCAACCCCAGCATTACCCGGAACAAAAGAGAGATAAAATCTGAAATGAAATTATCTGGAATGAAACCGGAGTTACAGACATCGCTTACAGAGTAAGCTAGCGAAAGTGGGAGTGGACTGGCCATGTTTGCCGAAGAACCGATGGCCGCTAGAGCAGACGAGTTCAGAGGGCTAAATCCCGTAGTTAAAAACTTCAAAATCTAATCGCAATCTCATCTCAGCGACAAACAATGTCAAAAACTTGTCAAAAATGTAGGGAAATTAGAGGTATTTTTGACAATTTGAGACAGATCAGACTGTGAACGTTCTTAAAATTACGAGAATTGCCCCTCAGAAAGGCTTTCAAATCTCAAACTCAAACTCAACGTATTTTTTTTTAATTTAACAATTTAAAGACACTTTTGAATTGGTAAAGGAGTCGATCAGTCAGGGTATCTGCCGAGCCTTTTCCCAAATATGTTGCGATCGGCTTCCAGTCTAACCGGATGCAGCTGAACACCAGTATTTTACATGGAGCGACTACCTATCTCCACAATCCAGTTACTGGGTTATACGATACCCCTTGATAAGGCTGTTTGTCAGACTTTCGGGCTTCTGCCTACCCGTAACGACTGTCAAAGATCCACGAATGACAGCCGAGACCAACGGCTTAACGTGCTTTCCGAGACACGGAGGCGTCTCGATTATGAAATGGATGGTCACACACACACGAACAAACCGCGGCACGCGTAGCTTATCTTTTGGTCGACCCGGCTGTTATCATTTAGCCACGTGCCCCTCTATAACAATCCCCGAACGATAACAATATAATTCCGAAGAATAACTGTTAAAATCGACAAAGGGGACTTAATAACTCAATCAGATTGTGCTAAAACTTTTCAAGTTTAATTCAATGGAAACTTCGGGCCTTTGTTCAAATGTGACTCAGAACTTAACGACTTTGTTCTTAATAGAAAAACCCAATTTCCTAAATGTATACTGGATGCAGGAAAGCTGCTAAAACTAGATTTTTCAACTTTAAAAAACAGCTGAAGGTGGTAGTCGTAAAGATTCGGTGCAATAGTAAAAACTGATTAGGAAGACTTCCCCGACCAGGGTACGACATTTTTTTTTAAGTGAAACCCCTTTAGCGGCTTTGTGCACATTTTTGTAGTGGGTTAAAAATGTTAAACTCGCGTCAGGACACGTGACCTGATCGAAAATTCGTAAGACGGAGCTCGCGTCAGGACATGTGACCTGATCGAAAATTCGTAAGACGGAGCTCGCGTCAGGACACGTGACCTGCTCGAAAATTCGTAAGACGGAGGGAGAGTAGACCGCATTCCAAAATATCAAAAATGCACAAAGTTAATATTCAAGTTTTCACTTCTGCCGGCACTCCCGGAGTGCAAGCCGTTTTTTTCGTTGACTCTGTGTTTTGGTCCCAACTTTGTATGAAACGTGACTGATCTCGTTTACAAAACTTATCAGGATACTACAATCTTAACCTACTAATATATTATTATAAATGCGAAAGTTTGTAAGGATGGATGGATGAATGGATAGATGGATGTTTGTTACTCTTTCACGCAAAACCAACTGAACGCATTTGACAGACAGTAATATAGAAATGAATGTGAAGGGCGGGCGTTTTTGAGGGACTGTCTTTTGTAATTTTGACGTTCAAAAAGTGCTGATTCTCAGCCTAATTTGAATAAATGACTTTTTTTGAGTGCGTGTATATATAGTTTAATAATTATTATTTTTTAGGTAAGTTTGTGTTTTTTATACCTATATGTCCAATGCCGGCTGTAGCGACGCCGGAAACTGTGCTAGTCAACCTGCCACATCGCTTGATCTTCAGCTGGTGAGATGTCCATATTGCTCACAGGCACGCTTTTTCAAAGGCGAACGGGGGCTGAAGATACACTATGGCAAGATCCACAAATCGCATAGTGTACCATTATGCCCCCCAGCCGCATGCCCAACATCAACACCACCACTACAAAGTATATGGAAAAAACTAGCTAAATTAAAAAATTCTACCCCTGTAATAAAGAGAGTTCCCCGGGGCGCGAGACAATCTGTTGCAGCGAGTTTGGCGCAATGTATCCGTCTTGCGACCCAGGAGAACTCACAAAGTGCCTGGGAGCAATTACTCACCTTCCCCTATAGGATTCTACATGTCCAAAAAAATTTGGCAAGTAAAAAAACATTAACGAACCAAATTAAAGAAAATTGTAAAAATTCGGCCCTAATTTTAGATCCAAAATTACCTGCATTCCATAACCTATCTCAAAAAGGTTTATGTTCACATGTGGAATCCAAGTTAAGTGAAGGTGACATCAGGGGTGCGGCCAGGATACTTTTCAGCAGCGATGTGGTGGCGCCTTATTCTCCAGAAACACTAACAGCTCTAGAGAGTAAACATCCAGCGCCTGCGGATGGTCTCACCTTCCCCGACCCCCCCGACCCTCCCGACCTAAATTCAACCTTCCTCAACGTTTCGGCCCCCCAGCTGTTTGCAGCCGTGAGCTCCTTCCGAAGTGGTTCCGCCGGCGGCCTCGACGGCCTGACTCCACAACACCTAAAGGATCTTTTGAGTTCAGGCGCCGGGGAAGCTGGTGAGTCGCTTTTGAAGGAGCTTGCGGCCATGATTAACCTCATGCTTACCGGCGGTGTGAACGAGGCCGTCGTCGATGTCTTATACGGGGCCAACCTGTGTGCCCTGCGCAAGAAGGACGGCGGTATTCGTCCCATCGCCGTTGGGTGCACCTACAGGCGTACGGCAGCCAAAATATGCTGTAAGCTCTACAGTGAATCGCTTACAACTAAGTTTCAGCCCTTGCAGCTTGGTTTTGGCTCGAAAGGGGGCTGTGAGGCTGCCGTGCATGCCCTTTCCACTTTTTTAAAGTCCAACAAAGGTGAGGTCATCCTCAAGGTTGACGTTAAGAACGCCTTTAACTCTGTGAACAGGGACACTTTGTTGGCTGAAGTCAAAAAGGAACTACCAGAAATTTATGGTTTTATGTGGCAGTGCTACAGGCACCCCTCCAAATTATTATACAAGGAAAATGTTTTAGAATCTGCAGTTGGATGCCAACAAGGTGACCCTCTCGGGCCAGTCATTTTCAGTTTAGCTATTCATCCAATTTTACAGAAACTAAATTCAAAATTTAATGTGTGGTATTTAGACGATGGGACGCTAGGAGGTGATGTAGACACTGTTTTGAAAGATCTACAACTCCTCAAACAGGAATTTCAATCTATTGGCTTGGACCTTAACCCTTCAAAATGTGAACTATACCTTTCTGACTTTACCGACAGACAATTGACTCTAGATAAATTTAATGCAATAGCCCCACAAATCAAAATTTTAGACAAAAGTTCACTGCACCTCCTAGGTTCCCCAATTTTAGAAGATAGTTTTTCTCCTTTCATCGATGAAAAAATTAAAAATTTCAACGACATTTCGGACAGACTCTCTAAAATTAATTTACATTCGGCATTCACACTGATTAGATACTGTTGTTTTGGCCCAAATTTTATATATTTTCTGCGTTCTTCCTCTTTATGGAAGCACTCACATCTGTTGGACAAAATTGACAATATCATTCGTAGCACATTAACAACCATTTTAAATGTGGCTTTGGACGACCGAGCGTGGCTTCAAGCCACACTACCCATCCGTTTTGGTGGCCTCGGCGTCCGCAAAATTACCAGTATTAGCTTACCGGCGTTCCTGTCCTCTGTCCACAGCACCGAAAAGTTGACCGGGAAAATCTTAGCCCCTTGCCTGGTTGACTCTGAAGTGCCTTGCTTGACCGACGCGGTGAACGCCTGGAAAGCGGCTTGCCCGGAACCAGATCGGCCCATAAACCCATCTTCCCAGAGACAGTGGGATGAGCCGCTCTGCAGGTTGGTACGGAATAATCTTCTCAATACGTCTACCAATTCTGCTGAGCGTGCCCGCCTGCTGGCTGTGGGTGAGTGGGAGTCGGGGCTCTGGCTTCAAGCACTCCCGTCACCCAACTTAGGCACTATGCTGGGTGACACTACCTTCCGGCTCGCTACCTGTCTGCGTTTGGGCGCTCCTTGTGGGGCTCCGCATCGCTGTCAGTGCGGTGAAGCTGTCGACTGCCTCGGACACCATGGCCTATCCTGCAGTAGGAGCGCAGGTCGGATAGCACGGCACGCCAGCATTAATGACATCATCCGTCGTGCTCTTGTCACCGCCGGGGTGCCAGCTGTTTTAGAACCCAACGGCCTGGCACGCGACGATGGGAAGAGACCAGACGGAATGACCATAATGCCCTGGAAGTTAGGCAGACCTTTGGTGTGGGATGCAACATGTGTCGACACCCTTGCGCCATCCCATCTTCCTAGCACGGTGGGCTGTGCTGGAGCGGCTGCTGCTGGTGCAGAAAACCTCAAACGGCGAAAATATTGCAACCTGATTGGGAGTTATATATTCGAGCCGTTTGGGGTTGAAACACTAGGGCCATGGGGTCCTAGTGCCCGCTTGGTTTTTCGAGATATCGCCAAGCGGTTAGTCGACTCTTCACATGACCAGAGGGCTGGCCTGTTTCTTGGCCAAAGAATTAGTATCGCCATACAACGTGGCAATGCTGCCAGCCTGTTAGGCACTGTTCCTGTTGACAGCGATGCGGACGAATTTTTTGATGCCCTATGATTATTTTGCTTATTTTTTCCCATGTACATACATATCATTATTTTAATGTTAGCATAAATAAATATCTTTTGATTTTGATTTTGAATACTTTTTATCCCGATATTCCCATGGGATCGAAACTTATGCGGGTGAAACCGCGGGATACAGCTAGTAACCAATAATTGTTCTTCAAGAATGATGTCAGTCGCAGAACATGCAATGATACCAAATTCCAAAAAATACCTGATATTTCATCGATACTCGATAAATTCCGACGCACACAGTCACATCACTAAAACGGCTATAATTATTTAGCCTCCACAGCTTTCTGTATAATTAACACACGTCTTGCTATTCTATAGAACAATTGTTATTTGCCTTCACGACCTCCTACTAGAATAGTACAGGTAGAGAAGTAAATTGAAGATTTTTTAGAATACCTTTAGACAGGGTTATAGCTAAAACATTAACAACCTTTCAGGACAAACACAAGCACCATAAACACCAAACAACACAAACAACAACTAACATCATAAACAACAACTTTTATTCTGTGACTTTTATTAATTCATAAATTTTAATTCATGATACTTTCATAAAAAAATAAAAATATTTCAATTCAACGAATTGAAATATTCGATTTCCTGTTACGAACTCCTCGTGAAACAAAAGAAAGCGCTAATTATGTAAACAAACTGCCGTGTGTAGTACAAAATTCAGCAGAGTTTAGATTTAACAACGAAATCTTAAAGGTCAGGTTTTTGGTAAATGTATTATGTTTTGTAAAAAGTCACAGAACAAAAGTTGTTGCTTATGATGTTAGTAATCCAGTTCTGCACCCTAATTGCGTAACACACGATCAATCGGAATCGGTTTCATTTTGACAGTTCAACAACATTCATTGCGTTATTTACGTTGTTGAGCAGACACAACATGACACATTTTTTGAACATATGAAGCAATGGATTAGCAATATCCTTCAAAATGATTCAGATTGAGATTAATTGTATGTTACGCAATTAGGGTGCCGCAAGGTAATTAGTGTTTTACCTATAACCCTGTATATTTTATTAGAAGTACCAGGAGAACATGCAGCATTAATAGGTACCTACTACATCATCCTCTATTAAACAGTGGTCTCCAAAAGTTACTTGAAATTTTTCCATTTCAGCTGTGATACCACTTTATGATTTAAAATAAAATAAAAAAATCAGGTACTCCTAAAGGATTACTTGATATTTTTTTATGATAAGTGAAAGGCAGTTGAAGTAGTCAATAAAAACTTTATAGCAGTACCAACATTAGGATCACTAGAATTTTAATATGTCATGTGTCACAGCTGAAGTGGAAAAATGTCTATTAACTGTAGCGGTATCTACAACGCCACATGCGAAAGACGCGTCATACTGACGTCACGCAAATCCTGCGTCTCGCAAGCAGACTTTACCGTGCCATTAGCATAGATACAATTTCCCAACATCAATCGTTGGGCGATTGCCCGCCAGACACAACACCCGTCTGGTTGGAGGATCCTCCCTTTTCAATGGAGGATGAGTGAACTTTACACCCTGTTCCTCATACCTCTTAAGCAGTACCAACATTAGGATCACTAGAATTTTAATATGTGATGCACAGCTGAAGTGGAAAAATGTCTATTAACCGTAGCGGTATCTACAACGCCACATGCGAAAGACGCGTCATACTGACGTCACGCAAATCCTGCATCTCGCAAGCAGAGTATACCGCGCAATTAGCATACATACAACTTCCCGACATCAACCGTTGGGCAGTTGCCCGCCAGACATAACACCCATCTGGACGGAGGATCCTCCCTTTTCTATAGAGTATGAGTGAACTTTACACCCTGTTCCTCATACCTCTGTATACCTTTTGGAGGCCGCTGTATATCGAGACCCCTTGGTGCGTCAAAAAGCATGTTAAGCCATTGGTCTCGGTTGTCATTTGTAAATCTTTGGCAGTAGTTACGGGTAGTCAGAAGCCCGAAAGAATGACAACCAGATCTGGTGGGGCTGTGGCTGAAGGGGGGTCAGGTAGGTAGTCGTTTCATGTAAAAATACTATGAAACGTATAGAGTTAAATATTATAAAAGGTGTACTTTTTTCCTAACTTCATTGCATGCAATTCAAAACGTGCCACTTGCCTAATACATATATTTCTGGAGTTGCCGACTCACCTAGAACTAAGTTAATTTCGTGCGAGTCACCTATAGAAAAAAATAATATTATTTAAAAGTGTCGACTCGCCTGTTTCGGGTGACTGAATTCGTGCGAATCGACTTAGCCATATTTTCTTACATAAAACCTGTTTTCAGCTGACATAAAAGCTTTAATGTGCCCTCCGAGACACGGAAAAGTTTCTATGAATAATTCATCACTAGTTTCCTTAGATCTCATTATGAAAAACTTTAGAAAAACCTTCTATCTTGTTTGTGTTGCAAAATATGTAAATGCCTTTATATTATCTACGCGCGTAGTGCCTCAGATATTATAAAGTAACACAAGGCTTGGGATTGAATGTAGGGGAACTGTGGTTTAGGGAAATTGTGGGACAAGTCGGAAAGAAAGAAAAAATCAATCTGGCTAGTCTGTTCCCAACTATGTTGAGGTCAGCTTCCAGTCAGATGCAGCTGAATATATTTTACATGGAGCGACAGCCTATCGGATCTCTACAACCCAGTTACTGGGTAACACGATAAACCTCGCTAAGTTTGCTTGTCAGACTTTGGGGCTACTGACAACCCGTAACGACTGTCATGGATCTACGAATGGCAGCCGAGATCAACAGCTTAACGTGCTTTCCGAGGCAAGGAGGGGCCTTGATATTAGACATGGGTAGCTCGTGAGCGAGTGATAGAAAAGAGCTAGCTCTTTTCAACTGACGTAGCTCTCGCTCACTCACTCGCTCGCTGGATAGCTCACTAGCTCAGTTAGCTCACTCAGACTCACTAGCTCAGTACTTCAGCGAGACACCGAAGTAACCGTCCAAACGATTCATTCGGCTCACTTCGGAATACTTCGTTGTGCATTGTTCGTTCAGCTCTCCGGCACAATACGTCATTGTAAATTTGTTATACGACGTAAGTCACAGTAAATCTATCTTTATTACTTCCAAAGAGCTATTGACTATTGAGCGAGCCGAGCCGTCTCCTTCGACGCGCGTGCGGCGAGAGTCAAATGAGCTAACAGTCGGCGTCTGATCACTGAGCTACAGAAGAGCTAGTGAGCTAGAAGAGTGATATAGCTCTTTAGAGTGAAAGAGCTAATCACTCTTTTTCTTTTCACTGAGCTATTTCGCCCATGTCTACTTGATATGTAAGAATGGTCACCCATCCAAGAACCGATAGCAGCCACCTTCGATCGACCCGTGTGGCTTTATTGTTACGCCTTCATCCTCTCTCCTATTAAAAACTAACTTTGCTGTGCCCGACAGGGTCCATAATTGATTCGATGCTCTGACATACCAACTATCATATGTACACATTATGGAATGCAATAAAGTATTGAGTATTATTTAGCCACGCGCCCCTTTATCAAGGACATGGTAACATGATATCTGGCTACCACTAAAGACAGGCTGCGAGATAAAATACTGCAAACCCATATGTGAACTGACCTGGGCAATGTAAGTGCAGTGTGACCTTGCTGAACATTCGATCTGCGCAGCTGTTATTTTGCTGCAAACATGATATCAATACATTTTCTATTATTATTTTACTAACACAAAACTGCGCTCCGAAATAATAATAATAATAATAATTTATTTAATAAAAACGTTTACAAAAGGTGTACAATTAGCCAAGATTGGCAAATTTCCCATACAATTATAGTGCCTTAAAGTAAACTACAACTAAAATATTTTATTTTTTATTACGGGTGCAAGTAATGATGGTTCGGAATTCGAGTGTTAGGTAGCGACCCACCCGAACTAGGTTTAATTCAAACCTGTGTTTCAGGCCATCACTTTACATTTTAATTATATTTGGGAATTAAATTTTAAATAAAACTGGTATATAAAAATAATTAAAATTATTTAACAGCTCTGCGAAAAAGCACAATAGTACATTAATACCTAATACTAAGCCTATGTAAACATACAAAAGTAAATACTTACAAGGGAATAAATTCAATCATGACAAAATTTCTAGAAGTTTTTCTGTGTCTGTGTAATTGAGTATCGCTAAGTAATCTGATAACATTGTACTACATTTTTTATAGCTTACACTATAGAAGCTTAGTAACTTGTTGAGTCTATTATACAAAAAAGGACCTAAGAACACATAAAATCGATTGGCAAACGCATGTTTAGTTTGAGGCTTTATGCAAACTAAGTCCTTCCTTCTCTTGTCGGAAGGTACTGGATCAAAAGGAAGTGCAGTGTGCTGGTGTAGTACTATGCTTAGAATAAATAATTGCCTTACTGTTAGTACATTACATGCTATGTAGAGTTGATGCGTAGGAAATCTGAAAGGGCGAAAGGTAGCAACCTTTAGAACTGCTCTTTGAGCGCGCTCTAGAGGGAGTAAAATTGTTTTTGCAGCACCCCCCCAGGAAATTATGCAGTAGGTAAGTATGGATTGACACAAAGCTAAATAAACCTGTTTAATTAATTTATGATCGGCTATGTTCCGTAAGTTCTTAAAAACATATATTAATTTGCGCACTCTGGTACAGAGTAAATCGATATGTGTACGGAAATTTAGATTTGAGTCAATTGTGACACCTAGGTATTTCACATGGTCAGCTTTAGCTAAAGTGGGGCAAGAACATGCAGTGTCGGCGGAAGCGTACGTGCTACAATTGTGAGCGTAAATGTTTATATTAGTAAGCGGTATTTTATTATTTCTCATTGTAAATAAAATGTATTTTGTTTTATCTGCATTTAATGTTAGGATATTATTATGGAGCCAATTAGAGACAATGTTAAAACCATTTTGAGCATATTCATAGACTTCAGCTCTTGATTTAGCTGAGAACAATAGAGCGGTGTCATCCGCATAAGACATTATAACTCCATTTTGGAGTGTCAGGCTGCACAGATCATTTATATAGATTAAAAATAACGTGGGGCCCAAAATGCTGCCTTGTGGAATTCCAAAATAACTATTTTTAAGTTCAGAACTTGTATACTGACCTATTTTTACACACTGATGACGATCGCTTAGATAATCCGCAAATAGTAGCAGTTGTGCTCCTCTTATCCCTAGTGTTTCAAGCTTGTGCAAAAGTAAAGTACATGAAATAGTGTCGAAGGCCTTGGCAAGGTCTAGAAAGACCCCAATTGTGTGCATACCATAATCTAGATTGGTAGTAATATAATTAGTTAATTTGTGTACTGCTTGGCTAGTTGATTTATTGGGCCTAAAACCAAATTGATTATCTGAAAGTAGTCTGTTATCTTCCAGATATTTTATCAATCTACTGTTAATGATTTAAATAAGACAAAGATAGCTGACGTGGCTCAAAAAGCTGCCCAACTTAAATGGGACTGAGCAGGACATGTCTGCCGCATGCCGGGCAAACTGTGGCCCCAAATAGCACCTTGGTGCCTTGAGACAGTGAGTCGGGGTCGCGGCAGACCACGTAGTAGACGGCGGGACGAGCTGGATAGGTTCCGACAAAACTGGAAGGAGGACGCGCGGGCTCGCGAGAGATGGAAGGAGTGGAGGGCGGCCTTTCCCCAGGAGTGGGACAGCATAGTATAGTAAAAAAAGAAAAATACTAGCATCTGCCCGTGACTTCGTCCGCATGAAATACGACGACACGGTTGGCGCAGCGGCTGAGCGATCGACTGCTGCGCTGCGTGTCGCGGGTACAATTCCCGCACGGAATAAATATTTGTATTGCCTACAGGTAGTTGTTCCGGGTCTGGCTGTTTGCGTATATGAGTTTAAATGTTTGTAAACGCACCCACGATACAGGAGTAATTCCTAGTGTGGGGCAACGTTTAAATAAAAAAATTAAATAAATAAATAATAATAAAATTTCTTATTCCCACGACCCAACCTTCGCATCGGATCGTCTGCCCATAACTTAATTTTCGTTATTTCTGACGGTTTTTTATTTTTGCTCGGCTTGGGCCTAGCGTGATGTTAAATAGTTTATAATTATAGCCTTCCTCAAGAATTGGACAGTCATTTACAAAAATATTAATTTTAATCCAACTGGTAGTTTCAGAGATTACGGCGTTCAAACAACAAACAAACTTTTCAGCTTTATTACCTACTAGCTGCACCTCGCGGTTTTACCCGCATAAGTTTCGATCCAGTGTAAATATCGGGACAAAAAATGCGGTTATGCGGGTAAACCGCGGGGCGCACTTAGTCTAATATAAATTCAACGATAAAAAGGAGTATGTACGAATCTCAGAGCGTGATGACCAGCAGTGAGATTCTGTAACCATCTCACCGTGAAAACTTAGTTGAAGTGAGCGTGGAGTGAGCTGTCATTGCAACTAATGCTAGGGATTGACACTATTGACAGCTCACTCTAAGCTCACTTCTTCTCCTAACTTTTCACGGTGAGATTATAGGGTGATTATGCTTATTATGCAACCCGGGAATCAAACCCGAGGACCTCACGCTCAGCAGTAGCGTTTGCGACCACTAGACCGCGTGCCTTTGAGAATTACAGGCGCGATGTTATGTTTTTGTGTAGTCCCTCTGGGCTAGTTTGGGTCATTTTTATGGCCCTTTAGTCAACTGAGCCCGCTCGAACTTATCCCGGTTGTTCTTTCACAATTTATTTTAACAGGACTGTCCCCTGTTCTCCTAAAACACAGTCACCCTATACTAAGGGTAGGCTTATTCCGGTCGCTGTGTTTCAATACTGATTATCATCCCGGCGCTACATAATTTAAACGTACCCAAGGTGGTTTAACTAGAGATTCTCTTTGCGCCAAGTTTAGGTGTCAAACACAATGGTATTTTGTTAAATAATACTGTGTAAAATATTCTGTTATTATTTGTATATTTAGAAAGATTTGAGTATACAGGGTTGCAGAGTCATCGACGCACAAACAATTATTTTAACATTAATGATGTAACTAATATTTTTGTAAAAATATAATTTAAAAGAGTGTCCGTGGAGTTTCTTGCCCGTTCTTCTCCATAGGTACCTACTACACTTTGGAATGGGCAACTAGCTTCATCTTTCTGACTGACCGACCCCTTGACAATTCAAAAGTGCCTGTAATTGGTTTATTTGATATAAATGCTTTGAGATTGAGTCAAACTGTAACGATAAATTGAGCACATGACTAGACCCCCGAGCGTAGAAATTTTTCATCGGTCATCAAAGAAAAACAGATGTACAGACAAATAGAATGCCTCATCATTTCCGCCGAAAGCCTGCTGGAAATACCACACCTCCTCCAAGCACCGCCACTTTGACCCGCACCCTAATTGCGTAGTTACACACGATCAATCGGAATCGGTTTCATTTTGACAGTTCAACAACATTTATTGCGTTATTTACGTGTTGAGCAGACAAATTTTTCGAACTTATGAAGCAATGGATTAGCAATTTGCTTCAAAATGATTCAGATTCCGATTGATTGTGTGTTACGCAATTGGGGTGCGGTTCTGTGCTTCTCGCATCCAGCGGAGTCCTACGGCTTTCACCAGATCATCGGTCCAGCTTGTGGGAGGCCTTCCAACGCTACGTCTTCCGGAGCGCGGTCGCCACTCTAAAACCTTTCGATCGCTTAGGTATTTCGATCTAAGCGAAATACCTAAGCGATCAAAATGTATGGAATAGAAAATCTTGTTTTTTTATAGGTAACTGACGAAGAATGTTCGGGTTCAAAATCATGTACTGAATCCATCGTAATCAGGTTCCGCGTCGATGTCCCTGCCACCCAGTATACAAGCTGTTGTTTTGCATCCTCGTCAAATTTCAGGAAGCTGTTATGAAAGACATAAATAATGAAATAAAATAACGATCCCTAGTAAATAATGAATACATACTTGTTTTTTTAGTTATTTAAGTTTGACAGTATTTCAGAATACACCACTTTCAAAGAACAGAATCGCGTTATGGTATCGTATTTAGCAGCCGCGTTTTTATGTGTGTGTATAATGGCAGTTACAGTGCGGTCGCACACAGGCCGCGTTTTAAAACAACACACATACCGATTTCTGAAAATAATAAAAAGAAAAAATACCTACTTATTTTATTACTGATTCGTGTCGAGAATCAGTAGCATAGTTACCTCCTTGAATTCAACGAGGATGCAAAACGACACCTTGTATGTTGACGGCTTTATGAGTAGAGGAATACCAAAGAAGCGATGGATGGATTGCGTGAAATACGACATACGGAATACTTGTAAGGAATACAGCTAACCCTCTTATTTTGTCTCCAGGTATCAGCGTGGGTGACAGAGCTAGTGCTCTCCCATCCATCCCTCGAGGACAGGAAGGCGGCTCTCGCGTGTGTACTCCGAGTAGCCCTGACTTGTTGGAACATCGGCAACTTCAACGGGGCTATGGAGATTGTTGCTGGGTTGAAGTAAGTGGGATTTATTTTTATGCCAAAGACAGCTTCGCCCTGTGGAGCCACCTTGCCTACGAACCCGTAGGTTCATGAACTGTTAGGACATGGTGCATTTCTAGTCACTCAGTTCAGTGTAGTCAGTTTTAGTTAAGTGTGCGCACAAGCGACATGCGTCGACAACAGAGACAACTGCAACCGTGGACGCCCGACAACATGACGCTCGTGTGTTTGAGCACCGTGCTCGTCCCAGTTTTGTGTGTGTATATGACTACAAGCGTTAAAATCCTATTTATTAATCGACTGTCAAGTGACGTACCTGTCGAGACGCGCCTCTGTCAAGTTGCGTGTTTGTCGATCTGCGTCTTTGACGTGGTGGAAATCTGACGAGATGCGTTTCTGTCAATATGCGTTTTTTGGCGAAATGCGTATTTGAATATTTGCATTTCTGACGACATGCTAGAGATCCCTCGTGTGGCACACTAAGGTAGAAACGTCACCGTAGCTCACGAAATTTTTCTTATTTTTTTTTTGTAATTTGCAGGTTTGTATGTTGATCTAAACCTGATTCGCGGCCGTAACAAATATTTATTTGTACAATTATAACCATAAAAATCATCAATACAACTCTCCAAGTTCATATTACTCTATTGAATGGGTATTTCATGAAATCATGACATTTGAGGCAAATTCTAACTCATGGAGTACTTTGGTGAGACTGTTTGTCAGTCTATCGCGCTTCTGACAATCCGTAACGACGACAAAACGTTCACCATACCTAGGTATTTTCTTATAAAGCAATTTTCAAATCATTACTTTTAGGTAGTTGACTAAAAACAATACTCCCGAACTTCTTTCTAAGAAAGAAAAAAAGAAAGAAAATACATTTATTTGCGGCAATCATGACGCATAAAAAAAGAACAAACACACAAAAAAAAAGTGGGGGGTAAACATGCGTCGCATTCACGCAAAACGGCCATCGCTCAGCATAATGCTAAGACCCAATACGAGACAGAGCCCCAGTGCTGGTTTTCACTGCTGCGCTGGGTTCTAAAGGAACATAAAGGCATTTATTCAGCCTAGGTTGAGAATCAGCAGTTTTCGAAAGTCAAAATTTCATAAGACAGTCCCCCAAAACGCCCGCCCTTCACCACTTCCTATATAGTGCTTTCGCTGGGAAGAAGAAGTGGCGCAACAAACTCCCCAGCAGCACAGCTGTCTGTTCAGTTAGAAGAACTTGATTCTATACAATCGTCATCATCGTCTACCCTTATTCCAATTTTTTTACGGTCGTCGCAACATGTCTTGTTCTTCCATACTCCTCTATTAGCCGCCATCTCGACAGTCACCCCCTTTCTAACCATATCATCATTCACACATTCCATCCATCGTTTCTTTGGTCTTCCCCTACTCGTATAGCCATCGACATTCATACTCAAAACTCTCCTCACGACATTTTCCTCATTTCTCCGTAACACATGCCCATACCATGACAACCGATTTCCACACAACTTTTCAGTTACGGGTGCATATTACTTGTTTGTTTGCTTTAAAAGTACTCAGGGGGTCTACAAGTACTCCGAAGTATTGTCGGCCGAATGTTCGGCCGGTTCCTGCTACGAAGTTACCATTTGGTTCTGTCGATCCTGATCCTACACTCTTTCGAATATTGACTATGGTCCCGACCCAACTGAGCCGATCGGAACTTTTTTCGCATTTTTCAATAATATTCGGTTCGGCCATGTGTCGGTCCTATCCGAACATTCGCACTTTGCACTTCGGAGTAGACCCCCAGGTTCGTCCTAAGTATAATTGTCTGGGTATAAAAATACAGCTCATTCTCGTTAGTCACCTCTTTCTAACCATATCATCATTCACACAGCCCATCCATCGTTTCTTTGGTCTTCCCCTACTCTTATAGCCATCGTCACCATCTGCCTAGAATTTTCCCAACTATATTGGGGTCGGCTTCCAGTCAACCGGCTACAGATGAGTACCAGTATTTTACATGGAGCGACTGCCTATCTGAACTCCACAACCCAGTTAGGGTAATACGAAACCCCTTGGTAAGACTGGTTGTCAAACTTTCGGGCTTCTGACGACCCGTAACGACTATCAAAGATTCACGAATGACAGCTGGACCAACGGCTTAACGTGTTATGCAAGCCACGGAGGGGTCTTGGTATGTAAAGATGGTCACCCATCCAGCGTAGCTTAACCTGATCGATCGACCCGTGCGGCTGTTATTACTTAGCCACATTTACATAAGCCCCTCTTCTTATTGCCATCGTTTTCAAAGTAATTGACATTACGAAACACACATTGCCATAAGCCGCTATTGGTATGTAAAACTATTCGTTTTCGACCACAAGCCGGGTGCTCCGGTTGACTGATGTTAATCGGTTAATTGTGAAAGTAGTCGATTGCGGTTTTTCGTCGACCCGACTCGATAGCATCGGTTTCTGGTCACCGATTTTAAATTAATTCATGCTTGAATACTCATGTGGGTAGTTTATGTGGCAACTGACGTCAAGTAGTGTTGTGACGTTAAGAGCGTTGACAACGTACGGCATTTCATACAAACTTTCAAGTCCTTGTTTTTCGAAATGCATGAACCGATTTTAATGAAACTTCCTACGCATAAGCAGGATATATAAGGTCTAAAAAGTTAATTGAGAACATTTTCAATTTGGGTATTTGTATTTTTTTTTTTTATCTTTGTTCGCGCATAACTCCGTCGCTTGCCAACCGATTTGAAAAATTCTTTTTTTGTTGGAAAGGGTATACTTCCCAAATGGTCTCATGAAAATTTTAACGAAATCGAACAAGCGGCTTTTGAAAAATCAATAAAATATCGCAACAAAAAAAAGTGAAAAATAAAAACCTTTTTACAAAAACAAAAAAAAACAACCGACTCCTATAAAAACACTACAAAGTGAAAAATAACTTTAATTTCGAAAGCCGGTGGCGAAAATCGAAATACAAAAACCAAAGACACCGACTTCCGAAATTAAAATTATTTTTCACTTTGTAGTGTTTTTTCTAAAAAGAACTTCAAGATCAGAAAATAACTCAAGAGCAGAAGAAAGAAGATCTCGGTACAGTGAGCAGGGGTTTCTTTCGGCCTTCAGCTGTTGAGAGACTGTAGGCCGGCGGAAACTACTTGCTGACTGTACTTATATGCAACAGTCAAGAACAGAAGATTAAGAAGAGAAGAGAAGATTGGTAACTATCTGGAAGATTTAGTTTTGAAACTGTATTCATCATCATCATTTTCCTGCCCTTATCCCATGTTACTTGGGGTCGGCGCAACACGTCTTCTTCTTCCATTCTCCCCTGTCAACCGTCACGCTATCATTCACTCCCTTCTCTTTCATATCATTCCTCACACAATCCATCCATCTTTTCTTCGGCCTTCCTCTCCCTCTCCATCCGTCAACATGTATATTCATCACTCTTTTAGTCACGTGTGTTTCGTCCCTTCTCATCACATGCCCATACCAAGCTAAACGATTTCCTTTCAACTTTTCTGTCACTGGCGCCACTTTCAATCTTCCTCTTATATACTCATTTCTTACTTTATCCATTCTCGTCACTCCACACATCCATATCAACATTCTCAAAGTAACATAAAACTGTATTCTTTTAAAAAAAATAATCAGCTTTCCCATACAAAACTTCAATAAGTACTATCAAACGGAGTGAATAGGGATGCAGGGGTGAATCGGGACGAAACTTTAAAAGAGATTTTTACGTTGAAATATTATAGTTTACTAGCTTCTGCCCGCGGCTTCGCCCGCGTGGATGTCGGAAGTTATCCCACGGGAACGTGCTACCAGGATAAAAAGTATGTGCTTCCCCAGGATGCCATCTATCTCTTTGCCAAATCAGTTCAGTGGTTTAGGCGTGAAAATGTAACATACAGTTTCAAGTTCAAATCCTCCCCTAAAAACCGAATTACCCCTTTTTGCCCCGTCAGGGGTCAATTTTCGACAACTTTACATACTTATTATTAATTATTTTCTGTCGAAAGTATCAATACTGAGTTTCAAGTTAATCGGACCGCGCATTCAATTTCTTCCACACAAACTTCACCAACCCTATATCCCCCTTTAAGGGGTAGTTTGAAAAACTTATAATGATAAACTTTATTGCTTACTTAGGCGAGTATTCATGCCAATTTTCAAGATTATTAACCTAACGAATAAGATTTTTCATATAAACTGTATCCCCGCTTTTCACCCCCACTGGGGTGGAATTTTGAAAAAACATTTGCGATGTGTTCATAACTGGACTCAAAGATTATTTATACCAATTTTCGAGTTAATCAAGCCACGCTGTAAAATCCTCCCCTGTAAAATTGACTACCCCTTTTCAGGCCGTCAGGAGTAGATTTTCGAAAAACCCTGATACACATTATTCTTTCCTTTCAATTTTAGGTATAAATACCGAGTTTCGATTAAATCGGACCGCGCGCTAAAATTCTTCCACACAAACTTTGAAACCCCCCAATCCCCTTTTAGGGGGTAGTTTATAAAAACAAAAAATGCCCAACTTCATAACTTACTTAGATAAGTATTCGTGCCAAGTTTCAAGTTTATTAACTCAAGGAATAAGATTTTTCATACAAACGAAATCCCCCCATTTCACCCTCTTAGGGGTGGAATTTCGAAAAACCCTTTCTTAGTGGATACCTACTCTTCACAAAGAATACACCCTCCAAATTTCATGTCTCTAGGACCAGCGGTTTAGGCTGTGCGTTGATGTCTCAGTCAGTCAGTCAGTCAGTCAGTCAGGACTTTGAATTTTATATATATAGATTGCCAAAAAGAACTCTGTTTACTGTATTATAATTAACGGTTAAATGCAGCAAGTTGGGGTTAGCCTCCAGTCTAACCGGTTGCAGCTGAGTACTAGTATTTTACATGGAGGGACTGCCTATCTGACCTCCACAACCAAGTTACTGGGTAATACGAAACTTCTTGGTAAGACTGGTCCCCCCCCTCTAACAACTAAACGGTTGTAGTTAGAAATTCAAATGTCACGGCAGTAGTACCTATATATAACGAAGTTTAAAGGAAAACTATCACACTTAAGTGGGCTTTACAAGTTTACGAGTAATAGTCGACCAATTGTATTTGACTCGAAAATTTCGAACAACTCCATAGAATTCCTCAATTTTATTTTTTTGTGACGAGAGCTCTGTGTCCTGTATTTAAATTGAAAACACCGGCTATGACAAGTCTTATCCAAATCTCAGAAAAAAAATTAAAACTTTCCGTGCAAAATTGTCGGACCAGGTGAGGATTTGTATATGAAGTCAAATTAGGTAGCTAGTCATGTTTGGCTTTTAGTTAGAGCATGGTACTAAACTTTCAGTCAGCGAATACGACCCGCACTTGGCTGTTACAAAAACTACGGAACCCTACACTGCCCGTGGCCCGACACGCACTTGTTAGGGTTCGTCCCGATTCACCCCTGCATCCCTATTCTCCCAGTTTGTAGGTACTCGACCCAAATGTATGAGACAGCTGGTTAATTGTTCGCAATTACAATGTTGGTCCCATGGAGAAAGTTGTTCAGTTTGATAGTCGGTACCACACCCTTAAATATGACGAGACCTTTCCAACAGACGCGGTTATGTAATCCTGCTTCCTACTAATATTATAAACGCGAAAGTTTGTATGGATGGATGGATGTTTGTTACTCTTTCACGCAAAAACTACTGAACGGATTTGGATTAAATTTAGCACAGAGATAGTTTATAACCAGGATTAACACATAGGATACTTTTTATTCCGATATTCTCACGGCATCGAAACTTACGCGGGTGAAACCGTGGGGCGCAGCTAGTACATATACAGAGTTGATATGACAGAGGGGCATTAAATTACACTACGTAACGTATACTATACGTGTTCAGTATTAATTCGATACGGTATAAAAATAAAAAGCGCTAAGAATGAGAAAATATTTTTTTCAAACGAACTAAATAGCTTACAAATCAGAATAAAACGCAACCACCCTTGGTAAATAAATTTGACTGACCTTAGATACCTAGGTAACAAAATGGCAACGTCTTTATCGTTGTAAGGTGCATGACCTATGCTTAGACATAATCAGCTGTTAGGTAAGATACATCGTGTTCAAACATAGCAAAAACTTAAAAAATAATTTGCGACTAAACTACTGCTCCTATTGAATTGATTTTTGGTACAGAGCTTGAAAATGGCACCTAGTATAGGCAGTTTAAAGGAAATCCCCTCTGTCGTATCAACTTTGTATACATACGTACATAAACTCAAGCCTTATTCCCATGGGCGTAGGTAGAAACAACAAAACGCCACCTGATACGATATTTGCATACTACTTTTGTCTCGCTTACGTTCATACATCAGAAGCTTATTCCCGTAATTAAAAGCATTCAAAATCTAGTCGCAATCTCATACCAGCGACAATCAATGTCAAAAATGTAGGAAAATTAGAGGTTATTTTTGACAGATTCCGACTGAGTTCAGACTGTGAACGTTCTTAAAATTATTAGAATTGCCCCCCTTATTATGTTATCTTGTTACAAGTCACAAAACGCGATTATTCACATAACTTTGAAAACTTTTCGCCCGTATTACTGCGTACAACTCAGACCCATTTCAAATCTATCCGTAGGGGTTGTCCTTGAATCCTCGCGTCGTGTTACCACGTCAGATCATATCTCCTTTAACTGAAAGGTTAGACAGAGGAATCTAATCTGCCTAGACGCTCTATATTCTATTGTTTTTCAAAGAGATTTAGGATAGATACTATTGAAAGGCTTTCCTCAAGTTCTGAGTTGAGCTGCACGATTACTGGAAAATGCTTGCACTGAATGGACTGATCCACTCAAATCTGTGTGGTACTTTCCTCAAAAGACCATTTCAGACATCAATCTACACGGTCTTCACATGATCTGACCAAGATTATGTCTGGACTTTAAAAGAGAATGTGACCTCTGAATTTATTTCGGCCTTTCTTCTCAGACTAGTCAAATAGGAAACGCCGACCTCATCTAGCTTTTTCTTTTTGTTATAAATATCTCATGTCCGAACGGAATTGGATGGAATTTGGCACACAGACAGTTTATAACCTGGATTTACACATAGGGTACTTTTTATCTCGGTAGTACGTTCCCGTGACATAATTTCCTACATACAGGCGGGTGAAGTCGCTGGAAAAAGCTAGTACAGATGAAACCACAGGAAACAGTAGGCCATCATCACCTGCCTAGCCTTTTTCCAACTATGTTGAGGTCGGCTTCCAGTCTAACCGGATGCAGCTGAATACCAGTATTTTACATGGAGCGACTGCCTATCTGACCTCCACAACCCAGTTACTGGATAATACGATACCCCTTGGTAAGACTGCTTGTCAGACTTTCTGGCTACTGACGACCCGTAACGACTGTCAAAGATCCACGAATGACGGCCGGGACCAACGACGAGGCACGGAGGGCACCCATCCACGGAACAACCGCGGCAAGCGTAGCTTAACATGAAGGCCAATTTTCAATAATGTTGTCGCAATCTCACCTCAGCGACCATCAATGTCAAAAATGTAGGGAAAATAGAGGTATTTTTGGCAGATTGAGACAGATCAGACCATGAACGTTTTTAAAATTACGAGAATTGCCCCTCTGATCGATCGCTCCGTACAGCTGTTAATACTTAGCCATGAGCCCCTCTACAGGAAGCAGTGGGTACGTTAAATAATTAATCTACATTCTGTCGGTTGGCAACAAAAATGCCCATTAATTATAATTATTTGTGGTTTATATCTGTATTTGAAATGCGAGCTTTTTATGTTTTCAGAATTTACAAACAAAATTATGGTCGGCATTTTATTTGACCCAAATGATGTAGGAGTAGGTATGGATGGTACTGTAAACAGGGTCAAATTGAATTAGCTAGCGAAACTCTGCACACGTGATGGGTACATAACTTACATTAATAATCAGCCTATAATGTTCCCACTGCTGGGACACAGGCCTCCTGTCGGTGAGAGGGAGTGGGCCGTAATCCACCACGCGGGCCCAGTTCGGATTGGTAGATGTCACAGGTCTTCGAATTTTTGGTTCTAGGACATGTCGGTATCCTCACGATGTTTTCCTTCGCGGTCTTGAGAGCAATGGTGATATATTGAATTACACAAGGTAAAGCGCCTGCCTGAGTTCGAACCCACGACCTACAACTCGTAATTCGGGGGTCGCTACCACTGTGCCACCACTGTATATCTATATCATCATCATCTGCCTAGCCTTTTTCCCAACTATGTTGGGGTCGGCTTCCAGTCTAACTCCTGTATATCTATATATATATAAAAATCAATGCCACTTTTCGTTGTAATTTTATAACTCAAGAACGGCTGGGCCGATTTAGCTGATTTTGGTTTTGAAATGTTTGTCGTAGTCCAGGGAAGGTTTAAACGGTCAGAAAATATGGAAAAAGGAGTAGGGTAGGAGTAGTGTAGGACTAGGTTAGGAGTAGGGTAGGAGTAGGTTAGGAGTAGGGTAGAAGTAGGGTAGGAGTAGTGTAGGAGTAGGGTAGGAGTAGTGTAGGAGTAGGGTGGGAGTAGGGTAGGAGTAGTGTAGGACTAGGTTAGGAGTAGGTTAGGAGTAGGGTAGGAGTAGATTAGGAGTAGGGTAGAAGTAGGGTAGGAGTAATGTAGGAGTAGGGTAGGAGGTAGGGTAGGAGTAGGGTAAGAGTAGGGTAGGAGTAGGGTAGGAGTAATGTAGGAGTAGGGTAGTAGTAGGGTAGGAGTAGGGTAGGAGTAGGGTAGGCGGTAGGGTAGGGGGTAGGGTAGGGGGTAGGACACCACGCGAATGAATTAGCGCCGGGGAGCTAGAAATAATTTATGTATGGCAAAACAACGTTTGCCGGGTCAGCTAGTTTATATATAATAAAAAAAATCTCTATATTTAATTAAGCCGTAAAAACCATGCAAGCAGAGGGGCCAAGCGGAGGGGGTAGCGGGTCGCTAGGAACATACAGGACAAAATCTAAATAAAAAAACTTTCCCCGTTAACTCAATTCATACGAGGAGCGAGGGAAAAAGGGTTCGACGGAAATTCCCCGAGTTTCGGGGCTACTAATAATAACGTTATGATTCGGCCTAGTTTCCCCAAATTGGGGTAGCATGTCGTGTTCTTGAAACATATGACGACACAAAAGGGGTTTGTTGTTACTTACAGTATTATGTATAAACCGCCTGACAAATTTATCGAGCCTTCTCCTGGACACGCGTTACCGTGACCGACTTCAGTCAATTAATCAATCAACTCAGCTTGTTGCAGTCCTCTGTTGAACATAGGGCTCTCCCAGGATGCGCCACCACACCCTGTCCTCCGCCTTCCGCATCCAGTCCGTCCCAACCTTCTTTAGGTCGTCCGTCCATCCAGCTGGGGGCGTCCCACACTACGCTTGCCGATACCGGGCCATCGGTCCTTCGACAAACATGGCCAGCCCACTGCCACTGCCACTGATAATTTCATTTCGGATTTTATCCCTCAAAAATACTTCGAACATAGCGCGTTGAGCAACCTTGAATTTGTGGACCAGCTCGACAGTCAGTGTCCACGTTTCGGCACCATATATCATGACAGACCGACTTGGAACTCTCTAAATAATCTTCGAGCCCAAGTCGGCTTGAGCAAAGACAATCTCCACAGATGGGGTTCACGGACGGCTCAGATCTCAAGTGCGTATGCGGCACCACTCCACAGACAACCTACCTTCCATCCTGCGCCGCATGTCACCTGTGCACTTGATCGACTGCGCCAGTGAGCGGAGTTCGCGTACCTGAATTTAGGGCCAAATATATTGTTACCAGGCCCGTGCCGGACGGCGCGTTGTGTTCCACGCGCGCCTCAAAGAGATGTCAGCAGAGGACGGGGCCCCACAGGGCCGAAGCCTGCCGGGGCGGCGGGATTTTCCGAAAGGTTAACCGCTGCCCTGGAACAGAAAGGGCTAAGGACGGAACACGGGTGGGTTTTAGTCAGTAAAAGTCTGACACTCCCTTCCGCTCCACCCAGAGCGGGAGGGGTCATTTGATGATTTCCCATCCACAAAAAAAAAAAAAATATATATATATATATATTGTTGCGTGCCACAATTAATGCCTGGTACATGGTGATATTGGTTACTACTAGCGCCATCTAGTATCGAGTAGCAGAACTAACAGAGTCAAGATCCTTCTAGAAAGTTCGATGCTAGAACTTCCTAGAACTATCGACATCTGGTCAGTCGGGGCCGGTATGTACTCGAACATTCTAGATGTTTCATAGAAGGTTTGAGAACTATCTGCCGCACTATATAAGGCCGGGATGAGCCACAACCGGGTCAGAGTTGGATAAGCGATACAAGCGAATACATCGAAAGCGATCTTCAAGTGCGACTTAATGCAATTGTGTTTTATAATAAGTGTGTTTGAGTTTGTTTTCCTTGTTTTTGTTTAGTGTCTGTGCTTACTAACATAGTCGTAAGTTTTACTAACAATCTGATTGAATCTCGTTACTTGAATAAAGACAATTCTATTATATTCTATATTCTATTCTATAACCCCAAAAAAAAAGGGTTGGCATATATAAAATTCCATTAGTTACAAGTTCAACGTTGATCGTGCTTCAAAAAGGTCAGGTGCGTAGTAATTGCAACCGGCGTGCGTGTATGACCAGAAGGCCAATTCTCGTAATTAAAAACGTTCAAAATCTAGTCGCAATTTCACCTCAGCGACAGTCAATGTCAAAAATGTAGGGAAATTAGAGGTATTTTTGACAGATTGAGATAGATCAGACGGCCATTTCTCGTAATTTAAAACGTTCAAAGTCTAGTCGCAGTGTCATCTCGGCGGCAAACAAAATGTCAAAAACTTGTCTAAATATGGGGAAATTTGAGGTATTTTTGACAGATTGAGACTGAGATCAGACTGTGAACGTTCTTAAAATTACGAGAATTGCCGCTCTGATTGTGAACGTTCTTAAAATTATGAGAATTGCCCCTCAGAAGGCCTCGTTCTTAAAAAACGTTTAAATCCAAGTAGCAATCTCATCTCAGCGACAATCAATATCAAAAATGTGTACAGTCAGTTCAGGGAATCTTTAAAAACCAGATTCCCTACCAAATTATTCAAAAATAAAAAATCTTTATCAGAAGTCGTCGAACCCTAAATTCCAATTTAAAATTGTTGATTGGGTTCACTTTGATTATCTTTCCGGAGAAAAAAAAGAGTTATTTAAAAAAAAAACTGTCTTTAACAGACTATAACTCTTTCATGAATATTATGACGTTCATGTTAAAATTCATCATCCTCTGCTGAGCCTTTTCCAACAAAAACATTTGTTTTATAGTGGGGTCATCATTTATTTATTTTATTATTTATGTACATACAGTAAAATACTTAGGGATATGACATATGACAAAGTTAAAATATGAGTATAAAGGTACCTACAGCAGACCTGCGTCATTATTATCATCAAACTATTAACAAACTAAAATACGGCGTCGAAAAATTCCTCCGCATCGCTGTCAACTGGTAATGTACCCAAGAAGGTGACATTACCACGCTGTATCCTCTGCCCAAGGTAAAAGCCAGCCCTTGGGTCACGGGATGCGTCAACCAGCCGTTTGGAGATTTAGCTTGAACGCACCATGAGCACTCGGACACCACGGCCCGAGGGTTTCAGCCCCAAACGGCTCGAAAATATAATTATCAATAAGATTACTATACTTTCGCCGTTCGAGGTTTCCCGCCACCAGCACCAGTACAGCACGCCGAGCCAGGAAGATGCGATGAAGACACACTAAAGACCTACCCACCTTCCATGGAAATAAAGACATGCCATCCGGTCTCTTGCCATCGTCGCGTGCCAAGCCATTGGGTTCTAATACAGCTGAAACGCCGACGCGACGGTGACAAGAGCTTGTCGGAAAATGTCAACATTAGCCAACCCGTGGGCCTCGCACAAACACGGAGTAAACGTAATGTAAAATGCTACGATTACATAACATGTATTTCGTTTTAAGACGTCATTCATATTTATGGGTGTTTAAATATGAATCAAGTCTCTAATTGTGCTTTTAAACGATAGCGTTTAAAAGCACAATTACGTACGTACGTTAGGCCCCGTACACCGCCTCGAACGATGCGACTTGCAACGCGACTTGCGTCAAGCTCCGAAAGTCGCGTCGCGATAGCTTGTGGCTTGCTCTTAAAAAAAAAAACTTTTGTTTTCTCCGCATTTGCTGTCGAGGAGCAGTGATGGCCCAGTGGTAATGGGCGCAACTTAGGAGTTGTAGCTCGTAGGTTCTAACCCAGACAAGTGCTTTACTTTGTGCAAATTATTTGAAAACGGTGAACGAAAACATCGTGAGAAGAACATATCTTATAACCAAAAATTCGAAGACATATTATGAGATCTACCAACCCACTTGGGCCTGCGTGGATTACGGCCCACTCCCTCTTACCGAGAGGAGGCCTGCGTAGAGAGAACATTTATAGGCTAATTATGCTATCACAAAACGCGTGGCGCTGTAACGCGCGTAGCTCGGGAGGTTTTCGGGGGGGTGTTCGGGGGTTTTCGGGTTTTCAGTTTTGGTTTTTTTATAGTCCAGGCTTACTTTTATATTAATAATTTTCTTGTCGTGACTTGGCAGCTTGATTAATCACAAACATTTGTACGCCCTCTGGCTTAACATAGCGCACTATTTTATATTTATGTAACATCATTATTGCTATGTTCAACAAATTAATAAATGACTTATGACTTAAAGTCGAATGTTCGTGCTAGGCCCACAGTGTCTCATATACGTCTGACCTCACAGCTTTATTTATGGTCACTATAAAGAAAGAGAGACGTAACTCGGCTCATAATAAATTTCCTGACTCAACATATTAGATGTGAGGCCAGTGGAGCTCAAAGTGGGTTCAAAATGGAAGAAGAGAGATCTAATGCATTTGCGCAAAAAAAAAAAAACTTATTTGTGACTCAATGAAGTACACTTCCGCTGGCGTATAGTGCTTGCAAGCAGGACTGCTGTGAGAGGTTTTTTCATTACTAATGTGCAGCGTGGAGAACAGAGTTGTAATTCTCGTATTTTAAACAAAATTCGCATTGTAATCTCAATCCTTAGATAAACTTAAAAGCGGATGATAGATTATGGTCACGGCACAGGCCAGAAGGGCAGTTCTCGTAATTGTAAGACTCAAAACGTTCAGAGTCAGAAGGCCAATTCTCGTAATTTAAAACGTTCAAAATCTAGTCGCAGTCTCATCTCAGCGACAAACAAATGTCAAAAACTTGTCAAAATTTAGGGAAATTAGAAGTATTTTTGACAGATTGAGACTGAGATCAGACTGTGAACGTTCTTAAAATTACGAGAATTGCTCCTCAGAAGGTCTCCTTCTTAAAAAAACGTTTAAATTCAAGTAGCAATCTCATCTCAGCGACAATCAATGTCAAAAATTTGTACAGTCAACTCTGGGAATTTTTAAAAAACAAATTCCTTACCAAATTATTCAAAAATATAAAATCTTTATCAGAAGTCGTCGAACCCTAAATTCCAATTTAAAATTGTTGATTGAGTTCACTGATCTCAGTCTCAATCTGTCAAAAATACCTCTAATTTCCCTACATTTTTTACATTGATTGTCGCTGACATGAGATTGTGTATAGATTTTGAACGTTTTTCATTTCAGAAATGGGCCTTTACATATTTTTCCGGTTAAGGCGTGGTAAGAAGCAAAATTTTAGTTGACAATAGCGCATCGCAGCAACAAATAATGTTCAAAACAGCGATTAGTTTGATGTTAGTTAAATCGAATGACCACTAAAATAAAAGTAATTTTGGAGTTTTAATTAAATTTTACGCAGTGGTGGCCGAGAGGTGTCGGCCCCGACTTACAAATTGTAAATCGTGAGTTCGAACCCAGGTAGGCACTTTACTTTCTGTATTTCATCACCACTGCTCTCAAAACGTGAAGGAAAACATCGTGAGGAAACCGGCATGTCCTAGAACCAAAAATTCAAAGACACGGGACGTCTACCAACCCGCACTGGGCCCGCGTGGTGGATTACGGCCCACTCCCTCTCACGGAGAGGAGGCCTGTGTCCCAGCAGTGGCAACATTACCCATAGATTGATTAAGTTAAATTAAACAATAAATGCAAGGTCTTAGGACACATTCCACCAAACTCTTATCCATAGAATAAGTCTTATACTGAGAATAAATTTTGAATTTTTGACAGTTTTTCTATACTAGAACTGTCAGACGACAATTTTAGTTAGTTTATAAAAGCCCTTAGTGGAATTTTCTCTAAGTATTTCTTTAGTTGATTCAATTTCCTTTACTATCATTTCATAAAATATGTTTACGCTCAAAATTTTAGACTTTCGCGGCGAAAAATATTTTTTTGAGCTCTGTTTTACGATAAGATTGTTTTATCATGATACTATTTTATTTACTCATATGAATTACTAGCAGCGCCCTGGTCTCACCCGCATAAGTGTCGATCCCGTAGAAATATCGGGATAAAAACTATCCTATGTGTTAATCCTGGTTATAAACTATCCCTGTGCCAAATTTCATCCAAATCCGTTCAGGAGTTTTTCCGCGAAAGAGTAACAAACATCCTAGATGGATGTTTGTTACTCCATCTAACAAACTTTCGCGTTTCTAATATTAAGTAGGATTTTTGAACAAGTATTTTCTTTGAACATTTGACAATACAATCAATTTTTTTTTTCTGTTTTGTAATATATACCAATACCCCTGACTGTGCAAAAAAATCGGAGCGTTTTACGGTATCCTACGGTTGGGCAGCGCCTTAATGACAATGGACCTGACCCCTGTAACATGGGACTTATAAATGGTGAAATATGGCACTTTGGCAGAGTATTTCCCGGGGGATAGGCATGGGTACCTCTCACTCCGGGAAATACTCTTATTGACCGTTTATTCTCTTATAATACGAGCTCCACGTTTGCAATTTATACGTTAATTTATTTATTTGTTTAATGCACAATATACACAAACATAGTTACACGCTAGGCTTAAACTAGTGAGTACATGACCCTGTTAGGGGATAGCAAGATAACTTAAAACTATATGTCCATTATCTAATATTGGGAACTTTCACAATCAAAGCAATATATTAATTAAACTTTTATCTAGTTTTATCCATGAAAAGATCATACAGGGTGGCAGGGACATCGACGCGCAAACTGTAACCATGGATTCAAAAAAATTATTGCTGTTCCATACATTTTGACCGCGTAGGTATTGCACTTTTCTATGAAACAGAAGATTTTTTTTTATAACCGACGAAAAATTTCGACGCTATGGGGTCTGAACTCACGTGCTGAATCCATGGTTACAGTTTGTGCGTCGATGTCCCTGCCAACCTGTATATTATAACTATATGCGCCCTGCGGTTTCGCCTGCATAAGTCTCGATCCCGTGGGAATATCGGGATAAAAGTATCCTACATATATGTTAATCCTGGTCCTACATACCTATATGTTAAACCTATTATATGTGTGCTAAATTTCATCCAAATCCGTTCACTAGTTTTTGCGTGAAAGAGTAACAAACATCCATCCATCGTCATCACAGATTTATATTTAAACACTATTCTGACATTACTTTGCTTTTTACTTACTTACTTTACTTTTTAATTCATAGCGTAACAAATATAGGCTGACAAGCACATCAACGCGCAAACTGTAACCAAGAATTCAGCACATCATTCTACACCCTAGCGTGGAAATTTAATCGAAAAAAAATTAAATCAGCCGTTTCATTGAATAGTAGTAATAATAATAATAAAGTTTATTTTCTCTCATAAAGGTACATTGTTACAGTAGTTTGTACGATTATATACAATTTTGCCTCATGCTAGAACCTTTGTGAGAGCTGGAGTCTGAACTAGGTTCGGGACCTGTATGACAGATCTCCAGGCTCACACCCCTTTGAACATTTATCATATTTAACGGCATCTAGGTTCAGTTGATACATATCACTATTAGCTAACAGTTTCGATTAGAGAGGTAAGTCTATACTAAAGGTGGTTATAATCGTGAAGTGTTATATAAAGTGATGTTATTGATAATAGTGCAATACCTACGCCATAAAAATGTTTGGAACAGCCTGACGAAAAATTACAAAACAGGTTCAGAATCATCTACATCCACCAAAAGAGATAAGTAACCAGGGGGTCTACTCCGAAGTGCAAAGTGCGAATGTTCGGATCGGACCGTCACATGGCCGAACCGAATATTATTGAAAAATGTGAAAAAAGTTCGGATCGGCTCAGTTGGGTCGGAACCATCGAAATCGTGTAGGAGTGTAGGATCGGGACCGACCGAAACAAATAATAACTTCGTAGCAGGAAACGGCCGAACATTCGGCCGATACTACTTCGGAGTAGACCCCCTGGGTCGTCGGATATAAATGTAGTTGAAGTTTAGTAAGAAACCGATGGATGTTTTCGAATGAAAATTTTGATAAACGAAATGTTTGCTTTCTATTAATTAAACAAAATTTTACCCCTAAATCTCAATCCGTTTCTTACTAAACTTCAACTATATCCGACGACCCTGGTTACTTATCTCCTTTGGCAACCATGACTATTTATTTATTAAAACTTTTCGCACAAAAAGGTACAAAGGCGCGGACTTAATGCCTTAGGCATTCTCTACCAGTCAACCAACGGTGGTGAAGAGATTAGATGGCAGGTGCTTTGGTTGAGAGGGACAGTGATAAAAAAAAAACTTAAAGCTATGTACATAAATAGGTTATAAACACATACATACTATTACTATAATATATACTTATAATATTATATATATATAAATCAAGGGAGGGAGGTGTTATGATGATTCCATGGTAACTCGATGTGAACCACCCTGTATGTTCTACTATTTAATCAAATACTCTTCTTCTACGTAGTCGAACCCGTAGGCAACAGCAACTATATCATAAACAAACAAAGACACATTTTGTAGTCATAATTATTCACCTTCCCATCCCAACTCAACGTCAAGCAAAGTCATAGACATGATGCGTAAGCCTGAAAGTTCAAAATGAAGCTAGTTGCCCATTCCAAAGCGTAGTAGGCACCTATCGAGAAGAACGGGCAAAAAACTCCACAGACACTCTTTTTCAAATCATAACTTTGTTATAAAATAGTGGTTACATCATTCATGTTACAGAAAAACCGAAAATGTACCCAACCTCCTACAAAACATTGGACTACAGTGTATCTTTCAAAAATAAATGTTCCGTCTTTAAAAACACATTATTATGAATATGGTGTATCCCTTAAGCTTTCCTATACACCATAAGGATAATACTATCATCCCATCATTTATCATAGCGACCTTAAGGTAAAAACCTTTTCTCCATAAAATATTATCCATAAGCATAAGCATCTTATAACTCTCCCACAGCTGGGACACAGGCCCCCTCTCTGTGAGAGGCGAGTGGGCCGTAATCCCACGCGGGCCCAGTGCGGGTTGTCACATGAATTTAAACTTTATCCCCCTTACAAAACAAGGTTTTTTTTTAAATTGGTAGATATCACATGTTTTCGATTTTCCGGCAAAAAAACCGGCTTGTACTAGAATACATGCCGGCTTCCTCACGATGTTTTCCTTCACCGTTTTGAGAGCATAATCAGTCTATAATGTTCTCACTGTTGGGACAGAGGCCTATACTTAAATTGTTTTGTTTAAAATTCAAACAACAAAACACAAAGGCCTTTGAAGGTCCTTTTCATAGTCCGTCATTTTGATTTTTAGGGTACTGTACCTCAAAAGGATAAATGGAACCCTTATAAGATCACTTTGTTGTCCGTCTGTGAAGAACGTTTTTCTCAGGAACCCGTGGAGTTATCAAGTTGTTAGTATCAAATACTCAAGACTGCAATCAATAAGTCAACGCAATCAAAAGATACGGGCGTTTATGTTCCGGAATCAGTACTTCCCGTTGACCTAGAACCATGAAATTTGGCAAGAAGCAATGTCATGTAGCACAAGTAAAGGAAAAAATCTGATAAACGTGAATTTGTAGTTACTAGGCCCATGCCTAGTAACTACAAATTCACGTTTATCAGATTTTTTATATCCGATATAAGTTACGTTTTGATATATCGAACCCATGTTCGATATATCAAAACGTAACTTATATCGGATATGTGTTTATTATCATACCATATCGATATCTAAATATACATAACCGTTCACAAAAACTTCATCGAGCTATGGTTTATCCAAAGCGCAACAACGAGAAGTACGAGAACGAACTACGAATAGTGTCGAATAAGTAATAACGAACAAAACGCAAACTTCACATCACGAGGATATGACATCGACGGTTTTTATTCGCTTTGTGTCTGTCTTACCATTCAATGTTTTACTGGCGTAAAAGTGTGAGTTTGCGTTTGTCGTTAGTTTGCGTTTCGTTCGTTTCAGTTACTTGTGCAAATCGTACTACTGATATCGATATCTGAAAACGATTTTCGATATCGATATGAAAACTGAATATCGGTTACATATCCGTTAGCAACTAAATACGAAAACGCCCATGTCTAGTAGTTACATATTATGTACCTAAAAATTTGTAACCCTCGGTGCGCGAGTCCAACTCACGCTTACCAGTTTTTTTTTAAATGACTACTACGCATGAAATTTATTTAAATCGATAGCTGACATCAAAGCAAACAGAAAACATACGAAGACCTGACCCTGTAAAGTGTCACGTTTCCGTGATACTAACGTCCAAAGTTTATGACGTGACATCCATATTTTTTTTAACTTTCGTATGTACAGACGCCAGCAGGTCAAGCTACCCGAAACTGTAAAATTTTCCCAATCAACCTTGAACCCAATACTGTAGCGATAAAGTTGAAAATCTATTAAAGAAATTTGACAGATTGTAGTAGCTTGATGTGCTGGCGTCTGTACATCTTGATGCAACATCATCAGCATATAGCAGTCCACTGCTGGACATAGGCCTCTCCTATTGCACGCCATTCAACTCGATTTTCGGCAACTCTCAACCAGCTGCTACCAGCCATCCTGCGAAGATCGTCGCTCCACCTAGCCTGAGGGCGTCCCACCTTACGTTTACCGATTCGCGGTCTCCACTCAAGAACACGTCTACGCCAACGGTCATCGGTTCTGCGACTAATATGGCCGGCCCATTGCCACTTCAGCTTGCTTATTCTGTGAGCTGTGTTTGAAATAACCACTCTTAATGTTTAAAATAATCAAACATTTAAGCAACAAGAGGTACGAAAGTTCAAAAAAATATAGATGATACGTGACCAACTTTAGAGGGGCTTGTGGCTAAGTAATAACAGCCGCACGGGTCGATTGATCAAGCTAAGCTACGCTTGCCGCTGTTGGTCTATGGATGGGTGCATTACATGCTAAGACCCCCTTCGTGGCTCGGAAAGCACGTTAAACCGTTGGTCATTTGTGGATCTTTGACAATCGTTACGGGTCGTCAGAAGCCCGAAAGTCTGACAACCAGTCTTACTAGTATCGTATTATCCAATAACTGGGTTGTGGAGGTCAGATAGGCAGTCGCTCCATGTAAAATGTATTCAGCTGCATCCAGTTAGACTGGAAGCCGACCCCAACATAGTTTGGAAAAGGCTAGGCAGATGATGACGTGATCAACTTTGAAAGTATGCGAGGCTCTATATAAAAATCTTTAATCCCCAATATTGTCAAGAAAGTTTTATTTATTTACTAGCTGCGCCCTGCGGTTTCACCTGCATAAGTTTCGATCCCGTGGGAATATCGGGAAAAAAAGTATCCTACATGTTAATCCTGGTTATAAAACATCTGCGTGCCAAATTTCATCCAAATCCGCTCAGTAGTTTTTGCGTGGAAGAGTAACAAACATCCATCCGTCCATCCATACAAACTTTCACGTTTATAACATTAATAGGATTTTCACTATAACAACACAATATCGAAACTCAACTGCCCAAAACAGGCGAATAAGTGTTTTTCCTGTATACCTACAAAGTTTGGCAATAAAATCGAACGGGCAGCGGTGTTCAAAGTAAAAGCTAACAGCACCCCGGGGGGCGTTCTAAACGACCCCAGGAAACTTAATGGGGACAAAAATCGTTGGACACTTACCTTTACATGTGTTTTTGTGCGGTTTTTCCTCGTCCAACGATTGTTCTTGTGAATAAAATATCATGTTAGGCTGTTTATAGATACGTACCTATATACTTCTGTTTGTCGGCCTTGTTTTGTGGTTGGATGTGTGAACGGCTTTAGGGAGCAGGGTACTACTGTCGACCAATCTGAGGGGCAATTCTCGTAATTTTAAGAACGTTTACAGTCTGATCTCAGTCTCAATCTGTTAAAAATACCTATAATTTTCCTACATTTTTGTCAACTTGATAACTCCATGCGTTCCTGAGAAAAAAGGGTCTTGGCAGACGGACAACGAAGTGATCTTTGACGGCACGGTTGGCGCAGTGGTTAAGCGATTGACTGCTGCGCTGCGTGTCGCGGGTTCGATTCCCGCACGGAACAAATATTTGTATGACCTACATGTATCTGTTCCGAGTCTGGGTGGTTTTCTATCTATAATATCTATGTATTTACAAAAAAAAATTGTATATAAGTAGTTTATCAGCCATCTTGTTACCATAACACAAGCATTAGGTTGCTTAGCTTGGGACAAATGGTGCTGTGTGAAATGTCCAGGGATATTATTATTGTCGCTGAGATGAGATTGCGACTGAATTTTTAAGGTTTTTAGTTGAGAACTGGCCTTTTGGTTTTAACAGTATCATCTAAATATATATAACTCAAAGGTGACTGACTGACTGACATAGTGATCTATCAACGCACAGCCCAAACCACTGGACGGATCGGGCTGAAATTTGGCATGCAGGTAGATGTTATGACGTAGGCATCCGCTAAGAAAGGATTTTGATCAATTCTACCCCCAAGGGGATAAAATAGGGGATGAAAGTTTGTATGAAACTTTGTCAATTTTAAACCGATCGGGCTGTATACTTCTTAACGCGAGCGAAGCCGCGGGCAAAAGCTAGTTTTAAATAAGATTCCAAACATTTTCACCAATATACCTACTACACCGTCATCATCTGTCCAGCCCTTTCTCAACTATGTTGGGGGTTGGGGTCGGCTTCCAGTTTAACTGCATGAAGCTAAATACAAATATTCAAGTCTCTATCTCGAAATTACTATTCAATCACAAGGTGAACGTTGGTAAAAAAAAAACGGGAATTCCCACTCTGATTGATGATCACATTCTTGATTCTGATATTTGAAGAGATCCCTCGATACCTCCAGGATCCCATTATCAGATCCTGACCTGATAACAATCGGACCACCTGGTAAATAATAATAATAATAAATCTTCATTTTCAGACCATAGATCCATTACGTACTCGTAACTTAAGATCATAAAACGCGTTAAAAAAACGGGTTGCACTCAGGGAGTGCCGGCAGAAGTGAAAACTTGAATATTAACGTTGTGCATTTTTGATATTTTTTGGAATGCGGTCTACTCTCCCTCGGTCTTACGAATTTTCGATCAGGTCATGTGTCCTGACGTGAGCTCCGCCTTACGAATTTTCGATCAGATCACGGTGTCCTGACGTGAGCTCCGCATTACGAATTTTCGATCAGGTCACGGTGTCCTGACGCGAGCTTAACATTTTTTACCCATCACAACAAAAGTGCACCACCAACTTACGCCGCTAAAGAAGTTTTCACTTCAATAAAAATAAATAATAAGAAATAAAACGCAAAAACGAAATATATATATTTTTTTAAAGTAGTTTTTTCCAAATCGGTTCAGCTGTCTTCGATTAATCGATTAATTTTTTGAAGTTGTTTAATACAAATTAATGATTTGGCTCTCGAATTGCGCGCGCTCACTTGAGTGAGATTCCAAGGGAACTTTACATAATAGCACTACATAATATATGTAAAAAATATATGTTAAACAGTTAAACGTCAGTTCAAAGGAACTCGTTTGAAATATATTCTGACATTCATAAAAGCCTGCTACTTCAGTCGTGGATAGCAAAACAATCGTGACAAAGGGAGGGAAATCCGAGACTCAGCATGTCAAAATGTATTGCGCTTAATGAAGGAATACTTTCTGTGTGTACGTAAATGTAGGGAAGCTGGAAGAGGCTTTGTATTATTTTTTTCTGTAGAGTATCTTCACCAAGGAGTATCGTGTTACCCAGTGACTGGGTTGTGGAGGTCAGATAGGCAATCGCTCAATGTAAAATACTGGTATTCAGTTACAACCAGTCAGACTGGGAGCAGACCCCAACATAGTTGGACAACACGTGGATGGGCGAAAATGTATATGAAAATTAATAGTTTATTTACACAGACCACATTTAATCGTCAAAATCAACCGTGTGTGTGATACCGACCACAGCAAGGCCACGCCGCAGCCACAACGCACCCACCAGCACGACCGCACACTAGCACCCGGCCACATCGCAAACACAACGATCCCTCTATCCGCAAACATTCTGTAGCCACCATTGTGGTTAACATTGCACATTTAACCACATCCCAACTATTAGCGAGAACGCAACTGCAAGGAGTTGCAGCGACACTACACTCAGATTACCACTGCTTGCCCTCATTTTGTCGCTGCGATGTTTTTGTTTTTGTTTTTTTTTTATAAAACGTTGCCCCACACTAGGTATTTCTCCTGTGTCGTGGGTGCGTTTACAGACATATAAACCCACATACACAAACAGCCAGACCCGGAACAACTAATTGTAGGTCATACAAATATTTGTTCCGTGCGGGAATCGAACCCGCGACACGCAGCGCAGCAGTCAATCGCTTAACCACTGCGCCAACCGTGCCGTCAATGTAGTGTGGTTGTCGTACGTGTGAACAAGCCGGCCTTATTTTTATTTTTTTTGGAAATGGCATCTCGCAATTCAACCTATGAAGTTGTTGTCGTGCCTCAATAAATTGACTACACGCTAAGGGCACCCCTGTAGGGTACGGACCTCGGCTTACGGCGTCGCTCGGAGACGGCAGCAAGAGACAGGTTGGATCGGATTTTTTTAGGGACGAATTTAAAAGTACAGGCTCAGTGGCGCGGGCTAACGGAGCTTAAGAGCGTTGACAACGTACGGCATTTCACACAAACTTTCAAGTCCTTGTTCTTTCAAATGCATGAACGGATTTTAATGAAACTTCATACGCATAAGCAGGAAACATAGGTCTAAAAAGTTAGTTAAGAACATTTTCGAAATGTCTTATTTAAAAAAAGATAATTGGAAATCTCTGTTTCTATGGAAAATTTTAAATCGGTCTAATTTATGTATGTACATGTAACACTATTTTTCGAAAATGTTCTCAATTAACTTTTTAGACCTATATATCCTGCTCATGCGTAGGAAGTTTCATTAAAATCGGTTCATGCATTTCGAAAAACAAGGACTTGAAAGTTTGTATGAAATGCCGTACGTTGTCAACGCTCTTAAGAGAATAAGATAATGCCACAAACAATGGGCCTTCGAAACTCTGTGCTTTCGAATAAACTAAAAAAAATCAGCAACAATCAAATATTCAACTCGCACTACCAGACTACTTTTAGGATGTAGATATAAGCGGGATACGTGGATAACGATACTTAAGTGCATCCGGCACATTTAACAGCCATGCTGTCAATCAAACCTTTTTACCGCGGCATGCGTGGAGCCTTTTTGGCCTCGCATACTCGTATGTCTTTTTTTAGGTTTCCGTCAGTGGCGTAGCGTAGTGGGGGTGGGGGGGTGGCGGCGGCCCGCCCCGAACGGCACTTTTTAGGGGGCGGCAAAAATTTCACAGTAAATAATAAAATATATTTTGTAAATATTTGAACCATTTCATATTTTTAACGCAACTATAAATTCGGACCGATTGAATGGAGCACGAAATTTTTCATTACTTATTCTGTGACGAATTCGGGGAATCCCCTTTCTTTGAATGATATTTTGTAGCGAATGGCAACACCGTCTATACTGACTTGCGGGGTAATAAACGTGATTTTAAAACAAATAAACTTTTTTATTCTGTACATAAAATGAAAAATAATGATGACTATTCTTGGCGAAAAGTTCTCTAGAATGAATGTATAGTATACATTAAATGGAAATATTTAAATAAGAGGGCGGCAAAAAAATTATCCTGCCAGGGTAGCGGTTCTCCTGCCAGGGTAGCGGGACCCTGCCAGGGTAGCGGGAGGTAGCGGGATCGTCCGAAAGGGTTACCGCTGCCCTGGAACAGAAAGGGTTTGAAGGAAGGAACACGGGTGGGTTTTAGTCAGTAAGAGTCTGACACTCCCTTCCGCTCCACGAGCGGGGGGGGGGGTCATTTGATGATTCCCAATCCAAAAAAAAAAAAAAAAAAAAGAGGGCGGCAAAATTGTCTTCCGCCTCGGGCAGCCGATACCCACGCTACGCCACCGGGTTCCATAGCGTTTAACACACTATCAATCTCAATCTGAATCATTTCCAAGGATATCGCTAATCTATTGCTTCTTATGTTCCAAAAATGTGTCTGCTCAACAACGTAAATAACGCAATGAATGTTGTTGATCTGTCAAAATTAAACCCATTGCTACTGATAGTGTATTACGAAATTGTTTGTTGTTTTGTTGATTGTTTTTTTTTATTGTGTTTAGTTTAGTTTAGTTTTATGATCTTTCTGTACGAGTCGCAATAAATACTTTTTTTTTCTTTCTTTCTTTCAATTACCCCGCAGTCTGTCCCTCGCTCAGTCTCTGCGCTCAACCGCTCTTTGACGCTAAGCCTGACTGTGATATGTATTGTGTTTGCAGATGAATGGATGGTCAGTATGTTTGGAGTGTTGTGAGATGAGCGCATCACTGTCGAGTAGTTGATACTTTTCGTTATTGTACTTAACTTATGTGTTTGTTTCTTTAAGTAAAGTAATTGTCCTTGGCCGTTTTTAACCGACTTCTAAAAAAAGGAGGAGGTTCTCAATTCGGATGTTAGTATTTTTTTTTTTTTTTTGTTTGTTCGCGCATAACTCCGTCGCTTGCCAACCAATTTGAAAAAAATATTTTTTTGTTGGCAAGGGTATACTTCCTAAATGGTCCCATAAAATTTTAATCAAAATCGGACAAGCGGTTTTTGGAAAAAAAAAAAATATCACAACAAAAAAGTGAAATATAAAAACTTTTTTACAAAAAAAAAAGCAACCGATTTCCATAAAAACACTAGAAAGAGAAAAATAACTTTAATTTCGGAATTCGGTGTCTTTGGTTTTTGTATTTCGTTTTTCTCCACCGACTTCCGAAATTAAAGTTATTTTTAGTTTGTAAGGAAGTCGGTTGTTTTTTTTGTAAAAAAGTTTTTATGTTAAAATAAATAAACAAAATCCAAATATCTATGAAGAGAAAAAAAAACCGGTTAAGTGCGAGTTGGACTGTGCGAGTCCAACTCGCACTTGACCGGTTTTTTTTTTTCTCTTCATAGATAGATGGATTTCGAGAGGGTTCCGTACTCAGTAGGTATGCAACTACAAATTGACGGTTTTCAGATTTTTCCTTTACTTGTGCTACATGACACTGCTTCTTGCCAAATTTCATGATTCTATGTCAACGGGAAGTACCGTATAGGTTTAACAACCAGCAAGGGATCAGATCAGGGGATCCGACCGGAATAAATGGTTTTGATTCCCTTGCGAGTGTCAAAATATGCGGCATAAACGGAACATAAACGCCCGTATCTTTTGATTGCGTTAACTCAGAAGTATGATTTTTTTCACTGCTTCAAGGGATTGCAGTCCTGATTGTATTTGATAATATAATAATTTCAACTTGATCGCTCCACGCGTTCCTGAGAAAAAAGGTCTTGACAGACGGACAACGAAGTGATCTTATAAGGGTTCCGTTTTTCTGTTTGTGATACGGAACCCTAAAAAAAACATAAAAATTGATTCTACAAGAGACGAGAATACCTCGTGCATGCCACAGTATTAATTTCAACTTGATAATTCCATGTGTTCCTGAGAAAAAAGGGTCTTGACAGACGGACAACGAAGTGATCTTATAAGGGTTCCGTTTTTCCTTTTGAGGTAAGAAACCTAGAAAAGTCTTATCCAGTATATAAAATACATACAACTTAGCTCTACGTAAAGGGCCAAAATCGACCAACCGCCACAAAGTACTTCCTGAGACATATTTACTCTCTACCTTTTACTGCCACAGACATTAATAGGCGTCCCTCAGCTTGACGCCGCCAAACTGGAACGAAAATCGTGATACGACGGCACAGGGATTATCCATTTAGATTTGAATATAATACTAGCAACGCCTTGCGGTTTTACCCGCATAAGTTTTGATCCCGTGGGAATATCAAAATAAAAAGTATCCTATATCTTAATACTGGTTATAAACCATCTGTGTGCCAAATTTCATCCAGATCCGTTCAGTAGTTTTTGCGTGAAAGAGTAACAAACATGCATCCATCCATCCATCCCCACAAACTTTCGCGTTTATAATATTTTTAGCTGTGCCCTGCGGTTTCACCCGCATAAGTTTTGATACCGTGGGAATATCGGGATAAGAAGTATCCTTTATGTTAATCTTGGTTATAAATCAACTGTGTGCCAAATTTCATCCAAATCCGTTTAGTAGTTTTTGCGTGAAAAAGTAACAAACATCCATCCATCCATACAAAATTTCACGTTTATAATATTAGTAGGATCGCGATTTCGTCTGCGTGAAATTTGTTGTTCCCCCAACCCACCCAGTCGCATCGCATTCCCTGCTTGTTTTATTTATTTCATTATTTATGTACATTAAAATATACACCGTTATATTCAGTCGTTTGTTAAATTCAAAAAAAATCTGTTGATCCATACGTTATTTATTTTTTTATTTTTATTTTTTTTTTTTTTATATGTCGAGTTATGCGAACATAAATCTATGGATCAACTGATTTTTTTTCACGATTTCAGGGTTGGTCCCGTAGTATAAGTTGATCATAATGATGAGTACAATGACCCCTTTTAAGGATTAAAACGATCAAAATTTAACGGTTTATAGGGATATGACAAAGGCACCGCTTATATTTACTTCATTTTCGCATTGTATCTTACTTTTTAGGGTTCCGTAGTCAACAAGGAACCCTTATAGTTTCGCCATGTCCGTCTGTCTGTCTGTCTGCGGTTTAGCTCAAAAACTATTGGTACTAGACAGTTGTAATTTAGCATGAGTAGCATGGTAGAATAAAATTTAGAAAAAACAATTATTTAGGGTACCTCCCCTACATGTAAAGTGGGAATGAAAATTTTTTTTTTCGTCCTTCCCATTGAGTGGGATATCGTTGGATAGGTCTTTTAAATATATTAGGGGTTTGATAAGACCGTTTTTTGATTAAGTAAACCATTCGTGGCTTATCAAGCTTTAAAGTACCAATTTTCGTTAGAGCCAAGTGTCCCCCCCTCTACCAACTAAACGGTTGTAGTTAGAAATTCAAATGTCACGGCAGTAGTAACTTTATATAACGAAGTTTAAAGGAAAACTATCACACTTAAGTGGGCTGTACAAGTTTACGAGTAATAGTCGACCAATTATATTCAACTCGAAAATTTCGAACAACTCTATAGAAATGTCGATAGATGGCGCTAAGCGTCAGTTGTATAGTTATAGTTAGAGCATGATAAAAACTATCAGTCCGCGAATACGACCCGCACTTGGCTGTTATAAAAACTACGGAACCCTACACTGCGTCTGGCCCGACACGCACTTGACCGGTTTATTCTTTTGGCCCGGCTCCTTAGAGTCCTTATCCCAGAATCGGGCTATCGAATGCAAGCCTTCCTCAAGATTTGGGCTATAAAATGCAAAAAAAAATATTCAGACACCTAGACATCGATCTACACGGCCTTCACATGATCTGACCAAGATTATGACTGGACTTTAGAAGAGACTTTGACCTCTGAGTTTGTTTCGGCTTTTCCCCTCAGAGTAGTCAGCAAAGAAACGTCGACCTCATCTAGTTTTAAAATATCATTGACGCGTAAAAGTGTTTGTACAAACCTGCTTACAAAATAAAATCATTTATCAAATTCAACTTGTACTTTCAGAGATTAGCGCGTGCAAACCAATAAACGAACTCTTCTGGTTTATTATTAGTATATGATGAGTGTTCTCTCTTGTTTGTGACGAGTGTCTTTGAGGTTTCAAGTGTATTTATGCGGCGAACTGAATTCCCTGAAGGGGTTGGTATTTCTGGTGACTTAGAAGCCACGTTCACTTTCGCTTTTATTTCCTCTTTCGTATGATTTTTGTAATTTTTTCTTTTATTTTTTAACATACACATAATATACAGAGTGGCGATTAGGTTATCACATTAAATAGTACAGCGGTCATACAAGTTGTTAAAAGTCTGTTAAAATAATAAAATTTAAATTATACTAAAAAATATAAAAAAAAAACAAATAAAATAATTTGCGTAAAAATATCCTTGATAATAAGGCAAAATCCTTGAATTAGTCACTAGACATGCGTGAGGCAATGGTATCAAGAATTCAACACAAACTTTATGTTACTGTTACTAAATAAACACAAATTAAGTTTAATGTTGTTTTTTTTTTCTATCTAAATACTGAAACGCAAAAAAATGGTCCCACGACTAAAATGTTAATTGTTATTAATTCTTTTAATTGTGTATGTTTAATATACGTTATGTACAATACGTGGTTTCAATTCATGTGATAACCTAATCGCCACACTGTATAAGCACTGTACTTTGGCCAGAGGTTAAGCATTGCCTATATAACAGACTGGTGGCATTGCCACGTTGTATGCAACGTGGCAATGCCGCCAGTCTGTTGGGCACATTGCCACTCGAAAGCGATGCGGATAAATTTTTCGACGCTATATTTTAGTTTGTGAATAGTTTTAGTTAAGTTAGGATATACATAATTTTGTTATTTTTATTAATTAATTACGTTTTAAATATTATATTTGCTTACTTTACGCACTGTAAATCCTTGATTCCCAGTAACATAAATATATACAAAAACATTAGGGTTCGAGGCGAAGATAAAGTTACGTAAAATTGCTTCTAGAACAGTGTAGAAGTAATTTTACGAAACTTTATCTTCGGGAATCTTAAATCTTAAGGAAATAGGATACCAAACGGTATAGTTACGCCACTGTCTGCCACAACACCTTCTCACTGTCATAAGGCACTAGTTTTGTGCTGTCAAATAAAAAATTCGAAGACATGTGACATCTAGCAACCCACACTGGGCCCGCATGGTGGATTACTGTCTGTAACCATCTCATCGTGAAAACTTAGGTGAAGTGAGCTGTCATTCCAAATATTGCTAAGGGATTGACACTATTGACAGCTCACTTCACCTAAATTTTCACGATGAGTTTTTTACAGAATCGATCGGCTGTGTGCCAGCAGCGGGAACATTATAGGCTGATTATGATTTATTATGAATAAACCTATCTATCTTCATTAGAGAAAATATTCATAATTAAATTACAGAGTTTCTTAGAAAGTTGTAAGCTCAACGGCCTAAGAACGTGGGTGCCTCAGCTCGGCAAACAAAACTACTTCTAACTGGCTGAAAAACGCTGTACTGAAGAGATACAAATGTAATTAATGAATAGGATTAACAAAGCCTTCTTATCTCAGACTTTCACGCGGGCAAGGGTCAACACGCAGAAATATACAAAAAGGTTTGCTTTCTTCAGATTGTAACATAACATTGTTGGGGGTGCAGATCGAAATGATGTTTGAAAATACGTTGCAAGCAATTTTTTAAAATATGTTATTAACATTAAATAGGAGGGGGCTTGTGGCTAAGTAATAACAGCCGCACGGGTCGGTCGATCAGGTTAAGCAACGCTTGCCGCGGTTGGTCCGTGGATGGGTGACCATCTTTACATACCAAGACCCCTCCGTGGCTCGGAAAGCACGTTAAGCCGTTGGTCCCGGCTGTCATTCGTTGATCTTTGACAGTCCTTACGAGTCGTCAGAAGCCCGAAAATCTGACAACCAGTCTTACTAGTATCGTATTACCCAATAACTGGGTTGTGGAGGTCAGATAGGCAGTCGCTCCATATAAAATATATTAAGCTGCATCCAGTTAGACTTGAAGCTGACCCCAACATAGTTGGGAAAAGGCTATGCAGATGATGATTAACATTAAATAAGTAAATATAACATTTAATTTTGTTGAGATCAGTTTTTTAAAGGTTGTGATACATAATAATTATTTGTGAAGGTTAATTAAACATAATATCCTCATACCGCTATAGACTAGTGTACGCACGGCTACACATCAAGCTATACATAACCAGTATAAGCAGACTTCTGATTGTACGAAAAACCTATACAATGCGAGGTCACCTAAAACTGGAAATGTATAGCTTGATGTGTCAAAACTCAAAACTCAAACTCAAAGTATTTATTTCAATTAAACCAATTACAGGTACTTTTGAATTGTCAAGGGGTCGGTCAGTCAGAAAAATGAAGCTAGTTGCCCATTCCAAAGCTAGTAGGTACCTATGGAGAAGAACGGGCAAGAAGCTCTATGGACACTCTTTAAATCAGAATAATATGGTTACAAAGTATTGGTTACATCATTAATGTTAGAAATTATGCATGTGAGAACGATGCAGAACATTAAAAGCGTCCGTAATGAACAGGTAAAAAAAAAACAATTCAAATATAAAATTAAATGAAAAATAAGCCATGTCAGCAAAGAGTTGACCAGTCCCTACTGACGGCACCCGTTCACGAACATGACGCATAGGTTAGCACCATGTACCATGATTACACCATGTGTACTATTGACGGCTGTCGTTGGGGTAGTCATCATTGCAGCTTCACTGGTTTCGAGACTATTCACTGTACTTGGGCCCACGCGGTGTTCAGACGCGCCCTTGCCACGTCACCACTGAGTCGCTTACGGCGCAAAATATAAAAATAAAAACTCGAAACTATTGTCTGTAAACGTTCGGGGTTACCGCTTGTTGTGCGTGTGCGGTAACCGCCAACAATAGATTTTCTATTGTGTCTGTTGTCTGACAGTCAACGTGTTCAGGTCCAGATAAATGATACGCCAATTTAGTTTTATAGTGAAATTGTTAATATATTTAATAAAGGTTCAACATAACTCTGATTGATTACTATAGTAATGTCGACGTGGCAGGGCGATGGTACTCGTATGTAAGCGACTGGCGTGCATAGCGCTCGAGTTCCTTTACCATGTCAAAAAATAATAATTGGTTGTCTGTAACGTTGGTTTACGGACGATAGTTTAACGCGACAACGTCGTAACAAAACATTGATGAAATTATTGCAAACACGCATGCGCGTTTGCAATCAATGAGTGTAACGGGACAATGAGCGTAACGGGACAATTTTTGGTGCATGCAGCCGGCGTTCATCGATTTATTACACGTTTTCACGTCAAAATGCAATTCAGCAATCGCGTCGCTAAGGTCGCTACACTATTAATGGGCGGGCTATCAATCGTAAATTCAGTATTTATCAAAATATCATTTCCAATGTCTATATTTTCAATTTTATTGATTATACTAATATATATAGAACTAACATAACTACTATAACTAATATAGCATAACTAATATATATAAAAAAAACAATGCCACTTTTCGTTGTAATTTTATAACTCAAGAACGGCTGGGCCGATTTAGCTGATTTTGGTTTTGAAATGTTTGTCGTAATCCAGGGAAGGTTTAAACGGTCAGAAAATATGGAAAAAGGAGTAGTGTAGGATTAGGGTAGGAGTAGAGTAGGAGTAGTGTAGGAGTAGTGTAGGAGTAGTGTAGGAGTAGGGTAGGAGTAATTTAGGAGTAGGGTAGGAGTAGGGTAGGGGGTAGGGTAGGAGTAGGGTAGGAGTAGTGTACGAGTAGGGTAGGAGTAGGGTAGGGGGTAGGACACCACGCGAACGAAGTAGCGCCGGGCAGCTAGAAATAATATATATATATTATGGCAAAACAACGTTTGCCGGGTCAGCTCGTATGTGTATATAACCTATTTATGTATTTGTGTACCTAGATTTAAGAGTTTTTTTTTATCATTGTTCCTCTCAACGAAAGCACTTGCTATCTAATCTCTTCACCTGCTTACTAGTCAACCTAGGGTTTGGTTGACTAGTACAGAATGCCTAAAGCATTAAGTCCGCCTTTGTACCATTTTGTTCGAAAAGTTTAAATAAATAAATATTGATCACTACACTAAATAAAATACAAAACAATACACCATCGATCGCCAATATTTAATAAAACAGCGAAGGTCGCTTTCTCGCCAAATTGCTAAATAAATCCAATCAATTTGTGATTGCGTCCCGCTCGCCTTGTATTAATGTTCTTCGAACCCTTCGATGTAACGAGACGAAATGTTACAGTAAATGTATTTGAAAGTAGGGTAAGAGGGCTCAAGTTTCAGGGAATAAATCTCGCTGTGAATTATAATATTATGACTGTTTTTTTTGGTGGGGTAAACTGAATTGTAATACGCTCAAGTTTGTTCTGTTAATATGGGGCGAGCCTACTGCCATTGGACACAAGTCAAGACCCCAAGCTGTCGAAGGGCTCGTTTAAATGAACAGCCACGTGAGTCGGTCAAAGGTTAACCTACACTTGCTGCAATCGGTTCGGGGATGGGTGGTCTTGATGGTCGCACTGTCATTCGTAGATCTTTGACAGTTGTTGCGGGTAGTCAGAAGACACCTCTGTCAACCAGTCTTACCAAAGGGTATCATGTTACCCAGTAACTGGGTTGTGGAGGTCAGATAGGCAGTCGCTTCATGTAAAATACTGGTATTTAGATGCATCCAATTAAACGGGAAGCTGACCCCAACATAGTTGGGAAAAGGCTCGGCAAATTGGGAGATTGGATTGGAACATCAGCTCGCAGTCAATATTCGAAAGAGTGTAGGAGTGTAGGATCGGGACCGACCGACCCAAATAGTAAATTCGTAGCAGGAAACGGCCGAACATTTGGCCGATACTACTTCAGAGTAGAACCCCCTGGTTACATAACTCCTTTGTTGACTGTACATTACGTCTACTTCGCGCATTTGTGCTTGTCCCACAGTATATTTAAACATGGCCAAAATACACACATAAAATAGACATTAATACCTTCGACCCTGCTTACTGCGGATGTAAGGGGGTTGTTATCATGTTATCAAACACTTTGTACCCCATAAGTACCCTTAAAGTATGTAATTAACAACCTTATATAAGATACTAGCGAACGCCCCCGCTTCAAACGGTTGTAATAAAATAATTTAATTTAATATTTTGTGTTCCGTAATGTTAATTACTCACTACTAGCTGTGTCACGCAGTTTCACCCGCATAAGTTTCAATCCCGGGGGAATATCGGGATAAAAAGTGTCCTATGTGTTAATACTGGTTATAAACTATCTGTGTGCCAAATTTCATCCAAATCCCTTCAGCTGTCTTTGTGTGAAAGAGTAACAAACGTCCATCCATCCATCCTTCCATCCATCCATCCATTCATCCATCCATCCATACAAACTTTCACATTTTTATTATTAGTAGGAATGTTTTATTCCCGCTCAACAGTATACTTATTCTTATCGATTTGTCAATCATTCCCCGTGACCCTACTGTGTGGAAATTTACGGGCACGTGTTATACGGTGTTACACTTTTCTAAGTCACGTAACGCACTCGTTCAAATTTATATTACTTTGTGTATTTTTGATAACAATAGGTCGTCGAGACCCGACACGGTTAAGAATTCCTTCACATCAAAGCACATTGTGCCATAGAAATAGCTTTATCACAGCAAATCAAATAAAATCATTTATTTGCATAAACCAGGTTTAGAGGATGTTACAAAAGGTTAGCAAGCAATTATAATATTTAACAATATTCCAAAAGAAATAAGGGAACTCCCTCTTAAATACTTTAATTACGAAACTACGCAAAATCTTATTGGTAATTGTTTTTATTGTGTGAAAGAATTTATTGATAAAAAAGTAACATACATATGGTTATTGATTTTCAATATATTACCTACTTTTTGTAAGTACCTATTGTCTCTTTTATTTCAATTAAATACTTCCACAAACCAAGACCCCTCCGTGCCTCGGAAAGCACGTTAAGCCGTTGGTCCCGGCTGTCATTCGTGGATCTTTGACAGTCGTTACGGGTCGTCAGTAGCCTGACAACCAGTCTTACCAAGGTAAGACTGGTTGTCATTACCCAGTAACTGGGCTGTGGAGGTCAGATAGGCAGTCGCTCCATGTAAAATACTGGTATTCAGCTGCATCCGGTTAACCTGGAATGGGAAGGCATTCGCGTAGACGTATGGCGCAGGCGGAACGGGTGGGCTACGGCGTAGGCGTATCGCGTAGGCTTGCTACGCGGTCGTAACCGCTGGCTGCTACGCGGTCGTAACCGCTGGCTGCTACGAGCTGTGAGGCCTAAATATTTGATTTAATGAACCAATTCTTATAGTTACAACTTCTTTACTTGTAACATGTAATTATAAAACATTATAATAATACCAGCTTGTTACTCTGACCCACAACCACAGAGTCATCACGACATATGTACATAATTATAATTAATAATTATAAAATTAAGGAAAGCAATATTAATAACACGTCAGGCAGTATCACACTTTACGCAGATGATACTTCCTTGTTCTACTTTGGCCACAATCTCACTGATATAATGAAAGAAGCTCAAGATGATTTGAATATCCTAAATACATGGTTTCTGTCAAATTTGCTAACTATTAACACAAAGAAAACCTCATACATGATATTTGCTGCAAAAAATAAGAAAATCCTCAATCCAATCCAACTAACAATAAACAACGAAGATATTGCTAAATCAAACAGTGAAAGATACTTGGGTCTCATTTTAGATACCAAGTTAACATGGAAACCCCATATTGATTACATTAAGTCCAAACTATCACCTCTGGTAGGAGCATTGCGTCGAATGTCTGCTTGCATTCCTAAAAAAGCTCGCGCAATGATTTATAACTCTCTCGTTAGGCCCCACATAGAATACCTCATTGAGATATGGGGAACTGCACCAAAATCAAGGATATACAAATATTACAAAATAAAGCAATAAAAACACTCTACAACTACGACTACCTTACACCAACCACCAAAATCTATAAAGATACCAGAATACTTAAAATTAACCAACTCTATACACTTAAAACATGCATCCTAATACATAAAATCATAACACAAGACACACATTCACAACTTAACTTTAAAAAGAAAACATACGCATATAACGCAAGACGACGAGACAAAATAGAATTAAGAAAACCTAGAACTAACTATGGTAGGAAAAATATACTATATGAGGGAGCAAAACTATATAATGAAATACCTGATGATGTGTTTAACAGTAACCGATGGTATACACATAAAAAATCTCTAGAAGAATACGTTAGAACGAAGTACTAACACCGAATGTCACCTATTGAATATTTTAATTTTGTGTCTTGTATAACTGTATGTGATCACAGAGACTGTATCTACTTTTATTAATATTTTCTATACATTTCTCATTATGTAAGTGAACCGTAATGTTCTTTTTTTTTTGAGAAATAAAATGTCTTTAAACCGAATTAAATAAAACAACGTTTATCTGCTCAAGAAACTTGTTTCTACTTTCACAATAATGAAAATTGCTTAGGAAACATAAATCCCGTATCTTGGCTACGGCGTAGCAGTCGTAGCAGCTACGCGCTACGCAACCGTAGCAAACATCTACGCTACAGATTTTTGTAGCATCTTATTACTTTGACGGTCGTTACGGGTCGTCAGAAACACGAAAAATATAGAACAGAAAGTATACAAGGTGTCGTTTTGCGTCCTCGTCAAATTCAAGGAGGTAACTATGCTAGTGATTCTCGACACGAATCAATAATAAAATAAGTAGTTTTTTTTTTCTAATTTTCGTTAATTGGCTTGTGTGGGACAGGCATTTTAAAACGTGGCCTGTGTGAGACCGCACTGTAACTGCCGTTTTACACACACATAAAAACGCGGCCGCTTATACGATACCATAACGCGATTCTGTTCTTTGAAAGTGGTGTATTCTGAAATACTGTCAAACTTAAATAACTAAAAAAACAAGTATGTATTCATTATTTACCAGGATCGGAATTTTATTTCATTATTTTTGTCCTTCATAACAGCCTCCTGAAATTTGACGAGGATGCAAAACAACAGCTTGTATATAAAAACTATTATTTTTTTTATATTTTATAGAACTTGGTTTTTTTATTTTTGATTGTGTTTAGTTTTATGATATTTCTGTTCCAAGTCGCAATAAATACTTTCTTTCTTTCAAAACTAGAATGATGTGCTAAATTCATGGTTACATGACGTGCTGTCAGCCTGTATATTGAGAATTGACACCAAAATGGGTAATATTCGGGGTTCGATTAAAAACATCCCGATCTTATTAATTAATTTTTTTTCTTTCTTTCTTTACAGATCGAACAAATTAAAGTCCTTCTGGTTCAGTATATCAGATGAGTCGCTACCAGCGTTGGACTTCCTGTCGGCAGCCCTATTATCGGCCGAGTATGAGCGGGCGCTGGGCAGAGCGCTGGCCATGCCCGAATGCCGTCTTATACCTTTTTTTGGAGCCTTTCTTAGAGAATTAAGGTAAGTTTTCTATAATAAACCGGACAAGTGCGAGTTGAACTCGCGTGGAGAGGGTTCCGTACGATGAATATATTACCCACCAAAACATGCCAAGACTTACATAACGCTTTCAATGTTAAAAGTTATCTACCGGGGCAGTTGTCGTAATTTTAAGAACGTTCACAGTCTGATCTCAGTCTCAATCTGTGAAAAATATCTCTGATTTCCCAACATTTTTACAAGTTTTTGACATTTCATTGTCGCTGAGATGAGATTGCGACTAGATTTTGAACGTTTTTAATTACGGGAATTGGCCATCAGATCGCAAGTAGAGCCAAGCCCCTAACTCTACAAGGCTTACCTCTACATACCTTATAAATCTTGGTCAAATGACTTGGCCGTTCCATTGAACTATCGCATGTTCCGTTTTTTCATTAGGACGTATGGAACCCTAAAAATGTTCCAAAGTATTAAATCACCCCCCCCCCATTCCCTCCTCCTCTTCCTAATCCTTCGAGAAATAAAACCGTAATGCTATGTGTCCCGTATCGGTAAGGCGTGCTTAATCATTGTCTACTTTTAAATTATAATAAAAAAGCACTTCCTCTCTCCTTAGACATCATCGTTATATTATTTTTTTGCTACTTTTTCATGATTATTATTTTACAGGGTAACTTGTTATTTGACGTATTCCTTTCAGGATGTGATATTATGATCCATTTGAAACAATTAAGCACCCCAAAAAACCTATAGGTAATTCAATTTTATTTTCAAATTGGCTTTATTTCAAGTTAAACAAATATCAACTATAGGTTGATTTCAGAGTGACTATTGAAAAGGTTATAAAAATGTTTGAAGTTGGATCGTAAACTAAACTTTATTATGTAAGAACTAAAGTTATTTTTCCATAAACTCATAGGTATTTGTTTACATTTTTGGCGAATATTTCGCAAATGCAGATTAGGTGAAAATTTTATTTTCTCGAATTCCATTAAATTCGAGAAAAAACATTTTTCACATATTTAAAAAATCCCAGAGTTCGTTACTAAATATCACTGTTCTGTGAACTCTCAAATTGAATGGATTTTATTACTATTCCATTGGGTACCTAATACTTTAACAAACCTTTTGATGCAACGATTTTTTCTAAAGCATCAAGCAATTAAAAGTTAAAGAATGAAGTTTATTAACAATTTCCAAAAATCATCTACCTTCACTACACGAACTATGACACCAGCACCCTAATTGCGTAACACACAATCAATCTCAATCTGAATCATTTTGAAGGATATTGCTAATCCATTGCTTCATATGTTCAAAAAATGTGTCATGAGTGTCTGCTCAACAACGTAAATAACGCAATGAATGTTGTTGAACTGTCAAAATGAAACCGATTCCGATTGATCGTGTGTACGCAATAAGGGTGCCGATGTCTCAAAATTTTATTATTACATTAAGCGTACAAATTACGGTAAATATCATCTACATTTAATCAGCTATGTAACGAGGTACAAAATGTTTTTAAATATTTAAAGGTACCGATGAAATAGTCGATAGTGGCAAACGTCGACATTGCAAATAGTTGAAATATAAAAAAAATTGAGTGATATCCGAATTAATTGACTAGTTTAGGTTATCCTTTACCTCCTTACCGCAGCAATCATTCCTACGTCATGTAGCCAGGTCGTCGCAACCAGGTCGCAAGTTCAGACGCCACTTTCGAGTGGTTAGTATATCTCGTTGTCGATGAGCTAATCACTGATCAATTGTCGCGTGTCATTAAGCTGCTGTGCACGTACAAACTTGTAGCTGCCTCAATAAATTAAGGCCTCTAGTCAGAGCTTAATTGACTGACTGACTTTTTGGACTACAAGGTTGGCGCAGTAGCTGAGCGATCGACTGCTGCGCTGCGTGTCGCGGGTTCGATTCCCGCACGGAACAAATATTTGTATTGCCTATAGGTAGTTGTTCCGGATCTGGCTGAGTTTAAATGTTTGTAAACGCAACCACGATACAGGAGTAATTCCTAGTGTGAGGCAAAGTTTAAAAAAAAAATTACGAAGCGACTACACGCTAAGGGCACCCCCTGTGGGGTACGGACCTCACCTTAGGGCGTCCCTGGGGGAGGGCAACAAGGGACAGACTTCTTCGGATTTATTTCACCAGTTATGATTAAGTCCCTTGCTATAAAAAATAATAATAATAATAATCTCTCATATTTTTCTTTTTTTTTTCTTCCTTTTTTGTCTTTTCTTTCTTTTATAATGGACGAGCCTATTATCATTAACTGGGCTTCGAGACTCCAAGCTATCTGCTACTGAGCATATCCTAAAAGTAAAACTGAATACATTTTTAAATGGAACTCGTCACCACCACCATTCAAACATTTGCTGAAGCCCACGAACACACTTCACCGACGTGTGAATGTCGAGGCAATTCAGCTGCGAGATAACACGGATTTAGTGCGTAGGCTAAAGATAACTAAACCATTGCCCCCTTATTACAAAACAAGGTTTTTCTTTCGATCAGCTTTAAACCACTGACCCAGTTATTGAATTATGAACCCAACTGATAGAGAAATGCAGTTCTTTATACAAAAAAAAATGACAGCTTAGTTCGGTGCTAAGTTGTCATTTTAGTATTTAGAACTTTGCCTAAATCTAAATAAAGTTAAGGCTAGAACTAAAATTAGGTTTCGTTTTGCAATAAGACGGTTTGAGTTTTAGTAGTATTTATATAGTGAATGAATAATAGTGCGGTGCTAATGGTGCTATACATGTAACACATGAACAAAGTGTTTTATCAATTATCAGACCCTAAGAAAGTGCTACGAAACTACTGTGTAAAAGTGCAAATTGACACTATTCTTAGTTATAACATAATCTATCTCATAAAGTATTAACTTAGAGTTAAATTGCTTTTTAGTCTATTAGGCTAGATTGTAATCAATAACTTAGAACTTTAGTTCTTATTAATAAAGAAAAAAAAATGTTTTGCCCGACACGGGAATCAAACCCAGGTTCAGTCCAGTTTCAGCAGTCGCGCTTGCGTCTGCTAGGCCACCGAGGTAGTCAACAATATTATTTTCAATTGTAATTGTCAATAAATAACAAATCCAAACCCCAATTTAATAATTCTTTTGCAAATAACATTATTGTTCAAAACATACGTTACGTTTGCGGTTAGAGTAATCATGGATTATTACCGAAATTCGCTTCACCTCGTCCATTCATTGAAGTACACTGAAAAACTGAAAGTATTTATGAGTTACCGATTAAATATTTGTATAGAGTTTGTTAATACCACAATTAAATAACGAAACCAGCCACCTATACTGCTTTCATGAATTTCAGAAGTTCAATTCTCCTAATTTAAAACGTGTCAAAATATAGGGAAGTTAGAGGTATTTTTGATAGATTGAGACTGTGAACATTCTTAAAATTACGACAATTACCCCTCAGGTTATTAATTACATATGTGTTCACTGTTTTTAGAGCAGTGGTGATGAAATAACTTTCACAAAACAGAGTGTTGTGTTTCTAACTGGGTTTTAATTCAGGGTCCTATCCACGACGGTCTTAATTCAGCAACTCTATAGAAATATCAATCATCTCTTTATTTTCGCTTCATTGGTTGACTCGACATGTTGTTTTTTAATTACGCGAGTATCCGAAACGAGTCCAACGTGTACTCGCAAAAATAGTTGACGAATAATGTTGTTATTGCAATCTCTACTTATTGCTTTTAAAAAGTATTCCATGTTTAATCTTTTGGTAAGGGATCCCAGAGGGTTTTTGAGCAAAAATATGCAGGGTGAAAAGTTGATAGCTGAGTAGGTTTGGCAAGCTGAGAGAACACCGAAAATATATCTGAAAAGTTTCAGATAAGATGTGGGTACTCAATTGGGTAGTCAATTAAGATGTGGGTACTTACGAGTACCACCTTTTATATACGCGCCGCACTATGTAGGTGCCATTTTGTTGAATGATGTGTCTTCTCGACATCCGTGTGTCACTAACGGGATGCAGCAGAATACCAGCGTATATACCAGGTATTGTACCTGGCATATGCTGAGCTGGACTCCCATTTGGTGCAACCATGAGACAAACACCGCCCAGAAGTGATCGACCGTTATAGATTTACTTATACGAGGTCTCTATGGGTCAATTTATCTTGTTAATCTTGTTTTTTTTTTTTTGTTTCACCTTTTTTTTTATGTATTTTTTTTTTATTGCTTTTATTGTGTCTTTTGTTGCACTGAATAAAATTTTTATCTATCTATCAGATAGAAGCCTCGTGGTCAGATGGAGTCAGAAAAGAGACAAAAATAAAGTGATTTTCACAGCCGTTGATTTTGGTATGATCGTGTGCGGACCATACAACCATGATGACTTATATAGGCAAATCTGTTGAAGAAACTGTTTTGGGGGTCACCAGTTTGGAGGCATGAGGAACAGGGTGTAAAGTTCACTCATCCTCCATTGAAAAGGGAGGATCCTCCGACCAGACGGGTGTTATGTCTGGCGGGCAATTGCCCAATGATTGATATTGGGAAATTGTATCTATGCTAATTGCACGGTAAACTCTGCTTGCGAGATGCAGGATTTGCGTTGTTCGCATGTGGCGTTGTAGATACCGCTACACTGTGATTCTCTAAACTGACAACTTTGAAAACTAAGATTTGGACAATTCTTAAAAGGATATTTAGGGCGAATTTACAAATGTTATTCTGTGCAATAGTGTTGACCAAGGTGCTCCTATCTGAAACAATTACAGCACAAGTGTAGTCGGTTAGCTTTTAAGTGATATAATATTACAATGTGTCTTTCTTCCTCAGAGAAATCCTGGCGGCGGCGCCGTCTCTGACGGGCAGTCACTCGGTGGGAGCCACCCCCACACACAGGAGAGAGTTCAAACGGGACTCAATCAAAGATGACAGGTAAGATAATTTGATCTACGTAACATTTAACCCGCTACATTATTGCTTGCAAAAGGTATATAGTCACCATGTATTATTACATCAGGGGAAGATTTTTTTTTTTAGGGACAAGTCCCGAAAGCTAGCCGTTTCTGTTGCAAACATGTAGATTTGGTCGCCGCAACTATTCATATAAAAAACTAGCTGCGCCCCGCGGTTATACCCGCATAAGTTTCTATCCCGTGGGAATATCGGGATAAAAAGTATCATATGTTAATCCTGGTTATAAACCATCTCTGTGCCAAATTTCGTCCAAATCCGTTCAGTAGTTTTTGCGTGAAAGAGTTACAAACATCCATCCATCCATCCATCCATCTATCCATCCATCCATACAAACTTTCACGTTTATAATATTAGTAGGATTAAACAAAAATGCTATAGATCGTATCCTATTCAGTAGACCATTCTTCTGTATAACTTCTGTTTTCACCCCGGAAGCCATAGGGCTTCGGGGTGAAAACAGAAGTTATACTACTTGTTAGTAGCTCATCTCGGCAACAAACAAATGTCAAAAACTGTCAAAAATGTAGGTAAATTAGAGGTATTTTTGACAGATTGAGACTGAGATCAGACTGTGAACGTCAGAACGAAGAACGAAGATCAGTCCGTTCTTAAAATTTTAAGAACGTTCGTAATTTTAAGAACGTTCACAGTCAGATCTTTTATCAAAACTCACACCAAAAAAAACACACAATAAAATCGGATTGAAGCGTATCGCACTATTTCGTCACTAAGTTTCTATATCTTCTCTCTCTTTCTCCAGAGGATCATTAAAAAGGGACACAAGAAGAGAAAGCGGTAAACGAATGGACCAGAGCACGACTACTAGCCCCCTAAGAGACAGTTGCAAGCGAGACTCCAGACTCACAGACTCGAATAAACAAGTGGTAAGTTTAAAAAAAGAATTATGACTGGAGCTGAAAGTAGACATGGCGCGAATACTCGCTATTATTCGTTATTCGGCATTAAGTATTTGACATTTTTTGTTATTCGTCGAATACAGAATAAAAATTATCGAATACAAATTATGAAAATAAAAATATACTAATTAAAACTATACTAACTTAAACTATTAAAAAAGTGAAATATTGCGTCGAAATATTCCTCCGCATCGCGGTCGACTGGTAATGTACCCAAGACACTGGCGGCATTGCCACGTTGTATGGCAATGCTTAGCCTCTGGCCAAGGTAAAAGCCAGCCCTTGGGTCACGGGAAATGTCAACCAGCCGTTTAGAGAGTTCATTGAACAAGCAATGAGCACTGGGATCCCACGGCCCGAGGGTTTCAGCCCCAAACGGCTCAAAAATATAATTTCCGATAAGGTATATGTTTATTTTCGCCGCTTGAGGTTTTCCGCTAATAAAAGCTGAGCTAGTATCATTCAACATTCAGCCAATAGTTCTCTAAAATAAACTTTTAATGAACAAAAAAACTACTACACTTTTTAATAACAATACACACTTAGTTTTAATTATTAAGAGCGTTGACAACATACGGCATTTCATACAAACATTCAAGTCCTTGTTCTTCAAAAGGCATGAACCGATTTTAATGAAACTTCATACGCATAAGCAGGATACATAGGTCTAAAAAGTTAGTTAAGAACATTTTCGAATTGTTTTATTTATAAAAAGATAATTGGAAATCTCTGTTTCTATAGAAAATTAAAAATCGGTCGAATTTACATGTAACACTATTTTTCTAAAATGTTCTCAATTAACTTTTTAGACCTATACATCCTGCTTATGCGTAGGAAGTTTCATTAAAATCGGTTCATGCATTTCGAAAAACAAGGACTTGAAAGTTTGTATGAAATGCCGTACGTTGTCAACGCTCTTAAGTAAAATCAGTATAATATGAGAGTGATTTCTTTAATTTAATTTTCATTGTTTTCTTTTCTCATAACCTTACAAAATATTTAGATTACAGTAGCATATAAATGATTGGTAAATTCAAGACTACATACTACAAGCGTGATATTATTATTTGTTAACAAATAAATTATTTTTATATTCTATTATTATGTCGAATAATAAAGGCGATTTATTCGTTTATTCGGTATTCGACTATTCGCTATAACAACAATTCGCGGCATCTCTAGCTGAAAGTAGTAGAATATATCAATACTTTACATGTGATATGATCGATCTGCGACGTTTGGGTTCACAAGGTCTGTAAAGACACTATATAGCTGCTAAAAATTCGTATAATATATATGTTTGGACTATAATAAAGACCATTACCTCTGAGTTTGTTTCGGCGATTCTTCTCAGGGATCAGTCAGCTAGGTAATGCAGGCGCCATCTAGTTTTAGTATATTGACCAACAAAATATTGATGTGTAAAAGTGTCTTAAAAGATCTCAATATCTGCCTGCCCTTTCCCAACTATGTTGGGGTCTGCTTCTAGTAGTCTAACCGGATGCAACTGAGTACCAGTATTTTACATGAAGCGATTGCCTATCTGACCTCCACAACCCAGTTAATGGGTAATACGACACCCCTTGGTAAGACTTTCGGGCTTCTGACAACCCGTAACGACCGTCAAAGATCCACGAATGTCAGCCGGGACCAACGGCTCCAGGCAAATCCCATACCATTTTATTAACCAGATTTTTTAAACCAAACCTCAACCATTTCCAGTACATAGCATCATTCGACGAGGAAGGCGAGCAGCCGCCAGGTTGGCGCCGTGTGGGGCCCGAAGGCCTCATCAACCTGGAGAAGGTGTACAGAACCCAGGCTGTCATGGACCATGTAGCAAGTTTCCACCAACACCACTACGCGTTGGCGAGGAGCAACGCACCCATCTTCGGGGATTTCTTGAGGTGATATTTTTGGTTGTGGTTAAAATATCTTTGAATTTTTAACCGACTTCTAAAAAAGGAGGAGGTTCTCAATTCGGATGTTTGTTTTTTTTTATGTTTGTTCGCGCATAACTCCGTCGCTTGCCAACCGATTTGAAAAATTCTTTTTTTGTTGGATAGGGTATACTTTCCAAATGGTCCCAAGAAAATTTTATCGAAATCGGACAAGCGGTTTTTGAAAAATCAACAAAAATCAAAAAAAATTATCACGACAAAAAAGTGAAAAATAATAACTTTTTTACAAAAAAAAAACAACCGACTTAAATAAAAACACTACAAAGTGAAAAATAACTTTAATTTCGGAAGTCGGTGGCGAAAAACGAAATAAATAAAAAACCAAAGACACCGACTTGCGAAATTAAAGTTATTTTTCACTTTGTAGTGTTTTTATGGAAGTCGGTTGTTTTTTTTTTTGTAAAAAAGTTTTTTACCGATCAGTTTTGGTCAGTGCAGCATGTTTTAGCTCTCATTTATATGGGCCAGTTCCAATGTGTTTTTATTTATAAAATGCTTGATCAAAGCAGTAGTAAAGGCGCCGCTCCACAGCAGCCCAAAGCTAAGCTACACATGTATACTTAGCTTCGATCTATATGAAACATGTAGATGGTATCGTCCACTGCGACCCATGGCTATATCCATGCTACGCATGGATGGGTGGCTGGTAAACATGTGACGCAGCTAAAACGGCAAACCTGTCAAAATCGTTGTAATACGGTACGTTTACATCGCGCGTTCATGGTAGACATGGGCGAAATAGCTCAGTGAAAAGAAAAAGAGTGATTAGCTCTTTCACTCTAAAGAGCTATATCACTCTTCTAGCTCACTAGCTCTTCTGTAGCTCAGTGATCAGACGCCGACTGTTAGCTCATTTGATTCTCGCCGCACGCGCGTCGAAGGAGACGGCTCGGCTCGCTCAATAGTCAATAGCTCTTTGGAAATTTGGACTCTTTGTTACTCACTAGCTCACTAGCTCTTCTATAGCTCAGTGATCAGACGCCGACTGTTAGCTCATTTGACTGACGCCGCCATACGCGCATCGAAGGAAACGGTTTGGCCCGCTCAATGAAGTCATTGCATTTCAATTTTCAATAGCTCTTTGGTGGAAGTTTAGACTATTTGTTACCGTTCTTTAATTCATTATCACGCGTAGCGATAAAGATTTTTTTTTTCTTTTTTTGTGGCTGTTTGGTTTTGCTGAAGTACTGAGCTAATGAGTCTTAGTGAGCTAACTGAGCTAGTGAGCTATCCCGCGACCGAGTGAGTGAGCGAGAGCTACGTCAATCGAAAAGAGCTAGCTCTTTTCTATCACTCGCTCACGAGCTACCCATGTCTAGTTCATGGTAAGACTTGGTCGTGTGGTATGTCTTGACACCATCTCGTTACTAATGTAAACCTCCCGACCGATTTCGGCCACGGTGGCCAATCTCAACGGAGATTAGCCAGATACGCAGGAAATATTATAGTGCACAAGTGTGTGGTAAAGGAAGTCTTATGCATTTAGTTTTTTTTTCCATTTAACACTAAATTATTAGCGGTGAACCAATTTTGCACTTGCAGTAAGGCGCTATTTATGTCGTCAAGATTTGACATGTGTGTGCATACTTATGTTTTGAACAAATAAATGATCTATCTATCTATCATAGTCCAATGGGACGGCAATCCGACACGATCGGGGAGAGATCCAAAAACCGGCCAAGTGCGAGTCGGACTCGCGCACCGAGGGTTCCGTACAATTTAAAATATTAAAAATATTTTTATTATTTGATATATCTAAAAATTTACGGTTTTCGCAATTTTTCCTTTATCTGTGCTATATAAGACGTTGCTTTGTACCAAATTTCAAGATTCTTAGTTCACGGGAAGTACCCTGTAGGTCCCTGGCGAGTGTCGAAAATTTGCAGTTTGCGGCATAAACGGCTGCTGTATCTTTTGATTGCGTTGGCTTAAAAGTTTGATTTTTTCACAGCTCCTAGGGTCAGTAGACTTGAGTATTTGATATAAATTCCAGCTTGATACCCCAACGCGTTCCTGAGAAAAAGGGTCTTGATAGACGGACGGACGGACAATAAAGTAATCCTATAAGGGTTCCGTTTTTTCCTTTCGAGGTACAGAACCCTAAAGAAGATCAAAAGAAAGATCTAAAAGTGGAATACAATGTCTTCAAAACCTAATCTCTTCTTTCTCCCTCAGAGCAGCAATGTTAACATGCGAGGAGCCCGTCTTCTCACATTCGACCTCGAAAATTAACGGAGAGTTCGAGAACGAGGCGCTTTACGAGCTCGAAGGCACGGGGTACTGTCCTGTGCAGCCGCTACCCCATGACCATGGGGTCACCATGTTTCCCCTAGCCCCACAAAATGGGGAGAGGATGGATAGGCATATTTTACAGGTGAGTTAAATTTTTAGACGATTCGTTAATGTTTTTATCATTAATTATACCCTGCCCATTAGGTAAACCGAATTTTGACAGATGGAACTAGTGATTGCAGCAACACACCATACATTGATTGATACACGTGCGGTATTATAATGTCTGTAACAAGCCATAAATAAGATAATTCAATAAGATAAGGCCGTTTGTATATTTATTTTATTACGCATTTTAAAGTTAATTTTTACGTAATCTGGAATATGTACGTTCTAAGACAGATGTCAAAAAACGCTTAACCTAATGTTTATTTTATATTGTGTGTCTTATTTGTAAACAATAATAAACAATTGTTGTATCTTCCTTTTTCTTTCTGAAAGCTTCATTTTTTTTGTTGTCAAATATCGTAGGTCTTTTCTGCAAACGAACCACACCGATTTTTAGTTGTGACACTATACTAATCAAAATCTTGACCTGACTTTTGAAAACCGAGTCAAATCTTGTAATAGATTCTCTTTCAACCACTCCCCGTAAACCGATTGATTATTTCGACTGCCGCCTTGATTAAGTCATAGCAAACATTGCAGCTGTGCCAAAGCTTTGGGTTTTGATCCGGCCGGGCAAACTCTTTAGATTATTTCATCAGGAATCTCTGTGTAGCAATATGATCGGTCCCTATTTATTCTATAATTGTTTTGTTTCAGATAATGCATCACGGCACAGCGTGTGTAGTAACAGAAGCGGAGTGGGGCGGAACGCTCGCTCAGCTCAGACTAGAGCGAGCGTGCGCTCTGCTCGCGTGGTGCAGGACCGCGCATCAGCCGCATGCTCAACATGGTATGTATCATAATATTATAGTGATACAATAACTATAATAATAATATCCTCCCAACCGATTTCGATCACGCTGGCCAATCTCAACGAAGATTACCCAGGTACGCAGGAGATATTATAGTGCATAAGTGTGTGCGCGAACTCAGGTCCACACCCTGTTCCTTTACTCTCACAGTCCGTTGGGACGGCAATCTGACACGACCGGGGAGAGGTCAGGCGCGAAAAGACAAATAGAGAAAAGAAAGACGTAAAAAATAAAATAATGTTTCATATACCCTGTTCATTAGGTTAACCGTTTTTTGACAGCTGTCTTAGAACGTACATATTCCAGATTACGTAAAAGTTAACTTTAAAATGCGTCATTAAATAAATATATAAACTGCCTTTTCTTATTGAATTATCTTATTTATGGCTTCTTACAGACATTATAATACCGTCCGTGTATCAATCAATGTATTGTGTGTTGCTGCAATCACTAGTTCCATCTGTCAAAAAACGGTTTACCTAATGGACAGGGTATAAGAGCAAATTTGGTACCTTATTTTTATAATTTTTAGGGTACTTTCCCTCTAGAAGAGCCCTTTCCGTCTTTGCACCATGCAGATTGAGCAGGATTAGGCACTCTATTGAAATCTATAATATTTTTTTGTTTGCAGGAGAAACCCTATCAGAAAACATGACTCAACCTGAAGTGAGCCTATCATACAACCCTGAGGAAGTCATACCTTTGAAGTACACCGCGAACTTAGCACATGAGAACGAAGCGGGGATCGTTGGAGAAGAAGGGTTAGTAATTAACACTTTCTAATCAGTGTGTACAAAAAAAAAATGTCGCGATTAGGTTAACGGCCCAGCTTTTTAAAAACTGGGTTGCGGGTTCGAAACCTGCATGTAGCAATGTGATCCTATCAAATCTCTCAATAATGAACGTTTTAAGGGAATTCTAGATATATACCTGATAGTGAAGAAGAACCTTTGGGGCTTGTGGCTAAGTAATAACAGCCGCACGGTTCGATCGATCAGGTTAAGCTACGCTTGCCGCGGTTGGCCCGTGGATGGGTGACCATCTTTACATACCGAAACCCCTCCGTTAAGCCGGCGGTCATTCGTGGATCTTTGACAGTCGTTACGGGTCGTCGGAAGCCCGAAAGTCTGACTACCAGTCTTACTAAGGGGTATCATATTACCCAGGAACTGCATGGGTTGTGGAGGTTAGGTAGGCAGTCGCTCCATGTACAATACTGGTATTCAGCTGCATCCGATTAGACTGGAAGCCGACCCTAACATAGTTGGGAAAAGGTTAGGAAGATTTTGCAGATGAATAAAGAACATTTCATGTATCACTCAACTCCTTTTTTTTTTGAGGATGGGAAATCATCAAATGACCCCTCCCGCTCTGGGTGGAGCGGAAGAGAGTGTCAGACTCTTACTGACTAAAACCCACCCGTGTTCCTTCCTTAGCCCTTTCTGTTCCAGGGCAGCGGTAACCCTTTCGGACGATCCCGCTACCCATCACTCAACTACTGCGATATTGTTTGAACATTTTTACACGTAGGTATAACAACAAAATTTCCTCGTTCCAGCTTTATAGACCTACAATGCGTAAAGGACATGCGTCTCGGCGGCAAGCTACTCGAACCTCGCGACATAGCCGAACTAACTGCCTGTGCGAGAAGACACGGCCTGGAGACTTGTGCGCACAGCCCACACATCATATCACTCGTGTATGGACGCACGCTGAGTGATAATCGGACTGTACATTTTGTGCTGCCGGCATACTCTTATAGGTAAGAACATTTAAAATAATCAAGGGTGTTATCGCAACCGGCGCGCCTGTATGACCAGACGGTATATCCTTTAAACAGCTCGCCGTGAAAACTTAGTTGATATAAGCTGCATTCCATCTGTTGCCAGCTGATAAATTCTGTGAAAATCTTATCGTGAAGCTTGTGTAGGTGAAGTGAGCTGTCATTCCACCAGCAGTGCGATTCTGTAACCATCTCACCGTGAAAGGTTAGGTGAAGTGAGCGTGGAGTGAGCTGTAATTCCAACTAATGCTAGGGATTGACACTATTGACAGCTCACTTCAAGCTCACTTCACCTAACTGTTCACGGTGAGATTTTTACAGAATCGATCGGCTGTAATGCTATTCTGTAAAAAACTCACCGTGAAAAGTTAGGTGAAGTGAGCTTAGAGTGAGCTGTCAATCCACCAGCCGATCGATTCTGTAAGAATCTCACCGTGAAAAGTTAAGTGAAGTGAGCTTAGAGTGAGCTGTCAATAGTCTTAATCCCAAGCATTACTTGGAATGACAGCTCACTCCACGCTCAGTTCACCTAAGTTTTCACGGTGAGATGGTTACAGAATCGCACTGCTGATCCTAGGGATTGACATTATTCACAGCTCACTGAACGGCCACGGTTTTCATTGACATTTTTACAGAATAACACTGCAGGGATTGACAGCTCACTTTTTACAGAGAAAAGTTGTGGGTTGCAGCTGTAAATCAGCGTCAGGTGGTACACCTTGTGTTGTCATCTGACATTAGGCTGAGCTGAGGCCTGCCGTCTTATGATAAGACTAGCAGCGCCCCGCAGTTTCACCCGTATAAGAGTCATAAGAGAGGGAATATAGGGATGAAAAGTATCCTGTGTGATATTCTGATGTATAAGCTATATTACTGTAAATTTTCATCAAAATCCGTCCAGTAGTTTTTGCGTGTAAGAGTTACAAACATCCATTCATCCATCCTCACAAACTTTTTCATTGATAATAATTAGTAGAATGCTAACTCTTTCTCAATCTCCTTGCTTCCAGGGTATGGGCAGTAGGGTTACACTCCGTCATAAGAGCACTGATGAGCCAAGCCAAGCTGGCAGATAGAAGTTTAGCTTGGCTCAAGAATAAGTACACAGCCTTATACTACGAAGATGGGTGCTGCTGCGAGCCATTGGTTTCTGATGCTATTCGAGTAAGTATTTTGTAATATACCGGATTCCTATATCAAGAAGGAATCGTTAAATTACCTCTGGTACGAATTACGATACACACAAGGGGAAGACATGACTAAATAATAAACAGCACAGGTTGATTGATGAGGTTAAGCAACACTTGCTGCGGTTGGTCTGTGGATGGGTTACCATCTTCACATACCAAGACCCCTTCGTGCCTCGGAAAGCACGCTAAGCCTTTGGTCCTGGCTGTCATTCGTGGATCTTTGACAGTCGTTACGGGTCGTCAGAAGCCCGAAAGTCTGACAACCAGTCTTACCAAGGGGTATCGCATCGTGGAGGTCAGATAGGCAGTCACTCTATGTAAAATACTGGTATTCAGCTGCATCTGGTTAGACTGGAAGCTGACCCCAACATAGTTGGGAAGAGGCTAGGGAGGTGATGATGACGAATTCGGTACATTTCAATTATTGTGAAGAGATGAATAATTGAATATGCCTCTTTAAAAAATCTCAAGTGTCTTTTTAAGCGCTTCTGTATCTAAAGGAAAAACTATAGTGGTATTATATTATAGTATAAAAACCTTTTTTTACAAAAAAAAACAAACGACTTCCAAAAAAAACTACGAAGTGAAAAATAACTAATTTTGGAAGTCGGTTAAAAAGTCTTTTTTTTGTGTAATAGATTTAATTTTTTACTTTTTAGTTGTACAGTCACGAGCAAAAGTATGTATACACTCGGATTTATTCAAAAGCGATTTACTCCTTTATTTTTGAGTGAAATTGTATGTTGTTACGAACATAGCATTTTCGAACCCATAGGTTTATGTAATGTGTCGTATTTCAACGTTGCATTCGTTATTTTACGAAAAAATCGCAATTGGAAGTTGCCAAGTGTTGACATATTGGTGCTCGTGACTGTACCTACCCCACACAAATTCATATAACACTACTTGCTATGTAAATATCAGTGACAGGAAGTTATTGAAACATCATCAATATAAACTAAGTGGAAAACAATCGTATTATTGAAGCTAACTTAAAACTACCCAAGCAAAGTTAATAAAATTTATATGGGATCACCCTTGAGACATACCTTATCCATTAAAAAAAGAATTTTGCAAATCCGTGTTGATATGACGGAGTTATGCCCGAACATAGATAAAAAAAATATTTGTAAACATCCAAATAGAGAACCTGCCCCTTTTTGTGAAGACGGTCGACTACTTAAAAAAAACACTACAAAGTGAAAAATAACTTTACTTTCGGAAGTCGGTCTCAAAAAACGGAAATGCGAAACCAACGACATAAGTCGGTTGTTTTTTTTTAACCGACTTACTTTAAAAGGAGGAGGTTCTCAATTCGACTGTTTTTTTATGTTTGTTACCTCCAAACTCAGTTATTTATAAGCCGATTTGCAAAATTCTTTTTTTATTTGTAAGGTTATACTTTCAGATTGGTCCCATAGAAATCAATCACGTCATTCATCAAAAACGGTTCAGTAGTTTGGTTTTTAAAACAAAATGTATGGTAAAAATTACAACTTAAAAGTGAAAAATAAAAACTTTTTTGCAAAAATAGAACAACCGACTTCCAAACAAGACACTACAATGTGAAAAATAACTTTAATTTAGGAAGTCGGTGGCAAACAACGAAAATGCGAACCCACCCACCGACTTCCGAAATTAAAGTAATTTTTTTTGTAAGAAAGTTTTATTGTGCTTTTTTGAACATCTTATTTGCAATAGTTAGCCCCAAAATCGCTAACCTTTTACCGTGGTATAACAGATTATCAGAATCATACATTAAATTATTAGGTGAATACCAATAATCCATGTTCCTCTTTTCCCCAGGTCTTCGGAGGCAGAGAGTCAACATGCGGCAGCTCGTCACATTCTACTCCAGTCAAAGGATACACTGATTCTCATTGTGACTCGCTCAGGAGTTCAGGGATCAAATTCAAGGTAAGATTGCTTGGTTTAAGTCTTCGAAACGTCCTATGTCGCTATGCTGTATACCAAAAAATACAGACCAAAATAAGTGTGTGTGTGTGTGTGAGAGTGGGTGTGTGTGTTGGATATTTCTCTAAGGTTTTCTTTTTCTCCTACCCTTCTCCCAATTTACTTGGGATCGGCGTAACATGTCGTTTTCTTCCATTCGTCTCTATTAGCCGCCATCTCGACAGTCACCCCCTTTCTAACCATATCATCATTCACACAGTCCATCCATCGTTTCTTTGGTCTTCCCCTACTCTTATAGCCATCGACAATCATACTCAAAATATTATTATCATATTTCTTTAAGGTCAATCACAAAAATCATAACCATTTTCGTGTTTTCAGAAAAACAAATCAACATCGGAGCTAAAAACGAGCTCACCAAAGAGTTTCGTGTCTACTCACACGTCAGGCGCAAGAAGCGAAGACGAAGTTATACAGGGATCACCAAGACATAGGTGAGATAATCAAAATCATAATCACCAAGACTTAGGTGACATAATCAAATCATAATCACCAAGACAAGGTGAGATAATCAAATCATAATCACCAAGACGTAGGTGGGCCCGTGGCTTAATAATAACAGCCGCACAGGTCGATCGATCAGGTTAAGCTACGCTTGCCGCGGTTGGTCTGTGGATGGGTGACCATCTTTCCATACCGAGACCCCTCCGTGCCTCGGAAAGCACATTAAGCCGTTGGTCCCGGCTGTCATTCGTATATCTTTGACAGTCGTTACGGGTAGTCAGAAGCCCGAAAGTCTGACAACCAGTCTTACCAAGGGGTATCGTATTCCCAGTAACTGGGTTGTGGAGGTCAGATAGGCAGTCGCTCCATGTAAAATAATGGTATTCAGCTGAATCCGGTTAGACTGGAAGCCGACTCCAACATACTTGGGAAAAGGCTCGGCAGATGATGAATCACCAAGACATGTAGGTGACATAATCAAATCGTAATCACCAAGACATAGGTGAAATAATATTTTAGATATTTTTTTCCGAAGAACATAATTATGACCGTTTGATGTTATTTTCTTTACAAAAGATATCAAACCGCCTTATTTATTCTTTAGATGAAGAGTTATTTGACGACGAATCTGGAATTACTTGTACATAAAGTTTAAATTAATAAATACACTTCTGCCAACATGTCATCTTCGAGTGATAAAAGAGTGATGAATTCCGACCACAGACGGTAAACTAAAAAATAACGTTCAGAATCAGATAAACACTACTTTGTTCTTCTTGCCCTCCGTAGTTCCTATTCATCATCAATGATGAGTCACCACCACTCGTACGGACCTCGGCACAGCAGTCTAACTGCTGCGGCCACCAGCATCATGGCCGGCTCACCCAACAGGAGTAGGTAAGGATGACCTATGACCTTGACCTTTTGAGATGATGACCTTGGGACTTGAAGTATAGAACAACCAAAAGTTTCTAGCTTTGAATACACACACCTATGTATTTTAAAATTAGACGAATTACAACAAAAAAAAATGCTTGAAATGAAATAGTTCATTTATTAAAATATATTATTGTTTTAATTGAGTTTTTAAATAATTTTCTTATCTTTTTGCTATGACACAATAAATCATTTTGTGTCATGTGTGTAATATTTAATTCAATTTCTGTTAAATTTCAATTTCTAACATAAATGACCTTGATTGTTGGTATAGCATGCTTCAGTTCGCTTGAAATGACCTTGACTTTTGACATGCTGACCTTAGAATAGGTTGTGACCTAGTTTTCTAAGTGACCTTGACCTTTAAAACTATGCGTAAATATTTTGATGTTTTGTTGACCACCATATGTTTTTGTTTTGTTTTGGTCTTTTATACAACAATAGGACAACTCAGTTTTTGTTAGATTTTTTTTTTACATTTCTGCTGAATTAAGGTTTAATTCTGTGTATTATTGTGGGTGTATTTAAAACTAGCTTATTGAAAAGAAATGTGATTTGTATGGCTCCTGTAATCTTTAATAAAATACCTGAACAAATGAAAAACTTACCGTTGCAAAAATTTAAAAAACATTTCACAGAATTACTTGTAACGAAATGTTATTATTCTGTTCAGGATTTCTTAAATGATAATTCTTTGTAATACCTATGCTTACTATTCTCTGCTATGTATTATATTTGCATGCTATATTAAGGCCGAATGTACATGGATTCGTATATATTATTTTCCAGCTTATTTTTATGTACTACCTACATTCTAAGCAAATAAAGATTCTATTCTATTCTATTCTATTCTGTATTTAGGAGTTTATATAATTATAAACATTGCTTAAAGTTAAGAGACTTTTAAACATCAAAAGGGTATGGTTAAAAAGTCGCTAATCATTACTTAACTTTAAGCGACGTTTATAAATAAAAGAGTTACTAATTAGGTACTTACCATCAAATAATTTGTAATTTTGAAATTATAAGTTTACAAATACCTATTTATAGAATTCTTCTAGAATTTTATCATTCTTTTAAAATTGAATTATAACTTTTTCCCTAGCTTAAGAAGACTGGAAACCAGCGAACGTTTTTGGGAAAATCTAAAACATTTGAGAACTGGCTCCGTCGGGTACGATACACAGCTGGACTTCATGGATTTCGTCACACTTTTCAGGAGTTTCAGGTAATTGAGTAGCAATAGAGCTTCTGTTGACATCAGGAAAGCAGTCAATTCCACCATGTTTCTTTAACAGCTGACCAGCATTTAACTTAAAGTGGAACAGACATTGAAAAAAAAATATTTTATTTATTTAATTTTTTCGCAAAAAAAGGTACAAAGGCGAACTTAATGCTTTTCTACTAGAAACATTAGGTACTGTCTTCTAGTTTGATGGGTGGTAAAATAAAAGTCAAATGAAAATTCACTATGGCTTCATATTTTTAGTGATAGTAAAATTACTCTCAGATTGACATCTACCATGCATGAATAAGTTTTGAAGAAAGCTCACTTGAAGTAGTGCTTTATAAAGTAGAGGATGTCTCACGATTGTTACCTTTGTCGTAAATCAAAGGTGAATTAGTGAGATTGTAAAACAAAGCCAAATTTAAAAAAAAACCGGTCTACTGCGAGTCGGACTCGCGCACCGAGGGTTCCGTACAAATTTGTAGGTATGCAACTGCAAATTTACGGTTTTCGGAATGTTCCCTTTACTTATGCTACATAACATTGCTTCTTGCCAAATTTCATGATTCTAGGTCAACGGGAAGTACCCTATAGGTTTTGATTCCGTTGCGAGTGTCAAAATATGCGAGATAAATGGAACAGAAACGCCCGTATCTTTTGATTGCATTGACTTAGAAGCATAATTTTTTCATTGCTTCAAGGGATTGCAGCCCTGAGTATTTGATATTAATTTCAACTTGATAACTTCACGCGTTTCTGAAAAAAAAGGGTCTTGACAGACGGACAACGAAGTGATGTTACACGGGGTCCGTTTTTCATTTTGAGGTACGGAACCGAAACAATAACTAAGGAAACGCGCTTTTTAATCCAGAGACAGGGTTCTCTTCTCTTACGTAACATTCAGTAATAATTAGAATTTGTTCACAGCCTTGTAATGCGATCAGAACTCCGAGACATATTCGAGCAGTTAGCAGTACCAAGAAACCGATCTCCATTGCTTGGAGCCGAGAAGAGCCGAAGTTCACCCGAGCTTTTCCGAAGTAAAGCAATCTTTAGGACAGGTCAGTTTTCACAATCAATTAAAGAAGCCCACTGGACATAGGCCTCTACCAGGCTGCGCCACAACATCCTGTCCTCCGCCTTCTGCATCCAGTCTATCCCAGCCACTTTTTTGAGGTCGTCGTCGGTACATCTTGCTGGGGACGTCCCACACTACGCTTGTCGAAGCTCGGTCACCACTTCAGGGGGTCTACTCCGAAGTGCAAAGTGCGAATGTTCGGATCGGACCGACACATGGCCGACCCGAATATTATTGAATTATCGCTTCTCGGCCTTTTGGCTAAGATCAAAGTGTAGAAAAAAAAATATATCATTGAAAAAAATTCGGATCGGCTCAGTTGGGTCGGAACCATAGTCAATATTCGAAAGAGTGTAGGAGTGTAGGATCGGAACCGACCGAACCAAATAGTAACTTCGTAGCAGAGGAAACGTCCGAACATTCGGCCGATACTACTTCGGAGTAGACCCCCAGGACTCTCTCTGTTCCACCGGCAATCGGTCCTTCGACAAACATGTCTGAATTCGTGTGTGGTTGCCCGTTACTGTGGTCCCTTGGATAATATTATCACCACAGCACAAGTTATTTCCATTTTAAATTTAGACAGGAGCAGTGGTGACCGAGTGGACTTACGACGTATGAGTTGTAGGTCGTGGGTTCCTACCCAGGCAGACGCTTTACTTTGTGTAAATTATTTCATCACCACTGCTCTCAAAACGGTGAAGGAAAACATCGTGAGGAAACCGACATGTCCTAGAACCCAAAATTCGAAGACATTTGACATCTACCAACTGGGCCCGCGTGGTGGATTACAGCCCACTCCCTCTCGAAGAGAGGATTAGGTAAGACAAGAGAAGAGACGCTTTTATTGAATGAAAATGTATTTCTGTCCAGGTCTTCTAACCAGAAACGGGTCGTTAGACCTAGAACCTCCTAGCGACAAGGTAGGAAGGAAGAAAGCATTCGACCTTCTAGCAGCAGCTGCTTTACCAGGTAATATAAATTATACTAACACCTCCAATTACCCGAATCTTCTACCCAGTAACCATTGCCAATTGTATATTCCATTGAATCTGTTTCCATTTTTTTGTTTCTTTTATGTACAGCTAAACTAACTATTTACACTAGATACTAAATTAAATGACTAACTAAAGTTGTCAAAAAATAAAAGGCCCGTTTTGACATTGACAGTTCTAGTAGTTAATAAAGATCAAATTCTCAAAACACGTATTCGTTTGTATGAAACTGACAGGTGTCAAGAACGCATTCTCAAATGTCAAAACGGGCCTTTTATTTTTTGTCAACAAAACAAACAACTACAACAACAACAACACAACAACAATAACAACACAACAACAACAAACAACAACAACACACAACAACAACAACACCAACACAACAACAACAACAACACAACTACAACTTACTATACAAATAAATACGAAAACAAAGGACACTTAGTCGTTGAAGTACTCGTCCGCATCGCTGTCATCCGGAAACGTGCCCAGAAAACTGGTAGCATTGCCACATTGAATGGCTGGCTAATTCTTTGGCCAAAGAACCAGCCCTCTGGTCACGTGAAGTGTCGATCAGCCGGCGAGAAAATTCCTTAAAAAAGAGACGGCCGGCGCTCGGGCCCCATGACCCGAACGTTTAGACCCTAAACGGCTCAAAGCTGTAGTTACCCAGTGGCGTAGCGTGGGTATCGGCTGCCCGGGGCGGAAGACAAGTTTGCAGTTACAGAATAAGTAATGAAAAATTCCGTGCTCTTTTCAATCGGTCCGAATTTATTAGTTGCGTTAAAAATATGAAATGGTTCAAATATTTACAAAATATATTTTATTATTTACTATGAAATTTTGCCGCCCCCTAAAAAGTGCCGCTCGGGGCGCGCCGTCACTGCTGATCGTGGGGTCCTGGGTTCGATTCCCAGGTCGGACAAAGTGTTATTATTAGGTTTTCCATTAGGAATTTCTTAGTAGCAGTCCGGAATTTGGAAGTTGGCGGTTTTATACCCCCGTGCCTCGGATAGTATGTAAAGCCGCTGGTCCTGCGCCTGATCTCTCCCCGGTCATGTCGGATTGCCGTCCCATCGGACTATGAGAGTAAAGGAACAGAGAGTGCCCCTGAGTTCGCGTATACACTTGTGCACTATAATATCTCCTGCGTACCTGGCTAATCTCCGTTGAGATTGGCCACCATGACAGAAATCGGTCGGTATTATTATTATTATGAGGCCATAGCGTAAAGTAATATTTCGGTAGTTTTTGGATCAGATTACCTATCAATATTTACTTTTAACAGGAGCCTGTCCAGATGTTAGCGGCAGAGTTCTTTCCTTGCCTACACTCGGCAAGTTTTGTGAGACGAGACAGAATGAACCTAAGACGGAGCAGCAACTAAGAGATATTATACAGGTAGGACATATACAAAATTGATTTTGAAACCTAGAAGCTTTCCTTCCTTTTGAACGCCAGAGTATAAACGTACCGCCGTACCCCTGACGCCAGGCCACTTTTTCTGTCAAATAACCTTCATAAAAAATAGGGATTCCAGTAATGATTTATATTGTTTATTTCATAATATGGTGCGACGTGTATTTTGTCATATATTTGTGACGTTGGCGTTCAGGGTAAGATTTCGTTTGTCACATATATGTGACAATGGCGTTCAAAAGGTTTAAAACAAGAAGTAGACTTGTAGGAAGAAAATTTACTCTTTTCAATAAATTAAATTATTGAGGCGGTCCATGGCGTTAAATAAAGATAAATGAGACCACATTGGACACACTTAGGGACACCTTCGAGTAGCAAATATTTCCAAACCAATGCATATTACCGGAATCATGCACATGCCTAGATACAAACGAATTGAGAACCTGATTTTTATGTAGATTTAAAATGACAATTCTTGTTCTTTTCTCCCTAGAGACACGAACCTGACCCGACTCTTCGCGCCGACAACTCTCTCTCGTTTGAGGGTTTCGTCAGGTTTCTCACGGATAAGGACAACTATGCCTTCGTACCAGAACAAGTGAGGGCCAACTTTATCACGTAAGTATATTTCATGGTAGAAACTAGTGGCACATGAGACGTGACCATGGGCGTAGCTAGGGGGGGCAAGGGTGGGCAATGCCTGCCCTAGAAACTTCTTTGCCCACCCTAGAGAAATCGACAGTATTGAATAATAGGCTAGATGCCTAAAAAAATCTAATTAGTCCGTCAGTTAGATTATCAAAAAATATTGGACCCGTATTTTTTCTTTTGTCAATTATATAAAAAATGATGAAGATATCGCCCGTTAAAGTTCCACGTGACGTCACGCCTTGCTACACTTTTTAGCAAGGCGTGACGTCACGACCTCCCACTCCCAAATTTAGACGCGCTTTATCTTTGTCATTTTTTGTTTGATTGACAAAAGAAAAAATACGTGACCGTTTTTCGATAATCTAACTGACGGACTAAACATAATTATTATTTTTTTACCCAGGCATCTACCCTATTATTTATTTATTTATTTTACCCTCTCTCTCTCTCCTGTATCGAGGGTGCGTTTACAAATAATTAAACTCACAAACAGCCAGACCCGGAACCTTCAATTATGGTATTGCAGTTGACAAGGCAGAGATTGCTGCTTATAATCAGGATAGCCTGTAATTTTTTAACCCCTGGCCATCTATCATCCATTTAAATTGTATATAAGTAGTTTATCAGCCATCTTGTTACCATAACACAAGCATTAGGTTCCTTAGCTTGGGACAAATGGTGCTGTGTGAAATGTCCAGGGATATTATTATTATTATTATCTAGCCATTTCACACCTAGAAGCTTGCAACAACGTAGCAATGGTCAGACATTGGTAGCAATTTAAACAATTGTCATCAGGATGATATTACTCCTGTATTCCCCGAAGGGGTTATGCCTACTCCTTCGGGGTATACAGGGGTGATGTTTAAGTATTATGTACAAACACATTTCATCTATTTTATTATATATTTATTACTGTAATTGCCCGTGACATCACAGCGGGCCCTATCAGAATACCAGCGCTGCGACATTTATTTTTTAAATTTCGAAGCACCATGCTGAGATAGGAGCCTTTTGGCCTCGGATAGGACTTTCTGTTTCATTAGTAATTTGTTTTATTTTTAACTGTGTTTAGTTTATGATCCTGTACGAGTCGCAATAAATACTTTTTCTTTCTTTCATCAGTTATGCCTTAAGTCCCCTGCAATAATAGGGCAAGCCCATTGCCAGTTACCGAGCACAAATCCAAGCTGCAGAGAATTTTCGAAATTGAAAAACCCAATATCACCAAAGTTGTCAACATAGTCAACAGAATAAGCAAGCTGAAGTGGCAATGGGCCGGCCATATTAGCCGTAGAACCGATGACAGTTGGCGTAGACGTGTTCTTGAGTGACGATCTTCACAGGATGACTTGTAGCAGCTGGATGAGAGTTGCCGAAAATCGAGTTGAATGGCGTGCAATAGGGAAGGCGTATGTCCAGCAGTGGACTGCTATAGGCTGGTGATGATATCACTTTGCACTACCAAGGGATCGTTCATATAACCCCATATTCAACAGTTGCTCTTGTGAATACCTTCTCAACAACTAACAAGTTCCTTTTTCCCACAGAAAATCATCGACCTCCGAAGAAGGGGAAGTACACAAATCGATCTCCAAGGACATGACGGGTCCTCTCAGTCAGTACTACATCGCCAGCAGTCACAACACCTACCTCACTGGTCATCAGCTGAAGGGCGAGTCTTCGGTCGAGTTGTATAGCCAGGTTAGTAGGCATTTGGTTATTTATATACTATACTTTTTTGTACACCAGATTTGTAAAAATTCATAACAAAAAATAAATTAAGCACTACACAGACAGGGTGGCAGGGACACATGATTCTGAATCCCCCGCGATGAAATTTTTCGTCGGTTACAAAAAAAAAATTACTGCCCCATCCATACATTTTGACCGCGTAGGTACCTACTGCACTTTTCTATGAAACACTTCCCCCCTTATTACAAAACAAGGTTTTTCTTTCGATCAGGTTTAAACCTGACCCAGTTATTGAATTAAGAACCCAACTGTTATAGAAATGGAGTTCTTTAAACAAAAATGACAGCTTAACTAAAGTTAAGTTTTGTTTTGTAATAAGACTGCAAATGTTTTGTTTAAAGACCCTGACGGAGGGGAAACCACCAATTAAGTTAAACTTCATGCAACGTGAATTTTATGAGCTTCGAAAATCGGTAGCAAAACATATTTCATACAGACGCCAGCATATCAACTGGTCGAATTTTCACGTGACCAGAGGGCTGGCCTGTTTGATTTTTGAAACTCACTACCTATTTTAAATGCAATAAAACACATGATTTTATTAATTGAAGACATTTATTATTTCACTATTGAATAACGCGGGATTTTCATAACATACACAGTCATTTGAAAATATATTTCTATTGAATATACGAGTACTTTTTGCTTACGTATTTACTGTTAATTGTAGCATAAACATTTTCCTATTACAACTTTAATGATTGAATACTTCTTTAAACTAATATTTAGATACACAATTATATATTATGTATAGTTCCTATAAATCTACGGTTTCCTAGAAAAACGGTGGCCGCTATATAACGGCCCCAGTTACGGCCGTCATGAAAATGAGGTTAAAAAGATTTGTTGTTTCCCGGCGTGATCGAATCAGAAATGAAGAGATCCGCAGGAGAACAAAGGTAACCGACATATCCCGAAGAATTGTCAAACTTAGGTGGCAGTGGGCAGGGCACATTGCTCGCAGAACAGATGGCCGATGGAGCCGAAAGGTTCTGGAGTGGCGACGGCGTACTGGAAGACGTAGCGTTGGAAGGCCTCGGAACAAGGTGTACCGACGACCTTGTGAAGGCCGCAGGAACCCATTGGATGCGAGAAGCACAGAACCGTACCCTAATTGCGTAACACACGATTAATCGGAATCGGTTTCATTTTGACAGTTCAACAACATTCATTGCGTTATTTACGTGTTGAGCAGACAAATTTTTAGAACTTATGAAGCAATGGATTAGCAATTTGCTTCAAAATGATTCAGATTCCGATTGATTGTGTGTTACGCAATTGGGGTGCTGGTCGAAGTGCAGGTGCTTGGGGGATGCCTATGTACAGCAGTGGACATCTTTCGGTTGAAATGATGAGGTTACAAAAACGCTCTTTACGAAAACACACCAACTTAATTTCATAAATAACGTTACAGTGACGTCATTCGACGGTAAATCGCGGACGCTGCATGGACACCGCAGTTTTAGGAAACCGTAGCAGTTTTCGAGTAGTTATTTCTTTAAACTAACTTCACCAACCCGCACTGGGACCGCGTGGTGGATTACGGCCCACTCCCTCTCAGGGCCTGCGTCCCACCAGTGGAAGCAGTTTAGGCTGATTATGTTAAACTAACATTTATATAGACAAACATTTTTATTATTTATGTATTCCTTTATGTGACATCATAATGAGTACAGTATTTTCGAGTAAATTCAAACATGAATACAGACACCAAATATTTAAAGATCAAGTTTATTTCTCACAAATATCTTCAAAGTTCATTCACTGTATAGTTTCAATATGGCCGACGAATCATGGCCGGTCCGAACATTGCGCAGTAGGGCTGCGCTATAGCATTTGTTACACTCAAACTCAAAGCATTTATTTCAATAAAACCACTTTTAAACTGTCAAAGATCGGTCAGTAAGAAAGATAAAGCTAGCTGCCCATTCCAAAGCGTAGTAGGTACCTTTGGAGAAGAACGGACAAGAAACTCCGTGGACACACTTTGAAATAATATTGTTACAAAAATATTAAGTTACATCATTAATGTTGAATTTATAATTATATGTGAGAATAATGTAAATAAAAACTTTTTTACTAAAAAATAACAACCGACTTCCTTCGGTGGCGAAAAACAAAATAAAAAAACCAAGGACACCGACTTCCGAAATTAAAGTATTTTTTCACTTTGTAATGTTTTTATGGAAGTCGGTTGTTTTTTTTTTTTGTAAAAAAGTTTTTATTTTTCACTTTTTTGTTGTGATAATTTTTATTGATTTTTCAAAAAGCTTTCGCTTTTTCATGGGACCCCTATCCAACCAAAAAAGAATTTTTCAAATCGGTTGGCAAGCGACGGAGTTATGCGCGAATAAACATAAAAAAAAAAATACAAACATCCGGATTGAGAACCTCCTCCTTTTTTAGAAGTCGGTTAAAAAGACGTACACGTTATCGGCGTCCAGAGTACAGAAAATAAAAACAAAAAAGAAATTAAAATAAGCCGTGGCAGCTAAGAGACGACCCCCTACTGACGGCGCCCGTTCACGAACATGACGCATGGATCAGCACAACCATTCTGAAGGGAACTAAATGATCCAATACACGCGTCACCGTTTAGGAACCAAATGGTGACATGAGGTGAGTGTGTGAGACTAATCTGATCGAGTCTGGCCCTTGCTGCCCTCTCCCAGCGACGCCCTAAGCCGAAGGTCCGTACCCCACAGGGGGTGCCCTTAGCGTGTAGTCGCTTAATTTTTAAGTTTTTTAAGCCCTGACTGGAGGCCTTTATTTTATTGAGGCATCCACTGGCAAGCCTGGTTAAGCAGAGGACAACCTCATAGGTTGAACTGTGAGAATCCATCGCCACAAAGAAAAAGTGTGAGTGAGAGAATATGCGCTGAAGTTCGGAGAGCATATGGTCAGACCGGCCATGATAAATGGACCATATTTTACAGTAAATTTTTCTTTCTTAATCCTACAATTACACCAAAGTGTTATTATCAATAAAAGTCCAAGCATTTCTTGAGAAATGACAAGACAGGTTACAGTAGAAACCATTAGTAACGACGATGGTACCAGCAGTGATGGCATACAAAAAAAAAATAGGTGTATTTTCTTAGAATATAATAATAAAAAAAAAAAAATGGTAGGGCTAGCGGGCGGACAGGAGGGACATAAAAAAGGGGGGGTGGGTTTATTATTAATAATTAACAAAAAAAAAAAAAAAAAAAATATAATAAATGGAAGGGCTAGCGGGCGGCCTGGTGGGGCTTAATAATATGGTAGGGCTATTTGGTAGAGTCGCTTTTAACCGAGGGGCTCGTGGCAAAATAATAACAGCCACACGGGTTGATCGAGGGTGATGGACCGACTTCCGCAAGCGTAGCTTACTACGGTTGCCGAAGTCGGTCCATGGATGGGCATCCATTACCTACATATTGAGACGAGACCCCTCCGTGAGGCGGAAAGCACGTAAACCCGTTCGGTCCTAGGTGTCATTCGTAGATCTCCGATAGAAGTTACGGCAGTCAGAAGACTCCCGACTAACCAAGGGGTATCGTGTTACCCAGTAACTGTGTTGTAGAGATCAGATAGATAGTCGCTCCATGTAAAATACTGATATTTTATTAAATACTGGTATTTTTGCCAAATACTGGATTTTTGTAAAATTCTGGTATTTTTGTAAAATTCTGGTATTTTTGTATAATTCTGTTATTTTTGTAAAATACGGATATTTTTGTAAAATACTGGGTTAGAATGGAACCCCACCCCAACATATTTGGAAAAGGCTACACAGATGATGTCACTTTCTCATATTACATAGGGTGATTACCCTTACCCCTTAAAAATACACCAATTACCGTATACCATCACTTAAAGGTAAAAATGTATATTTATTCATCGTCGCTATCAAAGGATTCTACAGGTTCCTGTTAGTGAGTGTTACGTCTATACCAGAACCGTGCCCGGTAATCATCACTGCACGTTAGGAAGGCTGGGGCAGTCCCGGAATGTACTATGAACCTGGAAAGGAGAGATTGTTTTAATAATTATTGTTTGCTGCACCGGACGACGTCAGCGCCGGCTGTCACTGAAAACCAGCGCTGGGGCTCTGTCTTGCACAGGGTCCCCCAGGGTCTTGGGGGGTGATCCTCTTTCTCATTATCCTCTATTTTGCTTTAAGTGGTGATTAATAACCAAAAAATCTATTTAAAGACACAAATATCTTACCGAACAGCTCCGTTATGTCCCAGTGACATCAATTGGCACCTACTGGCACTTCTAGAATGCCAGGTACACAGAGAGGTGGTCGCCTCATCAGGGAACATGACGTAGTCTTCAGTGTGATTGAACACTGCTTGGGCATGGTGTTCCTGTTTGCCTAGAAATTTTAAGTCAAAATTAAGTTAGGGAAGTCGAAATAAAGTCAAGTCGAAGTATAAGAATATCGAAAGTCACCAAATCGTTGTCTTGGAGATTTAAAATACATTTTTCAATATTTTTTTAGAATTCTAGTTTCATAACTTGGCTACTGCTAATGTGCAAAAGTTTTAAAGTTAGTAGATGACTACTGTTTAACTAAACAAAAGAATACTAAGAAAATAGATTATGTGAGGTTAGGTAGTTATTAAAACTACGCAAAAAAAAAATGTAAATGTCGATGCTTCCCTTAGCCTAGTGAAAAAAAAATACCTGTAGTCCCCGCTCCAGTGTATTGAATAAGACATCTGCTACTAGCCAACTCCCATAGCTTGATAGACGAGTCCAATCCAGATGTCAAGAGATACTTTAAAAAAAATATATATAATAAGTTATTTTCATAGAAGACCTCAATATTATACAATGTCAACGCTCACAAATCATGACCCACATTTGGGTCAGATATCATTACAAATTTCCCAAAAAAGTATGACTCCTTGTTTGAGTACGAAGGGATAATAGATATTATGCCATCATCTGCCTAGCCTTTTCCCATATTGGGGTCGGCTTCCAGTCTAACCGGATGCAGCTAAATAATTATAGTGTTTGAAAAAAAAACGGAAATTACTATTATGACCCCTAAAGTTAAGAAAGGCCCACAATGCACTTTAAAATAATTACGACCCTGAAATTCTCATAATATAAATGTCCCACAAATTATGACCCCTCAAGTTTCTTAAAACAGACCACCCCATGAACCTGAAATGGACCAGCACATGGGTCATAAACCTATAAACCTGGTCACAATGATAATTGAATTATAATTGACTCTCGATTGAATCGTAATAGTGAGACATGTCATTGAAATTAGCAGACTTGGGGCCCTGGTAACTGCAATACAACATACCTTGCTATTCCTAGTAAATGCAACAGAGCACACTTCGGAGCCATCGTGAGCATTTATAAAGGTGTTGAAACATCTGTTTGATACTGTGTCCCACAGTTTTACCGACCCGTCCGCGCTGCCGCTAGCAAAGTATTTGCCGTTCGGAGAGAATCTGCAAAGAAATATGACAATTTTTAACGAGTGTATTGAAGAAATGATAATCGCTAGATGATATCATTTTTCACATTAGAAATTTTGAAGTAATTGATATTGTGGCCCCTAATTGCTCTAACCGTCCCTAATTGCAAATTGAAATTGTTAATCTGGTCCCTAATTGCTCATATGTTCCCTAATTTATTAAAGCTTCTTAGAAACGTAATATAACTTTTTTACTTACTGAATGGAGTTGACTTGTCTAGTATGATGGTGCGAGGGTATAGGACACACGAAGCAGGCGCTGGTCGTGACGTCATACAGACGGATCACCGGTTGTGTGCTGGAGGCTATTATGTGATCACCCAGAGGATGGAAAGCGACACATAGGACTTGTTCGGCATCCTGTGAACAAAATGGAGTCGATTATTAGTGGGTTGATAATATAAACACAGTTGGCTGTCATTCGTGGATCTTTGACAGTCGTTAAGGGTAGTCAGAAGCCCGAAAATCTGACAACCAGTCTTACCAAGGGGTACCGTATTACCCAGTTACTGGGCTGTGGAGGTCCGATATGCAGTCGGTCCATGTAAAAAACTGGTATTCAGCTGAATCTGTTTAGACTGGGAGCCGACCGGCTTTCCTCAAGAATTGGACTATCGAATGCAAAAAGTTTTTTTCAAATCCGACTGGTAATTCCGGAGATTACCCCCTACATACAAACAAACAAATTTTTCAAGTTTATAATATTACCTTTATTATTTTATTTTTCCTTTTTATTATTACTTATAAACTTGAAGCTTACCGTAATAGATTTGTAAGCCTTCTTCGCGGAAGCCTTAGTGATGTCAAAGAGTTTGATGCAACAGTCCCGGGAGGCGGACACAAGGATCTGCTCCCGAGGGTGGAAGTCTAGCGCTGTGATCTCGTCCGTGTGATCGTACCTGGTGGAAGAAAAGGGGTTAAAATATAGTTTTAGGGGCGTTGTTATAATATTTAGGCAAATAATAAAAAGTTACATTAAATAGTTCTAAACAAAATTTGTCATTTTGTAAGTTGGCAACACCGTGTGTCTATGAGACTTACTTGAAAAATGTGATAACCGGTTGAGCTTTTACCCTTTTTCAGTATTATTAATTACTAGCTGCGCCCCGCGGTTTCACCCGCATAAGTTTCGATCCCGTGGGAATATCGGGATAAAATGTAAATCCTGCAATCCTCCAATCTATATGTTAATCCTGGTTATAAACCATGTGTGCCAAATTTCATCCAAATCCGTTCAGTAGTTTTTGCGTGAAAGAGTAACAAACGTCCATCTATACAAACTTTCGCGTTTATAATATTAGGATTAATGATCCCTATTTATTACATTTCAAATTCTGCAATTCTATTAATACATTGTGTATGTAAATGAAATCACTAGGGTACGAGTTGGCGTCGAATCAAAATCAAAAGTCATTTATCCAAATTAGGCTGAGAATCAGCACTTTTTGAACGTCAAAATTACAAAAGACAGTCCCCCAAAAACGCCCGCCCTTCACCACTTCCTAGTGCTATCGCTGGGAAAAAGAAGTGGCGCAACAAACCCAGCAGTATAGAATGACTATCAATATGAAAGTCATTAAAAATAACTTACAAAGTCCTGATAACAGGATGTCCTTGCTGTTCTCTGCCTGGATCCACTTCCTCAGGAGCTGACTTAGCCAACATTCGCTCCACATCCAGAATCTGAAATAAATATTATCATTTTCATGTAGAAATCAGATTTCATTGTCGCGTCGTTAGTATTATATCTATCCTGTGTTTAGTTAGTAGTTGTGTCCTGTGTTTTATCCTGTATCCAATAAAAGGCTGGCATTGGACATAAGTTGCTTGATGGATTAGACTAGTCGCCAGCACAACCCTCAAGATGCATCATATCATATTCAACCTATAATGTTCCCACTGCTGGGACACAGGCCTCCTCTCAGTGAGAGGGAGTGGACCGTAATCCACCACGCGGGCCCAGTGCGAGTTGGTAGATGTCACATGTCTTCGAATTTTTGGTTCTAGGACATGCCGGTTTCCTCACGATGTTTTTTTCCTTCACCGTTTTGAGAGCTGTGGTGAGGAAATAATTTACACAATGTAAAGCGCCTGTCGTGGTTCGAACCTACGACCTACAACTTGTAACGCACGGCCGTTACCAATGGGCTACCGCTGCTCCTCCTCAAGATTTGGGGGGCATTGTGCCCCCCAAATTCATGCAACTAGCTCGATATTAACCACAGTAGCCTGCATAAAGACCCACCCACATGACCCATTTATCGATAATTCCCCAAACTTATGAATGACGTGAACAGCCTATATGACCCAGGGTACCAGGGTTGTACCTTAATAGAAGCATCCACAGATCCAGTAGCGACAAGCTGCCCGCACGCACTGAACGCGCCCGCTCGGCACGCCATCTTGTGAGAAGTGACGTAAGCAGTTTCGTAGGTAGCCGGCTCAGGCGCGAGGGATGACGCGTCCATCTCGTATTCCAAGTCTGTGGAGAAAGAATAGTGGTTGTACAAAGTGCAGTTACATAGCGAAAGAATCTTCTGATGAATGTATGTTTGCAATCTCGACAAATGTTACGAACAGTTTTTATTTTTCAGTTTTGATGTTGTTGTTGTTTTGATTTGATAAATTGATAATACACAAAAAACCATCCTGAAAAAGATACAGTAATAAGCAGAACTCATTACAACTTCAATTTACTATACTAGAGCTCAGAATGGTATAGCGAATCACTCTTCGCCGATGGTACGGTTCGCCGAAATCACTCTTAGTCGACGGTTGGTTCCACGAATAAATGCATCGCCGATAGAACTATTCGCCGAAAATAATGTTCATATGTATGTACAACTTGACTTACCAAACCCAGTGGTGCCGAGCAGATGCTCAGCACCGCTAGACGCAGCCAGGCGGTCCTTACGATCAGGCTCGTGTTGCAGACCCACCATCATTAGGTTTTGAAGCCTGTGGAAAATGGGAAAGCATTATTTGACACGGTTGGACAACCCCTTTATAAGGCACTGCAAGCTACCACGGTTGGGCCACCTTGTGGTTATTCTAACCAGCCCACAGAAATTGATTAAATCTCCTAGTCTGTTAAGAACATCTGTGTAAGATCTGGATGTCCTGAGGGTTTTTGTCCTAATCTGGGTGACGCTTGTGCATGCAAAGAGCACATGCACCACAGTTCCCTCAGCATCAGGCATTATTGATTATTAGATACTAGCTTCTGCCCGGGACTTCATCCTCATACAATTCTTATTCCCCGGACCCACCCCATCGCATCGCCAGCCCTTTTTTGCTCCACTCGTATTGGTCCCAGCGCAGCGTGGTGTTAAATCTATAGCCTTCATCTAGAACTAGGCTATCCAATGCATAAACAAACAAACTCTTCAGCTTTATTATTAGTATAGATTCGGTTAAAAGGCACAGAGATATAAAATGTCCCATATCTACATAGAACACATTGTGCGAACATAGTTACATGAAGTACAAATGGTAAACAAATTGAACTGCAGGCAAGTAAATTGGCAATTTTACATCACTATTGCAATAATGAGGTTCTCTTGTTGTGTTGTAGAGTAAATTTGCCACAGTAGACATTATTGAGCAGTGCACATTCATGCTAAATATTTTTTATAGTTTGATTATGCTTTACTGACCTGTCGCTTGGTGGGCATGGCGGGTCGGCATGGACAGCCGATGCTAGCGTCGCAGCTATGGGTTGAAAGCCATCGTAGTACAATTGACTGGAAAAAAACACGATATTGTAACAAATGACCTATTACGACATTTTTCGTCTTTAAACGTGAAAATGTTGACGGATTGAGGTTTTAATAGAAAGAATAAACGTTATTTGTTGTCATTTGATACAGAAGTTGAGGTTATTTACTCAAATTACGAAGAATTTCAACAATTTACAAACATAATGATGCACGAGAGAAATTAAACATTACACACCTTATAATCATGCGATAAAGCAACTCCCGGTTTTTCACAACGTTCCTAGTATCAATATCACCAGTGGTTTCCTTCATTTCGTCAATTTTGGAAGGTTTTACGTAAACTATTCGACCTAAAACCGGCAAAACAACAAACGCTTAGGTTATGATGTTTGACAACAACTTGACAGTTCTCTTTTTGTCTGTGGTTAAAACGTGCAGATCAACTAAGCGATTCTTGGAAGAATAATTTTGAAGACTTAAAATCGACTAAAATGTAGCGAGTGTGTTGAAAGACTAAGCTCAGTACGCTCGCTCGGGTGAATGTCCTTAGGTTTTCCAGGGAAGGGGAGCACTAATCAATGAGGACGCGCATGCGCGGTAGTCTTTAGCCTCGATTGAATAAACTTCAAAGACTTGGACATTATCTACATGACGACACACTTGCGGGGTAGGCACAGGGAGCAGTGAAATGTAAAATACATGATGTCAGTATCATATATTTTACGGACACAAAGTATTAGAGGACACAAAGCATACTATCATACTATCAGTAGTGTCAGTGCTTTGTGTCCTATAAATAAAGTCAAGTTTATTTAGTTCGAGCATTATGGAGTGGAACGTATCAAGTTTAGTTTTTTTAACACAATAGCACCCCTCTTCTGAAGGTGTAGGCAGAGTAATTTATAATACACACAATATTACACCCGTTATAAAACCAAACTGAGTTATTTGCTAAGTTTGAAAAATTAGGCAATATTTTTATTAACCTTTTTTTTCATGGGGAATTCCTCATGAGTTATGTCGGACTCCTACCGATTCACTGTTCCTTCTAGTATTATAAGTCGGGGTCCCGAGATACATGTATCTCCCGGGCCCCCGACTACATGTTGTACAGACGCCAGCACATCAAGCTACTACAATCTGTCAAATTTCTTTAATAGATTTTCAACTTTATCGCTAAGTCATTAAGGTTCAAGGTTGATTGGGAAAATTTGACAGTTTCGGGTAGCTTGACCTGCTGGCGTCTGTACATTATAAAAAAAAACAAAACTTGCGATTTTTATCTTACAGAATCGAAGCACAGAATAAGGAAAATAAACAAAAAGAGAAAATTCACACACAGCGTAGGTGTGTGAATTATCTCTTTACTACTTATAGAGATTCATAAAAAAATACCTACTTATGTAGGTATGTTAATTACTTTCACAGTTTATCCTTTCAAATCAAACGATTCCTACTTACAATCGTTACCATTTAGCCTATAATATTCATTTTTTTGAGAAGCAGTGATTGCACAGAGTTATAGGTTGTAGGTTCGAACCCAAACGTCATTCATAAGTTTGGGGAATTATCGACAAATGGGTCATGTGGGTGGGTCTTTATGCAGGCTACTGTTGTTAATATCGAGCTAGTTGCATGAATTTGGGGGCATGGTATCTTGAGGAGGAGCAGCGGTAGCCCATTGGTAACGGCCGTGACTTACAAGTTGTTGGTCGTAGGTTCGAACCCCGACAGGCGCTTTACATTGTGTAAATTATTTCCTCACCACAGCTCTCAAAACGGTGAAGGAAAACATCGTGAGGAAACCGGCATGTCCTAGAACCAAAAATTCGAAGACACGTGGCATCTACCAACCCGCACTAGGCCAGGGTGGAGGATTACAAGACAGTACCTCTCACTGTGAGGAGGCCTGTGTCCCAGCAGTGGTAACATTATAGGCTGATTATGCTCTAATTCCCTAAAAACTTTGTCTATTTGTCTCCAGGTGCTGCTCACAGGCTGCCGCTGCGTCGAGCTTGACTGCTGGGACGGTGACGATGGCAGTCCCGTCATATATCACGGACATACCTTCACAACGAAGATACCCTTCAGAAGAGTTGTTGAAACTATTGCTAGGTTGGTAGTTACAACTTTTTTTTCTGCTACCAATATGATATTGTAGCGGCCTCTTACTGGCTCCTGGTGTCTCCGGTCACTGTTAGGACCGCCCGCACGCCCGGGGGTAAACGATTCAACCACAACCTTTTTAGTGGCTCGTCCGTCACGTTGCAATTCTTGGCTAGGGCCGCCCTCACCGGGCGGCTGACCAGAGTAGACGGATTTGGCCAAGCATCTCAGCGCTCACATACCATCGCTCGGCCACGTCCACACATACTGTATTAAGCAATAACAGTTGTATTTAACCTTTAATAAATATATTAACAATTTCAGTATAAAACCTTTTCGCGTATCATTTAACTGGACCTTACCTACATATGTAAGGTTTGTGATTTATAATAGAAATTAATAAAACATTTTAAATAATTAAATAAACCGAAAATCGATGGGAATATTCGATTTGATGAATCAGAATCGATATGATGACTCGACTACACTCGGCGAACGCGGGAATTTTTAATCTGTACGGCAGTACGGCGCGAAGTTTGGGTAGCTGTATTTGGTGGTATAACATTGGTTGTATAAATAAATCAATGTAAAACATAGTGACCTGAGTTTTACTACACATATAACACGCAAGAATCTGAAGGAAGCAAGAATCTGACGCACGCAAGAATCTGACCAGTCTGAGGCCGCTACAATATAACTGATATAGATGTTTTTTTTATAACCCCCGTTTATAAATTAATTATTTATTAAAAGCCGATTATATCCCACTGTTGGGCTAAAGCATCCCTACTCTGTTTCCACTTCTCTCTGGTTAAAGCTTCTGAGGACCAGTTCTTGTTGAAACTTCATCCCACCATCTTCGTCTAGGCCTGCCACGATGTCGCTTGCCATTAAGAGGGACCCATTGGGTCGTAAGTCTGGCGCATTGGTCGTCTGACATGCGGCATTTATGTGGCCAGCCCAATTCCATTTTAGCGTGGCAGCTTTGAAAGTGACATCAGTTATCTTTGTGATGGAACGGATCGTCGTATTCCTAACTCTTAATCCGTGTTCTTTCCTCAAAAAACCATCTTTACATCGATCTACATGGTCTTCTTATGATCGGACCAAGATTATGTCTGGACTAAAAGAGACTGTGACCTCTGAGTTTCTTTCGGCCTTTCTTCTCAGACTAGTCAGACAGGAAACGCCGACCTCTTCTAGTTTTAAAATATGATTGACGTGTAAAAGTGTTTGTACAAACCTACTTACAAAATAAAATCATTTATCATTTTTAATGTTAGATTGATAGAATGAAAGTCACTGAAAATAAATGTAGTGGTTTTTTCTCTTTCTCGTGTGTTTTTATTTGCCCAGTATCCACTTAAGGCACTCGCATCAACTTCAACACGACTCGGGTTGATGTTGAATTGTTTCGGTTTGCGACAGTGGCCTCCGTTTTATGCGAGAAAGATAAGAAAAAATCGAAATCCATACATTTTGCAGGATTGCTTTTCTTCCTGAACCGGAATATTGGTGCTATCGTGTATCCTGAGCCAAACCGCCGTCGCAATTTTAAATTGTCCTCAATTTTAAATCGACTTTGTCACTTCTTATCAACTTTTTCGTTTCACTATTCAAACGAACTTGACGAATCTTTAAATAAATACAAATACAGTGCAACCTTAATATAACGTACCTCAGTTTAACGACTTCCTCGATTTAACAAATTCTCCGTTATCCCCTTGAATTGTCCAATAAGAGTCAATGTAATGTAAAATATACCTTTACATTGCGAAGATTTTTTCCAACAACCTCTATTTATCGAATTTTCAACTACCTATCAAAAAAAGTGTAAATCTCTAATTAACGATTTTTTTCAACCCAAAACCTTCATATAACGTTCCCAATAGTATCTGATTCAGTCGCAACAGGTTTCAACACGTTTTTACCTCTTTATAACAAATTTTAGACCAACTTAGCCTCAATATAACAAACCTCAGTTTAACGCATTAGGTACTTGATTTAACGAATATTTACTTGTTCCCTTCCGATTTGTTATATCGAGGTTGCAGTTTGCACTGTACACGCTGGACACCTGAGGGAGGACATCGCCGTAGAGGTACACCATTTAGACCACGAGAAGGTGGTGTGACGATCTGGTAAAGTTTGCAGGGCTAACATGGCCGGAGATCGCACAAGACAGGGAGGTTTGGAAGGAAAAAGGGGAGGCGTTTGCCCAGCGGTGGGATACAATACAGGCTAACGAAAAAAATAATACTTATTATGTTATTCTAAAAATCTTCTATTTCCTTCTTTAATGAAAATTTTATTAATGTTTCAAATTGTCATTATTTCAAGGTAAACCAATATCAACTTTATTTTAATGGGGAATAAAGTTGATTACAGAGTGACTCGCACTATTGAAAAAGTTATATAATTATACATATAATAACCTAAGTATATTCGCAATTTATCCGCACAGGAGCGCATTCGTGGCGTCTCCGTACCCCCTGATCCTGAGCATCGAGAACCACTGCAGCCTGCCGCAGCAGCAGGTCATGGCCAGCACGTTTGAGGTCAGTTGTTCACAAACATTGAATCAAGAAAACCAGTTGTTACGCATGTAGAGGCCCGTAACAACTGTCAAAGATCCACGAATGACAATCGGGACCAACGGCTTTACATGCATAGATTAGGATAAGTACTGTTTACATGCTTTCCGAGACACGGAGGGGTCTTGGTGTGTAAAGATAGTCGCCCATCCACAGACCAACCGCGGCAAGCGTAGCTTAACCTGATCGATTGACCCATGCGTCTGTTATAACTTAGCCACAAGCCCTAAAACAAGTAACTAAAACTGTCATAAATAAAATATGTCAGATCTTTTTCAAATAACAGACTGCTCTTGTCGTCCAAAAGTGCTGATTCTCGGCATAATTTAGCGCCACCTGTCAGTGCGTACTGTTAGGCCGTGCCTTTACGAAGGGTTTTTAAAAAAGGTAAACTGTCGTAAATAAATAAATATGTCAGAACTTTTTCAAATAACAGACTGCTCTTGTCGTCCAAAAGTGCTGATTCTCAGCATAATTTGAATAAGATTAGTATTCTTAGAAGCAGCACCCTAATTGCGTAACACACAATCAATCTCAATCTGAATCATTTTGAAGGATATTGCTAATCCATTGCTTCATATGTTCAAAAAATGTGTCATGTGTCTGCTCAACAACGTAAATAACGCAATGAATGTTGTTGAACTGTCAAAATGAAACCGATTCCGATTAATCGTATGTTACGCAATTAGGGTGCTGGGGCCCGTGGCTAAAAGGTCGACCGATCAGGTTAAGCTACGCTTGCCGCGGTTGGTCTATGGTTGGTGACCATCTTTATATACCGAGACGCCTCCGCGTGCCTCGGAAAACACTTTAAACCGTTGGCCCCGGCTGTCATTCGTAGATCTTTGACACAGTGGCGTAGCGTAGTGGGGGCGGGGAGGGCGGCCCGCCCCGAGCGGCACTTTTTAGGGGGCGGCAAAATTTCACAGTAAATAATAAAATATATTTTGTAAATATTTGAACCATTTCATATTTTTGATGCAACTATAAATTCGGACCGATTGAAAAGAGCACGGAATTTTTGACGAATTCGGGGAATCCCCTTTCTTTGAATGATATTTTGTAGCGAATGGCAACACCGTCTATACTGACTTGCGGTGTAATAAACGTGATTGTAAAACACTCACACACACAAATAAACTTTTTTATTTAAAATCTAACCTGTATAATGCAAAATAATGATGACTGTTCTTGCCGAAAAGTTATCTAGAATTAATGTATATAATCTATAGTATAGGTACCTACATTAAATTGAAATACCTATTTAAGAGGGCGGCAAAATTGTCTTCCGCCCCGGGTATCCGATACCCACGCTCCGCCACTGCTTTGACAGTCGTTACGTGTAGTCAGAAGCTCGAAAGTGAAGGAGTATCGTATTACCCAGTTACTGGGTTGTGGAGGTTAGATAAAATTCTGGTATTCAGCTGCATCCGGTTAGACTGGAAGCCGACCCCAACATAGTTGGGAAAAGGCTAGACAGATGATGTTAGTACTTTTAGAATCACATAATGCTGGTACTCTATTGAAGTTCTCTTCATCCAGGCAGTGTTTGGAGACAAACTGGTGACATCATTCCTTTTCGAAGTCGATTACACGGACGAGCCGCGTCTTCCGAGTCCTGAGCAGCTGAAATATAAGGTAATCAATCCATTTATTACTTTCAACGTATTATTGTTTCCAATTCCAGAAGATTGGGTATGAAGAAATATTCAGAATTTCCAATTTTTTGGAGATTTAGGCTCACGGGCGATTTGATGGGACGTGATGGGCCGAAATTTCATGCGGACGAAGTCGCGTCCAGAAACTAGTATTTAAACAAGTTTTGTAGACACAGCTAAACACCAAGCTACACTACTCCAGCTAGAACTACACATTTCCAGTTTTAGCTGACCATGACCTTGAATTGTATAGGTTTTCCTTACAGTTTGATGTGTAGCCTTGCGTACAATAAAATTCATCTTCTTAATTTATTTTCCAGGTGCTAGTAAAGAATAAGAAACTGCTCCCGATTGAATCCAGTCCAACAATGGGAGTCTCTGGGGCGAGCTCAGCGCAAGGATATGGCGGAGTCTTATCAACTGCCTTCAGGTAATCAGCCTCTAGCCAAACAGAGTGAACAGGCATCTTCTGGGCACGCTCGTTCCATCATAAACCTCATCTTTCGCTTTTTATCAGGCATGATCGAGGCCCAGTGCAGGACCGTTCAGCGAAAAAATATGCCTGTTATTTCACAGGCCAAGCTGAACAAGAAAACAGTAATTTAAGAATGTGTACCGTACATGTCTATTATTCTAAATAACTCCTGCAACTAAACTCAATAAATGATGGTTTGGATTGGGTTCAAAACAATAGTTTTACTAGGACGTTTTCCGTACCTAGTTTTTAATGGGCGAGTGGCGGCATCTACAACGCCACATACGAACTACGCATCACACTGACGTCATGCAAAATCCTGCATCGCGCAAGCAGAGTTTACCGCGCAACTAGCATATTTACAGCGTCCCAACATCAATCGTCGGGCCCACCAGACCGTCTGGTTGGAGGATCCTCCCTTTTGTATGCAGGATGAGTGAACTTTACACCCTGTTCTCATACCTCTGTAGGCGTATTAATAAACACAAGTCTCATGCACTAACAGCTAGACCCGAAACAAATATCTGTAAGGCTACGCACGGACTGACAGATGCCTTTCTTAGCGCTTAGTGCCTAGTAACTTACATAACATAATATTAATCAACCTATAATGTTCCCACTGCTGGGACACTGGCCTCCTCTCTGTGAGAGGGAGTGGCCGTAATCCACCACGCGTGCCCAGTGCGGGTTGGTAGATGTCACATGTCTTCGAATTTTTGCTAAGACAGGCCGGTTTCCTCAAGATGTTTTCCTTCACCGTTTTGAGAGCAGTGGTGATGAAGTAATTTACACAAAGTAAAGCGCCTGTCTGGGTTTGAACCTACGACCTTACAGCTCGTAAGTCGCGGCTGGTACCACTGGGCCACCATTGCTCTCCCTGAATATCATTCAATACACGGTAGGCGACCAGAATCCTATCGCCTTCGTTTTACTTCGCTACTCGGGGACTCGCTAGGCGCTAGGTGCTAAGATAGCCACCTGTCAGTGCGTACTGTTAGGCCGTGCCTTTACGAAGGGTTTTTAAAAAAGGTAAACTGTCTTACCTAAATAATACGGATATTAAAAAAAAAGAAATAACAAGAATTAGGAAGTACTTAGCTCTTTAGCATGACGGAGAGAGACTGGTCTAAGTGTCCTCAGAATTGGGCGATGGCGGTAGGTCCTTATCAGTGATACTTGAGATTGGAATGCTGAGAAGTGCAGGATGTACTTCTCTTAATTCGACGGCACGGTTGGCGCAGTGGTTAAGCAATTCTGCTTGTCGCGGTTTCGATTCCCGCACGGAACAAATATTTGTATTGCCTACAGGTAGTTGCTCCGGGTCTGGCTGTTTGTGTATGTGAGTTTAAATGTTTGTGAGCGCACCCAAGATACAGGAGTAGTTCCTAGTGTGGGGCAAGGTTTTTTTTAAAAAAAAATTATTATTTTTAATTTGCTAGCAAGTCAGGGTTATAACAGTACGTACCCAAAATCTTTGCGTCACAACGTTCGTCTATCATGATCACTACACACCAGTCGTACCGAAGATTTCTAATACATTTTCTTCCACCGTCACCAGATCGAACGGCATCCGTCACACCAGCACCTCCCTGCCGGAACAGAGCAACCGCACGAGTTCCATCATGTCTAATCAGTCCGCGGGTAGCTCTCTGACAGAGTACTTCTCCGATGAAGACTATGATGAGGATGATGAGGACTTGGATGGTAAGCGCGTTAAGTAATAAAATTGAATGACTATTTCATGTAAATAAAAAAATAACGTTATATGAACTTAGATGGATGATTTCTTCTCCTCGCGACGAAATGACTTTTGATTATGATAAAGACCTTTCATATATCCAGATAACCTTTCATTTTTAGTCGTAAAGAACATACTTTTATCTTCCAGAAAAAGAACTCCACAAAATCCTGAACTCAATGGAAGACAAATGCGGTCGGACCTCGCTGTCAATCTACCAGAGCTTCAGAAGGAGTGAGGGAGATGCTGAGACGACCTCTGGGAGCGTGAAGCATGCTCCTACTCGGAAGAGAAGTAACCAGATCGCGAGGGAGCTGAGTGATATGGTTACTTATGTTCAGGTGGGTTAATATTTGAAAATGTTAACGAGTATGACGGACAATATATTGCTAATGGCTAAGGCCTGATCAATCTCAATCTGGATCATTTTGAAGGATATTGCAAATCCGTGGCTTCATATATGTTCGAAAAAAAAATTCTGCTCAAAAAAATCCAAAAAATTATCACAACAAAAAAGTGAAAAATAAAAACTCTTTTACAAAAAAAAAACAACCGACTTCCATAAAAACACTACAAAGTGAAAAATAACTTTAATTTCGGAAGTCGGTGTCTTTGGTTTTTGTATTTCGTTTTTCGCTACCGACTACATACATACTTTTGCTCGTGACTGTACTGTCACCGTCTCCAAAAAAATACTTGGTTAATAACGTCTGAAAAAAATAAAGAGTGTCCATGGAGTTTCTTGCCCGTTCTTCTCCATAGGTACCTACTACGCTTTGGAATGGGCAACTATGCTTCATCTTTCTGACTGACCGACCCCTTGACAATTCAAAAGTGCCTGTGATTGGTTTATTTGAAATAAAAGCTTGAGTTTTTGTGTTTGAGTGTTGATTCTTCTTTCAACAGGCAATCAAATTCCGCGGCTTGAACCCGTTATCTCCGCGTAGTTCTTTGAAGCAACCGAGCAACGCGCCCAAGGAGTCAGCGCCGGGGAGCAGCTTCGAGTCTTCTGAGAGTAGCGACAGTACCAGCACGGTAAGAGAAGCAGAGAAATGGGGAAAGAGTTAGAATGAGATACGAGATGATACGAGTCTTTTTGACTATGTGTATCTTGACGGCACGGTTGGCGCAGTGGTTAAGCGATTGACTGCTGCGCTGCGTGTCGCGGGTTCGATTCCCGCACGGAACAAATATTTGTATGACCTACATGTATTTGTTCCGAGTCTGGGTGTTTTTCTATCTATAATATGTATGTATTTACAAAAAAAATAAATTGTATATAAGTAGTTTATCAGCCATCTTGTTACCATAACACAAGCATTAGGTTGCTTAGCTTAGGACAAATGGTGCTGTGTGAAATGTCCAGGGATATTATTATTATTATCTTAAGTCTTTTTTCTTATTTTTATTAATATTATAATTTTTTTAGTTGTAATTGTGCGTTTTGTTTGTGCAGAATAAAATATTTTTCTTTCTTTCTTTCTTTTCTTTAATGAAAGAGAGAATCAAATGGCACAGAGGGTGTGAAAGAAATAAGCTACCTAATGAGTTAAGAAACCGGCCAAGTGCGAGATCGGACTTGTATACGATGGGTTCCGTACCACAAGGAACGAGTTTTTTTTCGGCGTTATGCAATTGTATGGCTTATTTTATTTTTATTACTAGCTGCGTCCCGCTGTTTCACCCGCATAAGTTTCGATTTCGTGGGAAGATCGTGATAAAAATTATCCTATATATTATAATCCATCTCTGTGCCTTTCATCCAAATCCGTTTAGTAGTTTTTGCGTGAAAGAGTAACAAACATCCATCCATCCATCCACCCTTACAAACTTTCGCGTTTATAATATTGGTAGGATTTGTTGTTATAGCGACAATAGAAATCTCTGTAAAAATTTCAACTATTACGGTTCATGACATACAGCTCGCTGACAGTCAGACGGACAGACAAAAAACCGTCCGTCTGTCAAGACCCTTTTATTCTGAAACGCGAGGAGTTATCAAGTTGAAATTAATATCAAATACTCAGGGCTGCAATCCCTTGAAACAGTGAAAAAATCAAAGTTCTAAGTAAACGCAATCAAAAGATACGGTCGTTTAAGTTCCGTTTATGCCGCATATTTTGACACTCGCAAGGGAATTAAAACCTATAGGGTACTTCCCGTTGACCAAGAGTCATGAAATTTGGCAAGAAGCAATGTCATGTACCTAGCACAAGTAAAGGAAAAAATTCGAAAATCGTAAATTTGTAGTTGCATCACAAAAAAAAATATTACTTTTGCGATTACAAACTTATTTGCAGTTGGTAAACTAACCGCGACCTATATCGATGTATGGGGACAACAGTTCCCCAACGGCAAAGTTAAGTTTGTACGTTTTGGGCACTGATTTATTGGGAAAATCTTCGAAACTCGATTCGATGAACGAGTGTGTGTACGGAACCCTCAGTGCGCGAGTCCGAATCGCACTTGACCGGTTTTTTGAAGTGAAACCATTAGCGGTGTTGTGCACTTTTTTTGTGATGGGTAAAAAATGTTAACTCGAGTCAGGACACGTGACTTGATCGAAAATTCGTAAGACGGAGCTCGCGTCAGGACACGTGACCTGATCGAAAATTCGTAAGACGGGGGGAGAGTAGACCGCATTCCAAAATATCAAAAATGCACAACGTTAATATTCAAGTTTTCACTTCTGCCGGCACTCCCGGAGTGCAAGCCGTTTTTTTTATGAAAAAGGCGTGGTGACTCGGAGGTTATATACCTACCCATTTCGAATTGTGGGCTCGAATATTGTTTCAGCAAATAGCCCAACAGCCCCGCCCCCGCTGCCTGAACGCGCCAGCAGTGCACCACCCGTGCTACCGCTGCTCCTCAGTGAACGAGGCTATCGGCAAGAAGATCTGCAGGAAACACCCCATGGCCCTAATAGCCCATACGGAGACGCAGCTTGTTAGGACTTATCCCGCCGGGTAAGTCATCACCTGCCTTTCTCAATAGTCGGCTTACCGTCTAACCGGATGCAGCTGAATACCAGTACTTTACACGGAGCGGTTGCCTATTTGACTTTAAACCCCGTTACAAAGAAAGAATTTTAGTTTCTTTAAAAGTAAACAATAAGCTAAAAAAAACAGCCCGGGGAAAACAATAGGTACTTCATATCCTTGCCAAACGAACATCGCTCAGCATTATGCTGCGATTCAAGTACGAAACAGTGCGCTGATTTCCCCAACTCCGTTGGGATCGGCTTCTAGATTAACCGGATGCAGCTGAATACTAGTATTTAACACGGAGCGACTGCCTATCTGACCTCGGCAACCCAGTTCCTGGGTAACAAGATTCCCATTGTTAAGACTGGTTGTGAGGCTTTTAGGCTTCTGACTACCGTAACGACTGTCAAAGATCTACAAATGACAGCCGGAACGAACGTCAAGTGGCGGAGGGGTCTCGATATAAAATCAATAGTCATCTATCCTAAGACTAACCGCAGCAAGCCAAGCTTAACCTTGAAAACATACATTTTGATGATCATTCTATCCTTCTCCCTCACACAAAATTCTCATATTGTCTCCTCTCGCTTTCACAGCCTAAGAATAGACTCATCGAACTTCGATCCCGTGACCTTCTGGTCTTGCGGCGTTCAACTGGTGGCGCTGAACTATCAGACGGAAGACGCGGCCATGGCTGTGAACGCAGCTATGTATGAGAGCAACGGTTCTGCTGGGTACGTGAGGAAACCTAGCGTGATGTGGGATCCTGGGCATATTGCTTATAGAAGGTGAGTTTTAAATAAATTTTATCTACGTATGAAGCACTGGGGATATAGTAAAATGGGTGACTATCCAGAAATGGAAATCGGCAGGATACATTGCTAGAAGAGGGAGGATAGAATGGAGCAGAATTCAGAATGGAAGCTGAGAAGAGGTGGAAGAAATAAATGTAGGACGTCCTGCAACAGAAGGTCACTTCAGACAAGTCACGACTAACACTTACATGTGTGGCGGCATCTACATCGCCGCATACGAACTACGCATCACACTAATTATTAACGTATTTTTTAAATTAATAATGTATTTTTTTAGTTTTCATGTAGAATTTTATTTTGATTTTTGTTTCTACGATTTAGAAATATATTATGTTGTCTTATATGAAAATATATTATGTTGTATATCTTGTGTTGGATTTATAATAAATATGTATAACTATAATTTTGCTGTGACCTGACAGGGTCTACAGCGGCTCTTAGCTATAAGCCTTTTGTGAGCAACTGTATACCTTGTGGAATGCAAATAAACGAATACGAATACACTGACGTCACACAAAATCCTGCTTCGCGCAAGCAGAGTTTGGGAAATATAAGGCCATGCTATTCAGTATTCGTTGCTTATATGTATATCCCTATTCTATGGAGGATGAGTGAACTTTGCACCCTGTTCTTCATACCTCTATAAATGCTACTAGCATAACTAAAGATAAGACATTTATGCCCGGCAGTGAAACAATAATTGACACTGAATAATCCTGCTAATATTATAAACGTGAAAGTTTGTATGGATAGATGGATGGATGTTTGTTACTCTTTCACGCAAAAACTACTGAACGGATGTGGATGAAATTTGGCACACAGATGGTTTATAACCAGGGGGGTCTACTCCGAAGTAGTATCGGCCGAATGTTCGGCCGTTTCCTGCTACGAAGTTACTATTTGGTTCGGTCGGTCCCGATCCTACACTCCTACACTCTTTCAAATATTGACTATGGTCCCGACCCAACTGAGCCGATCCGAATTTTTTTCACATTTTTCAATAATATTCGGTTCGGCCATGTGTCGGTCCGATCCGAACATTCGCACTTTGCACCTCGGAGTAGACCCCCTGGATTAACATATAGGATACTTTTTATCCCGATATTCCCACGGGATCAAAACTTATGTGGGTGAAACCGCGGGGCGCAGATATTATAATTATAAAGATATCCAAGCCCCGTCAAACTCGGTCGCCAAATACGATAAAAAGATGGCAAATAATTCCGCCTTGTTTTGGTTAAGGCCAATTCTTCTTTCCAATATAAACGCTAGAAAACAGCGACGTTCTATTTCAGGGGCTTGTCTTCTACGATAAAACGTACCTTAATATATCTACAAAAGGGGAACTGCTATTTTTAGGAGCTGTCTTCCATAAAAATTATTTATTATCCTTAATCACGTCTGCCACCATGGCCGGCTGTATCCATTGCAGACCATTGATGTTATTGAAGTCGAGCATCTTCAACATGTCCTTGGTGTCAGGGTCAACTTCAATGATGTCATGCTCCAAGGCTGATACCTCGGGCACATAGTTGTCACGCCTCTCACGCTCCTCTTCTTGCAGCTTGATGGAGATTCCTCTGAGCTGAGAGTGTCTGAGACGCCTCATCAAATGGGTAGCAAACCCAGAGATTTCGAAAAATCCTTCTACGTCTAAAATCATGATTTATTTCATTTCAGATTCAACCCAATGGACAAAGAATTCGACGGCATACACGCGGCCCACCTCACCCTAGCGGTGATATCAGGGCAGTATGTTGCTGAAAATGTCTACTCATTCTACAACGCCTTCGTCGAAGTGGAGATATTAGGTGTTCCAGCTGACTGCAAGAAAATTAGGACCAAAGTCGCGAGGAAGAACGCGCTGAATCCTATTTGGAATGAGACTTTTAATTTTAAGGTAAGGCTAGTATAAGCATACATAATCAGCCTATAACGTTCCCACTGCTGGGACACAGGCCCCCTCTCTGTGAGAGTGGGCCCAGTGCGGGTTGGTAGATGCCACATGTCTTCGGACTTTCGGTTCTAGAATATGCCGGTTTCCTAACGACGTTTTCCTTCACCGTTTTGAGAGCAGTGGTGATGAAATAATTTACACAAAGTAAAGCGCCTGTACATGTTTGAACCTATGACCTACAGCTCATAAATCGTGGCTGTTACCACTGGGCCACCACTGCTTCGCATAAGCAGGCTATTAGATAATGTTTCCAAAATTGGCTCACAGGCTTCCTCCCTCCCATAGTGTCCATGGGCGTAGCCAGCCATGAGCTCAGGGTGGGCAGCAGTCTAAAATATATGTAACTACCAAACTATACCCGGGGTCTTACCCCGGTTAATTTTTTCATACAAAAAGGTCACACCCTATAGCACCCTGTATCTGTATGTATAATTCGAATTATCCAAAACACTTTCTTAATACTCACCTACTACACCACGAAATCTTCCATCCAAAAATGTGTCTCTAACTTCAGCCGTTTGGGACCGTGGCTACGCCCATGATGAGGTCGTGTGTAGTCGTGGTGTCCACCATGTCGCAAGTCAGGACTAAGAACAAATGATTCTCTCTTCGCGTACTATATTCGCGATTGCATTTCCGTGGTTTGATAATCATGGGTGACCAGCCCAACCATACGCTAAAACCAAGGCACAGCATCAGCATCCAAACATTCAGGACACGCCATATTATTTTGATTTAAAAGAGTGTCCATGGAGTTTCTTGCCCGTTCTTCTCCATAGGTACCTACTACGCTTTGGAATGGGCAACTAATAGCTTCATCTTTCTGACTGACCGACCCGTTGACAATTAAAAAGTGCCTGTAATTGGTTTATTTGAAATAAATACATGCCCCCTTATTACAAAACAAGGTTTTTCTTTCGATCAGGTTTAAACCACTGACCCAGTTATTGAATTTAGAACCCAACTGCCAGAGAAATGCAGTTCTTTTTACAAAAATGACAGCTTAAGTCGGTGCTATGTTGTCATTTTAGTATTAAGAACTTTGCCTAAATCGAAATTAAGTTCGAAATACAAGTACCTACTGGCTCAATAATTTAGGCTAGAACTAAAATTAGGTTTCGTTTTGTAATAAGACGGAAACGACTTTGCCCTCCACATATCCACCTCTGGCCACCCAATCAGACCGGCACCCTAATCGCGTAACACACGATCAATAGCAATTGGTTTCACTTTGACAGTTCAACAACATTCATTGCGTTATTTACGTTTTTGAGCTGTTTGCTCAAAAACGTAAATAACGCAATGAATGTTGTCTCATGAAGTCTCAGTCAGTCTCATGAATGTTGTCTCATGAAGTCTCAGTCAGTCTCATGAATGTTGTCTCATGACACAAATTTTTTGAACATATGAAGCAATGGATTATCAATATCCTTCAAAATGATTCAGATTGAGATTGATTGTGTGTTACGCAATTAGGGTGCAGAGGCCTGTTTTTAATGATATTTTTATTTATTTCCAGATCAACTTCCCCGAGCTAGCGTTCCTAAGGTTCGACATATTCGACGCTGATACCAACTACATGTTGTCACAACGAGTCATACCGCTGCAATGTCTTAGACCTGGATACAGGCACGTTAGACTTAGGTAAGAACTGAGTTCCAAAAGACCTTTTTTCATAAAGTTGTCTGTAAAGTTTAGAAATGAAATAAAATGTTAGGTTAAATTTAAAAAAAAATCAAATTCATTTATTTCAGATAACTAATTGATCCATAATTATTTTCCAAAGGACTTTTCGTATTTTTAAGTGCGTCTTAGTTCGGAACTGTGTTTCGTGCGTGCGAACTAAACATTGTGCGTGTTAACTAGCGTCTAACTGCTCATCACTGATACTATCTCTGTTGGACACGATGCCAGGTAAAGCGCTTATTACACTATCCAATTTTAAGGAATGCTAACTAGGAAATTGGCAGATGTAATCGCAGTTAGAATTAATACTCTGATCGAGACAGTTACACATTTAGGATTACTAGGTATATATTTATTTATTGCGGAAGTTATAGGAACGTTTGCAAACGTATCGTAACCGACGCGTAATAAAAATTCACTTTAGGGCTCTAACACCAAGAACGTCGCGTCATTTATAATTTAATTTTTGTAAATATCACAAGCTGTGCTGTGTCCAACATCAGGGGGCCTAAAAAGGCCACTTTAAGCAATACCTCTAAAAGTGATTCATTTCCTGAACTCTCAGCAGATCATAAGCAATTCCTCTAATTTTCGTAAAATGGTACCACTTAATAGCTGAATCACCTACAATTCATTTCATATTAGAATCACATTTGGTGTAAACATTGCCGCATGAAAAAAATAAAAACCGTAATTGTATCGGTAAATTTTTCATTACAGTTTTCATTAATCACATTGGTTTTATTTCCAATTTTTTTAGTATTACAAAATTAAACGTGTACAAGTGGATTTTTTATTTATTTCGCTACAATATGGCGCCCGAACAGGATCTAACTGCGATTACATCTGCCAATTTCCTTCACCAATTGGATAGTGTAATAAGCGCGCTCACCAGTGAGGTCGAGCTCGCGACTAGTTTCATCTTAATGACATTTCCGAGAAAAAACTTCCGAAAAAAATTTAGTTTATGGTTCTATTTTTAAATCCAAACAGTATAAGGTAGAGTTGGGATAGTTTAAATGTAGGCGTTATTCTTTAGAAATCTCCAAGTCCGAAGAGCTGTAGCAGCTTGTCTTGACCGGCATCGTGTTGCCCAATCCTTATTTTGGAAGTTTAGCAACCCATCCTACGATGTTACCTAAGCAAAAGTCAATTATCTAATTTCTTCACCACCCTTGGTTGACTGGTAGAGAATGCCTAAGGCATTAAGTCCGTCTTTGTACCTTATTGTGCGAAAAGTTTAAATAACTAAATTATTATAATTCTGGCTATTTTTATTCCAGGTCACCAACAAACCAGCCTCTGAACATGGCCTCCCTCCTCATCTTCTCTCGCTGCTGCGAGGAGTTAGCCGGAGAGAGCTGTCGAGGAGACCTGGAGCCGGCCTCTCCTCACGACCGGAGGAAGATACACTTCCTAGTCGTGTATGCTGTGGCGAGACACGAGGCGTATTCTATTCTGAAAGTGACGCAGGATACCACGGCTAATGAGGTGAGCTTTAAAGGGTTTCCATATGGTCCACAGGAAAACATCAAGGAACGAAGTTGAACCTCATTAACGACGCTCCTTGGGCAGTTGGTCTTGTTCACGCCAGGGAGTGAGGAGGGGAGTGTGGGGGAGGGGTGGAGGCCAGTGAGCAGTGGTGGCCAAGTGGTAACGGTCGCGAGTTACGAGTTGCAGGTCGTAGGTTCGAACACAGACAGACTTTGTGTAAATTTTTTCATGTGAAACCGTTCATACACGTTACAGAACATGTTTAAAGGAGTATAGAGAATATACTGCTGAATATCAATGATCCCTTTTTATATTTAAATAAATAAATAAAAAATAAATATATGCAGCACCCATACCTATTCATCAAATCATTATCATCATCTGCTTAGCCTTTTGCCAACTATGTTGGGGTCACCTTCCAGTCTAACCGGATGCAGCTGAATACCGGTATTTCACATGAAGCGACTGCCTATCTGACCTCCACAACCCAGTTACTGGGTAATACGATACCCCTTGGTAAGACTGGTTGTCAGACTTTCGGGTTTCTGGCGACCCGTAATGACTGTCAAAGATCCATGAAACTGTCCAAGGCACGGAGGGATCTTGGTGTGTAAGGTCACCCATTAACAGACCAACCACGGCAAGCGTAGCTTAACCTGATCGATCGACCCGTGCGGCTGTTCTTACCATACCTATTCATCAGATATTGAGTAATATTTTTGAGAAGTCACTTACCTTTTATTGTAATAATAGTAATTGCCATCTTCCTCCATAGGCCATAGCTCAATGCCTCACAAAAGCCGGTGTCTGCCGCTCCGCCCGCGGCTCCTATGTCATGGTCGAGGAGGTGCCTTCCAGAGCACCCACACAGAGGGTCCTGGGCCCTCATGAGAGGGTCCTCAGGGCTGCGTCAGCGAGGCCCGGGGCTAGGCTGTTGCTGAAGAGGGTGGGCGATGACCCGAGTAGTCGAGCTTGGTTAACTAGCATCAGGTGAGTTTTAAAAGATTTTTCTACCAAAGTATCAACATAATAGAGACATTAAAATCAAAATTAAAAGTCATTTATTCAAATTAGGCTGAGAATCAGCACTTTTCGAAAGTCAAAATTACATAAGACAGTCACCCAAAACGCCCGCCCTTCACCACTTCCTAGTGCTTTCGCTGGGAAGAAGAAGTGGCGCAACAAACTCCCCAGCAGCAGAGCTGTTTGTTCAGTTTAAAAAAAAAAACTTGCTTCTATTATATCACATATTATAAAATATCAGCACGCTTGTGCCCGTAGGGGTAGACATAACGTCTATTCAAACTAATGTTTCAAATTGACGTTATTTCAAGTTAAACAAATATCAACTTTATTTTAATGGAAATTAAGCTGATTTCAGAGTGACTAGCGCTATCGAAAAAGTGTTAAAAATGTTTGAAGTTGTAGCGTATACTGAACTTAAGTTATTTTTCCATAAACTCATATTTGTTTACATTTTTTGCGAATACATATTATGTCGCGAATGCAGATACTATGTAATATGGGGCGACCATTGCTAAAAACCGGGCTTAAAGATTCTAGTCTGCAACTGACAATTTCCCATTGAGAAATTGCATTAACACTTTGCCCCACTAGGAGATCGAACCCGCGACCCTACGCTTAGCTATCACGCTTACGACCCCTTCAGTCCTTCACCAACGAGACTGCCAATCTTATTTGCCAGTTTTATTTTTTTGAGTTGATCTGACGTGTTTTTGGGACAGTCTGAGAGCCCGCCTTATTTCTAACATAAATTGAATACTTCTTGAGCGTTGATAACGTACGGCATTTCATACAAACTTTCAAGTCCTTGTTTTTCGAAATGCATGAACCGATTTTAATGGAAATTCCTACGCATAAGCAGGATATATAGATCTAAAAAGTTAATTGAGAACATTTTCGAAAAATAGTGTTACCTACATGTAAATTCGACCGATTTTAAATTTTCCATAGAAACAGAGATTTACAATTATCTTTTTTTAAATAAGACATTTCGAAAATGTTCTTAAGTAACTTTTTAGACCTATGTATCCTGCTTATGCGTAAGAAGTTTAATTAAAATCGGTTCATGCCTTTCGAAGAACAAGGACTTGACAGTTTGTATGAAATGCCGTACGTTGTAAACGCTCTTAATGCTCCCATAAGTCAGGACTTATGGGAGCATTAAGGGGAGTATTTTGAGGAATGCCTGCCTGCATAGTTCAGGGAACTATGCAGGCAGGCACTCCCCAAAAACTAACAAAACAGTAAAAAAAACTGACCTTCAAAAATTCTCCTACTTTCAGATCAGCATCATCATCAGACCGCCACAGAGACAGGTCTGTTCCTTCTGATGAGGAGTCCAGCACACAGGATGAGGAGCCTCGGAAACCTCCTGACAGCTTCCTTGTCTGCGTTCATAATGTGTCTCATGAGATACCTTATGCTATTTTGAAGGTAAGTCTTCATTTTATCAGCTTTAAGGTATATTATAAGAGAATCCCCATGAGTGACGATACCTACTAGATACCCACTTCTTTGTCAACTTTTTAATCACAGTGACTTTATTTAAAACTCAGTGTTAATAATATGTATGTTTTTAGGTCCCTCTAAGTGCGTCAGCATCATACGTGGTCTACCAAGCGTTGACAAAGGCCAGATGTCATGATGATCCGAAGAGATTCGTGCTGGTTGAGGAGTTGGAGTGGGGCGGCAGAGCTGGTACAGGACCACAGCAGAGGGCGTTAGCTGATGACGAAGTGGTTTATGCAGCTCAGGTGAGTTTGTGGCGGCATCTACAACGCCATATATGAACTCACGCAATATCCTGCATCGCGCAAGCAGAGTTTACCGCTCAAATATATAGTATATACATATACAACGTCCCGACATCAATCGTCGGGCAGTAGCCCCAAGTCACGACACCCGTCTCGGAGTATCCTCCCTTTTCTATGGAGGATGAGTGAACTTTATACCCTGTTCTTAATACCTCTACAATTTCATCCACACATCTAAAACTAACAACACGAAAAGAAAGTCGATCTTCATTATTTTCAGCATTTTTATACATTTATTCTTTCCTCTTTTCCAGGCTGGCTGGAAGACTTTGGGCAGGTTTGTGCTGCAAGAGAAAGGCAGCACTGCCCCCCTGCCAAGACACAGAGCTGCTATAGCCAGGATACAGCGAGGACTCAGTATGACACGGGGGGCAATTGCAGGTAAACATAATATCTACAGTTTACATCTATAATACGAGGTGGTAGGGACATCGACGCGCAAACTGTAACCACGAATTCAGCACAGGATTAGAATAGAACAGAATATATTTATTGTAAAACATGAGTATACATCAAATAATATGTGCGAGGTCTTAAAATAACAGGTAGATCTGCATGTTTTGCCATTTATGGCGTACAAACAACATATTCTATTGTATTCTACAGTCACAGATATCCATACAATAAAATTAAACCTCAGCGTGGAGCTGCATCCATCTCCGCAACATCGGGGTATCTCACGGATCTGCGAACACACTGAGAATACTGTTGGTGCCGCCGCGAACACGCGTCATCAGGGATGCGCATCTATACCTAATAATGCGATCAAAATGTATGGAGCAGCTAATCCTACTAATATTTATTATAAACGCGAAAGTTTGTATGGATGGATGTTTCTTACTCTTTCACGCAAAAACTACTGAACGGATTTGAATGAAATTTGGTACACAGATAGTTTATAACCAGGACTAACACATAGAATACTCTTTATCCCGATCTTCCCACGGGATCGAAACTTATGCGGGTAAAACCGCGGGGCGCAGCTAATTCTATTCAATTTTTTTTCTTAAAGCCTTCGAAAAATTTCAGTTTTCAAGTTCAGAATCATGTACTGAATACATGGTTGCGTGTCAATCTCCCTGCCACCATGTATAGGTACTTACCATAGGTTCCCATTCTCGTTCATGTAATTTTGATAGCTTGTATACAGAAAGACTTGTAATTTGCAACAATTAAGCACCCCATAAAGCCTTGGTGAAAATTCATGGGATTCGAGAAAACTAATTTTTTATGTATTATTGAAAATTTCCCAGAAATCGTCATTAAATATCACTTTTCTATAAACTGTCGAATTGAATGGCCTTCATTGCTATTCCATTGGATACCTGATACTTTAACAAACCTTTCGATGTATTCAAATGTTCTTAAACATCAAACAGTTAAAAGCTAAAGCTTATAACTAATCATTTCCAAAAATCATCTATGTACTCGGTCAACAAAAGAGATAAATAAGCAGGGTCGTCGGATACAGTTGAAGTTTAGTAAGAAACGAATTGAAGTTTTCGGATAAAATTTTATTTAATGAAACAAAAAAAATAGAAAAAATTGTTCATTTGTCAAACTAAATTTCATTCGAAAACATCCGTCGGTTTCTTACTAAACTTCAACTATACCCGACGACCCTGCACACTTATCTCTTTTGTTGACTGTATATGAATTTCATGAATTTCACTCTATCACGTCCTAAGAGGAATACGTCAAATTACAAGTCACCCTGTATAGTGTGGCCCAGTCATGAGCCCCGATTTACCGAGTCGTAAACATTGGAAGACTGTCACCTCTACCAACCCGCAGCAGTCTAAAATAATATGTAACTACCAAACTATACCTGCGGTCTTACCCCGATTAATTTTTTCATACAAAAAGGTTATATATAGCACCCTGTATCTGTACCTATGTATAATTCGAATTATTCAAAACTCTTTCTTATTGCTCACCTACCTACACCACGAAATCTTCCATCCAAAATTGTGTCTCTAACTTCAGCCGTTTGGGCTCTGGCAGGCCCCACCGTGGCTACGCCCATGCCAACCCGCACTGGGCCCGTGTGGTAGGCTACAGTCCAATCCCTCTTGAAGAGACGAGTCTTGTGTCCCAGCAATAGGAGCATTATAGGCTGATTATGTATTTTGCTATGCTCTCATTAAAATATCTGATCATAAACGGGAGTGTCGAAGTAAGTACGTAAAACGGGGTGATAGGGATGCAGGGGTGAATCGGGACGAAACTTTAAAATGGATTTTAATGTTGAAATAATATAGTTTGGTGCCAGAAAAGACTTTAATGTGTTTACCGTTTTTTAGTTAAAGATTAAGTGTCCTTGTTAACAACCAACTATATTATTTTAAAGTACAAATCCATTTTAAAGTTTCGTCCCGATTCACCCCTGCATCCCTATTCACCCCGTTTTACTGTACTTACTTCGCACCTGAGAAGCTTACAAAACCTTGTTTTATTGTTTATCTAGAACCTGTTTTACAGGTACCACAGGTTTTCCGCTTGGAGGGTTTGGTGTAGGCGATACTATATCAGAAGGGAAGGCGCCAGTGCAAAGCGCTTACAGCGAACCTGCTCACTGCAGGTAGGTTCAAGCTCAAACTAGAACCATTTATTTCAATTAAACCATTTACAGGCACTTTTGAATTATCAAAGAAGCTAGTTGTAGCTGGTAAGGGTTATATACCTGTTTTGTAGCTGGATCTATCCTGTGCTGTTGCTCTTACTGGTTCATCATCTGCCTAGCCTTTTCCCAACTATGTTGGGGTCGGCTTCCAGTCTAACCGGATGCAGCTGAATACCAGTATTTTACATGAAGCGACTGCCTATCTGACCTCCACAACCCAGTTACTGGGTAATACGATACCCCTTGGTAAGACTGGTTGTCACACTTTCGGGCTACTGACGACCCGTAACGACTGTCAAAGATCCACGAATGACAGCCGGGACCAACGGCTTAACGTGTTTTCCGAGGCACGGAGGGGTCTTGGTATGTGAAAATGGTCACCCATCCACGGACCAACCGCGGCAAGCGTAGCTTAACCTGATCGATCGACCCGTGTGGCTGTTATTACTTAGCCACAAGCCCCTCTGTTGCTGTGTTGCTCTTACTGGTTCTCTACTCAAAATCAAAAGTCATTTATTCAAATAAGGCTGAGAATCAGCACTTTTCGAACGTCAAAATTACAAAAGACAGTCCCCCAAAAACGCCCGCCCTTCACCACTTCCTAGTGCTATCGCTGGGAAGAAGTGGCGCAACAAACTTCTCAGCAGCACAGCTGTCTGTTCAGTTAGAAATTTAAACTTGATTGTATACAATACTAGGTACCTATGTTATGTAATTAATATTACAAGACACGGAACATAAAATTAAATTATTTGCCATATGTCAGCTAGCCACGCCAATATATTGACAAATTTAATAAAAACTATACGTACTCAAGCTAAAAAATAATCAATTAAAATGTAAATAAAAACTTACTACCTAACTAAAAGCCTCCAGGCATAAAGGGCGTAACAGGTGCCTAATAAGATGATAGATGCTGCAAGATGGCAGCTTTTAACTTGAAACCAGATGCTTAAAAAGTTGTGTGTGGATGTGTGCCTTTTTGGCCTCGCACAGATCCTTTTTTCTGTTTTTTTTTCGTTTTTAATGTAATTTTGTTAGTTTTAAATGCTCCTTTATTACTGTTAGTATTTCCTGTGCGAGTCCGGTGTTTAGAGCTTTTGACAAATAAGCACGGCCTTATAGGAAACGTATTCGTCATCTGCAATACCAAAGGGTCGATGCGTTGCCAATCTTAGAGACAAACATAATGTCTCATGTGCTAAATTTCATCGGCAACCATACTTTCAAACTGGTACTACGCACTGCCGGGCAGAAATAGTACAGCGGAATCTTCGTAAGAACCAAATTAATAGGTATACAAAGTAGGAAGTTTTAGATGAACCTGACTTGTAACTAACTAACCAAAGAAATGATTAACACTAGATCATGGCTATGTTTTCAGGAGAGTTTCATCAGGAGCACCTCTTGGCAAGGGTATAGGAAGGGCGAAAGGGCACTCAGACAAGGACATGAGGAGCTATATGCAGAAACGAACGAGCACGCGAGAGGTGAGACATACACTGCTTAAGGCGCGGTTTTCCTTTGAAACACCACCTCCGCCTTCCCTTTGTCCTTCTCATCGATGCTCCCAACCACCATGACTGGAAGCCATACAATATAGTAGCTTTGGTTGAATTATCTGTACATGTATGGCATTATCATCATCAACATAGTTCTTCTAATAAACTCTTAAGAAAAAAAACGTGTGCGGTCGAGAGACCCCCTGGAACGAAGTTCCTTACGCGATACTCGCACGCACACACACGTATATAATGGAAAGAGACGGGTAGAGAGAGAGAAATAATACGCGTTTTAATACAGGGCCATCTAGGCTAGCTTAGAAGCTTTCATAAAGTGGTCGCCATCATGGATTTTCATTTTAACCTCGATATCGGCCTTAGCACCATCGAAAGCCGTGAAAACGACACCCATGGCGAAAAATTTGAAAGTTTTCGTAGCCGCCATCTTGGATTTTATTTTGACCTCACTATTGGCTTTAGCACCCTCGAAAACCATGAACACTATCTATAGAGAGAGAAAGTCGCATAGAGGGGGCATAACGCAGTTGACTTCTACCACAAGCGGCGTTAAAGAACTTCGTTCCAAAAATTGAGGAACCGTCATGATACGAAGAGATTTTTTTTAATGTTTTTCAGACAATGACTATTCAACTATGAATTCCATTGTATTTTATAGCTTAACAAATGACTTGTTTGGCATTAGGTACGAGTGCATTGTGTGCATCTGCACTGTCAAGAATACACTCATCTATCTGTATCTTCCTCTCTTTTTCATCCATATTAATCTGTATTTTACGAACTTAACTACTTCTTTGTATCGTAGTGACAACAATTGTCAGTATGATCTTTATTTGTTTCCCTCAATTAAGATTCATGTCACACCCACATTAATCTGTATTTTAAGACCTTACACAACTACTTCTTATTTATTTATATAAAAACTATATCACTACTTTTGGCTACAGCTGTCAGTGTGATCTTCAATTGTTTCCGACAACTAAGATTCATGTTATGTTTCTGTTCAGGTCCACTCCGAGGGTGAGACAGGAGGAGCAGGCATGTCAGCCGGGGCGGAGGCCCTCGCAGCTCAAGTGGCCAGGTTCAAGAGACTCTCGCTACGGAAGCTCAGGGCATGGCGCTCCTGAGTGTGGCAGGTAAATATTTACATATGTAGCTATCTCGGCCCCCTCTTGAAGAACATACTTTGACCCTTTCCTGCATGTTTATGAGAATAGGCGATTATGACCCTGCACCGCGCTCCGTCGCGTAGCGCGGGACGGCCATGGCCAGAAATCTGCGCGCGCGCAGATAGTTTGATTTACCAGATCAACCTTGAAAAGTTGAAAATCTATTATTATTAAAATATTGTATATACAAACTGATACAATGTGTTTGCCTCCTTGTACAGATGGCACCACATCAAGTTACTACAATCTGTCAAATTTCTTTAATAGATTTTCAACTGTTCAAGGTTGATTGGGAAAATTTGACAGTTTCGGGTAGCTTTACTTGCTGTACAGTGTTTACTTGTCCATAAAAAGGTCAAAGGATAGTTTCGAAACTCCACCGTCACTCCTTTAAAATGTTTTAACCTGTTAACCAGCAATATGTTACCTGCATGTACCCTTTACAAGTGCAACTATATTTTTATCAGTCTCTATCTTCGTTCCAGGTCTTCCGGCGGCTAGGCAACCGCTTAGCCAACCACCGAGCCTCGCTCTCCTCCGAGCTGGGTTCCCTGTGGGATTTCATCAGAATTGACCGCGACCGTCGCCGCTCCGCACCTTCAGCCTCCACCTACGAAGCCATACACACTGACACACGATCACCTGTACGCTTAGCTAGAGACTTACTCCAAGTAATCCAAGAAACGGTCTTCTCCAAAAAGTACGAAGATTCTCCGAGAAGATGTCCTTTGGTTAAGGAAGAATCTGATCTCAGTTCTGATGGAGAAGAGGGTACTGAACGAAGAATTGCTAATTTAATTGACTTCTTTTTTACTATAGTTAAAAGTCAAAGAGGTGAACGGAAGAATAGTACAGGTAGCTGTTTCAAAAGTGAAGTCACTCCTGAAGAAAGTACTAAGCAGTTCGTTCCAAGTAGGATGAATACTGAGTTGGAAGCGAAGATGGAGACTTTGATGGACTTCTTAGCTACTACAGGATGTATGGAAAAGGAGAATGAAGTCGGTGACAATAAAATAACCTTGATGGAGTTCCTATTCGGTCCGGAAGACCCGAAACCTAGTATAGAAGTAATAGAAACACACACAGGTCTTAATGAAGCTAAGATAAATGTTAAAGACCTAACATATATCGATGATACGCCTGAAGAAGAGGCGGAGACGTTAGTTGAAATGCTAATAAAGTATATGGAAAATTATACGACGAAAGATAAATTCCATTCAAAGTCATTGACGCCATCGTTGTCAGAGAAATCTAAATCGGATATAACTATAAGTAAACTTGAAACTTTTAGCGATATTAGTAAGACGAAATCGGATTCGACACTAACACATACTCAGGATACAGTAATAGACAGAGGTGAAGACTTTTCAACAGATAGACGTATTTCTGAAACTGTCATTGACCTTAGTAACATAAAGAATGATCTAGAAATGATATTCGATGAAGCGGTGACTAGAGTTGTTGAAATTAAAAAGCTAGAAGATGATACTATGACAGAAGCAGAGGATTCAGAGAACTATGAATCGTATACGAAACCACCTATGTTACCGTACATACAATATCTACCATATAGTGTTGAGCTTTCAGATATTATTGAAGAAGACGAACCATCGTCTAGAGATGTTGATAGAAAGTATTCGGATGATCGGAATTCTCAAATAAGAGCAGCCGCGGAAGATTTAGTTAATTACATAGAATATAAAGTTTCAAAACATTTTGATGAAGACTCCGATGATGAATTTGATATAAGTTCCAGTTTAAAACGATCATCGATTAGCTTAATCGATTTGAGGAACATCCCTGATTTACCACCAAGTATGATTATCAAACCTAGAGTCGTGAAAGTCGATAAATCGACTTCAACAACTGAAATATCAGATTCTATATCCGATATGTCAAAGAGAATAGATTCAGCTTGCATGACAGAAGATACAACGTTGAGTTCAAGTTCAGAGAAAAGTGCAAGAGCTTTGGACAAATTAGAGTCTTTACATAAATTCTTTTCGAGGTCTCGTTTAGAGATTATTGATGAAAGTGAAGAGCAATTAGATAAACTTAAATGTCCAAAGCCTAAGACTTCTGAAAGCGATAGTAATGGACATGACTATAAAGCTGGACAAGCCAGTTTAGATGATGTTGAGGATATACAAGATGACGAACGAGCCAATGTGGCCTGTGGCGATGGAGTCATTGACCGGTCAATCGACAAAGATATCGAAATAGCCAAAAGTAGTGAGGAAACGTCAAAAAGTGTCAAAGAAGTTTACGGTAAACTGAGTAAAAGTCTTGATGAGATTCAAGATATTAGTGATGATGATGATGATAGTCAAGTTATTGACAGCGATCGTGATATGAAGAAATGGAGCCCATCGCCTGAAGAAATTCAAGAGATAAGAGAACAGTACAGATTAGCCGTAAGTGCAGAAGCAAGCAAAAACCAAACGGAATCTGAAGAGATTGTGACCAAAATCGATAATTCTGTCGTGGAAATTCAAGGGAATCCATTACAAACTGTATTATCTGAAGTTGATGAAACGGGTGAAGAAGCAGAAGTGGCTACTAAAGGTAAAGTAAGACATACTTCGGTTTAAAAAGAAAATATACTGAATACGATTCAAAAGTGCAAATATGATAAAACGCTTCAAACGGTTCTAAAACTTGTTAAGAAGAAATGAATCAATCAATACGACCACAGTTTGAATATGAGAGATCGATTAACTTCGTCAAAACACAGAGATTCAAACAAAACCTGAGCAAAATATTTTAGCATAACATCGCAGTGTAACAGGAGAATACTACAGCCTGCTATTGTCCCACTGCAGGGCAAAGGACTCTTCTCATACAGAGAGAGGAGGACCATTGATCACCACGCCTGCTCTTCGTGTGTATAAAATAACATCAGCCCACATTTCGGGCTCTAAACTGTCAGAAATGAAGAAACATCTTTCAAAAGTGTCACTTTAACTGACGCGTTAATACTTAAAGTGTTATTTTAAGCACTACACAATATTAATCGTTAGATTATCTGTCACTTTTTAGTGATACGCAACAAAATAGTGAGATTTTATAAAAAAAATAATAAATTTTATTATAAAATATAATAATATTAATAGGTTTTAATAGTTGTAATTATTATATTGTGTTCATTTATAATTTGACTGGACCTTTTACTGACTTCCCAAGAATTTATAAAGGTTCACCAAGAATGTTCACTCTGTTTCGAGATTACCAAAAGCAAGGAATTCAACAGTTTCTTTGAAGTTGATGCTTTTACACTTAAATGAAATCATCTCAGGGAAATTAATTAATATGTAAATTGACCACCAACTTCAATCCAAATGTCATTCTTTGACAGTTGTATGACATGGCTATAACAGGACTTAGGGTGTCAATTTGCTTTACAATTATTTTCCTTTGCTGTACAATATGCCTTGGTTTGACACTAACTTTCTAATACACTTCATTGTAAAGTGTCCAATCCAATTCTCGCGTAAATATTTTTTAATAACCATTGTTAAATAAAACAACTTCACGTTATCTTCGGAAAACTATAGTTTTATCAATCTGACCAAATTTCCAAAAATAAGTTAACAGACGTTCTTTTAACTTATTTTTGGAAAAACTTCTATTCCCAAACATACTGTTACATATCCACAAAATATCATAAAATATACGAAATCTAAGTCCAGTTGAAATATAAATGAATAGAAGTATACATTGCCAAGGATAATATTTTGAAGAAAGTGGTAGAAGTAGTAGAAGCCCCAAAATACTACCCTGAGGTATCCCATATTACATGATGTTCATTTACTATTATTTATTCAAGAGAGAGTGAAGTTCAATAAAAACGTGGAAAATTATTGTAACTAAAGTAAACAAATGCTTGATTCCTGTAACTTACAGAGAGATAATAGTTGATATCTTAACGCAGCACAGTCTCAAAAGCATTACTGAGATCAAACGTTTGAACATTATGTGGACGTAATACGATTGATAACTGTACGAATTATTTGTTTACTTATAGGAAGCAAGAATTAATTAACCTTTAGCTTCACTATCTGCTATTATACTAACGTTGTAATGAACGTTTATAGCTTAGTATTATTCTTTAACAATAATTATAAATAACATCCACTTGTTTTCAGTCATTTTGTTTCTTTCTAATCTGTTTACGTCTTCATCTTTTATCACTTTCTCCAAAATAATGAGTCAACAGACGTCTCAATTTTATATTCTACCTAAAAGTCGAAGGCAATGGAATATATCAACAATCTTTCATGTGCGTTAGACCCATCCCGGTTTCTAGAAGCGCATGCCTTTAAAAATCCAGCTATTTATCAGCTAAACCACTTTGCTGGTCAACCTCCATCAAGGCATAAACTTGGATGAAGGCTTTCATCAATACTGCATCCGAGAATGCCTGTGGACATTGCAAGACCTAAGTTGATCTATCAAAATCTGTTCAGATTGAATATAAAATTGGAACGTCTGTGGTATTTCTAAAACAGCTCTAATTACTATAAAAGTGTTACATTAAAATTACTGTGTATATCAAAAGTTGAATTTATATTATAAAAAATAAAATATAGAATTTTATACCACTGTACTTACTTCTTGTGTCGTAAGTTAGATGTTACCTAACTGAAAAACAAACTGTTATTGCCAGTTGCTAAAACTGATTTTCAACCTATCGTAACCTACTTCGCTTAGGAGGGCGATGTTTTTAAACGATCTTGGTTTCGTTTCGACGGTAAATATATTATGTTACTTATACTATTTGGGCTCAGTAGGTGGGAACGTTTAATGCGGCGTCAGAGGCGTTGTTGATTTCGTCAAAGGTGCAGGTGAAGGGACATTTGGTACACTGGCAGATGTGAATACCTAATCTGTTTTTTTTACGGGGCTTACGGGCAAAATCTGCTTTTCAAGTCATCGTTAGACCCGTTTAGGAGAAGAGTTTCGACAAATCCTTACTCAATGCTACTCCAAAACTTCTAAGGAACATTAATAATAATAATATAATAATATAATATCCCTGGACATTTCACACAGCACCATTTGTCCCAAGCTAAGCAACCTAATGCTTGTGTTATGGTAACAAGATGGCTGATAAACTACTTATATACAATTTTTTTTTTTTACATTACTTTTAAACTTCATATATTTCTATAATTACACCTTATTGCGTAACACATTATGCATAACATGCTACAGCTTTAATTTTGACAGTTCAACAACATTCACTGCGTTATTTACGTTGTTGAGCAGACAAATTTTTCAAACTTATGAAGCAGTGGATTATCAATATCTTTCAAAATGATTCAGATTGTGATTGATAGTATGCTACGCAATTAGGGTGCGGGTGTTTCTCGCGACATGTGAATTATACATTACATCTAATAAACACACATACAGGGTGGCAGGGACATCGACGCGCAAACTGTAACCAAGAATTCAGCACATGAGTTTAGACACCATAGCGTCGAAATTTTTCGTCGGTTATTAAAAAAAAATATTGCTGTTCCATACATTTTGACCGTGTAGGTATTGCACTTTTCTATGAAACAGAAGATTTTTTTTTTCGATAACCGACGAAAAATTTCGACGCTATGGGGTCTAAACTCATGTGCTGAATTCATGGTTACAGTTTGCGCGTCGATGTCCCTGCCATCCTGTATAGTTTAGAAACTCCATTTTTTGTCAAGTCGTAGAAACCGTGCGCGACAGAGGCGGGCTGATTGTTTTTTTAAGGAGTCTAGCTTACGACCACAAGAGAGATTTAAACCCTTGATGTATAAAAATACGATCTAACTTATTTTTAATACGAATAACATTAGTATAAGTTATGTATTTAAATAAATACGAAGCTACAGTCTTGAGAGTATTGCAACTGGGAAGGGTCATCATTTTTCTTTAAAGCCTTGTGGCGGCATCTACAACGCCACATGCGAACTACGCATCACACTGACGTCACGCCAAATCCTGCATCGCGCAAGCAGAGTTTACCGCGCAACGTCCCGGCGGCTGATGTCGGGACGTTGTATCGTCCAAATCAATCGTCAGGCCCACCAAACTCAAAACCGGAGGAGGATCGGGGGATCTTCCCTTTTCTATGGATGATGAATGAGTGAACTTTACACCCTGTTCCTCATACTTCTATAGCTTTTTCAACCTCAAAGTAAGCTCCCATTGTTACGCCATCGTCATCGTCCGCTTCGCCTTTCATCGGTGTGCTTCCAGTCTAACTGGTTGCAGCTGAATACCCGTATTATACATGGAACGGCTTTTTCTGTCTTAAAACGTCATTCTTCCATTATTTTCATCCGGCCCATGACTTCGGAGATCCGACAAGCTTAAAAATGATGTCAAAAGTGATTTGGTGGCCATTTGCAGTTGCAACACTGTCCAGTCGATATATTGTGGCTCTCTAACCCGATAACTGTTGAAACTAAAATAAGTTTTATTTTAAACATATTTTCAATAGATTTAACTAGCGAATAAAGAAGTTTACGAATCACATTTAAATAATAACTGTTGTTGTACCTACCTACCTAAATGAATTTAACATGCTTTTATAAACTATGACCTGTGCAAAAATAAGTGGTCGTTTTAGTAAACAAACAGTGGTTGGTAACCATGATAAATTCTTTTATTTCTGTAAATATATATAATATGTCGTTGTTACACGTGAATCATATTTTCAAAACTAGACGAGGACGGCGCGGCGTTTCCTTTCCGAATTGGTTTCTGAGAGGAAACGCCGAAATAAACTTTGTAACAGTCCAGACATAATCTTGGTCAGATCATGTGCGGACCCTGTAGATTAGTCTCTGAAATGGTCTTTTGAGGGAAGAACCACATAGATTTGAGTGGACCAGTCCAGTCAGTGCAAGCATTTGCTATTAATCGTGTAGCTCAACTCAGAACTTAAGGAGCTCAACAATACGAAGAACATGTTAGTAATTGTTACATACACTTATACCTACACAGACAAGAAGAAAGGAACAGAAAAATACGTACAGACGCTAGCACATCAAGCTACTACAATCTGTCAAATTTGTTTAATAGATTTTCAACTTTATTGCTAAAGCATTAAGGTTCAAGGTTGATTGGGAAAATTTGACAGTTTCGGGTAGGTTGATGTGCTAGCGTCTGTACAGACGCCAGCACATCAAGCTACTACAATCTGTCAAATTTCTTTAATAGATTTTCAACTTTATCGCTAAAGCATTAGGTTCAAGGTTGATTGGGAAAATTTGACAGTTTCGGGTAGCTTGACCTGCTGGCGTCCGTACAAAGGTGATGCTTATTTCTAAAGAAATCTCTTCCATTGTCATTAGTTAATAATTATCACTTAGATCATTATTCACTATCTACGATCCTAATGAAACTAATCAGATAAAGTGCCAACTAAATTGACCACCAGTGTTTGTCTACTAAACCAATTCTTATTATTTAGGACAAATATTAAAAACGGGAAATCCTTAATTTGTTTGTTGAATATACAAAATAAAATTGTTTTATTACAAAATCCAACCTCTGTGACAGTTGTAAAATGTTGATTTGTTTACATCCTTAGGAAGTTTGATAAAAATCTATTATACCTAAATGTTGATTTAAACATGTTTTATGTAGTCATATAAATGTTTTAAGACTCATAATATTATAATAAAACTATCATGGAACGATGTATATTTTAGATTTAGTTGAACAGAATGTTTTTAAGCAATGTTTATATTTTACTAAAACAAATACAGGTTTATTTATGCGTAGGTTTTGTTTTAATTTTGACTTACTTCTACCCTTGTGAACCTTCCATAAGTCCATCATTGAACTTTTTTAATATCTGTCAAGCTATTTGATTTTGCTATACGGTACCTATCGTATTCAAATAAAACTCTGTAAACCTACTTGAGAATCGTAAGCGCGAAAAATGTATAAATTGACAACAGCGCCATCTATTGTTGAGTTACTAAACTAGAATCGTCTTCGCAAAGTAACATAGATGGCGCTAATCGACTTGCTATTTTTAGCATTGGTGCGTACTCGTAAGTTTTCTCATAATATCATGAATCTGACTGTGATGGGTAAGTAGAAAAGTAGGTACTGTTCTTTTTGTACTATTTTTGTTTCTTTTCGTGTTCAATTCGAGTCACCGGTTGAGTGATATCACCACACTTTTGTAGTAGGTAAGTAGTACCTACGATTACAGTGGGAGGTATGTAGGCAATGTAGGTAAACATTCCAAGGGGTGTCATAGATGGGGGGAGATAAAAATGTCATAATTTTGACCTAGGACGATTAATTCCCAAGAGGATTCCCAGTTATTCATTTTTGGATCTGCCTATGTTATACGCGTCCTGCGTCCATAATTTGAAATAGGTAGGTAGTATTTTCGTGGTATTTTGATAGCTACAGAGTTCCTAATTTGCTCATGGCGAATGATTTTACTGACGCCCGATGTTATTAATTCTGAGGGCCAAAAAAGGCCACTTTAAGCAATACCTCTATAAGCTATTCATTTCCTGAATTCCCAGCAGATCATTAGCATTACACATATAATAGTTTAGTCGCAAACTTTAGGTAAATGCCTATAGACGAATTTCAAATAACATATATTTTTAATGTATTTAAAAGTGTTGTCCCGAATTTCGGGACAGATGTCCCGGACCCCCTGACTCCGAGCTGCTACTAAGAAATTCCACATGTAAAATCCAATCACACTTTGCCCGACCCAGGAATTGAACCCAGGACTTCATACTCAGTAGTAGTGGTTCCGACCACTAGACCAACGATCATCATAATCATCTCAAATCAGGGAGTCTACTCCGACGTAGTATCGGCCGTTTCCTGCTACGAAGTAACTACACTCTTTCGAATATTGACTATGATCCCGACCCAACTGAGCCGATCCGAACTTTTTTTGCATTTTTTTTTTCCAGTCCTTTTTTGTATTTTTTTTTTTTCGTATTATTTTATGAGTCAGTGATACTCGAATAAAAATGACTACCTATTTTTTTTTTCTTTTTTTTTTATAATATTCGGTTCGGCCATGTGTTAGTCCGATCCGAACATCGCACTTTGCACTTCGGAGTAGACCCCCAGTGGCGTAGCTCATCCTAAAGGGGCCCTGTATCAAATTTTTTTGGGGGCCCGACTGTTGTGGTGAAGAGTGCAGTACTTATAGTGGCCCAGTCGTAATGGCCGCGACTTACTACATAGTTGTTGGTCGTAGGTTCGAACCGAGGCAGACGATTGACTTTGTCCAGAAGTAGACGTCTTTCAGCTGAAATGATGATGATGTTAAGGCAGGTACTATCGCCAAAATCTATATCTGACCACCGTAAGGACTATTCCTGCTTGCAGCGCATATTATTAATCGAACTAAAAAGGATCCTCTTTTGTTTTACTTACGGACGCAGCTGTGGTCATCATGTACACGGGATTTTGTTTTCAAAATGGTCAAATGGTCAGATAGATAGGTTTTGGCGATATTACATACTCCGTAAAAATAGCAATTTTTTTGCAGAAAGGAAAAATTAAATAAAACAAAAATTTTTATAATCATTATTATTATATTATGAAAAAATATATTCTGTCATCCATGCTTCATTCTGAGTTTTATATAATTTTATACAAAAACAATAAAATATAATAAACTCTTAATTTTAAACATTTATTACATGATAATCAGTTCTTTCACTAAAAAATCGTACAACCCTATGCAGTAATTATTAGATTATAAAAAATAGAAAAATATTATATTTATTACATATTTATTTATTTATCATACAAAAAATAAATTACATACATTCACATCATTTCTAAATTAAAATATGTAATAATATTTCTGAATAATTACAAATAAAAATGCCGTGTGATCTTTTTACTGATTGGCTGGTTACCATAACAAAATTCTAGTGCGGGAAGATGTACAAAAATTCTTAAAAATTAAATATAATCAGGTATAATATTTATAATCAAAAACATGTATATACAATTAACACGGTTCCTTAGAAACAGCACTTTGAATAATAATAAAAAAACAAAATAAGAAAATATACAAAAAAAAAATATTTTCCATTTTTTCTTTTATTATTTTTTTATCACCAGCACACCATGACACGGCCGTCGAGACTATAATTAATACAAACATTCGATTTTTGTTTAAAACAAAATAAATTCAAAAATCGCAGTATTAAGTTTACATAATTATATAGGTACTAGGTTATAACTATATGTACTTTTTATCGAAATAAACTTTTAATCAGCTGGTTTATTATATTAATATTTAACTCATGATTAGCTACCCATTCTAATTTCAGTGTTTATAAAAATCTTTTTTTTTTTCTTCTACAAACCAAGTTTAAAATAAAATAGTCCGTTTTTTAAACCTGGTTTCTTTCATGACCTAAAAACAATCGTTATTAGCGGTAGAACCGCCTATAATAGACGATTATTTTTAATTACTCCCAGCCCCATGAAACCAGGGTTTTAAAAACTCAACAAAATCATCCAGATATTTATTGAGCAAATATTCTCAACACCATGATTTATCAAAAAGAGTCATTTTACAAATATAACAGTTTATCAGAGTAGTTGTAATAAGACAAAACACTATTTTCAAGCGTCCATCAAGTTCAATTAAAAAAAAACCAATCAACGATCTTGCATTGTTTTTCGCAAATTAGTTTTTGTTTTTTTTTTTTTGTTATGATGCTAAACAGTGGTTATCAACATTTGTGGCTAATTATTAAAAAAAATTTGACCCATGTTTATTCAAACTTTTGAGGTCACTAATTTGAGACAACTGATTCTGCAGAAATCAGCTTTCTAGTCCCAATATAGTGAAAACGAAAGCCTCCACAGGCATGGACTTTCAACTATGAACCACCAGATTTAAATATCATAAAAGCTACATCTCAATTTCACAGTTTATTTTTACCAAAAAAACGCAACCCGATGCACATTTTTTAAAATAAGAAACCAAAAAGTTTACTGTTTGTAAATTAAAAATGGAATGCCGCCATTTTGAAGCTTTTCGCTGTCTAAAAACACTGTCGAGACATTCCCTATTTGACTTTCTTGCGCCGGTTAAAAAGCAACTGATATTCTAGTCTTTTTATCATTCATTGCTGGCCAGAATTTCAGTCTTCTGCCAAACTAGGAATTAAAAAAATATCAGTATATCAGTTGCTGATAAAAAAATAATTTAATAAAAAAAAAAACCATAAACCATCACGCTTCGGTCCCTTACGGAGAAAGCAGAGGTCAATTATCGAGACTCAAGTTATTTAGAAAACTTGGTGCTCCATATATAATTTATATTTTTTGAAAATCATTTGGAGAATGTTTCTTTAGTGTTGGTAGACAGTACCATCTTTCCCACCTTATATGTTACCTAGTTACTATGTTCTACTGCGAAATTCTGAAAAGCCACTTATTGAGAACCACTGTTATCTGTCATTATTCAACCCTGGCTTCGTTTGGTACCAAAAAGTACCATTTGAAGCTTCTTTTTAATTCTTTGGAAATACTAGCAGATTCGTTTACCCCCAACGGAAAAGCGTGATGAGAAGTTTTGCCTCAACATCTAACTAGACTACTAAAATATTTGTAAAATGACTTTTCAACAAACCCGCCATTTTATCTGTCAAATATGACAGATGTCATTTTGACTTATATCATAATGACCTTTCGATAAAGTTTTAAAAGAGTTTGATTGCATTAAATAATAATATTATACAATAATAATGAACCGATTAGATAGGGTTTTCATTAATAAACAAAGTATGACTGTATTTATCACACTGGAATTCAAAATGGCGGAAAAATGTAGACAAAACAAGATTACAGAGCATGTTTGTAAACTGAAACTGTTTTGTGTAATTAAATTATTTATTATTGACATTTACTGTTATGTTTGAAATAACAATGATGACTATCGGTTCATTATAACAACAACAATTGCAATCAAACTTCACAAAGTCGAGTCCGAGTATATTTTGACAGCTGTCAAAACTTTGGCACGTTTATTATGACCACACCTCATGACAAAAAAATGTGGACATTATAGTCTTTGTAGGAACACGAATTTGCAGCCACTAACATCTATAGAATAAAATATACGAAAATACCACTATCAATAACTTTAGTTTTAACGGTTCTAAATAAGTATACCAATTCGCAAATCGAATCAAGACATGGAAAAAAAAGGGACGCAGGAGTGCAGTGGGCCAAAAACTTATAAAGATTTCTAACTTTGAATCAATATAGTTTGTTCCTAATAGGGACTCTAAATATCTTACAAAATTATAATAACAGTAGTCCATATTAGCAACAAAGTCAACATCGAATTCAAAGTTTTGTTCCAATTCACCCCCTAGTCGCCATTTTTTTTGGTGTGCAAAGCTTTCTTCGAACAACATTTGAATATTTAGCACATAGTTCCACGCAAAATTTACTAAAATGTACCTCCTAACTTATTTACATTTAAGCCAGTATTTGAGGAAACGGTACAATGGTTCTATGTGGAAGAGTATAGGTAGGTACTCGTAGCCGGAAAAACAAGTCTAAAATCACGACACTGCATGGTGACAGGACAGCTGTTTTAATAATTAAATATTCAAATTACTTTTGACTCTATTAACATTAATTGAATAGTGGAATATTTTGTATATGTTATTATAGATTTTAGTGACTGCATGGAATGTTACAGAAAAGTGATTAACAATATTTAGGGGTGAAAACAGACCATAGATAAAAATCAACTTTTTCCATGGCAACAACTCTTTCACGCAAAAAAAAATTATTATGGAACATACTGGGTGGCGCAAAAGTAGTGGCACTAAAGAAAACACCTTTTTTTTTTTTATATGACATTTTCTGTCATTCTGTTGTTGAAAATTGTGTAGTGAACAAATGTAAAATACACTGAAAATAAACATGGACCGTTTTACTCCCCAAGAACGTGGAATAATTGTGTCAATGTTCTTACGGAATAATTCATCAGTGATAAGAACACAACGTGAATTTCGTCGACGATTTCCCCACCGTCCGGCACCGATTGGTCGCACAATTCGACGCTTTGCCACACGCCTTGAACCAACTGGCTCAACATTGGATAGACCTAAGTCTGGGAGACCAAGAACAGGCCGTTCAGCTGAAAATATCGATGCTGTGCGCGAAGATGTGGAAGAGTGTCCAGAAACATCAACGAGGCGACGTGCCACGCAAACGAGAACGCTACAGAACCATGTTACGTGAGTTTTTGATACCCAGTTTGGACGAATTGGGGCTGGAGCACATCTGGTTTCAACAAGACGGCGCTACGGCACACACAGCGCGCGACACTATGGACTTAGTGAGGGACGCTTTTCCAGGCCGAGTTATCTCTCGTTTTGGCGATTTGCCTTGGCCTGCAAGATCACCCGATCTGACCAGTCCAGACTTCTTTCTTTGGGGTTTTTTGAAATCTCGGGTGTATGTGAACAAGCCACAGACTCTCGCAGCTCTAAAAGAAAACATTCGTCAAGAAATAACGAACATATCGCAGGAAGTGTTACGGCAAGTTATGCAAAATGTCATAAATAGGGCTCAAATGTGTATCAACTCTGGAGGTCACCATTTAAAAGACATCATCTTTAAATCCTAATGGTACGAAATTTAATGGCACAAATATACATTTAAAAAAATCTAAATCTAGTTTTCTAATTTAGAAAAAATGTTATAGCTGAACCAAATAGGGTCTTTACTTTTGCGCCACCCAGTACCTACTTTTATTGACTTAAAAGTTGTTTATATTCATGGTTGTTTTCACGCCATAAAGTATTTCTCACTTTTTTGTCACACATTAACGATTGGAACTTATACTTAGGGGCTTTCGGCCCCACCTCCTTTCTGGTTCACCCAAAGGGTTTATACACAGGTGGAGGTATGCATAATATCTTTCTCGACACGAAAATCTAATCTTCAAGAGACTTTCCCCTCATTCTAAATACCCCATCCAGAAAGAGAAAGAATTGATCGAGACAGGCATGTGTAAGTCTCTTTTAATCTACGTCTAAATCCTTTACAAAATGGCATTCAAAAATCATACCTTAAAAAATACACTAATAAGGCAATTAGCTGAAATATCACCACGTTCACTTCTCTTAACTTAGGAGAGGTAATAATCACCATTTAACCCATGGATTAACATTGGCATTTGGGTACAGAAATGCTTAAAAATCAGCATATCTACTCTCTAGACTTAAGGGCAGAAATATAAGCTAATGAATAGCTAATAGCTGATCACCAATAGGCTATAAATTGGCATTCGCTTATAGGAAAAACTAAGATATTTCCATATTAACCCTTTCTACAGCCTTAGGGGCGGAATTATGCATTAACAGCTTCACCTGCCATAGACAACAATAACAAAAAAAATATACAGACCTTCAACAAATCACTAGAAACCAAATATGGCACATATCACCAGCCCGCAGGCTTTCGACACTAATTCATTTAAGGTCCGGTAACATATCACCAGTAAGGCACATTTCCATCTCCTTTCGATCTAGAAGTCCACGAATTTCCGTACTTAATTCTGGCACAAGAAATTGCTGGGGTGCTCCTGACCGAGGCCTTTTCTATGCAGTAGTTTAGGCCTCCGTTGTTGTCCCAGAACTCACCTTCTTTGCATCTGAAGCAGACACAGAATTCCAATCGTCTAGAGTGAATTGGTAGCTGCAGTCTGAACCCAAATGTGTCGTAGGTCGACACTCCATTCTGATTCAAAGGTCCTGGTTCTACAAACGCGCAAAACGTGTCTTCGCTGGTCAACCAACCATCAGAAGATAACCGAACGAGAACCTCTTTTGTAAAGTCCAGGTTTTTCACTTTCACAGTCCCGTCGACCGCACACTCATTCTGTTTCACGATAACATTTTCTAACGATACACAATCCTGGGTCACTCGTCGACGGAATTCCAAATAGTTTGAAGCTGGTTGCACGAATCTTGTTTCCCATAAGTCTACTACGGGTGTCGGTGGTGATTTTCTCTCTGGAGGTGGGCTGGACTCGAACTTCAACGTCCAATGAGGAGGCAGATGTGAAGGCTCAGTCATAAACTTAATCTGTTCCAATGCAAACCCTCTATCATCTGCAAACACCACTTTTTTCTTCTTCGTTTCATTTGTTATCCTTAGGCACGATCTTGGAGCCGATTTCAATGTTAGCTGCACTGGTTTCAAAGGCGTCAGACAAGGCGCTGAGAATCCTCTGGTCGTCAGCTTCGTTGGTCTTCTAGGGGCTTGTATACTGTAGTCGGAGAGGAACCCGGCGGGCGGACTGTGCCCGTAGAACGACTCCGATGCTAACATGTCGATTGCCGCGCACATTTCTGTAACAACACACGTCTGTATTGAGCGAGAGTTCTTCGCAAACTGAGGCGTTTATCGCGTACAGCCGGTTTTGAGCATGCGCAAGCCACGCGAACGATACTAATGGGCTGGGGTGACAATGTTTGTTGTGGAATATTTTGGGAGATTATTTCTGTTATTGGGTCAGGGTGTGTGTGTGTTCGTGGATGTGTAGGATGTTTTTGTTGTTTTCTTATTATTTTTAGTGATTAAGTAACTATACTTCAGTACATATAATTAGGTTTTTATCTTCATAATTAACAATATTTTAGCATGTTAATAAAAGTGAGAGTAATGATTTTGAAATGACATTGGATTCGGTTTGTGACGGTAAATTGTATGCAACTAGTACTTTTGCTGGAAGTAACCGTGGAGTTTCATGCCGGCTCTTCTTCATAGGAAACGACCAATTGGAACCGTGCACCTAGCTTCATATGTGCCCATGTTGGTTTATGTGAAATAAAATATTTTGATTTTGAGTATCTTAAGAGATTTAGCACTTTTTTATTTATATACAAGTTCAACTTTGTGCATAAAAAAAGAATTCACCCTATCATGGTTACAGTAATTTTCATGTCGGATGGGAATTTTGGCTTTGCACCAAATTGCAACGCCCACCGCAAAAATTAGGGAGGAAAAATCGATAAAATTACGTAAGCCGATGGTTTATCTAAAATACCATTACAGGGAAAAATATGAGATTAACGTTAATGCAAAATGCTGATTAGATTAAAAAGCAACACCTTTTTCGGCTGGATTTATCCTACTAATATGGACGGAGGGATGATGGATGGATGGATGTTTGTTACTCTTTCACGCTAAAACTCCTCAACGGATTTTCATGAAATTTGGCACACAGATGGTTTATAACCAAGATTAACATATAGAATACTGTTTATCCCGATATTCCTACGGGTTCGAAACTTATGCAAGTGAAGCCGCGAGGCGCTGCTAGTAAGATATAAAAATCTATTTTGTGTTTACTTTTACTTCATGCTCGACTAAATGATACAGCTAATAGCGTAAGCATAATCAGCCTATAATTTTCCCACTGCTGGGACACAGGCCTCCTCTCTGTGAGATAGAGTGGGCCATAATCAACGCGGGCCCAGTGCGTGTTGATATATGTCACTCGTCTTCGAATCTTTGGATACAGCTCATGCTTAACATAATCTGCTACCGAAATACAGACGCCAGCAAATCAAGCTGCTACAATCTGTCAAATTTCTTTAATAGATTTTCAACTTTATCGCTAAAGTATTAGACAACAGTGGTAAAGGCACCGACTTACGAGTTTGTAGGTCGTGAGTTCGAAGTTCGAACCCAGCCAGGCGTTTTACTTTGTGTAAATAATTTCATCACCACTGCTCTCAAAACGGTGAAGGAAAACATCGTGAGTGAAACCGACAGTCCTAGAACCAACAACAACAACCAACCAACCAACATTATAGGCTGATTATACTAAAGCATTAGGTTCAAGATTGATTGAGATTTGACAGTTTTGTGTAGCTTGATGTACTGGCGTCTGTACTTTCTAAAAGTGTGCTTCGTAGATAACGCAATGAACATGGCTGGACTGTCAAAATTAAATGCATTGCGGTCATTTGTCATTCTAGCTGTGTCACGCAATTACCCCAGCGGTCTTCAGAATACAAAACATGGCAGACTAATGCAGCTGAAGGACGTGACAATGACACGTATTTTACACAGAACAAATTCATCCGACCGGGTCATTTTATTCGCATATATTTCACAACTTTATGGTCTGGTATGACTCAGTCCTGATACTTTAAGTGTTCGTTATGAACACAAATGATGAGCGTTTGTTAAATCGATTTAGTTTTGTTTGTTTGAGGATAATAATGGCATGTCACATTAGGAGTGTTTGCTTTGACGTTAATGTTAATCATTACCGTCAAAGCAAACACCACAACACCTTTCTAGGAAAATTTCACGTAAAATAAACATAAGGAAAAAAAAACATAAAATATGTAACTGTTATTTTCACATGAGCAGTAACTATCAAATCAAAAGTCATTTATTCAAATTAGGGTAAGAATCAGCACTTTTCGAATGTCAAAATTAAAAAAGACAGTCCCCCAAAACGCCCTATCTATACGTACTTTTAATACATATAATTAGGTTTCTATCTTCATGATTGAGACTATTTAAGGCATGATTCGATTTCATTTAAATCAACTCATGGCAATCAAACTATTTACGGTACTTTTGAATTGTAAAGGAGTCGGTGAGTTAGAAAGATAAAGTTATCTGCCCGTTCCAAAGCGTAGTAGGTTCGTATGGAGAAGAACGGGCAGGAAATTTCATGAATCATGATTCATGATTTGATTTTTGAATGCCGTAATTACAGACACAATTAAAAAGCCATTGTGTCTCGCGTGGATCTACGTTCCCGGCATACGAAGGGTTAAATGAAAAGGAATAACTTGTAGCCAAGCGTATTTCATCACCACTGCTCTAAAAACAGTGAAGGAAAACATCGAGAGGAATCCGACATGTCCTAGAACTAAAAATTCGAAGACATGTGACATCTACTAACTCGCACTGGGCCCGCGTGGTGGATTTTGGCCCATTCCCTCTCACCGAGAGGAGGCCTGTGTCCCAGCAGTAGGGACATTATAGGCTGGTTATGAGGCAAGCGTACACCACAGTCAACCACATTACCTTTTAACATCAAAAAGTCATGAAACGTAGGCAACAATTACAAAATTCACAAACATGATTCAACCGACTATGCAGACACACTTCAACGAATTTTTTGATGTCCTATGATTCTTTTCCTTCTTTTTTTTATAAACATCTACATAATAATTATTAACATTATTTTAAGTAAATCTTGTTATCTTGTTTGAAAATAAAAAAGTGATACGTACTAGTAAAAAAAACAAAATGGAAAACTTAAAAAAAAAAACAAATTCAAAATGCAACTTAAAATAATAGTTTTTTTAAGCCTAAGTATATCTGCCTACTACTTCGCAAAAGTGGTTTTTAATTAAACAAGAAAAAAAACAAAATTAAACGACATAAAAATAAAATTATGTTAGAAAAAATATTCATGTACGATTTCGGGACAGTCCGCATATCAGAACACAACATGGCCACACTAGATAACACGTCTCGCTCACACACGGCGCTGGCGCTTCTGCGTGATCGATATTATTATTAAATACTACATGACAACGCCGCGGGCGCATGCGAGGTTAAGCAATCCCGCGGTCAGGTGTCGGATGGGTGATCAAAAAAAAACTGGGTGTTCCCCAGATTTTGTTTTTTTCGGAACTAGTATCGGTTGGTATTTAAAGGTAAGAAGCGTTAATTAATGCTAATTTTATTGGTAAAGGTGACAAAATTAGGATGAAGATTCAAGATGCCATTCAAGGTTTTCAACCTAGAACGAATTATTTTTCGAAGCTTTGCGTCTATGTTCAGACGCCAGCAGATCAAGCTACCCGAAACCGTCAAATTTTCCCAATCAACCTTGAACCTTTATGCTTTAGAGATAAAGTTGAAAATCTATTAAAGAAATTTGACAGATTGCGTCTGTACTTTATAGATAAGGTTATTATTATTACAAGACCTCGAAAACACGGAAAAAAAATATTTTCCTGATCACACTGTACAAAAAATGGGGCTTTGGAGGCTCGAGGCTAAGTCATGTACCTAATAACAGCCGCGCGGGTCGATCGATCAGGTTAAGCTACGCATGCCGCGGTCGATCCATTGATGGGTATTACAAACCGAGACATCTCCGTGCCTCGAAAAGCACGTTAAGCAGTTGGTCTCGGCTGTCATTCCTGGATCTTTGACAGCCGTTAGGAATCCTTACAAGCCCGAAAGTGTGTCAAGCAGTCTTATCAAGGGGTATCGTGTTACCCAGTAACTGGGTTGTGGAGGTTCAGATAGGCAGTCGCTCCATCCCCCCCGATGGGTTCCCGCATTGTCGAGGCGGGGGGGCTCAGTAGCCGTGGTGGATTGGGCCACGGTGAAGCTAAGAGGAACCCGAGGAGCGGCCGCTCGTCTAGGCTGTGCGGAAAAGCCGACGACGTAGCGGCCGGCGGGTAGGTTGAGGTGCCGCTTGGGCGACATCGCAGCCTACCTGAGGCGGGCCGCGATGTCCCCCGTGTGGGAGACATTGCGGCTGAGGATTAGAGGCCGCGGCGGGAGAGGAGTGTCGGTGTTACGTTGCCGCTCTCCCTACCTTCCGCGGCCTTGACGGGGCCGCCACCGTTCGATGGCGGACGCGGTGGGGCCGCAGGGGAAGAGGAGTGTCGGTGTGTCGTTGCCGCTCTCCCTATCCTCTGCAGCCGTAGCCCCCCATCCTGGGGGGCATGCGGGGCCTGCCAATTAGGTGGGCGTGGGGGCCAGCAAGCAGCGGGTGCGGGGGCACCGTTGCCTGCATTGCACAGGCCTCCACCAGTGTTGGACGGGAATGGCTAGGTGCTCCCGGCCATTCCCGTAGCCCCCCAATGTGGGGGGCATGCGGGGCCCGCCATATCATCTAGGCGGGCATGCGCCGGGAGGGCTATGGAGGTAAAGGCTATGCCTATTCCCGTGGCCCTCCCATCACGGCGAATGAGGGAACACCGCTGAGTTTTAGTGGGTATACTGTCATTCCGACAGGGAGTCCCACATACCCCGTCTCGTCCCCCGTGAGGCGGGCATGCATAAAGCATTTCTCAGCGACAAAAAAAAAAAAAAAAAAAAAAAAAAAAAAAAAAAAAAAAAAAAAAAAAAAAAGGCAGTCGCTCCATGTAAAATACTGGTATGCTAGTCTGATGATGACCGTATGAAAAATTTGGTCTTAAATTTTTCTTTATCTCGTACGTATTTTTATGACTGTTATTTTATGATGTTATTTATTACTGTTATACAATCAAGTATAAAATAAATAAATAAAATGCCAGAAGGTCAAGCTACCTGAAACTGTCAATTTTTCCCAATCAACCTTGAACCTTAATGCTTCAGCGGTAAAGTTGAAAATCTATGAAAGAAATTTGACAGATTATAGTCGCTTGAAGTGCTGGCGTCTGTGTCTGTACCAACGAGGTTAAGCTTCGTTGCCACGGCTAAAATTTGGATAGGTGATTGTTAGTAAGAACGTTGAAAGAGCAATGGGGGCCACTGGTTAAACGGCTGCAACTTACAAGTTGTAGGTTCGAACCCCAACACAGACACAGGCCCAGAGACAGGCGCTTTACTTTGTGTAAGTTATTCCATCACCACCGCTCTCAAAATGGTGAAAGAAAACATCGTGAGGAAACCGGCATGTCCTGGAACCAAAAATTCGAAGACATGTGACATCCACCTACCCACACTGGACACTGGTGGATTACGGCCCACTCCCTCTCACAGAGACTATGCTTGTGTTCCAGCAGTAGGAACGAATTTTTGGTTCTAGGACATGCCGGTTTCCTCACGATGTTTTCCTTCACCGTTTTGAGAGCAGTGGTGATGAAGCGCCTGGTTAGGTTCGAACACACGACCTATGTATTTATTTATGTAACCATTTATGTACACATACATAAACAGACAAAAAAAAAACAGAACAGACAAATAGGTACAGACGCCAGCAGGTCAAGCTACCCGAAACTGTCAAATTTTCCCAATCAACCTTGAACCTTAATCCTTTAGCAATAAAGTTGAAAATCTATTAAAGAATTTTGACAGATTGTAGTAGCTTGATGTGCTGGCGTCTGTACAAGGCTAATGTTTAAGTCATAAGGAATCTCTACCAGCATACCTGCGACAGAATAGGGTATTTGCTGGTTCCAAAATACTGGGGGTCTACTCCGAAGTAGTATCGGCCAAATGTTCGGCCGTTTCCGAAGTTACTATTTGGTTCGGTCGGTTCCGATCCTACACTCCTAAACTCTTTCGAATATTGACTATGGTCCCGACCCAACTGAGCCGATCCGTTTTTTCGCATTTTTCAATAATATTCGGTTCAGCGATGTGTCGGTCCGATCCGAACAATCGCACTTTGCACTTCGGAGTAGACCACCTGTTATGCATTAGTATTCCTAGTGTTTTTAATATTGTCGTCTCCACATGATGTATAGGTAGGTACATGAGGCCCACCACAACACTGAAAAGCTTAAGTTACCTACGATGACTCAAACTGACCTTGACGTTCATGAGGTTAATCATATACTTATTTCATATTCATGAATGACTTATGTTGAACATAGTTTCTTCAGTGTTTTGACTACAATTTATTAGGGAAAGTATCGTTATTGCGAATAGGTGTGATTTCAATACTCATGAAATACCCAACCAACATATTTATAATACACTAGCGTTTGCCCGCGGCTTCGCTCGCGTTAAGTAGTATACAGCCCGATCGGTTTAAAATTGACAAAGTTTCATACAAACTTTCATCCCCGGTTTTATCCCCTTGGGGGTAGAATTGATCAAAATCCTTTCTTAGCGGATGCCTACGTCCTAACATCTACCTGCATGCCAAATTTCAGCCCGATCCGTCCAGTGGTTTGGGCTGTGCGTTGATAGATCATTATGTCAGTCAGTCAGTCACCTTTGAGTTATATACATTTAGATAGATGATTAGATTTTTTTTTATTTCTACGGATGATGTGCAGGTTAAGTAACAACAGCCGCGCAGTTCGATCAGGTTAAGCAACGCTTACTGTGGTTGGTTCGTGGATCACTTTTTGACCATCTTTACGTACCAACACCCCTCCGTGCCTCGGTTAAGCCGTTGGTCTCGGCTGTCATTCGTGGATCTTTGACAGTCGTTACAGGTAGTCAGAAGCCTGAATGTCTGACAAGCAGTCGTCAACCAGGACAGTATTACACCATGAAGGTTCTATGTCAATTCGAAGAACCTATTACAATAAAACAGCAATCTATTATTAAACACATCCGATGACGTTTTGCAATAAACGGGTATCGCTATGGTCAGGTCGTGTTGTATGACAACGTGTCAGTCAAAATTGTCACAGTCCCGCAGCAGGTCATGCAATGGACAAGGTCTATAGATTCCTTCTTCGGCTATGAAAAAAATGGTGAATTGTAATTTGTCGTATTCCTCCTTCGTTTGTCCTTCCAGGAAGAGATAGTTACTGATAGTGATAGTTAGTAACCATATGCATATATCATTGCAAATTTTACTATTTGTCACGGTAAAATTTTGAGATAAATGGTGCTAAAGTTCATGTACGTGGAGGATTCTTGAAAATTGTTTATAAACTTCTTTTTACTTTGAACTGTTTCATGTTGCATCATTCTGTGACATTTTGGTTTCATCGAAAGGTTTGCTAAAGTTTGAGGTGCCCAGTGAAGGCCATTCGATTTGCGAGTTTAGAGAAAAGTGATATTTACCTAGTGACGATTTCTGGGAAATTTTCAAAACTACATAAAAATTGTGTTTTCTCGAATACCATGATTTTTCTGTAGGCTTTATGGCGTGCTTAACTGTTGCAAATGGGTGCCTCTATCACGCCCTGCGAGGAATACGTCAAAGTACAAATCACCCTGTATAATATTGATAAAACACCGAGCCTTTTCACCGTCAATGCCACAACATCTCCCGCCCACAAAACGCGTGCTTTTCAAACAGCCTTGCTTTTCATGAGCTAGCAAATATTTTTTTAACCGACTTCTAAAAAAAGGAGGAGGTTCTCAATTCGGATGTTTGTATTTTTTTTTTAATGTTTTTTCGCGCGTAACTCCGTCGCTTGCCAACCGTTCTGAAAAATTCTTTTTTTGTTGGCAAAGGGAGTATCCCTTTGCCAACAAAAAAAAAGAAAGGTTTACTTCAAAATTTTATCGAAACCGGACTAGAGTGGTTTTTGAAAAATCAACAAAGTTAAAAAAAAATATCACAGGAAAAAAGTGAAAAATAAAAACGTTTTTACACAAAAAAAAAAACAACCGACTTCCATAAAAACACTACAAAGTGAAAAATAACTTTAATTTCGGAAGTCGGTGGCGAAAAACGAAATACAAAAACCAAAGACACTGACTTCCGAAATTAAAGTTATTTTTCACTTTGTAGTGTTTTTATGGAAGTCGGTTGTTTTTTTTTTGTTTTTGTAAAAAAGTTTTTTCGGTGCTCTTTATAGTGTCCCCCCGAGATGTGAGCAATTGCTTAATTTGCTTAGTGGCTAATCCGGAACTGCTGTCTGTTCAGTTAGAAAAATAAAGTATGAAAAGTAATTAACATTACAAGGCACAGAACATTAAATTAAATCATTAGCCATAATATGTCAGCTAGCCACGCCAATATACCCACAAATATGTACAATAAAAACTATGCGTACTCAAGCAAAAATATCACACTAATATTATAAAGGCGAAAGTTTGTGAGTGAGGGTGTGTGGGGGTGTGTCTGTATGTTTGTTACTTCTGCACGCTCAAACGGCTGCACCAATTTTGATGAAATTTGGTATGGACGTAGCTGACAACCTACTTTTTATCCCGATATTCCCACCGGGTCGAAAATTATGCGGGTGAAACCGTCGGGAGCAGCTAGTAAAAAATAAAATTAAAAAATGTAAACAAAATTACTACCTAAATAAAATTCTCATGCATAAATGGCGTGACAGCTTACATATTTATGCAATGCTGGGTTCTGCCGATCGATTCTGTAAAAATCTCACCATGAAAGTTAGGTAAATTGAGCTTAGAGTGAGCTGTCAATAGTGTCACTCCCTAGTATTAGTTGGAATGACAGCTCACTCCACGCTCACTTCAACTAAGTTTTCACGGTGAGATGGTTACAGAATCCCACTGCTGTTTCCACAGCTGTCACTTATTTAGTACACCTATTGTACACTTATTTTATTTATTTAGCTTTGTATATAGGCTGATTATATAAATGCAGTCTTCAATATAAACGACCCCTGTCTACGCTTAGCACACTAGTTCGCATGACTAACTTTCTTTTTAATTTCCCTGAAATAAATTACAATATCGACTTCAGTACTGTAATTCAGCTGCCACAAACTGTCTACTAACTCAAAAGAAACAATTTTATGCTAATTATAATGGACGCCTGCACGCTCAACAACTGGTTTGCATTTCTTACCTAATAACAGCACGGCTAGATACGTATTTTAATAGCAATGTTTGTAAACGAAACACGTATGAAGTATTGTTAGTTTTTTAAACGATTGCTCGCAAGTAGGTGAGGTGATGAAAGAAGGCTCGAGGAGTAGTCAAAGGTTTGTACAACAGCAAATATTATATTTGATGTAGTTATGGCGAAGAATCACGAGGATAGCCAACCACAAATCACCATCTGCCTAACCTTTTCCCAACTATGGATTACCACCTTTTATTGGATTTTTCCCTAAATGAATTATTATTATTTTTTAATCAATAATAATATATAAGTACTTATTAATTTTTATTTTTATTATAATAAGTTTAATTATATTATTTTTTTGTATTCGTATTAGATATTCTGCTTTTACGAGTATATTAATTATTATAAAAAAGAAAAAAAAGAAATTATTAAAATTTAATAATTAATATTAAATATTTTAATAATTATTTAATTAAATATTAATTATTATATTAAAAATTTAATTATTAAAAAATATTTTTAGTTAAGAAATTCTCGAATTTAAAAGGGATAATTAATTAATAAAGTTATTGTAGCATGTTGAGGTCGCTTTCCAGTCTAACCGGATGCAGCTGAATACCAGTATTTTACTTGGAGCGACTGCCTATCTGACCTCCGCAACCTACTGAGTAACACGATACCCCTTGGTAAGACTGGCTATTAGAATATCGGGCTCCTGACGACCCGTAACGACTGTCAAAGATCCACGAATGACAGCCGGGACCAACGGTTTAACGTGCTTTCCGAGGCACTTAGGAGGCACGTAGAGGACTCTCGGTATGTAAATATGGACACCCATCCACAGAACGACTTCAGCAAGCGTTGCATCATATAAAATACTGATATTTAGCTGCATTCGATTAGACTGCACCCCAACATGGTTATAGTTGGGAAAAGGCTAGGGCGATGATGCGTAAGGGCCGGCGCCCACTAGCGGCACGGAACGGCAAGGGATTTTTATGCGACGAATAGAAATATAACTTAGGTGTATGATAATAAAATTTAAATTTAATTGATGCCAAAGGACGTCGCGGCATGCCTAAGGATACCGCGACGTCCTTTGGCATCAATGAAATTTCAATTTTATTGTCATACTTTTAAGTTATATTTTCTATTAGTCGCATAAAAATCCCTTGCCGTGCCTAACGCAACACTAAAGTACGCAGTGATGGTACTTGCAAGTTTATTTTCTTGCAAGTTGAAATTAATATCAAATACTCAGAGCTGCAATCCCTTGAAGCAGTGAAAAAAACTAAGCTAACTTCTAAGTCAACGCAATCAAACGATACTCTGGATAATCAGGACACTCCAGCAAGTGGGGCATGGTCTGAAGCACTGCACTCGCACTGAGTGTTGGATGGGTCAGTTATCCCCTACTTCGACAAGTTGTGTCTGCAGCGGCCTACTTGGGTACACAATCGATTGAGAGCTTTCCATATACGCTCTGCAGATCACGCATGGGAGGCAAATGTAAAAAAAATACCAGTCGGTGCACTTTTGACGTGAATCTACCCTTTTTTTTGCGGATGGGAAATCATAAAATGACCCCTCCCGCTCTGGGTCTGGGTCTGGTGGGTGGTGGGTGGGCTCTGGCTCTGGAGTGTCAGGCTCTTACTGACTAAAACCCACCCGTGTTCCTTCCTTAGCCCTTTACGTTCCAGGGCAGCGGTAACCCTTTCGGACGATCCCGCTAGTGAAGCTACCCCTAACACTAGCATATTTTCTGGATGCCGGTAAATACCAGTATTTTGCATAGGTAGAGCTAGTATCTATCTGGCCTCCACAACCCAATTACTGGGTAACACGATACTCCTTTTTAAGACTGGTTGTCGGACTTTCAGGCTTCTGACTACCCGTAACGACTGTCAAAGATCTACAAATGACAGCCGAGACAGCATTTTTCTACTTAAGTTTTTACCAGCAAATAGTAAGTCCTGCTACCGTATTCCTGCTGCTGGTGCTTGCAAGTTTATTTGCATGTTTACATCTTATTTAATCACAACAAAATACGTATGCAATTCGCGTAACATCGTGGTTGTCACCTGATAACATCACACAACTATAGTGACAATGACAACAACACTAAAGCTTCATCGATTTACTATCACGCCGACACTCCCCGAAACGTCAGATGCACTCTGGTCGAGACGACATGTAAACACGATTAAAGGTTGTAAGCAGTGTGATAAGGTAGTGCACAGATGATAATGATGTAACATGATTGAGTAATTAGTATTGCATATTGACAGCATGCAAATTACATAATCAGCCTATAATGTTCCCACTGCAGGGACACAGGCCTCCTCTCAGTGAGAGGAAGTGGGTTTGTAATCTACCACGCGGGCCCAGTGCGGGTTAGTAGATGTCACACGGCCTCGAATTTTTGGTTTTAGGACATGCCGGTTTAGTAACGATGGGTTCTTTCATCGTTTAGTGATAAAAGCACTGTTTCATCATCTGCCTGGCCGTTTCCCAACTGTTCAGTAATTTACATGGAGCGACTGCCTATCAGAAGGGCAATTCTCGTAATTATAAGACCGTTCACAGTCTGATCTGTCTCAATCTGTCAAAAATACGTCTAATTTCCCTATATTTTGACAAGTCTTTGACATTTGTTTGTCGCTGAGATGAGACTGCGACTAGATTTTGAACGTTTTAAATTACGAGAATTGGCCTTCTGCCTTCCACAATCCAGTAACTGGATATTACGATACCCCTTGGTAAGACTGATTGTCAGACTTTCGGGCTTCTAACTTAACGAATGCCAAAGATCCACGAATCACAGTCGGGACCAACGGCTTAACGTGTTTTCCTGCTCTATGTTTTCCGTCACCATTTTGAGAGCAGTGCCGACGGAATAGTAATCGGCAAAAAGTAAAGTGCCTGCTTGGACACAAACCCACTGGGCCACCACTGCTCACTGCTTCACTGCTCGGCAATTACATTTTGCCGGAACTCAACTCAAACTCAAAGCATTTATTTCAATTAAACCAATTACAGGCACTTTTGAATTGTCAAGGGGTCGGTCAGTCAGAAAAATGAAGCTAGTGGCCCATTCCAAAGCGTAGTAGGTACATATGGAGAAGAACGGGCAAGAAACTCCATGGACACTCTTTTAAATCAGAATAATATGGTTACAAAGTGTTGGTTACACCATTCATGTTAGAAATTATGCATGTGAGAACGATGCAGAACGTTAAAAGCGTCAATAATGAAAATTCAAAAAATAAAATAAAAACAATTAAAAATTAAATTAAAAATAAACCAAGAGATGACAAGTCCCTACTGACGGCGCCCGTTCACGAACATGACTCATGGATTAGCACCATTCAGCTCAACCATTTTGAAGGGAGCTATAAATGATCCAACACATGCGCCACCATCAGCGAGACATTTGAGTGAGCATGACATAGTCTCAGCCGCCAGGGCACATTCAAGTCAATGAAAGACGTACCCAGTAAATGGAACCAAAATAGAAACCAACTCCCTCTCGACCCCTCCCCGTAAATCATGCTAGCGTCTACTAGAGCAACGAAATAAAGAAAGTGTTGAGTATGAATGTCGATAGCTATACATAAGTGTATGGAAAGACCAAAGAAACGATGGATGGACTGTGTGAATGATGATATGGTTAGAAAGGGGGTGACTGTCGAGATAGCGACTAATAGAGAAGTATGGAAGAAAAAGACACGTTGCGCCGACCTCAAATAAATTGGGATAAGGGCACGAATAGAATAGAATATTCATTTATTTGCTCAGAACGTAGGTATTTACAATAAGGTGGTTACAATAATATGAAAGAATCCTTGTATATACTCACCACCTTGTCCACCTACAGTCGCCGGCTGTCAAAATGAAATGTTTTGTGTGGTTATTGTTTTGTGTTGTACCTATTGTAATGTTATGTATAATGTAATCAGTGTGTTCTAGTGTAAGGTTTGTGCTATTTATTATTTAATTTCTGTGTATTAATTATTATTTCTGTGTATTTTATTATTGTATTAATGAGTCCTTGTTACTTGATCAATAAATGAATTATTATTATTATTATACTACCATTTTGGCATGCAAACATTTATGCAGTTCATTATCAAACATACAGACATTGATACAGCTAAAATTTATCAGCTAGAAAATCCGATACGGAGTAGTTACATTTAGGAGAACGATGATGTCTACTCGAACAACGACGCAGTCATTTACTAGTAGAAAATCAAAAGCATGTGCTACAGGAAATCATCTGTTTTATCAACAACAACATCAGCTGATGAAAACCCAATCAGCTGATTGTCAACTTCGTTTCAAAGATGGTTGCCAAGATGGCGGGCCGCGGAACTGATGCGTTTATTATAACCACGAGGTGTGCAAAGGTATTCGAGTGTTATGCCAAGGGCCAAGTATAGTTTACTATTTATAATGTTACAATGTCATGGTCGTGGGTAAGATAACCACGAGACAAGCTATTCGAGACTGGCTATTAAGAGGTCGTGAGTTCGATTACCAGTCGTTCTTCTTATTTTTTACGATTCCGTACCTCTAAAGGAAAAACGGAACCCTTATAAGATCACTTCGTTGTCCGTCTGTCTGTCCATCTGTCAAGCCCCTTGTTTTCAGGAACGCGTGGAGTTATTAAGTTGAAATTAATATCAAATACTCAGGGCTGCAATCCCTTGAAGCAGTGAAAAAATCAAACTTCTAAGTCAACGCAATCAAAAGATACGGGCATTTATGTTCCGTTTATGCCGCATATTTGACACTGGCAAGGGTATCAAAACATATGTAAGTATACTACTACTTGGCAAGAAGCAATGTCAACTAGCACAAGTAAAGGAAAAAATCAGAATACCGTAAATTAGTTAGTAGTTACACACCAACAAATTTGTACGGAACTCCGTCCCTAAGACGACCCACTGACCGACTTTCAGGCTTCTGAATACCCGTAACGACTGTCAAAAGATCTACAAATGAAAGCCGGGACCAACGGCTTACACACATTATTCTAATTAAGTTTTTACCAGCAAATAGACAGATGTATGACACATAGTTTTCCTAGTTTTATAGGTAGGTAAAAACATTTTTTGCGGTCGCCCGTTACCCATACGTCACATAAAAGAATGCTATGATGAAATAATGTGTCAAATGATCAGCCTAGCCTTATTATTACTTAATATTACTCAGATAAATACAATTGTGTTAGGTAGGTACGTTGCGGGCTTGTGGCTTAGTAATAGCAGCCACACGGGTCGAGCGATCAGGTTAAGCTACGCTTGCCGCGGTTGGTCCATGGGTGACCATCTTCACATACCAAGATCTCTCCGTGTCTGGGAAAGCACGTTAAGCCGTTGGTCCCGGCTGTCATTCGTGCAGAAAGGCAGACGCTCCATGTAAAATACTGGAAGCTGAATTCAGCTGCATCCGTTTTGACTGGAAGCCGACCCCAACATAGTTGGGAAAAGGATAGGCAGATGACGAGGTACGTTACAGGAAAAAATGTAACTAATCTCCTTGGAAAAAGAAAAAACTAAGAGCAACATACGTAATGAGAAAACTTGGAATACATATTCCACGAACCATCGATTCCATTTGTACGTGTCCAGACTGCACCACTCCACGAAGGTTGAGGAGATCGTGGAGTACATGCGTGTGAATACCTGAACTTTGAGGGTCGAGAAGTTGGAGTCGCGTCACAACACGAACTTCAAGTCGTTCGTGGTGCGTGTTCCGACACATCGTCTCGAGAAGTTCCTCAAGGAAGAGTTCTGGCCGAAGGGTGTTGTGTACCGCCGGGTTCGTGGCTAGCTACATGACACCAGTCAGCGAAACACGACGCAGACACTTCGTGTGCGTTAGTTAGTTTTTAGTGTAATTATAATGTTGTATGTATTTATAGTAATTTTAAGTTATATTAATATTGTATTGTATGCGTTTTATATGGGCCTTGATGCCTGAAATAAATGGATAAATAAACAAATAGGTAAATAATATTCTGAAATTGACACCATTTGCGTGGTGATCAATTTCATTATCATTAAGGGATGTCACCCTAAAAGCGGCTATGCTAAAGTGGGATTGGGCCAGACATATCTATCAACGGCAGTCTCGGTGCTGCAGTACGATGTACCATCGAGTGGGTTCCAATGAACGTTTCGCGACACTGCAGCCAACCAAGATGGATAGGAGTCAAATTCTACTGAAGGGACTCAAATAAGCGTATAATGTTCCCACTGCTGGGACACAGACCTCCTCTCGGTGAGAGGGAGAGGGCCGTAATCCACCACGCGGGCAATGGCGTGCATTGCATAAAGGCATATAATCAGTGCCTACCTCGATAAATCACCATAATTACATTTTAGTGTGTGTGCCCCACAATAATTAAGAAACTCACTAAATTACATACCTAACAAAAAACAAAATCTTCATACAAACACGCGCGGCAGTAGGCAGTCGCCAGACGGCCTACCTCGGCTCCCGTACTATTCGCACATTGTCATTGGCCTTTAAACGAAACGACGAACGAAATTAAATTCCTGCCTACCTATTCTGAAAACCAATGCACGCCACTTGAAGACCTGTTCATGCTAAATATAAGTTTCGTGGTAAAGACGCCACGCCAGCACATCAAGCCACTACAAAATGTCAAATTTCTTTAATAGATTTTCAACTTTATCGCTAAAGCATTAGGTTCAAGGCTGATTGGGAAATATTGACAGTTTCGGGTAGCTTGACCTGCTGTCGTCTGTACCAATATGTATCTATTCATTTAACCACAATGAGGTAAATTATAAACTTAATACACATTATGAAATACCTTTAATACGCAGGTACACATACATATAAGGGAAGGTAGCGTATTCTACTATACTATGACGTGACAAATGCGTAGCGGGGAAAATATTATGTGGTGTTATTAATTGTTTCATTCATGTTTAGGTTAGGAAGGAAATCAGGTGATTTGTGTGGACGTGCTTTTAAGAACGTACGGCAGGGGAAATTCTGACGTAATATTTTACAGGTCATTGGTACGTGAATCACACTAATATTGTAAAGGCGAAAGTTTGTGAGTGAGTGAGTGAGTGTGTGTGTGTGTTTATACAAGCTGTTGTTTTGCATCCTCGTCAAATTTCAGGAGGCTGTTATGAAAGACATAAATAATGTAATAAAATTACGATCTCTGGTAAATAATTAATACATAATTGTTTTTTTAGTTATTTCAATTGGACAGTATTTTAGAATACACCACTTTCAAAGAACAGAATCGCGTTATGGTATCGTATAAGCGGCCGCGTTTTTATGTGTGTGTAAAAGGGCAGTTACAGTGCGGTCTCACACAGGCCGCGTTTTAAAATGCGTGTCCCACACATGCCGATTTCCAAAAATTAGAAAAAAACCTGCTTATTCTATTATTGATTCGTGTCGAGAATCAGTAGCATAGTTACCTCCTTGAATTTGAGGAAGATGCAAAACGACACCTTGTATGTTTGTTACTTCTTTTCGCTCAAACGGCTGGACCAATTTTGATGAAATTTGGTATGGACGTAGCTGACACCCTAGATTAACACATATATGATACATACCTATTTATATATATTTTTATCCCGATGTTCCCACGGGATCGAAACTTTTGCGGGTAAAACCGCGGGGCGCAGCTAGTTGAAGCCATAACTGGTCTTAGATTTTAGTCGGTATGTGAGGTTATTAACTTTATTATAATGTTAAATTACCTTAAAGAACTTTAAGGTAATTTAACTTTAAAATGAGGTCCAAGAGAGAGATTGAGAGGTGGGAAACTGGTGATACATTTACCGTATTCAGAGTTATCATGGTTACTTCTTACTAAACAGGAGCAGTGGTGGCCTGGTGGTAACGAGGACGAGTTACGAATTGTAGGTCGTAGGTTCGAACCCAGACAGGCGCTATATTTTGTGTGAAATTATTTCATCACCACTGCTCTCAAAACGGTGAAGGAAAACATCGTAAGGAAACCGGCATGAACCAAAAATTCGAGGAAATGTGACATTTAGCAAAAATGGAGGGGCTTGTGGCTAAGTAATAACACGCACTGGATCGGTTAAGCTACGCTCGCCGCGGTCGGTCCGTGGATGGGTGACCATCTTTACATACCAAGACCCCTCCGTGCCTCCGTTGATCCTGGCTGTCATTCTTGCACCTTTGACAGTCGGTACGGGTCCCCAGAAGCCCGAAAGTCTGACAACCAGTCTTACCAAGGGGTATCTTAATACCCAGTACCTAACTGGGTCGTGGAGGTCAGATAGGCATCCGGTTAGACTGGAAACCGACCCCAACATAGTTGACCCCAACATAACGGGGCAAGGGAATGCCCATTCCCTTGCTGAAAATTGTACGCAAGATTATAATATTACAACAGACCTAACATTGTATTTGAGCATGCTACACTACGCTCTGTAGTGAATAATTTATGGATCCATTCTCCCCGCATGACTACATACGCGAACATACCTACAAAACGTCACAGTCACAGCTCGTGTATGAATTAACCTATTCTGATGCGCGAGCGCAAGTAACCTTGCAATGACATTTACTATTTGCGATGTCCGCTGCAGTTAAACGTATGTAGATTGTTGCAGGATCGTTAAGAGTGGCTTTAGGTTACCTACAATTTATTTTATGTCAAAGTCAAATAATTTATTTCAAGTAAGCTATTAAAAGTCACCTTTGATCGTCAAAATGTACAGACGCCAGCACATTAAGCTACCCGAAAGTGTCTAATTTACCCAATCAACCTTGAACCTTAATGCTTTAGCGATAAAGTTGAAAATCTATTAAAGAAATTTGACAGAGTACCTTGATGTGCTAGCATCTGTACAAAAAAAAGGGTAAGAAAATCCATAATTGCTCTTTCAAAATGTTTATGGAATTAGTCTAAATCATGCTTAAGTCTGTCGCATTCTGCACCCTAAATGCGTAACACACTTTCAATCACAATAATGAATCATTTTGGAGTAGGTACATTGCTAATCCTTTGCTTCATTATGTTCGAAAATGTGTCTGCTCAACAACGTAAATCCTACTAATATTAGAAACGCGGAAGTTTGTAAGGATAGATAGATGTTACTCTTTCACGCAAAACTACTGAACGGATTTGAATGAAATTTTGCACACAGATAGTTTAGAACCAGGGTTAACATATAGGAAACTTTTTATCCCGATATTCTCACGGGATCGAGACTTATGCGGGCGAAACCGCGGGGCGCAGCTAGTAACGCAATGAATGTTGTTGAACTGTCAAAATAAAAGCCTACTACTGTTAGTGTGTAACGTAAGTACCTCACTGCTCTCTGGACAGTCAGTCTCGCTGCCACCTCGCACCTCGCTGTGTCTTGTTAATTGCTCCCTCATCCAAGACTGATGGCACTTTTTATAAAGCCTATATATCATATAGGCAACTCCAAGAAGTAACAGCGTACATATGTATGATCATAACCACAATGCTTATTGTGGATAAATGAAATTTGAACTCCTCTATGGTGGTTGAGTTGTGGCTTCCAATGGCACTATTCTGGTTTACGAAAACCTCTTCATTCTGCACTTTTGACTGACACATGATGACTTCCTTTTAATGAGCTTCCAACTCGATGACACTCGCTCAGAGAACGATTTGATTGACAAATGTTCGCTCAAGTGGCAGGGTCGCCATATAAGGACGGAACTTTAAGGAGAATGAAACATCTCAGATGCCGAGTAAATACTGATTATATTTGGTGTGTTGATAGGTCTTATATTGTACTCAGACTCACACTGGTAGAACTTAATATACTTATCTACTACATCACACCTCATTGACTGGTTAATATTTTTATCAAGGTACTAGCTGACCCGGCAAACGTTGTTTTGCCATCTAAATTATTTCTAGCTGCCCGGCGCTACTTCGTTCGCGTGGTGTCATACCCCTATCCTACTCCTACCCTACTCCTAACCTATAAGTAAATAAAAGTATTAAATGAAAAAATAAAAAGTATCCTATGTCCGTCTCCTGATTCTGAGCTACCTCCCCACCAATTTTCAGCCAAATCGGTTCAGCCATTCTTGAGTTATAAATAGTGTAACTAACACGACTTTCTTTTATATACAAGTATATAGATGAGCTGATTAGAAAGCAGTGGTGGCTCAATGGTTTGGTGGTCAATTTTAACGCAGACAGGTATGTAGACACGGCTACAAGTCAAGTTATACATAACCAGTATAAGCTGACTTCTGATTGTACGAAAAACCTATACAATGCGAGGTCAGCTAAAACTGGAAACGTATAGCTCGATGTGTAGCCGTGTGTACAATTTATTTAATTACCTCTACCCTACCCTACTGCTCTCAAAACCGTGCAAGAAAACATCGCGAGAAAACCGACACAATATTCTTGATTAAAAAATTCAAGCATCCACCTGTAACCCGCACTGGGCCCGCGTGGTAGATTACAGCCCACGCCCTCTCGAAGAGAGGAGGCTGTGTCCCAGCAGTGGGAAAATTAGGCTGGCCACTACTCAGGCCTAGTGCGGGTTGGTAGATGTCACATATCTTTGAATGTTGACGGCACGGTTGGCGCAGTGGTTAAGCGATTGACTGCTGCGCTGCGTGTCGCGGGTTCGATTCCCGCACGGAACAAATATTTGTATGACCTACATGTATTTGTTCCGAGTCTGGGTGTTTTTCTATCTATAATATGTATGTACAAAAAAAAAATGTATATAAGTAGTTTATCAGCCATCTTGTTACCATAACACAAGCATTAGGTTGCTTAGCTTGGGACAAATGGTGCTGTGTGAAATGTCCAGGGATATTATTATTATATTATTATGTTTGGTTCTAGGACATGCCGGTTTCCTCACGATGTTTTCCTTCACCGTTTTGAGAGCAGTGGTGATGAATTATTTTACACAAAGTAAAGCGCCTGTCTGGGTTTGAACCTACGACCTACAACTCGTAATTCACGGCCGTTACCACTGGGCCACCATGAACTATGTCCTCAAAACATTTCGCGTCGTAATGATTGAAGAAGTGTTTAACCAAAGACTACAGTTGGCTCAAACCACGATTCCCCGACGTGACACAGACAAAGATGGCCGAATAAAAAAAAAGCTTGCAAATACAAACACTACATCGTTGACGCTCGAATAATATTATGTAAGTATAAAAGGGTAAACATTGCTGTAACTACGAGGAAAAAAATACAATAACAAAATTAGGTATTGGCTGGCATCGAAACTGAGGGATGAGCAACCAGATAAGCTTCAAATGTGGCTTGCATTTGTTTATTTAAATTGATTGCCTGTGACGTATTGAATGGCAGAAATAATTATTTAAGCATCTGCCTAGCCCTGTCCCAACTATATTGAGGTCGGCTTCCAGTCTAACCGGATGCAGCTCAGTACCAGTATTTTACATGGAGCGACTGCCTATCTGACCTCCACAGCCCAGTTACTGGGTAATACGAAACCCCTTGGAAAGACTGGCTGTCAGACTTTCGGGCTTCAGACGACACGTAACGACTGTCAAAGATCGACGAATAACAGCCGGGACCAACGGCTTAACGTTTACGACACGGAGGATTCTTAAAGATGGTCACCCATCCACGGACCAAGCGCGGCAAACGTAGCTTAACCTGATCGATCGATCCATGCGGCTAATATTACTTAGCCATAAGCCCCTCACTAATTTGTGCCACAGCAACTTTTGTAAACCAGAATCTACAGTGGCGAGCTAGAAGGGCGCCGAGAAGATGAAGCTAGGTGAGTCCCACTCCCAGCAGAGAATGGACTGGCGATCAATCGGAATCGGTTTCATTTTGACAGTTCAACAACATTCATTGCGTTATTTACGTGTTGAGCAGACAAATTTTTCGAACTTATGAAGCAATGGATTAGCAATTTGCTTCAAAATGATTCAGATTGATTGTGTGTTACGCGATTGGGTGCTGGATGGATGGAAAGCAGCACAGATTTTTTGCTCCATTGGTGTAATTGCAGTATGGCGTTCCAGTGTGAGGAAAAAAAATGCATTAGAAGCAAACGCTTCAGCACACTAGCAGCCGGGTAGTCAATTTATTGAGTACGGCAGGTGCACAGATAATGAGCCTCGACCAGGCGTCTAAAAAAAATAAAAAATTAAGGCGAGGTTGTTCTATTTTTAAGTTTTTTGGAGCTATTTATATCTAATTAATGTAAATATTGTGTATAGTGACACTTCATCGCATTGACATTATGAACCCTGAAGACGCAGTGAATGCATTCGAAATGCCTGTGGTAGAGAGATCAGTAGATTCTTCCTTTTAAATGCAGTAGTAACTACACCTTTTTTAAGCGGCAAATTATTGTTTTTGGACAGGCATAACGTTTTATTTTTAACTAAGCTGATACAGACTTAGCGCTCTCAAGCTCAATCAAATATACATAAGAATACGTCTTTGACGTGCAATATTTGCAAAATAAACAGCCAATGACGTATGTATGTTGAATGTGTTGTTATAAAAGCAAACCTCGTGCTCACATCACCTATTTAAAGAACAGACATCAGTATCATAATCTTTGTCAACATAATATACACTTTTATATTAAAGTAGAAAAATGACAAGTATTTTCTTATCATACAATGTTCTTACATGTTGTGTTACTAGAAGGGAGAGGCAGAGTTCTAAGGCCCATATAAAAGGTAACTTCAGTGGGCAGGGCACATTCCTCGTAGAACGGATGGCCGGATGGAATGGCGTCCACGTACCGGAAGACGCAGTGTTGGAAGGCCTCCCACAAGTTGGACCGATGACCTGGTCGTGAGGTTTTTAACTGAACAGAGCTGTGCTGATGGGGAGTTTGTTGCGCCACTTTTTACCAGCGAAAGCACTAGGAAGTGGTGAAGGGCGTTCGTTTTGGGGGGCTGTCTTACGTAATTTTGACGTTCAAAAAGTGCTGATTCTCAGTCAAATTTTTGTTTTAATTTTGAATGATCTTTGTAACAAGTAGGTACAAACAGATGTTTAACAGGAAAAACTGTAACTAACCATTTTTATCGCAATCAAAATAAATGTAATGGCAACTTTACGAGCCTCATTAACATCATAGAATCTCGGAACACGTATCCACATGATGTAACGTAGTGTTTCTGAACTTCCGACATGTCTGATGTAATCTTCGAGCGGCTTTCGGTAGCAGCTAAAATCAACTGCGCAGGCTATTCTAAGCCCGGAATAACGGAGTCAGATATCTCCCTAGATAAACAGAGTTAAATACTCGTATTTATGATGTTCGTAGACTCTCTGTCAGATTTTTGAATGAAACTATTTATTTCAATTTGAAACAACAATATTTTTAGGGTTCCGTACCTAGAAAGGAAAAAACGGAACTCTTATAGGATCACTTTGTTGTCCGTCCGTCCGACCGTCTGTCTGTCTGTCAAGACCCTTTTTCTAAGGAACGTGTGGAGGTAACAAGCTGGAATTTATATCAAATACTCAGGTCTACTGACCCTTGGAGCTGTGAAAAAATTCAACTTCTAAGCCAACGCAATCAAAAGATACAGCCGCTTATGCCGCAAATTTTCGACAATCGCAAGGGAATCAAAACCTACAGGGTACTTCCCGAACTCAGAATCTTGAAAATTGGTACGAAGCAACGTCTTATATCACAGATAAATAAAAAATTGCGAAAACCGTTTTTAGTTACATCATATAATAAAAATATTTTTAATTGTGCGCGAGTCCGACTCGCACTTGGCCGGTTTTTTACTATTATTTACTCTACATAAGTATGTAAAGGCTAGGCAGATGATGATGAAGTCATCATCATCTGCCTAGCCTTTTCCCAACTATGTTGGGGTCGTATTTACTCTATATACCTACTTACTAAGCGATATAGAAGCAATGCTCTGAGAGGCAATTCTCGTAATTTTAAGAACGTTCACAGTCTGATCTCAGTCTCAATCTGTCAAAAATACCTCTAATCTCCCTACATTTTTGACAAGTTTTTGACATTGATTGTTGCTGAGATGAGATTGCGATTAAAATTTGAACAAATAAATGCATAATTGAATGTTTTCGATTTATCTAAGCTATGTACATTTCCTCGTAAAGCGGTTTTAACCAGTTACGCTCATACGATCTACAAATACCATCACAAAAGAATCAGCCACAAACCACGCGGACAACTCGTGGTAGACATTTTTATCTACCACTCAATTTATTTATCTACATAATCTGGTCTACTTTTAATACCTTTCTAAACGGTGATGATCACGAACTTATCTAAATATCTGTGCCTTGTGCCACGACTGATAATTATTATTTTGGTTGCAATAATCCTACTAATTATAAACGTGAAAGTTTGTATGTATGGATGGATGGATGTTTGTTACTCTTTCACGCAAAAACTACTGCACGGATTTGGATGAAATTTGGCACACAGATATCTTATAACCAGGATTAACATATAGGATACTTTTTATCCCGATATTCCCTCGGGATCGAAACTTATGCGGGTGAAACCGCGGGGCGCAGCTAGTGACCTATAAATAAACAGTGCTTTTATCAACAATGTTAGAGGGGCCCGTAGCTTAATACATATTATCAGCCACACACAGGTCGATTGATCAAGTTAAGCTACGCTTGCCGCGGTTGGTCTGTGGATGGGTGACCATCTTTACATGCCGAGACCCCTCCGTGTCTCGGAAAGCACTTTAAGCCGTTGGTCCCGGCTGTCATTCGTGGATCTTTGACAGTCGTTACGGGTAGTCAGAATCCCGTAAGTCTGACAACCAGTCTTACCAAGGGGTATCGTATTATCCAGTAACTGGGTCATGGAGGTCAGATAGGCAGTCGCTCCATGTAAAATACTGCTATTCAGCTGCATCCGGTTAGATTGGAAGCCGACCCCAACATAGTTGGGAAAAGGCTAGGAAGATGATGAAACAGTACTTTTATCTCCAAACGGTGAAGGAAAACATCGTGAGGAAATCGGCATGTCCTAGAACCAAAAATTTTAAGACATGACATGATATCGCAACATGACATGTATTAACTGACACAGGGACCACGTTGTAGATTACAGCGCAGTCCCTCTGAAGAGAGGAGGCCTGTGTCCCATCATTGGGAATAGACATGGGTAGCTCGTGAGCGAGTGATAGAAAAGAGCTAGCTCTTTTCGATTGACGTAGCTCTCGCTCACTCACTCGCTCGCTGGATAGGTCACTAGCTCAGTTAGCTCACTCAGACTCACTAGCTCAGTACTTCAGCAAAACCAAACACAGCCACAAAAAAAGAAATAGCGGCGAGAATCAAATGAGCTAAGAGTCGGCGTCTGATCACTGAGCTACAGAAGAGCTAGTGAGCTAGAAGAGTGAAGTAGCTCTTTAGGGTGAAAGAGCTAATCACTCTCTTTCTTTTCACTGAGCTATTTCGCCCATGTCTAATTGGGAACATTACTGTAGGTGAAAGTTAAAGGACCTTAGTCACATTTTATAAATTATTCAGTAGAGCTCAATAAAGATGTCTATACCCGAAATTAGATATTAAAATCGACCATGTATAAAAAGTAAATAGTGTATCGATGTAGAATAAAAAGTATGATTATAAAGTTTTATTAAGCTACTAGCTGACCCGGCAAACGTTGTTTTGCCATATAAATTATTTCTAGCTGCCCGGCGCTACTTCGTTCGCGTAGTGTCCTACCCCCTACCCTACTCCTACACTACTCCCACCCTACTCCTACCCTACCCTACTCCTACCCTACTCCTACACTACTCCTACCCTAATCCTACCCTACTTCTACCCTACTCCTAACCTACTCCTACCCTACTCCTACACTACTCCTACCCTAATCCTACCCTACTTCTACCCTACTCTTAACCTACTCCTACCCTACTCCTAATCTACTCCTACCCTACTCCTAACCTACTCCTACCCTACTCCTAACCTACTCCTACCCTACTCCTAAGTAGGGTAGGAGTAGGTTAGGAGTAGGGTAGAAGTAGGGTAGGAGAAGGGTAGGAGTAGTGTAGGAGTAGATTAGGATCTACTTCGGCGGCACAGTTGGCGCAGTGGTTAAGCGATTGACTGCTGCGCTGCGTGTCGCGGGTTCGATTCCCGCACGGAACAAATATTTGTATGACCTACATGTATTTGTTCCGAGTCTGGGTGTTTTTCTATCTATAATATGTATGTATTTACAAAAAAAAATTGTAAATAAGTAGTTTATCAGCCATCTTGTTACCATAACACAAGCATTAGGTTGCTTAGCTTGGGACAAATGGTGCTGTGTGAAATGTCCAGGGATTTTTTTTTTTTACTCCTACACTACTCCTACCCTACTCCTTTTTCCATATTTTCTGACCGTTTAAACCTTCCCTGGACTACGATAAACATTTCAAAACCAAAATCAGCTAAATCGGCCCACCCGTTCTCGAGTTTTAGCGAGACAAACGAACAGCAATTTTTATAATATATTATATACATTACTAGCTTCTGCCCGCGGCTTCGCCCGCGTGGATGTCGGAAGTTATCCCACGGGAACGTGCTACCAGGATTAAAAGTATGTGGCTTCCCCAGGATGCCATCTATCTCTTTGCCAAATCAGAAGCTCAGTGGTTTAGGCGTGAAAATGTAACATACAGTTTCAAGTTCAAATCCTCCCCTAAAAACCCCCCCGAGAATTACCCCTTTTTGCCCCGTCAGGGGTCAATTTTCGACAACTTTACATACTTAATATTAATAATTTTCTGTCGAAAGTATCAATACTAATCGGACCGCGCATTCAATTTCTTCCACACAAACTTCAACACTATCCCCCTTTGAGGGGTAGTTTGAAAAACTTATAATGATAAACTTTATTACTTACTTAGCGAGTCTTCGTGCCAATTTTCAAGATTATTAACCTAACGAATAAGATTTTTCATATAAACTGTATCCTCGCTTTTCACCCCGACAGGGGTGGAATTTTGAAAAACCATTTTGGATGTGTTCATAACTTGACTCAAAGATGATTTATACCAATTTTCGAGTTAATCAAGCCACGCTGTAAAATCCTCCCCTGTAAAATTGACTACCCCTTTTAAGGCCGTCAGGGGTAGATTTTCGAAAAACCCTGATACACATTATTCTTTCCTTTCAATTTTAGGTATAAATACTGAGTTTCGATTAAATCGGACCGCGCACTAAAATTCTTCCATACAAACTTTGAAACCCCCCAATCCCCTTTTAGGGCGTAGTTTATAAAAACAAAAAATGCCCAACTTCATAATTTACTTAGGTAAGTATTCGTGCCAAGTTTCAAGTTTATTAACTCAAGGAATAAGATTTTTCATACAAACATAATCCCCCCATTTCACCCTCTCAGGGGTGGAATTTCGAAAAACCCTTTCTTAGTGGATACCTACTCTTCACGAAGAATACACCCTCCAAATTTCATGTCTCTAGGACCAGCGGTTTAGGCTGTGCGTTGATGTCTCAGTCAGTCAGTCAGTCAGTCAGTCAGTCAGTCAGTCAGTCAGGACTTTGAATTTTATATTTATATATATAGATTCAGTAGAGCTCATTAAAAATGTCTATGCCCGAAATTAGATATTAAAATCGACCATGTATAAAAAGTAAATAGTGTATCGATGTAGAATAAAAAGTATGATTATGGAGTTTTATTAAGCTATTATAAGAAACATTGAAAATACAAAAATGACAAAGTCCTTTAGCTTTTAAAGGTTGATTATGTGTGTTTCATGCTGTCAATATGCACAAATTACACAAGCATCAACATCATCTGTGCACTATTACACTGATTACAACCTTTACTGTTGTTGTTTTTATGTCTCGACCAGAATGCGTCTGACGTTTCGGGGAGTGTCGGCGTGATAGCAGTGGCGTGCATTGCATATAAGCAGTGCCTAGCACGATAAATCACCTTCTGTCAATTACATTTTAGTGTGTGTGCCCCACAATAAAGAGACTCACTAAATTATCATACCTAACAAAAAACAAAATCTTCATACAAACTCGCGCGGCAGTAGGCAGTCGCCAGACGGCCTACTCGGCTCCCGTACTATTCGCACATTGTCATTGGTCTTTACTCAAGCTAATACGACGAAATTAAATTCCTGTCTACCTATTCTGAAAACCAATGCACGCTACTACGTGATAGTAAATCGATGAAGCTCCAGTGTTGTTATCACCATCATAGAGTGATGTTATCAGGTGACAACCACGATGTTACGCCAATTGCATACGTATTTTGTTATGAAGTCGCTGTAACACAGCAAATTCACGTGGGTTGTCAATTTGTTTAGCAATTAATTTTCCGGACTATAGGTACGTAAGTGGTTTAGGGCATGTGCACCGAGCGCATGGTTTTGGCAGAAGGACAGAATTCCGCCTACTCGATTGACAGAATTAGCGCCAAGAGTGGAGAGAATCTGACCTTGGTTTGGTAGACAAATATCTGATTAGTGCCTGGATGTTTCGTTCATGATAAGTCATAAGTTATGCTAGTAATGTACGGTCACCAAAGGAGATAGAACCAGGGGGTCTACTCCGAAGTGCAAAGTGCGAATGTTCGGATCGGACCGACACATGGCCGAACCGAATATTATTGAAAAATGCGAAAAAAGTTCGGATCGGCTAAGTTGGGTCGGGACCATAGTCAATATTCGAAAGAGTGTAGGAGTGTAGGATCGGAACCGACCGAACCAAATAGTAACTCCGTAGCAGGAAACGGCCGAAAATTCGGCCGATACTACTTTGGAGTAGACCCCCAGGATCGTAGGATATAGTTGAAGTTTAGTAAGAAACGGATTGATGTTTTCGGATAAAATTTTATTTAATTAATAGAAAACAAACGGTTCATTTATCAAACTAAATTTAATTTGAAAACATCCATCGGTTTCTTACTTTACTTCAACTATATCCTACGACCCTGGTTATTTTTCTCCTTTGGTGACTACACATAAAATAAATGGTTGAGTTTACGATGGAATGAGCTACGAGTATACTATATTCTCGACAGGGTAAGTTTTCAAAGACCAGCCTTAAGGGTGGGGTACAGACCATCAGACTGAACAATTTTCTCCATGGGACCAAGATCATAATCGCGAATAAAAATTCAGCCGTCCCATACGTTTAAGTCGAGTAGGTATTGTCGGTTGGTTTTACGTGTGACATCTACCTACCCGCACTGGGCTCGCGTGGTGTATAACGGCCCACTCCCTCTCACAGAGAGGAGGCCTGTGTCCCAGCAGTGGGAGCATTATAGGCTGAGTATGTGTTAATGAGCGACGTGATGTGCTGTGTTTTATTCATTTATGTTATTATTTTTATCCAAAATTTGCTAAACTTCTATTGTATTAAAAATATTAATTATTTCCGATTAATTTTAAATTTTCATTTTTATTTGACATTGAATTGCTTATTTTTATTTGACATAGTATTTATCACGGATTTATGATTTGTTGACATTGTATTTGTTTTTATATTGTGATTGTATATATATCTCGTGTTTCGTGACTTTTGATTGTAATATGGGAGAACCTGAAATAAATGGATTTTTAAAAAAAAAAAATTTTTAAGTTTTCTATGGAAAAGTTGATAATGCTAGTTGTGTATAGTTGCTATAATGCTAATTGTGTTGGGAATAATAAATAAATAAAATATTTTTTTTTTGCGATTACGGTTTTGGTCTCATGTAGAAAGTTGTTCAGTTTGATGGTCGATTAAATATGGCTGGTCTTTGAAGATAAACCCTGTATACTCGTAAACTTGTATACTGGTATTCAGCTGCATCCGGTCAGACTGGAAGCTGACCCCAACATAGTTGGGAAAAAGCAGGCAGATGACTGATACTCGTATAGCTTGATACGAGAGAAAAAAATAACATTACGTATGGCGCTATATTGGTGACGAGCCACGCCACGCCTCGAGAAAAGTCACTGACTCTGTCTAGCTTTTTCTCATCTTACATGACAAACGTTTCTTTCAGACTGTGAAAAAAGCGACACACCCTTTTAGAGTATACTATAGAGGTATGAGGAACAGGGTGTAAAGTTCACTCATCCTCCATAGAAAAGGGAGGATCCCGATCCTCCGACCAGACGGGTGTTGTGTCTGGCGGGCAATTGCCCTATGAATCATGTCTGGGCGTTTGTATATAATATATACAAACGCCGCGTATGTATACAAACGCAGAGTTTACCGCGCAACTAGCTTATATGGTTACTATAATTATATGCTAGTTGCGCGGTAAACTCTGCTTGCGAGATGCAGGATTTGCATGACGTCAGTATGACGCGTTGTTCGCATAGTGGCGTTGTAGATACCGCTACAATACTATACTTTCTCCGTTCATATTTTTTTAATGAGTTGGTAATGTTTTTGGCAGCTGCAAGGAATGCCTCGTGCCGAGTAATTCGAATAATGTTACGTCTTCGTAAAATACGACTATACGGGCTGCCAAATAATACGAGTAGGTGTGAAAAGGCAGTATTTTTATGGCATTAGTATGCATACGAATGGGAGATTTTCAGTGACAAATGTTTTTCCCAAAGGTAGACACCGTAAAACGCTCAGTGTCTTTTTTATCGCACAGTTAGACGTATTGGTACAGTCACGAGCAAAAGTATGTATACACTCGGCTTTATTCAAAAGCGATTTACTCCTTTATTTTGGAATTAAATTTTATGTTGTTACGAACATAGCATTTTCGAACCAATAGGTTTATGTAATGTATCGTATTTCAACGTTGCATTCGTTATTTCATGAAAAAATCGCATTTGAAAGTTGCCAAGTGTTGACATATTGGTGCTCGTGACTGTACATATGACAAGCCAGAAAAAATTGAGTGTATTGTCAAATGTTCAAAGAAAAAAGACTTATTCAAAAATATTTCATAAAAATAAAATAATATAATGATAAAACAATCGGAATTAACAAGAGCTGAAAAAATATGTTTCGTCGCATAATTCTCAAAATTTTGACAGGACTAAACTAATATTTATCTTCTGTCCTTTTCATAATGAACTAGAAATAAACAGATACACTGAACTTAAATTTAGTTTAGTTTGTGAACAAGGGAATCGGCGCCATTATCATACAGGGTGGCAGAAACATCGACGCAAAAACTGTAACCATGAATTCAGCACATGAGTTTAGACCCCATAGCGTAATAATTTTTCGTCAGTTATAAAAAAAAAATCTTGTTTCATAGAAAAGTGCAATACCTACGCGGTCAAAAGGTATGGAAGAGCAATTTTTTTTTAAATAACCGATGAAAACCTCCCACCCTATATTGCTGTCCAAAAATTAAAAATAACACGTGTCTGTAACTATTTTACCCTAAACTATGCGATCGGCTTCCTGCACATCATCACCAGCCTACAGCAGTCCACTGCTGGACATAAGCCTCTCCTATTGGACGCCATTCAACTCGATTTTCGGCAACTCTCATCCAGCTGCTACCAGCCATCCCGCGAACCTAGCTTGTCTTGCACACTATTGTTATTTACAAAAAAAAATTGTTTCATAAGCAACCTTTCTCCGAACAGTTCCATGTTGTCAGAAAAATACAGTGTCATAAAAAAAGGACCTGCAAAGTCATGATAAAACGATTTAGAAGCGATAACAGCTAATCCTTCGCCGTACTGTCAGATATGCTCATGACGAGTTGTTTTCGAGTAGTCACCCTTATCATGTCGCTAACGAAAACATTCGGATGGGAATAGATAATAATCGCTTCGTTTCCTTAGAGATAGGCGGTCGGCCGGGTGGAAAGTTTTCGACTGATTTCGAATGCCGGGGCAGTCAAAGAAGAATGAAGAATTCTGGCAGCAGCAGCAGGGGCAACTGAGGGCAGTCAGTTGAAGAATTGGAATACCAGAGGCATCGCAAATGCGTTTCTACTCTTACAGAGAATGAGGAGATTGTAGCGGTTTCTACGACGATCATCCCGCCTATATTTCCATACAAACTGAATATAAATGAACGCAGCCGTGTGCTGCTGGGGAGCGGGGCCTTTATATTCAACTAGTTTCTGCCCGCGACTTCGTCCGCGTTGTAGCGGTATCTACAACGCCACATGGGAACAACACGTCATACTGACGGCACGCAAATCCTGCATCTCGCAAGCAGAGTTTACCGCGCAATTAGCATATATACAAACTTCCCAACATCAATCGTTGGGCAGTTGCCCGCCATACACAACACCCGTCTGGTCGGAGGATCCTCCCTTTTCTATGGAGTATGAGTGAACTTTACACCCTGTTCCTCATACCTCTATAGCGTGAAATTTCTTGTTCCCCGCCTCATCCTCTTCTGTCTGACTCTTTAATTTGCTCGGCTCCTAAGGGTCATAGCGTGGTGTTAAATAGCCTATAGCCTTTCTCAAGAATTGGGCTATAAAATGCAAAAAAAAAAATCAAATCCCACTGGTAGTTCCAGAGATTACCCCCTACATACAAACTTGCAAACAAACAATCTTTTACCTTTTTTGTCTATACTAATATTCTGGTATTCTAGTGTTGGTTTGGTATTAGTATGGAATGGCTATAGGAGTAGGGAAAAGACCAAAGAAACGATGGATGGAATGTGTGAATGATGATATGGTTAGAAAGGGGCTGACTACCGAGATAACGACTAAAAGAGAAGTCATCATCTGCCTAGCCTTTGCCCAACTATGTTGGGGTCGGCTTCCAGTGTAACCGGATGCAGCTGAAAACCAGTATTACATGAAGCGACTGCCTATCTGACCTCCACAACCCAGTTACTGGGTAATACGATAACCCTTGGTAAAACTGGTTGTCAGACTTTCGGGCTACTGACGACCCGTAACGACTGTCAAAGATCCACGAATGACAGCCGGGACCAACGGCTTAACGTGCTTTCCGACACACGGAGGGGTCTTGCTATATGAAAATGGTCACCCATACACGGACCAACCACGGCAAGGGTAGCTTAACCTGATCGATCGACCCGTGCGGCTGTTATTACTTAGCCACAAGCCCCACAAGAAAAGAAACGATGGATGGAATGTGTGAATGATGATATGGTTAGTAAAGGGGTGACTGTCGAAATGAAAACTGATAGAGAAGTATGGAAAATAAAGACATGTTACGCTGACCCCAAATAAATGGGATCAGGACAGGAGAATGATGATGACTGGTATTCAGCTGCTTCTGGTTAGACTGGTAGCAGAGCCCAACATAGTTGGGAAGAGGCTAGGGCGTGTGACGTAGAAAAACATAACTGTCTTAACGTCATGTTGAGACAGTTACGTTTTTCTACGTCACATAACACGTCAAAATGACGTATATTAGATACGTTTTCGCGCACGCATTTTGACGACAAACTTATCGATGATAATGGACGTCCTAACGTCCATTGTTAGGACGTCCATTATCATCACCAAAATGACGGGTGACTGAATTTCATACACAGACTGGGGTCTGTGTCTGAAATTGAGTCGCTCGTCATTTTTTGCGTTTCATTCAAGCGTTCGTATTTATCTATGGTATGTGTTATTGCATAACTCACTTACTATAACTATGTACTGCACTGCTGCTGTACTGCTGTGTGCTGTGTGTGTGTGTGTGTGCTGTGTGTGTATTGTATTATGTCTTTTAGTTCGTGTTAAATAAATGTTTTTTCCCGAAAAAGCAATGTTAAGTATATTATTACGGATATTGCTGCATAAAAAAGGGCTTCGTAACTAAATGAAACCAGCCGCACGGGTAAATCGAAGGTTAAGCAACGCTTGCCGAGGTCGTCGAGGTCCGAGACCCCTCCGTGCCTCGGAAAGCATGGTCATTCGAAGATCTGTATCGATATGTGGGGGCGCGCCGCCTCCCCGCTTTGTTAGATGTCCCATGGGCTAGGACGAATTTACTCAAGTTTGCTCCTTTGTCAAGGGCCGCACGGATTATAAATAATATGCCGTCGGAAGATGTGTTCGATAGCCTGCCGAAATTTGTATTAGGAGCACAAATGTGCATTGAAGGCGGCATAATATTGTAATTTTTAGATTGTTATGGTTGAATTTTATGTTTGTATAGTTTATAGATAGTTTTATTAAGTGTGTATAGCATCGTATTGGAATACTGTAAGATGTTGTACTTGTAGGTGTGAATAAATAAATAAATCTTTGACAGTCATTCCGGGCAGTCAGAAGCTCGAAAGTCTGACGACCAGTCTTACCAAGGGGTATCGTGTTACTTAGTAACTGGGTTGTGGTGGTCAGATAGGCAGTCGCTCCATGTAAAATACTGGAAAATGACTCCAACGTTGTTAGGAAATGGCTAGGCAGAACGACAAGCGAGTCCAACGGAGCAGCTTAACGTGCTTTACGAGCCACGGACGACCTCAGCAAGCGTTGATTAACCTCAAAAAGATCGACACGTGCGGCTATTATTATTTAGAGCTCCTAAATACTAAAAAGTTCAAACAGCTGAATTTAATTTTTGATAACCCCAGACCACACGAGTGATAAAAGTAACTCATCTCCTGCATAGCATCCAATTCTCTTAATCTCTCAATAGCTCTTTGCTGCCATGGCTTATTTTTTATTTTATTTTTATTCGAATTGTTTTTTTTTTAATCTGTTCATTACGGACGCTTTTAATGTTCTGCATCGTTCTCACATGCATAATTTCTAACATGAATGATGTAACCAATACTTTGTAACCATATTATTCTGATTTAAAAGAGTGTCCATGGAGTTTCTTGCCCGTTCTTCCCCATAGGAACCTACTACGCTTTGGAATGGGCAACTAGCTTCATCTTTCTGACTGACCGACCCCTTGACAATTCAAAAGTACCTGTAATTGGTTTAATTGAAATAAATACTTTGAGTTTGAGTTGAGTTTGAGTTTGATTCATACAAGACATGAAAAAAATCCTACTATGCTATCCTCTTCTACTCGTACTAATATTATAAACGCGAAAGTTTGTGAGGATGGATTGATATTTGTTACTCTTTCACGCAAAAACTACTGAACGGATTTTGATGAAACTTACAGTATGTTCTATCTATGTTCTATGTTATGGGTTTGGTTTCCGCACTTAGTCCTACAAGTGGACCATTGTGCGCGGGCCATGGCGGCCGCCGGTGGTTATTCCAACCAGCCCACCTCCCTCCAGAAGCTTATTAAGTCTCCTGGTCTGTTAAGAACATCTGTGTAAGATCTGGGTATCCCGGGGGATTGCGACCTAATCTGGGTGACGCCTGTGCACTCAAAGAGCACATGCGCGACGGTTTCATCAGCCTCCATGCAAGCTCTGCACAGGGGGCTGTCCGTTATGCCTATCGTGTGGAAGTGTTTGTTTAGTGAGCAGTGTCCCGTGATGGTCCCCGTCACCAGGCGCAGGCCTTTTAAACTTACTTACAGTAATATAGCTTATACATCAGAATAACACATGGGATAATTTGAATCCCTATATTCCCACGGGATCGAAACTTGAAGCGAGTGAAACCGCGTACACTGCTAGTATTACATATTTTTGTTTATTTCCTACATGTCACGTTTAAATGGAAGTTTATCGCTGAGCAAGTTCAAGTGTCAACTAAAGGATTCGGGTTTTTATTTGTGATTTTAGACGAGGAAAAAACATTCATCGATTCATACTATTTTACCCAATTGTTCGTACCCAGTTGATTCTACCTATACTAATAATCAAACCGGCCAAGTGCTAGAGGGTTCCGTACAGTTAAAATTTACGATTTATGACGTATTAAAAAAAAACTACCTACTAGATCTCGTTCAAACCAATTTTCGGTGGAAGTTTACATGGTAATGTATATCATATATTTTTTTTAGTTTTATCATTCCCAAATTTTACCACTTTGGAAGTGTCTGTCGCGCAAACTATTCCGTTTAGAAAAAAATGAAATTAGACACCTCAATATCATTTTTGAAGACCTATCCATAGATACCGCACACGTATGGGTTTGATGAAAAAAAAAAATGAGTTTCAGTTCTAATCAAATCAAATCAAAAGTCATTTATTCAAATTAGGCTGAGAATCAGCACTTTTTGAACGTCAAAATTACAAAAGACAGTCCCCCAAAAACGCCCGCCCTTCACCACTTCCTAGTGCTATCGCTGGGAAGAAGAAGTGGCGCAACAAACTCCCCAGCAGCACAGCTGTCTGTTCAATTAAAAAGAAAATACGTGATTGGATACAATACTAGGTTACCTAGATGTTCGGTAATTAACATTACAAAACAGAACATAAAATTAAATTATTTGCCATAATATGTCAGCTAGCCACGCCAATATACCAACAAATATAATAAAAACTATACGTACTCAAGCTAAAAAATAATTAATTAAAATGTAAATAAAAAAAAAACTTACTACCCAAATAAAAGCCTCCAGGCATAAAGGGCGTGACAGCTTACACATTTATGCATTGCTGGGTTCTAAGACCTGGCAGTAAGCTAATTCTGGAGAAGGAACATAAACATTGTCTTGCGTTAAACTAGGGTGACCAACTATTCTTATCGTCTAAGTAGTCGTTGATGGAATAGTATGCCTTTGAACAAAGGTTGGATTTTAGTTGAGCTTTAAACGCATTAAAAGGCAAGTCTAGAAAAGAAGAGGGTATCTTGTTATAAAAGGTTATACCAAGCCCAACAAATGAGTTATGAACCTTATGAAGCCGGTGAAAGGGGGCACGTAGTTTGTCCTTATTTCTAGTGTTAACACTGTGAATATCACTATTTTTAGTGTACAAGTGTAAATTTTGCCTAATATATAAAATGTTGGCAAGGATGAATTGTGATGCAACCGTGAGAATACCAATATCTTTAAAGAAATCTCTTAGAGAAACTCTGGCACCTAGCTGGTAAATTGCTCGAACAGCTCGCTTTTGAAGGACAAATATATTTTGTATATCAGCGGCTTTGCCCCACAGCAGAATACCGTAGGACATAACGCTGTGAAAATAACTAAAATAGACTAAACGAGCTGTATCAACGTCAGTGTATTGTCTTACTTTCCTGACGGCGTAGGCAGCCGAACTGAGCCTTCCTGCTAGACTTGATATATGAGGTCCCCACTGAAGTTTGGCATCTACTGTTAGTCCTAGAAAAATTGCCGAGCCTACAGTTTCAAGCACCTCTTTATCTAAGACGATGTTGGGTCCTAGGTTTCTAACATTCGGTAAGGCGAACTTTACACATTTGGTTTTCTTGGCATTGAGAACTAAGTTATTTGACGTAAACCAATCTGTAACTATTGAGAGTGCACTGTTTACGTCGTCAAAATCTTGTCTATTCCTGTCTACTTTAAAAATAAGAGAGGTATCATCTGCAAACAGTACAACATCACAGATGCCCGTCAAATGGAATGGTAAATCATTAATGTAAACTAAGAACAAGAATGGACCCAGTATTGAGCCTTGCGGAACACCTAACTGAACTGGTAGCCCGGATGACTTCACACCATTAACATCTACACATTGGACCCTATTATGTAAATACGAAATAATTACGTTGAGAGCTTCGTTTTGGACACCGTAATGACGTAATTTACGCAAAAGCGTGTCATGGTGCACGCAATCAAAGGCTTTGGAGAGATCACAGAAAACTCCAATAGCATTCTGTGATTTCTCCCATGCGTCAAATATGTGTCTCAACAGAGCAACACCCGCATCTGTAGTTGAACGACCTTTTGTAAAGCCATATTGCTCATTATGGAGGAGGCTATTTAAATTAAAATGTCTTAGCAGCTGCTTGAGTATTAACTTTTCAAATATTTTGCTAAATGCAGGTAAGATAGAAATAGGCCTGAAATTGCCAACGTCATTCTTATTACCTGATTTAAATAATGGTATGACTTTACTACTCTTCATGAGGTCAGGAAAAGTTCCTAAATCAACACATTTATTAAAAGTAACAGCTAGATAGGGGGCTACGATGTCTATTATATTACTTATAAGTTTAGTGGAGATGCCCCAATAATCACCGGTGTTTTTAGACTTAAGTGTATTAAAAACATTAACTACATCACGCGGGGTTACATGTTCGAAACTAAATAAGGGACTACATTTAGGTACACTACTGTGCAAAAGGTTTTCAGCTTTAGACGAGGACGAATTTAAGGAGCGAGTCGTAGTTATCGGTATGTTGGCAAAAAACTCATTAAATGCCTCAGCTACGTCAGCTGCTTTGTTAACTAATTTGTTGTCGACCATAATCTCAAGTAGTTTTTCTTGTTTAACCGATTTTCCCGTTTCATTATTAATAATTTTCCAAGTGGTTTTTACTTTATTAGTAGAATTTTTTATTGTATCGCCTAAAAATTTTGATTTAGCAAAAGCACTAATCTTTTTGAATAATTTTGAGTAAGTTTTGACATACTCTAGGAAGGGAGTATCAAACCTGTATTTTTTCAAACCATATAACTCGTATAGTCTCGCTCTACTTTTATAAATACCGGGAGTAGCCCATTGGTTAAAGCCAACAGAGGATCCATTAATGTTAATAGTTTTGGTCTTGAAAGTGGATTGGTATTCTTTTTGCACAACATCAAAAAGGGCACCATAAATTTCATTAGGATTCTCGTATTCTACTATCGATGGTGTAATTCTATGAGCTATATTATTTTTAAACATTTTGCAACGACTAGCTGTATAAGGCCTGCATTCAAGTTTATGTGGCTTTTTATGTAATGGCATGGGGAAGCTAGCTAATAAACCACAGTGGTCGGACGTTAAGTCAGTTAACACTAATTTATTTTTGGCATCACAATCACTAAATATATTATCAAGACAAGTTGACGAAGAAGCTGTGATCCTAGTAGGTTCAAAAAATAAGTTAATTAAATTATAAGACCTCAAAAGATTGAGAAGTCTAATACTTAATGGAGTAACATCTAAAATATTAATATTGAAATCTCCACATAAAATAATACTTTTGTTATTTGATTTTAACCTATTGAGAGTATCTTCCATTACCGATTCGAAACTAATAAAATCCCCAGAGGGGGGTCGATAAACGCAAATTATAACATATCGCTCAAGTTCAACACAAGACAACTCTATAGTGCGCTCGATTGAAAGATTAACTAAATCTAAACGTTGTTTACATTTCAACTTGTTTGAAACAAGAACTAAAGAGCCACCGCGAATAGCACTTTTTCTCACAAATGCACTCTGTACGGTAAAGTTTTCATCATTTATAAACACTACTTCATGTTCCTTCAACCAGTGTTCAGTCAAACATAACACCTGAACATCATAGTTCTCCATAAATAAACTTAATTCTAGCTCTTTGCCGGACAGACCCTGCATATTTTGATGTACAACATTCAACATATGTGGCTGACCCGTTGTCGCACCTAATAGTTTAAACTACAAGGCGTATCAAAAGTAGTATTAGTATCAGTACTAACAGTAATCGATGGTACACTACAAGTACCAGTGTCACTGTGTATATTGTATGCTAAAAGATTAGCAATTTGTCTCCTACAACTAGGTGGCAAATACATAATTTTTGGGGAACCCCCAAAATTTATTGTTTTTTTTTTTCTATTTTTGTGTGAAAATCTTAATGCGCTTCACAGATACAGATACATCTACTTACCAAGTTTCAACAGTATTTATAGTTCTTATAGTTTCGGAAAAAAAGTGGCTGTGACATACGGACGGACAGACAGACAGACATGACGAATCCATAAGTGTTCCGTTTTAGCCATTTGGCTACGGAACCCTAAAAAGAACAACGCTGAGTGAAAACGAAGTACTAGCGCAGGCCGGCGATGCGATGCTACGAGGTGGAGGAAAAAGAAATTACACGCGGACGAAGTCACCTTTTTTTTCGCAGCACACAGATGATGAGACAAAAAATGTCTGACAAATCGTATGTTTCCCGTCCGTTGATACGATACGAGTGTCTGGCTTGTCACGTGTTGTTGCCGTGCTGATAAGTTCAGGTCGTGGTAACCGAATGATATTAGGAACCAAAGCCCCTTATCAAATATTTGGACGGGATTATTCCGTGATAGTTGTTTTGTTACGAGTTCTTGGCGAGATTCGATTGTTAAATGAGAGTAGTGGCTAAATGATAACAGCGACACGTGTAGATCGTAGGGTTAAGCTTGACTTGCCGCGGTCGGTTCGTGGATTGGTGACTATACATTACATGCCAAGGTGACAACGTGCTTGGTCCCGGCTGTCATTCGTACATCTTTGACACATGCGAACCCACGTAGTATAGGTAAGTCATAAATAGTTTTCATAACATCTTTAGTCTGCCCAAGAGCGGCGTCTTCTAAGTTCTAACACAGGCATTGGCGCCGATTCCCTCGTTCACTAACTAAACTAATTTTAAGTTCAGTGCATCTTTTTCTTTCTATTTCATTAAGAAAAGGACAGAAGATAAATATTAGTTTAGTCCTGTCAAATTAGTCAGCGCCTGACGTAAATTGACGGATCCGTCGACGTGAATCACGTCTAATTTCTCTATGGAGTATCTTAATTTAGTTTAGTTTGTGAACAAGGGAATCGGCGCCATTGGCGCCGATTCCCTTGTCTACAAACTAAACTAAATTTAAGTTCAGTGCATCTTTTTCTTTATATTTAATTAAGAAAAGGACAGAAGATAAATTATTAGTTTAGTCCTGTCAAATTAAGGTACTCCATAGACAGTTTAGACGTGATTATAAACACGGCGACTTAAAATACGTCAATTTACGTCAGGCTCTGACTAATTTGACAGGACTAAACTAATATTTATCTTCTGTCCTTTTCTTAATGAAATAGAAAGAAAAAGATGCACTGACTTAAATTTAGTTTAGTCGGTGAACAAGGGAATCGGCGCCATTATCTGCTTAAAAGGAGGCGCCATTCACCAACAAAATGTAAACAACTAATAGTTATGAAATAAAAATAATATGTATTTGTATTTAATTTTTTTTTTTTGTATTTTGAAAGTCGTTACGGGTAGTCTGAATAGTTATGGCGCAGCCTGGGAGAGGCTCACAACATCCTGTCTCCACACACACACTCACCCTATCGCTTCTTCCCCACTGCTCAACTACATTGCTCAACTGCTTTAAGTTGAGCAGTGGGTAATACCAACGGCTCAACTAAAACTGCACAACTATAGCTATAGACTAGAAATAAAAACTCCAAATCTCTCAATTAATATACTTCACCAACTACTTATAAGAAATCTTACAATTAAAAAACTATTTCTTCTTTCGTTTAACAAGAACTTATCCTGTATAAAGAAAGACGAAATAGATTTTTTTTAACATTTAGTAAAAGAACATAGAAAAACACTTTAATTAAGTAGGTACCCGTTGAGCAGTAGGTTATATTATGTTTGATTTAATAATAGGATGACTACTTCTGATAAACTAAGTTGAGCAAAAAATAGTTGAGCTATAAAGCATATAATGTTCGGTAATACAAACTATGTCCTACAGCTCAACTGCTCAACTAGTTGAGCAATCTGGTTGAGCAGTGGGGAAGAACTGCACCCTATCGCAGTCTGTTGCTGGACCTTCGTCCAACAGTGGAAAGGATGTTATGGCGCAGCCTGGGAACAGCATAGGCCTCTCCCAGGATGCACCACAACATCCTGTCCCAAACTCAGCCAAGATCGGTCTCGGCTACAAGGACAGTCACGAGCAAAAGTATGTATACATTCGGCTTCATTCAAAAGCTATTTACTCCTTTATTTTTTAATGAAATTTTATGTTCTTACGAACATAGCATTTTCGAACCCATAGGTTTATATAATGTGCCCTATTTCAACGTTGCATTCGTTATTTCACGAAAAAATCGCAATTGAAAGTTGCCAAGTGTTGACATATTGATGCTCGTGACTGTAGGGGAAAGTGGTTACCCTTCGTACACTTTTTAGATTTTATTTTTTTACTTTATGATTATTTGTCGAATTTATCTCGTTTATGTACATAAGTGTAACAAATATACTGTAGTTTGTTACAAAATAGTCCGAAACTATTATGTCACAAGGTTAAAGGGTTATAGTCATTTTTCTACAACAAGATATTTGTACGAACGTACCCCACGTACGGGGTACGTTCGTACAGTAGGTGGGGTACTTTCGTACGCCATGGGGTAGATTCATACAGGGTAATTAAATAGCCTAATAAGGTCCTTAAATTTTTATTAATTATTATAAAAAATATTTATTTATCAAAGAACTAACTTAATAATATTTGACTTCACTCATAGTTGATACATTTTTCTTTAGAAAAATTAAAAAAAAAAATTAAATATCCTGTCGGCAGCAAAATTATGTCGCTGTAACACATCAGCCAAATTATTATAGAACTCTTGGACTACAGTCTTATTTAACGCGAATGATCGATCAGCGCTAGTGTTTTCTGGCTTTCGCAGACTGAGGTTGGCGTTTCGTTCCCTGTATTTACGCCGGCCATTTGATTTTCATCCCATTTCCCTGGATATTTTAAATTCAACGCTATCGCGTATTCGTAGGCAAGTTTCCGAATGTGTACTATCGTTAGCCCGTAATGCATTTTGCAGCAATTAATAATGTAGTTGTTTAAGCATGCCTCTTCTTCCAAGAAGAAGACTTGTAGACTTGTGAATTTTGAATGAAATGTTCGTGGGGGTCCATCGGCGTTAGAGCCATCTTTAAATTTCTTGACTCTGCTTTCCAGCGTTGATGTTTTGATGTTGTATTTTAACGCGGCTTTTCTATACGACAAGCGTCCTTGTATTACCTACATCATGAATTGCTAAATTCATGGACTCTACATCCACTTCTTGAGTACTCGTACCCTTTTTTTATATTTTCGCACCATGATTCTGCAATAAAATATTAATTATAAGGTTTACCTACTTAATAAAAATATTTGATTTTGTTAGAAGTAGAAATACTTCATAAAAGGAAAAATATGTTATTGTGCTGTCTGTATATAGATAATAAATACTATATTTTATTTCATAAAAATCGATTTTTGATGTACTGGTGGTTAATAAAATCTAAAGGGGAGCATTCGTACGCGTACGAATGTGCCCCCTGTTTGACTGTCCGAAAGCACCCCATGCCTTGCACAAAATTAAAATGCAACTTTATACAAATTCTAATTCGAGTTTGTGAAATATAACAATTAAAGTTCAAAATAAACAATGTTAACATTAATTAATCATCACCATTTTGTCAAAAACATAGCAATCCTATTTGCAATTACGAACTAAACGTATGTAAAAAATTTACTTACCGCGCGCGAAAACACGTTACGTTTTGTCAGCTGATACACCGTAGTGCGATTGGCGCGACACTCCGCTAGCAACATGGTGGCTGGTATGTCTATACACACAAGCAAAGGCGTGTTTTTGTGCCGTTTAGTTTTTCTGGTATACTAACTGTACGAATGTGCCCCGCGTACGAAGGGTAACCACTTTCCCCTACTACTAACAACAACAACTATTGATCAATTGATTTTACATAAAGAAAAGAAAGAAAATACATTTATTTAGCAGAGACTAAAAGAAACACAATACATTTTTCATCTGATGTATCTGGATACATACATCAGAGGTGCATTTCTCGTAATTTTAAGAACGTTCACAGTCTGATCTCAGTCTCAATCTGTCAAAAATACCTCTGATTTCCCTACATTTTGACAAGTGTTTGACATTTGTCAAAGAGATAAGACTGCGACTAGATTTTGACCGTTTTAAATTACAAGAATTGGCCTTCTGATGGCAACAAATGAAAATCAAATATAAAGTGTAAAGTCCGATGTAAGAAATTAGCAGGAAAGTGTGCTTCACGGCTAGAGCCATGCGGCGTAGAGCGATTACCATACATGCGCAAGCTTCTGGGCCTTAATTGACAGTTTTTAAAGAAAAGAAAGAAAATACATTTATTTAGCACAGACTAAAAGAGACACGATACATCAGATAGCAACTAATAAAAAACACAATTAGAAAGCATAAAGAACTATGTATGAAATTAGCAGGAAAGTGTGCCTCACGGCTGCACCAAAAAGGCTCAGTTCAGCAAAAATGTTAGACTATAGTGCCTGACGCTGGTTTTCAACTACGCTGGTTATTAGACGTTCAGGCTTCCGACTATCCGCAACTACCTACCTACTTCATATTAATCAGACGAACATTTAAACGTTTCCTGTTAAGAAAGATGATATAAATTATTTGTTACGACTTAGGAGCTCAACTAAACCAAGTAGTCAGGCCGGTTTTCTAAGGTTAGATCCGCAGTCATACTTCCGTACTTCCGTTTGCCCCTGATATTTGCACGACAGCTGAATTTATTCATAACATTATGTACTTTAATTTATTTTAATCGTCGTTAGTGCTATATTTAGAGTAGAAAAAGAGGGTTTTTTTTTTTTTTGGTAATGGCATCACGCAGTTCAACCTATGAGGTTGTCGTCTGCTTAACCGGGCTTGCCTGTGGATGCCTCAATAAATTAAGGCCTCCAGGTAGGGCTTTAAAAACTGTGCAATTCATATCACGCAATTTCAACTGTTTGACAGTTTTGTATGGAAATTCGTAAAATGGTCCACCAATGTTTACACCACATAATTATGATTGATATGAAATGAATTGTATTAGGTGATTAAACTATTATGTGTAATCATTTAACGAAAATTAGAGGAATTGCTAATGATCTGCTGGGAATTCAGGAAATGAATAGCTTTTAGAGGTATTGCTTAAAGTGGCCATTTTAAGCCCCCTGAATACTATTTAACATCATAAACAACAACTTTTGCCGTGTTCTTCTTCCCAGCGAAAGCACTAGGAAGTGGTGAAGGGCGGGCGTTTTTGGGGGACTGTCTTTTGTAATTTTGACGTTCGAAAAGTGCTGATTCTCAGCCTAATTTGAATAAATGACTTTTGATTTTGTTCGAGCCATGCTGTACGAAATCGCCAAACCGTCTTGAGCAAGCGTAGAAAATCATCGTGAGGAACCCGACAGAACCAAAAATTTGTAGATTACGGCCCACTCCCTCTCACAGAGAGGGGGCTGGTTTTTAAACCAAAAAACGGTGTCAAACAACGAAAATGCGAACCCAACGACACCGACTTCCGAAATGAAAGTTATTTTCCACTTTGCAGTGTTTTTTATTACACAAGCTGCGCCCCGCGGTTTCACCCGCATAAGGTTCGATCCCGTGGGAATATCGGGATAAAAACGGCCTTTTCCCAACTTTGTTGGGTCGGCTTCCAGTCTAACCGGATGTAGCTGAATAGCACTTATTTTATATGGAGCGACTGTCTGTCTGACCTCCACAACCCAGTTTCTGGATAATACGATACCCCTTGGTAAGACTGGTTGTCAAAGATCCACGAATGACAGCCGGAACCAACGGCTTATAGTGCTTTCCGAGGCACGGAGGGGTCTCCGCATGTAAAGATGGTCACCCATCCACAGAACAACCGCGGCAAGCGTAGCTTAACAAATTAAAAAAACTATTAATCGACCTGTGCGGCTGTTATTATTTAGCTACGGGCCCCTCTAACATTGTTGATAAAAGCATTGTTTGTTTATAGGTAACTAGCTGCGCCCGCGGTTTCACCCGCATAAGTTTCGATGCCGTGGGAATACCGGGATAAAAAGTATCCTAAATGTTAATCCTGGATATAAACCATCTGTGTGCCAAATTTCATCCAAATCCGTTCAGTAGTTTTTGCGTGAAAGAGTAACAAACATCCATCCATCCATACAAACTTTCACGTTTAAAATATTAGTAGGATAGCTCGTCCCAATACACGAGCAGAAATTGTCAAGATGAGTCTGCAACCATAAACAGTCAACAACTCAGTGATAAAGTATGTTTTTACTTTTCCATCCACAAATATAACCAATCCACTATCTTTGGAACATATTATAAAATATGCCATTATCAACACTAAAAAATTAAAATAAATAACGTGATACGATAAAAGAGGTGAACGGACTCGTTATCAGGATTACACACGTAAAATTCGAATGTCAAGGCTTTTTATTTTTAATTTAAAATAATTATTCTATTTTATTTATGATAATAGTTGTTTTTGTTGTCTATGATTAGGGAAAACTGTTGCCAGTGGCCACATTTTTATTCGACTGTTGTGAAGCGAAAATGAAGGTTAGTCCATAGAGCAACACGGGCCACCGGCGGCGGACCGTGTTGCTCTATGAGGTTAGTCTATGATTAGGGAAACGTGCTGCTAGAACAGCCAATCGATTCTGTAAAAATCTCGCCGTGAAAAGTTAGGTGAAGTGAGCTTTGCTGAGCTGTCAATAGTGTCAACCCCTAGCATTAGTTGAAATGACAGCTCACTCCACGCTCACTTCACCTAAGTTTTCACGATGAGATGGTTACAGAATCGTACTGCAGAAAAAATATGTAGGTACTGAGGTGATGGTTATTTCATAAGTTATCTTTTCAGCATACCTGAGATAGGACGTAATAGATACCTCTGAATGTTTGTAGTATTCCCACCCAATTTCTTTAATAGTTTTTCATCTTTATCGCTAATGCATTAGGTTCAAGGTTGATTGGGAAAATTAGACAGTTTCGGGTAGCTTGATGTGCAAGCGTCTGTAGGTACATACACCCACATTTCGCCAGTTATAAGATTTATGTCCGATGTAGGTATATGGGGACGAGCTAATTGTTATCAACCGAGCCCAAATTCCGACACCAGGGGGTCTACTCCGAAGTGCAAAGTGCGAATGTTCGGATCGGACCGACACATGGCCGAACCGAATATTATTGAAAAATGCGAAAGAAGTTCGGATCAGCTCAGTTGGGTCGGGACCACAGTCAATATTCGAAAAAGTGTAACCGAACCAAATAGTAACTTCGTAGCAGGAAACGACCGAACATTCAGCCGATACTGCTTCGGAGTAGACCAGTGGCTACTACTGGCGACTAGAATCAGATCTATTTTTTTTATTATTATAAATTGTAACGTTCAAAAGTGTCTTTTATGTGCCTATTTGAAATAAATGCTTTGACTTTGACTGAGAAATAGGGTAGTATCCTGGTTAAAAAAATAATTATTATATTTAGTCCGCCAGTTAGATTATCGAAAAATAATGGACACGTATTTTTTCTTTTGTCAATCAAACAAGGAATGACAAAGATAAAGCTTGTCAAAATTTGGGAGAGGGGGGGGCGTGACGTCACGCCATGCTAAAAAGTGTAGCAAGGTGTGACGTCACGCGGAACTTTAACGGGCGATATCTTCATCATGTTTTATAAAATTGACAAAAGAAAAAATACGGGTCCAATATTTTTTGATAATCTATATGACGGACTAATTAGATTTTTTTAGGAATCTAGCCTATTATCCTGTCTACGTCGAAGGCGCCTTAGGAAAGAAGGATATAGCATTATCTCCCTAAGCGCTTGATCAATCTACTTCAACATTCGTCATTCGCGCGTGGCTACCGCACCATGAATTTTTTTTTTCGTTTTTCGGATTTTATTGTAAATTTTGACGTTCAAAAGTGTCTTTTATGTGCCTATTTGAAATAAATGCTTTGAGTTCGACTGAGATATTGCAAATGGAAAAACTCAATACTTACCACTTTCTCAGACCTGGGAATCGAACTAAGGATCTCGCAGTAGCGCTTGCGACAACTAGACCAACGAGCTTGACCGCAAATACTCTTCCAATTCTTATGAAGTTATTACACAGGCATGTTTCACCAAAGCACTTTCTAAAATTAACACCGATTGCAAACAAAAACATAATAACTAGTAATTACAGTAAGAAACGATTCCGTTGAAGCGATAAACCATGACATAACTAGAGATTACTGGTAAGTATTGTGAGCACGAAATTTCAGCGAAATAGTGCAGTCATCGATATCGTATCATCATCTGCCTAGCCTTTTCCCAACTATGTTGTGGTCGGCTTCCAGTCTAACCGGATGCAGCTGAATACCAGTATTTTACATGAAGCGACTGCCTATCTGACCTCCACAGCCCAGTTACTGGGTAATACGATACCCCTTGGTAAGACTGGTTGTCAGACTTTCGGGCTACTGACGACCCGTAACGATTGTCAAAGATCCACGAATAACAGCCGGGACCAACGGCTTAACGTGCTTTCCGAGGCACGGAGGGGACTTGGTATGTGAAAATGGTCACCCATCCACGGACCAACCGCGGCAAGCGTAGCTTAACCTGATCGATCGACCCGTGCGGCTGTTATTACTTAGCCACAAGCCCCTCAGTCATCGATATCGCATCGTAATTTTGAAAAGAAATGTGTTACGTAGCGCATTATGGTAAAGTAAACTTGACTTGAAATGAATGCATTCAAAACTAAGATCATGTGCGATGTCACCGATGTTGACCACATTATTGCACACGGACATAAGATAGAGGAGGTCGATGAGTGTGTCTACCATGGCCAAATAGTTGACCTGACAAAAAATAAACAAGACAAAGAAACCGTCACACCCGCACCCTAATTGCGTAACACACAATCAATCTCAATCTGAATCATTTTGAAGGATATTGCTAATCCATTGCTTCATATCAACATTCAAATCCACATTTACACACCTTTATACTGACAGTAACACACCTTAGTATTCACACACACACACACCCCCATTTTCACATTTACACACCTTCATAGCCATAGTCACATTCACACACCCTCATACTCACATTCACACACCCCTACTCTCAATCACACATTTGCATGCTTCTTGCCTAGTTTTAATTTTCTCTTTTTATTTTTACAACGCTTAAAACAAGTATTTTTTTGTTAAAATTTTAAGTTTTGGAAGAGCGGAGTCTCCTATCACAGGCTCTCCAATCACTAGTTGCTAAATTTACTTGCAAAACAAACAATGCGTTCATATGTTCAGAAAATGTGTCACGTATCTGCTCAACAACGTAAATAACGCAATGAATGTTGTTGAACTGTCAAAATGAAACCGATTCCGATTGATCGTGTGTTACGCAATTAGGGTGCTGGTTCGGATGCGGAGCGTTTGGTAAACTGTCCGATGTGCTCAAGGGAAACATACCCATGAACCTGAAACGCAGAGCCTTCGAACAGTGTGTCCTCCCCGTAATGGTCTATGGCACAGACACTTGGGCGCTGACACAGCAGATCATACTCGTACAACAAGCTGCAAGTCACCCAGAGAGCAATGGAGAGTACTGTTTAAAAAAAAATTAAAAGAAAAAAACAAGCTTTTATTACTTGTTAATAAAAAGAACTAAAACGTTAAAAATAATTTAAACCTGATAAGAAATAAATAAAAGCTTGTTACATTTTGATCGAACATTAAAGAACATTTAGCATATTATTACACCTTCACTATTTTTCTTTTGCAATCACAATGTAACACGCTTCTATTTATTTCTTATCAGGTTTAAATTATTTTTAACTTTTAGTTTTTTTTTATTAACAAGTTCAAATAAAAGCTTGTTTTTAAAAAGTTTTTTTTCTTTTAATTTTATTTTTAACTCTTTATTATTTTTGATGCAAGATTGACTACGGCGTAGTTCGTAGCGCGTAGCAGTGTTTTTTCCTTATATGCGTTTCCGCACTTAAGCTACCTGTACATCATCAGACCCTGGTTACCATCTAGCACCAAAATAATCGTCAAGACGAATCAAACGAGCCCCAACTCGATGGGGTTGTATCGTTTAATTACCGAGTTCCTATCCTTTGGCCACCTTCCGGTTGCATCATCAGATCAGCTCCATGTCATAATAATTTTGCATTTTCATCCAATTTACACTTGCATGCAAAATTTTAGCTCAGTCGGTTGAAGATATCTGCTTCAAAATTGAGTTGCAAGAGTCAACCCGAACAAACATAGTTACATACATACATCGCAAGACATAGCCGCGGCGATTGCGCGAAGAAAGTGGAAATGGGCGGGCCACATAGAGCGAAGAACAGATGGCAATTGGAACAGTGCTGGACTGGAGACCAAGACATAGTAGTAATGTGGGCAGACAGCCGAAGGGGTGGACCGACGACCTGGTCAAGATTGCTGGACGACTCTGGCTTAGGAAGGCTAGAGACGGAGGGGAGTGGCGTGCATTGCAAGATGCCTACACACAGCATTGGGTGGCGAAAGGCTGGAGAAGAGAAGAGGAAGAGAAACTTGACTTTATAAGAATTTGCGACAAGAATTTCTCAGTTGCAGCTTTGGATTTGAGCATGGTTGATGAGAAGCGGCGAGTCCCCTATAAGTGGTCAGGCATACGAGCGGCACGCGTCAATAATGGCAGAGACAACTGCAACCGTATACACGGTCGTAGGTTCGAGCCCAGACATACGCTTTACTTTGAGTAAATTATTTTATCACCACAGGCATATACGGCATATAGCACATAGCACACCATGCGTCCTCTCTGTGGGCCCTCCCACAGAGAGGACGCATGAGTTGACCGTAATTGGTAAAGGGCAAAGATTCTCTACAATAGGATCTCAAGTAGCTTCTTTCCGAAGAAATATTAACTTGAGCGGTCGGTTTTCACGTGGCATTCAATGTGCTTCAGAGATAAATAAGTAGTAAAATATACACGTAAGTAATCACTACTTGCCGGTACACATGTACTTAGATAAATATTTCATTTAAACAACAACACGCCTCTATAAACATCGTGAGGAAACCAGCATGTCCTAGAACCAAAAATTCGAAGACATGTGAAATCCACCAACCCGCATTGGGCCCGCGTGGTGGATTACGGTCAACTCCCTCAGACAGAGAGGAGGCCTGTGTCCCAGCAGTGGGAACATTATAGACTGATTTTGCTCTATGCCTGTGGTGATGAGATAATTTACACAAAGTAAAGCACAATCACTCGTAAAGGTACTGACAGACGTGCTCAAAAAAAAGTATGCCCATAAGCTTGCTTAAAATTAGCATGCTCTGCAACTGCTCACATTTGCCAGCAATAAGCATTCTTGTTTTAAGGATACTCATAAATAAGCACGCCCCCTTCTACCCTCAGGTAGCATGCTCGAAAATCAAACGTCGGTTGATTTTTTAGCACGCTCAAAATAAGCATGCTCATTACTAGCAATGTTGCGACACACACGTGCTACTTAATGAGCACTTGCTCAATAAAAGCATGCTTTCGTGATAACTCCGCGCGAAACTAGTTGGCCGCGCCTTAGGTATGTGAGGGGTGGGACGGGAGGGACAGCGGGGGTGAGGCGGCGGGTTGCAATTGCAACGCACGTACGTAGTGCGCGGGGCCCCTCGGTCCCACCGCTCACATACCGAAGGCTAAGCACGCACTACGAATTTAAATCGTTGCGGATTATAATCGCCAATCTGTGAACAATACCAATACTCTAGAGTCCGCGCACTGCGGCAAAAAAAACGCCTGAGAAATCGCTTGATAAATGATTTGCGATTGCGATTTTATTACGCATGGACATGCGATTCACAAAAATCGCATCGCAGTGCGCGCTTAGCCTAAGGCGCGGCCAACTAGTTTCTCGCGGACTATAGTAATGAGCACGTCTGTCCGTACCTTAAGTCGCAGCCATTATCATTTGGCCATCACTGCTCACTGTATAATGTACTTATCTAGTTTTGTGTGGTTTCATTGTTTACTAATAGACCACCCAGCCACGGTGATAGCTACTATTGTACCTCATTCTTATCACCAGTCTCCTATAGGCAAGAGTTTCAACATTTTTATGCTTGAGTACGAGTCTTTTTGACTATGTGTATCCTAAGTCCTTTTTCTTATTTTTTTTTTTTAATATTATTATTTTTTAGTTGTAATTGTGAGTTTTGTTTGTGCAGAATAAAATATTTTTCTTTCTTTCTATCCGAGCGCGTCACTCAATTGAGGCTTGAATGGAACCTATTGATTCATCTTCCTTTGTGTTATTGTGTGCCCAATCTTGGCCCAAATTCCGTATGGTAATTATTATTCCCTGCGTAATATTGGGGGAGGGAGGGGAGCACTGGTGGCCCAGTAGAAGCCACCCTGATTTATGAGTAGGTAGGTGTAGGTCATGGGTTCGAACCCCGACAGGCGCTTTACTTAGTGTAGTTTATTCTATCACCACGGCTCTCAAAACGGTGAAGGGAAACATCGTGTCTGACCAACAACGTAAATAACGCAATGAATGTTGGATGGCGGGCACGGAAATTTCAAAATGACGAAATTATTTACATTTTTGCAGCCGCCATCTTGGATTTTCATTTTGAACTGACTGTTGGCTTCAGCACCCTCGAAACTATATCTCTCTATGCCTCTTTCAACATGTTTGTCTATTATATAAAGAATACATATTTGTATATAACATTCTATATTATATATTATATAAAGAACGTCACATGGAGGGGGCATAACGCTATCTCGTTACGTGACTATTTCGACCAGTTTACTCCTACCGGATGCCGCGTTAAAGAACTTCGTTCCAAGAATGCAAACAAATCGTACCATGAGCCGATGCGTAAACACCAATTAGTTAATCTGACAATTGCATTAACTGCAGACCTTTCTGACATCTTGATAACAGACTTGTTGTTGACTTGTCTCCAAGATTAGGGTGAAAAGTCAAAGATTAATAATACGTGCATTTGTTGTAGGCAGTTAAACTTAGCAGCTGTAAGTGATAAGAGATAACACATAGTGTGTGACATGGTGCGTATAGTCTGTTCAAAACGTATGTGATGGAAGTGTAAATAAACCCTTTTCTGGTTAAATTCTTAAGCAATTGACAAGGTCCATAATTGATTCTATTGATTTATACTTACCCCCTGTATGTGTATACTAGCTGTGTCCCGCGGTTTCACCCGCATAAGTTTCGATCCAGTGGGAACATCGGGATAAAAAGTAGCCTATGTGTGAATCCAGTGTGTCAGCTACGACCTTACCAAATTTCATCGAAATTGGTCCAGCTGTTTGAGCGTGAAGAAGTAACAAACATACAAACACACACACACTCACTCACAAACTTTCGCGTTTATAATATTAGTGTGTCCGTATGATTTCGCCCTTAGAGAACATTACATGTGTTATCTAACAAGCTCCTAATCTAATCGCCTAAGCATTGGAAATCAGAATGATTTGACATATTAGATACACCTGCGATACATCGCGGGCTGCTTGGGGATTTACCTCGATGCCTGGCAAGTGCCGGTGTGTGTCTGCATAAACAGCCTATAATGTTCCCACTGATGGGACACAGGCCTTCTCTCTGTGAGAGGTAGTGGGCCGTAATCCACCACGCGAGCCCAGTGCGGGTTGATAGCTGTCATAATTATGTCATCTAATTTTTTGGTTCTAGGACATGCCGGTTTCCTCACGATGTTTTCCTTCACTGTTTTGAGAGCAGTGGTGATGAAATAATTTACACAAAGTAAAATGTCTGTCTGGGTGCACACCTGCGAATCTTAAATCAAGGCAGGAGGTACAGAATGTCATTGAGCTCCTTAAGCTCTAAGTTGAGCTGCACGATTACTGACAAATGCGTGCACTGACTGGACAGGTTCACTCATCTGTGTGGTTCTTTCCTCAAAATCTGCATGGTTTTCACATGATCTGACCAAGATTATGTCTGGACCTTAAAAGAGACTGTGACCTCTGAGTTTGTTTCGGAATTTCTTCTCAGAGTAGTCAGATAGGAAACGCCGACCTCATCTAGTTTTAAAAATAAGTTTGACGTGTACAAGTTTGTTCAAATGTACTTACTGAAATAAAATCTTTTATTATTCTGCCTATAATGTGCCAGCACAGCAGGACACGGGCCTCCTCGCTGAGAGAGGAAGCGGGCCGTAATCCACCACGCGGGCTCAGTGCGGGTTGGTTGATGTAAAATGACTACGATTTTTGGGTTCTAGGACATGCCAGTTTCCTCACGATGTTTTCCTTTACCATTTTAAGAGCAATGGTGATGAAATAATCTACACAAACCGCATTTATCAGCAAAATGCTGTTCCGTGAGTGTAAGTATGATTTCACCCTTAGGAACTAACCACACTTATTCAGCTCTGTTCAGCGATTTTGTATGGAATGCGTACGCTTCCGTTCAGCTTTATGACCGCGCATTCCATACAAAATCGTTGTTTTCTATGGACAAAAGCTGAACAGAGCTGAATAAATGTGATTAATCCCTTAATGAACATTACATTGTATTATGTAATGCTACTAATCTAATCACCTTAACATTGGAAAACAGAATGTAATAGATACACACGCTAATCTCATCACAAAGCGTTAGGCACGGAATGTTTTCATGTCAACCAAAGTATTTAGTAGAGAATGATCCTAGATTGTAGAAGGGGCTTGTGGCTAAGTAATAACAGCCACACTGATCGATCGATCAGGTTAAGCTACGCTTGCTGCGGTTGGTCCATGGATGGGTGACCATCTTTACATACCAAGACCCCTCCGTGCTTCGGAAAGTACGTTAAGCCGTTGGTCCCGGCTGTCATTCGTGGATCTTTGACAGAAGTTACGGGTCGTCAGAAGCCCGAAAGTCTGTCAACAAGTCTTACCAAGGGGCATCGTATTACCAGTAACTGGGTTGTGGAGGTCAGAGAGGCAGTCGCTCCATGTGAAATACTGATAGTTAGCTGCACCCAGTTAGCTGGAAGCCAACCCTAACATGGTTGGGACAAATCTAGGCAGATTGTAGCTACTAATATACTGAGTGGCGATTAGGTTATCACATTAAAATATAATACAGCGGTCATTACAAGTTGTTAAAAGTCTGTTAAAATAATAACATTTAAATTTTACTAAAAATAGAAACAAAAAACAAATAAAATAATTAGCGTAAACATTGTCATGAAATAAACCATCCTTGATAAGTCACTAGACACGCGTGAGGCAATGGTATCAAGAATTCAACACAAACTTTATGTTATTGTTACTAAGTAAACACAAATTAAGTTTAATGTTGTTAGGTAAATACTGAAACGAAAAAAAAAGGTCCCACGACTAAAATGTTTAATACGTTTAATATTAATATATGTTAATATACAGGGTGTCAGGAGAACGCTTCCGAAGCCAGAACGTAGATTATATACAACCTTTATGCAAACGGATACCACTAACCTTTCGCCTGAAATTGATTATTTTCGCGCGTCACGTGGACTTGGGGTCGTCAGCCGCACAGCTGTCGGCGAGCGCGCGCGCACTTTGAACTTGAGGTCACGCGCAAGCGTCAGATGATATTTATTTACGAATACATTGCTTGTTAGAGTTGTAAAGAAAAAAAATGTGTTTAATAGCAAATAATGGTTTAATTTAACTGTTCTCACAGCATAGTGTACGAAAAATGCTAATAAAAATAGGTAAAATTGTTCATTTTTTTTTCTCATTTTTTTATGGTATCGTATCGAGAATCAGTAGCCCTATCACCTGTCTTCGTTTTCGGAAGCGTTTCCCTGCCACCCTGTATGTTTAATACAGGGTAGCAGGGACATCGGCGCGCAAACTATAACCATGGATTCAGCACATGAGTTTAGAGCTCAAAGCGTAAGAATTTTTCGTCGGTTATTAAAAAAAAATATTGCCGTTCAATACATTTTGACCGCGTAGGTATTGCACTTTTCTATGAAACAGAAGTTTTTTTTTAATAACCTTAAAAAGGTAGCTGGGACAGACTGGATTTATTTAACATAAAACGGCCAAGGACAATTAATAAATAAATCCCTGGACATTTCACACAGCACCATTTGTCCCAAGCTAAGCAACCTAATGCTTGTGTTATGGTAACAAGATGGCTGATAAACTACTTATATACAATTTTTTTTTGTAAATACATACATATTATAGATAGAAAAACACCCAGACTCGGAACAAATGCATGTAGGTCATACAAATATTTGTTTCGTGCGGGAATCGAACCCGCGACACGCAGCGCAGCAGTCAATCGCTTAACCACTGCGCCCACCGTGCCGTCATAATAATTACATTACATAGTTAAAGACAAAGACATAAACACATTTTAAAAGTACAGTAAACAAAAGTATACAGCTTCTCGTCAGTCATACGCTCATCTCACAATACCCCAGACATAATGACAAGATCTTCTTCCATCCATCCGCGAACACATCACAGTCAGGCTTAGCGTCCAAGAGCACGTTAAGCGCAGAGTGTGCGAGGAACCGGAGACTGGGCTCGCGGGACGTTTCGACTCCAAGACACGGCGAACAATCTATGCCTCCTGCCACGGTTGTAGTTTACCGGAGCAAAAAGATGGGACAACTCGTCAAGCAGTTCAGGAGCATCAGTTTTACCGTGAAGGATCTTAACCATATTAATAATTTGGCCGTTATTTTTCCTGACCTCGAGAGAATTGTACCCTAAGCAGCCTCAAAGCTTGAAGGGTACATAAACGGATAATAACCATTAAAACGTTTATAACTGGATGCGGAAGGCGGAGGATAGAGTGTTGTATCACACAGCCTGGAAGAGACCTATGTAAAGCAGTGAACTGTGACAGGCTGAGTTGATTGCTGATGACATGTCAGAAGCCTTCAACCTCTCGTAGCCAAGAATCTACTATCCTTTACCATCCCACTGGTAAAAAATCTTTAAGAGCCTGCATTTACCAAACCCTATCAAGACAGCCACCTTTACTCTCACAAATCTGACCCCAACCTTTCGTTCCTACAGTTCAAACATGCGCAAACGCACAAATAAGCGCCACGATATGCGCACGCGGCGATCAGTGGTTGCGCAACAATCTAGTACAACGGGAAAAGGGTTCAAGAGGTTACAGAGTTATAAATAGTTGAACAAACAGGTGATAGTGTTAAGATTGTTATTTATTACATCATGTATTTAGGGTAGAGCACGTCCGGGGAGTAACTAGAGCAGTAGTAGTAAGTTTTAGGTCGTGGGTTCGAACCCAGACATGCTCTTTACTTAGTGCAAATAATTTCATCACCACTGCTCTCAAAACGGCGAAGGAAAATGTCGTGAGGAAACCGGCATGTCCTAGAACCAAAAATTCGAAGACTTGTGACATCTACCAACCTGCACTGGGCCCGCGTGGTAGATTACAGCCCACTCCCTATCGAAGAGAGGAGGCCTGTGTCCCAGCAGTGGGAACATTATAGGGTGATTGTACTCGTCCAGGGAACTATACAAGTATACAACCACCATGCTTATTTATGCTGCCAAGAAGCGGTGCCCTGTTCCGGTACTTCCATTCCAATGCGTTTGAAGGTAAGATAGCTGGGCAATTAGAGGCACATGGGACATTTTGATATGACGAAGACAATGCTTGATGGTGGTTTTTTGGCTACATGATGATGAGACGTTTCAGTTTGTTCTCTGAGAGAGCAACGCACCAGTAGTCCGCAGCGATGGGTCTGGTATTGCAAATGTCCATAGTCTTGAGAATTTAGATGCTGGCGGTTGTCACAGATGGCCCTAGCGACCTCGCGACTGTGCGATAATAGCTCATGCATTACATGTGCAAAAAATATCGCCCATGGCGACCAATTTCAGCGAAAACCTTCGGCGCGGGAGATATTATAGTGCACAAGTGTGCGCAGAAACAGGTGCACTCTCTCTCTTATTGTCCGATGGGACGGCAATCCGACACGACCGGAGAGAGATCAGGCGCAGGACCAACGGCTTAACGTGTTTTCCGAGACACGGGGGTATCACACCGCCAACTTCCGAACTGCTGTTATGGAGATATCCCCAATAGAAAAAACCTAATGCCTTGGATATGTCTACGTGAGAAATGACATGACTAAATATTTATTTTCCTCTTGTTTATCAAACGCAGTTCTTTAATAAGAAGAGCGTGGCTTGTAGATACCGTTTTATCACTCTGTAACACAGAGGTTACACAATTTAAGAGACGTCAACATTACTTTCTTTTTAAAAGAGATCTGGCAAATATAATCTTGGCAAATGTTTTCATGTTGATATTTTTTATCGGAACGAATTTTTTTTACGGCGGCTTGCGATAGGAGTACCTACCAAACGAAGAAGCTATATTCTATGCGTTGAGTTTTCATGGATTCCGAGGGTGCTAAAGCCTCAAAATGGAAATCCAAGATGGCCGCTGCGAAAATTTTCTAATTTTTCATCATCGGTGTCGTTTTCATGGTTTTCGAGGCTTTTCTCTTTATTATGATCTTAGTTTAGATTATGCATTTCATTAATGGTATCACTACAAAAAGTGGCTGGAGGAATGAGGAAAATGCCGTGAGGAAATTTTTTAGCTATGAATGTCGATGGCTGTAAGAGAAAACCAAAGAAAATTTGGACAGACTTTGTGAAAGATGAAATGGCTAGAATGGGAGTGACTATCGAGACAACGACTAATAGAAAAGTATGGAAGAAAAAATATGTCGCGCCGACCCCAAATAAATTGTGATAAGAGCAGAAGAATGATGATTCAGTACAAAAAGAATGCCATACCACCCCTTGGCGGCTATCAGCTCTGAACAACGTAGGGGTATATAATATTGTTGCGGTATCTACAACGCCACATGCGAACTAGGCGTCATACTGACGTCACGTAAAATTCTGCATCGCGCAAGCAGAGTTTACCGCACAACTAGCATATATACAACAGCCCGACATGATTCATCGGGCAGTTGCCCGCCAGACACAACACCCGTCTGGTCGGAGGATCCTCCCTTTTCTATGGAGGATGAGTGAACTTTATATCTTGTTCCTCATACCCCTATAATATCCTCCCAATATCCAAAGAACGGACCCTCACTATCTTCAAGTTCCTTATCATACAAGCCACGCGTGCAATCACACGTGGCTTTGTTTACAAAATAACGTATCTATTATGATGTGTTTACGGCTGATAATTGCCTGGCATTGTAGTAAGGTCTGATAAGAATTCATGCTCAAAATAGATGTGAATTTATTAGAATAGGGATTCACTAGACTGGTCTAGTTTGTACGTTTTCTATCTATATCAGTCTATACTAATATAAAGCTGAAGAGTTTGCTTTTTTTTTTGTTTTTTTGAACGCGCTAATTTCTGCAACTACATACCTGCATTGCGATTCTGTAACCATCTCACCGTAAAAACTTAGTGGAAGTGAGCGTGGAGTAAGCAGTCATTCCAACTAATGCTAGGGATTGACACTATTCATAGCTCACTCTAAGCTCACTTCACCTAACTTTTCACAGTGAGATTTTTACAGAATCGATCGGCAGCTGGTCTTTTCCGTAAACATGAAAACCGTGAAAACTTAGGTGAAGTGAGCGTGGAGTGACCTGTCATTCCAACTAATGCTAGGTGTGCGGGACAATGAGTGATGTGTAAAAGACAATATGTGCGCGAGACAATAAGTAATGTGTAAAGACAATACGCGCAAACAACAATATGTATGATTGTATAGAATAAATAACTATTTAATTATGTTTGTCAGATGTCTAGATTGTATAGAATCAATAACTACTTAATGAATAACTTTATGATTAATTAGATTGTGTAATAGTAGCTAAATCAGATTCGTTATGTTTACTTTGTATAGAAAATATAATCAGAGCTGTGATTGGGTGCAATCACAGACTCAGGGTCCTGACTCCGAGCAGGTTCAGACAAGTCTGAACCTGTTCGAGGACGTAAACGTAGATAGGGTAAAATACATAATTTCATAGGTCTAATAATCCTAAGATATAATAGAGGTACCCACTACTTGTGCCTATGTAGCTGGGGTACTAATATAGGTTAACTCGAGAAATGTCAATATAGTTCAAAAGTTCAGAATTTTCTTCGAAATTATTGTACCAAGTGCTCCTGTAAGTAAATCTATTTTATAACTGCAACTGTTTTAATTTGTGTCCACCATACCAGTACAGAGTTAATGTACACACGTACATTAAATGGTCCTTCGCACCGGATAAGTGGAAATAGCTGCCTGCAGTCTGAAGATTATCGTAATAATATCGTCGGTCATCGGTTTGCATCATGCCAGTCACACGATCAGATGGAAAAGGTCACAAGCCACCTAAGAAGCAGCCTTCGCCAGAAGAAACCGCTACCACGCCAACATCGGGTACAAGCACGGATCCCGGGACGGCCACTACAGGGACAACGACCACGGGGACCACCGCCGAGACAAGTACCACGGAATATACTGGTACTTCGTCAGCTACATTGACGTCCGCCGTATCGATGCCCGCCGCCGCCGCCGCCGCCCCGCTCGCCGTCTCGCCGCCCGCTGTGATCGCCGCTGCCGTCGCTGCTGCCGCCGCTGCTAAGCCTCACTCCGTGACGCCTTCATCTGCAACAACGCTACCTATCGACGCGACTACGAAGCTACCGATGAACCCGCCTACCACTGTTGGTAATAATACGAAAGGAGCACGACCCGCAACAGAAACATCTACAGTCAAGCGGGTCAGAAGTACAGTTGGTCTACCACTGCCGAGCAGACCACGTGAACCTCGTTCCCCTAGCAAGAAGGGGGGAGGCGGGGCATCTACACACAGCAAGCTGAAAGCCTACAAGTTAGCGAAGGCTAGAGAAGACTTGCTACGCCTTCAAATAGAGCTAGCCACAGCACACATAGCTACTTTGGAACATGAAGATTCCGAAGATGAAGAAGATGATGTCTCCATCTACTCCAAGGAAGAAACAAACCGAAGAGTGGACAACTGGCTGGAAAACCAACAGAACAGACCTACGCTCGCGATCGCCGACCAACAGAACCGTCATACAGAAGTGCCAGTGATCACGTGCATAGACAATAACATTCCAGTGACCAGTGATAAATATCATCGAGTGCAACAGTTACCGGCGGGAGGCCAATATAACCTCACCCCGTTCGCCACAGACAGTAACATTCCAGTGATCAGTGATAAACATTATCAAGTGCATCGAGTGCAACAGTTACCGGCGGGAGGCCAATATAACCTCACCCCGTTCGCCACAGACAGTAACATTCCAGTGATCAGTGATAAACATTATCAAGTGCAACAACCGCAACAGTCAACAGCGCGAGGCCAGTCTGACCTCACCGCGCTCGCCGAAGCAATCACACGCGCCGTCAACGCAGGTCAACGACCGAGGTTTGTCGAACTACCCATATTTAGTGGATCACATCAAGAGTGGTTACCCTTTCGCGCCGCTTACTATGAAACTGAAAGCATGTATACGACAATTGAGAATACAAACAGACTACGAAGAACATTAAAGGGTAAAGCAAAGGAAGCAGTCGAATGTCTGCTGATTACCAACACACATCCAGCAGATATTATGAAGACCCTAGAGTCGAGATTCGGAAGACCAGAGTCCATCGCCATGATGGAAATGGAGGCGCTCCGCGCTTTGCCACGCCTCACTGAATCACCGCGTGACATCTGTATCTTTGCTACGAAAGTATCCAACATCGTAGCAACATTGAAGACACTCAACTGTATACATTATTTATATAATCCAGAAGTTTCGAAGATCGTCATAGATAAGCTTACGCCTACGCTTCGCTACAGATACTACGATTTCTCATCTATACAACCGAGAGAAGATCCAGATTTAGTGAAGTTAGACAAGTTCCTTAAGAGAGAAGCGGACTTATGTGGACCATACGCCCTACCTGAACAACTAACATCAGGTACAGCGGCCACTCTACAGAAGAAAACACAGAAGATCCACAACGTAATAGAAAAGACAAGTGTATCAAAGTGTCCTGTATGTGATGAAACCGGTCACAACACAGTCGACTGTGAACAGTTCAAGAAGTTAGATGAAAACGGCAGGTGGGACACAGCCAAGTCCAAGCGCCTATGCTTCAGATGTCTTCGATACAGAAACAAGACTCACAGCTGCCGACCTCGTCAGTGTGGTATCAACAGCTGCAAATACTCACATCATAAGCTGTTACACTACACTAAGAAGAAAGAGAAGGCAGAGACTAAAGAAGAAGAATCGAAAGAAGCTACAGAAGTCATCAACTCAGCCTGGACTGTCAAGAAGAAGCAGTCATACCTAAAGATCCTACCAATACAAGTCAAGGGTCCAATGGGTACAGTCGACACCTTCGCATTGATGGACGACGGGTCAACGGTCACATTAGTCGACGACAACGTGGCAAACAGCATCGGAGCAACGGGCCCCACAGACCCATTGAAAATAGAAACCATCAATGAGTTAAAAGCGTCTGAATCAACTTCACGTCGAGTCAGCATCAAGTTGAAAGGGCTCAACGATCATGAAGAACAAGTACAAGCTCGCACAGTAAAGAACCTGCATGTCTCTTCTCAACGGGTACCGACAGAAACGGTGGATGGATGCAAACACCTAACAGACATCCGCGACCACCTCACATACGCAAATGCAAAGCCGCAAGTACTAATAGGGCAAGACAACTGGCATCTTCTGTTGACATCAGAAGTCAGAAGAGGAACCAAGAACCAACCAGTGGCATCCCTCACGCCACTGGGTTGGGTACTCCACGGCAGCCAGACACGAACCGTCGGACATAACATCGACTTCGTGTCTCATATCACAGAAGAGCCAGAAGATAATCTAGAAGTACTAGTAAAACAATACTTCGAGATGGACGCGCTCTGCATCAACCCTAAGAGGCCAAATACAGACCCAGAAGAGCAAGCACTTCGAATATTGGAGAAGACTACAACCGTGACAGAGGAAGGAAGATACCAGACCAGTCTCCTCTGGCGCAAAGAAGATGTCACATTTCCTGACAACTACGACAACTCACTGAAACGACTCTTCAACATAGAGAAGAAGATCGATCGTGATCCAGAATTGAAACAGAAATATACAGAACAGATGGAAGCTCTCATCGTGAAGGGTTACGCTGAGCCAGCTCCGACACAGAAAACGCAGAACAAGACCTGGTACCTACCACACTTCGCCGTAGTCAACCCGATGAAACCAGATAAACTACGAGTAGTCCACGACGCGGCAGCCAAGACAAAAGGAGTCGCCCTCAACGACATGCTACTCAAAGGGCCTGATCTCCTACAGTCACTACCAGGCGTCGTCATGAGGTTCCGACAACACATGATCGCGGTCACAGCGGACATCAAAGAGATGTTCATGCAAGTCAAACTACGTACAGAAGACAGAGATGCATTACGCTATCTATGGCGTGGGGATCGACGAGACGACCAACCTCCAACAGAGTACAGAATGACGTCTCTGATATTTGGCGCATCATGTTCACCATCGACAGCGATATACGTAAAGAACTTGAACGCCAAGCAACATGAAAAAACCCACCCAGAAGCCGCAGCAGCAATAATAAAGAAGCACTACGTAGACGACTACCTAGACAGCTTTCGTAGTATCGAAGACGCTGAACGCGTCACTAAAGACGTACGAGAAGTACACAAGAAAGCATGCTTTGAATTAAAGCAATGGAAATCCAACTCACCGACACTCCTAGAAACACTCGGTGAGAAGGAAGAAGCAGATGACCTGGAACTCTATAATACAGAAGAAAAAACAGAACGAGTACTGGGCGTGACCTGGAAGGTAAACTCAGACGAGTTCACTTTCAACCTCAACCTAACTAGAATCCCATCGACGCTAATAGAAGGGAAAAAGCCCACAAAAAGAGAAGCTCTACGAATAGTTATGTCACTATTCGACCCGCTTGGTTTCGCCTCACCTGTTACCATAAGAGCAAAGCAACTGCTGCAAGAAGTCTGGCGCAGAGGGACAGCATGGGACGACGAGATCGATGAGGACCTGGCAGAACACTGGAAGACCTGGATGACTCACCTAAAGGGTCTCCGCAACATAGCAATACCGAGACAGTACCTCCAGTACAGTGAAGCCATCTCACTCCAACTCCATGTCTTCACCGACGCCAGCGAGTCCGCCTACTCTGCAGCCCTATTCTGGAGGGCAGTAACAACAAACAACAAAGTCAGCTTGTCACTGGTAATAGCCAAAGCAAAGGTGGCACCGTTAAAACTAACATCGATACCAAGGATGGAGCTACAAGCAGCAGTCATGGGAGCTAGACTCGCAGAAACAGTAGTTGAAGAACACGAAAGAAAGCCTGATCGCAAGGTGTTCTGGACAGACAGCAGAACGGTACTCACCTGGATAAAGACAGGGTCAAGGTCATACAAACCTTACGTGGCTCATCGTCTAGCAGCGATCGAAGAGAGCACCAAAGTCAACGACTGGCGATGGGTCCCGACGAAACTGAACGTGGCAGACGACGCGACGAGAGACGTCCCACCAACCTTCAACCAGGACCATCGCTGGTACAGAGGCCCCGACTTCCTCTATGAAACGGAAGACTTCTGGCCGACCGACACCTCTGCACCTGCAACAGAATCTTCTGGAGAAGAGAAGATATGCCATGTGAGCAACAAGAAGGGACAGAAGTTAACAGAAGGTTTACCTGATCCCACCAGATTCTCCAATTGGGATCGCCTCCGATACACAGCAGCACGCGTTCTTCAATTTATTGAGCTCTGCAAACCCATAAAACAGAGCGTCAACTACAGAAAGACAAAGAAGAACGCAGAAGCAGACCCAAGTTGGACAAAGGTAAAAAGGCCAGCAGTTCAACGAACAACAGCGACACAGAGGACAACCCCACTTAGAGGGAAGAAGCTGACGCCCATCTCAGCCGAGCTTCTCAGGTCAGCAGAAGACCTTCTCATGCGCTCCTCTCAAGAAGACAGCTTCGCAGACGAAATAGACGACCTGAAAAAGCTAAAAATCGTCAGCAAAGAGAGTCGTTTGTATCAGCTGAGCGTCGAGTACATCAACGATGCCATAAGACTACGAAGCCGAATCCTAGCTGTCCAACACATGACAGACGAATTCAAGACGCCACTAGTACTCGACGGTGACCACCCCACTATTAAACTGTGGATACTGTCGATTCATCACAGACTACATCACGCCGGTATAGAAGCCACCGTGAACGAGTGCAAGCAGCAATACTGGGTACTACGACTACGCCCCATCACACGGGCGCTACTACGAAGATGCCTGTTCTGCAGAATGAGAACACAGACGCCACCGCATCCGCGAACAGGCGACCTACCGGCATGTCGCCTAGCTCATCACAAGCGACCCTTCACATACACGGGGGTCGACTATTTCGGACCTCTATCAGTGACCGTCGGACGCGCTCGTCAAAAGAGGTACGTGGCGCTATTCACATGCCTCACAACACGCGCCATACATCTAGAGGTAGCCAACTCTCTCACCGCCGACTCAGCAGTAATGGCCGTCAGAAGAATGATAGCACGACGTGGCTGTCCGACAGAGATATGGTCGGACAACGGGACCAACCTGAAAGCCGCCGACAAGGAACTTCGACAAGCAATCGACGAAGCGACGGCTGAAGAAGCTGCGAAGCGGACCATCGCGTGGCGCTACATTCCACCAGGGGCCCCATTCATGGGCGGGGCCTGGGAGCGCATGGTTCGATCAGTCAAGACAGCACTCGCCGCAACACTACACGAACGCTACCCCACAGAAGAGGTACTTACCACCTTGCTAGCTGAGGCGGAGTACACAGTCAACAGCCGCCCGTTGACGCACGTGTCAGTCAACGCTGAGGATCCAGAAGCCCTGACCCCAAATCATTTCCTATTGGGAGGAACAGGGCGAGTACCTCAACCAGGCACATTCAGAGAAGAAGACACCATATCAAGGTCCAGCTGGCGAGCAGCACAAAGGCTCGCTGACCTCTTCTGGAAGCGCTGGGTCCAGGAGTATCTTCCGGAGCTGCAATACCGGCGGGAGCCGCATGGAAAAGGGCCCAGAATACAGGTCAATGACCTCGTACAGATCGTTGACCCCAACCTGCCTCGCAATACATGGGCACGAGGCAGAGTCATCGCGACGTATCCAGGCCCCGACGACATAGTACGCACGGTGGATGTACGCACTAAGGGAGGCGTGCTACGACGGCCGGTGAGAAAGCTGGTACTCCTGCCTCTACAAACAGAAGATAAACCCGCACCGGTTACAGATGCGACACCGTCGCACGGCGGGAGTGATGTGCGGGACAATGAGTGATGTGTAAAAGACAATATGTGCGCGAGACAATAAGTAATGTGTAAAGACAATACGCGCAAACAACAATATGTATGATTGTATAGAATAAATAACTATTTAATTATGTTTGTCAGATGTCTAGATTGTATAGAATCAATAACTACTTAATGAATAACTTTATGATTAATTAGATTGTGTAATAGTAGCTAAATCAGATTCGTTATGTTTACTTTGTATAGAAAATATAATCAGAGCTGTGATTGGGTGCAATCACAGACTCAGGGTCCTGACTCCGAGCAGGTTCAGACAAGTCTGAACCTGTTCGAGGACGTAAACGTAGATAGGGTAAAATACATAATTTCATAGGTCTAATAATCCTAAGATATAATAGAGGTACCCACTACTTGTGCCTATGTAGCTGGGGTACTAATATAGGTTAACTCGAGAAATGTCAATATAGTTCAAAAGTTCAGAATTTTCTTCGAAATTATTGTACCAAGTGCTCCTGTAAGTAAATCTATTTTATAACTGCAACTGTTTTAATTTGTGTCCACCATACCAGTACAGAGTTAATGTACACACGTACACTAGGGATTGACACTATTGATAGCTCACTCTAAGCTCACGTCACCTAACTTTTCACGGTGAGATTTTTACAGAATCGATCGGCAGCTGGTCATTTCCGTAAACATGAAAACCGTGAAAACTTAATTTTTTTTTGGATATCTTGTGGTGGGAACTAAAAAGTTTTATTATTATTATTGTTAATTGATAGCCCTATTGATTGATACATATTGAGGAAAGCTATGATAGGCTATTGAATATCACGCTACGACTATTTACGCTTTCTTGATGGGCATAAGGGTATGTAGCGGTATCTACAACGCCACATGCGAACAACGCGTCATACTGACGTCACGCAAATCCTGCATCTCGCAAGCAGAGTTTACCGCGCAATTAGCATAGATACAATTTCCCAACATCAATCGTTGGGCAATTGCCCGCCAGACACAACACCCGTCTGGTCGGAGGATCCTCCCGTTTCTATAGAGGATGAGTGGACTTTACACCCCGTTCCTCATACCTCTATAGCGTGAAATTTCTTGTTCCCCGCCTCTAAACTGTACTGTAATTCGTTTTCTGTGTATTTTACAAATTTTTAGTGTACACGAGCCAAACACGTTGACGACAGAGGCAACTACAACCGTCAACAACATACCGCTTGTGTATTTGAGCACCGTACTCAAATTGCACGTACGTCGACACATTGTCGACGGCGGGCGTCAACGGCTGCAGTAGCTGTCATCACCGGGTGTCGCTCGTGTGTATGCATCTTAATCTTGATCTTCTTCCCAGCGAAAGCACTAGGAAGTGGTGAAGGGCGTTTTTGGGGGACTGTCTTTTGTAATTTTGACGTTCGAAAGGTGATGATTCTCAGCCTAATTTGAATAAATGACTTTTGGTGTTGATTTTATGAGCCCTTACACACCCACGATATACGAACTGTAATTGGAGGATAGTATATAAATGTGTCAAAGTAATTATTTTGATATTTATTTACCTCCGCTTTGTAATCTCAGGAGCAGCTAATCTTCAGTTTCTGTTCTAGTCGTTATATCTGTAACAAGATAAATAACCCATTAGAATAAAAAAAAATGATTTTGAGTTTTTGATTGTTGTTATAAATAATTAAATTAAAATAAATATTTAAGGGGGGCTCCCATACAAGAGACGTGTTTTTTTTTCGTATTTTGCTATTGTTAGATGCAGCTGAATACCAGTATTTTACATGGAGCGACCGCCTATCTGACCTCCACAACCCAGGTACTGGGTAATACGACACCCCTTCTTAAGACTGGTTGTCAGACTTTCGGGCTACTGACGACCCATAACGAATGTCAAAGATCCACGAACGACAGCCAGACCGACGGCTTAACATGCTTTCCGAGGCACGGAGGGGTCTTGGTATGTGAAGATGGACACCCATCCACGAACCAACCGCAGCAAACGTAGCTTAACCTGATCGATCGACCCGTGCGGCTGTTATTACTTAGTCCAAGCCCCTGCCGAAATGTGGGGTGTACTTTCGGTACTCTGAATAACCCTTCGGTGATTACAGGTGTGGTGTTATTGTTGCGCGCCACAAATAATGCCTGATACATGATGACATTAGTTACCACTAGCGCCATCTAGTACCGAGTAGCAGAACTAATAAGAGTCACTAGCGCCATCTATCATCGAGTAGAAATTTCGATGCTAGAACTTTCTAGAACTATCGACATCTGGTCAGTCGGGGCCGGTCAACACTCACACACTCGAACATTGTAGATGTTTCTACAATAGAAGGTTCAAGAACTATATAAGGCCGGGATGAGCCACAACCGGTCACAGTGGGATCAGCGATACATGCGAATACATCGAATGCGATCTTCAAGTGCGACATTGTGTTTTATAATTAATTATTGTGTTTGAGTTGTTATAAGCGTTGTTTTAGCGTAATTTTTGGTAATTCATACCGGCAGTTTTTTTTTTTGCTTTTATCAAAGATATGTCAGCCCCATCGTACCCTTTTACATTGATTGGCTTACTTAAGCAGTATTAGCTTATATATGACTTAGAGTTATTCGTGGAGGACCATAATTAAATGGCACAACTTTTTAATAATCTCCGAAGATGGTACAGATAAGATGGATTGGATTATGCCTACATCCAATTTATTTATTTTAAAATCCTTCACGAACAACTCGCGTTCCACTCCGTTTCGAGCACACTCTATCAGCAAATGTTGCACGTCCTCGACTTGATTGCAAACTGTGCAATTAGGAGAATCGGCCTTTTTCATAAGAAATGCAAACTTTGCGGATGGATAGTGCCCAGAACGGAGTCTTAATATCAATTTTACGAAATTTCTATCTAATTTAGTATCTTCGAACCAGGGAACACGAGATGGCTGACCTTGAATGCTTTTGTACCAAATGCCTTTATCCAGAGACATTTTGAAAAAATGTTGCTTCCAGGAGTTAAAGCATGTTGATTTAAATTTATTTGTATATTCCCAATAATCTGGTTTATAATTAATTATACAACCGTCCACTACCGCTGATTTGGATATACGGTCAGCCTCCTCGTTACCGCTTAGTACAATATGTGCTGGAACCCATTGCAATCTTCATTCTATTTTATTGTTTTTAAGTATAATTATAAGTTTTAAAATATCATACGCTATCGATGTACCTCTGCTAGAGCCAGAGGCGCATCGAGCGATATGCTGGAGTGCGCTTTTGCTATCTGAAAAAATTACTACTTTATTTAAATTTTGATTCAAGACATATTTTACTGCTTTGTAAATTGCTATGAGCTCCAGTGACAATTGAAATGTCACAACTAATCTTATATCCAAACCTGTTCCCTAAGCTCTGGTCAAATAACCCTGCTCCCTGTCCCTGTGATCGGCAGTTTTATTGTCACGAACCCCGAAGCTCGTAACATTATGTATAATATTAATAGTATGGATTTCCTTATGCTCTAAAAGATGAGTCACATTAAAGTAAACGTTTGCTAAGTATGTCAGGGCCAGAAGACGCTTTTGTAACTTTATCTGTTATCAAAATAAATAAAATAATGTCATGTCACAGTCAATTTGGGTCATTGCCAGTCCGGGATGAGAAGGCCCGTTTTGACATTGACAGTTTTAGTAGTTAATAAAGATCAAATTCGCAAAACTGACCGGCGGCGTCAAGAACGCATTGTCAAAAGTCAAAACGGGCCTTTTATTTTTTGACAACTTTAGAAGTGCCTAGGATTTATTACACTTAGGGACTACATAGTTGCCCGCGGCTTCGCCCGCGTAGTATGTCCATAAAGGGTAGCCTAAGTCCTTCCCCAGGGTTCAAACTTCAAAGTATCCTCATACCAAATTTCAACAAAATTCGTCAAGTCTAATCCAACAAACGATCAGAGGGGCAATTCTCGTAATTTTAGGAATGTTCAGTCTGATCTGTCTCAATCTGTCAAAAAATACGTCTAATTTCCCTACATTTTGACAAGATTTTGACATTTTTTTGTCGCCGAAATGAGACTGCGACTAGATTTGGAACGTTTTAAATTACGAGAATACGCCTTCTGTTTGCGGACGAATGGACGAAGATTTTGTCGGCATGTCAGTTACCGTGAGAGGGATTTATGAAAGTGTTGTTAACTTTTACTTGATGATTTTATTTTTTATCTGTTATGTGTATATACAAACTTTCCCTTTAATCTTTGTAATTGGTTTTAAACCGTTTTAGTTAAAGAAATAAATCTGTATGTAAGTACCTATATATAAAATTCAAAGTCCTGACTGACTGATATAATTATCAACGCGCAGCCTAAACCGCTAATCCTACAGACATGAAATTTGGAGGGTGTGTTCTTTGTGAAGAGTAGGTATCCAGTAAGAAAGGGATTTTCAAAATTCCACCCCTAAGAGAGTGAAATGGGGGGATTTTATTTGTATGAAAAATCTTATTCCTTGAGTTAATAAACATGAAACTTGACACGAATACTTGTAAATCCTAACTATAAATTAATATTATAAATGCGAAAGTAAGTTTGTTTGTTACATTTTCACGCCTAAACCACTGAAACGATCATCCTGAAATTTTGCATATACGTTGTCAGGTGTACAGAAACAAGAAGAACAGAACAGAACAGAACAGAACAGAAACAGAAGGGGTCATGACAACATGACCACCCCCCTCGGACCGCGCCTGTACTGGATAATAGAAAAGAAAACTTTATTTCATACAGGAGTAAATATTACGTTCCCCTTGGTAAGACTGATTGGCAGACTTCTAGGCTTCTGACGACCCGTAACGACTGCCAAAGATCCACGCACCAGCCGGGACCAACGACTTAAGAGGAAACGCGGGTGGTGTTTTTTCTATAGAGACGCTCTCACCTGTTTTCCTTCTGGTTAATGACCATATGGCTATTATTTCTTACAGAATAATAAATGTTAGTTACTTGTATGTCCCTATGTTTTCCTTTTTGTTAATACATTATTTTTATAAGCACTAGAACCCTCAAAAAATGCTCAAAATTGCCTTTTTAGACCGCTGTTAACAGAGGCCTAGGGTACAAATTTGACAACTATTAATGAAAAAAGGAAAACATGGCGACACAGTATATATCCTTCTTATCCAGTTTATGAAATATCTTTTAAATTGGTTCAATATTGGTGGAGAAAATAGGCGAGAGCCAAACCTCGAAAATGTGACTTTTTACTTAGGCTATTCAGTCGGATCTGCAGTTGTCCTTATCGCACGCTTATTGGGCGGCCGGACGCCGAGCGCTCGCAGAGCGACAGCGATAGTTTCTTCAAATACCTAATTTTCAAAAGTCTTTCCGTCCTCCGAGGACCGGAGGAGTCTTGATATGTAAAGATGGTCACCCATCCACGGACCAACCGCGGCAGGCGTAGCTTAACCTGATCGATCGACCCGTGCTGCTGTTATTACTTAGCTACAAGCCCGTCTGCTATGACTAGTGCCTTGTCATCACTAACATTTACAGTCGCACATGGAATTATTATTTTCTATCAGTTATACAAAGAGATAATTACATATACCTTCAGGCAGCTTTCTTTTAAATACTTTAAACTAGACATGGGCGAAATAGCTCAGTGAAAAGAAAAAGAGTGATTAGCTCTTTCACTCTAAAGAGCTACATCACTCTTCTAGCTCACTAGCTCTTGTGTAGCTCAGAGATCAGACGCCGACTGTTAGCTCTTAGCTCATTTGACTCTCAGTGAAAGTTCAGTTTACGCTACAAATTCAAACATTTTTATAACTTTTTCAATACGTCACAGTCACTTGAAATCAACTTAATTACCATTTGAAATAACATCAGTTTGAAACATTAGTTTTAATAGACTACTATACATACCAGGCGCGGTCCGAGAGGGGGGGGGGGGTCCATGACCCCCCCAAAATCATTCAAGCTGTCAAGAGTCAGTATGATTTACTTGCCTCACTTACTACTTGGTGACCCCCCTCCTAAAATCTTGGGCTGCGATCGCGCCTGATACATACTCAGGCTCACCTAATTATTGAAATCCAGGATATCCATCCTTCTAATGGCAACAAAACAGTAGTCAGGTGATCTCGCTCACAATTACACCGACCGCAAGACATCCGATAGTCTTCCTGCAAAGTTATGATATTTCATACAAAACCTAAGGCTCAGGGACGTTCGACCGCAGACTAGAGGCGCCATCTATTTTTACAAGTTGATAATGAATGTAGTTCGTCGAAATTGCCTACAGATGGCGTTGGAAGATAAGGCTCTATTTTTGGTTCAGTCAACATATTTTTTGTTAGAAAAATGATAAACGAATAAATCGACAAATAATATAAAAATTCAACTTAAAGGTACCTACGGGCGGAATTTATCATTAACTTTTTAGCGGCGTTCAATCCTTTAACTGAAGCCATCAGCCGACTTCAATCAAAGGATTCAATGTAAAAAAAAAGATTGTTCGTTTAATTTTTGTGAAAAAAAATCTGTGGTTTCTACTCCGTTCACCTTTTATCAGTTAGCCGGTATAACCGAGAAAGATTTGCCATTATCATCATCTGCCTCATCGGAAGCAGCAGTATTTTACATAAAACGACTGCTTATCCGACCCAGTTACTGGGTAAATACGTTACCCCTTGGTAAGACTGGTTGTCAGACTTTCGGGCTTCTGACGACCCGTATCGACTGCCAAAGATCTACAAATGACAACCGGAACCAACGGCTTAACGTGCTTTCCGTGGCACGGAGGGGTCTTGATATGTAAAGATGGTCACCCATCCACCGACCAACCGTGGCAAGCGTAGCTTAACCTGATCAATCAATTTGCCATTATATCGCGCATAACATGTAATTACTACGGCCAAAAATCACAGACAAACGGGCGAACCACACGAGTTAGATGTAATTAGATTAAATGCATTACTTGAAGCCATATAGGAATCACTATTATGATCTAACAAAAGAATATCTGCATTATGATGTTATTTAAAACAAAATTTCGCTCTTCCAGTCGCATCGCAAATCGCTGCCTAAGTCCACCTCAGTACATTTGTGTGCTGGAAGTGTTAAATAAATAAATAGGAAACGCCGACTTCATCTAGGTTATTTTTTTATTTACAGAATAACAATTTCCTTTCATTTCGGCTCCCACTTCAGCCTGGCGGTTTTATCTCCAACATCCGCTACTTGAGTTATGGAGCGCAGGGTGATGTTTCTCTTAAGATCGTTTACAACGTACGGCATTTCATACAAATTTTCAAGTCCTTGTTCTTCGAAAGGCATGAACCGATTTTAATGAAACTTCATACGCATAAGCAGGATACATAGGTCTAAAAAGTTAGTTAAGAACATTTTCGAAATGTCTTATTTTAAAAAAAGATAATTGGAAATCTCTGTTTCTATGAAAAAATTAAAATCAGTCGAATTTACATGTAACACTATTTTTCAAAAATGTTCTCAATTCACTTTTTAGACCTTTAGATCCAGCTTATGCGTAGGAAGTTTCATTAAAATCGGTTCATGCATTTCGAAAGACAAGGACTTGAAAGTTTGTATGAAATGCCGTACGTTGTACAGACGCCAGCACATCAAGCTACTACAATCTGTCAAAATTATTTAATAGATTTTCAACTTTATCGTTAAAGCATTAAGGTTCAAGGTTGATTGGGAAAATTTGACAGTTTCGGGTAGCTTGACCTGCTGGCGTCTGTACCTTTGATACTGCACTCCATTGCCCGTTGGCAAATCTTGAAGTTTGGACTTTTTAAACTTTTTTAAACGTGTTACCCCACATTCAGGAATTCTCCTGTATTATGCGTACCTACTACAGCGTATACTAGCAGGTGATATGAAGATCAAAGGGCAGTCTTACTAATAAAAAAATATGTTACAAATAGTTTGAACTTTGTGACCTCAAGTTGTTCTTATCGTTCGTGTATCAGAAAACCCCGAACTTATCAAATTACGTTTAATTAATGACCATTAAAATCTTTTTTTGGACACCACAGCACGATACATGCGCCTGTGCAAAGCTGCAACATGACACGCCACGTGAACAATATCAGTTGACGGATAGTTTTATTCTGTTGGTTGGGTAGTGATAACCCGTCCCGGTTACCGGGGCTGTCGACAAACCAATATAGAATATGATCTGGCAACCCACTGATAAGGATCGTCTGTGGTGTGTCTGGGTGATAGTGATATAGATTCGTGTTAAAGATTCATTGTGGTCGGTGTAGAATCTTTGATTCAGTATTTATGTTGAACTAGCCGCGCCCCGCGGTTTCACCCGCATAAGGTTCCATCCCGTGGGAATGTCGGGATAAAAAGTATCCTATGTGTTAATCCTGGTTATAAACTATCTGTGTGCCAAATTTCATCCTAATCCGTTCAGTCGTAGAACCAAAGTTTCGAAGACCAACCCGCACCGGGCCCGCGTGATGGACGGCCCACTCCCTCTCACCGAGAGGAGGCCTGTCTCCCTGCAAATATTATACGCTGATTATGCTTCAGGCTATGGGTCCAAAGACCACTGAGCAAGGACAAACAATTTAACTTACAATTTGTTCTTGTAAGTGATAGCTAATAACTCACAATCAGCTTGATCAAAGATCAATATTAAGATGTCAATGATGTCAGTATTGGTTAGCGATGATCAATAGAGTGCTTGTTTGTACTAGACATCTTTTGATAGAGAGAGGAAATGTACTGGAGATAATGACTGGTTTTAAAACGTCATAGCATTTTTCCGTTTGAAATTTATCAGGAGCCGGGATTTTTGTTGCGTTATTAGCGGAAGGAAGTCATCATCTGCCTCGCCTTTTTCCAACTATGTCGGGGTCGGCTTCCAGTCTAACCGGATGCAGCTGAATACCAGTGTTTTACATGGAGCGACTGCCTATCTGACCTCCACAACCCAGTTACTGGGTAATACCGTAATACGATAGCCCTTGGTAAGACTGGTTGTCAGACTTTCGGGCTTCTGAGGACCCGTAACGCCTGGCAAAGATGTGGAAATGGCAGCCGGGACCAACGGCGGGTCTTGGTATGTGAAGACGGTCACCCATCCACGGACCAACCGCGGCAAGCGTAGCTTAACCCGATCGATCGATCCGTGCGGCTATTATTACTTCGATCTTTGACAGTTGTTATGGGTCGTCAGAAGCCCGAAAGCCTGACAATCAGTCTTGGTGGATGTTATGTTAGATCAATTATCTATAACCGAGGTCTATCGCTCTACCATAGACGTGGAACATTAATTTTACCGGTCTACAGAGGCACAATCTATCAAGTATATCAACTATTTTGCATGCACAGATATTTCAAGTACGACTATTTATCATAATGTAATGATGTATTGCCTCAGATAAATACACCGGATGCTGAGGGCTTACTTAAGGCGAGGTGCTATAGTAAGCAGTGGCGTGTATTGGTTTTCAGAAGAGGTAGGCACTTTAAGTAAAAAGTAATTGATTTACTGGGTATAAAAAAAACGTGTGTGGTCGGCAGGAGCGAAGTTCAAAATGAAAATCCAAGATGGCGACTGTAAAACCTTGAAACCCATAAAAACGACACCCATGACGAAAATATGAAAATTATTGTAGCCACCATCTTGGATTTTCATTTTTACCTCACTCGACGACCTCATTATCCATCCCTTGCTTCCTTCGCACGGCTAAATTACAAAGTATTATTTTTAATTTTAACATTCATATTCAGTTGGTTACTTGAGTAGGCAATTAGGCATGCCTACCTAAGGGTGATAAATTCAGGGCGGCGGGATCGTCCGAAAGGGTTACCGCTGCCCTGGAACCGAAAGGGCTAAGGAAGGAACACGGGTGGGTTTTAGTCAGTAGGTAAGAGTCTGACACTCCCTTCCGCTCCACTCATAGCGAGAGGGGTCATTTGATGATTTCCCATCCAAAAAAAAAAAAGGGTGATAAATTGCGAAGATCGAACGTCATAGAATTACGCGTGAGACGTACGTATTTTTAATTTCGTCATATTAACTTGAACGAGTAAACACCAACGACAATGTGCGAATAGTACGGGAGCGTGTTTGTATGAAGGTTGTGTTTTTTGTTAGGTATGATAATTTTGTGACTTTCTTAATTGTGGGGCACACACACTAAAATGTAATTGACAGGCTTATGGTGATTTATCGAGGTAGGCACTGCAATGCACGCCACTTATAGTAAGCCAAACGATGCGCGACGTTTACGTAAATGAATTTCTTGGGACACTGCACCTAAGGCGCCTTCCTCCCCGGGTCGGCGCGTTTTCGTTTCGATTCTGTTTCTGTACCGAATCTGTACAGACTCTTTACCGAGAACCACTTCTTAACTGGCTCGGTTTTCTACGGTTTCTGTCATTTGTTATGGGTCCTGCACTGCGTGGAGGGTGAGGCGGGAGTGACGGGACGGGCGAGTCGAATGGTTCGTTAGTACTCGGTACAGAGACGTGTGTATGCGCTCGGTAAAGAATCTGTACCGAAACTACTCAGATGCACTCGGTAAAGAATCTGTACAGAGTCGGCACAGGAACGAAAATGCGCCGGATCCGGTGAGGAAGTCGCCTTAGTTTCCTCGGTAGATTCTTACAGAATAGCACTATGGATTCCTAGTTGATTCAGACCTATTCGATCTCCTTAGCGTGACGATGGCAAAAATAGCACGAAAAAATAAAAATGGTTCCTTAAAATTGTTTGTCCCATTTTATAACAACCCGAATCTATTTGAAATCAAATGCGTGTGATCAAATTCCCGTAGTTCATAATGCTGATTGATTTGTTATTCGTCCGGTTTGGGGTCAATTTCTATTCATCATCATCAATGACATTGCAAAGTTGTCAATTCGATGACACCATTATGAATTTAAAAACAATATTAAAACGAATGATGTCTGTATATCCAACCAATCATGCGTTATCTGCCGAGCTTTTTCCCAACTATCTTGGGGTCGGCTTCCAGTCTAACGGGATGCAGCTAGCGGCATGAAGTGACTGCCTCTCTGACCTGCCTAAATGATTAACCTACATCAATTTTAATTCAAAGGTAATTTTTTCTCAAATTTATGTTTTACATCAAGACATTTACTCAGCTTAACGTCGCACCAGGCCCTTATGACCACAAAAATATGTATGATTTATACGCCCTTCACAAAAGGGATATTGACTCGAATTGAACAAATTAAGCTCTCTGCCATCAAAATTTAACCTTACAACATGCTAAGAAGTCTCAAAATCATTTGATCATAATCACCATTCTATTTGACAACAAAAAATCAACCTTAAATGGTGCTCAGTTTAAGACTTCAAATCAATTGTATCCAAAAGAACAGCGCACAGTGTACAGTTTTAATTTACAAACGAAAATGGGCTTTAACGTGTAAAAATTAAGGTTGAGATGGGTGACTATTGAAATTATTTGAGACCTCTGGATCTACAGAATTGATTTAAACATGAATAAGTATGTCATGGAATTAATTTTCTGAGCTTTGATTGGTACTTTACATAGTATGCTTGTTGTCATATGCAAATTCCGTAGAAGACCTCTTTTCATATAGAGGAGCAACAGTACACGTCTGTCTAGTGAACTCAGTTTGGAGGTATGAGGAACAGGGTGTAAAGTTCATTCATCCTCCATAGAAAAGGGAGGATCCTCCAACCAGACGGGTGTTGTGTCTGGCGGGCAATTGCCCAACGAATGATATTGGGAAATTGTATCTATGCTAATTGCACGGTAAACTCTGCTTGCGAGATGCAGGATTTGCGTGACGTCAGTATGACGCGTTGTTCGCATGTGGCGTTGTAGATACCGCTACACTCAGCATGAATTAATTCGACAGAACACCAAAATAGGCATAGCAATCTGCATACGATGGTTAATCAGAAGTGTACCTTTAGTACAGTACATATGGCTCTCGTGGTCGCAACTGCGTGGGGTCCTGGGTTCGATTCCCAGGTCGGACAAAGTGTTATTGGGGTTTCCATTAGGAATTTCTTAGTAACAGTGCGGAATTTGGAAGTTGGTGGTTTAAAACTTAGGCTGTCACCACGAATACACGCTGTTTCATTTTTTTTTTCATACCCCCGTGGCTCGGAAAGCACGTAAGGTCGTTGGTCCTGCGCCTGATCTCTCCCCGGTCGTGTCGGATTGCCGTCCCATGATGGGACGGCGATGGGACTCCCATCGGACTATGAGAGTAAAGGAACAGAGAGTGCACCTGTGTCTGCACACACTTGTGCACTATAATATCTCCAGCGTACCTGGCTAATCTCCGTTGAGATTGGCCAGTTTTTTACAGGGAGCGACTGCCTATCTGAAATATCTTCCTCCGCAACCCTGTTACTGGTCAATACGATACCTCTTGGTAAGACTGGTTGTCAGAGTTTCGGGCTTCTGACGACTAAGATCCGACAGCCGGGACCAACGGCTTAACGTGCTTTACGAGACACGGAGGGGTCTTTGTAAAGATGGTCACCCATCCACGGACCGACCGCGGCAAGCATAGCTTAACCTGATTGACCGAACCGTGCGGCTGTTATTACTTAGCCCCGAGGCCATATACTCAACGAGGCAGTCAGACATAATATATTACTTCAGGAGGTACTTCACAAAAGTGAAAGTGTCCTGGTGACAAAAAAACAACTTGCAATCATGTTTGAACTGCGTTTGATCAAACATTGTGATTGCTATTGCTATGTAATATACTTGACACGTTTGCCTGCGTGATATTTAATGCAACAAAACATTTTCTTTTATTGGCTAGTAAACATTCGAAATGAAGACAAATTAGTAGGTGTATTATTATTAGTAAGTGTGGGGCCAAGACTTTACCAGAAGGCCAATTCTCGTAATTAAAAACGTTCAAAATCTAGTCGCAGTCTCATCTCGGCGACAAATAAATGTCAATAGGGAAATTATAGGTATTTTTGACAGATTGAGACTGAGATCAGACTGTGAACGTGCTTAAAATTACGAGAATTGCCCCTCAGTTGTAAGTTCGAACCAAGATAGGCGCCTTACTTTGTGTAAATTATTTCATTCACCACTGCTCTCAAAACGGTGAAGTAAAACATCGTGAGGAAACCGGCATGTCCTAGAACCAAAAGTTCGAAGACATGTGACATCTACCAACCCGCACTGGGCCCGCGTGCGTGTTGGATCCACTCCCTCTCACCGAGAGGAGGCCTGTGTCCCAGCAGTGGGAACATTATAGACTGATTATAGGTTGTAACAACAGTTTTTTTAGGTTTAACCAACGCAGTACTTGTGGAGGTGTCCACAGTTATTGATTTATTTAAAACGTTTTTGCAAAAAAAAAAAAACCGACTTCCAAAGACCGACAGATGGACAAAATTGCTCACGGAGACTCCATGTGAGATGTTGGTATTCAACTGCACCCGGTTAGACTGGAAGCCGACCCCAATATAGTTGGGAAAGGCAGTATAGATAGGTAGACGAGGATGATAGGACCAGCGCATCCTGGCCTGCTGCTGCTTCATCGTGCTGACAGGCAAACAGTATGACCGAGACATGAAGTATTCATAAAATTCGTACCGAACATCCCGACGCAAAAGAATAACAAGAAACACTTGAAAAAACAGCTGTTTTTCAGACATTACGGAAAAAACCGCAAACTTTCATCATTCAATGATTTTCTTGGAGTTACGCCAAAAACTTAAGCTTTTATATATCAATCGCGAAAACCGGTTTCAAGAAGAGAAGTTTTTCGCTTTCTTAAATATCAGCCGTACAAAACTAATACAGGACGCAAAAAACTTTTTTACAAAAAAAAAACAACCGACACCCAAAAAAAATTTTTTTTTTTTACTTTTTAGTTGTACCTACCCCACAAGTTAGTGTGTTAGTGTAAGTTGTGCCAGAAAGCCTTTTATACCGTTAAGGATTATATCGAGGACAAAAAGGCTTGGGATTAAGGTGCTTCCAATTTTTTACATATTTAATGTTTTTATTTTTATTTATATTTTTTCTCTCTGTGTTGTTGTTGTTGTTTTTTTTTTTTGTTTTATTATATACACTTTGACATTAATGGATTTTATATATACTATGACATTTGCTTACTTTGTAAAGTATTCTATTATTTTAATTATTGTGAATGTGAAGACTATGTGGGTCATTTTATTTATATTATTTTTAATTTTTCTCTCTGTTCTGTTAGTTTTTGTCATGGTCTGGCAGTTTGAGTAATTAATGTGGCCTACCCAAATGTCCTTTCTTTGGTATTGTTCGTCGAATCGTCGAGCTCCTTAAGTTTTGAGTTGAGCTGCACGATTTCTGACAAATGCGTGCACTGGCTGGACAGGTCCTCTCAATCTGTGTGGTTCTTTCCTCAAAAGACCATCTCAGACATCGACCTGCATGGTCTTCATATGATCTGACCAAGATTATGTCTGGACTTTAAAAGAGACTGTGACCTCTGAGTTTGTTTCGGCCTTTCTTCTCAGAGTAGTCAGATAGGAAACGCCGACCTCATCTAGTTTTAAAATATGATTGACGTGTAAAAGTGTTTGTACAAACCTACTTACAAAAATAAAATCATTTATCATTTATCATTTATCACACAAATTCATTTAACACTGCTTTCGATCTAAATATCAGCGACAGGAAGTTTTTTTAATTAAAACATAATCAATATAAAAAAATCGTAATATTGAAGCTCTCTCTTTTTTTTTGACAAATAAATGTTATCTGATCTTAACTCCAAAACTGCCCAAGCAAAGTTAATCAAATTTATATGGAACCAACCCTGAAGCGTACCTTATCCATTAAAAAAAGGATTTTGCAAATCCGTCTATGCATGACGGAGTTATGCTCGAACATACATTAAAAAATAAATAAATTTCTTTAAAAAAAAAAAACAATCGTCTTCAAAAAAAGAAACGAAAGTGAACCAACGACACGGACTTCCGAAATTAAAGATATTTTTCAATTAGTAGTGTTTTTTTTTGGGAGAAATGCCCTTCTGATAACATGAAGGAAGAAAAATAAGTCTGCATAGCCCACGGCATACCGAAACTACACGTGCCAGTTCAGTTCAATGACTTTCGGAAAAAGAATGCTAGCTGAGTCTACACAAATATATTTGAATTTCAAAATAGAATCATCACATCACGGTTTAAACGCGTGCGCGTGCTTCGCGTCCCCGACCGTGTAGACATTCTGTTTGATTTTTAAATTAACTAATAATTATTGTTCTTTTGTTTGGGTTTTGTGGTTTGTCTCTTGTGAGACCTTCTTAGATCTCTCTACAAATTAGTTACGTTGACTGCCAGACAACAGACAATAGAAAAGTTGGCGGTCACCGGTGACCGCGGTAGGAGTCAATGCCTTAAGTAGAAAGTAATTATGAAATCGACCAGGGAAACATGGCACACAAAGGAAGGAGGTCTTTACGCGGTGGAACAAACCTGCCAATGATAATGATGACGACGATTTGTGATTTCAGACAGATAAAGTCCATGTACGAGATAAGGAAACGCACACTCTAACTAAAGGTAAGTACAGGAAAGATGAACCAAGTTTCCCATTGCAAAACGCAGTAGGTTTCTATTTTGACTGCCTCATTTGGTCTCGTGGTTGCAAGCGTGACTGCTGAGCGTGGGTTCATTTTCCAGGTCCGACAAAGTGTTATTGAGTTTACATTAACAATTTCTTAGTAACAGTCCGGAGTTTGGAAGACATCCCCGTGCCTCGGGAAAGAACGTAAAGCCGTTGGTCCAGCGCCTGATCTCTCCCCGGTCGTGTCGGATTGCCGTCCCATCGGACTATGAGAGTAAAGGAACAGAGAGTGCACCTGTGTTTGCGCACACACTTGTGCACTATAATATCTCCTGCGGACCTGACTAATCTCCGTTGAGATTGGCCACCGGGACCGAAATCGGTCGGGAAGCTATTAGGCCCCTATGAAGAAAAAACTCCATGGACATTGGAGACTCTTTTAAATTATATCCTACTAATATTATAAATGCGAAAGTTTGTATGTATGGATGTATGGATGTTTGTTACTCTTTCACGCAAAAACTACTGAACGGATTTGGATGAAATTTGGCACACAGATAGTTTATAACCAGGATTAACACATAGGATACTTTTTATCCCGATATTCCCACGGGATCGAAACTTACGCGGGTGAAACCGCGGGGCGCAGCTAGTTGTTAATAAATATTACTGGCTAGACAGATGATGTAGACGACTTTCCTGTAATGACAGTCGTAATATCTACAAGTAAGTACAAGTTTTACGAGTGTGAAAGGAGATAAAACCGTGAAGTTTAGCAATAAATAGATTGTATGAACTGTCGCTCTGACCTTGTCGAGCTCACGTGTGCATCCATGCATTGGGAGCCACGTTTTCAATAAAAATAAAACGTTGGTAGTGGAAAGGTTTTTTTTTTTTCAATGTTTATCTGGCATCCCGACCTGTAGCTAAGCTTTAGTATAGACATCATTATCTTGTCGTCATTGACTTTGGTACGGGGTGAAAGGGCTTGTTGACTGTAGTCGGAACTAAAAAAAATGAGAATAGACAAGACATGGACAATTTGTATACTGGCTGCTAGGATGGGAGGGAGGGAGGGGGTTAATAAAGTGTGACAACGGGGGCCGGGGGGGGGGGACGAGTCGTAAGCTTCGTGACATCCCATGTATAAATCGAAACTATCCAAACTCTAAACTTCAATTCTAACGAAATCATTAAAAGTATTAATTGAAAGCTGCAAAATATGAAAATAACATAATTATTTTATATTAAAAATAAAATAAATTATAACATATCTGATATACTATACACAAAACTAGGTATATATATCTATAAATAAATAATTATACACCCAATTAAGCACATCTAATAATATTTAATTGTTTGAATTGCCACTTATTAGCTCTTTCCTAAATTTTGCTGTGCCCGACAGGGTCCATATTGATCTTTTACCTTGTTTAAACCATCTATGTAACACATATGGAATGCCATAAAGATTTGAGTATTGAGTATGAGACCGGAGACGTTACACCAGGGATGGGGGGTCATACAAATATGTATAAGTTATAACCACCTGTGACATACACCGGGGCCTCCGAAAATCATGAAATTCTTGTGACATCATTTATGGATGCGAATTTACGATGCTTGGAGGAGGCTTCTGTCCAGCAGTGGACGTCTTTCAGCTGATATGATGACTTGACAAAGTGTTTCCAGTAGCACAAATAACAGAGGTTGGTGGTGGTGTGGTTCATCGATGTAGGTGATGCTTTGAGGAAGAATATTCGTATAAAATTGGAATATCCCCACGGCAATATATGAAGCTATAATTTCCATTATAAGCTGACTTTTCATTGTTGTATGTATTACATACAAAAAATGTGAGGTCAGCTAAAACTGGAAATGCATAATTTTCATATCCACCAAATCCGCACTGGGTCCGCGCGGCGGATTTCGGTCCAGTGGGAATATTATATGCTGATTATAGTATGTAACCATTTTGATCATTTGGGCTAAAGCCAACTTTTTACTTACCTACCTACATAAAATAGTTTGAGGTTTATTCAGTTTTTATATTAGTTTAAACAGCTGTTTACGAGCTGATTTGATATTCATAGTTCAGACATTTTGACAGCTATGTGAGTGGGTGAGTCTGATGCGTGTTGGTATATACCTACATACGTTTGGATGTTATTCAAACTCATTATACGATTCAGCATTACTTCGCATAGAAATACAGTTTTCACATCAGTATCTACACTATCCAAGGATAATGGCGGCGGGATCGTCCGAAAGGGTTACCGCTGCCCTGGAACAGAAAGGGCTAAGGAAGGAACACGGGTGGGTTTTAGTCAGAAAGAATCTGACACTCCCTTCCGCTCCACCCAGAGCGGGAGGGGTCATTTGAAGATTTCCCATCCAAAAAAAAAAACCAAGGATAATAGCATAATCAGAATATAATGTTCCCACTGCTGGGACACAGGCCTCCTCCCGGTGAGAGGGAGTGAACCATGATCCACCACGCGGGCCCAGTGCGGGTTGGTAGATGACACATGTCATCGAGGTTTTGGTTCTAGAACATACCGGTTTCCTCACGAAGTTTTCCTTCACAATTTTGAGAGCAGTGGTTATGAAATAATTTACACAAAGTAAAGCGCCTCTCTAGGTTCGAACCTACGACTACACTCGTAAGTCGTTACCACTGGGCCACCAATGCTCTCTGTTCTGTTATACAGAGTGGCGATTAGGTTATCACATTAAATAGTAGCGGTCATTACAAGTTGTTAAAATAATAAAATTTAAATTTTACTAAATTAAAATAGAAGAAAAAAAAACAAATTACTTAAATAATTAGCGTGAAAATTGTCATGAAATGAACCATCCTTGATAATAAGTCACTAGACACGCGTGAGCGATAATAATATGTTTTTTTTTTACTAAACATACACTCCAATCGCCTGACCTGATACGCATGTGCCACATTGATCACATGCATAGCCCATTAGCCATACAAATGTAGCTTAGAACAATATCAAGGCTATATCGTCAATTTACTTCAAAACAATGGGCAAGGCTGTAATTAAAATGGACCGCTTATCAGTGAATATGTCGTTATCAGTAAAGGGTGAGAAGAGTGTCGCACATTCTTCTCTCGACACTAGCTATAAAATACCTTCCACGAGTCATTCAATATACCTAGTCTTTTCAACTATAATCCTCCAGATGGTATTTCAGTCATGGCGGCCAACCTCAACGGAGAGTAGCCGGCGCAGGAGATATTATAGTGCACAACTGTGTGACATAACACAGAGACACAGGTGCACTCTCTCTTCCCTCACTCTCATTGTCCGTTGGGATGGCAGAGAGACCAGGGTTTTTTTTTTTTCGATATGGCCTCTCGCAGTTCAACGCATGAGGTTGTCGTCTGCTTAAGAGCGTTGACAACGTACGGCATTTCATACAAACTTTCAAGTCGTTGTTTTTCGAAATGCATGAACCGATTTTAATGAAACTTCCTACGTATAAGCAGGATATATAGATCTAAAAAGTTAATTGAGAACATTTTTGAAAAATAGTGTTACAGCTAAATTAGACCGATTTTTAGATTAGATTGCCAATTATCTTTTTTTTACATAAGACATTTCGAAATATTCATATTTCCTTGAATACAAAAAGCCCATCAAAGTCATTATCAGCCGTATCTAGCCGTAATATAACGTAACACGCTAACAATCATCTTGAAGGATGTTACTAATCCATTGCTTCATATGCTCGAAAACTTTGTCTGCTCAACAACGAAAATGCGCAATGAATGTTGTTCAACTGTCAAAAATTAAACCCATTCGTACTGTTTGTGTGTTGTGCGCAAATTGCGCAATCAACCCGCAGTGACAACCTACGACCTTCACCAGGTCATCTGTCTACCTAGATAGTCATTTTTTTTTTTAGTCTCACTATAATGTTAATGTTCACGAGCCCCGAGCGTGATAGCAAATAAAGTTTGTTTTTTTTAATTATTATTGCAAAATCAATTTTACGATGTTGAAATACTGGTTTCCGAGTTGACACTGACAGTAGTCCAATGTTTATGAAGTCTTACATAATAACACATTCGTGTTACTAAGCTCATGTTTTCATATTTATTTGACGGCACGGTTGGCGCAGTGGTTAAGCGATTGACTGCTGCGCTGCGTGTCGCGGGTTCGATTCCCGCACGGAACAAATATTTGTATGACCTACATGTATTTGTTCCGAGTCTGGGTGTTTTTCTATCTATAATATGTATGTACCTATTTACAAAAAAAAAAAAAAAATTGTATATATGTAGTTTATCAGCCATCTTGTTACCATAACACAAGCATTAGGTTGCTTAGCTTGGGACAAATGGTGCTGTGTGAAATGTCCAGGGATATATTATTATATTCAGATAAAATAATATAAGATTTCGTTCTTTTTTTTCTCTCGTTGCAGAGTTTCATGGTTTCTTTTTTTTAACCGACTTCTAAAAAAAGGAGGAGGTTCTCAATTCGGATGTTTGTATTTTTTTTATGTTTGTTCGCGCATAACTCCGTCGCTTGCAAATCGATTTGAAAAAAAAAATTTTGTTGGAAAGGGTATAAGTACTCTCCAAATGGTCCCATAAAAATTTTATCAAAATTGTACAAGCGGTTTTTGAAAACTCAACAAAAAACAAAAAAAAATATCACAACAAAAAAGTGAAAAATAAAAACTTTTCACAAAAAAAAACACAACCAACTTCCATAAAAACACTACAATTTCGGAAGTCGATGTCTTTGGTTTTTGTATTTCGTTTTTCGCCACCGACTTACGAAATTAAAGTTATTTTTCACTTTGTAGTGTTTTTATGGAAGTCTGTTATTTTTTTTTTGTAAAAAAGTTTTTATCAACTTTACCATCCGTAAGGGTATGCCTCGGTCAGCAAATCCTACTTATGCGGAAGGGAGTGTATCAGGCGGCCACCACAATCATGGGATTGGGGTGCTATATAGCAGTATAAAAGAAACGCTTGGTAAGGCGTTTCATGAACTGCTGGACGGTGTGCTATACCTATACATATGTATAGGCATACTCCGTTCCCTTTTATAACGTTTTTGTGCAGAAGCTAAAAAGTCAGCCGGTATACAGAAGAGACACAGAGAGAGATAGTTTACTTGGGTTTCGAGTGAAGGAAAAAAGAAAATCCAAGATGGCGGCTGCATTTTTCTTTTTCGTCATGGGTGTCGTTTTCATGATTTCCGAGGATACTGAAGCCGATAGTGAGGTCAAAAACAAAATCCAAGATGGCGGTTGCAATTTTTTTTAAGTTTTTCGTCATGGGTGTCGTTTTCATGATTTTCGAGGATGCTGAAGCAATATACTATAGTATATAATAATTAGCACACTATATACAGCGGGGTAGTTGCATAACACACTATTAGTAGCAACAATGGGTTTAATTTTGACAGTTCAACAACATACATTGCGTTATTTACGTTGTTGAGCAGACCAATTTTTCGAGCATATGAAGCCATAAATTAGCAATAACCTTCAAAATAATAGAGATTGATAATGTTTTACGCAATTAGGGTGCAGCACTATATACCTATAGTGATAACTATTTAAAACAAAGCCCACTCTCACATTGAAAGACTCTCTGTCCCCACTTATCTCGAAGTCAATGCACCTGCTATATCACAACAAAATTTATCTTAATTCAATTATTTAATGTATTCAATTGAAATAAAAAGGTCACGACTTTTTAATTAAATCTTTCAGAGGTCTTTGACACTATTTCGAGGCAAGGAATATTCCTAGTGGAGATGCTCGAATGGTAATTAGGTTGGCTTGACTTGAAGGTGTCATATTGGCTTAGATACGTCAGGATAATATATTTTCTAACTAAACAGACAGCTGTGCTGCTGGGGAGTTTGTTGCGCCACTTCTTCTTCCCAGCGAAAGCACTTCGAAGTGGTGAAGGGTGGGCGTTTTGGGGGACTGTCTTTTTGTAATGTTGACGTTCGAAAAGTGCTGATTCCTCAGCCTAATTTGAACAAATGACTTTTGATTTTGATTCAGGGTGATGGGTTATACGGGGTCATATTAAATTAGCTAGCGAAACTCTGCAGACGTGATGAGTATCGACACCTAAAATCCTACTAATATTATAAACGCGAAAGTTTGTATGGATGGATGTTTGCTACTCTTTCACGCAAAAACTACTGAACGGAATTGGATGAAATTTGGCACACAGATAGTTTATAACCAGGATTAACAATTTAACACATAGGGTACTTTTTGTCTCGATATTCCCACGGGATCGAAACTTATGCGGGTGAAACCGCGGGGCGCAGCTATTAGGATATATTTAATGTTTAAACAAGAAATTTCACGCGGACGACGTCGCAGGCAGAAGCAGCAGTGCGATTCTGTAATCATCTCACCGTGAAAACTTAGGTGAAGTGAGCGTGGAGTGAGCTGTCATTCCAAATAATCCTAGAGATTGACACCACTGACAACTCACATCAAGCTCACTTCACTTGAGTTTTCACGGTGAGATTTTTACAGAATCGACAGGCTGGTAGGTCAGAAAGTTGTACAAGCAAGTGCTGCGCATATTCGTGTACCTACCTGTCGGCGACGAGACCCTATCTGGGTACCAGGGCGCAAGTAGTGGAGGGACCGCTACAAAGAAAACGTAATGTAAATAATTCTATGTTCATAGTTAAAACTTTAAAGAGATTTATTTTATGTTTTCTAAATTCTAATTAGTATTTGTTGTCGATATTTGTTATTAGATTTTGTATCTCGAACGGATAAGACTGTTTTTGAAAGGATTCCAATAAGTAAAATTTTTGTTCATACATAATTACGTAACTTGGAAAATCACTTTTTTGTTTATGGGTAGATTTTAATAATTTTTGTTTTAAATGAAAGGTCTAGACATAAAAACGATAATACCGTTTGAATTATAAAAATCGGACCACGGGTTCCAAAGTTATAAAGAATTTTTTATAATCAAAATGTACCAAGTTAAGAATTTGAACAGTTTTTCTTCTAGAAACTTTTTATTGTGAATAATTAAGTTAATTATTAAGCTGTAATTAGGTTAAGGATTATGTAAGGAATATTATATGTGAAAATTGTAAGGAAATAATAAGGAAAAATAAATAAAACAAGGGCTTGACAGATTTCGGCTTAGCGAAAATCGCGGTAAAAAAGGGCTCAAAATACACGGTCCGCCTTAAGGGAACTTAGGCCGGTATAAATAGAGCGCAGTTTTTGACGAAAAGTCAGTCGCAGCTCAGCCGTCGAAGAGGCAACACTACAAGCAAGAAGCCGAAATCTGCAAGCAAATATCAACAAGAAAATCTTCTTTTATTCACCGCCTCTTCGCTGCCCGTCTCTAAGAAGCCCTTCCTAGTAATTGTACAGACTACGCATTCAGGGGTGCGTGGGACGTATGTTACCAGCGGAGTCACCCGACTCAGAAGTAGTACATCAGAGCATACGTCAAAACGTGGGAGACTGTCCCAGGTACGACCGTAGGTACTGGACGTACCCCGGTTGTCCGTTTCAATTGGTCCTTCGAGCCGGATCCCTGCAGAAGAAGCCAGAAGAAGCCAGAAGAGGCCAGAAGATAAGAAGACTGCAAGATGCCAGTAACCAGGTCACAGAAGGATGCCCCCTCACGCCCCCCGTCCCGTCCTACCAATGAGGACGCGACAGTCGAAGCGTCAGGGTCAGAAGGGGTCACGTCTGCGTCAGCGTCAGCATCAGCGTCATCAGAAGCTACAACAGCCTCATCGGGCACGAACACTTCTTCGGGTACAACGACAACGGAGGGGACCACGACAACAGAGACAACGGTTGAAACTGTGACCACGGCATCATCCAAGAAGGATGAACAGAAGAAGGATGCCAAACAGAAGGAAACGACTAAGAAGACCCCAGAAGATGTCCCGGAAAAGGGTGTTCGCAGTACAGCTGCAACCTTGAAGCCGAAGGGGGTCAGTCGTCGTGCCAGGTCTACGAAGACCACGAGCTCCTCGGCCAGAAGACGCGAGCTGGAAGCCAGAGAAGAATTAGCACGTCTGGAGCTGAAGCAAGCACAGGCTGCGGCGAAGCTAGCCCGTGTCAGACTGGAGATGACACAATATGAAGATGAGGACTCCGTGGTTGATGATGAAGACCAGGAAGAAAGAACAGCACAGGTGCAGAACTGGATCGAGTCATCAGTACTGGAAGATAGCAACAAGGAACAACCAGAGCGACGAGGTCAACACACCACAGAAGAGCCACAGAAGATGAAGCCTGAAGAGAACTCTTCAACGAAAGGAGCTACGATCGAGATTCAAGCACTGGCGACTGCGTTGAAAGAAGCCTTTTCCACAAGAGGAGGACCAGCAGCACAGCCAAGCTACATCCACGAGCTACCCTACTTCGACGGCAACAGCAGCGAGTGGTTGGCCTTCAAGGTTGTCTATGAAGATACAGCACCGATGTTCAACGAAGTCCAGAATATGGCACGCCTAAGAAGAGCACTGAAGGGCAACGCAAGAGAAGCCATCAAGAGTCTGCTATACTCCGAAGCCTCTCCATCAGAAGTGATGCAAGCCCTCAGAAGAAGATACGGAAGACCTGATGCGCTGGTACTGGCAGAACTGGAGAAGGTCAAGACACTACCGAAGATTTCAGAAAATCCAAGAGACATCTGCATCTTCGCGAGCCAGATCAACAACAGCGTAGCAGCAATAAAAGGACTGAAGAAACCACAGTACCTGCATTCACCGGAGATGGTGAAACAAATCACAGAGAAGATGCCGACGGTTCTCAAGTTCCGATGGTACGACTTCACAGCAGCATCAGAAGAAGGCGACTTCTCCAACCTAACGCTGGTATCCAGGTTCCTGAACACAGAAGCAGACAAATGTGGAGCATTCGCAACATCAGAAGAGAAAAGCGGATTCAAGAAGACCAATCGTCAAGCAACGCATTCAACGAAGGAAAAGAACTTCAAAGAAAAGGATACAAGACAACAAGAGAAGACCTGTCCCATGTGTGAGGGCGAACATTTTCTTGTCGAATGTCAGAAGTTCCAGAGGATGTCGGTGCAAGAACGGTGGGCGATGGTCAAGAAGAATCGCGTCTGCTTCAAATGTCTTCAAGGAAAGCACAGGAAGGAGAGTTGCAGAAAACCACCATGCAAAGAATGCAAGAGGTGGCATCATCATCTGCTGCACGTCGAGTCAGAAGAAAGGACCTCGGAGGGAAGAAGAATTGAGACACCACAAGAAGAGAGAAGTGTCCCGGCATCAGTGAATGCAGTCAACAACGCAAGAGCATACCTGAAGATCGTTCCAGTAGAAGTCTTCGGGTCGAAAGGATCCAAAAGAATATTGGCCCTTATGGATGAAGGATCAACCGTGTCACTTCTGGATGAGAAGGTGGCACAAGAAGTCGGCGCTCATGGAAACAAGGAGGAACTGATCATCGAAACAGTGGGAGGCAGGCTGATAAGGAAGAAGGATTCTCAGATGCTGGACCTCACAGTGAAAGGAATCCATCAAGAAGTCAAGAAGACACTGAGGAGAGTCCGCACCATCGACGACCTAAAGCTTGCACCACAGTTCCTAGATAAGAAGAAGATTCAAGACTATCAACATTTGAAGAAGATCGCCGACTCTCTATATTATGAAGGGGAGTCACCACAACTGCTCATCGGTCAAGATAATTGGGAGTTAATCGTGACTCAAGAAGTGAAGAGAGGAAAACCAGGAGAACCAGTTGCTTCAAGAACAGGACTTGGATGGGTGCTCCACGGGTCAGACATCGGAGGTGCGAAACCGGTACACTTCCTGAACACATGTCTACATGTCAGCACACCAGAAGAAGAGATGCATCAGGCCATCAAGGATCACTTCGCGATCGAAGCACTTGGTGTGCAACCAAGAAGACCTACTACAGATGCAGAAGGAAGAGCACTCACCATCCTAGAAAAGACCTGCAGAAGACTCGAAGACGGTCGATTCGAAGCTGGACTTCTATGGAAGAACGAAGAAGAACAAATGCCAGAGAGCTACACGTCTGCCAGGAACCGATTAATCAACATCGAAAAGAAAATTGACAAGAATCCTGAATTGAAGGCAGAATACGGCAAGCAGATCCAGCACCTAATCGACAACAAGTACGCAGAAGAAGCACCTGATGAACAAGAAGACTCCAAGAAATTATGGTACCTCCCTCATTTCTCCGTGGTTCATCCATTAAAGAAGAAGATAAGGATAGTATTCGACGCTGCAGCCAAGTCAAAAGGAAGAAGCCTCAACGACGCTCTGCTGCCTGGACCGGATCTACTACAGTCGCTCTTCGGTGTTCTACTAAGATTTCGGCAAGGACCCCTAGCAGTGGCAGCCGACATCAAGGAAATGTTTCTACAAGTTCGTATCAGGCCGGAAGACAGAAACAGCCTGAGGTTCCTGTGGCGTGGAGATCAGCGTGACGTATCGCCGAAGAAGTATAGGATGACATCGGTTATCTTCGGTGCAACATCATCTCCGAGCACAGCTATCTACGTGAAGAACCGAAACGCAGCAGACTACAAGGAACAGTATCCAGAGGCAACAAGGGCAGTCGAGCTGAACCACTACATGGACGACTACTTACACAGCTTCCATTCAGAAGAGGACTTCAGAAAGATAACAGCGCAGGTGGACTTCATACACAAGAAGGCAGGCTTCGAACTCAGAGGATGGGCATCAAACCAACCTGAGTTGCTGCAAGGCGTGAAGACTGAAACAACCGAGAAGACAGAAGTGGACCTTGGTGAGAAGGAAGAAAAGACACTGGGACTACGCTGGTTCACAGAAAGGGACTCCATCGGCTTCCGAGCAAACCTCCGGAACACTCCAGAAGAAATAGCAAAGGGTTTCAAGGTGCCTACGAAGAGAGAAGTCACCAGCGCAGTGATGTCGACTTTCGATCCATTAGGATTAGCATCGCCGGTCCTCGTCCAAGGAAAGAAGCTACTTCAGAATGTATGGCGAAGCGGCGTCGGTTGGGATGAAGAAATCGAAGAAAAGGAACACGAAGCTTGGAAAACATATCTAGAAAAGATGAAGCTACTACAAGATCTTCAGATCCCAAGATGTCTGGCGCCACATCGCACCGAGGGGGAGTTGCACACGTTCACAGATGCGAGCGAAACAGCGTATGCAACCACAGTCTACTGGCGAACAGAAGATACCAACGGAACATACCACGTCAGCTTGGTGGCAGCGAAGGTACGAGTGACGCCATTGAAGCCGGTATCGATCCCAAGACTGGAGCTGCAGGCAGCTCTCCTTGGAAGCAGATTAGCACGTGCAGTAGAAGAAGAAATGGATCTAAAGATTGTAAAGAAAACATTCTGGACAGACTCCAGCATCGTGCTCTCCTGGATCAAGACAGACCCGAGAACCTTCAAAACGTTCGTGGCTCACCGTCTAGCCGAAATAGAAGATCTCACCAGGCCTCAAGATTGGAGATGGGTGCCTACAGCACAGAACCCGGCAGATGATTCGACACGCGACGTACCAGAGAACTTCGACTGCAATCACCGATGGTACACCGGCCCAGAATTCTTAAGAAAAGAAGAAACCTACTGGCCTGAAGCAAGAACATTCAAGAAGGAAACCACCGGCGAAGAGAAGACAAAAGACGTCGCGACAACAGCCAGCATCACTCACCCATCGCCAGATCCTGAGAGGTTTTCATCATGGAAGAGACTTTGGCGAGCCACAGCAAGAGTACTGCAGTTCATACAACTCTGCAGAACAAAAGAAAAGGTCAATGTCAGCAAAGAAGATCCCGTCTGGAAAAACACGAAAGGAAAGAAGAAGAAAACTGTCGAGAAACGACAACAGTCTTCAAGAAAGAAAATGGAAAGGAACTACGTACCGTTAAGCATAGACTTGCTGGAACAAGCTGAGACTTTGCTACTGAAAGGAAGTCAAGAGAGAAGCTTCAAAGAAGACATCAGACGTCTGGAACAAGGGAAGCAGCTAGAAGGAAGCAGCAAGTTGAAGAGGCTCGACGTGGTACTAGAAGAAGGTCTTCTGCGTTTAAAAGGAAGAATCGACGCAATACAGGGCGTAACCAGAGACTACAAACGTCCCATAGTGCTCGATAGCAAGGAAAAGATAACACAACTCATCATCGAAGAGTTCCACTGCCGTTTCAACCACGGAAACCACGCAACAGTGATGAACGAAGTAAGGCAACGCTTCTGGGTACTGGGACTGAGGTCAGCAATCAAATCAGTTCAGCATCAATGTCAGTGGTGCAAAACGAAGAAGGCAAGACCCCAAGAACTACCAACGGGCAACTTACCCAAAGAAAGATTGATGCACAGTAACCCTCCCTTTACGTGCACCGGGGTAGACTACTTCGGCCCAATGATGATCACCGTAGCAAGACGTCAAGAAAAGAGATGGGGTGCTCTATTCACATGCTTAACTACAAGAGCTGTGCACATTGAGCTCACTCCTTCCCTCTCCACCGACAGCATGATCATGGCGCTACGACGATTCGCTGCAAGAAGAGGAATGCCGAAGACCATCTACTCCGACAACGGAACCAACTTCGTCGGCGCAAGTAAAGAACTGAAAGAAGCATTAGACAACCTGAAGAAAGAAGACCTCACCTCAGAAGCAGAGAAGATCGGCGTACGGTGGGTGTTCATCCCTCCTGGTGCGCCCAACATGGGAGGCGCATGGGAGCGTTTGGTGCGATCAATAAAAACCGCACTGAACGCCACGCTCAACGAAAAGCATCCACGAGAGGAGGTCTTACATACCCTCCTACTAGAGGCCGAGCACATAGTCAACTCTCGGCCTCTCACCCACCTCTCCGAGAACCCTGAGGAGGAGGCACTCACTCCAAATCACTTCCTCCTCGGGCGATCCTGCGGCGCAACGAGAATCGGCAGCTTCAAAGACGACGAGCTCGTGGGCAGGCACACCTGGAAGACAACGCAGCGACTTGCCGACCACTTTTGGCAACGTTGGCTGCGAGAATATCTGCCCACTCTGCTGCCAAGAAAAACGACGGGAAGGAGCAGCGCCACAGATCTGCACGTCGGGGACGTCGTCCTGATCGTCGACCACAGCCTACCAAGATGCACCTGGCCGCGCGGCAGAATTCAGCGGGTGTATCCGGGACCAGACGGGCGGACCAGAATCGTCGACATCGAGACACGAGGTGGAGTGCTGAGAAGACCCAGTTCGAGAGTGGTGCTGTTGGTGCCGGGAGTCTCGCCGAGCCAGGAGGACGGTGCTGCGCACGAGGGGGAGAATGTCGGCGACGAGACCCTATCTGGGTACCAGGGCGCAAGTAGTGGAGGGACCGCTACAAAGAAAACGTAATGTAAATAATTCTATGTTCATAGTTAAAACTTTAAAGAGATTTATTTTATGTTTTCTAAATTCTAATTAGTATTTGTTGTCGATATTTGTTATTAGATTTTGTATCTCGAACGGATAAGACTGTTTTTGAATGTACGTTTGCCCCGCACGGCCCCCCAGAAATTGCGTTTTATGTGTGCACTAATGCAATGTACTCGCCTCTAGGAGTATATGTACCTGTTTCTTTTTCAATGTACCTCTGTACTTTTGAAGATATTTGCAAAAAAAGGGGGCCGTGCCAGCCAAACGTTTTCAGCACGGCCCCCGTGTAACTTGAAAAATATATAGCGTATTGAAAAGTTTCTTAAACTCAAGCAATGTACTCTATTAGCACGTTATATGTACCGCATCAGATATTGTGAATTCGTAATAACAAATAATATATAGATGCGGATAGGGGGCCGTGCTGGAAAAAAAATTATAAGAAAATATCTAAAAAAGACAAAACAATCTTAGCCAAAAACGATTAAAAAATAATTGATGTTTGGCAAGTAACATATGTAACGCATTGGTTTCTCATACAACTTGCTAAATTTGAAAAATAAACCAATTTTAGTTCATTCAGCACGGCCCTCTATAGTTGCCTATATCTTTTTAAATATGACATGTTTGTGTACAAAATTCGGTTTTCTGAATTATGTATAGGAGTACATTCGTTCCAAATAAATTGCGATTCTGCTGTATTAGTACTTTAAAAAATAAATCGGATCTAAAATATCATACATTACAACTTATGGGGTGACCATGATTCCACGTGAAAATGGATAAAAAAAATACTGCATAGATTCAGTAAATCTTTAATAAAATAAACAAATCAACAATAACGTACTATGTGTCAACTATGTGTCACTAACACTACAGAGCTTAAAAGGCTTAAAAAGTCGCAGATACGTTTCCAACAAATCACATTGATTGAACCTTACGTTACCATTAATTACATTAATTATTTGGAATAATCACAGGCAACTAATTTAATATTAATATTGTATTGTATGTGTTTTATATGGGCCTTGATGCCTGAAATAAATGGATAAATAAATTAACCCACGTAATCACAGATGGTTTTTCAAGCAACTATAATAATTAGAAAATTGTTCGTTTCATGCTTGAACTTACGTTATCATAAAATCAGATTATTTTTTTAATAAAGTTAAAAAATCATAAAACTGAAATATTATGTTGCATGTGGAATAATCATAGAAAAACTAGTATTATCCATAAAGTAATCACAGATTATGTTACAACGGTATTGATTTCTTATTAAACATTTCATGGTTTCATGAGTAGATTTTTAGCAACTAATCTTTACTAGATTCTAAATACTGTTTATTTAACTATAGTTATTATTACAAAATAAACGTATTTAAAACACCATGATCCAAAGTTAAAGTCTGGTTCCGGCTTGATCCTGAAGGTGAGATGGCAATCGCTTCACTGTAATTCAGAGCCAGAGCCGCCACTCATAGAATCATATAGTCATCGAACTCCGACGTGAAAGCGGGATATTTGTAAAGGTTATTATTTTTAGATGTATTTAAAACATCAAAGATCACTCTCTAAAACGTAAGTAAGGGTGTGTACGAATATCGAATCTACTGTACTGTTGTTAATTTTCAAAGCTAAATCATCGTAGCAAAGCCACTGATTATAGCTAAGCGTATGGCACTTATAATGGCCCAGAGTCTCCATTGAATTCCCTACATATTCAATGGCACCAACGACTTCATAAATTTGGTTTTTTAAATTAATAGTGACCGGGATATTACACAAAACCATTGCGTCTGTTCCATTTCAATTACAAAGGAATTAACAACAGTACAGTAGATTTTTTAAGCCTTTTGAGCTATGCTTAGCGACATTTGTTGATTTGTTCGATTAGCGACCTACTATAAATACATCTTGAATATAGATTAGGTACGTTATTGTTGATTTGTTTATTTTATTAAAGATTTACTGAATCTATGCAGTATTTTTTTTATCCATTTTCACGTGGAATCATGGTCACCCCATAAGTTGTAATGTATGATATTTTAGATCCGATTTATTTTTTAAAGTACTAATACAGCAGAATCGCAATTTATTTGGAACGAATGTACTCCTATACATAATTCAGAAAACCGAATTTTGTACACAAACATGTCATATTTAAAAAGATATAGGCAACTATAGAGGGCCGTGCTGAATGAACTAAAATTGGTTTATTTTTCAAATTTAGCAAGTTGTATGAGAAACCAATGCGTTACATATGTTACTTGCCAAACATCAATTATTTTTTAATCGTTTTTGGCTAAGATTGTTTTGTCTTTTTTAGATATTTTCTTATAATTTTTTTTCCAGCACGGCCCCCTATCCGCATCTATATATTATTTGTTATTACGAATTCACAATATCTGTTGCGGTACATATAACGTGCTAATAGAGTACATTGCTTGAGTTTAAGAAACTTTTCAATACGCTATATATTTTTCAAGTTACACGGGGGCCGTGCTGAAAACGTTTGGCTGGCACGGCCCCCTTTTTTTGCAAATATCTTCAAAAGTACAGAGGTACATTGAAAAAGAAACAGGTACATATACTCCTAGAGGCGAGTACATTGCATTAGTGCACACATAAAACGCAATTTCTGGGGGGCCGTGCTGGGCAAACGTACATGTTTTTGAAAGGATTCCAATAAGTAAAATTTTTGTTCATACATAATTACGTAACTTGGAAAATCACTTTTTTGTTTATGGGTAGATTTTAATAATTTTTGTTTTAAATGAAAGGTCTAGACATAAAAACGATAATACCGTTTGAATTATAAAAATCGGACCACGGGTTCCAAAGTTATAAAGAATTTTTTATAATCAAAATGTACCAAGTTAAGAATTTGAACAGTTTTTCTTCTAGAAACTTTTTATTGTGAATAATTAAGTTAATTATTAAGCTGTAATTAGGTTAAGGATTATGTAAGGAATATTATATGTGAAAATTGTAAGGAAATAATAAGGAAAAATAAATAAAACAAGGGCTTGACAGATTTCGGCTTAGCGAAAATCGCGGTAAAAAAGGGCTCAAAATACACGGTCCGCCTTAAGGGAACTTAGGCCGGTATAAATAGAGCGCAGTTTTTGACGAAAAGTCAGTCGCAGCTCAGCCGTCGAAGAGGCAACACTACAAGCAAGAAGCCGAAATCTGCAAGCAAATATCAACAAGAAAATCTTCTTTTATTCACCGCCTCTTCGCTGCCCGTCTCTAAGAAGCCCTTCCTAGTAATTGTACAGACTACGCATTCAGGGGTGCGTGGGACGTATGTTACCAGCGGAGTCACCCGACTCAGAAGTAGTACATCAGAGCATACGTCAAAACGTGGGAGACTGTCCCAGGTACGACCGTAGGTACTGGACGTACCCCGGTTGTCCGTTTCACTACCTACGTAGATATTTTTAATCAATGATCTAAGCACGTGGAATCATCATCATCTGCCTAGCCTTTTCCAACTATGTTGGTATTAGCTTCAAGTTTTGTGCTCCGTGTGTTGAACCGACCCGAACGTTATCATACCTATTTTGTTGCGGAGTTATTTTAAAATTATGATATCTCCTAAGATGTTTATTGAAATCAAGTGATGTCAAGGGCATTATTGTTCACAGTTAAATACTTGTGATGAATAACGTATTTATTTGGATAAGGATATCATGATATCAAATTAAAGCATTATTTGCGAAGGTGTTTTGTTACCTTCGCAAATAATGCTTTAATTTCTAAGAAATTTGATTACCATAAAAAAGGTTATAGTGAGTCAATCTTAAAAGATCATAATCATATGCTGTCGCGGACTTTTAATTCCATCATACCGTTTACGCAATAGCGCACGCAACGGAAGCTCTCAAAAAGGAATAATTATTCCCGTTTTTGCAACATTTTCCATTGCTGCTCCGCTCCTATTGGTCGCAGCGTGATGTTATATAGCCTATAACCTTCCTCATGAATTGGGCTATCAGATGCAAAAATAATTATTCAAATACGACTGGTAGTTCCTGAGATTACCCCCTACATACATACAAACAAACAAACAAATTTTACCTCTTTATAATATGTAATAGTTTAGTATAGATAAACCAACATGGGCACTTATGAAACGTCAGAAGCTAGGTGCACGGTTCCAATTATTGGTACCGCTTTTAAAAATAATTGGCTTTTACAATGTATTCAAATTACAGTAGGTATGGTTATGTCAATAAACCGCACTTAGACAAACGTCCGGTAACATCGAGGCAGACCCAGGAGAAGATGGCGGGATGAGCTTGACGCCTACAGACAAGGTTTGTCCACCACACTAACTCAAGACAGAGTGGAAAGAGGAAAGGGACGCCTTTTCCCTGCAGTGGGACAGCATCATCATCATCTACTCAGCCTTTTCCCAACTATGTTGGGGTCGGCGTCCATTCTAACCAGATGCAGCTGAATACCAGTACTTTACATAAAACGACTGCCTATCTGACCTCCACAACTCAGTTAATGGGTAATGCGATACCCCTTGGTGAGACTGGTTGTCAGGCATTCGGGCTTCTGACGACCCGTAACGACTGTTAGAGATCCATGAATGACAGCCGGGACCAACGGCTTAACGTGCTTTCCGAGGCACGGAGGGGTCTTGGTAAGTAGGAAGGCCTTTGTCCAGCCCTGGGACAACATAGAAAGAAAGAAGAAAAGAAAGAAAATACGTTTATTTGCTGTAAACATGACGCACAAAAGAACATAAGAACAAATAAAGAAAATAAAACAATAAGAAATGGTTGTCATGCGTCACATCCACGAAAAACGGCTATCGCTCAGCATTATGCTGCGACCCTATGCAAGACAGAGCCCCAGCGCTGGTTTTCAGCGACAGCTGGCGCCGAAGTAATGACGTCGTCGTCCGGTGCAAACAATAGACATAAAAAAACTGACAAGCTCATCTGTCAAGCTCATCCCGCCATCTTCTCCTGGGTCTGCCTCGATGTTGCCTGACGTTTATAGACTGAAAATAAATAAATCACTTACCATGTATTTACCCGTTCTTGTTCGAGGGTAATCTGAAACAAAACAATACAGCTTTTTATTACGAGTACATTGTCCACGATTGTTCCTCCTCATACATTTTCAAAAAAATAAATAATATGCCATAGTGCCATTAGTGGTTTTACGGGTCGTCAGTAGCCCGAAAGTCTGACAACCAGTCTTACCAAGGGGTATCGTATTACCCAGTAACTGGGTTGTGGAGGTCAGATAGGCAGTCGCTTCATGTAAAATACTGGTATTCAGCTGCATCCGGTTAGACTGGAAGCCGACCCCAACATAGTTGGGAAAAAGGCTAGGCAGATGATGAGTGCCATTAGTGGTTTGGCATGGCAGAAGAGCCCGTGGCTAAATAATAACAGCCGCGCAGGTCGATCGATCAGGTTAAGCGACGCTTGCCTCGGTTGGCCTGTGGATGGGTGACCATCTTTACATACCGAGACCTCTCCGTGCCTCGGAAAGCACGTTAAACCAGTGATCCCGGATGTCATTCGTGGATCTTTGACAGTCGTTACGGGCCGTCAGAAGCCCGAAAGTCTGACAACCAGTCGTACCAAGATAAGATAAGTCTTTATTTGCCTTCAAGGGGTATCGTATTACACAATAAGTGGGTTGTGCGTGGAGGTCAGATAGGCAGTCGCTCCGTGTAAAATACTGGTATTCAGCTGCATTCGGTTAGACTGGAAGCTGACCCCAACGTGTAGTTTGGAAAAGGCTAGATGATGATGACCTGGCGCATCCCACTAAATTGATTTTTAGATAGTGTGAGATCTAGAATAATCTGGGTTTGAGGAACCTTGATCTACTCCATCTACTGACCAAACTGATAAACAAGCGCCGCGCCGGGACTTCATACTATCGATGACAAAATTACCCAGTAACTGGGTTGTCCACAACCCAGTTACTGGGTAATACGAAACCCCTTGGTAAGACTGGTTGTCAGACCTTCAGGCTTCAGACGGCCCGTAACGACTGTCAAAGATTCACGAATAACAGCCGGGACCAAAGGTTTAATGTGCTTTCCGAGGCATGGAGGGTTCTTCGTATGCAAAGATGGTCACCCATCTACGGCCCAACCGCGGCAAGCGTAGCTTAAACTGATCGATCGACCCGTGCGGCTGTTATTACTTAGCCACAAGCCCCTAGCCTGTGCTAATTAAATGTATTTTCTTTCTTTCTTTATTTCGTAGATACTTATAGTCTTAGGGTCTACTCACACTCATTCAGCTCTGTTCAGCTTTTGTCCATAGAAAACATCAATTTTGTATGGACAAAAGCTGAACAGAGCTGAATAAGTGTGAGCAGTCCCTTATTGGGCGTTTCAGCGGAACTGTTATCAGACCAACGTGAACTTCCTATCGGTTCGATAGCATTATCTTGTCTCACGTTATAAGTTTTTGATAAAAGACAGAATTATCATCATGATTTATTTAAACTAATGATGAGTAGAAAAAGTTAGCCTAGTAACAACATAGGAATAATAGCCTCCCGACCGATTTCGGGTACGGTGGCCAATCTCAACGGAGACGCTGTAGCTATTTTCCAATGAGAGCCCTAATTCACTATGACCACATAATGATTCCGTACATCGAAACATGGGCGTAGCTGGGAGGGGGGCAAGGGTGTTCAATGCCTCCCCTCTAGGGTCATTTCGGCCAACCGATTTCGGTCACGGTGGTCAATCACAACGGAGATTAGCCAGGTACGCAGGACACAATATTATAGTGCACATTGTGTGCGTAAACGCAGGTGCACTCTCTGTTCCTTTACTGTCATACTCCGATGGGACGGCAACCCGACACGACCGGGGAGAGATCAGGCGCAGGACCAACGGCTTTACGTACTTTCCGAGGCACGGGAGTATTAAACCGCCACTACAAAACTCCCAGCTGTTACTAAGAAATTACTAATCGAAAACCCAGCAACACTTTCCCCCACCATGGGAATCCCAAGACACCACGCTCAGCAGTCCTTGCAACCACGAGACCAACGGGGCACTTAACAACATAGTAACTACACATGTCCCAAAACTACACGATAAGACGTCGCATCGTGACGCGTTGCGACCGAGCATTTTTTTTATTACCCATTAAACTGTCCCACTGCTGGGGAAAAGCCTCCTACCCTCTTTCCATCTCTCTCTGTCCAGAGCTGCCAAGAACCAATCTTTATTAAAGGAGTCCAGACGGGCAATTCTCGTAATTTTAAGACCGTTCACAGTCTGAAGGCCAACTCTCGTAATTTAAAACGTTCAAAATCTAGTCGCAGTCTCATCTCGGCGACAAACAAATTTCAAAAACTTATCAAAATGTAGGGAAATTAGAGGTATTTTTGACAGATTGAGACTGAGATCAGACTGTGAACGTTCTTAAAATTACGAGAACTGAGGGGCAGTTCTCGTAATTTTAAGAACGTTCTGATCTCAGTCTCTACATTTTGACAATTATTTGTCGCTGAGATGAGATTGCGACTAGATTTTGAACGTTTTAAATTACGAGAATTGGCCTTCAGCTCTCTGTCGCACAACGCTCGAGTAGACTGGAAGTCAACCTCAACATAGGTGGGAAGTCTAGGCAGATGATGATGAAGTAGTTTTGCTTCGCTGTGACTAGCATCTAAATGTGTGTTGAGTGTTTTGTAGCGTACAATCGCTATATCGAGCTGCTGAAAAGCGAATAAATCGCTAATCGATGCTAAAAGTATCGAGTCTACTGTAGACTGTAGCCATATTGTTTTTGTTTGTTGTCGTTTGGCAATGCGTAGCGAAATCGGTGTACAGACGCCAGCACATCGAGCTTCTACAATCTGTCAAATTTCTTTAGTAGATTTTCAGCTTTATCGCTAAAGCATTAGGTTCACGCTTGATTGGGAAAATTTGACAGTTACGCGTTTAGTTTCCGTGGCGTTCCTTAGGCCGAGTACACACACCAAATTTACAGCCCGATTCAAACTTAATGGCGGCTCCCGAACATGAGACGAGTAACAGATTCACGTGTCGTGTCGTGGGTGAGGGTTGCGGTACTGGGTACAGGTCCAGTTCAAAACCAGCGTCAGTCATTAGTTGTCTGACATTTATGCAGAACTGGGCCTATTTGGCGCAGCCGTGAGGCACACAATACTGTTTTAAGTTTATTTTTTCTGTTTATTTTTTGTGTTAATATTGTGTGCCTTATTTAGTACTAGCTGTTGCCCGCTACTTCGTCCGCGTGAAGCAACTTTCTACTTCAAGTACTTCAAGGAATATTCTAAAAAAAGAATTAGCGAAATCGGTTCAGCTGTTCTCGAGATTTGCGCTTAGCAACACATTCAGCGATTCATTTTTTTGAACACGCTTTTAACAGCCTGTAATGTTCCCACTGCTGGGACACAGGCCTCCTCTCTGAGAGAGGGAGTGGGCCGTAATCCACTACGCGGGCCCAGTGCGGGTTGGTTGATGTCACATCATCATCTGCCTAGCCTTTTCCCAACTATGTTGGGGTCGGCTTCCAGTCTAACCGGATGCAGCTGAATACCAGTATTTTACATGAAGCGACTGCCTAGGAATTTTTGGTTCTAGGACATGCCGGTTTCCTCACGATGTTTTCCTTCACCGTTTTGAGAGCAGTGGTGATGAAATTATTTACACAAAGTAAAGCGCCTGTCTGGCTTTGAACCTACGACCTGTAACACGCCGTTATCACTGGGCCACCACAGCTCTCGTGCCTTCTTTAACCTGGGTCATATAATCTTATTTTCTTTCATCCTTTACTGCGCAGCAAGCCTAGCGCACTAAAGAGCTTAATACACTATCCAATTTTAAGGAATGCTAACTAGGAAATCGGCAGATGTAATTGCAGTTAGAAAAGTTTGGATCCAATTTAGTGTAAATTGGAGGTCCAACCGCACTTATAGTTCCTAAATTGTGTACGGTCCTTTTTCACGAATATGCGTCTGCATGCGTCGTCTGACCGATTTAGAATCCAATTCAGTGTAGTGTAATCACTAGCTTCCGATTTCCTAGATAGAGTGTTCCTAGTTAGCATTCCTTAAATTGGATAGTGTAATAAGCGCTTTAGGCTTCAGATAAATTAATCAGCTGTAAACCAGTGTTCAATTTTGTCGCCCGACTATACCGAATCATTCCGACCCGCACCATAACCTAACACACGATTACTCTCAATTTGAATCATTTTGAAGCAAATTGCTAATCCATTGCTCCATATATTCGAAAAATGTGTCTGCTCAACAACGTAAATAACGCAATGAATGTTGTTGAACTGTCAAAATGAAACCTATTGCTACTGATAGCACAGATTACTAAATAGTTACTTCGTCTGATAGTGTGTTACGCTATTACCGTGCAGAACATGATCGTACCTACCTAATAACACTCGCTTGTCAGTGTCAGCCCGGCAGACTGTACGAGTGTTAGAGGTCCTGTGAGTCAGCCGCTCACAATCTGCCGGTCGATTCTGTAAAAATCTCACCATGAAAACTCAAGTGAAGTGAGCTTGATGTGAGTTGTCAGTAGTGTCAATCCCTAGCATTATTTGGAATGACAGCTCACTCCACGCTCACTTCACCTAAGTTTTCACGGTGAGATGGTTACAGAATCGCACTGCTGCTGTTAGTCGGTGGCTGACTATACGTTTGGTGTGAACGCAGCCTTAGCGCAAATTGTTAGGTCTAAAATTGATCGCAACTGATTCTTACGTCGGATAGTCGCGCCTCGTGAATTGTTAAAAAAGATTAGCCAATAGCCACCAATCATGCAGCTTAGGCACTGGTCAGATTGAATTCAAACTCGAAAATGACAGGTAGAGAGAAGCCAGCTGATTATATTTACCTATAAACAAACACCAAAAAAGGAAGTAAGAATAAATCAATTTAAAAAAAGGGACGTCGCAATGCTTTTTAAAATCGAACATGGACCATGGTAATCATTCCATTCATTCTGTCCGTGAATCTATGACATGCCGGTGCCGGACATGGCAAGAGACACGTAGGCCCTTTTTTCTTATTATTATTGAGACTGGCCTCCCTTCCCTCCTTCCACTTTTCTCGGTCTACTGCGAGTGTGGGCCAATCCTCTTTCCATAATAATATTATCATTTCTACTTAGTAACACCTCTTGTGTTGTGACCTGTGCTTACACTTTCGCAGCATACAGGTGCGATGTTTTTATATGTTGACTTATGTACCTAACTAACTTAAGTATTTTAACGTAACCAACATTCAATAAATTTTATGACGGCTATTTATTTAAATGATAACAGTGCATTCGATCGAACGTGCGTGACAATGACAACTTCCTACCTTCATAAGCAAGAAATGTTTAATTGATTTATACTTATTTTTTAAAGATACATAATCAAAGTTAAAATAGCGAACATGCATACCTTGAATTCCTTGGGCAAGTCGATTTTTTCTTACGAGAACCGGTTCCTCTAGAAAGGTTTATAGTTTTCACTTTTTTATTTACTCTTTCAGGTAACTAGCTTTTATTCAGTTTATTTCGATAAAACTAAGATTAAAACTAGTTATACGACTATTTTTATGTTAAAGAACTGTGAACATGAATATTATAGTATAATTTTTAATGTTCTATAGCTAACGATACAATTTAAAACTTAAAATTAAAGCGCCAAGTAACACATCCCTCCCCGATGGACGTTGTTACTGCACTATTTTTTTAGTAGAAACTGGAATGCATCGGTGTTGCTAAGTGGGTTGGTTGTAGTATTCATGGAAACAAGAAAGCTAATCTGTTGCTTGAAGAGTGTACCTTGTGAAGGTTTTTTAAATCATCTGTAGATTTTTGTTTTTTATTTGAAACACAACTCCAAAATAATTTAGATAGTCTTACATAATTTTCAAATAAATATAAATAACCAAAAGTTACGTAACGCTACTAAATGGTAGAAAATTATTACAATGGTAACATTGAGCCTGCGCTGTGATCTACGTTTTGTTATTGCTATGGAAAAACATTGTGTTGTTTGTTTATTTACAGAATTTTCTGAAGAAAATTTGTTACCTGATGCTAGAAAAAATGTTTATTTAATTAGAAATACCAAAATTCTAATAAAATAAATTTTAAAATTATTATGTAGGAGATAATTATTTTTCCAAGCAGTAATATTGTCATCCTTTCACTTCATCCTAGGATGAAACGCAAGAAATCGAAAAGAAAGAGAAAGGTCAATGTATTGCTAAACAAAATGGCCGCTGAACGTAGAAAGGCGTGTCGCGGATACTCCTAGCGATTTACGCCTGCTCGGATACCATAGAACTTCAGTGAAAAGTTTACGTGTTTTATACTGGTTCGTAACTTTGTTTTGTGATTAATATAAGGTGAATATAGTATTTGATGTTGGATGTTCAGCCTGTCTTCAAGGAGCGTCGCCCCATCGCCTGCATTATGGAGGATGTTATGCTGCCGCGTACGGCCTGTACCGTGAGGCCTCGCCGCGTGTGCCCGCAGGCTGCATGTTCGCCTCGCGTGGGCCTGTGTCGATCGCGGTCGCTTCGCCCCTCGCGAAGCTCTCGTACGCCCGCGCGCCGCTTGCGTATTCTAAGTATGTCGGTTTTTACAGCGGCGCTGCCGGGCTTCGCGTCTGCCCGCCGCCAGGCACCGGGGCTTCGCCCCCCGCGTCCCGCCGCGCGCGTTCGGAGCCCTCGCTCCATCCGATCCTTGAACGGAGTCGCTCAGGTAAGTTTTTCATGGTTTTAAATGCAGGTGAAGAAAATCGATCGAGTCAGCCATTTTGTTGAGTATAAATAGAATAAGGCCGAACAGCTAATAGCGGTCATTATAACGGTTATAATAACTCGTAAACTTATTCTGCTGCGAGATAAATTATAAATAATAACAGACCTACGCGTGAAAACTCACTAGAATGACGTCAGTATACGTTTTCAGTGAGAAAAATGCAAGACAATACATGGTACAAATCAATAGTTGAACAAAATCGCGAAAATGTGAAAGTTGAAGTCGGTTTTCGTGGACGAATGTGTCTTACTTTACTTAGTAGCCATGAATTGGTTAAAAGCAGACAAATTATAAAAATAACACTTATGGCACACAATATTATCAATAAATGAAATCACATAACAAAGACTAGTTGGTTGGTTTTAAATTCATGACATCACATCAAATGTTATGCAGCGGACACTAGCAATATCTATTTGCGGATAACTTAATTTGCCGTTCAAAATGAAAATCTAGTATTAAAACAGGAATACTTCCTATATTCATGGCGATAATAATTAATACTTTGAATATTTGTGCAACGGGGTCAAATACTTAATGAAAAAATGAACAAATAACATTCACAAGAAGTAACTAGGTATAGTAACCGGCATGAGTCGTGAGCACAAACTGACACCTGCGCAGTAGTTCATTTTTCGGTCTCTTTGGCGGAATGAAGAAGGCGGGGGGCACCGAGGCTGCACGCGATTGGTTCGTCTGTCGATGCTCGTCGTCTATTGGACTCTCACGTGTCATTCGGCTACTGTACACTTTCGTGCAATTTTAGTGACACACGTTTTTAATTTTGAAATAGTTTATTTTTGTTAATTCGTATTTGTTAAGTCAAAGTAACGGTTAAATTTGTTTCTTCACTATTTTAGCAGTTACTTGAACGAAGAAAACATTTGCCGTAGTATCAGTAAAGGTCAAGTATAAGTTAATACTTTGACTGATTGTGTTGATGAAGAAACTGGCCGGAAGTCACAAAGGCCTAAAACATTACTGTATCAAAATAAAATTTCAAGTACCACTAATATTTTAATTATAGTTTGCGTAAGTAGCTATCAATAATTTGAGCAAAAGCGGTATTAAATAAATTTGGCCGAAAGTGTACGTGCGCGAGCTTGCCCCCACTACTGCCCATCTGTGCTCACGACTCGTGCCGGGCATTATATCAAACAAAGCAATAACATTTTTCTCAATCATAAAAAAATCATGAAACAAAATCATAATTATAAAATCCATTCAGAATAAGATTAGACATATAAACAAACCTTTTTTACAGTCTCTTCAACCGATTTGAACGTCTATTCCATAGGCACATGGATGACTTTAAAAGCAAACAAGTGGATAACCTCTTGAGCATTTCTACCTATTACAACAAAAGTCCAACATTAACCCCTGGCTGCTATTTGAGATTGAAAATGCAAAAAATAATAATGTCCTTTCAGTCTTAAAATGAGTAAATATTGTAGCATGACCTTTGCTTCATACCATTTTTAAAACCTTGCATGTATATGCATCACCAGCTTGAGGTAAACGTAATTGCCCTAATTAAGTAATTAGGTTCTCTAACATAACACACACAGACAGGTTTTTTGCAGCATTCGAAGTAACAGTAGAACACTGACTCCTAAGTCACAGGTTTCCCCTAGTTTAGGAGGCAGATTTTCCATTAGCCATGACGCCATGATGTTGGCATGAGCTTTACTTTACTATCTAAACTTGTAACCTAATCTTTAAATATTTTTTGTAAAGGTTATCTGTTTCAATAAAGTTGTTATTATTATAATTAAGGGGGATTTGGAAGATTTTAATATCTTCTGAGAAGAAAGGCCGAAACAAACTCAGAGGTCACAGTCTCTTTTAAAGTCCAGACATACTCTTGGTCAGATCATATAAAGACCATGTAAATCGATGTCCAAGGTGGTTTTTTGAGGTAAGAACCACACAGATTGAGAGGACCTGTCCAGTCAGTGAAGCATTTGTCAGAAATCGTGCTGCTCAACTCAAAACTTAGGAGCTTGACGATTCGACGAACAATACCAAAGAAATGACATTTCGGTTAGAAAAGTTGCCTGTTAGGGCATTGCAATGTAAATGGTTATAATTACAAATAAAATAAAATAATAATAAGAATATATAATTATGATCAATTATCTTTAAAATCATCAATACTAAAATTAACCATCATCATCTGCCTAGCCTTTTCCCAACTATGTTCGGTCGGCTTCCAGTCTAACCAGATGCAGCTAATTACCAAAATTTATATTATATGAAATAGTCAATCAATAAGATTATTACGAGCATGGATAAAATAGCTAAAGGCACATGTTATTTTTATCTTTGGGCAACAAATATATTTCTAGACTAGCTGCCCGGCGCTACTTCGTTCGCGTGGTGTCCTACCCTACTCGTACACTACTCCTACACTACTCCTACCCTACTCCTACCCTACTCCTACCCTACTCCTACACTATTCCTACCCTACTCCTACACTACTCCTACCCTACTCCTACCCTACTCCTACCCTACCCCCTACCCTTCCCCCTACCCACTCCTACCCTAGTCCTACCCTACTCCTACCCTACTTCTACCCTACTCCTACCCTACTTCTACACTACTCCTAACCTACTCCTACCCTATTTTTAAAATTTTTGCCTGCGTAAGAACCATCGTCGTACTTCAAGGAATATTCTAAAAAAAAAATTAGCGAAATCGGTTCAGCTGTTCTCGAGATTTGCGCTTAGCAACACATTCAGCGATTCATTTTTATATTATAGATAGCAGCCAGATGAGCTGAGCCTTTGACAGTTGAATATAGTATTTTCATTTAAGTACTTCCACAGTGGTCCACCGTCCATCTTCACAGTAACCAGTGTCCTGTCTTATTTCCACCCTCCAATTCAGCGCACTGTGCGACCCATAGCACAAAATTTGCTTACTTAATCACTGCACACATGCATATGTTTACTGCTCTGTGAAATAATAATAACAACCAGCTGATCAAATCGCTTGACACAAGATTAACTGTCTGTTAGATAATTTTCATGTTGGAAAGCCTTTCATTTCACTTTTTCATGTGTGAACCATGAACCATTTTCAATGTATAAGACATTTACAACAAATCAAAATTAAACTCATATTTAAAAGAAAACTATGCCTTGAAACGATTGTCACTTCTAGGACTATAAAACCTACAAAATTATAATGCGGTTCGTTATTCAAAGACACACAGGGTACTCAACTGAATCTATTTATAATCGAAATAATGTAACAAACAATCACGCGACGTTTCCGGTTTAAAAAAAAAAAAAAAACAAGAGACAGATAGGTTTTCCAACAGCGTTGGTCGGTTTTTAGAACAACCAGTCCTGACTCTTCACGGCAATGTCTGGGTTTTGCATCATAATCATGAAGCTACTGCAGTTCGATCTCGTCCGCTATCCAGTTTCTGGATGACAGTCACGTATTCTGAGATATACACGGAGAGATCGTAGAGCGAAAGGGTAGCCCGCGAAATTCAAGTTTTCGTACGTTTTTTGCAACTTGCACGTCAGTATTAAGTTTGATGTTGATCAAAATATGATTCGCGACCGTAACAAATTTCATTTATTTATTCACAAACAAACATTCATAAATATTCATAATAATATGTAATACATTAAAAAATTAACATAACTCAATCATAACTCAAACTAAAATTACCTACAATAAAATTTTCAATGTCAACTCATTAAGAATTTCAGATTAGAAAAAGAAATCATTTAAAAATTACAATAAATATAAATAGTTCAATGTCAAGTTAAATAAATAATAGGAATAAATTTGTCATTTAAAAATAATATCCATATCATTCTTAAAACAAATATAGAACCTGACGCTGACCTGCATTTTGCATAAAACGTATTGAATTTCGCCACTTTGGCTCCGGCTCTTTTAATCAACCGAGGACCTCGCCTTCGAAGCCACTGACGGCACCAAAAAAACCTGCGAAAATCACCAAGTCGCCAGGATTTTTTCTTTTCAGTGCAGCTGACCATGATAACAAAGTTTCAGCCAGGTACCTTATCAATGTATTATCATTTTGCAGGATGTCTTCCCGTCGCAACGGGTCGGTGTCTCGGGCTGCGGAGGCGGCTTCGAAGAACCGCCTGCATATGGATAGGAATCCACAACATTCTCGGATCAACGGTTAGTGAAATTTACTTATTTTTGACTGAACAAATGTAAATAGGTACAAAGACACCCCCTTTTTTATTATAGAGGTGTGAGGAAGAGGGTGTAAAGTTCATTCATTCTCCATAGAAAAGGAAGGATCCTCCGACCAGACGGGTGTTGTGTCTAGCGGGCAACAGCCCGATGAATCCTTGTCGGCTGTTGTTTATATGCTAATTGCGCGGTAAACTCTGCTTGCGCGATGCAGGATTTGGTGTGACGTCAGTATGACGCGTAATTCGCATGTGGCGTTGTAGATACCGCTACATTATCAATAGGGAAATTCTCATGAATACCCTCCGTCTTGGGAGAACGGAGGGTTATTTCGGATACGTACCGACTGAAACCCCACTATTCCTTCTGCCATGATTCGGAGGCCCGGGTTATATATAATTCTGCCCTCAAGCAGCACTGCTAAGGTCTGCACCCTAATTGCGTAACACTATCAATCACACCCTGGGCTTGTGGCTAATTAACAACAGCCGCACGGGTCGATCGATCAGGTTAAGCTACGTTGCCGCGGCTGGTCCGTTAACCATCTTTACATACCAAGACCCCTTTGTGCCTCGGAAAACACGTTAAGCCGTTGGTCCCGGCTGTCTTTTGTGGATGTTTGACAGTCGTTGCGGGTCGTCAGAAGCCAGAAACAACCAGTCTTACCAAGGAGTATCATCGTATTACCCAGTAATTAGGCTATGGAGGTGGGACATGCTATCGCTCCTTGTAAAATATTCAGTTGTTAGTATTCAGCTGCATCCGGTTAGACTGGAAGCCGACCATAGAATAGAATACTCTTTATTGTACACCATAAAAGTTACAGAACATAAATAAAATATATAAAATTTTACAAAGGGTGACACAATGGGCGGTCTTATCGCTAAGAGCGATCTACCATCATAGCCGGGAAAAGGTTAGGCAGATTGAGGACTTCTCTATTAGCTAGCTTTTTTATTAGAAAGGCAGATTATGATAGCAGTTTCATTTAGTTAATACAGACTTCACCGACATGTGAATGTCGGGGCAATTCAGCTGCTAGACAACACGGACATTGTGCGAGGGCTAAAGAGAACCAAACCATTTGAGTTAGTGTAGTGCATAAATAGTGAGTGAATAATAGTAACAATGCAGGGTACACATATAAATAAATAAAGTTCTCCGGACCGTATTTCGGCCATTGTGGCCAATCTCATAAAGAAAGTAAATACATTAAAAGTATTTGCGGCAAAGATGACGCCCAAAAAAAATATAACAAGTTGGGGGTAAACATGCGTCACATTCACGCAAAACGGCCATCGCTCAGCATAATGCTAAGACCCTATACGAGACAGAGCCCCAGCGCTGGTTTTCAGCGGCGCCGGCGGCATAAATTATTCAAAACAGCGAAGTATTTGACAGCGATGTGCGACGTTGCCAACTTTCAGGTCTGTATACATAATCAGCCTATAATGTTCCCACTGCTGGGGCATCATATCAGACTCTAAGAAAGTGGAACGGAAACTTGTGTAAAGTGCAATCAACAGTAATCTAAGTTTTAAAATAATTATCATGTAAAAAATTAAGTTAGATTAAATAAAATTGCTTGTCTTATAGGTTAGATTGTAATTAATTATTAATAACCCAGGGGGTCTACTCCGAAGTGCAAAGTGCGAAGGTTCGGATCGGACCGACACATGGCTGAACCGAATATTATTGAAAAATGCGAAAAACCTTCGGATCAGCTCAGTTGGGTCGCGACCATAGTCAATATTCGAAAGAGTGTAGGATCGGGACCGACCGAACCAAATAGTAACTTCGTAGCAGGAAACGGCCGAACATTCGGCCGATACTACTTCAGAGTAGAACCGCTGGTTTTTTTTAATAAAGGATAATAAAAAAAAACTGCTGGGACGCAGGCTTCGTCTCTGTGAGAGGGGATGGGCCGTAAACCCCGTACTTCACGATACGGGCCCAGTGCGGGTTGGCAGATGTCACCATGTCTTCGAATTTTTGGTTCTAGGACGTGCCAGTTTCCTCACGATGGTTTTCCTTCACCGTTTTGAGAGCTGTGGTGATAATAATTACCACAAAGTAAAGCGCCTGTCTGCGTTCGAACCTACGACCCACAACTCGTATGTCGTGGCCGTGGCATTGTACTTTCACTGTATACACTGAAGACAAAGTTTCAACAATATGATTTCATGTCGAGGGATACAAAGCTGCTGGCAACATTACATATTGCAGTAACCTCAGCGACGTGCTAATGTTCCCTATCCGTGGAAAACGATAGAAGCGACTGTCCTTCACTTTTTACCCTAACGCGCGACTTAAGGGGGTAATGTGTTTAAGAAGCTTTATTTATGTAATCGCTAACTGCATTCACAGTTTTTGAAAAAATGGTAGTCAGCTAGAATAATGAAAATACATAGTTACATTTTATTTTTGAAGCAGTTTCGTATAAGAATTAAAAGATTGTTATAGACCAATTGAAATACGATTTAAGTCTCAAAAAGGCGTACGTGTATGACCAGCACCCTAATTGCGTAACACACGATCAATCGGAATCCGTTTCATTTTGACAGTTCAACAACATTTATTGCGTTATTTACGTGTTGAGCAGACAAATTTTTCGAACTTATGAAGCAATGGATTAGCAATTTGCTTCAAAATGATTCAGATTCCGATTGATTGTGTGTTACGCAATTGGGGTGCTGGGCCCCAAATCTTTTTTATTCCCCGCGAAATCTTACCATGTGCAAACCAATTCAATATCGTGTCTTGGTCTTGGCATGGAATCGAAACGTCAACCGTACGGAAAACATGTATTTTGACAGTTCAAACCACGCCATTGTGTCATAGAGAGTACGTTAATAGCAGATGACGTGATTAATTAAGGAATTGCCGTGGTTTCGAAGTAATTAATCGTTAAGTGGTCATAGTGAATTAGGGTCCTGCAGTGCGATTCTGTAACCATCTCACCGTGAAAAGTTAGGTGGAGTGAGCTGTCAGTCCAACTAATTCTAGGGATTGACACTATTGACAGCTCACTCTTTCACGGTGAGATTTTTGCAGAATCGATCAGCTGATGTGTGAACGTCATCGAAGCAAAAGGAGTATGTAAGGATCGCACAGGTGGTGTTCTGTAGTTTCTGCCTATCCCCATCGGAATAACTCGTGAGTTTATGTATGTATAGACCAACAGCTGAGTCAATCAACTCAGCCTATCGCAGTCCACTGCTGGACTTAGGCATCTCCCATGCTCCGCCACAACACCCAGTCCTCCGCCTTCCGCATCCAGTCTATCCCAGCCACCTTATTGAAGTCGTCTGTCCATCTAGCGGACCACACGCTACGCTTGCCGATACGCAGTCTCTACTCCAGGGGCTGCAGTCTCGACATTCATAGCGATCGCTTTACGACCGAATTCGGTCGCAAAGTCCCGGATTGACAGGTGTAATGTATGGAGTGACAGGACAATTTGGCGATCGCTATGAATTTCGAGACTGCAGCCCCTGATCTCGTCTGTTCCACCGGCCAACGGTCCTTCGACAAACATGGCCAGCCCACTGCCACTTCAGCTTGCTTACTCTGCAAGCTATGTTGGTACACCGGTTCTTTTCCGGATGACTACGTTTCTGATTGTATCCTGCGAAGAAACTCCGAGCATAGCCCGCTCCATAGCGCGCTGAGCGAACAGCTGAGTATTAGAACGTAGTCAAAAAGATAAGGACAAGATCTCTTCAGAACGTTTTCCTGTAGCTACACGGTTAAGGTATCTACCCCGTCTCAAAAATTCACCTTGTGTTGCGTGCATCCACGTTGCTGGCAGCGTCATCATCTGCCTAACCACTTCTAGTCTAGCCACTTTCCTCCCAGCGAAAGCACTAGGACGTGGTGAAGGGCGGGCGTTTTGGGGGAATGTCTTTTGTAATTTTAACGTTCGAAAAGTACTGATTCTCAGCCTAATTTTAATAAATTACGCTATATTGATTTTGAACCGGATGCAGTTCAAAATCAATGATGATGATGATGAATACCAGTATTTTACATGGAGCGACTGCCTATCTGACCTCCACAACCCAGTTACTGGGTAATACGATACCCCTTGATAAGACTGGTTGTCAGACTTTCGGGCTTCTGACGACCCGTAACGACTGTCAAAGATCCACAAATGACAGCCGGCACGAACAACTTAACGTGCTTATCGAGGCACGGAGGGGTCTTGGTATGTAAAGATGGACACCCATCCACAGATCAACCGCGGCCAGCGTAGCTTACCCTGATTTATTTAGCCACGGACCCCTTTGCCCTTATTCACTATGACCACATCAATTCCTTAGCTCATCCCGCCAACCTAGCGTTGATTTCGCGCGGTTTTCTTCACTGTGTCATAGAAAATTACGGCCCCGCCCAGTCTCAAAAGTCCACCTTGTCTTGCGTGCATCCACGTTGTTGGCAGCAAGGCAAGCATAATTCCGTACGTCCTATTCGGCAAACCACTGACGATCAGCGCTGTGCTGTGGAACCCTCATAGCACAGCATTATGCTGAGCGGAAGCCTTTTTGTCACAGTCATGACGTGCAGCCGTCGACTATATCTATTTTGTGCTCGTGATTATAGATCTATTTTGTTTATTTTTTTCAATGTTGCACAATTATTTTCATGTCTCTTGACATTTTTCGGGACCCTGGGGTCCCGGAACTTTGGAAGGCGTACTAGGGGCCGAAGCCAACTCTCAGAGGCCCGTTAGACGTTTCTAATGAAATGAAGCACCAACCGACGATTATCCCTGTTCGCATTATGCAAGTCCACCCAAGGACAACTCCCAGTTGATGTAGGACTATCGCAGGATATGGAAACAAAGATTTGATTTGAAGATTATGCGTTTGAGTGGCTAAGTGAACTGGTCATCTAGGACTATGGAAAAACTATAGCCCCTATCTGACCAATGTTCTTATAAAATAGCAGGGGGTGACTTGCACACTCAATAATGGGCCCCCGAAAACGGTCGCTAGCACATAGTGTCGTAGCGACAAGGGGCAACATGTCCTTTTGGGTGTTTATGAAGAGTGGAGAGGTATTCCACGGCTATTATGACAATCCCGGAAGTACGGTCAAGATCCCTACCAGCAGCTTACTGGAATACTTAATTCCTCCGAGCACGTTTACTCTTGCGAACCTCCAACTCAAGCCGGCCAATAAAGGCAAGAATGAGGTGGTAGCATTGTTCCTCGTCATTGTTCACTCCAACCGACCAATAAAGGCAAGCCATAGGTGAGGAACAAGACTTCTCCCGGGAGATAGTGCCCGTGGGGTCGCTACTGCCCAACAGCTCGCAACATGCTGCCCTACGGGTTTCTGTATCTCTCTTGGTCTGGCTCCTCACCCTAGACCTGTTCTAAACTCTTCCGGCACAGGCCTAGAGTTCGGAGCGCGCAAGCCCCACCACGACGTCAACGTAGAGATACGCCACAACATTTTCTGGGAGGCTACTTATTCCATGCTGTTACAACTCGGTTAGGCAAAAATTGCTTCAAGGAGATATTTAGTTTGTCCAGTCCGTTGTTGAGGCAGTTTAGTGTAGGAGCCGTCACAATATTTTCCGGGAGCCTATTCCATGCTTTTACAAATCAGTTAGGCAAGGATTACTTCAAGGCTTTTTCTTTGGTGAATTTACCCATAACTTTAAGAAACTGATCTTTGACGCAAATTTTGTTGGCATTCAGAAAATTGTGTGAATATCGGAATCGTGTATAGAGTAGTGGTGGCCCAGTGGTAAAGACTGCGACTTACAAGTTGGAGGTCGTAGGTTCGAACCCAGACAGGCGCTTAAGGTCCATCATATTCCTAGCCTTTTCCCAGCTATGTTGGGGTCGGCCTCCAGTCTAACCGTATGCAGCTCACAGGCGCTTTAGGTACTTTGTGTAAATTATTTCATCACCACTGCTCTCAAAACGGTGAAGGAAAACATCGTGAGGAAACCGGCATGTCCTAGAACCAAAAATTCGAAAACATGACATCTACCAACACGCACTGACGGCCCACTCCCTCTCACAGACAGGCCTGTGTCCCAGCAGTGGGAACATTATAGGCAAGATTATGTAATGGAATTGTTACCGAGGCATGACGCGTTCTCGTGACCTAGTTGGCGACATCGACGCGGGCGGGGCGGGCCAATCTAGCCATCCTACCTAGGCACCAACATAAATATTATCTGCGATACGACGAATCAATAACGCGTTATGCAACGGGAGATGGAATACGGCGGCGCGCGCAGAGGCGTACCCGAGCGCAATCTGCATTGCGACAGAGCAAAACGGCTATTACAGTCTCCGCATCGGCGTAACATGGCCGCCTCGCGAACCAGGAGGAAAAGGAAGAAATTCTGGCAAGATGTTGTATTATTCAAAATTACTAGTAACACTGTATTCATCTCATCCGTCAGATCCATCGAATCCGGCAGGCCGCCGGAAGGAGATAGACAACGTCATGAAGAGAGCTCGCCAGGCCTCGCCGGGCAGCTGGGACCGGAAGCTGCTGGAGGTCGAGGAGAAGGACCCGAATCGGTGAGCATTCATTCATAATCGAGCATAATCATTTTTGCAACATGTCTTTGTCTTCCATATTTCTGTATACCGGTCAGCATTCCATCATCATTCTCCAGCTCATATCCCAACTTATTTGGGATCGGCGCAACATGTCTTTGTCTTCCATACTTTTCTATTAATTGTCGTGCGCAGAGGTGATTTTTTTATCGTGTACTGGATTGCTCAGCGCCGAGAGTTGAAAACGCGCGCGCGTGCGCTTTTTTGATGCGCTCTGTTGGATTCTCAACGCTCGGCTCAATACCGAGAGCTGAAAATCCAGTGCGCGATTTACAATAATCTATATATGTATAAATATTTTTTTTTTTTCGAAAATCGACCTTACTTACTGCAACATAAAGGCGGTATTGATGCCAAATTCTTTCCACTGATGTACGGTAGACTGTATAGCTGTTCAAGAATCTTGGCGAGGCTCCAAAATCGGAACCATCGGCGCCATCTTGTTTTTCAATTCATTCTCAATTCAATTATTTATTGCGTACCATAATGTATATCGTTGGTTGGTTGGTAGTCGGTTATATTTCACAAAATAATTGCACAAATGTTTCAAATTCAAATCATTTATATGGATAATATATGAAACAAAAGTTCTTCAAACCATATGAACAGGTCTGCAACAATCTATTACTTAAATTAAAACATTTCTTTCATTGAAATATTCATTTAGATAAATTTCCAATCAATAAAATTTAAATATTTAAATTTATATTTGAAATTTATTAATTTGTCCAAGTGTTGCCATGTGGCAACACTTGAGGACGTGTTGAGGTGACTTATCAAGCAGACAACAGTGCTTGATAAGTCACCTCGTCCTGGAGATACCATATTGATGGAGCGCTTGTATAACTTTTAACACAAATTAAATACAAAATCATAATTTTAATTTCACATAAACCTACATGAGCACTTATGAAACATTAGAAGCTAGGTGCACGGTTCCAGTTGGTCATCACCTATGGAGAAGAGCCGGCAAGAAACTCCACGGTTACTCTTTTAAAAAATTAAGTACAGTTAAGACCTATGCAGGCTGTCTGCATTCAATGAAATCTATATATATAAAAATCAATGCCACTTTTCGTTGTAATTTTATAACTCAAGAACGGCTGGGCCGATTTAGCTGATTTTGTCCAGGGAAGGTTTAAACGGTCAGAAAATATGGAAAAAGGAGTAGGGTAGGAGTAGTGTCGGAGTAGGTTAGGAGTAGGGTAGGAGTAGTGTAGGAGTAGTGTAGAAGTAGTGTAGGAGTAGGGTAGGAGTAGTGTGTATTTGATATAAATTCCAGCTTGATACCTCCACCCATTCCGTTTTTTTCTTTCGAGGTACGGAACCCAAAAAAAAACATTTTAACATGTCAAAGATAAATTAGAGATTGGCGTTTCCTATCCCAACGAATCTGAAAAGAAACCACCGAACAAACTCAGAGTTCACCGTCTCTTTTGAATTTCAGACATAATCTTGGTCAGGTCTTTTGAGGACCATGCAGATTAGTGTCCGAGATGGTCTTTTGAGGACCATGCAGATTAGTGTCCGAGATGGTCTTTTGAGGACCATGCAGATTAGTATCCGAGATAGTCTTTTGAGGACCATGCAGATTAGTGTACGAGATGGTCTTTTGAGGACCATGCAGATTAGTGTCCGAGATGGTCTTTTGAGGACCATGCAGATTAGTGTCCGAGATGGTCTGTTGAGGATGAAACTCACAGATTTGAGTGGACCTATCCAGTCTGAACGCGTGATCAGTGTATTGCACAGATAACTACATAAAAACTACATGCAAACAAGAATATAGCAACAATTTTGTTGAAATGAAGACCGTCTGCATAGGGCCCTTGTGACTTTTGGATAAGGCTGCTTAGGCCCCAACCCGTCTCGAGCAAGTATGGTGATCAATGTTCGTGCTTTCTCTGTATGAGAAAAGGCTATAGATGGGCAATCCACCGGGTTTAAACCCGGTGCGGTGTGTTTATTGGGTTTTTACCCAAAGCACGGGTTTGAACCCGGTGTATGTCCATCTATAGAAGAGGCCTTTGCAGGCAGTGTGAAAATAATAAATAGGCTGTTATTATTATTACGTCGTTTATTTAAAATACATAAATTACATTTTAAATTATTTCTGGAACGGAAAGAAATTGGGCTATTTATTGACAATTTCACTTTACTCTGAGAACAAATTGGCCCAATGAACATTCATGCTCAAAGCAAAAGCACTGCCTTAAAGTGCTTGCTTTTCCTGGCTCCATTTCGGCCGTTATGTAAATTAAAAAAAAAAAACAAATACTAAGATTTGAAAACTGCTGCACTTTCTTTAGTCCAATCTGTAACACACTACGGTTCTTCGGCTGTAGGTACTGCTTATTGCGGTACTGTAAAGGTTGTCTGCCGAAAGCTACCTTATGTTTTGCAGGCCGGCTATAATGTAGCGCGGGTTCCATTCGAACGTTCAAGCTAGTTTAAAATAAGGTGTCAAATATTTAATTAGGATTTTTTTGTTTAGAACAGTCGATGCTAGTTTGGGCGGAAATATGTAAAGACGTTCTGTCAATATAAACTTAAAGGAATCGTACCGTTGTTCGATTCCTCCCATAACCTCAGAGGGGTCGTCTAGCCCTCTATAGTACCGTGCATCGTCATTTTACCGACGTCCACTGCTGGTAATAGGTGGACCAGGATGGTCCTGGGGGTCTACTCCGAAGTGCAAAGTGCGATTGTTCGTATCGGACCGACATGGCCGACTCGAATATTATTGAAAAATGCGAAAAAAGTTCGGATCGGCTCAGTTGGGTCGGGACCATAGTCAATAACGAAACGAAAGAGTGTAAGAGTGTAGGATTGGGACCGACCGAACCAAATAGTAACTTCGTAGTAGGAAACGGCCGAACATTCGGCCGATACTACTTCGGAGTAGACCCCCTGGATGGTCTGGTCCTCCAGAGCATCGCTACTTCGACCGGTTATGTGCTTCTCACCTTAATCTGCATTCCGGATTTATTTGCCAAAAATGTACTTAAACAAATATGAGTTTAAGGAAAAATAACTTTAATTCCTACACAATAAAGTTCTGTTTACGCCACAACTTCATACATGTTTATAACTTTTTCAATAGTGCTAGTCATTCTGAATTCAACTTAGTTACCATTACAATACAGTTGATATTTGTTTAACTTGAAATAACATCAATTTGTAACATAGTTTTTACATTCATAATCACACATCGAAGGCCGCTCCCTATTTTAGCGCACGTAACATGGGTGCACCGTCATCTGCCGTTTGGGGCGTGTACCTCGTCGCCGGGCGCAGACGTGAACGGAGCCATATTGAAAACGGTGTCGCTCGGTCCAGGCCAGCCGATACGAACTCGTTAGACTACGAAAGTTCGCGAAAATTTTCATTGATTTTAATTACGGTTTCATTTGTAACATCGCTTTATATTATTATACTTGTTTTTCGATCTGAAAGAGCATTATTATTTTAGACACGCTCTGGGCAACAAGTTTATATAAAACATTTTACGCTTACGCTGTGGTCCCATATCTACTGGAATTTGAATACATTGTAAAAGCCAATTATTTTTAAAAGAGTAACCGTGGAGTTTCTTGCCGGCTCTTCTCCATAGGAAACGACCAATTGGAACCGTGCACGGTTACAATTGGTCGTTTCCTATGGAGAAGAGCTAGACCTAGCTTCTGACGTTTCATAAGTGTCCATGTTGGTTTATGTGAAATAAAATAATTTAATTTGATTTGAAAGAGTAACTAGACTTTCCTACAACAACAACATAGAAAGAGATCTTACAAAATAGAGAAGCATGGAAGGAAAAAGGGGAGATCTTTACCCAGCAGAGAGAGAGAGAGAGAGATATGATATAGGTTAACAAAAAATATAGCGGGTGCGGCATTGTACCACCACTGCTCTCAAAACGGTGAAGGAAAACATCGTGAGGGAACCGGCATGTCCTAGAACCAAATATTCGAAGACATGTGACATCTACCAACCCGCACTGGGCCCGCGTGGTAGATTATAGCCCACTCCCTCTCGAAGAGAGGAGGCCTGTGTCCCAGTAGTGGGAACATTATAGGCTGATTATGTGCTGCATGGTACACTCGAAAGAAGTAACATTTCATCCTAACTAATATTATAAATGCGAAAGTAAGTTTGTTTGTTACCTTTTCACGCCTAAACCACTGAAACGATCATCCTGAAATTTTGCATTTACGTTGTCAGGTGTACAGAAACGGACATAGGGTACCTTTCATTCCGAAAAAGAGTGCTGTTCCCAAGGAAAACAACAATAACGTTATTATGATAATAGATGGCGCCACGTGTCTTCCGAATCATGATTGAATTATATTAGAAACTTTATACTTTAGGTAATTTTACGTTAAATCTAGTAAAAAATAAAGAATAAGAGAGATTTAGTGTGTGTGAGAGAGAGATCTTTCTTCTCTCTCATGTAACGAAATGCGCCAAAACGTGACGCGTACTTGAAATTTCGCTCTCAATTCTCGTCCAATTATCGAAACGTCGATAAGTTTCACTTAAAAAAAAAACCTCAACATTATTCTTTACTTGTTGTTCGGCAAGTTGGCACTGTTCTGATAGTCCATGTATCGTACAGACGCCAGCACATCAAGCTACTACAATCTGTCAAACTTCTTTAATAGATTTTCAACTTTATCGCTAAAGCATTAAGGTTCAAGGTTGATTGGGAAAATTTGACAGTTTCGGGTAGCAGACGCCAGCAGGTCAGCTGGCGTCTACACGGCACGCGCGCATTGAATAGATCAACATTTTTCCGCCGTCTTGCACAAATTATAGTGTAACGCGACAGTACACGATCAGCGTTCATAGTCAGCTCATCAGCTGTATTCATTCAAACAACAGTCATACAGCATTAGTTAAACCATCTACACAATCAATTATTGTGAATGTGAAGACCATGTGGGTCATTTTATTTATTTTTATTTTTCTCTGTTCTGTTAGTTTTGTCATGGTCTGGCAGTTTGAGTAATTTATGTGACCTACCTAAATGTCTTTTCTTTGGTATTGTTCGTCGAATCGTTGAGCTCCTTAAGTTTTGAGTTGAGCTGCACGATTTCTGACAAATGCGTGCACTGACTGGACAGTTCGTATCAATCTGTTTGGTTCTTTCCTCAAAAGAGCATCTCAGACATCGATCTACATGGTCTACATATTATGATCTGGCCATGATTATGTCTGGACTTTAAAAGAGACTGTGACCTCTGAGTTTGTTTCGGCCTTTTTTCTCAGACTAGTCAGATAGGAAACGCCGACCTCATGTAGTTTTTAAAATTTGATTGTCGTGTAAAAGTGTTTATACAAACCTACTTACAAAATAAAATCATTTATCATCTTTGTTTATCCGCGACTTATCATTCTAGCTAACACCCAAGGTGTTCGCGACCCATTCAGTAGCGCATACATAGTAGTTGGAGGTTAGACGTGGCTTTCAACAGCTCACAGTAGCCTGCAAAACTCTCAGAGGACGCATCGAAAGTCCCGAACTCCATGATCTTTTCTGTCGGCTATTTGTTCCCGACAAATACATCGGACATCGCCAAAGCCGTCGACACAATCTGTTCGCACCGCCGTCATCTAAAACTGTCGCCAGAGCTGAGTCCCCTGTGTGTCGTACTTTAAGGATGCTTAATGCCCTCCTGACCACCAATCCTGAATGTGATCTGTTTGCCGATGAATGGAGAAGAATTATGCGTGTATGTCTGACGTTTTGTGAGAAGTATGCTAGGGTGTCCTCTATTATATGTTAGTATTTGAAATATTTTTGTATACCTAGCATATCTTTTATGTTAATTAATGTAATTGGTGATACCGTTTTAATTAACAATAAACCAATAGTCCTTGACTCCTTGCCTCGTACGACCCTATGTAACTCAGGTGGCCTATTATGCTCAAAGATGTGAACGTAATAGATAGGGTCGTTGACTACTTCTATTATTATTATTTTTGTGTAATAAAAAAGAATTGTTGTCACATGAAAAAAAAATACAACTTTTTTTTTAAATGTTTTTTTAATGGTTGTGTTGTAAATATGAAGTTTATGTGGAATGAATGACGCTATGTTCATCTCAATGGTTTTTCTTCCATAAAACACGAAACATTTGCACTTCTTTCAATGTTTTCACTTTTCTTATTTGCATTTGCAAGCTACGTGTTATTGGCATCATTCATTGCCACCATTTTGTATTAATTTTATAGTTTTTATTGTGAGAAACAGCTGATTGCTGCTGTCTATTGGAAATTATTATATTAAACCCATTTAAAATGGTAAAATTAAAATAAAAAAACATTACTTTGTTTAAAATGATCTGATTTTTTTTTATTGATTTTTAATATGAAGGCGAATGTAAAAAATTAAAATAAAAAATAGCCTTTTCAAGAAAATGTTGTTTTATAGTATTATTTTTTGTAAAAAAACGTCGAATTTTAAAGGGATTTAAATTTCTACTAATTCGAGCGGGACACGGTAATGTGGTGTTCGCGAAATCAAAACCTACTTGTTTTGGTGATTTTTAAATCTCTTGCAAAAAAAAGTAGTCAATAATCCTATAAAGCTCAGGTCTCCGACGAAACCCGTGCCGTCATATAGCGGCCGCAAAATCACGGCAGTCTTGAAAGTTGCTCGTGTCAAAAAATACGGTCGTCATTTTGCGGCGTAATAAGACGGCACCGCGTTTTTTAAGGAAACCCGAGCTTATCTAAAATGTGTCACACCGTTTGAACAGATGGCGTCACACTGGATACAAACAGCTGTATCTTGACGGGTCGCGGTCACCGTCGCCGCGGCGATCCAGGTCCCCGGCACTTAGACGGTCCAGGTGAATGTTGTCTTAATATTGAGTAGGTACTGGTGATTGGGGATATGGGGCTTTAGAGGCAGTTGCAATTTAGTGTATTGGCTGCAGGGTTTGATGTTGGGCGGAAGCTGCGCATAAAGACTAGCCTCTGCGCACAAATTGGGAGGGGGGGACCTCGCATACACTGTGGTGGTACTGCGCTAAGCGGTATAGGCCAACCACTGCGACGTTGCCTGAGGTAGCAGCGCGGTGCGGGAGGGGTGTAGTGACGTGATGCGAGAGCTCAGTGATTCGTCATCTTGTGACAACTTTAACCCCTCCCGCACCGCGCAGCTACCTCAAGCAACGTCTCAGTTAAGCGGTCGGCGTATAGATCTGCCGACCTTCTTTCTTTTAAAATTTACGTTTATACAGCAAATATGCTGTATTTGTGCGTGATACTTATATTAAAAAAAAAAAAAAAAAAAATAGAAGGGATGGTTTTGAGGCTGCATTTTGCGGAATATTAAACATTTTGACAAATCTCTAAATATCGTCTTTTGCAGCTGAAAGTTTTTTTTAATGAAGCACCAAATAAAGTTTTTGTTCTATACATAAAGTACCAAATTCTGAATTTAAAAACAAATTACAATTGTTTTTTTCGTAGTATTCGTAATTTTAGTCGTATTTATGGTCGTTTGGCTTTATTTTTTATTTAACGTCCAGGCAATATTCTTGATATTGTAGTTTGTGTGCAACTGCCACTGAGCATGTACAGTGACCTCCAAAAGTTGGTTGACATTATAGAGGTATGGGGAAAAGGGTGTAAAGTGCACTCATCCTCTATAGAAAATGGAGGATCCTCCGACCAGACGGGTGTTGTGTCTAGCGGGCAACTGCCCGATGAATCATGCCGGGCTGTTGTATATATGTATATGCAGGATTTGAGTGACGTCAGTATGACGCGTTGTTCGCGTGTGGCGTTGTAGATACCGCTATAACATATTTCCACTTCAGCTTGAGCCCACATTATGATTCAAAATAATCAGGTAACCCCCGACCCCGATTCCGACTTGACGTCGACTTCTGGGACACACGGTAAATTGTACAGTCAACAGCAAAAGTAGATGATCAAAATCAGAAATTCAATACTAATGAACGGAGTTCGCGTCAGAACTGTGTGGCGTCGAAGTCACATAATTACAACGACGAAGTAATCACATACTTTTGAACCACTTCGACGCCACAGTTCTGACGCGAACTCCGTTCACTAATATTGAATTTCTGATTTTGATCATCTACTTTTGCTGTTGACTGTACTTGAAAATTCTTCATATCTATTATTGTACCTATATAAATCGACGGCTATTAGACGGTTTTCGGCCGTTTGTATCCAGTATTCCAGTCTGAATAACCTTGCCTTTTTACCCGACCGCGCGGCAGCAAAGACAGGGTTATGTGCCTCGCCCGTATCTGGTTGTTATTCAACCTCTTTCTATTTACAATCTGTCTTTATGAGCGAGTACGTTCCGTGAAACCAGCCTGCCCCCTAACCCACTGTCAATCTCAATCTGAATCATTTTCAAGGATATTGCTAATCCATTGCTTCATGACTTCGAAAAAATGTCTGCTCAACAACGTAAATAACGCAATGAATGTTGTTCAACTGTCAGGCTGAGGCTACATTAGGCCGCGACGCGACCTGCGACACATGAGCAATTAAAACAAATAAATGAATGCTCACGTATATGGCTACAACGTACATCAAATATTACTAGCGATCTTTAATTTCTTTCGGCGATAGGAACAACATTACTGTAATCACGGCATCGGCTACATCGACGCCGTATCAGCGAAATTGAAGCGAATTTATTAGATAATTTCTCACTTGCACGACTAGTTCAATAGTGCTACTAAATGTAGCCGCATGAATCGCTCTTGCTGATTCGTGGTGTAGCATGTGTACTGTAGCCAGGTCATCGCCGAATGTACGCCGGATTTTCGCTTATAATGTAGCCATACCACGGCACGGTTGGCGCAGTGGTTAAGCGATTGACTGCTGCGCTGCGTGTCGCGGGTTCGATTCCCGCACGGAACAAATATTTGTATGACCTACATGTATTTGTTCCGAGTCTGGGTGTTTTTCTATCTATAATATGTATGTATTTACAAAAAAAAATTGTATATAAGTAGTTTATCAGCCATCTTGTTACCATAACACAAGCATTAGGTTGCTTAGCTTGGGACAAATGGTGCTGTGTGAAATGTCCAGGGATATTATTATTATTCTGGGTGTATTTTTTTTTCTCAGCTCTTAGGCCGGCTTCAGTCACATTTACGGGCCAAAGCCAAGTAAATGCAGCGTGTTATTATTATTATTATTATACCATGTTTATCTCGTTTCGCTCTTCCAGTCCAGTCGCATCGCAAATCGCTGCCTACTGTAGCCTCAGCCTCAAAATCAAACTCATTGCTACTGATAATGTGTTACGCAATTATCCTATTGTTCAGATATAGCGTTTTACAACAAACTTGACGGAATGGATTATCTTTACGCATGGCGACGCAACACCTCGTCCTGGACAAGGTCTAATGCTATCGCTAATCGCTACACGCAATTAAAACGGTTATTTACATTTAATCAAATATCAACTTTACTGGTGTGTAAATAAAGCTGTAGCAGTGTAAAAATCATACTTTTATGTCAACGCAATCAGATGATACGGGCGTTTATGTTATGAAATCAAAACCTATAGGGTACTTCCCGTTGACCTAGAATCATGAACTTTGGCAAGAAGCAATGTCATGTAGCGCAAGTAAAGGAAAAATTCCGAAAACCGTTAATTTGTAGTTACATTACAAAAAAAAACTTTTTGTATAAAAGTTTTTATTTTTCACTTTTTTGTTGTGATAATTTTTTTGACTTATGTTGATTTTTCAAAAACCGCTTGCCCGATTTTGATAAAAAAATTATGGGACCATTTGGGAAGTATATCCTTTACAACCAAAAAAGAATTTTTCAAATTGGTTGGCAAGCAACGGAGTTATGCGCGAACAAACATAAAAAAAAAAATACAAACATCCGAATTGAGAACCTCCTCCTTTTTTAGAAGTCGGTTAAAAAAAAACTATTTACACACCTACAAATTTGTACGGAGCCCTCCGACCGATTTTGTTTTATCTCTCTCTCGCTCTCAGCTTTTTGCGACGTTGCCAACTTTCAGAATGCACGCTCAGTAATACCGGAGACTAATGTTGCGCAACATTGCTTCAGTAACTTGTTTTCGTGTTACTGGCACCATGGAATGTTGCAATGGCCTCGAAAATATCGTGTATTATATATTATATAAGTGTCCGTTCACACAGACTAGCTCGGACAGAAGAGTACATTTTTATCGCGTTTAAAAAAGAGTCCTGGGTCATTGAAAAAGGTTGATTTTTTCATGTCACTTCTTTTTTTTTAAATGAGAATGCTTAAGAGCAGACAAATAATTAAATTTTATGTTCTGGTTTTGTAATATTAATTACCGAACATAGGTACCTAGTATTGTATACAATCTAGTATTTTTTTAAATTGAACAGACAGCTGTGCGGCTGGGGAGTTTGTTGCGCCACTTCTTCTTCCCAGCGATAGGACTAGGAAGTGGTGAAGGGCGGGCGTTTTTTGGGGGACTGTCTTTTGTAATTTTGACTTTTGATTTTGAGCTATGCTAACGCGCAGTGACATGAAAAAATTAACCTTATTTCAATGACCCAAAACTCTTTTTTAAACGCGATTAAAATGTACTCTCCTCCCCGAACCGGTCTGTGTGAATGGACACTTAGGGGTGCTACACACTACACACAATACATGTACGGGTCGGCATGATTCGGCACACCCGCCTGGTTAATCTCGAATTGTTAAACTAGACCAGTTTTATCAACTATCTGTCTCTTCCAGAACACCGCTCCCGGGTCGTCGCTCCCGCTCGCCAGTGGTGCGGCGCTCCCGCTCGCCCGTCGGCCGGCGCTCGCCGCGCAAATCGCGCTCGCGCTCCGCCCGCCGCAGTCCCCGGCGAAGCCCTAGGAGGAGCCCCGTAGCTAGGTATGTTACGCCACCTGCTGCGATTCTCACATACTTCTTTGAGCCTCGCCTCCTTGTTACTATCATATCCTGTTCCTCCTAATTTTATAAACGCGAAAGTTTGGATGGATGGATGGATGTTTGTTACTCTTTCACGCAAAAAACTACTTAACGGATTTGGACGAAATTTTGCACACACATTGTTTATAACCAGGATTAACACATGGAATACTTTTCATCCCGATATTGTCACGGGATCGTAACTTATGCGGTTGAAACCGCGGGGCGCTGCTAGTTAAGGAATAAAAGTCGTGCGCAATGTTTTGTGAAGTTACTAGATATTATTGTATGACTCGTCGTGATGTGATGTGACGCATGTTTTCCTCCCACTTTTATTTTTTTGTTTGTTCTTTTTTTTTATGCGTCATGTTTGCCGCAAATAAATGTATTTTCTTTCTTTCTGATTGTTTTCTACTGTTTGATGCTTTTTACTCAGAAAATAATAATATCCAAAATTCGAAGTATTTAGGTGGATAATCAATTAATGATTAATAAATCAATTAATTGTCATAATAAAAAATAAAAATAAAACACAGTTGACCATAAATTTGTGAATATGGTTCTTGTAGCACATCCTCTTTTGAATGACCAGTTGTATTGTATATATTTATTTGTTTCTCAGTATTATATACATGCAGACAGTATTATGTACAGACGCCAGCACATCAAGCTACTACAAACTGTCAAATTTCTTTAATAGATTTCCAACTTTATCGCTACAGTATTAAGGTTCAAGGTTGATTGGGAAAATTTGACAGTTTCGGGTAGCTTGACCTGCTGGCGTCTGTACGTGCAGCAATAAAAGCAGACAGGCAAAAAATATAAGTCATAATGTCGAAAATATAAAACCGTCCAGGGGGTCTACTCCGAAGTGCAAAGTGCGAATGTTCGGATCGGACGGACACATGGCCGAACCGAATATTATTGAAAAATGCGAAAGAAGCTCGGATCAGCTCAGTTGGGTCGGGACCGTAGTCAATATTGGAAAGAGTGTAGGATCGGGACCGACCGAACCAAATAGTAACTTCATAGCAGGAAACGGCTGAACATTCGGCCGATACTACTTCGGAGTAGACCTCTGAACAGGAGTATTATCTGTCAATGGGTCTCGACCTGAGACGTAATAAAATATTTTTTTATTTTATCATTTATGTACACACATATAAATAGACAATGAAAAACAGAACAGAAAAAATAGGTACAGAGGTGATGCTTATTTCATAAGAAATCTCTTCCAGCATACCTTAGATAGGACAATAGATACAGAGATGTAGACAGCGTGTGATAGAGCAAAGGAGACAACAAAATAATACAAAGAATCAAAAAAGCAATTCACTTAAAAACTAAACAAAAATTACGAGACTGAACTAACATACATACAAATAAACATACATAAATATATACTTCTAAAATAAATATTACATATATATATTAATGGTTGTTGTCGTAACGTCCAGACGCAGCCCCTTGCGCAGCCCGCGCCGCCGCTCGCCGCGCGCCGCGCCGCCCCCGCGCCGCGACGCGCGCCGCGTGCCGCCCGCGCGCCCCGCGCGCCCGCCCTCGCCGCCCGACCCCAGGAAGGTAAGCAGAGGGAATAGCTAGCTGACTGTAGCTTTGGAGACGCTGGTCGCTGTCGAGCCCATACAGCCTCGTCTTCGTAAATGTGCCGCATACACACAGTCATACACAATGCAATGCAAACAAAACATATACTTAAAAATTTTTTTTGGATTTTATTTTTGGAGTTACTTAAAAAAAATATCGTTTTCTATACCATTTTCGACATTGCATATTCTATATCGATGTATCGGATCTAATTATATCGGCCACAAATATCGATATATCGAATTAAAAATATCCATATATCGATACTTTTTCGACAAGCCTAAGCCTTTTTCGCTGTCGCTCGGTCCTCCTCCGATGCGGGCGTGGAGCCATTTTATAGCCGCTGCTTTTCCGGCGCAGGCGCAGAACCATCTTAGAGACGCGCAGCTGTCGCGGTAGTACTCTGACGCACACTTAGCCAGTTTTTTGAACGCCACAGCGTCCGCAAGTGACCGTCAAGTGACGTCGCTGAAACGTTATTTCTAAAAGTAAATTGGTGTGTGTCAAAATACTCTCTAGGGAGATCCCTAGAGAGTATTTTGACACTGTAATGTCAAACCGCAGCCATCATTTTCGTGACTGTCAAATTGTAATGGCCCCCGCTGGCGTAAGAAATCCAATCTAAAAACTACTGCCTCTTTCACCATACCTAGTAGCTAAACATTTCTCTGTCTCTTTCAGTCCTCAGGCTCCGGTTCATCGGTGAGCAGCTGTTCCGACGAGTCCTGTTCCGTTTGCTCTGCCAAGAACAAGAAGACTGGACCGCCGCAGCCGCCCAAGGGTGTTAAACCAACGTAAGTACTTACTCATAAATCCAGTTTCTGAATGTTACTCACACCCTGCTTGCTACGCTTTGTGGAGTTTCTTGTCTGTTCTTCTCCATAAGGAATGAGCAACTAGCTTCATCATTCTGACTGACCGACTCCTTGACAGTTCAAAAGTGCCTGTAATTGGTTTATTTGAAATAAATGCTTTGGGTTTGAGTGTCGACTATACGAACATATTATTACTACGTAGATAGACAATCTTGCCCTTTATTTATCATTTATGTATACATACAATTACAAGGTGTCGTTTTGCATAATGTTCAAATTCAAGGAGGTAACTATGCTACTGATTCTCGACACGAATATTCATTATATACCAGGGATCGTAATTTTATTTGATTATTTATGTCTTTCATAACAGCCTCCTGAAATTTGACGAGGATGCAAAACAACAGCTTGTGTATAAACAGAACAGAAAAAAATAGGTACAGAGGTGATGCTTGTAAACAAGTAGGCGTTTCTGTTCCGTTTACGCCGCATGTTTTGACACTCGCAAGGGAATCAAAACCCGGGGTACTTCCCGTTGACCTAGAATCATAAAATTTGGCAAGAAACAATGTCGTGTAGCACAGGTAAAGGAAAAAATCTGAAAATCGTACCGGTCAAGTCCAACTCGCGGTATTTTTTTTTGCTATCCATCTGAAACGATTGTGAATCTTCAACACATACTAACGTACCTCTCACCTCGGCAGCCCCGCCGCCGGCTCGCCGCCCCGGGCCGCGCGCCCGCCCGCTCGCGCCGTACAGCCGACACGCGAGCTGCTGAAAGCGCGCGAAGCCAGCAAGCGGACCAGGGAAGAGAAGGTATGTCCGCCTAATGTATGTACAAGTTATGTTGTTATTTTTTTTATTTTTCCTTGGGAATTACGGTTATACATTTCTGCTTACCACTTCGTGGAATACTAGCATGATGTTTTGTTATTTTTACCTGATTATGGGAAATAGGAAAAGTTTATTACAATTTTAACCAGGGTGTCTTTGAATTGGCCTTGAACCAGAATTAAGAAAATTGTAATCCATGAAATGAGATTTTTTGCTATTGCATGCCATTTTTTATAAATTTTAGTTCACTGTGTACCGGAACACAGTGAACTAAAATTTAAAAAAAAATGGCAATTCTATGGGAGATTCCTTCTCGCAAATTTGAGAATTTGTAAAATTGAGAGAAAGATGATTTTGTACTTGAAAAATAAAGTCTATAAACCCATAGACAACCATCAGTCTTTAGCTCTGTAAACTGTAGCGTTGGTTTTCCAATACGACGATTTAAGTGAAGTCACGGGCAGTTACAACACTATACAATTAACTTAGCTTTACCACAGCATATTCAACCTATATTATTCCCACTGCTGGGACACAGGCCCCCTCTCTGTGAGAGGGAGTGGGCCATAATCCACCACGCGGGCCCAGTGCGGGTTGCTAGATGTCACATGTCTTCGAATTTTTGGTTCTAGGACATGCCGTTTTCCTCACGATGTTTTCCTTTAAAATTGTTTGATTGTTTTCCTTAAAATATGTTATTTTAATGACAGCAAAGGTCTGGATATTAAATAATGTAATATATATATGTATAGATATTGGACATAATTCATTGTAAATTGAATATAATATTGGACATAAATAATTTTGATGATGAATAAGATATAATTTTTGGATTGTATTTTCATTTGCATTAAATTATTATTTTTAATTCCTTATTCTGTTGACTGATCTGTATTAACGATAGTTTTTATTTTCAATAGCATTGTACTTTCATTGTGAAATTAACTGTAAAATTCTTATATATTTGCACACCTCATTATGGTTATTAGCAGTGTATTGTTCGACCTTTTGGAACATCCTCTGAACCTGTTATAAGCAAATAAATGATTTACCTCACCACTGTTGTTCCCCAGGTCTTAGAGTGGCAGCGCTCCCAGATGGCCGTCCGGCCGCCCGTGCCGGCCGCGCACATCAAGCGCGAGGGCGAGCGGCGGCCCCCGGCCCCCGCCGGGCCGCCCGGGGCCCCGGCCCCGCGCGCGCGCAGGGACCCGAGGGACCCGCGCGCCGTGTCGCCCGCCGCCATCGCGGCCGCGCTCAACGATAGCGACTCGGACTCTGAGTCCGATGCCAGTTCGGATCCGCAGCCGCAGAGGTAAACACCACAAAAAAAAACGGGTTGCGCTCCGGGAGTGCCGGCAGAAGTGAAAACTTGAATATTAACGTTGTGCATTTTTGATATTTTGCAATGCGGTCTAATCTCCCTCCATCTTACGAATTTTCGATCAGGTCACGTGCGCTGACGCGAGCTTAACATTTTTTACCCATCACAAAAAAGAGCACAACGCCGCTAAAGAAGTTTTCACTTCAAAAATCAGTAAAGGACTGTCACATTGGTGTTTGCTGTACTGGTCATAAGCTCTACTGCTGAGTATGAGAGAATTTCTCAGCAGCAGCAGCCCAGAATCTCATTTGTTCCTGGTCGATGGCTATCCATCAACCAGGAACAAATGAGATTCTGGGCTGCTATAAGGCCAATTATCGTAATTTAAAACGTTCAAAATCTAGTCGCAGTCTCATCTCGGCGACAAACAAATGTCAAAAACTTGTCAAAATGTAGGGAAATTAGAAGTATGATACTGAATTGTTTTTATGTTTTCTATAACGGACGCTTTTAACGTGCACGTCTTTCTACATCGTTCACACATGGTTAATTTTAACACGAATGATATAATTAAATATTTTTGTAACATAAAATTGTCACAAAAATATTTAAATAAAAAAAAAAAGGTTTAAAAGAGTGTCCGTGGAGTTTCTTGCCCGTTCTTCTCCATAGGTACCTACGCTTTGGAATGGGCAACTAACTACAATTTAAAAGCGTCTGTAATTGGTTTAGTTGAAATAAACGATTTGAGTTTTGAGATTTTGACAGATTGAGACTGAGATTAGACTGTGAACGGTCTTAAAATTACGAGTATTGCCTCTTTGGTTAAATGTGAGTTTAGGAAATCTAATTCGACACACGACTTGTACTTTCTAAAATGAGTATTTCTTTCACAGGCTAACCCTCTCAGAGCGCTTCGGCAAGATGGCGCAATGGTCAGCGGACCGGTCCGCGCGCCTCGAGAACATGCGCATCACGCGGCGCGAGAGCACGCTGCACGTGCGCATCGAGCGCGACGAGGCCGCGCCCGCGCCCGCCGCGCCCTCGCCCTACCCGTTAGTATTAGCTGTAGCCTGGGATGTTCCCACTGCTGGGACACGGGCCTCCCTGAGGAGTGTGAGAGTCGGCTGTAATCTACCACCGGGGTTCTAGAACATGCTGGTATAGAGGTATGAGGAACAGGGTGTAAAGTTCACTCATCCTCCATAAAAAAGGCAAGATCCTCCGACCAGACGGGTGGTATGTCTTGCGGGCAACTGCCCGACGATTGATGTCGGGCCGTTGTATATATGCTAGTTGCGCGGTAAACTCTACGCGATGCAGGATTATGCGTGAACTCAGTATGACGCGTAGTTCGCATGTGGCGTTGTGGATACCGCTACACTGGTTTCCTAGAAAGTCAGTTGACTTTGTGAAATTTATTTCTGGTTTACCTGGGTTCGAACCCACAACTCGGATAAGTTCTAGTCGAGCCTGTTACCACTGGGACATCACTGCTCTTCTCCACGGCTGTGTATGCTTTCCCCGCAAGCTACATCATAATTTCACTAACAAATCATCTGTTCTCCAGGGCGTTGGAAGGCGCGGCTGCAGGCAGCTATCCCGAAGAGCTTCTGCTCGCCGCGCCGGCCGGCTTACCATCCTGGGACGACGTGCGTGTCAGATATGACTACTACAAGAAACGGGGTTATCTCCGAGGTAAGAATCACAACGACTTGTCTATTATAGAAATAGAGTCTATACATCCTGATGGTAATGCTGTGCTTAATGCTTATAGTCGTGGGACGTGATCTGATCAAATCAAAGCAATTTTTAACCCAAAACATGCAGTCAAAGTGACATCTGCGCTGCCACCGTGGAAGTGGCAAGGTTTTGGGCCGACATGATATAAAATTCAGTAGTGACGAAAAAGACGGACTTCAAATAAAGGAGGAGGTTCTCAATTCGATTGTTTTTTTTTAACAATTCTCCCTCATTATTCTGTCATTTATATAAGCCGATTTGCAAAATCCTTTTTTTATTTGATAGGATATACTTTCAGATTGGTCCCATAGATTTTATCAAAATCGGTTCGGTAGTTTGATTTTTAAACCAAAATTACTGGTAAAAATTCAAGAAAAATAAAATTACACAAAAAAAAAAACAACCGACTTCCAAAAAAAACACTACAAAGTGAAAAAAATACCTTTAATTTCGGAAAAACAAGATCTGAAACACACTCGTGGCCGCGACACGAAAAAGGATAATAAACACTTTATGTAAATAAAACCTTTTGTTGTTAACAGGTTTAACTCTAGGCGACTATGTGAAGTGGGAGGAATGGTGGTACAAGTATCAAGAGTGGCTCAAACACGAGCGTGCGTACGAACGATGGGCTGAAGGCGAGGTTGGCACGGTAAGTCATAATATGTTAGTGTGTTGATATCACTGAGAACAGCTTGACTGTAGGCGACCGTGTGGAGTGGAGGAATGGTGGTACAAGTATCAAGAGTGGCTCAAACACGAGCGTGCGTACGAACGATGGGCTGAAAGCGAGGGTCGACAAAGCTCACAGAATCCGGGCATATTATCAAATCATCTTTATTGTATCGTGCTTAGATATCGCACCCACCACATCTGCGGAGTTTCGCTAGCTAATTTAATTTGACCCTGTAATGCCCTGTATAAAATATAGAATAACTCTCGAAGGAGTTGCAATAGAAACATCTAATTTTACATGATTACACTATGCTTGGAGTCTCTCTGAGGGATCGAATCCGCAACGAGGTGATCCGGCAGAGAACCAAAGTTGTCGACATAGCTCACAGAATAAGCAAGCTGAAGTGGCAATGAGCCGACCATATTAGCCGTAGAACCGATGACCGTTGCGGTAGACGTGTTCTTGAGTGGAGACCGCGAATCGGTAAACTTAAGGTGGGACGCCCTCGGGCTAGGTGGAGCGACGATCTTCGCAGGATGGTAGCAGCTGGATGAGAGTTGCCGCAAATCGAGTTGAATGGCGTGCAATAGGGGAGGCTTATGTCCAGCAGTGGACTGCTGTAGGCTGATGATTATGGTGAACGACGCCAATGTCAATGTAATTTAAGCGCCAGAAAATCCTTGTAGCACTACATTTATTACGCGCACACTCAATACGGTTTCACAACAGATTGACTGCAACTGTACTCTGAGTGAATTCACACGGGCCGCATTTTGTAAAATTACTCTTGGTTAATAATAATATATAATTGTAAGTTTAATTGTAAGCTATTATAACTATAACTACACTATTGTATTATGTAGCCTGTGATGATAGTGTGGTTTTTAAATAAATAAATATATTAAGCTAAGTACTAGCACATGAGACATTTCAGCTTCATCTATATAATATTACCATAAAACTGTTTTGAGAAGAAAATTGAAAAAGGGATGGGTTTTTACCCGACTGCGCGACAGCACAGGCAGGGCTTATGCTTTGTAACTACATATCTTTATTCAACTTTACTTGTTAATATAAGGGTCAGTTGTTTCAAACGGTTGGTTTACGTAACATACGTCAAATGATAACGGTTATTTGTGCCGGTTTTTTGATCCGTAGCTAAGCTCAACCAATTGTTAAAATAATGGTTAAATTTTTGCAAAATTTGTTTTATGATCAATTGTTAGTTTATCTAATGGTCACTACAATGGTTATTTTTTAAGTAATAGTTAATTATTTGACCATTAGAAATGATATTATATCATAAATCAAATTTTACAAAAAAGCGGATCAAAAAAGCGGTCCATACTTATTTGACGTAAGTCTAGTTCATAATTTTATTATGTGATTGTAATTTGAAAGAACGCTTTTTTTGATTTGACGATAGTTACTGCCATTTTTGACGTATACGCGTGCGTCAAGTGGACGTGAAACAACCCGCCCCAAGTATATAAATCATTAAGGTTCAAGGTTGTTTGGGAAAATTTGACAGTTTCGGGTAGCTCGACCTGCTGGCGGTCTGTATAAGGTGTAAAGTTCACTCCTCCTCCATAGATCTTCCGACCAGACCGGTGTTGGGCTACTGCCTGTATTGTCGGGACGTTGGACCGGTTGGATGTATGCAAGTTGCGCGGTAAACTCTGCTTGCGCGATGCAGGAGTGATGCGTAGTTCGCATGTGGCAGTATAGTAGTTACGGCTGTAACATCATCATTCTTTTGTTCTTTCACCAATCAATTTGAGCCTATTTTCTAGCCATATCATCTTTATCACAATCCATCCATCGCTTCAAACATTCACACTCAAAACTTTCCTTGGCGACATTTTTTGACGGCACGGTTGGCGCAGTGGTTAAGCGATTGACTGCTGCGCTGCGTGTCGCGTGTTCGATCCACGCACGGAACAAATATCTGTATGACCTACAAGTAGTTGTTCCGGGTCTGGCTGTTTGTGTATGTGAGTTTTTGTAAACCCACGATACAGGAGAAATTCCTAGTGTGGGGCAACGTTTTTTTTTAAAGATTTTCCTTATGCCTTCGCTTCACATACCCATACCATGTCAACTGATTCCCCACACAAGCTCTCAGTTTGTAAATGAATAATGTGCCCGCAGGTGCGTCGCGAGCGTCGCCGTCGCGGCGGCCGCCACCGCCGCAGCTGAGGGCGCGCCGCCCCCGCCGCCGTCCTGTCCGTGGACCTGGCGGCGGGGGCTCTCTCCGAGCTGTGAGCGCGAGGGGAGACCGGGAACACTCACGCACAGTGCCGCGTTACAACTCGTCTATAAAGTGCAGTGGGGAGTGATTCATTCGACTGACACTGGACGCTGTACCGAGATCTATCATAGTTCGATCCGGAAATATTTGGCAGTGTGGAATGAGACCTTCGTGCAGGAACACACATGGGACGCTGTGCTGGGAAAATACATGTTGATACCCAATTGCAGTGCCTTGTGATGAGGAATATGTCGGAACGTGGACACTGTACAGTGCAAAGTAAACAAACTTTATTTTTATACCTGGCATAGTGATAAAATTAAATTCTTTTGAACAGTGATGAGTCTAACAAGTGATTCTATGACACTATCAAACTTCGCAGTGAGCACTTTCAACTAAAAATCACTGGTGCGAAAATAGTTATTAAGGAACACTAAAGGCGTTAAACAAACGCGACTTTATAGTGGCAACTAAGTAAAAGGAAACAACACAAGCAAGTAATCAAACAAAATCAAACGTTCAAACTATCTATGCGATTGTCACAGAGTGCGAGTAACGACTTTGATGAGTTCGCTATATTCTAATTTTTAGAACGCAACTCTTTTTATCGAAGATACGGCGCAATAATGCAATCGCGGGTACCGTCTACCTATGGAATTCGAATTGCAACATGGACACTGTCAGTGCCAACCTTAGTGTTAGTGTGCGCGTAACGGACGGAAATGAGTTCGCTATATTCTAATATTTAGAACGCGACTCTATCCGTGCCGTTACGTCGCGAACAGCCCCATGAGACGATACTTGCGTACGTCGGGCGCACCCTGGCCGGTCAGGATTGCTGCTGACTGACTGTGCTGACCGGCTACTGTGCGCAATCATGGACGCTGTGTGTATTATATAACTGTTTTAGAATAATCAAATTATGTGTCTGTGGAATCTGTGCAAAAAATTAGAAATAAATGTCAAAAAAAAAAGAATCTAACTGTGAATAAATGTAATAGTTAAGTAGTACTATATTAATTAAAATCAATGTCTCGATAGAAACGTTAGAAACCCAGATTGTTTGAAAATGTTGGGAGCACAGGTGTTGGCGCGATAGAAGGCTTTATGATCAAATAACCATCCATTGTGAAAGATTCGCGCGTGAACGGACGATTTGTAATAAATTGTGGTGATGAGGAATTAGTGGACACAAAATGGACGGCATTTGTAATGAAAACATGCTGATCAGATTAATAAACTGAATCTGTTGCTATCTTAATGACCATAACGGCTGAACCCAATAACCTATCCATCACCGGTTTTGCTTACTGGATAGAAAACCTGAAAAAGGTTAATGGTACCAGAGATAGACTGGTACCATTAACCTATTTTCAGTTAGACAGATCGCTACTGATATCGATTATTGGGATGTTAAAACCGTAAATGGATAGTTTATTGGATTCGATCGTACGGCTGCGGTCTATCCGACCACACGCCGACCGCGACCGACGACGGCCGAATGCTGTGTTCGTAAATACACTGGCGCCGTCTCGCTCGCGCGCCGCATTATACAGTATGTGAGGATTGACTCTAAATAGGGTGTAAGGTTAGATGGGTTTCATATACAGAGTGTACCTCGGTCATGGCGGCCAATCACAACGGCGACTAGCCACCGTCGCAGGAGATAAAGTGCACAAGTAACACAGGTGCACTCCCTCTTCCCTCACTGGGAAAGAGGGAGCCTCCCGGTCGCGGCCGGTCCGACATGACTGGGGAGAGATCAGGCGCAGGACTGACGGCTTCATCAGCCTACTAGATGTTAGAATAAAGGACTAAATTATAATCGTATGGCACCGTCGAAGCCGTTCGTCAAGCGTATGTACGCTGCGTTAGCGTCGCATCATCGCGACAAATCTGTATATTGAACTCAAAACTGTAATGTGTAGAGATGTTTAATTGTAATATAGTTATTAGATGTGTAATAATGGATAGAAAAATGAAAAAGAGTGATGATAAATAAATACAGGAAAGAAGGTAGTTGTAGAATTAACGGAAAGAGGTTGGTAAAAAAAGTATGTAATTTAAACAAGTGCTATGCGATTGGAATAAGAACAATATATGTTCAGAAAGTACTCTCTAAGAACTTTTATCAGATACCAAACACGATATATATTAATATAAAACATATTTGGTTTCGGTAACACTTCACATCCGCTATAAGCCGCCATTTTATGTGACGTCATAGCCTACAACCACATGACGATTCCAGCGACACCAAGATGTACGACGAGTAGTTTGAGAGTTATTAGGAAACAGATGACATACGTACATGCACGTAGCCTGTTCAAATCATAACCTTCCTTTGGCTTTTCCGTAGTCGGGTAAAACAGCCAGACTAAACTTGTGTAATGATGTCATAGATGGCGGACAATCAGACTCATGTGTAGTGACGTCACAGACGGCGGACTCGCGGACTACACTTGTATGTAATCATTTTAAAAGTATATTATACTAATACGATCTATATTAGTTCATCAAGCGTAGCTGTAGACGATTTTAATACTTTTATCTCAAATCAAGAACATAGTTCATCTATGTCGGCAAGGTTAAGCTGCGATTGACGCGGTCACTTTGTGGATGGGTGGCCATCACGGTCGGTTGTCAATAGCCAGAAAGTCGGATCAGTATTCCCCAGTAACGGGGTTGTGGAGGTCAGAGGACAGTCCATGTAAAATACTGATATTCAGATGCAGTCCGGAAGATGACCCCCTTGTTGTTAAAAGGCTAGATAGAAATATTTAAAAACTGTATTTTAAAACTGTACTAACGATCAAATTCTAATTATAAGTTGATAATTTTATTAAAATCTCAAAACTAAACTGACTCCTGGACTATTATTTATAAATAGGCCAGGAGTCACTTTATCTGTACATGATTTACTTTGTAGTATCATGGCTTATATTGTAAATAAAAAAAAAACTATTAATTGTGTCATGTGACAGACATACTTTTTTTATTTAAAGAAAGAGAAATCGAAAAATGAACTTATATTCTCTATTTCATTTACGAATTTCCATTTCGCCGATGTTTAGCGCCTGGGTGCCTAAAAAGGCCACTTTGGCAGAATCATAATAGGAGAACAATATTATATGAATCATATTAAAAATCGTAAAATGGTCACAAACTGACAATTCATAATATGATCTGTGTGCAATTCATATCACGCAATTAACCTGTTTGCCAGTTTTTTATGGAAATTCGTAAAATGGTCCACCAATGTTTACATCAAATATGATTGATATGAAATAAATTGTAGTTGATTAAACTATTATGTGTAACCATTTAACGAAAATTAGAGGAATTGTTAATGATCTGCTGGGAATTCAGGAAATGAATAGCTTTTAGAGGTATTGCTTAAAGTGGCCTTTTTAGTCGGGGGCCTAAGTGGCACGCACACCAGGGGTGGTAGCGTGCCACTTCTATACTCCATTCGGAATAAGATAACGACATTTAAACAAATCTTTTTTTTTACAGTCCGTTCAACCGATTTTATTATCTATTCCGTAGACATAAGGATGGCATTAAAAGCAAACGAGTGTTTACAATACCAACTGTTTACTTCAGCTGCCATTTGTCATATCACTAACGCAATAGGAGTCAAAATCGGTTGAGCAGACTGTAACAAAGGTTTCTTTAAATGTCTAATCTTATTCCGAATGGAATTTAGGGCAGTACTCAAATGTAAAACGGATGTGATTTCTCAAGCAATACAATGTTGTATCAACCTTTATTAACTTGTCTTTCGAAGTACAATATCTTTATTGTTCTTGAAAACATCATTATTAATAGTTATTAAAATAGTAGTGTGTGTTGTATGTGATTGTATGTCTAATAATACAGTGTTGTGGCGACGTCGTCTAGTTTCAGTAGCCATCTTGTTAATCTGGCCGCCTTGCGTGTGCGCAACATTCAAAAGCGGTTTTCTTCTAAAGTGCTGATAGACATTGTATGGTGTGACGAACATGTCACCTCGAAACCATACTATTATGAAATAGGTATTTTCTCAAAGTTGCAATGGTTATTTCACGAGAAAAACACTTTCGAATGTTGCGCGATTGTAAGTTGTGTATGCGCGTGAGTGGACTTGGGGTGAGGCGCACCCCGCTAACAGCTCGCCGACAAAATTTAACACTACATATGTGTTTTAAATATTTTAGTCAATATAGTTCAGAAGAAACGGCCCTGTGACAGACAGACGGACAGCGGAGCCTTCGAAATAGGATTCCGTTGGCACCTTTTGGGTACGGAACCCTAAATTAAGGTGCAATTCTGACACGACTGCTCTCTATGTACCTAATCTGCATTCGGGACTTATTTGCCAAAAATGTAAACAAATATCAAGATTATGGAAAAATAACTTTAATTCCTATGCAATAAATTTCAGTTTACGCTACAGCTTACATTTTTATAACTTGTTCAATAGTGCTAGTCACTCTGAAATCAACTTAATTACCATTGAAATAAAGTTGATATTGGTTTAACTTGAAATCACATAAATTTGAAACAAAGGAGATTGTTTGGGCCCACTGTGAAACTCTATGAAAACACTTCTGTAATACTTCTTCCTTCTTAAATAGCATCATTGCCACCTGTTGCCGTTTTATCCCACTGCTGGGCATAGATTTATCACGCTTGCTCAAGACGGGTTTCCTCATGATATCTTCCTTAAACGATGATAATAATATTTTTTTTTTAATAATAATAATGTTTATTCACATGTAGAGTGCTTAATTCAAACTTAGTGTAAGTAATGTCCAAGAAAAAGTCAGAAAAGTACATAAATATGAATTGAAAAAGTCACATTAGTACAGACTGTACCTGCCTGGATATGAACCAACAACCTCGTGCATGAGAGGCGAGGCCTCACTGGGCCATCAGTTGCATAGAAACCAGTCGTGTCCTGGAATTGTACAGCTGTCGGCTGTTCGTGTATTAAAATCGAAGAATGAAATGGCTAATGAAACAAGACGGCAATGATCACAGTTACTACCGCCGCGCCATCCCTCTAAGGGGACAGGCAGTGATGTAACATCTTAACTAATGGCGGTACTAGTTCCGAGCAATAGAGTTTATATTATCATAACTATACACTTTGTATACCGTTTATTATTATGTGTCTAAAGCTACAGTATCTTTGTTCGATATACGGTTTCCTGCGACAGCGGCGGCCGCCACATGACGGCCGTCATAAAAGTGTTGGCACCGCAGTTTGACGTTACGGTGTCAAAACACACCAACTTACTTTCGTAAATAACTTTTCAGTGACGTCATTCGACGCACGGCGGCGGCCACCGCAGTCTTAGGAAACCCCAGCTAAATATAAATAAGAAGACTGTAGTGGTTGGTCGCGCATAATGTAAAGAAGTTGTACAGGTAACGTAACATTACGCCTGTCTCCACGAAGGGATGGGCAGAGGGCCTTGACACACCCAGATATCGCAAGTTTCGTGACAAGGCAGGAATGATCGACCTAACTAGAGTATATCTTACCTAAGGCGACCTAACAAAGGTTTGATTGACCGCTAACATAAGCCCATAACGTTCCCACTGCTGGGACACAAGCCTCCTCTCTGTTAGAGGAAGTGGGCCGTATTGACAGCTAAAACAAAATGGCGCTCGATCATTCCTGCTCCAATGCGTATGCGCAACCAACAGCTACAGTTGTCTACATTAAGTGTCAATGTAACATGAATGTGTGGTAGATTCGTGAAATATTATGTAGTTTAATATATTACTTTAACATTAAATCTATCATGCAACTAAGTATAAGGCGGGCGTTATGTGAACAGTTTGTAACGTGCTCCTAAAGTAGAAGCGATTATTGGATGCTGCAGAGTTCAGCAGTGGATGTGTATGTTAGAAGACGTGTAACATCTACCAACACGCACTGGGCCCGCGTAGTACGGTCCACTCCCTCTCACAGAGAGGAGGCCTGTGTCCCAGCAGTGGGAACATGATAGGCTGATTGCGCTATGCACACAGGAATCTTAGGACTGATATCTGCCAACTAGGATCGCGACATATTCGCCAAAAATGTAAACAAATATGAATTTATGGAAAAATAACTTTAATTCCTACACGATAAAGTTGAGTTTACGCTACAACTTCAAACATTTTTATAACTTTTTCAATAGTGCTAGTCACTCTGAAATCAACTTAATTTCCATTGAAATAAAGTTGATATTTGTTTAACTGGAAATAACGTCAATTTGAAACATAAATAAAATTTTAATTTATGTTGGTATTTTTAATACGATGGAGGCGTTCAGAGGATATTATTATAATATACAATACTGTTAGGAAAACGATATTGACTGTTCACATAGCGCTCTGATGACCATTGTCACGTGCGTCAGATAGTAATGTGTGAACATTGACATGCAAGATCATGTTTGTAAAGACAAAGTCAATGTATCAGGCGCGGGAGGAAAAGTATCGTCGTTGCGGACCAGCGGCGTGCGTCATGAGACTTGTGCACATTGAAATAAGGTTTAAATTACAATGACAGACGCGCGCTCCCGAAATGCAATCTTTGCGTGACATTTTGGCCACTAGAATATATTTCTCTTCGAATATTTTATCATTATTAGATATAGAAGATTGAAGTTTTAATTATACATATGTTTTATTTAAATAAATTCAGCTGGATCTTATTTTTGTGTTTTTTTTTTGTAATTATCCTTTTTTATAACATTCTTCAGAAGCGACCTCACACTTGCCAGTCGGTGCTTCAACCGTGGGGCCACTATCTCTTACTTCATTTATTGAGGAGTTTACCAGCAAGCTATACAACATTATCTCCTTGATTGGTGTCCTTCACCACACAATCCTCACTTTTGAAAACTATGTAAATCTTCTGTCCTTTTCTTAATGAAATAGAAAGAAAAAGACAATAATAGATTGCAACTGTCCTGTCAGGGTTGGGTGAACACATGTTTTATTCTATTTTTATTTCAGTTGTATAATAATAGTAGATTGTACACACGGCTACACATCAAGCTATACATTTCCAGTTTTAGCTGACCTCGCATTGTATAGGTTTTTCGTACAATCAGATGTCGGCTTATACTGGTTATGTATAGCTTAATGTGTAGTCGTGCGTACAGCCAGCAGATCAAGCTACTACAATCTGTCAAATTTCTTTAATATATTTTCAACTTTATCGCTAAAGCAGTAAGGTTCAAGGTTGATTGGGAAAATTTGACAGTTTCGGGAAGCTCGACCTGCACCCTAAGTGCGTAACACGATCAATCGGAATCGGTTTCATTTTGACAGTTCAACAACATTCATTGCGTTTTTTACGTTGTTGAGCAGACACTCATGACACATTTTTTGAACATATGAAGCAATGGGTTCGCAATATCCTTCAAAATGATTCAGATTGAGATTGATTGTGTTGTAATTTGGGTGCTGTTTGGCGTCTGTACAACTAGTGCATAAAATGGCTGGTCTATGCCCGAGTTATAGGTTTGTTTTTCACTTCGATTGCGAGGAAATGAAACGGGCATACAGTACACACAGCATACAGACAGGACTAAACTAATATCTATCTTCTGTCCTTTTCTTAATGAAATAGAAAGAAAAAGATGCATGGAAAGTAAATTTAGTTAAGTTTGTGAACAAGGGAATGGGCGCCAATAGCTCATTCCTGCCACGAAACGTTTTTTTTAATGTTCTTCATGTGTTATTCGAATTTGATACTTCATACTGCCAAGTCATGAAAACGTTTCTTTGCATTTTTTAATAATAAATGACAACTGTTTTATCTGGTTTTAAATGAACGATAGAACACACGGAAGTGATATAAATTAAAGGATATGAAATAAAATAACGAATTTAATCTGCGACATTTATTATCTTAGTCTTAAAATAAAAAATATTCTAGAGCATAAAAATCTACTTTATGTCGCCTACGCACAACATAAAGGTGAGAGCATGAGAAGTGAAAAATAAATTACCGTGAAATATGCCAACATTGCCCCCCAAGGAAACTTTGCCCGAAGAACAATGTATAAGCATATCTTTGATGTGCAAAAATATGTTAATAATACGGCAACATTGATTGACTTTGGTGGAAAATAGGTTATATGTATGGCAATACTGACTATCGTGTTTGTTGCTAAGGCTAACTTCGCTCATAACTTGTTGGAACTCGTCGAGTGAGGTGCTTATTTTTGCGGGCAAATTTTAGTGCAAATTTCAACGTACATTCTGCGAGATGGCGAAAACACAGGTTAGTTTACTTTACGGCATGTCATAGAAAATCATTTGTAGAGTATATTACTGTTAGTGTCGTTGCTCAGGGTCTTTTAAAACTAAAGTTATGATGATGGGCAAAGTTATCTAGTAATGTTCCGACTTACGATTGACAACATTGCCCACCATCAAAAAAGGCTTAGGGTTGGCACTTAACGAAACCTTGTTTTTTTTTACTTTTTTAATTTATGGCTGCTGAGCTTATTTAATTTTAAACATAATTGGTATTTAATTAATATATCATTTAAGTACAAATAAGTGGTTTATACATAATGGGGTTTATTCATAAACGATGACTAAAGTTAAGTAACGCTTAAACGTCAAAAATGTATGGTTAAACAGTCTCTAATCACTGCTTAACTTTAAGCAACGTTTATGAATAAAGGGGATTATTTAAGTATTTATTTTATTATTACTTCTAATATTTTTTGTTGAGAGTTGCATGGTTTGTTTCAGAAAAATAAACATTAAATCTCGAATTCGACAGAAGAAGTCAAGACGAATAATTAGATCCAGGGCATTTAAAAACTACACTGAAGAAAGGTTAAAACTTGCATGTGAATCAGCAGCTAGTAGAATAATTTTTTACCTTTATCCGAATAAAACTAAAAAAATATGTGAATTTTCATTACTAAAAGAAATGTCTGTTCAAGTCTTTATTTAATTTCCCTACCATATACGAGTTACTTGACTTTATCTCTATTAGTAGTAAGTACCTAAGTATCTACTTTATCAAAAAAAGTGTTCCTTAATTGTAATTTCAAATTTTATTAAAAACTAATAAGCGTGAAACATTTTTCATTTTATTTACCTAAACACATATTCTTTGTAGAAAACAAAAAAAAAACAGTAAAATTTTTACTATGTACCAACCCTAGCACTTTTAAAATGCGAAATGTAGATTGTATGAAAAATAGAAAAAATGTCAGGGTAACATTGCCCAGTCATTCTAGTAAGAAACTATTCATTGTTTCGTCTACATTCCTAAAGTAAACGCCATCTTTACCAAAATTCTTGTACTGGTTTTGATGTCATCTGCATAACGGCCATATTTGCGTCAAAAATCAATGTGGGCAAAGTTGGCTAAAAGTCCAGATAACTTTCCCCGCCAACAAAATCGAACAAATACTGAATTAAATGTTGAATAATAGTAAATTTAGCTATACTAACACATGCACACTATCTTACAGTTGTAGCTGATGAAGGAAAATATCTACATCTCCATAGAAAAATCGTATTAAAATTGTAATTATTCGAAAAAAGTGGGCAAAGTTGGCATGTTTCACGGTAGGTACTTAAATAAAAATCCTTATTGCAGCCCATAATATTATGAACCATAAAAATCACTGACCTACATAAATTGTTTATAACCCAGCATGACACACGCAGAGTGCTTGGAGAGGAAACGGGTGGCAGAAAGGAAGAGAAAAGAAAAAATTTGGAATGATCCCGTCAAAGTAGAGAAATTGCGAAGAAAAGAAAGTAAGATGATATATCATTAAAAGAAAGCTGAAGGGAAAATTTACCATTGAGTGAAATGCCACCACGTGCTCACAGAGTTCAGTTGAACGTAATTATAATAAACCAGCGGATCCGGCAGACGTCGTCCTGCCCGGAAAAGCAGCGCCACCGGGTCCAATGGTGTTTTCAAACAACCCAGGAACCCATTGAAATATAATACACAAAATTTCATCCAAATCGATCCAGACGTTTACGAGGAGTTAGATGACAAACACGTAAAGAAAAATTATATATTATTATAAGATTACAAGGAGGTGTTTGTTGTACTTAAAGTGTTTATTTATTTATTTATAAATTATAAGATAACACTAAAGTAACAAAATTCTATCCTAAATTAACTAAAACTGTATACAAACTAAAATATAGCGTTGAAAAATTCATCCGCATCGCTGTCGACTGGTAATGTACCCAAGACACTGGCGGCATTGCCATGTTGTATGGCAATTCTTAGCCTCTGGCCAAGGTAAAAGCCAGCCCTTGGGTCATGGGAAGTGTCAACCAGTTTTTTCGAAAATTCCTTAAAAAGACCATGCGCTCTCGGACCCCACGGCCCGAGGGTTTCAACCCCAAACGGCTCGGTGTTTGTTTATATTGTTTATAACAAAATGTCACTGGTAGCAAGCTTCATTATTCCTGAGTGCTATAGGCTATAAATTATATTTATATCTTGCATTTTAGCTGAGTTATCACAATTTTTGTCTTTTGAAATAAAATAAAAAAAATAATTAGGTATACTATTTATTTTATTATTTTAATAAAATATTTATTCGCAATAAAAATGGTTTTTATTGTTATTGTATTTATAATAATTTGGTGTAGTTTTAATAGACTTTCTAATTTTGGTGTTAGTTAGATAAAACAGATCTACCCGATAATCCATTTTCCCAGAGATGGTGGAATGAGCCGCTCTGCAGAGTAGTACAGGTCAATTTGCTTAACACGTCGGTGGGTAAATGGTAGTGCATGAACCCACAGACCCGAGTCTGTGGCTTCATGCACTACCGTCGAACATAGACAGGATGACTGGGAGCTCCTTGTTGTTCTCCTCATCGCTGTCGCAGCCGAAGTGCGGGTCGCTTAGCACGGCACGCGAACATTAACGACATCATCCCACGAGCTCTTGTCACTGTCGGCGTTCCAGCTGTATTAGAACCCAATGGCTTGGCACGTGACGGTGGCAAGAGACCGGATGGCATTTCTTTATTTCCATGGAAGGCCTTTAGTATGGAATGCAACGTGTGTCGATACTCTTGCGCCATCCCATCTTCCAGCCTCGGCGTGCTGCTGCTGCGTAAAACTCCAAACGGCGTAAGTATAATAATCTTATTGGTAATTATATTTTCCGTTTGGGGTTGAAACCCTCGGGGCGTGGGGTCCGAGTGCGCATGGTCTTTTTAAAGTAATTTCGAGCTGGGTGACACTTCCCGTGGCCCAAGGGCTGGCTTTTACCTTGGCCAGAGGCTGAGCATTGCCATACAACGTGGCAATGCCGCCAGTCTCTTGGGGACATTACCAGTCGACAGCGAAGCTAATGAAAAAATCATAAAAAAAAACTATACAACGTTCTGAAAAAAAAAATAATAACAGCCCTGATAGTTTTTTTTGTGTTTTTTTTTGTGATGCGAAGTGATTGAAAAAAAAACAAAAATTGGTCATAACTTTTGAACCGTAAAAAATTGTACCAACATTCTCAGGGTATAAAACTTTGGGAATGACCTTGCCTACACTCCTATTCGATTTGATCCATACTTCCAGGGACACCCTGAATAAACAGACAATGAAAAACAGAACAGAAAAAATAGGTACAGAGGTGATGCTTATTTCATAAGATCTCTTCCAGCATACCTGAGATAGGACAATAGATACAGAGATGTAGACTTCTCTTTGTTACTTCTTTTTTATATAATTTGGTTTTGTTACTTTTTTTTGTATATAATTTGTTTTATTTTTGATTGTATATAATTTGTTTTATTTTTGATTGTGTTTAGTTTAGTTTTATGATCTTTCTGTACGAGTCGCAATAAATACTTTTTCTTTCTTTCTTCTTTCTAGACAGCGTGTGATAGAGCACAGGAGACAAAAAGTAGCAGTGTTAGCTTGTAAATTGTAATTGTTGTATGAACACACCTTTCTGGAATAAAAACTATTAGTATACAGGGTGGCAGGGACATTGACGCGCAAACTGTAACCATGAATTCAGCACATGAGTTTAGAACCCATAGCGTAGAAATTTTTCGTCGGTTATTAAAAAAAAAAATCAGTTTCATAGAAAACTGCAATACCAACGCGGTCAAAATGTATGGAACAGCAATATTTTTTTGTTAATAACCGACGAAAAATTTCGACTATGGGGTCTCAACTCATGTGCTGAATCCATGGTTACAGTTTGCGTGTCGATGTCCCTGCCACCCTGTATACACGGAACTAGTGAGTTGCAGTAGTTCCATGTGGAACCAGCTACATGGAACTACTGGGAATAAAGGATTTTTCTTTTGATTGATGAATTGAGTACCGTAAAATGGGGTGAATAGGGATGCAGGGGTGAATAGGAACGAAACTTTAAAATGGATTTCAACGTTGAAATAATATGGTTTGATGCCAGAAAAGACTAATGTGTTTACTGTTTTTTAATTAAGTGTCCTTGTTAGCAACAAACTATATTATTTTAAAGTACAAATCCAATTTAAAGTTTCGTCCCGTTTCACCCCTGCATCCCTATTCACCCCGTTTTACCGTTATTCGTTTTATTTTTAAAAATAATGAAACAGAAGATAAATATTAGTTTAGTCCTGTCAAATTGAGATACTCCAGACGTAGAGATTCTAGACAAGTTTAGACGTGATGAAAAAATTGGCAACTAAAAATACGTCAATTTATGTCAGGCGCTGACTAATTTGACAGGACTAAACTAATATTTATCTTCTGTCCTTTTCTTAATGAAATGGAAAGAAAAAGATGCACTGAACTTAAATTTAGTTTAGTTTGTGAACAAGGGATTCGGCGCCATTATCTTATCAAGGATTTAATTTTTTCCACTGACCTCCTCTGGCCTCTCCCAATGTCTCGAATGTCGAACCGAAAGTCGGAAGCCGCGACAACTCTAAAAGCGAGGCCACACGAAGTGTTGCCGGTGCGTTCGGTCGTGGCACAGATGTGATTTCGCCGTATGCGTTACGCTAGCCAAACGTCGCTTTTCAGGATTTCGGCTTGACAGATAATTAGTACAGTCACGAGCACCAATATGTCAACACTTGGCAACTTTCAATTGCGATTTTTTCGTGAAATAACGAATGCAACGTTGAAATACGACACATTAGATAAACCTATGGGTTCGAAAATGCTATGTTTGTAACAACATAAAATTTCATTCAAAAATAAAGGTGTAAATCGCTTTTGAATAAAGCCGAGTGTATACATACTTTTGCTCGTGACTGTACCTCATCTCGTGAAATTGTGCCCGAAATTTATAATTATACTTCGACTCTTAATTATTGTATTCAGTAACTTGACAGTTGAAGGGTTACCAGATTTTGACAAAAAAAAGATAGTGAGGTGGTGCAAGAAATAATGAAATTGAATGAACTTAAATAATGTGTGTTAAATGCAACCTTTTTTTTTTAAACTTGTCTTAAAAGCACGATATACGAGTACACTATTAAAAATTGTAGAATTTGTTATAAATTTTGTTTCTCAGTAGTACAACTTAGTTAGAATGTATTGATTGTTATTATTATTCAGCCACTCATGAATGTATTTTTTCTTCCAAGACATCTTGGGAATTGTTTAAATTTTTCGAATATTCAACGAATTACGAAAATATTACGAATATGTATAGTTTTATTTGAATTAAACCACTTTTATCATTCGTTATTTACGCAAAATCGTTCACTACCCCAACACTGTTAGTTTTAGTATGGTAAAATTATTTTTCGTTGTACTGTCAAGTTACTGAATACAATTAAAAGTTGAACTATAGTGCGTTCAGCCGATCCAAAGATATTCACGAAAAGCAGCTTCCGCTGGAGTAATGTTACCCCAGGGCCCAGCGGCATGTTTTTTAACCGGTGGTCATAGCTAAATACAAACTAGAAAATTAAATTTGTGCGTCGTCGTGAGGTTTCAGAGTTATTCAAGATACCGCTGGGGTAATGTTAAGCAAATTGCTGTATCTCTTAAACAGCATGACATACAACTAGGTTTTTTTTTTTACGACTGTGGGTTTTAATTTGTGCAATTTTATTTTTTCTATAATCGACACCGTTGGAAAATTAGATGTTTTTTTCTTCATAAACCCTAAAATCGATCCTTGCGCTTCAATGAGAAACCCTAGAAACTTACCAATTATGGTGGTTTGTACCTTTTACGAACTCAAAGCATCATTTGAAATTAGATCTTTCTATTCCAACTCCTCAGAAAGTTATTCCATTTTAATTAAATAATAATTAGAACCTTTACTAAATTGTTTATCCTTAAAGTTTTAGCTGAAAAATCCTTGTAACTACTCAGCTATAAGAAAAAAACCATAGGAAAAGAAATCACACGATTAACCGAACAAATTCGACTGACTGCTTAAAAGGGGCCGCACAGTACATTGTGCCAACCTTCTTAAATTGGTAGTATTATAATTGGATTCAATAGTATATAGAATATAATACAGGTAGTATTACATAAACAAACGAATTGAAGACGGCGAAAGGGATCTCATTATTAAATATATAAAAGGAATACCGACAATCACACATAACAAAACCAATCAAAAACACCAATAACCAACCTAAAACAAAAGGCAAAGTACACGGATAGACTATACTCCGCGCGGAACTAGTTGGCCGCGCCTTAGGTATGTGAGCGGTGGGACGGGAGGGACAGCGGGGGTGAGGCGGCGGGTTGCAACGCACGTGCGTAGTGCGCGGGGCCCCTCCCTCCTCACTGGATCACATATGCACGAACATAAACAATCACGCGTTCAGTATATCTATAATTGACTCGTGCCTATCAGACCACAAGCAGATATTCCTTGAGATAGGCAGCTTGACACCAAAGATAAACAAGAGGATCCAATACAAAGCACTTAACTATGAAAAACTATACAATAATACCTTAATAGCAAACTACACTAATAACGAAAACGAGTACTACTATTTAGAAAGATAATATATCTCAGAACAAATAAAGACACACACACACACATACACACATTATTTGTTATTTTATTAATAATAATAATAATATTTATTTATTTCTAAGTATATAGTACATTGAGATCTTAAATTAAACATTGATTCACACTACCACTGCTGGTGTAGAAAAATTAAATAAGCTAAGTGCATGCAAATAGTAGACATTACAATAAAAGTTAAATTAAATAAATATAATTGTTTTGAGTTTAATTTGATACAATAATGTTGATTTGGATTAATTGAATAGGATTAATTGTAATGTCAAAATATTAATTATTTTGTCAAACATTAAAATACAAAACAAGACAAGACAAAAAAAAAATGTGTGTATTAATTTTGTATTTTGTGTTTCACGAACTGTGTCCAAATAAACGTTTTTCTTTCTTTCTTTCTTTAAAGACTAAGATAATGACTAAAATTCTAAACCTACCTCAATAAGACTGGATAAACCGAAATATTATAGACTCAATCAACCTACGAAACCACTTACGCGGTGTCCTGCGTGAGCGACGAATACGACGCGACGCGACGCTGCGAACGCGATCAACTCAACGGCATACCCTGCTTGCGGCCTATATGACAGTCTGCGGCGAGATGCGACGTAACGCGTACTTGTTTTGAGGGCGACCAGACGCGTCACTTCAACTTTAGAGGAAAATTGTACTATACTTCTCCATGATTCGAGAAGTAATGACCAAACTCACGTAGGACATTTGTCGCGTGTAGCATCGCGTCGCACTACGTCGCGTCGTGTTGCGTCGCGTCGCGTCGTGTTGCGTCGCGTCGCGTAGTATTCGTCGCTCACGCAGAACACCGCGTTATGGCAACAAACAAAATCTCACCCAAAAGACGACGAGCTACGGAGGAATTTTAATGAAGAACAGGACAGACAAAATCTACTACCACAACTTATTTCATAACAGCTACAAACAACCTAAAAAAATGTGGGAAATCATTAATAACTTAGCATCTAATAGAAATTAGAGATAGCAGTGCTCCCCCCAAACTAATGTTGAACTCGGAAAGTATAACAAACGGTAGTGAAATTTGTAACGTATTTAACTCATTCTTGCATCAATAGGCGCGGACTTAGCTAATAAAATACCAAACAAGTACCACATAAACACAGGTAATATTCTCATGCACGACAGTAACTACACACATGATATGACCTTGAATGAACTTTCTCCCTGTGATACGGACGAAATATCCCAAATTATTGACCATCTAGACACCAACACTAGTACAGGCTTGGATGGTTTCAGCACAAAAGCTATTAAATGCCTAAAAAATATAATTGTCGAAAAATTTGCTAACTGTATAAATGTGTGTTTAATGCGCGGCATTTTCCCCGACTCACTTAAAGTTGCAAGGGTCAGTCCAATTTACAAATCTGGAAGTAGGACTGACCCCGCGACTATCGACCGCTATCGGTCTTACCCGTTATTTCAAAGATCTTTGAACGAGTGTTATACAACCGTCTAAACGCATATTTAACTGAGAAAAAATTCCTAATAGATAAACAATATGGTTTCCGCCCTAAATCAAGCACTCTCACGGCCTCAGTAGATTTAATAACAAAGATAAAAACTAATATCGATAAAAAAAAGGTATTTTCATTGACCTAAAAAAAGCGTACGATACGGTAAGCCATCAAAAGTTACTACAGAAATTAGTTAATATAGGTATTTCAGGCAGCGCACTCAAGATGTTCACTTCATACCTTACAAAATAGACAACAAATCGTTAAGATAGATAACTTCACCAGCGCGATACAAAACATAACATATGGAGGTCCGCAAGGATCAATCATTAGCTCATTACTATTTCTAATATACAGACGCCAGCAGGTCAAGCTACCCGAAACTGTCAAATTTTCCCAATCAACCTTGAACCTTAATGCTTTAGCGATAAAAATGAAAATCCATTAAAGAAATTTGTCAGATTGTAGTAGCTTGATGTGCTGGCGTCTGTACATAAATAACATAGATAAAATAGGGCTGACAGGACACCTAACGTTATACGCGGATGACACTTGCCTGTTTTACTTCGATAAATCGTTACAAAGCATTATAACAGATGCCCAAAAGGACCTTGACCTACTCAACGAATGGTTAAAATATAACTTACTAACTATTAACACGTCAAAAACACCATTTATGTTTTTTTCCGCCAAAAATAAACCTTTACCGGAGTTTTCACCTCTTACGATTAACGGAGAAATAGTCAAACGGTCTAATCACGAAAAATACCTCGGTCTCTTGGTAGATGACAAACTTTCTTGGAAACTGCACATCGATCACGTCGGAATAAAATTAGTATCACTATTAGGAGCGTTACGAAAAGTCACCAAATATATCCCGAAAAAAGTTCGTCTAATTATATAGGGTCCAATTAAAATAGGTGGACAAATTTTACCACAGCGCTCAGTAGGTCTAACCAAAGATATCCAAGCAAAAAAAAAACACTGATTAAAATGATTTTATTTTGACCTAAAATAATAAATACCTGGCACTCTAGTCAGTTACACAATGAACGCGGCGGTGGTGACGTGGTCACGTGCGCCTGCACATTTGTAGTATCAAGGGATGTGTTTATGCATTGGGTAACCAACATTTATAAGTATATTTTTGTTCGCTGATTATTTTAATTGTAGGTATCTAATGCGATTTTCTTATATTTTTTTTATCATTGTCCTTATTTTGGTGGTCTGAATGACTCCTAAAAGTTTGTCCACCTATTTTAATGGGACCTTATATATAACTCTCTAGTAAAATCAAACATTGAATACCTAATCGAAGTGTGCGGATCAGCCGCTAAATCTAATCTAAACTCACTACAGCGAATATAAAAACAAAATCATCAAAGTATATTATTTCACTATCACTATCTATATCCCACAAAAAAATTATACCAAAAAACTAAACTACTAAATCTCACACAACTATACACATATTACAACTGCATTCTCATAAAAAAAAATCACCACGAATTCCGTACAATCAAACATACAGATACATAAAAAAACAATCACATACAACACAAGAAGCAAAAACAATATTGTTTGAAGGGGCACAACTGTTTAATGATTTACCGGAGGATTTATAGAGGTGTAATAATATAAACATATTTAAGACAAAACTTAAGGAACATGTATGCACTCTGTAAAATCGGCAACGCCCCAGAGGCAAATAATTATGATATTATTATTTATCATTTAGATATAAGCACTTTGTATCTCATTTTATGTGAACTATGTTATTTAAGTTTTTATGAGAAATAAATATCTTTAAACACATTATAATACAAATTTAAGAAGGTTGGCACAATGTAAGCTGTGCGGCCGCTTTTATGCAGTCATTCGAATTCGTTCGGTTAATCGTGTGATTTCATTTCCTATGGTTTTTTCTTATATCTGAGTAGTTAGAAGGATTTTTCAGCTGAAACTTTAAGTATAAACAATTTAGTAAAGGTACTAATTATTAGTTGAATCATAATCACCGTCACTTAATAATAACTCATGTATTTGAGCGCTACATTATATCGTAGCCAGATTTGAATTAAAATGGAATAACTCTCTAAGTAGTTGGAATTGAAACATCTAATTTCACATGATGCTTTGAGTTCATAAAAGGTACAAACCAGCAAAATTGGTAAGTTTCTAGGGTTTCTCATTGAAGCGCTAGGATCGATTTTAGAGTTTTTGAAAAAAAAAACTAAGTTTCTCTGTTCACCTTGTCCGTTGAGCGTGTTTTGCGTCGCCTTTTATTTAGGATGACGCAGCATCACCGCTCAGGCATCATTAAGCACCGGTAAACCATCGTGTGGCCTCGCTTTTGGCCTACGCATTATATTGGTTCTATTAGGAACTGCATAAGAAAATGTTCATGTGCAAGTATCTGTGTGAACGTAGTAAGAGAGTAGCTATTACAAAAGTTGTCAATCTTCGGGGATATGGAGACAATTCCTCTGAGGTAGTAGCGGGATGTGCCGTGTTCTGACGTCACAGGGAACACTAGTCCGCCACCGCTGTCGCCTTTGCATAGCGATGCATCTGGGAAAAGGTCAAAAGTTTTTTTTCATCTGAGGAGGCTGAGAAAACCGTTGCGCATGTGCTCTTTGAGTGCACAGGCCTCACCCAGATTAGGTCAGACACCCTCGGGACACCCAGATCTTAAACAGATGTTCTCAACAGACCAGGAGACTTAATAAGCTTCTGGAGGGAGGTGGGCTGGTTGGAATAACCACCGACGGCCGCCATGGCCCACGCACAATGGTCCACTTGTAGGACTAAGTGCGGAAACCAAACCCGTAACATAGGACATAGTTTCATCTGTTCCCGTCCCCAACTCGGTACATCACCACAAGGTGCCATTTTTTAACACCAGCATTTTACATGGAGCGACTGCTTAACTGAGCTTCACAACCCAGTTACTAAGTAATACGATACCCCTTGGTAAGACTGGTTGTCAGACTTTCAGGTTTCTGACGACCCGTAACGACTGCCAAAGATCCACGATTGACAGCCGGGACCAACGGCTTAACGTGCTTTCCGAGGCACGGAGGGGTCTTGATATGTAAAGATGGTCACCCATCCACGGACCACTATTGCTTCCACCGACTAGCCTGTCAAATTCACAGTGATCTTTATGTTTTTTGCTGTCAGAGGTATCTAATATATATATAATTTCTCTAATCTATATATAATTATCTTTAACTCACCATTCCCATTGCTAGCGCAAATCTTATCGCTCGTGAGGTACTCTCTTGATTCCCGTCTCATTGCTGCTATGCATTGCTTAATGCCCACGTAGGACAGTTCAACGACCTTGAGGGCTTGAGAGGCTTCACCGTGTTCTGCTGTGGGGCCCCAACCTGCCACCTGGAAGGAGATTACTTAAATGACTGGACAGGTCCACACAAATCTGTGTGTTTCTTTTTCATATCAAATCAAAAGTAATTTATTCAAATTAGGCTGAGAGTCAGCACTTTTTGGAGGTCAAAATTACAAAAGACAGTCCCCCAAAAACGGCCGCCCTTCACCTTTCCTCATAAGACCATCTCAGACACTTACCTAATCTGCATTCGCGATTTATTTGGCAAAAATGTCAAGAAATATGAGTGTATAGAAAAATTACTTTAATTACCACACAATAAAGTTTAGTTTACGCTACAACTTCAAATATTTTTATACCTTTTTCAATAGTGTTAGTCACTAATTTCGAATAAGATAAACTTGATATTTGTTTAACTTGAAATAATATCAATTTGAAACATTAGTTTGAATAGACTTTCCATGGTTCTCACATGATCCGACTAAGAGTACATAATATGTCTAACAGACTGTGAATAAAGAAAATTAAAATATTATTGACATGTAAAAGTTTGTATGACCTTACTTACAGAAATAAAATCATTTATTATGCAAGTATTTCTTGGAGGGATAGGAAGAATCACAGACTTCCTTTCGGCAAGGCAATATTCAAAATTTATGTTTCAAATTGACGTTATTTCAAATTAATCAAACATCAACTTTATTTTGCCACTTCCACGGCGTCGTCAGTGGCAGCGCAGAGGTCACTTTGACTGCATGTTTTGGGACACAGAGGGCAGGATAGGAGGTGGAGCATGGTTGTGGATGGAGATGGAGCTATGTCGCAAGCTCCACGATCACACCCTACTCTGAAACAACCACCGACGGCCACCATGGCCCACGCACAATGGTCCACCTGAAAGACTACGTGCGGAAACCAAACCCGTAACATAGAACATCACACCCTACTGCCGTTCCGTCAAGGTAGACTTTACCAGGTTGGACTTACATCTTCCCACTTGTGTCCGGAACTAATAAAAGTTTATTTAAGAATCACTAACCTTCCCCTTCTCTCCGGGCTGCAGCTGTCTCGTTTCCAAGTTAACGTCAAAATTCAAGCAGACTGGTCTGACGAACGGTGTGTATTCGAAAGGACTCTCCAGCATCAGCACTGCTATGTCATCTTGAAAGTTCATCGTACTGCCTTGGAACCGGGGCGGGATGTTGATTTCTTTTATCTGTTAATCATAATGTAACGTCTGTCATAAATCAAATCAAATCAAAAGTCATTTATTCAAATTAGGCTGAGAGTCAGCACTTTTTGAACGTCAAAATTACAAAAGACCGCCCCCAAAAACTCCCGCCCTTCACCACTTCCTAGTGCTATCGCTGGGAAGAAGAAGTGGCGCAACAAACTGCCCAGCAGCACAGCTGTCAGTTCAATTAAAAAAAAATACTTTATTGTATACAATACTAGGTTCGGTAATTAACATTACAAGACCAGAACAGTAAATTAAATTATTTGCAATGTCAGCTAGCCACGCCAATATACCAACAAATATAATAAAAACTATAACTAGAAGAACTAAAAATTAGTCATTGGATTTTTGAAAAATCAATATAATTCTAGACAGGAATCGAACCCGTTGATTTTTTATAAAAAAAAACACACTAATTCCTGATAGGGATCAATCTGTAGGAAGTAATTACGTGATTTTAACCTTTATTTATTATTACGTGTTTATTATTAAAATGTTAATGAAAGAAATAAATAGTAATGGTACTGAAAGGTCAAAATTCTTCCGTCTAAGGTTACTTACATCAGACTTCTGCGCGTCCACATCTCTGCGGTCATTCCAAAAATTGTAGATCTTGCCGGCTGCCACCGCGAACCTGGAAGCAGGCAGTAGCTTGATGGTCTCGTTCCAGAAGCAGTGAGCAGCTGGAAACAATAAAAAAAAAGTTAATTGACACTAAGAAAATTAAAACAAATTTATTTCTTTGCTGGATAAGTTACTCGTAGGTACTTTAAACAGACAGACGTTGACAATGGCGCCGATTCCCTTGTTCACAAACGAAACTAAATTTAAGTTCAGTGCATCTTTTTCTTTCTATTTCACTAAGAAAATGACAGAAGATAAATATTAGTTCAGTCCTGATCAGTGGCCATAAGTCGGTAAAGAAAAATCACTTACCAGAAATAACAAGCCCGTTGGAAATGAGGGACCCGCCACAGATCTGCATGTAAGGTTCAGTAGTCTTCCGGTAGATGCCAACATGCCACGGCATCTCTATTCGCTCAGCTGGTCTACGAGTCACGAGGTCCACGTCATTTGAAGTAACTTGCCCACACTCGGATGCTATTTATATGTAATAAATGAATAAGTTATAGTCCTCTCAACGAATAACCCAAAAGGAGGTGTATAATGATAAACGATGAATGATTTTATTTTTGTAAGTAGGTTTGTACAAACACTTTTACAGGTCAATCATATTTTAAAACTAGATGAGGTCGGCGTTTCCTATCTGACTAGTCTGAGAAGAAAGGCCGAAACAAACTCAGAGGTCACAGGCTCTTTTAAAGTCCAGACATAATCTTGGTCAGATCATATGAAGACCATGTAGATCGATATCTGAGATTGTTTTTTGAGGAAAGAACCACACAGATTGAGAGGACCTGTCCAGCCAGTGCACGCATTTGTCAGAAATCGTGCAGCTCAACTCAAAACTTACGGAGCTCGACGATTCGACGAACAATACCAAAGAAAGGACATTTGGGTAGGCCACATTAATTACTCAAACTGCCAGACCATGACAAAAACTAACAGAACAGAGAGAAAAATTAAAAATAATATAAATAAAATGACCCACATAGGTAGTCTTCACATTCACAATATATAAAAATATAATAAAAAATAAAAAAACAACAACAAGACAGAAAAAAAAATAAAAATATTCAATATGTAAAAATTGGAAGCACCTTAATCCCAAGCCTTTTTGTCCTCGATATAATCCTTAACGGTATAAAAGGCTTTCTGGCCTGTGTATAATGCGTGAGCTGGGACCTACGCGATTTCTTCAGTAAGTTGTTCAGGGTGCTTAGTAAGTAAACATACTAAAAGTCCCCGCATCTAGGAGGGGAGCCGGAGTTGGGGGAATACAAGTTCCCACTGTAAGGTTTTTCGTTAATATTTTAAAATGGTGCGTCGTAGAGAAAAATTATCTTTTATGTAATGAAAACTCATAAAATTTTATCTTATACACTTATTTCGAATTTCTACCCATTTACGAACTACGTTCCGGGAAAGTGAAAATTTTCGAAAAAACAAGTTTCTGCAGAAATCGCTTAGGTCCCAGCTATACATCACCTGTGAAACTTTCAACTGTCAACTACCACGGTTCATGAGATACAGCCTGGAGACAGACAGACAGATGGACAGTGAAGTCTTAGTAATAGGGTCGCGTTTTTACCCTTTGGGTACGGAACCCTAAAAATGATTGTCCAAGTGGATTCTATACAATGAAACAGGTATAATAACAACTACAGATCATCGATGTTAAATACTACAGCCAGTGTGCCGCAAGGATCAGTTTTAGGCCCTCTATTCATCATCCTCACTCTTCCCCAACTATGTTGGGGTCGGATTCTCGGATCGGATTAACTGGGTAGTACAAACACCCCCTGCCCCGACTGCCAAAGATTTTAGGCCCTCTATTATACATTTATTATTAACTAGCTGCACCCGCATAAGTTTCGATCCCGTGGAAATATCGGGATAAAAAGTATCCTATAGTCCTGGTTATAAACCATCTGTGTGCCAAATTTCATCCAAATCCGTTCAGTAGTTTTTGCGTGAAAGAGTCCATACAAACTTTCACGTTTATAATATTAGTTAGGACTAGCGTCTGCAATATTAGCCGTAGAACCGATGGGGTCCGATAGGACAATTGGGGTAGACGTGTTCCTGATGGAGACCGCGAATCGGTAAATGTAAGGTGGGACGCCCTCCTCAGGCTAGGTGGAGCGACGATCTTTGCCGGATAGCTGGTATTAGCTGGATGAGAGTTGCCGAAAATCGAGTTGAATGGCGAGCAATAGGAGAGGCCTATGTCCAGCAGTGGACTGCTATAGGCGATGATGAGCTTCTTCTGCTTCTACAACGGCCCGATTTGAATCATCCGGCAGTTGCCCGCCAGACCGTCCCTTTTCTATGGAGGATGAGTGAACTTTACACCCTGTTCCTCATACAGCTATTGTCGTACTTGTCACATACTCAGATGTGTGCAAGACAGGGACCCCAAATATATGAGGATTATTATGTAAAACTTTGGTCGAACCTGGGGAGCAGACCGCGACGTAGTTCCAACTTCCGTTGATACATCTCATGAGGGGTAGACCCACGACCGAGTGCTTCGAGCTGTTACATTCGGGTTTTACAACTGTTCCTACTGGTTCGTAGGCGTTGCAGGTGCGGATGCCCTCGATGGAGCCGGTGACGAGGCAGCGGTAGTTGACGGATGGGTTGTTGTCTAGCTTGCAGACACCTGGAAGATAGGGTGGGACGTTTTAGTCGACGACACTAGAAAGTGTAAGAATTTCTAGTACTTATGTATTTTTAATTTTGATCGGAACCAATATAGGTTTTTTAAGGAACACCTTACGAAAAACTTCTAAAATGACTTTATTTTCGGCAACTTTTACAAAATCAAATAAAACATACATGCGCATTGTTAGCCAATAATTTATATTTACTTTACTGGTAGTACAGTCAACAGCAAAAGTAGATGATCAAAATCAGAAATTCAATACTAATGAACGGAGTTCGTGTCAGAACTGTGTGGCGTCGAAGTGATTCAAAAGTATGTTGTTGTAAATTATACCAAACATTTACTACTAGCACAGCTGCCATATATTCGTGATCAGTTTTCAATTCAATTTCTGATTTTGATCATCTACTTTTGCTGTTGACTGTACTACAAATTCAAATTAATTTATTTGTCTGAATACGGTACATTTACATGGTCTTAAATTAACAAATGGTCTCATCACATTCAGCCACGTGGGGCGCGCAAATTACACACCCTATCAAAAGCATTGTTTAAGTCAACAAAACTGCTAAACTACGCATTCAAAGGATTTTAGGCATTATTATTGCCAGAATAGGAAGTATCTTTCTATACTTACGGACGCATTCTGGAATCGGTTGAGACCACAATCCATCGACACAGAAGACTCTTTCGGTCTCCAAGACTCCATAGCCAGGTAGACAAGTGACAGTCAGTTTCAGTGACTCGACCCTGTCACCGGGTTTTGCACCTGGGACGTTTGCTATTATATCGTATATACTGTGCTCAGGGTTTGCAGGCACGACACATTTTCCTGATTGTTTTATCCTGAAATCGCGAAGGATCTCGTGATATTTAAATTTGTAAACTATAAACAATATAACAATAAAATGTAAACAAATATGAGTTTATGGAAAAATAACTTTAATTCCTAGAGGATAAAGTTCAGTTTAGGTTACAATTTCAAACATTTTTATAACATTTGCATGTGCTAGTCATTCTAAAAAATCAACTTCCTTGTTTAACTTGAAATAATGTCAATTTGAAACATAAATAAAATTTGAATTTAGATATATTGATTACATCGTCTGCCTGACTTCTTCCCAACAATATTGGGGTTGGTCAGTTTCAGTCCAACCAGCAGCTGAATACTGGTCTTTTACATGGAGCAACTGCCTATCAGATGCCCCATCCCCATAATTAAAAACATTCAAAATCTAGTCGCAATCTCAGCAACAATCAATGTCAAATACTTGTCAAAAATTTAGGGAAATTGGAGGTATTTTAGACAGATTAAGAGATCAGATCAGATTCGGCGCGGTCGCAGCCCAAGATTTTGACCAAGTAGTAAGTTAGTAAGGCAAGTAAATCATGCACTCTCGACAGCTTGAATGATTTTGGGGGGGCTACGACATCCCCCCCCCCTCCTCGGACCGCGCCTGGATCAGACTGTGAACACTCCCAAAATTATGAGAATTGCCCCACTGACCTCCACATTTCCACAACCCTGTAGTTACTCAAATATCAAATTAAATATTGAAATATCCAAATAGTAGTAAATTTCTTACCTGTTTATTTTTTCTCCTGGAATTTGCAGCTTTGATTCTGCTAAATAGATCCTTTTCTGTTTAACAGAGCAACATAGATTACTACACCAAGCAAATATGAACGAATAATTACTGTAGTAATTCGTTCATATTTGACAGCATCTCTCTAGTCTTGTTCATAACAGAGCACCACCGTCTCCATTAACAGGACAGTGAGATAGCATCATAGTACAGACACCAGCAGGTTAAGCTACACAAAACTGTTAAATCTTTCCAATCAACCCTTGAACTTTAATACTTGTGATAAAGTTGAAAATCTATTAAAGAAATTTGACAGATTGTAGTAGCTTGATGTGCTGGCGTAAGGCATTTTTATTTATTTATTTATTCAACCATTTCTGTCCCACTGCAGGGCAAAGGCCTCCCTTCCCTCCTTCCACTAATCCCTATCCAGTGCTGTTAAACACCAATTCTTGTGGAAAGAGTCTAGCTCGTCCCGCCATCTCATCTGGGCAAGGCATGGGGGATGGAGAAGCTGCTAGGCACATATGTGTTCAAGCTGGTCTGCAAGCAGAGTGGGAATACAGAATTTCGGTCTTCCATTTTAAAGGATATGGCTGCAGCACCTGTAGCCATTTCTAAATTGCTTATGAGAAAAAAAGAGGCATTTGGACTCTGATAATAAACACTTACCATGGTGACAAAGGTGTCCAACAATACAAAAAAAAAGATCAGGCCCAGCAACACTGTTGTAGTCAGATAAGTCAGATGAGTAACGATGAAACAGTATGTACGATCGCGTTGTTTTCGGAATAAAATCGTCTCCTTCGAATGACTTCGTGGCGACCAGGCCGTCACCAGGGACTCTGTATCATTAGTCGGTCGCGGGGATGGTACGTACAAACTTTCTAGCTTGGTTAGCAACATGCTTTTCGCTAATTCGGTCGCTGAAAAGTAAGAAAACCACTATTACTAAGTGTTATGAACAGATCACTAACTAGTAAATAAGTAGACTGCAGTGTCTGCAGTCCTGTGAAACTCCGAAGTCCGAACTGTCCTACATAATATTGTAGTCTGCTCCGAAACTCCGAACAAAGAACAAATTATTTTTGTAGGGAATTTGTATTTGTAACCTTCTTTAGCCAACATTCAGAAAAACACGTCCGAGTAGCAGAGTATCAAGGAATCTCATTTTATTTTATAGATATTAGTCTATGCCAAGGAACATATTTACTCTAGGCAAGGAACCTAATTATTAATTTAATCTAAGGAGGCCGAGTACTCAGTGACAGTTTGACCAACATTACATTATGAAAGTCAAGTGTCAACACTGTCAGTGTCAACTAACCTAACCAACGAAACCATTGAGATAGGAAAAACATGGAGACGTCGCGTTATTCTATACATACATTTGCTTATACAAATATGAGTGAAATATGATTCAGAATTTGAAATATCGTTATGTCTCATTCTTTCTAGTGAGATAATCTTATTTGATAAAAGAGACAACTATATTTTAAGTTGTTGCTAATTATGGCAACATTTTGTCGTGACGTAGAGTGACAGTTGTAGGTAAGTGCCGTTATGCCGTAGCAGCCATCTTATGCGATGAGTTTCGTGGTAGTTCTGCTGTCAAGTGGTTGTTTGTATTTTGTATTATTGAGATTTGCGAGAAAACTACGAGGATTTTACCTTTTGAAACTGCATGTACTTAAATGTTGGAAAACAGAAATTCAACATGCCTGTGTGTTGTATTTGTGAAGTGTGGTTCAAGAAAGAATGAAAATCCACCTCATTGTCTTTGCACAGGTTATTAGCCGGCTTTCATGCATTAATACATACAATAATACACATTCGATGATACAATTGTAACGCGATCATTAATTTATGGCTACAGTATTGATATTTGGGTTCATTTCCATTTATCAGGCCTTTTTATTATATTTGTTAATTCATTGGTTTGTTTACAGAAGTAAGTCAGGTCATAATGGAATAGTGTTGTACCGTTGCCGACTTGCCGTAATAGTTTCCGAAACTAGTTCCTCCGCTGAAACGATATCCGTCGATTCTGCGATGTTAACATAAATAATCCTACGTCTTATTCGGTCCGAGTGACCTAGCTAGGTCCAGCCTGTGGTTCACACTTCACAGCACCAGAATCCATCGTGATCCAAACGTGATAACTAGTAAAACTCGTATTTAGTATCGATACTTGTTATAGTAACACACATATTCCTTGATTGACACAACCCTAGCAATGGCAGCCATTTTATGAGACAATATGAGTTGTAGGTATGCACACTTTTTTTGTAGATATTTCCCATTGACATAGAAAAGTATGGACTGGGCTGGTACCTACAAAAAAGGGTGCATACCTACAACTCATATTGTCTCATAAAATGGCTGCCATTGCTAGGGTTGTGCCAATCAAGGAACAAAGGTGTTAGTATAACGAGTATCGATACTAAATACGAGTTTTACTAGTTATCACGTTTGGATCATACCTAATATTATGTAATTACTTAGAGTCCGTTGTAATTGTAACAGAAAAAGATGAGTAGGTTATCTTAATCTATACAAATAAATAAAATTGAAGTGTCTGTTGGTAATTTCAAAATAACAGATTTTTAAACACTTACCTATGTTCCGCGCAAAATAAAAAAAGCCATGCAAAAAATATTTTTGCGTTTGGTAGCCAGCCCCTGCAGTCTCGATATTCATAGCGATCGCTTTACGACCAAATTCGGTCGCAAAGTCCCGGATTGACCGGTGTAATGTATGGAGTGACAGGACTTTGCCACCGAATTCGGTCGTAAAGCGATCGCTATGAATGTCGAGACAGCAGCCCCAGGATAGTTATAGGCTATTTAAATCACGCTACGACCCTTAGGAGCCGAGCAAAAAGAACGCTAAGTGAAAACGAAATAATAGCGCGGGCGGGCGATGGAATGCGGCCAGTCGAGGGAAGAATGAGTTTTATTAGTGTGGCTGTTATTTTAGTATACTGTGTATCTTACGACTTCTATGCGTTGTCGCAGGGCACAGCTAGTCTGAGAATAAAATGCATGTCAAGTGTTTGTTTAAAAAACCTTGCTTGCAGAAAATGTGCTTTCGCATATTTTACCTCTGGGTGGGAAGGCCAGAGAGCAGGAACTAGTTTCGGAAACTATTACGGCAAGTCGGCAACGGTACAACACTAATCTATTATGTTTGTAAACAAACGAATGAATTAACAAGGTATAATAAAAAGGCCTGATAAATGGAAATGAACCCAAATATCAATACTGTAGCCATAAATTAATGATCGCGTCACAATTGTATCATCGAATGTGTATTATTGTATGTATTATTAATGAAAGCCGGCTAATAACCTGTGCAAAGACAATGAGGTGGATTTTCATTCTTTCTTGCACCACACTTCACAAATACAACACACAGGCATGTTGAATTTCTGTTTTCCAACATTTAAGTACATGCAGTTTCAAAAGGTAAAATCCTCGTAGTTTTCTCGCAAATCTCAATAATACAAAATACAAACAACCACTTGACAGCAGAACTACCACGAAACTCGTCGCATAAGATGGCTGCTACGGCATAACGGCACTTACCTACAACTGTCACTCTACGTCACGACAAAATGTTGCCATAATTAGCAACAACTTAAAATATAGTTGTCTCTTTTATCAAATTAGATTATCTCACTAGAAAGAATGAGACATAACGATATTTCAAATTCTGAATCATATTTCACTCATATTTGTATAAGCAAATGTATGTATAGAATAACGCGGCGTCTCCATGTTTTTCCTATCTCAATGGTATTTCCAGTCCATACTTTTCTATGTCGATGATTGTCTTTGGCCCTTGACATAAAGCAATGGACAAAATTGAAAACTTTTTATACGCTTGAGTAGTAGGCTTTTGGCTAGATTTAGGTTTTTTTTTGTAATGGGCGTTTTATCTGTGCAGAATTAAATAATAATCTTTAATAGTATAATTTGTAGTTTACTTTAGGCCCATTGCGTTTAGACCGTGGTGTTGGCACAGGCTCACTTGCCTGGACACAGCGCGGCATATGCTGGCAGAGTGTGCCGCTTAGGAAGAGCCGCGCCGCGCCGTGCCCTCATCTCAGAAGTAGGCAGTGACGAGTCGATTGTCGGCAGCGAAGAGTCCTGAGACGCGGTGGTTTCCTTCTGCGAGACGACTGTTTCGCGCCAAACCAAACCACCACGAAACCACTACACCTAGATCTCGTCCACTCACCCGGCCCGCATCAGGCGGAATGAGCGTCGGCGGAGGGCGGAAAACGCCCTCTTCCCGCCTCTCTTAATGAGTCCAGGGGGACGGACTCGGGGACGTCCGTCGCCCCCGGGCACATCAGCACCCTAATTGCGTAACACACGATCAATCGGAATCGGTTTCATTTTGACAGTTCAACAACATTCATTGCTTTATAGTACGTTGTTGAGCAGACACTTGACACATTTTTTGAACATATTCAATGAAGCAATGGATTAGCCATATCCTTCAAAATGATTCAGATTGAGATTGATTGTGTGTTACCGCTTCGTTCGCCTTACCGAATGTTAGAAACCTAGGACCCAACATCGTCTTAGATAAAGAGGTGCTTGAAACTGTAGTTTCGGCAATTTTTCTAGGACTATCAGTAGATGCCAAACTTCAGTGGGGACCTCATAATTAATATATCAAGTGTCTAGCAGGAAGGCTCAGTTCGGCTGCCTACGCCGTCAGGAAAGTAAGACAATACACTGACGTTGATACAGCTCGTTTAGTCTTATTTTAGTGATTTTCACAGCGTTATGTCCTACGGTATTCGGCTGTGGGGCAAAGCCGCTGATATACAAAATATATTTGTCCTTCAAAAGCGAGCTGTTCGAGCAATTTACCAGCTAGATGCCAGAGTTTCTCTAAGAGATTTATTTAAAGATATTGGTATTCTCACGGTTGCATCAGAATTCATCCTTGCCAACTTTTTATACAGTGTGAGTCTTCATAATGTGCACATATCGAAATGATGAAATCTATGCTTAATTTTATCGAAGGGAAAAATATAAAAAAAATCTAAGTATTTTTAATTTTTTTTATGAAATTTTTAAAAATTTTGATCAAAACGAAAATAAAATGTGTGCAACATGTTTATTTTCAATTGAGGGTAGATTTTTTTCCACAATTTTCATTTTATGAGAACGCCTAATTACTTCCGATCATTATGAAGTTTGTTTCATCGCGATAGATCGTTTAGTTTAAAAGTTACACCGTTTTGTTCACACTGGGATCACAGTAGCGAACAAAATTTTTAAAAATTTCATGAAAAATTAAAAAAATACTTAGATATTTTTTTATATTTTTCCCGTCGATAAAATTAAGCATATATTTCATCATTTCGATATGTGCACATTATGAAGACACACTGTATATTAGGCAAAATTTACACTTGTGCACTAAAAATAGTGATATTCACAGTGTTAACACTAGAAATAAGGACAAACTACGTGCCCCCTTTCACCGGCTTCATAAGGTTCATAACTCGTTTGTTGGGCTTGGTATAACCTTTTATAACAAGATACCCTCTTCTTTTCTAGACTTGCATTTTAATGCGTTTAAAGCTCAACTAAAATCCAACCTTTGTTCAAAGGCATACTATTCCATCAACGACTACTTAGACGATAAGAATAGTTGGTCACCCTAGTTTAACGCAAGACAATGTTTATGTTCTTTCTCCAGAATTAGCTTACTGCCAAGTGACAGCTATGTGAACAGGACCCAGCAATGCATAAATATGTAAGCTGTCACGCCCTTTAGGCCTGGAGGCTTTTATTTGGGTGGTAAGTTTTTTTATTTACATTTTAATTAATTATTTTTTAGCTTGAGTACGTATAGTTTTTATTATATTTGTTGGTATATTGGCGTGGCTATCTGACATATTATGGCAAATAATTTATTTTTATGTTCTGGTTTTGTAATGTTAATTACCGAACATAGGTACCTAGTATTGTATACAATCAAGTAGGTATTTTTTTTTAAATTGAACAGACAGCTGTGTCGCGTCTGGGGAGTTTGTTGCGCCACTTCTTCTTCACAGCGATAGCACTAGGAAGTGGTGAAGGGCGGGCGTTTTTGGGGGACTGTCTTTTGTAATTTTGACGTTCAAAAAGTGCTGATTCTCAGCCTAATTTGAATAAATGACTTTTGATTTGATTCATTTTGATTTTTACGCAATTAGGGTGCATGACTCGAGGTGGCGGCGCGTAGTGTTTCACGCGCGCCCCTCTTAGACGTCGGACGTCGCGTCGAGTCAAACACCTCATTCCCCCCCTGACACGAGGGGGCCAGCACCAGTCGGGGGTTGCGGAAGGATCGTACGTTCCCGCGACCGATTCAATACTTGCTTGGACTTGCGCGGGCGATTTCAATACTTGCTTATTGAAAATCTATTCCCGTTTTTCTTCTCTGCGATCAATAGTCCAGTCGTCGAATTTCTCAATAAATTCTAAGTGCACCATTTTCCAAATTGTAAGCTCTCATTTTTGGACCTTCCCATTGTTTCCTCTCCTCAACCTAACTGACTTATCATATCTCCAATGGCGATTGACTGGTTTCGTAGTTTCCTGTATGGGCGCTGGCAACGTATATGCATAGAAGAGTCTTGCTCTTCTTGGTGTTATACTTGTGCCGGTGTACCTCAGGGTGGCGTTGTAACACCTTTACACTTCGCAATTTTATTATATATTTTTTTTTAAATGTCTTTCTTCCTACTATTTTCGTCGTACTATTTCCTCCTATTTGTTTATGCAAATGATTTGCCAATTTACTAATAAGCTGCATATTTAGATTTGGCTGATGCAATTGACGTAATCAATATGGATATGGCTTCAATCTGCGAGTGGAGCGAGGCACATGGGTTACAGGTTAATCAGTCGAAGACTCAGGTCATTGTTGTTCTCTCTCTGTAGCTCATTGTTCGAGGATGATCTTCTAAGTAGATAAAATCGTCCCAGCTTCCCCAGGTTAAATTTAGCGGAACTGCTATTCCGGTCAGCGAAAAAGTTAAGAATCTTGGGGTTTGGATAGACAAGCATCTTTCTTGGGGTCCCCAGCAGCAGGACGTAAGTGCATCTGCCAAGTCCCTGAGAGGACTGCGGAACTTTCTTCCAACTGCCAATAAAACTGCGCTCGCACAATCTGTTTTACTTCCCATCCTTGATTAGCTGATGTCAGTTACCTCACTGAGGCAAAACTAGATAAACATGAGCGACTTCAAAACTTTGACGTCGACGATGACGTCAAGTGAACGTGAAACCACCCGCCCTTACTGACTACGTAGATGAAATAAAAACAAAATATTTTTTTTTGTATTTTACATTTAAACATACGTAGGCAGTGAACGTTGGAACTATCTAGTAGGTATTTTACTCAAGCGCAGTATGATAACGCTATCAGATAGTGTTGTTGACTAACTCAAATCTATACTTACAAATTATATATACCTAAATAACTATTTTCTACTTTATTTCATTATGGATAAAGATATATTTACAGTGACGAATGTTGTAAGATAAAGTGTCATTGAAGTTGTCGTCAAATAGGGTATCACTTAAAGGGGCTTCTTTGATATCAAAAGTTTCCTGTCTTTATGTTGTTGAAGATCTATAACGAAATTCCTACATGTCGTACTAGCTGCGCTCCGCGGTTTCACCCGCATAAGTTTCGATTCCGTAGGAATATCGGGATAAAAAGTATCCTATATGTTAATCCTGGTTATAAAGCCTACGTGTGCCAAATTTCATCCAAATCTGTTCAGTACTTTTTGCGTGAAAGAGTAACAAACATCCATCCATCCATCCATATAAACTTAGGATTTATACATTGTTGTATACATACATTGTTGTATATTGAACGTGTTTTTTTCCATATGTAATTTTATTTTCTATTTTATGTACCGTGTACTTTCAGTTACAATTTATTGTTCATAACTATGACTATAGATTGTATAAATATCCAGTTTCTGTCCGCGACTTTGTCCGCATCTTTCATGTTCTCCCGACCCATCCCTGTTTTTATGTCAATAAATTTCTTTATTATTATTTTCGGGAGTGTTCTTTTTCTCAGCTCTCGTAGGCTGGTTTTAGCTACATTTACGGGCCAAAACCAAGTAAATGCAGCGTGTGGTGTGTAGGTACTTAAGATAAGGGTGTGTTTTATTATTATTATTATTTCGGGAGTGTTCTTTTTCTCAGCTCGTAGGCTGGTTTTAGCTACATTTACGGGCCAAAACCAAGTAAATGCAGCGTGTGGTGTGTAGGTACTTAAGATAAGGGTGTGTTTTATTATTATTATTATTTCGGGAGTGTTCTTTTTCTCAGCTCGTAGGCTGGTTTTAGCTACATTTACGGGCCAAAACCAAGTAAATGCAGCGTGTGGTGTTATGTTATGTTAAAGATGTGTTATTATTATTATCCCGTCGCATCGCATCGCTCGCCCGCGCTATTACTACGTTTTCGCTTACCGTTTTTTTCAATTTTTTTCTTTTTGCTCAGCTCCTAATAGCGTGAGGTTAAATGGACGTAGTTACACGAAAAGGATCCAATCCACAACATGGTCAAAATGAGTTAAATATACCAAACTGATGCTAAATATCAAAACTATCGGCCAGTAAAAAAGGACCAAGCAAAAACATCTGTTTAACACATTTTATCAAACCCAGAACCAACCCATATGTATGGCCCGTTAAAAATAAAAATCACCTTGAACGATCCAACCTTCATGGTTCATGACCAGTATTACCAACCGATTAAGTAAAACGAATCAAGGAGTCTGGATTATTTTTGCGTAATTACAATTTGTTCATCACCGAAACCTTAATAAAAACACTAAAACAATCCAGTATGCCTGGAATTTTTTTCTGAATACACTTACATCTAAATAAAACAATTAAAACAATCCAGAATGCATGGATCCTTTTCGATAAATAGATTTTCGTTTATTATTCCAATAAATCTGTCAACGAAAATGATCCAGACTGTTTGGTGAATTTTATTAATTCCAAAATCAATTTAAATCATTCTGCGAAAACGATCCAGGCCTATTTGCGCAGTCTCGCTGATTATGTATACATCGTTTCGTACTTTATTCCTAAGTAAAAAACCAAAATAAATCGAAGATTACTACTGACAGGTAATAAATAGTAGTAATTTGTTCAAACTAATGGTCACCCCAAATAAATGGTAACACTGCAAAACATTCACATTGTGCGTGTACGCTTTGTCGTGATTGGACTTGTTCGTTAGAATTAGATGTTACTGTGGCTAATTTGTTTGTAACTGAAATGAAGAGGATAGATAGGATTATGTCTTGTGTGTTAGATGATCGAAAAGGTATTACAGGAGATCTAGAGCCAGGTAAGTTTAAATTATTATCTAAATTTATTTATAACCTAAAAGTTAAAATGCTTACTGGTTGACTATTGTTATGTTATAACTATTGTTGCTCGACAGATATGTATGTATGTATTTATGTTATAAAATTGAGTAGAACAAAGAAATGTCTAGTTTTTCAGTTCGGACAAAACCATTGTAGCGCGATGTGATAATATTGAATCTTGACGAAAAGTATAAGTATATTTTTATAACATTCCAAGTATTTCATTGAAACAAAAGATCCCGGACCATAATCATGCAGTCGCAGAGTGCGACAAAGTGACTATGGCCCGGGATCTTTTGTTTCAAAAATCAATATTAACACATCGCGCTACAATGATTATGACCGAACTGAAAAAACTAGACATTTCTTTGTTCTACTCAATTTTCAAACCTATTCTAGAACAGCAAAATCCTTAAACGTATATTTTACATGCCAGTTCGTTAACCTAACTCATATCACACGTATCACAGTGTGTAGCTTTTACATGAAATCAATATTAAAAAGGCTGTAATGTGTATATCTTTTTTTTTGTTTTATAGTTGTGTATTTAGTTTTATAGCTGTGTTCATTATTTGACAGGTGATAATGATGAGCTGAGAGAGAACAGATGTCTTCTCTATATTGATATTGACGACATCTTTATTTTTGTATCCTAAAGAAAATGGAAGACTGAAAGCTGATTAAGGTGAAGTTATGATAATTGAAATATAATACAAAATTTTAGAAGTTGTTTAGTTGGTTTTGAGATTTTGTTTTGTTGATTTTGAGATGTTTATGTTGCCATATTTAAGATAAAGGTTTAATTAAAATTATTAAAACAAAATAAATGTTTTTTATTTCATTGGAATAGGTTTTTAATTCACAATTTATTACTTGGGGCGTTTTAACGAAATTAAGACTAGAGCCTGCGCTATGTAAAATGTAATTTAACGAAAAGAATCCAACCATATCAATTTACATATAACTCGGAAAATACAATACTACGCTTGATTATAACTATTAATAATAAAAAAGTTTTATTATTCCACACACAACATCATGCTTTCAATTATTTTTTAAACGAAAGCCAATGAAGAAATATCTTCCAAACTTCAAACGTTAATATCTCCAAAAATATAAGGCAAGTTTTGAGAGGTTGTTAAGTTGTTTTTGAGATTTTGTTTTGTTGATTTTGAGATGTTTGTGTTGCCTTGTTTAAGGTTAAGGTTTAATCAAAATAATTAAAACAAAATAAATGTATTTTATTTCATAGAATAGGTTTTTATACACAATTTATTACTTGGGGCATTTTAACAGAATTGAGACTAGAGCATGCGCTGTGGAAACTGTAATTTAACGAAGAGGAATGAAGAAATATCTCCCAAACTTCAAACGTCAATATCTCCAAACTGACTTTGTGTGGATTGGATCCTTTACGTGTAACTACGTCATAGCCTATTTATTTATTTAAACTTTTCGCACAAAAAGGATTAAAGGCAGACTTAATGCCTTAGGCATTCTCTACCAGTCAACCAAGGGTGGTGAAGAGATTAGATGGCAGGTGCTTTGGTTGAGAGGGACAATGATAAAAAAAAACTTAAAACTATGTACATAAATAGGTTATATACACATACATACTATTACTATAATATATACTTATAATATATTGTATATACAAAATCAAGGGAGAGAGGTGTTAGGATGAATTTGTTTTGAAAATAACTCTGCAATTTCCGCTTGAATGCATACCGACTGGTGGCCGTCCTGGGGATCTACTCCGAAGTGCAAAGTGCGAATGTTCGGATCGGACCGACACATGGCCGAACCGAATATTATTGAAAAATGCGAAAAAAGTTCGGATTGGCTCAGTTGGGTCGGGACCATAGTCAATATTCGAAAGAGTGTAGGAGTGTAGGACCGGGACAGACCGAACCAAATAGTAACTTCGTAGCAGGAAACGGCCGAACATTCGGCCAATACTACTTCGGAGTAGAAACCCTGATATCAAGAGGAAGCGCATTCCAAAGAAGAATGGACTGAATATGAAAAGAAGAATGAACAAAATCAGACGTATGAGAAGGAAAGAGTAAGAGAAGATTGTTAGAAGAACGCAGATTCTTAGTGTGTGAAGAACATAGATATTGGAAGTGAGATATTAGATAAGAAGGAGGAGTGGGAGAGTTGAGAAGGGAGAAAAGCGTGGTCAAAGCGCGCAAACTTCTTCTTTGGCGAATGGACATCCATTTGAGCTCAGACCTTATAGCTCGACCTCGACACATGGTCATATTTCCTGAGGTTGAATATGAATCGGATACCATTGTTAAGCAATCTGTCGAGCTTATCCAGTAAAACCGCATTCAAGTCAAAGTAGCACACGTCACCATAGTCAAATCAAAGTCTGCACAAGCATGGTCTTCGCCTTAGCGGGCAAAAAGTTTCTCAAACGATACAGGGATCGCAGAGTCCCGTTGACCCTTTGACTAACACTAGAGACCTGGCGTTGCCAACTAAGCGTTGAGTCAAGATGCAAACCGAGATCTTTCACAATAGGTGTAATAGGTATGACGATACTATTGAAAATAAGAGGTGGAAGAGAGCTAAGCGTCACCCTACCCATCATGCGTGAGCTTCCAATTACAATGGCCTGACACTTCGAGGCCTATCGTCTTTCTCAAGAATTGGGCGATTCTTTTTAATAACCGACGAAAAAATTCAACCCTGAGTAAACACACCTTCCAATATACAGAGTGGCAATTAGGTTATAACAATACAGCGGTCATTACAAGTTGTTAAAAGTCTGTTAACATAATAAAATTTAAAGGTGACTAAAAATGAAAAAAAAAAACAAATAAAATAATTCGCGTAAAAATTGTCATGAAATAAACCATCCTTGATTATAAGTCACGCGTGAGGCAATGGCATCAAGAATTCAACACAAACTTTATGTTATTGTTACTAAGTAAACACAAATTAAGTTTAATGTTGTTAGGTAAATACCTACTGAAACGAAAAAACTTTTTGACAAAAAAATTAAATTCTTTCAAATTTATATGGGACCAACTTTGGGGTATACGTATACGCTTTCCAATAAAAAAAGAATTATCAAAATCGGACTACTCTGTAAAAAGTTATGCGTGGTCATACATAAAAAAAAATACGCATCGACTTGAGACCCTCCTCCGTTTTTTTTCGTCGGTTAATAAAGGCCCCACGACTAAAATGTTAATTGTTATTAATTCTTTTAATTGTGTATGTTTAATATACGTTATGTAGAATACGTGGTTTCAATTAATGTGATAACCTAATCGCCACACTGTATACCTACCTAAATACAAAAGGATAATAAAGGTAATAAACAGTGTGTCCGGGCATGGACTAGCGATATTCTAAATACTTAAAATATAAACTATTTAAGTACAATTACACTCTAGGCTTGGGTCCAATACACTTCCCTGCTATGTGGCAGCCATTTTGTTTTTTTTTGTTGAAATATGCTCAATGTTTTAGTCATACTGAGATAAAAATAGGCTTATTCGAAAGGCAATAATATCGTCTACCGTATGCATTACAAAGCAATGTGTTCACAATTCCATAACTTTAGAAAAAAAGGTGAAAATCGAAAAAAAATTCGACCAATACTTAATTGTTAATTACTACAAAAACACCCCCGACAACTTTTTTTTTTTTTTTACTAGATCGACAGATTTTGAGTTAAGCTACAATACAACATAAAATTCACAACTGTATGTCTAATACTATGAGAGTTATTGTTGTTTGAACATAGCGTATGCGATCGAATTGGACATATTTTGTTTTTGTTAAAAGAGGGCAAGACCAAAAAAAAAGTTCATTTGTTTCATTTTTGTGACACTTAACGTTACGGAATGCACAAAACACGGGTGATTTAAAACTGGATAGTCAAATGGTCGTGCATTTAATCTTTATTGTTTTATTTTTTAATTAATCTGTAGTCATTTATGCTTCCAGAATTGGAACACAATGCTTCTAACTTCAGCTCAAGTTGCTCAAGCTGTGTTGCTTCGGAGTCAGGGGCGAAGGCAGCGAGAGATTGGTGAAACTTTAAATGTACAGCATACAACATTACATCATCGTCATTACGTCGGCGCCGGTTGTCACTGAAAACCAGCGCTGGGGCTCTGTCTTGCACAGGGTCGCAGCATAATGCTGAGCGACAGCCGTTTTACGTGTATGTGATGCATGTTTCCCCCAACCATTTCTTACTGTTTATTTTTTTGTGTTTTATGTTCTTTTTTGCGTCATGTTTACCACAAATAAACGTATTTTCCTTATTTCTTTACAACTCTCAGGTTCGACGAGACCGTCCTACACACAAGGACACCAAGAAGTGGCGGTATTAGCTGTACCTACATCAGCGCGTGATGACCAATTTATCGCTCTGGCAATTTTGACAAATTGGTTCCTTACTGCGGTCGAAATACGGCAGCGGCTAGGTACAAACGGCAACAGGGGTCATCGTAAGTGAGCGGACAATATGAAGGAGAATGGAGGAACAGGATCTGAGTGCTCGAAGAAGAAGTTTGAGGTCTAGAACTGCTCCGGCACTATCGTGTAGCTCGACTTCGGTTCGCGAACACGCAAATTGGACACACGAGCAGTAGAGTAAAGTTCTGTGGACTGACGAAAGCAGACTGGCCTTAAGAGGTCCAGACGGCCGCGAACGTTTATGGAGAAGGCATGGGGCCAATCACTACCAGGCAAACCGCCAGTTTCTATGGTGGATCAGTTATGGTTTTGGGAGGGATCTGTTCAGACGTCTGACGCAGATTTTCGCCCGAGAAAGACCAAGGATTGATGCATTTGAGATGTGGAGCTGGAGACGAATTTTGAGAATACCGTGGACTGCCAAACGCACCAGTGCATCGGTTTTAAAACCCAGCTTCGAATAAAAACCCGCTTGTCGACTATATGTCAACAAAGTATTCTCTCCTATTTCGGTCACATAGTACGGAGATGCGATGAAAGTTTGGAAAAACTGATTGTGGTTGGGAACACCGAAGGCAAGCGATCACGCGGTCGTTCACCAATACTTTAGTAACTAACTCAATTGTTTAGTATTGTATAATTGCATAACACACGTGTGAGCACTATGTACTTTCTATAAAGCTACCATTTACTGGGTTCGTCTTTCATTGACTTAAATGTGCCCTGGCGGCTGAGAGTATGTCATGCTCACTCTAATGTCTCGCTGGTGGTGGCGTGTGTGTTGGATCATTAAGTTCCCTTCAAAATGGTTGAGCTGAATGGTGCTGATCCATACGTCATGTTCGTGAACGGGCGCCGTCAGTAAGGACTGGTCATCTCTTAGACGCCACGGCTTATTGTAATTTTAATTTCTGAATTGTTTTTATGTTTTCTATAACGGACGCTTCAAACGTGCACGTCTTTCTACATCGTTCTCACATGTTTAATTTCAACACGAATGATGTAATCAAATATTTTGTAACAATTTTATGATTTAAAAGAGTGTCCATGGAGTTTCTTGCCCGTTCTTCTCCATAGGTACCTACGCTTTGGAATGGGCAACTAGCTTCATCTTTCTGACTGACCAACCCTTTGACAATTCAAAAGTGCCTGTACTTAATTGGTTTAGTTGAATTAAATTATTTGAGTTTGAGTTTTGAGTTTGATACGATGGACCGATCAGGTGAAGGAATCATCGTCCTCTAAATTCTACATGGTGGTAAGGGATGCGCTGGGCAGAAACCGGTGGAGGCGGATCATCCGCTCCAGATGCAAGTCCGAAGCTGACCACGATCCTCAGACATGAGGGACCTACTACGGAGAGAGAGAGAGAGAGTTCAGACGCTCGCACAGTGTTGGCTGTAGTTGTAGGTCGTCTTACGGCAGTGCGATTAATTGATGAGATCCTCCAAGAACACGTTTTACCATTCGTGGGATTCATCGGTACTGAAGATTTTTAATGCATGATAATTAAAAAATTAACAATTCGTACACAACAACACAATACACAATTGTCAATTGGCTGAGTTTAACCACGGATCAAAAAACCGGCACTAAGACCAAATGTTTATTATAAAGATTTTTGAACAATAATCCTATCGATTAATAGATTCAAATAGCAAGTGTTAATATTTTTAATTTTTAGCTGGTTTGATTCCCGGTTTAGGTAAGCTTATCGAGAAATCAGTGAATGTAGTTTTGTTTCTTTAAAAATAAAGGAATGTTTCCGTTAAGTAAAATGATCTCTCATCAGGATTTAAAGTGGTTTCAGGCGTCTGCTCCACCGGCCATCAGTCCTTCGACAAACATGGCCAGCCCACTGCCACTTCAGTTTGCTTACTCTGCAAGCTTATGTCGGTAACTCCGGTACTTTTCCGGATAATTTAATTCCTGATTTTATCCTTCAAAGAGGATCCGAGCATAGCTCGCTGCATAGCGCGCTGAGCGACCTTGAATTTGTGGACCAGCCCGACCGTCAGTGTCCACGTTTCGGCGCCATATGTTATTACGGGGAGGACGCACTGGTTGAAGACCTTAGTCTTCAAACAATGTGGGATAGGCGACGAGAAGACTTGACGGAGTTTTCCAAATGCTGCCCAACCCAACTGAATCCTTCTGTCGGCTTCTTTCTCAAAGTTGTGTCTACCGAGCTGGATTATCTGCGTGTCTACCGAGTGTCTACCGAGCTGCCCCAGGTAGACATAATCCTTAACAACTTCGAGAAGCGACCCTTCGATGTGGATTGGATTCGGCAAGACGAATTGTACTTTCGTCTTGTCCACATTCATGCCGAGGCCAACTCGCCGAGAGGCTCCATTAGGCTGCGGTTCCACTGAGGCGGAGTGGAGCGGTGCGGAGCGGGGCTGAGCTGTGAAAAGAGGTAGGTGCCATGTGCCAAAGCCATGTGATTGGTGAATCGCGGCACAGCTCGTCTCCGCTCTGCTCCGCTCCGCCTCAGTGGAACCGCAGCCTTAAGGCCGTGCAGCATTTGGTCTAGCCTAGTCTTCTCCAGGTTATACTATAATTGTTGTTAAGTTCTTGAGAAATGTAAACTTGGGGCTGATCTTTCAATCGACAGATAATTTTTTCCGTAGATTAAAATTGACGTCTGACAGATTTTGTATGGAAGAACTGTCAAAAACTCAAAATTATTCCTCGGATAAAATTAACTGGCGTTGGAAAAATCAGCCCTAATAAAAGACAACAAACAAATCAAAAGAACAGAACAAACACAAAAACAAATAAAAGTAAAAACAAAAGAATGAAATGGAAACAGTATTTTTATGAAAGGCAAAAAACGCACTGGGATTTGTGTGTGAGTAGGAGTTGGTGTGAAGGTGAATGTGTACTTATGACAGGACTAAACTAATATTTTTATCTTCTGTCCTTTTCTTACGGCTGATTTTTCATTAATCTGATACCTAACTTTATTCGAGAAATAATTTTGAAATTATGACAGTTATTTCCTACAAAAACTGTCAAACGACAATTTTATTCCTCGAATAATAGACTTTATCTGGCGATGGAAAAATTTTCCCATAATGAAATAGAAAGAAAAAGATGCACTGAACTTAAAAGTTTAGTTTGTGAACAAGGGAGTCGACGCCATTATCTTCCAATAGCGGCAGAAAATATCATAGCGTAATGAATGTGTACTTAAGTACCTATATACTTAATAGTTTCATGAGGTCATCATGAAAGTATTAAGTATATAGTAGGATTGTCTTAGCATAAATTATATTGCACCATATTTTCCACTGCGTCATAGGTAGGTATCAATCGCGGTAGGTAGAGCTTGACGCGGTTGAGTTATAACAATGTTTGAAATTGTATCGTAAACTGAACTTTATGGCGTAGGAATTAAAATTATTTTTCCATAAACTCATATTTCTTTACATTTTTGGCGAATATGTAACGCTAGAGAGAGAGTAGAGTCAGAATAGCGACATTTTCAAAGTGAGACATATTGATTATTGCTTAACAGGAAACAAAAACAATAAAAATAAAACACTTAACATACATGCCAACAGCGTGAGATGAACGAAGTAAAAATAAAATGGACAGTGTGAGATCACGTAAATAATCCGAACTGAACGGATTGGACATTTGGCACACAGATGGCTTAATTATAACCAGCCGATCGATTCTGTAAAAATCTCACCGTGAAAAGTTGGGCGTAGTGAGCTTAGAGTGAGCTGTCAATAGTGTCAATCCCTAGCATTAGTTGGAATGACAGCTCACTTCTAAGTTTTCACGGTGAGACTGAGATGGTCACAGAATCGCAATGCAGAGGGGCAATTCTCGTAATTTTAAGAACGTTCACAATCTGATCTCAGTCTCAATTTGTCAAAATTACCTCTAATTTCCCTACATTTTGACATTTGTTTGTCGCTGAGATGAGACTGCGACTAGATTTTGAACGTTTTAAATTACGAAAATGGCCTTGAGGATTAACATATAGGACACTCTTTATCCCGATATTCACACGGGATGGAAACTTATGCGGGTCAGTGCCGGATTAAGCCAGCGCGGGGCCTGTAGCAAATTTTATCAAGTTTTTTTTCCTAGCCCACGCTTTCCCACTTCTGGGCCTCACTCCACTCCTTCCATCTTTCGCTGTCTCTGGGTACCGGTTCTGCGCTATTTGAGCCCAAAGTTTGTCCGGCATGCGGCAGACATGTCCTGCCCAATCCTATTTGAGCTACGTCAGCTATCGTTGTTTTGAAGCGCAGTATTGTGTTCCGAACACGATCCGTTAATTTAACGCCTGGTATCTTGCGCTCCATTGCTCGTTGGTAGACCTTGAGTTTGGACTTCTGGATGTTAGTCAAAGACTATACTGTGCCCCATAGGTTAAGAGGGGAAGAATACACATGTCGGCAACTCACCCTTATATAGTTCTTTTATGGACCAGTAGCTCTTCCAGGCGTTTTCCGTTAGTCTTGTAATTTCTTTATCTTGTCTCGCCTGGAAAGAGACTACTTGGCCCAAGTAAAGGTATTCCTAGACATGTATTATCTCCCCGTCTACTTTTATCCTTCCATTGCACATAACTATGATGGAGAATGCTACATGATGATTACTATAATGCTCCTGAAGCTAGAAGCACCTCCTCTTCGTACATCTCGAAAACAACGCACGGCTCTTATAATCGTTGCAACTTTAAAGCAGTCTGCAGCGAATTTAGTAACCAATATTTTGCATACTTATTTATCTTGTAAGCCGCTGTATTTCCCAATCATATTGCTGGGGTTATCTAACTTTGCCCTCGACAATATTTGATACTAAGATTCTCTCACGCAAGAAATTTAATAAGCTTTGATCGAGTTATTCAGCAGGGCCTTCAACATGACTGTTGAACATTTTGATACCCAACTCTTTCGAGTTACGTATAGCAAAGACGCCAGCACATCAAGCTACTAGAATCTGTCATTTTTTTTTAGTAGTTTTTAACTTTATCGCTAAAACATTAAGGTTCAAGGTTGATTGAGAAAATTTGAGCCTTTTGGCCTCGTATAGGACTTTGTTTCATTTTTCCTTTTGTTATTTTTTTTAATTTTTTTATATAATTTGTTTTATTTTTATTTTTAACTGTGTTTAGTTTAGTTTAGTTTATGATCCTGTACGAGTCGCAATAAATACATTTTCTTTCTTTCTTTCTAAAATAATAATTTAATATCGAAATAAAAGAATATTACATATTATGTGATATCGCGATATGTTTAACAAAGGAGTGGTTGCTACGATAACGGCAAACAAAAATAGATACCTACCTATATTAGGTACCTACCTATGGCTAATAAAAATGGACAGATTAAAGAACACATATTGCTGCATCGACAACAAATTATATAAGAGAAGGGAATGAGAATAATGTTAGTACTTACAGTGTGGCATCTTTTTGATTACAACATGTTACACTTCACTTTAGTCGGTTTACGGGCAGACGAATGATAATCTCACTGAAGTGTAAGATATGAATGTAAAACGAATGGAATGAAGTTATGTAGGCACAGTGAGTCATTGAATCAGGCGCGTACAAAATTACGGTGCGTTTCCACTGAGCGAGCATCGCATCGCATTCGCAGACGAGACGAGTGCCGCGATATCGATATTTCAATCAATAATAGTCGCACGGGTCTATTAAACTCAAACTCAAAGCATTTATTTCAAATAAATCAATTACAGGCCCTTTTGAATAGTCAAGGGATCGGTCAGACAGAAAGATGAAGCTAGTTGCCCATTCCAAAGCGTAGTACTAGTAGGTGTGGAGAAGAACGGTCAAGAAACTCCACGGACACTCTTTTTAATCATAAAATTGCTCAAAATATTGGTTACATCATTCATATTGAAATTATACATGTGATAACGATGTCGAAAGACATGCACGTTAAAAGCGTCCGTACTAAAAAAAAGTAAAATCCACAAAAAAACAAAAATAAAGAAATAAATATAAATTCAGAAATGAAAGTAAATAAAAATAAGCCGTTGCGGCTATCGAAGGTTAAGCAACGCTTGCCGAGGTTGGTCCGTGGATGAGTGATCATCCATTACACATCGAGACCCCTCCGTGCTTCTCTTTCTCTATCTTTGACCGTCGTTACGGTTCGTCAGATGCCCGAGAATCTGACAACCAGTCTCGGGGTCAATGGGTATCGTATATTACCCAGTAACTGGGTAAGGTCGGATAAGCAGTCGCTCTATGTAAAATACTGGAACTCAGCTGCATCTGGTTAGACTGGAAGCCGACTTCAGCATAGTTGGGATAAGCTAGGCAGAATCTGCTGGCAGATTGAGTTTTTTTTTGGAATGGTATCTCGCAGTTCAACCTAAGAGGTAGTCGTCTGCTTAACCGGGCTTGTCTGTGGATGCCTCAATAAATTAAGGCCTCCAGCCAGGGCTTAAAACTTAATAAAAACTAAGCGACTACACGCTAAGGGCAGTATGAAGTGGAGGCTACTGAGAGCCAAAGAGGCGCGCGAACGACCGTCTTTATGTATGTGCTCACTGAAAGTAAGATGGTGGTCGAGGATAGCACCTAAGTATTTAGCTTGCTTTACACAAGGGATCGGCTTGCCCTACATAGTGAAGAAATTCTTTCTTATATCTATGGGTCACATAGACACCGAAATTGAAGCACGTCCTTTCGGCCGATTTGTATGAAGCCGTCATACTGCTTACTTTATAATACTGTGGCGCAAGCGGCTCGGCGGGCTCGCAAGCTCGGCGGGCTCGCAAGATCGGCGGGCTCGCAAGCTCGGCGGGCTCGCAAGCTCGGCGAGCTCGCAAGCTCGGCGAGCTCGCAAGCTCGGCGGGCTCGCAAACTCGGCGGGCTCGCAAGTTCGGCGGGCTCGCAAGCTCGGCGGTTTCACAAGCTCGGCGGGCTCGCAACCTATGTTTACTGAAATACGAGCGCAGAAGTAACCACGTTTCCTTGGATTCAGCGGAATAAATGTAACATTGAATTATTTCACGTCCCCCCCACACTCGTATAAACAACGGGTATACTGTAAACACTGGCAGTTGGTATAAAATACGCGTGCTCTGGGTGTTTTGGCCATGAGCCAGTAAACAGCATACAGCATGTTTGAAAATTAATGATTTAAGGGTTGTATGTCGGGTATGTCGAATTCACTATGACCACTTAACGATTCCTTACTCGAAACCACGTCAATTCCTTAGCTAATCCCGACAATCTCGCGTTCATTTTGCGCGGTTTGTTCATTGTGTCGTAGAGATAGGAATAAAAATTGACAATGCCTTTTCTTTTGATAATTCAAACGACGTAGTTGACGAATTTTTCAAACATTATGTCAGTTTTTGAGTGGACTAAAGCTCTGGAAAAATTCGTCAAAGAAAAAGCCTTTGAAGTAATTCATGTTGTAGCGGCCCCACACTGCTTCAAGGACTGACTGAAAAGAAGCATATTTGTAACACACCCATCAGTTAATTATAGCTCTGCTGGGATTGTAAAATGTTGCTGTAAGTAGCTCTATATTATGTCGGGGGGACCTGTAAAGAACTGTTTCAGGCCATGGTACGGAGCGAGAGTGCACGGGAAGCCGTCACCTCCTTCTGCGAAGCAGTAACGCTCGCAAAGGAGGAGACGGAACGCGTGAGGGAGAGGTAATCTCTGCGCCCTCACGCTCCTAGTCAACGCAGGAGACGCCCTGGACGTGGGGAGTGAACAGCCGACTTCCGGCCACCGTCGGCGCGGGCTTGCGTGTGGCAAGCAATGGGTATCTCACCGCCCGCTAGGACCAGGCCCAGGTCGACGGCGCGTTGTGTTCCACGCGCGCTTCAAAGAGATGTCAGCACGAACTGACGGGGTCCGCTAGGACTGATGCCTGCCAGGGCTGCGGGTTGTTCGAAAGAGATACCGTGGCCCCTGGCACAGGCAACTGAAGGAACAAGGGTGGGTTAGTCAGTAAAACTCTGACACGCGCTCCCGTTCCACCCAGAGCGGTAGAAGTCATATGATGATTTCCCACAAAAAAGGCGTGCGCAGTTGTGTTCGTTGGTGGTTTGTTTACAAGCTGCGTGTTCGTGTGCGTGTTGTCTTCAAGAAGCAAGCGTGGATAGGAAGAAGTATTTTTTTTTTTAAGTTTTTCATTGGGGCGTTGACTAGTACAGTCACCACAAGAGATAAGTAACCAGGGGGTCGTCGGATATAATTGAAGTTTAGTAACAAACCGATGGATATTTTCGAATGAAATTTAATTTTCACGGTTTCAGACGTGGGGGTTCAACAATAACAACTTTGGTGCCCTTTATTTCTGAAATTTCATGTGAGGTTGATAAAGGATTGCAGGTAGACGCAATATATACCGACTTCAGCAGTGCCTTTGATAAAGTTAATCATAACTTACTAGTAGAAAAACTGAGATGGTTTGGTATCGGTGGCGTACTGCTGAAATGATTGAAATCATATCGGTCAAAAATAGCACAATCTGTAGTGGTAGGTGGCTCCAGATCAGAGGTATATTATGCGGACTCCGGTGTTCCGCAGGGATTTCATTTGGGGCCGCTTCTTTCCCTTATCTTCATCAATGACACAACTGCTCACATACGACATTGTAGATTTTCCTTATTTGCTGACGATCTTGAAATATAAAAAGTGGTAAGCTCTATTACTGACGCAGTCCTAATTCAGAATGATTTAAATAATATTTTACATTGATGTAAAGTAAATAGTTTGAGTCTAAACGCTGAAAAATGTCATCACATAAGATTCACAAGGAAAAAGACACCAGTTCAAACAAAGTTTGATATTGGTGGAGTAACACTGAAACAAGTAAATGAAATTCGAGATCTGGGTATGATCGTAGATAGCAAGCTGAAATTTAGTGCGCACATTGATAAAACAGTGACAAAGGCCGCCCAAATGTTAGGATTTTTGAAGCGCAATTCCAGAGTTTAAAATCTAGAGGACCAAGGTGTTACTCTACAATGCCTTAGTGCGCAGTCATCTTGAGTATGCAAGCAGTGTATGGGCCCCTTATTATGCAGTGCACTCTCGCACCGGGTGAGAAGCATACAGTGAAGTTTCACGATACATCTTGCTTTCGCAACAAGAGAGGCTTTTCCCATCGAAAGCCATACATGGAGCGTTTACGAAAATTTAGAATGTTATCCTTTAATAATAATAATAATATCCCTGGACATTTCACACAGCACCATTTGTCCCAAGCTAAGCAACCTAATGCTTGTGTTATGGTAACAAGATGGCTGATAAACTACTTATATACATTTTTTTTTTTTTGTAAATACATACATATTATAGATAGAAAAACACCCAGACTCGGAACAAATACATGTAGGTCATACAAATATTTATGCCTATTTATTTCCTTTCGCGATCGCAGACGTCTGCTAGATTTATGCTTCCACTCCATAAATTAATTAATGGAAAAATACAATGCAGTTAGTTAGTTGCCTTTTGCAAAGTATTTCTCTGGCAGTTCCAATAATTTACCCAAGATCTAAAAAAAATAAAAAGGTATCTGATACATCTTTTGTAAAAACTAATCTCTGTTTACAATACCCAGTTATACGAATGAGCAACATATACTATAATACTGTATTAAACACATCCGGCCATGATAATATTCAGCGAAAAGCTACCTTGCCAAGTTGCATTTAATTTCAATTTTTATATTATTATTATTTTTGAATATTATTACATTTCAATTATCGTTTTTATGCTCAATTTTTTGTTCATGTTTATTACCCATCTTACTTACTTTAGTCTGTTTTAGTTTATATTAGTTTTAGTTTAGCTTAATATACTTTTCAAGGCAGCAAGATATATAATCAATGCTATGTACGCCGTAATTGTCATGTACATAAGTCTTTTAGTGAGTAAGATTATTCTAGCATAAGTTTAATGTACGCGATGTGGCTGAGCTTTTCTTATATAAACAACATCCATCGGTTTCTTACTGAACTTCAACGATATCCGACGACCCTGGTTACCTAACTCCTTTGGTGACCGTACCTAGATACTGTTATATTTATTTAATTTCTTTTGTAATATAATTAGTGAACGAATGAATATTGAATACTACTGTTATATATTTTTGTTATGTACTAAGCAAGTTCTAGACGATAATAGTTTAGGTAGTCAAATTTTTATGAAAAAAAATTATTCCGTTTTATTTTCATGAACTATGGCTCGGGAACAATAAATATTTTTTGGAGGAATGAGGAACAGGGTGTAAAGTTCACTCATCCTCCATAGAAAAGGAAGGATCCTCCAACCAGACAGGTGTTGTGTCCGGCGGGCAATTGCCCAACGATTGATGTTGGGAAGTTTGTATATATGCTAATTGCGCGGTAAACTCAGCTTGCGACATGCAGGATTTGCGTGACGTCAGTATGACGCGTTGTTCGCATTTGGCATTGTAGATACCGCTACATCACCCCCCTCCGGACACCGGAGGTCGATAGTGGGCTGAGTCTTGTATCTTGCGATGCTTGCCAGGCCAGCTGAGGTTCCAGTGAGTCGGAACCGGTTGCCGCATAGTTCACGGAGTCGGAACTGTCTGCGAAGATGTCCCCAGTGAGTCGGGGTGGCGCTGCGTTATACTCCAGTGCGTTGGATGTCGTACAGCGCCGGGTTGAGGCTGGCTGCTGCGTCGACCAGGAGAGGAAGCTCTTCTTGTTGACTGGCCGAAAGTGCAGTGTGCTGTGCCGAGGTTGCTGATGAGGCTGAGGGTTATGACCAGGTATGCGTGAATGCTGCATGCTGGTGGTCAGGATACCCCGTACCCCGTGGAAGCCGTGGATGCTGGCTGGCTGGGTGACTCACCGCTAAAGCTTGCGGAAGTGATGATGATGACGTCACGCTGATGTATTTGCATGAGGGCTGCGCTGACGATCACGTCGGGGTCACCAGTTTGGAGGAATGAGGAACAGGGTGTAAAGTTCACTCATCCTCCATAGAAAAGGGAGGATCCTCCGACCAGACAGGTGTTGTGTCTGGCGGGCTATTGCCCAACGACTGATGTTGGGAAGTTTGTATATATGCTAACTGCGCGGTAAACTCTGCTTGCGAGATGCAGGATTCGTGACGTCAGTAGGAGGCGTTGTTCGCATGTAGCGTTGTAGATACCGCTACATTTTTTTAAAATAACTCCAGCCTATGTTACCCGGGATAACGCAACGCTTCTAACTATACCACATGTATATTTATATAAAATTCAAAGTCCTGACTGACTGATACATCAAAGCACAGCCTAAACCACTGGTCCTAGAGACATGAAATTTGAAGGGTGTGTTCTTTGTGAAGAGTAGGTATCCACTAAGAAAGGGGTCCTTTAAATTCCACACCTACTCGTAAGAGGGTGAAATGGAGGGAATTTGTTTGTATTGAAAATCTTATTCCTTGAGTTGATAAACTTGAAACTTGGCACTAATACTAATCTAAGTACCTAAATTATGAAGTTTGCCATTTTATGTTTTTCTAAACTACCCCCTAAAAGGGGATTGGGGGGTTTCAAAGTTTGTATGGAAACTCACGATTTATACCTAGGATCGAAAGTAAAGAATAATGTGTATCAGGGTTTTTCGAAAATTCCCCGTAACGGGCTGAAAAGGGGTAGGTAGTCAATTTTACAGGGGACGATTTTACTGCATGGCTTGATTAACTCGAAAATTAGTATATAATATATAATCTTGAAACTTTTCAAGAATAATCGAAGTTTTTCAAAACCACCCGTCGAAGAGGGATATGTTGAAGTTTGTGTGGAAGAATTTGAATGCGCAGTTCGATTAATTCAAAACTCAGTATTAATACTTATGACAGAAAATAATTAGTAATAAGTATGTAAAGTTGTCGAAAATTGACCCCCGACGGGGCAAAAAGGGGAAATTCGGTTTTTAAGGGGAGGATTTGAACTTAAAAAAAAGGGTAGGATTTGAATTTCTGCCAGGGCGGCGGGATCGTCCGAAAGGGTTACCGCTGCCCTGGAACAGAAAGGGCAAAGGAAGGAACACGGGTGGGTTTTAGTCAGTAAGAGTCTGACACTCCCTTCCGCTCCACCCAGAGCGGGAGGGGTCATTTGATGATTTCCCATCCAGAAAAAAAAAAAAAAAATAGGGGCGGATTTGAATTTGAAACTGTGTTACATTTTTACATTTTCACACCTAAACCACTGAACTTCTGATTTAGCAAAGAGATAGATGTCATCCTGGGGAAGGACATGTAACTGTTTTGATAACTGACGTAAACTACGCTATGGGGTCTAAACTCATGTGCTGAATCCATGGTTACAGTTTGCGCGTCGATGTCCCTGCCACCCTGTATACTAATAGTTTTTATTCCAGAAAGGTGTGTACATATTCATAAAACAATTACCGTTTACAAGATAACACTGCTACTTTTTGTCTCCTGTGCTCTATCACACGCTGTCTATATCTCTGTATCTATTGTCCTATCTCAGGTATGCAGGAATAGATTTCTTATGAAATAAGCATCACCTCTGTACCTATTTTTTCTGTTCTGTTTTTCATTGTCTGTTTATACAGAGTGTCCCTGGAAGTATGGATTTTTTTTTCAAATTTGACTTGCTTTCATTTCATTGGCGAAAATGCCAAAATGATGAAAAATTTTACATTTCTGCATCTTCAGCACCCTCGAAAACCACGAAAACGACGCCCATTACGAAAAATTTGTACATTTTTGCAGCCAATCAACTTGGAATTTCATTTTGTCCACAATATTCGAGGGTTCGATTCCCGCACGGAACAAATATTTGTATGACCTACATGTATTTGTTCCGAGTCTGGGTGTTTTTCTATCTATAATATGTATGTATTTACAAAAAAAAAAATTGTATATAAGTAGTTTATCAGCCATCTTGTTACCATAACACAAGCATTAGGTTGCTTAGCTTGGGACAAATGGTGCTGTGTGAAATGTCCAGGGATATTATTATTATTATTAATATCGGCTTCAGAACCCGCGAAAACCATGAATAGAATAGATAATATTTATTTGCTTAAAAAAATGGTATAAAAAGATGGTAAAATACAAAATAACAAGAGCGTACATGTTTTTGCTTAACAGTTATAAGCGTACACATTTTCACATTAGCATATTATTTTGACATTTATTGTCAAAGAAGTCTTTGACACTATAAAAACTACTACACAACCATGTCAACCATCCATGCAATTTATTTTTATATAATCTCATGATTAAGGCCTTGAGATTTCTTGGTACCTATATTATTATAATATTTACAGGGTGTAAGGAGAACGCTTCCGAAGCCAGAACGTAGATTATATACAACCTTTATGCAAACGGATACCACTAACCTTTCGCCTGAAATTGATTATTTTCAAGACTTCATATTTCGCAAACACGCAATGGAAAATGTACAAAACGTGAGGTCACTGACACGCAAGGCAACGTCGCGCCAGCGCGCGTCTCGCGTCGCGTGCGCCGAGCGCTCCGTACGGCCGTCACGGGATTTATACGGAATTTACAAACACCACTTTCAAAATGCCTATCCCTACAACACTTCACAAAATTTTGAATTTTAATCGCATTCGTAGCCCACTTTTAAACATTAAAGTTGACAGAGGCATTTTACGTAAGTACCTATTTTTGCGATCTTATGAGGTTTGGCTCGAACTGCGCTCCATACATTTCAATACATAGCTGGGCCCGTCCCTGTGTCGAGCCGTGAACACGAGGCATTAATGTAGGATCCTCAGCACATTCTGCACGTAGTTTATTAAACACGCTCACTATTCTGCCCCGCATTCCATCAGCACTGTCACATTCCCGATCAAACACTCTTTCTTTCACATACCCCCCACAAAAAGAAGTCCAAATGTGTTAAGTCGGGTGAACGAGCTGACCAGGCGTGCGGCCCTAGCTTTCCGATCCAGCAGTCATCAAAAAGCTCAGTGAGACGCGCGCCACGGGCTTCTCCTAAACACATCAACATGTTGCCGTATTCACGAGCACTGTACACGTATGTCTCAGGCATTGTTAAAAACAACAAAAAAATATTACTAAAAAACAATAAAACAGCACTAAAAACGTAACAATAATAACTAAACACAAAAGTAACAAAACAGTAATAATACGATTCAACGGCTATCGATCGATTAACGCACGTTCGCTCACGAACCGAGTCGGAAAGGAACTAACTAAGTAACTAGATTACTGAAGAAGTACTATGAAGAAGATCAAACATGCCGCCTGCATGCGATGCCGGCCGACAAAAGATACCGCCGTGCGGCGCCGCCGCCGCGGCGACGAGGAGTCAGATAGCGGTATCTTTTGATGTGCAAAGATCAACAAATTACAGATGAGAAAATGTTAAAAGAATAATTATGAAATCAGAAACCAATTAATTTTAATTGTTAGGAAATTGTAGATACTTATGCTTTATTAGGTACAAACTGTTTTCATTTTCTAACTTTAAAATAAGAATTAACGGGTTTCTTAGATTAAATTAATTTGATTATCCACTTTAAATTGATTGGGTTTACTTACTAAATGAAGGATACAGTTATTGTAATAAATGAGCGCGTCGTGGCACTCTAATTGCATTGACATAAAGTTAAAATTCAATTGAATCACGCGCGCTAGTTGCTTCAAACTGTACACGCGATCTTTTACTTTATTTCATTCACTATCGATTATCGACTTACATACAAAACTTATTAAATACACGACACATTGCTTCAATTTAAAACTGTTGACGCCTCTGTAATGTTTCTTCCTATTTATTTTGGAGGCGCGTCGCATCGCGCGTCACGTGGACTTGGGGTCGTCAGCCGCGCAGCTGTCGGCGAGCGCGCGCGCACTTTGAACTCGAGGTCATGCGCAAGCGTCAGATGATATTTATTTACGAATACATTGCTTGTTAGAGTTGTAAAGAAAAAAAATGTGTTTAATAGCAAATAATGGTTTAATTTAACTGTTCTCACAGCATAGTGTACGAAAAATGCTAAAAAAATAGGTAAAATTGTTCATTTTTTTTTCTAATTTTTTGATGGTATCGTATCGAGAATCAGTAGCCCTATCACCTGTCTTCGTTTTCGGAAGCGTTTCCCTGCCACCCTGTATATATATACGTACACACATAGATGTACTACTTTTATTATATTTAGCTAGTCTCGGAAGGATATCCAGTACGAGCCTGTGGGGGTCTCGTCTGTTACGAGGATATAAATCATCTGAATTACTAAACAATTCCTCATGCTTCCTCACAAACTTACAAGTTTCATAAATTTAAAGAGACGGTAGCGGCAACCAGCCAAGCTTTTTAAATATTGGCCTACAGGATTCGTCAGGTCGAAGCCCGTTTATTGCTCTAATGCATTTTTTTGTGCAATAAATGCTCTATTTTGATCTGTGCTTATGCGCCCCACATTATCAAGCCATAGAGGAGCACCGATTCATCGTATGCATGGTAGGACGTTATTGCCTTTGTTACGTTTGTTATATTTCTGATTTTTTTATGTGCATATATGTACGAACTTATTTAATCGTTTGGAGACGGTATCAATGTGCTTTCTAATTTGTGTCTTGATCTAAAGTTATGCCTAGAAATTTAGTTTGCGTCACTTCATCAGTTTTATGTATATTCATTTTGACACTGTATTTAGTATTATTAGATTTATTAAATTGTTTAAAAACTGATTTTTTAAGATTTATTGATAAATAATTTCTATTTAGATATTCAATTAAACTTTCAATAGTGTTGTTAATATCAGTCTCATGATCGTCAATCGTATTATTTTTCCTATCAGTTGTTACAATAATAGAAATGTCGTCAGCAAACAGTGTACATTGTTTGCTGACGACATTTCTATTATTGTATTTATTTATGGTTGCTTTTATTAATTATATAATTTATGTATAAAAGGAATAAAATTGGACCTAACACACTTCCTTGTGGGACACCATATCTGTTGAACTTGAGTTCGGATGAGTGTGTGATATCATGTCGTTATTTTTGTCCACTTTTGTATGGTAACCCACTGTCTGTTATTTAGGTACGTCGATATCCACTGAAGCGCTATATGCCTTTAATTCCAATTGCCTCCAGTTTCTGAAGTAACAGGTCTTGAGACACTAGGTCAAAGGCTTTAGATAAATCCGGGAACAAACGTCTAGTAAGACGGTTTTGATTAATATTATATAAAATTCAAAGTCCTGACTGACTGACTGACTGAGACATCAACGCACAGCCTAAACCGCTAGTCCTAGAGACATGAAATTTGGAGGATGTATTCTTCGTGAAGAGTAGGTATCCAATAAGAAAGGGTTTTTCCAAATTCCACCCCTAAGAGGGTGAAATGGGGGGATTTTGTTTGTATGAAAAATCTTATTCCTTGAGTTAATAAACTTGAAACTTGGCACGAATACTTATCTAAGTAAATTATGAAGTTGGGCATTTTTTATTTTTATAAACTACCCTCTAAAAGGGGATTGGGGGGTTTCAAAGATTGTATGGAAGAATTTTAGCGCGCGGTCCGATTTAATCGAAACTCAATATTTATACCTAAAATTGAAAGGAAAGAATAATGTGTATCAGGGTTTTTCGAAAATCTACCCCTGATGGCCTGAATAGGGGTAGTCAATTTTACAGGGGAGGATTTTACAGCGTGGCTTGAAAATTGGTATAAATAATCTTTCAGTCAAGTTATGAACACATCCCAAATGATATTTCAAAATTCCAACGAAAAGATGAAAAAAAAATATTGTGAAAATCGGGGATACAGTTTATATGAAAAATCTTATTCGTTAGGTTAATAATCTTGAAAATTGGCATGAATACTCGCCTAAGTAAGCAGTAAAGTTTATCATTATTAGTTTTTCAAAACTACCCCTCAAAGGGGATATAGGGGTGATAAAGTTTGTGTGGAAGAATTTGAACGCGCGGTCCGATTAACTCGAAACTCAGTGTACTGTGTGTGTACTTAAGACTAAAAATAAATAATGACACGTATGAGGGTTTTACGAAAATCCACCCCTAACGGGGTGAAAAGGGGTAGTTAATTTTACAGGGGAGGATTATAATAAGTGGCTTGATTAATTATAAAATTGGTATAAATAATCTTTGATCTTTATGATTTTTTTAAAATTCCACCCCTGTGGGGGTGAAAAGCGGGGATACAGTTTATATGAAAAATCTTATTCATTTAGTTAATACACTTGAAACTTGGCAACAATACTTGCCTAAGTAAGTAATAAAGTTTATCATTATAAGTTTTTCAAAACTACCCCTCAAAGGGATATAGGGGTGTTGAAGTTTGTGTGGAAGAAATTGAATGCGCGGTCCGATTAACTCGAAGCTCAGTATTGATACTTTTGACAGAAAATAATTAATAATATGTATGTAAAGTTGTCGAAAATTGACCCCTGACGGGGCAAAAAGGGGTAATTCGGTTTTTAGGGGAGGATTTGAACTTGAAACTGTTTGTTACATTTTCACGCCTAAACCCACTGAACTTCTGATTTGGCAAAGAGATAGATGGCATCCTGGGGAAGCACATACTTTTTATCCTGGTAGCACGTTCCCGTGGGATAACTTCCGACATCCACGCGGGCGAAGCCGTGGGCAGAAGCTAGTTTTTTATAAGAGTGAAGATAGCTATTGTTGTAGATTAAAAAAAAATGTTATTGGGCGATAATTATTAACATCAGGTTTTTCTCCTTTTTTAAAAATTGGTTTATTGATACTTTTAATGTTTCAGGAAAAGTACCAAGTGAGAAAGATTAATTAATTAAATGTGTTATAATTGAACGTAGCTCAATAGTGAATGCTTTTTAATATTCGTATTAATTTCACCGTACCCTTCAGAATTTGAGTTTTTTAATGTTATTATTATCTCCGTTCTAACTTCATTTTCTGACACGGTTGAGGAACATCGAATGAGCTGCTGAATTTTTCTTAGGGCTTGTTTTTATAGCCTAGAAGTATGCGCCATATTAAAAACGACGAAAAATTTGAACATTTTTGCAACCGCCATCTTGAATTTTCATTTTGAACTCACTATTGCTTCAGTACCCTCGAATACCATGTAAACTATCTCTCTATTACATTAATGGAAAGTCGCATGGAGGGAGCAAAAAATTAAAAAGCGAGAAATCTACGTTACGTAAAGATTTCTTCCATTTTAGGTCTACTGCAAGCTCCGTAAGAGAACTTGGTTCCAATACTATTATACTTGTAAACATCACAGAAGTAAACTCAGTCTGAAGGGCCAGCTTCCGAGCCAGCCGAGCCGCCTGCGCACTCACGAGAACAGCGTGCAACACGCGCAAGTTATCAGCACCGGGCGTTGTGACGTCCCTCGCACATTATGTTCAGTACAGTATGGACCCGCAACCCAGCGAGGTGCCTAGTTAATTCGCATGGGTTTCGAACAACCCGCTACCCTGGCAGGCATCAGCCTTAGCGGACCCCATCAGTTAGTGCTGACATATCATTGAGGGCCGATTCATACCAGAACGGCAGCGGCCGGCAGCGACGACAGAATGCAGAATGTTCAGGCAATACTGGTCTTTTAATTATGTAGATAAAGTTTAAAATTATATGACACTGAAACTGCTCGCCGCTTCGCTGCCGACCGCTGCCATCTCGGTGTGATTTGAGCCTGAGGCGCGCGTGGTACACAACGCTCAGTCGACGGAGCGGTCGGCGAGCTACCCATGCATGATCTACGATTCCACACACACTTTCAGACCTAGGTGCGTTTCTCGAGCGGAGTGGTGACATGCAGGAATTGACGAATCCAGTAAAAACCCAATCAGCCGACCTCGGCAAGCGTAGCTTAACTTTTGATCGACCCGTGCGACTGTTATTGATTAAAATATCGATATCGCAGCCCTCGTCTTGTCTGTGACTCGTTCTGACTCGTTCAGTGGAAGCGCACCGTAATTTTGTAATGAATGGAATGAAATGTTCGCCACCTATCAAACTTCAGACTTCAGTCCTGTTAGAGTACGAGCTCTAACAAAACGTATAATATACACGACTTTGTTAAATAACTCATTATCCAAAAAAACTCATCTGAGAATACAGTAAATAAGGCATAACATAACTAGCCATAGACAAATACGAACAAAAGTGAAGTGATAGTGTAAAAAGAAAGTGTAAGTTACTTTTATGATAAGAATATATATATATATATATATATAATAATACTTTACACCAAAAATCCTATGTAAATGAAGAGCTGGTAAGCCGGTATTACACAAAAATAATATATTATTAAGTTGTGATATAAAGGAAAACATATGAAAACAAAATAAAAGTAAAAAGTTAAATTAAAACGTACAATGACTGTGGGTTCATTCTGTGTGTGACTAGGAAACGTGTGTATTTTGTTTTGTTGAGTGTGATATGAGAAGTATGTATGTGAATAAATTACATCATCCATTCATCAGCATTAGTCTTCTTCCCATAACCTAATTTATATTTTGTTCTTTTCTATACATATCTGTTAGCCGGAATCTTAGGAGCCACGCCGGTTGCCCCACCACATCCATGTCGCGATACTACTCTCGATCGATACTATCTCGATATTACTCGATCCCGTTCAGGTTATAATAATAAATCTATTATAATCTATTTTCGGGGGTCCATTATTGAGTGTGCCCCCTGCCATTTTATCTGTGAATATTATACTATCATTTGTCAGGCAGGGGATATAGTCCTTCCATAGTTCAAGGTTACCGATCCACTATAGCCATCCAAACCCATAGCCATGTTGGTTTTCCATGTTCTGCAATAGTCCTGCATCAACCGGGGGATGTCCTTGGGTGCACCTGCATAGTGCATACAGAGATAATCGCCGGTTGGTACCTCCTCATCATTTAAAATTGTCTAAGAAGCCTCCGCGAGTTGGCTTTGGCCCCTCGTACCCCTTCCAATAATCCGGGGCCCGATGGGTCCCGAGATGTGTCAAAGACATTTAAATAATAATCTTTAATAAAAAAACGTGCTATGTGTCAGAATGAAAAGTGATGTTCTTTTGTTATGAAGTTTATGCTTTCACGTAAATAGATGGCACCACATACACCCCCACTTTAGCTAACAATGTGGTTACATGTATAATTAGAGTACATCCTACTTTTAATATTATAAAGTTTGTATAGATGGATGTTTGTTACTCTTTCACACAAAAACCACCGAACGGATTTGGATGAAATTTGGCACACAAATAGTTTATAACCAGGATTAACACATAGGATTTAGGATAGGACTTTTTATCCCGATATTCCCACGGAATCGAAACTTATGCGGGTGAAACCGCGGGGCGCAGCTAGTTTTAAAATAAGCTGAACACCCAATTTATCCAAAAAATAATAATGCTTATTAGCACATGTTGACACTAGTTGTCAGGCATTTTTGCTGAACTGGACCTTTTTGGTGCAGCCGTGAGGCACACTTTCCTGCTAATTTCTTACATCGGTCTTTATACTTTTCATTTGATCTTTATTTTTTTGTTTTTTATCTGATGTATACATATATCTAGTGTGTGTGTGTGTGTGTCTTTTAGTCTGTGCTAAATAAATGTATTTTCTTCTTCCTTTCTTTCACATAAACTCTTGGTAAGCAAATTATCAGGCATCTCAACTATCGGCAAATATTTTACATTTATAATTCTCTCAGTTACACAACCCCTACAAAAGTGATACCGTATATCAATATTATTATGGAAAACCGGATTTGCAGTCAGCTGTAGTGCACTCTTAATAATATTGTAAATCAATAGGATAAATTTTCTGTTATTTTCATACTGCAGGTTCCTTAAATAAGCAGATTATGTACAGGCTTCAGCATTATAGTCCGGTTAAGTAGTCATCTCAAGGTCAACTACGATGCCATTCAAAAAAAAAACAGCCTTCAGCCAATGCCATGTACTCTGCTTCACTACTGGACAAGGCATCAGTTTTTTGTTTTTTAGTTTCCCAAGAAATTACACAGCATGATAATGTAAAACAGAAACCCGTGAATGATCTCCTATCATACTATTACCACCCCAATGAGCATCCACAAACCCTGCAGTAAACTTTAAGCCATGATGTTTAGTCAATTTTAAATATCTTAATATGCGTTTAACATAATATGAACAATGTTCATTAATATAGCAATTAATAAATTGACTCAAAAACTCTACTACAAGAGCTTTGTCGGGTCTGGTAAGCTAAAGAACTTCTAAATACACAAGGCAACCTATTATTTTTGTTGATAAGGAAACAGTTCTTATAAAAACATAGTATCCTTAGATACTTGCAAAATAAATATCTTATCAAAATCAAAAGTCATTTATTTAAAATAGACTGAGAATCAGCACTTTTCTATCGTTAAAATTACAAAAGACTGTCCCCCAATACTTATCTTATCTCACTTTTAACAGACTTGGTCTCCATTGGGGTTTGAACGGTTTAAGTTGAATCATCAATTAAATTTATGCTATAACTGATTTGTATTATCTTCCTGCGATAGTGATATTGTTTTCTCAGATTTATTTACGGTTACATTTACACCAAGACACTTCTTGACTTCACTTATATCTTTAATTTAAAAATTATCAGCTAAAGCATCTTTTATGTATTTGGTTTCTTTACTATTATTAGAAAATATAAAGAAATCATCCACATACAGTGCAACAATAGTTTGCAACTTATTAGCTTCAAAAACATACATGGTTATATCTTTGATTTAACATAGCCAATGGCGCCGATTCCCTTGTTCACAAACTAAAGTAAATTTAAGTTCAGTGCATCTTTTTCTTTCTATTTCATTGAGAAAAGGACAGAAGATAAATATTAGTTTAGGCCTGGAAAATTAGGATACTCCATAGACAGTTTAGACATGTTTGAAAAATTGGCTACTAAAAATATGTCAATTTACGTCAAGCGCTGATTAAATCAAATCAATCAAAATCAAATCAAAAGTCATTTATTCATATTAGGCTGAGAATCAGCACGTTTTGAACGTCAAAATTACAAAAGACAGTAAGTACCCCAAAAACGCCCGCCCTTCACCACTTCCTTTCCACTTCAATTTTTTCGTCGGTGATCAAAACAAAAAACAGTCGTTCTATAGAAAAGTGCAATACTTCCGCGATCAAAATGTAGATATGGAAGAGCATTTTTTTTTAATTAATCAAATTTTAATTATTAATATTATATTGTAACATATCTTTTGTTGGTATACATCTTTGTATCTCGGCACTGATGTGCCGGTTTTATAGAATAACACTGGCCGAAGCCAAGTGCTAACCTAAGCGATAGATGATAACATAATATGGTGTGATGATAATTATGTTAAGACTTTGTGTTGATGATGATGTTTGTGGGTGTGATATTTGGGCATCATTGTCGTTCTGAAGGAATTTCCGGACAATTCTGCAAGTGTTCAGAATATAAGCTTTCTGTAGGGTTTGGTAGGTGGAAGGAGATAAGTCTAGCGTTTTTAAAGATTGGTGCAGTTGTTTGGGAATGACACCCGTGGTTGAGACTACTACTGGGATTATGGTAACGCTGCCTAAAGCGCTTATCACACTATCCAATTTAAGGAATGCTAACAAGGAACACTCTAACTAGGAAATCGGAAGCTAGTGATTACACTACACTAAATTGGATACTAAATTGGATTCTAAATCGGTCAGACGACGCATGCAGACGCATTCGTGAAGAACGATTGTACACAATTTAGGAAGAAGTGCGGTTGGACCTCCAATTTACACTAAATTGGATCCAATCTGTTCTAGCTGCGATTACATCTGCCGATATCCTAGTTAGCATTCCATAGAATTGGATAGTGTAATAAGCGCTTAATCGCCACATTCGGCTTATCTCTATTTTTAAGTCTGTATATTTCGACAGCTTTTCTGCTATAGTGTTTTGCAAGTTGTGTGTGTTTGGTACTGCTATGTCAATTATTTGCGCAGTTTTATTAATTTTGTCTAGTAAAGCTATCTCTGGCCTATTGTAATGAGTAGTTCTGTCTGTGAGAATAGCTCGATCAAAGTACAACTTGTGTGTTGTATTTTCAAGAACTATTTCTGGATTATATTTGTAGTAAGGTACTGGAGGTATAGTAATTCATTTATATTTTAAAGCAAGTTTTTGGTTGATTATATTGGCTATTTGATCGTGCCTGTGCTTATAGTCAGTCTGAACAATTGCTCTACATGCTCCAGTAATATGTTGGATAGTTTCAGAAGAACTATGACATTGCCTGCAAATATCTGTTGAAATGGGGATTCGCATGATATGCTTTTGGTAGTTACGAGTCTCGATTCGGTCTTGGATTGCAGTCATGAACCCTTCAGTCTCAGGGAAAAGATCGCCACGCCTGAGCCATTCGTTCGACGACTGTCGGTCAGTCTGTTTTTCGTTACTTTGTGTAGTTTTGTCAAACATATCTAACGGTGTCAGTTTTTTTTCATTATAAACTATTGCTTTGTGTAGGGTAGAATTGGGACTTTTTGTAGTAAAATATGTTCTTAGGGTACTTATTAGCTAAGGCTAAGGAAGGAACACGGGTGGGTTTTAGTCAGTAAGAGTCTGACACTCCCTTCCGCTCCACCCAGAGCTGGAGGGGTCATTTGATGATTTCCCATCCACAAAAAAAAAAGGGTACTTATTTGTTTATTGTGTAGGTTCATAATATCTATTATGCCTCGTCCTCCCTCTTTCCTAGGTAGTGTTAGTCGCTGTACGCAAGATCGAGTGTGGTGCTTTCTGTATTTTTTTGTTTTTAGGGTTCCGTACCTTGAAAGGAAAAAACGGAGCCCTTATAGGATCACTTTGTTGTCCGTCCGTCCGTCTGTCTGTCTGTCAAGGAGGAGAAGGAGGTATCAAGCTGGAATTTATATCAAATACCCTAAAACCTGACCCCTAACCCTGACCCTTGGAGCTGTGAAAAAATCAAATTTCTAAGTCAATCAAATTTCATGCAATTTGCAAATGCATTTCATGAAATATTGTAGTGGCTTGATGTGCTGGCGTCAGTACATGACGGTTTCTTCCTTTATCGTTTTGAGAGCAGTGGTGATAAAATAATTAACACAAAGTAAAGCGCCTGTCTGGGGTCGAACCTACGACCTGCAACTACCGTAGGTAGGTAAGACCTACTTCCACTGGGCCAACAAGCTAACATGCTTTTTAAAATAATGTGTATTTCAGGTTTGATTGAACAATAAACTTCTCTTTTTGTAATGAATGGCAACTCGCAGTTCAACCTTGAGGTTGTCGTCTGCCTAACGGGGCTTGCCTGTGGATGCCTCAATAAATTAAGGCTTCCAGGCAGGGCTTAAAACACTTAAAACTAAGCGACTACACGCTAAGGGCACCCCCTGTGGGGTACGGACTTCGGCATAGGGCGTCGCTGGGAGAGGGCAGCAAGGGACCAGGCGCGGTCCGATGATCGTGGGCTCATGACCCCCCCCCCCCCCCCCAAATCATTCAAGCGGTCGAGAGTCTGCATGATTTACTTGCCTTACTAAGGGACAGGCTTGATCGGAATTATTTATGGTTGAATTTAAAACTACAGGCTCAGCGGCGCGAACTGGCTTGAGCAAGGGTCGGGGGATGAACATCTTCAGAAACTTAGATTTATAATGCTAGTGAGATTTACTGATAAGTTTTTATATTCTGCAGGTTCCAAGACCTAATAATGGTGGATTTACGACGCGAGCCCGATGTTAGGGATCGCCTGATTGCGTCTAGTGATGCTGAGCATCTGTCCGGTACCACAGGGTGTGGTAAGTAATGTTATAAGTTTACAGAATAGTTAATGAAAATTGAAGTGAGTTTAATGCCTTGTGGATGAAGTCTGCCTTAGCATAATCAACCTATACCTAATGTTCCCACTGGTGGGACACAGGTAGTAGCGTGCATTGGTTTTCAGAATTGGTAGACAGGACACTAGGCCGTGTCTAGTCTAGGCAGATGCGGTCACTAATCAGAAATATAAAACAAAAGTATCTATTTTGAATGTTTTTTTTTTTAATATGTATATCTTTATTAATTATTAGGGACTTTTATACAATTGTACATGTCAGTCCCATCGGACCTTATAACTTAATAATACTAACAATAAACAAACCTATCGGACTTATAACGTAAAACGTAACAATTCAAACATATCTAAACTATAAGCAGCTCCGGAATTAGGTGTCGACAAAATATGATGGAGCACCCAAACATCGTTCATATTTATCTTGAGCTCTCTAACTAGATCCTCTCTTGCAGACTGAAATTTGACACACTCCGTCAGTAAATGTAGGTACAACATCTTCCAGTGTGCCACACACCTCACAATTTGGTGAATCAATTTTTTTCATTAAAAATCCAAAGTTATTGTGCGGCATGTGTCCAGATCTCAGTCTGTGTCAGATTTTGAATGTTAAAATTATTTTCTTATCCACTTTGCCTTCTATGAACTTTAATAGCAAAACGTCTTCGAGTAGGCCGTCTGGCGACAGTGGCGACTGCCTACTGCCGCGCGTATTTGTATGAAGGTTTTTTCTTTTGTTAGGTATGATAAATTAGTGAGTTTCTTAAGCACACACACTAATATGTAATTGAAAGGCTTATGGTGATTTATCGAGGTAGGCACTGCTTATATGCCTTTGAGGACACAGGCCTCCTCTCTGTGAGAGGGAGCGGGCTGGAATCTACCACGCGAGCCCAGTGCGGGTTGGTAGATGTCGCATGTCTTCGAATTTGATGTCTGCCTTATTAATGTTATTATATATTTAGTTATAAACAATACATTTATTATTGTTAACAGTGCTTAGACAGGAGAATCACTAAGGTTTTAGTGGATCACGATATTTTCCTTGCTCCCCGACAAACCCTGTCGCATCGCATCGCCGCTTATGCTCTTACTACGTTTGCACTTAGCGTTATTTTAGACATTTTTTCTTTTTGCGCGGCTCCTAGGGGTTCCACGGGGTTGTAGCCTAAGCCTTATTTATGTAAGAAAAGCACAGCTACATCACGTGCAGACGCCAGCACATCAAGCTACTACAATCTGGCAAATTTCTTTAATAGATTTTCAACTTTATCGCTAAAGCATTAAGGTTCAAGGTTGATTGGGAAAATTTGACAGTTTCGGGTAGCTTGACCTGCTGGCGTCTGTACATTAAACTTATGCTAGAATATTCTTAATAACTAAAGGACTAATGTAGTACAAGACAATTACGGCGTACATGGCATTGATTATATATCTTGCTGCCTTGAAAGGTACCTATATTAAGCTAAACTAAACCTAATATATTCTAAGACAGACTTAAGTACTTAAGATGCAATAGGCATCTTTTGTGACCTATCCAAGGCATTTGACTGCCTTAATTACGAAACACTGCTCTTGAAACTTGAGCATTACGGACTGGGTAAACTAGCTCTTAACTTAATAAAATCATATTTAAATGATAGATTTCAGCGAGTTCAAATAAACGGTGTGAATTCATTGGGGTTAAAAGTCAAAATAGGTTGAACGCAGGGCTCAATATTGGGGCCGTTCCTATTTTTAGTATATATAAATGATTTAAGTACCTCATTTACTAAAAACCCGACCACAAATGGTGTTATTTGCTGATGACACGTCATCACTGATTTTTAAAGTAGACAGACGTGCGCAATAGCTTGACGACGTAAATAACGCTATGCTTATGGTCCATAATTGGTTTACTGTAAATAATTTAGTATTAAATGAGAAAAAAACTAAATGCATTAGATTCGCTTTATCGAATGTTAGAAGCAGTTTATGTCACGTTGTATTGAATAGGGAAATACTTGAATTCGTCAAAAATACGGTTTTCTTGGGGATCACGCTTGACTCAAAGCTGCAGTGGGGTCCTCACCTAACATCACTTGCAGGGCGGCTAAGTTCAGCCGCTTACGCTGTTTGGAAAATGCGTCAATTAACAGACGTGGATCATGCCGCGAGACTGGTCTATTTTAGTTACTTCCATAGCATCATGTCTTACGGTATTTTGCTGTGGGGACGAGCTGCAGATATTGATTCTATCTTCATTTTTTTTTAATTTATTTTTTATTTATTTCTTCACAAACAATTTACATTGTGTTTGAAATCGTTCCATATGATAAAAAAAAATGATTTAAATCAAACAACATTCAAAATACAAGTACTTAAGACATAAGAAAAAATAATAATAACAATATAACTCAACTAAAATTACCTACAATAACATTTTCAATGTCAACTCATTATGAATTTAAGGATTTAAGATTAGAAATAATTTAACATGATACAAGTATCACATTTAAAAATTAACAACATAACTCAACTAAAAATTACAAACTACAAGAAAAATTTCAATGTCAACTCATTAAGAATTTAAGATTAGAAACAGAAAACATTCAAAAATTACAATAAAAATAAAATATAGTTCAATATCAACTTAAATTAATAATAGGAATACACTTGTCATTTAAAAATAATGTCCATATAATTCATAAAACAATAATTTCAGTCGGCTCTAGTAACATAAGTTGACACGAGTAAACGCATGGTCATAATATTACATGTCGTCAACAGAGTAGAGACACTTATCTAGTAGGAATGCTTTAAGCGTTGTCTTAAATGCAGATGTATAGATCATAACTTATTGAATAATTGCACTGCTTGATATTGTGAACTGTGCTTCACAATGCTGAAGTGAGGATTAATCTTATTTCTCAATTCCTTCCTACGTGTGGCCTCTCTAACCAGTCTTTCCTCATCCGTCTCATATTCATGTATGTACTTTTTAAGATTAGTCAGAAGGACAAGAACGTAGAGACTGGGTACTGTAATTCTCCAAAAGAGGGCTGTCAGAGCCATCTACAATCTAAGCAGACGCGAATCTCTAAGAGAGCTGTTTAAAAAAATTAACATCATGACGGTTCCTGTCAATATACATACGAAAACATTATGTACGTTCGAAAAAATCTACATCTTTTTAGTAAGTTAAGTGACAGGCATAATTTTAACTCTAGGAATAGGAACAAACTAGATCAACCGCGCTTCAGATTGTCTAAAGTAAAAACTTCTTTTATGGGGTACTGTGTAAAGTATATCTATATATATAAAATTCAAAGTCCTGACTGACTGACTGACTGACTGAGACATCAACGCACAGCCTAAACCGCTGGTCCTAGAGACATGAAATTTGGAGGGTGTATTCTTCGTGAAGAGTAGGTATCCACTAAGAAGGGGTTTTTCGAAATTCCACCCCTAAGAGGGTGAAATGGGGGGATTTTGTTTGTATGAAAAATCTTATTCCTTGAGTTAATAAACTTGAAACTTGTCACGAATACTTATGTAAGTAAATTATGAAGTTGAAAATCCCAAACGATTTTTGAAAATTCCACCCCTGTCGGGGTGAAAAGCGGGGATACAGTTTATAAATGAAAAATCTTCAAACTCAAACTCAACTCAAACTCAAATCATTTATTTCAATTAAACCATTTACAATTGAATTGTCAAAATTAAATAGTCGGTCAGTTAGTCAGAAAGTTGAAGCTAGTCGCCCATTCCAAAAACGTAGATCTCTATGGAGAAGAACGGGCAAGAAACTCCACGGACACTCTTTTAAATCAAGATATTATTACAAAATCCTGGGTACATTATTCTTATTGCTTCTATATGTGAGAACAATGTAAAAAAAGAAACAATTTAAAATATAACATTAAAAATAATTTAGTTAATACACTTGAAACTTGGCAACAGTACTTCGGTTTATAGAACTTTATTCTCATTAAAACAATCGTCACTTACATGAGAACATTAAAATCTTATTACTAATTATAATTGAACAGTGCAGGTAGAAGAAAAACAAAAAGTAACAATATAACTGTCAACAAAATAGAGATGGGTAACTCAGGAGAGATAGATAAAAAAGATATGTATCAATCCGTTTATATGAATCACTCTTTATATCACTTCACATCCGAATGTATCACTGTATCAGTGTATCTTTACAACTCATTCACTCACTCGCTCTGGCGCTCGCTCGCTGTTCAGCTGTTGGCACTCTTAAAAAATGGCCGGCACGGCCGGCCACTGAAGATTTCGGAAAGTCCAGACGTCTCTTTCGCACATCGCTATTTAGGATGTTCTGTCGCGCTTTCACTCCACTATATCAGTAAGAGTGATAGATATTATACTTATCTATCACTCTTACTGATATAGTGGATTGAGTAGAGCCACAGTTGAGCGAAGCGATCAAGTGAGCCACGCTGTCGCGTGTCGTGCGCGCGAGCGTGAGCTACTGATACATAATGATATAAAGATATAAAAGAGTGATACATATCCCAGTGATCGAAAGATACATATCAATCTTTTCTTTTTAGTGACACATTTTGCCCATGTCTACAACAAAATTGGAAGCGAGTTCGCTGCATTCCTAAGATAAGGTGGTGGCACAAGTTAAAGGATGTTGCTGGTTTAAACATAAATAAAATCAACACAATTAATATGTTGTGTCGTCGTTGCAAATAAAAGTGAATATTTTTTTTTTAAATATGTTGAGTGAAGTCGCCTCCTTTACAACTTTTGGAAGTTTATTATAGATCTGTGCTCCCCCATATGTTAGGTTATTTTTACCGTAGTTAGTTCTTACTCTAGTAGATAATACCAGGTGACAAGCTCGACGAGATGATTATTTGCTTATTTCACCTTCTGTAGTGAATGTAATGTGCGAGTGAATAAGTTTGTGAATGATTTTGTAGATAAGTATGCATGTGTTATATATATAAAGTTGTTTGATGTTTAATAGCTTCGACTCTTTGTAAATAGTTTTTGACGGTGTTAAGAAGTCATAATTGTGTAGTATTTTGATTATTTTATTTTGTAGAATTTGGATTGGTTTTAGATTAGTTTTATATGAGTTACCCCATACTTCGATAAGATATAATAAATGAGGCTTAACAAGAGAGTTGTATATTACTAGCCGAACCTTTTTTGGAATACATCTAACAATTTTATGTAGTGAGCCCACCAATGATGAAAGTTTATTTTTAATGTACTGAAGGTGTGCTTTCCATGTTAAATTGCTGTCAAGAGTTAGTCCGAGATATTTTTCTTGATCAGTCCTTTTCAGTAATTCTCCGTTTATGATAAGATTAGGGTAATTAGGAAGTTTTTTATTTTTTGCACTAAATATTATGTATGAGGTTTTGGAAGCGTTAATAGTTAAAAGATTGCACTGGTACCAGATTTGTAGTACATTTAAATCATCTTGGGCATTTTTTGTGATATCATTTATGTTGTGTCCAAAATAAAATAGACATGTATCGTCTGCATAAAGAGCAAGGTGACCTTGTAAACCTGCTTGGTGTAAGTTGTTTACATACACTAGGAATAATAAGGGACCCAAAATAGAACCTTGTGGTACGCCGCATGTTAAGGGTTTAGACGTGCTTTGGTAAGCTCCGATTTTTACAACCTGATATCGATCACTTAAATAAGAGTTTAGCATTTTATAAGCAGTTCCAGTTATACCAATACTTTCCAGTTTTTGCAATAAAAGTGTGTGACTGACTGTATCAAACGCCTTCTTTAGATCAACAAAGACTCCTAGAGCTACTTGTTTTTGGTCAATCTTTGTTTTTATTGTAGTTACCAAGTCAATAGTTGCGCCAAGGGTGTTAGATTTGGGTCGAAAGCCATATTGTTGATCGCATAAGAAGTTAATTTCAGTCAAGTATTCGTCTAACCTCTTAAATATGATTTTTTCCAATATTTTAGATAATATTGGTAGAACTGAAACTGGACGATAACTCCCGGGATTTGATTTGGTACCAGCTTTGTAAATTGGGGTGACTTTAGCTATTTTTAAATTTTCTGGAAAGATTCCGTCCATTAAAAGTTTATTTAGGCAATCTGTTAGATTTTGGAGAATTAGTTTTTTTATGCATTTTAGTGCCTTGGTACTAATACCATCAATTCCCGTACTCGTATTGGGATCCAAGTCGTCTATAATTTTAGATACCTCAAGAAGCTGTGCATGGTTTAAATTGAGCTAGTTCACAATGTCCTGTGTGCTGGTTAAAGTTCGGTAAGGTGTATAAATGTTTGCTGTGTATTTGTGTACATGGTATTTGGCTTGCTAGTTGTGTCCCTATATTTGCAAAGAAAGTGTTAAAAATTTCGCATATCTCAGTGGGATCCGTAGCTATGCTACCATTTTCGGTCATTAGTTTTGGGGGAGCACAACTAGGAGAGAGATTCGAGAGGGTATTTATTAATTTCCACATTTTTTTGGGTTTTTTTTCACATTTCATGAACTCTCCATAAAAATATGTGTCTTTTGTACTCTTGATTAAGCTTGCTACATTGTCTCTTTTGACTTTAAACTCTGTTTCTAGGTTGCTGTTTTTAGGGTCGTGTTTTAGTTCGCTTTATAATGTATTCCTTTCATTAATTCCCGTAATTATTTGTCTATTAATCCATTCCTTTTGTGGCTGATGTTTTTCTTTGTTTTGGTTTCGATAATAGCTTTTTTTTATACACTCATCTAAGCTGTAATAGTCATTGAACTCATCATCAAAATTTGACATTGCGATCATTGCGTACAATTTCTCATAATCTGTGACCTCGTACTGTATTTTTTGATTCTGGGGAGGTATTACTCGTTTCAGTTCCATGTAGATATTCTTGTGATCTGCCAAAGATGACTAGATTATAGCCATGTGGAAATTACTTTGCTTCAAATTTATAGCAACGTGGTCTATTATAGTTTTTGTGGCTGCTGATTCACGAGTACAATATTCAGGATCTATTTTGTTGATTAGTTTATAGCCAGATCCAGCTATCACGGCACTGTATCGTCTAGTGGTACGGTCTAAGCTCAGCAGGTCGATATTTGTGTCACCAAAAATGATGGTCCTCTTCTTTTGCAGAAGTTGGTTCTCATAGGTGGATAAAAAGTCATTAAAATTTGAGTGTCCAGGCCTATAAACAACTCCAATGTTCACTGCGTACTTGGGTTGATGTATGCTTAAGTAATTGTTTCCACAGACATAAGCTGACGTTAATAGTTCATGTTTCAGGTTGTTATGTACATAGATTGATACGCCGCCACCGACAACGTTAGGTCGGATTTTGTAATAATGAGTATAGTTCTCTATATGAAGCTGTTTAGCCTGTTCATCTGATCGTATCCATGTTTCAGCTAATAGGACAATGTGTATGCATTTTCTAAAAGAGCGGAGAATACAGTTTAGTTCATCCAGCTTTCCTGGGCTACATAAATGCTTCTGACATTAGCATAGAAAAAGTTAAGGCTTGATTTAGTAGTAGTTATATTTTGATAATTATTCAGTACCTGGTAAGTGTCGCTATTCTGTTTGTTTGCGCTATTTTGTAGAGTAGCAATGCTTGAAGTTTTTAGTTTTTTGTATCACTGATTGTAACGATTTTTGGTAATCCTTTTACATATTTTATTGATATCCCACTTTCACCATTTGCTATTCTCTGTTCGAGCAAGTTCCTGAACTCCTTCATATAATTCTGTTGAGCAGGTGTCTGATCGGCATAAATCTTTATATTGCTTTGAAGTTCATTCCTATTTCGGAGCAGTAGCTTAGCTGTATACGAAGTTTACGAAACCTTAATATTACGGTCTTTAGCTGGATTATATTTGCCGAGCCGGTTTTTGAAGGTTTTGGACAGTCTGGAATTAAGTTGTTCAAAATAGTAATTACCTCATTAGTATCATATGAGTGCCCTTGGTCGTCAGTCGACTCCTTGCATTCTGTTAAGCCCACCAAGATAACATTTTTCTCCCTAGATGCCCGATCCTGCAGCTCATGCAAAATGTTCTCATCAAACTGTGACCCAGACTTGTTTGCCACTGTACCATTATTTATTTCAGTGATTTTTGATTCAATGGTGTGAATTTTACTATCCGCTGTCGTCGCTTTAAGAGTAAGTTCTGATATTTGAGCCTTCATATCTATCTGTTCGTCTTTGAGACTTTCGGTAGACGCTTTAATGTCATCCAACTGAGTTTTTATTTCAGCAATATTATCACGCATGAAATTCATTGTAGTTTCTTGAGTAACAGTAAATTTTTGTAGCATCTCTGCGATATCTTTCCGGAAATCCTGAAGTATATTTTCACAGTTACAACTTTGTTCTGGTTGCTTACGCTTCCTTTGCGTCACTTGGTTGTCCCTTGGGGATTCATTGACTGCTGATACTAAGTTTGTTAACGAGCTACTCGCCCGGGGCGGTGATCGCTGTACGCTCATGGTTTGTGCCACACTCCCAAGCTGACGTCACTGTAGTACGATAACTGGCGCGAGCGCCTAGTGAGCGCGGCCATAGGTGAGCGAGATCAAAAATCAGAGGTCGTCTCTTTTACCCGCGGGGGTGAGCGGCGCTTCTGCACGGAATAGTCCTTACCGATCCGTACTAACAAGTCACAAGTATATATTTAAACACTTATTGAAATGTCGAGTTTGTTTAGTGCAGCTTACTGCTGATAATTGAGCAACACTATTAATAACAATTTCGAAAGACAACTAAACACACGTCTATTGAATGCGCGGTCCGATTAACTCGAAGGTCAGTATTGATACTTTTGACAGAAAATAATTAATAATATGTACGTAAAGTGGTCGAAAATTGACCCCTGACGGGGCAAAAAGGGGTAATTCCGTTTTTAGGGGAGGAATTGAACTTGAAACTGTATGTTACATTTTCACGCCTAAGCCCACTGAACTTCTGATTTGGCAAAGAGATAGATGGCATCCTGGGGAAGCACATACTTTTTATCCTGGTAGCACGTTCCCGTAGGATAACTTCCGACATCCACGCGGGCGAAGCCGCGGGCAGAAACTAGTGTTATAATAAAATACCACTCGATATTCTTCAACTAAATGAGAAGAAATTTAAAACATGCATTAAACGCACACTATGTAGACAAGCATATTATAAGTTGGATGAGTAGGTATATCGTAGATAAAAATGCTTGGCTTAATGCTGGTCCTGCTCCACAGGCACTTGGGCTCACTAGTTGATCAAAATTTCAATATTTTGGAGGAGATTCTTCCCCTTTTTATTTTTGTTTTTTTAGTGTTTCTGACATTACGAACTTAATGTTTATTTTATTCAATCAAGATTAATTTTCAATACTTACTTCAATATTAAATACCTCTTCCTGATTGGTAGTAACTTTTCATATATTTTTTTTCTTATCTCTTAAGAAAATTGCAAACTATATAGTTTTGTATAATTTAGAAGCATTTTTTAAATTTTGTAAATGTAAGAACCATGGATCCGTTTTTTATGATATTTTGATGTTGACTTGAAAGAGCATGGCAGTTGAGAATATGTCATGCTCACTTAAATGTCTCACTGATGGTGGCGCGTGTGTTGGATCATTCGGTTCCCTACAAAATGGTTGAGCTGGGTGGTGCTGATCCACGCGTCATGCTCGTGAACGGGCGCCGTTGGTTGAGACTGGTCATCTCTTAACTGCTACTATTTTATAGCTGCGCCCCACGGTTTTACCCGCATAAGGTTCGATCCAGTGAGATCGGGATAAAAATTATTCTATGTGTTAAATCCTGGTTATAAACTATCTGTGTGCCAAATTTCATCCAAATCCGTTCAGTAGTTTTTGTGTGAAAGAGCAACAAACATCCATCCATCCATCCATCCGTACAAACTTTCACGTTTATAATATTAGTAGGACATGTGATTTTGATACAAATATTAACTATTTATTATTAAGTAAAAAACACAGCTACATAATATAAAACAAATTTTGACAGACATCTTACAAACATACATAGGTACCTACATTCGAACAGTGCAAGTGAAGTAAAAGCTTGTAGCAAACAAACACTTGAAAAACAGTGTCACGTCACGTACGGCGCATACGCATCATACAAATGATGACTAATAGGCACGATTAATAAGCTTAGGTACCTAGAATAGATCTCAGTTTGTTGCATACGTAATCTTTGTGCGATCCCCAACAGAATCGGCTATCGACCATTAGACCGATATACATTTGTGTTTAGCAACTACTTCTAATAACGGGCATTTGCAAGTCTTTGGAGAGCTATGTAGGCAAATGTGTTCGTGTGCTATATTATCTGTAGGCATAGTGGAGCATTTATTGTTTGATGAATGTATGCGAACAATTTTTGTTTTTGTTGTGTTTAATAGTACCTATACTAATCTTAAGTCATGAGCCCATTTACACATTTAGTCGAAGTTACATTGTAGGATTTCCTCAGTGTCCTGGATGTTTTTATTAGCGAATAATATATGTACACGTGTCGTCTACGAATTTGGTATACAGAGCCTGAATTTATAGCATTACAAATATCATTCACATAAAGTAAGTATTCTGCCCCAAGGCTACCTACTGGCTTTACACCACAGTTATCCGACCAATTATCACATACGGCTCACTGGTCTGGTGGCCCAGAACAGACCTGAGCACAGCCCAAAGAGATCTCGGAAAGCTGCAGCGTTTTGCTTTTGTGGCAATCACTAGCTGTATGAGAACTGCACCCACCTCTGCCCTACAGGCTATGCTCGGACTGCCTCCCCTACACCTCATCGTGTGGGAGGAGGCGGCCCTGTCTGCCTTCAGACTCCATATATCACGAATCCTGAGCAAAGACTCGAGGATCAAGCACATACGCCTAAAGGACGAGGCGATCAAACGGCAGCCAATGATGGCATCACCCTGCGACAAAGCCCATAAGCAATACTGCTTCTAAAAGCATTACAACATAGTGCTTAAAGAGGAACAGTGCGACTACTCAGGTCCGGGAGAGCTGAGAGTTTACACGGATGGATCAAAGACCGACTGCGGAACTGGAGTCGGAGTTTTCTCACACGACCTCAACATAAACATATCCAGACCGCTAGGAATAACACAAGCGGCCCATGCCATAGCAGCCAGGAGAGTTACGGACACTCATGTTCGTATACTCTCTGACAGCGCCTCAGTCCTCCAATCCCTAAAGAAGGGATGCATCACATCAAATCTTATACTAGAATGTCATAAGGCGCTTGAACAGGTAACTGTATCGAACCGCAACACAGTGACACTATACTGGATAAAAGGACACAGTGGATCACTAGGTAACGACGCGGCTGACGAGCTGGCCAGAAAGGCATCCAGCACGCAAGTCTATGGGCCGGAACCAGTCATACCCCTTCAATCAACTACGCAGGTGGCTACAGAAGCACACCCACGCACAAGCAGAGAACTGGTGGTCCTCGGCACCGGGCTGCAGGCGGTCCAAGGAATCCATGCCATCATTAGATGGCAAGCTAACCAAAATATTACTGCGCCTGGACAGGAAAGGCCTGCGCCTGGTGGCGGGGACCATCACGGGACACTGCTCACTAAACAAACACTTCCACACGATAGGCATAACGGACAGCCCCCTGTGCAGAGCTTGCATGGAGGCTGATGAAACCGTCGCGCATGTGCTCTTTGAGTGCACAGGCGTCACCCAGATTAGGTCGCAAACCCTCGGGATACCCAGATCTTACACAGATGTTCTCAACAGACCAGAAGACTTAATAAGCTTCTGGAGGGAGGTGGGCTGGTTGGAATAACCACCGACGGCCGCCATGGCCCACGCACAATGGTCCACTTGTAGGACTAAGTGCGGAATCCAAACCCGTAACATAGAACATAGTAAGTATTCTGTCGGACGTATAATTGAACCCTGGGCAGTTCCTTGCGTGGATGGAAGCTTTGTACTATTGAAGTATGGAGGTTGATTGAAACACGTTCGTTCAAGACAAGCGTTTATTACTGACTAACCTAACATAAAAGTTTCTTACTGCTAAGTACATTTATCCACTTCACCTCCGGGGGTGATAGAAAAAAAAAATTAAAAACAAGGAAAAGGGCCGTTTCTTAAAAACTTACTTACTACATTTTTTTGCCCTATCTTTATGTATTACTAACCTAATACCATTTATTTTGTAATTATCATTACATTAACACCTAAATCTTCCTACACTTCAAAAGGTCCATCAAAAATACGGTCTAATTTACGAGCACATTCATTCTTTACCAAGATAAGAATATTTTTCTTATAACATTTTTTATTGATTACATGATTTATCATATTTGTCTTTTCTTTTTTTCTTACAAGCTACTAAATTGTTTCTTGCATCTCATAAAGCTGCTTGCAACTTATATTTTAAATCTAAACAATAATCATCAGTATTATAAAGCGGTTCTACATCATGTTCTAAACTGTTTGGCAAACGACATTGTCTTCCAAACACAAGCTCATAAGGTGTGTATTTAGTTTGCGTGTTTACACTAGTATTAAAGCGAAAACACCAGAATGGTAACCAATCTGACCATGAATGAAACGCATTATTACAATAAGTTCTTAAAAATGCTCCTAAATGCTTATGGGCTATTTCTAGAGAACCGATTGACGGTGATATGCAGGGGATTGTAAGTTTTCTATATCTAATAGCCTCATACCTGTTCCATATATAGATTTCGGGATAACGAAACGTAAAATAAAATTATTTACGAAAGCTTTTGCTAAAGTAACCGTTTCCTTATTGGGTAATGGATGTGCCTCTATTTATTTTGTCAACTCGCATTGTAGGGTTAAAATATAACAATTTCCTGACTCGTCCCTGTCCAAAGGTTTAAGTCAAGGAAAACTTTCTCAAAGGCAGCTGATACTGTAGTAGGTAGTTATCGTCATGGGTTGTCTCGTATAATTACTTTGTTTCATTTTTTGACACCTCTCACATTTACTTATAAACTTACGAATATCCATATCTAAACCTGGCCAGTAATATTTTCTTTTAATGTTACTCGCCATTCTATTCATGCCAGACATAACACCCGTCTGGTTGGAGGATCCTCCCTTTTCAATGGAGGTTGAGTGCACTTTACACCCTGTTCCTCATACCTCCAAACCTGCATGTCCACTGGTGGGCAATAAATGATAGTTATTCAAAATAAATAATTTTTCGTTTTAGTCATTATATTCTTTCAATTCTTCTCAAAATACATATTCGGGGCCCGGTCCATTCCTTTAAGGATTTAATTTCACTATATAAACCTCTTATAAATTCATTATTGTTATCATCTTTCACTATACCTACATAGTTCTTTTTCTTTTACGTCTATTCTTTCACAAAACTCCTATAACTTAGTTCCAAATTCGGCTCGCGATAAATGCAGTCTAAAGTCAAGGTTAATACACAATAGTATTTTGCTTGGTATATAAACAAAACAATCCTTTTGTTCCTCTATCATATTTTCTCTTTTATACTTCCTTATATTTTTTTCTTCTACTAACTTCATTTCAACAAAATCACACGACTGTCTTAGTAATTCCACGACCCTTGGTTGATCAGGCCAATTGTCGGTGGTTTTACTAGGCACAGTTTGATTTTTACAACTCTCTTCCAACCTCGTTTTTTGTCCTCTAGTTGTTACAGTTAATATTTGCTCTTTCATATTCATTAATTCATCCGATGTTAATGATATCCTAGACAATGCACCCGCGATCACATTTTCCTTACCTTTCACATACACTATCTTAAAATCATATTCTTCAAGTATTAACCTGTATTTAATTAGCCTGCTAGAAGGGTCCTTGATACCGAATAAATAAACGAAAGGTTTGTCGTCTGTCATTCTAATAAACGTTCTGCCAAATAAATAAGGTCTGAAGTACTTTACTGCCCATACTATGGGTGTTAGTTCTTTTTGTATTACTGGATAATTTTTTCTGCCTTATTTAATGGTCTGCTGGCATAAATAAGCAACAGGTTTCATATTCTTGTTACACAATACAGCTCCTACGGCCATATCAGACGCGTCTGTTCGCACTAAAAATTCATTGGTTTCCGAGTAATCTGGATATTGTAATGTAGGAGGCGTCATTAAAGACGTTTTTAGAAAATTAAATGCGTTTTGACATTCCAAACTCCAAACAAAAGTTTCATCTTTCTTTAGCAAACGATTTAAAGGCATAGTAATTGTTGCAAAGGACGGTACGAATTCCGACCGTCGTGCTTGAGCGGCTACTAGTTGCAGAAGGCAACAAATCGCCTCCCTTCATCCACGTTTTTTGGTAGGTATTGGAAAATTTTCTAAAACTTTAGTTTTGTGAGGGTCCGGTGAAACACCGTCAGCAGAAACTAAATGACCCAGATATAAAATTTCCTTTTTCGAATTGACATTTAGTACAATTCAACTTTAAATAAACTTTAAACTGACCTTCCTTAATCTTTCAAAAACATCAACGGGATTTTGGTTATGAGTGGTTAAATATCTTCCAAAAACTACTAATCGTTAATCGTTTTAATTGGTAATGTCCTGTACTGGTTGAAAATGCTGTATATTTCCGGCTTTCGCCCGATCGATTTTATAAAAATCTCACCGTGAAAAGTTAAGTGAAGTGAGCTTAGAGTGAGCTGTCAATAGTGTCAATCCCTAGCATTAGTTGGAATGACAGCTCACTCCACGCTCACTTCACCTAAGTTTTCACGGTGATATGGTAACAAAATCGCACTTGAGTTACACACACAGTTATTTTCACCTTTGAGCCAAATATTAAACAATAAGTTCCGTTTCAGTACATATTTTTAAGTTTTCCATTGGCACATGTATTACGTTTAGGTACTGAAACTGCTTTTACTAATTGTAAATTTATTATTATAATAATAATAATAAAACATTTATTTCAGAATCAAGTTCCATAATTTGTTAGTACCAGTGTAAAATGCCTTATATGTAGTGTTAGTAAATAAACTAAACTAACGGGTAATTATATACATTTTAAACTAAGTACACCCGCTAGACTTTCCCATCCCAATCTACTGCACTGCATGGAGTCGTATCCAGCGTCCCATAATCGGAGAGTCCCAGCGGTCTGCCACCGTCCTCAGGATACTGTTGGGGCTGGCGCGAAACCGATATAATAATGATGCGCATCTCTTGCGCATGACGGTTGAAAAGCTGTCAACATTTGCGTCGGCAAACATACCGAGCCCCAACAACACCCGGAAAGCGTTGTTGTATTGGATGCGCGGTCGCTATATGCCTTCTGCGTGAAGTTCACCCACAGGCTGCACGTGTAAAAGGATTGGCTTTAAAAAGCGTTACTTTAACTCGTGCAGTACAACGGGCGAACCTACTACGGGCCAACATACCTACAGCATCGGACAGCCAGCGACCTGCGCTCCCTTTCCACAGCTAAATTATTATTATCTTTAAGGTCTTCACTCACCCAGTGGCCCAAGTACTTAAATTTAGTAACTCTTTTTAATGGTATACCGTCTAGTGTGATAAGTGGTACTTTAGAGTATGGCATACCTATCTACATTATTAACCTTTTGAACGCCAGAGTATAAACGTAGCGCCGCGCCTTACCCCTGACGCCAGGCCACTTCTTTTGTCAAATTACCTTCATAACAAATAGGGATTCCAGTAATGATTTAAATTGTTTATTTCATAATATGGTGCGACGTGTATTTTTTTATATATTTGTGACGTTGGCGTTCAGGGTAAGATTTCGTTTGTCACATATGGCGTTCAAAAGGTTAAAGCTAGTATGTATGTACTTAACTATTTAAGGACACCCGTATTGAAGGGGTATACTTACTCCAGTCGATGTTATTCAGTTCTGTAGTGTATATATATTCTTCGGTTCAGTTCAATGATTGTGACTCATTTTTGTTTAGCGCGCTCATTATCGCACAACCGGTTATCTCGGCTGAAATGATGACGATAATGAATATAATGATACGGCATAACGTATTTTAATCATACACAATTAAAATAATTATTAACAATTTTATTAACATTCTAGCCTCAGAGGAAGTAACCTCTTAGTCCGATATTCTAGCATTGCGATTGAACACATGATCTTTAATTACCTACATGACTTCGAAATCTTATCACCGTATTTTTATGCGTGTATAACAATTAACGCTATTATCAAAGCCCAGGGTGCACCGAGTACAAATATTGTTTTGGTAAAACAACATTTGTACACGGCACATAATCCGAATTTAATACTATTATTTTATTTTATTGTCTTTGGGTGGCTTACAGCTATCAAATACAAAGGTAGTAGTGAGTTAATTGACGACAAGCTATTTACAAGCCTCCACATTATTTATACTGAACTCGCCAGCCACACATTCAAACTCCTGTGTACACAAGTTACTATAATTATCTCATAAAAGATGCAGAGTAATGAATATACAATAGCACACTCCTCTTCCTCTATCCTTCCTATAGTTGCAAAACTTCTGAAACATTCTGAATAGTTCCGGAATACTTCTGGGAAAGTTTCTTTAAATCTGAATTATTCAAAATGAATTTTTGCATCGATCGTCGATCGCCGCCACCGCTGCCCCTGTGTGCGCCGGCCACGAGTCGTGCACGTGCAGGCGATGGCAGTGCGGGGTGCGGTAAGATGCTCCCCGGAGAAGTTTTCCCCCCCGCGAGAAAGATTCGTACCCCGCAATCGAATGTTTCCGCCGAATGTTTCGCCCGAATAATTCAATGGGAATAAACGTGTTTGTTTGTGGTGTGGTGGGTGAGTTAATTATTGTTCAGTGGCACATTACGTCAGTAAAATATAAATGTTTATTTTATTATAAATGGGATTGATTAAGTATTATGTTTATATTTTTATAGGTAGATATGTTAGCCTGCGATTAACAGGGGATTTTTATTCTTTTTTTTTTTGTAAGGAACCTACTTATTTTTAAATCGAATGCTATTTTTATAAATGTCAGTTGTGGAATAAAAAACCAGGCCTAGCTTATTTGATTTGTTTTTTGAAAAAGGGTTACCTATGTTTTGGGTTTGTATGTAGCTCTGTACGCATGGCGAGTATTCGCGAGTCTCATAGGTAGAGGTATTAATCATTACCTACCTATAATAGCCCAGTCAATAAAAACAAATAAAGGCAAACCCTCCTAAGTATTTGTTATACTTAGGAGCAGGGTTTGGTATATTAACCGACTTCAAAAAAAAGGAGGTTATGAGTTTGAACCGTATGTATGTATGTTTGTCCGCGATCATCTCGCGTTTGGCTGAACCGATTTTGATGCAGTTTTCAGAACAGTATTATTAGTCACTATATGTACCTATATGTATACGTGACATAAAAAATGTTGAAAATAAAAATGTTTAAGTAAAAAGATAGAACCGACTTCAATGAAGCCGGAGCACCTCAAACCACCACCAAGCGAAGACTAAAATAAAGTCTTAAAACATAGAACCGACTTCAATAAAGTCGGAACTTTATTGAAGTCGGTTCTATGTGTTTATTACTGTTAAGTAAATATGTATTTTAAAATCTACTAAATCAACGCAAGGCTCGCGGGCGGCAGGACACGGCATGCGCAAACGGCACGGCGCCCGGCTCCCCGCGCTCCGCCCCCAGTCGCGCTCGCGCTGCCCATGACGCGCCGTTGTGTGTGCTTGATGCGACGTGCACTCACAACCATAAACTTAATATACCTACCGCTCACAACACAACTAAATATAATATAATTTACAACTTCCAAGCGCGAAATAGGTAGTAAGGTCGATTTTCCTGGGTTTTTTTTTTGACAGTTGAAATATTCCCAAAGTTTCGGAATGTTTCGGAATACTTCCGAAGTATTCGACGGGAATGATTCGGAAATTTTCCCGCCAGCATCTATAATCCTTCCCTCCTCCTCTTCTATTACTTAGTTCTTAATTCTGAATATAAGTTGTAGCCAGGGAGTTCAAACATTTGTACCAAGTCATTTTTAATGTTGACTTCAGTTAATAACAGAGTGTGAATTGTATGTTTACTATTTAACACCATATAGGCACTCAATTTGAGCAAAGTTCTTCTTGATAGATCGTATGTTTACATGCAGAAGGTACAAACAATTTTCAGGCCCAGAAACATGGCGGGATAAGCTGGACTCTTTCTATCATTGTTGTAAAAGATATAAGAAATGGGTACCTACTTATTAGTCATATAAATAAATTATATTATGTTGCAGTAAGAACCAGTCAAACTTGACGTGAAAACTGATAAGATAGTACAGTCACGAGCAAAAGTATGTATACACTCGTGTTTATTCAAAAGCGATTTACTCCTTTATTTTTAATTGAAATTTTATGTTGTTACGAACATAGCATTTTCGAACCCATAGGTTTATGTAATGTGTCGTATTTCAACGTTGCATTCGTTATTTCACGAAAAAATTGCAGTTGAAAGTTGCCAAGTGTTGACATATTGGTGTTCGTGACTGTACCGACGTACTATCTTATCAGTTTTGAGTCGCTACTAAATATTATTTTGGTAGGACCTAACTTACGTACTTTGTAAATTGGTTAACCTGTTGAATGCCGTAATTACAGACACAATTAAAAAGCCATTGTGTCTGGCGTGGATCTACGTTTCGTTTCTACGATATGAAAGGTATGTAATATATAAATGAAGGGTCTGGTTGGATGTAGGAGCAGCAGCATTACCATCACAAAGCAAAGCCCGTAACAGTAGGTACATTATGTCAGCGTAGGTATTCAGGATTAGAATATGAAGCCATAGTCAGCACTTATGAAGGCTCAGCACAACACTAGAGCAAGATACGCGGCAACAGATATGGAAATAGCCAGATAACAAAACACGAGCTTGCGCTACATAGAGTTGAAACTAACTAACGCTGACGACCTGGCGAAGTCGCACCTCGTGGGCGTGTCGTGCCGAGAGAACAATAGTGACCATGACCAATCACAAAGCTTGCCGAGTGTTTGGGGTTCAAGCGTAGGTAAAAACTACGAATAATAGGAATACGAAACAATAGGTTGACCGTCTCGTAATTTTACTGGATCCCCATAAAACTCTTTTCTTCTCTTTCACACATGCAAAACTATTACTAATCACTAGACTACACAAACAAAATGAGCGAGTTAGGCTTGGAATTTGCTTTCCGTGACGTAACGCGAGAGGTGTACGGCGACATAGTGACGCGGTCATGCATTGACGACACCCACCCACTCAGGGTGCGAACTCTACGTGCAATATCTGCGTATGTGTTAACGGTTAAGATAACACTATCACACTAGTATGATAAAGGTGTGCGCCTCGCTAGTAAATTGGTCATGAATGATGTTCCGAGTGTAATGAAATCTCATAGGACTATTATTTCTGATAAAAATGTATTAGACAAGCTTAATAATGTTTCATGGAACGAGTTATTAACTTGTGAATGTCCAATACACTTATATATAACAGAGTATGTGCAATATTTTCTGATGTTTTTAATGAGGAAAGTAAACCTTGGTCACACAAAAGCTGAAGAAGATTATAGGTATTAGGGATAGCTTATTTAAAAAATGGAAAATTAAATAAGAGGATACTAATTTGCGTATAGAATATAATAGATTTAGAAATAAATTAAATAAATGTAGGTATAAATAAAGCGAAAAATAAATACCGTCAAGTAGAAATAAAAAATTGTAAAAAGAATATTAGAAAGATCTGGACTAAAATTAATCCATGGATAGGAAATGAAAAAAGAAGTGTAGATTCTGTTATTTTAAAGTACTTTGGAAATTTAGAATGTTCGGTTGATAGTATTATGTATATTACTTACCTATGTAATAAATTCTCAACAACATTTACCAAAGAAATCTTAGATATAAAACATGTTTGTAGTCATAGGTTTTTGAAAAGGTCGAGTTATGTTGATTCTGGAAATGTATCAATAAGGTTTCAAAAAGCGTATCCAATAGATACCTACAGAGGCTACCTATAGATAAAATTATTTTGCTGTGATAAGTGGTAGGTAAGTCTGGCGGAGCTGATAAAATTAGAGTCAAAGAAACAAAATTATTAAAATCTAAGTTGAGTCCTGTAATAAATAGCATTAGGTATTTATTAACTTGTGTGTTGAAAAGGGTTGTAGGTACCCCAAGAAACTAAAAACAGCATTAATTTAGACCTATTTTTAAACATGGTGTAGGTACATAGTGACTACGCAAACTAGCCATATTATCAGTTATACCTAAATAAAATCGTAGATAAGTTTATTGTGAATGTATGTAAGTGTTTTTTTGGGAAAACCAATATTCTGACAAATGCACAACATGGCTTCCGACGTGTTCGCGGACGACGTCAATGAGTGTTTGGATCAGCGGAAGCAGGTGGTGGTGGTGTACATTTATTTCAAAAAAGCATTTGACACTTTGGAGCACCACCAGCTGCTTCAGGCCATGGAGGAGTGCGGGGTCGCGGGACCACTGAACCGGTGGTTCCGTGCCTACCTCACTGACCGGACACTACGAACGGTCATTGACGGAGTCTTCGGAGAGCCCAGACGCGTCACGTGTGGTGTGCCAACCGGATCCGTGTTTGGTCTCGTGGAATACATCATGCATGTCAACAGCATGTGCAAGGTGGTGCGTAAATGTCGCTTATAGTATAAGTACCTATGTGTGCTGATGATAGGTAGGTACTTGTCTAGTTTAATGCAGATAAAGATTTAAATATAATTGAAAGTAAACATTCAGGATGATTTTACTAATATCATGAAATGGGCTCACGATAATGGCATCATAATCAACATAAATAAAACCAAATGTATGCATACCTATACGATATCCTTATCTGAAAAAGATCGAGCGTCCGCCGCGCATCACTATGCGCGGCGGACGATTTTTTTCAGATAAGGAAGACACTCATAGCTATGCCCCACTGGGCAGTGTCTTCCTTCCATCATCATTTCAGCCGAGATAACCGGTTGTGCGATAATGAGCGCGCTAAACAGTCATAGATAACAACTTCTCATGGAAAACACACATTATACACATAAGTGTCACTTATGTGTATAATGTGCGTTTTAAGTGTCAGTGATCAACTCAGATACGTGCTTGTGAAATTAAACCACCTTAGTTTTGTGCTGGATAGGGCAACTTTGTACAGCCTGTTGTCAACATTATCTGAACCACCCTAAAAACAAAAAAAATTGGAGCCTATACGTATAACATTAAGGTTTATTCAATTTATATGAGCTTATCAGACAAGTGTTCGAGGACTCGATGAACAAATTCAATAATAATACAGACACGCAAATTTGATCAGACTGTACAGTCAACAGCAAAAGTAGATGATCAAAATCAGAAATTTAATACTAATGAACGGAGTGTTGACAGTGTTAGTATTGAATTTCTGATTTTGATCATCTATTTTTGCTGTTGACTGTACATGGTCTACTATGCACTGGTGGACGTACTGCTTTGTTATGGGTTGACATGCTATGGTAACACATTCAAAACATATTTGGATAAAATAAAAAAGAATGCAAATCAGATTCATGAAGCTATAGGACAAAAACACAAAAAACCGTTGTAAAAGTAGTGATTATGAAGAATAATTTTTGGAATGTAAAATGCTTCCGGCTCATGATAGGGTAGCATAGGGTAGAACAGTATGGTACTGATGAATATAAAAACAACATTATTCGAACAAGATCCCAAAGGAGCAATAATATGAGAAGATTTGTAGTGCCCACTTGTAATAACTAATAGGGTCGAAGGTGTAGAAGTTTTTTAGTTCCAACTATTTTTAATAACCTTCCAGTCGATATAAACAGTTGTATCACAAAAACATCTTTTAAAAATAAAATACATAAGTAAGTACCTACCTACCTCTTTAATGTATTTAGACAAAGCCTCACTGTAGCAAATATATGAAAAGCTTGTATGTATGTTTGTTATTAAATCTAAGGAGCATGTTAGTGTAGTGTACCTATAGGTGAATAAGTGTAAACTGAAATGTATGTATGTAAAAAATAAAAAACCGGCCATGTGCGAGTCGGACTCGCGCACGAAGGGTTCCGTACCATTAGTTGATTGAATGAAAGGTAAATTGCGGTTTACGATTTATGACGTATTAAATAAAAACTACTTACTAGATCTCGTTCAAACTAATTTTCGGTGGAAGTTTACATGGTAATGTACAGACGCCAGCACATCAAGCTACTACAATCTGTCAAATTTCTTTAATAGATTTTTATCTTTATCGCTAAAGCATTAAGGTTCAAGGTTGATTGGGAAAATTTGACAGTTTCGGGTAGCTTGACCTGGCGTCTGTACATCATATATTTTTTTTAGTTTTATCATTCTCTTATTTTAGAAGTTACGCTACGTCTGCCAACAAACTGCTTTGTAGTTTGGCAGAGGTTAATACTAGGCGATTTTATGAAGTCTGTGAAACAAATCCCGTAAAAACATCTTTTGCCCAGAATTTCTTCAATTTCAGAGCAAGCAGACTATATAATAAAATTAACAAAATTCTTGCAATTGTTAATTTGTCTAAGATAGAATGTAAAAAGAAGGTTACACAGTGGCTTTTGGAACTTGATTATGAAGAAACTGAAAAACTGCTCACAATCTTATCCTAGTCTAGCGTTTTCATAAAATACATACAGCCATCTATTCACGAACACACTCCTATACACATCCACCTTTATACGCACACACAACTACACCATCTTACTCTCACACACACACACACACACACACACACATACACACAACAGCACACCACACACACGACACTTTGCACTTCACACTCACACTTCGCACGCTAACAAACACACACACGCATTTCTGTTAATTTTTTTCCTTTTGATTTGTTATTGTTTTCTTTTTTTGTCACATGTCCTACGTCCAATTATTTGTGAAAATTCCAGTCTCGGCGAGGGGGGCCAGGAGTCCATAGCACAGGGTATCCTAGTTTGGATTCCTGACTCCCACAAGTCCTAGTACCTACAATATTTTTGTAACACCTCTATTTTACTGTAATTGTACTTTGTGGGATAAATAAATACATTAAATACAATACATTAAATACATTAGAGGTAATATTTTTCGGTTTAAAGTTATTTCCGTGAATAAACACTTTTTGATTTTCATTTTTTTCATTTTCATTAACAATCATACCTTTCTGAATAGCTGATAAGATAACGATATTTTTCATAGTAATTTGTACATCTGGCGTAGATAGTACTTTTTTTTTGCACTAGACAACATTTTTGATGTAGTAATGGCAAAAATTACAAAAAAAAAATGTTTGATTACCTATATTTGCCAAGGTTCTAGGCATTTTGAACTTTTAATTAGGTAAGTACTAACAAAGATTTGCTATGTCATCAACTATGATATTAACAGAAATTTCAGTACAGCGACTGTACTGAAATTTCTGTTATTATCATAGTAGGTAGCCGTTACAGCCACCCATGGCACCCAACTCTAACCAGCCTACCAAACCTAACACACTGACCGGACCGAGCACTTGCACACTCTCGCTCTTCAGTTTTTCATGCTTTTGTCTTAACCTAATATGACTACTTATGTGTAGGTATACTTATGTGTAGGTTTGACGGCACGGTTGGCGCAGTGGTTAAGCGATTGGCTGCTGCGCTGCGTGTCGCGGGTTCGATTCCCGCACGGAACAAATATTTGTATGACCTACATGTATTTGTTCCGAGTCTGAGTGTTTTTCTATCTATGATATGTATGTATTTACAAAAAAAAAAAAAATTGTATATAAGTAGTTTATCAGCCATCTTGTTACCATAACACAAGCATTAGGTTGCTTAGCTTGGGACAAATGGTGCTGTGTGAAATGTCCAGGGATATTATTATTATTATTATTATTATACTTATAAAAACTGTGTACATAATGGGAAAAATCCCAGATTAAATCATTTAAAGCCAATTTGAAAATTATCTACGGAGCGACTGTACTGAAATTTCTGTTATTATCATAGTTGATGCCATAGCAAATCTTTGTTAGTAATTAAAAGTTCAAAATGCCTAAAACCTTGGCAAATATCAGTAGGTAATCAAAAATTTTTTTTGTCATTTTTGCCATTACAACATCAAAAATGTGGTCTAGTGCAAAAAAGTACTACGCGAGATGTACAAATTACTAGGAAAATATCGTTATCTTATCAGCTATTATCAATGATGTATATATAATACATCATTGGCTATTATTCTATTATTAGAGGTATGATTGTTATTATTATTGTTGCGCGCCACAAATAATGCCTGATACATGGTGACATTAGCTACCACTAGCGCCATCTAGTATCAAGTGGAAAAACTAATAGTCACTAGCACCGTCTATTATCAAATAGCAGAACTAATTTACCACTAGTGCCATCTAGTATCGTGTAGTAGAACAAATAGATCCTTCTAGAAATTTCGATTCTAGAACTATCGACAGAGGTCAGTCGGGGCCGGTATATACCCGAACATTCTAGATGTTTTTTGCAATTTACTCGGGGGCGCGGTCGCGAGGGACCTCGGCGGCGAGGTCCGAATGACGGTCTCCTAATTCTACGTAATGTACTGGTGGCCCTATCACACTCTTGGAGGAGGGTTATGGGGTCATCGGGGTCGAATCGCGGTTGTTCCCAGCCTTATATAGTGCAGCAGATTGTTTTAGTACCTTCTATTGTAGAAACATCTAGAATGTTCGGGTATATACCGGCCCCGACTGACCTCTGTCGATAGTTCTAGAATCTAAATTTCTAGAAGGATCTATTTGTTCTACTACTCGATACTAGATGGCGCTAGTGGTAGCTAATGTCACCATGTATCAGGCATTAATAAATTGTGGCGCGCAACATTAATAAATACCTAATGCTATTACAGGGCTTAACTTAGATTTTAATAATTTTATTTCTAGACCACGAATGGCTCACGTCCTATTTAAAAAATAGAGAACAAATAGTTGAAATCGATTATTTTAACCACAATAGTAGAGAAATAGAAAAAAATACGATCTAAGGGCAAAATAACCAACGCCTCCATCCCCCAAGGAAATGTTATAGGGTGCCTATTATTCCTCGTTTATATCAACGACTTACCGGAAACAATACCATGGCCATGGGGGCCATGTGTCTTATTCGCGGACGACATATCTTTATTAGTCTCATGTCAAAACAACACAAACATAGAAGAAAAACTCAGCTCCATACTCACAAAATCATGTAACTGGATGACCTCACATAATTTAGAAATTAATTATACAAAAACGAAATTAATGACTTTCCACCCTTATCAAAAAGCTCCTCTACACTTTTCATAACATGTGGTGTGGTTAGCTTTCACTTCTGCATTAAAACCTTATTTTTAAATATTTTTTAAAGTCCGTTCGCATGGTAAATACGAATTAGGTTAAGCAGGGAAACCTATTATTAGCCTTACTAAACTGTAATATCTTTATTTGTATTATATCATATGTATCGCTGTTGGTTTTCTAAATAAATAAAAAAAAAAAAAAAAAAAATACACTTAAGCTTCACCTTTAACGGTCAAAATTAGAAACTGTTGACGAATTTACACTATAAACACATGAACTGGAAAACACAAATACAAAAAACCCTCCGCGAAATCAAAAAGACAACTAATTTACAAACTGCCCTCACCACCTATTATGCGTATGCCAATGCATGGCTTAGCTACGGCGTAACTCTCTGGGGAAATAGTACAGATGTACAGACGCCAGCCTAGCTACCCGAAACTGTCAAATTTTCCCAATCAACTTTGAACCTTAATGCTTTAGCGATAAAGTTGAAAATCTAATAAAGAAATTTGACAGATTGTAGTAGCTTGATGTGCTGGCGTCTGTACTAACACTCTTTACCCTACAAAAGAAATTAATTCTAATCACAGATTCTAATATTGGCTAACACTACCAAACCGACAGCTGCAAACCCTATTTTCTAAAATATAACATTCTAACTCTCCCCAGTAGGTGCTATATTGTGGTGAATCCTGGGTGATACTACTATATACATTCTAGAAATATGTAAAGGACATGTTATGAAATGGGCTTAAAATATTTTTTTTTGAACAGTTTTCATGTGTGGTTTTTTTGATAGGGAAAATTATTATAACAGTATATATAACAGTAGTAATTGTTAACATTCACAGACGCACTTTTTAAGTTAAGGTCGCCTAAAATTATCATCGATCCGTTCAAATTGGAGATGATGCTCTCAACCTTACAGAACCACGTCATGTATTGTATACCTACATCGTCAGTGCAGTGGGCTTTATGTAGACCTCACAAACAGATGTGTTAGAGCCGTAAATTGTGATCGTAGCCCATAAATCTTCGCCACGGTCAGCTTCGAGATCATGCCTCCTCTTCATGGTAACGCCGTGGCGCGCAGCAAGCAACACGCCGCCGCCGCCACCCAGAGTCACTCTGTCTCTGCGTAGAACGCTCCAATCTAGGCTTGACATTTCAGAGTTCTCTATTGAAGAGTGCAGATTTGTTTCTGTTACGGCTATTAAGTCATGCTCGGAGAGTAACAGGCTTGATCTCCATGTGGGTAGTTTGGTTTTGAGTCCACGCACATTCTGGTATAATAAACGCAGATAGACATAATATAATAATAAACATGAAACAAGAGCAAAGAAAATATAATGATGATGTTATGATGATGATGATAATGTAGTTGTGTGTTGTATTCTGTATTCGAGAAATAAAAATGTCTTCTTTTCGCCTACAGATGACAACCAAATCGTTTCAAATGAAAACACAGCGAGTACAGAGAATGCGTCGAATGCGCAGCGCAGGCCGGCAAGATTCTCAAGAAAAAAAAAAATTGCGATCGCGGCGGTGTCCCTTGTTCTACTGTTCAGTATTATTGTTGTGCTGGCATTAATTTGGGAGGACAAGGTAAGTCAATTTACCAGCGATGGTTAAACTGACGTCAGTCAGTCGTCTGTCGTCAGTTTATCTAATTCGCTAGTTTCGTTGATTAGTTAGTTTCACCGATTCGTCAGTTTTGTCGACTTAGGGAAACTGACCGGTGTTACGCGGACTCATAGGTATAGTAGGTACTCTTATCTAAAAAGTGTGTACCTATCTGTCACATGAGAAGGATACAGGCAATAAACTGGGAATGTCACATTTTGTTTTTTTTTTGTTTTTACTGGTCAACATATTATATCCAATGCCTATGTCCAATCACTAGTTTTTACAAATACCCAACAGATGTCGCTAAAATACGTTTTTATCTATGCCCTTAGCGGAAAAATTAAGAATATCATGACATACCCGTAAAGAAGGAGGATTGTCCAAAAATTTACAATTTGTACAGTGGTAGGTGATCTTTACTTTTTACATATTTGATTGAAGTAGAATAGTATATTATACTGGGTGTCTCAGAATAAACTCATTAGTTGAATGTGTTCTAAGAACCAAATGCGCGGAACGCGGGGTGCGGAGGGAATGACAAGTGAGACGCCATTTTGTGGAAATTCAGCCGCCATGTCGCGTTTCACGGGGGACCACCGTGCCGTACCGACCTTTAAAGCCGCGTTCACACCAAACGTACTATTCGAACGTCGACTAACAGCGGCGGGGAAGCTGAAGTAGTTTTTTCAATACATTCTCACAATCGGTGACAGACTATAAGCTGCGGTGTGAACACGGCCTTAGTGTAACCGCGTTTCTTGAAAATAATAAATCTTACGTGATCGTGCATGCCGACAAAAATGGTGACATCCGATGGCCACCGAAGAGCCCATGCAGACCTCACATATCCGGATTTTTCCCTCTGGGGTTATCTGAAGAGTGTGTAGGTACAAGAATAATCTATCAACCACATCTGAATTGAAGGAAAACATTAAACAAGAAATCAACAACATTCCTACTCCGCTAGGCGCGTTTTCAAGAATGTTAGAGATCGCTTTGAAGAGTGCCAGAGCCGCGAAAGGCGACATTTGAATAATGTTATTTTTAAAAAGTAATTTTCCCATATCTTCAGTTTTTGATTTTGTAATTTAACGTGTTTATATAAATATATTTGTTAATGTTTTTGTCGGCGACGAGACCCTATCTGGGTACCAGGGCGCAAGTAGTGGAGGGACCGCTACAAAGAAAACGTAATGTAAATAATTCTATGTTCATAGTTAAAACTTTAAAGAGATTATTTTATTTTATGTTTTCTAAATTCTAATTAGTATTTGTTGTCGACATTTGTTATTAGATTTTGTATCTCGAACGGATAAGACTGTTTTTGAAAGGATTCCAATAAGTAAAATTTTGTTCGTACATAATTACGTAACTTGGAAAATCACTTTTTTGTTTATGGGTAGATTTTAATAATTTTTATTTTAAATGAAAGGTCTAGATATAAAACCTATAATACCGTTTGATTCATGAAAATCGGACCACGGGTTCCAAAGTTATAAAGAAATTTTTATAATCAAAATGTACCAAGTTGAGAATTTGAACAGTTTTTCTTCTAGAAACTTTTTATTGTGAATAATTAAGTTAATTATTAAGCTGTAATTAGGTTAAGGATTATGTAAGGAATATTATATGTGAAAATTGTAAGGAAATAATAAGGAAAAATAAATAAAACAAGGGCTTGACAGATTTCGGCTTAGCGAAAATCACGGTATAAATAGAGCGCAGTTTTTGACGAAAAGTCAGTCGCAGCTCAGCCGTCGAAGAGGCAACACTACAAGCAAGAAGCCGAAATCTGCAAGCAAATATCAACAAGAAAATCTTCTTTTATTCACCGCCTCTTCGCTGCCCGTCTCTAAGAAGCCCTTCCTAGTAATTGTACAGACTACGCATTCAGGGGTGCGTGGGACGTATGTTACCAGCGGAGTCACCCGACTCAGAAGTAGTACATCAGAGCATACGTCAAAACGTGGGAGACTGTCCCAGGTACGACCGTAGGTACTGGACGTACCCCGGTTGTCCGTTTCAGCGTCGAAATCTTCCTCCACATCGCTGTCGACTGGTAATGTACAGACGCCAGCACATCAAGCTACCCGAAACTGTCAAATTTACCCAATCAACCTTGAACCATAATGCTTTATCGATACAGTTGAAAATCTATTAAAGAAATTTAACATATTGTAGTAGCTTGATGTACTTAACTGGCGTCTGTACATTAAGACATTCCCTGCTCTTTGCCTATACCCTTCTTATAATGCTCAAGCAGGTGGTTGATTTCATGATAAAGGTACTGTACTGACACACATGCTCATTACTATAGTCCGTTCGCGTAAAGAAAATAATGAGTCATCGTTGTCCGCCAGCCTAGCTCCACCCCTCGCACAATTAAGTCTCAACAAATTAGAAAGCTCAGTTCACAGTGACCATTTGTTGCGACCTTATTGGTCGAGGGGCGGGGCCAATGTGAGCAGCTGCAGGGCATGCTAATTTAAAGCATAGGTACTTACAAACATGCATGTGTGTCAGTAGGTACCTTTATACCCTGTCCATTAGGTTGTGCACTATAATACCTCTTGCGTACCTGGCTAGTCTCCGTTGAGATTGACCACCGTGACCGAAATCGGTAGGGAGGATATTACTGTATAATTAATAATATAAAGGTAAGGTAATAATATAAATTGCATTGTTTAATAGAAATGGCATGCCAGGCATGCAGATCAGCTTGGCAGCCAACAACAGCAACCAAAGTCAGAAAAGATAACGAACCGGTAAGGAATATGATATTACTAGCAGCGACCCGCGGTTTCACCCGCACAAGTTAATCCTGGTTCTACTATACTATCTGTGTGCCAAATTTCATCCAAATCCGATCTGTAGTTTTTACGTGAAAGAGTTACAAACATCCGTCCATCCATACAAACTTTCACGTTTATAATATTAGTAGGAAGTAGGATTTGAATTATTACAAATCGATATTTGATTTCCTATTATAGGAATGTGGAGGGCAGATTAGTCAGTCGCTCCATGACAAACACTACCGGTATTCAACTGTACCTGATTAGACTGAAAGCTGACCCCAACATAATTCGGAATAAGCTAGGCAGATGATGTAATCAAAAAATTCAAATAAGGAACCCCATTACCTACTCTATTCTGAAATTGACTTACATGCGATACAGAAACTGCAATAATTTATTAAAAAAACTAAAAATCGATCACGAGAGACAGCTATTTCTAAAAGATAAAAACAACCCAAAAAAATGTGGGATGCTATCCGGACTGTCACTGACTTGCACCCCTCGTCACCTGCACCCATTGAACTCCTGAAAATAGAACACTGCCCCTCAAAATCTATCAACTCATACTACTCAACTCATACATTCTTTGCAAACGTGGGTCAAACTCTGACGAACAAAATACCACAAAATGTAAGGTCTTCCCAACCAACCACAAACAATAATCAATCCATGGTCAACTCGTCGGGTCTCCTCACGACAGACGAGGTAGAGGTTGATAGGTTGATAGTATTATGAGAGGTTTTTTTTTTCAAATGACCCATCGCGGAAGGGAGTGTCAGACTCTTACTGACTAAAACCCACCCGTGTTCCTTCCTTAGCCCTTTCTGTTCCAGGGCAGCGGTAACCCTTTCGGACGATCCCGCTGCCCTGGCAGGCTTCGGCCCTGTCGGGCCCCGTCATCTGCTGACATCTCTTTGAGGCGCGCGTAGAACACAACGCGCCGTCCGGCACGGGCCTCAAAGTCAAATCTGCCAGTCATGCTTTGGTTAAACCCATTACACATATCTGCAACTTAGCTCTGTCTACAGGATCCTTTCCTAAGGCGCTAAAAAAAGCCATCGTACACCCAATTCACAAGTCAGGGGACAGAGACAGTGTCACAAACTATCGCCCTATCTCTGTCCTACCAGTCATCTCTAAAATACTGGAAAAAATCCTCTACAAAAATCTCAGCAGTTTTTTCGACAAATACGAAATAACCTCCAAAAACCAATTTGGTTTCAGAAAAGGTTTGTCTACGGGGCATGCAGTGACCACGTTGCTGGATATTGTGGTGGATAAGCTTGACAGTAAACAGAAATGCCTAGGCATATTTCTAGACCTCACCAAGGCATTTGACACCGTCTCTGTTCCCATCCTTCTTGCCAAACTGGAGTCGTTTGGGTTGCGTGGTGATGCCCACAAAATTTGTAAGGACTTCTTAATGAACCCCACGCAATGTGTGAAGATAGAACACACCATTAGTAGCGAAGAATCTTTAAATTACGGTGTACCACAAGGAAGCCTCCTTAGCCCTCTCCTCTTTCAGATATACGTGATTGACCTCTGCACCCTATCTCTGCCCTCCACCCACATCCTGGCATATGCAGACGACACGGTCATCTTGAGTCATGGCAATGATTGGGTCACGGCAAATAAGTCTGCAGAAAATGCACTGCGCGAGACAATGGTCTGGTTGGCTAATAACAGTCTTACATTTAATATTAGCAAAACTCATTTCATCACCTTTGACCTCAGACCTTCCCTCCTGCCACCAGTAAACTCAATGGTACTCAAAGCAGATGTTTGAGCGTCCAGCAATCCCCAATGCGCATGCCCCTCTGTGGCCCGAGCCCCGGTCATTAAATATCTAGGCCTAAAGATCGACGCCTGTCTATCTTGGCATTATCAACTTGAGACTCTCTCCGCGCGGGTCAGAAAACTTATTTATGTTTTCAAAAAACTTAGATTGTCCGCCCATAGGGAAGTTCTAAATATGGCTTACTGTGCTCTTTGTGAATCTATATTAACGTATTGCATCACAGCCTGGGGAGGAGCAGCGAAAACTGCGATTATACAGGTGGAGCGAGCCCAAAGAGCAGTAATTAAACTGCTACTCAGTAGGCCTTTTAGATTTCCCAGCCCTTTGCTTTATATGGAATACAAGGTTTTAACAGTTCGACAACTCTATATCTACCGCACACTAATCCGCAAACACTCAAACTTGCCATTGGTTATCAGTAATCCCTCCACATCAAGAAGGAGACCAGAACCTCCATGTCCTACAAAAAGAACGCACACGACTTTTGCTAAACGGCACTACCCATTCCAAAGCACCCTCACTTATAACAAATTGAACCAGATTTTGAATATACATTCCCTTAACACATTTCATTGTAAAACTAAACTTAAATAATATCTTTTAACTCTTGATTACAGTAAAACAGAAGACCTATTAAAATCGCAATATACATGACCAACACACACAAACACCCTCACACACACACCCCAACATACACAATTACACACCCTCACACACACCCTTACACACACACTCACCACACTTTTTTCACACTAGCTATAGGTAGGCATATAATTGCTCGCCCAAGTAATGCGTGGGTACTACTTACTTACCTGTAATCCGTATAATGGACGGATGGATGACCTAGCATGGGGGTTATTGATCAAATCTCTGTGCACATGTAAGTCCTACGCTGTAAATGCTGCGCATACCTACTCTGTACATTACTTATGGAAATAAATAAATTATTATTATTATTAAAAAAAGAAAAAAAAAACAACATACTTACTAGATCCACAGTTTCAGGCCAAAACAATCGGGGAACTGTGTCGTGCCTCCATATCCTGAGTACGGTAAATACATGATAGAGAGATTTCCAACCGCGAAACCCGGTGATTGGTTCGAGTCACTGGAGCTGAAGGTCAATTGTCTACCTGGCTACAAACCCATACCGTCTACCCTACCGCATGTCCTCTGTGTCGATGGAAAATGGAGTAATTGCTGTCCAAAATGCGTTCGTAAGTATTATAATATTACTTTTTATTATTAACACGCTTTTATTAGGTCGACATGTACGAGTATGTAACTATGTAATGGAATCTAAGGTAACTAATTTAGGACGGGGCCCGACAGGGCCGAAGCCTGCCAGGGCGGCGGGACCTTCCGAAAGGTTAACCGCTGCCCAGGAACAGAAAGGGCTAAGGAAGGAACACGGGTGGGTTTTAGTCAGTAAAAGTCTGACACTCCCTTCCGCTCCACCCAGAGCGGGAGGGGTCATTTGATGATTTCCAATCCACAAAAAAAAAAAAAAAAGGTAACTATTTTAACCATCTTCCAAGGGTCGTAGCGTAATGAAAATTGGCAGCTGTATGTAGTTCTGATGACAATACAATAATATGGTACTGTCGAACTGATCTGATGATGGAGCCGGAAGATATGAACTGTAACTTCATGATGGAAAATCGTATCATATAGCTGTTTTGGATTTCTTAGATAAGTCTTGTAATGAACTTTGACCACGATTAGGTTTTAAGGGCTGATGATGAAGCCGGAAGATAGGCACTGGCATCGTGCATTTAAAAAAGCGTGTTTTTCTAGTGTTTTTTAAACTATTAATTTATAACATTATGTACGCTTTAAAAGGCAAAACATGTAGATCCTGTTCCCGAATGTCATTTTAAGACCACGCAATATCGCATATCTATCGCAGTCCACTGGTGTACACAGGCCTCCCCCAGGAATGATTTCCTTTAAAAGTGGTTCGATTGTTTTATGCCTGGGTCTAAAAATAAACCTCGTTTTGTAATAAGCTGACAGGACTAAATTACTAATATTTATCTTTTGTCCTTTTCTTAATGAAATAGAAAGAAAAAGATGTACTGAACTGAAATTTAGCTTAGTTTGTGAACAAGGGAATCAGCGCCATTTTCTAAAATCTTTTGAATGCTTAGTTTAGCGGTGTTGTTGACTTACGCGAAGCTTTTGATGGAGCGTGTAATGTTTAGTACTACCTGTAAAGTAAATACAAATTATTGGTAAGTACATAATTGATGATATTACATGTACAATACACATAATTATGTAAGTACCTATGTTATATTTGATTCTGCGAAAGTTTTCTAAAATAGAGTAAGGAATTCATTGATGTACCTATGGAATCCTGTATCTTGCTGCATCAAAGTAAAACTTTATTTTTTATGGACCACACTTATCATATTAACTTCTACAAAAGCTCTTTTTGTAAACAAAAGGTTTTGGAAATTTTCGAAAAAATCGAAATAACCTTTAGGTTATTTCGATTTTTTGGTTCACAAAATAAAGTAGGTATAATGACCGGCACGAGTCGTGAGCACAGATGGGCAGTAGTGGGGGCAAGCTGGCGCATTGTACCTACACTTTCTGCCAAATTTATTTAATACCGCTTTTGCTCAAATTACTGATAGCTACTTACGCAAACTATAATTAAAATATTAGTGGTACTTGAAATTTTATTTTGATACAATAATGTTGTAGGCCTTTGACTTACGGCCAGTTTCTTCAGCAACACAATCAGTCAAAGTATTAACTTACTAGCTGCGCCCCGCGGTTTCACCCGCATAAGTTTCGATCCCGTGGGAATATCGGGATAAAAAATATCCTATATGTTAATCCTGGTTATAAACCATATGTGTGCCAAATTTCATCCAAATCCGTTCAGTAGTTTTTGCGTGAAAGAGTAACAAACATCCATACATCCATACAAACTTTCACGTTTATAATATTAGTAGGATATTTGACCTTTACTGATACTACGGCAAATGTTTTCTTCGTTCAAGTAACTGCTAAAATAGTGAAGAAACAAATTTAACCGTTACTTTGACTTAACAAATACGAATTAACAAAAATAAACTATTTCAAAATAAAAAACGTGAGTCACTAAAATTGCACGAAAGTGTACAGTAGCCGAATGACACGTGAGAGTCCAATAGACGACGAGCATCGATAGACGAACCAATCGCGTGCAGCCTCGGTGCCCCCCGCCTTCTTCATTCCGCCAAAGAGACCGAAAAATGAACTACTGCGCAGGTGTCAGTTTGTGCTCACGACGCATGCCGGTTACTATACCTAGGTACCTAGTTTTTAAACTAGGTACTTTATTTTGTTTAACATGGCATACACGAACGGACATTATTGCTACAAAAGAATGATAATCGTCTAAATAAAAATTCTATTTTATTCTAGCTATTTTTAATTCATGTATAATCGGCAAAGCATATTTTTTTTACATGTTTTTTTGAAAGACGTGATCATGACACCTGCAAAATTCAAGGTTATATTAATTATATCGTTTAAAACGGAACGTCATGTAAAGGGAATAAAACAACCTTGTTCACAAACTAAACTAAATTTAAGTTCACTGCATCTTTTTCTTTCTATATATATACTCCATAGACAGTTTACTAAAAATATGTCAATTTACGTCAGGCGCTGACTAATTTGACAGGACCGAACTAATATTTATCGTCTGTCCTTTTCTTAATGAAACAAAAATAAAAAGATGCACTGAACTTAAATTTAGTTTAGTTTGTGAACAAGGGAATCGGGGCTTCTGTCTTTTAAAAGTTTTTCGTTGGTTATTGAAAGAGATGTATTGGAATCTAACATTAAAAACAAAATGATATATCTGGTAATAAGCATATAGTTGCATCTTGGAGTGTCTTCGACTTAAGCTTCCCACCCTATGTTCCAGGTTTCTGCAAGCTAGACAAAAACCCATCGGTCCGCTACGACTGCCGCGTCAGCGGCCTCATCGTGGGCCACCGCAAATGCTCCGACTACGAACCATCGGGAACAGTTGTGGAGCCCAAATGTAACGGCCCGAACTACGAATACACCGCTCTCCCCTCCATGACATGCATCAACGGAAGCTGGAACTACGTCGCGTCCTGCTCTACAGGTGCGACCAAAGATATGTTACATCCTCGTGCCCTTATCTCTATCTACATCTTCTTGCACACATCTCTATTAGCAGTTATCCAATACGTCACAACAGCTGCATGATACTTATTTTCACCACTGGCGTACAATAAATTATTGATCGGAAGGATACTGTTGAAAATCGTATGATCTTCAACAGTATCCTTAATCAACATTTTGATATTTGTTCCGTTTGTGTATATAAATGTAGATGGTTCTATTCTAAATGTACCAAAGAAAAGATGCAAGGAGTTGCGAGAGCTGACTTGGAAATGAAAAAAAGGAGTGAATTATATGATAGTGGAGGTCGACAGAGGAGAATGGAAGAGAAACACGTTTTGTTAGGACTCCAAGTAACATGGGACAGGGGCTGGAAGATAGTTCGAAATAACTTTTTGCAGAAATAGCACTATTGATATTATAAATTATGGAAGCACATGAACGACTCGGCCCTACGCCTTGGCATAAAGGCGTTTAATCAGTCTTTAAAATAATAATAATAATATCCCTGGACATTTCACACAGCACCATTTGTCCCAAGCTAAGCAACCTAATGCTTGTGTTATGGTAACAAGATGGCTAATAAACTACTTATATACAATTTTTTTTTTGTAAATACATACATAATATAGATAGAAAAACACCCAGACTCGGAACAAATACATGTAGGTCATACAAATATTTGTTCCGTGCGGGAATCGAACCCGCGACACGCAGCGCAGCAGTCAATCGCTTAACCACTGCGCCAACCGTGCCGTCAAAAAATAAAAAATCTTCGTCTCGTCTTTAAAATAAACTCTTTATCTTCAGAGTGTGGCCGAGTTACTCAAACTGGAGAAGCCCTCATGTCTGGCGGCAGGACAGCGGAGCTAGGAGAGCTGCCATGGCATGTTGGCATCTACCGGAAGAACACGTCTTGCTCGGGACCGTTCTGCCATTACGAGCAGATCTGTAGCGGATCAATTATCGCCAATGGTGTTGTTATTTCTGGTAAGTGATCTTTCTTTACAGACTTATGGGTCCTTGTACATATTATGAAGGCCGTTTCTGCTCCCTTCTTTCTTCGCGATAAGTCAATCTACTCAGCCGAAGCCAAATCTGAGTTGATTTACAGTCCACGGCTGGACATAGGCCTCTCCCAAATGACGCTACAAGGCCACAAAACTCGGTTCTCTGCCTTCCGCATCCAGTCGCTGTTTCAAGATCGTCGGTTAATCTAGCTGGGGGTGACACACGCTACGCTTATCTTCAATGTCTGCGTTGCATTTGAGGACTCGTCAACTACAACAGCTCTCGGTCCTCCGACAGACTTGGTTTGGAGCGCCCACTGCCACTTCAGCTTGCTACCCTTGCAGGTTGTATTAGAACGACACTATCAACGTTTAAAGTAGCTACCATGTGGTTATGAGCCACATGATTGTTATTCACAGTATATCCAGCAAAGAAAGAAATAGTTTTCATTTTCATAATGTCAATTAGCTTCTTTTTACTTCATTAACCAATCAGGAAACTGAGGATTTGCTGGATAGCAGCACTGGCTAAGTCGCATTCACACCACGCGCACCTAAAAGCACACATCCGCAACTTACCATCGATCTACATCTTCACATGATCTGACCAAGATTATGTCTGGACTTTAAAAGAGACCTCTGAGTTTGTTTTGGCCTTTCTTCTCAGACTAGTCAGCTAAGAAACGCCGACCTCATCTAGTTTTTAAAATATGATTGACGTGTAAAAGTGTTTGTATGTACAAACCTACTTACAAAATAAAATCATTTATCATTTACCAACACACACACATACACACTCTCACACTACACTCAACTCACCCCCACACTACGGTCACCTCCCCACTACACTCACCCATACACTACACTCACTTCTCCACACATACCTATTATATCAGAGATAAAATAGGGTGGTTATTTCTTCTACGAGTAGGTACTATATTGTATTTATAAAAAACTTAATCGTAGGTTATAATAATTATTTTTATTTGTGCAATGCAATGGAAAGTTAGGTTTCACAAATGTGAAGGGCAGGGAGGAAAGCTGACACCTGAGATACAGGACATCTCCTAGTTTGGGTATCAGGAGTTTCACATAACGAGCCTGCACTTAGCCTGTTAATATAAGGATGTAAGTTATTTAAGTACTGCATTTTAACCTTTAATTTTTTCTCTCCTTATTGTATTAGGCTTATGAAAATAAATTATTATAAATTTTTATGTTGTTACATATAAATTATTATTTTATTGTTTCCAGCTGCTCACTGCTCCTGGGATGACAACAAAAAACAGCCTGCATCCAGGTTCGCGGTGGTAGCCGGCAAGGTCCACCGCGAATGGAATGACAGCAGAGATGTGTACGCACAGGTGTCTTTTGTAAGTAACCTTAGACGGAAGAGTTTTAGCCTTTCAGTCCCATAACTATTCACTTACATATTGGTTTTTCTATTATTAATTAAGTAGAACGGTTTAAAAATAGAAGACCAAATATAACACTAATATTGGCGCCGATTCCCTTGTTCACAAGTTAAGTTAAAGGAGATGTTTCATTTTTGGCTAGCACTTGTACAATATATCAAAAACGGGGAAAAATACCCTGAATTTAGGAAAATATTAATCTGTGAATTTGAGATTGACGCTTTGTGTATTTTGAATCGGAGCTGATTTCCGTCACATCTGGGGTTCCTCAAGGCTCAATTTTGGGCCCTTTATTATTACATTGTTTATAAATGACATTAGCGCTTGTTTTAAGCATTCGAACTTTTTACTATACGCGGATGACTTGAAAGTCTACAAAACTATAAAAAGTATTGATGAAAGTTTGATGCTTCAAAGTGACTTCGATCGACTAAAACACAAACTAAACTCTCATTGAGCTTACCTTAATGTAATTCGATTACATTCACTAACAACAAAAACCGGTCAAGTGCGTGTCGGGCCACGTGCACTGTAGGGTTCCGTAGTATTTATAACAGCCAAGTGCGGGTCGTATTCGCTGACTGATAGTTTCGTACTTAATTTTCGAGTCAAATACAATTGGTCGACTATTACTCGTAAACTTGTAAAGCCCACTTAAGTGTGATAGTTTTCCTTTAAACTTCGTTATAATATATAGGTATTACTGCCGTGACATTTGAATTTCTAACTACAGCCGTTTAGTTGGTAGAGGGGGGGGGGACACTTGACTCTAACGAAAATCTGTAGGTACTTTAAAGCTTGATAAGTCACGAACGGTTTACTTAATCAAAAAACGGTCTTCCTGAACCCCTAATATTTTTGAAAGACCTATCCAACGATACGAGGTACGCTAAATAATTGTTTTTTTTTCAAAATTTTATTTTACCACTTTTTCGGCGTCATTAACGTGTATACTCATGCCAAATTATAACTACTGTACCAATAGTTTTTGAGCTAAACCGCGGATAGACAGGCAGGCGGACATGGCGAAACTATAAGGGTTCCTTGGTGACTACGGAACCCTAAAAAGCAGCACACTTATAGCTATCACTTACTAAATACACAATTAAAAAGAGTATACTCATTGCTTGACCTCGGTGTGGTACTAGACTTTAAACTACACTTTAATATCCATATAGACCACAATAACAACAAAGCTCTTAAAATGTACGGTTTTGTTATGCGCAACAGCCAAGATTTCAAGCGTCCATCAACCTATAGATACTTGTATATATCGCTAGTTAGGCCTTGTCTGGAGTTTGCTACTATGATATGGAATCCCTTTTACGCAAAATATATTGACTCGATTGAGACTATTCAACGCAAATTCCTAAGAGCTCTGCATTACAGATGCTATCAGAGCAACTTTCTTAACCAACATATCAATGTTGCTTAAGAATTACAAACTGTTAACCCTAGAATCCAGAAGACTGCTTCTCGGAACAATGTTTCTACATGGTATTGTGCACAATTAATATGATTGTTCAGACTTAATAAACAAACTTTGTTACATCGTTCCCAGGACAGTAGTGCGTAGACGAGCGCGTCCATACCGCTTACTATCTATAAATATCAAGCACGTCTCTAACTACAATGCTGGTTTAAGCGCTCTTCTGCGCCAACTTGTGGATTCCTACAACACTAGGGGGTTTATTCATAAACGATGACTAAAGTTAAGTAACGTTTAAACGTCAAAAATGTATGGTTAAACAGACGCTAATCACTGCTTAACTTTAAGCAACGTTTATGAATAAAGGGGTATATTCGAAAACATTGATATTTTAAATCTAACAGCAATACAATTTAGAAAATCTGTAGTCGATTCTATCTTAGCTTTATAAATGATAAAGTAGTATTTCTTTTTATCATTATTTTTTAAAAAAAAACACGAAACAAAAACGAGCGAAATTTGTGGGATAGATCCCACAAGTTTCGTTATTACAAAGCATTCATTCAATCAACCAATCATTTAATATCTCACTCCATTCATTCATTTATATACTCTGTTTTTATTTTTATCTCACGTAGCATTAACAATCAACAAATTAGTAGGTAATAAGTGGATAATGTTGTTGTTAGTATGATAAGTATTTTGTTTAATTAGTAAGTATTTTGTATAACATTTAATTGTACTCCTGTTTTTTATCACGAAATAAAAAATATTATAAAGGCGAAAGATTTGTAAGTTTGTTACTTCTTCACGCTCAAACTACTGAACGGATTTTGATGAAACTACAGTAATATAGCTTATACATCAGAATAACACATAAGATACTTTTTATCCCGATATTCCCACGGGATTGAAACTTATGCGGGTGAAACCGCGGGGCGCTGCTAGTAATATTATATTCCTTACCTGTTCGTTTTATTTTCTGACTTTGTTTGCTGTTGTTTGTTGCCCAGCTGATCTGCATGCCAGGCATGCCATTTCTATTAAACAATGCAATTTATATTATTACACCAAGTATACAGTAATATCCTCCCGACCGATTTCGTCACGGGCGGTGGTCAATCTCAACGAAGACTAGCTAATAGGTACGCAGGAGATATTTTATTGTACAAGTGTGTGCGTAAACACAGGTGCACTCTCTGTTCCCTTACTCTCATAGTCCTCCGACGGTACGGCAATCCGACACGACAAGGGAGAGATCAGGATACTCCATAGACACTTTAGACGTGATTAAAAACATGGCGACTAAAAATACGTCAATTTACGTCAGGCGCTGACTCATTCATTTGACAGGACTAAACTAATATTTATCATTTGTCCTTTTCTTAACGAAATAGAAAGAAAAAGATGCACTTAACTTAAATTTAGTTTAGTTTGTGAACAAGGGAATCGGCGCCATTTTAGACGTGATTAAAAACATGGCGACTGAAAATACGTCAATTGACGTCAGGCGCTGACTAAATTGACAGGACTAAACTAATATTTATTTTAGGTCCTTTTCTTAATGAAATAGAAAGAAAAATATGCACTAAACTTAAATTTAGTTTAGTTATTTAGTGAACAAGGTAATCAGCGCCGATTTCACATTGGGATAAGTACAGACGCCAGCACATCAAGCTACTACCATCTGTCAAATTTCTTTAATATATTTTCAACTTTATCGCTGATTTTTCTGATCAATTCAAAATCTTATTATGATCAACAGGTAAAAGAAATCAACATTCCGGATCGCTACCAAGGAGAGTTAGCGAACCACCAAGATGACATAGCGGTGCTGATTCTGGAGACTCCTTTCAATTACACAGCGTTCATCGGCCATGTCTGCTTGAGTTTTGACGATAGCTTTGAAAAAAAGCAGCTGCAGCCTGGAAAGTTGGGGAAGGTTAGTGACGCTTAAAAGCCGACGCAGAGAGGGCAAAGCGCGGTTTCCTTGCACCGTCAAACGAATATCAATCTTGCGCTTGTTGAAATAGGTTTTCCTTAATTTTGTTTTATGGTGTAAAGATTGTTGCTAAGTAATAACAGCCGCACGGGTCCATCGATCAGGTTAAGCTACGCTTGCAGCGGTTGGTCCGTGGATGCATGACCATCTTTACATACCGAGACCCCACCATGCTTTGGAAAGCACCTTAACTGTTGGTCCCGGCTATCATTCGTGGATCATTGACCGTTTACCCGTTACGGGTCGTTAGAAGCCCGAAACTCTGACAACCAGTACCTATTACCCAGTTACTGGGTTGATGAGGTCAGATAGGCAGTCGCTCCATGTAAAATACTGGTATTCAGCTGCGTCCGGTTAGATGGGAAGTCGACCCCAACATTTTTGGGAAAAGGCTTGGCAGGTGATGGTGTATAGCACCATCAGTTATAAAGCGCCTGAAAAATACGCTTGGCAATCTGTCGCATGAAGTGCGTGATACGGACGCCAAAGTTGAAATGAAAATTAAATACATACGATTATTAGTCCGAGAGAGCATTAACGTGAATTTTTATTTTCGACTTTATTTTAAGAGATACAATGTTGATATTTGTTTACCGGGAAAACCGCTCTACCTACACTGTGTTACGCCAGCTTTGTGCCGGCCCTCACACGGTTGTGTGTCACTACCCAACTACCTTGCGAAAATAAATTCTATAATCTAAGAGATGTACCTACTATACACTTCTGCCTATCCCTCCAAGAAATACAGGCGCGATGATAAATGATTTTATTTCTGTAAGTAGGTTTGTATTTTAAAACCAGATGAGGTCGGTGTTTCCTATAGGTACTTAATACTTCTCTGAGAAGAAACACCGAAACAAAATCAGAGGTCACAGACTTTGGTCAGTTTGGCGAGAGGAGGCAAATCGCCGGGGCGTAACTCCGCTGCTGCGAGAAATCATGGCACAGCGGACAGAGCTCCGGCGGGATCTCATGGCGGCATGAAGAGTGCGATTGTCGCAACCCAGTGCGGGGCAAGCCACAGTTGCGGCGATAAGTCCCCTCTTTGAGGAGTGGCTGTTTCCAGCCACTCCTCAAAGAGGGGACTTATCGCCCCCTATACCCCCACGTATCGGGTGCCACGCCCTCACCTACCGCCTAACGCAGGTCCTGACCGGGCACGGTTGTTTCGGGAGGATCCTGTTCAGGATAAGGCGGGAGGAAGCGCCAGGGTGTCACTACTGTGTGGATCCCCCGGAAGACACGGTGGAGCATACGGTGGAGGACGGAGGTCTACCCGGCTCGGGCGAAGCACCGCCGCGTCCTCGTGCCGGCGGTCGGCGGCGGCGATCTCTCGCGTGCGGCCCTGGTCTAGGCCATGGTACGGAGCGAGAGTGCATGGGAAGCCGTTACCTCCTTCTGCGAAACAGTAATGCTCGCGAAGGTGGAGGCGGAGCGCGTGAGGGAGAGGCGATCTCTGCGCCCTCACGCCTCTAGTCACCGCAGGAGACGCCCTGGGCGTCGAGAGTCGAGAGCCGATTCTCGATCACCGTAGGCACGGGCTTGCTTGGTAAGGATCAGGCCCGGGTCGACGGCACGTTGTTCCACGCGTGCCTCAAAGAGATGTCAGCACTAAATAACGGGGTCCGCTAGGGCCAATGCCTGCCAGGGCCGCGGGTTGTTCGAAAGAGATAAGGCAACTGAAGGAACACGGGTGGGTTTTATTCAGTAAAAGTCTGACAAGTCATTTGATGATTCCCCAAACAAAAAAAAAATGTCAGTCTCTTAGACATCATCCTGGTCCGATCATGTGAGGACCGTGTAGGTTATTGTCTGAAATGGTCTTTTGGGGAAAGAACCACACAGATTTGAATGGACCTGTCCAGTCATTTATGTTATTTCCTTCCAGGTGGCAGGTTGGGGCCGCACGGCAGAAAACGGCGAACCCTCTCCGATCCTCAAGGTCGTTGAACTGCCCTACGTGGACATTAAGAAATGCATCAAATTATCACCACCGGAATTCAAAGGGCACATCACCAGCGATAAGATTTGCGCTGGCCTTGGCAATGGTGAGTTAAAGAAAATAAAGATACCTACTGTCATTTCAGGTACCTCTGACAGCAGCAATGTAACAGCAACCTTATACTAACAAAAATAAAGATCACTGTGATTTTGTGTGACCTCTCGGTGGCAGCAACACAACAGCAACCTTATCGTAACGAGAATAAAGATTACTATGATTAGGCAGTGATGCAAAATTACTGTGAAAGGACCGTAGCCCTATTTGAGGCGAATGAACTTTCAGACTCCTTCTTGCGTCGTCGTTCCCGGTTGTTATTGGTAGATCTTCGGCAGTCGTCAACGGGTGGTTAGAACCCCGATAGTGTAAAAACCAGTCTTACTAGGGGGTATCGTGTTACCCAGTAAATTGGTTGTGGAGGTCACATAGGAAGTCGCTCTATGTAAATTACTGGTGTTCAGCTGCATCCGGTTAGACTGGAAGCGACCCCAACATAGAGTGCTAACAAGGATCTTTTGCGGCTGAGTGACATTGACAGGGGGGCGTTGTTGGTACACATTTGTGAAATTGACAAAGTCTAGAGGACAATGATCAGAAGTCGTACCAAAAAGTCTCATGCATCAAGATCAAAGTATCATAGTAATTATATTCATAATCTTTACGACATTACGCGTCCGGGATATGATTTTTGAACAGGGAATTTAATTTAAAGTAAAAAAGTGTTGATTTTGTGGTATTCCCTTTACATGACGTTCCGTTTCAAAAGATATGATTAATATAACCTTGAATTTTGAAAGTGTCATGATTACGTCTTTTGAAAAACATGTAAAAAAAATATAGTCTGCCGATTCTACATTAATTAAAAATAACTAGAATAAAATAGAATAGAATTTTTATTTAAACGATTATCATTTTTTAGAGCAATAATGGCCGTTCGTGTATGACATGTCAAACAAAATTAAGTACCTAGTTTTCAGGTTATTTGGATTTTTTTGAAAATCTCCGAAACCTGGGTTTTGCTTACAAAAAAAAAACGTTTGTAGGAGTTAGGCTGCTTTTTCCACCAGAGATGTGCTATACAGCTATGCTGCGAGGATGTGAAAGCTAAGCTACGAAACTGTGCGACCGTTTCCACTAATGCTAAGCTGTGTAGCGGAGCGAGTAAGATGTACTATGAAGATGCGCCGCCGAGAGGTAGCTATGCGAGGAAGATGCTCAACTCGAGCAATGTGATATCGTTGAATAGGTATTTAAAAAATATTAGGGGTTTGGGAAGACCGTGTTTTGATTAAGTAAACCGTTCGTGACTTATCAAGCTTTAAAGTACCAATTTTCGTTAGAGTCAAGTGTCCCCCCCTTCTACCAACTAAACGGTTGTAGTTAGGAATTCAAATGTCACAGCAGTAGTACCTATATATGTACAACGAAGTTTACAGGAAAACTATCACTTTTAAGTGGGGTTTACAAGTTTACGAGTAATAGTCGACCAATTGTATTTGACTCGAAAATTTCGAACAACTCAATAGAATTCCTCAATTTTATTTATAAAAATTTAACGACAAGCTCAATTATTATACTATTGTCTATCATAATTAACAATATTGCATTCAAAATTTGTTTAGAACGTTTAAAATGTTAGAAACATATGTATATAATTTCTTATGTATTGTTATTAAATCTATAATATAAATAAAACCGGCCAAGTGCGTGTCGGGCCACGCACAGCGTAGGGTTCCCGACAGACGGACATGACGAAATATAAGGGTTACTAATATTTATCTTCTGTCCTTTTCTTAATGAAATAGAAAGAAAAAGATACACTGATTTAAATTTAGTTTAGTTTATGAACAAGGGAATCGGCGCCACTTGCATTATCTTCTAAGTCTATTCAAACTAATGTTTCAAATACATGTTATTTCAAGTTAAAGAAATATCACTTTATTTTAATGTTAATTAAGTTGATTTCTGACTCAAAGTGACCTGAAGTGCACTATGTAAAGTTATAAAAATGTTTGAAGTTGTAAACTAAACTTTATTGTGTAGGAATTAAAGTTATTTATAAACTCATATTTGTTTACATTTTTCATTCATTAATAGAATAATAATATGCCTTTTGACATTCAACCTCTTGTCCCAGGTACGGCGCTGTGCAAGGGCGACAGCGGTGGGGGGATAGCCTTTCCCGAGGCAGACCGCTACTACCTCAGAGGAATTGTCTCCGTAGCTCCGAAAAGTGACCACGAATGTTACATCCACGGACCTAGTGCTTTCACGCAGATACTCAAACATAAACATTTTATTTTAAAGTATATTTAAAAGTCAGGGCATCGTCGTATATCGTTATAAATGAGCAGTTGTGGCTCAGTTGGAACGATAGCCTGACGGATGGTTGTGAATAGCTATGCTGATAATTTAATACTCAACGTTTGACGATATGAACAGTTACGCACGACTACTTTATGTGAAATATTTCTCATATACCTAATAATGGCGTCGATTCCCTTGTTCACAAACTAAACTAAATTTTAAGTTCAGTGCATCTTTTTCTTTCTATTTTATTCCTGTGAAATTAAGATACTCCTTAGCAAGTTTAGACGTGATTAAAAACATGGCGACGACAAATACGTCAGGCACAGAATAATTTGACAGGACTAAACTAATTTTTACCTTCCGTCCTTTTCTTCATAAAATAGAAAGAAAAAGATGCCCTGAACTTAAATTTAGTTTCGTTGTGAACAAGGGAATCGGCGCCCTCACCAACATTAGTTAGATCATATCGTAAGATAGATTATCCAACGGGAGAGGCGCTTATCTCGTTTTGTTTGTGTTAATTTTATTTAAGTTGTGATTATATAAGTTATTATTATTGACCCTTGATCTCCTGTTTGCCAAAGTGGGGTCCTGGGTTCGATTCCCGGGTCAGACAAAGTGTTATTGGGTTTTCGATTAGGAATTTCTTAGTAACAGTCCGGGGTTTGGAAGTTGGCGGTTTAACCCTTCATCTGTTACATCAACCACTGCGCCTGCGCTCAGGACTTGTTGCTCCAGAGCATGGCGCAGTGGTCGATTAACATCGCCGTGGTCGCTGAGCCGTACTTTGTCCCGCCCAGGGATGACTGGGTGGAGGACCTTAACGGCTCAGTGGCTATAATTTCGTCGGCTGCCGCCGGTACCCCGTCCCTCGAATGTGTCACGAAGGGACAGGGGTGCGTAGCAGCACGGTTCGGAGAGATTGTAGTAGTGGGAGTTTACTTCACTCCGAGCCGAACTCTCGCCGAGTTCCAGAACTCTTTAACAGAGTTGAGTGTCGTCGTCGCCAGGAACCATCCCTTCTCCGTGCTAGTGCTCGGGGACTTCAACGCCAAGAACTTGGCCTGGGGTTCCCGGTGCACGGACGTGCGGGGCAGGATGGTGGAGGACTGGGCTCTGGAAACAGGCCTGGTCGTCCTAAATCGGGGTTCTGTTCCTACGTGTGTGCGGATGCGGGGCGAGTCGGTAGTGGACATCTCGTTCGCCAGCCCCGCTCTGACGCAGCAGGTCATTGACTGGCGCGTCATGGAGGAGGTGGAGACCTACTCCGATCACCGGTATATCCGGTTTGATGTCTCCACCCAGACCTCTAGCGCGCTGGTCCAACAGGCCCCGAGTGGTCCGCGGTGGGCGCTGAAGCAGCTGGACCGGGAGCTTCTCCTGGAAGCCTCGATCGTGCAGGCCTGGGTGTATTCACCGGACAGGCCTGCTGATATTGACGATGAGGCGGAGTGGTTCCGGGAGGCCATGTCCGAGATCTGTGACGTGGCAATGCCCCGAGTCCGGCCAGGACGCGCCCGACGTCAGGTGTACTGGTGGTCGCAGGAGATCGCGGCGTTACGCAAGGCGTGCGTCGACGCGCGACACCGGTATACCAGGCACCGCAGGCGCCGCATCCGCCCTCCGGATGCGGAAGCCACGGAGGCGGAGCTGTACGAGGGGTACAGAGCGGCGAAGACCGCCCTCCGAGAGGCTGTCCAGCGGGCCAAGGATATGGCCCGCGAGGAGATGCTGGAGACTCTGAACAGAGATCCATGGGGGCGCCCTTACAAAATGGTGCGGAATAAACTCCGCACCTGGGCCCCCCCGCTGACGCAGAGTCTCCGCCCTCAGCTGGTGGAGGAGGTGGTGAGCGCTCTGTTCCCTTCACGGGGGGAGCATGCTCCCCCGCCTATGGCTCCGCCAATAGCGGTGTCCGAAGCGGACCACACGGACGACGACGACGACACCCCTGAAGTGACCGGGGTAGAGCTGGGAGCGGCGGTAATCAGGCTGAAGGCCAAAAATACCGCCCCAGGACCCGACGGCTTGCCGGGTAAAGCCTGGGTCCTGGCCTCGACGGCTCTCGGGCCTCGACTGGAGGCGCTCTTAAGCGCATGCATGGAGAGAGGCCAGTTTCCACTGCGTTGGAAGACGGGGAAGCTGGTCCTCATTCAGAAGCCAGGGCGCCCTGCGGACTCTCCGTCCGCATACCAGCCCATTGTGCTGCTCGACGAGGTTGGCAAGCTCTTCGAGAGAGTGATTGCGGGCCGCCTCGTCGGGCACCTGGTGGGGACGGGGCCGGACCTTGCGGATAGCCAGTTCGGCTTCCGCAAGGGGCGCTCGACGGTGGACGCCATCATGCGCGTTAGAGCCCTCACGACGGCGGATGCGGTGTCCCGGGGCGGGGTCGTCGTGGCGGTGTCACTCGACATCGCCAACGCGTTTAACACCCTGCCCTGGAGTTGCATTGGGGAGGCACTCCGGTATCACCGGGTGCCGACCTACCTCCGTCGAGTAGTCGGGGCGTATTTGACGGACAGAGCCGTCATCTACCCCGGTCGCGACGGGAACTGGAACCGGCGAGAGATGTCGTGCGGTGTCCCACAGGGATCGGTTCTGGGGCCGCTCCTGTGGGACATCGGTTACGACTGGGTGCTGCGGGCAGACCTCCCTGATGGCGTCAGCGTAGTTTGCTACGCTGACGACACGCTGGTCCTGGCGCAGGGGAGGTCGTATCAGGCGGCGGCCGACGCGATGACACGCGGGGCTGCGATAGTCGTGGATAGGATCCGGCGGTTGGGTCTCGAGGTGGCATTGCACAAGTCCGAGGCCATGTCCTTTCATGGGCCCCGGTACGGGCCACCTTCGGGATCCCAACTGATGGTAGGAGGGGTTCACATCGGCGTCGAGACAACGATGAGATACCTGGGTCTCGTCCTCGACAGCCGGTGGAACTTCGTCGAACATTTTCGACGTTTGGCCCCCAAACTGGAACGGGCCGGGGCCGCCTTAAAGCGGCTCCTGCCCAACCTGAGGGGGCCAAACGCCTCCTGCCGGAGGCTTTACGCGGGGATCGTGCGGTCCATGGCCCTATATGGGGCCCCGGTGTGGGCGCGTTCACTGCGGCTTCGAGCCGCACACTACCTGAACGCGCCCCAGAAGGTGGTAGCCACAAGGCTAATCCGGGGCTACCGCACGATCTCGCGCGAGGCGGCAAGCCTCCTTGCCGGACTGCCGCCATGGGATCTGGAGGCGATAGTCCTCGCGCGCCTGCATGACTGGCGCGCGGAGGCACTATGCCGGGGGGAAACTCTGCACCCGCGGCAAATCGCTGCGGAGCGGACGGACCTCCGGCGCGATCTCATGGCGGAATGGAAGGCGCGACTATCGCAACCCAGCGCAGGGCACGCCACGATTGTGGCGATAAGACCCCTCTTTGAGGAGTGGCTAGAGAGGCGTCACGGCGTTCTCACGTACCGCCTGACGCAGGTCCTCTCCGGACACGGATGTTTCGGGAGGTTCCTGCACATCATCAGGCGGGAGGAGACGCCCGGGTGTCACCACTGCCAGGATCGCCCAGAGGACACGGTGGACCATACGGTGGAGGTCTGCCCTGCTTGGGCGGAGCCCCGCCGTGTCGTCGTAGAGGCGATCGGCAACGGCGGCGACCTCTCGCGTCCGGCTCTGGTGCAAGCCATGGTCCGGGGCGAGAGGGAGTGGGAGGCAGTCACCTCCTTCTGCGAAGCAGTCATGCTAGCGAAGGAGGTGGCGGGGAGGCTGAGGGAGAGAACCTCACGCCTCAGCCGCCGTGGGAGACGCTCCGGGCGTCGGGAGCCGCGTGACGACTCCCGGCCACCGTAGGCGCGGGCCTGCGGGCGGTGAGTAATGGGTAGCTCACCGTCCGATCAGGACCAGGCCCGTGCCGGACGGCGCGTTGTGTTCCACGCGCGCCTCAAAGAGATGTCAGCAGAGGACGGGGCCCCACAGGGCCGAAGCCTGCCGGGGCGGCGGGATTTTCCGAAAGGTTAACCGCTGCCCTGGAACAGAAAGGGCTAAGGACGGAACACGGGTGGGTTTTAGTCAGTAAAAGTCTGACACTCCCTTCCGCTCCACCCAGAGCGGGAGGGGTCATTAGATGATTTCCCATCCACAAAAAAAAAAAAAAAAAACCCTTCATCTGTTCGTAGATCTACGCGAGACACGATGGCTTTTTAATTATGTTTGTAATTACGAAATTCAACAGGTTAATACCCCCGTTCCTCGGAAACCAGGTAAAGACCTGTCGTGTCGGATTGCCGTCCCATCGGACTATGAGAGTAAAGGAACAGAGAGTGCACCTGTGTCTGCACAGGTGTGCACTATAATATCTCCTGCGTACCTGCCTAGTCTCCGTTGAGATTGGCCACCGTGACCGAAATCGGTCGAGAGGATATTATTATTATTTTATTAACTTATTATTAGTAGTACTGTTATTGCTTAAGTGACCTTTTTATTTGGTAATATATTGTTTTTACTTACAAAGCAACACCAAAGTTCCTGTCTTAATTTTTATTACACCTTAACCGTGGATAATCTACATTAATGATATGGCCAAACGTCGACAGACATAATATCATTAAACGTTGAGGCTCAAACGTTATGGTCAATTTTAGCTGCGCGATTTCATGAAATGACCGAAGACTTGATGAAATGATCAATTCTAGGCGACAAGTTTGAGGCTGTGCGGTAATACGGGTAATTGTAAGATTCAGCATAGTCTGATCTTAGTCTCAATCTGTCAAAGTACGTCAATTTACGTCAGGCATTGACTAATTTGACAGACAAACTATTAGATATTTATCTTAAATGAAAAAAAAAAGCTTGTTTTTAAAAACCTTTTTTTATTTGCATTTTATCTTTTGTTTTTTAGTCTTAAAGATTATCTATTGAACGCGCCTAACTGCGTTACATATGAACGCGCCCGGAGCGAAAGGGGCGCGCGGGGGCGACGCGGCCGAAAACGCCTCGCCCACAGTGTGGCCGAATGCATGTGTGGGCCCCACACATGCGGCCAGAATCTGCGTTTGCGCAACACACGTACGATCTTTAATGTCGCGATCGCGCGTATCCGCCATTATACATTGTAAAGTGCCGTCTAATTTATACAATATATTTTACTAACTACAAGAAGTTGAGACATTATCATTTCAATCCTCAACATAATTATGGCGACCATGACAGGACGATACGATTACCTCTCCTTAATGTGGAGGGTAATGACAATGTCAAAACATTGATTCGCAGACGTGGTGGTATACGTAGCAGATTAACAGTATTTAAACAATTTATATGTGTAAATATTTAAACAATTATGTAAATATTTAAACAATTATCTAAATATTTAAACATTTATGTAAATATTTAAACAATTATGTAAATATTTAAACAATTATGTAAATATTTAAACAATGATGTAAATATTGAAACAACTTATGTAAAAACCAAATTGAGAAAGCCTCTAGTCTTAGTCAGTTACAAATGTGGGAGCTGTCTTTGCGACTCACACAGGTACAAGATTTAACGTCAAAATTCGACACAATTCAATCTGAGATAGAGGAGATTGCTCATAATATAGATGAACAAATGTCAGAGCGAAATTCTATAGAAGGTGAATTCTTTGCAATGATTTCTTTTACACAAGAGTTAATAAGTACATGTTCAACTAATAGTAAAGAAAATTGTGAATCTGTACATTCCAGTTGTAGCAAAACGAACAACTCGGTTAGGTAAATTACCTTTCATTTTGCCCACTTTTGATGGGAATTATTCTAAATGGCTAGAGTACAAAGACACATTTGACTCATTAATTAATAATAATGAGTCTATACCATTAATAAATAAATTTCATTATTTAAGAAATTCATTAGTTGGTAGCGCTTGTAATATAGTAAGGTCCGAATTTACTGCAGCGAACTATCAAATAGCATAAAGCTATAAGAGCTATAAGATAGCTATAAGCTATAAGATATTTGATAGATCAAATTCAAAAGAATATAATTATATTAGATATTCCCACAACTGGCTGGGATCCTTCAGTTATATTCTTGATCTCAGCTAAGTTAGACCCCAGAACTAAGAGTAAATGGGAAGAACACAACACACCTGCCTTCTCTTAAAGAATTTGTAAAATTTTTAGATACATTTGTCTAAGAGACAGCTAATGGTAGTCGATATTATGATAGTAAAAATTCAGTTCTTAGTAAGGAAAATAAATCTGTTAAGTCATTAGCAACTACGTTGGCTGGCTCTCAAACGAAGATATGTTTTATCTGTAACAAATCACATGATGTACAGACGCCAGCACATCAACCTACTACAATCTGTCAAATTTCTTTAATAGATTTTCAACTTTATCGCTAAAGCATTAAGAGCAGGTTCAAGGTTGATTGGGAAAATTTGACAGTTTCGGGTAGCTTGACCTGCTGGCGTCCGTACATCAGTGTCATAAAAAGGCTTTGAGTTTAAATGATAAGCTGTCTGAAGTGGCTAAGCATAAGTTGTGCACAAACTGCCTTTGTAGTGGTCACAACAATTCAGAATGTCCATTGAATAGTTCTTGCCGTACATGTTGCAAATAATAAAAATGGCGTGCGACTACGGAGGGCGCCCGCGATTCATTCACATTGTACCGCTGGTGCAGTGCGGAAGTGTCTCTGGGTTGTACACCTACTTACTGATAATTTGTGTTTTATTACCTACTACATTAACATTATACGGATACAACATTGGCGACGAGTAAAAGCGCAGTAAGTAAATTTACAACTCAGCTATTATCTTGTTTACGGATTGTGGTCAAGAATATTTTTAATTCACTCTAAATAGAAAAAATAAATACTGGTATCATAAATAATATTTTCATGCATCATCATCATCATCTGCCTAGCCTTTTCCCAACTATGTTGGGGTCGGCTTCCAGTCTAACCGGATGCAGCTGAATACCAGTATTTTACATGAAGCGACTGCCTATCTGACCTCCACAACCGAAATAAATAATAATAATATTTAAATAATATTTTCATGCACTCAAAATAAATAAGGGATGTGTTTTACGAAATGTTGGTTAACGCTTGTTTGCAATAATATATCACCCATTTTTTTTTCTCTCGTCAGACTCAACACTTTATTTTTCTAGTTCAATCAGTATTTTATTTATGGCTCCATCCATAACCCTATGATAGAAAGTGTTAAACAACAACATGGGTGTGTCGCACGCGAAAAAATAATTTCATTGCTTTATTACAAGCATACCTACCTACAAAAAAAATGCCTTTATTGTATTCTATAGTATTCGAGCCCTATTTTCGTTTTGTTACAGATCGTCCCAAATATGTCCCTGTCCCAATCTCATATACCGACAATAGGTCGGACTGTGAAGGAGATCCATCATCCATAGGTTCCCGTTGATAAAATGGAAACGTGCCTTAGAAATATATTTTATAGCCACACATACCGAGGATCAGTTAAAAAACGTGCAATGTTACTCCATTTTGGGGGTATGATATGACATTCCAAGACATTTATTTCAATATACCTGGAGCTCATGTAACTGACACCAATGCAACTGATTTATACGACATTGCAATCACAAAATTAGATGAATATTTTTCATCTAAACAAATTTATTTATTCGAAAGACACATGTTTAGACTAATGAAACAAGATTCCTACGAAAAATTTGAATCCTATGAGACGACAGAGTTCCAAATGCAATTTTTCTAACGAAAATGAGAATCTGATCGACCAAATAACCGATAGCCGAGAAATGTAGTTCCACTAAACTAAGAAAAGCAATTTGGTGATGAAGCAACAATAAACAAAATCACTGTTGAAGCAAATTCCCTTGATACTGTAGAAAGGCAACTACATGAGTTCCGCGATGGGCAGAGTAGTAATTCAAACATGATGACTAGCACTGTCAACAAAATTGACACAAACGTATCTGCCAGTCATAGTAAAATGAATGGCAAAATATACAAGCGGCCTTCAACGGAAGGTGACGACAATTCCTGCTGCCGTTGCGGCAGTAACAAAAGTGACTCAAGTTCCTGCCCTGGCATAAACGCAACCTGTCTCAAGTGTGGTTTTAAGGGTAATTTCCAAAAACACTGTAGAACGAGGGCTGACACAAGAAGAAATTCTCATTTCTCCTCGAATAATTAAAATGAAAACAAAAAGGCTAAATTGGAGAAATCTACCAATAAAGAAGCGACATCTGTTGACTATATTTTCCACATCGACGATGACACAATAGATTTATAGTACTGTTCCTGATTAGATAACCAATAATATACGATGAAGTGGGGATGCATACAAATAAACCTCAAAAGATTATTATAGGGTGCACTTTGTGCCATTAACCAAAGAGCCATCACAGGGTTTTTGTCAAAGAAATGCGATGCCGTCTCTTCATATTTTATCTGGCGCAGCGTCCCTAATTTAGGAATATGAGTTGGCTCACTATCATTAGCGTCCATTGAAGAATCTAATAAAGAGTTCCTTACAGATATCGCAGAAGAAATATTCAAAATATCAGCAAGCCCTTTACGTTTTAGTGGAGATAACTTTAATTTTCTTGGTTTTTTGTGTATAAAGTCAATTTTTTGGTCTTTAACTGTGCAAGTACGATTAATTACTTTTTCAGTTGGCCAACTTATAAAAACTTCTATAATAGCTCTACATTCTTTACAGGAACCATAACACGACACTGATTCGTCCGGTTTCACATGCCTGTGACTACGAGTCGGCAAGGGTTAACTCGCCAAGTGCAGGGTTTTTTAGTTTTCTCCCATAATTCTTTTCTTAATAATTCAGCCCATTGGTAACTTGCCGCGTTTACTGACTGTTGATCAAAAACGCATGCGTGTGACCACTTCGGAGGCAGGTTTGGCGATGTTTCAACGGGATAAAACCGAATTTTTGCGTCGTTTTATATCAGTAGACGAAACATGGATCCCCACCACCATACCCCAGAAACCAAGCAACAATCGAAACAGTGGATTGCCACCGGCGAACCAGCTCCAAAGAAGGCCAAAGCAGTTATATCGGCCAATAAAGTGATGGCTACAGTTTTTTGGGATGCACGTGGGGTAATGCATATTGAGTACCTAGAGGAGGGTAAAACGATTAATGTCGCATATTGCCGATTTATTGGACTAATTTGACAAAATTTTACTTGAAAAACGACCGCATTTGGCTAAGAAGAAAATCCTCTTCTACCAAGACAACGCACGAGTGCACACCTGCGCGATTGCCATGGCCAAACTTCATGAGTTTGCGCTATGAGTTGCTTCCTAACCCACCGTATTCGCTAGATTTAGCCCCTTGCGACTATTTTCTGTATCCGAATTAAAAAAAATGGCTTGGTGGGAAAAGATATGGCTCCAACGAAGAGATCATGCACGAAATCAATGCCTATTTGAAAGGGTTACCTAAGTCTTACTTTATGGAAGGGATTGAAAAGCTAGAGAAACGCTGGATCAAGTTAATTGAGTTACAAGGAAACTACGTTGAAAAATAAATAATTATAATAAAATAAAATTGACTTCTTGTTTAATTTTTATCAGAATTATCACTCCGCCCTCGTATAATCAACACTCTTAGTTACATCACGTTTTATAAAACAAAATAGCAAACATTCTTTGGAATAATCAAAACAGTTCAGTAGAATACCTAGTATTTTTTTCTTTTATAAGTGTTTTTTGTTTGTTTCCAAAGTTTAATATTTAGTCAAAAACATTGTGATTTTATTGAATAAAATCACAATGTTTTTCCTGGTCTTCCTTTACCTGGTCTGACTACCTATTAAATTTGACTATGGCTTAATAATCGTATCGATATAATGGCTCGAACATAAATGGCTCGAAGACATTGTTTTTGGGCCTTAAATGCCATTTCTCTATTGGTAGAGTTGCCCCAAAATATTATGCCGTAACGAAGAGTTGTGGAGACATATGCATGATATGCAGTAAGGACAGTATTACGATTTGCAACCTTATTCAAATTGTTTAAAGCACAGCAAAATTGATGATTTTTTTTTATCATAGTCTCAATGTGTGTTTTCCATGTCATGTTTTCGTCTAGCCAAATACCTAGAAATTTGGTTCGTTCCGTTTTAATAATCTTATTTTGGTCATAATTATTAATGTCAAGAATTTTAGGATTAGTTCTTTGTTTAAATGTCATTATTTGAGTTTTATAAATTAGTCTGTAAGTTGTTATTATTTAGCCATTGAAGTATTAGACTACTTAAGCTACTGTTTATGTCATTTTCATAGGAGTTACTATTTTTACCAGAAAATACTATAGTACAGTCATCAGCAAATAGGGTCATAGGATGTGGTATGGTTTTCGGAAGGTCATTTATATAGCATGAAAATAATAAAGGGCCAAGCACACTTCCCTGAGGCACACCATAGTAAATTTGTCTCTCTCTCGATTGGTAATTAATTTCAGTTTTAGTTTGAACATCGACTACTGAAATACTAGTTACCTGTTTTCTGCCAGTATGGTAAGACTTTATTAAGTTTAAAACTTTGCCCGTAATGCCATATTTATATAGTTTATTTAGAAGGATTCCATGGTCAACAAAATCGAAAGCCTTAGTCATATCCATAAATAAGGCTGTTACAGGTATTTTTTGGTCCATATATTGTAACTATTTCATTGATCAACTCATAAATGGCCATGTACGGTGCAACCGCACATTCTGCAATTCAGCAGTTCACGCCACGCATTTGTTTCAACTCATAATAATTAGTTCAGTTCGCGTTGGGCTATCAAGTCAGCCAGGCGTTCTCGTTACAGCCAACAAGGGCCGCGTCACTCACTTAATTCATTTCCACACCATCAGTCCACTAAGCTCATTTTACCTTTAAGTATTTTGGGACAATACAGTAGTGTTTTAATACTTACGTTCTTTTATTCCATTCATCTCTCATTTAAAAGTAATGTGTGGTCTACCACGGGATCATACAGGCCATGTTTATGTTTTTACACTTTCTAAAACCATACTGCTCTTTAGTTAAAATGCCATTTTTTTCAAGAAACATGTAAATACTGTTATATTTACATTTACACTTTTCAATTATTTTGGAAAATATTGAAAGAAGACCAATGGGTCTGTAGTTTTGTATATTTTGAGGATCATCCTTTTTATGTAGTAGTTTTATTACAGACAGTTGTCCGTAGTCTCCGTGTCTCCGTGTCCGTCCATTGTCAGTAGTCTTCGGGAAAAAAACCATGTTCTATACATAGGTTAGTAATAAAGCTAAAAACCGGTGAAATTTCAACAGCTTCGCTTTTTATTATCTTAGTCTCAATGTCAAAGCCAGAGCTATTCGTATTTTTCAGAGTCATAATTATTTTAAATGTCAATTGGTGCTGTGAGTGATAAGAATAATGAATTCATGTTTGAATTTGTTACTGTTATTTTATTGTCAGAATTGTTTGTTGGCTGTATTTGGTCAATAAAATGATTATTAAATAATTCTACAATGTCAGTTGGATTTGTTACGTATTTATTGTCAATAAGGAGTTTATAAGGACTGTTCCTTGGAATGTTATTTTTTGATGAGTTTATAACCCTCCAGGTTGCTTTAGTTTTATTTACCGCGTTATTGATAAAATGGTTATTTTTCGATTTTTGGGTCAATTTGATAATTGTTTTTAAACGTTTGGAATAGGAATTATATCTTGTCGTTTTGCATTTACAAGTCGACAATTTTTGGCTCAAAGTTCACGGATGTATAATAAAATAAATAAAATTATTCCACTGTACAGACATACCTTACATGAAATTAAAAATAAATTAAGAGAATGGCTCATAACCTTAACATAATTATTATGATGAAACAGAAAATATATTGGCTATAGAATCATAACTGTGTCATAACTTTATCAAACCTACATTGAAAGAAAGCTTATCAAACACTCACACTTCACTTACACACCTCCCTACACACAAACTACACTATACACACTCCTAGATCCACATCTACAATCATTCACTCCACTCCATTTGCTGTGCTAACAACCACTGTCACCAAAAAGTCACGGTTGTATATCAATTGAAGCCGCAAAATCTCCGACTCCTAAGATACAGGTCTGCGTACCTAGTTTAGGAGCCCGGAAAACTGACAAGAATTTTAAACTTGGTAGTACAACCCACTGTTTCCATATTATTATGCTATGTACTGTGTTGTTATTTATGTAGTAATAAACTTATTATTATTATTATTATATCTTTGTTTATTGACTACATTTGGATGCCGCCTGAAGGTCCATAGCATCGGCGGGATCTTCCGAAAGGGTTACCGTGGCCCTGGAACAGAAAGGGTTAAGGAAGGAACACGGGTGGGTTTTTGTCAGTAAGAGTCTGATACTCCCTTCCGCTCCACCCAGAGCGGGAGGGGGCATTTGATGATTTCCCATCCAAAAAAAAAGGTCCATGGCATCTCACGTTTACGTTAAGAGCACAGTTTAATGCCTTTTGTGATCCATTTCTGTGGTTTAGTAGTTACATTTTTTATTTTCTTTATAGGGAAACACAGATCTTAAAATAATTTGAATAAGGTATGAAATTCTTTAAATGCATTATTTGGGTCTTTGCAGCTATAAACACTATTAAAAGTAAGGCTTTGGAGAGCCTCTTTAAATTTTTTGACATTTTCCTGGCAAAAATTGCGTTTATAAGAGAACCAGTGTGTGATCGTGCAGGTCTTTTTGACGGGACATTTTACAATTTGAGCTGCATGGTCAGAGACGGCTAGCTCCATTATCTCACATACACTTCCTCTTACATTGTGTATACTATTGTCGATGCATGTACCGCTATCTAGCCGGGTTGGTTCGCGCACACCTAATTTCATATTAAAGATATGTAAGAGATTTTGAAATTGCATTGACATTGTCGTGTTTTTTAAAATATCGATGTTAAAGTCTCCGCAAATCAGGACCTTTTTTTTGGAATGGCGACATATTTTCCTTAAGATTCCATCAAAGTTATAGAAAAATGAAGTTAAAGAGTCGATATTATTCTTAGGAGGATCTATAAATACAGATTTTAATTATTTGATGTTCGATTAATTCAATTACACAAGATTAAATACAAGAACTGCAATATTCTTTTAAATCGAGAATTTTATACGGATGTTTATTATTTACTAAGATGCATGAGCGACCTCTCCGGGACTTTCTTGCATAGAAGGTAACAAGAGTATAATTTGGAATACAAAGATTGCAATGGTCCTCTTCTGTCATATTGTGTCATATTATATACACAAAGTACATCCACATGTTTACCAAGGCTAGAAAGATCATTTATATGTAAGCTTAATAAGTCAGATTTACTTATTAAACCGTTTGTGTTTTGATGAATAACATGAATATGGTTATACAAGAAAAAAAAAATTGAATGTTCCCAGTTTCAGGAGCATCTATTTTATGAGAGACATTGGCGCCGATTCCCTTGTTCACAAACTAAACTAAATTTAAGTTCAGTGCATCTTCTTCTTTCTGTTTCATTAAGAAAAGGACAGAAGATAAATATTAGTTTAGTCCTGTCAAATTAAGCTACTACTCCATAGACAAATTAGACGTGATTAAAAACATGCTACTAAAAATACGTCCATTTACGTCAGGCGCTGACTAATTTGACAGGACTAAACTAATATTTATCTTCTGTCCTTTTCTTAATGAAATACAAAGAAAAAGATGTACTGAACATAAATTTAGTTTAGTTTGTGAACAAGGGAATCGGCGCCAATGTCTCTAATATTAGAATTGGGAAAACAAATTATGAAAGGTCATGACATGTCAATATCATATTTTACATTGCAAAAAATATTGTTCATACCAGTATTATTAATAACACCATTTAACTTAGAAAACATTATATAATCATAGGGTAGATCGTAATTAGAGTCATATAGAAATGCATATAAAGTTGTGTATCTGAATGTCATTGTATAACAGGATATTGAACAATTCTACTCTTAAGTTGTACATATTAGAGTAATAGCTGTATTTCTACGTAGGTAAACATATTATAATATTTGTGTTATTCACAGCTACAAGTGTTTCACGCAAGTTAAGAACTAAATCATGATAGTTGTTTGTTGTGCTGAAGTCCTCTTCGCCGATGAGAACCATGCAGTAATCATCAGTCGTAAAAGTAGTTAATTTTTTATCAATGTCGCTGACGAGATGCCTTATCTCACAACATGGTTTGCGGTAGTGACATATATTATAGTTCGGGAATGTTGTTTCTGCTATTGATAAGATCTTGTTTGTCTTATTAGAACTCAGAATACACAATTTATGTTTTTGTTGTTGTTTATTGTTAACTACCTCCATATTTGGTTGAACGGTGTGCGATGGACTATTTTGTATTGTATTAATCTGTTTCGTAACTAAAGTGCTTACATGTTTTGGAGTTAAAGTTATTGTAGAACTTTCCAGTTTCCTATGTGGATTTGAATTTCGAATAGGCGTGGCTTGCTCCTTATCCCAATGTCACTAATTAGCTTCTTAGTTACTTTTTTTACAATTTTATGTTTGTTATTTAGCGAGTCAATCATTCTCTTTAGCTCAGTGTTTTCACATGATAAACTATTTATTTCTTCATGGGCCGCCAGTAATTCTCAGTTGAGTTGGTCAATTTGTTGTTTTAATTGTGTGACTTCGTCGTTTTCTTCAACCGATATCGTAGGTAAAACGTGGGGTCAAAATGTCGTGTAGCGACAAGTAAAACTAAACTTTATTAGTCAGGGGTGATGAAATTAAAGAAAGGGAGGTAGAAAACAATGAAAGTTATATTTATAAACAATTAAAAGATGGAGATGGACTGAAGAGTGGTGTGTAGTATGTGGAGGTGGGGTGTATTGATGATGATGATGATAGGTGAGTCGAGGAGGCTGAGATGGAGATTCAGTTGCTGGCAACAGATGCGGGTACAGGTGAGGGCAGATGCTGATGCGTGCGCGACACGGAGGGCACTCGTAGGAGGGCCCACGCAGCAAGACAGGTCGCAGCACGGCAGCAGGAGGAAGAGGCACGGCGGGGACGCTGTCAGCCCACCAGGTGGGGCGGTCCTCAGATGTTGATGCGTGTGCGGCACGGAGGGCACTTCTTGAGATTTGAACCGGCGACACGTCGAGTAAATCAAACCTGCCACATAAACTACTCCGCCAGCGAGACTTAACATATGGTGACGAAATTTTTGATCTCTATGCGCTGAGTACTGAAGCGCAGGCGACAGCGGCGGTCAGCGCGGGAGGTATTCAATGCTCCGCGGGTTGTCGTAGGTCAAGGATAAAGTTCGTTAACACTGTTTTCAAATTTAGAGTTTTTTTTTTCCACAGCTTTATTTTCATTATAACTTTGTCTATCTCTAGCCGATTATTATAAAAATTACATAAGTCAATAGGTCACTTCATTGGCTTTAAGTTAGCAGTATATTATTGCTACAACATCCACTTTTTACCACCAAACTTATTTAAAAACTGAGGAGCAAAGATAACAACGGTCCGTCATCATGTCCGACCGACTACCCTCATTCAAATTAAGGTAGCAGCAAAAAAAAAAAAAAACACAAAAACACTTAGGTATAAAAGAAAAAATACTATTATTTTTTCTTTTATAAGCGTTTTTGTGTTTTTTCCCAAAGTTTATAAAAAAATATGCGATTTGAAAGGTTTTTTTTTAAACAAAGTCATTATCATTTAAAATTTAATTAAACAAAAATTAGGTAGTAGTAACACAAAAAAAATTATTAATTTCGTAAAATACTGTCTAAAATGGTTAAAAATAAAAATAAATCACTATAAAGTCGGTCTGTTACTGTACGTTGTGTACACTATTTGCTGGGTTGGTGGACACAAATTCAATACTTGCAGTTTAAGAGATATATTGAGAAACTTACATATTTGGTAATAATCAGGAACACTTGACATAGATGAATGTAATGATTTTTGAAATCAACCTATATTAGTACCCCACCTAGGCACACGTAGTGGGTACCCCTATCTTAAGTTTTAGGGTATTACCTATAGAAACGTTTATTTCAGTTCTACTACTCCGACAGGTTCAGACCTGTCTGAACCTGCTCGGAGTCAGGATCCTGAGCTGTGATTTCATCCAATCACAGCCTCGATATATACACAGGGTTTGATTGTAACAATTAGTGAACATAACAATCTCACTTACTAATTCTTATAGTTACACATAGATTTATACAAGTAGATTTATATAAGCATAACGATATGAACCTACGCTATTTACTATTCTTATTTTTTTTTTTGTTAGTATTATTACCGCGGACATGGACGTCCGCGCCTTTGTTTACATAATTCATTTGTTTATAATAATTTTATAATAAATTTTTCACATGCTAATCGTGCTCCTACGTCGGACACGTAATTTTAATCTTACTTAACTAAACTTAGGTCTACGTGAGTCCATCTTTTTTTTTTTTTTTTTTTTTTTTTTAATTAAATATACAGCGTGTCACGGAAAGGGTATATACATAGCAAAAGCACGGCATCCTTGGATGATATCAAACGATATTGGAAGGGGTTTTTAATCCTATGTCTACATGTTCGGAAGTTATGAGATTTTTTAAATCATTGATACCAGAAACCGAACTATTAAAATTGAAATAAGCACATCACTAGCACTAAGTCAGCTGATCGGTGTCAGCGAACTGTTTGTAAGTAAAAATAAACCTCTTACTCCTGGTAATTCTGAATAAAAGGTTCCGCATGTTTATTTTTTGTTTACAAAATATTATTACTGACTTTTCCTAAACTTTGATTATGTTTGTGAACTAGCTACAATACAATTAATTGGTCTTGGTATCATTTAACGAAATAATATTTAGATACCTGCTTGCATTGTCACGTATCATTTACACACTTGTTGGTTTTTTACTTAGTTGCCCTTTTGTAGAAGATTACTTTGCAGATTATTATTATCTACCTAGTAATCTTTCACCCACCTTACCATCGTACCTACAACATAGTAAATACCTAATTCAAAAACAATATTCCTGTAAATATCCTGGGCTATGTCATTCGAAATGAGAACTTCTATCAAACCGTCAAATGTTGCAATCTTCGCTTAGTGCTAACATAAACAATGCGGACAAGTTAAAAAGTGTCGGCATAATAATTATGTACGGTATGTAATTGATCTTATTTGAAATAAATAAACCTACCGATTCGCTGTTTATGATTGTCACTTGTCAGCACAATACTTTGGGCAAATATGAACTTCAAAGATTGTGAGCCCATAACATAATAATTTTTACACATGATACGATCCAGGAGTTGTTTCGTAAAATCGTCAGCTCGTACCATTGAATTGATCATAAAAATCGAATCCTTACGTGCATTCACGAATTAATATTTTGCCAGTATAACTTAGAATAGAAAAAGGATTTAGTTAACAATTTATGTCCAAGTGAACCCAAAACATCATTTCAATTCACCTCTTCGGAACTTATTCTTCTCCTAGTACAAATAAAATCACAGTTCACACATCGGGTTCCGTTCATAATTTTATTTTTAAAATAAGGTTATTTTTTTTAATAATTATGACGAAAACTATTATTAACAAGTTAATAGTTTTTTTTAATTACAAAATAATAGCACGCACGCATAATTTTTTTCTGTAGGACTAACCGAAGAATTATCGGGAGTTCACGGTCTGTCGGTGCTGTTTGAGTGGTACATGGGTTTTATTGGTTTGAGCTTTGAGCACGTTTAGTCTAATAATTCAAATAAAGTCAATAAAAAATGTCGCAAAACTGCATCTAACTGTGGAAAGAAATTTATAAAGTACTAGGAGGGCATGAGTAACAGGAATTGTTATTGCCGAATTGAAAATCGTTTGCTCACAGAACCCTGATTACGTTTACACACACAATGAAGTATCATAATGTGTGTAAACCTACTGGGTTAGGGACTCAGGGTCATAGGGAGAGTGAACCAATTGCCGTCCGTGTAGTTTCAATTAACAAGTCCTGGACCCTGGTAAATACAACTTCTATCGAGATAACGCGACCGCGTAATATGATCTTTAATGGATTGAAATGAATGATTTTCCGGAGTTGCGGGAATTTCCGGGGTTGCGGGAATGTTCTAACGAGATAACGCGGCCCCGGAATGCAAGGGCAACTGAAGGAACAGGGTGGTTTTTAGTCGGTAAGAGTCTAACACTTCCTTCCTCCCCACCCAGGGCGGGAGCTGAGTCATTGATGATTTTCACATCCCAAAAAAAAATAATGATTTTTCAATTATGAATTTGAATTACGTAATTAGTTTGCTCTAGTGTATTAGATTTACGGAGTTTAGTTGAAATTATTAATAGGATGTAAAATAATCTTGAATTCTTGAACAACAATTTTTAATAGTAGTGGACAGGACACTAATTGGTAACGCTACCCTGTACCAGGATAGTATCCCAATAGGAGTTTTATTTTGCATTATTGTTGTTTGTTTTGCTCGTCAGTCGTCGTCTGTTCCGTGTCTAGTGCACTCGTTTTTATCTCTGTGATACGCGCATCAGTTCAGTACGACTACACCTAATTGACTTTGTTGTGTTTGCAAAATGTTAAGTAATAGCGAATATTACGAAATGATGATGTGTGTTGGAGCAGAAGATGGTAATTTGCGAGCTGCCTGAGAAGTGTACCGTCGCCGTTTTACTGAGGGTAGACCAGATGCTGAGCGTCGGCAGCTGCCATGTTAGTCGGATGGCTTGGCCTCCGCGATCCCCAGACCTAACCCCGTTTAGGGTTACCATATCTCAGGATTTGTCCTGAGATTTCAGGATTTTTAGGCTGCTAACAGGATTGCGGGCAGATTTTGGAAATCTCAGGATTTTTCGATTTTCCATAAAATACAGCAGATTTTTTATTTTTTGTTAGAAAGAAACAACTTCTAGGAAAACATATAATTGTTTCTTCTTTGGATATATTCACAAATCAACGTAATCAACATATTTTTAGAGTTAGAATCAACTTATGTGCACATACCAATAACTAATTTTTCCAGAGAGTTTTGAATTACGTGTGCGACAAAATCTCAGGACTTTTCTATGGAAATCAGACTTTTTGTCAGGACTTTTCAATTTTCCATCTGGTAACCCTAACCCCGTTAGACTTCTTTTTGTGGGGGTACATTAAAAATGTACCTAGTGTACGCAGTGCAGTGTGATACAATGGACAACATGAAAGTGCGGATTGAGGCCGCTTTCCGGACAATAACACCAGACATGCTACGCAATGTTCAGGTGTCCATCAACAAGCGAGCGGCCTTGTGCATACAATACCAAGGTCACCACATCTTTAAAAATGTAAGTCAATTTAAATTAGGCAAAGCTTTAATTAAGATTTTACTGTTTACTCGGTAATACGTAATAATAAGGGATGAAACTAGTTAACCTACCTAAACTTTGTTTCGATTTTTTACGTAAGTTTTGAATGTCAGTTTTTACGTGCAATTTCTGGCTTGATATTAACGAGTAGTAAACTGTAAATCAATAATTACGCATTATTTTTTACATCACGGTAAAGTAGGTATGGTCCGTATGGTTTAATATTGCGCGCGCGCCGCCGCCGAAAAAGCCGCCAAAGGGATTGCGTCCCTTTGACGGCACGTGCGGCGACATGTTTTATTTCGTCAGTTCGCGCCGACAAAGAACAGCGCCTGCAGTAGGCTACTACGATACTAGGCGCGCAGAATTACGGAAGAGATTTATCGTAATATTGGCAACTGAAATTGAAGTGATTGACCTACGTAGTGCGGTGACACGTTTGTTATGATTTGAATTTAAGAAACCTAAGATACCGAAAATTTGGTATCAATTTTTAGAGTATTTTATTTTGAGTTGAAACCCTTCCAATATCGTTTGATATCATCCAAAGAAGCCGTGCCCTTGGGATGTGTATACCCTTTCCGTGACACGTTGTATATACCATATTTTTTATCTTGTTCTGTTTTATTGTAGTTGTTATTTTTATACATATTTAAAGCTTAATCTAAGTACAGAGTAGAGAGAATAGCTACAAAGCAGGGCGAGCCGACCAGCCCCGACCGACGGCATCCGTTCACGGATATGACTCACACATCCGCGCCGTTCGGTTCAACCATTTTATAGGGAACCCAACGACCGGATATGTAACGCCACCATCGGCAGGACAATTACGTGAGTATGACAGACTCGCACTGCCATGCAGCTTTACAGTTCAATTATTTTAGTTACATTACATGTTATTATTAGGTTAGTTTAGGATTGGGTTGGGAGTTTGTACTAGGACTTGTTAGATTGTGTTCAGATGTTAGGTGGGTCTGCTGACCAGGGACTTCGCTTGCCTGAGCAAAGCGTCCACAACGACTGCGTCTCGATGCTGCATGGCCGTCTTCAAGTTGTACTCGACGACCGTCTTAGTTGGCGCATCCATCGCTCTCTTTGCAAAGCGGCCCGTGGCGTCATCGGCGTCGTCGGAGTAATAGACGCAACTGGCTGTATGCCTCGACACCGCCACTACAGCGTGAGAGATGCTGTCGTGAATTTGGAGCCTCCTGGACTTTGTGTTGATGATGATTACGCTGTCGTAGGTCAACCCCTGAGCCTCGTGTATGGTTAACATGCGTGACCCTTCGCCAGACCCATATCCCTGACTCATGAGAGAAGCTTTCTCCTCTTGCGTATGAACCAGGAACAGGGTGTTTTGGGCAGTACTTGGTATTTGCGCTCCTGTGTAACCTTTCACTTGCAGGGAGTGGACCCGCGACAGCGACGACTTGGAGGAGTATATACCGGAGTATATCTCGCTCAGTGCAAACGCCACGTCCATCGGATTGCGGTGTGTGCAAAGCAGTTCCTGTGTGATGCCAGCCACCAGGTTTGGACGGGTATACCTCAATTCAAATAGGTTCTCTCTGTCCAAGAATGGAAGCTGGTTTACATCTCCGATGAGGACAATCTCGCTCGCTCCAGACAACTTTACTGCCATGACTATGGCCCCAAAATGGTTCATGAGGGCTTCGTCTACCGTGAGACGGTAGCATTTCTCCCGTTCTTTGAACCCGTTGGCTAAGATTGAGGCCATAGTGCGCACCTTTGTCTTGACTCGGTCTCCTAAGCGGTGCGCAAGCTTCTCTCTGAGATCTTTGGCAGCTTCGGTCGTCGTGGTGGCTACCACGTCCTTCTCCTCATCGAAGTGCTTCACCACCCAGGTTGTCTTGCCGCAACCCGGCACTCCGTTTACCCACCTGATATTGGGTACCGCCCAACTTTCCTGCGATGCTGGGACATCTGAGGTCCCCAAAATGGACTGTGCCATTTCAAGGATCTTGTCGTCCAGCATGATCTTGGTACATTTGGCGGTAACCACTATCGGGTCGTCGTTGGGTACTCTGAACTTAATATTGCCCGAGCGCTCCGTTTCCTCCTCGTCCAGGGCCACAAAACCGCTCCCCGCGCTGTAGGCTGCCATGTACGACCCGGCCATTTCCCCTTTGATGACCTGAGATTTGACGTTGTCGTACACTGCTGCCTCTGCCTCCTCGAGCAGTACCCTTAGCAGTCCTTCTGAATCTCTCTGGAAGGTCTGCAGGATCTTCCTGCATGTCGCGAGATTGACCTCTCTGGTCGCTCTCACGATTGCTACGTACTCGAGGAAAGCGCTCTTCACGTGGTCCGTGGTGTCCGAGTTCACTGCGAGGGTCGGCGGGCTGACCTGCCCTTTGTCGGCTCTTGTTGGTTTGGGCTTCTGCTGTGTAGGTTCTTTTGGCTGTTTTCTGAAGAACCTCTCCACTGCTGCTTCCTGCTTTTGAGATGGTGATACGCGGCTGGTGCTAGGGAGCAGTGCACTGAGGAAAGTGCCGATAGTTTTCAGGCGACTCCTAAACCGGGTCTGGTCCTCCGGGCTCACGGTTTCGCTCTGCTCCTTTGCAGCTTTTTCGGCGGCTGCCTTCTGCTGGGCCCTCTCTGAGCCGCTTTGACTTACTATTCTTATTGAAACGTATAGACTTTATACAAACATAACGACTTGTAATTTATTCACTGATTCATTATTGTCTCACACTTATCGTCACATACACTATTGTTCCGCACATCACTCCCGCCGTGCGACCGTGTCGCATCTGTAGTGGGTGCGGGTTTATCTTCTGTTTGTAGAGGCAGGAGCACCAGCTTCCTCACCGGCTGTCGCAGCACGCCTCCCTTAGTGCGCACATCCACTGTGCGTACGATGTCGTCTGGACCTGGGTACGTTGCGATGACTCTGCCACGTGCCCATGTATTGCGAGGCAGGTTGGCGTCAACGATCTGTACGAGGTCATTGACCTGTAGATATGGCGTCTTCCTCTTTAAATGTGCCTGGTTGAGGTACTCGCCCTGTTCCTCCCAATAGGAAATGATTTGGGGTCAGGGCTTCTGGATCCTCAGCGTTGACTGACACGTGCGTCAACGGGCGGCTGTTGACTGTGTACTCTATCTCAGCTAGCAAGGTGGTAAGTACTTCTTCTGTAAGGTAGCGTTCATGTAGTATTGCAGCGAGTGCTGTCTTGACTGATCGAACCATGCGCTCCCAGGCCCCGCCCATGAATGGAGCCCCTGGTGGAATGTAGCGCCACGCAATGGTCCGCTTGGCAGCTTCTTCAGCCATCGCTTCGTCGATTGCTTGTCGAAGTTCCTTGTCAGCGGCCTTCAAGTTGGTTCCGTTGTACGACCCTATCTCTGTCGGACACCCACGTCGTGCTATCATTCTTCTGACGGCCATTACTGCTGAGTCGGCGGTGAGAGAGCCGGCTACCTCTAGATGTATGGCGCGTGTTGTGAGGCATATGAATAGCGCCATGTATCGCTTTTGACGAGCGCGTCCGACGGTCTCCGACAGAGGTCCGAAATAATCGACTCCTGTGTATGTGAAGGGTCGTTTATGATGAGCTAGGCGACAGGCTGGTAGGTCTCCTGTTCGCGAGTGCGGCGGCGCCTGTGTTCTCATCCTGCAGAACAGGCATCTTCGTAGTAACGCCCGTGTGGTGGGGCTTAGTCGTAGCACCCAGTATTGCTGCTTGCACTCGTTTACGGTGGCTTCTACACCTGCGTGATGTAGTCTGTGGTGAATCGACTGTATCCACAGTTTGAATGTGGGATGGTCACCATCGAGTACTAGCGGCGTTTTAATTTCTTCTGTCATATCTTGGACAGCTTGAATTCGGCTTCTGAGTCTTATGGCATTGTTGATGTACTCGACGCTCAGCTGTTACAGATGGCTCTCTTTGTTGACGGTCTTGAGTTTCTTCAGGTCTCCTATTTCGTCTGCGAAGCTGTCTTCTTGCGAGGAGCGCATGAGAAGGTCTTCTGGTGACCTGAGAAGCTTGGCTGAGACGGGTATCAGCTTCTTTCCCTTGAGTGGGGCTGTCTTATGTGTCGCTGTTGTTCGTTGAATCGCTGGCTTCTTTACATTCGTCCAACTTGGATCTGCCTCTGCGTTCTCCTTTGTCTTTCTGTAGTTGACGCTCTGTTTTATGGGTTTGCAGAGCTCAACAAATTGAAGAACTCGTGCTGCTGTGTATCGAAGGCGATCCCAATTGAAGAATCTGGTGGGATCAGGTAAGCCTTCTGTTAACTTCTGTCTCTTCTTGTTGCTTACATAGCATATCTTCTCTTGTCCAGAAGATTCTGTGGCAGTGCAGAGGTATCGGTTGGCCAGGAATCTTCCGTTTCATAGAGAAAGTCGGGACCTCTGTACCAGCGGTGGTCCTTGTTGAAGGTCGGTGGGACGTCTCTCGTCGCGTCGACTACCATGTTCAGTTTCGTCGAGATCCATCGCCAGTCGTTGACTCTGGAATTTTCTTCGATTGCTGCTAGACGATGAACCACGTAAGGTTTGTATGAGCGTGACCCTGTCTTTATCCAGGTGAGTACTGTTCTGCTGTCTGTCCAGAACACCTTGCGGTCAGGCTTTCTTTCGCATTCTTCAGCCACTGTTTCTGCGAGTCTAGCTCCCATGACTGCTGCTTGTAGCTCCATCCTTGGTATCGATGTTACTTTTTACGGTGCCACCTTTGCTTTGGCCATTACGAGTGATAGGCCGACTTCGTTGTTTGCTGTTACGGTTCTCCAGAATAGGACTGCAGAGTAGGCGGACTCGCTGGTGTCGGTGAAGACATGGAGTTGGAGTGAGATGGCTTCACTTTAATGGAGGTAACGTCTCGGTATCGTTATGTTGCAGAGACTCTTTAGGTGAGTCATCCAGCCCTTCCAATGTTCTGCCAGGTCTTCATCGATCTCGTCGTCCTATGCTATTCCTCTGCGCCAGACTTGTTGTAGGAGTTGCTTTGCACTTATGGTGACAGGTGAGGCGAAACCAAGCGGGTCGAATAGTGACATGACTATTCGCAGAGCTTCTCTTTTTGTGGGCTTCTTCCCTTCTATTAGTGTCGATGGGATACTAGCTAGGTTGAGGTTGAAAGTGAACTCGTCTGAGTTTAGCTTCCAGATCACGCCCAGTACTCGTTCTGTTTTTTCCTCTGTGTTGTAGAGTTCCAGGTCATCTGCTTCTTCCTTTTCACCGAGTGTTTCTAGGAGTGTCGGTGAGTTGGATTTCCATTGCTTTAATTCAAAGCAGGCCTTCCTGTGTACTTCTCGTACGCCTTTAGTGACGCGTTCAGCGTCTTCGATACTTCGAAAGCTGTCGAAGTAGTCGTCTACGTAGTGCTTCTCTACTATTGCTGCTGCGGCTTCTGGGTGGATTTTCTCATGTCGCTTGGCGTTTAAGTTCTTTACGTATATTGCTGTTGATGATGAACTTGATGCGCCAAATGTCAGAGACGTTATTCTGTACTCTGTCGGAGGTTGGCTGTCTCGTCGATCCCCACGCCATAGATAGCGTAATGCATCTCGGTCTTCTGTTCGTAGCTTGACTTGCATGAACATCTCTTTGATGTCTGCTGTGACCGCGATTATGTGTTGCCGGAACCTCATGACGACGCCTGGTAGTGACTGTAAGAGATCAGGCCCTTTGAGCAGCATGTCATTGAGGGCGACTCCTCTTGTCTTGGCTGCCGCGTCGTGGACTACTCATAGCTTATCTGGTTTCATTGGATTGACTACAGCGAAGTGTGGTAGGTACCAGGTCTTGTTCTGAGTCTTCTGTGTCGGAGCTGGCTCAGCGTAACCATTCACGATGAGAGCTTCCATCTGTTCTGTATATTTCTGTTTCAACTCTGGACCACGATCGATCTTCTTCTCTATGTTGAAGAGTCGTTTCGGCGAGCTGTCGTAGTTGTCAGGAAATGTGACATCTTCTTTGCGCCAGAGAAGACTAGTTTGGAATCTTCCTTCCTCTGTTCTGGTGGTAGTCTTCTCCAGTATTTGGAGTGCTCGCTATTCTGGGTCTGTATTTGGTCTCTTAGGGTTGATGCAGAGCGCGTCCATCTCGAAGTATTGTTTCACTAGTACTTCTAGATTATCTTCTGGTTCTTCTGTGATATGAGACACGAAGTTGATGTTATGTCCGACGGTTCATGTCTGGCTGCCGAGGAGTACCCAACCCAGTGGCGTGAGGGATGCCACTGGTTGGTTCTTGTTTCCTCTTCTGACTTCTGATGTCAACAGAAGATGCCAGTTGTCTTGCCCTACTAATCTGGGTAGCTGGATCGTCCGAAAGGGTTACCGCTGCCCTGGAACAGAAAGGGCTAAGGAATTAACCAGTCCGGGGCAGTGGTCCAACAGCTGCTCTGTCCAACTAATTGGATCATGGGTCTTTACTAGGGGCAGTTGTCCAACTTTAAAAATAGTTGGACCACAGCACCTTTTGAGAGTTCTATAGTCCAATTCATTTAAAAAATAACTTGCTAACTCTAAAAACCTCAACTGCATCTTTATGTGTGTATGGTACAGATGCGAGCAGGTCAAGCTACCCGAAACTGTCAAATTTTCCCAATCAACCTTGAACTTTAAAGATTTGGCAATAAAGTTGAAAATCTATTAAAGAATTTTGACAGATTGTAGTAGCTTGATGTGCTGGCGTCTGTACCTACTACTTTATGTGTGTATGGTGCCTACTGTTCCCTACATTTATGTTCGTATAACTCTTCAAAATGTAGGGAACACCAGATTTTTGTTTCGCGATTTCGGGTTTGGTCCCATAGTAAAAGTTGTTCATAATGATGAGTACAATGACCCCTAGAGTTACGGGATATAAAAAAAAACACGTTGTATATAGCGTTATTGGATTTAAGGAAATTTTGATGAATTTTCTCAGCTTATAAGCGTATTTAGCCAGAGGCATAGGACTAATAAAATTTCAGAAAGCTCACATGCAAAACTAAGTCGGCGCGTTAATGCAAAAAATGTTACGTCTATAAAATGTTTTAGAAAATTTTACAACTTTATCAAGCGAGATCGCACACAAAAGACGTAAGGTCCAAATTGAGAATGATGATTATATACGACAAATTCAGCTACAACTGATTTCAGGTGATATTACTGTAGGTCATGTTTTAGACAAATTTCGTTGAATGTTGTTAAACATTGTAAAAAAAAATAAAGTTTAAAAAATTAGCCACCCGACTTTAATTTTGTTATTTTACTGCAACGAGGTTCAATATAACCGTAAACCAGTAGGTACCATACACACATAAAGATGCAGTTGTGGTTTTTAGAGTTGACAAGTTATTTTTTTAATGAATTGGACTACGAAACTCTCAAAGGGTGCTGTGGTCCAACTATTTTTAAAGTTGGACAACTGCCTCTAGTAAAGACCCATGGTCCAACGAGTTGTACAGAGCAGTTGGACCACTACCCCGGAATAGATTTAACACGGGTGGGTTTTAGTCAGTAAGAGTCTGACACTCCCTTCCGCTCCACCCAGAGCGGGAGGGGTCATTTGATGATTACCCACCACACAAAAAAAAAAGCCTCAAACGTGTCGCCTAGAATTGATCATTTCATCAAGTCTTCGGTCATTTCATGAAATCGCGCCATATTGACCATAACGTTTGAACCTCAACGTTTAATGATATTATGTCAGTCGACATTAGGCCATATCACTAATGTAGATTATCCACGGTTAAGGTGTAATAAAAATTAAGGTAGGAACTTTGGTGTTGTTTTGTAAGTACATACAAGCAATATATTACAAAATAAAAAGGTCACTTAAACAATAACACTAGTAACTAGTGTATATACTACTAATAATAAGTTAGTAAAATAATAATTATAGCCTCCCGACCGATTTCGGTCACGGCAGCCAATCTCAACGGAAATTAGCCAGGTACGCAGGAGATATGTATTATAGTGCACAAGTGTGTGCATAAACACAGGTGCACTCTCTGCTCCTTATAATCTCATAGTCCGATGTGACGGCAATCTGGTCTTTACGTGCTTTCCGAGGAACGGGGGTATTAACCTGTTGAATTTCGTATGAAGGGTTAAACCGCCAACTTCCAAACTCCGGACTGTTACTAAGAAATTCCTAATCGAAAACCCAATAACACTTTTGCAACCCAGGACCCCACTTTTGCAACCAGGAGACCCAGGGGGGTCGATAATAATAACGGGTCCATTATTGGCTCACTTAAAGTTCTTTACCCAAAATTGTTCTTCCTAATGATTTGTAATCCGACTCACTCTTCCTAAAATTTTTCATCCTAAAGTTTTCATTCATACTATTTGTAGTGCTACCGGCGATGTTCATAACACTCATGTTTCCGAAAATTGTAATTAATAATATCATTAATGTAAATATATGACGGAGATGGTATGTGTGTCTCTCGTTAACATCAGGCATATTTTAATTACTGTGGGCGTACTATGGGTAGTGTTGGTTATAGCACAATAGAAAAACGGTTTGCAGTTCAAATCAGATTATAATTAACGAACAAGTTAGTCACACTAGCGAATCACACACTGTAGGTTTCACACACACATTCAACGATACGGAACGCTGACAGTTTCTGAGCACATGTTGTTCGTACGATGTCCAATGTTTCGATCATCCCGAGAGCTCAGCTCACACCGCTTTTGTAGCTGTTGCTCTGGTTCCACCACGAACTCAGGCTAGACTCTGTCTAGCGCCAGGAGATGGCGCTAGCGTTCCGAATAGTCAAACGAATGACTCCGACATATATTTAAACTCCTACTGTTTTCAATCATAACGCTTTTATCCCTAAACATAAGTACCATAAAATTTTCACTCATACTCAGAAAGAAACATTTACGAAGTGTAATAAAAAATATATTAGGGTAGAAGATGATATTTATAGTTTTAATTTGAGGATATGATTATTCCGGGGCGTTACTCCACTACCGCGAGAAATCACGGCACAGCGGACAGAGCTCCGGCGGGATCTCATAGCGGCATGGAGAGTGTGATTGTCGCAACCCAGTGCTGGGCACGCCACAATAGCGGCGATAAGTCCCCTCTTTGAGGAGTGGCTAGAGAGGCGCCACGGCGCCCTCACCTTCCGCCTGACGCAGGTCCTCACCAGACAAGGTTGTTTCGGGAGGTTCCTGTTCAGGATAAAGCGGGAGGAAACCCCAGGGTGTCGCCAGTGTGTGGATCGCCCGGAGGACACGGTGGAGCATACGGTGGAGGTCTGCCCGGCTTGGGCGGAGCACCGCCGCCCGTGTCCTCGTGGCGGCGATCGGCGGCGGCGATCTCTCGCGTCCGGCCCTGGTACAGGCCATGGTACGGAGCGAGAGTGAATGGGAGGCCGTTACCTCCTTCTGCGAAGCAGTAATGCGAAGGAGGAGGCGGAGCGCGTGAGGGAGAGGCAATCCCGGCGCCCTCACGCCCCTAACCGCCGCAGGAGACGCCCTGGACGGGAGTCAACAGCCGACTTCCGGCCACCGTAATTTGGATTTTAGTCCGGATGGATTTTAGTCAGTAAGAGTCTGACACTCCCTTCCGCTCCAGGGTCATTTGATGATTTCCCATCAAAAAAAAAAAAAAAAAAAGGATATGATTATTATTTGGGGGTATGCTTTACATATAATATAAATTACTGAAAGGACCGCACCAAGAACATAATCATGAACCAAATGTTTTGAAGGAAAAGGTTTGTTTTTAATCTATTTCTTGTGATTACAAAACAACTTTTGACATTTTTACATTTAGCCATTTTATTTTTGGTTATTGTTGAATAATGATATGGTTAGAAAGGGGGTGACTGTCGAGATGGCGGCTAATAGAGGAGTATGGAAGAAAGAATGATGATTTTTGGTTATTGTTGTTACATACTTATATTACTATAACTGGTTGCATAATAGAAAATAAAAACTTTCCTGAGCAAATTTCAAAAGAACAACGTGCAAATCAACAAAGTTTAAAATAACGATGGTCATTTGATCAAAAGTTCAGCTCACCAAAGTCTGGACTATCAATGTTTAAATTATTTATTACACTATTGACCAAATCGATTATCAGCGGTCCCCCGAAGCTGCTATTTTAAACTTTAACAGAACGTTAGGCTAATAATTAGAGCGGTCCCCCGACGGGACAACATTTAATAAAAAAATTTCATACGTACTTACGGGTCATAATTTCAAGGTTATTTTTTTTTTTTAAAGGGTTTCTCGTTTATAACTTTTTTGTTCTATTTGTGGCTATTTTTGCAATAGTTTTTTTAAAATTGTTTTAGGCTTTTTAAATTCATACTTACTATTTTTATTATTATTTTGTGTCGGGGGTTTTTTAAATTTTTTATTTAATTTTTTATTTCATGCTTTTTGTAGGGAGTCCTTATTATTTCATTTCTTTTCTTTTGTTTTAAGATTCAGGTAATTTGGTGTTTAATCAGGTTTTTTGTAATTCGCCATTTTGTTCGCCATTTTGTTGTTTTGTTTGTTTTGTTTTGTTTTGTTGTTTTTGTTTTGTTTTGTTGTTGTTTGTTTTGTTTTGTGTTTGTTTTGTTTTGTTTTTGTTTGTTTTTGTTGTTGTTTCGTTTTGTTTTGTTTTGTTTTTTGTTTTGTTTGTTTTGTGTTTTGTTTGTGTTTGTTTTGTTGTTTTGTTTTGTTTTGTGTTTTGTATTCTACTCGCCAAGCCCTTTCATTTGGTACCCATATTGAGGGAGTTGTGAAAAAAAAATGTAATTCGCCATTTTGTGGTGGCGGCCATCTTGATTTGAAATTTGTCATAGTGTATAGTATTCTACTCGTCAAGCCCTTTCATTTGATACCCATATTGAGGGAGTTGTGAAAAAAAAATGTAATTCGCCATTTTGTGGTGGCGGCCATCTTGATTTGAAATTTGTCATAGTGTATAGTATTGGTTCTACTCGCCAAGCCCTTTCATTTGGTACCCATATTGAGGGAGTTGTGAAAAAAAAATGTAATTCGCCATTTTGTGGTGGCGGCCATCTTGATTTGAAATTTGTCATAGTGTATAGTATTCTACTCGTCAAGCCCTTTCATTTGATACCCATATTGAGGGAGTTGTGAAAAAATATGTAATCCGCCATTTTGTGGCGGCGGCCATCTTGGACTGATTTTCATCAAACATAGCTAAGAACACTCCGGACAAATTCACCTTTCAAACAAAAAAAGCAAAATTAAAATCGGTTCATCCGTTCGGGAGCTACGATGCCACAGACAGACATACACACACGCATTCACACACACACAGACACGTCAAACTTATAACACCCCGTCGTTTTTGCATCGGGGGTTAAAAACAAAACGAGATAAGAGCCTCTCCCGTTGGATAATCCATCTTACGATATGATCTAACTAATGTTGGTGATGGCGCCGATTCCCTTGTTCACAACGATACTAAATCAAACTCTAACTCAAATCATCTATTTCAAATAAACCATTTACAGGCACTTTTGAATTGTCAAAATTAAATAGTCGGTCAGTTAGTCAGAAAGTTGAAGCTAGTCGCCCATTCCAAATTTAAGTTCAGTGCATCTTTTTCTTACTATTTTATGAAGAAAAGGACAGAAGGTAAATATTAGTTTAGTCCTGTCAAATTATTCAGCGCCTGACGTATTTTTCGTCGCCATGTTTTTAATCAGGTCTAAACTTGCTATGGAGTATCTTAATTTGACAGGAATAAAATAGAAAGAAAAAGATGCACTGGAGTTTAAATTTAGTTTAGTTTGTAAACAAGGGAATCGACGCCATTATTATATGAGAAATATTTATTTGACATAAAGTAGACGTGTGTTAAACTGTTCATATCGTCAAACGTTGAGCATAGCTATTCACAACCATCCGTCAGGCTATCGTTACAAATGAGCCACAACTGCTCAGTTGTAACGATATACGACGATGCCCTGATAGACCAGGGTAGAAGCCTTTAAAAATAATAAAAAGTGAAAAAAAATAATAGTAGGATAAAACCCATTAAAAAAGGAGGGGAATATTATAAAAATGAAAGGAAAAATAATTTACGGGCGATCTGAGGTTGGGAAGGGGATGGGGGTGAGTTTTTAAGGGTAAAATACGGTTTTTCTTGATTTCCGGCAAAACTAAAAGTCCTATCGAAAAAAGTCGAATGGCAAAGTTGTAGGAAATAAAAACATCTAAAACTTTTGTATTTACACTTTTTTCACATAACCTCAAAATTTATGTGAAAAATTCAAAAAACCGAGTTTTTGGTTTTTTATTTTTGTAAAAGATAAAAATAAAAAACCAAAAACTCGGTTTCTAAAAATTATCGACCCTGGTCTATGACCTTAAATATACTTTAAAATAAAATGTTTATGTTTGAGTATCTGTGTGAAAGCACTAAGTCCGTAGATGTAACATTTGTGGTCACTTTTCGGAGCTACGGAGACAATTCCTCTGAGGTAGTAGCGGTCTTCCTCCGCAAAGGCTATCCCCCCACCGCTGTCGCCCTTGCACAGCGCCGTACCTGGGAAAAGAGGTTGAATGTCAAAAGTTAGGATCAGCTGTCAGCCCTTTCCCAACTCGATAGGTACAGAGGCCAGCACATCAAGCTACCCGAAACTGACAAATTTTCCTAATCAACCTTGAACCTAATGCTTTAGCGATAAAGTTTAAATTCTATTAAAGAAAGACAGATTGTAGTGGCTTGATGTGCAGGCTGGCGTCTGTACATCACTACATGGTTCTTTTAGCGCGCGGCCCAAATCGGAACTAACCCCGCTATCTTGTTTTATCAAAACCATTTCTGTGACAATTCTGTGGAGTCTATAAGAGGAAAGCACGAGCTAAATGATTTAAAAATATATTTAAATAATTTTCAAATCCAAAAGGCATATTATTCTAATAATGAATACCTAATCTGCATTCGCGATTTGTTTGCCAAAATGTAAACAAATATGAGTTTATGGAAAAATAATTTTAATTCCTACACAATAAAGTTCAGTTTACAACTTCATACACTTTTATAACATTACAATAGTGGTAGACACTCTGAGTCTGAAATCAACTTAATTACCATTAAAGTAAAGGATATTTCTTTAACTTGAAATAACATCTATTTGAAACATTAGTTTGAATAGACTTAGAAGATAATGCAAGTGGCGCCGATTCCCTTGTTCACAAACTAAACTAAAAAATCAGTGTATCTTTTTCTTTCTATTTCATTAAGAAAAGGACAGAAGATAAATATTAGTTCGTCATGCCCGTCTGTCTGTCTGTCCTAAGTTTTGCTAAGAGACCGTTAGTACTAGAAAGCTGTAATTTTATAGTGTGGATATCAATTTCGCCGACAAAGTGGTCAAATAAAATTTTGGAAAATATATTTTTTTGTATCGTCGTCTACCCCATCGTGTGGGGTATCGAATAGGTCTTCTAAAAGGACTTGGAAATATTAAACTTTAAAGTCAAAATTTTTGTTCTAGTATTGCCCCCCCCCCCCCACTCTGACAGCTAAACTGCTGGCTTGAAAAATCTGGAAAAATTCACGATGATAGTGTATTTCATGAACTTTAAAGGAAAATTATAGCGGTTAAGATAACTTTAATAGTTTAGCATTAATAGTCGTTGAACTTGGGTGTTGGATAATTTTGTACCAAACACAAAATTACAGCATTAATCCTATAACGTGACTTATATGAAGTAGTTGCTTGTTTATAACGGGTAAAGACTTGCATTGAATATTATAACCATTATCAAAATCAAAAGGCATTTATTCAAATTAGGCTGAGAGGCAGCATTTTTTGAACGTCAAAATTACAAAAGGCAGTCCCCCAAAAACGCCCACCCTTCACCACTTCCTAGTGCTGTAGCTGGGAAGAAGAAGCTGCGCAACAAACTATCCAGCAGCACAGCTGTCTGTTCAATTAAAAAAAAAAAAACGTTATTGTAAACAATACTAGGTACCTATGTTCGGTAATCAACATTACAAGACCGGAACATAAAATTAAATTATTTACCATATGCCAGCTAGCCACGCCAATATACCAACAAATATAATAAAAACTATACGTACTCAAGCTAAAAAATAATTAATTAAACTGTAAATAAAAAATAAAAAAACTTACTACCCAAATAAAAGCCTCCAGGCATAAAGGGCGTGACAGCTTACATATTTATGCATTACTGTGTTCTGTTCACATAGCTGTCACTTGAGGTCACAAAATGATAAACGACCATCGAAGTAACTTAAATAAACAAATAAGTTAGTACTTAACAATAACATGTCAGTAAGCTAATTCTGGAGAAAGGACATAAACATTGTCTTGCGTTAAATTAGGGCGACCAACTATTCTTATCGTGTAAGTAGTCGTTGATGGAATAGTATGCCTTTGAACAAAGGTTGGATTTTACTTGAGCTTTAAAAGCATTAAAAGGCAAGTCTAGAAAAGAAGAGGGTATCTTGTTATAAAAGGTTATACCAAGTCCAACAAATGAGTTATGAACCTTATGCAGCCGGTGAAAAGGGGCACGTAGTTTGTCCTTATTTCTAGTGTTAACACTGTGAATATCACTGCTTTTAGTGTACAAGTGTAAATTTTGCCTAATATATAAGATGTTGGCAAAGATGAATTGTGATGCAACCGTGAGAATACCAATATCTTTAAAAAAATCTCTTACAGAAACTCTGGCACCTACCTGGTAAATTGCTCGAACAGCTCGTTTTTGAAGGACAAATATATTTTGTATATCAGCGGCTTTGCCCCACAGCAGAATACCGTAGGACATAACGCTGTGAAAATAACTAAAATAGACTAAACGAGCTGTATCAACGTCAGTGTATTGTCTTACTTTCCTGACGGCGTAGGCAGCTGAACTGAGCCTTCCTGCTAGACTTGATATATGAGGTCCCCACTGAAGTTTGGCATCTACTGTTAGTCCTAGAAACATTGCCGAGCCTACAGTTTCAAGCACCTCTTTATCTAAGACGATGTTGGATCCTAGATTTCTAACATTCGGTAAGGCGAACTTTACACATTTCGTTTTCTTGGCATTGAGAACTAGGTTATTTGACGTAAACCAATCTGTAACTATTGAGAGTGCACTGTTTACGTCGTCAAAATCTTGTCTATTCCTGTCTACTTTAAAAATAAGAGAGACATCATCTGCAAACACTACCACGTCACAGATGCCCTTCAAATGGAATGGTAAATCATTGATAGATACTAAGAACAAGAAAGGACCCAGTATTGAGCCTTGCAGAACACCTAACTGAACTGGTAGCCCGGAAGATTTCACACCATTAACATCTACACATTGGACCCTATTATGTAAATAAGAAATGATTACGTTGAGAGCTTAGCATTAACTACCTAATATCTTTACCATTATTTATATTCAGAATAAAGAACAACAGAATCGTACTATATTGTGATAACGGGCTACTAGGGAACCCTACGCTGTGCGTGGCCCGACACGCACTTGGCCGGTTTTATTTATCTAAATTTAATAACAATACATAAGAAATAATATACTATGTTTCTAACATTTTAAACGTTCTAAACAAATTTTGAATGCAATATTGTTAATTTTGATAAAGGATAGTTTAATTGAGCTTGTCGTTAAATTTTTAACGATAATTTTAATACTACATTGTAATTTCGTATGCCTACCTACTTGATATTTTGTACGCCGGCTGGCAAAACATAGAGATCTCTGTACCTATTCTATTCCAAAAACCTATTTTTACACCTATGTTTAACAAATAAAAAAGGACAATGCCAAAGGATATTAGGAATCCCGTACCATGCTGCATCAAAGTTAAACTTTGTTTTTATAGACTACTCTTATCATATTAAGGCTGCTTTTCCACCAGAGATGTGCTATGCATATATACTGCAAGGATGCGAAAACTCAGCTACGAAACTGTGCGACCGTTTCCACTAACGCTAAGCTGTGTAGCGGAGCGAGTAAGATGTACTATGAAGATGCGCCGCCGCGAGGTAGCTGTGCGAGAAAGATGCGCAGCTCGAGCAATGCGATGCATTGACAGTAGGGAAGGTATAGGTCTTTCAAAAATATTAGGGGTTTGAGAAAACCGTTTTTTTATTAAGTAAACCGTTCGTGACTTATCAAGCTTTAAATTACCAATTTTCGTTAGAGTCAAGTGTCCCCTCCCCCTCTACCAACTAAACAGTTGTAGTTAGAAATTTAAATGTCACGGCAGTAGTACCTATATATAACGAAGTTTAAAGAAAAACTATCACACTTAAGTGGGCTTTACAAGTTTACGAGTAATAGTCGACCAATTGTATTTCACTTGAAAAATTCGAACAACTCCATAGAATTTCTCAATTTTATTTTTTGTGACAAGTGAGTAGTGTAGCTCTGTGTTCTGTATTTAAATTCAAAACACCGGCTATGACAAGTCTTATCCAAATTTTGGCACGCACTTGGCTGTTATAAAAACTACGGAACCCTACACTGCGCGTGGCCCGACACGCACTTGACCGGTTTTTTTACTTTCAATTAAATTCCCTGTTCAAAAATCAAATCCCCGACGCGTATTGTCGTAAAAAATTATGAATATAATTACTATTATATTTTGATCTTGATGCATGAGACTTTTTGGTACGACTTCTGATCATTGTCCTTTAGACTTCGCTATTTTACAAATGTGTACCAACAACGCCCCCCTGTCAATGTCACTCAGCCGCAAAAGATCCTTGTTAGCACTCTATGTTGGGATCGGTTCCAGTCCTACCGGACGACTTCCTATGTGACCTCTACAACCAATTTACTGGGTAACACGATACCCCTTAGTAAGACTGGTTTTTACACTATCGGGGTTCTAACCACCCGTTGACGACTGTCGAAGATCTACCAATAACAACCGGGAACGACGACGCAAGAAGGAGTCTGAAAGTTCATACGCCTCAAATAGGGCTACGGTCCTTTTACAGTAATTTTGCATCACTGTCTAATCATAGTAATCTTTATTCTAGTTACGATAAGGTTGCTGTTGTGTTGCTGCAACCGACAGGTCTGCCAAAATCACAGTGATCTTTATTTTTGTTAGTATAAGGTTGCTGTTACATTGCTGCTGTCAGAGGTACCTGAAATGACTGTAGGTATCTTTATTTTCTTTAACTCACCATTCCCAAAGCCAGCGCAAATCTTATCGCTGGCGATGAGCCCTTTGAATTCCGGTGGTGATAATTTGATGCATTTCTTAATATTCACGTAGGGCAGTTTAACGACCTTGAGGATCAGAGAGGGTTTGCCGTTTTCTGCCGTGAGGCCCCAACCTGCCACCTGGAAGGAAATAACATAAATGACTGGACAGGTCCATTCAAATCTGTGTGGTTCTTTCCCAAAAAGACCATTTGAGACAATAACCTACACGGTCCTCACATGATCGGACCAGGATGATATCTAAGAGACTGACATTTTTTTTTGTTTGAGAAATCATCAAATGATTTGTCAGACTTTTACTGAATAAAACCCACCCGTGTTCCTTCAGTTGCTTTATCTCTTTCGAACAACCCGCGGCCCCGGCAGGCATTGGCCCTAGCGGACCCCGTTATTTAGTGCTGACATCTCTTTGAGGCACGCGTGGAACAACGTGCCGTCGACCCGGGCCTGGTCCTTACCAAGCAAGCCCGTGCCTACGGTGTTCGAGAATCGGCTCTCGACTCTCGACTCCCAGGGCGTCTCCTGCGGTGACTAGAGGCGTGAGGGCGCAGAGATTGCCTCTCCCTCACGCGCTCCGCCTCCACCTTCGCGAGCATTACTGTTTCGCAGAAGGAGGTAACGGCTTCCCATGCACTCTCGCTCCGTACCATGGCCTGGACCAGGGCCGGACGCGAGAGATCGCCGCCGCCGACCGCCGCCACGAGGACGCGGCGGTGCTTCGCCCAAGCCGGGTAGACTTACGTCCTCCACCGTATGCTCCACCGTGTCTTCCGGGGGATCCACACAGTGGTGACACCCTGGCGCTTCCTCCCGCTTTATCCTGAACAAGATCCTCCCGAAACAACCGTGCCCGGTCAGGACCTGCGTTAGGCGGAAGGTGAGGGCGTGGCGCTGTGGCGCCTCTCCAGCCACTCCTCAAAGAGAGGATTTATCGCCGCAACTGTGGCTTGCCCCGCACTGGGTTGCGACAATCGCACTCTTCATGCCGTATGAGATCCCACCGGAGCTCTGTCCGCTGTGCCGTGATTTCTCGCAGCAGCGGAGTTACGCCCCGGCGATTTGCCTCCTCTCGCCAAACTGACCAAAGTCTGTGACCTCTGATTTTGTTTCGGTGTTTCTTCTCAAAGAAGTATTATGTATAGGAAACACCGACCTCATCTGGTTTTAAAATACAACCTACTTACAGAAATAAAACCATTTATCATAACGCCTGTATTTCTTGGAGAGATAGGCAGAAGTGTATAGTAGGTACATCTGTTAGATAATATAATTTATTTTCGCAAGGTAGTTGGGTAGTCACACACAACCGTTTTAGGGCCGGCACAAACCTGGCGTAACGCAGTGTAGGTAGAGCGGTTTTCCCGGTAAACAAATATCAACATTGTATCTCTTAAAATAAAGTCGAAAATAAATATTCACGTTAATGCTCTCTCGGACTAATAATCGGATGTAATTAATTTGCATTTCAACTTTGGCGTCGGTATCACGCACTTCATGCGACAGATTGCCAAGCGTATTTTTCAGGCGCTTTATAACTGATGCTATACACCATCTCCTGCCAAGCCTTTTCCCAAAAATATTTGGGTCGACTTCCCGTTTAACCGGACGCAGCTGAATACCAGTATTTTACATGGAGCGACTGCCTATCTGAATTCCGTAACTGGGTAATACTGGTTGTCAGACTTTCGGGCTTCTAACGACCCGTAAAGACGGTCAAAGATCCACGAATGATAGCCGGGACCAACAGTTAACGTGCTTTTCGAGGCATGTAAGGGGTCTCGGTATGTAAAGTTGGTCATGCATCCACGGACCAACAGCTGCAAGCGTAGCTTAACCTGATCTAAATCTAATCTATATGTATGTATTTACAAAAAAAAATTGTATATAAGTTGTTTATCAGCCATCTTGTTACCATAACACAAGCATTAGGTTGCTTAGCTTGGGACAAATGGTGCTGTGTGAAATGTCCAGGGATATTTATTTATTTATCTATAGACCCGTACGGCTGTTATTACTCAGCAACAAGCTTTACACCATAAAACAAAATGAAGGAAAACCTATTTCAACAAGCGCAAGGTTGATATTCGTTTGACGGTGCAAGGAAACCGCGCTTTGCCCTCTCTGCGTCGGCTTTTAAGCGTCACTAACCTTCCCCAACCTTCCAGGCTGCAGCTGCTTTTTTTCAAAGTTATCGTCAAAACTCAAGCAGACATGCCCGATGAACGCTGTGTAATTGAAAGGAGTCTCCAGGATCAGCACCGCTATGTCATCTTGGTGGTTCGCTAACTCTCCTTGGTAGCGATCCGGAATATTGATTTCTTTTACCTGTTGATCATAATAAGATTTTGAATTGATCAGAAAAGAACTTCTAGGATGTGTTATGTTTATAATAGCCGTGCCTAAATAAACTCATCGCATAATGTTTTGCACAGGTAAATAATTGTTAAGTACCTACAGACGCCAGCAGGTCAAGCTATCTGAAACTGTCAAATTTTCTCAATCAACCTTGAATAGTGCATATTTTTCTTTCTATTTCATTAAGAAAAGGACAGAAAATAAATATTAGTTTAGTCCTGTCAATTTAGTCAGCGCCTGACGTCAATTGACGTATTTTTAGTCGCCATGTTTTTAATCACGTCTAAAATGGCGCCGATTCCCTTGTTCACAAACTAAACTAAATTTAAGTTAAGTGCATCTTTTTCTTTCTATTTCATTAAGAAAAGGACAGAAGATAAATATTAGTTTAGTCCTGTCAAATGAGTCAGCGCCTGACGTAAATTGACGTATTTTTTGTCGCCATGTTTTTAATCACGTCTAAATTCTATGGAGTATCTTAATTTGACAGGCCTGATCTCTCCCTTGTCGTGTCGGATGGCCGTCCCGTCGGACTATGAGAGTAAGGGAACAGAGAGTGCACCTGTGTTTACGCACACACTTGTGCACTATAATATCTCCTGCGTACCTATTAGCTAGTCTCCGTTGAGATTGACCACCGTGACGAAATCGGTCGAGAGGATATTACTGTATACTTGGTGTAATAATATAAATTGCATCGTTTAATAGAAATGGCATGCAGATCAGCTAGGCAACAAACAAAAAAAAAAAAAAAGTTTCGGTCCCGTGGGAATATCGGGATAAAAAGTATCCTATGTGTTATTCTGATGTATAAACTATATTACTGTAGTTTCATCAAAATCCGTTCAGTAGTTTGAGCGTGAAGAAGTAACAAACATACAAATCTTTCGCCTCTGTAATATTAGTGTGATATTTTGTCTTCTATGTGCATAACTTTTTAGTACTAACCATTTATTTACATTTCATCGAACTAACACTAATAAACATTGTATAAAGTATATATTTGTGCATAACTGGTTTTAAACCGTTTTAATAATAGAAAAACAAATATGTAAGTGAATAGTTATGGGACTGAAAGGCTAAAATTCTTCCGTCTAATGTTACTTACATAAGACACCTGTGCGTGCACATCTCTGCGGTCATTCCATCTGCGGTGGACCTTGCCGGCTACCACCGCGAACCTGGATGCAGGCTGTTTTTTGTTGACATCCCAGATGCAGTGAGCAGCTGGAAACAATAAAATAATAATAATAATTTATATGTAACAACATACAAATTTATAATAATTTATTTTCATAAGCCTAATACAATAAGGAGAGAAAAATGGGTTAACATGCAGTACTTAAATAACTTACATCCTTATATTAACAGGCTAAGTGCAGGCTCGTTATGTGAAACTCCTGACACCCAAACTAGGAGATGTCCTGTATCTCAGGTGTCAGCTTTCCTCTCTGACCTTCACATTTGTGAAACCTAACTTTCCATTGCATTGCATAAATAAAAATAATTATTATAACCTACGATTAAGTTTTTTATAAATACAATATAAGTACCTACTCGTAGAAGAAATAACCACCCTATTTTATCTCTGATATAATATGTGTGGAGAAGTGAGTGTAGTGTATGGGTGAGTGTAGTGTGAGGGTGTGTGTAGTGGGGAGGTGACCGTAGTGTGAGAGAGTGTATGTGTGTGTGTGTTGGTAAATTATAAATGATTTTATTTTGTAAGTAGGTTTGTACAAACACTTTTACACTTCAATCATATTTTAAAAACTAGATGAGGTCGGCGTTTCCTATCTGACTACTCTGAGAAGAAAGGCCGGAACAAACTCAGAGTTCACAGTCTCTTTTAAAGTCCAGACATACCCAATCTTGGTCAGATCATTTATGAAGACCATGTAGATCGATGGTAAGTTGCAGATGTGTGCTTTTAGGTGCGCGTGGTGTGAATGTGACCTAGCCAGTGCTGCTATCCAGCAAATCCTAACAATCATAGAATAATCCTAGAATAACAATCATGTGGCTCATAATCACGTGCACGTGATTATGAGCCACATGATGTTATTCACAGTATATCCAGCAAAGAAAGAAATAATTTTCATTTTCATAATGTCAATTAGCTTCTTTTGACTTCATTAACCAATCAGGAAACTGAGGATTTGCTGGATAGCAGCACTGGCTAGGTCGCATTCACACCACGCGCACCTAAAAGCACACATCTGCAACTTACCATCGGGTAGCTACTTTGAACGTTGATAGTGTCGTTCCAACATAACCTGCAAGGGTAGCAAGCTGAAGTGGCAGTGGGCGCTCCAAACCAAGTCTGTCGGAGGACCGAGAGCTGTTGTAGTTGACGAGTCCTCAAATGCTACGCAGAAATTGAAGATAAGCGTAGCGTGTGTCACCCTCAGTTAGATAAACTGACTGGACGATCCTGAAACAGCGACTGGATGCGACGGGCAGAGAACCGAGTTTTGTGGCCTTGTAGCACCATTTGGGAGAGGCCTATGTCCAGCCGTGGACTGTAAATCAACTCAGACTTGGCTTCGGCTGAGTAGATTGACTTATCGCGACGAAAGAAGGGAGCAGAAACGGGCTTCATAATATGTACAAGGACCCATAAGCCTGTAAAGAAAGATCACTTACCAGAAACAACAACACTGTTGGCGACAATTGATCCGCTACAGATCTGCTCGTAATGGCAGAACCGTCGCGAGCAAGGCGTTTTGGTCTTCCGGTAGATGCCAACATGCCACGGCAGCTCTCCTAGCTCCGCTGTCCTGCCGCCAGACATGAGGGCTTCTCCAGTTTGAGTAACTCGGCCACACTCTGAAGATAAAGAGTTTATTTTAAAGAGTGATTAAACGCCTTTATGCCAAGGCGTAGGGCCGAGTCGTTCATGTGCTTCCATAATTTATAATATCAATAGTGCTATTTCTGCAAAAAGTTATTTTGAACTATCTTCCAGCCCCTGTCCCATGTTACATGGAGTCCTAACAAAATGTGTTTCTCTTCCATTCTCCTCTGTCGACCTCAACTATTATATAATTCACTCCTTTTTTTTCATTTCCAAGTCAGCTCTCGCAACTCCTTGCATCTTTTCTTTGGTACATTTAGAATAGAACCATCTACATTTATATACACAAACGGAACAAATATCAAAATGTTGATTAAGGATACTGTTGAAGATCATACGATTTTCAACAGTATCCTTCCGATCAATAATTTATTGTACGCCAGTGGTGAAAATAAGTATCATGCAGCTGTTGTGACGTATTGGAAAGCTGCTAATAGAGAGGTGTGCAAGAAGATGTAGATAGAGATAAGGACACGAGGATGTGATATATCTTTGGTCGAACCTGTAGAGCAGGACGCGACGTGGTCCCAGCTTCCGTTGATGCATGTCATGGAGGGGAGAGTAGTGTATGCATAATTCGGGCCGTTACATTTGGGCTCCACAACTGTTCCCGATGGTTCGTAATCGGAGCATTTGCGGTGGCCCACGATGGAGCCACTGACGCGGCAGTCGTAGCGGACCGATGGGTTCTTGTCTAGTTTGCAGAATCCTGGAACATGGGGTGGGAAGTTTAAGTCGAAGACACTCCAAGATATAAGAACTATACGCTTATTAGCAGATATATATATCATTTGTTTTTAACGTTAGATCGGTCCCAATACATCTCTTTTAATAACCTACGAAAAACTTTTAAAAGAAAATTACTAAAAGTCGTACCAAAGTCTCACACATGAAGATCAAAATATTATAGTACCTAATTATTTTCACAATTTTTTATGGCATGGATTTGATTTTTGAACAGGGAATTTAATTGAAAGTAAAACATTGTTGATATTGTTGTATTCCCTTTACATGACGTTCCGTTTCAAACAATATGATAAATATAGTTGAATTTTGCAAGTGTCATGATCACGTCTTTCAAAAAACATGTAAAAAATTTATACTTTGCCGATTCTACAATAATTAAAAATAACTAGAATAAAATTCAATTTTTACGCAGACGATTATAATTTTTTTTTGAGCAATAATGTCCGTTCGTGTATGACATATCAAACAGAATAAAGTACCTAGTTTTTAGTTTATTTTGATTTTTTTGAAAATCGCCGAAACCTGGGTTTTGTTAGGAACTTTTGCAGGTGCTAATATTGTGTTGTTATAACTCGTCCTCCTTTATATTTCTACAGCCATTTCCAGACATAATATACTCATTTTGAGTATTAGAATTAGTGTTACTAATCATTTCATTTACAGAGATATCATCCTGGGGACTCTGTATGGTATATTCTCTCAAACTCGGATTTACAGTTGGTTTTTGGCGCAGTGTAACATTTGTATAAATTGTCTCAATTTGAGTGCTACTTTGAATCGGTTGTTTTATCGGAGTATCTAAATTATTTTCTTTGGGCATTTTGCATACGCAGTCCTGACATTTCCAATTTGATTTGTGATTAGCTGTCATAGTGGTATAAAAGTGACTTTCTGGAATATTCGCGCATATTAAATCATAGTATGCATTGCAAAGTGTACACTTGAGAACCTCTCCATTCGGAGCTTCCTGGTAGCAGCACTCTGAACCATTTTCGCAGCAAAGATATGTTTACTTAGTCTTTGCAGCACCCTATTATGAGGTATAACCGAGTTACGACGTTATTGAAGAGTTATTTTGCTTTGGTAGGATTTTACCTTTGGTCATCCGATTGAACAAAAACTGTCAACTGTGAAAATAAGTCAACATCATGTTCAGAAGATACATCATTGAAGCTTCGAGCGCTTCTTTTTCTTCTTTTTCTTGCGCTTCGCTTTCTTATAAGAAAAGCATTACGCCTATAATTAGTAGTGGCAGAAGGCATATCTTGAAGCGGCCTTTCACGTAGTCTAATAGTGTTAGTACGTAATGCTAACTTTGCCAATAGTCCAGGGCAGTCGATCGAGCCATTCGCTATGCCAATCAAAAAACACACATCATTAATAAGTCGCCTACGATCCAGTGGCAGAAAATGGTACCTCTTGCAACGGTGTCTGTAATCCATGGATACCTGGTGTGCCTTATAATCAAGATATCGCAGAAACTTTTTCTGGATACCCTCAATGCGCGAATTGTAGAACTCATATTGTGGGTTCCAGACTTGTGATGCATACTCCAAGTGGCTGCGCACGAACGAACAGTACAAAACCTTAATCGGATTGAGAGAACGGAAACAGGCTGATGCTCTGATTATAAATCCTAGTGCTTTCGAGGCCCGGCTCACGATACTGTCAATGTGTTGATCAAATATTAATTTGCTATCCTGTGTAATACCTAAATCCCAAATGCTGTCAACCTTGCCCAAGGTCGGTTGAGACTATAGAATGTATTTACTATAGACTTCTGGCGCGTGAAGGTCATATGAAAACATTTAGAGGCGTTCAATTGTAGCAAATTATGTTTGCAATATTCTTCAAACCTATTAAGATCAGCTTGCAACTGGTTAGTATCAGAAATTTATCACGTATAATCTTATGAACCTTCATGTCGTCAGCGTATAGCAACACGTAAGAGTGCTTGAAGCAGTTTACAACATCAGCAATAAACATAGTGAAAAGTAAGGTCCCCAAAACCGAACCCTGAGGTACACCCGAGGGGACCGAGGTCCAACCCGAAGTGTAACCTTGGAGAACCACAGCCTGACTCCGATTCTCAATGTAAGACGAAAACCATTTAAATAGGTCACCATGTATACCGGCTTTGAGCAACTTCTCCAGCAGAAGCCGATGGTCAATACGGTCGAAGCACTTGCTGTAGTCAGTATAAATGACATCCACCTGCGCGCGTTGTTCCATACCACCCGTAGTGGATCGCTTTTTGAGAAAACCATGTTGTTGTTCCACGAAGTTACTTTCCTTGGCCGCATAAACATCGTTATACACTAGGTACGCTCAAGGATCTTTGAGAACAGACATAATTTAGATATCGGGCGATAGTTCGCAATATCAGATTTGTTTCCTTTCTTGTGAACAGGGGTGATGAATGCTGATCATGATTATCGTGAAATAATTACGGAGTAATTAATTAATTATTCATAATTCTTTCTATTATTTTCTTTTATTTACCACCTTTAATTGTACATTATGGATTGCAATAAACGATTTGATTTGAGTAAACAAACGAGAAGTTGCACTGCAGCTGACGTCTACCCACCCTTTTAGTATTACAGTGAAAGTCTACAACTAGCCCCCCGGCTGCTATTTCAGATTGAAAATGCCAAAAATCATATTTTAATAACAAGTATATAGTTAAAACATGTTCAGGATGTTAAATTCAATTGAAAGTTGGTATTTCTTTAATGTCATGCTTATAACACTTGTTATAAAAATATGATTTTTGGCATTTTCAATCTCAAAAAACAGTACGTACTTTTTTTCCTGGCCCACTTTAACTGTTGGGTACCTATAAATTATTCAACACTTGAATGATGTCTTTTCGAACTACATATAATAAGTGAAAAAGTTAAAGTTCATACAATAAAAACTGTAGCTGTAAAAACTTTACGTTTTTCACGATAAAGTAAGCGATTTCTGACTTTAGACATTAAACTTCGACCCAGACTGTATTTTGGGTATATTCCCAGTCGCCCCTACATGGAATGTCAGCAGGTGGCAATCGGGAACGAAATTCCCAGTTGCCACCGGGTGGCGACAAAGCGTACAAAAATAATATTATAATACTTACGAATGCATTTTGGACAGCAATTACTCCATGTTCCACCGACACAGAGGACTACACCTGTCTCTATGGTTCTGTAGCCAGGTAGACAAATGGCGGTCAGCTCCAGTGACTCGAACATATCGCCAGGTTTCGCGGTTGGACCTCTCTTTATTATGTATTTACCGTACTCAGGATATGCAGGCACGACACATTTCTTCGATAGTTTTTGCAATTTCTATTAAACAATGCAATTTATATGTATTATTACACCAAGTATGCAGTAATAACCTCCCTACCGATTTCGGTCACGGTGGTCAATATCAACGGAGACTAGCCAGGTACGCAGGAGATATTATAGTGCACAAGTGTGTGCGTAAACACAGGTGCACTCTGTTTCCTTACTCTCATAGTCCGATGGGACGGCAATCCGACACGACCGGGGAGAGATCAGGCGCAGGACCAACGGCTTTACGTGCTTTCCGAGGCACGGGGGTATTAAACCGCCAACTTCCAAACTCCGGACTGTTACTAAGAAATTCCTAATCGAAAACCCAATAACACGTTGTCCGATCTGGGAATCAAACCGAGGAACCCAAGTTCAGCAGTCACGCTTGCAACCACGAGACCAACTGGGCAGTCAAGTATGCAGTATGTAGGTAGGCTGTAGCTATAACACATAATATGTGACAGATACTCCCATTTCAGACAGATATATAAATTATCTCTGGTATTGACTATACCCTGTCCTTAGTGGACCGGGTTGAACCGTAAACCGTTTTTTGACAGATGGAACTGATTGCAGTAACAGCAACAGCACAATATATTGATACACGTACGGTATTATAATGTCTGTAAGAAGCCACAAATAAGATAATTCAATAAGATAGGGCAGTGTATATATTTACTATATTACGCATTTTAAAGTTAATTTTTACGTTATCTGAAATATGTCATCTATGACAGCTGTCAAAAAACGGTTAACCTAATGGGCAGGGTATAAAGGTACTGACACACATGCATGTTTGTAAGTACCTATGCTTTAAATTAGCATGCCCTGCAGCTGCTCACATTGGCCCCGCCCCTCGACCAATAAGGTCGCAACAAATGGTCACTGTGAACTGAGCTTTCTAATTTGTTGCGACTTAATTGTGCGAGGGGCGAAGCTAGGCCGGCGGACAACGATGACTCATTATTTTCTTAACGCGAACGGACTATAGTAATGAGCATGTGTGTCAGTACCTTTACTATGAAATCAACCACCTGCTTGAGCGTTATAAGAAGGGTATAGGCAAAGAGCAGGGAATGTCTTAATGTACAGACGCCAGTTAAGTACATCAAACTACTACAATATGTTAAATTTCTTTAATAGATTTTCAACTGTATCGATCAAGCATACCCCTAGCCTGGCGCGAAGTGAAAGTCATCTTCATACCCAAGCCAGGTAAAGCCGACTACACGCAACCCAAGGCGTACAGACCCATAAGCCTCACATCCTTTCTACTAAAGACCGCTACAGAATCCGCACTGCACAGCGTGGTGTCTAAGATTGAATGCGCAGTGGACCACAAATGCTCAGCACTGGCCGCCTTCATTGATATCGAAGGCGCCTTTGACAAAACACATTTAAAAGTATCAGCACGGCCTTAGACAGACACGGTATAGATCCGTCTCTGAGCGGCTAGATCACCAATATGCTCGAACAAAGAGCCGTACAAGTAACCGTAAACGACACCCACAAGGGCCATTGTGGCAAAGGGCTGCCCGCAAGGGGGCATCCTTTCGCCACTTCTATGGAATCTGGTAGTGGACAGCCTGATAAAGGCACTAAACGATAAAGGCTACTTTACCGTAGGCTACGCCGATGATCTAACCATAATAATAAATGGCACCCACGAAAACACCCTGTGCAACCTAATGCACCAGGCACTGAAAATAGTAGAGAAGTGATAGTTGGTGTGTACTACACAGTACACACCAACTATCAGTGAACACAGTGAACCCAACAAAAACCGAACTGATCTTCTTTACAAAAAAGAGGAAACTTGCTACACTACAACTTCCACGATTCTTTGGAACTACCCTAAGCCTATCAACTGAAACCAAATACCTGGGCATCTTTTTGGACAAACAGCTGAATTGGGCAAAACACATCAACCACATCACCACAAAGGCCAGCATTTCCCTGTGGCAATGCAAGAAAATGCTTGGGAATTAGCCCCAAGACTACCAGTAGGTAGTTGTTGGCAGTAGGTACTGTTGTGTAAAGCCAGTAGGCTTTACACAACAGTTATCCGACCCATTATCACATACGTCTCACTAGTCTGGTGGCCCAGAACAGACCTGAGCACAGCCCAAAGAGATCTCGAAAAGCTGCAGCGTTTCGCTTGTGTGGCAATCACTGGCAGCACGAGAACTGCACCCACCTCTGCCCTACAGGCTATGCTCGGACTGCCTCCCCTACACCTCATTGTGCAGGAGGAGGCGGCCCTGTCTGCCTTCAGACTCCATATATCAGGAATCCTGAGCAAAGACTTGAGGATCAAGCACATACGCCTAAAGGACGAGGCGATCAAACGGCAGCCAATGATGGCATCACCCTGCGACAAAGCCCCCAAGCAATACTGCTTCCAAAAGCACTACAACATAGAGCTTAAAGAGGAGCAGTGCGACTACTCAGGTCCGGGAGTGCTGAGAGTTTACACGAATGGATCAAAGACCGACTGCGGAACTGGAGTCGGAGTTTTCTCACACGACCTCAACATAAACATATCCAGCCCGCTAGGAATGCTCAACACGGTGTACCAAGCAGAGTGTGTTGGTATAATACAAGCGGCCCATGCCATAGCAGCCAGGAGAGTTACGAACACTCATGTTCGTATACTCTCTGACAGCGCCTCAGTCCTCCAATCCCTAAAGAAGGGATGCATCACATCAAATCTTATACTAGAATGTCACAAGGCGCTTGAACAGGTAACTGTATCGAACCGCAACACAGTGACACTACAATGGATAAAAGGACACAGTGGGTCACTAGGTAACGACGCGGCTGACGAACTGGCCAGAAGGGCATCCAGCACGCCAGTCTATGGGCCAAAATCAGTCGTACCCATCCCCTTCAATCAACTACGCAGGTGGCTACAGAAGCACACCCACGCACAAGCAGAGAACTGGTGGTCCTCGGCACCGGGCTGCAGGCAGTCCAAGGAAGCCATGCCATCATTAGATGGCAAGCTAACTAAAAAATTACTACGCCTGGACAGGAAAGGCCTGCGCCTGATGACGGGGACCATCACGGGACACTGCTCACTAAACAAACATTTCCACACCATAGGCATAACGGACATCCCCCTGTGCAGAGCTTGCATGGAGGCTGATGAAACCGTCGCGCATGTGCTCTTTGAGTGCACAGGCGTCACCCAGATTAGGTCGCAAACCCTCGGGACACCCAGATCTTACACAGATGTTCTCAACAGACCAGGAGACTTTATAAGCTTCTGGAGGGAGGTGGGCTGGTTGGAATAACCACCGACGGCCGCCATGGCCCACGCACAATGGTCCACTTGTAGGACTAAGTGCGGAAACCAAACCCGTAACATAGAACATAGCATTAAGGGTCAAGGTTGATTGGGAAAATTTGACAGTTTCGGGTAGCTTCATGTGCTGGCGTCTGTACATTACCAGTCGACAGCGATGTGGAGGAAGATTTCGACGCCATATTCAGTTTGGTAATAGTTTTATTTAGATTAGGATATATTTTAATTTTAATAATCTGTTACTTTATTTAGTATTAGAAGTTTGTTCATTCCGCTTAAATACTTACAGGTTGTCTCAGAAAAAAACTAACTTTTGTAGATGCATAAAAAATTAACAAATATATTTTTATAAACACGTTAAATTACAAAATCAAAAACTGAAGACGTGGGAAAATTAGTTTAAAAAAATAACATTATTCAAATGTCGCCCTTCGCGGCTCTGGCACTCTTCAAAACGATCTCTAACATTCTTGAAAACGCGCCTAGCGGAGTAGGAATGTTGTTGATTTCTTGTTTAATGTTTTCCTTCAATTCAGATGTGGTTGATAGATTATTCTTGTACCTACACACTCTTCAGATAACCCCAGAGGGAAAACTCTGGATATGTGAGGTCTGCATGGGCTCTTCGGTGGCCATGTGATGTCACCATTTTTGTCGGCATGCACGAGCACGTAAGATTTATTATTTTCAAGAAACGCGGTTACACTAAGGCCGTGTTCACACCGCAGCTTATAGTCTGTCACCGATTGTGAGAATGTATTGAAAAAACTACTTCAGCTTCCCCGCCGCTGTTAGTCGACGTTCGAATAGTACGTTTGGTGTGAACGCGGCTTTAAAGGTCGGTACGGCACGGTGGTCCCCCGTGAAACGCGACATGGCGGCTGAATTTCCACAAAATGGGGTCTCACTTGTCATTCCCTCCGCACCTCGCGTTCTGCGCATTTGGTTCTTAGAACACATTCAACTAATGAGTTTATTCTGAGACACCCAGTATAATAAACTATTCCACTTCAATCAAATATGTAAAAGTAAAGATTACCACTGTAAAAATTGTAAATTTTTGGACAATCCTCCTTCTTTACGGGTATGTCATGATATTCTCATTTTTTTCGCTTAGGGCATAGGTAAAAACGTATTTTAGCGACATCTGTTGGGTATTTGTAAAAACTAGTGGTTGGGAATGAAATTACCATACCTCTAGACACAGATGTGTTGACCAGTAGAAACAAAAAAAAACAAAATGTGACATTCCCAGTTTTTTGCCTCTATACTTCTTATGTGACAGATACACACTTTTTAGATAAGAGTACTATACCTATGAGTCCGCGTAACACCGGTCAGTTTCCCTCAGTCGACAAAACTGACGAATCGGTGAAACTTACTAATCAACTAAACTGGCGAATTAAATAAACTGACGACTGACGACAGACTACTGACTGACGTCAGTTTAACCATCGCTGATATTGACTTACCGTGTTCTCCCAAATTAATGCCAGCACAACAATAATACTGAACACCAGAACAAGGGACACCGCCGCGATCGCAATTTTTTTTTGTATTGAGAATCCTGCCGGCCTCGCTGTTTCTCCATTTGGACTGTTTTGAATGTCTGTAGGCGAAAAGAAGACATTTTTATTTCTCGAATACAGAATACAAATACAACACACAACTACATTATCATCATCATCATAATATCATCATTATATTTTCTTTGCTCTTGTTTCATGTTTATTATTATATTGTAGCGGTATCTACAACGCCACATGCGAACAACGCGTCTTACTGAAGTCACGCAAATCCTGCATCTCGCAAGCAGAGTTTACCGTGCAATTAGCATAGATACCATTTCCCAATATCAATCATTGAGCAATTGCCCGCCAGACATAACACCCGTCTGGTCGAAGGATCCTCCCTTTTCAATGGAGGTTGAGTGAACTTTACACCCTGTTCCTCATACCTCCAAACTGGTGACCCCGAGCATGAACGTCAGCGCAGCCTTCGTGCACCTACTTCAGCGTGACGTCATCATCATCATCACTCCCGCAAGCTTTAGCGGCGAGTCACCCAGTTATCAGATGATTGAAAAATCAGCCCTTAATAAAAAAAGAACCACCCTTATGCAGAACCCTCGATGCGCGAGTCCGACTCGCACTTGACCGGTTTTTATTTAGGAAATAACAGTGCTATTTTAGTCGGCAATACGTAAAGACGTTCATTCAAAATTAACGTGAAAAAATCGTAACATTGTTTGATTTCTTAGAAGGACTCGTCAACCTGGTGCCTGGAGGTGCCGCATACGCACTGGAGATCTGAGCCATCCGTGTCATCGTAACCCATGTCGGCTGGTGCAAAGACCAAGGGTAATTTTTTTTTTTTTTTTTTTAGTTTTGATGGGTGGGAAGTCATCAAATGAAGACCAAGGGTACTTATCTGTGGATAATGATACTGATAAATGATTTTATTTTGTAAGTAGGTTTGTACAAACACTTACCTACCCGTCAATCATGGTATTTTAAAACTAGATGAGGTCGGCGTTTCCTATCTGACTAGTCTGAGAAGAAAGGCCGAAACAAACTCAGAGGTCACAGTCTCTTTTAATTCCAGACATAATCTTGGTCAGATAATAATTATGAACACCATGTAGATCGATGATCTGAGATGGTTTTTGAGGAAAGAACCACACAGATTGAGAGGACCTGTCCAGTCAGTGCACGCATTTGTCAGAAATCACGATTTCAGCTCAACTCAAAACTTAAGGAGATCGACGATTCGACGAACAATACCAAAGAAAGAACATTTGGGTAGGCCACATTAATTACTCAAACTACCAGACCATGACAAAAACTAACAGAACACAGAGAAAAATCAAAAATAATATAAATAAAATGACCCGCATAGTCTTCACATTCACAATAATTAAAATAATAGAATACTTTACAAAGTAAGCAAATGTCATGCTACCTATATATAAAATTCATTAATGTCAAAGTTTATATAATAAAAAAAAAACAACAAGACAGAAAAAAATAAAATAAAAATATTCAATACCTAATTATGTAAAAATGGACTAAAATGGATGTCTTTGTTCAGGTCGACTTGAGTTCGAACTTCGAAATCTATTTACAGATTTCCAAAATGGCCACGGTACCGCGTGTCTATGTAGAAGGCTCTCAGCTGATGGTTCGATAAACGACACAGTTGGCGCAGTACGACACGGTTGGCGGAGTGGCTGAGCGATCGACTGCTGCGCTGCGTGTCGCGGGTTCGCACGGAACAAATATTTATATTGGCTACAGGTAGTTGTTCCGGGTGTGTATGTGAGTTGAAATGTTTGTAAACGCACCCACGATACAGGAGTTGTTCCTAGTGTGGGGCAAATTTTTATTAAAACAAAAAAAACAAGTTTTCAGGTGTATAAGTACTGCAGTGCGATACTGTAACCATCTCACCGTGAAAACTTAGGTGAAGTGAGCGTGGGGTGAGCTGTCATTCCAACTAATGCTATGGTTGGACACTGTTGACAGCTCACTCTAAGCTCACTTCACCTAACTTTTCACGGTGAGATTTTTACAGAATCGATCGGCTGGAAGGCAATTCTCGCGCATCTCGCGTTCGTGTCGCATGAAGTCATCAGCCGCTCGTCTCCGTATGTCGCTTATAAAACGGCGAGATATCCAGAAACATAACGATGCTATTTTTGACGTAATCGTGAATGTATTATTGACCATCTTTAAAAATCATTTTTAAGGCAAAAACATGTTTTGAGCAGCATTATAAAGGTATTTCATTAACATTTACCAATTTAATAATCATTATTGATTTGTAACTCCATTTTTATTTTATTATTAGCATTATTATAAGACCTCCGTACAACGGAATGAATAGCTCATGTTGATTTGTCATCCATTGACATAGAAAAGTATGGACTGGAAATACCTACAAAAAAAGGTGCATACCTACAACTCATATCTATATATATATAATTCAAAGTCCTGACTGACTGACTGAGACATCAACGCACAGCCTAAACCGCTGGTCCTAGATACATGAAATTTGGAGGGTGTATTCTTCGTGAAGAGTAGGTATCCACTAAGAAAGGGTTTTTCGAAATTCCACCCCTAAGAGGGTGAAATGGGGGGATTTTGTTTGTATGAAAAATCTTATTCCTTGAGTTAATAAACTTGAAACTTGGCACGAATACTTATCTAAGTAAATTATGAAGTTGGGCATTTTTTGTTTTTATAAACTGCCCCCTAAAAGGGGATTGGGGGGTTTCAAAGTTTGTATGGAAGAATCTCATCGCGCCGTCCGATTTACTCGAAACTCAGTATTTATACCTAAAATTGAAAGGAAAGAATAATGTGTATCAGGGTTTTTCGAAAATCTACCCCTGACGGCCTGAAAAGGGGTAGTCAAATTTACAGGGGATGATTTTACAGTTTATATGAAAAATCTTATTCGTTAGGTTAATTATCTTGAAAATTGGCATGGATATTCGCCTAAGTATGCAATAAAGTTTATCATTATTTGTTTTTCAATACTACCCCTTTTTTTTTTTTTTGGATGGGAAATCATCAAATGAGCCCTCCCGCTCTGGGTGGAGCGGAAGGGAGTGTCAGACTTTTACTGACTAAAACCCATCCGTGTTCCTTCCTTAGCCCTTTCTGTTCCAGGGCAGCGGTTAACCTTTCGGAAAATCCCGCCGCCCCGGCAGGCTTCGGCCCTATGGGGCCCCGTCCTCTGCTGACATCTCTTTGAGGCGCGCGTGGAACACAACGCGCCGTCCGGCACGGGCCTGGTCCTGATCGGACGGTGAGCTATTCCTCACTCACTCAAAACTACCCCTCAAAGGGGATATAGGGGAAGGTGTGGAAGAATTTGAATGCGCGGTCCGATTAACTCGAAACTCAGTGTTTTTACTTAAGACCAAAAATAAAGAATAACATGTATCAGGATTTTTCGAAAATCTACCCCTAACGGGTTGAAAAGGAGGTAGTTAGTTTTGCAGGGGAGGATTATAATAAGTGGCTTGATTAATTAGAAAATTGGTATAAATAATTTTTGAGTCAAGTTATGAATATATCTCAAACGATTTTTTTTAAATTCCACCCCTTTGGGGGTGACAAGCGGGGATAGTTTATATGAAACATCTTATTAATTTAGTTAATAAACTTGAAACTTGGCAACAATACTTGCCTAAGTAAGTAATAAAGTTTATCATTATAAGTTTTTCAAAACTACCCCTCAAAGGGGGATATAGGGGTGTTGAAGTTTGTGTGAAAGAAATTGAATGCGCGGTCCGATTAACTCGAAACTCAGTATTGATACTTTTGACAGTAAATAATTAATAATAAGTATGTAAAGTTGTCGAAAATTTACCCCTGACGGGGCAAAAAGGGGTAATTCGGTTTTTAGGGGAGGTTTTGAACTTGAAAGTGTATGTTACATTTTCACGCCTAAACCACTGAACTTCTGACTTGGCAAAGAGGTAGATGGCATCCTGGGGATGCACATACTTTTTATCCTGGTAGCACATACCTAACTTCCGACATCCACGCGGGCGAAGCCGCGGGCAGAAGCTAGTTGTCTCATAAAATGGCTGCCATTGCTAGGGCTGTGTCAATCAAGGAACATACCTACGTGTTACTATAACGAGTATCGATACTGAATATGAGTTTTACTAGTTAACACGTTTGGATCATAGGTACCTAATAATAAGTACTTTCCGTTGTAATTGTAACAGAAAAAAATGAGTAGGTTATCTTACCTTCTGTTATCTATACAAATAAATAAAATTGAAGTGTCTGTTGGTAATTTCAAAATAACAGCTTTTTACTAAACGCTTACTAAACAATATTTTTAAGAAAAAAAAAACATTGTCTGTCTGTCTGTTTGTCCCGGATAATCTCTGAAACGGCTGGACCAATTTTGACGGGATTTTCGCTGGCAGATATGTTACTAGGAGTAACTTAGGCTATCTTTATTTTAGAAAAGTAATTAGGGTTCCGCGCAAAAAAAAAAATGCCATGCAAAAATTGTTTTTGCGTTTGGTAGCCAAGATGGTTATAGGCTATTTAACATCATGCTATGACCCTTAGGAGCCGAGCAAAAAGAACGCTAAGCGATAATAATAGCGCGGGCGGGCAATGCAATGCGGCCGGTCGGGGGAAGAATGAGTTTTATTAGTGTGGTTGTTATTTTAGTATACTGTGTATCTTATGACTTCTATGCGATGTCGCGGGGCACAGCTAGTCTGAGAATAAAATGCATGTCAAGAGTTTTTTTTGCACAGAATTAAAAAAAACTTGCTTGCCGAAAATGTGCTTTCGCATATTTTACCTCTGGGTTGGAAGGCCAGAGAGCAGGAACTAGTTTCGGAAACTATTCCGGCAAGTCGGTAATGATACTATGTACAACACTATTCCATTATGACATATTTTTGTAAACAAACGAATAAATTAACAAATATAATAAAAAGGCCTGATAAATGAAAACTAACTCAAATATCAATAATTTAGCCATAAATTCATGATCGCGTTACAATTGTATCATCGAATATGTATTATTGTATGTATTAATGCATGAAAACCGGCTAATAACCTATGCAAAGACAATTGAGGTTGATTTTCATTCTTTCTTGCACCATACTTCGCAATACAACACACAGGCATGTTCCAAAATTTACATGCAGTTTTAAAAGGTAAAATCCTCGTAATTTTGTCGCAATTCTCAATAATACAAAAACAAACAAACATTTGACAGCTAAACTACTACGAAACTCGTCGCTTAACATGGCTGCTACGGCACTTACCTACAACTGTCCCTACGTCACAACAAAATGTTGCCATAATTAGCAACAACTTAAAATATAGTTGTCTCTTTTATCAAATAATACTATCTCACTAGAAAGAATGAGACGTAACGATATTTCAAACTCAAACCATTTATTTCAATTAAACCATTCCAATAATTTCAAATTCTGAATCATATTTCACTCATATTTGTATAAGCAAATGTATGTAGGTAGAATAACGCGGCGTCTCCATGTTTTTTCCTATCTCAATGATGTCATCGATATTTGTCCAGACGTCAAAGTAAAGTCAATATACAAATAAGTATGTTGTTTGTTTACATATTACGTAATTAATAAAGGATCTATTCTTTATCTCTCAAATTAAAAGATGATTGTAATGATATAAATGGATTTATTTCTGACAAGTGTTCGGTTCAACCATTATCTAATACAAATACATTGTTATTCATGGTTACATAATAGATAGAATATTATCAGAATACCCACATCTTGGCTAATTAACCTTACAACTCGGCCATCCTGTGTAAGTGAGTCCTCTCAGTTGTTTGTTGTAAACTTTAATAATAAATAATTTGGTATTACATGATAATATCTGTCATCGAGACGTCAAATAGTACGGTCACGTTAATTCTGCTCTGTAGCTTAAATTCTAATATCCTAGTAAAAAGTCACTTTTACGACTGCGTGTTGTGTAGTCACTCAAAAGCGGAACCTTATGGGCTGGAATCACATAACTTTCTAATCAATAAATGTGTTAATAGTGAAAACCAAAGTGTACTGTGGCGGTGATCTAACAAAAATTATTTTATTGCAAGTTGTCACCATAAAATTATTTTCCATCTACCGCCTCTTGTGTTAACTTCGTGTTGTCACTACACCAGATCCTTAATTTCGTGAATCACTCTAAAGTATAGTTGGCTTTGAACGCTAACGTCTGCCATGCGTACATAAGGAGTCGTGAGTTCGCGTCCGACTAATTACACTTGGTCTTTTTGGATTTATTGTACTGTTTGGGAGATTGATTGTGTACTTGGAAAATGTCTAACTGTGATACTTGTGAATTACCAGTTAAACAAAATGAAAAAATAACATGTTCTAATTGCGATAAATTCCACCATCACCTGTGCGTTAACCTCAGTGCTACTGCGTTTAAATTAAAAGGCTTAATAAAACTGCCGTTCTAAGTGGAACTGCCCGAGCTGTTTATCTCAGCATGAACCAATTAAATCGACGTCTGATACAATTGAGGATAGCTCTGAAGGCGAGGATGATAAGATCAGTGATATACGTTTGGTTATACGGGAGGAAATTCGTAATACATTACGTATTGAGGTAAAGAATATGATTAGCGAGCTTAGATTCGAAATGGATGATTTAAAGAAACAGGTTGAAGAGTTGAAGTTGTCTGGTTCCTTTGATATTTCTCAAGTTGAGGACTTAAAAACTGAACTCAAGAGTGTGCAACGTGAGAACACTGAACTTCGTTCGCAGAACTCCGATATGCAAAAGACTATGGCTCAGCTGAAAACGCAAATAAACACCCTTGATCAGAATATGCGGGAGGCGAATCTGGAAATTCACGGCTTGCCTGAAAATAAGAATGAAGTGTTACCAACCATCGTAACACAATTGGCTAATGTTGTGTCATATGCGCTAAAAGACTGCGATATTATGAAGTGCGTTAGAGTGGCCAGTATGAACAATAACAAGTCTCGGCCGCGCTCTGTTATAGTGAAGTTGCGTAGTCCTAGATGTCGCGACGAATTGTTTTCTGCAATAACTAGATACAATAAAACTCACACTGATGATAAGTTAAACACTACGCTTTTGGGTTATGGCGGTAGCAAGGTGCCAGTTTATGTATCCGAGCACCTTTCTCCGACATATAAGTCTTTACATGCTGCTACACGTCTTAAGGCCAAAGAAAAATCATATAAGTTTGTCTGGGTTCGCTACGGTAAAATTTTTGTATGCAAAAGTGAAAATTCAGGTACTATTCTATTAAGGATGAGCAGTGTTTAGAAAAAATTGTTTAATTATTTGAATTGTTTATTGAGTTTTTATTGGTCATGTTTACTATTTTTTTTAATCTAGTGTATAGTGTTTCGATTTTTTATCAGAATGTGAGGGCATGAAAACGAAGTCACATGAAGTTCTAATGTCAATTTTAAGTTCTGACTACGACATAATATGTCTGACAGAGACTTGGTTAGATGACTTGTTCTTATCCTCTGAATACTTTGATCAAAGATATACTGTTGTGCGCCGTGATCGTAGTGCACAGTATAAAGATTTGTACTCTAAAAATTATGGTGGTGGGATATTAGTAGCTATTAGTAATAAGTATAATTTTGTCAATAAAACTGAGTGGCAAACCTCCGTTGAGGATATGTGGATATGTATCAGTGCTGGAAGCGTCTGTATGAATGTTTGTATTGTTTATTTACCGTCTTATATACCTTGCCATATCTTTGCTCAATTCTTAGCCAGGGCTGAGGAAATTTGCTTGCGTTATTTGGATTGCACCACTTTGATTCTTGGTGATTTCAATCTTCCTAATGTCATCGACTGACCGATGAAGTAAGGCTAAAAGAATGCTTGGCTTTATAATCCGTGCGTCAAAACCATTTCGTAATATTGTAGTAGCATTATTTTACTTTACAACGCACTAGTAAGGAGTTCCTTGGAATATTGCTGCTCTATTTGGTCTCCCTATTATTCAACTTATTCTAATAGTGTTGAATCTGTTCAGGCCTGTTTTGTTAGGTATTTATGTATGAAGAATGGGATCCGTAAAGACATACCAGATTACAATGACAGGTTAAGGCACTTTAAAATGATTAGCTTAAAAGAAAGACGTAGCCATTCTGACTTACTAATACTCCATAAAATTATAAACGGTTCCATCGATGCACAATTGGTAGGTTATTTTAACTTTAGGGCTAGCCAACGTAGTAAGCGTCATCATCGTATTTTTGAATTGCCTACATCCACCTTAAATACCACATTTAATAGCCGATTAACACGTATGGCAAGGCAATATAATGAAAGGTCCAACTTGACAGATTTTCCTATTGATATCTTCTCCATGAGTTTTCCTTCTTACAGACGTTCCCTATTTAGACAGTGTGAAGAGTGCACGTCTATGTAGCTCAAATTGGTTTGTTTTGTTTTGTTTTGTAGATTTGTAGTGTTCTAAATTAAGATCTACTAGACACACTTTTTATTGTTCTCCTTTGTCTCTTTTTAATCAAAGTTTTAGTTTTGTTTGAATCACAAGAAAAAGCGAATTTCTTATTAAATTGTAAAGAAATAGCGGAGTTGGGTCTTCGGTGCCAAATGACATTTGAATTGAGTATGTCTTATGGTATGATTAAACAAATAGACTTAGAAACCGAATTGGAAGAACTACATAATATATTTAAATGTGACACGGAGATTATTTCTATAATAAGACTCAAGCGACTAAATGATGAGGGCAAGTGGGTGGATAGTGAGACCATAAGGATATGTTTCAAGGGGCCGACTTTACCACCGTATGTATATGGATACGGTTGTAGGTTTAAGGTCGAGCCATATACTTTCCCAGTCTCACAATGTTCCGGATGTTGGAAGTATGGACATATAAGAAAATATTGCCCTGGGAAAAAAATACTCTGTCCTAAATGCGGTCAAAATCACACAAATTGTGAAGCTAAAGTTTTTAAATGCTTAAACTGCGATGGTCCCCGCATGTCCTTTGACAAAATATGCCCTTTGTTTCAGAGAGAAAAAGAAATTAGGAATGTGATGTGTAAAGAAACTTGTTCTTACAGGAAAGCGTTTGAACTTTTATCGAAAAACAAAAAGTTTTCACAGAAGATTAGCGCAGATGAAATACATACTGTAGATATATCGGAACAGACCTCGTCTTCTCGATCAAAAAGTTACCGAGATGTATTACAGTCTAACATTCCTGTCACACGGATGGATCAAGAAAAAAATGGTGAAATGCTTTTAATTGAAGAATCTAGGGAACAGGATAGACACACACAGTACAAAGGAGAAAGAAAAACAAAAATTTGATTGCAAACAAGGAGCAAAATATAGATGTGGTGAATATGGAAAGGATCGATAACAATGTTCTCGAACATCAATGCCAGGATAAGAGGCCAGGGAAGAAAGGAAAATATTTTTTTTTTTTAAATTAATACAAAAATTGAAAGAAATCATTATGTCTAATTCAGATTTTGAAGATAAGTTGAAATGTTTTTGCAAAATGACATTTAAAGAAATATGTGCGTATGTAGTAGAGATTATAAAAGATGGAGAATTACTAAATAAGCTTTTCTGTGGATTTAATGGATAATTTGAAAGTAAAGAATTTTTGTATTAATTTGCTGCAATGGAACTCACAGAGTTTAAGACCAAAATTAACAGAATCTGAGTCACTTTTGATTAAAGACCAAATACATATTGCGATTGTCTGTGAAACGTGGTTGGAGGAAGGGAGCCGTTTGAACATACCGCAATATAATATTTATAGAAGAGATAGACACGATAGATATGGCGGCGTTGCAGTAATTGCACATAATTCAATTAAAACCGAAATAAAAACCACTAGAGTTAACAACACCGGCATAGAAATGTTTTATGTTAAAATCCTTAATTGTAAATACCTAGAGAATATTATTTCTATTTACTGTCCACCCTCTGCAATAATTAGGGAATTTGATTGGGATAAACTATTCTCACTTTCCACAAACAAAACCATAATAGCTGGAGACTTCAACGGACATAACTCGAATTGGTCGTGTAAAAACGATACGAGAGGAAATCAAATCATGGATGCTGCATTAGATTATGGCTATATTCCCATAAACGAAGGCAAACCAACCAGAGTAAGATTTGTGAACAATGTACTACAGCAAACATCTCCTGATATCACCTTCACTTCGTCAGATATTGCAATTCTCTGTGATTGGCATGTGATTAATGAGAAATTAGGAAGTGACCACTTGATGATGAAAATAAAAATTAACTATCAAGATGTGCCACATTGTTTAAAAAAGAGGAATTTTAAGAAGGCTAATTGGTCAGCATACTCTAAAGATATTGAAAGCACATTTACAGAATTATGTATTTGTACGGATAGTACGCAACAAAAGTACTCCACCTTTATTTCTATTATTAATAAAGCAGCAGATAAAAACATACCTTTTATTAAAATTTGCAATGACCCTGAAAGGAATTTCAAGCCGAAACCTTATTGGAATCAGGTTCTATCTAAAGTCGTGGCGGAGAGAAGACTTGCATTGGCTCAGTTTAGACGAAATCCTACACCTAGAAACCTAGGTGTGCTAGAAGATAAAACATTAAAGGCCCAAGAAGAAATAAAACGAGCTAAGACAAATAGTTGGCAAACGTTTTGTACAGATATTGACAGTAGTGTGACTACTTCTGAAATGTGGAACAGAATGAGATGGATTAAGGGCCACAGAAGAGATAAGTATTATGTTTCAATGGATAGGAAACATGAACTTTTACGTACCTTAGCCCCTGATTCAGTTCTGATTTGTAAACCCGTATTTACATCAAATAATTTATTATTAGAATCTGAATTTAGTTACCAAGAGCTAGAAGCGTGTATAAAGAAAAAAGATACAGCGCCTGGTGACGATGACATTACCTATTCCATGATCTTTAATCTTCCTGTCATAGTGAAAACATTCTTACTTAGTATATACAATGAAATTTTTAACTCGAGTCAAATACCCATTGAATGGCGAAACATTAAAATCATTGCAATACCAAAACAGATTAGTACTTCCAATTCAGATACCAAGTTAAGACCTACGAGAATATCATTGATATCTTGTTTATGTAAACAAAATAAACTTAACAATCAAAATAGACAAAATAAACTTCACATGCCATACCACAGGCTAAATAGAATATAAGACCGAATAATGTAACATGAGAAACCATCAATTGTAATTACTCTATTTAAATGTGAATAAATGAATTTGAATTTAAAATTTTTCACCTCATGTTAAATAAAAGGTTGGAATGGTTCGTTGAACATAATATGTTGTTGTTCTCGAGCACAACGGGTTTTCGAAGAGGACGTTCATGTCTAGATTCTCTCACTCAAGTTGTCACTAATATACAGATTGCATTTACTAATAACATTCCAACGTTAGCATGTTTTCTCAACATTGAGAACGCTTATAATAATGTTTTAGTTGAAAGCGTTGTCCAAACATTAGATAAATTAAAGGTTGGAAGTCGAATATGTAACTATCTTTGGTACCTTTTGAGCGAAAGACATTTGATTGTTAGAGATGAATTAGATTTGGAGAATGATATTGTTAGATGGACTAATCGTGGGCTCGCTCAGGGAGATCCTATCTCACCATTACTATTTAATATTGTTACGATAGAGGTTGCAAAAAACATTAATAATAACATTGTAAAAATATGTCAATACGCTGATGACTTTGCAATATTGACCAGCTGTAAGAAACTTAATGATAGCGTTAACCACATGCAAACGTCCATAAATATAATTATTAAAATACTATTCGATATAATAATAATAATATCCCTGGACATTTCACACAGCACCATTTGTCCCAAGCTAAGCAACCTAATGCTTGTGTTATGGTAACAAGATGGCTGATAAACTACTTATATACAATTTTTTTTTTGTAAATACATACATATTATAGATAGAAAAACACCCAGACTCGGAACAAATACATGTAGGTCATACAAATATTTGTTCCGTGCGGGAATCGAACCCGCGACACGCAGCGCAGCAGTCAATCGCTTAACCACTGCGCCAACCGTGCCGTCATATAGGTTTAGAACTATCAACATCAAAATCACAATTATGTTTATTTAGTAGAGGATATAGAAGACAACAAGTTCATATATTAGTTAATGATATGCCGTTAGAACGAGTCGACAATATTAAATATCTTGGTATGTGGTTGGACTCCTCACTCCGGTGGGGTTGACCAATTAATGAACTAAATGAAAGATGCCAGAAAATGTTAAACATCGTTAGAGTCCTGTCCGGATCTGGGTGGAGAGTACATCCCATACATTTAAGACGCTTATACATAGCATTGATAAGAAGTCGTATTGATTACGGATGTTTTCTGTATGACAGTAGTATTAAATCAAGAGTGTATAAGATAGATAAGGTCCAAAACAAAGCTATGAGAACTATAGGTGGTTTTATTAAAACGACTCCTATACATGTAACGGAGAGTGATATGTTTGCCTCCATTATATATTCGGCGGATGTATTTAGCAATTAAGTTCTGTTCTAAAGTTAAAACCTGGGCCAATGATATCACTGGTAGGTTACTGTATAAACTTGGGGCACTTTCAACAAATAGATACTGGATAAATAAAAAGAAACCTTTAATTATATTAAAGAAGAAAAAATATATTCGACTTGCCCTTTAGACATGTATAAGTTAAATATTTGGTGTTTCATTCCAATTAATAATGTTATTAGAGCTGATTTAAAAAGTGTTATAAAAGCTAAAAGATGTTATGAAATTAATTTGTTAAGAAATTACATTTTATCAGAGTTAAATGAAAAATATGGCCAATGATTGTATACAGATGGATCAAAAAGCACCGAAATAGGAGCAGCCTACTTATGATCCAACCACTAAAGGAAGTGAGTGTTTTAAAATTGTTTCCTCGGTATCTATTATGACGGCAGAAATATTAGCAATTTCCAAAGCATTGTCCTACGTTAAAACGTTATCTAACACTACAAATGTTGTAATATTTACCGACAGCAAAAGTGCTCTTCAGCATCTGGCACGATGCGCCTCTGGACACAGAGGTGTATCGATTGCCTATGACGTGATGAGAAAAATATACTCACTTTTTTTAGATAACATCAACATAGTATTGCAGTGGATCCCGTCACATATTGGCTTGAGGGGAAATGAGGAGGCAGATAGATTAGCGAAAATGGCGGCAATCTCGGGTTTTGAAATTTATATTTTTCCTATTAATTCAGAAATATTACGAAAATTTAAGAACTATTGCTATGATAAATGGAAATATTACTTTAATGAACAGTCTAAACTAAAAGGAATTTGGTACAAAATTATACAAAAAGAGCCTCCTCGTATCCCATGGTTTGATAGTAATGTCATTGGCCGTGGTACTGTAGTTACTGCTCATCGGGTTCGTTCCGGACACATGCCGCTGAGAGCTTTTGCGTATCTAATGCGAAAAGTTAGTTCGCCTAATTGCGAGGTTTGCGATAAAAGAGAAGATGTGCAACATCTTTTGGTGGAGTGTGTCAGGAACGAAGCTGAGAGAAATAGAATTATTAGAGAATTAAAAATAAATAGGTTAGACTTAGGCATATTTAATCATTTTCTGGCCCAGCCTATGTCCCGTGAGGCTAAAATGATTTATTCATTAGTTACTATTTAAGCACTGTTTTTGTTTAGTAGTCGTTTTTGTTACGTAACATTAGATTAGTTTATGATGGGACTGGCGTGAACTGTGTTCAAAAGTCCCCTAAAATAAAGATTAAAAAAAATTAGATATTTTAACTGTTCCAAGTTTGTATGTTTTAGTTTTACTCAGCCACTTTGCGAAATACATACACGAATATGAATCACAAGAAGAACGTGAACTTAGAGAGAAAACTAGAAGAAAAGTTATAAAAAATTATTTTTATTTAAGTTTTGAATTTTAGAGAATAGATTTATAATACATCATTTGACATGATAATATTTACAGTAATTTTATAAATAACTGTTTCAGTTCTATTGACATTCTATTGAAATTTTATTAAGTTTCTGTTGACATAAATTCCTGATTTTATTATTAATCTTTACTGTTTGATTTTAATGTTTTATTGGTTTAATGTTTACTGTTCTATTAATGTTTACTGTTTGATTTTTATGTTTTCAAGGTTTAAACTGTAATAAATTAATTAGTGTACTAAATATTTCAAACACAATGTGAATTGTTATGTGAATGAATGAATGAAACTTATAACATTACTTACCAGCCGCGCCACGCGCAATCAGGCGATCGTTAACTTCTAAATCCACCATTATTATGGCTTGGAACCTGCAGAATATAAAAACTTATCAGTAAATCTCACTAGCATTATAAATCTAAGTTTCTGAAGATGTTCATCCCCTGACCCTTGCTCGAGCCAGCCCGCGCCGCTGAGCCTGTAGTTTTAAATTCGTCCCTAAATAATTCCGATCCAGCCTGTCCTTTGCAGGCGCGTTCGCAGCCCAAGACTTGGGGCGGGGGGGGGGGGGTCACAAAGGAGAAGGTAAGTTAGTAAGGCAAGTAAATCATGCAGACTCTCGACAGCTTCAATGATTGGGGGGGGGGCATTACCCCCCGGACTGCGCCTGGCCCCTTGCTGCCCTCTCCCAGCGACGCCCTAAGCCGAGGTCCGTACCCCACAGGGGGTGCCCTTAGCGTGTAGTCGCTTAGTTTTAAGTGTTTTAAGCCCTGCCTGGAAGCCTTAATTTATTGAGGCATCCACACGCAAGCCCCGTTAAGCAGACGACAACCTCAGGTTGAACTGCGAGTTGCCATTCATTACAAAAAGTTAATTCATTCATTGAAACATTCATTGCACTTTTCTATAGAACGACTGTTTTTTTTTCTTTATAACCGACGAAAAAATTGAAGTGGAAAGGAAGTGGTGAAGGGCGGGCGTTTTTGGGGGACTGTCTTTTGTAATTTTGACGTTCAAAAAGTGCTGATTCTCAGCCTAATATGAATAAATGACTTATGATTTGATTTTGATTGATTTGATTTAATCAGCGCCTGACGTCAATTGACGTATTTTCAGTAGCCAATTTTTTAAACACGTCTAAACTGTCTATGGAGTATCCTAATTTGCCAGGCCTAAACTAATATTTATCTTCTGTCCTTTTCTTAATGAAATAGAAAGAAAAAGATGCACTGAACTTAAATTTAGTTTAGTTTGTGAACAAGGGAATCGGCGCCATTGGCTATGTTAAATCTAAGATGTATGTTTTTTTTTGTTTTTGTGATCCATGTATGTTTTTGAAGCTAATAAGTTGAAAACTATTGTTGCACTGTATCTGGATGATTTCTTTATATTTTCTAATAATAGTAAAGAAACCAAATACATAAAAGATGCTTTAGCTGATAATTTTTAAATTAAAGATATACTTAAGTGAAGTCAAGAAGTGTTTTGGTGTAAATGTAACCGTAAATAAATCTGAGAAAACAATATCACTATCGCAGGAAGATAATACAAATCAGTTATAGCATAAATTTCATTTATGACTCAACTTAAACCGTTCAAACCCCAATGGAGACCAAGTCTGTTAAAAGTGAGATAAGATAAGTATTGGGGGACAGTCTTTTGTAATTTTAACGATAGAAAAGTGCTGATTCTCAGTCTATTTTAATTAAATGACTTTTGATTTGATAAGATATTTATTTTGCAAGTATCTAAGGATAATATTTTTTTTAGATGAACTGTTTCCTTATCAACAAAAATAATAGGTTGCCTTGTGTATTTAGCAGTTCTTTAGCTTACCAGACCCGACATACATGGTTTTTGAGTCAATTTATTAATTGCTATATTAATGAACATTGTTCATATTATGTTAAACGCATATCTTATCCGTTTTTATAATAAAAGGGGCCAAAGCCAACTCGCGGAGGCTTCTTAGACAATTTTAAATGATGAGGAGGTACCAACCGGCGATTATCTCTGTATGCACTATGCAGGTGCACCCAAGGACATCCCCCGGTTGATGCAGGACTATTGCAGAACATGGAAAACCAACATGGCTATGGGTTTGGATGGCTATAGTGAATCGGTAACCTTGAACTATGGAAGGACTATATCCCCTGCCTGACAAATGATAGTATAATATTCACAGATAAAATGGCAGGGGGCACACTCAATAATGGACCCCCGAAAATAGATTATAATAGATTTATTATTATAACGTGAACGGTATCGAGTAAACGAAGTTAAAAATATGTGAAAGATATGGCTATGAAATCGCGAATTCGCGACATGGATGTTGTGGGGCAACCGGCGTGGCTCCTAAGATTCCGGCTAACAGAGGCTAAATATAAATTAGGTTAGGGGAAGAAGACTAATGCTGATGAATGGATGATGTAATTCATTCACATACATACTTCTCATATCACACTCAACAAAACAAAGTACACACGTTTCCCAGTCACACACAGAATGAACCCACAGTCATTGTACGTTTTAATTTAACTTTTTACTTTTATTTTGTTTTTCATATGTTTTTCCTTTATATCACAACTTAATAATATATTCTTTTTGTGAAATACCGGCTTACCAGCTCTTCATTTACATAGGATTTTTGGTGTAAAGTATTATTATTATTATATTCTTATCATAAAAGTAACTTACACTTTCTTTTTACACTATCACTTCACTTTTGTTCGTATTTGTCTATGGCTAGTTATGTTATGCCTTATTTACTGTATTCTCAGATGAGTTTTTTTGGATAATGAGTTATTTAACATATTATTTTATAGCCTAGAAGTATGCGCCATGTTTCATTTTATTTTTCGTGTATATATTATACGCTCGTACTCTAACAGGACTGAAGTCTGAAGTCTGATAGGTGGCGAACATTTCATTACATTCATTACAAAATTACGGTGCGTTTCCACTGAACGAGTCAGAACGAGTCACAGACAAGATGAGGGCCGCGATATCGATATTTCAATCAATAACAGTCGCACGGGTCGATCAAAAGTTAAGCTGCGCTTGCCGAGATCGGCTGATTACTGGATTCGTCAATTCCTGCACGTCACCACTCCGCTCGAGAAACGCACCTAGGTCTGAAAGTGTGTGTGGAATCGTAGATCATGCATGGGTAGCTCGTCAACCGCTCCGTCGACGGAGCGTTGTGTACCACGCGCGCCTCAGGCTCAAATCACACCGAGATGGCAGCGGTCGGCAGCGAAGCGGCGAGCAGTTTCAGTCTCATATAATTTTAAACTTTATCTTCATAATTAAAAGACCGGTATTGCTTGAAAAGATCGTGCGGCCACGCGCGTCCGCCCGCGGCCGCTCGCGGCAACACGAACGTACGTTCCGGTGTGAATCGGCCCTCAATGATATGTCAGCACGAACTGATGGGGTTCGCTAAAGCCGATGCCTGCCAGGGTCGCGGGTTGTTCGAAACCCGTGCGAATTAACTAGGCACCTCGCTGGGTTGCGGGACTGAACATAATGTGCGAGGGACGTCACAACGCCAGGTGCTGATAACTCGCGCGTGTTGCACGATGTCAAATTTTTCGTCGTTTTTAATATGGCGCATACTTCTAGGCTATAAAAACAAGCCCTAAGAAAAATTCAGCAGCTCATTCGATGTCCCTCAAACCTGTGTCAGAAAATGAAGTTAGAACGGAGATAATAACATTAAAAAACTCAAATTCTGAAGGGTACGATGAAATTAATACGAATATTAAAAAGCATTCGCTATTGAGCTACGTTCAATTATAACACATTTAATTAATTTATCTTTCTCACTTGGTACTTTTCCTGAAACATTAAAAGTATCAATAAACCAATTTTTAAAAAAGGAGAAAAATCTGATGTTAATAATTATCGCCCAGTAACATTTTTTTTTAATCCACAACAATAGCTATCTTCACTCTTTTATTAAATATATTGATGAATATTAATCAAAACCGTCTTACAAGACGTTTGTTCCCGGATTTATCTAAAGCCTTTGACCTAGTGTCTCATGACCTGTTACTTCATAAACTGGAGGCAATTGGAATTAGAGGCATTTAGCGCTTCAGTGGATATCGACGTAAGTAGGTACCTAAATAACAGACAGTGGGTTACCATACAAAAGTGGACAGAAATAATGACATGATATCACACACTCATCCGAACTCAAGTTCAACAGATATGGCGTCCCACAAGGAAGTGTGTTAGGTCCAATTTTATTCCTTTTATACATAAATTATATAATTAATAAAAGCAACCATAAATAAATACAATAATAGAAATGTCGTCAGCAAACAGTGTATACTGTTTGCTGACGACATTTCTATTATTGTAACAACTGATAGGAAAAATAATACGATTGACGATCATGAGACTGATATTAATAACACTATTGAAAGTTTAATTGAATATCTAAATAGAAATAATTTATCATTATATCTTAAATAATCAGTTTTTAAACAATTTAATAAATCTAATAATACTAAATACAGTGTCAAAATGAATATACATAAAATTGATGAAGTGACGCAAACTAAATTTCTAGGCATAACTTTAGATCAAGACACAAATTGGAAAGCACATTGATACCGTCTCCAAACGATTAAATAAGTTCGTACATATATGCACATAAAAAAGTCAGAAATGAAAATGAAAAATGTTTTATTCAGTTACAAACAAAGTTCGTTCAACAGTTTTGAGGTTGACCTCTCCTTTTAAGCGTGAAAACACTTGTGCCAGGAGAGGCCGCTCTCCCTTAACTTGATTACATTTATATAATTATATATTTATTTATAACTTAGATATGAAATCTATATCGTATGCAAAAGAAAACTAGAAAATCTTAAAAGTAAGTCTATGTGAGCACTCATGCAATGTGCGCACATGTGTGTAGAAGTGTGAGTTATGGTGCTTGTGCTTGTGTGTGCGACTGTGTCTGTGGGTGAGTTTTTCTGTGCGTGTGACTGTGACTGCGTAGTGTGTGTGAGTGTGTGAAAAAATATGTGTAGGTAACGGGATATTTATTTATTGATGTTTCATACATATACATACATATATTCGTATTTATTTATTTATTTAGGTTCTTTTTATTTATATATAAATACATATAAGTGTAACATGACTTAGCATGAAATATAATATAATAATACGACATATAATACATTATTACTTATTAACACGGATAATCATATTCTCAGTTTCTTCGTAGGCTAGAGTTTTTAGCCACTCAGTCACCATCCGTTTACATTCCAGAGTAGTTTTTGTATATATTTTAAGAGTTTTATTAATGGTGTTATATAGATGCGAAGATTGATTTAAATATTGGTGCCTAGCAAAGTAAGTTCTACATGCACGTGTTTTAATTACTATATAATTTCGTCTTTTTGTTAATAAAGTGGGATCAACTGTGAGCGACTTATGTTTTTTTAGAGTGGCGTGTAAGATATACAATTTACGGATAGTTAATACGTTGGCTATTGAGTAAAGAGTAGCTGTTGGGAACCTAAGTTTTTTAAAAAACATAACCTTCAAAAGTGTCCTTTGAGCACGTTCCACCTCGAGGAATTTCATTTTAGATGCGCCCCCCCATACTGGAATGCAGTAGATCATTATTGACTGAGCCAAAGCAACATAGACCTTTTTGAGTAGTTCAACGCTAGCCGAATGTCTAAGAATTTTAAACATCCAGATCAACTTCCTAATTCTACCACCGATTAGGTCAATCTGAGAGTGCCAAGACAGCCTTTTGTCAATCAGAACTCCCAGGTATTCTGTGGTATCTATCTTGTTTATTTTAGGGCAGTTACAGCTGTTGTTAGTACCAAGGCAGTTATGTATTTTAAGACTATACTCTGGGCAAGGTTGAGTCCTACTGTCGATTGCGAAACACATATAGTTGGTCTTAGTGGTGTTCAGGGTGAGCAAATTCTTCCTCAGCCATAGGGCAGTGATAGCCAGAGCAGATTCAGCATCCCTCTTTATGATGTCCCAGGATTTTCCCGTTATCACCATAGCAGTATCGTCAGCATATGAAAAGACCATAGTGTTGCTGGAATTCAAGTTGCATAGCTCATTTATGTAGATGAGAAATAGTGTTGGCCCCAGGACGGAGCCCTATAAAGAGAGAGAAATATAACAAACGTAACAAAGGCAATAACGTCCTACCATGCATGCGATGAATCGGTGCTCCGCTATGGCTTGATAATGTGGGGCAATAGCACAGATCAAAATAGAGCATTTATTGCACAAAAAATGCATTAGAGCAATAAACGGGCTTCAACCTGACGAATCCTGTAGGCCAATATGTATTTAAAAAGCTTGGCTGGTTGCCGTTACCGTCTCTTTAAATTTATGAAACCTGTATGTTTGTGAGAAAGCATGAGGAATTGTTTAGTAATGCAGATGATTTATATCCTCGTAACAGACGAGACCCCCTCAGGCTCGTACTGGATATCCTTCCGAGACTAGCTAAATATAATAAAAGTAGTATATCTATGTGTGTACGTATATATATATATATATATTATAATAATATAGGTAACAAGAAATCTCAAGACCTTAAACATGAGATTATATAAAAATAAATTGCATGGATGGTTGACATGGTTGTGTAGTAGTTTTTATAGTGTCAAAGACTTCTTTGACAATAAATGTCAAAATAATATGCTAATGTGAAAATGTGTACGCTTATAACTGTTAAGCAAAAACATGTACGCTCTTGTTATTTTGTATTTTAACATCTTTTTATACCATTTTTTTAAGCAAATAAATATTATATTCTATTCTATTCATGGTTTTCGAGGGTGCTGAAGCCGATATTGTGGACAAAATGAAATTCCAAGTTGATTGGTTGCAAAAATGTACAAATTTTTCGTAATGGGCGTCGTTTTCATGGTTTTCGAGGGTGCTGAAGCTGCAGAAATGTAAAAATTTTCATAATTTTGACATTTTCGCCAATGAAATGAAAGCAAGTCAAATTTGAAAAAAAATCTGTTGATCCATACATTATGTCGAGTTATGCGAACATAAATCTATGGATCAACTGAATTTTTTTTCACGATTTCAGGGTTGGTCCACAGTAAAAGTTGTTCATAATGATGAGTACAATGACCCCTTTCAAGGATTAAAACGAACATTTAACGGTGTATTTGTATAAATATTTTTAAATAAAAACTTCGCCCCACTGTAGGAATTACTCCTATATCGTGGGTGCGTTTACAAACATTTAAACTCACATACACAAACAGACAGACCGGGAAAAACTACCTGTACAATAATAATAATAATAATAAATCCCTGGACATTTCACACAGCACCATTTGTCCCAAGCTAAGCAACCTAATGCTTGTGTTATGGTAACAAGATGGCTGATAAACTACTTATATACATTTTTTTTTTTGTAAATACATACATAATATAGATAGAAAAACACCCAGACTCGGAACAAATACATGTAGGTCATACAAATATTTGTTCCGTGCGGGAATCGAACCCGCGACACGCAGGCCACACAGCGCAGCAGTCGATTGTTCAGCCACTGCTCCAACCGTGTCGTCAACATATTACAACATATTATTGTATCATACCTAATACTTATATAATTATACAGTTACGGCTTAATCTTATACAACGTATTTAGTTCTGTTTGCTATCCTGTATAATGTTTTTTAAATTTTGTGTTAAGTGATCCTTTACTAATTTTGACATTTTCTGTTAATAAATCTATTTTGTTAAATCATGTGTGTTTGTGAGTTTCTTTATCCCACCATAACGTCTAAACGACTTAACCGATATCAATTGGATACCTCGATGGATGTCAGAAAATATCCCACGGGAACGTGCTACCAGGATAAAAGTATGTCCTTCCCCAGGATGACAGATGATGAGCTCTTTGCTAAATCAGAAGTTCAGTGGTTTATGTGTGATAATGTAACATACAGTTTCAAGTTCAAATCCTCCCCTTAAAAACCGAATAACCCCTTTTTGCCCCGTCGGGGGTCAATTTTCGACAACTTTACATACTTATTACTAATTATTTTCTGTCATAACCGAGATTAGTTTTTACAAAAGGTGTATCAGATACCTTTTTTTTTATCTTGGGTAAATTCTTGGAGCTGCCAGAGAAATACTTTGCAAAAGGCAACTGCATTGTATTTTTCCATTAATTGAGTTATGGAGTGGAAGCATAAATCTAGCAGACGTCTGCGATCGCGAAGGGATAACATTCTAAATTTTCATAAACGCTCCATGTATGGCTTTCGATGGGAAAAGCCTCTCTTGTTGCGAAAGCAAGATGTCTCGTGAAACTTCACTGTATGCTTCTCACCCGGTGCGAGAGTGCACTGCATAATAAGGGGCCCGTACACTGCTTGCATACTCAAGATGACTGCGCACTAAGGCATTGTAGAGTAACACCTTGGTCCTCTAGTTTTTAAACTCTGGAATTGCGCTTCAAAACTCCTAGCATTTGGGCGGCCTTTGTCACTGTTTTATCAATGTTCGCAGTAAACTTCAGCTTGCTGTCTACGATCACACCCAGATCTCGAATTTCATTCACTTGTTACTCCACCAATATCAAACTTCGTTTGAACTGGTGTCTTTTTCCTTGTGAATCTTATGTGATGACATTTTTCAGCGTTTAGACTCAAACTATTTACTTTACATCAATGTGAAATATTATTTAAATCATTCTGAATTAGGACTGCGTCAGTAATAGAGTTTACCACTTTTTATATTTTAAAATCGTCAGCAAATAGGGAAAATCTACAATGTCGTATGTGAGCAGTTATGTCATTGATGAAGATAAGGAAAAGAAGCGGCCCCAAATGAAATCCCTGCAGAACACCTGAGTTCGCGTAATATACCTCTGATCCGGAGCCATCTACCACTACAGATTGTGGTATTTTTGACCGATATGATTTCAATCATTTCAGCAGTACGCCACCGATACCAAACCATCTCAGTTTTTCTACTAGTAAGTTATGATTAACTTTATCAAAGGCACTGCTGAAGTCGGTATATACTTATTGCGTCTACCTGCAATCCCTTAACAACCTCACATGAAATTTCAGAAATAAAGGGCACCAAAGTTGTTATTGTTGAACGCCCACATCTAAAACCGTGAAAATTAAATTTCATTCGAAATAACGGTTTGTTACTAAACTTCAATTATTATATCCGACGATCCTGGTTACTTATCTCTTGTAGTGACTGTATGTACTACTCAATACCCCTATGAAAAACTTGTAAAAAAATAGACTTATTCCTATACACGCTTGCTTCTTGAAAACAACACGCACACGAAAAACAAACCACCAACGAACACAACTGCGCACGCCTTTTTTTGTGGGAAATCATCATAATTATGACTTCTCCCGCTCTGGGCGGAGCGGGAGCGCGTGTCAGACTTTTACTGACTAACCCACCCTTGTTCCTTCAGTTGCCTGTGCCAAGGGCCACGGTATCTCTTTCGAACAACCCGCGGCCCGCGTGGAACACAACGCGCCGTTGACCTGGGTCTGGTCCTTACCGGGCGGCGAGCTGCCCATTGCTCGCCGCACGCAAGCCCGCGCCGACGGTGGCCGGAAGTCGGCTGTTCACTCCCGACGTCCAGGGCGTCTCCTGTGGCGACTAGGGGCGTGAGGGCGCAGAGATTACCTCTCCCTCACGCGTTCCGTCTCCTCCTTTGCGAGCATTACTGCTTCGCAGAAGGAGGTGACGGCTTCCCATGCACTCTCGCTCCGTACCATGGCCTGAAACAGTTCTTTACAGGTCCCCCCGACATATAGAGCTACTTACAGCAACATTTTACAATCCCAGCAGAGCTATAATTAACTGATGCGTGTGTTACAAATATGCTTCTCTTCAGTCAGTCCTTGAAGCAGTGTGGGAGCCGCTACAACATGAATTACTTCAAAGGCTTTTTCTTTGTCGAATTTTTCCATAGCTTTAGTCCACTCAAAAACTGACATAATGTTTGAAAAATTCGACAACTACGTCGTTTGAATTATCAAAAGGAAAGGCATTGTTAATTATTCCTTATCATCTATGACACAATGAACAAACCGCGCGAAATGAACGCGAGATTGTCGGGATTAGCTAAGGAATTGACGTGGTTTCGAGTAAGGAATCGTTAAGTGGTCATAGTGAATTCGACATAACACAACCCTTATATCATTAATTTTCAAACATGCTGTATGCTGTTTACTGGCTCATGGCCAAAACACCCAGAGAACGCGTATTATATACCAACTGCCAGTGTTTACAGTATACCTGTTGTTTACATGAGTGCGTGCGGGGCGTGAAACAATTGATGTAATGTTACGTTTCTTCCGCTGAATCCAAGGAAACGTAGTTACTTCTGTGCTCGTATTTCAGTAAACTTAGGTTGCGAGCCCGCCGAGCTTGCGAACCCGCCGAGATTGCGAGCCCGCCGACATTGCGAGCCCGCCGAGCTTGCGAGCCCGCCGAGCTTGCGAGCCCACCAAGCCGCTTGCGCCACAGTGTAATAAAGTAAGCAGTATGACGCCTTCATACAAATCGGCCGAAAGGACGTGCTTCAAAATTTCGGTGTCTATGTGACCCATAGATATAAGAAAGAATTTCTTCACTATGTAGGGCAAACCGATCCCTTGTGTAAAGCAAGCTAAATACTTAGGTGCTATCCTCGACCTCCATCTTACTTTCAGTGAGCACATAAAGACGGTCGTTCGCGCGCCTCTTTGGCTCTCAGTAGGCTCCAATTCATACTGCCCTTAGCGTGTAGTCGCTTAGTTTTTATTAAGTTTTAAGCCCTGGCTGGAGGCCTTAATTTATTGAGGCATCCACAGACAAGCCCGGTTAAGCAGACGACTACCTCTTAGGTTGAACTGCGAGATGCCATTCCGAAAAAAAAACTCAATCCGCCAGCAGATTCTGCCTAGCTTATCCCAACTATGCTGAAGTCGGCTTCCAGTCTAACCGGATGCAGCTGAGTTCCAGTATTTTACATAGAGCGACTGCTTATCCGACCTTACCCAGTTACTGGGTAATATACGATACCCCTTGACCCCGAGACTGGTTGTCAGATTCTCGGGCATCTGACGAACCGTAACGACGGTCAAAGATAGAGAAAGAGAAGCACGGAGGGGTCTCGATGTGTAATGGATGATCACTCATCCACGGACCAACCTCGGCAAGCGTTGCTTAACCTTCGATAGCAGCAACGGCTTATTTTTATTTATTTTCATTTCTGAACTTATATTTATTTCTTTATTTTTGTTTTTTGGATTTTACTTTTTTTAGTACAGACGCTTTTAACGTGCATGTCTTTCTACATCGTTATCACATGTATAATTTCAATATGAATGATGTAACCAATATTTTGAGCAATTTTATGATTAAAAAGAGTGTCCGTGGAGTTTCTTGACCGTTCTTCTCCACACCTACTAGTACTACGCTTTGGAATGGGCAACTAGCTTCATCTTTCTGTCTGACCGATCCCTTGACTATTCAAAAGTGCCTGTAATTGGTTTATTTGAAATAAATGCTTTGAGTTTGAGTTTGATAGACCCGTGCGACTATTATTGATTGAAATATCCATATCGCGGCACTCGTCTCGTCTGCGAATGCGATGCGATGCTCGCTCAGTGGAAACGCACCGTAATTTTGTCTGTGCCTGATTCAATGAGTCACTGTGCCTACATAACTTCATTCCATTCGTTTTACATTCATACCATACACTTCAGTGAGATTATCATTCGACTGCCCGTCAACCAAGAAAAGTGAAGTGTAACATGTTGTAATAAAAAACATGCCACACTGTAAGTACCTACTAACACTATTCTCATTCCCTTCTCCTAATTAATTTGTTGTCGATGCAGCAATATGTGTTCTTTAACCCATCCATTTTTATAAGCCATAGGATAGGTATCTAATATATCTATTTTTGTTTGTCCTTATCGTAGCAACCACTCCTTTGTTAAACATATCGCGATATCACATAATATGTAATATTCTTTTATTTCGATATTAAATTATTCTTTTACTAGCTGCGTCCCGCGGTTTTACCCGCATCAGTGGCGGATTAGCCATATAGCAAGAGTAGCAAATGTTACAGGCCCCGCGCAATTGGGGACACCGAGCACCAACGCTTTCTGATCGTAAAAAAATATAAATTTATACAGTTAGTGTGTCTTCATAATGTGTACATATCGAAATGATGAAATCTATGCTTAATTTTATCGACGGAAAAAAAAAAAAAAAAGTATTTTTTTTGTTTTTTCATGAAAGTTTTAAAAATTTTGTTCGCTACTGTGATCCCAGTGTGAACAAAACGGTGTAACTTTTAAACTAAACGATCCATCGCGATGAAACAAACTTCATAATGATCGGAAGTAATTAGGCATTCTCATAAAATGAAAATTGTGGAAAAAAATCTACCCTCAATTGAAAGTAAACATGTTTTTTTTTTTTTTAAATCTGTTGTTTTTCATAAATTTTTACAATAATCGTAAAATTTCATAAATACATCATCATGTCATCGTGTGTGTGTGTGTTTCATGTTTTATTTTCGTTTTGATCAAAACGTGTTATTTCAGTCATTTCCTCCTCCTCCTCCTCCTTCATATTTTCCGCTCACTTACGATGACCTCTGTTGCCGTTTGTACCTAGCCGCTGCCGTATTTCGACCGCAGTAAGGAACCGATTTGTCAAAATTGCGAGAGCGATAAATTGGTCATCACGCGCTGATGTAGGTACAGCTAATATCGCCACTTCTTGGTGTCCTTGTGTGTAGGACGGTCTGGTCGCACCTGAGAGTTGTAAAGAAAGAAAGAAAATACGTTTATTTGCGGTAAACATGACGCAAAAAAGAACATAAAACACAAAAAAAATAAACAATAAGAAATGGTTGGGGGAAACATGCATCACATACACGTAAAACGGCTATCGCTCAGCATTATGCTGCGACCCTGTGCAAGACAGAGCCCCAGCGCTGGTTTTCAGCGACAGCCGACGCCGACGTAATGATGATGATGTACCTAATGTTGTATGCTGTACATTTAAAGTTTCACCTATCTCTCGCTGCCTTCGCCCCTGACTCCGAAGCCACACAGCTTGAGCAACTTGAGCTGAAGCTAGAGGCATTGTGTTCCAATTCTGGAAGCATAAATGACTACAGGTTAATTAAAAAATAAAATAATAAAGATTAAATGCACGACCATTTGACTATCCAGTTTTAAATCACCCGTGCTCTGTGCATTCCGTAACGTTAAGTGTCACAAAAATGAAACAAATGAACTTTTTTTTGGTCTTGCCCTCTTTTAACAAAAACAAAATATATTATGTCCTGACAAACTGCCACTCGAAATTCTCATCTGCGATATTAAAATTGCCTGTTATCGGTTTGTTTATGTTTGGGTGGATCAAACATAAACAATTCGATCGCATACGCTATGTTCAAACCACAATACCTCTCATAGTATTAGACATACAGTTGTGAATTTTATGTTGTATTGTAGCTTAGCAGCTTAGCTCAAAATCTGTCGATCTAGTAAAAAAAATAAAAAAGTTGTCGGGGGTGTTTTTGTAGTAATTAACAATTATTGGTCGAATTGCATAATTTTTCGTTTTTTTTTTTTCGATTTTCACATTTTTTTTAAATGTTATGGAATTTTGAACACATTGCTTTGTAATGCAGACGGTAGACGATATTATTGCCTTTCGAATAAGCCTATTTTTATCTCAGTATGACTAAAACTTTCTAGCTAAGATAAGATAAGATAAGATAAGATAAGTCTTTATTTGCCTTAAACATGGTATAAAGGTGTTACAGTTTGGTAATATAATATAGTCCACATGTTTAGCTATACAACATCGTGTATCAATTGCATGCAAAATACTTAGAATCTATTAGTAAGTAGAAATAAAATGTCAAAGCTATAAAACATTTTCCACAATACAATCATCTTAACATAATATTATTTAATGTCAGAAATTAATATAAACGAACAAAATTAAAAACTCATAATTGTAAACATTATTCGCAACAGTTCTATAACATTACATAATATAACTTAAAGTAAAAAAAAGGAAATTAATAAAGTCAATAATTATAAAATTAAAATGTCAAAATTATAAACATTATCGACGATCCGGTATGTCAATATTTGTGAATTATAATTTAATGTCAAAAAAATCCTTAATGTCATAAAAATTATGTTCATTCAGCCATTTAAAGAGTCTGTTTTTAAAAGAATTAATATTAAATAGCAATTTCATTTCTTTTGGAATTTTATTATAAATGCGTACACACATCTCAAGAAAACTTTTAGAGTACTTGGCTGATTTAGGAGTATCCTGCAATACAAGTCTACATGGATCCCTATTACGAGAGTATATTTGATTGACTTTCTTGAATAATTCCTTATTATTATATACAAAGTTACATATCTCGTAGATGTACAGTGAAGGAAGTGGTAACAAACCAAGCCTTTTAAAATGCGGCTTACAGGACTCGTCAGTACGGATCCCACAAATGGCTCTGATGCATTTCTTTTGCGCGATAAACGCTCTGTTTTTATCTGTACTGTTACCCCAAAAAATAAGCCCATATCGTAAAATCGATTCTATGTAAGCATGGTAGGTTATAATGGCGGTTTTTTTATTCGTCACATTCTTGACTTGCCTGAGAGCATAAACGAACTTATTAGACTTGTTGCACAAATTATCTACATGTATCTTCCAATTTAAGTCTTGGTCTATGAGTATACCCAGAAATTTTGTATGTGGAACTTCTTTTAATCGATCAATATTAAGTTTGAAATTGTATTTGGCATGTTTAGATTTATTAAATTGTATGTACATAGATTTATCTAGATTGATTTTTAATTTATTTACCTGTAGCCATTCTAGAATGTTGTCAATAGTATTATTTATGTCAATTTCGTGATCAGATTTCAATTTATACTTTTTATCAGATGTCACTATGATTGAAATGTCATCTGCAAATAATATACAATTATGATTGACCTGCTGTGGTAAGTCATTTACGTATAATAGAAACAGTAAAGGGCCTAATACACTCCCTTGTGGTACACCGCATTTTTTTACTTTGAGCTCAGAGGAGTATGAGGTTAGTAAATCTTCATTTACTTTACTAATAGCAACGTATTGATTGCGGTTACTTAAATAAGATGCAATCCACTGCAGTGCTAAACCTCTTATTCCATTTCTTTCTAATTTTTCCAATAATATATTATGTGCCACAAAGTCAAATGCTTGAGATAGGTCAAAAAATAGTCCTGTCGTGAAGTGATTGTTATTTAAAGACTTCAGGACATGGCTCAAAAGATTGTATATGGCTAATGTTGTTGACTTGTGCTTTTGAAATCCGAACTGTTCCTTTGCTATAATATTGTATTTGCTACAAAAGTCGATAAGCCTTTTGTGCATACATTTCTCAAAAAGTTTGGACAAGATTGGTATAAGGGTAATTGGACGATAATTTTTAACGTCTTTTTTGTCGCTTTTCTTGTACAAGGGTTTTACAACTGATATCTTTAGAGCATCAGGAAAAGTTCCGGTCGAAAATGAAAGATTAATTAGATATGTCAATATAGGACTTAATTCTACTCTGCACGCTTTAATTATTCTTGTACTAAGTCCATCGTATCCTTCTGAGTTAGTATTATTTAAAGCCATTATTTCTTTTTTTATTTCGTCTTCAGTCATAGCACTAAGAAACATGGAATTAGGAACTAAAGCGTTATTAAACTTATAATAAACTTGTAAGTTATTAAATGTCACAATGTTAGTCGAGTCAATAAAATAATCATTAAACGTATTCGCTATGTCAGTGGGATCAGTCAGTATTGTCTTATCTACTTCTATTTCCGAAATATTAGTGTCGCATTTTATGTTCCCAATTTCATGGTTAATGACAGACCACGTTGCTCTGCATTTGTTTTGACTATTTTGTATAAAATTAATGTTTGAATTCATTTTTGATTTCATAATGCATTTTTTGAGAATCGATGAATATTTTTTATATCTTATTAAGTACGATCGAGTTTTATTTTTATAATAAAGATACCGCAACGATCGTTTAGTTTTGCAGCTATTTCTAAGACCCTTACTTATCCATTTTCGTTTATTTGCATTAGAGTTATTAATTTTAATTTTAATTTTAGGGAAGCATAAATTATATAATAGGCATAAAAACTCGTGAAATTTATTGAATGCCTTGTTTAAGTCCGTTTCGAGGTGCGTTTCTGACCACGATATACTTGCAAGGCAGTCTTTGAATTTTTTCAAGTTTTCGTTGCAGTAATCCTTTTTATAAATAAAATATGATATGGTTCTTGGACTTTGTTCTTTTATTGGAAACTCTAAGAACTGTGCTGTGTCGTGGTCTGATAAGTACAAAGGTAGAACATCAGCAGATGTAGTTTTTATGTTACTAAGTATAAAAGACTGAAAAGCAAAAAATAATATACTATGTTCTTCACATACTAAGAATCTGCGTTCTTCTAACAATCTTCTCTTACTCTGTCCTTCTCATACGTCTGACTTTGTTCATTCTTCTTTTTCAGTCCATTCTTCTTTGGAATGCGCTTACTCTTGATATCAGGACGGCCACCAGTCGGTATGCATTTAAGCGGAAATTGCAGAGTTATTTTCAAAACAAATTTAAAAAATAGCGTAGACTCATCTTAACACCTCTCTCCCTTGATTTAATATATATATACCTATATATATATATATATATATTTAAATATATTATAAGTATATATTATAGTAATAGTATGTATGTGTATATAACCTATTTATGTACTTACATAGTTTTAAAGTTTTTTTTTATCATTGTCCCTCTCAACCAAAGCACCTGCCATCTAATCTCTTCACCACCCTTGGTTGACTGGTAGAGAATGCCTAAGGCATTAACTCCGCCTTTAATTCTTTTTGTGCGAAAAGTTAAAATAAATAAATAGGCTATTTAACCTCACGCTATGACCCTTAGGAGCTGAGCAAAAAGAAAAAAGTCGAAAAAAACGCTAAGCGAAAACGTAGTAATAGCGCGGGCGAGCGATGCGATGCGACGGGATAATAATAATAACACATCTTTAACATAACACACCACACGCTGCATTTACTTGACTTCGGTCCGTAATTGTTGCAAAAACCAGCCAAAAAGCTGAGAAAAAGAACACTCCCGAAAATAATGATAATAATAAAGAAATTTACTGACATAAAAACAGGGATGGGTCAGGGGGAACATGAGAGACGCGGACAGAAACTGGATATTTATACAATCTATAGTCATGAACAATAAATTGTAACTGAAAGTACACAGTATATAAAAAAGAAAATAACATTATATATGAAAAAAAAAACACGTAAAATATAACACCAATGTATAAATCGTACTAATATATTATATATTATTTATAAACGTGAAAGTTTGTATGTATGGATGGATGGATGTTTGTTACTCTTTCACGCAAAAAGTACTGAACGGATTTGGATGAAATTTGGCACACGTAGGCTTAATAACCAGGATTAACATATAGAATACTTTTTATCCCGATATTCCTACGGAATCGAAACTTATGCGGGTGAAACCGCGAGGCACAGCTAGTACAACATATATAGGAATTTCGTTATAGATCTTCAACAACATAAAGACACCTATTCAACAGGATCTAGATCTAGATCTTCTCTATCTAATCAGGAAACTATTGATATCAAAGAAGCCCCTTTATGTGATATTCTATTTGACGACAACTTCAATGACACTTTATCTTACAACATTCGTCACTGTAAGTATATCTTTATATTGTAATATAATAAATAAAGTAAAGTAAAATAAAGTAGGAAATAGTATTTATATATAATTTGTAAATATAGATTTGAGTTAGTCAACAACACTATCTGATAGCGTTATCATGCTGCGCTTGAGTAAAATACTAGATAGTCCCAACGTTTCACTGCCTATGTATGTTTAAATGTAAAATACAATATTTTGATTTTGTTTTTATTTCATCTACGTAGTCAGTAAAGGCGGGTGGTTTCACGTGCACTTGACGTCATATATACATACGTTACGTATACCTACGTCAAAAATGGCGCCTACTATCGTCAAACCAAAAAAACGTTGTTTAAAATTATTATTACAAAATTCAACATCTGCCTAGCCTTTTCACAACTATGTTGGGGTCGGTTTCCAGTATAACCGGATGCAACTGAATACCAGTATTTTACATAGAGCGACTGCATATCTGACCTCCACAGCCCAGTTACTGGGTAATACCTACTTGTTGTCAGACTTTCGGGCTTCTGACGGCCCGTAACGACTTATGTAAATAAATAAATAAAAAATGGTCTAAAAAAACATGTTAATAATAAACCTTTAAGGCTAAAAAGTAAAAAATAAGATGAGAATAAAAAAAAACACATTTTTAAAAACAAGCTTTTGTTTAATGAAAAACGTAACCTAAAAAAGAATGAATGACGCGAACTAAAAAGAAAACAATTTTAAGTGACATTTTTCATTTCAAATTATTTTACATTTGATGAAAAAGTGTGTACTTTTCGTCAAATGTAAAATAATTTGGACCGTTTGTTTACACAGGTGGAAAATTCTGCGCGTATATGCGCAGAATTTTCCACCTGTGTTAACAAACGGTTCGTTATTGATCAGTATTGTTACGAGCTTCGGGTTTGTGACAATCAAAAAACTGCCGATATAAATTACCAAAAATTACAGAAGGGGGCACGAGGGATCGGTGATGGGGCTCCTTTTGGCCGCTTGACCGAGGCGTTGGTCTCTCGGTCCCCAAAATTAAGGACCAGTCGTTGGGTCCCCCCCCCCCCCCGTGAGAGGTACCCCTCTCTTCGCAGAGCTCTTCGCATCACCTATCAGGACGCAGAGGGTTTGCCTCCCCCTGGCGTTCTATGGTGTGTGTGTGAGTAGTGGCTGTAGTGACTGATGCAAATAAAAAAATGACTAAATAAAATATTTGAAAATCATGCATAGATATTTGTATATGTGCATAGGCATTTGTATTAAATTAGAATATAAATTGAACGATTACATAATAAGTCATACTCCAATTATTATGTCAGAACTAAATGAGGAATTATTAAAATGTCAGAAATCTATGTCAAAATAATTAAAATGTCAAAATTATTCAATGTCAACGTGTAATTGTAATTCTAAATTAATTCGTCATATAAGTATTCGTCAATAGTGTAGGTAACAAACATTTATCAACCAAGAACAATTTCATTTTTTTCTTAAATTGTGTAAAATTTAATTCTTTTATGGCGTCTGGAATCTTATTATAGATACGTAGTGCCATACCCAGGACACTTTTTTTTATTAATGCAGTTTTACATTTATAATTACTCAAAGCATTTTTGTACTGACTACGAATTGAAACATTTCGTACCGTTGTAATTTTTTCAAAAAGGTTGGGATTTGTTTTGACGAAGATACTAATTTCTAATATGTATAGGTATCGCCGGTAACGTAAGTATTTTTAATGATTTAAAGTACGTTGCACAGCTGTCATCTATTGATCATACAGTCATACATACAGTCATTTTGCGACGCCAATCATTTTGCATTGCCAGCCCGCACGGGATTAACACTCTTACAGGGTTGGTTAATTATAAATACATACAGAATCTTTGTTCTCAACGCGTCATCGATTTTATACCCTTTGTATGAGTTGTTATACATCAGAAATAATGGAGCCGCGATGACACTCCCCTGTAGAACTCCGAATTTAACTTCTCTACTATCGGATAGATATTTAAGTTCCAATTTACGTCTAGAACATACTCTTGAGATTTCTGTATGTTGCTTACGATTACTAAGGTACGATTTTATACGGCTCAACACATTCCCTCTAATGCCGTGCCTGTCAAGTTTGTTTATCAGGATATTATGATTAACGTAGTCAAAGGCTTTGGTCATGTCCGTAAATATAGCACAAACTGGTGTTTTTTTGTCAATATTCGTCATTATATTATGTAATAAGTCATATATCGCCATGTTAATATTTTTATTCTTTTTAAATCCCTTTTGCTCATTGGTGAGAATGTTATACTTATCTAAAAATGAAAAAATTGATTCATTTATATGAGTTTTTCGAAGATCTTGGAGAAAACAGAGACAGGGGCAACTGGTCTATAGTTTGACATGTCTTCTTGGCTATTTTTTTTATGTAATGGTATTATAATGACTGTGTTTAGGCTGTTTAGAAAAATTCCTGAGTTTATACAGAGATTAATTATATGACACAAGGGAAGAGCTATAACATCAGAAACAAATTTCACAACTGAAATTGCTATTCTGTCATACCCTAAACTTTTTTGTTTTTAAATATTTTAATTATTCTTATTATATCAGCCGGTATTATAGGAGACATAAATATTGAGTTTGGATTGTTTTCGATCCCAAAGACCTTGTTATTATTATTACTTGCAGAGTTTTGTACTTGATCGACAAAGAAATTATTGAATGAGTCTGCAATTTCCTTGGCATCCCTAATAGTAGAGTTGCCTATCTTGATTTGCATGATAGGATCTTTAGTCTGGTTACTACCGTTTATTATTTGCCAAGAGGCTTTAGACTTATTCGTTGCTTTTTTATAATGTGGTTATTTTGTGCTTTTTGTGTGAGTTTTACAATTTTTTTGAATCTTCATGCATAAATTTTGAAATTGTTTTTGTTTTCTATTGAAGGCGATTTTCTATATTTCAATATTAATTGTCTTTGTTTCTGACTACAAGTTCTAATCCCTCGAGAAATCCACTTGATTTCCTTGTCCGATTTTATGTTAATTAATTGAATTGGAAAACATAGATTGTATAAAAGACGAAATAGCTCTATAAAATTGTCATAAGCCTCATTCGGATTAGTAGTCACAAGTACATGAAAATCGTTGAAATCCCCACATTCAATCCCCCATTTCAACATGACATTCTGAATAATATTTAATTATTTTTTACTGTTGACATTTTTAAATTATTATTTTTGCTGAATTCATTTTAAATTGATTATAACTTATATTTGTACGCCGTCATCGGCAAAACATAGTGTACCTATACATAATATTTTAATAACAACACCTGTTTTTACACCACCTATGTTTTACAAATAAAAATACTTTGACTTTGTAGTTATCAAGGTGGGTAGTTAAAAGGCTCTTTACTCGATCCGATTGCGAGATTGATGGTTCGTTATATCAACAGCTTAATATTTAAGTTCCTCGACGGTTACAACCAATCAAGGGTCCAAAAATAAAAACATTACCTGAATCACCATCAACATTTTTATTAATATAAACATACTATACGAGATCACAGAGAACAGAGAGACTCATTTATTGCCCTTTGAATAAAAATAGTACGAATCCTATCGCTGGGTGCAAAAAACTGTTTGGTACTGTGGTGAATCTTTACTTCAAAGTAATTCATGGCGACTGCTTTCAAAAGCATTGGAACTCTTTTTTGGAATCCATTCATTTCGACCACAGGCAGCAATCCATTTTTTTCGAATATCAGGGTTGTACGGGAAACTGTATTAAAAGATAAAATTACATTACTTATTGAAATGATTAAATCAAATAATTTCAATATCTGCTTCTATTTTTAATTCTATAGCCGTATTATCTTGTCAATTTATATTATTTATCTAATGAATATTGTATAAATCGTTGTCACACTTTAAATTGAATTTTAATCTAGGTTTTACAAAACATGAATATTAATATTATGTTAAGGTTTGTGACGGACAAATGGGAAATTACACGACTCGATACTTGCAACACTGAATTTTAGGTTATGATAAAAACATTATTTTTAAACGCGATTTTAAGTCTTGTAACCACTCTTATTTTGACAAAAACTGATACTGTGTCACATAAAAAAAAACTGTTAACACACAGTACATTGTTTTAATAACCAAAACATTTAAGAAAACTTGAAACTTAGTACGTATGATAGGACAATCCTGGTATTTTCCGCTCACTATCGCTTTTACAGATAAGTACACTGCGCCGCGTTGTATTATAGGTTTATCTCGGCTTTAAAACAATATATGCAAGCAAATACATTAATAAATGATGTAGAAAAGTGCCAAAATAAACTTCACAATTTCACAAAGACGAAATAACTGTCAAAGTTTGTTTAGCTACATAAGTTGCTGGCCTTGAAAAAACTGGCACGCACTGAGAGACGGTAATAGTATAGCTTTGTCCTTTTCTGTTACATGTAATAACGCAATACTATAACGATAATTCCCGTGTTGTCCCAACCCTATACATATCAGGGCGGGCAGCACTAGCGATCGACACAACAACGATCGATAGTCGACTTGTATTCGGGAGTGCGCAGGAGAGTGACGTGTTGTATTAATTCCACTCAATATACGTGTGATCCCCCCCCCCCCTCCCTAACAGAATTATCCCTTTCTTGTATTTTATTTTATTTTTATTTCTTTAGGACAACAAACAATTGCGTAATGATGCTTAATACTAGTACAATTAGATTTTAGGACATTTGAGTAATAACGCAACCAGCACCGTTATCCGCATAGTAATACAATAAAAAAAATTAGGTATAAGCAAACTTAAGTAAACAAGGGATTAACTATTATAATGTGATTTACACAACACTTAGTAAAAGGTGAGAACTTTTAACAGTATATTGTACAATATAACTCAATGCTGCGAAACTCATCATCAGATCTTAACATAATTGAAATGTGCATGCATTTCAATTATGTTAAGATCCGATGAACAGAAAATAATTTGCAAATACGTCTGTATGTATATGACGGAATTAAGTCCGAACATACAGAATAAAACACATAAAAATAAAGTTAAATGACATAAACATCCAAATTGAGAAACTCCACCTTCTTTTGAAGTCGGTTAAAATATAAACGAACGAATCTGTAAAATGTGGACATTATGAGGAAGTATGATCAATTTTTACAGAGCTTAACTTTTATTAATATTATTTATTTACATTATTTATGCTAACATTAAAATAATGATATGTATGTACATGGGAAAAAATAAGCAAAATAATCATAGGGCATCAAAAAATTCGTCCGCATCGCTGTCAACAGGAACAGTGCCTAACAGGCTGGCAGCATTGCCACGTTGTATGGCGATACTAATTCTTTGGCCAAGAAACAGGCCAGCCCTCTGGTCATGTGAAGAGTCGACTAACCGCTTGGCGATATCTCGAAAAACCAAGCAGGCACTCGGACCCCATGGCCCTAGTGTTTCAACCCCAAACGGCTCGAATATATAACTCCCAATCAGGTTGCAATATTTTCGCCGTTTGAGGTTTTCTGCACCAGCAGCAGCCGCTCCAGCACAGCCCACCGTGCTAAGAAGATGGGATGGCGCAAGGGTGTCGACACATGTTGCATCCCACACCAAAGGTCTGCCTAACTTCCAGGGCATTATGGTCATTCCGTCTGGTCTCTTCCCATCGTCGCGTGCCAGGCCGTTGGGTTCTAAAACAGCTGGCACCCCGGCGGTGACAAGAGCACGACGGATGATGTCATTAATGCTGGCGTGCCGTGCTATCCGACCTGCGCTCCTACTGCAGGATAGGCCATGGTGTCCGAGGCAGTCGACAGCTTCACCGCACTGACAGCGATGCGGAGCCCCACAAGGAGCGCCCAAACGCAGACAGGTAGCGAGCCGGAAGGTAGTGTCACCCAGCATAGTGCCTAAGTTGGGTGACGGAAGTGCTAATTATTTTTACACAGATACATTTCTTGAATTGGGTATGTGACAAAACAAACAAGTCGATATCAGCGAAATTATCGTTGTAACTTTTCATAATACGGCGTAAAGGAGCTCGTTCGCCTGCGTTAGTCCTGCACGGCTTGGGGGCAAATAGAGTATGAGTATAAGTATCGCGAATACGTTGGGAGCGACTAGGTATGCGAATATAAATCTGATTTATTAGGTTGTAGGAATGAAATGGAGCTACCCGTCGTCTATACTTTTCTTTGTCTAAGGTGTTGCCCCTGCGACACTGGCAGATCACAAGAAAATAACAACAATCAAGACCAATCAGTTGTTTGACTCGTCTGTCCATAACACTTAGTAATAGTGTTTTTTTTTACTTTTCAGCGCCCAAACTAGCGAAAAGCATGTTGGTAACCAAGCTGGAATCAAATTGGTTGGTACCACCCCTGCGACCGACTACAGAGACCCTGGCCCTGATGCCCTTGTCGCCACGAAGTCATTTATTCCGAAAACAAGGCGTTCGTACATACTGTCTCATCGTTTCTCATCTGACTTTAGTACTGTTGCTGGGACTGATAATTTTTTTTTTATTGTTGCACAAGTTTGTCATCGTGGTAAGTGGTTAATATCAGAGACCAAATGCCTCTTTTTTTTCTCTCCTATGTAATTATTAAGAAATGGCTACAGGTGCTGCAGCCATATCCTATAAAATGGAAGACAGAAATTCTGTATTCCCACTCTGCTCGCAGACCAACTTGAGCACTTATGTGCTGAGCAGCTTTTACATCCCCTATGCCTTACGCCAGCACATCAAGCTACTACAATTTGTCAATTTTCTTTAATAGATTTTCAACTTTATCGCTAAAGCATTAAAGGTCAAGGGTTAATTGGGAAAATTTAACAGTTTCGGGTAGCTTGACCTGCTGGCGTCTGTATTATAATGCTATCTCACTGTCCTGATAATGGAGATGGTGGTGCTCTGTTACGAACAAGACTAGAGAGATGCTGTCAAATATGAACGAATTACTGTATGCTTGGTGTAGTAATATAAGTTGCTCTGTTAAACAGAAAAGGATCTATTTAGCAGAATCACAGCTGCAAATTCCAGGAGAAAAAATAAACAGGTAAGAAACTTACTACTATTTGGTTATTTCAATATTTAATTTGAGTAACTACAGGGTTGTGGAAATGTGGAGGTCAGTGGGGCAATTCTCGTAATTTTGAGAATGTTCACAGTCTGATCCAGGCGCGGTCCGAGGAGGGGGGGGGGGGGGGGGATGTCGTAGCCCCCCCAAAATCATTCAAGCTGTCGAGAGTGCATGATTTACTTGCCTTACTAACTTAAGTTACTAACTTACTACTTGGTCAAAATCTTGGGCTGCGACCGCGCCGAGTCTGATCTGATCTCTTAATCTGTCTAAAATACCTCCAATTTCCCTAAATTTTTGACAAGTATTTGACATTGATTGTTGCTAAGATGAGATTGCGACTAGATTTTCAATGTTTTTAATTATGGGGATGGGGCATCTGATAGGCAGCTGCTCCATGTAAAAGACCAGTATTCAGCTGTTGGTTGGACTAAAACTGACCAACCCCTATATTGTTGGGAAGAAGTCAGGCAGACGATGTAATCAATATATCTAAATTCAAATTTTATTTATGTTTCAAACTGACATGATTTCAAGTTAAACAAATATCAACTTTATTTTAATGGATGTTGATTTTAGAATGACTAGCACTACCTATTGAAAATGTTATAAAAATGTTTTAAATTGTAACCTAAACTGAACTTTATCCTGTAGGAATTAAAGTTATTTTTCCATAAACTCATATTTGTTTACATTTTTGGCGAATATGTCGCGATTCAAATTTACATATCACGAGATCCTTCGCGATTTCAGGATAAAACAATCAGGAAAATGTGTCGTGCCTGCAAACCCTGAGCACAGTATATACATGATAGCAAACGTCCCAGGTGCAAAACCCGGTGACAGTTTCGAGTCACTGAAACTGACTGTCACTTGTCTACCTGGCTATGGAGTCTTGGAGACCGAAATAGTCGTCTGTGTCGATGGATTGTGGTCTCATTCTATTCCACAATGCGTCCGTAAGTATAGAACGATAAACTTCCTATTCTGGCAATAATAATGCCTAAAATCCTTTGAATGCGTAGTTTAGCAGTTTTTTTGGCTTAAGCAATGCTTTCGATAGGGTGTGTAATTTGCGCGCCTCACGTGGCAGAATGTGATGAGACCATTTGTTAATTTAAGACCATTTAGTGTACCGTATTCAGACAAATAAATTAATTTGAATTTGTAGTACTACCAGTAAAGTAAATACAAATTATTGGCTAACAATGCGCATGTATGTTTTATTTGATTTTGTAAAAGTTGCCGAAAATAAAGTCATTTTAGAAGTATTTCGTAAGGTGTTCCTTAAAAAAGTTCCGATCTAAATAAAAAAATACATAAGTACTAGAAATTCTTACACTTTCTAGTGTCCTCGACTAAAACGTTCCACCCTATCTTCCAGGTGTCTGCAAACTAGACAACAACCCATCGGTCCACTACCACTGCCTCGTCACCGGCTCCATCGAGGGCATCCGCACCTGCAAAGCCTACGAACCAGTAGGAACAGTTGTAAAACCCGTATGTGACAGCTCGGAGCACTCAGTCGCGGGTCTCCCCCTCATGAGATGTATCAACGGAAGCTGGAACTACGTCGCGGTCTGCTCCCCAGGTTCGACCAAAGTCTTTACATAATAATCCTCATATATTTGGGGTCCCTGTCTTGCACACACCTGAGTATGTGACAAGTACGACAATAACTGTATGAGGAACAGGGTGTAAAGTTCACTCATCCTCCAAAGAAAATGCCCATCCTTCAAATCGGGCCGTTGTAGAAGCAGAAGAAGCTCTTCATCATCAGCCTATAGCAGTCCACTGCTGGACATAGGCCTCTCTTATTGCTCGCCATTCAACTCGATTTTCGGCAACTCTCATCCAGCTAATACCAGCTATCCGGCAAAGATCGTCGCTCCACCTAGGCTGAGGGCGTCCCACCTTACATTTACCGATTCACGGTCTCCATCAGGAACACGTCTACCCCAATTGTCCCATCGGACCCCATCGGTTCTACGGCTAATATTGCAGACGCTAGTCCTAACTAATATTATAAACGTGAAAGTTTGGATGGAGGGATGGATGTTTCTTACTCTTTCATGCAAAAGCTACTGAACGGATTTGGATGAAATTTGGCACACAGATGGTTTATAACCAGGACTAGCATATAGGATTTTATCCCGATATTTCTACGTGATCGAAACTTATGTGGGTGAAACCGCGGGGTGCAGCTAGTTAATAATAAATGTATATAATAGAGGGCCTAAAATCTTTAGCAGTCGTTACGGGTCTTCAGAAGCCCGAAAGTCTGACAACCAGTCTTACAAAGGGGTGTCGTATTACCCAGCTACTCCGATCCGAGAATCCGACCCCAACATGGTTGGGAAAGAGTGAGGATGATGAATAGAGGGCCTAAAACTGATCCTTTCGGCACACTGCCTGTAGTGTTTAACATCAATGATCTGTAGTTGTTATTATACCTGTTTCATTGTATAGAATCCACTTGGATAATCATTTTTAGGGTTTCGTACCCAAAGGGTAAAAACGGGACCCTATTACTAAGACTTCACTGTCCATCTGTCTGTCTGTCACCAGGCTGTATCTCATGAACCGTGATAGTTAGACAGTTGAAATTTTCACAGATGATGTATTTCTGTGGCCGCTATAGCAACAAATACTAAAAATATAATAAAATAAACATTTAAGTGGGGCTCCCATACAAACGTTATTTTTTGCCGTTTTTTGCTCGATATTAATAACGGCAACAGGTACGCGCTTGAAATATTTACAGAATATTTAGTTTATTCACTTTAAAAATAAATAATTAAAATAAAATAAATATTTAAGGGGGCTAATGTTGTATAGATAATGGAACCCTTCGTGCGTGAGTCCGACTCGCACTTGGCATGTTTGTGATGAGTAGTTTATGGTCAATAGTATCGAATGCCGCGCTTAAATCCAAATAAATACCCTTATTTTGCAATTTATTTTAGTAATAGTCAACTCAACAAAGGAGTTGTTGAGTGCGTGAGCTAGAACCTAAGCGATTTCTGCAGAAACTTGTTTTTTCGAAAATTTTCACCTTCCCGGAACGTGTAGTTCGTAAATCAGTAGACATTTTATGAGTTTTCATTACATAGAAGATAATTTTTCTCTACGACGCACCATTTTAAAATATTAACGAAAAACCTTAAAGTGGGAACTTGTATGCCCCCCCCCCACTCCTAGATGCGGGGACTTTTAGTATGTGTACTCCCTAAGCACCCTGAACAACTTACTGAAGAAATCGCGTAGGTCCCAGCTCACGCATTATACACCTTTTGGGTTATTCGTTGAGCGGACTATAACTGATTCATTTATTACATATAAATAGCATCTGAGTGTGGGCGAGCTACTTCAAATGACGTGGACCTCGTGACTCGTGGACCAGCTAAGCGAATAGAGATGCCGTGGCATGTTGGCATCTACCGGAAGACTACTGAACCTTACATGCAGATCTGTGGCGGGTCCCTCATTTCCAACGGGCTTGTTATTTCTGGTAAGTGATTTTTCTTTACCAACTTCTGGGTCCTTGTACAGACGCCAGCAGGTCAAACTACCCGAATCTGTCAAATTTTCCCAATCAACCTTGAAACTTAAAGCGTTAACGAGAAAGTTGAAAAACTATTAATGAAATTTGACAGATTGTAGTAGCTTGATGTCCTGGCGTCTGTACATATTATGAAGGCCGTTTCTGGTCTTTTGTCACGATAAGTCAATCTACTCTGCCTTAGATCTCAGTCTTGCAGTCCACGGTTGGACATAGGCCTCTCCTAAATTACGGAACAAGGCCACAACACTCGGTTCCGTGCCTTCCGCACCCAGTCGCTGTTTCAAGATCGTCGGTCTCTCTAGCTGGGGGGCGACGACCCAGGTCACCGTTACCGATACGCAGCATTTGAGCTACAATAGCTCTCGGTCCTCCGACAGACTTGGTGGGCTCATTGCCACCTCCGCTTGCTACCTCTGCAGGTTATATTGCCGTTCCATTATCTTACAGTATTTCATCATCTTTGAATACTATAACATGTTGTACTTAGTGGTGTGAATAAATAATTATTAGAATGATAATGGTGCCGATTCTTTTGTTCACAAACTAAACAAAATTTATGTTGAGTGCATATTTTTCTTTCTATTTCATTTAGAAAAGGACAGAAGATAAATATTAGTTTAGTCCTGTCAAATTAGTCAGCGCCTGAAGTAAATTGACGTATTTTTAGTCGCCATGTTTTAATCACGTCTAAAATGTCTATGGAGTATCTTAATTTGACAGAACTGAACTAATATTTATCTTCTGTCATTTTCTTAGTGAAATAGAAAGAAAAAGGTGCACTGAACATAAATTTAGTTTCGTTTGTGAACAAGGGAATCGGCGCCATTGTCAACGTCTGTCTGTTTAAAGTACCTAACTTATCCAGCAAAGAAATAAATTTGTTTTATTTTTTTTTTGGTGTCAATTAACTATTTTTTTATTGTTTCCAGCTGCTCACTGCTTCTGGGACGAGACCATCAAGCTACTGCCTGCTTCCATGTTCGCGGTGGCAGCCGGCAAGATCTACAAGAGTTGGAATGACCGCAGAGATGTGGACGCGCAGAAGTCTGATGTAAGTAACCTTAGACGGAAGAATTTTGACCTTTCAGTACCATTACGTTATTCATTTCATTCATTAAAATTTTAATGAAAGAAACACAAATAAATAAAGGTTAAAATCACGTAATTACTTCCCAGAAATTGATCCCTAGTAGGGATTAGTGCGTTTTTTTATAAAAAATCAACGGGTTCGATTCCTGAATGAAATATCGATTTTTCAAAAATCTAATGACGCAGTTTTAGTTCTTATCAAAATCGAGCCCGAGACTCCTTTGAGTACTTTTCGCTATTCCTCATAGCTTCGAATTTGGCCATACACGCCCACTTGAAAATTTCACCCTGTATATATATGTGCCTCATATCTGTGCCAGAAAAGTCGACTTCAGCAGTAATGTCAGACACATGCTGTCTAACAAACTGACGTTGATACAGCTCGTTTAGTCTATTTTCACAGCGTTATGTCCTACGGTATTCTGCTGTGGGGCAAAGCCGCTGATATACAAAATATTTGTCCTTCAAAAACGAGCCGTTCGAGAAATTTACCAGCTAGGTGCCAGAGTTTCTCTAAGAGATTTTTTGAAGATATTGGTATTCTCACGGTTGCATCACAATTCATCTTTGCCAACATCTTATATATTAGACAAAATTTACACTTGTACACTAAAAACAGTGATATTCACAGTGTTAACACTAGAAATAAGGACAAGCTACGTGCCCCTTTTCACCGGCTGCATAAGGTTCATAACTCATTTGTTGGGCTTGGTATAACCTTTTATAACAAGATACCCTCTTCTTTTCTAGACTTGCCTTTTGATGCTTTTAAAGCTCAAGTAAAATCCAACCTTTGTTCAAAGGCATATTATTCCATCAACGACTACTTACACGATAAGAATAGTTGTCGCCATAATTTAACGCAAGACAATGTTTATGTTCCTTCTCCAGAATTAGCTTATTGACAGGTTATTGTTACTAACTTATTTGTTTATTTAAGTTACTTCGATGGTCGTTTAGCATTTTGTGACTTCAAGTGACAGCTATGTGAACAGAACACAGCAATCAAAGAGTACTATAAGAAACCGGACAGCAATGCATAAATATGTAAGCTGTCACGCCCTTTATGCCTGGAGGCTTTTATTTGGGTAGTAAGTTTTTTATTTTTTATTTACATTTTAATTAATTATTTTTTAGCTTGAGTACGTATAGTTTATATTATATTTGTTGGTATATTGGCGTGGCTAGCTGGCATATGGCAAATAATTTAATTTTATGTTCTGGTCTTGTAGTTGATTACCGAACAGGTACCTAGTAGTGTATACAATAAAGTATTTCTTTTTTAATTGAACAGACAGCTGTGCTGCTGGGGAGTTTGATGCGTCACTTCTTCTTCCCAGCAATAGCACTAGGAAGTGGTGAAGGGCGGGCGTTTTTGGGGGACTGTCTTTTGTAATTTTGACGTTCAAAAAGTGCTGACTCTCAGCCTAATTTGAACAAATGACTTTTGATTTTGATTTTAACGTTAGTTTTGTTATTAACCTTTAGGGACAAGTGCCGCGACTTACGAGTTGCAGGTCGTAGGTTCGAATTCGAACGCAGACAGGCGCTTTACTTTGTGTAAATTACTTCATCACCACTGCTCTCAAAACGGTGAAGTAAAACATCGTGAGGAAACCGGCACGTCCTAGAATAAAAAAATCGAAGACATGTGACATCTACCAACCCGCACTGGGCCCGCGTGGTGGATCACGGCCCACTTCCTCTCACCAAGAGGAGGCCTGTGTCCCAGCAGTGGGAACATTATTGGCTGATTATGTATTTATGACAGACGTTACATTATGATTAACAGATAAAAGAAATCAACATCCCGCCCCGGTTCCAAGGCAGTACGATGAACTTTCAAGATGACATAGCAGTGCTGATGCTGGAGACTCCTTTCGAATACACACCGTTCGTCAGACCAGTCTGCTTGAATTTTGACGTTAACTTGGAAACGAGACAGCTGCAGCCTGGAAAGAAGGGGAAGGTTAGTGACTCTTAAATAAACTTTTATCAGTTCCGGACACAAGTGGGAAGATGTAAGTCCAACCTGGTAAAGTCTACCTTGACGGAACGGCAGTAGAGTGTGATGTTCTATGTTATGGGTTTGGTTTCCGCACGTAGTCTTTCAGGTGGACCATTGTGCGTGGGCCATGGTGGCCGTCGGTGGTTGTTTCAGAGTAGAGTGTGATCGTGGAGCGATGTCGCAAACCATGCTCCACCTCCTATCCTGCCCTCTGTGTCCCAAAACATGCAGTCAAAGTGACCTCTGCGCTGCCACTGACGACGCCGTGGAAGTGGCAAAGTTTTGGGCCACCATTAAAATAAAGTTGATGTTTGATTAACTTGAAATAACGTCAATTTGAAACATAAGTTTTGAATATTGCCTTGCCGAAAGGAAGTCTGTGATTCTTCCTATCCCTTCAAGAAATACTTGGATAATAAATGATTTTATTTCTGTAAGTAAGTTCATATAAACTTTTACATGTCAGTAATATTTTAATTTTCTTTATTCACAGTCTGTTAGACATTATTATGTACTCTTAGTCAGATCATGTGAGAACCATGTAAAGTCTATTCAAACTAATGTTTCAAATTGATAATATTTCAAGTTAAACAAATATCAAGTTTATCTTATTCAAAATTAGGTTGATTTCAGAGTGACTAACACTATTGAAAAAGTTATAAAAATATTTGAAGTTGTAGCGTAAACTGAACTTTATTGTGTGGGAATTAAAGTTATTTTTCCATACACTCACATTTCTTGACATTTTTGCCAAATAAATCGCGAACGCAGATTAGGTAAGTGTCTGAGATTGTCTTATGAGGAAAGGTGAAGGGCGGGCGATTTTGTGGGACTGTCTTTTGTAAATTTGACGTTCAAAAAGTGCTGACTCTCAGCTTAATTTGAATAAATGACTTTTGATTTGATATGAAAAAGAAACACACAGATTTGAGTGGACCTGTCCAGTCATTTAAGTAATCTCCTTCCAGGTGGCAGGTTGGGGCCCCGCAGCAGAACACGGTGAAGCCTCTCAAGCCCTCAAGGTCGTTGAACTGTCCTACGTGGGCATTAAGCAATGCATAGCAGCAATGAGACGGGAATCAAGAGAGTACCTCACGAGCGATAAGATTTGCGCTAGCAATGGGAATGGTGAGTTAAAGAAAATTATATATAGATTAGAGAAATTATATATATATATTAGATACCTCTGACAGCAAAAAACATAAAGATCACTGTGATTTTGACAGGCTAGTCGGTGGAAGAAATAGTGGTCCGTGGATGGGTGACCATCTTTACATATCAAGACCCCTCCGTGCCTCGGAAAGCACGTTAAGCCGTTGGTCCCGGCTGTCAATCGTGGATCTTTGGCAGTCGTTACGGGTCGTCAGAAACCTGAAAGTCTGACAACCAGTCTTACCAAGGGGTATCGTATTACTTAGTAACTGGGTTGTGAAGCTCAGTTAAGCAGTCGCTCCATGTAAAATACTGGTGTTAAAAAATGGTGCACCTTGTGGTGATGTACCGAGTTGGGGACGGGAACAGATGAAACTATGTTCTATGTTACGGGTTTGGTTTCCGCACTTAGTCCTACAAGTGGACCATTGTGCGTGGGCCATGGCGGCCGTCGGTGGTTATTCCAACCAGCCCACCTCCCTCCAGAAGCTTATTAAGTCTCCTGGTCTGTTGAGAACATCTGTGTAAGATCTGGGTGTCCCGAGGGTGTCTGACCTAATCTGGGTGACGCCTGTGCACTCAAAGAGCACATACGCAACGGTTTTCTCAGCCTCCTCAGATGGAACAAACTCTTGACCTTTTCCCAGATGCATCGCTATGCAGAGGCGACAGCGGTGGCGGACTAGTGTTCCCTGTGACGTCAGAACACGGCACATACCGCTACTACCTCAGAGGAATTGTCTCCATATCCCCGAAGATTGACAACTTTTGTAATAGCTACTCTCTTACTACGTTCACACAGATACTTGCACATGAACATTTTCTTATGCAGTTCCTAATAGAACCAATATAATGCGTAGGCCAAAAGCGAGGCCACACGATGGTTTACTGGTGCTTTATGATGTCTGAGCAGTGATGCTGCTTCATCCTAAATAGCCAAGTGACGAATGAATAAAAGACGACGCAAAACACGCTCAACGGACAAGGTGAACAGAGAAACTTAGTTTTTTTTTTCCAAAAACTCTAAAATCGATCCTAGCGCTTCAATGAGAAACCCTAGAAACTTACCAATTATGGTGGTTTGTACCTTTTATGAACTCAAAGCATCATGTGAAATTAGATGTTTCTACTCCAACTACTTAGATAGTTATTCCATTTTAATTAAAATCTGGCTATGATATAATGTAGGGCTCCAATACATGAGTTATACTGACGGTAATTATTATGATTCAACTAATAATTAGTACTTTTACTAAATTGTTTATCCTACAGTTTCAGCTGAAAAATCCTTCTAACTACTCAGATATAAGAAAAAAACCATAGGAAAAGAAATCACACGATTAACCGAACAAATTCGAATGACTGCATAAAAGCGGCCGCACAGTACATTGTGCCAACCTTAAGGTTGGCACAATGTAATCTCCCCCCCGGTGGGTGCCCGCATTGTCGAGGCGGGGGGGCTCAGTAGCCGTGGCTTGGAGAACCACGGTGAAGCTAAGAGGAACCCGAGGAGTGGCCGCTCGTCTAGGCTGTGCGGAAAAGCCGACGACGTAGCGACCGGCGGGTAGGTGGCGGTGCCGCCTGGGCGACATCGCAACCTACCCGAGGCGGGCCGCGATGTCCCCCGTGTGGGAGACATCGCGGCTGAGGATTGGAGGCCGCGGCGGGAGAGGAGTGTCGGTGTTACGTTGCCGCTCTCCCTACCTTCCGCGGCCTTGACGGGGCCGCCACCGTTCGATGGCGGAAACTTTAAGGATTTTAAACAATTTAGTAAAGGTACTAATTATTAGTTGACTCATAATTACCGTCACTTAATAATAACTCATGTATATTTTGAGCGCTACATTATAAGAATGAATAATAATAACAATCAATACATTCTAACTACGAGTAAGTTGTACTACTGAGAAACAAAATTTATAACAAAGTCTACAATTTTTAATAGTGTATACTTATCGTGTTTATAAGACAAGTTTTAAAAAAAAGCATTTGCATTTATGTACATTATTTGAGTTCATTCATTCTTGCACCACCTCACTATCTTTTTTTTTGTCAAAATCTGGTAACCCTTCAACTGTCAAGTTACTGAATACAATTATGAGCCGAAGTATAATTATAAATTTCGGGCACAATTTCACGAGATGACGTACAGTCACGAGCAAAAGTATGTCATACACTCGGTTTCATTCAAAAGCGATTTACTCCTTTATTTTTTAATGAAATTTTATGTTGTTACGAACATAGCACTTTCGAACCCATAGGTTTATCTAATGTGTCGTATTTCAACGTTGCATTCGTTATTTCACGAAAAAATCGCATTTGAAAGTTGACATATTGGTGCTCGTGACTGTACTAATTTTCTGTCAAGCCGAAATCCTGAAAAGCGACGTTCGGCTAGCGTAACGCATACGGCGAAATCACAATATCTATTCTGTGCGACGACGCAACGCACCGGCAACACATCGTGTGGCCTCGCTTTTAGAGTCGATTAGTTATCGCGGCGTCCGACTTTCGGTTCGACATTCGAGACATTGGGAGAGGCCAGAGGAGGTCAGTGGAAAAAATTAAATCCTTGATAAGATAATGGCGCCGATTCCCTTGTTCACAAACTAAACTAAATTTAAGTTCATTGCATCTTTTCTATCCATTTCAATAGGAAAAGGACAGAAGATAATTAGTTTAGTCCTGTCAAATTAGTCAGCGCCTGACATAAATTGACGTATTTTTGGTTGCCAAGTTTTTTAACACGTCTAAACTTGTCTATGGAGTATCTAAATTTGACAGGGCTAAACTAATATTTATCTTCTGTTTCATTATTTTTAGAAATAAAATTAATACTTAATTCATTAATAAAAATCCTTTATTCCCAGTAGTTCCATGTAGCAAGTTCCACATGGAACTACTGCAACTCACTAGTTCCGTGTATACAGGGTGGCAGGGACATCGACACGCAAACTGTAACCATGGATTCAGCACATGAGTTTAGACCCCACAGGGTCGAAATTTTTCGTCGGTTATTAAAAAAAAAATTGCTGTTCCATAAATTTTGACCGCGTAGGTATTGCACTTTTCTATGAAACTGAAGATATTTTTTTTAATAACCGACGAAAAATTTCTACTCTATGGGGTCTAAACTCATGTGCTGAATTCATGATTACAGATTGCGCGTCAATGTCCCTACCACCCTGTATACTAATAGTTTTTATTCCAGAAAAGTGTATACAACATATTCATACAACCATTACAATTTACAAGATAACACTTCTACTGCATTACTAGCACACACACACATACACTGCTACACTGCTACTGCTGCTGCATTGCTAGCTGGCATAGTCTCGTAATTTTTGTTTAGTTTTTAAGTGAATGGTTTTTGGATTCTATGTATTATTTTTTTATCTCCTTTGCTCTATCACACGCTGTCTACATCTCTATCTATTGTCCTATCTCAGGAATGCTGGAAGAGATTTCTTATGAAATAAGCATCACCTCTGTACCAATTTTTTCTGATCTGTTTTTCAATAAGATTATTAATAAACTTACGCCGTTTGGAGTTTTACGCAGCAGCAGCACGCCGAGCCTGGAAGATGGGATGGCGCAAGAGTCGACACACGTTGCATTCCATACTAAAGGCCTTCCATGGAAATAAAGAAATGCCATCCGGTCTCTTGCCACCGTCACGTGCCAAGCCATTGGGTTCTAATACAGCTGGAACGCCGACAGTGACAAGAGCTCGTGGGATGATGTCGTTAATGTTCGCGTGCCGTGCTAAGCGACCCGCACTTCGGCTGCAAGACAGGCCGTGGTGTCCACACGTGGAAGCCACAGACTCGGGTCTGTGGGTTCATGCACTTCCATTTACCCACAGACGTGTTAAGCAAATTGACCTGTACTGATCTGCAGAGCGGCTCATCCCACCGTCTCTGGGAAAATGGATTATCGGGTAGATCTGTTTTATCTAACTAACACCAAAATTAGAAAGTCTATTAAAACTACACCAAATTATAAATACAATAACAATAAAAACAATTTTTATAAGAACAAATTAAGATGGACTTATTGGCAGAACAGCGAGCCAATAACAATTTCTGTGCATTTTGGAAGTCCACAGGTAGGCTGGAGAGACTAGGCCTAGTCTCGCGGCGGAAGTGGGAGGGGTTACTGAGCATGGGGACATTGCTAATCTATTTAGGGACCATTTCACAGTAAGGTCTCCACTTGGCCCCTCTGTGTCGGGAAGTGGCTTTGAGTATCATGACCGAGGGGAGGAGCCGCTACTGCGCTACACCACGAAGCAGGTAAGGTCGGTGATAAAGAGTATGAGTAGAGGCAAATCCCCTGGACATGATGGGCTTAGCATAGAGCATTTCAAATATGCGGGCACGCATATGCCGAGGGTCCTGTCCTTGTTTTATACGATGTGTCTCAGCCATTCGTATTTACCGGCTGACTTAATAAAGACTATTGTTGTACCAATCGTGAAGAATAGGACAGGAGATATCTCGGACATAGGCAATTATCGCCTGATCTCTCTTGCAACTGTTGCAGCTAAGGTGTTGGACAGTATGCTCGACTCTTGTGTGGCAAAATATATAAAGTTGCATTATGCACAGTTTGGGTTTTGTCCTGGACTATCGTCCGAGAGTGCTATCCTAGGTGTCAAGCATACTGTCAAATACTACACTGATCGTAAGACGCCGGTGTACGCCTGCTTCCTTGATCTCTCCAAGGCTTTTGATCTCGTTTCTTATGATGTGCTTTGAAATAAATTAGGGAGCAGGGGTATACCGGGAGAACTGCTCAGTATATTGCAGTTTTGGTATCGTAACCAGACGAACCGTGTTAGATGGTCTGATGCGCTCTCGGATTCATATGGGTTGGAGTGCGGGGTGAGGCAGGGCGGTTTGTCGTCTCCCCGGCTCTTCAATCTATATGTTAATGATCTCATTGACGAGCTTAGCAGCATGCGTGTCGGATGCAGGGTAAATGGTGTTAATTGTAACAACATCAGTTATGCGGACGACATGGTGCTGCTGGGCCCGTCGCCGGGGGCGATCGTGGAGCTGATAAAAGTATGTGAGACCTACGCTGCTGCGCATGGACTGGTCTATAATTCAAAAAAATGTGAATACATGGTCTTTGGGGTCGCTGGTAAGCGCCGGGAGGATGCCCTCGAGCTTGTCATAAACGGTACGCCAATACGTAGAGTCACAAAGTTTAAATATCTTGGGCATTTTCTTACCGACGACCTCAGTGACCATGGTGACATTGAGAGGGAGCGCAGAGCTCTAGCGGTCAGGGGTAATATGTTGGCACGAAGATTTGCTCGGTGTTCAGACCAAGTAAAGATTACCCTTTTTAAAGCCTACTGTCAGAGTTTTTACACCGGTAGTCTTTGGGTCAACTGCTCGAAAAGGTCGCTGGATGTTCTGCGCGTCCAGTATAATAATGTTTTTAGGATGCTGTTGCGACTGCCTCGTTTTTGCAGTGCCTCAGAAATGTTCGCGGTAACCCATACCTATGGGTTTCATGCCATCATCCGCAAAAAAACGGCCTCACTCCTGAGCAGAATAAGAGGCAGTCGCAATAGCATCCTGAGGGCTGTGGCGACTGACACCTCCTCCGCCATAATAAGGCAATTTGTGCGAAGACTTGTTCCTTAGTTTATGGTCTTCGCTTTCATTCGTTTTTAGTTTTAAGTTACTAACAATAGTATTTTAAGTGTAAAACTGTTTACTAACAATTTATGGATCTCATAGTTGTCCGAAATAAAATGATTTATTATTATTATTTAGGGTGTATTTTTTTTTCTCAGCTCTTAGGCTGGTTTTAGCTACATTTACGGGCCAAAGCCAAGTAAATGCAGCGTGTGGTGAATTTATGGTGATAGTGTTATTATTATTATTATATTATTATTATATTATTATTTTATAAAAATAATAAAATAAATAATATATACGAGTATATATTTTTTTTTATTAATTCAAAAGACAAAAGTTGTGATAACTCAGCTAAAATCCCTCGGGCCGTGGGGTCCGAGTGCGCATGGTCTTTTTATGGAATTTTCGAAAAAACTGGTTGACACTTTCCATGACCCAAGGGCTGGCTTTTACCTTGGCCAGAGGCTAAGAATTGCCATACAACGTGGCAATGCCGCCAGTGTCTTGGGTAAGTACATTACCAGTCGACAGCGATGCGGATGAATTTTTCAACACTATATTTTAGTTTGTATACAGTTTTACTTAATTTAGGATAGAATTTTGTTACTTTAGTGTTAGCTTATTATTTATATATAAATAAATAAACACTTTAAGTACAACAAACACCTCTTTATAATCTTTTAATATATATAATTCTTCTGTACGTGTTTGTCATCTAACTCCTCGTAAACGTCTGGATCGATTTGGATGAAATTTTGTGTATTATTTTTCATTGGGTTCCTGGATTGTTTGAAAACACCATTGGACCCGGTGGCGCTGCTTTTCCGGGCAGGACGACGTCTGCCGAATCCGCTAGTGCTAGTAGTGGATCCGCACGTGGTGGCATTTCACTCAAAGGTAAGATTTTCCCTTCAGCTTTCTTTTAATGATATATCATCTTACTTTCTTTTCTTCGCAATTTCTCTACTTTGACGGGATCATTCCGATTTTTTTCTTTTCTCTTCCTTTCTGCCACCCGTTTCCTCCCCAAGCACTCTGCGTGTGTCATGCTGGATTACAAACAATATTTTAACAACTTAATATTAGAGGGTTGGGTCGTTCTTTGACCAAAGAATTATTAGCATTGCCATTCGACGTGGCAATGCTGCCAGTCTTCTGGGCACGTTTCCGGATAATACTGAAGCGGACGATTGCCTACTTCGTCGCCTAAATATCCATTTGTTTTTGTATTTAGGTATTTAAGCACAGTCTTTAAGCACAGAACAGATATTATATTTAAGTATAATTATAGTGAGTTAGTATTTTGATTACTACACTCAGCTTCAGAGTAAAGGTGCCCCCTTTGTTAATGACATCAAACCGTTTAAGTTTTTTGTAGCTTATCGTAAATGGCGCGTTGGTCTAGTGGTTAAGACTGCGGCTTAGCAATGCGATGGTCACGAGTTCAAATCCGTGAATGAGACGACTGATTTTTTCCCATTTTAAGTTCTTTATTTATTTATTTATTATTATTTTATTTTTTAGGTGATTATGTGATTTTCGTTAATTATTATTTAAGAAATCAAATGTTAAATTAGGAATGAGGTTTGTAAGAAAAGCTAGGCATCTTGCATAAACAATATTCATATAATTCTCTAATTACATTTCTAGGACTTCATGGAATCTACTTCCTGGTTGAGTATACAGTTTTCTATCTGTGCTAAATTAGGGTTATTTACTTAGAATATTAACTAAACACAAAATGAGGTATAATGGGTGAGGTATTAATGGTTCGCTTATAGATATTTCTAGAAACATAACTACAATATTTATCTATTTAAAGTTATGAAAACATATTTTTTTTATTCTCTGTATGATCTTATGGGACAAAAACCCTTGTTAAAAAAATGAAATGTTGTCATTCGTGCCTGTGAATAACAGAGGAAGAACCAACATGCTAAACTATACAGTATAGCAATATACATCTTTCTCTTTCATCACATTTTCTGATAACCCTTTTAACACAATATTATAGAAAAATATGTGAGGTCAGATGGTGCATCGTTAACACATTATAAGACTACTTGTAAACAGGAATAACTGGATTGATATTAATAAAGGTTGTTTAATTTTGATTAACTACTAATGATCCCACAAATATTGGGAATTATTAACACTTGATCATGTTCCAATGAAATTTTATCAGATAAGTTACACAATGAATCTGCTGAGTAAAATGCCTATTAATAACGAAGAGGATGACCGTCATTGTCTATCACTTCTTGAAGTCGAATTTTTATGCCTGAAACCATATTGAAGCATGCAGCACATCACACGCTACATCAGTGCTAAGCGACACTCCAAAAGTTTCAGCACTTGAACGCGTAGTTTTGAAGGGTTCCACCGAGTGAACTTCCACAATGTTACGGTGTCACTCCAATTCATTAGTGTAAGCAATTGGGGGCCTTGGCGATCACCATTTCAAATCATCCGTCGCTTGATACCTTTGTATCCATTGACGAACTGTTTTTCTCTATAATGAAAATGATAATATTAGAAATACATTAAAAAAATCAACTTGTAAGTAATAGTGCAATAATTCTTACCGTTATGCCCATATCTCGTGCTATTTTCTTAATGCTTTGTTCCTGTTCTCAGAGAACAACAAGTTTAGCCTTCAAAAAAGTTGTTAATCGCACCATAATATCGGTTAATAAAATCGACTGTTCAAAAACTTAATGATATCGTTCTGATTTATTTCACAATTAAACAGTTGTGATCATGTGAATTTTTAGGTAGGTATATGCTCTTATTTTATAGTAAGTCTATAATTTGGTGATGTTAGTTAGAGTTGATCTTATGCAATTAATAAAACAGTCATCAAATATTATTTTTTCTTTATTCACTAAATATACGGCTCATCATTACATACTACGGTTTACTTAAGGTTTTGTATTATTTCATTAACACGTTGTATAGTATTTGCGTTTTAAGGCAATTAAGGATCGAGTTATTTATTCTCTTGAATATTTTAATAATATAAATACTCGTAAGCGATTAGATAGATTAGTGGCTTGTCAGCCTAAACTCATATTTGACACATCGTTCTAAACTCACTTGAATGTTCGAATAGAACCCGCGCTAAATTATAGCCGGCCTGCACCACATTAGGTTGCCTTAAGCGGACAACCTTTACAGTACCGATGAACTCGGTAGAACTGGATGGTCAAGTAACAATCAAAACAAATAATTGAAGGGAAGTAAAAATTATTATTTTTTCTTCTACCTTCAATTATCTGTTTTTTTCACTTAAAAACGTTACTCAGTTTCAACGCAGGTTCATTTATTGTTTAGAAAAAGATCGTATGTAAACATATCGTATACTCGTAATTGTTGTATAAATATTGTGATACACATTACTGTCTAATATATTTAAAGGCTCTAGGGCCTCATCAGCGATATTAATTGACTCCATAGTCTTTAGCTTCGATTCTCAAGTAGGCGTGGATTGTCGGGCGAAGAAAGTAGTCACTCGTTACAAATCAAATCACTTTATTTCGACACTTCACTTTAATTGTAATAATCACCACTTGAACATTAATTCAAACTATAACGATTTACACAATTATTGAGACACTCCACCAAACGCGTAGCGCGCACATGCGATGTCGACCGAGGCTCAATTCCAATTGAACTGTGTCCGTGCTCGACCCACAGGGGCCACAGGTACCCACTAGCGCTCAGTGTTGCGTCAGAGTGCACGGAACAGGCACTCTAAACTAGTAACGCCATCTATGAAATCTAACTAAAACTAACTTAAACGGAAACGCCGTCATATTTTTATGTTCTGTATTTTAGTTTTTATTTTGTTTTTATGTAGTGCCTACCTATTATTGATATTTGTTTTATACTAGAAATAAATTTATAATAATCCTAGTTTTTATTTTTATTTAAATTATATATAATTTATATTCTGAATTAGTACCTATGTTTATTCGGCAATGTTTTAAATAAGAATGAAAAATACGGTGCGCTGCGCTTCGCCAGATAGTGCCTTGGAGCGTTGGAGCAAACGGGTTTAACGAACAGGGAATGTAAAAATTAGCTATGCTCAGCGACTTTTGTATTTATCACAGATTATACAATTTTGTCGGTAGTAATGTATCACTAATTAATGGTTTAATTGAGTTCAGCGACTTTTGTAGTTCAATTATGACAAGTTGTTTTAGAATTTACATGAGTCAATAACTTATGCTAAATAATAATGATTAGGAAATATTGGAAACAAATTATGATCAACGACTTCTGTTGCTGACTGTACCTCCCTTAGCGCATATATGCCGAATCTGTCTTTCCGAAGGAATTTTCCCTAGTTGTCTAAAACAGGCAGTTGTGAGTGAATTTCTCAGGTGAAAATTTTACGCGTCTAGGCTGAAAACGTAGTGCTGCTTGCATGCTAAGTAGCCTTTGGTACACATTTAAGATTATAGAAAACATAGTCATAGCCTTGATAGTTTCTTGTAAATTAATAAAAATAGCCACGTTTCCAATTTCTGTGGTTTCCGTGGCATCTGGGTGTCCACGGAAATTACACGACTCCAAAGAAATTGTACCTATCAATTATTGTATTAATGTTAATGAAGGTTTTTGAAAAGAAACAATATTTGTTATACCGATATTACTTTGACAGAAGTTATGTATGACATGGGACTGAAATATAACTGGCGAAATGTGGGTGTACTATTACTAATTGTTAAAAACTCTGTAAGACTCCACGAGACAGGCTCGACCTAGTGTGGAGTCCACAAGTTAAAAAATAAAATTATATTTCCCCTGTAAAAATAATCTTAGGAGTAGTTTATTTGTACTTAGTTATAAGGAAATGTAAGAACACTATTTGGTCAATAAACGATTTATTATTATGTCTTTAACATATCTTGGGACCCTGGGGTCCCGGATCTTTGAAAGGCGTACTAGGGGCCGAAGCCAAGCTCGCAGAGGCCATTTACACAATTTTAAATGATGAGGAGGCACCAACCGACGATTATCCTTGTATGCACCATGCAAGTGAACCCAAGGACAACCCCCGGATGGTGCAGGACTATTGCAGAACATGGAAACAAAATATACTAGGCTATGGGTTTGTGTGGCTATAGTGGATCGGTTACCTTGAAGTATGGAAGGTCTATGTCCCCTGCCTGACCAATGATAATATAATATTCACAGATGAAATGGCAGGGGGTGACTTGCACACTCAATAATGGGCCCCCGAAAACGTTCGCTAGCACACAGTGTCGTAGCAACAAGGGGGCAACATGTCCTGAGGTGCTTGTGAGGAGTGGAGAGGTATTCCACGGCTATCAGGACAATCCCGGAAGTACGGTCAAGATCTCTGCTCTTACTGAAATACTTCCTTCCTCCGAGCACGTTTGCTCTTGTTAATCTCCACTCAAGCCAGCCAATAAAGGCAAGAATGAGGGGAGGTCTGTTCCTCGTCATTGTTCACTCGGCCAATAAAGGCAAGCCAGAGGTGAGGAACAAGACTTCTCCAACGAGCAATGGAGCGCAGTATACCGTTATAGGCGTTAATATAGGCGTAATAATAATAATAATTTATTTATCAGATCATACAATCCACCAAAATCCCATCCCATCCCATCTCCATCGTAATACAGGCGTTAAATTAACGGATCGTGTTCGAAACGCAATAATATACGCTCCAAAAAAACGATAGCTGACGTGGCTCAAAAGGTTGCCCAAATAGGACTGGGCAGGACATGTCTGCCGCATGTCGGACAAACTGGGCCCACATAGCACAGAACTGGTTAACACATAATTTCGGTGGCAATAATAAAATTTATTCTGTGGCTCGCCAATTTCGGTGGCCCAAATAACTCTCTAAGTAATATAATTATATAATCCCCTTTTAGAAAATGTATCTAAAATGTGAATATGTTGCGCTTTATTAACAAAGTTTTTACAAAACTTGAAAATGAAAATGTCCATGGAAATTAGGTAAAAAATCGAATTGTTGAAATTAACTCTGTAAAGTTCATGGTCATTTGAATAGACTATAACTAGTACACTTGCATTTTATTTTCTCTCCTTTCTCCAAACACGATACTCAATAAGGTCACCCCGACGTGATCTTAGAGACGTGATTGTGAGAAACGGGTTACGGACAGTGCGTTATAGCGAACGAACAGTGAGCAGAAGTTTTAGTGTGTGCACGCGCGGGAAACGACTCTCCGTCGACTAGGGACCTATCGGCGGGAATATCAAAGTTCCAAGATGAATCCAACGCCACCACCACCGGCAGCTCAAGTGTCCAGCATCAACTAGTACAGTCAGCATCAAAAGTCGATGATCACACATCCAGATTTTCAAAATCACTGTAGGTACACTATATCACCTAGTTCAGGAGGCAGTGCGCTTATGTAACTGTGTACTTACTTCGTTTTCAATAAAGCATTATTATTATTATTATTATTATCACCCATAAATCGCTCAACAAGATAGGGCGCCAGTATTGAATAGTTCAAAATTAACTGAACACTACTCGTCAAAGGTCACTGAACACCATTTTGTCAAAAAATGCTGATCGTTATAATATCCGAAAACATCATATCATTCAGTTTTACAAAAGTCACTGAACAATATAAAATGCTTGTTTTGGTTATCTAGTGTAATCACGGCAATGTCCAAAAATAACTTAACACCTTATATAACAAAAGTTACTGAACATTACTTTGTTTCGGATACGTAGCATGTAAACTTATCTAGGTACTATCAAAAGTAGCTGAACTGCAAACTAAAAAAGTGCTCGTTACTATTGTGGCGGTATCTACAACGCCACATGCGAACAACGCGTCATACTGACGTCACGCAAATCCTGCATCTCGCAAGCAGAGTTTACCGTGCAATTAGCATAGATACAATTTCCCAATATCAATCATTGGGCAATTGCCCGCCAGACATAACACCCGTCTGGTTGGAGGATCCTCCCTTTTCAATGGAGGATGAGTGAACTTTACACCCTGTTCCTCATACCTCCAAACTGGTGACCCCGACCATGAACGTCTGCGCAGCCTTCGTGCACCTACTTCAGCGTGACGTCATCATCATCATCACTCCCGCAAGCTTTAGCGGCGAGTCACCCAGCCAGCCAGAATCCAAACGGCTTCAACGGGTATCCTGACCACCAGCATGCAGCGACCGCGCATACCTGGTCATCACCCTCAGCCTCATCAGCAACCTCGGCACAGCACACTGCACTTTCGGCCGGTCAACAAGCAGAGCACCCTCTCCTGGTCGACGCAGCAGCCAGCCTCAACCCGGCGCTGTACGACATCCAACGCACTGGAGTATAACGCAGCGCCATCCACCCCGACTCACTGGGGACATCTTCGCAGACAGTTCCGACTCACCGCGAACTATGCGCCACCCCGACTCACTGGGGCATCTCCGCAGACAGTTCCGACTCACCGTGAACTATGCGGCAACCGGTTCCGACTCACTGGAACCTCAGCTGGCCTGGCAAGCATCGCAAGATACAAGACTCAGCCAACTATCGACCTCCGGTCTCCGGAGGGGAGTGATGTGGCGGTATCTACAACGCCACATGCGAACAACGCGTCATACTGACGTCACGCAAATCCTGCATCTCGCAAGCAGAGTTTACCGTGCAATTAGCATAGATACAATTTCCCAATATCAATCATTGGGCAATTGCCCGCCAGACATAACACCCGTCTGGTTGGAGGATCCTCCCTTTTCAATGGAGGATGAGTGAACTTTACACCCTGTTCCTCATACCTCCAAACTATCTTCAGAGTTATAAATCCAATCTTGTCCTATCCAAACTAAATCATGTAAAAAAAAATTGAATGGATGTACGAAGTTAACTTTCCAAAATAATTTTGTTTTTTTTTTCATAGTATCAATGAGAAATATTAGAAGTGGGTATTCAAGCGCCAAGCACATTTTTAAGCCTATTTTTCAAAATAAGCTCGCAAGCACGATTATAAAAATAAGCATATTCCGCTTAAAAATTATTCCGTCGACGTCATCTAAGCTTTCTATATTACGATTGAATAGTAAGTAACCTTAATTGTATAGCTATAAGACTCACTATCAAAAATCACGCAGATTCTGTTTGAATTTCTACCATCATCGACGTAATTAATGATTGTTTTAGTTCGATTGAATTTAACCTTATTCGTAAAGCAATAAGACTCATTTTAAAAAATCACGCAGATTCTGTTCAAATTCATACCGTTGACTTTGTTTATGATTATTATAGTACGATTGAATTAGAACCTAATCTGTAAACATATAAGCCTCGTTTTCAAAATTCACACAAGTTCCGAACCAAATGTTAACCATTCTGAATTTCCTAAAAAACCAATGTACTCTAATAGTGCCGTGTCTTTTCCATAAAATCAATTACACACGGATGAGAAAACGTTCTTCCGAAAAAAGTTAATTGATAGGGAGATTGTTAGAGTTTGCATTTGAGGCTGTTTTCATTGTTTAAAAAGCCTGATTATAGCTCTGTTACAATGAACTGGGAAAATTCGGGCACTCAGATAGTTTATTATAACCTTGATTAACACATAGGATACTTTCAATCAATCAATCAATCATTTATTATTTGTAAAACATAGTTAACAAAAAAAATACAGATCTTAAAGGTAAATACAGTGCGCTATGTTTTGCCTATGGTAAGACATACAAATATGGATAGTTTTAAAGTTTACAGTAAAAAATTCAAAAAATGTCAAAAAATTCAGTATCATAGAAAGAAAAAAAATATTTTTAATATTGGCACCGAAATTACAAAATGTTGATGTTACAAACTTAATCATTCAAGAACTCGTCAACCGTGTAATAACATTTTTTGTCAATTAATTTTTTTTGCAAAGTTTTCTTGAATTTCTGAACAGGTAATATTTTTATCGGATTTGGTATTTTATTATAAATTCTTGGAGCGATGTCAAAGAAGCTTTTATACATTAGAGCCGTTTTACATTTTGTGTGACATAATTGATTTAAGTATTTAGTACGCATAGGAGTTTTTCTAACATCTGATAATTTAACAAATAAATGTAAATTAGTCTTCACAAATAATGCTGTTTCTAAAATGTACAATGATGGCAGTGTAAGTAGTTTTAAAGATTTGAAGAAAGGTACACAACTATCAATTACTTTAATATTACACATTACCCTTATGCATCGTTTTTGCATTTTGAAAACTGTTTTATTCCGGTAATACGTTTCTCCTCGCGGGCGAAGCCGTGGGCAAAAGCTAGTGAACCAATCAAAATCAAAATCAAAATCAAAAGTCATTTATTCAAATTAGGCTGAGAATCAGCACTTTTTGAACGTCAAAATTACAAAAGACAGTCCCCCAAAAACGCCCGCCCTTCACCACTTCCTAGTGCTATTGCTGGGAAGAAGAAGTGGCGCAACAAACTCCCCAGCAGCACAGCTGTCTGTTCAATTTAAAAAAATACTTGAATGTATACAATACTAGGTACTTATGTTCGGTAATTAACATTACAAAACCAGAACATAAAATTTAATTATTTGCCATAATATGTCAGCTAGCCACGCCAATATACCAACAAATATAATAAAAACTATACGTACTCAAGCTAAAAAATAATTAATTAAAATGTAAATAAAAAAACTTACTACCCAAATAAAAGCCTCCAGGCATAAAGGGCGTGACAGCTTACACATTTATGCATTGCTGGGTTCTGCAGTAAGCTAATTCTGGAGAAGGAACACAAACATTGTCTTGCGTTAAACTAGGGTGACCAACTATTCTTATCGTCTAAGTAGTCGTTGATAGAATAGTATGCCTTTGAACAAAGGTTGGATTTTAGTTGAGCTTTAAACGCATTAAAAGGCAAGTCTAGAAAAGAAGAGGGTATCTTGTTATAAAAGGTTATACCAAGCCCAACAAATGAGTTATGAACCTTATGAAGCCGGTGAAAGGGGGCACGTAGTTTGTCCTTATTTCTAGTGTTAACACTGTGAATATCACTATTTTTAGTGTACAAGTGTAAATTTTGCCTAATATATAAAATGTTGGCAAGGATGAATTGTGATGCAACCGTGAGAATACCAATATCTTTAAAGAAATCTCTTATAGAAACTCTGGCACCTAGCTGCTAAATTGCTCGAACAGCTCGCTTTTGAAGGACAAATATATTTTGTATATCAGCGGCTTTGCCCCACAGCAGAGTATAAGAATAGACCAATTCTAACTTAGAGAGATGTATAATGCGATGATTAACATAAAAAAAACAATAACGATATAGGTACATATCTTTCATGATCGTGAATCATATTTGATCAAGATATTATAACCTGATAATGACCCGTAAATTGCAAAAACGTAACAAAATTTTAATTTCGTGGGCTAACTTTGCTCATCCACCCTAACCGAACTACAGAGAAGAAGTCACAAAAAAAAAAACAATAATATTACCGAGTTATCTCGTCGCTTAAAGTTGATAAGAATCTACTTTTTAATATTACATTCATAGTTCCATTAAAGTTCAGTCGGCTCTCAAGTTCAATCGGCTCTCAGTCTATATCTTCAATATGCAAAATTAAAATTATTTTGAGCGCAAGCTAAAATTACTTCTAATAGAATACCTGCTAAGTTCAAATTTGGTTGTAATAATGTTGCACACGGAACGGCAACGCCGCTCGTTACCTATTCTAAAGCAAAAATTTGATGTTTTTGGCGCGAAAACTGTTTTTTCGTTTGGAAGATATGACATGAGTAACTGGGGTACCATCACTCCAGCTTACACATGTTTATCGGTTTAATAACTCATAGAGTATTTTGACCAGAGGTTTGACAATTTTGCTGCCAATGGCAGCTATTATGCCTTATTTTTTAAGCATTTGCATTGGGGCTGCCAGTTTATTGATAAATAGACCATCAATAAAATTCTACCATTGCTGCATTCTACGGGAGTAAAGTTATGATAGGTATTGTTACACATTTTCGGAATATTAGTTATTATTTTCCAAAAAGACCATCAAATGTCTCATTAACAAATTTGTACTATTATAATATTTGGAATTGATAAATAATTGTCACAAATTTGGATAAAATCTACTATTTTAGTAGCACTCAGCCACACAAAATTGTCAATTTTCGACTTTGTTGTGCCATCTGTTGGAATTTTAATGAACATTACTGCAGAGCTGCCATCTCTAATCCACAGTGAGCAACAAAGCCAGCTATGTCACACTATTATAACCCGACAAAATAAAAAAAACACCTTTCAACTTGTTCGCCTAAGGACTATTATGTACTTCGGGATTTAGTATCATTGTAACCACTGCCTTCCCCACGGAGTACATTATTATTAGACAGAGTACATTATTATTATACTGGTATAGAGTCATTAGTCGCGGTTTCCTACTAGCGACATCTATTACGCAATGTTCCAACTACAACTAGCCAATGCACTACGTAGGTATTGTAATACTGTGACGTAGGTATAGCCTTCCACCCTGGGCTCTGCTACCAGTTTTCTTCAATTTCTAGGGTATAATCTAATTAAAACTCTCAAATGAGATAAATATCATTTATTATCTCATTTTTTTTTTAATTCTTTATTTCTTTTTTTTTTTTTTTTTTTTTTTTTTTCAAAATAACGCGAAAACCACCATCAAAATTCCACAAGCACTTCCGAATCTCAAAAGAAAATAAATAAAATAAATAAAAATAAATATCTGGACATTTCACACAGCACCATTTGTCCCAAGCTAAGCAACCTAATGCTTGTGTTATGGTAACAAGATGGCTGATAAACTACGTATATACAATTTTTTTTTGTAAATACATACATATTATAGATAGAAAAACAACCAGACTCGGAACAAATAAATAATAATAAAATCCCTGGAAATTTCACACACAGCACCATTTGTCCCAAGCTAAGCAACCTAATGCTTGTGTTATGGTAACAAGATGGCTGATAAACTACTTATATTATACAATTTTTTTTTTGTAAATACATACATATTATAGATAGAAAAACACCCAGACTCGGAACAAATAAATAATAATAAATCCCTGGACATTTCACACACAGCACCATTTGTCCCAAGCTAAGCAACCTAATGCTTGTGTTATGGTAACAAGATGGCTGATAAACTACTTATATCCATTTTTTTTTTGTAAATACATACATATTATAGATAGAAAAACACCCAGACTCGGAACAAATAAATAATAATAAATCCCTGGACATTTCACACACAGCACCATTTGTCCCAAGCTAAGCAACCTAATGCTTGTGTTACGGTAACAAGATGGCTGATAAACTACTTATATACATTTTTTTTTTGTAAATACATACATATTATAGATAGAAAAACACCCAGACTCGGAACAAATACACGTAGGTCATACAAATATTTGTTCCGTGCGGGAATCGAACCCACGACACGCAGCGCAGCAGTCAATCGCTTAACCACTGCGCCAACCGTGCCGTCAAAATGGAATTTTTGAATGACAGTGACATGTTTATTGACTCTTGTGACTGTCAGAGATCTTGACGTTCCGTTCCAACAGGCATACGTAAAATTTATTTAATATTACCTATATCTACATTCTACATCCCGAATACTTTAAAGACTAAATAAAATTCATTTCAATTAAGTGATATCTTTACATTAGTAATGTTATACATTATGTAAAGATCATACAGGAGGCAAATTCCGACAAATTATCAAGTAACCTCTTAACACTACAGTAGAATGAAGCGTTACAAATTGCAATTTTTGTATAAATTCTAATTATAGTATATATTTTCAGCCTCTAAAAGCAGCTGTTGGCTTTCAAAATATTATTTATATTATTTGAGTTCATCATTAAAAATATTTTTCTTACTAATTAAGTATTTAACATTTTGTTCAAAATGCATAACAGATGGTGCTATCTGATAGCGAATGCTCGAACTATTCCATGTTCACGATTTTGTACTGGCGCTAAAATGTTCTGAGTGAAACGACCTTGGACGTCCCCGAGTAAAAATAAAAATGTAAAATGTCTCTGTATCTGTGTGTGATTGTCACACTTGGAGTGTGCACTGTGTATTCGACTGTCGGAAGACAGAGAAAAGAAAAAGGTACCACACTGTAAGTACTATAGCCTTTATAGAATGCAACATCATTATTCTCATTCCTTTCTCCTAATTAATTTGTTGTCGATGCAGCAATATGTGTTCTTTAATCCATCAATTTTTCATGAAATCAGTGAATGTATTGTTTGGTAAGTGTCGATAATATGAATATGGTGGCACTCTGAAATGAAACTAGTATGTACTAAGCAGTGGCGTAGCGTGCCTTGGAGGGGCCCTGTATCAAAATTAGTTGGGGGGCCCAAATGAAGGGATTTCTTACAAAAGAAACAAAAATGCTTGCATTAATTAAAATAAATACGAGTACCTATTTATTGACTATACCTTATCACTTCTTCCTAGAAATTGAGCTAGCCAAACAATTCAAATTAAATATACACTTTTCTTGTAATGCGTAAATACCTATTGCTCACCGCGGTTTGTCATTGTACCTACATCTGTTATTGCGGGGCGTTGCCAACTTTTGGGCGCACGCTTAACCCGAGAAAAAAAGAGATTGCTTTTATTGACTTTTGTCATTTCTGAAGTGAGCAAAGCAAATGTTACGGGCCCCGCGCATTTTGGGGCCCCGCGCACCAACGCTTTCTGACCGTAAAAAAATATAAATTTAGATAGAAGCGTTAAAATATTTTTTCAAATCAATGTAGGTTCAGACGGCAGCAGGTCAAGCTACCCGAAACCACAGATTACTAAATAGTTACTTCGTAACAGATACATCACTCTAATATAAAAGCGAAAATACCTACGCTATAATCGCCTACAAAATCTTAATAGTAATAGTAGTTTGCAGCGAGAAGAAATGTACGGGCCCATATTGCCTCACCTAAAGTTCTGTACCCGAAATTGTTCTTCCTAATGATTAATTGTAATCCGAATGCTCACTCTTCCTAAAATTTTTCATCCTAAAGTTTTCATTCAAACATATTTTGGCTAACACTCAATTTGGCTTCAGGGCGTCTAAAAGCAACGATGATGCAGTTAGTCAGCTTACTGATTTTGTATCATCTATAGTTGACGAAAATCAAAAGTGTACAGGAGTTTTCCTTGATTTAGCCAAAGCATTCGACACAGTCTCGATTTCAGCACTTGTGAACAAGCTAGATGTCATTGGCGTAAGAGGAAAACCCTAAAAATGTTTGGGGACTTTTTGTGTAACCGTAGACAGCAGGTAAAGATGGGAAACTATGTTAGCTCTGATGCAAATGTTGTCTATGGCGTTCCCCAGGGCAGTATACTCGGTCCAAGTCTCTTCCTGGTGTACATCAATGACCTGTGTCTTCAACCACTCTGCAACGGTAAAATATTTGCGTATGCTGACGACACGGCCGTAATATTCCATGGAGAGACTTGGGATGAGGTACTACGTCGCAATACCGAGAACGGCCTCCATCGACTTGGCCAATGGCTCGGAGTCAATCTCCTCACTCTCAATATATCCAAAACTTCATTCATACAATTTTCATTTTCCAAAATTAACATTAAAAACGTTAATATTAAAGTAATTAGTCTTGTAATTATCCTAATAGTAATAGCTGTTCTTGTCTTCCTATTAATAAAGTTACACAGGTCAAATACTTAGGTGTTATCTTAGATGAGAGGCTAAGTTGGGAACCCCATATAAGTCTTGTTACGGGTCGCACTAGGAAGCTAATCTGGGTTTTCAAAAAACTTAGGCACGCCGCGGAATTTCCTCTTCTTCGTAATATATATTATGCTTTAGCTCAATCCATACTTGGATACTGTGTAGGGGTCTGGGGTAGTGCCTGTAAAATCCACATGATGCAATTAGAAAGGGCTCAAAGGTCATTATTGAAAGTAATGACTTTTAAACCCTTCAAATATCCGACTAAACAATTGTATGATAATTGCGAATTGTTAACAATTAGACAATTATATATATCCCAAATTATTCCCAAACTCCCTGTGATGTAAATGTGTATAAAAGAAAACGTGTTACTACTAACGTATGCGCACCTGTCAGATGTCGGACAGCTACGGCTAGACGACAGCAATCTTATAGCTCATCCTACTTATACAATAAAATAAATAAAATAATAAATATTCATCCACTTACTGTTCGAGAAACAAAAATGATAATTAGGAACTGGCTACTTCAATTAAACTACGACCAAAGAGCAATGTTATTGCTCACAGTTAATATTCCCTACTACCACATACCTCACCTACATCTAACATCCATCACACACACACACCCTCACACACACGCACACACACGTACACAAACACGTTATCTAAATGCATAAACACAACATGAGTAAACCTATCCCATCACTTATTTTATTTATTTCATCTTATTATTATTAATTTTTTTTATATTTTTATTCCCAATTTGTATCAAGCAGAAAGTGGGAGAGGGCACTGACTTCTGTAATACAGGTTTTTACCTAGCTCAGAAGTCAGGGTTTTCATAGGATTCTTGTAAAAAGTTTGTAAATAAATTTATTATTATTATTATTAAAAAATATATGTGGGTTAAATACTATATGTGGGATAAATTATAGAACCTGATACTATTAACTTTGAAATCTATACTTATAATAAATCTGTAGAGAGGTCAATTCTGTACATGAAATATATTTCCAAAATAACTATCAGGGGGTGATTAGGGATCGATACTGATGCCAAAAATGCAATCAGTAAAATTTTTGTCTGTCTGTCTGTCTGTATAACCGTTATAGAAACAAAAACTACTCGACGGATTTTAATGAAACTTGGTACAATTATTTTTCATACTCCTGAGCTGGTTATAGTATACTTTTCATCACGCTACAATCAATAGGAGCAGAGCAGTGAAGGGAAATGTTGGGAAAACGGGAGAAGTTACTCCATTTTTTACGCTTCCGTCGCGTGTGCAACCTTAATGGTTAAAGCTACACAGAAATCATGTATGACGGAAATGTTCTCCTTAAAATTATATAAAAAATATCCCACGACAGCATATGTCTATCTTTTATGGTTGACTCACAATAACACGTGTAACTCCCGATAGCTTAGCAGTTCGAAGCTTTCTGATTATATTTGTCTACTCTTACATTTATAACACTCTCAGTCATTCTTAATTAAAAAAGTTAACATTATTAACTATTCCATAAAAAAGAATCATAGAAATCGGTATAGAAATACCAAAGTTATACATGAAATACGCTAATAATAAGCCATCGCGCTTGAATACTGAATCACGCTCGACGCGTCTCGCGCCTCGCGGCCGAAGGTATAAAAAGGCGGGGCGTCCGAGCGCGTGCTTCATACAAGATCTCGGTGTCAGTTGTTTCTCGCATGGTCAATTGTACGTCGCTCTTTCCCGGGTTAGCAGTTCTAGAAATCTTTATGTTCACGTGCCGGACGGGTCAACTTTCAACATAGTTTACCCGGAAGCTTTGCGCTGAAGTATTTTCGTTCTATAGGTAGGTACATTTTTTTTTTTTTTTCTGGATGGGAAATCATCAAATGACCCCTCCAGCTCGGGGTGGAGCGGAAGGGAGTGTCAGACTCTTACTGACTAAAACCCACCCGTGTTCCTTCCTTAGCCCTTTATGTTCCAGGGCAGCGGTAACCCTTTCGGACGATCCCGCTACCCCTTCTATAGGTACTTAAGCCTCATGTGAACGTGATCTAAACAATATTACCAATACATTAACTTAATAACACACAAGGAGTTACACGCTGACGGAGTCGCGGGCACAGCTATTAACAATAATATTGTGCGGTTCCGTATTGCGATATTTTTCAATAGTATTGTAGATTGACATATTATATTTCCCTACTAAAATACGAAAGTTAATCTGTCTGTTACATCAAAACCACTGAACCGTGAGGAAGGACATAGGCTACTTTTTTTTACGAAAAACGGCGGAAACGTGGACGAAGTCGCGGGCAACAGCTATAGGTACTATATAAAATTATATATTCTGTCTCTACAGACAGAATATATAATCTTGTGATTTAGTGATATAGGCGTGAAAATGTAACATACCTACGTATGTTACATTTTCACGCCTAAATCACTGAACGGATTTCGATAAAATTGCCTGCCAGCAGATGCCAAAGAGATAGATGGCATCCTGGGGAAGGACATACTTCTTATCCTTTCCGACATTCACGCGGGCGAAGCCGCGGGCAGAAGCTAGTAAATCATAATATTCTTCAATTGGATAAAAGTCAAGACGATATGATCTTAATTGATGAAAAATGGCATGAAAAAAAGAGAATAGTATTCTACACAACTAAACATTTTTTTACTTTTTTATGTGCTTCCACTTATTTAATAATGGACGGAACGTTTAAAGTCGCCCCGAAAATATTTCAGCAAGTTTACACAATACACGGCTGTATAAATACGAAAACGTTTCCTTTAGCTATAGCATTGTGTACAAATAATGACAAAAGCACATACGACAAATTGTTCTCATCTTTGATCGAGTATTGTCAATCATTAAATTTGATTTTATCGCCAAAATACATAATATTAATGGATTTCGAAAAGGCGTCACAGTTAAATGCCAAGTATAATTTTGAAAACGCAGTGTTAAAGGGTTGTTATTTTCACTTGGGCCAAATTTTATATAGACAAGTGCAAAGTCGAGGTTTCCAAAAACTATATGGATCAAGCGAATCGTTTTCATCAGAAATCAAATGCATTTTAGCACTTGCATACGTACCAGCAGGAGAAATTCCCACATATTTTGACGAATGGCAGCAAAATATTTCTCCCGAAGCAAAATTGACAGCAGAATGGTTTGGTGAAAATTACTATATAATATGGGGTACCTGTTCTTCACCACCTAAATATGAACCATGCTTATGGAGCACGTATGCTTTAAACGGGGAAAACATACCACGTACTCGAAATAGTGCTGAATAATAATCGTTTCAACAGTTCGTAGATCAGCACCACGCAGGATTTTATTTGTTATCTAAGAAAATTGTTCTAGAATTACAACATCAGGCTGCAGACATCCAAAAACATCTTAACGGGGCTCCCCCTGCCGCCAAAAGAAAATACAACGACAAATATGATAGAATTAAATATATATTGAATTTTAAAGCAAAATACACCAATAAAAGTGATTATTTGAAAGCTATAGCCGCTAATATTAAACTAATTTAATTGAAATGTGTATATGAAAACATTATTTGTACCATGGTACTATTATTCTTATATATTATACCTACATGTTAAGTGAAAATAAAGTTACGCAAAATAATTAATGTAGGTATATAAAATACTGATTATTATGAATAAAAAGAAATCTAAACAAAAAAGATATTACTTTTAATAATAGTGTAAAAGATACAAGATACAAGTATAATATTATAGATGTTTATTGCTACTGACATTATGAAGTTGAATGCTTCGGAATTATGAACATTAGAGACAGAGTAGTTAGGAATTGTGATTGTTATGATGAAAAATGTTAGGAAGAACATTTTCGTATTTCCAATTATCGGAGTTGAAAATTTAGGTGAACTTTGGTGAAGTACGCTCACAGAGAGTTGAGATTGTTTTGCCCGCCGCGCGAACGACTTGCGAGCGCGTCATCGAGCGAATGTGCTAGGGTTGTACCTAAGCCTGTGATGATATTTGTAATAAAACGAAAGTTGTAGAAAAACAATTATTTTTTATTTGTTGATCAAATATGTTTCAATTTAATAAAATGATGGAAGCAATTTTTCCTTCCCTGAATTCCCGATTATTAAATTTTAGTGTCGAAAATCTCCGAAACCACGTAAATAATTTTAATAAATAATCAAAAGGGAAACAGGAGCAATGCGGAGGAGCATCAATTGTTTTTAAAATTTCCAAGACGGTGCTGCCAGGCCGATCCAATATGACGTTGTCAAAATTATTTAAAAAAGCTTTTTCTAATTCTTCAATATAATTATTAAAAGTTTCTGGTGGGACTTTAAGCCCGCCATAAAAAGACGAATCCTTAATAAAGGCTTTGAAATGAGTAAACAGAGCTGTTTCGTCAGAATTAGCTTCAATGCTTTGTTACAGAAGCATTGAAGCTAGTGCAGTTATGATTTTGCTACACTTATACAGGAAGATTTTTTAGTCACCGTCCAAATTTTGATATATTAATCTTTGGCGAAAATCATTGAATACCTGTTTTTTCTTTTAGTATCACTCAATACAAAAATATTGAGATATCACATCACAAAGTTATCTATAAAAAGTTTGTTTCTGGACACTGCCGCGCCGTGCGTACGGGCGCCGCCGCAGTTCATTGATAACACAATAATAAACAAAGTTACAAATTTTCGCTTCATACTTTCACGGGCTTAGGACCGTCAATAAGCAAAAAGTTTGTGCTATGTTCACTATGATTAGAATGTAATCCTTAATTAATCAATTACAAATAAAGTAAAAATAAATTAGATAAAAAAGAACATTAAACCTTACTAAAACCGTGCCAAAACGTTTTGCTATTACGCGTATTTAAAAACACACAATTAAACAAAAAATTACAAATAATTAAAAATTTAATCAAAATCATCTTAGAACAATCACATTAACAGTACTCTAATAAATGTTCAAAATGCATACCTACCGTTTCTCTCTAAACAGAGTCTTGCACGTTTTTGCACATTATTTTTAATTTTGTTGAGCACTACAGTGTCACTTTTCACTTCACTTCTTGCACGTACAATTTGCTCTTTTAATTGGTCTAGGCTTTGGTACAGATTACTAAATAGTTACTACGTAACAGATACTTCACTCAGTAGAAAATTTCTAATACCTACTGCTATAATAGCCTACTCCGCCGCGTCAGCAACCGCTGCATGCTAAAATGTGCCTAAATGCTCTTAAACGTACAGTTGTGATTGCTTCGCATCGCGCAATCCCACAGCACTGAATTTGGTCCGCAAACGGCCCGAGCGCGCTCGGCCGGGCGGTAGGTAATTATAGCGTGCAAGTACATGGAGTGACGGCCTGGCTTTGGGCACATACACTCGTCGTTTTATTTCGCCCCACAAAAAAAGTCACATGAAGTAAGATCTGGTGACCGGGGTGCGAAGTGCCGCCGCGCTGCATCCGCGTTCTCGATCTAGGGCTCCGTTTAAAGAAATCGAAGATATCATCTTCGATTTCTACTGCGAGTCTCGGCCTGCCACGTCCTTGAGCGTGTATAGGAGCTATAAATTGCCATGGTCTAATAGCCTCTGTATTGCGGGCCATTGCGGCCAATCGCCAAACGATTTTAGAAAGAAAGAAAAGAAAGAAAGAAAAATATTTTATTCTGCACAAACAAAACGCACAATTACAACTAAATAATAAATAAATACGTTAAATTTCGTTTAATTTTCGTTTGGCGATTAGGTACTGAAGGATTTATTATCCCTTGATTGCGAAGGCGAGGCATACTTTCTGCTTCGTACAGTCTCTGGGCACCGTTCAAGCTTTTACCACTAAGTATGTAAGATCGCACCATTTTGTAATACTCGCGGTGGGAATACATTGTAAACAAATTCACGAAAGCGCAGGGCGCCGCGGCCGGCAGGATTTTTTTCAAAAATTGAGTTAGTCAATGATACCTAATGCCTAGAAAAAAATTGGATGGTGACTAAAAAATCTTCCTGTATAGTAAATATCCTGATACATCGCTGGCAAATCAAATAGGTAGTCGGTTTCGCCGTTTAAGGCAACTGCTGAAGGTGTTCTTGCCTTGTACTCTGAATTTGAAGGTTTTGGCCGTTCAACTAAAGTGGTAACCAACCTCTGAAGCAACTCGCAAACATCTTGGCAGTCACTACGAGGTGAATTTTGCAACATATTTCTGAGGAATAGTTTAGAAAACGCTCTTGTGAACTGAATAGGTCTCTGCATTTGCCTCCCTGCTGTCTGACAGCTCCAAGAAGTTTTCCAGGCAGTCTTGGTTGATCGGGGTTTCGTTCGCGTGATAATGGCTTTATCCATTACGGTTTTGAAATAAAGGCAGTTAGGGCTTGCGTAATCGCCGGAGATTTTTGCGGTCGTGATCTCATGTGCCGGGGAAGACACTGAAGAGCTAACCGGCTCGTCGAGTAAACTAGAATCGCCGGCTGGTGAGGGGGAGGGAAGCTGCAGAGCAGCTAACTTGTTGCCATACTTGGCGAGGAAATCGGGGTCCTTGAGGAGGACCATGGCGATTGATGCTGGCGTTCCTCAGGGGTCTGTTCTCTCTGCGACTCTTTTCCTGCTGCACATCAATGACCTACTGATACCAGGTATTGTTGGGTATGCAGATGACAGCACCGTCGTAGAGAGATATCTATCCAGCGCAAAGGCTGGAGGGGAAGAAGTCAGTTCGTTAAGAGGGGCCCTGGTGGACCGAATGAATGAGACCTTAAGTCTTGTCTCCCAGTGGGGTGACAACAATCTGGTCAGTTTCAACACCACCAAAACACAGGCTTGTCTGTTCAGCGCGAAAAGGAGCCCTTTTGATCTGGCTCCTACTTTCCGGGGTGCAGCTGTACCTGTGACGGACAGCCTCGAGCTGCTAGGCATGAAATTGACAGCAAATCTCAATTTCGGCGAAAACATTGAGTCTAAAGCACAAACGGCGGCCAAAAAGCTGGGCATTCTGAACAAGGTTAAGCGGTACTTCACACCGGGACAGCTTTTAACCCTTTACAAAGCACAAGTCCGATCGTGTATGGAGTACTGCAGTCACCTGTGGGATGGCTCAGCTAAATACCAACTCGCCACTTTAGACGCAGTCGAGCGCAGAGCTAAGAGACTCATTGGCGATAAAAAGCTGGTGGAGGCAAAGCTTCACAGTTTGGCTCACCGGCGAAGTGTTGCCTGTCTGTCCGTCTTCTACAGACTGTACCTCGGGGAGTGTGCTCAAGAGCTACATGAGCTCATCCCGCCTTCACCTTTTTACCATCGGGAGTCCAGACGCACTGCGGGATACCACCCCTATTTGGTTAATATACCATATATACGCACTAAGCGCTTCTCGTCATCTTTTCTGATGCGCACAGCAAAGGAGTGGAATTGTCTGCATTCCCGAGTTCATACAACCCTAATCGCTTCAGGGCGAGAGTGAATAGGCTTTTTCTGGGCAAGCTCGTTCCACCGTAGATCTCATCCCTGCGTCTGGACTGGATTGAGGTCAAGAGTGAGCCCATTGTCAATAAAAAAAAAAAAACCTCCGTTAAAAAGGTAACTATGGCAGAGTCTACCATAGTCGGGAGTTGGGGAACGGAATTAAACCGTGAATTGTGTGTTTTTCCCTATACCTAAGTCCCCGGGTGGGTGGGCCAGGGGGTGTTAATCAAAAGATCGGGTGTAGTCGGGGCGACTACAAGAGAGTCATTACGTAAACGCAACGAGAGCGACAGCGAGGGACACTAAACCGGGAGCGGAGCGCTTTAGGCACGAACGCACGCGGCGAGTGTCAAACGGTGTCTGTACCTACCTACGCAAAGTAGCTGCTTTTATTATTATTATTATCAGGTATTAGACTTCTATTCTATGACATACCTACTTAGGTACATGCAGGTCCACATATCAAATCACGACGACGCAGGTAGGTATGACCTTCCTATGTTCTGACAATAAGTAGGTACCTAACTATTAATTTAGGTATATAAAACAATACTTTTATAATACCTAAAATCCTTAATTTACTACTGATAAATTGTGAAGGAACGACACAAGGGAATTCGAAAAACAAAAGATTTAAAATACTACTTATCTTACCTTTGTTCGTCTCTCGGAAATGAAAAAAAAGAGTTTTTTTTGACATTTGTTTTTTTACTTTGACACCCATCCACTGCACAATAATTACGTGGTTTCGGTATTTTGATACTCAGCGCGGTAACCGTGACGTGTGAGCGAGCACTCAGGCAGGCCGCAGGCGTGCGGCAGCCCTCTGTCGATTGTACTGAATGGCGGCACGGTAAATAATATTACCTGGTGACGGCGGTATGCGAAGCGGTCGGCATATATATATATAACGCGTGGCCTTGTATGTGTATTGTCATTATTGAAAACGTACAGACTGCTTTAGCTAAACGTATGAAAGTATATTATCATAAAATTACTGCCGTTTTTGGAATATTTCGACAAAAATGTCGTTTAAAAGGGATTTTGAAAAAATCTTCAATCAAAAATCAGTGCTTACGCAGATGATTTGGAGGACAGCCTAGGTGACAAATTAGTGCAGTTCGCTGCATTGCTAAAATATGATGCGGCTAGTATTATTAACATTAGAATCACGAAGCTCTGGAACTGCAATTTTACAAGCTTTTGTTAAATAATTCTTTAGAATCTTGTTTCCCAAACGTAGAAATAGCCTTGCGCATTTATTTGTCTCTCATGAGTCATGATCGCCAACTGCAGTGGTGAACATTCTTTCTCAACGTTAAAACGTGTTAAAAATGACTTAAGGAACACGATGAATCAAGAACGTCTTAGTCACTTCACTTTGAGGAATATTGAATACGATTTGCTCAGAGAAGTTGATATGAATTTCATGCCCAAATTAAATCCAGAAAAGTTCTTTTATGTCAGTTTTGTTTAATTTAATACCATAAACTCCAAGAACTCGGCAATACCCTTGAGGTTGGAAAGATGAAAATTTATGTGCAACGAAACACTGGAAGCATGAATGTAGACGAGGAGATAATACAACATGTCTAGGAATACTTCGACCAAGTAGTCTCTTTCCAGGCGAGACAAGATAAAGAAATCACAAGACGAACGGAAAACGCCTGGAAGAGCTACTGGTCCTTGAAGGAACTATTTAATAATAATAATTCATTTATTGATCAAGTAACAAGGACTCATTAATACAATAATAAAATATACACAGAAATAATAATTAATACACAGAAATTAAATAATAAATAGCACAAACCTTACACTAGAACACACTGATTACATTATACATAACATTACAATAGGTACAACACAAAACAATAACCACACAAAACATTTCATTTTGACAGCCGGCGACTGTAGGTGACGTGCAAGTCACTGCAGCGTCTGATATACGGACAGTATTATATCAATATTTAAGGGTGAGTTGCCTAGGGCACTGAAACGCAGGCTCATGGACATTGTGTATTCTTCCCCTCTTAGCATATGGGGCACAGTATGGTCTTTGATTAACATCCAGAAGTCCAAACTCAAGGTCTACCAACAAGTAATGGAGCGCAATATACCAGGCGATAAATTAACGGATCGTGTTCAAAACACAATAAGTACTGCGCTTCAAAACAACGATAGCTGACGTGACTCAAATGGGACTGGGCGGGACATGTCTGCCGCATGCCGGACAAACTGGGCCCATATAGCACAGAACTGGTGCCCTGAGACAGTGAAAGATGGAAGGAGTGGAGTAAGGCCCAGAAGTGGGGAAGCGTGGGCGTGGAAAAAAAAACTTGATAATAAGTTTACCAAGGGGCCCTTGATAAAATTTGCTACAGGCCCCGCGCTGGCTTAATTCGGGCACTGACCCGCGTAAGTTTCAATCTCGTGGGAATATCGGGATAAACAGTGTCCTAGAAGTTAATTCTGTTTTATCTTTGCTTCGTTCATCTGACGCTGTTGGCAAGTATGTTGTGTTTTATTTTTATACATTTTTGTTTTCCTATACAAAAATACATGTAGATTTTGAGATTTGTTCATTATGACATTAGTACAATATAGGAATCGGACAAACAAAATAATATGAGTTTATGGAAAAATAATTTTAATTCCTACACAGTAAAGTTCAGTTTACGCTACAACTTCAAACATTTTTGTAACGTTTTCAATAGTGCTAGTCACTGTATCAATTATTCTGATATCTAGTCTGAAATACACCTAATTGCCATTAAAATAAAGTTGATATTTGTTTAACTTGAAATAATCAATTTGAAACATAAATTTTGAATATGTATAATACGAGTATACTTATTTGAAAAGTCGTCGTTCGTCGTCGTCTACCCAGAGCGGACGTATATCGTTTTTGTTAAAAAATATTCAAATCAGTGTCCTTCAAAAATAACTCGTAACTAAGTACAGTCAGAACTTAAATTGTGCAAACAGTGTTTGTTAATTACATCGCTTTATTTCTGCGCACACTCCGCGCTCACAGTGCCTCAACGAAGACGGGCTATCTCCGTCTCGCTTGCACAGTGACTCCGCGTTCGAGCGTAACGCACTGCACCCCCGCGAGAACAGAACATTGGATATTTACTACTCTTTCGCACAGTGACTCTGCGTTCACGGATTGAATACTTCACGCTAGACACAAGGTATCATTAACTATTATCTTTAACACGAAAACAAAGTTTTGTTCGATTTGGATTACCTGCTCGTGCTAACAACTAAATACATCCACGGTATACCTACGTTAATAAAAAACCCTCCAAAAAACTACAATTAACGGCTGACAGTAAGCCCGCCTATACAAATTGCAACACGTATCAAGTACTAAATGACTACCGCTATATTAATGCTACCAAATCTCTCCTCAGGCTCTTATACCTCAATGCTAGAAGTATTCATAAAAAAGGAAAGTTTGATGAATTAAAATGCGTCTTAAGATCATTACCGAAAACAGCACACGTCATTCTTGTAACAGAAACCTGGATTCGCTCGGAGGCTCAAGCTTTGGCACTACATACAAATAGAGAATTACACCCACCATTATAATTACGGAACCGACTCTAGAGGAGGGGGATTCTCAGCCTACGTACACATTGATCTGAGACATAATTTATCAGAGTCCAAGTATTCAAATGGAAACAACTACCTATGGATAAATCTCGAACGGTACGCGCTTGAAATAGGAGTCAAATATTACCCCGGAAACACTGACTACCAAGAATTTCTCCAAGAGTACGACTCGCAGCTATAACAAAGGAAAAAAACAATTGTTTTTGGAGATTTCAACGTCGATTTACTAACTAAAAAAAACAAAGAGACAAAGCAATAGTCAAGGAAGCTGGACACACACTACTAAATAAAATAAACAAAAAATATTGTAAGTACAAGAAACTCCAACACAAAAAAGACTATCATCGATCATATTAGGACCAACCTAAAAGACGATTACTTTCATGTGGTAATAATTGAATCCTATAAGTCTGATCACAGCCAGATGTACCTAGAACTTAGAAAATCCAAAACACCTCCGAAAATGAAAACTCAATACGAAGCAATAAACTACACAAAATTATATATCACTGTTGAAACAGCTAGGTTCAAAAATCCTAACAACGAATACCTAGTGTTTGAAAATCAAATAAAACTATTTACAGAAGAAGCTAAAACTATAAAGACCAAGATTCTCAATCCTACACCAAGAGACTGGATCAACAAGCACATTATCGCTGAAATCAACCAGAAGAACATACTGGCGACATAACATAAAAATAACCCTAGTAACCACACAGTAAAACAGAATTCACGAAGAAAGGAATGTAGCTAAATTAATATCAAGAACAAAAAAATACTACTATTATAATGAATTTAAAATTAATAAACCTAAGAAAATGTGGGGCCTAATAAATACCTTAACAAGCAATAAAATAAAACAGAGCTGTGTTCCTCCAAAATTAGTAGTAAACAACAATAACATTACGGAGCCAAATCATATTTGCCAAATATTTAAACGAATACTTTGCTACAATTGAATCACTCCTAGCGAACGAAATACCTAGTTCATTTCATAACGATTATGATCGCGCTTTACCAAATCCTATAACCCAAAACGTTGAAAAGCTCTCCAGTTTCAGCCCATGTTCTGCTAATGAAATAGCAACCATTATAACTAAACTCGATCCAAATTGCAGCACTGGCCTAGACGGAATAAAAACAAAAGTAATTAAAACCGTTAAAAGTTTAATCGTAAATAACGGGAACTTTCCTGAAACACTAAAAATAGCAAAAGTAACACCAATCTATAAATCAGGCCGTACCACAGATCCAGGAAATTATCGACCTATCTCAGTGTTGCCTATACTGTCAAAAATATTAGAAAAAATTATTCACAACCGATTATAAAAGTATCTTAATTCTATTAACTTCATCATCGATCGACAATATGGATTTAGACCCAGAAGTAATACTACTACAGCCACTATTGATCTCATCACTAAAATTAAACAAAACATAGACAGACTGGCCCGGCTCTTCTGATTCGGCCGAGTTTTCCACTACTGTTCCTAATCCGTGTAATGTGGGCCGCGGACCAGAGGCCAGTTTCCCCCTAACCCGAAAAAACATAGCCCTGGGCATTTTTATTGATTTAAAAAAGGCCTTTGATACGGTTAGCCACAAACTACTCCTAAAAAACTGGAATCAATAAAAATCACGGGAAAAGATCTAAAAATGCTCGAGTCTTACTTAAAAAATCGTTCGCAAGTGGTCAAACCTGGTAATCACCAAAGTGATGCATTACCTACTACATGTGGCGTCCCACAGGGATCTATCCTGGGTCCCTTACTCTTTTTAATATATATAAATATTATTAACGAAATTAAAGTACATGGTCACCTTACCTTATACGCCGACGACACTTGTTTATTTTACTTCGGATCTTCCATCCATCACATTATCTCACGAGCACAAGAAGATTTAAATAGGTACCCTATTTGCATGGTTTCAGTTCAATCTTCTAACAATAAATATCTCTAAAACACGTTATTTAATATTTAAGGCTAAAAATAAATCAATTCCCTCATATTACCCTCTAACAATAATTAATTATATCCCGCTACAGCAAAAACCATGCGAAAAATACCTCGGTCTAAGAATGGACAGCTCACTAACGTGGAACGCTGATATTGATCATATAAAAAGTAAACTCTCGGCACTCTCTGGACCACTGCGTAACATTGTTCGTTGTATTCCACCAAAACTGCGGTATACTATTTACAACTCCCTAGTAAAGCCACATCTACTTAATTAAATTAAAATTTGGGGCAGTGCTGCTAAAACAAAATTATCAGAACTTCAAACTACCTAAAATAAAATCATAAAAATAATATTCAACTACCTAGATTGTTCTTACGAAAGATCACAAAAGTAAGCAAAAATTATAAGTTTTTAATGTTTTTACTACTTTTCTTTGCAAATTTGGTAGATACTGATGTTACGTAAGATTGAAAGGGGGCGGAGGGGGTTCATGCAAGTCTTATTTTTTCTTACGTGGGGGGAGGGGTCAGGAGGTGGTCTTATGTAATAAATGAACAGCCCTTACGCCAAATGTCAACTACATACAATTTGACTTTTCCGTTGGCGTTAACGGTTACAGAAAAGGGATTTTGTCTAGGCCCCCTAAACTAAAGTAATAGTGGTTTTCTTCCTTTTCAGCGACCAAATTAGCGAAAAGCATGTTGCTACCCAATCTGCAAAGTTTTTCCGACCCATACCCGCTACCAACTATTGATACAGAGTCCCTGGTGACGACCTTGCCACAAAGTCATTCGGAGAAGACGATTTCATTCCGAAAAGAAGCCGTTCGTACATACATTCTGACTACAACAGCGTTGATGGGACTGATCGTGCTGATATTTTTATTGTGGTGCAAGTTTATCACCGTGGTAAGTGTTTAATATCAGAGACCAAATGCCTCTTTTTTTCTCATAAGTCATTTATAAATGGCTACAGGTGCTGCAGCCATATCCTTTAAAATGGAAGACAGAAACTCTGCATTCCCACTCTGCTCTCAGACCAGCTTGAACACTTATGTGCTGAGCAGCTTTTACATCCCCTATGCCTCAGCGGCAGAAATTTGTACAGACGCCAGCACATCAAGCTACTACAATCTGTCAAATTTCTTTAATAGATTTTCAACTTTATCGCTAAAGCATTAAGGTTCAAGGTTGATTGGGAAAATTTGACAGTTTCGGGTAGCTTGACCTGCTGGCTATGGTGCTATGGTGCTATCTCACTGTCCTGATAATGGAGACGGTGGTGCTCTGTTACGAACAAGACTAGAGAGATGCTGTCAAATATGAACGAATGACTGTATGCTTGGTGTAGTAATATAAGTTGTTCTGTTAAACAGAAAAGGATGTATTTAGCAGAATCAAAGGCTCTGCAAATTCCAGGAGAAAATACGAACAGGTAAGGAATTTACTACTAATTGGATTATTACCAATCAATATTTAATTTGATATTTCAGTAACTACAGGGTTGTGGAAACGTGGAGGTCAGTGGGGGCAATTCACGTAATTTTCAGAACGTTCACAGTCTGACCTGAGTCTTAATCTGTCAAAAATACCTCAAATTTCCCTACATTTTTGACAAGTATTTGACATTGATTGTCGCTAAGATGAGATTGTGACTAGATTTTGAATGTTTTTAATTATGGGGATGGGGCACCTGATAGGCAGTTGCTCTATGTAAAAGACCAGTATTCAGCTGCTGGTTGGACAGAAATTGACCAACCCCAATATAGTTGGCAAGAATTTAGGCAGACGATGTAATCAATATACCTAAATTCAATTTTTTTTATGTTTCAAATTGACGTTATTTCAAGTTAAACAAATATCAACTTTATTTTAGTAGTAATTAAGTTGGTTTTAGAATGACTAGCACTATTGAAAAAGTTATAAAATTGTTTGAAGTTGTCGCGTAAACTGAACTTTATTCTGTAGGTATTAAAATTAGTTTTCTATAAAATCATATTTTTACATTTTTAGCGATTTCAATACAAAACAATCGGGGAAATGTGTCGTTCCTGCAAACCCTGAGTACGGTATATACATAATATCAAACGCCCCAGTTGCGAAACCCGGTGACAGTTTCGAGTCACTGAAACTGACTGTCACTTGTCTACCTGGCTATGGAGTCTTGGAAACCGAAATAGTCGTCTGTGTCGATGGATTGTGGTCTCATTCTATTCCAAAATGCGTCCGTAAGTATGGAAATATACTTCCTATTCCGGCAATAACAATGTCTAAAATCCTGTTTAGAATTTTTTTTAAAGTGTGTAATTTGTAATAAGTACTACCAGTAAAGTAAATACAAATTATTGGCTTACAATGCGCATTGCAGCATTGGCAAATGGTACAATAAAATTATTTTATCACGAACGACCTTCTTTTATAACAAATCCAACCTTACTTTTAATCAGAAAGGTATTTTTCTTGATGTTGGTTTTGAATTTTTAACCCCCGACGCAAAAACGACGGGGTGCTATTAGTTTGACGTGTCTGTGTGTGTGTGTGAGGTCGCGCCAAAGGTCGCGCGGACCGCGGTAGCACGGTAATATTATTATACAGTACATTATACAGTATTCCAACTTCATACAAACAGACGAAGCGCGAGCTATACCTACGCGCCTCGATCTCGGTATGCGCTCGACATGCAGGTAGTCGCGACTGTGCCCTTTAGTGTATATAATGTTCTGTGACTGTGCCGCAAGACGTTTCCAACAACGTCATAATAATTGAGAACTACCTGGATGGCAGAAACTTGAGAGGTCGATTTAGAACTACCACAACCAAAGACAAACCGATACCTCACGGCGTGCCCCAAGGCTCGATCCTAGGACCAATAATCTTCAACTTGTACGTCCATGATATTTGGGATATATTCAAGACAACATCAGAGGTCTCAAACTCTCACAGTACGCGGATGATCTCTGTACACTCAACAGAGCCACAAACCCAGAACATGCGACTACGCGTGCTGAATGGGCAGCGGAAGTCATCGGTGACTACTACACGAGATGGAGGTTAAAGTGTAACATGGAAAAAACAGAATGCATTATGTTCTCGAAAAATAAAAAATACCGGCCAACGGTGAAACTGAAACAACAAACGTTACACTATCAAAAGCAGATCAGATACCTCGGTGTCATCTTCGACAAACACATGACGATGAACCAGCACACCGAAAAGGTCGTCAAAAAACTGAAACAAGTCAGAGGCGCCCTCGCTCCAATAATAGGATACGATGCGAAGACAGAACTAGACACGAAACTGGCCATCATTCAAGCCTGCATTTTACCGCTGATGGACTACGGAGTGGTGCAACTACTCTCAAGGTTTACCGCAACGAACTTAAGCAAAATTGAACGCCAATACAGACTGGCACTGAAAAACGCCGCACAACTATCAAGATGAACACCCACGGAAGTGATATGGGAGATGAAAGGGTACGATAAAGTCACCCACGCATTGGAAAAAACACTTAGCCACTGCCATGTATGTACAGAGGGGACTAAGGTGAGCCAAAACGGAAGTCACCCCAGGCTGGCACGATGAAAACAAGAAGATAGAAGGCGTAGGCATCAAACTTATCACTAACCACGCAACTGGACAATATATCAATATCAAAGTAATATAATATATCCAAATTCCCAACCAACACCATGCTAGAGAAGAACTGGAGGAGACCCTAGCCGACAAGCCATCCACCATCATCGGCGATATGAACTTACGTATGCAAACCCTGGGCCACAGCAGGAATTTCGGCCACGGCAACATCGTTAAAAAAGCAACGAAAAACGGAATCTGCTCGCTGTAATACGCCAATGCACCATCTAGACCTTTCAGTCAAGGTAACACCATCCTGGACTTGGCTATAATAACACACCAACAACTAGAAGCACAGGCCAAACAGGTAGAGAGCGTTGGCTCGGATCACCTCCCTTGGTTGCTAACTGTGAAGATTGAACACAATATAGAGGAACACCTATCCCGTAACACAAAGAATATAATATATGAGGACGAGAAACTGAGAGCAGCATACTAACAGACAATGTGAGAAGGTATCTGCGACCTTAACAAAGAAATCACAATGGAAGCCGATTGCGAGAAGTATGTCAAAACAATGGAAAATGCAACTGTTGCAGCCCTCAACACTCACGCACTCCTGAGAAATTCAACAAAGCAGGAACGACTACCGAAGAAAATAAACGACAAGATAGACTTCCGAAACAAACTAAAACAAATTACATGGCAAGCGAGACACTGCAGCCCCAGACTACAACGCGAAACACGCAATCTTTACAACCATGCTAAGAGAGAAGCTGAAAAAGCCCTGAAAGAATACTCCGAAAAGGGTTGGCTCGATAAACTCCAAGATCCACGGAACAATAGGTCACAAATGTGGCGCATCCAACGAAACATGAAGAAGCCTATCGTTAAACTACCAAACATCACGGGTTGCAGTACAGAAATAGAAACAATCGACAAGCTCACCGATACAGCCACAGTTAAAGAGGCCAGAACAGCGAAAGACGATGAGGGGACTGAAAAAAACGACACCGTTCCAACCGCTCGATCCAACTTCAAAAAAAGAGGTGCAACTTGCACTCGGCAGATTCAAAAACAAAAAGGCCCTAGGGCCAGACGAAATAAAAGCAGACGCCCTCAAACTTGGAGGATGTCTTCATGGAGGCATTTGTGCCTCCTGCTAACTTTGTATTGTCCACAGGTTACTTCCCTAAACGATGAAAAACCGGCGTGTGCATATTTCTGCCCAAGGCCGGAAAGATCACTGTCAAGCATCATCGTACCGCCCGATCACACTGCTCAACATCATGGGCAAGCTGTGTGAGCGACTGATCCTGGGAAGACTTACTGCTACGGTCAACCGGCTGCAACCAACGTTCCAGCACGGCTTCACAAGGTAAGAGGCACAGCAACCCAGATTCTACGTACCGGAAAAATAATCTCTGATGCGCTAGCCACAGAAAACAGCGTCTCTATGATATCTACGGACCTATCGAAGGCCTTCGACTCAATCAACCACAAGGGCCTGATCAAGAAATATCAGAATCAAGACGTTTCCAACAACGTCATTGAAATAATTGAGAACTACCTGGATGGCAGAAACTTGAGAGGTCGATTTAGAACTACCACAACCAAAGACAAACCGATACCTCACGGCGTGCCCCAAGGCTCGATCCTGGAACCGATAATCTTCAACTTGTACGTCCATGATATTTGGGATATACAAGACAACATCAGAGGTCTCAAACTCTCACAGTACGCGGATGATCTCTGTATACTCAACAGAGCCACAAACCCAGAACATGCGACTACGCATGCTGAATGGGCAGAGGAAGTCATCGTTGACTACTACACGAGATGGAGTTTAAAGTGTAACATAGAAAAAACAGAATGCATCATGTTCTCGAAAAATAAAAAATACCGGCCAACGGTGAAACTGAAACAACAAACGTTACACTATCAAAAGCAGATCAGATACCTCGGTGTCATCTTCGACAAACACATGACGATGAACCAGCACACCGAAAAGGTCGTCAAAAAACTGAAACAAGTCAGAGGCGCCCTCGCTCCAATAATAGGATACGATGCGAAGACAGAACTAGACACGAAACTGGCGATCATTCAGGCCTGCATTTTACCGCTGATGGACTACGGAGTGGTGCAACTACTCTCAAGGTATAGCGCAACGAACTTAAGCAAAATCGAACGCCAATACAGACTGGCACTGAAAAACGCCGCACAACTATCAAGATGAACACCCACGGAAGTGATATAGGAGATGGCTGACATAGAAGCCTGGCACCTACGCGCCGAGGACCTTAACACCAAAATGTTGGAAAAAATAACAAAATTAGAAATAGAAGATCTAGAATCCCCTGGAGACGCCTACCAAGCGCACGGCGAATTCAACCCCCTCAGGGTTATTCACAGAATAGGCGATATATTGTATGATCCTAATAAAAAAGGATACAAGCGGTGGCCTATTGACAAAACAAAGGCTCCGCGTCCCCTTTAAAATAAAATAAAATGTAAAATAATAATAACCCGCAATGAAATAGACTGTAACCACATAACATAAATAAAACACGTAATTTGTTTGTACGAGTATCCTCTCACATATTGCGAATAAACAGAACACAGCAAACATAGATCCATTAGGACATAAGTTAGCTGACTCAACTCTGCACGGCCCACCGTTCACAGAGACATTTTATAATACACAAAATAGGCATTTAAATGTTATTCTGATTCTGAGTGTGTGTGTGTGTGTATATGTCTGTCTGTAGCCTCGTAGCTCCCGAACTGATGAACCGATTTTGGTTTTGTTTACTTTGTTTGAAAGGTGTATTTGTCGGGAGTGTTCTTAGCTATGTTTGATAAAAATCGGTCCAAGATGGCCGCCGCCACAAAATGGCGGATTACATATTTTTTCACAACTCCCTCAATATGGGTATTAAATGAAAGGGCTTGACTAGTAGAATACTATACACTATGATAAATTTCAAATCCAAGATGGCCGCCACCAGAAAATGGTAAATTACAGAAAAACTGATTAAACACCAAATTACCTGAATCTTATTATGCAAGGAAATAAAAGAAATGAAATAATGAGTCGATTTTTTTTAATTAAATGTTGTCCCGTCGGGGGACCGTTGCTATTTTACGTTCATTAGGCTAATAATTAGAGCGGTTCCCCGACGGGACAACATTAAATTTAATAAAAAAAATTCATACGTACTTACGTAGGGTCATAATTTCAAGGTTATTTTTTTCTTTTTATAGGGTTTCACGTTTATACCTTTTTGTTCTATTTGTGGCTATTTTTTTAATATTTTTTTTTAAATTGTTTTAGGCCTTTTACATTCATACTATTTTTATTATTATTTTGTGTCGGGGGTTTATGTCTTTTCTCTTACCGAGATTTTTCATTGGAAGTTTTTGAAGTGAAGACTTCTTTAGCGGCGTTGTGCACTTTTTTTTGTGATGGGTAAAAAATGTTAAACTCGCGTCAGGACACGTGACCTGATCAAAAGTTCGTAAGACGGAGCTCGCGTCAGGACACGTGACCTGATAGAAAATTCGTAAGACGGAGGGAGAGTAGACCACATTCCAAAATATCAAAAATGCACAACGTTAGTATTCAAGTTTTCACTTCTTCCGGCACTCCCGGAGTGCAACCCGTTTTTTTTTAAGTGAAAACTTCTTTATCGGCGTTGTGCACTTTTTTGTGATGGGTAAAAAAATTTAAACTCGCGTGACCTAATCGAAAATTCGTAAGACGGAGCTCGCGTCAGGACAAGTGACCTGATCGAAAATTTGTAAGATGGAGGGAGAGTAGACCACATTCCAAAATATCAAAAATGCACAATGTTTAATGTAAATTCAAGTTTTCACTTCTGCCGGCACTCCCGGAGTGCAACCCGTTTTTCTTTTCGTTTTGACCATGTAATCATTCAATATAATTAAATATAATAATAGATTGAACGACCGAGTTCTGTGCGGTCATCCAATTTATCCAAGGGCAGTGTTCTAGTAAATGAAAGTATCACGTACGTACAGCATTAAAAGCTTGCCTAGAGGCGAGTCAGGTTTCTTAATTCAGACTTGATTTGTCCGAAGACTGTAGGCGGATCTTGAATTCGCTCCCACCGCTAGCCTGGGACCAGACGACTGCAAGCAATAAGCTTCCTGATGGGATTCGAACCCAACGCTGGTGGCTTCTGATACCAGCCAGCGAGGAGTCAGCCAGTCTGGAGTCTAGGACCGGATTTGCGTATATGTATTTAGTAGTTTAATTATTATTTAGTAGTTACTATTGTCTCATTTTATTTAAAACAGTCATATAAATTGTTGCCTCGCTACCTGATAACCGATTGACTTGGTGCGAAGTTGCCCATTTAGGATTACCAGATATGTATTTATTGCGGAAGTTATGAACGTTTGCAAACTTTCGTGACCGACGCGGAACAGTGAAATTTATTATAGGGCTCTAACACCAAAGACGTCGCGTCAGAGTTATAACTTATCCCTTTGAAATATTAGGTACCGTGCTGTGTCCTTCATTATGTATTTTTTACAATATTTTTTATTTTTCTAAATTAAACGTGTACAAGTGGAGTATCGTTTTTATATCGCTACATCGTGTATATTTCATTTGATTCTGCAAAAGTTGCTGAAAATAAAGTAATTTTAGAAGTTTTTCTTAAGGTGTTCTTTAAAAAACCTAAATTGGGCCCTTTCAAAATATAAAAAATAGGTACATACTAGGTAAAAAGTGCCAAAATTCTTACACATTCTAGTGTCCTCGACTAAAACATCCCACCCTATCTTCCAGGTGTCTGCAAGCTAGACAAGAACCCATCCGTCCACTACCGCTGCCTCGTCACCGGCTCCATCGAGGGCATCCGCACCTGCAACGCCTACGAACCAGTAGGAACAGTTGTAAAACCCGAATGTAACAGCTCGAAGCACTCGGTCGTGGGTCTCCCCCTCATGAGATGTATCAACGGAAGCTGGAACTACGTCGCGGCCTGCTCCCCAGGTTCGACCAAAGTTTTTACATAATAATCCTCATATATTTGGGGTCCCTGTCTCGCACACATCTCTATTAGCAGTCATCTGAGTATGTGACAAGTACGACAATAGCTGTATTTGGAACAGGGTGTAAAGTTCACTCATCCTCCATAGAAAAGGGAGGGTCTAGCGGACAACTGCCCGATGATACAAATCGGGCCGTTGTAGGCTTCTACAACGGCCCGATTCGCGAAAACGAAAACGGCGAAATCGCGTAGGTCCCAGCTCACGCACTATACACCTCCCTTTGGGTTATTCGTAGAGCGGGATTATAACTGATTCATTTATTACATTTAAATAGCATCTGAGTGTGGGCGAGTTACTTCAAATGACGTGGACCTCGTGATCCGTGGACCAGCTGAGCGAAAAGACATGCCGTGGCATGTTGGCATCTACTATAAGACTACGAAAACTTACATGCAGACCTGTGGCGGGTCCCTCATTTCCAACGGGCGTGTTATATCTGGTAAGTGATTTTTCTTTACCGACTTCTGGGTCCTTGTACAGACGCCAGCAGGTCAAGCTACCCGAAACTGTCAAATTTTCCCAATCAACCTTGAACCTTAAAGCGTTAACGAGAAAGTTGAAAAACTATTAATGAAATTTGACAGATTGTAGTAGCTTGATGTCCTGGCGTCTGTACATATTATGAAGGCCGTTTCTGGTCTTTTGTCACGATAAGTCAATCTACTCTGCCTTAGATCTCAGTCTTGCAGTCCACGGTTGGACATAGGCCTCTCCCAAATTACGCAATAAGGCCACAACACTCGGTTCTCTGCCTTCCACATCCAGTCGCTGTTTTTTCACGATCGTCGGTCTATTTAGCTGGGGGCGACGACCCACGTTACGCTTGCCGATACGCAGCAATTGAGCTACTATAGCTCTCGGTCCTCCGACAGACTTGGTGGGCTCATGGCCACTTCAGCTTGCTACCTCTGCAGGCTATATTGCCGTTCCATTATGTTACAGTATTTCATCATCTTGGAATACTGTAACATGTTGTACTTATTGGTATGAATAACGAACTACACAAAATTTATGTTCAGTGCATCTTATTCTTTCTATTTCATTTAGAATAGGACAGAAAATAAATATTAGTTTAGTCCTGTCAAATTAGTCATCGCCTGACGTTACGTAATTTTAGTCGCCATGTTTTTAATCATGTCTAATCTGTCTATGGAGTATCTTAATTTGACAGGACTAAACTAATATTTGTCTTCTGTCCTTTTCTAAATGAAATAGAAAGAAAAAGATGCACTGAACTTAAATTTAGTTTGTGAACAAGGGAATCGGCGCCATTGTCAACGTTTGTCTGTTTAAAGTACCTAACTTATCCAGCAAAGAAATAAATTTCTTTTAATTTTCATAGTGTCAATTAACTTTTTTTTATTGTTTCCAGCTGCTCACTGCTTCTGGGACGAGACCATCAAGCTACTGCCTGCTTCCAGGTTCGCGGCGGCAGCCGGCAAGATCTACAAGTTTTGGAATGACCGCAGAGATGTGCACGCGCAGAAGTCTGATGTAAGTAACCTTAGACGGAAGAATTTTAACCTTTCAGTCCTATTAGTATGTATTTCTTTCAATAACATTTTAATGAAAGAGAAACAAATAAATAAAGGTTAAAATCACGTCATTACTTCCCAGAATTTGATCCTTATTAGGGACACTATCGAATGGTGAACACAGTGTGTGTTTTTTTTAATCAAAATCAACGGGTTCGATTCCTGTCTTGAAATATTGATTTTTAAAAAATCCATTGAAGCAGTTTTTTTTAGTTTTCATCAAAATCGAGCCCGAGACTCCTTTGAGTACTTTTAACTATTCCTCATAGCTTCGAATTTGGCTATGCACGCCCACTTGAAAAATTCAGTCTGTATATTATGCCCTATGTGCCTCACGGCTGCGCCAAAAAGGCTTGCGGTCTGTTTGGACCGATTCCTTTAGTGTTCTAATCTCATAATGAACAAATCTCAAAATCACCTTTTCTCAAAATGACTAATTTTCTAAATGTCTTTGTTTTTGAATGTCGGAAACTCTTATTGTTTGACAGAAAAAGTACACTCATGATATTAAATCGTAAACAATGTTTGAGAAACTTACCTACCTGTATTATATGAAGGGGCAGGAGGGCCTTCATCAGAACTCATCTTACGTAATGTATGTGGGTAGGTAGGTAGGCAGGTGGGCGTGAGCAGAAAAATCACAAGTCCTTGTTATAATCACAGTTGTTTAATCAGCACAGGGTTTAATAATCGAAATACACAGTCAAATGAACAATGTATAGTCTAAGCAACACGACACCAACTTAATTATAACACTAGATTAAACTATCACTCGGATGCAAAGCAATTCGTCACAAGCGTGGTGCGCGGGCGAACAACAGTGCCAAGATGGCCGCCCTCGCAACCATCGACAATGACGCTTCGCTAGGCTGACTTTGACAGCTAAAAGTCAACCTGACGTCTGACGTTGACGGATGCGCCGTCATATAAATACGAAAGTTTTGATGGACCGGAATATTTACGACAGTAGGTAAATAAAGTGGTTCACTGATGTTTCACCAAAACATCATTGACAATTTTTTAGCTTAGAACCAACGTACTTTCGTATACTATTTATTTCACAAACAACTTATTCCTTAAATGTTTTATTTTATAAACACTCGCTTTACAAATATTTATTTGGCAAACGCTTCTCTTTACTAATGTGTCGGATGATATTTAATTATTAGTACATTTTCCAATTAACATTTTGATTATTTATGAAAAATCACGTTTATACAAAATATAATTTTATAATACGAAAAATAACAGAAAGAAAAAAGAACAAAAGAAAATACATTTATTTGCGGAAAACATGACGCATAAAAAGAACACAAAAAAAGAACAAGTTTGGGGTAAACATGCGTCACATCCACACAAAACGGCCATCGCTCGGCATAATGCATAGATATTAAGCCAAGAGTTTGCATATTAGATTTTGAAAAAGCGGCTATCTTAAGCTGGCGATCCAATTTCGAAAACATAATCCTACATGGTTGCTTTTTCCATTTGAGTCAAATAATTTACAGGCAAATACTGAAGTTCTTTAAACTACTAAAGTATTTTTTTTCTATATAATCTAGTCGTTTCTGGCACTCGCCTGCCGCTGCCGCGGCACCACTCGCTTCACTCGCTCGGCTTGTGCGTCGGGGTCACAGATTTAACCCAACCTAACCATGACCCAAGGGCTGGCTTTTACCTTGGCCAGAGGCTAAGCATTGCCATACAACGTGGCAATGCCGCCAGTGTCTTGTGTACATTACCAGTCGACAGCGATGCGGATGAATTTTTCGACGCTATATTTTAGTTTGTAAATAGTTGTAGTTAATTTAGATTATATTTTTATATACTTAGTTAGTTTTTTAATTTAGTACCTAGCGTAAATAGTTAATTACGAGATTATGAAAATAAAATTATACCTAACCTAATCTAACCAGTTTAGTTCCAGGTAGCCTACTAAAAATAATCTCTTTTTTCAATAAGCACAAGTCGTTTCATTTTTAGGAAATTGCGTAAAAATGTATAAATTCTTTATTTGGTGAACTGACAGGACACCAAATGAAGTGCCACTGATTTTTTTGTTTCTTAAAGAGAATATAAGTTTTGTTAATTAATTTTAAGATTTTCAAATAAAGTGTTACTGACTGTACATCAATAATGGTAGTTTTATTTCCGACATTTAGAAAATTAGTCATTTTGGGAAAAGGTGATTTTGAGATTTGTTCAGATTAGTACAATATATGAATCGATCCTAACAGACCGCAAGCCCAGAAAGGTCCACTTCAGCAGTAATGTCAGACAGATGCTGTCTAACGCTAGTTTTGTAACTAACGTTTATGGATAAGTGACGGACGTTGAGAGCAGTGTTGGCCCAGTGGTAACGGCCGCGACTTACGAGTTGTAGGTCGTAGGTTCGAACCCAGACAGGCGCTTTACTTTGTGTAAATTATTTCATCACCACTGCTCTCAAAACGGTGAAGGAAAACATCGTGAGGAAACCGGCACGTCCTAGAACCAAAAATTCTAAGATATGTGACATCTACCAACCCGCACTAGGCCTGCGTGGTGGATTACGACCCACTTCCTCTCACCGAGAAGAGGCCTTTGTCCCAGCAGTGGGAACAGTATTGGCTGATTATGTATGTATTTATGACAGACGTTACATTATGATTATCAGATAAAAGAAACCAACATCCCGCCCCGGTTCCAAGGCAGTACGATGAACTTTCAAGATGACATAGCAGTGCTGATCCTGGAGACTCCTTTCGAATACACACCGTTCGTCAGACCAGTGTGCTTGGATTTTGACATTAAAGTTGAAAGGAGCCAGCTTCAGCCTGGAAAGAAGGGGAAGGTTAGTGACTCTTAAATCCCTCGCCACTTTCGGGTAATATAATCAATGTATGGTAAAATTGTTAGTGCATTGTGTGAGTCGGCTACCGAGACAATAACGTATGGGGGAAGTCCTAGAAAGCAAGGAGCAGTCGTGGGCTGGAACATGCATGTGAGCGGTGCGCATAGAGAGGCTTGGTGTAATTTTTTATGCTGGCTAGGTAACGGTATGCCGACATCGGGACGTATTTTTGATGAAATGCGTGAAGCTAGAAGGATATTTAAGTCTCGGTTGAAGTGGTGTCAAGATCATTCCGACTTCACAGCATTCAAAAAACGATTTCGGATCGTTTTGGAAACATACAAATAGACTGAAGGGCAAGCCTAACCTCACTGTTTGCTTTGATGGCGTGAGTGATGCTAAACAAATAGCTGACCTTTTTGTGGACCATTTTAGTGTGCAGTCACCATTAGGCCCATCTAAGTCGACGCTCAATGTTGAGCCACTGAAAGACCTAGGAGTTAAAATTACTGCTAAAATGCTCTTGAACAGAATTAACGCGATGCGTCGAGGAAAATCTCCTGGTCATGATGATCTCATCATTTGCTGGTCCACATTTGCCAAGAGTGTTGGCTATGCTTTTTACCTTTTTTCTGGGTCATGCTTATATGCCGAGTGACAAGATCAAAACAACAGTGGTGCCTATCGTCAAAAAGGGGACTGGTGACATGGGCGATAATAACAATTACAGGCCAATGTCTCTTGCCACAGTCATGTCGAAAGTGTTTGACGGTGTGCTCAACGCTCAACTTAGTAGTCATATACGTGTTCACGATAGCCAATTCGGTTTCAAGTCTGGATTATCCACTGACAGCGCTATATTGAGTGTGAATTGTGTGAAATTTGGATGCTAAGCTTCCGTGGGGGTCATATAGACAAATTGTCAAAAAAGCTAAGTTCCGCAGCATTCGCTGTCAGAAAAATTCGTAATTTAACTGATATAGAGACAGCCCGTTTAGTGTACTTTAGCTATTTTCATAGTGTAATGTCGTACGGTATTCTATTGTGGGGAAGTGCCGCTGATATTCAGACTATCTTTGTTTTGCAGAAGCGAGCTGTTCGATCAATTTATAAATTAAGTCCGAGACACTCGCTCAGAGACAATGAGAAAGAGATCAATGTTATGACTGTGCCTTCTCAGTATATTTATGAAAATCTTTTATAAAATTGTTTAAAAAATACAGTGATATCCATGATATAAATACTAGGAACAAACACAAATTTGTTGTACCCATAACAAGGCTCAAGAAAATAGGTGGCTCGTTCAGATGCCAATGTATACGCTTTTACAATAAAGTTCCAAGCCCCGTTCAAGATCTAAGCCTTAATAAATTCAAATCATTCATTCAACGTAAGTTGTGCCAGAAAGCCTTTTATACCGTTAAGGATTATATCGAAGACAAAAAGGCTTGGGATTAAGGTTCTTCCAATTTTTACATATTGAATGTTTTTATTTTTATTTATATTTTTTTTCTGTCTTGTTGTTGTTTTTTTTTTATTTTTTATTATATACACTTTGACATTAATGAATTTTATATTTACTATGACATTTGCTTACTTTGTAAAGTATTCTATTATTTTAATTATTGTGAATGTGGGTCATTTTATTTATATTATTTTTAATTTTACTCTCTGTTCTGTTAGTTTTTGTCATGGTCTGGCAGTTTGAGTAATTAACATGACACTGACATTTTACTGATAACACATCTTAGTACTGATTCACAATCTACATCACTTAATTACTGACTCAATACAAAATTAAATCTCTTAGTTTACTGAACAGATGTTTTCCTAGAGGTTTTGTAAACATGTCTGCATTGTTACAATTTGTTTTTATATAATCTATGTTCACCAAACCTTTATTAATATTGTCCATTAACCAATGATATTTAATATCCATATGTTTCAATCTCTTGTTATTATCATTATTTACGACAATTTTAATGACACTGATTGTCCTCAAAGATATTACAAGTTATTTCATAATCAAAATCTAACAATAATTTTTTTCAACCACAATGCTTCTGAAACAGTTAAGGTTAATGCTACATATTCAGCTTCACAGGATGCTAGAGATACACCAGACTGTTTCTTTGTTCCCCATGAAATTGAAGAATTACAAAAATAAAATATTTGACCTGAAGTAGACTTTCTGTTCCTGGCATCTCCTGCCCAATCTGCATCATTATAACCTTGTAAATTTATATTATTATTACACAAATTATAATATGTTAAAGATAAATCAATAGTTCCTTTAACATATCTTAATATTCGCTTATGTCATTGATATAAAGCCTTACTAGCACATTGTAAATATCTACTCAAGAAACTCACTACGACAGACAAACAGGTCGTATTATTTTCTTCTACGGTTTTTATTTCTGTCTTAATAGCTTCTTCCCATTTAGTTCTATCCGGTCTTTTCATAGCTTCTGCATAAGAAATAGGTTCTTCACATGAGATACTTAAAAAACAATTTTCACTATCCTCATATTGTGGATTTATTTTGTAGTCTTCCATCCATGCAGGTGTTCTTTTTATTCTTTTAGGTCTTTCTTCACATATTCGTTCCTGTCCTTCACTTATTTCTTCTTGTATTGTTTCATATGTCAATTCTGGTATTTCTTCTGTTACTCCGACAGAATCCTCATATTCTTCATTGAATGTATTTGTTGATTCGTGATTAGATACATTTTCATAGTCTTCCTCCTGATCACAATCATTTTGAGTTTCTTCTACTGTACTTTTCTGATTAGTTTGGTTAGATTCAAATGATATTACTTCCATTTTATCTATGTGTTTGTTCACAATTGTTTCTATATTTTCTTCTCTCTTGTTTTCTTTTAGGAAAGTCGCATCCCTTTTGGTTTCCACATTGTTATTCTTAGGTAAGTAAATTCTGTATCCTTTAATATTCACACTTTCCCCATATCCAACAAAATAGCCTATGTCTGCTTTACTGTCAAATTTCAATCTCCTTTGTGTTGGAATATGCACTCCTACTTTAGATCCAAATATTGTACATGGGTTTGTTCCACCATAATTCATATGGCGTCTGTCTTTTATTCTACTCCTTCCTGTGTGATTTATCACAAATACAGCAGTATTAATAGCTTCTGCCCACAGGTTCTTGTTTAGGTTACTTTCTAATAACATGGTTCTAGCAGACTCTACTACTGTACGCATTTCCCTCTCAACGCACCCGTTTGGTTCAGGAGTATATGCTACACTGCTTTGATGTTGTATTCCATAGGATTTTAATTTTAATATATTTGTCATCTCTTCACTACAGAATTCATTTGCATTGTCTGACCTTATATATTTAATTCTAAGACCAGGATTATTTTAATGTTTCTGTTATAAATTCTTTCAGATATTTAATACTTTCACTTTTCGTTTTCAAAAAATAAACTCTTCTGTATATATTGTAGTCGTCTTTCAATAATAGGAATTTTGCTCCACCCAATGATATTTGTTCAACAGGTCCTCCTATATCTATGTGTATTATTTCACCAGGTAACTGACTTCTGTTTTCACTAGTCGGAAATGGTAACCTCTGTTGTTTTCCTTTTACACAGGATATGCAAGTTTCTTCACTTCCTTTATTATATATAATATTACATTTATCTAGTATATTTCTTACTTGATTAATGTATTGTTACTTGATTTATGTATTATTAATGTCCTGGTGACCCAGCTTTGTATGCCATTCTGACAAATCTGTGCTACACTTTCCAACCATAGCTTTTTCCTTTTCATATTTAAATTGCATAATGTACCTAAATTTTTCCTTCTCTTTTTGCTATAGCACATACATTATCATGCTTAATAAACTTGCTTTCATTTGCTGTAGTTAACAACTTGTAGCCTTTATCTAATGCTGCGCTCATAGAGTATAAATTTACCTTTATGTTAGGTACATATAAAACAATTTTTTTTTATTTTTTTTTATTGACAATGGGCTCACTCTTGACCTCAATCCAGCCCAGAGGCAGGGATGAGATCTACGGTGGAACGAGCATGCCCAGAAGAAGCCTATTCACTCTCGCCCTGAAGAGATTAGGGTTGTATGAACTCGGGAATGCAGACGCAGGCAGACAATTCCACTCCTTTGCTGTGCGCATCAGAAAAGATGATGAGAAGCGCTTAGTGCCTATATAGGGTATATTAACCAAATAGGGGTGGTATCCCGCAGTGCGTCTGGACTCTCGATGGTAAAAAGGTGAAGGCGGGATGAGCTCATGTAGCTCTTGAGCACACTCCCCGAGGTACAGTCTGTAGAAGACGGACAGACAGGCAACACTTCGCCGGTGAGCCAAACTGTGAAGTTTGGTATATATGTATTATAGTTGGTATCCAGTTGTTCCCATCATATGCACTCAATTTAATTTCTCCTTGTCCTAATGCTTTAATCACTGAACCGTCCTTAATTATGACATCTATGAACTTGAAAGTTGCAATATTTAGAAAAGGCGTCTTTTAATTTATACATGTGCTCGGAAGCATCACTGTCCAAGTATCAATTATTATAGCTTTTACCATCAGCTGTTAACGCACTTACTGATCCAGTTGTAATAAAAGCATTTTGTTTATTTTCATTTTTATTTTTCTGAGGTATTGTTTTTTCTTTATTGAACCAACAATTTTCAATTTTATGTCCATGTTTTTTACACTTTGTGCAAAACACTTTCACACTGTTAAATTTGGATTTAGTCAGCTTTAATGTGTCCCAGTTTACCACACTTAAAACACTTTCTGGATGCACTTTGCGCTTTGAATGCTGAAGTTTGTACTTCTTCATTTTGTTTATTTCTCTGTTCCTCGATTATGAGCCTAGCTGTCAATTCTGCAAGCGTTTTTTAACTTGCCGGTACCGAATCCCAAGCAGATATAAAATGGCGGTAATGTTCTCCAAGCGATGAGATTATTTTCGTTATCACCATACTATCGGACATTGTTCCTTGTGCCTGTCTGATACGAGCCACTAAATCCTCTATTTTAGGTATATACGTTGTAACGTTTTCGTTGTCACACAACTTTATTTCAAAGAATTTTTGCTGCAGTAAGTGCAATGACACATCGGAGTTTTGTTCATAAACTGTAGCTAATTTTGTCCACATTTCTTGTGCCGTTTCGCAATTTTGTATGTGTATCATCACCGATGGTGACATGCGAGTTACAATCACGCCTTGTGCCTTAGCGTCAGCTTGTAGCCATTTTTGTTTGGCTTTGTCGTCCTCTTCCGGACATATTTTGTACGATCCATCTATTACTCCGAAGACGTTGATTGCCTTCAATATAACCTTGATCTGGAATTTCCACATCTGTCAATTGTTAATTCCTTCCAGGCTTGTATTAGATTTAGGATTTGATCCGAAAATCTCGGCCGTCTCGGGGTTGATCTTTTTTCCTATAAGTTCCTTGCTTCACCACAAGTATTTTCACTTTACCGTGATTTACCTTTGACCAGGTACTTGCCTCAATATCTTCTGGGTTAGAACTGGGCCCATAACCTTTTGCAGGAGTTTTCGTGCAGGACTAACCCGAAAAAAAGAGGTGGTTGTTTCTTTATTAACTTTATTTTATATTAACTTAGAAGTACGCCATTGTCCTGCGGGCACACACCATAGAGTACAAAAAATAGTAAAGCAATGTTACCAGAATATTAGAAATAAAATTGCTGTTGCCTATTTAATTTCTACACCATCTCGTATTTGTTTACATTTTTGCCAAATAAATCGCGAATGCAGATTAAGTAAGTGTCTGAGATGGTCTTATGAGGAAAGAAACACAGATTCGAGTGGACGTGTCCAGTCATTTAAGTAATAATTTCCTTCCAGGTGCCAAGTTGGGGCCACACAGCAGAACACGAACTCTTCTCTCAAGCACTGAAGGTCGTTGAACTGCCCTACGTGGGCATTAAGCAATGCATAGCAGCAATGAGACGGGAATCAAGAGAGTACCTCACGAGCGATAAGATTTGCGCTGGCAATGGGACTGGTGAGTTAAAGAAAATTATTGATACCTCTGACAGAAAAAAACATAAAGATCACTGTGATTTTGATAGACTTGTCGGTGGTAGCAATAGCGGCCCGTGGATGGGTGACCAACTTTACATATCAAGATCCCTCCGTGCCTCGGAAAGCACGTTAGGCCGTTGGTCCCGGCTGTCAATCGTGGATCTTTGGTAGTCGTTACGGGTCATCAGAAGCCTGAAAGTCTTACCAACTGGTATCGTATTACTCAGTAACTCAGTAACTGGGTTGTGAAGGTCAGATAGGCAGTTGCTACATGTAAAATACCGGTGTTCAGCTGCATCCGGTTAGACTGGAACTGACCCCAACATAGAGTGCTACAAGGATCTTTTGGGTGGAGTGACATTGACAGGGGGGCGTTATAATAATAATAATAACAAGTTCTCGAAAATGGAAATATCACATTGTACTGGGATCGATCCATCATCACTGCCAGGACTATTGTTGCCAATAAGCCTGATATAGTGGTGGTGGATCGATCAGAGCGGCGCGCAATGATTGTTGACATAACCGTCCCGCATGATGAGAACCTCGTGAAAGCCGAGAAAGATAAACAAAACAAGTATTTTGACGTGGCTCGCGAGGTTGTCGACATGTAGGATGTGGACTCAGCGATCATTGTGCCGATAGTTGTAACAGCCAATGGCTTAATAGCCAAGAGCCTCGACCAACACCTGAGGAGGCTCTCGTTAGGCAGCTGGATCAAGGGCTTGATTCAGAAAGCGGTACTTCTGGACACGGCTCGCATTGTCAGGAGGTTCCTCTCTCTGGAGCCCTGACCGCTGATAGCTTGGACCCTGTTCCCGATACCGGTGGGCTACTATTTTTTATATTTTTAAATGTTTTTATATTCTAATATATAAAAATATAATTCATATGTTTACACTGATTAAATGATTTGAGTTTGAGTTTGAAAACTGAAATAAAGGATAATAACAATAATAATAAGAGCACATGCGCAACGGTTTTCTCAGCCTCCTGATATGGAAATAACTTTTGACCTTTTCTCAGATGCATCGCTATGCAGAGGCGACAGCGGTGGTGGACTAGTGTTCCCCGTGTCAGAACCAGACACGTATCGCTACTACCTCAAAGGAATTGTCTCCATAGCTCCGAAGATTGAAAACTTTTGTAATAGCTACCCTCTTACTACGTTCACACAGATACTTGCACATGAACATTTTCTTATGCAGTTCCTAATAGAACCAATATAATGCCAAGGCCAAGAGCGAAGTCACACGATAGTTTGCCAGTGCTTTGCGATATCTGAGCGATCATTTTTGCCCCCACTTCCCCGCGCCATTTATCACTCTATCCCGCTCGCACTTTCAAACTGATTTGGTTACGGTGAACTAGACTTTTGATAGACGTAGGCTTGGTAATAAATGATTAAATTATAATTATATTATTATACGGTTTAGAATAAAATGGAAATATACTGAAAGTTAAAATAGTTAAATTAGGTATTCATTAGTACATTATAAAATAACTAGCTAATAGTCAATTTATAATGTACTAATGAATTATTTAGTTAATTTACATAAGTAAGCTACGTACAGGGCCACAAGTCTGCTATTTATTTGTAAACGTATTACACCACGATCCCATTATCATTTTGCTAAAAGTTCGTAATCTGCTAAATTTTTAATAGCGATCATTAGTCGGTCAATGGTCTTGTAATATAATAGAATTGTGTTATAATGACATTGTCGTATTGGCATTATTAATCTATTTTGATGTCTTAAAGTAAATTTAATTTGTATGTTTTCTCTTTTTGTGTAGAATTCAGAAGTTCGAAGATGTAGAGGCAAGGCAGGGTTAAATTTTTTTTTTCCTGGAAGTGGGGTTTACAGCTATCTAATAATAATAATAATAACGTCAACGTCTCTTTTCTTGTCTCTTCACAATTTTATAATAGATAATTTTTAGAAGCAGTTTTTATATTCGTACACGTACGTATAAACCAAAATTATTAAAACATACCTAATTTTAAATAATTATGCAATGAACAACCTACACTTACAGCATCAAAAACTGGCGAACCGGAGGTGACATGACAGATGTCACCTCATAGATAAAAACGTGAAAAATGACGACAAAAACGGATTAAAGAAGATGTTGACGAGATTAGCAGCTCGCCGCGCACGCCTACCACCTCCGGAGTCGTCGCTCAGCCCCGCCCCGCCGCTGCCGGAATCCAGCCCCATCGAGAGTGCTGTGACACCGGCCGTAGCAGTTGCGTCGAGCTCGAGTGACGACTATTTTTCCCCGCCGACGTCGCCAACACCTGTACGTCGGCAGGGGAGAGGCCGGCCACCGAGGAGCTTGGGACTTAGGGGCCATCCGGCCCCGAGCCGGGTCCCCGCTGCCGGTGGTTGTGTTCAGCGCATGAGATGGACTCAGTCTATGAACGAGAACGTCATGCGCGCATACTACGGGTCTACAGAGGGGGGAACTAACCTCACTGCGTACCGTGATAGGTTGCTGTCTCTGTTCCAGGAACTGGAACCAACCGTCAACGTCTCGGCCCAACGACTGTCGGATCAGGTGCGGGTCATCCAACGCAATCACAGGTTGGACGACATCGCACTTGATAGGCTGCGCTCAGAGGTACTGAGCAAACAAATCGTCTCGACTCTGGCACAAACCGCGGCACAAACGTCAACTACTGATGCCATCCTGCCGCGGTCCAATCATGTTGAAGAAGATGATGATAGGGTTGACACAGTAAGTAGCCAGTGCAACGTCCGACTGAGGAGCGCACTGGAGGATGCGTTTCGCGAGTATAGGTCTACTCCAACCGAACTTAGACCCCGAATACCACGGCTACCTATGCACAAAAGATATAGGGCGCTGGTGTGTGCCTTGGACTCGCAGCTCAAGAATTTCTTCGAGAGCAGCGAGGATCTCGTTGATACACACTCAATCCTGTATTGCGCGGCTGTGGCGGCATGTCGTTTAGCTAACGTCAAGTTTCCCAATTGTGACGTAGCTACTCGACCAAAACCAGCCGTACCAGCCTGGCAATGCAGGATCGAGCGTCGTATCGATGGGGCCAGGGTATAACTCATCGGCAAACTATACTGCTTCAGGGAGGGCAATACACGACCACGAGTGCTGCGCTTTGTGAGACAGGCATTTTCGGGGACTGGAATCAGCCCTCGGGAATACATGTCCAATGTCACAGAGCGCATTGACTTCCTGAAGCAGAAAGTTTGTGCATGGGCGAGTCGTATTCGGCGGTATAAGCGGCGGGTTGATCGGTACACGCAGAATCGCATGTTCCAGAGCGATGAGAGGTGGGTATATAGAGCTTGGGAGCGACCTGAACAAAACGTGGCGGACGTGTGCCGTCCGGATGATGCCACCACGAGTGCATTCTGGCGCAGCATCTGGTCGGTGCCCGTCTGTCACGCTGAGGGTGGCTGGATGCGGGATGTCGAGCGAGTGTGTGGAACTATACCAGAAATGGAAACAATCGTAATTACGCCATTAGACGTAGCCAGAGCAGTCCGTCCGTTACCGAATTGGAAATCACCGGGACCGGACGGACTGCATAACTTTTGGTTAAAATGGCTAATTAGTTCACACACTTGCCTGGCATCTCAGTTCCAGTCATCCTTAGAGTCTGGGTCGCTACCACAGTTTCTAACAACTGGCGTTACCCACCTGCTCCATAAGTCAGGTAGTCCCGCGGAACCCAAGAATTATAGACCGATCACGTGTTTTTCGACGGTTTACAAACTTCTTACATCCATTTTGAGAGCGAAAATTAACATGCACATTGACAGTAACTCGATTATGTCTGCCTCTCAAAATGGATGTAGGAATGGGTCCCGCGGTACTAAGGAGCTTCTCCTCATAGACATGGCCATTAGCCAACAGGTTCGCCGATACCGCAAGGATATGTCGACATGTTGGATAGATTATAAGAAGGCCTACGACTCGGTACCACATACATGGCTGATGAGGGTGCTGGAGTTGTACAAGATAGATGCAACTCTACGCACCTTCCTTGAGTTGTGTATGGGGCAATGGAAGACGGTCCTTCGCTATCCAGGGTGTCGACAGATCCAGGGGAATGATGAGCCTGTATGGATTAAGCGGGGAATATTTCAGGGCGACAGTTTGAGTCCACTTTGGTTCTGCTTAGCCCTGAATCCTCTAAGCACATTGCTGGAGGACTCAGGTCTAGGCTACCGGTTGAAGAGAGGTGGTCAGGTCATATCTCACCTCCTCTACATGGATGATTTGAAACTCTTTGCCTCCAACAAATTGCATCTGATGGAGCTACTGAAGGTAACTGAAACTTTCAGTAGTGCCATCAGGATGGAATTTGGTGTGGACAAATGTGCATTCATGCATGTAAAGGGGGGGGAGATTATGGAATCCGAGGGAATTCCACTTTCGGATTCCATACACCTTAGATCCCTTTCCTCATCCGAAAGCTATAAGTATTTGGGTATGTCGGAAGCGTTAGGCATCAACGATGCTGACATCAAGCAATCGTTGAAGGAGCGCTTCTTTTGTCGCCTGAAGAAGGTATTAATTAGTCTTCTTTCGGGCGGAAATAAGGTGCGCGCCTTCAATGGTTGGGTCATGCCGGTTTTGATGTACTCTTTCGGCATACTCAAATGGACTCAGACTGAACTCGACGCCCTGGATAGAAGGGTCCGTACACTGCTGACCGCAAACCGGATGCATCACCCACGATCATCGGTGATGAGACTGTATATCCCGCGGAAATGTGGGGGTCGAGGCTTTCTAAATGCGAAGACCCTCCACAACCGCGAGGTGTGCAGTCTCAGGGAATATTTTCTAAAAGCCGAAGTGGGTATGCACCGTGATGTGGTCGCAGTGGACAAGGGATTCACCCCGCTCTCCATGGCGAAAGAGAACTGGCGCAAACCTGTAGTACTTACTACCGATGACCGCAAGAAGGTATGGCAAAGCAAGGAGCTTCACGGGCGCTTCTATCGGGCTCTTCATGAGCCCGGTGTAGATTTCTTAGCGTCCGTATCCTGGCTACGTTTTGGTGACCTCTTCGGGGAAACTGAAGGTTTTGTCTGTGCAATTATGGACGAAGTTATATTGACGAATAACTACCGGAGATATATTATGAAGGACGGGACGGTTGACGTGTGTCGGGCATGCCACCGTCCGGGTGAGTCCATCAGACATATTAACTCTGGTTGTTCTCGTCTGGCTAACAGCGAGTACTTGCACAGGCATAACCAAGTTGCCAGGATTCTTCACCAGCAACTTGCTTTGAAATATAAACTTGTCGACTCTGAGGTACCATATTACAAGTATGTACCCGACCCAGTTCTCGAAAATGACCATGTCACGTTGTACTGGGATCGATCTATCATTACTGACAGGACTGTTGTCGCCAATAAAGCTGATATAGTGGTGATAGATGTTACCATTCCAAATGACAGGAACCTCGTGAAAGCTGAAAAGGATAAACAAATCAAATATCTTGACTTGGCACACGAGGTTGTTGACATGTGGAATGTGAGCTCGACTATCATTGTGCCGATTGTCGTATCGGCCAATGGCCTGATGGCTCAAAGCCTCGATCAACATCTATCGAGGCTCTCGTTAGGCGGTTGGATCAAGGGCCTGATTCAGAAGGCAGTACTCCTCGATACGGCTCGCATTGTGAGGAGGTTTCTGTCTCTGGAGCCCTAACCACCGGTAGCTTGGACCCTGCTCCCGACACCGGTGGATCACTATTTTTTTATATTTTTTTAATGTAAGAAGTATCAATTAATTTATGGGACAAACCACGGTTTTTCAGGAAAGCCAAAAAACTATTTTTTTTTTTAAATTTGTCTATAACTTTTTATTATTTGGTCCAATTTAATTTTGTCTAGAGCAAAGTTTATTAGAATTTCATCTTATTTCATGGTATAAACGAAAGATTTACGAATACCCAGTGATTTAAAATATAGCATGTCCCTTACATTAAAAAAAGATGTTTAGTTGTTCCTTACGTTACTAATATTTTATGTGTAAACCGTCGACCATAGTGTAAGCAGCAACAGAAATAGAAAATTATACGTAATTCTATTGTAAAGGACTTTTGCAGTGTTTCAATTTGATGTAACTCTAGATTATCTACTAAAATGTATGGTATTTTAACACCATGGAAATGAATTATTTGCATGATTAATGTTGGTGTTAACCAACATTAATAATTCAAAGCAAATCTATATGTTAGTTTCAGGTTTTACAGCTTAGCTGTCACAGATTTAAATGAAATTTAGGGATGCAAAAATAAAACAATTGTTAATATTTTTTATTTTATTTTGGACTTTTATGTCTGCGTAATTATAAACATAAAACATTAAACAGTCTCTATAACTTCGTATTAAATTTAAAAGTTATAAAAACAGTGAACAGTAACTAATCAACAGTTTTACAAACTCTACTTTTAATGATTATGTTAAATTGACTCTATGGACTCTTTTAATTAACAGTCTTACAATCACAGTACTTATAATAATTATGTTTAATAACCTTTATAGTTATAATCACCAATTGAATAAAATAAAAAAAAATCTCAGACTTAATCAACAGTCTTATTTATTAAGTAATTGAATGTAGAAACAAAAGACCGATGAAAAATAGAATATCAATGCGTGAAAGATGATTAGTATGATGGCAGAGAAAGTTGAAATGACGAATAGAAGGAACGAATGGATGTAAGGGAAGAAAATTGAATAAGAGTTGCATGAATTGTGTGAAAGATGAATGAATAAATATAAATGAAATTGTTTAATTTACTAGTTATTTAATTCAGTCAGATTATGATGATAACTATTAGTAAATTAAACAATGTCAATAGTGAAATTGATATACATAGTTGGAAAAACTGTTTTCTATTTGGTATTTCTAGTCATCATCATCAGCTGTCATCACATCTTCATCGTCGTCAGTTTCATTGAGGGTATCTTTAACTGACGATTTATTCGGAAGGTTCAAATATTCACAATGAAATCTTTTTGGTATTACACCGGTTTCGCACAGTTTTTTGAGGTCATTATATTTTGGAATGGAAATTGGCAGCTTCTCTTTAAATAGAGATGGCAAATTGTCTGTGTTCCTTTGACTACTACTTTCAGCTGCAGATTGATTTGCGTTGTCTACATTTTTTGTCTTTTTACCTTTAACAGCACTTCTTTTCCCAATCCCTTTACCCTTTCCTCTTGCGTTCAAATTCCTTGGAGCTAATTCTTTAAAGAGTTCTATGTCGTAAGCTCAAAAAACCAAAATTTGATTTCAACTTGTTAGGTAATAGGCGTATTACAGTAAGGAGCATGTAATTATATTTATTTACCTTTGCATCGGGGTTGACTGCGAGTCTTCAACGATATTTATTTAGCAGAACGAACGAACAATCTAAATTAGATGTATCGTCTCTCTGCACAACAAAAAACGAAGATAGATTTATTCGTTTTATTTTTAAAAGTACCCTCAAAATTTGTTCTTCACAACCTAAATGAAGAAACGTTATTTTAGGTAACGAAGACCTCGGGCAGGCTGTGGAGGCTAACCATAATGTAGTTCTGGTTCTGCCCACCACATCGGTGGCGCCGGAATTACCGCATGACACAGCGCCGGCTCCTCCCTCGGAACCTACGGCCCAAAATAATGACCCGGCACCGGAGTGCTCCAATAAGCCTGCGGACGCAGAGGACGAATTAGATCCGGAGCTTCTGTCGGCTCTCGGTGAATCTTCTTCTGACGCCCCCGAATATGGGGCTAATATTAATGACAATTTATCAAAATTGTGGCTCCCTTTATTAAAGAAAGGCATGCTTAAGGACAGTAAAGATAAAATCTGTAACGATTACCTAGTTCCTGATAATTGCAGGCATCTACAAGCCCCGAAGCTAAACGCAGAAATATCAGCCGCTGTGCCGGATATGGTTCGAAATCGCGATAAGACCCTGGTGGCAAACCAACAACAACTTGGTTTAGGAATTACTGCCGTAAATAGGGGCATTGATATCCTCTTAAGGACGGATGACAAAGCCCAGGCACTTAAACACTTTAGTAATGGTTGCAGATTATTATGCGATTTTCATAATTTACAATAAAAAAATTGTTTAGATAAGTTCTTTCTAAGCCAAAATCTGCGTGTCCCCAAACAGCTCGACCCACGGCCTACCAGGGAAACTGGTCAGTGCCTCCCCGGCACCAGTCGGCGAACAGGGGGGGGGGGGCAGGTTACAGGAGACCGCCGGCGACTCGCCGCCCGTAATCGATCACATAGCACCCACCACGAGCAGCACAGGACAAGTCCCGTGTCCCGGCTCAAGGTCAACAATAGCACAGGTACACGCGGGTAGACTTACCCACTTTTTTGATTGTTGGTTAAATATTACAAATAATAATGTCATACTTGATTGGATTACGAATGGCTACACCATCCCTTTGTTGAACAGCGGATTATTTTATTTTTTATTTTATTTCTTAAGAAAACTTACAGCTAAGATACAGATCAGACAGTTAGTGAAAGAAGGCCAATTAAAAGTTTTCACTGACAATATTAGGGTAGCACAAGAACAGTAGACAGGTAAGCGAAAGCAAGAATAAGTAAGCACTCGGAGAGAATTAAGAAGAGACTAAACAGGTTTTTAGTGATCTTCAAAGAAGTTTTTACACAGATTTTTTTTTAGTTTAGGAACGCTGGTGGAGAACAAATCAAGATCATCAACACTCTGACACAACGAGTTGTATGCCCTGCTAGTTCTTATCATATAAGAGTTTTGTCGATATATGCACCGCACAGAGGGAACATACATAGGTTGATGATTTCTTAAAGTATAAGATGGAACACGCAGCCCAATTTTGCTCATCAGTTCAGAACGGTCGGTTGAACCATTTGCTATATTGAACAAGAATACCATGTCGGCAATTTTTCTTCGCTCAAATAATAATAATAATAATATCCCTGGACATTTCACACAGCACCATTTGTCCCAAGCTAAGCAACCTAATGCTTGTGTTATGGTAACAAGATGGCTGATAAACTACTTATATACATTTTTTTGTAAATACATACATATTATTATTATTATTATATTATAGACAGAAAAACACCCAGACAAATAGTGGAAGAATATGAAACTTCCTGCAACGGCTATAATAATTAGGCAAATAGGTTTTGGATCTAAACTGAATGTACCTTAAGAACTTCTTTTGAATACTTTCGATGCGATTGACGTAAGTAATATAAATAGGATTCCATACTGGTGAGCAGTATTCGAGATGACTGCGCACAAAAGCACAATAAAGAATTTTGAGTGTCTTGATATTTTTAAAATCGGCTGATATCCTCAAGATGAAACCTAGTGCCTTAGAAGCTTTATTAATAATATTATCGATGTGTGTGTCAAAAAGAAGTTTCGAGTCAAAAGTGACTCCCAAGTCTCTAATCGTATTAACTCTGGCTATTGAAGTGTTGGCTAGTTTGTAATCGTAAAGTCATTTTGAGACATTTAGATCCAAGCGGTTGGCCGTACAATACTCTTGGAATTTGTCCAGATCATGTTGGAGACGTTCAGCATCTTCATAAGTTCTGATTTCACTTAGGATCTTCATGTCGTCCGCAAACAAAATAACTGTTGAGTTAGAGAAAAATGAAGAGACGTCATTGATGAAGATGTTGAATAACAAGGGTCCCAAAAGCGATCCCTGTGGAATCCCTGAGGGAGTAATCATAGTTCTCGATGTGTATCCATTAAGAACAACAGTTTGACATCTGTTGGCCACATAAGATGAAAACCACCTAAAAAGATTTCCACTGATACCTATAGCCAATAGCTTCCGCAAAAGTATCTAGCATGATCCAAGCGATCAAAACACTTGCTGTAATCTGTGTAGATTACATCTACTTGTGTGCGACGAGCCATACATTCAGTCAAGTAGTCACCACAAAGAATGAGATTGGTAGTTGTGGACCGACCTCGCAAGAAACCATGTTGACGGTCACTGATGCTTAGCTTAAGACAAGCATATACTCGTAGCTGTTTGTATATTATTCTTTCCAGGATTTTAGCGAAAATGCATAGTTTGGATATGGGCCTGTAGTTTTCCACGAGGTTTCTAGGCCCTTTTTTGTGGATCGGAGTGATTAACGCCGACTTCCAAATTGCAGGAACCTCACCTAAATTTAGGGACCGCCTAAACAAAAGTGAAAGAGGAAGAGTCAGACTTTTGGCACAGTTGAGTATAAAAATTGGTGGAATATTGTCTGGTCCTGCTGATTTAGATAAGTCAACTCTGTACGTGGGTACATTAACTCTGTGCTGGTGTGGTGGACACAAATCAAACAGTTGCAGTTGTAGAATAGATATATTTACTTACAGGACCACTTGGTACAATAATTCGAAGAAAATTTGAAGATTCTCACATTTCTCAACTTAACCTATATTAGTACCCCAGCTACATGGGCACAGGTAGTGGGTAGGTACCTCTATCTTATCTTAAGATTATTAAACCTATAAAAATGCCTATCTCTGTTTACAGGACCCCGAGTCTGTGATTGCACCCAATCACAGCTCCGATTATATTTTCTACATAACAGTAAACATAACGAATCTTATTTAGCTATTATTACTTACTCTAATTAATCATCAAGTTATTCATTAAATAGTTATTGATTCTATACAATCTGACATCTGACAAACATAATGATATCTATTAATCTATTAATTTACAATCATACATATTGTTGTTTACACATCACTCATTGTCTCGCACATCACTCATTGTCCCGCACGTCACTCATTGTCCCGCACAAACTCCTTTAAGTAGATTGAATACGTCTAATTCATTAACCTCGACTGAATGTATGTCTGAAACAATATCGTTCAAATGCATGCTAGACCCCCGCACGTGGTCATTGGAAAGATCGTCGTAACCGTTGATACTACTAGCAGAACTGAAAAAATTAGAATAGAAATAGCCGCCAAACATGTTACAGATATCCTCTCCTGTACTTGAAGCGCAATTTCTGTATTTAAGTAAGGAAGGATAAGCATTGATTTGATTTTTTGATTTTACGTACGACCAAAACGCTTTGGGGGTCTTAAAAATGTCCTCTTCAATTTTCGTAATGTAGCAGCTAAACATTTCACTTTCAACCTCCTTGGCACGATGTCGGAGCAAAACAAAAGACCCATGGTCAGACAGGTTTCCGTATTTCTTAAATTTTGCGTGGTATTTCGCTTTTTCATTTAGAATTTTTATCAGAGGCTGTTTGAACCAGAGAGGGTATCTGCTGCTTGGAACTACCGTCTTAATTGGTAAGTACAAAAGAATCACGCAGTTCATTGACTGTGTCACAGAAAAATGATACGGCATCTTCGAGTGTCCTAGTGCTCACTTGGTTGCGCCAGTCGATCTGCCTCAGTCGGTGATTAATGGCCGTATAGTCGGCCGATCGATATAAAAATTTAATACGAGGATGCGCAGGAAGAGTATGAAGTTCCACGAAATCAGCAGACACACAGAGAGCCATATGATGTGAATGTTCCGGCACCAGAGGATCAGCGCAACTTGCTACTGAAACCTCGCTATTAGATAAAACTAGATCTAGTATTTTGTTGTTGACATTTACGGGCGAATTATATTGCGAGATATTGCAGACTGTAAAATTATCAAATAAGTTGACCTGAACGTGACCTTGGATATTACTAGGGCAAACAGACTGACTATCATCATCAGGTTCCCAGTTTATGTTTGGAAGGTTAAAATCGCCAAGAACCAAAAATTTATCAGCCGGATGCTTCTGAACAATATCTGTTAGGTTACTAGAAAAATTAGTTAACTGACCTGCCTGGGAGTGGCCAAGATTTTGGTTGCAGATGTACACTACACAAATATGCATTTTATACGATACTCGCGGTCTCTTCCTGTGTAGGGTGAGAGTAACCCACAAGTCTTCGGCAGACGAGAACCATTCACTGCGGAGTGATCTCCGCACTATACTACACTAATAAGCTCACGTCGCACAGCAATAAGCACGCCACCCCCCAAAGTTTGTTTCGTACTAGAATAATTTCTATCGCGCCTCCACACTAAGTAACGGTCGTCAAACAATTCACTGTCTTTAATACCCTCAATAAGCCAAGTCTCAGTTAAGCAAATGATATCATAGAAATTAACACACACATTACGATAGAATATTAACGTTTTTGTACGCAATCCCCGAACATTTTGGTAAAACACACTAATAGGTGACATCGCAAACAGAAAGATTACTAATTAATAGTACTTCAATAAAAATTATCAAGTGGGGTACATTCAACTTAAAGCTTAAAGCTTAAAGTTAAATTACGATACATTAAGAAAATGAGCGAGATCAAGCCGAATACAATCTTAGGTCCATGCAAATAGGATTCAATAGAGAAATAGCTATGGTCAACATCGAACGATAAGGCAACAAAAGGGCAGTGGTAAAGGAATGCGCACAAAAAAACGGCACCAGTGTTTCTCAAGCTATTAGCGTAGTGCGTGCGAGTATACAAGTATGACATATTATAAAATTGACACATTTTTAATTCAGAAGCTTTTTAAGTCCTGTTCCGTTTTTATGTGATGGGTTGGAGAGGTAGTATTTTTCTTTATAAGGATTGTGCAACCAACTACCAAAATCTCGTTCTTTAGCAAGTTTTATCGTTTTGTTCTCAAATGTTAGATGATCATTGACGTAGATGACACTGTCAGACTGCAGGCCCAACTTGCGTGCAGTTATAGATGCTTTAAGTTTTTTTAGCAGCGGCCACGAAATCATTTTTGAGGTATCTGTTATGAACTGAGCAAATAATGTTTTTATTCTGTTCGTTGTTTCGCATCGGTACTCTCGCAATGAAGTTTATCTGCTCTTTAGGGATATTGCATCCAACTATATCTCCTATCTTGTCAATGATTGCGAATATATTTTCCGAGTTGGTTGACGGAACACCCTTAATGTCTAAGTTGTTCATCCTTGATCTTTGCTCAGTTTCACGATGTTGAGTTTAGTTTTCTTTAGGCAGTCCACTTCACTCTCCAACCCCGACACTTTGTTGGCTAATGTCTCCACTGAATGGTCCAGAAACTCGACATCTGTTTCAAGACTGGAATACTCCGATCTGATCAACTTAAGCTCCGGCAGTTCCGATTGGATAGCTTTCACGTTCTCCATTAAAGCAGGTAAGTTGTCCATCTGGGCTGAGAGAGCCTTCAGTTCTGACATAATAGAATCCATGTCAGCTGTTACGGGCGTAGCTGCAGCTGCAGTCGCGGGGCGAGGGCTGGTTGCTGCCGAGGATTTGCAATTACTGCAATTCCATGTGTTCTTGCGATCCCCCAATTTCCTCCATCCTCCTTCAGTTATGCCAGCGCAGGGAAAGTCAAACTGACTCAGGCATCCCACGCATTTAGCGCCGTTCCTACTCTCTACTTCGCAACGCTTGCATTTAAACATTATGTGTAGGTTTCGTACACCAAGTCGCGAAGCGTTTGCGTTCGGCCGATTTGCCGTCTACCGTCAGACTGATTATACCTAAAAACAAATTTTCACATCGTGAAAACCTTGATATGCTAGAAGCCATAAATATAATATTTAAAGGCATTAGGAGCTGTTACAGGGTGCAAATCCTCAGAAAACACATTTATTTCTTCTATTTTTCTCACTCCGAAAAGTAACGGTGAAAAACGTTTTATATTTAAACTTGAAACCTTTAAATAAGTTTATCCTTACTGACCATTTTAAGATGGAGGATTATCGCACCGCATGCAAATTAATACCACGTGATGGTTACTTAGCTACCATCGATTTAAAGGACGCTTATTTTCTTATACCTTATTAGACCGTCCGACCGTAAATATTTAGGTTTCCAGTTTCAACCTGGAAACTCGACCAAAGTCATAAATTATCAGTTTTCCGCACTTCCATTCGGTTTATCCGTGGCCCCTCGAGTGTTCACTAAGGTTATGAGGGAGGTAATAGCTTTTTTAAGAAGCCGCGGTCACAAGTCAGTTTTTTTATTTAGATGACGCTCTATGCATCGGTGATACGTATGAACAATGCGCAAATAATTTTAATGAAACATTAAAATTAGGTACTAAATTGTCTAGGATGTGTCAACTAAGAAAAAAGTAACTTGTCACCGCAACAAAATTGCAAGTTTCTAGGTTTTTACTATGATACAAGAACTTTGAGGTTATATCTTCCCTCTGATGGTGTACGAAATTATCAAAATCAAAAGTCATTTCTTCAAATTAGGCTGAGAATCATCACTTTTTGAACGTCAAAATTACAAAAGACAGTCCCCCAAAAACGCCCGCCCTTCACCTGTCCTATTCGCGTATCTTCCTGTTCTATTCGCGAATTTGCTCAACTTATCGGTGTCTTGGTTGCCGCTAGCCCAGCAGTTAAATACGGCTGGATGTGCACTAAGATTTTAGAGCGTCAAAGTACCTAGCTCTGCTTAAAGATAATAACTATGAGGAGAGCATGAACCTTCCTAACATAATATTAAAGGACCCTGAATTGGTGGTCACAAAATATTGCGACTACCTAAAATTCTATGTGGCAACCACAATTTGACTTCGAGGTTTGCCTACTGATGCCTCTCAATCTGGTTGGGGCCGTTTATAAAAACAAGAAAGTTCACGGAAAGTGGAAGGATTCAGAAAAAGCGCACCACATAAATAAAATTATTTAGAACTAATGGCTAGCTAAACTATTCTAGGTCTCAACTCATTCGCGAACGATGTCGCCAACTGCGCAATTTTACTTCGTATCGACAATACGACTGCGATTAGCTATTTATATCGAATTATCGGGCGGCATTTAGTTTCCCCACTTGAACGATTTGGCACGAGCCATCTGGCAATGGTGCGAGGAACGCGGTCTTTGGATATTTGCATCGTATATCAATACCAAAGATAACCGCGCGGACACCGCCTCTCGAATTATTAACCCGGATACCGAATGGTCACTTTCTGATCATGCCTTCCGGGATATTGTACGTCATTTCGGCCAACCTAAAATAGACTGGTGTGCCTCTAGGGATAATGCAAAATGTAGCATATTCGTCTCATGGAAACAAGAATGCGGTGTCTGTAGAGGCGTTTACACTTAACTGGCATTCATATTTCTTTTACGCATTTCCACCGTTTTCCCTTATTTTAAAATGTCTAAGGAAAATTATCGACGATGAAGCAAGTGGCATCTTAATTTACCCATATTGGCCATCACAGCCGTGGTTCCCCCTCTTGCAGAATCTCATTGTTTCGGATGTTATTTACTTTAATCCGAATAAACACCTTCTTCAATCTCATTTCAGAGATCATCATCCCCTACACAAAGGCCTGGCTGTCGCGAGGCTCTGCGGCAGTCCTTCATCCAACGCGGCGCCGGTGACCAGACATCAACGCTGATGTTAGCCTCGTTCTCTGACAGTAGGTACTATGGTTTAAGTTGACGTGCGGCCGTGTGTACATCAGACCCCATAAATTATAGACCTATTTCTGTACTACCTACCTTTAGTAATTTTTTTGAGAAATCCATTTTATTACTTAGCAAATAGTTCGGTTTTACATAAGGGGTGGTTCAACTACTGATTGACTGTTGAACTTTTAGGACATATTTATAATGCATGGGAGGACAAATGCGATGCCTTGGGCATCTTCTGTGATTTGTCCAAGGCATTCGATTGCGTTCTTCACGAAACTTTAATCACGAAACTCCGCCACTACACGGGATCCGGAACGCTGCTCTGGATCTTCTTACTCGTACTTCATACTTGAGTAAGAGGATTCAGAGCATTGATATTAATGGAAGAAGATCTCACGGATCTATAGTAACAATGGGAGTCCCACAGGGCTCACTTCTTGGGCCTTTCTTGTTTCTTATTGATATTAATGACTTGTCGTACCCCATATTTTTTCTGGGAACGTTTGTTCCCGCGGGCCCGATCAGCGGACACCTCACCAGTCACACTTGCAAGGTCTATTGCCCCGCCCAACTGCCACCTCCACTGCGAAGTTGTAGACGCTTACAGCGCACTAGAGACAGAACACACATTCTCGATAATATGTCAACGCCACGCACACTACAACCAACAACATCGGTGCTAGCGCCAATGCAAACTTCTTCGTCGGTTCCCAATTTTGCCAAGGCAGATTTTGGATCTGATCCCCAAATTGAGATCCCTTCATTAGAAGGGATCAGATCTCAGGGGGGAGGGATCTTTCGGGAAATATAACACAGAGATTTAAGAGAAAATTCAACGAAAAACTTGATTTTCAAGCATCTGTAGCTGAAATGAAGGCTTTGTTTGAATGTTTCCAACAGCAGCAAAATCAAAAGCTAGACCAACTCCACTCGGCAATGCACACCATTCAAGAACGAACTGAGGATATTAAGAAAGACTTACAATTTGTTTCTGATAAATACGACGCTTTCTTGGAGCGAATGAGAATCCGCTCATTCGCTCCAAACGAGAGGAACGAGAAAATTCCAATAATAAAAAAAAACTATTATTTATCTAGTCAAAAATTCAGTTGACGGAACGCAATTCCCGAGCTGCTTCGATTGAAATCCATAATATCCCTAAAGACTGTAATAAAAACAAGGAGACTCTGCGCACTATTGTGAAAATCATTGGAACAATTATTGATCAGCCAATCAATGACTCTGATGTTTACGACGCTTACCGTATCAAAACTAAACTCGAAAATAATAGAAACCCTACATGTATTTGTTCCGAGTCTGGGTGTTTTTCTATCTATAATATGTATGTATTTACAAAAAAAAAATGTATATAAGTAGTTTATCAGCCATCTTGTTACCATAACACAAGCATTAGGTGGCTTAGCTTGGGACAAATGGTGCTGTGTGAAATGTCCAGGGATATTATTATTATGTCGTTTATTTATTTCGTTTTCTTATTTTAATACATTTTTAAATATTAGTATAAAAAAAAAACAAAAAAATATAAAAAAATAGTGATCCACCGGTGTCGGGAGCAGGGTCCAAGCTACCGGTGGTTAGGGCTCCAGAGACAGAAACCTCCTCACAATGCGAGCCGTATCGAGGAGTACTGCCAGTTTATAAACCGTCGACAAACACGTGATCGGTCTATAATTCTTGGGTTCCGCGGGACTACCTGACTTATGGAGCAGGTGGGTAACGCCAGTTGTTAGAAACTGTGGTAGCGACCCAGACTCTCAGGATGACTGGAACTGAGATGCCAGGCAAGTGTGTGAACTAATTAGCCATTTTAACCAAAAGTTATTATTATTATTAATAGAAACCCTATAATTATTCAATTTACTACAACGTTCATGAAGAACAATTTGATCAAATAGTGCAGAACGTTCAACAGGGAAAGCAAAAACAACAAATAAAATACTTCACATATTCAACTGGCCACAGCGACTCAGTCTCAGCCAATTTATATTAACAAATGTTTAACACCTGCTGCCAAAAAACTTCGCTACGTTGTAAAGAATTTCAAAAATGAAAACAAATATCACAGCGATGTTCCGATTCACGACAGCAATATATATTAGGGTTATAATTGTGCTGACACTTTTTCCACATACCCCACGATTTAGATTATTTCATACCTTCGCCTATGAATTTATCCGAACCGACAACGACAAACCATTCACTAGGTACTTTATTACATATTATTATGTTATTACACTTTTTAACAGCACTGCTTGAGCGTGTACCCAGAATGCACAACCCAATGACGTTTTCTATTGTTTTGTTAAATAACGATATTTCGTTTACTGAATACTTATTTGTCCTATTATTTATTAGTTACATAAGCAGCATCAAAAATATAATGTCACAATTCCTTAAATTTAAAATTCAATAGTACCAATGATATAATCTCTGACCTTGACCGTATTTCCGTTGCACGTTCGTCCACCTGTGATAATGATAATTGTAGTAACATTGTAACTGATTCTGAGCTTTCCCTTAAAGTTATTCACCAAAATATCAGAAGCATAACACGTAATACTCCAGGTTTACTTACATTACTACAAAGGTCCCAAATTGATTGGGACTTCATTATTTTGACCGAATGCTGGTTGTCTTGTGCACACCGCATTCCGCTACTTGAGGGTTACAATTACTACAAAACTAATAATAATCTAACCCAAAACGAAAGTCTTGTTATTTGTTGCAAAAATAACATTAGCGTGTGTATAGAGGAACCTAATATTTCTGATTGTAACAGTATAATGATCAAAATTAATCAGAACACGGCTATACTAGCAGTTTACCGACCTGCTGGCTAAATAACTGACCTCTCTTGGCCTTTTTTATGTTCTACTTCCAATATAAAAAACTTTATTCTAATAGGGGACCTCAATGTGGACATAACGGAGACCAACACAGACTCTAATTCTGCTCATTACCTTAACCTATAACACATAAAAATACATGCTTGGATCACATTATATAATATTAAAAACGCGACTGACAGCTTCTTGTTACGTAGCTGATACCTCTATCACTGATCATGATGCCATCATCCTTATACTGGATTTTAGTAAACCTTCAAAATAATTTAACGCTTAAATTACGAAAAAATGGAGGATGAATTTAGGAACCTCAACTTTCATGACTTGTATTTAATGACTGATGTTGATCTTGCTGTTCAGTACTTCGTTAATTCAATTAACAGTATTATACACACAAATTATAAAAACGTCGAACCGTAAGAAAATTACTAAACCTTGGATAACGCCCGGATTATTACGGTGTATGAGGAATCGTGGCAAACTGCACCAAAAAGCAAAAAACTAACAATGAAAACATAATAATAACATATTATAGAAGATACTTAAGTTACCGGGGAGTCTCGGAGAGTTTTTAAAAGGCACAACTTTACTTGACGACCGTTTATTTCAGACTAACTTATTCTATCTTAATTAACAACTGGATAAACATTCACTTATCATCTAGCGTATAGAGTTACACTATAACAATATCGAGAATGCTTGGTCAGCAGAGCCCACCCGTCGCGGCTGGAATCAGCGTACTGTTATTGTTCCCACCGGACTAGGTACTTGCTAAAGATAAGACAGGTAGAGCATTCATAACGCCTCCCCCCACAGCTTCAAAATTATCCGAGGGACTGTTATCGCTCGGATTATTTTGAAATTTGAAATTACAGTACTTATATATTAGAGTTACAGAAATGCCTAAAATTATGATTATATATAATAATAGAGTTCCGATGCTAACAGTTTTCACATTTATCACCGCCTCACGGTTATTTTTCACTTCACTTTCACTGATTTTTAACAGGCCATTAAGTTGTTGTAAATTCACTAAATCACTTGTATCCAAGTTAATAGGTTTTCGCTGCATCTGAGATTCGGAGAGCACGATTTCAGGAAGGTTAATGATAGGTAGTTTCGGCAGGTTCAAGTTACTCGTGGTGCTATAGCGGGTTTTAAGAGTCATTTCGCCAATCTGGACATTGCAGTTATCGTCTAATATCAAGAAGTAAGCACCTCGTATCTTTTCTTTGGTTATTTCATTATTTTCGCAGATCTTTGATAGGATGGTTTCCGCTTTACTGTAGAGTATCCATCGGTCTTTCCCCACAGGCTGGATCTTTAGGTTATTGATTTCGACTAGAACTGAATTGCAGGAACTAATGTTGTTGGAGAACTTCATCAAAGCCGCTATGCAAGTATCTTCCTCCACGAAAGGCATCATACCTTCATTACATAGGTATGTCTCCTCATAGACTTCGGTGCATGGCTGGGAGAGCGAGACCATTTTCGACCCTTTTACTAGCAGGTAAGGATATTTTGGAATTATGAGCGTAGTTTGGTTAGAAGGATTAGTTGTAGGAATCGGGATTGCTTGGTAGTAGTTATATATATCATTTTTTTACTATAGGTACATCTAACACGAATGTTATTTGACTTCCTTTTGAAAATGCTTTTATACTTATACACTGTTCTAATTTTACTAGATTATCGTAATTAACTGGATATACAAGATTATTAGTTTGTTCTATTACTTTTAATAATTCTAGTAATTCATCTGAGTTTATAAGAGACTGATGCAACATACCTAGTTTACTGAAGGTTACCGAAGTTTCAATTACATCCCACCGAATGTAGAGTAATTGGAAATGATGTAAGAATAAATTGTACACGATAACGAAATTATGTATTGTTATATTAATATTAGTTTTGTGTATCCAATTTTGCATTTCCCATAACTCTTCATTTATGTGGATGAAATTATTCATAGTAGAATTCGCCACGTTAATTAGCGATCTGGACATTTCTGAAATAACTATTACTTTTTTTGTTAAAGTGTCTTGACGTGTTTTTATATCCCCAATCAATTGTTCGTATCTGATAGCATCGTCATAGTCTAAATTACCACTAATTATTTTAATAATAGATCCTAGGGGGTTAAAGATCCCTCGCTTAATTCTAATCGACGGAGCTAACTGGTTGAATTTTTCTATACTGGAATTCATGACATAATCGGTTTGAAACTTCACGTCCATCAATTGTCGATCGAATGTTTTATTCCCAAAGTAACTCCTGACTTGGTTATTGAAATTTACATATTTTTTTATATTCAACTCTAAGTCTTCTCGCATCGAACTTAAGTCTAGAACCTTAATAATATTCCACTTATCATAACTTACTCTAGCTTGACCTTGCTTCGTAAGAATCACTCCTGGATTCTTATTAATTCTGTGCAGTTGAAGGGCCTGGGTCCTGAAGGTCAGGATCAGGAGCACGAGGAGGTACCCGTGAAGGTCGTTTAATGTCCTTAATAGGTACTTTGGTATCGCGGGTTTTGATTTTAACTGGACAAGTGTTCCTAGTAATATCTCCGGTTACTGTAGCTTTTTGGTAGCGAGGTTTATCTTTGCTACGTCTGATGTTGGCCCCTTTTATGTATATATCATCCCCTTCTTGTACATCAAATGACGTCTCTCCGCCACGTTTTTCTTTTATCTTTTCCTTATTTTGTGTTATTTTATCTGTTAGCTGTTTATAGAGATATTTCGTTCGCTGAACATGATCTTTCACTAACTGTTGTGTGTATTGTTTCTCGAAATTTACGGCAAAAGTACTATTAGATTCGGTATGGCCAAAAACAACTTCAAAGGGTGTAAGACCTGTCGTGGAATGAATACTTTGATTGTAGGCCATAATCGCATATGTCATGACGTTGGCTGCGTCTGTTATTTTATGTTCATATTTAGCGCTACGATATATCTCTGCTATAGTAGAATGAAAACGCTCTATTATTCCCATGGAATTGGGATTATGTGCAGTGCCTATGTGCAAGTCTATTTTATAGAATTGAAGAGTTTCTTTCAATAAAGTGTTGTTGAATTCTGACCCAGGGTCAGCACTGATTTTATTTGGTACGCCATAAAATGAGAAATATTTGATAAGTGCGCGAACTACTTCAGGAGTCGAACGATTGGATAATTCAAAGGCTTGTCCTAGTTTGCTGAATGCATCAACTATGGTAAGAAAGTATTTCCCTTCAATGGAATACAGGTCTATGAAGATTTCGGCAAATGGTTTGGTTTGGGTTTGAGTAAGCTGTAATTGCGGTTTAATGGGTTTGCGGTCATATTTCATTGTCTTACAGATGTCACAATTATTAATCACAGTAGCAACAGTTATATCCATATTTGGCCAGTAGTATGTCCGTTTAAGGTGCATGAGCGTTTCTTTAATTCCGCGGTGACATGTTTTACCGCGATGATACGTAAGTATAACTGCGCGTTGCTCGTCCTCGTCTTCGATGTATACAACTCTTTTAGTGCATTCATAAATTTTAACTGTATTCTTTTTAAATAATCGAGTAACGGCATCCGTAAACTGACTTCTGTGTATTTTGTCTTCGAAATAAAAGAAGTATTTAGTTTTAGGTTTTATGTATTCTAGTAAGAAGTTTTTAACTAAACTGGGATTATCAACAGGTAAGTGAACCTCTAAAACTTTTTGTTTATCTCGTGATAAATCATTAACTAATGTCTGGTTTCTGTTCCAGGTAAAGACAAGAACTTGGTGGGGCTTCGTGTCTATTGCTTCGTTTAATATGGGGATTCCGTCGGTATCAACATCCTCGGCAGAGTGAATTGTTTCAGGTAATGACGAGGCTGTAATAGTACTAGATGTTGCAGAGCGGACTGGATAAGAGGTAAGTGAAGGCGCACTAATTGTTTCCGATGAATCGGAGATAACTATTGTATCGTTATCTTTGTTCGTGTCACTTGCGTTACACTGCATGGATTCGTTATCATTATTATTGGTGAGTATATTTAGTTTTATGCGTGACAGGGCATCCGCGTTACTGTTCTGTTTCCCATTTTTGTAAATGATATCGAAATCGAATTCAGCCAATCTAAGCTTCCATCGAGTGAGCTTACTGTCAGGCTCTTTAAATGAGGTAAGCCAGGCTAGAGGACGATGGTCCGTGTAGATAATGAATTTACGCCCATATAGGTACGGACGAAAATGTTTTGTTGCCCAAATAATGGCTAGCATTTCTTTCTCTACTGTACTATAACGTGTCTCCGCGTCATTTAAAGTGCGGCTTGCGTAGGCTATGGGCTTGTCACTTCCAATAGGGCCTTGTGAAAGGACTGCTCCTAGAGCATAATTGGAGGCGTCCGTGGTTAAGACAAAAGGTTTGGAAAAATCGGGGAACTGAAGAATAGGCGCGTTTACTAGCAACTCTTTACACTTATTAAAGGCATCGATAAAGGATTGGCTGATCTGTACTTTGTTTCGTTTTTTTAAACAAGAGGTGAGTGGTTGCGTGATTTTAGCAAAGTCTTTTATAAATTTACGGTAATAACCGACTAAGCCCAGGAAACTTTTTATTTCAGTGGGCGTTCTCGGTAACGGAAAGTCTAGTACTGCTTTTACTTTGTCATTGTTGGGTTCTAGTCCGTCTTTGGTAATTTTGTGTCCTAAATAAAGTACTTCTGTACGTAAAAATTCGCATTTGTCAAGCGTCACCTTCAAGTTGGTTTGTCTAAGTCGATCAAAAACTTTCCTAAGTTTATCTATATGTTCCTGCAAGCTGTTTGAAAAGACTATTATATCGTCTAGGTAAACCAGGCAATGGATACCCTGTAATCCCCTCAACACGTTATCCATTGCGCGTTGAAATGTTGCAGGTGCGGTCTTAAGCCCAAAGGGCATGCGGGTGAATTCAAAGTGCCCTGATGGGGTAGTGAACGCAGTTTTGGGTCTATCCTGTTTATCTATTTCCAGCTGGTGGTAGCCACTTGCGAGGTCCAGTTTTATGTTAGGTAAGGGATATTTATCGTCCGTAGTTATGTCATTCAAGCGTCGATAGTCTATAACCATCCTATATTTTTGTTCACCCGAGGCGTCCATTTTTTTTGGTACAAGATGTACGGGTGCACTCCAAGGCGAAAAAGATTCCTGAATGACGTCATTTTGCAATAATTTTTCAACTTGTTTTTGTACTTCTATATTTTGCGACGGTGGAAGTCTATAGGGGCGGACATAAATGGGATCTTCATTTTTAGTTCTAATCTGATGCTTTACCTGATTGGTAAAAGTAAGAGGGAGTTCATCACAATGGAATATGTCTCTGTATTCAAAACATAATTTGGTTATAGCCTCACGTTCTTCCGCATTGGTGTGGTCCAGTCGTAATTTAGTTAAGTTATTTTTAAGTAAATCGTCGATTTCAAAGTTGCTCAATGGTTCGTTATTTGTCATATTTATCTCACAAGTATTGTCATTTAATTTACATGTAATCAAGGGTTGCCGAAACGTTAATGTGACGCTATTTTCTGAAGCATTCTGTATAACTGTAGTTGCAAATGAATCGATACATTTCACGAGAGCACTCGGCATTCTAACACCCTGTCCGAAATCTACATAGTTTAATATAGCATCTCCATTTTTCATATCGGTCGGAACTTTAACTCGCGACTCTGTCCTTGGTTCTAATGTGACCTCGTATGGCGGGTTATATAATATACGAATGTCTGTCGTGGGTGTACGTAATATTTGGTTTTTCATATCAATAGAGGCTTCTAATTGTTTTAATAAGTCTGAGCCTATCAAACCATCATATCTTTTATCTACGTCATATACGTAAAACTTATGTTTACCTAAAGTTTTAAAGGTCTTTAAAAGTGGTATATAAATTATTTCATTATGTTGACTACGAGCGTGTGTACTTATGACCTCAAATGGTTCGTATAATTTATATTTTGAAAAATATTCATTTGCTTTGACAGGACTTATGAAAGACCGCGTACTTCCAGTATCTATCATGAAACGGGCCTTGATTTCGGGAATTTCTATATGCGGTAGTTTTAGGAGTGAATCACAATTCAACTGGATTACTTCGGGTGAAAATTGGAGGCTTGTACCTGAAAATTTTCAACATCGTGTGGTTTTTCATCATTTTTCTTTTCGGACGGTTCATTGTCAATTTGAGTTTCAGGCATTTCTAAATTACAAGCATAATTTTCTAAATAATAAGTGACATTTTGATTGGATTGTTCTGACGGGGTCTCTACGGGTTCAATATTGTAGAATAGATTATTATCGTCATCGAGTAAAATATTTAACATGTTTTGTCTCATCGGGCGAGCTGTACGCATAGAGACATCACTTTCCTGTAACTGTGGTGGGTTACGTTGTGGTTGATTTTGTAGGGGTATGCCAAATTTAAATTGTTGATTTGGTCCATTGGAAATTGGCTTGGCCTGATTTGGAGTATTATTATTAAATTGGGGTTGATAACCTTGCTGAGGAACGATTCTAAATCTAAAATTTTGTTGACCATGTAAGTTGGGCCTAAAACCTTGCTGAGGAACTATTGGAATACCAAACTTAAAATTTGTTGGTGTGAACTGTGGTGTGCCGAATCGATTAGCATTATTAAAACCAGGCCTAGTATTATTTTGCGCTTGTTGCGGGATTCCAAATTTAAAAGGCTGGCTGTTGGGCGATAAAGAGTTTTGTTTAGGCGATCTAGGATCTACAGAATTATTAGGATTAGGTAATGAAGTTTGTTTCTGAGCTTTGTTTTTATTTTTGTACTGATACTGAAAGTTAACTTCCTCCATGACAATGCTAAGTGCACTTTCTAAAGTATTAGAGTTTCTCAAACGTACGATTCTAATAAGATCCTCCGGAAGATTGTATAAAAACACATTAAGACACATATTATTATATATTATCATTTTAGCAGCTTTTAAACCTTCGTCCATGAGCAAGTTTACCTTAGAGAAGAGGGTGCTACGCGTTTGTTGAATTCTGTTGCAAAATTGTAAGTAAGTTTCATCATTTTTAATTTTTAAATTCTCGAGCTCAATCGCTACGCACTCCTCTGATCTAGGGTCTCCAAAATGCTGTATGAGAGTATTTTTCAATTGTTCCCAAGAATTAATGTCGTCTCTTTCACTTAGTAGAGTTGCGGCTTTACCGCATAATCGGCTAGTAATACAATGAAATACGTATGTTGATTGTATCGCATTTACCGGTCCATTAAAATTTCTCAATATATATTCACTCTTTTTGATAAATGAATTTAACATATTTTGGTCCCCATCAAACTTAGGGATAAGGGAGAGCAATTCTCTTGGAATAACTTGTACTTGGTCTGCCATTATTAAAATTATTAATATAAAATTTAAAATACTTGGGTATAAAAATATAAAATTCCGAGAATAATGCTCAAACACTTCACACTTAAAATAATAACCTAATTAACAAATATTGATGAAGTCAAATAACTTTCGACGATTTTAGTTCGAAAATTACGATATATATCTACTTTCGTAGCCACAGGAAATAACAAGGACAAGACAGGAATCGTAAGAAGGTCTACTTACAGTTCGCTCGATCCCATGCCTTCCCGTAGAGCAGCAATCGTAGAAACAGGAACTCTCGGCACCCGGTTGACAGGAATTTGTTTGGTTCGAGTTTACCCAATACCACGCGCACAGAACCGATTTAGTGTCCTTCGAAGCACAGGCTAAATTTTGGGTATCCTACCGGCTGCGCCACTTAAGTTACCGGGGAGTCTCGGAGAGTTTTTAAAAGGCACAACTTTACTTGACGACCGTTTATTTCAGACTAACTTATTCTATCTTAATTAACAACTGGATAAACATTCACTTATCATCTAGCGTATAGAGTTACACTATAACAATATCGAGAATGCTTGGTCAGCAGAGCCCACCCGTCGCGGCTGGAATCAGCGTACTGTTATTGTTCCCACCGGACTAGGTACTTGCTAAAGATAAGACAGGTAGAGCATTCATAACGAGATACAGAAATGTTTGCAACGAACTTCTATAAATATAAAAAGGGAACATGACAAATTAGAACTTCAGACTGCGGCTAAAACTAATAACAAAATATAGAACACAATAAAAGACATTACCCACACTGTATCGGCTACGGCTTTGCAGGTAGGCTGCGCAGGCCATTAACAAGTTAGGTTAGGTAAAGAAACACTTAGCCAAGGTTCATAGGTATTATAATCTTCTTAGGTTTACAATAGACGTATTAGTAGAATAGGTCCGGGTAAGGACCGGAGGATCGTTCCGAGCACTAGCACGTGTTAGGTACCGTCCTTGGTTCTTCGGGATACAGGTATGCAGGCCCGGGATCATGCTTGCCAGTCGGCTTCAGGAAGCCGGTCGGGCCTCTGTAGGGCGCAGACCGCGGCGCGTCAGCAGGCCGCCGGCAGCGCGCGAATAGGTGTGCCTGCAGCGCGCAGTAGGTAAGAGCACAGTAGGTCAGCCACGTGTGTAGCGCGCAGTACAGCCACGCATGGGGTGCGCAGTTAATGAGGTGCCCAGTCCTCAGCCTGGACGTAGAACCCTGGAAGACGCGATAGCAATAAGCAAGCCGCGTGCGATGTGTCCAGCCTCATTCCCTCTTCCTCAACCAAGGACGGTGTAAGGAGCATGGATAGATGGAAACTCAACACATCGCAGCGGTTTACAGGCAGATAGTTTGTAAGGACAGCGTGGCACAATGACAGATGCAATATGAGGTTATGTATGCAACAAGCGAGCATAAAACACAAGATAAACAATAATCCTAGCAGATGGCTCGCTATTTAACTTATAATACACAGTGAGGCATTGCACAGCCCGGATGCATACATACATATTTCAGTCTCCCACGCACCGGACAATCTTGGACCGCGTGGCCCGTCATTGAGACAACCGCGTAAATAATTACAACATTGGTAGATAGATATTTACAACGGACATCCAGTGCTGTGGATAATTACCAAATTAATGAGGAATTCACCCTAGATTTGGGGTACCAGTATCTTGAGGACCAGGGAATCACTCCTGCTTGCTGAGCAAGCGAATGTTAAAATGGCAGAGTGTTCTTAGGAAATTAGTGTTGTGCCATGATTTTAGTGCTGTGACTTGCAACTTACTAATTAAGAAATATTTAGCATCAGTCGACTATTTCCCGTTGAGACCCTCACATACAACACACAAATATCTAAAAACGAGGCCAGACAGCTAATTAATACCTTGAATCCTATTTCTTCCACTAATGAAATCAATAATTTTTTTGTTAACATCGGCAAAAATATCGCTGATCGCTGTAATTCTGTTAACAATATCCATTCACCACCGTTCAACCTTCATCCCCACTCGATGGTTTTTTTCCCCACGGAGCTGGAAGAGATTGAAAGTATCATTCATAGTCTGAAGTCTGATTGCGCTGTTGGCTATGACAACATCTCTACCGGCATTGTGAAGAGATTCAGACAGATCCTCGTGTCTCCAATCGTTTTTATCTGCAACCTTGCCATTGACTCCGGCAAATTCCCAAACGATTTGGATCTGGCTTGTCAACCAGCGACGCCATTTACGGTTTAACTAAGTTTGTTTCTGAAAAACTAGACAAAAACAAAAAGGTTATAGTAATCTTTATGGACCTTGCCAAGGCCTTTGACACAGTCTCCGTCCTACTGCTGGTGAGGAAACTAGAGAACATTGGTGTAAGGAATGCAAAACTAAAGCTTTTTTCCCACTACGTCACCAACCGATTCCAGAGCGTTAAAGTGGACGAGTGGACCAGTGGTGATCTTCGTGTCATGCACGGCGTCCCACAGGGCAGTATCCTTGGTCCCCCTTTATTTTTGACGTTCATCAATGACCTCTGTGAGCTCAAGATGCCCAGCGGAAGGATTATAACCTTCGCTGATGACACGGCGCTTTTGTTTGAAGTCGACACCTGGCCCGAGGTTTACAGTTGTGCACCGATGGGGTTGAATTTTTTGTTGTCATGGCTAGCTAATAATAGACTCGCTCTCAATGTAGATAAGACAAAGTATATTTCTTTCTATATAAAAAAAACCGACTTATCCACTCCTTCTTCTCAAAATTACCGCTCATTCATACTTGTGCCTTGTGTCTCATAATACTTATTGCTTACGTCCCCACCTTCATAAAACAGATTCAATAAAGTACTTGGGCGTCATGCTAGACGGCACACTAAGTTTTCACTCGCACATAGATGCTCTTTCTACTAGAATCATAAACTAATATTTGTGTTTAAAATCTTCGTCATGTTGCGGACACTGGCATATTGCGATCAGTCTATTTTGCATTATACCAATCGCTAATCTCTTACTGCATAACTTTATGGGTGGTGCGACAAAAACATCAATGCTCCGGATCGAACGTGTACAAAGGGCCGTTCTAAAGGTTACCAATTTCCTGCCTTTCTTATTTCCCACCAGAGAACTTTATGAGCGAACCGGACTATTAATAAAATTGTACGTCAACTTTTCATTTTAAATACGATCTTGCGCAAACACTCTCTTCTTACCTCTCATCCTACTCTATTTGAAGGTAAGCGACGTAAACACGCAATTAGTATTAGTCCCACAATTCGGTTCCATACTGCTTTCTCCCGTCGACATTTCGGTTTTCTTGGAAACTATTTGTGTAAAAAAATTAACGGAATTTGGTCTATATACCAAACAGCGTTGCCAAAAAACACTCTCAACCTGGTTACAAAAATTGGACTATGATATGATGCCACGGAGCAGCTACTACATAGTTCCTTCGTAATAATAGGGGTTATAGTATAAAATTGCCGTTTTATTGTAATAGGTACTTCGAATTGACATAGAACCTTCATGGTTTGAGATTTTTGAGTGAAACTTTTTTCACCTGGTACCTATTACCTATGAAGTTCTTCTCTAAAAAAATGTACAACATTCGATTATCGACTTTCATTTGTTTTTTTTATTCAGCTTAGACCAGAAAGATGGATACTTCGAAAATTTGAGTTATTTTTGAATACGAGTTCCGACGCGGAACTAACGCGGCAGAAGCAGCTCGCAATATCAATGTTGCGTTTGGAGAGGGGACTGCTAATGAACGCACCTTGTGATTTTGGTTTATACGCTTTCGTGATGGAAACTTTGATTTGAAGAACGAACCACGTGGAAGACCGCCCACACAGTTGAATAACAATGAATTGAAAGAGATGGTGGAAGCTGATCCGAGCCAAACTACCCAGGAATTCACGGCATGGTTTAACGTTACCTTACCAACAAAAATTTCAAATTCAAATTTATTTATTTCGTGAACACAGGGTACATACAGAAGGTGTTATAATACATAAGATCCGAGCTGTGCCAAAAGGCATACAAAATATATAAGGTACAATAATCAAAATTAACAAAATTATTTAGTATGTTTTAACTTGAAAACAGATTGAATTATTATAAATAAAATTAAAATTTCTCATTTAAATATTCGTCAATAGAATAATATACCTTGTTATTTAACAATGTCAACAGATTTCCTTTAAAATCGTTAATGTTAATACTTGATATATCTTGTCCTGGCAACTTATTATATAGTTTTTGAGCCATTGCATAAAAGCTGTGTACTATGAAATTGTGTTTTTGTTGCTGACACCTGCAACTTTTTTGAGCGCCTTTTACCTTCTACAAATCTATATAAATTCATGTTGTGCTTTACAAAAATACATGCTTCATAAATATAAAGTGACGGTAACGTTAATATTTTAAGCTCATGAAAAGGTGGCTTGCATGATTCTGTTTGTTTTATTTTACAAATCGCTCGGATACATTTTTTCTGTGCTATAAGTACTTTTTGAATCTTAGGGGCATTTCCCTAGAATATGAGGCCATACCGCAGAGCCGAGGCGAGATAGCCATGATAAGCTGCGAGTAAGGCGGTCTTATTCGCAATTTTACCCAGCATATGAAGAGCATATGAAAATTTACTAAGCTTTCCACAAACACTATCAATTTGGGTCCTCCATATCATGTCTTTGTCAATATTATATTCCAAGAAATTAACACTAGCTTCAAGTATTTCATTCCCTATAAAGTTTATACAATATTGACTCATTTGCATCAAATCAATAAAATAAAGAAAACATAAGAAATGGGTGCCTCATGATTTGACTGATCTGCAGTAAGAAACGCGTGTTGAAACTGGTTTTGCCTTGTTGAATCGATACAGAAATGAAAAATGGCACACGTGGACGCTTTGTCGCGAAATCCTGTCGAATTGGTAGATGGCACGTTTGAAATTGACCAGTATCCGAGTATTATGCTAATCAGTAACGATGACTGGTTACACACCTTGCAGATGGGAGATTCGGAACTCCGACAAACTCGTGATATACTCACTACGGATACTGATGCTGATAGTTTAAAACATATAAAAGAAAATTATCTAATTATGGATAACAAACTTTTTACATGTTTGAACGGCGATAGAAACAATTTACAATGGGTAGTACCAAAAGGCGCAAGGTGGCAACTCTGCCGCATGAATCATGATGATATTGGACATTTCGGTGTAGAAAAGACATTAAAACGCATTAAGAAAACGTATTGGTTCCCAAAAATGTCTCGATTTATTAAGAAATATGTTTAGGCGTGTCTTGAGTGCGCTTACTCAAAGAAAACCGCGGTTGATGCAGGTCATTTACACCCGATCAATAAAATAGAAGTGCCTTTTCACACCATTCATGTTGATCGACGTGAAGTTAATCGACGTTAGCATCACGAGCGAGCTTATGTCCAGGGTATTTCTTTTTTGTTGTGGATTTTAATATATTGTAGTTTAAAAGCCAGGTCGGGCTGTTATAATTAAGTAAATAATTATTAAATACCTAAGTAATTACTTACCTTGTATTTATTTATTTTATTATTTATGTACACACAGTAGGATACAGATAGTTGTATGTTTATGTATTAGATAATTTACATGTAGCCTACAAGAATTATGATTTTCTTATGTACTTCTGGTAAATAAGTATTTATATTTTTACTAGGATTGTTTAACTTAAATGGTTATTAGTAATAGCTCATAAGGTTCACAATTAATTTATATTCTATTTTATATTCTGGAAAGGAAAATTCGCAAACAGTGTATAAGTTTTAAAAATAACGCGTAAATAATTGTAAGCCGAATTCGATGCTGTCACCTTTATTGGCCGAGTGTTAGGTTTTAGAAGCTAAATAGCTTACGTGCATGAGGACACGCGCGACGTCAGGATGGTCGAGTGTCAGGTTTTGAAATAATATTAATAAATCGTTAAATTGTCTCAGCCGATTATTGGGACATTGTATTTCATAGACTGGCAACACAACTTTTAAAAATGACGTTTGGACATGACGGTTGAGAAGGCGGGAGTGGACTCGGCCTATTTGCTTGGGGCATCGAAAGCGGACGTATTTCATGTGGTCAAAAATATAATTACTTTCAATAATTCATGTGAGTATTATTTTATTACACTTATAATACATCTAAAAATAATAACTACTTTATTAAGTTCCCTATATAAAATTTTAATAAAAACACAAAATATAGCCTACTCTAATCTACACTATAACATAAAAAGAACATCAGTATTTTTATCGTTCGTACGTAATATGAGAATTATGTTGTTTATAAACAAAATAAACAGTCGGGTTACATCAAAGATTAAACTTCTTTGAATGCTCAAAGTAGTACATAAATCTTCTTATTTTTTTATTTTGTCAGCTGTTTTTTCTGTAGTCTGGGAGCCCAATTTATTCGTTGTAAGTAATTTTGCACTAGGCTTCCAATTCCAACTATGCGCGCCAATAAATAAACAGCTGGTGTTATTTTGGCTGAACAGACTCGTGTGTATTCAGCATTCTTGTATTCAATTCAAAATGCCCCTAAAATGATATTACGAGAATGTGTGCTATTAATACCATTTCATAATAAAATAATTAGAATACTCTCTTGCCAATTTTGTCTGTGTAAATTCTGTTCTTATGTTTTCTATATTGACACTGAAAATATGAACGAAGTATTTTATAACATTACAAATGCTTTTATCTTATTCCTATTTCACAAAAATATTTAGATGCTCGTCAATTTCATAACAAACAAAAAATTGGTTTATTAGGTAATAAACGTTAAGTAAGGGTTAACGTCTGCTTATTCATATATTTTTTAAATGTCTCTTAAAAGTAAATAAACACTATGAAATTGACATACCCGGTAACATTTTTATTTAAAAAAAACAGTTTATTAAACGTTTGTTTTTCGTTAGCTATCGATTTTTCATTCATTCATGTCATTTTACTGCCGCTGGCCTAGCAGCACCGTCTTGGAAATTTTAAAAACAACTGATTTTCATCCGCTTTGCTCCTGTTCCCTTTTGATTATTTATTAAAATTATTTACGCGGTTTCGGATATTTTATTTTTCGGACAATAAACTAATTAGCATTCGGAAACATTGCTGGAGCTGCTGAACATTGGAAGAAAACTATATTTGCATTGTATAAACTCAATTGTTTAGTATTGTATAATTGCATAGCACACGTGTGAGCACTATGTACTTTCTATTCTATAAAGCTACCATTTACTGGGTACGTCTTTCATTGACTTAAATGTGCCCTGGCGGCTGAGAGTATGTCATGCTCACTCTAATGTCTCGCTGGTGGTGGCGTGTGGGTTGGATCATTAATTTTATGATTTAAAAGAGTGTCCATGGAGTTTCTTGCCCGTTCTTCTCCATAGGTACCCTACGCTTTAGAATGGGCAACTAGCTTCATCTTTCTGACTGACTGACCCTTTGACAATTCAAATGTGCCTGTATTTGGTTTAGTTGAATTAAATGATTTGAGTTTGAGTTTTAATAAAATTTAATAATCGGGAATACAGGGACGGAAAAAAATACATCTATCATTTTGTTAAACTGAAACATATTTGATCGACAAATAAAAAAAAATTACAACGAAAACATTTACCAATATCATAGAAGGAAAGAAAGAGAACAAACACACAAAAAAAATACCTTAGCCATACCATACCCATACCTATATCATCATAGGTACTCATAGTTACACATCAAGTCGGACACTCTATACACGCATAACTACGCTACCAGCAATACAGAGAATTGTAAGAAAGGGACCGCGTATCGTGGCATCGGCCAATCACAGCAATTGCCGCGTTGCGCCTACGCACACAGATGCACTTTTTTTTGGAAAAAGCATTCGCTAGTTTCACTCGTATTCAATTCAGTGTTCTATGCACCTCAGTTCCTAAACGTCGCCGGGATTCACGATTTATTAAGTTACGCGGACGAGGCTGTTGTTCCCACGGAATAGTGAATTTTTATTTTGTTTATACGGGCACTAAATATTAATGGCGCCACAATGAACTCTACAACAGCGGCAGCTGATAGTAGTGTTACGAGAAGGATACACTTTATAAGAAATTGAAAGGAGGACGGGGATAACGGAAAGTGATACTTTTAATATGTATATTATATACGAGTATTCGCGGCAACGAGCCGCACGGCGATAGATAATATTTAGTCATAATTGCCCAAGAGACTCATTGCATCTGTAGGATCTTTACAACTTTTTTTTTTTTTTTTGTGGATGGGAAATCATCAAATGACCCCTCCCGCTCTGGGTGGAGCGGAAGGGAGTGTCAGACTTTTACTGACTAAAACCCACCCGTGTTCCTTCCTTAGCCCTTTCTGTTCCTGGGCAGCGGTTAACCTTTCGGAAGATCCCGCCGCCCTGGCAGGTTTCGGCCCTATCGGGCCCCGTCCTCTGCTGACATCTCTTTGAGGCGCGCGTGGAACACAACGCACCGTCCGGCACGGGCCTGGTCCTGATCGGACGGTGAGCTACCCATTACTCACCGCCCGCAGGCCCGCGCCTACGGTAGCCGGGAGTCGTCACGCGGCTCCCGAAGCCCGGAGCGTCTCCCGCGGCGGCTGAGGCGTGAGGTTCTTTCCCTCAGCCTCCCCGCCACCTCCTTCGCTAGCATGACTGCTTCGCAGAAGCAGGTGACTGCCTCCCACTCCCTCTCGCCCCGGACCATGGCTTGCACCAGGGCCGGACGCGAGAGGTCGCCGCCGTTGCCGATCGCCTCTACGAGGACACGGCGGGGCTCCGCCCAAGCAGGGCAGACCTCCACCGTGTCCTCTGGGCGATCCTGGCAGTGGTGACACCCGGGCGTCTCCTCCCGCCTGATGATGTGCAGGAACCTCCCGAAACATCCGTGTCCGGAGAGGACCTGCGTCAGGCGGTACGTGAGAACGCCGTGACGCCTCTCTAGCCACTCCTCAAAGAGGGGTCTTATCGCCACTATCGTGGCGTGCCCTGCGCTGGGTTGCGATAGTCGCGCCTTCCATTCCGCCATGAGATCGCGCTGGAGGTCCGTCCGCTCCGCAGCGATTTGCCGCGGGTGTAGAGTTTTCCCCCGGCGTAGTGCCTCCGCGCGCCAGTCATGCAGGCGCGCGAGGACTATCGCCTCCAGATCGCATGGCGGCAGTCCAGCAAGGAGGCTTGCCGCCTCGCGCGAGATCGTGCGGTAGCCCCGGAATCTTTACACCCTTTAATGATGATAGTTGAGCGATACGTAATAATAGATTTTATTGATGATGAAATTAATTGAATGCTAATGAGTGCACGCGATTTGGATGATATTTGTGTACTGAAGTATAGACCGCGCGTAGCAAGTAAAGTGCTGACACAATGATGTCAATTTTGTACGTGCTTACACTGTACATGCTCCGGGGCCCGATAAGATGTGAGTGAGATAAAGGATAATGATTTACAAGATGATAAATAACAATTATGCTTACAAACTTAAATAAACTAAGCTTAAGGTAATATTTCATTGAATTGAGTTCGAACGGACGGCGAAGACCCTCTGTTGGTGATGGTGTTGGCAGGGCGACCCGCAGCGGTGGCAGCGGATTGTACATAGCTCACGCTAGACTCTGCCTGCTCTGTTGTGGGAGGTGCGGGCGCAGGACGCGGCTGGCACGCTCTCACGCGTCGCCATGCGTACAAGATGGCGCAAACCACGATGACCCCAACCAAGGCGTAGATGGATGGCGACATAATGGTGAATGTCATGAATGTCACTCCATCCGCCAGTTCCTGACTGGTTTTCATCTCTTTGAGTGCCTTTTCAATCGCCTTTATGTCTTCCCGTTGTCCGGTGATATCATCTGTCTCATTCAGTGGAGTGATGAGAGGTGTAAACAGATTAATGATACGATTTATTGGTGGAATCTCTATGTTCATAACCTCGATCTTCGTTTTAATTGACTTTGTTAAAGATTTGTGTGCGTAGATCGTAAACCTTCTGTCTTTAATGACGCAACTGTCTCCCATTGTAATGACAGCTGTTTTGCTGAGTTGTTCGTTCGTAATGTAGTCATCGCTGAGGACTCGCACTGTCGCACACTGCATTGTCCACAACAAAAGTATAGTAGGTAGGAATTAAATATATTTAATTCAGTCCAGTAATCTCCCCATTCTTTTGTTTCAGTCTGACATTGATTAGAGCTTGATGTTTCAGAAATAGGTTGGTGTCTGACGTCATATGATAGACGGGCCCCAATATTTAAAAAAAAATCAAAAAATTAAAATAGTTTATTTCTGTAAATTTACCTATTATGTGGCTAGAACCACCCAGGAAGCATGTAGTAATGCTTGTATTGGGTGGTTTTGCTCCTCCCTCGGATCAATATATTTTAGGTAACTAGATAGCTAAACTATTTTAGGTAATTACAAACAAGTACACAATGAATGAAAAGTTAGAGATACTGGTATGACTTCTCTTTATGTGTGTGTGTGCATGGGTGTGTGGTGTGTCTGTGTGGTGAGTGAGGGGGGTGTGTGCGTGTGTGTGTGTGTGTGTGTGCCTTTGTGATAGTTAGAACATACTATATCTCATATAGGCTGTGTGAATTTGACTCCTCCTGACTCAATAGATATGTAATTAATTCGATGTTTCTCATTTGTTAACGCTTGAAAGGTATTTATTTACATTTACGCGACAGCGCCACAGCATGCCTCTGTCGGCCGGTTTGCACCCAAGGCCGCGCAAGATAACGATAATAATAATATCTATACCCAAGAGACTCATTGCATACAAGACAATACCATTTCCAACATCTTCTTTTACAAGGCCACGCTGACCGACACAGCGGCACACGCGGCGGCTTCGGCAGCGTAACAATAGACATGTAATTAGTTCATTGTTTCTCATTTGTTAACGCTTAAAAGGTATTTATACACCCATAACTCACGTGATGGTAAGTGCCAATGAGGTCGAGTATGTAGTTCACTGGTTAAGTAAAATCGTCTATTCACTGTTGCCTTGAAGTGACCCAAGATATATGCATGAGTTATCTCTTATTTATTATTTAGAGAAACATTATGTCAGAGCGTCTCCTTTTACACAAACATGGGTAGGTATTACCTTTGTTTTTTGTGGAACAATATTTAGGTATCTATTGATGTGAAATTCAAGTTAAGTATCATTGTTTTAGAGGACCACAATAAACTTCTGGTTGCGACGGAATGAGGAAACTGGGGGTGATCTATTGGCTCACCACCGGCAGCTCTACCAGCGCGCCACCACCGCTGAGCAAGATGCTGCCATTGTTGCGGGGTACACTATCGACCCATTTATAAACACGCAGATTACTGCCGCACAATATAGCGTAAGTTGAATATTTTTATACAGATTTATTAAATACATTAGACGTTCTCAAAATGCATAGGTTAGGGGGGGCGGGGTTGGGGGGGGGGGGGGTTTATCAGCCATCTTGTTACCATAACACAAGCATTAGGTTGCTTAGCTTGGGACAAATGGTGCTGTGTGAAATGTCCAGGGATGTCCAGGGATAGGTATCGAATCGCAAAAATCGCACCATGCATTGACACAGCTCAAAGTCTCAAACACACACACACGCACGTACCTACCTATAGCTTCGGGAATAATGAGTATGTTTAATAGTTTTAATGCTTTGTTTTCTCATAATTAATATTTTTGTAAGACGTAGAAATGTTTGTGCAATAAAACAAGTCAGTCTAATAACTGGAAATTATAGGAATACCTACTAGAGTGCGAAAGCCGTATCATTGAGGTTTGTTTCTTTGAAAACCTTTCAACGAAATCTCTATACTGTGGCACCTCTTGTTACTGCGATATTTCGTTACATCGAAAAACTGTAAGAAACCGCAAAGTGAGTTCACGCGTAAAATTAAAATAGGTAGGTACTATATACCTATTATTTATTTATTCTGAGAGTATTTGTAACACTTTTACAGTTATTTTTCCCCACCATCTTGAGTTGTTTGCATACCGCCTTTTTGAAGAAATAAAATTAAGTATGTTATTATTAGAAGAAAAATGTTCCGGAACTCTATCCGATATCGTCAATATGGTCTGAAGAGGTAACGAAAAATCGTTTTTACGACCTTAAAAAAATGATTTTTAAGAAAAAAATACAGTTTAATTATTTAGTACTTTAAAGTCGCGAAATAACTATCATAATCTAAACATAACTACAAGTTACCTCAGGAGCCAACAATAGTTACTTAAAAATCGAAATCAACAATGAACAACAGAAAAACAACAGTTGAAAAAAAAATATTCATCCAGTGACAACCCTCTATAATCACAGCTCTACAAAAAAAGATTTTTTTTTTGTTGCCCTGGATTTCTGTGAAAATTCTCATGTTTTCAAGTATCCAGATCAAGAATATATTTATGAAAGCACTGACTGTGCTCTTATTTTTATGATTTTCACATATCTCAAAATTTGAACAATAATCAGCTTTTCGTTCATAAAAATTGATTTTATCAGTCATAATTTTAACAAAATTAAGAGCAATTCTTACAAAATCATTGATAGTTTCATGAATTGTGAGCATAAATATATCCAAAATCAGTCTTATATCCAGGGCAACAAAACCACTGTATACCAGACTATGGCAAATAAAACTTGATATGGTTTATTGGTCTATGCTACTAATAGGTATGAGAAATATCCTCACACTAGAGTAATTATTATCTAAATAGTTAAATAAATTATATAATTATAACACTTGAAAAGAAGCTGAATCCACTTTAAAAAATTGAAAACTATTTAACATTTATATTATTCTTACATAACAGACTAGATACTATTAAAGGAGAATGACAACCAATGGGCCCTTAGTTTTGGTGCCGTGTCAAGACTATTTACTTCTCAATAATTAAATCGTATTTTTACATGTTTAAGTTTTTTTTATCAACATTTCTTTTACCCTAGCATTGGAAAACATAAATAACATTTATTTTATTGAATTTATATCAGTTCCGCCATTAAATCTTAACCTGAATGTTGCCAGACAGCTGACTATGTCAATTAAATGATAGTAATTGATTGAAAATATCGATATTTTACTATTCTGCCGACTAAAATTTCCGGAGATAGGCTTACAATAAGCTTTTCTCCCGTCGTAATGTAGCTAATACTCTCATGTAACTCAAGCTCAACAAGCTCAAATAAAGAAAGTAAAAGAAGTAAGTAAATAAACTAAAAAAAATATTATCATAATAATGTTTCAAGGTATTTCCTACCGTCAGAAATATTCCGGCACATTCATACCTGATTAATTTCTTTAGAAAACAAAAGTTAGTACCACAGACATTATAGTGGTTAGACTCAGTTTAGTACCTCCCATACATACCTACATAGCGTTTATAATCTTTTTAATTACGTAAATAATACTATTTATACCAAATCGAGTTAGTAAATCGATTACCACATTATTTAAAATGGTCACACTTAGACAGATCTAACTGTCAAATCAATGCATCAACCATCAATCACATACAGGCGGCGGGATCTTCCGAAAGGGTTACCGCTGCCCTGGAACAGAAAGGGCTAAGGATGGAACACGGGTGGGTTTTAGTCAGTAAGAGTCTGACACTCCCTTCCGCTCCACCCAGAGCGGGAGGGGTTTTTTTTTTTTTTTTTGTGGATGGGAAATCATCAAATGAACCCTCCCGCTCCAGTACTCGCGTACTTACGTAGGGTCATAATTTCAAGGTTATTTTTTTCTTTTTATAGGGTTTCTCGTTTATAACTTTTTTGTTCTATTTGTGGCTATTTTTGCAATAGCTTTTTTTAAAAATTGTTTTAGGCTTTTTAAATTCATACTATTTTTATTATTATTTTGTGTCGGGGGTATTTTTAATTTAATTTTTTATGTACCTATTGCATAGCAGGGAGACCATATCTGACAACCGTATTCCAATATACCTACTGCGGACGAAAGCAAAATAAACTACTTTTAAGCTTAACAAACTCTTGAAAGGCAGGCAAGATCTTATAACAAAACCTAGATTGCGTAAATGACCTGCTGCATATCGCATCGATGTGCTGTCGCATGGACATCTCCGAGTCTAATAGTATACCTACCTATTGAAGTGGCTTGGAGAACACTTCGTAATGGAGGAGTTATGAGCAATGATACACAATTCGAGGTAAGTAGAAGAGTGTAGCCATGCTAATTGCACTTTAAACAATTAGCATACGCAAAAATATTTAATAATAATAATGGGTCACGCCACCTTTCTATAAAAGGTTCGGACTTGACCATGTCCTAATGAGGGGGCGTCAACCTAAAATTAGTGACGGCCATCTTGCGCGCGCGCCGCTCGGACAAAATATGACGTCGTGGAGGCGTGGTCTAATTTCTTATCTCTCCTGATCACCTCATATGACGTAGGCGATCATACGATCCTGTGCTGCGTTGAGTTGTGTGCGAGTACTTGTCTATTCGCTACAGTATACCCAAGTCCCGCTCCAACTTGACCCTCTCGATTGCAACGCCGTTGAAACTGTATTGATAAATGATAGGATTTTTTTTACGAGTAAAGGATATATCTACTTTGACATTTTTTTATGCTAATCGTGATATTGTTTTTAGTGTAGTAGTCAAATAAATAGTTAATATCTTCTTGAAGCAAGACACAGTCAGATAAAGAGTTGATGGATGTGTAAATCTTTTTGTCATCAGCGTAGAGAATGTGATGTGAGTGCTTAATGTGGTGAGTGATGTCAAAAATATAGGCGTTGTAGAAGAGAGGGCCAAGGTGCGATCCTTGGGGCACACCAGAAGGGATGGATACGTAGTCAGATTTAAACCCGCCCAGTACAACAGCTTGAGATCGATTAGTTAGGTACGATTCAATCCACCTGAGCGAATCACCATGAATTCCTAACGCGTACAGCTTGCGTAACAGGATGACGTGATCCACACGGTCGAAAGCTTTTTTGAAATCAGTGTAGATCACGTCAACCTGACCACCATTTTCCATTTCACCCACCACATAGTCTGTAAAAAAAGCCAAATTTGAAACCGTGGAACGTCTTTGCATGAATCCGTGCTGAGATTCCGGAATGCTGAGACTAACAACTGGGTAAATACCTATTAGTAACGATAATTTGTTCAAAAATCTTTTTTTTTTTTTTTTTGTGGATGGGAAATCATCAAATGACCCCTCCCGCTCTGGGTGGAGCGGAAGGGAGTGTCAGACTTTTACTGACTAAAACCCACCCGTGTTCCTTCCTTAGCCCTTTCTGTTCCAGGGCAGCGGTTAACCTTTCGGAAAACCCACCGCCCCGGCAGGCTTCGGCCCTGTGGGGCCCCGTCCTCTGCTGACATCTCTTTGAGGCGCGCGTGGAACACAACGCGCCGTCCGGCACGGGCTTGGTCCTGATCGGACGGTGAGCTACCCATTACTCACCGCCCGCAGGCCCGCGCCTACGGTGGCCGGGAGTCGTCACGCGGCTCCCGACGCCCGGAGCGTCTCCCGCGGCGGCTGAGGCGTGAGGTGTTCTCCCTCAGCCTCCCCGCCACCTCCTTCGCTAGCATGACTGCTTCGCAGAAGGAGGTGACTGCCTCCCATTCTCTCTCGCCCCGGACCATGGCTTGCACCAGGGCCGGACGCGAGAGGTCGCCGCCGTTGCCGATCGCCTCTACGAGGACACGGCGGGTGTCCGCCCAAGCAGGGCAGACCTCCACCGTGTGCTCCACCGTGTCCTCTGGGCGATCCAGGCAGTGGTGACACCCGGGCGTCTCCTCCCGCCTGATGATGTGCAGTTGTTCAAAAATCTTGACAATACAGTTTAACATAGAGATGGGGCGGTAGGTAATTATCAATTGTGGATTTAGAACCCTTCTTATGAATAGGTATGACGTACCTACGCCTTTTTCCACAGAGAGGGAAACACACAGTTCTTTAGTGAAAGCTGAAACAGTAGGGCAATGGGGTGCAATAAACTCTTTGACCAAATTATAGCAGGAATTCTGTCGCAACCAGCACCTTTGTATTTATCCAAACTTGAGAGGTGCTTGAATACCGTCTCTTGTGACACTCTAATGTTAGAAATATTATCGCAGGCGTGGTCATTTTGCAGAGGACATTGAGGATCGGTATGTGACGAGGACTGATTTATGTTAAAGACGCTGTAAAAAAAGTCATTGAAAGCGGTGCATATTTCCTGACCATTATTATATTGTGTGTTACCCAAATTAAAATAACGCGGGTAAGCGGAACCAGCTTTTTTTTATTTAATGTAGGTACCTAGTTCCAAAAGTACTTAGGCGCTTTCCTTGTGTTATATTCAGCGTTGTGCGTGAAGTTGTCAAAACACTGACCCTGCACACGATGTTGCCTATCCCCAAGTAACTTAAATTCATAAAAATCGCGAGGATTTTTAAACAGTTTCCATTTTTTATGTAGGTAACTTATTTTTTTCGCGAATTATTTTTATTAAAGAACGACTATACTTTATGGGATATGAATTACTTTCATGACTGATACAGGGCACAAAAAGAGTTATACATTCTCTTATTTTTTCATAAAATAACTCGACTGGCAATGTCGACACAATCAGTGCTAGACAACAATAATATTTGGTCCCAATTGATATTACTGAAATATCTGTTGACATCTACATAATCGCATTTTCGGAAGTTAAATATACATATTTTATTAGTAATAAAAGAATTAATTTAAAGATCTAGCTCTAGAATATCAATAGATACAGGTGGGTAAAATGTATCAATTTTAGTTATTCCGCCAGTCGCAGAAACATCTAAAGGTAAGTTAGAAAAACAAAGATCTAGTTGTGTTGTCACAGTGATTAAGTGTATATAAAAAAAATACATGATTGTACTACAATATTAGGTACCTATGTTCGGTAATTAACATTAGAAGACCAGAACATAAAATTAAATTATTTGCCATAATATGTCAGCTAGCCACGCCAATATACCAACAAATAAAATAAAAACTATACGTATTCAAGCTAAAAAATTAATTAATTAAAATGTAAATAAAAAATTTACTACCCAAATAAAAGCCTCCAGGCATAGAGGGCGTGACAGCTTACATATTTATGCATTGGTGGGTTCTGTTCACATAGCTGTCACTTGAAGTCACAAAAAGATAAACTTAGAACATCGAAGTAAAATAAATAAATAAGTTAATAACAATAACCTGTCAGTAAGCTAATTCTGGAGAAAGAACACAAACATTGTCTTGCGTTAAATTAGGGCGACCAACTATTCTTATCGTCTAAATAGTCGTTGATGGAGAGGGTATCTTGTTATAAAAGGTTATACCAAGCCCAACAAATGAGTTATGAACCTTATGAAGCCGGTGAAAGGGGGCAAGTAGTTTGTCCTTATTTATAGTGTCTAACACTGTGAACATCACTGGTTTTAGTGTACAAGTGTAAACTTTGCCTAATATACACATCTAAAAGATGTTGACAAGGATGAATTGTGATGCAACCGTGAGAATACCAATTAATATCTTTAAAGAAATTTCTTAGAGAAACTCTGGCACCTAGCTGGTAAATTGCTCGAACAGCTCGATTTTGAAGGACAAACATATTATCAGCGGCTTTGCCCAACAGCAGAATACCGTAGGACATAACGCTGTGAAAATAACTAAAATAGACTAAACGAGCATATAACAATGAAGCGGGTCAAGGATTAGCGGTTTTTTAAAACAGCCTGAAATGAAACGTCAGATTGTAGATTTTAGTTCTAAATTTTGTCGCTCGTGGCTCTGAGTGTCGTAGCAACAACAATGGCTTCCGAAACAGAAATAAATAAAACGGGTAATACGAGTAAAAATTACCTTAGATAAATTGAGGACTATGAAAAGTCGATAGCCCCTGTCTGACCAATGTTTTATATAAATTAAACAGATAAAATGGCAGGGGGTGACTTGTACACTCAGTAATGTTTATTATTATGTTTTCTGTTTCCTAGCTATCGATTTATACTACCTACTTACTACCTTTTTTTCCTTTCAAGATACGGAACCCTAAAAACCAAATTATATAAAAAAAGTAAAAAAAGAAAAATGAGACACAAAGCCCTATACGAGGCCAAAAGGCATGGCATCTATGATGCTGCGACATTTATTTCTTAAATGTCGCAGCGCGAGGTTATGGGTTGACAATTGGCTTGTGTCTACCACTACGTGGCATGAATTGCGTGATGTTCTGATAACGACTTTTGAACCGGAGAATAGATACTCTCGGGTAGACCAGGGGGTCTACTCCGAAGTAGTATCGGCCGAATGTTCGGACGTTTCCTGCTACGAAGTTACTATTTGGTTCGGTCGGTCCCGATCCTACACTCCTACACTCTTTCGAATATTGACTATGGTCCCGACCCAACCGAATCGATACGAACTTTTTTCGCATTTTTCAATAATATTCGGTTCGGCCATGTGTCGGCCCGATCTGAACATTCGTACTGTGCACTTCGGAGTAGACCCCCAGGTTTGCCAGGTATATGTTGATAACGTTTTGTCAAAATGTAGGGTATTCGCTGAGGGCCTAGCCCATATGGAATGCATATTGATTGCTCCCCAAAAGGCCGGTTTTTCGATCAATGTCGATAAAACTGCCTTCTTTAAACGCAAGAAAGGTGGAAGCTATAACGAAGGCCGATAACCGATCCCCAAAACGGCAAGTTAGGCTGGATACTTTAGACGCTTCATTCCCAATTTCTCGCGTGTGATGGTTCTCACCATGAGCGATGTGAAGTGGGAATGGAACGAAAGGTGAGATGAGGCTCGAAACCATATTTAAGAATAATTAACTCTTTGCTATTAGATGAAATAGTGAAAACCAATATTTTTTTTATTTTTTTGACATTTCACCCAGCACCATTTGTCCCAAGCTAAGCAACCTAATGCTTGTGTTATGGTAACAAGATGGCTGATAAACTACTTATATCCATTTTTTTAAATACATACATATTATAGATAGAAAAACACCCAGACTCGGAACAAATACATGTAGGTCATACAAATATTTGTTCCGTGCCGGAATCGAACCCGCGACACGCAGCGCAGCAGTCAATCGCTTAACCACTGCGCCAACCGTGCCGTCTAATAATGCCGTCTAATAATGCCGTCATATCGTACAACACTCGTCTACTGCGCCTACCCTTATGCTATTTCAGGAAGACGCACCAATCGAGCTCTGCACGCATGCCGGCAACATCGGCTACATGGCTGTGCTCGTGCAAACCGGCGGCGGTTGCCAGCATCCAGTCGCATACATCAGCCAGCGTACCACCGACGCCGAGAGCCGCTACCACTCGCACGACCTCCAGACCCTGGCGGTAGTAACAGTCAAGCCTTTTCGGCATTACTTATACTACCGAAAATTCAAGGAAACCATCCACTGAAATATCTGTCAACTTCATGACGAGAGATCTTGAGTAGCTGCAGATCGAGCACCGCTGTGACGACGTGCTGCGCCGCGCTTATAGACACCATCACTGGTAATAGTCCGGCCGAAGGCTAAGTCCTGGAAGAAGGCGTGCTTAAGAAGACTCTCACGGATTCTATACTCGATCCTGTCTGCTGTTCCCGGATGGGAGAAAACCTGATAGAACCTGAGGGAAACGTACTGGTTCCACAAAATTAATACAATCGTCAGGAGGTTTGTGGACAATTGTGTTGTATTTAAGGCCTCGAAAGGGCCGTCGGGCGCTGTCCAAACCCAGCTTCATCCGATTCAGAAGCCCACTGCAGCGTTACAGGTCATCCTTATGGATGAGAAATTGTTACGATTGACGCGTACACCAAAATACATCCTGCTTAGCTACTCAAATGACAAGAGGCCAAGCAGCTGCCTTGCAGCTTTGAAACGTGTCGTGCACCTGTTCGGAACCCCAGGGCAAATCGTGGTGGATGGAGGTCGAGAGTTTCTTGGTGAATTCAAAGTCTACTCGTACCGTTTCGGAATCGACAAACATTCCATTGCGCCAGGAGTAAGCCGAGAAAACGGGCAGGTCAAACGCATTATGCAACTGGGCACTTTGAAAAATGCATTAACCATAATAAAAAACTACGACACTGAACAATGGCAGACGGCGCTAGAAGCTTTACAGCTCGCAAACTAAATGAATGTAAAAAAATATGGCTGAATGGATAAAACCACTTAATTATGAGGAAACAGAGGCGTTATTGTTATAAATATAATTATGATAACAGTATCCTAAGGCTCAATCTCATTCGCTCATGATATAGGTACCTACCTACTCTTACCCACACACATAACACACACATTCCACACATATAAACACAACACTCTGAATGAACTGTTTTCGTTGATTAGATTCCATTATATTTTCTATTGTTTTTATTAATTTATACAAGTTTTTAGTTAATACTAACAATGTACCTACGGAAGAGCGGAGTCTCCTAATACAGGCTTTATTAGCTTAAAAGGAGCCTCCAATCACTACCAAGTAATGTAAGAAAACTTGTTAAATCTAATAAACATTTTTCATTTCATTTAACTGCACTTCACATAGTGTAACGGGGGACGCACCGATTACCCGCCGCCAACACAGTGTACCCCCAGAACTACTAAGGTTGGTAAATATTAACGGATGAATAGACTAGACTTGCTTGAGCAACACGTGCAAGAGAAAATGACAGCTACGGAACAATATGACAAACAGCGATTTGACAGGAGCAAGGCGAAAATGTTATACGTCGGTTTCAGCGAGGAGATTACGTACTCGTCAAAAACAATCCCCGAAACCAGACGTCTCTAGGCTTGAAATACAGCGGGCCATACGAGATATATAGGATCCTGGACAAGGACCGATAGATAGTGAAGCGTGTGACCGGCAGAGGGCGTCCACGCAAGGTTGCTCACGACCAGCTGCGCCGAGAACCACAACCAGGCGAGCAGGAAACCGTGTCGACGAATAACGAAGATGATCCTCAGCAAGTGGCCGTCCGGCTGGCTGAAGACTCATCGGCGAACTTGGTCGATGACCCAGTACAAGAAACTACATGTCAGATCATCAGTACGCCGCCGTCGAAGCAGCCACAGCCGTCTACCTCCCAAGCTGCCCAGGTGCTGGATCCTTAAACTATGTGTTAAGTTCTTCCCTTCTTACTGTTATCGTGATACTGTGAAATTAATAGCCTAAAATTAAAGCTAAAAAGTAAATATGTCACCTAATTAATACTTACCTTCGTTATCACTTTACGGACTTTAAAACTGATAATGACATGTGTTTCAGTAAAGTCATGTTCTAATGCAACAATACCTACTATGTATACCTATCTAACGCGTCTTTCCTTATAAGGAGTTTATTGTACTTATTCTTACTATTATATCACATTGTCGGCACTAATAGGTCTGTTGTAAGAAACCAATTGTCTTATAATAATAAATAATAATAAAACTTTATTGCTCAAAAAATTACACGAGTTTTTACATTGGCCCCAAACTAGGCAAGCCTGTATCTTGGGCACCAATATGGAGGGTTTACCATTTAAGACATTTATTTTAAAAACATGTTAGAATCAATAAAAGTATAATATGTTTGCTTCAAATCACAACAAAAAAACTAAATAAAATCTAACACATAACAATCAAATCGAGAATGAAAAGAAAATAATAATAATAAAACTAGAGATAAAAACGCTATTATTATGTGAATGAGTGTGAGTTTATGTGTGTGATCATGTGAGTTGTGAATGAGTGTGAGTGTGTGTGATCATGTGTTGTGAAAGAGTGTGAGAGTGTGTGATTATGTGATGATGAGTTTGAGGATGTTTAAGCGAGAGTAGTAGTAGAGTAAGTGTATGTGAGACAAACCAATAAATTGTATCTGTGAAAAAACTTATATTGTTTGTAAAAATTATATTGTTTGTATATGACTGTTTGATGCCAAAATAAAAAAAAAATAAAAAAAAAAGAAATTGAGTTTAAATGACTTATAAGACAGCAACAACATTGAGGAGATCCGATATTGGCCTTTGTTTTTGTTGACTGGCCGATACCATCATAAACTACAAAATAGTAAAACTGTACAATCCGTTTTTCCCGCTTCCCTCCTATCCTATCCTTTTCTTTTAGAGCCTCTGTGGACCACGGTCAAAATAATAAGGCCTAGACCACAGCATCGTCCTTTCCCAAATCCTTTAGAGCCCCTGTGGACCACGGCGTACGAGACCGCTCAGAACCACAGCATCATACCCTAACAAGCTATATAAAAGCTAAGAACCTTGTTTCCATTTCCTTTTCTTTTAGAGCCTCTGAGGACCACGGTCATAAATATAAGGCCTAGACCTCAGCATCACCCTAGTTCCTTTAGAGCCTCTGTGGACCACGGCGTACAAGACCGCTCATACCACAGCATCATCCCTGTCTACGAGAAATCAAATCATGCATGTATGCGTGGAGCATTTGCATTGATATAACTAAATAAACGTGTGAGTAAGCGTGTAGCGTTACAAGCACTTCAATACTCGTATTTACAGCAAATTCTATTTATTTACTACTCATATGTACCTATACACTACACTACACTTTTATACTCTTATTCCTTCCATATTTACTTCGATATCTATAACTTAAAATACCTAAGTACATAACCTTTTGTTTAAGATTAACAAGGTATAAAAGTAATGGTTGATAACTTGGATTGTTGGGATCGATTATCATTGAAAAGTTCAGGCTAAAATGCTTAGAACCGCGACTGGGCACGCACACCGTCTCGCAGAATGGCCGTGTCGACGCAAGGCTAACATAAATTTTTAAAATATTAACTTTAAGTTAAAACTTACTTAACAGTTAGATATGACTGAATAGGTTTAAATTAGTTTAGATTTGATTGTTGTATTCAGTTTGCTACTTTTCAATGTAAAAAGCCATGTTATGATTTCCGATTACTTACTATAATAGCAAATCAAAACTGAAGGTTTATTCAAACTTAGGTTTAAAAAACAAGTTGTCTTTTGCTAAATTCATTTCCTGATTAATAAGCGATATGCATGTATTTACAAAAAAAAAAAAAAATTATATAAGTAGTTTATCAGCCATCTTGTTACCATAACACAAGCATTAGGTTGCTTAGCTTGGGACAAATGGTGCTGTGTGAAATGTCCAGGGATATTTATTTATTTATATGCGTTAGTTTAATAATGGTTTTTGGTTCATTTCTGTTTAATGGAAATAGTTTGAACTACTGATGGTCAAGCGGAAAAAACATGGTGCGTGTTTAAAAAGATGTTTAAATGTTTTAAGCAATAAAGAATTAATTCAATGTTAAAATCGATTGCTAAAAATAGTAAAACGAATTAGCAAATTATAGTTTGTTATCCTAATTAATGTTACCTGCAATTTGTAAATCATTAAGTGTAATGACTTCGCAACGACGACGCCATTGTTGTCTTAAAAATGACAAGCGGCTGCGAGGTCATGTATATTTGTAAGGAGAAATTTTGTGAAAACACACATTAGAATATCTTGTGAGTACGATTTCTATGATTAATTTAAGTTTTAAGGTTTTCTTTATTGTGTTTTACTAGTGATAATAATAAACGTGAGTAGATAAATTGGGTGTAGGTATTCATTTTTACAATGAGTGAGCCTAGCGGCGGAGATGGGGACGTTAACTCCGTTGATGTCACGATTTCTAAGAATCCGAATGGTCCCGGTTCTCCGTTATCAGAAGTGGGATAGACCCCCCACTTGAACAATGAAAATTTAATCGCTTCTGTTAATGGGGTACCGACGGAATTTTTCACTCAGATGGTGCAAATGAAGCACATGTTCGATCGCATGACGACACAACCAGATACACCCAAAGTCAAAATAAATTATGTGTTTTTGCCGTCATACGATCCGGGCACCAATATTGGGGTTAGAGAGTGGTGTCAGCATGTGACCACCAGCCACGGAAACTTATGGCCTGAGCGATAAATTGAGTGTAGGTATTCATTTTTACAATGAGTGAGCCCTTCGGTGGAGATGGTTCACCAACAATATTGTTACATCAATACTTAAAAAGAGCACAAAAAAATCATACTAGATGTACAATATTAAGAAGTAAACACCACATGCAATCTATAAAAAGAACAACTTCAAAAGTAAACAAAAAGACCAGAAACAATTTTGTTTTTAGTTAGTTAGTATCACATATCCTATTAACTGAAAATACATGGCAAAGTAAATGTGGTTTTAAGTGACTTTAGTTTTTTTTTTTTATTATATTTTATAATTTAGGGGCTTTTGGTCACAATAAGACCATGCCAGCCCCATCGTAACCTAATACAAGTGAAGCTACACACCTTATAAGCTATTAGGCCTCTAAAACCTTACTCACTATTTTATAAACAAAGATAGCTGCGTTGGAAAGAGGCTCGGATAAAGTACTTTGAATAAAGCCAACATCTATCAAATTACATTTAAAAGTATTCATCAGTATCTCTCTAGCAGCTTTAGTTAAAACTATCTTAGACTAATACTATACTAATTAAATACTAAATTAATGTTAGAAACAATTGGTGCTTGAAGTGATGAATATACCTATAATATTATATGATATCATAATGTAAAATATTATCAAATAAAATAAATTATTAATTTTTGATAATTATCGCACTCGTTACCCGTGGTTCCGGTGGGTCGACCCATTACCGGGTCCATGGGTAATTTTAATTACCCGTGGTTCCATGGCATTAGGGATTGTTCCCTGGACTTCTGAATATATCGATACAAAATACAAATCCATTATAAGAACATATTATGTACGTCAAAAGAGATCACATACTTTTTCCTGTATTAGTCATGTTTTCATAAACTCAAACTCAAACTCAAACTCAAATCATTTAATTCAACTAAACCAATTACAGGCACTTTTGAATTGTCAAAGGGTCGGTCAGTCAGAAAGATGAAGCTAGTTGCCCATTCCAAAGCGTAGGTACCTATGGAGAAGAACGGGCAAGAAACTCCATGGACACTCTTTTAAATCATAAAATTCTTACAAAATATTTGATTACATCATTCGTGTTGAAATTAACCATGTGAGAACGATGTAGAAAAGACGTGCACGTTAAAAGCGTCCGTTATAGAAAACATAAAAACAATTCAGAAATTAAAAATTACAATAAGCCGTGGCAGCTAAGAGATGACCAGTCCCTACTGACGGCGCCCGTTCACGAACATGACGTATGGATCAGCACCATTCAGCTCAACCATTTTGAAGGGAACTTAATGATCCAACACACACGCCACCACCAGCGAGACATTAGAGTGAGCATGACATACTCTCAGCCGCCAGGGCACATTTAAGTCAATGAAAGACGTACCCAGTAAATGGTAGCTTTATAGAAAGTACATAGTGCTCACACGTGTGCTATGCAATTATACAATACTAAACAATTGAGTTTATACAATGCAAATATAGTTTTCTTCCAATTTTCCGCAGCTCCAACAATGTTTCCGAATGATAATTAGTTTAAGGGCCCCTGTGGAGCTGGACCAGCATTGAGCCAAGCATTTTTGTCAGCGATGTAATCCCCTAACTTATAATATGCTTGGCTACATAGTGTGCGTTTAATACAAGATTTAAATTTCGTTTCATTCAGTTGGAGTATGTGGGGAGGAATTTTATTGTAACATTTTAAACAGTACCCCATGAAGGTTGAGTCTACTTTAGCCAGTCTGAAACCTGTTTGAACTAATTGGTCCCTATTTCTAGTCCTTTAATTGTGTTTTTCACCTCTTTTGTTGAACAGATTTAAATTTTTTCTTACGTACATGATGTTTTCATAGATGTATTGACAAGGTACCGTCATGATGTTAATATCTTTAAACAGTTCCCTTAAAGAATCGCGCCTGCGGAGGCCATATATTGCTCTGATGGCTCTTTTCTGCAGAATAAAAATGGACTCGATATCTGCAGCCCGTCCCCATAGTAAAATACCGTAAGACATGATACTATGAAAGTAACTAAAATAGACCAGCCTCGCGGTATCTACATCAGTAACTTGACGGATTTTTCTTACAGCGTAAGCTGCTGAACTTAGCCTTCCTGCAAGAGATGTTAAATGAGGACCCCATTGCAGCCTTGAGTCGAGCGTGATCCCCAGGAAAACAGTTTTATCGACGAATTCTAGTTTCTCTTTGTTCAATACTATGTCACAATCACTACTTTTAACATTTGGTAAAGCAAATCTTATGCATTTAGTTTTTTTCCCATTTAATACCAAATTATTAGCAGTGAACCAATTTAGTACCTGCTGTAGGGCGTTATTTACGTCGTCAATATTCGGTGCACGTCTATTTATCTTAAAAATTAAGGAAGTATCGTCAGCAAATAACACCATTTGTGGTTGGTTCTTTATTAAATGGGGTAGATCATTAATATATACTAAAAAGAGGAAAGGACCTAAAATCGAGCCTTGAGGAACACCCATTTTTACTTTTAAAGCAAGAGAATTGACACCATTTATTTGAACTTTTTGCTGTCTATCATTTAAATAAGATTTGACTAAACTGAGCGCAAGTTGGCCTAGTCCGTAGTGCTCCAGTTTAAAAAGTAAGGTTTCGTGATTGACGCAGTCAAATGCCTTGGAGAGGTCACAAAAGATTCCTATGGCATCTTGGGCCTCCTCCCACGCTGTAAATATGTGCTTTAATAAGGTGACACCGGCGTCAGTCGTACAACGTCCTTTGGTGAAACCATATTGCTGATCATGTAAGATTTTGTTGGTGTTAAAATGATTAAGCATTTAATTGAGCATTACCTTTTCGTACACCTTGCTGAATACGGGCAACACGGATACGGGTCTATAATTGTTGGTGTCTTTGCTGTCCCCAGATTTAAAAAGCGGTATAACCTTACTGTATTTCATTAAATCCGGGAAGACTCCTTGATCTACACACAAATTAAATATCAAAGCTAAGTATGGTGCTATAGTCTCGATTATGGATGTACAAACTTTGATAGACATTCCCCATAAATCTTCGGTCAATTTGATTTTGATTTGCCGAAAAGCTTTTATAACTGTCATAGGGTTTATGTGTTTAAATTGAAATTCAATCGAGCATCCTGGAACGTTAGCTCCTAATAGATCAATTGAGACAACAGGTGAGGAATTTAAAGCTTCCGTCGTTTTACATGGTATATTTGTAAAGAAATTTACAAATTCCTGAGCTACTTCTAAGTTAGAGCTTATGGCACCACGTGAAGTCTCCAATGTGTAATCATTGTTTCGTATTTTATTCCCACTAGTTTCATTATGTATAACTTTCCAAACTGTTTTTATTTTGTTATCTGCTGTTTTGATCTTGTTACTAATGAACTGGGCTTTAGCTATCTTGCATGTATTTCTAAAAGTTTTGGAATACATAGCAACATACTTGTGGAAAGTTTCAGTGTTGATATAAGGCTTAAGGCCATACAGCTCGAACAGTCTTTCCCTACTAATCCTAATACCTCTAGTTGCCCAGTCACTAAATATAAAATTAGGGCAAATATTTTTTGTTTTCTTTTCAAAAGTTTTATTGAATTCAGTGTGCACTATTGAAAAGAAATCCTCATACAATTTATTTGCATCGTCCTTATTATAATCCAGAACATTTAACTTATTATTTAGGGTAATATCAAATCTATTTAATTTGCCAGTCGTTATTGGCCTAAATTGTATTTGCACTTTTTGCAAAGGTGTTTTAAACTTAAAAGTTACCGTTTGTCCACTATGATCAGACGGCAGATAATTTACGATGGCTTTATCTAAATAATCACAATCGCAGAAGACATTATCGATACAAGTAGAAGAAGTTGGAGTTACTCTAGTTGGTTCTGTAAAAACATTAAATAAATTGAACGATTTAAAAAGGCTTAATAATCTACTGCTATTTGAATTATTTTCCAAAATATTAATATTAAAATCACCAGAAATAATTGCGGTTTTGTTACTGGATGCAAGTTTCGCTAGGACATCTTCCATTATTGACTCAAATACAGAAAAGTTCTGATAATTAGGGGGTCTGTAAACGCACACTACAACATGCTTATCCAGCTCAACACAGGACAGTTCGATACAATGTTCAACTGATAAATCCACTATGTCGTTTCGTTGCTTGGATTTTAAACTATTTTTTATCAAGATTAGAGAACCTCCACGTAACATAGATTTACGGTTAAAACAACTGCAAACACTATAGTTCTCATAATTAATCAGCATTTGGTAATCCTTTAACCAATGTTCAGTTAAACAAACAATGTCAAACTTTGTTTTTTCTAAAAAGATTTCTATTTCTAATAATTTGGAGGAAATGCCTTGAATATTTTGATGAAATAATTTCAAGGCATTCTGCTGATCTCCTTTTCTTAATTTAGAGCAAGAAGATACCTTGTTGTTGTTAGGTATAAGAATATTCTTACTGGTACCTTCTGTTGTCATAAATAGGATCTTCATTCATTTGTTCTCTTTTGATCTTCATTAATTTGTTGACTTCTGACTATATCGATAGAAAATGAAACCCATCAGTTACATACAATATAATTTACTCATTCATAAGCAAAAAGTAATTCCATCCTTGAGAACCAAAACATACTTATACCTGAACTACAACACAACTAGGTATATTGAAAATTATGAATTCATAACCGATATAGGTACTAATGATTTAAAAACTATCTTAACATTTCTAATGCGTATCCAACTGATATTTTGCCAGTAATTCATTCCATTAGTGTATCTGTTATAAATTCATCATTTTCAATTGCTGTTTTTGTTCTAGTTCTAACTGGATAATTATTTTTATTTTTCGATAATTTGACCAAAACGTTCAAGAGACGCATTATGTATGTGCAATTTTTTTTTTATTTAATTTTGCTATGCCAAGACTCCGACACGTTATTGGTTCGGTGCCTTTGTTTGCCGTTCGAAGACACTGACAGTTTTAACAATATAATTCTTCAGCCAAAAACGTTGCAAGTACCTAATTTAAAAATTTCTGGATTTTAATGTCTTTGGTGTTGCACCGTGATTTAACATATCCCCCACCAAAAGTCGTTCACTTGGTAGGTAATAATGGCAATACTGAACACAGTGACATAACTCTGGCTTGAGGTTTACTCTTTGTAATGCCGAATATCTTTTTGCCCATCCTCCACATAGCTTGCTGCCAGTGATAATATCACCCTATAATCTCAATGTCGGGAAAAGCATTACGTATGGAATTTAAAGCTTCAAGTTCAAAATCACAGTGATACTTTACTGGTTCCCAGTTTGGAAATTGATATTTTAATATATTGAAGCTGTATACGTTTCGGTTTTCTTATGACTCAGTAAAGCGTAAATTATTGGTTTTGTTTTAGTTGTACTAGCAGTACTGTCTAATTCAGCGTGTATTGTAAAAAAATCAACGAATGGAAATGGGCTACAATAATAATTATTGCAATAATTGCAATTGCAATTGCAATAATTATTGCATACTATTCCATCAACGACTACTTAGACGATAAGAATAGTTGGTTACCCTAGTTTAACGCAAGACAATGTTTATGTTCCTTCTCCAGAATTAGCTTACTGCCAGGTCTTAGAACCCAGCAATGCATAAATGTGTAAGCTGTCACGCCCTTTATGCCTGGAGGCTTTTGTTTGGGTAGTAAGTTTTTTTTTTTATTTACATTTTAATTAATTATTTTTTAGCTTGAGTACGTATAGTTTTTATTATATTTGTTGGTATATTGGCGTGGCTAGCTGACATATTATGGCAAATAATTAAATTTTATGTTCTGGTTTTGTAATGTTAATTACCGAACATAAGCACCTAGTATTGTATACAATCAAGTATTTTTTTAAATCGAACAGACAGCTGTGCTGCTGGGGAGTTTGTTGCGCCACTTCTTCTTCCCAGCGATAGCACTAGGAAGTGGTGAAGGGCGGGCGTTTTTGGGGGACTGTCTTTTGTAATTTTGACATAAATTGTTCTTTATGAGAAAATAAACTGTTTTGACTAAAAGTTTGTTTATTTCTAGTTAATAGAATTATAACGTAATAAACATTTTTATTTTTAACCCTGTAAGGTTGTCAGTCCGGGAAGATGAGTAAAACAAGTGACTCCATTGGTATCTCGTGTATTACTGATCAATCATAGAGTACTATCCTTATTAAACATATTGAGTCTTAATATTAGAATACAAGAGCATACATAAGTCTTACACACTACATGCCCACCGGCAAAAGAAAATAAAAATAGTGGTTACATTTATTTTTATTTTTTGTTTACATGTGTATACTAATATACCTTATGATAATTTTTCTTACTTAATTGCAATATATGTAGACTAAATATTTCGAACCATTGATAATAATAAGTCACACATACATAAGTCTTACAAAACTACAATCATGTTAACGGCTTACCTTAAATTTTAAAATCGTTTAATATATGGTCTGGTTCTATACTTATGTACTATTACTTCTTTATTTTTATACATTATTTTTAAATTAGGATTACAATCTTCTATTGCTCGATATGGTCCTATGTATAGCGGATCAAATTTGTTTACAATTTGTTCATTCTTGAGTAGTATCATATCACCAGTACTATACGTATACAAATCACATTTACTTTTTCTGACCTGCTTACTAATTACTAAATTTTGTCTTGCGTCATACTGTGATTTTTGAAGTCTGTATCTCAATTGTTGTGGGTAATCATCGTAATTATATAGCGGTTCTATATCTGAAGTTAAATTACTTGGTAAATGGCAACGTTTTCCAAATACGAGTTCGTATGGAGTGTATTTAGTTTCTGTATGTACAGTCGTATTAAAAGCAAAGCACCAGTATGGAAGCCATAAACTCCAATTTTGAGGTTGCTTCGCTGTTTGTATACGAAGGAATGATAGTAAATTCTTATGGGTATTTTCTAAGCCTCCTATTGTTTGGTGATGATATGCAGTAGATGTTTGTTGAGTTATTTTTAGTACCTACCTATTTTACATACTTCATTCATCACTTTTGAAACGAACTCCGTACCGCGATCAGATATAATGTTTCTCGGAATACCATGGCGTAATACAAAATTATTAATGAAAGCCGTCGCCACTGATAAATGATAAATGATTTTATTTTTGTAAGTAGGTTTGTACAAACACTTTTACACGTCAATCATATTTTAAAACTAGATGAGGTCGGCGTTTCCTATCTGACTACTCTGAGAAGAAAGGCCGAAACAAACTCAGAGGTCACAGTCTCTTTTAAAGTCCAGACATAATCTTGGTCAGATCATATGAAGACCATGCAGGTCGGTGTCTGAGATGGTCTTTTGAGGAAATAACCACACAGATTGAGAGGACCTGTCCAGCCAGTGCACGCATTTGTCAGAAATCGTGCAGCTCAACTCAAAACTTAAGGAGGTCGACGATTCGACGAACAATACCAAAGAAAGGACATTTGGGTAGGCCACATTAATTACTCAAACTGCCAGACCATGACAAAAACTAACAGAACAGAGAGAAAAATTAAAAATAATATAAATAAAATGACCCACATAGTCTTCACATTCACAATAATTAAAATAATAGAATACTTTACAAAGTAAGCAAATGTCATAGTATATATAAAATCCATTAATGTCAAAGTGTATATAATAAAACAAAAAAAAAAAACAACAACAAGACAGAAAAAAAATATAAATAAAAACATTAAATATGTAAAAAATTGGAAGCACCTTAATCCCAAGCCTTTTTGTCCTCGATATATTCCCAACTTACGTTTAATGAATGATTTGAATTTATTAAGGCTTAGATCTTGAACGGGGCTTGGAACTTTATTGTAAAAGCGTATACATTGGCATCTGAATGAGCCACCTATTTTTTTGAGCCTTGTTATAGGTACAACAAATTTGTGTTTGTTCCTAGTATTTATATCATGGATATCACTGTATTTTTTAAACAATTTTATATTTTTATGGACATATAAAAGATTTTCATAAATATACTGAGAAGGCACAGTCATAACATTAATCTCTTTAAATTTGTCTCTGAGCGAGTGTCTCGGACTTAATTTATAAATTGATCGAACAGCTCGCTTCTGCAAAACAATGATAGTCTGAATATCAGCGGCATTTCCCCACAATAGAATACCGTACGACATTACACTATGAAAATAGCTAAAGTACACTAAACGGGCTGTCTCTATATCAGTTAAATTACGAATTTTTCTAACAGCAAATGCTGCGGAACTTAGCTTTTTTGACAATTTGTCCAAATTCGGACCCCACTGAAGCTTAGCATCCAAAGTTATGCCCAAGAATACGGTGCTGTCTTCAGGAACTGAAATTGTATCCTTATTTCTAATGCGGATAAGCTTCTACATACTTGCTAAGATCACACTGTAGTGTGAGTACATACATATAATTATCACTATCCTTACTAAATCTAAATATACTCTATCAAATGCCGAATGACCTGTATCAGTCAGGATCATTGGCTGTTGTTTGTGATTAAAATGTTTTTGTCGCTGGCATTTATCACAGCGCTTTACAAACTCCGTGTCGTCACTTTCTAATTTTGGCCAATAATAATGGCGTTTTATATTATTTGTCATTTGTCGTATACCGGCGTGGCCGCTACTCGGTAATAAGTGGTAGTCATTTAAAATTACACGTTTCGTATCGTGATCATTTATAACTTTTACTCCTTTTATAATATATAATCGTGGTCCGGACCAATCTGGAGTAATATTTATGCATTTAATTAAATCTCTTATTATCTCTACGTGTTCATTACTTTGTACAACGTACATATTAGGTATCAAGTTTCATTTGTTTACAGTAATTAACCAACTCCCGTACAAAGGCATCTCGTGCGCATTGTAATCGGTAAGATAGATTTACTCTTAGTATACAATTTGATGCGTCATAATTAAATAATATTTTTGGTTGTTTTTTACATTCCTTTTCATTTTCAAACCTTAACTCAGTGCAATCCTTTGGTTTTTTAAACAACTCCATAACTCTTGGGTGATCAGACCAGTCGTTTGTAGTTGTCCTTGCAACCGTAGGGTTGTCACTCACACCTTGTGTACTTTGTTCACACCTAAGCTTTTTCTGATCTCTGGTTAATACAGACACAACGTGCTGATTTATTTCCTTCAACTCATCGCTTGTTATTCGGATACGTGACAAGGCATCTGCAGCTGCATTGTCAGTAGGTACCTCGAACACATTCTATTATGTAATCATATTCCTCTATTGTTAAACGGAATTTAGTCAAACGATTAGATGGGTTTGTCTGATTAAATAAGTAAACTAATGGTTTGTGGTCAGTTTTGATAATAAATTTTCTACCGTAAAGATATGGTCGGTAATACTTTACTGACCACACGATAGCGAGTAACTCTTTTTCTATTGTGGGGTACCTAATTTCTGCTTTATTAAGACTGCGACTTGCATAAGTAATTGGTCTGTTATCACTATTGCATAGCACGGACCCGATCGCATAGCCAGATGCATCTGTTTGTAAAATAAAAGTATTGTTTTCATCGAAGTTGGGATATTTTAATATTGGTGGTGATGTTAATGACTCTTTTAGTGATTCGAAGGATTTCTGACACTCATGTGACCATTCAAATTTCACATGTTTTCGACATAGCTTATTAAGTGGTAAACATATTGCGGCGAAATCTGGTATAAATTTTCTATAAAAGTTGACAAACGCTATGAATCTTTTTGTTTCGTCTGCATTTGTGGGCACTGGATAATTTTTAACTATATTTACTTTTTCTAAATCTGGTTTAATTCCTTCAGATGTAACAACATGCCCTAATAACTGCATTTCTTTTCTTAGGAAATCGCACTTCATTGGATTGAGTTTCAAATTAACTTTGCGTAATCTAGTTAATACCTGTATCTATAAGATTTTTATTATGTACTTCCAAATTCCGTCCAAAACAAATCAAATTATCCAAATAGACAAATAAAATTTAACGTATATAAGTCCAGACATGGCAATTGTCATTAGTCGAGAGAATGCACTTGGGCTAATTTTTAATCCCATAGGTAACCGTGTCATTTGATATTGGCCTGAAGGCGTAGTGAATGCTGTATGCTTTCTGCTGTCTGGGTTTAATTTTGCCTGATAATAAGCTTGTGATAAATCTAATTGCGAAAAATACATGGAGCCGGATAAGGAGTCTAAAATATCGTTTATATTTGGGAGTGGAAATTTATCGTCTGTAATTCTAGTATTTAATTTACGAAAATCTATATCCATCCTCCATTTCTTAGAAGCATCATCCGATTTTTTGGGTACCAACAAAATAGGGCTTGACCACTCACTTTTTGCGGGTTCAATTATATTTTCAGAAAGGATTTTCTTAACTTGTTAACTTGTTTCTATTTCCTGACGTTGTGAAATGGCAACCTGTACTGTCTAGTACCTATAAACTGGTTTAGCGTTTGGTCTTAATTGTATACTTTGTTCGTAAAGGTTAGTAGTAGATAATTTATCATTTGGAAGATGAAACACATCCGAATATTTTGCGCATAATTATGTTTTCGATTGATGACCTTTCTTCATTGTTAGATGGCTTAATTTTAAATGAGAAAACATAGTGCGTACTCTCTCTCCATCAATTTTACTATCTCGTTCAAAGTTACAAATGTCGTAGTCTGATAATAAGTGTATTTCCGGTTTAAAATAATTAATATCTACTTGCGATTCGCGAGTATTTAATATTTGTATACTAATTTGTCCATTGTTTGGTTTACAAATACTTCCGGCTACAAAAACTCCGTCGCCTAATTGATTCGGTAAAATTACGCATTCCTCGTTAAGATCATATACCTAAGCACACTGCTGTGCTACTGTACATGCAAAAAGTGTTGAAAAACCTTTGTTAATGTACAGTATTATTTTTGTCTTTTTCGAAAACGAAAATAACTATAATTCAAATTTTATTTATGTTTCAAATTGCCGTTATTTCAAGTTAAACAAATATCAACTTTATTTCAATGGCAATTAAGTTGATTTCAGAGTGACTATATAGTAACTGAAAAAGTTATAAAAAAGTTTAACGTCAACTGAACTTTATTGTAAAAAAAAAAAAAAAATGTGTTTATTATCTTAAATCTTACAATTTAGTTGCCGGGGCTTCCCAGAAAGTAATCCGAAGATACTTGTGATGGGATAAACCTCGCTCTTCCTCAAGTAATTAACAATTGATTTGTTGTGCTAATTAGGTATAAGTTACACATTTTTATGAAACAAACAAAATAAAAACGTGTTTATGGCAGTGTGAGAGTGTGTTTTGTATGAATGTGTGTTTATGTATATTTTGTGTGTATGTGCGTGTGTGTGAGTGGGCGTGTGTATGTGTGAATGAGTTTGAGGTGTGCTGGAGTGTTTATGTGTATGAATGGGGGTGTGTTGGAGTGTGTGTGTGTGTTGGGGTGTGTGTGTGTGTGTATGTCTGTATGCAAGACGCTCAACTCTGAGTCGCCAAAATGTCCTCCACGGCATCATAATTAAGTGTGAGGAGCCATTCGGTTAATGTCTTCTTACACTCATACAGCTGCATAGGGTAAATGTTAAGTATGCGATTTACTTTATTATAAACGCGTGGGGCTTGAGTTACATTTTGGCGACTAGCAAAAATTGAGCGCGCTGAGTATGTAGGGGCTACTATATCACACCGTCTCTTTTTAAGTTTGGCATGGCTAAAGGGTAGACTTTTGTGATATCTTAGTACCATGCGTAGAATGTAGAGTTTTCTAACGGAGAGCAGCTTAGAGCTTGCGTATAGAAATTCAGTAGGGAACCTGAAGGGCTTACAGTACATGACCTTAATCAAGGATCTTTGTGCCCTCTCTAGATCCATAAAATACGACTTAGCTGCTCCACCCCATACCGAGATACAATATATGATTACAGACTGAGCTAGTGCGATATAGATTTTTTTCTGTAGTTCTGCATTCATAACTTGTCTCAAAGATTTGAAAACCCATATGAGTTTTCTTACCCTCCCTATAGTTAGTTCGAGGTGTGGGTACCAGCTTAACCTTTGATCTACTACAATACCCAGGTACTTGACGGAATTTACCTTTTGAATAATAGGGCAACTACAGGTTGATTGGGTTGGGTTACGACAAGAATGTATTCTAATGTTAAAGTCAGGTGCAGGCTGAGAGTTTGCGTATTTTGTAAAGCAGACGTAATTGGTTTTTTGGGTATTTAGCGTGAGTAGGTTCTGACATAGCCAATCACTAACTCTAGCCAGTCCCCTCTCAGCCTCCAGCCTAACTTTGTCCCAGGTCTTAGCAGAGAAGATAATAGCGGTTCATGAGTTCATTAATATAAATCACAAAGAGCGTCGGGCCGAGGACACTGCCCTGCGGGACGCCATACGTCACGCTCTCTTCGTCACTAACCCCACCCACCCCCTGTTTCCTGTTTAGGAGGTAACTGCTGAGAAGAGAGAGAGCAGAACCTCGAAATCCTAAGTTCTCCAGCCTGTGTATAAGTTTAGAGATAGAGACGGTATCAAAGGCCTTCTTGAGGTCAAGAAAGGCCACTAGGCATTTGTTTCCCTTATCTACTTCCTTGTTTATCACAGTAGCAAGTTCCTCCGTAGCATCCTGGGTCGATATTCCCCTTCTAAAACCATATTGAGAGGAAGATAAGACGTTATACTTAGTCAGGTAGTTAACTATTCTAGAGTTCAAGAGCTTCTCAATGATTTTAGAAATGGAGGTCAACACAGAAATTGGCCGATAGTTGTTAACGTCGTCTTTATCTCCACTCTTATACACAGGGGTAACTACGGAGCGCTTAAGAAGGTAGGGGAAGATGCCAGTGTTAAAGCATAGGTTGGCCAGGTCACAGATCAGCGGGACTATGATCTCCTTGGCTTGTTTTAGGAAAAGGGTAGGAATTCCGTCCCACCCTGGTGCACTCCCAGAGTCTAGGGACATCAGTATATCTTCAACTTCCCCCTGAGAGGTGTCTAGGAGAACAAAGGAGGACAGATTATGGCTGTCTGTGTTACAAGATGTTGGGGGTACGTAACCATTTAAGATGTTCTGAGCTAGAGCTTGTCCAATGTTAATAAAATAATTATTAACATAGTTAACTGAGTCTTGGGGACATGGTTTTACCTTAAGTAGGTCGCTATTTTGAGCTCCTAGGTGGCTTATAATTTGTGATGTCGTTAATGGTTGACCACAATGCCCGAGGGTTTTTAGCAGATGCTTTGATTTTGTCTTTATTATATTTATTTTTTAGTTTTTTTATAAGGTTCCCACAGATAGTCCGATATCGTCTATATGTAATCACTAGAATTTGGTTATGTGGGTTTGATTTGAGTTTGAGGAAGATTGAATTTCTTAGTCTAATACACCGTAGGGCACCTGTTGTTATCCATGGTTTAATTGTTCTTTTGCTATTCGTGATAATTACATTTTTAGAGTTCGAAAGTAAAGCTGTCTTAACCAGTTCTATAAGCGCAAAGGCGTAAGTATCAGGGTCTTTGAAGATGTTAAAAAAGGAGGTATCAATATTTTTTAAACTATTATGTGCATTTACGTAGTTGACTATTGTTTTGTGCTTTTTAGGTATATTATAGCAGTATTTACTCTCGAGGGATAACAAAATCAGGCAGTGGTCTGTTACGGTTGTATTTAAAACCGCTGTAAAAGCTATATTTTTTTGTTTATCACGACTCAGGAAGACGTGATCTAGGCACCCATCCCCCCTCGTAGGTAGGTTGTGAGATGGTAAAAGTCCGTGCGTAGATAGCATATTTAAGTAGGTTAGCCTATTATTTCTTTCATAATTTGTTTCAGTAGGGGCAATGATTAGGTAAGTCAATATTAATGTCCCCTAAGATTAAAACATTGTTTTTACGAGTAATATTATCAAGATGATTGTTTAGGGATGTAATGAAGTTACCTGCATGTAGAAATGATGGGGAACGGTAGATACCCAGTATAGTGTAATTTGATATATTTATCTCGAGACCGGTGGCATTTACAAGGTTTAGTTCTTTAAATTTTACTGACAATAAAATTTATTTGTGATATATACAACTACCCCGTCACTTTGGTTAAGTTGGTGTTTTGTTTGGAACGATGTGTAATTCACTAATTGTGGTATGTTTTTTTTAGAGTTTAACCAACATTCTGTGAGAATCAAAATATCTACTTCATATTTCAGTTGTGATAGGGTGAGTTGCAAGTCATCAAAATTTTTGTATATAGGTACTTCTAATGTTTTGTGTCAAAATAATTCAATTGTGTGGAGAAATACCCGTGTTTAATTTTAGTTCCTGTATGTTACACTTTATCGAATCTGATGGTTTAATCTGATCAATTTCCTTTAGCGTATCGAAACTATCCATTTAAACATGTTAAGTTAGTACTCTCAGGGTTGCAACCAGTAGTTAGATGGTATGAATAATAGCGGATTGGGTTCTAGGAAGTGTAAGTATACACGGATGAATTCTACATTTTGTATAGGGGAAAACGGGGGTAACAAATTGTGTCTAAAGAATCTAAGTTGTAGAGGTTTTCTTCTAATATAGGTTTAGAACTATTGTATCTAAGGTTGTGTACGGCGTGTACGTATGTTGATATGTTTGTATTTTGAGCGTGTTTTTGTTTTTTGTCAGAGATCAGGTGATGTATAATATGTGGGATATATCTGTGGTAGTTGTAATTGTGGTATAAAGGTGTGTAGGTATGTAAGGGTTTGTAAGAAGATTTCTGTGTGCACTCCAATATATAGAAGACGTTTGATATTACCTTTATCAAGCAAGGTAGTCCATACCCAGCCTGACAAAGGCAACATTGTGTGTAGACGTGTATAAGTGTGTAGACGTGTATAAGTGTGTAGACATGTATAAGTTTGTGTATAGATTTCTGTGCGTGTTTTGTTGTATAGTAGCCATTTAACATATTATTTAACAAATTAGGTTTTAGGGTTAGGTAAGCTGTTTTAAGTAGGAAAAACAGTTTTGAGATATATATACCCATAGTTAGTCATTGTTCTTGCATTAGTTGCTGCACCTGTGCTTCATGTTGTATATGAATAATTTTAGACGTGTCATCTTTCCGGATCATAACCTTTCCCATAGAGGTCCAGCAGTGCTTATATTTTTCAGCCTTTTTCAGGTCTCGAGCCAAGAAAAACAGACGAGCCAGATCACAGTATTGCTGACCTTAATTCCACCACAATTGTAGGTTTCTTCTCAGCTTCTCCATGGGGTTTAAGGCGGAAAATGTCACTTGTATCGCATCCATATTGTGTACGTATTAAAGTTATTTTTCCATGAACTCATATTTGTTTACATTATTGGCAATATGTCGCAAATGCAAATTAGATTTTTTATTTTTATTTTCAGCGATCATTTCAGAAAACAGAATGTTGCCATCCGAGCCACGAAATGATCCGGTACCAGGCCCGCTATCGAATACTGAGACAGAAACCCTGTGTTCCCCGACGCCGGCGCCGCCGCAAAGAGAAGTTTCTTCTAACATTTTGGACAAGCGTAATGCAAAATCGCGCATCAATTTATTGCATGTAACTTGGGGGGCGACACTGTGCGTGATTCTTATTGTTACGCTGGGCGAGGCGACGCTTACGTTCGTGGTAAGTCAATATCAGAGACGATAATGTCTCTATTTGAAATGTGAAAAGTTAGGTGAAGTGAGCTGTCAATAGTGTCAATCCCTAGCATTATTTGGAATGACAGCTCACTCAACGCTCACTTCACCTAAGTTTTCACGATGAGATGGTTACAGAATCGCACTGCATCAGTCTCTCATTTCGTGATATGTGTGTAGGTATATGTCACAGCCAACTATAGCTAAGCAAATAGTGAGTCATCGTTGTCCGCCGGCCCAGCCCCGCCCCTCAACCAATTGTGAACATGGCCTTTCTAATTTGTTGCGACCATAGAAATGTAAAAAGCAGGAGAAGTGGCAAGGAGGCGTGTCTGTATAGTCGCGGCAAGTTCAAAATGACCATGTCTATGCAAATGGCCGTCTCCGCGAACTAGTGCGCTTTCGACCGTGATCGTGAAAAATTATGAGAATGCCGTGTTGTTCAGTGGTTTCTTGTAAAAACTGAAGCCAAAACCAAATCTTTGTAGGTAAATCACTTACCATATATAAATATAAGTATTTTACTATATTTGTCTTTAAATCATGAAATACAACAATTGTAAAATATTTCTTGCTTTAAAAATTTAAAATTAGCTTAGTTGTTAGAACTATGTTAATTTTTTACAAGAAACCACTGAACAACACGGCATTCTCATAATTTTTCACGATCACGGTCGAAAGCGCACTAGTTCGCGGAGACGGCCATTTGCATTAGATCACTTACCAAATATAAATATAAGTATTTTACTATATTTGTCTTTAAAATCATGAAATACATCAAATTCTAAAATATTTCTTGCTTTAAAAATTAAAAATTAACGTAGCTGTAAGAATTACGTTTACACGCATATCACGTATAGTAATGATTTGATATTTTAAAATTACATCTAGCAACTTTTGATCAGTCGTTCATTTGATGTCACATAAATTGGGATTTTAAAATTTTTCTAAATAAAACATTTGCTCATTTAAATTTTGTTATTTCTTTTGAAATTTGCTCAGAAAGTATTGATTTTCTAATATGCAACCATTGCTTTTACTGAACTACATGTGTACCTAGTAGTGGCGCGGTTGTGGGACCGTCTTAGCAACATGGAGTTCTAATACATCTTCAACTAAATGGCATATCTCCTATCCCATATCTATGGTTGTGAGCTGATTGGTCGAGGGGCGGGGCTAGGCCGGCGCACAACGATGACTTACTATTTTCTTAACGCGAACGGACTATAGCTTAATAATAATTAGGCTTTCAGTTAACTGCCTAGCCTTTTAACCAATTGAATAAACAAGTAGTATACAGGGCGTCCCACGGCTATGCCACATGGAGGGAAAGTACCTTGAATATTGTAGATGGAACATTTTACTGAACTGAATTCATAGATTTTTAAATAATTACACGGTTGAACCGGGAATCGAAACCGCTACGCGAGGAAAAAAAATTACACAGTAGCTTTATCATACCGATCGAAAGGCTTCATCATAAGGATTATTTTTTGCTAAATAATAATAATAATAATATCCCTGGACATTTCACACAGCACCATTTGTCCCAAGCTAAGCAACCTAATGCTTGTGTTATGGTAACAAGATGGCTGATAAACTACTTATAGGTATACAATTTTTTTTTTGTAAATACATACATATTATAGATAGAAAAACACCCAGACTCGGAACAAATACATGTAGGTCATACAAATATTTGTTCCGTGCGGGAATCGAACCCGCGACACGCAGCGCAGCAGTCAATCGCTTAACCACTGCGCCAACCGTGCCGTCAAATAACCTAAGTGTCATAAATAAAACGAAGACCATGAACTTAAACATTTGATGTGAAATTTTGTTCAGAAAAATTAAAAGCTGACATTGCCGGAAGGACATACAACTGACATTATCTTAGGTACCTATCTATATATATAAAACAAAGACGGGTTTGTTACAACACTTATAACTCGAGATCGGCTGGATCAATTTTCATGGTTTTTGTTTCGTTGGATTTGTCTCCGCCCTGAATAGCAGAATACATTTTAAAAACAATGAAAACTTGACGAATACATAATTATGAAAATGAATCATTTTCCATTTAATTATGTTCCTTTGTGTCGTACCTGTCAAACATTTGTTTTCCTCCTGTCATCCTGTCAAAATCACAGTATTTAGGTAATACTGTGATTGACATTAATTATGCATGCGTTCAGAAATGTATTTTGTGTAAACTATTTAAAAAGGGTGACTAAACTTTTGTCTGTATTTTTTTTAATCAAAAAGGTTGAAAAGTGTACTAAGCAGATTTGAATAGAAGTTCCTCAAATATTTATGCGTGCGTTCAGAAATAATGACAAATGGTTAACATCGGTAGGAGTAGGGTAGGAGTAGGGTAGGAGTAGGGTGGTAGTAGTGGGGTAGGAGTAGGGTAGGAGTAGGGTAGGAGAAGGGTAGGAGAAGGGTAGGAGTAGGGTAGGAGTGGGGTAGGAGTAGGGTAGGAGTAGGGTAGGAGTAGGGTAGGAGTAGGGTAGGAGTAGGGTAGGAGTAGGGTAGGAGTAGGGTAGGAGAAGGGTAGGAGTAGGGTAGGAGTAGGGTACGAGTAGGGTAGGAGTAGTGTAGGAGTTGGGTAGGGTAGGGGGTAGGACACCACGCGAACGAAGTAGCGCCGGGCAGCTAGAAACAATTTATATGGCAAAACAACGTTTGCCGGGTCAGCTAGTTACTAATAAATGTACCCACATACCTACAGGGTTATTTGTAAAACTGAAATCGCGAAAAAAAAATCAGCTGTTCCCTACGTTTACGTTCGCATAACTCGTCAAAATGTAGGGAGCAGCTGATTTTTTTGTACAATGATCTCTTATGAGATTGTTGGTGTTTTACAAATAACCCTGTATATCATGTGCATGATAAAATGTTAAAGAGAATTACGTGATTAGTAGGTAGTTACCTACCTGTTTGTATGTAACTAATCGAGCCGTATCCTGAGCCGAAAGACGCGTAAATTATTTTGTCCATCGCAATGCGGCTGGCTGATTCTAAAGAAATAATTAAAAAATGTGTTCCATTTTCAAACTTTTATTCTTTTGTTTCTGTGATTTTCATTGTAGTATGTTTCCATTGTATTGTGATTTTTTTACATAAATATGGCGTATCAAAATAATTTTGATTTAATGGAAGCATACTTTTTGAACCACAAAAACAACGTTAGCCTTACACTGGCACCGCGAAAGATATCCTGATAGAAATACACCATCTCGATTTATTATGAAACGGTGCGATGATCCAAACGTCGAAAATTTAGCAGATATGCTAAATTTTCGACGTTTGGATCATCGCTTACCACAACCGCGGCACCAAATGATAAACACTGACGATGAACTCGACATTTTGATACACTTTGAGGCAAATCCTAAAAGTTCAGTGAGGGAAGGTGAAGAAGTAGGTAATCGGAATTTCAAAAAGCAAAATACACTTTCGAAAAGCAAAATACACTGTGTACTGAAAAAATACAAATTCAAAGTTACGTTGAAGGGCTATTAGTACAAAAATTACTGCCGGGTGATGCTGCAAGACGACTTATTTTCTGCCATGAAATGGAGAGGGTCATCCTAGATGATCAGTATTTTATAAATAATAATATATTATCTGGTCAGAAGAGACAAACTTCAGCAATAATGGCATGTACAACCGGCACAATAATCGCATTTGGTCCAGGGAGAATCCCTTACGTATCCGCGAGACTAATAATCAAGTGCGTTTTTCGTTCAACTGTTGGTATGGGATTGTAAAAAACCGGGTCCTCTTAGTACATTTTTACGAAGGGCATTTGAATACGGAAAGGTATTTAAAAATACTTGAGATTTTAAGAAATTAGATAAATAATCTTCCAGTTGCAGAGCGACAAAACCTTACTTTTCAGCAAGATGGGGCTCCGACTCATAACATTCACAGAACAAGGGACTATCTCAATGAACTGTTCAATGTTCGTTTCTGCATCGGGACAAATGGACAAAAACATGGCCGCCGAGATCCCCAGATCTAACCCCGTTAGATTTTGTTTTTTTTTATGGGGTTAAGCAAAAAAAAGTTTACAAGAACCAGTATGAAAATGTCCACGAGCTACAAACATAACTTAGACGTATTATTCTAAATATCCAGCGCAACAAGATCAAAAATTCGACAGGGAGTGAAATAATCAAAAGAGTGCGACTTTGTGTTCAACAGTATGGGACTCATTTGGAGCATTTGATAAATTGATTAATTTTGTATTAAAAATGTTAAAATTCATGGTCTTCCTCTTATTTCTGACAATAAGTATGTTATTTACCAAAAAATAATCCTTATGATGAAGCCTTTCGATTGGTATGATCAATTTGACAGATTGTAGTAGCTTGATGTGCTGACGTCTGTACTTTTAACTCAGCCAGGGGGTTAATCAAATCAAATCAAATCCATTTATTTGCCAGAATGTAGGTTTACAATGTATGATCTTAAAACTATAATGGCCCCTTTACATTCTACCATTACATATGGTGTGCAAATATTTAATTATAACCTTCACAATGTTATTATTTTAGTTCGGTACATTCTTAAAAATAAAATCAAAATAGACAACAACAACAATAAGATCTCATGCTTACGGGTTTTTATGAACAAATTAACTAATTGATGTCAAAGTTATACCTATGTCAGTTCAAGAGATAAAGTTTAATAAAATGTCAGATTAATAAATATAAATAATTGTAATTGGTAGGTAATGTCATAAATATTAATTATAATTTTAGATCTATGTTGTAATATTTAAAACATGATCGAGTTTTTATACCAATTCAATGCTAAGTGTGATTAAAATGCTTGTTAAACTTTTAGACTGTCATTGTAATAGTAAAAATGCTCAAGATATTTATATCCCATGAGAAAATAGTACTTTTTTTTTTCTGGTGCACTTTAATTGTTGGGTATAAAACGTCCGACCTTTGCGACTTCCGACACATCCCTTCATTTCAGGTTTTGGAAAAAAAAAAGAGATTTTCGTGCCAAGGGCTTCTAGCCCGTTCACCTTTTATACCTTCTATATGCTGAGCAGCTTTTACGTCTCTTAGCGGCATCTATACCTACTATTGTGCACTCACCTCTAATAAACAAGTACGCTGGAGTCCGCTGGACTTAATATATAGTAAACTCATCTAGTAATTCTGTGACTCGCCTAATTCGGTGATATTTGGTTTGAGCGCTATCATAGGGCTATACGAGTGAAATCAATGGTTTGAAATACAACCTTAAGCCTCTGTGATAAAGTTCAAATTCAAAACCAAATATCACCGAATTAGGCGAGTCACAGAATTAGATGAGTTCACCCTACTATACGAAATGACAGTTGTTTTTTGTGCCGTTTCAAAGCGCCCCCGCTCGAGCGTCTCGGGAACTAAAATTGACACACTGTTGCAAATGGTCGTTCGTATTGGTAGGCATCTGATGACTTATGTCTAAATCGTGGAATAAGACTTTTTTGTGTTTTTTGTGTGTACTACGAGATTTATGAACATTTTTATCATGAGATTCTGCGCATTTTGTAAAACTCACTATCAAAAATATTAGTTCCACAGACGCTGACGTTGTTATCAGCGTCAAAAAATAAAATGTCTCCGTTTTGTCATGACCAGCGAACTTACTTGTATAATAGGTGAGTGCTATGGTGTTTATAATAATAATAATATCCCTGGACATTTCACACAACACCATTTGTCCCAAGCTAAGCAACCTAATGCTTGTGTTATGGTAACAAGATGGCTGATAAACTACTTACATACAATTTTTTTTTTGTAAATACATACATATTATAGATAGAAAAACACCCAGACTCGGAACAAATACATGTAGGTCATACAAATATGTTATATAGCTGGTCTATTGATAGAGGCAGCGGGTCCGTTAGGAACAAGACTAGAGAGACACTGTAGAAACGAACGAATGGATGCTTGGTGTAGTAATCTAAGTTGTTTTGTTGTACCTACAGAAATGGATGTATAAAGATGAATCAGCTGAGCTGGACTACAAACAGCTGCAAACAGCACCAGCAGAGAAAACTAACAAGTAAGTAATGTAGAATAGAATAGTTCGTTCATTTGCACAGAAAATAGGTACAAAGTTAGAGATGTTAAGTTTTGAATTATCATTTTACCTACTAACTACCTCAATTAAGGCATGTCAACAGTTTTAGCTATAATAATAAAGACTCATTAATATTATATTATTACCACATTCAATAAAATCAATATAAGTTTACCATGTCAAGTTGAAAGTCAGTAGGTACTAACGCCAGCACATCAAGCCACGACAATCTGTCAAATTTTTTAATAATATCCCTGGACATTTCACACAGCACCATTTGTCCCAAGCTAAGCAACCTAATGCTTGTGTTATGGTAACAAGATGGCTGATAAACTACTTATATACAATTTTTTTTTTTTTTTGTAAATACATACTTATTATAGATAGAAAAACACCCAGACTCGGAACAAATACATGTAGGTCATACAAATATTTGTTCTGTGCGGGAATCGAACCCGCGACACGCAGCGCAGCAGTCAATCGCTAAAGCAAGAGAGAAGTCAATAGATTTTCATCTTTATCGCTAAAGCATTAGGTTCAAGGTTGAATGGGAAAATTTTACAGTTTCGGGTAGCTTGATGTGCTGGCATAATTTGTAATATTATTTAGATTGTAATAATCCAAATAATATTATCGATCGATATTTTATTGGAGATTTGTACTGAGTTGTGGAAATGTGGAGGTCAGATAGACACAGTGGCATAGCGAAGAGGGATCAGAGGGGGCCACGGCTCTGGCATACGAGAAGGGGCAGCGGCATGCACATTTTTAGGGTTCCGTACCTCAAAAGGAAAAACGGAACCCTTATAAGATTACTTCGTTGTCCGTCTGTCAAGACCCCTTTTCTCAGGAACGCATGGAGTTATCAAGTTGAAATTATTATCAAATACTTAGGGCTGCAATCCCTTGAAGCAGCGAAAAAATCAAACTTTTAAGTCAACGCAATCAAAAGATATGGGCGTTTATATTCCGTTTTTGCCGCATATTTTAACACTATACAAATCAAGTTAATAATATTAGTAGGATTCTATACAAGATGCTATGCATAAAACCCGAAAAGTACACTTTAATTTAATAAAAACAATTAAGGCTGCTTTGACTTTTACTAATTTTCTTAACTAGTAATTAAAAAAGAGGGGCGGTGAATTTCCACCATAGGCAGTCGCTCCATGACAAATACCGGTATTCAGCTGCGTCTGGTTTAGGGTTTGGGAATTCCCGACAATTTCAAAGTACCGGGACACGAGACAGCCTACAATCAAAATCCCGGGAAATCCCCGGAACTTAGAATTTTTTTCTTTTTGATGAGTTAATTTCTGGTGAAACGTATTAACAAAGGCATTTTTTTGAAATTGTCGGGAAAAATCAACATTTATCAAGAAAGAAAATTGAATCTTAATAGCTTTAACGTTAATTTCAGTCATAATAATTGCTTTGATTTTTTTTTTTTTTTAACTGTCAATAATTTATTTACATTTCATTGAACTAACACTAATATATACTATATACAATTATATACAAGTATATAATACGAAAAAATATAGAAAAAGGCAGGAGCTCATTGGGCATCAAAAAATTATTTGATTATTTATTTTAGTCACACACAGATTCGGTTTAAAGAACTTTATTTCTCATTGCGACAATCGTCACTTAAATGAGAACAATAAAACTTATTACTAAAAAAAAGCAAAAAAAAAAACAAAAAACTAGATGTCATTCGCTTTGAAGCAGTTAAATGTTATACAGTGGGCCTCGTTAATCCGGAGAGGCAAGAACAAGACCCTTTGTGGATTATCGAGGCGTCCGGATTATAGTATGCCAAATGTATTGGTACTAAAACACATGATTAACCTTAGTTTCTTTAATCAATTTTTAAATTAAAGCATAAATTTTGATTTTAAAATTGCAGTCTCGATCTGTCACCGGGCGGACCGTATGTCGTGCGCGGTCGTGGCAAAATGTCGACGGATATATAGTAAAATGTTGTAGCTGCAATATAGTTATATAGTGTATTCATGCGATGATGTTAACATTGCTGTTCGGACCTTTTATGGGTTAACTAGCTTTTGCCCGCGGCTTCGCTCGCGTTAAGAAGTATAGTTTGACAAAGTTTCATACAAGCTTTCATCCCCTATTTTATCCCCTTGGGGGTAGAATTGATCAAAATCCTTTCTTAGCGGATGCCTACGTCATAACGTCTACCTGCATGCCAAATTTCAGCCCGATCCGTCCAGTGGTTTGGGCTGTGCGTTGATAGATCACTATGTCAGTTAGTCAGTCACCTTTGAGTTATATATATTTAGATTAACAGCATTAATTGTTTATCAAACTGTTCCTTTAAAAAGATGAAAGCATTGCAACTGAATTACCCCAAACGGTTTACGTCTGTCTCAAATTCTCAATTGAACTAAATTACCTTAAAAACCATTATCACAAGCTATACAAACAAAATAATAATAGTCAACTGCATTATGCATTCTTTACCTACTATAGGCGCTTATTAAAGAGAAGTCCAGATGCGGATTTTGCTACTTACACTAATCATATTCAGTCTAACATTAAATGTGACCCCAAAACCTTCTGGGCCTATGTAAAAAGTAACAGAGAAAACAATGAGCCGGCTACTTTTGTTGACAGGTCGCCAACGCAAGTGGCAGACGCATTTTCAAAATACTTTAGTAGCGTTTTCCTATCAAACTTACGTTAAACAGTTTCGTTTCGTCGTTTCGTTTAGTATGGAACTGTATAACTTGAAACAAGCGTCACTAGTGAATGGTTATCAACAAGATGTTAATGTGAATATTAATAGAGGTACGCGTAACTTGTTACGGTATGAAAATTTGGAATCAAATAGTGGCCCAATTGGAATTATGAATTTGTCGCAAGAAAGCATAATAATTACACCAGCGAGGGTAAATACAAAAAGAGCTGCTTCGAAAATGTTCCAGAAACAAGTGCAAGGTCAAGGCAACGAGGTGTTAAACTTGTCCTTGTCGCACACCAAGCCTCGGGAGCCATCCGTTTTGGTCACACTAGATTTAACGTCGAGCAAAGTAAAAGTAACGGGCGAGTGCAAGCGCGTGGAAACCACCAACTGCGCACACAATGTGTGCGCAGTTGGTGGTTTCAAGGTGGCCTCAACAGCGCGTGTAAAGGAGACGGCAGCGCTGATGAATCATGGTGAGCAGTGTACATACTCACAAGTAACGAAAAACGGAGGTGTTTTTGAAACATATTCGGATGAAAATTGGAACTTGGTACAGAGAAAGCGATTGAAAAATAGATTTATTGGAACGCTAGGGAAGGGGAAAGATTCCTCGGGCAAATTAACGGCTGCAGACGTTAAAATCCCACTATTTGTAAATAACGTGGATAAGGAGTCATCAGTTATGGACGTCGCTGACTATATTTTAGACAAGACGAGCGTTTTAGTGCAGTTAACAGAGATTAGGATGAAGCGACTGAGAGATTACAAGGCTTTTAAAGTGTTTGTTCCTAGGCATAAGTTAGATATGTTTCTAGATGAGCAGTTGTGGCCAGAAGGTATTTCTTTCCGTCGGTTTATTAATTTCAAGGATCAAAAATTACAGAGATCCTCAACAATAGGGGTGACTGATGCTGGAACTGAGGCTATTATAAAAAGTGTACAATTTATTATGGATAATACCTACAAATAATCGGAGTATCAAAATGGTTAGTTTCAATTGCAAGTCATTATTGCCCTGCAGGAGACGTGGCTTTTGCCTCACGATACTGCGTTCATTGGAAGTATTGATAAAGACTTCGAGTACATCAGTAAATCAGCGATAAATACTTCGACAGGTGTACTGCGTGGTCGTCCGTACGGTGGGGTGGCGGTGATGTGGCGAAAGGATGTGTTCTCTTCCGTTACGGTTGTGCCATGTAGCAGCGTGAGGCTTGCAGCTGTTAAGGTATGTGCGGGTGATCGTAGTTCATTAGTGTTTTTGGTGTACATGCCTACAGATTGTATGGATAACTTATTAGAATTCACCGAAGTGATAGGTGAAATACATGCAGTAATTGAGAGTTGTAATATTGAATCCGCTATAATTCTCGGTGACTTCAATGCGCATCCAAGGGAGTGAATTGAATTCTTTACGGAATTGGACAACTTATGTGAGGAGCGAAGCTGGCTCTGTGCGGACGTGATAACGTTTTGTCAGACGCACACACCTTTATGTGAAAGTCATGATAACTGTAAGCGATAGCTTGATCACTGTCTGACAACGGAGGCAGCTTGGCAATGTGTAACTGATATTAAAGTAGGTATGTTATGATGTGTACTGGTCGGACCATTTTCCATTGGAAGTGTATTGTAATTTAGGAATATTACCATGTAAAGTGCAATATACTGGAATTATGTACAAGTAAATTAAGGGATATTGATTTTCCATTGGAACTTAGTCGGTGTGCTGATAATGTTTGTTGTGATAATTTTCATCATGTAATTATTGATAAATTATATTTTAGTATTGTTAGTTGTTTGACGGAAGCTGCTCGAATGAGTCATAGCGTAGGGAAAAGTAGAAAGCAAAAATATGTTATTGGGTGGGACAAGCATGTACGAAAGTTTCATGTTGAAGCACGGAACAGTTTTCAGACTTGGATCCTTCATGGCAAACCCGAGTCTGGTGTTATCTGCAATACAATGCGTGACACCCGAAAGCGCTTTAAGTCAAAGTTGAAATGGTGTCAAGACAACGAGGATAAAATAAAAATGGATATCTTAGCAATACACCACAAAGACAGGGATTTCAAGAGTTTTTAGAAGCATAGCAGGAAACTGGAAGCTGGTTCTTGTGTACCCGTGAGTGTTGAGGGTAGGAATGAGCCACGAAAGATAGCCGAATTATTTAAGGATCATTTTAGGGTAGTGTCACCTCTGGGATGTGTGCGTCAGGTGCTCAATGCTGAGGTTGCAGATTGTGAGCGGTTTAGATTTAAGACTAAAGAGGTCGCCCATATTATTAAAAATATGACTAGAGGTAAGTCTCCAGGACATGACCTTAGCATCGAGCACTTGCAATTCGTAGGAGTTCATTTTGTCTAGGGTATTGGTCATGTTATTTAATCTGTGTATAGGCCATTCATATTTACCCAAGGAGCTTATGAAGACCACCGTTATACCGATAGTGAAAAACAAGACGGGTGATGCCTCCGACGGGAATAACTACAGACCCATTATCAACTCATTAGCAACGGTGATCGCCAAAGTGCTAGATGGTTTGCTTGATAGTCACCTGAGTGAGCATATAGATCTGCACGAGGCCCAGTTTGGTTTCAGGGCTGGGCAATCGACTGAAACTGCGGTACTGCGACTCAAGCATACGATCCAGTACTATGTTACTAGAAAAGCGCCTACATATATATACGGTTGTTTTTTGGAACTGTCGAAGGCATTTGACCTGTTGTCTTATAATGTGTTGTGGGATAAGCTCCAGAGGGAAACCAGCACACCTAGGGATGTGATTAATATATTAATATGTAGGTACGGCCACCAAATCAATAATGCTAAGTGGGCGGGCTCATGTTCGTCAGAGTATATGTTGGAGTGTGGAGTGAGACAGGGAGGCCTGACTTCACCACGGCTCTTCAACCTGTACGTTGATGGACTGGTAGGCGAGCTCAGCGGGGCCGGTGTTGGCTGTTCAGTGGATGGTGTCTGTATGAACAACATTAGTTATGCCGACGACATGGTGCTGCTGAGCCCATCTGTCCGAGCCCTTAACGTCCTCATATGCATCTGTGAGAGGTACGCGGGGTCAAATGGCCTCAGGTATAACTGTAAGAAGAGTGAACTGCTTATATTCAAGGCGGGTAATTAAGAGTTCGAAAACCGTTCCACCGGTCAGACTTGGAGGAATGCCTATTAGTAGGGTCACCAAAGTTAAGTACCTGGGGCACTGGGTCACCGAGGACCTCTCAGATGATTTGGATATGGAGCGAGAACGTAGGGCTTTGGCAGTGAGATGCAATATGCTGGCGCGCAGGTTTGCACGGTGCACAAAAGAGGTGAAGATTGCTCTTACTCTCTTGCTCTCTTGCTGTTTGGCATACTGCCAAACATTATACCATTACCACCACCACCTTACCATTGCATAGCAGTGCATCAGGGATGTTTGCTAAGGCCAACACGGACTGCTTTAAGGCAATAATACGTAGAAGAGTGGCCTCCCTGATGCGCCGTGTGCGGGGCAGCACCAACAGCCTTCTGAATACCATATTGGCAAGGGTTGATTGCCCGGTTGTGAGGGACTGGAATACCGTCCACGGATCTGGTGGTGCCCTGTTTAACGTTAAATAGCGTAACTTCTTTGATAAAAATAATAAATAAATAAATAATAATAATTTTACTAAAATAGTTACAAGTATTATTTACTAACAATGCATGGAATGTGTATGTTATTCCATAATAAGTTGAAATAATAAGATGTACTTACTAACACTAGTTTGTAAGTTGTTTATGTCCTTACTAACAATATTGGATTGTACCGATCTGACAAATAAATGATAATAATAATAAAGAAATAAATAAAGAAAATGTACATGTTCAAAATTACAACCATGTAAGAAAAACAGTAGGTACTTAAGTTAAAATAAAACATTAGTTGATTCTTGTTGAAAAAGTCTGTAATACTCTTCTGTTTATAATTTTTTTTTTTTATTACCTATTTGTATTGGTTCACCAACAACTGTTTACACTGGTAATATGCTAAGGGTAACAAATAAGGTAAAAAATGTAACAAATTAGTGTAACAATCACTTAGAGGTGAACTCCGCATGCATACAAAAGGTTGTACAAGGAAAACAACAAGAGAGAACAATAAGAATTTAACTTAGAACTAAAGCTTAAACTACGTGACTAAAGTTAAATTAAAGTTATATGTAATTTAAACTATTGGGGAGAAAAAAAAAACATGTTTCATTATATGCCAGAAAGTACTTAAGTAATCTAAATTCGGAAGACATTTGTAAATTTTAGCTTTCAATTTGTTTAGAGAGTCAAACTGCAGATCAATTTGATCGCTACAATTATTCACTACCTTACAAAATCTTGCAAATGGAGAATTAGCGCCTAAAACCGTTCTACTTTGTGGTGGACTCAGTGGTGTTATTGGATTGCGAGGAATTCTTGAGGGCACACGGAAGTTGAAAGTGTTCAATATCTGGGGGCAGTCAATTTTATGGGACATTACTTTGCACACAAACGTTGCGTCATTTAGTGGTCGGCGTTTTTCCACGGAGGTCATATTGTAGTGTTTTAGTCAATTACTATAGGAACGTATTATTTTTGCACTTCATTTCAAAAGCCCGGTCTCGTAAGTCGATGGAGAAACATAACTTCGTGGCTATCAATTTGAATGTTTACGTGGTGGCGCCATGATGTTAGCGAGCGCGCTAAATCGACACTGTAGACGGATAAAGAAAAGACTGAAGACGGGTTGACTCATGGCAGCCCGCATATACACCCGCCTCCCCCGCGAACTCCATTGCCCGGCCGGATTACAGCGATCACCGAACAAGCGGGAGTCCGGAATAACGAGGCCCTACTGTAGTTATAAAAGGAACTTAGTTAAAAATCATACTAATTCTTAACCACTTTACTATTATCTAGTAATTCTAGTATCTAATCTAGCAACTTCGAAAATCTTGTCTTGTCTTGAGTCTCGACCCGAAAGTACTGGGACTCGACACAACTAAAATTACGAAATGTCCCGAGACTTCGAGACACGAGACGTCGCGGGACCCAAACCCTAATCGGGTTAGACTGAAAGCTGACCCCAACATCGTTTGGAAGAAGCTAGGCAGACGATGTAATCAATATACTTACTAGACTGCCCCGTGGGCCGCAAGCGCGACTGCTGTGCATGGGGCCCAAGTTCGATTCGGGCAAAAGTGTAATTATGTTATTCCATTTGGGTATTTCTTAGTAACAGCCCGGAGCTTTGGAGTTAGCGGTGTGATACCCTGGTGCCTCGGAAAGCACGTAACGCCGTTGGTCCTGCGCCTGATCTCTCCCCGGTCGTGTCGGATTGCCGTCCCATCGGACTATGAGAGTAAAGGAACAAAGAGTGCACCTCTTTTTGCGCACACACTTGTGCACTATAATATCTCCTGCGAACCTGGCAAATCTTCGTTGAGATTGGCCACCGTGACCGAAATCGGTCAGGGGGACTTTATTAATTATTATACTTACTATATCCATATTTTCAGGACAAAACAATCGGGAAAATGTGTAGTGCCTACATACCCTGAGCATGGTAAATTTATAATACCGAACGGTTCAGACGTGACCCCCGGAGAGAGCTTCGACTCACTGGAGCTGATCGTCAAATGTCAAAATGCGTACAAAGTCTTGGGACCCGAAAAGGTCCTCTGTGTTAAAGAATCATGGTCTGAGATTCCTAAATGTGTTCGTAAGTAATTATAAAGATAATTGACGAAACGGTTGCCGCAGTGGCTGAGCGATTCCCACACGGGACAAATATTTGTATTGCCTACAGGTAGTTGTTCCGGGTCTAGCTGTTTGTGTATAAGAGTTTAATGTTTGTAAACGCACCCACGATACAGGAGTAATTCCTAGTGTGGGGATGTCCTACACGAATATGCCTATGTTTTCTTTTTTTTTTTTGTGTTTGTGTTCTTTTTATGCGCCATGTTTGCCGCAAATAAATGTATTTACTTTCTTTCTTTCATCTTTTTGATACCGCGTTATTACAAAACGACTTCTGACTTTCGACCTAGTCTTAAATTTCGACCCAAACTGTATTTTGAACTTTATTTTGAAAAACGTGAAAACAACTTACTCGGGTTTAACGCCAGTTTAACTTTGTTGCATTATAATTCGAAATGTAAAAATGTCTCGATGGTTTAAAACTGGATCTAAAGATAAACCGTGTTTTGTAATCAGCCGGTAATTTCTTAAATCTTTTGAATGGGTATCTAGATAGATGGTCATCTTTTAACGACGTCGCCGCCGGGTTGGTGGTCGAGCTTCACCGGTGAATCTTATGGTTGGGTTCTACTGCTTTCTCGGCTCTTTTGTATGTAATTTTTCTACTGTGTTGTTTTGTTAGATGTTGCTGTTTTCAATGTCGTCTTCGGAGGTTTCTGGTTGTATAAAAATTATAAACTTGATAAGGCTTTAATTAATATGGCTGGTGGTGGATGTGTGTGTGTTTTGTTTGTGTATTTAGAATGGAAAAGTGGATCTTCTTAGTTTACTGGAGTTTTGCTTGTAGAGTTTATGCATATGTGTGTGTGTGCGCATTGTACAGACGCCAGGAGGTTAAGCTACCCGAAACTGTAAAATTTTCCCAAAAAAAAAAAATTAAAAAAAAAAAAAAAAAAAAATGAAATTCTGAAAAAAATGAATGAATGAATTTTCAATCGACCGATAGTGTTTATTCGTGGAATAAAATTGACATCTGACAGTTTTTGTATGGAAGAACTGTCAAAAATTCAAAATTATTCCTCCGATAAATTTATCTGGCGTTGGAAAAATCAGCTCTTAAATACATAAAAGTATTTTTATGTTTTTGTTGTTTTGTTTTTTGTTTTTAAGGTTTCTTAAACAATATAAGCAAAAGAGAAAAAAAGGTTCTTAAAATTATTGGTGCTCAAGCGCCTGTGCTGATGACACCGTGGGCTGGGCCAGCAGCGTTCCTAGGGAGGGCAACCTTCTCGTCCAGTACTTTAATAAAGTAACACACTATCAATCTGAATCATTTTAAAGTAATCCATTTTGAAATTATTGGTACATGGGATTATTGGTACATTACATGTAGGTACCAATAATTTCAGAAGGTTTTAAAGGTTTCTTAAAAGAGCAATATTGAAAAGTGTTCTGGTAAAAACCGTATAATTCTTACACATTTGTGTGTCCTCAACAGTTAAAATTAAAAATTCAGTAAAATGCCGTACTTCACACCCTATTTTCCAGGTTTTTGTGAACTAGACAACAACGCATCGGTGCGCTACCGCTGCCTCGTCAACGACTCCATCGTGGGCTACCGCAAGTGCAACGACTCCGAACCATCAGGAACAGTGGTGGAGCTCGAATGTAACGGCCCGTACTACGCATTTACCACTCTCCCACTCCCCATGACATGTAGCAACGGAAGCTGGGACCACGTCGCGACGTGCTCTACAGGTTTGACCAAAGATACTCGTATATCATCATCATCCTAGTGCCCTTAACTCGTGCTCTATTAGCAGTTATCCAATACGTCACAATAGCTGCATGATACTTGTTATCGTATATATACGTAGGTATACGAAGGACTATAATGCGGGTATTAGATATTTCATTTTGATATAACTATAATATTAGAATATTGTTTGTTGGGTAACGGCATCTGTCACATTTAAGAAGCTTGGGACCAAAGTAGAAGTACGTAATTTGACTAGATACTGTGTTTACAAAAAACAACAGTCTTAACTTGTAAAAAAAACACTTAAATGTCATTACTATAAACGATTACTTAATATTTGATTATATTTGTAGTATATTTTAGATTTTATAGTGATATTTTAATATAATAGGTTGTTTCAAATGATTGGCACAATACTGTCAGTTGATATTGATATACTTTTTGATGATATCTAAGAATTAAGAATCAACTGTTATTAAATTGATTAATTACGTTATAATGTTCTAAAACGGTCTCACTACATACGATTTGTTTAGAAGATATTAACCCAAAATATATGGTGATCTGTGATTGGTTTGATGTTAAGTTGGAAATGTAACCAATCACGTGCGAGCCGAATTGGTCGCAGTAACCAAGCCAGGGCATCCCGACCAAATAGGTTAGGTTAGAACTGTGATCAACCGCATGCAAGCCGAGAGAGCGAAGTGAGGCGAGCACTACTTCCAAAGGCCATAGGCGGTTGACTAAACGGTTAATTAGTATAAGTACCTAATAAGTTGGCTACGACATATGCATATGGACGACTCGCCCCTTCACCTTGGCCTAAAAGGGTTTTAACAGTCTTTTAAATAAACTCTTTACCCTCAGAGTGTGGCCGAGTTACTCAAACTAGCGAAGCCCTCATGTCTAACGGCAGATCAGCTAAGCGAGGAGAGCTGCCGTGGCATGTTGGCATCTACCGGAAGACCACAAGGCCTTACGAGCAGTTCTGTGGCGGATCAATTGTCGCCAACAATGTTGTTATTTCTGGTAAGTGATCTTTCTTTACAGGCTTATGGGTTCTTCTACATATTACGAAGGCCGTTTCTGCTCCCTTCTTTCGTCCGTCAGTCCACGGCTGGACAAAGGGCTCTCCCAAATGGCGCAACAAGGCCACAAAACTAGGTTCTCCGCCTTCAGCATCCAGTCGCTGTTTCAAGATCGTCGGTTTATCTAGCTGAGGGCGACACCCGCTACGCTTGTCCTCAAACGCTGCGTAGCATTTGAGGACTCGTCCACTACAACAGCTCTCTGTCCTCCGACAGACTTGGTGGGCCCACTGCCAGCTTCCTACCCTTGCAGGTTATGTTGGAACGACACTATCAACGTATAAAGTAGCTACCATGTGATTAAAAGCCAAATGATTTTTATTCACAGTTTATCCAGCAAAGAAAGAAATGGTTTTCATTTTTGCCTTTGCTAGATAGGCTGTGAATGAAAAATCATGTGGTTTTTGCCCTGGCTGTCACCACGAATAAAAGCTTTTTTTTTATCATGGGGAAATCCTCATGTATACCCTCCGTCTGGGAAGAACGGAGGGTTATGTCGGACTCCTACCGACTAAAACCCCAGTTTTGTCGGGGGCCCGGGAGATACTTGTACATTCACCGCACCCCCGACTGGTATCAGCCCGCCATACGTAACGGGCCCCATCGCCAAGTGCGGCCGATCCCACGACCGCACGTCTTTCCATTAAGGCGGGCATAATGCGTGCTACCTCTTGAGCCTGACTGCTCGAACGACGACATGGCTCCAATTTCGCCGCCAGCAGGCCCTTTCTTATGGTGGCCGGAGATCGTTCTGCGCCCTTCGACGCCCGGCTGCTCTTCTGGTGCGGGTGAAGTGAGAGGTATGCTCTCTCTCCCTCTCCGCCGCCTCCTTTGCATGCATCACCTCCTCGTAGGCCTAGGCCACAGCATCCCATGCGCAGGTCCCTGGCAAGACACAGCAAGCAGCTTTTTAGTAAAAGAGGTGAAAGACACAATTATATCACTAGAAATAGGGAACAACTAGTTCAACCAGGTTTCAGGTTGGCTAAAGTAGACTCATCTTTCATGGGGTACTGTTTAAAATGTTACAATAAAATACCTCCCCACATAATTGAACAGAATGAAACGAAATTTAAATCTTGTATAAAACGCACACTATGCAGCCAGGCATTCAATTTCCTAGTACCTATTGTATAATTGTATAGCACATGTGTGAATACTATGTACTCGTACATACTATAAAGCTACCATTTACTGGGTATGTCTTTCATTGACTTGAATGTGCCCTGGCGGCTGAGAGTATGTCATGCTCACTCAAATGTCTCGCTGATGGTGGCGCATGTGTTGGATCATTTAGTTCCCTTACAAATGGTTGAGCTGAATGGTGCTAATCCATGCGTCATTTTCGTGAACGGGCGCCGTCAGTAGGAACTGGTCATCTCTTTGCTGCCATGGCTTATTTTAATTTAATATTTGAGCTGTTTTTATTTTTTGTTTTAATTTTCATTACGGACGCTTTTAACGTTCTGCATCGTTCTCACATGCATAATTTCTAACATGAATGATGTAACCAACACTTTGTAACCTTAATATTTTGATTTAAAAGAGTGTCCATGGAGTTTCTTGCCCGTTCTTCTCCATAGGTACCTACTACGCTTTGGGATGGGCAACTAGCTTCATTTTTCTGACTGACCGACCCTTTGACAATTCAAAAGTGCCTGTAATTGGTTTAATTGAAATAAATACTTTTAGTTTGAGTTTGAGCAATGGACAAACAATATTCTCAACTTTTCATGTGCTTGAGTTGGAGGCTTTTGACTACGTTGTACGTGTATATTTTTTGTCTTTTTTTATTTGTAATGTGCGTTTAGTTTGTGCAGAATAAACAATTTTTCTTTCGTCTTTCTTTTTGTGTCAATTAACTTCTTTTTATTGTTTCCAGCTGCTCAATGCTTCTGGGACGATGTCAAAAAACTACTACCAGCCTCCAGGTTCGCGGTGGCAGCCGGTAAGATCTACCGGCCTTGGAATAACCCAAAAGACAACGCCCAGAGGTCTAATGTAAGTTCTTTACGTTGCCTTCTAAGACGGAAAAATTTTAATCAGCCAGTCCCATAACTATTTTGAACCTTTTTCTTAAGAACGAGAGGAGTTATAAAGTTGAAATTAATATCAAATACTCAAGGCTGCAATCCCTTGAAGCAGTGAAAAAATCAAACTTCTAAGTCAACGCAATCAAAGGATATGGGCGTTTATGCCGCATATTTTGACACTCGAAAGGGAATCAAAACCTATAGGATACATCCCGTTGACCTCCCGTCACGTCCGTCCTGACTCCCCGTTGATCATGAAATTTGGCAAGAAGCAATGTCATGTAGCACAAGTAAAGGAAAAAATCCGAAAACCGTAATTTACAGTTAAATGTAACTGTAAATTACGGTTTTCGGAATTTCCGAACATAATGATGTTCAACAGGTAAAAGAAATCAACATCCCGGACCACTTCCAAGGCGAGTCAGGGCACTTCCAAGATGATATAGCAGTTCTGATCCTGGAGACTCCTTTCCAGTACCTACCGTTCGTCGGACCAGTGTGCTTGAATTTCGACTTCAAGTTTGAAACGAAACAGCTGCAGCCTAAAAATAAGGGGAAGGTCAGTGACGCTTAAATACATTTCTATTAATCCGGGACAGCATCAACGAGGAGTTGAAAATCTTTATTTTCGATGTCAATATTTGTTTGACCGCGTATCGGCAATCATAGTGTGGGACGCCCCTCAACTAGATGGACGGACAACCTAAAAAAGGTTACTGGGTCGGACTGGATGCGGAAGGCGGAGTACAGGGTGTTGTGGCGCAGCCTGGTAGAGGCCTATGTCCAGCAGTGGACTGCGATAGGCTGGGTTGATTGATTGATTGATTTGTTTTGCCGGAAAAACCGAGCGCCACGCCACGCCAACGCCCTAATTGTGTAACATAAGATCAATCACAATCTGAATTATTTTGAAGGATATTACTGCTCCATATGCATGCACAATAAAAAATATAATTTTTAATAAGGCAATGGCACCGATTCTCTTGTTCACAAACTAAACTAATTTTAAGTTCAGTGCATCTTTTTCTTTCTATTTCATTAGGAAAAGGACAGAAGATAAATATTAGTTTAGTCCTGTCCTGTCTAATCATAATAATTATGTAAGTAAAAATTGTATGTTTTGCTAATATTCTAATAGTTTAATATTTTAATGAATTATTTTTAACCTTTTAATGTGAATGTTGTGCATGCCTATAAGTGATGTATTTACACAGAATAGAAGACTCGTGATTACCTATTGTTACTACCCTTGTAAATATATCGTTGGTGTGCCTTGCTTAATAAATAAATTATTAAATTAACGCAAAGAGCACAAAATAATTATTTCATTAATACCTCATGCAATAAATCGAAAGCATCATGGCAGGTTATAGATAAGAAAGCCCGAATCACTGAGCCTATTTCCCAAATTAAAGTTCAAAATACTACCATTACTAATCCGACAGATATTGCATACGCTTTTAACAACCATATTATTGACCAGACACCAAATAACATGACGAAACCACCGGACACTATGAAATTGACAAGTAGCCCTAACTCAATGTTGATGCATGCAACTGCATGCATATGCATATATGCATGCAGTTGTACCGCAAGATAATATGAGAGCGATACAATCATTAAAAATAAAAAGCACTGAATATGATGGTATATCAACAAAGGTTGTAAAATTCGTATCAGGCGACATCTCCTTGCATCTGTGTCATATACCTACTTAACTTAGTTATCAGTACTGGAGTATTTCTGGATAGTTTAAAAACAGATAAAGTAAAGACACTGTAAAAAAAAAACAATAAAGAAGATCAAGAAAATCATAGACCAATTGCTGTAATATCCATTTTTTCTAAGGTTATAGAAAAAATAATTTACAACTCTGTTAATAACTTCCTATCCAAATAATGTTTTGAGTGCGGAAAAAAAGGGTTTCAGAAAAAATAAAGGTATAAATATGGCGGTTTACGATTTAATGAAAAAATGTCATATTGCAAAATGTGGGTAACAAAATACCAGTTTGTGGAATTTTCATGGATATGACGAGGGCATTTGATTATGTTGATCATTAAATTCTTACAAAAAAGCTAGACATCATAGGCATCAAAGGAAATGTACTTAATCTCTTAAAATCATACCTTAACAATCGTAAGCAGCACACAGAAATATCTAGAATATGTCTAAAAAGTAAGCACGGTGAAAAATATTTATGTAAGGCAAAAATGATTAGGTATGCTGTACCACAGGGCCGTGTTCTGGGCCCTTTATTATTTTTGCTATATATTAATGATTTACCTCGCCACATTGAACATCCTATGGTCTTATTCGCTGACGATAGTAGTGCCTTGATTAAATGTATTGACAAAAAAACATACGAACATGACATAAATGAAACGTTACTAGACATTATACGCTGGCTTGACCAAAATAATTTAATGATTATCGTGGAAACCACAAGCAGAAGAAGTATGCAAAAAACTTAGTGTAGCTGCGTATGTACTCTTTAACCTCTTCAAAAAAGTAAATATGGCCACAAGATTAATTACATAACACGGGCTAGTCGCATCGATTTTGAAATTCGGCATAATATTTTGGGGAAATTGTAGTCTGAGGGAACAGGTGGCTCAGGGCTCAAAAACGCTGTTTAAGGGCTATGTGCAATTTAATAGTAAGAGATAGCTGCGTACCTGTATTTAAGTCCCTAAAATTATTAACATTCCCATCACTTTATATTTTTGAGGTGGCTGTTTTTGTTAAGTCAAATATGCATCTTTTTATTAATAGTGTCCGAAAACAGAAACTGGCCAATCAGGAGACAGTACAAAAATTTGCTTATTGTTAGTGGTTCCGACATTAAATGTATATGGGTCCGATCATTTTTAACAAAATACCTGATGAAATAAAAAATAAGACATTTCCACTTTTCAAAAAGAAAATTGACAGATCTATTAATTAATAAATATTATTACTCAATTGGCGAATTTCTGACCGATAAGAATTTAAATTGATAATTAAGACATCTCTGTATTCCTGACTTGTACTAAATCATTTATATTTTCAATTTAACTGTATTGACCCTGAACTTGACCAATTTATAATCCCATTTTATTAAACTTGACATTAGGTAGTGTTGCCTATCTCAACTTATGTACTGAATTTCATCCAGACCATGGTAAACTTATACATATTTAATAATAATAATATCCCTGGACATTTCACACAGCACCATTTGTCCCAAGGTAAGCAACCTAATGCTTGTGTTATGGTAACAAGATGGCTGATAAACTACTTATATACAATTTTTTTTTTTGTAAATACATACATATTATAGATAGAAAAACACCCAGACTCGGAACAAATACATGTAGGTCATACAAATATTTGTTCCGTGCGGGAATCGAACCCGCGACACGCAGCGCAGCAGTCAATCGCTCAACCACTGCGCCAACCGTGCCGTCAAAAATTTATTTAATTGAATGTGTTAATAATATATATTAATTAGTCTTTATTATTATAGCTAAAACTGTTTGCATGCCTTAGTTAAGGTAATTAGTATAAGGATCATTTTAAACTTAACATCTGTAACATTACAATTTGTAATGTATAACTTAATACTTTGTATAGCCCCCATTATTATCAATGCTATCAAGTAAACGCTGGCGCATGAGTCCAACAATATTGAAACATATTATATCTGTTTCTCTTAAATGTTCCCATATTTCCATGCAATGCAACTTCAACTGCTCATGATCCCTCATTCCGTGCTTCCCATCGCTGTATCGCAAAATGTAAACGGTGTTTTACAATCAAATATGAGCGTTTGCACGGCGAACGGTTCGTAAAAATGTGTCGAATAATTCGGCAAAATATCTCGTTGGTATGAAACCACTTGTTTCATATTCACTGACTAGCTGGGGCCTTCCACTGCGCTTTCGACTGGCAAGGCTTTTCCTGATATCTTTTGACCTTCCGACTCACAGTAGGTATTTCTCTAAAACAAAAAAAAAGAGTACTGTTACGTTACTAGCAAAATACGAATATTACCAATTTAAAACAAAATTATTTGGTAAATAGAAATATTTTACTTAATGTTATATTTTATATTCATCATTCTTTTATTTTGCTTCTATTTAGGCTTTATAATAAATATAAAACGTTTAAAAAAATAGCTAAAAGGATCAGCAGTTATACTTTCATTAGAAAAAAAACGATAAAATAATTAAATCATAATACTCACACTCAGTCCGGTTTCATCAAATACACTTTTACGCAGTGCGTTAATATATGCTTTCATCTCAATATTTAAATTTCCTTGCATTTCAAAATGAACTACAACGCTGCTAATAGATTAAACACATGTCACTAATCTACAATAACAACCAACCAAACAAATACCTAACGTTCTAATTAGTCGTGGTGAATGATTCGTAAGTTAACTTCATCTATATCACCTTATAATTTATTTATTTAGATTTCTGTGGGCATAATCATAAAGTTTAACGAATTATGTGAACAAGGCGAACATGATACGGAACTATATTCAATAGCGTGTTTATTCGAGTAGGTAATTTTAAAAACACTTAAAAAAATTATCACGGCGCGTGAGATTCGAACGCGCGGCTCGCTACGCATGAACGTGCTTACCGACGTATGATAACCGCTAGGCTATCATGCCATTTCACCTAATGGTTGAATTTATGAACTACAATCAGTTGCAAACGAATGTGACAGTGTGTCTATAGTATAGAAATTACTCATTAGAAGAAGGTCGTAAGTTAAACAGAAGTGTCAATCTATTGCTTCGTGACAATGCCACTCAACTTTTGACCGTTACTGTACCTACTTTCTGTGCAAATAAAGATCTATTCTATTCTATTCTAAAGGCATGTAAGCAGTGCCTACCTCGAAAAATCACCATAAGCCTGTCAACTATATTTTAGTGTGTGTGCCCCACAATTAGGAAACTCACTAAATCGTCATACCTAACAAAAAACAAAATCTTCATACAAACTCGCGCGGCAGTAGGTAGTCGCCAGGCGGCCTACTCGGCTCTCATACTCGCACATTGTCATTGGTCTTTACTCGTTCAAGTTAATAGGACGAAATTAAAATTCCTGCCTACCTACTACACTGATCTCTATGCTCAAAATTATTACATAACGTATCCGCACAACAGTTTAAATCATCAGGAAAATCAATATACATATTTTAATTTGCCGTGACATATTTTATGATAATTTTCTATTTGCAACTGATCTCTATCCCCCCATTTATCACCCTTTATTATCTTATTGCTATTATTCACACATTCACACAACTATCTACGAGCATAATACATACTTTCATACAGACATGGCAAAACGCAGCGCGGTGTTGTTTTTACTGTCACACAAATATCAACCTTGCGCTTCTTGCATAATAGGTTTTCCTTAATTTTATTTAAATAGTGGTGTAAAGCGTAAAGCACCGTCTGTCGCATGAGGTGCTTGATACGGGCGCCAAAATTGCAGGCGCCGGCCGACTAAGTGAATGAAAATTAAATAAATCCTATTATTAGTCCGAGAGAGCATTAACGTGAATATTTGTCTTCGACTTTATTTTAAGAGAGACAATGTTGATATTTATCTATCGGGAAAACCGCTCTACCTACATAACACTGCGTTACGCCAGGTTTGTGCCGGCCGGCCCTAAAGCGGTTGTGTGTGACTACCCAACTACCTTGCGAAAAGAAATTCTATTATCTAAGAGATGTACCTACTATACACTTCTGTCTACCCCTCCAAGAAATACAGGCGTGATGATAAATGATTTTATTTCTGTAAGTAGGTTTGTATTTTAAAACTAGATGAGATCGGTGTTTCCTATACGACTTCTCTGAGAAGAAAAACCGAAACAAAGTCGGAGGTCACACACAGCCACAGCCTCTTAGACATCATCGTGGTCAGATCATGTGAGGACCGTGTAGGTTATTGTCTGAAATGGTCTTTTGGGGAAAGAACCACACAGATTTGAATGGACCTGTCCAGTCATTTATGTAATTTCCTTCCAGGTGGCAGGTTGGGGCCTCACGACAGAAAACGGCAAACCCTCTCAGATCCTCAAGGTCGTTGAACTGCCCTACGTGGACGTTAAGAAATGCATCAAAGAATCAGCACCGAGCTACAAAGGGCACGTCACCAGCGATAAAATTTGCGCTGGCCTTGGGAAAGGTGAGTTAAAGAAAATAAAGATACCTACTGTCATTTCAGGTACCTCTGACAGCAGCAATGTAACAGCAACCTTATACTAACAATAATAAAGATCACTGTGATTTTGTGTGACCTCTCGGTGGCAGCAACACAACAGCAACCTTATCGTAACGAGAATAAAGATTACTATGATTAGGCAGTGATGCAAAATTACTGTGAAAGGACCGTAGCCCTATTTGAGGCGAATGAACTTTCAGACTCCTTCTTGCGTCGTCGTTCCTGGTTGTTATTGGTAGATCTTCGACAGTCGCTAGGTACGGGTGGTTAGAGCCCCGACAGTAATAATAAAATAATAAATTTATTTCATAAAAAGGAGATTGTAGTACATGAGGCATACATAAAGTTATTCATATCAGTTTGTACCATGTCAAACACAATCTGGTGGGTGAAGTTCAGCTTTCCTAGCTAGGTTATAGAATAACCTGTATTAAGGAATAGCAGTCCCTGACCCTTACAAAAAGTTACAATAAACTAGTACAATTATTTAAATATTTATATATATATATATTTTTAATACTACAGCAATGATTATAATTGAGTACGTGCGCGCGCGTGTGAGTATGTGTGAGTGATTGTATAAGTGTAAGTGGCGTGTGAGGGTGTGTGTGTGTGTGTGTGTGTGATAGAGTGAAAGAGAGAGTGTAATGTAATATTTGATCTGTCACTGTCACTTACTGAGATATTTTTCTGTTTCATCATAGCTTTTATTTTGAAGAAATGTACGTAAAGTCTTTTTACACTTAAGGTAAGACAGTCCGTAGATCAAGCAGATTTTGTTCAATTTATTGTACAGTGCTGGGCCTAAGTAGTTAAAGAATCCACTCGCAAATGATGTGCGTACTTGTGGAAGAGTGCAAACCAAGTCTTTCCTGCGCCTTGTTACTATTTTGTAAGGGGTTTTACGGTGCTGTAAAAGAACAGTTTGTAGGATGAAATGTTGTCGAACGTTAAGAACATTACAACTACTATACAATAGACCAGTAGGGAACATGATAGGTCTTGAAGTAGCCACTTTCAGTACCGCTCTGTGTGCGATCTCGAGTGGTTTGAGTATAGTTTTCCCAGCACTACCCCAGCTTGTGATACAATATGTAACTATAGATAAGCACAGGGAATAGTAACATACACGTATAATATTTGGATTCGCAATACTTCGGAGGGTTTTAAATAGATAAATTAACTTGCGCACTCTACTGGTAAGTTGGTTAATTTGAGTTTTAAATTTAAGGTTTTTGTCTTATATATACACCTAAGTATTTGATATGATCGACCACATTTAGGGATGGGCAGAGGCAAGAGGCATTTCCTTGTAGACACCTGTATTTGTGGGCTTTAATAGATACAGGAAATCATGGCTGGGTGGCGAGACTAATTGAATAGGTAATGAAGTTAGTTTTGGAGGTGTTGAGTGTTAGTGAGTGGGAATAGAGCCAATTTAGGATTTTGTTGAAACCAGACTGTGCAAAGTGCTCAAGATCTGACCAGTTGTCAGCAACAAAGGTTATGGCAGTATCATCTGCAAAAGTTACAATCTTGGCATTTGTAATGTTAAGGTTACACAGGTCGTTTATAAAAACCAGAAAAAGCGTCGGACCCAATATACTTCCTTGGGGTACTCCGTAATAGATGGGAAGCTCTTCACTTTTGTGGGTATCTATACTAACCATTTGAGCGCGATCTGAAAGATAATTTCTGAAGAGATCCAATTGCAGGCCCCTGACACCAATCCTTTCCAGTTTTAGTAAGAGCATAGAAATTGGGACGGTGTCAAAGGCTTTCGCAAGGTCTATAAACATAGTTAACACCCTTTTGCCCCGACAGTGTAATAAGAACCAGTCTCAATAAGGGGCTGCCAGTAACTTGGTTGTGGAGGTCACATAGGCAGTCGCTCCATGTAAAATACTGGTGTTCAGTTGCATCCGGTAAGACTGGAACCGACCCCATCATAGAGGGCTACAAGGATCTTTTGCGCCTGAGTAATATTGACAGAACAAGATGGCGGCGTTAGTTCCGATTTGGGCCACGCGCTAAAAGAACCTTGTAATGATGTACCGAGTTGGGGAAGAGCTTGACAGACAGAGGAGCAGCTCCGTGCCCTTGTATCCGAAGTCGGAGCCCGGACTTGCCACTGCCGGCCGTCACTCGTTCGATGGTCGGGAGCGCCGAGTCGTGGGATGGGGTGATCTCTTTCTGTGAAACCGTCATTTCATAAAAAGCTGCGGAAAGGTTAGCTCGAGACCATTCTCCTGACCCAGGCGGAGGACGGTCAACGCCCTCTTCCAGCCCCCATTAACTAGTTACTGGCCTTGGGGACGTCCGGTGCCCCCCCATCTAGCAGCACACGAGGCTGCGGCGCGCGAGTTAGAGTCTGACAGCCCCTGCGCCCTGGGCGGAGGACATCCATGAAAGTCAAATCATTTATTTTAAACTAGCGGACCCGGCAGACGTCGTCCTGCCAGGAAAAGCAGCGCCACCTACCGGGTCTAATTGTGTATACAAACCTTGTCCTGAGAATAGCAAACACAAAAAAAAATTATCTACTTAATTTAGTGCAGCCGATCGGAAGTAATGCGCGTAAAGAAAGAAAGAAAATGCGTTTATTGTCATTACACAAAATGAATACCCCTTAAAACTATAAAAACAGAAAACAAAGATTATAATGCCAACAGGGCCTCAGCTCAGCATAATGTCAGATGACAACACAAGTGTACCACCTGACGCTGATTTTCAACTGCAACCCACGAGTGCAAACACATAGGAAAGTGTGTGTCCGTTATAATAAATTGAGAGAATTCATATAAATGCTAGGAATTATAAAAAAGCTGATACAAAATCAAATAAAATGTCGTGACATACCTATAGGTATACGTGAAAAACTAAAATAAATACCCAATATGTGCATATTACCTACACAAAAATAAAAAATCTAGAAATACATACATTTTGGTGATTCATTTTTATTTATATAGAATACGCATTTAAAGGCACTTGCGAACGTCAAAAATGACTGTAACATAATGTACATACTCATAGTTATTTTCATTCATTCCTCCAGGTCAGAACAAGCATTTCTTTACCGTTAGGTGCTGATCTGATTATTCCTCACGACACCAGGCCATGTTTTATCTACAATCAGTACACAGACACAGTCCCAACTTTATCATAAAACTACGACGATGTAGTGACAAGCATGGGTTGGTAATATCATCTACATTGATTGATATCATTATTTCTATAAACACTATACTTCTAATACAAACTAACTATAGATTTTATTGTATTTTAATAATATATCAATCAGCACCCCTAAGGTTCTTTATAACTCTTTGGTGAGGAGTATACTGGAATATGCATCTCCTGTATGGAATCCCGCCTAGAGTGTTCACATCGACAGAATAGAGTGCATCCAAAAAAAGTTTACGAGATACCTCACAGACATGTGATCGCGAAGCGGATTATCCTCAAAGGCTCTGTCATTTCAGGATGGCCTCCTTGGAGCAACGAAGAAGTTGCTCAGACTTAGTTTTCCTTTATAAGACCCTCCACAATTCGGCGAATGTACCGGAGTTGGTTTCGGAGATCGGTCTGAATGTGTCCCGCCGTACCTCATACAGATCCAATTTTAAAACAGAAACATTTCAAATGCCTAAAAATAGAACTAATCTTGGTCGTTCAGCTCCTTTATACCGGTTTTTGTCTAGCTACAATAAGCTGAGCACGCGTACAAACAACTTACTTAGACATATTTTCGAACAGTCTGAATGAATTCAGACGATACGTTCTCAGTTCTTGATCGATCTGTTTGTTTATTTCTTTTACAAAATGTTAACTGTGTATTTGTGTGACTCCATTCAATGAATTTAATATTGTACAATTTAATTTAATTTATCCTATTCTTATTTATAATTTAATGTAATAATGATGTCCTAATTTATTTGTTATTTTTATAGTTTCAATTTATAATTGTTATAATATTCCAATTTAACTAATTTATTTGTATTTTTATAGTTTCAATTTATAATTATTTTACTATTCCAATTTAACTGATGTTTTTTTTTACTAATTTCTTAATTATACTGTATTTTAATTTAACTACTTGCCATTTTAAATTCAATGTAAACTTTGTAAATTTTTAATTTTGTTATGATCATATATTTCCATTTTAATTTTTATTATTGATTATACAAGACAGTGCTGTGCACACCTATAAGTGACAAATTCACCGCAAAGCTGTTGATATAGAATATATTTAATGAAATGATTTAGTGAATAAGTCGTTGGTGTGTCAATAAATAAATAAATATTTTATTAGGACTGTTGATGTTTATAACGTCGTAATGGCAACTTTTCTTTTAAATCCTTAAGTGCCTGTAACATTTTAGCTGATTATTACATTGAAACTTCTGCAGAATTAACCCTGGCCATCATCATATCTCAAATTCATATTTTTTTACATGATATTATTCTACGAGCTGACATTATAGATCTACGCAATGCCAGGATTAGCTCCAGTTTCGCCTATAAAGCGAAAACATTAAGTAAGGCTGACACTCCAGAGCCACCTATCCGAGGAAGACCTACCTGGTACCTGACGGACGCTTCCTACGCCTTCGTCCTCCGTCCTTGTCTTCCATCCTCCGTGAAGGCCTCAACTACCAAGCGGACCGCCGGCGTGCCTCGCCGGAGGATTCTGAAGACCGTCCTACACCTACTGGGCTGCGCCTCATCCGAGGGCCGCCTCACCTGGCGGGCTGACAGCGTCCGCGCCGTGTCTCTCTCTCCTGCTACCATGCTGCGTCCTGTCCTGCTGCGTGGGCCCTCCTACGGATGTCCTCCGTGCCGCACATACACCAGCACCTGCCCTCACTTGCACCTGCACCTGCTCCTGCACCTGTACCTGCACCTGCACCTGCACCTGCACCTGGACCTACATCTGGATCTCCACCTCAGCCTCCTCAACCCACCTATCGCACATCGTCACCCATATACTCCACCTCCACTTTATACACACCTCTGCCATTCCATATCCATCCTTTTCTTGTAAATATATCTTTAATTGCTTTTACCTCCCTTTCTTTAATTTAATCTTACCCTTGACTTTAAAGTTTAGCTTTATTTGTCGCTACATGACATTACATTAATATAGAATTGATTCTAGTCGCCCCTTCCAAAAGGTGGTTATCGTATGGAGAAGAATAGGCAAGAAACTCCACCATATTTATTATTATAAAAATATGGGAAGACGATGCACATAAAATAAAATTACCATACCACATAATAGGTAAAAGAATTAAAATGGATTAATGAAACCATGACATATAAATTAACTATGTGGTAGATTCATGGTGCTCACATATAAATTACAAACATTATAAAAGTAAACGATTTTCATTTAAAAAGAAAGTAATAAGTCTGGAAGTGACTTTATGTAATTACAGAACGTCACTAAGTGTAAAAAAATGCAATTAAATTAGCAACCAGTTTGATTTTGTTTAGTTGTGATGACAATTTTCCAACCAGGAACAAAAAAAAGGGCTAGACAGGATGATCTTATGATCTGATGATCTTAACTTTTGACATTAAACTTCTTTTCCCAGGTAAGACGCTGTGCCAATTCGACACCGGTGGGGGGCTAGTGTTTGCCGAGGAAGACCGCTACTACCTCAGAGGAATTGCCTCCACAGCCACCGCCCCGACTTATGAAAATACACTGTGTAATATCGACGCGCTTAATACGTTCACACGGATATTGCCACATGAATATTTTATTGCGGAGTATCTTTAAGGTCAGCAAACCGAGCAGCAATATTCTCGAAGTTTTTCATTGATAATGAACTTAAACTTAATCACAACTGAAATAGAATTTAAAATAAAAATAGCGAGCAACTGATGATTCTTCGAGAAGTATGTTCGAGGGCGTTGTTACTCAAAACTGTCAAGTTTTGAGTAACAACGCCCTCGAACTAAAACTTGACAGCTAGAGACCGTGTCCGAGCATCTTGCTGGTCTGTCTGCGCTGACGCTTAGAGTGCTACCGCGAAGGAAACAGGGTTGGATAATTTATTGCAAAAAGTACCTACCTATAAAAAACATTTATGTATAATAATAATAATAATCTTTATTTTTCTTCTCTCTTCACAAAGGTTCACATAGCTTTAAACAGGGACAAGAAATATGGCGTTTTGACAAAAATGCATAAAATATGATCCTTTGTGAGACTGGCGTCCATCCCGTCCCAAGCCAGGCTCTCACTCAAAATTAAACCTAACATTAACATTACATTACAACGGTTACTTTTTTATAACTCTAGACAAATTATGTAGGAGAAAAAAAAACAAAAAAGAAAACATGTACTTATAACTTTAATAAAATAACCAAAAGAAAAAAAAATTAACAATAAAAAAAATAGATATAGTGTAATGTGTGTGTAGTGTGCAGGTGAAGTGTGCTGAGATGTTGAATGATGGTGTGAATGTGGGTGTGTAGGGTGTTAGTTACAGTAAGGTATCCGGAATTATTATTTACGAAGGAACTATGAGTAGCTGCTCCGTGGCATCATAGTCCAATTTTTGTAACCAGGTTGAGAGTGTTTTTTTGCAACGCTGTTTGGGTAGGGCGTATATAGACAAAATTCCGTTAATTTTGTTACACAAATAGTTTCCAAGAAAACCGAAATGTCGACGGGAAAAAGCAGTATGGTATCGAGTTGTGGGAGAAACTGCCTGTTGTTTGTTTAGGATTATATGTAAGAATAGAGTGTTTGCGCAAGATCGTATTTAAAATGAAAAGTTGACGTACAGTTAATAGTCCGGTTCGCTCATAAACTTCTCTGGTGGGGAATAAGAAAGGCAGGAAATTAGTAACCTTTAGAACGGCCCTTTGTGCACGTTCGATCAGGAGCATTGATGTTTTTGTCGCACCACCCCATTCAGTTATGCAGTAAGAGATTAGCGATTGCAATATAGGCATAATGCAAAATAGACTGATCGCAATATGCCAGTGTCTGCAACATGACGAAGATTTTTAAACACAAATATTAGTTTACGGATTCTAGTGGAAAGAGCATCTATGTGCGAGTGAAAACTTAGTGTGCTATCTCGCATGACGCCCAAGTACTATATTGAATCTATTTTATGAAGGTGGGGACGTAAGCAATAAGTATTATGAGACACAAGGCACGAGGATGAATGAGCGGTAATTTTGAGATTAAGGAGTGGATAAGTTTTTTTATGTAGAAAGAAATATATGTACTTTGTCTTATCTACATTGAGAGTGAGTCTATTATGAGCTAGCCATGACAACACCAAGTTCAACCCCATCTGTGCACAACTGTGAACCTCGGGCCAGGTGTCGGCTTCAAACAAAAGCGCTGTGACATCAGCGAAAGTTATGATCCTTCCGCTACAACAAAGTAAGTAAAGAGCTAAAATTAAAGAATCTTGATAGCCAAACATGCAAAAAGACTATGGATAAATATTTGAAAACACTAGACTACAATAGCATTGAAAATCTACTAAGAAAATTGATATAAACAAGGCATATAAATAATAAAGCACACAAAACTGCACACACACAGAAACATACATAAAAAATATACACAATATATAAATATACATACATACACACACCCAAAAACAAAACAACACAGACTATCCCAATCATTTCATTTAATTAATATAACCGTACTATGATTTACTAACGATTTAATATATAACGATGTAACTATATGACTAGTAACTGGAACCCTGTGGGAATCTGTTGTTCTACGGTTGAGGAAGACTATCCGTTCGTGATACAGTTTATACTAGTACGAGGGGATAGGGCGAATCAGTCCAAAGACAACCAAACCATTGTTATACAATCTGACACTTCAAATTCTCCAACTGTCTATTGTCAAAATAACTTAAGCTATTTTTGTATATCCCGGGTTTATTTATAAGTTGCTCTGTATGGTTGTCTCATAATTATTCATAAATAAAGATTATTATTATTGTTATTATTGCGCTGGGCATCTTGAGCTCACAGAGGTCGTTGATGAACGTCAAAAATAAAGGGGGACCGAGAATACTGCCCTGTGGGACGCTACGCTAATGCTTGTTTTGATAATAAAAAAATACTGAAATAACGATAAAGGCAATAACTTAGCTTGCACTATCTAAGATGATAATTACACGATTTTGTTCAAGAATTTCGATTTGGGAAATAACAATTTATAATGTTTGGGTATGGAACAGTTGAGCAGAGGTGGCCCAGTGGGTACGGCCGCGACTTCCAAAATGTATGTCATGAGTTGGAAGTTCGATCCCACGACATAGCCCAGCAGGTCACGCTACCCGAAACTGTTAAATCCCAATCAAACTTGAACCTTAATACTTTAGAGATAAAGTTGAAAATCTATTAAAGGAATGTGACAGGTTGTCGTAGCTCGATGTGTTGGCGTCTGTACAACTCTCAAATCTAAATACTTTGTGTAAATTATTAAAATTACCACTGCTCTCAAAATGGAGAATGAAAACATCGTGAGGAAACCGGCATGTTCTAGAACGAAAAATTCGAAAACATGTGACATCTACCAACCCGCACTGGGCCCGCGTGGTGTATAACGGCTCCTCTCACAGAGAGGCCTGTGTCCCAGCAGTGAGAACATTATAGGCTAATTATTTTATAATTATAACAGTTACTGCACCTCTTATATCGATTTGGTGCAAGTATTCAATTTCATCCTGTATTATGTTATTAGATGAAGTAAATGTAATGGCTGTGTTTTTCTATCTGATTTTTAATAAATGTTTTGTTAGTAGGCAGTTTTTTTTTGACACTGATTGAGCTAAATTCCTCTTATAAACATTTTGAAAGACATTTGCAAATGGGAAATACATATGAAGCAATGGGTTATCAATATCCTTCAAAATGATTCAAATTGTGATTGAGTGTGCAATTTAAGGTGCTACTGACTTGTATGGATCAGAATGTTAAGCCACAGGGGACGCAACCCAGTGCTGGGCACGCCACAATTGCGGCGATAAGTCCCCTCTTTGAGGAGTGGCTAATAGAGAGGCGCCACGGCGCCCTCGCCTTCCGCCTGACACAGTTCCTCACCAGACACGGTTGTTTCGGGAGGTTCCTGTTCAGGATAAAGCGGGAGGAAACGCCAGGGTGTCCTTCGGGCGATCCACACCACTGTGTGGATCGCCCGAAGGACACGGTGGAGCATACGGTGGAGGTCTGCCCGGCTTGGGCGGAGCACTGCCGTGTCCTCGTGGCGGCGATCTCTCGCGTCCGGCCCTGGTCCAGGCCATGGTACGGAGCGATAGTGCATGGGAGGCCGTCACCTCCTTCTGCGAAGCAGTAATGCTCATAAAGGAGGAGGCGGAGCGCGTGAGGGAGAGGCAATCACTGCGCCCTCACGCCCCTAGTCGCCGCAGGAGACGCCCTGGACGGGAGTCAACAGCCGACTCCCGGCCACCGTAGGCGCGTTCGTCGTTGTAAGATGGAAGCTTTTATAGACAATAACAAACATCTTTCTAATATATTAGCATAATTTTATTATTATGAATATTGATATATTTGACATGAATAGGCATTTTAGTAATGTTTTTGACTCGGGAATCAAATTTCGAAATTTGATTCCCGATTGTCTATAAGAGCTTCCATCTTACAACGACGAATTTATAAAAACGATAATTCGATTTTAAATATGTCCTACCAAATAAAATCATTCCCTCACCCTATTACGAATATTCGATTTCTGAAGGTATCGAACGATTTTTACAATTTAGGAACGCAACCTTAAGTTTTTAGTACCGGGCAACACTCTCAAATGATTCAAGATGGAGTAATAGTGTTCTGTGTTCAAGATGACGATTTCTTCTCAACCGTAGGTGAGTTTGTGCAAAAACATATTATATAAAAAATTGCTAAGAGTTACATTTATAGCGATCATTACCTCACGTTACATGCATGTATTAAACATTTTAGTATAATGTATATAACTTGTTGTTTTTATGCGTTTTTGGGAGTAAAATGCATATTCGAAATGTAACAAGCAAATTGAGGTTATGTGCCGGTGCCTCTTTCGTCCAATTGTTTATCTACATCGGAGCACAATGATTCTATTTCTGACTGTAATTCATCAAAAGTTTTGAATAAGTCTTGAAACTTAGCTAATCTCAATGAAAGCTCATTAGCTTGTACACTTGTAATATCACTAGACTTCAAGCCCTGAATGGTACTTACATAGTCTAGGAATTTAGTTAACCTACCCTTTATAGTGCCCCGCCTTTTAATCAACTCTTTATTTTTGACCTTCAGGTCGGTATCCACACTGGGCATTGTGCTATTAATTAGATTGCCTATTTAAACACTATAACACTACCTAATGAGCTGATGTGGTAATGCAAAATGATTGGCGTCATAAAATGACTGTAATCGAGTAATAATAGGGGTTAAAGTATGAAATTGCCGTTTTATTGTAATAGGTACTTCGAATTGACATAGAACCTTCATGGTTTGAGATTTTTGAGTGAAACTTTTTTCAAAAGGTACCTATGAAGATCTTCTTTTAAAAAAATGTGCAACATTCGATTATCGACTTTCAGTTGTTTTTTTTTATTCAGCTTAGACAAGAAAGATGGATACTTCGAAAATTCGAGTTATTTTTGAATATATATACGAGTTCTGACGCGGAACTAACGCGGCAGAAACAGCTCGCAATATCAATCTTGCGTTTGGAGAGGGGACTGCTAATGAACGCACCGTGCGATTCTGGTTTAAACGCTTTCGTGACGAAAACTTTGATTTGAAGAACGAAACACGTGGACGACCGCGCCCACACAGGTGAATAACAATGAATTGAAAGAGATGGTGGAAGCCGATCCGAGCCAAACTACCCAGGAATTAGCGGCATGGTTTAACGTTACCTTACCAACAATATTGACTCATTTGCGTCAAATCAATAAAATAAAAACAAAATGAGAAATGATTTGAGGAACCTCATGATTTGAGAAACCGTTTTAACTCTAGAGGAACTGCAATTAGAAACCATTCGTCACCCTCCGTATTCGCCAGACCTTGCTCCAACGGACTACCATTTTTTTCGTGATTTGGACAATTTTCTACGTGATAAAAATTTTTCTTCTCAGGAGGCCGTACAAAATGCTTTCACGCAGTTTGTCGAACCTAGATCACGAGAGTTTTATCGCAAAGGCATAAATGACCTTTCTATTAGATGGCAGCAATGTATACCTAGATAATAATGGTAATTATTTTGATTAAATAAAAATGTTAAATAAAAAAAAACGAATTTCAATTGTTCAGTACAAATCGGCAATATCATACTTTAACCTCTAATATTAGCCGGCACCGGTGCTTCCATCATGGATTTTATTTTCTGTGTTGATTTATCTTTTTTTTTTTTTTGTTTTTCTCGGGGGGAAAATCCTCATGGACATCCTCCGCCCTGGGGAAGGCAGAGGGGCATGCCGGACTCTTACCGGCTAAAAACCACCCCGGTGTTCCCTTCCTGTGCCTATGGCCAGGGGGGCGTGGATGAATGCGCGATACCCGTGCCCCCACGGGTATCGCGCATTCATCCACGCCCCCGGCAGGGATTGGCCCACCAGATGTTTGTAGGCGGGCCCCGTCACCCTCTGCGGCCGTCACCCAGTGGCCGCAGGAACTCCAACTAAGAGGCGCGCGCGGAACACTACACCACCGCCTCGAGGCCTGTTTCTGATCGGGCGACAGACGCCCCTAGTCTGTCGCCCGCAGGCCGCGCCCTATGGTGGCCGGAGATCGTCCGCCACCCTGCGACGCCCGGTGCGTCTGCTGCGAGCTGGGAGAGAGGTAACAGCTTCTCTCTCCCTTTCCGCCGCCTCCTTTGCCGACATTACGTCCTCACAAAAGGAGGCGACGGCCGTCCAGGCGCTCTCGCTCTCGACCATGCATGAAATGACGGCCGGAAGCGAGAGGTCGCCCGCAGCCTCGACTGCCGCGACTAAGTCACGGCGCTGTACTGCCCAAGCTGGGCACTCCTCCAACGTGTGCAGCGCCGTGTCCTCGCGGCAGCTGTCACAGTGGTGACATTCGGGCGTCGGCTCCCGGCCTATCCGACAGAAGTACTTCCCGAAACACCCATGTCCGGTAAGCACCTGCGTCAGCCGGAAGCTGAGGGCGCCGTGGCGTCTCTCCAGCCACTCCTTCATCACGGGTCTTACCGCCGCTATCGCGGCGTGCCCGTGTTGTTTTATCTAGTCCATATTTATTTATCACGTATTTACCTCGTCGTTGAAAAACATACACTTTTCTTTTTTTGAAGTAAGTCCCGCGTCTTGTAATTTTAGCAGCACTTGATAATTATAGTCTAATCAGGGGCTCAGATCTAGTTTTCCCGGTTCCACTACACTATTTATATACAGCCCCTCATCTCGTACTGTTTGAGAGCCCGCATTGTGCTCTCTTTTCCTATTTTTAACACGTTTTAACGTTGAGAAAGAACAAAGAACGTTCACCACTGCAGTTGGCGATCATGAGAGATAGATAAATGCGCAAGGCAATTTCTACGTTTGGGAAACAAGATTCTAAAGAATTATTTAACAAAAGCTTGTAAAATTGCAGTTCCAGAGCTTCGTGCTTCTTGATGTCAATAATAATAGCCGCATCACATTTTAGCGAACTGCACTAATTTGTCGCCTAGGCTGTCCTCCAAATCATCTGCCTAAGCACTGTAAATAATTTTTCAAAATCTCTTCTGTTGGAAGACATTTCTGTCGGAATATTCCAAAAACGGCAGTAATTTTATGATATACTATCATACGTTTAGCTAAAAGCAGTCTGTACGTTTTCAATAATGACAATTCACACCTGCTTCGGTAGGCATTTGTGTCTTCCTTGTCTTGGTTTATTTGAAATAAATGCTTTAAGTTTGAGTGGCTCGTGCGACTATTATTGATTGAAATATCGATATCGCGGCACTCGTCTCGTCTGCGACTCGCTCAGTGGAAACGCACCGTAATTTCGTACGTGTCTGATTCAATGACTCACTGTCCATAACTTCATTCCATTTGATTCCATACACTTTAGTAATAGACTAATTGTTGAGGATGGCTATGAGATGCTTTTAGCAAGGAAATACGATTAGAGCTTTTAAACGTATATGTGGGGTAAAAATACATGGAATAAAACTAATGCATAAATTAGTTACATTTTATATTTACTAACAAAGCAACACAGTAATTATTTGTACAACGAAATGATGTAGTAATAATATTATATGATGACATCAAAACAATATAGCACAAAAATAACAATAATCATAAGCATTTTGCGAAGAAACATAATAAATATTTATTAAGAGCAACTAAAATAAAACATACCTGACCGTTCAGAACTGTCTTGCCGAGTCCGTAGTCGAACAAAGTCTGACCGGTCGAGCCACTTGCGCGCTCTTTTATACTATGGCCTGCTTGTCAGTGGGTGGGGGTGAGTAGTCAACCGAACAACTTATTAAACCGGAAGTTACTCCAAAAATTACGTTAATATTTTTAAATAAATCCAAAATGTAATATTTCTCCCACACGGCCATTCTGACGAGCAGCCATTATGGCTCGTGAATATCAATTAAATTAATTAATTGTTAATTGTTTAATTGTTCATTGGAACACAACATAATTTCTAATAAACTTCAACAATAAATTCAATTATAAAAATCACAATAAAATAGCCTCGGTAAAAAACCTTACATGAAGGCACAGCCTAAACATTTAATAAATTAATGCCTCGGTAAAAGCCTTAACTAAGGCACGGTATAAACATTTAATAAAGTATTGCCTCGGTAAAAGCCTTATATAAGGCGCGGCATAAATGATAATGTGGCCTCGGTAAACAATCCAATAAGGACACGGCCAAATTAGCATGCTTATTACCAAGCACTCATCCAACACCTGGCCAGTATGTAATGGATGCGCACTAGACAATAACTTACTAATCTTCAGAATCTAGTGATTCTGTGAGTTCAGTTCCCATATCAGAAGAAACAAGTCTCAGATTTTCATGAGAAACATACAAATCGTTTCCAGTACTATGAACTTTTACAGGGTATCGTTCATTATCATGAATATTAGTTATAACGCATGGACCTTTATACTTACTGTCAAGTTTCTTAATAGCACGTGGCTTGGCTTTATTTTTGTCAAACTGAATTTTTTGTATCGCCGCGCGTTTGTCTATGCAATGTTTTGCTACCTCTCGACAAGCATAAAGGTCTAAGCGTTCAATATCATTTATAAGAGCAGAAATGGCTGGAGGCGACCGATTGCAACCCATGAGAAGCTGAAAGGGAGTTTGTCCAATAGTTTTATTAAATGTACAATTGATGGCTAGTTGGACTTCCCCGACAGCATCCTTCCAGCTTCTCCGAGTAGTATTCTCGATTACCGTGAAACAGTCAGTTAGGACCTTCATTAGCCTTTCGACCTGGCCATTTGCACGACTGACACCTGTTGCGATAAAATGTAATTCGATAGACCGTTTTGGCTAAAATTTCGAAGTTCTTTTCCTGTGTACGACGCCGCTTGATCACAAATTATTCTTTTGTGGGTTCCAAAAGTACAGACCAGATCTTTAAGACAGTTTACAGTAGCATTTGCAATAAGGTTAGTCACAGGTTTTAAAAAACAATACTTAGAAAAGGCATCAATAAAAACTACGGCATATTGCTTCTTGAGTTTGTTACCAGTAAGTTTGCCTGTGGTATCCATATGCACAGTATGAAAAAGTACAGGTACCTTATCAATGGGATGCAGGGTAACTTGACGAGAACCAGATTAGCTCTTGGCTCATATCTACGATAATTTTTACACATGTTTGGAAACCAAAACTGTTCCCGAATTTTTTCTAAGGTTTTCTCCCAGCCTAAGTGCTTAAGAGAGTCATGATACAACTGAATTATGTGCCGTCTATAAGATTTAGGAACAAACAAAGATTTTTTCATTTTGTTATCTTTTGTACTATAAATTCGATACAGTAAGTTATTAAGAATTTCATAACTAGAGGCTAAATTTTTATCTAGAGTAGGTACAATTTCGAATGGAATCTATCAAATTCTTGGTTTCCAAATCATTGTGGTGTTCAGTTTCTAACCAATCACTATAATTTAAAACATTATTTATGGTGAGAATTGCTGAGTTTCTACTGAGAAAGTCTACATGGGGAATACGCTCTCCTTTACGATACTCGATGTCAAAATCAAATGATTGTAAGTATCGTCGTAAGTATAACCATCGATGAACACGGGGTAAAAGCTCTTTTTTATTCCTAGATGCTTTTAGCGAATTACAATCCGTCACGAGCTTAAAACTTCTGCCAAACAGGTAGTGCCTAAAATATTTTATGGCTTTAACCACTGCAAAAGTTTCAAGCTCGTACGAATGATACCGTTTTTCGGTGTCGGTGGTGCGTATACTGAAGTACTCTATGACTCTAAGCTGAACATCGTGTTTCTGAAATAACACAGCACCAAAACCAGTGGAACTGGCATCAGTATGAAGTTCAATAGACTTCGTTGGATCGAATAAGGACAAAGTTGGTTCCGAAGAGAGATATTGAATAATTTTTTCTCTTGCTGAATCATGATTTGATGTCCAGTTCCACTTGGCACTAGCCCTAGTTAAATCATATAAAGGGCTCATTCTTTGAGAGAAGTTTGGTATAAATTTTCTAAAGTATCCCGCAAGGCCGCAAAATTGGCGTACCTGTTTCACTGTCTGAGGGACAGGAGATTTTAAAAAGGCTTGTACTTTCCCAGGGCTAGGTCTAACTATAAATTATCAAGACCTTCATGTGCAGAGTTGGAGAATACGATCACATCATCGATATATTATAGATCAAGACGAATACATCAACATAAATTTTAAGAGCTGCACTGATGGCCCTCTTAAAAACCGATGGTGCATTATACAATCCAAAAAGCATACGTGAAAACTCATATTGCCCATCGGGTGTGACAAATGCAGTTTTTTCAGTGGAGTCAGGAGCTATAGGTATTTGACGAAAGCCTGCGGCCCGGTCGAGGACTGTAAAAAACTTGGCATTCACGAGTTTACAAATATGGTCATCGATCAGTGGGAGAGGATAATGATCCCTTACAGTATTAGGGGAGAGTGGGGGAATTGAGAACGGCGGGTAATTGGGAATAGCTAGGTTAAGTAATACTTTCCCCCGCACTACACCGCTCCGCACCCGTTCAACAGACGCGTCTTGCCCCCCTCAGTGCGTACGCGACAGTTGAACGGGTGCGGAGCGGTGTAGTGCGGGGGAAAGTATTACTTACCTAGCTATTCCCAATTACCCGCCGTTCTCAATTCCCCCACTGTCCCCTACTATTAAGTTCTCTGTAGTCGACATTTCCCTTCAAGAGTTTGCTAGCAAACATGGCGTCAAACATCTTCGTTCTTCCCAGGTGTGCATGTTGAAGAATTTTAATCTCTTTTTGTAAGAACGAATTTTTTAGTTAGTCCCACAGAAAAAGCCAGATGCCAAACGAAGCGTTTTTGGACACGTTCAAGACGCAAACTATTTGTAGCGTAGTGTGACCGCCACACCACACTGCAATACTCTAATATTCTACGTACATACTAAACTCTGATAAAGTAAGATTTTAGTTTTAATTTGACGAAAACATTGTCTTATGACAAAACCCATCATCCTGGATGCTTTTTTAGAAATGTGATCTAAGTGTGGTGCAAAGGTTAGTTTCTGATCGAACAGAACTCGAAGGTCAAGTATAGTGTCCACTTCATTAACTTTGTCCTCATTTATGTAATACGCTGTCTTTATTGGATTATTTTTTCTTATTAAATCAAATCAAAATATTTATTTGGTAGAATATGGTACATAAGGTGTTACAGTAAATTTGTTTCAGCATATCCTGCCATAACATGGCGTGCAAATGTATTCACACTCAGCGATGTCACCTAATCTAACTTACAGATTCTATTGATTTGTCTTCTAGATAGTCCTTAATAGTATAATATCTTTTAAATATTAATAGTTTGAAAAGTATTTTTTTAAACTTGGTCAGCGGTTTATATTTGACGTGGTAAGTTTTTTTCGAATTCAAATACATTTCATTACTTTTACACCATTGAATTAGACTATTAAGGTCCATGTGTAAGAGTGAGGCATCTATGTTAGATTCAACAATTCTAAGAAACATCAAATCGTCCGCATACATAAAAAATTTAGAGTGCTGTAGACAGTTGGGGATGTCGTTAATGAAACAGTTGAATAATATTGGGCCAAGATGAGAGCCATGTCCCACATGGCTCTCATCTTGGCCCAATATTATTTCTCAATATTATTAGATTCAACAATTCTAAGAAACATCAAATCGTCCGCATACATAAAAAATTTAGAGTGCTGTAGACAGTTGGGGATGTCGTTAATGAAACAGTTGAATAATATTGGGCCAAGATGAGAGCCATGTGGGACTCCAGAGGAGATATTATATACGTTAGATTGATAACCGCTTACCACAACAAAAAAAGATCTACCTCTCAAGTATGAAATCACCCATTCAAGCAAGCCACCAGTGATACCATAAGCACGCAACTTACAAGATAAGATTTTGTGGGAAACTTTATCAAAGGTCTTGCTGAAGTCAAATTAGAGCTTGAGGATCGTGATCCAACAAAACCATGCTGATGATCGCTAATGAATCATTTTAGATGGTTTTGGAAATACGGGCAGAGCAGTGACTCAAACACTTTAGCAAACGTAGAAAGGATTGAGATAGGCCTATAGTTAGTTATGTCATCGTTGCAATCTGATTTATGTATAGGCACTACCTTCGCCATTTTCCATTTTAAAGGGAAAACGCTAGAAGATATGGATTTGCTGTATATAAGAAAAAGAGGGCACACTAATTCCTCTGCACAAGACGTAATAAATAATGGCGGTATGCCATCAGAGCCAGCTCCTTTGTTAATATCTAAACCTTTAAGTTTTTTATGTAATGTCTCTCTGCTAATTGTTGGACTTGTTAAACATAAACTACTATTTTCGAAAGATTTTATTAATAATTTAGTATCAAATTCCTTGCTCAATTCGTGAATTGACAAGAAGTTGGTAGCGAACATCTCATATATTACTGTTCCATCAGATGTGGACATTGATCCATTTTCCATAGTCATAGGGTAGGTACTAGACCCTCTTTGTTTATTTTTTACGTGCGTCCAAAATAACTTAGGGTTGTTTTTAATTCATTTTCAAGACCATCAATATACTTAAACCTTGTAATAAGAAGTGGCCAATAAATCGCAACGCTTAGATACTAATTAATTTTAACTCAATCAAGTCCATTGGGTTTTTTATATTTATTGTATCGCCTTCTAATATTATTTTTTAAATTTAACATTTTAATAAGTTTATGGTCACTGAGGATATTTACGTTTCTTTGATACCCGTGACGGAATAAACTGATGTATAGCGTAGTTAAGCGTCTCGTAAAAAAACATCCAAAATCTCATTCGCACTATCTCTACCCTAAAATAATTTACCCCAATCTACTTGTTTTAAAAAATTACGAACTGTTTCATAATTCGCAGTAAGAAAATTAAGTCCAATCTTGTCACTATTGTATGGCAGACTGACGTCCCTACCCTTTTGAACGCCAGAGTATAAACGTACCGCCGTACCCCTGACGCCAGGCCACTTTTTCTGTCAAATGACCTTCATTAAAAATAGGGATTCCAGTAATGAATGATTTAAACTTTTTATTTCATAATATGGTGCGACGTGTATTTTGTCATATATTTGTGACGTTGGCGTTCAGGGTAAGATTTCGTTTGTCACATACCTATATGTGACAATGGCGTTCAAAAGGTAAGATTGAGGAGCACAATTACCGAGTTGTAAGTCGAACGACTATATACTAGTTAGTCTGTGGTGTACCATTTACGTAATAAAATAAATATGTACATAATATAATAATAAACATGAAAAAAAATATAATGATAATGTTATGATGATGATGTAGTTGTGTGTTGTATTATGTATTTGAGAAATAAAAATGTCTTGAACCATAGATAGCACGAATTTTACCAACTTTTTGCCCACAGATGACAACCAAATCGTTTCAAATGGACTGGAGGGATGGATGGTATAGAGATGGCTAAGTCGAATGCGCCGCCGCCGCCAAGATTCAGAAAAATAAAGATTGCATTCGCGGTGGTGACCCCTGTTCTGGTGATCATTATTTATGTTGCGCTGGCATTAACTTTGGAGAACCAGGTAAGTCAATACCAACGATGGTTAAACCGACGACTGAGGGAAACTGACCGGTGATACGCGGACTCATGGTATACTCTTATTTATAAAGGGTATATCTGTCACATAAGAAATAAGAAAAAAAAATGGGAATGTCTCATTTTGTTTTTTTGTTTTTACTGGTTAACCCATCTATGTCTATGGTAATTTCATTCCCATCCCAACCACTAGTTTTTCAAATACTCAACAGATGTCGCTAAAATACGTTTTTATCTATGCCCTAAGCGAAAAAATTGAAAATGTAATACATACCCGTACAGAAGGAGGATTTTCCAAAAATTTACAGTTTGTATAGTGGTAATCTTTTTTACTTTTTACATATTTGATTGAAGTGGAATAGTATATTATACTGGGTGTCTCAGAATAAACTCATTAGTTGAATGTGTTCTAAGAACCAAATGCGCAGAACGCGTGTTACATATTCGCATAGCACCTAAACCACTGACAAGAATTTACCTAGTTAGCGCGAATTGCATCAGCCGCGGACATGAGGCGCCGACGCAGCACAATGTGATGCAGCCCGACACCGGACATCGCGGCCTTCGTAAAATCGTCACTTTTGACACAGCATCGGTCAACCGTCGACTATTTTAGCTATTAATTAACATTATAAATTCTATAAAATAAATTAATAAGGTAAAACGGAGAAAAACGGAAAAAAAGGTAAGGTACCGTATACCCGGTACCTACGGTAAGGTATTTTTTTTTTTTTTTCAATCCTCCGGCTACAGCCTTCGTAATTGGCGCAGTCGGTAGGATACTCGCGGGCCGGTTCGCGAGAGTAAAATTGTTAGGATCGCGAGTCACCCGGGTGGCCATCGGGCACCGTACGAGTATCCTGAACCTACAAGAGCTGCAGTCCGGAGGAGTATACATAATAATAATATTGCCAATAAGCCTGATATAGTGGTGGTGGATCGATCAGAGCGGCGCGCAATGATTGTTGACATAACCGTCCCGCATGATGAGAACCTCGTGAAGGCCGAGAAAGATAAACAAATCAAGTATCTTGACTTGGCTCGCGAGGTTGTCGACATGTGGGATGTGGACTCAGCGATCATTGTGCTGATAGTCGTGACAGCCAATGGCTTAATAGCCAAGAGCCTCGACCAACACCTGAGGAGGCTCTCGTTGGGCAGCTGGATCAAGGGCTTGATTCAGAAAGCGGTACTTCTGGACACGGCTCGCATTGTCAGGAGGTTCCTCTCTCTGGAGCCCTGACCGCCGGTAGCTTGGACCCTGTTCCCGATACCGGTGGGCTACTATTTTTTATATTTTTAAATGTTTTTATAATTTTTATATTCAAATATTTAAAAATATAATTTATATGTGTAATTTTGAATAAAGGAAATAATAATAATAATATCCCTGGACATTTCACACAGCACCATTTGTCCCAAGCTAAGCAACCTAATGCTTGTGTTATGGTAACAAGATGGCTGATAAACTACTTATATACAATTTTTTTTTTTTTTGTAAATACATACATATTAAAGATAGAAAAACACCCAGACTCGGAACAAATACATGTAGGTCATACAAATATTTGTTCCGTGCGGGAATCGAACCCGCGACACGCATGCAAGTTAAGTTATGCAAGTTAAGTTTAGTTAAGTAGAGCTCCGCCTTGAATATGGTCTTAACATAAAAAGAGATTCGACCAATTGTATTTGACTCGAAAATTTCGAACAGCTCCATAGAAATGTCGATAGATGGCGCTAAGCGTCAGTTGTATCGCGCTATTGTTTCATTCCTAAATAAGTTTTATAAAAAAAACAGTTGCTGTTGAAGAATATTATAGTTAGTTCAGAGAACGTTAAAGATTACTTAAGACAACAATAAATCATTCGTAATTACCAAGAAGGAAAAACAAATCACCGTGGTATAACTGAATGTTTCCTTGCGTTATCACATCGCTATTATTGGCCTAAAATGAAACAAAATATATCAAAATATATTAACGAATGCAGTATTTGTGGACAAGCAAAATACGACCGAAACCCAATTAAGCAGAAATTCTCCATAGTTCCTCCTCCAACTAAACCTTTCGAAATTATACATCTTGATCTTTTCACAGCACAAAATGAGAAATTTCTTATCTAAGTTGACGCTTTCTCGAAATATGCGCAAGCATATCATCTCAGAGATGGTACCGCATTACATAAGTGTCATTCAAGCTCTTTTAACGTTTTGCACCCATCATGGCGTTCCTTATACTATAGTTACAGACCAAGGACCTGAGTTCACTAATGCATTATTTTCAGAATTTATCCGTCTCCAATAAGATACAGCATCATAAGATACTTGCACATACCCCCAACGATAATGGTATATGTAGTAGAGCGCTTTCATTCTACTATCCTCGAACATCTCAGAATCCTGAAGTTAGAAAAGAGTAATGAACCTGCCATAAATCTTATGCCCTATGCTGTTTTAGGTTATAACAGCTCTATACATAGCTTCACTAAGTGTAGGCCTATAGACCTAATCACAGGACACTTTGATCCTCGCGATTATTTAGATTTGAACTTATCTGAGCACCTATTGCAAAATTACTTAGGTACAGGACCATAAGAAACGGCTAACCCAAGTGTACGAAATAATAAATGAAACCGAACGCAACGCGTAGAACGCGTACGCGTAGTGAATGTAAGTTGTGAGTGTGAAGTTCAGTTGTGTCTAGTGAGCCGCGTGTAACCTGGGTGCGGCTCACTAGAGGCGTCAGTCCGGTGGTGTGGGGTCGTCGTCCGCTACCAGGTCGCGGGGCAAGGGTTTCGCGTCGGGGGGGCGCGCGTGCCAGGGCGCAATATCCTGGACATGCGGCCAGGAAGATGCGTCGGCACGCGCGAACATTCCCTTCGCGAGGTGCCGCACAAACTCATCCAGGCTCTCAATCCCGAGGTCGCGCTGGATGACGTCATTCCTCACGTAGCGAGGAGCGTCAACTATGGTCCGCAACGCATAGTTTTGTTGCGTGCGGCGCGTTTTCATCATAGGACTGAATTAACTGAAAATAGGAATAAAAATCGCGAACCTGAGAAGGAATATAACCCTGATCAACAAGTATTTGTTCGCAATCCCCTAGCTAGAAGACAAAAGTTAGCTCCGCGTTTTACTTAAGACATAGTCCTAGCCGACTTTCCTGTACATATTTATACCAGAAAGAAACGAGGCACTGTTGCAAAATCCCGTCTAAAGAGGAGCCCTAAAGAAACGAGGCCCTGTTGCAAAATCCCGTCTAAAGAGGAGCCCTAAAGAAACGAGGCCCTGTTGCAAAATCCCGTCTAAAGAGGAGCCCTAAAGAAACGAGGCCCTGTTGCAAAATCCCGTCTAAAGAGGAGCCCTAAAGAAACGAGGCCCTGTTGCAAAATCCCGTATAAAGAGGAGCCCTAAAGAAACGAGGCCCTGTTGCAAAATCCCGTCTAAAGAGGAGCCCTAAAGAAACGAGGCCCTGTTGCAAAATCCCGTCTAAAGAGGAGCCCTAAAGAAACGAGGCCCTGTTGCAAAATCCCGTCTAAAGAGGAGCCCTAAAGAAACGAGGCCCTGTTGCAAAATCCCGTCTAAAGAGGAGCCCTAAAGAAACGAGGCCCTGTTGCAAAATCCCGTCTAAAGAGGAGCCCTAAAGAAACGAGGCCCTGTTGCAAAATCCCGTCTAAAGAGGAGCCCTAAAGAAACGAGGCCCTGTTGCAAAATCCCGTCTAAAGAGGAGCCCTAAAGAAACGAGGCCCTGTTGCAAAATCCCGTCTAAAGAGGAGCCCTAAAGATTCCGTATTGTTACATGATGTTACTGTTGCTGATACTCCAAATGACGCAAGGACAAGAAGTAACGATTGATCCTTTAGGAAACGGCCCTGGAATACTACCATTTAATCTAGGAACGACGCGTATAGTTTCTCACTATCATTCATTTCTTAATTATGTTAATCTCAATAGTATACAATCTCAGATAGACACAGTTAGTACCAAATTGACTGATTTTAGATATAAATTAAATAATAGGACATCCCTATTATTTGAACCGCACATGAATTACCTTTCATCTAAATTAGCTAAATTAGCGATGGTCTCTAGGTTCTAGGTTCCGTTATCAAGAGCATATCCGATAATCTTGACCAAACTGATGCAAATTAGATACAATAATGCTATAAAAATCCTCCAGGAAAATGAGTAGAGGATACAGTCTCAACTTAATCAGCATGTTAGTCTATCTAAAACTTGGGTTTCACAAAATGCCAACTTATTAACTAATATAACTAGAAACCAAGAGAGAATAGGTAATGTTTTAAATCAGATAATGAATAGTACGGTAAACTTCGACTTCATCCACTACGCCCAGATGGCTCAATACCTAACCATCATAAGTGATAACATAGATGATCTGTTAGGAGAACTCCATAAACTAGAGTACACTTTAGCCTTCATACGTGCATTAAGCACACCGCATATGGTAATTAGCATAGCTGAGACTAGGAATAATTGTTAGTATATTAAGGATTTTATATTCAAACGATGAAATCCTTGAATTAGAATTCAGAGACTATTACGACATAATTATGCTAGGATACTTCTACATAGAAAATCAGATAGTTATAGTATTTAAGGTGCCGACTGACTTCTCTCCAACCCTCCAATCCTTTATAAACTGTCCATTGTCCCTAACAAGAATAATAAAATCCTTGTACCTACCTCACCTTTTATTGCGATTCCTGGACATGATTCTATGTACATGGAGGCTGAATGCCCGAAGGCAAATTCTCTGTACCTCTGCGAAGCAAAATCAAAGTACAAGACCGAAGACGACCCGAATTGTATCCAGCATCTGATCTCCAAGCAAGAACTTCTGCCATCTTATAAGCTGTCCTCAGTCGCCTTGAAGAAAGAAGCTGTAGAGCAACTCGACGAGGAACATTACACCATCAGTTTCCCAAATCCAACCAATGTTAAGATATTATTATGCAGACATGAAAAATATAAAACCCTTGACGGAAGTTTTCTGGCTATCATCCCGCATAATTGTCATATTAGAACGCCCGAATTCACTATAGCGAACTCTAACAATCACATCATGGGATTCGCTCTGGAGGCTATGCAACTGCCTACATATATTGAAGACATAAAAACGTCAAGTGACTCACCAATCATACTACACTCTGCTGACCTAGAAAACCTGCACTCAATAAATACGAAGATCATGCTACAGACTCCAGCTAAACTAAACGAAGCAAGTGATACAGCTCTCTACCATACCACGATTCCAATCTATCTAATATTATCCGGTGCAAGTGCACTCATAACCGCACTGGTTATCGACGACATCGAGCGAAACGTCTTCATAAAAGTCAACCAAAGGAAATGGATGGTGCTACATCCTCTGGAAATTATGCTGAAATTCAAGAACAAAGTAGAACCAGTCCTAACAAGATGAGAATTGATCACAGCAACATTTCATCATCTCTCGCACACAAGATTTCGAAATAGTTGCTTATCTTCGGGGGGAGGTGTTACATATTCGCATAGCACCTAAACCGCTGACAAGCATTTACCTAGTTAGCGTGAATTGCATCAGCCACGGACATGAGGCGCCGACGCAGCACAACGTGATGCAGCCCGACACCGGACATCGCGGCCTTCGTAAAATCGTCACTTTTGACACAGCATCGGTCAACCGTCGACTATTTTAGCTATTCATTAATATTGTAATTTCTATAAAATAAGTTAGGTTAAATAAATTTTGTATTTTTTTCAATCCTCCGGCTAAAGCCTTCGTAATTCGCGGGGTGCGGAGGGAATAATAATGATAATAAGTCTATCGATGCTTAAGTTTACAGAAAGGGGTACAGTGTTTGGAGCCTCCTTTTAAGCAAACAATGCCTGTGTAAGGAAACTCCGCTCTTCCATAGTACAGCATTTTTACTTATTCTGGTTAACAAAAACCGTATAGGTACAGACGCCAGCACATCAAGCTACTACAATCTGCCAAATTTCTTTAATAGAGTTTCAACTTTATCGCTAAAGCATTAGGTTCAAGGTTGATTGGGAAAATTTGACAGTTTCGGGTAGCTTGACCTGCTGGCGTCCGTACTTAAAAATAATATTGAATAAAAAATACATAAGTACTAAAATAAAATGATGGATGTTAGTGAGAGTTATGTTTCGGGTGACATCTGTGCGTATTGTGTTTGTCTGCGAGAATGTATGTGAGAGTGTATGTGAGAGTTTATGTGAGAGTGTATGCGAGGGTTTATGTGTGAGTGTTTGTGAGAATGTAGGTGAGAGAGTATCTACTGCTTTATGTGCTCCAAAAGTGCCTCCGTGTCATCATATGTAAGTGTCATTATCCACTTTGTTATTATTTTCTTACATTCATGATTTCTTTTCGTGTATATGTAAATAATTTTGTTATACATAAATAATATCTGTCTGAAATGGGAGTATCTGTCACATATTATGTGATATGGCTACATCCTACCTACATACTGCATACTTGACTGCCCCGTTGGTCTCGTGGTTGCAAGCGCGACTGCTGAACGTGGGGTCCTGAGTTCGATTCCCGGGACGGACAAAGTGATATTTGGTTTTCGATATAGGAATTGCTTAGTAACAGTCCGGAGTTTGGAAGTTGGTGGTTTAATACCCCCGTGGCTCGGAAAGCACGTAAAGCCGTTGGTCCTGCGCCTGATCTCTCGCCGGTCGTGTCGGATTGCCGTCCCATCGGACTATGAGAGTAACGAAACAGAGTGCACCTGTGTTTACGCACACACTTGTGCACTATAATATCTCCTGCGTACCTGGCTAGTCTCCGTTGATATTGACCACTGTGACCGAAATCGGTCGGGAGGCTATTACTGCATACTTGGTGTAATAATACATATAAATTGCATTGTTTAATAGAAATCGAAGAAATGTGTCGTGCCTGCATATCCTGAGAACGGTAAATACATAATAAAGAGAGTTCCAACCGCGAAACCTGGCGATAGGTTCGAGTCACTGGAGCTGACCGCCATTTGTCTACCTGGCTACAGAGCCATAGAGACAGGTGTAGTCCTCTGTGTCCGTGGAACATGGAGTAATTGCTGTCCAAAATGCATTCGTAAGTATTATAATATTATTTTTATACGCTTTGTCGCCACCCGGTGGCAACTGGGAATTTCATTACCGATTGCCATCTGCTGGCATTCCATGTAGGGGCGACTGGGAATATACCCAAAATACAGTCTTGGTCGAAGTTTAATGTCTAAAGTCAGAAATCGCTTACTTTATCGTGAAAAACATAAAGTTCTTACAGCTACAGTTTTATTATAAGAACTTTAACTTTGTCACATAGGTATATGTAGTTCGAAAAGACATCATTCAAGTGTTGAATAACTTATAGGTACCCAACAATTAAAGTGGGCCAGGAAAAAAGTGAGCGTCAAAATGGCGGTATCAAGTCTCCAATTTAAAATGTATCACATTAAAATGTTTGTACTACATATGTACTAATTGTACCCTTAAGAAGACATTTGTACCTCTAAAGGTAAAGGAAGTATGTCAAGAGATCCCTGGTCCTGCCACTTTGATATCAAAGTGGCGGTACCTTCTGGAAGCGCTACTCAGAGGCAGGTAATTCACACCCGAAGACTTAGTACTACATATGTACGGGTATATACTCAATTTTCAATACAATTGTAAGTGCCAAATTCAAGTTATGTGATTAAAACACTGGTCCCGCCAATTTGATGATTCATGTTATCGCTGAATTCATATGAAAATCGTTAGAGCTCGTGGAAAATCAAATGTGGAAACTTAGTACGTACTAAGTACATGAAAGTGTGTAATTTTCATGTCCATGACCTAAGTACATCAAAAGTTATCTATCATTCATCGTTATCTTTGAAATGGACACATCTATGCAGAAATGAAACAAGCCAAAATGTTTTTGATAAGATAATTGTATTTATACATAATCTCTTACCCTACTCCTACCCTACTTCTACCCTGCTCCTAACCTACTCCTACCCTACTCCTACCCTACACCTACCCTACTCCTACCCTACTCCTACCCTACTCCTACACTACTCCTACACTACTCTTACTCTACTCCTACCCTACTTCTTTCTACCCTGCTCCTAACCTACTCCTACCCTACTCCTACGCTATTCCTACCCTACTCCTACCCTACTCCTACCCTACTCCTATCCTACTCCTAACCTACTCCTACACTACTCCTAACCTACTCCTACCCTACTCCAAAAAAAAAGTATCCTATGTCCATCTTTTTTTTTTACTCCAATTTTCAGCCAAATCGGTTCAGCAGTTCTTGAGTTTTATATAGTGTAACTAACACGACTTTCTTTTATATATCTGGGAATCAAAGTACCAGGCTAACATAGATGAGCAAGATAGTACTCACTGTGCCACTATAAAATATATTGCTTTAAAATAATAAAAAAAGTATCTTATGTCCGTGTCCTGGTTCTAAGCTACCTCCCCACAAATTTTCAGCCAAATCGGTTCAGCCGTTCTTGAGTTATAAATAGTGTAACTAACACGACTTTCTTTTATATATATAGATATTGATCCAACTATGTGCAATTAATTTCTTACATCGGACTTCACACTTTTATTTAATCTTTTTTTTTATTGTTTGTTTTATCTGATGTATTGTGTCTTTTAGTTTGTGCCAAATAAATGTATTTTCTTTCTTTCTTTCTTTCAATTATAACTTGTATTTGTTCAGATTTTACAGGAAATTTATCACCATCGTAGTCACTACTTTCATCATGTTCTATTTCCTTATCGTTATTATCGCTATCCGTTAAAGATTCAAATACTTACATAAAAAAAAAAAAAATTGCGTTTTACCGACAGGTATAAACATTTCGGGGTCATTTTAAAATTTAGTTGTCTACTAATATCAGTAAACACTACGTCATTCGATGATGGTATTCCGTGAATAAAAGATGATTTGTTATTTTCAAATACCTTTTTTTGGTCTTCCAACAGCACTATACTTTTCCTTCCTGTTTGTATTTTTCTCTTCATTGTTAATCCTTCGCATAGCTAACAAAATATACTATTTATGTCGCTCACGTTAATACGGATATTAAAATAGGCAATATTACAATATTTAACTGTTGTTATCAAACGCATTCACATACAGAATGACAACACGGTTCCGCCGCAAAAACAGTATGGTTGAAACGCAATCTACCCCCAAGTTCAATTATATTTTCTCATAACTTATAGAAACGGTTATGAGTTAATTATCTCGTCAAATACAAACTACGTAACTAGGGTTTCCACTGATCAAAATATATCAGAATTATTAAGATTGCTTGTTTCATTTCTGCATAGACGTGTCCATTTCAAAGATAAATGATACGATTAAACGATGAATGATAGATAACTTTTGATTTACTTAGGTTATGAATATGAAAATTACACACTTTCATGTACTTAGGACGTACTAAATTTCCACATTTGATTTTGCACGAGCTCTAACGATTTTCATATGAATTCAGCGATAACATGAATCATCAAATTGGCGGGACCAGTGTTTTAATCACATAACTTGAATTTGGCACTTACAATTGTATTGAAAATTGAGTATATACCCGTACATATGTAGTACTAAGTCTTCGGGTGTGAATTACCTGCCTCTGAGTAGCGCTTCCAGAAGGTACCGCCACTTTGATATCAAAGTGGCGGGACCAGGGATCTCTTGACATACTTCCTTTACCTTTAGAGGTACAAATGTCTTCTTAAGGGTACAATTAGTACATATGTAGTACAAACATTTTAATGTGATACATTTTAAATTGGAGACTTGATACCGCCATTTTGACGCTCACGGAAAAAAAGTAGGTACTGTATTTGAGATTGAAAATGCCAAAAATCATATTTTTATAACAAGTGTTATAAGCATGACATTAAAGAAATACCAACTTTCAATTGAATTTAACATCCTGAACATTTTTTAACTATAACCTTGTTATTAAAATATGATTTTTGGCATTTTCAATCTGAAATAGCAGCCGGGGGGTAAGTTGTAGACTTTCACTGTAATACTAAAAGGGTGGGTAGACGTCAGCCTCAGCTGCAGTGCAACATCTCGTTTGTTTACTCAAATCAAATCAAATTGTTTATTGCAATCCATAATGTACAACTAAAGGTGGTAAATAAAAGTACATAATAGATACAATTATGGATAATAAATTCATTATTATTATAAATTAATTACTCCGTAATTATTTCACGATAAAAGTGGTTAAAAGTTACGATAACCTAGTGAGACTTGTATAACAATGTGACCAGAAACAAGGAGTGTACAGTGACGTTTAATTGATTGAATTAGATGGACTATTGCCAAAGTTATTAGTGGAAAACATTCAAAATAATGTTGATACAACGACCGCGTCCAGCCGACAGCTTGCCTGTGCCTGCAGCGCTTTCAACGCTGCCTTACGAGTAACTACACTAGACGCACGCTTAAGCTTTGCGCAGTGGTGGTCGCTGCGCTGGCAATTGCTCACTGTGTGACGCACGTACACCGCGCTTTCATCGCTGGATTGAACGCTCATTTTTGTTATGGAGGTTGCTGTTTTTGTTCAATCGGATGACCAAAGGTAAAATCCTACCAAAGCAAAATAACTCAAATATAACGTCGTAACTCGGTTATACCTCATAATAGGGTGCTGCAAAGACTAAGTAAACATATCTTTGCTGCGAAAATGGTTCAGTGTGCAGGCTGCTACCAGGAAGCTCCGAATGGAGAGGTTCTCAAGTGTACACTTTGCAATGCATACTATGATTAAATTTAATATTCGCGAATATTCCAGAAAGTCACTTTTATACCACTATGACAGTTAATCACAAATCAAATTGGAAATATTGTCAGGACTGCGTATGCAAAATGCCTAAAGAAAATAATTTAGATACCCCGATAAAACAACCGATTCAAAGTAGCACTCAAATTGAGACAATTGATGCAAATGTTACACTGCGCTAAAAACCAACTGCATATCCAAGTTTGAGAGAATACACCATACATAGTCCCCAGGATGATATCTCTGTAGATGAAATTATTGGTAACACTATAATTACTAATACTCTAAATGAGTATATTATGTCTGGAAATGGCTGTACAAATATAAAGGAGGACGAGAACTTAACTTAAATAACATCAGCTTGTTACTAGATGCTAAACTAGATAACATTAGAAATCATCAATACTAGCAGATGTCAAGCAAACAATCCAAACTGAAATTAAAAATGCCATCAGACACATTCAAAACGAGCCTGATTATAGTGTTAACCATACGTCTGCGGCAGCCCATAGGGCGTACCAAGAAGAAATAAATCAAGTCAATAAAAAAATTGAAAGCATACAAGAAAAACTTCAGAGCATAGACAATACCAATCAATCAAAATCAAAAGTCATTTATTCAAATTAGGCTGAGAATCAGCACTTTTTGAACGTCAAAATTACAAAAGACAGTCCTCCAAAAACGCCCGCCCTTCACCACTTCCTAGTGCTATCGCTGGGAAAAAGAAGTGGCGCAACAAACTCCCCAGCAGCACAGCTGTCTAATTTAAAAAAATACTTGATTGTATACAATACTAGGTACCTATGTTCGGTAATTAACATTACAAAACCAGAACATAAAATTAAATTATTTGCCATAATAATAGGTTGGGGAAAAAGTTTCTTCGCATTTTTTATGAAAATTCAAAACATTTTTTTAATATAGTTTATTTACATTTAACTAAAGTATGTAGGTACCATTTTGTTCGATAACTTTTTGCCATCTTGTAGGTATGTACATGATCCCATTGCTATAGAAATTTTGGGACTTCTGATCAAAATACCGCAACAAGTGGTTTTGGCAGTCCTCTCGTGATGTTAACCTGACACTGCCTAAAGAATTCTGAAGAGACCGAAACAGGTGGAAATCTGAAGGTGCAAGGTCAGGACTATACGGTGGATGCATTAACACCTCCCAGCCAAACTCTCTTAATTTCTGCTGAGTGGCTCTTGCCACTCAGCAGAAATTAAGAGAGTTTGGTTCAAAAACTTTTGAAGAAGCTGATAACTGGTGATGAAAAGTGGATCACGTACGACAAGAACGTGCGAAAAAGGTCGTGGTCAAAGGCCGGTCAGGCTTCACATACTGTGGCGAAACCCGGGTTAACTCGCAACAAGGTGATGCTGTGTGTGTGGTGGGATGGGAAGGGCATTATTCATTATGAGCTGTTACCACCAGGCAGGACCATCGATTCTGAACTCTAGATAACGCTAGACCTCACACATAAAGATGTGTGAGGTCTAGCGTTATCATGATGAAAAACCACACCCCTTCTGTTGATTAATTCCGGCCGCTTTCTCTCAACTTCTTGCTTTAATCTCATCAGTTGTTCGCAGTAGAGTTCAGAATCGATGGTCCTGCCTGGTGGTAACAGCTTATAATGAATAATGCCCTTCCCATCCCACCACACACACAGCATCACCTTGTTGCGAGTTAACCCGGGTTTCGCCACAGTATGTGAAGCCTGACCGGCCTTTGACCACGACCTTTTTCGCACGTTCTTGTCGTACGTGATCCACTTTTCATCACCAGTTATCAGCTTCTTCAAAAATGGTTCGGTTTCATTACGTCGTAATAAAGAATCACAAATGAGTACACGGTTCATTAGGTTTCTTTCAGTGAGCTCGTGAGGTACCCAAATATCGAGCTTTTTTGTGTACCCAGTTTTTTTCAAATGCGCCAATACTGTTTTGTGGTCAATTCCCAGTTCGTCAACTACGTCCGAACTAATGACATGCCGATCTTGCTCCACATTTTCAAAAATGGCATCCATTTTATCCGTAATAGGGCGACCAGAGCGACGTGCATCTTTGACATCAAAATTTCCGGATTGAAAATGCTTAAACCAAATTTTTGTGCTACTCTCACAGACACTGCACTAGGTCCATAAACATCGCAAATTTTTTTCGCGGCTTGCGTTACATTTTTACCTTTTTTGTAGTAAAATTTTAAAATGTATCGAATTTCTTCATTAGATTCACTCATCTTGACAGTACGAAAAACAAATGAAAATCACAAATTTTCCTAATTTGAATTTGGAATTATGTTCTTTAAAATTTAAACTTTCAATGATACCAAAACCAGCCAGATACAAATAGTATAGCCAAAGAGATTTTATTACAACTTCATACATACTATAATGCGAAAAGACTTTTTCCCCAACCTAATATGTCAGCTATAGCCACGCCAATATACCAACAAATATAATAAAAACTATACGTACTCAAGCTAAAAAATTATTAATTAAAATGTAAATAAAAAAAACTTACTACCCAAATAAAAGCCTCCAGGCATAAAGGGCATGACAGCTTACATATTTATGCATTGCTGGGTTCTGTTCACATAGCTGTCACTTGAAGTCACAATAAGACCATCGAAGTAACATAAGTTAATAACAATAACCTGTCAGTAAGCTAATCCTGGAGAAAAACATAAACATTGTCTTGCGTTAAACTAGGGTGACCAACTCTTCTTATCGTCTAAGTAGTCGTTGATGGAATAGTATGCCTTTGAACAAAGTTTGGATTTTAGTTAAGCTTTTTTTTTTGTGGATGGGAAATCGTCAAATGACCCCCGCTCTGGGTGGAGCGGAAGGGAGTGTCAGACTCTTACTGACTAAAACCCACCCGTGTTCCTTCCTTAGCCCTTTCTGTTCCAGGGCAGCGGTTAACCTTTCGGATGATCCCGCCGCCCTGGCAGGCTTCGGCCCTATCGGGCCCCGTCCGCTGCTGACATCTCTTTGAGGCGCGCGTGGAACACAACGTGCCGTCCGGCACGGGCCTGGTCCTGATCGGACGGTGAGCTACCCATTACTCACCGCCCGCAGGCCCGCGCCTACGGTGGCCGGGAGTCGTCACGCGGCTCCCGACGCCCGGAGCGTCTCCCGCGGCGGCTGAGGCGTGAGGTGTTTTCCCTCAGCCTCCCCGCCACCTCCTTCGCTAGCATGACTGCTTCGCAGAAGGAGGTGACTGCCTCCCACTCCCTCTCGCCCCGGAGAGGTCGCCGCCGTTGCCGATCGCCTCTACGAGGACACGGCGGGGCGCCGCCCAAGCAGGGCAAACCTCCACCGTATGCTCCACCGTGTCCTCTGGGCGATCCTGGCAGTGGTGACACCCGGGCGTCTCCTCCCGCCTGATTATATGCAGGAACCTCCCGAAACATCCGTGTCCGGAGAGGACCTGCGTCAGGCGGTACATGAGAACGCCGTGACGCCTCTCTAGCCACTCCTCAAAGAGGGGTCTTATCGCCACTATCGTGGCGTGCCCTACGCTGGGTTGCGATAGTCGCGCCTTCCATTCCGCCATGAGATCGCGCCGGAGGTCCGTCCACTCCGCAGCGATATGCCGCGGGTGCAGAGTTTCCCCCCGGCGTAGTGCCTCCGCGCGCCAGTCATGCAGGCGCGCGAGGACTATCGCCTCCAGATCCCATGGCGGCAGTCCGGCAAGGAGGCTTGCCGCCTCGCGCGAGATCGTGCGGTAGCCCCGGATCAGCCTTGTGGCTACCACCTTCTGGGGCGCGTTCAGGTAGTGTGCGGCTCGAAGCCGCAGTGAACGCGCCCACACCGGGGCCCCATATAGGGCCATGGACCGCACGACCCCCGCGTAAAGCCTCCGGCAGGAGGCGTTTTTTAAATTTTGCCTAATATATAAAATGTTGTGCAAGGATGAATAATTGTGATGCAACCGTGAGAATACCAATATCTTTAAAGAAATCTCTTAGAGAAACTCTGGCACCTAGCTGGTAAATTGCTCGAACAACTCGCTTTTGAAGGACAAATATATTTTGTATATCAGCGGCTTTGCCCCACAGCAGAATACCATAGGACATAACGCTGTGAAAATAACTAAAATAGACTAAACGAGCTGTATCAACGTCAGTGTATTGTCTTACTTTCCTGACGGCGTAGGCAGCCGAACTGAGCCTTCCTGCTAGACTTGATATATGAAGTCCCCACTGAAGTTTGGCATCTACTGTTAGTCCTAGAAAAATTGCCGAGCCTACAGTTTCAAGCACCTCTTTATCTAAGACGATGTTGGGTCCTAGGTTTCTAACATGCGGTAAGCCAAACTTTACATATTTGGTTTTCTTGGCATTGAGAACTAAGTTATTTGACGTAAACCAATCTGTAACTATTGAGAGTGCACTGTTTACGTCGTCAAAATCTTGTCTATTCCTGTCTACTTTAAAAATAAGAGAGGTATCATCTGCAAACAGTACAACTTCACAGATGCCCGTCAAATGGAATGGTAAATCATTGATATAAACTAAGAACAAGAATGGACCCTGTATTGAGCCTTGCGGAACACCTAACTGAACTGGTAGCCCGGAAGATTTCACACCATTAACATCTACACATTGGACCCTATTATGTAAATAAGAAATAATTACGTTGAGAGCTTCGTTTTGGACACCGTAATGACGTAACTTACGCAAAAGCGTGTCATGATGCATGCAATCAAAGGCTTTGGAGAGATCACAGAAAACTCCGATAGCATTTTGTGATTTCTCTCATGCGTCAAATATGTGTCTCAACAGAGCAACACCCGCATCTGTAGTTGAACGACCTTTTGTAAAGCCATATTGTTCGGGGCAGGCTATTTAAATAAAAATGTCTTGGCAACTGCTTGAGTAACCAAACTTAAACAATTTAACAGAAAATTAAAAGAATATCTAACCCAAAAATGCTTTTAATCAGTCGCAGAATACCTAGGATAAAATAATTAGTAGTCATAATTAGTAGAACTTCATACCGCCAATTAAAGTTGTATTTACTACTTTCATTGAAATCTCTTTATATTTTCTCACCTTTTAAACTTTCCTCGTACCTACATACTTCAACAAATATTTCAAAACCAAAATTAGGCAAATCGGTTCCGCGGTTCTCGAGTTTTTGTGAGACTAACAAACGTCAATTCATTTTTATATAAATAATATAAAAGATAGATTATGTTAAAATTATTATTATGTTGCCGTGCCCTAACCGGGTTTCATGTTGGTATTTACTTATATTGTAACATCGAAATGTACACATGAATGCAATAAAGAATTTGAGTTTGAGTTAGTAAAAATGCTCAAGATGACCACCCACGATCTCAGATGGTACGAAATGAATGTCCTTTAAAAGTAGCTCGATGGTTTTATGCCTGGATCTAAAAATAAAGCTTGTTTTATAATAAGCCGATAGTCGGCTTATTACAAAACAAGGTTTATTTTTAAAACATGTCCAGGATGTTTAATTCAATCGAAAGTTGGTATTTCTTTGCTGTTATGCTTAAAACACTTGTTATAAAAATATGATTTTTGACATTTTCAATCTCAAATAACAGTACTTTTATCCTTTTTTTACTTTAATATTGTTGGGTATAGGACATTATTCAACACTTGAATGATGTCTTTTCGAACTATATGTGAAAAAGTTAAAGTCCTTATAATAAAAACTGTAGCTGTCTGAACTTTACGTTTTTGACAATACAATAAGCGATTTCTGACTTTAGACATTAAACTTCGACCCAGACTGTATTTTGGGTATATTCCCAGTCGCTACATGAATTGCCAACAGGTGGCAATCGGGAATTAAATTCCCAGTTGCCACTGGGTGGCGACTGGGAAGTTATTGCCCCCAATTCAAATCGCTGTATCAATATCGACTGCGCGCGGTTGCTGCGATGCAGTTTTCTAAAATCTTTTGAATGCGTAGTTTAGCGGTGTTGTTGACTCACGCGAAGCTTTTGATGGAGCGTGTAATGTTTAGTACTACCTGTAAAGTAAATACAAATTATTGATACATAATTGATGATATTACATGTACCTACGCTAACAATGCACATATGTATGTTATATTTGATTCTGCGAAAGTTATCAGAAATAAAGTAAGGACAATGCTCATGGATATATGGAATCCCGTATCATGCTGCATCAAAGTTAAACTTTGTTTTTTATGGACTACACTTATCATAATATTAGCACCTACAAAAGTTCCTTTTGTAAACAAAACCCAGGTTTCGGCGATTTTCAAAAAAATCGAAATAAACTAAAAACTAGGTACTTTATTCTGTTTGACATGTCATACACGAACGGACATTATTGCTCAAAAAAAATTATAATCGTCTGCATAAAAATTCAATTTATTCTAGTTATTTTTAATTAATGTAGAATCGGCAAAGTATTATTTTTTTACATGTTTTTTGAAAGACGTGATCATGACACTTGCAAAATTCAAGGTTATATTAATCATATCGTTTGAAACGGAACGTCATGTAAAGGGAATACAACAATATCAACAATTTTTTACTTTCAATTAAATTCCCTGTTCAAAATCAAATCCATGTCGTAAAAAATTGTGAAAATAATTACTATAATATTTTGATCTTGATGTGTGAGACTTTGGTACCTACACGACTTTTAGTCATTTTCTTTTAAAAGTTTTTCGTAGGTTATTATAGGAGATGTATTGGGACCGATCTAACTTTAAAAACAAAATTATATATATATCTGGTAATAAGCGTATAGTTATTACATTTTGGAGTGTCTTCGACTTACACTTCCCACCCCATGTTCCAGGATTCTGCAAACTAGACAAAAACCCATCGGTCCGCTACGACTGCCGCGTCAGTGGTCCCATCGTGGGCCACCGCAACTGCTCCGAGTACGAACCATCGGGAACAGTTGTGGAGCCCAAATGTAACGGCCCGAACTACGCATACACCACTCTCCCCTCCATGACATGCATCAACGGAAGCTGGGACCACGTCGCGTCCTGCTCTACAGGTTCGACCAAAGATATATCACATCCTCGTGCCCTTATCTCTATCTACATCTTCTTGCACACATCTCTATTAGCAGTTATCCAATACGTCACAATAGCTGCATGATAGGTACTTATTTTCACCACTGGCGTACAAAAAGTCATTGATCATACGATCTTCAACAGTATCCTTAATCAATATTTTGATATTTGTTCCGTTTGTGTATGTAAATGTAGATGGTTCTAAATGTACCAAAGAAAAGATGCAAGGATTTACGAGAGCTGACTTGGAAATGAAAAAAAGTTGTGAATTATATTATAGTGGAGGTCGACAGAGGAGAACGGAAGAGAAACACATTTTGTTAGGAGTGACTCCAGGTAACATGGGACAAGGGCTGGAAGATAGTTCGAAATAACTTTTGCAGAAATAGCACAATTGATATTATAAATTATGGAAGCACATGAACGACTCGCCCCTACACCTTGGCATAAAAGCGTTTAATCAGTCTTTGAAATAAACTCTTACCTTCAGAGTGTGGCCAAGTTACTCAAACTGGAGAAACCCTCATGTCTGGCGGCAGGACAGCGGAGCTAGGAGAGCTGCCATGGCATGTTGGCATCTACCGGAAGACCAAAACGCCTTGCCCACGGCTCTGCCCTTACGAGCAGATCTGTAGCGGATCAATTATCGCCAACGGTGTTGTTATTTCTGGTAAGTGATCTTTCTTTACAGACTTATGGGTCCTTGTACATATTATGAAGGCCGTTTCTGCTCCCTTCTTTCGTCGCGATAAGTCAATCTACTCAGCCGAAGCCAAATCTGAGTTGATTTACAGTCCACGGCTGGACATAGGCCTCTCCCAAATGGCGCTACAATGCCACAAAACTCGGTTTTCTGCCTTCCGCATCCAGTCGCTGTTACTGTTGTCGTCGGTTTATCTAGCTGGGGGTGACACACGCTACGCTTGTTCTCAATTGCTGCGTAGCATTTGAGGACTCGTCGACTACAACAGCTCTCGGTCCTCCGATAGACTTGGTGGGCCCACTGCCACTTCAGCTTGCTACCCTTGCAGGTTGTGTTAGAACGACACTATCAACGTTTAAAGTAGCTACCATGTGGTTATGAGCCACATGATTGTTATTCACAGTATATCCAGCAAAGAAAGAAATAGTTTTCATTTTCATAATGTCAATTAGCTTCTTTTTACTTCATTAACCAATCAGGAAACTGAGGATTTGCTGGATAGCAGCACTGGCTAAGTCACATTCACACCACGCGCACTTAAAAGCACACATCCGCAACTTACCATCGATCTACATGGTCTTCACATGATCTGACCAAGATTATGTCTGGACTTTAAAAGAGACTGTGACCTCTGAGTTTGTTTTAGCCTTTCTTCTCAAACTAGTCAGCTAAGAAACGCCGACCTCATCTAGTTTTTAAAATATGATTGACGTGTAAAAGTGTTTGTATGTACAAACCTACTTACAAAATAAAATCATTTATCATTTACCAACACACACACATACACACTCTCACACTACACTCAACTCACCCCCACACTACGGTCACCTCCCCACTACACTCACCCATACACTACACTCACTTCTCCACACATATTATATCAGAGATAAAATAGGGTGGTTATTTCTTCTACGAGTAGGTACTTATATTGTATTTATAAAAAACTTAATCGTAGGTTATAATAATTATTTTTATTTGTGCAATGCAATGGAAAGTTAGGTTTCCAAATGTGAAGGGTAGGGAGGAACGCTGTGGGCACGCCACAATTGCGGTGGGCACGCCACAATTGCGGCGATAAGTCCCCTCTTTGAGGAGTGGCTAGAGAGGCGCCACGGTGCCCTCACCTTCCACCTGACACAGGTCCTCACCGGACACGGTTGTTTCGGGAGGTTCCTCTTTAGGATAAAGCGGCAGGAAACGCCAGGGTGTCACCACTGTGTAGATCGTCCGGAGGACACGGTGGAGCATATGTACGGTGGAGGTCTGCCCGGCTTGGGCGGAGCACCGCCGTGTCCTCGTGGCGGCGATCTCTCGCTTCCGGCCCTGGTCCACGCCATGGTACGGAGTAAAAGTGCATGGGAGGCCGTCACCTCCCTCTGCGAAGCAGTAATGCTCGCGAAGGAGGAGGCGGAGCGCGTGAGGGAGAGGCAATCACTGCGCCCTCACGCCCCTAGTCGCCGTAGGAGACGCCCTGGACGGGAGTCAACAGCCGACTCCCGACCACCGTAGGCGCGGGCTTGCGGGCGGCGAGCAATGGGCAGCTCGCCGCCCGGTAAGGACCAGGCCCGGGTCGACGGCGCGTTGTGTTCCACGCGCGCTTCAAAGAGATGTCAGCACGAACTGACGGGGTCCGCTAGGGCCGATGCCTGCCAGGGCCGCGGGTTGTTCGAAAGAGATACCGTGCACTACAGGCAACTGAAGGAACACGGGTGGGTTTTAGTCAGTAAAAGTCTGACACGCCCTTCCGCTCAGCCCAGAGCGGGAGAAGTCATTTGATGATTTCCCATCCAAAAAAAAAAAAACGTAGGATCGCTGCCACCTGAGATACATGACATGTTCTAGTTTGGGTGTCAGGATATTCACATAGCGAGCCTGTACTTAGCCTATTAATATAAGGATGTAAAATATTTAAGTACTACATGTTAACCCACTCTGTACTGCATGTTCTCTCCTTATTGTATTAGGCTTATGAAAATAAATTATTATTTTATTGTTTCCAGCTGCTCACTGCTTCTGGGATGTCACCGAAAGACAGCCTGTCTGCAGTTTCGCGGTGGTAGCCGGCAATGTCTACCGCAGATGGAATGACCACAGAGATGTGCACGCACAGAAGTCTTATGTAAGTAACATTAGACGGAAGAATTTTAGCCTTTCAGTCCCATAACTATTCACTTACATATTGGTTTTTTTATTATTAAAACGGTTTAAAACCAGTCATGCACATAGAAGACAAAATATCACACTAATGTTATACAGGCGAATGATTTGTATGTTTGTTACTTCTTGACGCTCAAACTACTGAACGGAATTTGATGAAACTACAGCAATATAGCTTATACACCAGAATAACAGATAGGATACTTTTTATCCCGATATTCCCACGGGATCGAAACTTATGCGGGTAAAACCGCGGGGCGCAGCTAGTACAATCATACCACACTCACCGGCTAAATACCATAACCCTTAAGACCAGTCCATTGTAAGTACCTAGCCCTCACCCACATCAACAACATTCTGTTAAATGATGAGTCCTCAGATGTCTTCGCGAGTACTGAATTGGGATTCCTGCACACTGCTACTCGATACCTGGAGTCCATTGCCACTCCCAGTACAATTTCCTAGGAGTTGATAAATTAAATAAAACGTTTCTTTAAGTTTCTTGTTATTAATAATTACATTTCAAGTTATCCTAATTATATCTAATTTTGTCTAATTTTATCTAATTTTGACCAATTTTATTTCATTTCATTTAATTCATCAAAATTTGTCCAGTTTTATTATGTGATTTAACTTAATTTTATGATTGTATGACATGTGTAATTACTAATATTGACTAATAACTTGTATGTGGGGTGCAATCTATTAATATAAGTTGGTTATTAATAAATAAATATGGCCCAAAAACTAAACGGGAATCTATGAACAAACTAAACCTATTGTTTAGAAATTTTAATGAGAATACGAGTACATGCCCAGTAAGTTCTCTAGTTCGTTTAAATAAATAATGCCGCCGATTCACTTGTTCAAAAACTAATCTTAATTTAAGTTCAGTGCATCTTTTTCCTTCTATTTCATTAAGAAAACGACAGAAGATAAATATTAGTTTACCTAGTCCTGTCAAATTAAGATTTTCCATAGACATTTTAGACGTGATTAAAAACATGGCGAATAAAATTACGTCAATTTACGTCAGGCGCTGACTAATTTTATAGGACTAAACTAATATTTATCTTCTGTCCTTTTCTTAATGAAATAGAAAGAAAAAGATGCACTGAACTTAAATTTAGTTTAGTTAGATTGTGAACAAGGAAATCGGCGTCGATTTCACATTGGGATAAGTACAGACGCCAGCACATCAAGCTACTACCATCTGTCAAATTTCTTTATAGATTTTCAACTTTATCGCTGAAGCATTAAGGTTTAAGGTTGATTGGGAAAATTTGACAGTTTCGGGTAGCTTGACCTGCTGGCGTGTGTACTTAACAATTATTTACCTTTGTAAAACATTATACGATGAGTTTATTTAGGCACAGCTATAATATGTATTATAAACATAACACATCCTAGAAGTTCTTTTCTGATCAATTTGGTTGCGTGTTCCAAAACAGTTGAGTCTCCGGGACTTGCCGAGCTTCATGGTCTCGGCGCTTTTCTGGTTTTCGCCATTGTCTAGACAGGCTTCCAAGAATTGTAGTGGCTGCATGACCCTGACACATTTATTTATTTATCACTGGCTGCGCCCTGCGGTTTCACCCGCATAAGATCGAAGGAATATCGGCCACAGAGCAACACACGCGAGCCCCCACCTCGCGCGCTAAACAATGGAGCGGTCACGCGGCCACCCGGTTTGGTCACTACGAAATGGTTTGTTTGTCCGTCCGCGTATACAATTTTTTATTCTATTTATTTACATTTATTTATACAATATACTTAGATACTAATACTATATGTGTACATTATAACATTTTATTTACGCCACATTATTATGATCAACAGGTAAATGAAATCAAGACGCCAGACCACTACCAAGGAGAGTTAGCGAACTACCAAGATGACGTAGCGGTGCTGATCCTGGAGACTCCTTTTATTTACACAGCGTTCATCGCCCATGTCTGCTTGAGTTTTGACGTTAACTTTGAAAAAAGACAGCTGCAGCCTGGAAGGTTGGGGAAGGTTAGTGACGCTTAAAAGCCGACGCAGAGAGGGCAAAGCGCGGTTTGCACCGTCAAACGAATATCAACCTTGCACTTGTTGAAATAGGTTTTCCTTAATTTTATTTTATGGTGTAAAGCTTGTTGCTAAGTAATAAAAGCCACACGGGTCCATCAATTAGGTTAAGCTACGCTTGCAGCGGTTGGTCCGTGGATGCATGAACATCTTTACATACCGAGACCCCTCCATGCCTCGGAAAGCACGTTAACTGTTGGTCCCGGCTATCATTCGTGGATCTTTGACCGTAGTTACGGGTCGTTAGAAGCCCGAAAGTCTGACAACTAGAATTACCCAGTTACTGGGTTGTGGAGGTCAGATAGGCAATCGCTCCATGTAAAATACTGGTATTCAGCTGCGCCCGGTTACACGGGAAGCCGATCCCAATATTTTTGGGAAAAGGCTAGGCAGGTGATGGTGTATAGCACCATCAATCTTCATAGCATTAACGTGAATATTTATTTTCGACTTTATTTTAAGAGATACAATGTTGATATTTGTTTACCGGGAAAACCGCTCTACCTACACTGCGTTACGCCAGGCCCTAAAACGGTTGTGTGTGACTACCCAACTACCTTGCGAAAATAAATTATATTATCTAACAGATGTACCTACTATACACTTCTGCCTATCTCTCCAATCAATCAATACAGGCGTTATGATAAATGGTTTTATTTCTGTAAGTAGGTTGTATTTTAAAACCAGATGAGGTCCGTGTTTCCTATACATAAGACTTCTCTGAGAAGAAACACCGAAACAAAATCAAAGGTCACAGACTCTGGTCAGTTTGGCGGGGCGTAACTCCGCTGACACGAGAAATTTAAATTTTGAGGTACTTAAAACACTTTCACTTTGGCACTTATCACTTTAGCACTTAGGATTTTAGGATTTAGCACTTTTTAGGAGGATTCCAAGGATTTTTCAATCCCTTTCACGCTGCCACCAATGTTATAACCGGGTTCCGGATTAGGATTTAAAAAAAGAAATTACTTCATTCAGACACGAGTGCAAGATACATGTGCACGGTATGATGGTTGGGAGACGACTGACTGCTGGATTGTGTGGAAGAGAGGAGTGAGAGGATGCTGTGTCAGCAGCAAGAATGCAGCATAGGCTGCTGAGTAGGCCAGAAGGGGAACAGGTGAAGGATGTAATAGAACGCGTTTAACAAGTTCCCTAATGTGTGGTTTGAATTAAAGGTGTTGGTCTATAATAACTCCTAAGTATCTTATTTCATCTACTTTGTCGATGTCATTGCATGAACATCGATTATTGATGTTAATAACTGTGTTATGGCAATCTTTTCCGTGAAACTTTAAATTCCATAAAGGTACTTTGGCAGCCAGAGTTTTCCTGAAGGTTATGTATTTAGTCTTTTTGATATTTAGTCTCAGCAAATTCGTGTTGAGCCATTTAGAGATCCTGATCATTCCTACTTTTGCTTTCTTGTATAAGTCTTCCCAATCGGTTCCGTGAAATATTATTACAGTGTCGTCTGCGTAGCAAATGAGGTCAGCGTTTGGGATGGTAATTTTGAGTATATCTTCCATGTATATAGTAAATAGTGTTGGGCCGCATATACTCCCCTGCGGGACTACATAGCTGATTTCCTGTTCATCGCTGACTAGATTATCAACTCTGACACATTGCCGCCTGTTGCTCAGGTAACTACGAAGGCAGTCAAGTGTTGTTCCTCTTATTCCTAACATTTCGAGTTTTCTAAGAAGGATAGGAATAGAGATGGTGTCGAACGCTTTAGCAAGGTCTAAGAATATTCCAAGACAACGTTCGCCACCATCTGTATGTTTAGATGTTATGTTCGTCAGCAGTTCGACCGCATCAGTGGAACGCCCGGAAGACACGGTGGAGCATACGGTGGTGGTCGCCCGGCTTGGGCGAAGCGCCGCCGCGTCCACGTGGCGGCGGTCGACGGCGGCGATCTCTCGCGTCCGGCCCTGGTCCAGGCCATGGTACGGAGCGAGAGTGCATGGAAGGCCGTCACCTCCTTCTGCGAAGCAGTAATGCTCGCGAAGGAGGAGGCGGAGCGCATGAGGGAGAGGCCATCTCTACGCTCTCACGCCTCTAGCATGAGACGCCCTGGGCGTCGAGAGTCGATTCTCGGTCACCGTAGGCGCGGGCTTGCTTAGTAAGGAGCTTGCGTGCCTCATAGAGATGTCAGTACTAAATGATGGGGTCCGCTAGGGCCGATGCCTGCCAGGGCCGCGGGTAGTTCGAAAGAGATAAGGCAACTGAAGGAACACGGGAGGGTTTTATCCAGTAAAAGTCTGACAAGTCATTTGATGATTTTCCAAAAAAAATTCAATGTCTCTTAGACGTCATCGTTGTCAGTTCATGTGAGGACCGTGTAAGTTATTGTCTGAATTGGTCTTTTGGGGAAAGAACCGCACAGATTTGAATGGACCTGTCCAGTCATTTATATTATTTCCTTCCAGGTGGCAGGTTGGGGCCTCACGGCAGAAAACGGCGAATCCTCTCTGATCCTCAAGGTCGTTGAACTCCCCTACGTGGACGTTAAGAAATGCATCAAATTATCACCACCGGAATTCAAAGGGCTCATCGCCAGCGATAAGATTTGCGCTGGCTTTGGAAATGGTGAGTTAAAGAAAATAAAGATACCTACAGTCATTTCAGGTACCTCTGACAGCAGCAATGTAACAGCAACCTTATACTAACAAAAATAAAGATCACTGTGATTTTGGCAGACCTCTCGGTGGCAGCAACACAACAGCAACCTTGTCGTAACTAGAATAAATATTACTATGATTAGGCAGTGATGCAAAATTATTGTGAAAGGACCGTAGCCCTATTTGAAGCGTATGAACTTTCAGACTCCTTCTTGCGTCGTCGTTCCCGGTTGATATTGGTAGATCTTCGACAGTCGTTAGGTACGGGTGGTTAGAACCCCGATAGTGTAAAAACCAATCTTACTAAGGGGTATCGTGTTACCCAGTAAATTTGTTGTGGAGGTCACATAGGAAGTTGCTGCATGTAAATTACTGGTGTTCAGCTGCATCCGGTTAGACTGGAACCGACCCCAACATAGAGTGCTAACAAGGATCTTTTGCGGCTGAGTGCCATTGACAGGGGGGGGCGTTGTTGGAACACATTTGTGAAATTGACAAAGTCTAGAGGACAATGATCAGAAGTCGTAACAAAAAGTCTCATGCATCAAGATCAAAATATAATAGTAATTATATTCATATTTTTTTACGACATTACGCGTCGGGGATTTGATTTTTGAACAGGGAATTTAATTTAAAGTAAAAAAGTATTGATTTTGTTGTATTCCCTTTGTGTGTATAACTGCAGCTTCGCGCGCTAAAAGAACCTTGTAGTGATGTACAGACGCACGGCTACACATCAAGCTATACATAATCAGTATAAGCTGACATCTGATTGTACGAAAAACCTATACAATGCGAGGTCAGCTAAAACTGGAAATGAATAGCTTGATGTGTAGCCGTGTGTAACTACCGAGTTGGGGAAGGGCTAACAGCTGATCCTAACTTTTGACATTCAACCTCTTGTCCCAGGTACGGCGCTGTGCAAGGGCGACAGCGGTGGGGGGATAGCCTTTCTCGAGGAAGGCCGCTACTACCTCAGAGGAATTGTCTCCGTAGCACCGAAAAGTCAACACAGATGTTCCATCTACGCACTTAGTGCTTTCACACAGATACTCAAACATAAAAATTTTATTTTAAATTATATTTAAGGTCAGGGCGGAGAGCAGTTTTGGTTCAGTTGTAACGATAGCCTGGCGGATGGTTGTGAATAGCTATGCTGATCATTTAATACTCAACGTTTGACGATATGAACAGTTAAACGCACGACTATTTTATGTAAAATAAATATTTCTCATACAATAATGGCGTCGATTCCCTTGTTCGCAAACTAAAGTTCAGTGCATCTTTTTCTTTCTATTTTATTCCTGTCAAATTAAGATACTCCATAGCAAGTTTAGACGTGATTAGAAACAGTGCGATGAAAAATACGTCAGGCGCTGAATAATTTGACAGGACTAAATTAATATTTACCTTCTGTCATTTTCTTCATAAAATAGAAAGAAAATGATGCCCTGAACTTAAATTAAGTTTAGTTTGCGAACAAGGGAATCGGCGCCATCACCAACATTAGTTAGATCATATCGTAAGATAGATTATACAACGGGAGAGGCGCTTATCTCGTTTTGTTTTTATTAATTTTATTTAAGTTTAAGTGATTAAATAAGTTATAGTGGGTGGGAACTGGGAAGTCATCAAATGAACTCTCCCGCTCTGGGCTGAGCGAAAGGGCGTGTCAGACTTTTACTGACTAAAACCCACCCGTGTTCCTTCAGTTGCCTGTGCCAGGGGCCACGGTATCTCTTTCGAACAACCCGCAGCCCCGGCGGCATCGGCCCTAGCGGACCCCGTCAGTTCGTGGTGACATCTCTTTGAGGCGCGCGTGGAACACAACGCGCCGTCAACCCGGGCCTGGTCCTTACCGGGCGGCGAGCTGCCCATTGCTGGCCGTCCGCAAGCCCGCGCCTACGGTGGCCGGGAGTCGGCTGTTGACTCCCGTCCAGGGCGTCTCCTGCGGCGACTAGGGGCATGAGGGCGCAGAGATTGCCTCTCCCTCACGCGCTCCGATTGACTGCCCCCTTGGTCTCGTGGATGCAAGCGCGACTGCTGAACGTAGGGTCCTGGGTTCGATCCCCGGGTCGGACAAAGTGTTATTGGGTTTTCGATTAGGAATTTCTTAGTAACAGTGCGGAGTTTGGAAGTTGGCGGTGTAACCCTTCATCTATTCGTAGATCTACGCGAGACACGATGGCTTTTTAATTCAACAGACTTCAACAGGTTCCTCGAAAGCACGTAAAGACCTGTCGTGTCGGATTGCCATCCCATCGGACTATGAGAGTAAAGGAACAGTGCACCTGTGTTCGCGCACACACTTGTGCACTATAATATCTCCTGCGTGCCTAGTCTCCGTCGAGATTGGCCACCGTGACCGAAATCGGTCGGGAGGCTATTATTATTAGAGGTAATCTGGGAATACCACAAGGAAGTGTACTAGGGCCGCTCTTATTCAATATTTATATTAATGACCTTCCTAAGGTAACACAACACCCAACTATTTTATTCGCTGACGACAGCACAATTGTATTTACAGGCAAAAATAAATCACTTATTGAATCTGATATTTTAAATACACTTAATAATGTAATACAATGGTTGACATCAAATAATTTAAAGCTCAATTTAAGTAAAACAATATTAATGACATTTAAAAACAGAATTCCACTAATGACGAAGATTAATATTAATTATAAAGACGAAACTATTAGCGAGGTGGACACTACAACATTTTTAGGACTTAATATAGATGGCAACCTAAACTGGAAAGCACATGCAGAGATCCTTTGCTCAAAACTGAGTACTCAATCTTATGCATTGTATATGCTCACTAAAAACCTTGACCGAACCGCAGTACTTACGGCATATTATGGCAACATAGAAAGTATTATATATATATATATGTAAAGTATTATGTATTATAGCATATTTTGGGGTAACTGTACGGAAAAAGAGCGAATATATATAGCACAAAAAAAGTGCATTTAGATAGCTGTAGACCATTCTTCAGGAAACTAAATATATTAACAGTACCGTGTTTGTACATGTATGAGTTGGTGTTATGTTGTGTTATATTTTGTTGTCCGGTCGAACTTAACTTTGTATGAACAATACAAAAGTAAACGCCATAATTTGAAAGTTTGCTGCCCTCAACGCAAAAGTGCACTGATGGCAAATAGTGTACTCTGTATGGCGCCACGAGTTTATAATCACCTGCCAAAGTTGTTAATAGAAAGTGTGAGCATTAATGTATTTAAATGTAAAGTTAAACAGTTTCTTGTGCAAAAAGCGTACTACAGTGTTAACGAGTTTATGAATGACATGCAATCTAATAATGAGAGATGGCATACTGTAATTCTTTATTTATTGACGTCACTTATTTTAATTTAATCTTTGATAATTGTTTGACATACATAAATTCTTAATTGACATAATATATAATTATTTAACATTTCCTGACATTTCATATTATTTATGACGAAGTTTTGTTTTATATAATTGATTAATGTCATTTGATAAATCAGTAGAGTCATAATTTGTAAAATTGCATGCCTTCAGGCGGATTATGGAGAGACTAATAGGTATATATTTTGTATATTACCTAGCTATATTACCCATTTTCGCAATATATTAATATGAATATGAACATTATTTTATTAAGTTATTATTAGTAGTAGTTACACTAGTTAATAGTGTTATTGTTTATGTTGTTTTTAAAAATATTTTTTTATTTGCATTTTATCTTTTGTTTTTTACTCTTAAAGATTATTTAGTAACATATCTTTATTCCATTTTTTAATTATTTATTTAAATTACAAGTGGATATAATACGTTTTTAATTTTCAATAACTCTATCGTTTTCTACTCTTCGAGCCCTTTCATTTGATACCCATATCAAAGGAGTTGAAAAAATATATAATCCGCCATCTTAGAGCGGCGGCCATATTGAAATTATTATAATATTGACTATTGCACGTTGTATCGTCACTAGAACTAAAGGTGTACCTATGCAAAATTTCAGCTCAATCGGATACCGACAAATGGTCGAAAAATGGTTTGTAAATTTTGACAGACAACTTACATACGAACAGTGCAAATTAAATAAAAACTTGTAAAAAAGAATTTCAAGTCCAAACTTTGTCAATGTTGTAATAAGAGCTTTAGCTCATTCGAAATAACGTTAAAAATACAAAAACTGGCTTGAAACTTAGAACTCGTTTTGATTAATTGATTTTATTTTGGAAGTAGGTTTGTACAAACACTTTTACACGTCAATCATATTTTAAACTAGATGAGGTCGGCGCGGCGTTTCCTATCTGACTAGTCTGAGGAGAAAGGTCCAAACAAACTCGGAGGTCAGTCTCTTTTAAAGTCCAGACATAATCTTGGTCAGCAGTGCGATTCTGTAACCATCTCACCGTGAAAACTTAGGTGAAGTGAGCTGTCATTCCAACTAATGCTAGGGATTGACACTATTGACAGCTCACTCTAAGCTCACTTCACCTAAGTTTTCACGGTGTGGTTTTTACAGAATAGATCGGCAGATCATAATGACCATGTAGATCGAGGTCTTTTGAGGAAAACACCACACAGATTGACACTGATTGGACAGGTCCTCGTCCAATCAGTGCATGCATTTGACAGAAATCGTGCAGCTCAACTCAAAACTTAAGGAGCTCAACGATTCGACGAACAATACCAAAGAAAGGGCATTTGGGTAGGTCACATTAATTACTCAAACTGCCAGACCATGACAAAATCTAACAGAACAGAGAGAAAAAAACATAATAATAATAAAATGACCCACATAGTCTTCACATTCACAATAATTAAAATAATAGAATACTTTTAGTCCGGTCAAATTAGACCAAAAATTATGGACGAGGTTACTAAAATTCACAATTGGCTGAAAATTGGTAGGATTGTTCAAAACACTATTATAAAATGAAATGTGAAAAGTCCTCACCGACACCTGGAAAAAAAATTATTCGGGGTCAGTTCGGGGGGATTTTCGTGATTTTTAGCAAAACGGTAAGTTTTATCATAAAATTAGCCCAGACAGACTTGTAGATCAGATAATTATCTATAAAAAAGGTCTAGATTCTTTTTTCTTAAGAGCCACCATTTTTGAGATATAACGATTCAAAAAGATGAAAGATAATAAAAGTTTGTATGGAAGTTCGTAATTTTTGTCGATAAGGAAATACTATCGGGCACACGGCTTGTACACAGTAAACACAAAATAACAATGATTATTAAAACTGGAAGATTTTGATTTGAATAACACATGGTTTTAGTATTTGGCAAGTTATCGAGGGCCCTGGGGATCTACTCCGAAGTAGTATCACCGGCCGTACACTCTTTCTATTGACTATGGTCCCGACCCAACTGAGCCGATCCGAACGTTTTTTCGCATTTTTCAATAATATTCGGTTCGGCCATGTGTCGGTCCGATCCGAACATTCGCACTTTGCACTTCAGATTAGACCTCCAGGATTACGGAGGTCTTACGAAATACACTATGGAGTAAAAAAATCGTACACCGGTCACTCGCAGAGGAAGTTGAAGACTTACCAGATCTTACCAGATCTCTTCTATCCGGTACGGGGGTCTTGGGGTGCGGTGCGTGCATGATGTGGCTCTGCCAGCTTTCCTGGCGTCGACACATGGGGTGGCAGACCTCGTCACTGTAATTCTAGATTCCAATGGTGACGGGGCAAACATACCATTTATGTTGGATGCCGGGTCAGCTTGGTCTGTCTTCAATATGGGGGCAGCAAGCCCTGACGCAACACATGTTTAGCGCGCTTGGGACGACGTCACGTCCAAGCTGATCCAGGAACAGATGTTGGTGGGTTCCTCGGGGGCTGATCTAGCCAGACTCAGGGCTGTATCGCAGCCGGAATCGGGGGCATGGTTGCACGCACTTCCTTCGCCTCACCTGGGCACGTTGCTTGATGACTACTATTATTATTTATTTTTAATTGTAATTTTGATTGTATTTTTAATTGTCTTAATTTAATTGTTTTAATTGTGTTAATTTATTTAGGATTGTATTTTTAATTGTCATTATGATGGTTGTTTTTAATTGAATTCTTTGGGTAGTAACATCCCATTGGCGTTATAGCTGTTAAGGTGTTATTTACGAAATTTGATAATAAATAAATAAATAAATATTCTCATAAATAAATATTTTTTATTTGAACGGTCAAAGGAAAATTTTGTCTCCCCTAAGCAGGGGGTCTATTCCGAAGTGCAAAGTGCGAATGTTCGGATCGGACCGACACATGGCCGAACCGAATATTATTGAAAAATGCGAATAAAGTTCGGATAGTCTCAGTTGGGTCGGGACCATAGTCAATATTCGAAAGAGTGTAGGAGGATGGGGACCGACCGCACCAAATAGTAACTTCGTAGCAGGAAACGGCCGAACATTCGGCCGATACTACTTCGGAGTAGACCCCCAGGTAACATTTTCGAGCTCACTTCGCTCGCTCAAAGTTTGTTGGGCAATGAAAACCGTGCTCCGCCAGGTAGCAAAAGAAAACAAAAATAAAATTCCCAATACATTTTATTTTAAGTTAATCATCATTCAACTCCTCGCCTCCGCGGGCGGGTCCTATTGCCAGTCAACTGCCCTGGGCTGGTTGCTCTCCTAAGAGACCTATCTTTATCCTTCCTTCCCGACCTAGTCGGAAGCTCTAAGCCTTTCACATTCTCCTTCTCCAGCACAGTCTTAGGTGTAGAGAACTCGTGTTCTAAATTCTTCACAATGCCTTTTCTCAAGGACTTAGAATATGTTTTTATAGTGTTCAAAGGAGTGAAAAACTGTTCGGGAGTCGATTGAGGCGTAAAAAATTCGGTTAACTGATCATGTTTGTCCACTTTTGGAGTTTTTGTTGTATCGGTTACTGTTATAACCGGTTTTCGGGTCGGTCTGGGTGTTAGGTTTTCTAAAACGGGTTTTGAAGTAACGGGAACCGGTATTTTAAATTCGGATACCTTTTTTCTGGGTTTAGGTTTGTCGGCTTCCTTTTCGTCTGAGCTGTTTTCGTCTAGATTTAGTTTGATGACCTTTCGTTTTTTCGGGAGTTCCTCGTCTTTAACTTTTCTCGCGGACAATTGAGGCAGTTTTGCTTTCGATACTGGGGTTTTATCCCCTTCCGCCTTCATTTTCGGACTTAATTTTAAGTTTTCAAACTCGGCTTCTAGGTCGAATCCTTGTTTCTTGCCTACGTTTCTTACTTTAGCCGACGCTATCATTAAATTCATGACTTCATTAGTCAAATAACTGTCTTTGTCCTCTAAATCTTGAAAAATTTCATGAATCTATATATATAAAATTCAAAGTCCTGACTGACTGACTGACTGACTGACTGAGACATCAACGCACAGCCTAAACCGCTGGTCCTAGAGACATGAAATTTGGAGGGTGTATTCTTCGTGAAGAGTAGGTATCCACTAAGAAAGGGTTTTTCGAAATTCCACCCCTAAGAGGGTGAAATGGGGGGATTTTGTTTGTATGAAAAATCTTATTCCTTGAGTTAATAAACTTCAAACTTGGCACAAATACTTATCTAAGTAAATTATGAAGTTGGTCATTTTTTGTTTTTTTTAAACTACCCCCTAAAAGGGGATTGGGAGGTTTCAAAGTTTGTATGGAAGAATTGTAGCGCGCGGTCCGATTTAATCGAAACTCAGTATTTATACCTAAAATTGAAAGGAAAGAATAATGTGTATCAGGGTTTTTCGAAAATCTACCCCTGACGGCCTGAAAAGGGGTAGTCAATTTTACAGGGGAGGATTTTACAGCGTGGCTTGATTAACTCGAAAATTGGTATAAATAATCTTTGAGTCAAGTTAAGAACACATCCCAAATGATTTTTCAAAATTCCACCCTTGTGGGGGTGAAAAGCGGGGATACAGTTTATATGAAGAATCTTATTCGTTAGGTTAATAATCTTGAAAATTGGCATGAATACTCGCCTAAGTAAGCAATAAAGTTTATCATTATTAGTTTTTAAAAACTACCCCTCAAAGGAGATATAGGGGTGTTAAAGTTATTGTGGAAGAATTTGAAGGCGCGGTCCGATTAACTCGTAACTCAGTGTTTATACTTAAGACCAAAAATAAAGAATAACGTGTATCAGGATTTTTTGAAAATCTACCCGTAACAGGTTGAAAATGGGGTAGTTAATTTTAAAGGGGAGGATTATAATAAGTGGCTTGATTAATTAGAAAATTGGTATAAATAATCTTTGAGTCAAGTTATGAATATACCCCAAACGATTTTTTTAAATTCCACCCCTGTGGGGGTGAAAAGCGAGGATACAGTTTATATGAAACATCTTATTAATTTAGTATCTCTCTCTTGAAACTTGGCAACAATACTTGCCTAAGTAAGTAATAAAGTTTATCATTAGAAGTTTTTCAAAACTACCCCTCAAAGGGGGATATAGGGGTGTTGAAGTTTGTGTGGAAGAAATTGAATGCGCGGTCCGATTAACTCGAAACTCAGTATTGATACTTTTGACAGAAAATAATTAATAATAAGTATGTAAAGTGGTCGAAAATTGTCCCCTGACGGGGCAAAAAGGGGTAATTCGGTTTTCAGGGGAGGATTTGAACTTGAAACTGTATGTTACATTTTCACGCCTAAACCACTGAACTTGGCAAAGAGATAGGAAGGAAGATTCATCCTGGGGAAGCACATACTTTTTATCCTGGTAGCACGTTCCCGTGGGATAACATCCGACATCCACGCGGGCGAAGCCGCGGGCAGAAGCTAGTTGTAACTATATAATCATCAGCTGCTTCAAAATTTGCGTTTTTAAGCTCATAAAATGATGCTTCTATCAGAACCTCAACCTGTACTGTCCTGAATTGTTCTTCGAACAATCTTTTAACGTAATCAATAACATATTTCTCAAAGTCCAATTCCGTATACGACTTTAACACGTCTTTCAACTTCGATTCAAAATAACCAAAAGTATTTATAACTCCTTTGAAATAATTCCCAGCAATTTCAAGCTCGTTTGCACGAAAATACATTGAGGCTTCCAATCCGCCTGTTACATAAGCAATTATTGGGCAAAAAGGATTAATACAGGCATAACAGTCGCAGGAATTATGCCTGAAGAACTCAGGCATTTTGAAACCTGGTATAGTGACGTATTTCCGCGTCGGACTGACTTGGGACTTGAATGATTGGCATTCTAGCATTGTTTCAAAGTCCTGCTTAGGCGCAAACATTTCAATTTTTGGTTCTGCTGCTGTAGAAGGCTGGTCGTTTGATGGCGGCAGGCCTAGGATGTACTTTAGGCGATTGTCGATTTTTACCTGGAAAATAAATGTTTGTTTATGGTAATATAAAATATTAATTATAAAAATAAAATAAATAAAAATCTTATATTTGAGACAGAGTCCATTGATTGGTTAGTATACAAAATAAAACTTAGAACTAATGTTAGCTACCCGGAATAAAGGGCGACTTGCACACTCAATAATTGGCCCCCGGAAACGGTCGCTAGCACATAGTGACGTAGCAACAAGGGGGCAACATGTCCTGAAGATTTTGAGGAGTGGAGAGGTAATCCACGGCTTTCAGAATAGATTTTTAGGGTTCCGTACCCAAAGGGTAAAAACGGGACCCTATTACTAAGACTCTACTGTCCGTCTGTCTGTCTGTCTGTCACCAGGCTGTATCTCATGAACCGTGATGCTAGACAGTTGAAATTTTCACAGATGATGTATTTCTGTTGCCGCTATAAAAACAAATACTAAAAACAGAGTAAAATAAATATTTAAGTGGGGCTCACATACAACAGACGTGATTTTTTTGCCGTTTTTTGCTTGATATTAATAACGGCAACCGGTAGACGCTAGAAAGATTAGCGGTAGAAATATTCACAGAATATTTAGTTGACACCGGGACAGGTGAAACTAAAGAAAAAGGTTATAATATAGTGTCTGTTGCATAGATAATGGTACGGGACCCTTCGTGCGCGAGTCCGACTCGCACTTGGCCGGTTTTTATCTCATTTATTAAAAGCCTGTGATGTACCACTGCAGAGCAAAGTAATAATAAATAACGTTTAATGGCTCAAATAAATGTTGATTACAAAATGAACACTGTCACTTAAGAGGGCGCACACAGGTCCACTAGCGCCACTACTTAAAAAAAATATTATCTCGTGACTGAGAACGAATTATGAAAATCTGCTCAATCAGCGACCTCGGTAAATGTGTCAAATACGACATATAGGAGTGTGGCCGCTTTTCTTTAGATCGAATTTTGTTGCTTCGTGTCTCAATATGAAACTTAATAAAAGGTATTAGAAAAATCTAGACACACGGCTAATTGAGCAGATTTTCATAATTCCTTCTCAGTCACGAGATATTTTTTTTTAAAGTAGTGGCGCTAGTGTACCTGTGTGCGCCCTCTTAAACTAGGTAGGTACCCGTGCTATAAGCAACACAGTAACAATTCGTGGTTGATCTATTTACTTAAAAATTAATGGTAGAACGGGTTTTTGCACAAAACTATTTTTAATACGCTTTTATTAGGTCGACCTGTATGTAACTAACTATGTAATGGAATCTAAGGTAAGTAATTTAATCATCTTTCAAGGGTCGTAGCGTAATGAAAATTGGCAGCTGTATGTAATTCTGATGACAATACAATAATATGGTACTGTCGAACTGATCTGATGATGGAGCCGGAAGATATGAACTTTTGTTTGTCGCCGAGATGAGACTGCGACTAGATTTTGAACGTTTTAAATTACGAGAATTGGCCTTCAGGTGTATATGGTGTCTTTTGGTCTGTGCTAAATAAATGTATTTTCTGTCTTTTCTTTCTTTCTATGGTATATTAAGTCCAGCGTACTTGTTTAATAATAGGTCAGTGGCTATGGCTAAAACCCAGAGTTTTTTTTCTAAGACAAAAAATTTAAATAATTAAAAACCAGCATTTACCTGAGCATCATCACACTTGTGCACATGCACAATGCCGGCGTACAAGCGGGCCTGCGCGTGCGCGGCGCTGGCCGGCAGCGCGGCGGCGCATGCGCAGCGCGCGCGGCGCCACAGCTGCAGCGCGCGCCCGCCGCGCACGGCGCGCACGCTGCTGCACGCGATGCGCTGCTTCAGAGTCAGGGAGAACAGGCGACGGGCGGACCATTTGGAGGCTGAAAGATTATAGTTTACATACAAAACCATGTTATGAAGGTTCGATTTCTCAGGCGAGATCGAGAGCCAGAGCATTTGGCAATAAAAAAAGACCGAATTATTTAAATCATCATAATCTACTACTATGTTCCCACTGCTGGGACACAGACCTCCTCTATGTGAGAGGGAGTGAAACCTACTCCCATAGACCAGACGTGATTAAAAAGGCGTTAAGTAATTTGACAGGACTAAACTAATATTTATCTTCTGTCCTTTTCTTAATGAAATAGAAAGAAAAAGATGCACTGAACTTAAATTTAGTTAGGTTTGTGAACAAGGGAATCGGCGCCAATGTTGCAAATGGCCGTCGATCATGGAATAAGACCATTATGACACGATATTAAAATATGATTTTTGTCATTTTCAATCTCAGACAACAGCAGGAGGTAGAATTTCGTTGTAATAGTCAAAAATGCACATTTCCTATTTGGAGGTATGAGGAACAGGGTGTAAAGTTCACTCCATAGAAAAGGGAGGATCCTCTAAGCAGACGGGTGTTGTGTCTGGCGGGCAATTGCGCAACGACTTATGTCGGGAAGTTTGTATGTATGCTAATTGCGCGGTAAACTCTGCTTGCAAGATGCAGGATTTGCGTGACGTCAGTACCTATGACGCGTTGTTCGCATGTGGCGTTGTAGATACCGCTACACCTATAAAACATCAGTACTTTTTTTTCTGGCCGGCACTGTAAAAGACCAACAGTCGCACCAAAAAGTCTCATGCATGAAGATCAAAATATGTATTATAGTAATTATTATTTTCATATTTTATTACAACATTACGCGTCGGGGATTTGATTTTTGAACAGGGAATTTAACTTAAAGTAAAAAAGTGTATATATAATGATATACAAGTATATAGGTAGTACAAAAAAATATAGAAAAAGGCAGGAGCTCATTTCATTCAGATAAGTGCCCAAAAGTTGCCACGCCACAGCGTAGCCACGTTGGATGGCAATGCTGATTCTTTGGGCTAAAAATAGGCCAGCCTTCTGGTCACGTGAAGAGTCAACCAACCGCTTGGCGATGTCCCGAAAAATTCGATGAGCACTCGGACCCCAAGGCGTTTCAACCCCAATCGGCTCAAACATATAAAAGTGTTGATATTGTTTTATTCCCTGTACATGACGTTCCGTTTCAAATGATATGATTAATATAACCTTGAATTTTGAAAGTGTCATGATCACGTCTTTCAAAAAACATGTAATAAAATTATACTTTGCCGATTCTACATTAATTAAAAATAACTAGAATAAAATAGAATAGAATTTTTATTTAAACGATTATAATTTTTTTAGAGCAATAATGGCCGTTCGTGTATGACATGTCAAACAAAATAAAGTACCTAGTTTTCAGGTTATTTAGATTTTTTTGAAAATCTTTGAAACCCGGGTTTTGTTTACAAAAAGGACTTTTGTACGAGTTAATATGCAAGTTTTTTATTTTTTATTTACTGATATTTTAATACAGTGGCGAGAAGCGCTCTTAACATACCTACTACTTACTTATATATATATATATATATTATAAAAGAGAATACAAAAAGGAAATATAAATAAAAATACGTCTCAATATATATACAGTGTTCAGTTCGTGTACAATCACGAACAAAAGCATGCATACACTCGGCTTTATTCAAAAGCGATTTACTCCTTTATTTTTTAATGAAATTTGATGTTGTTACGAACATAGCATTTTCGAACCCATAGGTTTATGTAATGTGTCTTATTTTAACGTTGCATCCGTTATTTCACGAAAAAATCGCAATTGAAAGTTTCCAAGTGTTGACACACTGGTGCTCGCGACCGTACAATGTATTTAGTTCTGTTTGCGATAGCAAGTGTAGGTGGTCTATAAAAAAGTTAGACTTTGATGCAGCATGGTACGGGATTCCATACATCCATGAACATTGTCCTTTTGGTACGAAATTAATGATATCCTTTGAATTTCGGGGCTTGCATAGCGCATCCCCCTTAATCAAAAAAATTGGAGCTAGACTTACCAGTATTACATATAGACAAGTAATGCCGTTGCGTGCCGTTGACGGCACTCATGGTGCTGAGACCTGAATCTCGGCAGAGACGAGTCTGTGCCTCCATAAGTCTGCCGACTGCTAAGTCCACTGGGAACAAAATCAAAATATTATACATCACATAATAATAATAATAGCATCCCGACCGATTTCGGTCACGGTGGCCAATCTCAACGGAGATTAGCCAGGTCCGCAGGAGAAAGAAAAGAAAGAAAGAAAGAAAATACATTCATTTGCGGCAAACATGACGCATAAAAAAAAGAACAAACACAAAAAAAAATAAAAGTGGGAGGTAAACATGCGTCACATTCACGCAAAACGGCCATCGCTCAGCATAATGCTAAGACCCTATACGAAACAGAGCCCCAGCGCTGGTAGCAGGCGCAGGCTGGCACAGGAGAGAGAGAGACTAGTGTGTGCGCAAACACAGGTGCACTCTCTGTTCCTTTACTTAAATAGTCCGATGGGACGGCAATCCGACACGGCCGGGGAGAGATCAGGCGCAGGACCAACGGCTTAACGTGCTCTCCAATGCACGAAGGGCTTTGATGGTCAACCATCCGCGGACCAACCGCGGCAAGCGTAGCTTAACCTGATCGATCGGCCCGTGCGGCTGTTATTACTTAGCCAGAAGCCCCTCCATTTATTTATTATTAACCAACTTAAATTAACCATTTGCACCACACATACAAGTATAAATACATTTTACTGCGCGAAATACAGCACCCTCCTTTTAAACATCAATGTAGGAAAATAAATAATACTTACGATTGATATCAGTATATTTCTCGTACGAATTCAATAATTTACTTTGAGCTAACTGCACCAACTTCGCTGAAAGACCCACTGTTCCGATTTTACTGTAATATATCTGAAAGTAAATGTATAAAGAAAAAGTATTTATTGCGACTCGTACAGGAAGATCACAAACTTAACTAAACACAGTCAAAAATAAAAAAACTTTTTTTTTTTTTTTAAGTACCGAAAAAAAAAATGTCGCAGCCCTGGTATACTGTTAAGGTATAATCGTGAATCGCGCCATGTTCGTGAACGGACGCCGTCGGTTGAGACTGGTTATCTTTTAACTGCCAGGGCTTATTTTTATTTTTTCTCTATTTGTTTTTTTTTTTTCATTGTTCTCACATATAAACAAGAATAATGTAAGTACCTAGGATTTTGTAATGAAATCTTGATTTAAAAGAGTGTCCTTGTCCGTTCTTCTCCATAGAGATGTACGTTTTGGAATGGGCAACTAGCTTCAAATTTCTGACTAACTGACAGACTATTTAATTTTGACAATTCAAAAGTGCCTGTAAACGGTTTAATTAAAATAAATGGTTTGAGTTACTAACACCAGGGTTGCGAAATCTCGGAAACGTAACTCTTCATGGGGTTTGGATGTCAGCTATCGATTTATATAGACTTCAAACGTAGCCGCCATTTTGAAAAAAAAAACAAAATGGCTGACAGGTACGCCACGAACCTTCAAAGCCCTCAGCCCGCGATTTATCGCAGTGCGGTATCCCTCGGCATATCCATGCGTGTCTATTAGCATGCATTTGTTTTACATGGAGGTGATATCGAGTCAGCCGCGACTGCGAGGTATCTTCGGCATGTAATTACCCTAAAGCTACTTACAGCGGCGTCACACACGAACACGACAGCAGTTTCCAAGCTGTCCACAGTTTCTATGATGTCTGGCCAGTATTCTGTAGCTTGAGATATTATTTCTTGCAGTGGAGCGCTAGGCTTGTCCATGTGGGAGATTAATACGCCTGCGTTACGGAGGTAGATTTCTCTGTGGACGAAAACAATGCTGGAATATCACGTCTGTATTCTAAGGGGTACACAGAACGAGCTTGCGGACGGCGAGCAATGGGATGGGTAGCTCGCCGTCCGGTAAGGACCAGGCCCGGGTCGACGGCGCATTGTGTTCCACGCGCGCCTGAAAGAGATGTCAGCACGAACTGACGGGGTCCGCCAGAGCCGATGCCTGGCAGGGCCGCGGGTTGTTCCAAAGAGTGGCCCCTGGCACAGGCAACTGAAGGAACACGGGTGGGTTTTAGTAGTGTACAGCGATTTGTAGTGGGGGCAATAACTTCCCAGTCGCCACCCGGTGGCAACTGGGAATTTTATTCCCGATTGCCCCCAGTCGCCACCCGATGGCAACTGGGAACTTTATTCCCGATTGCCACCTGGTGGCAATCCATGCCAGGACTGGGAATAATCGGAAATTTTGACAGTTTCTCACACAAAATCTGGCAAGTTTCCAATTTCCTCTTTGTATTAAAGAAATCTAATAGCGGACAAAATCGCAGTTCAAGCAGACGAAGTTACGGGAAGAAGATAGTGTTACATAAAAGCCTTCCTCAAGAATTGAGCTACCAAATGCAAAAAGATTTTTTCATATCCGACTGGTAGTTCCGGAGATTACTCCCTACATACAAACTTACAAACAAACCAATTGTATCTCTTTACTAGCTGTTGCCCGCGACTTCGTCTGCGATCCAGGATGAAAAGTAGCCTATGTCCTTCTGCAGATCATGGTCTACCCATGTGTCATATTTCATCTAAATCCGTTCAGCAGTTTTAGCGTAAAAGGGTGATTCATAAATTTTCTGCGCAACTTTCTTAATTTTTTTTTCCCTACGAACCTTCTACAATGTATTAGAAAACTTAAAAAAAAAGATGGATGAAATCGGTAAAGTCGTTCTCAAGTTATGGATGGCATGACCAAGGGGAACAGGGATTAATTTTTATATACAGGGTGGCAGGGACATCGACGCGCAAACTGTAACCATGGATTCAGCACATGAGTTTAGACCCCATAGCGTCGAAATTTTTTGTCGTTTATTAAAAAAAAATCTTCTGTTGCATAGAAAAGTGCAAATACCTACGCGGTCAAAACGTATGGAACAGCAATATTTGTTTTTAATAACCGACGAAAAATTTCGACGCTATGGGGTCTTAACTCATGTGCTGAATCCATGGTTACAGTTTGCTTTGATGTCCCTGCCACCCTGTATTATATAGACAATTTTAGTATAGATCACGCTAGGCTTAGGAGTCGCGCAAAAAAAAAAAAAGTAAAAAAGAACGCGAAAACGTACTAATAGCGCGAGCAGACGATGCGATGCGACGGGTAGGTTTTTTTTTTTTTTTGTTTCGCGGTGGAAATCCTCATGGACTCCCTCCATCGTGGGGCTGACAGAGGGTTATGGCCGGACTCTTACCGGCTAAAACCATCGCGATGTTCCACCTCTGCCTATGGCCGTGGGTGCATTCAGCTCGCTCGACAGGCCTCGACCCGCTGTTCCTCAGCGGGTCCCACCTAAAGTGCGGCCATTCCGACAAAGGTCGCACTCATTCTCGAGCACGTGGAACACTGCGGCGCCAACTCGGGCCTGTCTGGTCGCACGACGGAGCCCCTAGCCCGCCGCCCGCAGGCCACCTCTCATAGAGGTCACAGATCGTGCCGCACCCTTCTCGGACGCCCGGTGCGTCTCCTGTGGGAGGGGAGAGAGGATGCGGCTTCTCTCTCCCGCTCGGACGCCTCCTTTGCTGACATGACATCCTCGCAAAAGGAGGCAAGACGGGTTTGGTCTGGGGAACAAGAATTTTTACGCGGACAAAGTCGCGGGCAGAACCAAGAAACGACTACATAACATACATAATCAGCCTATAATGTTCCCACTGCTGGGACACAGGCCTCCTCTCGTGAGAGGGAGTGGGCCGTAATACACCACGCGGGCCCAGTGCGGGTTGGTAGATGTCACATGTCTTCGAATTTTTGCTTCTAGGTCATGCCGGTTTCCTCACGATGTTTTCCTTCACCGTATTGAGAGCAGTGGTGATGAAGTAATTTACACAAAGTAAAACGCCTGTCTGGGTTCGAACCTACGACCTACAAGTCGTAAGTCTCGGCCGATACCGAAACGACTTAAATACTAAAATTAATTTGATACGTACTTCTCATCAACATATTTGGCTATTTGGCAGCATACGTGCGCGAGTTGCAATGCGTGCGCTGTCCTGCTAAAATGTAGCATCTGTTGGACCAATATCTGTGCTAACTGCAACGCGGGCCGAAGGAGCTGTTTGTTAGCCACTGAAATTAAATCAAAAGTCAAGTTCAAATTAGGCTGAGAATTAGCGTAAAAATTACAAAAGACAGTCCGCCAAAACGCCCGCCACACACCAGTTCCTAGTGCTTTTGCTGGGAACAAGAACTGGCGCAACAAACTCCCCAGCAGCACAGCTGTCTGTTCAGTTAGCAAATACTTGATTGTATACAATACTAGGTATGTAAAGTAATTAACATTACAAGACAGAACATTACATTAAATTATTTGCCATATGTCAGCTAACCATGCAAATATACCAACAAATACAATAAAAACTACATATAAGGAGATACTCAATCAAAAAAAATTAAAATGTAAATATATAAAGACTAAATAAAAGCCTCCAGAAAACCGCTGAAGTTAAGTGGGACTTTCCCCAATGGCGTGCATTGCATAAAGGTATATAAGCAGTGCCTACCTCGATAAATCGCCACAAGCCTGTCAATTACATTTTAGTGCGTGTGCGCCACAATTAAGAAACTCACTAAATTATGATACCTAACAAAAAAACAAAATATTCATAAAATATAAAAACAAGTCATTTATTCAAATTAGGCAGAGAATCAGCACTTTTTGAACGTCAAAATTACAAAAGACAGTACCCCAAAACCGCCCGCCCTTCACACAATCCCGCGCGGCAGTAGGCAGTCGCCAGACGGCCTACTCGGCTCCCGTACTATTCGAACATTGTCATTGGTGTTTACTCGTTCAAGTTAATACGACGAAATTAAATTCCTGCCTACCTATTCTGAAAACCAATGCACGCCACTGTACCGGACATGGCTGCCGCATGTGAGATGACAATTGGGCTAAGGAAAACAGATTGGGTCCCACTAAACATGCGACACCATCGCGGCAGGCCGAGACGAAGATGGCGGGACGAGCTCGACTCCCGCCGAAAGCACTAGCAAAAGACAGAATTTTGTGGAAAAGGGAGATCCGAGGCCTTTGTAGGACAATGGATTAACCACACTTATTCAGCTCTGTTCAGCTGTTGTCCATAGAAAACGACGATTTTGTATGGAATGCGTACGCGTCCGTAGAGCTGAACGGATGCGTACGCATTCTATACAAAATCGTTGTTTTCTATGGACATAAGCTGAACAGAGCTGAATATGCATGGTTAGGCCCCAATACAGGCTAGTTAAACTTTAATTCGCCAAGGTCTAAGGTCGCCACCAGTTATAATGTCAGTACTGTTTCATAGGTAATTAAAAACGTGTAAATAAAACTAGCTTTTATATTAGTTTTTAAGCAAAACTGTTAAGAACTTTGTACTACCAAGTATTTATAAGTTTGTATGTATTACTTTGTAAAAGGACCTAAATAAATTTTAATATATTTATTTAATTTTAAACAGTTTCAATGTTGAAAGACTGAATTTGATTGACAATACCAGCATTTTTCAATAATATTCGGTTCGGCCATGTGTCGGTCCCATCCGAACATTCGGACTTTGCACTTCGGAGTAGACCCCCTGGACAGTTGCTTTTAGTAGGATATGACTCAAACCTAGTGTTTTTTTAATTAAATTAATAAAAAAAAAATTATATATATCTGAGTAATGCTAATCTAGTGGCACTTTTTACCTAATTTTAACTGTTTTTTTTTTTCGCGAGAGTAAACGTTGTTCATAATGATAAGTACAATGAGACAGCGAAGTCTTAGTAATAGGGTCCCGTTTTTAACCTTTGTGTACGGTACCCAAAAAATTACAAACTTAAATAAATACCTACTATGTTCCAATAATAAAAAAAAATACCTGTATCAATAACAACAGTTAATTCCGTCCATATTTTCACCGCCTGTAGGGCTCTCTGCAACGCAACGTGCTCTTGCGCAATCGTACGCATCGCTTGTGACATATCCGGGTCTATACTCTGAAATATTTATTTTATTATTTATTTATTTTTAAAAACACATACAACTGTCATCACAGGCTTACCAAATACAATTGTGTAGTTAAAGTATGTATGTATGTATATTTGTTCCGAGTCTGGGTGTTTTTCTATATATAATATGTATGTATTTACAAAAAAAAATTTGTATATAAGTAGTTTATCAGCCATCTTGTTACCATAACACAAGCATTAGGTTGCTTAGCTTGGGACAAATGGTGCTGTGTGAAATGTCCAGGGATATTATTATTATTATAGTATAACACACTAATATTATAAAGGCGAAAGTTTGTGAATGAGTGTGTGTGTGTGTTTGTTACTTCTTCACGCTCAAACTGCTCGACCAATTTTGATGAAATTTGGTATGGACGTAGCTGACAACCTGAAGTAACACGTAGGATACTTTTTATTCCTGTATTCCCACGGGATATGCGAGTGAAACCGCGGGGCGCAGCTAGTAAATAATAAAATAGATATCATCATTCTCTTGTCCTTATCCCAATCTATTTACGGTCGGCGCAACATGTATTTTTCTTCCATACTTTCTTCCATACTTCTCTATTAGTCGTCATCTCGGTAGTCACCCCATTTCTAACCATATCATCATTCACACATTCCATCCATCGCTTCTTTGGTCTTCCCCTACTCGTATAACCATCGACATTCATACTCAAAGCTCTCCTCACAACATTTTCCTCATTTCTCCGTAACACATGCCCATACCATGACAGCCGATTTCCACACAACTTTTCAGCTACCGGTGCCACTTTCAGACTTCCTCTTATGTACTTAGGTACTCATTTCTTATTCTATCCATTCGTGTAACACCACACAAAATAGATATAACTATGTAAAATATCAGCAAATAATATAAATAATTCATTTTTAATCCGCGCCAGACGTAACCTCATTACTTGGGGCCTAAAAAGGCCACTTTGGCAGAATCATAATAGGATAACAATATGAATCATATTAAAAATCGTAAAATGGTCACAAACTGAAAATTCATAATATGATCTGTGTGCAATTTATATCACGCAATTTACCTGTTTGACAGTTTTGTATGGAAATTCGTAAAATGATCCACCAATGTTTACACCAAATATGATTGATATGAAATTAATTTTAGGTGATTAAACTATTATGTGTAACGAAAATTAGAGGAATTGCTAATGATCTGCTGGGAATTCAGGAAATGAATAGCTTTTAGAGGTATTGCTTAAAGTGGCCTTTTTAGGCCCCCTTGTCTATGCCCTGAGTGTCAGAAATACTCTAAATAAAGCCGAGAAACATAAACAAATCAAGTATCTTGACTTGGCTCGCGAGGTTGTCGACATGTGGCATGTGGACTCAGCAATCATTGAGCCGATAGTCGTGACAGCCAATGGGTTAATAGCCAAGAGCCTCGACCAACACCTGAGGAGGCTCTCGTTGGGCACCAAGATCAAGGGCTTGCTTCAGAAAGCGGTACTTCTGGACACGGCTCGCATTGTCAGGTTCCTCTCTCTGGAGCCGTGACCTAGCTTATGTGCGTGACGTAGCTTGGAACCTGTTCCCAATACCGGTGGGCTACTATTTTTTAAATGTTTTTTTCTTAATCTTTTTCTTTACAAAAATTAAAAAAATGTAATTTATAAGTATTTAAATGAAATAAAGGAATAATAGTGATTATACTTACAGCTTCAGTAACTTTCCATCCGTATTTCGTGCTAGCCTCAGCAATATCATACTCAGCTTTCAGGTATAATAGTATTGTCTGCGCTACCCTCATATCTGAAGAAATTGCCTCCTGAAAAACCAAACATGAGCTTTTTAAAAACATAACCAAGGCCACACACCGACAGTAGCAATGACTTTAATTTTGACAGTTCAACAACATTCATTGCGTTATTTACGTTGTTGAGCAGACAATTTTTTTGAACGTATGAACCAATGTATTAGCAGTATCCTTCAAAATTATTCAGATTATTATTATTACGCAATTAAAGTGCAGATCCGAGGATACTTCATCCTGCCGAGCCTTTTTCCCAACTATGTTGGGGTCGGCTTCCAGTCTAACCGGATGCAGCTGAATTTTACGTAGAGCGACTGCCTATCTGACCTCCACATCGGTATCGTATTACCCAGTAACTGGGACAAGTTAATATGATACCCCTTGGTAAGACTAGTTAGACATTCGGGCTTCTGACTACCCGAAACGACTGTCAAAGATGACACGGTTTTGACGGCACGGTTGGCGCAGTGGTTAAGCGATTGACTGCTGCGCTGCGTGTCGCGGGTTCGATTCCCGCACGGAACAAATATTATGTATGACCTACAAGTAGTTGTTCCGGGTCTGGCTGGGCACGGAAGGGTTTCGGTATGTACCGGGTCACCCATCCACGGACCGACCGCGGCAAGCATTTAGATATCGATACCCATCACGCCTGCAGAGTTTCGCTAGCTAATTTTATTTGACGCTGTGTAATAAATCTTATCTGCATTCGCGATTTATTTGCCAAAAATGTAAACAAACATGAGTTTATGGAAAAATAACTTTAATTCCTACACAATAAAGTTCAGTTTACGCTACAACTTCAAACATTTTTATAACTTTTTCAATAGAGCTAGTCACTCTGAAATCAACATAATAACCACTAAAATAAAGTTGGTATTTGTTTAACTTGAAATAACATAAATTTTAAACATTAGTTTGAATAGACCATATACTCACAGGCATGTTATCGATCCTTTCCAATAGATTAGCGGCTACATCTTTAAAATAATCGCTGTGTATCGTTCTTACTGACGCAGGAGTAGCAGATACCACTTCTAGTAGTGTCCACAGAAGTGACTCCGGGTCTTCAACTGAAAATAACAATATCCAAAGCTAGGTAGGCCACGTATCTTCAAAGCCCTTTGTGCGAAATGTTTGGGAAAAACAAGATGGCCACGTCCCAAAAGATCTTTGTACACACGGCTACACATCAAGCTATGCATTTCCAGTTTTAGCTGACCTCGCATTGCATAGGTTTTTCGTACAATCAGAAGTCAGCTTATACTGGTTATCCCCTGGTCTGTTAGGCAAGCTTATTAAGTTCGGTAACAATAGAAAAAGTAATTGTGTCTCATTAGTGAGAGTGGAGATCTTATGTATAGCGTGATGTGTAGCCGTGCGTACAGTTATAAATAGGTTTTACCTGTCATCCATTTCTCTCTTCTGCCATTCAATAATGAGTTCAGGGACTGCCAAACTCCGGCCACCGGCGCTATGGACGGCCATAACTTGCAGTACATCTCAAACTCATGTTTTAGAAGTAAACTGAAAAATAAAATGTAAATTTTTTTTGTAGGTTCTACTATGAGGTGCAGCCCGATTCAAACTTTATGGCGGCTCTAAAGTGCGCTACCCGCTGCCCAATCAACTGATTTACATAAATTCTTACAGTTTTAAGGCGCGTATCACAGATAATCTATTAAATAAATTAGTTGATTATCAGTGATACGCACCTTAAAACTGTAAGAATTTGTGTAAATAAGTTAATTATCTGTGATGCATAACTTTGAGAGAATTATTGTAAATTAGTTGATTACCTGTGATTCAGTCTTTTAAAATTAGTTATAATCAAAAACATTGTTCACTCTTGGTCAGAAAGTCGTAATTAAAACAATATTTTAACAATCCGTGAAATCTCTTATTGAAATCCCCATTACTGCATTCTGACTCTCGGTCTATAGCGGAACGAGTGGGAAATAAAAAGTTCCAATCGTCACCACTGGGGAGGAACGAAACTTTTTTTTTCAATTAGTCCAGTGAGGACGATGGGGTGGGGACGACCGGGAATAAACCGTTCTGAAAACCAATGCACGCCACTGCCCCTCACACCCGCTGACACGTAAATGTGTTACTGTCCAGTGACTCGCCTCCTGTTTCAGCCGCCGTAAGATTTGCATCGGGTCGTAGGCATCAATCGGGGAATTCTTTAGTGGTCGCGGTACGCGAATGGAAGGCCCCATACATCTAAGTCGGAAGTCGGTGTCATTGGATCCGCATTTTCGTTTTTAACCGACTTCAAAAAAAGGAGGAGGTTCGCAGTTCGAATGCTTATTATTTTTTTTTTTTTGAACTTCTGAAATTAAAGTAATTTTCCGTCGAAGAAATTAAAGTTTTTTTTTCACTTTGTAGTGTTTTTTTTTTTGAAGTCGGTTATTATTATTTTTTTTTTTATATAAAACAAACACCATACCTGAATTTAACATCCTTAAAAAATGCTGTCAAATCTCCATACAATTCCTGATCTATCACTATTTTGCAAGCATCTAACACCGATAGTAGTTGTAAATCATCATTTTTATAATCATCATCATCAATTTCATCATTTTTCTCATCACATTTCAACGCCTTCGCTTTGATATCCATCACCAAGCTCATATACTTATCAGAATTCAGTTCTTTTGAAAATATTAGGCTCAAAAAAGCATCCGAAAGAGCATTTTCGTGCTTCTTGTAATCTAATTCGCAAATGCTCTTGTTGTAGAATGCTCGCGCTAAATTTTTGAGCTGAAATTCATTCCTGCTTATACTCAGCTCGTTTTTAATATAAATTTCGAATAAATTGATTGAAAAATCATATTTTTGGTTCTTATTCAGCAAGATAGCAGAATTATGTGTGTCGGTTTGCAGTTTTCGATAGCATTTTTCATAGTTAACGCATCCTAGTTTTTTTAATTCATCCATTATGGTATACTGTTGTCCTATAACTGTGTTGTATAGGGGTAATAAGTTATTTAAATCAAAGTTATTCTGCACAGCGTTTGTAATGAAATGTTTTAGTAAAAAAGAGAGTCTGAAAGCATCATGAAGGCCTGATTTCACTTTACAATTCTCACATTTCAACAACTGATCACAATGTTTCAACTCATTTAGTAATTTGATCATAAAATTTAAGCAATTTTCTTGTATTTCTCCGGTAAAATTGATTTTTATTGAATTATTTACTGAATATTCAATGAACAGCCTTAAAAATTGACCAATGAAAGGGTATGTAGCTAACATTGTGTCTTTATAACCCAGTTTTCCTGTGATTTCGCAGGATACGGTGAGATTTTTGAATACAGCATCCAAATATGTGGTTTTGTTAACGAAGATATCGCAGAAGGAATTTAAATAGAATGTCTGCAAGCAGTGGAATATGTCTGATCGATGTCCAAGTAGTGTAATCACTGTCCTGACCGCTACACTCAAAGCGGACTCCTTAAAACAATTTTTTGACGAGTTCTCAGCAATCACATATAGACAGTCACTGAATTTCACATACAAATCTAACATATCCTTTTCTTTTAACTTCTTGAACGCACTCAAATCAGTTTTTCTTGATAATTTCTCAAATATTTCACCATACAACATGTTTAGTTGTTCCGCATAAGATTCACTGTATATAAAGTGAAGTTTTTTTACTAAAAACACTAAAATGTTTGCACAAAACTGTGATGTATCGTAAACATCTAGCGTTTTGAGCACATCTTCTGTTAGTTTTGGCAACAGTTTGTGTATAGCTTTTCCTTTTAATTTTTCTATGTACATCAGTCGGTCTGCGATAATATTCCAGTAAGTTTTACAGTATTCTTTTAAGAGATTCTTTGAGTCCGCCTCAAACGCCATAAAAGATAGTTTGAGTATTAATTCTGGTGGTACTGGGTTGTTCTGAAAAATGAAACAATTGATTAGCATAAGTATGAATAGCCTAATCAGCCTATAAAGTTCCTCTCGAGGAGAGGAAGGGGGGAGTAGGCCATAATCCACCACGCGGGCCAAGTGCGGGTTGGTGATATCACATGTCTTCGATTTTGACGGCACGGTTGGCGCAGTGGTTAAGCGATTGACTGGCTGAGCTGCGTGGCGCGGGTTTGATTCCCGCACGGAACAAATATTTGTATGACCTACAAGTAGTTGTTCCGGGTCTGGCTGTTTGTGTATGTGAGTTTTAAATGTTTGTGAACGCACCCACGATACAGGAGAAATTCCTAGTGTGGCTAAGTTTAAAAAAAAAAAAAAAAATTTTGTTCTAATACGTCTCGATTTCTTCACGATTGTTTTCCTTCACCGTTTTAAGAGCAGTGGTGATGAAATAATTTACACAAAGTAAAGCGCCTGTCTGGGTTCGAACCTACGACCTTCAACTCGTAAGTCGCGGCTGTTACCACTGGGCCACCGCTGCTCTTCCAGCAAAAACAAACAATTGGTTAATCCTTACGAAGGCCAAAGGATGTTTGGGGTTTCTTCGTCGAACCCTCCATGATTACAGGCAGCTAGCGAGAGGTACAGTTTAAGAGGATAAATTCCTCTCAGATTATTATAAACTTCCAATTTAATTTGTTAAACTAACGTTTGGTCATCTCTTAACTGCCACGGCTTATTGTAATTTTTAATTTCTGAATTGTTTTTATGTTTTCTATAACGGACGCTTTTAACGTGCACGTCTTTTCTACATCGTTCTCACATGGTTAATTTCAACACGAATGATGTAATCAAATATTTTGTAAGAATTTTGTGATTTAAAAGAGTGTCCATGGAGTTTCTTGCCCGTTCTTCTCCATAGGTACCTACGCTTTGGAATGGGCAACTAGCTTCATCTTTCTGACTGACCGACCCTTTGACAATTCAAAAGTGCCTGTAATTGGTTTAGTTGAGTTAAATGATTTGAGTTTGAGTTTAAAATAATAATATGTACAAGTGAAAAAAATAAGCAAAAGAATCATAGGGCATCAAAAAATTCGTCCGCATCGCTGTCAACAGGAACAGTGCCCAGAAGGCTGGAAGCATTGCCACGTTGTATGGCTATACGGGCTGGTGTCCGCAATTCCACCCAATGCGCGTATTTTCCGTACGGCTAAATAAATAAAATAAACATATTATTTATTATTGGGAGGATTTGGGGGAGGCCTTGCCCAGCTGTAGTGGGACAGAACAAGCTAAAAAAAAGCCTCCGCTGTCCGTCCGTCCATCTGTCAGCGGGCTGTATCTCATGAACCGTAACAGGTAAACAGTTGAAATGTTCACTGAGTGTGTATTTCTATTGCCGCTATAACAACAAATAATAAAAATAAAATAAATGTAATGTCAATTTTTTTACGGTGGTACGGGATTTTACGGAACCCTTCGTTATGCCAGTCCGACATGCACTTGACCAGTTTTATTTAATATTCTCCTGTAAGTGAATTAATGTAGGTACTACGAGAATAAAGTTGAGGGGCACGTGGCCAAATAATAATAGCCGCACAGGTCAATCGATCAGGTTAAGCTACGCTTGCCGCGGTTGGTTCGTGGATGGGTGACCATCTTTACATACCGAGACCCCACCGTGGCTCATGCATGAAATGCGCATTTCAATTATGAAATGCGCATTTCATTTCAACTGGTAGTCAGAAGCCCGAAAGTATGACAGCCAGTTTTACTAAGGGGAACCGTATTACCTAGTAACTGGGTTGTGGAGGTCAGATAGGCAGTCGCTGCATGTACCCAACTGTTGGTGTTGGCTTCCAGCTGAATACCAGTATTATACATGGAGCGACTGCCAACCTGACCTCCACAACCCAGTTACTAGGTAATGCAATACCCCATTTTTATTTTTTTGGATGGGAAATCATCAAATTCAAGGTTGGCGCAGTGGTTAAGCGATTGACTGCTGCGCTGCGTGTCGCGGGTTCGATTCCCGCACGGAACAAATATTTGTATGACCTACAATTAGTGTTGTTCCGGGTCTGGCTGTTTGTGTATGTGAGTTTATATGTATGTAAACGCACCCACGACAGAGGAGAAATTCCTAGTGCGGGGCAACGTTTTTTTTTAAAAAAAAAATGTCCCCTCCCGCTCTGGGTGGAGTGGAAGGGAGTGTCAGACTCTTACTGACTAAAACCCACCCGTGTTCCTTCCTTAGCCCTTTCTGTTCCAGGGCAGCGGTAACCCTTTCGGACGATCCCGCCGAATACAATACCCCTTGGTAAGACTTCAGAATAGACAAGGTACTTTGCAATGTAACATACCTTCCTAACCACATATCTGTGTATATGGTAGATACAGGCCAACGTCTTGACCTGTTCTGGCTTGTTGACCCCTCTGGTCTCTCTGACGCAATCTATGGTCAGAGTGAGCAAGTCTTTGGTGTCTATGCTGTCCCTCCATGCTGGTGCCTTGTCCAAGTTTCTGAAAAATATAAAATTACTAGCTTTTGCCCACGTGGAGGTCGGAAATTATCCCACGGAAACATATTACCGGGATAAAAAGTATCCTATGTATAGATGGGCAATCCACCAGGTTTAAAGCCACTAAGAAAATTGAGTGTTTACCAAAGCACTGGGTGTAAACCCGGTGGATTGCCTATCTTTAGTCCTATGTGTTCATCGAGGTTATAATAAACTATCTGTGTGCCAATTTTCATCCAAATCCTATTAAAAGCATAATACTAATAACTGAAATACTATCATGAATTCATGCAAGCCTGGTACTTTTACAAGCCTAGCCGTTTTTGTACGCTCGGAAAGTAGGGTTTATTTCAATCATAATTCTAAAGACACGTAGCGCCAGTTCTAGGATATGCCAGTTCTAAGATATGCCGGTTTCCACATGATGTTTTCCTTCACTGTTTTGAGAGCAGTGGTGATGAAATACACAAAGTAAAGTGCCTGCCTGGGTTCAAACTCACGAGTAGGGGCCGACACTAGAGGCCAATTCTCGTAATTTAAAACATTCAAAATCTAGATGATATTATGAATCAATGTGTATGAAATTACCAACCCATGGTTGACACTGAATCGTTGAAGTCATACGTTAAAGTTTGTCCGTGTACTAAATGTGGATAAAACGTGTCCTGGTGTCGTGAAAAATAAACAGATCAGCACCTAACGGTAAAGGAACGTCGCAGTCTCATCTCGGCGACAAACAAATATCAAAAACTTGTCAAAACGTAGGGAAATTAGAGGTATTTTTGACAGATTGAGACTGAGATCAGACTGTGAATGTTCTTAAAATTACGAGAATTGCCCCTCTGGCCATCACTGTTCCTTTATGTGTTTTGATTTTAGTTTTTACTAAGTATTTATTCAATTGTTTGTAAATATATGGGTGCATAGTGTTATAATGCAGGCATTCATGCCTGCATTATAACACTATGCATTTATTTTATTTTGTTTTTATATAAAACAGTCTCCCAAACCTTCACCACTTCATAGTGCTTTATCTGGGAAGAAGTAGCGCAAAAAACCCCCTAGCAGTCACTAAAATTGCAAAAAGTGATAAGATATGATATTTCATACTAGATTAAAGTCCACGTTCTTCCTAGACGAGCCTCTGTGTCAGAAGCCTGTGTTCATGCAGCGATGAACAACCTTGTATTGAGTTGATTTTCAATAGACAGAACTGCAAAATAACTATGTAAAACTTAGGAGTTATGTACTAAGACTTACCTGCACAATAAACAGAGCACGTTCAACGAGAAAGAACCTCTTTCTTTCGAAGATAACTTGGATGAAATCGTTTTATATTCGTTGTATACTTTCGCTAAGTTACTCAAGTCTTTTCCGTCATCATTCGCTTTAATTTTCACTAGGAAATCGTTGGCTTCCATGATAATAAAATGTTTATTAATCAAACATCACACAATTAAAACTTTTAAGCATGAATTCACAATATTTTGTAGATAAATTCAATGGAAATATTCTGATCAGTACTTTACTTCGACCGTTTTAATTTGATTTTTTAATATAAACGTCAAATCGTCGACTCGTTGTCGTCGGTGTTGTTGTTAAGAAAAAGTTTTGTTTTTATTGTTGGGAACCAATAGTGTAAGTGTTAAAAAATAAATCACCAATCTAAAGTAAGCCAAATAAGCCAATTGTGTATAGCCGTGGTAATAGGAAACATTATTTATTTTTCTCTTCGTTTCCGAATTTGTTCTTGTGAAATAAATTATTACATGAAGTTATCTTAGGACAAAAATCTTCCAGAATATTAATTAAAATAAGTCTAAGTATATAACTAGTTTTTTATTAGGTACCATTTCATTTCAAGTTTTACATAATTATGTACCTAATAATAATTATTGGTTGAAAAACATCGCCAGGCTACATGCCATCTCTCTTCTGTCTTCTCAACTTCTGCCCTTTTCTCAATTTATTTGGGGTCGCTGCAACATGTTTGTCTCCTTCCATATTCCTCAAGCCGTAATAGAAAGCTTAATAGCATAATCTTTCACGCAGTCCATCCATCATCGTATTCCTTCCCCATGGAATTAGTATATACCTACAGCCTACTTTAGATAGTCCCCTATAATAGCCCTCCGGCCTCCACATTCTTATTCAAAACTTTGATACAGCCACTGCCAGCTACGTGACGTGTATGGCTACGTATAAAGAAACGATAATATACGTTTTGTTTTAGCAATTTGTTTTGTAATCACTAAATTTCTTGAAATAAACCACTAAAACCATTTATTAAGTAAAAATGAGTAAATTAATTACCCTGAATAGTGCACTATTTTTACAGATAGATAAAACGTTTTGTTAGCAACCAAGTGAGTGCATTTTGTCTTATGTCAAAAAAGCCGCCATTTGACATTTCTCGTTATCAATTTTATCATACTCGCGTTCCGGCGAATTTATAATCAACGAAAAAATTTAGCAAAACAATGTATTTTAATTAAATATAGCCAAGCAGCTAATATAATATTGCGGAGCGGATTTATCTTAAGTAAACGCTGTTGTGTATCGTGGATTTACGCGGTAAGTTCTTTTTTTTAAATAAACTATCGATTATTTTAGTTTTCCGGGACGCATGTGCAATGTAAGATATACTCTTCTTACGTAAAAAGTTTTCTTAATTATAAAAAGTTTATAGTTATTGAATAGAGTCTTTTTTTAAGCTGACTAGTGAGTATGTTTAACTTATAATATGTCTGAAGCAACAAATAAAAACAAGGAAAGGTTATGTAGCTAAATGCAATTTTATTAAGTTATTATTAAATTTCTCGTGCAACTGTGCTCCCAAACGTACTATTCGAACCTGCCTGCCTTAACGGTGGCGAGGGGTCCAAGTTTGGGGTGAGTGTGTATGAAAAAATACCTATATGTTTGTAAATCTAAAAATTTTTCTTATTTATTTATTATTTATTTATTTCCCATAAGGATAAGGCAGGGGCGCATAGTTCATAGTTCACCCACTTTACTATCTCAAACTCAAATTGAAAGAACCATCTCATCTGTGTATAGCCTTTTCCAACTATGTTAGGGTCGGCTTCTTGTCTAACCGGATGCAGCTGAATAACAGTATTTTACATGAAGCGACTGCCTATCTGACCTTCAAAATCCAGTTACTGGGTAATACAATACCCCTCGGTCAGACTGATCAACCACATTGTCAGATTGATCGACCCACGCGGTTGGTGTTACTTAGTCACACAACCCCGTCTGAAAGTATTTACTTTAATTCAACCATCTACAGGCACTTTTGAACTGCCACAGTCAGTTAGTCAAAAAATATCAAGCTAGTTGCCCATTCTAAAGCGTAGTAGATACCTATGGAGAAGCATGGGCAAGAAACATGACCAAAAAAACAAATGATATAAATTCAAATCTTAAACACCCATGGAATGTTACGTACGTTTGTATTCCATGGGTGTTTAAGATTTGAATTATTTATTTACTATTATTAAAATAAGAATTTAACATTTAAAGTTAATGTTTCTTTTTCAGCAGCCAGCCAAAATGGTGTTGCCAATGAGATACTACGTTCTGCTTTCTCTACAAGTATCTGCATTCTTCTTAGCATCAAAACTTATATTCGACAGCGTCAACAAAGCTACGCAGACAGTTATAGACGAACACTTCCATATACCGCAAGGAATATCTTACTGCTCTGGTAACTTCTCACATTGGGACTTAAAAATAACAACACTTCCCGGCTTGTATCTGGTCTCCTCTATGATCGGTTTATTTGCTGAATGCAATACATACAATCTACGCTTTGTGAATCTCATTGCATCATGCGTTAACTTAATTTTGTTCTCGAGTATTCTTAAATATGTGTATTATGGCGACAGAAATCACATGAAGACTATTCTGCAGGCTCTGAATTTAGCAATACTGCCCCCTTTATATTTCTTTTCTCACGTCTATTATACAGATATTCTTTCGTTAACTTTTCTTCTGATGTTTTCAAGGCTGTGCCTAACTAATAGATACTTAATTTTAATCTTAATATTTGGTATTTCATCTATAATTATGAGGCAGACGAATATAGTGTGGGTCGCAATGGTTTTCGGTCACAAGCTATTAGATTTACTTATAAAAAGCTCAAAGGTTTACGGTAATCAATATATCAACGATGTAAAACTCAGCAAGCGGTCACTGATAGCCAGAGATATTGATAAGTCTAAGTTGAAACGGTATTACGGTATGTGGGACGTATACTGTGCAGCGAAATACCATCTGTCAACGCATCTTTCCACCTTTTTCAGGTTTGTAACATTCCACGATGCTACTGTTTTGCTAACTCATTTAATTATACTGAGCGGGTTCGTAGCATTTGTATATATTAACGGTTCTATAGTGGTAGGTGATAAGGCTGCACACGAAGCGACCATCCATTTACCACAGTTGCTTTATTTTCTTGTGTTCTACGGAGTTTTCGGTCTTCCATATGTGGTTTACAAGCTGCAGTCCACCTTAAAACTAATGCTAAGAGAGAAGATTTTAGTATTATTATGCGGTATCATCTTTACTTTAATGGTCCATCATAACACCTTAGTTCATCCATACTTACTCGCGGATAACAGACATTTCACCTTTTACATCTGGAACCGCTGGTACGGTAAATATGACCATGCCATCTATACAATGGTGCCCATATATATTTTCTTATTATTCAGCATTTATGATAATTTAAAAGATCAGAATTGTGTTTCTTTTCTTTTGCCATACACCGTTAGCTTAGTTTTAGCACTAGCGTTACAAAGGTTGATAGAAATCCGATATTTCTTGATCCCGTACATAGTTTTAAGGTTGAGATTCGCTCGGCCATCATTTCCAGTTGTTATGGCGGAATTTTTGTGGTATCTCATAATAAATACAGCAGCATTCTTTATATTCTTTGAGAGACAAGTAATTTGGCAAGATTTCGATTATGTGCAGCGAATAATGTGGTAGATTTTTTAATTTTAGGTTTATAATTAATTTTGTATGTGAATTTTCTAGTCTACAGACTGGAAAAATAATGCCTGAGGCTATGGATTTGTTAGACAAGTCTTCTCAAGGCTTTTAAATATTACTTGAGTCCCATCCATAGCATTCCCAGTGTTGTCTGAAACTGTGTGCACAAATGACTGACTTTAAGGGCAAAATTCACAGACTGCGTTCAACTTAACTTGCTTTTAATAGGCGTTTTGTACAAATATGAACCTTATTTTGTAAAAGATTATGTTCCTATTGGTATGTTACACACGTTCACAAGCGAATGTGGTCAATTCGTATTGACCACATTCGCTTTTAGGAATGTGCACATTAAATTCTTTTGAATAAAGTTCATATTCGTATGAAACGCTTACTGTATTTAGTTTGAGTGAAGTCAAGGCTCTTTATATCTCAGTGCTTAAGTATCTGAAATTAACTTCGGAATCTTAGACAATTATAAACGTTTGGGAACTAAGAACTCAATGTCGTATGTGACAAAGTTTAAATTCAATCTCAACCAATTTTTATTTACGAAGAACTCTTCTATTACGATTGGTCAGTTAAAGGTCGGCTTAGATTACACAATGCTAAACTAGAGAGTTGATAGGGCACTTGTCCCACTGCTGCGCCGTCGAGGATGCGAGTAGCTATCGACTTTTTTCTCTGCAGAAACGTTCAAAAGATATCGTGTCAGTAAAAGATATTAATATACATTATGTAATATAATGAACGCAAGACCTCATATTAGAGTATTGAGCTAAAAGCCTAATACAATGACCTAAACTTTGTTTTTTTAAAGCTAACTTATTATTAGGAAAATCCTGCTATAGAATTGAACAGAATATTTATTTGCCAGAAACATGGTGTTTATAAAGGTGTTCATAACATTGCATATTGCTACATGTCCCACTGTTGTAACGGTATGCAAAATCAGTTATAATTAAATTTAGTTCTTACATAAATTATCAATTTGCATTAGTTTTGAAGTTTAAATATTACTATTTCAATTATTATTATATTATATACCGATATAGGTACTACACACTTCCATTTTTACCATATTATTATATAAAACAATACATCTATTAAAATTATTATAAATTAACTTAAATAATTATTTATGCTTGTATTTTGAACCAGACCTGTTGACCCTAGCATTACTTTATGCATTTGAAATTGTGTCTCATTGCCTTGAAATAAGATTTAATTTTCTTTGGCTTTATGGGTGGTCAGTATGGCTAAATATATAATATTGAAAAAAATACCTATAAGTATTAAAAGTGACTGAAATCGATTCAGTAGTCAATTATGAACAAACTACTTTCAGGACTTGCATTTATTCTGTTACAACTTGTATAATAAAGCTGAAGAGTTTGTTTGTTTGAACGCGCTAATCTCTGAAAATACCAGTCGGATTTGAAACAATAACTTAACATTTGATAGCCCAATTCTTGAAAAAGGCTATAGGCTACTTAACATCACGCCATGGCCCTAAGGAGCCGAGCAAAAATAAAAAAGAAAGAACATTGAGCGACTGCCTATCTGAAGGCAGTTGCTCCATGTCAAATACTGGTATTCAGCTGCTTTCGGTTAGACTGGAAACTGACCCCAACATAAAAGGCTAGGCTACTGTGGTCTCGACTCTCAATGTATTTAGATTTGTATGTGCCAATTTTGTATTAGTAGAAAAAATATTATTTTTGTAACAGAAGAATATATGAGTAATTTGTTTAATTTTAGCAGCCCGACGTGGGGTTGTCCATTTATCACGTGATATTTATTTAACCCAGGGGTTCCCAAACCTATTTTGTCTACTGCCCACTTTGAGAATAAATAATTTATTAGCGCCCCCATTTTTTCACCTACTTAAAAACCACTATAACTTCAAATTAAATTAGTTATTGTGAGCTATATTAGCGGAGATTAAACATTTTTTTCTGGGTCTCTTACCCCCTTTAGGCCTGCTGCGCCCACAAGGGGGCGTCATCGCCCACTTTGGGAATGGCTGATTTAACCCATCAATCAACTCAGTCTATCGCAGTCCACTGCTGGACATGGGCATCTCCCGTGCTGCGCCACAAGACAGTTTCCTCCGCCTTGCGAATCAGGTCTGTCCCAGCACCTTTTTGAGGTCGTCTGTCCGTCTAGCCGGGGGGCGTCCCACACTAAGTTTGCCAATACGCGGTCTCCACTTCAGGACTCGTCTGCTCTACCGGCCATCAGTCCGTCGACAAACATGGCCAGCCCACTGCCACTTGAATCACACACTGTAGGTACACGACACAACGATACGGAACGCGAGACAGTTTCTGAGCACATGTCCGTACGATGTCCAATGGTCAAGGGAGGCTGCAGCTCTTGTCGACTCCCCACGTACTCAGGCTGAACTGTGTCGGGCGCGGCGCTGGCGTTCCGAATAGTCGCAACATACTCCGACATATTTCATTTTTTCGGTTTAGAAATCACGCGTGCGATGAAAAAATAAACACGTGATATCTCACTACACCCCCCTTGTGATATTCCGTGACATGTTTATCTCCCCCCCTTTTCGAGCCTTACGTGAATAATGGACGATTCCTGTCTTGATTTGTGACTCCTACTATCAGCTTACCCCTTACGGGACTACAGGGATGATGTTGTTTTGTGGAGGGTGCATTTCTTTAAAATGTAAGTTAATAATACTTAAATAAAGAAACTGAGTCATTTAATTATTAAGTAAATTTTGATTATTTTTCTTTTTGTATAATTATGTTTTTCTGTTATGTAAATGTAAATAAATTATTTTTGTAATAAATCGAATTGAATTGAGATGTTTTGTATTTTTTTTTTTTATTTGACCTGATTTTACAGCCTTATAATTTTCCTGCCCTTACCCAAATTTATTTAGCATCAGCGCAACATATAGATATTTTTCTTCAATACTTCTCTATTAAGGTGGATGCTCCAAGGTAGCCCGCGAAATTCAAATTTTCTTACGTTTTTTGCAATTTTCTGGTCAGTACCTACTAAGTTGTACGTTGATTAAAATATGAGTCGCGGCCGTAAAAAATATGTATTTACAGAATTATAATCATTAGAATCAGTAATACAACTTGTTAAGTTAGCATAATCCTAAGATGTCAAGATTTCATGAGTCATTCAGTAGGATTACTTGATCTTAGGTAGTGTCGATGACTTTAATGATTATAATTGTTTTTTATATTATATAATTCAACTGATTTTCACACAACTTTTCAGCTACCGGTGCCACTTTCAGACTTCCTCTTATGTACTCATATGTATACTCGTAGTTATGAGGAACAGGGTTTAAAGTTCACTCATACTATAGAGAAAAGGGAGGAATGAGGATCCTCCGACCAGACGGGTGTTGTCTGGCGGGCAACTGCCCAACGATTGATGTTGGGAAGTTTGTATGTATGCTAGTTGCGCGGTAAACTGCTTGCGAGATGCAGGATTTGCGTGACGTCAGTATGACGCGTTGTTCGCATGTGGCGTTGTAGATACCGCTACAATAACTACATAATTTCCCATTTGCAAATGTCTGTCGAAATGTTTTTAGGAGCGATTTAGCTCAATCAGTGCCAAAAAAAAAACTGCCTACTATCAAAACATTTATTAAACATCAAATAGAAAAACACAGCCATTAGATACTTATTTGTTTACTTACATTTAATAACATAATACAGGATGAAATTGAATACTTGCGCCAAATCGATATACCTATGAGGTGCAGCAACTGTTATATAGGTACCTACACAATCAATTAATCAGACTATAATGTTCCCACTGCTGGGACGCAGACCTCCTCTCTGTGAGAGGGAGTGGGCCGTAATCCACCACGCGGGCCCATTGCGGGTTGATGTCACATGTTTTCGATTTTTTTGTTCTAGGACATGCCGGTTTCCTCACGATGTTTTCCTTCGCCATTTTGAGAGCACAAAGGAAATTGTCAAGAATTTAGATTTGGGAGTTGTAGTGTACGCCAGCGCATCAAGCTACTACAATCTGTCAAATTCCTTTATTAGATTTTCAACTTTATCGCTAAAGCATTAAGGTTTAAGGGTTGATTGGGAAAATTCGACAGTTTCGGGTAGCTTGACCTGCAGGCGTCTGTACCTATGTCGTGGGTTCGAACTTCCAACCCACGACGTACATTTCGTAAGTCGCGGCCGTCACCACTGGGCCACCACTGCTCAACTGTCAGGCGCGGTCGCAGCCCAAGATTGGGGGGGGGGGGGGTCACCAATTAGTACCTAAGTTAGTAACTTAAGTTACTAAAGGCTACTACACACAGTGCCGCCGGGTTTATGCCGAGCGGCTATGCCACCGGCAATACAGGGTCCTTTAATGATAAATGATTTTATTTTGTAAGTAGGTTTGTACAAACACTTTTACACGTCAATCATATTTTAAAACTAGATGAGGTCGGCGTTTCCTATCTGACTACTCTGAGAAGAAAGGCCGAAACAAACTCAGAGGTCACAGTCTCTTTTAAAGTCCAGACATAATCTTGGTCAGATCATATGAAGACCATGCAGGTCGATGTCTGAGATGGTCTTTTGAGGAAAGAACCACACAGATTGAGAGGACCTGTCCAGTCAGTGCACGCATTTGTCAGAAATCGTGCAGCTCAACTCAAAACTTAGGTAAGGAGCTCGACGATTCGACGAACAATACCAAAGAAAGGACATTTGGGTAGGCCACATTAATTACTCAAACTGCCAGACCATGACAAAAATAAAATATAATAAAAATAAAGTGACCCGCATAGTCTTCACATTCACAATAATTAAAATAATAGAATACTTTACAAAGTAAGCAAATGTCATAGTAGGTACTTATACATATACATATAGAATTCATTGATATGTCAAAGTGTATATAAAAAAGTGTGGCAAAGCCGGCTTTGAATGCCGCCGGGTGCACGGCGGCCCTGCCGCCGGCAATATGTGTAGGAGCCTTAAAGGCAAGTAAATCACGCAGACTCTCGACAGCTTAGGTAAATGATTTTGGGGGGGTGATCATGACTCCCACGACCCCCCCCTCCCTCGTACCGCGCCTGTCAACTGTTACCTACATACCTAAACATTATAAATTGTCAAATTAAAAATACTTAAATACAATTTTTTTTAAAAATCTTGAACAAAATCGTGTAGGTACCTAATTATCATCTTAGATAGTGCAAACTAAGTTATTGCCTTTAAGTAGGAGACATGAATAATATCGTCGTTTCAGTATTTTTTTATTATCAAAACAAGCTTGTAAATTAAAGTGTCGATTTTAGCTCGCGCAGGACAAGCTGTCTATTCATGGCAGACTTCACAACATGAAGCAAGTTGGCAACGCGTTTAACTGGTATTTACCTAATTTTGACCGTTTCTACGAAAAGTAAAGGGCGCGGGACGACGCGGACGGCGCAACTATTCTATTTCATTCTGTATAGTAAGTATAATACATTTTGTAATTATCACAATAATAGTTTAAGTACAACTGTGATGTTCACTGGGTTGGATGGAACACATTTTTATTTTATTTCATTCGATTAATTTGTATTTGTTTTTGTTCCTACTACTTAATATTATAAACGTGAAAGTTTGTATGGATGGATGGATGTTTGTTACTCTTTCACGCAAAAACTACTGAAAGGTTTTTTTTTTATACATTGCTCCACACTGGGAATTAATTACTCCTGTATCGTGGGTGCGTTTACAAACATTTAAACTCACATACACAAACAGCCAGAACCGGCACCCTGATTGCGTAACACACGATCAATCGGAATCGGTTTCATTTTGACAGTTCAACAACATTCATTGCGTTATTTACGTGTTGAGCAGACAAATTTTTCGAACTTATGAAGCAATGGATTAGCAATTTGCTTCAAAATAATTCAGATTGCGATTGATTGTGTCTTACGCAATTGGGGTGCCGGAACAACTAACTGTAGGACTATTTAGTAATCTGTGCTGTAGGCAATACAAATATTTGCTCCGTGCGGAAATGGAACTCAAACATTTGGACGAAAATGGCACACAGATAGTTTATAACTAGGATTAAAACATATGACACTTTTGATCTCGATATTCCCACGGGATCGAAACTTATGCGGGTGAAACTGCAGAGCGCTGCTAGTGAAATAATAAAGTTAAAGACTCGTCGTTTCTTTGGACGCCCTAATCTCAGGAACTCCCAGATGCATTTCAAAAAATAGTTTTGCATTTGATAGCTCAATTCTTTTGGATGGTTATTAACATCACGCTAGGACACTTATGAATCGAGCTAAAAGAAAAAGCAGTCAGAAAGAACGCAAGCGATGCGATGCGTGTGGTGTGACGGGAGAGCTAGAAATTTCACGCGGACGAAGTCGCGGGTAGATGCTACATACGTAACCCCAAAAAAAATTAAGATGGCTACTAAAAATACGTCCATTTACGTCAGGCGCCGACTAATTTGACAGGACCTAACTAATCTTCTGTCCTTTTCCTAATGAAATAGAAAGAAAAAGATGCACTGAACTTAAATTTAGTTTAGTTTGTGAACAAGGGAATCGGCGCCATTGTCACTCATTTTTAAAATATATTATCATTAATTAATAGGTATGTCAAAAATACACACAGACTTTTAATTTAATATTCACACATACTTGCTTTATATCAATGTTTTTATGTTAATATTTTTATAATTAAAAAATCCATTGATCGAGTAATAGGCTTTACTTATTAAGAATTCTTTGTTCAGTAAAAACATTCAGTTTTTCAATGCTTTTCATACATTTTGTTAGTCTATTATAAATTTTTATCCCTATCCCACATACCTATACTCTTTTTAAAAACTGTCCTACATTTAATTCCACTCAATTCATTGTATGTCGTGCACTTCATAATGTTTTATAATTGCTAATATCACGGTTTATCGTCACCGCAGCCTCATTAATATTATGGTGTAGGTCATAAGATATAAATCCCCTATTCTATTACGTATTATTATTATATACCCGTAATTATTATAATAACCAGAATGGATGGATGACCCCTGTAACACAGGTTTTGTCTAGCACGGGGGTCATTGATCATTTTTAAAACTGATTATGATTACGCATGGTATGTGTAGGTACCTATAAGGCGATTGACTTACGCCCTCTAAAGCCCTGGATTAAGTTCATTATCAATGAAAAACCCTTCAAGTATTTTGCTGCTCGGTCTCCTGATCTTATAGATACCCCGCAATAAAATCTGCATGTGGGAGTATCTGTGTGAACGTATTAAGCGCGTTGGTATTACAAAGATTTTCATATGTCGGGGCTGTGGCTGTAGAGACAATTCCTCTGAGATAGTAGCGGTCTTCCTCGAGAAACACTAGCCCCCCACCGGTGTCGAATTCGCACAGCGCCGTACCTGGGAAAAGAGGTTTAATGTCAAAAGTTAAGATCATCTGTCCTTTTTTTTTTGTTCCTGGTTGGATAATCGTCATCACAACTATGTAGACAAAATCAAACTGGTTGCTAATTTAACTGTATTTTTTTGACACATAATTAGGTACATTCTGTAATTACTTAAACTCACACCCTGACATAATACTTTTTTTTAATGAAAATCGTCTACTTTTAGAATGTTTGTAATTTATGTGTGAGCACCATATATCTATCACATAGTTAATTTATATGCCATGGTTTCATTAGGTAATCCATTTTAATTCTTTTACCTATTGTGGTATAGTAATTTTATTTTACGTGCATCGTCTTCACATATTTTTATAATAATAAATGTATGCAAAATATTGGAAAACATTTTAAAAGAGTATAACGGTGGAGTTTCTTGCCCATTCTTCTCCATTCGAAAACTACCTTTTGTAAGGGGCGACTAGAATCAATTCTATTTTAATGTAATTGTTGAGGTTCAATCACAAGTGCCTTTATATGCCTATCTATATAGATAAATAAATGGATCTTCGAAATGTATGTACGCACGGCTACACATCAAGCTATACATAACCGGTATAAGCTGACTTCTGATTGTACGAAAAACCTATACAATGCGAGGTCAGCTAAAACTGGAAATGTATAGCTTGATGTGTAGCCGTGTGTACGCCCATAACTTTCGAACGACTGCACCAAATTGGATGATTCTTGGTTTTATGTATTCGATATTGTAAGGACAAGGTTTGTATACACAATTAGACCCGGTAGGTGGCGCTGCTTCTTCGGGCAGGACGACGGCTGCCGGGTCCGCTAGTTTGAAATACCTAAATGATTTGATTTGACTTTCATGGATGTCCTCCGCCCAGGGGTGGGCGCAGGGGTCTGTCACTCTTCCTGACTAAAAACCACCCCGGTGTTCCCTTCTCACTCTTGGACCTGGGATCATGGGAATTGGGAATTTGTGCGCTTCCACGATCCCCGGCTGGTGCACCTGAAGTCCGCGGGGGGAGGGAGGTGTGCGACTGCCCCCACGACGTTCTATAGCTGCGCGCGTGGGACACAAGCGCCGCAGCCTTTTTTTTTTGGGTGGGAAATCATCAAATGACCTCTCCCGCTCTGGGCTGAGCGGAAGGGCGTGTCAGACTTTTACTGACTAAAACCCACCCGTGTTCCTTCAGTTGCCTGTGTTCCCAGGGGCCACGGTATCTCTTTCGAACAACCCGCGGCCCTGGCAGAAGCGCCGCAGCCTCGTGTGCTGCTAGATGGGGGGCGGCGAACGTCCCCAAGGTCACCGTCCCTCAGAACCAGTTTATGGCTGGTGTTTGGGGCTGGAAGAGAGCGTTGTCCGCCCTCCGCCTGGTACAGGAGAATGGTATCGACCTCCCTCAATCTTTCCGCACCGTTTTGTGAAATGACGGTTTCACAGAAAGAGATCACCGCATCCCACGACTCAGCGCTCCCGACCATCGAACGAGCGACGCGACGGCCGGCAGTGACAAGTCCTAGGGGTCTACTCCGAAGCGCAAAGTGCGAATGTTCGGATCGGACCGACACATGGCCGAACCGAATATTACTGAAAAATGCGAAAAAAAATTCGGATTGGCTCAGTTGGGTCAGGCCCATAGTCAACCCCCCCCCCCGGTGGGTTCCCGCATTGTCGAGGCGGGGGGGCTCAGTAGCCGTGGTGGATTGGGCCACGGTGAAGCTAAGAGGAACCCGAGGAGCGGCCGCTCGTCTAGGCTGTGCGGATAAGCCGACGACGTAGCGGCCGGCGGGTAGGTGGCGGTGCCGCTTGTGCGACATCGCAATCTACCCGAGGCGGGCCGCGATGTCCCCCGTGAGGGAGACATCGCGGCTGAGGATTGGAGGCCGCGGCGGGAGAGGAGTGTCGGTGGTGCGTTGCCGCTCCCCCTGCCTTCCGCGGCCTTGACGGGGCCGCCACCGTTCGATGGCGGACGCGGTGGGGCCGCAGGGGAAGAGGAGTGTCGGTGTGTCGTTGCCGCTCTCCCTATCCTCTGCGGCCGTGGCCCCCCATCGTGGGGGGCATGCGGGGCCCGCCGCTCAGGCGGGCGTGGGGGCCAGCAGGCAACGGGTGCGGGGGCACCGTTGCCTGCATTGCACAGGCCTCCACCAGTGTTGGACGGGAATGGCTAGGTGGTCCCGGCCATTCCCGTAGCCCCCCAATGTGGGGGGCATGCGGGGCCCGCCATACCAACTAGGCGGGCATGCGCCGGGAGGGCTATGGAGGTAAAGGCTATGCCTATTCCCGTGGCCCTCCCATCACGGCGAATGAGGGAACACCGCTGAGTTTTAGTGGGTATACTGTCATTCCGACAGGGAGTCCCACATACCCCGTCTCGTCCCCCACGAGGCGGGCATGCATAAAGCATTTCTCAGCGACAAAAAAAAAAAAAAAAAAAAAGGCCCATAGTCAACCCCCCCCGGTGAACGACCTCGACGATGCGGGAACCCTCCCGCATTGTCGAGGCGGGGGGCTCAGTAGCCGTGGTGGACTGGACCACGGTGAAGCGAAGAGGAACCCCATGAGGGGCCGCTCGTCTAGGCTTTGCAGTTAAGCCGACGACCTACCTTCCGCGGCCTTGACGGGGCCGCCACCGTTCGATGGCGGACGCGGTGGGGCCGCAGGGGAAGAGGAGTGTCGGTGTGTAGTTGCCGCTCTCCCTATCCTCTGCGGCCGTAGCCCCCTATCTTGGGGGGCATGCGGGGCCCGCCATTCAGGCGGGCGTGGGGGCCAGCAGGCAACGGGTGCGGGGGCACCGTTGCCTGTATTGCACAGGCCTCCACCAGTGTTGGACGGGAATGGCTAGGTGCTCCCGGCCATTCCCGTAGCCCCCCAATGTGGGGAGCATGCGGGGCCCGCCATACCATCTAGGCGGGCATGCGCCGGGAGGGCTATGGAAGTAAAGGCTGTGCCTATTCCCGTGGCCCTCCCATCACGGCGATGAGGGAACACCGCTGAGTTTTAGTGGGTATACTGTCATTCCGACAGGGAGTCCCACATACCCCGTCTCGTCCCCCGCGAGGCGGGCATGCATAAAGCATTTCTCAGCGACAAAAAAAAAAAAAAGGCCCATAGTCAATATTCGCAAGAGTGTAGGAGTGTAGGATCGGAACCGACCGAACCAAATAGTAACTTTGTAGCAGGAAACGGCCGAACATTCGGCCGATACTACTTCGGAGTACGGGACTTCGGATACGAGGGCACGGAGCTGCTCCTGGTCTGTTAAGCTCTTCCCCAACTCGGTACATCATTACAAAGTTCTTTTAACGCGTGGCCCAAATCGGAACTAACGCCGCCATCTTGTTCTGTCAATATCACTCAGGCACAAAAGATCCTTGTAGCACTCTATGATGGGGTCGGTTCCAGTCTAACCGGATGCAACTGAACACCAGTATTTTACATGGAGCGACTGCCTATGTGACCTCCACAACCAAGTTACTGGCAGCCCCTTAGTGAGACTGGTTCTTATTACACTGTCGGGGCTCTAACCACCCGTACCTAGCGACTGTCGAAGATCTAGCGAGCGTGAAGGGCGGGCGTTTTTGGGGGACTGTCTTTTGTAATTTTGACGTTCAAAAAGTGCTGATTCTCAGCCTAATTTGAATAAATGACTTTTGATTTTGATTGATTTTCTACCAATAACAACCGGGAACGACGACGCAAGAAGGAGTCTGAAAGTTCATACGCATCAAATAGGGCTACGGTCCTTTCACAGTAATTTTGCATCACTGCCTAATCATAGTAATCTTTATTCTAGTTACGATAAGGTTGCTGTTGTGTTGCTGCAACCGACAGGTCTGCCAAAATCACAGTGATCTTTATTTTTGTTAGTATAAGGTTGCTGTTACATTGCTGCTGTCAGAGGTACCTGAAATGACTGTAGGTATCTTTATTTTCTTTAACTCACCATTCCCAAGGCCAGCGCAAATCTTATCGCTGGTGATGTGTCCTTTGAAGCCCGGTGCTGATGCTTCGATGCATTCCTTAACGTCCACGTAGGGCAGTTCAATGACCTTGAGGATCTGAGAGGGTTCGCCGTTTTCTGCCTTGCGGCCCCAACCTGCCACCTGGAAGGAAATAACATAAATGACTGGACAGGTTCATCCAAAAGACCATTTCAGACAATAGTCTACACGGTCCTCACATGATCTGACCACGATGATGTCTAAGAGGCTTAGGCTGTGTGTGACCTCCGACTTTGTTTCGGTTTTTCTTCTCAGAGAAGTCGTATAGGAAACACCGACCTCATCTAGTTTCAAAATACAAACCTACTTACAGAAATAAAATCATTTATCATCACGCCTGTATTTCTTGGAGGGGTAGACAGAAGTGTATAGTAGGTACATCTCTTAGATAATAGAATTTCTTTTCGCAAGGTAGTTGGGTAGTCACACAACCGTTTTAGAGCCGGCACAAACTTGGCGTTACGCAGTGTAGGTAGAGCGGTTTGCATTGTATATCTTAAAATAAAGTCGAAAATAAATATACACGTTAATGCTCTCTCGGACTTATAATAGGATTTATTTAATTTTCATCAACTTAGTCGGCGCCTGCAACTTTGGCACCCGTATCAAGCACTTCATGCGACAGATTGCCAAGCGTATTTCTCAAGCGCTTCATAACTGACGGTGCTTACATCACTATAGGTATAAATAAAATTAAGGAAAACCTATTTCAACAAGGTTAATATTTGTCTGACAGTAAAAACAGCACAGCGCTGCGCTTTGCCATGTCTGTATGAAAGTATGTATTATGCTCGTAGATAGTTGTGTGAATGTGTGAATAATAGCAATAAGATAATAAAGGGTGTTATATGGCCCCTAGAGATCAGTTGCAAATAGAAAATTATCATAAAATATGTCACGGCAAATTAAAATATATTAATTTTCCTGATGATTTAAACTGTTGTGCGGATATGTTATGTAATAATATTGAGCATAGAGATGTGATTAATCGGTTTTACAGAGCTGTTCTATCAGTGCAGCCTTAAAAGCAACCTGTGTGGGGGCCACAATATCGCGGGTTGGAATAAACATGTTTGGGATGCACATCAAAAGGCTAGGTTCCATTTTGTTTGTCAAGAGTGGTTTTCGTATGATAAGCCTACGTCGGGCTCTATGAAGCAAGGCCATGCATGACTCTAGAAAAGTTTTTAAAGCGAAACTGACATATTTCCTTATTAAAAATTATATTTTTTTTATTGTGCATGCTTAAGGAGCAGTATCACTACACACACAGAGAGAGATCCTACATTTACTCTCTACACACACACACTCAGACAGACCCTACATTAACTCACCACACCACACAGTTTATTCATAAATTATATCCTGTTTTCTTTTACACCATTTGCTTATTGTTGAAACGTCCCGATTTAGTATAATGTGGCTTTGTTTCTAACGAAGAATCACTGGCTCCTAAGACACAGGCACCTACACCAAGTATAGGGGTCAGATAATTAAAACTATTGTGTCCTAGTTATAAGCCTTATATCCTCTAAGTCTTTGGATACTGTAATGTGATGGCTTTTGATGAAATAAAGAATGTATTTATTATTTATTTGATATCCTTAAAAATAATTCAGATTGTGATTGATCTTGTCACGCAATTATGGCGCTGGTGTGGCGTGGCGCTCGGTTTTTCCGGCAAAACAAATCAATCAATCAATCAACCCAGCCTATCGCAGTCCACTGCTGGACATAGGCCTCTACCAGGCTGCGCCACAACACCCTGTCCTCCGCCTTCCGCATCCAGTCCGACCCAGCAACCTTTTTTAGGTTGTCCGTCCATCTAGCTGAGGGGTGTCCCACACTGCGCTTGCCGATAAACGGCCAAAAAAATATTAACATCGAAAATAAAGATTCTGACCTCTGATTCTGAGATGCTGTCCCGGACAAATAGAAATGTATTTAAGCGTCACTGACCTTCCCCTTATTTTTAGGCTGCAGCTGTTTCGTTTCTAAGTTGTAGTCAAAACTCAAGCACACTGGTCCGACGAACGGTAGGTACTGGAAAGGAGTCTCCAGGATCAGAATTGCTATATCATCTTGGTAGTGCCCTGACTCGCCTTGGAAGTGGTCCGGGATGATGATTTCTTTTACCTATTGAACATAAAATGTAACTGTAAATTACGGTTTTCGGATCTTTTCCTTTACTACATGACACTACATGACATTGCTCTTTGCCAAATTTCATGATCAACGGGAAGTCAGGACGGACGTGACGGGAGGTCAACGGGAAGTATCCTATAGGTTTTGATTCCCTTGCGAATGCCAAAATATGCGGCATAAACGGAACATAAACGCCCGTATCTTTTGATTGCGTTGACTTAGAAGTTTGATTTTTTCACTGCTTCAAGGGATTGCAGCCCTGAGTATTTGATATTAATTTCAACTTTATAACTCGTCGGATTCTTGAGAAAAAGGGTCTTGACAGACGGACAACGAAGTGATCTTATGAGGGTTCAGTTTTTTCTGTTGAGGTACGGAACCCTAAAAACCAATAAATAGTTATGGGACTGGCAGATTAAAATTCTTCCGTCTTAGAAGGTAACGTAAAGAACTTACATTAGACCTCTGGGCGTTGTCGTTTGGGTTATTCCAAGGCCGGTAGATCTTACCGGCTGCCACCGCGTACATGGAGGCTGGCAGTAGTTTTTTCTTCCAGAAGCATTGAGCAGCTGGAAACAATAAAAAGAAGTTAATTGACACATAGAAATAAAGACGAAATAAAAATTGTTTATTCTGCACCAACTAAACGTACATTACAAATTAAAAAAGACAAAAAATATACACGTACAACGTAGTCAAAAGCCTCGAACTCAAGCACTATGTAAAAAGCTATGCTAGCTATGTAAAAAGTTGACAATTATAGTCGGGGTGGGTCACGATTGCCGTTAAAAGGTTGTGCACCACTGGTAATTCCGTACAACTGTTGATAATTCTGGGAACAAAAATGTTGAGAATCCATGACGTTCTCGGAAAAAGGTTGATGACCACTTACGATTTCTGAAAAATGTTGAGAGTCGCTAGTATTGTTATCAAATGGTTTATAATCAACATATCTGGAAATAGGTATAAAATCACGAGCACAAGATTTTGAACCGACGGAATTACCAGAATACGATTGACAACCATTGAACATTACCGACCGTGACGCACTATCATTAGACTGCAACGGTGACGCGAACTCCCCCTGGTCGCAAGAAGTACAAACACATACCTTAGTTTTAGTACGTACACAAACACAATTTACAGAACAATAACAATTGTCAACACAAAAACGATTCATAAAATTCTTATTACATGTAGACGTAACACTAACATTGTTATCAACACAAGACGACTTATTTAAACAAAATTTATGTAAATATTTATCGTAACCACAAGGAACACTATTAGCAGAATAGTCGGTATCCATAGCTAAAATATTAACATTACGATTTGGACCATTAGTGTGAGAACTACATTTAGTGACAGAACCAAAATTTGTGACAGAACCCCCTGCGACTTCCACGGCCGCGGGGTTACCTCGAACTTTGCGCGACGACACGCGTCGCTCGACGCTGGAAGGCGCGGGCGCGCCCGCAGTACCGGCAACCATCGCGCTACCTCGCGGCGGCGGCGGCGGGGTAGGCACTTGTAGCGGTAGTGGCGCGTTGACCTTGGGGCATATGTCGCCATGTACGTGAGGCGTACGATGCGACTGGAAGCAATCGGTGGGTGCACGAGACTCACGTGCAGATGCAATAGAACAGAACGCCGAATGTCCACTGTTCTTACCATCATTGGCATTACACTTCGGGCACTTCGACTTTATGATATTCGCGGCACCACAACCGTAACACTTAATGTCTTTTTTATGCTCACTTTTTGAGTTATTTTCGTCATTATTTTTCTCTAATTTCTCGCACGTTTCCTTTATGTGACCGCTACGTTTGCAGTAAACACAGAACGACTTTGTATTCCCTGCCTTTCTTGTCTTTGAGTCGCCTGTGCGACTAGCGGCGACGACGGTAGCGGATGATCGGGAAGCAGGAATCGACGTATCGGTACAAATGTGCGCAGGCTCGGCGGCGGCGCGTGATTTATCTTCGATATGAGACGACGGCTTATGACCTTGACGACCGTTTTGTGACTCTTTTAACGAGTCTTCTACGGCGCGCGCCTTCTTCAGCAACTCGTCGAATGTCGAAACCGTAGCTCTGTCGATACGCTTCCTGATGCGACGATCTAACAATCCATACGTCATATCTAACTCGACGCGTTCACACAAGTCTTCTTGTGGAAGTTTTGCAAACAAGGCACGAACTCTAGCTATAAACAAATCCGTGTTTTCGGTACCTTGTACGAGGGAGAATAACTCGACGTAAATGCGAAACGGCGGGCGGCGTTCGCCATACGCACTCCGCAGTCTAATTATAGCTTCATCCCATGTCTTCGTTGAGCCCTTGATACCCTGCCACCATGTTCCAGCCGATGAAGTGAGCAGCATGGACATACCTAAAAGAGCGTTCTCGTCGCTTATGTTTAGGCATGACTTGTAAACCTCTATGGCATCTATAAAGTTTTCCACGGATTCTTCGGGATTTCCGCTAAACTTAGATGAACATTTCGAGAAGTTGCCTGTGGACTTCATGATAGCCGCGGTGGCGGCAGATGTACTTGCATCTACCGATGCGAGTAATGGCGTCGAAGAACGAACTTCGCGTAAAAGTTGCTGACAAAATTCTGCTTGCGACTGTTGAATCGATGTTAACAGCTTGGCAAGGACGTCTTGTGGCATCGTTATGTTGCTTGACTGTTCTGGTTCTGATTCCTCGTGAATCGAGTCGTCGGCGTCGGCGGGCAGCGACTTGCGTCTTCGCGGCATTTTGCAAACCGTTAAGTACCCTACCTCCTCTCCTCCTACCTCGTTAAGTAGTACCTCCTTTTCGTAGAAAACGACAGTACACGGCTCGTGGTTGTAGGTACCAACCAGCAATAATCCACACGTAGACACAAAACACAGGCAAAGTCACTGTCTATACACAGTTTTATGCACTTGTCGGTCGTTTTTCACCGTATCACCAAAGTTTTTCGACTTGTACGAACTTGCAACGAACGAAAAGTTTGATTCGCACAACAAAGACTCCGACCCCTTGTTTTAATACACAAAACACACGTTGGGCGCCAAGATATAGTCGGGGTGGGTCAGTTGTCCATTTAAAGAGCTTTGTTATCGGCATAAACTTTAATAAAACTTGAAAGTCGTACATTACATCGTCCCAGATACATGTCCGCCATCAAAAAGTGCCTGTTTTCCCGTTCTACACAGTATTGCCAACTACTTAAAACTATTATGACCAATCAGCGGCCGAGTAGCGACGCGACGACAAACCGCGATTGGTCGGCGCGAGGCGCGGGAGCAATCATGCTAACGGGTTGGTGAGTACCGATCGGGGGCTTTGCCCCTATTGGACCTCTTACTTCCAAGTATGTGGGAGCGTTCCGAAACCTCTTCCGCTATACAATATTATTTGTCCATTGCTTGATGTCAGGGCCAGGGACCAGCGCGTGGGATGCTGTGGCCTCTTTATACGAGGAGGTGATGCATGCAAAGGAGGCGGCGGAGAGGGAGAGAGAGAGCATACCTCTCACTCCACCCGCACTAGAAGAGCAGCCGGGCGTCGAAGGGCGCTGAACGATCTCCGGCCACCATAAGAAGGGGCCTGCGGGCGGCGAAATTGGGGCCATGTCGTCGTTCGAGCAGTCAGACTCAAGAGGTGGCACGCATTATGCCCGCCTTAATGGAAAGAAGTGCGGTCGTGGGATCGGCCGCATTTGGCGATGGGGCCCGTTAGGTATGGCGGGCTGATACCAGTCGGGGGTGCGGTGAATGTACAAGTCAATCTCCCGGGCCGGAAATTGGGGTTTTAGTCGGTAGGATTCCGACATAACCCTCCGTTCTTCACAGACGGAGGGTATCCATGAGGACTTCCCCACGATAAAAAAAAGGGGAAAAGGCCAGGGACCAATAATAAAAAATGAAAATCATTTCTTTCTTTGCTGGATAGACGGTGAATAGAAATCATGTGGCTTATAATTACATGGCAGCCACTTTATACGTTGATAGTGTCGTTCCAACATAACCTGCAAGGGTAGGAAGTAGGCAGTGGGCCCACCAAGTCTGTCGGAGGACAGAGAGCTGTTGTAGTGGACGAGTCCTCAAATGCTACGCAGCGTTTGAGGACAACCGTAGCGGGTGTCGGCCTCAGCTAGATAAACCGACGATCTTGAAACAGCGCTGGATGCTGAAGGCGGAGAACCTAGTTTTGTGGCCTTGTTGCGCCATTTGGGAGAGGCCTATGTCCAGCCGTGGACTGTAAATCAACTCAGATTTGGCTTCGGCTGAGTAGATTGACTTATCGCGACGAAAGAAGGGAACAGAAACGGCCTTCATAATATGTAGAAGGACCCATAAGCCTGTAAAGAAAGATCACTTACCAGAAATAACAACATTGTTGGCGACAATTGATCCGCCACAGAACTGCTCGTAAGGCTTTGTGGTCTTCCGGTAGATGCCAACATGCCACGGCAGCTCTCCTCGCTTAGCTGATCTGCCGTTAGACATGAGGGCTTCGCTAGTTTGAGTAACTCGGCCACACTCTGAGGGTAAAGAGTTTATATATATTATGAGACTGACAAAACGCTTTTAGGCCAAAGGTGAAGGGGCGCGTCGTTCATGTGCATATGTTGCAGCCAGCTTATTACTTATACTAATTAACCGTTTAGTCAACCGCCTGGTCTATTGAAGTAGTGCTCGCCTCGCTTCGCTCTCTCGGTTCGCACGCGGTTGATCACAATTCTAACCTAACCTATTTGGTCGGGGAGCCCTGGCTTAGTTACTGCGACCAATTCGGCTCGCACGTGATTGGTTACAGTTCCAACCTAACATGAAATAACCCCCCTCCCCCTTAATATCATTCAGGCCGTTAGTCGAACGACCGCCGTTTAGTTAAAAGGCTAGGCGGTTAACTAAACGGCTTATTAAACCATTTGGCTGCGACATATCATTTATAATATTGTTGCGCGCCACAATTAATGCCTGATACATGGGGACATTAGTTACCACTAGCGCCATCTAGTATCAAGTAGCAAAACTAATAGTCATCTATTTATCGAGTGACAGAACTAATTTACCACTAGCACCATCTAGTATCAAGTAGCAGAACAAATAGATCCTTCTAGAAATTTCGATTCTAGAACTATCGACAGAGGTCAGTCGGGGCCGGTATATACCCGAACATTCTAGATGTTTCAATAGAAGGTACTAGAACAATCTGCTGCACTATATAAGGCCGGGAATAACCGCGATTCGACACAGCAGTGTGTTGGAAGCGATACAATGCGAATACATCGAAGCGATCTTCAAGTGCGACTTAAGTGTAATAATTGTGTTTTATAATTAGTGTGTTTGTGTTGATTAATTAAAGTGTCTTTTTTTAGTAATTTATATCGGCAGTTTTATTGTCACGAACCCGAAGCTCGCAACAATATCAATAGTGCTGTTTCTGTAAAAGTTATTTTGAGTCTTCTTCCAGCCTTTAACCATTGTTACATGCGGTCGTAACAAAATGTGTTTCTCTTTTATTCTCCTCTGTCGACCTCCACTATCATATAATTCAATCCTTTTTCATTTGTAAGTTAACCCTCGCAAAACCTTGCATCTTTTCTTTAGTGTACGTTTTAGGCACCACATCGTTACTGGTTTAACTTGTTGTTGTCTTTTAATAAATATAATAATTTAGTCCAACATAATGGCGGAACCCTATCTCTTAAGATACAGGCCATACCTAGTTTAAGGGATAGAGTTGAAATTTATTGTATTCCTATTCTAAAGTTGTATTGAATAGTGTCAACTGAATGTATGCAGTGCAGTGTGATTTTTGTTTATGCAATATTTTTTTTATTATTTATTAACTTATCTTTGGTCAAACCTATAGAGCAGGTCGCGACGTGGTCCCAGCTTCCGTTGATGCATGTCATGGTGGGGAGGGTGGTGGGTGCGTAGTTCGGGCCGTTACATTCGAGCTCCACAACTGTTCCCGAGGGTTCGGAGTCGTTGCACTTGCGGTAGCCCACGATGGTGTCGTTGACGAGGCAGCGGTAGCGCACCGATGTGTTGTTGTCTAGTTGGCAGAAACCTGGAAGATAGGGTGTGAAGTATAGCATTCTATCGAACTATCTACTATCCTACGGGCACGTCTTCCCTACCATTACCGCGCCCCCCGGTCTACTCCTTGATATGCAATGGTCGCTGTAGCACCATGAATATGAGGCTACAGGAGCTAGTGCGAATCTTGGGGTTCATTTGATTAATCGAGTCTGGTTTAACCACGCTGGGATCGGTGCATTTCATTCATTCATTCATACAATAACAACAACTATTAAAAATAATTATTATTACAGACTGGCTCATACAACAGGACTGCAATAACACCGAATCTCTACTGGCATACATCGCTTAACAAATAGGAATACAAAACACTACACACAAACAAACACCTCATAACACACAACACACACACCCATACAACACAACTAACATTACACTCACGAACACACACACCTCTCTGCCATTCACACCCCCACTCTTTCTCCATACCTGCATCCATGTTCAAATAAATCTGACATCGGCACTCGAAACCAAAGGTCCAACTTTAATTTACAGTCCAGCTCGATCGAATCACTGTCTCCTAAGATACAGGCCATTCCTAGTTTAGAGGCAGGATTTAATTTTTTGTTAATATAAACTATAATTTTTTCTCCCCTGCAAGTAACTACACTCGCGAGCAATGAAAAAGTTCCAGTGACATAGCACCAAATTACTCCTAAACGGGAAAGGCTAGCTTAATGACGCCGTCTGCAATATTGAAGAACATTTAACAGCGTATCAGAATATTACCTACCAACTAAAAACGTAAATATTGGAGCTAGGGAGCTAGGTTCTATGTCTTAGGAGATATTAAGGTGTTTGTCGGTATTTTGTGGATGAAACTTTTTCACTGCTCGGCAGTATAAGTACCTACAACCTTTGTCTATGTATATTTTTTTGGATCAATAACCTTCTTAAACTTAAATATGTATAGTATGCAAAAGAGGTTTAAATTCCAGAAATCCTCACTATTTATACAGTATGTAACAAAAACCCTGTTGTTCCTTGTAGGAGCGTATATAATATACCTATAGGCTTACCATTATTGAAGTTATAATTTAAAAAAAAACAATGGTGGCCGAACATTGTCCATAATCAGATAGTTTTTAAATTCGATACATTGTTACAAAATGTTTATAACATCTGAACTTACAAGTACTTACTAATGGATCTAGCCTACGGTCGATAAAGATTGCCGCCGCCGGCGGCGGCCCCTTTGATTCGCGGTAGCTAGACGGGTTGGCGCCAACCGCCAAAACACAAAGCAGGCGGCACGCACAAACTCCCTTTGAGTACGACCGCCACTAGCCGATTGTCCCCCTCACTGTCCCTCAGTCGCCCGCGCAACTTACGTCCGGACGGATGTATCGTACGTTGACAGAAAAAGAACCAAATTATTGTGATTTTGTGAGTGAATTCTGTGTGTGCGTTTTTTCCAAAATGTCTTATTCAAATGAGGAATATTGTAGTGTACCAAGAACGTTTCGCAACTCCAAGAAACATAACTTTGCGTCGACTATGGCTTCCCAACGTCTCCACATACGGACGTTCAACATTGGGTCTGTGCACGGTCGAGACCAACATCGTATCGCAGGATAACCGAGGACTCGAGACCATGACATTGAGGAAGAAATCCTCGTGATGTTTGAAGAAGACCCTACGGAAGTACGTGCTTTGTGGGTAAACAAATTATTTTTAAAGTGTTAGTTATGTCCACAAATGACTAAATAGTTACTACGTAACAGATACTTCACTTAGTAGAAAATTAACTACTGCTATAAAAGCCTACTCCGTCTCGTCAGCAACCGCTGCATGCTAAAATGTGCCTAAATACTCAAACGTACAGTTGTGATTGCTTCACACCGCGCGATTCCCGTATTATTATTATACTCTTTGGCGCGATCCCACAGCACTGAATTTGGGCCGCAAACGGCCCGGACCGCTCGGCCGGGCGGTAGGTAATTATAACGTGCAAGTACATGGAGTGACGGAGGCCTGGTTATGTGTTTATTGTAATTATCAATCGTCAAACTTGATAAGGCAACTTTTTGAAAAATTCAAACTAACGTTCCCAAAGTGTTATCTATCAGTCAAACAGCTGAGTGATGTGAACGACACGTGACGAGTTCATGACCTTAGTGTAGTACGGTAGTGTGCGGCGCGGCGGGCGGCGACAAAGCGACCGGTTGCTACCTATTTCTCTTTGCAGGGGTGAGCAATCAGTGTTACTTTTCAAATATTTATTATAAAATATTAATTTTGTTTTTTTTTTTTTCAATATTTTTTTAATTGACTTACGTAATTACCATCGGATATCGATTCTGAAAACGTCCCTACTTGGAACAACAGGGTTTTTGTTACATACTGTATAAACTCAGCCTCGTGGGGATAAAAGAGTAGGTACACCAAGCTGCGCGCTATTAAAAAAAATAGATCGGCTAATTGTAACATTCTTATAAAAAGTTACATTTCTCTTATCAAAAGCTTCGAATAAGTCAACAACACCACAAAAAAATAATAACGAAAACATAGGCATATTAGTGTAGGACATCATTTTTCTTTTTTAAACGTTGCCCTGCACTAGGAATTACTCCTGTATCGTGGGTGCGTTTACAAACATTTAAACTCACATACACAAACAGCTAGACCCGGAAAAACTACCTGTAGGCAATACAAATATTTGTTCCGTGCGGGAATCGAACCCGCGACACGCAGCGCAGCAGTCGATCGCTCAGCCACTGCGCCAACCGTGTCGTCAATTATCTTTATAATTATGTACTTTATTACTTACGAACGCATTTAGGAATCTCAGACCACGATTCTTTGACACAGAGGACATTTTCGGTCGGTCCCCAGACTTTGTACTCATTTTGACATTTGACGATCAGCTCCAGTGAGTCGAAGCTCTCTCCGGGGGTCACGTGTGAACCGTTCGGTATTATAAATTTACCGTGCTCAGGGTATGCAGGCACCACACATTTTTCCGATTGTTTTGTCCTGAAAATATGGATCTAGTAAGTATAATAATTAATAAAATCCCCCTGACCGATTTCGGTCACGGTGGCTAATCTCAACGAAGATTTGCCAGGTTCGCAGGAGATATTATAGTGCACAAGTGTGTGCGCAAAAACAGGTGCACTCTTTGTTCCTTTACTCTCATAGTCCGATGGGACGGCAATCCGACACGACCGGGGAGAGATCAGGCGCAGGACCAACGGCGTTACTGGCTTTCCGAGGCACCAGGGTATCACACCGCCAACTTCCAAACTCCGAGCTGTTACTATGCTACGGCTACACTGTCGCGATAACGCGAACTTGACTTCGCGCGCTCTCTGTTGTACAGCGAGACGTAGAGCGGTATGCCAGAAAGAGCACAGTAAATGTAGGTCGCGTTATTGCGACAATGTAGCCGTAGCATTAGAAATACCCAATGGAAAAACCCAATTATTTTACACTTTTGCCCGATCCGCGAATCGAACCCGGGAGGCCAGAACCCCATGCACAGCAGTCGCGCTTGCGACTAACGGGGCAGTCTAGTACAGACGCCAGCAGGTCAAGCTACCCGAAACTGTCAAATTTTCGCAATCAACTTTGAACCTTAATGCTTTAGCGATAAAGTTGAAAACCTATTAAAGAAATTTGACAGATTGTAGTAGCTTGATGTGCTGGCGTCTGTACCTAAGTCTAATGATTACATCGTCTGCCTAACTTCTTCCAAACAATGTTGGGGTCAGCTTTCAGTCTAACCAGGGGCCTAAAAAGACCACTTTAAGATCCAGCAGATCATTAGAAACTCTTCTAATTTTCTTTAAATGGTTACACATAATAATTTAATCACCTACAATTAATTTCATATCAATCATATTTGGTGTAAACATTGGTGGACCATTTCACGAATTTCCTTAAATAAAACTGTCAAACAGGTAAATTGCGTGATATGAATTGCACACAGATCATATAATGAATTGTCAGTTTGTGACCATTTTACTATTTTTAATATGATTCATATTGTTATCCTATTATGATTCTGCCAAAGTAGGCCTTTTTAGGCCCCCAGATGCAGGTGAATACCGGTATTTGTCATGGAGCGACTGCCTATCTGGTGGGGTGGCGTGGGTTTTCGCAGTTTGGGGCCCATGGGAAATTCGTCTGTCTGTCACCAGGCTGTATCTCAAGAACCGCGATAGCTAGACAGTTGAAATTTTCACTAATTATGTATTACTGAACAAGAACTATTCTATTATAAATTCCTTACTTGTCAGTTTTCTCTGCTGGTGTTGTTGGCGGCTGTTCGTCGTCCAGCTCAGCTGATTCATCTTCAGACATCCATTTCTGTACAACAAAGCAACTTAGATTACTACACCAAGCATCCAGGCATTCGTTCGTTTTGACAGTGTCTCTCTAGTCTTGTTCCTAACAGAGCACCCAGTGTCTATCAATAGAACAGCTATAGGTATGACACCATAGAACTGACCTATACTTAAGTTGGTACGCTGGACATGACATTTGATTTTCGCCATTTTGGCGCTGATAACAACGTCAGCGTCCGTGGAACTAATATAATATTTTTGTGACCGGTGACAAAAAATAAGGGTTTTATTTTTTGTAAGTTTTCCTTGTTTTTGTTTAGTGTCTATGCTTACTAACGTAGTCGAGGTACCAACAATCTTTTTGAGTCTCTGTTACTTGAATAAAGACAAATGGCGCATAATCTCATGATAAAAATGCTCTAAAAACTCGTAGTACAGACGCCAGCAGGTCATGCTACCCGAAACTGTCAAATTTTCCCAATCAACCTTGAACCTTAATGCTTTAAAGATAAAGTTTAAAATCTTTTAAAGAATTTTGACAGATTGTAGTAGCTTGATGTGCTGGCGTCTGTACACACAAAATACACAAAAAAGTGTTACTGTCATCATCATAACCATGAATTCAGCACATAATTTTAGACCCCATAGCGTCGAAATTTTTCGTCGGTTATTAAATATATCTAGTACCGTAAAATTAACTATATATTCGTTGGGTAATCGACATTTTTTTCGTTAGCCTACGTAGTGGATCTGCACAGCCACATCACTAGCTGGCCGCAAAAAGCAGCGGCCGTACCATGCGAGGCACCGCATATAATATAAAGTATCGTTTTGTGATGTTTACATTGCTTATCTAGTCACTTAGCGACATACATAGGTAGCGGTTAAGGAGCAATGTATTTACTGCGAAAATATTACAGGCGCTGTTATATTGGAAAACAAAATTAACGTAGTAAAAGCAAGAAATATTTTACAATTTGTTGTTTTTCATCATTTTAAAGACAAATATAGCAAAACACTTATATTTATAAGTAAGTAAGTGATTTACAAAGATATAGTTTTGGCTTCGGTTTTTACAAGGAACCACTGAACACGGCATACTCATATTTTTTCACGATCACGGTCGAAAGCGCACTAGTTCGCGGAGACGGCCATTTGCATAGACATCAGTTTAAACATGCCGCGACGTCACAGACACGCCTCCTTGCCACTTCTCCTGTTTTTTACATTTCTATGGTCGCCACCTCGCCACAAATTAGAAAACTAAGTTCACAATTGGTCGAGGGGCGGGCCTGGGCCGGCGCACAACGATGGTCATCGTTGTCCGCCGGCTTTGCTTGTGCGCCGCTTCCCTGGTGCGCAGGGTGTGGGGCGGCTCCAACAGTGTCATAAGCATGATTGCGAGTCGCCTGGACTGTGTGTACATGGGTCACTGTTGTGCCGTCTCTCATGGGATGTCGCAACGGTGACCAACCCTTATTTTTTGTATTGTTTTCCTTGTTTTTGTTTATTGTCTATGCTTAGGTACTAAAGTAGTCGAGGTACCAACAATCTTTTTGAGTCTCTGTTACTTGAATAAAGACAATTCTATTCTATTAACCCTGCCCTCATTATTTGCTTAACGGGAACGGACTATATGCGGCTGCGACATACCTACCTACACACATATCACGAAATGAGAGACAGATGGACACATTTCAAATAGAGACCATATCGTCTCTGATATTGACTTACCATGATCGTAATCGACTGCTGGTACAGCACAACAAAAATAAACATCACGCACACTACCACCCCACAAGTTACAGACTTAAAATTGATGCGCGAATTTGCAATACGTCTGGTGAAACTGGTAGGAGGAACTTCTCTTTGCGGCGGCGCCGGCGTCGGGGAATGAAGGATTTCTGTCTCAGTATTCGGTAGCGGGCCTGGTTCCGGATCATTTCGTAGCTCGGATGGCAACATTCTGTTTGCTGAATTGATCACTGAAAATGAAAACATCCATCTAATTTGCATTTGCGACATATTGCCAAAAAATGTAAACAAATATATATGAGGTTATGGAAAAATAACTTTAATTCCTACACAATAAAGTTCAGTTTACCTACGCTAAAACTTCAAATATTTTTATAACTTTTTCAATAGTGCTAGTCACTCTGAAATCAACTTAATTCTGCTTAAAATAAAGTTGATATTGGTTTAACTTGAAATAACGTCAACTTGAAACAAATAAAATTTGAAATAATTTGAATATTAGGTATAGTTATTTTCGTTTTCGAAAAAGATAAATATGAATGTACTGTGCCTTTGTTTAACAACGGTTTTGTTTTCAACACTTTTTGTACAGGAACAAATTAAAGTAGCTAGAGGAACTCCGCGGACGTGATGGGCATCGATAAGTGAACACGATAATTATCAAAAATAAATAATTTATTTTATTTGATAATATTTTACATAATGATATCTATTTTATTATTTATTGAAGTGAAAACTTCTTTAGCGGCGTTGTGCACTTTTGTTGTGATGGGTAAAAAATGTTAAGCTCGCGTCAGGACACGTGACCTGATCGAAAATTCGTTAGACGGAGGGAGAGTAGACCGCATTCCAAAATATCAAAAATGCACAACGTTAATATTCAAGTTTTCACTTTTGCCGGCACTCCCAGAGTGCAACTCATTGTTTTACCTATTACTGTAATTGCCCGTGACGTCACAGCGGGCCCTATCAGAACACCAGCGCTGCGAAATTTATTTTTTAAATGTCGCAGCATCATGCTAGGAGCATGGATAGCATAGCATAGGAGCCTTTTGGCCTCGTATAGGACTTTGTTTTATAAAAATACACTCGAGAGCAATGAATCCGGGGTCACTTGAAGAATCCTAAAAATCTCGGAAACTAAAAATGCTAGGTTAATGCAATAAATTGTATTTAATAGACAATGTAATACTCCTTAAATGAAGTTATTAAAACTTCTTAGTTATTGTAAAGTTATATCATAAAAAAATCAAATTTGAAAAAGGGCCACTTTCGAAGATGGAACTACGAAATAACAGCATTTGGTTTTGCTTTTGTTTGTAATCTGTCATTTATGTGGGTACATAAACCATGTTGATAGTGCTCTATATTCATTATTCAAGCTGAAATTATGTCGCTTACGCCTGAAGAATGCACCAGAATACTTACAATGCTGGAAACCGGCCGGAGTCAGCGCGATACAGCCAGGACTGTCGGTGTGTCGCTGTCAACAGTACAAAGAGTTCTCCGACGTTACGAAGAAACTGGTTCTAACCTACGCAGACCAGGAACGGGCAGAACCAGGTGTACCACAGCACGAGAAGACCGATACTTGGTGAACACCATGCTTCGAAATCGCTTTCTCACAGGAACTGAACTCACAAATCAGTTTCGACGCCTCGGAGGAAGTAACCCAAGTGCATGGACAGTAAGACGTCGGCTTGCTGAATCTAACTTAAAACCCCTTAGACCTGCAAACGGCCCTAAACTGGAGCGTGGGCATCGTATTTCAAGACTAAGATATGCCCAGAGCCACGTAAATTGGAGTATTGAAGATTGGTCAAAAGTTATGTTCTCCGACGAATCAAAATTTATGCTCTACAAGCACGATGGAAGACACAGAGTGTATCGAAGACCAGGGGAAAGATTCAAGCAAGCATGCATCGAAGAAAAAGTAGCCTACGGTGGTGGGTCTGTACTTGTGTGGGCCGGAATTTCTTCTGAAAGTCGCACAGAGCTGGTGATCATAGAAAACGGCTCTTTAACTAGCGTAAGATATGTGGAAGAAATCCTCAATGATCACGTTGGTCCATTTATGGTCAATTTAGGTGAGGATGCTATATTTATGCATGACAATGCCCGACCTCATACAGGTAGGATTGTGAATGACTACCTTCAAGAGATGAACATTACTCGTATGGAGTGGCCAGCGCGCAGCCCGGATATCAACCCGATCGAGCATGCTTGGGACGAGCTAGGCAGATGCGTAAAACAACGAAACCCTCCCCCAATCACGCTTCGTGAGCTCAAAATTGCTCTCACAGAGGAATGGGAGAATATTCCCCAAAATCGTATAAGGAACTTGGTGTACAGCATGCCAAACCGCGTAAACGCAGTAATGGAAGCACGAGGAGGCAATACGAAGTATTAAAATTCAAGAAAATCGTAATAAAGTTCAAAAATTTCATGTTTCCTATTTTTGTTTTAAGGAGAGATCAGCAGTTTTTTTCTTTATGTAATTTTGTGTTAATAAAATGTATGGTGACTCATATTTTTTTTACTTTCATTTAAGGAGTATTACATTGTCTATTAAATACAATTTATTGCATTAACCTATCATTTTTAGTTTCCGATATTTTTAACATTCTTTAAGTGACCCGGATTCATTGCTCTCGAGTGTATTTCTTTTTGTTACTTATTTTTTATACAATTTGGTTTTTTTATTTTTGTCTTTGTATAGTTTAGTTTTATGATCTTCCTGTACGAGTCGCAATAAATACTTTTTCTTTCTTAAAAAAAAATCAGCAGCAAATCCCTACATTTATGTTCGTATAACTCGTCAAAATGTAGGGAACACCAGATTTTTGTTTCGCGATTTCGGGTTTGGTCCCATAGGAAAAGTTGTTCATAATGATGAGTACAATGACCCACTAAAGTATATCAAGGATATCAAAAAAACACGTTGCTTAATACTTCTGTGGGTACGTGTGTTTGTCGCCCAACTCCTAAACGGCTGGACCGATTTGGATGAAACTTTGTGTGTAAAATATTTCAATAGGTTCCTGGATGGTTTGAAAACACAATTGGACCCGGTAGGTGGCTCTGCTTTTCCGGGCAGGACGATGTCTGCTGGGTCCACTAGTGTTGTATAATAAGTATACATATAGAAAGACTAGTCAAATCGAGTTTTAAGTACTTGTTTTACTTTACAACTCTATTTTCTACATAATCAGCCTATAATGTTCCCACTGCTGGGACACAGGCGAGACACTCTTCGAGAAGGAGTGGGCCGTAATCCACCACGCGGGCCCAGTGCGTGTTGGTAAATGTCACATGTCTTCGAATTTTTGGTTCTAGGACATGCCGGTTTCCTCACGATGTTTTCCTTCACCGTTTTGAGAGCAGGGTGATGAAATGATTCACACAAAGTATAACGCCTGTCTGGGCCATCACTGCTCCTGTCCTCTCCTACGAAAATTCTTAATTCAGGATGACGTTTTGCGTGTGCGCTCTCACTTACTTTGATTGATTAGTCTTGTCACTCGTCTTGCCCAGAAGTCCGCCAGGCTCGGCGGCGGACTCTCCAGTTCCACTGGCATTTGTGGATCCATCTCTGTAGTTGCTCTTTGTACATTTGAACCGTTTTGGTTGAAATCTGTGGGAGATAAGATAATTGGTTAACTTCGTGACTATTCAATGTGTCCTTGCGGACGCGGTGCCGCGGGAGATGAACGCGGGGTGCGGGAGACGCGCGGGACGACGAGGCGGCGAGAGCCAATCAGAGCCGACCGAGTTACCTTTTTACTTCACCATCAAGATCTGCGGGGTAGTTGTGTAAGACAGTGGCGCCGATACCCTTGTTCACAAACTAAACAAAATTTAAGTTCAGTGCATCTTTTTCTTTCTGTTTCGTTAAGAAAAGGACAGAAGATAAATATTAGTTAAGTCCTGTCAAATTAAGATACTCCATACATACACAGCTTAGACGTGATTAAAAACGTGACTACTAAAAACGTACGTCAATTTACGCCAGGCGCTGACTAATTGAAGATCTACAATTGCCGGAGATATGGATTTGGGAATCTTCTCCTTTTTGAGGTCGGTTAAAAAAGGGCGCGCCTCGTCGTTATCTGCCTAGCCTTTACCCAACTATGTCGGAGTCGTATATGGGACCACCCCTTTTTTTTGTGGATGGGAAATCATCAAATGACCCCTCCCGCTCTGGGTGGAGCGGAAGGAAGTGTCAGACTCTTACTGACTAAAACCCACCCGTGTTCCTTCCTTAGCCCTTTCTGTTCCAGGGCAGCGGTAACCCTTTCGGACGATCCCGCCGCCCTGGCAGGCTTCGGCCCTATCGGGCCCCGTCCTTTGCTGACTTCTCTGGGACCACCCCTGAGGCATACCTTGTCCATTAAAAAAAGAATTTTGCAAATCGGTTTATTAATAACGGAGTCCTAAGGTAACAAACATAAAAAACTACGTAAGGTGGGACGTTTAATTAGCTGTAGTAAAATGTCATTTCGTTAAAAAATGTAACCACACTATCTCTACTAGTGATGTGATTACCTACAACGCACTGAAACAGTACTAGTACAGAGTACTAGTATTTGAAATTTACCAATTTTGATTTAACTGTAAAAAAGCCGGTCAAGTGCGAGTCGTTCCGTAAAAATTTTGGGTTTTCGGATTGTTTCTTTTACTTGTGCTACATGACATTGCTTCTGGCCAAATTTCATGATTCTAGGTCAACGGGAAGTACCCTATAGGTAACATGCGGCATAAACGGAACATAAACGCTCGTATCTTTGGATTGCGTTTACTTAGAACTTTGATTTTTTCAATGCTTCAAAGGATTGCAACCCTGAGTATTTGGTATTAATTTCAACTTGATAACTCCACGCGTTCCTGAGAAACCCTTTTTTTCAGGAACGCGTGGAGTTATCAAGTTGAAATTAATACCAAATATTCAGGGCGATCGTCTTGACGGACGGACGGACAGACAGACCGACTGTTCCGTTTTTCCTTCTGAGGTACGGAACCCTAAAAAGCAAAATATTCTTTGTATCGATTGGATTAAAATATATCTTATATTTCATTCAAACAGTCTTGATTATTTAGGGTTCAAAACATGATAATTATTTATACAACTTTACTCGCTCATAAAAAAATACGAAGACGGGCTGATTTTGATCGTTTTTACTAAAAAAAAAATGATATTAGAAACCTCAATACCATTTTTAAAGACCAATCCATAGATACCCCACACGTATGGGTTTGATGAAAAAAATTTTTTTTAGTTTTAGTTCTAAGTATGGGGAACCCCCAAAATTTGTTTTTTATCTATTTTTGTGTGAAAATCTTAATGCGGTTCACAGAATACATCTACTTATTAAGTTTCAACAGTATAGTTCTTATAGTTTCGGAAAAAAGTGGCTGTGACATACGGACGGACAGACAGACAGACATGACGAATCCATAAGGGTTCCGTTTTAACCATTTGGCTACGGAACCCTAAAAATGTAATACCTCGTAAATTAAGCTGTATACAGGGTGGCAGGGACATCGACGCGTAAACTGTAACCATGGACATGAGTTTAGACCCCATAGCGTCGAAATTTTATGTCGGTTATTAAAAAAAAAATATTGCTGTTCCATACATTATGACCGCGTAGGTATTGCACTTTTCTATGAAACAGAAGATTGTTTTGACATTGACATCAATTTTACTGAAGTGTATGCCCCCGTGAAACTTGGCCAACAAAACGTGTATCGTCCGGCAAGGGATACTGCGATCGATTTGTTGCTTGTTACTGAGTAATCTGCTCATAGCCTGATGCTACCTTTTTTTTTTTCAAAACAGGCACTACTCGCAACGCATATATTCATGATTGTGTGGATCGCCCGGAGGACACGGTGGAGGCCTGCCCGGCTTGGCCGAAGAAAGAAAGAAAGAAAGAAAAGAAAGAAAGAAAAAGTATTTATTGCGACTCGTACAGGATCATAAACTAAACACAGTTAAAAATAAAAATAAAACAAATTATATAACAAAAAAAAAATAACAAAAGGAAAAATGAAACAGAAAGTCCTATACGAGGCCAAAAGGCTCCTATCTCAGCATGATGCTTCGCCGCCGCCGCCGCCGCGTCCTCGCAGCGGCGATCTCTCGCGTCCGGCCCTGGTCCAGGCCATGGTACGGAGCGCGTGAGGGAGAGGCAATCTCTGCGCCCTCACGCCCCTAGTCGCCGCAGGAGACGACCTGGGCGTCGAGAATTGAGAGCCGATTCCCGGCCACCGTAGGCGCGGGCTTATGGACGGCGAGTAGCTGTAATAGGTAATAGGTAGCTCGCCGTCCGTTAAGGACCAGGCCCGGGTCGACGACGCGTGGTGTTCCACGCGCGCCTCAAAGAGATGTCAGCACTAACTGACGGGGTCCGCTAGGGCCGATGCCTGCCGGGGCGTGGCTAGGGTCGCGGGTTGTCTGAAAGAGTTACAGTGGCCCCTGGCACAGGCAACTGAAGGAACACAGGTGGGTTTTAGTCAGTTAAAGTCTGACATCCCGCTCCGCCCAAAGCGGGCGAAGTTATTTGATGATTTCCGACCAAAAAAAAGCTTTGGAATGCCTAGTGACAAAAAACGGTCGAGGTCATTGTCTATCAGTTCTTTAGCGCATATGGTATCCTTTACAATAAATCAGTTTAGCGTTAGATTTGAAATGTAAACCAATTTTATGTTTGTTAAGCGATCCGATGTTCCCTGAGAGAACTGTAGGTAGGGAATCTGTTAAGCTCAAACTCAAACTCAAATCATTTATTTCAATTAAGTAAACCATTTACAGGCACTTTTGAATTGTCATAATTAAATAGTCGGTCAGTTAGTCAGAAAGTTGAAGCTAGTCGCCCATTCCAAAAACGTAGATCTGTATGGAGAAGAACGGACACTCTTTTAAATCAAGATATTATTACAAAATCCTGGGTACATTATTCTTATTGCTTCTATATGTGAGAACAATGTAAAAAAAGAAACAATTTAAAATATAACATTAAAAATAAGCCCTGGCAGTTAAGAGTTGCTTGTCAATATTGGCATGTTTGATAGACCCGCATAGCGCTAGCGCTTGGTCGAGCACGGCATGTACACGTGTAGGCGCCTGCACAAGGTCGAACTCACGAATGAAGTCGCGAACTCGCGCGACCAAGCAGCAGCGCGGATGGGCGCTCCACCTGCGCGCACTACGTAAACATTCATAGTATGCGTTCGGCCCAGATACGATACAGGCAAATAAACAACTCCGATCGTTTCAATATTTTCGCCCCGTATAACTAAATAACTTTTTGTTGGTGACTCACAATGGTGTTCGTTTAAAATTCGAGTTGTAGGTTTGCTCTGAGATGACGCTTAGGTACTCTTAATCCACTATCGATTTCGAACTCTAAAGCTAGACCACTGACTGTTACACGCTCCGTCATTCAAACTCAAAGAATTTATTTCAAATAAACCAATTAGCTCTTTTGAATTGTCAAGGGGTCGGTCAGTCAGAAAGATGAAGCTAGTTGCCGATTCCAAAGCGTAGTAGGTACCTATGGAGAAGAACGGGCAAGAAACTCCATGGACACTCTTTTAAATCATAAAATTGTTAATATTGGTTACATCATTCATACCTGTTGAAATTAGAGTATAGTACATGTGGAAACGATGTAGAAAGACGTGCACGTTAAAAGCGTTCGTATTAAAAAAAAATAAAACAAAAAAAAAACGATTCAGAAATGAAAATAAATTAAAACAAGGCGGCTAAGAGATGACCAGTCCCTACTGACGGCGCCCGTTCACAAACATGACGCATGGATCAGCACCATTCAGCTCAACAATTTTGAAGGGAATCTAATGATCCAACACACACGCCACCGTCAGCATGACATACTATTAGCCGCCAGGGCACATTCAAGTCAATGAAAGACCTAGGTACGCAGTAAATGGTAACTTTATAGTTTAGGTACATAGTGCTCACACGTGTGCTGTGCAATTATATAATACTAAGAGATTGAATTTATACAATACAAAGATAGTTTTTTTATATTTTCGAATGCTAATTAATTAGTTTATGCGTCCTTGAGGAGCAGGATCAGCTTTGAACGAAGCTTTTTGGTCAGCGATGTAACCCCCCCAACTTACAATATGCTTGGCTGCATAGTGTGCGTTTTATGTAAGATTTTTACGTGTTATGCACTACAGGTGCACTAAGTCAAAATTACCATACACTCTATTATTATTAAAGCGTTATAACATTCAAAGCTTGGAGTCTAGACGCAGCTTACGTACTGATGGCCATAATGTTGCATGGTCTGTGTAAGAACAGATTCGATTGTCCTGATATTAATAATAACCTATTTTACATTGTACCTAGAACTGTAATGTGCCGAGAGGCGCGCGTGCCCCGGCTGTTCCACACTGCAAGGTGTAGAACTCACGCTGGCTATTCTACAATGCGTCGCGACGCATTGTAGAATAGCGTCGGAGAAGCCTCTCCGACGCGTCGGAGAGGCTTCTCCGACGCATTTTAATACGTAAGTGTACGTAAGTTTTAATACGTAAAACTAACATTTTATCGAACTTGATATTTTCGCGCTTAAACACTTTAAGTTCAAAAGGTTGGCTGTGGAATCCTTATAGTAGCTATCCAATACCTATTATCCATAAATAACATATGAGTACTTACTTAATTTTCTGTAATTTTAACGCACGCATTTAAGTAACTAGAATTTCGCGGATATTGGTGTGGGTTACACGTTTATTTACTTAATAACTTCTTCTGTCATACTTTTTGTAATGTGTCTAACTGTTAAAAATGTCCCATTAAATTAAAATAAACTCAATGAAATTTATTCTACCTAACATCTTAAACCGTACTCCATGAAGGATGAGTCTACATTAGCCAGTTTGAAACCTGGTTGAACTAACTGGCCCGTATTTCTAGTTCTACAGGTGTGTCTGTCAACTCTTTTACTGAAAAGATTATTTTTTTTTCCGTAATACTACGTAATAGTTATGTAGGTACTAAATACGCTACTGGTAGCGTTCTCGTAGTGGTCAACTATCGGACAGGGAGATACGTGTGCTAATTTATTCCGCAATTTCCATTCATATTGTTATTGTGGATTTGTGATCGTGTTCTATCTATTGTGTTTTTTACCGTCTATACTCCTTCCGTGTCTATATACAGGGTCCAATTAAAATAGATGGACAAATTTTACCACAGCGCTCAGTACGTCTAACCAAAGATATCCAAGCAAAAAAAAACACAGCTTAAAATAATTATATTTTGACCTAAAATAATGGGTAGATACTTGCACTCGCGCCCCGCTGCGCGCATGCTCGTAAGTAGGTACCTACATACATAGTCAGTTCTGTTACATCCTTACATCATTCTGTATTTAACAAAGTGTTTATGCATTGGGTAACCAAAATTTATAAGTGTATTTTTGTTAGCTGATTATTTTAATTGTAAGTATCTAATGCGTTTTTCTTATATATTTTTTTTACCATTGTGTCCTTATTTTTGTGGTCTGAATGATTTCTAAAAGTTTGTCCACCTATTTTATAGGACCTTATATATCAAAGAGAATTAGAGGTTTTATAGTCATTGATATATATATATACATATATGTATGTATAGTGCTGTAAACGGACATTATACATAAGTTCAACATTGACTTTTGTTTATTGTGCACCATAGTTAAAGGAAAGAAGTTTTTACATTTTCTATACATTCTGTTTTTTACATTTCCATGTGTGCACCCTCGGTCAGACACTGGCGGGTCGAAGGTGTAGAATAAATAGTAGAGGGAGCTTATAAGAAAGTGCCATTTGCTAGCGAGGAGGGCGTGATCACGTCGCGAGGGTCGTTGCACGTTGTTATCGCATGAGTGTATTTATAACTTAGTATTATGTCTGTAAAAAGTGTCGTGTAGATAAGTAGATATAGAGTCTAGTATAAATTGATTGTTGATATCTCCCATGATAAATAACTGTGCATTTTAAATTTTAAGGCGTAAAGACTGTCCTATGTTATAGTAATTATTGTTGTATGAGAGCTATCGAAATACTCAGCCGAGCGACATTTTGGTGACTACACGAATCAGCTGATTTCCCATGAAATTTGTAAATTCGTTAGAAACCACCTATCACATTTTGAGCGGAATGATAAGGCCCAATTAAAAAGGAAAATAATAGTATACTGTATAGTACAGACGCCAGCATATCAAGCTACCCGTAACTGTAAAATTTTCCTATCAACCTGGAACTTGCTTTAGCGATAAAGTTGAAAATCAATTAAAGAAATTTGACAGATGTGCTGGCATCTGTACCTGAAGCAGATTAAACAGAAACTGCTAAACTATGGCAGTGAAAGTTTATAATAAATTACCGGAAAAATAAAAAAAATGAATAACTTAGAATTTAATTGACTTTGTCACCGATGTTTTTTTCAACAGATGATTATTTAAATTTTAAACAGAAATGATGGTAATACATAATTTCTGTTTATTATACATATAAAACGAACACTTATTTAATTATGATTATTGATTATTGACATTATTTATAAATCTAATCAATAATAATTTTATCAACTGTCTCTTGGAGCTATGTGAGATATCTTATCTTACTACGTCATCTTAGGAGTACCTTGTTTATTTGTACTTAGTTATAAGGAAATGTAAGAAAACTATTTGTTCAATAAACGATTTATTATTTATGAAAACTATATGGTTAATAAACGATTTATTATTATTATTATATTATAAAATAAACGTGAAAGTTTGTATCCATGGATGGATGGATGTTTGTTACTCTTTCACGCAAAAACTACTGAACGGATTTGGATGAAATTTGGCACACAGGTGATTTATAACCAGGATTAATATATAGGATACTTTCAACATAATATATTATTATATATATACTTTTTATCCCGATATTCCCACGGGATCGAAACTTATACGGGTGAAACCGCGCGGCGCAGCTAGTAATCTAATAAACTAAAGGTACCTAATTAACATTAACGAAGCAAGACAGTAAATTTTATACCCCTTTATTCATAAGCGTTGCTTAAAGTTATGCAGTGATTAGCGACTGTATAACCATACATTTTTGATGTTTAAACGTTACTTAACTTTAGTCATCGTTTATGAATAAACCCCATTATGATTAGCATGTGTATGACTAATGAATGACATTGATTTAATTTCATGATATTAAAATGTTGAAAATAAATATTCGCTCGACAAATAAGTCGAATATAGTGAGACCAAAATTATTTTACCATGTTATTATGTAAGTACAGACGCCATAGATTAGCAACTTTATCGATGAAGCATTAAGGTTCAAAGTTGATTAGGAAAATTTGACAGTTTCAGATAGCTTGATGTGCTGGCGTCTGTACCTACCTATATTCTGGCAAATAAATAAAATTTCATTTAATGTCATTTCAATATCTGGTAAATCTGAAGACACAATGACATGCACTGTGAAAGAACAAGTTCACTCACCAATATTTACTGCTACTCTGGTAGCTCTACCCATCAGGTGCCCCATCCTAGTGAATCACCTGCGCGTGCGCCGTCCATCCCAGTGCGCTACCCTCTCTTTCTCCTACCTCACGCCACGCTACGTCTTATCTACCTAGTTATTATCTGTAAGTACCTATCTATAGGCTGTATTATTCCATCAACGACTACTTAGACGATAAGAATAGCTGTTGGTCACCCAATGTTTTGTTGGTTTAATGTTTACTGTTTTATTAATGTTTACTGTTTGATTTTTATGTTTTCAAGGTTTAAACTGTAATAAATTAATTAGTGTAGGTACTAAATATTTCAAACACAATGTGAATTGTTATGTGAATGAATAAATGAAATGAAATGAAAAATGTTTATGTTCTTTCTCCAGAATTAGCTTACTGCCAGGTCTTAGAACCCAGCAATGCATAAATATGTAAGCTGTCACGCCCTTTATGCCTGGAGACTTTTATTTCTAGCTCTACCCATCAGGTGCCCCATCCAAGTGAATCACCTGCGCGTGTGCCGTCCATCCCAACGCGCTACCCCCTCTTTCTCCTACCTCACGCCACGCCACGTCTTATCTACCTAGTTATTATCTGTAAGTACCTACTCGTATCTATAGGCTGTATTATTCCATCAATTTTATTTTATTTTATTTGGGAAAATAAACGGTTACACATTACAATGCTATGGTATAGAACTTAAAACTAAAAGGGGAGTATAAATGTATAACCAACAACATTTTCCACATAATATAAAAAAGTTAAACAAATACGAACGGCGTGCGATATAAATTACATACATTTAATAGAGAGTATGGTTAAATATAAAAAATAAGACTAAAGTGCAAGATATACAGTTAAAAATAATAAAAAAATAAAGAAGATGTAATACAATATTTTAAAATAGAAATTATGATTTTAGCATTGCTATGTTCTTAATTCTGCTATAATTTTGAGCGCAGTACTTCTAAACTTTCCAGCGGAAACAGCAAAGAACTCAATATCCCGGAAAGTCTTATTGAAAATCAATGACTACTTAGACGATAAGAATAGTTGGTCACCCTAGTTTAACGCAAGACAATGTTTAATGTTCTTTCTCCAGAATTAGCTTACTACAGAATCCAGCAATGCATAAATATGTAAGCTGTCACGCCCTTTATGCCTGGAGACTTTTATTTGGGTAGTAAGTTACATTTTAATTAATTATTTTTTAGCTTGAGCACGTATAGTTTTTATTATATTTGTTGGTATTGGCGTGGCTAGCTGACATATTATGGCAAATAATTAAATTTTATGTTCTGGTTTTGTAATATTAATTACCGAACATAGGTACCAAGTATACAATCAAGTATTTTTTTAAATTGAACAGACAGCTGTGCTGCTGGGGAGTTTGTTGCGCCACTTCTTCTTCCCAGCGATAGCACTAGGGAGTGGTGAAGGGCGGGCGTTTTTGGGGGACTGTCTTTTGTAATTTTCACAACGTTCAAAAAGTGCTGATTCTCAGCCTAATTTGAATAAATGACTTTTGATTTGATTTGATTTGTATAGGCTGTAGCCTACAGATAGGTACTTACTAATGATACTAATGGTAGGTACTTACTAATACAGTACTACTATACTAATGGTACTTACTATTACAGAAACAAGTCACTGGCGCCGATTATAAACCGTTAAATTTTGATCGTTTTAATCCATATAACAACCTTTTACGACGGGACCAACCCTGAAAGCAGTGCGATTCTGTAACCATCTCACCGTGAAAACTTAGGTGAAGTGAGCGTGGAGTGAGTTGTCATTCCAACTATTGCTAGGGATTGACACTACTGAAAGCTCACTTCACTTAACTTTTCACGGCGATATTTTTACAGAATCGATCGGCAGTTGATCCATAGATTTCTGTTCGCATCTCGACATAATGTCGCACCTTTAAAGTAAAACCGTTACTAAACGAAAATTTTCATGAATTAAGGTATCAATGCCATCTATCTAAAATAAACGTAAACTACAAGATAAATTTGTTATTAAACCATGAGCTCAGATTTTATTTAGAAAAAACAGTGACTATTTTCTAATTTTGGCTCCCCTATAAAATTTCATAATTTCGTTTAGTAACGGTTGGATCAACAGATTTTTTTTTTCACGATTTCAGGCTTGGTCCCGTAGTAAAAGTTGTTCATAATGATAAGAATAATGACCCCTTTTAAGGATAACGATCAACATGTAACGGTGTTTATATAAGTAAAAAAACAAATAAAATATTAGTTTAGTCCTGTCAAATTAAGATACCCTAAACACATTTTAGACGTGATTAAAAACATGGCGACTAAAAATACGTCAATTTACGTCAGGCGCTGACTAATTTGACAGGACTAGACCAATGTTTATCTTCTGTCCTTTCCTTAATGAGATAGAATGAAAAAGATGCACTGAACTTAAATTTCGTTTAGTTTGTGAACAGGGGAATCGGTACCATTCTCTCATGGGAGTAGAGTGGAGTAAATTACCTATTAGAAGAAGAACACTCATCGTTTGATGGAAATTATATCATAGATAGGTACCCTAGAAATACAGAGGATGAGCTCTCGTGTAATATCACATTAATCGTTGACATCAAAACATTAGAACTTAGTTTAATTTTTGATGAGGACACCACTAGAGGTTATGATCAAATGTTTGAAGAACTGCAAGCTGCCTCTGAACGGTATATTCGAGAATAAAGCGTGTGTGACAGTCTTTCCTGAAGACAATTGATGGTATGTACCGTGCGTCTTGGCAACATTGAAGTCATTTCTTTAGCTGACACAAGGGAAATATAGGTATGAGGAATTCGCATAACTTCCACCTGCTACAGCCAAATTATTTGGAGTGCGATTAAAAAGCTTGATAACTAAGGCCGTGTCTTATTTATATCGTTGGTACCTACAACGCCTACGTATCATCTACATACTACACACGCTTTGGAATTACCTATATACCTACTGATACATACTGTGCTACTGGGGTAATTCTAAAGATAAACTTATCACATTCATTTTGTCGAACGCCAATATTACGTAATGAGTAGGTACATATTATATCTTTATATGATAGGCACTACACAAAATATTAAACTTACTTTATTTAAACACACACGCGCACATTGCGTGATTTTTTGTTTTACAAAAAATCACTCAATGGCTATTACAACAATCATCTCGTAAAAATACAATCACAAAATCCACGCACATATAGGTACACACACATACACGCACAGACATATACATGCATGCATTTGATATTTGTATATTTTGTACGTCGTTAACAGCAAAACATAGAGATCTCTGTAACTATTTAATTATATTTATAACACCTATTTTTACATCTACGAGTATGTTAAACAAACAAAAAACTTGGACTTTACCTTCGAAATATCCACACTTCTAAAACAAATATGAGTTTATAGAAAAATAGGGGACAGTGGTACAAAATGATCCCTCTAAGGGAAAATAGATATAAAAAGTACATAGACAATGAATTTTATGAAATTAATAAGCTTTATGTAAGGCTAGTATATCGGCCTACATAATTATATACATAATTATGTCATTTCTATTCACAAGATCTTTAAACATATAAGTTTTTGTCAAGCTACAGGATTGTTTTGTACACCCGGAATCCGGATGTCTAAAATGATCCCTGGGGTTGGGGTAAATATGATCCCTGTGAATAATGTTAATGTAAATTATTTCACTAACTATGTAAATTTTTATTACTCTTAATATTTGCACGCCATGTCAAATGGCAAACATGTAGTTCTAATTTATTATTGTCATCCTAATCCTGCATACATGAATAATTATTTGTGTATGTATGTACACACAAATGTTTATGCAAATAAATAAATATTATTATTATTTTGGGTGTGGTTTTTTTTTCTCAGCTCTTGGGCTGGTTTCAGCTACATTTACGTGCCAAAGCCAAGTAAATGCATCGTGTGGTGTGTATTTAAGGTGAGGGTGTGTTTTCTTCCTCTAACTGCATAAACTTCCTAATTATTCTGCAGGTGTTTGAGATAGCAGCTTTCTGTAGGTTAATATAGACGGATTCTTCTAAATCTATTAGTTTAAGGCTACGGAGAAGATGGTTGGGAATGATACCAGTCGTGAAGAGAACTAGAGGAATAACGTACACTTTTTCTTGTCTCCAGATTCTTTCAGCATATTTACTTATTTTTTCAGATATGGCTTTTTGTAGGTTATGAGTATTAGGAACTGCAATGTCAATGTGGTAAGTGATTTTTCTTATTTTATCCTGCAGGGTTACGTCTGGTCTAAAGTAGTGGATAGTCCTATCTGTAAGTATGGCGCGGTCGTATTAAATTTTGTGCGTATCGTTTTCTAGTAAGTATAGTTTTTGGTTTGTAGTTTTATTAACGATCATATCAAATCAAATCAAAATATTTATTTGCTAGAATATGGTACATAAGGTGTTACAGTAAATTTGTTTCAGCATATCCCGCCATAACATGGCGTGCAAATGTATTCACACTCAGCGATGTCACCTAACCTAACTTACAGACTATTGATTTGTCTTCTAGATAGTCCTTAATAGTATTGGCGCCGATTCCCTTGTTCACCGACTAAACTAAATTTAAGTCAGTGCATCTTTTTCTTTCTATTTCATTAAGAAAAGGACAGAAGATAAATATTAGTTTAGTCCTGTCAAATTAGTCAGCGCCTGACGTAAATTGACGTATTTTAAGTCGCCGTGTTTATAATCACGTCTAAACTGTCTATGGAGTATCTTAATTTGACAGGACTAAACTAATATTTTATCTTCTGTCCTTTTCTTAATGAAATAGAGAGAAAAAGATGCACTGAACTTAAATTTAGTTTAGTTTGTAGACAAGGGAATCGGCGCCAATATCTTTTAAATATTAATAGATTGAAAAGTATTTTTTAAACTTGGTCAGCGGTTAGTCTTGAAAGCTATTTGGTAAGTGATTGTAAATAATAATCGAAATGCTGTATATGTACATACCTACATTTTTCTTAAATAATTTTAGTTTTATTGGTGGCAGCCGAAGTCTATCTTTATGCCGTTATGCCGTGTTCGGCTATTTGGCCTGCCAGTGTTGGTTTCAAATAAATTGTAGTCTTTCTTATCAAAAATACATATTTATTTAAGATAACTCTTGATCCAGTCGTTGGCCTTACCCCGGATTCCATAATGTTCAAGCTTTGAGAGTAGTCTTTTATATGGCAAACACAATCAAAGATTTTTGTCGTGAACACGCAACTTGTCTTAGATTTTTATTCAAACTTTAAGTAATGTATTTTACTAGCTTGAAACATGCTACCTAAATCAGTGGAACTGCCCTTCCTAAAACCGAATTGTTATTTTTTAAGAACTTGAAAATGAAGAACTTTTTACAGCATGTGCTGTAAGAAGTTCTTCATTTGAATGCACATAACCTTCTCAAAGATTTTGGATAGAATTGGGATTAAGGTTACCTATTGGTCGATAATTGCATGTCAGTTTTTACACCTTTCTTAAAAAGAGGCTTGACAATTGACCTTTTCAGACGCGTTGGGAATACTCCTTCTGTTAGGGACAGGTTTAAAATGTAGGCTAAAGGAGACACTAAACTCTTTGCAGATAATTTAAAAAAAATTAGTGTTCAGGTCAACATATCCAATCGAGTTAGTATTTCTTGGATTGCGAATTATCTTATCAACGTCTGATTTACCTACGTCATGTTGCATGTTTTTATAACCATTAGGTATTGGTCGGCTTTGTTTGGGATATATGTATAGTAATCATTAAATAAGTCACATATTTGGTTTGGATTGTAAAACTTTACTATTAGCATTAACTGCGTCAACTTCAGAGTTACTTATCATATTACTCTTATTTGTATTTGTTTTAAACATGTTCCAGGCCGCTTTACTTGTATTTTAGCCTTATTAATGTACCTAGTCTAAGCTGTTAATCTGCTGAGCCTTGTGTACAGTCACGAGCAAAAGTATGTATACACTCGGCTTTTATCAAAAGCGATTTACTCCTTTATTTTCGAATGAAATTTTATGTTGTTGCGAACATAGCGTTTTCGAACCCATAGGTTTATGTAATGTGTCGTATTTCAACGTTGCATTCGTTATTTCACGAAAAAATCGCAATTGAAAGTTGCCAAGTGTTGACATATTGGTGCTCGTAACTGCACTTATGCATTTTTTCAGTATTTGAGTGTCGTCATATATTTTTTTGTTTTGTTTTTTGTTATGTTCGTAAAGGTGGTATTTTAATGTTCGTTTTTTAATGCAGCATTTTTTATACCCTTGGTTAGACCTCTATTTTTCACTTGTTTACAAGTATTTCTAACTTTAACTACCTATAGGAAAGCATAGATTGTAGAAAAGGGTACCTAATTATATAGGGCGGGCGTTTTTGGGGGACTGTCTTTTGTAATTTTGACGTTCAAAAAGTGCTGATTCTCAGCCTAATTTGAATAAATGACTTTTGATTTTGATATCGTGTAGTCTATCGCAGGCGTCATTTGTTGTTTGAGCTTCGTAAACTTCGCAAAGAGAGAGGAGTACACGAGTTCTGTATGAGACTGTGTTTAAGCGCGAATTTTTGGTGAATGATTTTTGCAACCTGATTGTGTCTGTGAGTGTAGTCTGTCTGTGTGAGAGTTGTGCATGCTCTTGTTATGTGTTGTATGGTTTCTGATTGAATGCAGCATCTGCGGCATTTATCATTTGTGATGGTAGGGTCTTTAATGATCAATTTCCTGTAGTTTTTGGTGTTGATGATTTGATCTTGTATAGCTATGATAAAGCCTTCTGTTGCAGGGAACAGGTTTCCTATTTTTAGCCACTTATTTGATGCTAATGTGTTTATGTGGGACTGCTCTAGGTCATGAGGGTGCCGGCCGTGGAGTACTTTATATTATTATTATATTTTAACATATCTCGGGACCATGGTGTCCCGGTCCTTTGGAAGGCGTACGAGGGGCCGAAGCCAACTCGCAGAGGCCCCTTAGGAAATTTTATTGAAAATAATGTGGCACCACCCGATGACTATCCCTGTATGCACTATGCAAGTGCACCCAAGGATAACCCCCGGTTAGTGTAGGACTATTGCGGGATATGGAAAAATACAAATTTGGACTATGGGTTTGGGTGGCTAAAGTGGACTGGTTACCAATAACTATGGAAGAACTATGGCCCCTGCCTGATCAATGTTTTATATATACACGGATAAAATGTCAGGGGGTGACTTGCACACTCAATAATGGACCCCCGAAAACGGTCGCTAGCACATAGTGTCGTAGCGACAAGGGGGCAACATGTCCTATGAGGTGCTTATGAGGAATGGAGAGGTATTCCACGGCTATCAGGAAAATCCTGGAAGTACGGTCAAGATCCCTACCAGCATCTTACTGAAATACTTCCTTACTTCGAGCATGTTTGCTCTTGCGAATCTCCACTCAAGCCAGCCAATAAAGGCAAGAATGAGGTGGGAGCTCTGTTCCTCGTCAGTGTTCACTCCATCCGGACAATTTATTATTACCTATATTTGCATGTAAACACATATAAGTTATACTTTTTAATATTAGAATATAAAAAGTATAAAAACATTTAAAAATATAAAAAAGTAGCCCACCGGTATCGGGAACAGGGTCCAAGCTACCGGTGGTCAGGGCTCCAGAGAGAGGAACCTCCTGACGATGCGAGCCGTGTCCAGAAGTACCGCTTTCTGAATCAAGCCCTTGATCCAGCTGCCCAACGAGAGCCTCCTCAGGTGTTGGTCGAGGCTCTTGGCTATTAAGCCATTAAATTGGCTGTCACGACTATCGGCCCAATGATCGCTGAGTCCACATCCCACATGTCGACAACCTCGCGAGCTAAGTCAAGATACTTGATTTGTTTATCTTTCTCGGCTTTCACGAGGTTGTCATCATGCGGGATGGTTATGTCAACAATCATTGCGCGCCGCTCTGATCGATCCACCACCACTATATCAGGTTTATTGGCAACAATAGTCCTGTCAGTGATGATGGATCGATCCCAGTACAATGTGATATTACCATTTTCGAGAACTGGGTCGGGCACATACCTGTAGTACGGCACCTCCGATTCCACAAGATTGTATTTCAGAGCAAGTTGCTGATGGATTATCCGCCTAGCTACAAGGTTGTGTCTATGCAAGTACCTACTCTCCGTTAGCTATACCTAGACGAGAACACCCGGAGATAATATGCCTGATTGATTCCCCCGGTCAAAGACATTAAATTATTTACTTGACAACGGTAATTGTTCGTCATCATAACTTCGTCCATAATTCCACAGACAAAACCTTCGGTTTCTCCAAAGAGGTCACCGAAACGCAGCCAGGCTACGGACGCTAGTAGATCTACATCGGGCCCATGTAGGGCCCGGAAGAAGCGTCCGTGAAGCTCCTTACTCTGCCATACCTCCATGCGTTCATTAGTGTCAAGCACTACTGGTTTGCGCCAGTTCTCTTTACCCAAGGAGAGCGGTGTGAGACCCTTGTCCACTGCGACTACATCTCGATGCATCCCCACGTCGGTTTCAAGAAAATATTCCCTGAGACTGCATATCTCGCGATTGTGGAGGTTCTTAGCATTTATAAAGCCTCGACCTCCACACTTTCGCGGGATATACAGCCTCATTACCAATGACCGTGGGTGATGCATTCGATTTGCAGTTAGCAGCGTACGGACCCTCCTATCCAGGGCGTCGAGTTCGGTCTGAGTCCATTTGAGTATGCCGAAAGAGTACATCAAAACCGGCATGACCCAACTATTGAAGGCACGCACCTTGTTTCCGCCTGATAAAAGACTATTATTATTATTACCTATTATTATTTCCTTTATTCAAAATTACACATAGGTATAAATTATATTTTTAAATATTTGAATATATAAATTATAAAAACATTTAAAAATATAAAAAATAGTAGCCCACCGGTATCGGGAACAGGGTCCAAGCTACCGGCGGTCAGGGCTCCAGAGAGAGGAACCTCCTGACAATGCGAGCCGTGTCCAGAAGTACCGCTTTCTGAATCAAGCCCTTGATCCAGCTGCCCAACGAGAGCCTCCTCAGGTGTTGGTCGAGGCTCTTGGCTATTAAGCCATTGGCTGTCACGACTATCGGCACAATGATCGCTGAGTCCACATCCCACATGTCGACAACCTCGCGAGCCAAGTCAAGATACTTGATTTGTTTATCTTTCTCGGCCTTCACGAGGTTCTCATCATGCGGGACGGCTATGTCAACAATCATTGCGCGCCGCTCTGATCGATCCACCACCACTATATCAGGCTTATTGGCAACAATAGTCCTGTCAGTGATGATGGATCGATCCCAGTACAATGTTATTATTATGGTGTTCATTTACAACAATCGATCATTGCTAATTGTATTGCTAGATAACATCGAAAGCTAACGCAATTACGCAAACACTCCAATTACATTATAATTACTTAAACTCAAACAACATCATAAATATTGAATTATTGCTTACCTACCTCACATCAAATAACGGTATACCTAACACTATTTTTATTTTGTTTCAATAAAATCTTCCGTTAATGCTAAACACCGCCATGACACTTTGACTGAATGCTAAAACTACTCTGGCGAAGACTATTTTCACTCAAACAACTAGATGGTGCTACTAATGTCGGTAAAACAGTAGATAATCGTTTTACCCCGAGGGATCGTTTTGTACCACTCTCCCCTAACTTTATTTCCCATAAAATAAAGTTCAGTTTACGCTACAACTTCAAATATTTTTATAACTTTTTCAATAAGTAGAGCTATATAGTCACTCTGAAATCGACTTAATTTCCATTAAAATAAAGTTGATATTAATTGTTTAACTTGAAATAACATCAATCCTACCTCGCCTATATGCACCACTCTTAGTCCTTGCGTAACATCAATTAAAATATACAGGGTGGAAAAAGTCAATGGGCCCTGAAGGGAAACCGTTTTAATTTTTTTTACTTAAAGGAAACATTCCTTTATTTTAAAAAAGAAACAAAACTGCATCCACACATTTCTCGTCAAGGTTACCTAAACCGGGAATCGAATCAGCTAAAAATTAAAAAATTAAACACTATTTTATTTCACTAGTCGATACAGGCAATGTTATAGGGGAAATTTCTCCAAGAAACATTAGGACATAGCGCATAGCGGGCATAGCGTATATGGACTTAGTCTGAAATAAAGTTTATTATTATTATTATTATTAGATCTCACACTCGTCTGTCGTACAAGATATCCATGAAATCTAATATTATCTATAATTCTGAAGCTAATATTTTAGTGAATAATGTTTGAAAAATTACTTAAACATAATATAAAATGTAAAAATAGTATTTTAAGAAATAACTACTTCTAACTATAGAAATAATATTTTAAGTATTGTTTTTCGTTTTTAACTCTTAAAAATTTTAGTTGTCATGTAAACATTTATATTTAAGTTTCCACGATTCTTTATTTTTGTTAGTAAGATTTGTTTTTGTTTTGTATAAAAGAACACCTTTTGCTGTGCCCTAACAGGGTCTACAATGATTCCTTAGCTCTAAGCCTTTTGTTAACAACATCTTTTTAAACATTGTGGAATGCAAATAAATGATATGATATGACATTTAATACACAAAGGCTAACAACAACATTACCTACTGTTCAGAACAGAAAGAGTTTTAGCAAGTCAACAAAAACGGACTCCATTTTTGAAAGTATTGGGGGCGTGTCATGTCAGCGAGCGCAGGCGATTCATGATTGGCTGACTGTCGCTCGACGCGAAACTCCAAAACGCGACCATATAAGGTATTGCGCGCGCGCAAGCAACAAGCGCAAGCGACACACACCCTCATACAAAAATGGCAGCAAGTGTTTATTAGGAGCAATGATAATTTTTTAAACTTGTTTATAGACATTTCATTTTTATTATCTATTCCCGCCACATCAGCATTCACAGAGTTTTTTTCCGTGATGAATAGCAAATGACGAGACGAAAGATATAAACCGTCTCTGAATTTGATTAAAAACGAATTACTTATTAATTTAAATTTAAATATGAGATATGTGTTAAGATGCTGTGCAATTGTTTAGTAGATATACTAATTTGCTAGAAATCGCAAAAAGTAATAAAAAATATTAAAACATACATTAATAAAACATAAATTGTACTTTATTTTAATACTATGTACTTTTTTTCCTACCTATAATAACCAATGTACTTTATCTGCAAAAAAAAGGTGGCAACACTGGCAAACCCAAGTAAGTGTACCTACCTAACTCAAGCGCAACGCAGCCTACCGCATACCTAAGGCTGGCCGTACACGCACGGTTTCCTGATTAGGTTTCCTGATTAGGAATTCAGATTCGGAATTCCGTGAGATTAGCGCAGAAGTTCGGTTTTTTTGTATAAGGAATTTTGTACGACCAGTGCCTTCAGAGACACAGTCGTGAAAGCTCGTCATCATGGACGACGACGAATTGATTGCTATTGATCAAAAACTTCCTTACAAATCTGCTCCCAAGCCAACTCCTTTATGTCTCTATTGTGGTAGTCCACATTTTTAATATCCCATATACATGGATATTTTTCTACAGACATTATTAAATTTTCAACCTCACACATTTTCTAACATGCATAAAACTGAGCGCGAGTCTGAAATTCTGAATGGAAATTTCCGTTCGTGTGCGGCGGCTGAGCCAAAATGTACGAGATCGCTGCGTTCGGGATGACGTCATTAGTTTTTTTTTTCCGTTCGGAAAAAATAAGTACGTGTGCGCGTGTTTGAACATTTTGTATGAAAGAAGAGCATTCAGGTTTCCGAATCTGCATTCCTGATTAGGAAACCCAATCAGGAAACCGTGCGTGTGCGGCCAGCCTAATACCCTACATACGAACGCGTGACTTGACGTCACAGTCCTGCCTCCTTCATCGCGCAAATGCAGTGCAAATCAAGTCACTTAGTTTGTATAGGAAAGAATCGACGCGGACCAAGTCCGTGGTAAAAGCACAGTCCTGTGTATTTTTCATGATTTTAGTAATTTGAAGTTGGCAAATGCTCGCAGTTACAGTAAGTATAAAAAAAAAAAAAAAGTATATAGTAGCTCGCAGTTATAGTAAGTAAGTAAGTTAGTACTCTTTAATTACACCCACGCGCCACGCTACATATCGTTAGATAAAACCATAAGGAAAATCCATATGAATATAATATATATATATACATACCTACGTTGATTACATAGGTAATTATGACACTTTCTTGAATTAGTTGCATCGTTTATTTATTTATTTATAGTTAATTAAAACGGTACAACACCAATTACATTAATTAACATAGAGACATGACGTTGACAATAATATAACTTAAAACTAACATGGCACAGTGGACTCCCTTGCATACATTCTCTCACAGAACACCAGACATATACGCATAATTTTATTCCATTCATCTGCAAACACATCACATTCAGGGTTGGCAGCCAGAAGGGCATTCAGCACCTTTAGAGTACGACAGACCGGGGATTCGGCTCTGGCTACAGTTTTCGCTGGGAGTTGCGCAAACAGATTGTGCCGGCGGCTCTGACGGTGTCCGATGTATTTGTCGGGCACAAATAGTCGGCAGAAAAGACCATGGAGCTCTGGGCAGTCGATACGTCCCCGTAAGGTCTTACAGGCTACAGTGAGTTGATCAAGGCCTCTTCTCACCTCCAACGAGTTAAAGCCCAACATCCCTAAAAGATAGTTGGTAGGGTACATGTAGGGAAAGAAATGGTATATCCTTTGGAAGAGGCATCTGAGGAAAGTTTTCTGTACCTTTTCCAGCATTAGGGTTTGGGTCGCGTTATAGGGGTGCCAGATACAGGCACTGGACTCGAGTTTGCTTCGAACAAGAGCGGTGTACAAAAGCCTAACAATATTTGGATTGCGAAAGTCACGAACATTTCGTAAAACAAATCCCAAACGTCTGAATGATTCTTTTGCAAGAGTAGAAACGTGGTCCCTAAAAGTCAGACAGCGGTCGAAAGTCACTCCCAAATCCTTTATTTTGGTGACACGAGCAATTACGTCACCGCCCAAACTATATTTATAATGAATTGGCCGAATTCCTCTACCGTATGTCATGACGTAGCACTTACTTGTGTTAAAAAGTAGTTTGTTCGCAATACTCCACTCATAGATGGCATCAATATCCCTTTGTAGTAGTTTGCAATCCTCGTCTGTTCGGATTTGTGCGACTAGCTTAAGGTCGTCGGCATATAGCAGGCATTTGGCAAACTTAACATTAGTTATGAGGTCATTGATCATGATCAGGAACAGAGGAGGCCCCAACACGGATCCTTGACTTACACCCGAGCGTGTATTATAAGGCTTGGACTCGAAGCAGCCATGTCTTACAAACTGCTTACGACCGCGCAGATAGTCCGAAAAGAAGTTAAGAAGACCGGACGAGAAACCGATGGCCCCCAGCTTAGTCAATCGTTTATGTTGATAGGTCAAAGTAGTAATATTATAAACGTGAAAGTTTGTATGGATGGATGGATGTTTGTTACTCTTTCACGCAAAAGCTACAAAACGAATTTGGATGAAATTTGGCACACAGATAGTTTATAACCAGGATTAACACATAGGATACTTTTTATACCGATATTCCCACGGGATCGAAACCTATGCGGGTGAAACCGCGGGGCGCAGCTGTGTCTAATAAAATAATGTCATTATTTTTGTGATAAGAAATGAATTTCGATCACGAATGTCTGAAAGTGACGCCGCCGGCGCGCGGAGACTGAAAAGTTGTATGGTTTTCATGGCATGGGCATATGATCTACTCGTATTGCGAAAGAATCGGGAACACTTGTGAGAAAAATTGCAATTGAATGTTACTTGTTGCTATCTGATCTGATCTGCTGTCCTCCCATACCTACTGTAATTTGAAAACATTGTAAAAGCCAATTATTTTAAAAACAGTAGGTAACCGTGGAGTTTCTTGCCGGCTCTTCTCCATAGGAAACGACACATTGGAATCGTGTACCTAGCTTCTGACGTTTCATCAGTGCCCAAGTTGGTTTATACACATAAACCAACACCGGTATCTTTACTCTTTGACCAACATGGGCACTTATGAAACGTCAGTATTAAAATAAAATATCTTGATAAAATAATGTAAATAAATGTGCTAAATAACTGTATTTTGTTTCTTTAAATTATGAACGTGTAATACCTAGTAAAGATTATAAGTACGATAGATACGGCAATGATATGGCGATATAACAAGGGCGTGGCTCCTCAGATTACGTACGGCTAATAGAGATAATGAAAATTGGAAGCACGGAGTTTCCTAACATAGCAATTCCTTGCTTTTATAGTTGATCTCAAATAACATGTATCGAACGAAACGCCCTTTGTAATTGAAATAATTTTTTTAATTTCATTTTTAAAAAGAGTATGGATAAAAAAGATGACATTGCTGCGTCAACCACAAATAATTTAGCTAGATAGGAGTAACAGCGTCAATGGGCCTGATTCCCTTGTTCACAAACTAAACTAAATTTTAGTTCTGTGCATCTTTTTCTTTCTATTTCATTAAGAAAAGGACAGAAGATAAAATATTAGTTTAGTCCTGTCAAATTAAGTACTTCATAGAGTAGACAGATTAGACGTGATTAAAAACATCGCCGCTAAAAGTACCTACGTCAATTTACGTCAGGCGCCGACTAATTTGACAGGACTAAACTAATATTTATCTTCTGTCCTTTTCTAAATTAAATAGAATGAAAAAGATGCATTGAACTTAAATTTAGTTTAGTTTGTCAACAAGGGAATCGGCGCCATTGTTAACATCATTCCGATTCCCATAACCCAATTTATTAAGCGTCAGCGCAACATTTCTTTTACTCCCATATTTCTCTCTAAATGATGTATTTTCTGTGAGCTAACATTTAAAATAATAATATAAGTAGAAGAATCACAGAAAAAATAAGTAAAAGAATCACAGGGCATCAAAAAATTCGCTCGCATCGCTGTCAACGGGAACAGTGTCCAAAAGGTAAGTAGGTTTGTACAAACACTTTTACACGTCAATCATATAATATATTTTTTTTAAACTAGATGAGTTTTCGACGGCGTTTCCTATTTGACTACTCTGAGAAAAAAGGCAGAAACAAACTCAGAGGTCACAGTCTCTTTTAAAGTCGAGCAGACTTATTTATTAGACTCTATCTATTAGTCATCATTTCGGTAATTCCGCGTTCTAGCCATAAATTATCCTTCACACAGTCCACCTTTCCTTGGTGATCATGATGAAGATGCATTGACGATGTATATGATCTATAATATAAAAATGAATCGCTGAATGTGTTGCCAAGCGCTAATCTCGAGAACAGCTGAACCGATTTCGCTAATTCTTTTTTTAGAATATTCCTTGAAGTAGGTACGAGGATGGTTCTTACGGAAAAAAAATGTAAGAAAGTTGCTTCACGCGGACGAAGTCGCGGGAAAAAACTAGTATTTTATAAAGTTACTTACACTGCAGCAGCTTTTTACACTATTACTACACTTCACTTTGGTTCATCTTCGTAAAGTAGTTAGTTGTATATTTATTCTTATTTATTTAATACTTTAAGCACACCAATGTTTGTAATGTTCAGCACAACAAGCAAGTACGCGATTAGCCGGGTAAAATGAAAAACAGCTCAATTGTTCAAAGTGCCTGAGACCACGCGGTGGCGGCAAGACGTATAGATCCCGGGAGTGTGCGCTCTGTGCGATGGCTCACTACGAACTGAGGGCGGGCAGCGCCCGCAGCGGGCACCTACACCTAGAGCCGAGAGGCTGACAGCCTGAAAGGAAAGCTCGTGGTCGTGGACTCGTCGTCGAGTCGCGCGCGCAATGTTGGAGTGTCGCGATTGGTCCAAAGTCCAATTCACCTTATTCGCAATTTTGTTCGACTCTACAAGAGGCTTAGTAAGCTGAAAACAAATTATCGGATGCGGCTGACGGACGCGGCTCTCAGCCGCGACATAAAGGTATCTAGATAATGAATGTACTCTGAGCTGTGCAAACTATCCGTACTACAATCACTGTACTTCAAAACTAATTCTGAAATCACTTCATGAACCAATTACCACGACGAATACGTTGGGATTATAATATTTTTCCTTCGTTGATTCATTCCAAATCCGTCTTCATGACCATTTTCCATGTCTCTAGAGTAAACATTTTAAGAATTACCGCAGAATGAATTTGTAGTTGCCCCACTTCATTAAAAGTAGTAGCAAGTAATGATGGTTTCTTTTTATTTGACCAGTAGGTAACTATAATGACTAAGAAAGCTCAATTCTGAAGTTGAGCTTAAACATATAGGTACTGCCAGACCATCATCATCATCTGCCTAGCCTTTTTCCAACTATGTTGGGGTCGGCTTCCAGTCTAACCGGATGCAGCTGAATACCAGTATTTTACATGAAGCGACTGCATATGTGACCTCCACAACCCAGTTACTGGGTAATACGATACCCCTTGGTAAGACTGGTTGTCAGACTTTCGGGCTACTGACGACCCGTAACGACTGTTCAAGATCCACGAATGACAGCCGGGACCAACGGCTTAACGTGCTTTCCGAGGCACGGAGGGGACTTGGTATGTGAAAATGGTTACCCATCCACGGACCAACCGCGGCAAGCGTAGCTTAACCAGACCATGAACATGATATTAATATAAACTTGAATGCAAGATATTGGCGCCGATTCCCTTGTTCACAAACTAAACTAAATTTAAGTCCAGTGCATCTTTTTCTTTCTATTTCATTAAGAAAAAGAAAGAAGATAAATATTAGTTTAGTCCTGTCAAATTAAGTTACTCCATAGACAGTTTAGACGTGATTAAAAACATGGCTACTAAAAATACTTACATGAATTTACGTCAGGCGCTGACTAATTTGACAGGACTAAACTAATATTTATCTTCTGTCCTTTTCTTAATGAAAAAGATGCATTGAACTAAATTTAGTTTAGTTTGTGAACAAGTGAATCGGCGCCATTGACGTCTTATAAATAGTGGTGGTATGTGTAACTCACTTTCCATCACATGGATTGGAGTACTTCTTAAGAAACCTCCTATTACCCTAAGGGCTTGATTTTGTAGTTTATCCAATTTGAATACCTACATGTGTTTTTGCAGTCGTTACGGGTCGTCAGTAGCCCGAAAGTCTGAAACCAGTCTTACCAAGGGGTATCGTATTACCCAGTAACTGGGTTGTGGAGGTCAGATAGGCAGTTGCTTCATGTAAAATACTGGTATTCAGCTGCATCCGGTTAGACTGGAAGCCGACCCCAACATAGTTGGGAAAAGGCTAGGCAGATGATGATGTGTCTTTGCACTGGAATCATATAAGTAACAGGCATAATTATTCTACGCATGTGTTTAGTATGTACACCCCAGGAGGTAGCTAGTGCTTTTAATAAATCTAAATTCATTAAATTCATTTTGTACATTTACTAACAATTTCATTGATTAGGATCTGTTCTAGGATACTTTATTGTCTTCATCAACTTCTAAGTTTAGTCTTATTGATTTTAACAATTTAATCATAGTCAAACACGAATATATACTACATACAATTATATACAAGTATATAATACGAAAAAATATAGAAAAAGGCAGGAGCTCATTGGGCATCAAAAAATTCGTCCGCATCACTGTCAATGGGATAGGTGCCCAAAAGGCTGGCAGCATTACCACGTTGGATGGCAATGCTGATTCTTTGGGCGGAAAATAGGCCAGCCTTCTGGTCACGTGAAGAGTCAACCAACCGCTTGGCGATGTCCCGAAAAATTCGATGAGCACTCGGACCCCAAGGCCCTAGAGTTTCAACATTTATTTCATTGATTATGGTTGCGACAGCGTAAACTTCTGTCTAACCATACTCCTGGGTATTTAACACAGTCTACTACTAATAACGGTTGATCATACACTTTTAAGGATGGTAATATTCTTCTTCGACCCCTACTAAAAACACAATAATTGGATTTGGTTGGCGATAACGACAATCCAGTCTCATCCAGTAAAGTTACACGTCTTTTTTATATTACGTTTAGATGTTTTACTTTGTTTGTCGCTTGTATAGATAACAAAGTCGTCGGCATAATATTGCGATATCATATCATGACATTTTGAATTTTACGACAGATTTGATACGTAACTAAGTTAAACAATAAAGGGATAGAGGGTCCCCTTGTGCTAATCCTCTATTAGTCCATCTAACGTCAATTCCTTCACTATTGAAGGACTTAATTTTCAAGTGTCTTTCATTCATAAAAGACCAAAGAAAACAGAAATTCTAGAGCCAACCTGCAACCTAATTGCGTAACACACGATCAATCGGAATCGGTTTCATTTTGACGGTTCAACCACATTCATTGCGTTATTTACGTTGTTGAGCAGACACATGACACATTTTTTGAACATATTATTATGAAGTAATGGATTAGCAATATCCTTCAAAATGATTCAGATTGAGATTGATTGTGTGTTACGCAATTAGGGTGCTGGACATCATCCAACACTTTAATGACTGACTCAATTGAAAATGTCCACAAAACATGCCACTGTAGAAACATTTTTATTGAAGCCAATTTGGATGTGAGAAACTAGTCGAGATAGTGAGCCCAGCCAGGACTGTGATTTTCTAAATCCTACTGTATTCCGGGACAGAAGTCTGTTTTTTTCCACGTACCATTCTAACCGCTTGCATATCATTAAATGGAAAGTTTTGCGTTTATTCCCGTTGTCCCCGTACGCCGTACTTCAAATGCGTACGTGCGCTTGTAAATATACAACATTCATTAATTGTGTGGCAGTGACGCGGCAGTCGGACGACGACTACACACAAATGAAAGTTGTATATTTACAAGCGCACGCACTCATAGCGCCGCGCTCACTGAACTATCTTATAGGAAATTTATCCGTATTTTTTAAATTTATACGATTAATTTTATCTGAAATGGCTTAAAAATAAACTGAAAAAACGCGAACTGGGGTAAATTTCGACCCCAGTTCGCGTTTTTTCAGTTTATTTTTCGGCCGATATGTACTAAGCTAGATAAGTTGGCAGTCATTTGAATGATGAGGTGATCGTTGCCGAGGTTTTCATTACATACCTGCCAGTCAAATTTTATTGCCACGTCGTCGGAGGAGACAAACGATACATCCGGGGAGGTTTGCTGTAAATTGCCATTTACTAACTTAATCCGTGTCGCCATGCCGTTATTAAGGGAGATATAGTCGTTTTCTAGTGATGAGTCCAATATTTGAATACCTCTCACATCGGATCTGACCGACCCAGTTAGTATGATGGCCATTAAAGTCGCCAGCTATTAATGTTTTACCTGTAAATTGAGAAAAAAAATCATTCCAATCAGACTCACTTATTAATGCGATTTGTATCACAGTTGAGTCATGACTCACCTATTATTGCGATGTGTATGTTTTCTTGTATGTACTAAAAGGATACAAGTTTAGGCTGTAAACTTTGTGCATTCCATTGGAATGTGTTCATCTTTATGACTTTATGTAAATTATCCATTATTAAAACAGTTTATAAAATATCTCAGGATTTCTTCGCTGAACATAATATTAATCAAAAAATTCTTTAATTCCTCGCCAATGATTTTCAACAATGATAATAATTTTTCTCTCAGTTGGTGTTTTGATTTACAAATACCTTATCTTCAACCTTAATTTCGCCCATTCAAATGTATACAACAGTAGTGCGAATTAGTAACCATCTCACCGTGAAAACTTAGGTGAAATGAGCGTGGAGTGAGCTGTTATTCCAACTAATGCTAGGGATCGACACTATTGACAGCTCACTTCACCTAACTTTTCACGGTGAGATTTTTACAGAATCGATCGGCTGATGTGTATTTCGTTCACTATTTTCTTCTTCTACCTTTATTTCTTCACTTATTGATTGTTCTATGAATTCATCATTTTGCTGGTGATGTGTGATCAGCTTGTTTGATTTTTATTTTGGTCTTTATTATTTTGTATTGTATTTACACTCGTATTATTTTCTTTTTCTTCTATATTAGATAGCAGTTCTTGGTGTATTAAGGCTTTGGTCAATACACTACTATAGGTTTCCTTCTCAGTATAAGTTATGGTTACCGATTGATTATTATTATTTTCATCCTGCCTGCCTGCGAGATCTCATTTGTTATTTGTTTCATCCCCGTTAAGAGTTGTAAGGCTCTTCAGTATGAAACATGTTCTTCACTCATGATGTTCCGGATAGTTCTTTCTTTCAGATAAACGGGACACTTTTTATCCAGGACAAAGTGACTCCCCTTACAATTTAAACATTTGCTAACTGTTATGTTGCTCTTTTCGTGAGTACCTCCACACTTAGGGCAAACGATTTTTTTGGTAGGGCAAATTTTGATGAGATGGCCAAATTGCCAACAGCCGGACATTGCGAAGCGGGAAATACATACGCTTCGACTTTAAATCGGCAGTCGTAGGCATAAATATACTGAGGTCACACATTACTTTTGAAGCTCACTCTTATAGATTTTCAATCAATCCATTTCCCTTCTGGCATTAAGCGCTTTAATCTCCTTACCGATAAAACCTCAACGCTCTCTTTTAAAATGCTCATAAGCTCCTCATCACTTAGTTCAAGTTCACACACATGATCAATGGGAAGGAACCGGTTTCATTCATTCATTTACGTTGTTGAGCAGACACAATGGCACATTTTTTGAACATACGAGGGTGAATCAAAAAGTTCTTAGAATTGCATATACATAATGAGGTTTATTCATAAACGATGACTAAAGTTAAGTAACGTTTAAAAGTCAAATAGGGTGAACTCATCTAATTCTGTGACTCGCCTAATTCGGTGATATTTGGTTTTGAATTTGAACTTTATCACAGAGGCTTAAGGTTGTATTTCAAACCATTGATTTCACTCGTATAGCCAAATATCACCGAATTAGGCGAGTCACAGAATTACATGAGTTTACTATAATCACTGCTTAACTTTAAGCAACGTTTATGAATAAAGGGGATTATAAATAAAACCTTTTTGGGAGAAGTTCGAAATTCAAATTAAAGAGTGTCAATCACACAATATTTATGCAAACTGTCACTTGTTTTTGTCAGTTCGTTCGCACGTAATAAATTGTTTTGTGCAACGATTTGCTAAAAACCCAAAATTATGGATAAAAGTGATAAGTAAAGTAAAGTGATAAAATATCACAGTTTGAAAAAAATGTCTACGAAGGAAATTTTTTCGGACATTCAGCAGACATTAGGGGATGATGCTGTACCCTATTCTACGGTTGCGTACTGGGTGGCTGAATTTAAAAGAGGTAGATCAAGTTATATGATGACCCGCGTACTGGGCGGCCTTCAACCTCCGTTACGGAAGAAAATTTCAAAAAGGTTGAGAATCTGTTTTTGGAAGACAGAAGAATAACTATAAAACACATAGCTGAGATCCTAAAGATATCATTTGATAGCGTTCAATCCGTTTTAATTCATTCACTGGGGTTCCAAAAAGTGTCGGCAAGATGGGTGTCACGAATGAAACAAAAAGCGACGTTTGGAAATTTGTAAGCGTAATCTCGAATGTTCTAGCGTGATTCGGATAATTTTTGACGTCGCCTTGTCACCATGGATGAAACGTGGGTCCACCATTTAGACCCTGAAACTAAGAGACAAAGCATGTCTTGGAAACGACCATCCTCTCCATCCATTAAGAAATTTCGAGTTGCTCCTACCGCTGGCAAAGTTATGGCCTCAGTGTTCTGGGATAGTGAAGGAATCCGTTTTATTGATTACATGCCAAAAGGCCAGACGATTACTGGACCCTATTATGCAAATTTAATCCCGAAAGCGCGTGAAGCGATTAAAAAAAAACTTGAGAGGTGTCAGGGAAGGGACACCCGGATGGAACGAAGTTTTAAAAAAAACAGGTTCAAGCGATTTTCGACCTTATTGACATTTAAAATTTAGTATGTTTTTTCTCACATTCTCGTTGGCTAACATTGCTCATTAAAATCCGGTGTTTGCATAAATGTCAATAAGGTCGAAAATCGCTTGAACCTGTTTTTTTTTTTTAACTTGCTATCGTTAAGCAAGTCAAAAAAAACAGGCGGCGGGAGAGGAGTGTCGGTGTTACGTTGCCGCTCTCCCTACCTTCCGCGGCCTTGACGGGGCCGCCACCGTTCGATGGCGGACGCGGTGGGGCCGCAGGGGAAGAGGATTGTCGGTGTGTCGTTGCCGCTCTCCCTATCCTCTGCGGCCGTAGCCCCCCATCTTGAGGGGCATGCGGGGCCCGCCTTTTAGGCGGGCGTGGGGGCCAACAGGCAGCGGGTGCGGGGGCACCGTTGCCTGTATTGCACAGGCCTCCACCAGTGTTGGACGGGAATGGCTAGGTGCTCCCGGCCATTCTCGTAGCCCCCCTATATGGGGGGCATGCGGGGCCCGCCATAACATCTAGGCGGGCATGCGCCGGGAGGGCTATGGAAGTAAAGGCTATGCCTATTCCCATCACGGCGATGAGGGAACACCGCTGAGTTTTAGTGGGTATACTGTCATTCCGACAGGGAGTCCCACATACCCCATCTCGTCCCCCGCGAGGCGGGCATGCATAAAGCATTTCTCAGCGACAAAAAAAAAATAAAATAAAATAGGGCAGGTACTTACATAATAAAGTGAGTTTTGGGCAATAAGGTAAGTACACATTGATTTGAAGGTCCTATGTCAAAATTTTCTTACCCAATCTTGTATATATTCCACTTACTTTGTTCTGTTTCTGTGTATAGCCAGCATCCACCACCTTCTTCTTTTCCATTTCTTTTTAATAGCTCTACTGCGATGCACACTCAAGTAGTAGTTAAAAATACTAAATAAATAAATAGCCGCGGCAGCTACGGTCTCAATATCCATTTTTAGGGTTCCGTACCTCGAAAGGAAAAAACGGAACCCTTATAGGATCACTTTATTGTCCGCCCGTCCGTCTGTCTGTCAAGACCCTTTTTCTCAGGAACGCGTGGAGGTATCAAGCTGGAATTTATATCAAATACTCAAGTCTACTGACCCTTGAAGCTATGAAAAAATCAAACTTCTAAGCCAACGCAATCAAAAGATACAGCCGTTTATGCCGCAAATTTCCGCAAATTTTCGACACTCGCAAGGGAATCAAAACCTACAGGGTACTTCCCGTGACCTCAGAATCTTGAAATTTGGTACGAAGCAACGTCTTATAGCACAGATTGCTGGAGTAACGTTTGAAACGTTTATCCTGGAAAAGTCGTTTTTGAAAAATTCGTTCAGCGCGGAACCAAATAGGTATCTACATGATTAGATAGCTTTTGTTGCGTAGTAAATGTTTGTAAAATAATAGCAAAATTTGTGTGTTAAGGTTCTTGAGTTATTTAAGATTTTGCTGCGGTAACGTTTTGGGATTTCCCAGATCTCGAAAACGGCCCCACGCAGAAAATTGAAAAAAAAATAGGTTCTAAAAATAGACGTTAATTTGTTTAAATTTGTTTAAACATTAGTTTTTGATTTGGTTGTCGTAAACCAATGGAATTAAATGGTTTCAAAAATCAGATAAAAACGGATTTGCAAGTAAACCAAAACACTTATAACCAAATAAACAGCTGTAAAAAATACCCATGGTAGACGCTTATAACGTCAACAATATTAAATTTTGTATCTTTAGTCTTTACACGATATGAAGAAAAAAAAATTGATTAATTTTAGACTAGTCGTACTTTAGCGATGAAATACCTACGCGTAAATAAACTGCGTATTCCATCGCTAAAGTACTAATATCTATCAAGTGGATACCTAAATCTTCACGTGTTTCTTCCTTCAAAAGGCTGGGCTATTTTTAGCCCAAAGCATTGCCATCCACCGTGGTAATGCTGCCAGCCTTTTGGGCACATAACCCATTGACGTGACAGTGATGGGGACGAATTTTTTGATGCCCAATGAGCTCCTGCCTTTTTCTATATTTTTTCGTATTATATACTTGTATATAGTATATATTAGTGTGGTTGTGTGTGTTGAAAACAATTTTTTTAAATCAATTTTAGATTATTAATAAAATATTAATAATTTAATACGCATATATTTATTATAATATGAAGTGGAACATGTTATTATTAAAGTGCTGTAACTTTGCCTATCTAGTACTTTACTCAATGAGTCAACAACATGAACGATAGATAGTGTTTGTTGGTGAGTAACTCAAATCTACTTGCAAATTATATATAAATAACTATTTTCTACTTTATTTCAATAAGGATAAATATATATTTACAGTGACGAAAGTTGTAAGATAAGGTGTCATTGAAGTTGTTGTCAAACAAGTAGGGTATCATTTATGAAATTTTTGTTATCACAGAAGCCCGTGATAACAAAAATTTCTGTTATCACGGGCTTCTGCCTTTGATAACAAAAATTTCCTGTTGAATAAGGGTCCTCATGCTGTTAAAGATCTATAAGGAAATTCCTATATCATGTTGTATTTATGCATTGTTGTATTAGTATTTAACGTGTTATTTTCCTTATATAATTCAATTTTCGCGCCCCGTGGTTTCACCTGCATAAGTTTCGATCCCGTGGGAATATCGGGATGAAAAGTGTGTGAAAATCCAGGGTGTCAGCTACGTCCTTACCAAATTTCACCAAAATTGGTCCAGCCGTTTCAGCGTGAAGAAGTAACAAACATACAAACACACACACACACACTCACTCACAAACTTTTGCCTTTATAATATTAGTGTGATACGCACATAAAAGGCACTTTTTAACGTCAAAAATTACAGTCGCCCCTTCCAAAAGGTAGTTTTCGTATGGAGAAGAATGGGCAAGAAACTCCATCGTTACTCTTTTAAAATGTTTTCCAATATTTTGCATACATTAATTATATAATAATTGAAGACACACACCCAAAATAAAATATGTGCATTTGGATTTGAGTGATCTTTTTAGGGTTCCGTAGCCAAATGGCTAAAACGGAACCCTTATGGATTCGTCATGTCTTTTTGTCTGTCTGTCCGTCCGTATGTCACAGCTACTTTTTTCCGAAACTATAAGAACTATATACTGTTGACACTTGGTAAGTAGATGTATTCTGTGAACCGCATTAAGATTTTTACACAAAAATAGAAAAAAAAAACACTACATTTTGGGGGTTCTCCATACTTAGAACTGAAACTCAAAACATTTTTTTTCATCAAACCCATACGTGTGGGGTATCTATGGATAGGTCTTCAAAAATGATATTGAGGTTTCGAATATCATTTTTTTCTAAACTGAATAGTTTGCGCGAGAGACACTTCCAAAGTGGTAAAATGTCCCTGTAACTTCTAAAATAAGGGAATGATAAAACTAAAAAAAAATATGATGTACATACATTACCATATAAACTTCCACCGAAAATTGGTTTGAACGAGATCTAGTAGGTAGTTTTTTTTTAATACGTCATAAATTGTAAATTGTAATTGTACGGAACCCTCGGTGTGCGAGTCCGACTCGCACTTGGCCGGTTTTTTATTTCGTGACAAAATTTGATTGTAGTTTTAATCAAAAACAGTAAAACTCATAGCCCAAAGTAAAAAAAAAATCACTTTCAAGGGTCTTCAGTTATTGCCCAAAGTGTGGATCAATTCAGACATTTTGCAAAAACGGCTACTTAGGAGCTAAATCAAGTAAGCTAAAGCAAGTAAGTTTGGCTTTTCGTCGATAGACGTCGGACGTCGTGTTCTGTCGCGACTGCCCTGGATGTCATTGCGACAACACTTTAACTTGAACACTTTACAACCGTTGAAGCTGAAGCCATTGGGCTTCAACGGTTGTAAAGTGTTCTAATTGTAACGTCGTAATCAACGAGGTGCTTTCATTTATTTGTAATAAAATGCAAATAATGGATGAGCAAAGTATCGTGAGTATATGTGCTAGTGCATTTTCGGAAGGAGATATTCTAGAGGCTAAGAACTTGCTGTTTGAACCGGTATCAACTGCAAAGCGCAAGAAGATAAGAAAAAGGGAGGGAAAGACACTGAGAAAGATTGACGATATGGTCTGGATTCTGGATTCTAAAGAACTTGGATCCCGAGGAGATTCCAATTTTCGTTGCGAGAGATTTGCACAAACTACCTCCGGTATTTTTGACCATGTAGACGTGACCAGAGTTTTGAAAGACATATTAAAAATGCAAAGTGATATAGTTCGCATTGTTAATCAGTATGCAACGGTGAACCAGGTGAAAGAGTTAACTGCTGAAGTGGAATCACTTAAAAAGGCATCGCTTTTTTTTTTTTTTTTTGTGGATGGGAAATCATCAAATGACCCCTCCCGCTCTGGGTGGAGCGGAAGGGAGTGTCAGACTCTTACTGACTAAAACCCACCCGTGTTCCTTCCTTAGCCCTTTCTGTTCCAGGGCAGCGGTAACCCTTTCGGACGATCCCGCCGCCCTGGCAGGCTTCGGCCCTATCGGGCCCGAAGCGAAGCTGTTGACAAGGCATCGCTTGTCAACAACTTCGCTCGGAATGTTAATGTCAAAAGAGGCGCCTGCTAACAAGCAGGCGCCTCTTTGGCCCACTATCACACTCAAAGCTACGTAAAAACCTAGCTTTGAGTGTGATAGTGGGCCCAATGGGTTTTTCTCCGATTTGTAGTAGCAACAAAGCAGTGAAACGACTATCTGCCGAGTCCTCATCATTATAAAAGCAACCATTCCTTTTTTCTAATGAGGGTAGGGCCATAAAAACTACGCGTAATTTAACGGACGGTTCTGCGTCGTCACCGCAGAGAAGTGAGAAGTGAGAAGGCGAGCGTTTGCACTTTGCACATTCCGGGTAGTGGTGAGTCATGAGCGTTCTGCTTCATCGGTCGCGGCCGTCGATGTGCTACACACAGTCCGGCCGAACGATCAGCAGAATAATAAAAGCTTTGCGGACGTTGTTCAGTACGGAGAAGCAAAAACTCATAAGCCGACTGGAGAATGGAACCTTGTTCAGAGGACGCGGCTGAGAATTCGTTTTTTGGGTAAAACTGGAACAGCAACTGTGAACGCCAATACTAATTTTAAAGCAGCTGACAATAAGATTCCAATTTATGTTTATAACGTATCGTTGGAAGCGTCTGTGTGTGACATCAAGGCATATGTAAACAACATGACAAACCTAGACGTGCATGTAGAACAAATGAACATGAAAACAGCTAAGGATAACAATGCATACATTGTTTTCGTTCCTAGAAAAAATGGGAATATTTATGATTTTTGGCCTGATGGGGGTGCTTTATCGCCGTTTCGTTGAATTTAATCAAAACACGGCGCAGCGTACCTATCGGGAGTTGGCTGCTATGAAACCTACTACTAATGAGTGTTGAGAATAGTATGTAAAAACTTGTAAGTTTCAACTGTAAGAACGTCACTCGTTCAGTTGATTGTGTAAGGAATTTGTGTCAATCGGCTGACATTGTTGCGCTTCTGGAGACGTGGCTTCTTCCACACGATTTGCCGTTCTTGGGTACCATCGACGACGAGTAATTCTGCCGTGGATACGATTGCCGGGATTGTTAGAGGTAGACCGTGGGGTTGCTTTGCTGTGGAGAAAGTCAGTTTTTCCGTCGGTGTCGATTATAGTGTGTAAAAGTGTGCGACTCGCTGCGATTAAGATAGTGATTAACCACAGGTCAATTTTAGTTATAACAGTGTATATGCCGACCGATTCATTTGAGAATTTGACCGAGTTTACTGAGTGTTTGAGTGAATTAAATGCTATAATCGAGAGTACTGATATGGAAACCGTATTTATGCTTGGGGACTTCAACGCACACCCAGGTGAGCAGTTTTCTTGTGAACTATTAACTTTTTGTGCAGAACAGATGTAGTCGTGCGTAGACATGGAACTTTTACCACCCGACGCGTACCTATACGTTTATTAGTGATGCACACGGGTGTCGTCGCTGGCTCTGTCACTGCGTGGTGAGGTTCAGCGCGACGGTCGATAGTTAATGTGCCTATTCTGTATGACATCTATTGGTCTGATCACTTTCCTCTACTGGTGGAATGTAATTTAAATTTAATTTTACCTAACACCAAGTTACTTATCTCGCCGTATAATAAAATAAGTTGGGGCACTTGAAATAATAAACAAATTGAAACTTACCATAATTATTGTAACTCAAAGTTAAAACTATTTGATTTCCCTTCAGAGTTTACACATTGTGCAGATAGAATGTGTGATAATGAGGCCCACAAGTTAATAATTAGTAAACTGTATTAAAGAATTGTAAATGTTTTGACTAAGGCAGCAGAGTGCAGCTGTAATAGAAGTGTACCTAACCGTAGAAAACATCGGCGGGATCATCCGAAAGGTTAACCGCTGCCCAGGAACAGAAAGGGCTAAGGAAGGAACACGGGTGGGTTTTAGTCAGTAAGAGTCTGATGCCCATTTTCACCAACGATTCCTAAATGACACCCTAACTAAGGTTCCCTTAAGGTATACTCTAAATCAATCCCCTACCTAAATCCATTTTCACCATCTTAAGGGGTACCTTAGTACCGGCCACTTAGTAAGGTGACGGTTCCTTTTTGGCGAAGTGGTGACCGAACCGTACTTTTACCGATACGATTTTTGGGTAGCTGTTTTACGAAGATTTATGAGATATTTAAGAACAAATTGCGAATTTTATACTACCTACTGTATAAAATTCGCAATTTGTTCTGAATAGAAAACAAAAATAAATTAAGACATTGTGACTTAAAAACAAGTAAAAACTACAACTTTTCGTGGCTGTATGACCAGGATCATGAATCAATTTGTTTAAAAAAAAAAGTGACAGTTCTGATACTGACGCTCGCTCCCTGACCTAACATCGTTAGGTTGTTTGGTTTGTTTGTTTTTTTTTTGTTTTTCGTTCGAAAACGAGGCCAAAATTTTACTATTGAAGACAAAGATAAATTGGTGAAGTTGCTTTTAGAACATAAAGATACAATTTTAAATAAAAAAACCGATGGAGCCTCATTCTATTTCTAATTTCTGTTCCACTTTTGCTAACAAATATACAACACTCTCCTTAGATAACCTATAACGTATAAAGAAGTCTTTATCGTCGTATTTTGTAAAGAAATCTGGTCGTTCACGGTAAATACGCGGCCGCGCGAACAAACTTCGATTTGATAATAACTGCACTGTTTCAATAGCTTCCAAATTATCAAATAATTCACCTAATAGACCCTCCATTTTACAAGATACTCTACAATTAAACAACACAATAATCTGTCAAAACTGTCTCTTAGCGTTAGGAGGTCGACATTCGGGCTCCTACATTTAGGGAGTCCCCTATGGCCTTAGGTGTCCCTTAAATGTTGGTGAAAACGAAATTTCTGCTAGGTACCACTTAAAATGGCTTAGGAGTTCCCTAAAATTTAGGAGTCGTTGGTGAAAATGGGCATGACACTCCTTTCCGCTCCACCCAGAGCGGGAGGGGTCATTTGATGATTTCACATCCACAAAAAAAAAAACCGTAGAAAACATAAACATGTAACAGGTCTGAACAGATTTGTCGCTGGCGCACATAGGAGGGCTCGTCTTTGTTTTCAAACCTGGGTACTTCATGGTAAACCTAGCAGGGGACCTGTGTTCAAAGACATGCCTGAAACTAGGAAAATATTTAAATCGAAATTAAAATTTTGTCAAAATATTAAGAACAGCCGATCGGTTCTGTAAAAGTCTCACCGTGAAAAGTAAGGTGAAGTGAGCTTAGAGTGAGCTGTCAATAGTGTCAATCCCTAGAATTAGTTGGAACGACAGTTCACTCCACGCTCACTTCACCTAAGTTTTCACGGTGAGATGGTTACAGAATCGCACTGCTGTTAAAGTCTCACCGTGAAAAGTAAGGTGAAGTGAGCTGTCAATAGTGTCAATCCCTTAGCATTAGTTGGAATGACAGCTCACTCCGTGCTCGTTCGTCGTTGTTAGCCTGTCTCTCAGGATTATTTATTATTTCGTCAGCAAGATGCTTTCCAACGGTTGAGAAGATTTCATTTACTTTATTCACCGACTCGAGAGGGGTAGCGGCTGATTCCAGTAATTCTGTTTTGTGTGTTAGGTGGTTTTCGTTGGCAAATATTGTTTATTGTTTGCCATAGCTTTTTAGAGTTTTTGTGTGTCTTATAAAGCTGTTCGCGATCGTATTTACGTTTTTGTTTCTTAATGGCGCTGTTGCAGTAGTTCCTGTATCTCCTTTAAGTGATTTTTAGTATCTCATTATGAGGCTCTAGTTTTAACTTTTTTTGCATATTGTTGCGGTTATGTATACAGCGCAACAAGCCTATGGTCATCCAGGGTTTGATTAATCTGTTTTTAAGGGGGATTTTTATTACAAGTGTACCGGCCGTGAGACATTTTTGTAGTAAAGTTATTAAGCTATTTATGTTTGTTAGGGTTAGTTAGGTCTAAGAGGTCGTGAATGTTGCTACTTTTTAAGAGCTCGAGTGAATATTCGTCTTTAATTGTGGTTCTAGTTTTAAAGGATTTGTGTTTGTTCATCAATTCAGATAGTTTTAGGAAAATCATAGAGTGATCGGTGATAGTGGTCTCGATAATTGCTATGAATGCTGATTTTTTATTAGGTCTAAGCTTGAGAATGAAATGATCTAGACAGCTTTTGTCGCGGGTGGGATGCGTATGTCCAGATAGTAGGCCGTACATTGCTAACATGTTTAAATAATTAAGTCGATTCGATCTTTCGGATGATTGATCTTCTTGCTTGTGTATTATTGATGTCACCCATAATAATTACATTTTTATTTGAAGAGAGGGTAGCTAAGTGTTGAGATAAGGAGTTTATGAAATCACCTGCATTTGTCTTTGATGGAGAGCGATATATTCCTATGACTATGAGATCGGGTTTAATTTCAACCTGTAAACAAGAAGCGTGAGTTAATTTTATCTCTTTTATTTTAAAGATGTACCTGTTACTAACAAAGACGACGACACCGTCTGCTTTATTTAAATGCTTTGTGGTATAGCCTTTTTTTTTTGGATGGGAAATCATCAAATGACCCCTCCCGCTCTGGGTGGAGCGGAAGGGAGTGTCAGACTCTTACTGACTAAAACCCACCCGTGTTCCTTCCTTAGCCCTTTCTGTTCCAGGGCAGCGGTAACCCTTTCGGACGATCCTGCTACCCTGGCAGGGTTCGACCCTATCGGGCCCCGTCCTCTGCTGACTTCTCTTTGAGGCGCGCGTGGATCACAACGCGCCGTCCGGCACGGGCCTGGTCCTGATCGGACGGTGAGCTACCCATTACTCACCGCCCGCAGGCCCGTCGTGGTATAGCCTGCTGAGTAGTTTTGTAATTGCGGAATATTTTTATTTGGGTTTAGCCTGCATTGACTTAAAACAATAAGGTCAGTGTTCAAATTTAGATCGGCTAGGTTCAGCTGTAAGTCTTTAAAGTTTAGATAGATACTTCTGATATTTTGTGAGATAATCGTAAAATCGGTCTTTAAAGTAGTACTAAAATTGCGAAGGGAAAAGTTTGATACTTGGGCTAATTCTATGTTATCTATTTCAGTGATTGTTTCCAGCGTTCTATCCATAACTGTCTCTAACCGGGCTTAGGTTAAAAAAATTGTAGTCTTTTAGGGTTTTAAGTGTATGTGTTTTTATGCGTAATATGTATGAAAGATGTATGTGTGTGTGTGTGCGTTATAATTACAGACTTTGTACGTCTTAATCTAATTAGTAATATTACAATGATAACTAATTTTAAAATATTAATAGTAACCTTATAGCTAATAGAATTTAACAAATAACAGTAAGAGAGACTGCTTATACTTTATACATGTGACCAAGTGACGTAGTGATCAATTAGGACTAGTCATATTTGCTGCATAAGCTTAGTAACTTGCGTTTGCTCTTTATTGTTATTTTTGGCGAGGCATCATCTTTTTTGACGCAGACTTGACCAAACGAAGTCCAGCAGTATTTGTAGGCTTTGCATTTAGCTAGATCGCCGGCGAGAAAGTATAAGCGCGCACCCTTGGTGGTTAGCTGTTCGGATAGGTAGATTGGGGTGTATTCATTAGCAGCAATCCTAGATGTTTTGCGCATAATTTATCTTTGTTTCCTCTGTTGTGCGTGCGGGCCGATTTCAAAAAGTCACTTTAAATATTATTGATGATGCTAGTTCGACGACAATCGGTCCGTTTTTTACGTCGCTGCGTTTATTTGGGATTCGGAAAATGTCTTTGATTTCGTTTTGTTTGATAGGGCATTTAGTTTTATTTGACAAATGTGTAACCATTCTTAGTTTTAGATTTTTGGTACGTTTTTTTACCTCTATCGTGGTTTTACGGCTTCCCCGCTGAAGATCTTCGATTTTGTCTTCTAGTAGGATTATGTACTCCTTAGTACTTCTTAGCCTTTATTTCGATTAAGTACCTCAATCTTCTTCCATAGCTCATCACTTTGAGAGGTGAGAAAGGCCATAGAGCTTTCTATGCTAGTATTTGTAGTCCTAATTTCCAATAATGTAGAAGAGATATTTTTTATTTCCTCACTTTGTTTCGTGATCAACGATGATATGAGTGTTTTGACTTCTTCTTTGAAGTTGCTAAAGTCAGCGTCGAAGTCGTGTTCTCGCGGTCGCTTGTTCTGTTGTTGTGAGACATAGTTGGGTGGAGTATGTTGAGTATCAGTACACATGGCGATGTTTGACTCAGATAATGATTTGTTAAGTAACTGCTCCATTTCCAGTACCAGGGTATAATAACAGTATGTGGTGTAACAGTTGGTTGTGTCAGTCTCAAGAATGTATAGTTATCTCCGAATCCTTCTTTTGCTTCGTGTAGCTCAGGCAGCTCAGACCAGGAGATAATAAAGTGTAGGAGTATGATTTTAAAGTTATCTCAATTCTATATAAGTACCAGTTACCCGGCGCATGTATACGCACACAATAGGAATCCAAATATGCACTGAGGCGAGTTGTATATTAATATTCCGAGCCCTTTTCCTTGCGCGTCAAAAATATTGGTAGCACGGTGAAGTAGGTAGTAGGAGATAATAAACTATAGAAGTTTGTCAAGTACGCCAGCTGTCGTCATCTGCTTAGTTATTGTACTCAGAATCCTTTTCTTCTTTTGCATAGCTCGTTCCGGTACTAGAATATAATAAAGTGTAGGAGTGTACACATTTATCGCAATTGTCTATATCAGTTAGCGGCGCATGCGCACACAATAAGATTCTCAAATATAGTATACGGTACTGAGGCGAGATTTATAATATTCAGAGTCTTTTACGTATCAAAAATATGAGTAGCACGATGAGGTACCTACTAGAAGACCATAAAATGTAGAAGTTTGTCACATACGCCAGCCGACGTCCGCTTAGTGACGTTTATACTGGGGCGTAGCTCAGCTTTTTACTTCTATCTCTTTCGTGCGCGCGCGCCCGTCAGCTATGTAATGGTGAGTCACCGTATCTTGTATTAGACGAATCAGTTGAGGTACCAGGGCACTATTTAAGCAAGCGCTGTTGGTTGATTCTTCAGCGCTCACGTACGCGTGTGACTCTTCTTTGTAGCAAACCTCCTCTAACTTGATGCACTCCTATTTTTGTATACAGGTTGGAGTGCGGCGCGGGTTAACCTCAATTAAACAAAGTGTTTTGGGACTGCTGTTTATTTAATTAATTTAACCCCAACTAAAGCTTTCAAACTTACAAAAACACCATTCGAAATGTGGCATACTAAGAAACCTCAAATTAAATATTTGAAGGTATTTGGTTCAACTGTTTACGTTCATAATAAAATCAGTTAAACCAAGTTTGATGAAAAATCATGGAAAAGGGATACTAGTGGGTTATGAACCAAACGGATATAAAGTTTGGAACCCAGAATACGAAAAATACGTAACAGTCAGAGATGTTATTGTTGATGAGACTGGTTTTCTTCAATCTAGGCCAGACCCCAAGCCTGAAGGGAATATTAAAAATTCTCACGGCAAAACTGATGATGTAATATACAAGTCAGTGCCGGTAAAGTCTCATAACTCTGACAGTTTAATATCAGATACATCTAAATCTGATGGGCAGGAATGTCCTAGTAAAATCCGCAAATTAAACCATGATAATTTAATTGAATCGGAGCCAATAGTTGATACACTTTCTGATAACTTGTCTTCACCAAAAGAAAGTACAGATAATAATCCTGAGATTAGAAGAAGCAATAGGCTCAAAAATCGTCCACCTATTTTGTATAATGAAGGCGATGATGACGATTACATTTTATGTGCTCAGTCTATGGTCTATTCTATGTAAAATACCAAATTCATTGGAAGAGATCAATACTCGAGACGATAGATCTGAGTGGGAAAGCGCAATTAGAGACGAATTAAGTTCTCTAAAGTTAAATAATACTTGGACTTTCGTACCAAGACCTGAAAGTAAAAACATTGTCGATTGCAAATGGATATTTACTATAAAACATGATGAATTTGGAAAACCTTTAAGATACAAAGCACGATTTGTTGCAAGGGGAGTCAAGAATACCTCACGGACTATAATTAAACTTTCGCACCAGTAGAAAGAATAGCTAGTTTCAGATTTAAGGTACTTAGTTTTGCGAATCAATTTAATTTACTAGTTCATCATATAGATGTCAAAACCGCCTTCTTAAATGGCGAATTAAAGGAAGATATTTATATGAAAGTTCCTGAGGGTATTTCTTGTCCAAAAAATTATGTGGGGCTGAAACAGGCAGCTAGATGTTGGTTTGAAGTCTTCGAACGATCTCATAAAGAAAAAGGTTTTCAAAATTCTTCAGTGGATAGATGTATATATTTGCTAGACAATGGGGATTGTACAGACGCCAGCACATCAAGCTACTACATTCTGTCAAATTTCTTTAATAGATTTTCAACTTTATCGCTAAAGCATTAAGGTTCAAGGTTGATTGGGAAAATTTGACAGTTTCGGGTAGCTTGACCTGCTGGTACATAAAAATATTTATCTCGTTCTATATGTGATTTAGTTATAGTATGCGCTGATATTGAAACAATGAATAATTTTAAAAGGTATTTAATGAGTAAATTTAAAATGACTGATTTTTAAAGAAATAAAATTATTTCTTGGTATAAAAATTACAAGGCATGCGAATGAAATTACATTAGATCAAAGTGTATTATACATAAAAATCATATTAAATAAATTTAATATGCACGATTGTAAACCTGTTAAAACACCCACTGAATATAAACTTAATTATGACGCATTAAACTCTGAAGAAAAATATAATGCTCCATGTCGAAACGTTATAGGATGTTTAATGTATGTAATGCTATGCACTCATCCAGATTTAAGTACAAGTGTTAATATACTGAGTAGGTATACGAAAAAAATAATAAAGAACTCTGGCAATGTCTCAAGAGAGTGGCTTAGGTACTTGAAAGATACTGTTGATTTAAAATTAAGTTATAAAAGATGTGCCTACAATAATATTATATGTGGTTACGTAGATTCAGATTGGGGTGGCAGTGATTCAAACGACAGGAAAAGTACAACTGGGTATTTATTTAAGCTCTTCGAGCACTGTTCTATAACCTGGAGTACAAAGAAATTCTATGTGGTTACGTAGATTCAGATTGGGGTGGCAGTGATTCAAACGACAGGAAAAGTACAACTGGGTATTTATTTAAGCTCTTCGAGCACTGTTTTATAACCAGGAGTACAAAGAAACAAATGTCAGTTGCCGCCTCTTCAACTGAGGCGGCTTCAAATTGAAATGATCTGATTAAGGTTTTCTGGGTTTTCCTTAATCCTTAGCAACAAATGTTGGGCCATGAGATGTATTTCCCAGCAAACACTAGAAAGTGAATATGTTCCGGTTAATTTGGTATTTAAGTTGATTTGTTTTATTTATGCAATTGGAAGATTAATTTTTGAGGGGGCGTGTTGATTTATTTGATTTACTGATTTACAAAAATCAATCTTTAGTTGAACCTTCAATAAAGTCTCTATGGTTGGTATTTGCTTCCTCTATGATTTTGCATTTTAAAATTGACTTACATTATAACCTTTCATAGTTTTTATTTTAAATTGGCTACTAATAATAATATACCTATATACAGTTATAAAAACCTATAACTTGTTTTATTAAAGTTTTAGAATTTAGATTTCCAATACTTTTTACTTCTATCTCTTTCGTGCGCGCGCGCCCGTCAGCTATGTAATGGTGAGTCACCGTACCTTGTATAAGACGAATCAGTTGAGGTACCAGGGCACTATAAGGGCGCTGTTGGTTGATTCTTCAGCGCTCACGTATATACGCGTGTGACTCTTCTTTGTAGCAAAACCTCCTCTAACTTGATGCACTCCTATTTTTTATGTATACAGGTTGGAGTGCGGCGTGGGTTAACATCCCCGCGTCTCTTCAACCTGTATATGAACCAGTTGATTGGGGAGCTCAGCAGCACTAGAGTCGGTTGTTCTATTGATGGGATTCGTGTGAACAACATCAGAGGGGCAATTCTAGTAAATTTAAGAACGTTCATAGTCTGATCTCAGTCTCAATCTGTAAAAAATACGTCAAATATCCCTACATTTTGAGAAGATTTTGATATTTGTTTGTCGCCGAGATTAGACTGCGACTAGATTTTGATCGTTTTTAATTACGAGAATTGGCCTGCTGGTATGCGGATGACATGGTGCTGCTGAGCCCCTCGCTCTCTGCGTTGCGCAAAATGTTGAGTATTTGTGAAACTTACGCGGGGGCCCATGGGCTCAAATATAATCCGAGGAAGAGTGAATACAAATGATCTTTAAAGCGGGTAACTAAAAGTTACTCAAAGTTACTCCTGTCACTCTTTGTGGATAACTTTTGAACAAGGTAAATTAGTTCAAGTATCTGGGTCACTGGGTCACTGAGGATTTGTCTAACAATGCCGACATTGAGAGGGAACGTAGGGCGTTGTCTGTCCGGTGCAACATGTTGGCTCGCAGGTTTGCGCGCTGTTCTTCGCAGGTGAAGGTCACCCTGTTCAAGGCTTATTGCCAGATCTTCTACACCTGTAGCCTGTGTACCAACTTCACTCAGCGGGCATACAACGCTCTACGTGTCCAGTACAACAACGCGTTTAGGATTTTGTTGAGGCTGCCACGGTTTTGTAGCGCGTCCGCGATGTTTGCTGAGGCTAGAACCGATGATTTCCACGGTATCATTAGGAAAATGAAAAAATATTTTTAATTTTGATTTTTAATTTTTTTGTTTTTTTTTTTTAATTTAATGTTTAATTTATTTTTAATTTTTTAATTTAAATTTTTGAGTTTGATTTTATAAGTTTGTGATTTTATTTTATTTTTATTCTATTTTGTACTTTCTACTATAAAGTGTTACCTATGGATATTTATCTGAAAATAAAAATGATTTGATTTAAATCTCAACAAAAACTTACTCTACTGGCTAAATTTATATTTCAAAAATTTGTTAACAAATTGTCACAATAATTTTTTAAACCATCGAGGCATTAAAGTCTATTCCTGGTATCTATGACAGTAGTGATTCAATGTCTCATTTTAATATTAGTCTAAGATTCAATGATACTGAGCGATTGACGAAAATTATTGAAGAATTTTTAGTGGCCATATGTTTTTAATCAGGTCTAAACTTGCTATGGAGCTATCTTAATGTGACAGAACTTTTTTTTGTGGATGGGAAATCATCTAATGACCCCTCCCGCTCTGGGTGGAGCGGAAGGGAGTGTCAGACTCTTACCTACTGACTAAAACCCACCCGTGTTCCTTCCTTAGCCCTTTCTGTTCCAGGGCAGCGGTAACCCTTTCGGACGATCCCGCTACCCTGGCAGGCTTCGGCCCTATCGGGTCCCTTCAACTACTGACTTCTCTTTGAGGCGCGCGTGGAACACATACGCGCCGTCCGGCACGGGCCTGTGGTCCTGATCGGACGGTGAGCTACCCATTACTCACCGCCCGCAGGCCCGCGCCTACGGTGGCCGGGAGCATATAGTATACTGTACTCTTTGGCCGGGAGTCGTCACGCGGCTCCCGACGATGTGACAGGACTAAACTAATATTTATCTCCTGTCCTTTTCTTAATGAAATAGAAAGAAAAAGATGCACTGAACTTAAATTTAATTTAGTTTGTGAACAAGGGAATTCGCGCCAATAAAGTATTGAGAACTAAGGTTTTAAATCCACCTCAAGAAGATTGGGTGACATTGAACTATATTACTAGCGTACGTAGTAGTAATACATCAGAGGTTAACTACAATATAATTACTGGAATCAGCCAAAGAAACCATCTATGGATACAACACAAGAGATCAGGAAAATGAGTTAGGTATGTACTTTAAAATAATTATAAAGATACTAGCTGACCCGGCAAACGTTGGTTTGCCATATATAAATTATTTCTAGCTGCCCGGTGCTACTTTCTTCGCCTGGTGGTGTCCGACCCCCTACCCTAGCCCCTACCCTACTCCTACCCTACCCTACTCCTACCCTACCCTACTCCTAACCTACTCCTACCCTACTCCTACACTACTCCTATCCTACTTCTACCCTACTCCTAACCTACTCCTACCCTACTCCTACACTACTCCTACCCTACACCTTTTTCCATATTTTCTGACCGTTTAAACCTTACCTGGATTACGACAAACATTTCAAAAACAAAATCAGCTAAATCGGCCCAGCCGTTCTTGAGTTATAAAATTACAACGAAAAGTGGCATTGATTTTTATATATAATAACTATAATAGATGATTAAAGAAAGAATTGCTAAATTAATACAAAATACGAAAAATTCATAATAGTAGTAGGTATGAATTTTTTCAAACTACAATTTGTGCTAATAACACCTGCGGGGTAATTGAGTTACATACAAACAGTAGCAATGATTTTCACTTTGACAGTTCATTAACATTCATTGCGTTATTTACGTTGCTGAGCAGACCTTCAAAATGATTCAGATTGTGATTGATAGTGTGTTACGTAATGGGCATTGTTCATATTTGTTCTGTTCGCGCCTGCTCATTTTCTTTGGGCAAATTACCTATCACCCGCGTGTTTTGCTTCTACATGCCACTTTTTTTTAGTGTTCCGTACCCAAAGGGTAAAAACGGGACCCTATTACTAAGACTCCACTGTCCGTCTGTCTGTCTGTCATGAAACTAAACTTGCAGTCTGGTCTCTCTGTCAGCGGGCCTGCGGGCGGTGAGTAATGGGTAGCTCACCGTCCGATCAGGACCAGGCCCGTGCCGGACGGCGCGTTGTGTTCCACGCGCGCCTCAAAGAGATGTCAGCAGAGGACGGGGCACCATAGGGCCGAAGCCTGCCGGGGCGGCGGGATTTTCCGAAAGGTTAACCGCTGCCCTGGAACAGAAAGGGCTAAGGAAGGAACACGGGTGGGTTTTAGTCAGTAAAAGTCTGACACTCCCTTCCGCTCCACCCAGAGCGGGAGGGGTCATTTGATGATTTCCCATCCAAAAAAAAAAAAAAAAAATGGTCTCTCTGTCAGTCTCATGAACCGTGATAGCTAGACAGTTGAAATTTTCACAGTTGATGTATTTCTGTTGCCGGCTGCCGCTATAACAAACTAAAAACAGAAAAAAAAAATATTTAAGGTGGGCTCCCATAGGTACAACAATCGTGTTTTTTTTTTGCCGATTTTTGCACTGTATTAATACCTACCGGCAACAGGTAGACGCTTGAAATATTCACAGAATATTAAGTTGTATATTCACTTTAAAAATAAATAATTAATATAAAATAAATATTTAATATTACAACAGACCCTTACAACAGACGTGATTTTTATAGATAATGGTACGGAAACCTTCGTGCGCGAGTCCGACTCGCACTTGGCCGGTTTTATTTATATCTACTATTGTGTCGGTAGAATTGATTTGAGATTGTCGGTAGACGCAGAAGAAAAATACTTTGTACTCAGTGTTTCGGCTCCGCTAAAAAAAGGTAAAAAATTATATAACTTATAGAAATCTCAATTTATCCATGACTTAATCTTGATTCTTGTGCTTAAACAACCCCAAAAAAACATGGTCACTTATAAATAATTTAGTCAAAAATATATTAAAACAAAATGGTGCTCCTTCAAAGCTTTTAGTTAATGATAACATAGTTACAAACACACAATGAAATTTCCGAGCTGCACACACAGCTGGGAAAAGGCTACGCAAATTGGCTGACCAAGCCTGAAAGAGAGAAAAAAATAATATATCCTCCTAATATTATAAACGTGAAAGTTTGTATGATAGATAGATAGATAGATAAAAACGTTTATTTAGTGCAACAAAAGACACACAATACAAGTATAAAAAATAGAACAATAAAAAAAAAAGTGAAACAAAAAAAAACAAAGATTAAAAAGATAGATCGACCCATAGACACCTCGCAAATCTACAATTGTATGGATGTTTGTTACTCTTTCTCGCAAAAACTATTGAACGGATTTGTATGAAATTTGGCACACAGATGATTTAAACCAGGATTAACATAGAGGATACTTTTTATCCCGCTATTCCCACGGGATCGAAACTTATGCGAGTGAAACCGCGGGGCGCAGCTAGTCATTAAATAAATAACCAATAAAAAAAACCAGTCAAGTGCGTACCAAAAAACAGTCTTCCCAAACCCTTAATATTTTTGGAAGACCTATCCAACGATATCCCACACTATAGGAAGGACGAAAAAATAAATTAGCATCCCCACTTTACATGTAGGGGAGGTACCCTAAATATTTTTTTTTTTCCAAATTTTATTTGACCACTTTTTCGGCGTCATTAACGTATATACTCATGCCAAATTACAACTTTCTAGTACCAATAGTTTTTGAGCTAAACCTCGGACAGACAGACAGACAGACGGACATGGCGAAACTATAAGGGTTCCGTGTTGACCACGGAACCCTAAAAAAGATACACAGACATATATCTACATATCCAAAATGTCAATGTCACGCATCAAGCTATACAATCATAACCAGTATAAGCTGACTTCTGTTTGTACGAAAAACCTATACAATGTGAGGTCAGCTCAAAACTGGAAATGTATACTTTAATGTGTAGCCGTGTGAACCTATGGTTTTGCACGCTTGTAAGTTTAAATAACAGCTGCAAACGGTAGGTAACCTTCATAATATCTCTTATGACACGTTTGCTCAAAAAACAACATCGAAAAAAGTCACCGATTCCGAGCGCCCGGTTATCTATTTGTTGTGGTAACCTCTTAAACCCGTTTGTCACTCATTATCTGTGGGTTGCCATGTTATAAAATAATTCCCCAAAATATATTATATCCCTAAACTAGCTTCTGCCCGCGGCTTCACCAGCGTGGATGTCCGAAACTATCCCGGAACGTGCTACCGGGATAAAAAGTATGTCCTTCCCCAGGATGCCGTCTATCTCTTTGCCAAATCAGAAGTTAAGTGGTTTATGTGTTAAAACGTTACATACAGTTTCAAGTTCAAATCCTCCCCTAAAATCGATTTACCCCTTTTTGCCCCGTCAGGGGTCTATTTTCGACAACTTTATATACTTATTATTAATTATTTCCTGTCAAAAGTATTAATACTGAGTTTCAAGTTAATTGGACCGCGCATTAAATTACGTCCACAAAAAACTTCAACACCCCTATATCCCCCTTTGAGGGGTAGATTTGAAAAAAATATAATAATAAACTTTATTACATATTACTTAGGCGAGTATTCTTACCAAGTTTCAAGTTTATTAACTATATGAATAAGATTTTTCATATAAACTGTATCCCCCGCTTTTCACCCCCACAAGGCTGGAATTTTGAAAAATCGTTTGGGATGTAACTTGATTCAAAGATTATTGATACCAATTTTCGAGTTAATCAAGCCACGCATTATAATCATCTCCTGTAAAATTGACTACCCCCTATCAGGCCGTCAGGGGTAGATTTTTGATAAACCCTGATACACATTATTCTTTCCTTTCAATTTTAGGTATAAAGCCTGAGTTTCGAGTAAATCGGACCGCGCGCTAAAATTCTTCCATACAAACTTTGAAACCCCCCAATCCCCTTTTAGGGGGTAGTTTATAAAAACAAAAATGCCCAACTTCATAATTTACTTAGATAAGTATTCGTGCCAAGTTTCAAGTTTATTAACTCAAGAAATAATATTTTTCATACAAACAAAATCCCCCCATTTCACCCTCTTAGGGGTGGAATTTCGAAAAACCCCTTCATAGTGGATACCTACTCTTCACGAAGAATACACCCTCCAAATTTCATGTCTCTAGCACCAGCGGTTTAGTCAGTCAGGACTTTGAATTTTATATATATAGATATAAGGTGTATCTATTCATACACGAAATCTCTTAAGGGGTCATTGTATTCATCATTACGAACAACTTTTACTATTGGACTAAACATGAAATCGCGAAAAAAAATAGGTTAAAAAGACCCATCACATAGGTGCCGTCAACTATGCATTCATGTACAGACGCCAGCACATCAAGCTACTACAATCTGTCAAATTTCTTTAATAGATTTTCAACTTTATTGTTAAAGAATTAAGGTTCAAAGTTGATTGGGAAAATTTGACAGTTTCGGGTAGCTTGACCTGCTGGCGTCTGTACATCAAACTAAGTAAAATTGCACAAAAATAATTGCTGCAAAATCAAAATCATTGGCTATTTACTCGTAGGGCTGATTATTCCAACGCCAGATAATTTTATCCGAGGAATAATTTAGAATTTTTGACAGTTACAAAATCTGTCAGACGTCAATTTTATTCCAAAATTATCGGTCGATCGAAAAACCGCCCCTAAGAGTGCGCAATTATCCCCCAGGCGTAAATGCGTAATTTGGTTACAAAACTACAAACATCAGTTACTTTTCTCCCCATTGCTTGAATAGGGTAATTACAATTCTACACTAGCAACACTACGTACATGGTTTTCCCGAGGTGATGGCGACTGGTCACGCTAATTATTTTTTATTGTAAACCAGTATCACTCAAATATTATTTAAGAAATGACGTGCAAATAGTGTTAAACGAATCTGCCATCGTACTAGTCAATTTACTAACTTAAATTATTGTTTAACTGTGAGTGTTTAAAATGTACGTGTATTTAATTATAGTTTGCGTTGGTGAGTAGTTTTTTTTTTTTTATTGTTAAAAAAAGTGTTTAATCTCTGAACAGTGTTGTGCTTCTGTCAAGTTATCTAAATGTCAAATAACGACTAATAGAGAAGTCAAATCTGCCTAGCCTTGTTCCCAACTATGTTGGGGTCGGCTTCCAGTCTAACCGGCTGCAGCTGAATACCAGTATTTTACTTGGAGAGACTGTCTATCTGAGCTCCACTACCCAATTAGGATAATACGACACCGACTGTCAAAAATCCACGAATATCACCCGGGTCCATCGGCATAACGTACTTTCCGAGGCACGGGGGGTCTCGGTATGAAAAGATGGTCACCCATCCACGGACCGACCGCGACAAGTGTAGCTTAACCTTATCGATCGACCTGTGTGGCTGTTATTACTTAACCACAAGCCTCATATCTAAATGTAAAATAACGGTAAGCAGGTTTTCTCGGAGGTGTATGTACCTATCACAGGTTGTTGATCGATTATCGTTGCCATTTGAGGATGAATGTGGATGGCTATAAGAGAAGAGTGAGGCCAAAACAACGATGGATGGACTTAGGTGTGGGTTCTCAACAGGCCAGAAGACTTAATAAACTTCTGGAGGGAGGTGGCTGGTTGGAATAACCACCGACTGCCGCCATGACCCACGCACAATGGTCCATTTGGAGAACTTAGTGCGGAAACCACACCCCGACTTCAAATAAATTTAGGGAGTACTTCCCACTAACTACACACTATAGATATATAAGATAACCGCGTAAGATCGAAACTTACGCGGTTTCACCCGAATAAGTTTCGATCCCGTGGGAATATCCGGATAGAAAAAAAGTGTTAATCCTGGTTATTTATAAACTATCTGTGTGCCAAATTTCATCCAAATCCGTTCTGTAGTTTTGGCGTGAAAGAGTAACAAACATCCATACAAACTTCCGTGTTTATAATATTAGTAGGTAGGATACATCATCAGTCTATTCTGCCCAATTATGTTGCGGTCGGCTAACGGTCTAACCGCATGCGGCTGAATTTTACGTGGAGCGACAGAATATCTTTCTGTCTCTGACGTCACTGTCCATCAATAAACAAACGTTGTATTATCGTTCAGCTTTTCTTTTTACATAATTACGTCGGTTATTATATTAGTAGTAGTTATAATTGCCTGACTTCAATTTTTATCTGAGTACCAGTATTTAACATGGAGCGACTGCTTATCTGACCTCCACAACCCAGTTACTGGATAATACGGTAAGACTGGCTGTCAGACTATCTTTTTTTTATTGACAATGGGCTCACTCTTGACCTCAATCCAGCCCAGAGGCAGGGATGAGATCTACGGTGGAACGAGCTTGCCCAGAAGAAGCCTATTCACTCTCGCCCTGAAGAGATTAGGGTTGTATGAACTCGGGAATGCAGACGCAGGCAGACAATTCCAATCCTTTGCTGTGCGCATCAGAAAAGATGATGAGAAGCGCTTAGTGCGTATATTATATATGTATCAAAATCAAAAGTCATTTATTCAAATTAGGCTGAGAATCAGCACTTTGCGAACGTCAAAATTGTAAAAAAAAACAGTCCCCCAAAACGCCCGCCCTTCACCTTCCTAGTGCTTTCGCTGGGAAGAAGAAGTGGCGCAACAAACTCCCCAGCAGCACAGCTGTCTGTTCAGTTAGAAAATACTTAGGTACTTGATTGTATATCGGGTTTCTGACGACCCGTAACGACTGTCAGAAATCTACGGAGACAGCCGGGACCAACGGCTTAACGTGCTTTCCGAGCCACGGAAGCGTCTTGGTACGTATAGATGGTCACCCATCCACGGACCAACCGCGGCTAACGTGGCTTAACCTGGTCGATCAACCCGTGCGGTTGTTATCGCTGAACCGCAAGCCCCTCTTGTTCTCATTCGTATCGTCGTCCTTCGACTTTCTATTACTGTTGTCTGCGATTTCGTCTGCGATTCAGGATGAAAATCTCTTGCAACTCTACTTACTGCTCACCCCGTGTGTGGGGGAAAACATGCGTGATAAGTTTCTTAAACAACATCGAAAATTACTCATCACAAAAAGTACTCATATATTATTATAGATAAGAATGATTTTCTTGTAGATTTTTCCTGTTCACAAATCACATTGACGCGGAACGGATTTTTTGCTACTCGTAAATAAAGTACCTATCAGTGTATTAATTCAGAGTTATATTTAAAACTAGCTGCGCCCCACGGTTTCACCCGCATAAATTTCGATCCCGGGGGAATATCGGGTTAAAAAGTATCCTATGTGTTAATCCTGGTTACAAACTATCTGTGTAGGTACCAAATTTCATGCAAATCCGTTCAGTAGTTTTGGCGTGAAAGAGTAACAAACATCCACGGACGGCACGGTTGGCGCAGTGGTTAAGCGATTGACTGCTGCGCTGCGTGTCGCGGGTTCGATTCCCGCACGGAACAAATATTTGTATGACCTACATGTATTTGTTCCGAGTCTGGGTGTTTTTCTATCTATAATATGTATGTATTTACAAAAAAAAAATGTATATAAGTAGTTTATCAGCCATCTTGTTACCATAACACAAGCATTAGGTTGCTTAGCTTGGGACAAATGGTGCTGTGTGAAATGTCCAGGGATATTATTATTATTATTATTATTATCCATCCATCCATCCATACAAACTTTCGCGTTTCGATCCCGTGGGAATATCGGGATAAAAAGTAAAGTATCCTATATTGCTATAATGCTCAATTTTCCTCCAAATCCGTTCAGTAGTTTTTGCGTGAAAGAGTAAAAAACATCCATCCATCCATCCATTCATACAAACTTTCAGGTTTATAATATTGGTAGGATAGGGTTATGCACCGCATTATGGAGCAGGGGTATGCTCGAAGTTTCGAAAACAATTTCCTTCAAAACGATTCAGATTGTGATTGAAAGTGGGTTACGCAGCTAAGGTGCTGCGGGGTAAGTACGTTACACACTATTAGTACAATGGCCTTCATCTTGACAGTTCAACAACATTCATTGCGTTATTTACGTTGCTGAGCGGACAGATTTCCCGAACATATGAAGCAATGGATTAGCAATATTCCTCAAAATGATTGAAATTGTGATTGATGTGTGTTACGCAATTATTATCCTACTAATATTATAAACGTGAAAGTTTGTATGGATGTATGGATGTTTGTTACTCTTTCACGCAAAAACTACTGAACGGATTTGGATGAATTTTGGCACACAGATGGTTTATAACCAGGATTAACATATAGGATACTTTTTATCCCGATATTCCCACGGGATCGAAACTTATGCGGGTGAAACCGCGGGGCGCAGCTAGTTATTATTAATTCGGTCGTAAAGTCCTGTCACTCCATACATTACACCTGTCAATCCGGGACTTTGCGACCGAATTCGGTCGTAAAGCGATCGCTTCGCTTCGTTTCGCTTCGCTTTCGCGAGACTGCAGCTTCATATGTATGAACGTAAATGAAGCTAGAGGAGTACGCGAGTACCTATCTTGGGATCGTAACAGGTGGCGTTCTGGGGGCCTAAAATACCTCTAAAAGCTATTCATTTCCTGAATTCCCAGCAGATCATTAGCAATTCCTCTAATTTTCGTTAAATGGTTACACATAATAGTTAAATCACCTACAATTCATTTCATATCAATCATATTTGGTGTAAACATTGGTGGACCATTTTACGAATTTCCGTACAAAACTGTCAAACAGGTGAATTGCGTGATATGAATTGCACACAGATCATTATTATGAATTGTCAGTTTGTGACCATTTTACGATTTTTAATATGATTCATATTGTTATCCTATTATGATTCTGCCAAAGTGGCCTTTTTGGGCCTCCTGTAGTTTCTGCCTACGCCCATTAGAAGAACGAAGGCGACCTTAGGAATGTGTAGTATTACAGCTATATCACAGGAGCTCAGTTATGCTCAAAAATTTCATTGCTTAGGAAGATAAGAAAAAAGTACACGTGGTGGTTGTCTGCCCAACAAATAAGTTAACTTCCTGCGAGTCGCCTATACAGATACAATAATATCAACATTTAAAAGCGACGGTTCGCACTTTTCGGGCGAGTGTATTCGTGCGAATCGAAAAGTAACCAAAAAAACAAATGGCATGAGTTGAAAAGTATAGGAAAAGGTACAGACGCCAGCACATCAAGCTACTACAATCTGTCAAATTTCTTTAATAGATTTTCAACTTTATCGCTAAAGTATTAAGGGTCAAGGTTGATTGGGAAAATTTGACAGTTTCGGGTAGCTTGACCTGCGGGCGTCTGTACCACGGAAGACAGCAATAAGGTGTACCAACGTTCTTACAAACTTATACAACGTGTTCTTCACGTTATCCACAACCTTTGGCAAACGCTTCCATAGCTTGTACAAAACTAATCTAACAAAGGAAGTAATACGCTTTTACAAATCAAATCCAACAAAGGAAAGTAGTACTTAAAAAGACTTCGTTACAAAAATATTTGTAATTTCATTTAATGAAATTTAATTGAGCTATGCAGTAAGAAAGGGTTTTAATTTGGCCTATGTTGCCGCTTAGTGCAATTAAAATATAGATTTATCGTTTTAATTGCACTAAGCGGCGACATAGGCCAAATTCAAGTCAAATGCTTCGGATAAAGAGGCATGCAATACGGGGATACGTGATACGTCAAAGTATTTAGTTTGTATGAAAATTAAATTAACATTTAACAAAAAATAAGATTTCATTAATGTGTCCATAATGAAAAATGCTTATTTCCATGCTCTGAACATCTGGTCGAAGTTTGTATACATATATATCGTCCAGAACACGGTGTATATTATACCTTCATTTACTTACGCGGTGAGAATTTCCTAACAAAGACAACCCAGTGGCAATATCACGACATGGGAATCTAATGCAATCACTACTGATGAATGTAGTTGGTATGGAAGTAACTAGACAATAAGGCTATCGCCTGTCGCGCTTGCATTCGCCGCTAGAGCAAAAATAAACCTGCGCGATATCATAAATAGTAGATATGACCAAGATGATGTTGGCAGCGATGATAATGTCCATCAATACTCGATATTTGACAGTGATAGTCCCTCGCAAAACCGGTTATTTAAATGAATGAATAATTTATAGAAAATAATTAATAGAAATAAGTAAAATAACTCGGAACCGGCATCATAACAAAACAAGCGCTATAGTACCTATTATTATACAGAAACATATACCTTTCTAGTCATATAAAAATTATTACTGGTGGAGCGGATACCAGCCGATCAATTCTGTAAAAATCTCACCGTGAAAAGTTAGGTGAAGTGAGCTTAGAGTGAGCTGTCAATCTCTAGCATTAGTTGGAATGACAGCTCACTTCACCCACGTTTTCACGGTAAGATGGTTACAGAATCGTACTGCAGAAGTCCAATTCTCGTAATTTAAAACGTTCAAAATCTAGTCACAGTGTCATCTCGGCGACAGACAAATGTTAAAAACTTGTTAAAACGTAGGGAAATTAGATGTTTTTTGACAGATTGAGACTGAGATCAGACTGTGAACGTTCTTAAAATTACGAGAATTGCCCCTCAGGTTCCATACATTCTTTCTCATTATCCTTTACTTGGCTCAAAGACTAATTGGAAAACCATTCATGATTTCGCGGGTGAATACCATACCACATACTTAACTAAATACACTTATTACCGTACGTATTTCTTAGTATTTAGTCATAGCAAATGAGTATTGAGTGCTCAGGGATTTTTAACCGTACGGTTTTCCCGCTAACTTTATATAGACACGCGTCACACAGGCCCGTGTCAGTTTTCGAGCACCTCAGACAAATAGCTTACCTTAATAAAAACTAAGGTAACTTATTTGGCTGATGTACATAGAATAGAATATTCTTTATTAAGTACAGACGCCAGCAGGTCAAGCTACCCGAAACTGTAAAATTTTCCCAATTAACCTTGAACCTAATGTTTTAGCGATAAAGTTGAAAATCTATTATAGAAATTTGACAGATTGTAGTAGCCTGATGTGCTGGCGTCTGTACACCATATAAATTACAGACAAATATATAGAAATTTTACAAAGGGTGACACAATGGGCGGTCTTATCGCTAAGAGCGATCTTTTAAAGACAACCTTTGGATGGATTAAAAAGGAGGAGAGACAAATACTGTAGGTAATCTGTGTGTGGTGTACCATTTACATAATTCAATAAATACATACTTATATTATATTGTACTAATCTAAATATATACATAAATTATATTGTACTAATCTAAATATATGCGTAATAATAAACATCATCATTATTTTAAAAGTGGACAAAGGTTTGAGCACGCCTTATCAACACGGGCAGTCATTCCATAACCGTACCGCTTGAACAGCTAAAGATTTGTCATAGAAACTGGTGGAATACATCGGCATCTCTAGTCTCAAGTTTTCCGATGACCTATATCTATTATGTGTGTCATGAAGGAACTTGAAACGTTCTTTAAGATAAGGGGGGGGGTTTTAGGATTAAACAAAATACTGTAGAGCTGAAACCAGAGGAGCTAAAAAGGCCACTGTGGTAGAATCATAATAGGATAACAATATGAATCATACTAAAAATCGTAAAATGGTCACAAACTGACAATTCATAATATGATCTGTGTGCAATTCATATCACGCAATTTACCTGTTTGACAGTTTTGTATGGAAATTCGTAAAAAGGTTCACCAATGCTTACACTAAATATGATTGATATGAAATGAATTGTAGGTGATTAAACTATTATGTGTAACTATTTAACGAAAATTAGAGGAATTGCTAATGATCCGCTGGGAATTCAGGAAATGAATAGCTTTTAGAGGTATTGCTTAAAGTGGCCGTTTTAGGCCCCAAGATATGAGATAAGGAAGAAATCTTAAAGGAATTAACAGTCTTATCTATAACTAGCTCCTTTCGCGACTTCGTCCGCGTGAATTTTCTTCTTCCACCCCGTCGCATCGCATCGCATCGCTGGCCCACGCTATTACTTCGTACTCGCTCATTGTGCTTGCTGACTTTTTTTCGTTTTGCTCGGCTCCTTAGGGTGCTAGCGTGATTTTAAGTAGCCTATAGCGTTCCTTAAGAATTAGGCTATGAAATGAAAAAATAATTTTTCAAATCCGACTGGAAATTCCAGAGATTCGCGCCATCAAACAAACAAAAAAACAAACGCTTCAGTTTTATTATTAGTATTTATTTTGATTATTATAACTTATACATTATTCTCAGAAGTTTTAAAAGCATTTGAATATTTGTCAGCAAATGTACCAAAATAATAATATCCCTGGACATTTCACACAGCACCATTTGTCCCAAGCTAAGCAACCTAATGCTTGTGTTATGGTAACAAGATGGCTGATAAACTACTTATATACAATTTTTTTTTTTTTTGTAAATACATACATATTATAGATAGAAAAACACCCAGACTCGAAACAAATACATGTAGGTCATACAAAATCAAGCACATTTCTCGCGAAAAACCTGCTTTTAACAATGGGGATCCACACGCAAAGCTCAGCGCAGATGTCGCTAGCGGCGGGATGGCTGCTGTCAAATCGTATTCGCTTTGTGTACGCTTTGGGTCTTGCTATTTTTTGTGTTGAAACCGGTTCGCTATCGATAGTGACAACATTGTATGGTACTGATTCCGGCATAACCTGCTATGCTGTGTCGCTACAAAATTTTTGCGACGTATAGCCTTTTCCCACTTCTTTTTTAGCGTTGTATCTTTGGGAAATAAATGTACACCGGGGATATTACATCCTGGTACAGCACACAAAGGCATTTTAGGAGAAAATTAAAATTAACTGAATGATAGGTTATAAAATGTATTGAATTGACAGCTTTCAATGGCCATGCCGCCGATGCGCCACCTATCGTGATAAAATGGCAGTAAAGATCCTCAATGAGGATCTTTACTGCCTACTTTTTTTAGCAGGTTGGCGCCAAACCGTTAGGTACTGACCCTGTTTCGGCGTATGGAGAAAGACTTTTTTAAGACTGGAGAGAATTATTTTTTAATAATCATCTCACTAGGAAATATTTTTGTGAGACATTCATTTGTTTTTCATGAATAGGATAGATGCCTAAAAATCTAATTAGTCCGTCAGTTAGATAATCAAAAAATATTGGACCCGTATTTTTTCTTTTGTCAATTATATAAAAAATGATGAAGTATCGCCCGTTCAAGTTCCGCGTGACGTCACGACCTCCCACTCTCAATTTCAGACGCGCTTTATCTTTGTCATTTTTTGTTTGATTGACAAAAGAAAAAATACGTGTCCATTATTTTTCGATAATCTAACTGACGGACTAAATATAATTATTATTTTTTTACCCAGGCATCTACCCTATTTCGAATGCAAACGAACGTCTGGAAAGAAAAATAGGTTTATTTGACACAAAAAAACGTGCATACAAAAAGACAATTAATTCTAATAATAAGGAAAAAAAATCACGAATACAAAGCAGAAATAGTTGACGGCTGCACGTCATGACTGACAAGAAGGCATCCACTCAGCATGATGCTGTGTCATAGGGTATTTATACCGGATGCAGCATATACCGGATTCAGCTGAATACCAATATTTTACATGGAGCGACTGCCTATATGACCTCCGCAACCCAGTTACTGGGTTATACGATACCCCTTGATAAGACTGGTTGTCTGACTTGCGGGATTCTGAATACCCGTAACGACACGGTAGTCGCTCCATGTAAATACTGGCATTTAGCTGCATCGGGTTAGACTGGAAGCCGACCCCGACATAGTATGGAAAAGACTAGGCAGGTGATGATGTGAAAGAATCACCATACAACAATCTTACTTCCTTACCTACTTAGTTATCGGTTTACAATCGTTACACTGTTTAAACAAATTAACAAAAGCAAACGTACAAGTCAAATCAAATACTTAGGGGGAATAGTGATGTTCCTGATCTGTTATCTATTTGTGCCAGACAATTACTGTCGTGGCAGAAGACACCGCTTACTGGCTGTTCCAACTCGCCTGAACTCAAACACAGATCTTGATATGTTTGCGAATGAATGGAAGATGATACTGTCAGAATGTTTGAATTTTTTGTGAGAGGAATGCATGACTGTGTTCAATATAGTATATGTTTTAAATAGTGTAGTGGCTTCGACCGTTCTATCCTACTAATATTATAAACGCGAAAGTCTGTATGGATGGATGGCTTCCCGCATCCAGCGGAATCCTGCGGCTTTCACAAGATCATCGGTCCACCTGGTGGGAGGCCTTCCAACGCTATCACATCACACTAATATTATAAAGGCGAAAGTTTGTGCGTGAGTGAGTGTGTGTTTGTATGTTTGTTACCTCTTCACGCAAAAACTACAAGGTGAATTTTGATAAAATTTTGCACATAGATAGTTTATAACCAGGTTTAACACATAGGATACTTTTTTCCCGATATTCCCACGGGATCGAAACTTATGCGGGTGAAACCGCGGGGCGCAGCTAGTTTAAAATAAAATAAATTAGTCAAGTGCACAATACTAAAAGCGATAGACACAGCATGCAAAAACAATTATGTATATGTTTAAAAAGAAAATACAGCAGGTAAATTACAGAAATGACGCATAATTTTAACACGAATGATGATACGACGAAGACAATACTCGTAGTTGGGGAAATCGTGCGTAATATTATAATCCTACTTCCTACTGATCCTATCCTACTAATATTATAAGCGCGAAATTTTGTATGGATGGATGGAATTTTGTTACTCTTTCACGCAAAAACTACTGAACGGATTTGTATGAAATTTGGCACACAGATAGTTTATAACCAGGATTAATACATAGGATACTTTTTATCCCGATATTCCCACGGGATCGACACTTAAGCAGGTGAAACGACGGAGTGCTGCTAGTATATATATATATTATATATATATATAATATTATAAACGCGAAAGTTTGTAAGGATGGATGGATGTTTGTTACTCTTTCACGCAAAAACTACTGAACGGATTTGTATGAAATTTGGCACACAGATAGTTTATAACCAGGATTAACACATAGGGTACATTTTATCTCGATATTCCCACGGGATCGACACTTAAGCGGGTGAAACCACGGAGTGCTGCTAGTAATATTATAAACGCGAATGTTTGTAAGGATGGATGGATGGATGGAGGTTTGTTACTCTTTCACGCAAAAACTACTGAACGGATTTGTATGAAATTTGGCACACAGATAGTTTATAACCAGGATTAACACATAGGGTACATTTTATCCCGATATTCCCACGGGATCGACACTTAAGCGGGTGAAACCACGGAGTGCTGCTAGTAATATTATAAACCCGAAAGTTTGTAAGGATGGATGGATGTTTGTTACTCTTTCACGAAAAAACTACTAAACGGATTTGTATGAAATTTGGCGCACAGATATTTTATTACCAGGGTTTACACATAGGATACATTTTATCCCGATATTCACTCGGAATCGAAACTTATGCGGGTGAAACCACGGGGTGCTGCTAGTAATATTATAAACCCGAAAGTTTGTAAGGATGGATGGATGGATGGATGTTTGTTACTCTTTCACAAAAAAACTACTAAACGGATTTGTATGAAATTTGGCACACAGATAGTTTATTACCAGGATTTACACATAGGATACATTTTATCCCGATATTCCCTCGGAATCGAAACTTATGCGGGTGAATCCGCAGGGCGCTGGTAGTGGTCATCTGGTGGACTTGGCTCTTGAATTTTAGACGTGGAGTGCAACAAATATCAAGCTCTTCGTCCCAATTGTGTCCTTATACGATTTGGGTTTTTTTTATTTTTATTTATCATTTATACAAAAAAATACAAGATTATTCATATTAAATAGCAAACAAATACCACTAAAGGTTTAAACTTGTACTACATCTAGTCTGATCTCAATATCGATCTATACAATGAAGCATTTTATTATACATTCTCGCTCGCGTTAAGAAGTATAGTTTGACAAACTTTCATACAAACTGTCATCCCCTATTTTGTCCCCTTGGGGGTAGAATTGATCAAAATCCTTTCTTAGCGGATGCCTACGTCATAACATCTACCTGCATGCCAAATTTCAGCCCGATCCGTCCAGTGGTTTGGGCTGTGCGTTGATAGATCACCATGTCAGCCAGTCAGTCACCTTTGAGTTATATATATTTAGATACTTAAAAGCGTTATGGTCGATACAAATAATTACATATTTAGGTCTTTAAATAGTTACAATCATTCCTACATATTGCATTGGTTAAGTTTACATTTGATATTCTTATGTGTAGGTAATTTTATTTCCGAGGGTATTTTATTGACCTTAATTTTTAAATAATTGTTTGACCAATTTTCTCAGTAAGTATTTAAATTTAATAACCAATCTATCTAAATTGCTTTTGATAGACTGTCCTATTATTAAAAACCGGAAAACTATGACGTATGATTTAGCTATAAAAACGGTGATTAGATGCCAATGGTATCTACGCTAAGTCATCCGCATTTGTACATTTCTGTGCTTGATTTGAATCTCTATCATAATAATATTATAAACGCGAAAGTTTGTGAGGTTGGATGGATGGCTCTTTTAGGCAAAAACTACTGAACCGATATAGAAACAAAAATAGTAATAGTTTATTTTATTTATTTTGTTAGGGACAAAAATAGTTACATGCTACAAAATACACTGTGCTTAAACTAAGATTTAACAAACACGAAACCATCACCATTGTCCAAGTTTTAACTAAAGGTTAAAATAAGTGCTAAAGACAAGTGATAAAAGTAGTTTAGTTCGGGCGCAGCTGAATTCCAGTATTTTACATGGAGCGACTGCCTATCTAACCTCCACAACCCAATTTCTGGGTAATACGATACCCCTTACGAAGATACGACATACAAAGCACAGGGGGTCTCGGTATGTAAAGATGGTCACCCATCCACGGACCGACCGCAGCAAGCTTAGCTTAACCTGAACGATCAACACGTGCGGCGGTTAATACTTAGCCATGAGCCCCTTCTTAGCCACTTCTCTATTAGTCGTCATCTCAATGTCAGTCAACTAACGTTTAAATTTGTCTGTTTCAGCCATATTTCCAGCATTGAGCTCAGTGACCAGGGAGAGAACCAACTCATGCAGGTAAATCCTACTAATACCTATTATAAACGTGAAAGTTTGTATGGATGGATGGATGTTTGTTACTCTTTCACGCAAAAACTACAGAACGGATTTGGATGAAATTTGGCACACAGATGGTTTATAACCAGGATTAACACATATTAATAACACATAATTTTATGACTAAACGGCTAATATAATATATAACCAGTTGGCTGTGACATATGTATGTAGTAGCTATTAATGATGTGGTTTGTAATCAATTTCCAGCGCAGGTGAGTTTTCCTGTGGGGATGGCGCATGCGTGAATTTCGGCTCTTTTTGTGATGGACGTAAAGACTGTTCCAACGGCAGCGATGAAGAGAACTGCTTTACTGGTGCCTCGTCGTAAGTACTTCTACCTATCTATCTACATACCCACACCACACACACACCTACATACACACATCACACACAGGCAGCTGAGTGATGACCAGCCCCAGCTGACGGCACCCGTTCACGAATATGACGCATGGATCAGCACCATTCAGCTCAACCATTTTGAAGGGCTAGCATTAGGAAGGGAAGCTAAATGATCCAACACAGTCGCCATGACTGTCAGAGAGCCATTTGAGTGAGCATGACATACTATCAGCCGCCAGGGCACATTCAAGTCAATCAAAGACATATTAGGGCCTGCGGGCAGAGAGTAATGGGTAACTCACCGTCCGATCAGGACCAGGCCCGTGCCGGACGGCGCGTTGTGTTGCACGCGCGCTTCAAAGAGAAGTCAGCAAAGGACGGGGCCCGATAGGGCCGAAGCCTGCCTGGGCGGCGGGATCGTCCGAAAGGGTTACCGCTGCCCTGGAACAGAAAGGGCTAAGGAAGGAACACGGGTGGGTTTTAGTCAGTAAGAGTCTGACACTCCCTTCCGCTCGACTCAGAGCGCTCCACTCATTTGATGATTTCCCATTCTCAAAAAAAAAAAAAAAAAAGACATTATCCGGTAAATGGCAGCTCTATAAATAGTACATAGAACTCACACCTGTGCTATGGAGCAGTGGTGACCCAGTGGTAACTTACGAGTTGTAGGTCGTAGGTTCGAACCCAGACAGGCGCTTTACTTTGTGTACATTAATTAATCACCACTGCTCTCAAAACGGTGAAGGAAAACATCGTGAGGAAACCGGCATGTCCTAGAACCAAAAATTCGAAGACATGTGACATCTACAAACCCGCACTGGGCCCGCGTGGTGGATTATGGCCCATTCCCTCTTGCTGAGAGGAGGCCTGTGTCCCAGCAGTGGGAACATTATAGGCTGGTTATGGTATGCGTGCTATGCAATTATACAGTACATAAGAAATTGAGTTTATACAGTGCAAAGACCGTCTTACAATCTTCAGCAGCCAAAATCTCAAGTGCCTTAGATAAGTCGTAAGGGGGCACTTATTGAATAGGGTAGATGCCCGGGTAAAAAAATTATAATTATATTTAGTCCGTCAGTTAGATTATCGAAAAATTATGGACACATATTTTTTCTTTAGTCAATCAAACAAAAAATGACAAAGATAAAGCGCGTCTAAATTTGGGAGTGGGAGGTCGTGACGTCACGCCATGCTAAAAAGTGTAGCAAGGCGTGACGTCACGCGGAACTTTAACGGGCGATATCTTCATCATTTTTTATATAATTGACAAAAGAAAAAATACGGGTCCAATATTTTTTGATAATCTAACTGACGGACTAATTAAATTTTTTTAGGCATCTAGCCTATTGACACGAAGTTATTGACTCTCAATAACTTTGTCAATCAGGGAAAGGAAAGCGTCGTTACACGATTTCCCCTACGAAAGCCAAATCGATTGCTGCAGAGAATCAACTTGGTTCATCTCTTCACGTCACCAGAGGGCTGGCCTTTTGGCCAAAGAATCAGTATTGCCGTACAACGTGGCAATGCTGCCAGCCTTTTGGGCACTATTGACAGCGATGCGGACGACTTTTTTTGATGCCCTTTGATTATTTCCCCTCCTTTTATATACTTGTACATATTATATAATTATACATATACTTCCGTATGCCCAATAAGCTGTGGGCCAAAATAACCACTACGTGGAGCCCTGACACAGCTAGAAGGCGTCGCGGCAGACCCCGTAGAAGATGGCGGGACGAGCTGGGCAAAACAAACGACCACTGGTCCACTTTAGCCCTGGATCGAAAGCGCTGGAAGTCATGGGGAGAGGCCTTTGCCCAGCCGTGGGATGATGCAGGCTTACAGCACAGATTACTGAATAGTAACAGTAACATATTATTATTTTAAGACTGTTAGCTTTTTAAATTATGTAAATGTTTTTTTTTTTTGTATTTATTTATTAATAACCAACTTATATTAACAGTTTGCACCACACATACAAGTACATATTAGACATTACAAATATCATACAATTATAAAATTAAGTTAAATCACATAGTAAAACTGGACAAATTTTGTTGAAATTAAATAAAACCGGCCAAGTGCGAGTCGGAATCGCTCACCGAGGGTTCCGTACAATTTAAAATTACTAAAACTATTTTTATTATAATATGATGTAACCAAAAATTTACGGTTTTCGTAATTTTTCCTTTATCTGTGCTATAAGACGTTGCTTTTGCTTCGTACCAAATTTCAAGATTCTGAGTTCACGGGAAGTACCTACCCTGTAGGTTTTGACTCCCTTGTGAGTGTCGAAAATTTGCGGACTTTTGATTGCGTTGGCTTAGAAGTTTGATTTTTTCACAGCTCCAAGGGTCAGTAGACTTTTGAGTATTTGATATAAATTCCAGCTTGATACCTCCACGCGTTCCTGAGAAAAAGGGTCTTGACAGACAGACAGACGGACGGACGGACAACAAAGTGATGCTAAGTTGTTTCCGTTTTTTCCTTTCGAGGTACGGAACCCTAAAAATGAAACAAAATTGGTAATTTTATCTGATTTTATCAGATAAAATTACATAGAATTAGGATAAATTGAAATAGAATTATTAATAACAGGAAACTGTTTTATTTAATTTATCAACTCCTTTACAATTTATACTTGGTTAAACAATAAAACTTCTTTCTCTCATTTCTTTCAGGAGCGGTCTATCGGAGGACTTAGTGTTGCACAGGTCTAGGAGACAATCCAATCAGTGTCGGTAAGTTAATTCTAGAAGTTAGCGTTAGAAGTAAACCATATGGCTTTCATCTTGTAGCTGAATATCTTATTTTGTCTTGGTCTCGGTTCCGACAAAGTTTTTTAAGCCCTGGCTGGAGGCCCTAATTTATTGAGGCATCCACAGGCAAGCCCGGTTAAACAGATGACAACCCCATAGGTTGAATGCGAGATTCCATTCCCAAAAAAAAAGGCTTTTCGTCAGTTGTCGGTCAGAGTTTAAATCATCGCAGACGAATCGACGAAAACTGTCAAATACTGGAAACTGCAGTGCGATTCTGTAACCATCTCGCCGTGAAAACTTAGGTGAAGTGAGCGTGGAGTGTGCTGTCATTCCAACTAGGTAATGCTAGGGATTGACACTATTGACAGCTCACTCTAAGCTCACTTCAGCTAAGTTTTCACGGTGAGATTTTTACAGAATCGTTCGGCTGTCGAGTTAACGCAACTGTCTAATCGCTAAAACTGACGAATCAGTGAAACTGACCAATCAACGACACTTGTGAATTAAATAAACTGACGACTGAGGGCTGGCGCCCACTGGCGGCACGGCACGGCAAGGGATTTTTATGCAACGTATAGAATAGCAATAAAATTGAAATTTCAATGATGATGCCAAAGAACGTCGCGGCATGCCTAAGAATACCGCGGCTTCATTGCTGCCGATGAAATTAGTTCCCCGTAGACCGTTTTAAAGCAATCAAGCGACAATTTAAATGTCTGTATTTAAATTGGCGATTAATTGATTTAAAACGGTATTTTGTAAGTAGGTTTGTACAAACACTTTTACACGTCAATCAAAGTTTAAAAACTAGATGAGGTCGGCGTTTCCTATCTGACTAGTCTGAGAAGAAAGGCCGAAACAGAGTCAGATGTCACAGTCTCTTTCTCCAGCCATATTCTTGGTCTGATCATATGAAGACCATGTAGTCTTTTGAGGAAAGAACCACACAGATTGAGAGGACCTGTCCAGTCAGTGCACGCATTTGTCAGAAATCGTGCAGCTCAACTCAAAACTTAAGGAGCTGAAGGTAGTTCAGTGTTAACTATGGAAAATATAAAAATTACAAAATGCATGTATAAACATCTTTTCCGCACATTTTCACCCTATTATATAAATGGCCTAAGCTTTAGCCAGCCAGTTCATTGAATGTTGTATCAGACGCATTGGTTGAATACCATTCAGGCCGCTAGTTAAACGGCGCGGCGGTTACCGCGTGTTCACATAATACATATGTACGTCCGAAGCCGAACGTAAAGCTCAAAACAAATTATCAGACGAGGCTGACGGACGCGGCTGACAGTTTGCGACTGATAAGTGTACGCAGTCTTTTCAGACGTAGCTTGCGGACGCATTCCGGACGTTTTCGGCTGACAAAAACATCCAGCGTGCCAGATTTCTGTCGGACGTCCGAACGCTCAAGATCAGCCCAAGGTTACGTCCACGACTTACATCGGATAGTTTGCACAGCTCAGTGTACATTCATTATCTAGATACCTATAAGTCGCGGCTGAGAGCCGCGTCCGTCAGCCGCATCCGATTATTTTTTGTTTTCAGCTTTACTGAAGTATGAAAAGATGCGGTAGCTACATGAGCGAAGCTAAACGAACTCCAAGCTAAGTTCGTTTAACAATCAATCAGTCAAGTTCTATAAATCAGACCAAAGATCCATATAGTGATAGTATCACTTTATCGTAATTGTTAGTAAATACCTAACAATAAATTAATTGGTCATCATATGGACGTCTGTGCACACGTGTCTACCCGCCCAGTGTCTAATAAATGGCGCATCAATTTTATCCGCCAGTGTAGCAAGTATGTTGTTCGGACTACCCCTGAAACGCCGCATCATAGACGCACATCGCTTGCGCATGACGGCATAAAAGTCATCTATCTACCCTCGCTTCCGCAAACATACGTTTAGCTTCGCTAACCACAGAGATACTATATTGTAATTCAACATGTTGTGTCCTGCCTATTTCTAGGAGAAATCAGTGGCAGTGCCGGGATGGGACGTGCATTGACTTCGACGGGAAATGTGACGGCCTAGTGAACTGTCCTGATAAAAGTGACGAGACTCACGCTCTGTGCAGGAAAACCAAGTAAGTCAGGACGAAAAACTTTCTTAATTTTGGAAGTCGGTGGCAAAAACGAAAATGTGGAACCAACGACACCGACTTCTGAAATTGAAGTTTTTTTTTTCGCTTTGTAGTGTTTTTTTTTTTTTTGGAAGACGGTTGTTTTGTTTTTTGTAAAAAAGTTTTTGATTTTTAAAACTAGATGGCGCCAATGTTTTCTGACCCTGAGACACACATTACATAAAAGATCGTGCGTGATCCCTTTTTATGCATAAATTATGGAAATATGTTCAATAATTTGTGATACAGAATTATTTGTGCCCTTAAAGATGGAGGCACCAAGTCTTGGATTTCAAATTAGCCTACATAAAAGTCTATTACTGTAAGGGCTGATTTTTCCAACGCCAGATAATTTTATCGGAGGAATAATTTTGACAGTTCTTCCATACAAAATCTGTCAGACGTCAATTTTATTCCACGAATAAAAATTATCTGTCGATTGAAAAAATCTACTATTTGCTAGTTATGCAATAATGTTAGCTACCTCAATGGCTACGTAGTATTTTAACAAAATTCAGTGGAAACGGCATCATTTTATCGTGTAGCTCAACCCAATATTAAAGAGCTCAACTACTCGACACAGGTTGGTATAGTATATTACGATACGTGTGAATTAAGTAGTCCATCGACAGCACGGCGTGAAATTAGCATTACTATCTACTTATGTCACACATATCGTATACTATGTATTTTATGGCTCCTGTGACCTCAACCCGCACTTAAGCAGTATTAACGTACCTACACAAAAATTGTAGTATGTTTTTGAAGTGAAAACTTCTTTAGCGGCGTTGTGCACTTTTGTTGTGATGGGTAAAAAATGTTAAACTCGCGTCAGGACACGTGACCTGATCGAAAATTCGTAAGACGGAGCTCGCGTCAGGACACGTGACCTCATCGAAAATTCGTAAGACGGAGCTCGCGTCAGGACACGTGACCTGATCGAAAATTCGTAAGACGGAGGGAGAGTAGACCGCATTCCAAAATATCAAAAATGCACAACGTTAATATTCAAGTTTTCACTTCTGCCGGCACTCCCGGAGTGCAACCCGTTTTAATTCCAATATAATATTTGTATTTTTTTGTATTTGTAAGTCACGCTTTACTGTGTAAACGTGGACAACTTAAGTCACAGAAAAGGGTGACTTAAGTGAAGGTTTAGGTCACACAGTGCTATAAAAATAATTTCAGAATATTGGTATAGGCCATTCCTTGTTACTGGCCGGGTTACAACCCGCGTGGTGGATTACGGCCCTCCCTCTCTCACAGAGAGGAGGCCTGTCCCAGCAGTGGGAACATTTTAGGCTGTTCATGTTGACGGCACGGTTGGCGCAGTGGATTTGCGCGCGATTGACTGCTGCGCTGCGTGTCGCGGGTTCGATTCCCGCACGGAACAAATATTTGTATGACCTACATGTATTTGTTCCGAGTCTGGGTGTTTTTCTATCTATAATATGTATACCTATGTATTTACAAAAAAAAAAAAAATTGTATATAAGTAGTTTATCAGCCATCTTGTTACCATAACACAAGCATTAGGTTGCTTAGCTTGGGACAAATGGTGCTGTGTGAAATGTCCAGGGATATTATTACACAGCTCTACAAAAAAAGATTTTTTTTTTGTTGCCCTGGATTTCTGTGAAAATTCTCATGTTTTCAAGTATCCAGATCAAGAATATATTTATGAAAGCACTGACTGTGCTCTTATTTTTATGATTTTCACAAATCTCAAAATTTGAACAATAATCAGCTTTTCGTTCATAAAAATTGATTTTATCAGTCATAATTTTAACAAAATTAAGAGCAATTCTTACAAAATCATTGATAGTTTCATGAATTGTGAGCATAAATATATCCAAAATCAGTCTTATATCCAGGGCAACAAAACCACTGTATACCAGTGTTATTATTATGTATGATTTTCGAGCAGTTCTGCATCGGGGTGTTAGTAAGCTAAAAATCATTTTAGCCACTTCGTTAACCAATCACTTCTTTCACAGCTGTCAACCTAACTGGTTCAGATGCACGTACGGCGCCTGCGTAGATGGTACGGCTCCCTGCAACGGTGTAGATGAGTGTGCTGACCGGTCAGACGAACTACTGCCCAAGTGTCGGAACGAGACTGTAGAATTTCAGTAAGTTGGGGTTTGATTAGACAAAGAACGAAAAGAAAGAAAATACTATATGTATAATATAATTTGCGGCAAACATGACTCATAGAAAAGAACACAAAAAAAAATAACAGGTTGGGGGTAAACATGCGTCACATCCACGCAAAACGGCCATCGCTCAGCATAATGCTAAGACCGTAGACGAGACAGAGCCCCAGCGCTGGTTTTCAGCGACAGCCGGCGTTGACGTGATGACGTCAACCAGTGCAGCTTACGATTAGATATAAATAAAAAACAACAATCAAAATAAGAAATAAAATAAAATGTATTTTTTTTTACAGAGGCCAATTTCGTTGTAAAGACGGTAGTTCAATCCCTGCTTCGGACCTCTGTGACGGCAACCCGAACTGTCCGGATGGTTCAGACGAGGAAATTAGCGCATGCGCGGCTAAGATATGTCCCTCGTACCTGTTCCAATGCGCGTACGGCGCTTGTGTTGATCAAGGCTCGGATTGTAATGGGGTTAGTAATTTTTTTGTTGTAACCGAGCCCACCGGGGCTACAAAAAATTACATATAAATATTTTTTTTATGGTTTGTTAATTTATTTTAAGTTTATGTTACATATAAATTTTAGTTTAATATACGATATACAGTGGCCCTGTAGAATTCGAAGACATGTGACATCTACCAACCCGCACTGGACCCGCGTGGTAGATTCTAATTTAAATTTATTTAGTCAGTTTCAGACAACGTTATAATCCATCTTGTTAGTGAAAAAATACCATAAACCTAATGTTAGTTACTACGTACACAACGAATTAAAAGGTTGCTCAAAGAACAATCAAGCCATCCTCTTCACACTCCTCAAAACAGTGGAGTAAAGAAAGAAGAAGAAAGAAAAAAAGAAAATACATTTATTTGCGGCAAACATGACGCATAAAAAAGAACAAACACACAAAAACGAAATTAAAAAGTTGGGGGTAAACATGCGTCACATTCACGCAAAACGGCCATCGCTCAGCATAATGCTAAGACCCTATACGAGACAGAGCCCCAGCGCTGGTAGACAGAGCCCCAGCGCTGGTAAAGTAAAGACTTTCCGCCACTACTTTCAGGATACTATTGTTACTGGCCCGCGTTTGATGCATCAGTTAAGCAACTTATAGAACACTCCCTCTCAAAGAGAGGAGGCCTGTGTCCCAGCAGTGGGAACGATAGAGGCTGATTGTGATGGTTATGATGATACAGTGGCCTCCAGAAGTTAGTTGTCTTTTTTTCCACTTCAGCTGTGATGCCACATTATGATTTAAAATAATCAGCGGAGTAATTAAATTTAAAGTCTTTTATTTCGGACCCGTAAGTGAAGTCCATTTGGTTTGTAGCGGTATCTACAACGCCACATGCGAACAACGCGTCTCACTGGTCTCCCCGACTCACTGGGGCATCTTCGCAGACAGTTCCGACTCACCGTGAACTATGCGGCAACCGGTTCCGACTCACTGGAACCTCAGCTGGCCTGGCAAGCATCGCAAGATACAAGCGTATACTCAGCCAACTATCGACCTCCGGTCTCCGGAGGGGAGTGATGTAGCGGTATCTACAACGCCACATGCGAACAACGCGTCATACTGACGTCACGAAAATCCTGCATCTCGCAAGCAGAGTTTACCGTGCAATTAGCATAGATACAATTTCCCAATATCAATCATTGGGCAATTGCCCGCCAGACATAACACCCGTCTGGTTGGAGGATCCTCCCTTTTCAATGGAGGTTGAGTGAACTTTACACCCTGTTCCTCATACCTAATAATAAAAACCACCCACCCACGTTAATATACCCACGACTTGGAAACCAGTGTTAGTACTTAAATCTACCAGAAAAACAACACAAATTCATAAATACGCCACAGTGGCATGTACCCTAATGGCGTAACACCTGAAGCAATGGGTTTCATTTTGACAGTTCAACAATATTCATTGCGTTGTTTATGTTGTTAAGCAGACACATTTTTCGAACATATGAAGCAATGGTTTAGCAATATCCTTCAAAATGATTCAGATTGAGATTGATAGTGTGTTATGCAAATAGATAGCTTGCTGCTTTGATGCTTTGGAACGGCGCCATAATTGGAACCATCAGAAACTGGTGGCTGGTCCACGAAAGCGTGACACAGTAGAGGAAGCCGTTGTATAATATGAGTCACTGCTTAAAGTAATAACAAAGGTATTTTTTTAATAGAAAAACGAGTGCGCAGACGGATCTGACGAGTCTGAAGAACTGTGCAACAGACAGCTGCCATCGGACCCAACAAATACTAACAGGTAAACAGAATATATGCCAGAAATCGATATTTTATACCTTTGTATCGTGCACTCGTAGCACGACCATCGTGGAAACAAAAGAAAAATTTACAGATTTGGAAAGATGTTCAAAGGAGATGTTAAAAATGCAAAAGGAGATGTAATTTTGTCTAAGTGGTCATACTCCACGTGCTGTTTTCTAATCGTACAAGGCAATATCCAGAGACAAAGGAAGAACCAAACGTCAAAAGAAAGAAAATGAATTGTTTTAACTCAAAAGATCTTTGTTTTCAGGCCAACACAGTCAGGCAAATGCGTCCTGCCGCCATACCCAGAGCACGGTACCTACGTAGTAGCAAACGCCCCACTGGCGAGACCTGGGCAACAATTCCAATCGCTAAATCTGAATGTCACCTGTCGACCAGGATACGGAGTCGTGGGGACTGATATCGTCTTCTGCCTGGATGGAACCTGGTCTAATTCTATTCCTAAATGCGTCCGTAAGTATAAACTTATAACATCTAAATTACTTTCAATTCATAGTTTAGCGATGTTGTTGGCTTAAACTAAGCTTTCGATAGGATGTGTATGTACTACGTACTCATATTAAATAAATACAACGTATTGGTTTATAAATTATGTTAATTTTCACGTACGCTAATAATACGTACCTATGTAGTGTTTGATTCTTGGAAAGTTTCCAAAAATGAAGTCTGTTTTGGAAGTTTTTAATAAGGTGTTCCACAAGGAGCTACATTGGGCCCTATCCAAGTCAATACATATGACATACAATGGCAAAGAGCCTGTAATTCCTACACCAAGAACTAATTTACCCTCTAGCTTGACTCGACGATTTAAACTCAGTTTCCATTTGCTATACTAAAACATCCCCTTGCCTCCAGGTTTCTGCAAGTTGGACAACAACCCATCCGTGCACTACCACTGCCTCGTCTCCGGCTCCATCGTAGGTAGCCGCGAATGCAACCCCTACGAACCTTCGGGAACAGTCGTGAGGCCTGAATGTAACAGCCCGAACTACTACTCAGCCTACACACTCCCCTTCATGAGATGCATCGACGGAAGCTGGGACTACGTCGCGGTCTGCTCCCCAGGTTTGATCAGAAACGGAACAAATATCACTATATTGATCAAAGATAAAGTTGAAGTGTATATCAATAACTTTTTGTACGCCAGTGGTGAGAAGTACCAAGCACCTAATGTGTCAATAGAAGTAGTTACTGAGAAAAATGTTGACGATATGAATAATGCTAATGATAGTACCGTTAATCCGTTGGATTATGAAATTAGCGAAGACGATTGGCGGATGGGGCCGGTACAGAAAGTCAGTACTGGTCCTGCAGCTGCTAGGAATATTACAGGGATTCATTTTAATATTTATAACAGTAGTGTAGTTGTTAATAAGCAGTGATAGAGTAAGCTTCAACAAAGATATCTCTACGTTTTGGAATAAAATACAAATTGACGAATCTCAAAAGGGTAGTATAATAATAATATGATTTGGGTATAATATATCATTTAGGAAATATATAAAAACTAGCTTATGCCCGCGACTTCATTCGCGTGGAAGTCGTAAGACACCACACACAGACGCAGCACATTAAGCTAACAAACAAAACTGTCAAATTTCGTTAATAGATTTTTAAATTTTATCGCTAAAGCATTAAGGTTCAAGGTTGATTGGGAAACTTTTACAGTTTCGGGTAGCTTGACCTGCTAGCGTCTGTACTAAAAAAATACAGCTATAAAAAAAATACATAATATCAGTGAATATCATGATACTCACTGATAGTATAGCTTTCTATATAGTCCAAGAATATTACATAGTCAAATAAGGGCAAGTATCTCGGAATGAGAAATAGTCAGCTATAAAGTTGTACAAACCTGTATTTTGGCACCCTAAAACTTGTCTCAAAACCTACTTATCGTAGGGTGTCCGCGACTACAGATATTCCAAGGTCAAAGGTCAAAAAATCTTTTTTTTACATATTTAATTATTTAGAATTATATATTGGTCAATCATTTATAAACTTTATACGGCGTGTTTTTAATCGGGACTACAAGTTGACCTCGAATGATACTACACTGCGCGCGCTCTGCACTCTATCTCTAAAATGATTCAAGATATAAAAAAATGTTTAATCAAAAGTTGTAGAGAATTTAAGCCTCTACAATATTTATAATAAATACATGTAGCATAAAACCCATAGGAAACGAAATATTTGCAATCAAATCAAATCAAAATCAAATCATTTATTAGTTTGCAAACATGGGTAATTAGTATACATATAGATGTTTTATTTTTATAATAGTGCTCCATGTTCTACCGTCACATGGGCATGCAAATCGTATTATAATTTTAAGTAGGTAACAATATTAAGAAACGATGATAGTACAAATGTCAAATCGTCTGAAATACAGTAAAAAATGTCATAATTATTCAGAAATGTGGAATCGTTTAAATTACAATAGATGTCAAATCGTTTGAAATACACAAAAGAAAAAATATATATAGGACTAATACAAAAAAATGTCAAATCGCTTAAATTACAGTTACAATGTGTCATATTACTACAAAATTGTCAAATATTATAAAGGTTGCATGTGTAATTAGACTAAAACACTGTCAATATGAAAAATTCTAACAATATGGTCAATAAAATAAAATAAAGAACTAAAAAAATGTCAGGATTAGTTATGTAACTATACAGTTTTGTCATTTAGAAATTCACAAATGGAGTAATAACATTTGTCAATTAGTAAGACTGACAATTTCTTTTTAAAAAGTGGAATGGACTCGTTTTTTATTCCATCGAATCCATTCCATCCAATAAATGTGTAATAAATCAATTTTGACCTTTGACCTCGGAATATCTGTAGTCCCGGACACCCTACGATAAGTAGGTTTTGAGACAAGTTTTAGGGTGTTAAAATAAAGGTATATACAAGTTTATAGCCGACTATCTCTCATTACGAGGTGAAACCCCTAATATTCCTGGAAAAAAAAAAAATTCATTCGCATAAGAATATTTTGAGTTTATCTATTACAAATACAAAAAATCAAATCTTTGTCTTTGTAATATTAGTTTAGATGTCTAACCCAGTCTGGAAGCTTATTCTTCCTTATTTGCGACTTAATAAAAAGGGAGTTTAATGGTAATACGGGGTCAAATTAAATTATTTTGCGAAACTCCACGGACGTGATGGGTACCTCAATATCTCAACACGACAAAACAAAAAAAAAATTACTATTTATATTTTGTAGGGTTACCGACCGCAGTTAGTATCTAATTAAAGAGCTTTTAATTGAGTAAACTTCACAGATTGCCAGCACGATAAAACTAAAGAAAACCTATTTTCTCAACTCATACTTTAAGTAACAACACAACCAGCGGACGTTGAACCCCAAAAAAAACTTTTTGTGTTTATTTTATCGCGTTTAGATATTGATACCCATCACGTCTGCGGGGTTTCGCTAGCTAATTTAATTTGACCCTGATAGGGAGGGACCTACATTACCTATAAACTCCTTTTTTGATGTATATTATACAACGTGTTTTTTTTTTATATCCCATAACTCTAGGGGGTCATTGTACTCATCATTATGAACAACTTTTACTACGGAATCGCGAAACAAAAATCTGGTGTTCCCTACATTTTGACGAGTTATACGAGCATAAATGTAGGGAACAGCTGATTTTTTTTTCGCGCTTTCAGGTTTGGGCCCATAGTAAAATTTGTTCATAATGATGAGTACAATGACCCCCTAGAGTTATGGGATATAAAAAAAAAACACGTTGTATATAAATATATGTACATATATTTTTATTACATGACAAAAGTACCGACTAGGTAAAACCTAGTTGAAAAAAATTGTAATGTTAAGAACACTAACAAGAAAAACACTTAAATAATGGACATTTAAGTAGTTCCTTGCACATTTAGTTAATTTCTTGCCGTTTAAAGTATACGACTACATTACAAGTTAGGAATCAAACCATTGATTGTAATAAGCACTTTCTCATATTCGTCATCATGTACACACGCCAGCATATCAAGCTATGTACTACAATCTGTCTAGATTATCGACTTTATCCTTAAATGATCAAGGTTCAAGGTTGATTGGGAAAATTGGACAGTTTCGGGTAGCTTGACCTGCTGGCGTCTGTACATTTCCTGTCACACCTATTTGTTTTCTTTCCGGCCTCTTTTTGTGAACATCAAATAATTCCTATTTTGGGGTCCTCAAAATATAAAACAGCCAAGTAACTGCGACCAACTTGGATGTAGCCGTCGCCGGCTGCTGTCGCGGCACCGCTCGCTTCGCTCGCTCGGCTCGCGCCCAGTTAGTCACTGTTCTAACCTAACCCATTTGGTCGAGTTGCCTTAGCTTAGTTACTGTGACCAATTCGGTTCGCGCGTATTTGGTTACAGGTACCCTAATTTTTGCGTAACACGCTATCAGTAGTTTGGGTGGTTTTATTATGAAGAATATTGCTAATTCATGTTCGAAAAATGTATCTGCTCAACAACGTAAATAACGCAATGAATGTTGTTGAACCCATTGTTGCTGATAGTGTGTTACGCCATTACCCCACTGGTTACAGTTCCAACCTAACCTAACCCGTTTGGTTGGGTTACCCTAGCTTAGTTAATGCTGTAAAAAAAGCCAGAAAGACAAAAAGAGGCTCAGATATTAAAAAAAGTGTGCATCATTAGAAGCGCAAAAAGTCTTTTAGAGGTTCATGAATTTTAAAAAGTGTTCATCTTTAGAATATCAATATTTTTTTAGGGGATCAGTTACTTAAAACCTGTATCAGTCTTTGCTTTACTTCTCATCGTCTCCACAAATCTTGTACTATGAAGATTCTATTAGGTACAGCTTCATCTGAGTTTAAAAAATGATAGATGTCGCCATTTACAACCGAAAAGGACCAAAGAATCTTTCAGTGTTTACACTGAATTACGTACAAACAAATAGAAATAATCCTATTTTTAGGATTATTCAATAGAATTTACATAATTACGCGTAACTAATAAATACTTAAGTTTACTAACAGCGCCCCGCGGTTTCATCCGCATAAGTGTTGATCCCGTGGGAATAACGGGATAAAAAGTATCCTACGTCTTATTCTGATGCATAAGCTATATTGCTGTAAAGTTTCATCAAAATCCGTTCAGTAGTTTTTGCGTGAAAGAGTAACAAACATCTTTCCATCCAACCTCATAAACTTTTGCGTTTATAATATTAGAAGATTACGTAACTACATCGATTCGAAAAGTCATAATAATGATGATTTCCCACCCAAAAAAAAAAGGTACATCGATTATTTTATGAATACACATACACTACAACATGAATCAGGAACCTGTTCTCATATTTAAAGTTGTGGAACAGACCCTCAACTGAACAACTTCCTCAATATCGTAACGGACCAACATCGTAATCGCGATAAAATAACTGCCCATAACTGCGTAACACTCTATCAATCTCAATCTGAATTATTTTGATGGATATTGCTAATCTATTGCTTCATATGATCGAAAAATGTGTCTCCTCAACAACGGAAATAACGCAATGAATGCTGTTGAACTGTCAAAATTAATGCCATTACTACTGTTAAGGTGTTACGCAATTATCAAGTACGCTCAGCTATACTAACCGTAACTATAGCCCTTTACCGCCCGAAGTTGGGCGATTAATGTTATAGTTATTTGTTACGTCATTTTAACAATTGTTAAAATGATGCGACCTGAATTTCGCTTAGCCGGAGATTTGACGGCTGTCAACGCATTGATTATCGTTATAATTGCTTGTTATAGTTATTTATGGCGTCATTATAAAAATTGTCAAAATGATGCAACCCGAATTTCGCTTAACCGGAGATTTGACGGCTGTCAAAACATTGGTTATCGCTATAGTTAGTTGATGCAACTCACTCTTATTAGTGTGTTACGCTAACACCCGCTGAGCTTTTCTCCCCACGAGATCGACGTTGTCATAGACACGGCGATTTTAAGGGGGATACGCATTCGAATTTACTTACGTTTAAGCAATTTTCCTGGTCTGTGTCAGGTGTGTGTTGATTCAAATATGATTGGTGACCGAAGCAAGTATGACTTTACAGAATTATAATCATTACAATCAGCCATACAACTCCTTGAGTAAGAATTAGCCTGAAATGTCATAATTTCATGAAATAGTCATTCAAAAGGGTATTAAAAACTGATTTTTGATGATTAAAATTCTATAAATAAATATTTGTTACGACTGCAAATCATATTGAGACCAACATACAACTGCAAATTGCAAAAAACGTAAGAAAATTTCGCGGACTACCCTGACGCTTTCGCCTTAAGCGAAGTGAACTTGAAGTGAGCTGTCAATAGTGTCATTCCTAAATGACAGCTCACTTCAAACTCACTTCATTTAAGTTTTCACGGTCAGATTTGTACAAAGTAATTAGATCGGACGGGGCGCAACGCCGCATTCACCATTCATTATTTACCAGGGATCGTAATTTTATTTGATTATTTATGTCTTTCATAACAGCCTCCTGAAATTTGAAGAGGATGCAAAACAACAGCTTGTATAGAACCTTGGTTAGGCAGGGGCTATAGTTTTTCCGAAGTCCTAGATAACCAGTTCACTTTAACCACCTAAACTCATAATCCAATGGTACCGATTCCCTTGTTCACAAACTAAACTAATTTTAAGTTCAGTGCATCTTTTTCTTTCTATTTCATAAAGAAAAGGACAGAAGACAAATATTAGTTTAGTCCTGTCAAATTAGTCGGCGCCTGGCGTAAATTGACGTATTTCTAGTATCCATGTTTTTAATCACGTCTAATTTGTCTATGGAGTATCTTAATTTGACAGGACTAAACTAATATTTTATCTTCTGTCCTTTTCTTAATGAAATAGAAAGAAGAGTTACACTGAACTTAAATTTAGTTTAGTTTGTGAACAAGGTAATCGGCGCCAATATCTTTGTATCCATATCTTGCAATAGTCCTACACCAACCGGGGGTTGTCCTTGGGTGCACATAGTGCGAACAGAGATAATCGTCGGTTGGTGCCTCATTTCTGTGAAAACGTCTAACGGACCTCTGCGATTTGTCTTCGGCCCCTCGTATAGGTACCTTCCAAAGGTCGGGACCCCAGCAGAGTAATTGCGTAACACATTATCAGTAGAAATCCCTTCCATTTTGACAGTTCAACAACATTCATTGCGGTATTTACGTTGTTGAGCAAACGTATTTTCGAAAATTTGAAGCAATGGATTAGCAATATCCTTCAAAATTTTCAGATTGACATTGATAGTGGGTTACGTAATTAGGGTGCAGGGTCCCGAGATATACCAAAGACACTTTCAAAAACTATATGTTAACAGGATGGAAAATCACCTACTATTGTTATACTCATTATTTTTGCAATAAATCAATTTATGTGTCAATTACTATGTTGTTTTAATTCAACCTAGGGGGCAATTCTCGTAATTTTAAGAACGTTCACAGTCTGAGGGACAATTCTCGTAATTTTAAGAACGTTCACAATCTGATCTCTGTTTCAAAAAAAAAATCAAAAACACCTCTAATTTCCCTACATTTTGACAAGTGTTTGACATTTGTTTGTCGCTAAGATGAGACTGCGACTAGATTTTGAACGTTTTCAATTACGAGAATTGGCCTTCTCCTCCATCCTATTAATATACCTTACTTACTAAGGTAAAGTTAATGCTTACGGTACCTAAATAAGGTAATTAGATCAACATTAAGAGGTGATGAGGAAACATGAATTAGAATAGTCAAATTCATGTTTCGATGTTCTTATCCTTCTGGATAAGATAGATAAGATTCAACTGTTGCATACTTAGGCTCCGGACATGATAAGCGGTGAAGGAAAACATCGTGAGGAAACCGACATGTCCTAGAACCACAAATTCAAAGACATGTGACATCTACCAACCCGCTTCGAGCCTGGTGGATTACGTCCCTCTCACAGAGAGGAGGCCTGTGTTCCAGCAGTGGGAACGTTATAGGCTGATTATATATACTAGGCTCCGTAGGATTTGCACGGAGAGGTTACGCTTGATAGCTGCGCGGTTCATATACAGGGCTAGGACGATGCTCAACCCGTTACCATGGATTCAGTACATTATTCTGAACCCCTTATTACAAAACAAGGTTTTTCTTTCGATCAGATTTAAACCACTGACCCAGTTATTGAATTAAGAACCCAACTCGTAGAGAAATGCAGTTCTTTATACAAAAATGACAGCTTAGTTCGGTGCTAAGTTGTCATTTTAGTATTAAGAACTTTGCCTAAATCGAAATAAAGTTCGAAATACAAGTACTGGCTCAATAGTTTAGGCTAGAACTAAAGTTAGGTTTCGTTTTGTAATAAATAAGACGGTATAATTATGTCGAAATTTTTCGTCGGGTATAAAAAAGAATTTTCATACCACTTGCTCAAAAAAGTGACATTCTATGCCACAAAAAGCGAACATCACAATAGTCATTTTTAATCTGTTAAAAACAGGGAAAGAAAATTGTACTGAATTTCATTCATCCTCTAGGGGGAGAATGTGATTTAAATTTGGAATACTTACCGAAATTTATACTGAACTACATCCGTGTTTACACCATTGAGTTTGTATATAAAGCATTATACATCTTTTTGAAAAAGGAATACGCATTTATTATGCAGTTATGGGTGAATATCCCCGCAGCAAATTTTACGCGTCTACGTTGAGAATCGAGGTGTTAAATGATAGGATGTTTCTTATTTTTTTTTATAGTGAACTACATAACTTGGTTCAATTAGGGCCACATTTTTTTTTTTTATAAGGGTGTTTAAATAATCAGAGAAAAATAAAACGCCTTAAAATTCAAGTTAGGTGGCTTGTCCCAGCTCCATTTTTTGATATAATTGCATTCACCAAAGTAACAATTTAATGTACAATAAAAAATAAACGATTTCGTTAGTATATGCATAAAACACATTCTCTAAAAACCACTAAACCATATTAGAAAATCTAATTTAAAAGCACAGGATACTCAATCAAAGTTTGTCCAAGCAAAAATCAAAATTTTGGTGGCACTTATTCAACGTACTATAAAATGAAGCTTGGTGCGTGTGCGATCAATCGTGTTTTATTATTTCACATCTCTCAGTCGTGCGCCAGCATTTGCGCGTAACAAGTGTGTGTTTAGTGCTGTGATTTCTCGCCAAAAACGTAAGTACCATCTTGGGTGGCACGGGGGACAAGAATTGTTCAATTTTTGGTGGATCGATTTGCCGTTAATTTTAAAGTGTTTTAATAATAAGCTACACATTATAGGTAGTAATTTGGGTTACACATAAATCAGTGATATTTATTTAATTGTAACTTAAAACCCCTATTTTTAATGATTTTTTTTATGCCTGGTTTCAATTTTGGTGGATCAATTTTGGTGGTTTTGGTGGCATTTTCACGCCACCAAAATGGAAAACGAGCTACCAAGTTTTAAGTATGTACTGTATATATATGTATTGTTTGTTTGTTGACAGTTTGATTAGCAAACAAATAAATGTTATGTACTTGGCAGTAAGTAAGACCTATTATTATAAGGGTGGCATACTAATGACTAAGTTTCTTATTCTTATATATTTTTATTTTGTTGCTTTTTAGAATGCCAAAACAGACCAGCGAAGAGAGGCTGCTTAAAAAGAGAATGGCAGAAAGAAGAAGAAAAGCAAGATTAAAGAGCAATCCCGAACAGGCTGAAATACTACGAAAAAGAGAAAGGGAGAGATATCACCAAAAAAAGCGAGAAGGTAAACTTGTTACACAGCAACAAAAGTCCAAATCTGACATGTGTGGTATGGCATTACTGCGAATGTGGTCATGGTGAGGGTGCAGTTGACGGAATTGGCGGTGTTTTAAAGACCAGACCAGTTAGTAGCATACGGATATGACATTACGGACATTGATAGTCTCATTCAAAGTCTGAAAGCCAATACAAATTCAGTAAAAATTGAACGCGTGGAAGACTACGAAATCACTGAGAAGGACTGGCTTATTTCTAGACAGTTAAGACCTTTTCCTGGAACTATGAAGGTACACAAAGTGATTTGGATCAAATGTTTCAAGCACCGATTGGCGCTCCTTTCTCTGTATTACGCCGAGCCTCAGTGCATGTACAATTTCACCGAATGCCTTCATGGTAAGCACTTAGGATTTCACAACTTGCCATTCAATGAACACATGGATGGTGAAATTCAACGCACAGTTCGCGAAGAAGGTTTAGCTCAGGCTCAGACTACCAATATGATTAAACCGAGAACCGATAGAGTGCGTCACTCTGTAAACATTCAGTCTTCAGTACAAGACATCCATATTATATCTCAGCAGACTATTTTGCATGGCAAACATCCCGTGACAGTTCATAGAGTCAAAGGATCTGAAAAAATGGATGTTAGTCATTTACAAAGACCAAGTACATCTCAATTATTAACTACTAGAACATCTCGTTCTCAGCAACAACGTTCTAAGTTGTCAAATACAACATTTTTATCGAAATATGCGAAGCAGATTGGAACCGATTTGGATGAAGCAGCTGTTCCTTCGCAGTCTTTTTTTGAAAATATTAATAGTGATGGGTTTTCCAAGTTCGAAAACTCTGGTGACTCTGCAGCATCTGCTGAAAAAACATTAGACTTAGATGTTAATAATTCATCTGACTCTGAATATAACATATTTTAGAGTTTATTCGTCGTCGTTATTTTTTATATTTTGCATTTTATTTGCAAGAATAGTTATTAAAATTCAGCTTGGTTATTTGGTTGTTTATTACTAAAGATAAAGGGTTGTGTGGTAAGTCAAAAATATAATAATATTGTTTTTAGGAAACTTATTGAAATTCTAAAGAAAAAAGTATTATTTCTGGTCAGTTTGTATGAGAAAGATCTAATTAACACAATTAAGTTTGTTATTCCATGCAATTTTTGTAACTATTCTGTGTAACTATTGCAGTTAAGTTCCTATTAGATGTAAGTACTCTGCTTATTGTTTTCTTGTTTTAAGTTTTTTTTAGTAAAGATGAGAAAGCTTTATATTGGAAAATTTTGAATTCCTTTCTTAGATTTAAAGACTGATTGTAGAAACCATTATCTCGTCTGGTGATTATCACCCAAATAATTATAAGGTTCTTTAGTACTGAAATCTGTAACTAGAGCGTTGGTGAAATGGTCATGATAAATGTTTGCTATTTCACTATGTCTCCACCTTGGATTTAATATTGTAATACGTAATTATTATTTTTTTTTATATTTTTTTTTTTGTTAATTATGTTTTATTTCTTAGTTTTGTTTGGAAAACTTTTGTAGGTTGACAAGTAATTCTGTTTACAATAAAAAGATTAATGTGTTGTTTTCGTGTTGTTGTGTCATAAACTCATAATTATCATTATGAGTCTATCAGATAAAAAATTATAAATATTTTTTAACAATAGAGAGTTTTATTAACCGATGAAAGTTATTGATAATTCCTCAGTCTAATTTGTGAGATGAGTTACATTGAGCTTTATTAGTAAGATTAAGGTTTGTGACAGAAAAATCCAATTTTGGTGCCACTGATTTTCAATTAGGTGGGCACTTTCGATTTTGGTGGGCGATTTTCAATTTTGGTGGCCACACTAGACTTTGAACTAAAATATCTCAAAAAGTTATTGAAATATTCTTAGACCTCTTGAAGATCCTTCTAGCTTGGACTTTCTATTCTTATACCAGGTCCTTATTTTTCACGAAAACTGAAGAAAAAATTACGCCACCAAAATTGAAAAAAAATGCACTTTGTTGAAATTGACCCTTATGATTATTAAATAAAATTACGAAAACTGACGAGCCCGTGTGAGCTTGATGCCTTTGCTTTTCCGACAAAAAAATATTAGTCTAGGAATTTGCCGCGTTTTTGTTTTCTTCAAATACATAAACGTTAAGTTTATTTTTTCGCAAATGGTACGAAAAGTAGAGTATTTTCCTCGGTGATAAACCTGTCTTAGTCTTGGGCGAACTTAAATCCCTCGCTACACTCAGGATTCGTCTTAAATCCCTCGCTTCGCTCGGGAGTAAACCTCGAGTCCTTCGTTACGCTCGCGATTTAAATCGTCACCCGCGATAGAAGACACTGCTTTATCCCCTTGGTTAATAATCTACTATTTGTTTTCCATACATTTTGATCACGTAGGCATTGCTTTTCTGTGAAACAGCAGTTGTTTTTTTTTTTTAACCAACGATATTGTTATTTGGGTTTAAATAAACTATTAATTTTCATACATTTTTTTTAATGTATGGCATCTCGCAGTTCAACCTATGAGGTAGTCGTCTGCTTAACCGGGCTTGCCTGTGGATGCCTCAATAAATTAAGGCCTGCAGTCAGGGCTTAAAAAACTTAAAAACTAACGCGGTGTCCTGCGTGAGCGACGAATACGACGCGACGCGACGCTGCGAACGCGACGAACGCGATCAACTCAACGGCCTACCCTGCTTGCGGCCTATATGACAGTCTGCGGCGAGACGCGACGTAACGCGTACTTGTTTTGAGGGCGACCAGACGCGACACTTCAACTTTCGAGCAAAATTGTACTGTACTTCTCCATGATTCGAGAAGTAATGACCAAAGTCACGTAGGACACTTGTCGCGTGTAGCATCGCGTCGCATAACGTCGCGTCGTGTTGCGTCGCGTCGCGTCGTATTCGTCGCTCACGCAGGACACCGCGTAAGCGACTACACGCTAAGGGCACCCCCTGTGGGGTACGGACCTCGGCTTAGAGCGTCGCTGGGGCAGCAAGGGATAGGCTGGATCGGAATTATTTTCATACAAAGGAGTTTGAAAAATTTTATATGGAGCATGGCATACTTAATGTCGCGCCATTTTGAAAGCGGCCACGCATAAGACCTTTAGAAATCGATAACTGACATTAATGCAAATAGTAAACATAATAAGACCAAATCCCGTAAAGTGGGTCTCAGCGTAGCTGACATTTTCAAAATGGCGCGAGATTAGGTATGCCACAGTTCTTCAAAAACCTTTCTACTTACGCTAGTAGCGGTCTAGAGTCATGTGCCGAGTACTGCCGAGTTCATGGTTACCTACAGTTTGCCCGTCGATGTCCCTGCAGCCCTGCCACCCTATTTGTTTGCTAGCCATGCATCCTCGCGCAGCATTTCACGTGAAGACGACAAACAATACGAAAATAAATGATCACACTAGAAATAGTAACTCATGCTTAGGATTATTTTTTAAACTATCCAATAAATCCTAACAAAGAAAGGGGATTTAAGGTATATGGAGCCTGGCATACCAACTGTCGCGCCATTTTGTTTTTTTCAAAATGTCGGCCACGCATGTAACCTATAAAAAAATCAGCTGTTCCCTACATTTTGACGAAAATAAACGTAGGGAACAGCTGATTTTTATTCTCGATTTCAGGTTTGGTCCCATAGTAAAAGTTGTTCATAATGACGAGTACAATGACCTCTTAAGAGGCTGTTGGTGTTTTTCCAATAACCCTGTATAACTCGATGGCTGATGACATCACTGCAACGGAAAATGTAATAGGGCCAAACCCCAAAAAGCGTCACGTTTCCGAGATATTATCATCGTTCAAAATTAATCACGTGACATCCATATTTTTTTGAACTTACGTCCATCTTGCTGCGTATTTATGTTTGAAATAATCACTCTGAAAGTTTAAAGTTATCAAACATGATGTGAGCAATGCACCTCCTCCTCAGAGTGTGGCCGAGTAACCCCGGAAGGCGTGGACCTCATAATTGACGGTAGACCAGCCAAACGAGGAGAGCTGCCGTGGCACGTCGGCATCTACAAGAAGGCTACAAACCCTTACATGCAGATCTGTGGCGGATCACTCGTTTCCAACAAGGTTGTTATTTCAGGTGAGTTCATCTGCCTCCTTAGGTCTTCTTTGGTGCCTTCTCCTTTTAGCGTGTTGATGGCCAATACAAGTGGACTCAGCACAGAATTCTGCTACGTGTTTGGCGCCATCACTAGCGTCCATCAGTTCCTGTAACGTGCAACTGGCAAGACACGTAGGACATTATATTGTATTGTATGTATTGTATTATTTGGGTTGTAAGTTTTTTTTTATTTACATTTTAACTAATTATTTTTTAGCTTGAGTACGTATACTTTTTATTATATTTGTTGGTATATTGGCGTGGCTAGCTGGCATATGGCAAATAATTTAATTTTATGTTCTGGTCTTGTAATGTTGATTACCGAATATAGGTACCTAGTATTGTATACAATAAAGTATTTTTTTTTAAATTGAACAGACAGCTGTGCTGCTGGGGAGTTTGTTGCGCCACTTCTTCTTCCCAGCGATAGCACTAGGAAGTGGTGAAGGGCGGGCGTTTTTTGGGGGACTGTCTTTTGTAATTTTGACGTTCAAAAAGTGCTGACTCTCAGCCTAATTTGAATAAATGACTTTAAATGACGGCACGGTTGGCGCAGTGGTTAAGCGATTGACTGCTGCGCTGCGTGTCGCGGGTTCGATTCCCGCACGGAACAAATATTTGTATGACCTACATGTATTTGTTCCGAGTCTGGGTGTTTTTCTATCTATAATATGTATGTATTTACAAAAAAAAAAAAAAAAATGTATATAAGTAGTTTATCAGCCATCTTGTTACCATAACACAAGCATTAGGTTGCTTAGCTTGGGACAAATGGTGCTGTGTGAAATGTCCAGGGATATTATTATTATTATTATTACTTTTGATTTTGATTTCATGTGTTTTATAAGGGCCTTGATGCCTGAAATAAATGTATAAATAAATAAAATTATAATAAGTGTCCCATCGTCTGTGGAACTGCACCACATTTACACTCCAAGGCGAGGTTGTCTATGAATCTCCACCTGAACAAGGTTTCCTTGCTTCGGCCAACCTAGGTCCGGAGTCTGTTCAAAGACTTCCAGGGTACCCAAGGCAACTCATGTCCTGGTGGGATATAAAGATCCTGGGTTCGATTCCCAGCCTTCCCAGGCTAGGCAGTGTTAGAGTGTTACAGCAAAGCTTTAAAGTTAAATTAATCGGTCAAGTGCGAGTTGAACTCGCGCACCGAGCTTTCCGTACAAATTTGTAGGTATGTAGGTAACTAAAAATTTACCTTGCTTCTTGCCAAATTTCATGATTCTACTAGGTCAACGGGAAGTACCCTATAGGGTTTGATTCTGGAACATAAACGCATGTATCTTTTGATTGCGTTGACTTAGAAGTTTATATTTTTCACTGCTTCAAGGAATTGCAGCCTTAAGTATTTTATATTAATTTCAACTTTATAACTCCACGCGTTCCTGAGAAAAAGGGCTTTGACAGATGGACAGAAAGACGGACAATGAAGTGATCTTATAAGGGTTCCGTTTTTCCTTTGAGGTATGGACCCCTAAAAAGGAGTTAATTAATTGCTTCCAGCTGCCCATTGCTTCTGGAACGACTTCAGCAAGCAACAGCCTGCCTCCATGTACGCGGTGGCGATCGGCAAGATCTACCGCCCCTGGAACAACGACAGAGATGTGGACGCGCAGAAGTCTGACGTAAGTTTTTCTTTTTCTCTTGTCATACTTGTCTTCTCTTGTCTTGGTTTACAGTTCAAGCAGTACGGTTATCAGGGCAGCGGGATCGTCCGAAAGGGTTACCGCTGCCCTGGAACAGAAAAGGTCTAAGGAAGGAACCACCCGTGTTCCTTCCTTAGACCTTTTCTGCTGCTGCTGGTTTTAGTCAGTAAGAGTCTGACACTCCCTTCCGCTCCATCCAGAGCGGGAAGGGGCAATTGATGATTTCCCATCAAAAAAAAAAAGCAGTACGGCTATGGAACGACGGTGTTGCCCGTGTCGGTAACGCTTGCACAATCGTTTGTATTTTCTCTTTTAAAATTATGATAAAAAAGGACTTCCTCCCTCCTTGAACATCATCATTATATTTTCTTTGCTCTTGTTTCATGTTTATTAAATTAAATGTATGTATTTATTTAGATTAGTAATATACTTTATGTATATATTTATTGTATAATGTAAATTGTACACTACAGACTATCCAGAGGCGTGCATTGGTTTTCAGAATAGGTAGGCAGGGATTTAATTAGACCAATCATGGGCGTAGCCAGTGCGGGGCCCTTGCCCCACCCTGCCGAGACACAGTTTTGGATGGAAGATTTCGTGGTGTAGGTAGGTGAGCAATAAGAAAGTGTTTTGGATTGTTCGAATTATACGTACAGATACAGGATGCTATAGGGTGTAACCTTTTTGTATGAAAAAATTAACTGGGGTAAGACCGCGGGTATAGTTTGCTAGTTACATATTATTTTAGACTGCCGCCCCACCCTGAGCCCATGGCTGGCTACGCCCATGAGACCAATGACAATGCGCGAATAGTACGGGAGCCGAGTAGGCCGTCTGGCGACCGCCTACTGCCGCGCGTGTTTGAATGAAGATTTTGTTTTTTGATAAGCATGACAATTTAGTGAGTTTCCTAATTGTGCGGCACACATACTAAAATGTAATTGACAGGATTATGGTGATTTTTCGCAGTAGGCACTGCTTAATGCCTTTATGCAATGCACGCCACTGAGAATACAGGACCTAAAGTATTCGTCTCTCCTTCATTTTAATCCATCCAAAGGTTGTCTTTTAAAAATCGCTCTTAGCGATAAGACCGCCCATTGTGTCACCCTTTGTAAAATGTAGATACTTATGTTCTGTAATTTATATGGTGTACATAATAAACAGTAGGTATTTCATTCTATTTTTTACTCTTGACCTTGGCACATCTAGCTCTCGTCATCCTCTGTACCGTAGCATATCTAATCAGCGTATGTACAGACGCCAGCACATCAAGTTACTACAATCTGTCAAATTTCTTTAATCAATTTTCAACTTTATCGCTTTAGTATTAAGGTTCAAAGTTGTTTGGGAAAATGTGACAGTTTCGGGTAGCTTGACCTGCTGGCGTCTGTACAACGTTCCCAACGTTAAAGCACAGATTACTAAATAAAGTCATCATTCACCTCGTTCCGGTTCGGACGACGTGACTCGACATATAATCAGCCTATAATGTTCCCACTGCTGGGACGCAGGCCTCTTCTCATTGAGAAGGACGTGGGCCGTAATCTACCACGCGGGCCCAGTGCGGGTGGGTAGATGTCTTCAAATTATCGGTTCTAGGACATGCCGGTATCTTCACGATGTTTTCTTTACCGTTTTGAGAGCAGCGGTGAGGAAATAATTTACAGACATTGGTATCGATATCACAACACGATAAAACAGATTTTATCAACTCACACTTCAAGTAGGTACCTAAAACTAAACTAAAAGTGAGCATTGCCCCCAAAAAAAATATCAAATAATTTTTATTTTTATTTTGTTGTGTTACATATCGATAGGTACCAATCACGTACCTATGCGGAGTTTCGCTAGCTAATAATAAATAAAAAGGTTTATTGCAGAAACTTGTAGAACTTTTACAATAAATCTTACATAGGTCCTGGGTCCTGGGTCATGGGTCCTTTTATGTAAGTATGCGTTGAGGCTGCCCCGCCACTGTAGCGCCTCGGGACTGTTCGCGGGGTGTGCACCGACTGCTTTCACGCGATGATGCGCCAACGGTGCGTGTCTCTACGCGGTGCGCAGACTGCGGGGCAGCGCCAACTCCGTCCCTGCGATGATCGCCAACAAGATTGCCCTTAAATCCGGCAATACTGCAGCAGACATATATTGTTACCTTGCGATTGTTCGTTTTTGTCTGTGCTTGTTATTAAATCTATATATATAAAATTCAAAGTCCTGACTGACTGACTGACTGACTGACTGACTGACTGACTGACTGACTGAGACATCAACGCACAGCCTAAACCGCTGGTCCTAGAGACATGAAAATTGGAGGGTGTATTCTTCGTGAAAAGTAGGTATCCACTAAGAAAGGGTTTTTCGAAATTCCACCCCTAAGAGGGTGAAATGGGGGGATTTTGTTTGTATGAAAAATCTTATTCCTTGAGTTAATAAACTTGAAACTTGGCACGAATACTTATCTAAGTAAATTATGAAGTTGGGCATTTTTTGGTTTTTTAAACTACCCCCTAAAAGGGGATTGGGAGGTTTCAAAGTTTGTATGGAAGAATTGTAGCGCGCGGTCCGATTTAATCGAAACTCAGTATTTATACCTAAAATTGAAAGGAAAGAATAATGTGTATCAGGGTTTTTCGAAAATCTACCCCTGACGGCCGGAAAAGGGGTAGTCAATTTTACAGGGGAGGATTTCACAGCGTGGTTAACTCGAAAATTGGTATAAATAATCTTTGAGTCAAGTTATGAACACATCCCAAATGATTTTTCAAAATTCCACCCCTGTGGGGGTGAAAGGCGGGGATACAGTTTATATGAAAAATCTTATTAATTTAGTTAATAAACTTGAAACTTGGCAACAATACTTGCCTAAGTAAGTAATAAAGTTTATCATTATAAGTTTTTCAAACTACCCCCAAAGGGGGATATAGGGGTGTTGAAGTTTGTGTGGAAGAAATTGAATGCGCGGTCCGATTAACTCGAAACTCAGTATTGATACTTTCGACAGAAAATAATTAATAATAAGTATGTAAAGTTGTCGAAAATTGACCCCTGACGGGGCAAAAAGGGGTAATTCGGTTTTTAGGGGAGGATTTGAACTTGAAACTGTACGTTACATTTTCACGCCTAAACCACTGAACTTCTGATTTAGCAAACAGATAGATGGCATCCTAGGGAAGCACATACTTTTTATCCTGGTAGCACGTTCCCGTGGGATAACTTCCGACATCCACGCGGGCGAAGCCGCGGGCAGAAGCTAGTCCTGTATGTTTCCTTTTATGTATACATATGTGTGTATGAGTCTAGTTACTTGAAATAAACTAATTTTATTTTTTTATGTACATTAAAGATATTATTCCTGTGCTAATGCTGCTAATCTAATTTGATCTTGTATATAATAATGCTCTTACGCTCATGCTTGTATTTATGATAAACAGGTCAAAGAAATAAAGCTCCCGGCCCGCTTCCAAGGAAGTGCAGCGAACTTCCAAGATGACATAGCTATGCTGATCCTGGAGACTACTTTCGTCTACAAAACATACGTCAGACCCGTCTGCTTGGATTTTGACATTAACTTTGACAGAAGGCAGCTGCAGCCAGGAAAGTTTGGGAAGGTGAGTGACACTTGACACTTGTGGCTATACTGTCAGACGATTCCGTGAGAATATCGTGATAAAAAGTATCCTATGTTGTGTTAATCTTTGTTATAAACTATCCGTGTGCCCAATTTTATCCATATCCGATGAGTAGTTTTTGCGTGAAAGAGTAACATGCATCCATCCATCCATACAAACTTTCGCGTTTATAATATTACTAGCAGCGCCCCGCGGTTTCACCCGCATAAGGGTCAACTCACACCGAAAGAGCGGCGAAGGGCAGCGAAGCGGAGCGCAGTTTCAGTTTCATATGAATTTTAACTTTATTATCATTAACATAATACTTATTATCGCATGAGAAACTCGAACGAGTCGCGCGGATGCCCGCGGCGCCGCAGGAATTCCGGGGAATTGCCTTCTCTACCGAGTGGTTGCGATAATAAGTATTATAATAATGAAAATAAAGTTAAAATTCATATGACACTGAAACTGCGCTCCGCTTCGACGCTCTTTTGGTGTGAGTTGAGCCTAAGTGTGAATCCCGTGGTAATCGGGATAAAAAATATCATACCTGTTATTCTGATGTATTATAAGATAAATTACTTACTGTAAAGTTTCATTAAAATCCGTTCAGTAATTTTTGCGTGAAAGAGTAACAAACATCCATTCATCCATCCATCCTCACAAACTTTCGCGTTTATAATACCTATTAGTACGATAGTAGAACTTAAACATAATTGTCTAAGTGTGGATGTAATATAGATAGACATCTGCGTAACCCTTCAGGGAATGTGGGCGTGATGTACAGACGCCAGCACATCAACCTACTACAATCTGTGAAATTTCTTTAATAGATTTTCAACTTTATCGCTAAAGCATTAAGGTTCAAGGTTGATTGGGAAAATTTGACAGTTTCGGGTAGCTTGACCTGCTGGCGTCCGTACGTTGATAAAGAACTGCATCGTCTTCCTAGTCCTTTCCCAACTATGTTGGGATCGGCTTCCAATCTAACCGAATGCAGCTGAATACCAGCATTTTATGAACAGACGCCAGCAGGTCAAGCTACCCGAAACTGTAAAATTCTTCAACCTTGAACCTAATGTTTTTTCGATAAAGTTGAAAATCTATTGAAGAAATTTGACAGATTGTAGTAACTTGATGTGCTGCCGTCTGTACAGTCACGAGCAAAAGTATGGTCTCAGCTTTAGGTATACAAAAGCGATTTACTCCTTTATTTTTTAATGAAATTGTATGTTGTTATGAACATGGCATTTTCGAACCTTTAGGTTTACGTAATGTGTCGTATTTCAACGTTGCATTCGTTATTTCACGAAAAAATCACAATTGAAAGTTGCCAAGTGTTGACATATTGGTGCTCGGGACTGTACACAAAACGAGTCGACGACATATCAAGCTATTATAGCTATGCTATATCTACTTAAAGAAATGAAGCTAATATTGGAACGACAGCGATAAAATTAAACAAAAAAATATATCCTACTTAATATTATAAATGCGAAAGTTTGTATGTATGGATGTTTGTTACTCTTTCACGCAAAAACTACTGAACAGATTTTGACGAAATTTAGCACACAGATAGTTTATAACCAGGATTAACATATAGGATACTTTTTATCCCGACATTCCCACGGGATCGAAACTTATGCGGGTGAAACCGCGAGGCGCAGCTAGTAACAGAATAAATTTATTATTCAAAATAAACTTTACTTTTTTTTCTGGACAACCTCCACAACCCAGTTACTGGGTAACACGATATATTATGTAGGTAGTAGTATAAGCATTGTGTTGTGTTCTGTTTCTGTTTAATATCTTATTATTTCCCACCTAGGTGGCAGGTTGGGGCCTCACATCAGAAAACGGGCAGGCCTCTCAGATCCTCAAGGTCGTTGAACTGCCCTACGTGGACATTGAGGAATGCATCACATCATCACCACCAGGCTTCAGAGAGTATATCACCAGCGATAAGATTTGTGCAGGTTATGGGAATGGTGAGTCCGTTAAGCACTTCTTCTTAACGTGCAGTGCGATTCTGTAACCATCTCACCGTGAAAACTTAGGTGAAGTGAGCGTGGAGTGAGCTGTAATTCCAACTAATGCTAATTGCTAAGGGATTGACACTATTGACAGCTCACTCTAAGCTCACTTCACTTAACTTTTCACGGTGAGATTTTTACAGAATCGATCGGCAGGCCCATTCAACTATTTAAAAAAATGCTAGGGATAGACACTATTGACAGCTCACGTCAAGGTTACTTCACTTAACTTTTCACGGTGATATTTATAATGAATAGTTCATTTAATGAATGATGCATGAGTCTTTTAATCTGTTGTTCCAGGTACGGCACTCTGCAAAGGCGACAGTGGTGGCGGACTAGCGGTTCCTGAGATTGAACGAGGCTCGGAACGTTACTACCTCAGAGGCATTGTGTCCACAGCCCCGAATAATGAAAACCTTTGTAATAGCCACACACTTACTTCGTTCACGCAAATAATCAAACATGAACATTTTATTAAAGAGTATCTTTAGTTAGAGCTATGTTTAATTTTAGTTCTAAGTGACATAGCAATAAGAAATGGTTGTGATTTGTAATGAATTTTATGATGAAATAAAATAATGTTTTGATACTTTTATTTACATATACCTTGATTTTTTCCTTTTATCTATTTATTCTGAATTTCACTCATAAAATTATATGTAAGTATATAATAGATTCATGTTTGCCAAAAAATCGGGAAAATCCAGTTAAAGTATGGCAAGCATTTTACTTACTGTCAGCTGATTATTGACAGATAAGATTTTTGATTGACAGAAACGTGACTTGAGTGATGTCCTAAAACTTACTATATAATACCACATGATAAGCGATGTATTAATAATAATTGCAAGTAACTTTTTACAACAAATTACTTCACTTCTTCGAAACTTCAAAAGTCAAATGACTTTACTTAAAGCCTATTTACATTGCATGCATGCATTATAAAGCGCTGATTAATAATTATAGTGCTGCTGTCATAGACCAATAAGTAGTGTTAAAGTAATGAAGAATCTTCTAAATCTAAACATCGCTTACGTTACTAGAAGCATTAACTAATTAGCAGTACGGGCAGAATTTAGCGAGTCATCGTTCTCTTTCCATTACACGGCAATAACCTTCCTATTCTATGCCTTTTCCCGAATGATCCAAATGATGATTTTTAATAAGTAAAAATAAGCAATATTACTTTTTTTTACAAACAGCGCTAATTGCGTAACCCACTATCAATCTCAATCTGAATCATTTTGATGGGCATAGCTAATTCATTGCGTCATATGTTCGAAAAAAAATTCTGCTCAACAATGTAAACAACGCAATGAATATTATGGTTGGACTGCCAAAATTAAAGCCATTGCTACTGTTAGTTAGTTAGTGTGTTACGCAATTACCCAGATGGTTTGATTTAATAAATTTCTATGCTGATCACATTTGGTATATTCCCATCGCAAGATAACAAAAATAGAGTACGAAGAGGAGTAAACGAAATAGGAAAATTCATTTTAAATCATAAGTACTAAAGTTTGTAACCAGGTTTAGTATTCATGAAATTTGTATTTTTTTTCTTTTATCTAGAGATGAACAAACTTCTAATACTAAATAAACTAACCAACTATTAAAATAAAAATGTAATATCCTAACCTAACTAATTCTCTGGCCAAGATAAAAGCCAGTCCTTGGGTCATGAGAAGTGTCAACCAGCCGTTGGGACTTTCGATATTTCATTGAACAAACCAAGAGCACTCGGGCCCCACGGCCCACGTTATAATTACCGAAAATGAAATTAGTAACAATCAACCATCACTATCGCTAGTTTCGCGCTGTCAAAATAATGACAATGTCTGTCAATCATTGTCAGATAATGTCAACAGCCGACTGTAAGTTGCATTGAGTAAGTTGCGAAATTCCATTTAAAAATATTGTTTTGTAATGGAAATGTGAAAATTATAAAAGAAAAATGGAGGAAAATAAAGTAGAAACGAATGTTGCGAATGAGCGCAAGTTCCCTACGAGAAAAATCGCCAGATTCTGTCTCATCGCTGCAATCGGTAAGTATTTAGCATTTTTCCGGTTTTTACTACGCTTTAAACCTATTAAATACGATATCATAAAGTTATGGACTCTTCAAATCCGTTCACTGTGCCAATTCGATCATTGAGATTACAAAAAACATCATAGCAAGCTTAGACAAAAAGCATTTTCCAAAAATTCAAAATCATGTTTTTTTGCTTGAGTGGTTTAAAAAAATTAATTAAAAAGTCACCAAATCGATTGGCTACGCTTATTAACTTTCCACGGAATCAAATCATTTTCACTACAGACATGTTTTTGATAAGGATCATTGTAAAACTCCATTGTTTCATTATGTTATGAATATTATTAATAACTGACTTATCGACTGCATCGTGGGTCTAGTGGTCGCAAACGAATCCACCCCGGACCTCGTGCTCAGCACTACTGCTGTCCTGGGTTCAATTTCCAAACCCCTGAGAAGAAATGATGAAACAAACTCAAGGGTCCACATTTTGATTAGTGCCTGTAATAATCTTTTGGAGAATGAACCACAAACCACCAATGTTAAAATTTCACTCTTCATATCTATGGTTAAAAACAAATGCAAATTTTTAGGTCCCAAAGCATGCAACCCACACAATCTAAAGATTCGTGTTTTTAGTTTAAAGGTATTTCTTGCAACCTCTGTAACTTATTTCTTGTGTCATTTTATATTTCTATAATAGTTTGTTACCACTTAATTTTTATATAAATTTCGTTCCTACCTTAGGTTCAGTGGCATGCATTGCATAAAGGCATATAAGCAGTGCCTACCTCGATAAATCACCATATGCCTGTCAATTACATATTAGTGTGTGTGCCCCACACTAAAGAAACTCACTAAATTATCATACCTAACAAAAATCTTAATCTTCAGTCGCCAAACTGCCTACTCGGCTCCCGTATTATTCGCACATTGTCATTGGTCTTTACTCGTTCAAGTTAATACAACGAAATTAAATTCCTGCCTACCTATTCTGAAAACTAATGCATGCCACTGCTTAGGTTATCGCTGTATTTGAGAATGTTGTTGTTACCTGTTATTGATAACTGTGTAAGCCCACGACTGTTATCTACTGTTGTTTGATGTTTTGTATACAGAAGCTGTTGGAGGACCTTTATAAATAAATAAATAAATGCAGTATAAAACTGTCACAGTAAAATGTATTACTGAGGGGCAATTCTCACAATTTTATGAACATTCACAGTATGATCTTAGTCTGAATCTGTCAAAATTACCTCTAAATTCTCTACATTCTTGTCAAGTTTTTGACATTGAATGCCTGGCTTATAATTACACTGAAACACGAATGGAAAAATCAGAATGAATGAATGAATGACTTTATTTTGTAAGTATGTTTGTACAAACACTTTTACACGTCAATCATATTTTAAAACTAGATGAGTTCGGCGTTTCCTATTTGACTAGTCTGAGAAAAAGGCTGAAACAAACTCAGAGGTCACAGTTTCTTTTAAAGTCCAGACATAATCTTGGTCAGATCTTATAAAGACCATGTAGATCGATGTCTGAGATGGTCTTTTGAGTGCATGAATTGGTCAGAAATTGTGCAGCTCAACTCAAAACTTAAGGAGCTCAATGATTCAACCAAAGAAAGGAAATTTGGGTAGGCCTCATGCTGCCAGACCATGACAAACACTAACAGAACAGAGAGAACAATAAAAATAATTTTTATATAATAAAATAGTTTTTATTCAATACACGAGTTTTTTGTAAAATGTCCCTGTAAATTCTTTTCTCTTGATCTGGCATCCAAATATAGGCATAAATAATTACCTATTTAAGTTAATATAGTATTTTATTATGTTGAATTTAATTTTAATTTAATAATATGGTTAAATTAATGTAAGTGTGTGTAATGTAATGATATATAATATAATTGAAATAATAAATGTAACTACATAATAGGAATTTTAAGTAATAGGTAAGTAATGTAATGTGTGTGTCAAAGTAGATATACATATATTATGGATGAAAAGTCAAAGTATAATTATATTGTATTATTATTGTAATGTGATTAATGTTAAATTTTGAAAATGAATGTAATGCTAATTGTAAATTCATGTAATTATAATTAGAAAATTGTTTTTGCATACCGTTAAAACGGTGAGACATGTAGCACTATAATTATAATTATGAACACCTCTATAATATACCATGTTTCTGGCAAATAAATAAAATAAAATAAATTACAACTTAAAAAAAATTACCAGTAGTTTTGGTTTAAAACCAAACTACTGAACCGTTTTTGATGAAATTTCTATGGGACCAATCTGAAAGTATGTCCTTACAAATAAAAAAAGGGATTTTGCAAATCGGCTTAAGTATAAATCACAGAGTCCTGAGGTAACAAACATAAAAAAAATGACGAATTGAGAACCTCCTCCTTTTTTGAAGTTGGTTAAAAATAAAATCTATAATATAAAAATGAATCGCTGAATGTGTTGCTAAGCGCAAATCTCGAGAACAGCTGAACCGATTTCGTTAATTCTTTTTTTTTAATATTCATTGCAGTAGAATTTTTTAGACTTTTTCAGACAATTTTTTAATTTTTTTAAGAATTGCCTGAGAAAGTCTAAAAACAACACTTTTCTATACTCCCATACAAACGAATACAAATTTTGTTTCGGGCTGGGTCGGGGGTACAAGAAATTTCACACGGACGAAGTCGCGGGCAGAAACTACTCTATTATAAATATAATTATATTTATGTTATTTAAAAAAAACGGTTCTTATTTTTTCCAGCGCTGACTCTCGGTTACACCCACTACTGCTACGTGTCTACCCTCTTTGAGAATGACCGCAACTTCTCCTTCTTATCCGAGTTAGAGAGAGAAATGTCTCTCCGCACAGAGATGGGTTTCTACTACTCGTACTTTAAGACCGTGGTGGAAGAGAAGCCGTTCGTAGCCGGGATCTCTAAGTTAATGTACGATAAACTGGTGGAATATCCGAAGGACGTGAACGCCTTTAATCGGTTCAATATTCATCCGGAGGTGAGTTTATTTATACATGCCAATCTTTAATAGACTACTGCATTACATCCTGGGGAGGTGCCGTGCCGCCAAGACTCACCTCATTGAAGCTGAGAGGGCACAGCGTGCTATCCTCAAAGTTGGCGCCGGTCTCCCTTACCTATTTCCAACCGTAGACCTTTTTAAGAGCTGGGATTTACTTACTGTTAGGCAAACCTTTATACTGCGTACGGTGCTTAAACAACACTCCTTGTTGCAATACGATCCGAATTATTTTAGGGATAAGCGCCGTAAAGGCAGAATATGCCAAACTCAACCTTACAGCTCTGCACACTCACGTAATTTCTTTTTCTTTCTCGGACCATATCTGTAGAATAAGCTTAATATCATCCTTAATATTTATCCTCTAACTAAATACAATTGTAAAATTTCTGTCACTTCATTCTTAAAAACTCTAGACTATCAGGGAACTGAGAACTTGTTGATCCCCCTCAGATAGACTATCTTTATACTAATTAATCATCCTCTCTGCTGCTTCTACATACCATCTACCATTCTCGCACCACACTCGCTCAAACAACCACTCACATCTTACATCTCTTACATCTTTTCATACACTTTCTCCGGCCACTCACTTCCCACAAACTCTGGTATTCCCATCATTTTTTTTAGTATTTTTTATTGTTATTTTTACATTTGTTACTAAATTTTATATTATTATGTTTATTCATGTATAGTTCGTTAAGTATCCTGCATTGTTTTATGTCGTGTATCCAAAAAAAACAGGCATATAGCCGCGGGAGGGCCCTGGTGACCTGTAATACATGTTATTATATAAACCTATCTCAGGCTCCAGTCTCTCACAAAGTTAGCCTCTTGTTCTTGCACTACTGTCAAACTCTAGCATTATTTTCATAACTTGTGTAGAGAAAATAAACGTTTTATATTATTATTATATTATTTATATATCCTCCTACTGTAAAAAATTACTTCATGTGCTGATTTCCATCCTTCTTGTGCGCGGTGGACATCGAACGGGCGGCGATGGAACACGCTCGTCGACTCCATAGTTCCATTACTCCATCCAAATTGCCTCCAGGTCTCGATCCCATGGGAATGTCGGGTTGGAAGTATCCTGTGTTCTAACCCGGGACATGGTCTACCAAAGTGCCAGATCTCATCCAGATTTGTTCAGCCGTTTTGGCGTGAAAGCGTAACGAGCAAACTCACAAATAAATAAACGAACACACTTTCGTATTTATAATGTTGGACAGAAAGGATAAAGGGAGGTGGAGGAAGGTGGTTGGAGGAAGGTTGGATATTAATTAGGATAGAAGAACTAAATTATGCTAATTATAACCCACACACTACACACCCTCACACTTCACACTCTCACCCACACACACACACACACGTACACGCGCGATAAACCAAAAAAACATATTCATTTTCCACATTTTCATAATCCCATCTAAAACCTGTTACAGGTGATGATCGGAGCACTATACCGTTACTTCGAGCCCTATTTAAACACGACAACTCACCGCAAATGCCACATGGTGGACAGGGGCGAAGGCCTAGCGCCTGTGGAAAGCTGCGTAGGGCTCGGACAGCCTATATTCTTCTATTTGGAGGCCGTGTGGTGGTTAGCGGGGTTGACTGTGGCAGCCCTGTTCCTACATGCTGCTGCGTTAAGGTAATAGGCTAGATGCCTAAAAATATCTGATTAGTCCGTCAGTTAGATTATCAAAAAATATTGGACCCGTATTTTTTCTTTTGTCAATTATTTAAAAAATGATAAAGATATCGCCCGTTAAACTTCCGCGTGACGTCACGCCTTGCACTCCCAAAGTTAGACGCGCTTTATCTTTGTCATTTTTTGTTAGATTGACAAAAGAAAAAATATGTGTCCATTATTTTTCGATAATCTAACTGACGGACTAAATATTATTATTATTTTTTTACCCAGGAAACTACCCTATTCTATGGACTAAGGCCTATGATCTCTACAACCAAGTTTCTTGGTAAGACGAGACCTCTTCGTGAAAATATGTCTGACTTTCGGGCTTCTGACTAACCGTAACGACCGTCAAAGATCTACAAATGACAGCCGGAACCAACGGCTTAACGTCCTTTCCGAAGCACGGAAGGTATGATTTGGATGGTCAGCATCCACGGACCAAATCCTCTGCAAGTCCGACCTTGATCGACCGACCCGTGCGTCTTTTTTTTCACCACGAGCCCCTTTGTATTTATTAATTTATCCTCACACTGGATCGCCATACAGCAGTAACACCAATAAAGCAAAAAATCACTTAATGTGCTGCTTTCCATCCATCCTGTGCGCGGTGGACATCGAACGAGAGACGATGGATCACGCACGCTCACGCAGCGTATAGTAACCGGCATGAGTCGTGAGCACAAACTGACACCTGCGCAGTAGTTCATTTTTCGGTCTCTTTGGCGGAATGAAGAAGGCGGGGGGCACCGAGGCTGCACGCGATTGGTTCGTCTGTCGATGCTCGTCGTCTATTGGACTCTCACGTGTCATTCGGCTACTGTAGGTACACTTTCGTGCACTTTTAGTGACTTGTTTTTAATTTTGAAATAGTTTATTTTTGTTAATTCGTACCTATTTGTTAAGTCAAAGTAACGGTTAAATTTGTTTCTTCACTATTTTAGCAGTTACTTGAATGAAGAAAACATTTGCCGTAGTATCAGTAAAGGTCAAGTAAAAGTTAATACTTTGACCGATTGTGTTGATGAAGAAACTGGCCGTAAGTCACAAAGGCCTACAACATTACTGTATCAAAGTAAAATTTCAAGTACCACTAATATTTTAATGATAGTTTGCGTAAGTACCTATCAATGATTTGAGCAAAAGCGGTACTAAATAAATTTGGCCGAAAGTGTACATACGCGAGCTTGCCCCCACTACTGCCCATCTGTGCTCACGACTCGTGCCGGGCATTATACTGTATTGTATTTTTATTTCCCATGTAAAGGTCTGCACACAGCGGGCGGGGCTCGGCGGGACGGGACGGCGACGCGGCGCTGGCGCGGTGGCAGTGTTCTTCTAGTACATTACAACTGCTCAGCGTCGCGTCGCCGTTCCGTCCCGCCGCGCCCCGCCCGCTGTGTGCAGAGACCTTTATAGGGGGCGTGCCTATTGCCGTCAACCAGGCACAAATCCTCCAAGCTGCTATTGAGAAATTCCTAATGGAAAATACCACTAACAATTGGCCAGACCTAGGAATCGAACCCAAGACCTCATTTTATTTTAAAGCAGTTTTTTTTGCGATCATCAACATCAGCTTATAGCAGTCCACTAGTGGACATACGCCTCTCTGCACGACATTCTTTTTCATTCATTCGCCATTTGGACGACACGGTTGGCGCAGTGCAGTGGCAGTGGCTGAGCGATCGACTGCTGCGCTGCGTCTCGTGGGTTCAATTCCCGCACGGAACAAATATTTGTATTGCCTGCAGGTAGTTGTTCCGGGTCTGGCTGTTTGTGTATGTGAGTTATGTTTGTAAACGTACCCACGATACAGGAGTAATTCCTAGTGGGGGCAAAAAAATAAAATATTCAACTCGATTTTCGGCAACTCTCATCCAGCTGCTACCAGCCATCCTGCGAAGATCGTCGCTCCACCTAGCCCGAGGGCGTCCCACCTCACGTTTACCGATTCGCGGTCTCCACTCAAGAACACGTCTCATCACCACAACGGTCATCGGTTTTTTACGAGATGACAACGTTTTTTTTTTTTATTATTTTTCTAGCCACAGCATTCTAGGAGGTTTGCTAGCAGTCGCTCAGTACTTCGCGAACCATTGTGAATGTACCCGAGTACAGTGGGCCCCCAACGAACGCGAGAACTTCGCGGCCCCTCTCCTGTTGCTGCAGGCTTGGCTGGTCTCTATGCAGTTGAGGGACAAGACACGGAGGACAACTTTCCAATTACAGGTACGGATATTGTGGTGTAATTACTCGAGAATGACAACATTTTGGTTTGAAGAAATTGAAGGTACAAACTATATACAAACTGGCAGCGCCCCGCGTTTTCACCCGCATAAGTCTCGATCCCGTGGGCATTTCGGGAAAAACAGTATTCTATATGTTAACCCTGGTTATAAACTATCTGTGTGGAAAATATCATCCAAATCCGTTCAGTAGTTTTGGCGTGAAAGGGTAACAAACATCCATCCATCCTCACAAACGTTTGCGTTTATAATATTGCTAGCAGCTCCCCGCGATTTCACCCGCATAAGTGGCGATCCCGTGGGAATATGGGGATAAAAAGTATCCTATGTGAAGGGCGGGCGTTTTTGGGGGACTGTCTTTTGTAATTTTGACGTTCAAAAAGTGCTGATTCTCTGCCTAATTTGAATAAATGACTTTTGATTTTGATTTTTAATCCTGGTTATAAACTATCTGTGTGCCAAATTTCATCCAAATCCGTTCAGTAGTTTTGGCGTGAAAGGGTAACAAACATCCATCCATCCTCACAAACTTTCTCGTTTATAATATTGCTAGCAGCTCCCCGCGGTTTCACCCGCATAAGTGGCGATCCCGTGGGAATATCGGGATAAAAAGTATCCTATGTGTTAATCCTGGTTATAAACTATCTGTGTGCCAAATTTTATCGAAATCCGTTTAGAAGTTTTTGCATGAAAGAGTAACAAACATCCATCTATCCTCACAAACTTTCGCGTTTAAAATATTAGTGTGATTAGTAGTAAAGTATATAAATAAATAATACATCTTTCTCTTGTTCCAGGTGTCAATATTCATATTGAATTGTCTATGCCTCCTGTTCTGGCAATTCAGTCAATTCATATTTCTCACACAAACAGCCATTTTCTTCGTCATGGAACAATTCAGAATTATCGATATCAAAGCTCTCTGCATCTTCTTACATTCCCACTTCTGCGGCCTGCACATGGCAGTATTACTATTACAAGGCAATGACATGCTAAAATCGTCCTTATACGCATCCTTCTTCGTCATAGTCTCAGCGTACTGTTTGTTCTTCAGCTCTTTACGCGTTAAGGTTCATAATCGCGTGGATTTGTTCGTGGAATTGTGGCTGATTTTCCTAAGAATTGCTATAGTCGTTTTAGCAGCGTTTTATTTGAAAAAGTTGATTAGTAATTTCCTAGAAGTGGAGGAAGATAGTCATGTGTGGGATATATTGTATTCGAAATTCACGAATTTTAAAACTTTTCATACTCTAATTTATACTTGCGCTGTGGTGTTCGACTTTTTGCCCTGGAGTGCAGTAAAAAAACTCTTTAAATCATTTTTAATCCCCTTCGCTGTGCTAAGCATACTAAATGTATGCAACCGTTGGATGACCGACGCGGTAGAAGACTGTAGAAAAGAGATAGACGATCGCACGCGAACGATAGAAAAGGACAGCAACACTTCTGACGAGTCCGACTCTGGCGTGGAAAATTCTGACAGCAAACTTCGTCAGCGGAAGCCAGTTACAGATTTAGACGTTATAGACAAAGAGATAACGTCTAAATTTGAATGCGAGGATAATGAAGATGGGGATGTTTTTTTGATGTTTTTGCGTCGTATAAAAGCGGAGCCCGCCATATTTTATAATATCTCTCAAATGGCTGTGTTTGGTGTCATGGCGGCGCTAATTATGAGGCTGAAGTTTTTGTTCACGACGCAATTGTGCGTTGTCTCGTCGTTAATGATGAATAGTAATTACTACGCGTGAGTATTTTATATGCTTTATTTATATTAGAAGGAGCAGTGGTGTCAAAAATGTAGAAAAATTAGATGGTTTTTGACAGATTGCGACTGAGGTCATACTGTGAACGTTCTTAAAATTACGAGAATTGCCCCTCTGTTCATAAACAGAGGGGCAATTCTCGTAATTCCTCACCATGTGTTTCCAGATTACCGCGGTCGTACAAGCGATTCCTGCCAGTCTTCTGGGTCGTGTGCATGTGTCCGTTGGTCCACGATTTGTTCCAGAGCATGTCACATGAAATGTCACACATTGGTGAGTAGCATTACATAACATACATACATCATCACCATCTAATGTTCCCACTGCTGGGACTCAAGCTCTCTGCGAGTGGGCAGTTATCCACCACGCGGGCCCAGTGCGTGTTGGTAGACGTCACATGTCTTCGAATTTTTGCCCGACCCGGGAATCGAGCCCAGGAACTCACGCTCAGCAGTCGTGACCACGAGACCATCGGGGATGCTAATAAATACATAAACACACGTTTTTTTCCCATGAGAGTACGCAAAAACTAAATAAAACCTTTATTTTTCCAGGCGAATTCAGTGACGTCAACCAGGAACAGCTACTGGAATGGATTCGAACCGACACACCGGTGGGGGCAGCATTCGCTGGCTCTATGCCGGTCCTAGCCACTATCATGCTGGTCACACGACGCCCTATAGTGTCGCACCCGCATTACGAACACTTGGAGGCACGGTATGTACCTTATCACTGTGGGAGCAGCATTTGCTGGCTATATCATGCCGGTCACACGACGCCCTATAGTGTCACACCCACATTACGAACACTTGGAAGCTCATTATGTACTTTATCACTGTGGGAGCAGCATTTGCAGGCTCTTTCATGCTGGTCACACTACGCCCTATAGTGTCACACCCACATTACGAACACTTGGAGGCGCGGTATGTACCTTATCACTTACTAGCGAGTAGAAGGGGCTTCTATGCCGGTCCTAGCACTGTCATGCTGGTCACACGACGCCCTATAGTGTCGCACCCGCATTACGAACACTTGGAGGCACGGTATGTACCTTATCACTGTGGGAGCAGCATTTGCAGGCTATATCATGCCGGTCACACGACGCCCTATAGTGTCACACCCACATTACGAACACTTGGAGGCGCGGTATGTATGCCATAATATCACGCCAATATTCCTCTTCTCTTCTCACTGAACTTAAACTTAGTTTAGTTTGTGAACAAGGGAATCGGCGCGTGAGAGATTTACAAAAACTAGACATTTGTACAATAATTATTTGTGGGTAGATAAAAAATTATAATACAAACAACTCAATGTTCGCTTGATACACGCCCACGGGCTCAAAACATCAACACATGGTAATATAGCGTTGTGCATATTATTTTTTTGCTTTTTAACGACTAACGTTTCAAAATGGCCGCCGACGTGGAGCAAATAATATTAATGATTTTTGATCGACAAATGTCGTTCGCGAACAAAGACACTAATTTCTCATAACACGATACTACGCCGCTCTCCGCCCAAGTCCCTAGTGTCCTCGTCTGCACCAGCTAACCCATTTTACCATGTACAGTCACGAGCAAAAGTATGCAGAAAGAAAGCAGCAGAAAGTATGCAGTATGAAGTATGTATGTAGTAAGCGTCATAGTAAACGACCCATCCCAACACTTAAAGATTATCGCCCGAGCGACGGCAGGCGCGTCACGTGACTCTGGCCCCGAGCAGCTCCCTCCCCTGCCGCCGCACCCATATCTGCCCGAGCATCCACCGATCCACCGATCCACCGATCACATATTATTATTTGCATGTTTTTAATAATATGGTCTTTTTTCGGCTTCTGGCCGAACCATATACCAAGAATAACTTTCAAAAAGACAGTTTACGTACGGTTGAGGATACGAACCCGCATCATCAGACGCCAGCCGATCATTTAGACCGCGCCTTATACCACTAGGCTATTGGCTCAGTTGTCAATCTCAACGAAAATTCTAACAGCATTACTCCTTTTATCGAACAAGGTTGATAACGGCCTAATCTTCGAGGTATTAAGGTTTAAATTTCAACATCCACGTAACTCCTCAATTAACTAAAAGATAAGGTTGAAATTAGCATAGATTTCTTGTTTGGTTGAATAGAATGTGCTTGATTCCGATTATTGCACTACCGTCATTTTACTTCAGAAACTTAACTGCTGTATGAACTGCGTGTTAAGGTTGAATTTAGAATACTTCTTCGCCTTATTTACTAAACTGTGATTGAGGGTATAATTACTTTACAAATCGTTTCGTTTTCGTGCCGATCCGCTTGTGTGTAATATCTTCGTCGTAATATTATCCGATTTATTAAGTTTTTGAACAGTCGATTTTATTAACCGATAGTATGGTGCGATTAACTACTTTTTTCAAGGCTAAAATTGTTGTTCTCTGAGAACAGGAACAAAGCATAAAGAAAATATCACGAGATATGGGCATAACGGTAAGATTTATTGCACTATTACTTACAAGTTGTTTTTTTTTTATGTATTTCTAATATTATCATTTTCATTACAGAGAAAAACAGTTCGTAGATTGATACAAAGGTATCAAGCGACGGGTGATGTGAAATGTGATCGCCAAGGCCCTCGTCCAATTGCTTACACTAATGAATCGGAGCGACACCGTAACATTGTGGAAGTTCACTCGGTGGAACCCTTCAAAACTACGCGTTCAAGTGCTGAAACTTTTGGAGTGTCGCTTAGCACTGATGTAGCGTGTGTGCTGCATGCTTTAATATGGTTTTGGGCAGGAAGTCCTCTTCAAGAAGTGATAGACAGTGACGGTCATCCTCTTCGTTATTATTAGGGTTTTACTCAGCAGATTCATTGTGTAACTTATCTGATAAAATTTCATTGGAACATGATCAAGTGTTAATAATTCCCAATATTTGTGGGATCATTAGTAGTTAATCAAAAATAAACAACCTTTATTAATATTAATCCAGTTACTCCTGTTTACAAGTAGTCTTTTAATGTGTTAACGATGCACCATCTGACCTCACATATTTTTCTATAATATTGTGTTAAATGGGTTATAAGAAAATGTGATAAAAGAGAAAGATGTATATTGCTATACTGTATAGTTTAGCATGTTGGTTCTTCCTCTGTAATTCACAGGCACGAATGACAACATTTCATTTTTTTAACAAGGGTTTTTGTCCCATAAGATCATACAGAGTATAAAAAATTATGTTTTCACAACTTTAAAAATATATAGCACGTTATTTTTCTCTATATACTTTTATTTACATTTTATCGAACTAACGCTAATATATACTAGTATATACAAGTATATAATACGAAAAAATATAGAAAAAACTGAAACAACTTTAAATAAATAAATATTGTAGTTATGTTTCTAGAAATATCTATAAACGAACCGTTATACCTCACCCAGGGTATTTATTTTGTGTTTAGTTAATATTCTAAGTAAATAACCCCAATTTAACACAGATAGAAAACTGTATACTCAACCAGGAAGTGGATTCCATGAAGTCCTAGAAATGTAAATAAAGAAATAAATGAATATTGTTTATGCAACATGCCTAGCTTTTCTTACAAACCTCATTCCTAATTTAACATTTGATTTCTTAAATAATAATTAACGAAAATCACATAATAACCTAAAAAATAATAATAAAGAACTTAAATTAGAAAAAATCAAACATCTCATTCGCGGATTTGAACTCGTGACCATCGTATTGCTAAGCCGCAGTCTTAACCACTAGACCAACGCGCCATTCACGTTATACTACAAAAAACTTAAGCGGTTTGATGTCATTAACCAAGGGGGGTTCCGTTTCTCTGGAGCTTAGTGTACACACTCGGCTTTATTCAAAAGCGATTTACTCCTGTATTTTGTAATGAAATTTGATGTTGTTACGAACATAGCATTTTCGAACCCATAGGCTTATGTGATGTGTCGTATTTCAACGTTGCATTCGTTATTTCACGAAAAAATCTAATTTAAAGTTGCCAAGTGTTGACATATTGGTGCTCGTGACTGTAATACCACATCTATCCTTACAGAGAGCGAGCATACGCCGTCCATAAGATGTACGGGCGGTTCCCTCCTCACGAGCTTTACCAAGAGTTGACGAAGCTAAAGGCGACATATCTCGTAGTTGAGACAATGTACTGCTATGGAAGGAGTAGGTAAGTCACAAAACCCACGTATCAAGGAATATGACTCCAAACGGCGCTAAAAAGTTTAAATTACTAGCAGCGCCCCGCGGTTTCACCCGCATAAGTGTGGATCCCGTGGGAATATCGAGATAAAAATCCAAAGTTTATCTTTAATTTCGGAGCTCGGTGTCGTTGGTTCTGCATTTTCGTTTTTGCCACCGACTTCCGAAAAGTTATTTTTCACTTTGTAGTGTTGGTTGTTTTTTTTTTTGTGTAAATGTTTTTAATTTTTCACTTTTTAGCTGTACAGACGTCAGCATATCAAGCTACTACAATCTGTCAAATTTCTTTAATAGATTTTCAACTTCATCGGATAAGTGTTAAGGTTCAAGGTTGATTGGGAAAATTTGACAGTTTCGGGTAGCTTGATCTGCTGGCATCTATACCTATCCCACACAAATTCATATAACACTACTTGCTATGCACATATCAGTGACAGGAAAAAATCAATCTGCCTACCCTTTTCCCAACTATGTTGGGGTCGGATTCCAGTCTAACCGGATGCAGCTGAATACCAGTATTTTACATGGAGCGACTGCCTATCTGACCTCCACAACCCAGTTACTGGGTAATACGATACCCCTTGGTAAGACTGATTGTCAGACTTTCGGGCTTCTGACGACCCGTAACGACTGTCAAAGATCCACGAATGACAGCCGGGACCAACGGCTTAACGTGCTTTTCGAGGCACGGAGGGGTCTTGGTATGTAAAGATGGTCACCCATCCACGGACCAACCGCGGCAAGCGTAGCTTAACCTGATCGATTGACCCGTGCAGCTGTTATTACTGAACCACAAGCCCTTGGAATATCACTGACAGGAAGTTTTTTAATTATTTTTTTTTTAATTTAAATTATGATCTTCATTCCATCGTTTCAGCACTGGTTGTTCATTTAAAGACATCTGGGACGTGGAAGCCCCGTGGCTCAGCAACCGGCCGTCCATGTGCCATACTCTGCTGACCCAGCCGGTGGAACATTTCTACCCAGTGTTCAGAAACGACCACTACGCTGTGTTCAATGTTCACGACTACAGCGTGAGGTGAGTCGTCAATTTGAAACATAAATAAAATTTGAATATAATTTATGTAGTTGTGGGATTTGACAGACACATTAACTTGTAAAATGCGTAATAAAATGAATATAAAAACTGCCTTATCTTATTGAATTATCGTATTTATGATTTCCTACAGACATTACAATACCGTACGTGTATCAATCAATGTATTGTGTGTTGCTGCAATCACTAGTTCCATCTGTCAAAAAACGGTTTACTTAATGGACAGGTTATAAAGACAGTTTTTGTATTACGAACTTGCTTGATTTACAGTGCAACCTCGATATAACAAATCGGAAGGGAACAAGTAAATATTCGTTTTATCGAGTAATTCGTTAAACTGGTGTTTGTTAGATTGAAGTTAGGTTGGTCTAAAATTTGTTATAAAGAGGTAAAAACGTGTTGAAACCTGTCGCGACTGAATCACATACTATTGGGAACGTTATATAAAGGTTTTGGGTTGACAAAATTCGTTATGAAAAGGTTGTTCGCAAAAAATCTTCGCAATGTAAAGGTATATTTTACATTGACTCTTATGGATAATTCAAGGGGATTACGAAGAATTTGTTAAATTGAGGAAGTCGTTAATATATTCCTCAATATAACGACTTCATCGATTTAACAAATTCTTACGTTATATTAAGATTGCACTGTTATACAGGGTGGCAGGGACATCGACGCGCAAACTGTAACCATGAATTCAGCACATGAGTGTAGTCATTTTTCGTCGGTTATTAAAAAAAATATTGCTATTACATACATCTTGACCGCGTAGGTATTGCACTTTTCTATGAAACAGAAGATTTTTTTTTTTGATTACCGACGTAAAATTTCGACGCTATGAGGTCTAAACTCATGTGCTGAATTCATGGTTACAGTTTGCGCGTCGATGTCCCTGCCACCCTGTATAATTATACTTATAATAATATGTACTATATTTATCTTTTCTCATCTTTCAGATACATGCCCCGCAGCTTCGACACTTGACATCAACTCAAACCGCACACACACACAAATGAGACTGACAAACTGAGTATATGAGGCTGGTTATCCACTATGTTCGTGCATCTACTCTGTTCCTGGTCATGGTGGCCGTTCTTAGACAAAGTATATGCACGGTGCATTAACCATGCACGAACATAGTGGATAGCCAGTTTAACAAAGCATATGTAGCTGGTTATCCACTATGCTCGTGCATCTTCTCTGTTCCTGGTCATGGTGGCCGTTCTTAGACAAAGTATATGCACGGTGCATTAACCATGCACGAACATAGCGGAAAGCCAGTTTAACAAAGCATATGTAGCTGGTTATGCACTATGCTCGTGCATCTACTCTGTTCCTGGTCATGGTGGCCGTTCTTAGACAAGGTATATGCACGGTGCATTAACCATGCACGAACATAGCGGAAAGCCAGTTTAACAAAGCATATGTAGCTGGTTATGCACTATGCTCGTGCATCTACTCTGTTCCTGGTCATAGTGGCCGTTCTTAGACAAGGTATATGCACGGTGCATTAACCATGCACGAGCGTAGTGGATAGCCAGCTTTACTAAGGTGAACGCACCGGTTGTCGGCCAATTAATTATAATAGATATAAAATATTGGAAGTTACTTCACTGCCAGGCCGCAAAACTTATGCCAGAATTTTTATATTTCAGGGATATTTAATGCCTATAAAAAGTGAAAAATTTACTATTGATACCTGGTTTCGACTTCTTCAATCAACTATAGTACTATATTTCCGAGGAACGCATCAAAAACGACCGGATAAATAAGACCACAAATAATGTTGAGGTTTTATTTTGCAACATAGTGTTTTCAACCTTATTGCTTAGGACCAACCCTGAAATCGTGAAAAAGGTCGGGTTATGCGAACATAAATCTATGGATCAACAGATTTTTTTTACACGATTTCATGGTTGGTCCACAGTAAAAGTTGGTTATAATGATGAGTACAATGACCCCTTCTAAGGATTAAAACGATCAAAATCTAACGGTGTATGAGCAGTGGTGGGCAAATAGTAACAGCCCCAACTTACAAGTTGCAGGTCGTAGGTTCGAACCCAGACAGGCGCTTTACTTTGTGTAATTTATTTCATCACCACTGCTCTCAAAACGGTGAAGGAAAACATCGTGAGGAAACCGGCATGTCATAGAACCAAAAATTCGAAGACACGTGACATCTGCCAACCCGCACTGGGCCCGCGTGAATTACGGCCCATTCCCTCTCACTGAGAGGCCTGTGTCCCAGCAGTGGGAACTTTATAGGCTGATTATGTAAAATGAGTTTGACAGTCGTATGTCAATTTTTTTTTTAAGGCTCTCTCTGACAGGCAAGACGCGACGGTGCAACGCGATTCTGGTAGAACAATTTCCATAAAGTTTTTTATAGAAATTGCTCTACTAGAGTCGCGTCGCGCCTGTCTCGAGCCTTTAAGCCGTTTAGCTTTACAGAAATCAGGTGTCAGTGTCCCAAAATGTAAATATTCTTATTAAAATGTGTTAAGAATTGGTATACAGGGTGGCAGGGAAATCGACGCGCAAACTGTAACCTTGAATTCAGCACATGAGTTTAGATCCCCTAGCGTAGAATTATTTTGTCGGTTCTTCTTATCAGAAAACAAAGCTGCTGTTTTATAAAAAAAACGTGCAATACTTAGGCTCTCTAAACTTTTTTTTTAATATCCAAAATCAAAAGTCATTTATTCAAATTAGGCTGAGAATCAGCACTTTTCGAATGTCAAAATTACAAAAGACAGTCGCCCAAAACGCCCGCCCTTCACCACTCCCTAGTGGCGCAACAAACTCCCCAGCAGCACAGCTGTCTGTTCAGTTAGATTCCGACGGTTCAGAATCATGTACTGAATCCATGGTAACAAGTTGCGCATCTATGCCTCTGCCATGCTGTATACTTACAAATATGTGTTAAAAATTGATACATTGTTTGTATTTTGAAAAAATGACAATGTTTATACTTATAACAACATGTTTTTTTCTTTATATTATTTAAAAAAAAAACGATAAGTTTAAATACTGCACTCTTAACACAGTATTGTTTAGTTTTCAGTCTAAATGTCATTTTATTTTTCTGTTGTGATAACTAGTATTTTTATCAAAATCGTAGGGTACCTACCCTATCCTAGGGGCTTGCGTACTCGAAATATTTTGATGCGTGGGGTACATACCCAATATATTTTGATGCGTGGGGTTCTTACTCAAAATATTCTGATGCGTTTAATGAAAGCATCTGTGTCATACTCGACTATGCATTTATGTAAATATTTTAAATTACAACTTGTATAATATGTAATAAGTAATATGTTCGTACAGACGCCAGCACATCAACCTACTACAATCTGTCAAATTTCTTTAATAGATTTTCAACTTTATCGCTAAAGCATTAAGGTTCAATGTTGATTGGGAAAATTTGACAGTTTCGGGTAGCTTGACCTGCTGGCGTCTGTACGATCAACTCTTTTAGGCATTAAAAAATAACCATATTTCATAACCAGGTTCAGTTCAATCCGGCCGTTAATTTGGCACATCGTAGGTGATATGAAATAGGTAACGCCCGTAATTTCGGGCGAATCTACGTGCTTTGTGCTTAGGGAGTAGACCCCAAGGTTAGACTGGAAGCTGACCCAAACTCACTGAAAAACATAACCCTTCTTCGCAATCTGGTAAAACGAAAAGTAATTTTAGTGACATGATAACTTTCCTATTAAAATGGTTGTGTAAGAAACGTAATGTACTTTTATATTTATTTATTTTTAAATGGATTTTATTAAAGTACCATACATATATATATAGTTTTAATTAAACTAATACAATAGTTGAAATTGTATCCGCAACAATGTTTTTCTTTAAGGGACCCTAATTCTCTTTTGATCCCTATTTTTTCTCCGTGGGATCCTAATTTACAATTTGGGAACCTTGAACAATAAACTAGGTAGTCCCTAAACAAGCAAGCAAGCCAAAGCAAGTTTTGTCCTTGTGATGACCCCTATTTTTTGGGCTGGGGACTTTTAAACATAATTGATTAATTAAATATCTACTAACATGTGCAGACTAGACTGTGGGGTGCAACACACGTTCGGGCTGGCAGGGTTCCGGGCGGCAACATCGAATATATAAGTAGATAAATGGTCCAGAAAAAACCGCCCGATTTTAGCCGAGGCGATACGAATATGATTAAGCGAAGGGTAGAGGCTGAACGATGATTTTCGATCGGCACGACCCGAATATATCTAGTAATTGGTACGCCTCGGCTTTGTTGTTTAACAAATACTACCGAACTAAATGTGGCGACCCGAACGTGTGTACAGCTCGAATCATACGTAGGTACACACACATAGTTATTTTTTTTTTTTGTGTAGATCGCTAGAAAAGTATTATTATTAAGTAATGTGATTACGACGTACTGTAAATATCCAGAAAAAAGTGTAAAGTTTATTTTGAATAATAAATTTATTCTGTTATATATTTTATTGTTTAATTTTATCGCTGTCGTTCCAATATTAGCTTCATTTTTTTTATGTACCTATTATAGCTTGATAATATGTCGTCGACTCGTCGTGTGTACAGACGCAAGCACATCAAACTACTACAATCTGTCAAATTTCTTTAATAGATTTTCAACTTTATCGCTAAAGCATTAGGTTCAAGGTTAATTGGGAAAATTTTACAGTTTCGGGTAGCTAGATGTGCTGGCGTCTGTACTATAAAAAAGAAATAATACCTCAAAAAAGTGCTTCATTCCCGTAAAAGCTTTGGGGCGCATAAAACATCCAGGTTAGCTTGTATAGCATAATGTTCCCACTGCTGGGACACAGGCCTTCTGTCTTCGAGAGGGAGTGGGCTGTAATCTACCACGCGGGCCCAGTGTGGGTTGGAAGATGTCACGTTATTTACGTTGTTTGAGCAGACACATTTTTCGAACCTAAGAAGCAATGGTTTGGCAATAGCTTTGAAAATGATTCAGATTTTGATTGAAAGTGTGTAACGCAATTAGAGTGCAGGTTTAAATAATAAACAGGATTTGGTAAAAATTACAGAAATTAATGAAAAAACAAGTTTTGATAAAATAACTTTTTAATCTCAATAATACTACATTTTAATAACAAACAAAATTGGAACATTCAGTTCATAATATACAAATACAGATTAACCATAATAAAATTAAAGATCCTTTTTGAGCTTCAAACTATTTTTTTTTTATTTAATTAATTGTACATTACGATACATACTTTATGGCGTTTAGCTAGGCTAATTTGACGCAGTGCAATAATGAACTAGTTAAGTCACACGTATCTTATACATGGGCGCAGCTTGGCAAGGGTGGGCAATGCCCTCTAGAAACATCTTTGCCCACCCTAGAAAAATCGTCACTATTGAAGTACAGACGCACGTCAAGCTACTACAATCTGTCAAATTTCTATAGTAGATATTCAACTTTATCGCTATAGTATAAGGTTTAAAGTTGATTGGGAAAATTTGACAGTTTCGGGTAGCTTAGCTTGATGTGCTGGCATCTGTACATACTGTTTATTCGCTTTTTCTTAGGGTTCCGTACCTCAAATGGATGAGACGGAACCCTTATAGGTCGTACATTTTGCAAACCAAACTCTACAGACCCTACATTTTACAAGACGTAGGGTTTGTAGAGTTGGCTCTAATTAATTGACTGTGGTTAGATTAGCAGCCCAAAATATCCCGAGCTATGCAAATTGTCGTATACTATTTTATAGCTCGTGGGACCTAAACCCGCACGTAAATCACGCGCTTTTCTGTGTAAAAATGGACGTTACTAAGTTTAGGTCACACAGTGCTATAAATTTTATTAACGAATTTAAAATAATAAATATGCTACATTTTTTCCATAATGTGGTAACCTAATTCTTTTATTTTTGATATATTTAATTTAATACTAACTTACAGCTAAATATAATATGGCTTTTGTTGGAGTGATGTGACCTTGACTTCGTGATCATCAGCTTTTAATCTAACATGATGATGTAATCTAATATTTCTATCATCACAACTACAAGACATGGCGCACACTATGCGACGTGCGACTGCGACAGCGCAGCGAATAGTCGCAACGACTGGCGGCGGCCGACAATTTTCATAAACTGGGTCAAATTGAATTGGCCAGCGAAACTCCGCATACGTGATGGGTATAGTATCTGTATCTAAACACGATAAAAAACAGATTTTCTCATCTCATCCTTCAAACAACACCAGCAGTGGTCGACCACAAACGAAAAAATCATCAATTTTTGTCATGTTTTGATATCGACCCATCACGTCTGCGGAGTTTGGCTAGCTAATTTAATTTGACCCTGTATTTTGTTCAAAGCACACTTAGCGTCGATTTGCAGAGTCGCAACGACAGACAGGCTTTCGCTACTTGACGCAGCGACTAGACGCTCGGTGCACTCGAACACCTGACGACAGTCGCATGCGAAAGGTCAGCGTCAGTCTTGCTTGCTGTGAGCGCTGAGGAAGGTGCACGTATGTCTGTATTGCGAATATCAACATGGATACATTCAATGTCGATGTTTGTAAATCGTCGTTTGAAAGCCCGTCAAATACAATACAATCATAGAAGAAAACAAAAATACAAACGGGTTTTGTTGACGGAAAAGGATATAAATAAAATGACAGATAGAATAGACAAAATGACACAGCAGAATAGACAAAATGACAGCTATCTACAATCTGTAATTTCTCTATTATCCTGTCGACAAAACCCGTTTCTATGGCGGCCATGCTACGCGTGCTGCACGACGCTGTCGTAACGACTACTCGCAGACGCTAACGCCAGCATGTCGCAGCGACAAGACGCACAGTTTGCGCTGACCCTTATCTTACTTACCTTCATTTTCTGTACTGTATTATTAGACCCGTTTTGTAAATTCATAAAAGTATTGTAACCACAATAATTATTAAATACATGAAAAGAGCTGCTCCAAAACACCAGCTCTTTTATTACTAAAATCAAATTTATCCCTTTTTCCCAACCGAAGATGCTTCACTGCGATACATCGTGAGCTGCTTGGGGTTTACCTCGTTGCCTGGCATGTGCGTGCGTGTCTATTAGCATCCATTTGTTTTACATGGAGGTAGCAAACTAAACCGCGATCTACCGCAGTGAGGCATCTCCGACATGTAAATACCCTAATATTACCCATAATAATGGTCAGCAACCACAAACCAATCATATACACACACATACACTATGTGTATGTGTGTGTATATGATTGGTTTGTGGTGGTGGTACACTATGTGTATGTGTGTGTATATGCTTGTAAAACAATCGACGGGACCAGTCACGCGACTACAAGTTAGTTGACACAAACGGAGCGAGGATCGCGGGCTTCACCTCAGGTAGACCAGAACTTTAGAATGAAAGAAAAACTACCATGGTTCACACAATTCATACTTCTCCAGGCATTCAATCAACCATCCAATGGGCAATGCTTTCAAATGCTGCATATTATACATTGGCTCATACATATCTTTAAAAATAATATAATGCGAACAGTTCATCAACTTCCCATCTTTTTTCGCATGGTACGGTACCAATTTCTCACTCTCTGGTATCGATTCTGGATTCGGAACCCTCCTAAGAACAATTCCACCGGCATCAGTAATTAACTTCGTCAAAATGGCTTTGGTTAAGACAACGGATTTTGAAACCTCATATTTCGTATTGAAATTGTGCAAGTAGAAATGACAGCCATTAAACACTCCTGGTAATTGTTTATATTTGATGTACCGAGAATTTCTGGGGCCTTTGTAGCATGTAGCACCTACGCCCTTGACTTCATAGGTTTCAAAAGGCTCTAATTTGTCTTCAGTTGATTTCGTAACCCATTCAGACAATATAACCCAGATGTTACTGACAATTCCTTGAAGCACATCTAAACTGCTCGAACAAATTCCATCTTCGGAATCTACTACCAAATGTGTAACCTTTTTCGTGAATTTAACTTCTAAAGAAACATTACTGTGATGTTTTACTAAGACTTTTAACTTATTATGTACTGTGCGGTACTGAGAAACGCAGTAAACACGGATATCATCGTATTCTATTTCCGCATACAATGCAGCTAAGTGGGAGACATTAACACTCTGTGTATGTAAAATCTTGTCCGCAGCCACTCTTAGCCTATTCTTCATATCTACAGGAGCGAGTTGATACGGAGTCTCCCCTTTACAATTTCTAGCGTTCATATCCGCTCCATGCTTTATCAATTCCTCGGCTATTTCTATGTAACTGTATCTGACAGCCTCATGTAGTGGTGTCTCATTGCCTTGTCCTGGTACGTCTATTAATGTATTGTACTGTAAAAGTAGTGTGACAAGGTCTAAGCGTCCGTTTTGCACAACTTCGTGCAGTGGTGTCCAGCCCGCATTATCTTTAGTGTTAGTGTTGGCACCGAGACTGAGCAGTTCTTTTATCCTATCAATTTTACCAAGACGACAGCAGATATGGAGCGCCGTTTCACCTTTGTTATTACGTTTTTCATTAGTTTTGTTGAATTTCGAACTCAAATTCGAATTGATAGTCTCGCTCAACTCTTGGCGGGAGTTCGTCTTGTCAGATAGCGGCTTCTTGAAGCTAGATTCAGCGGTAACGCTCTTACTTGAAGCAGGGACTGCGTCATTCTTCTTGGTTTTCTTACCCGATGTTACACTGGGTTCCTTTGGCCGAAATTTCTCGAATAACTTGCCTAATTCTGTAGCTGAGTCGATACAAACTTGTACTCTTTCATCGACGTACGTAGAACAGTCGTCTAGAGGTAATTTACAGGTCGGGCAGGTCTTCAGTCCGGTGTGAACAGCACATATGATGTGGAAACATTTCTTCAGTACTACGGGATCTTTACACATTTCACCGCACACGCCACATGTGTAATCCTTTTTCACTGTGTCCAGAGCTTTTATAAAGTTGTTTAAGTCAGTAGAACTCATATTTCTAAAGAAAAGTTTACTTTGTTTTGCGATTGATAAGTTTTGATGTCGCGGGAAAATCACGTCGTCTTGTTGTTAGACAACTTTGACATTAATGTCATTTTTTTTACTTTGACAGAACAAATGACTGCGTTCATAAAATCTTTGAAATTGGAATTGTTTTTTTTTATGATTAATTTCTCGATTATACTGTTGCAGAAACCCAGTAACTCGGTTTTTCGACTTTCAACCAATAGAATGGCTTTGAAGTTCTGTAATAAGGGATTGAGTTGTGGTTTCTTGAGTTAAAAGTATCTTTAGCGCCTGTACGAGGCGGCCCGTCACGACGTCGCCCGCCAGAGCTGACCTCCACTACACTAGTCACACCGCCGGCTTTTTACTATACTTAAATAAAAGCTTTTATGAATGATTAGATTTTTTTGCGTTTGCAATTCCCTGTATGAATAGAGAAGAGTTTCTGTCTAAAGCTCGTCGCTTCCTGGACCGACGATGACTACGTTGGGTAATTCTCGAAATATTTCAGAATATACAAATACTCTTACACCATAATATAGCAAGATTAGCCTATAATGTTCCCACTGATGGGACAAAAACCTCTTCGAGAGGGTGCTGTAATGTACAGACGCCAGCACATCAAGCTACTACAATCTGTCAAATTTCTTTAATAGATTTTCAACTTTATCTCTAAAGCCTTAAGGTTCAAGGTTGATTGGAAAAATTTGACAGTTTCAGGTAGCTTGACTTGACCACGCGGGCCCAGTGCGGGGTGGTAGAACGATTTTTTTGTACTAGGACATGCCGGTTGTTTTCTCACTATGTTTTCCTTTACCGTTTTGAGAGCATTGGTGATGAAAATATTTACACCAAATTTGCTGGATTCGAACCTACGGCCTACAACTCGTAAGTGGGGGCTTTACCACTGACTACTGAGCCATTACGGCTCTCTCACTATAACATGCGCTCTCCAAACGGCTCTGTCCTGCGACGGGTGTATAGCCTTTTGCAACGTCGGCTTCGTTCCGACGGCGACTGCCTCCTAATTTAATTAGAATCTAAGTAGGTAACTCGACGGCCAGCTGATCCCAGTAAACATTGTACTGACTGTAACTATTGTTACGAGCTTCGGGTTCGTGACACTAAAACTGGCGATATAAATTACCAAAAATGACACTTTAATAAATCAACACTAACAATAACTCAAACACACTAATTATAAATCGCACTTGGAGATCGCTTTCGATGTATTCGCCTTATCGAACACTGTGTCGAATCGCGTTTATTCCCGGCCTTATATAGTGCAGCAGATTGTTCTAGTACCTTCTATTGTAGAAACATCTAGAATGTTCGAGTATATACCGGCCCCGACTGACCTCTGTCGATAGTTCTAGTATCGAAATTTCTAGAAGGATCAATTTATTCTACTACTCGATACTAGATGGCGCTAGTGGTAAATTAGTTATTGATAATAGATTAGCCACTTGATAATAGATGGTGCTAGTGACTATTAGTTTTGCCACTTGATACTAGATGGCGCTAGTGGTAACTAATGTCACCATGTATAAGGAAATAATGAAACCACAAAGAAAAATATAAAAACTGTTCATTTATTTATCACAAAGCGCTTAGTTAACTTAAAAACATTATCTATTTAATTAAAAATACGACTAGAGTTACCAGCAACATGATTAAAGATGGCGTCGTTTTGGCGCCAAAATCACAAGTGAAATCTGTCATATTTGAAACTGAAAGTTCGAGGTTATAAGGAATTTTATTGTAGGGGTGAGTCTCTAAAACAGCATTTGTGGCTAAACTTCTAGTATTACTATGGAAAATGACTTCCATTTCATGGTTGAAAGGGCCATACATTGAGAACATGGCGTTGTGGAAAGGCGGATGTTTGCCAAACAGTTGGTCCAACTTGGTGAAAACGTTTATAATCTCGTGTTTACGAATGATTGTGAGGTTGTTGGCCGCAAATATGTGGCCTAAGTTGGACCAACTAACGAAGCAGTATTTTTCGTTTCCTTCGGGGCAGAGAGGGATGATTTTCTTGATGTTTTCTGATGATGATTCTTTGCTCTCTGAAATCACAATGAAAATAAGTATTAAAGATAATAGAGCGTGTTTTTATCGATCTCCTTTACAAAAGGACTGGATCATGGCTATACGGTATCATCAAATGGCACCCCCGTTTTTCACCCCATGGGTTTGTGGCGAACCCAACTAATTGTCTATGGTTCCCACTGTCAGATGTAAAAGACAACACTACGGTGGTCTAGAGGTTCAGGTTATGACTATGGTATACAGACTGATATTAACTAATTAATTTTACTAGTTGGTCGGAATTTGAATCTGAATGTAAAACTATATATTACTCCACTCTATGTGATTTACTAACACGATCGTTTATCCTGTGTTCATTAAACGTGCATTCCTCCGCTATCGCTTGTATACTGTGCTTTGATTTAAATACACATCTGTTACAACTGGATCGAGTTTCATTAAAGTAAACAAGGCGCTATAACGCGCCTAAGGCCTCTGCCTCGAATCTTGCGGGCAGCGGGGTGGAGGCGGCGGCGGCGCGGGACCGGAGCGGGCAACGCAGACCGTTCTCGAAACCAGCGGGCAGATCGCGCGGCACTATAGCGGCTTAGTGTTGTGTTCGTGGTTGTGTCGTCGAGATATTTGTTTTTATTCGCGAATTGAAGGTCTGAACAACGGCGACAACATCTTTTGATTGAAATTTATTCCTAACGCTCGATTTATTGTGGGCAAAAGACTGCAATGCAGACGCGCGGGCGGCCACCGCTTGACTGGAGTGCACCGCTCGTTGCCCGCCCCCGCGACGCTGCCGCGCCGCTGTTTTCCAGGGCCGGTCCATTTGATTTTACGCATTAGATCCTGCCGCTCCCGCGCCGCTGCCGCCACCGCCCCGCTGCCCGCAAGATTCGAGGCAGAGGCCTTAAGGTTCTTTGGTTCCCAGACTGTTCCGGTCCCGGATTCCAAGTCCCGGATTGACAGGTGTAATGGAGTGACAGGACTTTGCGACGGAATTCGTTCGTAAAGCGATCGCTATGAATGTCGAGACTGCAGCCCCAGGTCGGGCAGTGTTACTGGGTTTTTCTTTAAAGAATTTCTCAGTAACAGTCTGGATTTGGGCCCGGTACCCGGTAGTTGGCAATAGGATCACCCCCTATTCACCATCATCATCCACAGGCCGACTTCACCCATTGCTGAGCAAGGCCTCTCTTTTCTTGTGCCAATCAAAATCAAAAGTCATTTATTCAAATTAGGCTGAGAGTCAGCACTTTTTGAACGTCAAAATTACAAAAGACAGTCCCCCAAAAACGCCCGCCCTTCACCACTTCCTAGTGCTATCGCCTAGCCTAGTGCAATCCCCACGCTCCTGAATAGTTTAATCACCTACAATTAATTTCATATCAATCATATTTGGTGCAAACATTCTACCCGAGATGGTAACAATATCGTCGTCCCATATCCCTGCCGGACGACCGACAATTCGTCTTCCAGTCCTTGGATGCCACTCGGTCACTGCCTTACTCAGTGACTTAAACATGACTGGTGAAATGTGACAGAACCGTAGTTACACCACAACCTAACCTAACCCTTCGGGAATTACTATCGTGATGAAATACCTATTATGTTTCTGTGTATGAAAAAATATCTATAAAAATAAAAAAACTTACCTTGGAAAGCTTTATAAGTCGCCATACTAATGAACGCAACATCACTTTTGCCTTCAACAAGAGACTTCAACGCTTCCATTTCGCCTTCTTCGTAACATTTCTTCCCATCCAAGCCAGGGGCACATATTTCTTTAAAATAACTTTCCATAAACTCCTTGCAGGAAATACTTTCATGTCCCGTAATGTAGTTCTTGACAGAATGCCACGCCGCGCCATCGTAGCGCGGGAAAGCTGCGCGTTTGCCGCGCAAATCCGCCATCTTTGTTATTTGGGCGTCGGTGTTGACGTAAGCAACGATAGTGTTCGTTTTTTCTACGATGGGAGTAATTTCATGGAGAAGTGGCGTTAGGGAGTGATCTCTGAAAAAAATGCAGAAAGCAAAAGGTTAAATATATAAGTATTAAGTGTCTTGCATAGCGAGAACCTCGACATATTATGAGTCTCAGTCCTTTCCGGTTGTCAGCCATAGTAGCTCAAAGCATTTGTGACTGCAATTTCGAATTGTATGCGGCCCCTTGAGTGAACTTTACAGGATTGCAGTGCATATACTTAGGAAAAGTATATGAATATCAGCAAATGTGACTTTGGCCCCTGCTAGGCTGATCTACGATCATAGAAGGCTGAGGCAGAATATATGGGAAAGTTAGAAAACCCGGGTTCTGTAGCAAAACTTGGCAGAAGCCAGCAGGGGAAACACTTGATTGATACAAGTATAGAAGCTGGAACTCCAATCAGTCTGACCAAGGCGTATCGTGTTACCCAGTAACTGGGTTGTAAACATAGATATACTATTTTTGTAAAGGTCAGGCGGGCAATTCTCGTAATTTTACGAACGTTCACAGTCTGATCTCAGTCTCAATCTGTCAAAAAATACTTCTAATTTCCCTACATTTTGACAAGTTTTTTACATTTGTTTGTCGCCGAGATGAGACTGTGACTAGATTTGGATCGTTTTAAATTACAAGTATTGGCCTTCTGATGGGCAGGTGCTCCATGTAAAATACTGTTCTTCTCTGTTGGCCGGCTAGATTGGAAACCGACCCTAACAATTTCGGAAAAGGCTTGGCAGATGATGATGAACTAACCTGATGCCAGCAACCAGCCAGTCACTGCCAGCGGCAGTAGCGTCACTCTCTCCTACTTGCACTGATTTCAAACACTCCTGGGTGCTGCTCCTCATGACACATTGTAGAGGAGGTGCGATGCCGTATACTGCACCGGCCTCGCTCAGCCAGTCGCATTTGTTTTTAGCTAGTAGGGACGTTGTGCAGAAGTTGATGTGTCTGGAGTTAGGAAGAAAATGTTAATACGCGAAGAATATAATACATAAAAATAATCTAATTGGAACAAAAACACATTTTACAAATTCATTGCGTACGTAAATTGCTACGTTAGTTACATAACTGTGTCGCAGCTATTAACGCTCACCTCCAAGAAGGGAGACAGCCTTCCGGATTCCAGAGATGAAAATAGAATTAGAAGCAATTTGACGAAAAATTATCTAACTAATACTACTACTATCCTACTTATGGTAGAATTAGGTAGTAGGATAACTTTGCATTTATAATCCTACTAATATTATAAACGCGAAAGTTTGTGAGGATGGATGAATGGATATTTGTTATTCTTTCACGCAAAAACTACTAAACGTATATTGATGAAACTTTACATCCCTCAAATAATCCAGAAGTTTTGTACAGACGCCAGCACATCAAGCTACTACAATCTGTCAAATTTCTTTAATAGATTTTCAACTTTATCGCTAAAGTATTATGGTTCAAGGTAGATTGAGAAAATTTGACAGTTTCGAGTAGCTTGACCTGCTGGCGTCTGTAGAATTCGAGACATCAGTCATCGTTATAAAAACTCTAGCAGTGCCCCACGGTTTCACCCGCATAAGTGTCGATCCCGCGGGAATATCGGGAAGTATTACCTATATGTATTGTGTTATTCTGATGTATAAGCTATATCACTGTAAAGTTTCATAAAAATCCGTTCAGTAGTTTTTGCGTGAAAGAGTAACAAACATCCATCCATCCATACAAACTTTCGCGTTTATAATATTAGTAGGATTATTATCAGAACACTCACCTAGGTGGTTGACAACCAGCCTGACTATACGCCTCCCTAAACCCTTCAGCCCTCGCCAAGTAATCCATAGGAGCTCGTGGCGGTTGCAGAGGTTCCGGCAAAGCCTGATTGCTCTCCAGCAATGCTGCCAGGGCTCCTCGCCAGTGCTGGTCTACCGTTACTGAGCTGTTGGTCAACGACTGGGCCAGTTTGCTCACATCTTCTGAGGCTTTCCTGAAAGAAAGATAATGAATTTTAGGTTAGGTTTGCGGATTCTAACAACCCGCACTGGGCCCGCGTGGTGAATTACGGCCCTCTCCCTCTCACTGAGAGGAGGCCTGTGTCCAAGCGGTGGGAACATAGAGGCCCGGTTTAAAATTCAAAAATATAGTAGTAATACCTCTTAGCCACAATAACGTTCCAAGGTCTTCGCAGCCAGACGCAGGGCTCCTGTGTAAGATCGCGCCAGGTTCCATCGCGACAGAGGTACGCAAAGTTGTTAGATCCTGTCAGAATTTCACTTTCCTGAACCTGGAAGAAAATAAATTCTTGTTATTCAGGCTCCTGGCTGATGAATATTGAGTCAGAAATTGGGAAAGTAGTTAGGCAGTCGCGCCATGCAATACTAGTATTCGGCTGCATCTGCGGGGTAATTGTGTAACACAGTGACAGTTCAACAACATTCATTGCGTTATTTACGTTGTTCAGCAAACACATTTTTCAAACATATGAAGCAATGGATTCGCAATATCCTTCAAAATGATTCCGATTGTGATTGATAGTCTGTTACGAAATTATTAGGGTGCTGGTTAGACTGGAAGCCGACCCCGAAATAGAGGAAAAAGGCTAAGCAGACGAATACACAAAAAAAACAACAAACACAACACAATTTACAACAACAACCACAAACACAATTCACAATTTCATTTTTTTTTTGTTTTTTTTTTCACAATTTTATCTAAGTATTTTTTTTTCATTTTATATATTTATGTTCTGTAATTTGTATGATGTACAGTAAAGAGTATTCTATTCCATTCCATTACACGACACCCCGCGATAAGACTGATTGTCTGTCTTTCGGGTTATTTTACGTTACCTTGAAGTAAGAAGCGACGTCATCAGCCTCGCCCCAGGTGACGTCTCCCTGGCCATCAGTGAGGCAGGTGAGCGAGCCCGCGTTGCCCCAATACCGGTCACCAGCTGTGCAGGAGCGGGCGCAGGCGGCGCAGAGGGATGGATACAGGCGTTCTAGAAAGAAAACAATTGGTGTTATACACGAAACATCACTTCGAAATCTACACAATCTGACAATTCGACAATATCTACGATTTTTGAAAATGTTCTCAATTATTTTTTTAGACCTACATTTTTTTTTTTTTTTAATTTATTATATAAAACATATTATATATAAGTTGCTGACAAAAAGAATATATCACACAAACCATCGCGGGTTTAACCGTGATATATTAGACACATCATCTCGGCGCATACATTACATAGATGTACAGTCACGAGCACCAACACGTCAAACGCTTGGCAACCTTGGGTTCTAAAAAATATGCTATGTTCGTAACAACATAAAATTTCTTTCAAAAGTAAGAGAGTTAATCGCGTTTGAACAAAGCCGAGCGCATACATACTTTTGCTCGAGACTGTACCCACAAGTTCACTTCTTAAATTGAATTACAAATCAAGGAAATGTTTTTTCAATACTTTTTTGCAATTATCCTTGTTTATTACATCACAGATTTCGGTAGGTAGGCCATTCATTATAGATGGCAGCATGTATTCCCACGTCCGCTGTCCGTAAACATTGTTATATGGAGGGATCTTAAATATAGGTATGTATGACAAACAACGCAACGACTTCGGTCTTGTATTTTTTTCTAACTTTGTTACATAATGGTAATTCTCGCTCAAGACGCACATGCTAATCCTGTCGAAAACGTTCACAACCCGGCAGTGTTTGAATAGACCCGTGTCATCATCCTGGAATTGTGATTTTATAGTTTTTGGTACAATTGTTTTTAATATTCTTAACTGCAAATTGTAAACATTCTCGACATACGTCTTGAATGTACACCCATAGCTACTTATACCATAGCAAATTACGGAATCGGCCAGTGCCAGGTACAAAGTCCGAAGAGTTTTATATGGTAGTTTATACTTAAGTATATATAGCTTTGCTAACACAGATCTAAGTTTAGCACAGACATGATCAATGTGCGGCCTCCAGTGGCACTTATTGTCTATAATCAGACCTAGATACATGTGCTGATTTACCAACTCCAACGTTTGGCAACAGCATGAATTAACCGCCTGGTGAAGGCACACATGATCATGGGCAACGATAGAAGGAGCACAGGGCGATGTCAGGTAGGGTGAGTGAATGTGCATTAATTTAGTTTTTTTTGCGTTAATTACTAGACCGGCATCGTGAGCCCACCGACATAAGAGGTCGAAGTTACACTGCATCTCCCCCTGCGCCTCATGTAGGTTTTTATGTGCAGTAATTAAACAAGTGTCGTCAGCAAACTGGTACACAGAGCCCGCCTTGAATATGTTACACATATCGTTCACATACATTAGATATTCGGTCGGTCCGAGAATCGAACCTTGAGCCGTTCCCTTATCGGTTGCAATCATGTTACTTAGCGATCCTGCGATGCTAACCGTAGTGAAACGATTCCTGTGATAATTCTTGAACCAATCCAGAAGCGGACCCCGCATACCATTCTGCCGCAACTTATTAAATAGCCATATCCTGCTTAATACATATCCTGCTTATATGCGTATGAAGTTTCATTAAAATCAGTTCATGCATTTCGAAAAATAAGAACTTGAAATTTAAGTTTGGAAATGCCGTACGTTGTAAACGCTCTGAAGTTAAAAACTCTACTCACTCAGCTCAGCATCTCTAAACTTGTCAGGCACCCAGGGTCCGGCCTTGCAGGCCTTCCCGTAGAAGTCAGCCAGCGCCTTCAGTTTATTCTCAGTGTTGGACCTGGTCGGGTCACAGGAGCGCTCCAACACCAGGGATTCTAGGTACTGAAAATATAAAAGTACTCAATACTTTATTGCATTCCATAATGTGTAGGTACATATATGAAGTAAGAAGAATATTATTAAACAGACAATATTGCTTACCCCAGATAGTGTTTCACTGAGCGGCCTCAAATCGTCCATGGTCTGCCCCGGATGGCAGAGGGTACTGTTCCTGAGCACAGAATGCAGGGTGGAGGAATGGTCAGGCAGGATACGCCTATTAACTACAGCGACGATGTTGCGGGCATATGGTCCTGAAAAATATTATAATAATTTAGAGATAACCGCTATTCTGACAGGTTTAGAAACTCACTCAAGTAACCGCACACGATTCGAACGCGAACTCATTTGTTTTTAAAGGTATACATTAGAGCTTTTTCTCGAGCATTTCCATGTAATGTGAAGTTTTCATGAATGGAAACAAGACAAAGCTCAATTTAAAAAAAAAACATTTCCATGTAATGTAACCCCTGCATTTGCTGCATCCGGTTAGACTGGAAGCCGACCCCAACATAGTTGGGAAAAGGCTAGGCAGATGACTTACTTTTCCTAAACCTAAGTTCGTTGGTGACCAGCACGTCGATGTTGGCCCACTGCGCGGCCACCAGATCCTCGGGGCTGAACACTCCGAAGTCGACCGTGCCTTTGCTGATGCGGCGAAGACAGTCCAGCCTAAAAACAATTAAAAATAATTATAAGAAGTGCCTCTTATCAACGAAGATCAGAAGGACAATGCTCGTAATTTTAAGAACGTTCACAGTCTGATCTGTAGGGAAATGAGTGGTATTTTTGACTGATTGAGACTGCAGTCTCAATCAGTCAAAAATACCACTCATTTCCCTACATTTTTTGACAAGTTTCTGATATTGATTGTCGCTGAGATGAGATTGCGACTAGATTTGGAACGTTTTTAATTACGGGAATGGCCTTCTGATAGCATAAGCATAGCATAATTAATTAGCCTACAACGTTCCCACAGCTGGTACGCAGGCCTTTTATCTGTGGGATCGTTGACCGTAATCCACCACGCGGGCAGAGTACTTGGTTGCACGGAGTTTGAAAATTGCGCCAGTGACAGAAAGCACGAAAAAGAAGGTGCAGTTCTACTCCTATGCCTGAGACTGTCCACAGTTCTTGGATATACAGACGCCAGCACATCAACCTACTACAATCTGTCAAATTTCTTTAATAGATTTTCAACTTGATCGCTAAAGCATTAAGGTTCAAGGTTGATTGGGAAAATTTGACAGTTTCGGGTAGCTTGACTTGCTGGCGTCCGTACATCCAAAATTGAACCGGCACCAACGGGGTAAATTGTGTACCACACTATCAGTACTTCAATAGCTTTCATTTTGACAGTTCAACAACATTCATTGCGTTATTTACGTTGTTGACAAGACAAGTATTTCGAACATAGGAAGCAATGGATTAGGAATATCCTTCAAAATGATTCAAATTGTGATTGTTGGTGTGTTACGCAAAAGGATGCTGGGGATGTCCACAGTTTCCGGATATGCTTTTCCCAACTATGTTGGGGTCGGCTTCCAGTACCGAATGCAGCTAAATACCAGTATTTTACAGTGACTGCTCTGACCTCCACAACCCAGTTATTGGGTAACACGATACTCCTTCGTAAGACTGGTTGTCAGACTTTCAGTCTTCTGACGACCCGTAACGACTGTCAAAGATCTACGAATGACAGCCGGGACCATCGACTTAACGTACTTTCCGAGGCACGGAGTTTCCGGATATGCACTATCCACTTGATTACATATCCAAAAATACCTAATTTGTATGAAATTTCCTGCCAGTAAGTTAACAGTTATCAAATGGTGGTGAAGCATACCCTACCCTCAATTATGTAACTAAACTTTCTGGAGTAATTCATCATTATCATTCTCCTGAAGTTATCACAATTTAGAGGCATGAGGAACAGGGTGTAAAGTTCACTCATCCTCCATTGAAAAGGGAGGATCCTCCGACCAGACGGGTGTTATGTCTGGCGGGCAATTGCCCAACGATTGATATTGGGAAATTGTATCTATGCTAATGGCACGGTAAACTCTGCTTGCGAGATGCAGGATAAAATTTGCGTGACGTCAGTATGACGCGTTGTTCGCATGTGGCGTTGTAGATACCGCTACAACAATCTACTTGGTGTCGGCGCAGCGAAACATTTATATTTTTCTTCCATAGACACAGATCTCCACTTTGTGAGAGGGAGAGGCCGTAATTCACCAAGCGGGCCCAGTGCGGGTTGTTCGAATCCGCAAACCTAACCTAAAATTCATTATCTTTCTTTCAGGAAAGCCTCAGAAGATGTGAGCAAACTGGCCCAGTCGTTGACCAACAGCTCAGTAACGGTAGACCAGCACTGGCGAGGAGCTGTCAGCATTGCTGGAGAGCAACCAGGCTTTGCTGGAATCTCTGCAACCGCCACGAGGTCCTATGGATTACTTGGCGAGGGCTGAAGGGTTTAGGGAGGCGTATACGTATAGTCAGGCTGGTTGTCAACCACCTAGGTGAGTGTTCTACTAATAAACCTACTAATATTATCAACGCGAAAGTTTGTATGGATGGATGGATGGACTTTTGTTACTCTTTCACGCCAAAACTACAGAACGGATTTGGATGAAATTTGGCACACCGATAGTTTATAACGAGGATTAACACATAGAATACCTTTTATCCCGTTATTCCCACGGGATCGAAACTTATGCGGGTGAAACCGCGGGGCACAGCTAGTTAAATTATAAAATTAAGCTAAGTCTGGAGTGATTATAATTATCAGATAGGTACCTACAAACAAATGACACAATATCTTGTAGCAAAATAAATAAAACTACACACTTGTAGTGACGCGCCTGAGTGATTGATAAATCGATTCCATTCGCTTTGTTGTTTTAGATTATTTTTTAATTAAATTATTAGGTTGAGCTACAACCAACCGTTAACATACTGGTGCGATTTAGGGCCAATTTTATGGTCCGTAGTTAAACTCACCCAATTGTTAAAAATAGTAAGAAGTAAGTAATGGTAAAATTTTTGCAAAATGTGTTTTTTCATCAATGTTAAGTTTATTTAGTGATCTAAAATCATTGCTAATGGTCAAATAATTAACTATTAGTTAAAAATATAACCATTAGATAACCTGAAAAGTCATTGTGCGTGGTCCGACACACATTTGGCCGGTTTTATATTATAGTAGCTTCTGCCCGCGGCTTCGCCCGCGTGGATGTCCGAAATTATCCCACGGGAACGTGCTACCAGGATAAAAAGTATGTCCTTCCCCAGGATGCCATCTTTGCCAAATCAGTACCTACATGTAGGGGCATCATTTGCCAAATCAGTACATGTAGGGGCAGTACCTAGCGCATCATGAGGAAAATTGCTCGAAGTATAACTATTAGCGTCTTCCGGTGTTCGAACCTACGACTTCCGGCCGTTGCTAGGCAACCAGTGCACTCCAAATACACTGCATTATCTCCTAAGATAGATTTCAACGGATGATAGTACCTGTCAGTCCCCAACACACATTCGACGCCAGCTTTCTCCTTGTCCAGCACTGGGCAATGCGTGGGCGCACGCTTGTAGAGCCCACGACCTTCTACGATGCAGAGGCGTACTGTGGAAGAGAGAAATAATAACTTTATTCAAAAGCCGAAATTTCCAGATATTTTAGCGCACAAGCGAGTGCGCAGACACAGGTGCGCTCTCTTCCCTCATTCTCATAGTCTGATGGGATGGCATGTATTCCGATACGACCGGAGAGAGATCTGCGGGGTATTTGCGTAACACAGTACCAGGGGACCTAAAAAGGCCACTTTGGCAGAATCATAATTCTCCTCCAAGAGTGTGATAGGGCCACCAGCACATTACGTAGAATTAGAAAACCGTCATTCCGACCTCGCCGCCGAGGTCCCTCGCAACCGCGCCCCCGAGTAAATTGAAACCCCCCCCGACCCTTGCCCGCAGAAGTGCCAGCCCGCGCCGTAGCTGAGCCTGTAGCTTTAAATTCCCCGACTGCGACCTCTGAGTTTGTTTCGGCCTTTCTTCTCAGAGATAGTCCTAGGAAACGCCGCGCTCATCAAAGCATTAACAATACCGATTCGATCCAGCCTGTCCCTTTGCTGCCCTCTCCCAGCAACGACCTAAGCCGAGGTCCGTACCCCACAGGGGGTGCCCTTAGCGTGCAGTCGCTTAACTCTACTTAGTTTTAAGCCCTGGCTGGAGGCTTTAAGTTTACTTAAGGCATCCACAGGATAGTCCGGTTAAGTAGTTACGACCTATCAAGGTCAACTACGAGATGCCATACATAAAAAAAAAAAAAAGAATCATAATAGGATAACAATATGAATAGAATAGTGACAGCTATGTGAACAGAACCCAGCAATGCATAAATATGTAAGCTGTCACGCCCTTTATGCCTGGAGGCTTTTATTTGGGTAGTAAGTTTTTTATTTACATTTTAATTAATTATTTTTTAGCTTGAGTACGTATAGTTTTTATTATATTTGTTGGTATATTGGCGTGGTTATTGACATATTATGGAATTAAATTTAATTTTATGTTCTGGTTTTGTAATGTTAATTACCGAACATAGGTACCTAGTATTGTATACAATCAAGTATTTTTTTTAAATTGAACAGACAGCTGTGCTGCTGGGGAGTTTGTTGCGCCACTTCTTCTTCCCAGCGATAGCACTAGGAAGTGGTGAAGAGCGGGCGTTTTTGGGGGACTGTCGTTTGTAATTTTGACGTTCAAAAAGTGCTGATTCTCAGCTTAATTTGAATAAATGACTTTTGATTTTGAATCATATTAAAAATCATAAAATGGTCACAAACTGACAATTCTTTATAATATGATCTGTGTGCAATTCATATCACGCAATTCACCTGTTTGACAGTTTTGTATGGAAATTCGTAAAATGGTCCACCAATGTTTACACCAAATATGATTGATATGAAATTAATTGTAGGTGATTAAACTATTATGTGTAACCATTTAACGAAAATTAGAGGAATTGCTAATGATCTGCTGGGAATCTTTTAGAGGCATTGCTTAGTGGCCTTTTTAGGTCCCCAGTAATGATGTAGGCTTATTTATAAGTGATCTTACTTACTAATTTCCTTATGTGGGTAAACCCAAATATATTACAGGTATCATTTTGACAATTCAACAACATTCTTTGCGTTACTCACGTTGTTGAGCAGACGCATTTTTCGGACATAATATAGATAGATAGATAAAAACGTTTATTTAGTGGAACAAAAGACACACAATACAAGTATAAAAAATAGAACAATAAAAAAAAAAAAAGTGATACAAAAAAAAAACAAAGATTATAAAAATAGATCGACCCATAGACACCTCGCAAATCTACAACCTCTAGTACAAATTTTTGTAATGTTAATTACTAATATGAATTAGTAATATGAAGCAATGGATTAGCAATATCCTTCAAAATGATTCAGATTGAGATTGATAGTGTGTTACGCAAGAAGGGTGCAGGACCAACGGCATAATGTGCTTTCTGACACACGGCGGGTATCACACTGATGCCAACTTAATCCTTTTTATTCATAGTGATTGGCAACTGGGTAATTACGATACCCCTTGGTGAGACTGGTTGTCAGATTGCTTGATGTGCTTTCTGACACACGGCGGGTATCACACTGATGCCAACTTAATCCTTTTTATTCATAGTGATTGGCAACTGGGTAATTACGATACCCCTAGATGAGACTGGTTGTCAGATTTTCGGGTTTCTGACGACCCGTAACGACTGTCCAAGATCCACGAATGCCAGCCGGGACCAACGGCTCAACGTTAAAAACTTTGCAATGTTTTTTTTATGTTTTTTTAAAAAAACGTTGCCCCACACTAGGAATTTCTCCTGTGTCGTGGGTGCGTTTACAGACATATAAACTCACATACACAAACAGCCAGACCCGGAACAACTAATTGTAGGTCATACAAATATTTGTTCCGTGCGGGAATTGAACCTGCGACACGCAGCGCAGCAGTCAATCGCTTAACCACTGCGCCAACCGTGCCGTCAAACCAATGTCTTCCAATGTGCGTAGGTACGAGTAACATAGGTACCTGATGAGTCAAAACAATAATTGAAAATGAATAGGTACCACCTACATACAGTCGTGTTCTTGACCTACATATAAATAAATAAGTAGGTACCTACATTATAATTATGTGCACCTATAGGCAATATTAATTAGCGTGTTATTCACATGGTATTACTTACTCAACAACTCAACTCACATAATCAATCTATGATGTTTCCACTGCGGGGAACAAGGATACAGGTAGGGTTTCGGAATTCCCGACAATTTCAAAGTCCCTGGACACGAGACAGCCTACAATCAAAGTCTCGGGAATCCCCGGGGCCTTACAATTTTTTTTTGTTTTTTTTTTACGGCGTAAGCCTTTTTTGAAGAATTTTAATTGAGTTAATTTCTGGTGAAACGTAAAGGCATTTTTTTTGTTGTAAAAATCTACATTTATTAAACAGAAAATTAAATCTTAATAACTTTAACGTTAATTTCAGTCTTAACAATTGCTTTGTTTATTTCTTTTTAATCAAACACAGATTCACTTTTAAGCAGTTAAATCTTATAGTTATAAAACGAACTTAGTTCAAAATCATAATAATTCTTAGTAACTTTACTATTGTCTAGTAATTCTAGTACTTATCTAATCTAACAATTTCGACAATCTTGTCTCGTCTCGAGTTTCGACCCGAAAATCCCGGGACTCGAGACAACTAAAATTACGAAAAGTCCCGGGACTTCGAGACACGAGACGTCCCGGGACCTAAACCCTAGATACAGGCCTCCTCTCTGTGAGAGGGAGTGGGCTATAATCCAACATGAGGACCCAGCTGGGCAATTGCGTAAAGCTACGTTCAGATGACAAGCGCTCAGCGCACGTTTAGATAACGCGCGTTTACAACTACATACATTTTATTCAAACCATACGCATGCTACGCGCGTTTTAATAAAGCGCGCGTCAACGCGCGCTTTGAGAGCATTGGTTTTCCATGTTTCCGTTCAGTTGAGCGCGCGCTTTCGACGCGGATAGACGTATTTTAGGGTTCATTCTAGTTCGTATGGAAATCGTTCGAAATGGAAACCGAAGCTTTTAATACGGAATTATTAATTGATGGTCCATCGTCGACAAATGTTGAACTCAAACTGAAACAGGGCGGCCGCGACAACGCGCGTTTAACGCCTGACAAGTGCGCACCATGTGAACACTATACAAAAATTTAACGCGCGTGCAATGCTCGCTGAGCGCTGTCATCCGAACTTAGAGCCTAAACAGTAGAAATGTCTTTCATTTTGACAGTTCAACAACATTCATTGCGTTATTTACGTTGTTGAGCAGACACATTTTCCGAACATATGAAGCGATGGATTAGCAATATCCTTCAAAATGATTCAGATTCTGATTGATGGTGTGTTACGCAATTGTGTGCTGTGCGGGTTGGTAGATGTCTTAATGCAAAGACTTCGTTTTCGCTAAGCATTTTTTCAGACTTTTTACTATTTTTGCTCAGCTCCTTCCGGTACTAGCGTGATGTTAAATAGCCTTACTCAAGAATTGTACTATCAAATGCAAAAATGTTTTTTCAAATCCGACTGGTAGCTCTCGAGATTAGCGCGTTCAAACAAACAAACTCTTCAGCTCTATTATTAAAGTATAGATTATAATATGCAGCTCAGTAAAATCCTTGAGAGGTTTTGTAGAATTTCCACGGTAGACGTACCAATTTTCCTTGTAAATAATAATACATATTTAAGTATTTGGTTTTTTATTTTATATTGCATGCGCATGCACATCAACAACACAAACACAATAACAGAGAACAGAGACATGGACTAGTGTTTACGTTAATTACAGACGTGCCCAGCATTCACAACAAAAGAGAAGAAAAAACACAGCATTCACTACAAAAAAAATAAAAAATAATAATTATAAATTTTATAATTTTAATTTTATTAATTTTATAATTTTAATTTTATTAATTTTATAATTTTAATTTTATTAATTTTAATTTTATAATTTTATTAATTTTATACTTTTATTATTTTGACATGTATTTTAATCTTTGGTTACTAACATATCAAATTTTTGAATTATACTAACACGAATATGGATCACTGTGTCTGAATTAAATAAATAAATAAAATTAAATTAAATAATAACATTAAAGAAAACAAAAAGAACAAAAGAACAAAATCTCTAGCTCATCATCATCTGCCTAGCCTTTTCCCAACTATGTTGGGGTCGGCTTCCAGTCTAACCGGATGCAGCTGAATACCAGTATTTTACATGAAGCGACTGCCTGTCTGACCTCCACAACCCAGTTACTGGGTAATACGATACCCCTTGGTAAGACTGGTTGTCAGACTTTCGGGCTACTGACGACCCGTAACGACTGTCAAAGATCCACGAATGACAGCCGGGACCAACGGCTTAACGTGCTTTCCGAGGCACGGAGGGGACTTGGTATGTGAAAATGGTCACCCATCCACGGACCAACCGTGGCAAGCGTAGCTTAACCTGATCGATCGACCCGTGCGGCTGTTATTACTTAGCCACAAGCCCCTCTACTCAACAAAATCTCTAGCTAAAATCTCGATAGTAGGGAGAATACCCTCATCGACTTTAACATTGATTAATATATTATTTTATTTTGTTTTGTTAAGTTTGAGTTGAGTTGTAAGTGAGTTTTTTGGTTTGTTTGAGCAGTGGTGACCCAGCGGTAACGGCTACGACTTTGCGAGTTGTAGGTCGTGGGTTCGAACCCATGCAGGCACTTTACTTTGTGTAAATTATTTCATCACCACTGCTCTCAAAACTGTGAAGGAAAACATCGTGAGGAAACGGCATGTCCTAGGGCCAAAAATTCGAAGACATGTGACCCAACCAACCCGCACTGGGCCCGCGTGGTGGATTACTGACCGCTCCCTCTCACAGAGAGGAGGTCTGTGTCCCAGCAGTGGGAATGTTGTGGGCTGATTATGAAGTAGGTAGGTACCTATGACCTAATTCAACATTAATTAGCGTGTTATTTACATGCCCTTAGTCATATATGTCATGATAATAAGCCGCTCGCCAGTCCTTTTTTTTTTTTTTTGAGGATGGGAAATCATCAAATGACCCCTCCCGCTCTGGGTAGAGCGGAAGGGAGTGTCAGACTCTTACTGAATAAAACCCACCCGTGTTCCTTCCTTAGCCCTTTCTGTTCCAGGGCAGCGGTAACCCTTTCGGACGATCCCGCTGCCAAAGTCCTTGATTGGTTTTGTAGAATTTCTAGCGACTCACTTTTCCTTGTATAATATGGCATCATCTATATCTGAACTATCATCATGTGCCTAGACACTGGCCCAGTGCGTCCACGACAGAGGAAGTCCATGAGGTTTCCACTGTGCAAAAAAAAAAATTCACACGTCGATTTTTTGGTTCTAGAACAATTTCCTCACGATGTTTCCCTTGCAAAGCTTATTCTCATAAAAAAATATCGAACGATCTCTTCTTTGCAAAATGACTCATGGTTAAATGATTTAAGTTTTAAATTGACATGCTCTTGACCCAAAAATAAAAAATACAAGACAGACGAATTAATAACCTCCTCCAATTTTGAAGTCGGTTAACAAAAGAAGATTAATTACGAGTCAGGTACAGACGCTAGCACATCAAACTACTACAGTCTGTTTATTTAATAGATTTTCAACATTATCGCTGAAGCATTAAGATTCAAGGTTGATTGGGAAAATTTGACAGTTTCGGGTAGCTTGACCTGCTGGCGTCTGTACAATCCTCGTGAGGACAATCAATTACAAAAGTAGCTAAGGCCCTTTGAACGCGCATTTGACAGCAGTATGATTGTTTAAAGTTTCAACAACTGTTGATCATTATACCCTGTCCACTAGGTAAACGGTTTTTTGACAGATGGAACTAGTGATTGCAGCAACACACAATACATTGAGATACACGTACGGTATTATAATGTCTGTGAGTCGGTCATAAATAAGATAAGGCAGTTTATATATTTATTTTATTACGCATTTTAAAGTTAACTTTCACGTAATCTGGAATAGTTACGTTCTAAGACTGCTGTCAAAAAACAGTAACCTAATCGACAGCGTATAGTCACACACTTTGACATCTGCGAGCCCTATTCTGTAAAAATCTCACCGTGAAAACTTAGGTGAAGTGAATTTGGAGTGAGCAGCCGACGATTTTGAAAAAAATCTCACCGTGTAAAGTTAGGTGAAGTGAGCTTAGAGTGAGCAGCAGTGCGATTCTGTAACCATCTCACCGTGAAAACTTAGGTGAAGTGAGCGTGGAGTGAGCTGCCATTGCAACTAATGCTAGGGATTGACACTATTGACAGCTCACTCTAAGCTCGCTTCACCTAACTTTTCACTGTGAGATTTTTACAGAATCGGTCGGCTGTTTAATAGTGGCAATCCCTAGCATTAGTTGGAATGACAGCTCACTCCACGCTCACTTCACCTAAGTTTTCACGGTGAGATGGTTAGGTACAGACGCACTGCTGTTATTCCATGCTAGGGATTGACACTATTGACAGCTCACTTCACCTAAGTTTTCACGTTGAGATATTTACAGAATAGATCGACTGATGATAATATCTGACCCTTTGGCAACCAATCCACTTTAAACATTGGCAAAATGGTTGACATTGGCTTTGCTTGCCTATTTTTGTAAAACATTTTGGGCTTGACAGTATATTTGATCAAAAATTGCTTTGAATTAAATTAATCGAATCGGGGGCGTCGGCCACAGGTGCCTCGACCACTGGGGGCCTAAGACACGGACCCAATAAAAAATAGAAAATATTGAGTTTGAAGCGCACTACAGGGTCCCCTCACGTAAAAAGAACGCTGGCAGTTTGTTTTGTTTTTTTTTAAAAACGTGTTTGCCAGCGCACTGAGCGATTTATCGATCAAATTGGTAACCTATTATGATTCTACAATAAAACCATTACACTTACATTATAAAACAGTAGCCTAGTACATTAGGACGCGAGTATACGCGTCCGCAGGCCCATCCTCTCCACTATCGCTCAGCGTTCTTTTTACGTCACGACAACTATACCAACCTGTTCATCATCTACATCATCTGCCTATCCTTTACCCAACTATGTTGGGGTCGGCTTCCAGTCTAACCGTATGCAGCTGAATACCTGTATTTTACCTGGAGCGACTGCCTATTTGACCTCCAAAACCCACTTATTGGGTAATACGACACCCCTTGATAAGACTGGTTGTCAGACTGTCGGGCTTCTGACGACCCGTAACAACTGTCAAAGACCTACGAATGACAGCCGGGACCAACGGCTTAATGTGCTTTCTGAGGCCCGGATGGGTCTTGGTATGTAAAGATGGTCGCCCATCCACGAACCAACCGCGGCAAGCCTAGCTTAACCTGATCGATCGAACCGTGCAGCTGTTATTTCTTAGCAACCTATTATAAACATGAAATAAATGACGTCATGTTTTTGACTGTACATCACTCGCATCTGTCACATTATTTAAAACATAATGCCAAGGCTTTTAACTGTTTATTACTAGTGTTTACTTTTGTATAAAAAACCTGCCGTTCTTATGATGGAGGCAACTATGTTGGAGTCGGCTTCCGGTCTAACCAGACGCAGCTGAATACTGTATTTTACTTGGAGCGACTGCCTATCTGACCTCCACAACAACCACAGCCCAACCCCTCGGCAAGTCAGATTTTTTTTCTACCCGAAAAAACGATTGTCAAAAATCTACTAAAAAACGTCATAAAATTGTTATAATGTTATTATCATTTTAAATTGGCACAGCAAAACGGATTTTAAGTCACATCTCCAATCATAACAAGACGCAAACAAAATAAGCAAACATAAGTCATGTCTGGGAAACGCCCTTGATTCGGCGCAGGCGCAGATTACGTCAATTTTGTCACAACCTTACATCAACTTGAACCGGTTGATTTCAATAGTGTTGCCGCATTCGAACACGTCTTCATTTAAACTTTGAATTTTATCGAACTGCAGTGCGATTCTGTAACTATCTCACCGTGAAAACTTAGGTGAAGTGAGCGTGGAGTGAGCTGTCATTCCAACTAATGCGAGGGATTGACACTATTGACAGCTCACTTCACCTAAGTTTTCACGGTGAGATTTTTACAGAATCGATCGGCTGATATAACAACGATATTATACTCCTCGAATTGTGAAACTTATTATGTATCTAGACATGGCGCACCCTGTGCAGTCGTGCAAATATTTTTACTGACAATTTTTTTGTAGACAGGGAGCAGTGGTTGTGGTGCCCACTGGTATTGACCCTGACTTCAACCAACCGACGAACCCAGGCAGGCCGTTTATTCCCTGTATCTGTGATACGCACCTTAAAACTGTACGAATTTGTGTAAATAAGTTGAATATCTGATGTGATGCATGTGATGCCCCTCAAGTTAAAGGGGAAAATTTATAAGTCTGTGATAAGGCCTGTCGTACTTTATGGGTCTGAATGTTGGGCTCTGAAGAAGACGGATGAAAGAAGATTGCATGCAGCGGAGATGAGAATGTTGAGATGGATGTGTGGAGTGACGAGAATGGATAAAGTAAGAAATGAGTATATAAGAGGAAGTTTGAAAGTAGCGCCAGTGACAGAAAAGTTGAAAGGAAATCGTTTAGCTTGGTATGGGCATGTGATGAGAAGGGACGAAACGCATGTGACTACAAGAGTGATGAATATACATGTTGATGGATGGAGAGGGAGAGGAAGGCCGAAGAAAAGATGGATGGATTGTGTGAGGAATAATAATAATAATAATAATAATAATAATAATAAATCCCTGGACATTTCACACAGCACCATTTGTCCCAAGCTAAGCAACCTAATGCTTGTGTTATGGTAACAAGATGGCTGATAAACTACTTATATACATTTTTTTTTTGTAAATACATACATATTATAGATAGAAAAACACCCAGACTCGGAACAAATACATGTAGGTCATACAAATATTTGTTCCGTGCGGGAATCGAACCCGCGACACGCAGCGCAGCAGCCAATCGCTTAACCACTGCGCCAACCGTGCCGTCAAAATGAAATGATATGAAAGAGAAGGGAGTGAATGATAGCGTGACAGTTGACAGGGGAGAATGGAAGAAGAAAACTTGTTGCGCCGACCCCAAGTAACAATGGATAAGGGCAGGAAAATGATGATGAATGATGTGATGCATAATTTTGAGTGAATTATTGTAAATTCGTTGATTACCGTGTGATTCAGTTTTTTTAAATTATTTTTAATCAAAAACATTGTTCACTCTTGGTCAGAAAGTCGTAATTAAAACATTTTAACAATCTGTGAAATCTCTTATTGAAATCCCCTGTATTTTGACTCTCGGTCTATAGCGGAACGAGTGGGAAATAAAAAGTTCCAATCGTCACCACTGGGGAGGAACGAAACTTTTTTTTCCCATTCGTACCCAGTGGGGTTGACGAGGTGGGGACGACCGGGAATAAACGAGGCAGGCACTTACTTTGTGTATTTCAACTCATCACCCGCGTGGTGGATTATCGCCCTCGGCGAGAGAAGGCATGTGTCCCAGCAGTGGGAATATTATAGGCTAATAATTATGTAAACGCACTGGACCAAGATGGCGTGACGAGCTTGAACCCTGCGGTAAAGTCTGGCCAGCAGGATTTTACACCACATACAAAAACTACCTTTTCAAAATGATTAGGTATACCTTGAAATAATACCAGGAAAAACAATATTTGCACAGCGCGATGTCGTTATAACTACAATTGAATGTGCCCATAATCATGTAATGGCATCCGGTAAGCATCTACTCTATTATTAGTTTATTAGGTAAAAAACATCTATATAATAACCTGAAATACCTAGTTACGTTCTGTAACCCACTGGAACTACCTATGCCTGCAAATCTCATCATCTGCCTAGCCTTTTCCGAACTATGTTGGGGTCAGCTTCCAGTCTAACCGGATGCAGCTGAGTACCAGGATTTTACATGTAGCGACTGCCTATCTGACCTCTACAACCCGGTTACTGGGTAATACGAAACCCTTTGGTAAGAGCGGTTGGCAGACTTTCGGGCTTCTGACGACCCGTAACGACTGTCAAAGATCCACGAATGACAGCCGAAACCAACGGCTTCATAACGTGCTTCCCGAGATACGGAGACGTCTTGGTATGTAAAGATGGTCACCCATCCACGGACCAACCGCGGCAAGCGTTGCTTAACCTGATCGATCGACCTGTGCGGCTGATAATTAAATAACATAGTCAACATGTTTAACTTGGATGTAGCAAAGAACTGTAATAAGACTGCCTTAGTGAGAAAAAGCGTTTTAGGTGTGTCACCGCGCATTTACAATAAATTACCAGATGACATAAAATTTTTTGAATGTTACACAATAAAAAAAAAATTAAAACTGTTTTTAATTGAAACAATTGACTGATGAATTTCTGGATGATAAATCAATGTAGACTTATTTATTTATTTGACTGGAGAACCAAAGTTTTATTGTAACTAATTGTGCACGACAGCAACACAGAAGATATGATGACGGCAATGTCCTAGTTTTAAGATAAATTATGTTTTTATTACCTGACCTAATTTAAGTCCTAGATATGATAGTTTAAGTCCTAGTCTTATAAATAAAAGCATGTAGAATACTTGTAAACTAATAATATATTAGCTATACTTACTCTCAGCACCCATACATAATGTAAACTTTGAAATAAATAGATGTTGTCACGACGACGGCTGAAATAGAATGGTAGCTCCGAGTCCGTGCGCGTAGGTAATATATATAAGTTTGTCGTTTAAGGAAAACCGACCAGGCCGCGGACTCGGAGCGTTATACGTACCTATAACCTATGTAAAAGATTGTGCAATGATTATAGTATATTAGATTAAGTAGTAATAAAGCCAAATGTATGGTAAATGTACAGAATTTAATAAAATGGAGAACTGAGACTCAACTTACCCAATCACAGCACAGAACGACCTTAGACGCGAGTTTGCCGACGAAATGATCGTGCAAAGCAAAAGGACCGCTGGCTAGTCTAAATTCAGCGTGTATATAAGGAGACACGCCGTCCCACACTTCAATCAGTAGAAATCAGTCGAACATAGTCGTCACTATGCCCGTCAGGCAACCGAAATATTGGGCAAATTAAGTCTCCGTCTCATCTTTAACATGTCAAAGCAGTTTTAATTCACATCCCAGTAAGAAGAACCCTCTCTTGGTTTTCCCCGACGAACCACTGCATCAACAGGGTAAGAATCACCACCGTCCTGAACCAGTGAAACCTCGGCAAAAACAGCAGCACACAACTCCTACAGTCCACTCGCTGCACATTCTGGTCCTTCGAAAGCCGAATCCTCAAGATCCAGCAGGATGGTGGTGACTCGCAGCTGCAGTGGAGACTCCAAGAGAGAACAGGCCCAACAAGAACCGTCAGCGACCGCCGAACCAGGCACCACCGAGCCAGCACCGGAGACCGGCGCGAAACCGGCCGCTGAAACGGACACAGGCAGCGGATCTACGGAGACTAACGACACCGACATCACGCAGACAACGACTACGACCACGACGGAAAACACGCGTGAGACGAAGACTACTGGTTCACATGGTACGCTCAAGCCTGGCGACACCAGGTCACGCCGCTCTACAGCATCAAAGAAGAAGCGCCTCACGGAGCTCGAAGCTAAAGAACGGCTGGCTGAAATGAAAGTGAAGCAAGCGCAGGCAGAGCGAGAGCTGCAAGAGATACAACTGCAGCGCATCAGGGCCGAAGCCGACTCGAGTGAGGCAGACGAAGACATGGTGGACGACCTCGCCTCCGTAAGGATTGGAACGTGGCTAGCGCGACCGGCGCTGCCACCCGGAGATGAGGCTCGACCGCCGCCACACCACGACAGCGGCGGGAGGATCGGCAGGGACGCAGCGAAGGACACCGGCGCCGAGACAGGCGCTCAACCGCTGCGGGGCGACAGCCACGAAGAAAGTGTACGTAACCAAGTGAGTGCGAAAAGAAATGAGGGCAATATCGCGAGTGATAAAGTGTTACACGGGAATGCAGTGAATGATAAAGTGATAGACGTGGGGACGCTCGCCGCGGCTCTAGCACAAGCCGCACGCAGTTCAAGAGAGCCCCCCAAGTACATCCAGCAGCTGCCAATCTTTGATGGCAAACCCGGTGAGTGGATAGCTTTTAAGGCCGCGTATTGTGACTCACAAATGTATTTTTCCTGTATAGAAAATGTTGCTAGAATTAGGATCAGCCTCAGAGGCGCCGCAAAGGAAGCTGTAGGTTGCTTATTGTTTAGCCAATCTGACCCTCAGATCATTATAGACGCGCTTGAAAGACGTTTCGGTAGGCCCGAGGCCTTGATCATAGCAGAGTTAGACAAAATAAAATTATTGCCTAAGTTAAATGATAACCCTAGGGACATATGTGTATTCGCTAGTCGTGTAGCAAACACGGTGGGTACAGTAGAAGCATTAAAAAGAATACAGTATTTACATAGCCCTGAAATGTCGCGTTGTATAGTAGAAAAATTAACGCCGATATTAAAACATAAATGGTACGATTATGCAGCAAATAAAAAGAGTGAAGATATTCCCGAGCTAAAGCGCTTATCTATGTTTATGAATGAAGAGGCAGATAAATGTGGCGCGTACGCGCAGCCGGAACGAGGCAACGATGACGCTAACGGAATACGACAACGGCGCCGAGTAGAGCGCACGTTCAATGTAAACAAAGAAACGTCAAACGATCAATGCCCCGCGTGTAAGCATCAGGATCATAAGTTACCAGACTGCTACAAATATAAACAGTTAGACATAGACGCGCGATGGGACATAGCTAAAAAATCCAACATGTGTTTTAGATGTCTACGAAACAAACATAGAAGATTCATGTGTAAAGCGCCTCCGTGTGATATAAAGGACTGTAATATGAAACATCACAAACTATTACATAAAGAACGCAAATTAGAGGCGACACATAACAATGTGGCGACGCCGACACCCGTTATCACTAACGAAGCCGTTACGTCAGCACGGGAAACAGTATCAGCAACATCACCTCAAAATTCCCGCGCGTATTTAAAAATAGTACCTGTCACGTTGAGCGGACCACACACAAGCGTAGACACTTATGCTTTATTGGATGATGGTAGTACAGTCACCTTGATAGATGCATCAGTAGCAGATGCCCTAGGCGCAGATGGGCCAATCAAACCTATGTGGATACAAGGTATAGGCACAGAGGTCAAGCATGAGCAAAGCCGAACCGTGAATTTCCACATACAAGGCAAGCACTATAGCGAGCCACAGAAGATAGAAGCGGCGCGCACTATAGATAAGCTGAAAATTATGACGCAAACTGTACATACAAATGATATAAAAAATTGTAAACATCTGCACGACATTCAAGACGCCCTTATCTACGAACGCGCGCAACCGAAAATCCTAATAGGCCAAGATAACTGGCATCTATTGGTGGCTACGGAAACGCGAACAGGTGCGCGTAATCAACCGGTGGCGTCATACACCAAACTAGGATGGGTACTGCACGGATGTCAAAACTCCATAAACAAAATTATAGCTACATTTTGCGGAAACATAAAAATGAAAGAAAAGTTAGACCCCATTGAGGAAAGCATGAGGAACTTTTTCAAACTAGAATCACTAGGCATAGAACCTAGGACACCTAGGGAGGACCCGCATCAAAGGGCCCTAGATATCCTTAAACAAAAGAGTCGACGACTACCCGATGGCAGCTTTGAAACCGGACTACTGTGGAAACAAGAGAAACCTAAAATACCTAATAATTACCTAGGCACCCTAAAACGGCTAGAAAATTTAGAACGGCGCCTAGACAAAGATAGCGACCTCAAGAATCAATACTTGCAACGCCTAGATAACCTTTTAAAATCAGGATACGCAGAAAAGGCGCCCGATACCTCCACAGTAAACAAAACATGGTATCTACCCCACTTCCCGGTAGTCAATCCGGCCAAGCCACATAAGCCACCACGACTTGTACACGATGCGGCGGCGAAGACAGCAGGTCTATGCCTAAACGACCTGCTTCTATCGGGACCTGACTTACTGCAATCGTTGCCCGGTATTTTGATGCGTTTCCGGCAAGATAAAATAGCTGTGTCAGCAGACATCAAGGAAATGTTTATGAGAATTAAAATAAGGGAAGAGGATCGCGATGCATTAAGATTTTTATGGCGCGGCGACCTACGAAATGGACCGCCAGATGAATACCGCATGACATCCGTTATCTTCGGGGCGACGTCATCCCCATGCACAGCATTGTACATCAAGGACCGCAACGCGAGCGACTTTGCTGACAGATACCCGGACGCGGCGTCAGCAATAGTAAATAATCATTACATGGACGATTATCTGCAGAGCTTTGCCAGCATAGAAGAAGCAAAGAGGATAACCACGCAAGTGGATTATATCCACAAGAAGGCCAACTTTGTTTTGTGTGGTTGGACATCGAACGATAGAAATGTGTTAAAAAACGACGTCGCACCTCAACAGAATATAAAAATATTAGGCGGCGACGACACCGAAAAGGCCTTAGGTATACGATGGGACACAAAAAAGGATTGTTTCATATTTAAAATCAACAAAAACAAAACACCCATTGTATTGTTAAACAACACGCGCCCACCCACCAAACGGGAGGCGCTCAGTATAATAATGTCTGTATTCGATCCATTAGGAATTATATCACCTATCACCATACCAGCAAAAAGGATACTTCAACACACATGGAAGTATAAAACAGAGTGGGACAAACCACTACCCGAAGAGCTGCAACCGAAATGGAAAGACTGGATGGAATCACTAAGTACCATAGAAACGCTGCTGATCCCACGTTGCTACGATTACGGTGACGTCACAGCTAGAGAAGTACATACATTCGTAGACGCGAGCGAGGAAGCCTACGCCGCGGCGGTGTATTGGCGCACAGAAAGATCAGACGGCAGCGTACAAGTGACCCTGGCAGCAGCCAAGAGCAGGGTAGCCCCACTGAAACCGGTATCAATACCTAGGCTAGAGCTGCAAGCCGCGCTACTAGGAGCGCGCCTGACTCAGACGGTCATTCAAGAACATAACTACAAGGTGAGCGACATAACATATTGGAGCGATTCCACCACCGCTCTGGCCTGGATACAAGCCGAACCACGCACATTTAAAACCTTCGTGGCGCATCGTATAGCAGAAATCGAGGAACTCACAAAGAAAAACGAATGGCGATGGCTACCCTCGAAGCTCAACGTAGCAGACGACGCGACACGCGGCACCCCGGAGCATTTTAACTCGGAACACAGATGGTTCAACGGCCCCGATTTCCTTAGAAAAAACAAAGATGAATGGCCACAAAACAAAAAGGTCATTAACCCCACAAACACGGGAGAGGAACGGGTCAGATGTCACGTAATCCACAACGTAAAAATGAACGATCACCTGCCTAATATTACACGTTTTTCCAAATGGACACGGCTGATAAGAACGACCGCACGAGTACTTCAGTTCATTGACCTGTGTAGACTGAACAAACACATAGTCGAATATAAACGTACACAAAAAAATGCGTTAAAGGATCCAACGTGGGAAAAAGGAAACAAAAATAAACCCAATAAAACTGTTACGCAAAAAACTACTGCCGGTAAAATAATAAACTACATACCTATACCCGCTATCTATAGCCTACGCGCCGAGGAACAATGGATCAAGAGCGCACAAGCCGAGAGCTTTACAAAAGAAATTGCCGCCATAAAAGAAAACAAAGCGGCGCCGGCGTCCGGCGACAGCCCGTTATTCACCTTGAGTACATACCTAGACAACGCAGGTGTTTTACGTTTGCGCGGGCGAATCACAGCGGCACAAGACGTAAACGAAGACATAAAAAACCCTATCATACTCGAGGGTAAGCACAGGTATACGAAGCTATACATAGCACATGTGCATGAAAGCTTACATCATGGTGGCACCGAGATAACGGTAAATGAGCTAAGACAGCGTGTTTGGATAACAAGATTACGTCCATCAGTAAAAAATGTTTTAAAAAGTTGTTTATACTGTAGAATAAAGAAGGCAAAACCAGCCAATCCCTCCACAGGAAACCTACCGTACCCCCGTTTAGCTCATCACGTACGACCTTTTACTTTCACGGGTTTAGATTATTTCGGGCCTATATCTGTCACGGTAGGTAGACATAAAGAAAAAAGGTACGGAGCCTTATTTACGTGCTTAACTTGTAGGGCTATACATATAGAAATAGTAAACTCACTTAGTGCTGATTCAGCTATCGCCGCTCTCAGGCGATTTATAGGTAGAAGAGGTTGTCCTAAGGAAATATGGAGTGACAACGCTACCTGCTTCAAGGCGGCTGATAGGGAACTAGGGGAAAGCGCCTTAAGCGCTTTAGGTTGTGAGTCCAATGCGCGGTCCATAAGCTGGAGATACATACCTCCCGCGTCGCCATTCATGGGCGGAGCCTGGGAGAGGATGGTGAGAGCAGTCAAGGAAGCACTGCACGTCACAATGAAGGAGGTTCACCCGTCAGACGAAACCCTCGCTACGCTACTAGTGGAAGTCGAGAATACGGTGAACTCTAGGCCACTCACACACGTCAACGTGGCACCAGATGAACCTGAAGCCTTGACGCCGAATCATATATTAATCGGCCCTAACTCACACGTACCACCACCGGGTAATTTCACCGAAGCAGACGTCACAGCACGACAACAATGGCGGCGCGCCCAGGCCCTCGCAGACATCTTCTGGCGCCGATGGGTACGCGAATACCTACCGCTCCTACAAAACCGGCGGGAGCCCTACAGCAGCGGTGTTCTACCCAAGGTCGGAGATATCGTCGTGATCTGCGACCCCAATCTTCCACGTAACACTTGGCCAAAGGGGAGGGTGACAAAGATAATGCCAGGCGCAGACGGTGAAGTACGTGTCGTGGACGTGATGACCAAAGGGCATGTGCTCCGAAGACCAACGAAGCGGATTGTCGTGCTACCCACTGAGTCGCCTGATTGCGACGGCGGGAGAAATGTGCACGACAGCAACACAGAAGATATGATGACGGCAATGTCCTAGTTTTAAGATAAATTATGTTTTTATTACCTGACCTAATTTAAGTCCTAGATATGATAGTTTAAGTCCTAGTCTTATAAATAAAAGCATGTAGAATACTTGTAAACTAATAATATATTAGCTATACTTACTCTCAGCACCCATACATAATGTAAACTTTGAAATAAATAGATGTTGTCACGACGACGGCTGAAATAGAATGGTAGCTCCGAGTCCGTGCGCGTAGGTAATATATATAAGTTTGTCGTTTAAGGAAAACCGACCAGGCCGCGGACTCGGAGCGTTATACGTACCTATAACCTATGTAAAAGATTGTGCAATGATTATAGTATATTAGATTAAGTAGTAATAAAGCCAAATGTATGGTAAATGTACAGAATTTAATAAAATGGAGAACTGAGACTCAACTTACCCAATCACAGCACAGAACGACCTTAGACGCGAGTTTGCCGACGAAATGATCGTGCAAAGCAAAAGGACCGCTGGCTAGTCTAAATTCAGCGTGTATATAAGGAGACACGCCGTCCCACACTTCAATCAGTAGAAATCAGTCGAACATAGTCGTCACTATGCCCGTCAGGCAACCGAAATATTGGGCAAATTAAGTCTCCGTCTCATCTTTAACATGTCAAAGCAGTTTTAATTCACATCCCAGTAAGAAGAACCCTCTCTTGGTTTTCCCCGACGAACCACTGCATCAACAGGGTAAGAATCACCACCGTCCTGAACCAGTGAAACCTCGGCAAAAACAGCAGCACACAACTCCTACAGTCCACTCGCTGCACACTAATTGTAATTTATGATTTATTTATGCATTGACTGTAAAAGTTATTCCATATTGTTTTTATTTAGCATGCAACCATATTTGTACGCCTCTTGACATAACATAGCGACCTATGAACTTTAATTATAAGAACTGCATTCACTACCTAAGTTACACAAATAAAAAATGATTATAATTAAAGAAATATCAATATTTTACCATGTAGTTTATATAATAGATTTGTCCTTTCTTGTCAAGCATAGTTAGCTTGTATAGGGCAATATGAGTAAGACCCATGACAACTTGGTACGATGGGTGTATAACAGGCTTTTAATTGCGTCCTTAAGATGTCAGAAGCTGCCATTTTCCTTATGTAAATACTAGCTGTTGCCAGCGACTCCGTCTGCGAATCAGGATAAAAAGTAGCCATGTAAAATACTGTTATTCAGCTGCATCCGGTTAGACTGAAATCCGACCCCAACCCCAACATAGTTGGCAAAAGGCTAGGCAAATGGTGATCTACGTTACATATAAATGTATTAAATGTAGACATGAATCATCCGGAATAAATCAAAATTCATTTATTCAAATTAGGCTGAGAAACAGCACTTTTCGAACGTCAAAATTACATGGGACAGTCCCTCAAAACGCCCGCCCTTCACCACTTCCTAGCGCTTTCGTTGGGAAGAAGAAGTGGCGCAACAAACTCCCCAGCAGCACAGCTGTCTGTCCAGAATGCTCTAACTGCCTCTGTGGTTTAGTGGTAAGACCACCCGGTCCCGGTATCGATTCCCAGCGAGAACAAAATGTTTCTGCTCGGTTTGGTAGGGGGCAGGGCTTGTTCTAAGATCGCCTGGCTAGCTACCACCATCTTATCTAAGTATATTGCCATGACAATAATGTTAACAGCATTATTGTGTTTCGGCAGTTATAGAGTTAAGATAGCCAGTCGATCGATTCTGTAAAAATCTCACCATGAAAACTTAGGTGAAGTGAGCTTAGAGTGAGCTGTCAATAGTGAATAGTCCCTAGCATTAGTTGGAATGATAGCTCACTCCACGCTCACTTCACCTAAGTTTTTACGGTGAGATGGTTACAGAATCGCACCATCGTTCCTCTGTGGTTGAAGATTCCGGGTGAAGCTCGCTTCCACCTCCACCAAGGCCAATGAGCTTCCCTGCTGTGGTTGAATAAAAAATAAAATAAATGGTGAAGACAGAAAAACTAAGCGGTTACACAGACAGACATGGAAATGGACTTTGTAGATAAGAATAATCAGCCTTGTTCCTATTGCTGGGACACAGGTGTCCTCTCAGTGAGAGGGAGTAAGCCGTAATCCACCACGCGGGCCCACTGCGGGTTGGTAGATGTCACATGTCTTCGAATTTTTGGTTCTAGGACATGTCGGTTTCCTCACGATGTTTTCCTTCGCCGTTTTGAGAGCAGAGGTGACGAAATAAAACACACAAAGTAAACCGCCTATCTGGGTTCAATTTCACTCGCATGTCGGCGTCCTCACCACTGAGTCATACGCTCTTATTGATAAAGATAAGGTGTGTATACTACAATAATACGGAGCTAAGTAAACAAGATTTTCAGCAAGATGCAACGGGCTATATAACCGTTTTGTGCGCCCTACACTTCTCACGGGCCAACCGTGACAAGCTTGGCTTGGCTTGGCTATGGTTTCTGATTACTTGGAAATAAATAAATAAATTAACCAGACGGCCAATCCCCATAGTAAAAACGTTCAAAATCTAATCGCAATTTCATCTCAGCGACAATCAATTCCAAGAAATTAGAGGTATTTTTGACAGATTGAGACTGAGATGAACGTTCTTAAAATAACGAGAATTGCCCCTCTAATTGATCGACCCGCGCGGCTGTTATTACTTAGCCAGAACCCACTCAATGACAAAATGTACTATATTATAAAAATAGGTCGGGTTTTCCTTCCTGACGCTATAACTCCAGAACGCACGAACCGATTTCCACGGTTTTGCATTCGTTGGAAAGGTCTCGGGCTCCGTGAGGTTTATAGCAAAGAAAATTCAGGAAAAATAGGAGTAGGGTAGGAGTAGGGTAGGAGTAGGGTAGGAGTAGGGTAGGAGTAGGGTAGGAGTAGGGTAGGAGTAGGTTAGGAGAGGTGTAGAAGTAAGGTAGGAGTAGTGTAGGAGTAGGGTAGGAGTAGTGGAGGAGTAGTGTAGGAGTAGGGTAGAAGTAGGGTAGGAGTAGTGTAGGAGTAGGGTAGAAGTAGGGTAGGAGTAGGGTAGGAGTAGGGTAGGAGTAGGTTAGGAGAGGTGTAGGAGTAAGGTAGGAGTAGTGTAGGAGTAGGGTAGGAGTAGTGTAGGAGTAGTGTAGGAGTAGGGTAGAAGTAGGGTAGGAGTAGTGTAGGAGTAGGGTAGAAGTAGGGTAGGAGTAGGGTAGGAAGGAGTAGGTTAGGAGAGGTGTAGGAGTAAGGTAGGAGTAGTGTAGGAGTAGGGTAGGAGTATAGTGTAGGAGTAGTGTAGGAGTAGGGTAGAAGTAGGGTAGGAGTAGTGTAGGAGTAGGGTAGAAGTAGGGTAGGAGTAGGGTAGGAAGGAGTAGGTTAGGAGAGGTGTAGGAGTAAGGTAGGAGTAGTGTAGGAGTAGGGTAGGAGTATAGTGTAGGAGTAGTGTAGGAGTAGGGTAGAAGTAGGGTAGGAGTAGTGTAGGAGTAGGGTAGGGGGTAGCACACCACGCGAACGAAGTAGCGCCGGGCAGCTAGAAATAATTTATATGGCAAAACAACGTTTGCCGGGTCAGCTAGTAATATATATAAATAAATCAATAAAAGTTAAGCGGTCCGCCATCCACTAAATACTCAGCTATTACGTTTATAGTTTTCCTGTTCAGGAACTTTAATATATGTCAACAAATCACTTAATCCCTTCAATTGCTGTAGTTATTAAAGATTATTACTTTGTATTTTTTATTATTTTCCGGGTTCTGTACCCTCAAAAAGAAAAACGGAACCCTTATAAGATTACTTCGTCGTCCGTCTGTCTGTCCGTCTGTCAATACCCTTTTTCTCAGAAACGTGTAGAGTTATCAAATTGGTTCTAGGACATGCCGGTTTCCTCACGATGTTTTCCTTCAAAATATTTTCTTTTACATGTACTTATGTATCTACATGGGCACTTATGAAAGAAGTACAATCAAGGAATGAAATTATCCGGAAAAGAACCGGAGTTACGGACATAGCGCGCAGAGTAAGCAAATTGAAGTGGCAGTGGGCTGGCCATGTTTGTCGAAGGACCGATGGCCGGTGGAGCAAACGAGTCCTGGAGTGGAGACTGCGTATCGGCAAGCGTAGTGTGGAATGCCTGCCAGCTAGATGGACGGACGACCTAAAAAGGTGGCTGGGACAGACTGGATGCGGAAGGCGGAGGACAGGGTGTTGTGGCGCATCCTGGGAGAGGCCTATGTCCAGCAGAGGACTGCGATAGGCTGCGTTGATTGACTTATGCAACGTCAGAGGCTAGGTGCACGGTTCCAATTGGTCGTTTCCTATGGAGAAGAGCCGGCAAGAAACTCCACGGCTACTGCTTTGAGAGCAGTGGTTACGAATTAAATACCTACACAAAGTAAAAGTGCCTGTTTGGGTTCAAACTCACGACTCAAGCATAGAATTAGCTATGATTGAAGTAGGAAATAATAAATAAATCACTCAAGATGTTACAAATGCAAACAATGGAACGATGACATCAGGTTTATAGTTGCTTAACTTACCTTGACACGAGTACACACCTCAAAACCGCAACGGAACTGGTTCGGCCGTTTTTTGAGAAATAACGTGACAGACGGGCATAAATTATAATGAATACATTCATTAACAATGCGAATAGTTCGATCGCGCTATCAACTTATACCTTGAACGTTTTAGTGCAACACCCTAATTGCTCAACACACTCTCAATGTCAATCTGAATCATTTTGAAGGATATTGCTAATCCATTGCTTCGTATGTTCGAAAAGTTTGTCTGCTCAAACAACGTAAATAACGCAATGTGTGTTAAGCAATTACCCCTTCTGGTCCAGCACTCAGTTTTAAAGAGGTCAGATAGCCAGTCGCTCCATGTCACATCTAAGGGAAAATTATCGTAATTTTAAGAACGTTCACAGTCTGATCTCAATCTCAATCTGTCAAAAATTCCCCTAATTCCCCTACATTTGGACAAGTTTTGACATTTGTTTGTCACCGAGATGAGACTGCGACTAGATTTTGAACGTTTTAAATTACGAGAATTGGCCTTCAGACAGACATCTTATTCAACTGCATCCAGTTAGACTGGTTGGGCAGTGATAATGGGTTTTTCAGTTAAAAAAATCGCTTAAGCAGCCCGGATACAGAAGTTGAACCTAGACAATGGCAATGTGCATGCCCCTTATTTATGTATACAATAGTTGCTGTCCGCGACTACGTCGTCTGCGTGAAATTTCACCCCCGATCCACCCCGATCCAAGAATTGGGCGAACAAAGGCGAAAGTTTGTGAGTGTGTGTTTGTTTCTTCTTCACGCTCAAACGTCTGGACCAATTTTGATGAAATTTGGTATGGACGTACCTGACACCCTGGATTATCATATAGGGTACTTTTATCCCGATATTCCCACGGAATCGAAACTTATGCGGGTGAAACCGCAGCGTGCAGCTAGTACAAAAATATTTTTTTTAAATCCGACCAGAGATTAGCGCGTTCAAACAAACTCTTCAGTTTTATTATTATTATAGGTATAGATAGATTCATGGGACTTAGGTCATTAATGACTGAAACATGATTGAAATACAACCCTGCCCTTCCTTTGGGGTAAAAGGCATGATGCTAACACGATGTCTACCACAAGGTTTTCGAGGTATGAGGAACAGGGTGTAAAGTTCACTCATCCTCCATAGAAAAGGGTGTCGTGTCTATGGGGAAATTGCCCAAAGATTGGTTTTTTTTTTTTTTTTTGTGTATGGCATCTCGTAGTTGACCTTAAAAGGTCGTAATCGTAACTACTTAACCGGACTATCCTGTGGATGCCTTAAGTAAACTTAAAGCCTCCAGCCAGGGCTTAAAAACTAACTAGAATTAAGCGACTGCACGCTAAGGGCACCCCCTGTGGGGTACGGACCTCGGCTTAGGTCGTCGCTGGGAGAGGGCAGCAAAGGGACAGGCTGGATCGAATAGATATTGTTGATGCTTTGATGAGCGCGGCGTTTCCTAGGACTATCTCTGAGAAGAAAGGCCGAAACAAACTCAGAGGTCGCAGTCGGGGAATTTAAAACTACAGGCTCAGCTACGGCGCACTTCTGCGGGCAAGGGACGGGGGGGCAATTTACTCGGGGGCGCGGTCGCGAGGGACCTCGGCGGCGAGGTCGGAATGACGGTTTTCTAATTCTACGTACTGTACTGGTGGCCCTATCACACTCTTGGAGGAGGGTTATGGGGTCGTCGGGGTCTACCCAAAGATTGGTCTCGGGACGTTGTATATATGCTAGTTGCGCGGTAAACTCTGCTTGCGCGATGCAGGTTTTTTCGTGACGTCAGTGTGATTCGTGGTTCGCATGTGGCGGTGTAGATGCCGCTCCAAGGCTAAATGCTTTAACCAACAGTCGACCATGTCAACAAATCCTTATTCTATTCTTAGTAAAGTTACACAATCACACTTATTTTTAGTCGTTCTACAAACAGAAAATTATAATAGAGAAGTAAATAGTAGGACATAAGGCGCCGTCCCACCGTTGACGAGGAAGCGACGAGGTATCAACGATTCTGTCGCTCAAAAAACGTACAAAAGATTGTAGGTCGACGGACCCTTGCCCGAGCCAGCCCACGCCGCTGAGCCTGTAGTTTTAAATGCGTCCCTAAATAATTCCGATCCAGGCTCTGCCTTGCTGCCCTCTCCCAGCGATGCCCTAAGCCGAGGTCTGTACCCCACAGGGTGTGCCCTTAGCGTGTAGTCGCTTAGTTTTTACGTATTTTAAACTCTGCCTGGAGGCCTTAATTGATTGAGGCAGCCACATTAGGTAAACCATTTTTTGGAAGATGGAACTAGTGATCGCAGCAACACACAATACATTGATTGATACACGTACGGTATTATAAATTTATAATGTCTGTAAGAAGTCATAAATAAAATAATTCAATAAGATAAGGCAGTTTATATAAAAGTATATAAAGTTTAAGACGCATTTTAAAGTTAACTTTTACGTAATCTGGAGTATGTACGTTCTAAGACAGCTGTCAAAAAACGGTGAACCCAATGGACAGGGTATAGTTGCAGCTCCATTCGCTTCTCGTTAACCGCCGGAGGTGGGACAGGTGCCTGACTTGTGTTCTTATAATTTATGACGTAAGTGAAATTCCCCGTTACGAAATGTCAGTTGCATCCGAGAATTTCAAGATGGCGAACGATATTGACTTTTCCCTTTTACGATTTTGGCAAAAACTGGTTGAATTGGTTCCAATGAAAGCGGGGGTGAATCATTGCGCGTAGGTATTATCTGATTTAAGATACATCTGGTTGAAAACGTGCTTTAAAGGTGGATTACGAGGGAAAGTTAATTGATAATGAACGCATTTTTTTAAACGAGTCGAATAAATATTATTATTATGGACCCACTTCATAACCAAGAATTTGTTAATGCGAAGCTGCAGTGGTAGTTATTTTTAGGTCATGTTTTTGTGTAGTGTCAGGCACCTTGGTAATTGTTTGACTTAGCCAACTCATAGTGATCTAGTAGGCGATCAATGATCGTTCCTTTCCCCAAATTCTCCAAAAAGAAACCCCCATTGTGGGTCTTAAGTTAAGACCCACAATGGGGGTTCGGGGGTTTGTGGTTAAGACTCTTAACCACAAACCCAGAAAGAGAGAGGTTCACCAATCCTTCCTGGAACACATGGCCACGTAATTAAAACACCCATACTTTATTACACACAGATGAAAAATAAAATAAACTAACACACAGACAGTCACTTAAAAAGTTCTGTGAATAAACAAAAAAAAAAGACGATCGAGTCCGGTTCGCGACCTTGCAGAGATTTATTTGCAAAGTATATTTAAGTACTACTTAAACGTAACTTTTGCCCGCGACTGCGTCCCCGTAGAGGTCAAAAATTGACCCACGGGAACGTATTACCGGTGCAAATAGTATCATATGTCATGACCCAGGTCCTGGTCAACTGTGTGCCGAATTTCATCGAAATCCGGTCAGCCGTTGATTTAATCTGGAATATGTACGTCCTAAGACAGCTGTCGAAAAACGGTTTACCTAATGGACAGGGTACGCAATTACCTCGCAGGACTTCATACTCACCAGTAGCGCTTGCGACCAACGGAGTCGGACAATACAACGCTTATTTCGATTTTAAGTATCAACATTAACAAAGTACACCCGAAACTGTGAAATTTTCCCAATCAACCTTAAACTTTAACGCTTTAGCGATAAAGTTGAAAATGTATTAAAGAAATTTGACAGATTGTAGTAGTTTGATGTGCTTCGTCTGTACTTTATGACTTTTGTTTTTATTTTCGTTATTCACGATTCAGTGCGCACAGGTAACTACACATAAGTTTTTTATTTATCTACAGCCTTTTAGAGTATAAGGATATATATTATGCCAATGTCTTTGGGAATTCCCCACGCCTTTCATAAGATTTTTATCAGACAAGAAACTCCGAGGTGAGGTCAGGCGAAGACTTTAATTCATCGTTCGTAAGTTATATAGGTACTTTATACGAGTTTGGTTTTTTTTTTAGTTTGAGTGGCTTGTGGCTAAGTAATAACAGCAGCACGGGTCGATCGATCAGGTTAAGCTACGCTTGCCGCGGTTGGTCCGTGGATGGGTGACCATCTTCACATACCACTCCGTGCCTCGGAAAGCACGTTAAGCCGTTGGTCCCGGCTGTCATTCGTAGATCTTTGACAGACGTTACCGGCTGAGACACAGGCTTCCTCTCTGAGTCTCGTGAGAGGGAATGGGGCGTAATCCACCACGCGGGCCCAGTGTGGGTTGGTAGATGTCACATGTCTTCGAAAGTCCTAAGACATTCCGGTTTCCTCACGATGTTTTCCTTCACCGTTTTTGAGAGCAATATATTACACCATTACACAAAGTAAAGCACCTGTCTGGGTTCGAACCCGCGACCTACAACTCGTAAATGGCGGCCCACTACTGCTCTCTGCCGGAAAAGACTAGGAAGATAATGATGTTGATGACAGACATGTCATATTTAGTACAAGAACTCACGACTTTTCCAGTGTTAACAGGCGGCTGTTTGTCGAAGGACCGATGGCCGGTGGAGTAGACGAGGCCAGGGGGTCTACTCCGAAGTGCAAAGTGCGAATGATCGGATCGGACCGACACATGGCTGAACCGAATATTATTGAAAAATGCGAAAAAAGTTCGGATCGGCCCAGTTGGGTCGGGACCATAGTCAAGTGTAGGAGTGTAGGATCGGGACCGACCGAACCAAATAGTAACTTCGTAGCAGGAAACGGCCGAACATTCAGCCGATACCACTTCGGAGTAGACGCCCTGGAGTGGAGACTGCGTATCGGTAAGCGCAGTGTGAGACGCCCCCCAGCTAGATGGACGGACGACCTAAAGAAGGTGGCTGGGACAGACTAGATGCGGAAGGCGGAGGTCAGGGTGTTGTGGTGCAGCCTGGGAGAGGCCTGTCCAGCAGTGCACTGCGATAGGCTGGCTGAGTTCATTGAAACAGCGACGACAGACTTGGTACACACGGCTACACATCAAGCTATACATAACCAGTATAAACTAACTTCTGATTGTACGAAAAACCTATACAATGCGAGGTCAGCTAAAACTGGAAATGCATAGCTTGATATGAAGCCGTGTGTACCTCAAAGATATCACTAATTTTATTAAAAAAAAAATCTTTCTAATTACCTAACACATGTTCACAGTTCCGCATAAACCATAGTAATCGTAACAAATTCATTTCCACGGTTTAACTAACCATGATATCAACCATAATTGAGTTACACAATGTATTTATAGACGCTGTAGCTATTTTCCAATGAGACCCCAAATTCACTATGACCACATAATGATTCCGTAGATACTTCGAAACATGGGCGTAGCTAGGGGGGGCAAGGGTGGGCAATACCTCGCCTCTAAGGTCATTTCGGCCAACCGATTTCGGTCACGGTGGTGAATCTCAACGGAGATTATCCAGGTACGCAGGAGATATTATAGTGCACTAGTGTGTGCGAAAACACAGGTGCACTCTCTGTTCCTTTACTCTCATAGTCCGATGGGACGGCAATCCGACACGACCGGGGAGAGATCAGGCGCAGAACCAACGGCTTTACGTGCTTTCCTAGGCACGGAGGTATTAAACTGTCAACTTCTAAACTCCGGGCTGCTACTAAGAAATTCCTAATGGAAACCCCCATAACACTTTTGCCGACCCGGGAATCACTCAGGACCCCACGCTCACGCGCTTGCAACCACAATACCAACGGGGCGGTCAAACATATTTGGTTGGGGTTACTAAACTTATGCCCTTGGGAGATAAGAAGTACAGTCACGAGCAAAAGTATGTATACACTCGGCTTTATTCAAAAGCGATTTACTCCTTTATTTTGGAATGAAATTTTATGTTGTTACGAACATAGCATTTTCGAACCCATAGGTTTATGTAATGTATCGTATTTCAACATTGCATTCGTTATTTAATGAAAAAATCGCATATGAAAGATGCCAAGTGTTGACATATTGGTGTTCGTGACTGTACTCGTAGATAATCATTTATTTGCCTGAATGTGTAAGTGATCATTAAACAACGCAATCGTACAACATTATCTAAAATTCGCAGACATACAAAAACGTGTACAACTCTAACACAAGTCATAGAGCTGTTTTATGAATATTTTGACATTATAACGAGTTTTGAAGGTCTCGCCGACACTACTACGCGGTCAGACTGGCTCGCTCAAAAGGATGCGAAACAAGATGCTTGCAAATAAACGGGAGGTTATTCTAAATTGATGTTTACGTAAGATCTTTGACAGTCGTTACGGGTCTTACCAGGGGTATCGTATTACCCAGTAAGTAGGTTGTAGAGGTTAGGTAGGCAGTCGCTCCATGTAAAATACTGGTATTCAGCTGCACTCGAAACTACCCAAGGACAGTTAATTACATTTATATGGGACCACCCCTGAGGCATAACTTAACCGTTAAAGAAATAATTTTTGAAATCGATTTACCTACAACTCTAAACAACATTCGCATTTACAACATGTAGATTTTGGGGTTTATTCATAAACGATGACTAAAGTTAAGCAACGTTTAAACGTCAAAAATGTATGGTTAAACAGTCGCTAATCACTGCTTAACTTTAAGCAACGTTTATGAATAAAGGGGTTTGTCATTACCTGCTAAGTAACATAGATAGGAATACTGTAAACTCTGTTAGATACCATCAGACTAACCTTTTCCAAACCACTTTGGGCTCTTCGAGTCTAACCGGTTGCGTCTAAAATTCAATAATTTATGGTAATTTTACCAAGGATCAAATCAATGCAGAGATTATGAATCTGCAAACGCAGAGTAGGAATTCCTTTAAATAGGTGGATTGGTGGGTCTTGTGGCTAAGTAATAACAGCCGCACGGGTCGATCGATCAGGTTAAGCTACCCTTGCCGCGGTTGGTGCGTGGATGGGTGACCATCTTTACATACCAAGACCCCTGCGTGCCTCAAAAAGCACGTTACGTTAACCCGTTGGTCTCGGCTGTCATTCGTGAATCTTTGACAGTCGTTACGGGTCGTCAGAACGTTAGAGGCCCTAAAATCTGACAACCAGTCTTACCAAGGGGTATCGTATTACCCAGTAACTGGGTTGTAGAGGTCAGGTAGGCAGTCGCTCCATGTAAAATACTGGTATGCAGCTGCATCCGTTTAGACTGGAAGCCGACCCCAACATAGTTGGGAAAAGGCTAGGCAGATGATGAGGTGGAGTGGTGGGTGGTTATACGTATACGTCTGCGTAACCTTTCGGGGATTACAGGCGTGGTGTTATGCTACGTTAGGTGGAACGACGATCTTTGTAGGCTAGACAGCAGATAATGGATGTATGCGAGGCCTATCAACTTCACATAGGCCAACCCAATCTCCACAATAAAGTCCTCTAGGCCGTATTTCGGTGACGGAGGCCAATTTCAACGGAACAGCCCGCCAGCAGCCTCTTAGTCAGCGACTCAGCGCCTGACGTAAATAAAATTGATCTATCTAACAAAAAAAGAATTTTTCAAATCGGTTGGCAAGCAACGGAGTTATGCGCGAACAAACATAAAAAAAAATACAAACATCCGAATTGAGAACCTCCTCCTTTTTTGGAAGTCGGTTAAAAAAAAGAAAAGAATAAATTTCTTGTGTTATATGGTAAAACAAAAGTAAATTTAGCAAACAAAGCAAAAACTTAGAAGGCAAATCTTAATCAATATTAAAATGACTATTGACCAAGTGCTTTGAGTACAATATTATTGAAACTACCAGCAGAAAGAGCAAACATTTCGATATGATAGAATTGTTTGTTGTAATTATTAGTAAGTCGCTGCAGGGGTGCCCGCATACCTGCGTTAGGTACTCCGACAGGAGGTAACTGCAAACAGCGGCCGTGCGCGCACCCCGCGACCTACCTACTGTCGTATGTAACTTATTTTATTACGGATATTAATACAGTCATATACATTGCTACACTAATTTTTAATCACGTCTAAACGTTCTATGGAAACTCCATAGATCTTAATTTGACAGGACTAAACTAATATTTATCTTTTGTCCTTTTCATAATTAAATAGAAAGAGAAAGATGCACTGAACTTAAATTTAGTTTAATTTGTGAACAAGGCAATCGGCGCCAATATTTATTTAATCAGTTAAATACCTCGGTCACTTGCAATTCATACCTACTTGCTACTTCAAAAAAGTTAGGAGGAACCAAGACCCCAGTCAAGGAAAATAACATAAAATTCTAAGAAACAGTTAGTACAAGGTCAAATTAAATTAACTAGCGAAACTCCGTAGACGTCATGAGTATCGGTACCTATACCTTGGTATCTAAAAATGACAAAAAAAATGGAGAGTTCTTTTGGGGTTATCTAAGTGGTAGTAGAAATATCAGTTTAAAAACACAGTTTTCTTTGTGTAAACTTCACGGAGGTGATGGGAATCGATATTGTAATACGATAAAAAAAAAACTGATTTTCTCAACTCATACTTTAAGTAACAAAACCAAGAGTGGTCGGTGATCCCAAAAAAAACCATCGATTTTTTTTTGTCGTATTTAAAATATCCCCATCATGTCTGAGGAGATTTTTTCGCTAGCTAATTAAATTTGACCCTATATATCTACAAATTCTACCGGTAACCTCGAAAATTACTGCACCAATGATGATTGAGTTTTTCAAACGACCTATTATAAGAAACTGGTTTTTTAGAAGAACGGCTTACGTCACAAATGGGGGATTTTGTTTTTAATCGTTTTGTATTTAGAAACATCAAACTTTGCGTGTTTTAAATGATGAAGTGCTTAAGTTTTTCTATATTCTAAGAATAGATATATTCGCAATGAAGTTCTAGAATAGTACTGGTTAGAGATAAAAACGTGTTAAAGCAAATAAAACTTTATAGAAAAGTAAAAACATGGCAGCGACATCGACGTGCACCCTGTGACCATGGATTCAGTACATGATTCTAAAACTCGTTGAGATAGCTCGTGGGTTCTTAAAACAAAAATTAGTCGTTCCATACATTTTGATCGCGGAGGTAGTATTAGTATTTTTTTTTTAAAGCCGTCGAAAATTTTGTAGTAATGTTTAGACACCCCTCTAGAATCATGTTCTGAATTCATGGTTCAATTTGAGCGTCGATGTCCCTGCCACTCTGTATAAACTAATTGCATCATAATTATTTATTTTCTTACATAAATCTACGGTCAAATTAAAAACACAAATGTCGACCTCTAACTTAGGTATTTCCAAAAACGTCATCTGAGGTTGCTTTGGTGTAGTTTTTGCATTTTTATTATTCTACGATAAGCCATCTGCTTTGTAATTATATTTTTTGTGGCGGATATGTTGTAAGTAGTTGCACGAATAACAATGTATTCCGTCAGTAGGTACAATCAACAAACAAAAAATATTTATTCTATCTTAGGAATAACAAGGTTATACGCTTGCTCAGCACTTCGTTTCAGAAAAAAACCGTAAGTATACATAGAAAGACAAAGTACTTACAGTTTCCGTCATTTCCTGAACCGGTTCCTTGTAATAACACAACTTTTACACAACAAAATAAAACTAGAAACACGATCACATTCATTTTGGAACTCATTTTTCCAAATAACAACTTTTTAAATAATCATAACCTAAAAAAGCCAATTCGCGCCAAAATTGCTGTCAGAACTTTTCAATTTAATAACTGCTTTAATTTTTAATTCATGTTTTTTTTATTTGATTTCACGCGGCTATGGTTTTTATAAGGAAACGTCTTGTATGAATATGAAACTCGCGCGAACTGAGCCTTCAAGGTTTTATTCGTCACATAATATACATACATAAGCTTACTTTGTAATGCGACTTAGTTGAACAGGTAGTGTGACTCTTGGAAATTGTTAGTGATCACATAGAAATGTTAATTGGTAGGTTAGCATTAAGCAATGATTTTAGATAATGACCCTGCTGATGACCGTCAATCGGTCATTACTCATTAGGTCGTTAGCGTAATGGATTATCGAAAATACATTCAAATATTTAAAAAAAATTGTCCAATAGGTATTTATAAATATTTTTATCAGTTCCATAAAATCACCTGTAACACATTATTGTTCAACAATACCATGCGTTTAGTTCAACAATCTTCGGGAAGGATATATCTGACCATTTTGAAAACAAAATCGCGTGCACATGATGACCACAGCTGCGTCCGTAAATAAAACAATTAGAGGGTCCTTTTTAGGTCGACTAATAATATTCGCTGCAAGCAGGAATAGTCCTTACGGTGGTCAGATATAGATTTTGGCGATAGTGCATAACACAAATTGGCTCACGTGGGGAGTAAAGGCAATCCACGTGAGCCTACTTAGGGAGTAACGTTTAAACTTTAAACCAATGACAACCCATTTTTATGTCCACGCAGTCACTGTCCATTCCAAGAATGCCTACACCCTTATTATGTAACAATCAATCACAATCTGAATCATTTCAAGTACCTATACTTATTGTTAATGCATTGCTTCATATTATGTTCGAAAAATTTCAGACAGAAGGAGGCTGTAGGTCGTTTACATCATTCCTTCTGCTAACCAGCCGATCGATTCTGTAAAAATCTCACCGTGAAAACTTAGGTGAAGTGAGCTTAGAGTGAGTTGGAATGACAGCTCACTCCACGCTCACTTCACCTAAGTTTTCACGGCGAGATGGTTACGGAATCGCACTACAGGAGGTCTATTACCTAATCACGATTGCAGTAAATTGGACCGAAGTTACGTGCGAATGTAAAAAAATAGGACTGGCCCGTATCTTCGTTGAGGGAATCAGAGAGTAGACACTCGGGTGTGTATATTGTATTTGCACTAAACATGACGCGTGAAAAGAACACAAACAGAAAAAGAAATAAAAATAACAAGTTGGGGGGAAAACATGCGCCACATTCACGCAAAACGGCCATCGCTCAGCATAATGCTAAGACCATACGAGACAGAGCCCCAGCGCTGCTGTTCACTCCGAATTTTCGAACTATACTTTCAAACGGACCCATAACTTCATGGACTTAAGAGAGTAGAAAAGCCGGTAGCGTGTTTCTCTTCCCTTGACATGTCATTGAACGACCCGCTCTAGTTTGTTACCCCTACAATATTATTTTAAAATACAAAGGAAACTAGCATAGCTATTCACAACCATCCGACAGGCTATCGTATCGAAAATGACACATTTCGATAACCAGCGGGGTATTGGCAACACACACTATCAGTAGCAATGTCTTTTGACAGTTCAACAACATTCATTGCGCCATTTACGTTGTTGAACTGACAATTTTTTCAAACATATAATGCAATGGATTAGCAATATCCTTCAAAATTATTCAGATTGAGATTGACAGTGTGTTACGAAATTAGAGCGCTGATTTGCCTTGCCCCCGACAGCAAACATTTGTCGCAAGAATAGCTGTCGCATATTTGACATAAACTGAAAAAAAAACGAGTTTTGGACTTGTGAACAGCGTTGAGAGGACGCCTACGGTAACATTGATTGATGTTCGATACGGTACGGAAGCGTATCGAGTGGTTGTGAATAGCTATGCTGGTTACATTTTCCTTCATTTGTTATTTATTAAACTTGTTATCAACCAGCTGCAGGTGATTGATTAGTTACCTGTCAGTTGTAACGCCTACTGGACTCCCCGGTATGTTATAATAACTTGAACAGTCTTGTAGTAGATGTAGCTCTTGTGCAACTGGTTCCTAACAATAGAGTCGTAGTAGCAAGGTAGTTTGTAAACGCCTTTTTTATGTTAACTGCTTCAAACAAGCAGGCATCTTCGTCGACTACTTACGACATCGCTAGAAGTTGGAGATATAATACCAACCAGCCAGATGTTTTCGGTTGTTTTGTTTATCAAAACGCATGTCCGAGAATCCACTCTAGGCTAATTTATAGAAATGCGTTCCCGTGTCCCACCACCAAACCAAAATAAATAAATAAATCCCTGGACATTTTACACAGCACCATTTGTCCCAAGCTAAGCAACCTAATGCTTGTGTTATGGTAACAAGATGGCTGATAAACTACTTATATACAATTTTTTTTTGTAAATACATACATATTATAGATAGAAAAACACCCAGACTCGGAACAAATACATGTAGGTCATACAAATATTTGTTCCGTGCGGGAATCGAACCCGCGACACGCAGCGCAGCAGTCAATCGCTTAACCACTGCGCCAACTGTGCCGTCAAAAAAAAAAAAAAAAAAAACCCAAAAATCCACCTTAGGGTGGATTTTTGGGGTGCATAAACGGAATAACTCGACAGCCCCATTTTATGTCCAGGCAAATCACTGTCCATTCCAAGGTTGCCTGGAAGAGATCGCAGAAACCGATAAGGCCCATTGTATATTTTGTAGTGTTTGATGCATTTTTTATGTTGTGTATTTTTGTGGTGTACAATAAATTATACATAAATAAATAAAAAACGCGAATTTTTTGGGCAAAGCGGGTTTGCAAAACCCAAATAAGTTATAATACATTACTTTACGAATAACTTATTATTTTTTCTATCCCCGAAAAGTGGGACGGAGCCTGTCGCATGGGACATTTTATTTTATGCCAAAAATCAGGACGTCCCTATAAAATCGGAACGTCTGGCAATACTAATAATAATAAAAATAATAAAAATCTTTATTGATACAAAAACCTTTGACATTGCTTAAGACTACACACACACACAGCTTGGTTAACTAAAGGTCATACGGATAAGGTAAACCCTGACTCCTAATACTGATACTAACCAGCAATTTAACTCAGCCTATCGCAGTCGACCGCTGGACATAGGCCTCTCCCAGGCTGCGCCACAACACTGTCCTCCGCCTTTCACATCCAATCACTCCTTGTCACCTTTTGAAGGTCTTCACCATCTTGCTGGTGGAGTGCGTCCCGCACTACGCTTACCAAGGTGATAATTATTATTTATATTCTAAGAAAATCATGATTTTATTGCCCCATTCGACTGGTTTCACTGTAATTATAATTTAAGTACCGATAAACAGCTACGCTTGCCGCAGTTGGCCCGCGGACGGTTGCCCATACTTACGCCGACGCCTCCGTGTCTCGGAAAGCACGTTAAGCCGTTGGTCCCGGCTGTCATTCGTTGATCTTTGACAGTCGTTACGGGTCGTCAGAAACCCGAAATTCTGATAACCAAGGGGTATCGTATTACCCAGTAATTGGGCTGTGGAGATCAGACAGGCATCTTCTTTTTCTTAGCGAATTTTATGGAAAAAAATCTAAATATTTTTGGCCAATAATTCAGGTGCGCGAACTCCGCTCACCGACGCAGTCATAAGATCATCAAGTGCACAGGTGACAGCCCATGCGGCGCAGAATGGAAGGTGGGCCATTGTCTGTGGGGAGGTGCCGCATACTTACTTGAGGTCTGACCCGTCCGTGAACCCCCATCTGTGGAGTCGCTACTAGTCGCTCCATGTAAAATACTGGTATTCAGCTGCATCCGGTTAGATTGGAAGCCGTTCCCAACAGTTGGGAAAAGGCTAGGCAGATGATGATGATGAAACAGGTTCGGAGGTATGAGGAACAGGGTGTAAAGTTCACTCATCCTCCATAGAAAAGGGAGGATCCTCCGACCAAACGGGGGTTGTGTGTGGCGGGCAACTGCCCCACGATTGACCTTGGGAAATTGTATCTATCTATGCTAATTGCGCGGTAAACTCTGCTTGCGAGATGCAGGATTTACGTGACGTCAGTATGACGCGTTGTTCGCATGTGCGTTGTAGATACCGCTACACAGGAAATGCGTAACATGGATACAATACAGCCAGCCAGTCTTCAGCGTGTTGATGGCAATCTATATTTAGCCAGCCAGTAATTATAACTGAAACTTGTTTTTATTATTGAAAAGGTAAATCCCAGAAGTACATCAGGCAAAGTTGCGTTGAGGAAAAGTTACTCCCCGCCGGTACCTTAGATGACGTGTCTGTTTACTATTAATTGAAACGTCATCGTATCATTATCTTAGTCAGTTTACTAGTATAATATTCCCGCTGCTGGGATTGAAGAATTCTCTCTGTGTGAGGGAAGTAGGCCCTAATGATGGCAGGCTCAGTGCGGGCAGGGTAACAATTGCGTAACACTATCAGTAGCAACTTTCATTTTGACAGTTCAACAACATTCATTGCGTTATTTACGTTGTTGAGCAGATATTTTACGAACATATTATGAAGCGATGGATTAGCAATATCGTTCAAAATTATTCAGATTAAGTTTGATAGTGTGGCAATTAGGGTGATAATTATGGTGCAGGTTTTAGGTAGAAAAGTTTTTCGTGCTACGCTTACTGAAATACTGACCAGTGATCATCCACTGCTTAGAATTAAGATAATGGACCAAATAATTCCCCTGTCAACATCATAGCCCCGAACACTAGAATAAAACTTACATAGTTACCTACACACGAAATAAAATACAAAAATAAAATAACCACCGACATTTTATTACAAAAATATTACACAACCAACATTATCTATGGCCCTTCGAAATGGCGCGAAACGATTAACCTTACAATTTTTGACAGCGACAAACAAGACGTTCCCACGATTTCCAAAAAAAAAAAATCACTCAATCATCGGTTCGTGTTCCGTGGACATAAAACTATTGTAGCTACTCACAGACGGCCCAGTTTCAGTTTCTGGGTTCCCCGGATTTATATCAGATTTTAAAGATGGCGGTTTCTTGTTTACTCTTTTTTTGTGAGAAGATTTAGTCTTTAAAACATTTTTTTCTTGGTTTTCCTTAATGTTGGTACTTGGCGTCAACTTCGGCGGTGTAACCTCTTGTGGGACAGGTAATAAATTATCGTAAGATTTAAATGTCGAGACGGTTTTCGTTTCTGCTGTGAGATAGCATTGAAAACATTTATTCGAACAAATTATCGAAGGTTTCGAAGCCTTGGTTGACCTACACCTAGTTTGTTGCTTTTTTGGCTTCGGAATTTTATTTTTCGTGACCCGATCCAATTTATTTTTTGATTCTTTACGGTTTAGTGCATCTCTACATTTCTTGCAGAGCGGTCCCCTTCTTTTCCGTTCTTCCTCGATTCGTTTTTTACGTTTGATACATTTTGGACATGTCGGGTCGAATTTTGCAGTTACATTTTCATTCGATGAATATGCTGCTGTCTGAAATGGAGTATAGAATTATTGGAGGAGAATAAGGAGTCGAGAATTATTCGGAGTCGAATGAAGGGATTCTGAAGTAACCTGAAACTTTCAGGTTTGATTCATTGCAAAGAGCAGCTTAAACAGTGATCAAATTATTACTTGGAGGGTTCTCCAAGTTCATACAATCCCATTGAATGACTATTTCATAAAACATAAATCAATAGTATTATATGATGTTAAGAGGGTTTACTGGTCAGTTTTACTATCAAACTTGTTACAGCCGACAGCGATGCGGAGGAATTTTTCGACGCCATATTTTATTTTGTTAATAGTTTTAGTTAGGTTAAGGAAAATATGAAAACCTACAACAGCTGCACTTAAAATCTAGCATCAGAAAGGCTAACAACCCGATAACCTTTTAGATAAACATGCATTTTGTAATTTTTATATTTTACAAAACTACAACAAACAACTGCCGCTTTGAATCAATCGCCAATTTAAATATCTGGGCTAGGCAAGCCGCGTTAGGTTAGCGATCCAAGCCATTTGCCTAGCTGTTTGATTGAATGGCTGAATATCATTCAGGCCGTTAGTAGAACGACGCCGTTTATTTAAAAGGCTAGGCTGTTAACTGAATAGCAAATTAAGCTAGTTGGCTGCGTCAAAAACACAATCATAGTAATTTAATATTTCAGTAGGCAATGGGGTTAATTAAACGAATAAAATCCTACCTATTCCAATAAATATATACTATAATAACAATTAGTAATGACAGAATCAATGGTTTAGCGAAACTAATATAGTGTGAGAACTAATTACCAATAAACACTGCTTTTTCCTTGAATAAACTCGTAAATAACAAAAGGGGAATCCTACAGGAAAAACACCTGCACCCTAATTGCGTAACACACAATCAATCTCAATCTGAATCATTTTGAAGGATACTGCTAATCCATTGCTTCATATGTTCAGAAAATGTGTCATGTGTCTGCTCAACAACGTAAATAACGCAATGAATGTTGATGAACTGTCAAAATGAAACCGATTCCGATTGATCGTGTGTTACCCAATTAGGCTGCTGTTTCTGGAATGTGATCGCAACTGATTAGATACTGTCAGAAAATAAACAAAATCTAAACACACACCGCTCTTAACGCCGCTTGGCATCCACCCAAGCCTGCCATCCCTACCTGTAAAAATAAAAAAAGTTAATTAAGTAATTCTGAAGGTTAGCACGTTTAAATCGATGCGCTTTCCTACTGTTACACTGTTCCAGGTGTGTGAGGTTTTGACAGTAAGACAGTTATTTATGCTTAAAATTATCCTGCAAGAACATAAAAAACAGCCCTACAACCCAATGTTACAACAGAGACGTCGTAAACATCATGTATGTGTCTATTCTACCGCATTCAAAACAACCTTTGGTAAAAGATTTGTAAGTTTTCTGGGCCCCTACCTTTATAATAAGCTTAACAAATCAATAAATATATACACCTTGACTAGAAAAAATGCAAACTAAAAGTATTCCAATACCTGCAGAAATTAAGCTACGACGAGACGGAACAACTACTACATTTACCACTCTAAGAATACGGATAAGAACTCAGAAAACAAAGATACACTCACTACATAGCTCACTTACACCCGCATACATTCATGCATAGTCACACCCACACACTCACCGCATAATTATTCTCACACACACACCTACATACATATACCGACACCACACACACACCCTCACATTCTCATATACATACTCCACACACACACACACGCACCACGAACTCACACACAAACGAACACACATACACTCAATCCATTTTATTATCTTGGATTAAAATTATGTACCTACTTACTATTTGCAAATTCTTATACATATAGATTACTTATCACCTTATTCTGTATTTCTGTAGTACTGATTTAATTATTATATGCCTCTATTGCTTGGCGACTATTCTTGTATTATAATACTCTAGGGGAATGGTGCTGATAGCCGAAATACAGGCTATGCCTAGTTCGGCTACAGACGCTAATCTCTCTACCCTAATTGAAATTGTTGCCACATTGCCATTGTACAGTAGTACTAAGTTTTTGGAAATAAAGTATTATTATTATTATTATTAATTATACCCGTTCCATTAGGTAAACCGTGTTTTGACAGATGGAACTAGTGATTGCAGCAACACACAATACATTGATTGATAAACGTACGGTAATAAAATGTCTGTAAGAAGCCACAAATAAGATAATTCAATAGGTAATGGATGAGTGAGAGTCCGAAATAAATTATTTATTATTAATAAGATAGGGCAGTTTAGATATTTATTTTATTACGCATTTTAAAGTTAATTTTTACGTAATCTGGATATGTACAGACGCCAGCACATCAAGTTACTACAATCTGTCAGATTTCTTTAATAGATTTTCAACTTTATCGCTCAAGCATTAAGTTTCAAGGTTGATTGGATAATTTTGACAGTTTCGGGTAGCTTGACCTGCTGGCGTCTGTACGTTCTAGGACAGCTGTCAAAAAACGGTTCAAATAATGGACAGGGTATAAAAGTCGTGATGGCACAGTGGTCACTGTCCTTTCTAGGTTTACTACATTGCTGACATCGGTGAAGGAATTATATCGTGAGGAAACCTGCACCCTAATTGCGTAATCCACCCACACCACTCCATTCTGGAGGATATTGCTAATCCATTGCTTCATATGTTCGAAAAATGTGTCTGCTGAACAACGTAAATAACGCAATGAATGTTGTGGAACTGCCATTCCTATTGATATTGTGTTACGCATTGACTTAGGTATAATAAATTTAAGTCTTTTCTTTCTTTTCTTTTTTTAAAAAACGTTGCCCCACATTAGGAATTTCTCCTGTGTCGTGGGTGCGTTTACAGACATATAAACTCACATACACAAACAGCCAGATCCGGAACAACTAATTGTAGGTCATACAAATATTTGTTCCGTGCGGGAATCGAACCCGCGACACGCAGCGCAGCAGTCAATCGCTTAACCACTGCGCCAACCGTGCCGTCACTGCGCCAACCATGCCGTCGAAGTCTGAAACCGCAAACCCGTCTCGAGCAAGCGTGATGATCAATGCTCGTGCTTCTGTATGAAAAGAGACATTTACCCTACAGTGGTACAAACGCCAGCACATTATGCTACGCCAAACTGTCAAATTTTCCCAACAGCCTTGAACCTAATGCTAATAATAATAATATAATAATAATCATTTATTTGCTCGGAATGTAGGTATTTACAATAAGGTGGTTACAGAAATGTTGAAGAAGCCTTGTACATTCTACCATTTTGGCATGCAAACATTGATGCAGTTCATCATTACTTATCTACAAACACAGTACACATAATCTACAAACACAACTAAAAAGTATCAGCTAGAAAGTCCGATACGGAGTAGTAACACTTATTCAATAAAAGTACAGTTAGTTTCTTTTTGAATCTTGTTACTGGTTCCTCTTTTATAGAATCAGGAATGTGGTTAAAGATAGTGGGTGCCATACCAAAAACACTTTTCCTCAATAAAGCAGTTCTATATCTCCCAGTGCGTAACAAGTTTCGGTATTGAGATCGTAAAGTTACATATCGGGATCTGCTTTCCGATATAGATAAAAATTGGTTTCTGTTACATTTAACAAAAATAGCAATTTCTAAAATGTAAAGGCAAGGAAAAGTCAACAAATTATAGTTTTTAAAAATTGGAACACAGCTGTCAGTAACTTTCAAACCAAATATTGCTCGCAAACAGCGTTTTTGGGCTTTAAAAATACTCTCCCTTTCGGTACAGTTGCCCCAGAATATAATTCCAAACCTTAGAATGGAAACGACAAGACCATGATATGCTAGTAATACTGTTTTGATATTAACTTTTTTCCTAAGGTTATAAAGTGCATATGCAGATGCGCTGAGTGCTTTAGCGATAAAGTTGAAATTCTATTAAAGAAATTTGACAGATTGTGGCAGCTTGATGTGCTGGCGTCTGTACATTGTCTTTTTCACTGTCATTATTTGTCTTTGACATATCTCGGGGCCCTAGGAGCCCGGACCTTTGGAAGGCGTACCAGGGGCCGAAGCCAACTAGCCCCTTTTAAAGGATGAGGAGGCATCAACCGATGATAATACTAGTTTGCGCTATGCAAGTGCACCCAAGGACAACCCCCACCAACCGGGGGTTGTCCAATATATTTTGTAGCCCAATATATTTTGTTTCATGTTCTGCAATAGTGCAGAACATGGAAACAAAATATATTGGGCTATGGGTTCGGGTGGGTATAGTGGATCGGTTACCTTGAACCAATCCACTATTGGTTCGGTTTCATTCCATTCGGTTTGTTGGTTGTCCTGACCTGTTAATATAATCTCAAACTCAAAACTCAAAGCATTTGTTTCAAATAAACCAATTACAGGCACTTTTAAATTGTCAAGGGGTCGGTCAGTCAGAAAGATGAAGCTTGAATTCCAAAGCGTAGTAGGTGTCTATGGAGAAGAACGAGCAAGAAACTCCATGGACACTCTTATAAATCAAAATATTATGGCTACAAAGTATTGGTGACATCATTCATGTTAAAAATTATGCATGTGAGAACGATGCAGACCGTTGTAAGCCTCAGTAATGAAAAGAAAAAAAAATTAAATTAAAATAAGCCGTAGCAGCAAAGAGATGACCAGTCCCTATGACGGCGCCCGTACACGAACATAACGCATAGACTATTAATCATAGATAAAATTACATATTTTAGCCTGTGATGTCCGACTGTATGGCAAAGACCTTCCCACTCTTTTTCCACTTCTCTATGTTCAAAGCTGCTAAGGACCAGTTCTTGTTGAAGAAGTCCAGCTCATCCCGCCATCTCCGTCTGGGCCTGCCGCGATGTCGCTTGTCATTAAGAGGAACCCATTGGTCGTCTGACATGCGGCAGATATGTCCAGCCCAGTTCCATTTTAATGTGACATCTTTATGATGGAACAGATGGTCGTATTCCTAACCCGGTCTGTTAGTTTGATACCCAGAATACTCCATTTCATAGCCACAGATAAAATGGCAGGGTAATATTATTATAATCTAAGGTATTAGGAACAAACCTGTGCTATGGACCGGCGCTTATCCAGCTCATCATACATCTTCGGGAAAGCATTATTGTGAGTGTGGACTCTATTTATCTGATCGCGGGCTGACTGACCCCTCGTCTCGTAATCAAGTTGATGTTCGTCGTAGAACTGGTCGACTGCGTTGCGCGTTTTCTGAATTATAAACAACAGAAAACAATAAACAAAATATGCTCGAGTCACGTCGACAAACCATGAAGCGTGTATGACGCTGCTCCATCAAAAGAGATTCAACGATAGCAGGCACTTTCGGCGCGTGGCCAAAATTGGAACTAACATCGCCATCTTGTTTTGCCATTACTATTCCTGTCACAATTTGACAAATGTTTACCACCAACGCCATGCGCATGACTGTAGCATCGTGTCTGCGAAACTGCTTTCGTGATACGGACTTTACCTTAGCATCAGGCACTGGCAGGCGTCACCGAGTTTACTATAGACAATGAATGACGAATACTCGTCTATGAAGCTGAGTTTTCGTAGACAGCAGCGGGGTAATTTCGTAACACACTAATTAACAGTAGCAATTGCTTCCATTTTGACAGTTCAGCAAGATTCATTGCGTTATTTAAGTTCTTGAGCACACAAACTTTTTGAACATATGAAGCAATGGATTAGCAATATCCTTCAAAATAATTCCAATTGTGATTAAAAGTGTGTGCTTATCAAATAACATCATGCCTGTTTTTGCCGAGGGTTCGATTCCTAGATCAGGCAAAGTTTTACTGGGTTTTTCCATCCGGAATTTCTCAGTAACGGAACGGTTGATCGCAATAGAAGAAAAAAGAAAAGAATCTGGTTTTGTGCGGGTTACAATAATCTCCAACTCTAACTACTCGTGTACTTAAAGTACCTAACGAAATTAGGGAGCACATCCACCTCATGATCTGCCTAGCCTTTTCCCAACTATGTTAGGGTCGGCTTCCAGTCTAACCGGATGCAGCGGAATACCAGTATTTTACAAGGAGCGACTGCCTATCTGACCTCCACAACCCAGTTATTGGGTAATACCCAATAACTGGTTATGATACCCCTTGGTGAGACTGGTTGTCAGGCTTTCGGGCTACTGACGACCCGTAACGACTGTCAAAGATCCACGAATGACAGCAGGGACCAACGGCTTAACGTGCTTTCCGAGCCACGGATGGGTTTTAGTATGTAAAGATAGGTAGCTTCACCCGATCGACCGAACCGTGCAGCTGTTATTACTTAGCCACAAGCCCCATCCCCCACCAGTCCCCCAGTTGAAATAATCTGGGTATCCATTTTGTTCGCGCACTAAATGTGCTGCATATCTGCTTCGTTGTGGTTGCAGATTTTATGGAAACACAAGGCATGCGCGGAGCACAGTTGATGCGCAAATTTAGTAGAGATCCAGTTTTATGTCGTCTCTGTACCTACCTTCACCGGCCTCATGTTATACATAGGCATGGGTCCGTCCTCATCCATGATCATCAGCACAAGATCCACCATGTTTCGCTTCGCAGTCCTCTTCGGCAACGAGTACACTGTGCTACCTGTTAACGCGGTCTGTACTGCCGAATCACGGTCATTGTTGATGATGTTTGCCTTCTGCTGAATTTTAATTGACGCAGGCATTTTCTCGTTACAACTGAAAGTAGAAAAGTATTGGGCAGTGTGAACAGTCCGAGTCGAATCTATCAAGTAGGTACTGATTGCCTTTTGAGGGTTCTTTAGGTACCCAAAATACCTGTTACTATGACCTTTATGACAAAAATAATGAATAAATAGAAATAATTCATGTAGGTACACCTATGTGTACAAATATATGAATTTCAATTTAATGTTGTTTGTACTAACGCCTGACGATTTTCGTAGAGCAAATAAACACTTGTCGTCGATTTGCATTTCTAAAGGTGTATGTTATCTAAATACCTTTCGAGATTATGATTATTTCGCCAACAAACCCCAAAAAAAATACCTATCGGTATGGATCCACTGGTTAACGTAGCCATACACTAAAGTTTGCAACGTTAATGTCAACTGGCCCCTTTGGTCAAGTGACTAGCTTATATGGTTGCACGAACCAATGAGGTTTCCGGTTCGAATCCCGAGTTGGGCGCCTCGAAATTAGTTAGGTGGAGGTGTTTGGATCGGCAACTATCAAATATGGCAACACTAGAACAACACAACCACACAGAAAAATCACAAAAACAATAAACGAACACAGTGTTATAAAATTACCTTGCACAAATAATTTTGACGGAATCTATAGTTCCACTCAAATTAAAGTTAGTTTCATAGAAATATGTTTCTTGCATTTATTATTTTACGGGTTTTTAGGAGTAATTAAATTATTAGAATTTTGACTCATAAAACAATGACTTTGTCAACCATAGTTAACCAATTGCGTCTAGGTCTACACCATAATGTCCTCTTTGACGAAGCAAGAAGTTTGGAATTTGTAGACAGCCTTTGGCAGAACCAAAGTTGTCGACATAGTTCGCAGAATAAGCAAGCTGAAGTGACAATAGGCTGGCCATAATAGCCGTAGAACCGATGACCGTTGGGGTAGACGTGTTCTTGAGTGGAGACCGCGTATCGGTAAACGTGAGGTGGGACGCCCTCAGGCTAGGTGGAGCGACGATCTTCACAGGATGGCTGGTAGCAGCTGGATGAGAGTTGCCGAAAATCGAGTTGAATGGCTTGCAATAGGAGACAGGCGCGGTTGCAGCCCTAGAATTTGGGGGGAGGGGGGTCACCAAGTAGTAAGTTAGTAAGGTACGTAAATGATGCAGATTCTCGACAGCTTGAATTATTTTGGGGGGGTCATGACCGTGACCCGTGACCATGACTCGTACCGCGCCTGATAGGAGAGGCCTATGTCGAGCAGTGGACTGCTATAGGCTGATGATGATGATAATGAGACAACCTCATTGTTGTTTAATTAGTCTGCTCATCTCTATTTGTGTTTTAGCCACTATTTTAGCAGTCAGATCCGTAGTTTGTAACTACTCAATTTATGCTGAATACGTAAGCCAGGCCTATTTACAGCAATATGTGAAGTCGGGCTGTGGATCATGGAGATGCTGAAGATACCCACACTGGTGAATTAGGTGTTTACGTGTCTTATGGACCTCTCTCAACTCTCAAAGCTACGTATTTGAGCTAAACAAACCACTACAGATCGCGGTGTCGAGATTCTCCGCCGATTATATAAAGCATGGACGTAATAAGGTTCAAATTTGTACATTTTGTAATGTACCTAACAAGGTGGAATAAACATTTGGTTTTGGTACCCTATGTTTCATTTTTGGATTCAGAGCTAGAGACTTAGGGACCCATAGTGTCATTGTGACCCTTACTATATAAGCCCGAGGGTTCACATGAACTATTCCTCAGTCTATTCAACCAGCTCGCAAAGTGAGCGAGCACCCCCAAAACTCTCACGAAGCCCGAGGGTTTAACATTACTACAGCAATCTAATTGAGACGCTATAAATTACTAACATCACGCCGAAATAAACAGTTCAAGACGTATAGACACAACAACACATCAAGCTACTACAATCTGTCAAATTTCTTTAATAGAATTTCAATTTTATCGCTAAAGCATTAAGTTTCAAGGTTGATTGGAAAAATTTGACAGTTTCGGGTAGGTTGACCTGCTGGCGACTGTACATACTAGTCTGTATTCAAACGGTAGAAAATTAAATAATAATTCCACAAACAATTCCAACTAATCTCGTCTAGCTAATGCTCTTCTAACGACAGCGCCCTCTAGCATTCGTAATCCGAAACCAATTAGTACAGTGTGCCCAACATACCTTGGTAGGCTATGAAGGGAACTAAAAATTCATTACAAACCGGCGAAATGTGGGTGCCCTGAAGGGTTACGTAGAGGTGTACCTATGTGCCCTGAAGGGTTCATTAAATCACTAATATTTTATAGGCGAAAGTTTGTGAGATCATGATAATTTTGCTATTTTTGAAGATCACAGATGACTACATTGTGGCGATTAGGCGAACTGCACCTCGCGCGCTTTCTCGAACTCGATGTCTGGCTGCCCTGAGATGCTGCCTCGCCAACTATGTTCGGGTCGGCCCCCAGTCTAACCGGATACAGCTGAATACCAGTACTTTACATGGAGCGACTGCCCATCCGACCTCCACAACCCAGTAACTGTGTAAAACGATACCGCTTGGTATGACTGGTTGTTGAAATTACAATCATCTATGATGTTTAAAAATTAGCAGGATCTCTAAACTACAAATAAAACAAATATATGTTTTAGAAAACATATAATTTCTTTCCCCTTTATTCATAAACGTTGCTTAAAGTTAAGTAGTGATTAGCGACTGTTTAACCATACATTTTTGACGTTTAAACGTTACTTAACTTTAGTCATCGTTTATGAATAAACCCTATGTTTACAGTACAGACTTATATCTTAACATATTTTAGGACTTAGATAAAGTTTTGAATTACTTTTACCAACACTTAAATTGAGTTTTTTAAGGAATTATCGTCACTTTAGTTTAATAATGAAGTACTCTACAAACATAGTTGGATCACCTTTAGTGTAACAGCAAAAAAATACGCCTGTATTCCAGAAGTGCTAGGCATAAACCAAAATTATAATGTAAAAAGAAAAGATTTGATATTTTGTTTGTTTGTTACGCTTTCACGCTTAAACGGCTGAAGTGATTTGGATGAAATTTGTCACTTGGGTAGACCATGGCCTGGTTTAGGACATAGGATACTTTGCATCCCTATATTCCAACGGGATCGAGACACAGCTAGATATTAAATAAACATACATATTACTGCTAAACAAAGTTAAATTGAAAAAGGAATGACACTATGTAGGTTGGTCTAAATTAAATCCAATCAATCAATCCGTAATTAATTGAAACATGAATAATCTATTTTTTTTTAATAGAATATTGTTTTAGGAATGTGCTTATAGTGGCACATTTTTCTGAGATACCAGTCCCAACTCCGATAATGCATTATGAAAAATACCTTCTCTATTGTATATATACAATAGTGTAGTGTACATATATAATATACAATATCTTCTTCTATTGACATTTTTACTGTACATGAAGCAGACCCAATGTAACCAACAGGACTTGTATTATACTATGTGATCATGAGTCGGGAAAATGCATGTCATTATTGTTTAAGGGACTCCATAAACGGGCACGAAATCTTAGGTCATCTTTACAATAAACTTAAGTACGAGAACACAATTAATACAACAGTAGAAAATGCTTATGAGTAAGTACTATTGCATCTAAAATGTCTTGTACACTGAACTAGAGAAGATTCAAGTTTTTTTTTTTCAATATTTTGATAGCAGTGACTGCCAGAAAATAGTTTGAATTTGAAATATGTTGTACCCGAGTCTTTAGTAACGAAATATTTAATTTAAAAGTTCCGGCACAACAATTTTCAAGACTTAACACCAAAAAGGATAATTAATTGCTTGTTTTCGAGTTACTATAACTAACTAATGACTGTCTTTGCCTTCATACAACTCGTAAGAGCATCATTACTTGCATCCAAACACTTACTGACGGAAAATAAAACACTTCAGACCATAAATAGAAAATGTAATCACAAATTTTGGACTTATAGCTAAAACACTTAACGGCGCCCGCGGCCTCGGCCTCCACGGCCTCCCCGAGGTCCTCCTCGGCCTCCGCGACCACGTCCCCTTCCGCCTCTCGCACCACCACCGCCTCTTGGGAAACCTTCCCTCTTTCCACGGCCTTTGGGGGTATCGTCAATTAATAACGTCTCCAAAGGCAAGCTGTCGGGTAGCAAGTAATATCTAATATTGTTCCCACGAATACTCAAAGTTTCCAGTTGCAATTCTTCTTTGTTTTTTAGCGTTACCTTCACGGCTTTCAAATGTGTGTTCATTGCTACATCTACTCCGGTTATCGTTCCGTGCACAACACTGCCATTCTTCAATTCGATAGTCACTGTTTCATGGCTCAGCTTCATTAAAAATCTTACTAGTTTCATTTTTGTAGTTTTATTAGCTTACTTTAGTGAAAAACAGAAGCGGCGTCGGTCAAATAAATAACCTCAAATTCTAACCAAAATAATTATGGCGGCTGTCCGGTTATTATGGTATTGCCATATAAATTGCAAAAAAAAAATACCACAAGTTTGCGAGTAGACGGTGGAAAATACAATAAAATTATTCATGTCCATTCTTTTTTTAATTTTTCATGCCAGTTGAATGAAAGACGAAAGAAGTTATTGTATTGTGTTATTGAGCGTTGAGAGTTGACAGAAGTCATAATGAATGAGGAAGGTTCGCTTAGTCAAGAACCGTACGGTTCGGTTCAGAATCTAGAAGAAGAAGAGGAGAAGGAAAAAACTGTTTGCGCTCGATTGGTACTTACTAAAGAACAGGTAATCAATTATGTATTCTTAACACTCAAATGTTTTTAGCCAAGCCCTGTATCGAGGCGTTGGTGGTTGGTACAGCCTTATTAGATTGTCGTTGTCTAGGATATGACGAAATAGGGATCTTACAGATCAGCAGCATTTTGCTAACGATACAGTCAACTGCAGCCGTCGCAACTGTCACCGGCATTTGGCTATCATCGCAACCTGGCGACTGACGCAGACGTGGCTGCGAAAGCAGTCGGACACGCCAGCGTCAAATATCCGTTTCACTGACGCACCGACGTGGAGGCTGCAGCCTCTAAGGAACTAGAATATTAGGAAAATATCAATAAGACTTTCTTTCGTAGCCCATACTGTCCCACTGTTGGGCAAAGGCCTCCCCCAAATCCTTCCAGGAACTCTTTCCGCTCCACCTAGAACCAGCTCTCGCGGTACGCGGCCAGGTCATCTCGCCATCTCTTTCTGGGCCGGCCTCAGTGACGCCGTCCATCTTCAGGCACCCATTGTGTGGAGATTTACTTGGCTAATGTTCATAAAATAATCAAACCTGGAAGGCAAAAAATTTAGAAAAAAATTGCAACACCATGTCTTTTATGCATCGACCTAATAGGGGGTGGTTTCCAAGGGGTCCTAATATCGATATCAGCCGCGCATAGCCACGTAGTTTATTATCACTTCAAAATGGATGTCAGGACTTTATCTGGAACTGCGGAATTTTCCGATGAAGACTCACTTGAGGAGTTGCAGCATCCACCTACTATAAAAGAGGTTCAAGCGAAGTTTGCATTTACTGACGATCAGGTAGCCACATATTTCTTTAAATGGGCTATGCCCAAAAATGGACAGTCTTTTAGAAAACCGAATTCTTCCTTACCAATAGTGTAACGATCATCATGATTAGAATTTCAGCCCGGAATCACACACTTCTGGCCTCCACTATTTTCTGTCATACTTCCTGGTTCCTTGCTTTCCTCATCCAGGTGTTCGCGAATTGACGATATCGTCAACCCAACGCGCTTTTGGACGGCCCTCGTTTCTTGAATGTGAATTAAAAACTTTTTCAAACTGTTTCAGCAACGTGATTTGCTCGAGGCTTTTAACCTTCTCGACTATACAGGCGAAGGGAAAATTGAAGCGGAGGACTTTCGAGTTGCTGTCAAAGCTCTAGGTATGTACTACAAATATTTTTACCACCTAACCTTGGAGAAGAAAATATTTAGTATTTTAAGCAAGACTCCCGAACACCCTTATGTTTTCAGGACATAAAAACCTTTCTGGTATCGTAACTGTATACGCATAATAATATTGCTGTAAGATTTTACTGACTCGGGTGTATGATACTCCCTGTGCTTATAATGCGAAATAATTTTTTTCCATGTCATTTTAACATTTTTAGCTGTGGGCCTGTGGGTAACTTATTTGTAGGTATACATTCTTTTGTCCTCCCCTCACACATTTCTTCTTATCTATTTAGGGTATGAGCCCACTAAGGAAGAGTTGCAGAAGATGGTTAACGCGGTAGACAAGGGGAACACTGGAAGACTTAGCTTTGAGAATTTTGAAACTGCTATCATGAGGAAGATCATGTCAAAGGATAACGATGGAGATATAATGAAAAGCTTTCGGCTTTTTGACATGGATGACCGCGGTATTAAATAATTTCTCACGTTACATTGAATAATTTAAATATACAAAAGCCGTTCTACAATAGCATTACGCGACCTGGCAGATGCGAATATTATAATTGAATTTTTATTTTTATTTATTTATGTAAGTATTTTTTTTTCAGGTTTCATAAGTTTTGAAAATCTTAAAAAAGTTACACATATTCTCGAAATTGGTCTGACGGATGAACAAATAGACGAGATGATCGACGATGCTGATAAAAATTTTGATTCTTTGGTAAGATACCTACTTCAGATAAATATTGATATTAAAGATTGAAATAAAATTATGTTTATCCTTGAGTTTTGCCAATTTGTTTGTAATTATTTAACTATAGTATTTATTGTTTATTTTTTCAGGTGAGCCCGGAAGAGTTCATGAGAATGATTAAAAATTCTGTTCATATTGTAACACCGTAGTATAATTATGTTCAAGCGGTTCTTTCTAGCCTCTCTGTTTTGAGTGACGATTAACTTAGAAATACGTTTTATGTTGAGACTTTGTATGTACTTTTGTGTTCGTGTAATTTTAATGATTATTATTTATAGTTTCAACAACAGGTGAGATGAAAATTAACTTTTGTTTTATTTAAAAAAAAATTAGAATGGTTTATGCCACAGATTATTTGACATGAGTGTTTGACATAGTCAAAATTGACTTTGTTGACACTGACGGCTTGGTTTGAAATGCTGTTATTTTGAAATTGCCTTGATTTCAAATAATTTTTCTTTAACTTGTTCACAAATACCTCAGAATATTAAATACATTTAAGTAAATAAATAAAAGCAGTTGTCCTCCATTGTTGTAATATTCATAGTTCTTGTGAAACTGTAAAAATACAAATGGGTAAGTTGTAATGCTCACAATAAAATTGATTCTATTACCAGTTTGTAAGCACACTATCATGTTAATATTTCTTATTACTTACAGACTCCGAAGATCTCGAATTAGAAGCGAAGTGCGAAAATCTCATGAATATAGTCGTCGAATCTCGAAAACGATTCGGCAAAGCTTGTATTGATTATGACCAAAAAATGTTGCTCATGGAGAACAAACTACTGAATTTACAAGTCGAAACTGTTTCTAACTATCGTTTTAAATCAAAAAACACGATTCCTAACATCGACGAAGATAGCTGCAAAGATTTGGACGACCTATTCTTGGAGATAACTGAAAAACAAAGGCGAATGGAAGATATGATGAAAAAATTGAAGAATACCCGTGAAGTCATCATGCATTTGGATGCTGACGTCATTGGCAGGAAACTACGGGCCCCTCTTACTGCAGATGCCATGTTGGCTAAGGCTAAAAACTGTACTTAGAATAAAAGCTGTGTAAAATAATGTGTTGAGCATGTAAGGGCAACCCAAACAAAGGTATCTACATAGTAAAGCCTAATAGAAACCTCTTTTGCATCTTGGACTCGAAAAACTGGAGCATTTTAAATTCAAAACACAGTGACGGTGATCTACTTGCTGTGTAATCTAGGAACTAGATCTAGACATGGTATACACTTCACTTCATGCTACTACTGACAATGCCATAGCCATTGAAGTGATACAAAGTTTTGGGCCCAAAGTTTTTATAATTTTGTAGTATCCATACAGGTGCGGTCTGAGTGGGCCCCCACCCCCCCAAATCATTCAAGCTGTCCAGAGTCTGCATGATTTACTAGCCTAACTTAAGTTACTAACTTAGTACTTGGTAACCCCCCCGCCCCAATTGTAGAGGCCTACACAAACCCTCTGAGGTAACGGCAGGAATCAAACAACTGTATGACTCCTTTAATATTATATTGGCAGAACGTATTTACACATTTCTCACTAAATTACCACTGACTGTTCTAAACAAAAATGCTAATTAAAATATTTGACACCAGCTTGAACGTTTGAATGCCAACCGTGCTAAATTATAGCCAGCCTGCACCACATGAGGTCACCTTCGCCAGACAGACCTCTACATGAGCTACGCCCATCATGTAGAGGTTTGTCTGCCGAAGGCTGCAACGGTGCCTGTATTAATATCAACAAACTTACGACCCAGTGGGTCCTGCTTAGTGGCAAATGACATTGCAGCAGGCCCAGACGAAGACTGGACTCATTTCATAAAGATTTTTTTTTTTTTTTTTATTGGACATTTCACACAGCACCATTTGTCCCAAGCTAAGCAACCTAATGCTTGTGTTATGGTAACAAGATGGCTGATAAACTACTTATATACAATTTTTTTTTTTTTTTTGTAAATACATACATATTATAGATAGAAAAACACCCAGACTCGGAACAAATACATGTAGGTCATACAAATATTTGTTCCGTGCGGGAATCGAACCCGCGACACGCAGCGCAGCAGTCAATCGCTTAACCACTGCGCCAACCGTGCCGTCAGCAGATTGGTCCTTGACAGCTCTGGAAAGAGAAAGGGGAAAACTTTTAATTAATTTCCTCCCTTCTAATCGATGTCACAGTAATACCCTGTACTAATGGTACATTCTTTACATATTGTAGTAAAAGCAATTCTCCTTCGTCATTACATTCATGCTGAATATCGCAACCACATACAACAACTCCCCAAGTTATGTAGTCTTCTGCGATGTAGACTGTTTGGTAATAGCTACCTCCAACAGCATAGAGATACCCAGTGGCGTGCATTGCATAAAGGTATATAAGCAGTGCCTACCTCGATAAATCACCATAAGCCTGTCAATTACATTTTGGTGTGTGTGCCCCACAATAATGAAACTCACTAAATTATCATACCTAACAAAAAACAAAATCTTCATACAAACACGCGCAGCAGTAGGCAGTCGCCAGACGGCCTACTCGACTCCCGTACTATTCGCACATTGTCATTGGTCTTTACTCGTTCAAGTTAATACAACGAAATTATTTCCTGCCTACCTGTTCTGAAAAGCAATGCACGCCACTGGTGATACCTATTATTTATCACCACTATATCAGGCCAATCAGAAATGAAAGACCAATCCCAGTACAATGTGACATGGTAATTTTCAAGAACTGGGTCAGGCACATAGTTTTAATACGGTACCTCAGAATCCACAAGTTTATATTTCAAAGCAAGCTGCTGGTGTGTTTGTGAACAATCCTGACTACTTAGTTATGACTGTGTAAGTACTCGCCGTTATGAGATACAATATTAATATAATGTAACATACGACTGAATTTAAATAGATATCTTATTTGTAACATTTTACAGTGTAATAAAATATAATTATGTATACTATTAAATAGTAATTTTTATCAAGAATACTGTGTGTTTGTGCCGACTATTACTTAAAGTGAGGGATGCCCCCCAGCTAGATGGACGGACAACCTAAGGCTGCTTGCTGCTACTGCCCTAGGGCAGTTGTCCAAGAGACCCATGGTCCAACTAGTTGTACAGAGCAGTTGGACCACTGCCCCGGAATGATAATAATAAAGTGAGCCGCAGTACTTTACATGCTCTGTGGCAGTACTGACAATCAGAATGACGGGTGAATACTGATAATAAAATTAATGTAATAGATATAGTTTACCTAATATTTATTAGAGGTATGTACCTTACAAAAATATAATCTGAAATTATAATGCGACGAGTAATGTAACGAGAAAGTCAAGAAAACAAATTTTGACGCCTAACATTTTTTCATAGCAATATCGCACTAGCTCCGCTCAAATAGTGTCGTAAGTGAAAAAATCAAACTTTCGAGAAAAAGGTGTTAGTTTGATTTTGTAGTCTTCTGGAACGTATACTGGTCTGTGCTAAATAATGACTCGGGGGCAGCCCCAGCAGGCAGCATTCTATTCTACGCCGCGCTATAGCCGGGCCGGGAGACATGACAGCCAGTTGGTGAGGTCACTTGTCTTCATCTTGTCGCCTCTCTGACTTAAATAATAATTATAGTTTCGGGTAGCTTGACCTGCTGGCGTCTGTACCATTCGTTTGCTTCGTTCCTTTTGTTTCGTTTGTGTAGCTTGATGTGCTGGCGTCTGTCCATTTTAGAAAATAATCCTGCTTTTGGGACGAAATCTGTTAGTGCATCAAACTGAGTAAATAGTAGGAGGTGGGGATGCACTCTTGTAGTATTTAGCGGCCCACTAGTGAATTGCAAACCTGTGGCGGGAAACAATTATTTTATTATAGCCCACCGACAGTAGGTTTTCTCAACACAAGAATTATACCCCGCCCTTGTTTCTTCAGACAGTTCAGATTGGTTTGATATACATTGAGTTGTCAGAACATGGAACGGGAAACAGAATCGCAATCGCCTATCTGAAAAAAATATCATTTAATGTATATTTTTCCACCTGATTTATGATTTTTTTTATTTACTTGCACTGTGTATCCAAACGTGAACACCAAAACATTATTTTAGATTTTTTATCTGCGTTCCGGTAACAGCATAGACAAGCTATACCAACATTTTAAATAAAGCCAGCTTTACATGTTTTAGTTTTGCGATGCTTTAAAGAAATATTTTGAAATCCTAAAATAATAGAATTTTATTCAGATTCATTTTCAATGTTGATAGTTAGCAAAAAAAATAAAATTTAAAAGATCCTTGTAGCAGTGTATATTTTTTTGTGTTTACAAGGATCTTTTGGCGCACGAATGATGTAGACAGGGGGTAAACATTTTTATACAATGTTTCGTGAAATAAATAAAAAATGAGATCTGCCCTCTCATTTTTTATTTATTTCACAAAACATTGTTGATTGTTGGTTCCGATTTTAGGCACGCCCAAAAATATTCTGGTACAGCTAGAAACAATATTAATATGCGAGTCTGTCATTTCCACAGAGTACATAATTGTCATTTCATAGACTTGCTGTCAATGGTTGGTAACTAAGCAACATTCTTTGTCAAAGTTGTTGATATGAGATTCGGAAAGTCTTACACAAGCCTTTGCGTAGAAAATCGATTTAAAGTTATTACTCTTTGTGTATTCACTTTCGGCGTTTTATGTGAATTTGAGGAAGTAGAAGCGCATAAGATGACTGACCTTCAAACTCTTTTTAAAAAGGAATGTATTATACCCGACGTGATTAATATAGCACCAGCTGAGATGCTGATTATAAAATATCCTAATGGTACTGCAGTCCAGACCGGCAAAGAACTGACTCCTACTCAAGTTAAAGATCAACCTACAGTTTCATGGGCCGCTAAAGAAGCAGAATATTATACACTGGCTATGGTGGATCCTGATGCTCCCAGCCGTGAAGAACCTAAGTTCCGTGAGTGGCACCACTGGCTTGTTGGAAATATTCTAGGTTCAAACATAGGAAAGGGCGAAGTACTATCCGAATACATCGGTTCAGGCCCACCGAAAGGCACGGGACTGCACCGCTATGTATTTTTAGTTTTTAAACAACCAGAAAAACTGGATTTCTCTAAAATTCATAAGTTGCCGAATAATTCTGGTGAAAAACGAGGAAAGTTTTCCATTAGTAAATTCGCTCAGCAATTCAAACTTGGAAGCCCGGTTGCCGGAAATTTCTACGTTGCCAAATATGACGACTATGTGCCAAAATTGTACGCAAAATTGAAGGGATAATTTTATAAAAATAGTAAAGAAACAAAAACGAACTGAAAATAACGTGTAATAACGTGTATACGGTGCTTTATATACGAACATCCGCTTGTCTATGGTAGCGATCGATAATTTCCGCCTCCGCGTGACATTTCCATTTTTCGGTCTTGTCCGCCATTACATTTTGGAGTTTGCGTAAATTGGTCGTAGCTTTGCGAGCACATATCACCGAACGTTATCAGTGACAGTTAATTCGTGTACGTGCGTAGTATCGCAGTGTTTCGTGGAACAAAGAGCCCCGAAGTTCAATCGTATGTCCATCCAGAATCTGAACACATACGACCCATTCGCCGATGCTATCAAAAGCTCGGAAGACGACGTACAAGATGGTCTAGTCCACGTCCGGATCCAGCAGCGGAACGGACGTAAGACGCTGACAACGGTGCAAGGCCTATCGTCGGAATATGACCTGAAGAAGATAGTGCGGGCATGCAAGAAGGAGTTCGCGTGCAACGGAACGGTCGTGGAGCACCCGGAGTACGGCGAGGTGCTGCAGCTGCAAGGCGACCAGCGCGAGAACATTTGCCAGTGGCTGACTAAGTCGGGCCTAGTGAAGCCCGAGCAGCTCAAGGTGCACGGCTTCTGAGCCCGCGCTCGCACACACGTAACATGGTCACCGTTAATAGTCGTCTTATATTATGAGAGCGTGCGCGTTATTGTAAAACCCTATCGAATATGTATTTAGAAAGCACAGACGTTTACAGAGAAGAGATAACACGGCCGCATAGGCCTTCCGCGCCCTGTGCCTTGCGACTCCCATGTAAAAAGTTTAATATTATATATATTATCGACGCCGTCTCACGTCCTTAGTTGCAATTAAACTGAACGAAATAGTAATAATCGCCTTTTGTTTTTTACATTGTATTTTTTAAATTGCTGTAATGATTCAATTAATAATAAAACGATTACACATGTTTTTGTAAGCGTGGTTTTTTTTTTTTAATGTGTGCTGTTGTGGCAGAGGTAACCTAACGGGACATGCTTGTGTACAGTAAGTGAAAGTAGGCGCACAAGAGTTTGCTAGTCGATGCCGTGCCGTGCCTATTCATCGGGTTTGTCATGCGGCTAACTACCGATTGCAGGCAAAATTGAGGAATGCCGGAGTCAGTGAGAGCGTTTTAATTACCTGGCATTTTTCCACTCGTTTGGTACAGAAATTTCAATTTGCATTGTTATCTACCGTGAGTCCGTGACATCCACATTACTCCTCCTTATTTCCCAAAGAGGATGACTAATTTTAGTTTAGTTCCGCCCCAAGCTAAAGTAATTCTAGAAACAGGGGAATTATTGACTAGATAAGAACTAATGATTTTCTATTTAATTTACCAATGTAGGATTAATGTAATTAATACAAGCATGGTTCGTTGGTGACGCACGCCATCTTTATCTTCCACGCTATTTGCTATTTGTGATAACCGCATTTCAAGTTACATTTCTCGCCGTCCTAGAATGTTGACAAACGAGTTCGTTAGCAACGCATCAATGTATTCAATACCAAACAACATCGATCGATAAGTCCGTTGAGAATAAATCGTCCCTGCGAAACGAGGAAGGAATCGAGTTTTATTGACACTATACAATAATTGTTGTTATTGTGACTCCTATGAGTAGCTAATAAGAGCTATAATAAAAGCAGGAAAAACTTTGTAATATATGAGTCATGTCCTCGTTTTAGCGAGGCTGTTACCGTGAGGTCACCGCCTGGGCGGTAACTGCACTAAATAATAACCATAGAACGATTTTTTGTTTATGAATAATATGTTTATCATCTTCACAGAAGTTTAAAGTCCGTAGGAAAATTTGAGGTCAGTTAAATACCTACTTGCATAGCAACACGGGAATTTCTCAATGAATCCAATTTGTCGCACACAATAACTTTATAGGTATCGTTGGATTATAATAGATGGCAAGGTCAAGGAAATATCTTCGACGGTCATCAAGCTCTGTAGCTAGTCTGTCAAATCAAATAGCAGAAGTATTTTGAGAGATTACACAGTCATTGGATATCTTGCGGAGCTTCGGCACCTGTACGGATTCCGTAGGGCGTTCATTTTATAGTCACCAATTCACCATCTGCTGTAAAACTGATTTAAAATCAGTTAAATTGGCGTGGAACGGAATGGAAGCTTTTTTTGTTGTACAAAGCATAATGAACTTTATGTCAAAATTTTAACGTACAAATTAGATACACACAATATGCACAGGTCGCGCATCTTCTGGAGAATTCTCGGACATTCCGGCAGTAATAAGCTCGTATCTTAGTTTGTACGTTATTAGACCATTGCATTGAGATAAAGTTGATTTTGCTATGTATAATACCGCTACAAAAACTCGCTTCTACTCCGTTCCGCGCCAATGAAAATTTAGCTTTAGCCTTTCGAGTACGAAAACCCATAAAGAGTGTGCCTGGTATTGGGCCCCTTTAAGAAATCAATGCGTTCAGAGGCTTCAGGTCACGGATGCCAGACGCAGAAGGAGATGCAGGTTGACAACAAACATCGGTAAACGATGAGACATAAGTAGGTATTGAAAACAACACTTGGCGGGTTTGGTGTGTCAGGCCACGCATAGAATAGGGTTCCGTAGTCACCGATAATGGCACTTCACAAGGGCGTCTATAACTCCTGAACTAACAAAGTTATCTAAGCAGTTATAGTTTTCCTTCAAAGTTCATCACATATGGACTACCATCGTGATTTTTTTCAGATTTTTGAGCCAGCCGTTTAGCTTTGCGGGGCTCCGTCGACGAAGTCTTAATATTATTGCTTGTCGCACAAGTGTTATTCGCACATCCATTTGTCGAGCTCACGTAGCCCAGACGCCAGCACATCAAGCTACTACAATCTGTCAAATTTCTTTAATAGATTTTCAACTTTATCGCTAAAACGTTAAGGTTCAAGGTTGATTGGGAAAATTTGACAGTTTCGGGTAGCTTGACCTGCTGGCGTCTGTACATTCTCTATTTATGCATCGTTAGCTGTCCCCGTTTACATAAATGGTTACAAAAGACAATAGAAAAATATAGCGTCATCAATACTTATAAGTAAACAATTTTAGAACCCATTTCCACTGGCTACGATGAATCACCCGGTATTTATAAACACTGATGCAATAATTTTATTAGGTATACCTACCTAAAATATTTTTAAGTATTCTGCTCAAACAAGGACGACCTTTATGAAGATTGCTGGGACGGACTGGATGCAGAAGGCGGAGGACAGGGTGTTGTGGCGCAGCCTGGGAGAGGCCTATGTCCAGCAGTGGACTGCGATAGGTTGAGTTGATTGATTGATAATTATGTTAGCAGAATATTTCAAGTGTTGGTTGTATGTACAGACGCCAGCACATACTACAATCTGTCAAATTTCTTTAAATTATCAACTTTATAGCTGTTGTTATAGTTCAAGATTGATTGGGAAAATTTGACAGTTTCGGGTAGTTTGACCTGCTGGCGTCTGTCCTACATACGAGGATGTATGTGTCCTTACCACGCAATCCTCACCTTTGAAAACTTCATGAAAATAAATTTTGAGAACGTAATACTTTTAGATTCCGTATTAATTTTACTTTGGGTGGTTGGGAAACCCAAAATACAATTTTGAAATAATTATCACGCAGATGTTAAAAGTCCCACGGTGTTCGGAATGTTGGGCCATACAGGGTATTTGTGTCACGGTTTTCCCAAAACTGAAATGCATTGTTTGGTTTTTGTACCCCCAGAAAAAAACATCGGGTGGCGTGGCCTTTTTTTATCTCATGTCTGCGCTACAGGTTGCTCCAAGATGCTATTTTAGCCACGCATATTTTAAACGTGTTGGTTGTATGTGTACAGACACGACTCACGAGCACCAATAAGTCAACACTTGGCAACTTTCAAACGCGGTTTTTTCGTGAAATAACGAATGCAACGTTGAAATACGACACATTACATAAACCTATAGGTTCGAAAATGCTATGTTCGTAACAACATAAAATTTCATTCAAAAGTAAAGGAGTAAATCGCTTTTGAATAAAGCTGAGTGTATACATACTTTTGCTCGTGACTACTTACGAGGATGGAATGGCTAGATTATCGCATTCTGGCTTGTTGTCCAGGCTGCCTATTGAAACGAGTATCCTGATTATTAGAATGGAAATGACACTAGCAAGCTGCAGCAACCCGTCAGCTTGTACAACATGTATTGTAGTACCAAGACTTCTTGATTGTCGTCCGGCGGCGAGATGGGCAAAGTGGCAGACGACATTCTGGAGGCTGGCGCAGGAGCATGTGGATTGGCACAAACAAAGAGAGGCTCATGCCCAGCAGTTGGAAGATGAAAGTAAGTATACTGAGCTTTGACAGGAGCTAAATGGTCCATGTAGTGTAGTGCATATGACATGATTCTTAATACTTGTGTTGTATTGTTTACAATACCTACAAGGACAGTTGCCAAATACTTCTTGCATAATGAAACCTTAAAAATGCCAACGATCGTGTGTCGTACGACAAAATAATATACTTGAGCTACTAAGCATATCAAAGAGATCAATAAAATTAACGCGGTGACGAACGCTTGTTGATGCGGAAGAAGAACATACAGTATTTGTAACTTCCTGAGATAGACAAAGGTTCAGTAGTAGATGTGTAAGTATGGTTGGCTCGTTGATAAATAATATCGGGAGATTAAAATAATAGATTAAGGATTTGTAGTCCATAAAATAGCATAATGAGCCTATTATAATAAATACTGTATATAGGTAGTTTATCAGCCATCTTTTTACCATAACACAAGCACTAGGTTGCTTAGCTTGGGACAAATGGTGCTGTGTGAAATGTCCAGGGATATTATTATTATAATGTTCCCACTGCTGGGACACAGGCCTCGTGACTGTGAGAATGAACAAAGAATGGAACCAGGGAAATTATCTACTAAGACACAAAAGTATTGGATGTAAGATAGTAGAAGAAATTATAATAGGAATATAGTTATAATTATATAGTTTATATATATATATAGAATATAGTTTATAATTTACACTGTATTAAAATAGGACCCTCAAGGCATCTCAACCACATTAAAATTTAAATAACTTATTTTAGTTTTGTTATGCATGAGAGACCAGAGCAGTAACGAAACGTCGATGAGCAATTTGCCAAACTGACAGTTATTTGACAACACAAAAATCGGAAATTCTGCATTGCATCTGCAGTACTATTTTGGTTGATTTCTAATAAGATCCAAACAAAATAGACCGAATATCGTTAATTAAAAGTATGTTGTAATTTATAAAACCGTACATCAAACGACAGCTCCAATTTTTTAGTCAAATAAGGTGGTGAAACTGTTTCGACAAAAGTTCGTTTCTATGTATTTTATTTTTATTAATTTTGCTGTAAAATTGCAGTATATGACAATAAGAAGTAAGGATGTCGGATAAGCTGTTAACGCTGGGCCAGCGTGTGATGGTAGTTGGCAAGGATGTGAAAGGATCTGTCGCATACGTCGGGTACCCTACGTTTGCCACGGGTAAATGGATCGGCGTGATACTGGACGAACCAAAGGGAAAAAACAATGGTACTGTCCGGGGACATGCTTATTTTACGGTAAGGTTTCATTTCCCAAGTATTATGAGACATTTTAGATAAATGAACTTAGGTAATGGTCACTGCTGGATAAACCTACACTTTCTGAACTTATTTTGGTTACAAATCTCATGTTAACTTGTTTATTCGGTTGTTGCTATTTTGGTGAACTAATCACAATAGCAAGCAGAAGAGAAAAATCTCTTTTTCTACATATTAACTGATGAGGGCACTTGATTAGGCTTCAAGAGTGCTGAAGTAAGTTTTTTGTCAATAAGTAATTTTTGACAGCGTACAGTCATCAGACCGGGTTCAGCAGGGTTTAACTGTCCAGTGAGCAGTACCTCATCCTCAGCATCATAACAGACCTTATCAAATTGCCCAGATTCACACTTTCCAACAACACCCTTTGTAAAATAATTTTTGATGGACAAACTGAGTTCAAAATTCCTAATTATGTTCGATATATGTGTATAGGTTCTGTTTATCTGTAAAATACTTATAGTTATACACTGTGGTCCGGACACTATACATAAACTTCGACCAGATGTACAAATATGTACATAGTTTTTGACATAGGAGAGGTACATAGTATGTACCTCTCACCCTCGCACCCTCGAAAACCATGAAAATGACAACAATGACGAAATTGACAGGCTTATGGTGATATATCGAGGGAGGCACTGCTTATATGCCTTTATGCACTGCACGCCACTGAATGTAATATAGGGCGAGCCTACTGCCACCAACCAACCGGGCACATAGAATAGAAAAACTACTCTATAGTTACCAAAAGAGTTAAGTAATCAGTGTTGTCTGAGATAGTTGAAGTTTAGTAAGAAACCGATGGATGTTTTCGAATGAAATGTAATTTGATAAATAAACTGTTTGTTTTCTATTAATTAAATTAAATTTCATTCGAAAACACCCATCGGTTTCTTACTGAACTTCAGCAATATCCGATGGCCCTGGTTACTTATCTCCTTTGGTGACCGTACACCGCACACTATATAAATTACAGACAAAGAAAAATTGAAATTTTACAAAGAGTGACACAATGGGCGGTCTTTTCGCTAAGAGCGGTCTTCCATATCCAGATTCTGGCTGCTAATGAGAAAATCCAGATGCGAACACCCAATAACACAACCGGGAATCCAACCCAGGATCTCATGCTCAGCAGTAGTGTTTGCAACCACTACACCCACAAGGCAGATACTTTCATAAATATTGAACACAGCACAAATTGTCTATTCACCACACTGAGCACACAAACGTAACAATACACTTTCTTCAACCGACTGAATTTGGATTACCTAATAACTAGTAATTAGTACTGAAACATTTCATACATCCTGACTATCAAGGCCTATGTTGAAACAGTCTTTGTCCACGTCCGCATGGGCGTTTTTTTAATACGACGTTTTTCAACTCTCGGCGACGAACTTCATCATCATCTGCCCAGCCTTTTTCCCAAGTAGGCGTCCCCTGAGTACCAGGGGGTCTACTCCGAAGTGCAAAGTGCGAATGTTCGGATCGGACCGACACATGGCCGAACTGGATATTATTGAAAAATGCGAAAAAAGTTCGGATCGGCTCAGTTGGGTCGGGACCATAGTCAATATTCGAAAGAGTGTAGGATCGGGACCGACCGAACCAAATAGTAACTTCGTAGCAGGAAACGGCTGAACACTCGGCCGATACTACTTCGCAGTAGACCCCCAGTATATCTCGGCGACGAACCTAATATTGGGAATCCTACAGAGAGCATCACGCGTTAGAAAAGTACTCTGTTGAATTTTGAACTCTGAGCACTCAGCCAAATGTTGACAGTCGCAGTTACAGTGATTTTCAACTCTCTGTGAAGAACCAAAGATTGGGAATCCAACAGAACGCTTCCCTTGCTCGTTAGAAAAGCGCACTGTTGAATTTTTGACTCTCAGCGCTAAGCCAAGCGTTGAAAATCTAGTCATCATTCTCCTGCTCTTATTTCAATTACTTTACGGTCGGCGCAACATGTCTTTTCTTCCATACTTCTCTATTAGTCGTCATCTCGGTAGACCCCTTTCTAACTATATCATCATTCACACAGTCCATCCATCGTTTCTTTGGTCTTCCCCTACTCGTATAGCCATCGACATTCATACTCAAAACTCTCCTCAAAATAACACAACATAGTGCGGTCCGTCGTGCTCGGCGGCCTGTTGCGCTTTGAGTGCACCGTGCACGGATCAATCTAATCTACGTTGATCGAGAAAAACAGGTTTTTGCTGAGACTTTGTTGTTTTGTTTTTTTCTTATTTTTATTTGTAATGATATATACGTGATTACTAGTTTATTTATTTATTTATAAGTATGTATTAGGTATGTTGAAACTGTGTGTACTCCCCGTCACTTTTCCCTAAGGGTTCATTAGAAAACCAGCGTCAGACAGAATCTGTCTGACATTAATGCTGAAATGAACCTTTTTGGCGCAGCCGTGAGGCACACACTATTGTTGTGTGAAACATTTTTTGTTATTTTATTAATTTTGTATTTTGTGTTTCACGAACTGTGTCCAAATAAACGTTTTTCTTTCTTTCTTTTCTTTCTTTCCTCACGACATTTTCCTCATTCCTCCGTAACACATGCCCATATCATGACAACCGATTTCCACACAACTTTTCAGCTATCGGTGCCTCTCTCAAACTTCCGTTGACAAGTGCGCGGTAAAAAAACGTCTAGTTAAAAAACGCGCCCTTGTCACGTAGGCTTACTGTAACCATTTCTTTCAGTACAGCACGAAACTTCAAACAACATTGTTAGTTTGATTCTCATATTTTTGTTAGGCAAAAATTTTGTAGATTTCAATGTATTTTTTAAAGTCATATCTCATGTGCAAAGTGAATGTTACTTTTATTGAATGAATAACAGTCATCTGCCTAGCCTTTTCCCAACTATGTTGTGGTCGGTTTCCAGTCTAACCAGATACAGTTGAATACCTGTATTATTATATACAAACGAACAACAGTATAAAACATGTATACACGCAAAAGAACTAAACGGTGAGTTGAAATATCTTTTCCATAATAATTTCAGTGTGAAGACAACTACGGTGTGTTCGTACGTCAGACTCAGATCCAGTTGCTGGACCCTGAGGATAACCCGATGGAGACATCTATTACTACACCTTCTGAGGAGCCGAGAACCACTGCTACGAATAGAAGGCTTAGCAGGTATGGTATTTAAAGTATATGTTTGGAGGCCGTGTGATGAAAATGTATTAACGGCCCTTAATAAAAAAAATTAAATCTATTATAAAGTTCATAAAGATTGTTGCAAATACAATACAAGTTAAACTCAAGGGATAATTCAGGTTTTACAAGATGTGTCGACAGATTTTTCTTATGTTAAAATGTTTGGTATTAATATCTGCAATGTAGTATTTAGTCAGTAAATAAATGAGGCTTAAATGCATCCTCAAAGCTCAAGAAATTATTGTTTTCTATATCGTATACATTTGTAAGTTGTAATGAAATACATCTAAGCATAGTATTTATTTACCTATAAATTTGACATGTTTAATGGATAAGTATATGCATGGGTAAATAAATAGTAAATGAGCTTGACACATCTTGTAAGTGGGTACAGACGCCAGCACATCAAGCTACTACAATCTGTCAAATTTCTTTAATAGACTTTCAACTGTATCGCTAAAGCATTAAGTTCAAGGTTGAATGGGAAAATTTGAGAGTTTCGGGTAGCTTGACCTGCTGGCGTCTGTGCTGTCTAAATTCACTATTTATCATAGTAAATACTAAAGGTGTGTGAAATAACAGGGTTAAAAGCATGAGCTTTACAATTAAAAATAGATATTACTAATTAAAAACGCAACATTTAATAACTATAGATAAAATATGTGTTTAGTCCTGTATTTTTTGTATCAAAGAAGTTGTTTTAACTTAAAAAATAAATGTGTAGTTGTTTAAAAATATATTTTCTACCAATAACTTTTAAGTTCTTCGCTGGCAACACCGACAAGCCCAGACGGCGCCCGCAAACAAATTAAAGGGTATAGCTACACAGTATAAATGTGCTACACGATGCAAGTAATTTTTTTTTTAGTATAATGCCAGGCAAACAATGTATTTACTAATAAAAACGCTGGTGTTGCTAGTAAGATACAACATATTATTACCATTTAAATTTTTACTAAAATACATAAATATTGAGGTCATTGCTAGGCGAATTAGATTTGTTCACAAAACATGTTGCTAGGTGGAAATAAAGTATTCTGGTAAAGGTTCTATGCACTTTTTGTAATTACATTATGTAAAAACAGGGCATGAAACAATGTTTAGAAGAAACGCGGGTAATTTAGTAGTGTATTCAGTGGTAGAAAGTGTTTTTTAGTCTTGTAACTACGATTTTTCTCATTGAGTAAATGTGATAAATTAGTTATTACTAAAGCACGCTCTACACTCACCCGCGATTCTTGCTGTGAATTCACGCCGCGATTCGCGCCGTGAACTTCGCGTTTCAATGTGTCCCTCCACACTCGCAAAGCTTCGCAGTCTCGTTCGCGACCTCAAAGAAAATGGATGACGAAGTGATTGTCGCTGCTGCGGTGACGATCTGTGCTATATCGTATTACAATTACCTATGTATTAAAAATAAGAATCAAATAAAAAAGAGATGGAGAAAAAGACGATGGTGGATGATGTAGTACTCATTTAAAAAAAAAAAAAACTCTATTAAGTACGCAATAATGCACAACCACAACCACTTGCGACGGCGTCTTCTCAGTTACTGCGAAAAACTGCGAGTGTAGTTGCGTTCGCGTTCGCGCGCCGTGAACCAAGCGCGAACCTTTTGTCGCGGGACAAAAAACCGACAACGAACGGGGAACAGCGCGAAACGTGAACGTGAACGCGCGAAACCATCTACACACGCGTTTCGCGGCTTTCGCGGCCTTTCGCGCCGCGAGTGTAGAGCGCGCTTTATATTCTCCATCACATTTGCTATTTTCATTGTGTTTAGGGAATTGATAAAAATGTTGCTTTAATTTTTTTTTTCATCTATCATGTTTGCACATTAGGTACACAATAAGTGGACAAATTCTTTTACATTCGTTTACGTAGTAGCTTTGATTGTATCATGACAAATATATATAGGGCAGCTAAAATTTTAAAGTTTTTTTGAATAATTCTATATCTAATCTATTTTAAAAACACCCTGTATAGCAGGGTGTTTTTAAAATAGATTAGTTCAATGTAGTGATCTAAAATTTTAAAGTAATTTTGAATAATTTTGTATCAGTTCTCTAAAAACATAACAATATCCAGGGCGTGTTCAGGTGCACGGCAAATATTGGAAGTAACTAAAAACTTTTGGCATTTGACAGTTTTTGTATGGAATAACTGTCGAAACTTCAAAATTATTTCTCGAACAAAGTTATCAGATGATTGAAACATCAACCCTTAGTTTAAAAAAACCAACAAAATGCTTTTTCTTCAGATGCTCAATAAAGACATAAAAAGCCATATCAGTTGGGGGACGGGATCACAATTTTATACTTACTTCATTCTTAAGGCGTTTGTCCACTACTTCGACCCGACGCCCGATCATTACTGGTCCGATTTATTCCTGTACACTACCGCTGCCGGAAGAAATCGCCCTTACAGCTTAAAGCGCACATAACAGCTGCATCGTGCCGCAGCGCATAGAAATCCAATAAAAAAAAACCGCGTTGCGGCCCGCCTGTACTCTTTATGTACACCATATAAATTACAGAACATAAAAATTTTACAAAGGGTAACGCAATGGGCGGTCTTATCGCCAAGAGTGATCTTATAAAGACAACCTTTGGATGGATTAAAAAGGGGAAGGAGACAAATACTGTAATCTGCATTCACGAAATATTCGCCAAAAATGTAAACAAATATGAGTTTATGGAAAAATAACATTAATCCCTACACAATAAAGTTTGGTTTACGCTACAAATTTAAACATTTTTATAACTTTTTCAATAGTGCAAGTCACTCTGAAATCAACTTACTTTCCATTAAAATAAAGTTGACATTTGTTTAAATTTAAATAACGTCAATTTGGAACAAAAATAAAATTTTGAATATAAATGTGGTCTGTGGTGTTCGATAGTTCATAAAAGAGGTTTGAAAGTGGTGTAGGAGGATTTCTGCATTGCGGTGTGACCTGCTCAAATGTTCATCAGCATTTATGGAAGAATTTACTTTTATATTGTCTAAATTGTCATCTGAACGCGCCCTCGTAAGGCGTGCCTAACTGATAGTGTGTTTCTTTCCTTGCTAGTATAACAGTGGCGCAGAGGTCTAGGCCTACCACGTGAGTATAGACTTAGCACAACGTAGCACAACGTAGCGCACTGTAGCATAACTTAGCACAACGTAGCGAAATGTAGCACCCTGTAGATGCTTTTGCACTGTGTTTTTGTTGAAGCGGTGAAGTGGTTCATGTTACCTATGCGTTGTTTATATGTTGACATTCAAAAGTGCCTTTTATGTGCCTATTTGAAATAAATGATTTGACTTTGACTGTGACTATAAGGTTAGTTTCTAAGTGAGGCAGTTGACATCTAAGGACATCTTCCATCACGAATCACTCCAATGTGTTTAGCACTAAACATATTTACGACATTGGCGCCGATTCCCTTGTTCACAAACTAAACTAAATTTAAGTTCAGTTCATCTTTTTCTTTCTATTTCATTAAGAAATGGACAGAAGATAAATAATTAGTCTAGTCCTGTCTAATTACGATACTCCATAGACAAGTTTAGACGTGAGTAAAAATTGCCTACTAAAAATACGTCAATTTACGTCAGGAGCTGACTAATTGGCGCCATTATTATGTTCTTGTCATCTCTAAATGTCTAATTATTTCATCACCACTGCTCTCAAAATGGTGAAGGTAAACATCGTGAGGAAACCGGTATGTCCTAGAACCATAAATTCAAAGGCATGTAACGTCTACCAAACCTCACTGGGCCCGCGTGGTAGACTACGGTTCACTCCGTCTCACAGTGCCCTGTGTCCCAGCAGTGGGAACATAGGCTGATTATGCATCTCTAAATGATTGACAGAAAGAGCTAAGTTATAAATATGTTTCGCGTTAAACGTGTTTAGCGATTTGTCGTGCAAACTAGAATGCATCTAGCTGTGACGTTGACACCCTGCCCACATTGATGTCCTGCTATTCAGCTTCAAATCTTGTCTATGCCTGTAGTCCCGCTTGCTTATTGTCTTTCATAATCTATGGTCAAGCTGTCTTCTTTTTATGCAGCTTGAAATTGCGTATGCTCGAATATACTGCGTCCTTCTTGCATTGTGTTTCAGTTGCGTCACTTGCCTAAAGTCCTGCCTTAAATGTGATTTTATCCAGTAGAAGCTTTGTTCCTCCTCTTTACCTACCTTAATACACACCTTCATTTCCTAGCCGACCTAAATAGCAGGCCGTATTTACCATCCATTACATATCAAGACCCCTACGTGTCTCGGAAAGCGCGTTAAATCATTGCTCCCGCCTGTCATTTGTAGATCTTTGACAGTCGTTACGGCCCGAAAGTCTGACAACCAGTCTTACAAAGGGGTATCGTATCATATTACCCAGTTATTGGGCTATGGAGGTCAGATAGGCAGTCGCTCCATGTAAAATATTCAGCTGCAGCTGATTAGACGTGTAGTGGCATCTACACCGCCACATGCGAATTACGCATCACACTGACGTCATGCAAAAACCTGCATCGCGCAAGCAGAATTTACCGCGCAACTAGCATATATACAACGTCCCGACATCAATCGTCGGGCCAACCAGACACAACACCCGTCTGGTCGGACGATCCTCCCTTTTCTTTGGATTGTGAGTGAACTTTACACCCTGTTCCTGATACCTCTATAGACTGGAAGCTAACCCCAACATGTTGGGAATATGTTAGATAGATGATGATTTGTTCGGAATCTAATCAGATTCAATCAAGATTTTGTAGAGTATTATTAAAATTTTGACATTTACTATCCAATTCCTGACCAAATGCCCTTCTCCATTTCCCGCGCTATTCCATTTTGGCCTCTGCTGCGGGTTTAGGAGAGAAAATTATCTCTTTCACTCTTCTCTTTGGGGTCTCCTTTGCATCCATTACTTCCATGCAGAAGGAAGCCACGGCGCTATATTGCTTGATCCTGTTCTGTCCTATTTTTAATGTACTTGTGTAGGGTCTGAGCTTCTTTTCAAAAGTAACACGAACCACTTGTATTTACACTACGTGTTTCTTCCAAAATCATTTTACCTCGGGTATATGAAAACCTTTCGATCGGCCGTTGTAATTTCTCAGGTTAGCTGTGCGATTTGTTGATAGACATAACCATAGCCAATCAGTTGTCATGAGATAACACTATAGACGATTTATTCTGTAGAAACCTCACCGTGAAAACTCTAGGTGAAGTGAGCTTCACGTTGAAGTGTATTTGGAAACCAGGTTGTGTGATCGTATTCGGAATGACATTGAAATTTTTACATAGAGTTTTCATTGATCCCGGATAAAGTTTCGGAGGACGATCCAGTGTTGCTAATCTTATCTTTAATATATATAATTCTTCTGTACGTGTGTTTGTCACCTAACTCCTCCTAAACGGCTGGACCGATTTGCATGAAATTTTGTATGTATATTTCAATTGGTTTATGGATGGTTTGAAAACACAATTGGACCCGGTAGGTGCCGCTGCTTTTTCGGCCAGGACGATGACTGCTGGGTCCGCTGTTTAATTATAAAGGTGAAAACACATCACATATGTTACAGAAGTGAGCTGTCATTCATTCCACCTGCTGCTAGGGATTGACAACTCACTTCACCTAAGTTTTCACGGTGAGATTTTTGCAGAACAGATCGGCTGATTATTAAAACGCTTTTATAAACCTGGGGGTAATGATTTCTAAAGAAAGTGATCATTTGAATATCATCTGTGTTTTAACCGTAGTTGGCTGCATTGTATATGACAAAAATGTTGCCTCAATTTCAGTAAAAAATACAAAGAAGAAATTACGAAACATTTTGAAAAGGCATAAAACCTCATCTGTTTTTCTGTATAAACTGTGAACTAAAAGAGTATTGTTACTCAAATCGAGGCATAAAATAAAAGTAAGCCTCGATTTGAGTAACTTTTCCATGGGAAGTAGATAGTTGCAACTTGCATGAGATCTTAAATATTGTAAGTAAATTAAATAATTATGAATGCTATACTCATTATTTGTGTATGTAATATTCCTTTTATAAAATACTTGTTCAATGGCTGGAGTATCCATTGTAAATATTCTTGTGTATAAATGACAATGTCTTGAATGTATTATTAATCTATTAATTGTACTGTTCTAAGGTAAAGCGATGTGTTGTTAAGATTTCTTGCCAACCATTTGGTTTGAAACTAATTTTATCCCTTTATTTCTTAACACGAGGCAGAATGTAAAAGTAAAGCCTCGTGGAAAGTAATAATTAATTACTGATAAATGAAATGATGTGTCTATACATCTAAAGATGTCTCTAAACCCTCGTAACGACTTTAAACACATATCTAAAATTACTCCCCTGACGTATAACTTTTAACTCTGCCTTTTTCCAATACCTATGTTTTATAGTCTCTAAACCATCACTTTACCTCCAAAAAATATTAAAAATGTTTAACACAAGTGTGCGAACTAACTCTGGTGGTTGCAAAGGGTGCGTCGGAAGGCGTCGCCCGCGCAGACCAAAGCGGGCACTCTGTCCATGTCGAGGTAATGATACGTGTAACATAGTACGCGGTGATTTGTTTATTTATTCGCCTTTTTTATGAATAAATAAATAAATGACGACCATTGTTTGTGGAGGTGGCTGTTTGTTTGTGACTCGAAATGAGGTGTTAACTCGTTAACTCTAGGCGAGGCATAAAGCTAGAAGTGTAAGAAATTGACAATATTGAAGTAAAAAGAGAAGGTTTTCATTTAATATTACTCGTGATATAAAGCGACTAGACCATCTTTACATACCAAGACCCCTCCGTGCCTCGAAAAGCACGTTAGGCTGTTGGTCCCGGCTGTCATTCGTGGATCTTTGACAGTCGTTACGGGTCGTCAGAAGCCCGAAAGTCTGACAACCAGTCTTACCAAGGGGTATCGTATTACCCAATAACTGGGTTGTGGAGATTAGATAGACAGTCGCTCCATATAAAATACTGGTATTCAGCTGCATCCGGTTAGACTGGAAGCCGACCCCAACATAGTTGGGAAAAGGCTAGGCAGATATCATGAAGATTATAAATAAGTTTTCCATAATTAATTCCTCAAGTTTATTTTCTAAAACTTTCTAATGTCGTATCTTTATTTCTTGCACTTACTGCTATTTCTCAACTATTTAAAACTCATCATATTTTCCAAACAGCCTCCTTTAAAACCACCATAGACTATCAACATTTGTTGTCTGGTTGTAAGGTATATTATGGACCAAAGACAAAACAGCTCAACATAACTGTTATGTTGAGCTGTTGTAGCTTAAAAATATCGAATAAATTAAGTATATTCGGGACCAATGCAGACGGATACTTTTTGCATTGATACAATACTCTAAGAACGTATCTATACAAATAAATATAACAGAAGTGTGACATTTGTAATGTCAAAGCTGTTTACTAAATGTATATGAAAGTATATACAGGACTTATAGCAAAAAAAAAGTTTTGTCTGTCTGTTTGTTTGTTCCGGCTAATCTCCGGAACGGCTGGACCGATTTTGATGGGACTTTCGCTGTAAGATAACTGATGTTATAAGGAATAGTTTAGGCTACTTTTATTTTAGAAAAAGAAAAATAATTAGGGTTCCATGCAAAAAACTTAAATCCAATTTGTTTTTCGACATGCAGTCGACAATGCAGATATACTTTAGAAAATAGAAGAACCATGTGGGTTGGTGTGTTTTGGCAAAAGCGAGTTCATTTTAAACTTAACGTAAAGTAAACGTAAAATGAATTGCTATTTGTAAGGCGAAGTTGAAATGGCAGTGGGTTTTTAAAAAAAAAAACACATACCTCTATCATCACAGGCTTACCTAATACAATAGTGTAGTTATTAGTTATAATTTATAAACAATTATTACTAAAAAAAATTACAAATATTACGAACAACCAAGAGTGCCATACAAAATGCGGCCCGTGTGAATTCATTCAGAGTACAGTTGAAAAGGTTTTGTAAAATTGTTTTTTTTTCTCTACAAAAAATATCTGTCAGCATGGTCCTTACACAAATTCTACAATTATTATTTTTATTAATTTTAAGTTGCACAATTTTTATTTTTAAGTTTTTTTCTACATATTATTTTGATTAACGGCATGCTGTATTTAAGAAATAATTATAATTTGTAACGAAAAAATGGTTTTATTAACGTAGAGTTTGTGTTGCATTTAAATTGTTATACAGAGTGTTTCTAGTTACAAGTAGTCATTATACAGGATGTATTTTCACGAGTAGTTTTTTTTTACCAGTTTTTTTTTCATTCTAAAGATTTTCTATATGTATGTCCTGTAAAGGTTAAATATGTTTTATTGAAAGGTAAAATAGTTTGTTATTGGCTACTAATATCGGAGACACCTTGTATATTTTATTTATTTAAAATAATTGTATTTTAATTTTAAGTTCACCGCTTCGTTTCATGCCGCACATATTATTTTTATTATTTTACTTTACAATTTATTTGTTCTTTTTTATTTGTAAGCGTATTTTATGTTCTGTGACTAAACGTCTGTTTGTGAAATCCTGTATTTCTGTTTACCGACCGAATATTATCTTTCTATCGTCTTATCGCCACGATATATATGAGAATGACTCATGTCTTAGTAAAAGTATTAGACAGTTAGCCCCGAAGCTGACTGTTCAGTGAGCCCCGGGGCTGACTGTCCAGTGAGGCCCGGTTCTGACTGTCCAGTGAGCCCCCGACGTACAACCCGTTCGCGCTATGTTTGCCGCTGGCGATTTGACGTCACTCAAGGAGTAGCGAGAAAGAAACTAACAAATATAACTAGAAAACTGAAGAGCGCTTGTGATTGCTGCTGAAAACCAGCGCTGGGGCTCTGTCTCGTATAGGGTCTTAGCGTTATGCTGAGCGATGGCCGTTCTGCGTGGATGTGACGCATGTTTTCCCACAACTTTTTGTGTTTGTGTTCTTTTTCTGCGTCACGTTTACCGCAAATAAACAAATATATATTTTTTTTTCATATAAAGACAAGGTTGTATTCGGTCGGCTCGCTATTTATGTTAAGTTATGGTGTATGCGTAGTTGGTGATATATCATGTTTTAAGACGTGTCTTTGAAGACCGAATTAAATTGTAGGCAGTATCCGTTTTATTACAAAACAAAATCTAACTTTAGTTCTAGCCTAAACCTTTGAGCCAGTATTTCTATTTCGAACTCTATTTCGATTTAGGCAAAGTTCTTAATACTAAAATGACGACTTATCACCGAAGTAAGCTATCATTTTTGTATAAAGAACTGCATTTCTATTATAATAACGGTTAGGTTTTTAATTCAATATCTGGCTCGGTGGTTTAAACCTGATCTAAAGAAAGATCTTGTTTTGTAATAAGGAGGTATTTGTTTTACTCTTATTTTGAAGGTGGATTTTTTTGCTACCTATATAGCGGCAAGGAAGATCATATCACATAGGCATGTTCAGACGATCTATTCTGTGAATATCTCATCGTGAAAACTTAGGTGAAGTGAGCGTGGAGTGAGCTGTCATTCCACCTGAGGATTGACACTATTGACAGCTCACTCTAAGCTCACTTCACACCTAACTTTTCACGGTGAGGTTTTTACAGAATCGATCGGCTGGGGTTGCTCGTGCCAGCTCGTGCCAGTCCTCATGCATCGCTTTCCACCAGGCGAGATCGAGGTCAGAAACTGGCCCATTTTGCAATAAAAAAACTTTTCAGGGTCAAATTAAATTAGCTAGCGAAACTCTGCAGAAGCGATGGGTATCGATTTATAAACATGATAAAATAATAAAGATTTAATAATAAAGTTTTTAGGGTTCCGTACCTCAAAAGGAAAAACGGAACCCTTATAAGATCACTTCGTTGTTCGTCTGTCTGTCTGTCCGTCCGTCGGTCAAGAGCCTTTTTCTCAGGAACGCGTGGAGTTATCAAGTTGAAATTAATACCAAATACTCAGGGCTGCAATTCTTTGAAGCAGTGAAAAAAATCAAAGTTCTAAGTCAACGCAATCAAAAGATACGGGCGTTTATGTTCCGTTTATGCCGCATATTTTGACACCGCCGTAAATTTGTAGTTACATACCTACAAATTTGTACGAAACCCTCTGTGCACGAGTCTGACTCGCACTAGACCGGTTTTGTTGTATTGTTTTAACTTGGAGAATGAGTTGAAAAAATGTGTTTAATCGTTTTTGAATATCGATTCCAAACACGTCTGTGAAGTTTACACACAAAAAAACTGTTTTTTTTTTTACTGATATTTCTAGTAAATACACTAACAGCGGTCAATGACAATGATGAAATGAAATGAAATGATGAAAAATAAATTATCAAATTAATTTCTTGTTTGTTTATCATGTTTAGATAGGGGCTTGTGGCTAAGTAATAACAGCCGCACGGGTCGATCGATCAGGTTAAGCTACGCTTGCCGCGGTTGGTCCGTGGATGGGTGACCATCTACATATACCAAGATCCCTCCGTGCCTCGGAAAGCACGTTAAGCCGTTGGTCCCGGCGGTCATTCGTGGATCTTTGACAGTCGTTACGGGTCGTCAGAAGCCTGATTGTCTGACATCCAGTCTTACCAAGGGTATCGTGTTACCCAGTAACTGGGTTGTGGAGGCCAGATAGACAGTCGCTCCATAAAATACTGGTACTCAGCTGCATCCGGTTAGGCTGGAAGCCGACCTCAACATAGTTGGAAAAAGGCTAGGCCCATGATGATATAGCCATCACGTCTGCAGAGTTTCTCTAGCTAATTTAATTTGACCCTGCATATATCACCTATATCTGTTAACGCCTTCTTATACTGCCTACAATTTGATTCAGGGCTAATTTTTCAATCGACAGATAATTTTTATTCGCGGAATAAAATTGACATCTCATAGTTATTGTATGGAAGAACTGTCAAAAATTCAAAATTATTCCTTAGATAAAATTATCTGGCGGTGAAAAAATCAGTCCTAAGTCGTTCATAACAAGTCTATAGAATCATAGCTTATTGTATACGTGAAATATTAAAGTAAATTGAAATAAACTGTCCGCTTGTCAATCTGTCTCGCTTCGAAACTAAGCTCAATACAAAATGGCGAATAATTACCTTCGGCGAAAAATATTAAACGTTGTGTCCACTAAAAACCTTAGCAACATGCTGCTTTTGGAACCAGCGATTAGCGGCGTCGTCGTCGCTCTTCAGAAACTACTATTTAAAACGTTATACACTGTGTTTTTCACGTTATCTATAAACTTTGACAGAAATGAGGGTGTACCGTGGCATACTGAACACATCTACGTACAGTCACGAGCACCAATATGTCAACGCTTGGCAACTTTCAATTGCAATTTTTTCGTGAAATAACGAATGCAACGTTGAAATACGACACATTAGATAAACCTATGTGTTCGAAAATGCTATGTTCGTAACAACATAAAATTTCATTCGAAAATAAAGGAGTAAATCGCTTTTAAATAAAGCCGAGTGTATACATACTTTTAGTCGTGACTGTACCCCTTTAGAGAGTGCAAGCGTAATGTTATGTTGTGTGTTTGCGAAAACAATGCATACATATGCGATAGCAGCAATCGCGGTTGATTTGCTGGCATTTATTGAAGAGTTCCGTTGTCTGTCTCCGAAACTCATCATCAGATCTTCACAAAATTTAAATGGGACCATTTCGGAATAAACCTCTGTCGAACAAAAAAATAATTTTGCAAATCCGTCTGTAAAAAAAAAAATATGTATGTATAAACATCCGAATTGAGAACGTCCTCCTTATTTTGAAGTCGGCTAAAAATGCTTATTTCCATGGTCTGAACATCTGGTCGAAGTTTATGTATATCGTCCGGAACACGGTGTATAAATGAGGCAGAAAATAATGTGCTCATTTACGTAAACAGAAATTGACAACGTTTAGATATTGATTACAGCCATCTTGTATGGGCTTCGCTTTGTATATCGCATGACGAACTGCTGAGTTGAAACGAATCTGAAATGTATGACAGGAATAAGGAATAATACATCAAGTAATCTTTCAATCTAACATTAGCGATTTCGACGAAATAATTCTGATCAAAATCGCTTACAGAGTAATTTGTATGGAGTTTAGATTAATGCAGCAGACCCACTGCCCTATAATAAACAAGTACGCTGGACTTCATACTATCGATGACAAAATGCAGACATTTGCTTTTCGCCATTTTGGCGCTGACAGCAACGTGGGCGTCCGTGGAACTAATATTTTTTATAGCGAGTTTTACAAGATGCGCATACTCTCATTGTAAAAATGTTCTAAATAACTCGTAGTAAACAAAAAACACACAAAAAAGTCTTATTCCACGATTTAGACATAAATCATCACAGACGTATCAAAACAAAACGACTGCCATTTGCGGCAATGTGTCAATTTTAGTTCCTGAGACGCTCGATCGGGGCGCTTTGCATCGACACAAAAACAACTGTCATTTCGTATAGTATATTTAGTCCAGAGTACTTGCACAAAACAAAAAAGATCACTTAATGCCTTGTATTCATGGTAAACTTTGTGTGTGACTTTACCCAACTGCAGCGAAGCCAGTTCGAAGTCTCTTCATGATCATTGAGCATTTTTCAACGTCATAACATCGCAATGAGAGATTGGAAGGTGAAAACTTATCCACAAAAAAAGGGTCAAAATAACCCGTCAACCTTGCAAAAATGTACTCTCACTTGGTCACTTTAGGGTACATTTTTGCTAGACAAACATTCTAAATCAAAAATTTTATCTTCAAAATTAGTACGAAGACTGTCAGACTATCAGGTCGCTTCAACTCAGCCCCCACCAGACTAGCACCCTTAAGATTTGAGGACGGTTCCAGTTCGCGCACCTCGTTGGCCAGCAGTCGACAGTCTCTGACGTCATATGCGTCGCCGACGACGGAAAGGGCCGTGTCGCCTGAGCAGGGGAAGAGAGCGTCCTTTGTTGAGGTAGGTCGGATTTATTGACGGCACAGTTGGCGCAGTGGTTAAGCGATTGACTGCTGCGCTGCGTGTCGCGGGTTCGATTCCCGCACGGAACAAATATTTGTATGACCTACAAGTAGTTGTTCCGGGTCTGGCTGTTTGTGTATGTGAGTTTAAATGTCTGTAAACGCACCCACGATACAGGAGAAATTCCTAGTGTGGGGCAACGTTTTTTTTTTAAAAAAAAAACAAACTAGACCCCTCCTAGACCCCTTCATCTAGATTTTTACAGCCCCTTGACAATTCAAAAGTATCTGTGATTCTTTTTATCGAAGTAAATGCTTTGAGTTTTAAATCTTATAAACTTTATCACTGTTTTCAGACCGGTTTTGTGGAGACCCTGACTCCTCAGTATACTCCCGGTCAGAGCATCACGTCGCCACAGCCGGCAAGCAACAGCATGGAGGACAAAATAGCCAATATACAGGCTCAGCAAGAGGTTAGTAGCTACGAAAGTGTTTATACATCGATATATCGACTCGAGAGCAGTCTGTGGTGGCCCAGTAGCAACGTCCCCTATTTACGAGTTATAGGTTGGGGTTCAAACCCCGGCAGGCGCTTTACTTTGTGTAAATAATTTCATCACCACTGCTCTCAAAACGGTGAAGGAAAACATCGTGAGGAAACCGGCATGTCTTAGGACCAAAAATTCGAAGAAATGTGACATCTGCCAATTCCTAGACTGTGACATCTGCCATTGGGCCCGCGTGGTAGATTATAGCTCACTCCCTTTAGAAAAGAGGAGGGCTGTGGCCCAGCAGTGGGAACATTATAGGCTGATTATGTATATCGACTCGTACAGGGTGGCAGGGACATCGACGCGCAAACTGTAACCATGAATTCAGCACATGAGTTGACCCCATAGCGTCGAAATTTTTCGTCGATTATCAAAAAAAAAAACCTGTTTCATACAAAAGTGCAATACGTACGTATTGCACTTTTCCCGGTTAAAACGTATGGAACAGCAATTTTTTTTTAATCACCGACGAAAAATTTCGACGCTATGGGGTCTAAACTCATGTGCTGAATTAATGATTACAATTTGCGCGTCGATGTCCCTGCCACCCTGTATATCGTTCTAGCGTCCCATCGACATTCAAAGGCTTGATGTTACATGTTACATGAGCGCTATGCAGCATGTAGTAAAATTCATGAATTGTGGATTAAAGATTCAATAAATCGATCAAAATTAAAAAAAAAACAACTTAAATAAAGTTTTATTTGTATTTTCACATCAATTATAAGGTTTCCGCCTTCCTTTCTAAATAACAGAAAAAAAAATCCACTAACTCCCATAAACTATTTCCAGAGTCAAAGTCAAATCATTTATTAGATCCACTAACTCCCATAAACTATTTCCAGAGTCAAACTCAAATCATTTATTAGATCCACTAACTCCCATAAACTATTTCACGAGTCAAAGTCAAATCATTTATTAGATCCACTAACTCCCATAAACTATTTCCAGAGTCAAAGTCAAATCATTTATTAGATCCACTAACTCCCATAAACTATTTCCAGAGTCAAAGTCAAATCATTTATTAGATCCACTAACTCCCATAAACTATTTCCAGAGTCAATGTCAAATCATTTATTAGATCCACTAACTCCCATAAACTATTTCCAGAGTCAAAGTCAAATCATTTATTAGATCCACTAACTCCCATAAACTATTTCCAGAGTCAAAGTCAAATCATTTATTAGATCCGCTAACTCCCATAAACTATTTCCAGAGTCAAATTAGAATCATTTATTAGATAGTATTATAGATTTTTTAAATAGGCACATAAAAGGAACTTTTTAATGTCAAAAATCACTGTAAAATACAATTGATTCTAGTCGGGGCGACTAGAATCAATTCCAAAGGGTAGTTTTCGTATGGAGTCGAATGGGCAAGAAACTCCACCGTTACTGTTTTAAAATGTTTTAAAATATTTTGCATACAATTGATTATATGAGAAGACGATGCACCGAAAATAAAATAAAACCAACCAATTCCAGATAACCACACTAAAAACAGAAGTAGAAGACCTCAAAGAGAAGCTAGAGACCCTCAAGGTCCGGCGCGCCGAAGACCGGGAAAAGCTGAGAGAGTTGGAGCGGTTCCGCCTGCAGCTGGACCAGGCCAACGAGTTCAAAGCCAAGATCATGGAGTCGCAGGCTCAGCTGCAACGAGACCTGCAGAGGGCTAAACAGGAGGTAAGACAACGATACACTAGCTTTTTTGGTTTATTCCACAGGAATCGGGCTATTTTCCGAAATGAGAAGTAGCCGGTGTCACTCTTCAGCTTTTAAGCAAACTGTAGCGGTATCTACCACGCACGCCATATGCGTCATACTGACTGGGTCCCGTTTTTACCCCTTGGGTACGGACCTCTAAAAACCTATTCACCTTTTGAAAGCCGAGTATAAACGTACCGCCGTACCCCTGACGCCAGGACACTTTTTCTGTCAAATGACCTTCATAAAAAATAGGGATTCCAGTAATGATTTAAATTGTTTATTTCATATACCCCTGACGCCAGGCCACTTTTTCTGTCAAATGACCTTCATAAAAAATAGGGATTCCAGTAATGATTTAAATTGTTTATTTCATAATATGGTGCGACGTGTATTTTGTCATAATATATATTTGTGACGTTGGCGTTCAGGGTAAGATTTCGTTTGTCACATATATGTGACAATGGCGTTCAAAAGGTTATCCAATAAACCACTATATTTTTAAAATAAACTTTCTCCGTTTTAGGTCCGAGAGGCGCAAGAAGCTCTTGAAACCCACAATGACGAGACCGCCGAGCTACAAGAGGCGGCAGAAATGGCCGCCCTCGACAAGGAGATGGCTGAAGAGAGATCTGAAGCATTGCAGGTACAGACGCCAGCAGGTCAAGCTACCCGAAACTGTCAAATTTTCCCAATCAACCTGGAACCTTAATGCTTCAGTAATAAAGTTGAAAATCTATTAAAGAAATTTGACAGATTGTAGTAGCTTGATGTGCTGGCGTCTGTACAATCTTTAGTCGATTTGTTATTTGCTTGAGGGGCTCGAGGCTAAGGAAGAAATACAATTAATAAATTAATGAATGGAATAGTTGATTGAATATAATGAATGAATGAAATGAAGTTATTAATGAATGAATGCATGAATGAAATGAAGGAATGAATGAATGCATGAATGAAATGAAGGAATTAATGAATGCATGAATGAAATGAAGGAATGTATGAATTAAATAAAGAATGAACGAATGAAAGGAATGTATAAATGAATTATCTCTTTATTTGCTAGAATATAGGTTTTTACAAGCTTGTGGCAGCCGCAAGGTTAAGTAAGCTACGCTGTCGAGGTCGGTCCGCGGATGGATGACCATACAAAACATACCGAGACCGACCTTTTGAGAAGCCGGTAGAAGAAGGTAAGACTGGAAACTGACATTCAGGCAGATGATGATTCGTCCGTTAATTACAGATGGAGCTAGAATCATGCCGGGAGAAGCTTGAAGAGGCTACGCTAGATCTGCAGCTCATGAAGGCTGAGATGGAGGCGGGCGGCAATATACGTGAGTCTGGTTTCTTTCATTCCATCTTTAGGGTTTTCTGATACTTGAATTCAGTACAGGGTGTCAGGGATATCGACGTGCAAACTGTAACCATGAATTCAGCACATGATTCTAGACCCCCTAGCGTAGACGTTTTGTGTCAGTTATCAAAAAGAAAAAATCTACTGTTTCATAAGTACAGACGCCAGCAGGTCAAGCTACCCGAAACTGTCAAATTTTCCCAATCAACCTTGAACCTTAATGCTTTAGCGATAAAGTTGAAAATCTATTAAAGAAATTTGACAGATTGTAGTAGCTTGATGTGCTGGCGTCTGTACAATACCTACGCAGTCAAGACGTACAGACGCCAGCACATCAATCTACTACAATCTGTCAAATTTATTTAATAGATTTTCAACTTTATCGCTAAAGCATTAAGGTTCAAGGTTGGAAGATTTGACAATTTCGTAGTCTGTACGAAACTGCGATTTTTTTTCAAATAACCGAGCAAAACTTTCAACGCATTGGGTTCAGAATCATGTACTGAATCCACGGTAACATGTTTCGCGTCAATGTCCCTGCCTCTCTGTATTGCTGTTTATGCAGGGTCAAATTAAATTAGCTAGTGAAACTCCACAGTTGTGCTGGGTGCTGTCTAACATGAAAAAAAAAAAAAAACAATGAATAGATCATTTGTTTTTGGGGTCAACGCTGCTGGCAGGCTAGTTACTTGAAACATGACAAAAACATGGCATTGTGAGGATAAATAAATAATAAATAAATGACTTAAGAAAAACTGTTTTCTTTAGCTTTTCATTTTATTTATTTTATTATTTATGTACACACAGTAAAATACATAATGAGATGACATAGTTATAATATGAGTACAAAGGTACTGCTTATTTCTTAAGAAATGGCTTCCAGCAGACCTCCGAAATGCATAAATGCATCACGCATATGGAGTTTCGCCAGCTAATTAAATTTGACCCTGTATTGTTGAAATAATAAAAAAAAAAATCAGATCTCAATTATTATTCTAAATGTCCATTCAAATGAATAAGAATTTTCTTCTAAAAAATATTGAATTGAAAATCCCGTTTTGCGGTTATTACGCGCAATAACTGGATATTGCATTAATCTTTAATTTCTGTCGGTTTGTTCTTGAAAAATCTCACCGTGAAAACTTATGTGAAGTGAGCTGTCATTCCACCAGAAGGCCAATTCCCGTAATTAAAAACGTTCAAAATCTAGTCGCAATCTCATCTCGGCGACAATCAATGTCAAAAACTTGTCAAAAATGTAGGGACATTAGAGGTATTTTTGACAGATTGAGACTGACATCGGAGGGGCAATTCCCGAAATTTTGCATTCTGATTGCACTCTGTCAAAATATGCTCATAATAACCTACATTTTTGTCAAGTTTTTGACGTTGTCTGTGGTTGAGATGAGATTGCAACTTGAATTTGAACGTTTTTTATGTACGAGAATAGGCCTCCAGACTGTGAACGTTCTTAAAATTACGAGAATGTCCCCTCTTTTAGGGCTTGACACTTTTGCCAGCTCACTTCACCTATACCCTGTCCATTAGGTAAACCGTTTTTTGACAGATGGAACTAGTGATTGGAGCAACACACAATATATTGATTGATACGCGTACCGTATTACAATGTCTGTAAGAAGCCATAAATAAGATAAGGCAGCTTATACATTTATTTTATTACGCATTTAAAGTTAACTTTTACGTACTCTGGAATATGTACGTTCTAAGACAGCTGTCACAAAACGGTTATCCTTCTTCTTTCGCGTCGACGGTACTCTTCTTAGATATTATTTTATATTGTTTGAGTTCAGTAGATGGCCACGTTAATTGCGGCATCAGTGGCATTCATTAAGTCATCCAAGGTGCAGGTGAACGGGCACTTAGGGCACTCCAGCAAGTGGGGCATGGTCTGATTAGAGGCACCGCACTCACACTGGGTATTGGGTGGGTCAGTAACCCCAGTTCGACAAGTTGTGTCTGCAGCGCCCTATTTAGGTATGCAATCGATTCAGAGCTTTCTATATGGAAAGAATCGATTGCATACCTACTACTGCAGAGCTACTTGCATGGCTACTGCAGATCACGGCCGAGAGGCAAATGTTCCTGGGGTTTAACGAAGTCGTAACCTAATGGACAGGGTATAGGGCTTGACACTTTTGACAGCTCACTTCAAGCTCACTTCACCTAAGTTTTCACGGTGAGATTTGTACAGAACAGGTTGGCTGAACTATTTTTTGTGTCATTTTAGTTGATATGCATTCCTCCCAGTCTTCGTGCGTAGTGACCGGTAAATATACAAAGACCTAACATTTTTAACGTAAATTGAGCAAAGACACACACGTCCAGAGTATCGTTTATTTTGTCCGCTGCTACTATATTTATTTATTTTTTATTGTATACGAGGTCAAATTAAATTGGTGGGCGAGACTTTACAGAAATGCATTTTTAAACTCGTCGTTTCAAGTTACTACGAACGGCTGTTTACCCCGTTATCAACTGTATACAAATCATATCTCTGTTTGAGAGCAGTGGTACTTACGGTCTTGGATTCGAACCCATACAGCTTTACTTTGTGTAAATATTGCTCTCAAACCGGTGAAGGAAAACATCGTGAGGAAACCGGCATGTCTTATAACCAAAACTCTAGGAGAGTTTATTTAAAATGTTGCTGTGCCCGACAGGGTCGATAATCGATTCCATTGATTTATAATTGCCACCTGTATGTGTACATTATGGCTGCAATAAAGATTGAATTGAATTGAAAAATGCTAAGACATGTGACATCACGCACTGGACCCGCGTGGTAGATTACGGCCCACTCCCTCTCTTCTCGAAGAGAGGAGGCCTGTGTCCCAGCAGTGGGAACATTATAGGCTGATTACGTTATATCTTTATTTGCGTTCTGTAATGTTAACAAGATCTTATTTCAAAAAAAGAGTTGAAAAAAAAAATCTTGGTTAATCGTCATTACATATCGATATTAGTGTGTATTTTTTTTGCTGCAAGCATCCCTTGCTGGGCAAATGTCTTTCCTTTTTCCTCCAATCCTCTCTGGTCTTGTACGGTCTCTGGCTCTGTAGACCCTGCAAACATGATCAGACCGCCACATCACCGTCTTGGTGTGTATTTTATGACGTGCGCCTTATTTGTGCAGAACAAAACAAATTCTCTTACTTATCTTACCTTCTCTATACCCATCGCGTTTGTTAAGTTTCACCAGCTAATTCAATTTGACCTTGTATATTTATTATTTTTTTAAAATATATTTTCACCCATATTTATTTATTTCTCTATATTTATAGAGTTACATACACGACTAATACGTGTACGTATTTTATTTATTTATTTTTATTTGATTTTTCACACTTTAGCCAACATTTTTTTGTATATATTTTATTTTAATGTCAGTTTTAGTTTCATAGTATTGTTTGTGTTTGGTTAAAGCATGCACTTGGCACATTCACTGCTTCTTAGGACATTTATGGGGTATCAAAATCAATAGTTTCAAACTAGGCCGCGAATCACCACTTTTTGGACGTTAAAATTACATAAGACAGTCCCCCAAAACGCCCGCCCTTCACCACTTCCTAGTGCTTTCGCTGGGAAGAAGAAGTTGCGCAACAATCTTCCCAGCACACTGGCTATTTTTGAAAAAAAACTGGGTAGTATGGGGTTTACCGTCAGATAGACAGTCGCTCCATGTAAAATACTGGTATTCAGCTGCACCCGGTTAGACTGGAAACCGTCCCCAACATAGTTGGGAAAAGGCTAGGCAGATGATGATGGGGTGGGTAAAAGTCTGTGGTAAAAGTTTTTTTTCTACCGTTATTTTAAAGCTGACAAAAAAAAAACTGCTTTTGAAATATATATCTATCTTAAAACCTTTTTATATCTTTCTTTCTTACCCACAGCCTTCCAAAATTATATTCATTGCTTACAACAAAAACTACAACAAACTAAGAAGATTTCAAAGAAAATTAATAACTTAGAACTTGGCTCTGCACTACCGTGCACCCGTAGGAACATTTCATAATGTGAATGTGTTAAGTCTTTGTATGTCAAGTGTTGCATGTACTTTTTTGTATATGTTTTTTTTTGTGCTTGTTTTTGTGTTTCGTTATTTTTTACCTCGATGACGTCATTTGACAGTTTTTAATACCCCGTTTTAGCGTCGTATTTGACCATTTTAGATGCCTTCTAGTCAAGGTTAGTCCTACGGTTTCTTTCTCAATATTTTTGACATGCGCTGAGTTTTGAGCGAAAGCGAAGCGAAGCGTGAACTTCTAGAAGCTTATAGGGTCAAACATCAGAATCAAAAGCTGTTTGTGTATGTGAGTTTATATGTCTGTAAACGCATCCACGACACAGGAGAAATTCATAGAGTGGGGCAAAGTTTAAAAAAAAAAAAAAAATATCTAAATTTGGCTGAGAATCAGCACTTATTGAAATTACATAAGGCAGTCCCCCAAAACACCCGCCTTCACCCCTTTCTGGTGGAAAGAAAGTAAAAAGTATGTAGTGTCAATTGGCCCAATGTGGTTGTCCTGTCCCAGGTGAATGACTGTTGGGTAAAACTGACGGTCTTGGACAGTATTTTGGACACTGAGAGTGAGAGATAGGCAGAGGGTTAAGTAGTTAGTGACGGTGCGTCTGTGCGGCGCTCTGACAGACTACCTGTACGAGATGCGTCAAGTTCAGCAGCAGGACGATATGTTGCTCTCTTACACTAGAGGACGTACTTATGAATACTAATAATAATAACAGTCGCCCGAATTTCGGCCATGGCGTCAAATCTCCACGGAGATTAGCCGTATCCGCAAGAGATATTATAGTGCACAAGTGTGTGCTCAGATACGGGTGAATTCTGTTCCCTCACAATCCGACACGACTGGAGAGTGATTAAGCGCAAGATAAACGGCTTAACCTGCGTTCCGGGGCACGCAGGCATCGCACTGCCACCTTCCTAACTAAGAAATGCTTAACAGAAAAAAACCGGCCAAGTGCGAGTCGGACTCGCGCACCGAGGGTTCCGTACAATTTAAAATTATTAAAAATATTTTTTATTATATTATGATCTAACTAAAAATTTACGGGTTTCGCAACTTTTCCTTTATCTGTGCTGTAAGACGTTGCTTCGTGACAAATTTCAAGATTCTGAGTTCACGGGAAGTACCCTGTAGGTTTTTATTCCCTTGCGAGTGTTGAAAATTTGCGGCATAAACGGCTGTATCTTTTGATTGCGTTTGCTTAGAAGTTTGATTTTTTTCACAGCTCCAAGGGTCAGTAGACCTGAGTATTTGATATGAATTCCAGCTTGATACCTCCACGCGTTCTTGAGAAAAAGGGTCTTGACAGATAGACGGACGGACGGACAACAAAGTGATCCTATATGGGCTCCGTTCTTTCCTTTCGAGATACGGAACTCTAAAAAGCCCACTAGCCCACTGCCCACTGGCCCACTACTAGTGTGACAATGACAGACAGACAGAGGTGCGGTTAGTTAAGTAGTTAGTAACGGTACGTGTGTGCGGCGCTCTGACAGAGCACCCGTACGCAGAGAGCGGCGCCACCGGCTACGAGATGCGCCAGCTGCAGCAGCAGAACGTGCGCCTGCGCGACACGCTGGTGCGGCTCCGGGACCTGTCGGCGCATGATAAGCATGAGATGCAGAAGATGCATAAGGTTGGTAACGCTTCTGATAATCTTACCTTTGTTGGCTAGAGTTCACTAAGACAGCGGTGCTGCCGTAATTCAGCATCGATTGATTCGTCGAATAATATTTTTGATGTGAAAACTTCTTTAGCGGCGTTGTGCACTTTTGTTGTGATGGGTAAAAATGTTAAACTCGCGTCAGGACACGTGAACTGATCGAAAATTCGTAAGACGGAGCTTGTGTCAGGACACGTGACCTGATCGAAAATTCGTAAGACGGAGGGAGAGTAGACCGCATTCCAAAATATCAAAAATGCACAACGTTAATATTCAAGTTTTCACTTCTGCCGGAACTCCCGGAGTGCAACCCGTTTTTTTATGTCTCCATATCACGGTAAATTGGGGCCGCTATGAGGAGGCACCGCTCATCAGGAGAGCAGTGGTGGCCCAGTGGTAACAGCCGCAACTTACGAGTTGTAGGTCATGGGTTCGAAACCAGACAGGTGCTTTACTTTGTGTAAATTATTTCATCACTACTGCTCTCAAAACATCGTGAGGAAACCGGCATGTCCTAGAAGCAAAAATTCGAAGACATGTGACATCTACCAATCTGTACTAGGCCTGCGTGGTGGATTACAGCCCACTCCCTCTCACAGGGCCTGTGTGTGGGAACATTATAGGCGGATTATGTAAAGAGTTTTGAACTTTATCCTCACTGTGAGATCTTGCTTCTTGCCAAATTTCAAGGTTCTGGGTTATCAGGATTTATTTGCGAGTATGACTTAGAAGCTTGATGATTTTTTTAGAGCTCCAAGGGACCGTAAACCTACGTATTTGTTATCAAATTGATACCTTCACGCGTTCCTGAAAAAAAAAATGGTTTCTGTCTGACTAACAGGCAGACGGACGGAGAATAAGGTGATCCTACAAGGGTTCCATTTTTTTTTAAGGCCCCGTACTTCAAAAAAGTACCCTACAAACGACTTTTTTTGACATGTATTGTTTTTTTTATGCATTAACACCAACCTCTTTCACCAGGATCTAGAACAATACAAGTCAGAGATAGCTGAATTAAGTCGCACAAAAGAAAAGCTCTCACTCCGAGTGGACGAACTCGAAGCCCAGGTGGCGGACCTTCGGGAGCAGGTGGACGCAGCACTAGGAGCCGAGGAGATGGTGGAACAGCTCGCGGAGAAGAAGATGGCTTTAGAAGACCAGGTAAAAGAGATGTCTTAGGATGGTCCAGGCTGTCATTTGTAGATCTTTGACAGTCGGTACGGGTAGGCAGAAGCTCGATCGTGTGACAACCAGTCTTATCAAGGGGTATCGTTTTATCCAGATGGGTTGTTGAGGTCAGAAGGTCAATTCTCGTAATTTAAAACGTTCCAAATCTAGTCGCAATCTCATCTCGGCGACAAACAAATGTCAAAAAGTTGTTAAAATGTAGGGAAATTAGAGGTGTTTTTGACAGATTGAGACTGAGATCAGACTGTGAACGTTCTTAAAATTACGAGAATTGCCCCTCAGATATGTAGTCGTTTCTTGTAAATCCCGCTAAAGCTTGTATTATTATTATTTATTATAAGTTCACTAAAGCACGTTAAGCCGTTGGTCCCGGCTGTCATTTGTGGATCTTTGACAGTCGTTACGGGTCGTCAGTAGCCCGAAAGTCTGACAACCAGTCTTACCAAGGGGTATCGTATTACCCAGTAACTGGGTTGTGGAGGTCAGATAGGCAGTCGCTTCATGTAAAATACTGGTATTCAGCTGCATCCGGTTAGACTGGAAGCCGACCCCAACATAGTTGGGAAAAGGCTCGGCAGATGATGATAAGTTCACAGCACACTAAATAATATAAACTAAAACAAAATTGTAGTAGTGGTTTGACTATGGGGTCTGGCGAGTATTTATACACTACCTAAACTTTACACTTAAGACTTAGGTAACACTTTAATAAATTTCTAAATAATATCTTTTTAATTTATTTTTAAATCTGTTTTTACTGGTTTCACCCCTTTTGTCTGGCTTGTGTATGAAAAGAAATGTTTACGTGTATAGATTTTTATGCGCAGGAGACACGGCTTACTATACGTGCAGCTCTGCCTAACCCTTCGGGGAAAACAGGCGTGATGTTATACGGATATAATAATAAAAAAAAGCATCCATAAAAAAAGAGAAAAAAATAGAGAAATATAAAAAAAATAAAGAAAAAAGAGAAAGAGAGTTAATAAAGAGTATTCTATTCTACAATGAAATAAGATAAAACAAACGTAGTCTTCGTCACGGCATCCTTAGGGTATGAAACCTTGATAATAAACTGACTATTTTGACACATTCATACTTGTTTTCAGGTCGAACAACTCAAACAAGACGTATCAGAATTGGAAGCGTTACAAGAAGTTCACGAACAGCTGGTGGAGTCCAACCGCGAGCTGGAGATGGATCTGCGCGAGGAGTTGGAGATGGCACACGCTAATATTAGAGAGGTATTATTATTTATTTATTTAAACCATAATTATAACACCTTCGTGGCTAAGTAATAACAGTCGCACGGGTCGATCGATCAGGTTAAGCTACGCTTGTCGCGGTTGGTCCGTGGATGGGTGACCATCGTGACATACCAAGACCCCTCCGTGCCTCGGAAAGTATGTTAAGCCGTTGGTCCCAGCTGTTATTCTCGAATCTTTGACAGTCGTTACGGGTAGTCAGAAGCCAGAAAGTCTGACAACCAGTCTTACCAAGGGGTATCGTATTACCCAGTAACTGGGTTGTGGAGGTCTGGTAGACAGTCGCTTCATGTAAAATACTGGTATTCAGCTGCTTCCGGTCAGACTGGAAGCCGACTCCAACATAGTTGGGAAAAGGCTAGGTAGATGATGAATTATAACACCTTTACAGAATCATCTAAGGCGATGTTAGAAGTCACAATGTCTATTGATTAATATCTATTATATTTTTTTATTATTTTAATAAAATAGATTTTTGTGTCCCGCTGTAGGGCACTGACCAGCACTAAAGCATAGCATAATTGCGTAACACATAGTGTGTCACACTATCTCGATCTGAATCATTTTGTAGGATATTTTGACTTGGCGCAGTGGCTGAGCGATCAACTGCTGCGCTGCGGGTCGCGGGTTCGATTCCCGTACGGAACAAATATTTGTATTGCCTACAGGTAGTTGTTCCGGGTCTGGCTGTTTGTGTATGTGAGTTTAAATGCTTGTGAACGCACCCACGATACAGGAGTGATTCATAGTGTGGGGCAACGTTTAAAAAATAAAAAAATTAATAATCCATTGCTTCATAAGTTCGAAAAAAAAGGCCGGTCAACAACGTAAATAACGCAATGAATGTTGTTCAACTGTCAAAATGAAACTCATTGCTAGTGATAGTAGAAATATTAAACTTGAATTTCATTTTATTTGTTAGACATGACGTTTACTGTCTCGTTGAGGTATTTCTTTAATATATTAAATAACTTTTTACAGGCTATAAGGGAACGCGAAGCAGCGCACGAGACGATCATGGACCGCGACTCAACAATATTCAAGTTTAGAGAGCTCGTGCAGAAGATGACGGAGCAGTACAATGAGACGAGAGCTCAACTTGAGTCCAAGCAGGGTATGTTCATAAAATTAAGCAAGGTTAAAATGGGAAGGCAGTGGTCTTCGTAGTATACTCACGTCCCGGCGTCGCCAGTTATGCCATTACCTATACTCTGTCCACTAGGTTTAACCGTTTTTTGACAGATCGAACTAGTGAGCAATTATATTTTTTTTTGGCCAAAACTGATACACATTATGGTCTTATAATGTCTGTAAGAAGCCATAAATAAGATAATTCAATAAGATAAGGCAGTTTATATATTTACTTAAAAGTTAACTTTTACGTAATCTGGAATAGTTATGTTCTAAGGCAGCTGTCAAAAAACGGTTAACCTACTGTACAGTCACGAGCACCAATATGTCAACACTTGGCCACTTTCAATTGCGATTTTTTCGTGAAATAACGAATGCAACGTTGAAATAAGACACATTACATAAACCTGTAGATGTTTAGTGGTTAGGAAGATAAACACCCACTTCAATAGTCACTTAGATAGTTTATTAAAAATTAAAATAGTTAGATGGAAGGAGAAATCACAGTAGTAGCAAGAAGACTTAAGAGGAAGTATATATTTAGGAAACAATAGAAGAAGGAACACTGTTATGAGTTTGCATACAATCAACGCGGGCTTCGCGGATGTGTAACAATTACGACTGCCGGTAGGTCTCCGCGAGCGCATCGACAGCCGCTGGTCAACGTGCGCGCGCGCGGTGCATAGCTATGCGTATATGCGAATCTAGCCGGCCGCCGCATACTATCGAGTGTCATCCGGCGATGCTTGTGAATTATAATTTTTATATGATTTTGTGTTGTGGATGAATGTTAGTGTGATTTGTATGAGTGATGTATGTCTGTGTGTTATACAATACATAAATAATTAATATATAAATTTATTTGTTTGTATTTCTGTTGAGTTTGTAATATATGAATATAAATAAATTAATAAATACAATAAGTTGCCTACATCACTCCCCTCCAGAGGCCGTGTCTACGGACGATAATAATCTGGGAAATGTACCCGCCTTCCTGATCGTGTCATCTGTGTGGCTGGACGTGCAGGACAGTCTAGTGACTGAGGCTGAGTTGGTTGAGGAGTTTGAGGTGGTTGTGTAACGTTTTGTGGTAGTCTTAGGTCATCTGACAGTATATAGGCTGGTTTCAAGCGGTCTATGCTTACTGTCGTGTTTTTACCCTTGACGCGAATTACAAAATATTTGGCACTCCTCTTCAGTACTTCGTGTGGCCCTGTGTAAGCAGGCTGAAGTGAACCACGTAGCATGTCTTCCCTCAGAAATAGAGAGAAATAGAGAGTTGTAGATGTTTAGTTATCTTAAGTTTATCGGGCGCGAGACGACGAGGTGAGCATGACACTGGGGGGCCTGGTGTAGTGCGAATGTAGTGAACAGTGTTGTGCTTGACGACACCCGGAATACCAGCAGGGCGTGTTATTTCCGGATATTCGGTCAAAATTCTGTGAAATTCGCTATCACCAACAGTCGGAACTTTTACACTTTGGACATTGCAATTTAATTTATATATGGTGGCTACAGTGCTAACAGTGGTTAAAGTATCAATAAGCTTTTGTTTACTGACATCGACAATTAGTTGGTAATGAGAAAGAAAATCTACCCCTATTATAGCTTTCGTGACGTCAGCAATGACGAAACGCCACGGATAGTTACGTCGTAATCCTATGTCTAGGTTTACTTGAATGTAACCATACGTATCGATAGTAGAACCATTGGCAGCACTTAGTTGATATGACGTTTTACAACGGCGGCGATCACTTAGCGCGGTTACAGGGTAAACACAAATATCACTGCCCGTGTCTATTAACAACTGTATATTTGACTTGCGATCCGTAACAAAGAGGCGACCCGTAGAACTAAGGCAGTCGTCCGTCGCCATCACTGACTGCCCGGTGTGTTTTCCACCTTGTAGTCACAGGGCTTGATGCATTTCTTTGCCTTGGTGCCATGTTTGTTGTGGTACCAGCAGATCGGGAACCGTCGATAACTGGATTGCGACCTGTGCGGTGTCGCACTCCGCTGTTGTCGTTGGGATCGTGAATCTCGTTCGCGAGGTCTCGACTGCCGATTTACCTGAGCCGTGAGTGCGCTCACTTGACGAGTCAGCTCCGAAACTTGCCGCGTCAACTCGTCCACCGGTGATGATGTTGCCGCAGCAACCTGTTGCGTCGGCGTCGCAATGTCGTTTATACGGTCAGCGAGTTCGGCTAGGTTATCCAGTGACAATGCCGATTGCGACGCGACGATCGACTGCATACCTGTAGGTAGACGACTGCTCCAGATTGTCCTCAAAAAATCTTCGGGTATTTCAGGGCCCGCGAGGTGCTGAAGATGCCGTAAAAATTGTGAAGGTTTGCGAGTACCAAGCTGCTCGTGCATCAATAATTGCTTGACTTTATTCTCTCGAGACACTGATAAGCGTTTTATAAGCTCGTTTTTCAACCTCTTGTAGTCAGGTGGTCCGGTAAGAACATCCTCCACTTCCGCGGCGTACTGTCTGTCCAGCGTGGCCAAAATATGGTAAAATTTTGCTGTTTCATTCGTAACTTTCATAACGGCAAACTGCCCTTCTACTTGCGCAAACCATATCGCTGGTTTTTCGGGCCAGAAAGGTGGTATCTTCATTTGTATCGGTGCAGGCGTAGTGGATATGGTCGCCGGTTCCGGGTTTTGTTCGGCCATTTTGAAACGACGCTCACGTGTACGCTCAGTCACCTGGGATTTCCTGGAGTCCTCGCTGCTGCTAGACATCAATCTCTTTCTTCTTCGCGTCGGGGTCACCAGTTGTAGATGTTTAGTGGTTAGGAAGATAAACACCCACTTCAATAGTCACTTAGATAGTTTATTAAAAATTAAAATAGTTAGATGGAAGGAGAAATCACAGTAGTAGCAAGAAGACTTAAGAGGAAGTATATATTTAGGAAACAATAGAAGAAGGAACACTGTTATGAGTTTGCATACAATCAACGCGGGCTTCGCGGATGTGTAACAATTACGACTGCCGGTAGGTCTCCGCGAGCGCATCGACAGCCGCTGGTCAACGTGCGCGCGCGCGGTGCATAGCTATGCGTATATGCGAATCTAGCCGGCCGCCGCATACTATCGAGTGTCATCCGGCGATGCTTGTGAATTATAATTTTTATATGATTTTGTGTTGTGGATGAATGTTAGTGTGATTTGTATGAGTGATGTATGTCTGTGTGTTATACAATACATAAATAATTAATATATAAATTTATTTGTTTGTATTTCTGTTGAGTTTGTAATATATGAATATAAATAAATTAATAAATACAATAAGTTGCCTACAAACCTATGGGTTCTAAAATGCTATGTTCGTAACAGCATAAAATTTCATTAAAAAATAAAGGAGTAAATCGCTTTTAAATAAAGCCGAGTGTATACATACTTTTGCTCGTGACTGTACAGATTATAAATGACATTACAAATGACTGAGCAAAAATTAATTTTATCGTGTCTTCTCAACACTAACACGCATTTTAATGTTATCGTTTTAACTTTATGAGTTAATTCGCCAGCTAAATCACTTAGCTCATCATATCATTCCAGCCGAAAGACGTACACTGCTGGACATTGGCGTCCCCCAAGCACCTCCACCTAAGCACTAAGCTCACTAGCTTAATTTGCAGAAAATACTTGTTTTGTTTGTAAGGCAAGCACAGCCAAGGTGTGGAACTCTGCCGGCCTCTGGGTTCCCTTCCACATTTAACCTGTCTGCCTTCAACGCAAGACTGAACAGGCATCTTCTGGGCACGCTCGTTCCATCATAGACTTCATCCATCGCTTTTATTCAGGCGTGATCGAGGATAAGAGCGGGCCTTTCAACATTTTTTTTTATCGCTAGTTATCTATGTATTTATCTCTAATTATCTAAAATATATATTTATAATATTAACCAGCGGCTAGTCTTGATTATAAGAAAATCTGTTTTAAGAATTTTATGTGGGACATAAAAGGTAAATACATTTAATTATAAAACTAGATGTCAATAATCTTTCTAATATTGATTATGCTTCGTTTCCAGGTTCACCAGCGCCTTCAGAACAGGAATCAACCCCCGAGCCCGTCGCCCGTACCTCACCGCCTGTAGACCTCGGCTCCTTAGTCCACGCGTCCAGAGCTTCCACCAGGTCCATAGACCTGCAGCTGAGGGCGTTAGAACTGACGCAGGCTAGGGCGAGGGCAGACATGCTGGCTGCCTGTCTACCCGACCACTTTATGGCGACCGCTGGTAAGTGTGGGCTATCATATCCCATTATGGGCCATGGTTTACATGGCCACTGTCAATCGCAGACCACTGTGTACCATCATGGCCCAACATGGGCCATAGTGTAAACGGAAAATTTCAGGAGACGGGTACATGTCGTCTAAGGGCGGGTTATGTCACGTCCACTTGACGCACGCGTAATCGTCAAAAATGGGCTAACTATCGTCAAACAAAAAAAAGCGTTGTTTCAAATTACAATTACAAAATTATGGCCTTGCCGTACGTCTAATAATAACGGGGGCGTAATCGTTATTATTTGACGTACGTATGTACGGCCGGCCCTAAACGTAAGCACGTGCTTAGTAACTTATCAATTTCGGCCTCAGTGGGCTCTTCTAATCTCTCTCGAAAACCATACTAAGTTCCGGTTAACTGTCGTCGGGAGAAGCGCCAGGGTAGCCCGTGAAAGTTCATATATGGCCCTATTGTAAGCCACAGCTTAGAAATAAAGGACTTAGAAACAATGATTTTGTTGTTTGAACGATACGCATCCGTTCAGCTTTACGGGTGCGTACGCATTCCATTCAAAATCGTTGTTCTCCATGGACAAAAGCTGAACAGAGCTGAATAAGTGCGGTTAGCCCCTAAAAGGGTTCGCAATAGAAAACAAAATGCATTATTTAAACAAACATAATTTGTTTCCTTTTCCACAATATTTGATAATAATAATAATAATTAAAAAAAAAATAAAAAAAATATTTTTAAATGTTTTTTTTTATACTAATATTTAAAAATGTATAAAAATAAGAAAACTAAATAAATAAACGACATAATAATAATCTTTATTAATCCTTTACAAGTATTGCAGTACATGGGTATATAAATTATACATGGTAAAATTACAGGGATAAAACACTCGGATATCACCAACGTAAGAAGTTCTGTACTTACTCGCTAAGATTTAAGTTAAAAAATACACCATTTTTTTATGCTGATACCTTCGACGCTGCTCGGCGTCTCGATCAAGAAGGCCGACTGTTAATTGTCTCCCATAGATAATGTCATAATGAACGAATAATCGATTGAGTGACATACGGGTATCAGGACTGATGTTTCAATCGACAGATAATTTTTATTCGTAGAGTAAAAATGACGTCTGACAGATTTTGTATCGAAGAACTGTCAAAAATTTCAAAATTATTTTTCGGATAAATTAGTCTGGCGTTGGAAGTTATCGCCGGATAACTTTATACCGGAGGGGCAATTCTCGTAATTTTAAGAACGTCCACAGCCTGATCTCAGTTTCAATCTGTCAAAAATACGTCTAATTTCCCTATAATATAATTTGACAAGTTTTTCCGGTCGCCGGGATGAGACTGCGACTAGATTTTGAACGTTTTAAATTACGATAATTGGCCTACAGATAGAAGCTAACACTATTGATTGATATTTCATGAAATAGTAAATGAACCTGAGGTTTGTATTGATGAGTTTCACTATAATAATCCTGTAAATACATATTTGTTACGGTCGGGAATCGTATTTTGTTCAACATGCAACCTGAAATTGTCCTGCAAATTACAAAAATGGCTTCCCCCGTAAAAAGAACATTAATTGATTAATTGAACATTAATAATAAGCAGAGGTCTGAATAAGATGAGTTATTTATGTACTTTCATCGAAATGTTGATATTAATATGGATCTTCCCGGGATTTCTAAGCTATGTTGTGCGTTACCGTTCCGGTACCTTAAACTACAAATGTGGCAACATCGCGCGTGTGCACATTGGAATTTTGCAACTTCGGACATCCGATGTCGTTGATGTAAATTTGGCAACGTCACGCGTGCAGTGGTTTAAATTGTGTAAAAGTAATCGGGATTTGAGGCATATCCACATAAATAACTCTACCTAATTCCGACCTCTGATAATAAGCTTTATTTTTTTGTCAAACAGGTGATCACGACGCTATCCTGCTGATACTGTTGCTTCAAAGATTGAACACTAAAGCGGATATCATACTCGGACAGATTAGAGAGAGGTAAGTTTAACGTTGAAATTAAACCCAAGATACACTTGCTAACTGAAAAAAAAAAAAGTATTGGTTACATTTACACGTACACAACAATCCGTTCATTAGTCATTTATTCATGAACAATAAATTGTATCTGAAATTACATAGAAATTTAAATAGTTCCATCCATTTAAATTTATTTTAGTTCCATCACTAAAATAACTGATCTCACTCAGAAAGCTGCCACGCTTAAGTGGAATTGGGCTGGACACATCTGCCGCATGTCAGACGATCAAAGGCCAAACCTACGATCCAGCGGGTCCCGCTTAGTGGCAAACGACATCGCGGCAGGCCCAGGCGGAGATGGCGGGATGAGCTGGACTCCTTTTTATAAAGATTGGGCCTGGACAGAGAGAGGTGGAAAGATAGTAGTGTGGCCTTTGCCCAACAGTGGGATATTAACACCTAATAATAAAAAAAACAGGTTGCACTCCGGGTGTGCCGGCAGAAGTGAAAACTTGAACATTAACGTTGTGCATTTTTGATATTTTGGAATGCGGTCTACTCTCCCTCCGTCTTACGAATTTTCGATCAGGTCACGTGTCCTGACGCGAGTTTAACATGTTTTACCCATCACAAAAAAAGTGCACAACGCCGCTAAAGAAGTTTTCACTTTAAAAAAATGGTTACATACAGGGTGGCAGGAACCAAAAATGTAGACCCACCCGCACTGGGCCCGCGTGGTGGATTACAGCCCACTCCCTCTCACAGAGAAGAGGCCGGTGTCCCAGCAGTGGGAACATTATGAGCTGATTATGCAATATAACACTAATATCATTAAAAATCAAAATATTTTATTTCACATAAACCTACATGGGCACTTATGAAACGTCAGAAGCTAGGTGCACGGTTCCAATTGGTTGTTTCCTATGGAGAAGAGCCGGCAAGAAACTCCACGGTTACTCTTTTAAAAATAATTGGCTTTTACAATGTTTTCAAGTATGGGAGGACAGCGTAGGCCTGTCAACAAGTACACACGGCTACACATCAAGCTATACATAACCAGTATAAGCTGACTTCTGATTGTACGAAAAACCTATACAATGCAAGGTCAGCTAAAACTGGAAATGTATATGTAGCTTGATGTTTAGCTTTTTGATGTGTAGCCGTGTGTACCAGGTGCTTGATAAAATTAAAAAAAAATGGTCTACAGATCTAAAGTCTACAAGGCCTACAAAGTCCTCACATTTACAAAATATATAAGAATCTATCAGAAGAATAAATAAATTATTATCTTCCATCTCTTTATAGATTCCCGCCGGTGAACGTGTGGGACAGAGAGGTCGTTACAAAGACGCATACGGCTGTACAGTACAGTTTCCGCTGTCAGCTGGAGTATCAACTGCATATGATACAGGTAACGTATGCTATTTCATAAAAAAAATTGCTTGTCCACCATCTTTCAAAGTTACTAAAGATTGTCGTAAAGGACATCATTTTAATTTTTTTATTTATTTATCCTCACACTGGAACGCCATACCGCAATTACACCAATGGAGCAAAAAATAACTTCATGAGCTGCTTTCCATCTATCCTGTGCGCGGACATTGAACGAGTGGCGATGGATCACGCACGCTCACGCAGCGTGCAAGTGCAGCATTTCTCCATACCCCCCATCACTCCTTCCATTCATTGCGAATTTTTGAAATATTTGGTCCAAATGTGGAAGTGCCAAAAGAAAAAAGTGGATTATTCTGATATAACTGGTCTGCCTAAACATTTATTATTAGGGCACTAAAACTTTAGAACCACTGGTCCTTCCAAAGGTCTGTCTTCATATATTTTCGATTAAATTAATGAACTAAAACAAATGAAATATCTTTCCTCACCGTTATATTTTCTATTAAATGAATTTATTATTAAATACAAAATAAATGTTCTGCCATGGATCCATAGCCTGTAGTTTATGTTTGGGAGGTTCTAATAAAATTAAAATAATATATTAAATGTGCTACAGTTTTGGCGCCCTAATAAGAATGCTTAGATGGACAAGTTCTAACAGACAAATGCAAGTTCTTTTTGGCTTTAACTTTCACATTTGGACCAAAATGGATGATATCCTTAGCATATTTTTCCCCAGACAATAGGAAAATGTAGTGTCGTCACTGTAATATATAATGTATAACTGTAACTATTTTCCTGTCTGTCCGTGAGTCAATGGAACGGCTTTCAGTATCTATCAAGTTAACTAAATAAAATGGTTTATTGTAAACAGAAACATGTACAGCTTTCACAGTAAATCTTACATAGGGACCTCTTTTTAAGTAAAAAATATACCTCTGGTAGGAGGCCCCGTTCAAGTTAAAAAGAATAAATATCCCAGTTTTTTTTTAAATGGTTCTAACAAATCATTGTAAAAATAAAAATCGGTGCGAAAGGCACGGTATTTCAAAACTATTTACATTGTTTTATGCTAATATTAAGTACTTATTTCATCATATTTGTAAATGAACTAGCTGTGCCCTGACTTGTTCGCGTGCATGTCAGAAAACAAATTGGATTTCATGGGTTTTAAGCCTTTTGCACGGAAACCTAATCAAAATATTTTCTGAAATAGTAGTAGTCTTAAGTTACTTCTTATAACATTAGCTATCTGCCAGTGAAAGTCCCGTCAAAATCGGTCCAGCCGTTTCGGAGATTAGCCGGAACAAACTGACAGACAAAAAAATTTAAAAAAAAATCTTATTAAGGCTGATTTTTCAATCATCTGATAACTTTATTTGAGGAATAATTTTGAAATTTGGACTGTTATTTCATACAAAAACTGTCAGACGTCAATTTTATTCCTCGTTTAAAAGTTATCTGGCGATGGAACAATCAGCCCTAAGTATTACATATATACTTTCAAAGGCATTTAGTTAAAGATCTATTATTTTCACATTAGAAACAGACACTTGAATTTGATTTATTTGTATACAACGTTTGCCGGGTCAGCTAGTTAAATCTATACTATAGATTTAACTAGCTGACCCGGCAAACGTTGTTTTGCCATATATAAATTATTTCTAGCTGCCCGGCGCTACTTCGTTCGCGTGGTGTCCTACCCCCTACCCTACTCCTACACTACTCCTACCCTACTCCTACCCTACTCCTACCCTACTCCTACACTACTCCTACCCTACTCCTACCCTACTCCTACCCTACTCCTACACTACTCCTACCCTAGGGTGGACATCCCTTATCACTTAAGGGTTTGAAAAAAAAAATAGATAGTAGCCGATTCTCAGACTTACTGTATATGCATAAAAAATTTCATAAGAATCGGTCAAGCCGTTTCGGAGGAGTATGGGAACGAACATTGTGACACGAGAATTTTATATATTAGATATCGTATCCTCCCTAGTGCATCGTGTGCATGTGGAGCTTCGCGCTGGATGCGTGCGCGCCCGCGCTGCTGCTGCGGGCCGCCAGCGCGCTGCCCGACGCCGCGCAGCAGGAGCGCGCGCTCGACGCGCTCATGCACCTGCTGAAGACCAACGAGCTGGACGAGAACTGCTCGCTCGACGGTAAGGCTTCACCATCATGGCCTCCCTCCACTCCTTCCATCTTCCGCGAACCCGCGCGTCCAGTTTTGACGGAACCTATCCAGCTCGTCCCGCCATCTCCTACGTGGTCTGCCGCGACCTCGCCTCGCTATCTCGGGGCACCAATTCTGTGCTATTTGGGCCCACAGTTTCTCCGGCATACGGCAGATGTGTCCTGCATTTCAGTTGGGCAGCCTTTTGAGCCACGTCAGCTATCTTTGTTTTGGAGCGCAGTATTGTCTTTCGAACACGATCCGTTAACTTAACGCCTAGTATACTGCGCTCCATTGCTCGTTGGCAGACCTTGAGTTTGGACTTCTGAGTTGAGTGGACTTCAGAGTTCTTGAGTTTGGAAGTTTGTGCATCATAGGTTAAGACGGGAATACACATGTCCATGAGCCTGCAACTTATTTGAGAGTAGTCGTGGTCCAGTGATAACGGTCGCGGCTTACGAGTTGTAAGTCAAAATCAAAAGTCATTTATTCAAACTAGGCTGAGAATCAGCACTTTTCGAACGTCAAAATAGGCTAGATTCCTAAAAAATCTAATTAGTCCGTCAGTTAGATTATCAAAAAATATTGGACCCGTATTTTTTCTTTTGTCAATTATGTAAAAAATAAAAAAAATATATGAAAATATCGACCGTTAAAGTTCCGCGTGACGTCACGCCTTGCTACACTTTTGAGCATGGCGTGACGTTACGACCAAATTCCAAATTCCACTTCCAAATTTTGACGCGCTTTATCTTTGTCATTTTTTGTTTGATTGACAAAAGAAAAAATACGTGTCCATTATTTTTCGATAATCTAACTGACGGACTAAATATATATATATATTTTTTACCCAGGAATCTACCCTATTACAAAAGACAGTCCCCCAAAAACGCCTGCCCTTCACCACTTCCTAGTGCTATCGCTGGGAAGAAGTGGCGCAACAAACTCCCCAGCAACACAGCTGTCTGTTCAGTTAGAAAGAAAGTCGTAGGTTCGCACCCAGACAGGCGTTTTCTTTTTGTAAATTATTTCACCACCACTGTTCTCAAAACGGCGAAGGAAAACATCGTGAAGAAACCGGCATGTCATAGTACTAGTGGCGTGCATTGGTGTTCAGAACAGGTAGGCAGGCACTTTAAGTAAAAAGTAATTTATTTACTGGGTTTAAAAAAAACGTGTGTGGTCGTGGTACCCCCGGCAGGAATAAAGTTCAAAATGAAAATCCAAGATACGGGAGCAGAGTAGGCCTCTGGCGACTGCCTACTGCGCCACGTGTTTGTATGAAGATTTTGTTTTTTGTTAGGTATGATAATTTACTCGAATTTTAATTCGAAACACAATACTGCGCTCCAAAACAAAGATAGCTGACGTGGCTCAAAAGGCTGCCCAACTGAAATGGGACTGGGCAGGACATGTCTGCCGTATGCCGGACAAACTGTGGGCCCAAATAGCACAGAATTGGTGCCCTGAGACAGCGAGGCGAGGTCGCGGCAGACCACGTAGGAGATGGCGGGACGAGCTGGATAGGTTCCGTCAAAACTGGAAGGAGGACGCGCGGGCTCGCGGAAGATGGAAGGAGTGGAGGGAGGCCTTTGCCCAGGAGTGGGACAGCGTAGGCTAACATTAAAAAAAAAAAAAAAAGATAATTTAGTGAGTTTCTTAATTATGGGGCACACACACTAAAATGTAATTGACAGGCGTATGGAAACTCAAACTCAAAGTATTTATTTCAATTAAACCAATTACACGTACTTTTGAATTGTCATGGAGATTTATCGAGGTAGGCACTGCTTATATGCCTTTATGCAATGCACGCCACTGCCTAGTACCAAAAATTCGAAGACATGTGACATCTACCAACCCGCACTGGGCCCGCGTCCGTTCCCTCTTACCTTGAGAAGGCCTGTGTCCCAGCAGTGGGAACATTCTATGCTGATTATGATTCTTTCTTCCCCCCATAGGTATTGAACGTTGCTGGACCTACCTCTGCGCGATGTGGTCTGCATTAAACCTGAGCTCACTAGAGGGCGCGGCTGTAGCTAGAGAACCTCTCCTGCACGCGTGTAGCGCGCTCGACGCGCTCGCACGTGCGTTACACGCTGACGCGTCCGCTCTGACGCACATACTGCAGGTAACGTAACATAATATATATAGAGATACCTACTTACTTACTTAAAGTTTATTCATACTAATGTTTATTATTATGTTATTTCAAGTTAAACAAATGAAATGAAACAAAATTGGTCAAAATTAGATAAAAATAGACAAAATTAGATAGAATTAGGATAAATTTAAATATAATTATTAACCTTTTGAACGCCATTGTCACATATATGTGACAAACGAAATCTTACCCTGAACGCCAACGTCACAAATATATGACAAAATACACGTCGCACCATATTATGAAATCATTTCATTTTCCTGCCCTTATCCCATGTTACTTGGGGTCGGCGCAACACGTTTTCTTCTTCCATTCTCCCCTGTCAACCGTCACGCTATCATTCACTCCCTTCTCTTTCATATCATTCCTCACACAATCCATCCATCTTTTCTTCGGCCTTCCTCTCCCTCTCCATCCATCAACATGTATATTCATCACTCTTTTAGTCACATGCGTTTCGTCCCTTCTCATCACATGCCCATACCAAGCTAAACGATTTCCTTTCAACTTTTCTGTTACTGGCGCCACTTTCAAACTTCCTCTTATATACTCATTTCTTACTTTATCCATTCTCGTCACTCCACACATCCATCTCAACATTCTCATCTCCGCTGCATGCAATCTTCTTTCATCCGTCTTCTTCACGGCCCAGCATTCAGACCCATAAAGTACGACAGGCCTTATCACAGACTTATAAATTTTCCCCTTTAACTTGAAGGGCATCCGTGGGTCGCATCGTGGGTCGCACCATATTATGAAATAAACAATTTAAATCATTACTGGAATCCCTATTTTTTATGAAGGTCATTTGACAGAAAAAGTGGCCTGGCGTCAGGGGTACGGCGGTACGGTATACTCTGGCGTTCAAAAAGTTAATAACAAGAAATTGTTTTCTTTAATTTATCTACTCCTAGGAGATTGTACTGGGAGTGGCAATGGACTCCAGGTATCGAGTAGCAATGACTATGTTTACAACAGTGACTATGTAACTATGTTTACATTGATTTATTGACTACAAATACTAAACTTTATTTATTTATTTTACCATTTATGTACACACATATATAAATAGACAATGAAAAACAGAACAGGAAAAATAGGTACAGAGGTGCTGAGGATGCTTATTTCATGAGAAATCTCTTCCAGCATACCTTAGATAGGACAATAGATACAGAGATGTAGACAGCGTGTGACAGAGCAAAGGAGACAACAAAAAAATACAAAGAATCAAAAAAGCAATTCACTTAAAAACTAAACAAAAATTATGAGACTGAACTAACATACATACAAATAAACATACATAAATATATACTTCTAAAATAAATATTACCAGAGTGATAATAATTATATCATACTCAAAATAATAAATATATACACAACTATGATGATGTGGACAGATAGTGTTCTTTCACTCTTCTTTTAAAGACTGCAACCGTTTGACAGTCCCTAATGTCACTCTTTACCTTTTTTTTCACAGCAATCCGACCGCCAACAAGAACTCGGCCTCTTGCATGAAGCCGTGTGCAACAGTTGCGCGACTCTGCAGCAACAACTCAAGTCTGTGAGGAGACGTTTGCCTCCTGGAGTGATGCTGCACGCTGTGCTAGACGCTCAGGTTTGTGATGATGAGGAGCAGGACACTCTGACACTGTACTAGAGGATACAATCCTCTTCATTAATACCTATGGCACATCAAGTTAATCTCAAAATCCAAACATAAACCAGTGTTTCCAGCCCTACGAAACTAAAAAACCGGTCAAGTGCGAGTCGGGCTCACGCACCGAGGGTTCCGTACAATTTTGTAGGTATGTAGCTACAAATTTACGGTTTTCGGATATTTTCCTTTACTTGTGCTACATGACATTGCTTCTTGCCGAAGGAGAATGACCAATAGACGTACCAAAAAGTCTCATGCATCAAGATCAAAATATTATAGTAATTATTTTAATATTTTTTTACGACATTGCGCGCCGGGGATTTTTGAACAGGGAATTTAATTTAAAGTAAAACAGTGTTGATATTGTTATATTCCCTTTACATGACGTTCCGTTCCGTTTCAAAAGATATGATTAATATCACATTGAATTTTGAAAGTGTCATGATCGTCTTTCAAAAAACTGGTAAAAAAAAATTATTTTGTCGATTGTACGTACATTAATTAAAAATAACTAGAATATAATAGCATAGAATTTTCATTTAAATGATTATCGAATTTTTTGAAAATCTTCGAGACCCGGGTTTTTTTGTTAATATGATAAGTGTAGTCTATAAAAAACAAAGTTTGACTTTGATGCAGCATGGTACGGGATTCCATACATTCATGAATATTGTCCTTTCATGATTCTAGGTCAACGGATAGTATCCTACAAAGGTTTGGATTCCTTTTCGACTGTCAAAATATGCGGCATAAACGGAACATATACGGCCCGTATCTTTTGATTGCGTTGACTTAGAAGTTTGTTTTTTTCACTGCTTCAAGGGATTGCAGCCTTGAGTATTTTTTAATAATTTCAACTTGATAACGCCACGTGTTCCTGAGAAAAAGGGTCTTCACAGACAGACTGACAACGAAGTGAGGGTTCCGGTTTCCGTTTTTCCTTTTAAGGCACGGAACCCTAAAAAGCAAATTGACCACAAAAAACCGTAGAAAACATGAAGTGCGCATACACACGAGCGACACGCGTCGACGACAGAGGCAATGCGTGTCGGTGGCTGCCGTAACTCGTGTGTTTGAGTGCGGTGCTCAAATGCAAGAGTTAAAATCCAAATGTCCCTCCCCCAGCTGGTGGAGCGTCTCCGCGGCGAGTGCGCCGCCAGCCTGTGGCGCTGCGCGCGCGCCGCGTGGCTGGCCGCGCGCGCCGCCTGCGCCTGCGCCGCCACGGCCGGCGAGCGGGCCGACGGCGCGCCCCTGCCGCACTCCACGCTGCTAACGCTGTGGGCGGCCGCCGTGGACAAGATATACCAACAGGTATGGCGCAACATCGCGCTGGTATAGAGTGAAGCGACGTATCGAACTTGATGATGTGGTTAGAAAGGTGACTGCTGAGATGACGACTAATGGAGAAGTATATAATATGGAAGAATGATGTTGATAACTACTGTCGGGCTAGTATCGAACTAGATTTTAACTAGACACGACTGATATTAGACTAGTTTTTGACTAGCCACGACTGGAGTCGCACTAGTATCTGACTAGTTTTTGATTAATAACGACTAGTATTAGACTAGTTTTGACTAGCCAAGACTAGTGTCGCACTAGTATCTGACTAGTTTATGATTATGACTAATAGTCACGACTAGTGTCGGACTAGCTTTTGACTAGTCACGATTAGTGTCGGACTAGTTCTAGTCAAAAGCTAGTCCGACACTAGTCGTCACTAGTCAAAAGCTAGTCCGACACTAGTCGTCACTAGCCAAAAGCTAGTCCGACACTAGTCGTCACTAGTCAAAACCTAGTCCGACACTAGTCAAAAGCTAGTGCGACACTAATCGTCACTAGTCAAAAACTAGTCCGACACTAGTCCTGACTAGTCAAAAACTAGTCCGACACTAGTCCTCACTAGTCAAAAACTAGTCCTCACTAGTCAAAAACTAGTCAAAAACTAGTCCTCACTAGTCAAAAACTAGTCCGACACTAGTCAAAAACTAGTCCGACACCAGTCCTCACTAGTCAAAAACTAGTCCGACACTAGTCCTCACTAGTCAAAAACTAGTCCGACACTAGTCCTGACTAGTCAAAAACTAGTCCGACACTAGTCCTCACTAGTCAAAAACTAGTCCGACACCAGTCCTCACTAGTCAAAAACTAGTCCGACACTAGTCCTCACTAGTCAAAAACTAGTCCGACACTAGTCCTCACTAGTCAAAAACTAGTCCGACACTAGTCGTCACTAGTCAAAAACTAGTCGGACACTAGTCCTCACTAGTCAAAAACTAGTCCGACACTAGTCCTCACTAGTCAAAAACTAGTCCGACACTAGTCCTCACTAGTCAAAAACTAGTTGGACACTAGTCCTCACTAGTCAAAAACTAGTCCGACACTAGTCCTCACTAGTCAAGAACTAGTCCGACACTAGTCCTCACTAGTCAAAAACTAGTCGGACACTAGTCCGACACTAGTCCTCACTAGTCAAAAACTAGTTGGACACTAGTCCTCACTAGTCAAAAACTAGTCCGACACTAGTCCTCATTAGTCAAAAACTAGTCGGACACTAGTCCGACACTAGTCCTCACTAGTCAAAAACTAGTCCGACACTAGTCCTCACTAGTCAAAAACTAGTCCGACACTAGTCATGACAAATCAATAACTAGTGTCTATGTCATATTTCTTATATTATTTCTAAGGCTTGTAACGTTTGTGTTGTAAATTCCACAGTACCAATTCTCAATTAGACTAAATAATTTATATCTTTATTAATTACATTACAGGACGATCACGGTCCCGTGCGTACCATCAAGCACTCTCTGGCCGGGGTGACGGCAGACGTCAACAAGCTAGCGACGTTCGCGCAGGACAAGGAGTACGACATGATGTCGCTCACCAATGTGCAGTCTGACAAGGTATGAATGCTAATCTATCTACTTGGACGCGTTTCTAACCGACTTCACAAACAGGAGGAGGCGTCTTTTATTCTCTCTTGGTTACAATTTTCGTTTGACTATTTTTGACAAAAATGAGCCGATATTGTTTTATTTATGGTGGTATGCTTAGGTAACGATCTGATGAAGACCGTTGAGAGTTTATGCCACTTATAAGAAAATACAAATATTACAAAAAAGGAAAATCAGCATTATTAAAAAAAAAAACATTTTAAAAAACTTGTTTTTTTTTAAGGACGTAAAGACACCAAAAGTTTATCAATAGATTTTCAGACAGTTTGTTTATCAATCCAAAATGTAATTTTCGTCATTATTTTCATAATCTCACTAGCTGACCCGGCAAACGTTGTTTTGCCATATAAATTATTTCTAGCTGCCCGGCGCTACTTCGTTCGCGTGGTGTGCTACCCCTACCCTACTCCTACACTACTCCTACCCTACTTCTACCCTACTTCTACCCTACTCCTACACTACTCCTACACTACTCCTACCCTACTCCTACACTACTCCTACCTTACTCCTACACTTCTCCTAACCTACTCCTACCCTACTCCTACCCTCCTACCCTACTCCTACCCTACTCCTACCCTACTCCTACCCTACTCCTACCCTACTCCTACCCTACTCCTACCCTACTCCTACCCTACTCCTACCCTACTCCTACCCTACTCCTACCCTACTCCTACCCTACTCCTACCCTACTCCTACCCTACTCCTACCCTACTCCTACCCTACTCCTACCCTACTCCTACCCTACTCCTACCCTACTCCTACCCTACTCCTACCCTACTCCTACCCTACTCCTACCCTACTCCTACCCTACTCCTACCCTACTCCTACCCTACTCCTACCCTACTCCTACCCTACTCCTACCCTACTCCTACCCTACTCCTACCCTACTCCTACCCTACTCCTACCCTACTCCTACCCTACTCCTACCCTACTCCTACCCTACTCCTACCCTACTCCTACCCTACTCCTACCCTACTCCTACCCTACTCCTACCCTACTCCTACCCTACTCCTACCCTACTCCTACCCTACTCCTACCCTACTCCTACCCTACTCCTACCCTACTCCTACCCTACTCCTACCCTACTCCTACCCTACTCCTACCCTACTCCTACCCTACTCCTACCCTACTCCTACCCTACTCCTACCCTACTCCTACCCTACTCCTACCCTACTCCTACCCTACTCCTACCCTACTCCTACCCTACTCCTACCCTACTCCTTTTTTTCCTGAATTTGCTATAAACCTCACGGAGCCCGAGACCTTTCCAACGAAAGCAAAACCGTGGAAATCGGTTCGTGCGTTCTGGAGTTATAGCGTCAGGAAGGAAAACCCGACTTATTTTTATATAGTAGATAACTATTTACACGAGGTACTAAATTAAAAGACCAAGGCGATTATCACACTGCCACGCATCACGCTGCATGTTGCGTGTCAACGCACCTACTCGCGTACTTGCGGGAGTGCAGATCTGCATCATCGTGCGGGTTTTTTACGCACTCACGCGCGTAGTTGCGGTTTGTGGATTCACGGCGGCTCTGACTCATTTCATTCAAATCCCATTCAAAATCACGCACGGCACTGCGAGACTCGGTGTGCCATACCCACCCACGCGCGTGTGCGCATGTTTCTCCGCTTGTAGGCGCGTGATCTGAATGAACGCGCGTGGATGCATTTTCTGTGTTGCGACTGTGCGTGCTTTCTATACAAACGGAGATACTTACAAGCAACGTTAAAACACGCATTCACGCGCTACGCTGCGTCGTGCGTGGCAGTGTGTTAATCGCCTTACTATATAAATAAATACAAATACAAAAGGATATTTAGTCGTCGAAGTACTCGTTCGCGTCGCTGTCACCCGGAAACGGGCCCAGAAGACTGGCAGTATTGCTACGTTGAATGGGAATGCTAATTCTTTCGTAATCAATTTTTGTCATAATATTGCCACTCTCATACAATTTAATATGTAGTAACCGGCATGAGTCGTGAGCACAAACTGACACCTGCGCAGTAGTTCATTTTTCGGTCTCTTTGGCGGAATGAAGAAGGCGGGGGGCACCGAGGCTGCACGCGATTGGTTCGTCTGTCGATGCTCGTCGTCTATTGGACTCTCACGTGTCATTCGGCTACTGTACACTTTCGTGCAATTTCAGTGACTCACGTTTTTAATTTTGAAATAGTTTATTTTTGTTAATTCGTATTTGTTAAGTCAAAGTAACGGTTATTTGTTTCTTCACTATTTTAGCAGTTACTTGAATGAAGAAAACATTTGCTGTAGTATCAATAAAGGTCAAGTAAAAGTTAATACTTTGACTGATTGTGTTGATGAAGAAACTGGCCGTAAGTCACAAAGGCCTACATAATTACTGTATCAAAGTAAAATTTTAAGTACCACTAATATTTTAATTATAGTTTGCGTAAGTACAGCTATCAATAATTTGAGCAAAAGCGGTACTAAATAAATTTGGCCGAAAGTGTACGTGCGCGAGCTTGCCCCCACTACTGCCCATCTGTGCTCACGACTCGTGCCGGGCATTATACCAACTAACCATTTTACTTTTTCAGCCAATACCACCTGTGGTCATCAGAGCGCAGCTGGTGAAGAAGCAACTCGAAGAGACGAAGAGTCTCACTATCAAGTTGGAGAACAAAGAGGCCGACATTAGGGAACTTCGGAAGGCGCTCAAGGTAATTTAATCATACGACGAGGGAAAGTGCGTTATACATCTAAGGTTTCTGTTTTTGAAAGATTACTTAAATCTTTTGTCTTAGAGATACAATCTCTTGTCTGGCTAGGCTTTCTGTTGTGTGCGGCTTACTGAGTAGAAACATAATTTTTCTCCTGCCCTTATCCCAGGAGTTCTAAAATACACGCCTAGGTTTAGTTTAGACTTCAGATCTCCCACAAATTACAAAAATTTGTCGAAATACCTGTCAACTTAATATGTATAAGAATGTAATTTGTGGAGGTAGATAAACATAATTTTATTTTATTACTAGCTGACTCGGCAAACGTTGTTTTGCCATATACATTATTTCTAGGTAATATATGTATTTTTTTTTGTATGAAAAGTAGATGTTGGCCGATTCTCAGACCTACCCGATATGCACACGAAATTTCATACAAATCGGTTCAGAGTGAGAGGGAGTGGGCCATAATCCACCACGCGGGCCCAGTGCGGGTTGGTAGATATCGCATGTCTTCGAATTTTTTGGTTCTAGGACATGTCGGTTTCCTCACGATGTTTTCCTTCACCGTTTTGAGAGCAGTGGTGATGAAATAAATTACACTAAGTAAAGCGGCTGTCTGGGTTCGAACCCAAGACCTACAACTCGTAAGTCGGAGTCGCTACCACTGGGCCACCACTGCTCTCAGACGCTAGTAATAATAGGCTAGTTTCCTAAAAAAATCTAATTAGTCCGTCAGTTAGATTATCAAAAAATATTGAACCCGTATTTTTTCTTTTGTCAATTATATAAAAAATGATCAAGATATCGCCCGTTCAAGTACCGCGTGACGTCACTTTTGCATGCAAGTGACGTCGTCACGACCCCCCCCCCACTCCCAAATTTTGACGCGCTTTATCTTTGTCATTTTTTGTTTGATTGACAAAAGAAAAAATACGTGTCCATTATTTTTCGATAATCTAACTGACGGACTAAAAATAATATTTTTTTTTATACCTAGGAAACTAGCCTATTATAAATTAATGCTTTCTCGATTGTAGGCAAAACAAGAAGAACTGTCAGAGATGACGATCCGTCGCGAGCTCGGAGAACGCAAGTTATCCACAGCAGCGAGAGATGCCGAATTAAGGGCAGAGCAATTGACACGCAGGCTGGAGGATGCACATAACCAGCTTAAGAGGTCAGTTACCTTCACATTTTACTACAGCATGAGCAGTGGCGACCTGTGTAATATATTATATAATATTTCTCCTGGAACGAGTCTAATCCATTTACAAACATGTAGAAGACAAGCTCCAAAAAGAGTAAAAAATTGTAAATTTGTAATATATTATATAATATTTCTCCTGGAACGAGTCTAATCCATTTACAAACATGTAGAAGACAAGCTCCAAAAAGAGTAAAAAATTGTAAATTTGTAATATATTATATAATATTTCCCCTGGAACGAGTCTAATCCATTTACAAACATGTAAAAGACAAGCTCCAAAAAGAGTAAAAATTTTATAAATAACTACCAACACACTTAACTCCTAGTCTGACCTACTATAATTATATAGGAGAGACCACCATACTCCATCGTACACCACCCTTCAAATCCTTAACTGTTAGCCAGACAATAATAATGCTGAGCTGGAACACAAACAATACACTAAAAAAGAAACTAAATGCTACAAACTAATACAAATTGACTAACCGTCCTCTATATAAAAAAAATATCAACTTAAACTGTTTCCATCAATGCAGCCTACACGCCCGCCATTATGGCCTCCATTCTCAGGACTATCTTTATGCTGCCTTACCAGCAATCCGGAGGTTATACACCCCATAGGGGTGTCAATCCTGCAACAACGATTTTCAGAATAGGTAGGCAGGAATTTAATTTCGTCGTATTAACTTGAACGAGTAAAGACCAATTACAATGTGCGAATAGTACGGGAGCCGAGTAGGCCACCTGGCGACTGCCTACTGCCGCGCGAGTTTATATGAAGATTTTGGTTTTTTTAGGTATGATAATTTAATGAGTTTCTTAATTGTGGGGCACACACACTAAAATGTAATTGACAAGCTTATGGTTTATCGATTTATCGAGGTAGGCACTGCTTAAATGCCTATATGCAATGCACGCCACTGAGCATGAGCATAAATTTTCGTATATATCGTGTCAACACGAGCATGTGGCATATGGATCGATATAACTTCATGCAACACATTTTTTTATTTGAATAAAAAAAAAACTATTAGCTTTTACAACAATATAAAACTTTTGCTAATTGTAATTTTTTTTTGAGAATTATTTTGTAACAACTTTATTTTCAACTTAATTAATTTGACAATAATATGAACATAGTGTTTTGTTACAAAATATTCAGCAAAAAAATTACAAATTGGAAAGAAAGTTCGAAATCGATTATCTGTTAAAACATTCAGTGCCGGGAGCGCTCCTAGGGCACACTCTAGTTGTATTTGGGATGTCCGGAGCCCTCGTGTATGGCCCACTAAAGTTGTCAAAAAATAAAAGGCCTGTTTTGACATTGACAGTTCTAGTAGTTAATGAAGATCAAATTCGCAAAACACGTATTGAGAGAAATGAGACAAATCTATCCATCTCCATCATCATCTTATGTACAACGACTACTTTAAGTTCTAGAATAAAAAGTATCCTATATGCACACAAAATTACATCGAAATCCGTTCAGCCGTTAATGCCGTTTATTCGTTTTTCTTCCCTAAAACCAGAGGGACAGCTTCTCAATTTTACTACTTAATAAACTCTAAACTCTCTTTTCACAGAAAAGAGAAAGAATTCGAAGAGACAATGGATCACTTGCAACAGGACATAGATTCGTTAGAGACAGAACGCGGCGCGCTCAGAGAGAAACTCAAGCTGTACGCGAAGAGGGGCGGTACTCACCACGGTATGTATACTTGCTATGTCCTTAAATGTGTAGTTCTTTGTTGATGTAGAACTGGGTTAGTGGAAAAAAATGTATGGGAACTGCACCCTAATTGCATAAAACACAATCAATCTCAATCTGAATCATTTTGAAGGATATTGCTAATCCATTGCTTCATATGTTCAAAAAATGTGTCATGGGTCTGCTCAACAACGTAAATAACGCAATGAATGTTGTTGAACTGTCAAAATGAAACCAATTCCGATTGATCGTGTGTTACGCAATTAGGGTGCCGGTCTGTGGACCAATATAAATGTAGTTAGATTTTTTTAATTTTATGGCATATCTGCTGAAACGAGGAATCGGAACAAATTGGATGATAACATGTAGTTAGAGAAAATAATGTCGTATTCGATTCATAACCGGACCAGCATAGCTGTTCGCTTCAATACGTACCGTACCGAAAATTTTCTGTAAAACTTATACAAGTTTCTGCAAGTTTCTGCTGTTTTTTCAAGTTTTGGACTTGTGAACAGCGCTTAGAGGACTCCTACAATAACATTGATTGATGTTCGATACGGAAGCGTATCGAGTGGTTGTGAATATATCAAAATTTTATTTATGTTTCAAAATGACGTTATTTCAAGTTAAACAAATATCAACTTTATTTTAATGGTATATTGAAAAAGTTACAAAAATGTTTGAAGTTGTAGCGTAAACTGAACTTTATTTACCATTTATGTACACACATAAACTGACTGAACTTTATTATGTAGGAATTAAAGTTATTTTTCCATAAACTCATATTTGTTTACATTTGTGGCATTTTTGGCATTTTTGTCGAGATTCAAATTTAGCTATGCTGGGCTCATATGTAGTTTCGGTTTTCGTCCTGATTACCTCACAAATTGAGCCTATTAAATGGCACTATTTTAATGATTTTAGTCATGTTTTCCGGATTTTAGATGAGGTACAAAATTGTTAATAATAAGATTGCTTATCTAAATTGTATTATTTTCTCTTATAGACTTGGCGTTTTTGAGTAAGTTTTGTATGAGGTTTTGGTCATTTCAGGCTTGTTGTAAATGGAATTTAAATATTATTTATTACTTTACATAAAATTGATTTTTGAGCGGCTGTGTATGACGACTTTATAAAGGGTAAAATCCCCTATACCCTGTCCATTAGGTAAACCGTTTTTTGACAGATGGAACTAGTGATTGCGGCAACGCACAATACATTGATTGATACGCGTACCGTATTATAATGTATGTAAGAAGCCTTAAATAAGATAATTCAATAAGATAAGGCAGTTTATATATTTATTTTATTACGCATTCTAAAGTTAACTTTTACGTAATCTGGAATATGTACGTTCTAAGACAGCTGTCAAAAAACGGTTAACCTAATGAACAGGGTGTAAGCCTTAGGCCCATATGTTATTGATTTGCACTTCTCTAATTACAGTGGATACAAATATAGCGAGAAAGATTTCACGTGACAATTTAAATGTAGTTTTAAACCATGAAAGTTTAAAACAATATTACAAATTACAGTTTGAATTCCATTTACAACTAAAAATAATAAAACGCTTCCATTTCAGAATGTTTTTGGTTAAATACATAACTTGAATGTGTCTATTACCATAACCAGAATGTTATATTTACATATAATGTATAGTGTGTAATAATATCAAGGGTGCTTTCAATTGTGACGAGAAATATGTGTATGTTGAAATAATATTGGTGCAACTGTCTTGTAAGACTCGAACGATAGTTGCGCATCTCTATGGCTCTAAAAGTACACATTTTCTTTAACGAAAATTGGTCCTTTTTGCACGAATTTTAAATGATAAATGATTTATTTTCTGTAAGCAGGTTTGTACAAAGACTTTTACACGCCAATCATATTTTTTTTTAAACTAAATTAGTTCGGTGTTTCCTATCTGACTACTCTGAGAAGAAAGGCCGAAACAAGCACAGAGGTCTTTTTTAAAGTCCAGACATAATCTTGGTCAGACCATATGAAGACCATGTAGATTGGTGTCTGAGAAAAGAACCACACAGATGAGTGGACTTGTCCAGTCAGTGCAGGCATTTGTCAAAAATCGTGCAGTTCAACTGAGAACTTTTGCAAAACTCTATTCATTTAAAGAAGAAAATAAAAGTAGATATTTTCTTTAACGAAAATTGGTCTTTTTGCACGAAGTTTGGCCGTAGACAATCTTCTTCAGCTAAACACATGACCAGGGGCTGATTTTTCAATCGACAGATAATTCTTATTCCTGGAATAAAATTGACGTCTGATAGATTCTGTATGGAAGAACTGTCAAAAATTCAAAATTATTCCTCCGATAAAATTATCTGGCGTTGGAAAAATCAGCCCTAAATCACTCGATTTTCAGTTTTAAATTCAAAATGGACTAAAATATCACAAAACAGGACAGGACACCAAAGTAAAAGAATTTGAAGTTAACAGTTTCTTTAATTTACTCAATACTCAATACTCAAAACTTTATTGCATTCCATATGTGTTTCATAGATGGTATATACAAGGTAAAAGATCAATATGGACCCTGTCGGGTACAGCAAAATTTAGGAGAGAGGAAGAGAGCTAAGTGGCAATTCAAACAATTAAATATTATTACATGTGCTTAATTGGGTTATAGTTATGAATAATTATATATTTTTTTTCGACGGTTATTGATTTAACTGGCCTTAAAATTTCAATTGAAAGCACCCTTACAACTACACACTTGAATACTCCACCATAAATAACATAAGTACATAAACAGTACATAAAAACTACATAACAAATTTATGTGTGCGTGCAGCGCTGCCCCCGCCGGCCGTCCGAGACTACAGTAAGAGTCATCGCTTGATAACCGCATGCGTTCCCTTTGCAGATACATATTTATTCAATTATTATTATTCTTATTATGACAATATACTTCCCTATGCAGAGATAAATTGACAGTATGCATTATTATATGTAAATTAGCTGGATTTTTAACCTCAGGAACCCCTTATGTCTATAGTGTAATACTATCTTCATGGTTTATTTGGTGTGGGCAGAACTACAGGGTCAAAGGACATGGCTAAATGAAGTTTGGGTGATTGTCCTTAGCATGTATAGAGATTTCTCACTAGCTCGTTACATTCAAATATTCATTCGTAAATTTTGACGTGTCTATTATTCTCATAGAACTTTCGTGAACTAATCAAATAATTAAAAGTTGTTTTACTTGGTTAAAAAACTTTAAATAATTTTTCTTAGTTCACGAAAGTTAATATAAAGATAATGATAAATACGTAATAATGAATGAATTAATATTTGAATGTTTGATATTTGAAAGTTCTAGGAGAATGATAAATAAAGGACATGGCTAAACTACTGCCGTAAGCATGTATAGGAATAGACTAGCGAAACTCCACAGATGGGACACGCTCCTAAAAAAAATTACACAACTTATTATTTTTCATTTTGGCGAATTATTTCAAATTATATTCTAAGTTTATAAAATATATTTTTTCCTACACATATATTTTATCCTAAAAATCCATACATTTTTATGATAAGGAGAAATTGAACGCAAACCTGAAAATGGCTAACCCCTAGCTAATGTTCTGCTCACACCAAAACAAATATCAAACATGAAGATATAATTTCATCAAATTTAATAAAACAATTGGCTGATTTTTATATCGAAATTAAATTAAAATCAAAATTTTAGCGGTGGCGACGCCCGTGGCCGCTCCCAAAGAAGCTATGCGTAAGATATGCCGAGATATAGATTATATCATTTGGTGTCGCATGAGCTTTATTTTTTTGGTTTTTGAGTGTCTTCGCACTGAGCGTTTGTCGAGCGTTGACGTATACGCCGCGGTTACGTTGCGTAGTCCTTGTACAGTTGTCGCTGCGTAGACCCCACGTAATGTCTGCGTAGTCGTGTCGTAAAAGTTGTGTAGCCGCTGCGTAGACATTTCGAAAAATGCACATACAGTGGGATCGTCGCGTAGATGTGATTGTATCGGAAATACGCCATGTTCACGCAGCGTTACTGACCCGTTTACGCTGTATAGACGTACGACAAACTCCTACGTTGAAACAACGCCAGATGCGGAGGCATTGTTTAGAGATTTTTTTCCAATGATTATTTCGTTTACGTTCTCGTTTATGTAGTAGTGATTAGGTTTAATTTTTGAGTCTGAATCACAAAATGAATGTCAATTTCTGAATTAACTTTTCTCTAAAATAAATCGGCTTTGGAAATTCTTCGCCTTAAAATGCAAAATGTCATAATTTTCTTTCACTTACCCAATTTATAACATAGAAACAATAATTTTAATAAACTAACGTTTGATTCAGATTCAAAAAGAGTTAATTTAAATGACAAAGTTACATATAAGTAAAGGGAATGCGTTCTTAAATAAGCTTAAAAAAAAACAATGTGACTAATTATAATTTTTTTATTTAATTAATTTTACGTCAATAAGGTGTATGTGCATGATTGTACATGGATGTTGTGAACTTACGTTTCAGGCTTATAAAGTTGAAAGTTGCGCAACTGTTGCGCGATTTTATTTTTAAACAAGTTATTTCTTAAGTATTTTACAGTGTTACGAGGGGTGTCGTGTTACCGAGTCTGTAGAGGTCAGATAGTTAGTCGCTCCATGTAAAATATTGGTAAATTCGAATAAGTACTATAAAAATTTTATACTTACTATAAAGTATAAAATTTGGATTTGTACGTCTTAAATCTAAGTAAAGGCCTACCATATTTACTTGTACTTATCGCATAAAACCAAAATGCTATTCTAACTTTGATTTAAAAATCTTTCGTATTTGTGTTACGTTTACCTCATGATCTCGTACCAGGCCCTCACGTCATTGGCCAGCTAGTTTGACATTCAATAACAAACAAAAACATGAGACAATCTAAATATAAAGTTGCGCAACAGTAGCGCAACACAACTTCAACTGTATGAGCATAAGCTTAATTTTTATTTAACAATAATTTCTTTAAACCTGTGCTTTTTCATATAAACATCCACGAATGCTGCTCAGTGTATTAATACATACATTTTGGGACTGAAAGATCGACATTAATTTTTATAAATTAAATAAATTAATATCTTGAAAGCTAGAAATGCAAGAAAATTAAACCTAATCAACGTAATTGAATTTTCGATAATATTTATCGTTTTTTTTTCTTTGGCCTCTTTGCTGAGTATATAATCCTACTTAGTATTCTATTTTATGCAATCTTTTATGTGCCACCTTTTTCTGGTCTATGCCATTTTTTTCGTATTCATACTTTGTGTTTACCTTTGTATGTCACTCTCGCCAGCTGATATTCAGTCAATTAAATAGGGAATATGCATGTATATTTTCACATTTTACTTCGCCATATACCTAATAGTATAAAAATATTCAACTCCAAAAAAAAAATGAAAGTACTTACTTAAAAAAAAAAGTAAAAAATAGCCAATCGACACGGGCATCTTAAACGCCCTCCATTTTGGCGCGCTTGGTGTGACGTCACAGTTCATAATATTGTCAACGGCGTGAATCGCAAACGCTTCTATAAAACACATTGAAATTTATTACTGTCATAGACTTTTACGTCACATTCGCTCTGAGTAATGGCGTCGCTTTTCAAATATTTGAAATTTTTCACAGATTTAATGCATTAAAAATAAAAAATATTGCAATAATCGAAAATATTGATGGAGTTATAACTCTGAAAAAAACAAAGTTTATTATAAAAAAATTGGCCTTTACTTTAATCACATGCATATTGCCTAATAGGCATATTTTAATGAGAGTTTCTACTAATTCGTTTACAAATTCACTGACCATTGGTCATTTGACAGACTTCAAAGATACCACAGTTCTAAGCTATGCTATGTCGATCTCTTATTCCCCTGCATCCATCACCCCTTCTATCCTACCTTCTGGAACGTTCTGTAACTAACAGTATATGATACAGAGGAGACACCGGTGAAGGTGACAGCGGGCGTCGTGGTCGGAGAGGTCAACGAGGCGCTGCAGCACCAGATCAAGGTGTTGAGCTGGTGAGTAAAACATTTGAAAGTAACCTATTTGTTTACCACACACACTAGAAAAGGCTACCTTTGAATTAGTTCTGCTCTTAAATTTCAGGCTATTCACCAGTAAAATATTATTTTATTGTTGAATGCCCTGTTGGTCTCGTGGTTGCAAGCACGACTGCTGAGCGTGGGGTCCTGGGTACGATTCCCGGGTCGGACAAAGTGTTATTGGGTTTTCTATTAGGAATTTCTTAGTAACAGTCCGGAGTTTGGAAGTTGGCGGTTTAATACCCCCGTGCCTCGGAAAGCACGTAAAGCCGTTGGTCCTGCGCCTGATCTCTCCCCGGTCGTGTCGGATTGCCGTCCCATCGGACTATGAGAGTAAAGGAACAGAGAGTGCACCTGTGTTTACGCACACACACTTGTGCACTATAATATCTACTGCGTACCTGGCTAATCTCCGCTGAGATTGGCCACCGTGACCGAAATCGGTCGGGAGGATATTATTATTATTTTCGTTTCTACCATTAGTTTCAGGGATTACTTCCAAGAAACAACCTCATAAACTTTTCATATTTAAATTATTTTATTTCAAATTACACCTATACGGATACTTATGAAACGTCAGAAGCTAGGTGCACGGTTCCAATTGGTCGTTTTCTATGGAGAAGAGCCGGCAAGAAACTCCACAGTTACTTAAAAAAAAAAAAACTGACTTTTACAATGATTTAGAATTACAGTGTTAATGAATATTACAGGACAGTGTAGGCCTGTCAACAAGTACTTACTGACGAAACTATTTACTAAAATATTCCCTCACGTGACAGGACGGTGGAACGCGAGCGCTCGGCTCGCATGTCGGCGTGCCGCAAGGCGGAGCGCGCCGCCCTGCGAGCGCTGCGCCCGCTGGAGCACCCGGGCTCCGCCGCCGCACTCGCGCGCAGGCAGGCCGCCGCGCAGCTTGAGAGGGACCTGGCGAAGTTACAGACGGTGAGAAAACATCAATACCTTGGAAAACTAAAACTCTTACGCACCATTACAACTTCTAAATGATTAAACTGTCCTGCAAAACCATAGTTTCCACTTCACCCCATATTAAGCCGGAGACAGCTGATCACGTACTTAGGTTTAGTTTAATTATTTATTAGAAGGCTTACCACACAAAGACTTTGGGTTAATGCTGTGTATGTGTTCAGTACACATACACAGCATTAACCCAAAGTTTTTGTCATAATATCGATATAAATTTCGCATGTATCGAAATCATAGGAAAGCACGGCACTATCAATTAGCGTGCTAGACTAGAAAATTATGCAAAAAAAAAAAACCTCAGATAATCCGAGTCTCGAAAAGCACGTTAAGCCGTTGGTCCTGGCTGCCATTCTTGGATTTTTGACAGTCTTTACGGGTCATCGGAAGCCCGAAAGTCTGACAACCAGACTTACCAAAGGGTCGTATTGCTCAGTAACTGGGTTGCGGAGTTCAGATAGGCAGTCGCTCCATGTAAAATACTGGCATGCAGCTGCATCCGGTTAGACGGGAAGACGACCTCAACATATTTGAGACAGGGCTAGACAGCTGATGAAATAATAATAAAACTAAAAAATATTGAATACCACATTGTAGCTTACAATTGCTGGCTGATTTATTATTTTATAATAACAGTTTACATGTTATTAAAGTGTTATGTTTGGCATCCTACTGATTTTTCAAAACAAAAGACGAGTTTCTATGTTCGATAAATTTGATTCAGAATCTCAGATAATTATCATGGTTTGGAAACAAACTCAATGTTATAGACAACAAAGTTCAAATTCCATTGCAAGCGAGCACCCTGCGAAACACACTACTATCAAAGACAATCTTAATAATTTTGAAGGATATTGCTAATCCATTGCTTCATATGTTCGAAAAAATTGTCTGCTCAACAACGTAATTAACGCAATGAATGTTGTTGAACTGTCAACATGAAACACATTGTTACTGATAGTTAGTGTGCAAATTACCCTACTGTTTATTACTAACGGTCAATCAAAAATCAACTTAGACTACTGCACCCTAAAGTCGATAGTTGAATAAGTGGGAACTAATGTTAATTTTAAAAATTGGTTATTCGAGTTTAGTTTTATTTATTTGCTTGAGAATTTTCAATGATTTGTGTTTTGTTTCTGTCAGGAATGGACCATGTTCGTGGCTCGCAGTGGGCTGGTCAGATTCCCGTCAGAGCCTGGACAGTATGCGCATGCGTTACAGCTGCATAAGGACAAGCAGAGGGAACTGAGGAGACAGTTGGAGGTAACATTATATAATAATATTCATAATAGGCGAGCCCCCGAATATTATGGGTTTTAAACACTAAACAAGTACGCTGGACTTCATACTATCGATAACAAAATGAAGACATTTGATTTTCACCATTTTGGCGCTGACAGCAACGTGAGCGTCTGTGGAACTAATATTTTTGATAGCGAGTTTTACAAAATGAGCATACTCTCATGATAAAAAGGTTCTATATATCTCGTCGTAAACACGAAAGTCTTATTCCACGATTTAGACCTTAATCATCAGGGACGGACCAAAACAAAACGACGCGACGGCCATTTGCGGCAATGTGTCAATTTTAGTTCCTGAGACGCTCGAGCGGGGCGCTTTGATCCGGCACAAAAAACAACTGTCATTTCATATAGTATATTTAGTACATCATACTTTTATAATAAAGGTCAGTGACCTTAGCGCGTTCCTCTTAACTTGAGGGCCACAAGCAACAAAACGAATCTCTTCTACACAGATCCGTCTAGCATCTCTTCAAGCTGAGGTCCGGCAACAGTTGCTGATGCACCGTCCATGGAGGTGCGTGGAGGCGGACTTCGCAGAGTTTCCGGCGCCAGAACTAGCTGCCGTAAGTGTTATGTTTCGAAAGCAAGAATAAATAATAAATAAATAAATCCCTGGACATTTCACACAGCACCATTTGTCCCAAGCTAAGCAACCTAATGCTTGTGTTATGGTAACAAGATGGCTGATAAACTACTTATATGCAATTATTTTTTTTGTTAATACATACATATTATAGATAGAAAAACACCCAGACTCGGAACAAATACATGTAGGTCATACAAATATTTGTTCCGTGCGGGAATCGAACCCGCGACACGCAGCGCAGCAGTCAATCGCTTAACCACTGCGCCAACCGTGCCGTCAAAAAGAATGAAAAGGGCATGCAGTGTGGAAATCCCTTCAACGATGATGTATCTAATCCTACGAATATTATAAACGCGAAAGTTTGTATGGATGGATGGATGGATGTTTGTTACTCTTTCACGCAAAAACTGGTACACGGATTTGGATGAAATTTGGCACACAGATAGTTTATAACCAGGATTAACACATAGGATACTTTTTATCCCGATTTTCCCACGGGATCGAAACTGATGCGGGTCAAACCGCGGGGCCCAGCTAGTACTAATATAAAGCTGAAGAGCTTGAGCGTGTTTGTTTGAACGCGCTAATCTCTAGAACCGCCTGTCGGACTTGCATTTTTTTTCTTCAATTTTTGAGGAAGGCTTATTTAATGATGTTAAATAAGCCTTCCTCAAAAATTGGTCTATCAAATGCAAAAATAATTTTTCACCCACACATGCCGATTTCCGAAAATTAGAAAAAAAAACCTACTTATTTTATTATTGATTCGTGTCGAGAATCAGTAGCATAGTTACCTCATTGAATTTCACGAGGATGCAAAACGACTCCTTGTATGAAAGTTCAGTTTTACAAGCTTTTATTTATCTTGTTTTCAACCAACAGACATTTGACAACATTATTAAAAGACCTTAAAAAAAATTAAATCTTTCTAATTAATTAATAATTATACCTTTATTTGACAGGTATTATCATCTAAGGCAGTCGACGTGGGTACGATCAGTTACCCGGCACCAGCGTCAGGACAGACTGACGAGACTATCTATGTGACTCCTGCGCAGCTAGCCAAGTAAGTGTTACGTGTAATCTACGACGAAAAATTTGATAACCAGTCATTTACATAGTGTCTAGCTTCTCGCGACTATATGACAAACTTTTAACTTAAACCCTCTCCTCACCAGGTTACGTGAGCTGGTCACAGAACTACAGTCAGACGACATCAAGCTGGAACTGATGCCGCTAGACAACACCGTGTGTGCGGCTTAGGAGGGTAGTCAGAGAAAATATGCTTTAGTGAGAGAGAGAGAAAGATATAAAGATGGGAATGAGAGAGGGAGAGGTATCGTATAAGTATAGCGGTTATCTTACAAAGAGATTTTAAAGATTTGTATAATAGAAAAAGAAAAAATATTTCGTAAGTGTAATTGGGCGTATCGACAGGGTGTAAAAAGATACGTCACATAGCCGTCAACTACGCTTTCTGTACATCAAACTAAGTAACATTGCACAAAAATAATTGCTGGAAAACGACTTTTATTTCTGTTGTGAAATTTGCTGTTTGCAGTAGTGCGCAATGTAACACGCAAAACATTGTGCTTATGGGCGCATGCAACGGTACAGCGCGCAGGGGTCATGAGGGTATTTAAAATTGTGTACGGTTACCAAAGGAGATAAGTAACCAGGGCCGTCGGATATAGTTGATGTGTTGTAACAAACCGATGGATGTTTTCGAATAAAATTTAGTTTAATTAATAGAAAACTCTCAGTTAATTTATCAAATTAAATTTCATTCGAAAACATCCATCGGTTTCTTACTAAACTTTAACTATATCCGACGACCCTGGTTACTTATCTCCTTTGGCGACTGTACGTAACATTAAAAGATTATTTTCGTAAAAAACGCAGTAAAAGTTGCAATGTTGTCCTCAAATATCTCCGTTACCAGAACGTTCCCAGGTATGGTGCAGTACAAAAAAATCATTACAATGACGGGGAGTATAAGTGACTCTCAGCTTCGTGAACTGTCTTTTTACACCCATTTTGTTGTTAGAGGGTTTGATTTCCGCATTTAGTCAGGTGGACTATTGTGCTTGAGCCATGGCGGCAGTCGGTGGTTTTTCCAACCAGCCCACGTCCCTCCAGAAGTTGATTACATCTCCTGGCGGTCTACTCCGAAGTGCAAAGTGCGAATGTTCGGATCGGACTGAAACATGGCCGAACCGAATTTTATTGAAAAATGCGAAAAAAGTTCGGTTCGGCTCAGTCGGGTTGGGACCATAGTCAATATTCGAAAGAGTGTAGGAGTGTAGGATCGGGACCGACCGAACCAAATAGTAACTTCGTAGCAGGAAACGGCCGAACATTCGGCCGATACTACTTCGAAGTACGTAGGCGCAAGATCTGGGTGCCGGAGGGTTTCTGTTCTAATCTGGGCGACGCGACGCCTGTGCATTCAAAAAGCACATGCGCAACGGTTTCCTCAGCCTCCATGCAAGCCCTGTACAGAGGACTGTCCGTTATGTCTATTGTGTGAGAAATTGGACGTTTAACCTTCTGAACGCCAGAGTATAAACGTACCGCCGTACCCCTGACGCCAGGCCACTTTTTCTGTCAAATGACCTTTATAAAAAATAGGGATTCCAGTAATGATTTAAATTGTTTATTTCATAATATGGTGCGACGTGTATTTTGTCATATATTTGTGACGTTGGCGTTCAGGGTAAGATTTCGTTTGTCACATATATATGTGACAATGGCGTTCAAAAGGTACGCCCAGATGCAATAGATCTAGGCACACGCGCTCAAAGTGGAAAGAGTTTTGAAGGTCCGTGGTATACCTTACTGTCCGCCAAATTGAGTGTTTTCAAAATCACAGCCATTTTGAAAAAAAAATCAAAATGGCGGACAGTGGGTACGCCAGGCTCCATATAAAAAGCTGCAATCACTTTTCGCTTAGAAATGAAGTATTATTTCTTTTTTTGTGAATATATAGTCCATTTGAAATAAGATTAGACATTTAAATAAACCTTTTTTACAGTACGTTCAACCGATTTTGAATTCTATTGCGTTGGTGGCATGACAAATGGCAGCTGCAGTAAACAGTTGATATTGTAACCACTTCTTTTGCTTTTCACGCCATCCTTATGCCAACGGTATACAAGTCAAAATCGGTTGAACGGACTGTAAAAAAGATTTATTTAAATGTCTAATCTTATTCCAAATGGAGTATAAGTAATTCAGGATAGCTTGAGTGATTTTATGGTAGTAATTGAAAATGATCAAGTGAATGTTAGTATGGTGGACTGCCCAGTTGGACTAGTGGAAGCAAGCATGAAGTCTTGGGTGCGATTCCCAGGTCGGACAAAGTGCTATTGGCTTTTTCCATAAAAAAATTCTCAAGTTACAGCCCGGAGTTTTTATGTGTGGCCGGTAAAAGGCAGAAGGCTCGTCCCCTATTACATGGGACTTAAGCATCTGGAGAAATGGGGGTGTAGTGATTCGCCCCTGGTTAACGGTTACGCTTCGGGAATAAGACGTGATGTTATGTTAATATGGGGAATGTTTATGTTAACTAAATTGCTACAGACGCCAGCAGGCCAAGCTACCCGAAACTGTCAAATTTTCCCAATCAACCTTGAACCTTAATGCTTTAGCGATAAAGTTGTAAATCTATTCAAGAAATTTGACAGATTGTTGTACAATGACAATCAAGCTATCTTGAAATAAGTCTACGAAGTAAAATCTTAAGTGGTGCAATAATAAATGCAGTATAATTCATGTTTGTAAGCGCAATCGAAATTATTATATTATTTCATAAGTTTCAGTTTTTATTCTGTCTAAAAATAATACAGCTTTTTTTTATAATCATGTTCAAATGCAATTTTGCTAAGTCATAACGTAAAACTTTCTGGTAGGGTGCAAGCAAAAATATACCATAATGGAGGGCGCCCACGAGCAACTTTTGTCTCCTCAACTGATTTGTCTCTCACATCTGAGGGGCAATTCTCGTAATTTTAAGAACATTCACAGTCTGATCTCAGTCTCAATCTGTCAAAAATACGTCAAATTTCCCTACATTTTGACAAGTTTTTGACATTTGTTTGTCGCCGAGATCAGATTGAAACTAGATTTTGAACGTTTTAAACTACGAGGATTGCCCTTCAGGTCTACGGGTTTGTATGAGAGTGCGCGCATGTAGCGATACGACAGCTGGGAGACTTTTTGGTCCGCGGGTTCGGACGCAACTGTCGCCCTATTGGTTACTATGCAAGTGCGCGCACGGTGACAAAAAAGTTACCAGCTAGCCAGTTGCCGCTGAACCGAAAAGATCACTGGGCACCATTGTTTTTGTTTTGTTTTTTTTTTAAAAACGTTGCCCCACTCTAGGAATTTCTCCTGTATCGTGGGTGCGTTTACACGCATTTAAACTCACATACAAAAACAGCCAGACCCGGAACAACTACTTGTAGGCCATACAAATATTTGTTCCGTGCGGGAATGGAACCCGCGACACGCAGCGCAGCAGTCAATCGCTTAACCACTGCGCCAACCGTGCCGTCATTGTATGGAAACTATACCCACGCTGTACAGAAATAAAATAGTGTGGAATAGACAAATTATTACTCCCAAAGTTACACAAAAAAATAAGTACATGAAATTAAAAGTGGGATATAACTTAGCAAGTTAAATCTAGTTTGGTCTGTGCACGCAGGTTTTTACAAAACGGGTCAGATTAAACCCAACGACCTTTAACAAAAAGGTAGCGTTGTTGTCCCTCCCGTGTGCGCATCGTCCAAATCTCGGCGAGGAGACAATGACAGAGACAAAAAAGTTGCTGGGTAATTTAAAAAAAAAAAAATTGCCACACTAGGAATTGCTCCTGTATCGTGGGTGCGTTTACAAACATTTAAACTCACACACACAAACAGCCAGACCCGGAGCAACTACTTGTAGGTCATACAAGTATTTGTTCCGTGCGGGAATCGAACCCGCGACACGCAGCGCAGCAGTCAATCGCTTAAAACTAAGTTGCTCGTGGGCGCCCTCCCTAATAATATTCACGTTACGTTGTTTATTTAATTGTTTAATTAAATGCTTAGCCCAGAGTGTTGATAAGATTATATTAAGGGAAAGCACCAGGGTAGTTCGCGAAATTCAAATTTTCTTACGTTCTTTGCATTTTGCAGGACAGTGTCATGGTGTATGTTGAACAAAATATGATTCGCGACCTAACAAGTATGTTTTACAGAATTATAATCATTAAAATCATTAATTTAACCCAAATGATTGATATTTCATGAAATAATCATTAGAAAATTGCAAATAAACTTAAGAAAATTTGAATTTATTTATAATAACCAACTTGTATTAACAGTTTGCACCACACATACAAGTTAATTTCACGGGCTACCCTGGCGCTTCCCGTTAAATACAATAATATTCATAGATAGTAGACCGGGAGCCAACGACAATAACCTTCACAAGATCTTTATTAAGGTTATTTATTTTTTTTATACGAATAAAGGTTTTATATGAATAATTTGCTCATTTTCACTAACACCACGACACACATAGAGAGCCGTAGAGAAATTATCATCTATATCTATATATATAAAATTCAAAGTCCTGACTGACTGACTGAGACATCAACGCACAGCCTAAACCGCTGGTCCTAGAGACATGAAATTTGGAGGGTGTATTCTTTGTGAAGAGTAGGTATCCACTAAGAAAGGGTTTTTCGAAATTCCACCCCTAAGAGGGTGAAATGGGGGGATTTTGTTTGTATGAAAAATCTTATTCCTTGAGTTAATAAACTTGAAACTTGGCACGAATACTTATCTAAGTAAATTATGAAGTTGGCCAGTTTTTGTTTTTATAAACTAACCCCTAAAAGGGGATTGGGGGGTTTCAAAGTTTCTATGGAAGAATTTTAGCGCGCGGTCCGATTTAATTGAAACTCAGTATTTATACCTAAAATTGAAGGGAAAGAATAATGTGTATCAGGGTTTTTGGAAAATCTACCCCTGACGTGCTGAAAAGGGGTAGTGAATTTTACAGGGGAGAATTTTACAGCGTGGCTTGATTAACTCGAAAATTGGTATAAATAATCATTGAGTCAAGTTATGAACACATCCTAAATGATTTTTCAAAATTCCACCCCTGTGGGGGTGAAAGGCGGGGATACAGTTTATATGAAAAATCTTATTAGTTAGGTTAATAATCTTGAAAATTGGCATGAATACTCGCCTAAGTAACCAATAAAGTTTATCATTAAGTATTAGTTTGTCAACTAGCCCTCAAAGGGGATATAGGGGTGTTAAACTTTGTGTGGAAAAATTTGAACGCGCGGTCCGATTAGCTCGAAACTCAGTGTACTGTGTGTGTGTACTTAAGATTAAAAATAAATAATAACACGTATGAGGGTTTTTCGAAAATCTACCCCTAACGGGGTGAAAAGGGGTAGTTAATTTTACAGGGGAGGATTGTAATAAGTGGCTTGATTTATTCGAAAATTGGTATGAATAATCTTTGAGTCAAGTTATGAATTTCTATGATTTTTTAAAATTCCACGCCTGTGGGAGTGAAAAGCGGGGGGGATACAGTTTATATGAAAAATCTTATTAATTTAGTTAATAAACTAGAAACTTGGCAACAATACTTGCCTAATTAAGTAATAAAATTTATCGTTATAAGTTTTTCAAACTACCCCTCAAAGGGGGAAATAGGGGTGTTGAAGTTTGTGTGGAAGAAATTGAATGCGCGGTCCGATTAACTCGAAACTCAGTATTGATACTTTCGACAGAAAATAATTAATAATAAGTATGTAAAGTGGTCGAAAATTGACCCCTAACGGGGCAAAAAAGGGGTAATTCGGTTTTTAGGGGAGGATTTGAACTTGAAACTGTTACATTTTCACGCCTAAAACTGAAACTGAACTTCTGATTTGGCAAAAACTTCCGACATCCACGCGGGCGAAGCCGCGGGCAGAAGCTAGTATATAATAATCAGCCTGCAATATTCCCACTACTGGGACACAGACCTCCTCTCTTCGAGAGGGAGTGGGCTATAATCTACCACGCAGACCCAGTGCGGGTTGGTAGATGTCACATGTCTTCGAATTTTTGGTTCTAAGACATGCCGTTTCCTCACGATGTTTTCCTTCACTGTTTTGAGAGCAGTGGTGATGAAATAATTTACACAAAGTAAAGCGCCTGTCTGGGTTCGAACCTACGACCAACAACTCATAAAGTCGCGGCGGTACTCTACAATCTCTCAGTGAAATAATAAATTATTTTATTTATGTAAATAGGTGAGGTCGGGATTTCCTATTTGACTACTCTGAGAAGAAAGGCCGAAACAAACTCAGAGGTCACAGTCTCTTTTAAAGTCCTGCACTCGTGGTGGATTACAGCCCACTCCCTCTCACTGAGAGGAGGCCTGTGCCCCAGCAATGGGAACATTATAGGCCGATTATGATGAAAAGCGCAGTTGAATTTTCAACTCTCGTCGCTGAGCCGAGCGTTGAAAATCCAACAGTGCGCAGGTGTTCCATAGTGTTAGTGAAAACGGGCAAATAAACCAAGCAAATTATCTGACGAATTAGCCAATCTAAAGCTCTCTTAAATCGGAATTATTATAGTGGAGTAGTAAAAATTGAAATTTAGGCCGATTAGCATATCTCAAGTAAATTAGTCGTAACTAAACAATTGAAAAGTTTATAAAGTTTGGAAAGTCGTGACACTTTATTTTCCTTCTCAGCTATTTGACACTATACTCTGTTCATTTCATGGTGGGACAAGTGACTTCTAAAACGAAAGTAAATTAGATAAACAAAATATCGATAACATATAGTTGCTGTGTTTTAGCATGGCAGTAATGATTGGATTTCTTGATTATGTTATTTTAAGAACTAGTTAACGAGTTCTCGCTTTTCTAATAAAACAACTTAAAACATAGATTTTTGTATCATCATAATTTAGGCCAAAGACTTCCATTGCTGGGCATAAGCTGCCCCTAAGCGTCGCAGTAGGTCTGGTACATTCTTGAACAGTAGGCTTCACGATAGTAATAACAAAACCGGTATAAGCAGGCCCCTTCTTCTATTAAAACTCCGTATTATAGGTACTAGGCCAGCTCCAGGTCAAAATGGGTCGACTGTAAAGTCAAGTTAAACAAATATCAACTTTATCGTAGTGAGAATTCAGTTGATTTCAGAGTGACTATTGAAAAAGTTATAAAAATGTTTGAAGTTGAAGCTGAACTTTATTGTGGAGGTATTAAAGCTATTTTCCAATAACTCATATTGGTTTACATGCTTGAAAATAAATTGCGAATGCGGATTACGTGTCATATCGACCATCCTAAAATGAACATAGTATTATACAAAACAATGACTAAAAAAAATCTAGATTTTAGCTAAAAAATCCAGCTAAGTATCTCGACTAATCCCGCAAGAGATTAAACCTGATGATACTATTAAATAATAATAATAATATGTACGAATTATAATAGTTATAGAAGTAATAATTGTTATAAATAAACTATTATTAGCAAGTTTATGGCAGCTGAGTTTTTTCGCACACTTTTCATAGGATCTTGTTTGAATTGTCAGCAAAAATGAACTCTTGAACGTATTATTATGCAAAACTTCCGTATTTACCTAATCTCTCATTTTACTAACTTACACAAACCAGCAGATTAATGCATAACACACATAAAATGCCAATCGATCGCAAAGCTTTTCATTTTGACAGTTCAGCCATGTTCAATGCGATATTTATTTATTTTAATTTTATTTAACCATTTATGTACACACATCTAAAGAGACGAAAAAAAAAACAGAACAGAATAATAGGTACAGAGGTGATGCTTATTTCATAAGAAATCTCTTCCAGCATACCTGATATAGGACAATAGATACAGAGATGTAGACAGCGTGTGAAAGAGTAAAGGAGACAAAAAAAACATAAACATCACATCAACTAAACAAATATTATGGGAATATACTTACATACATACAAATAAACATACATACTTCTAAAATAAATAAATAATTATAACGTAATCAAAATATTAAATACATACACAACTATGTTGAAGTGGAAAGATGTGTTCTTTTACTCTTCTTTTAAGAACTGCAACAGTTTGACACTCCGTAATGTCAGGCATTTACTTTGTTGATCAGACGAATCTTTCAAACATATGAAGCGATCGATGTCACAATAAAAAGGATTGCGATACATTGCCATTTTTTGTTAGTTACGCAATAACACTTAGGGTTCGTGGTAAGTTGGTAAAATGAAAAGAGGTTAGGTTTTCTTAATGAAAAAATATAACCTTACATTTGTACTGAACGGGAATTTCTCCGAAAATGTTATTTTACCTTTGATTTTGTATCACCGTCCAAATCGCAGTGATGTTTATTGTCATTCTAATAAGGTAGCTGTTGAGTTGCTGCCACTAACAAGTCGAAATCATTGTGATCTTTATTCTCGTTACAGTAAAGTTGATGTTGAGTTGCTGGTATCAGACGTAAAATAACTGAACAGACGCTACGTTGTAAGAGCTGTCAGACGTAGTGATAAAAATCAACGTAAAGTGCGACGGGGTTCTTTTGGCGCTCGAATGACGCTGTTGGTAAAAACTTGAGCAGTTGTTTTGTGAAATGTATTGTAAACCAAGATGGCGGCTTTAGTCCCGATTTTGGCCACGCGCCCAAAGAACCTTGTTACGCTGTACCCACCGCAAAATCGAAATGTATGTGGTGACATAACCGGAGGGGCAATTCTCGTAATTTTAAGAACGTTCACAGTCTTAATCTGTCATAAATACCTTCTAATTTCCCCGCATTTTTGACAAGTTTTTGACATTGATTGTCGCTGATATGAGATTGCGACTAGATTTTGAACGTTTTTAGTTACGGGAATTGGCCATCTGAAATGTATGTATTTGAAATTATTTAAGTTTTGCAAAGCGATATTGTATCCCTTTTATGTGTCGGCTGGGGTTGAAGCCGAAATCTACGCAAACCATACTGTTACTATATCGTCTATTAGTCTATTCAAATTTATATTTCCAATTGATGTTATTTCAAGTTAAACAAATATCAACTTTATGCCAGTGGTAATTAAGTTGATTTCAGAGTGACTAGCACTATTGAAAAAGTTATAAAAATGTTTAAATTTGTAGAGCAAACTTAACTCGACTCGTGTAGGAATTAAAGTTCCAGTAACTCATTATTTGTCTACATGTTTGCTAACTAAATTGCGAACGCAGATTAGGTGACCCCGGACCAATTTTGAAGATTTTCGGAGATAGACCGGTATTTTTCAATGTATTGAAATCGAAATACTTAAAAAAGGCGAATTCAGCTTTTTCACATCGCTTTGTCTACTGGCTAATGTAGGGTCGAAGAGTCGCGCTTACGTAGGAAATATCCTACAACGAAATTCTATATTCATTTTTCATTTGATTGAATTGTAAAGGGCAGTTTTTTTTGCTGATGGCTTCAATCATATGTTAACTCTAATATCAATGTACACGCTTGTTATCTGTATATAAGGAATATATTAATGTACTTACTAATAATAAATAAATAAAGTATTATTTATTGAGTTACGTGTTTTATTTACATACCAACCTAGATCATACTTGATGGGCAAGGCTCTTATAATCTACTTTTATGATACAGACGTAAGTACGTAAAAGTATTTAGTATAAAAAAACACAGTTGTATCTTTCTTGGACTCTTCAAAACAAATAAAAATGATAAAAGACACATTAAAAATGAATCATATGATTTGGGGTCATATGATTAATTTTTAATATGTCTTTTAGGGGGTGTACTCGTAGCCACTGAAACATTCTACTATGCACCTCCTGGCTCCATCATCAGATCAGTTCCAAGATACCAATTTATAGTATTGTCATCCGAACTACTTAAGTATACAACATCAAAACGAATCATATGTTCCGAAACTCCAAGGGCTTACTAGTAGCCACTGAAGAGTTCCAAATTCCACCTCCTGGCTCCATCATCAGATCAGCTCCAAGATACCACATTATAGTTTTGTCATCCGAACTACATATACATACAAAGTTTTATTTCGATACAATTATTCGAAGTAGGTTAAAAATGACTTCCAAGATTTTATTACATTGTTAGTTACAAGTGAAACTAATAAAAGCGTGTTAAAAATACAGTGACGAAAGGTTTTATAATGGCGACGTCCCGGAAGACGTAGCGTTGGAAAGCCTCCCACAAGGTGGACCGACGACCTTGTGAAGGTCGCAGGAACCCGTTGGATGCGAGAAGCACAGAACCGCACCCTAATTGCGTAACACACGATTAATCGGAATCGGTTTCATTTTGACAGTTCAACAACATTCATTGCGTTATTTACGTGTTGAGCAGTCAAATTTTTACAACTTATGAAGCAATGGATTAGCAATTTGCTTCAAAATGATTCAGATTCCGATTGATTGTGTGTTACGCAATTGGGGTGCGGGTCGATGTGGAGGTGCTTGGGGGAGGCTTATGTCCAGCAGTGGACGTCTTTCGGCTGAATGTTGTAAAATATAGTGCAATTGATAACCTCCAGGAGGAGGTCGGTTGGTTGTCCAGCGTATTTTTGTGAGAAATTTCGTCATTTTAACCGACTTCAAGATCCTTGTTGAAGTCGGTTAAAATGACGAAATACGCTGGACATACGTATGTATGGTACCTACTCATGGGCGCTTTATATTCACCCCTAATGATTCTGGCTCATTTAATCTTTTCCGTAGTTGACAAACAAACCATTCTAACTACTGGTCGCGTAGTTACTATCTTACAATCAACTCGGAGTTTGTCTTAATTATAATAATGACCAATGTCCAGTGTAGCTGTATATCTAAGTTTGGAAGGGTAGGTATGCTCATGTACGCCTTTGATTTCGGCCCCTTTGCGACTAATGTTTACCAGTTAATATGTATAGGTACATATATTTACTAATAGTCTCTGGAATTGATTTGTTTTTTTTTTGCATTTTATAGTTCAATTCTCGAGGAAGGCTATTAAACTACGCTAGGACTCAGGTTCAATTTACGAGTACACTGCCGCGGAACGGAGTGGAAGCGAGTTTTCGTAGCGATATTTTACATAGCAAAATTAACTTTATGTCAATTGTCTAATGTACAATCTAGATACGAGCTTATTACTGCCGGAATTCCCGAGAATGCGCGATAATTCTCCAGAAGATTCGCGACCTGTGCGTATGTGTGTATCTAATTTGTGCGTTACTCTTTTGACATAAAGTTCATTATGTTTTGTACAAAAAAAAAGCGCTTCCACTCCGTTCCGCGGCAGTGTAAATTGAGCCTTAGGAGTCGAGAAAAAGAAAAAAAAGTAAGAAAAAGCGGCGAAAATTAACTAACAGCGCGGACAGGCCATGCAATGCGACGGTGGATCGGGGGAACAAGATATTTGAGGCGGACGATATTGTGGACAGAAGCTAGTAATGTATGAAATACAAATTCAAAACCTGTATGAATAAAGTACATCCCGATCTTTTTCCATTTGAAGCCGTTGCGCAATGCTACGACAAACTACGCAACGCTATGCCGAGCTACGTAACGCTAACCCATGCTGCGTAGCGCTACGGCGTGCTACGTAATGCTAACTCATGCTACAAAGCTCTACGTAACGCTTCTCCATGTTAGGTATCACTACGCCGTGCTACAATATGCTACGCCGTGCTACAAAATGCTACGCCGTGCTACGTAGCGCTACGCCATGCTACGTAACGCTAACCCGTGCTACAAAGCTCTACGTAACGCTACCCCGTGATGCTACGCCCTGCTCCATAGCGCTACGCCGAGCTACATAATTCTACACCGTGCTACATAGTGTTACGCCAAGCTACAAAATGCTACGCTGTGCTACGTTGTGCTACGCCATGCTACTAAAGGCTACACTGTGCTACGTAGTGCTACGCCGTCAACAAAGTGCTACGCTGTGCTACGTTGTACTACGCCGTGCTACGCTGTGCTACGTTGCGCTACGCCAAGCTACAAATTACTACGCTGTGCTACGTTGCGCTACGCCGTGCTACATAATGCTATGCCGGGTGGCGGTATAATCGGGTTGGGACCATAGTCAATATTCGAAAGAGTGTAGGAGTGTAGGATCGGGACCGACCGAACCAAATAGTAACTTCGTAGCAGGAAACGGCCGAACATTCGGCCGATACTACTTCGAAGTACGTAGGCGCAAGATCTGGGTGCCGGAGGGTTTCTGTTCTAATCTGGGCGACGCGACGCCTGTGCATTCAAAAAGCACATGCGCAACGGTTTCCTCAGCCTCCATGCAAGCCCTGTACAGAGGACTGTCCGTTATGTCTATTGTGTGAGAAATTGGACGTTTAACCTTCTGAACGCCAGAGTATAAACGTACCGCCGTACCCCTGACGCCAGGCCACTTTTTCTGTCAAATGACCTTTATAAAAAATAGGGATTCCAGTAATGATTTAAATTGTTTATTTCATAATATGGTGCGACGTGTATTTTGTCATATATTTGTGACGTTGGCGTTCAGGGTAAGATTTCGTTTGTCACATATATATGTGACAATGGCGTTCAAAAGGTACGCCCAGATGCAATAGATCTAGGCACACGCGCTCAAAGTGGAAAGAGTTTTGAAGGTCCGTGGTATACCTTACTGTCCGCCAAATTGAGTGTTTTCAAAATCACAGCCATTTTGAAAAAAAAATCAAAATGGCGGACAGTGGGTACGCCAGGCTCCATATAAAAAGCTGCAATCACTTTTCGCTTAGAAATGAAGTATTATTTCTTTTTTTGTGAATATATAGTCCATTTGAAATAAGATTAGACATTTAAATAAACCTTTTTTACAGTACGTTCAACCGATTTTGAATTCTATTGCGTTGGTGGCATGACAAATGGCAGCTGCAGTAAACAGTTGATATTGTAACCACTTCTTTTGCTTTTCACGCCATCCTTATGCCAACGGTATACAAGTCAAAATCGGTTGAACGGACTGTAAAAAAGATTTATTTAAATGTCTAATCTTATTCCAAATGGAGTATAAGTAATTCAGGATAGCTTGAGTGATTTTATGGTAGTAATTGAAAATGATCAAGTGAATGTTAGTATGGTGGACTGCCCAGTTGGACTAGTGGAAGCAAGCATGAAGTCTTGGGTGCGATTCCCAGGTCGGACAAAGTGCTATTGGCTTTTTCCATAAAAAAATTCTCAAGTTACAGCCCGGAGTTTTTATGTGTGGCCGGTAAAAGGCAGAAGGCTCGTCCCCTATTACATGGGACTTAAGCATCTGGAGAAATGGGGGTGTAGTGATTCGCCCCTGGTTAACGGTTACGCTTCGGGAATAAGACGTGATGTTATGTTAATATGGGGAATGTTTATGTTAACTAAATTGCTACAGACGCCAGCAGGCCAAGCTACCCGAAACTGTCAAATTTTCCCAATCAACCTTGAACCTTAATGCTTTAGCGATAAAGTTGTAAATCTATTCAAGAAATTTGACAGATTGTTGTACAATGACAATCAAGCTATCTTGAAATAAGTCTACGAAGTAAAATCTTAAGTGGTGCAATAATAAATGCAGTATAATTCATGTTTGTAAGCGCAATCGAAATTATTATATTATTTCATAAGTTTCAGTTTTTATTCTGTCTAAAAATAATACAGCTTTTTTTTATAATCATGTTCAAATGCAATTTTGCTAAGTCATAACGTAAAACTTTCTGGTAGGGTGCAAGCAAAAATATACCATAATGGAGGGCGCCCACGAGCAACTTTTGTCTCCTCAACTGATTTGTCTCTCACATCTGAGGGGCAATTCTCGTAATTTTAAGAACATTCACAGTCTGATCTCAGTCTCAATCTGTCAAAAATACGTCAAATTTCCCTACATTTTGACAAGTTTTTGACATTTGTTTGTCGCCGAGATCAGATTGAAACTAGATTTTGAACGTTTTAAACTACGAGGATTGCCCTTCAGGTCTACGGGTTTGTATGAGAGTGCGCGCATGTAGCGATACGACAGCTGGGAGACTTTTTGGTCCGCGGGTTCGGACGCAACTGTCGCCCTATTGGTTACTATGCAAGTGCGCGCACGGTGACAAAAAAGTTACCAGCTAGCCAGTTGCCGCTGAACCGAAAAGATCACTGGGCACCATTGTTTTTGTTTTGTTTTTTTTTTAAAAACGTTGCCCCACTCTAGGAATTTCTCCTGTATCGTGGGTGCGTTTACACGCATTTAAACTCACATACAAAAACAGCCAGACCCGGAACAACTACTTGTAGGCCATACAAATATTTGTTCCGTGCGGGAATGGAACCCGCGACACGCAGCGCAGCAGTCAATCGCTTAACCACTGCGCCAACCGTGCCGTCATTGTATGGAAACTATACCCACGCTGTACAGAAATAAAATAGTGTGGAATAGACAAATTATTACTCCCAAAGTTACACAAAAAAAATAAGTACATGAAATTAAAAGTGGGATATAACTTAGCAAGTTAAATCTAGTTTGGTCTGTGCACGCAGGTTTTTACAAAACGGGTCAGATTAAACCCAACGACCTTTAACAAAAAGGTAGCGTTGTTGTCCCTCCCGTGTGCGCATCGTCCAAATCTCGGCGAGGAGACAATGACAGAGACAAAAAAGTTGCTGGGTAATTTAAAAAAAAAAAAATTGCCACACTAGGAATTGCTCCTGTATCGTGGGTGCGTTTACAAACATTTAAACTCACACACACAAACAGCCAGACCCGGAGCAACTACTTGTAGGTCATACAAGTATTTGTTCCGTGCGGGAATCGAACCCGCGACACGCAGCGCAGCAGTCAATCGCTTAAAACTAAGTTGCTCGTGGGCGCCCTCCCTAATAATATTCACGTTACGTTGTTTATTTAATTGTTTAATTAAATGCTTAGCCCAGAGTGTTGATAAGATTATATTAAGGGAAAGCACCAGGGTAGTTCGCGAAATTCAAATTTTCTTACGTTCTTTGCATTTTGCAGGACAGTGTCATGGTGTATGTTGAACAAAATATGATTCGCGACCTAACAAGTATGTTTTACAGAATTATAATCATTAAAATCATTAATTTAACCCAAATGATTGATATTTCATGAAATAATCATTAGAAAATTGCAAATAAACTTAAGAAAATTTGAATTTATTTATAATAACCAACTTGTATTAACAGTTTGCACCACACATACAAGTTAATTTCACGGGCTACCCTGGCGCTTCCCGTTAAATACAATAATATTCATAGATAGTAGACCGGGAGCCAACGACAATAACCTTCACAAGATCTTTATTAAGGTTATTTATTTTTTTTATACGAATAAAGGTTTTATATGAATAATTTGCTCATTTTCACTAACACCACGACACACATAGAGAGCCGTAGAGAAATTATCATCTATATCTATATATATAAAATTCAAAGTCCTGACTGACTGACTGAGACATCAACGCACAGCCTAAACCGCTGGTCCTAGAGACATGAAATTTGGAGGGTGTATTCTTTGTGAAGAGTAGGTATCCACTAAGAAAGGGTTTTTCGAAATTCCACCCCTAAGAGGGTGAAATGGGGGGATTTTGTTTGTATGAAAAATCTTATTCCTTGAGTTAATAAACTTGAAACTTGGCACGAATACTTATCTAAGTAAATTATGAAGTTGGCCAGTTTTTGTTTTTATAAACTAACCCCTAAAAGGGGATTGGGGGGTTTCAAAGTTTCTATGGAAGAATTTTAGCGCGCGGTCCGATTTAATTGAAACTCAGTATTTATACCTAAAATTGAAGGGAAAGAATAATGTGTATCAGGGTTTTTGGAAAATCTACCCCTGACGTGCTGAAAAGGGGTAGTGAATTTTACAGGGGAGAATTTTACAGCGTGGCTTGATTAACTCGAAAATTGGTATAAATAATCATTGAGTCAAGTTATGAACACATCCTAAATGATTTTTCAAAATTCCACCCCTGTGGGGGTGAAAGGCGGGGATACAGTTTATATGAAAAATCTTATTAGTTAGGTTAATAATCTTGAAAATTGGCATGAATACTCGCCTAAGTAACCAATAAAGTTTATCATTAAGTATTAGTTTGTCAACTAGCCCTCAAAGGGGATATAGGGGTGTTAAACTTTGTGTGGAAAAATTTGAACGCGCGGTCCGATTAGCTCGAAACTCAGTGTACTGTGTGTGTGTACTTAAGATTAAAAATAAATAATAACACGTATGAGGGTTTTTCGAAAATCTACCCCTAACGGGGTGAAAAGGGGTAGTTAATTTTACAGGGGAGGATTGTAATAAGTGGCTTGATTTATTCGAAAATTGGTATGAATAATCTTTGAGTCAAGTTATGAATTTCTATGATTTTTTAAAATTCCACGCCTGTGGGAGTGAAAAGCGGGGGGGATACAGTTTATATGAAAAATCTTATTAATTTAGTTAATAAACTAGAAACTTGGCAACAATACTTGCCTAATTAAGTAATAAAATTTATCGTTATAAGTTTTTCAAACTACCCCTCAAAGGGGGAAATAGGGGTGTTGAAGTTTGTGTGGAAGAAATTGAATGCGCGGTCCGATTAACTCGAAACTCAGTATTGATACTTTCGACAGAAAATAATTAATAATAAGTATGTAAAGTGGTCGAAAATTGACCCCTAACGGGGCAAAAAAGGGGTAATTCGGTTTTTAGGGGAGGATTTGAACTTGAAACTGTTACATTTTCACGCCTAAAACTGAAACTGAACTTCTGATTTGGCAAAAACTTCCGACATCCACGCGGGCGAAGCCGCGGGCAGAAGCTAGTATATAATAATCAGCCTGCAATATTCCCACTACTGGGACACAGACCTCCTCTCTTCGAGAGGGAGTGGGCTATAATCTACCACGCAGACCCAGTGCGGGTTGGTAGATGTCACATGTCTTCGAATTTTTGGTTCTAAGACATGCCGTTTCCTCACGATGTTTTCCTTCACTGTTTTGAGAGCAGTGGTGATGAAATAATTTACACAAAGTAAAGCGCCTGTCTGGGTTCGAACCTACGACCAACAACTCATAAAGTCGCGGCGGTACTCTACAATCTCTCAGTGAAATAATAAATTATTTTATTTATGTAAATAGGTGAGGTCGGGATTTCCTATTTGACTACTCTGAGAAGAAAGGCCGAAACAAACTCAGAGGTCACAGTCTCTTTTAAAGTCCTGCACTCGTGGTGGATTACAGCCCACTCCCTCTCACTGAGAGGAGGCCTGTGCCCCAGCAATGGGAACATTATAGGCCGATTATGATGAAAAGCGCAGTTGAATTTTCAACTCTCGTCGCTGAGCCGAGCGTTGAAAATCCAACAGTGCGCAGGTGTTCCATAGTGTTAGTGAAAACGGGCAAATAAACCAAGCAAATTATCTGACGAATTAGCCAATCTAAAGCTCTCTTAAATCGGAATTATTATAGTGGAGTAGTAAAAATTGAAATTTAGGCCGATTAGCATATCTCAAGTAAATTAGTCGTAACTAAACAATTGAAAAGTTTATAAAGTTTGGAAAGTCGTGACACTTTATTTTCCTTCTCAGCTATTTGACACTATACTCTGTTCATTTCATGGTGGGACAAGTGACTTCTAAAACGAAAGTAAATTAGATAAACAAAATATCGATAACATATAGTTGCTGTGTTTTAGCATGGCAGTAATGATTGGATTTCTTGATTATGTTATTTTAAGAACTAGTTAACGAGTTCTCGCTTTTCTAATAAAACAACTTAAAACATAGATTTTTGTATCATCATAATTTAGGCCAAAGACTTCCATTGCTGGGCATAAGCTGCCCCTAAGCGTCGCAGTAGGTCTGGTACATTCTTGAACAGTAGGCTTCACGATAGTAATAACAAAACCGGTATAAGCAGGCCCCTTCTTCTATTAAAACTCCGTATTATAGGTACTAGGCCAGCTCCAGGTCAAAATGGGTCGACTGTAAAGTCAAGTTAAACAAATATCAACTTTATCGTAGTGAGAATTCAGTTGATTTCAGAGTGACTATTGAAAAAGTTATAAAAATGTTTGAAGTTGAAGCTGAACTTTATTGTGGAGGTATTAAAGCTATTTTCCAATAACTCATATTGGTTTACATGCTTGAAAATAAATTGCGAATGCGGATTACGTGTCATATCGACCATCCTAAAATGAACATAGTATTATACAAAACAATGACTAAAAAAAATCTAGATTTTAGCTAAAAAATCCAGCTAAGTATCTCGACTAATCCCGCAAGAGATTAAACCTGATGATACTATTAAATAATAATAATAATATGTACGAATTATAATAGTTATAGAAGTAATAATTGTTATAAATAAACTATTATTAGCAAGTTTATGGCAGCTGAGTTTTTTCGCACACTTTTCATAGGATCTTGTTTGAATTGTCAGCAAAAATGAACTCTTGAACGTATTATTATGCAAAACTTCCGTATTTACCTAATCTCTCATTTTACTAACTTACACAAACCAGCAGATTAATGCATAACACACATAAAATGCCAATCGATCGCAAAGCTTTTCATTTTGACAGTTCAGCCATGTTCAATGCGATATTTATTTATTTTAATTTTATTTAACCATTTATGTACACACATCTAAAGAGACGAAAAAAAAAACAGAACAGAATAATAGGTACAGAGGTGATGCTTATTTCATAAGAAATCTCTTCCAGCATACCTGATATAGGACAATAGATACAGAGATGTAGACAGCGTGTGAAAGAGTAAAGGAGACAAAAAAAACATAAACATCACATCAACTAAACAAATATTATGGGAATATACTTACATACATACAAATAAACATACATACTTCTAAAATAAATAAATAATTATAACGTAATCAAAATATTAAATACATACACAACTATGTTGAAGTGGAAAGATGTGTTCTTTTACTCTTCTTTTAAGAACTGCAACAGTTTGACACTCCGTAATGTCAGGCATTTACTTTGTTGATCAGACGAATCTTTCAAACATATGAAGCGATCGATGTCACAATAAAAAGGATTGCGATACATTGCCATTTTTTGTTAGTTACGCAATAACACTTAGGGTTCGTGGTAAGTTGGTAAAATGAAAAGAGGTTAGGTTTTCTTAATGAAAAAATATAACCTTACATTTGTACTGAACGGGAATTTCTCCGAAAATGTTATTTTACCTTTGATTTTGTATCACCGTCCAAATCGCAGTGATGTTTATTGTCATTCTAATAAGGTAGCTGTTGAGTTGCTGCCACTAACAAGTCGAAATCATTGTGATCTTTATTCTCGTTACAGTAAAGTTGATGTTGAGTTGCTGGTATCAGACGTAAAATAACTGAACAGACGCTACGTTGTAAGAGCTGTCAGACGTAGTGATAAAAATCAACGTAAAGTGCGACGGGGTTCTTTTGGCGCTCGAATGACGCTGTTGGTAAAAACTTGAGCAGTTGTTTTGTGAAATGTATTGTAAACCAAGATGGCGGCTTTAGTCCCGATTTTGGCCACGCGCCCAAAGAACCTTGTTACGCTGTACCCACCGCAAAATCGAAATGTATGTGGTGACATAACCGGAGGGGCAATTCTCGTAATTTTAAGAACGTTCACAGTCTTAATCTGTCATAAATACCTTCTAATTTCCCCGCATTTTTGACAAGTTTTTGACATTGATTGTCGCTGATATGAGATTGCGACTAGATTTTGAACGTTTTTAGTTACGGGAATTGGCCATCTGAAATGTATGTATTTGAAATTATTTAAGTTTTGCAAAGCGATATTGTATCCCTTTTATGTGTCGGCTGGGGTTGAAGCCGAAATCTACGCAAACCATACTGTTACTATATCGTCTATTAGTCTATTCAAATTTATATTTCCAATTGATGTTATTTCAAGTTAAACAAATATCAACTTTATGCCAGTGGTAATTAAGTTGATTTCAGAGTGACTAGCACTATTGAAAAAGTTATAAAAATGTTTAAATTTGTAGAGCAAACTTAACTCGACTCGTGTAGGAATTAAAGTTCCAGTAACTCATTATTTGTCTACATGTTTGCTAACTAAATTGCGAACGCAGATTAGGTGACCCCGGACCAATTTTGAAGATTTTCGGAGATAGACCGGTATTTTTCAATGTATTGAAATCGAAATACTTAAAAAAGGCGAATTCAGCTTTTTCACATCGCTTTGTCTACTGGCTAATGTAGGGTCGAAGAGTCGCGCTTACGTAGGAAATATCCTACAACGAAATTCTATATTCATTTTTCATTTGATTGAATTGTAAAGGGCAGTTTTTTTTGCTGATGGCTTCAATCATATGTTAACTCTAATATCAATGTACACGCTTGTTATCTGTATATAAGGAATATATTAATGTACTTACTAATAATAAATAAATAAAGTATTATTTATTGAGTTACGTGTTTTATTTACATACCAACCTAGATCATACTTGATGGGCAAGGCTCTTATAATCTACTTTTATGATACAGACGTAAGTACGTAAAAGTATTTAGTATAAAAAAACACAGTTGTATCTTTCTTGGACTCTTCAAAACAAATAAAAATGATAAAAGACACATTAAAAATGAATCATATGATTTGGGGTCATATGATTAATTTTTAATATGTCTTTTAGGGGGTGTACTCGTAGCCACTGAAACATTCTACTATGCACCTCCTGGCTCCATCATCAGATCAGTTCCAAGATACCAATTTATAGTATTGTCATCCGAACTACTTAAGTATACAACATCAAAACGAATCATATGTTCCGAAACTCCAAGGGCTTACTAGTAGCCACTGAAGAGTTCCAAATTCCACCTCCTGGCTCCATCATCAGATCAGCTCCAAGATACCACATTATAGTTTTGTCATCCGAACTACATATACATACAAAGTTTTATTTCGATACAATTATTCGAAGTAGGTTAAAAATGACTTCCAAGATTTTATTACATTGTTAGTTACAAGTGAAACTAATAAAAGCGTGTTAAAAATACAGTGACGAAAGGTTTTATAATGGCGACGTCCCGGAAGACGTAGCGTTGGAAAGCCTCCCACAAGGTGGACCGACGACCTTGTGAAGGTCGCAGGAACCCGTTGGATGCGAGAAGCACAGAACCGCACCCTAATTGCGTAACACACGATTAATCGGAATCGGTTTCATTTTGACAGTTCAACAACATTCATTGCGTTATTTACGTGTTGAGCAGTCAAATTTTTACAACTTATGAAGCAATGGATTAGCAATTTGCTTCAAAATGATTCAGATTCCGATTGATTGTGTGTTACGCAATTGGGGTGCGGGTCGATGTGGAGGTGCTTGGGGGAGGCTTATGTCCAGCAGTGGACGTCTTTCGGCTGAATGTTGTAAAATATAGTGCAATTGATAACCTCCAGGAGGAGGTCGGTTGGTTGTCCAGCGTATTTTTGTGAGAAATTTCGTCATTTTAACCGACTTCAAGATCCTTGTTGAAGTCGGTTAAAATGACGAAATACGCTGGACATACGTATGTATGGTACCTACTCATGGGCGCTTTATATTCACCCCTAATGATTCTGGCTCATTTAATCTTTTCCGTAGTTGACAAACAAACCATTCTAACTACTGGTCGCGTAGTTACTATCTTACAATCAACTCGGAGTTTGTCTTAATTATAATAATGACCAATGTCCAGTGTAGCTGTATATCTAAGTTTGGAAGGGTAGGTATGCTCATGTACGCCTTTGATTTCGGCCCCTTTGCGACTAATGTTTACCAGTTAATATGTATAGGTACATATATTTACTAATAGTCTCTGGAATTGATTTGTTTTTTTTTTGCATTTTATAGTTCAATTCTCGAGGAAGGCTATTAAACTACGCTAGGACTCAGGTTCAATTTACGAGTACACTGCCGCGGAACGGAGTGGAAGCGAGTTTTCGTAGCGATATTTTACATAGCAAAATTAACTTTATGTCAATTGTCTAATGTACAATCTAGATACGAGCTTATTACTGCCGGAATTCCCGAGAATGCGCGATAATTCTCCAGAAGATTCGCGACCTGTGCGTATGTGTGTATCTAATTTGTGCGTTACTCTTTTGACATAAAGTTCATTATGTTTTGTACAAAAAAAAAGCGCTTCCACTCCGTTCCGCGGCAGTGTAAATTGAGCCTTAGGAGTCGAGAAAAAGAAAAAAAAGTAAGAAAAAGCGGCGAAAATTAACTAACAGCGCGGACAGGCCATGCAATGCGACGGTGGATCGGGGGAACAAGATATTTGAGGCGGACGATATTGTGGACAGAAGCTAGTAATGTATGAAATACAAATTCAAAACCTGTATGAATAAAGTACATCCCGATCTTTTTCCATTTGAAGCCGTTGCGCAATGCTACGACAAACTACGCAACGCTATGCCGAGCTACGTAACGCTAACCCATGCTGCGTAGCGCTACGGCGTGCTACGTAATGCTAACTCATGCTACAAAGCTCTACGTAACGCTTCTCCATGTTAGGTATCACTACGCCGTGCTACAATATGCTACGCCGTGCTACAAAATGCTACGCCGTGCTACGTAGCGCTACGCCATGCTACGTAACGCTAACCCGTGCTACAAAGCTCTACGTAACGCTACCCCGTGATGCTACGCCCTGCTCCATAGCGCTACGCCGAGCTACATAATTCTACACCGTGCTACATAGTGTTACGCCAAGCTACAAAATGCTACGCTGTGCTACGTTGTGCTACGCCATGCTACTAAAGGCTACACTGTGCTACGTAGTGCTACGCCGTCAACAAAGTGCTACGCTGTGCTACGTTGTACTACGCCGTGCTACGCTGTGCTACGTTGCGCTACGCCAAGCTACAAATTACTACGCTGTGCTACGTTGCGCTACGCCGTGCTACATAATGCTATGCCCTGCTACAAAGTGATACAAAAGGCTACGCTATGCTACAGTCGCTACGACGTACTCCGCAAAGCTACACCAAGATACACAATGCTACGGCATGACATTTATTCATAGGCATTTCTTCATAAAATGTATGCATTATCATTCTCTAATTTTGAAGACGATAATCGCCTTGCATTTCAAAACATAATCCACTCGTAGCATCCTTACCTATTCATTTTATTCTAACTCCTAAACATTCAACAGAATCTAAATAGAGATTAAGGAATAAACATCGAAAAACATAATAAAAGTTGCTCGCTGCGCTTGGCAGGCATGGGGCACGAGGCACGAGGCACCGAGGTATAAAGACAGTCGCAATCGGGCGCCCCTTGCTCCGATTAATTTAAATACCGAGCATTCCACAGACTAGGGGACGGATTTGAATTTGGCATAGAAGTTTTTGTTCTTCCTTTTTTCGTACCCGAAAACCGGGGTACATATAATGAATATCATTCAAGTTCAGGCTGCTAGTTGAACGACGCTGTTTAGTAATAACTGACAGGCTAATTAAGCCCAGTTGGCTGCAGGTACACCGGAAACCATCATTTAAATCGGAAAACGTCACCAACTGTGTGTTTAAAAAAAAAACCATTAAACGACAAAAGACTGATCTATTTTTTGAGGGAGTGGGCCGTAATCCACCACGCGAGCCTAGTTGGTGGATGTCACATGTCTTCGAATTTTTTGTCCTAAGACATGCCGGTTTCCTTACGAGGTTTTCCTTCACCATTTTGAGAGCAGTGGGGATGAAATAATTTACACATAGTAAAGCGCATACCTGCAGTGCGATTCTGTACCCATCTCACCGTCATTCCAAATAATGCTAGGGATTGACACTATTGACAGCTCACTCTAAGCTCACTTCAACAAACTTTTCACGGTGAGATTTTTACACAATCGATCGGCTGAGTTCGAACCTACACAACTCCGCCGTTACCAGAATTGTAAAATTCACATTGGTTCTTGCCTGATGTGCTATGCAGCTATGCTGGATGTGAAAGCTAAGCTACAAAACTATGTGACCGTTTCTACTAATGCTAAGCTGTGTAGCGGAGCGAGTAAGATGTGCTATGAAGATGCGCCGCCGCGAGGCAGCTGTGCGAGGAAGATGCGCAGCTCGAGCCATGCGATTCATCGATAGTAGGGAAGGTACAGGAATGTGTAGAGACAAAAAAATTAAAACAAGTGCAAAAACATAAAAATAGAATATACATCACGGGTACCCGAGTCCGCGCCCTACACAAAGGAGACAGAAATTTATAACGTCGGTAATGTAGGGCCGCGCCCCCCGCCACTCTATACAAGTAGCAAAGTAGCCGGCAAATGGACAATCTTATCGCAGGAGCCACTATTAACTAATAATAGTTAACTAACAAGTGTTGGACAGTTAAATAATGCTAATTTAAGGTTTATAAGAGTCATGGCGCTGAAGTGGCAGTGGGCTACTAGGTTTGTCGAAGGACCGATGGCAGGTGGAGCAGACGAGTCCTGGAGTGGAGACCGCGTATCGGAGAGCGTAGTGTGGGACGCCCACCAGATAGATGGACGGACGACCTAAAGAAGGTGGCTGGGACAGACTGGATGCGGATGGCGGAGGCCTATGGCCAGCAGTGTACTACTATAGGCTGAGTTGATTGAAGATGACGGCACGTTTGGCGCAGTGGTTAAGCGATTGACTGCTGCGCTGCATGTCGCGGGTTCGATTCCCACACGGAACAAATATTTGTATGGCCTACAAAAAAAAAAAAAAGAAAGAGTCATAGTGGCCCAGTGACATCCACCAACCCGCATTGGGACCGCGTGGTGGATTATAACTGCACAGACGTTTAGACCCTTTCTCCAATCAACCTAATTGACGGTTTTTGGAAGACTAACACAAACATTAGGCTCTACTTCGGTGATATTTTTGCAACTATTGGCAACTAAAAATACGTCAGGCGCTGACTAATTTGACAGGACTAAACTAATATTTATCTTCTGTCCTTTTCTAAATGAAATAGAAAGAAAAAGACGCACTGAATTTAAATTTAGTTTAGTTTGTGAACAAAGGAACCGGCGCCACTGTCCGACGAGTTCTTATTAGGATGTACAAGTATTTAATTAGACATTGGATTACCACTTTTAATACCTATTAACTTATTCATCATAATATTATTATCACCACTTCTAAACCACCAAAAGACTCGCTTTAAAAACAGGTCCCTCATTCCCCCAATTCATAACTTGTGTAATAAAAACATATTCCCTTACAAGCAAAGTCCCCCATTAGCCACGCAGGTGTATTGTATTCCCCCTGTTTGTGTAACTTTTGACTTCACTGTCGCGGAGGTCCGGAGGCCTTTTGTCCCCGATTATAATGGGTTGTTATTTTGAACGGGAACTTTGATGAGGTGTTATATAATAATAATTGTTATTTTCTGCGAAAATAAGACTGTTTTCTGTGTTGTTATTCTCTAAACCAGGGATGAGCAACCTTTGGAAAGTTGCTGGCCAAACCATCAACATTCTACCAAGCCTTTTCCCAACTATGTTAGGGTCGGCTTCCAGTCTAACCGGATGCAGCTGAATACCAGTATTTCACATGGAGCGACTGCCTATCTGGCCCCCACAACCCAGTTACAGGGTAATACGATACATCTAAGTAAGACTGGTTGTCCAGGTCACCGTAGGCGCGGGCCTACGGGCGGTGAGTAATGGGGAGCTCACCGTCCGATCAGGACCAGGCCCGTGCCGGACGGCGCGTATGTGTTCCACGCGCGCCTCAAAGAGAAGTCAGCAGTTGAAGGGGCCCGATAGGGCCGAAGACTGCCAGGTTAGCGGGATCGTCCGAAAGGGTTACCGCTGCCCTGGAACAGAAAGGACTAAGGAAGGAACACGGGTGGGTTTTAGTCAGTAAGAGTCTGACACTCCCTTCCAGCGGGAGGGGTCATTTAATGATTTCCCATCCAAAAAAAAAAAGATTGGTTGTCAGACTTTCAGGCTTCCAACGCCCTGTAACGACTGTTGACCAAGAACGGCAGCCGGGACCAACGTGCTTTCTGAGGCACGGATGGGTATCAGTATGTAAAGATGGTTACCCATCCGCGGACCGACCGCGGCAAGCTTAGCTTAACCTGATCAGTCGACCCATGCGGTTGTTGGAAGCCACGAGCCCCTGGCATGCCTATAATAACGAAAATTAATAACATGATTCAAAAATACCTACAATATACAGATAGCTTTTACAAAAAACTTGAAACAAGAACCTTGTTCAATTTGAACATAGTTATTCTGGAGTTCACATCAAAGCATCAATATTAAATTATTTCATAAACTGATTCCCTTTGATCTCACTACGAGGGGCGAAGCACGAGCCGACGGTAGATGGGGGTTCCGCATATTGAACGCCAGCACTAATTGCGTAACACACTATGAATCACTATCTGAATCATTTTGAAGGATATTGCTAAACCATTGCTTCATGTGTCCGAAAAATTTGTCTGCTCAACAACGTACCTAAATAACGCAATGAATGTTGTTGAACTGTCATAATGAATGCTATTCTTACTGATAGTGTGTTACGCTATTACCCTGCTAATCCAGTGAAACCAATTACGAATAAGGTCTAAATACATAATTATATGAGAATAGCATCGTGCGGAAACCGGCACGTCCTAGAACCAAACATTTGAAGATATGTGATACGCACCTGCACCCTAATTGCGGAACACTCTATCAATCTCAATCTGAATCATTTTGAAAGATATTGCTAATCCATTGCTTCATATGTTCGTAAAATTTGTCTGCTCAACAACGTAAATAATGCAATGAATGTTGTTGGACTGTGAAAATGAAACCAATAACTACTGATAGTGTGTTACCAATTACCTACCCCGCCGCACTGGGCCCGCGTGGTTGTTTACAGCCCACTCGCTCTCGGAGAGGAGGCCTGTGTTCTAGGAGTGGGAACAATATTTGAGAATGTGTGTGAAAGAAGGTACAGACGCCAGCACATCAAGCTACTACAATCTGTTAAATTTCTTTAATAGATTTTAAACTTTATCTCTAAAGCGGTAAGGTTGATTGGGAATGTTTGACAGTTTCGTGTAGCGCGACCTGGTGGCGTCTGTACGTAGCTGACTGTACCGTCAGTGAACGGTTCAATGCATTCAATCAGTTATGGAATATTCCCTATCTACCTGGATGGTTCTGTGATTGGTTCATAACATCTAAGTGTTCCCTTAATGAATTAGGATTTAGCGTATTAACCACGGTCTGCTATAGGTAGGAGCACACGCGTGGTAATAACAGCAACGTGCAATAGCTTTAATTTTGACAGTACAACAACATTCACTGCGTTATTTACGTTGTTGAGCAGACAATTTTTTCGAACATATGAAGCAATGTATTAGCAATATCCTTCAAAATTATTCAGATTGTGTTTGTTAGTGAGTTCCGAAAGCTGTTTGCTGCAAGGCAAATCAGGTTATCGAAATGAGTCATTTTCGATGCAGCTGTTGATTGATGTTCGATACGGTACAGAAGCGTAACGGGGTGATTTTCAAAATTTCTGTACATTTTGTTGTGTGAAAACGTCTTCGTGAATATTATCAAGAAAAATGCATTGAAGTGATCAAACTAGTATTATTATCCTAGAGCAACATTTTTTCCAGATGGGTTTCAACATTTCAGATCATAATAATAGGTAATTAACAAAAAAAAAGATGTTTACTTCTTAAGTCTCATAAAAGTTTCATATAGCAACCTCGTGTCTCTAAGCACAAGCGCGTTACAAAAAAAATCATAAAGAAGAAACTACTCACATATTTACATGTTCTAGTTACACAATGTCTTTATGACTCTAATTATGATGTAAATTATATAAAATATAAATAAATAACCTAATGTATAATAATAATAACATTATTTAAATATATGTCTAACATTTCGTTCATTTTTGTTATTATTTTTTGTAACACCAATATTAGTACATATTTGGGGTTTTCAACTGGCAATACTCTCCATTTAAAATCGTCCAATCAGATGACAACTGAACGTCTTTCCACCATTTTGACAGCGTGTGCCACCAACAAGAAAAGTGTGTTTGTTCCTGTGCAGTGTTTTTTCAACAATAAATTGTTCATTTTGGTTTTTCAGCTATAAAAACAACGGTAAGGCTATCTCTTATTATTTTTGCGTAAATATAAAGAATAATTTTGACTAACTATGAAAAAGAAGCTGGATAAATCCAATAAGATTCTTTCTAACCTCCAAATGTTTGAGGTTGTAATTCAACTCATGGTTGATTTCATTTTTCTAACGATTTGTTACGTTTTTTTGTTGCGTAACAAAAATGATGTAACAAAAATGAAGTAAAGCCGATTTCATACAGCATTATTATGTTTATTTACAATTTATTATTTTTTAAATATTTCAAAAATAAAATAAGCAATATAACATTCATTCATAATTTTTCATTCATTCATTCATTCATTCATTTCAATAAGTAATTAAAGGTCTTAGTGACAATAAGAAATACACAATTTTGAGACTGATTTTATGACTGTAATCAATAGACTGATTATTATTATTAATAAATTATTAAAATGCGATTTCGTTGTTTTAATTATCTTCTGTGAAATAGCCCTTATATTTCCTTTTTGTTATTTTTTTGTGACATTGTTCATTTTTGTAACGGTATTCCTTTTTGTTTCATTTTTGTAACTGTACAAAAATTTTGAAAATCACCCAACGAGTAGTTACGAATAGCTAATCCTCAGCTAACCTCTCCAAGGCGAGATGCTAAAAAATTTCGAGCTCGCTTCGTTACTCCTGCATGATACTTTCTCTTATTTCTTCAGCTTTTCTGCATAGGTCTACAAAGGAACTCCTATTTCTATATTATATACATTGACAAAAGAAATTTGACCTCTCCACGGCGGGGTGCCTGGCCTGTAATTAGGTATGGCGCGTATTTTTGGTGTTCCCGGAGATGCGAATCTGTTTTAAAAATAATTTCAGTACTTTTTATACGAGTGCCGAAAGGCAGGTAGGTATGTATTAAAAAAATTGTGTTTTCTCTTCATCGCGTACGGAACCCTAGAAATATCCAATAACAGGGCGCGACGCGGCAAAGCATACCGCGGTGCGCAGGGTTGCCATTGTGATTTTGTTATTGTTTATTTTTTAATATTTAGTTATCATGTTTTGCTAAATAAATCAGGTGCATTTTCTTTTAAAATAGTTTAAGTAAAGACACAACGTAATCCTATTCACCATTTTAGTTCAGGCACGAATGTTTCTCTCTGAGAAAGGGGGGCGAGATTTCTCACGCCTTGAAAGCCTTTAAAAAAAACCTTCGGCACTATTTTCCCTAAACTCAACAATGATGTGCTTTCTTTTCGAGAATGACTACAACTTTTCTATATAAGGAGTTACGGGCTCGATTTTGATGAAAACTTAAACTGCATCATTGGATTTATGAAAAATCAATATTTCTAGCCAGGAATCCAACCCGTTGGTTTTGAAAAAATAAACACACACACCGTATTATTACATCAATCGATAGTGTAGCTAATTAGGGATCGAATTCTGGGAAGTAATGACATACGGTAGTAATGACACTGTTGATGATTTTAATGTAATGAATGAATGAATGAAATGCACCGATCCCAGCGTGGTTTGACCAGACACGATTAATCGAATGAACCCCAATATTCGCACTAGCTCCTGTAGCCTCATGTTCATGGTGCTAGAGCGACCATTGCATATCAAGGAGTAGACCGGGGGACGCAGTTTTTGTAGGGAAGACGTGCCCATAGGAAAGGTAGGATTTAAGAGCCTACCGGATATGCATCCTTAGAGTAAGCATTGCACTAGTGGAGAGATGGGTGATTATTATCTATTACCTCGCTGCGAGGTCGTTATAAGATCCCATATCTTATAACGACCTCGCAGCGAGGTTGGATGGAGGTTGGTTCAGGTCGAGCTTCACCGGTGAATCTTTTGGCGGGGATTAAAACCATGATTTAATGCAAATAAAAATATTCTTACTGTTAACAGAATCACAACACATAAAACTCCACTCCCCACAACTAAATATTATGTGTGGCAACCCCGGTTGGTAATTATTACATTCCGCGGCTTCGGGCTGCATTCACTCGCAATATGATTTGTAACGAGGGACGTCGAGCTATGCTGTGCCAATGCTACAGAATGATTATATTATGTACTAGTTGAATCCTCTAGTTACCTAATGTAAGAAAATAATGCTATATAAAGGTAGGGTCTCTCAGGTCCCTACTACGTCCCTACTTAAGAAAGCCTGAGCAAGTAAGCTGGGAACATTTTATAGTACGTATTTTTTGGAAAATAGTCAGTCAGCTCACTCGAGTAAGTGATCGTCGCAGCCAATGGATTGCAGACGCAACCATTTTTTCATAATCATAGGTAGTGAATACAGTTCTTATATTAAGGTTCATAGGTCGCTATGTTATGCCAAGAGGCGTACAAATATGGTTGCATGCTAAATAAAAACAATATGGAATATTATTTACAGTCAATGCATAAAATAACATAAATTACAATTAGTCACAATATTCAATAAAACTTTGTTTGTTCAGTCAAATAAATAAATAAGTCTACATTAATTTATCATTCAGAAATTCATCAGTCGCATACTAACATTTTTGAATTAAGTAGGTAATAATAGTTTTAATTTTTTTTTTAAATTGTGTATCTTTCAAATTTTTTATGACATCTGGTAATTTATTGTAAATGCGCGGTGCCATTGTGGGTGCGTTAGTGCATTGCCACCCTAGAGACAAAGCTAAATGTCTCATGTGCCTGCAATTACACAGGTACCGATATTCGATAGACTAGAACACGGCATCGCTTCTTGCCAGCAGAGACAGGGTTCACGATACTTCTCTCTCTCCTACTCAAATCAAATCAATTTATTTGCGATAAGTGTTGGTAAGTATATTACAATATCTGTCTTAACATACATATATTATAATATTATTGTTAGGAATCCTTAACACTTAGTCATATTACTGTGACATGCAAATATTTGTTTTCATAATTAATTAAAATAATATAAGAAATCGATTAAAACAAAATAATAAAGTTATGATTCTATTAAAGTTATTAAAATACTCTCGGTTGTATGTTGTGAGTTCGAACCCTGTCTGGGTTTACTTTGTGTATTTAATTTCATCACCACTGCTGCAGTGGATACCAGCTGATCGTTTCTGTAAAAATTTCACCGTGAAAAGTTAGGTTAAGTGAGCTTAGAGTGAGCTGTCAATAGTGTCAATCCCTAACATTAGTTGGAATGACAGTTCACTCCACGCTCACTTCACCCAAGTTTTCACGGTGAGATGATTACAGAATCGCACTGCTGTATTTTACATGGAGCGACTGCCTATCTGACCTACACAACCCAGTTACTGGGTAACACGATACCCCTTGGTAAGCCTGGTTGTCAGACTTTCGAGCTTCTGACTACCCGTAACGACTGTCAAAGGTCTATGAATAACAGCCTGGACCACAGGCTTAACGTGCTTTCCAGGGCACGGAGGGGTCTTGGTATGTAAAGATGGTCACCCGTCGACGTACTTCCAGTCCTCCATCCAGTCTCGGGATGTAATGGATCACGTATCCACAGACTGACCTTCGTTCGACCCGTGCGGATCGAATCTAACATAGTTGAGAAAAGGCTATACTTAATCAGCCCGTAATGTCCCCATTGTTTTTTTTTTCTCTTTATTTGTTTTAGGAACTTTTAACAATATGTTTCACTAGTTCCATCATAAACTAATCTAATTAAAACAAACTTACAAATTAACCAATGAATATACCAATGCAGCCTCTGGCGTCATTGGTTTTGCTAAGATCATATTAAATATGCCTACATCTAACTTATTTATATTTAGTTCAATACCTAACGCACTTCTTTCAGGCCCATTGCTGATACACTCCACCAAAAGGTGATAAACATCTTCTACTTTATTATTAAAGTTAGCCGTAGCACGTTGGTAACTTCTTTCAGAATTCGTTCCGCACACATGCCACTAAGGAGCCTTTGCATTTCTGATGAAGAAGGTGGAATCTCCGTTCTGTTTAGTCCCAATTGCTGGGACACAGGCACTCACTACACTCTTCGAGAGTGAGTGGGCACGCATCTACCGCGCGAACCCAGTGCGGGTTGGTAGATGTCACATGTCTTTGAATTTTTAGTTCATGCCGGTTTCCGCACGATGTTTTCCTTCACCGTTTCGAGAGCAATGGTAAAGAAATAAATTACACAAAGTAACGCGTCTGTCGGCCGATGGCCGCTGCAGCAGACGAGTCCAGGGGGTCTACTCCGAAGTGCAAAGTGAGAATGTTCGGATCGGACCGACACATGGCTGAACCGAATATTATTGAAAAATGCGAAAAAAGTTCGGATCGGCTCAGTTGGGTCGGGACCATAGTCAATATTTGAATGAGTGTAGGATCGGAACCGACCGAACCAAATACTAACTTCGTAGCAGGAAACGGCCGAACATTCGGCCGATACTACTTCGGAGTAGACCCCCTGCAGTGGAGACCGCGTATCGGCAAGTGTGGGACGCCCCCCAGTTAGATGGACGGACGACCTAAAGAAGGTGGCTGGGGTAGACTGGATGCGGAAGGTGGAGGGTAGGGTGTTGTGGCCTGGGAGAGGCCAGAAGTGGACTGCGATAGGCTGAGTTGATTGACTGATTGAAAGTGTCTGTCTGGGTTCGAACCCACTACCTAAAACTCGTCGTCGGGGTCGTTACCACTGGGTCACCATTGCTTTCAAAAGCTAAGCACAAGATGGTAACTTGGTCTGTTAAAAATGCCGCCTCCATTTCTCCAAGCTCCAGGACCTCATTCAGTGCTCTCAGCCGGTTCATGCCGCCATGTCGCTATTAATTATTATGTTGTTACAGAATTAATAACGCTTGTTGTTAATAGCCAGATTGTTACAAATTGCGACGCTTAAATAATTTTCGAGGGTATTCAATTATTGTATTGAAAATATACGTTTTTGGTTTACAATTTAGGTTTTTGGTGGCTGTGTTTTGTGTTAATTTAATTAGAAGAACAGAACAATACGACTTGTTTCCCAGAAGGGTTAGGCAGGGAGGTAGCTATAGTAGTATACCCTCATTTCGCCATGAGTCCCATGTAATAGGGAGCCTGCTGCCATCCACAATCTAGGCTGCTACTGAGAAATTCCAGAAAAAACCCAATAACGATTTGCCTGGCTTGGGAATCGAAACCAGGAACTCATGCTCAGCAGTAGCGCTTGCGACCACTAGAGCAATCGAGCCCGCTACACTGTTTTCACTTATTCTGGCTCTTCACACCTATTATCCACCTACAAAGTTGACCAAACTGAAGAGTTTTCCGAATAGAGCGGTAGAGGTGAGTCTTGGAGAATTTTTTTTTTTTATTGACAATGGGCTCACTCTTGACCTCAATCCAGCCCAGAGGCAGGGATGAGATCTACGGTGGAACGAGCTTGAACGAATTTTATCTATTTCGGACCCCGGAACTCATAATAAAAAGAAAAGAACATGGTTTCCACAAGATTTTGCCGAAAGTATGTGTCGCGCGACACATACTTTCGGCAAAATCTTTATATATCTTTATATCTTTATATAAGGACTATTCCTGCTTGCAGCGCATATTATTAGTCGACCTAAAAAGGATCCTCTTTTGTTTTACGTACGGACGCAGTTCTTTGTGGTCATTATGTGCACGGGATTTTGTTTTCAAAATGGTCGGGTATAGGTTTTGGCGATAGTAAATTGCTCGTAGTAGTAGATCGTGCACACAGGTATTAATTTGATATGCGACAACGCCACAAGGTGGACCGACTACGACTACTTCATTGGAACTGATTTTAAGAGATATCCGAGTGTCGGACGGGAACTAAAAGCTCTAAAAAAACAAAATAAATAAATAAAAAAGGTCCCTCATCAAAGCTTTTGCAATATTACTGCCAAGTAAAATTGCAAAAAAAAACTTCATCTGTCAAAATCCCTTTCCCGCCATGACACTTGACCATAGACAAAAATGTAATTGTTTCCCCGACACGTGTTGCCACTCTAGCGACATGTTTTCCCCTATTATCGGGGTAATGTCGCCGGCGCGGGGAGGGGAGGCCTACAATGGATGACAAATTGCCTGACGACAAAGCGCTACGGTTTATTGGGCTCCGTTATGAGGGTACCGGCGTATTTGTGGAGTAGGAGTGGGGAGGAGTTGTGTTAAGAGCTATAAATATTTTAGCTAATTAAAAAAAAAGTCTTATAACACTGAAATTGGTTCAGAAACGGCTTAATAAACGTTTTAAAATAACCGCTAGATAAAGACGACACTACCATAGAAGCGACGTCACGACTATGTAACTCCATACTTGCGTCATACTTTCTCAGTCCACAACAAGGATGCGATTAATACCCACTAAAAACTTTGAAAGCGTGTATAGGCCAACCGCTTAACTGAGACGTTGCCTGAGGTAGCAGCGCGGTGCGGGAGGGGTGTGGTGACGTGAAGCGAGAGCTTAGTGATTCGTCAACTTGTGACAATTACTACCCCTTCCGCACCACGCAGCTACCTCAGGCAACGTCTCAGTTAAACGGTCGGGTATAGCTTCTCCAAAACATCGATTTTACAATTTTTTTTCGATCATCTTGTTTTACTATGCCTTCCGTGAAATTACATTATTAATTGTTCGAAAATTTCTAGCACAAGTCATCATCTCTATTCTGTCGACTCCATGCCTTCCTCTGCGCCCGCCATGATTCAGTAGGTGGCGCTCGCCACATAATGAGATAGTGAGCTGCGCCGACTGGTTATTGCCAGCTTTAATAACGAAGATAATATGTAAACGAACGATCTACAATAGGCTCTATGGTATACCTTACCAACCTATTAAACAATTTTGTTAAAACTAGGGAGTATCTGGTAGGTAAGATTTTGGCCGAACCTAGCATTCCATAAATATGTAAGCTGTCACGCCCTTTATGCCTGGAGGCTTTTAGTTAGGTGGTAAGTTTTAATTTACATTTTTTTTTTTTGTTGAGTAGGTACGTATAGTTTTTATTGTATGTATTATATTGGCGTGGCTGGCTGACATATGGCAAATAATTTAATTTAATGTTCTGTGTCTTGTCATATTAATTACTTTGCATACCTAGTATTGTATACCAATCAAGTATTTTCTAACTGAACAGACAGCTGTGCTGCTGGGGAGTTTGTTGCGCCACTTCTTCTTCCCAGCGAAAGCACTAGGAAGTGGTGAAGGGCGGGCGTTTTGGGGGACTGTCTTTTGGTTTGATTAATCTTGACCTTCGAATAGTGCTGATTCTCAGCCTAATTTGAATAAATTACTTTTGATTTTGATTTGTCGCTGTTAAAGGCAAATAGTAGGCTTAAGGACAAATTTTTCAGACTATTTATTAGTATTGCGGCTTGGCAGCATATAGAAAATAATTATAACTGCGGCACGGGTCGATCAAAGTTTAAGCTACGCTTGCCGAGTTCAGTCCGTGGATGGGTGACCATTTGTAACATATCGAGACCCCTCCGTGCCTCAGAAAGTACGTTAAGCCGTTGGTCCCAGCTCGGCTGTCATTCGTAGATCTTTGACAGTCGTTACGGGTAGTCAGAAGCCCGAAAGTCTGACAACCAGTCTTACCAAGGGGTTTCTTATTATACATTATTCTGTAATGCACACTCATTTACAGGTAACCACAGCTTACACATTATCGAGTACAGTCTTACCAAGGGATATCGTAAAAAAAGAAAAGAAAGAGGCAGTCGTTCCATGTAAAATACGTATTCAGCTGCATCCGGTTAGACTGTGAACCCCAACACAATTGGCAAAAGGCTAGGCAGAGTGATTGTATAGAAGTTAAAAGTTATCTGACTATTGCAAAATCAGCCCTAAGTCATGAAAACATTTTATTTTCATTTTAAGAAGATCTTCATTTGATTGGCTGTTAGTAAATACAGCGTTCAATCAACTCAGCCTATCGCAGTCCACTGCTGGACATAGGCCTCTCCCAGACTGCGCCACAACACCCTGTCCTCCGCCTTCTGCATCCAGTCTCACCAGCCACCTTCTTAAATTCGTCGGTCGATCTAGCTGGGGGGCGTCACAAACGCTTGCCGATACCGGTCTCCACTCTATGACTCGTCTGCTCCACCGGCCATCGGTCCTTCGACAAACACACACAAACCGCGGCGTTAACCTTATCAAATATTTTGTGAATGCTGCGTTCTAAATCTTACTCAACTTGTTTGAGAAAAGGCTCGCAAAAAATACTGGACTGAATACAACGCAAAACGGCGAAAACATCTTGTATAGAGTATTAATAATGCACAAATTTTTCGAATATTAACCCCCTGAATTTATTGGCCTAACAGGAGATTGAATCCAACTGTTGAAAAGCAATAAGCGAACGGAGTCACATAAAAAAACTGGTATCAACATTTTAATATAAGCATCACTACGCTCTCGAAAGTTAAAAAGCGAAAAGATTACCTAGAGATAAAACTAAATAACGCAGATGAAATCAAATGTTCACTAGTATAAAAAAGCAATAAACTAGGGTTGTCAGTTACACCGATTAGGGCACTTAATATATGATCACAGATATTAGCGAGTGGAATTTTAATCACCGCGCAGTACACAGCCCTAAGTGGAAAGTTGACAAGAATTGTTAGGTAGGGGTGGCGCGAGAGAGATATTTATATTTTTTGTCCAATTTTATATTATTCTAAAAGCAATTGCATGCAGCTGAGATGAGAATACTTTGACAAGTCTGAAATAAAAAGTTTTTTTTTTTTTTTTAGAGTTATCTGTGGCGTTACACGAATGGATAGAATAAGAAATGAGTAGATAAGAGGAAGTCTGAAAGTGGCACCGGTAACTGAAAAGTTGTGTGGAAATCGGTTGTCATGATATGGGCATAAGTTACGGAGGAATGAGGAAAATGTCGTGGGTAAAGTTTTGAGTATGAATGTCGATGACTATTAGAGTAGGGGATGACCAAAGAAACGATGGATGGAATGTGTGAATGATGATGACGATAATTTTTTTTTTATGAAATAAACTAGTGCTTGTCTGCGATGCCGCCTGATGGAAAGCAGTGATGCAATCGTTGATGGTAAGAAAGGATATAATAAGGTTAGAAAGGATAGTCTGCCCAGATGGCGGCTATTAGAGGAGTAGGTATGGAAGAAAAAGGCATATTTAAATTGAATTTTTAACATCTTGGTTTGATGGGAAATAACCTGCCGCAGTAATATTAGTTTTTACATATTTTAGGTGATGAAAAAATATTTTTATTTTTATATATATTTTTTTGGCAATATTTGTAATGTGTATATTTGTTCCACAGTACCTACATACTTTTATTTTAAAAGCAGATACTTACGCCAGACACTTGCCCAGCTCTAGCGATCCCTTACATATACAGAACACCATAAACAAACGCACATGAAGGCTATAAACTTAGCATAAGCATAATCAGCTGGGACTCGGGAGGGAGTGGGCTGTAATCTGCCACGCGGGTCCAGTGCGGGTTGGTAGATGTCACATGTCTAAAAATGTTTGGTTCTAGGATAGGCCCGGTTTCCTAACGATGTTTTCCTTCACCGTTTTGAGAGCAGTGATGACATGATTTACATAAAGTAAAGCGCCTGCCTGAGTTCGAACCCACGACCTTCAACTCCTAAGTCGGGGACATTACCAGTAATTATTTATATAATTAATCTTTCCGCACACAAAAAAGGCACAAAGGCAGACTTAAGAGCGTTGACAACGTACGGCATTTCATACAAACTTTCAAGTCCTTGTTTTTCGAAATGCATGAACCGATTTTAATGAAACTTCCTATGCATAAGCAGGATATATAGGTCTAAAAAGTTAATTGAGAAAATTTCCGAAAAATAGTGTTACATGTAAATTCGACCGATTTCAAATTTTTCATAGAAACAGAGATTTCCAATTATATTTTTTTAAATAAGACATTTCGAAAATGTTCTTAACTAACTTTTTAGACCTTGTATCCTGCTTACGCGTAAGAAGTTTAATTAAAATCGGTTCATGCCTTTCGAAGAACAAGGACTTGAAAGTTTGTATGAAATGCCGTACGTCGTAAACGCTCTTAATGCCTTTGGCATTCTCTACCAGTCACCCAGAGGTTGTTAAAAAATTAGGTGGCAGGTGCTATCATTTTGATATTTTTTTCAAAATGTGTAATGCGAACTTGGCAACCCTAACCAATCAGGGGTGCCACAATCAAAATGCGCATCATCCGATTGCGGAGTACTTTTTGTCGACTGCGCTCCCCTGCCGTCGCAGATTCATTATATTTGCGAGGAGAGGCCAGGAGAGGGAGGGGAAACAGAGGGTACCATTTTAATATTGTTTTCTTGCTCACAGGGGACACGTCATTGACTTTGACAATTATTGTAACGTTTAATTGTGAGGGTAGATTAACAATTGATGTTTTTGTATTATTACATTTATTACATACTCGAGTTTGTTATGATTTTTTAATAAAATGAGGGTAGTTGGGATTATTTGCTCTTTTTGTCAGGTGGATTGAGTTTGGTAAGCATTTGATCGTATGCCAAGTGGTGTAATTGCATTCCTCTTAAAAGTAATAATATTGTGACGGCACGGTTGGCGCAGTGGTTAAGCGATTGACTGCTGCGCTGCGTGTCGCGGGCTCGATTCCCGCACGGAACAAATATTTGTATGACCTACAATTAGTTGTTGCGGGTCTGGCTGTTTGTGTATGTGAGTTTATATGTCTGTAAACGCACCCACGACACAGGAGAAATTCCTAGTGTGGGGCAACGTTTTTTTTAAAATAAAACAAAAATTTAAAACGTTTTGTTACTGAGTATTAAAGTTTGACAGAATGTAGTAACTTGGTGTGCTGGCGACTGTACTTTGCACTTAGAGAATGAAAGAAAATGCTATAAATACAAATCCTCTTTTTAGTGTGTCGATAGAAAACATTGTTTTTAAAGATTTCTTTTTTATTATTTATTTGGGCCAGTACGTAACCTACTCAGCAACGGTAACGCCATTCGCTTAAGACATTAGGTTTTTCCGTAGTTATGTAAACTGCGGGGAAATTGCATAACACATTTAATTTTTTTTATTTTTTTTTATTTATTTATTTCAGGCGACGACCTTAACCTAAACATACATATTTTTATTATATTATAAAATAGTACTTCACTAGCTAGTTTTGGTGTTGTTCTGTGGTACTTGTCCGCGGAAGCGACGGAACACCACGTCCTGCGGCCAGAAGTCTTCTTCCATGACGACGGGCAGATAACAATTCGGTACACGCACCACGAACGCCTTGAAGTTGACGTTGCGGTGCGACTCCAGTAACTGCACCCTCGGCGTGTACCTCGTCTTCTATTACTACGACAATTGATCGCAATTTCTTTAATTTTGACAGTACAACCATGTTCATTGCGTTATTTACGTTGTAGAGCAGACGAATTTATTTAACCTATGGAGCAATGGATTAGAAATATCCATCAAAATTCTCGGATTGTGATTGGAACTATGTGTTACGCATTAGGGGTGCAGGTGGAATACGGCGCAAGATGAAAGGTGGACCATTGCCTGCGAGGAGACGCCGCAAATATGTCACATCCAACTGGTTTAATTAGCCGTTTAGTTAACCGCCTAGCCTTTTAATCCAACGGCAGCCGAACAACTAACGGTCTGAATGATATTCAATAAATTATAGTTTAGGTTGGAACTGTAACCAATCACGTGCGAGCCGAATTGGTCACAGTAACTAAGCCAGGGCACCCCGACCAAAATGGGTTAGGTTAGAACTGTGATCAACCGCGTGCGAGCCGAGAGAGCGAAGCGAGGCGAGCTCTACAGCGCAGGCCACACCGCCAGCTAGCGGGCGGGCGGGCTAGGCGTCCGAACATTTTTTCATACTTCGGTAGCTTATCTCTGTAGTTCGCGGTGTGAACCCAAGTATGAAAAAAGGTGAAACGATGCCTCGCTCGGCTCGCCCGCCCGCCCGCCAGCTGGCGGTGTGGCCTGCGCTTACTTCCGAAAAGCCAGGCGGTTGACTAAACGGCTAATTTAACCAGTTGGCTGCGACATATACACTGAAGATCGGCAGGTTAATTGCGTAACGAACTGGCGCTAGTAGTGGTTTTCATTTTGACAGTTCAACAACATTAATTGCGTTATTTACGTTGTTGAGCAGACAACTTTTTCGAACGTATGAAGCAATGGATTTGCAATATCGTTCAAAATGATTCAGATTGTGATTGATAGTGTTTTCCGCAATGTGTTCAAGGTGCAGAACCATTCGAGAAACCCCATCTGTGGAGATGGCCTTTGCTACGGCCGACCTACAATTAAAACATTTATGTTATGCTACAAAATATGCTACAAGCAAACAAATTCTTAATTTTTTTTCTTAATGTAAGTAAAGTATGTTTGTTACTTAGTTGTACTATGTGATGTAAGTAATTATGTTAAACTAAGTTTTGTGTTTTTAATGGTGTAAAAATTTAATAGTGTTGTTAATTTTAATTTTTCACATTTGGTTATTGTAAGCTTTAATATTACGAGTAGTTTAAGTTCTTAACTGTCACATTAGGGTAAACCCTGTAATAATAGTTTAAGCTGTTAGAAAAAATAAATTAAAAACACCTTAAAAGTATTTAAAAAAAATAGAACGAGACCGACAGACGTTTTCTAACACGCAATTTTTTAATTTTAATAGGATTTAGGGTAGATTTTTAAATAGTGAGATAACTTTTATCTGACGAATAATTATGACAGTTTGACATAGTTATTTTGTATCATACAAAAACAGCCAAACCGCAATATTTAATCCTCAGATAAAAGTTGTCTGAAAAGTGACCACTGAAAAGCCAGCCCTTACTCACGTCAAGTCAAATTATTTATTTCAAATAGGCACATAATATATAAATGGTACTTTTGAATTTAATCTTTTTTTTCGATTTATTAGGTACTAGCTAATGCGTTGAAATGTTTTTTTTTACTATTTTTTTTTTTAGAATTCATCTTCGGCGCGCACAATAAGATAACAAAGTTTCATTACAATCGGTCGAGCCATCTTCGAATTTTTGCGAGACTAACGAAGGGCATTGTTTTTTATATATCTATACTCGTTATTTTATTCTTATATTGGATATTCTTAACATAGGTAAGTAGATCCTCAATGTCTGCAGCCGTTAAACCATACAGGTTCAAACACGGCGATGTAACCTTCAAATGCAATCACTGGACACGAATAAATCAGTTGATATTAAAACCGGCGGCGTTTAGAATTTATATCTAGACGAGATACAACTCAGAACGATGTTATTGGACGTTTTGATAGATATTCATGGCGTCTATGGTTACCCGTTACCATAAACTATAACAGCAACTAGGTATAGTATGTTCTAAAAGTATCAGTTAGAAGTGTAAACAAACCCTGTTCTGGTTATTTTTTTTAACAGATTTATCTCGACGGGCCCGTGGCTAAATACCTAATAACAGTCGCACAGGTCAACCGATCAAGTTAAGCTACGCTTGCCACGGTTAGTATGTGGATGGGTGAACACCTTTACACCCCGAGGCCTCTCCGTGTTTCGGAAAGCACGTTAAACCGTTGGTCCTGGCTCTCATTCGTGGATCTTTGACAGTCGTTAAGGGTCGTCAGAAGCCCGAAAGCCTGACAACCAGTCTTACCAAGGGGTATCGTATTACCCAGTACCTAACTGGGTTGTGGAGGTCAGATATGCAGTTGCTCCATGTAAAATACTGGTACTCAGCTGAATCCGGTTAGACTGGAAGCCAACCCCAACATAGTTGGGAAAAGGCTAGGCAGATGATGATTTATCTCTCAACTTTATATCTAACCCCGATTTCCAACAAATATTATTTAATAACATTTTATTTGGCGACCCCAAATAATTTGGGATAAGGGCTGGAGAATTATGATGATTATAAATTGTAAAACAGATTATAAAAGTTAACCTCAATTGTCAAATGAAAAACCTCTTCAACATGATTTAAAATTGAAATTTTCGGGTATTCAAATAATTAAATCGAAACACTCAATTTGTAAGTGGCTCTACAAATTGGCATCTACAGCTTCGTTTCTGATCCATTTGTTTACATTTTCGTTAGATACTTCTGGAACAGACCATACTTCTACTGCTAAACCATAGAGAGCAGTGTTAGTAATAAATGATTTTTTTTTTGTAAGTAGATAGGTTTGTTGGTACAAATACTTTTACACGTCAATCAAGTTTAAAAAAAAAATCTAGATGACGTCGGCGTTTCCTATCTGAATAGTTTAAGAAGAAAGGCTGAATCAAACTCAGAGGTCATAGTCTCTTTTAAAGTCCAGACATAATCTTGGTCAGATCATATGAAGGCCATGCAGATCGATGTTATTCTCTAAAATCGTAACTCAAACGGTTTCGAGGTAAGTTTTGCTTTTGAATTGTTTGCGGTCACTTGAGTGAGGTCTACTTCCTAAGCACTAAGTCCGTAGTTTCGACCAAAGTTCCGGGCCATTACAACTCCGAAAACACCCAGATGATATAATTCATTTGTCGTTTGCCGCCTCCATTTTAGTAACCAACTCCTTGTTTTCACAAGTATCGGACGCAGATTATGATATTAAATTGTTTCATGAGAGACGGCAGGGGACGCGGGGCGGGGGAGAAATACAATGGGGGACGGACTTGGGACGAGCAAATACAATTTTAATTAAGAGGTAAATTAGGTTAGCCTGTGTCTGCATGACTTACAGAAATGATAGCTCCATTGTCAACACTTGTATTTGGAACCCTGAGCATCACTCCCAAATATAGATGGGCAATCCACCCACCCGGGTTTAAACCGGGTGTTTTAGGGTTAAAACCCGATTATTTACACCCAAATTTCGAACAAACAAATTTCTAACCTAACCTAACCTAATTAATAAAAATGGATGAAAACGACGTATCGATCAATTTTTTTTTTACTTTATGAGACACTGTAAATATTGAAAAAATTAAAACTAGTTTAAAACATGGCATTTAATTTTTAATTATTTCGCTTCCTGATGTACTCGATGAAGCGCTGCTCAAGAATGTAAACCTCCGTTGGCAATCTATTGAGAAAACCAAACTAAAATTAAAAAAAAAAAATTGTTTATTTGATAACCTTAAACGCGAGTTCATTTGTTTTTAAAGCAAGTTCCGTTTCGCGGATTCACATAAACTCAATCTCACTCTCAAAGAGTCGGTCAGAAACACGAAGCTAACAGTTGCCCATTCCAAAGCGTAGTAGAACTATGGAGAAGAACGGGCAACGGCGGGACGGGCGGGTCTTGCCCGTCTTGCCAGCACATCAAGCTACTACAATCTGTCAAATTTCTTTAATAGATTTTCAACTTTATCGCTGAAGCGTTAAGGTTCAAGGTTAATTGGGAAAATTTGACAGTTTCGGGTAGCTTGACCTGCTGGCGTCTGTACTTTAAATGAAAATCTTGTTACAATATATTAATTAGTTATATCAATCATGATAGAGGGACTGATGAGAGGGTAATAACAGCCGCTTGGTCAACCAGGTTAAGTTTCGCTTGCCGCGGTTGGTCCGTGGATGGGTGACCATCTTTACACACCAAGACCCCTCCGTGCCTCGGAAAACACGTTAAACCGTTGGTCCCAGCTGTCATTCTTGGATCTTTGACAGTCTTTACGGGTCGTCAGAAGCCCGAAAGTCTGACAACAATCTTACCAAGGGGTTTCGTATTACCCAGTAACTGGGTTGTGGAGGTCAGATAGGCAGTCGCTCCATGTAAAATACTGGTATTCAGCTGCATCCGTTTAGACTGGAAGCCGACCCCAACATAGTTGGGAAAAGGCTAGGCAGATGATGATGGTACACCTCGTCACTTCAAACTGACATTTAGAAATGAAACTACAGGCTGGTGCCGATTTTGCATAAATATGTAAGCTGTCACGCCCTTTATGCCTGGAGGCTTTTATTTGGGTAGTAAGTTTTTTTATTTACATTTTAATTAATTATTTTTTACCTTGAGTACGTATAGTTTTATTATATTTGTTGGTATATTGGCGTGGCTAGCTGACATATTATGGCAAATAATTTAATTTTATGTTCTGGTCTTGTAATGTTAATTACCGAACATACTCAAGTATTTTTTTTTTTTTTAAACCTTGCCCCACACTAGGAATTTCTCCTGTGTCGTGGGTGCGTTTACAGACATATAAACTCACATACACAAACAGCCAGACCCGGAACAACTAATTGTAGGTCATACAAACAACAACAACAATAATAACAACAATTGAACAGACAGCTGTGCTGCTGGGGAGTTTGTTGCGCCACTTCTTCTTCCCAGCGATAGCACTAGGAAGTGGTGAAGGGCCGGCGTTTTTGGGGGACTGTCTTTTGTAATTTTGACGTTCAAAAAGTGCTGATTCTCAGCCTAATTTGAATAAATGACTTTTGATTTTGATTTGTGTCTTTGTCACTACGACTGTTGAAATCTAGACAGTTCCCGTCTAGATTCTGGTGCCGAGGTTCGAAAAGTACTATTTTGAGACCCGTCTATGGACCTCTCGATAGAAGACCTGACCTTTCCTGCCAGATCTTATGCTAGTCAATTCCTGTAAAATTGCCATATTCTCGTCTACTTTTACAGAAAGCTGGAAATATTTTCTCCCAAAACCGTACCTGCTTCAATCAAAGGCTTTTACCGACCGCAAATCACTGCTAAACCACACCCCTCCAATCTGGTCCCGCCTACTTGACGCATGCGCGTCACCAGCCAATCAGAGCACCCCAAACTCACCCCCCTACAAGGGTAGCAACTACCCTCCCCAATTGACCGCTTACGGTGTCATTTTTTGCGCGCCAAACCGATCGCTCGTAGCCACGCCCTAACAAATTTAAAATTGTGCCCCTTTTTAAATCAAAAACCACAAGCCAATATCGCTTTGCAAGCCGAACTGAACAGTCGCATCTAAAATTAACTACCTAATTAACCATTAAACTAACAAATTAACCCAATAAAATTAACTGACGGACTATTTAGTGAGATGTGGAATAAAATAGTGATTAAAACAATTAATAAAAAATGAAATTTAAATATTTCGAAGTGAATTGAAGATTATAATGATGGAACAGAGGCAGAATTCGAATTTGTATCCGTCGAATTTAACAGACTTGCTGGCGGTGTCGGCGTACCAGCAAAACGTAGACCAACTGTCGGCAATATCCGACGGCGAAGACAAATACAATGCGGACGGCTACACCGACACGGTCGACCGTTTCGCCGAAAACGCCGACAGGTCTTCATCACCAGTGTCTACGTTAGATGACGGTGACTGCAGCCAGTCGGCGTTCGGTGTCGACCTCACAGGGAAAGGAACGAATTTAGCGGGGAAATCTTTCACCATCGCCGCCATTTTGGGTTTAACGAATGCTGACGAAGACGTTATGAACTTGAGTGTGCAGGAGCGGTTGCAGCAGAATCAGAGACAGCTGCAGAACTATTTGTATGCTGGTCATGACGTGCAGAGGATTAATGAAGGTTTCTGCAGGAGTATGGTTGGAGTGCCGACGGGGTTACGACAAGGTAGGATTTAAATATACAATAAGTGATACAACGAACAATGGACTCTCCCGTCTCGTGCTTGCAAGCGCGAATGCTGAGCGCGGGGTCCTGATGGGTTCGATTCTCAGATCAGACAAAGCGTTATTCATGGGTTTTTCATTACGAATTTCTTAGTAACAGTCCGCAGTTTGGAAGTTGGCGGTTTAATACCACCATGGCTCGGAAAGCACGTAAAGCCGTTGGTCCTGCGCCTGATCTCTCCCCGGTCGTGTCGGATTGCCGTCCCGTCGGACTATGAGAGTAAAGGAACAGAGACTGCTCCTGTGTTTGCGCATACACTGTCTTGTGCACTATACATCCCGCGTACCTGGCTAATCTCCGATGAGATTGGCCACCGTGACCGAAATCGGTCGGGAGACTATTGTTATTATTTAAGTGATACATAACCGTACATCAACATAGATGCAATAAGTTTTCGTCTTCCATTCTCCCCTGTCAACCGTCACGCTATCATTCACTCCCTTCTCTTTCATATCATTCCTCACACAATCCATTCACCTTTTTTTTTGGCCTTACTCTCCATTGCCATCCATAAACATTTATATTCGTCACTGTTTTAGAGTCACATGCGTTTTTTCCCTTAATTGTGGTGTAAGGGCGGATTTTTCCAACGTCAGATAATTTTATCTGAGGAACAATTTTGAATTTTTGACAGTTCTTCCACGCAAAATCTGTCAGACGTCAATTTTATTCCATGAATAAAAAAATTCTGTCGATTGAGAAATCAGCGCTACACCCTGTTCATTAGGTTAACCGTTTTTTGACAGCTGTCTTAGAACGTACATCTTCCAGATTACGTAAAAGTTAACTTTAAAATGCGTAATAAAATAAATATATGTATAAACTGCCCTATCTTATTTATAGCTTCTTACAGACATTATAATACCGTACGTGTATCAATCAATGTATTGTGGTGTTGCTGCAATCACTAGTTCCATCTGTCAAAAAACGGTTTACCTAATGGACAGGGTATAAGAGCGATAATCTTGTCAAAGCTAGTCATCATCATTCTCATGTCCTTATGATACAGCTAGCTACTCAAACCAAATTCCTTTCCCACGTAGCGAGGGCATGTATGTCACCTTTTCGTACCGAAATTTTCATTTCAATGTTGTCAATACCGTATAGTCGAAAAAATAATGAGGTGCCGTGCAAAAATTAACCTTATTTATTTACCCATTTATGTACACACATATATGTATAAACAGACAAGAAAAACAGGTACAAAGGAGATGCTTATTTGTAAAGAAATCTCTTTTAGCATACCTGCGATAGGAAAGTAGATAAAGAAAAAAGTAAAAGGTAAAAAAAAAACCTTAAAAAAAAACAATTCACCTAAGGCTGATTTTTCCAACGCCAGATAATTTTATCCGAAGAATAATTTTGAACTTTTTGACAATTCTTCCATACAAAATCTGTCAGGCGTCAATTTTATTCCACGAATAAAAATTATCTGTCGACTGAAAAATCAGCCCTAAAAATAATTAACATCAATAGAATGTGATGAATTATAACGTCATCACAATAATAAATACATACACAACTATGATGAAGTGGAAAGATAGTGTTCTTTTACTCTTCTTTTAAAAACTGCAACAGTTTGACAGTCCCTAATGTCAGGTGGAAGTGAATTGCACACCGCACCACGTGCACTGCAACGGTGCGTTCAGTGTCGTATTAAAACTACTTGATGCCCTAACCAATCCACGCATGTGGGCCCCTATCCACAAGTAAACTAGTATCGGTTTTTTGAAGTTCCAGAGGTTAGCGCGTAACTCTTCAACTTTATTACTAGTATAGATAGATATAGATTTATAGAGGTGGAACAGGGTGTAAAGTTCACTCATACTCCATAGAAAAGGGAGGATCCTCCGACCAGACGGGTGTTGTGTCTGGCGGGCAATCGCCCAACGACTGATGTCGGGAAGTTTGTATGTATTCTAAATTGTGCGGTAAACTCTGCTTGCGAGATGCAGGATTTGCGTGACGTCAGTATGACGCGTTGTTCGCATGTGGCGTTGTAGATACCGCTACAGATTGATAAAACATCGAGTATATCCAACGTCAACGCAACAACATCTCCTGCCGATAAGAAAGAAAGAAAGAAAGAAAATACATTTATTTGGCACAAACTAAAAGACACACAATACACCAGATGCATACATCAGATAAAACAAACAATAAAAAATAAATAAAAAAAGATTAAATAAAAAGTGTGAAGTCCGATGTAAGAAATTAGCAGGAAAGTGTGCCTCACGGCTGCGCCAAAAAGGCCCAGTTCAGCAAAAATGCCAGACAACTAGTGCCTTATAAAACGCGTGGGTTTTCAAACAGCCTTGCCTTTCATTCGCCAGCAAATATTTTTTCCCCCCGAGACGTGATGCCCTAAGCAATTGCTTATAGGCTAATCCGGACTGGGGCCGTTAAGGTGCACGTTTTAATTCCTTGCTACTTACATAATATTTCCCCTTGCAATCTTCCTCTGTACGTTTCTCTAAGTGATCGTTATCATCATCATGGGCAGCCTTGTTCCACCTGCTGCTGAGTGCTAAGCTATGAAATTATGAGATATTCTTTAAATACTGTATTATTTTGGTGTTGATCTATTACTAAATCAAAGGCTTCTGGTCTAACGTCAGAAATGTTGTAGAAATACCCTAAGGTAAAGAAATTGTGAAGAGTTAGAACTGATTGAGTTTATCGAAAGCTTTATTTGACATTTTATTCCTCTTCCATCAACCTTTCGTTTGTTTAGACCTTAGGTTCTCAATGTTACTTTGCCCAACTAATATTGTTTTTTCTCGAGCCCCGCATTTTCACCGACTTCAAAAAAGGAGCAGGTTCACAATTCGACTGTATTTTTTTTTATGTTCGTTACCACAGAACTCCGTTATTTATAAGTTGATTACAGAAATAAATACTGCCTACCACCTAAATAGCTAGGACAACATCATGGTAACGACTGTCAAAGATCCACGAATGACAGCAGGGACCAACTAACGTGCTTTCCGAGGCACGGAGGGGCCTCGGTGTGTAAAGATGGTCAGTGGTCACCCATCCACAGACCAACCGCAGCAAGCGTAGCTTAACCTGATCGATCGACCTGTGCGGCACCAACACCAACAACCTCTTAAGAGGTCATTGTACTCGTCTTTATGAACCACATTTACTCTCTATCTTTTACTAGCTCGAGCTATGCGATGCATCGATAGTAGGGAAGGCACGTACGAGTACTCTGCTCTGCACATAGCTCAACTCAACTCAAATCATTTATTTCAATTAAACCCTTTACACGCACGTTTTAACTGTCAAAATTAAATAGTCGGTCAGTTAGTCAGAAAGTTGAAGCTAGTCGCCCATTCCAAAAACGTAGATCTCTATGGAGAAGAACGGGCAAGAAACTCCACGGACACTCTTTTAAATCAAGATATCATTACAAAATCCTGGGTACATTATTCTTATTGCTTCTTTAGGTGAGAACAATGTAAAAAAGAAACAATTTAAAATATAACATTAAAAATAAGCCCTGGCAGTTAAGAGATGACCAGTCTCAACCAACGGCGCCCGTTCACGAACATGACGCGTAGATCAGCACCACCCAGCTCAACCATTTTGTAGGGAACCTTTTTTTTTTTTTTTTTTTTAAGTTAGCATGACATATTCTCAACTGCCATGCTCTTTCAAGTCAACATCAAAATATCATAAAAAACTGATCCATAGTTCTTACATTTACAAAATTTAAAAAAAATGCTTCTAAATTTATACAAAACTATAGTTTGCCATTTTTTTAAGAGACAAGAGAAAAAAAAATATAAAAAATTACTACCAATCAGGAAGAGGTATTTAATATTGAAGTATTCAAAATTAATAGCTACACCACTCGCCATCCATAGCTCCAATACATGGCACGCATCCTTCCATATAAAAAACAAAGCTTAGTTGAACCCGTTTCCACCAGTGCTCTGCTATGTGGACCAATGAATATGATGCATGGCACATCTCTGGTGGAAAACCAGCCTGACCCACAACCTCGTACATTAGTCGTACAAAATGATCATGATCATCTGCCCAGCCTTTTCCCAACTTTGTCGGGTTCGGCTTCCAGTCTAACCGGATGCAGCTGAGTACCAGGATTTGACATGGAGCGACTGCCTATCTGACCTCCACAACCCAGTTACTGGGTAATACGATACCCCTTGGTAAGACTGGTTGCCAGACTTTCGGGCTTCTGACGACCCGTAACGACTGTCAAAGATCCACGAATGACAACCAGGACCAACGGCTTAACGTGCTTTCCGAGGCACGGAGGGGTGTCGGTATGTAGAGATGGTCAGTGGTCACCCATCTACGGACCAACCGCAGCAAGCGTAACCTGATCGATCGACCCGTGCGGCTGTTATTACCTAGCCACAAGCCCCTCACAAAAAACATCAAAACTCACAAAATATTTCATTGAATTTGTATTAAAATAATTCGCGTCCCATCCCTGTGTCACATTTAATGGGGTGAATAAAAGGAGGGTTTAATTAAAGGCCAAGAGACGTCGCCGTCGGGTCCCCTCCGTCCGCGGATTAATAAAATGATGTCCTCTTTGAGTCGAATGGATGCAGGTGGACAAAATCGGCGGGATTACAAAGTATTAAATCATTTGAAATACGAATGACGATCAAGGGGTTGTTTATTGAAAACTTGTCTAATGGGCATACATCTGTTCTTTATTTAGTTGTAATTAATGTTTGTTTTTGTTATATGTATTTGTAACGTAAATAATTAAAAACTAGAATGCCAATGGGGTTTAATGACCGTTTATCACGTTTTTAGCAAATAAACATTAGCTTTCTTCTATCATTCAAATCAAATCAAATCATTTATTTCTTTGCAAACATGGGTATAGTACAAAGGTGTTTTAAAAAATAAAAAATTAAAAAATAAATCATTACTTCATAATTGTTCGAAAGATGTGTCCGCTCAACAACGTAAACAACGCAATGGATATTGTTGAAGTGTCAACATGAAAACCATTGCTACTATTATACCCTGTCTAATAAGTTAACAGTTTTTTGACAGCTGTCTTAGAACGTAACAATTCCAGATTACGTAAAAGTTAACTTTAAAATGCTTGATAAAATAAATATATAAACTGCCTTATCTTATTGAATTATCTTATTTATGGCTTCTTACAGACATTATAATACCGGACGTGTAACAATCAATGTATTGTGTGCTGCTGTAATCACTAGTTCCAACTGTCAAAATACGGTTTACCTAATGGACAGGGTATAGTGTATTACGCACCACTTTTTTTAATTATTAATATTTTTATCACATCATCAATTCTAGTTCGGTTCGTGCCATACGAAAGATTACACCCATAATTATATTGGATATACATAATTATGTTGGATCATTCGGTTCCCTATAGAATGGTTGAGCTGGGTGGTGCTGATCCACGCGTCATGTTCGTGAACGGGCGCCGTTGGTTGAGACTGGTCATCTCTTAACTGCCAGGGCTTATTTTTAATGTTATATTTTAAATTGTTTCTTTTTTACATTGTTCTCACATATAGAAGCAATAAGAATAATGTACCTACCCAGGATGTTGTAATAATATCTTGATTTAAAAGAGTGTCCGTGGAGTTTCTTGCCCGTTCTTCTCCATAGAGATCTACGTTTTTGGAATGGGCGACTAGCTTCAACTTTCTGACTAACTGACCGACTATTTAATTTTGACAATTCAAAAGTGCCTGTAAATGGTTTAATTGAAATAATTATTTGAGTTTGTGTTTACCTATACTTCCTGAGTACTGTGTAGGGCTGGATGTGCCGGGATGAATCAAACAACGATACGATTACGACTTTAAATCCTAATAATATATTTGACACCCCGTTCTAAAAATGCTTGAATGTTCGAAGGGAAACCGCGCTAAATTATAGCCGGCCTGTACTAAATAAGGTTGACTTTGGTGGACAACCTTTACAGTACCTATACAACTTGTTACCGTGGATTCAGTACACCGGGTCTGAACGGTTGAAGGTTTTCGGCGGTTATTAAAAAAAAGAGAGCTGTGGTGGCTCAATGATAACGGCCGCGTCTTTCGAACCCAGAGAGGCGTTTTACTTTGTGTAAATAATATCATCACCTCTGCTCTCAAAATGGTGAAGGAAAACATCGTGAGGAAACCGGCATGTCCTAGAACGAAGCATTCGAAGACATGTCACACCTACCAACTCGCACTAGGCCCGCGTGGTGGATTACGGCCCGATCCCTCTCACTGATAGGAGGTCTGTGTACCAGCAGCGAGAACGTTATAGGTTGACTATAAAAAAAAATTGCTGTTATATACATTTCGACCTCGTAGGTATTTTTTATATGAGATAGCATATTCTTTTTTATTGTCGGCAAAAAATTTCGACTTAGAATCGTGTGCTGCATTCATAGTTACAGTTTACGCGTCGATGTCCCTGCCTGTATGCTCAGCATAATCTCTGATAATGTTGAAATAAGGATAACAAAATCAATAATAAATATAATTTTCTTGCAGACAGTCCAAGGCCAGAGATGAGGCCACAGGTGGGACAGATGAAGACCTCCAGGAGTCATTCTATGACGTGTTCGAGCAGGTCAGTAGCTTTTTATTCCTTAACTGGTCGCCGGAAAACCATAATTATGACATACATGTTGTATAGAGCGGGGAGAAGTCCCCCAAATACACCTGCGGCTGCAGTCTCGATATTCATAGCGATCGCTTTACGACCGAATTCGGTCGCAAAGTCCTGTCACTCCATACATTACACCTCTCCATTACACCACCTTTGACGGCACGGTTGGCGCAGTGGTTAAGCGATTGACTGCTGCGCTGCGTGTCGCGGGTTCGATTCCCGCACGGTACAAATTTTTGTATGACCTACAATTAGTTGTTCCGGGTCTGGCTGTTTATGTCAACGCACCCACAACACAGGAGAAATTCCTAGTGTGGGGCAACGCTACAAAAAAAAAAAAAACCTGTCAATCCGGGACTTAGCGCCCGAATTCGGTCGCAAAGCGATCGCTGCAGACTGCAGAAGCTGGACGTACAACCTAAAAAAGGCGATACAGACTGGAAGTGGAAGACGGTGGACCGAAATGAGTTCGCTTTCGTATATTGTGAGCGGTCAGAGCGGGGTACGAAGTGAACTTTAGGACGGTTTCACATTAGGAAGGTAGCATCGTGATAGTAGCGCGGCAATAGTATGATTATAGTGCAAAGTTATTCAAAATCAGAGTCACAAAATGTTTTCACGTTTCTATGGGGTTTTTTTACGCAAACCGGAGGCTGTCGGCCGACGGGCAATGTTTTTCGAAGCCTAAAGTTAGTCTGCGTCATCGCAAATTCACCCATCGTCATCAACATCAGCCTGTCGCAGTCCTGCTGGACATAGCCTGTCCTATTGCACGCCATTCAACTCGATTTTCGGCAACTCTCATCCAGCTATTACCAGTCATCCTGCGAAGATCGTCGCTGGAATTAGCCTGAGTGCGTCCCACCTTACGATTACCCATTACCTACCCGTTCAAGGAATAATCAGCCTATAATGTTCCCACTGCTGGGACACAGGCCTCCTGTCGGTGAGAGGGAGTGGGCTGTAATCTACCACGCGGGCCCGGTGCGGTTGGAAGAAGTCGCATGTCTTCGAATTGTTGGTAGCACAGCTAGCACATGCCGGTTTCCTTCACCGATTTTTGAGAGCAGTGGTGTTGAAATTATTTACACAAAGTTAAGTGCCTGTCTGGGTTCGAACCCACGACCTACAAGTCGTAAGCCCCCGTTACCACTGGGCCACCACTGCTCGTTTAGGGGATACAGGCGTAATATTGTGAAATTCAGGTTAAATTCTCAGGTTCAGTTGAAAACCAGCGTCAGACACTAGTCTGGCATTTTTGCTGAACTGGGCCTTTTTGATGCAGGCGTGAGGCACACTTTCCTGCTTATTTCTTACATCGGATTTTACACTTCCTATTTGATTTTTATTTGTTGCTATCTGAAGGCCAATTCTCGTAATTTAAACGATCAAAATCTAGTCGCAGTCTCGCAGTCTCATCTCGGCGCCAAACAAATGTCAAAAACTTGTCAAAATGTAGGGAAATTAGAGGTATTTTTTGACAGATTGAGACTGAGATCAGACTGTGAACGTTCTTAAAATTACGAGAATCGCCCCTCTGACGCCATGTATCTGGTGTAGGATGGTGTATCTTTTGGTCTGTGCTAAATAAATGTATTTTCTTTCTTTTTCTTTCTTTCAAATTTCGTAATATTGTGTATTTTGTTGACCAGTTCCGGCAGAAGTAAGAGGATACGAACTATATTCACGCCGGAGCAGCTGGAGCGACTGGAGGCCGAGTTTGAGAGGCAGCAGTACATGGTGGGGCCTGAGAGGCTGTACCTAGCACATGCGCTGCAGCTTACTGAGGCACAGGTGAGCTACGTTTTGATTCAACCTTTGTTTTTAGTCGAAAAGTTAAAATAGATGGAAGAATAGAATAGAAGAATTCTATCCATCCTTAAAAAGTAGGTATATACTAAGAATAATCTTAATAAAACTGTATTAAACCACTGACCATTATACAAGTACGCTGGACTAAATATGCTATACGAAATGACAGTGGTTTTTTGTGCTGATTCGAATCGCCTGCACGCTCGAGCGTCTCGGGAACTAAATTTGACACATTGCATTGCCGCAAATGGTTGTCATTTTGTTTTGTATCTAACGATTTAGGTCTAAATCGTGGAATAAGACTTTTTTGTGTATTTTGTGTTTACTACGAGATATTTAGAACATTTGTATCATGAGATTAAGCGCATGTTGTAAAACTGGCTATCAAAAATATTAGTACCACAGACGCTCACGTTGATGTCAGCTCCAAAATGCCGAAAATCAAATGTCTTCATTTTTTCATCGATAGTATGAAATCCAGCGTACTTGTTTATTATAGGTCACTGTATTATACACATATTTCCATAAAACTTCTCGGTTGCTCGCGCCGCTTTCTGACTTATGTTCACGTAGTCATTATCACCATTTATTTTTTTTATTTTGAAAATCTTAACAGGCCTTTTGCAACTTTACAGCAATGATGTCACAATCCTGTTTCTGTTTTTTGGTTTTGTATTTGTCCTCGTAAGTGTACTGTGTCTACTCTGTGTACTGTGTCTTGTTACTCGAAATAAATGATTAAATTAAATTATGCGATTGCAGTTTTCGTCGATGGCTGTTTTATCAATATCATCTATTCAGTGCTATTTCCTAAGGCCTATCAGATCTCTATTAAATAACGTTATTTGATCCACTAAGGGTTGATTTTTCAATCGACAGATCATTTTTATTCGTGGAATAAAATTGACGTCTGACAATTTTTCTATGGAAGAACTGTCAAACATTCAAAATTATTCCTCTCATAAATTTATCTGGCGTTGGAAAAATCAGCCCTAAACGATACATTTATGTAAGGATGTGTGTTACCTCATGTTTTATTTACCGAATGTCAGTGTTGTCTATGATTTACGTAATAAGTAAATTGCTAAACAAAAACTACAGAATTAAAGATGCAGTGCATCTAGCGGGCCCCCGTAATGTGTCTGATAACAAACTCGTTTAAAAACCTCCTTTTTTCCATTTAGGTGAAGGTGTGGTTCCAGAATCGGCGTATAAAATGGCGGAAACATCACCTAGAGGTGACGCAACAGCGACTAGCAGTTCTGCAAAGACATCAGCCACATGATCGAGATGATGACATATAAAGTACAGGCCCAAGCCCCCCGCAGGCCTATGGAGCCCTACGGGAGGTGGTCTAACTGCAATCCCGGAAAGTGCAATTGGAAATCCACAAAAGTGCACTTGGAAACCTGGAAAGTGGTACTAGAAATTCGAAAAATGCAACTGGAATCCCAAACAAGCAATTGGAATTCCAAATAGTTCAACTGGAAACTTAGAAAAGTGCTGGGTGTCCGGAAAGTGCAACCGGGTTCCAGAAAAGTGCAACTGGGTTCCGAAAAAGTGCAAACGGGTTTCAGAAAAGTGCAATTCCAGAGACTTCAATTAGTGGAACTGATTAAAATTATTGAAAACTCTCAGTGATAGTGTTAAGTGATTGGTGATGATGATCAAAAACTATTATTTATAGTGATGATTTGGACTTGAAAATTGTGATGATAGAAAGTGATGTTGGAAAAACGAAAATAATTAAGTAGGTATGCCGATTCAAATCATGGGAACTTCAGTATGGACACACTCTTTTAAATTGATGATCAAATAGTTACTGTATCATATACAAAATGACAAACCAACCGATTTATTTGGTAAAAATCTCATCGTGAAAACATAGGTGAATTAAGCTGTCAATCATCATGAAATCAGGATGGCAACCAACCGATTATCCTTTAAAATTAAAGTTCGCGAGCACATTAGCAAGAAGCTGGCAGTATCGTCACAACGGTAATGTTTTCTCATTGTTTGTCTTATTTCTGTTTAGTATGTATGTTCATGTATTTTTGTATATACATATATTTGATTTATAGTTTTAATAGGTTTATGCGTATTTTTATATTTAAAATATTTTTCCTCAATTGTCATGATTATTCTACTACTGTTTGTCTTTGCTTCACCCAAAGGTTGACTGGGCAGAAAATGCCTAGGGCATTAAGTCCGCCTCGCATGTATTTTTATGTACAGACGCCAGCACATCAAGCTACTACAATCTGTCAAATTTCTTTAATAGATTTTCAACTTTATCGCTAAAGCATTAAGGTTCAAGGTTGATTGGGCAAATTTGAGAGTTTCGGGTAGCTTGACCTGCTGGCGTCTGTACATTGATGTGCTTAGTATTAAATAAATAACAATCATTTCAATTTGATACATCAGGTGAAATGACAGCTCACCTTAATTCAATTTAAAGTTTTTACGGTGAGATTTTTACAGAATAGACCCCCTGATACGAAGAGAACTAAATGAATGATTGTACGCACTACTTCTACTGTGTTTAATAATGAATGAATCAACACTTTTATGCTTGAGTACGAGTCTTTTGACTATGTGTATCGTATGTCTTTATTTTATTTTTTATTATTTATTTTTTTTATTTGTAATTGTGCGTTTTGTTTGTGCAGAATAAAATATTTCTCTTTCTCTGTTCGAGGGCCCTTTTTTTGATTGACTCTTTCGTGTTTTGTACAAAGTTATGTCGAAGACAAAGGATACGGTTTTAGTGTTAGCTAAGTCACGGTAAGTGTGATTAATTGAAAATTATTAATAATTATCCATCATTATTAATAATTACCTCATGATTTGGTAAATTTGAATTTAAAATTGAAATTCATCACTTTTAGCAGTTTTTATTAATAATTCACTACTCTCGTCGTTAAAAGTAATATAATAAAATTTGTCCAGTATGTATTTATATAACGTTTTTATTTTCACTTTTTAGTTGTAAATATCAGTGTCAGGAAGTTAGGTATTAAAACATCATTAATACACATCATAAAACTGATGGAAATAATCGTATTATTGAAGCTAACTCAAAAACTACCCAAGAAAAATGAATAAAATCTATATGACCACCCTTGAGGTAGTGGCTTGCATTGCATAAAGGCATATAAGCAGTGCCTACCTCGAAAAATCACCATAATCCTGTCAATTACATTTCAGTGTTTGTGCTCCACAATTAGGAAACTCACTAAATTATCATACCTAAAAAAAAACAAAATCTGCATACAATCTCGCGCGGCAGTAGGTAGTCGCCAGACGACCTACTCGGCTCCGGTACTATTCGCACAACATTGTCATTGGTCTTTACTCGTTCAAGTTAATACGACGAAATTAAATTCCTGCCTACCTATTCTGAAAACCAATGTCTTATCTTATCCAATAAAAAAGAATTGCGAAACCATCTATATTATTATAAGACGGAGTTAAAACCGAACATAATATATTAAAAACAATATCCACATCGAGACCCTCCTCTTTTCGAAGTCTGCTAAAAATTATACAGACTCCGTAAAATCAACAGTAAAAATTAAAATATTATGTCTATTTCTTTGTTCAATAGGTATTTTTTATTCACCTCACTTCTGTTGCTCGATCGAACAGAAAGGCGCTTCGTATGTTATTTTTGAAAATTTATTACATTTATCGGTACCTACTAAGGTTATATTATTAATAATCACAGATAAATGTTATTAATTTCTTACTTTTACCGACCGACTTTCGGTAATTATTAATAATGATAGACAATTACAAATAATTTTCAATTAATTACACTTACAGCAACATATAATATCATTCAATTGTTTCCTTTCATTCGGCATCTTTCACGCGAAGAAAAATGTCTGAACACAAAATGAATAAAAACTGAAAAAAATAATTCATTTGTGAAAGAATCCAATGATGTCCGATTTCGGCAATCGGCATCTTTCACTGGCGCACTACAAGATCGAAAAATGAAATTAAAGAAACAGTTTTTGCACTTCGAGAGCACATACAGTGTGTTCCAAAAGTAACAGTCGAAAGTGTAAACAAACCCTGATTAGGTTAAATTCTTACATTTGCGTAACACATGATTAGAAATGGGTTCATTTTGACAGTTCAACAACATTCATTGCGTTATTTACGTTGCTGAAGGGACACATTTTTCGAACGTATGAAGTAATAGATTAGCAATATCCTTCAAAATGATTCAGACTGTGATTTAAAGTGTGTTACGCAATTAGGCGGATCACACACTACAACGCATCACGCAACGGGGCGCGGGAAACGGAGGCCAATTCCCCGCGCGAAAGCGCGTTTTTATTGAATTTTTAGGTAAAAAATCACGCGCGGGGGGCGCGTTATCTGCGTCCCGTCGCGTGGCGCGTTGCAGTGTGTGATCCGCCTTAGAGTGCAGATGAACGTTCATACCTAGGGGTTTAATTTTATCGGTGTTTTGTAAATAGGAACGAGAAAAAAAAAACGCTTGTATAATTCCCGAAGGGGAAAGCAGAACTGTATGATACACTCACCCCGGTTTAATTGATAAACGATAAATGATACTTATTTTTGTAAAATTGTTTAAAAATAGTACATTACGATACGTGTGACTTAAGTAGTCCATTATACCACCCCCGTAACAGCCGCGACTGCTATGCTATGCATGCTATTGGGGTCCTGGGTTCAATTCCCAGCTCGGGAACATTGTTATTGGGTATTGGGTTTTTGGGGAAAGCACGTAAGTCCTACGCCTCTCTCCCCGGTCGTGTCGGATACCCGTCCCATTGGACTATGAGAGTAAAGGAACAAAGAGTGCACCTGTGTTTGCGCACTATAATATCTACTACTGCAAACCTGGCTAGTCTGCGTTGAGATCGCCCACTGTGACCGAAATCGTCCAGGGGGATTATTATTATAGCACGGTGTGAAATTAAAATGCCGTGCATTAAATAACTTAAGTCGCAAGTATCGTATACAATTTTATGGCTCGTGTGACCTAAACTCACACCAAGTCACGCTTTTCTGTGTAAAAATGGACCACTTATACCCATCCATTAGGTAAACCGTTTTTTGACAGATGAAACTAGTGATTGCAGCAACACACAATGCATTGATTGATACACGTACGGTATTATAATGTCTGTTAAAAGCTATAAATAAGATTATTCAATAAGCTAAGGCAGTTTATATATTTATTTTATTACGTATTTTACAGTTAACTTTTACATAATCTGGAATTATGTGCGTTTTAAGACAGCTGTCAAAAAACGGCTAATCTAATGGACAGGGTATAAGTCACAGAAAAGCGTGACTTAACGTGCGGGTTTAGGTCACACAGTGCTACAAAAAGACACGTCAACAATAAATTCTGTTTTAAAACTGGGTTCGTAATCTCGTTTATCGCTAACATTGGAACCGTATCTTCATTCAAGACTAGTCAGACTAATGATATAGGCTCTACAGACATATTGAAAATAAGTGTGTATTTTAAATCTATCTCTTAAGTGTACATTGTCTAGTCATTAAATAAACTCAGTTTTAAATATAAGTTCTTGTATTATTTACCGCTGATTTACCCTTACCTGTGGCGACATATACATCGCCACATGCGAACTAAGTTTCACATTGACGTCACGTAAAATCCTGCATCAAGCAAGCAGAGTTAACCGCGCGACTAGCATTTAGACAACGTCCCGACATACATCGTCGGGCAGTAGCCCACTAGAACGACACCTGTCTGGTCGGAGGATCCTCCATTTTCTATGGAGGATGACTACCGATAGTGTTTTCACTGCTGGGAAACAGAGTCTCTGTCAGAGGGCCGAGTGCAGGTTGGTAGATGTCACGTCTTCAAATATTTGGTTCTAGGACATGCCGGTTTCCTCACGATGTTTTCAAGGTATACCCTTGGTTTCTGAATACCAGATCAAGCCTGTTTTATGTAGACCTGTTTGTGAAGGAGCTTGTCGAGTTACTTCCACCATAACTACATCTGCCGCTAAGCTGTGCATACTTCATACTATCGATGACAAAATGAAGACATTTTATTTTCGCCATTTTGGCGCTGATAGCAACGTGAGCGTCTGTGGAAGTAATATTTTTTCATCATATGCATATCATAATCAGCCTATAACGTCCCCACTGCTGGTATACAGATACAGGCCTCCTCTCAGTGAGAGGGAGTGAGCCGTCAGTAATCCACCACGCGGGCCCAGTGCGGGTTAGTAGATGTCACATATCTTCGAACGTTCGGTTCTAGGACATGCCGGTTTCCTTACGATGTTTTCCTTCACTGTTTTGGCAGCAGTGGCGATGAAATTATAAATACAAAGTAAGGCAAGACCTGCAGTGCGATTCTGTAACCATCTCACTGTGAAAACTTAGGTGAAGTGAGCGTGGAGTGAGCTGTCAGTCAAACTAATGCTAGGGATTGACACTATTGACAACTCACTTCACCTAACTTTTCACGGTGAGATTATTACAGAATCGATCGGCAGGCCTACACTGTCCTCCCTCCCATACCTACTGTAATTTGAAAACATTATGAAGGCAAATTATTTTAAAAAAGAGTAACCGTGGAGTTACTTGCCGGCTCTTCTCTATAGGAAACGACCAATTGGAACCGTGCACACCTAGCTTCTGACGTTTCATAAGTGCCCATGTTGGTTTATGTGAAATAAAATATTTTGTTTTTTTTTTTCGCTTGAGTGACAAAGGTAGATTACATGATAATAAATATTTATTATTGTTGTTATGTAAGACTTTTTAATATACCCTTGGCTATTATCGGTCAGGTTTGTAAACATTATTATCTAATAGTTATCTTATTTTGTTTTTTTTTAGATTATTGATAATTATGGATTAAAGACTTTCTATAGAATCTTAAATGGCCTTATTCTTTTTTTATTTGTAATTTTTATTATATTACTATAGTCTGTCCATTAGGTGAACCGTTTTTTGACAGATGGAGTACGTATAATTTTTTTTTTTTTGCCAAATCTTATACGCGTACGGTATTATAATGTCTGTAAGAATTCATAAATAGGATAATTCAATAAGATAAGGCAGTTTATATATTTATTTTATATAAACTGCCTTATCTTATGTATGTTATGTGGCGGGGGGCAGGACACATTGCTTGCAGAACAGGTGGCCGATGGGGCCGAAAGGTTCTGGAGTGGCGACCGCGTACCGGAAGACGCAGCGTTGGAAGGCCTGCCACAAGGTGGACTGACGGCCTTGTAAGGCCGCCGGAACCCGTTGGATGCGAGAAGCACAGAACCGGTCGAAGTGGAGGTGCTGAGGCCTATGTCCAGCAGTGGACGTCTTTTGGATGAAACTCAAACTCAAATCATTTATTTCAATTAAACCATTTACAGGCACTTTTGAATTGTCAAAATTAAATAGTCGGCCAGTTAGTCAGAAAGTTGAAGCTTTTTTTTTCTTTTTTTTTAAAACAAACTGGTTGCCCATTCCAAAACGTAGATCTCTATGGAGAAGAACGGGCAAGAAACTCCGAGGAAAATCTTTTAAATCAAGATATTATTACAAAATCCTGGGTACATTATTCTTATTGCTTCTATAATTATGTGAGAACAATCTAAAAAACAAACAATTTAAAATATAAAATTAAAAATAAGCCCTGGCAGTTAAGAGATGACCAGTCTCAACCATTTTGTAGGGAAACGAATGATCCAACACACGCGCCACCATCAGTGAGACATTTAAGTGAGCATGACATATTCTCAACTGCCATGCTCTTTCAAGTCAACATCAAAATATCATAAAAAACGGATCCATGGTTACGTTTACAAAATTTAAAAAAATGCTTCTAAATTATACAAAACTATATAGTTTGCAATTTATTTAAGAGATGAGAAAAAAAATGACTACCAATCAGGAAGAGGTATTTAATATTGAAGTATTATAAATGAAAAATCTTGATTGAATAAAATAAACATTAAGTTCGTAATGTCAGAAACACTATAAAAACAAAAAAAAAGGGGAAGCATCTCTTCCAAATATTGAAATTGTGATCAACTAATGAGCCCAAGTGGATCTACTGAAATGACACTACGTCGTATCGTATCGCTTCGCCTGCCCCCTCTATTACCCCCTCTCTCCCCTCCCCTCTCTCTCCCTTCTCTTTCTGACTTTTTTGTTTTTGCTCGACCCTTAAGTGTCTTAGCGTGATATTAGCCTATGCATTGAAATTCAATTGAATTGTTTTTGATTTACCAGTGATAATCCTACTAATATTATAAACGCGAAAGTATATGGATGGATGTTTGTTACTCTTTCACGCAAAAACTACTGAATGGATTTAGATGAAATTTGGCACACAGATGGTTTATATATATAACCATTTGTGTATCAAATTTCATCCAAATCCGTTCAGTAGTTTTTGCGTGAAAGAGTAACAAACGTCCATCCATCCATCCATACAAACTTTTATAGTATTAGTAGGAAGTACGTGTCACGAGAAGAGTCGACTAACCGCTTGGCGATATCTCGAAAAACCAAGTGGGCACTCGGACCCCATGGCCCTAGTGTTTCAACCCCAAACGGCTCGAACAAATGTTGGAATATTGTTTAAGATTAAATAATTAATTAATTATTAAATTATTTACGATTTAATTTTTACACTAGGGCCATGGGGTCCGAGTGCCCGCTTGGTTTTTCGAGATATCGCCAAGCGGTTAGTCGACTCTTCACATGACCAGAGGGCTGGCCTGTTTCTTGGCCAAAGAATTAGTATCGCCATACAACGTGGCAATGCTGCCAGCCTGTTAGGCACTGTTCCTGTTGACAGCGATGCGGACGAATTTTTTGATGCCCTATGATTATTTTGCTTATTTTTTCCCATGTACATATCATTATTTTAATGTTAGCATAAATAAGTATATACAGATTTAATTGAAATTCGAAGTCAACAAAGTGCAAAGTCTTTACAAGTGCAAAGTCTTCAAGATAAATGACGGATAAAAAATTATAATATCTTAAATACGTAGATAATTATCTTAAATACTTGGCAATCAATTACACAACAAGATAATAAATATTTATTATTGTTGTTATCATAAACAGCCTGCATTGTTCCCGCTAATCTACCACGCGAGCCCAAGGCGGGTTGGTAGATGTCACATGTCTTCGAATTTTTGGTTCTAGGACATGCCGGTTTCCTCACGATGTTTTCCTTCACCGTTTTGAGAGTAATGGTGACGCCTGACTGGGTTCGAATCTACGACGACAACTCGAAAGTCGCGCCCACCATTGCTCACTATGTTAGTAGGTAAGTTTTTTTTTTTTTTTTTTTAATTGAACAGACAGCTGTGCTGCTGGGGAGTTTGTTGCGCCACTTCTTCTTCCCAGCGATAGCACTAGGAAGAGGTGAAGGGCGGGCGTTTTTGGGGGACTGTCTTTTGTAATTTTGACGTTCAAAAAGTGCTGATTCTCAGCCTAATTTGAATAAATGACTTTTGATTTTGATTATGTTTTTAGTTAACCTAACGTGAAATCATTCGTAAGAGCCATGAGCCTATGGTAATTATTGCTCAATGCTTTTTGCGAATATTGTAATATACGAATGACATTTAAGTCTAATTCATCACTACTGTAAAAAACTGAAGGACTTGAAGTAGGTACTCGTACATTAACATAATTGGCGGCCGCAAGCAAGCAGAGAGCCAGTTCTCGTAATTTTAAGAACGTTCACAGTCTGATCTCAGTCTCAATCTGTCAAATCAACATCTGCCTAGCCTTTTCCCAACTATGCTGGGTTCGGCTTCCAGTCTAACTGGACGCAGCTGAATACCAGTACTTTACATGGATTGGCTGCCTATCTGACCTCCACAACCCAGTTACTGGGTAATACGAAACCCCTTGGTAAGACTGGTTGTCAGATTTTCGGGCTTCTGACGACCCGTAACGACTGTCAAAGATCTACGAATGACAAAGGCTTAACATGCTTTCCGAGGCACGGAGGGGTCTCGGTATGTATGGTCACCCATCCACATACCAACCGTTGTAAGCGTAGCTTAACCTGATCGATCGACCTGTTTGGACTACTTAGCCCCAAGCCCCTCAAGTTATTTATTACTATCAAGCCAATATAAAGCGGCGCGACATTTAAGTATTAAAAATTTAAAATACGCCCCGCGGTTTCACCCGCATAAGTTTCGATCCCGTGGGAATATCAGGATAAAAAGTATCCTATATATTAATCCTGGTTAGAAACCATCTGTGTGCCAAATTTCATCCATATCCGTTCAGTAGTTTTTGCGTGAAAGAGTAACGAACATCCATCCATCCATCAATACAAACTTTCACGTTTATAATATTAGTAGCTTTCTTTGTTTGTTTTTAGGATAAATTCATCCCAAATACCCTTCATTGTGCGTTGTCCGACTCGCACTTGACCTTTTTGTTTAATGATGTGGTCACGTTAACCTTCAATACGATGCAGTAGGTATGATATTAATTGAGTCCGGTTTGAGTGAATGTGATAGGTATTATCTTCCGGATGCAGGCGTTGCTTACTTTGAAGATTTTACAGATTGTTTAAAGTTCTCCAGCTAAAATTACCAACAATTAACATCAAGTAATAAAAACTCACTCTATATAAACTACGGTGAAGGAAAACATTGTGAGGAAACGGGCATGTCCTAGAACCAAAAATTTCAAGACATGTCACATGTCTTCGAATTTTCAACTAACTCACACTGGGCCCGCGTGGTAGATTACAGCCCACTCTCTCTCGAGGAGAGCAGGCCTGTGTCCCAGCAGTGGGAACATTATAGGCTGATTGTGTTATTAACTACGGTGCTATCTGTCATACTCATAGTCCATTATCTCAGAAAATGACAATTGACAATACAAAATTGGTTTATTTGAAATACTTATGTTTTGAATTTGAGTTTGGATGCTAGAGCTAAGTTTAAAAAATTGTCTCTGGAAATCGGTATCTTTGGTTTTGTACTAGTATTTTTTGGAAGTTGTTTTTTTTTTTGTAAAAAAGTTTTTTATACAAAAACAGCAGTTCCATACAAAATATCCAATACTAGACCTAATGTATGAGACAGCAGATTTTTTTTCGTGATTACGATGTCTGGTTCACTGGAGACGCTGTATAGGTTCGTAGCAGCCACCTTGATGATACATGCGATGCATTTCTAGTTTATTGAATAGCTCCTAGAAGATAATTAGGTACCTACTACAACGATGAAGGAAAACCGCAGTATAATGTGTAATAAAAACTATATTCCACGGAAGATTAGGTAAAGGCCAATCGACGTCGGCTGACTCCGAGCTGCTACTAAGTAATTTCTGGTGGAAAACCCAATGCCAGTTTGCCCCCTTTCATCTCAGAATACCAGGGTGCAATTCTCGTAACTTTAAGAACGTTCACAGTCTGAGGGGCAATTCTCGTAACTTTAAGAACGTTCACAGTCTGATCTCAGTCTCAATCTGTCAAAAATACCTCTAATTTTGATATTTCCCTTCATTTTGACAAGTTTTTGACATTTGTTTGTCGCCGAGATGAGACTGCGACTAGATTTTGAACGTTTTAAATTACGAGAATTGGCCTTCTGACTCTCAAAATATCAGATTCTCAATATTTCTATTATTATCAGATTTTGGAAAGTCGAAATCAAACTATTTATCATAATCATTTATTTGTCAGAATATGGCAATACATTAAAAGTAAGTAAGAAAGTCTGACAACCAGTCTTACCAAGGGGTATCGTATTACCCATTAACTGGGTTGTGGAGGTCAGATAGGCAGTCGCTTCATGTAAAATATTGGTATTCAACTGCATCCGGTTAGACTGGAAGCCGACCCCAACATAGTTGGGAAAAGGCTCGGCAGATGATGATTATGGTAATACATTAAAAATGTGGTCTTAACGTTATATCTTGTTACAACATATTCTGCCATATAATGGCATGCAAATTTCGAGTAGGTAGGTAGTTAGGTACACATTTTTTTTGATAATACATATTATAAAAAAAACCTAGCTAGTTTTTGCAGCAAATAGATTGTTTGGAAGAAGTGTACTACGTGAGCTCGACAAGATGTGCGAATAACACTTGTACGACCAAACTGTACTGCGACTCACGATAGTTCGAATGCACGCTTGTGCGACAAGCAATAATATTATGTCTTCGACGTCAGAGGCACCCTGAGGTTCGGTTTGGTTAGGTTCCTTTAAACCCTGCAGACAGAAATAGGGACAGAAACCCTGCAGACAGAAATGCCCCGCGAAGCGCGGCATCCGCGACTCCGTCGACTAAGCCCTTGTCGCACAAGCGTGCATTCGCATTATCGTGAGTCGCAGTACAGTTTTGTCGCGCAAGTGTTATTCGCACATCCATTTGTCGATCTCACGTAGTACCCTCACAGTGAATTTAAAGTACTGTTTGTATTTACATATTACTTACGTCTCCTTTGTGAGAACCTTCAACAAACCGCGGGGAGTTACGTAACACACTTTAAGTAGCAATGCGTTTCATTTTGACAGTTCAACAACATTCATTGCGTTATTTACGTTGTTGCAAACGAATTTTTCGAACACATGAAGCAATGGATTAGCTTTCTTCAAAATGATTTAGATTTAACTATACAACGCAATTGCCCCACTACTGTAGTGTCTTCTTGCATACTTTGTACATGAATTCCGGTAGTTACCCATTCTAAAACATAGAATTTAAATGAATTTGAATTGAATGACATGAATATTTATTCTGTAAAGTATTATAATATTTAATGATTCTGAGTGTAATGACAATGTGGGTCATTTCTTTATTTTTCTGAGGTAGTTAGTTATAATGATAAAATCTGGCAGTTTGAGTACTTTACCCGATCTACCCAAAAGTCCTTTCCGTTGTATTGTTCGTCGAGTCGTTGAGCTCCTTATGTTCTGAGTTGAGCTACACGATTACTGACAAATGCGTGCACTGACTGGACTGGCCCACTTAAATCTTTGTGGTTCTTTCCTCAAAATACGTGGTCCTCATATTGCCTGCCAAAGATTATGTCTGGACTTTAAAAGAGACTGTAACCCAGAGTCTTATTCATTGCGTAATTTACGTTGTTCAGCAGATACATTTTTCGAACATATCATAATCATAATCATTTATTTGCCAATAATGTAGGTATACAAATAAGATGTTTTTATGTCAATAGTCCCGATACATTTTACCTTCCGGCGTGCAAATGCTTTCAAACAATTAATATTACAGATACAAGATACCACAGAAAAATTAAAATTGAATGAATATTTGTCAGTTGTAAATTAATTGATAAAGATTAGTCAACAAATTAATCGTCTACTTACCTATACACATACAGTAATACAATGTCAAACAGATAATTCTATGTCAAACAAAACAAATAATAATAAGAACTTAGCGTCATCACAAAAACAAAACAAACAAAAAATATATATAATAAATATATTCAAGGACAATCTTAATTAAGTAGGTATATTATAATTGTTGAGAAACATTTTACTTGATTGTCTTGTCATACAAAAATTCCTTGATTGAGTAGTAACTCTTGTCCAGTAGCAGTTTTGTTAACTGCTTTTTAAACATTTTAATAGGTATTTCCTTTAAATTTCTAGGCAAGTTATTATAAATAAGAGGACCCATTTGTAGAATATTTTTTTTGAGTAAGGCTGTTTTATGGCCACCTGTGTACAGTAGATTTTTATATTTGGCCCTTATTGGTCTAGTATGCTGCCTTATATCATCCATTGATGTAAATAAGCGCAGATTTGTTCTAACGAATAAGGCGACTTCTAATATATATAAGGATGGAAATGTCAGAATTTTTAGTGCTTTAAATACTGGTTGACAGCTTTCTGTCGACTTAAGACCAGTCATTGACCTTAGACCATATGAAGCAATGGATTCGCAATATCCTTCAAAATGATTCAGATTGAGATTGATAGTGTGTTACGCAATTAGGGTGCAGTACATCTGATACTATAATAATAAAGCTAAAGAGGTTTTTGAAGTGAAAATTTCTTTAGCGGCGTTGTGCACTTTTGTTGTGATGGGTAAAAAATGTTAAACTCGCGTCAGGACACGTGACCTGATCGAAAATTCGTAAGACGGAGCTCGCGTCAGGATTCGTGACCTGATCGAAAATTCGCAAGACGTAAGGAGAGTAGACCGCATTCCAAAATATCAAAAATGCACAACGTTAATATTCAAGCTTTCACTTCTGCCGGCACTCCCGGAGTGCAACCCGTTTTTTTATTTGTTTGAACGCGCGCTAATCTCTGCAACTACTAAGTACACTACTTAGTAGTTGCAGATTATAACTTTCTAGTAGGCATAGGAACAGCAACATCATCATCATCATCATCATCATTCTCCTGCCCTTATCCCAAATTATTTGTGGTCGGCGCAACATGTCTTTTTCTTCCATACTCCTCTATTAGCCGCCATCTCGGTAGTCACCCCCTTTCTAACCATATCATCATTCAAACAGTCCATCCATCGTTTCTTTGGTCGTCCCCTACTCTTATAGCCATCGACATTCATACTCAAAACTTTCCTCACGACATTTTCCTCATTCCTCCGTAATACATGCCCATACCATGACAACCGGTTTCCACACAACTTTTCAATTACCGGTGCCACTTTCAAACTTCCTCTTCTAAACTCATTTCTTATTCTATCCATTCGTGTAACACCACACATCCCTCTCAGCATTCTCATCTCAGCTGCATGCAATTGCCTTTCATTCATCCCTTTTGTGGCCCAACATTCTGATCCATACAAGACAGCAGGTCTAACCATGGTTTTGTATATCTTCCCCTTAAGTTTAAGGGGAATGCGGGAGTCGCAGATTGTTCCCGTGACCTGCCGCCATTTCATCCATCCAGTGTTAATTCTGTGCTTAACCGTCCGATCTACTTCGCCATCGCTTTGCACGAGTGAACCGAGATACCGAAAGTCGGAGCAGACTGGGAGAAGCGCGCCATCAAGCGCTATGGCTCTAGAGTTGGAGAGACCGCCGAAATCGCAGAACATATGTTCAGTTTTGGTTCTGCTGATTTTCAAGCCAACATCCTCCAGCTTCTGTTGCCATTTCTCCAATCTGCTCTGGATCTCGGATCCATCTTCACCGACAAGAACAATGTCATCGGCAAACAGCATGCACCAGGGGGCCTCTTCCTGTATATCCGCCGTCAGAGCGTCCTTAATCAACAGGAAGAGGTAAGGACTTAAAGCCGATCCCTGGTGCAAGCCTACAGCCACATAGGAACAGCAACATGCCGGACATAAGGGCAGGCCAGCCTGTTCGCCATCATTGTCATTGTCAGTCTGGGTGTTTTTCTATATATAATATGTATGTATTTACAAAAAAAAAATTGTATATAAGTAGTTTATCAGCCATCTTGTTACCATAACACAAGCATTAGGTTGCTTAGCTTGGGACAAATGGTGCTGTGTGAAATGTCCAGGGATATTATTATTATTATTATTATTATTATTATTATTATTGCCAGGATAGCATTGGGGCCCCCCAATGCCCCCAATAGCCTCCTTGGTGGGTTCAACTCCTGGTTTTTTCCATCAGGAATTTCTCAGAAGCGACCCTAGAAACTGGATCTGTGCCCGTGTGATGGCAATAGCTCCCCCTTGACTTAAACATGACTGGCGAAATGTGGGTGTTACTATAAGTACACTTCTACCTAACCCTTCGGGGTTTGCAGGCGTGATGTTATGTTTATATGAGTTTAATAAATCCTTTGACGTCGTAAGTAGGTGCCGACTTGCCACACCACTCAGAAGTATTACTAAACTCGATTAGAAATATATCTCGCGTACGATATTAGTTAATTCTTGAGGGCATGACGAAACAAGTTACAAAACGTTAGATATGACGTAAACGTGTGTGTCTCAGCGTGTCTTGGCTAACTGGCGGCTAGTGAAACTGACGACCGGTTTCAGAATACGGACGCGTGACGATTGTGGTAGGGCTGTGCGTAATGTTGTTACTTGTTATCGATATTTTAATCGATGTTTTTAAAAGCAAAAGTCATAAAATGAAAATCAAAAGTCATTTATTCAAATTAGGCTGAGAATCAGCGCTTTTCGAACGTCAAAATTACAAAAGACAGTCCCACAAAACGCCCGCCCTTCACCACTTCCTAGTGCTTTCGCTGGGAAGAAGAAGCGGCGCAACAAACTCCCCAGCAGGGGCTTAATTTTATTTTGTTATGAATTTTAGTTTAAAACACAATATAAAAATATATTTTATAAGACGTGTTTTTATGGATAATTTGGTACTTATGCAATAAAGATTTTTATTTATTTTTGCTTTTACGACTTGATAAAACATCCAGATTTCTTGTTTATGTGTAAGTTTAATATTAATGTTTTATGCACATAAACCTTCCGGAATAAATTCTCCAATGGCTGATTTTTCCAACGCCAGATAATTTTATCTGAGGAATAATTTGGAATTATTGACAGTTCTTCCATACAAAAACAGTCAGACGTCAATTTTAATCCACGAATAAAAATTATGTGTCGATTGAAAACCGCACCAAAATCCGTTGCGTAGTTGAGAAGAATATCACATCGCGGGCATACAGACAGACACGAAAAGGGTCGATCGAAGGTGACGCTACACTCGCCGCGGTTGGTTCATGGATGGGTGACCATCCATTACATATCGAAACCTATCTGTGCTTCGGAAAGTAAAAGTTTTTCATAATGATGAGTACAAATGACCCCCTAGAGTTATGGGATATCAAAAAAAAACACGTTGTATACACCATATAAATACTGACACTACTACTGATATGTACGTGATTACTAGTTTATTTATTTATTTATAAGTATGTATTAGGTATGTTGAAACTGTGTGTACTCCCCGTCACTTTTCCCTAAGGGTTCATTAGAAAACCAGCGTCAGACAGCATCTGTCTGGCATTAATGCTGAAATGAACCTTTTTGGCGCAGCCGTGAGGCACACACTATTATTGTCTGAAACATTTTCTTTTTTCTTTCTTTCTGATACTCAGCTGCATCCGATTAGACTGGAACCCGACCCCAACTTAGTTGGGAAAAGGTTAGGCACTAAGCAGCTTGACAACAAAAACACGACTCTTATCGATATCAAACAACCCCATCACTACAAGATAATCGTTGTACTCTCGCTATCGGCGCGGGAGCACGTCAACACTATTTGTTTACACTCAACTATCAACAAAAACATTATTGTTTTATCATTCAGTGCTCAGCCGTTTTATAGTTCGTGTGAGGACAATAAAGTGATGTGTTGACGTTTATAATTATGGATAATAATCGAATGAATGGTAAGCTATTTTTTTTTTTTTAATAAAACCAAGTATTTTATGCGTAGTTTAATTTGGTTGGTTTTTTATTTGTTTTGGCTGGTTCGATGTGGCGCGGAAAAGGAGTTCATAGAAAGATTTGGGGGAGGCTTTTGCCCAGCAATGGGACATTATACGCTAAAAAAAAAACTTGAATTAGGTATTCTATATATAAAGAAAAAATTATTTACGTACCTACTTTAATTGAATATATACTATTTGAATTGTTTTTTTTTATTTTTCATTACGGACGCTTTTAATGTTCTGCATCGTTCTCACATACATAATTTCTAACATGAATGATGTAACCAATACTTTGTAACCATATTATTCTGATTTAAAAGAGTGTCCATGGAGTTTCTTGCCCGTTCTTCTCCATAGGTACCTACCTACTAAGCTTTGGAATGGGCAACTAGCTTCATTTTTCTGACTGACCGAACCCTTGACAATTCAAAAGTGCAAGTGTAATTGGTTTAATTAAAATAAATACTTTGAGTTGAGTTGAGTTGACTTCCACATTTAACTGCCTTCAAATCAAGAGTGAACAGGCATCTTCTGGGCACGCTCGTTCCATCATAAACCTCATCCATCGCTCTCCATCAGGCATGATCGCGTTCAAGAACAGGCCCACTCACCAATAAAAAATTAAAAAAACAATTTATAGTAATTTCATGTGTGACTTCGCAATTTTTATGTTTTTATAACACAGGGTGGCAGGGACATCGACGCGCAAACTGTAACCATGGATTCAGCACATGAGTTCAGACCCCATAGCGTCGAAATTTTTCGTCGGTTATTAAAAAATTATATTGTACCAGTCTTACCAAGGGGTATCGTATTACCCATTAACTGGGTTGTGGAGGTCAGATAGGCAGTCGCTTCATGTAAAATACTGGTATTCAGCTGCATCCGGTTAGACTGGAAGCCGACCCCAACATAGTTGGGAAAAAGGCTAGGCAGATGATGATGATTAAAAAAATATATTGCTGTTCCATACGTTTTGACCGCGTAGGTATTGCACTTTTCTATGAAACAGAAGATATTTTTTTTCGATAACCGACGAAAAAATTCTACGCTATGGGTTCTAAGCTCATGTGCTGAATTCATGGTTACAGTTTGCGCGTCGATGTCCCTGCCACCCTGTATAACTAAGCCTACTAGTGTATTCTTTTAGTAATGCAGTTTAGCATTTATGTCGCCATATTAGGTACAGACGCCAGCAGCTAGGTCAAAGTACCCGAAAGAAACGATCTAATTTTCCCAATCAACCTTGAACCTTAATGCTTTAGGGATAAAATTTAAAATCTATTCAATAAATTTGACAGATTGTAGTACCTTGATGTGCTGTCGTCTGTACTATTTGGACATTAGGTGCGTAGGTATCATAGCTGGGCACCGTTTTAATAAAAAAATTAAGTTCGTTAAACGTTATAAGCGTTACATTTCTGAAGATTCATTAACGGTATCTATTTAGCTAATCGTTAACTCGTGATAGAAATTTAATTTTATATGTCGTCTAGTTAATGATTTACTTATAAAAAAAAACATTGGTATGGGGTATAGTGTGGCTATGAGTTTAGGCAGGACATGAAATTTAATAAATATAGCCATAGCCTTCCTCAAGAATTGGGCTATAGAATGCAAAACGATTTTTTTTAAATCCGACTATGGTCCAGGGATTAGCGCGTTCAAACAAACAAACTCTTCAGCTTTATTATAATATTAATAATAAATAATAAAATACTATTCTTATCGTTGGCCCATTGACAGCTAGCGCAACTGCTGAGCCTGAGGCCCTGCACCCTAATTGCGTAACACAAGATCAATCACATTCCGAATCATTTTGAAGGATATTGCTAATCCATTGCTTCATATGTTCGAAAAATTTGTCTACTCAACAACGTAAATAACGCAATGAATATTGTGTAACTGTAAAAATGAACTCGGCTGCATCCGGTTAGACTGGAAGCCGACCCCAACATAGTTGGGAAAAGTTTGGTTGTTTTATGTTCTGATAATCATATCCCCATTTATGACGAATGCCGTTTTTAATAATATTTACAAGAATAGCTCAGATAAATAATGTTATGTTTTGTCAGGGTTTCAATAATACGGTTTGTTGTTTTCGGAAGCAGTCGCTGAGATTTAAACAAAAGAATAACACTGAAACGTCAAAGCGAGTTTTTCATTTGGATATCGTTCAAGGATCTTAATGAATCTGGCATAGCTGGTAATTTACGACTAGTTTCTGCTCGCGACTTTGTCCGCGTGAAATTTCTACCCCCGACACATCGCGTCGCATCGCATCGCTCGCCCGTGGTACTACTTCATTTTCGCTTAGCGTTCTTTCAGTTTTTTTTTCCTTTTGCTCGGCTCCTAAGGGTCGTAGCGTGATGGTAAATACCCTACATCCTTCCCAATAATTAGGTTATCAAAAGCAAAAAAAAAATTTCAAATACGACTGGTACTTCCGGAGATTAGCCCTGCATACAAACAAACAAATGTTACCTCTTTGTAATATTAGTATGGACTATTTTGTGACGTAAATACAGTCTCTACAGTCTGCTCGAAAAGTGTCTGACAAAAGTGTAAGCAAACCCTATTCAAATCAAATTAAAATATTTTATTTCACATAAACCAACATGGGCACTTATGAAACGTCAGAAGCTAGACGCACGGTTCCAATCATTGGTCGTCTGCTATAGAGAAGAGCCGGCAAGAAACTCCACGGTTACTCTTTTAAAAAAAATTGGCTTGTACAATTTTTACAAATTACAGTGTTAACAGGTATGGGAGGACAGTATAGGCTTGTCAACAAGTACCACGTATGAAAATAGAAAACGGTCTACAAATCTACAGTGTACAAGATCTACAACGTTCGCACATTCACAAAATATAATAGAATTTCTGAGGGGCAGTTCTCGTAATTTTAAGACTGTTCAGTCTGATCTCTGTCTCAATCTATCAAAAATTCCTCCAAAGAAGGAAAACATCGTGAGGAAACCATGCATGAAATGTCCATGTTTCGACAGCTTTCTACGGAATAGGCTTTCCTGATCTACTAGATACAAATGTTGGCTGTGAAGGTCAGATAGGCAGTCGCTCCATGTAAAATACTCGTATTCAGTTGCATCCGGTTAGACTAGAAGCCGACCCCGCCATAGTTGGGAAAAGGCTAGGCAGATTTACTTAATTACTTTAGCATTGAACCGCAAAGGACGTATATTTCTATTATAAATATCTAACTTTAAAAATAACTTTTAATTATTTCAGAAACATCAGACCACGGCGTGACTAGTCTTGGAGGATTATACACAGATTTTGATGGATGGGTTGCCAGATACAATAAATGTTATAAAAGGTAATTATTACTGCAGCCTCGCTGGTCCCGTGGATGCAATCGCGACTGCTGAGCGTAGGGCCCTTTTTTTTTTTTTTTTTGGATGGGAAATCATCAAATGACCCCTCCCGCTCTGGGTGGAGCGGAAGGGAGTGTCAGACTTTTACTGACTAAAACCCATCCGTGTTCCTTCCTTAGCCCTTTCTGTTCCAGGGCAGCGGTTAACCTTTCGGAAAATCCCGCCGCCCCGGCAGGCTTCGGCCCTATGGGGCCCCGTCCTCTGCTGACATCTCTTTGAGGCGCGCGTGGAACACAGGGCCCTGGATTCGATTTCCAGGTCGGACAAAGTGTTATTGGGTTTAGAAACAGTCCGGAGTTTGGAAGTTGGTGGTTTAACCTGTTGAATGCCGTAATTACAGACACAATTAAAAAGCCATTGTGTCTGGCGTGGATCTACGTTCGGCATATGAAAGGTTAATACCCCGTGCCTCAGAAAACACGTAAAGCCGTTGGTCCTACGCCTGATTACTCCCCGGTCGTGTCGGCCGACCCATCGGACTATGAGAGTAAAGGAACAGAGAGTGCACCTGTGTTTAAGCACACACTTGTGCACTATAATATCTCCGGCGTACCTGTGTAATCTCCGTTGAGATTGGCCACCGTGACCGAAATCGGCCGGGAGGCTGTTATTATTAATGCAGCCACACTGAACTATGTCTGGATTCCAATGTCATTTCCGCCAGCTTTAGACTTAGCCCGAATTCCTAAAATTATACGTTCGTTGTTGATCTTTTTTTTATTGCTGTGGCTAAATAATAAGCTACGCTTGCCACGGTAGTTCTGTGGATGGGTGACCATCTTTGCATACCGAGACCCCTCCGTGCCTCGGAAAGCACGTTAAGGCGTTTAATCCCGGCTGTCATTCGTGGATCTTTGACAGTCGTTACGGGTCGTTAGAAGCCCGAAAGTCTGACAACCAGTCTTACCAAGGGGTTTCGTATTACTCAGTAACTAGGTTGTGGAGGTCAGATAGGCAGTCGCGCCACGTAAAATACTGGTACTCAGCTGCATCCGGTTAGACTGGAAGCCGACCCCGACATAGTTGAGAAAGGGCTAGGCAAATGATGATGCTGAATGGGCGTCAATCACGCCTGATAGAAAGCAATGGATAAGTTTTATGATGGAACGGGCGTGCACAGAAGATGCCAGAGGGGCAATTCTCGTTATTTTAAGAACGTTCTCAGTCTGATCTCGGTCTCAATCTGTCAAAACCTGTGATTTCCCTATATTCTGACAAGTTTTTGACATTTGCTTGTCGCTGAGATGAGACTGCGACTAGATATTTTGAACGTTTTAAATTACGAGAATTGGCCTTCAGTTCACTGTTGCTTTGAAGGCAGACGGGTTAAATGTGAAAGGGAACACAGTCGAAGCGCTGAAGAAGCGCTGAGTACGACTTGGGATATCAACCAAGAGTCCGGTTGTAAAAGGGCGATGGTGGGATCAAGTCGTCAGTCGTGGAGGACTCTTTGACAATTCAAAAGTGCCTGAAAACGGTTTAATTAAAAAAAATGCTTTGCGTTTTGAGTTTGAGTCGATGATATCTTGCAAAAGGCAAAAGCAAAACCATCCTTTTGCAAGAAGCAAAAGGATTCTGATGGGATATTTTCTGAGGAAAAGAATAGTTTCTTTCTCACCCTATCTACGATTTTATTACTTTCTCTGTTTCCAGGTCGACATATTTCTCCAAAGAAATAAGCACGAATGAAGCCCAAAAAGATTCAAGACAAAACAGGGAAGACATCCTGGAAAAAGATGTTTTCTTCGGCGACTTATTACTGAGGCACCGGAACTTACGACGTTCAGCCAAGACGACGCCATGTTTTAATTTTTATAAAGAGAACGACGGATTTGTGTTCTATGATCACATTTTTTATGGACTTATAAACAAAGATGGTGACAGGAGGATAGTTTATCAATATATTCGATCAAAACTATAAGAAGTATTTAGAGATTTTAACGTTCAGTTAAGATAGTATGATCATGGGCGATTTCTTATCGCGTACTGGAGTTATAACTCTATCTGTTGAGCCGAGCATTTATAATCCAACTAGCTGCGCCCCGCGGTTTCACCTGCATAAGTTTCGATCCCGTGGGAATATCGAGATAAAAAGTATCCTATGTGTTATTCTGATGTATAAGTTATATTGCTGTAAAATTTCATCAAAATCCGTTCAGTAGTTTTTGTGTAACAGAGTAACAAACATCCATCCATCCATCCTCACAAACTTTCGCGTTTATAATATTATTAGTAGGAAGTAGGACAGAGTGAATCCCATTTCGTCAAAAAAATACACTGTTTGATTTTCGACTCTCGGCCGGCACATCAAGCTTCTGCAATCTGTCATCAAGCTTCTGCAAATTTCTTTAATAGATTTTCAAATTTATCTCTAAAGCATTAAGGTTAAAGGTTGATTGGGAAAATTTGACAGTTTCGGGTAGCTTGACCTGCTGGCGTCTGTACCTACCTACTGTGTTGAAAATTAAGTGCGCGATAAAATTGCCCGTTGCACGAGGGCTAAGGGTTCCCTAAACATTCGAAGAGTCACAAGATGTGAATCCGTGAATGAGTTCGGAGATGCGGAAAAGTGATTGCCCAGCGGATAATTATAATAATAATAATAAATTTTATTTATTCAGGTAAATAACACCCATTCATCAGTACACGTATACAAAATAAGAATTAATTAATAAATATTACAAAATAAAATCCAAACGTATTCACAAAATAAAATTAATACATAATCCGAAAATAAAATCAATAAATAATCACAAAATAAAATCAATAAATAGTCACAAAATAAAATCAATACATAAATAATCACAAAATAAAATCAATAAATAGTCACAAAATAAAAATAAAATCAATACCCTCTCTCCGACACTGCTACAGCAACATGTCTGCTGGAACAATGCCGGATGAAGGGGCAGTCCAGCCTTTCCGCAATCATCATGAGTAATTGCGGTACACACTAACATATAGAATCTGGATCATTTTAAAGGATATTGCTAATCCATTGCTTCGTAATTATGTTCGAAAAATTTGTCTGCAACAAACAAACAATGTATTAAATTACGCAATGATAGTTTGTTACGCATTTACCCCGCAGGAGTGTATCCTGTAGGAATTTATAATACAAATCTAATATTGTGATAAAAATGGGTTAGTTAAATGTAATATTAGCTGCCTGTCAAATGTCGTCATTTATTAGGTATTTAAGACTGTAAAAATTTATGAACGGGATAGGTGTTTATGTAAATATGTAATTAATTATATTATAATACGTTTTAATTATTGTAAAATAAAAGCCAAGTGCTGGAAGGCAATTCTCGCGTTTACTCGTTGATGACGCATTCGTCTTTGCCGCTCGTCTTGGATGTCGCTTATAAAATGTGGTGGTGACAGATGACATTGAAAAATGGTGCTAATTAAAAATATAATTGTTTTGAATAAAAAGTTGTTATGTTATTAAGTTATTTTTGTTGCTACCGGCAGACAAACAAAAGAATTGATACCGGACTGCAACGTACGGCATTTCATACAAACCATCAAGTCCTTGTTTTTCGAAATGCATGAACCGATTTTAATGATACTCCATACGCATAAGCAGAATACATAGGTCTAAAAAGTTAGTTAAGAACATTTTGGAAATGTCTTATTTAATTAACTATATATTCGCTTATGCGTAGGAAGTTTCATTAAAATTGGTTCATGCATTTCAAAAAACAAGGACTTGAAAGTTTGTATGAAATGCCGTACGTTGTCAACGCTCTTAAATCTTGTTTTCCCAAAACTTTACTACTTGTCGGTGGCAGCAGAGGTCATTTAGACTGCATGTTTCAGTGGTGAACTCGTATGTGACTGAGCTCTGACTGCCTGGTAACACGATACCCCTTGGTGAGACTAGTAATTGTCAGACTTTCGGGATTCTGACGACCCGTAACGTCTGTCAAGGATATACGAATGACAGCCGGGACCAACGGCTTTCCGAGGCACAGAGTCTCGATATGTAATCGATAGTCCATCCCATCCACGAAGCGACCGCAGCAAGCTTAGCGTTACATTCGACCGACCGTGTGGCTATTATAACTTAGCCAACCGCTCCTCCGCTCCGCGAGATACTGGTGAATGTGAGCTACAAAACGCGTTCTTTGACCAAAGGGAAAGGTTTAATGAATCATGAATTCATGACATTCTACCGGTAGACAGTAAATACCAACATAGCCGAAGGTTATCCTGTCTCCAGTCACCACGCAGATATTATTAAAGTATCCATTTATATCTGAATGGACCAACCATTTCTTTGTGTGTCTGTGTTCAGTTCCAATGAAACTGAGTCATATACTTACCTATCTACAATTTAATAGTATAATTAAAAGATAGGTATCATAAGTAGGTAGTTAGAGGGGCCGTTTGTTCAGAATCGTTTACGTAATATTATTTTAGAAAAAACTTATTACTATCTTATTCAGCATTGTTCCCACTGCTGGGACACAGGCCTCCTCTCTTCGAGAGGGAGTGGGCTATAATCTACCACGCGGGCCCGTGCGGGTTGGTAGATGTCACATGTCTTCAAATTTTTGGTTCTAGGACATGCCGGTTGGTTCCCTCAAGAGGTTTTCCTTTCACGTTTTGAGAGCAGTGGTGATGAAATAATTTACACAAAGTGAAGTGCCAGTCTGGGTTCGAACCTACCACCTACAACTCGTAAGTGACGGCCATTACCACTGGGCCACCACTACTCTCTTAATATTACTTCTGATTCTCTTATTATTTCCTCTTAATATACTGGGTGGCGCAAAAGTAGTGGCACTAAAGAAAATACCTTTTTTTTTTTTATATGACATTTTCTGTCATTCTGTTGTTGAAAATTGTGTAGTGAACAAATGTAAAATACACTGAAAATAAACATGGACCGTTTTACTCCCCAAGAACGTGGAATAATTGTGTCAATGTTCTTACGGAATAATTCATCAGTGATAAGAACACAACGTGAATTTCGTCGACGATTTCCCCACCGTCCGGCACCGATTGGTCGCACAATTCGACGCTTTGCCACACGCCTTGAACCAACTGGCTCAACATTGGATAGACCTAAGTCTGGGAGACCAAGAACAGGCCGTTCAGCTGAAAATATCGATGCTGTGCGCGAAGATGTGGAAGAGTCTCCAGAAACATCAACGAGGCGACGTGCCACGCAAACGAGAACGCTACAGAACCATGTTACGTGAGTTTTTGATACCCAGTTTGGACGAATTGGGGCTGGAGCACATCTGGTTTCAACAAGACGGCGCTACGGCACACACAGCGCGCGACACTATGGACTTAGTGAGGGACGCTTTTCCAGGCCGAGTTATCTCTCGTTTTGGCGATTTGCCTTGGCCTGCAAGATCACCCGATCTGACCAGTCCAGACTTCTTTCTTTGGGGTTTTTTGAAATCTCGGGTGTATGTGAACAAGCCACAGACTCTCGCAGCTCTAAAAGAAAACATTCGTCAAGAAATAACGAACATATCGCAGGAAGTGTTACGGCAAGTTATGCAAAATGTCATAAATAGGGCTCAAATGTGTATCAACTCTGGAGGTCACCATTTAAAAGACATCATCTTTAAATCCTAATGGTACGAAATTTAATGGCACAAATATACATTTAAAAAAATCTAAATCTAGTTTTCTAATTTAGAAAAAATGTTATAGCTGAACCAAATAGGGTCTTTACTTTTGCACCACCCAGTACTTATTACTACTGAGATAAATATGTATGCAACCAAAAAAAAAATATATATATATACTCGTATAAATTGTCACCAACAACAAAGTGACGTGACGTGAACGTGACGTGTGACGTGTGTGGTGTGTTGTTGTTGTTGTTTGTTGTTGTTGTTGTTGTCTTGTGTTGTTGTTGTGTTGTTTGTTGTGCTGTGTTGTGTTGTGTTTGTCTTGTTGTCATTGTCATAGTGTTGTTGTTGTTGTTGTTGTATTGTTGTTTGTCATTGTAATTGTCATTGTTACTAACCCTATGGACTCCTGTCTGAAATAAATGTTTTCTATTCTATAAATTTTAGTGAGGTCATGGTGTATGTAGGTGGAACTGTACCGACTGGACAATGTCCGATTCGTCCGATCGACGGGTCATTGAGCTCACTCACAAACAAACTTATCTTATATTTTCCTTATTTGTATGTTTTTGTACTGCGGAGAGATAATTTGCATAAAACGTCTTGTTAGTCTAGCGGCCGCAAGCACCACTCTAGTATACCCTGTCCGTTTGGTAAACCGTTTTTTGACAGATGGAACTAGTGATTGCAGCAACACACAATACATTGATTGATGCACTTACGGTATTATAATGTCTGTAAGAAGCTATAAATAAGATAATTCAATAAGATATTTATTTTATTACGCATTTTAAAGTTGACTTTTACGTAATCTGGAATATGTACGTTCTAAGATAGCTGTCAAAAAACGGTTAACTTGGTCAGGGCAAGACCCCATATTATGCGTATACGCAAAGTATGGGGTCTTGCGTAATTGCGCACACTATCAGTAGTGGGTCCGATTCTCCGCTCAATCAAAGTGTGAGAAAAGCGAGTGGGGGAAGACATTGTTTTTGCAATAAGTACCTAAAGAGGATAGGTAAACATTAGTAGATCTACATATTACACATTTTACACGACACACATACATAGGTACATACATATTTATTTTATATTGATATACATATTTTTACACGTGAATACACGATGTAGTTACTCCTGCCAACCCGTTTGAGAAATATACTGCGTGATGTTATGGTTTTTTTTTACAAAATGTGCCCTCCTGATGCTAGAAGTTCCAGCAGGTATACGGTTCCCTGTGTATGCAGAATATGATCCGAACTGCTAAATAACTAAACATGCAGTTGGAACTTTGCTTTGACTGTACTTCGATGAAGGGGGTTTTGCGAAACTGATTATACATATTTCTCGAAGGCGCCAGCACCATCTTCACGAGCGAAAGAACCGTGGTGACAGTCGCGATTCTCCAACCGTAGTGGAGATGGCGCGTCACGCAATATAATCAGGGCTCCGACCTCTGCCTGCAGCAAAGAGCAAAATTGCGAAAAACTGTGAATTTGTTAAGTGTATCGTACTGCCATCTGGCGGCATTTTATTGTAGCACATGTTTTAGTTCCATCAATTGCTACGAGATGGCGCTGTTGTCAATTACATTACTGCCGAATTATTCCCGTGTGCTCATTGCGTTATTAATTGCCTACTAATTCCAGTATTTCTTGTGTCAACTCAAAAATCTAGGAAAGTGTCTTACCGTTACACCTGAAAGCCAAGAACAGTTATTATGTGATGCTGCCGAATGTGTAGTCCAGGGTTCAATTATTAGAGGTACCATTTTAATAGAATAAATCTATTTTGCAGGCTGAAAACCGCTGGTAATTTATGTAAGTACTTAAATTAAATCTGTTTGTCGTCTAACGATACACACCGTTCAGTCAAAGACTTTCAATTACGCACATAGAAGGCACTTTTTGATGCCCTAATATGCTTTCCTCTGCTTTTTTATAAGTAGGTACAAATGTACCTACATAATTATTATTTTTTAAATGTCTAACGTATCTCGGGACCCTCGGGTCCCTGACCTTTGGAGCGGCCAAAGCCAACTCGCAGAGGCTAGTTACACACTTTTAATTTTAAATGAGGCACCCGACGATTATCTCTGTACCTACGCACTATGCAATTGCACCCAAGGACAATCTCCGGTTGGGGTTGATGTTGACTATTGCAAGATATGGCAATAAATACATCAGATTGGTTGGTTTGGGTGGCTAAAGTGAACAGTTATCTAGGACTATGGAAAGACTTTGGCCCCTGACCAATGATTTATACAAAATACACAGGTTAAATGACAGGAGGTGACTTGCACACTCAATAATGGGCCCTCGGAAACTGTTAGCACTTAGTGATGTAACAACAAAGGGGCAACATGTCCAGTGCTTGAGGAGTCGAGAGGTATTCCACGGCTTTCAGAACAACCCCATCGACGTCATCCTAGCAAACTTTCTAGTTAACTCTTGCGGGCTGTACAGTGTCTGGAGCCCGGAAGATGGTCAAGAATTCAAGATCCCTACGAGCACTTACTGGAATATTTCCCTCCCTCGAGCACGTTTGCTCTTGCGAATCTCCACTCAAGCCGGTCAATAAAGGCAAGAAAGAGGTGGGAGCTCTGTTCCTCGTCAGTGTTCACTCCAGCCGGCCAATAAAGGCTAGCCAGAGGAACAAGACTACTCCCGGGAGATAGGCGGGCTAATTGCGTAACACACTCGGTAGCAATGGGTTTTAATTTGACAGTTCAACAGCATTCATTGCGTTAATAATGTTGTTGAGCAGACACGTTTTTCGAACATAATATATGAAGTAATGGATTAGCAATATCCTTCAAAATGATTCAGATTGAGATATGTAGTGTGTTACGTAATTAAGGTGAGTGTCCGTGGGGTCGCTACTGCCCAACAGCGCGCCAGATGCTGTCCTGTGGGTTTCTGTATCTCTCTTGGTCTGGCTCCTCATCAGCGCGGCACAGGCCTAGAGTTCGCGCAAGCCCCACCACGACGTCAACGTAGATACGGTTGTGGGGTTATTATTATTATTACTTTAAGTTTGTAAGCGTTATTTGTTTCGAAATAGTAAATACATTGCCTATGCATGAAAAGGCTCTTTCGAACGCCAACATTTTATTAGATTCTGCCCGAAGATATATTAATATAGAGATACTTAGAGCTTCTGCCCGCGACTTCGTCCGCGTGAAATTTCTTGTACCCCCAACCCACCCCGAAACAAAATTTGTATTCGTTTGTATGGGAGTATAGAAAACTGTTGTTTTTAGACTTTTCAGGCAATTTTTTAAATGTTTCTTTGCGTAAGAACCATCCTCGTACTTCAAGGAATATAATATATTCGAATAATCGAATGAATCGGTTCAGCTGCTGTTCTCGAGATTTGCGCTTAGCAACACATTCAGCGATTCGTTTTTATATTATAGAAGATATAAGAAGATAAATGATTTTATTTCTGTAAGTAGGTTTGTATTGTATAAACACTAGCAAGTCAATCACTACTCTGAGAAGAAATAATAATAATAATCTTTATTTCTTCTCTCTTCAGAAAGGTTCACATAGCTATAACAAGCACAAGAAATATAGCGTTTTGACAAAAATGCAAAAAATATGATCCTTTGTGAGAGACTGGCGTCCATACTAGGATACCCTGTGTGACGGATCACCAGGCTCTCACCCCGAATTAAACCTAATTAACATTATTAGAAAGGCCGTAACAAGCTCAGAAGTCAGTCTCTTTTAAGACTGTGAGCGTTCTTAAAAATACGAAAATTGCCCCTCCTATGTTTTATTTTAGAAAAAGAATTAGGGCTCCGTGCAAAAAAATTAAAACCCATGAACTTCTGACATACTTATACGCGGGCGATGCCGGAGGCAGAAGCTAGTCTGATATAAAATTGTCTGTTAGTAAAGTATAGTACCTACGCTACATACTAACAAAGATCAAAATTCAACTCATTAAACTTACCTCATCATATGCCTAGCCTTTTCCCAACTATGTTGGGGTCAGCTTCCAGTCTAACCGGATGCAGCTGAATACCAGTATTTTCCATGGAGCGACTGCCTATCTGACCTCCACAACCCCTTGGTAAGACTCGTTGTCAGACTTTCGGGCTTCTGACGACCCGTAACGACTGTCAAAGATCCACGAATGACAGCCGAGACCACCGGCTTAACGTCCTTTCCGGGGCACAGAGGGGTCTTGGTATGTAGAGATGGTCACCCATCCACGGACCAACCGCGGCAAGCGTAGCTTAACCTGATCAATCGACCCGTGCGGCTGTTATTACTTAACCACAAGCCCCTCCTCTCTTACCTATAAAATTAACAGCATAAAGTCAGTTCATATTTTGTTAGACTTTAGAATTGACGTATGTCTAGTAACTTGTATTTGCCTATCTTTTACATAACTTGATACTTTGTTTTAGCATTGTAAATAACGCAAAAATGTAATTAATAGTTGTGTACTTGTGTCTACTTTTTTTTTGTTTGATTTTCTGCTGTTTCATCATTATGTCTGGGTTGTGGATTTATCTATGTAATCGTGCTATTGTTTAGGTGTATTAGAACGATAACCACATGCGATTTTATGAAGAATAAAGATAAAAATTGAAACTTTGTAGGTGATTGTGAACTAGTTTAATTTTGTGAAAATGAGCAAAGTAATGAAGGAATGGACTGTGGACGCTAACTGGGGGAAAATTGCAAGTAAGTAAACCATAAATTCAAGCTTAATTTATAACTGTTTGTTTAGAAAATCTTAATATTTTGGTCCAAAGTTAAATTGTACTTAACCTTTTGCCAGCTGTCAAAACTCTCGAAAGCAAATATAAACCTTTTGTATGTGAGGTAAGGTCGATATTAGTGTATTCTTCATTTGCTACTAAAGTGGCACATGACGTCAATCACTACGGCCAAATTCTTTGTTTCGATTATGTACTTTATCGTTCAGAAAATAAAGTAGAAATTCTAATGGCTAAAACACCAAGGCCCTATTTGGTAAGTAGTGATGGGACATGCACTAGTCATATTCGTTATCGATTTGAGTGTATAGACAAATATAGATGTAAAAACACTCGCTCATGGCTTCGTATGACCCGTATTTCGTAGGCATGTGACATCCGCCAACCCGCACTGGACCCGGGTGGTGGATTATGGCCCACTTCCTCTTACAGAGAGGAGGCCCAGCAGTGGAAACATTATAGGCTGATTGTGCTATGGCTCCGTATAAAAACTTCTGGATCTAACTTAGCCACAACTTTGTATGATATGAGGTGATTGTGAGTACTCCTTAAAAATATTTTTAAATATTTTTCAGTGGTATCCTGGGGTAATCCAGCTAATCCACCAGTCCTTTTGGTACATGGATACATGGATAGTGCTGCTACCTTCATTCTCTTAGTGGAACAGCTGCCTGACACTTTCTATTATGTTGCTTTCGATATGCCTGGTAAGCCCTTGACTTTTATTGATACAAAAATAATTTTGCAAATCCGGACGGAGTTATGCCCGAAAATACATTAAATATTTATATATATGTATAAACATCCGAATTGAGAACCTCCCCCTTTTTTGAAGTCGGTTATAAAAATGAAAAATGGTTGGAGATTTGGATCTTCATGATTCAAACCTAACTTAAATATTATATGACTATGTTACAGGACACGGCAAATCAGAACCATTTTTTCCTGGGCCTATCGTTTCCCACCTGAGCATTGTGGAAACGGTCCGTTTGATAGTGAAACATATGAAATGGAACAAGTTTGTTTATTTGTCACATTCCATGGGCTTTAGTATAGGTAAGTGATATTCAATCTCTTATATTGAGCTTGGAGGTAAATAATTAATACCAAACAAACCAAGATTCCCATCGACAAAAAATAAAAATGACGGACTGAATAAAAAACTTTCATCTCATCTTAATTAATCTTTTTAGGGGATGAATTTCCAAAAATCCTTCCTCACTTTACCATGTGAAGCTGCAGTGCACAATTTCATGCTTCTTCCCAGCACTTTAGACTGTGCGTTGTCTGTCAATGAACGAATGATTGAATTTAATACGAGGATATGATAATCTTCAAGCTCATATTGTAATTTAAATTTGCAGGTATTCTCTACAATCACTTGTTTCCGGGTAAAATAGTAAAAATGGTGCACATTGACCCTGCTCCACCGATAGCATCGTATTACTATCCTCACCATGCCCCTATGTATTGGTACCAGTTTTTATATGAAATGTATTATAGTACTTATGAAAGGTAAGCCATCTCCCCATTTATATGATCATCATCATTCTCTTGACCTTATCCAATTTACTTGGGATCAGCGTAGCATGTCTTCGCCTTACTACACCATACTACTTCTGTATTAGTCACCCCCTTTTTAGCCATATCATCTTTCACTTAGTCATCTTCATGCTCAAAACTTTTCTCACGACGCGACGTTACCTTCATTCCTCCATTTAAATGTATTTATTGTGACGTATTTATGATTACGACATGGTTGGAGCAGTGGCTGAGCGATCGACTGCTGCGCTGCGTGTCGCGGGTTCGATTCCCGTACGGAACAAATATTTATATTGCCTACAGGTAGTTGTTCCGGGTCCGGCTGTTTGTTAAATGTTTGTAAACGCACCCACGATACAGGAGTAATTCCTAGTGTGGGGCAATGTTTTTTTTAAAAAAAATCGTCCTAACCTTAATAGATGTATGATGAAGCATGGGGGATTAGTGTTAGGATTCTCTAACTAGGCTAGTGTTTAGCTTTCGTTGGGCCCAATTGGTCGATAGCCTTAATACAAGATTTAATACATTTTCAAATCTTAGAGCGAGATTTACAGACTGCGTTCTGACTTTGCTAAGCAAAATTAGCGTATCAATGAATACAAACCTTATTCCAAAGCAAATAAAGTATAAATTTATATGAAATACTTGCTTGCTTGCCTGTACGAATATGAACATTATCAGCTTAAGAATAATGTTGAAATGCTAATTTTTACTTTACTGCAAAGTAAAATCAAAGTGCGGTCTGCAATTCATGCCCTCGGTAACGTAGGATCATTGTGGAGGTGACTTTACTTATGTTACTTTTTATTGTTAAGGTGGAATGCCGGAAGCACAAAGCGATTGACGCTCGAAGAAGCAGTCCACTTATTAGTTCGAAACAGAAGTATATCAGAAGATCAAGCGGAAGTGGTTCTATCTAGATCGCTGGTGCCAGCTGGTGATGGAAAGTTCAAGTAAGTCCAGTTAGGGAGTCTAATAATAATTGTCACAGTTTCTCGACGAACAGACCTCGTAAAAAGCGCTGAATCGCCCTTTTTAGTTCAGTTCAGCCATTAACAAAATGCATGAAAAGCCTAACTCAGATTTGAATTTGTTGCTGCTACGCCTAACTCTGTTTAAATTTAATGTAACACATGCTATGAATTATAAAACCAAATAGACGTCTAAACATTATTTTAAAAAAAGTAAGCATTTCAGTGTTCATGAAGTCAGTGAGTAACTAATTAACGATTTTGCTTTCACAGGTTATCATGGGAGCCAAGAATGAAGAAAATAGCTACCGTTGCCATGTCAGAAGAAACTCTGTTCACAGTAATAACAGAGCATGCGCCACCTACACTCATTCTTCAATCTTCAGAAAATATCGCTAACCCACCGGGAAAACAGTTTGCAGCTAGCATTTTAGAAAAATGTCTGTTAATAGTTCCCGACTTCTTCTCCGTGACCGTCACAGGTGGCCATGATGTGCATATAACTCACCCCGAAAGTGTTGCATTGCATGTAAAAAAGTTTCTAAAATCTTATAAAGACAGTTGGTCTGTAAAATGTAAACTATAATATAAGTGATTACAAAATCTCCAAGTCTTTATCTAATCAACCTGTCACTTTCAGAGTTATCGATAATTGTGGAAAACTAACTACGCCCAACGCTAGAATCATCGAACAATCTGTCAAATCCGTTAGAGATTGTACAAAGTTGACCTTTTTAGCATCACAGTTGGTTCTATCTCTTTTACCCTTACGTGCGCTGCAGAAGCGCAGAAATAATAATAATGCTAAACATATCGCAAATATTTCAAACTTGCATAAAATGCACAAGATGAAAAATCAATAAGTTTTTTCCGTGAATAAATATCTATAAATAAGCTAAACAATGTGAATCCAAAGGCTACTTGTAGAATTTAAATACATTAATATGTGAATATTTATTTTTTTCAAGCACCTGCTAATTAGTTTACTTTTTGCATCCGCGCAACGTCAAAAACCAAACCACTTGCAATTTTCAATTTAATTATTCATCTTTGTTTTTGTTCTTAAACTTAATCATTTTGAATTGTTGTGTAAGTTAAAATGACAAACCTACGCGAGTGGTTCATCCGTGTACCCTGGGGAAAACTGGCTTGTAAGTATTTCTCTATTTTTTTACATCCCTTTTATAGCCTGCAGAAGAGTTCCCAAGGGCCTCCAACTGCCGTGAACCACCTGGAAATCTCTTAAACACCTTCAAAACCAGTTGAGCTACTGTAGGTACAAATTAGTCTGCTGGAGTTCTCCAGCAATCAAAAGTATGACTGTGGAGCCGCTTCACAATCCAATACCTCACCTCCTGTCCTGATTTCTGTGCAATTACAGAAATCAGGACTACATGGTGAAGGATTTTTGAAGGATCAGGATCTTTGAAGGACCTGTGCGAAGGTTGAGCTCTGGTAGAAGCTCATAATTTTTTTTCTGTAATCATTGCTGCGAGATTTCCATCATGATTTCGGTAGCTTTTAACAATTATGGGTGTACTAAGGGTGGGGCAGCAGCCACCCTATCCTGCCCTTGGACCTGGTCTGCCACCCGTGGGCTCTTTTTATCTCTCATAAATATTAAGCTGACAAATGTCATATGAACCAGCGGTTGTAGAACCAGCAGAAAAATACACTAGAAACTAAAATAAATATAATCCTGTAAACTGTTGAGCTCTGGAGGGAGGTGGGCTGGTTGTAATAGCCACCAATGGCCGCCATGGCCCACGCACAATGGTCCATTTGAGAGAATGAGGTAAATTACACAACTATGCCTACACTCCAGCTGTCGAAAGAATGCTTTCCTGACACCTGACAGTGCAACAAATTCTAGTAGCTTATAAAGATCAAATTCTCAGAAAACATATTTGCATGCAATTGATACATATTCTGTATAGCTAAACATGTGGACATTTCCATTATATAAGCTAACATTTAAAATGTACATGTGAAAAAATAAGCAAAATAATCATAGGACATCAAAAAATTCGTCCGCATCGCTGTCAACAGGAACAGTGCTGCCTAAAAGGCTGGCATCATTGCCACGTTGTATGGAGATGCTTATTCTTTGGCCAAGAAACAGGCCAGCCCTCTGGTCATGTGAAGAGTCGACTAACCGCTTGGTGATATCTCGAAAAACCAAGTGGGCACTCGGACCCCATGGCCTTAGTATTTCAACCCCAAATGGCTCGAACATATAACTCACAATCAGGTTGGAATATTTTCGCCGTTTGAGGTTTTCTACACCAGCAGCAGCCAATCCAGCGCAGCCCACCATGCTAGGAAGATGGGATGGCACAAAGGTGTCGACACATGTTGCATCCCACACCAAAGGTCTGCCTATTTTCCAGGGCATTATGGTCATTCTATTTGGTCTCTACCCATCGTCGCGTGCCAGGCCATTTGGTTCTAAAACAACTGGCACCCGAGCGGTGACAAGAGCACGAAGGATGATGGCATTAATAATTGACATTGTGTTGAAATAAGACTGTTACACAACTAAACCATGCTTAAGGCAATATTATATGGTAGCGGGATCATCCGAAAGGGTTACCACTGCCCTGGAATTGAAAGGGCTAAGGAAGGAACACGGGTGGGTTTTAGTCAGTAAGAGTCTGACACTCCCTTCGGTCATTTGATAACGTCCCATCCACAAAAAAGAAAAAAAAAAAGGCAATACTATATAATAATGTTTTACATAACTCATAGACAAACATAAAAGATTTATATAAAATATAAATACTGGCACAATGAGTTGCCATCCATAAATTACTAATTACAAATGTATTTTTAGAACATTGTCACTGTCACAGGTGGTTTTTTAGTGACCTCCCATTTCCTGGTGTGACGTCAATGTCTTTTCAATTCTAAATTTAAATATTATTCAATTAAATATATACAGGATGTCCTGAAACTCAACGATAACCTGGTACCGGGCGACAGGCCAAGGTATACCAGTTATGAAAAAAATAAGAAAAAACATTTTTTCCAACATGGAGTGTCAAAGTTAACTGACAATAATTTTGTAAACCTTATCTCGTCAAAACTTAATTTATTTTACTTAGTTTACAATGTTTATTACTTTGATTTGTGGTTGCGATTAATAGCACTGTTATTTGAGATTACATTATTAAAAAAATCACTGTAAAATTATAAAAATTGTGATCACAGTACTTAAAAATGCGACCAAGGGTGTCAAATTTTCAACTTTTTCGAAAAATGTCTATTATCGCTTGACTAAGTGACATGGAATTTTTTTCTTATTTTTTTCATAATTGGTATAAGTACCCTGTATATGTATATACAATGTGTTTTTTTGCTATACCATAACTATAGGGGGTCATTGTACTCATCATTATGAACAACTTTTTACTATGGGACCAAACCAGGTGTGAAAAAACTCTTTTTTTTCCATTATTATGCATACATTAATTACATAATATGTGAAGACAATGCACCTAAAATAAATTACTATACCACAACAGGTAAAAGTATTAAAATGGATTAATGAGACTGCGGGTGAACTGTCTTTTGTAATTTTGACGTTCGAGAAGTGCTGATTCTTAGCCTAGTTTGAATAAATGGCTTTTGATTTTGATTTATATATATTTCCGTGTGAAATCTTTTTTTAATAAATTCGATCATAAATCAAATATTTTAGAAATTATACAAAACAAACCCAGGAGTTTAAACTTTATACTTAGTAATATTTGACGTGTAAAAGTGCTTTCACATACTTACCTATTTACAGAAATAAAATCATTTATGTTTAAAGTTTTTCGAGAGAGTTGTAGTATAGAGTTTTAATACTTGAGTTATGTGTCATCTAACTTATGACTCGTCACACATTGTTTAAAGGAAGTTGCAAGCTGGCCACCATCCTTTGTTCAACTGTATGTGTACAAAAATGCTACAGGACTACTGTTTAACTAAACATACAAATTTCAGCCATATGCTGTAATAAATGAAATCTATTTTCAGTTGTAATAGAATTAGTCGCTTCGCCGCCACCACAGAGTATATGTTTATAGCCTGGTCTTATAGCTGACCAAGAAATATAGGTATCCAACCTTGGATATAAGTTCCTCGATGCTGACACTTAACCAGTAGACCTGTAAAATGATTACAGTGCGGCAATGGGAGAATGCGTGCTTGAAAGCTGTCAGTTTCATACCTTTCATACAAACGAATACGTGTTATGCGAATTTGATCTTTATTAGCTAATTTGCGTTCGTCAATTAAGTTTCCAAACATGTAAACAAATAGGATTTTTTGTAAAAATAACTTTAATACATTTTTAATATTACTGGTCATTCTGAAATGAACTTAATTCGCACAGCAATAAAGTTGATATTTGTTTAAAAGGAATTAACATTAGCAGGAAACATGAAATTTGAGTAGGATTGTCGCACTGACAGGTGTCAGGAACGCATTCGCTCAACGGTCGGACTGTACCTAGTTGCCGGTATGGCGAATGTTGTGTACAGACACAGACGCCAGCAGGTCAAGCTACCCGAAACTGTCAAATTTTCCCAATCAACCTTGAACCTTAATGCTTTAGCGATAAAGTTGAAAATCTATTAAAGAAATTTGACAGATTGTAGTAGCTTGATGTGCTGGCATGATCTGTACATAATTATAGGCTCAGGCAACTTTAATAAATACATACCTACATGCAATGCGAGTGTGGTCTGGCGCTAAATATAATTTTTTACTACAATCAGACTTGCCCCGGAGAGCTTGGATAATTTCTAGGTAAATGAAGGCTTATTCATTCCTCTAGCGTTGCCTGTAGGTGCTTCTAAATATTGTTGATATTTATTGTCTAAAAATATGAATATGTCACCCCATTACCAATGATGGAAGCGGAGAAGTGACATAAACTTATGCTCCAATCGGAATAATATTAGACATTTAAATAAACATTTTTTTTACAGTCCGTTCAACCGATTTTGAATTCTATTGCGTTGGTGGCATGACAAATGGCAGCTGCAGTAAACAGTTGGTATTGTAACCACTTTTTTTGCTTTCAATGCCATCCTTATGCCTACGGTATAGAATTAAAAATCGGTTGTGCGGACTCTAAAAAAGGTTTATTTAAATGTCTAATCTAATTCCGAATAGAGTATAGGTCACATTCCAACGCTGTCGTCTAGTCTAAAATCATGGTAGATACTGAATCTATGGTAACAGTTTCTGTCACGCTGTCCCTTCCCCATGTTTTGTCACAAAATCATTAATCAACCACAATCTAGTTGCACCTTAACATTGGAATAAAAAGCTATTACAGTTCAACCAAAAAAAATATGCGTTTCGGTAATCTTCGTGCTTCCGAATTAGCACGAACGAATCATTGAATAACTTTTTCTGGAATTGCCGAGAGTTCATCTGTCTAGACTCTAGCCTTTTCCCAACTATGTTGGGGTCGGCTTCCAGTCTAACCGGATGCAGCTGAGTACCAGTATTTTACATGGAGCGACTGCCTATCTGACCTCCACAACCCAGTTACTGGGTAATAATTATGATACCCCTTGGTAAGACTGGTTGTCAGACTTTCGGGCTTCTGACGACCCGTAACGATAACGACTGTCAAAGATCCACGAATGACAGCCGAGACCAACGGCTTAACGTCCTTTCCGGGTAACAGAGGGGTCTTGGTATGTAGAGATGGTCCGGTCCGATGGCCCGTAACCACGAATGTCAAAGATCCACGAATTACAGAAAAGTTCTAAGCTACCCGGTCTAGAATCATATGCTGAATTCATGGTTACCGTTTGCTCACTGGTTAAATCTGTTTCCTGTCTAATATGAGATCTCATCATCGCGCGTTCGTTTCCGAAAAGAGACGATGATTCCCGAAGCGCATACTTCTGTTGGCATGTCTGTAGATCAATTTACCACGAAAATTCCCTTACAACACATCCTGGTCTTCCTTACAGTGGTGGGCCGAGGACATCCAGATGGGGACCCCGTCTTCCTGGTGCACGGGAGACAGGACAGCTCCTCAGTCTTCGAACCCTTAATAGAGAAGATGACGGGAGTATACCACTTTGTAGCATTGGACATGCCTGGTAATGGTCTATCTGATGCGTTTCCTCCCGGTAAGTGTGTTTTTAACTAGATTTTTAACCGAGTTAAAAAAGGAGGTTCTCAATTCTGTTGTTTTTTTTTTTAAACATTCGGGTTGGTTAAGGATTGCCACCTTAAGAAGGTTGCTGGGACGGACTGGATGCGGAACGCAGAGGACAAGGTGTTGTGGCGCAGCCTGGGAGAGGCTTATGCCCAGCAGTGGACTGCGATAGGCTGAGCTGATTGATTTGATTAAAGGAAATTGCTAAATTAGAAACATTTATTTAAGTCTGAGTAAGCGTTTTTTTTTTAAGATAAAAGGGTACGGGCATTCTGGTAATGTTCTTTTTATAAAGTCATAGTAATTGTTGAAATGTAGCGCAAACTAAACCTTATGTTTAGGTGTTAATGTAAGTTTTCAAATGACACATATTTGTTGACATGTTTGGAAACGAAAATGTGAACGCAGTGTATCTATAAGATTCACTGAGATGAAGATTCAGGTTGTAATTCTTTCAGTACTAACCCCTGACCTACGCGGAGATGACCCGCATTACGCTGTTATGTACCGCAGGCCGCCATTTTTCCAAAATGCGTTTTTAGATTTCGAGAGGTACTCTCAAGGCTTAGAGTATACAAAATGCACCCCGAGGAGCGGTGAGTCAAAAAAAAATGGAGGAGAGAGGAGGATGTTTTTTTTTTGCAAAGATTTTTTTAATTTTTTGCTCGTAGGCGTTGCCGCTCACAAGTCTTATCTAAGTAGAGGTTTTTAGTGATTATGGTCTGGGATACCAGAGAATGGGCTTAAAGGGAGCGGGAGGCCACTACCTCCAGCCTTTCTTCTTATAGAGTTATGAAGGATAGGGTGTATAGTTCACTTATCCTCTATAGAAATGGGGGGAACTTCCGACTAGGCGGGTGTCGTGTTTGGTGGGCAACTGCCCGACGATTGATGTCGGGACGTTGTATACTTGCTAGTTGCGCGGTAAACTCTGCTTGCGCGATGCAGGACTTTGCTTGACGTCAATGTGATGCGTAGTTCGAATGTGGTGATGTAGATGCCGCCACATTCTACTTTTTACCGTGTCGATGGTAATCTGATTAGAGTCGACCCAGAATTTAACATATTCAATAGCGTCCATCAGTTCCTGTATCGTGCACACAACATTACACGATATTGAGTGTCCCATCGCTTGTGGAAATTTACCTTCCTTCCTATCCGCAGCAGACGCACCAGGCCCTGGAGGGCGCACAGTGATCTTCGGCCGCCATAGGGGGCCGTCTGTGAGTGACAGACTTAGGAAGCTTCTCATACCCCCCTCCAAAAAAGATATGGTACCCAAAAATGCTATAATGGGGGGGTTTGGTGGTGTGCGATAATTCTGGGATATATTGTTACTATATACCTACGTGGGAGGCTCACAAACAAACAAAATTAAATGAAACTCGCCCACCTCGCGTAACATGACCGGGCTGTTCCTACGCAGCAGCGGAATTGCAACTTTAGGAGCCTTAGGACAAGCTTATTTTTGCTTATTTAGTAGTTTGTAAGTTGTAAGTTCGAACCCAGACAGCCGCTTTACTATGTGTAATTTATTTCATCACCACTGCTCTCAAAACGGTGAAGGAAAACATCGTGAGGAAACCGGCATGTCATAGAACCAACAATTCGAAGACATGTGATTTCTACCAACTCGCACTGGGCCCGCGTGGTGGATAACGGCCCATTCCCTCTCTTACAGAGAGGAGGCCTGTGTCCCAGCAGTGGAGACATTATAAGCTGATGGTGCTAGTAGTTTGGTGTCGTATATTTTTGCTATATTTTGTCTCATTCGTCCGGTGAGAGGGTAATGTGTCATGTGTCCACCAGGTCCGAAGCTGATGAGGTTCCACTTTCTGTCGGCGATGGAGTTGGCCATAAAACACCTTGGCTGGGACAGATTCATATTTATAGGACACTCCATGGGATGCGAACAAGGTAGGTAATAAAAAAAAACTTTAATATGAACCTTGAACCATAATTATGATGTTAGTAATACACATTCATCATCATCTGCCTAGCCTTTTCCCAACTATGTTGGGGTTGGCTTCCAGTCTTACTGGATGCAGCTGAGTACAAGTATTTTACATGGAGCGACTGCCTATCTGACCTCCACAATCCAGTTACTGGGTAATACGATACCCCTTGGTAAGACTGGTTGTCAGACTTTTGGTCTACAGACGACCCATAACGACTGTCATAGATCCACGAATGACAGCCGGGACCAACGGCTTAACGTGCTTTCCGAGGCACGGAGTGGTCTTGGTAAGTGAAGATGGTCACCCATCCACGGACCAACCGTGGCAAGCGTAGCTTAACCTGATGGATCGACCCGTTCGGCTGTTATTTCTTAGCCACAAGCCCCTCGTCAGGAACGAACTATATACAACAATACCTACATGCACATTATTTTGTTTTTTTAAGGGTTGTTCTACAGCGTTATCCATCCAGGCCAGATCACTAAGATGATTCTGCTAGATGCCGGGCCTACCCTTATGAGGATGCAGGTGGAAGACCAATTGGAGTACCAGAGATACTATGATTCCTACTATAAAGACTACGTTTGGGAAAACTTTGAACGGAAGGTAGGTAATTAAGATTTTTTGTCGCCGTTTTTTCTATACCTCTATCTCTTTTTGCCTTTTTGCGGGGTAATTTCGTAACACACTAACAGTATGAATGGCTTTCATTTTGACAGTTCAACAACATTAATTGCGTTATTCACGTTGTTCAGCAGACAAATTTTTTGGACATATGAAGCAATGGATTTGTAGCGGTATCTACAACGCCTCATGCGAACAACGCGTCATACTGACGTCACGCAAATCCTGCATCTCGCAAGCAGAGTTTACCGCGGAACTAGCATAAATACAAATTCCCGGCATTAATCTGGGCAGTTGCCTGCCAGACACAACACCTGTCTGGTCGAAGGATCCACCCTTTTCTATAGAGTATGAGTGAACTTTACACCCTGCTCATACCTCTATAAATTGTTCCGCTGCCTGCCTTCCGAAAAATAATAAATAAATGATTTTTTTTTCGGAACAAAGAATCCATAGTGTTAGTAACATAACATAAAAAAAAATATATATATTTAGGTCCTTTTACAAAGTGATACATTTACAAACTTATAAATACTTAGAATTACCAATTTCTTAAGATTGGCTTAAATACTAATATAAAAGCTAGTTTAATTTATACGTTTTTAATTAGCTATGAAAGGTGCATTGGTACTGACATTATAACTTGTGGCGACCTTCGTGAGCTAGATTAATAAAAACCTGTGTTTCAGACCATCCCCATACTAAGCGATCAGCTGATTATTTGTCCATAAATATAGTATTTTTTTTATTTTTTTTTTTTATAATAATATCCTACTTATAAATACAAATAAAAATTACTAATTTAATTATTACATCATTATTGAATTACTTCTAGAAGTCTTTCTGTGTAATCAAGTTTACACAAATATTCGCGTATCTTCAGACTACAGTGTTTGTGGCACTATAAATATTAATATAAATCGGGTCCTAAATAGACATAGAATCGGTTTACAAAGGCATGCCTAGTTTGAGGCTTTATGCACACCAAATCCTTCCTTCTCTTGTCAGAAGGTACCCGTACAAAACAACTTATTATCTCGTGTTAGTACCTTTTTTTTTTAAATATATTTATTGATTTAATTTGGGTTTTTATCCCTATGGATACGCCAACCCCATCATACCTTATACAGACTACTACGAAACAATGCTTCAAACTCCAATTAAAAGGAGAATCTTAATCAATATAGTACACCAACTCGCTAAATCTTTTCGCCACATCTGACTTGGGTTGTGCTAAAATTGATTGAATTAAACCTACCTGTGATATATTTATTGTATATAAGTAGTTTATCAGCCATCTTGTTACCATAACACAAGCATTAGGTTGCTTAGCTTGGGACAAATGGTGCTGTGTGAAATGTCCAGGGATATTATTTAGTCCAGGGATATTATTTTTTTAAAACGTTGCCCCACTAGGAATTTCTCCTGTGTCGTGGGTGCGTTTACAGACATAAACTCACATACACAAACAGCCACAAACAGCCAGACCCGGAACAACTAATTGTAGGTCATACAAATATTTGTTCCGTGCGGGAATCGAACCCGCGACACGCAGCGCAGCAGTCAATCGCTTAACCACTGTGCCAACCGTACCGTCAATTAAACTCTTTGATTAAAATTCTCCTTTCCTCTTGGTTCTTGTCGCAATCCATCAGCAAATGATGTATATCCCCAAGTACATTGCACGTGTCGCAGTTGGGAGAACTTACTTTCTTCATGAGAAATGCAAACTTTGCCGGTGGATACTGTCCAGACCGTAATTTTACAGCCTACCTTCCACCCTCTGCAAAACTGCTTCACAATTGGAGAGCTGAAACTCCGCTACAGTTCTAAGGGTGCGGTTGCGACTGGCTCCATCTCCTCAGCAGTGAAGCTGTGTTCTTGCGTACCACAGATCATAAAAACACAGTACATATTGAACTGCATGTGTAAGAGTTTGCGAGTGGTGGGGACAACCTGGCGACACCAGGTTCCGATACATTTTCAACTACCGGCCATATCTCCTTCTTTCTATGATTTATGTTGCGCACAATCGCGTGAAATTCGTCGGTACGAGCTTGCGCAAACATTTCCGATGCGCTGCAGTAGCTAGGAAGTCTCAACAACATCCTGAAACCATTGTTGTACTGCTCAATCTGAATCATTTTGAAGGATATTTATTGCTAATCCACTGCTTCATATTTTACAAAAACTGTCTGCATAACAACGTAAATAACGCAATGAATGTAGTTGAACTGTCAAAATAAAAACCATTGCTACTGAAGAATTATCCCGCTGGACGCGCAGGACATCCAGCGATCTTTTGGTGTAATTGATTCATAGTATACTCGTGTACAGACTCTGGCAGTAAGCCTTGAAAATAGTCATTTTTATCCACATAATAAAGTCGTGATGTTATATTTATGACAGCCGTACGTCAGAGAGATGGCGCTGCATGCGTTAGAACGGCATCGGGAACTAACCGGAAATCAGAGCGAAATCATCATCGCAAGGAATTTTCATGGATTTCCTTTTTATAAGTAAGTTATAATACTACTACTATCTATCCATCTGTGGTCTGTTCCAACATTATCTGATAATACGGGTGTAAAAAGACACTGAACGAAGTCGAGAGTCACTTGTACAGACGCCTGCACATCAAGCAACTACAATCTGTGAAATGTCTTTAATTGTTTTTCAACTTTATTATTAAAGCATTAAGGTTCAAGGTTGATTGGGAAAATTTGACAGTTTCGGGTAGCTTGACCATACTTGGGAACCTTCCGGTTACGGAGATGTTGAAGGTGAAAGTTCGAACTTTTACTGGCGTTTTTTTTGCGAAAACAAGTTTTTGATGTTATAACACAACTTTAATTACCCCCACGAACCCTGTACCGTCGCATGCACCCAAGCAAAATGTGTTGCGTGTGTTACATTTTCACACCAAAAATAAAATTCGTTTCCCCGGAATAATTTTGGTGAAATGTCAATTAGGTCTGATTTTTCCAACGCTAGATAATTTTATCCGAGGAATAATTTTGAATGTTTGACAGTTCTTCCATGCAAAATCTGTCAAACGTCAATTATAATCCACGAATAAAAATTATCTGTCGTTTGAAAAATCAGCCCATATTTTGATGTACAGAATGCATAGTTGACGGCTGTACGGTCTTTTTACACCCAGTATGTAAATAAATGGATCAGAAAACGTACAGTATTTTTATCACGCGAAGATGCGCGCGTTTCTTGTGGTTACCAACTGTACAAACACGCTGTGAATGTGTGTGTAAGCAAGCGCAGGAGCCCTCGGTACCGTCCGAGACAAAGGCGAAGTCAAAAGTGCGTGTGTGTGTGTTATGTGCTGATCGTGGGCGTAGCTGGGGGGGAAGCGTGGGCAATGCCTGCCCTAGAAACTTCTTTGCCCATCCTAGAATAATCGACAATATTGAAGAATTACCTACTGTTTAATCACTTTTTATTAGGGTTTTCAATAGAGCCGTACATTTTGACCAAGATGTCAGGTTTGGAGGGTTTAGTTACACATTAGGTCTTAACTTTTTAACAGTGAAAGCGTTATTTAAGTCCTATCAACCTACTTTACATGAAATGTTTTTGGTGGGATTGTTTATTATGAAGCGTCATTTATCATCTCTCAGATGACTGTGGTTAGTTCAGCTGAACGTCTGCCCTCCCCTGAACAAAATTCCTAGGTACGCCAATAGTGCTGACGCTACTCGTCTTCACGCACACATTCACAGCGTGTTTGTACATACATTTGGTAACCACAAGTAAAGTGCGGGATGCGGGTCGCTTCGTGCGTTAAAAATACTATACACTGTCAATGGCAATTTGTGGCGCCACTTACTAGTTGAGTGCTTTGATTTATATTTGAATACTTAAGGGGGATGCGCTAGGTAGTCCGCGAATTTTTTTTTTTTACGTTTTTTTTTTTTACAAATAGCAGGTCAGTCAATTTGTCGGTCAGATTGCATAGTGTTGGTTACATGATATTTCATGAAATAGGAGAGGGACTTGTGACTAAGTAATAACTGCGGCACGGATCGATCGATCAGGTTAAGCTACGCTTGCTGCGGTTGGTCCGTGGATGGTTACCACGACGGTACATACCATCAGGACCCCTCCGTGCCTTTTTTTTTTGATGGGAAATCATCAAATGACCTCCCGCTCTGGGCTGAGCGGAAGGGCGTGTCAGACTTTTACTGACTAAAACCCACCCGTGTTCCTTCCGTTGCCTGCGGTGCCAGGGGCCACGGTATCTCTTTCGAACAACCCGCGGCCCACCCCTCCGTGCCTCGGAAAGCACGTTAAGCCGTTGGTCCCGGCTGTCATTCGTGGGTCATTGACAGTCGTTACGGGTCGACAGAAGCCCGAAAGTCTGAAAACCAGTCTTACCAAGGGGTATCGTATTACCCAGTAACTGGGTTGTGGAGGTGAGATAGGCAGTCGCTCTATGTGCAATACTGGTATTCAGCTGATGAACTTAACTTATAGGGGTTAACTAAAGAAGAATGGGAAATATCCTCCATGGACTAAAACACGGCAATTTCATAATAGTGGACTGTATTATAAAATTCAACAAAGGATAACAAACGGTCAACAATAAGATTTGATTGGCGAGAAACAAATATGTTGACGACGATGCAGTGCGGTGCCGGCAGGTCGAGTGCCACCTCTGCGACTGCAGCTCCCCACGGTTGCCCGGCGCGGCCTGATATTCTCGTTAAGATTGTATTGATGATTTTAATGGTTATAATTCTGTAAAGTCATAGTCATATTTGTTACGCTCGCGAATCATATTTTAAATTAACATACAACCTGACACTGACATGCAAATTGTAAAAGACGTAAAAAAAATTGAATTTCGCTGACTAACCTGACGCTACCCCCTTAAAACCGAAATTATAATTTAAATCACTTTAAAGAAATTGTTCAATTGACTATTAAGATTAATTTTATAACCTCGATTTTTTTTTAATGATTCGTGAGATGATTGGTTGCCAACTACTAACAGTATTTGTCAACCAATCAACAAATGAGAGTTGGTTTTTAGGGAGCATGGTAGCGGGGTGGAACCCAATTCACCAAAAAACTTTCAACTCATGCGCTTATGCGACCAGGAACAAAATCTCGATGATGCACCATCTTCAATCGTGCAAAGTTCATATGACCTACGACTACGAGGTATTGAAAATCCAAAGGAATGCGCGCTGGAACCCCAAACACCATTTAATAAATATCAACTCGGGCGCTTCTGCTACTCGGAACAATGTTTCTATGATACACAATCTTCCTTCGTGCGAAGCTTATGTGACCTACGACGTATTGGAAACCCTAAGGAACGCGTGGTGGAACCCAGAACATCAGTTAATAAATTTCAACACGTTTATGTTTGCGACCCGAAGAATCGTTTTTATAATGGACGAGTTTTTATCATGCAAAGTTCAGATATACCACGTAGTATTAAAAATCCAACAGGAAGCGCCGTGGAATCCAAAACACCATCATATCAATTGCATCTTGTGCTCGTTTTCGACACTTATTACCGTTTCGGCTATGCAAAATCTTTAATCGTGCAAATTGCAGATGAGCCACAAAGTATTGAAAATCCGAACGAAAGAGTCGAACCGAAAACGCCATCAAAAAAAACGAAATCACGAATTCTGAGCGTTAGGGACCCGAATTATCGTTTCGATGAACCACGATCTTCAGTCGTGCAAAATTCGGATGAGCCACGAAGTAAAAAACATGAGAAAAAACAATTAGCACCGTTAATGGCCCTGCTTTTAAGTAAAGCTGAAATGAAATATAAAGAACTGGAACGTGATGAAGCAAGGACAAGTGGAAATAATGGTTTAAATGAGCCTCAAAATGGGACTTCGACAGAACAAAAGCGGGAAAGAAGGAGAAAGTACAAAAACCCACAAACAAGACAAGTACAAACTTGGGAACCTGTCTTGATCTATAGAGTATTTCTGTGGGTATATCTTTTTTAATAGGAACCCTTGTTAAAAGTTTTTTTTTCTCTGTAGTTTTTTAAAGCATGACATTTAATTTTTGTTGCCCTCAAATAGTTCCTATTGCAACCAGCTTTTTTGTAGCATGGTTCTAGCCAAACCTAGCCCAGTTGTCGGGGCGTCGTAGCTTAGTTACTGAGACCAACTCTGAGGAAAGGCCAGAAAAAAAAGAGGCTCATATATTTCAAAATGACGTACATCAATAAAAGGTCAATCAGCTTTTAGAGGTTAAGAGTTATGTCGGCTTTTTTAACGTGCACATCTTTTTAAGTCGTTCTCGCATAAGTATGTATAGATTGAATATGATGCAACCAAAAATTTTAAGCATGTTTTGATTTAGACTTTCTACATGAAGTTTCTTGCCCGTTCTTCTCCATGCACTTACGATTTGTAACAGGCAACGAGCTTCATCTTTCTGACTGACGGACTCCTCGATATATAAATATAACGCTTCACTTTACGTTCAGTTTAGCCTTTCATTCGGCATCTTTCACTCGAAGTGAAACATCTGAACACAAAATAAATCAAAAGTGTAAAATGAATTCACTAGTGAACCGATCCAACAGTGTTGGATTTCGGCAAACGGCATCTTTCATTCGCCTACCGAATTATCGAAAATGGAAGGAAAAGAGCAGATGAACGTTCATTCCTAGATCATTTTGTCGGAATCGTGCGAGGGTGGAATGAAAAATAATGAACGTTCACTCAAGTGAAGCGTTTGATGTCGGCTTCAGTTAGTTTTTATTAAGTAAGTGGTGTGAGTAGTTTTTGTCTGCATATACACGCGAGGCAACTGCAGCCGTCGACAACGTGCAGTTCGTGTAATATTTGAGCACCGTACTCAAATACACGAGCGGCGTGTGGTCGACGGCAGCCGTAGTCGTATCGACGGCTGCAGTGGTCTCTGTCGTTGACGCGTGTCGCTCGTATACAACGCGCCGCTCGTGTATTTGAGCACCGTACTCAAATACACGAGCGGCGTGTTGTCGACGGCAGCCGTAGTCGTATCGACGGCAGCCGTAGTCGTATCGACGGCAGCCGTAGTCGTATCGACGGCTGCAGTTGTCTCTGCCGCGAACGTGTACCGCTCTTGTGTATGCACACTTAAATGCATATTTTTTACTGCTTCTTTTGTCTTAGAGTCGTTAGTCCGACTTCAGTCCCGCCCAGGGTCTGATTCCCAGCTCTAAAATAAAATGTTTTTTGCGATGTGGAGTTTGGGTTTGTGCCCAATTGATGGTAATATGGAGGTATGAGGAATATGGTGTAAAATTCACTCATCCTCCATGGAAAAGGGGGATCCTCCAACCAGGCAGGTGTCGTGTCCGGTGGGCAACTGCCCGACGACGATGCAGACCACATGATCCATAAAAACAACAAATTAAAAAAATGCACATACATGTGACGTCACCCCTCCCTTGTCTCATGAGGTCACACATTGTTGAGCCCTTCACTCCCCTTAATTTGTGACGTTATTTATTGACGGCCCTAAGACTAGCTTTTCAATTTTTGTGCTGATTGTCGTTGTTTTATAGAACGCTTGTTGACAAGAGTGCATGGTAATGGCGGGTAGTTAAACAATTTATAAAATATAGAATTACATACTCTGCACAATACAGAATCAGAGTGTGGTCAAAGGGCTTTGAAAGTCCGTGACATTCCTTCTGACCACAATTTTTTTTTTTCAAAATGTCGTCCACGCCTGAGACCCACGTTTCCGAGATATTAACGTTCAAATTTGATCACGTGACATCCATATTTTTTGAACTTGCGTCCATCTTTTTGCATAGATGCTCGAAATAATCACTCTGAATGCTTAAAGTTTCTAACATCTATGCATCGAGGACACATGCGTAGCCGACATTTTGAAAAAAAAATGGCGTAAGCTGTCCAGCTGCTAGCCAGGCTCTATATAAAAATCTTCAATCCCCCTTTAAGGGTGTGGTACAGTCCATCAAACTGAACAACTGTCTCCATGTGACCATAATCGCGAAAAGATAGGTATTGAAATTTTGTATGGGGCAGTTGATATTTTTTCCGCGATTATGATGTTGGTCCCGTGGAGAAAGTTGTTCAGTTTGATAGGCCTGTACCACACACTTAAAGGAGAATCGACTGGAATGTATGGAAGCTCGTCTAAGCACCAATAACAACCAGACATGTGACCGCACTGGGCCCGCGTGGTAGATTACGGCCCACTCCCTCTCACAGAGAGGAGGCCTGTGTCCCAGCAGTGGGAACATTATAGGCTGATTATGCATATGTTTTATTAAATAGGTATTTATTATAATACAGTAACAACTATAGCGGCTCATTTCAAATCACAGGTAAAATGAACTGGGGGCCTACTCCGAAGTGCAAAGTGCGAATGTTCGGATCGGACCGACACATGGCCGAACCGAATGTTATTGAAAAATGCGAAAAAATTTCGGATCGGTTCAGTTGGGTCGGGACCATAGTCAATATTCGAAAGAGTGTAGAAGTGTAGGATCGGGACCGACCTAACCAAATAGTAACTTCGTAACAGGAAACGGCCGAACATTTGGCCGATACTACTTCGGAGTAGACCCCCAGTACTCGTTGAGACATCTAATGAGCCCATGATCGATTAGTTTGCTACCAGTTATTCAAGAGTTCCGGCTCAGTTTCAGCTCGATGGTAACATATTATTTGTTTAACATCGGAATGCAAACATTAGCGAATATTTGAACTAAGACCACTAGAAGTGATTTACTATTCAAGTATTACGTCATCAATATCCAGAGTACGTCCTACAAGACATTGCCATATATTTTTTTACACAGCGATTTGATAGGATCCGCGATAGTAGTTATTGCTCTATACACCGTGTTCCGGACGTTATACAGATTCAGAAGAGATTCATCAGATTATGGAAATAAGCATATTTTTTTAATGAATTCTTATATTTTGTTAATTTTCATACAAACTAAATACCTTGACGTAAATCACCCGATATGCATGCCTCTTTATCTCTTTATCCGAAGCATTTGATAGATTTATAATTTTAATTGCACCAAGCGGCAACATAGGCCAAAATAAGACCCTTTCTTACTGCATAACTCAATTAAATTTAATTAAATGAAATTACAAATGTCTTTGTAACGAAGCCTTTTTAAGTACTACTTCCTATGTTAGATTAGATTTGTAAAAGCTGTAGAAGCGTTTGCCAAAGTTTATGTTTAACTTGAAGAACACGGTGTATTATTAAATGCCTATCTAATGACATGTTTGGTTGTTATTGGCCGCGGGGACTGTTTTGTGCGGTACTGCTTTGACCACACCTTCCTGAGGCACTCCAAAATAAAGACTACCTTCTTGATACTTAATACAAACGTTTTAATTAGAGCCTTAACGTTTACAGTAAAAAAAAGTCTAATAAAAATCTAAATGAAGAAGAGGGACAGAACGCCAAAGCAAATGGAGCTCAGAATGCAAATGAGCAGACTGCAGAAGGGGCATCGAAGAGTAATGGAAATGAGAATACAAATGAAACGCAGAATGCGGAGCAGGAAACAGCTAACGTAGCTCCGAATCCACCCGCGCCCGGCAATATGAGTGGATTCATAGAACGCATGCGTGGAGATGGCGAAGTCGGGTAAGTGATAAAATTATTATGTAGGTATCCAGGGCCCTAATTCCTTACTTCGAAACCACGATTTTTGACAGTCGTTACGGGTCGTCAGAAGCTCGAAAGTCTGACAACCAGTCAACAATAAGTGGATTGTGGAGGTCAGATAGGCAGTCGCTCCATGTAAAATACTATATTCAGCTGCATCCGGTTAGACTGGAAGCTGACCCTAACATAGTTGAGAAAAGGCTAGGCGTATGATGTTGATGACTTCGAAACCACGTCAATTCCTTAGCTAAACACGACATCTGCTAATAACGTATTCTCTATGACATTATGAACGAAACCGCGCGAAAAAACGCATAGTACGCACGGCTACATATCAAGCTATAAATTTCCAGTTTTAGCTGACCTCGCATTGTATAGGTTTTTCGTACAATCAGATGTCAGCTTATACTGGTTATGTATAGCTTGATCTGTAGCCGTGCGTACGTGGTATGCACGTGGTAAGATTACGCGGGGAACAATTAAATAATTACCATACAGAATTGGGGCCCAGTTAAGCTAAGGTTCCCTAGAAAATTGGTGTAAGGCTAAGCGCGTGTTATACATCACAAAATGTAATAGTTGCGATAAATAATCGCCAATCTGTGAACACTACAAATATACTAGAGTCCGCGCACTGCGGTAAAAAATCGCTTGTGAATTAGCTTGAAAAATTATTTGCGTTTGCGATTTTATTCCGCTCGAACATGTTTAAAAAAATGCATCCCAGTGCGCGCATAGCCTTAACGCGCTCGCTCAACATTCTCATGCTTATTTTTGTGCAGTTTCTTTGCATGCATTTTTTTTTGCGAATTTAAAGGCATACCGTTAGTTTTTCTTTTTTTTTTTAGGTATTTTAAAAAATCTCTCAAATCACTCGACGTATTTCACTCGCCTACTGAATGATCGAAAAATGAAGTGAAAGGAACCGATGAACGTTAATTCCTCTTTATTTTTGTCCATGTCATGTGAATGTAGAATTAAACAAAAATTAACGTTCACTTTTTTTTTGTGAGTCGCATCTCGCAGTTCAAGGAGGTTGTCCGCTGCTTAACCGGACTTGCCTGTGGGTGCCTCAATAAATTAGGGCCTCCAGCCAGGGCTTAAAAAACTAAGCGACTACATGCTAAGGGCACCCCCTGTGGGGTAAGGAGCTCGGCTTAGGGCGTCGCTGGGAAAGGACAGCAAGGGACAGGGTGAACCAGATTATAAACGTTCACTAGAGTCGAGCGTCTTATATCGGCTTTACAGAAGTTGCAATGAAAAGAGGGAGGAATGTAAAAAAAAAAACATTTTCAAAGATTTTCCTTCATCTATATTACAGGTACTTTTCTTGGGATAATCGCCTGAAAAATCTCGCACCACAAAATTATGGGAACGACTATTATTTCGCTCTATTTAAGACAATACCTCCGACTTTGCTCATAGCGGCCAGTGATGGCGCGAAAAAGGTCCCGCCTAATCCAAAATGGCGGCAAGGCGTCAAAGAACTATTGGACAGAATGGCAACACTGGATAATTTTCATAGCGTCGATGTGGAGGGCGGCCATGATGTCCATTTTACACATCCAGAAAGAGTTCTTCCTTATATTAATGCGTTTTTAAAAGACAGTAAAGTTTTTTCTAAGTTATAAGTTTTTTTTTTTTTGTTAATGGTCTATCTTCTAAGGCGTTGCTAGATGAATGGCTTTGCAGGTACGTGGCATACCTACCTGTCCGCCATCGCCACTTTAATTTTTTTTCACAATGGCGGCCACGCATGAATCCTATAGATATAAATCGATAACTGACATCAATGCAAACAGAAAACATAATATGACCAAATCCCGATTACTTTAAACTCTCAGAGTGATTATTTCAAACATCTAGGTAACAAAATATAAGCAAGTTAAAAAACATAGATGTCACGTGATCAACTTTGAACTTTAATGTCTCGGAAACGTGACGCTTTACGGGTTGGCCCTTGTTCTATTTTCCGTTTGAATTGATGTCAGCTATCGATTTATATAGGTTTTACGCTGGCCCGTAATTTTGAAAAAAAAATTGAAAATGGCGCGACTGTAGTATGCCAGGCTCCTTATAAAATCTTCAATCCCCTTTCTTACTTTTTTTAATAATATCTTTTCATTTATACGAGAATTGTTTTGGTAACTTTAATGATAACAATTTACTAAGCAATGTTCTAGAAAATGGGCCACAGAATGTATTTGTTATGTACTCAGTGCTGTCAATTTTTTTTTTTTTAAGTTGTTCTCATTGTATGTTCGACGTTCGGGTTTATTTATGCTCCCCGTAAGAAAAGGTAGACGCGGTTGCCATTATTGAAATGTAGGGATGTCAAACAACTTTTTTTATGAGCATTAATTCATCGTATACAGAGCGGCCGACGCGGCGACGAGAGAATGCGTTCTTGGCACCTGGCAGTTTCATACAAACGAATACGTGTTTTGCGAATTTGATGTTTATTAGTTACTACAATTTTATTGTCCTACTGACAGGTGTCAGGACCGCATTGTCTCGACGGCCGAACTGTAGTTGTATTTGACTGGAGACGGGTACAGTCACGAGCAAAAGTATGTATACACTCGACTTTATTCAAAAGCGATTTACTCCTTTATTTTTTAATGAAATTTTATGTTGTTACGAACATAGCATTTTCGAACCTATAGGTTTATGTAATGTCTCGTATTTCAACGTTGCATTCGTTATTTCGCAATTGAAAGTTGCCAAGTGTTGACATATTGGTGCTCGTGACTGTACATCATATTAATTACTTTTAATGTAGCTTTGTAATATAAGTACCTTTATTTTGCTTGCCTAGCTTTATCGCTGATCTGATAAGAATGTTCGCTATAAGCAATACGTAATTTTTCGCGGCAAAAAAGAACGTTTGTGTAGGTACAGCGGATCTTACACCGTTTGTCCACCCGCCACCGTCAACGGGGTCAACGAAATTATACGTACCGAGCGTGCATATACTTCAATGCGATACATCGCGGGCTAGCTTGGGAGTTTACCTCTTTGCCAGGCTTTTGCGTGCGAGTCTGTTAGCGTGCATTTGTTTTACATGGAGGTAGCGAGCTAAACCACGACCGTGTGGTATCTCAGTGAGGCATCTTCGGCATGTAATAAAGATGATGACTAATATTATTAAAAATGTTCGAACAAATAACGTAATTTCACGGAAGGCATAGTAAAATAAAATGAGATTATCAAAAAAAAAAATCAGTAAAATCGATGAATTTCCTTCCACGAGAAGCTACACGCTTTAGAAATTTTTGGTGGGGATTATTCCCGTCCTTGTCGCGTAGTACTGTCGTCAGTTCTATGATAGTGCCATCTTTGTCTAGCAGTTTTTCTAAAACATTTATAACTTGGCATTTTTTTAAGCTTTTAGACATTTTGTAGTATTGTTTTCGCCTTTTGCAAACAAATATTTTTTAAATTTAAAGGGGTTTGAAGACCTGTCTGCCATTTTGATTTCAAAATGACTGCCACGCCTGATACCTGTTAATATCTCGCAAACTTTCGGCTTTACGGGGTTTGGTCCTATTATATTTTCCGTTTGCACTGAGATCAGCTATCGATTTATATAGTTTTCATGAGTGGCCGCCATTTTGAAAAAAAAAAAACAAAATGGCGTGACAGTAGGTATGCCAGGCTTCATATAAAAATCTTCAATCCTCTTTAAATATTGTCATCATCCCCTTTACCCTTAATTAGTAAATAATTTGAGATTTTATTACCATTTCAGCTGTTGCTGCTGCTGTATAAATTAAAAGTTAAATAAAAAAATCATGGCCATACACCTTTAGAAAACCTCGTGAAATTATAATATCGTAATCACGTGATCTGAAATTTCAGGTTGACGGTTATAATCAGTGGCATCTTCGCGCCGATCATTATTATTTTAAGTGGTTTGGGGACCCTCTTTGTATTGTTGATAAGCTATTTATTACTTAAAACCTCGCTGGAAATGTAAATTTAATTGCTCAATTTTATCGTATAATACAAGGTGTCGTTTTGCATCCTCGTCAAATTCAAGGAGGAAACTATGCTACTTATTCTCGACACGAATCAATAATAAAATCAGTAGGTATTTTTTTTCTAAATTTCGGAAATTGGCATGTGTGGACACGCATTTTAAAACTCGGCTTGTGTGAGACCTCACTGTAACTGCCCTTTTACACACACATAAAAACGCGGCCTCTTATACGATACCATAACGCGATTCTGTTCTTTGAAAGTGATGTAGGTATTCTAAAATACTGTCAAACTTAAATAATTAAAAAAACAAGTATGTACCTTACCATTCATTATTTACCAGGGATCATAATTTTATTTGATTATTTATGTCTTTCATAACAGCCTCCTGATATTTGACGAGGATGCAAAACAACAGCTTGTATATGTATATTATTTTTTTAATATTATTATCTCATTTTCGGAGTAATAAAAAGTTATTCATTGTCACGAGTTTTTGCTCCACATATTATTATTAATTTTACACAATTAGCCCAAGTATACGCGGGCGCTTTTTTACCGCGCATTTGATTTTCAACTCTCGGCGCTGAGCCGAGCCTTGAGAATCCAACAGTCTTTCTCTTGCCCATATCCCAATTTACTGGATCGGCGAAACATGTATTTTTCTTCCATACTTCTCTATTAAAAGTCATCTCGTAGTTCCCTTTCTAGCCATATCATTTTAAACGCAGTCCATCCATCGTTTCTTGGATCTTACCCTACTCTTATTGCCATCTACATTCATACTCAAAACTTTCTCAGAGTCCTACAGAGCGCGATGAAGAATTCCTAGCACATAAGTAAATGGATTTTCAACTCCTGGCGCTGAGCCGAGCGTTAAAAATCAAGTGCGCGGTAATAGAACACAGCGTTAAAAAAACGCCCATGCGTACATGGTTCTCAATTTGCACCGTTGTTCGTTTCAAATTTTTCTAATATCAGACCCTACATATTTTTGTAGTTATTTTTAAATATAAGTATTTATAAAATATAATGTTATTGTATTGATGATTTTTAAATCAGTTTTTGTCATAGGACCCGTGGTCTGCGCATGTTTCTCTTGTGCGGTGATCGGCAATTTTGGCCAAGACCCTCCTTTTAGTACATAAAAATGTAAGACCTCCCAGAAAAAATATGCACTTCGGTAATCATCGTCGTATTTCGGAAATAGCAACGCACGATGACGAGACCTAGTATAGAGCTGTTAAAACCATGGAATTATTTACCTTTTTGTATTAACATGGTTACCAAACTAGAGATTAACTAACAACTCTATGCAATTCCAAAGAATTTTGACAGATGACGACGTGCGACCGGAGTAGGTTACGCGACAGAGAGAAACTTCATTCAAACGCGCAATGATAAATGATAAATAATTCTATTTTTGCAAGTTAATCATTGACGTGTAAAAGTGTTTGTTCAAATCTCACAAACACTTTTACACGTCACTCATATTTTGAAAACTAGATACCTCATCTAGTTTTTAAAATATGAGTGGCGGCGTTTCATTACATCGTCGTATTTCATTACATATAACACTTATCAGTAAGGTGATATATTTATATATTTATTTATGTGAAATAAAATATTTTGATTTTTATGCAAAACTTCTCTATGGGGGTTATTCCGTGGCGCGATGTTCAAACTGTTTTGCATTACCGAAGCGGATATATTTTCTCTTTTAACTGTATGTGTAAACTGTAATTATGTATGAAGCAGGTTATACGAATTTAATATTCATATACATTGCTTAAAACTTTCACGGTTGTCAAATACACTTATTTAGTAAGTAATTAAATTATCGATGTAGACGTATTTTGATGCCCGCGTGGAAATTTCGTTGCAAAACGTACGTCGCGCGTCGTCAAGAAAAGCCACATGACTTTAATTTTCGCAGGCAAATTCGATTTTTACATATCTTAAAAGCGGATGATCCGTCGATACTCGATCCGTCCGCGTTATAAGACGAAACAATACATTTTCGTAACGAGAGTGAGTGTTTGCTCGAGAAGTTTTAACCGCTTTCCCGTATACAGGGTTAACTGAAATCGCGAAAAAAAAATCAGCTGCTCCCTACATTTTGACGAGTTATGCGAACATAAATGTAGTATTTTTTTCGCGATTTCAGTTTTGGTCCCATAGTAAAAGTTGTTCATAATGATGAGTACAATGACCTCTTAAGAGGTTGCTGGTGTTTTACAAATAACCCTGTAGATTGATTGAAGGAAGTTACTGTTAGCCTGCACCATCTCACGGCTGGGCAAAGGCCTCTCCCCATGACTTCCAGCTCTTTCGATCCAGGACTAAAGTAGACCACTGATCGTTTGTCTTGTCCAGCTCGTCCCGCCATTTTCTACGGGGTCTGCCGCGACGCCTTCTAGCTGTGTCAGGGCTCCACGTGGTGGTTATTTTGGCCCACAGCTTATTAGGCATACGGCAGACGTGGCCAGCCCACTCCCACTTCAGCTTAGCGGCTCTTTGAGCTACGTCAGTAATCTGTGTTTTGGAGCGTAGTGTGGTGATGCGAATATGGTCTGACAGATTAAAGGAAGATATTTTTAGAAAAAAATAATATGCGTTCCGCCGCGGATGATCCGCGAGCGAATTTCTGCGCCATGTTATACAGTCAACCGCATGTTTATCTAACAATTTGACATAGAGAATGACAACCTTTATTTTGTAGCTTTTAAGAGCTGTTTTCATAGTTTTAACGTGCGGTTGACTCTTACTTTCATATAAAGGTGCACAAAAACATATTTATTTTATTAAGCATTGTAAAGTTAACGTTCTAAGACAGCTGTCAAAAAATGGTTAACTTAATAGACAGGGTATAGTACCTAATATGGATGTGGTAATTAAAATTATCGAAGTGGACTGATTAAACTCGGCCAAATAAGTCTGACAAGGGTTATCGTGTTAACCAGTAATTGGGTTGTGGAGGTCAGATAGGCAGTCGGTACATGTAAAATTGTGGTATTCAGCTGAATCCGGTTAGACTGGAAGCCGACCTCAACATAGTTGAGAAAAGGCCAGGCAAATTGTATTTTTTTTATATTGACTGAAAGAATTTGGCTATTAAATTGAAAATTTGGCGCCGTTTTGGCTTGAGAAGTCATTTTTGTAATACATAAGATTTGAAATTGTCTTGGTATTCTGGCCGGGAGGGAGTTTACTCGCAGTAAGTGAGTTTTTAGAAAGTTAAAGTATGTCACTTGTTTAAAAATGGCACGGACTAGTGATAACTCGTGCACACGTAACACGGGGGCCTAAAAAGGCCACTGGCAGAATCATAATAGGATAACAATATGAATAATATTAAAAAAAAAAAAAAATCCTTTTCGTTCATCGTAAAATGGTCACAAACTGACAATCCATTATATGATCTGTGTGTAATTCATATCACGCAATTCACCTGTTTGACAGTTTTATATGGAAATTCGTAAAATGGTTCACCAATGTTTACACCAAATATGATTGATATGAAATGAATTGTAGGTGATTAAACTATTATGTGTAACCATTTAACGAAAATTAAAGGAATTGTTAATGATCTGCTGGGAATTCAGGAAATGAATAGCTTTTAGAGGTATTGCTGAAAGTGGCCTTTTCAGGCCCCATGATCACCATAGAAAAGGTTTTTTTTACTCCTCATGCTCTAAAAGTTCATCTTTATGTTGTGCATAGGCGACATAAAGTAGCTTTTTATGCTCTATTGCACAAAGTAATTTTTTTATGGTTGGTTGTTTATCTAAACGTCTCAGGGTAAAATGGCTTATTTTATGCACTGCTAGTTGTACAATCTACTATTGTCGACGAAAGCATAGACAAAATTACACATTGTAGAACGAGTTCTACCGTCTCAAGCATAGCGATGGAGAGAAGAAATGGTTCTATTCTTCAGTCGACAAAATTCTACAATACTGGACAGTGAAAAAGGTTAGTCTGCACGTCAGACGTATGTACTGTCACGAGCAAGATTCAAAAGCGTTTTTCTCCTAGTTTTGTTACATATTTTATGGTGTTACCAACACAGTATTTTCGGAAACATATTAGAATAGGTCCTTGCTCAAAGTTAATAAGTATCGTTATTTCACGAGAAAATAGCTTTTGAATTTTCCTTATCTTAGCCATTAGCAAAGTGCTAATATCAAAAATTAAAAAAAAATAGGCAGGCCACCATTTTGAAAAAATTGCGGCTGATATCGGTTTAAAAAAAAAGCAGGCAAGTCGTCAGTCAAATTTCCAAGAAATAGACGTGATGATAGCAAACTATGTGAACATACATCGAAAACTGCGCGCAAGTGTTTTTTGCATGGCATGCAACAAATTGCCCAAAAGTTAGAAAGAGCGAACTATTCCAAAATTTAAATACACAATGAAGTTGTTTTTGGCACAAAAGCATATAGTATTACAGAATAAAATGTTTAAACGACTCATGGTGATTATTATAAATAAATAAAACTAACGTATACTATAGTATTTTATAATTATGTAGTACATATTTATAATTATGGTCATGTAGTAGTGGAGAACTTAAATATAGAGGTATGTTATAAATAAATGAATGTCTATTAAAAGTGTTGTAAACCGTCATTGTGATAATTGTAATCTGTACTATTGGACAAGGAAAATAAATAATTGGATAATGTAAATGATGGAATATAATAATAAATTTTGTTTTACTGTGACTGATATTAATTTTTTTTTTTTTTTTTTTTTGTTTATTTTATATATTTAATGTATAAAGGTAAAAGTAAAAAATCATTGATTTAATGATAATAATTGTACCTAACTAAGATATTTGCACGCCATGAGAAATGGCAGACATGTCGGGAACCACTCTCTTATTTTAATATCTTGCATGCATGTATTATTTTAATTTTGTATGTATACACATCATGTTTGATCAAATAAAACTTCTTGTCCTTATTCTTTGAAAAGTTTTATCAATTTGATATAAGAATTTTAAACTATTTATAATGGTATTGATGTCCGAGTATTATTAATGTAATGTTCTATGTATAAGGGTTAAATGTACACAAGGCTACACGTCAAGCTATACATTTCTAGTTTTAGCTGACCTCTCATTGTATAGGTTTTTCGTACAATCAGAAGTCAGCTTATACTGGTTATGTATAGCTTGATGTACCTACACATCAAGCTACAGCCGTGCGTACAGACAAATTTTCCCAATCAATCTTGAACCTAATGCTTTAGCGAGAAAGTTGAAAATCTATTAAAAAAAAATTGACAGATTGTAGTAGCTTGATGTGCTGGCGTCTGTAGGTACTTATTTATTACGTAAGTAGGTATTGCAAATAAATTATTCAATAAAAATTAAGAAATAAATAAATAGGTGTTCGTCCATTCTGTATTACAACTCATTGGTTTGTCTGTTAATTTAAAATGCTGCTGTTATTATTTATTTATTGTTATTTTAGTAGATATATTTAATAGATAGTTATTCATTAACTTTAGGTAAACATATAGCTTATAATTTTTTTCTTGACATCTAGTGTCTCTAAATTTTTTTGGCGATAACTCGCACTGATGCTTATCACTAAACTATTGTAATTTTGTGTTAGTTGTAAGAACTAATTGCGTAACACACTATCAATCACCATTTGAATCATTTTGAAGGATATTGCTAAACTATTGCTTCATATGTTCGAAAAATTTGTCTGCTCAACAACGTAAACAATGCAATGAATGTTGATGAACTGTCAAAACTAAAGACATTGCTACTGTTGGTATGTTACGCAATTACCCCGCTGATTTAAATCGTTCGATGTGCCCTCTCTGTACTTCGGTCGCGCGAAAGTGTCCACATTGAGAAAACTGAGCGCACACCTCCCGCGTGGAACGATAGATACGATTTTCAGTATGAGTGAGCGAGACAATACCATTCTAATGTTATTGACAGCGAGACAGAAGCGTGACAATCTTTTGACGCGGCCGGGCGTATCTTACGATATAAATCTTTGGTTTTATGTGCCAAATAAATGGAATTGGTGAATCTATAAGAGTGTTTTATTTAAAGAACACAATTACTTTGCAGTCATTCATCCTTGTTTCTTTTAGAGGGAAACTTGCTGCACTTGACTCTGTGGAACGCAGAGCAAAAAGGCTAGGTGACGAGACGTTGGTGGCTAGTCTTCACAGCCCGGCTCATCGACGTAATATTGCTTGCCTGTCGGTCTTATACAGACTGTACTTCGGAGAGTGTGCACAGGAGCTCCTCGATCTGATCCCACCATCGCCCTTTTACTACCATCTACACTTGGTTGATATCCCGACCAGTCGTACTCAGCGCTTCTCCACATTTATTATGCGTACGGGACAGCCAAAGTATGGAACTCTCTGCCAGCGTCTGTCTTCCACATTAAATCCGTCTGCCTTCAAAGCAAGAGTGAACAGGCTTCGGCACGCTCGTTCCATCATAGACCTCATCCATCGCTTTCAATCAGGCGTGAAGAACAAGCCCAATCAGCAATAATAAAAAAATAACTCTTTATCAATTTGGTGTGTGTCTTATTTTTAAGTTTTAAAAGCTTCTTCATACAGGGTGGCACGGACATCGACGCGCAAACTGTAACCATGACTTCAGCACATGAGTTGACCCTATAGCGTAGAAATTTTTCGTCGGTTATCGAAAAAAAAAAACTTTTGTTTCATAGAACAGTGCTATACCTACGCGGTTAAAATGTATGGAACAGCAATATTTTTTTTTTAAAACCGACGAAAAATTTCGACGCTATGGGGTCTGAACTCATATGCAGCAGTGCGATTCTGTAACCATCTCACCATGAAAACTTAGGTGAGGTGAGCGTGGAGTGAGATGTCATCCCAACTAATGCTAGGGATTGACAGCTCACTCTAAGCTCACTTCACCTAACTTTTCACGGTGAGATTTTTACAGAATCGATAGGCTGAATCCATGGTTACAGTTTGCGCGTCGATGACTGCCACCCTGTATATTTCCATACATTTTAATCCCTTGTGTTATAGTGCTGCCGTGGATGTCCACGATAGTATCATCATAATTAACCTTTAATTAACAGTCCAATGCTGGACATAGGCCTCTCCTATTGCACGCCATTCAATTCGATTTTCAGCAACTCTCATCCGGCTGCAACCAGCCACCCTACGAAGATCGACACTCCACCTAGCCTGAGGGCGTCCTACCTTACGTTTGCCGATTCGAGGCCTCCACTCTAGAACACGTCTACCCCAACGGTCATCGTTCTACGGATAACATGGCCGGCCTATTGCCACATCAGCTTGCTTATTCTGTGAGATATGTCGTTAACTTTGGTTCTCTGCCGGATCACCTCGTTGCGGATTCGATCCCTCAGAGAGACTAAGCATAGCCCGTTCCATAGCTCCGTGAGCGACCATAAATTTATGGACCAGCTGTACAGTCACGAGTAAAAGTATGTATACACTCGGCTTTATTCAAAAGCGATTTACTCCTTTATTTTTAAATTAAATTTTATGGTGTTACGAACATAGCATTTTCGAACCCATAGGTTTATGTAATGTGTCGTATTTCAACGTTGCATTCGCTATTTCACGAAAAAATTGCAATTGAATGTTGCCAAGTGTTGACATATTGGTGCTCGTGACTGTACCGTGAGTGTCCACTATAATCGTGTCAAGATAGTATCGTGAATTATGAAAGCGCAATTGGCATTGGTCGTCTGACAAGCGGCATAATATGTGTTCAGCGCAAATTCATATTAGTGCGGCTGGTTTAAAAATAAAACAAAACATTTTTTTTTTTTTGTTAGCCTCCATTTTTCCTTCCAAACCTCGATGTCTTGTGCGATCTCTGACCATGTTGGCCCTGCAAACGTTACCAGATCGGCACACCACCTTCGCCGTGGTCTACCTCGACGGCGGTGTCCTCCCTCAGGAGTCCAGTGAGTGACGATCTTTGCTCATCTCTCCAAAAAACAAAAATAAAACAAAATATAAACAAAAAAAAATATATTTAACTTAACAAGTAAAAATATCACAATTTCGACTTCGTTTTAGCATCTTGCAACAGGAAATTAGAAATATCGTCAGCCATACCATCAGGGTTATCAAGATGAATATCATGTCCACCGTCAACTATTTTAAATCTGTAATTTCCATTAGGCCATGCTTTTTCATCCATCAGAAAAGGTACGGGGTCATAAATTCCGACATCGATCATTTTTTTCGCCAGAAAACATAATGTAGGGGTTGCAGCAGTGGTGTATATTCTGCCTAACATTTCACCGGAGAATGGCAACACTGGTACTTCCTTCATGCGTTGGTCGTAGGAGAATCTGGCAAAAATAAAATCAAATTGATAAAATTGTAAATAAAAATGACTGCGCTGGCAGGGAAAATGAAAGAAAAAACTAGCATTGCGCCGATCCCAAGTGTCATGTGACTAGGACAGGCAGAAGGAATTGTCTGCTGATCCTAGATTTGATCCCCAGGACGGGCAGTGTCATTGGGTTATTCCATCCAACAATTTCAGTAGCAGCCTGGAACAATAAGCTCACCCCCTATCCTACTAAGATTAGTTTTTCGCGTTTATAATATTAGTAAGATTACTAATATTATAAACGCGAAAGTTTGTATAGATGGATAGATGTTTGTTACTCTTTCACGCAAAAACAGCAGAACGGATTTGGATGAAATTTGGCACAGAGATAGTCTATAACCAGGATTAACACATAGCATACTTTTTATCCCGATATTCCCACGGGATCGAAACTTATGCGGGTGAAACCACGGGGCGCAGCTAGTTACCCATATAATCGCAAGTAATGGGGGTAGGCAGACATCACGACTGTATATGAAGAAATATAGTAGGTACCTGAAAAGTCCGTCACCGGCAGGAACCAGACTTCTTTGTAAGACATGTACTGTGGCCTCCTTTGATATACCTCTGGTCTGCATCATCATTTGTTGGGCCTGCAAGAAAAGATATTATGCTTTTTCAAGGTTCAGAACTTTGTAAGACACCACCAAAAATATGAACCACTCAGTTACGGTGAACGCCACATATTTATTTTTTAACCGACTTCAAATAAGGAGAGGGTCTATGTTGGTCTCTATGTATTTTTATGTAGGTATGTTGAACGATATTTTAAAATTAAATCGACGCGGATCAGACCTTTTGAATTTTAGTGTTATGTTTACAGAATAAGAGACTATAACCCACTTATTCAGCTCTGTTCAGCTTTTGTCCATACAAAAACGTTGTCGACAAAAGCTGAACAGAGCGAATAAGTGTGGTTAGTCCCTAACCCTACTGGGGTACCGAAAAGTACAGACGCCAGCAGGTCAAGCTACCCGAAACTGTCAAATTTTCCCAATCAACCTGAATCTTAATGCTTTAGTCATAAAGTTGAAAATCTATTAAAGAAATTTGACAGATTGTAGTAGCTTGATGTGCTGGCGTCTGTACTTATTAGGTAGAGTCAGCACAGACAGAACAGCTGAACTAAATCACAACTTCAATAATGTAAAAAAAAATTGCGTGCAAGAGTTTGCCTGAAGAGTATGTTCGCGCCTAACTTAACAACAAACCTGTCTGTGCCGACTTAAAGTCCTATCATCCTATCTACATCCTACAAACTGTTCTTTTACAGCACCGTAAAACCCCTTACAAAATAGTAACAAGGCGCAGGAAAGACTTGGTTTGCACTCTTCCACAAGTACCTACGCACATCATTTGCGAGTGGATTCTTTAACTACTTAGGCCCAGCACTGTACAATAAATTGAACAAAATCTGCTTGATCTACGGACTGTCTTACTTTAAGTGTAAAAAGACTACGTACATTTCTTCAAAATAAAAGCTATGAGGAAACAGAAAAATATCTCAGTAAGTGACAGTGACAGATCAAATATTACATTACACTCTCTCTTTCACTCTATCACACACACACACACTCTCACACACACACACACCCTCACACGCCACTTACACTTATACAATCACTCACACATACTCACACGCGCGCGCACGTACTCAATTATAATCATTGCTGTAGTATTAAAAATATATATAGGTATATATATAAATATTTAAATAATTGTACTAGTTTATTGTAACTTTTTGTAAGGGTCAGGGACTGCTATTCCTTAATACAGGTTATTCTATAACCTAGCTAGGAAAGCTGAACTTCACCCACCAGATTGTGTTTCACATGGTACAAACTGATATGAATAACTTTATGTATGCCTCATGTACTAAAATCTCCTTTTTATGAAATAAATTTATTATTATTTCCTTTATTTGAATGTAAACATATAAATTATATTTTTAAATATTAGAATATAAAAAGTATAAAAACATTTAAAAATATAAAAAATAGTAGCCCACCGGTATCGGGAACAGGGTCCAAGCTACCGGTGGTCAGGGCTCCAGAGAGAGGAACCTCCTGACGATGCGAGCCGTGTCCAGAAGTACCGCTTTCTGAATCAAGCCCTTGATCCAGCTGCCCAACGAGAGCCTCCTCAGGTGTTGGTCGAGGCTCTTGGCTACTAAGCCATTGGCTGTCACGACTATCGGCACAATGATCGCTGAGTCCACATCCCACATGTCGACAACCTCGCGAGCCAAGTCAAGATACTTGATTTGTTTATCTTTCTCGGCTTTCACGAGGTTGTCATCATGCGGGACGGTTATGTCAACAATCATTGCGCGCCGCTCTGATCGATCCATCACCACTATATCAGGTTTATTGGCAACAATAGTCCTGTCAGTGATGATGGATCGATCCCAGTACAATGTGATATTACCATTTTCGAGAACTGGGTCGGGCACATACCTGTAGTACGGCACCTCCGATTCCACAAGATTGTATTTCAGAGCAAGTTGCTGATGGATTATCCTAGCTACAAGGTTGTGTCTATGCAAGTACTCTCCGTTAGCTAGACGAGAACACCCGGAGATAATATGCCTGATTGATTCCCCCGGCCGGTGGCATGCCCGACAGATGTCAACCGTGCCGTCTTTAACAATAAATCTCCGGTAATTGTTCGTCATCATAACTTCGTCCATAATTGCACAGATAAAACCTTCGGTTTCTCCAAAGAGGTCACCGTAACGCAGCCAGGCTACGGACGCTAGTAGATCTACATCGGGCCCATGTAGGGCCCGGAAGAAGCGTCCGTGAAGCTCCTTACTCTGCCATACCTCCATGCGTTCATTAGTGTCAAGCACAACTGGCTTGCGCCAGTTCTCTTTACCCAAGGAGAGCGGTGTGAGGCCCTTATCCACCGTAACTACATCTCGATGCATCCCCACGTCGGTTTCTAAGAAATATTCCCTGAGACTGCATATCTCGCGATTGTGGAGGTTCTTAGCGTTTAGAAAGCCTCGACCTCCACACTTTCGCGGGATATACAGCCTCATTACCGATGACCGTGGGTGATGCATTCGATTTGCAGTTAGCAGCGTACGGGCCCTCCTATCCAGGGCGTCGAGTTCGGTCTGAGTCCATTTGAGTATGCCGAAAGAGTACATCAAAACCGGCATGACCCAACCATTGAAGGCGCGCACCTTGTTTCCGCCTGATAAAAGACTATTAAATACTTTTTTCAGGCGGCCAAAGAAGCGCTCCTTCAACGATTGCTTCATGTCAGTAGCATTGATGCCCAACGCTTCCGACATACCCAAATACTTATAGGTTTCGGTTGCGGAGAGGGCTCTAAGGTTTGTGGAATCCGAGAGTTGGGTTCCCACGGATTCCACAATCTCCCCTCGCTTTACATGCATGACCGCACATTTGTCCACACCAAATTCCATCATGATGGCGCTACTGAAAGTTTCAGTAATTTTCAGTAGCTCCATCAGTTGCAAATTGTTGGGGGCAAAGAGTTTTAGGTCATCCATGTAGAGGAGGTGAGATATAACCTGACCACCTCTCCTCAGCCGATAGCCTAGACCTGAATCTTCCAGCAGCGTGCTTAGAGGATTCAAGGCTAAGCAGAACCAAAGCGGACTCAAACTGTCGCCCTGGAATATGCCTCGCTCGATCCTTATCGGCTCGCTATTCCTCTGGATATTTCGACATCCTGGATAGCGAAGGACCGTCCTCCATTGCCCCATACACGTCATCAGGAAGGTGCGCAGAGTTGTATCTACTTTATACAACTCCAGCACCCTCATGAGCCATGTATGTGGCACCGAGTCATAGGCCTTCTTATAATCTATCCAACATGTCGACAGATCCTTTCGGGAACGACGAACCTGTTGGCTAATGGCCATATCAATGAGAAGTAGCTCCTTAGTACCGCGGGACCCGTTCTTACATCCATTTTGAGAGACAGACATGATGGAATATGTGTCTATATGTTTATTAATTTTAGCTCTCAAGATGGATGTAAGAACTTTATAGACCGTCGGTAGACAAGTGATCGGTCTATAATTTTTGGGATCCGCGGTACTACCTGATTTATGGAGCAGGTGGGTTATTCCTGTCGTTAGGAATTGGGGCAGCGACCCAGACTCTAAGGCTGACTGGAACTGGGATGCCAAGGGGGCGTGCGACCTTTGGAACCACTTTATCCAAAAGTTGTGTAGTCCGTCCGGCCCTGGAGATTTCCAGTTAGGCAACGGACGAACTGCACGAGCAATATCTTGGGGGCTGATGATAAGTGCCCCCATTTCTGGTATTAGTTCGCACGCTCGCTCGATCTTCCCAGTCCAATCAATATTATTATTATTATTAAAGTCACATGAATTCTGCGAAAAAAAGTAGGCGCTCTTTACCCTAACTCTATCTCTTTCTTGCTCTAGACTCTGGTCCTCCCTGTTCATCAAAACCTCACCTTCTCATAAGTATACTTTGGCGCAGTTTCAAGCCCACTGTTAAACTTGTGGAACCTATCATCATCATACATCCCGTAGTAGGCGCGGAACCAGTCCTGGAGGCCTTCTCGTGTGCATGGCCAGGTGTGGTGAGCTGGTATCGGGTCTATTTCAACCACCCGGGTTATGTGGCCCGGGTAGGCTATGTTGAAAAGTTTTCCTGAAAATTGAAAGATGTGCTGATAAAATAATGGTAAAACAAAACATAATGCCTGCCTGCCTGCAGCCACGACAAGCGAACAGAGGTGTTTGATATTGCTTAGCTTGGGACAAATGGTGCTGTGTGAAATGTCCAGGGATATATTATATTATTATATAGGTACAGATGCCAACAGGTCAAGCTACCCGAAACTGTCAAATTTTCCCAATCAACCTTGAACCTCGATAAAGTTGAAAATCTATTAAAGAAATTTGACAGATTGTAGTAGCTTGATGTGCTGTCTGTACATTTTCGCCAATTATTTGTTAAGGTTCAAGGGTTTTGCCATCAGACACAAGTCCATTTATTGCTAATCCATTGCTTCATATGTTCGAAAAATTTGTCTGCTCAACAACATCAATAGCGCAATGAATGTTATTAAACTGTCAAAATGAAAGTCATTCCTACTGCAGTGCGATTCTGCCGATCGATTCTGTAAAAATCTCACCGTGAAAAGTTAGGTGAAGTGAGCTGTCAATGGTGTCAATCCCTAGCATTCTAACTGAATAGACAGCTGTGCTGCTGGGGAGTTTGTTGCGCCACTTCTTCTTCCCAGCGTTACTCGTAGCACTAGGAAGTGGTGAAGGGCGGGCGTTTTAGGGGGACGGACAGTCTTTTGTAATTTTGACGTTCGAATAGTGCTGATTCTCAACCTAATTTGAATAAATGACTTTTGATTTTGCATTAGTTTGCGTTGGGTTAGAGCGTGGAGTGAGCTGTCATTCCCAACTAATGTTAGGGATTGACTTAACTTAGGTGAAGTGAGCGTGGAGTGAGCTGTCATTCAAACTAATGCTAGGGATTGACACTATTCTCACTCTAAAGTCACTTCACCTAACTTTTCACGGAGAGATTCTTACAGAATCGATCGGCAAGCCACTCTCAGCTCACTTCACCTAACTTTTCACGATAAGATTTTTACATAATCCATCGGCTGTTAGTGTGTTACGCAATTAACAATTGCCCGGCTGCACTTAACAATTGTTACCAATGCTCGGCCCTTTATGAGATGAAGTCCTAATCTATACAATTGATAAAACTGAAGCGTTGGTCTGTTTGTTTATTTGAACGCGCTGATCTCTGGAACCACCAGTCGGATTTGATGAATACTTTTTGCATTTTGATAGCCCAATTCTTGAGGAAGGCTATTTAACGTCACGATATGATCCTTAAAAGCCGAGGCAAAAAAAAAAGTCAGAAAGAATTATGCAAAAACGAAATAACGCGCGATGCGATGCGATGGGGTGGGTCAGGGAAACGAGAAACTTCACGCGGACAGTAGCTAGTATAGGGAACAGTGGTGGCCCAGTGATAACGAGGACTTACGAGTTGCAGGTCGTAGGTTCGAACCCAGACAGGCGCTTAACTTTGTGTAGATTATTCCATCACCACTGCTCTCAAATCGGTGAAGGAAAACATTGTGAGGAAACCGGCATGTCCTAGAGCCAAAAATTCGAAGAAATGTGACATCTACCAACCCGCACTGGGCCCGCGTGATGGATTACGGCCCACTCCCTCTCACTGAGAGGAGGCCTGTGTCCCAGCGGTGGGAACATTATAGGCTGAGTATGGTTATGTATGTAGAAGCTAGTATTTTTATATAAAATACACTTACCAATAGGAACTCCAAGCGAATGTCCAATATAGATAAACTTATCCCACTTAAAATGCTCTTTGACCTTCACTATGGTAGGCACCAGATCCACAACAGAATACCTTACTCCTTTCGGCAAATGGTCCGACTTCCCATTCCCGGGTAGATCCACACTCAAGTAATAGAAGTTTGTGGGCAGTCGGGAGACTAGGGGTCGGAAACTGGAGCTGGCATCCATCTTTCCATGGCAGAGGATGACGGGGGGGTTGGAGGGGTTTCCCCAGGACAGTCCTGTGGGATGAGATTTGAAGTTATACACGGTGTAACGATTGACGCGCAAATTTTTGCCACGAATTCAGCACATTGTTCTAGACTGACCCCGAGCGTTCAAATTTTTTTGGTCGATTATTATAAAAGTCAGCTGTTTCATAGAAAAGTGCAAGTGCTAAACCTACACGATCAAAACTTCTCTAATGGAACAGCAGATTTTATTAAATGGAAGAAATTACAAGCGTGGTTATCAATGGCTCGTGCCTTCTCTGTATGAGAAGAAGCCTTTTTATTTATTTATCCATTTTTTTTGCCCTGCAGTTGGACAGTAATAGGCTAGTGTTATTATTACTCATTAAGAAATTCCTAAAGTTAAAGACGACCCGGGCATCGAACCCTGGACCTCACGCTCAGCAGTCCTAGTCGTACTTGCTGATGATCTATTTTAGATAGGTCTATAGATGTTATGTTTTCTTTAATTTTGATTCTTAGATTTTATTTAGTTTTTTTTTTTTGTTGTAATTTGAAGCAAACATATTATACTTTTATTGATTCGAACATGTTTTTAAAATAAATGTTTAAATGGTAAACCCTCCATATTGGTGCTCAAGATACAGGCTTGCCTAGTTTGGGGCCAATGTAAAATATCTGTAATTTTTTGAGCAATAAAGTTTTTTATTATTATTATTACTTGTTGTGTACTAAGCATAGGTAACGCGCCACTGCTACGTGGCCGAGCGAGAGCGAGACATCGGTCCGCGATCGCCCGCTCGCACCCGCACGCCTCACCCCGGATACTTTTAGTTGCATGTTATGTTCAAATAAACGACAGTGCGTTTACAGCCAGCGATAGTTTTACTTGTCCCGTGTCCCGTATCTAACATTACTTATATTATTATTTTATAGAGTGACCTTCCCCATACTATACTCTTTGACTTTACGAAATTACGAGAATCGATCTTACCAGCAATATTACCCCATGGCGCCTTTATTGAAACTTCCTTTTCCTGAAGCTGTAACCTTCCTTTCATGACTCTGAAATTCATAAAACGAAGGTACATACAGTGGCATTTTGACACTTCAACAACATTCATTGCGTTATTTACGTTGGTGAGCAGACAAATTTTTCGAACAAATGAAGCAATGGATTAGCTGTATCCTTCAAAATTATTCAGATTGTGATTGATTCTAGTGTGTTACGTATATAGGGTGCAGATTTCAAAGTGTGTTAATGTTTGCCGATTTTCCTTGTCCTATAAAATATACTGAGCACACTGTATGAGGAGCAAAATCTAGATAGCGCTACTAGTTTGTAGGGACAAGCTGTTTTTATTAGTTCACGCACGCACGCACCTTTTTAGAAATGTACTCTGTGGCACGCACTAACGCGAAGTAAGCAACTGAATATGAATAGATAAATAGTTATTATAATAATGAGGAACTCTATTTTACTAGCTATTTTAGGCTATTTTAGGGCAAACATTGCTGCTCGGTAAAATCCCGTTTCTCTTTATCTGTTTAATTCAGGTGTGTTTAACTGAGTAGGTACCTATGCGCTAATTAATTAGCGTCATAGGTTATTAAAATATAGTACTTATTGTAATGAATACTTATGTTGGTTAATAACCACATCACAGAGAGAATAACTGTGTAAGTAAACAAATAAAAAAAAACACGAAATAATAAAATGAAAAACAAATAAAAAGCAACTTACGCGCCGATTGTTGACAGCAGCTTCGTCAATTTCATTGTTGTATCAATCTTATCGAGTTATCTAACATTGTCGCGACCTTGATAAAGGCGGAAATACAGTGTGTTTAAAATGTATTTAACATAAAATGAGATAACAATATTGTTTTATTCATCGTTTCTAGTAGGAAAAATGTTGTGATATCATTTTCTCAAGCAGGTAGGTAACACACGGCTACACATCAAGCTATACAACCAGTATAAGCTGACTTCTGATTGTACAGATGCCAGCACATCAAGCTACTACAATCTGTCAAATTTCTTTAATAGATTTTCAACTTTATGGCTAAAGCATTAAGGTTCAAGGTTTATTGGGAAAATTTGACAGTTTCGTGTAGCTTGACCTGCTGGCGTCTGTACGAAAAACCTATACAATGCAAGGTCAGCTAAAACTGGAAATGTACCTATAGCTTGATGTGTAGCCGTGTGTACCTATATTCGGATTTTATTTTAATGCGTTTTGTGTGATGGCGTTTATCCAGCGGGGTAATTGCAGAACACTATAAGTAGCAATGATTTTCATTTTGACAGTTCAACAACATTCATTGCGTTAAATACGTTGCTGAGCAGATTTTTTTTCGAACGTGTAGAGCAATATCTTTCAAAATGATTCTTATTGAGATTGATAGTGTGTTACCCAATTAGGTGCAGGCTACAGAAATTATAGTACCTAGACCCATACATGATGGTCACGTCTTTGTTGAGTGGATCAATGGTTTTGATTTTACGGCACGGTTGGCGCAGTGGTTAAGCGATTGACTGCTGCGCTGCATGTCGCGGGTTCGATTCCCGCACGGAACAAATATTTGTATGACCTACAATTAGTTGTTCCGGGTCTGGCTGTTTGTGTATGTCAGTTTATATGTTTGTAAACGCACCCACGATACAGGAGAAATTCCTAGTGTGGGGCAACGTTTTTTATAAAAAATAAAAAAATGACCGAATGACTACAGTGGCTCGTGAAAGTAGGTTCCTACCGATTGGGTTGGTCGCTACTGGTTGAGGGTTCGATTCCCGCTACGAAACAAACCATTCAGACTGAAGTTAGGCTGAGAATCAGCACTTTTCGAACGTCAAAATGGTTACTTCGTGCGCTTTCTGCTGTACAGCGAGACATCGAGCGGAGTGCGAGAGAGAGAGGCATTATTTATGAGGTAGGTAATTACATACCTACTGACCCTTTCTTTTCAGGTCAATTTAAAAACATTATTTTTATGTAACAGCTTAATAAAACGTTTTTACCAATATGTGATAAAATCATAATATATAATAGGAATTGCGCACTACTTACATCCGAACTCAGTCCGTGCGAATTCAGAACATTCCCAATTCGGATTGAACTCGAATGTTGAATTCGGATTCGGAACGGAGGTAGTGCGAAACCGCTGTAAGTTTAGGCCCAAAAACAAGATAACATTTAGAAATTACGTCACAGAAATTGGATAAAATTCGTAAACAGGCCAAAAAGAAGTAGAAGAGCGTATACCACTCAAAAAGTTAAGAAAAGTCTCCTAAGATCGTTTTCCTAGGCAGCATCTCAAAAATCCACCCTGTATATAAGTAGATACCTGTATACCTGCGTGACTATTTCTTAAAGAATATTATTGTCACGCCATGCCATTTCGATAATACGAATGAAAGTAATCTCTTTTACAACTCTTGTATTTACCTTCTTTGTCGGTTTCAATCTGTTCAATAAAATTGGTGCAGTGGTGGCCTAGTAGTAACGGCTTACGAGTTGTAGGTCGCGGGTTCGAACCCAGCCAGGCGCTTTACTTTGCGTAAATAATTGCATCACCACTGCTCTCAAAACGGTGAAGGAAAACATCGTGAGGAAACCGGCATGTTCTAGAACCAAAAATTCGAAGACGTGACATCTACCAACTACCAACCCGCATTGGCCCGCGTGGTGAATTACGGCCCACTCCCTTTCACAGAGAGTAGGCTTGTGTCTCAGCAGTGGGAACATTATAGGCTGATCATGCTGATTATGCAATAAAATTGACATATTAGGAATTAAACTTAAATCACTTTTATCTTGAATATTATCTTTGATGATATTGATTAATTATTTTAATATACCTACAACAACTAATCCTACAGACAATCTTCTGCTGACCACATTTTCTACTCTTCCGAGCGGTTCGTAACTTCATGAGTCGTTATTCTACCAGTATTTTACAGACATACACGATCTATTTGGACTGGTCCGTGCTTCAATTATATTTTTAATTTTCATCGTATCATATTTCATTGCAATATCTAGCTGTTTATTTGTTAATTTTATTTTAATCTTTCTTTTATTATTTTTACGATGGGTTATCTTTATTAGGTAATAAATGAATAAAACCCTTACGTGCCACTTTTTTATAAGTTTTCTGTACCTAGTCTACGCTAAACAACTGACACTATTCACAATACCCTGACAGTTCATGAGTTCACTATTTGACATTGACAGATCGTTTTGTTTTGCTTTGCTTGCCCGACTCCCGAGTTTGGCGAGCGAGTTGCACATTTTTCGTTCATTGCTGTTATTTTTATTAAAATAAAGATGAATATTGAGGCATAATACGTTAATAAATTACTTTATAAAATATATTTCAGTGTAAGTTATCAAAAAGAAGCTGCTCGACAAGTATAAATCACAGTAACGATTTATAATAACACATATAGTAAAAGTGTACATATTATTTCGTAAATAATGGATTTATTGGAAAATGAGTGGTATATTCAAGCACCATGGGGCAGAGTAGCAAGTAAGTATATCTTGTTACTGTATTCTATTACAATAACTAAGTTTTCAATGCATGAAAACGTAATTACAAGTGTTTTTGAACTTTGACCCTTATTTCTTATTTGAATAATCTTTTTATCGGGTGGACGTTGATTAGTAATATTTGAACATATTATTATGTTAGATTACATAATAATAAAGCTTGAAAATGATCTCTAAAATTTAACAGAGCCTCTGCTTAACCTACTCAGAGAGCATCTACCTAGCCTTTTCCCAACTATTTTGATTTTGAACCAGATACTGCTGATTACATGGAGCGACAGCCTCTCTGACCTCCACAACTGAGTTACTGGGTACTAAACTACCCCTATGTAAGGTAAATGCCAATGACCCACTTTCGTGCCTTTTTCTTCGGTAGCCCTTAACAAAATGTAATACATTAAATTAAGTAGAAAGTAACATCATCACTGGGAGCCAAACCCAAAATAGTTGGGAAAAGGCTAGGCTGTAGCCTTTTCCCAACTATTTTGGGTTTGGCTCCCAGTCTAACTGGATGAGCTGAGTATCAGTATTTTTATGGAGTAACTGCCTATCTGACCTCCACAACCCAGTTACTGGGTAATACGAAACCCCTTGGTAAGACTGGTTGTGAGACTTTCAGGTTTCTGACAATCTGTAACAACAATCAAAGATCCAGAAATGAAAAGCCGGGACCAACTGCTTAACATGCTCTCCAAGGCATAGATGTGTGTCAGTATGTGAAGACAGTTCAACCTATCCACAGTCCAACCACAGCAAGCATAGCTTGACCTGATTGATCTATCCGTGTGGCTATTATTACTTAGCCACGAGCAGCCGAAAGACGTCCACTGCTGGACATAGGCCTCCCCCAAGCACTTCCACTTCAACTGTTTCTGTGCCTCTCGCATCCAACGGGTTCCTGCGACCTTCACAAGGTGGTCAGTCCACCTTATGAGAGGCCTGCCAACGCTACATCTTCGGGTTCGCCACTCCAGAACCTTTCGGTATATAATATAGTAAATTTATTGTAAAATGCATTCCAGTCATAGCGTGGGGTGACTGCTACGATCCTCCAGTGCTGCTAGTTCATGGGAGCATGGACTCTGCTGTCAGCTTCAGACCCCTGATCAGCAAGCTGCCAAAGAACTTTTATTATATTGGTATGTGATTCCACTTTCCTGTTTCATATTTAAGATATTCGTTTTGTAGTGGGCAAGTTATGATACTTGGTACTTTCGTCATAGACCACGCCAGCATAGCTATTCACAGCCACACGACAGGCTATAGTATCGAAAATGACACATTTCCATAACCATTTGCCTTGCCCCCGACAGCACACAGTTGTCGGGGTCGTCTATTTGATTTAAACTGCCAAAATTATCGGGTTTTGGACTTGAACAGCGTTTAGAGAACTCATACGATAACATTGATTGATGTTCGATACGGTACGGAAGCGTATCGAATAGTTGTGAATAGCTATCATGGCTTGGCGAAAAGTCCTTAACCGAATCCCCTAAAACTGTTTGTTAATATATAATTTTAATTTCCAGGTGTAGACCTCCCCGGTAACGGCAAGTCAGACCGCTTCTTACCAGGATTGATGATCAGCGTGTATGACATGGTGTCCTCAGTGCATACAGTTGTGAAACACTTCAGGTGGAAAACTTTCACACTAATTGGGCATTCATTTGGAGCTTACCTAGGTAAGAACTAATCTCAAAAAAATACGTTTATATGCGGTAAACATGACGCATAAAAAGAACACAAACACAAAAAAAAAAACAAGTTGGGGGAAAGTATTCGTCACCTTCACGCAAAACGGCTATCTCTCACCATAACTGCTAAGACCCTATGCGTGACAGAGCCCCAGCGCTGGTTTTCAGTGACGCCGGCGCGGCGTTGACGTGATGACGTCAACCGGTGCAGCATACGATAACATAAATAAAACAATAATAAAAATAGAAATAAAATAATGCGGCGGGTGCAGTGAATGTACAGACGCCAGCACATCAAGTTACTACAATCTGTCAAATTTCTTTAATTCATTTTCAACTTTATGACTAAAACATTAAGGTTCAAGGTTTATTGGGAAAATTTGACAGTTTCGGGTAGCTTGACCTGCTGGCGTCTGTACAAGTATCTCTCGGCCCCCGACTCATAGTAGAATAGTAGGAACAGTGGTGAAAAGTTATAAGTAATCAAACATTATTATTGTTCTATTATTATAAGACTAGCTGCGCCCGCGACTTCGTCCGCTTGCATAGTGGATTTCATGGGTTTTAATTTTTTTAACCAGCTAGATTTGATGAAATACTTTTGCATTTCATAGTCCAATTCTTGAGGAAGGTATTTAACATCATGCTACGACCGGTAGGAGACGAGCTAAAAAAAACGGGTTGCACTCCGGGAGTGCCGGCAGAAGTGAAAACTTGAATATTAACATGTTGTGCATTTTTGATATTTTGGAATGCGGTCTACTCTCCCTCCGTCTTACGAATTTTCGATCAGGTCACGTGTCCTGACGCGAGCTCCGTCTTACGAATTTTCGACCCATACACATTATTTACCCATCACAACAAATAAAAGTGCACAACGCCGCTAAAGAAGTTTTCACTTAAAAAAAGTCAGAAATTATGCTAAGCGTAAATGAAATAATTTATAAATAATCTGATTTCTTTTAAATCAAAATTCATTAATTCTAATTACGCTGAGAATCAGCACTTTTCGAGTGTCAAAATTACATAAGGCAGTCCCTCAAAACGCCCGCCCTTCACACAGATTAAACGGCGAACGGTGGGGTACAGTTAGTTACAAATACAAACATGGTGTAATGTATGTAGGTACTAAGTAAGTAATAAACTTTTTATTTAATTTTCAGGACAGTTCTACAACCTATGCTATCCCGACAGGCTAGAGAAACTGGTCAATTTAGACCCTATCAATTTCTTTGCCGTCCCGCCTGAGGAGTTTCCAAAATGGTAAGTCAATCCCAACTATGTTGGAGTCGGCTTCCAGTCTAACCAGATGCAACTAAATACCAATATTTAACATGGAACGACTGCCTATCTAACCTCCACAACCCAGTTACTGGTGAATACGATATTCTTTGGTAAGACTGGTGGTCAGACTTTCAGGCTTCTGACTAAACGTCACGGCTGCCAGAGATCTACGAATGACTGGCTGTCCCAGCCACGGAGAGGTCTTGATATGTAAAGATGGTCACCTTTCCCCGGACCAACCGCCGCAAGCGTAGCTTAACCTGATCTATCGAGTCGCGCGGCTGTTATTCGTTAGCCACATCCTCTCATTAAGTGCGCAACTCCTCATACGAATAGAACTGCGGCTACTTCGGACCGATATTTCTCGTATTTAGGAAGGATGCAGTGCGCAAACGCTCGTATTTGTGGGTCATAAACATCATCATTTCAATCGAAAGACGTCCACTGCTGGACATAGGCCTCCCCCACGCGCCGCTTCCCGTATCCAGCGGATTCCTGCGGCCTTCGCTTCAGAAGGGCTATTAAGTTTGCAGGAGTTTTGAGTAGTTTACCCTAAAGTTTTCACATAATATACTTAAATTTAAACTCAACTTGTGGTTCTTTCTGTGTGCTCCATAACTAAATCAACATTAACAAAGTGATAGTGTATGGTGCCTACAAACATTGGCTCCTACATTAAATGATCCGGCTCGAAGGACCATTTAGTGTAGAAGCCAATGGTAACTGGGTAATGTGGTGGTGGTGGCCAATGGGTATTCATGTTACACACACACTTTGTATACACACTTTCTTCATTGATGCAGGTATCACGTATTTTTTACGGACTTCTACAAGAATTATGAAAAGTTCAATATTCAGCCGGAAAATGCGCCGAAAATTAAGTGGACACAGGTATGTTTTTTTTATATTTACAAAAAAATATAACATAAGAAATACAACAAACACTACAAAATATACAATGGGCGGTCTTATCGCTTTCTGCGGTCTCTTCCAGGCATCCTTGGCATGGACAGTGATTTTACTGGACATAAAATGGAGCTGTCGTTGGTGCAAACATTATGTTCATTGTATACAAAATATTGTAAAACATTTTGAATTAGTAACGGTGGAGTTTCTTACCCATTCTTCTCCATACGAAACTACCTTTTGGAACTAAGATTCAATTGTATTTTCTAGTAAATTTTGACGTTTAAAAGTGCCTTTTACCATTTTGTCTAATTAAATAATTTATTTAAATTAGGCAAAATGGTAAAAGGCTTACCTATTATGTATGTATTGTAAGTGTATTTTAAACGTTGCCCCACACTAGGAAATTCTCCTGTGTCGTGGGTGCGTTTACAGACATATAAACTCACATACATAAACAGCCAGACCCGGAACAACTAATTGTAGGTCATACAAATATTTGTTCCGTGCGGGAATCGAACCCGTGACACGCAGCGCAGCAGTCAATCGCTTAACCACTGCGCCAACCGTGTCGTCACACGTCAATTGTGGTCATGGCGTGCAAATAAACATACAATAGCAACTTTTATTACAGGCATTATATTTATCCCAGTACTATAACACGTTTCCACTAGAATGCGAGTGAAACCACAGAGAATGGATTTTTAATCAAAACAATTGTTTGATCAACAGGCACTACAGTCTATTATGAAGAGTCGTCCCAGTCTGACCGAGCATCAAGCGGCTGCAGTCCTAGAGAGGCTGTCCATGCCTGCAGGAGATGGATACATCAAGTAATTACATTAATTTGTTAACTACTTAAGGGAGTGACCCGACTTATCGACACGGAATCGGCTTGGCTTGAACCAGTCAGAAAAAGCTTGTAGCGGTATCTACAACGCCACATGCGAATAACGCGTCATACTGACGTCATGCAAATCCTGCATCTCGCAAGCAGAGTTTACCGTGCAATTAGCATAGATAAAATTTCCCAATATCAATCGTAGGGCAATTGCCCGCCAGACAACACCCGTCTGGTCGGAGGATCCTCCCTTTTCTATGGAGGTTGAGTGAACTTTACACCCTGTTCCTCATACCTCCAAAAGCTTTATTTCCATGCAAATAAAAGAATAATTAATGTATAAAGTTATGAGGAACAGGGTGTAAAGTTCACTCATCCTCCAGAGAATAGGGAGGATCCTCCGACCAGGCGGATGTTGCGTCTGATGGGCAACTGCCCGACGATTGCACTGTATGTAGTTGCTTTATGTCCGTCAGGGGGCGCGGCAGTTATGGGCATGCCCCTTAAAGCCCCGCGGTGTGATACGGTGCCCGTCAATACGAGCACGTTCGTTGGGTGGCCATGTAGGCCTGGCCTGAGGCTGCTAGACAAATGGTGTCTGGACGTTGTATATATGCTAGTCGCGCGGTAACCTCTGCTTGCGCGATGCAGGATTTAGCGTGACGTCAGTGAAATGTATAGTTCGATTGTGGCGATGTAGATGGCGCCACAAACGTGTCCCACGATATTCACTGACCTAGCTTACGCCGTTGTAAATAACATTGTAAAAGCCAATTATTTTTAAAAGAGTAACCGTGCAGTTTCTTGCCGGCTCTTCTCCATAGGAAACGACCAATTGGAACCGTACACCTAGCTTCTAACTTTTCATAAGTGCCCATGAAGGTTTATGTGAAATAGTTTTGAGTTGAGTTTTGGGATTCATATTAAACAGATCTTCTCTTTCACCAGGTACACATACGACCAGCGAATGAAACGCGTCAACGGCCCCGCCTTCTCTCCCGAACACGTGAAAAAAATATTCACGGCGACCAAAACTCCGATACTAACAATAGCATGTCAGAAATCGTTGAAAAACCAACTGTTCAGGAACACAGACTTTTTGTTAGACGAGGTTGAATATCCGGGAAGGAATTTACGGTTTAGACCTGTGGATGGGACGCATGACGTACATATAAGTCATCCGGAGAGGATAGCGGTCTTTGTGGGCCAGTTTCTTGTCTATGGCTTAGAGGGGTTGGATAATAAGGCTAAGTTATGATCTATGCCCGTGTCCTGTATTTCCTCCATATTCAAAATCAAATCATTTCTGCAAATAAGGCTGAGAATCAGCACTTTTCGAACATCAAAAATTATATAAGACAGTCCCCCAAAACGCCCGCCCTTCACCACTTCCTAGTGCTTTTGCTGGGAAGAAGAAGTGGCGCAACAAACTCCCCAGCAGCACAGCTGTCTGTACAGTTAAAAAAACTTGATTCTAGACAATAATTTCACCCGTCTGCCTTCAAAGCATAATGATGAAAAGATGCCTATCTTTTGAGCACCCTTTTGAATGACTATTTCATGGAATCATGACATTTTAAACCAATTCTAACTTAGAGTTGTATTGATGATTCTAATTAACTTAAAGGCACCCTACATTGAGTAGTCGGCTTTCCCGTATGTCTTCAATTTACCTCTATGTCGAATTTTATCAAAATCGGCTCGGCAGTTTAAGAGTTAGGATGCTAAGAACAAACAAACAGATGGATAAATTGTCCTAATTATATCAGCCTACATTTAGTGCAATTAGAAGTCAATTATTAAATTAAAAATCTTAATTAATTGTTAAACAAAATAATTATATAGTGTTTGGCTCACCTGCAGCACAGATCAGTAAATGAATTTATAGCACTTTTCCGAACTATGTTCGGGTCGGCTTCCAGTCTAACCGAATGCAGCTAAATACCAGTATTTTACATGGAGCGACTGCCTATCTGACCTCCACAACCCAGTTACTCGGTAATACGAAACCCCTTGGTAAGACAGGTTGTCAGACTTTCGGGCTTCTGACGACCCGTAACGACTGTCCAAGATCCACGAATGCCAGCCGGGACCAACGGCTCAACGTGCTTTCCGAAGCAAGGTTGCCCACCCCCATACCCCGGGGGGGTGGGTATGTAAAGATGGTCACCCATCCAAAACAAATACAACAAATAGCCCTACTTACTATCCTACTAATATGGATGTATGATGGATGTTTGTTTGGCTGCGTGTCGCGGGTTCGATTCCCGCACGGAACAAATATTTGTATGACCTACATGTATTTGTTCCGAGTCTGGGTGTTTTTCTATCTATAATATGAATGTATTTACAAAAAAAAAAAAATTGTATATAAGTAGTTTATCAGCCATCTTGTTACCATAACACAAGCATTAGGTTGCTTAGCTTGGGACAAATGGTGCTGTGTGAAATGTCCAGGGATATTTATTTATTATTATTATTTATGTTTATTACTCTTTCATGCAAAAACTACTGAATAGTTTTGAATAAAATTTGGCACGCAGATAGTTTATAATCAGGATTATGAATACTTTTTATCACAATATTCCCACTGGATCGAAATTTATGCGGGTGAAACCGCGGGGTGCTGCTAGTTTTAAATACGTTTAGCATTAAATACATTTAGTGGTTTTTGCTGCAAATGGGCCTTAAGGTTTATAATTGGAATATTTTAGTATTGGGACAAGGATTAGAATTAAGAATAAAAATATTAAATTTTGTATGAATTAACTTTATTGTAAAAATGTTGACTACCTTATTGGTGTAGTCTGTAGTGGTTCCAAGCGCTATTACCGTGCGGCGAGGCCTAAGTTCGATTCCCGGGTCAGGCAGTGTTAATGGTTTTTCCATTCATAATTTTTAAGTAGCTATCAATTTAATTCAGTGTCATACATTCCCTTATCAATGCATTTTGTACTTAATTTATGTGAATACAAGGTCAAATTAAATTAACTAGAAAAACTTCACAGACGAGACGGGTATCGAGATACAGAAATAACTACAGCTGATTACAGGGTCAACAACCGCAAGTAGTGGAGACACTAGAAAATATGAGTGTAGGATAAAAAACATTCGTCTTATCACGTTTCACCCATCTTGTTTTGAAGTTTCGCTAGTTAGCCCTAATACCTGCGGGCGCGCGACCGAAAATTCAAGTGTTTATTTGATGCGCTGGCGCATCCAATGCAGTGTGTATTGGATTGTCAATGCTCGGCCTATCGCCGAGAGTTGAAAATCCAATACGCGATAAAAATCGCCCCTGCCTACCGGAGTTTCTCTTGTATAAATTAACTTGACCAATCATAGTATTGTATAAATCCCTTTTATATATACCTACCTATACCCTGTCCATTAGGTAAACCGTTTTTTGACAGATGGAACTAGTGATTGCAGCAACACACAATACATTGATTGATACACGTACGGTATTATAATGTCTGTAAAAAGCCATAAATAAGATAATTCAATAAGATAACGCAGTTTATATATTTATTTTATTTCGCATTTTAAAGTTAACTTTTACGTAATCTGGAATATTATGTACGTTCTAAGGCAGCTGTCAAAAAACGGTTATCCTAATGGACAGGGTATAGTTGAGTTAAACATTGGTTACTATCCATTGCAGTCATTTGCTATGTTAATGTTGGTGATAGTGCAATAAATATGTATTTATAACAGTTTTGTTACATTTCTATGATATACAATAAAGTTATTGAAAGTTTGTGATGTTGTATCTTATACCTACCTGTTTATTTTATGTATTACAATGTAATGTTTGAGTGTTGAGAATAAGAGGCCACGTTTCGAACCCAATATCTACAAGATATTGTTCCAAAATATCAATTTGCTGGGCACACGCTAAAACCTTGCAGTACGGACGCCAGCAGGTCAAGCTACCCGAAACTGTAAAATTTTCCCAATCAACCTTGAACCTTTAGCGATAAAGTTAAAAATCTATTAAAGAAATTTGACAGATTGTAGTAGGTTGATTTGCTGGCGTCTGTATAATTATTTTTAAAGTTCAAAAAACGTCCTCATTCTACAGGTATATACCGGGTTTTTTTTTAGTAATTATAGGCAGGTTACCGGTAAGTGCGAGTCGGACTCGCGCACCTAGGGTTCCGTACAAATTTGTAGGTATGTAACTACAAATTTACGGTTTTCGGATTTTTTCCTTTACTTGTGCATCATGACATTGCTTCTTGCCAAATTTCATGATTCTAGGTCATCGGGAAGTACCTAGGTTTTGATTCCCTTGCGAGTGTCAAAATATGCGGCATAACGCCCGTATCTTTTGATTGCGTTTAATTAGAAGTTTTATTTTTTCACTGCTTCAAGGGATTGCAGCCCTGAGTATTTGATATTAATTTCAACTTGATACCTCCACGCGTTCTTGACAAAAAGGGTCTTCACAGACGGACGGACAAAGAAGTGATCTTATATGGGTTCCCTTTTTCCTTCTTCTTAAAAAATATAATAGCGCTAAAAACTGCGGCGAAAGTGAGCTGAGAATAATTCAAACTCTTTTTGGTTCCGCCGAAATCGGGTTATATCATGTCTGTCAAAAATGACGAATACAGTGTTTGCGAAGCTACCTAAGCTATTGTGAACTGACGTCAGTTTTCACGTCAAACAGATTAATTTTTTAATGTATTCAAAATTATCAACATGCTTATCAGTTTTCAAATTTAAATTTAGTAAGTGGTTTTGTTATAACTTTAATTTTAAGTATTCTTATGACCTAAAACGCAGTACTTCTAGAGAATTTCTACCAGCTGGTGCGCAACAGTAATTAAAACTATCTTCACGAACACGACAAAAATGTCATAATAAGCGAAGAATTTGGTGTTTCTTGGAAAATGTAAAAATACAATTTTAATTGCGATTATATAGCAACAATTAACAAGGTAATTATCAGAAACATTATCATTCTTAATAATGTTATCAAAAACTGATAGTTATTCGTGTGCATTTGACATTATTTACCTGTAAAGTGTCTAACCTCTCGCCGGCGAATAATCTTCGTTTTTATTGTGATTCTGTTATGAAAATGGTATCTTTATCTTCAATAATATGAAATTCCAGATGGCATTGTTCATGAAACAAGATTTTACGCCTCCTCTACTTTCAAGAAGATGGTTTGCTATCAAATTCAGACCCAATATGGTAAGTTTCTATTTTTATTAATCAATTCTTCAGTTTTGCGGTCTCTGAACGGTTATCAGGAGAATTTAAATGAAGTATGAACTATTGCTGCAAAATTCACTTGTAAGATAACCGTAAACATAGAAAAATTTTATATGTCACACAAAATCAGATAGACAAAGGACACAAGGTCTAATACAGATAGATGTACAGGTACACACCTACTAAGTGATATACACTTGAGAGCAATAAAATCGCACACCTTGACTTTTTTTTGGTAAGGCGTTTTTTTTCATGAATTTGAATAAATATTTTAAAAAACTCACAGACTAATTGAAAGTCTACCTCACTACCTTTCTAATGATATCAAATACAGTGTAAAAAATACCCATAAGAGGTTTTACGGCACAAAACCCAACAAACGGATAAAATTACCCAATTTCGCTTAAGAAATAATGAAAATCAAACTCAAAATTCTTGATCAAATTGTTTATTAATAAGGTGTATTCCCTCCCCTAGCCTTAATTACAGCTCTTAATCGGTTTTTCATGGAGCGTATTAATTTTACCATGAAATCTTGTGGTATAGCGTTCCACTCCTCTTCAATGGCAAGTTGAAGGTCTTGGAGGCGCGTAGGAGCAGGGCTTCTTGCTCGAACTCTTCTTTTTAGCTCATCCCAGACATGCTCAATCGGATTGAGATCAGGACTACGAGCTGGCCATTCCATCGCGGTGATTCCAACGTCTTCCATGTAGTCGCAAACTGTTCTAGCAATATGCGGTCTGGCGTTGTCGTGCATTAGGAGAAAATCTTCTCCCATAAGCCACGCAAGCGGCCTCACATGTCCTTCGAGCACTTCTTCGACGTATCGTGCAGCCGTCAAACCTCTCGATCTTGGGCCGGTATTTGCCCCAGTGATGAATACAATGTTAGTTTTAGTGTCCAACATTATGCCACCCCAAAACATACACGATCCACCGCCAAAAGCCACACGTTCGCTTATGCAGCATTGTGAAAATCGCTCTGATGACCTTCTGTAGACCCTAGAGCGTCCATCATGACCATATAATGTCATTCTGCACTCATCAGAGAACATAACAGACCGCCATTGGTCATACGTCCAATTTAAATGTTCCCTGGCAAATTGTAGTCGGGCTTGTCGGTGAGCTGTGGTTAATTTGGGACCATTTGCTGGGCGATGTGAAGTCAGTCCTGCTGCACCAAGTCTTCTTCTGACTGTCCACCGACTTATACTGACATTGCGAACTTCTCGAAGCTCTTGTCCCAGTTGAACCGCATTCATTTGCCGATTTCTTAAAGACCTCGACACAAGAAAGCGGTCATCACGCTCTGATGTTCTGCGTCGCCGGCCAGATCCTGGTCGCCGAATGTAGCCACCGGTCTCTTGAAACCTCTGGTACACACGACGAACAGAGTAGCGGCTCAAATTTAGTCGTCGAGCAACTTCACTTTGATTATGGCCTGCTTCGAGCAAGGCAATAACTTGAGCGGCTTCTGCGGGCGTGGTATCCATATTTTTCCATATGCTTTCAGTAGAGATGTTATCACGTTGACCTTCGGTATGCAACTGATTAAAAATCCAAAAAAACCGACCCTTTTATACCTGCGGGTTAGGGGTGCAAGTAGTGACAATGCTAATGGATGAATTTGGCTAATTTGGTGTACGGCTGGTTTCTGTAAGTTACGTGAAGGTCAATGATTTTAATTTTTTGTTTTTTTAAAGCTAAGATTGTATTCTTTAATTTTGCCTAATGATTTGTACTCAATATCTTTAGATTTAAGAAAAAAAAACAGTAATAAACCTAATTACAAGGGGTGTGCGATTTTATTGCTCTCAAGTGTATATAGTGACAAGTAAACAATCTTCGTTTTTTCACATGACTGCCCAAAGAAAGGAGTTTTATGTTTTTTTTTCGATTAGTTCTGACTCACACTATGTCATACTTTTAAAGTGAAAATACATATTTATTTAAAGGCTTACCAACTAAAAACATACAAACATTAACCCAAAGTCTTTGTCGTAATATACATCTCGAATGTATCCATATTATAGGAAAGCATGGCATTATGAAGCAATATCATTAAAAAAAAAAAAATATTATAAATTATAAACATCAAATAATAATAAAACTATTAAAAAATACTGAATACTACGTTATAGGTATTTGAATGACAGCCGGGACCAATGGCTTAATGTGCTTTCCGAGGCTATGAGGGGTCTCGGTATGTAATAGATGGTCACCCAATCCACGAACCGATCACTAAAACCAAAAAAACAAGGTTGGCAACAGATCCTCATGCTACTTCTTTCCCTTCCCCAGCTCCTTTACACCCGCGAGAATATAATACTGATCCTAGAAAGCGGCCTCCTGTTCCGAGAAGACAGTATTGATGTGGAGCAGGAGTCTCCAGCTCCTGAGGATGTGTGGCAGTACGTGGGTGGAGGCAAGAATGGATGGATGACCAGAGGAGAACGAGTGGCTTCTGTGACGGGGGTTGCTGCTACTGTTCTTCTGTTTCCTCCTAAGCAGTAAGTGTAATTCTTTTTAGTTTCTATGTCTTCTTCTTCCTAGTCTTTTCCTAACTATGTTGAGGTCGGTTTCCAGTCTTACCAGATGCACTTGAATACCAGTATTTTACATGGAGCGACTGTATCTATAATTTTTATTATTAACCATACTGAATCCGTTGCATTTGTTAACTTTTTTTGTTTTGTTTTTTAAGTCACCCTATTTGTCGAAAGAGTCTGGATCCTGCGACACAGGGTATCCTAGTGCGGGATCCAGTGTCAAACCTATATGGAACACTTGTATTTTTGAAATCAATAAACTTATTATTATCTGAAGGCCAGTTCCCGTAATTAAAAACGTTCAAAATCTAGTCGCAATCTCATCTCAGCGACAATCAATGTCAATAATGTAGGTAAAATATAGGTATTGTTGACAGATTGAGACTAAGATCAGACTGAACGTTCTTAAAATAACCCCTGACTTCCACAACCAAGTTAGTGGATAACACGATACCCCTTGGTAAGACTGGGTATTTTTGTTGAAAAGGTTAGAGGAGATCTTTGCCAAAGGGCAAATGTAGATGTAGCGGGATCGTCCGAAAGGGTTACCGCTGCCCTGGAACAGAAAGGGCTAAGGAAGGAACACGGGTGGGTTTTAGTTAGTAAGAGTCTGACACTCCCTTCCGCTCCACCCAGAGCGGGAGGGGGGTCATTTGATGATTTTCCATCCAAAAAAAAAGGACAAATGTAGATTTTAAATTGGAAAGTGATGACTATGATGTGAGGTGATGGCTAGTACAGGGTGGTGTCCGCAACTCTATAAGGTACGGTACGGGTACGGGTGGGAAAATCGATTATTCGATCCACCCCAGCTCCTCAAGAAAAGCCAGCAACGCCTTGATGTTGACCGTCTCACGGAGGGTGCCATGGGTTACCGAAGTACTTTGCCCTGTATGTGGCGACTACCGTGCTGCTTAGAAGGCCCTGCACAGCGGACTGACATGATTTGAACTTGTTAAAACTCTACAATAAGAACCCAGTGTTACCAGGTATCAGGTTGTGATCACTTCACGTAAAATAGTTTTATTTAGCGGCATCTGGTTAGGTTGGAAGCCGAACCGTCCCCCCAGCATAGTTTTGTAGATGATAATATCTTTAATTCTCGTTAGGTCTGTACTAGCAGGCATAAGAAAGCAACTCTGCCGTAATATCTGGAAATCCCAGTTGCTTACAAAAGTTTGTTTAAAAAAAAACATCTAAACTAAAAATTAACTTTATTTTATTTATTTCTGAGTTCAATCTAAGTATGTGTCAGCTGTTCTGATCCCGGTTTGCCATTTTTATCTTATACTAGCTGCGCCCCGCGTTTCACCCGCATAAGTCTCGATCCCGTGGGAATATCGTGATAAACAGTATTCGAATTCCTAATTCCAGTGAAAGCTTAAAAACCACAAAAAAAAAAAATCTCTTTATTATAATATTAGTTTAGATGTATGTGTGATTTTGTTGAATTAGGCAGGATACAGGCACAGGCATAAGCTAGCTTTTAAATTAATTGTATCACAAACACCTCTGGATTCAACAACATTCCCCAATTAATTTATAATATTTTTTGTCTCAGTATCCAGCGCGCAACCCTCATCAACTTAGCAGTCTACGCCTCATTACCCCTGGTCCTTCGCTGGTGTCACCGCACCCGCTGTAGGGGCACCCTGCCCCCTCTGCTGGCTGTCATGAGGGAGTACCTAGCGCTCGCGAGGAGGACACATGCCTGTCTCAAGGAGTATGCTGCGCTTCATGTCAACATGTAAGTTTATTATCATCTAGCTGAAAGTCCTCCACTGGTGGTCCCTCCTACTTACCATCCATCCATCGCCGCAAAGACCAGATCTGTGTGCGTTCCGTATCCAGCAGATGTTGGTCCACCTGATCTAGAATATGAAAGATGGTGGACGTGACTTGAATTTTAATCATAAAGTTTTTTTGAGCATCTCTAAAAATAGTAGGAGGTTCCAAATTCGAGTCTGTGTTTTTAAACAACCATGAAAAATGAAGAGGCTCTCTATTCAAGGCGTTTTTTTTAACGTACTATGTACGTTTTTCTAACCGACAGAGAGGACATTCTGCTTAAACTAGTTTTTCAAAGATTTAACAAAAAAAAAATCTTTTTTATAAACAGAATTCCAAAGTAAATCAACCTATATAATAAAGTCTCTCCTCATCATTTAAAATTGTCTTAAGGGCCTCTGGCTTCGGCCCCTGGTACCTACGCCTTCCAAAGGTCCGGGACCCCAGGGTCCCGAGATATATCACAGACAATATTTAATTTGACAGCATTGCGCATTGGTCCAATGGTTAGTAGAATACATACCGTCTTATCACAAAACGAATACTAACTTTAGTTCTAGCCTAAACTATTGAGCCAGTACTTGTATTTCGAACTTTATTTCGATTTAGGCAAAGTTCTTAATACTAAAATGACAACTTAGCACCGAACTAAGCTGCTATTTTTGTATAAAGAACTGCATTCCTCTATCAGTTGGGTTCTTAATTCAATAACTGGGTCAGTGGTTTAAACCTGATCGAAAGTAAAACCTTGTTTTGTAATAAGGGGGATAATGTTCTCTGTGAAAAGGACTTCCAATAAATAGTCTTTGAACATAACTTGCTTTTTTAACCAACTTTAAAAAAGTTGAAAATATTCACAACATTCTATGGCTAAGTATTTTCAACCGACTAAAATAAAAAACAAAATTCTATCTACTATTATTTTTGATCGGGTTCATAACAGGAAATGTTGTGTTAACGCTTCTTTTAAACTGACTTCAAAGAAGGACATTCTGTAATTGACGCCATTTTTGGACGAAAACGAAATTCTGTATTTCACGAGATTTTTAACCGAATTCAAAGGATTAGGTACTGTTTTTGCCATTTTTAATCATGCCTAGTTTTCTTCTCTTTCCCAGCGGCTCCTTAACATCAGTAATAGAATCCACCCACACAATGCTCTGTCGTCACCAGAGTGAACTAGCCGTGCTACTGTCCAGGGCTTCGTCCGCCATCTTGGGCAACGCGCCCTGGCTACGAGCTGACGTTGCCTGGGACGCTGTGCAAGCGCAGACTAGTGATAATCTTATGGTAAGTAAAAATATTAATTCTTGAGTGGAGACCGCGAATCGGTAAACGTAAGGTGGGACGCCCTCAGGCTAGGTGGAGCGACGATCTTCGTAGGATGGCTGGTAACAGCAGGATGAGAGTTGCCGAAAATCGATTTGAATGACGTGCAATAGGAGGGGCCTATGTCCAGAAGTGGACGTGCTAACTGATGATGATGAAGTAAAAATAACGCTTGACATTCTCTGGGGGCCACCCCTTAATGACGTCATACGATTTTCATGGTGTTTGGAGCCCCGTCCTTGTCACGTAGTGGTCATATTGACGGCACGGTTGTCGCAGTGGTTAAGCGATTGACTGCTGCGCTGCGTGTCGCGGGTTCGATTCCCGCACGGAACAAATATTTGTATGACCTACATGTATTTGTTCCGAGTCTGGGTGTTTTTCTATCTATATAATATGTATGTATTTACAAAAAAAAATGTATATAAGTAGTTTATCAGCCATCTTGTTACCATAACACAAGCATTAGGTTGCTTAGCTTGGGACAAATGGTGCTGTGTGAAATGACCAGGGATATTATTATCATATTATTATTATATTGGCCCCGCCTCCTCTGGTGTGTTTTGTAATTTTAAATTAAAACTTATTAAAATATTGATAGAGTTGGTAATATCAGAAGGCCAATTCTCGTAAATTAAAACGTTCAAAATTTAGTCGCAGTCTCATCTTGCGACAAGCAAATGTCAAAAATGTAGGGAAATTAGAGGTGTTTTTGACAGATTGAGAGTGAGATCAGACTGTGAACGTTCTTAAAATTACTTTTGACGAGAATTGCCCTTCTGAAGTTTTTCGTTACAGTTGAACGAGTTTTAACACTTTAGATTTATATATTTGATGGCACGAAGCCCCCCTTTTCACACACTTAACTCGCCACTCGAGGAATCTAAGCTTAATTAACATATTGAATATTTTCTTTTCCAGAAAATCCACCACGCCTTCCTAGTAGTTCAATCAACGTTCCTAAAACACATCGCGATGGCCCACTTCGTACCACCCCTACACGCCCAGCGCGCATACAAGAACCACAACGAACGCATACACTGGCTTCATACAGTCGTGATACCCCACGTGACCAAAGAGTTCCAACACAACTACGAGTCTTTAGAACGAATGTATAGACTACTTAAAAACTCTGGCAATAAAGATAATGAAAATAAAAAATTAGGCACAGCTTTCACTGATAATTGGCTTTACTCTGACATTCATACAGGTGTAGCAAAATCTTGTCTAGAATTGAAATTGATTCTAAATAAATCGAATAGTCTCGATGTTTTTCTCGATTCCTGCGCGATGAATAAGCAGGAAATCGATTTGGAAGTCTTGAATCGAGATATGGATGATATTATTGATAGCCTCACTAGGTGCTTGAAGACTGTTCAGAGTTCACAGCTGAGGCTGAAGAAGATTCAAAATAAAAACGTGAAGGAAATTGAGTATGAAGACAAAGAGGTCATGGTTGAGAACGTGGGAATTTTGAAAATAGAAGACCGGGATCCAGAGAGTAAGGATGAAGTTTTTTATTTCGTGAGAACTGATGAAGATGATTCCTGTATTCAGCCAGCAGGAGACCTCACAACAGCGCCCGGGAAAAAAGAAAAAGAAACAAATAAAATAGTTTTAAGTGAATTAAAAAGGAAATTGGGGAAAAGAGAGGACGTTATGAGGGAAAGAGAGAGACAAGCCCTCGCTAAAACGATGCCAGAATTAAAGGACAATATACCAGAATTCCCTCGTCAAATAAATCTTGAAGATTTCATGGAAAAGAAAGGATATATAAATAAATTAAAATTAAGAAATAATGCCCCTAAAAAGAGGCCTTTGTGTATCAAACCAAAGAAAAATAAAAGTAAGGATAAGAAATATAAATACAAATTAGCGAAATACAATAAGGAAACGGATATAAGTGATGTCATCTATGAGGCGAACGCGAAATTAAACGTAAAAAGTAAACTTTTAACAATAAGCACTTTTAACGACTATTTTATCACAAAATGGTGTAAATATGTAAAGTCAGAGAAAAACGAATTAGATTCCAGTGGACTTTCCGAAGGGCTAAGCGACGTTGAAGCGGGTACAGCCAACAAAACAGTCAAACAAACCGTGAATCACGAGATACGGTTCACAAAAAAAGACTTGGAATTAACGCCTTCGTCTTCAGAAAGCGATTTTGAGTATTACAAAGAGAAGCAGAAAGCTCTGTTGCACGATGTCCGTCGCCATAGAGCTGTAAGAAGAAAAAATCATCCGATCCATAGACCAATACCTGCCATGGACAATGTAGACGAGAGTTTGAAGCCCATAGAGTATACTTTTGGTACTGGAATGGCAATGGCGTCGGTTCTTCAGGTTAATAGGTCGGTTCCTAATTATATAGCCGACGAAGAAGTATTTATTGGTGCTGGTGAAGTGTCTACGGATAGTGGTAATGATGAGGATGCATAAAATGATCAATATATTAATGCTAATACCTATAGGCCGACCGCTTAACTGAGACGTTGCCTGAGGTAGCTGCGCGGTGCGGGAGGGGTGATAGTTGTCACAAGTTGACGAATCACTGAGCTCTCGCATCACGTCACCACACCACTCCCGCACCGCGCTCCTATCTCAGGCAACGCGAGCGTTAAGAGCGTTGACAACGTACGGCTTTTCATACAAACTTTCAAGTCCTTGTTCTTCGAAAGGCATGAACCGATTTTAATGAAACTTCATACGCAGGATACATAGGTCTAAAAAGTTAAGTTAAGAACATTTTCGAATTGTTTTATTTAAAAAAAGATAATTGGAAATCTCTGTTTCTATGGAAAATTTAAAATCGGTCGAATTTACATGTAACACTATTTTTCGAAAATGTTCTCAATTAACTTTTTAGATCTATATATCCTGCTTATGCGTAGGAAGTTTCATTAAAATCGGTTCATGCATTTCGAAAAACCAGGACTTGGAAAGTTTGTATGAAATGCCGTACGTTGTAAACGCTCTTAAGCGGTCGGCCTATCGATCGTTAGTCAGAGGGTCGACAGAGGGTAATTACATACCGAAGACGCCTCACTGCTATAACTCACGGTCGCAGTTTAGCTCGCTACCTCGATATCATCTCCATGTAAAACAAATGCACGCTAATGGCCGGGTAAACTAAAAATTCCTAAATTAATCGCAGAAAATTATATTTTTGTATCACTCGCTAATATCAGACGGCCAATTCTCGTAATTTTAAGAACGTTCACAGTCTGATCTCAGTCTCAATCTGTCAAAAATAGGTACCTCTATGTTCCCTACATTTTTTAAAAGTTTTTGACGTTAATTGTCGCTGAGATGAGATTGCAACTAGATTTTGAACGTTTTTAATTACGGGAATTTGCCTTCTGAATTGATTACATTTTTAATATTATTATTTTACAGTGTACCTATCAGAAAGATGTGGTCAAATTTAAGGGTGTGGTCTAGCACGTCAAGCTGTCGCAACCTTGGGGTCTAGAAGTAGTATCGGCCGAATGTTCGGCCGTTTCCTGCTACGAAGTTAATATTTGGTTCGGTCGGTTCTGATCCTATACTCCTACACTCTTTCGAATATTGACTATGGTCCCGACCCAATTGAGCCGATCCGAACTTTTTTCGCATCTTTCAATAATATGCGGTTCGGCCATGTGTCGGTCCGATCCGAACATTCGCACTTTGCACTTCGGAGTAGACCCCCTTCTCCATGGGACCGAATCGTAATTTCGTAATTTAAAATCATCGTAATTTAAATTCGCATCGTAATTTAAAAAAATATATATCAGCGTTCCCATACATTTGAATCGAGTAGTTATTGAAGTTTTGTATGGGACAGTTGATATTTTTTTCGCGATGGTGTTCCTATCATGGAGAAAGTTGTTTAGTTTGATAGTATGTAGGGCTCCGTTAAACTTGCGTACATCTTGTTCTATAGATGTTTGTTTACTGTAAACATTCAGTGTGATTATAACATCATCATTAAACATCTAAGCAACAAAATGGACGCCAGTTCAAAAAAATATCGATGTCACGTGATCAACTTTGAACGTTAATATCTCAGAAATGTGACGCTTTACGAGGTTTGGTCCTATTATATTTTCCGTTTGCACTGATGTCAGCTATCGATTTATATAGGTTTCATGCGTAGAGGCCATTTTGAAAAAAAAAAACACAAAATGGCGGCCACAGGCAGTGGTGGAACACCGCGGTGGTTTTAGCCGGTAAGAGTCAGCATGTCCCTCTGTCACCCCCATGATGGGGAAGACCATGAGGATTTCCACCGAGCAAAAAAAGGCTCGATATAAAAATCTTCAATCCTCTTTGATCACGCCTTTCTGATACATAATGTAGAAGTAGAATTGAAATCATATAATTACGGAAAATGCTTTAATTAAAAGTTATTTTAAGTTAATAATATCATTTACACATACAGGCCCGCTTGCATCGCAAATCACTAAATACGTTTAGCTGTAAACGAATTTTAAACATCGTTCTGTCTCTGTCAGCCGTTTGAAGATGACAGAGACGGAAAGATGTTTGAAGTATGTCGTTGGTCTAGAATCAGAAACAGAATTTGTTTAAAGGTCATGAATGTAAAACACAAGTAGGCAAGTACTTTTTTTTTTTTTTGAGTATGGGAAATCATCAAATGACCCCTCCCGCTCTGGGTGGAGCGGAAGGGAGTGTCAGACTCTTACTGACTAAAACCCACCCGTGTTCCTTCCTTAGCCCTTTCTGTCCCAGGGCAGCGGTAACCCTTTCGGAAGATCCCGCCGCAAGTAGGCAACTACTTGTGTTTTACATTCATGACCTCGCGGCCGATGGGCCGGGCGAGGATGAGTTAGCTAACTTATGTCCTAGGTGGATCTGTGTTTGCTGCGTTTTACTTATTCATAATAATTTATACAATAAAATATTATGTATTTCATTTGTTGTTGAATACTGTACTAATACTATGTCTTAATTATCTTATTCTAAGGGGGCGCGGGGCTTCCTTGTTACAAGTGGGCCATCGCTTGTATTCTTTCTTTTTAGGATTGTAGACAATTTCACCTATCCTGTGATTGGTTCTGAGGGGGTTGAATTCTCCGTGCGCCAGATATGCGTCTCCGGGGGATTCGAGGTCTTCTATTTCCAACTGGGCGATGTGGTCCAGCATCTTTCGATTTAGGTCCTCAGCGCGTAGGTGCCAGGCTTCTATGTCTGCCATTTCCCATATCGCTTCTGTGGGTGTTCTTCTTGGTAATTGTGCAGCTCATTTGAGTGCCATTCTGTATTGTCTTTCGATTTTACTCAAGTTTGTCGAGCTGTACCTCGATAGTAGTTGAACTACTCCGTAGACCAGCAGCGGCAGGATGCAGGCCTGAATTATGGCCAGTTTGGTTTCTAGGTCTGTTTTTGCGTAATATCCAACTATCGGGCCGAGGGTTCCTCTGACCTGTTTCACTTTCTTCACTACCTTTTCGGTGTGTTGATTCATTCTCATACGTTTATCGAAGATCACGCCGAGATATTTGATCTGTTTTCGGTATGGTAGCTTCTGTTGTTTTAATTTTACCGCTGGCAGTATCTATTTTTCTTTGAGAACATGATGCACTCTGTTTTCTCTACGTTGCATTTAAGCCCCCATCTCGTCTAGTGGTTGATGATGGCTTCTGCTGCCCATTCCGATCGTATGGTTGCGTGGTCTGGGTTTGTGGCTCTATTGAGTATGCAGAGGTCGTCCGCATACTGTGAGAGTTTGAGGCCCTTAATTCTGTCATGTATGTCCCAGATGTCGTGCACGTACAGGTTGAAGATTACTGGTCCCAAGATCGATCCTTGTGGCACGCCGTGGGGTATTGGTTTTCCTTCTGTTTCGGTTGCTCTAAATCTGCCTTTCAGTTGTCGGTCTGCGAGGTAGTTCTCTATGATTTTTGTTACGTTGTTGGGTACGTCTTTTTCTTGTAGTTTTTTGATCAGGCCTTTGTGATTGATCGAGTCGAAGGCTTTTGAGAGGTCGTCTGTGATTATTTTACCGGTGCGGAGGATCTGGGTCGCTGTACCTCTTGCCCTCGTGAAGCCGTGTTGGAACGGTGGTTGCAGCCGGTCTACCGTGGAGGTAAGTCGTCTCAGGATCAGTCGTTCGCACAGTTTGCCCATTATGTTGAGCAGTGTGATCGGGTGGTACGATGATGCCTGGCGGTGATCTTTGCCGGTCTTGTGCAGGAAGATGCACACTCCGGTTTTCCATCTTTTTGGGAAATAACCTGTGGACAATATAAAGTTAGCGAGAGGCACGAATGCCTCACTGAAGACTTCTCCCCCGAGTTTGAAGGCCTTGATTCCATCTGGCCCGGGGGCCTTTTTGTTTTTGAACCTGCTTAGTGCTGTTTTGACTTCTTGTTTTGATGTTGGGTAAAGTGGTTGGAATGGGGTCATTTTTTCTGTGCCCTCGTCTTCTGTCACAATCACGGCCTCTCTTACTATTGTTGCCTCGGTTAGTGAGTCGATCGTCTCTTTTTCCGTTTTACAGCCCGTTATGTTTGGTAGTTTCATGATTGGTTTCTTCATGTTACGTTGAATGCGCCACATTTACGACCGGTTGTCGTTTGGGTTCTGGATCTTATCTAGCCAGCCCCTCTCGGTATTCTTTCAGTGCTTGGTCTGCTTCTTTTTTGGCTTTGTTGTAGATAGCGCGAACCTCTCGTTGTAGATTGGGGCTGTGTTGTCTCGCTTGCCATTTGAGTTGTTTCAGCATGTTTCTGTGGTCTATCTTATCATTTATTTCCGGTGGTAGATGTTTACGTCTCGTTGTTGTTTTGAGAGGTGCGTGTTCGTCAAGGGCTGCTGTGATGGATTTTTCCATTGTTTCGACGTATCTTTCGCAGTCTTCCTCCGTGACTATTTCCTCGTTCAGGTCACAGAAGCCTTCCCACATGGTTTGTTGGTATGCTTCCCTCGCCTCATCATTCTCGTATATTTTTCTTATGTTGCGAGACTTGTTTTCCTCTATGTTGTGTTCGATTTTTACAGTGAGTATCCATGGTAAGTGGTCTGAGCCGACGCTTTCTATCTGTTGGTGCGTTATTATGGCTGTGTCCAGAATTGCGTTGCCTTGGTTGGCCGGTCTCGACGGTGCGCCGGCGTGTTTTAGCGAGCAGATTCCGTCGTTTATTGCTCTCTTAATTACAATGCCTAGGCCTGCGTCTCTGCTTTGATTCAGGGTTCGCATCCGTAGGTTTAGGTCTCCTATTATGATCGTTGGTTCGTCTACCAGGGTCTCTTCGAGCTCTTCTCTGGCGTGGTGTTGGTTTGGGATTGAAAGTAGACCCCTTTTATTTTTATGTATTGTCCGGTCGCATGGTCTGTGAACAATTTGGTGCCTACGCCTTCGATCGCTCTCCTCTCATCTCCCCAGCCCGGGGTGACTTCTGTTTCGGTCCATCTCAGTCCCCTTTCTATGTACATGGCCGTAGTTAGGTGGGCTTCAAGCGAGTGTGTGATTTTGTCGTATGCGTTCATGTTAAATCTCTGTTTGTCGAAGTCGATTTTGCATTCGTTTATTACTATTATGCCTGGCCTGTATTTCTCGGTCAGCGTTTTTACTTCAGTGAATTTATTTCTCAACCCTTGTGCGTTTAGGTGTAGGATTTTGAGGTTCTGTATTTTTTTCTGGTCTTGGTTAGCCATTAGTCTGTCGATATGTATTATTCATGGTTTCTATAAGCTTATGCTTATGAATATGAAAGCTTATGTTTCTCGAGTGCATATTTCCTATGACTCTTGATACACTTATTCGGTTTGGTATTGTCTGTTTCACTTGTTCTCTTGAGTCCCGGAGGATAGACCCCCCGGGGTCCTCGTAGTCCATGATTTCACTATTTATTCACTTTAGGATTTCGTTCTATAGTACATACTGTTTTAATCTCGCCGATTTCTAGATGACCGCGTTGCGTTGGTCGAGCGCGGGTCGCGCGCGTCCGTTCGCTATGGCGCATAATAGAGAACTCTCTGTCGTTGGTCTAGTCGTCACAAGCGCTACTGAGCTTGGGGTCCTGCGAGGTAATTGTGTTATCATAGAAATGTAAAAATCTCGCGCATCTTAAAATTTCACTCTCATCATTTTTTCATAACGCGCCTAAAGAAGTATAACTTCAAAAAAAATTCAATTTTATCGCTGAAGCATTAAGGTTCAAGGTTGATTGGGAAAATTTGACAGTTTCGGGTAGCTTGACCTGCTGGCCTCTGTACATCTCTACCTAACCCCTCGGGGAAAGCAGCCGTGATGTAATTAAATTTATTTATTGATTTGTGGGACAAGAAGGCTTAAAAATACTTCGTCGCATTTAAAAATTACGTATTCTTTAGATCTGTGATCAAAGCTATTAAGTCAATTGATTTTGTATATTAATTACTTACTTAATTATTGTATTATAATGTGTATTAAATAAATTAGAATTTGCTTTTAATAGAGTTTTCTTATACCATTAAAAAATGGCGTAGCATTAAAAAATTGCTGTTCCATACATTTTGACCGCGCAGGTATTGCACTTTTCTATGAAACAGAAGATTTTTTTTTTTATAACCGACGAAAAATTTCGACGCTATGGGGTCTAAACTCATGTGCTGAATTCATGGTTACAGTTTGCGCGTCGATGTCCCTGCCACCCTGTATGTGTGCCAAATATCATCAAATCCGTTCAGTAGTTTTAGCGTGAAAGAGTAACAAACATCCATCCATCCATACAAAGTTTCGCCTTTATAAATAATATTAATGTGATTATAGTAGGAAGGATTTTGAATCATAACGTGGCATCACAGCCGAAGTGAAAAAATGTCAACTACCTTTTGGAAGCCACTGTATGTATGTATCTATGGCTCCCACGAGGGTCTTGTGGCTAAGTAATAACAGCCGCACAGGTCGATCGACCAGGTTAAGCTACGCTTGCCGCGGTTGGTCTGTGGATGGGTGACCATCTTTACATATCGAGACCCCTCCGTGCCTCGGAAAACACGTTAAGCCGTTGGTCCCGGCTGTCATTCGTGGATCTTTGACGTTACGCGTAATCAGGAGCCCGAAAGTCTTACAACCAGCTTACCAAGGGGTATCGTATTACCCAGTAAATGGGTTGTGAAGATCAGATGGCAGTCGCTTCATGTAAAATACTGGTATTCAGCTGCATCCGGTTAGACAACATCACAGCCGAAGTGAAAAAATGTCAATTAACTTTTGGATGCCACTGTATGTATGTATGGCTCCCCTTCGCTAGCAAAATATGTATAATGTTCATAACAGTAACAGAATTACCGTTACCTACCTAACCTAAGTCTATAACCAGGAGGGCAATTCTCGTAATTGTTAAAACTTCAAAATCTTTCTATCTGCCGGTTTTTGAAATTAATAAAGATGTGGGTACTTACCAACTTACAGTACACGCGCCGCACTATGTAGGTACCATTTTGTTTGAAACCAGATGCGTTTTCTCGACATCCGTGTGTCACTAACGGGATACAGCAGAATACCAGCGTCAGGTATTGTACCTGGCATATGCTGAGCTGGACTCCCATTTGGTGCAACCATGAGACACACACCGCCCAGTAGTGATCGACCATTGTGGACATAGATTACTATTTTGTACTAGAGGTTGTGGATTTGTGAGGTGTCTATGGGTCGATCTATCTTTTTAATCTTTGTTTTTTTTTGTTTCACTTTTTTTTATTGTTCTATTTTTTATTACTAGTATTGTGTGTCTTTTGTTTGTTGCACTAAATAAACGTTTTTATCTATCTATCTAATTTTAAGAACCTTCACAGTCTGATCTCAGTCTCAATCTGTCAAAAAAACCTCAAATTTCCCTACATTTTGACAAGTTTTTGACGTTTGTCGCTGAGGTGAGACTGCGACTAGATTTTGAACGTTTTAAATTACGAGAATTGGCCTTCAGATCAATTAATTTCTGGTCTCGATAAAATGACTAATGAAATGAGCGATTTTAAAGCAATCAAACAATGTGGGTCACGTACAGACGCCAGCATACCTAGCTACTACAATCTGACAAATTTCTTTAGTAGATTTTCAACTTTATCGCTAAAGCATTAATTATTAAAGGTTTAAAGTTGATTGGGAAAATTTGACAGTGTCGGGTAGCTTGACCTGCTGGCGTCTGTACACAAGATCTGGATTTAATTAAGCGACTACTGTGACGTAGCAGTCAAAATTTGGAGCTAAAGTGTGGAACTCTGCCCGATATGTGTTCCTTCCCACATTTAACCCGTCAGGCTTCAAAGCAAGAGTGAACAGGCATCTTCTGGGCACGCTGGTACCATCATAGACCACATCCATCGTCTTCCATCAGGCGTGATCGAGGGCGGACGGCGGGCCCATTCAGCATTAAAAAAAAAACGGGTTGCACTCCGAGAGTGCCGGCAGAAGTTTCAGGCGAACCCATAGGTTTATGTAATTTGTCGTATTTCAACGTCGCATTCGTTATTTCACGAAAAAATCAATATTGAAAGTTGCCAAGTGTTGACATATTGGTGCTCGTGACTGTACGTGGCCTCGTTGATTGCGGCATCAGTAGCATTCTGGTCATTCGAGATGCAGGTGAACGAGGACTTAGGTCACTCCAGCAAGTAGGGCATGGTCTGATTAGAAGCACCGCACTCGCACTGGGCGTTGGATGGGTCAATAATCTTCCGTGCTTTCCGAGGCACGAAGAGGTAATGGTATGTAAAGCTGGTCACCCATCCACGGACTGACCGCGGCACCCGTAGCTTAACCTGATGGATCGACCCGCGCGGCTGTTATTACTTAGCCAGGAGCCCCTAGGTAGGACTGAATATGGATACTATTCTCTTTGCTGCTCCCTTAAGGATTTATTGTTAACTATGAGTGGGTACCTATTATAGCTATGATCGAGTCTAGAAAAATATTGTTTATGCCTCCAGGGAAATATGGCGACGCGACGTTGCGCGCACACTTTAGAAGAGTGACTCAAAATATACTTTATTTTCTACACGAAAAGGTACACATTGCATTGTGAGAGTTCAGAATACGTTGCGCCGTGCAGCTCTCTCTTTTAAAGTGTGCGCGCAGCGTAGGGTCGCGTCGCGTCTCGGCGTGAACTGACCCTTAGTGATGGAATAATTTATTACATAAAGTAAAGCGCCTGTCAGGGTTCGAACCTACTCATACATGGAGACTTTAACATAACTGGCGAAATGCAGCTATGTTAATCGCCAAGACCTATATCTGACCATTTTGTAAACAAAATCCCGTGCACATGATGACCACAGCTGCGTCCGTAAGTAAAACAAAAGAGGATCCTTTTAGGTCGACTAATAATATGCGCTGCAAGCAGGAATAGTCCTTACGGTGGTCAGATATGGATTTTGGCGATAGTACACCTCTACCTAACCATTCGGGGATTAATGGCGTGTTCATTAGTAAAATGTTCTATATGATAGATTTGGTTGGCGCTACGTGCCGATGTTATTAATTACCTATTAATAACGTTTTAATTATTATAGATATTATTATGCTGTTATCGTCGTTAGTTAGTTGTGTATCAGCTGAGAACATGGACGTATCAAGACTTATGTAAGTACCTACCTATGTTTATTCTATTCTATTCAAAGTAACAAATTCATAATCTTCATTCTGTTGCCCGTGTATCTTGTTCAAAGATTTATGAAAAGAATTTATTGCTATTACCTAAAACATACAATTTTCAACGTTATAATAACTTAACTAAGTATTAAAAACTTAACTAGAACGCCAGATTAGGACTTATATGCATAGTAGTTGCGCCCCGCGGTTTCACCCGCATCAGTTTCGATCCCGTGGGAATTCCAATGTGTTAATCCTGGTTATAAACTATCTGTGTGCCAAATTTCATACAAATTCGTTCAGTAGTTTTGGCGTGAAAGCGTAACAAACATCCATCCATACTTTCGCGTTTATAATACATATTAGTAAGATAGTAGGATTTTCCATTAGGGCCAATGGTTAACATAACTGGTAGATACTTCGATACGGATTTATCTGTGCGACCGTGTCTATCTGGGACTTTTAATAAATAAATAAATAAATAAATCCCTGGACATTTCACACAGCACCATTTGTCCCAAGCTAAGCAACCTATGCTTGTGTTATGGTAACAAGATGGCTGATAAACTACAACAAACAACAACAATACAATATAACTTATATACAATTTTTTTTTTTTTTTGTAAATACATACATATTATAGATAGAAAAACACCCAGACTCGGAACAAATACATGTAGGTCATACAAATATTTGTTCCGTGCGGGAATCGAACCCGCGACACGCAGCGCAGCAGTCAATCGCTTAACCACTGCGCCAACCGTGCCGTCATAAATAATTTATAAAACTGACAGACGACAGTCTACAATCCGACAAGTTTTTTTCAGAGTTTTATAGCTTTAATAAAAATAGTACCTACCACGAAATTGTCACATTTTCACGATAACTAAGTATACAACATAGTTATCGTGAAAACGTGACCATTTCGTGAACTTCTTAAGGAGCAGTAGATACGGTGGTACGGTGGTAAAACCCGCTACTCGAGTTGAAGGTCGTAGGTTCGAACCTAGACAGAAGCTCTATGTAAATAATTTCATCACCACTGCTCTCAAAACGGTGAAGGAAAGCATCGTGAGGAAACCGACAGGTCCAAGAACCAAAAATTCGAAGACGTTATGTGATATCTACCAACCCGCACTGGGCCCGCGTGGTGGATTACGGCCGACTCCGTCTCCCCAATAGGAGGCCTGTGTCCCAGCAGTGGGAACATTGTAGGCTGATTATGCTATGCACTACATATATCACATGCTCAAGGTATGCTGTGTTCAAGTAGTGGACAAAATTCATAGTTTTGATGCCTCAGTAAATACTAATTCGATGTTCTAGAGTTCTGTACCATCAAAATGACCAAAGCAAGCAAGTCTTCTTGACTCTAGAACAGACAGACAGATAGTAAATGGTAATTTTTTAAGAATGCATTTTTTAAAGCACCTTCGAAATTGTCTGAATGGGTTCAGTTCCCAGATCTGGCAGTATTACTGTGCCCCTTTTGGCATTAGCATTATTTTCTTTTATTCATTTGTTTTAGTTTGACTTGTTTCTTTTGCAGCGGAATGGTCCTCGTAACCCTGTCATTCGTCCTACTGTCGAATCAAATGGCGTTAGATTCAGATGGTACTGGCATTAAATGCCCGTTAATGGACAATCCTACAACAGTTAATGAAACAATAGGTAAGAACTAACTTGTATTTTTGCGTAGCCTTACTGTTGTTAAATACGGTGTACAACATAGCACAGGACTGCGTGATGTTGCAATGCAGAAAATGGCAGGCGCTTGTGTTGAAACAACGAACAATGTTACTTTGCAATACGAACCTACACTAGATAAAGCTCATTTGGATGGCCGAAGGTGTGACTGCTGTTGTGTACACGTTTGAGCTGTACACCTGGCTGAGCCTGAACAATTTTGTCGCCGATGTCCGCTATCCTGTCAAGGCCGAGATTAGCCTGGGCAGCAAGGATGTCTCGCACATGCTGAGGCATGAAGCCATAACTGAGGCAAGATGTTGTCGTCAGTCCGTGCCCAGTGACGGTTTTCTGTATCCAAGCAAACATCTACCAAACCGCACTGACCGTGCTGGTCGTGACCCGTTCCCTCTCACAGAGAGGAGGCCTGCGCCTCAGCAGTGGGAACGTTATAGGCTGATTATGCAGTAACCGAGTTGTGGAGGTCAGATTGACTGTCGCTCCATGTAAAATACTGGTATTCAGCTGCAATCGGTTAGACTGGAAACTGATCCTAATATTTAACTATTGTATTATTTCTGTTTCAGTACACAACATAACGCAAACTATCGAGTGTGAGAACGGGAGAGAGATGGTCGGCTGCTGCGTTAAGCGATTTTACTGCAACTACAATACATCTTCTACAGACCTAAGCGTTTATGGGCCGCCTGGGTTCCGTATGTGAGTATGACCCGTTGGTCTCGCGACTGCTGAGCGTGGGTTTGATTCCCAGGTCGGGCAAAATGTTATTGGGTGTTTCCATTAGAATTTTTTCAGTAACAGTCCGGAGTTTGGAATTTGGCGGTGAGACCCATCCCCGTGGCTCGGAAAGCACGTTATATCGTTGGTCCTGCGCCTGATCTCTCTTCGGTGGTGTCGGATTGCCGTTCCATCAGACTATGAGAGTGAGTGAAGAGTAGTGCGCCTGTGTCTGCGCACACCCTTTTGCACTCTTAATATTTCCGCGTAAATGGCTGCTCTCCGCTGAGATTGGCTGTCACGGCCGAAATTCGGTCTGGAGGACTATTTATAAACATACATACATAAACTCAAGCATTCTTCCCGTGGGGGTAGGCCTTTTGCTTCGATTAAGTACGTACCTTACGTTCATAGATCAGAACGCCAATTCTCGTAATTTAAAACGTACAAAATGTAGTCGCAGTCATCTCGGCGACAAACAAATGTCAAAAGCTTTTCAAAATGTAGGGAAATTTTTGACAGATCGAGACTGAAATCAGACTGTGAACGTTCTTAAAATTACGAGAATTGCCCCTCTAACACGCACGCCGGTTGCGAAAGGTCTAAAGTCACCTTCTAAAACAAGCTAGATGCTAAACGCTAACTTTTATGATCGTGAAACGTGTGAGCGAGACGACACGATACTCAGTTTATTTAGATCAAATACTAAATATTACTCGCCGTCCTTTTCGCACGTTTTATGACCGCGACTACCGCAAGTTTCTTCTCTTCTTTCTCTTTCATTGGCTCAAAACTTTTATGGATTTTAGTTTAATTAAGGGGTGCAAGTGTCGTTGTTATGTGCTCCCCACATAACAACCGGACTCCCCAAACGGGGCGCTGGCGCCTGACCGATGGCGGTATATCCATTCCACAAGCCAACATAAATCCTCCAGAACGGTGACGGGCAGCAGCGTCAGCGTTGCGAAAGGCTTGGCTCTTTGGTCACCAGCCCGCATGCCCAGCGTGGTGACTACGGCATTAAACCTCCCATATGAAAAAAAAGGTACAAAACAATGGCCCCCAGGTCCCACTATTCCTGGGCAAAGTAGCGACCTAAAGGTGGCTGGGGAAGACTGGATGGAGAAGGCGGAGGACAGGGTGTTGTGGCGCAGTCTCGGAGGCCTATTTTCAGCAGTGGACTGCGATAGGCTGAGTTTAATTAAAATAAAGAAACAATTTTACTTATACTTATTTAATACAAAAAATCGTATTATTTCACTTATGTTATCTATCATACACGCATGATGCAAGTACTTATGGCTCATCACGGACCAAGCATTTGTCGAATTGGGGAGTGACCACGCTTATCGACGCGGAATCTGCTCGAGCCGATCTGAAAGAGCTTTCTCTCTATGCAATAAAGGCGAAAATGTCGTCATTCCCCTGGTCTAAGTTCGGATGACGCGACTGGACACCGCATCGAAACAAATGCGACCTGATATGTGAGGGCCTAATCGCACCTCCGCCTCGGAAATAATGACGGGAAACCGCTTAGCGATTTCTGTTAAGAAACATTACTACATTATGTCGGGATTCGAGTAGCGGATCATCATGAGTCAGTTGAATAGTAGAAAAATGTCGTCGCTTTCGATTTAGGAAATACAGTAGTATAAGTACAGCTACAGCTGTCTTAGGACGTACATATATCTGTCAAAAAACGGTTTACCTAACCGACAGGATATATAGGTCTACTTCGGACCTCTTAGATTAGTTTTTACGTAAAATCCAACACATTTCACAAAAATGTTATAAACTTGTAGACTGCCACAGATACGCGCGAAACAAACGTGGCACCGCAACAGAATAGCGGGCCGAGCGCGGTGTAACTGGCTTTCGAGCAGATCGGCGAAATCACGCGGGAAAGAGAAATCATAATCAAATCGATGCGTTAGAATAGGCAGTTTCGCTTGACGTACAGACGCCAGCACATCAAGCTACTACAATCTGTCAAATTTCTTTAATAGATTTTCAACTTTATCGCTAATCTATCAAGGTTCAAGGTTGATTGGGAAAATTTGACAGTTTCGGGTAGCTTGACCTGCTGGCGTCTGTACAACGGACAAGTCATGGCGGAGCTACTGCGGTTTCGCTGCTACGGTTTCGCGGCGATGTGATACCCGCCTGAACGTGATCGGCTCAAGCGGATTCCGTGTCGATAACTATAGTCACTACCCAGATACATGAGATTTTGGAGGCATGAGGAACAGGGTGTAAAGTTCACTCAACTTCCATAGAAAACGGAGTATCCTCCGACTTGACGGGTGTCGTGTCTGGCAGGAAACTGCCCGATGATTCATGTCGGGACGTTGTATATATGCTAGTTGCGCAGTAAATTCTGCTTGCGCGATGCAGGATGTTGAGTGACGTCAGTGTGATGCGTAGTTTGCGTGTGGCGGTGTAGATGCCGCTACAACGTCTCCGTGTCGTGATGTTATTGTTTACGTATGTCTTGCAGACAAATACTTGGTCTGTGGTAGCAGTTACTTGGCTAATTAGTATTTGAAGCACCTCATCATCTGCCTAGCCTTTTCCCAATTATGTTAGGGTCGGCTTCCAGTCTGACCGGATGCAGCTGAATACCAGAGTTTTACATAGAGCGACTGCCTATCTGATTTCCACAACCCAGTTACTGGGTAACACGATACCCATTGGCAAGACTGTTTGTTTGACTTTCAGGCTTTTGACTACCCATAACGACTGTCAAAGATCTACGAACGACAGCCGGGACCAACGGCTTAACGTGCTTTACGAAACACGGAGGAGTCTCGATATGAATGGTCACCCATCCACGAACCGACCGCGGCAAGCGTAGCTTAACCTTTGATCGACCCGTGCGGCTGTTATTATTTAGTTACGAGGACCTCAAAATAGGAATGATTTTAAAAACATTAATAATTATATTAGTGTTCAGTTCCTTTAGGTACTCTTAGCCATTTTAACATTCATGACACCATTTATGATTTGACAAGTAATCAATACTGAACATCATCTTACAATGCGTACATTGCCAGTCCACTTCGTTCTGATGTACGTCATTAAAATGTGACTCCAACGTCGATATTATATCTGGCACGCGCATTGGGAGTTTTAATTTACAGAATGTACATTCAAGCTTCAGCCATTCCTCGATGGGAGGAATCTCCTGCAATGGCATAATTTTTCTGATATTGAAGTTGTACATCGGTGTTACCGTTTCTTCCAGCTGCAAATCATATGTCGGATCAGCGCTCTGTTCATTTTCTGTGTACAAATATCTGACATATTTGTGCTTATTAGCATACTTCCTGTAGCTTGCAGGTACTTTGTAATAAGTGTCCTTGTCAAACGTATCCCTAAGTTCAGATGTCAATAGGTCAAAAATTGATTGGACCATTGTGTGTAATGAAAAACTTTGGGCAGCACATACATCTCTAACCTCATTGAACTTTTTGATGATTGTTTCTATTTTATATCCTTTGGTTGTTTTACTTGCCTGGTCCCGTTGTAGCGATTGTAGAGTTGTCGGTAGAGTTGCGTCAGCCAAACTCTCATTGCGTACTTTATTTACTAGAACATGTCTCAGTTTGTACCTAAGTTCTCTTTCATAGCTAAGGTGTGGTAAACCAATACAAAGTTTGATGCACCATCCGTTGAGTATTTGTTTAAATGAAAGGTTTTTGAGAGAAATGCGAGACGGAGCAATGTTTGACATGTTGAATACAGTGTTATTAAGATCTAGACGAGGACGTCTGTAGACTAAGTGATTTAGTTGTTGTTTAGTGCATTGTATCTCCATTACAACGTCACTTGAATCAATATTCTCGTCCATTTTAGGGTTCTCTGGAGTTTTAATGGTCTTAACCGCTTCTTTAGCCAACGGCTTGGCAGCTTCGAGCATTACACCTAAATACTCTTTTAAGTTTTTGTATTTGTGGTTCAAGACTTTAGTTACGGCTTCAAAATCCTTTATGTTGTTAAGTTTTGTTGATATGCGTTCCAATTCCTCCCATTGCGGCCAGTCTTTTAGGTATTTCTTGATGATTTTGATGTAGATGTCCACTTCAAGCTCGTGGCTAGTTTTGACGGAGATGTTAAACTCACTCTGTAGGATATCTATGATTTGTGCATTGGTCATCACTGTGTTTTGTTTATTTCTGACAAGCCGACGCAGGAGAAGCATTATTGGTCGCTCTGAAATGGTAAAAAATGTCATAGGTATTATGTAACTAAGTATTACAATCAAGAATTGTCTAACTGAACAGGCAGCTGTGCTGCTGGGGAGTTTGTTGTGCCACTTTTTCTTCCCAGCAAAAGCGCTAGGAAGTGGTGAAGGGCGGGCGTTTTGGGGGACTGTCTTTTGTAAAAAAATTACAAAACACAGCCTAATTTGAATAAATGACTTTTGATTTTGACTCAAACTCAAAGCATTTATTTCAATTAAGAACCATTTACAGGCACTTTTGCATTGTCAAGGAGTCAGTCAGTCAGAAATATGAAGCCAAAGCATAGTAGGTAGTTATGGAGAAGAATGGCCAAGAAACTCCATGGACACTCTTATAAATTTTATTGTTACAAAAACATTTGTGGCATTCATGAAAACATAAATAAGTTGCTTCAAATAGTACCTGTCCATTCAAACTAATGTTTCATAATGATTCTATTTCAAGTTAAAATATGTATCAACTTTATTTTAATGGTAATTAAGTTGATTTCAGAGTGACTGACAGAGAAATGTTTGAAGTTGTAGCATAAACTGAATTTTATTGTGTAGAAATTAAAGTTATTTTTCCATAAACTCATATTTTTTTACATTTTTGGGAAATAAATCGCGACTGCAGCCCGACATACTATGTTTGTTGGTGAAGATATTAACAGTTCACACAGTTATTTAGCAGCCCTTTTAGTTAAAATTTTTAGATAAACAACCAGCATTCCAAACAATAAAATAAAAATAAATGATGAATAATTTAACATCCAGTTTTCTAAAATAAAGTTAACACTTTTTTTATCCATATAACCTTAATCAACATTATGACTTAGAAATGTATGCATTTGACACTGTAATATGACTCAGTTACTATTTTTACGTAGTTTGCTAATTTATACTAGGAAATAAAAAATAAATACTTTGCAAGATCGATGTAATCTTGTTCATACTAACTTTCACCTCCGTCGGGGTCGTCCTCGTCCTGGCTATCAATATCAACGCACTCCACAGCTTCCACATCATTTTTTGATGAATCGTCCTGCATAATTAACCCTATAAATAAACAAAATATGATAATGCCTGTGATTCGTCAAAGTGCAACTGCAATGTGCTAACTTTTTCAAACGAAAACGTCAACTCAAAACAAAACATATTTGTAAAAAAAAATTGCTGTCTAATGTCACTTTTTCTCTGCTCTAGCACTGTGTCTTTTTAGAATAATTACTAATCAATAGAATAACGAAAGGTTTTGTTTTTTCAGGCCCTGCACTGATGTCTGCTGTCCACAAAAATACCTTCTACCAATACCATTACCGAACCTATCGAATACTACCGATACTGCCAGAGATGATGACGATGACAGCGATAGTGACGATAATGATTAATATATTATGGTTAAATAAATTTATTTCTCAATAAGAAATTACAAAGATTTCACTTACTTGAGATCATTTTTTTAAAACTTATAATAGAAGAACTTTGACACAAACTAAACAGCCTATTGTTTTTCTTTACAACAAAATCATTTACACGATAACATTTCATTTCACACGCAAATAAAATTAGCGAATACAAAACTTAAAACTTTTCAATCCATCCGCAATAGAAATAATTACCGTGGTCGCAAATATTCATAGCAGTTAGGAAATGCGAACCCGGTGTCACAAAAAAGCAAAGCCATAGTAAGGCAAGTCTATCTATGGGAGTAGTGTTTGATATCCACTAAGCTTTATTACCGATGATACGGTGAGAATGATTATAAAAGCATGTGATGATAAATAAATGAAAAAAGCGTAAACAAATGATTTATTTACCTATTACAAACGCCATCCTAGACATAATAGATGCTGTATGATTGCGATCGTGTCTCACGAAGGGTTGAGTGAACTGTGAAGTTGGGGGAATTCAGACGGGGTTGGCGCATGCGCTATAAAGAGATACCTAACCCGGTACAGCTTTGTTAATTGTTGTTGTATTGTATGAGACGCGTTAATAAATAAATCCGATAACAGTGGGGCGTGTGTGTTTATCCCATTGAGATATGTCAATGGTTTGTCCGAATCAAACGTCCTTCTAAATAAATATCATCATTCATTAGTCTATTTTAGTCGACTATTTAGTCGACTAAAATCATAACCCTTTTTTCTAGTTTTTAGTATTTAGAATATTATCTAAGATCAAGTACAGACTCGCAAATTTTTAGGGACTCGAGACAAAGAACAGTTATAATATCTATGTTGTTTTAAATTAAATCAAGGAATCACTGACTAAGAATCTTGTCAGTGCAAAAAATATGGCCACGCGCTTATAGAACGTAGCTAAGCTGTACCTACTAAGTTCTTAAGGCGCGTGGCCAAAATTGGAACTAACGCCGTCATCTCGTTTTGTCATCACCTGCCTAGCCTTTCCCCAACTATAGGTCGGCTTCCATTCAAACCAGATGCAGCTGAATACCAGTATTATTTTACATGAAGCTGCTGCCTATCTGACCTCCACAAACCAGTTACTGGGTAATACGATACCTCTTGGTAAGCCTGGTTGTCAAATTTTCGGGCATCTGACGACCCGGTAATGTCACGTAGGGCGCCTACGTGACATTACCGGGTCGTAAAGATCTTCGTTGTTGCACTCTAAGTTTAATACCTGTCACAACAAAAAAAAAAAGACAGCGTATTATCCAGATTAATTATTTCAAATTATTTATTGAAAAGTAAATAAATATAAATAAAAAAACGCGCACAGCCACAAGTAATTTAAATAATTAAAAAGCGCCACCTGTGCGCAACTTTTGTATTTAACATGATTGAGTATAGTGCCATCTAGCGGCTACTGGTCGAAGTTACAGAGGCTACAGTCGGGGCACCTTCGATGAGCTTTCCGCCCTCGGCGGCTATTCTTTTCCGCAGACATTTTGTAGTCGTGGTAGTTGGATCGCGGTCTTGATCTTGAACACGACCTGAGGTAAAAGAGAATAAAAATGTCATGAGTATGAGAATTTCACAAAATTCCTATTTTTTTTTAAATTTAATTATTATTCCTATTGACGTTATTTCAAGATAAACAAATATCAAACATAAATTAATAGAAATTAAGTTGATTTCTGAGTGACTAGCAGCATTGAAAAAGTTTACAAAATTGTTTGAAGTTGTAGCGTAAACTGAACTTTATTGTGTAGGAATTAAATTTATTTTTCCATAAACTCATAGGTATTTGTTTACATTTTTGGTGAATATGTCGCGATATTCGAAAAACAGGTCGAATAGCTCGAATCCAACTCGGCTGCGCAGCATTCGGGAAGTTACGTACCTAATATCTTCTCATCTCACGCACTGCAGTGTCTCCAGTGCCTGGTGCCATTCCAGTGATTACTAACGGCACGGAATCGCTCTCAATGGGCCTCACTAAGCCTAAGTCCATCCTATCTATGCTCAGAGTTTCCCTGCGTGATCCAATCAGAAATGAAGAGATCCGCAGGAGAACCTACATAGCCCGAAGACTTCCCAAATGTATTTGGCAGTGGCAATGTATGACCGATAGGGCGTCACGGCATCACGTACGAGCCGAATTGGTCGACCAAATGGGTTAGGTTAGAACTGTGATCAACCACGTGCGAGCCGAGAGAGCGAAGCAAGGCGAGCACTGCTTCCAAAGACCAGGCGGTTGTCTAAACGGCTGATTTAACCAGTTGGCTGCGACATAGATACATGAATCGTTAATGTACCTGAACTAAAAAGCTTCTAACTAAACCACACGTCTAGTTTAGTTAACCTAGTTAATGTAATTTTTTAACCCATTCAAGTTAAAAAAAATACTTAAGTCTACCGTATTTTCAGTCAATATTTTCAAAAAAATACCCGCAAGGAGGGAAATCTCAGAAAGTAAAGCGAGCCTAAATCTATGCAGTGATCACATTCGTACCTACCTGGATCGTGACCGCGAGGCCCTGACGGAGTGTCGGCATTCATCATCGTCATCATCTTGGCCCTTGAACAGGAGGCCCCAATATTGATATGCCAAGTAGATCAGGGTTAGTACTCCAGCTAACTGCAATCAAAAAGGTTGGATGCAAAAAGAGTAGACAACATAACATATCACATTTGTAAACTCTGTCTGTATAATCAGGCTGAGGTGTACCTCAAAGGACACCCCCACTTCGCCGGTTATGTTTAAGTCCCATGTAATAGAAGATGAACCTATCAACTAGGCACAAATCCAGAGTCCGGACTATTCCTTACATCCAATAAAACTTTGCAAAGGGTAGTGGATAATTCTGCTTGTGCGATGCAGGATTTTCGTGACGTCAAGGACAACGCTTAGTTCGTATGAGGCGTTATAGATGCCGCCACAGAAAATACTGTCAATCAAAGGAGAATTTAAAAGCTCTAGTATAATGTTTAGATCTGCCCAAAATGATATCAAAGTGATGCATTACAATGAATAACCTTTCATAATAATAATTGTACCTACATGGTTTTGATTACAACAACACAAAAGAATCCATTAGAGCCATCAGTATGCCATTAAATTATTATTTAATTGGCCCCTACTATTAAGTTTGATCACAGATACGAATGCCTAATTGACCCCACGTTGTATTAATGCCTCCCTGATAAACGAACTTTATTAGGAGTAAATTTAAAACTAACTTTATTGCCCTAAGCAAGCTTGCTGCAGGGAGGACTTTCAGTGTCTGAATGCCTACTTTTTGTATTCTAGTTCTGGATCTGATCAATGCGTGTGTAAAGGACTTTTTCAGTCAGTGCTATCCTATATTTTAATATACTCTACAATCATTATCAGCGTTTGAACCAGGCAGAGGGTGGTAATTTCAATTATGGGCAAACTAGAGAGTAAGAAAAAACATAGAGTTAAACCTACCGCGATGTTGAGCTGCCTAACACGTACAAAGTCTACGATAGAATCAATGAGAGTTTCCATCGCCTCTGGTTATAGCATCTATGTTGGATTCTGCCAAGAGACCACACTACATGGACTGAAGCATACTGTAGAGAAAAAACTGCACTGGCTCGAAAGGTAATGAAGGAATTTGATTTAAAATAAAAAATATCGCTTGAATTTTTTTGTATAACCAATAATTTTATCTATGAAATGTCCGAAATGACAGTTGAGATGATGGAATTGACGTGTTCTTTTTACGAATTCTTCTTTTTTCGTTGACTCTTTTGTTGGTTGTTGTCAAAGAGGATGTGATAACCTACGGTTTTGTCGCCATTATTTTCTAGTTTTCTTGCTTTTGAATTAAGGGTCCAACAGCCCATGGGGCTTACCACCAGCTCTTATTAGCAGGGCAGAAGTTTAATTGCACTGCTTTTTTGTACTTAGTCATAGAACAAAAAAGCAGTGCAGTTTAACTTCTGCCCTGCTCTTATAGCTGTTGGTAAGCCCCCATGAGGCCATGACCCTGGAGATATTGTTAATTTCTGATTCTTTCCGTTGCTGGTCCCACCAACCCGTACTGGTCCCACGTGAGACTGAGGGAAGGAGTGCACCTGTGTCTGCGCACACACTTGTGCACTATAACATCTCCCGCGCCAAGGCTAGTCTCGGTTGAGATTGGCCGCCATGGACGAAATACGATACGGTCTGGAGGACTATTACTGGGCCCGCGTGGTGGATTGTGACCCACTCCCTCTCACACAGAGAGCAGGCCTGTGTCCCAGCAGTGGAAACATCAACAGCTGATTGTGTGTCGATGTCTCCGGGCCCCGCCAAGCTTCATTGTCTCAGCGTTTTTCTGGTGGTCGTTACTGTAGATTCTGGCTTACAGGAGTTATGGGCTTGTCCCAAAGCTCATGATTATTTTTCTTTTATCATTTACGCCACCTGTGGCTGTAATTTGAGATTAAGGCCGCGATCTAGAAACGAGCACCTGCTTTATGGCTTAAGACATGTTTCTGTCTCTTACTTGAACTTGCGGTTTACCAGTTCTGCAACAGTGACGGGAATAACACTTAGCCAAATTACGTGCTAAGTAACGTTTATAGATCTCGGCCTTAGACAATTTTTTATTCTTTTCAGACTACTCTGGCTAGTCCTGACTTTGAGTGCGTTTGCAGGCGCAGTCTACTGTGCGCTCAGTCAATACTTCAGGTATATCTCTACTCAATCTACATCAAGATTTTAGGCTCATCCGAGCGACGTCATCATTATAATCATCATGTCAGTTTAAAACCATTCACTGCTGGGTCCTCATTTCCTTCCTGTCACTCTTCAAGATTCTGTCAATTTTGACGATGTAATCAGCCCAACACGCTTTCAGAAGTTTCGGATTTCATTTGTTTTTTTTTCATTTCACCTGCTCTGCACCCTAGTTGCGTAACACGGTTTCAATAACAATCCAGCGGTTTTGAAGGATATTCCTAACCCATTGCTCTATAGGTATAATACATTCGTCTGCTCACCAACGTATATACCTATAACGCAATGAATGTGGCTGAACTGTCAAAATTAAATAAAATGCGATCTATTTTCATTTCTTGTGTGTTTATTTTAATTATACTCTACTGTCCACTAGGTTAATCATTTTTTGACAGCTGCCTTAGAACAATACTATTCCAGATTACGTAAAAGTTAAGTTTAAAATGCGTCATAAAATAAATAAATAAACTATTATACCTAATCTTATTGCATTATCTTATTTATGACTTCTTACGGACATTATACTGACAAATAAAAAATACATATAATTGGTCACTAGTTCGATCTGTCAAAAAACGGTTAACCTAACCTAGTGGACAGAGTATCACTCGCTGGCTGTGGCCACCACTAGACCGTCAAACTTTAATAGTTTTTTGTTTCTACTCGCTTTCGTTCTGATAATCGTCCAGGTACCCACACTGGGCCCACGTGGTGGATTGTGGCCCACTCCACACAGAGAGGAGGCCTGTGTCCTGTGTCCCAGCCAGTGGGAACATTATAGGCTGATTATGATTATGAATCGTGCAGGTACAACTCGGAACCAGTGGTGGTATCTTTTCAAAGAGACTACAGGAGCTGGTGGACCACCTTCCCAGCCGTGACCGCCTGCTTTCTCGATAGAGTGCAGCCGGATAAAGCTAGGGAGCTGATTGAGGAGTAAGTTTAAATTATGGTAAAACTAGCTGCACCCCGCGGTTTTACCCGTATAAGTTTCGATCCCGTGGGAATATCGGGATAAAAAGTATCCTATATGTTAATCCTGGTTATAAACTATCTGTGTGTCAAATTTCATCTGAATCCGTTCAGCCGTTTGAGCGTGAAGTAGTAACAAACACACAAACACACACACACACACACTCACTCACAAACTTCTTTATAATATTGGTGTGAAGATTTTGTCTACGGCATGGCTCCCGTGGTCTTTAAATAAAAAAATAGTTGTTCCATAGAATCTAGAATCATGTGCTGGATAAACTGGATTCATGGTTTTAGTTTTAGTTTTCGCGTCAATGTCCCTACCACCCATGTAGGTACTTATATGAGTGAATGATCGTAGACGTAGAACGTAGATGAATGATGAAGGATTATCTTATACAGTCGATCGATTCTGTAAAAATCTCACCTTGAAAAGTTAGGTGAAGTGAGCTGTCAATAGTGTCAATCCCTTAGCATTATTTGGAATGACAGCTCACTCCACGCTCACTTCACCTGAGTTTTCACGGTGAGATGGTTACAGAATCGCACTGCTGAATGAATAGTGTAATAATACAGTGTGTGTGTGTTTTTTTTAAATCAAAATCAACGGGTTTAATTCCCGGCTAGAAATATTGATTTTTCAAAAATCCTGCAATGATGCAGTTTTAGTTTTCATCAAAATCGATCCTTTGAAGAGTGCTTTCCCATTGGGCCATCCACGCCCACTTCAAAATTCAACCTGTATACACACGAATCGACAGCCGTTACTATTTTTCCCTTCAACTTCAATTATCATCCTCATCGTTCTAACCCCCATCAGCACCTGGAACGTCACCGAAGAGTCAGACCCCACGAAGTACAGCTACTACTACGAGTTCATAGAGCTGATAGCCGACGTCTCCTTCCGCGATAACCTGCAGAACTTCTGGAAGTACCAGGCTGATGAGACTGTGAAGGGGATTGACTTGCTGGAAGTGGCGCTTACTGTTCATCCCTCTTCTGTGCTGCAGGTTATTGTGTCCAATAATGAACATGAGGTGAGTATACCACGAGGTGGAATGCACTTAGCATTAAAAATATGGTCTCGAAGTGTGACGATACTTAGAGGAATGTCCAGCGCACCCTGATGTTAGTGCAGGGGGTCTACTTCGAAGTGCAAAATGCGAATGTTCGGATCGGACCGACACATGGCCGAACCGAATATTATTGAAAAATGCGAAAAAAGTTCGGATCGGCTTAGTTGGGTCGGGACCATAGTCAATATTCGAAAGAGTGTAGGAGTGTAGGATCGGGACCGACCGAATCAAATAGTAACTTCGTAGCAGGAAACGGCCGAACATTCGGCCGATACTACTTCGGAGTAGACCCCCAGTAATAACGGGTACGTTACCTACACCATTTATAACTCAAGAACGGCGGGACCGATTATTATGATCTTTGATTTGTTGGATGAGTCTCCAACCCAAAGAGCAAAATAACTATTAAAACAAGGGAAAATTTCACGAAAAAAACAATGAAAATAATCCATTTTGTCATACATTCTTTCTTAAATTAACTCTGGGGCGGTACGACACGTTCGCTAGGGGTCAGCTAGTTATAAATTATAACGAAACGTAACGAAATAAAATAAAGTCCTCCCAGGCGCGGTCCGAGGGGGGGGAGGGGCTCGGACCGCGCCTGGAAGGACTTTATTTTATTTCGTTACGTTTCGTTTTTTGTCGTGGGGGTCATGACACACAGCCTTCCAAAGTCAATAAATAAATTACTTATAGTATAAGATATAGATATTGGAAATAAGTTGTTTTTTACATTTCTACGGTGTAAGCAGTGATAGCCCACTGGTGGTACTAGTCGTAGAGGCAGGCGCTTTAATTTGTGTAAATTATTTCATCACCACTGCTCTCAAAACGGTGAAGGAAAACATCGTGACTGCCCAGGCGGTGTGGAATTATGGGAGGAAGATTGGAAGGCCATTCAACACTTTTATAGCATATCAAATAAGATGTATCATGCGATTTTGTACCATGTTTCAACTATTAATTGTAACCTTGACTCGTCCTACCCATCACCTGCACTGCATATAATTATGAGAGATATTATTATTATAGAGATCTACGTTTTTGGAATGGGCGACTTAGCTTCAACTTTCTGACTAACTGACCGACTATTTAATTTTGACAATTCAAAAGTGCCTGTAAAATATTTTAATTGAAATAAATGATTTGAGTTTGTATGGTATACCATCTGGACCTACAAAGGATCTCTCTTTCAGGTACACTGGAGCCCTGTTATGACGGAAGTGGGCATGTGTTTGACCTTCAACTCGGTCTACGCCGAGTTCCAGCACATGCTGCAGGAGGTCGACTGGACACCTTTCCAGCTGCTACAGTGCCACTACCATAGCGGGCAGTGTTCTGTGAGAATTGACTCTATGAACAATGCTGTTAGGGTGAGAGTCGATTGTCTTTTTCGCATAATACAAATTTGTCTGCTCAACAACGTAAATAACGCAATGGATGATGTTGAACTGTCAAAATGAAAGTCATGATACTTTTAATGTGTTACGCAATTATCCCGCAGCTTTAACTCGATTCCCATGTTCCAGTATTTCATACATTCTCCGTATGAGATATCGACTGCCATATCCAACCCAACTGGTGAAGTGTTGCCTGGAGAAGAACTCATCATTGATTATAAGGTAACTTTCTTACGAAAGATTCTACAGAACATTCTGCTTACTTAAACAACATGTCCCGAAATTAACGCACACCACCAGGCACCCCAATTAGAATATTATGTTTGAATCATAATACATACCCTGAATTTTTATTATTATGTAAAAAACATTGTTTTTATAACTAATTAGTTATACTGATTGTGGGAGAAAATTATGGTTACATTACAAATCTACGCATGCACACAGTCGCATGCGTATAAGGGTCTAGCTTAGTGGGTATTTCATTCATCCATTTTGGTTTGTTTTGACTGTACAGCGGAAGTGTGACAGTAATTTACGTAGTTTTAATTATTTTTGGGATAAAATATTACCTATATTAAAAATTACAGAAATCGATTCAGTAAAGGATTCTCAACAAACTACTTTCATAATGTGCATTAATTCGGTTACACATTGTACCTATACTATACATACTGGCATGATATTCGTCAGAAGGGCGTAAGCGTAACATCCCAGCGCTGATTTGCTGGATTCGTTTTCTCCTCTTCGGAACTTGTTTTCTCCTGACAGTTCATTTCGTTATGTATTAGTATTTATTCTTGTATTTTATTCATTTCCTAGCTATTTTATCTCGTATGTAGCACCTACCATGTTTTGTCTCTGCGTCACCCTAAGGTTGACTGTAGACATGGGTAGCTCGTGAGCGAGTGATAGAAAAGAGCTAGCTCTTTTCGATTGACGTACGTAGCTCTTGCTCACTCATTCGCTCGCTGGATAGCTCACTAGCTCAGTTAGCTCACTCAGACTCACTAGCTCAGTACTTCAGCATAACCAAACCCAGCCACAAAAAAAGAAAAAAAAATCTTTATCGCTACGCGTGCTAATGAACTAAACAGCGGTAACAAAGAGTCTAAACTTCCACCAAAGAGGTATTGAAAATTGAAATACAATGACTTCATTGAGCTGGCCAAGCCGTTTCCTTCTATGCGCGTACGGCGTCAGACAAATGAGCTAACAGTCGGCGTCTGATCACTGAGTTATAGAAGAGCTACTGCGCTAGTGAGTAACAGAGTCCAAACTTCCAAAGAGCTATTGACTATTGAGCGAGCCGAGCCATCTCCTTCTAAGCGCGTGCGGCGAGAGTCAAATGAGCTAACAGTGGGCGTCTGATCACTGAGCTACAGAAGAGCTAGTGAGCTAGACTTGTGATATAGCTCTATAAAGTGAAAGAGCTAATCAAGTAATCACTCTTTATCTTTTCACTGAGCTATTTCGCCCATGTTTAGGTGACTGGTAGAAAGTGCCTCAGGCATTAAGACCGTTTTTGTACAGTAGGACGGGACGGGACGGGATAAATAGCTAGGAAATGACTAAAATACAAGAATAAATACTACTTTTTTTTTACTTGTTCATAAAGTTTTAATAAATAAATAAATATTATATATTAAACCTTTTTGTAAATAAATAATTCTTATGTGCATCTTAGGTAGTGGAAATCCAAGCTTCACCAAGTGTGAAGAGTCTGAGATCGGAGCAGCGGCGCTGCAAATATCCTGACGAATGGATCAGCGACTCTATAAGGGTAGGCATAAGGTTCTTTTTCTCCTGTAATTATATAAGTACCTAGTCTTAGCAAATTCCTCATAAAAATAACTATTCCTGATAGAAGTGTGATGAAGAGGATTGCCATGAATTATTTCATCATAGTAATTCACCTCTTTAATATCCCCAACTTGAAGCACTACAAAATGGCGGTCCTTGGGGGGAGGGGGGAGGGGGGCTCACATTTAGCAGTGAAGGATAATGAGGTACTGCACCCCAATTGCGTAACACACTATCAACCACAATCTGATACATTTTGAAGGATATTGCTAATCCATTGCTTCATATGTTCGAAAAATTTGTCTGCTCAACAACGTAAATGACGCAATGAATGTTGTTGAACTGTCAAAATGACAGCTATTGCCACTGATAGTTTGTTACGCAACTACCCCGCTGGACTCCCTCCCTTCTAAAAGGTTGGCCCGAGAGGTATTTGCCACCAGCTTGGGTATAGTCTTCCAATGGCAGTTTGAGTAATTAATGTGGCCTACCCAAATGTCCTTTCTTTGGTATTGTTCGTCGAATCGTCGAGCTCCTTAAGTTTTAACACTTTTACACGTCAATCATATTATTTTAAAACTAGATGAGGTCGGCGTTTCCTATCTGACTAGTCTGAGAAGAAAGGCCGAAACAAACTCAGAGGGCACAGTTTCTTTTAAAGTCCAGACATAATCGTCAGATCATGTGAAGACCATGTAGATTGGGTGTCTGAAATGGTCTTTTGAGGAAACAACCACACAGATTTAGTAGACCTGTCCAGTCAGGGCACGCATTTGTCAGTTATCATGCAGCTTAACTCAGAACTCAACGATTCGACGAACAACACTAAAGAAAGGACATTTGGGTAGGCCGCATAAATTACTCAAACTGCCAATGTTTCTAACCATACTTTTTCAGGCATACAGCTTCTCCCTATGTCAGATGCACTGCCGCAGTCGCATGGCTGTCATGTTCTGTGGATGTAGACCATACTTCCACGTCAAAGGAGGTGAGCATCTGTCTTCTACATGTCTCAGGATTTGCTGATCAGGACTTTGTAGGCTGTCATCAGCAATACTAGCGTGGTAATTGCATAACACACAGTAGTGGCCCATGGCTAAAGAAAAACAGCCGCACAGGTCGACCGATCAGGTTAAGCTACACTTGCCGCGGTTGGTCTTTGGATGGGTGACCCTCTTTAGATACCCCTCCGTGCTTCGGAAAGCACGCTAAGCCGTTGGTCCCGGCTGTCATTCGTGGATCTTTGACAGTCGCTACGGGTAGTCGGAAGCCCGAAGGTCTGACAACCATGCTTACCATGGGGTATCGATTAACCAGTAAATGGGCTGTGGAGGTCAGATAGGCAGTCGCTCCATGTAAAATATTGGTATTCAGCTGCATCCGGTTAGACTGAAAGCCGACCCCAACATAGTTGGGAAAAGGCTAGGCAGATGATGATGATGACATAAAATGGCAATCGATAGCAATGCCTTTCATTTTGACATCCATCGCTTTATAGGTTTGAAAAATTCGTCTGCAACAACGTAAATAACGATCAATGGATGTGGCTGAACTGTCAAAATGAAAGGCATTGATATCTATTGACATTTTATGTGTGTTACACAATTACCCCGTAGGATTGCCCCAATGACCCTCATTATGCAGTGTTGTGCTTGTGGCTAAACTCAGACGACGCTGTTTCAGCAGTGGTGTCAATTTCAAATGTAATCCAATACGATTTTTCTAAGGGAGAGCGTCCACGAACAACTTAGTTGCCCAACAACGTTGTTGCCTCTGTCGACGATGCGCACACGGGAGCGACAGCAACGCTTATTTTTTTGTTGAATTTTGGGTTGAGCGGCAACTGGCTAGCCGGGAACTTTGCTTTGCAACCAGTAGACAGCAGTGTCCAAACCCGCGGACAAAAATGTCTCCCAAGCCCCAACATTCGCGTCGCTACATGCGCGCACTTTCATACAAACCCGTAGACTTGATGAGAGAGACAAATTACTGACTGAGACAAACGTTGCTCGTGCTTCGAGTTTTCTCACCCCAAAATAATCTAAGGAGGTTGCATACGATAAAACTTCATCAAAGGAAAAATAACTGTCTGACAAAGGAAAAATTACTACAAGTCAGTTAACAGACAGTAAAAGAAACTGTCAAGAAAATTTTTCAACACATCCAATGAAAAATAATAGGAATTAAAACATTTTTATCGTTATAAAATCTGTTTTGAAATTTTAATCAAATCCATCTGCCATTTTCTTTGCGCGGGAACCAAGATGGGGACGTCTGTGATGCATACGGGATGGCGTGCATCGGCCGGAACGTTGAGATCCTCATTAACATTCCCAAGAACCTTGCTAAATGCACATGTCTCCCCCAGTGCGCCGAACTCAATTATTATTCACACACAAAAACGATCCTTATTCGGTTAGTGGCTTTTTTATTTTCTTTAAGTAGACTGTAGATATTTGTAGCTGTAGCTTTATCTACATAGGGTTTAGAATCCCTTGTTACGAGAATTTTCTGTTGCAAAATCTCTAGCGTGGTTCCAACCTCCTTGGCAAGATCTGACTTTCGTAGCTGTCAATGTCAAATCATCGTTATGGCCAAGGCGTGGCGTAAAATAAGTAGATTTTCCACTGGAGCTGAATTTAGATCTAAAATTACAAATGCCCGTTATCACTAACACACACCTACACACCTAAATGATAACCTAAATAAAAGCGCGCTATTGAAATTTTTACGCTCAGGTTAGCGCCAAAGGTTGAAAATCATTTATATTTAGACATTAATTTAGGTGTCCCACGATTTCAATATTCGGGTGCCTTCTAGTGTTTGAGAAATCGGGCATTATTGTAGATGAATATAAGCTCTTATGAAAAGTCGGTAAATGTTTGTACTAAGAGGTTGTCTAGCTTCATAGACAGTTATTTCAAAGCCCTTGCTTTATGAGAGTCTCTTTACCCTTTGAATAAACTTGCATTGCTGTGGGACCAAAATACACCTTTGCGCCTATCTATATCTTTGAAAACGACTGTATTCCACAACATTTAAAAAAAAATGGTTTTAACCTTGTCAAAACCGATTTTAACCATATGAAAACCTATTTTAACCATATGAAAACCTATTTTAACCCTATCAAACCCTATTTTAACCATATCAAAACCTGTTTAAACTCTACGAAAACCTATTTAACCCCTTAATATTAAACCTACATGAATGGGACTACGTCGGCTGCGGAGGACCCGCGGTCAGCAATCAGGATCAACATGATGCCACCAAAGATCAGACTTAATCGGGATATCATATTTACACTGGAAGACCTCTTCGGTTGGTGCATCTTATTGAGTGGACTTTGGCAGCTTTCTGTGACGTTATTGCATAGTATTATAATGTAAATCACTTTAATTTGTTATATTTGAAGCACCTGTTACCGTGCCTACTTGGAAAACCTTAGATAGACTTTGTACCCAAGTAGGCCGCAGCAAGGACAATCTCCACAAGGGGTTCATAAAGGGCTCAGACCTCCGGTGTGTACGCGGCGTCTCTCCACAGATAATGGGTCACCTCCCATGCTGCACCGCATGCCCTGTTAATGCACACGTGGGGACTTAATGACTGCTTCAGCGAATGGTATGCACGATGCTGAATTTCGGGTCAAACAAAAAAGAACTATTATTTTTCGTGCTATTTTTGCTATCGACACGCTAAGAAGATTGAAAGCTGTTACTTATTTATTTATTATTTATTTATCCTCACACTGGAACGCCATACAGCAATTACACCAAATGGAGCAAAAAATCACTTCATGTGCTGCTTTCCATCCATCCTGTGCGCGGTGGACATCGAACGAGTGGCGATGGATCACAAAAAGAAAGAAAGAGCTCTTAAGTAATTAAATGAAACAGTTGGTTCTACGAGTATCTGCTAACAATGTGTTGGCTCAATGATCGAATTCTAATATTACAGGGTGGCAGGGATATCACCTATTAACATGAATTGATTACATGATTCTGAAGCACCCTGCGTCGAAATTGTTCGAGAGGTATGACAAAAAAAAAAAATTGCTGGTCTATACATTTTGACCAAAAATAAAAACAGCAGATTTTTTTTCTAGTCTAGAAATATGTGCGTATGTAATTAATGGTTACAGTTAGCGCGTCGATGTCCCTGCCGCTCCGTATATTGGAAGTCTTTGAAGCATATGTTTTGTTTTGGCACTACTGTTGATTTCTGACGGGTTACCGTTGCCGGCCGATTTTGAAAAGTTTCTTTTGTACTTCATGTATCGCACGAATTAAGCTTGATTCACTTCCCCCTGCACGTTGCAAATCAGCAGACACTACACAGGATAAAATCTTCATGAAAAACATGTTTGAAAATGATGACCTGCTCGTGTGGACACAGAGATCAGCAGCTGTTGTCAAATGAGAACATTGAGAACAAAGTGGCGAAGCTGAAAAGTTTAAAATGGTTTCGCTTAAAACAATATTTTAAATTTTTTGCCTGTATGCACATAAGTTTATTTTTTCTTTCATTCATTTGTGGTGTTCCTGACGTCACATCGGACAACATACCACACCGCGATCGCAGGCTTCCCCCTCCTTTCACTCCTTCGCCGACACCTTGAGCGTGCGCACACAATAATATCGTTTTATTACCAAGTCAAGACCACCAGCAGCACACCTGGAGCTTAATACTCAACAGGTGGTTTCCTAAAAAAAAATATTTCACAATTTTTGCCTTTATGCACCGAAGTTTCTTTTTTCTTTCATTCATATTTTGTTTGTTTTTTTTTGCGTAGCTTTTTTGACTAGCAACAACAGGGACCACTTGCTCGAGGAAATGTCAACCACCTCAATCTATTGAAACAGCCTTTTTCGTGCAAATGGCCAAAAATGGACTTTCGCGCTATTTTTTTTTCTATGCGCTGGTGCCCCAACCCGAATTTTTCGTTTTTCAGCTTCGCTAGGTGGCACCACTGCGCTGTTCGTCGGAGCCAGCGTGCTGACAGTGGTGGAAACAGCACTCTTCATCGTACGACATCTGGTGCGATTGATTATCACGAGGAGGCGCGGCAGAGTCGTAGATTTTAAGCCTTAGAGCACTTTCAGCTACGTCATAAGGAGTCGCGGATGTACTTAGGTTTTTGGGGTTAAGACAATTTGAATGGAGGTTTTCTATCCCGCGTTATAGTCCCCGCATAATGTTTTTGCTGTGGTGTGGCTCAAAGTGGCTTGTCTGTAAGGGCCCTGAGGACACTTCAGTCCGATCAGAAAAAAGTACTACTCGTATTGAGTATCCGGAAAAACAAAAGTAGTTAACCTAGTTGTAGTATGTACAGACGCCAGCAGGAGAAGCTACCCGAAACTGACAAATTTTCCCAATCAACCTTAAACCTTAATGCTTTTGCGATAAAGTTGAAAATCTATTAAAGAAATTTGACAGCTTGATGTGCTAGCGTCTGTACTTTAAGTGCACACTAAATAAATTGTTTGAGCATTAACACTTTTAGTATACTAGATTTTAGAAGTTACTTATTAATTACTCAACGTTGTATTGTCTGTAAAAATATTAAAGAGTGTTTAAAATAAAATATCATTTTATTTATTTTCCCTTAAACAAAATTTAAATATAAAATAATTAAAAATTCTAAATAAGTACTTACTTAACAAATAGGTAAATAAATAACGTGGCTGCTAACCTTCCTTGAAGAAAAGGAATTCGTCTTGACATAAGCAATTATATTCATTTGGAGCTACTTATATAATAATGTTGATTTACTCTATAATGTTAGTAACCCAATAATAATAAGTTACAACAACTTACAACTTTTAATATTTTTTTATTTGTTTAAATTGTATTCACACATGTCATGTTTAAGCAAATAAAAAACTCCTAACTCTCATAACTCTTGACTTTAGGCTTGTGCGCGCGCTCAGTAAGTTCTCAAATCTCAATTAAGTTATTAAAGCACACTACGCACAAATAAAATAAAACACATTACGGCACATGCAAAGATTCAAACTTCTTTGCTGGTTACTATCAAATCAGAAGGCCAATTCTCATAATTAAAAACATTCAAAATCTAGTCGCAATCTCATCTCAGCGACAATCAATGTCAAAAACTTGTCAAAAATGTAGGGAAATTGAGGTATTTTTGACAGTTTGAGACTGAGATTAGAATGTGAACGTTCCTAAGAACACGGGAATTGCCCCTCTGTTTTGTTGACTGTACAGACGCCAGCAGGTCAAGCTACCCGAAACTGTTAAATTTTTCCAATCAATCTTGAACCTTAATTACTTAGTTTTAAAGTTGAAAATCTATTAAAGAAATTTGACAGATTGTAGTAGCTTCATGTGCTGGCGTAACATTCATTCGGTAATGTGTGACATGTCAGACGCAAAATGTTACCTACTACTGTGTATTTTTTGTATCAACTTTGGAATTTCTACATTTTGACATATAATACAAGGTCATTTTGTGTACTAAAATACATTCAATTTTGAGTAACGTCGCTGAGTGCACGTGTAAGGCTGTAACCATGAAAATATTCTGTACGTATTCAAGAAAAATGTTTAGCAACTAAACGCGAATTTCTTAATTGCTAAAAACAACAACGAAACGTCTGATGCTGTCACAACGCCCCTCCCACTTCACAAATGTATTTATTTTCGAAAAATATAACCTAGTTCTAACTAAATTAAAACAACGAACGAACGATTATCATGTTTTTGACAATACTGTCTTTAGCCATAAAAACAGTGTACTATGTTTTCTCTACATTTTACTTTTTATTGTCCTGGTCCCATACAGTATTACCCTTTGGATTGGATATCGGCTTGTTGGGATTCTCTGCGTATTATTTGACCAGACTGAGGAAGCCAGAGCTGGAGAATGTGGTCAGTATATTCGGGCCTGAGCCCTGGACCAAGGAAAGCCAGATGAATCCAGATAAAGTGGTCCGTTGCATCGCGCATAGGGGAGCGGGTCTGGACGCTCCTGAAAACACTATGGAAGCGTTCAAGTATGTAAGTAAACTTTTTAAAGTATTACCGAAGAGGATTTATGCCCAAAGAGTCTTGACTCATAGCTGAGGCGTATAGTGCCAAAGAATTCTTGTAAAAGAAAAAATGTAAACAAACATTGATTTTTGAGCATAGAATCAAAAACTTACAATACTACATATTTGCTTGTATTTTGTCATAATTTGTTATCAGTAGAACATGCAGGTATTTTTTCCATGCAAATCTGTTGCATAATAGAAAAACCTATAACTCACAACTATTATTGTTTCATATATCATACAAACTAAGGAAAACCTTTGTGAATGGAACTATAAATAAAAAAAAAATGTTGCATGCAGTTTGTAATACATATCATGTTGTCTATGGCCTTACTATAAATAATATACAGTGATAGAAAGAAATGGTTAGGCATACAACTATACTTGAATTCCTAGTCTCAGATAATTTACATTCCATTGCCACTTACTCAATTACCTACTTTAACCTTGTGTATTTTAAGTGTATTTTTGAGTGACCATTCATAATAAAAAGGTCTAAAATGTTTTTGGTTACAATCAGGAGGCCAATTCTCGTAATTTAAAACATTCAAAATCTAGTCGCAGTCTCAGCTCAACGACAAACAAATGTCAAAAACTTGTCAAAATGTAGGGAAATTAGAGGTATTTTTTGACAGATTGATACTGAGATCAGACTGTAAACATTCTTAAAATAACGAGAATTGCCCCTCAGATTTGTACTTAGTCATGTATGGCATTGAGTTTGTTGCTCCAAGACTTGATAATTATCTCAGATTCAGAATTCAAACATACCATCTTTTTTTTGGTTTTTGAGGCTTCTGTGCATTTCAGGAGACTAGGAGACTAGGGAGAGAAATCCTCAAATAACTTCTCCGCTCTGGGCGGAGCGGGATGTCAGACCTTTACTGACTAAAACCAACCTGACGGCACGGTTGGCGCAGTGGTTAAGCGATTGACTGCTGCGCTGCGTATCGCGGGTTCGATTCCCGCACGGAACAAATATTTGTATGACCTAAAATTAGTTGTTCCGGGTCTGGCTGTTGTGTGTATGTGAGTTTAGATGTCTGTAAACGCACCCACGACACGACACGACACGACACAGAAGAAATTCCTAGTGTGGGGCAACGTTTTTTTAAAAAACATAAAAAAAAAACCTGTGTTCCTTCATTTGCCCCGATAACTTTTTCGAAAAACCCGCGACCCTGGCAGGCATCAGCTCTAGCAGACCCCATCAGTTAGTGCTAACAGCTCTTGGAGCCGCGTGTGGAACACAACTGGGCCTGGGCCTTACCGGACAAGCTACCCATTGCTCGCCGTCCGCAAGCCCGGGCCCACGGTGGGCAAGCCCGGTTTTGACCACATGAGACTATGCCAGCCTCATAGAGAAAACTACATCTTTAAATCATCTGTATATTGATGGTGTAATTACTTTTCCAGTGCGCAGAACATGAATGCAACATCATAGAGCTGGATGTCCGGACGTCCAAAGATGGCAAGCTGTTTCTCTTACACGACCAGGGCTTGGAACGGCTGGCCGGCACAAATATCTCTGACGTCCGTGCCGTGGACTGGGATAAGATTAAGGATATTGACGTGGGTGCTACTCATCCTAATAGGTTAGTTGGTTTTATTATTGTATAGTTATTTGACACTTGAAGTTTCCAAAGTGATCTTCCACAATTTTATTTTTTAACCTACATTTTATGTAAAATAAAAATACACTTAGACTGTTTTTTTTTTAATTTTGTAGAATGCAAAGCCCTGATATGGGCTATGCAGATTTTTTTTAAATATTGTCACTTGTCGAAAATTCATGAATATAGAAATCTAGACAACTTATAGTTTAGGATATCATTTTAATATTTAGGGCTGACTTTTCAATCAACAGGTAATTTTTATTCATAGAATAAAATTAATGTTGGACAGATTTTGTAACGAAAAACTGTCCAAAATTCCAAATTATTCCTCGGTTAAAATTATCTGGCGTTGGAAAAATCAGCCTTTAATACACCATCGGCCGAATGTTAAAAAAAAAAACTACTCAATTTTGAGTCTTGAGAGGATCCAACCTCAGTCAAGACAGAAATACTTTTAAAAATGTATTCTCGAATTACACAACTTAAATTATTATGTAGACTCATATTTCATTCATCCATGCTTATATTATAAATGCAAAAGTAACTCGTATCTGATTTACAGATAGAGTTACTTTTCATGCATAAACTAGGTAGCTTGAGACCTGGACAAAGGATTTGAATGATTTTGACGATTTGAATTCTGAATTTTTGTACAGACGCCAGCAGGTCAAGCTACCCGAAACTGTCAAATTTTCCCAATCAACTTTGAACCTTAATTCTTTGGTAATAAAGTTGAAAATCTATTAAAGAAATTTGACAGATTGTAGTAGCTTGATGTGCTGGCGTCTGTACAACAAACTATTGCGAATAAAGTCGGGCAACAGATAGGTAATATTAAAATTAAATTCTTTCAGAAAGCAGTTCAAAGACGTGCGTCTATGCCTACTCGACGACGCCCTGGATTACCTCCTAGCCAACAACATGAAGGTCATAATTGACGTCAAAGGCGAAGACAAACAGGTATTCAGCCTTGTTGTATACTTTTTGGGTTGCCTAAACGTGCTCTTTGTCTCCTCCATGTCGGAGGAGCTATGGGCCAAATAACCACACAATGGGTCCCAAACAGCAGCAAACGACAACGCGGCAGGCCCAGAATGAGATGGCGGGATGAACTCGACTCTTTCCACAATAATTGGCGTTTATCAGCACTGGATAGGGATAAGTGGAAGGAGGGAAGGGAGGCCTTTGCCCTGCAGTGGGACAGAAATGGCTGAATAAAAAAAATAAAAAAATCCGAAGACGAGCGCAAGCGGCAACGTCGCTCAATCGCAATGACAGACCACAGTCACGACTGCGTGTTTTAATGATTAGGAAGTATAATCAGCCTCCCAGCCCAGCATCAGCAAGTTAATTGACACAATCGGCGTGAACCGAGGGTTGAAAACCAAACAGTGCGCTTTAATAAAAAAATGTCTTAACTTTTATTAAAATTTGGTGTGTAATTAATAAACCTATAGTGTAATCTATCGATCTAACCTCCTTCCATCAGCTGAAGTTTCAGTTTCTTGCTTACAGGTAGTGAACGGTGTTCTGAACAGCTTTGCATCGAGGCCTGAGCTGTACCAGTCCGCGGCCGTCACGAGTTTCAATCCATTTGTTCTTTACCAGGTATGTTGATTTTTTAGTTATCACTTGTACAAAACAAACGTTAAGCCGTTGGTCTCGCGCCTGATCTCTCCCCGGTCGTGTCGGATCGCGTACCCTCCCATCGGACTATGAGAGTGAGGGAAGAGAGAGTGCACCTGTGTCACACACGCCTGCACTATAATATCTCCTGCGCTGCGCCGAAGGCTAATAGTCTCCGTTGCAGAATTACTAGTACTACTACTAGTGTACTAGTTGGTGTGCGGTTGGAAAAGCGCATACATTTTAGTTTTTTTTTCTAGAGATCGCAGAAAGCGACAAGGCCGACCATTGTATATTTTGTAGTGTTTGATGTGTTTTTTCAAAATCAAAAGTCATTTATTCAAATTAGGCTGAGAATCAGCACTTTTTGAACGTCAAAATTACAAAAGACAGTCCCCAAACGCCCGCCCTTCACCACTTCCTAGTGCTATTATATTTTTATGTTATGTATGTGTGTGGTGTACAATTAAGCATATACAGGGTTATTGGAAAAACACCAACAACCTCTTAAGAGGTCATTGTACTCGTCATTATGAACAACTATTACTATGGGACCAAACCTGAAATCGCGAAAAAAAAATCAGCTGTTCCATACATTTTGACGAGTTATCCGAACATAATAATGTAGGGAACAGCAAATTTTTTTTTCGCGATTTCAGGTCCCATCGTAAGTGTTGTTCATAATGACGAGTACAATGACCTCTTAAGAGGTTGTTGGTGTTTTTCCAATAAACCTGTATAAATAAAATCCTTTCTTTTTCTGACTTCGTAACCTCGTCTCAGGAGTGAGATCCAATACTGGAAAATTGCTCAACCATTCCTTTCTGCGAGTGTACAATTTGTCTAGCATTCAGTTTGGAGAGTGACTTCATGATATATATTTCCAGATTCGTAGGAGCGACCCTCAGATAGTGGGTTGCCTCAGTTATCGGCCGTACTGCTTCAGTTCTCAAGATTATGACGCAGAGAAGGGCCCCAATAACCCCCGGTGAGTTCAGTTTTATACTATACCCTGTCCGTTCGGTAAACCGTTTTTTGACAGGTGGAACTAGTGAATGCAGCAACACACAATACATTGATTGATACACGTACCGTATTATAATGTCTGTAAGATGCCATAGATAAGATAATTCAATAAGATAAGGCAGTTTATATATTTATTTTATTACGCATTTTAAAGTTAACTTTTACGTAATCTGGAATATGTACGTTCTAAGACAGTTGTCAAAAAACGGTTATATTTTTAATGGACAGGGTATAGTTTTAGAGATAGGAACTGGGGACTGTGTTATGGACGTCAGATACGCAATCGCTCTATCTATACTAATATTATAAAGATAAAATATTTGCAGGAACTTATAAACCTAAAATTCTACTAATATTATAAACGCGAAAGTTTGTGAGGATGGATAGATGGATGTTTGTTACTCTTTCACGCAAAAATTCGTGCACGGATTTGAATGAAATTTGCCACACAGATAGTTCATAAACAGGATTAACACTTTGGATACTTTTTAACCCGAGATTCCCACGGGATCGAAACTTATGCGGGTGAAACTGCGGGGCGCTGCTAGTAATATAATTAACGCGAAAGTTTGTTAGGATGGATTGATGGATGGATGTTTGTTACCAATTAGTGCACGAATGTGGATGAAATTTGGCACACAGATAGTTTATAACACATAGATAGTTTGTACGCAAAATACGCGCATTGTCGTGGAGTTGCGGACACCAGCCCGTTTTACCTATTACCTATTAACACATAGAATAGTTTTTATCCCGATATTCACAGGGAACCGCGGGGTGCAGCTGGTATTAATATAATTTGATCCCTCACGATGATTATTTGAATATTTTTCCGTAGATTCGCTGAGAACCTACCGATGCACAGCGCTTTACGCTTCGCGGACATGGTACACGGACTGCTGTGGCGCTGGTCGGCGCGCTGGTGCTCTGTCAGCGCTGTTCTGTTACACAAGGACATCGTGAGCCCGTTAGTACATCATGCTTAGTGCCTACTGTGCGGAGTTAAGGCGTTCTTGACACCCGTTATACAAACGAATACGTGTTATGCGAATTTGATCTTTATTAGCTACTAGAATAGTCGCAGTGACAGGTGTCAGGAAAACATTCTCTCGACGGTCGATCTGTAGGAGACATGTTACACAGTTCATGAATAACTGAACATTTTAATTTTGACCTCATTTGAGGACACATGGGCTGTAAAGCCTGGGGGTCTACTCCAAAGTGCAAAGTGCGAATGTTCGGATCGGACCGACACATGGCCGAACCGAATATTATTGAAAAATGCGAAAAAAGTTCGGATCGGCTCAGTTGGGTCGGGATCATATATAGTTAATATTCGAAAGAGTGTAGGAGTGTAGGATCGGAACCGATTTAACCAAATAGTAACTTCGTAGCAGGAAACGGTCGAACATTCGGCCGATACTACTTCGGAGTAGACCCCCAGATTTACACTGTGCGATTTAATTGCCTGTCGCATACCATAAGTGTTAGCAACAATAAAAACTTAATCAATCAACTCAGCCTATCGCAGTCCACTGCTGGACATAGGCCTCTCCCAGGATGCGCCACAACACCCTGTCCTCCGCCTTCCGCATCCAGTCTGTCCCAGCCACCTTCTTTAGGTCGTCCGTCCATCTAGCTGGGGGGCGTCCCACACTACGCGGTCGCCACTCCAAGACTCGTCTGCTCCACCGACCATCGGTCCTTCGAAAAACATGGCCAGCCCACTGCCACTTCAGTTTGCTTACTCTGCAAGCTATGTCAGTAACTCCGGTTCTTTTCCGGACAATTTCATTTCTGATTTTATCCGTCAAAGAGACTCCGAGCATAGCTCGCTCCGTACCCTCAGATAAAAATTCCCTGTTAATTATTACTTCAATTTTATGGTGTGCCGTAGGCAAGTAACGTGCATTTGAATTAGCACGAAGATTAACGAAGCGCAAACATTTTTCGGTTTAACTGTGATAGTACAGTTAAACCGAAAAATGTTTGCGCTTCGTTCCTTCCTTCCTTCGCTTTCGTCGCCAAAAACTATATCTGACCATTTTGAAAACAAAATCCCGTGCACATGATGACCACAGGTGTGTCCGTAAGTAAAACAAAAGAGGATCCTTTTCAGGTCGACTAATAATATGCGCTGCAAGCAGGAATAGTCCTTACGGTGGTCAGATATAGAGTTTGGCGATTGTACAAGTGTTTTCTTTTTCTGACTTCGTAACTTCATCCCAGGAGTGAGATCCAATACTGGCGGTTGCTAGGCATCCGCTGCGCCGGCTGGTGCGTGAACAGACCGCTGGAGAAGCTGTACTGGCGCGGCGTGCTCAAGGCGCCCTACCTCGCCAATACCCTGCTTGGGGAACCGGATGTGAGTAGCCATGTTTGTAAACAGCTAGAATTAGAAGGTACCTGTCCCACTGCCGACGTGGAAGCGACTAGTAATCGACTATTATCTCGATCAAGAAACGTACAGACGCCAGCACATTAAGCTACCACAATCTGTCAAATTTCTTTAATAGATTTTCAACTTTATCGCTAAAGCTTTAAGGTTCAAGGTTGATTGGGATAATTTAACAGTTTCGGGTAGCTTGACCTTCTGGCGTCTGTACAATAGAGATATTTCTCGCGGGTATCGGCAGTGTGAACAGTCAGCGGTCAAATATTAAAATAGTTACGGATCTCTTACTGACACGGGACCTAATCTATTATACGGTTCTCCAGCGGTAACATTATTGATACTCAGTCGGTTCGTCGCCGTAGGGACAGTTGCCTAATTGTAAGTCCAGGGGGTCTACTCCGAAGTGCAAAGTACGAATGTTCGGATCCGACCGACACATGGCCGAACCGAATATTATTGAAAAAGGCGAAAAAAATTCGGATCGGCTCAGTTGGGTCGGGACCATAATCAATATTCGAAAGAGTGTAGGATCGGAACTGACCGAACCAAATAGTAACTTCGTAGCAGGAAACGGCCGAACATTCGGCCGATACTACTTCGGAGGAGACCCCCAGGATTGATAATAGGTTGGTCATAATGACCTAATCTTCATTTTACTATTCCCATGAGATAAAGGAAATCATTCAGAATGTAACTAAAGATTTAAAACTACGATAAGCAACGAAAGTCTTTGAACAAACAAACAAACAGTTTCTTTTTAATAAGTATTATTATTTTGCGCAACATATTAAAAAAAAAAAAACACTTGGCTATAGTTGCAATACTAAAAAGCTGTTAAAATGGATAACAAACCAACAGCAACATTATTTCTCAATTTTGATTTTATGCAAAAGTGACAGTGATAATGGACATTTGTTGCTGACCGTACCAGCCACTAGCCAGAGAAAAAAGTACTAGTTTCGGTTTCGGCACCCTAATTGCGTAACACACGATTAATCGGAATCGGTTTCATTTTGACAGTTCAACAACATTCATTGCGTTATTTACGTGTTGAGCAGACAATTTTTTCGAACTTATGAAGCAATGGATTAGCAATTTGCTTCAAAATGATTCAGATTCCGATTGATTGTGTGTTACGCAATTGGGGTGCTGGTTTGGAGTATTCATGGCAGTGGCGTGCATTGGTTTTAAGAATAGGTAGGCAGGAATTTAATTTCATCGTATTAACTTGAACGAGTAAAGACCAATGGCAATGTGCGAATAGTACGGGAGCCGAGTAGGCCGTCTCGCGACTGCCTACTGCCGCGCGGGATTGTATGAAGATTTTGTTTTTTGTTAGGTATGATAATTTAGTGAGTTTCCTAATTGTGGGGCACACACACTAAAATGTAATTGACAGGATTATAGTGTTTATAGGGATTATTGTAATGATTAATTTTTAAAAGAATAGTTTTTTTTCTGGCCCCCTCTTTAGTGTTGTGGTACAGACGCCAGCAGGTCAAGCTACCCGAAACTGTCAAATTTCCCCAATCAACCTTGAACCTTAATGCTTAACGATAAAGTTGAAAATCTATTAAATAATTTTGACAGATTGTAGTAGCTTGACCTGCTAGCGTCTGTACAACAAGCACGAAGCCTGAATGATCTCCTTTTGATACACAGATAGATTGCCAACTCGAAACTGTCGATGAAATCGATAAATGGTGTCAAAATAAACCGGATCAAGAGTAGTCATAATAAAATCAAGGCAAGTGACGAGCAGCACGTTTTATTTAATTTTATAAATGGCGTCTCGAATTCAACCTCGACAAATAAGTCAAGTGTACATATACACCCTTATTTTTTTGTAGTCAGTGTACACTCGCGGGTCGAAAACGTTAAGGTGGATGCTCCAAGGTAGCCCGCGAAATTCAAATTTTCTTACGTATTTTGCAATTTGCTGATCAGTACTAAGTTGTACGTTGATTAAAATATGATTCGCGGCCGTAACAAATATGTATTTACAGAATTATAATCATTAAAGTCATCAACACAACTCTCTAAGATCAAGTAATCCTACTGAATGACTATTTCATTAAATCTTGACATTTTAGGATTATGCTAACTTAACAAGTTGTATTACTGATTCTTATGATTATAATTCTGTAAATACATATTTGTTACAGCCGCGAATCATATTTTAATCAACGTACAACTTAGTACTGACCAGCAAATTGCAAAAAAACGTAAGAAAATTTGAATTTCGCGGGCTACCTTGGAGCATCCACCTTATGCAACTTTCAAATGCATTCCAGTAATGCCAACTGTTACTGTCACTTTTTCGTACTCATTTTTGCACAGAGGAGCACAGTGAAAATATGCCATTGGATAGTCAGCGTATTTTCTTTTTTTATCAATTAAATGACATGATAGGAATAGCCGAAAGAGTTCGTTGATAAGGGTCCATCTTGTGAAAAATAGATAATGGGATTTCCAGTGACACTCTGTTCGTTATTAGTCGAAAATCGACATAATGGGGAAGAAAACTGTCAAATTAGTTCAGAGTACGTGGCGCTAAGTGTGTGTTGCAATTCGTTCATTCAGCTGCCAATGGTTCCTTGTTGAAAACTAAGCCGCGAGATGGCGCCAAGTGTATTGTCTTGTAGCCACAGACCTATAAAAAACAAGTACGCTGGACTTCATACTATCGATGACAAAATGAAGACATTTGATTTTCGCCATTTTGACGCTGAAAACAAAACGACTGCCATTTGCGGCAATGTGCCAATTTTAGTTCCTGAGAAGCTCGAGGGATTTGAATCGGCATAAAAAAAAAAACGGTCATTTCGTATAGTATATTTAGTGCAGCGTAATTGTTTAATATCAGCAGGTCAGTGCTTGTAGCCGATTGGTCGATTTGTCCACTTGTCAATGTCATCAAAATGACACTGACAACAGGTGACTGTCACTCAGCGATCTCTCGCGGTGTTGCTTTATACAATCACATTGCTTAGAAAGACGAAACTTACAGATGGAGCAAAGGTCTAGCGAAAAAGACAGTTATAGCAGCGTGGAACGCCCCGGACCACTGGTAGACAAGCTCCTAGAGCCCGAACGAAAGATGTCGTCCGGACAAAATTGATGATTTAATATTTTTTTTAATGAAACGATAATAAAAAACGAGTTTAAATTGAAAGTTCTGCGATTTCATGCGGTTAAGTTAATATTTGAGACCAATTCCTGTTACAAAGAATGTTCAAAATCTAGTCGCAATGTTATTTTAGCGACAGTTAATGTCAAAAAATAGATAAATGTAGGTATTTTTGACAGATTGAGGCTGAGATTAGAACGTTTTTAATAACAAGGGAATTGCCGCTCTGATAAAAAAAAAATGGTAACTAATGCGACAACTATTCGCATTATTTAAGCTGCATATTGATTAGATTTAGCCTCCAGCTGAGGCTAATCATTTAAAGCCGTTGCCTCCATCTGAGGCATATTCGCGGCTTGGAAGTTTTCGTCGCCTCAGCACGAGTCTCACTTTGTCGGTTTCTGTCATGCTGAAAAGAGTTTCATTAGTTGCTTATCTACTATAAGTTGCTTCAGTTTGCCTCAAATCGAGGATCGTCATGTGGATACGCAGTTAGTAAATTGTTTGCCTCGGTTTGAGGAGTTAAGACAGCAGCTGTGTTTAAAAAAAAATAGATTTTAATTGAATCTATTCGAGAGAAATCGCAGGACGTTCTATGTACAAAAACGAAACCAAATTATTTATTTTAATTTATCAGTTTCACAGTTAAACGCGCCGATATTTATTTATTTTATTGTAATTCTATAAAGGGCGTTTACTCCGAATTTTATTAATTTATTTCAATCAAGTTAATTTATTCAGGGCTAATTTTACCAAAGTCAGTCATCTTTTATCCGTGGAATAAAATTAAGATGTGACAGTTCTAGTATGGAAAAACAGTCAATAATTTAATATTTATTTGTTGTAAAAGTTTGGTGAAATTCGCCCTTAATTTGGTACATTAAATTAAAAGTCGAGTAAAAAAGCGACTTTTCTTATTCATAGATCAACGAAAGCGCCCGTAAAACTGTTGAACCGCCTCAAAAAATAATAGAAGTGGAATAGGAAGCCTCGAGCCCTCGACGCAGCGGCGAGGCATCGGGCCTCAAACGGAGTCGGACTGCCTCGAGCGCAGCGGACTTTCAATTTTAATATCATATTAATAAGGCCTGTTTTCGCGACTCCAAATTTTGGTTAAATAACCCCGATCGCTTGCCGCGTTTAGTTACACCTCAAAATGTTGTAAAACCTAGACGGGGATCATTTGAATTGTTGAAATTATATTTTTGAAGACTTGTCAAAAATGTAGGTAAATCAAGGTATTTTTGACAGTCAAAGTGTCAATCTAATTTTTATTCGAGAAATTTAAGAATTCGAAGTTTTTTTTATACATTCTGTGCGTGATTCTTCATTATGCAAATTCAAACAGGCTTTATTTTATTATCGAAATTATTTTCATTTTAACTGTTTTGCTGTCCGCGAGGCCGTCTTGCCTCGTCGCTGCACTCGAGGTGTCTTCGAGGTTTGTTTACCATCTTACTATGCTTAGAATTCTTTATGCCCCGTATTCATTGGGAAAAAAGTTGCACAATATTGTTGTCAGGAACATTGGGTGTTGCCAGCAACAATATTGCGCAATTTTTTTTCAGCTTTGTGATCAATTATTTATTTTGTATATATGTAATTATATTATACTACTAGAGATCGTCTAATTTAAAATTGCACGCCCCTCCACTGGTTATTGCATAGGTACACATTTAAAAAAATTGTATAGAAATTTTAGTGGAGTGGCGTGCAGTTTTGAATTAGACGATCTCTATCATACTATGTAAAGTGCCCAGTTTGTCTCGTGGACGCAAGTGTGACTGCTGAGCGTGGGGTCCTGGGTTCGATTCCTAGGTCGGGCGAAGTGTTATTGTGTTTATCCATTAGAAATTTCTAAGTAACAGCCCGGAATTTGGAAGTTTGTGTGACACCTGCGTGTCTCGGAAACTCGGAAAGCACGTAAAGCCGTTGGCCTTGCGCCTGACCTCTCGCCGATCGTACTGTCTGTCGGATCGGACTGTGAGAGTGAGAGAAGAGGGAGTGCACCTTTTTCTGCGCACACACTTGTGCACTATAATATTAAATCCTGCGCACTTGGCTAGACTCCGTAACCGGAATTCGGTCCGGGGATATTATGTTTATTATTTAAAATTGTTACGTTTTGTTGTTTAGTTTCGGTATACCCACAATATTATGAGTTTGACCAATGAATACGTAAATTTTGTGTCATCAATGATAATTTATACATATGTAAAAAGAGCTAGATGGGTTTTACGCGCTCCACTGGCACGTCAGAACTTGGCTATTTAGCCTAGTTTTTTTGATGTTGTCTCTTTTTCGCACCCGATAATTGCGTCATTCCGTCCTACTTCCACGTGTCATGTAATAGTCTGACACTGTGACATTTTTGAAGATCGATTTTTGGGTAGGTAAACCATGTAGCTCTTTTCATCATTGTCTCTGCATAAAATGAATATGGAATAATGTAATGTACCAAAAAATGGGGAGTATTTATGGCAGCTTTATTATTTAGGTTTTATTTATTATTGAAAAGAAGAATAAATTATTATTTATTATTAAAAATATATCTTTCCGCTATATACATTTTAAGTGCTTTTCATGTAAAAGAAGACTGTATTAGTTATGCTAATCATTATTCTAAAATTGTCTATGGGATGGTTTTGCAATGATTTATACATACATGGGAACGATAGATATTTTTCCAAAAAATCTATCTTATAAAACCTGTCGCAGAGGCTAAAAAAACAACGAATAATAAAAAAATGTTGCAACTAATAAAAAAGAAAATGCTGGTGTACAGTCGGGGAAATTTATTGCTTATCAAATTTTACAGACTACGTCAATTTGACGTGTTGTAGCTAATCTAAACAACTGTCAAAGAATGACAGTTGTAATTTGAATTTACGAGCAATTTTAAGTTGCTATTCAATTAATTTTCCTGACGATATATTAATAAATGTTTACAAGCAAAAGAGTAAGCGCCTGAAAGATTATATACTGAAGCAAATTCTCGTTGTTATATTTTTATTAGTGCTTTTTGTCTAAAGATGACACTAAAAATATGCCTTTTCGAAGCTTGCCGTTTGAAATACTTTAAAAATAAATAAAACCGAGTAACTTTCCTGCTTGCCGGGCTAAAATGCGCAAGCGACCAAGTTTTGTCGTCGCATTTTCTCGCGCCTAAATGACTCGACTCATATTCATGTCTCGTTTCAGCGCGACACGATACGACGACAAGATATTCTCGCACTGCACATTTTTGACTATGCCTAATTGGAATGAAACTCGACTAGAATGGCGCGTTTTATATTTATCAACGGCACCCTTTTTTACGTAAATATATAAAAAAAATGCAATATTTTTTGTAGATACAGAAGTATTTACACGATTTTTTTTTTTTTGTGAATGTTGAGTATTATTTTACCAAAAATGTAATGTTTATTTAGTGTTATTTGCACAAAAACTTGACGTAAATTAGTTGTATTTTGTGGTCCTTCGCTTTTTTGTTCTAATTTGTAATGTTACAGCTTGTTTGTTGAACCCTTGTCTTATTTTGTGAAACCAAAGTATTATTCTTGGAGTATTTTTTGTAAGTTATAATACCTACCTATATGAGTAGATTTTGCTCTGGCTGGTAGCAGCCAGGGGTATCAAGCCCGTAGGTAGATAAACAACGCTGTATTTGGTTGCTTTGTAGTAATGAGCATAAAATACCTTAACATACGAAAAAACTTAAAAGCGATCTTCTCGTAAACTAACGATGGCACTTTAAAAAAAAAACTTATTTTTAATATGTAGTTGTCCATCATCATCTGCATAACACACTAACAGTAACAATGGATTTAATTTTGACAGTTTAACAACTTCCAATGCGTTATTTACATTGTTGAGGAGACAAAATTTTCGAACATTTATGAAGTAATGCATTAGCAATATCCTTCAAAATTATTCAGATTGTGATTAAAAGTGTGTTACGTAATTAGGGTGCCGCCGTAACACCATGCAATTTCCATCAACACTTTAGGAAAAAATAGCTTTTGAATTTTTCGTAAGTGTACGGTATTTATGCCCGTGACTGCACGTAACCGTCTCATACACTGCAAACAATGTATCATTGATAGCTCAGAACTATACCAATTTGTAAGATTTTCAAATTAAATATAGTTTTATGCATATCTCCAATCTTTCTTACTTACAAAAAGTCTTACTTATCAAGTTTCAAACATTTATTACAAATGTAACATTACAAATTAAAATACAATGTAGTGATATTCCGGGAATTAATTTAAAAAAATGTCTGAAAGTAACTAAGCTTACTTTAGAAATCTACAATAATTTTGTATTTTTTAAATGATAAAACCTTTAAATTCTTGAGCGGTGTAATGTTCTCGACAGCTTTTTTTTAACCCGTTCTAAAGACATTGTGCCGTTGCTAAAAGGAGATGGCGCTATCCGTCTTGTATAGCTCCATCTCTTTCTCGCATCGGCCCTTCTGCTGTGCTTGTATTCGTCTTGTTAATGTTACCAGTGTCTTTAACGAGGGCTGGAGAGTGTTGCCACTGCCAAAAACGTACAAAAAAAATATTAAAACGATTGTAACTCGGATTATCGCTCTAGCGGAGGGTCTTACCGTAAAATGTTCAAAGTACTTGTAAGTTGGTGTCTGTGTGTATGACTGTTCGAATTTTAGCTTGCAATAAATTTCTTTTTGGCTATGAGATTGTTTTTTTTTCATTTGTACCACATTTACCTCCTTAGCATATTGATGGCAATCTAAATAGTCGGCCCAGAGGCCGTATGTCCGTTGACCGTTGAGTAAAAGGAACAGTGCTATACATCCTGCATAGCTCCATCTTTTTCACACTGGAATGAGGGCTTTAGCCGTTCATAATACGGCCCCAGAATTCGGTTACGTGTTTGGTGCCATCAGTTCCTGTACCGTGCGGGGACGACTGGACACGCAGGACACAATATTAACCCTTCGTTAATCGTAGATCCACGCGAGACACAATGGCTTTTTAATTGTGTCTATAATTACGGCATTTCAACGGGTTATGGGACCGTCTCCACGGGCGAGAGAATCGCGGCGATATTATTGTCGTGCCATCAAATTCTCGCCGCGATGATATCGCCGTGTGGATGTACAGACGCCAGCACATCAAGCTACTACAATCTGTCAAATTTCTGTAATAGATTTTGAACTTTATATCTAAAGCATTAAGGTTCAAGGTTGATTGGGAAAATTTGACAGTTTCGGGTAGCTTGACCTGCTGGCGTCTGTACGTTCTAAGAGCGTATAGAAATACGTGTCACGACGATATCGCCGCGATTCTCTCGCTCGTGCAGACGGCCCTAAGTGTCTCATTGTTTGTAGAATAGCACCACATTTACACTCCTACATCCTAGATGCGTAACACAATATCTATTGATTACAGCTAATCTATTGCTTCATATGTTCGAAAATTTGACAGTTTCGGGTAGCTTGACCTGCTGGCGTCTGTACATTTCCAGTATAAGCTGACTTCTCGTTGTACGAAAAGCTTATACTTATGTACAGACGCCAGCAGGTCAGGCTACCCGAAACTGTCAAATTTTCCCAATTAACCTTAAACCTTAATGCTTTAGCGATAAAGTTGATAATCTATTAAAGAAATCTGACAGATTATAGTAGCTTGATGTGCTGGCGTCTGTACAATGCGAGGTCAGCCAAAACTGATGATGTATAGCTTGATATGTCGTCATGTCTCCGTCGAGATCCGCAGACGTACGAAAGTTTTTTTTTAAAACCCAAATGGAGTTGGGTAGGACACCTGGCAAGGCGCAGTGATGACAGATGGAGTAAGGCCGTGACCGAATGGCATCCAAGGACATGGGAGGCGGAAGTGTCGGTTGTCCGGCGGGGATATGGGAGGAAGACATTGTTACCATCGCGGGTAGAACCTGGATGAGGCTGGCACAGGAGCTTGGGGATTCGCACATGAAAGAGGCCTATGTTCCGTAGTGGGAGGGAACTGTGGATGACGATGATAAACATGTACAGACGCCAGCACATCAAGCTACTACAACCTGTCAAATTTCTTTAATAGATTTTCAACTTTATCGCTAAAGCATTAAGGTTCAAGGTTGATTGGGAAAATTTGACACTTTCGGGTAGCTTGACCTGCTGGCGTCTGTACATTTCCAGTATAAGCTGACTTCTCATTGTACGAAAAGCTTATACTTACTTATGTACAGACACCATCAGGGCCTTTTTTTTTTGGGTGGGAAATCATCAAATGACCTCTGCCGCTCTGGGCTGAGTGGAAGGCCGTGTCAGACTTTTACTGACTAAAACCCACCCGTGTTCCTTCAGTTGCCTGTGCCAGGGGCCACGGTAGGTATCTCTTTCGAACAACCCGCGGCCCTGGCAGGCATCGGCCCTGGCAGACCCCGTCAGTTCGTGCTGACATTTCTTTACGGCGCGCGTGGAACACAACGCGCCGTCGACCCGGGCCTGGTCCTTACCACAGAGTACATTTTTATATAGTCCTTACGGGCGGCGAGCTGCCCATTGCTCGCCGCCCGCTAGGCGTCATTCCTTGGATACCATTTTTGCGCATTATGCTCAGAGTTGAGAGAATTTTTACAAAACAAAACATCTCTTTGCGCATGCCTTGACTTGTGGCCGTGTAAGCTTGAGGCTAACTACGTTCAGGAACGAAATCAATGTACAGACGCCAGCAGGAAGCTACCCGGATCGTAAAATTTTACCAATCGACCTTGAACCTGCTTTAGCGATAAAGTTGAAAATCTATTAAAGAAATTGGACAGATTGTAAGAAATTGGCGTATGTAAGTACAGTGCGCCCATGATCTACGCAGACGACGAAATGAGATACCTACTATGCTAACTTCTTCTATTTTCAATGTATAAGCTTCTGCAATAAGCAACGTCACCATGCACTGCATAGGTAAATACCTACTCTAAAAATATAGCTAACATGCCCATTTCCACTAACGCTAGGGAACTCCTAAATAATGTAACGCTGTTTGGGCGCTGAATCAAGCGCTGAAAATCCAACATCGCGCCGGTACTTGCCCGTGGTCCCCCAGCCTAGTTCCCCTTGGGGTACCACGAGCAAAATATTTTTGGGCAAATTATTTGGCCCGTGGTACCCCCTCTAATGGCTAATGTTTTTTTTAATGTCAAATTGAAATGTTTGGAATGGGGTATCCGTATCACGGGCAATAAAAATATATTTAATAAGGAGGTTGTTATTTAGGGGGTTCCACGGGCAAGTACCGCATCGCGCTTGTATTTAGTTGCCACCTTGGGTATTAATGCTGAGTAAAAAAAACGCAAATCCTAAGATGAGAATGAGTAACTTTGAGTTAGATATAGAAAGCAGCGCTGTTGCACGCTTCTGGACAACCCTGCTACAGGAATGGTGATGTTTCAAAGGCATGACGTCAGAATGCAAGTAAAGAAATGATCTTATTTTCACATAAATCAACGATTTATTTGAATAAAACAAATTAAGAAAACAAGAAATATTACGATAAATTATAACTAAACATCTATCTATTGATGAATATCTTGAACATTATAAATTCATTTTATTCATAAAAAAATATTGATCGGCAGAATGAGAAAATGAGACCTATCACATCACATGCAAACATACGTTTAGTTTGTGCTTATGTGATTCTCTTTATTTTTACACTATCGAAGATTCCTGCTGTTCAGGAATAATAATTGCATTATAAACAGTAACTACAGGTAAGCCTATTATATCCTTCATTTTCACGCTCATCCAGTGATATAAAAATAGATACAGTTTAGTGATAGCCTTGAATATGTACACACCCATCTTGAACACAAAATTCTAAAACCACTCAATCAATATTTTTAGGACCTTCTCATGTAGCAGTTACCAAACGTAGTCCTAACTTTTTTTAAGTTGCGTTCCAGATCTGCAATAAAAGCATATTGCCCATATTATTAGTGCTCTGCTACTTACACTTGATAGCAAACCAATTTAGCTGTTTCGTCGTAGTGTTAAGAATTTAACAATTTGATCAGATGGAATGTGGTTTTGACAGGTGCCACCAACTTGAATTCGATTGTAAAAGGCCCAATCGAACCGAAATAAATGTAGGTCTACGGGCTACATCTGGACTCTGAATTCTCATATAGCAGCGTCAAAATATAAGTGAAGTATCAGTTCAGTACGTTGTAAACTCAGTGTAAACACGCTATGCATTGAATAACGCTTGTAACTAAGCTAGAACAACTCGAATAACTAACATTGACCGTGGTTAAGAACTGTCATGAGATTTAAGCTTATGTAACATTTTATGTCCGTGAAATAACGTTATAATTACCTGCTAGCGGTTGTTTACCTCCACCAAAAGGTAAGGGGTCCGTTTTCACTAATATTAGTGCATCTAGTAGTTCGTGTTTCTGTAGATAACCTTGAAATGCATCGTGTAGGTGTATGCCGGTCCACTCCAGCTGTAACACACTAACTGCTCGTCTCTTTAACTGTAATGCTTCCTTGTTAACTCTTTCGGTAATTTAGTTATTAGTTTTTGTAATTTTTAGTTATATTTTATCAGATATTCTCTTGGACTATTTTCTGTCACTCTCATAAAAATGTCACGAGACTGCTGTTCCATGTTCAAATTTGTGTATTTTTTAAATACTCTGTGAAAAGAAAGAGGTGATAGTGTAAACAGTATATTATTCTTTTTAGTTTATATTTTGGATCTTTGATGAAGCAAGTTGGTGCAAGTGCTTTTTTTTTCTTATTATTTGGTTACCAATGTGCTGGAGATATATATTTTTACTTAACGAAACTGTCAATATACATATTTCATATAGCTTGCCATACACATTTTAGACCATGTTTATCGGATGAAAATCTCAGCAGAACCGTAGCTATGTCATGATATTATTCAGATCAGATTAGGAATTTGTGATATCAATATCAATTGGCCGCCCGATTCTTATTGTTTACTTATTCTCTGATAAGATTACACCTTGATAATGAAATGTATAATATTTTTGGTAAACACTTAATTTTTTTCTACTATTATCTTAATAAGAGGTAGTTAAGATAACATCCCAGACGGCCCAGAGCTATTTCTTTTTTATTGCTCTTATTTCTATTTTTAAATGAAGGAGGGGCTTGTGGCTTGTGGTCCGTGGATGGGTGACAATCTTTATATACCAAGACCACTTGTTGCCTTGAAAGGATGTTAAGCCGTTGGTCCTGGCTGTCATCCATTTATCTTTGGCAGTCATTACGGGTTGTCCATAGCCCGAAAGTCTGACAACCAGTCTTACCAAGGGCTATTGTATTACACAGTGACTGTGTTGTGGAGGTCAGATAGGCAGTCGCTTCATGTAAAATACTGGTATTCAGCTGCATCCGGTTAGACTGGAAACCAAAAGGCTAGGCCGACTGATTGATTTCTATTTTTAAATACTTTACTAGGTATGGTGTTTAAAAAAATTATCTGTGGCAGCAATTATGTCAGACGTTCTTGCCTTTTCCTGCCTCTCATTTCGCAGAATTGAGCCCTCTTTGGATAGTTGTGTTCTACATTTGTTTAATACTTGCGGTTGCTCGTGCCTTCGCCCGCATAGAGGTTGATAATGATCCCCGGGAACATGCTACCGGGATAAAAAGTATGCTATGTCCTAACCTGGTCATGCTCTACCTGCGTGCCATATTTCATTGGAATTCGTTCAGCGGTTAAGGCATGAAAAGATAACAGACAGATAGACCAAGTTAGTTTTGCCTTCACATTCATATTTTTTTATTTGTTTAGTCCGTAGTACACATACAGTTTATTCCTTTAAGTTTGTACCAACATAAACTCTTTCGAGTTTTAGCATGCACTAAAATCATTGACTACATCATTTTGAGAATTATAGCCACTTAAGTATGTATTTAGATAAAAAGTAACAACAAAGTAATAATAATTAAATAACTTTATTTCCAATTTTACAATTTACATAAGGCAATAGGTTAATTCTATGACAGTATTCTTTTTTTAAATTGCATAAATCACTGATTACTCCACTAGCACCCAAGCTAAGATTAAACTTGTGTTATGGGTGCCAGGGCTCTCTCTGTTAATACATTTCCCAATTTATACAACCCTAGTACGGAGCTACATTGGGTAAGTAGCTATCGATTGAGTACAAAAAGAAAAGAAAGTTATAAAACAAAGAAACAAAAGACATATTTTTTTTTAATCTAAATAAAAAAAATATTTTTTTTTTTATAAATGTATGCCTCTCTCTAGTGTGAATTAGGTAAGGTGTGTAGTGTAAGCTGTAAGTGTATGTGTCATGTGTATGTGTCGTGTGTATGTCTTATGTATATGTGTGATATATGCGCATGTTGGACGTATTGTCGTATGTTGAGAGTTGTTTGAAAAAGCAGAAACTTTTTCAAAAGAAAAAAATAATATTAGTATGGATTGATTCAGGTCATCAGATTGTGCTCTATATCTTGCAGTCTTGCCTCAGTCATGGCCATGCATTTTTATAGTGCAACTATCCTCTCTTCATACCCAATTTTTGCAGATCAACATTACTCTTGGGTTGTTATTATTTCAAATTATTCCAATTGTGGTTTTCATTTGTTTCAATACAAGGTAGTATAGAAAATGTTCTTTTCTTTCTAACAGCTTGTATGGTTTAGTCTCGCCCGGTGCACTGGGCCCGCGTGGTGGATTACGGCCCATTCCCACTCACCGAGAGGAGGCCTGTGTCCCAGCACTGGGAACGTTATAGGCTGATTTTATACTTATGCTTTGGTCGTTTCGATTGTACATCTATGTTGCTATACTATTTGGGTCCAGAAAGTCGCCACGTTTATTGTGGCATTAGAGGCGTTGTTCAGTTCGACAACGGTGCAGGTGAACATACACTAGCAGATGGGGCATAGCCTGTTCTGGAGCACCGCACTCGCGCTGGATTTTGGATGAATCTATAATGCCCCATTTTGCCGGATTATGTTTGCAGTAGCCCACGTGATTGATTCAGGGCGAAAATATTTGTTAGTCAGCACATTGTTAGCGGAGAAGACTGTACAGGTTGTTCGGAATAGTTCAGGAAAGGCCTATCTTTTTCACAATTTGTAACGCAGGTTTTGCATCTATTTTGTTATTTTTATGAGCAATTGCTCACTTTACTTGCGAGAATATTTGACGGTAAAAATCAATTATTGAAATTAAAACAATGACATCGCCTTGACCATAATATTTCTCTATCTTGAGCAATGACTTACAAATAGTGAGGGTATTAACAAAGTTACAGACGTTTCAAATATTATATTTGAAACATTTCCCAGGAAATGCTTATTTTCGGTTCCTAATCATACGTTTTTTTAGGAAACAGGACGACTGATGTTACCAAAATAAAATAAATTATTACTGTTGTATCTATAGCATAAAGGGTGGCAGGGCCATCGAAGCGCAAACTGTAACTGAATTCAGCACATGATTGATGACCCCTAGCATAGAAATTTTTCGTTAGTTATTAACAAAAAAAAAAAAGTGTGTGTGTGTCAGCTACGACGCACGATTGGAGTTTACTCCTTACGAACGATAATTATGATATATATCGAATAGAAAAAAGGGTAAATGAACGCATCTGCTAAAATGATAAGAGAAACAAACATATATCTGTAATTATTCGGATTATTTATATTACTTCTAAATCTTAGACGTACATAAAAAATATTAGTACCTGTAGTAAGCTTATCTAATACTTCAACCTAGTTGTAAAAATCAGAACAGATAATTTTTATAAAAAATTAAATGTACGTACGTACACGTACGAAAAATTTCAACGAAGGTGGGTTTAGGACCATGTACTAAATCCATGGTGAAAGGTTGCGCGTCGAGGTCCCTGCCAGCTTGTTCAATGTTGTTCATATTTGAATGAATCATAGATATTATTATTTTATTAGTGGTATAATCAGTAAAATGTGTCACCTTGCAAAGTAGGTACCAATTAGAGCTTGATCATAAAAAAATATCAATTGTATACTTACCGATGACAATACTTTAAATTCAAATTCGCGTATGACGTACGTACTGACGTCACCAACGTTGTCATAACTAGAAACCCAATTATAATAGCAGTTTTGCGCGACAAGGATAGAGAAATCTGCCTAGCCTTTACCCAATTTGGTCGACTTCAAGTCTAACCGGATGCAGCTGAATAGTGAATACCAGTTTGGAAGTATGAGGAACAGGGTGTAAAGTTCACTCATCCTCCATAGAAAAGGGAGGATCCTCAGACCAGACGGGTGTTGTGTCTGGCGGGCAATTGCCCAACGATTGATATTGGGAAATTGTATCTATGCTAATTGCACGGTAAACTCTGCTTGCGAGATGCAGGATTTGCGTGACGTCAGTATGACGCGTTGTTCACATGTGGCGTTGTAGATACCGCTACACCAGTATTAACATGGAGCGATTGCCTCCCCCCTAAATTACCGAACCTTAATTCTCCTATAATTTTTAGAATTTTTGTAATTAAGTGTAAAATAAATGTCAGTCTCACCATGTAAATGGGTCACCGACTACAAAATCAAAAGTCATTTTTTCAAACTAAGCTTCTCGAATCAGCACTTTTTTAATGTCTAAATTACATACTTAAGCATAATCAGCCTATAATGTTCCCACTGCTGGGACACAGGCCTCCTCTCTTTGAAAGGGAGTGGGCCGTAATCCACCACGCAGGCTCAGTGCGGGTTGGTATTTGGCATACTTAAGACAGTCCCCCAAAACGCCCGCCTTCCGCCTTGTACATCTTTAATAGTGATCACATATCTTAGACAGCGGGGTAATTGGAATTGCAATGTGTTTCATTTTGACAGTTCAACAACATTCATTGCGTTATTTACGTTGTTGAGCAGGCACATTTTTCTAACATATGGAGCAATGCATTAGCAATATCCTTCAACATTATACCCATTGCTACTGACAGTGTGTTACGCACAATAGGGTGCTGGCCCAAAATGCTAGATTGAATAGTAACCAACATTCCAAACGTATTAGTATGCGTGAGGGGTAACCATTTTATGCAGTAGGCATCATGTATCACGACCCATAATATATGCGGACTAGACGAACTTATAAGTAACTAGCTTTTATCCGAGGTTTCGCCCGCGTGGAGGATGGAAGGTATCCCACGGGAACGTACTACCGGGATAAAAACTATCCTCTGTCCTAACCCAGGTCATAGTCCATCCGTGAGCCAGTCACAGAGAGAGCAAGAGACAGACAGGCAGACAGACTGACTAACAGACTGACCGACCAGACTGACAGACACACCGACCAGACTGACAGACAGACCGACCTGACTGATAAATAGACCGACCAAACTGATAAATAGACCGACCAAACTGACAGACCGACCGACCAGACTGACAGACAGACTGACAGACACACTGACCAGACTGACCGGCAGACCGACCTGACTGATAAATAGACCGACCAAACTGACAAATAGACCGACCAGACTGACAATTAGACCGCCCAGACTGACAGACAGACCGACCAGACTGACAGACAGACCGACCAGACTGTCTGATAGACCGACCAGACTGACAGACAGACCGACCAGACTGTCTGATAGACCGACCAGACTGACAGACAGACCGACCAGACTGTCTGATAGACCGACCAGACTGACAGACAGACCGACCAGACTGTCTGATAGACCGACCAGACTGACAGGCAGATTGACAGAAAGACAGACAGACAGACTGACAGATAGACAGAGTTACTTTCGCATTATAATATTACCTCCGTATTGATGGCATTGATTTAGCTCACAGTAATATAACTGACCTACCCATAAAATTGCAATCGCTGCATAATTAAGATAAAACAATGGCCTATTTTTTAGATAGTTTGTATCTGAAGTACCTACTTAAACAAGTCGCGTAATAATACTTAGTTTATCGCTTATGTGAACATTGCGCATTGTATTCCGATCTCTTAACGAAATAACTTTATTGGTAATTCTAATTTTCTTGGATAAAAAATTACTGACAAATGACAACTCCCTCGAAGAGATAGGAAGTGTATGGGAAAAGATGCAATATTTTTTTATAAAGATCTTAAATAATGTGTCTCATTGAAGTCTAAGTTTTACCTAAAGATAAGGTACCCCCATATTCCTCTAAGCTCTATCCAATCGTTTCTGGCCTTCTTGGCCAGTAATAAAAAAAAAATCCTAGAATCATCTCACTCGTATTTTCTTTGCCTGCCCTGGGCCGTATCCCATTACGCCGATTGCCCTGAGTGTAAATTAATCGTGGTCCATGTTTCTGGATGCTTTATAAAAATGTGGTCGACTAACAGGTTTCCTCTTTACCAAAGTTCTATCCACACTATTCCGGGAAAAGGGCCGTCCTGGCTCCGGGTCTTTCAAGTTCAGACAACGTCACGTTAGGACATTCCATTCACCAGAAAGCTAAGGGCATTGATAGCCCCAGGGTCGCGGGTTGTTCGAATGAGTTACCGTGGCACCTGGCACAGGCAACTGAAGGAACACGGGTGGGTTTTAGTCAGTAAAAGTCTGACACGAAGAGTGGGAGTTATTTGATGATTTACCACCCAAAAAAAAGGGCGTTGATAGCCCGAATTCAAACAAAATCATTGCTAGCTATCTTTTCCCGTCTCTGATGAGAAATTTTTTGTCCGAGGGGAGACTGAGTCCAGACGGCGCGAAGCCCGGAGGCCTTTTTGAGGATGGGAAATCATCAAATGACCCCTCCCGCTCTGGGTAGAGTGGAAGGGAGTGTCAGACTTACTGACTAAAACCCACCCGTGTTCCTTCCTTAGCCCTTTCTGTTCCAGGGCAGCGGTAACCCTTTCGGACGATCCCGCTGCCTAGCCCGGAGGCCTTGACCCTGAAATATGTGTTTTAACGTTAAATATGAAAGCTGTACACACACCTATCTATTACTGTTAGCCTGCATCATCACACTGTTGGGCAAAGGCCTCTCCCCATGACTTCCAGCTCTTTCGATCCAGGGCTAAAGTAAGCCACTGGTCGTTTGTTTTGTCCACCTCGTCCCGCCATCTTCTACGGGGTCTGCCGCGACGCCTTCTAAGAGTTACCTATCCATTAAGAGATATACGTTAAGAGCTGTACATTAGGAGAGTACCTATCTATTCAGAGATTAATTTTACACGAGTTTGCAACTCTCCCACACTGCAGGGCAAAGGCCTTTTCACACAGATAAGGAATGATCATTGATCTACACGTTTTACAACTGTGCAAGGGGCTTGTGGAATTGTGGCTAAGTAATAACAGCTGCACGGGTCGATCGATCAGTTTAAGCTACGCTTGCCGCGGTTGGTCCGTGGATGGGTTACGGTCTTTAAATACCAATACCCCTCCGAGCCTCGGAAAGCACGTTAAGCCGTTGGTCCCGGCTGTCATTCGTGGATCTTTGACAGTTGTTACGGTTCGTCAGAAGCCAGAAAGTCTGACAACCAGTCTTACCAAGGTGCGCCCAGCACCTTGGTGTGTTGTTATTGAATGTGTAGGAATCCTCATAATTATGGCATAAGTCACGAATTATTTATTTTATTATCTTTGTGAAGTAGATAGCGACGTGAATATGGCCGCGTAACCATCTCTAGTAGATTTGCCGCGTCCACGACCTTCAATTACGTTATTTTTGGCTCAACACACTGCTTTTATTTGTTTTCGTCTATTTGATAACGTATTTTTTGTTTCCCTGCCGGCAGAACTAGAAATATAGGTTTAATTTGTTTTTAATTACCGCTTATCTCGCAAGCTATTCTCTTTATCTCACTGTTTATGTAAACTAGAACTTCATATTTATTTGAAGCATATTCGGCCTATAATTTCCACTGCTGGGACACAGGCCTTATCTCGGTGAGAGGGAGTGCGCCGTAATCCACCATGTGGTTCCACTGCGGGTTGGTAGATGTCACATGTTTTCGAAGTTTAGGTTCTAGGACATGCCGATGTCTTCCTTCGCCGTTTTGAGAGCAGTAGTGATGAAATAATTTAAGTGCACAAAGGAAAGCGTCTGTCTGGGTTCGAACCTATGACCTACAACCCGTCAGTCGCGGCCGTTACCACTGGGCCACGACTGCTTCACTTATTTGAAGCAAAAGATAATTTTTCAAAGCGGTTATTTAATCAGTATATTATGTTATAATTGCAGTAGTCCTATCTTTGTCCTGAAAACAACATTCTTTTTAGCGTTAAACTCGATACCACAGTCCAAAGTTCAAAATTACATCTACCCATCTCTTACGAAACACTACGTAATGCGGTTCTCACACACTATCCTAACAAAACATTATTTTCGTTTCAGGGTAAAAAAAATCTAAAAAAAAAATACTCACGATGTTACGACGCTGCTCCAAGCATTTACAGACGATATACCGGAGGCAGGGGCAGACCATTCGGTTCAAGTCCACAGAGGCCCCCAAGGTCTTCGGAGCCCTGTCCCAGGCTGCTTCGAGGACAGCCCAGCCCCGGGCCCTCAGCGCAGCCCACAACCAGGTTGCCACCATCCATTTCACCAACCCGCTCTTCGCCGAACAAGATGTAATGACCCCAAGCTTCCCAGACTCCGTGTCTGAAGGAGACGCAAAGCTCGGTGACAAAAAAGTCGGCGATGCCGTCGCCGTTGACGAAGTTGTCATGGAGATCGAGACCGATAAAACCGCTTTGCCTGTCATGGCGCCCGGTAACGGTATCATTAAGGAGTTCTACGTGAAGGATGGAGACACTGTCAAGGCTGGGCAGAAGCTGTTCAAATTGGAACTGACTGAGGGTGGTCCGCCACCGAAGAAGGCTGCGGCAGCTCCGGAGCCCCCAAAGGCGGAAGCACCACCACCACCACCACCGCCGCCTGCCGCTGCAGCGGCCCCCCCTCCGCCTCCACCACCAGCCGCGATCCCTATCCCTACCCCACCACCTCAGGCGCCCCCCGCAGCTAAACCCGCTGCCCCCATCTCCTCAATCCCCGTAGCAGCGATTCGTCACGCGCAATCAATTGAAACTGCCACTGTAAAGATCCCTCCCACAGACTACAGTAAGGAAATCGCTGGTACTCGCACGGAACAGCGTGTCAAAATGAACAGGATGCGTCTACGTATCGCTCAGCGTCTGAAGGAGGCCCAGAACACGAACGCTATGCTGACAACCTTCAACGAGATTGACATGTCTCACATAATGGCATTCAGAAAGAAGAACCTTGACGCTTTTACCAAGAAATATGGCGTCAAACTTGGCCTGATGTCTCCATTCGTAAAGGCCGCAGCCAGCGCATTAATGGATCAGCCCGTTGTAAACGCGGTCATTGAGGATACCGAAATCATTTACCGTGATTATGTAGATATTTCCGTGGCCGTCGCGACTCCCAAAGGTCTGGTGGTGCCTGTAGTGAGGAACGTACAAACTATGACTTACGCCGATATTGAATTGACCATTGCCGGTTTAGCAGAGAAAGCTAAGGGTGGCAAGCTAACTATCGAAGAGATGGATGGCGGCACTTTCACTATTAGCAATGGTGGTGTATTCGGTTCTTTGATGGGCACTCCTATTATCAACCCTCCTCAGTCAGCTATCCTGGGCATGCACGGTATATTCGAGCGCCCCATCGCACTAAACGGCCAGGTCGTCATCAGGCCTATGATGTACATCGCGTTGACTTACGACCACAGGCTCATTGATGGCCGTGAAGCTGTCATGTTCCTCAGAAAGATAAAGCAAGGAGTGGAAGACCCAGCATCAATCATCGCTGGATTGTAAATTAATTTCGAACCATCCGACCGAATAACCAGCGAGTTACCATTAAGAATACTTGAACAAAATCTTCGCAAGTCGGAGGGTAGTTGAAAAAATGAAGAAAATCATGTAAATTATTCACACTTTTCAATCAGTAGGGTGTTAGATACAGAAGTGTATGCACGTGCGTTCGTCAGCTCCGATTATTTTTTGTTATTTATTGAAGTTCGCCTCGTATTCTGTATATGTATTATTTATCTAAGTGATAATTGTCGAGAAGTACATAATGTTACCTAAATGTGACGACATAAGTAAAGCCTCGTTTTATTTATTTTTTGTTTTAATTTAAAAAAATATCTTGATTGGCGCACTATTAGTAGTAAATCTACAGTATTCGATCTAATATACTTTAAAAATATTATGGGAAAAATGCTTATAAGTATTTTGTTTATCCTTTTGTGGAAATCAAAATTAGGACAATCATTTTCCAAGTCTTTTCTGCATATGTAATAATCATTATCCTGCCCTTATCCCAATTTATTTGGGTTCCGCGCAACTTTTCTTTCATACTTCTCTGTTCATTTATTACTTAAGACACCACCACAGAAAAGATAAGACTTGAATGATCCCCTCCCCCTTTTTAATCTTACGTAAGATCAGTATCTACCAAAATTGCAAAGAAAAAGTAGCAAAAAATGAAAAACTTATAATTTTTGCTTACTTTTGTGATCTTACGTAAAAGCAGTAGACCCGTCCCACCCCCACATAAGAAAAAATAAGGCTTGTTTGGACCCCCTCCCCCCTCAAATCGTCTTACGTAATAACTGAACAGCAATTAGTTTGGTAGTCACTCCCTTTCTAGCTATATCATCTATTCTGCACACGTACAGACGCCAGCAGGTCAAGCTACCCGAAACTGTCAAATTTTCCCAATCAACCTTGAACCTTAATGCTTTATCGATAAAGTTGAAAATCTATTAAAGAAATTTGACAGATTGTAGTAACTTGATGTGCTGGCGTCTGTACATAGATACCTAATGTCTATTGCAATGGCATTTAAAACCTGTTTGTGACATTTTAGTCATAGTGGTATAGATTTATCCTCAAAGCTGATATTTAACAAGTAGCAAAGTCCAAAGCAATTTGAGTCGCTAAATAACAGAATAAATATTAATACGAAGACATAATAACGTGTTAAAAACGTTACTTTCCTATTCACACTGTTAGTTACTATAAAATACTTGAACATGAGACTCCTAAAAATCGATTTTATACAATCTGTGATTAAGATTACCAGCAAACGGTGGAGTCAAATAGGTAATCCAACAGGTTATAAAAGTTGACTGGGATAAAAAGAACATGGGCATTGGCGCCGATTCCCTTGTTCACAAACTAAACTAAATTTAAGTTCAGTGCATCTTTTTCTTTCTATTTTATTAAGAAAAGGACAGAAGATAAATATTAGTTTAGGCCTGTCAAATTACGTTACTCCATAGACAGTTTAAACGTGTTTAAAAACATGGCTACTAAAAATACGTCAATTTACGTAAGGCAACTAATTTAAGGGGATGAAAGTTTGTATGGAACTTTGTCAAACTATACTTCTTAACGCGAGCGAAGCCGCGGGCAAAAGCTGGTAATATATACAGACAAGCGGAGATTTGGGGCACGTCTACATACATGGCAAAAAAAAAAAATACTATACTCTTATCTCTCAAAATACAGTGCTATGTGGTGAATCCTGGGTGATACTATATGTTAGTGTTAGCTTGTAAAGATAGTACCTATTTAATGTGTTGAATACCAATAAAGTAAAGATTGTGATTGTTCTCGGGCGTACCACCACTTCAGTAAGTTTAGACTGAAGTAAGATTAAAATAATACTGCTTTAAGAAATAGTGGTTAGGTGTTGGTCCCCAGTACGATATTTACGGTAAACAGTTGGAATCACAGTCACACGTCAACATACCGCAGATCATAACGGTTGAAACCAAATGCAGTAATAAACTGCCATGTGATTAAAAATTTTATTATACAGTGAAATATCGTACGTACAGACGCCAGCAGGTCAAGCTACCAGAAACTGTCAAATTTTCCCAGTTAACCTTGAACCTTAATGCTTTAATGATAAAGTTGAAAATCTATTAAAGAAAAAAATCTATTATTTGACAGATTGTAGTACAGTCACGAGCAAAAGTATGTACACACTCGGCTTTATTCAAAAGCGATTTACTCGTTTATTTTTGAATGAAAATTTATATTGTTACGAACATAGCATTTTCGAACCCATCGGTTTATGTAATGTGTCGTATTTCAACGATCAACGATGCATTTGTTATTTCACGAAAAAATCGCAATTGAAAGTTGCCAAGTGTTGACATATTGGTGCTCGTGGCTGTACCTGCTTGATGCGCTGGCGTCTGTACATGGCCGTGTAACACACGATCAATCGGAATCGGTTTCATTTTGACAGTTCAACAACATTCATTGCGTTATTTACGTTGTTGAGCAGACACAATACATGACACATTTTTTGAACATTATGAAGCAATGGATTAGCAATATACTTCAAAATGATTCAGATTGAGATTGATTGTGTGTTACGCAATTAGGGTGCAGGTCCCGAGTTTGCCAACAAACTTGATTGTTTCGAGACAGACGCCTGCATTTGACCTCATAGCTAGATATTGTATCATCGTCTACTCTAAAGGCGCTCACCAGGCGGCACGACATGGTAAGACATGACAATGGATTTTCAATCTTATTTACAAAATTTTAGCACTGACATTTCGTTTATATCGTCTTAGGGGACTTGAGCATACCGCGGCTTGAAACTAAGACGCTGTTTGGAAGTACAATTAATATTAATGGTGGAGCAGACGAGTCATATAGAGTGGAAACCTCTTTTCGGCAAGCGAAGCGCAGGACCCAGCAGCTAGATAGATGGAGGTGGCTGGGACAGTCTGGATGCGGAAGGCGGACAACAGGGTGTTATGGGAGAGGCCTTAGTCCAGCAATGGACTGCGATAGGCTGAGTTGATTGTTGAAATATTGATTGGAAGTGAACGAAATTGTCGTCAATATTATCGTTGGGACTGCACGTCTAGATTCCTTTTTAATATTCGGTGAATCGTCGTCTGGCATAATACAATTTGTCCTTCACCTACTTTATATTTTTGTGCGCAACTACGGGACGCTACACAGGTGTACAGTCAGTAAAGAAACTGATTCTTTCAAAATCAAAATAAAAGGCTGTTTGGTTCATTCTTTTTATTATTATAAAAAGATTATGTCAAAGAAGTATGTACACACGGCTACACGTCAAGCTATGCATTTCCAGTTTTAGCTGACCTCACATTGGCGCCGATTCCCTTGTTCACCGACTAAACTAAATTTAAGTCAGTGCATCTTTTTCTTTCTATTTCATTATGAAAAGGACAGAAGATAAATATTAGTTTAGTCCTGTCAAATTAGTCAGCGCCTGACGTAAATTGACGTATTTTAAGTCGCAGTGTTTATAGTCACGTCTAAACTGTCTATGGAGTATCTTAATTTGACAGGACTAAACTAATATTTTATCTTCTGTCCTTTTCTTAATGAAATAGAGAGAAAAAGATGCACTGAACTTAAATTTAGTTTAGTTTGTAGACAAGGGAATCGGCGCCATTGTATAGGTTTTTCGTACAATCAGAAGTCAGCTTATACTGGTTGTGTATAGCTTGATGTGTAGCCGTGCGTACAAAATAAATAAACATCGTAATTTGAGAGCAGTTAATAGACACGTAGTTATGCCGTTAATGATGTGCCAGGGAAGCCACATGTGCAGAAGAAATCATTGCCAAACTACCCTGTCTTCAACGTAGTCTTTAATCTTATGCTCTTTTGATAAGGGCACGTTTGATGAGGGTTTTGAAATTTCCATCGCTAAGTTCTGTAACATTCATTTTAGTACGTAGGTATGTGTGTATCACTAGGTACGGGACAGAATGTAGCATGATAGATATACATGCTAGACTATAACGTAGGCCGTACAGAGAAACAGAGCGGTGGCTACATGGTCCGTAGTAGTTGTGACAACCAACTTACGTTGCTAACTGTACCTATATTAATTTAGGTCAATTGCCAATTTTGGTAATGTGTTCCTATGTAGTATTAGATCAGATAAATAGTAATAGGTAGGTACTATTCTACAACAAATGTCAGTAAGTACCTAGCCTACGTATGGATCTTTATTGTATACTAATAACTAATGATAAAACTGAAGAGTTTGTTTGAAGAAAAATTTCCTCGCGGGCTATCAAATAATGAAGTGGTAAAAGAAGTGGATCCACGAAGTATGACTCGCACTTGGCCTGTTTATCCTACCAAATTTTTTGTCTGTGGTCCTCACTCACATTCTCGTCAACTCAACGATTTGATTGACAATGTTTGAACTAACGGTTTCCAAGGCAACGCATTTTGTGTACAACAAGAAATATTCAGTGACGGGTGTTTTTTAAGATTAAAATATTAATTTATATTGTATTTTACACCAAACTGTTCGTGCTTAGACATAGGTTCAAATACTTTAGGGTTTTTATGAAAATATTTGATACCAGTGAAGTTTTTCAGAGTCAAACAGAATTATGTCAAGGTAAGAAATAATTGGTTCACAGCTTATTAGTTATTCATTTAGGTATGTTTTGCATTTCACCACGTGAAAGCTCGCATGTTGTCATCGATTCTTTGAAAGCCAGGTATGTAAGCCTTTTAAAGTTTTTCATAGGACATATTTAGGTCAAACAGTAGCTGTGAGCAGTTACGTAGGTACTTAGGGACTAGAGATACTTTTAATAATTGCTTGTCTAGCTTAAATTAATTAAGTTATTACTAGAAGTGGTTTCGTTAATATAATAAAACAAATACAGTGTGACCATTAGGAGAAATTAGTTTTTCGAAGTAGCTGGATCTACCTCCTAGGTAAGTACGTAGTTTTGAGTCACTCAGGAGGCTTGTTCAAAAAGTTATTAAGGCTTGCTAAAGCCTATGCTAGGAAATAAGTGAATTAAACACTGTGAAGATGGCTGACAGAGAAGTATGGAAGAAAAAAATGTACCTACTGATTCCAATTTAGTTAAGACAATGACAGGAGTATGTACGCAAATGTAGTCTAAGACGCCTTCGGGCTAGTAGAGTAACGATCATTCCAGGTGGCTATAGTATCTAATAAAAAAAAAGCATTTATTTCAGGTAACCTAAAAGCACCCATACAGCAACCAGAATACATAAATACAGATACACACACATAAGACAAATATTATCAGAGACAGCTAGCAGCTGGATGAATTCAGAGAAACTGAGAAACTGAAGGCTGTAGAACCCTGTAGAGTAGGATAGAATACACATACCTACATAAATTCACGCCTTTTTCCCATAGGAGTAGACAGGACACTACAGAACAGAACGCCACCCGCTACAATCCTTCTTCTGCGTCGTTGCTGGTCATACACACACGCCGGAAACACGAGACCTACCTACTTAGAAGTTTTAGGTACCTACATATAATATTTAATATTATACTACTTTCGAAATCTCGCCCTCGTGCTTTCGTGCCTCGAAAAGCACGTTAAGCCGTTGGTCCCGGCTGTCATTCGTGGATCTTTGACAGTCGTTACGGGTCGTCAGAAGCCCGAAAGTCTGACAACCAGTCTTATTACCAAGGGGTTTCCTATTGCCCAGTTACTCGGTTGTGGAGGTCAGATAGGCAGTCGCTCCATGTAAAATACTGGTACTCAGCTGCATCCGGTTAGGCTGGGAGCCGACCCCAACATAGTTGGGAAAAGGCCAGGCAGATGATGATAACTACTTTCGACACCGTAAAATAAAGCGATTTGTCATTTGATTTACCTAGTTTCTTACTTAGAGATGCGTAAATAAGTGGGTAAGTATGTTCAGTGGGTTGGGAGGGTAGTTATCATTAGAAAAGTGGGTGGTTTATCGAATTTAAAATTGTCTAGTCGACTCTTAAGTAGGCGTTACTATTCTAATAGATAATGATTTGTGAAGGTGACTTATTGTTAGCTTGCTCGATAATGTTACATCGAGTGACTAAGATAAAGTTTAATTTCGTGCAATTTTTTTTTTCTTTAGCCTATATTATGTCCCACTGCTGGGCAAAGGCCTCACCTTTTTCCTTCCCTGTCTTGAGCGATTTATGTCCACGTTGGCCCTGCCAACCTCGCTAGATCGTCACACCACCTTCACCCTTGTCTACCTCGACGGCAATGTCCTCCTTCAGGCGCCAAGTGAGTGACGATCTTTGCCCATCTCTCCGGGAGCATTCGCGCGACGCGACGTGTCAAATTTAATAAAATTTTGAATTTCAGTGAATAGTAATTAACTTAAAATGCAGACAGCAGTGAAAAAGCCTACCGAACCTAAGCTAAAAAGGGAAAAACAAACGAAAGACGATGCCACGAAGGTACCTCAAGAAGAGAAACTCAAAAAGACTCCCTACACTGTCTCCACACCAAGAAGTTTTTTACAAAAGAGTTCGACTGCCGATATCTACGGGCAAAAGAAAAGAGCTGCTGTACAAAGCGCGAAAGCTCCCAAAAAGCCAACGACCACTTCACACACGACAAGCAATGTATCGCCAATGAAGGGCTTACTCAAATCCTCACCCTCATCTACCAGTCAACTTACAACAAGAAGCGAAAGGTCCAAGATGGTGGCCACAAAAATGTTTGACCCAAAGACATCGAGGTACTCAGTCACGCCGAGAAGTAAAGATTTTGGCGTTGCTATAAATTCGCCGATCGCTAAACGGAAACTGGATATTGATTTAAGGAGAGAAGACAGTTTTGTTAGAGATGTTTCTAAAGATAGAAGGGAGAGAGAAAAGAGTTTTGTTAAAGATGTGACATATGATAGAAAGGAGAAAGAAAAGAGTTTTGTAAAAGAGGCGACAAAAGATAGAACGGAGAGAGAAAAGAGTTTTGTAAAAGATGTGGCAAAAGATAGAAAGGAGAGAGAAAAAAGTGTTGTCAAAGAAGCTCCAAAAGATAGAAAGGAGAGAGAAAAGAGTTTTGTAAAAGACGTGACAAAAGATAGAAAGGAAAGAGAAAAGAGTTTTGTAAAAGAAAGTACAAAAGGCAGAAAAGAAAAAAGCTTTATAAAAGATGTTGCAAGAGGTAAAGAAAAAAGTTCCATAAAAGAAGTAGCTAAAGATAAAAAAGATAAAGATAAGGACACTTCAAGAGACGGTGAAAGGCAGCGTACTAAAACAAGAACATTGGATGAGAGTGAAGTGAAGATCTTGAATTCTGCGGAAGTCGACAATAATGTCGAAATGTTTAATTTGTCGCGTAAGCTCAGCGCGAAACCTAAGGCGTTTTATGTTGAATTGGATGATGAAAAACCAAGTCAGAGTAAAAAGGTCAGTTTATTTTGATTAATTTATTCCTTTGAAGTAGTTAGATATAGTGAAAGTACTCATAATTAGCGGAGAGCGTTTCCACTGCTGACACACAGGCCTCCTCTCGATGAGAGGGAGTTGGCCGTGATCCACCACGTGGGCCCAGTGCGGATTGGCATATGCAAGTCTTCGAATTTTTGGTTCTAGGACGTGCGGTTTCAATAATTGAAATAATTTACAGAAAGTAAAACGCCAGTCTGGGTCGAACCTACGACCTACAACTTGTAAGTCACGGCCGATACCACTATGCCAACATGCTTCTGCTCTTAAAAGTACTCATTTTAGCGTTACTGTGTTTATAATTGGGATGCCGCTGTAATAACAGCCACACGATACATTTTAGGTTTGTCTCTGGGATGATAACGTACCCGCAATCAGTCTGGGATTACAGATATCCATTATAGGTGGCTGTAACAGTGTAACCCCTAATTGGTTGCGCGGTGGGCCACTTGCTTCATATTGAATAATCTCGCCAAGATGGATTCTTTTCCTAAATATTTATTTCATGTTTTTAATTTCTACAATATAAACCTTTTCAGACACCACCAAGCAAAGTATCCAGTGACGAAGAAGTAAGTTATGAAGATGACTTCGAGAGCTACGAATCGGACTTCGACTCATACCATAGTTCTACACCTAGTGAACAGAACGGCAGTGATGAAACAGATGACAAGGATGATGAAGGGAATGATGATGCCAATGATGAGAGCGAGGCGGTTCAGACGTTAAAGGAAGTGAAAGATGAAGAGAATATGTTGGATTCTGGTAAGTCTTTCTTCATTTTACTGGCCTTTTACCGGCATCGTGTAGATAACTGAATATACACGATGGATTTTTGCTCATTTTCTTGCTGACTGTAAATTTTTTTCACAATCTGTGTACGCAGATCAAAATTGACAGTCTCCTATTGTTTTCCTGTAGCTACAGTGGTTAAGGTATCACGCCCTTACGGCCCCATTACAAAAAGACCCTGAAGCAACCTGAACATAGATAGATTTTATAGATCAGTGACTCTTCAAGATAGGTTTTCAATTCCAGGCAGTTTCGACCTCCGTGACCGTTCGGCGAATAAACTTAAACCAATCGCCTTAGACTTTATTCTGGAGACAGCTGAAGGCGGGAAGCCCAGCTCGTTAACCGACGAGGGTTTCCAGGAGATGAGCAGTTCTAGCGCTGTATCCAGCATACGGACGGTGCACACAGAAGTGATTGAAAGGTTTGTGCATTAGAATAGTCTGCCTAACCTTTTCCCAACTTTTTTGGGGAGAGCTTCCAGTCTTACCGCATGCTGCTGAAAGCCAGTATTTTTTACATGGAGCGACTGACTATCTGACCTTCACGACCCAGTTGTATCCACACGATACCCCTTTGGTAAGACTGTTGTCAGACAGGTGGTTAACAGTCGGGACCAACGTACCTAATAGCCTCCGCGGGTGGCAATACCTACATAAATGTACGTCTGTCGAATCTTGGGCAGTCAGCCTACTACCTACCTATTTATTTATTTACCTACTAGCTACCGTCTTCTTACCAGCTTGCTGACTGGCTCATTTTTGAATGGCATGAGCTATCACTACTTAGTTCAGGTCGGTACGAATAAAAAAGATTTCCCTGCAGCAGCTATGAGCAAAATTCCTGTCTCTTCATATTCAAGTAGGATTAATTATTATTCCTACTAATTTCGAATGTGTTTCTTTTCAGACCTTTGTTTATCGATTTTACAAAATCGAAAGAGAATAGACGAAAGAAACGGATAGGAGACAGGTTAAGACAACGCGCAAAGGATTTATTGAGCATTATAACTTTGCACGAAATGTCCTACACTCTCTTCGAAATGAAACCAATTTCGTATGACCTCTATATGGCGACTTTCGGCAGATCGAATTATACCCAAATTGCTGTACAAACTTTCGATGATGGGATTACTGAAGAGATACAAACGGATGAGATAGAAAGCGAGCACAAATGGACCCAACACCCAGTAGAATTTACAAAAAATGATATTTGTATCAAACAAAAAGTGGAAAGTCGAAAATATAGTAAAAATATGGAAGATTATTTAACTAAGTTCACTTTTTTGACTACGCATACTGTGGATGTAGAAAAGAATAATGCGATTAACTTAGATGGAAATTATAAAACGGATCCGTTACGTATTTTCTTTGAACAGAAAGATGGCGTCGGACCCAGCGAAATGTTGCCATATGAAACATACAAATCGAAATTAAAAAATTATGACTATAATACACATAGACTGGGGAAGTTTTTAAAGAGAATAGAAAGTAGAGTATGTAATGTTTTGAATTCAAACAGTGGCAACACAGAGCTTTCCGAATTAAATATTACCAACTATCCATTTAGCAAAGGTTATGTATCTATTTCTCCGAAGCTAATAACGGCCGAAAACCTTTCTTTTCTGAACAGTACAATGATTTCACAAATGTATTTTTCTGAAACGAAATCAAATCTATTAATGACAGTCCACAAGAAGGCTCAGAATGTGGCACTTAAAAAGTGTACGATTTGTTTATGGGACATCAGTGTTGCCACGCGAGAACCTATAAAACTACTAACGGCTATAGACAATGTAGCGAAAGGAAGATTAAGAGGAACTACTGTTGGATATTTTGTTGCTGCATTAGAAGATGGGTAAGCGACACTCCAACTTATAAACTAAAACAAATAACCAATATAACGCGAAAGAGTTTCCAAACCCTCCCGCCACAATCCGAGCGTTTCTGGCGGAAACGCCTCTCGTTCCCGCTCAGTCAATGAAGACGAGTCGAAGCTTCCAGAACCTTCCTTTAAAAACATTCGACGCGCACCTTTTTTGACATTACCCGTGTCACGTCCGGCAACTAGGCTTCGCACCGAAAAGTGTGCAATTATTACGAGTCTTTGCCCCAAATCCTATTGTTTTATATATATGTTATTGTGTGTATGTTAAAACAGTAAAATAACGTCTTTTAAATGCTTGATTTCAGTTCAGTACATCTTTGGGATTTATCAGAAGAGCCGAAATGGCGAGAAGATGTTGCCAGCGAGGAAAAACCTACTGAATTAGTAGAAATAAATGAGAAAGAACTCACTGAGTTCGAGAAGCATCGGGAGTGGAATAATAAGAATAGTAATGTTGGATTAGATGCTGTAGGTTTCAAGTTTCTAACTTTTCTTTCGTTACTTAAATGGAAGCCTTATGCCCGTTTTAACTAACACTAGGCACGTAAACTAATGACCAAATAAAGACACGTTGTTCGATTTTCAAATTACGGCGCTTATCTGAGCGTTAAAAAAATCCCGTCGCGCTTTTTTTGAGGCATTCATTAAAGTGTCGCCTAGTGTCGATGAGAACGTGCATTAGCACCTATAAGTTTCATATATTTTTGTTCAGACTATACTGTTTCAAGGTTGGGCAAAGGCCTCCAAGGCACTCTTTTCCCGCGCCACCTTCAGCCCTTATCCCAAAAAAATTGGGCAAGAGACTAATGATTTTTAACGATTATAATTTCAGCCCAACATATCTTGCGCTCTACAATCGTGTGCTTACACGAACAGTGCTTTCAATATGAGCAGTGGTGACGCGATAGACCGCATCGTGGGTTTGGAGGTGACTGGTGACCCGCATTCTATTATAAGTCAGGAGGGCGGACGAAAGATTGTTGGACAGGTAAACTTTATAGGTTATTTTGATAAATTATGATTTATTGTTTAAACTTAGTGCCATCTTTACATACCAAGACCCCTCCGTGCCTCGGAGAGCACGGGAAGCCGTTGGTCCAGGCTGTCATTCGTGGATTTTTGACAGTCGTTACGGTCGTCAGAAGGCTGAAAGTCTGACAACCAGTCTTACTAAGGGGTTTCGTATTAACCAATAACTGGTTGGGGTTCAGATAGGCAGTACCTCCATGTAAAATACTGGTATTCAGCTGCATCCGGTTAGACTGGAAGCCGACTGCAACATAGTTGGGAAAAGGCTCGGCAGATAATGTTTAAACTTAGTGCTTGACAGAATTTAAAATATTCTTAAACGTTGTGCATAAAGCAATAGTAATTTTTTAATGGCGATCTATCACGGTTAAACCAAATTCATTCTGTTTGGTTAAAAGGTACAGAAATGAAGAGTATAGCTGGAATTAAATTTTGCTTCATTTAAATTGACAAGCATAGGGTGAGCCGTGTAAAACTAGCGTAATGCGAATTCGTTAGTCTTTTAGATTCGAGAAACATATCGTTGGGCTTTTCTGCTTTAATTATTTCACCGTGTAAATATGGGGAAATAGTATGTTTTTTTTCTATTGATTTCAGGTCGTATCTCTTCAAAGTATAGGCGTCCTAACAATATGGTCAATAGTACAACAAAAATCTAAGACGATCCCGCCAGACATCGGCAAAGCATTCTGGTCCAGAATGAAACTAGAGAAGAATCAAACAATATCTATATTAGACTACATAGATCTCCCTCTGAAAGACCCACAAAATACCGATATAAAAACAAACTTTAACTTAAACGCAGCAAAAAGAAGAATGATGAACAGAAAGCAAGAAAAAACAATAATAAAAAAAAAAGATGTTTCTCGCCCAAAATCCGCCATTAGTTTTGATTTTGACAGTGACAGGCCGTCCAGTGCTACTAGTGCTAAAATGAAAAGAGTGTTGTCAGTTGAAAAAGATGCTTCTAAAAATTGGGAGAGTGGAATTGTTTGCGAAGACTTGAAAGTGATGAATTGGAAGGATCGAGATCATTATTTGATTGCTAAAAACTGTGGTGAAGTTTTGTGCTGCAAAAGGATTCTTGGAGCAGTTAAAGTGAATAAGTTTGATGTTGCAAGTAAGATTTTTTTTTCAATAGACAGGTATTTAGCATAGATGAATGAATGAATTGATGCATCGACCGCCAAATTTTTAAAAAAACAGACGATGAGAAGTTAATTTATGGAACCTCAAAATAAATTTTAAAACACAATTTATAACGAAGAAAGAGCGAGGCAGATGCAATGATATTTTACTCTCTCTTTCTAGCTGACGCATCAACAGTAACCTGTATAGAAGTATCTCCACACCGACTGCCGTATTTCCTAGCAGCCACCGACACTGGGACCATCAGCGTCTGTTCCTTGCTTGAAAACAGGGTTCTACTCACATTGGATTGTAGGTAGGTAATTTGCTTCTAGACTACACCAAGAGGTTTTGGTCTGGCAGTCGTAAGCGCGACTGCTGAAGCCCAATTTATCTGACGCAAGTTTCTTGTTTGTGGCATAATATTAAAATTGAAGCAACAAATGAACTGCATTGCCTAAACACTGTCTAACTCTAGATGGTGCAACTTTTATTATTGCTTCTACTTAGGTATGGCATGCCGCTGATAATTTAATTGTGTCGTGTAATCAGGCTTAAGCGTTGGGTACTGGAACCTGAGTCAGGTAGTGTGTGGGTAGGAAAATTCACAGTACCTGACCGGAGTGTGGATTTATCTGATCTACACCCATTTAAGAGTTTAAGAGTTTTAAATAAATAAATAAAATAAATAAAATTAATTACGTAGTATTTCCTCCCAACACAAGCATTTCCTTGCTTAAAAGGAGTCTCCAAACCATATAATGCATACCAACTATGTTAATTGAAATAAACATTTTTTTTTAATGGCTATCATATCGCCTTAGATTACCTACATGGGACTTAAAACATAAACGTTAAGTGGGTGAACTATATACACGGTGTAAGGGAACATGATTCTAATTTAAACATGTCAGAGTAGAATTTTTCCGTCAGTTATAAAAAGAACAGCTGTTACATACCAGAGTGCAATACCTACACGGTCTAAATGTATGGAACAGCTGATTATTTTTAATCATCGGCGAAAAATGTACTCTGAAGGTCTCATGTACTGGATTTATGGTAAAAAAATGCGTGTTTTTTTTTCCCTTACACCACGTATAAGTCAGGCTGATTGCCTGACCCTACGCGAAAACACAGGTATGTGGTTGTGTTTTTAAATACATATTGATGTTAAAGGCATTACAGGAACATCCAACCTAAGGAGATTGAGAAGGTCCAGTCAGATCACAAGGGTCGATACATCGGCACTGTTTCTAATCGCTCTCATCATCACGAGAAGAAAAGTTCTAAGGTAAGATTTTTCTCTACTTATTAATGAGCCTTCTGACGTCTCACGGTCGGCGGGTGGGATAGCCAAATTGAATGAATAAAATTTTACGAGTCATTATGTTGAAGTTGACTTGCACCACAAATCACTACTAGCACTAAACGAAGATCGTTCGATAGCTCGATCATCGTCACCCATTCATACATTCTGTGGCCATACATTCTGTCAATCATTTGGAGATGATAGAGACAGAACGTTACTTTAACTCTGTTTAGCGTTTAGTTCATTTAATAATTATTGATGGTGCAAATGGGCCTGAGTACAGTTCGAATCATACTTGGTTTGCTATCATACTCATCGATGCACACTAAACCTTTGTAGCCAATAGAAATAAGTCAAGGCTTACAAGCTTACTCCCCCCATCTTCGAGTTCCAATTCGTATCGAGTATTGTTCCGAAATGACGAAAACGACGACGACGAAGCTTAATATTCCAAATCATTAGTGCGGGTTTAACACCCTACTCAACCCGCTCGAAGATTTATTCTTGATCAATGAAACTGTAGCTTTGCAAATTTATACAGGGTGACAGGGAAACTCGACGTATTCCTTGATATACTAGAGGTCATTAGCAACAAATTTAGTCCAGTTAACTAGGGTTCAAAACTGGATGGTTACCGAGCTGTGTCGGTTCTTCGTTTTTTTTTGAAATTTTCTGACTTGTTACCAAAAACAATTAATTATGAGAAAAAATCACTCCACTCCAAACACTTAATTGATACTTTTGTGAAAGTTGCAAAATGAGTGATCATTTACAAAAAAAAAATGCTTGCAAAACTTACATAGTTTCAGAAATATAAGGTCTTTAATAGCAATTTTTTTTTTTTTTAACCTTCCAACTTAGACCCCTAGTTCACTGGACGTAATTTGTTTCTAATGATTTCTAGTATAACCCCTTTCAATGGAATACGTCAAGTTTCCCTGTCACCCTGTATAATTATTGACCCGAAAACTAAACGAATATCATTAAAAAGGAACTAATGGTGCGTTTCATGAGCTGCGGAGGAAGTTTCAATATGGCAATAGGCTTTGGATTCGGAGACTCAAAAGCAAGAACCCTCGATATGCCCCCAAGAAACTCTCCTGCAAATGTTAATGTAATAATTACCTCCTTTTCTCTAAATGTAGAATATAATGAGATATCCGTAGATGTAAGGAAAAGTCGTTGTCGTTGCCGAAATAAGAATCACCTACTGCTCCGATGAGCAGTGGTGGCTCATCGGTACCGGCCGCGATTTACGAGTTGTGGGTCGAACCCAGTCAAGCGTTTTACTTTGTGTATAACATTTCATCACCACTGCTCTCAAAACGGTGAAGGAAAACATCGTGAGGAAACCGGCACGTCCTAGAACCAAAAAATGAAAGACATGACATTTGCACTGGGCCCGCGTGGAGGATTACGGCCTACTCCCCCTCACTGAGAAGAGGCCTGTGTCCCAGCAGTGGGTACATTATAGGCTGATTAAGAACAGACATGTATGACTTTTCCTTCTTCAGCTATCAGTAACATCATTGTCCTGGTCCCACGTCAATCCTTGCTGCCTCTTCGCCTCACTGCAAGATGACAGCTTGGTTGAATGGGAGCTGTCGTTCAGTGATATCTACGCGAAATGGGCGGGCGATGCCGCGGCAAGCGCTTGTTCTGCCGGGGACAGTACGCTGGTAAGTATTCGTAGTGACATTTGTGTTGGTATATAGTATAGTTTTAACCAAAGCTAATAGTTTTGGTTGAACGGTAGAATAACGCCTTTATTTACTTCATTATTGAGACTTCAAAGTACTCACTGACTCACTCACTCACTCTCTGTGAGCATTAGGTAGGTACGTCGAACGCAGCTTCGAGCATTCGCAGAAATGATATATTACATGGAAATGCTTTTGGAAACTGAGCTTTTGCCTGTATTGTGCCATTCGTAAGAACGTTACATTATATCTTGTCCATTAGGTAAACCGTTTTTTGACAGATGGAACTAGTGATTGCAGCAACACACAATACATTGATTGATACACGTACGGTAATATAATGTCTGTAAGAAGCCATAAATAAGATAATTCAATAAGTTATGGCAGTTTTTATAGTTATTTTATTACGTATTTTAAAGTTAACTTTTACGTAATCTGGAATAGTTACGTTCTAAGACAGCTGTCAAAAAACGGTTAACCTAGTGGTTAACCGTTTTTTGACAGCTGTCATTGAGGCTGAGGGAGGACGTTTTTGACAGGGTATATATGGAAATGCTCGAGAAAATGCTCTACTATATACTCTCCTTTAGCAAAACCAATTGCCTCCTAATTCTTATTTATTTTTTCGTTATTAAAAAAAATATACGCCATTTTGTTTTCCAGGCTCTGTTATCACCAGAAGGCGAGATCCAAGTGCACAAACTAACCAACGAACATCGGACCAAGGAGTATTTGTTTCTATTCGAAAAATATCTCGCACTTTTGTAAATAATTGTTAATTTAATGTTTTGTATTTAAGACTAGGTAACATCTGATCTCTTAGCTTAATATAGAATTTAGATCGTTAAATGTTTTTATTGATAACCCTTTTTTGGTGGGGATAGTTCAAATTGAAATACTTTTACGGGCATGTAAGTTTCGTGGTCACCCGAATAGTTTCGGGCTCGATCGGAGTTTTTAATCAGTCAATCCGTTCTCGAGATATCATAAAAAAACCGTTCCATACGAAATGTATGGCAAAATGTTTTTTTTCTTCTTTAATTTTTCCCATGTTCTAATAATTATTCTGCTATTCTGGCTGGAGGCAAATCAAAGATCGTAAAAATCGACCCGGAAGAGTGTAACTAACCCGACTTTGTTTTATTAATATAGATTGCAAATTAACAACACAATTTTATTAAGTAGGTACCTAAAACGGTTAGCAAAAGTTTGTAAATCTTATTCACATAATAACGAAGTAAAAGTAATACATAGTTAAAAGTATTTTTGTATACAAGGATTCCCTGTATGACAAATTTAATTAAAAACATAACAAATTGACATTTATGATAGAATGTCTAATTCCTCTTCATCACATTTTCCTTTTTAATCTTCCCTGAAAATCTTCTGACACAAGCTTTGACAGCAAACGTCAAGAGCGCGATGAGCACGGTGAATATTGCGAGCAAAGCTAACACGAGGTCGAGCATCCAGCGCTCGTACCAGCTGTACTTTAGAGATAGAGAGCGGAGGTGGTATGCTCCTGGGGATAAAAAACATGGTTTAGTAGCGTTCATTCATTTATTTTTTATCTGTTTTGTGGTCAGGGCCTTCCGGGCTTAGTATTGGTATTGTTATGAGTTGGCATTGGTATCGGGAACATACGTAGGTATATACATAAACTCACACATTTTTCTAATAAGGCAGAAACTACAGAACGCCACCTGATACGAACTTTACATACTCCATTTGCTTTGTTCTGTTCATACGCCGTTGGTTGAGACTGGTAATCTCTTAACTGCCAGGGCTTATTTTTAATGTTATATTTTAAATTGTTTCTTTTTTACATTGTTCTCACATAAAGAAGCAATAAGAACGAACAATGTACAGACGCCAGCAGGTCAAGCTACCCGAAACTGTCAAATTTTCCCAATCAACACTGAACCTTAATGCTTCAGCGATAAAGTTGAAAATCTATTAAAGAAATTTGACAGATTGTAGTAGCTTGATGTGCTGGCGTCTGTACCCAGGATTTTGTATTTATATCTTGATTTAAAAGAGTGTCCGTGGAGTTTCTTGCCCGTTCTTCTCCATAGAGATCTACGTTTTTGGAATGGGTGACTAGCTTCAACTTTCTGACTAACTGACCGACTATTTAATTTTGACAATTCAAAAGTGCCTGTAAATGGTTTAATTGAAATAAATGATTTGAGTTTGAGTTTGACATACATCTGGGTCAATTCCCGTAATTAAAAACGTTCAAAATCTAGTCGCAATCTCATCTCAGCGACAATCAATGTCAAAAAACTTTTTTACAAAAAAAAAAAACAACCGACTTCCATAAAAACACTACAAAGTGAAAAATAACTTTAATTTCGGAAGTCGGTGTCTTTGGTTTTTGTATTTCGTTTTTCGCCACAGACTTCCGAAATTAAAGTTATTTTTCACTTTGTAATGTTTTTATGGAAGTCGGTTGTTTTTTTTGTAAAAAAGTTTTTATTTTCACTTTTAGGTTGTGATATTTTTTTTGTTTTTTGTTGATTTTTCAAAAACCGCGTACAATTTTGATAAAATTTTGTGGGTTGGGTATGGATTTTATGGGACCATTTGGGAAGTATTTCCCTTTCCAACGAAAACATTTGTTTTTTAAGATTGCTTGGCAATCGACGGAGTTATGCGCGAACAAACATCCTACTAATATTATAAATGCGAAAGTTTGTATGTATGGATGTATGGATGTTTGTTACTCTTTCACGCAAAAACTACTGAACAGATTTTGACGAAATTTAGCACACAGATAGTTTATAACCAGGATTAACATATAGGATACTTTTTATCCCGACATTCCCACGGGATCGAAACTTATGCGGGTGAAACCGCGGGGCGCAGCTAGTAAAAAAATAAAAAAAAACATACAAACATCCGAATTGAGAACCTCGTCCTTTTTTTAGAAGTCAGTTAAAAACTTTTCAATATATAGGGAAATTAGGGGCACATTGAGACTGAGATCGGACTGTGAACGTTCTTAAAATTACGAGAATTGCCCCTCTGGTCATACACGCACGCCGGTTGCGAGTACTAACAGCTCAGTCTATATGATGTCAGAAACAAGTTCACACCGTCCCTGACGGGATTCTATTGTGCTCGTATCTATAAGGTGAGCTACATACCGAACATGATTGTGTGTCCCTTAGCCTGACCTGAAGCCCAGAACTGTATAGATTGACCCTGATAATGGTATTTGTTTTGATCGTTGACATGGTTATGATGTAAGCTCTCAGAAATCTCTGAAGAACATTCGAAGCTCAACTAGGTATTATTGTCTAGCCTCAAAATTATGCCTTTTTTTTTTTTTGAGGATGGGAAATCATCAAATGAGCCTTCCCGCTCTGGGTGGAGCGGAAGGGAGTGTCTGACTCTTACTGACTAAAACCCACCCGTGTTCTTTCCTTAGCCCTTTCTGTTACAGGGCAGCGGTAACCCTTTCGGACGATCCCGCTACCCTGGCAGGCTTCGGCCCTATCTTGCTATCTATCTTGATGCCTTGTCTTGAGAATTTCGTCGAAATGCTAAGGAGCTGTTTCATTGTGTGTGTGTGTGAAGTGTTAAGGTCGGTTTCTGACTGCGGTGGAATATCACCTCATCTCAGTGAGCTATGATGATGATGTAACGCTTTATGTGAGCTGCCATAAAAATTACTTACCTTTGCTTTCAATAGCGAGTTTTACGTAGAATGCGATCAGGTCTGATGGCGGTGCGGGCCTCGCGCGGAATATCTTAGACAAATACTGTGCTTTGTTGTAGTAGCTGAAATATAAATATGATTTGATTTTCCACATACAAACATGTAATATCACGCCAGCTTTCCCAGAAGAGGTAGGAAGAAAGATATGTATACTTAAGTAGTTCACATAGGTACTTTTCTTCGGTTATTTTAACTCATTGAAGGACACGAGCCAAAGCAAAGTATTTTGTTTAATAATATTATTATAAATATTTTGATTTCGACTGTCCGAAATCTAATATATTGAGAATCTGATATTTTGAGAATATGGTATTTTGAGAATCTGGTATTCTGAGATCGAGCCTTAAAAGTCCTATTTATGTTTAGTAAGGGGCGAGCTCATTTTCTTTAACAGGGCTAGAAAACAGACTCGGGGCCGGTACTCAAATTCCTAATTGATAAGCCCATTAAAACTTAGCTCGAATCGGAGGAAAAAGAGGAGAAAAACAGAGATGAAAATATCATAGGGTCGTGGTTGGAAATTCTACTGTACTACACTGTAAACTGCTGTCTATCCCTTTGGAGAGTACAGGCGTGATGATATGTATATCAGCTAGCTTTTTTTTTTTATTGACAATGGGCTCACTCTTGACCTCAATCCAGCCCAGAGGCAGGGATGAGATCTACGGTGGAACGAGCTTGCCCAGAAGAAGCCTATTCACTCTCGCCCTGAAGAGATTAGGGTTGTATGAACTCGGGAATGCAGACGCAGGCAGACAGTTCCACTCCTTTGCTGTGCGCATCAGAAAAGATGATGAGAAGCGCTTAGTGCGTATATATAGTATATTAACCAAATAGGGGTGGTATCCCGCAGTTATAGCTTAATCAGACATGGCCCTTCATCACTTTCTTCCTCACCTATCATTACTCAGCATCTCCTTCAGCGCTACCCCCATTTCCTCTGCCACATCTGGGTGGAAGTCGACTCTCAACGCGTACCCAGCGCGTCTGGCTCGCTCAGCGTTACCTGGCTGGTCTCCGAAGACTGGAACTGCTAGGAGAGGCACTCCAGCATGGATAGCTTCTAGCGTGCTTAGTAGACCACCATGGGTTATGAAGACCTTGATGTTTTTGTGAGCTAGAAGAAAGTTAATTGAAATAAAAAAGCTGTCTACCACGTTAGCCACCTGTGGCTATATTGCTGCAGAAGCATGTATCAGAATAAAAATCTTCATTTCTCATACTGGAGATAGCAATGGAAACCCATAACGCTTGGTGGAAGGACCAATAGAGATACCCAAAAACGCTATAATATATTAGGTACCTACCACCCTGAAATCAGGTGCCAAACTGTGTTTATGTCTAACCCAGAGGCATATAGAAGAGCCCTTCTGCTTATAATATATGTCTTTGAAACTTGCATTCGTATGTTCCATCATAGACCCTGTCTGCGCTCATCAGGTACGGTAAAGTCAAAGAATAATAAAAACATTTAATACCGCCAAATACGAACTACGCGTCATCATCTGACACAAATCCTACATCTCGCAAGCAATGTTTACCGCGAAATCAGCATAATTATACTTATACAACAGCCCGACAGCAATCGGACAATGGCCCACCACACAACAATACTCGTCTGGTCGGAGGATCCTCCCTTTTCAATGGAAGATAAGGATCCCTGGAAGATCCACTCTGTTCTTTTTTAAACATCACTACTACTAACCAAGCTTAAGTAAACAAGCGTTTGACATGACATTATTTATAACCATAGAGAATTACCCAGCACGCTAGGCTGTGGCAGCCAGGGCCGCACGTGCACGTTGAGCGGCAGGCCGGTGAGCGGCTCCTCGAACTTCCACAGCACGGTGTAGGGCAGCGTGGAGAACAGCTGCAGTAGGGCCGCGCGCGTGTGCGCCTTCAACTCCGCTGACTTCAGCACTGAGCCCATGCTGAAGTACACCACACCCTGGGGGGAGCCGTCTAAGAGGTCTTGCAGGTCCTGGAATATACGTGGTGTTGGGTAGTATTTGTAACGCCAAGCAGCAGTTCCATTCTGGAACATAGGGGTGTCAGTCAAATGAGATTGATATATTAATTTTGACTCTATGATTGACGACCGATTTCTGGGTCCCAAGCGCATAAGACGATAGGTTTTGCTACAATCACTAATATGATTGACGGATATCGTACCTTCTAATGTGGTGGTTGATGTTTCAATGAAATTGATTGATGAATTTGGATACCTCGTCGGGTTTTCAAAACACACATCGTTTCTGATTACTGGCCGGATTATTTCCTAAGTTTCCTTAGAAAGAGGATACTTAATCCCACCTCATCATCATTCTCCTGCCCTTATCCCAATGTATTTGTGGTCGGCGCAACATGTATTTTTCTTCCATACTTCTCTATTAGTAGTCATCTCGGTAGTCATCCCTTTTCTAACCATATCATTATTCACACATTCCATCCACCGTTTCTTTGATCTTCCCCTACTCTTATAGCCATCGACAGTCATACTCAAAACTTTCCTCCCACCTAGCAGATGATATTTAACAAAAATGCAAGCAAATACCTTTTCACCATACCTTAGGCAACGGAGCAGGCTTATCATCAATATGGTACCCAGCAATGTTGATCACGTTTGGAGGCAGACTGAGGGCCGGTGCTATAGACTCATGCGAGTTAGCCAGTAAGATGGAGACATTGTGCTGTGCGTCGTAAAATGGAGGGAGTGGCACTCCACGCTCAGCTGCTAAAGGAGCGTAGATTTCCTCGTAAATGGTAGCTTGACGGGGCTCATCGAACCTGCAGATTATATGTAGAGAAACATTTTTTACCATCTAGCGAAGTTCAAAGAAACTTTCTTTTCTCTTGTGGGGAATCCTCGTGGATACCGTCATCTGGGGAGAATGAAAAGTTATGATGGTCTCCTAACAGCAGCACAACGCAATTTCATATAAAAAAGTGCGGTGCGGCCGCCTGTAGAAAATTTTCGAAAGTGATGAAGGAGGATTTTTGTAATGCGTTGTGTTGCGGTCTGCCCGTCCCAATGTGAGACTGACTGCCCGAAAATGCTTCACATGTTCATGTTTTTTTAAATATCGCCCTTCGTAGCGGCTATACCTAGGTATTAACGAGCTTTTTCTCACCAGCTGTCCACAATCATCAGCAAATAAAACAGTCCGTTCAGCATCCGTCTGCCCGTACTCATGGGCATCGGAGAATCGTTGAAGTAAAGAGGCACTGTGTTTATAGACCGGACCTCATCTACCAGAGCTTCCAAGTTTGGATGGACTCCTACAGAGCTGAGGAGAATCCAGGGAACTTGCTGGATGGCAGCATAGCTGGAAGAAGAAACTTTTATTACTATATTTTGGTTTTAAGGACTATATTTTTCTAGTATCTACATAATGGCTCGGCTCCTATTACATGGGACTTAATGATAATAATAATAACTTTATTTCGGGTGGTATAGACCCATAAACCTTAACCTAGTACACATTACATACACTTTTATAATAGGGTACATGCCTGGGTAATAATTATTATATTTAGTCCGTCAGTTAGATTATCGAAAAATAATGGACACGTATTTTTTCTTTTGTCAATCAAACAAAAAATGACAATGATAAAGCGCGTCTAAATTTGGGAGTGGGAGGTCGTGACGTCACGCTATGCTAAAAAGTGTAGCAAGGCGTGACGTCACGCGGAACTTTAACGGGCGATATCTTGATAATTTTTTATATAATTGACAAAAGAAAAAATACGGGTCCAATATTTTTTGATAATGAAACTGATGGACTAATTAGATGTTTTTAGGCATCTAGCCTATTTGCCATGACTCACCACACCTACACACCACATGACCCATTGACTCTGAAAGGGAGTCAAAACGTACTGCTATTACTTACTTAAACATAACTAGCTGTGCCGAATTATGGCTACCCGGACGAGTGCGTTTCATACCTAACCAATAAGGTAAATTAAAATCATCATCTGCCTAGCCTTTTCCCAACTATGTTGGGGTCGGCTTCCAGTCTAACCGGATGCAGCTGAATACCAGTATTTTACATGACGCGACTGCCTATCTGACCTCCACAACCCAGTTACTGGGTTATACGATACCCCTTGGTAAGACTGGTTGTCAGACTTTCGGGCTACTGACGACCCGTAACGACTGTCAAAGATTCACGAATGACAGCCGGGACCAACGGCTTAACGTGCTTTCCGAGGCACGGAGGGGTCTTGGTATGTGAAAATGGTCACCCATCCACGGACCAACCGCGGCAAGCGTAGCTTAACCTGATCGATTGACCCGTGCGGCTGTTATTACTTGGTAAAATAATAAGAATGAAATGGCAAAGAAGACCTCACCCAGCTTCAAAGTCATTGATGAACCACGTAGAGATCACAGCATCGAACTGCTGTTCTACTAGCACCTTCCGAAGCTCTGGATTCTCTGCAGAAGTCCGGGACACATTTCTGGCAAAATTCCGGATAAAGCTAATACTTTGCCCTGAGTTCATCATATCGACAGCTGTGGAGAAGATAAGCTTTCATAATTACCCCATTTCATATACAGGGTGGCAGGGACATCGACGCGCAAACTGTAACCACGGATTCAGCACATGAGTTTAGACCCCATAGCGTCGAAATTTTTCGTCGTTTATAAAAAAAAAAATTGCTGTTCCACACATTTTCACCGCGTAGGTATTGCACTTTTCTATGAAACAGAAGATTTTTTTTTATCAAAAAAAAAAAATCTTTCGTCGGTTATCAAACCAAATTTCTACGCTATGGGGTCTAAAATCAAAATCAAATCAAAATCAAAATCAAAAGTCATTTATTCAAATTAGGCTGAGAATCAGCACTTTTTGAACGTCAAAATTACAAAAGACAGTCCCCCAATAACGCCCGCCCTTCACCACTTCCTAGTGCTATCGCTGGGAAGAAGAAGTGGCGCAACAAACTCCCCAGCAGCACAGCTGTCTGTTCAATTAAAAAGAAAATACGTGATTGGATACAATACTAGGTTACCTAGATGTTCGGTAATTAACATTACAAAACAGAACATAAAATTAAATTATTTGCCATAATATGTCAGCTAGCCACGCCAATATACCAACAAATATAATAAAAACTATACGTACTCAAGCTAAAAAATAATTAATTAAAATGTAAATAAAAAAAAACTTACTACCCAAATAAAAGCCTCCAGGCATAAAGGGCTAAGCTCATGTGCTGAATTCATGGTTACAGTTTGCGCGTCGATGTCCCTGCCTGTATAATCTCCCTAGATAAAGGGTCACGAACAATACTTATTGTTAAGCTGGCCACGATACCTTATACTTGATATAAACATAAATTCACACCTTGTTCCATTGATAGTAGGCAGAAACTACAGACCGCCACCTTCTACGATCCTTAATACTCCTTTTGCTTCGTTTACGTTCGTACATCGTCGTACACGCAGCACGCAAGCCAGTTTTTTCTTTCTTTTAAAAAACGTTGCCCCACACTAGGAATTACTCCTGTATCGTGGGTGCGTTCACAAGCATTTATACTCACATACACAAACAGCCAGACCCGGAACAACTACCTGTAGGCAATACAAATGTTTGTTCCGTACGGGAATCGAACGTCAACCGTGTCGTTTCCAACTTTCCACGTCTCCAGTTGTAAGTACTACGCACCTGACCTTTCTGAAGAAAGTCCTCCTAGGGTGTTTATATTCGAAATTAAAAAAAATGTAGCAAAAGAAAAATAAAGAAAAAAAGAAAATTCGTATATCTATTAACTAACACAGAATAAAAGACACACCATACATCAGATAGCAACAAATAAAAATCAAATAGAAAGTGTAAAGTGCGATGTAAGAAAATAGCAGGAAAGTATGCCTTTTTTTTTTTGTGGATGGGAAATCATCAAATGACCCCTCCCGCTCTGGGTGGACCGGAAGGGAGAGTCAGACTTTTACTGACTAAAACCCACCCGTGTTCCGTCCTTAGCCCTTTCTGTTCCAGGGCAGCGGTTAACCTTTCGGAAAATCCCGCCGCCCCGGCAGGCTTCGGCCCTGTGGGGCCCCGTCCTCTGCTGACATCTCTTTGAGGCGCGCGTGGAACACAACGCGCCGTCCGGCACGGGCCTGGTCCTGATCGGACGGTGAGCTACCCATTACTCACCGCCCGCAGGCCCGCGCCTACGGTGGCCGGGGTCGTCACGCGGCTCCCGACGTCCGGAGCGTCTCCCGCGGCGGCTGAGGCGTGAGGTGTTCTCCCTCAGCCTCCCCGCCACCTCCTTCGCTAGCATGACTGCTTCGCAGAAGGAGGTGACTGCCTCCCATTCTCTCTCGCCCCGGACCATGGCTTGCACCAGGGCCGGACGCGAGAGGTCGCCGCCGTTGCCGATCGCCTCTACGAGGACACGGCGGGTCTCCGCCCAAGCAGGGCAGACCTCCACCGTATGCTCCACCGTGTCCTCTGGGCGATCCGGGCAGTGGTGACACCCGGGCGTCTCCTCCCGCCTGATGAGGAAAAGTATGCCTCACGGCTGCATATTGTTATTAACTTATTTTACTTCGATGGTCTTACTTTATCTTTTTGTGACTTCAAGTGACAGCTATGTGAACAGAACCCAGCAATGCATAAATATGTAAGCTGTCACGCCCTTTATGCCTGGAGGCTTTTATTTGGGTAGTAATTTTTTTTTAAATTTACATTTTAAGTAATTATTTTTTAGCTTGAGTACCTATAGTTTTTATTATATTTATTTTGTTGGTATATAGGCGTGGCTAGCTGACATATTATGGCAAATAATTTAATTTTATGGTCTGTTTTGTAATGTTAATTACCGAACATAGGTACCTAGTATCGTATACAATCAAGTATTTTTTTTTAATTGAACAGGCAGCTGTGCTGCTGGGGAGTTTGTTGCGCCACTTCTTCTTCCCAGCGATAGCACTAGGAAGTGGTGAAGGGCGGGCGTTTTTGGGGGACTGTCTTTTGTAATTTTGACGTTCAAAAAGTGCCGATTCTCAGCCCAATTTGAATAAATGAGTTTTGATTTTGATTTTGCACCAAAAAGACAAAAAAGGTTTTTAAATATGAACAAATCGCTTCCGTAGATGACATTGCCGCCTGTTACTGTTTTCATTGGGATACACAGGAACCAGTCGTGTCGCTGCGGTCTACTATTGCGACTGAGCGGAGGTGCCGTTGTGGTTGCGGTCGCTATTGGAAGAGCACCTTTAAACTACTGTGTATATATCGCAGCTTACTGGTTAAATTAGCCGTTTAGTCAACCGCTAGGCCTTTGGAAGTAGTGCTCACCTCGCTTCGCTCTCTCGGCTCGCACGCGGTTGATCACAATTCTAACCTAACCCATTTGCTCGAGGTGCGACCAATTCGGCTCCACGTGATTGGTTACAGTTCCAACCTAAACTATAATTTATTGAATATCATCCAGGTCGTTAGTTGAACGGCCGCCGTTTAGTTAAAAGGCTACGCGGTTAACTAAACGGCTAATTAAACTAGTTGGCTGCAACATGTATACGCACCAATGGCTGGATATTATTGACTTACATTTAAAAATCTCCCGAGTAGCTGGTAGGTCTATAATTGTCAGGTTTGCCTGAACATCCTTCTTCTCGTATGGTGTGGCCCAAGTTATCTAAAAAAACGAAAATATCTCTGTCATTCCTCTGAAAACTAATAACTAAATATGGTTTAATATTAGACCCCGGTTGGAACCATCCAGCTAGTTTTGAATGGGTTGTGGACTTATTCAATGTCCCAGTATGGGGCTGTCATTTGCTATAGTTTGCTATGCACTGGAGCTTGTGGCTAAGTAATAACAGCCGCACGATTCGATCGACCAGATTAAGCTACGTTTGCCGCGGTTGGTCCGTGGATGGGTGACCATCTTTAAATACCAAGACCCCTCCGTGCCTCGGAAAACACGTTAAGCCGTTGGTCCCGGCTGTCATTCGTGGATCTTTGACAGTCGTTACGGGTCGTCAGAAGCCCGAAAGTCTGACAACCAGTCATACCCAGGGGTATCGTATTACCCAATAACTGGGTTGTGGAGGTCAGATAGGCAGTCGCTACATGTAAAATACTGGTATTCAGCTGCATCCGGTTAGACTGGAAGCCGACCCCAACATACTCCTAGTTGGGAAAAGGCTATTTAAGCAGATGATGATGATGAGTTTGCTATGTACTAACCTCATGTCCATCCTTCAACAGCGCCTGTACGACACCTTTCGCCAGATGATCATGACTCTTCGTCGGCGCAGGGAATATGCACAGAATCTTGTACGCCAAACTACTGGATATACACAGCACCAGAACAGCTAATGCGGCCTTCATGGTGACGGTATTTCATGAAGTTATCCAGCTTTTAAAATCTGTGGAAAGAAAACTTTAGTGCTATTTTGTATTCAGTTCCATCCATTCAAGTAATGATCAGCCTATAATGTTCCCACTGCTGGGACACAGGTCTCCTCTCTTCGAGAGGTAGTGGGCTGTAATCTACCACGCGGGCCCAGTGCGGGTTGGTAGATGGCACTTGCTTTGACTTTTTGGTTCTAGGGCATGCAGTTTCCTCACGATATTTCAGTCTTGAGGTCAGTGGTGATGAAATTATTTACACAAAGTAAAGCCTGCCTGGGTTCGCACCCACGACCGTCTACTTTTCATAGGTAAGTCGTTACCTCTGCGCCACCACTACACACTAAGATGACAGCAAACTTCGATATCGAACTAATTTCAAGCCAAATAAACCAATCCAAAGCCAATCCAAAGTAAAAAGTAAAGTTGGTTTCTGCCAATTAAAAGTATTGGCGGCTCTGGGCAGACAGAGGTGGAAAGAGGGAGGCCTTTGCCCTGCAGTGGGATATTATTGGCTAAAAAAAATAGTATTGATTGTTCATGACAATATTACACGGTTCGTCTAAATTGATTCACTTTCAACGAAAGGCGCCACATTAAAAGATTTGACTAACATTGAATAATTCACTTGTTTATTTAAGTACACTATTTTTGGTTGATTCAACCAAGACGAAAAGCCATGAACCGTGTAATAGTGCCTTTACAAAACTTATTTCGTGGCAGATACGATTTTAAGGTTAAAATGTAGACGTTCATGTTATTAAGGCTGATTTTAGCAAAACCAAATCCGTCTGTAAACAGTCTTATCAACTACGTACAAAATAAATAAAACAAACTCACAGTTCTTCGATATCTAGGTACAAACAAGCACAGCCAATATCTACACAAGACAATAAATACATGAAACACTCAGATAACAAATGAAAAACGTTTATTTAACTTAAACACTTTACAACACACACTAAACGCCCCTAGACGTAACAACAACATAAAACTGTAGTGTCTTAATCAGTTTCCTTCAACGGATTAATATTATATACGAGTATGTGTTGTAAATAATAAAAAATAACCCTACACTCAATATCTTTGTCCACAAATGAGACGTGCCAATGCAACTGATAAAATTTTTTTTTTTTTTACGATACGAGATGGTCAACGTTATCTGATAAAACAGCTTAATGTGAAGTAAGTACCTATGTACAATTATTTAATTATTTCTGATGTGCCAAGTTCACTTGAAACCTCAATCGACCGACCGCACTCAACTCGAGATAATTCTTTTGTTTTTCAAGTAAATCATCGCGGATTCACAACGAGACACCGTTCGAATGAGATCCTTCCGCCTGGGCGCGCGTTACCGTGGCCGACTTGGACTCTAAATAGACTTCGAACCCAACTCGGTCAGAGCAAAGACAATCTCCACAAATGGGGGTTCACGGACGGCTCAGATCTCATCCTGCGCCGCATACCCTGTCACCTGTGCACTTGATGATCAACCTCTTGTGCTGCGCCAGTGAGCGGAGTTCGCCCAGCTGAATTTCGGGCCAAAAATGTTTGAATTTTTTGCCATCGATACGCTAAGAACCGTTTGAATTTTGAAGTGTGGTATGTATATGAACACCAACTGTAACATTTTTTTTGTGTATTGCACCTCGTAGGTCAATCTAAGAGGTTTTCCAGCTATGCTGTGGATGCCTTAATAAATTAAAGCTTCCAGCCAGGACATAGCACTTATAAACCAGACGACTACAAGCTAAGGACAACCACAATGTTACCTTATTGCTTTTAATTTACTAAATAGTCTGGCCAGTTAATTGACGTCAACCAACGGCTAGACAACCGATGAGACTGCTGCAAAAAACATTTTAAGTATAATGGACAAAGTTCAGTTTTGACGAGGAAGTAATTACTTCATATTAGATGAACAACGTGTACACGAAGCGACACTTAAAAGAATGCCTAAATGAGAGCGTGCTGTTGGATTTTCAACGCTCGGATCAGCGCCGAAAGATAAAAATCCAACGGCGCGTTTTTATTTAGGTGTGATCCTAATGTTGGTATGTACGAGTATATAATAATCTACCTGTATATGTGAGTTTGAAACAAAATTACTCCGTTCTGAGGCAAGACGCTGTGCAATTGTTTTTTGCCACGAAGGTTTTTGCGTACAAGGAAAATGTCAAAGTTTAGAATAACCGTTGTTGTTCTAATATTTAACTTTAACTCATGTAAAGTTGGTGTAATGTAATCCAATGTGTTCTCCTCATGCGCCGCCAATTCACATCTTTACCAGCACTAGCTGATGCTCGCGACATCGCCTGCGTGTACTTTGTATTGCATTATTTTTTTATGCATGTCTCCAGGATGAAAAGTAACCTATGTCCTCCTCCAGGCCTTTGTCTGTCTGTCTTCTTCGACAGTTATTAAAATTTTGGTTGGCCCAAAACTTCGCCACTTCCACGGCGTTATTGGTGGCAGCGCAGAAGTAACTTTGGCTGCATGTTTTGGGAGGTGGAGCATGGCAAACTGTGTCGCCTTAGGTATATGAAGGGTTTGGGCGACTTTTGCGTATTTTGCGCTTCTTGTCTAGTCGTGCAAGACGATTTGTTTCAAAGCGATCAGTTGCTTTGTAGATATAAAAACGTGACATTTCTCGGTACAGACAGATATATACAGAGTTCATCATCATAATTTCAGCCGAAAGTCGGCCACTGCTGCAATTGGAGGTGCTTGGGGGAGGCTCATGTCCATCATTAGATGTCTTGCTGATGATGGCAATACGCTCGCTCCCTTTTACTTACATCTGACTTTAACTTAGCTGGCGAAACGTGGGTGTACTGTAGGTACATCTACATGGACGTACGCCTAACCCTTCATGGATTACAGGCGACAAGTTGTATTATGTTTTGTAGTTAAGAGCGTTTACAACGTACGGCATTTCATACAAATTTTCAAGTCCTTGTTTTTCGAAATAAAAAAAAGATGATTGGAAATCTCTGTTTCTATGGAAAATTTAAAATCGGTCGAATTTAGCTGTGACACTATTTTTCGAAAATGTTCTCAATTAACTTTTTAGACCTATATATCCTGCTTATGCGTAGGAAGTTTCATTAAAATCGGTTCATGCATTTCGAAAAACAAGCACTTAAAAGTTTGTATGAAATGCCGTACGTTGTAAACGCTCTTGGACTTTACAGGTTGTAAAAATAATTTTATCTAACGTAGTATCTCACACATGTTCAGTATAAATGATATGATATTTATTCAACAAATTTTCTGATAATTTCATTGATAAATATTTTTTGTCAAATCATGCTGAGTCGAGGAACAGGACGAATAACAAACACTGAGTATTAAGTATTTATAGCTAGTTTGTTTCATCATCGGGTAGGGTCACCTATACGAGTAGGTTCGACTCAAAGTCTAACCGGATGGAACTGAATCATTATCGTAATCATCATTTGAGACGAAAGACGTCGACTGCTGCCGGTCGATTCTGTAAAAATCTCACCGTGTTCTCTTAGGTGGAGTGAACTGGGTGAGGTGAGTGAGAGTCAATAGTGTCAATCCCTAGCATCAGGTGGAATGACAGCCGATCGATTCTGTAAAAATCTCACCGTGAAAACTTAGGTGAAGTGAGCTTAGAGTGAGCTGTCAATAGTGTCAATCCCTAGCATTAGTTGGAATGACAGCTCACTCCACGCTCACTTCACCTAAGTTTTCACGGTAAGATGGTTACAGAATCGCACTGCAGCTCACTTTGAGCTCCCTTCACCTAAGTTATCACGGTGATCTTTTTACAGAATAGCACCCGCCATAAGCCCCTCAAGCACTGCCACTTCGACCGGTTCTGTGTTTTCCACATCCAGCGGATTCCTGGAGCTGAATACCTGAATTTACAAGGAGCGACTGCCTATCTGCGCAACCCAAATGCTGGGTAACACGCCCCTTGGTAAGACTGGTTGTTAGACTCAGGTTTCTGACTACCAGTAACGACTGAGGAAGATGTACGAGGCTTAATGATGTAGCGGTATCTACAACGCCACATGCGAACAACGCGTCATTCTGACGTCACGCAAATCCAGCATCTCGCAAGCAGAGTTTACCGCGCAATTAGCATATACAGGGTTATTTGTAAAACACCAACAACCTCTTAAGAGGTCATTGTACTCATCTTTATGAACAACTTTCGCGAAAAAATAAATCAGCTGCTCCCTACATTTTGACGAGTTATGCGAACGTAAATGTCTCGCGATTTCAGTTTTGGTCCCATAGTAAAAGTTTTTCATAATGATGAGTACAATGACCTCTTAAGAGGTTGCTGGTGTTTTACAAATAACCCTGTATACAAACTTCCCAACATCAATCGTTGGGCAATTGCCCGCCAGACACAACACCTGTCTGGTCGGAGGATCATCCCTTTTCTGTAGAGGACTGAGTGGACTTTACACCCTGTCCCTCATACCTCTATACGATCAAAACCGCGCTTCTATCGCAGGCCTTGAGCGTGGGGACCGAATCCAGAAATTCCGTAACGAAAAATACCTAACACCCAAAAAAACAAATGACGGTTAATAATTATAATTGCATAAGTTGATAAAAAATGCTATGCAATAGCTTTACCGCGGCAGTCTCCGAGTGCCACACGTCTTTTTTTTTTTTCTGGATGGGAAATCATCAAATGACCCCTCCCGCTCTGGGTGGAGCGGAAGGGAGTGTCAGACTCTTACTGACTAAAACCCACCCGTGTTCCTTCCTTAGCCCTTTCTGTTCCAGGGCAGCGGTAACCCTTTCGGACGATCCCGCCGCGGGAGGTAGGGGTTAGATAGAACAACGAAATCTTAAAAGTTTGTTTTTGGTAAATGTATTATGTTTTGTAAAAAGTCATAGAACAAAAGTTGTTGATTATGATGTTAGTAATATAGTCCTAGAAGGTTGTTAGTGTTTTATCAATAACCGGACTTTGGCATCCTGATTGCGTAACACACCAATACTCAGGCGCGGTCCGAGGGGGGGGGGGGGTTGTCGTGGGGGTCATGCCCCCCCCCAAAATCATTCAAGCTGTCTAGAGTCTGCATGATTTACTTGCCTTACTAACTTAGGTTACTAACATACTACTTGGTGACCCCCTCCAATATCTTGGGCTGCGACCGCGCCTGCTATCACTCTCAATTTGAATCATCTCTCATTTTGACGGCACGGTTGACGCAGTGGTTACGCGATTGACTGCTGCGCTGCGTGTCGCGGGTTCGATTCCCGCACGGAACAAATATTTGTATGACCTACAATTAGTTGTTTCGGGTCTGGCTGTTTGTGTATGTGAGTTTATATGTCTGTAAACGCACCCACGACACAGAAGAAATTCCTAGTGTGGGGCAACGTTTAAAAAAAAAAAAAATTTGCTCAACAACGTAAATAACGCAATGGATGTTGTTGAACTGTTCGATTCAAAGGCAAAGTGTTATTGGAAAAATTCTCAATAACACTTTGCCTTTGAATCGAACCCAGCACTTCATACTCATCGAGCGCTTGCGACCACTAGACTAACGTGGCAGACTTGACGATTTGTTATCAAAATATCGTTAGGTACAGACGCCAGCAGACCGTCCCAATCAACCTTGAACCTAATGCTCTAGCGATAAAGTTAAAATCTATTAAAGAAATTTGACAGATTGTGTAACTTGATGTGCTAGCGTCTGTACATAGCGTCACCGACGACCCGAGCGTGGCGGGGTTCATAAATTCATTCACTATTACAGAAAGAGCGCAGAGTGCACCCAAAGAAGTTGGCACTTCATGTACGAGTAGAAGTATTTCAAAATTATGAAGGCAAGGCAGTTTGGCAATAATTACTTCTGCACATGTGGCTTCTCTGGCACCTCATTAACGGCATAACTTCGTAAATACCCTATTAACTGCTCTCAAATTACGATGTTCATTTTGTTTGTTCAGTTTGTTTTGTTTTTAAGTACAAACTTCTTTGACAGAATCTTTTTATTGGTTGACGTTACAGTTACAGAAAATTCTAATTTCAACTATTTATTAGTGGTAGTAATGGCAATCATGTCACTTCGTTTTAATAGGTTTTTATATTTAGTTTATCCTTCTGATAGATTCTTTTTTATTTTGTAAATGTGAGGACTTTGTAGGCCTTGTAGACTTTAGATTCGTGGATAATTTTTTGTTTTGTCAAGTGCCTGGTACTGGTTGACAGGCCTACGGCCTCCCATACCTACTGCAATTTGAAAACATTTTAAAAGCCAATTACTTTTAAAAGAGTAACCGTGGAGTTTCTTGCCGGCTCTTTTCCATAGGAAACGACCAATTGGTGGACTAGCTTCTGATGTTTCATAAGCGCCATGTAGGTTTATGTGAAATAAAATATTTTGATTTGATTGATGAAAAAGTACAAACGATTAATGAACGAAGCCGACATTCAAAAACTGATATCTCATCAAAATATTGATACAGTATCAATTCCTATCGATATACTTGTATATTTACCGTGGATTACCTACTCGTAAAAGTACCGACAGTCAAGGTTACCCCAAAACATGACACGGATACACCACGCGTTCAATCAGTAAGTAAAGATCAGTGAGATAAATAACAGTCTTCGGTGAAATAATAAAGTGTTTTGTGTTTTGTTGAAATGAAAAGTATAGAAAACAAAATTAGTGATTTTTTTCGATTGTTTTGATAAAACCAAGGCTTTAGGTAAATGATGCCCGTTTTTCTGACACTAGGAGAGCCTGCAGCTTGCTGCATTGTGGATGCTCTCCAGTAAGGAGGACACACGGTAAGATCGCATTTTTCAATAAATTAATTAATAAGTTCGAGGCTATTGTTACCTAGTACTTAAGTTATACCTATTATACACAGAAGCTGTTGGTGTGTCTTTATAAAAAACTTTTTTACAAAAAAAAAAACGATCTGTGTCAAAAAACGATAATGCGGAACCAATGGCACCGACTTCCGAAATTAAAGTTATTTTTCACTTTATAGTGTTTTTTTTGGAAGTCGGTTGTTTTTTTGTTTTTTGTAAAAAAGTTTTTATATTTGTAAAACAGTTTTTATTTTTCGCTTTTTAGTTGTACCTACCCCACGCAAATTCATATGTACCTACCTACAAGATTAGAGGTACCCCAATAACAACTTTGACATAAATGAGGGTATTTTGACAATTCAAAAGTGCCTGTAAATGGTTTATTTGAAATAAATGATTTGAGTTTGAGTTTATACTGAACACCATCTGCGTACACCTTTAGAGGGTACAGGCGTGATGTTATGTGCCGCTGACGAGCGCGCTGCGTAAGTGCGTACCCTCGATACGGTGTCACAAGTCACAGATTGACTGCTTCAATACTGTACTCTGAGTGAATTCACACGGGCCGCATTTTGTAAAATTACTCTAGGTTAATAATAATAATTTTAAGTCTAATTGTAAGCTATTATAACTACACTATTGTATTAGGTAAGCCTGTGATGATAGTGTTAGTAGGTTAAAAAAAAAAAAAAAAATGTGTGATTGACTGCCTGGCTGCTTTGGCATTAAAAACAAGGCTTGCAGACGTGCTCCAGCCCAGCCTAATAACATTTCCGATTGTCGTAGGACCTGCAATACCTCCTGGACGGCTCCCCGCAGAGTGTAGTCTACTTCAGCATGGGCTCGGTGATCAAATCTGCGGAACTGAAGCCGCACACGTGCGCGGCGCTGCTGCAGCCGTTCTCCGCGCTGTCCTACACGGTGCTGTGGAAGTTCGAGGAGCCGCTCACCGGCCTGCCGCCCAACTTGCACGTGCGGCCCTGGCTGCCACAGCCTAGCGTGCTTGGTAAGCTTTTTAGACTGCATCCTTAGCATTGGGCAGCCCCCTGCCAGTATGTGATTCTCGGTAAGCATTCGTAAATTGTCCATTAAAATGTAGCCTGATTGCTTCTGACAACCTTAACAAAAAAAACCGGCCAAGTGCGAGTCGGACTCGCGCACCGAGGGTTCCGTGCAATAACAATTTACGATTTATGACGTATTAAAAAAAACTACCAACTAGATCTCGTTCAAACCAATTTTCGGTGGAAGTTTACATGATAATGTACATACATCATATATTTTTTTTAGTTTTATCATTCCCTTATTTTAGAAGTTACAGGGCACACATTTTACCACTTTGGAAGAAAAATTATATTAGAAACCGCAATATCATTTTTGAAGACCTATCCATAGATAACCCACACGCATGGGTTTGATGAAAAAATTTTTTTAAGTTTCAGTTAAGTATGGGGAACCCCCAAAATTGATTGTTTTTTTTTCTATTTTTGTGTGAAAATCTTAATGCGGTTCACAGAATACATCTACTTACCAAGTTTCAACAGTATATAGTTCTTATAGTTTCGGAAAAAAGTGGCTGTGACATACGGACGGACAGACAGACAGACAAACATGACGAATCCATAAGGTTTCCGTTGTAGCCATTTGGCTACGGAACCCTAAAAAGCAGCTGGGATTCTGAGATACACTGGACGCGAAAGGCGGGCAACTAGGAGGGAAAGAGGCCCATGTTTGGTGCAGGACTGTGGTAAGCTGAGTTGATGTTGAATATGTTGGTATTTGACGAGGCTTATGTTGGGTCAGTGGGTCATCTTAGGGGCTGATTTTGCATGTTAGTCAAAATATACAGTGATCTTGATTCTCGTTACAGTAAGATTACTGTTGAGTTGCTGTCACTAAAAAGTCCGTCATAATCACAGATATTATAGACAGAGATATTCACGTTACATTTAACCCAACAGCAACAAGTAATAACAGCCGCACGGGTCGATCGATCAGGTTAAGCTACGCTTGCCGCGGTTGGTCCGTGGATGGGTGACCATTTTCACATACCAAGTCCCCTCCGTGCCTCGGAAAGCACGTTAAGCCGTTGGTCCCGGCTGTCATTCGTGGATCTTTGACAGTCGTTACGGGTCGTCAGTAGCCCGAAAGTCTGACAACCAGTCTTACCAAGGGGTATCGTATTACCCAGTAACTGGGTTGTGGAGGTCAGATAGGCAGTCGCTTCATGTAAAATACTGGTATTCAGCTGCATCTGGTTAGACTGGAAGCCGACCCCAACATAGTTGGGAAAAGGCTAGGCAGATGATGATTAACCCAACAGCAACGTTAAATTTTATGTTATCTTTTTACTGATATTCAGCTGCATCCGCACCCCAATTGCGTAACACACAATCAATCGGAATCTGAATCATTTTGAAGCAAATTGCTAATCCATTGCTACATAAGTTCGAAAAATTTGCCTGCTCAACACGTAAATAACGCAATGAATGTTGTTGAACTGTCAAAATGAAACCGATTCCGATTAATCGTGGGTTACGCAATTAGGGTGCCGGTTAGACTGGAAGCACCTGCCTAACCTTTTCCAAACTCGGGTCGGCTTCCAGTCTTCAGGGGGTCTAACTCCGAAGTGCAAAGTGCGAATGTTCGGATCGGACCGACACATGCCCGAACCGAATATTATTAAAAAATGCGAAAAGAGTTGGGATCGGCTCAGTTGGGTCGGGACCAAAGTCAATATTCGAAAGAGTGTAGGATCGCGACCGACCGAACCATTATAGTAACTTCGTAGCAGGAAACGGCCGAACATTCGGCCGATACTCCTTCGGAGTAGACCCCCAGGTTGCAGCTGTATACCAGTATTTTAGCGGAGTGACTGCCTATCTGACTTCGATACATCAGTTACAAAAAACTTGGTTGGAATGGATAACACGATATGCCTTAATAAGACTGGTTGTCACAGTTTCGGGTTAATCGTAACGACCGTAAAAGATCAACAAATGACGCTGTTTTTAACAAAATAATAAAACGACGACAAAAGAAAACGAAAAATTTAAACATCTTCCAATCTACTAACCTTGCTTGCTTACCGAACGAGTCCAACTACGCTCCTAAATTATTAGTAGGTAAATATAAATTCGGATCCAAACACTTTTTTTTTGTGGGTTGAAACATGTTTAAAATGTAGTTTAAAAAAACTAAAAACAGGCTTATCCAATTTATTGGACTATCAAAGCCAATCATAATTATGAGCCCAAATTCGAGGGATTTACTAGCCACTGAAGAGTTCCACTTTCCACCTCCTGGCTCCATCATCAGATCAGCTCCGAAATTATAGTTTTGTCATCCAAACTAAATACACATGCAGAGTTTAATTTTCATACGACAATTAAATGTAGTTCAAATTGACTTCTAAGATTTTATTACATTGTTAGTTACAAGTGAAGCTATAAACGTGTTAAAAAGGAGTAGGTAGGAGCTGCCTACATACTTAACTCAATAATTTGTTGCCTGTGCTTTCAAATTAGCTTAGTTTTTGTGAAGATGTAATGGTCGCTCATTCTGAGGCTCAGTTAAAACAAAAACACTGACGCTATGGATAGATAGATGAATAGAACCGGTCTTGAGAGGTTACTGACCCCATTGACCGTGAATTAGATGAGAACATAAACTTGATATTGATAATAGGTACACGTTTTAGTGAGTAAAGTTCAAAAAGTTTTCGAGAAGACGAATTTTACTAACTTTATTAAGCAATAGATTAATTGGAATTTATTTATTTTATCTTATTGAGTCTTTATTTATTAAATGGACAAACTTCTAATACTAATATAAACTATTAAAATAAAAATATAATATCCTAACCTAACTAAAACTATTAACAAACTAAAATATTACGTCGAAATATTCCTCCGCAATATTCCATCGCTGTCGACTGGTACCTAATGTTGTACCAAGAGACAGGCGGCATTCGCATCGTGACGAAAAGTGTGTTATTCAATTGGGCTGCATCATGCATGTCCTGGTTTGACAAGAAAGAAGAAGAAAGAAAGAATGAAAACACATTTATTAGAACACAACAAACAACAACGACAAAGAACACACACAAAGAAACGTATTTTTTTAAATTGAACAGACAGCTGTGCTGCTGGGGACTTTGTTGCGCCACTTCTTCTTCCCAGCGATAGCACTAGGAAGTGGTGAAGGGCGGGCGTTTTTGAGGGCCTGTCTTTTGTAATTTTGACGTTCAAAAAGTGCTGATTCTCAGCCTAATTTAAATAAATGACTTTTGATTTTGAAACAAACTACAAAGATCAAACACAAAGAACAACGACAAAGAATATTGGAGTCGGTCGGGTATGACAGGTGGAGTAAGACTGTGACTGAGTGGCGTCCAAGCACTGGAAGACGAAGTGAAGGTCGCCTGACGGAGAGATGGGCGGGACGACATTGTTACCATCGTGGGTAGAATCTGGATGAGGCTGGCACAGGAATGTGGGGAAATGCACAAAAAGAGAGAGGCTTATGGGACGGTATCGCGGGTAGAACCTGGATGAGGCTGACAGAGAAACCTGGGGATTGGCACATGCAATTACAATTGCTGGGGCTCTGTCTCACATAGGGATTTAGTATTATTCTGAGCGATGGCCGTTTTGCGTGGATGTGACGCATGTTTTCCCCGCAACTTGTTTTTTTTTTGTGTTTGTGTTCTTTTTATGCGTCATGTTTACCGCAAATAAACGTATTTTCTTTCTTTCAAGAAAAGAGAGGTGCTATACTCAGCAATGGGTTAGGTCAGACCATAGATTATACAGTATATTGGTTAGGTCAGACTGTGAATGTTACCTATAAATTATCTTACGGAAACGCCCAATTGTAAAACAGCCTGCCCATAGTTCAAAGTACCTATTCAAAAACTGATGTAATAATAAGGAATACAGTGTGCTACGGGCTATATAATTAGTTGGATTAGACCTACCTACCGGCAGTCAAGGTTGCTCTAGCGCACAGCGTAGACGCGTTGATATACATAGTCACGCGCAACAACAACAGAAAAATAAACTTTTTTGACGTTTCGGTGTATAAAAACTTTTTAGTGTTGTGTTCTAAATGGGAATTTGAAAACAAAATAAGTGAGTTTTATTTTTCGTTTTATTTATGGTTTTGTTTGTTTTGATAAAATGTGTTGTCTTGTAGGTAGGTGGCTCAAAAAAAAAAAGGTATTCTTATTTAAATTCATGGCGCAACTTTGTGATACTTACGGATTATTGTTTGTTTTTAATATGATGTCCCAGGATAGAGGAAAATAAATATGAAGGTGTTTGTGACTGTTTGATTAACAAACAAGCTTATTTATAGACCAGTGTTACCTTACGTCATCATCAATAGGTTCAACATGAATAATCTTTATTCGGGACACATATCGCACCGGTAGAATATCTATAGTTTATAATATAAGAACAATATTTATTTGTTAAAAAGTTACTAAAACCGTAAATTGCTATTCTGTAAAGTTCACTTCGAACCTCACTCAAGTGAGCGCACGTAATTCGAAAGCGAACTCAATTTGTTTATAAAGTCAATCATCGCAGATTCACGTGTGTCGTTGTTCAGAGTAACAAATCTATGAATAGCTTGCGTAATCGCCAAGTATGTTTTGTGGCTTTGTACAGACGCCAGCAGGTCAAGCTACCCGAAACTGTCAAATTTCCCCAATCAACATTGAACCCTAATGCTTTAGTGATAAAGTTGAAAATCTATTAAAGAAATTTGACAGATTGTAGTAGCGTGATGTGCTGGCGTCTGTACAACTTTGTTCTTCTTTGAATAATTGGTTAGCAGTTGAAAAACTAGAAAGTATTGATAAGTACTTACACCTACACCAATTATTGTATTGGGTAAATCCTAACTAATATTATAATTGTTAGTTTGTTACGCTTTCACGCAAAAACGGCTAAACGGATTTGGATGAAATTTGGCACACAGATAGGCCATGACCTTGGTAAGGACATAGGCTAATTTTCATCCTGGATCGCAGACGAAGTCGCGGGCAACAGCTAGTTGAAGTATATTTCTCTTTTCATCTGTGTGCAACCAAATACCTAGATGAAAAGAGACATCAATACATAAAGCTGTTTGATGGTTTTTAGGCCGATTATATTTTTGCGAACAATATAGGTAAACACATAGCCATACATAACATATTCAGTTCAACCTATAACGTTCCCACCATTGGGACACAGGAACACACAGGCCTCCTCTCTGAGAGAGGGCCGTAATCCACTGTTGGTATAGGTAGGTAGTTAAAGGAATAATGATGCAGAGCACTATGATACGGTACGGCCGTACGGGGCCTATTTTAATCTATACAGGGTGGCAGGGACATCGACGCGTAAACTGTAACCATGGATTCAGCACATGAGTTTAGACCCCATAGCGTCGAAATATTTCGTCGGTTATTAAAAAAAAAAATGCTGTTCCAAACGTCTTGACCGCGTAGGTATTTCACTTTTCTTTGAAACAGAAGTTTTTTTTTTGATAAACTACGAATAATTTCTACGCTAGGGGGTCTAAATCTAAACTCATGTGCTGAATTCATGGTTACAGTTTGCGCGTCGATGTCCCTGCCACCCTGTATAGTATGCAAACAAAACAATAGTAGAACTGACCTTGAAATCCATCGTCGTAGTATCGCTCTAGCGCGCTAACTTCATATGGGTGTGCTATGCACATCAATTGTGAATCTGCATCTACTATTATATTATCATTAGTCGCCGATAAAAAAAAAATTGTCTGTGGTATAAAATAATTTGTCGTCTGCATAGATAAGGCTACGTAGGTAAGTACAGTAGCCAAAATAGTTGACTAAGCTATTCAAACTCAAACTTAAAGCTTTTATTTCAAATAAACCAATTACAGGCACTTTTGAACTGTCAAGGGTCGGTCAGTCAGAAAGATGAAGCTAGTCGCCCATTCCAAAGCATAGTAGATAGTGTTAGATCACTTGGTAAAATAAGTCCACATATTACAGATAACTAGTTTATTTCACTGCAACTACAGTACAATTCACAATACTTCTAAAACTCCAAAGCAACACAGAGATAATTTAAAAATTTACATCTTTTTTTAAAAAAAAAAGGCGCGAACTAGCATCTTCGATAAAAACGACTCGGCATGATAATCTTTTTTTTTCTGTTTACAATAAGCAACGAACGAAAATGCTACCAGCCGAATTAGTTATGAATAATCTTTTCTTTTTCTATTTACAATAAAACTGGCATAAAATAAATACAAAATGTTTTAAATGTTACCAGCTGAATTAATTATGGAATAATCTTTTTCTTTAACTATTTACAATCATTTCAAATCTACATAAATGTTACCAGCTGAACGAACTTTATTGTAACAGTGTATAAAATACCTAACGTAACCTTACAAATCAAGATATTTTTTGAAAAGAAATCAGATTTTTCGTTTGGTATTATTTGACGCTAAAGAAGAACGGGCAAGAAACTCCACGGACACTCTTTTAAATCATATTTTTTTTACAAAATATTCGAATATTAATTCTTATTGCTGATTGATAAAACAAAAAAAGGCTAAACTCATAGATTCAAATAACTAACTGTTGATCGCGGGGTCAACGGCCGCTAGTAGAGTATTTTTTGCCGGTAGGAAATTCGTCTTCTACAAAACTGACGGAGCCTATTTTTTTTTTGTCGCAAACAGAATTTTCCGCTGATGTAAATTCAGTAATTTATACAATAACAACGAACGAAATACCTACAATGTGATAGATTAATAATAATATTATCTATTCTATTAACGTTAATGGTCCATACATTATTGGTTGTAATGACAATCATAACATCACTTGGCTTTAATAGGTTTTTATATTTTACTTTGTATTTATCCTTTCGATAGACGATGATGTTTTGTAAATGTGAGAACTTTGTAAGCCTTGTAGACGATTTTTTATTCTACTAAGTACCTGTTACTTGTTGACAGGGCTACGCTGTCCCCCCATACCTACTGTAATTTGAAAACGTCGTAAAAGCCAAAAAAAAATTTTTTAAAAGAGTAACCGTGGAGTTTCTTGCCGGCTCTTCTCCACAGGAAACGACCAATTGGAACCGTGCACCTAGCCTCTGACGTTTCATGAATGCCCTTGTAGGATTATGTGAAATAAAATAGTTTGATTTTGTTACAAGGTCGCACTCGAACAACAACAATAACATGTGATTACTACTGTAAATTAATATCTTCAGTTAAGTTGGACCTGATTTTGATATTAAACTTTTTCTGTGTAATGTTATACCTTCTGTTATTAGTATGTCTAATTAAGTTAGTATTATAATGGTCATCATAAGGAAGAGCGCTGATGTCTGAGATACAGATATTCTTTATCTAGTTCAGACACAGATGCCTTCAGTATAAAATTAAGAAAACTTGAATTGTCTGTCTGTTGTCCTGTATATCTGATCAAATGTAACATATGTTCTGTGTCAAATAAATTATTATTATTACCTAGTTGCGAGCTCGAACTCATTGGTGGGCATGCCCACCAATGAGTTCTAACTCGCAACTATAGTGCCAAAAAGCACGCTGTCTCATCTGGCATCGTGATCGTCATCAGGTAGTACCTATCAGTGATGAGCAGTTAGACGCTAGTCTATACGCACAACGTCTATAGTTCACACGCACACAAACACCGTTCCGAACTGAAACGCGCGTCGAAAAATACGAAAATTTATGAAAAAAACGACTGCTTGAACATTTCGATAATTAAGCTTTTTTATTATTTATTTATGTGGCACTTCAACGACTTACTCACTACGACATACACGAACAAAAATCACATACAGTTTTAGGAATTGTGAGTTCGTCACTTACAGAAGTGCACAGCACTAGCATTAGTTGAATTACACAATATAAGTTATGAACGAAAGTAAAAGTAGCATTAAAAATTAAAATGAGCAATGCTCACAAATACGATCGAAAATACAAAAACAATTTAAGAAAAAAAGGAACAAAAAGAAGGAGGCTGGCAGGGAAGGGAAACGAACTTAACTACAATTATTGATGGGTGGCTCGTGTCGCACGGACGACTCGAGACTCGGAGCGGAGCTGGTTACTCGAGACTCCGAGTTTTGTCGGTGCCGAACTGCCGACCATCCGGTTACACTCAAAGCCGATTCCCATATAATTACATATGTAGTTGGGAAAAGGCTAGACAGATGACGAATCGAAATTATAATAAAGCTTATTCTTAGTGTGTCGATGACAATCTAAATGGACTGTACCCAGAAGGACCTTCTGGGTAGAGTCCATTTAGATTGTCATCGACATTCGGCTACGTGTATGGAGAATCACTAGCGTCCATATATTATCGCTGATAGCATAAGCCTTTGTTTAGTATACTTGATATAAAAATAGATCACATTCAAACCAGTGCAAGTGTCACATTGACAAGAGATTAATTCCAAAGTCGAGAGGCAAAGATAAAGATGTCTGCTTGTGCCGACACTACGGACAAACTGTTATCATATTTGCTATCAGTCTGATAAATATATCAAAACACGGCCGTTTATAATAGCAACAATGTAAATAGCTAGATTTCCAGTATAAGCTGACCTGTCATTGTAGAAAAAGTCTATGCAATGCGATATTTTATGCCGGAAATGTATAGCTTGATACGTATGTCGCATTATAATCGTTAACTCGTGTAGATTCAAAGTAGTTATTATCTATTTGTGTGTCTATGCATTTATTATATAAATTATAAGAGGATTCACGAGCAAAAGCGGCATAGACGCAAACGTATTTGTACATCTTTGAATATATCAAAAATATATATATAATATTGTGGAAAGGTAATAAATAATAGAGAGTATTCTATTCTATTCTAAGTACATCCTAGCATGTACAGACGCCAGCACATCAAGCTATTACAATCTGTCAAATTTCTTTAACAGATTTTCAACTTTATCGTTAAACCATTAGGTTCAAAGTTGATTCGGAAAATTTGACAGTTACGGATAGCTTCCTGTGCTAGCGTCTGTACTACCGCTACCCATACACGTAACATTTGTGTTTGACATTTGTGTATTGTATTAAAGTTAAACTTATTCTTAATTTCAGAACAAAATGAAGCTCAACGTGTTACTGCTGTTAACAACTATAACCAGCTCATATGGCTACCACATCATGGTCCTGATACCAACACCTTCTCACAGCCATAACACGCTGGGGAAAGGAATAGTGGACTCTATGCTGAACGGAGGACACGAGGTAAGATCTATTTCTTCAATGGATCCAGATATGTTTAAATGTACACACTATACATCGAGCAATACATCATTATCCTTGAGCATTTGCTGAGCAGTGGTGGCCTTGTGGTAACGGCAGCAACTTACGAGTCGTAGGTCGTGGGTTCGACCCCAGACAGGCGCTTTACTTTGTGTAAATAATTTCATCACCACTGCTTTCAAAACGTTGCGATGAAACAGACATGTCCTTGAACCAAACATTCGAAGATATGTCACATTCAACCTGCACTGGGCTTGCGTAGTGGATTACAGCCCACTCCCTATCAAAGAGAGGGGGCCTGTGTCTCAGCAGTAGGTACATTGTAGGCTTATTAGGCTATTTGCTCAGATGACCTCGCATTGCTTTCCGAACAATTCAGAGGTCAGAATAAACTGGTAATGGCAAATATATCCAGTCATGCTGACCTGCGGGGTAATGGCGTAAGACACTAACAATAGGAATGTGTCATAGTGCGTAAACCAATCCACAATTTCAATAATTGAGTTAAAATTAGATCAAGTTGTTCCAAAATTACAAATATGAATGGATAGCAACAACAGGGCTGCTGTTGAGAATTTCCTGATGGAAAAAAGCCGGGGTATACCAAATCTCTAGTCCCATCCACCTTCTTTAGGTCGCCCATCCATCTAGCTGGGGGGCGTCCCACACTACGCTGGCCGATACGCGGCCTCCACTCCAGGACTCGTCTGCTCCACCAGCCATCGGTCTTTCGACAGACATGGCCAGCCCATTGCCACTTCAGTTTGCTTACTCTGCTAGCTATGTCGGTAACTCCGGTTCTTTCCCGGATCATTTCATTCCTGATTTTTTCCTTCAAAGAGACTCCGAAGGTGGCTGGGACAGAATGGATGCGGAAGGCGGAGGGCAGGCTGTTGTGGCGCAGCCTGGGAGAGGCCTATGTGTAGCAGTGGACTGCGATAATCTGAGTTGATTGACACAAAATCTAGAACCATACAGGATTCAGAACAGTCGTTTCTTGTGTCCAAAATACCAATGGCGTAGACTTAAAAGTAAATATTTTTATTCTTCCAGGTGACATGGGTGACGCCGTACCCAGAAAAAGTAAAGAATCCTCCTAAAACGTTGCACATTATTGACGTAAGCACGGTCCAAAAGTTTGTTGCAGGTATGTGAATTTATCCCAGGGTTATGGAAAGAAAGAAAGAAATAAAGAAAAAGTATTTATTGCGACTCGTACAGAAAGATCATAAAACTAAACTAAACTAAACACAATCAAAAATAAAAAATAAAACAAATTATATATAATAAAAGTAACAAAACCAAATTATATAAAAAAGAAGTAACAAAAAGAAAAATGAAACAAAAAAGTCCTGTACGAGGCCAAAATGCTCCTATCTCAGCATAATGCTACGACATTTAAAAATAAATGTCGCAGCGCTGGTATCACTACATATTATAAAAATGCTAGGGTCGTGCCAACAATATAACAATAATAACAGCCGCACAGGTCGAGCGATCAGGTTAAGCTACGCTTGCCGCGGTTGGTCTGTGGCTGGGTGGCCATATTTACATACCGAGACCCCTCCATGCCTCGGAAAGCACGTTAAGCGGTTGGTCCCGGCTGTCATTCGTGGATCTTTGACAGTCGTTACGGGTAGTCAGAAGCCCGAAAGTCTGACAACCAGTCTTACCAAGGGGTAATCTATTACCCAGTTACTGGGTTTGTGGAGGTCAGATAGGCAGTCGCTCCATATGTATGTCCTTTACATAAAGAAATAACTAAATATCGGTCTTTGAGGCGATACTTAGGGAAGATCTTTTTCCAGCAGGGAACGTCTTTTTTATGATGGTAAAAGAAAAATTACGCACATAACACCACGCCTGTATTCCACAAAGGGATGCGTATCATCTTAATTTAAACGGTGCCACGTTTAAATTAAGAAGATACGCATTTCGCCGGTTATGTGTAAGTCACAAGCAATAGGAGACGAGCCTAATACCAGCCACCGGGCACAGATGCAGAATCCGGGCACTGAAAAATTCCAGATGGAAAAACCCACTAACACTCTGCCCGACCTGGGAATCGAAACCAGGACCTCATGCTCAGCAGCATTAACGCTTACGACCAATAAACAAACGAAACAGTCAGAAAAGTTACGTCTCTGTATACAGGGTGGCAGGAACATTGACGCGCAAGCTGGTACCATGGATTCAGTACTTGATTCTGAACCTGAATTTGCTGTTCCTTACATTTTAACCGCATAGATTTTTTTTTTGCACTTCTATAAAACAGCAGATTTTTACTTAGTTAACCGACAAACAAATTCTAAGCTAGCGGATCTAGAATCACATGCTGAATTACAAACTGTGCGTCGATGTTCCTGCCACCCTTTATTATACTTTTTATTGAATTCTATACTATCCATTTCCAGGAGTGGACATGACAAACCCTAAAAACTTCAATGGTGGAATCGCTTTCGTCAAGGAGTTCTCAAATAACATTTCAATACTTTCTTACTTTATAATATCTATGTTCTTCACACACTAAGAATCTGCGTTCTTCTAACAATCTTCTCTTACTCTGTCCTTCTCATACGTCTGACTTTGTTCATTCTTCTTTTCATATTCAGTCCATTCTTCTTTGGAAAGCGCTTCCTCTTGATATCAGGACGGCCACCAGTCGGTATGCATTTAAGCGGAAATTGCAGAGTTATTTTCAAAACAAATTAAAAAAATAGCGTAGAGTCATCTTAACACCTCTCTTCCTTGATTTTGTATATATATATATTATAAGTATATATTATAGTAATAGTACGTATGTGTATATAACCTATTTATATACATAGTTTTAAGTTTTTTATCATTGTCCCTCTCAACCAAAGCACCTGCCATCTAATCTCTTCACCACCCTTGGTTGACTGGTAGAGAATGCCTAAGGCATTAAGTCAGCCTTTGTACCTTTTTGTGCGAAAAGTTTAAATAAAATACTTTTTATTGAATTCTATACTATCCATTTCCAGGAGTGGACATGACAAACCCTAAAAACTTCAATGGTGGAATCGCTTTCGTCAAGGAGTTCTCAAATAACATTTCAATGGAAATGATCAACACTCCATCTGTAAAAGAAGCTTTGATCAAGCAACAGTTCGATGCTATAGTAACCGAGACTTTCTTTTGCGATTTACTAGCAGGGTAAGTTAAGAATTATCATATAGCATATAGCTTTTGCCTACAGCTGCCTAACATAATCAGCCTATAATGTTCCCACTGCTGGGACACGCCTCTGTGAGAGGTAGCGGGCCACCGGACCACACGGGCCCAGTGCGGGTTGGTGGATGACACACGTCTTCGAATTTTTACTTCAGGCTTGCAGAATAGACTGCCGATGAGGCCTAAAGTCATCGAGTGATGGAAGACGCATTGGTAAATGGCGATTTGCTACCCATATGTATCAGTAGGTTGTTTGCGTCAATCCTTGAGGCAAGGCAGGCCAATCAAAACTCCATTGGCGTAGCTAGGATTTTGTGTGTGGGATGGGCAGACGTCCATCTGAGCTAACCACAGTCATCTAATGAGATATCATAAATGATGCCTCGTAATAAATAATCCCAACAAAAATATTTCATGTAAAGTAGGTTACATACCAAGACCTAAATATTGCTTTCACTGTTAAAAAGTTATATTTATCAGATCGAATGTACAGCCAAGCCCTTAACTCTACAAACCTGGCATCTTGGTTAAAATGTACGGCTCTAATAAAAACCCTAATAAAAAGCAATCAAACAGTAAGTAATTCTTCAATACTGTCGATTTTTCTAGGATGGGCAAAGAAGTTTCTAGGGTAGACACTACGCACCCTTGTCAAGCTACGCCCATGCAAAACTCCAAAAATACAATAATAAATTGGCACGAGATGGGTGATCAAACCTATGATCCCTACGCCATGAAAGAAAGAAAAATGATGTCTATGACTCTCTGTCTAGTTCGAGACTATTTAGTCCTCCACACCATATTTCGGGCATGGCGACCAATCTTAATGGAGACAAGCCTTCGGCGTGGGAGATGTTATAGTGCACAGCTGTGTACGTAGACACAGCTACAGCTGCATACTCACTCTTCCCTCACTCCCATAGTCCGCTGGGACGACACGCAATCCGACACGATCACACGACTGGAGAGAGACCATCTAAGAGAGAGGGAGAGAGATCATCTATATACTATGACATTTGCTTACTTTGTAAAGTATTATATTATTTTAATTATTGTGAATGTGAAGACTATGTGGGTCACTTTATTTTTATTATATTTTATTTTTCTCTCTGTTCTCTTAGTTTTTGTCATGGTCTGGCAGTTTGAGTAATTAACGTGGCCTTCCCAAATGTCCTTTCTTTGGTATTGTTCGTCGAATCTTTGAGCTCCTTAAGTTTTGAGTTGAGCTGCACGATTTCTGACAAATGCGTGCACTGACTGGACAGGTCCTCTCAATCTGTGTGGTTCTTTCCTCAAAAGACCGTCTCAGACATCGACCTGCATGGTCTTCATATGATCTGACCAAGATTATGTCTGGACTTTAAAAGAGACTGTGACCTCTGAGTTTGTTTCGGCCTTTCTTCTCAGACTAGTCAGATAGGAAACGCCGACCTCATCTAGTTTTAAAATTTGATTGACATGTAAAAGTGTTTGTACAGACCTACTTACAAAATAAAATCATTTATCATTAAGCAGTTCCTTTATGATGATTGAACTAATTAGTTCACTATCTTTTCAGTATCGCGGCAGTGCAGCAGGCCCCCTGGATCGTGCTGGCCGCCTCTCAGATGTTCCCTACACTCGAGGCTCAAGTTGACGAGGTTCGGTCCATAGCCACTGTTCCTCTGATGTTCAACCCATCGGACACACCCATGCCGTTCGTCAAGCGAGCCATCAACGGATTGGTTCATATTGCCATGACTGTTGGTGAGTGGTTAGTACACACGCTTTTAAACTATTATCAAATCGAATGCTAGTACGATTGGTAGGTCAAGTATAGAGGTATGAGGAACAGGGTGAAAAGTTCAGTCGTCCTCCATAGGAGAGGGGGTTTTGTGGTTGGTTGGCTACTGCCAGACGATTGGTGTTGGGACGTTGTATATTTGCTAGTTGCGCGGTATCTGCTAGCACGATGGAGGATTTTACATGACATCAGTGTGATGCGTAGTTCGTATGTGGCGATGTAGAGGCCGCCACAGTTTAATCTTGATATTAAAGTCGCTTTTATGACCGTGTTGTGTGCGCGCTTTTGAACTACGCAACGGATTTTGATGCGGTTTTCACCATCACTTAGCGAATTTATTCCAAAAGGTTTGTTTATAACTTTATAATAAAGAAGTCTCCATATCGTGTGAAGTAGGGGTGGGTCGCTAGTCTGCTAAATGAGATTCAGAAACACAGGGTTAGTTGGATCTGACAGACCCATGCAGCCATTGCTATTAATCCTCATACAAACCTACTGACTCCAGCCCTACGATGAATCCGCTTATTACCAAGAGTTGATGGATGGATGGATGTATTCCCAAAAGGGATGGTCACGCCATGCTTCAACTAGCCCTGTTAACATGAGCGACCACGTATTCTTTATCCACATATTATATTCTACTTATATTATCTTCCTAAAGAAATGTGTATAAAGCCACCGTCAGGCACTAGTTGTCTGGCATTTCTGCTGAACTGGGCCTTTTTGATGCAGCCGCGAGGCAAACTTTCCTGCTATTTTTTACATAGTTCTTTACACTTTCTATTAGATTTTTATTTGTTGCTATCTGAGGGGCAACTTTCGTAATTTTAAGAACGTTCACATTCTGATCTCAGTGTCAATCTGTCAAAAATACCTGCTTGCGCAAGTTTTTATATTACAAGTTTCTCTCTATTAAATATCCGAACGAAAACGTCAACCGCTTTATTCTGTCATGGCGCCAAATGCCTATCCATCTATCCCTCTCCCTATCATTACGTCCATACGCGACAGAAAGAGAAAGCGCCAACCGACAACCGTTTCCGGGCTACGTGGAATCAAGACGCTCCAGCAGAGGGACAGAGATTCAACTTCACTTGTAATCGAACAGTCACCCGCACCGCAAGCTATACCGCTAAGCTTCGCGACGCGCTCTCGCCGCGAAACATACCAATTTACGAGTGTCGGCCGACACAAAACCAGGAAGAAGCAGGGAAACTAAAAGTTACCGGACGCCGCGCCGGTCTACATATCAGCACGGCACATTCAAAAACACCAAGTAAGTCCTTAATTGTTTCCTACCCCCTTGTGTGCAGGCGACATGACATTCGTTCCCGAATAATAATATTACACAACGCTTATTGGTCCTTCGACAGCCGCAATAACCCAACTTATTCAACATAAGTTTATGGTCCATTCGAGTCGGATTCAAATAATCAGCATTCATAGGTCCCATACCTAAGAATTTAGGCAAATACCTAAGTTCGTGAAACCGCCATATTAAACGAACGCGTACTAACGTTCGTTCATTCCGCTAGGTACATATTCATTGAGAACCATTGTGCCAACTTAATATTGCTCCTGCTGCATTACAATAGCATAGGTCAATATTAAAAAACCGCTTATTATCGTGAGTTAATTCGGCAAACTTGCCTACTAACTTATTTATAACCAATTACTTCTTACTCACTTACAATAAAAATATTTGTTGTAAGTCTACCCGCTATACTTAATAATTTTTATCCGTTGTATTTTCAACAATAACCCATTATGGAAGAACTAAAAATGAAGATAAAATTACTTCAAGCTAAAAATCAAGCAATCTTTGAGCGTTTATCGTCATTGTATGAAACTTCAAAGAAAATAAATACGATTAATATTGAGCTTCGTTCGGCGGAAACATTCATGGCGGACACTCAAATACTCTCGATCACTCGTCAGGAATTTAGTGCTAACTTAGATAAAATAAATACATATTCTTTACAAATAAATCCTGATTATACAATCGATTATAACAGTCAAATATCATTTGACGGCGTTTACACCCGTGTTGAAAGAGTTCGTTCACTTGTCGCCGCGAGGTCTGCAAGGTCACCGGATGACTCAACTTGTGATATCGTGAAACAATCTAAATACTCGATCAAACTACCTCCAATTCAGATCCCATTTTTTGATGGTAGGATTGAAAACTGGCCTGTTTTCTACGAATCATTTAAGTCAAACATCCATAGTAATATAAATCTTACGGATTCTCAACGAGTGCAATACTTAATGGGTAATCTGAAAGGAAACGCATTACAAATTACTGCCGGAATTATTCCATCGGGCGAAAATTATAAATCCATTTGGAACAGTTTGGTTCAAAAGTGTCAAGATAAACGAACACTAGGGTCACATTACATGTCTAACATACTAAACATTAAACCTGCAAGTAATAATTCCACCTCTTTAAATAGTTTTATTGAAAGTTTTCACGCGTCTGTTTCGGCACTAGAACAATTAAAAATTAACGACTTAAAGGATTTCATACTATTAAATTTAGCTTTGAAAAAATTGGACCCCGCTACCTTACATTTATTTGAGATGCATATGAGAGAGGAGGAGATTCCAACTTATACGGATTTCGTTGAATTCATAAAATCGCAAGTTAAAATATTGGATAGAACTGTTTCGTCTCGAACTGTATCAGTGAACAAAAATAATTATCGTAATCAGTCACGTGATAGTACGGTGCATACCTTTGTTGCCTGTGACAATAACCAAACTTGTTCACACTGTAATGGAAGTGATCATTGGAAGCTTTATATGTGTCCAACATTTCAAGCACTATCAGCCAATTCACGTTTGGACTTTATTAAAAACAAACGTGGATGTGTAAACTGTCTTAGCTCAACACACACGGCTTCGCAGTGTAAATCAATACATACTTGCAGGACATGTAACAAGAAACATCATTCGCTTTTACATCTGGAGCAAACTACTCAACGGTCGGGATCGAGCGACGCTGTGCCTAGTTCCACGCATTCACAACAGGTGGCGCTGTGTGCATGTTCACGCGTAGGTACAGATTTACCGCGCACAACCGTATTACTGTCGACCGCACAAGTATACGTTGACAACAGATATAATAAATATGTTTCTGTAAGATGTTTGATCGATAACGCTTCGCAAAACAACATAATTACGTCAGCTTGTTGTAAGAGACTTCAATTGAATATTATACCGCTTTCAAATTCATTTATAAAAGGCGTAGGAACCTCTTCGCGGCCTATTATAGGTTACGTTGAGATAACAGTTACTGCTAAAAATAAAAATAATTCCTTTAAAATAACCGCTCTTGTGGTTGACTGCATAACTGACAAATTACCATCTCACTTTGTTGATACCTCTGCAGTGCAACATTTGTTCAAATTACCGCTGGCCGATCCCCTGTGGCATGTGCCTGGCGATGTTGAACTACTTCTTGGGGCAAAGCTGTTCCCATATTTATTACTAAACAATAAAATTATTTCACCTACCGCGCCATCCGCTATTGAAACCGTGTTCGGTTATATTCTTATGGGTGAAGTACCCGCTAGTTTATTTAATAATAAAAACGAAGTACCCACTAGTTCGTTTAATAATAAAAATAATATCGCTGATTTAAATACCGCTTCATATTTTTCTACCGCGTTGAATATAGATGATTCTCAATGTTTTCTGTCGTTAGACGAATCTTTACATAAATTCTGGAACATTGAAGAAATACCCTCAAAATCTTTTATGAGTCCCGCTGAACGGGAATGTGAACAGCTGTACGTTTCTACGGTGTCACGTGACTCCAGTGGTAGGTACTGTACTGCGTTACCATTTTGTAAGAATCCAGATTCACTCGGAAATTCTTATGCTGTCGCTTATCGACGTTTTATTCACTTGGAAAAAACTAAGCTTCGCGACCCTGCCTTGCGCGCTAGTTATAACGAAATAATCCAAGAATACCTTAATCAAAATTATTTAACTGAAACTACACCTAGGGCTGCTGATCAGACTGTAGGTTATTATATACCGCATCACCCTGTTATTAGGAATGATAAACAAACTACTAAAGTTCGCATCGTCCTTGACGCGAGCGCCAAGTCTCATAATGGCGTGTCATTGAACGATTTGTTACACACAGGGCCTAATCTACAGGCTGACATATTTTTATTACTTTTAAATTTCCGATTATTCCCTATTGCAGTCACAGCTGATATAAAACAGATGTATCTCCGAATTGCTGTTATGGATGAGCATCGAAAATATCAGAAAATATTGTTTCGGTTTAATACCGCTGAACCTGTTCGCGAATTTCAATTTAACCGAGTGGCGTTTGGCCTTAAGCCCAGCCCATATTTAGCAATGCGGACAGTCCGTCAACTATCAGAGGATGAAAAACATCGATTCCCGCGCGCATCCATTGTCGCTTCGCATGAGTTATACATGGATGACTTGGCTAACTCGACCTCCACTCTGGAGGAAGCCAAGATTCTCTCCGCTGAACTTATCGCCTTATTTAAGGCTGGGGGCTTTGACCTTACTAAGTGGGCAAGTAATTCCTTGGAACTACTGGATTCTATTCCACACTCCAACCGCTCTTCTATTAACTTTTCTGACGGGGATAACTTAAAGATTCTTGGACTCAAATGGATTCCTTCCGAGGATTGTTTCACCTTTACTACATCTAACTTGGATAAAAGTTGTACTAAACGTTCCATACTTTCCACTGTTGCCCGTCTGTGGGATGTTCTGGGTCTAGTGGCTCCAGTGGTTTTATTCGCGAAATTACTCATAAAGGAATTATGGAAATTAAACACAGATTGGGATGAAACTCCACCCGATTCTATTGTACTTATCTTTCAAAAGTTTAAAGAGCAACTGCCTTTACTTTCCTCTTTAAAACTGCCGCGTCATGTAGCCGTTACTATGGGTTGCGTGACAAATATAGTAGGTTTTGCTGATGCCAGCTTGAATGCATATGGCTGCGTCATATACTTACATGCTACTGACACAAATGGCAACGCACACGTAACTTTGGTGTGTGCTAAATCCAAGGTTGCACCTGTCAAGGTCGTATCTCTGGCTCGTCTAGAGCTTTGCGCCGCTGTACTCTTGTCAAGCTTAATTAAGTTAGTTTATGACACTTACCGCTCTCGTACCGCTATTAATAAAATATTTGCATTTTCTGATTCTACAATTACTCTTTCATGGATTCATTCCTCACCGCACAAATGGAATATTTTTGTTAGCAACCGCGTCGCTAAGTGTCAAGAAAACCTTGATCCTAAGCATTTTTTCCATATTAACGGAAAAGAAAACCCTAGTGACTGTTTGTCTCGAGGTCTTCTACCTGAGCAGCTACTAAATCACAATTTGTGGTGGCATGGACCTGAGTGGCTTCTACGCCCAACTGCTGAGTGGCCTATCAGTCCGTTTGTTTCCTCATGTAGCGAGCAGTTGCCTGAGTTTAATAATAAATCGCTAACCTTAGTATCTACTGTATCAGAACCTAACTTAATATATAGTGTTAGTCAAAAATTTGCATCATTAAATAAGATACTGCGCATAATTGTTTACATCTTAAGATTTTTGCATTTTATTCCTTATGACAAGTTAAATAAGACAACTACTGTCCGGGAACTAGGTACCGCTGAAATTTATTTAATTCGTTGCATTCAACAATTTCACTTTTTAGATATTTACGTCGAAATTAAAAGTAAAAAACTTCGCTCGCAGTTTAAAAAACTAGATCTCTTTATAGACGAGCATGACATAATAAGAATCGGTGGCAGGTTGTCAAATGCGAACCTTCCTTATGAAGCTCAGCATCCCGCTCTTTTACCTAAACATGATAATTTTACACATGTCTTAATAGACTATTACCATCGCATTTATTGTCATGCTGGTGTAAGCCTTCTTAGCAGTCTGCTACGACAAAAATATTGGATCCTCTCTTCTAGAGGTGTCATCAGACAAAGAGTACACGCTTGTAACTTTTGCTTTAAAGTGTCACCTTCTCACCCCAGCCCAAAGATGGCTGATTTACCCGCTTGTCGCGTACAAGAGACTAAAGCTTTTGTGCACACGGGTGTGGATTACGCTGGTCCCATTAAAGTCACGTTATGTAGACGCAGAGGTCAAAGAAGTCAGAAGGCTTACATTTGCTTATTTGTTTGTTTCGTTACCAAAGCAGTTCATATTGAGTTGGTTACTGACGTGTCATCGGACACTTTCATTTCCGCTTTTAAAAGATTCATTTCCCGAAGGGGACCTGTTTCCAATTTATATTCCGACAATGGAACAAATTTCGTTGGAGCCAAGGCTCAACTGCAAGAACTACTTGCTAACCGCTACCGCATAGAGTGGAAAATGATTCCACCCCGCGCTCCCCACTTTGGAGGGTTGTGGGAATCTAATATTAAATCTATTAAAACTCATTTATACCGTGTCATCGGTTCTCAGCTTCTTACCTATGAGGAACTCTCGACTGTTCTCACTGAAATTGAGGCAGTTCTGAATTCGAGACCGCTCTGTGTCCTGACTGAGGATCCTTACCCAGAACCGCTTACTCCCGCTCACTTTATAATGGCTTCCCCGTTGACTTCGTTGCCTGTCGTGAACGTTCCCGAAACAACGAAGTCTCTAACTTGCCGCAAAAAATTGCTTGACCAAATGGTTTGCAGCTTTTGGAGAAGATGGCGGATAGAATATTTACATAACTTACAAGTTAGGCAAAAATGGTTGGATGCCGTGGACAATGTTAGGATTGGTGCAGTGGTTCTCATGCATCAAGATGATGTCCCTCCTTTACGTTGGCCAATGGGCATAATCACCGAGGTTTTCCCCGGCAAAGATGGGACAACCCGCGTTGCTATGGTGAAGACATGCAGTGGCTCTTTCAAGCGACCCATTGTTAAACTCTGCCCGTTGCCTTCCCAATGATTTCACCGCGTAATTAATATCACGTAATTTTAGTCGTAATTAATATATTTCAATTGTTTTCTTTTCTCTCTTTCTTTTAATCCGCTTTAACGCAATTCCTTTCCCTTTTTTGAGAATACTACATATCCTCAAACCCGGGCAGGATGCTTGCGCAAGTTTTTATATTACAAGTTTCTCTCTATTAAATATCCGAACGAAAACGTCAACCGCTTTATTCTGTCATGGCGCCAAATGCCTATCCATCTATCCCTCTCCCTATCATTACGTCCATACGCGACAGAAAGAGAAAGCGCCAACCGACAACCGTTTCCGGGCTACGTGGAATCAAGACGCTCCAGCAGAGGGACAGAGATTCAACTTCACTTGTAATCGAACAGTCACCCGCACCGCAAGCTATACCGCTAAGCTTCGCGACGCGCTCTCGCCGCGAAACATACCAATTTACGAGTGTCGGCCGACACAAAACCAGGAAGAAGCAGGGAAACAAAAAGTTACCGGACGCCGCGCCGGTCTACATATCAGCACGGCACATTCAAAAACACCAAGTAAGTCCTTAATTGTTTCCTACCCCCTTGTGTGCAGGCGACATGACATTCGTTCCCGAATAATAATATTACACAACGCTTATTGGTCCTTCGACAGCCGCAATAACCCAACTTATTCAACAATACCTTTAATTTCCCTACGTTTTGATAAGTTTTTGGCATTTGTTTGTCGCCGAGATGAGACTGTGACTAGATTTTGAACGTTTTAAATTACGAGAATTGGCCTTCAGATGTATTGTGTGTGTTTTTGTCTGTGCTAAATAAATGTATTTTCTTTCTTTCTTTCATATAAAACTTTTGACTTTACCTACTGAAAAAAATTTCTTCCAGGTTGGACCGACCAAACACGATCAGACTCTACGAAAAAACGTTTGGACCTATAGCGGCTGCGCGAGGCCTCACCCTGCCCCCATTCGACGATGCCTTCTACAACGTGTCAATTATGTTGGTCAACTGCCACGAGTCCATTTGCCCGTCGTTCAGTACCCCTCCTAATGTTGTCAACGTCGCTGGGTATCATATGGATGAGAATATTCCACCATTACCGAAGGTAAGTGGCACCGGTAACTGAAAAGTTGTGTGGAAATCGGTTGTCATGGTATGTCATGTGTTACGGAGAAATGAGGAAAATGTCGTGAGAGTGTTGAGTATGAATGTCGGCTATAAGAGTAGGGGAAGACCAAAGAAACGATGGATGGAATGTGTGAATGATGATATGGTTAGAAAGGGGGTTACTAACAAAATGACGATTAATAAACAAGTATGAAACAAAAAGACATGTTTCGCCGATCCCAAATAAATTGGGATAAGGGCAGGAGAATGATGAGAATGATGATGTCCTAGATAAGTGACTTGGTTAAAGGCCTTGAATAGGCTAGATGCCTAAAAAAATCTAATTAGTCCGTCAGTTAGATTATCAAAAAATATTGGAACCGTATTTTTTCTTTTGTCAATTATATAAAAAAATATGAAGATATCGCCCGTTAAAGTTCCGCGTGACGTCACGCCTTGCTACACTCCCAAATTTAAACGCGCTTCTTTGTAAATTTTTGTTTGATTGACAAAAGAAAAAATACGTGTCAATCTCTCTCCATAAAGTCTCAATAAAGTTCAGTTTACGAAAATGAAATGAATGAAAAAAATGAAATGAAAATGAAATCAACTTAATAACCACTGGGTTATTAAGTTGATTTCAGAGTGACTAGCATTATTGAAAATGGTATAAAAATGTTTGAAGTTGTAGCGTAAACGTTATTTCAAGTTAATCAAATATCAACTTTATTGCAGTCAATAAAGTTGATATTTGATTAACTTGAAATAACGTCAATTTGAAACATAAATAAAATTTTAATATAGGTAACATCGTCAACGTTTAGTACCTAAATAAAGGAAATTGAATCGGCAAAAAAAACAAAAATTGACCAACTGACACACGAGTCTTGAGAATTGAGGTTTGGAGAATTGATCCTCGACTAAAATCTTCTCTATGTGTCACAGGACCTGCAAGATCTCCTGGACGGCTCTCCGCAGGGCGTGGTGTACTTCAGTATGGGCTCGGTGTTGAAGTCAGCCTCATTTAAACCACCTCTACGCGCGGCGCTGCTGCAGCTATTCTCCACACTGCCCTACACCGTGCTGTGGAAGTTCGAAGAGCCGCTCACCGGCCTACCGCCCAACGTGCACGTGCGAACCTGGATGCCACAGCCAAGCATTCTCGGTAAGCACCATGTTGCACTAAGTGGGTTGACGAAGGCAACACTTATCTGTGATAATTATGGCATAAGTTAGTTTTTGACAAGACCTAAGTATGTTGATTTTGAAACGGACTTCAAAAAAAAGGAGGAGATTCTCAATTCGGATGTTTATATATTTTTTTTTCGTAAAGATCTGATGACGAGTTTAAGAAAGAGAGAGAGAGAATAAATGCCGGAAAAACAACCGCGATTGCTTTATTTTTTAAACATACAACCGACTTCCAAAAAAACACAAAGTAATTTTTCACGTTGTTGTGTTTTTTTTTGGAAGTCGGTTGTATGTTTCTTTTTAGATAAGGCTTTTGTTTATCTTTGATTAGGGCTTTTTTTTTTGTGGATGGGATATCATCAAATGACCCCTCCCGCTCTGGGTGGAGCGGAAGGGAGTGTCAGACTCTTACTGACTAAAACCCACCCGTGTTCCATCCTTAGCCCTTTCTGTTCCAGGGCAGCGGTAACCCTTTCGGACGATTTGATAAGGGCTGTGTTTATCTCTGGCCAGTCCTTCCCTGATGAAGCCTATGTTGTTTTGACGAGGCCTACGTCGGTCTTTGTTCGTCGGTATCTGTGTTGATCTTCAGCAAAGCCTTTGACATGGCCTTCAACATAAAAACATAATTACGAGACAAGTCAAAAATATGAATATGCTATAAAAATAAAAAATATAATTTGTCTGCAGCTCACAAGAACGTCAAGCTCTTCATTACCCATGGTGGTCAGTTGAGTTCGTTGGAAGCTATCAGAGCTGGGGTCCAATTACTAGCAGTGCCAGTCTTTGGAGACCAGCCAAGCAATGCTGAACGTGCGAAGCGGTATGGATACGCGCTCAAAGTGGATTTCGGGCCGGATATGGTTCCAGAACTTGGAGTAGCTTTGAAGGAGATGCTCAGTAATGATAAGTAAGTCAATATCAAATTTGGAGAGTCGGAAAACTTTCAATAGAACTACGATGTACGTAGTTTTCTAAAAATATTTATAATTTTCTAGCCTTTTTAGGCAAAACCACACCGTACCTTCTTATTCTGTATATTATATATAACCTGATATTGAAAACTTGCGGCAAATCGACCGCGTGTACCCGTGTCGCTCACAGACTTGAGCACTATATGCTTCCCTCGCAGATGGCTTGTCTCCCGTGTTATAAGCCGCCATAGCCGAAATTCGATCTGGGGGACTATTATAATAACAGCTTTTTGATAAAAAAATACTTTTTGTTGCAGATACTCGAAGCAAGCGAAGCACCTCTCCCATTTGTTCCAGGCTCGTCCAATAACGCCTAAGCAGACGATCAAGCATTACATCACACTCGCGATTGAGACCAAAGGTTAGACCATCTATTCCTTTACATTCGTGACTAGGATCTCAGACCAATCAATCGCAGTCCACTGCTGGACATAGGCCTCTCCCATGCTGTGCCACTACACCCTGTCCTCCATCTTCCGCATCCAGTCTGTCTCAGCCACCTTTTTGAGGTCGTCTGTCCATCTAGCTAGGGGGCATCCCACACTACGCTTGCCGATCATCGGTCTTCACTCCTGGGGGTCTACTCTGAAGTGCAAAGTGCGAATGTTCGGATCGGACCGACACATGGCCGAACCGAATATTATTGAAAAATGCGAAAAAAGTTCAGATCGGCTCAGTTGGGTCGGGACCATAGTCGATATTCGAAAGAGTGTAGGAGTGTAGGATCGGAACCGACCGAACCAAATTGTAACTTCCTAGCAGGAAACGGCCGAACATTCGGCCGATACTACTTCGGAGTAGACCCCTGGACTCGTCTCCTTCAACAAACATGTCCAGCCCACTACCTCTTCAGCTTGCCATGATTTTATCCTTCAAAGAAACTCCTAGCATAGCCCGTTCCTTACCTTAGTCCATTCTAGCTTTATTTTGTCTCAACAACCGACTTCCATAAAAACACTACAAAGTGAAAAATTACTTTAATTTCGGAAGTTGGTGTCTTTGGTTTTTGTATTTCGTTTTTCGCCACCGACTTCCGAAATTAAAGTTATTTTTCACTTCGTAGTGTTTTTATGGAAGTCGGATGTTTTTTTTTTTTGTAAAAAAGTTTTTATTTTTCACTTTTTTGTAGTGATATTTTATTTTTTATTCTTGTTGATTTTTCAAAAACCGCCGATTTTGATAAAAAAATTATGGGACCATTTGGGAAGTACCTATACCCTTTCCAACAAAAAAAGATTTTTTCAAATTGATTGGCAAGGAACGGAAATACGCGCGAACAAACATAAAAAAAAAATATTAACATCCGAATTGAGAAACTCCTCCTTTTTTAGACGTCAGTAAAAAAAAAAATATTATCTACATCCTAAAGAAATTCCTGTACAATATACACAGCGGCAGCACTGTCCGACGATTCACCGCGGCTGCACCATTCTATAGGGAATGGCGCAGTATTGAGTATAGCCCACAGGCTGCTCGTGTGAAACGTAGTGCAGTACGCTCTGAAAAAAGTCATTTTACTGAATAACGAGCAAACCTGCGAGCCAGCATGCTCGCTCTAACCGACCAAACCTTAGTAACTCGTGTAACTTATTTTACAGGAGCATACCATCTGCGCTCTCTATCTCTGAAGTACAGCTGGTACGAGCGCTGGATGCTCGACTTCGTGCTCGTTCTGCTCGCAGTGCTCGCCGCTCTCATCGCGCTTGTGACATTCTTGATCAAGACTGTTATTAGAAAACTTTCGGGGACGAAGACTTACAACGAAAAAGGAAGCAAGAAGAAGAGGCATTAATGTTAAGATAAAAAAACAGCCGTTAATGTTAAGATAAAAAAAAGCCGTTAGTGTTAAGATAAAAAAAAACAGCCATTAAGAGCGTTTACAACGTACGGCATTTCATACAAACTTTCAAGTCCTTGTTTTTAGAAATGCATGAACCGATTTTAATGAAACTCCATACGCATAAGCAGAATACATAGGTCTAAAAAGTGACTTAAGAACATTTTCGAAATGTCTTATTTAAAAAAAAAAATAGGAAATCTCTGTTTCAATGGAAAATTTTAAATCGGTCTAATTTAGCTGTAACACTATTTTTCGAAAATGTTCTCAATTAACTTTTTAGATCTATTTATATCCTGCTTATGCGTAGGAAGTTTCATTAAAATCGGTTCATGCATTTCGAAAAACAAGGACTAGAAAATTTGTATGAAATGCCGTACGTTGTCAACGCTCTTAATATTAAGATAAAAAAAACAGCCCTTAATGTTAAGATAAAAAAAAAACAGCCGTTAATGTTAAGATAAAAAAAATAGCCGTTAATGTCCCACTATTGGGCAAAAACCTGCCTCTACTCTCTTTTCACCTGGCTCAGAGCTCAAAGACCAATCTTTATGAAAGGAGTCCAGCATAGCTAATCACAACCACTCGATACGCTTCCGTACCGTATCGAAAATCAATCAATGTTATCGTAGGAGTCCTCTAAACGCTGTTCACAAGTCAAAAACTTGAAAATTTGGTCAGTTCAAATTAAATAGACGACCGCTATTCTTCCAACGGCTGTTTGCTGGCTGTCTGAATAATTTTAAAGGATATTGCTAATCCATTGCTTCATATGTTCAAAAAATGTGTCATGTGTCTGCTCAACAACGTAAATAACGCAATGAATGTTGTTGAACTGTCAAAATGAAACCGATTCCGATTGATCGTGTGTTACGCAATTAGGGTGCTGGTTATCGAGATGTGTCATTTTCGATACGATAGCCTGTCGGATGGTTGTTAATAGCTATGCAGGTCATCCCGCCATCTCCGTCTGGGCCTGCCGCGATGTCGTTTGCCTTTAAGCATTGATCGTCTGACATACGGCAGATGTGAACTTTGTCCAGTTATTTAAGTTTATGTTAAGATATTGTAAATACATAGAAGGTTTTTTGCCTACGTCATGATTGTGTTTTATTTCATCATCGTTGTCATAAGCGAATCATTCCAATGCATTTTGGGGACATCGCAAGACTTCTCTTGGGACTGGTTTCTCGAACGAAAATGGTCAAGCGTAAGTAAACTGTTGCAATTGGATGTTGATAAATCATTACACCAATCACAGAGTAAACTAAACGCGCTTGACAATTTGTGACAATATTTTTTTTTTTTTTTAAACGTTGCCCCACACTAGGAATTTCTCCTGTGTCGTGGGTGCGTTTACAGAGATATAAAGTTATAAATCAGCCAGACCCGGAACAACTAATTGTAGGTCATACAAATATTTGTTCCTTGCGGGAATCGAACCCGCGACACGCAGCGCATCAGTCAATCGCGCCGTCTGATAATCTACTTTAAAAAAATAAGTCGGGTTTTCCTTCCTGACGCTATAACTCCAGAACGCACGAACCAATTGCCACGGTTTTGCATTCGTTGGAAAGGTCTCGGGCTCCGTGAGGTTCATAGTTTTTTTTCGGTCAGAAAATATGGAAAAAGGAGTAGTGTAGGAGTAGTGTAGGAGTGGGGTAGGAGTAGGGTAGGAGTAGAGTAGGAGTAGTAGGGTAGGAGTAGGGTAGGAGTAGGGTAGAAGTAGGGTAGGAGTAGTGAAGGAGTAGGGTAGGGGGTAAGGTAGGGGGTAGGACACCACGCGAACAAAGTAGCGCCGGGCAGCTAGAAATAATTTATATGGCAAAACAACGTTTGCCAGGTCAGCTAGTTAATAATAATAATTTTCGTAACAGAAACTGGCCACTCAAAAGCCACACTATTTTAGCCCGTGATTTTAGCCATACGGTGCCAATAAACTATCGCACAATCCATTCTTCATTTCTTTGGATTTTCATTATTTATGACTACAAGTATCAGTAGTCTGGTGGTAGAAGACCAAATATTAAATTATGTTGCTAGCATATTGTCCGCTACTTAATAATAGATGGCGCTATATTCAATACACACACGAGGAATGTCTTAATATTATAAAATTAGAATAAAAACGTCTACAAAAAAAAAACGTAAATATCCAATAGCAATATATCCAAACCAGCACAGATTGATTATATTTGTTTCTGTGGTATCAATCTTTTACACTAAAGAGGTTTTGCTATTCGTTAATAGATGGCACTCGGCACTCGTTGAATTGAATGCAATTCATTGTTGTAGAGCTTCGTCTGGCCAAGTTAAAGAATCCAAGGTTTGAAGAAAAAATAATTCAGTAATTCCTAGTATAAATTGGGTTGTGTACCCTATGCTATTCAATCGCATTTTTTAACCGACTTCTAAAAAAGGAAGAGGTTCTCAATTCGGATGTTTGTATTTTTTTTTTTTTTTATGTTTGTTCGCGCATAACTCTGTCGCTTGCCAACCGATTTGAAAAATTCTTTTTTTGTTGGATAGGGTATACTTTCCAAATGGTCCCATGAAAATTTTCACTTTGTAGTGTTTTTATGGAAGTCGGTTCTTTTTTTTTTGTAAAAAAGATTTTTATAAAATGTGCAGACTGAAGCTTAGCTGGGAAATGCACCTTTAATGATAATATTTCGATGCTTTTCGGTTTACGTTCAAAGATTTAGTAAGACATCCATTGAGGTTGGAACACACCACTTCTCTCCGCACAGTCGGGTGTCAAACGCAGGATGCACAATTGATGACATCCCTGCATTGTGAATAGGGGTGTCAGAATTCAGAAAATACATTTTTATTTCATTAACTTTGTTATTCTTCTGACTGACCCCAAAGTAGTGGCGACAAGGCTAGGCAGATGATGGTTTTTTCTGACTACTTCGTTGCTCTAGCGCGACTGCTGTGTATAATCAGCCTATAACGTCTCCACTGCTAGGACACAGGCCTCAGCCAGGTCTCTGCCAGATGGAGTGGGCCGTAATCCACGACGCGGGCCCAGTGTGGGTTGGCAGGTGTAGAAATTCTAAGACACATTATGTGGTCTTCGAATTTTTGGGTTTTAGGGCATGACGGTTTCCTCTCGACGTTTTCCTTCACCGTTTTGAGAGCAGTAGTGATGAAATTATTTACACAAAGTATAGTGCCTGTCTGGGTTCGAACCCACGACATACAGCTCGTAAGTCGCGGGCCGTACCACTGGGCCACTACTCTACTGCTAAATATAGGGTCCTGTTATATTGGTTCGATCTCTCTGTATTGACTATCGTATCGATATAATCCTATTTGTTTCTTTCTATGTACCCTTGTTACTACTATGTGTATTTAGTATGTGTCAAACTTGTATTGTGTAAATGCTTATTATTATTATTATCTCTGTTTTACCATAACGAATTTTTTGTGTCACCCCATATTAAAAGAAAATTTTAATATATGTCCTTGAGAAATGATTGTGAACTATTTATTTAACTCCACGTAAACAACGTGGCATCCCTGACGTGTTTGCGGACATTTTTTCTACATTTTGGCACCTCACACCGACTGTACGCTGTCCAAGTTATAAGCGAAGAGCGGTTATGACGTGTAAAAAAAAAAAATATTCAAGAATAAAGTAAAGTAAAACTATGATTTACATTAATTACAACCGAGGAAACTTAAATTCTAACTGTAATATAGACCTGCCTGATCTAGGCTTATGAAAAACCTGTGTTTCAGGCCATCAATTTACATCAAACATTAATTAAAAAGAAGACAACAATAAATGTATTAGAAGCTAAATTGAAAAGAAGGTATAATATTTACAGAGGCTGTGTTAACAATTGCATCTTTCAAACAAACACAGTCTTCAATGCAAAGGTATAAACTAAATAAAAAATTCCTGGAATAGTCCGCATAGTCTACCAACCTCTTTAGGATGGAGTAGGCTCCAAATTACCTTAAGAGCGCGTACAACGGTCCGCTAGCACTAGCTTTAAAAAAACGTTTCTTATTGAGACACGAAGCAATTAAATACGACATATAGGAATGTGGCCGCTTTTCTTTAGATCGAATTTTGTTGCTTCGTGTCTTAATATGAAATTTTATAAAAGATATTAGAAAATTCTAGACACATTTACCGAGGTCGCTGATTGAACAGATTTTCATAATTCCTTCTCAGTCACGAGATAATATTTTTTTAAAGGAGTGGCGTTATTGGACCCGTGAGCACCCTCTTAACATTACATTCGTCTTGCCGACTTTATTCCCAAAGGCCAGGCAAAGGTGTGTGTGTGTACATCCACATTTCATCAGCTATGACATGAAGGCTTATTTAACAGAAGGCTAGCCTGTTGCCATCATATACGCATCGAAACGAGTGTCTGAGGCCACTACAAGAGGTACAATATTAAACCACTGTTGCTTATGCCATACGCCCATATTTTGTCGAAGACACCTAGCGATCCCTTGCACTCAAGATATGACCAGTAACTGTCGATTAAAATTTGTGGTACATTTTCTGTGGATTAATGGTATGTTGGTAGGTTACTCACGTGGGAGTGTGAACCAGTAGTAAAAGAGCTTTTTATTGTGAAGAAACTCGTCCGGGTAAATAGAACTATAACTATTTCGAAAATCAGAGCTGTAATAGCTTCAACTCGCACAGTGTCACAGCACTATGCTCAGCGATCGCCGTTGCCAGGTACATAAAACGTTACAGTTTTGTCCAGGGATGGTAACGCTCCAGAAAGGTCTCTGGTACATTGTAATGTCCATAGGATACAGATAAATATTAGTTTAGTCCTGTCAAATTACTCAGCGCCTGACGTAAATTGACGTATTTTAAGCAGCGATGTTTTTAATAACGTCAAATCTATCTATGGAGTATCTTAATTTGACAGGACTAAACTAGTATTTTATCTTCAGTCCTTTTCTTAATGAAATAGAAAGAAAAACATGCACAGAACTAAACTACATTTACGTGCAGTGCATCTTTTTCTTTCTATTTCATTAGGAAGATAAATATTTAGTTTATTTCTGTCAAATTAGTCAGCGCCTGACTTAAAATGACATATTTTTAGTAGCCATGTTTTTAATCACGTCTAAACTGTCTATGGTTAGCTATCATAATTTGAGAGAACTAAACTAATATTTATTTTCTGTCCTTTTCTTAATGAAATAGAAAGAAAAAGATGCACTGAACTTAAATTTAGTTAAGTTTGTGAACAAGGGAATCGGCGCCATTGAGTCGTAATTCAAAAGCTTTCATAATGTGTCGTACGTCACTTTGGCTCTGCTGCAGTTATTAGAATTCGCGCCGCGTTCACGCATACAAGTCAAGTTTAAAGAATTCGCCGCTGCGCGCATGGCAACGTTGTTTTAATTTTTTAATATTCAATCCGTGCTTGTTATGTGTTTAGTTTTTTTTACTGTTTTTGCACATTTTTTAATCTGATTCTTAGCCACATCATATGTTGCTAAGCGACCAACATTCTTTATTACAAAGGATTGGATACGAAATTCTTCAAGGTATTCAACATGACGCGCCTTCACAAATTTTCCTCGAAAGGTTAGGTAGACGTGTATCGTTTACCCTATATACGTTTTGCAAGGTGAGTCCATCATTATCATCTGCCTAGTCTCCTCCGAACTACGCTGAGGTTGGCTTTCAGTGTAACTCGATGCAGCTGAATACTGGAGCGACTGGCAATCTGACCTCCACAAAATCAAAATCAAAATCAAAAGTCATTTATTCAAATTAGGCTGAGAATAAGCACTTTTTGAACGTCAAAATTACAAAAGACAGTCCCCCAAAAACGCCCGCCCTTCACCACTTCCTAGTGCTATCGCTGGGAAGAAGAAGTGGCGCAACAAACTCCCCAGCAGCACAGCTGTCTGTTCAATTTAAAAAAAATACTTGCTTCTATACAATACTAGGTGCTTATGTTCGGTAATTAACATTACAAAGCCAGAACATAAAATTTAATTATTTGCCATAATATGTCAGCTAGCCACGCCAATATACCAACAAATATAATAAAAACTATACGTACTCAAGCTAAAAAATAATTAATTAAAATGTAAATAAAAAAATTTACTAGCCAAATAAAAGCCTCCAGGCATAAAGGGCGTGACAGCTTACACATTTATGCATTGCTGGGTTCTAAGACCTGGCAGTAAGCTAATTCTGGAGAAGGAACATAAACATTGTCTTGCGTTAAACTAGGGTGACCAACTATTCTTATCGTCTAAGTAGTCGTTGATGGAATAGTATGCCTTTGAACAAAGGTTGGATTTTAGTTGAGCTTTAAACGCATTAAAACGCAAGTCTAGAACAGAAGAGGGTATCTTGTTATAAAAGGTTATACCAAGCCCAACAAATGAGTTATGAACCTTATGAAGCCGGTGAAAGGGGGCACGTAGTTTGTCCTTATTTCTAGTGTTAACACTGTGAATATCACTATTTTTAGTGTACAAGTGTAAATTTTGCCTAATATATAAAATGTTGGCAAGGATGAATTGTGATGCAACCGTGAGAATACCAATATCTTTAAAGAAATCTCTTAGAGAAACTCTGGCACCTAACTGGTAAATTGCTCGAACAGCTCGCTTTTGAAGGACAAATATATTTTGTATATCAGCGGCTTTGCCCCACAGCAGAATACCGTAGGACATAACGCTGTGAAAATAACTAAAATAGACTAAACGAGCTGTATCAACGTCAGTGTATTGTCTTACTTTCCTGACGGCGTAGGCAGCCGAACTGAGCCTTCCTGCTAGACTTGATATATGAGGTCCCCACTGAAGTTTGGCATCTACTGTTAGACCTAGAAAAATTGCCGAGCCTACAGTTTCAAGCACCTCTTTATCTAAGACGATGTTGGGTCCTAGGTTTCTAACATTCGGTAAGGCGAACTTTACACATTTGGTTTTCTTGGCATTGAGAACTAAGTTATTTGACGTAAACCAATCTGTAACTATTGAGAGTGCACTGTTTACGTCGTCAAAATCTTGTCTATTCCTGTCTACTTTAAAAATAAGAGAGGTATCATCTGCAAACAGTACAACACCAAACACCACAACCCAGTTACTGGGTAACACGATGCCCCTTGGTAAGACTGGTTGTCAAACTTACTGGCTTTTAGCTACTCGTAACAATTGTCAAAGATACCTATCTAAGATCTGTCAATAGTCCAAAATACACTAATCGCTAATCATCACCTGCCTTTTCCCAACTATGCATGTTGGGGTCGGCTTCTATTCTAACCCGATACAGCTGAATACTAGCACTTTTCATGGAGCAACTGCTTATCTGACCTCCACAGCCCAGTTACTGGGTTACACGATGCCCCTTAGTAAGACTGGTTGTCAGACTTCTAGGCTTCCAACTACTCGTAACAATTTTTGACAGTTGTTACGAAACTGTCAAAGATTGACCAAATTGACCGTGGTTCAAGATAAACTTGGCAATGGTTTACTGACGAAATCTTCGCTAATGTGGGTATGTTAACAAGAATCATCTGTCGTCGAAATGTCTTAAAAAATGTCCATCAGTCAATCGTCAAGAGCTGTGCGTTTAAATATAAAATGACCTAAATCTTCAGCTGGCATGTCGAGACAAGCTGTCATGTTTTTGTTTATTTTTCGGGTATACAAGTTATTTGTTGGGCTCACCCCCTATTACATGGAACTTAAACATAACTGGCGATATGTGTGTGTACTGTGTGTACAGACGCCAGCACATCAAGCTACTACAATCTGTCAAATGTCTTTAATAGATTTTCAACTTTATCGTTGAAGGATTAAGGTTCAAGGTTGATTGGAAAATTTTGACAGTTTCGGGTAGCTTGACCTGCTGGCGTCGACCCCGCGGTTTCACCCGCATAAGTGTCGATCCCGTGAGAATGTCGTGATAAAAAGTATATAACACAAGTATCAGAATAACACATATAGAATACTTTTTCTTTTTTACATATAAGCTATATTACTGTAAAGTTCCATTAAAATCCGTTCAGTAGTTTATGCGTGAAAGAGTAACAAACATCCATCCATTCATCCATCTCTCCGTCCTCACCAACTTTCGCGTTTATAGTCATAATATTAGTAAGAAATTCCACACTAATTTCACCAACAGAACCTCACCTTTACCCGACCTGATTTCGTCGCCATCAAGATATTACCGAACCAGCGCTGCTTAGCCCTCTAAGGCTAAAGCGTGCACATACAACTTTTCTCTCCGCCATACATGGATGGGAAACTCCCTTGTCTTATACGTCGAACACTGGATCGTGATAGGAGGATGATTCTGCAAATTCTGCAATGGAATCAATACAATGTCTGAAAATATAATGTTCCAAAGGAAGTATGTACAGACGCCAGCAGGTCAAGCTACCCGAAACTGTCAAATTTTCCCAATCAACCTTGAACCTTAATACTTTAACGATAAAGTTGAAAATCTATTAAAGAATTTTGACAGATTGTAGTAGCTTGATGTGCTGGCGTCTGTACTAGTATTTTTTCCAAATGAGTTCAAGTGCGACTGCTCAGCAACGATTTCTAGGTTCGATCGATAGGACCAAATCTACTACATAAATTACAAACGTTGCAATGGTCTTACAGCTGTGAGTTTTGGCAGATTTTGTATGGCTTTGTCAAATAATGCGGAGATCATTGTAGATCATAGTTTTATGGCGGTTTCCCTCAAGGAAATTCTCAGTTAAACTATCTGTTGTCTTAATTTGTGCTCGGTATATGGTAATGGATCAGTCTTTTGTCATAACTAATTGGCAAAATGTGAGTGTGCGTGTGAGAGCTATGTCCACCACACTCTAAAAAGTCAGCGTCCTGCTGCCAGTTTTACTTACAGATTTTTTTTTCCGAGAGTGGAGAGAACTGTCTAAATTCATTCCAAAATAGTCAAGCTAAAACCAGCTAAAATCAACTAAGAGCCAATAAATTTGATCTTAAAAGAAGGGAAGGTCCTGCAGCAAAAAGTGTGAAGCTCTAACTAATGTTAAAGAAAAAAGAACAAATAAAAAACAGAATAGCCCCATTCTGAATCAAAGAAGGGAATATAACCGGCAGTCAGGTCTGAGTCACGATGGAACACCGTCGTCTGTATATGGCAAGCGCCATGCTTTGCAAACACGCTGCATAGCGGGGTGGTACCGTACTGTTTAGTAGCTAAGGTGACTGGGACAATGATTAGATTAGATTAGATTCTATATTTGCCTGAAATATGGTATTTTACAGATTTTATAACACACACAATAGTTCTTCATATTCCGCCTACTAAATTCGGCATGCAAATATTGTGACAATAATAATAATTCTAATTATTATTATTGTCTGTAGCCCGACTGTCAAGCTGACAGTGAAAAAAAATTTTACTCCAATATTTTTTAGTATTTTTTACTATAAATAATCAAAAACTAATCTTTTGATATGGGTTCCTACACCATTTTTATGACCGGAATTACTACACCTTTAATATGGGTTTGATACTTAAGATCAACAGTCATGATGGACCTAACAATAGAGAAGAGAATATTATACAATGCTGACACGAAGTCGGGCACGACAAATTGAAACCACACACCCAACACCTTCAGGTTCGTCGCTCAGTTCCGCCTCGCAGTTGCCGGAACCAGCTCCAGACGTGAGTCCAGTAACACCGGCCGCTGCAGTTGCGTCGAGCTCGAGCGACGAATACTTTTCGCCGCCGACGACACCACCACCAGTACGTCGACGCGGAAGAGGCCGACCACCGGCCAGCTTAGGACTCCGAGGCCCACCGGCCTCTGATAGGGTCCCCGCTACCGGTGGAAGTGTGCAGCGCATGAGATGGACACAAACTGTCAATGAAAATGTCATGCGCGCATACTTTGGGGCTACAGATGGGGGAAGTAACTTGACTGCGTACCGTGGTCGGATGCTCTCTCTGTTTCAGGTGCTTGAGCCAGCTGTCAACGTGTCGGCGCAACGACTGTCGGATCAGGTGCGGGTCATCCAGCGTAACCATATGCTGGATGACGTTGTACTTGATCGACTTCGCCTCGAATCACGGAATAGCCACGTTACGCCTGATTCGTCATTGGTCGCGGTGCAACTGCAAAATCTACCCAGTTATTCATCGCGACCCAACCGCTTTGATGAAGAGGATGATGATGAGGCTATATCCGTGAGTTCCCAGTGCAATGTAAGATTGAGGAGCGCTTTGGAGGATGCTTTCCGTGAGTACCGATCTATTCCGCCTGAACTCAGACCACGTTTACCTCGTTTGCCCATGCACAAGAAAAACAAGGCACTGGTGTGTGCTCTGGACTCGCAGCTGTCGAATTACTTTAACGACAGCAAAGACCTGAACGATACCCATTCAATCTTGTACTGTGCAGCTGTTGCGGCATGTCGTGTAGCTCATGTCAAATTCCCGACCAGTGACAGAGCCACACGACCAAAACCAGCTGTACCAGCTTGGCAGTCCAGGATTGAACGTCGTATCGGGAAGGCTAGAGCACTCATCGGCAAGCTAATCTGCTTCAGGGAGGGCAATACTCGCCCCAGAGTGATGCGCTTTGTGAGGCGGGCGTTCTCGGGGACTGATATTAGTTCTCGAGATTATTTGTCCCGCGTCACAGAGCGTATCGACTTCCTGAAGCAGAAGATCTGTGCATGGGCAAACCGTATTCGTCGGTACAGGCGGAGAGTGGAGCGGTACACTCAGAATCGCACATTCCAGAGCGATGAAAGGTGGGTTTACAGGGATTGGGAGCGACCGGACCAAGATGTGACTGACACACACCTGCCAGATGATGACGCCATGTGTTCGTTCTGGCGAAACATCTGGTCGGTGCCTGTCAGTCACACTGAGGGTGATTGGACTGGGAAGATCGAGCGAGCGTGCGAACTAATACCAGAAATGGGGGCACTTATCATCAGCCCCCAAGATATTGCTCGTGCAGTTCGTCCGTTGCCTAACTGGAAATCTCCAGGGCCGGACGGACTGCACAACTTTTGGATAAAGTGGTTCCAAAGGTCGCACGCCCCCTTGGCATCCCAGTTCCAGTCAGCCTTAGAGTCTGGGTCGCTGCCCCAATTCTTAACGACAGGAATAACCCACCTGCTCCATAAATCAGGTAGTACCGCGGATCCCAAAAATTATAGACCGATCACTTGTCTACCGACGGTCTATAAAGTTCTTACATCCATCTTGAGAGCTAAAATTAATAAACATATAGACACCTACTCCATCATGTCTGTCTCTCAAAATGGATGTAAGAACGGGTCCCGCGGTACTAAGGAGCTACTTCTCATTGATATGGCCATTAACCAACAGGTTCGTCGTTCCCGAAAGGATCTGTCGACATGTTGGATAGGTTATAGTGGCTCGAATAGAAGACCAGATTACTCATCATCTCTTCTGTCTTCTGTCGATCCTAATAGGGACATTAATCACATTAATAGCTTCTTTGTGAATATTGGTGCTAATCTTGCTGAAAAGATTTCCCTAAATACAATTTTTTCTAGTCGAGATCACGACTGTACTGAATCCAATTCTTCAAATTCGCTCGTATTTCTGCCAACCGACGAGGACGAGATTCACCTTTTAATTAATAATTTAAAAGAAAATTGTGCGGTAGGAGTTGATTTGATAAGCAGTAAAATGGTTAAGAGATACGCAAACCTCCTCACGCCTCCTCTTACACATATATGTAACCTAGCTATCTCATCGGGGATCTTTCCTACGTTATTTAAGACAGCACTTATCAAACCGATACATAAAGCTGGAAAAAAAGACTGTGTAAATAATTACCGCCCCATTTCCATTTTACCAGCACTTTCCAAGGTCTTGGAACGCTTGTTAATTCGGCGTCTCACAAATTTTCTCGAGACAAACCAACTGCTATCTCCCGCTCAATTTGGCTTTCGAGCCGGTAGAAGTACTGATGATGCAGTCCACGAACTGCTACACTCTACTGTCACCAATATTGATGAAGGTAGAAAGTGTATTACAGTGTTCCTTGACCTTGCGAAGGCATTCGATACAGTGTCTGTTCCGCACCTTTTAAATAAACTAGATCGTCTCGGCATAAGGGGAATTCCGTTTAAATTGTTGGAGGACTACCTTACTGGCAGAATGCAGCGGGTTAAAGTAAATGATAGACTGAGTGACACTCTACCTATTAATTATGGTGTTCCTCAGGGAAGCATAATAGGCCCCACTCTCTTTCTTGTGTACATCAATGACCTCTGCCAACTCTCTCTCCATAACGGTAAAATTATTTCTTTTGCTGATGATACCGCCTTATTTTTCACTGGTGACAGTTGGGATGAGGCCTTTGACGCTGCACAATCGGGTCTAAACATCGTGTGTAACTGGCTCCAGAATAACGTCTTGACGCTTAACATTTCTAAAACTAAATATCTGACATTCGCACACAGAAGTAATCTCTTGCCACCGCCTTCTTTCACCATTACAGCTCACACGTGTGGTTCTGCCAATTCAGCCTCAGACTGTCAATGCCCTTCCCTCGAAAGAACTGACAATGTCAAATATCTTGGTTTAATCATTGATCAACATTTGACATTCAAAATACATATAGATCTCCTAGTGACTAGACTTAGGAAATTGATATACATATTTAAAAATCTCAAGCATGTGGCTGACCGTAGGACTATCAATATGGTTTACTATGCCTTATGCCACTCGCAAATTGAATACTGCATCACATCTTGGGGTGGTGCAGCGAAAACCCACCTATTGGTACTAGAACGAGCACAGCGTGCTATTCTTAAGGTTAGTGCCGGCCTACCCTACCATTTCCCAACAGTTGAGCTTTATAAAGAGTGGGATGTTCTGACGGTCAGACAAACTTTCATATTGCGCACGGTTCTTAAAAAACACTCCCAGCTACCGTTTGATCCCAACCTACTCGTTGGTAGTCGCCGCAAAGATAGAATATGTCCTACCTATCGATTGCACTCATCACTTTCCCACAAATTCTTCTGCTTTCTCGGACAACACCTATACAACAAAATAAATAAATCACTAAATATCTATCCTAAAACAAAATCTAGTTGCAATAAAGCCTTAAAAAATTATCTTAAATCGCTTGATTACCAAAAAACCGAGGACTTATTGATAGTACCCAAATAGGATCAAAACCCTAACTACCCCTATATTACCTCTTAGCTGTCACCCACCCATTTCTCGCAACACAGTCACACTAAACTGAACACTCGCTAATCATATCTACACCCTCACTCACAATCATTCTCAATCCGCACAGTCATGCATACACCTTATACACCCACACACTTATCATTTTAATCAATACACTTGGACATTTCTGCTTATTTCTGCTCTTTGTATTATTTTTATTTAATGGATGTTTTTATTCTTTGTACTTTTTCTATTTATCAGTTATTGTCATCTCCTGGTCATTTCTACAAAATTCTTACCGAGGTGAGGGTCCTGGTGACCAGTAACACAGGTTTTATTCCTAAAACCTACTTCAGGCACCAGTCTCTCACAAAGGTGGAAATAGTTATCCAGTATTAAGTTTGCATTATTTTTAAGACCACTTATTGTGAAGAGAGAATAAATGATATATTATTATTATTATTATTATTATTATAAGAAGGCCTATGACTCGGTGCCACATACATGGCTCATGAGGGTGCTGGAGTTGTATAAAGTAGATACAACTCTGCGCACCTTCCTGATGACGTGTATGGGGCAATGGAGGACGGTCCTTCGCTATCCAGGATGTCAAAATATCCAAAGGAATAGCGAGCCGATAAGGATCGAGCGAGGCATATTCCAGGGCGACAGTTTGAGTCCGCTTTGGTTCTGCCTAGCCTTGAATCCTCTAAGCACGCTGCTGGAAGATTCAGGTCTAGGCTATCGGTTGAGGAGAGGTGGTCAGGTTATATCTCACCTCCTCTACATGGATGACCTAAAACTCTTTGCCCCCAACAATTTGCAACTGATGGAGCTACTGAAAATTACTGAAACTTTCAGTAGCGCCATCATGATGGAATTTGGTGTGGACAAATGTACGGTCATGCATGTAAAGCGAGGGGAGATTGTGAAATCCGTGGGAACCCAACTCTCGGATTCCACAAACCTTAGAGCCCTCTCCGCAACCGAAACCTATAAGTATTTGGGTATGTCGGAAGCGTTGGGCATCAATGCTACTGACATGAAGCAATCGTTGAAAGAGCGCTTCTTTGGCCGCCTGAAAAAAGTATTTAATAGTCTTTTATCAGGCGGAAACAAGGTGCGCGCCTTCAATGGTTGGGTCATGCCGGTTTTGATGTACTCTTTCGGCATACTCAAATGGACTCAGACCGAACTCGACGCCCTGGATAGGAGGGTCCGTACGCTGCTAACTGCAAATCGAATGCATCACCCACGGTCATCGGTAATGAGGCTGTATATCCCGCGAAAGTGTGGAGGTCGAGGCTTTTTAAACGCTAAGAACCTCCACAATCGCGAGATATGCAGTCTCAGGGAATATTTCCTAGAAACCGACGTGGGGATGCATCGAGATGTAGTTGCGGTGGATAAGGGCCTCACACCGCTCTCCTTGGGTAAAGAGAACTGGCGCAAGCCAGTTGTGCTTGACACTAATGAACGCATGGAGGTATGGCAGAGTAAGGAGCTTCACGGACGCTTCTTCCGGGCCCTACATGGGCCCGATGTAGATCTACTAGCGTCCGTAGCCTGGCTGCGTTACGGTGACCACTTTGGAGAAACCGAAGGTTTTGTCTGTGCAATTATGGACGAAGTTATGATGACAAACAATTAGCGGAGATTTATTGTTAAAGACGGCACGGTTGACATCTGTCGGGCATGCCACCGGCCGGGGGAATCAATCAGGCATATTATCTCCGGGTGTTCTCGTCTAGCTAACGGAGAGTACTTGCATAGACACAACCTTGTAGCTAGGATAATCCATCAGCAACTTGCTCTGAAATACAATCTTGTGGAATCGGAGGTGCCGTACTACAGGTATGTGCCCGACCCAGTTCTCGAAAATGGTAATATCACATTGTACTGGGATCGATCCATCGTCACTGACAGGACTATTGTTGCCAATAAACCTGATATAGTGGTGATGGATCGATCAGAGCGACGCGCAATGATTGTTGACATAACCGTCCCGCATGATGAAAACCTCGTGAAAGCCGAGAAAGATAAACAAATCAAGTATCTTGACTTGGCTCGCGAGGTTGTCGACATATGGGATGTGGACTCAGCGATCATTGTGCCGATAGTCGTAACAGCCAATGGCTTAATAGCCAAGAGCCTCGACCAACACCTGAGGAGGCTCTCGTTGGGCAGCTGGATCAAGGGCTTGATTCAGAAAGCGGTACTTCTGGACACGGCTCGCATCGTCAGGAGGTTCCTCTCTCTGGAGCCCTGACCACCGGCAGCTTGGACCCTGTTCCCAATACCGGTGGGCTACTATTTTTTATATTTTTAAATGTTTTTATACTTTTTATATTCTAATATTTAAAAATATAATTTATATGTTTACATGCAAATAAAGGAAATAATAATTCTAATTAATTAAATCAATTTAAACTAAATGATTGAATTCAAATGTCAAAAAAAAAAGAAAGTATTAAATCAGGGATCGTCTACAAATCAAATCAAAAATGTCAAATAAAAATAATTAAATTACAAAATAAGTGTATAAATAATAGCTTTCAAAAGACAACCAAAGAAACTAAGTTACAAATTGTTAAATAGCTTAAAAATCAAAATGTCAATTTAATTTTATGTCATGCAACTTTACCATTTGTCCTAGAATTCATAAATTCATGGAGTGCATGGAGTAGAGAGAGTAGTAGAGCAATGCATGGAGTATGTACCTTTTATGATATTTTTGCATTTCAAACTCAAACTCGGTTGGGCTACGCTGTTATAGCTGCTGTAATTTGAAAATATTGTAAAACCCAATATTATTTTTAAAAGAGTAACCGTGGAGTTTCTTGCCGGCTCTTCTCCATAGGAAACGACCAATTGGAACCGTGCACCTAGCTTCTGACGTTTCATTAGTGTCCATGTAGGTTTATGTGAAATAAAATATTTTGATTTTTTATTAAGTTCAATTAAAACAATCACATCCTGAGTTGTAGGTCGTGGATTCGAACCCAAGCAAGCCCTTTACTTTGCGTAAATTATTTATTTTTTAATTGGTGAAGGTGAGGAAACCGGCATGTCCTAGAACCAAATATTCGAAGAAGACATCCGCTAACCCTCACCGCCCACTCCCTCTCACAGAGAGGAGGCCTGTGTCCCTGTGGGAATGTTATGAGAGCAGACAGCACGTAACTTAAAGGAATTTTAAATTAATTTAGAAACTTTAGTTAAAATCAGATCAGACTTATCAATTTTTATCGGAGCTACCGTAAATTCTTTGTCTAGACTCTAGAGAATACACGACGCGACATAGAATAACTCTGATTTTGATTTACATGTTTTTCCTAGACATGTTAAGCACATAAACATAGGAATAATACGCAGATTGGACGCGCATGTTTTAAATTATAACAAAATATACGTATTTACGGATAAGCACGACAATTTGAGACTGAAATACTCTGTAATGCAACATAATCACAGAAAGATATCCAAGATGGCGGATGTCAATGTCAAATCAATTTAAAACAATGTCTCCTTGTGTAACGAAATGGTCAATTTGAGTAATCAATGTCAACTCTTTTGGGTACTTAATAACATACTGCTATTTCCCGAAGGGGTAAGCAGAGGTTTGTTTTAACAACAGCCACACGTAACTGCTATGTACTGCAGGGTGAGCAAAAGGCTCAATTAACACCATAACCAATCTAAGACTCCGGGCCGTCATTACGAATTTCCTATTCAGAAAGCCCAGTTACACTTTGCCCAATCCTATGATCAGCGGTCACGTTTGTCACCACTAGGTACACCAAGGACGTCGAGGAGGCAACCGCCTCGACGCCTAACACACCGAAACCCCACCTGCACCATCTAAGGCAGGTGGGAATTTGGGGTCGCGGACGATTAGAGTGAGGACTCTGTCGGCCCACTGAGTGACCGCAGGGAAGACGGCGCACAGTGGTAATAAGCTATCATCTTGCTAACTGACTAATATTGTTACGAACAATACGAAGATATGAAGCTTACACCAATAAAATAGTCAACCAGCCAAATAATTAATAATGATCCTTTTGAATTATTGCCTAATAGCTCTCGACATAAAGACAAATTGTTATCGAATGACAATTTAGTTGACTGCCAGACCGCGTAGCAACCAACGAGTTATAATAAGAATGTTTAGTTGGCAACACTGATAGGCTGAATGAGTAATGGATGGTGCCAAAAAAAAAGCATCAGCTATCAGCTGATGCTTTTTTTTTGGCTCGATATGGTTGAGGAGGGAAACAATATTCATTGTTGTATTTTATTTATTTACTAAGGAACACCAACCACATCTAACACTGGTTTACAAAAGTATTAAGTTAGGTTTGGAAGAGGAGGAAAATTAAACATGATAGGTACATAACAGGAGAACAATTTTGTACATTTTACCAACCTTCTGTGCATTATTTATGCAAATAAATGATTTTGATTTTACCCATAACCCATACAAGAAGCGTGTCCTTTTTACTAAAGTATTAAAAAAAAATAGTTTTGAATATTGTACGGTGGTAGTATGGAATTAAATTTAATTCAATTCAATAATAATACATAATAGGTAGGACTAATATAAGGGTAGGTACTAAAGTACGAGTTTGATGAGATCTTTGCATCCTCTACACAAGACACTACTATTACTAGATTATTTTAATGATACTATTGTAATTTAATATTTATTTTTTCTTAACAAAAAGCACCTTCATCCTCTCTCTATTAAAAACTAACTTTGCTGTGCCCGACAGGGTCCATAATTGATTCGATGTTTTGACATACCAACTATCATATGTACACATTATGGAATCCAATAAAGTATTGAGTATTGAGTATCTTGCAAATTGGCCAGATACAAACTTCATTTCAAAATTCGGTGTCTCGTTGTGAATCTACGATGTATTAATTAAAACAAATGATTTCGCTTACGAATTTTGTGCGGTCGCTTGAGTGAGGTTTGAAGTGAACTTTACAGAATGGCATTACAAATTGGCATTTCAATGTAACTGATAAAAATATCTCTCAATTGTTCCAATTATGTCACAATACCTAACACAAAAAGTATCACCCGAAGTCCTCTCGTATCATCATCATTTCAGCCGAAAGACGTCCACAGCTGGCCATGGGCCTCCCCCAAAGCACCTCCACTTCGACTGGTTCTGAGTACTTATAAGTTATTTTAATTACAAAACAAACAGTATTTGGTTCAAGTGTGACACTTTTCTTTCCATTAATTTGTTTCATAACCGTCTCTTTTTTTCTCATAAGCCAATTACAGCAAAAGACAAAAATCAGAAGGAACACTTTTGCTTGGGAACAACTTGGATTTGATTTAGATAGATAGATAGATAAAAACGTTTATTTAGTGCAACAAAAGACACACAATACAAGTAATAAAAAATAGAACAATAAAAAAAAAAGTGAAACAAAAAAAAACAAAGATTAAAAAGATAGATCGACCCATAGACACCTCGCAAATCCACAACCTCTAGTACAAAATAGTAGTCTATGTCCACAATGGTCGATCACTACTGGGCGGTGTGTGTCTCATGGTTGCAGCAAATGGGAGTCCAGCTCAGCATATGCCAGGTACAATACCTGACGCTGGTATTGACAGATACGTTAATCAAGGGGTATTATGTTACCCAGTAACTGGGTTGTGGAGCAAAGCTGTCGGTCCATGTCAAAATACTGGTATTCAGCTGCATTTAGTTGGACTGTAAGTCGACCCCATAGTTGGGTACAGGCTAGGCAGATGAAGGAGTCCCGTTGGTCTAGTGGTCGCTAACATGATTAGGAGGTAATCCTGAGCATTATGTTCTAGAATTTTAGATCCGTCAAAGTGTTAATGGTTTTTGTATTCGGAAATTCTCTAAAACAGTCTGGAGTCCGATTAATGTCAATAGGCCTGACTCCACTTACATGGACGTGTGGAAACATAGTTTTACTGGCAACATTATGTACTACACGTTTGCCTAATACATGTCACCATTATCATCTACTTATGACTTTCCCAACCATGTTAGGGTCAGCTTCCAGTCTAACCAGACGCAGGAATACCAGTACAATTTCCTAGGAATAGATAAATTAAATAAAACAGTTTCTTTTTATAAATAATTCTATTTCAATTTATCCTAATTCTATCTAATTTTGTCTAATTTTTATCTAATTTTTACAAATTTTTGTTTCATTTTATTTAATTTCATTAAAATTTGTCCATTTTTATGATAACTTAATTTTTATGATTGTATGAAATGTGTAATTATAATTACTAATATTGACTAATAACTTGTATGTGTGGTGCAAACCGTTAATGTAAGTTAGTTATTAATAAATAAATAAATAAAAATAAATGAAAAAAGTATTTTACATGGACCGATTGCTTGCTATTTGACCTCGTAATACGATACCCCTTGGTAAGACTGGTTGTCAAACTTTCGGGCTTCTGACGGCCCGTAACGACTGTCAAAGATCCACAAATTTTATTTTTATCACTATTTTAACACTTAATTAAGTATTATGTACAAGTATAAAAAGGAGGGGAAATAATCAAAGGGCATCAAAAACTTCGTCCGCATCGCTGTCAATAGAAAACGTGCACAAAAGGCTGGCAGCATTGCCACGTTGTATGGCAATGCTGATTCGTTGGCCAAAAAATAGGCCAGCCCTCTGGTCACGTGAAGAGTCGACCAACCGCTTGGCGATCTCTCGAAATACTAGCACGGATGCAGGTGTGATGTTATGTGTGAGTTCAACCTTCTATAATATCTTTGTACTCTCCATAGGCGCCTTCAAACATTCTTAAAAACTAATCAAACACAATTGTAGGGCCGACTCGGTGACAATGCGGCCACTTGCACTATTTGCTTAGGAATGGTCTCAGTAAATAGCGAGGCTACCTGGGCGGCCTCTGTGGGAGCATACCATACACTCTGATAGCAGGTCAGTTTTAGACAAAAAGTGAAATGTCAAAGGAATTTAGTCCATATGCAGTGCAACTATAACTGTCAACTTGATTGTAGGGACCTGTGAGTTGGCTTTGAGATTATGTTCTTGGTAACAGGATAGTTTGTGGGGTTCCGTACCGTACCTAAAGCCTCTGCTGTCCGTCCGTCCGTTTGACTGTCAGCAGGCTGTATCTTGTAAACCGTGATAGGAAGACAGTTGAAAAGAAAAAGTTTCATAGAGTGTATTTCCATTGCCGCTACAAAAAAAAATAAAAAATTAAATAAGAAATAATTATTAGAATTATTTAATTAAGATTGAAAGTTATTAATTATTTATTTAAAAAAAATACATTTTTCTACTGTTATTTAAAAAAAAATGTTATTTCATATATTTTGACCGCGTAGGTATAGCACTTTTCTGTGAAATAGCAGATTTTTTTTAATAACTAGTGGTCCGCGTCGATGTCCCTGCCACCCTGTATGAGAAGTATCAATGATTTGCTTGAATGACCTACCATTGACGTTATGTGGTGAAGGAGCCGATTTTTTTCTAAACGGACCCAAAGCGGCAATGATAAAGAATTTCTGAAGTATTGTTAAAGCAAATTGCTTTCGAGCAAAAAGTTGACCATTCATAAATCGATTTAAGTTGTCTACAACAGTTTTTAATTAGATTTACTTTTCCATTCATTACGCGACTGATTTCGGAAGGTAGAATGCATTCTCTAAAATTCACTTTGAAATTCGAACAGTCTCTCGAATGAATCAGCGAAAAGTCAATCATTATAATGCTTTAAAAAAAAATGAGTTCACTTTAGATTCGTGTGCGGTTGATTGAGTGAGGTTCGGAGTGAACTTTACAGAATAACACGTTGATGAATTGATGTGTCTATGAAATTCAAAGCTAATGTCGAAGGTCAAGCTGTATAATACCTACGCTAATTGTGACAATAAACGATTTGATTTGATATAGATAGAGAATGAAGATAGAGATGATAAGGTAAAGGGAAACTAAAAAAGGTTATCAGGTTTTCAATCATTTTCAAGGTCCGTATGTTAATAGAAAAAAAAATGTCATTTTAAACTAATAGATTTGATATAACGAACCTAACAGATATGTTAGTTTTTATTCCCGATTTTCTATGGCAGAATTTTGCACATGGGTACTGGTCACTTTAAAGTTATAAAAAAAAATCTGCCTCACCTTTTCCCAACTATGTTGGGGTCGGCTTCCAGTCTAACCGGATGCAGCTGAATACCAGTATTTTACATGGAGCGACTGCCTATCTGACCTCCACAACCCAGTTACTGGGTAATACGATACCACTCTTTATTGTTTTTTTTTAGAGGGTCATCAAATCATCAAATGACTTCTCCAGCTCTGGGCGGAGCGGGAGGGCGTGTCTGACTTTTACTGACTAAAACCCACCCGTGTTCCTTCAGTTGCCTGTGTTCGAGGCACGGAGGGTATGTAAAGATGGTCACCCATCCACGGACCAACCGCGGCAAGTGTAGCTTAACCTGATCGATCGACCCGTGCTGCTGTTATTACTTAGCCGCTCCTCTTTAAAGTAATTTACAAAAAAAAAACAATCGCGCAGAACGAATGACACTCCTGACTCCACCATGTAGCAGGTAGCCTATTTGAAAGTAATAATTCAAAAACATTAGGGTTATCATCCCCTATCATTCTTCGGCTTTCGGCTTTCGGTACACAATGGCATGCACGTGGGAAAGGTGTCAATATTCTCATAATAACCTGTATTGCAAGGAGAAAGAATAGGGCGGTGAAAAGATTTCTGGTGAAAGGGTTCCGTTGGTTTATTTTTTTGTTTATATTAAAGTTAAAGTAAAGTATTTTATTTTTCGTGTGACGCTCTCCAGTTTATATAGGTTACGTAATTAAACAATTTAAATAAGTATTTTACTAGCTCTACTTATGATCTATTAAAATAACTATTTAAATTGTTGAGTGAGTGAGTTCATTTGGTAGTATGAAAAGTAGGTATCCTGATTTATTTAAAATATTTTACATATGATGACGTGCGTCGAATAGCATAATGAACCGAAGCAGAAATTCTCACAATAATTATACCTAATCCAAGAACCACATAAGGAAAATGAATTTCCTATTAAAAGTGTTATTATGTACTTCAGGGTCATACATGATACCTACGTCAACCAATACAGATTAATTTATGAAGCAACTAAATTAACTCTAAACTAGCTTATTTTAACACTACATAACAATTATCTTTGTCTCATCCATGCTGACCGTTTCTAGGAGTGAGGGAGTCCAACTACATATCTGCACTAGATAATATTATCGGCACTAATATTATAAAGAGGTAAAATTTTTGTTTGTTTGTGTGTAGGGGGTAATCTCCGGAACTACCAGTCGGATTTCAAAAAATCTTTTTGCATTTTATAGCTCAGTTGTCGAGAAAGGCTACAGGCTATTTAGCATCACGCTTGGACCCTTAGGAGCCGAGCAAAACCTTAAAACGTTAGCTAAAACGCTAAGCGAAAACGAAGTAAAAACGCGGGCAGGCGCTGCGATGCAACGGGGTAGGTCGAGGTAACAAGAAATTTCTACTATTACTAAATAAAATCAAGTACTAGGTATAGCAACGGTTTCAATTTTTTTTCTAAATTTCAGATTACCCCGACTAAAAAAAAACAAAAAAAAAAACATCGAACCATTCAAAACCAAAACACAAAGAATCCACGCAACCCTAAACCATAGACAGTAGACGGCCAGTTAAAGACGTTGGCGCGAAAAAAAGCAACAATATGGCGCGGGCACCCAAGTGGAATGCCATTGATGCTTTTCTGAAACAGATATAGATCTTTTTGCATCAGCGAGCCGTTATTTATTGTATCATAATGTTATTCTGTTGGCAGTCTTGTTTGTTCGAAATTAAATTATTGAGCTTTTCGGTTGACATTGTTTCCGTGAGGTCAGATTCGATTGAGTGTACCACGTGAGTTCGACAAATGTATTTGCGAATAACACTTGTGCGACAAAACTGTACTGCGATTCACGATTTAGTTCGAATGCACGCTTGCAAGACTTAGTAGATGGAACAGAACATTTTCGAAATGTCTTATTTAAAAAGATAATTGGAAATCTCTGTTTCTATGGAAAATTTAAAATCGGTCGAATTTACATGTAACACTATTTTTCGAAAATGTTCTTAACTAACTTTTTAGACCTATATACCTATCCTGCTTATGCGTAGGAAGTTTCATTAAAATCGGTTCATGCATTTCGAAAAACAAGGACTTGAAAGTTTGTATGAAATGCCGTACGTTGTAAACGCTCTTAAGAACGTTCACAGTCTGATCTCAGTCTCAGCCTGGCAAAAATACTTCTAATTTCCCTACGAAACGAGAATTGCCCCTCTGGCCATAGATACACGCACGCCGGTTTCTAGTACTACGCACCTGACTTTTCTGAAGGACATCACCAATAAGGTTCACTATACAGGGTGGCAGGAACATCGACGCGCAACCTGTAACCATGAATTCAGCACATGATTCTAGACCCCATAGCGTAGAAATTTTTCGTCGGTTATAAAAAAAAAATCTTCTGTTTCATAGAAAAGTGCAATACCTACGCGGTCAAAATGTATGGAACCGCAATATTTTTTTTTAATAACCGACGAATTATTTGGACGCTATGGGGTCTAACCTCCCTGCCACCCTGTATACTATTGATCACCTAAACTAATTGATAACAATTTACGCTGTTTGAAGGACATTTTTACTCATGATAATGTTTTTACTCAAAACGCTGTCGCCTTCTCTCAAAAATGGAAATCATAGGTATTCGTGGTAAAACGCTCGATTTGTTTAAAAGTTATCTCCAACATAGAAGACTCAGTGTCAAGATTGACACATGCGTCAGTGGTGAACAAATTGTCTCATATGGAGTGCCGCAAGGCAGTGTACTCGGTCCTACATTGTTCCTAGTTTATATAAATGACCTTTGCACACTGCCACTGTTCAACTCCAATATCTTCACCTATGCTGACGACACGGCAATCGTAGTTTATGGTGATACATGGGCTGATGTGAAATATCATTCTCAACAGTCGTTACAGGTGGTTATGAACTGGCTGCAGCATAATCTACTTTCCCTAAACGTATCCAAAACCAACTTCATACCATTCTGTGTTAGTCACAGAACCAAAGCCCCACCGGAATTTACCATAACTGCACATTCATGTGATGATTCCCCTTCATGCTCTTGCACAACACTATCTCGTGCCAGTCACACCAGATACCTGGGTGTAGCGATCGATGACGGGCTGAAGTGGTTCACCCATGTCGATAATTTGGTTTCGAAAGTTAGGAAGCTAATCTACATTTTTAAGTCGCTAAGACATTGTGCGGATTCAAAAACACTGATGATGGTGTACCTTGCGCTTTGCGAGTCCGTTATTGGTTACTGCATCCCGGTGTGGGGTGGCACTGGCAAAACTAAACTGCTGGGTTTGGAGCGGGCACAGAGGGCTGTTCTTAAGGTGATGCTTGGCAGACCGTTTAGGTTCCCCACAACCCAATTATATGCGGACTGTAAAGTACTTACTGTACGACAGCTCTTTGTGCTTCGAGCCACGCTCTGGAAACACAGCCAACTTCCCCCTCCGGATCCTAACAAGCGATCACTAATCACATCATGCCCATCAATACCCCACAAAACGTCCTTCGCTAGTCGACAACTGTATGTTGTAAGTTCCCTTATGTATAGAAATATCAGCAAAAAAGTTCAAATAAATAAGTTAAATAGATATGAAGCAAAAACCAAATTAAAAAATTGGCTGTACGACTTGGACTATTCTAAAACAGAAGAGCTACTCATCTTTCCCTGCTAGTCTCGCAATTAAATGTACAATCACACTCCACTACGCTTGTACTCAACCATGCTTAAACCAAATTATATTTGTCTTGCTAAATTAATCATCCCACTCAAACCTAATTGTGAATGTTAGTAGTTATTTAACAAACACACACAACACATACACACACACACACATAAACACGCGCACTGACTCTCATTCTCACGCATACTTACACACGCAGTCATTGTAACAAACTACACATTCATATTCCTCATTTAAATTTTCTTTTGTTCCCTCTTATTTTTTATTTTTATTTTGTATTATTGTAATTAATATTATTTCTTTTATTACACCATTCATGTATTTTTGAATAAGGTGCGATGAAAAGGACTATTTGTGCACGAAGTAACAGTAGAACACTGTCTCCTAAGGCACAGGTTTCCCCTAGTTTAGGAGGCAGGGGTTTCCACCATTCCAGACACCTTTTTACAGCAAATTGTTTTTGTAACCTATATTTACTACTTATTTAGCAAAGGTATTTAGTATCAATAAAGTTATATTATTATTATTATTATTATTACCTTCTCAAATATAATATTTTTTTTATGCTCTGTTTTATCTGTGAAAACTTGTAATTGGCCTTATTTTTGTTACTCTCAATCGTGCAAAGTGTTTAGCTGTAAGTTTTCCAAAAACTGTAAATTAAAATATGTCCTTCTAGGGTAGGGTGTCCCTTCCCAGCGGTCCCACTCACGTCTGTCTTGTAAATAACTTTTGTTAGTTGCCTTTCACTCATCCTCTCAACATAACCAAACCATCTATATTAAAATTTTATTTGTTTCAAATTGACGTTATTTTAAGTTCAACAAATATTGATCAACATCATTTTAATGGGAATTAAGTTGATTTCAGAGTGACTAGCACTATTGAAATAGTTATAAAAATGTTTGAAGTTATAGCGTAAACTGAACTTTATTGTTTAGGAATTAGGTTAAAGTTATTTTTCCATTAACTCATATTTGTTTACATTATTGGCGAATATTTCGCGAATGCAAATTAAGCATACTCATCTCATTTTTTTTCGCTACATTTCTTTTAAACCGTACCGTTGCCTTATCACAACTTTATCTTGATATAAATCTTCACGCTCTTGACATCGCCAGATCAAACAATTTACTACTAGAGTTATACTAGGTGTTACTATACTATGCGATTTGCTCGTGTGACTTTTGTGACCTATTCAAGACTTATAAACACGTCATCAGTATAGTAAGCTATTGAAACTATATTGTATTGCTAAGAAGTTAAGAGCGTTGACAACGTACGGCATTTCATACAAACTTTCAAGTCCTTGTTTTTCGAAATGCATGAACCGATTTTAATGAAACTTTCTACGCATAAGCAGGATATATAGATCTAAAAAGTTAATTGAGAAACTTTTCGAAAACTAGTGTTACATGTAAATTCGACCGATTTTAAATTTTCCATAGAAACAGAGATTTCAAATTATCTTTTTTAAAATAAAACAATTCGAAAATATTCTTAACTAACTTTTTAGACCTATGTATCCTGCTTATGCGTATGAAGTTTCATTAAAATCGGTTCATGCCTTTCGAAGAACAAGGACTTGAAAGTTTGTATGAAATGCCGAAATGCCTGGTGAAAAAACAAAAGACAATTGCTGGAAAATCGTGAACAAGCGCAAGAATCCGAGATTCACCTACCACAACATTCAGTAAAAATCTCACAGTGAAAACTTAGGTGAAGGTCAGTCCCTAGCATCAGGTGAAATGTCCGTGGAGTTTCTTGCCCGCTTTTCTCCATAGGAAACAACCAATTGGAACCGTGCACCTAGCTACTAACGTTTCATAAGTGCCCATGTAGATTTATGTGGATTTTTTTTTTTTTTAAACGTTGCCACACACTAGGAATGTCTCCTGTGTCGTGGCCGTGGGTGCGTTTACAGACATATAAACTCACATACACAAACAGCCAGACCCGGAACAACTATATGTAGATCATACAAGTATTTGTTCCGTGCGGGAATTGAACTCGCGACACGCAGCGCAGCGGTCAATCGCTTAACCACTGCGCCAACCGTGCCGTCAAATTATAATGATGGTGTAAAACTTTTTATATGCTACTATATAATGCCAATATATTAAAAATGATTCATGCCTTAAATATTCAACGTCGCACATTACAATAAGGTCCAAAGTCTATTAACACTGCACGGCCGCCATATAATATTACAACCTGCTGACGTATATTTTTTGCACATTACAATACGGACTTCGCACTACAAGAAAGAGAAAAAAAAATCCGACCAAGTGCGAGTTGGGCTCGCAAACTAAGGGTTCCGTATCACTATTTCATCGTCATGTCTGTGAAATTACTGATTTTATTATTTGCTGGTTTAATGTAGAGGATGCCCTTGAATAAGATGAAGGTTGACGCGTATGTATGTGTATGGTCGTTTACTAAATATTCTATGCTCACCAGTGGGTGAAGTCGGGCTATGGATCAGGATGGATGATGAAATAGTTACAAAATGCATGGGGGTCGTGTGGTTACTTACCCAGCCTGTATTTCCTCACTGTAGGACAGAGGAAAACCTCTCCCTTTTCCACACACTTATATATCCTCTCACATAAACTCCAGTGGTAAATAGCATTATGTATCACAACTCTGGTCCCCAAGATACAGGCGCCACCTAGTTTGGGGACCGCCGTAAGGATCCAAATGATGATCGCTAACAGTTACAGACCGATGCCGATGTTAAGTTAATTTTAAGTTAATAATTGTAACATTAGGTTCAATAAATTTATTATAATACGGGCCTGTCCTTTTGAATCAAGCTCATCCTGCCATCGCCATCTTCGCATTTCTCCGCCGCGGTCTCGCCTAGCATTCTATGGTTTCCACTCGGTTGAATTTGGTCCCCTTGGGATTTGACTATTCTTTGTCCTGAGGTTTTGACTATTATTTCCATGCACAACGGATAAAGTTACACGTATTCTATGTCTGTAACTAAGCGTACAGCCTTGTGACAGACAAACGGAGTAGGCCTAGTAATAGTTCCCTTGGCATTCCTTCGGTTACGGAACCCTAAAACCACGCCACCTCTACTTATGCGCTGGCGCACACCATACTTTATATTTTACACGTCAACACTTGTTCCGCTGAATGGCGAAATTTTTAATGGGGGGTATACACCGGCTCTGCTGTATAATGACTGTGTAGCTTAATAAGAGGTGTACACTAAAAGGCATTGCTAATTAGGACATTTGGGTAATACTCATTACTATAGACTTTTGATCGCCGTTGACCATCAATCTATTGGCCTTGATTGATGGGAGATATTCTAATAAAATATCATCACTACCACGTGCCCTCAGCTTTTTCGGGCATAATATTATTACACGTTCACCGAAGAATTGTCTGGAAAAAAATATGATACTGGGCCGAGTGGAAGGAACACGTGCTCAAAGCAGAGCACCGGCAAGATGGTCAGACGTGAACAATAAGGATGTTGGAAGCGGCATGTAATAATAATAGTCTTCCAGACCTAATTTCGGCCATGGCGGCCAGTGTCAGCAGAGACTACCGATCTACGTTGGAGATATTATAGTGCACAAGTGTGTGCAGACACAGGTGCACTCACTCTTCCCTCTCATAGTCAGAGGGGACCGCAATCCGACACGGCCGGAGAGAGGTCAGAGGCATGACCAACGGGTGAAGTATAGCATGTACCGACGGTCTACACAACACTTAAGAAGACCGCACCACTTGGAGACACGTGGTATGTGGTCGCGATCCTCAGCATTGAGAGAAAAACGAAGAAGAAGACTACCACGTTGTTCTACTGGTCTCAAGTGTGACTGTAGGGCGTGTGGGGTCCAGGAATTGACCCCGAGTCAAACTGTTTTTGAATTTATCCATTGTATCTACGAAATTTCAAGTGCTTAAGCTCTAGAGATAAAGACAAAGCGTAACATTACTGGCAAAAAATTATCTGTTTAATCAACAAGTCTAAACTTCAAAGATATCGCGTGGTTATCCCGTGTTTCGGAAAAATCGGTAGCGTGACGAAATAATCGACAGGTGCGGTGCGGCTACCTGCATCAATATGTAAACTCCTTTAAATTAACTAGGTACCTCTCGTCGAAGAACTATGGTGCGTTAAAGAAATTACATGCGTCAGGAGAAGTGGTTTATGGGCATAGGATTCAGATGCTGAAATGTGTAGGTCGTATGCCAGAAAAATGTGTTGATGCAGAATTATTTTTTTAAGTCATGATGATCCTAGTAGAATAGAATAGAATAGAAAAAAAATATTTCAGGAAGGAGTCCATAGGGTTAGAAACAATTTTACATAACTTCTAGTGTTAGTAGGTTACAGACACAGATGTACGCACCCCTACACATCAAGCTATACATAACCAGTATAAGCTGACTTCTGATTGTACGATAAACCTATACAATGCGAGGTCAGCTAAAACTGGAAATGTATAGCTTGATGTGTAGCCGTGTGTACATACAATTAAAACTCAGCATGGAGCTGCATCCACCTCCGCAACATCGGGGAATCCCACCGATCTGCGAACACACTGAGAATACTGTTGGTGCTGCCGCGAACACGCGTCATCAGGGATGCGCATCTACTCCTAGTGCAACCCGTGGGGTAGTTGCGTACCACACGAACAGCAGGTAGCAATGGATTTCATTTTGACAGTTCAACAACATTCATTGCGTTATTAACGTTGTTGAGCACACAAATTTTTCGTACATATGAAGCAATGGATTAGCTATCCTTTAAAATGATTTAAAATGTGATACGCAATTAGGGTGCTGATCAGAGTTCTTGCCAACTATTTTATTTTATTTTAAAAGAATTGGATAGTATTCTAATAAGGAACACCTATAATGTAAAATTCAGTTCGAACCTTACTCAAGTTACCGCACACAATTCGAAAACGAACTCTCAGTAAAACATCGCGGATTCACATCGCGACACCAGCACCCTAATCGCGCAACACACTATCAATCTCAATCTGAATCATTTTTAAGGATATTGCTAATCCATTGCTTCATATGTTCGAAATATATGTCTGCTCAACAACGTAAATAACGCAATGAATGTTGTTGAACTGTCAAAATGAAACCCATTGCTACTGTTTGTGTTGTGTGTTACGCAATTAGAAAGAAAAGAAAGAAAATGCATTTATTTAGCACAGACTATAAGACAAACAATTACATCAGATAGCAACAAATAAACAACAAAATAGAAAGTAGAAAGAATTACCCCGCCGTTCCAATTTCGATGTGATGTTGGATGATTATCGCGGTTGTCTATCGTTTACCCGAAGATTATATACCATAATCATCATATTCCCGAATTTCATTTACCCGAATTTCATTTGCCCGAATGTTTTGTTTGCCCTAAAAGACATATGACATACTTTTTATTGCCCGAAACCTAGATACCATAAGATACGAGTGCCATACGTATTGTTTTTCACATTTTTAATTGCCATAATTATGATTAGACTTAGTATTTAAACGCCATAATGATTATTGGACATAATATTTAAATGCCATAATAATTATTACACAAATATTTAAACGCCACAATAATTTTAAAATATTCTATGCATGGTCGAGGGTGGGCTTGGTCGACGGAGCCCCGCTACGCGGGGCTCCTACCTCTGGGTGGTTTATAAAAAAATAACCACCAAGGATGTATGGATGGGATGGCGGGGTCTATTCGCTAGCTTCGCTCGCTCATACGACCCCGCCATCCCCTTCTAACCTAACCTATCCGAGTCGGGGTGCCTTAAAGTCCCGATTGCATCCAGTTTCTCATAATATAACAACCGTTACACACTCAATGTCGATGGCAAATGATGTTATGGCATATGATAATTATGGCATGTGATAATTAGGGCATGTGATAATTAGGGCTTACAATGATTATGACAAATGATGTTATGATAAGTGACTTCATGGGAAACAAAGCTTCTATAGCACGTTACTAATATAGCAAATAAGAGTAGGGCAAATGAATATTACGTCATATAATATTATGGCTGTTGACTATTATGGCAAATGATATTAGGGCAAATAAAATTCGGGCAAACGGGGGTATACCGATTATCGCAGATGATAACTTGGAAAAAAATCTGTAAGATAATCATGGACCTTATCAGGTACAGCAGATGAGCTTATCAGAAAGTAGGCATCTCATTTCAATATCACCCAAATGCATACTTGTCAACTCAAGCGCAATTCCAATGCATCGCAAAAGTTTCAGCGCGCGCGTTTCGCTTTGCATACCGAGACCGTTTCTGGTAATAATAGCGTTGCTTCGGTCGATTCCCATTCGATAAGGAGACATTGTAATTATTTTGTTTTGAGGACTATCTGTCACCCATGTCTTATGTGGCGCTTTGAGGCTGGCGCAAAATTCAATGAAATAATAGAATAGAGTGACTATCTTTGCACACCAATACCCCTCTTTGCCTCAGAAAGGACGTAAAGCCGTTGGCTGTCTTTCATGGGTAGGTCGGGTCGTCAAACAACTCAGCCTATTGCAACCACTGCTGGACATAGGCCTCTCCCAGGCTGCGCCACAACACCCTGTCCTCCGCCTTCCGCATCCAGTCTGCCCCAGCCATCTTCTTTAGGTCGTCCGTCCATCTAGCTGGGGGGCGTCCCACACTACGCCTGCCGATACGCGGTCTCCACTTGAGGACTCGTCAGCTCCACCGGTCATCGTTCCTTCACCTTCACGGTCGGGTCGTCAGAGGCCCGAAAGTCTGACAACCAGTCCTACCAAGGGGTATCAATTTCAATTCAATTCAATTATTTAGTCAGACAAATAAAATATCCATAGAGTAAATACACAATTTCGACGTAACATAAAAATATTAGGTAACATAATCAAAATCAAAATAAACAAATTAATAAGGTCGCTGGATGTCCTGCGCATCCAGTATAATAACATATTCAGGATGATGTTGGGGCTGCCTCGCTTCTGTAGTGCATCGGGGATGTTTGCGCTGTATCGCACGGATGGCTTTCATGCAGTCAGAATTCTGAAGACTGTAGCTGATAGGATCTCTTCGCCGATGTGGAGATCCTTTATTAAGCGAGTAATTTAAATGTATTTTAATTTTATTTTAATTTTTTATTTAATTTTGTAATTTTTAATTTAATTTGTTTATTTTTAATCTCTTTTATTTTTAATCTTTCATTTGTAATTTTTAATTTAATTTAGTCTTATATTTATTTATTCGATTTTAAGTCGGACTGAATGGAATTATGGATTGGAAGCTTATTTAAAAATAAGCTTAAGAAACATGTATATGTACATTATAGCTTCTAATACTCTGGAGGAAATTGAATTGTATTGTACTGTATTATCATACTTACTACTCTGTATCTCATTATAAGTGGAGAACCGAAACGATATATATTATGTAAATACTTGCGATACACAGCGGTTCTCGCGGTTTTTGGGCATTTATTATTATTTCCACAGGTAACAGGTGCGTTTAGGCTTTATTTGTATGGTTTCGGTTGCCATACGGGTCCTCTAAGGCCACATGACTGAGCTTCGCAACAGATGGGTGGAATTAGCATATTATGATTTTTCTTAAGAATTAAATGGTAAAAAAATTATGTCACGCATTGGCTCGTTACTGATCTAACTGACGGAACTGTGGGGTAGTTTTGCGTAACACACTCAGTAGGAATGGGTTTAATTTTGACAGTTCAACAACAAGAGCCACAAGATACAAGCGATGCTTAGTTTGTGGGTCACCAAATCCGTCACATTGTATTTTTACTTTTTTATGAATAAACTTTATTATTATTATTATTCATTGCGTTATCTACGTTGTTGAACAGATAAATTTTTCGATCATATGAAGCAATATCCTTCAAAATGATTCAGATCGAGATTGATAGTGCGTTACGAAATTTGGGTGCTGGCATGAAATCGGAATCATTTGTTTTTAAAAATAATTCCGCGATGATTTATACTTTAAAAACAAAAGAGTTCGCTCTCGAATTATTTGCGTTCACTTATGTGAGGTGCGAAGTGAACCTTACAAAATAATACTGCTGATTTTATTACAGAAATATTTATATTATGTAGGTTTTTGAACCATTTGTAAACCTACACTTTTTACGCGGCGCATACGCATGCATGGCAAAAATTCGTCGCGTGTCGCGTGAATGCAAAGTAGGTAATGTCCCACTTTCATGTTTATTAATCGAAGATATTCTTAGGATTTTATACAGAGAAATATGGATAAAATTCCATAAATTTATTTTCATTTGTTTCTTTGAATTATTTTTAAATGAAATAACCTAAAAATAAATGATGCACACTAACTACAAAACTATTCATTAATAGTTTCAAGAAAATTAGAAGAGTTTCGAGTTTAAAAATCATTGCCAGTATTTAAAACATTCCAAGATTATTTGGCTCACTGCAGTGTGTAGCTCAAAGTCCACAAAAAATCTTTCATTCAAACTTTTAAAACTAGATCTGTGAAAAATATCACAGATAACAAAAAAAAACAAAATGCTGACAGTGCCATTGTTGACGGTGTCTACTACCAGCGACAGGGTTCAATGTTCAAAAATTATAGTAGGTAGTAGTTTCGTAGACGTAGAAACTGGAGCAATTATTTATTTACGTCAGTAATGGGTATTACATCATCACAGGTATGTATTGTTGCTATCTTAGAGCCTGCAGTGCAAGTAAGGTAATCTGTGTTTCCATTTAGTCCTGCGACTCTTAAATTCAAAAGTGAATAGGTTGAAAAGCACTTGACTTAGCTGCTGCAACTGCATCATCGCTAAGATAATTTAAGGTAAGAAAACATATTTTTATTTTTAAATAAGACAATATTTACATAATATAAGCTAGCAGATTTAAAATAATATTAATAATATGTACATCTAATGAAAAGAATGATAGGGCATCAAAAATTCAATGTATGGCGATGTTGGTTGTTTGGTCAAAAATAAGGACGGCTTTGAAAAGAAAAAATGGAATTATGAGTTTGAATTGGTAAGAAATAAGAATGTAGCTGCAGTACTAACTAATAAACTAACTTTTTAATAGGTTTCATAATACCTCGGCAATGTAGCTCTTAAATCATCATGATTTTTTTTTAGATACGAAAAACATAATTCCTTAAATAATGCCATAAATAATGCAATGCATAAATGTATTGAATTTTCTGGTGGTGGAAAGTACGGAGAAATACTTAAATAAAAAATTAATGCCTGCCCAAATACCAATGCGTTCAAATAAGGCGAGGTATCCTAAACTGCCCAGTTTTCTTTTTTGAAATTGTATAAAGTCCGGTACTTAAGTATAGTCTCTGGTGATTTTTTTGGTAGAGCCATTGCGCCCTCGAAAAAGGCTTACATCGCGAAAAAAGGTACGATATGGTCCAATCAGTCACAACTGCAACGACGGGCTTAGCAAATCGTTGACTCATTCTATGAGTGACCACATTGTGGGTATCCACAGCACAGCATTATGCTGAGTGGAAGCCTTCTTCTCACAGTCACGACCTACAGCTGCCGACTATTTCTGTTCTGTGCTCGTAGATCTATTTTCTTTTTTTTTTCTTTGTTTCGAATTAATTCTTTTCGTATGCACTTGTTTCTGTGGCAAATTATTTAAAAACCTATTTTTGTTTCTTTCATATTCGTTGAACTTAAAAAAGTATTTTAACGAAATGCAGTATGACGTATTAATTTCCGATACACTCCAATATCGTACGATCGCGCGGTCGAACACGTTGGCAGATTGGCACCGGTCGCGTAGCAATCCTGCCTGCCAGTGCCAGCCAGTATCGGACGAAGTGCCGGCCGGCAAAGACGAGCGCACATACCACACGACAACGCGCTCCCGCCAAAATTACGCTAAACTACTTTCGAATACTTTAAATATTGAATTACTGAATGAAAGTTCCATTTTTTTTTACTGAGAACTTACTCAAATGAGTTTTTGAAACTTTTCTGTAGTGCCAGTGTTTTTTTTTTTGTGGTTTTGTAATTTTATTTGGTTTTTAAGTTTGGATTTAAAGTGATCGTGAATGGATGTTATGTAATTGTGGACAGGTGAGTCTTATTGTTTTAATTAAAAAGTCATACGAGCGAGGAAACAGGAATTTTGAGTTCGACATTATTGGCGGAGGTGACTTTATGTTGCACCGACCGGTTACTTTACAAGGAAAGATGTAATGAAATGGCGCATTTATTGTAATTATTATGAGATAAATTGTTTTTTGCTAGGTCATAATTATTTGTGTAAATGTGAAATTTAAATGGAGATAATTTGTGCAAGTTGTGGAAGTAACAGTAGGTAAATGACGTAATTTGTTTTTTTTTTAAATAATGCCTAATAACATTACACTGAATGCGAAGAATTAAAAATAGTTAGCATATCTACCAAAAATAAAATAAAAAACATTTTTTTTTTTGTTATACTTATGACTAGCTTCTGCCCGCGACTTCGTACGCGGATCCAGTCCCTTTCTCGTTCCGATAGAAATTTCGGCAAGAGTTTGAACTGTGCGTTGATATGTCAGCCAATAAATCAATCAAAACCGATGAAGGATTTCGATTAAGTTTGGTATAACTTAGATTGAGTGTTGTTGACTGGGTAGGTTATAACTTCATTAAAATAATGAATATGTCGCGCATCACGTTCTTCACTGGTCTCCAGAGATCTCAAAGTCAACGTGCGAATGCGCTGAGAACTCAAGCGTGATGCTTTTTCTGTGAACGTTTCTGATTCGAGAGACAATGCATAGCGATCACGATCAGCGGCCAGTCGCACTTCACGTTCGTCACTGGTCTCTAAAGACCTAGAAGTTGACGTGAGGATACGCTGAGAACTCAAGCGTGATTCTCTTTCCGTTAACGTTTCCGACTCGCGACCTCGCGAGACAATGAATGACGATCACCATCAGCGGTCAGTCGCGCATCACAATCCTCACTGGGCTCTAGAGACCTAGATGTAGATGCGTAAATACGCTGAGAACGCAGGCGTGATTCTCTTTGTGTGTAAGTGTCAGAAACGCGAGACGATGCATGACGCTCACGATCAGCGCTAAGTCGTGCTTTACGATCCGAAGAAGTTTCCGCGGAGCGAGATATAGCCCGATGTTGTCGAACAGCATCAAGTCTTGCCTGGAGTTCTACATTCGATTCTTGGGATCTAATGATCTCCAATCTTTTAGCTCCTTTCGAACATTGCGAAAGATTTGACCTCTTTCGTGGCATGGTTATTGTTATCGTTATTAATGTACTATAATAACTTTGCAATTAAGATCTAAGTGACTGCTCCCCTGCGTTACCGGGTAGGCTACCGTGTCACGAAGATAAATGGAAAAGGAAATTAAACACTCAAATAACATAAGCCCGAAGGCATATCTATTATATATTGTATATATATATATATATAAATGCGAGATTTCGCCAGTGAAGCCAAGTTTTCAATGATTTACCATCGTCATCGAAAAGAAGGCCCAAACTGTTACCGCCTTCACCGCGTGGAGGTCCCACAGCTTATGTTAATATATTAGTATAAAGTGATTTCCACATCAAATGTTCCTGATCCATGATTTTTATTATCTCGGCGGAACATACTCATCAGACCAAGAAAATTTTGTTAAAATGTCATGTCTGTATATGCCATAGTTTAGCTGTGCTTTCCGAGTTCTACATCAGATGTTTCAATCTTCGACTTTTATTCTCCCAGCAGAAAATACTCATCAGACTGAACAACTTTTGCAAAGATGTCATTCCTATATATGTTATGGTTTAGCTATGCTCTTAGAGTTCCACATCAGAAGTTCCGATCTTCGAGTTTTATTCTCGCAGCAGAAAATGCTCATCAGACTGAATAACTTTTGCTAAGATGTCAAACCTATATAGTACCCAGTTTAGCTGTGCTCTAAGAGTTCCACATCAGGTGTTCCGGATCTTCAATTTTATTCTCTCAGCAGAAAATGCTCATCAGACACAACATTTTTTTCTAAGGAACCATTTTTGTAACTCTTATAGTTTAGCTGGTCTGTTGCGGTTCTGCATCAGGTGTTCCAGTTTCCAAAATCAATTATAGCCTATATGTTGCCCAGGTTTAGTAGCTAGATAACAAAAAAAGTTTCATTCAAATCCGTCCAGTAGTTCCGGAGATTAGCGTCTACAAACAGACAAACAGACAAACAGATAAACAGACAAACAGATAAACAGACAAACAGACAAACAGACAGACTTTTTTTATTAGATTCGTGTTCTATTACTGTTTCTTAACCCCCCTCAATTATTCTTTTTCAAATATATTCAATGTACAGACACAACTTTTTTACATTCTTATTATAAGTATAGATGTTATGAATAATGAAAATAATACGACATACTTTAAAAAAACATTCCTTTTTCCGAAAACGAATTAAATCGCAGCTCTAAACTGGAACCACGTGACTATATTTTAGCATTTTTAGCCTATTTATTAAAATTAGTCCAGTAGTTTACTTGCTCCCATTAAAAATAAATGCTTCCTGCTAAGATCACTAACGTCGAACTATTCACGCGAGTAATTAGTAAAATTGATAATACAGTAAACTAAAAACGATATCCCAAACTAATATTGTTTATACAGTCATTAAGACTATTTGCTACTTATTGGCAAATTATTTTTAGTTTTTACAATAACCATTACATATAGGTACAAAAGCAGGCTTCTGGTCGCATTTTTTTTTTGTAAAAACGCGATTCTACAATATATTTCATAAATATTGTTTATTTTATTTTATTTGTTTTATTTTATTTATTTAGGGACAAAAAACAGTCACACGTTACAATTTGTATATCGGAGCTAAGTAGATTTATTTAATAAACGTACCTATAACCCACACTATTGTCCACGGATTCAAATAATAAATACTTAGGTAGGTATCTAAAAGAGGAAGGACGGACGGGCACATATTAATTTGTGAATTAAGAAAAGCAAGTTATGAAAGGTTGTCGGTAAGCAAAGCTATAGCCATGTTAATTATTTTTTAGATAGCAAGCAGGCTTCTGGGCGCATTCTTTTTTTGTTGTAAAAACACGATTATAAAATATACCTATTACCTAAAAAGAAAGTTAGCCATAAAATCATAATTTTAAAATATTTCAGTAGATCCGTATGCGTATTTAAATACGCCACTTACAAAAATTTGGTAAGTAAAGAAAGTTAATTATGAAAAGAATTATAAAAATAAAATATTCATATTTTAGTAAAACCCCTTTAATCAGATTGACGATTTATAAATCAAAACAATTTAAATCAGATTAGGTAATGAAAATGCGCAGAATTGCAAAAACAATAGCGTGATGTGTTGCGTCACTAAAAATAATTATTATGTTACCTTAACGCATAATCAGCCTATACTGTTCCCTCTGCTGGGACACAGGCCTCCTCTCTGTGAGAGGGAACGGGCCGTAATCCACAACGCGGGCCCAGTGCGGGTTGGAAGATGTCACAATGTCTTCGAATTTTCGGTTTCCTTACAATGTTTTCCTTCACCGTTTTTGAGAGCAATAGTGAAAATAAATGACGACAAAGTAAAGCGCCTGTCTGGGTTCGAACCCACGACCTACAACTCGTAAATCCGTTACCACTGGGCCTCTCTATGTTACCAAAAAAATAATAAATAACTACAAACAGAACATGACTTTGTGTTTTCCCCGAAGATTAATTTAGTAACTTGATAAAAAATTCCCTTTACTGGGCCAATTCTAAAATTATCCAACATTGAAAAACCCAAGGCACCTACTTGGGTTTTTCAAGTTTGGATAATTTTAGTTTCGATAGTATTAATACTGGGGTATAATGAATTGATTTGCTTATTTGAAATCCGTATGCAATATCATTTATCATCTACCTGCTTTGATAATACTAGCTTATTCGTGTTCCATTTCAGAGAAAATTTCATCATTGCGTCTTCTCATACAGAGAAGAGACGAGCTACCCTGGCCTTATCCCAATTTATTTGGGTCTGTACATAATCATCCTATATAAATAAAATATTCATATTTTAGTAAAGCTCCTTTAATCAGATTGACGATTTATAAATCAAAACAATTTAATCAGATTAGGTAATGTAAATGCGCAGAATTGCAAAAACAATAGCGTGATGTGTTGCGTCACTAAAAATAATTATTATGTTACCATAACGCATAATCTGCCTATACTGTTCCCACTGCTGGGACACAGGCCTCCTCTCTTGGAGAAGGAGTGGGCCACGCGGGCCCAGTGCGGGTTGGAAGATGTCACATGCTTTTGAATTTTTGGTTTTAGGACAATCCGGTTTCCTCACGATGTTTTCCTTCACCGTTTTAAGAGCAGGGTCTGCAGAGCATAACTTTTCTTCTATACTTACTTGCATCTGACAGCCGTCATAGAAAGAAAGAAAATACATTTATTTGCGCAAACATGACGCATAAAAAAAAGAACAAACACAAAAAAAAAAAAGTGGGAGGTAAACATGCGTCACATTCACGCAAAACGGCCATCGCTCAGCATAATGCTAAGACCCTATACGAGACAGAGCCCCAGCGCTGCGCAGCGCTATACAGGGTGGCAGGGACATCAACGCGCAAACTGTAATCATGAATTCAGCACATGATTCTAACTATGATCTAGCGTAAAATAACATCGTCGGGTATCAAAATAAACTATAAACCAGCAGTTTTATAGAAAATCGCAATAAATAAATTCGCGGTCAAAAATTGAACAGCTATTTTTTTTTAGTAGCCGACGAAAAACTTCAACTCTGCGGGTTCAGAATCGTGTACTTCTTTTTTCGAGTACTTGGTCACGTTGTTTGCGGTATCAGTGGCCTTCTTTGGGTCATCCAAGGCAAAATCATGTTCTCCTTCGCGTGCCGATGGCGAAAATATAGTTGTTTTCTTAAATTTTTCTGGCCCAAAATTCAGCAACGCGGATAGCATTCGTCGATGCACCCATTAGGTCCTCGTCACGTGTGCAGGAGACAAGATGGCAGGTGAGCCATTGTCTGTGGAGAGACACCGCATACACACCGGAGGTCAGAGCCTTCGATGAACCCCCACTTGTTTAGGTTGTCCTTGCTGCGGCGTACTTAGGTACGAAATCTATTTAAGGTTTTCCAAGTAGGCCAAGGTAACTTATGCCCGGATGAGAGACTCTCTGATAGTTTGACACTTCTATGTACTGAATCCATGGTAACAGGCGCGCGTCGTTATTCCTGCTGAGTGTACTACGTGAGATCGACAAATGGATGTGCAAATAACACTTGTGCGACAAAACTGTACTGCGACTCACGATAGTAGAATGCACGCTTGTGCGACAAGCATATTATTAAGACTTAGTCGTCGGAGCCCCTATTTCTGTCTGCAGGGTTTATAGGAACCTAACCAAACCGAGCCTCGGGGTGCCTCTGACGTCGAAGACTTAATATTATTGCTTGTCGCACAAGCGTGCATTCGAACTATGGTGAGTCGCAGTACAGTTTTGTCGCACAAGTGTTATTCGCACATCCATTTGTCGAGCTCACGTGGTACACTTATTCCTGCTAGCCTTTATAATCTTTCACACAATCCATCCATCTGTTCTTTGGTCTGCCCCTTTACTTACCACCACATTCATCATCATAATCATCATGTGCAAACTTGTTCCACCCGCTGCGTAATATATGCCTCTTCCCTTTTGTCCCATGCTTCTCTGGTCCACATTCAACTGAACATTATTTCATTTATTTACCCAGCTTCTGCCCACAACTTTGTCCGCGAGAAATTTCTTGTTGCCCCAACCCACCGTCTCGCATCGTATCGCCTGTCCGCGGTATTAATCAGGTTTCGCTCGGCATTCTTTCGGAATTTTTTGTCTTTCTGCTAGGCTCTGAAAAGTCGTAGCATGATGTTAAATAGCCTATCGACTTCCTTAAGAATTTGGTTATCAAATGCAAAAATAAATTTTCAAATCCGACTGGGAGTTCCAGAGATTAGCGCGTTCAAACAAACAAATAAACAAAAAAACGAAAAAAAAAAAAATTCTCGTGTCACAATATTCGTTCCCAAACTCCTCCGTAACGGCTGGACAGATTTGTATGAAATTTTGTGTGCATATCGGGTAGGTCTGAGAATCGGCCGACATCTATTTTTCATATAAAAAAATATGTATATTTCCTAGAAATAATGAATATGGCAAAACAACGTTTGCCGGGTCAGCTAGTTAGTATATATATAGATTAATCGTGCACAAATAGTTCTTCCTTAAATTCTTTCTCCAGGTTTCCTAGTCAAAACCATAGTCACAAGAAAATGAACTCAACTGTTACATTCTGCCAAGTAACTCCAAGTCCTCGAGAAAAAGCAAAAAAAATATGTTTCGGTTAAAAAATACTGATAAAAGCAAAATGCTGAATTAGTTATTCCCTACTTATACCGAAGCATTTAAAAACAAATTACTTGTATTGATAAATAAGATACTACATACTTACTACTAGTGAGATACTAGTAAATTCTGGTATTATCATTTTTATTTGTATAAGATAAAACATGTAGCCGCGACAGCTGTATCGGGGTCTTCAATGATTCTGAATGAGCATTCTTATTTGTTTCATCTCTGACGTCAATGTTAACATTCTCAGTGTAGAAAAAGTGTCGATCTCTAGGTAACCTTTAACACATCACATTTTTACAGTTATTAAAAACTGAAAGAAATAAACTTTAATTTATTTCAGTTTTAGATAATTGTAGTTATTCTGTAAAATTCACTTCGAACCTCACTCAAGTGAACGCAAATGATTCGAAGTGAACTCATTTGTTTTTTACTCTAAAAACAAATAAGTTAATTTTGTATCAAAGTAAATCATCGTGAATTCACAACGGGACATAGCACCGTTCGGATTTCGAAGTGATGTTTTAAGAATGATGGCTAAAGTTGCCAATATTTTCATAAAAAAGTAAAAGCCTCTTCTCAATCAAAGAAGAAACAGCCAGCTCAATGCGTGGTGTTCCCATGGCTGCACCACGGTCAGAAAACCTCTAGGTCACCAAAACAACTAAAAATACTTTGAGATACATCATTTTATCGTTATCAACATAGCTCATGGCCTTGACCGCTTTAATATCACAATTTACTTTGAAAAAAGAAAAAGAAAAACAATTACATATTTCTAATATACAAAAATACAATAATTTTCGCGCCTTGCACTCATGGTTTCGGGTCTACGCGAATTCGTTTAATATGATAATCTAAACATATATTAAGTAGTTGAGTTGGCACCTCGCTCTGAAGGCCAATAAAATTCCCGTTATTAAAAGCGTTCAAAATCTAGTCGCAATCTCATCTCAGCGACAATCACTGTCAAAAACTTGTCAAAAACGCAGGGAAATAAGAATTAGAGGTATTTTTGACAGATTGGGACTGAGATCAGACTGTGAACGTTCTTAAAATTATGAGAATTGCCCCTCAGCTCTGCACTCTCAATTTTATTCAGTGGTGCACCCAAACGAACTTATATTCTCCGAATGTATATGCAGCTGAAAATTATGGACACTTGTCTGAAGAAATTGTGAACAATCAAAATTAATCAACTCGTTAGACGTAAGCCTCTCCCGAGATACACCACAACACCCTGTCCTCCGCCTTCCGCATTCATTCTGTCCCAGCCACCTTTTTGACGTCGTCGTAATCGTAACTGAGGTCTTATTCTCTATGACGCATTTAACGAAATGAACGCGAGATTGGCGTGATTTGGTAAGGAATTGACGTGGTTTCGAAGTAAGGAATCGTTAAGTGGTCATAGTGAATTAGGGCCCTGAAGGTCTTACTGAAAAAATAACGCGAGACCCTCTGATGATTCTCAACTGTCATGACTTCATTTTTCGCTAGTTTTAAGATTCCTACTTATTTTCTTGATTTTGTCTCAGAATACTGCAAAGATATCGTTACCTGTGCAGTCATCATTTTCGTCCTTTTTAACCCTCAACGAAAACAGAGGGGTATAGGGGTAGCGGGATCGTCCGAAAGGGTTACCGCTGCCCTGGAACAGAAAGGGCTAAGGAAGGAACACGGGTGGGTTTTAGTCAGTAAGAGTCTGACAGTCCCTTCCGCTCCACCCAGAGCGGGAAGGGTCATTTGAAAAAGGGGTATATGTGTGTCTCTCTGCGGCATCGTAGCTCCCAATCGGCTGAATCGATTTTTTTTTGTTTAAAAGGTAACTTGCCTTGTATACCCTACTGCTCCCCCCGCAAACAAAAAAAAAGGTACCTACTGCTAAATAAATACAAGACAAATCTTTTGACATCACCTTCTTTTATCAGTGCATCGACTAAAGAATGTCCTGGGGGCCTGGGGGTCTACTCCGAAGTAGTATCGGCCGAATGTTTGGCCGTTTCCTGCTACGAAGTTACTTGGTTTTTGTTTTGTTTGGTGGTTACTTTGGTTCGGTCGGTTCCGATCCCACACTCCTACACTCTTTCGAATATGACTATGGTCCTGACCCAACTGCGCCGATCTGAACTTTTTTCGCATTATTCAATAATATTCGGTTCGGCCATGTGTCGGTCCGATCCGAATATTCGCACTTTGCACTTCGGAGTAGAACCCCCGGGCTAATTGTATCAAAATCGCTTTCTATCAAAATGATTAAATTAATATTTTTATAATTTTGATAGAAAACGATACTTTAACTTACGTCTGGCGCACCCGGGACAGTAAACCTCACTACCACCTTGCTGACTAGCTAATATTTGTACCACTGCATTTTTTTTTTTTGGATGGGAAATCATCAAATGGCCCCTCCCGCTCTGGGTGGAGCGGAAGGGAGTGTCAGACTCTTACTGACTAAAACCCACCCGTGTTCCTTCCTTAGCCCTTTCTATTCTAGGGCAGCGGTAACCCTTTCGGACGATCCCGCCGCCCTGGCAGGCTTCGGCCCTATCGGGCCCCGTCCTCTGCAGGAGCTATTCTTTTTGAACAGTTCTTTCCTAAACGAAATAGCGAGTCATCGTCATTTTCCTACCCTTATCCCGTTGTATTTGATGTCGGCGCAACATGTAATTTTCTTCGATACTTCTGTTTTTAGTCGTCATCTTGGTAGTCAACTTCTTTCTAACCATATCATCATTCACACAGTCCATCCATCGTTTCTTTGGTCTTCCCCTACTCTTATAGCCATCCATACATAAAACTCAATTCGAGATAGCAAGTGAATCATTATTAATTCTTTTTTATGACCGACGTGGCTTCAGTTTGTATTTTCATTCATAAAAACATGTTTAATTTCTTCACTTAGTTAGGTAGGAGTATCCTAATTGCGTAACACGCTATCAATCACTATCTGAATCGTTTTGAAGTATATTGTTAATCCATTGCTTCATATGTTCGAAAAATTTGTCTGCTCAACAACGTAAATAACGCAATGGATGTTGTTGAACTGTCAAAATGAAAGCCATTGCAACTGATAGTGAGTTACGCAATCACCCCGCTGACTGTGAACGTTCTTAAAATTACGAGAACAGCCGATTGATTCTGTAAAAAATTCACCGTGAAAAGTTAGGTGAAGTGAGCTTAGAGTGAGCTGTCAATAGTGTCAATCCCTAGCATATTAGTTAGAATGACAGCTCACTCCACGCTCACTTCACCTAAGTTTTCACGGTGAGATGGTTACAGAATCGCACTGCTGTTCCTCTGTTGTCGACCTACACAACACAAAATTATAAAACGCAATAGGTACGTTTTCCAATTTTAAATTACTCGTAGATCGTCCATATTGTTTTAATTTAATCAGGCTCATCAATAAGCCCTTGGATGTATTATATGAGTGTCAGTGCCGTACGTCCACTTGATAGGCTTTGCTGAGAGGCGGAGAGTCGGGAGTCCGGGAAAAATCAACCCTCGTGTCCGGATTTATGTATGTAGATAGTTATTTAGGAGTGATGCAGCACGGACATCATTTTGGCCCTAATATGTTGATTTTAAAAAAACCGCATAACCCGGAGATCCAAATTAACACCATGATTGATTAAGACAATCGGAATGACAATTCCTATCACAATCCAATGAAAAAAAAAAATAAAGGCCGCATACGCGATAAGGGTTCAAAAATCACGCATACAAAATCCGATCCACGAAAAATAGAAAATATGTTTCCCTTTTCTTTTCGTCAATTTAAAATGCAAGCCGCATATAAGTATAATATAACATGTCATTATGACCAAACAATAGTCCACTGGTTTGGCAATTTAATTCAAATGACCACTGAACGTTTTGTAACGACGCTAACAATACGACGGCCCTGTTCCGATTAGCTGACCGATTTACTAATTAAACGCTAAGAAATGTTTTTTTGGTGTGTCATTTTGGTAATGTTGAACTGTCAGAATGAAAGCCATTCTTACTATTAGTGTGTTTCGGAGGGGCTCCTGGCTACGTTACAACCGCCACACGGTTCGTTCGATCAAGTTAAGCTACGCTTGCCACAGTCGGTCCATGGATGGGTAACCATCTTTACATACCGAGACCCCTCTGTGCCTGGGAAATCACGTTAAGCCGTTGTTCCCGGCTGTCATTCTTGGATCTTTGGCAGTCGTTACGGGTCGTCAGAAGCCCGAAAGTCTGACAACCAGTCTTACCCAGGGCGATCGTGTTACCCAGTAATTGGGTTGTGGAGACCAGATAGTCGCTCCATGTATTGCTCAATAGGTTTTAAAAAATCGTCAGTAAATAACGCAATACACGTGGCTGAACTGTGAAAATTAAAGGCAAGACTATCGATTGCTGCTGTATGTGTTTTACGAAATTACCCCACTGAATAGTCCACTATCAACTTGTGCAACAACATCCTGTTCTCCGCCTTCCGCATGCACAGGCGAAGGAAAACATTGTGAGGAAACCAGCATGTCCTAGAAAGAATAATTCGAAGACATGTGACATCTACCAACCCGCACTGGGCCCGCGTGGTGGATTATGGCCAACTACTACACAGAGAGAAGGCCTGTGTCCCAGCAGTGGGAACATTATAGGCTGATCATGCTATACTAGGCCATGACGTCATAAGATCTCAATGTGAAAGGGCGTCCTTAAAACCATTCCGCCAAATTCTAATCACGAAATTGAATACATAGTATAAGTAAAGCTGCGAACACATTAGCACCGACGCACACATTCCCCAAGGATGGAATGACATAATAATAAATATTCATTCAGTTTAAATAAGTTATGCGTGTTTGTTTGTGTTTTGACCTTACCGTGTTGTAGTAAAAAATAGGGCAGACGACCGCGCGTGGCTGACGTGAAAAGTAAAATGGTGGTGTTTCTGTATTTGGTAGTGTAAGGGGTATTGTTTTACCCAGTAACTGGGTTATGGGGGTCAGATAGGCAGCCGCTCCATGTAAAATACTGGTATTCAACTGCATCCGGTTAGACTGCAAACCGACTCCAAACATCACTTTCAAATTCGAATAGAGTCGAGATATGAATCCGCCATGATTTACCTACTTTAAAATATTAAAAACAAATGAGTTCACTTTCGAACTGGTGCGGTCACGTGACTCAGCACCTTAATTACGTAACACACTATCAATCACAACCTGAATCATTTTTTAGGTTACTGCTAAACCATTTCTTCTGTCTGCTCAACAACGTACCCTAAATAACGCAAAGAATGTTGTTGAACTGTCAAAATGATTGCTTACTGATATGCCATGACCTGAAAAGGTCTTCTGAATAATTAGGTATATGATATGTATAAATTTTATTTTAAAAAAAGACTGACGGATATGCTTGTGTTTGGTTATATTAATAAACACATGATATTGTTTCGGGAAACGAAGACTAGAATAATTTTCAGAAATTCTCTTCTGAAACATGCATATTTAAGTAATTAGGTCTTCGAATAAAGAAATTGACTAGTGACCGTTATAAATCACAGTATAAATAAAGACGGTGGGGTTATTAACATCATAATTAGGGACGCGCGCATGCTCCCGCGACGGATTCCATCGAACGCGCGGGCGTCCGCTTAACGCAGTTCTAGCCCTAAGGGGTTGCGAATATCGCGTCTGTATTCTAAGGGGTACACAGAATTGGGCGGATCACCGCCGCGTCCTCGTGGCGGTGATGGCGGCGGCGATTTCTCGCGTCCGGCCCTGGTCCAGGCTATGGTACGGAGCGAGAGTGCATGGGAGGCCTTCACCTCCTTCTGCGAAGCAGTAATGCTCGCGAAGGAGGAGGCGGAGCGCGTGAGGAAGAGGCAATCACTGCGCCCTCACGCCCCTAGTCGCCGCAGGAGACGGCTTGGACGGGAGTCAAAAGCCGACTCCCGGCCACCGTAGGCGCGGGCTTGCGGTCGGCGAGCAATGGGCAGCTCGCCACCCGGTAAGGACCAGGCCCGGGTCGACGGCGCTTTGTGTTCCACGCGTGCCTCAAAGAGAGGTCAGCACAAACTGACGGGATCCACTAGGGCCGCGGGTTGTTCGAAAGAGATACCGTGGCCCCTGGCACCACAGGCAACTCAAGGAACACGGGTGGACTTTAGTCAGTAAAAGTCTGACACGCCCTTCCGCTCAGCCCAGAGCGGGAGAGGTCATTTGATGATTTCCCATCCAAAAAAAAAGGGGTTGCGCGAGTTATGTTTCGGCGGTCGGGATTTTAATTAAAAAAATATTTATTTATTACAATATTAATTTAATTATAAAAATACAGGATATTAAGCTGATGGCTGATGCAAGACTGAATACAATGCAAAGAAAAATAATTCTATTGAATTTCCGGTAAATGCATAGTTGCAATACGACGCATGCTGGCGGTGGCTGCAAGCTCAGCGTAAACGCGTGTTACGATGAGTTAACTCCTCCCTCCATAAGATAGAAGCAACTCTTGCTTCTGGCGGCGTCCGCGCTGCCCTTTGTGTCCTCCGGGGGGTTCTTAGTTTTCCATTGATACAGCTTCCAGGATGCTGCAGCGACCAGTAGGATATATAGGATGATTGTGTTCCAGCTAGGTGTAGCTGCTATGATGTGCCAATTATCTTCTTCTGGTACGGATATGTCGCCTGCCTTGTTGATCAGTTCATGGATGCTGTCTAGTGAGATGTCTTCTAGTTGGAGTTCGTATTGTATTGATTGTTCTGCGACTTGAAACTGCTCTGGTAACGGTATGACTTCGTTGATGACGACCGTGTCAGTGTGAGATCGCAGTGTCTTGTTCATGATGTTCATCTGGCAATCTTCTGTGAGTGCAACGAGATGAATTCCAGATAGCTTCTTGTAGTCTGTCTTGGTGTTACATTGCGTTTTGGTGACTTCGTCTTCTCTGAGGACTAGTAGCCAGTTGTTGTCTCCGATCTTCTGAACTTTCCCTCTTCTTAAGTTCATCTTAGCGTGAGTGCAATTAGCTGGGCGATGCTGGATGAGTGATAGTATGCAGTCATCTGTATCTTCAATTCTTCTGGTGTCGAGAAGCTTGCAGAGCTGGGTGTTATCGGTCAGTGGCCGACAGTCTTCTTCCAGGTAAGCGTACTCATCGTTACCAAGTGCTAGGTATTTGGATTTAGGGATGATAGTAAGGTTATTTTTATTCGGGATTGAATAAAGGTGGATAAGGTCAAATGTTTTTGGGTTAATTGAGGGGATTTCGAGGATAAAATTAACCGAGTGTTCTGTGCTGTAAGCTTTAACTTTAATTGACTTCTCTATCCTGTATATGTTACTAATACTAATACTAGCTACTGGTTTAAACAAAAACATATTTTCTAAGTTTCTTAGCTCTTCTATTAGATTCTGAGGGCTTATAATACTAGGATGCATGGTGCCCATCTGAGCAAAAGTCATCGCATCTTCTAATAACATTAACCTATCTAAAATTATCTGTAAACTAAAATCTATCTGTATGTAAATATCTAAGAAATGTAAATGGTTAGATAAGTCGTTGGAATTATTAGTAATATTTTGTAATAAACTAACCAAATGTTTCTGATTATTGTTTAACTTTGTTAACTGTTTACTGAACTCGTCTATTGTATTATGTGCTAATACTAAGGATTTCCTTTGTGAATCCTGGACGTTTTTAACTCTGTTTTTAATGTTTAAGATTTCTTCTTCGAATTTAACTGCATCCTCGTGGTCGAGGTTTCCTGTGATAGACTTAACGACAGTACCTAATCCATCTAAAAGACCGCGTCGCTTTCTAACTCGCGGCGTTAGAAACATTATCTTCTTCGCTATAATACTAAGGCTATATTCTATTTGATTTCTATACGTTTTATGTAAATCTCCAGATGCTGTATTCTCAGCATTTTTCGTGCTTGCATATAGAGCCATCAATTGGGTTGATGTAAAGTGCAGATTGGTGATGTTGTAAACGCAAGCAAGGCTAAAGTAGTTGTCTTGTTTAAGGAGTTGACCTTGTTTTAGAAGGAGGATCCCATTGTCATTATCTACATGGGTAATGGTTACGGTTGCTGTTGCGTTGAGCACGACGGCCCCTGCGATGAAGGTCCTGCAACAAGATGAGGCCTCCGTAGTAGCTTGAAGTGAACCCTAATGGACTTAGAATTTGGATGGTTACCTATTATTTCAGCCACGTTATTTGGGTGAAGGTGTATAATTTTGTATGGCCCTTTGAAGACTGGCTTCGTTTTGTCACTGCGTGCTGACTTTGCTACCTGTTTATAGACAGTTTCACCTACCTTGAATTTCATTTCTTCTGCTTCTTGGTTACGTTTAGCAATCACCTGCTCCTTGTTTTTGGATAAGTGTGCAGCGATGCACTCTTGAACTGCCTCTGCATTGGCACGATGCTTAATAACATAGTCCTGGTAAAATTCTTTTGGGTAGTATAACTCCAATGGGTTTCTGGATGCTGTGTGTCCGAATAGTAACTCATGAGGTGTATAATCGGTTGCCGAATGGATAGCGTTATTGTATGCTATAATAGAGTACTTCATGATTAGGTGTATAGGGTCATCTTTGTTGGTCATTCTTTGTATCCTAATTATTTCAGCTAGGGTAGAGTGCAAACGTTCAATAGGGGAGTTGGAATTAGGATTATAGGGCGTTGTAAAATGTATATGGATATTATGTAGTGCGCATATTTCTTTAATAACATCGTTGTCAAATTTAGTATCTGAATCGGTGGTTATTTTATTCGGTAGGCCTAACACTGAGAGAATGTTTAGTAATGCTTCAGCTATATGTACACTGCTGCATGCTGTTAGTTGGACTGCCTGGGCGTATTTAGAGAAGTTATCAATAACTGTAAGGAACGTTCCGCCTCCGGTTGAATATAGGTCCATAAATATGTGTTCCATCGGTTTGCGAGGTGTATCGGTTATAGCTAAAGGTGGTTTAAGAGGATTGCGTTCGTATTTAGATTTCAAACAAGTGTCGCATTGATTAACGAAGCTTTGAATGGTAAGGAGCATATTTGGCCAATGATAATTTCTATGCAACTGCTTGTATGTCTCCTGGATACCACGGTGAACAGTTTTACCTTCGTGATATTTCTTAATCAACTCTTGTTGTTCAGGTCTGTTTTCTACTAGAGTTACGCGTGTTGTACATTTAAGTAGCTTAGGGCCTCTGTCGTTAAATATTGTTGTGTAGACTCTAGAAAAGGCATGGTATAATTCTTCACTATAAAAGTAACAATGGAATACACGGCCAGCGATGGTGTGTTCTTTAAGGAATCTAATTATCTCAGACTCTGTATTGTTTATTGGGATAAAGACATCTTTTATAACTACTTTTGAGTTAGTGGATCTGTTATCTACTCTATACGTAGATCCGGGCGTTGACCTAACATGGAACTGTTTCAACTGCCTATCAATAGCGTCTGAAATTATGGGTATGCCTTTGGCTTCGTTGTCAGGCTGTGTATGTCTTGTAGACACTAATTCAGATTCGGCTGACACTATACTCATACTATCTGTACCTATGTGAGATTCGGGAATGCTTGGGTTTTGTGATTGTATATTTTCATTGGGTGCTACTGTGTCTATTTGATTTTCGGCTTCCCTACGTGCATTTTCGAATATTCTATTAATTATCTCATCATCTTCGTTATCATCTAAATTAACAGCTAGAGAGTCGACACTACCATGGAAGATTTTAACACGTGATAGAGCGTCTGCGTTAGTATTTTGACGACCCTTCTTGTATACAACCTTATAGTCGTATTCCGAGAGTTTTAAACGCCATCTGGTTAGTTTAGAATTAGGATCTTTTAATGACATTAGCCAGGTGAGAGGTCTGTGGTCTGTGTAGATGATAAACCTTCTGCCGTAAAGATAGGGTCTGAAGTATTTTATTGCCCATACTATGGCGAGTAGCTCCTTTTCTATTGTAGAGTAACGAGATTCGGTATCTGATAGTGTTCGGGATGCAAATGCTACTGGTTTATCAGATCCTACTATCCCTTGGGATAACACCGCACCTAGTGCTACATCTGAAGCATCGGTGGTGAGGATGAAGGGCTCATCAAAATTCGGGTATTGTAGTATTGGGGCGTTAGTTAGAATTTGTTTGCATTTATTGAAAGCTTCTAAGAAATCCGGGGAGTGTATGACTCTACTATTTTTCTTAAGGCAAAGGGTCATTGGTTTCGTAAGTCTTGCGAAATCTTTTATAAATTTTCTGTAATATCCGACTAAACCTAGGAAGGCTTTTATTTCCTTCTGAGACTTAGGTAGGGGGAAGTTAAGTACGGCTTTTATCTTGTCTTTGTTTGGTTTTAAACCTTCATCTGTTAGCTCATGTCCTAAGAAGTTAACCTGTTTTTGTAGAAACTGTGATTTGTCTAACTGGTTTATATACTGTTCAATAACCATCTTTTCGTAATACGATTTATTACCATGCTCCCCTACAGAATACAGAGTATCCAACAGCTCACGGAGGCGTTTGCCGAAGCTTTCGGCGTCTTCTGCCTTAGACTTACGCACTCGCGTTAGCTCCTGCATTACTTGTATTTCGTTTCGTGGTTCGCCAAGGCGCCTAGTTAATGCGTTCTTAATTGATGACCATGAATCTAAGTGACCTTCGTACGCTATTGCGTCTATGGCTGTACCACTGAGCCTACTTTTAATTAAGCAGATGAATGCTGGGTGCGAGCGATCTGTCTCAGAAGTTAACTGTAATAAGTTTTCTACTTCCCTAATATAATAATTGAGTAATTTAGGATTGCCATCATATCTTGGCATTAAATCTGCGATTAGTTTGTACGGTCTATAGTTGGCATCGTAATCCCTGAGCGACATTGTTTTTCTGTAGCTTGCCTGCCTAGTGGCGCTTGACGTAGAACAATAGAGGTGTCAAATTAAACACTTGGAATTTACTCGTGGGATACTTAACGCTACTTATTATAATTTTGCGGTTGCCTACTGCGATTTTAGCTTATAGACAGACACACATAGATTAACATAAAATACACAAATTAAAATAAGGCAGGAAATCGAGCAAGGACACTTGGTAAATAAGAGCACTTACCAAAGCAGCCACTGCATCTCCTGTCGAGTCGAGTCTCGGCCAGCGCAGCTTCCTCCAATTCTCCGGAGATGTATCCCGATGACCGTAGAGGTGTCCGACCGCGCGATAGGTTCTTTGTAGACCGCGAAAGAACGATTTGAGAACCGTCGCTCTTAAGATGAAGAGTTAGATTCGATCTTAGAACGTCGCGATCCTACCGACTGCGCCAGTTATGTTTCGGCGGTCGGGATTTTAATTAAAAAAATATTTATTTATTACAATATTAATTTAATTATAAAAATACAGGATATTAAGCTGATGGCTGATGCAAGACTGAATACAATGCAAAGAAAAATAATTCTATTGAATTTCCGGTAAATGCATAGTTGCAATACGACGCATGCTGGCGGTGGCTGCAAGCTCAGCGTAAACGCGTGTTACGATGAGTTAACTCGCGCCAGATTGAAATTCCGTCCGCCCGAATTCAGAACATCTCGAATTCGAATCAAACTCCTATCTCGATTTCGGATGCAGTACAAACCCTCTTTAGGTAAAATCTAGATTAGTACCAAGTAACTACTAAGTTTATTTTAACATAAAATAACATCATGCCTGTAATCCCCGAAAGGTTATGCAGAGGTGTAGTACCAACCGATCTATTCTATAAAAATATCACCGTGAAAACTTAGGCGAAGTGAGCGTGGAGTGAGCTGTCATTCCAACTAATGCTAGGGATTGACACTATTAACAGCTCACTTCACCTAACTTTTCACGATGAGATTTTTACAGAATCGATCGGCAGATATTACCGGCTCGGCTATTGATCACCTAAGTTATCACGGTGATATTTTTACTGAATGTTGCTGTAGAATACCCACATTAAATTTGTTTTAATGTAAGGTAATTAAGTCAACGACACGGACATGAATGTCTACTCTACTGAATCTAGACTTTATTTATTTACGCGTGTTTAAAGTGTTTCACTATTCCACGCCATCTTGATTGATGCGTTCACAACGTTATACAGACGCCATCACATCAAGCTACTACAATCTGTCAAATTTCTTTAATGGATTCTCAACTTTATCGCTAAAACATTAGGTTCAAGGTTGATTGGAAAAATTTGACAGTTTCGGGTAGCTTGACCTGCTGGCGTCTGTACATATGAAGACTCTGACGTAGTTTTGTGCCTAGAGGCAGTGTAATAAAATAATCTGTTTGGATGAGTCAGGTAATTAGGGTTAATTTAATGATAATAACATGTGGACGACGTCCACGTTAAAGTTTTTACGCGTGAAACACTCATCATCTCTCTAGCCTTTTCCAACGGTTTCTCAGGGTGAAAACTATAATGACGAATTTCCTTTGTTTATCAGCTTTAGATTTTATTGCTATTTTGAGAGCAGTAGTAAGATATTACAATGCTCATCTTATGCTTTACAAATGTCTAGGTCACCGAATTCCTGGCAGTTTTTTTTTAACGCAACAGAAGCTTGGCAAGCCTAGCAAAAATCATCTTACTGTGAAGCTGATGCTATCAGATCCAAAGCTCACAGAGCTCTTTTCTGAGAATAATACGACAGCTTCTCATATTTCTACGTACATATACAGTACCTATACTTAGACAGCGGTTTTATTTTACACAGAATTATTTTAAACATGTGTAAACGATGTCAATGTGATGACAGGTCAGCCATTTTGTTGTAAAAATCAATTAGGTAGGTAGTCAAAGGTCCAAAGTTTCATTTGTAGATGCAAAGGTATTGTTTACTTACTGCTGTTAAGTAAAGCAGACGCATCATTAAAATTACATAATTATTAGTTTTTTTTTTTCAAAATCTTATGCGGTGCAAACTTGAGTTGACATTGGAATAAAAGCTGTTAATTTAAAATCGAGTTCTAGAATAAGGCTATTCATCGAGGTTTCCAATCTACAGAATAAACATTGTTTTATAAGCTAAATGATGAACTGAAACGTGTTTTCTTTTGTTCCAGGTTAAAAATGGAGTTAAAATCGCCAAAAGCGAAGAAAAAGTCAAGCATAGCAAAACTAATATCGTGGGGCAGAATGTTCAAAACCCCATTGCTCATTCTTTTTTTATTGGGCACCACAAACTGTGAGCGCGAAAGTGAAGTTACAGAATTGGATTCTAATTTCAAAATTCAAAGTTTTCACGGCAGCCATCTTAGGCATAGACATTATAATGGGACAGAAAAAAACAAAATGAGTGACATTAAATATTTGAGAAGGCATTTGAATAAACAAATAGTGAATTTTGTTATGACCGATTTTCTTATTGATGGCGAAGTGGAGAACAGAGTGCATTTTAATGGTGTTACTGCTAAGGAGACGTACGTTGGAGCTGATGGGTGAGTCGTCTTTGGTTTTGTTTATATTTAAGTACCTACAGGTCTACATGATAAGGAGTATTTAGTCTGTTACCGTCTGAAATTGTACCTAATGTTTTTGTTTATGCTTTTTCGTACTGGGCTGATAAAACCTTGGATTTTGTAGGAATTTAGTTGTAATCTTAACAATGTGACGACATTTAAACCCTTTGTTTCTTCGTAATACACTTGCAATCACGATCGCTTTCGCTCCGAAAATTTCTTGCAAAAATGTCTTTGGCAAGTAGGCCGCCGGTGATGTCGTTGTCGTGAGTTTATTATTCTTTTTTTTTTTCTTTAGAAAAAACGTTGCCCCACACTAGGAATTTTTCCTGTGTCGTGGGTGCGTTTACAGACATATAAACTCACATACACAAACAGCCAGACCCGGAACAACTAATTGTAGGTCATACAAATATTTGTTCCGTGCGGGAATCGAACCCGCGACACGCAGCGCAGCAGTCAATCGATTAACCACTGCGCCAACCGTGCCGTCGTGCCGTGCCGAATTATTAACAGCCGAGCTATTACTGCAAAAAACCTCACCGTGAAAACTTTGGTGAAGTGAGCTGTCAATAGACACAATCCCTACCATCCGGTGGAATGACAACTCACTTCACCTTAGTTTTCACAGAATAGACCAGCCGATCTATTCTGTAAAAAAAACTCACCGTGAAAGTTTAGGTGAAGTGAGCTATTAACAATCCCTAGAATCAGGTGGAATGACAGCTCACTTCAAGTTCACTTCATAGCTAAAAATCTCACCGTGAAAAGTTAGGTGAAGTGAGCTTAGAATGAGCTGTCAATAGTGTCCATCCCTAGCATTAGTTGGGATTGGGAATGACAGCTCACTTCACCTAACTTTTCACGGTGAGATTTTAACAAAATCGATCGGCTGGTATTAAACTCGCAATCCGAAGCAGATCCTAATTAGTTCTATAAACTAATTTAAAAAATGAATCACCCCGTATGAAGAGATAAGATTAAAATACAAAGAACAGATGGTTTAAAGGAAGCTGTTGTGTCTACATGCCAATTTGTATGATACCATACAAGACTCCAACTTGTAGATTATGTAGAATTCCCGTTATCCTGACTTTTGACCCTAAAATGGCGATCTTGTATGAATTATGGGCACTATTTGCTTGAAAAATATTAAATTGAACTTGAATTTAATTTTATACTCAACATTATTTTAATTTATTGGCCTTATCTTGTATCGGTATAAGTTTGCTCATTTAATAAAATTCGATATGTTATTCTTGAAAGTTCACTTCGAACCACATTCATGTGCCACGGTGCTATTCTGTGAAAATCTCATCGTAAAAACTTAGGTGAAGTGAGCTGTCAATAGTGTCAGTCCCTAGTATCAGTAGTGCTATTCTGTGAAAATCTCACCGTGATAGCTTAGGTGAAGTGAGCTGTCAATCCCTAGATAACCTTAGTGTCAAGTACGATGACAGTTCACCTCAAACTCTCTTCACCTAAATTTTCGCGGTGAGATTATAACAGAATAGAGCAACTGGTTACACAGGTGTAGTAAGCTGTCATTACACCAGTTGCTACTAGTTGCTACACCATAAAAACTTAGGTCTAAGTTTTTATGGTGCGATTTTTACATTTAAATAGATGAATTGTTTTAGTTGTATTTTCAAAACGAAAGCAATTTTCATTATTATTTTCAAATTGATTTATTTGTACACGTAAAAAATAAAATATATATTATGTTGTGTCACTAATGTGCTGCCTCACAAGGCGTACAAATATTGCTTACACCGTAGGTAATGGATGTACAGGTAGGCCTATCCATATAATTATAAAATACTGCTAAGTAACGGTCTTAAATCTCTAGCAATAAAATAAAATAAAATTTCGTTACTCAATTAGTGTGCAATTTTAATTGAAAAATAGGTACTACTGACCCCAACATTGTAGAAGAGGCTAGGTCAAATGTCTGTTATTGTTTTTATTAATTATAATAATAATATTATGGATGCCGTCTCAATTGATTGCTCGGTGCAGATAGGCACCTTATCAGTACTCTTACTTAATTGCGATGCGGATATGTCACACTGCGTTTCAATATATAATATTTTAATAAATTTGTTAATTATTTGTTTCATATAATAATGCAAAAAACATACCAACGCCAACCTGACGCTTTAGGTGCATAAATATATTCGCGACTTTGGAACGAAGTTCGTTTTCGCACGGTATACTCTGCTGCTGCATATCTTCGGTCAAGCTCTCATTTGCCAAGTGTGTAAAAGGGAAAGGAACCTCATTTACCCGCCCGTGTCTTCACAACACCTCTCGACTGTTTTATCCTTAGGGTTGGGTATAAAATACAGAACGTAACGTGCTAAAAACCTATAGCTAGGTGTACCTTCGCTTCATTTTACCTCTACAATTCTGCACCCTAATTACTATCGCAATCATTTGGATTGTGATAGCAATTCGGATGCAGGCGCTTTCATTTTGACAATAAAATACAACAATATTAATGACTTCATAATTTTCTTAATTTCGTCTAGTTTTATTGAATTGACTACTTGAAGGAAAAATAAGGAAACGAAAAGAAAAAGACAGAAAAAAACGTTATTTACTTCATGGTGATTGGCATTACCAGTGTTGTGTAAATCGGATGTTGAACATACACGCTAGTTACGATTCCCAGGTCGAGCAAACTTTTAAAGAATTTTCCATAAGGCTCAATTTACACTGCCGTGGAACGGAATGGTAGCGATTTTTTTTTTGTACAAATCATAATGAACTTTATGTCAAAAGTGTAACGCACAAATAAGATACACACATACGCACAGGTCGCGCATCTTCTGGAGAATTCTCGCGCATTCTCGGGAATTCCCGCAGTAATAATAATAATAATAATAATTTATTTTCTCACCACAATATCCTTATAAAATAATAACAAAAATAAACAATATTGTCCAGTCATGGGCTTAAAGGAAAATATTGTGGGAGACTGGTGCCTAAGCTAAGCCGAAGCCTGTATTTCAGGCCACCAGGTCTCCGCCCCAAATATACAATTTTATTATGGTTTCCGTATACTAAAACTAGACAAAGTTTCCAATTTTATTTATAGGAAGGAGTGTTCGTGAGGAGTGTGTGGCTGTGTGAATGTGTGGGTGAGTGAGTGTGTGGGAGGGTGAGAGTGTGGGTGTGTGAGTGTGAGTGATGAAAAAGTTGGTGCGTGTTAAACTGTTTAATGAATGCCGTAGTAGTATGTGCTTGTGGTAGATAAACATAAACAGAATGCTGTGACTATTTTGGGATAGATAGTAGATTTTCGGTTGTGTCATAGTCAAGAGTCATAAGCCATCCATTGATTTTTTTCTTACACAGGTGTTTTGTGAGTGGGAAGATGTTGTGAACTTTGTTTACTTTGTTATAGAGGTAGCCTCCAAGAAAACAGAAGATATCTTAATAAGGTATAATAAGGTCGTATCTAGTTTGTACGTTGGACCATTGACATAAAGTTCATTTTGCTATGTACGAAAACTCGATTCCACTCCGTTCCGCGGCTTTTTTCAGTAGCCACCCAGAGTCTGGATTTGCGCCAGGTGGATGCCAATGGGCTCGCCCTCTATTACATGGGACTTAATCATAACTGGCGAAATGTGGGTGTAAAAAGGTACACCTCTGCCTATACAGGATGGCAGGGACATCGACGCGCAAACTGTAACCATGAATTCAGCACATGAGTTTAGACCCCAAGAGTCGAAATTGTTCGTCGGTTATCAAAAAAAAAAATCTTCTGTTTCATAGAAAAGTGCAATACGCGGTCAAAATGTATGGAAGACCTTTTTTTTTAGTTACCGACAAAAAATTTCAGCGCTAGGGGGTCTAGAATCTAGTGCTGAATTCATGGTTACAGTTTGTGCGTCGATGTCCCTGCCAGCCTGTATACCTTCGTGGAATTGAGACGTGATGTTATGTTATGTGATAACTTAGCAACAAAACATACTTAGTCTTACTACAAGATGACGTGTTTAATGCTGAAACCGATAAAATTCATGAATAGGCCATAAAATCTACACGAGCATGTCATAGTAACACCTAGTAGTAATCATTCAAGAGTTGACCATGGAAACTGCATAACCTGTACTTCCTGAAGGGTCTGACACAGACAGAGGTGTAATAAGCCCCCAGATATCGCCAGACACAGTTAAGTCCCATGTAATGAAGGCAACCCTATGGCCAATAAGCCCGAAAACCTGTTGGTCCTGCGCCTGATCGCTCCCCAGACGTGTCAGGCTGCCGTCCTATCAGGCTATGAGAGTGAGGGAAGAGGGGGTGTACCTGTATCTACGCACACACTTGTGCACTCTAATATTATCTCCTGCGTTAATGGTTAATCTCCGTTGGGATTGGCCGCCGTGATTGAAATTCGGCTTCGAGGATATTAATATTACTAGCTGCGCCCCGCTGTTTCAACCGCATAAGTTTTGATCCCGTGGGAATATTGGGAAAAAAAGTATCCTATATATTAATCCTGGTCATAAACCATCTTTGTGCCAAATTTCATCCAAATCCGTTTAGTCGTTTTTGCGTGAAAGAGTAACAAACAAACATCCATCCATCCATCCATACAAACTTTCACGTTTATAATATTAGTAGGAAGTAGGATTATTACTATTAATGTGGCACCAATCCACACTACCGGATACTAACCAGCATTTTCCAGAGAAAAACCCCATTGACTTTTCGGAATCGGTCTCAAGACCGCAAAAGCTCCGAAGTTGAGCTTGCGACCCCTACACCAACGAGGCCATCAAATCAAACTGATGAGATATGCTTGAACAACACATCGAAATTATTGCATATACATATAGGTACGAAAAAATTACCCACAAGTGGCACTAGAACTAGAATTTAAATCATAACGTTGGAAGTGGAAAAATGTCAACTAGCTTTTAGAGCCATTGACTTTTGGATATCCTATGACATTCGGCAATACTGCAGCTTCACATTAGTGAAAGAATTTTTGGATTCGGGTCAGCAGTTCCGAAGATAACCTCCTACATACAAACTCACATACCTCTTCATAATAACTACTATTAGTATAGAATAGCTTTCAAACCATAAACTGCAACCATCCGCATTAAATAATCTAGAGTTACAACAATAAAACATTTAGCTATTCATCTCGGGGTTACATAACAAACTCCCGGCCCTGATCTTTCTCAAGGACGTTAACAACGCACTGTTTACATCTATCTCCGTCCTAATCAGTGCAATAGCAAATAATTATCTACATTTAGACGTTATCATCATTTCTATGCGTCAACTTTCACCTACATATTATGATCTATGTAGACTTCTAGAATGAGGACGCCAAAGAAAATTCAATGACATTAAATGATATATGATAATATTGTCGATCATAACAATATTTTGTTATCGGGAAAATTGTATTCAGCAGTTTAATTGCGTAATATGTTCTCGTAATTACAATCTTTGTTGAGAGACTGGACGAATATTTTCAAAGAAATAAAGCTATGTGCATTATTGTATTCTCAAAGACATTGTTAGCTAAGATGATGACTGCTGTAAAGGGTTTTTTTATAAAAATTGCTCGCAATACAGACAGCCGATGGGACCGAAAGGTTCTGGAGTGATGGCGACTGCGACAGCATACCGGAAGACGTAGCGTTAGAAGGCCTCCCACAAGGCCATTTTTTGACATACATAACTAAATAATTCCTCCTTTAAATCTGACAGATCAGTCAATTTTTTAAATAATATTATGTAACTGTTATAATTTATTTTGAAATTTTAAATAGGCATGATTATCAAACATATTTTTTTTTCAATGATGGCTCAGTATAATGCTGTTTCTATGTTATACGAAAAGAAACTTAAAGGATGAATTAATTTGTAGTCGAAATTTATTATTAATATTGACATTTAATAATTTTTGACATTTTCAATTATTCTGACTTAGACTTTATTTTATTTTTTGACATACATAACTAAATAATTCCTCTTTTAAATCTGACATCAGTCAATTTTTTAAATAATATTATGTAACTGTTATAATGTATTTTGAAATTTTAAATAGGCATGATTATCAAACATTTTTTTATTTTTTTTATTGTGAAATGTATATTCGTAATATTGAGCTAGATGCACACCATATTTGTACGCCTCCTGGCATAACATAGCGTTCTGTTTACCAAACTCAAGATCTGTATTTCTTTACCTGTGTTAACAAATAAAAGTGATTTGATTTGATTTGAAGGTACACCGATGACCTGGGGAAGGTTTCATCCGCTGGATGCGAGAAGCACCGAACCGGTCGAAATGGCGGTGGTTGGGGGAGGCCTATAGCCAGCAGTGGACGTCTTTCGGCTGATATGATGATGAATTAGATAAATAACGTAAACGTCAGATTAAATTTTCTAAGAAAAACTCCTAAAACCACACGAGATATAATAAATTAATATGATGAATGAGTCTTAACTATTCGCACAACAAAAATGTCCGAATTACCCATTGAACGGATTTTAAAATAGACCGCAGAGATGTATAATCTTAGTACTGCGCTCTGAAGGCCGAATTTTTCAGCTAATTCCTAGATTTAGATTCAAGCGCAATCTGTGTTAAAGTTTATAGAGCAGCGGGTTGCATTGCAACAATGTGGCGTTTACGTTTTCATAAATTAATCATTACGTTTCAAGCATGTAAGCAAGATTGAGCATTTGTAGCCTTATTAGTTGTTCGTTGTGGGTTCGAACCCAACTAGGCACTTTACTTTACGTACAGTTTACTCTCAAAACCGTGAAGGAAAACATCGTAAGGAAACCGGCACGTCCTAGAACCACAAATTCGAAAACATGTGACATCCGCCAACCCTCACTGGTCCCGCGTGGTGGATTATGGCCCACTCCCTCTCACAGAGAGGAGGCCTGTGTCCCAGCAGTGGGAATATTATAGACTGACTATGCTATTCAAGCATGAAAACTTATTAGAAATTACAGTGATTGTCTTTAAGATAGAGTTACAGAATTAGGACCTTGGACCATGGACCTTGTGCAGGAATCCGCTGGATGTGGCAAGCACAGAACCGGTCTAGGTGGTGGTGCTTGGGGAAGGTCTCTATGCTGATTTTTTAATGTGTTTTCGTTCACTATTTCATCTTTCTTCGGTGACCTCTCGCTGCGTTGCTGTTGCGTATAAACTGCGTAGACGCTGCGTATACACTACGTATGCGCTACGTGGAAGCGGTATATACTACGTACGTGCTGCGAAGACGATGCGTGTAAGCTACATAGGCACTGCTTAGACTCTACGTATAAACTACGTACTCGATGCGCTAGTGTCGCGTAAGCATCTAGCCGTTTGCTCACCAATCTAAGTCTAATTCTACGTCAAAGAGAAGGGCGATTCTATCTTAATTTTAGCTTTTCGATGTTCGACCTTCAAGAAATCTCCGACCCAGAAACTATTCAGGTTCATGAAATTTTTACTCACAGTCCTCTTCGTGGTTAACAAATGAGTCGCCTAGATCCTTTTTTATTTATATTTCTATTGAATTTTCTATATCTTCTGCGTTAGGGACCCCACTCTCAATAGTAAGCTAGTAAATGCTTTATTGTCCACTAACGTTTAAACAAAGCACATTTACAAAACCACTGGTAGTCAAGATGAATCGTTGTTTTCATGTGGCTTTTCACTTGCTGTGTCCAAGTACGAACTTGCTGTGTCCAGTGCTGGGCAAAGGTGTCCCCCATACTTCTCCAATCTTCCTTATTTTGTGCCTTCTCCGACCAATCGGTCAGGAATAATAATATAATAATATCCCTGGACATTTCTCACAGCACCATTTGTCCCAAGCTAAGCAACCTAATGCTTGTGTTATGGTAACAAGATGGCTGATAAACTACTTATATCCCTTTTTTTTTATTTTTTTTTTATTATTTTAGGAATGAGTCCAAATTGTCACGCCAGCGCTTTTTAGGCCTGCGTCTGTCTTCAGGCACCCACCGTGTGACGAGCCTGGCCCATCTGTTTTGATGCATCCTATAGGTATGACCCGCCTAGTCCCATTTGTTTATTCAAAGGTACGAATAAATGTTCTCTCTCTCATTCTGAAAACCACACGTCAACCGTCAGTAATACTAACATAAATATCTTTATTTCCATCGATTCTATTACTAGCGAGCAGTAGTGTTTTTGCTCGAATTGCATCTAAAATTAAACCACTGAACTTTGTTCGCACTCAAGACAATTTATTTGAGTTTAGACGGGAATGTTGTTGTTTAATACATCGGCATTTGCTAGCTCTAATTCAAGCTCAGTAAATCTATTTAGACCGAAATATAATTCATGTTTTGCTGGATTAGCTGTGCTGTGTGTGGTCTGCGTGTGCTTACCGCAGTCCTCTGTTGGATATATGTACAGCCGCCAGCACATCAAGCTACTACAATCTGTCTTTCTTTAATAGATTTTCAACTTTATCGCTAAAGCATTAAGGTTCAAGGTTGATTGGGAAAATTTGACAGTTTCGGGTAGCTTGACCTGCTGGCGTCTGTACATAGGTATTTCCAAAGTTGTGTAACACCCTGGGGTCCGCCTTTTTATGCTGCCTATTAAACTAAGACTTTGTAGGCAATACAACATGATGGCTAAAACTACAGATTTAGATATCAGCCAATCTCTCGATAAATATAAGAAATGTCTTAAGAAAAATATTGTAATATGTACGTTTTTTTTTATTTTAGACTAGCTGCGCCCCGCGGTTTCACCCGCATAAGTTTCGATCCCGTGGGAATGTCGGGATAAAAAGTATCCTATATGTTAATCCTGGTTATAAACTATCTGTGTGCTAAATTTCGTCAAAATCTGTTCAGTAGTTTTTGCGTGAAAGAGTAACAAACATCCATACATCCATACATACAAACTTTCGCATTTATAATATTAGTAGGATTAGGTATTTAATTGGTTAGCTTAGTTGTGTTTGGTTGCTTGGTTGTTGGTTTTGGTCCGTTTTTTTTTTCTAGTGTCTGTGCTTACTAACACATAGTCGTAAGTTTTACTAACAGTCTTGTTGAGTCTCTGTTACTCGAATAAAGACAATTCTATTCTTAGTTGTTAATTTTATTGCGCATGCTGTGGTCTCCTGTAATTGAAGGACCTACTAAATACTTTTTCGTCAGTTTAGTGTGTCTTTTAATAAATAAACAAATAAAATAAAGGTTGTTGGTCCATCTCACGATACGGCTGGTCCATAAATTCTAGGTCGCTCAGTGAGTTATGGAACGCGATCTCTGAGGGATCGCATACGCAACAAGGTGATCCGGTAGAGAACCAAAGTTGTCGACATAGCTCAAAGAATAAGCAAGCTTGTGTGGCAATGGGCCGGCCATATTAGCCGTAGAACCGATGACCGTTGGGGTAGACGTGTTCTTGAGTGGAGACCGCGAATCGGTCATTTTATTTTATGAAAAGTTGGTACTTTTCATTACTATACTATACTTAGGTTTACCTTTACTCGTTTACCAATATAGATATTGTAATCAGCTTATCTATGACGCAAAGTAACGTGAGGTTTGTGGTTACGCTGCACTATCAAGTTGCTATCACTCGCACAGCTAAAACATATTAACTATTGACAGCTTTATTGTGTGTTGATATAAAATTATTATGATTGGCTCTTACAACTATTATCATTTTAATAATACAAAACATTATCATCCTCTTGCCCTTTTGTTTTTAGTTCGCCTAAACTGTCGCTCTGCTGAGCAAAGGCCCCCCCAAATCTTTCCAGGCATCCTTTTCCAGAGCCACCTCGATCCAACCCTCTTGTCCTGCACCCTAATTGCGTAACACACGATCAATCGGAATCGGTTTCATTTTGACAGTTCAACAACATTCATTGCGTTATTTACGTTGTTGAGCAGACACAATCATGACACATTTTTTGAACATATGAAGCAATGGATTAGCAATATCCTTCAAAATAATTCAGATTGAGTTTGATTGTGTGTTACGCAATTAGGGTGCTGATCCTAATTCATTTCGCACCAACAATACGTATGGCGAGCGAACTATCGGTTATATTATACCGAGACTTATTAATAGTCTACCCTCAGAAATAAAAATATGTATTACAGTACATAAGTATTATAGAATGATTTTTTTTTTTTTTTTTTTTTTTATTGACAATGGGCTCACTCTTGACCTCAATCCAGCCCAGAGGCAGGGATGAGATCTACGGTGGAACGAGCTAATAATAAAAGACCGCGGCGATTGTAATATAAAGACCTAAAAATGTTATTAATTGTACGAGTATGGACAATAATGCATACTTACATATAAAATGCTTCACTGTACCTATAGTTCGATATTGATACAGACTCGTGATAGCACAAGTTCTTGTGTTCTTTTGTATCAATGATAACAAAAAAAAAAAAAAAAAAATTGATTTCGGCGCAGCATGTTTTCTTCTTATGTTACGTGCGTGTATGACCAGATGTACTTATGAAAGTAAACGAAGCAAAAGGAGTAGTTAAGGATTGATGCAGGGTGCGTTCTGTGGTTTCTGCATACCGCGGGAGACGCTCCGGGCGTCGGGAGCCACGTGACGACTCCCGGCCCGGCGGGCCTGCGGGCGGAGAGTAATGGGTAGCTCACTGTCCGATCAGGACCAGGCCCGTGCCGGACGGCGCGTTGTGTTCCACGCGCGCCTCAAAGTGATGTCAGCAGATGACGGGGCCCGATAGGGCCGAAGCCTGCCAGGGTAGCAGGATCGTCCGAAAGGGTTACCGCTGCCCTGGAACAGAAAGGGCTAAGGAAGGAACACGGGTGAATGAATGAATGAATGAATGATTTTATTTTTTTGTAAGTAGGTTTGTACAAACACTTTTACACGTCAATCATATTTTAAAACTAGATGAGGTCGGCGTTTCCTATCTGACTACTCTGAGAAGAAAGGCCGAAACAAACTCAGAGGTCACAGTCTCTTTTAAAGTCCAGACATAATCTTGGTCAGATCATATGAAGATCATGCAGGTCGATGTCTGAGATGGTCTTTTGAGGAAAGAACCACACAGATTGAGAGGACCTGTCCAGCCAGTGCACGCATTTGTCAGAAATCGTGCAGCTCAACTCAAAACTTAAGGAGCTCGACGATTCGACGAACAATACCAAAGAAAGGACATTTGGGTAGGCCACATTAATTACTCAAACTGCCAGACCATGACAAAAACTAACAGAACAGAGAGAAAAATAATATAAATAAAATGACCCACATAGTCTTCACATTCACAATAATTAAAATAATAGAATACTTTACAAAGTAAGCAAATGTCATAGTATATATAAAATCCATTAATGTCAAAGTGTATATAATAAAACAAAAAAAAAAAAAAAACAACAACAACAAGACAGAGAAAAAAAATAAAAATAAAAATAAAAACATTAATATGTAAAAAATTGGAAGCACCTTAATCCCAAGCCTTTTTGTCCTCGATATAATCCTTAACGGTATAAAAGGCTTTCTGGCACAACTTACGTTTAATGAATGATTTGAATTTATTAAGGCTTAGATCTTGAACGGGGCTTGGAACTTTATTGTAAAAGCGTATACATTGGCATCTGAACGAGCCACCTATTTTCTTGAGCCTTGTTATAGGTACAACAAATTTGTGTTTGTTCCTAGTATTTATATCATGGATATCACTGTATTTTTTAAACAATTTTATATTTTTATGGGCATATAAAAGATTTTCATAAATATACTGAGAAGGCACAGTCATAACATTAATCTCTTTAAATTTGTCTCTGAGCGAGTGTCTCGGACTTAATTTATAAATTGATCGAACAGCTCGCTTCTGCAAAACAAAGATAGTCTGAATATCAGCGGCATTTCCCCACAATAGAATACCGTACGACATTACACTATGAAAATAGCTAAAGTACACTAAACGGGCTGTCTCTATATCAGTTAAATTACGAATTTTTCTAACAGCGAATGCTGCGGAACTTAGCTTTTTTGACAATTTGTCTATATGCGGACCCCACTGAAGCTTAGCATCCAAAGTTATGCCCAAGAATACGGTACTGTCTTCAGGATTCAATTCTTCGCCCTTTATCAACACATTAGTTTTCACCTGCCTAACGTGAGGTAGCGTAAACTTAATGCATTTGGTTTTTTTCTCGTTTAGAAGTAAATTATTAACATTGAACCAGTGGACTACTTTAGAGATCGCGCTATTTACTTCGTCAGTAACCTGCTGCTGACGTTTAAGTTTAAACAAAAGTGAAGTGTCATCTGCAAACAACACTATATCATGATTATCCTTTATGAGGTACGGCAAGTAATTAATATAAATAAGAAACAAGAAAGGACCAAGAATTGAGCCCTGTGGGACTCCCATTGTTACTATAGATCCGGGAGATCTTTTTCCATTAACGTCAACGCTCTGAATCCTCTTACTCAAGTATGAAGTAAGAAGATCCAGAGCAGCGTTCCGGATCCCGTAGTGACGGAGTTTCCTGATTAAAGTTTCGTGAAGAACGCAATCGAATGCCTTGGACAAATCACAGAAAATGCCCAAGGCATCGCATTTGTCTTCCCATGCATTATAAATATGTCCTAAAAGTTCAACACCTCACACATCAGTAGTTGAACGACCCCTTGTAAAACCGAACTGTTTGCTATGTAATAATTTGTGTTTATAAAAAAATCTTTGCATTTGTTCTAAAATTAATTTCTCAAAAATTTTACTAAAAGTAGGTAGTACAGAAATAGGTCTATAATTTGTGGGGTCTGATGTACTACCCGATTTAAACAAAGGTATTATTTTGCTATTTTTCATGAGGTCAGGAAACTCCCCACCGTCAATACAACTATTAAAGATAAGAGCTAGAGTAGGCGCTATAATGTCAATAACAGACTTAGCAACTTCTACAGAATTACCCCACAGATCTGCAGTCTTTTTTACATTTAAAGTGTGAAAAGTTTTAATTATATCTATACAAGTAACATGTTCAAAATGAAATTCCGAATCGCAACCATTAACATTTTCCATAAGCAAAGACTCAGCAACAGAAGGTGATGAGTTTAGGGATTTAGTAGTTGAAAGGGGAATATCCGAAAAGAAATTTTCAAATGCCTCGGCGACTTGTGAGTCTGATTTTATTATGTTGTCATTAATCGACAAGCTGTAGTCAGTGTTTCGATTACTAGACCTTCCCGTTTCACTATTAATAATATTCCAAGTCGTTTTAATTACATTACTGCTGTTTTTAATCTTTAAACCTAAATAAAGTGACTTGGCCATATAACAAACTTTTTTAAATAATTTTGAATAATTTCTAACATACAAATTAAATGCATCAGTGTTAACGTAAGTCCTTTCATTGTACAGTTCATAAAGCCGCGTTCTACTTTTATGAATACCAATGGTAGCCCAATCACTGAAGGATGCGTTACTATTAACCGAGATAGTCTTGGGAATAAAGGTTGAATTAAATTGTTTACAGTATATATTAAAAAAATTACCATAAAGATGATTAGGATCCGCATGAATTGACAAAACTGGTAATTTATCAGTGAGTTTACTTTTGAAAGCCTCCAAGCGACCTGCAGTTTTTGGGTTAACAGTGATATCTTTTTTAACCACTATTTTGTTTTGATTTCGAATAGTAATGCTTTGCCCGCAATGATCAGAATCTAGTAAATTTATAATTTCTTTGTGGCTTGGTATAATATCTGTATAAATATTATCTAGGCATGTGGCACTAGTAGGAGTTATTCTTGTGGGCTCCAAAAATAGGTTTACAAGATTGTAGGACTGAAACAGACTTATAATTTTACTACAAGAACCTGAGTTTTCTAATAAATTGACATTAAAATCACCACAAATGATAACAGACTTGTTTGAGTTACAAATCCTGTCTAACACTTCATCCATTACCTTTTCAAAGCAGTCATACAATCCTGATGGGGGTCTGTACACACTTAATACAACAAAATGCTCCAATTCTATACAGGCAATTTCAACTGTACGCTCAACAGATAGGCTCACAATATCCTTACGGTCTTTAAATTTGAGTTGGTTACTTACTAAAATTAATGAGCCACCATGTATAGCATTTATTCTGCTGAACGAACTACCAACCTGGTGATTATTAAAATTGAACAAGAACTGGTGGCTTTTCAGCCAATGTTCTGTTATACAAAGAATATCAATACTATTAAAATTCATAAATAATTCTACTTCTAAATCTTTGCTCATAAATCCTTGAATATTTTGATGCACCAGGTTGATACTATTTACTGATTTTAAACCCTTTTTTGAGGTACTTTTGCCATTCTGTACAATATAGCTAGAGGTTGCCTCTATTGTCTTACTTTCTAATTTAAATTATTAACAATGTCATTAATTGTGACCAAATTAGTGGTAGAATTATTTAAAATGTCATTGCATTGCTCAAAAGAAGCAAGTTGTTTAGCCAAATTTTTGGCTGTAATTGTAAAAAAATATGATAGCGACACAGCTATCTGTCTTTTATAATAATTAGAAAGATAGTACATAACACTGTTATATCTATCTTTTGTCAAATAGAAATGATTACTAACATAATTGTTAAAATCAATCAAATGGAACAAGTTATTATTATATGTCAAATTATGCATTGTCATATTTAATTCAAATCTTAAGCTATTTTCTTCCTGTGGCAAACTGTTACTATAGGGGAATGTAAACAACACAACTTTTCTTAAACTAAGATTGCATAATGTTTTATAATACTGGAGCAGTTCTCCTTTGTTTACATTGGTGGGTGGCGGTGGGTTTTAGTCAGTGAGAGTCTGACACTCCCTTCCGCACCACCCAGAGCGGGAGGGGTCATTTGATGATTTCCCATCCAAAAAAAAAACCCCATTGGCAGAAGGCGTCAGTTTATGTATGTATGATAAGTGTTCCCATTCTAAAGTCAATTCGTCAAAAATACCTCTAATTTATGTACATTTTTGACAAGTTTTTTACATTGAGTGTCGCTGAGATGAGACTGATAGATTTTGAACGTTATTACAATTACAATAATCCTTTTGAAGGTTATTGCTAATCCATTGCTTCATATGTTCAAAAAATTTGTCTGCTCAACAACGTAAATAACGCAATGAATGTTGTTGAACTGTCAAAATGACAGCCATTGCTACTGTCAAAAGGTTACGCAATCACCCGTGGTCTTTTGAGGAAAGAATCGTACAGACGCCAGCAGGTCAAGCTACCCGAAACTGTCAAATTTTCCCAACCAACCTTGAACCTTAATGCTTTAACAGTAAAGTTGAAAATCTATCAAAAAAATTAGTAGCTTGATGTGCATGTCTGTACATATGAATAGTGAGCAATTATTTTAGTTACCAGCACAAACAAGTTACCTAGTCGTGTACTTTTCTATAATTAGGCTAGTAGTCGGTCAGTGCCAGATATACGGAACTTGTCTGTTGGCAGGTGTGGCTTTATAGTGTAAACTAAACTTTCAAACTAAGGTGAGGGTTCTTTTAACTATCTTACATGGTTCTTGGCAAAGAATTCTTTTGAAAAGATATTAAGACCTCTATGAGACAAGTCGAAGTAAAATTGTTATGAATATAAACATTAAAATACTGCACTAATTACTGCATTAACTACTGGGAATTACCGGAATTAATCCTACTAATATTATAAATGCGAAAGTTTGTATGTATGGATGTATGGATGTTTGTTACTCTTTCACGCAAAAACTACTGAACAGATTTTGACGAAATTTAGCACACAGATAGTTTATAACCAGGATTAACATATAGGATACTTTTTATCCCGACATTCCCACGGGATCGAAACTTATGCGGGTGAAACCGCGGGGCGCAGCTAGTAATAATATAATATATCCCTGGACATTTCACACAGCACCATTTGTCCCAAGCTAAGCAACCTAATGCTTGTGTTATGGTAACAAGATGCTTAATGACTAACTAAGGAACGCATCGTTCATCAGGCCTAAATTGTTGTCAACAGTTATAAGACTTTTGTTCAACCAGTTATTCATCTCCTTTTACGTCAATCGACCTGCGGGGCAATTGCATAATACATTAACAGTATGACAGTTCAACAACATTTATTGCGCTATTTACGTTATTGAGCACAACATTGTTTCGAACATGTGAAGCAATGGATTAGGAATGTCTTTAAAAATTATTCAGACAATCTGAATAATCTATTGAAAGTGTATTACGCAATTATGGTGCTGGATTGACGTAAGCCTACTCAATTGAATCATAAACTAAGATTAAATTTGTCGGTAGAATTACTGTTAAGACCACCTACTTATCTGCTATGCGATTCTGTAACCATCTCACCGTGAAAACATAGGTGAAGTGAGCGTGGAGTGGGCTGTCATTCCAACTAAATGCTAGGGATTGACACTGTTGACAGCTCATTCTAAGCTCACTTCACCTAACTTTTCACGGTGAGATTTTTACAGAATCGATCGGCTGCATGTTCCGGGTTTAGGACTCGCCGGGGTCAGACTTGGTCAGTCCTTCAGAAATCGGAAGTTCTATCTTGCATGTAATTATTGTCCAACTGCTGAGCTAAAGTCTCCCTCCCCCGTGTCCACTCACTTCTGTCCTTAACTGTGGGCCAGTCCTTTAAGAGTCAAGTTCGTCCAAAGAAGCAGTGGTGGCCCAGAAGTAAACGCCGCGACTTACAAGTTGTAGGTCGTAAGTTTGAGCCCAGACAGACGCTTTACTCTATCTAAATGATTTCATCACCACTGCTCTCAAAACGGCGAAGGAAAACACCGTGAGGAAACCGGCATGTCCTAGAACCAAAAATTCAATGACATGTGACACTTACTTGGGCCTGCGTGGTTGATTATGGCCATCTCCCTCTCACAGAGATGTGGCCTGTGTCCCAGCATTGGGAACATTATATGCTGATTATGCTAAGTTCGTCCTTCCATCTTGACCTGGAACCTGAACCTGGTCTTGACCTGTCGCAATGTCTCCTAGCGTTCAATGAGACCCACTTAGTGTGTATTTTAGTCCAGAGGGAGAGTCTCGTGACATTTGTTCCGCTTCCCATATGCGTTAGTTGAGCTGTCGAGCATGGTCGGGCATCATTTAAAATTAACTGCAGAACATCACGCCACCTCAAACTCTTGGCACGGCATATGCTTACAACTATTTTTATACCTGCTAATACGCGACAAACAATTTGCATTCTGCTAGACGATAATAGTAAAACTGCCACACCCTTTTCTAAAGAACTCGTTATCTCGTAACTAATAGTTAATAATTCAAAAAAGAGCATGTAATAACAGATGGGAATATTTATCAAACTGTGATGTATAGCTGAGGTTGCCGCTATCAATCCTTTATTAGATGATCTGAGAATAGTTAGTTTATTTATTTATTTATTTATTTATTACAGCATGGAAGACTTACAGCTAAAAAAACAAACTAAAAATAGGAAACAATAGTCGACAGAAAGCCAATTACAAGTCTTCGCGTTTAGACTTATAATAAAATTTGTGTTGTGCACATACAAGCAGTAACATATTGCTATAGTATACTATATTTAATAGTTCAAACTAATAAAATAACCATTTGTGTTCGCAACTGTAAATTGAGATAAAAAAAAATAGGAAAAAATACAATAACTAAAAAGCACTGCAGCTATTTAAAAAAATTGAGGCTTAAGCACCTTCTAGCTGAGGTCACACTGGTTGTAAAGAGATCCAAATCGTGTTGTTTACATATTTTATTACAATAAAATATGTAAACAACATAGTTAAACACCTCTTCGTGTCTCAGTGGAGATTTATCATTTAGGTACCTGTCAATCCCGTGGTTAACATAAGAATGTCTATGAAAAACGTCACAGATAGAAGAAGATGAAGCAGTCATTTCATATTTGTTACTGCCGCGAATCATATCTTAATCAACATACAACCGTACACTGACTTGCAAACTGCAAAAAACGTAAGAATTTTCCGGCCTACCCTGACGGTTTCGCCTTAACATCATAAGGCAATGGATATTTAGTGGATCAGTCTTTATAGTTTATGGAGAGGACATGCATACAGCGTGCTAACAAACCTTACAATTCCTTTCTTTGATCTATAAAAAGGTTTGATACAGATGTAATCGCTTAATAGTTACGTTATTACACGTTTAATAGCCACGTGTGTTACGTAAAACACGTAGTTTTAACGTAAATATTTACGTTTTTAACTTGTGTAGTAAGCATGTGTTTTAGGCCCGAAGCTCTTGTGGAGATTATGATGTTAGGTTATACCTTACGTTATATGGCAAATAATTTAATTTTATGTTCTGTATCTTGTATTACTTAATATAGGTACCTATTATTGTATACAATCAAGTATTTTCTTACTGAACAGCCAGCTGGGGAGTTTGTTCGCCACTTCTTCTTCCCAGCGACAGCACTAGGAAGTGGTGAAGGGCGGGCGTTTTTGGGGGACTGTCTTTTGTAATTTTGACGTTCAAAAAGTGCTGATTCTTCTTCTTGATTATAAATAAGTAAGCAGTAGTAAGTAAGTACGTCTGCGGCGGCGAGATGTTCAGACGACATTGTTGCCTGGATGAGGCTGGCATAGGAGCGTGGTGATTGGCACCAGAAAATAGAGACCTTTGCCCAGCAATGGGCGAAGTCGGGCTGTGGATGAAGATGATGATGAAGTACGTCTGCCGCATACCCATTGAGCTGTGGGCCAAAATAGTCAATTTTTCGTGGAGAAATGCTCATGCATTCTGCGCTACCACGGGGAGACAGTGCAGTTATGTGGGACTCTAACCCACTAAAACTCCACGGTGTCCTCCTCTGCCGCTTACGGCGGGAACACGGGCACGCGTTAGCACTCATCCGTGAACCCGCCGCGGCTGTCCGTCACCGGACCCTCCTCTGGGGAGTACTCCCCAACACTGGCGCACCAGAACACATAGCACGGCGTGACGACCCCAGGGACCAAACCAGCACATGATCACCCTTGGTCCCCCTGCGACGGGTCAGATCATTGGCCCCGCCGCCTGCCAATTTTCGACCGCAGAGGATAGGGAGAGCGGCCAACGTCAAAACCATAACACTCCTCCTCCCCTGCGGCCCCACCGCGTCCGCCATCAGACGGTAGCGATCCCGTCAAGGCCGCGGCTGATGTCGCCGAAGCGGCACCGCAACCTACTTGTTGGCCGCTACATCGCGCGTCGTCGGCTTACTGATAAAACCCTGACGAGCGTCGCCTCCTCGGGTTCCTCTTGGCATCACCGTGGGTGACCAAGCCACCGCTACTGAGCCCCCCCGCCTCGACAATGCGGGAACCCACCGGGAGGGACTATGTGTAGAGCGGAACAACTAGAAGGCGTCGCGGCAGACCTCGTATAGAAGATGGCGGGACATTCTGGACAATACAAACGACCAGTGATCTACATAAGCCCTGGATCGCGAGCATATTGGAAGTCATGGGGACGCGTTTGCGGACCGTGGGATGATACAGGCTAACAGTAACAGTAGTAGGTACAGGTGAAAAATGTTTCCTGTGATTGCACAGAGAACATTTTTCAGCTTTGTATTTGGAATGGCATCGCATCTTGGGATGACTCTGGTATTGCAGATGTCCATAGGAGGTGGTGACATCAAACCACTTATCAGGTGGACCAGAATTGAAAAATTCTGCTTCCCAGCATAGCTTTTCACAACCACTCGATACGCTTCCGTACCGTATCGAACATCAATCAATGTTTATGGTATGAGTCCTCTAAACGCTGTTCACAATTCAAAAAGTTTTGTCAGTTTAAATCAAATAGACGAACCGCTTATTTTTCCGACAGCTGTTTGCTGGGGGCAAGGCAAATCAGGTTATCGAAATGTGTCATTTTCGATACGATGGCCAGTCGGATGGTTGTGAATAGCTATGCTGATTTGGATTCCGGATACATTACCAAGGACAAGTTCAATAATAACCATTGATTACTACAATAACAATATTTTTCCTCGTACCTCTAATTCGCGGTACAAACATGAAGCATTATCAAATTCTAGTAAAACTGAGTAAATCGGGAATCTAATTATTATAAGGAACACTTACATAGCAGATGACGTTACTAAATAGTCATGCGTAGCTCTGTATATCGCGAAAATAAACAACTTCTTTGAAGCGTTTGTTTTCTAAGAACACTTGAAAGAACTGGCTGATCAAATAAATAATTTTATTGTAGTTTTTCACTTTGAAAAAGTATAAATCTTTTCATTTGAAAAAAAAAAATCGTTTGTTTTTTCGATATAGGTCAGAGAAGATGTGTGGTATACCCTGTCCATTAGGTAAACCGTTTTTTGACAGATAGAACTAGTGATTGCAGCAACACACAATACATTGACTGATACACGTACGGTATTGTAATGTTTGTAAGAAGCCATAAATAAGATAATTCAATATGATAAGACAATTTATATGTATGTATATTTTTTTTATTACGCATTTTAAAGTTAACTTTTACGTTATCTGGAATATTATGTACGTTCTAAGACAGCTGTCAAAAAACTGTTAACCTAATGGACAGGGTATAATTTGTATGAAGATATTGAACAGTACGGATAACGGAATGGGCGGATTGGAACAGATATGGGGGTCTGCTCTGTAAGTCCGTCAACAAAAATACGGGTCCGTCTGAAGTAGTTGGTCCGTCAAAATAAGTGTCAAATTAATTTTTTTGAACGTCAATAACAAATCTGGAGTAAGGAAAACTGTCAAATTGGGCTGTCATTCATTATTAGTCTGTTTTTTTTTTTTGCTATTGGTAATTTCTTCTTGTAGAGTGTGTTAAAATTAAGAGGATGGGTTTCTACCTAGCCGGTTTTTGTAGCATTGTTATATAAAAAAAAAATATCTACATTATGAAACTTTCTCATGAAATTGGTAGGTACTTAATACTTTGCTAATTTTCGTAGGTCGTAGATCCGAACCCAGACAGGCGCTTTACTTTGTGTAAATTATTTCACCACCACTGCTCTCAAAACGGTGAAGGAAAACATCGTGAAGGACAGCATATCCTAGTTTAGAACCAAAAATTCGAAGCCATGTGACATCTACCAACTCGCACTGCGCTCGCGTGTTTAATGACGGCCCACTTCTTCTCACAGAGAGGAGGCCTGTGTCCCAGCAGTGGGAACATTTTAGGCTGATTATGCTTATGCTTGCTTTATTTTAAAGTTTCTATTATGCATTGTTTCTTTGACCAGCCCAACGCCCATAGACTTATATATTTAGGAGAGTCAACCGATCTGCCTAGCCTTTTACCAACTATGTTGGGGTCCGCTTCCAGTCTAACCAGATGCAGCTGAATACCAGTATTTAGGAGAATAATAATAATAATATCCCTGGACAATTCACACAGCACCATTTGTCCCAAGCTAAGCAACCTAATGCTTGTGTTATGGTAACAAGATGGCTGATAAACTACTTATATACATTTTTTTTTTGTAAATACATTCATATTATAGATAGAAAACACCCAGACTCGGAACAAATACATGTAGGTCATACAAATATTTGTTCCGTGCGGGAATCGAACCCGTGTAGAAGAATGTCCTAATAAATAAGATTAAAGCATTAACAACATAAATATTTCGGCCTAGATACGGAACCTGTATTTATGCGAACAGATTTTCATTTTCAGAAATGTTCGTAGATAAATTGCTAGTATCAATAACTATTTGTCAAACAAACACATTCTGATACAGACATGTTTATAATTTGATGACATATGACTAGACAGTAGGCTAATGCATTCCTCTTAAATGTAAATTGATAAATAGGTTTCTCAGTTTAAATCTATGATCGCATTTTACGTGGAGACGATCGAAATGAAACATGATTCGAATTTTCTAGACGGAGATACATGAATATAGACCATCGAAAGTCTATATAGCAGCCAGTCTTACCAAGGGATATCGTGTGTCGTCCACAACCCAGTTACTGGGTGTAGACTGGGTTGTGGATGTCAGGTAGCTCACCGCCCGGTCAGGACCGGGCCCGTGCCAGACGGCGCGTTGTGTTCCACGCGCGCCTCAAAGAGATGTCAGCAGATGACGGGGCCCGATAGGGCCGAAGCCTGCCAGGACGGCGGGATCGTCCGGGTTACCGCTGGCCTGGAACAGAAAGGGCTAAGGAAGGAACACGGGTGAGTTTTAGTCAGTAAGAGTCTGACACTCCCTTCCGCTCCACCGCTGCATCTGATAAGACTGGAAGCCGGGAAAAGGTATAGTTGGGAAAAGGCTAGGTAGATGATGATACATATGTAGATATAGACATGAATCAGCTTATAATTTGCCCAATGCTGGGACTCAGGCCTCTATTCTGCTAGAAGTGGGCTGTACCATACCAAGCGGGCGCATCGTACTAGTTGGTGTACGTCGTAATGATGTCATGTCTTCGCATTTCTGGTTGCAAAAACTCACTGGTTCATTCATGATGTTAACTTCGAACTGTGATATTGCTCAAGATAATAAGATATGTTCTAATTTCATTAATTTAATTACACTAGTAAAGATGATAAAACATATTAGGTACCTAACTACGACTGAAATATTCAGACGGCAGTAATAAATTAAATAAACGAATTAAAACTGCTGGCATCGATTCACATAGTCTATTTTTATCTGAACAATACGATACATCACTACCTACTGTTCTTACCTTAGGACATTAGTCTAATAGTCTATGCGTTATGAAGGTCAGAAGGTCAGATGCTTTCTTGTTAAATTCTGAAGCTAGGTATTCACTACTGTAACATAATGTACATACTCACAGTTATCTTCATTCATTCCTCCAGGTCAGAACAAGCATTCTTTTACCGTTAGGCGCTGATCTGATTATTCCTCAACCCACCTATCATGACGCATCGTCATCCATACACCCCACCTCCACATACTACACACCACTCTTCAGTCCATCTCCATCTTTTAATTGCTTGTAAAAGTTAAGTTTTTCTTGTCGCTACACAACACTACGTTTGCGCACCAACACTGTGCTTCGCGCATAGAGGAACTCTGAAAGTGGCACCGGTAACTGAAAAATTGTGTGGAAATCGGTTGTCATGGTATGGGCATGTGATACGGAGAATAATCAGCCTATAACGTTCCCACTGCTGGGACACAGGCCTCCTCTCTGTGAGATGTGATACGGACTACGGAGGAATGAGGAAAATGTCGTCAGGAAAGTTTTGATTATGAATATTATCATTAGCTATAAGAGTAGGGGAAGACCAAAGCAACGATGGATGGACTGTGTGAATGATGATATGGTTAGAAAGGGGGGTGACTACCGAGATGACGACTAATAGTATGGAAGACAAAGATATGTTGCACCGACCCCAAATAAATTAGGATAAGGGCAGAAAAATGATTACTGTGCTTCGGCCGCCACGACATCCGTTGTCGTGATGTGAGAAGCACAGTTCGTTCGTGAACATAGTGAATAATATGGAACGTAACAGATATATCATACAGGGTAACATAAATTAGTTAGCAAGCTCTGCAGACGTGACGGGTATCTAAATAAGATAAAACAAAAAAAAAATGTGTTAGCATTTTTTTTTATATCGATGCCCTGTATTTGTTTATACAGGAAAAAAATAACCAATGCGCCAACTGTTACCATGAATTCAGCATGTGAGTCTAGCGTAGAAATTTAACATCGGTTGTAAAAAAAATATCTTAGTTGTTCTATACATTTTGCACTTTTCTATAATAGAGCTGATTTTTTGACCTAAAAGTAGAAATTAGCAGATGTTTAACTAAGAAACCCATGTTTGGAGGACAATAGTGACCTACCTCTGTTGGGAAGAAGTACCTATAGGTAACTAAAGAAGTGAAAAAAACACAGAACTATCATTTTGATTATTTCTTACCATTTTGTGAGAGAGATGAGTATGATTCCTGCTTACAATGTTGCGCCCTAGGTATTGTGTGAGAGCTGAATGAATGGAGTCACAGCTTCGCGAGTGCAATACACCTGTTTAGGGGACGATGGGTTAATATGGATGAGATGAGGGCGCTTAAAATTGGCCATAAAGGTTAACTAACCTTTTCATGCCTCGACTGTACTGTATGAACGCAGGCTGACTGAACGCGTTGGTTTGAAAATCTGCATGCCGGTTGATCCTGCCCGCGACAGTCACCATACACGTATAAACTGTGTGCCTTCGACGAGCGGGCTGCTTCTTCTTGCTTCCCACGTATTTAATACTAGCTGCGCCCCGCGGTTTCACCCGCATAACTTTCGATCCCGTGGGAATATCGGGATAAAAAGTATCCTATGTGTTATTCCTGGTTATAAACTATCTGTGTGCCAAATTTCATCCAAATCCGTTCAGTAGTTTTTGCGTGAAAGAGTAACAAACATCCATACATCCATACATACAAACTTTCGCATTTATAATATTAGTAGGATTAACATATGGTATATTTTATAGCCATAAAAATATCAATCTGTGGGTTCAAAAATCTTTGACTTTACGTTACGATTCCGTCGCTCATTCATGTTAGGGCCTTTGGAGGCATTGGTTTCGCGTTTTTAAAACGTATGTGGATTGGTTATGTGGGCTAACCAATAATCGTCTGCCAATTAGTGAGTACTTTGCCAATATTCTACTTAATTATTATGTATTACTCTGAGGTATATCCTCCTTAGTCTAGCGCTTAGGCTTGCACAAGGCGGTCAACTGAACTCCCTGCTCACATCGCGACTCTTTGCCAGTTACGACATAGGGACGGGACACTAGAGTTTAACTGTTTCTGCACATGTTAGAGTTATCGATATTAATTTGACTTGAGCTGTGATTTAAATAATTATGAAAAGATACCTGATTTCAGATGTGCTTTTTGTAAATAATTTACCAATGATGAAACTGAAAAATCACCCAGCTGAATCTTATGCCATGCTTATCTATGTTATTTTGTTTTGTACTTACCCTTTAAAATGCTGACATTTGTGTCTTATTTCTTCTTTTAAATATTATACTAGATAGTTTGTTAGCTTATATTGTGTCCCACAGCTGGGCAAAGGCCTCCTCTTTTTCCTTCCAAACACCTGTCTTGTGCGATATTATATTCACATATTTAAAAAAAAATCTTACCCTTTGCCTACTTCAATTTGACACCAACTAAATGAGAATTTTACGCGTTTCACAAAAAAATAACAAAACCAAACCTAAATATATTCAACTTCCCTTAAAACCTTTTTACCCAACTCTTCATTAAAATTTTGAAAACAGGCTCATTACAAAATTAATTACCATATTTTATGACAGGTGACATCTGATTCCTTCGCCCGCCATCACTAATCTAGAGCTATTGTCTGTGACCGGCGAGCCGTCGTTTGAGATACGAAACGCGCGCGTTTAGTTGCGCGCATAATAATTTATTATCTGTGAACGTTGACAGTTGGCGGGAAAAATGAGACAAAATGGCGTCTGTTTTTTTTTCGGTTTTGTGTATTGGAAATATTGAATGGGTGATAGAATGTTGATGTGTGACACTTTAAAGTATTGAAGAGCCTTCCTCTTCAATACTTTAAAGTGGGTAAAAATATTATACATACATCCTTCTATGTGTACCTGTATTCCTAAGGCAAGATTCATAAATCGCATTTTGACTTTACTTTGGTAAGCGTCTTAAAACACTTAGCAATTCAAAAGTGCTTTGAATTTGACTTGGAGCCTAGTATCTAGGTAGTATTTTCTGTAGCGAAATTCAACTGGCCCCATCTTGCGAGTCCAACTATGGTATTTTTAATCATTGTCACATTTAATAAAAGCTATTCCTTAGTAACGAAAAAAAAAGTATCAAATTAATTACTTCATAGAAAAAAGAAAATTTCTCCTCCACAAAACAAATGAGCATCCAAAACTAAATAATACGTTATCTGTTATTTTAATCGAAACGTGTATCGATTTAAATATAATACCGATTATTTCGACACGGTGCTGGGCGTTATCAACGAAACCATAGATTAAAGAACAACGTTATTAATTAAAAGTAAAAAAATAAAGCCCATTTCCATTAGCGGGATACGTGTCAATTGAGATGGGCTAAGGCGGGTTACATGCTTGCGGCTGACGCAATGATATCTTTGATAAAATAAAGGCATTGGGCATTACCTACGATGGTATGATGTGGAGTCCAAAAAAGGTAATGAGTGCTCCTGCGTGAGCGTGACCTTTGCAAGTAAATGCAACAGTGTAGAATAATTTTAATAGCAAAAAAACTTACCAACCATATGATGTATGTTTTAAAATTTATACTTTTTAGCGTACCTACCTATAGGTGAAAAAGTGTAAATTATAATGTATGTATAAATGTATAAAAATAAAAGGAGCTACGTTTGCCAACAAACTGCAGTTTGGCAGAAGTATTTTGTAAAAACATTATTTCTGTGATTTTTTTATTAATGACAATTTTAAACCCTTCGGCAGAAGATATTTTTTTTTACCGCTGACTATGTGGAAGTTATGGCTATCTTTGATTTTGAATTAGGAGAAGTCTAGAAATAATAGATACCATATCCTTTCTGTCATTCGTGGATCTTTGATAGTCGTAACTGCAGTGCGATTCTGTAACCATCTCACCGTGAAAATTTAGGTGAAGTGAGCTGTCATTCCAACTAATGCTAGGGATTGACACTATTGACAGCTCCCTCTAAGCTCACTTCTCTTAACTTTTCACGGTGAGATTTTTACAAAATCGATCGGCTGGTCGTCAGAAGCCCGAAAATCTGACAACCAGTCTTACCAAAAGGTATCGTATTACCCAATAACGGTTGCGGAGTTCAGATAGATGGTCGGTCCATACAATACTGGTATTCAGCTGCATCCAGTTAGACTGAAAGCTGACCAACATAGTTGGGAAAAGGCTAGGCAAATGAATAAATACCACATCCATTTTCATTGCCACAGACATCCCGTGTCCAAGGCATCAGAAACAATCTCATCAGAAAGTTAGGCCTGTCCGGTGGCCTACATTGATGCTCCATTTACACTACAGAATTGAAATATACCTTCCCAATAACATCGCTCCGTGTTCCTCAAAGGGGTAGGCAGAGGTTGCTTACCAACATTTTGCCAGTTATGTTTAAATTCCCTTGTTTTAGGGAGTCGAGCGAGGGTATTGCCATTAACTGAGGAAAAATCTCGACTTCACGCTATTCATTTGACGGCACGGTTGGCGCAGTGGTTAAGCGATTGACTTCTGCGCTGCGTGTCGCGGGTTCGATTCCCGCACGGAACAAATATTTGTATGACCTACATGTATTTGTTCCGAGTCTGGGTCTTTTCTATATAATATGTATGTATTTACAAAAAAAAAAAAATTGTATATAAGTAGTTTATCAGCCATCTTGTTTCCATAACACAAGCATTAGGTTGCTTAGCTTGGGACAAATGGTGCTGTGTGAAATGTCCAGGGATATTATTATTATTATTAATACGAATTTTCTAATACGTTTATGTACCCAAAGGGTAGGTAGGTACAGTCACGAGCACCAATATGTCAACACTTGCCAACTTTCAATTGTGATTTTTTCGTGAAATAACGAATGCAACGTTGAAATACGACACATTACATAAACCTATGGTTTAGAAAATGCTATGTTCGTAATTACAAAAAATGTCACTAAAAAATAAAGGATTAAATCGCTTTTGAATAAAGCAGAGTGTTTATATACTTTTGCTCGTGACTGTACTAGGTACGTCACGGGGCTGTATCTTTTTACCGGTAATAGTTAGGTAGTTGTTTTTTTTTTTTACAAAAAACGTGTTCTTCTATCATGGCAAATATAAGAAACAGGTAAATTCATTACAGTTTAGTAGTTGAAAAGCAATAACAGGTTAAAAAAATGCAAATGTGGCACTTGCCGTAGAGAATGTCGCTATAAAAAACGATGACGCTAAACCACGTAAAATTACACTTAGCAAAATCAGCCTTGAATGTTCCCACTGCTGGGACACCGGCCTCCTCTCTTCGAGAGAGAGTGGGCTGTAATATACCACGCGGGCCCGGTTGGTAGATATCTAAGTTGATAGGTACTCGTAAGTCTCCGATTTTTTTGGTGCCGGTAACCGGCATGTCCTAGAACCAAAGAATGACGATGTTTTCCTTAATCGTTTTGAGGTTTTCACACTTATTTTTATTTTATTTAGGTTAGCCTACAATTGTTTACACGTTACATTTCTTTTAAAAGCACACAATACATATACATTTGTTAGAGCAACAATTACTTACAGGCTAACACCACATGCACTATTTTATTTATACTACATCATATCATTACATTAAACATTTTCACTATTGCAATTAATTGTGAATTATTAATGATAAAATTTGTGTAAAACAAAGCCTATATCTAGAAATTGAACAAACAAATCAAGATAATCGAATTAAATGTATTATATTGATTGGTAATAAAATAAAATAAACAGATAAATACTTAAATTATTTACACTTATGTTCTAAATAGTAAGGTTAAAAAGTTATTCGTCAACCGCCATAGTCCATGGTTGTACAAACAGCCTAATGATAACCTTACAAATGAATCAACACTGCACGGTATAGCCTAATTATTAAGTTTCATGAACTCCCACACGTACAATAGAAAGTCTTAGCGAAAGCAATGATGTTGCACTTTTATTGGTCTTGGTAACACCCACGGTCAATGGTGAATTATTTTTAATTATTTAGGATGGGTAATAAGAATAGTGTTTTAAATTAGATTCTAATTTGAAGACTAATTTGTTGAGCCTTAGGCGAAATGTAAACCCCATTGTATCGGTACTCGCTGTAGGTTAACTTTGATTGTGATTAAAATATATTAGACTGCCCGTTGGTCTAGTCGTTGCAAGTGCTACTGCTGAGCATGAGGTCCTGTGTTCGATTCTCGGTTCGGGCAAAGTGATATTGGGTTATCCTTCTGGTCCGTCAGATTCCTCAGTAGCAGCCTTTTTTTTTGGATGGGAAATCATCAAATAGGGAGTGTCAGACTCTTACTGACTAAAAGCCACCCGTGTTCCTTCCTTAGCCCTTTCTGTTCCAGGGCAGCGGTAACTGCTACCCTGGCAGGCTTCGGCCCTATCGGGCCCCTCCATTTGCTGACATCTCTTTGAGGCGCGCGTGAAACACAACGCGCCGTCCGACACGGGCCTGGTCCTGATCGGACGGTGAGCTACCCATTACTCACCGCCCGCAGGCCCGCGCCTACGGTGGCCGGGAGTCGGCTGTTAACTCCCGTCCAAGGCGTCTCCTGCGGCGGCTAGGGGCGTGAGGGCGCAGAGATTGCCTCTCCCTCATTAGCAGCCTGGAATCTGGATTTATGCTCGGTTAATGGTAATAGGGTCGTCTCCGATTACATAGGACGTAAACGTAACTTGTGAAATGTGGGTGTATATTATTATGCTACGACACGCCTCTGCCTACACATTCGACGAATTACAGGCGTAATGTTATGTTTATGTTACAATATTCTTTTAATGCTACAGTGTTCTCAGTCGGCCATTCGAAAGAACGAATGCAGCTTTATCGAGCTTATCAAAATATGCACTAAGTACTTGTCAGTTTTATTTATATTTACATCGTGTATTTTCGTATCAATTGATTTCACAACATCAAAACCCGCACTGCCCACACCAAAAAAGGTCCGTTACATCTCAAACCATAGACAATGTGACAGTTTCCAATTGTGCCGTTGCCCATACTTGGGCTAATTAAAAAAGTAAAACCGCCGCAGGAAACGTCACGTCATATAGAGTTCCGAATTTGAAAAGATTGACAGGCGGTATGGGCCGTGGTGCGGGCGAAGTGACCGAAATGAGGAGAAATGTGAAAGATTTTTAATACGTGATTTTTATAAATTGACTAGCTGCGCCCCGCAGTTTCACCCACATAAGTTTCGATCCTTTGGGAATATCGGGATAAAAAGTATCCTAAGTGTGAATCCTGGTTATAAACTAATTGTGTGCCAAATTTCATCCAAATACGTTCAGGAGTTTTCGCGTGAAAGAGTACAAACATCCATCCATCCATACAAACTTTCGCTTTTATAATATTAGTATGATTATTATTGTTAAATGTCGCGAAATACTTTATTGGTTAGTTAATTGGGTATATGTAAGTAACAAAATAAATAAAATAAAGATAAAATTTATTTAGGTCCTTTTACAAAGTAATACATTTACAAACTTATAAATACTTAGTAGTACCAAGTTCTTAACACATTGGCTTAAATACTAATATAAAAGCTAGTTTAATTTACACGTTTTTAATTACCTATAAAAGGTGCGTTGGTACTGACATTATAAAAGTACGTCCTACGTAATGTTTATGCTGTATAATCTAGTCAAACAATGCCTAATTTAAATCTTGTAAAAGTCTTAATAGCTATAAGTATTTTAGCGCCGAAGGGCGATATACAGGGTTATTGGAAAAACAACAACCTCTTAAGAGGTCATTGTACTCGTCATTAAGAACAACTTTTACTATGGGACCAAACCTGAAATCGCGAAAAAAAAATCAGCTGTTCCCTACATTTTGACGAGTTAACCGAACATAAATGTAGGGAACAGCTGATTTTTTTTTCACGGTTTCAGGTCTAGTCTAGTGGGAGTACAGTCAACAGCAAAAGTAGATGATCAAAATCAGAAATTCAATACTAATGAACGGAGTTCGCGTCCTGTGTGGCGTCGTCGCAGTGATTCAAAAGTATGTGATTATAAATTATACCAAACATTTACTACTAGTACAGCTGCCATATATTCGTGATCAGTTTTCAATTCAATTTCTGATTGTGATAATCTACTTTTGCTGTTGACTGTACTAACGCTACACGTCTGCTTAGCCCTTCGAGGAATACAGGTTTGTAAATACCTTTTCTTCAATGTGAAGTGACCAAGCCTAGTGTTGTGGGACCAAAATGATCGTGCGTTGAAATCGTGAAACCACTCCCAAATCATGCAAAATATTTTACTAGGTACAGACGCCAGCAGGTCAAGCTACCCGAAACTGTCAAATTTTCCCAATCAACCTTGAACCTTAATACTTCAGTAATAAAGTTGAAAATCTATTAAAGAAATTTGACAGATTGTAGTAGCTTGATGTGCTGGCGTCTGTACCTAGAACAACACGCTTGTTCGGACATATTTCTGATTAATAGCGACAAATGTAAGTAATTTGCTGGGAACTCTTTGAACTATGTGCACTGGGAGATAGAAAATGTTAAGTCATTTTCAAATACATTCCTTTTCCGCATAGCGCGCACAATGACATGTCACTTTTACAAACTGTAATTTTCATTCATTTCAGGCATAGAGAAAAACTTTTTTTTTTTCAATATAAATTGGGATATGGGCAAGAGAATGATGATATTTTTTAATAATTTAATATAAGTGCTTGATAAAATTTACCTGAAAGTGCTCAATCTTCTCGTAGGTGCAGACGCTAGCACATCAAGCTACCCGAAAATGACAGATTTTCCCAATCAACCTTGAACCCAATGCTTTAGCGATAAATATGAAAATCTATTAAAGATACTTGACAGATTGTAGTAGCTTGATGTGCTGGCGTCTGAACAACAGCATTTTGAAAGGTGCTCGCGTAATTTCAACCCAAGCGTTCGATTATTCATCTGGCCATGAACTTAACTGGAGTAACCAAACAATGCCTCATGTCGATCCGATCTGGTGTTAATTGTTCGAATCAATTGTTCAAGCATTTATCTAATCTACTCCGAGGCTCGTTGGCAACTAATTAATACTGCAAACAGAGTGCATTACGTCTGTAAGCCCATTGCAAAGTGCAGTTTTCGTACCACATTCGAAGTGCCGAGTATTCGGCAGCTGGAAAGGCACTTAGATGCTGTTTAAATGACACTGTCAGTCACCGTCCGTTTGACAGACACAGAGCCCAAGCTACTGAAAATATTGCTTTTGATTTTGAGAAGCTGCATTAAGAAAGGATTTTCGGTAACGCAACTCCAGAGCAGCTGGTAGCTCGGCCAACTATTACGAGTTGTTGATACCGGCACCCTAATTGCGTAACACACAATCAATCTCAATCTGAATCATTTTGAAGGATATTGCTAATCCATTGCTTCATATGTTCAAAAAATGTGTCATGTGTCTGTCAACAACGTAAATAACGCAATGAATGTTGTTGAACTGTCAAAATGAAACCGATTCCGATTGATCGTGTGTTACGCAATTAGGGTGCTGGTTCGAACTGCAAGCAGCTTCCACTTTACTTAATGCAATTTATTTCATATTCTCAAAATGGTGTAGGCAACCAGCATGTTTTAAAAACATAAAATTAGAAGACGTGTGACATGTGTCAATCCCGACTGTATTACAGCCCACTCCTTCTCACGAAGAGCCATGAGTCCAGGCATTGGCAACAATAAACATGAACAGACTGATTATGCTTATTATGCTAACTCCTAAGCAATGATTTTTAGTTTGTATATCACAAATTATTTAGCGATCCACACAGTTTCGGGTCGACATTAGGGTTTTTCCTTCCGACCATAAGTTTCATATCATCGTCTGCTTAACCCACTGCAGGCTGCTGCTGCAACTATGTTGGGGTCGGCTTCCAGTCTCACCGGATGCAGCTGAATACCAGTATTTTACATGAACCGACTGCCTATCTGACCTCCACAACCCAGTTACTGGGTAATACGATACCCCTTGGTATGACTGGTTAATTGTCACACTTTCGGGCTACTGACGACCCGTAACGACTGTCAAAGATCCACGAATGACAGCCGGGACCAACGGCTTAACGTACTTTCCGAGGCACGGAGGGGTCTTGGTATGTGAAAATGGTCACCCATCCACGGACCAACCGCGGCAAACGTAGCTTAACCTGATCGGACGGTTGGACCAGACGGCACGGTTGGCGCAGTGGTTAAGCGATTGACTGCTGCGCTGCGTGTCGCGGGTTCGAACACGGAACGGAACAAATATTTGTATGACCTACATGTATTTGTTCCGAGTCTGGGTGTTTTTCTATCTATAATATGTATGTATTTACAAAAAAAAATGTATATAAGTAGTTTATCAGCCATCTTGTTACCATAACACAAGCATTAGGTTGCTTAGCTTGGGACAAATGGTGCTGTGTGAAATGTCCAGGGATATTATTATTATTATTATCGATCGACCCGTGCGGTTGTTATTACTTAGCCACATGTCGCTCCGGCCCCTCCGTTTAAAAATTAAGTACTTAGTTCCATCTTTCACTTAGCAAACATAAGTACATGAAATGTTGGACAATAATTAAATACATAGAAAAAAATCACACCGCACACTTTTCCTCAAGCAATTAGATGAAAGTATCCGCGCTGTGTACTCGCACATGCTCACACGCAACAATCACGACAAAGCGCCACTGCATAGATAAAATAACAGAAGATTAAAAAACAAAGAAATAAGTAATAAAATAAGTAAGTAATGATGATTGGTGGCCAAACCTTGTTGAGACTCGCACAGGCTAAGGAAGCATGGCACAAAAGGGACTTTACTGAGTAATGAGTGGAACGAGGCTGCCAATGGCGATAGTAATCATGCTGATCTTCTTAAATTTGTTTGGCCCAAAATTCAGCAACGCGGATAGAATTCGCCGATGCAGCCTCTCGCGGTCTTCACGTGTGCACGTGACAGGGCATGCGGTGCAAAAAGGGAGGTGAGCTATTGTCTGTGGAGAGACACCGCATACACATCGGAGGTCAGAGCCTTCCATGAACCCCCCACTTGTGGAAGTTGTCCTTGCTGCGGCCTTCTTGGTTGTTGTCCACTATGTAACTTGTGCCTTCACCCAGACCAATTACTTGGGAATGTACAATAAGCAATTCATGACTACTTTTGTCAGCTTGGGTCTTAGCTGTTAAAACAAATGTATGTGTTAATTAATAAAACATAAATGAATAATTAGTCTGTTAAAAGTTTGAGTGCTGGGTACTTGACAGCTATGTAATTTCCTTCCTTTTCAAAGCTCTTCAATCGTTGTAAGACTTTTCAACTATCGCCTTTTTCAAGTACTCTAAACTCTTCCGACTCAGTCTGTCTCTTATGTCCTTGCATTTATTCGTCTGTCTTTTCTTCTTCATCATCTTCATTTATACTAGGCCTCAGACAAGCGTCGCCACATCGACAGGTCCTGTGCTTCTCGCATCTTCTGTCTTTTATGCGCCAAAATCTATCGTGTCAACCAATCACGCGACTAATCATAATAAGAATCAATCTTGGAAACTGTCCCCGGCGCCACACGCAATCAATTCATTTTTTATATTAGCGACTGCCTTATAATCTTCGTGGTCAACCTAGTTATTACTTTAACAAATTGCCACACTATGATTGAATGTCACTTGTACATCATAGAGCTTCATGGTCTATTTTTGAGATAAGACCAAATGAGACAGATAGTTTCAACCTTAATCATAATCTGCATAGTCAGCCTATAAATATTCTCACTGCTGGGAAACATGCCTCAACTCTATGAGAGGGACTCTAGGTTGGCGGAAAACATCTTGGCTTTTATTTTTAACTATGTTGAGGTTGGCGTGTAGTCTAACTGGATGCAACTGAATACCAGTATTTTTCATGGAGTAATTGCCCAGTCAACAACCCAGTCACTCGGTAACACGATACCCCTTGATAAGACTGGTTTTCAGACTTTCGGGCATCTTACTAACCGTAATGACTGTCAAAATTTTCATAATGACAGCCGGGCCCAACGGCTTAACGCACTTTACGGAGTCTCGGCTCGAAGGAGTCTCGATATCAAATATGGACGATCATCCACAGACTGACCTCGGCAAGCATTGGATCGACCCGTGAGGCTGTTTATTATTTAGCCACGAGCAACCATGGTGAAGTTAGAATTTACTGGGAGTTTTTGTGTTTGGTTCAGTTTGTGATCTTCCTGTCCCAATAAATACTTCTTTACTTCTGTCTTCACTTTAGGTGGTAAAGGAATTACGAGGAAGACTATACTTCGCTGCGAACCTTCTGATCTATTCCTAGCTTGAGCTTTCGTGATGTCCACGCATCATCGCGTGCGCATTTCAATTATCACTCATTCTCGAGCCGCAGCAGTTGAACTCTGAGCTTTTAAATAGCCCAATAACTTTGCCGAAGGCCGGGATAGATTTGTAGAAGATTCATTGGATGATAATTTATTATGGTCAGCTTGGAGTCCAATGATTGCCAATTTTATATAGGGTTTTATTGCTGTCAATAAGAATTTATAGTTTCTGCGTTGATTTTGCAGTTGTGGTCTTAAGGCGCGTTTCCATTATGCAAATTAGTTGCATGCAAGTTGCAAGTTCCATGCAATTTGTATAGTGGAAACCACAACTTGCAAACAAGTTGCAACTTTTGTTCTATTTAAAAAATAACTTGAACACAAGTGTGACGTTATACTTGCATACAAGACTTGCCTAATGGAATCGCGGTTTTATTGAGAGTCGATTTCATTGGGGAAATAGAACCGCCTAGAACTAGATTGTGTATTTTAGTGGTGTAATTGCAATGCACACTAACAGTTGCAATAGCTTTCATTTTGACAGTTGAACAACATTCAATGCGTTATTTACGTGGTTGAGCAGACCATTTTTTTGAACATGTGATGCAATGCACTACCAATATCCTTCATAATTATTAAAACTGTGATTGAAAGTGTGTTACGCAATTAGGGTCCAGGACATAGGTACCTAACCATTGAGTTTCCTGCCCCCTTGTGTTCCATAGAATTCTACGCTTTGAAACAGACAGATTTCTTACCTCAATTGAATAATTTATCTACCTGGTAAATGGCATAGAAAACTGAATTTGTCTTGCACCTTTCTCTTTACATCTACAAACAGTCAGATTGTCACAAAATATTACGTGTGTCCTAATCAGACCTAGTTTTTCCTCCCCTAAACAACAGACCATTTGCATTCGTCCATCTCATAAAATCGGCAGGGAACACTGACCGAAGCAAAGCTCGACCGTAAGCTGAGTTCGAAATTTGAAACAACGTCAACAAGATTAGAGCGCCGCCATGCGCCATGTTGCTGAAACGTCAAACTTACAAAATGGATTCCCCGTTTTCCCGCGCTCCTCTGGGATTCTAATGTTGTCTCTGGTTTTGTGGGTAATTATTGTAAGTGATACTTTATGATTTGTTTATTTGTGCAGATTTAATCTTGGTTTCGTATTTTGTGACAACCAATTTATTTTAGAACTGTTATGTATGCTTTTGGCTAAGTAATAACAGCTGCACGGGTCGATCGATCAGATTAAGCTACGCTTGCCGCGATTTTTCCGTGGATGGGTGACCATCTTCATATTCCAAGACCCCTCCGTGCCTCAGAATGCACGTTTAGCCGTTGGTCCTGGCTGTCATTCGTAGATCTTTGACAGTCGTTACGGGTCGTCAGTAGCCCGAAAGTCTGACCACCAGTCTTACCAAGGGGTATCTTATTACCCAGTAACTGGGTTGTGGAGGTCAGATAGGCAGTCGCTCCATGTAAAATACTGGTATTCAGGTGTACCCGGTTAGACTGGAAGCCTACCCCAATATAGTTGGAAAAAAGCTCAAAATAGGCAGATGATGAACTGTTACAAGTATAAGTATTTTTTTTTTTATTGAACGGACAGCTGTGCTGCTGGGGAGTTTGTTGCGCCACTTCTTCTTCCCAGCGATAGCACTAGGAAGTGGTGAAGGGCGGGCGTTGTCGGGGGACTGTCTTTTGTAATTTTGACGTTCAAAAAGTGCTGATTCTCAGCCTAATTTGAATAAATGACTTTTGATTTGATTTGTTAAGTATAAAAAACAAACAAACTTTAAGTGAGACTGCATCTGACATCATTTCATCTGTTTTTCGAAAAGAAAAGATGGCACTGCTCCTTTTACCATAACTTACATGGGGCTTAAACATAACTGGCATTGGTATACCTACTATAGGTATTTGGAGGTATGAGGAACAGGGTGTAAAGTTCACTCATCCTCCATTGAAAAGGGAGGATCCTCCGACCAGACGGGTGTTATGTCTGGCGGGCAATTGCCCAACGATTGATATTGGGAAATTGTATCTATGCTAACTGCGCGGTAAACTCTGCTTGCGAGGTGCAGGATTTGCGTGACGTCAGTATGACGCGTTGTTCGCATGTGGCGTTGTAGATACCGCTACATCACTCCCCTCCGGAGACCGGAGGTCGATAGTTGGCTGAGTCTTGTATCTTGCGATGCTTGCCAGGCCAGCTGAGGTTCCAGTGAGTCGGAACCGGTTGCCGCATAGTTCACGGTGAGTCGGAACTGTCTGCGGAGATGTCCCCAGTGAGTCGGGGTGGATGGCGCTGCGTTATACTCCAGTGCGTCGGATGTCGTACAGCGCCGAATTGAGGCTGGCTGCTGCGTCGACCAGGAGAGGGTGCTCTGCTTGTTGACCGGCCGAAAGTGCAGTGTGCTGTGCCGAGGTTGCTGATGAGGCTGAGGGTGATGACCAGGTATGCGCGGTCGCTGCATGCTGGTGGTCAGGATACCCGTTGAAGCCGTGGATGCTGGCTGGCTGGGTGACTTCGCCGCTAAAGCTTGCGGGAGTGATGATGATGATGACGTCACGCTGAAGTAGGTGCACGAAGGCTGCGCTGACGTTCATGCTCGGGGTCACCAGTTTGGAGGTATGAGGAACAGGGTGTAAAGTTCACTCATCCTCCATTGAAAAGGGAGGATCCTCCGACCAGACGGGTGTTATGTCTGGCGGGCAATTGCCCAACGATTGATATTGGGAAATTGTATCTATGCTAACTGCGCGGTAAACTCTGCTTGCGAGATGCAGGATTTGCGTGACGTCAGTATGACGCGTTGTTCGCATGTGGCGTTGTAGATACCGCTACAGGTACTTTCGCTAAAGCCTGTATCTGACCATTTTGAAAACAAAATCCCGTGCACATGATGACCACAGCTGCGTCCGTGGGCAAAACAAAAGAGGATCCTTTTTAGGTCGACTAATAATATGCGCTGCAAGCAAGAATAGTCCTTACAGTGCGGTGGTCAGATATAGATTTTGGCGGTAGTAAATCTCTGCACATCCCTTCGGGGAATACAGGTCTTATGTTATGTTTCGATATTGTTGTCTAGGAGAACCGTTTCACGGACAATCCCTGTTAATACCATGATATGAATTTGTCATAAGCTCAAAACTTTTACAACTGCGAATCACAATCCCACGGTGTCATGTCCGCGAAGTTAGCACGCCATACCAAAAAAGGCATATGTGCAAAAATGCATTTTACGATTAAGTTTTTATGACTCTCGTTTTATCTTTACACGCGACAAAACCTTTTTTTAATATCTAACTGTAATGTCATGAACAACGATGAGGAATACGTGGACTTTTCTTAAACTAAATCTGACGAATCGATAGAAAAACAAACTCGAATGACTAATAATACTAAAAATACCACATAACAAAGTGTCAACTGGGACAAAACATATTTTTAAAGTTCCAAACGCAATGAAAAAATAACCATCCACTGCCTGTTCTAAAAGTTGGTCTTGGTCCTAAACTAATACAAACCAAGCAATGTAATTCGAATAAACCGAAGTTATCATTGAATTGCAATGACATCAGGCAACAAACAAAATCAAAGATCGTCCGGTCGATAGCAAAAAAAAGTTTCACAAAAAACTTTAAAGGGAGCTTTGAACTTTTTGGTGGCGCCTAAAATGTTGTTTTGAACTTCTGTTACCTACTTGTTTTTTAGGTCGCTATTTTTTCCAGGTTTTTAAACTTTCATTTATGACCTCCTACAATAACCGCCCCACGGGTCGATCGAAGGCGAACTACAGCTACTCTTGCCGCGGTCGGTTCTTGGATGGGTAACAGTCGGTACGGGTAGTCAGAAGTTCAAAAGTCTGACGAACAGTCTTGACAAGGGGCCATGTTATCCAGTAAGTAATAATAATATATCCCTGGACATTTCACACAGCACCATTTGTCCCAAGCTAAGCAATCTAATGCTTGTGTTATGGTAACAAGATGGCTGATAAACTACTTATATACAATTTTTTTTTTTTTTTAAATACATACATATTATAGATAGAAAAACACCCAGACTCGGAACAAATACATGTAGGTCATACAAATATTTTTTCCGTGCGGGAATCGAACCCGCGACACGCAGCGCAGCAGTCAATCGCTTAACCACTGCGCCAACCGTGCCGTCAAAACTGAGTAGTGGCGGTTAGATAAGCAGTCGATTAATTTTGGTATTCAGCTGCCTCCGCGGTTAGACTGACCCGTAACTGACATCCGCACCCTAATTGCGTAACACACTATCAATCAGTGATTCCATTGTTTTATATGTTCGAAAAATGTGTCTGCTCAGCAACGTAAATAACGCAATTAATGTTTTTGAACTATCAAAATGAAATCCATTGTAACTGTTAGAGTGTTCCGCAATTACCTCGCAGGTGCACATTAGAGACCATCGAAACTCAACCTCATGAAGTCATGACTGAAGCGCCATTTTATGCGCCCGGGCAAGCAACGGTACGTTCCACGCTTTTTGCTCAGGTGCGCGAGTTTCGTGAATCATTTGATAAATATAATAAAAAAGTCATTGTTGTGATACCAACTATGATAGGAACAAATTGTAGAAAACTAGGACTATAGGTACTAATAATTGTAATGTAGGTCATACTATGTGTTTACAATGGCGTTGAATCTTCAGTTGAGTTAAAAGTTGTCGAGAAAAAATTTACTATGTGACCAAAAATTTGAAGAACTTGTATCTGTAAAAATTACTCATAATGGGGTTTATTCATAAACGATGACTAAAGTTAAGTAATGTTTAAACGTCAAAAATGTATGGTTAAACAGTCGCTAATCACTGCTTAACTTTAAGCAACGTTTATGAATAAGGGGGAATAAGCCTAGCCCATACAAGGTGACAGGGAAACTCGACGTATTCCTCGAAAGGGGTTATACTAGAGGTCATTAGCAACAAATGAAGTCCAGTGAACTATAGGGGTCAAAATAGGATGGTTAATAAAAAAAAATCCATTAATAACAAAAATATATCCTAAATTAACTAAAACTATTTACAAACTCAAATATAGCGTCGAAAAATTCATCCGCATCGCTGTCGACTGGTAATGTACCCAAGACACTGGCGGCATTGCCACGTTGTATGGCAATGCTTAGCCTCTGGCCAAGGTAAAAGCCAGCCCTTGGGTCCTGGGAAGTGTCAACCAGTCTTTTCGAAATTTCCAAAAAAAAAGACCATGCGCACTCGGACCCCACGGCCCGAGGGTTTCAACCCCAAACGGCTCCTTAGACCTTTTATTTCTAAGATAATGTAAGCAAGCACTTTTTTTTTAAATGATCACTCATTGTTCAACTTTCAGAAAAGTGCCAATCAAATGTTTGGAGTGGAGTAATTTTTTCTCATAATTAATTGTTTTTGGTAACAAGTCAGAAAATTTCTAAAAATCGAAGAACCGACACAGCTCGTTAACCATCCAGTCTTCCTTATTTATGCAGCTACATAATATAAATACAAGAGAATTAACAGAATAGATAATCATCATCATTCAGATCAAAGAAGTCCACTACTGAAATACCTTTGGGCCTGTTGCATGCAAGTCCAATTAACCACTACCCAGTACCCACCTCCTGACCACCAGACTAACAAGGTATTATCTACCTAGCCTTTTTCCAACTATGTATGTTGGGGTCGATTTCCGATCTAACCTAAAGACTGCTGCGCTGCGTGTCGCGGGTTCGATTCCCGCACGGAACAAATATTTGTATGACCTACATGTATTTGTTCCGAGTTTGGGTGTTTTTCTATCTATAATATGTATGTATTTACAAAAAAAAAAAATTGTATATAAGTAGTTTATCAGCCATCTTGTTACCATAACACAAGCATTAGGTTGCTTAGCTTGGGACAAATGGTGCTGTGTGAAATGTCCAGGGATATTATTATTATTATTATATTATTATAACCTGATGCAACTAAATACTAGTATTTTACACGGAGTGACTGCCTATCTGACCTCCAGAACCCAGCTAGTTACTGGGTAATACTTTTGGGCTTTTAGGCTGGTGCCCATAGGAGAGAACGAGAGGACAAATGCCTTACTAACTAACTTGTACTAATGTCTAGTAACCAACAAGGTATTCGTCCTATTACTTGGAACAAAGTCCACATACCCCCAAAGAATGCTAATTATTTTAAACCATGCTCTTTTACTCACAAACGCCTACAAAGCTACCGTTACCCACTTATATTATAGCCTACAGCTACTGTTGCTTCATAGAATAGTGACGGACGTAATTACCATAGACTATAGAGTAGAGCCACCGGAAGATTTCGTAACGGGCCTCATTTGAAAAAAGATTTATAGAATTTTGGTGTTAATGGGAATGGGAAAAGAGAAATTTGTGGTCCTGGACAAGTTACAAGAAGAACTGAGGATTATGTAGCATTCTCAAAAGTTACAAAAACTATTTGATTTAGTAGCTAGTAGAACAGATTAGAAAACCTACATAATTATCATAATCTTGAAATGTATAGGTAATAAAGATCGTAAACAACCTGAATTTAAACATAATTAGGTATAAATAAAACCATGTCTCCCATTTCACACGCAACTTCAAAACTTAAAAGATAACTTTTTTGACAGACAAGCTTTCTCATCCACCATCTTTAAAAAAAAGTTCCTATAACGATAAGTTACATTCCAAATGATTTCAAACACGGCTGGCTGTTAAGAAAGCTATCACTCAAAAACGAACAAGTGTTCGAAATTTGAAATAAAATGAATTAATGATGTATCGACGCCGACAAAGTTAGTTTGCTGGCGAGATAAAAGTCGGATCGAGGATCGAGTAACAATCGAGTATTGGCTCAAATCGGATAAGAATTATAATTATACAAGATGAAATTGAATAGGTGCGCCAAATAAAAACAATGTTGTGAGCCGATTGGGGTTGAAATACCTTGAAGGGCCTTGGGGTCCGAGGGTTCATCGAATATTTCGGGACATCACCAAGCGGTTGGTTGACTCTTCACGTGACCAGAAGGCTGGCCTATTTTTAGCCCAAAGAATCAGCATTGCCAACCAACGTGGTAATGCTGCCAGCCTTTTGGGCACTTATCTCATTGACAGCGATGTGGACGAATTTTTCGATGCCCAATGAGCTCCTGCCTTTTTCTTTATTTTTTATTATATAATGTATAATTATGTATTTTAGTGTTAGCTTGTAAATTGTAATTAAGGCTTTTTGATAGTAGTGTTGTCTTTGTGAATAAAATTACTGTATTACATTGATGACTGTATTATGTACCGTTACTATATTATTTGCTGTTATATTTTAGGTATCTGTCATAAATCTTTGAACATCACGGGTAGACGCCAAAAAGTCTGAAAACCAGCCTTACCAATGGCTATCGAGTTACCCAGTAACTGCGGTTGGTGGAGGTCAAATAGCAGAGGGGCAATACTCATAAGTTCTTTAAGAACGTTCATAGTCTGATCTCAGTCTCAATCTGTCAAAAATACCTCTAATTTCCCTACACTTTGACCAGATTTTGACATTGATTATCGCTGAGATGAGATTGCGACTAGATTTTGAACGTTATTGACAGTTGGAATTGGCCTTCTGGTTCCAAATGGTGGTATTAGAATAAGACTAGGTGGATCGAGGTGGGTTGATATTTTTAGCTAGTGTTGTCTTACTACAGAGCAATATGTCCTCTCTTTCTTTCTGTCTAGGTGTCAAGCTTATTCCACCATCTTTTCATGGGCCTATTTCACAAAGTTTTTTTTTTAAAAGCATTACTAAAAAAAAAAACTTTTTTTTTTATTTTATTCTTTACTTAAAATTCATGACAATGTGTAATGGTACAAAATATATGCCAGTTCGTATGTGCCCGCAATCCTGGAAACCATCGAACCGATTTTGATGTGGTACTAACTATTGAGAACGCTATTGTTACAAAAAGGTTACAATCTATAAACTTCGCACTTTACCCTCGGATATTGAGCAGAAATCATTAGATTTTGTAATTTGAGAAAGCTAGCTTTGTTTTCCGGAATGGTATCTACTCGTAATAGGTCATATAACACATGCATTGAAACGTTTAAAAATTAGGAAAGGACAGCTGCTCAAAAAAACTTACTCGCTATACTTAAAAAAAAAAAAAAAAAATTCTTACTGCGTTATCAGTTTCTAAGCCATCACTTTCTAAGGCATTCGAGACAAGCTCTTGCAGCATATTTACTGTCTATCTTTCTCATCATGTCCAGCTTCATGACTTTGTAGCGGTATCTACAACGCCACATGCGAACAACGCGTCATACTGACGTCACGCAAATCCTGCATCTCGCAAGCAGAGTTTACCGTGCAATTAGCATAGATACAATTTCCCAATATCAATCATTGGGCAATTGCCCGCCAGACACAACACCCGTCTGGTTGGAGGATCCTCCCTTTTCAATGGAGGATGAGTGAACTTTACACCCTGTTCCTCATGCCCCCAAAACTTCATAGAGAGGCATTCTAAGCTTACACGAGCATCCCCGAGTTCCCACTGCTGGGACACAGGCCTCCTCTCTGTGAGAGGTAGTGGGCCGTAATCCGCCACGCGGGCCCAGTGCGGTTTGACGGATGTCACATGTCTTCGAATTATTGGTTCTAAAACGCGATTCCCACGATGTTTTCCTTCACCGTTTGAGAGCAGTGGTGATGAAATAATTTACAAATAGTCAAGCGCCTGTCTGGGTTCGCACATACGACCTACAACGCGTAAGTCGAAGCCTTTACCACTGAGAACCACTGCTCACTCTTACTCACAGCTTACACGAATGTTAAGAGCGTTGACAACGTACGGCATTTCATACAAACTTTCAAGTCCTTGTTTTTCTAAATACATGAACCGATTTTAATGAAACTTCCTACGCGTAAGCAAGATATATAGATCTAAAAAGTTAATTGAGAACCTTTTTAAAAAATAGTGTTACAGCTAAATTAGACCGATTTTAAATTTTCCATAGAAACAGAGTTTTAAAATTATCTTTTTTTAAATAAGACATTTCGAAAATGTTCTTAACTAACTTTTTAGAACTATGTATTCTGCTTATGCGTATGAAGTTTCATTAAAATCGGTTCATGCATTTCGAAAAACAAGGACTTGAAAGTTTGTATGAAATGCCGTACGCTGTAAACGCTCTTGATATAATTTTCATCATACCAAAATCACACTTTACAATACCCCTGGCCGTGGACATGTTTATAAAAATAAAAAATAATTTATTTCGGACAACAGTGATCCATATTTTGTTAGTAATAAACGGCTTAAATTCTAGTGTTAGTTACATTGATATAAAAATAGTATAATTAAAACAAAGGATGACCATGGAGGAAAATAGGTTTCCTACCTAATCAACCTCCGCACAAAATGCCTAATATTTGTGGCTTCCCACCTCAGCTCTCAGGATATAAGTTGCGACTACTTCGCACTCTGTCCAGCAGAGAAACTTTTTTTTATACAACCTTCTTGTATTTCCTCGGTCGGTGGAGTAATAACAATGGCAAAGGCATAGATTAGGACCCTTGGAGGAAAGTTTATGACCTAAACCTTTAGGTCATTTACTTTAGTCATGGAGGAAACTCAAAGACCACACACACGCTTTCAGAGGGCCTAGCGTGAACGCGCGGCGTAAACGTAATATAAGTTAGAACGATTTTAAAATTGTAAAAACGTTTCGCACGTAATATTTACTTACGTTTAAAACAGTAGCATAATCAATCTCAATCTGAATCATTTTGAAGGATATTGCTAAACCATTGCTTCCTATGTTCGAAAAATTTGACTCCTCAACAACGTAGATAACGCAATGAATGTTGTTGAACTGTCAAAATGAAAACCATTGCTCAATGCTGCAGACTCCGGTCGGATTTATTCAGATTGAGATTGATTGTGTGTTACGCAAGTAAGGTGCCGGTCGAAGTGGCGCTGCTTGGGGGAGGCCTGTCCCGTAGTGGTCTTTCAGTTGAAATGATGATGATGACATCACGTTTACCTGCCACGATCTTGCTAGGGCTTTGTTCCTGTGAGCATCAAGAAGTTATAAATCTCCAGTTCCTGATAACTTACCGATCCTTCGTAACTTGCGACTCCTACGTGAGTCATAATCAAAATATTGCCCAATCGTAGATTTTACTACTAAAAGTAGGTAAGGTAAGTTCATTTACAAACTTGGCCATTTTAATAGGTTTAACAGTCCAGGTAAATTATTAAATTTCCGCAATTTGCTGTTATCGGGCCATTGACAAAATCGTGCAACCATTTATAACTATGACACTGGCGATCAAAGTATTGGAGCGTATTCTAGACTGGAGTCCCGATTAGTATCAAATCTATCGCTTCGAAGACATTTGTGACTGGGTGGGTTCATTTTGACAGTTCAACAACATTCATTGCGTTATCTACGTTGTTGAGGAGTCAAATTTTTCGAACATGGGAAGCAATGGATTAGCAATATCCTTCAAAATTATTCAGATTGTGATTGATAGTGTGTTACGCAATTAGTGTATAGACTAGGGTGTCCCGATTAGTATTCAATCTGTCAGTTCGAAGACATGTGACTAGACTACTATCATGACGTATAGACGGAAAAATAATAAGGTTCAAATAAAAATTAACCTTACTGAGCTTCACATTTTCATTTCTTAACTGTACATTAAAATGTTGCACTACTCTTGGAGGCTTAGTGTTCACACTCAAGTGGCACGCGTCATCGGCAGTCGCCGACGAGTGTCCACTTCTGCATGGCATGGCATCAAAAATATACAACAAAATACCTACTGAAATTCTGAGCACTAAGGAACTTCAAGTATTTAAAAATAAATTACGTAACTTTTTAATTGATAAAGCATACTACACGATCCAAGATTTCTTGATTGAATTGTTGACCATGTATTCATTTGACTGTATATCGATATTTTGACCTTTATAATAACTAAATTAGACATGTAAAATAATTTTAAATCTAATGACACTAAATAATTATTGTATGCTTAATAGGCAGGACATATTGGAATTTTAATTTATTGTTAAGACCTGTAACTAAATTATTATATCCCCACAATAAAGATATTTTGAATTTTGCAGTTGCCTCTGCCCTGTTGACGCGTGACGATCGTGTGTATGAAAATTAACTCAACTAAACTTAACTGTGCTTAAACTTTTCAATGCACGAATTCCATAGCAATTCTATGTTCGAAATAAAAATATTGAAGACTAGCTGCGCCCCGCGGTTACACGCACATAAGTTTCAATCCCGTGGGAATATCGGGATAAAAAGTATCTTATATGTGAATCCTAGTTATAAATCATCCGTGTGCCAAATTCCTTCCAAATCCGTTCAGTGGTTTTTGCGTGAAAGAGTAACAAACATCCATCCACCCATACAAATTTTTACGGTTGTAATATTAGTAAGGTTTCACGCGGTTTACTGAATCATCTTTGAAATCATAACTTGGAACTTTCCCAACAGCAAACTTAACTTTGTGTTCGCTCAATAATGATTAGCTATAAATCATTTTACTTATAACTTGTACGAATGAGCATCGTAATTGATTCGACTTATGAGTTCCGTCGATAGAGTTTGTAATGGATTTATTTTGTTTGTTACTTTTTCTTTTTAATGCCCTATTACTTTTTTATCGTTAATGGTTACAACGATTTCTCATAGTGTAGTTTCTTCTCGTAAAAACTCGGTAAAATTTGATCAGAATTTATGTTTTTTTTTTAGCAAATATCATTATTTCCAAGTTATCAGCATTTAAAAAAATGCTGATAACTTGGATCATCCACTCATACGAGTACATTCATTACAAAACACTCCTTTCCTCCTTACCTTTTAATGTATTTTCTTTCTTTCTTTCTTTTCTGTTTTAAAAGTATTTACAAACTACAAAGTATTTATAGCAAGCAATTTATTATGATGCGATTAGTAACTATTGTAACTATACTGTTTTAATTATAAACCTGAAAACTTATTCCTAGTTAAAAACCACAGTGGGCCCAACGTAGACCCCCGAGGAACTCTGGGACTTGACACCCTGGAGCCTTCAATTTCATTATCATAGATACTATACATTGTTTAGTAGTGCTATCATGTTCCATTCGGTAGCTCATAGTGACGTTGTTTCAGTCGCTTTGACACCAAAACATTCAATATTGTAAATAACAATATAGTTAGTCGTGTCGATAATCAACGTTGAACCAAATACAAATCATTGGCATGGTAAAATATCGCGGTAAGCCAATAATTATTTGTAATAAATTCGGTTAGTTGTCGAAATGTTCTAAATCGGGAAACTGGTTGCCCACGGTTACGGCGACAATCAGTGCAGCTCCGTATTTGGAAGACTTCTATGTTAAGTAGTCGATCGCGATAACAAGAAACGCAGATATAATTTGTCAAGTTCAAACATTGCAACTATTTATTTTCTTAAAGGCTGCCAGCTTTATTAACTCCAATCACATCTAACTTGAAATATTTGGCTACTCTCATCCAACACGTTAATGCCACAACCACAATCTGATTCATTTTGAAGGATATTACTAATCCATTGCTTCATATGTTGGAAAAATGTGTCTGCTCAACAACGTAAACAACGCAATGAATGTTGTTGAACTGTAAAGCCATTGCTCCTGTTAGAATGAATCAATTGTACCCATGTATGTATTGTATTGATCCCATTGTACCTTGGGAAAATCGTCGTTCCACCTAGCCCGAGGGCATCCTGAACTACATACGTTAGAGAGTCCAGCAGTGGACTGCTGTACGACCGCTTCCTAATTTTAATATCCTGGAATGATGTTATTAATTACCTTTTCATTTTCATCAGACAATATGAAAAAAAACGGGTTGCACTCCGGGAGTGCTGGCAGAAGTGAAAACTTGAATATTAACGTTGTGCATTTTTGATATTTTGGAATGCGGTCTACTCTCCCGACGTCTTACGAATTTTCGAACAGGTCACGTGTCCTGACGCGAGCTCCGTCTTACGAATTTTCGATCAAGTCACGTGTCCTGACGCGAGTTTAACATTTTTTACCCATCACAACAAAAGTGCACAACACCGCTAAAGAAGTTTTCACTTCAAAAGTATTTCTGCTTCATAAAAATCTTAAATTCTCTGACAACGCACAGCGGTTTAAACCGCTGGGTGCAGAAGTATGAAATTTTGCATAAGATTTCTTTTTTTAACGAAGGTGAGCACTGAGGAAGTGTTTTTGAAAATGCATCCCTTATTTAACCCCAAGCAGGCGATGAATATTCATCAAACTCATACTCAAAGCATTTTTTTTTATTGCTAAAGGGCCTGCTGCTCTTGTCACTTGTTATTTTCTTTTTTTGTGTGTTTATTCTTTTTTATGCATCATGTTTGCGCCGCAAATACATGTATTTTCTTTCTTTCTTTGTCCTCGATCACGCCTGATGAAAAGCGATGGATGAAGTCTATGATGGAACGAGCGTACCCGGAAGATTTATTTCAATAAACCATTTACAGGCTTTTAAACAGTCAAGGAGTCGGTCACTCAGAAATATGAACGTAGGTATTTGCCTATTCCACAGCGTAGTAGAAAAAAGTCATTCATTTTTGCCGCTGGGATCGGCTTGTAAAATATGAAATTCGACCTTGCAAACAATATCTTAAAGAAGAGCGCTCATCATCTTCCAATCGCTAAAATCAATAAAGGAAACACGAACCAATGATTGTAAGTTAAGAGCTAAGTGACGACGACACTGTCTTTATCAGTCGATCGCCGGCGCAACCGCGGAATGTCGCCTTAACTAGCGCAAGCCGAGCCAATAGCGGCGACTTTAGCAATTACTAGCAATATAGCAGTGTTGTGATTAATGTTAATTGATAATAGACCAGAAACAACGAGAGTTCTCTTAATGAAACAAAAGAAAAGATCATTGAGGCAAGAAAAAATATTGCTTGACAAATGACTTAGTTTGTCCGTATAATAATAGTCCTCCAGACTTTCGGCCATGGCGTCCAATCTCAGCGGACAAGTGCGTGCGCAGACACAAGTGCACTCTCTTTTCCCTTACTCTCATTGTCCGATGGGACGGCAATCCGACACGACCGGAGAGAGATCAGGTGCAGGACACACGGCTTCACGTGCGTGCCGAGCCACGCGGGTATCACAACACCAACTTCCAAACTCTGGACTGTTACTAAAAAAATCCTAATTGAAAAACCCAATAACACTTTGCCAGGGAATCGAACCCAGGATCCCGCGCTCAGCAGTAGCGCTTGTGACCGCGAGACCAACAGGGCAGGTGTGGTCCGTACAATGCAGCAAGCAAGGGGAAAATGGAAGGAAAACTAGTTGCCCTGACGCGACTCGAAGTAACAAGGGACAAGGGCAGGAAGATGATGATGAATGCAGGAAGGTTACCTGGCCTGGTTGCTTTATTTGGAAAGATAACTAACGAAATCTCTTTGGTAATCTGTCATTTTCTGTTTACCGACAGCGCTCGGGGTCAGATAAGCTTGCTCCACAAAAATTACAGATAAATTCAAATCAGATATAAGAGTAAGACCAGAGAAACGATGGATGGACTGTGTGAATGATGATATGGATAGAAAGGGGGTGACTACCGAGATGACGTCTAATAGAGAAGTATGAAAGAAAAAGACATGTTTCGCAGACCCTATAAATTGCTGGAGAATGACGATAATGATGGATTTCAAATCAGAACTGTCACGCTTTCCGTCACGGTAAATTGAGATATTCTGCAAACCTGCAAATATTATTTTAGCAGACTTTCCATGACGTATATCCAGGCTTGCCAATGTATGTAGGTATGTCAAAAACCTCATATGAGAAGGTGTTAATACTAATTTTATTGTAGCCTAATCCGACAATCGAGTAATCCAAGCGAACGAAAAAGTACTAGGCTTGCATAAGATTGAAGAGTTGAATATTTCGTGTGGGCGAAGATCCATCTTCGGGCTGCGGTACAATAGCAAAGAGGCATCAGTCCCATAAATCTCGACAAAGCTCTAACTAAACGAATACAGATAAATTAATAAATTAGTTCATTCAATACCTACTACTAATGAAGGATCGTCTTTCCAATAATCTAATGCAACACCCCGATGAAGCACTTACCGTGAACATAATCCATTGGACCAAAAAGTACCAGGAGTGCATACAAGCGAAGTGTTAGAACTAAGAACATTAGGAGTGGGCGGCCACAATCCGTCTGCGGCCGCGGTCGGACGAAGCAATAAAGATTAACTCGATGCCAGCGCGATAGATGTCGCTATTCTCAATATAAACGTAAGAGGATTTTAGTGCATTCTTTTATTTAGAGAGTGAGAGTTTGTTTTAACTAAGATCGTTGAAGTTTGTGGGGGCTGATACATTATGAATGACATAAAATTAGACATTTTCTTTGTCGATTGACTTGGTAGCAGACAATCGCAAGCATCACCAACAACTATCACAAGGTTTTAGTTTCGATCCTGGGGGCAGTGTTATTGGCTTTTTTATTTTTTATTTAAAGAAGCTTGCAGTCTTTTGTTGGGTTATGGGCAATCCGCAATCCCGGCAATCGCCCTATGACACGGGACTTGGTGCTTAAGTTTCCAACGACTAAATTCTGTGTACGAGTATTAAATACTTTAGTTGTGTTAAGCATATATAAACTTTCTTTTTAATCCGCTAGATGACTCCACCCTGTTTACATTCGAGCACATCCAGCACAACAATCAAATAATTCCCCTAAACAGATAATTCTCAAAATTAAATAATATCTACGTCATTTTAAAACTGCACTATTTCTCCCTCCGCCGTGACCCTCAAATGTACACTTGATACCAACTACGCTTCATTAAACACATTCGATTCGCTTGCGGCCGCACTAATGCCGCGACTTTTGGACGTACAGACGAGCACAGTCTGGTTTATTGTGATTTATAACACAGTTTATCCTGATATTGGCGCCGATTCCCTTGTCTACAAACTAAACTAAATTTAAGTTCAGTGCATCTTTTTCTCTCTATCTCATTAAGAAAAGGACAGAAGATAAAATATTTCAAATTTATTTAATTATCAAATTTGTCAGCGCCTGACGTAAATTGAAGTATTTTAAGTCGCCGTGTTTATAATCACGTCTAAACTGTCTATGGAGTATCTTAATTTGACAGGACTAAACTAATATTTATCTTCTGTCCTTTTCTTAATGAAATAGAAAGAAAAAGATGCACTGACTTAAATTTAGTTTAGTCGGTGAACAAGGGAATCGGCGCCAATATACCTATAATCAAGCCTTCCAGACTGTGGTTCATCAGGGCGAGAAATAAATGATTTTCAAACATTCGGCATGACGACCTTGTTTACTTCATCTTAGAGTATCGATTGCAAAACATCTTTGACCGAAAATTCAGCTGCATGAATTCCGCTCACTGACGCAGTCGCAGGTACAGGCATGCAACGCAGGAGGGTAGGTGGGTTTGTCTGTGGGAAGGTGCCGCATACGCACTTTAGATCTAAACATTCACAGGACCTTGTTTACCGGGCTCCTTGGGCTGTCAGTGGTCTGTATCATTATCTGACGTTGGAATAGTTAACAGTGAGCCGAGTTAAAGAAATAACTGCGTAAAGAGATCATAATTGTAAATTCTTTGACCGAAAAAAATATCATAAAATTGCCAATCAGACCCAGCTTTCTTGCTCACTAGCTAACCATCCGGTACTTTCCGTATCGTCACGGGGGAGAAAAAGGAACAAATAATAAAGTTCCTAAACTAAGCGGTTTTTACTCGACTGTACCACTTGAAAACAGTCAGCATTATTCCCCGGAGACACGCGTATTGATGTCAACGCGTCTGTACCAGTGATCGCTAATTTATATTTATTGCAATATTTATAGAATTGAGACTTCAAATAATATTGAGATAAATCTCGTCATTGTAAAAATCATCAATGCTGCACGCTAATACTTATGTTAGGTACAGTCACGAGCAAAAGTATGTACACACTCGACTTTATTCAAAAGCGATTTACTCCTTTATTTTTTAATTAAATTTTATGTTGTTACGAACATAGCATTTTCGAACCCATAGGTTTATGTAATGTGTCGTATTTCAACTTTGCATTCGTTATTTCACGATAAAATCGCAGTTGAAAGTTGCTAAGTGTTGACATATTGGTGCTCGTGACTGTACTACTTTTAGTAGATACAATGGTTTTTTTTTTTAACTCCGTTTGTATCGGGCGCATGTCAACTTTTCGAACTGTCATTTTAATTTCAAATGTTGTACGTAGTTATTGTGCAGTACGTCGTCGGAAAAAAACACAATAAGCAAGTAAAAGTGGCACTTTTGCTGAACTGAACCTTTTTGGTGCAGTCGTCAGGCACAGTTTCCTGCTAATTTCTTACATCGGATTTTACATTTCTTATTTGATTTTTATTTTTTATCTGGTGGTGCATTGTGTCATGTGTGTCTTTTACTCTGTGCTAAATAAATGTATTTTCTTTCTTTCTTTCTAAAAAATGAAACGTGAATATTCAATGAAATATCACAAAAACAATCTCACACGAAGAGCCCATCTGATTATGGCTCAAAAGGCGATTGCAGATAAAGGGAGAACACAAAACAACCTCCCTCTTTTTTGAAGTCGGTAAAAAAGTGAAAAAGTGGCTTAAAATTTTAATTCCTTGACAACAAAATCATTATGGACTAATATTTCAATCGACAGATAACTTTTATTCGTGGAATAAAATTGACGTCTGACAGTTTTGCATTTTTGACAGTTCTACCATATAAAAAATATGGTAGAACTGTCAAAAATTCAAAATTGTTCCTCCGATAAAATTATCTGGCGTCGGAAAAATCAGCACATAATCAAATCAAAAATGACATTTAAACAAGACCTCTCAAGGTAGTCAGTGACTAAACTCCTCGACTGCAACATTTAAACCGCAGACGGGGACCCGGGGAGGCCTGAAGTTTCCCTGCCTAGCTCACTCAATGTGTTTGCTAAAAGATTTAGGCTGTAAGTCCCCTGTCTGGGTGAAGTGATGTTTATATTTCAGATTAGATCCACGAGGGGAGAGAGTTCTAACTATAGGTTGGAATTGGACTTATTGAAATGGGTTAAGTTTAAAAACTGTTCAGTTTTCATTGACTGATTGAGGTTGGGTATAATAGAATGGCGTTTAGTTTGTGTTGCTCTTGTTGTGATATGTCTGGGATTTCTTACATTTATCTATCAATCTTTATCTATCTAATAATCTATAAATGAATCGCTGAATGTGTTGCTAAGCGCAAATCTCGAGAACAGCTGAACCGATTTTAATTACTAATTATTTTTTTAGAATATTTGTTGAAGTACCTACGAGGACAACTAAAACACATTTAAAGCAAACTACGTAATTCAATTACTTTCGGAATCGCCCTCCAAGTACAGTCTATGCACAAATTGCAATAAATATCAATTTGTGAGCTATCGACATTAATTCAATGTCACTGGGGAGCTTCGAGTGAAAAGTGATAGCTCTATTAATGGGGTGATTTCCAACCCACTTGATGATCTAGGAACTGTTCGTGCTGCTGAATTTTGGGCCAAAGATATTTAAATACACGAAGAAATAAATGAACAACCATTACGAGGATAAAGAAAGAAAGAAAATAGATTTATTTAGCACAGACTAAAAGTCACGCCATACACCCGATACAGTCACGAGCACCAATATGTCAACACTTGGCAACTTTCAAATGCGATCTTTTTCGTGAAATAACGAATGCAACGTTGAAATACGACACATTACACAAACCTATGGGTTCGAAAATGCTATGTTCGTAACAGCTTAGTATTTCATTCAAAAACAAAGGAGTAAATCGCTTTTGAATAAAGCCGAGTGTATACATACTTTTGCTCGTGACTGTAGATACATCAGATAGCAACAAATAAAAATCAAATAGCAAGTGTAAAATCCTATGTAAGAAAATAGCATAACATGGATTCATAGGGTATCAGATTCCATACCGTAGCTATGGTCCGAGTTTTAATTAGCTGCAGTAAACTAACACCTGTCATTTCGTTAATAAATGTTACCACAGTATCTCTACTAGTGGTGTGATTAAAACGCAATATCGTTTTAATTTAGCTACCTATTATATACCGAAAACAATTAAATATTCTTTGTATTGATCGGATAAAAATATATATTATGTTGTAGTTTCAAATCAGCGTAAACACACAGACTACTAAAGATAATTTTTGTTTCAATTTTTACTCTAAAACTCCTACTATAATCGATCTCTCGACTCTCGACTTTATGGTGTACAATAAAGAGTATTCTATTCTAAGTAATTTTTTTTTTTTATAAATTAAAGTTTTCATTAGGAATAACGTTTACTATACGGGGTTATTTGCAAAACACAAAAACCACAAAAATAAGAACATTTGGCATACCCTGGACACAAATTGAGATTAGAATTGTCTGTATATAATGTCAAATAATAAAAAGATTATGTCAAAGAAGTATTTAAAAAATAAATGAACATCGTAATTTGAGGCCAGTTAATAGAGACATTTACGTAGTTATGCCGTTAATGAGGTGCCAGGGAAGCCACATGTGCAGAAGGAATTATTGCCTACATGGTAGATTACAGCCCACTGCCTCTCGCGGGCCCAGTGCAGATTGGTGCACTGGGCCCGTGTAGTAGATTTACGGCGGTTTATGTGTCCCAGCTACTCTGCTACTCAATCAATCAATCAATCAATCCGTTTATTTGTGAACATAGGCACACACACACAGGTACACACACACACACACACACACACACACACACACACACACACATTGGTACATACACTCTTAAATGTAATCACAATAAAAATGAATATAATGTCTAATTCCAGTAAAAATTTGTAAAAATAAAAATGCCTTGCCATTTTACTATTCCCCTCAGAATAGTGGTTTGTAAATTATACCGTCTAAATCTGTCTCAATATTTTATATCATCGTCCCCTGTGTGTCATCCCCAGGGACCATATACTAATAGCCACTCTGCATCCCCTTTGCACTCGTTATAATCTAGTTTTTAGTGTATTGATCTGTGCAGTTTTGACGTACGGAAAGTGATATTAGGATAACAAATAAACAGTAATTCAGTTTTAATTTTTACCAATTAAGAGCGTTGATAACGTACGGCATTTCATACAAACTTTCAAGTCCTTGTTTTTCGAAATGCATGAACCGATTTTAATGAAACTTCCTACGCATAAGCAGGATATATAGATCTAAAAAGTTAATTGAGAACATTTTTGAAAAATAGTGTTACAGCTAAAATAGACCGATTTTAAATTTTCCATAGAAACAGAGATTACCAATTATCTTTTTTTAAATAAGACATTTCGAAAATGTTCTTATCTAACTTTTTCGACCTATGTATTCTGCTTATGCGTATGAAGTTTCATCGGTTTCATCATAAAATCGGTTCAGGCATTTCGAAAAACAAGGACTTGAAAGTTTGTATGAAATGCCGTACGTTGTACACGCTCTTAAAACTAACTTAACTATCTTTACATTGGAGCAATATTAGTGCTACATATTTGCGAAATTTCAACGGGGTGTTGAGGTGACACTCTGCGACGAGTTACTATAAAAACAAATGAGTACACTTTCAAACTGTGTGCATAATCATCCTATAATGTTCCTTCTGCTGGGACACATGCCTCCTCTGTGTGAGAGGGAGTGGGACGTAATCTACCACGCGGGCTCAGTGCGGGTTGGTAGATGTCGCATGTCTTCGATCTTTTTTTTGGTTCTAGAACATGCTGATTTCCCAGTGGCTGGTGGCCAAATGGTATCGGTCAAGACTTACGAGTTGTAGGTCGTGGTTTCGAACCCTGGCAAGGGCTTTACTTTGTGTAAATAATTTCACTACTCTCAAAACGGTGAAGGAAAACAGTATGTAAGGAAACCGGCATGTCCTAGAACCAAAAATTCGAAGACATGTGACATCTACCAATCCGCACTGGGCCCGCGTGGTGGATTACAACAAACTCCCTCTCAAAGAAAGGATGCCTGTGTATCAGCACTGGGAACATTATAGGCTGATTATATGATCAACTTTACGATATTTCTGTTAAACATCATGTGTTTAAATCTCCTTACAATCAACATTGAAATTATCTCTAAACCCATCAAAAACCTGTTTGAAAATCAGAGATAGATGTACAAAACTATTTTAATTACGAGTACATACGATACGGACGGCATTGAGTCATTAAAACGACTAATAAAATGCTTTAATTATTACCTTACCTTTGATTGGTAATAGAAAGAGAATTATGTGTATTTCTTCTTTAGTTAGGGCTTTGGTTTAATAAGAAAGCGGTGAACAGTCAGAACAGAGCGGTTTTGACAACGTAATGTCAAGTATTGATGAAAATTACAGATTTTTATGACGGCCGTTAAAATATGATAGAATCGACGCTCTTCTTCGCCATCCACCAACCCGCACTGGGCCCAGTGTGCCCAGTGTGCCCAGTGTGCCCAGTGCGCAAAATGTTCCCACTGCTGAGACACAAGCCTCCTCTTGGTGTTGGAAATCTAGGTTCTAACACTATAATAAAACAAGTTATGGGCCTTTTATAACTGTTTATATATATTATTAGTAGACAATTTAAAATAAACTATGAAAGGTTATATGTCAGTCAATTTGAAAAAAAAACCATAGAGGAAGGTAATACCAACCATAGAGACTATAATGAAGGTTCAACTAAAGAATGATTTTTGTAAATCAAATAAATCAACAGAGACCAAGAGGAGGCTTGTGTCTCACCAGTGGGAACATTTTGGGCTGATTTTGATCTTCTAGGACTTGGCTTAAGGCATTGATGGTAAGTAAGTTATTTAGAGATAAGTGATCATCATCTACCTAGACTTTTCTCAACTCTGTTGGTGTCGGCTTCCATCTAACCGTATTTTGCATGGAGTGACTGCATCTCTAACCCACCCAGATAGATAATTAATGGGTAACACGATACCCCTTTTTTTTGTTTTTGGGTGGGAAATCATCAAATGACCTCTCCCGCTCTGGGCTGAGCGGAAGGGCGTGTCAGACTTTTACTGACTAAAACCTCTCTTTCGAACAACCCGCGGCCCTGGCAGAACACGATACCCCTTGATAAGACTGTCATACTTTTGGGCTTTTACCAGTGGGTGCTGTCATCACAAATCTTGTTTTATGTTATTTTACTAAGAACTTCGTAGTTGAAATCCTTACCACATTGCCAGAATCAGGGTTCTAGGGTAGAACCTACCTACAGCAGTTGCTCTTGCGTCCGATAGATCAACAAAGCAGTTGATTTTCCAATACTTAATCTGAAGAAGAGATATGACAGTTTGACATATGTTCCATACAACAGCTGTCAAACGTCAATCATTGGTCAAAGATAAAAGTTATTTGATTATTGAAAAATCAGTCTTTAGAAAAATAAATGCTCACTGTAGTCATTTTAGATGTAGATACTACCGCGGACAATAACAGTTCACCCCTTTTCACCCCTTAATAAAAAGGTTGAAAAGTTGTCTACGGTCATTTTCCACAGTTGTAGCGGTTGTGTATCTACTGACCATTGAGCGTGCAATGTTAATTGTATGCATAGAGTCGGCAAGGTGTCAATGTCTTAAAGTTTTATGGTTTCAAGTTAATGAAACATGGTTGAGGTGTGTCGGTAGTTAAGGAGCAATAAAAACAAACGTTGATCTAATTACGATAGGAAAATAATGGTCATCTGAAGATGTTGAGCTTTCAAATATGATTTGTGGTCTGTTTCAGGGCTTTAAGTAATTACTGTCCGGCCGTCGAGAGAGTGCGAGTTCCTGACACGTCACCGCGACAATTCTAGTACCTAGTTAGTAAAGATCAAATTAGCAAAACACGTTTTCGTTTGTATGAAACGGACAGGTGTCAAGAATGCGTTCTCTCATATTCAGCTGCACGGAAGTATAGGTACCTAAAACGTTAGTTTTTCCGGTCTTATTGGTTATGGTTACATGGAGCGCCTGCCTATCTTACCTCCGCAACCCAGTTACTGGGTAACACGATACCCATTAGCCCTTTTTTTTGTTTTTTTTTTTTGGTGGGAAATCATCAAATGAATCCCGCTCTGGGCTGAGCGGAAGGGCGTGTCAGACTTTTACTGACTAAAACCCACCCGTGTTCCTTCAGTTGATTGTGGTGCTAGGGGCCACGGTATCTCTTTCGAACAACCCGCGGCCCTGGCAGGCATCGGCCCTAGCGGACCCCGTCAGTTCGTGCTGACATCTCTTTTGAGGCGCGTGTGGAACACAACGCGCCGTCGACCCGGGCCTGAATCTTACCGGGCGGTACCCAATAACCCTTACCCTACGTTGTACTTTAATATTATTTATAATATCATTCATTATCACACTACATCATCTGTGTTAGACATATACCTACAGCTACCCCTCTTCAAGATCCACAAAATTAGTGTGTTATCCATAAATTAACATAAGTTTTTTCTCTTTGTTACAGACTCGGCCTAAAACTCCGTCAGCTGACAGATGGCAGCCATCTTGTCCAAGTGATTTACGCACAAAATGGCGACATACAAGACTGTGAATACGTAACGCAAGGAAAATCAGCCAGAAACTTCCTAAAAACGTTAAGAAAAGAATTAAAATTAGCATTAGATGAAGAAATATATAGAATAGTAAATAAACAACCAAAAAATATTGAAGACGAAAAGTTTTACCGCCATTTTGGAAACGTCACTTTTAGAATACTAAAAGATGGCGACCGGTTGCCGCCAGACATTTCGAACTGGCTGGATTATGATAAATTGAAAATGGAATGCCTGAAAAGGCATGAAGAACTACAATATATGATGGAGCATAAAAACAAAGTTGGAGAAAGCTCTCTGGCTAGGTAGTTGTTATATTTTTACAAAGCAAAACCTTTTTATTGAAATAAAACGAATTTACGGACGAATTTGTTTTCAAGTTTATTTTTTAAATAGCGAATACGAAAGTCCGTTAAATTCATTTTGTTTACAAATTCATGTTACTGAGGGTACAGTAATTGCTTTTCAAGGGGGTTATCTGTTTAAAATATCTTGAATGAACTCTTAAAAAATATTTACACTAAAAACTTATAAAAAGTTTTGTATACAACGATTCAAGACATTTACTCGTATATATTATGGAATGCCTGCAACCGCACGACGCTCATCTCCTTTCGAATTTCATACTTTACCTACAATATTCGAATTTCGAAATCCTGACGAATCGCCAGTCCATGGAATGACCTCTTCACTTTGTAGACTCCAGCATTTTGGCATATCTTCCTAAACTATATTTTGCACGTAGACAAAACTACACCATATTATCGCTATATCTTCAAACAGGGACTACTGCTTTTTGCTGCAATATATCCTTATTGATTCCTACGTTCATTTACTTAACTCATTCTGTCATCATTTAATCGAATGCTTTTCGTATACGACATCATTCATCTGTAACATATGGCTTCTGTTCTAAATGGTCATACACATCAGCTAAACTTTAATGTTCAGTACGATCTAGTCTAGAGCCTTAATATCAGATTTTATTTTCGGTCAGCTACGCTTGGCCATCTTCATCTGGCCCTATTTAAGTGCTACTATTTAGTATTCTTCTGACCACACCATGTCCCATATGTTGGAGTGCCAAAGTGTCCATACACCTGCACTTCTAAGGAACTAAAAAACGCCGCAGGTGCCCCGATTGGCGTGGCCACCTACTAATAATATATTTACATTTACCATCGACTACAAAAGGAGAAGTAGGTACCTATACTTTTGCAAAAAGAGAGTAATTACCTTCTGGTCAGACTTAAAAATTAAGTACAACAACCTTTTCTCTTTCTTGAATTTGAATCTCCCAAAAATCTTTAAATCCTGATTATTTTGCACAGGACCAACACATTCATTAAGTCATCTGTCAGTCTTTCATTTCCACCACTCATTATCATCAATTCATTTCAAATTACAAATGGCAATTTGTAAAAAATCTCGCTAATAATTTTAAGTTATATAATGAATATATTCTTTGCTAAAAAAATAATGTTTCAAGTGTCAAATATTCATCTTACAGAATTGGTTTCGGTTTAAACGTGTTTTTGTTCAGTCAGACGCGAGTACAGAGATAAACTTAATAGCATAATTTAGACACCTATTCTTTAAAATGAAAACTTGATGTCGATGTCGCTAAATTGTGATATTCTGATACGATTCAGACTGTGTATACTTTCATATGACCATCATCAATAAACGTCTTCTCTTCTCTGGTATCAGCACGATCTACAATGGCCTCCAAAAGTTAGTTGACATTTTGCCACTTCAGCCGTGACACACCTCCTTCTGCGAAGCAGTCATGCTAGTGTAGGAGGTGGCGGGAAGGCTGAGGGAGAACACCTCACGCCTCAGTCGCCGCGAAAGACGCTCCGGGCGTCGGGAGCCACGTGACGACTCCCGGCCACCGTAGGCGCGGGCCTGCGGGCGGTGAGTAATGGGTAGCTCACCACCCGATCAGGACTAGGCCCGTGCCGGACGGCGCGTTGTGTTCCACCCGCGCCTCAAAGAAATGTCAGCAGGTGACGTGGCCTGATAGGGCCGAAGCCTGCCAGGGCGGCGGGATCGTCCGAAAGGCAGTGACCCTTTCGGACGATCCCGCCGCCCTGGAACAGAAAGGGCTAAGGAAGGAACACGGGTGGGTTTTAGTCAGTAAGAGTCTGACACTCCCTTCCACTCCACCCAGAGCGGGAGGGGTCATTTGATGATTTCCCATCCAAAAAACAAAAGAAAAAAGCCGTGACACACCACATTACGATTTAAAATTCTAGTGATTATAATGTTTGAACTGCGAAGTTGGATTATTAATTCAACAGCCTTTGACTTATCATAAAAAGTAATCAAGTAATCCCTTAGGAGTACCTGTCCCTGATTATTTTTTATTGAAATCATAATGTGGCATCGCAGCTAAAGTGGAAAAATGTCAGCTAGCTTTTAGAAGACACTGTATATGACAATAGATCATGCCCTGGTAGATCAATTAGCCGGTCAGCAAAATTTTGGCGGGGCTGACTATTCTGGATGTCTCCAGTGTACATTTAAGTATCGCTAGTAGTGAAGCTATTTTAATACAACCCGCCAAAACTACGGAATTATAAGGGGAAACCGACGAATATACATACATACAGACAGTCGCAGCCCTGCTACAAACCTTGTTGGCAAACCAATCTGTTCACCACGGGATGAGCTAGATTCTCGTGAAGTTCGTGCCGATGCAAAAGAAGATGTAGACCATCTCGCTAAAGCCACACTCTAGGTAAAAGGATTGGTGATTGTAGCGCAAGATTGTGTTTTCGTACAAGAGCAAACAGTTTAACCATGCTGTAAAAAATCTCTCCTATAAAAAAATTCTATTTATTTTATTAACTCTTTGGAGCAACTCATTCAGACATTAAAGTCTTGCACTTGGCAATCCACACTGGACCCGAGTGGTCTACCCTTTCTCTACAGAGGAGGTTTGAGTCCCAGCAGTGGGAGCCTTACTGACTACAAAATTTACGACATCAGGTTTTCATATAATACTTCCTCTTTACCAATGTATCATAAATATTTGACCACACAGATCACCGCAGTATCGCTTACAAAAAAACTAACATAAGATGAAAACGAAAACAGGTCTCGAAGATCATTCAGGGAGAATTTCATAGTGCCTGGGACCAAATGGTGCGGTGCTGGACACATCGCAGCGAAGTACGGGGAGCTAGGCGCCGACGCAGCCGAGGACCGATGCTGTCGGTCGCACGACCATTGCCGATTCAACATCGGAATGTTCAAACGGAGATTCGGTTATTTCAACTATAGGCCGTATACTATATCTCACTGCAGATGTGATAGGAGGTTAGTTATTTTTATAATTTCAAGGACAAGGTTGGTTTTTGTTTTTTTTTTTCGTGTGCCGGTGGTAACGGTGTGTTTTTGAATTTCATACGGGATTCTGGTTTTTGTAAATATGTTTTATAGCAGGGACACACACTTGGGAGTTGCGCACACCGCACTTGATTGGCCAAACCACAGTCGAATAACAGAAAGCTGTACAAAAACAGCCAATTCCGACACCGGTAGCAAAATTATTATTCTACACAATATTATGTATAAGCAGAGAATAGGACTTATCAAATCAAATAGTTTATTTGTGATACACAGGTTACAATATAGGTCTTACAATATACAGTGAGTTCATGCTGTGATCAGCCTCATGGGCCAAAAATGTATTTAACAAATATAGGTATATAAAAAAAATAAACAATAATAATAATAATTAAACAATAAACAATTATTAATATAGTTCACAATGCGCTCAATAATACATTAACACTTTATTTAAAGCAGTAAATAGGAAAGTAATAATAAAAACATAGTAAAATCATTTTAAGTCTAAAAATTCCTTTGCTGAGTAAAATGAGTGTTCGTTAAGAAATTTAAATAATTTATTTTTGAATTTAAGGATCTTATTGCAGTCTCTAATGTCCTTAGGAATTTTATTATATATTCTATGCGCCATGACAAATGTACTTTTCCCATAAAGAGCAGCTTTATATTGCGTACTTAGTTTTGTAAATATTCTAGTTCCGTTGCGTGATCTCGTCACTATTTCAAATCAATATGGATGTTTTTTGATAAAAAGGGCCATTTCAAAGATATACAATGATGGTACTGTGAGTAGTTTTAGTTTTGTAAAAGACTGCTTACAGCTCTCAGTTTTTTGTAGACCGCATATTGCACGGATGCATCTTTTTAGACATTTGAAGACCTTATCCCACTTAGAAGCATTGCCCCAAAAGATGAAACCATACCTCAAACGTGAAGCAACAAATCCGTGTTAAGCCACAAGTAACGTCGGGAGACTAACTTTTTGCTAACATCTTATTATATTTCATATCCTAGCTAGGAATCCTCAATATCATCGTATACAAAGCGAATTTGTAAATGATTATCTTCATGTTTTTATTCAAAAACATGAGTTTCGTTTCAGCTGAAACAGCATTATAGCGCACTAACCTAGGCTGGTGTATAAAATACATATTTGAAATAAATATGTCCTGTTATACCTCGGACAATACCGCATCTGCAATAAGTCTAACGGAATCGTCATAAAATTCTCAGACAGTCGAACTCCAACGGCTGTAGTTTACATTCCCATAAGGCGTAGGCTGTGCATATATAGCATAGCATTCTCACGGTACCCTAAGGTATCCTAGGATTATAGGATGCAAATGTATGTATGACGAACTGACTCACCTCGCTTAGACTCAGCCTTCTACCTGTAGATGAAGTTTTGGTAATAGTAGAGCTCTTTGAGAGCAGTGGTGCCTCGTGAGTTTGAACCTAGGCAGGCACTTAACTTTGTAGTAAAATTTCATCACCACTGCTCTCAAAACGGTGAAGAAAAATATCGTGAGGAAACCGACATGTCTTAGAGCCAAAAATTTGAAGTTATGTGACATCCGCCAACCAGCACTGGGCCTGCGTGGTAGTTTACAGCCCACTCCCTCTCACAGAGAGGAGGTCTGTGTCCATGAAATGGGAACGTTATAGGCAGATTATGAGCACTCTACAAGTCTTACCAACATGCATCTGCCACCAAATATCGCTGTGTTCCAATTTTAAGGATATCAAAGGCTGCTGTAGGCGATGACAGGCACACGAGACATTACAGCACGGTCTCTCGGAAGGCAACAACTCTCTGGTATTGCAGATGAGCTTAGGCGGCGGAGACCACTTACCAAGCAAGCGTGCTAGGTTGCCAAGACTCAATAACATTTAAAAAGTTAAACTAAGTCACAAGGGAATAGGTTACATCTAGGCAAACGTGCACCATCGCATTGTCGAACGCATCATAGCTTACATCATCAGGTGAGATAGTGGTCTAATGCGAGTCAATCGCAATATATAAAAAACCACTTTTAGAACATTATTTGGAACGGCCGTGTGTTTTTTTTTATTTGTCTGGTGATGGTGCTTTATATAAATTGCCAACGTTTTCGCTTGTAAATCAATGCTTACTTATTAGATGATGTGAACCTCCAGATTTGTGATTGCCTAATTTGGTTTTCAACATGAATTTGATGTGGTTAACGAGTCCGAAATTTTCCAACATTGAGTTATTCTGAATATACATATAGTGCATATAGTAGTTGATTCCATCAAAAGAGAACATTCGAATGCTCTAAAATTAGACATTCACTGAGAATGTTGAATTGACTTTTGGAGATCACTAAGAATTTCTAACTTTCCTAAGAAAACAAAGTAAGTACGTACACCTAAAAACAGAAAGAGTTATCGCCACTAAAACAGAAATAAAATAATATCATATTACACCAATTAGTAGCATCCCTCTACTGAAAAAAACTTCACTAAAGATTCAACAATACTTTACATTTGCATCTAGTCCATTGCAACACTTTCTCTGACGATTTTCAAACTTTAGAATCCACAAACGCAATGGAGTTTGAAACATCGAAAGAAACACTCTCAAACTTTTTAATAGTAAGAGTTTGATGTCCAAGGATCCCCTATATCATAAAGTTTATATCCCACTTCAGTAAAAACCTCAAGATTTTGACCCATTACCGTCCTAATTAAGATTAGATGAGGATTATTGAGATTATAACATTATTTATTTTTATGTTTTCGTTTATAATAAGGATATAGATAACGTCTCATCTCTCTCATTATCAGACTAGTTTTTGACGTTTGTGTCCCGCCGAGATCAAGGTGGCCGCTGTCTATGGTTGCAAACTAAAGACGTGGCTTCGGCCTTACTTATTTTTGAACAAGAAGGATGTAACTGTAGACGAGGCTTTGGCCTTACTTTTAGTCAAGAAGGACAATAAAGACTGAAGACAAGGCGGTATGGTCCAAGACCTTAGCCTGCCCAAGAAGGGCGAAGGAAAAAAAAAAAAAAAAAAATGTCTATGGTTGCATTGGTTGCTAGATGAGAATTTTGTGAGATCAAATCCCGCCAAAAGATGAACTTGGTGGTGTTAAGGAACGAAATTCAAATTTTCTTACGTTTTTAGCAATTTGCGGGTCGGTGTCGGGTTGTATGTATGTTGATTTAAATATGATTCGCGACCAAGTATGACTTTACAAAATTAAAATCATATAATCCTATTGATTGATATTTCATGAAATAGTCATTCAATGCTGTAATCAAGGATGCTTAACACCCTTCTGAATGTGATCTGTTTGCTGATGAATGGAGTAGAATTATGCGTGTATGATGTTATATTGCATAACGAGTTAACATCCCGATAACTATTTCGTAACCAAACATTTACTTCGAGCAATTAATTTTACTCTAACACTACACGAGGCAATAAAGCAATAAAACATGTGGTGATCTATAGATCATTCATGCGTTGGTAACGATCTATGGATCTTTATAGCTCTTCGGGATCTATAAAGGATTTACAGCGACTATCCCAACGATATTTACGGTTATTTTTTTAATATCATAAACACGTTGGTGGTCCATTCTATATTTGAAGTGGTAGGCTGTTTGTAAAATTAAAAAAATAGTAAGAGGTCATTATGGTCTGGCAATTGACAGTGAACTTGTCAGTGCTCAAAATTAAAAAGTAAAAGAGATGGGCGTCGTAGACATAGACAATCGAACGAATGGTATAAAACGATATTCGAAGAAAGTTGTACAAATCGATTTGAAATTCCTGTTTTTATGATTCTGCGATTTGTTCAACTAATACAGCTGAATGGTCGGAGATTTATTCTTTATTCGCAATTGCTAATGGTCGTAGATACGTAAACTTAAGTCAATTGAGATTGACTACGGTAAAATATTTATTTGTTTACAATGTTAGCTGATTTTTCAATAATCGAATAACTTTTCTCTGAAGAAAAAATTGCAGTTTAATAGCTTTTCTATGGAAAATAAATATGATAAATGATTTATTTTCTGTAAGTAGGTTTGTACAAACACTTTTACACGTCAATAATTTTTTTTTAAACTAGATGAGTTCAGCGTTTCCTATCTGACTACTCTGAGAAGAAAAGCCTAAACCAACACAGAGGTCACAGCCTCTTTTAAAGTCCAGACATAATCTTGGTCAGATCATGTAGATTGGTGTCTGAAATGGTCTTTTGAGATAAAAGTTATATTGAATAATCGGTCCTTAGTGGTTTTTTTTAGTCACTCTGCCTAACTCTTCGGGGATTACAAGCGTGATGTTATGTTATGTGAGTGTGGTTAATAAATAAATAAATAAATACTCTAGAAATTGTATCAAATGATTTCTTTTGTTGTAAACCTACATTAGAAGCTTAAACTTAATGCCGAAAGTTACTTTTTAATTCAATATCCAATCGTTTATTTCATAGGCACATAGAAGGCACTTTTGAACTTCATAATTTACAAAAAAATAGAATTGATCCTAGTCGTCCCTTTTTGCCATTAATTCGCGGAGAATAAGATCGTTAACCTCCGCAATAATAGAAGCAATCGAATAGACCCGCCATTCGAATTTCCAAAAACCATTCGTTCGACTATCCCACCAACAATACGAACCCCATCAGAACAAAACGCGACACGATGGAGTTACTCCGAGTTCCCGGCACAAAGTGGTGCGGCAAGGGGTTCTCAGCCACCCGGTACTCACAGCTCGGCGGCCACACGAGGACTGACCGCTGCTGCAGAGTCCACGACCTGAGGTGCCCCTTCTGGATCGGAGGAATGGAGAAGAAGTATGGAATTTACAATTGGAGAGTGAACACACTCATGCATTGCCGATGCGATGAAAGGTAGGCTGTATGTGTCGATGTCGTTGCTTGAATGTGCGCTGCTATTTTTTTTTTGAGCTGTCATTGTTTTCTGTGGTTGTTTTGGCGCGTTTTTGTCTGTCATGTCATTTATGTTTTTTGTTTGGCGGTTTTGGTACGTCTCGTTACGCTAAGTTTTTTTTGATGAAGTATTGCCTGCGTTTCTTGTAATAGTCCTAAAGTAAATTAAACCTATTATTATGTTCTATAGCTTTTATTAATTATGATATTGTTACATCTTAAACATAATTAGCTCTATTCTGAAGATATTCAATCAAAGGTTGTTGCATATTTAAAACCAGCTTCTGCTCGCGACTTTTTCCGCGTTAATCAACTTTCTTATTTTTTTTTCCGTAAAAACCTTCCACAAAGTATTACAACACTTTAAAAAAAAATTTTCAAGTTATGGCGTGACCAAGAAAAATAGAGATTCATTTTTATACATATATATAGATATCGAATTGTTACACAAAATTGCTTGCTGATGTTCTCTTGTCTGTTTTTATAAAATAAACGCTATTTAATAGTTAAATCTATTTTACACGCAAAAATATGTTTTATATTTGCATGGTTGTGAACTGGTGAAGGTACTTTTTGTTTATTTAGATAACTTTTTTTTATACTTCACTTTATACTTTTATTACTATCTAATAAATTCTAAAATATAATTAACTTTAGAAATTCTTATTCTTATCTAGTGTTTGATGTGTGCACGATGATTATTATGATGAACTTAATTCACATTGTGGATTACGGCCCACTTCCTTTCCCAGAGAGGAGGCCGGTACTGTCCAGCAGCAGCATGGGCTGATTATGCTAATTCACATGATATTTTTTAACCAATCAAGTAAATATAAAATTAAAAAGGTCATTAAACAAAAATATCCCGTAATTATAATAACAAAAAACGGAAAATTAAAATTAATTTACGTTCATAACGACAAACCTCCGTGCTGGCAACCTTTTTTTATTAAAATGTCCCCAAATGGTCGAGGAACATTAATAGAGTCATTTCCTTAGCCCGAGATCCTAGTACCGGACAGAATTGATGCGTTATAATGAAATAAAAAATAAAATAAGAAAAAACTCCCTGAATGTGGCGAGATAGAGCGGGAACAGAGAATAGGGACATGTGTAGAGACTATTCTAGTTCATTATTTTTTTCTTTAATAAACCACCTCTCCTGGAAGGACTTGGAAGAGGCCTTTGCCCTTGCCCAGCAGTGGGACAGTATAAGTTATTTTTTTTAATAGCGTTTTGATTAAGTATGGGGATTTTATAAGCCACCTACTAATGTTTAAAGTCAAATAAACATCCTGAACGGATTCATCGACAAAAATATTATTTGAATGTAAAACGGTAACAGTAATTAGCAAGTTTACTTAGTAAAAAAAATTCGCCGCAGCGTGTCATTAGTGACTGCGTATAATGCCTACCAGTAAGTTATGTTCAACCACATCCTATTTGCGACTGTAATTATTGATAATAGCAAAAGCATATACACACACACAGCACGGCACAATACACACTCACAGTACTTTCAGCTTTTCTAAAATGCTCAAAAATGAACTAAGTAGATTCGTAGAAAACGAAAAAAAAGGCGCGAAAACACAAACGCACAGATAAAACATGACCATAGACAATCCTCTCCACATTGCTCTATCCCACAAAAGAGGTTCAGATTTTATCTCACACCTTCTAATTGGTGGTCATAAATAAATATCAGTGCTCAATATCTCCGACTGTCTGTCTGTTTGTATGTGCAGTGATAAAATGCAGGTTTATAACTTAATTATTATATGGAGTTTAAAAACTGAATTTGTGTCGTTAAGTTTAAAGATTTCTTGAAAACATTGCTCTTTCAAAAGTTAAAAAGTTTTCGCATCTTTAGTTATGTGATTGTTTCATGCAGCTGGTTTATTCTGTAAAAATATCACCGTGAAAACTTAGGTGAAGTAAGCTGTTCTACTCGATGTTAGGGGTCGACAGTATTGACAGCTCACTTCAAGCTCACTACACTTAAATTTTCACGATGAGACTTTAATGGAATAGATCCGCTGTTTAAAAAGACCTAAAAATAAAATATTCTCTCTGAAAGCTAATACCTACTTACGTCAAGAAACTTTTAACTAGCTATATACCTTGACTTTTCTCAAGACTGTGAATTTACAGAATAGATCGGCAGATCATTCACTCATTGATGAAAACCTACGTGAAGTTAGCTATGAAGACACCAATGACAGCAAACATCACCTATGTTTTCACGGTGAGATTTTTACAGAATAGCGCTACAGTTTACGTGAAAATCAACGTACTTATTAGGATTACTTACTAACAATTTGTTTCATATTTGTTTACATTAGAAATATTGCTTTCAACAAAAATAGATACAGAACCTTTTAAATTAGATGCCAATAATTTATTCAACCCGATAATAGTACAAAAAGGACAATCCGAACAATTTTTAACTAGGTGTTTATGGTCTCCAATTGTCAAAAACGATCCTTTTATACGTTCGGGACAGGGGCAAAGGAAAAAATCCTACACAGCCCTTTATCCGCTAGATCGAATAAGAGATCGGTTGGATCGATAACAGTCGTGTTACTTTTGTCCGCTACGATAAAATGTCAGTTTTAGGATACCGTAACCGATTATTTTATTAAGTTCTTGTACATGAAAATTCAAAGTTTTAAACGAAAACTAATAGTGTAGGTACTCTAACGGGTTCGTACAATGACCAGCGTATTTATATTATAACTAGCTGCGCCCTGCGGTTTCACCAGCATAAGTTTCCATCCCGTGGGAATATCGGGATAAAAAGTATTCTATATGTTAATCCTTGTTTTAAACCATCTGTGTGCCAAATTTCATCCAAATCCGTTCAGTAGTTTTTGCGTGAAAGAGTAACAAACATCCATCCATACAAACTTTTGCGTTTATAATATTATAAGTAGGAAGTAGGATTTGTAATTTTATTATTTTTATCAATTTAATTACTTATTTTACATAATGACGCGCTTTGTTAGCTCTTCAAGCTGATTTCTATTGTTTTTATATCTTCTAAATATGAAACTAGTGTTTATCTCAATAATAATACTAGCTTCGACGCGCAACTTCGTCTGCGTGAAATTTGTTGCTCCCCTACCCACACCGTCGCATCGCATTGCCTGTCCGCGCTAGTATAGACGCCAGCACATCAAGCTACTACAATCTGTCAAGTTTCTTTAATAGATTTTCAACTTTATCGCTAAAGCTATAAGGTTGATTGGGAAAATTTGACAGTTTCAATTTCAATTTGACAGCTGGCGTCTGTACCTACTTCGTTTTCGTTTACCGTTCTTTTTTATTTTTGCTTTTTACTCGGCTCCTCGGGGTACTAGCGTGATGTTAAATAGGCTATATAAGGCCTTTCATAAGAATTGGATTATCAAATGCAAAAATTATTTTTTTCATATCCAACCGGCAGTTCCAAAGGTTAGCGTGTTCAAACAAACACACATTTCAGCTATAGCTATATTATTATGTAGATTAGGACATCAACTCATAGAAAATACTCGGAGGGGTTGCATGGAATCGCCATGCAAGCTAAAGCTTCTACAGTACCTACAGTATTGCCTGCTACAAATAGTTGTGGCATAGATTATATTCAGGGAAAACAGGTTCGTTTCTAGACGTATCTAATCTTACAACAAAATGCGTTCAATACTTCGCTAACCTAATATTTTAAGCACACTGTTTTCTCCCTCGCCTCCGTTAAATAATCATTGAAAAGGTTTAATGAAGAATACTAAATTAGCATGAACACAACAAAGACATTTCATCAGGTTCCTATCGATTTTTTCCACGTTTTTGCACGCAAACCGTTTACGTCAACTTGACGCGCGATGGCGCCATTTTCTCCGTTCGAAATTCGAAAATCGCGCGCGGCTCAATGGGCGGGTAATGGCGCGGAAAGCATAGACTAAACAGGTGTCCGCTTCCCCTGTTCCAAGTTTATTTTCAGTCTGTGCTAAAATTGAAAATGTTGCGAACTGTGTGGTTATTTACTGTATAAAGGAAGCCATTGTTAATTTATTTGTAACTGGCATGATAAGAATAGAACTTGAGTGACTTTTACATTGTTTTGTACACCGCATTCTAGATTATTTAGCTGTTAGCGACACGGTAATAAGTAATTTCTCGATAGTAACAATAGGCAGTTAATTACTTTTTATGTGATTGGTTTAAGTAGCTATAAAAACTAAAACCTACTTAACCTACGTGTTTTTTATAGTAAGTTATATTCAAACTTCCGCAAAAAAGCAACACTAAATATACTAAAGCCCTTTTCTCTAAACAAAAAAAAAAGCATAATTCAAAATCCACAAAAAGAACCCTCACTTTTTCGCGCCAAAACCGCTGTCAAAAAACTGTCAGCGGCGCCATCTTAGCGTTTATGGTCGCGTTCCGTTATCACCACGCTCCGTAGGATTTATAATGTGTGAATAATACGCCTGGAGGTTAAATATGCTGGCTGACAATACATAAATTATTAGAGAGGGGCGTCCTCTGGCGGCTAGGTGAGATAACTATATTCTTGTTTATCGGCCTGGAAAGGTTTCTTAGTCGGGGACAACAACAATGGGTATCTATTTGTTACGTCATTTATTTGGATGTATTTATAAAAGGTGGTTTTAGTCTTTTTTTTTAGGAAGGCGGATTGACCGATTTTTTGTAGGCTTTCCTAGGTATTTTTGGGCTAATCTTTTATTTGAGTTCTTTGGTCTGAAAAAGAGGCTCAACACCTCGAACCTCATTTTGATATTTGCCGCGTTTTATTTTTGGACGATATCCCTAATTCCAAAGTGTCAGTTGAAGTAGTTTGACATCAAACAGTGGCAGGACCCGGACAACTGTCTTAGAGGTGTCTCAAACTCAAAGCATTCGTTTCAAACAAACCAATTACAGGCACTTTTGAATTGTTAAGGGTTCGGTTAGTCAGAGAGCTAAAGCTAGTAGTTGCCCATTCCAAAGCGTGTTAGGTAAATACCTATGGAGTAGAACGGGGCAGAAACTCCACGGACTCTTTTACATCGAAATATGGTTACAGAAAGGCGATGAAGATGTGTAGTTCGAAAATATCTCATCACCTTCATATTAATAGCACTATAACTATACCAAGGCATTATTGTAGACAGTGCTATTCTGTAAAGTTCACTTCGAACCTCACTCAAATGATCGCACACAAATCAAAAGCGAACTCATGTTTTCAAACTAAATCACACCTCGACACTCATCGAATTTCGAAGTGATGCAGAGAGAATTATATGCTCTTAAAATTGCGCTTGGAACAGACTGCTTAGCAATGTTAAGTGTGCGTGAAATGAGGCTTAAAATACTTCACAACTTACAACTAACTAGCTATAAATTATAGTATGTCATTTTGTCTACACTAAGTACTCGTGGCGTCTAGATCTAAACATCGATCAGAAACGTGATTTTATTTGGAACTTTAAAAAAATCTGTATGTAGATACTAAGACAAAACCGAATGTTTGGATATTTTGTTAGATTATTTCTTAAATCTCCTGAAAATCTCACCGTGATAACTTAATTACGTCAAACTACAATACTTCTAATTAACATTGGGCTTGAAGTGAGCTGTCATTCGCATTCCACCTGCTGTTACGGATTGACACTATTGACTGGTCACTTCATCTAAGTTTTTTTTTCTGAGATTTTTAAAGAATAGACCGGTTCATCGAGATAAAATTCGAAGTTAAATACGTTGATTAGGAGTAGGTATACTTTTGTTGTTTTTCCTGTTCTGTTGAGTCTGGTTTCCAGAAGACCCAAACCGAAAAAAAAAGCCGATTAAGAGATTAGGAGAGATGGACAGCAGACATCGCTGCACCTATCTACATGCAATAAACTACCAATTAGAGTACCCACTTATGTATGTTGGAATAAGTTCGGCGCTGGAATAAGACTGTGCGAATCAAATTCCCGCTAATTTGGCAATATTTTTTCATGCTGACAACATTGTATTCTGCTTCTGCGCCATTTTATTTAGCAACAGTCGGGGCAACAATTAAAAAACTATAAAATGGCACATCTTCATTCAGAATAATACCTGCTATTTATTCAAGAAAATACTGTGAGCTTTCGTTCAGACATCGTTAGAGTTTTCTTTACTTTATAGTTTTCAAGCTAAGACACAGCAAGTGATTTCTAAACTCCTGCACAAACTGTGGTGCTGACATAAATTGGTCTTTCTCTACTATTATCGAGTCGCATTGTGGACAGCGATCAGCCATTGCCATATTATTTTAGTAATCGGTACAGGAGTGCTGTTATTTGTAACCGCGTTTTATACTAACCGTTATCAGGGCTGGTGGGCAGAGTTGGAGGAAAATTTTGAGAAAATATCTTATTAGGTTTCTGGTTCATCTGTGGTTCAAATTTTGATATAGGAAAATTTTAATTTTTTCTTCTATAAATGCGTACTTTTTATGGACTATTAGGTTGAATTTCTATAATTTAATTCTTTTAGTACATTCTGTCCTTCTTCCTTGGGGGAGGCTTTTGACTAGCATGAGGACAATATAGGCTAAAAAAAAGAAATGTAGATTCTGCCTAACCGTGACAGCGTCAATATTTAGGAAAAATTCAAAGAATTCTAATACTCTCTGTCAAATCTCTATCTAAGCGCAGCATAGTTGTAATTAAGGATTAGGTATTCTACGAAATCACTAAAATTTTGTAATGACAAAAGGTACCTACAACCTATTTTATGGCTTGCCTGGATACAAAAAACAAACATTAAAAACACAATTAAGTAAAAATACTAAAATCATTTCAGAAAGTTCCATTTGGCTGCCCTAAACATAGTTCTTATGTAGGCGTGCGTCTAGCCGTGCAGTGAATACTGAATACAGATCACCAAGCCGAGATAATAGACAATAATCTCTATGCCACATTGACATCTGTCAAAATTTTACGCGCCAAAACAGACTGTATAATGTAGTAGTAGAACGTTGTGTCCTACAATGATTGTCAAAAAGATAAAATTGTAAATAACGGAATATTATAATAAAAATGATAATGATGAGATAGGTAAGTTTTTCGTGCCTTTCTTATTATATGACTAGAATACTAATTAGTTTAAAAATAGTTTTGACTATTCTATGGCTCATTATTCTGCCATGTCATTGGTACGCACTGCGACATATCTGCCGCGCTAGCGATATCAGCAGTAAGTGCAATTTTTGACAAAATGAGTTGAATATTGATCCTGAATCAGCGCAATGAGCTCTACCAGATGTGCTGACAGCTGTTTTAATAGCTTATCGGGAACCGGTAAATGTAGTTAAGGATAAAGGCAGTAAGTCCAATAAATTTGAAATCTTCCATAACATAACAACAGTACGTTTAGTTACCCCGGGTTTGCAAGTAATCTCTATCATTTAGGTTTTACCGTTACTTAAGGTATGTGCAGTAACTGTGTATACTGTCGATATATTAAGTAAAGCGTGTTTTTTTATTTTGCCTTAATCACTTAGGATATCGGCAGTAACTAAATATACTGTGGATATAATAAGTCGAGTTTGATTTTTATTTGGCCTTAAATGCTTAGAATATCGGCAGTATCTAAACATACTGTGGATATATAACAAGTAAGGTATGTTTTTTATTCTGCCTTAAATACTTATAATATCTGCAGTAACTCATCATACTGTGGTTATGCTAAGCAAAGTCTACTTTATTAATACATAAACATGCCCCCTTTCGACTGTATTTACCAAGCGACATAACCATTACTTTAATGCATGAATAATAATTTTCCAGAAAAAGTAGAAAGAAAGAAAGAAAATACATTTATTTGCGGGAAACATGACGCATAAAAAAAAGAACAAAAACACAAAAAAAAATAGAAAGTGGGGGGTAAACATGCGTCACATTCACGCAAAACGGCCATCGCTCAGCATAATGCTACGACCCTATACGAGACAGAGCCCCAGCGCTGGCAAATAGTTTCCTTTGAGGTAGGTATATAGGAAAATCGTTCGGGAAGAAATTATCTTTTGCACATTTGGGAAATGAGAAATGTGAAGTATGAGCCCAATTCGAATTCCATAAAAATCATGAATTACAAAACAATGATTGTGAGCTCTGCAACAGTTTTACAATCCATAACCGTAAGGCGTATAGAAATGATGTTAAAGAAGCTGAAAAGGAAACAGCCGATCGATTCTGTAACCATCTCACCGTGAAAAGTTAGGTAAAGTGAGCTTAGAGTGAGCTGTCAATAGTGTCAATCCCTAGCATTATTTGCGACTGACAACTCACTCCACGCTCACTTCACCTAACTTTTCACGGTGAGATGGTTACAGAATCGCACTGCAGGTTCCATCTACTACCCCGTAGATTTACAAAAAGTAATAATGATACCGCGAATGGAGCAATTTAAGTGCGCAATATTTTGTCCACGTGTCATTGCCTTCAACGAAAGCTTTGTACCTTTAGGAAGGTCTAAAAAAGATAACATGCCTTTTGCAGCCGTCCGTAACGAGAGTATAACGGAAGTAGAAGAACGGAGTATGTATAAATGGAAGAAAACAGGAAGATAGTATCTCGACACTAAATGCATTTCTTTTACCTAAACGTGATGCTGATCATTTCGTACTATGGATGGATAATTGTTCTGCACAAAATAAAAACTGGACTATTTTGAGTTATATGGTGTATATTATTAACGTCAATCAAATAAATGCGATAATAATCACCTTGAAGTATTTTGAACCGTCATACTATTATGTCCGCAGACAGCTTTCATCATCAGGTGGAACAGGCAAGCAAAAATAAGGTCGATGATTTTAACGACTTCGTTGATGCAGTGCAGCAAGCGAACTCAAGAAAAACCTTTGCAAAAATAATGGAAGTCGATAATTTTTATAATTATATTATCGACCTATTTTCGCAACATAAACTGAAGAAAGTACAACCTGTGTACCATAAAAATATTAGGAGAGTTCACGCTGCAATACAAAACTAACCATACTGACGAACAAAGACAGAGTTTAGACTTTTTACAGTTAAAGTACCTAAAATCAAGAACATTTCCTGAATTCAGTTCAAAATCGACTATAACCTAAATCTAGTATGAGTTGCTTATAATAAAAGCAGTAACTTACTACTTACTGCTATTATTCTAAGCAATCGATATTTCAGTTGCTTCAACTGGCACTAGATATAAAAGGATTTTCGTCATTTAAAACGGTTCTAATATATATACAATTTTATTGAGTGAAGAATATAAAAGCGCTTTATTTGGGCTACACGTTTCAATCATCACAATTAATACAACTTAAAAAAAGAAGTCTGGAAAAACAAAATTGTAACAAAAACTTTGCGCGCCAATTACTCAAAACTATGCAAAACATACTTACTGCTCTTATCGCTAGCGCGGCAGATATCAAGCTATACATTTCCAGTATAAGCTGACTTCTCGTTGTACGAAAAGCCTATACAAATGCGAGGTTAGCTAAAACTGGAAATCCTACTATCCTACTAATATTATAAACGTGAAAGTTTGTATGGATGGATGGATGGATGTTTGTTACACTTTCACACAAAAACTACTGAGCGGATTTGGATGAAATTTGGCACACAGATAGTTTATAATAACCAGGATTCACATATAGGATACTTTCTATCCCGTTATTCCCACGGGATCGAAACTTATGCGGGTGAAACCGCGGCGCGCAGCCAGTGTATTATAGCTTGATATGTCACTGTGTGTACCTATTTTAATCAAATTTAGTTTACAAATCCATATTCTTCTAGAGTCGATGGTACCAACTTTTGAGATTATTTGGGCCCTAAAAATCCATAAAAATAAAACACAGTGAAATAGCTTTAAAACTGCAACTTACTAAACTTCTAAGCGCCAGAAATATAGGGGTTACAAGAAGTTCCAACTTAGATTGACTTCAACCCGTACGATAGTTGAAAGAAAATGCTTAAAGTAATAAGAAAGTGTAAGTAATCTGGTTTATAATTGCTTTAAAACATTGTAATACACACATTCCCAATAGAACCCTACATACTTACTTTGTAAAATACACACAGCTTCACGCACGACTGTATTATTCCACGAAGGGGTGAGTAGAAGTCTAGGTACTTTAGTAGGTATACGAATATGTTGATGGCTGCTTGCTACTGAAAATTGTTAATAAGGAATAAGGAATAAGTCAATAACACTGCCTGAACCAGGGATCAAACCTAAGACTCCGCGCTCAGCAGTCGCGCTGGCTATCAAAAAACCAACGGGTCAGTTTTTATGCTTAAATACCAGAAAACAAATTCCCTGTTGATAAAATAAACAGCGAATAACTTTTTTATACATTAGCGCCAACAAAACAGCCATCAAACAGCATTCCTTTTTCAAATTCCAATACCCTAAAATAACATTCGCAAAACACACGTTCGCTCATGATCAAAGTTAAAAACAAATGCAGCCACAAAGCATTGTAGTTATGCGGGCGAAAAAACCGATCATTTGCGCTGACCGACCAATACTGGCAACACTAACGACCAAAGACTAACAAGTTGTTTTTTTTTCACTAATTCTTTTCGGGCGGTCAAGGAAAGGCGTAATCCTTCTTTTGTTCTTACGTTGCCCGCATTGATTCTGTATTTGGCGGTGCTTGTAGTATAACTAAGCCACTTATGGCTTACGGGTGGTTTAGTCATGGGAATGTATCGATATTCTGTCGATAGTTTGTTAAGCTTTTCATTTTAGAGTGTCGAGAAAGTTTTTGTTTTATGTTGACACGAATAGGTTTCGTAGCGTCGATCTATTAATGTTTTACGATTACAATTATTATCAAGATTGGCTTTGTCCGACCAATGACTGGATATCCGTTTCTGAACACAAACCTCTAATTACCTATCGCTTTTAATTTAATATTCTTGCTTTAATTATTATTAATTTCATATTTTGACTATGAGCTGGTTTATTCTCCCCGAACATCATGACGTGTTACATAGCGTTAATGCTATCGAAAATCGATAGCATTAACGCTATGTAACGTTTGATGAAATGTTTCTAAATAGTCGGGTTTAAATTGACATCAGAATTGAACTATTCACTATATTTGTATTGTCAATGTCAATTAATGTGTGTTGTCTTGGGTCCCTGACCCTGACATCAAGCAATGGACAAAATTGACAACATTTTATATGTTTAAGGACGAGGCTTTTGACTACGTTGTATTTTATGTCTTTTTTTTATTTGTAATGTGCGTTTTTTTTTTTGTGCGGAATAAACTAGTTTTCTTTCTTTCAACTATCGACAAAAATATCGCCACAGTCGCATCACTAGCGGTGGCCGGCAGGTTGACCAGAACTTTGGCAAATGAAGCGGGAGAGAAAGCGCGACAAGCTCGCGCGAGGAATGGACACAGAGTAGAGAACATTCAGAGACATTGTTTTTTTTTAATTAAAATAATAATCTATTTATAATCTTTGCACTCGACATTGACTTTGACTTGACACACAGTTTAAATAACTTATCTAATTTGATTTGATGCCGAATTTTGCATCTTTTGTTTTTTTTTTAATTATTAACTTCTGCCCGCGAATTCCACCAACCCGCAATGGGCCTGCGTGGTGGATTACGGCCCACTCCCTCTTACAGAGAGGAGGCCTATGTTCCAGCAGTGGGAACATTATAGGCTGATTATGCTCGCAACTTTGCCCGCGTGAAGTTTCTTGTTTAACATAACATACATATATGCTATGACACTCTTCGGTAATACTTTACATAGCTCGATTAGTCATTTTTTTTTCGGAATCGGATCATCGAACATTACCCCCTATATAAAAACTAAAAAACATTACCTGTTTATAATATTAGTACAGATGAATGAATCTCCTGCGAATAGAAATAGAAAATATTTATTGTCCAGGTAATACAGTAAGCAGGTTCACAGGTAAACAGCAAGTTATGGCGACATGAGTAGCTTAAAATATTACCTACAGCTAGGTTACAATATAGTATTTGCTAGTGAGCCCCAAGCTAGACAGGTAGTCTGTATCTTGGGGCTCGAAGTACGAATTCCAGAGTGGACACTAGACAGGTGATTTCAGGTATGGTATGGTACGTGTGTATGTGTGGATATGTAGAATACTGCAAGTTATTCAAATCTTACTGTCTACTTAAAAAAAATCGCATTTATCGTTTACTACCCCATCTAAACCGTTGCTCTTTGCGGTGATTCCCGCTCTGCACCCTATAAACGATTACTAACCGTACCAGCCGAGGGGAGGGAGCTCGTTAAATAAGAAATGGCCGCGTATGTGTCAGCTTTCACTAATCCGTTGTTTGATACACCGAAACGAACGTTTACCTTATAGCTATTAGGAGGAAACAATTATATGGTGTGCATTCAATAGAGGATAGAACAAGTTTAAGATAAGACAAACAAGTTATTTTGTACAGATTTTTTTTCTGAATTCAATCAATCGATCAACTTAGCCTATCGAAGTCCACTGCTGGACATAGACCTCTCCCAGGCTGCGCCACAACACTCTGACCTCAACCTTCCACATCCAGTCAGTCCCAGCCACCTTCTTAAGGTTGTCGGTCCATCTGGCTGGTGGGTGTTCCACACTACGATTGCCGATACGCAATTTGCTCCGGCCATCGGACCTTTGACCGGCCAGCCCACTGCCACTTCAGTAAGCTAACTCTACAAACTAAGTCGGTAACTCCGGTTCTTTTCTGGATAATTTCATTCCTGATTTATCTTTCAAAGATACTCCGAGCATAGCTGACATCATCATCATCGACAGGCCGACTTCACCCAGTGCTGGGCTTTTCTTTTCTTGTCCAATGAGGATTGGCTTCTCTACCAGCCTCATCCAGGTTTGGTCCGCGATGGCAACAATTTGATAGCTGTACTTAATGTTAATCCCTAAACAATTATCGGTGTCAAGCTGTCAATCTGCAATGACTCACTCACTTATAAACAAATGAGTGTGCCTCGAATTGTGTGCGGTCATTTGAATGAGGTATGAAGTTAGTAGATCCGCGGCCTTACTTTTGACAATGCATACTTTTGTCTTAAAATTTCTTAAAGGCAAAGCATTTTTCATTATTTTAAGAAGAAATCAAATAAGACCATTTTGAACTACAGTCCTTTCAGCGTCCAATTCTCTACCACTTCTGCATCGAGGCAATTCTATTTCTTTCTTCGTTAAATATTAGTATTATCCTCTGTCTTGCACTTTATTTTTCCCATCTGTATTCTACGGTTTGTATTCTCTGAGCTCATGCTTACTCTGTGGTCCCAACATAAGTGCATAAGATGTAAGGTCTCGTTAAGTGCAAATGGTCGAAGCTTTGTCAGCCCTCTGTAATCTGTACATTACAATTTAACATTTGCTCAGCACGGCAACCGAGTATGCAGCTTAAATGCTGGGTATTTTCATTTGAATATTTTATTATGGTTTGCCCGCAGCGTGGGAAAAAAGGTAGAGTTTGTGTTAGGCCTATACCGTTGTCAGTTACGGGAGTAACGTAAAAAGTTGAATTTAAAACACTCCGGGAGTGCCGGCAGAAGTGAAAACTTGAATATTAACGTTGTGCATTTTTGATCATTCGGAATGCGGTCTACTCTCCCTCCGTCTTACGAATTTTCGATCAGGTCACGTGTCCTGACGCGAGCTCCGTCTTACGAATTTTCGATCAGGTCAAGTCTCCTGACGCGAGTTTAATATTTTTTAACCAGCACAACGCCACTAAGGAAGTTTTTACTTCAAAAAAAACTTCAAAAATATGCCAAAACACCATAAGTAATCATCACCATCATCATCTGCAGTCTGCCTAGCCTTTTCCCAATATGTTGGGGTCGGCTTCCAGTCTAGCCGGATGCAGCTGAATACCAGAATTTTACATGGAGCGACTGCCTATCTGAGCTCCACAACCCAGTTACTGTGTAATACCCCGTGGCAAGACTGGTTGTCAAACTTATCAAGACATCATAAGTAACATGACATGTAATAGGAATCTAGTGAGTGGCACTAAGCAAATATTTATTTTAAGGACTAAATCTATTCAAAGACTTCTAATAAGACGCCCTTTTTTGCTAGGAATTGGTTAAAAGGTTTGACCTCTCTGAGCTTCGTTAAGTGTGTGACCATAGCTTTGTCAGCCGTCAGTAATCCGCTGTTCCCACAGTCCAAGATAAAATGTTGTTCTTTTACACAACACCTAAGAAAACTTGCCTAGAAAAATACTTCTTACATTAATGGCTTTTACCTTAATCGCTTTAAACCAAACTGACGAGAAACTCTATGAAAACAAAGCCTAAAAAGATACTTACTTAACAATTTCTATGTAAAAAAACTTAAAATAACTTTAATTGTTTTTTTTCTGTCCCATACTGTCCAGTGCGAGGCAAAGACGTCCGTTCCTATCAGTAGGTATCAAGTCCTTCCAGAAATTCATTTTACCAACAAATAAAATAAAATCTTCGGCAATCTTAAAAATATCAGTGCAAGATGTACGAAAGAATCCCTTGTTCTTGGCATAGGCGGGCACTTTATCCGAATATATTACTGGATCCACCGATAAGTACCCTCGTAGTGGTATCTGAACGCGTGCGTTTGACAGCTCGGAGCTGGACGTAATGGCGTTTCGCGCCATTTGTTACCGCCTTTTTTGTTTTGATGGCAGCATTGTAAATTTTGACGACGTTATGTCAAAATTGCTGATCTGCTTTGTTTAGAATAGGTGTGCCTGCGTAAGGCGGAATCAATGGATTTAGATTGGTTTTGATTTCTTACTTACATTTTAGTGCGTAGGATAAATTGATGACCAAAGTTTATTTTTCCATAAACAACTTTTCTTTACCTTTTATATCTTGTTCTAATGAAATGCCCATAGATGTCTCACAAAAGTTATAACAGTAAAGTTAAGAAAAAGCTTACAAGGAGGAGACGACAATCACACTAATATCGTAAAGGCGAAAGTTTGTCTGAATGTGTGTGTTTGTATGCTTATTACTTCTTCACGCTCAAACAGCTGGACCAATTTTGATGAAATTTGGTATGGAGTATGAACGTAGCTGACACCCTGGATTAACACATAGGATACTTTTTATCCCGATATTCCCACGGTATTGAAACTTAATAATTTAAACTCCGAACCTACATCTAATGACGTTCCCAGTCTACATACGGAAATCCAATCAAATATATCCAATTGATTAGTCACTATAGCTGGTCAACGATTGGCAGATTTTAGAAAAAAACACATTAGTAATTATTTTGAAGTTAGGATTTATTTGATAGTTCCAAAATACTCTTAGTCATGAGTATTGCCACATTGCATAGCAAGACAGTATAGTAAGTCTTATACCCTGTCAAATATACCATGTCAAAAACGGTTTACCTAATGGACAGGGTATAGGCATGAGTATTGCCAATGTTATAATTTTTTGTCGTATTGTTGTCTCCACATTGCATAGCAAGACAGTATAGTAAGTTTTTTTCTCAAATACTCAAACATACCAATATATTTTGTCACCATAGAAATATAAAATTAAACATCAAACGAATAAATCCTCATTGTCTATTAATTCCCGTTGGACTGTGCAATAAAATGCAATTCGCTGACGTAACACAATAAAATGGCCGATGGTTGATAAAGAGGTTCTAAACTCGTGGACAATAAAGACGCTGGTCTTCATTTTAATATCGAGTGTGGGCGTTAATGTGGCGATAAAATGTTACAAAATGAGGGGTAAAGATTTGGTTTCCTAGGATAGTGGTTCTGTCTTGTTACGTTTGTCATGAAAATCTGACATTTTCACCAGTATTTTGATATTAAGGGGTCAAAAAACGGACAGCAGCTGTTATTGTATGTCCGTTGTCCGCTTTCTTAGGAAGTTGGAGGATTTAGTTTTTTTGGTACGTGGTAGTGGGGATAGATGAGGTTTTTAGTTTAAATTCTCCCACGTTTTTGTAAGATTTAAATACTTTTGATAGATGTTATGTGGAGTTTTACCAAAATCTAAATAGATTTTATTTTCTGAAAGTACCTAGTTGACTTTTAAGAAACTGTTTTTAATATAAGTATACATAGGTATATGTATAAGAGAGCCGAATTTATAAATACGCTTGTTGTGTTAGTAGATGATGTACTCGCTGCTCTCAAAATTAGTGCATGTTATACTTCAGTTTAAAGAATGGTTTTTTATCTATATCTTTAGCCAAGTCATACTACTATTAGATACTGGTATTCAGCTGCATCCGGTCACACTGGAAGCCGACCTCAACATAGTTGGGAAAAGGCTAGGCAGTGGATGATCTTTAGCAAAGTCATCTAATGGCATATGCCATTTATTTTTACTTTCACATTGTATCCATAGTTACACCAGTAGTAAGACTTTCAGATTTATGTGATGGCTATTCTTTGTCATGGCGTTGTGATGGCGATCCCATTGTTCTTGAGATGAAATGCTACAAAATAATGCAACTTCTCGCATCGCTAGGCATGGAAAACTACCCATAATCTTTGACTATAAATCAAAAGTTATTGGGGCCATAATATTGACATTACAGTCAACGAATCGGACTCAGTATTAACTTTTAACACACCCATCTTTAATATGAAGATTTACAGCTTATTATAATGGCGCCTGTCAAACTGTCAGTTTATGACGGTCGCGCCATAAATTGGCGGGAGTGCATTCGCCATCTTGGAATTTTACGAATGTGGACGCATGTTGAGGAAATGATCGTAGATGCTTTATGTTTTGATCGCTCGGCGTTTAGGCTATAGCTAGATGTTCGAAGATATTTAATGAACTATTCTTATTTTCATGCTAAAGAGGACTAGACCATTTGAGTTAGTGTAGTGTTTAGATATTTAATGAATAATTGGCGGGAGTGCATTCGCCATTTTAGAATTTTACGAATGTGGACGCATGTTCAGGAAATGATCGTAGATGCTTTATGTTTTGATCGCTCGGCGTTTAGGCTATAGCTAGATGTTCGAAGATATTCAATGAACTATTCTTATTTTCATGCTAAAGAGGACTAGACCATTTGAGTTAGTGTAGTGTATAAATATTTAATGAATAATTCTTAGTAACAATGCTGTGGTGCTAGACATGTAGATACCACATGAACAAAGTGTTTATCAATTATCAATCAGACTCTAAGAAAGTGCTACGGAATTGTGTAAAAGTGCAAATTGATTGCCAAAATCGGCACGGTTGGCGCAGTGGTTAAGCGATTGACTGCTGCGCTGCGTGGCGCGGGTTCGATTCCCGCACGGAACAAATATATGTATGACCTACATGTATTTGTTCCGAGTCTGGGTGTTTTTCTATCTATCTATACATATTGTATGTATTTACAAAAAAAAAAAAATTATATAAAAGTAGTTTATCAGCCATCTTGTTACCATAACACAAGCATTAGGTTGCTTAGCTTGGGATAAAATGGTGCTGTGTGAAATGTCCAGGGATATTATTAAAAAATGACGGGATATAAAAAACTGTGGATATTTGTGAAGTTGACCCTCAAAGTCTCGGACCTACTAGCATACCTACTCTTGGTGTCCCAAAACCAGCTCCTAAAACTATCTATGGTAATGAAGCCTCTGAGAGCGCCATAGATGTGATGGTAGAAATTCTATGCACACTGCGTAAAAAAAAAAATTGAACTTTTGTTTCTTTGGGAAAGATTACCCTGGCAAACTGATTAGTCATCACACTGTGTTCTTAATGTTGTTATTTAGCTGAGTGTAGTGTGCACGAGCAACATGCGTCAACAGCAGAGGCAACAACTGCAGCTTTTGACAGGTTGGCCGGCGGCTGCCATGGACAACGTGCCGCTTGTGTATTTGATTAGGTGCTCGATACACGAGCGGCGTTTTGGACGGCTGCAGTTCCCTCTGCCGATGCCGTTGGCGCATGTCGCTCGTGTGTATAAGCACTAAGATTCCTTAGTCATCCTACAGCCGGTCGATTCAGTAAAAATCTCACCGTGAGAAGTTAGGTGAAGTGAGCTTAGAGTGAGCTGTCAATAGTGTCAATCCCTTAGCATTATTTGGAATGAAGCTCACTCCACGCTCACTTCACCTAAGTTTTCACGGTGAGATGGTTACAGAATCGCACTGCTGGACTACGATATAGAGAGACAGAAAATTGCAGCATTATGTATGCCAAACCACAAGAAGAAATCTGAAAATAAGCATCCTAAGGCTTTTTTACAGGTTTCTTCTCAAGATCTCAGATCAAAATCGTCTAAAACCTATATCTATGTTCACAGGTTCCGTGCATGCCTCAAGCTAGCAGACACATCAGTATCAAACATGGTGGGGAAGCTGTTCTTCAACGTCGTCCAGACGAAATGCTTCATCCTCAAGCCTGTCAAGATGTGCACGCAACGCTCCTGGTGGGGCAAATGCCTCCGGAGAGGTTACACGAAACAAGCCTTCTTGAGGGACAACCTACCCTACTAGCCTGTGTAAGGTCTTACCTTTGCCATTAGAAACTAGGCTGTACAAGGTCTTATCTTCGCTTAAAAAAATCATTGACAGTTGATATTGTCGATGATAATTTTATTCAATGTTGCCAGTGTTACCAGTTTAATATTAGGGTAATTTCCCAAAGTGTGGGTAAATGTAAAGAAATATGGCAACGTTGAATTCCTGAGTACATAAAAATATTCTTAATAATATTTATTTCTGTGATCGTATGAGTAACTTAATGTATTTTTAAATGTTACTATAGATGGGTTCCGTTTCTCATAGAAATTAATTGTGTGTCGAATACGGGTTTCGAATGTTAAAATAAAATGTTTGTCTGTATCGCTGGTCTTAAGAGTTTATAATACTTTGTTGTTATTCACAGTAGAATATTAGTTCTGTCTGTCAAGTTGGTACCTTATAAAAATGACAAATGGTTCTGGTTTCTGCCGAAAAATAGATAATAAATTTTGCTCGACGTCGTTGCAACGGATTCAGCATTTTTTTCACTTTTGGACTCATTTTATAACCTCAAAGACCAGTATTTATTTATTTCTCAATCCGTACTTTACATATTCCTTACTCACTGCCATTCTAATATATTCCGTCTACCAGTTATGCCAAGCGAAAATATTCTTTATACTCGGGTGATTTTGCTTCCTGCTGGATTTTAAATATTCACTGAATTGATTCTTATTGGTAGGTATTCAAAAGTAGGTATAATTATACAATGTGAAGATGATAATACGACAAGTAATTAATACATTGGCTATTCTAATGCATAGGACTATGAAATATTTTAAATCCTAACATTGAAATTAAAAAAAATTGGCATAGGTATTCTAACAAACTAAATAGTAGTGATAGACTGACAATGGATTTTGCTAATCGTTGACACGAATAGTGACCAAACTATTGGATATATTTGGTGGAATTTTTGTATGCAAACTGGGAACGTCATGAGATATACGAAGTTTAATTTATTGTCGTATTGTCGTTTCCACCTTGTATTACCTACTGCATCGTCTCAATCCTTTAGATTTGTAACAAAAATAATAATGATAATTGATTAATATTCTGTAAGTAGGTTTGTATAAACATTTTTACACGTCAATCTTATTTTTATAAACTAGATGAGGTCGGCGTTTCCTATCTGACTACTCTGAGAAGAAAGGCCGAAACAAACTCAGAGGTCACAGTCAGTTTTAAAGTCCAGAATAGACATAAATAACACTAGTTTTTATTGTAAAAAGCTATTTTCGCTTAGCTATCAACTGGGACATTCAGATTATTGGTTTTTTATTGTAAATATGTAATTATACAAAACAAATTGACTCTATTTATTTGTTTACGAAAGTTAACCATAAAATAAGAAAAATAAAAAGTAAGCCCTTGTAAAAATAAAATTTTATAAAAGTAATGCAAAAGAGTGATATAGGCAATTTTTGCCAGGATTTAAAAAAGAAAACATTAAAAATAACAAAAAAAAAATGTCTGTAAATTTTTGTCTATGTCATCCAAATATTTGTCAATAAAATTTACTGGATTTAGCAGACTTGTAGATATTATAGTAATATCTCAGGTGAACCCGGGAATAGACTTTTATTGTAAAACAAATACGCTTTAGGACAATTTCTGTCAAAAAGGAAAAATGTTTGTTTTTGCATACATATTGTGTCATATCGGTGACAATAAAATGAACAGAGTACTTATAGTGAATTTGACAGATTATAGTCCTTTAGCCATTTCTAAACTAACTCGGTCTAATCTCAATAATAGTGTATAAAATATAATTATTTAAATAATAAAGTAATATAATTAATTTAAATTATTTACCGCTAAAAACTTTATTTTTATGAAAATACCTTTATGTTCCTTTTATAGTCAAAGGCCAATTTTGTGCTTAACCTACTATGCCCACTTTGCCCGGTCATACCTTAAATAGTCCTATGCCCATATTATCCCCAAGCGGCCCAAGCGCCCCAAGCGGTTTGAATTGTAACTATTTGCTTTAGCAAACTCTTTTCAAAGACTAATTTTGTGCCAAACCTATAATCAAGATCTTCCATTTTACTCCACCGAATTAATATGTTTCATATCCCATACGTTTTTAGCGGGTCATAGTTGTAAGAAAGGCGTGTGAAGTTCCTCTATTCGACAATATGGATGTTTAGTCAAATAAGTATTTTGTGATTCTCACATGTAGATGTTTTAAATGTTAGTTGTAGATTAACTAAGTAGAACAAGCAATCATTTCAATCAATAAAAATAAAATTGACGAGCCTCTAGAAGAGTAGGTACCTACTAATAAAATATTGTAGAAATAAATGCAAGGTTCTTTATTTTTTGTCTTGGAATTTACTGACACATCGTGAGGAAACCTGTACCCTAATTGCGTAACACACTATCAATCACAATCTGAATCATTTTGAAGGATATTACTAATCCATTGCTTCATATGTTCGAAAAATGTGCCTGCTCAACAACGTAAATAACGCAATGAAAGTTGTTGAACTGGCAAAATAAAAGTCATTGCTTCTGTTAGTGTGTTACCCAATTACCCCTAAGTCTGAAATCGCCAACCCGTCTTGAGCAACCGTGGTGACCTATGCTCGTGCCTTCTCTGTATGTGAAGAGGTCTTTGTCTTGCCGTGGAATTATAATGTGCTGGTATTCGTACGCTGTTCGTGTGCTGGTTTTTGTGCTGGTGGTCGTATGTATTGTTTGCGGATTCAATCTTTCGGGATTATCAAAATGTTTTGGACTCGAAAAGAGATCTTATTGATAACAATAATAAAATGAGTGTTTCTGGCGACAATTGTAGGTACCTAACTAGGTATGAAGAGATTGTCTAATAGCACAGCACACCCCTCCAATAAAATTTCTGTACAAAAATTTGAAATGTATATGCAACAAGCAATGAAGTGCAATTTAAAATTAGACGATCTCTACCTAGGTATACTTAATAGTCAACAAAGTAAAATTGTCAACAGAAAAAGCACGGGGTAATTTGAAACAGAAATTGCAACACCCACTGATAACATTTATTAAGGTATTATGTATTTTTATTCACATTAATCATCATTCATCATTCTCCTGCGCTTATCCCAATTTATTTGGCGTCGGCATAACATGTCCTTTTCTTCCATACTTCTCTATTAGCCGTCATCTCGGTAGTCACCCCCTTTCTACCCATATCATCTTTTACATCTATCCATCGTTTCTTTGGTCTTCCCCTACTCATAAAGGCATCCACATTCATACTCAAAACTTTCCTCACAACACTTTCCTCATTCCTCCGCATCATATGGCCCATAACATTGTGATGACAGGACAACCGATTTCCACACTTTTCAGCCACCGGTACCAATTTCTAACTTCCACATAAATACTCATTTCTTAAACCATCGATTTTATCTATATTCATATTCGATTCGGTTTTTAATCGAATACAATATATTTATCGGGGAAGGGAGGGGGAAGGGTTCCTGTTCGCATTATTTAAATCATTTTCAATAGCCTGGACTTAACCAATGTATGTAACAATGTAAATAATAACGTATGTAGTATGAATGCATGCTAGCGATGTGAGACAGTGAGAAATCGTTTTAGTATTATAGAGAACTTTTATTTTTGTTTCGATTAATGTAACTGATGAAATAAATAAAAAATATCTTGCAAATAATTTTGTGTTTGTTTTAATTGGCCCCATAACATACACACGAGCGGTACGCGTCAACGATAGAGACAGGCAACTTCAGCCGCCGACACCTGCCGACCCCCGCCGTCGCCACTCGTCGACGGCTGCAGTAGCCTCTGCCGGTGACGCGTGTCGCTAGTGTGTATGTTATGAGCACCTAGGGGCCTAAAAAGGCCACTTCGGCAGAATCATAATAGGATAACAATATGAATCATATTAAAAATCGTAAAATGGTCACAAACTGACATTCGCCCCTAGTCACGACCACAACTCCATGGGAACAGCTAGATACGACATTCGTTCGAAGACAAAAAGTGGTCGTCAAGAATAGTTCACAATATGTACCTAAATAAAAGCGGGCTGTTGGACTTTCAACTTTCCGCGCTAAGCCCAACTTTGAAAATCCAACAGCACGTTAGTGAAACCGGGGCATTAGAGTCAGTAGGTCTAGCGCGCTACAGAACTTCGTAGCGAAACAGCTACGTCGCGTCGTAGACACGGAACTACGAGGTTACTTTGACAAGTGACAATCATGAAATGAGGGCTCTTAATTAAAAAAAAAAACTGTGCCTAAAAAGGGCCTCATGAAAAAAAAAGCTAGAAAATTCAGATTATTTCCTTGGTCGTAAATCAGTGTTGTCAAGAAAAGCTCAAAAATAAAAAGATTGAAAACTTTCAGTACCTACCTTACCTTGAGACCTACTTTTTGCATACTAGCAACTTGTCTGGATTGAACGTAGGTACCTAACAACACGCACCTATATACTTAAGGAACTACGTAAAGTAAATATACCTACATATTAGGTACCTACACATGAATGTTTTTCGATCTGCATTCATGGTATTCACAAGCGTTCGATACGCTTCCGTGTCGAGTTGAACGTCAAAATCAAAAGTCATTTATTCGAATTAGGCTGAGAATCAGCACTTTTCGAACGTCAAAATTACAAAAGACAGTCCCCCAAAACGCCCCCTCTTCACCTCTTCCTAGTGCTTTTGCTGGGAAGAAGTGGCCACAAACTCTCCAGCAGCACCGCTGTCTGTTCAGTCATCATTATCAATTTTATCAAAGGCTGTTCACAAATCCAAAACCCGAAGATTTTGTCATTTTAAATCAAATAGACGACCCTTTCTTCCGATAGCTATTCGCAGTCGGGGGCAAGGCAAATTAGTAATAAAAAATAAGTCATTTTCGATTCGACACCCTGCCGAATGGTTGTGAATAGCTATGCTGATGCAGTCTTCGTAGAACTCCATAAGTAGACCCTATACGCCGTGAACATCAAAACAAAGGTTTTTGCAGGTAATGTTCACGCCACACGCCACCGCCATCTAGCGGTCGATGGAGCTTTTGACTTCAGATTTTCTAGCTGACTGAACCGTAATCAAAATATTCTAGTCTTTTTGTAGTATTTAATAAAAGTCGTAAATGTCGTCACACGTAATTTACATAGCAGTTTTATAAAAAACTACTACCACTACTCGCCACTAGATGGCGCTTATTAAAACGACTGCTTAGGTATAAAATGTTTATTACATGGAGGAAGGAACAGATAAATTTACACCATATACACATCTCCATCTTGATGTTTCAGTAACAAAACATTTTCACCGTCCTTCAATTCATACTCAACCTCTTTTAGAATATCTATTTTACCGCCCTCTGTCTCTGTAACCTGAACTAATAAGTTCTGTTCGACGTTTTTGCTTTTAGCCTGTTTGCCGTGCTTCGCCGCTAGATGGCGACGCAATCCTCTCACTCTCGTATAGGTGGCGCCACAGTGCTCACAAGGGTGGGATTCTGAACGGACGTGTGTTGATGAAATATGCTCTTCTAGGCTTATTTTATAGCCGAATTTCTTGGTGCAGATTGAGCACTGAAAATTAACAAATTTATGGATTAATCTGTAGTTTTATTTGCCCCCTTTGTAAAAATAGACAATAACACGCAAGTTTTGCCAACCTTACGAATCCATACCTCATATTTCTTAACGCCGAGATGTCTCCTGCGATGTGCACGTAGATTTGAGCTGGAAATACATCTTTGTGGGCACATGTCGCAGCTGTAAGGACGTTCACCTGTATGTTTTCTGTAACACAAGAATATAATCTAAAAACATTGCTCACAAGATGGCAAATGTGTCCAGAAAGTCCAAGCGCGACTGCCGTGTGCCGCAAGACACAGATATTATTTCCACTTAAATCTATATCAACTTTAAAATGGACTAAAATTAATTTGATAATTGAATAAATAGTACTAGCGGAAAAGTCATCAATTGAAAATGCAGTGCAAACTGAACTTTATGTGTGAGTATTAAAGTTGCTTTTCCAAAAACACACTTTTGTTTACATGTTTACAAACCAAATCGCGAACACAGTATAGTAATGTTTAGGGTAGGCCTATGTCCAGTAGTAGCATGGGATCCTTTCGGCTGAGATAATGATGGTAATAAATCAAGTAATGCCATTACCTAATGTGCACGGTCAGTGAAGATCGCTGTGTGGCTCTGAACTCGCAGTGTGGACACTGATGACTCTTGGTACCTGTGTGTGTCAGCTTGTGTTTGTGTAGGTAATCCTGACGAGTGAACACGCGCCCACATATCTGAGGAATAAACAAAAAGAGAACTGTTTTAATTTAATTTGTTTGTCTAGCATAATCATCAGCATATAATGTTCCCACTGCTGGGACACAGGACTCCACTCTGTGAGAGGGAGTGGGCCATACTGCACCACGAGGGCCCAGTGCGAGTTGGTAGATGTCACATGCCTTCGAATTTTAGGTTCTAGGATACAACAATTTCCTCGCAATGTTTTCCTTCACCATTTTGAGAGCAGTGGTGATGAAATAATTTACACAAAGTAAAGTGTCTGCTTGGATTCGAATCCACGACCTACAACTCGTAAGTCGTGGCCGTTTCCACTTGGCCACCGGCCACTGGGAAACCAGCATGTCCTAGAACCATAAAAAAAATTGAAAACGTGAGATCTACCAGCCTCCACTGAGCGATTAGTAAATATAGCTCAGGACAGAGATCAGAAGAAGGCAAAATAAGCAATTGGGTAATATCCAGCAGAGGCCTGCATTAGGCAGTCAGGCTACAGAAAGGTTTGCAATGCTGTTCCTACTTAAAAATAAGACAATTCTTACATCACAAACAAAATTCTTCTCCTTTCCATGTTCAGTCATATTATGCAGTTTCAACAATTCCTTGGTCTTAAACAATTTTATACACTTGCCACACTTAAAGATATGCTCTGGCAACTCCGTCAAAATGTTGTGTCTATGGTCTCGCATATGATACTCATACATGCACCTCTTTGGAAGATAGCGGTCACATATTGTACACTTATAACCATCTTTCAAGCCTTTACAGAAATTAACTTCATGACTTATCCTTGTTTTTCGACTTTTAAAACGTTTTTCACAGCCAAAACATTTGAATAGTGTTCCATCGTTTTCTATGCCATGCATTTCTGCATTATGGTGGGATACGTTTTCTATGGTATCTAGATCTATGCAGCAAATATTGCAGTAAGTCGGTGAGCGTTTGTGTAAAAACGTTTTTCGGACTTTTGAATTGGTTTTTGATTTCTTCTCTGTCTCTGGTTCTTCATACTCTGAATTATCATCAAAATAAGTATCTATTCCTTCGTAAACTTCGTCTACATCTTCGTTTTTTATCACATCACATGATAGATCTTTAATTTTAGATTCTTCAAACCCTCTCTGCAGTATTTCTCGTAACTTTGTATCAGTCTCCTGGCAAAATGTTTTGTAAAAGTAAAACCGCTTAATTTCATTGAAACAGTTGATGCAAACCTTATTTAGATGGATATCATCTACTTCTATGTGTAAACAGTCTTTTATTACATCAGATAAGCAGGTTTCTGTGGAATTTTCTGAAAGTTTTAGCAGTATTTCGATATCTGCATTTTTGTTCCAGCATAATCTGCAAATATCTTCATGGGAGAAATATTCGTAGTTGTACAGTTCACTGTCGGTCGAAATTTGGCACCAGTGCATGTTCTACAATTTATATTTTTATTGATAAACACACAAAATAAAAACCAAATAAACACCACAGAAAGCTCGCTTTGTTGATGATTTTGACTTGTCAATTTGTCAAACTCAAAAGACAAGTCAAGTCTTCACTGGCACTGCTGTCAGTCAGCGTAAATGCTGCCATATTAAATAATATTAAACAACAATCAATCATCAACTGCGGTTTTGTATTCCATTAGCCCACAACGCGCGCTATCACAAAATTCATGGGCCATTTTTTGGGCCCACAATATTCTAAAGATTGCATCCATTGGTAGAGGTAACAGCTAAACATGGCAGCCCCGATATAAATACTCCGCATGCGCCATCTTTTTTTCCATAGTGGAACTAATTAATATAATTTTCTATAAATAGAATCCAAATCAAATCGGGTTTATTGAAACTCCTCTGTAATTTAATACACGCGAACTATTTAATAGATACGCCTCTACTTGACAAAACATGACCCGCACTGGGCCCGCGTGGTAGATTTTATTCCATTCCCTCCGAAGAGAGGCTTGTGTTCCCAGCAGTGATAATAATTTATATTATTATTTATATTCAATAACAACAACAACATGAACATTATAGACTGTTTTATGGGTCAAAACAATAATAAATGTCAGTAAACACAAACAGGTACAACAAACCTTCTACTGGCGACGAAAGCAGCATCGTTCTAATTATACCATATTAGAACTTTATGTTAGGCCGAGGTGTCTACTATCATGCAGACCTACATATTTTTATATACACGAAATGATATACTTGCGCAAAACTTGGACTTGCTTGCACAAGTAATTACGTGTGGGCTGAATTAGCGCCAGTGTCTGAGCCATTTCTGGATACAATAGTCAATGGCGTCATGCAGACTAGTGCAAGTAAAGTACGATTTTACGGAACCCATCCCCTGATTGGAAAGCATGGCACAAAAGGCAGGATGCCTTTACCCAGCAGTGGGTGGAACAAGGCTGCGAATGATGCTGATGATTATCCCCTGATTGTGTCTTAGCGTACCGATCGCGATGGCAAAAAGTTCAAACATCTTTGGCCCAAAATTCAGCTGAGTAAACTCCGCTCACTAACAGTCATAAGATGAACAATGGCACAGGTAACGGCATGCGGCGCAGGATGGAAGGTGGACCATTGTCTGTGGGGAGGTGCCGCGTACGCACTTGAGATCTGAGCCCTCCGTGAACCCATATCTGTGGAGATTGTCTTTGCTACGGTCAAATTTTCTCAATCAACCTTGAACCTTAAAGCTTTAATGATAAAGTTGAAAATTTATTAAAGAAATTTGACAGATAGCTTGTAGCTTGATGTGCTGGCGTCTGTACATATTCCAGATTACGTAAAAGTTAACTTAAAAATGCGTAATAAAAAATATATAAACTGTCTTATATTTATGGCTTCTTAAAGACATTATAATACCGTACGTGTATCAATCAATGTACTGTGTTGCTGCAATCACTAGTTCCATCTGCCAAAAAACGGTTTACCTAACAGTCAGGGTATAATCATGCGAGTTACATCTAGTTTGAAATAAGAACATCAGTAATTAGTGCATAGATTTAATGTTGATAATCAACAAACTGTTTAACGTAACTTATAAGTAACTATACTATAAACATTTAGCACTTAATTCTAAGTAACATATTAAACTATCTTAGATGCCTACACAAAAAGTTTAAACCATATTTAAAGCGCTGAATCCTCTTGCAAGTGAAGGGCAGCATGATTTACATCGATAAAACTTGCAGTAAGGTTACTTGCAGTGGTAATTTGCAGCAAGCAAACTTGCAGCATGACATTCAAATATTCAATAAGTTTGGTAGCTTGCAGCAAGTGAACTTGCTGGAAATGTTTCTTTTGCACAATAAAACCAAAGACGTAGTGGACTCAGCGCTTTAGATGGGTTTTAAGTTACATTGCTTATTTTAATAGGTTTTACAGTTTTCGGTCGCAGCTTAAAATAATCTATAACTGTCTAGATATCAATGCTACATAAGCAATATGTTGGAATTAGTTAATTATTCATTTATTTTAACGCAATTACTTCTGACCTGTCCTTCTGTAACTAGCTCATTCAAGTAAATATACATCGTATTTTAGGGCCTATTGTCTTATACAAATGTACCTGTCGAATGTCCGTCTTTCAATAATTATATTAATTATACATTAGTTTTAGATCTAACTAGCGATCCCCAGGGAATATACTGCCTTAGCACAAATCCGTAGATCAGCCGAAGTTACGGGCGTATCCGACTCGCATGTCACTTACGGACTTGAAGATTAGTTCGGAGCCTGAATTATGAATGACTGACAACATGATTTGACAGTTGCCCATACACCCGACTGGCCCGTCCGAAAAAAAATATTTGACATAAATCAACTACTTTCGGACGGACCCCTATCTTCGTTGACGTACTTAAGAAAGTAGACCCCCCGCTTCGCAAGAAGTTTACGACTTAACGAAACATCAAGATATCTATATTTTAATAATTATAAAGGTTTAATACTAATGTATTATACGCAAAACCTCCCGGAATATAAATTCTCTACATGACAGTAAATATTGCATCAAAATACGTTGCGCAGTTAAGAGGAAAACACGGTCACACACACAGATACGAAAAGCGACTATAATTTATAACATGTAAATAGATAAAGAAGAAAAAGGCTAATATTTGACAACCAATATTATAATGACACCTGGCCCGGTATGCGCAGGCTACGTCGATAAGGCAAATCAATTTGTACATGTTGATAAGTATGTATATAAAACTCTTAAGGCAAATATTATCGCACATTGATCATTCTACAATACCTAGTTATTAATTATGTGATATATTTTTTTATATATTTGAACAGCACCTGGCTGGTAAAAGTTCCGAATCCATTATTGGCGCCAAAAATAAAAAGTAAAAAACGGCACGTAACAAAGAGTTTTACAATCAAACAGGCACTATTCAGGACAGTAGCTAATCTAAATGGCTGAACATGAAAAAACCCGTATTAAAAAAATATGCAAAAACTTCCTTTTTATTCAACGACCATAGACTTAATTAATCTAGCGTAACCTATTTAGCTACAAAGACTTTATGGAGGCAATTGATTAAGTATTTTCTATCCCAGGCAGCTTATGTTATTAAAGTTCAATCATTTCAACGGCACATTAATGATGTCAGAAAAGACAAAAACATGGAAAAATTGTACAAAAACAAATTTTTTAAGCTAATTATTTACTACATATTGCTATAACATCGAGACAATAACAAAATGTGTATTTAATATTAAAAAAAAAAATGTCACTGGCATAAATGATAGTCAAATTAAGATAATATCTCGTATTTACTTCTATAATTGGACTTCAAATATTACACAGCAAGAGGCATAAAATACCGTTTCGTTTCTGCATAAAATCCGTTATTATTTTTCCGCAAAAAACCAAACGTCACTCGACAAACCATAGACAAAAAAAAAAGGAAAAACGCGCGAAACTCGTTCTGAACATATCGATCCGCACAAAATATTTTTTTTTTTATTTCTATCTAATTCAGCTTATTTAAAATTCTCAACTTATAAACTAGATTATGGTACAGGGTTTTCTTATTCGTCTGCCCTCTCCTGGTCTCGGTCCTTCTTTTTCTTTTTCTTCTTCTCTTTGCGAACTGACGTATCGGCCTCGGTTGTTGTTTCAGCTTCCATGGTGGCGTCACCAGAACCGTCCTCCCTGTAGAAAAGAAAAAACAACATGGTAATGAAAAAAGGTAATTTAAAAAAAGAATTTTGTGATACCATAGAGCCGAAGTAAATCCAATACACCTCTTTCAATAAAAAGAAAAATTATAAATAAGTATAATCCGCGACATACTCTGCGAAAAATTTCGTGTTTTAACATAAATTATATCCTATGACACTCGGCAATACCGTCAAAAAATTTCGAAATCGGATTATGTAGTTCCGAAGATTATCCCTCCTCTCTATCTCCTCCCTAATATAAAATTAAATATAAGTTAAACTCGTAGGTTTATAAGATTTTCTCGTAGGCGTAGGGCAAAGGTACAAAATGCCACATGAATAGGCTATTAAATGAACTAAATTATTGTATGTGTAATTGTGTATTGTCCACACAGTAAGCAGGTAATTCACGAGCGCCATTTGTTTAGTGTACTGTAAATGTTTTTAGCAAATAATACCACATGCTAGTGTTTGTCAAGGCAACTGAAAAAAAATTATTGATTCATTTTTACAAACAAATCAGTAGATTTCAGCCCTTACGGCCCTGGCTTCAGATACAAATGTTTTTATTTATAATCTGTTCCAAAAGTAACTGATAAAAATGTAAACAAATGAATCAGAAAATGTATCTGTGATTGCCAATTTCTAGTGCCACTTACAAATTCAGTGCTTTGATCTGGTTATGTGAATACTTAAACCCGAAATTCTAATTTTATATCACCTTGGTGATGTTTTTCTTTCGACCATTGAGGTTAATTTTATAACCTCAATTTTCGGTTACAATTTAATAATGTTATTCAAACAATAATTATTTGGAAAAATTGGCGAGACATAAAGTAGAAACCTTAATACATATGAATGTGTAACTAAGTCCGTTTAGTGAGTGTTTGCAAAAGAATCTAACCTAAAGGGGTTTGTTTACACTTTCATCCAATATTTTTGGAACAGACAATACTGTCCAATAGCTACTCCTTTATTGCCACTATCTGTTCTACTTAAAGTCTGCCAGTATGATGATATTAATAGACTTTGATAAGAATAATAAACACTACATCAATGTGTAAATTATAGCATAATATGTATAAACAACTGTAGTCACAACTAACCTACTTGGAAATAAATACTGAAACATATGGCTGACAGATGAATTAAAATTAAAAAACCCAGATGATCACTCCACAATGCATAGACATACATTAAATCAAACCTTCTTCCCATGCGGGTAGGGAGAAACTACAGAATGCCACCTGCTACCATCCTTACATAGGTACTCCTTTTGCTTCGTTTACATTTGAAGCATAGACATTTAGTCCAATATTCTAGAATGATTCTCAGTTTGACTTGGATTTATAAGAGGTTTTATACTAAAATAGAGATTTTCCTCTGCTGCAAGTTCATATACAATGTAAGTACAGGTATGTACTTGCAGCAAGGGAAAAACACATGCAAACTAGGTAATAAAAATGCATGCTTTCTGCACTTGTTGTTTGCATGTAATTATAAATGCATGTAATTAAGTTGCTATGGAGCAACTTTGGATTGGCGAATGTCACTACGGCATGCAAGCTACTTGCGGGCTCTTGCACAAGTTACAGTCATGTATTGTGTATTATGTGCTGTCCTACAAAGTGTTATGTTAGACTCGCTGACCAGACAGACATCCTGTTCGTGCATCTAAAACATGCAGGGACTTATCCAAACACACACACAAAATTTCATCAAAATCGGTCAAGCCATTTGGGAGGAGTGCAGTGACATGTAGAGAACAATTATATTTATAAAGATAAGGAATGTATACTTACACAGCCTCAGGCGCTTCACTATCCCTCTTCTTTTTTTTCTTTTTCTTCTCCGACTTAACTTCTACAGAGTTATTAGGGTCATCTGCATTAGCTGTGCTGGCCGTCCTCTTTCTACCAACCTCATCGGGCTCCGCATCTCCATTCTCATTCTTTCCCTTAAAGTCTACATAACTGTTCAGCCATTCTGATGGGGTATTTTCATTAGGTTTGCCAAATTTGTCCAATTTTCCTTGTGTAATCAGTTGCTTCTTATGCGATGCTTTCGGCCCTAAGCCCCACTTTCTTGGGTACGTGTCTCTTTCCATGATTACTCTCTTCAGCTTAGCTGCTACCCCATGATCACAGGATGCCATGGTTGATGTTGTCATCAATGCAATGGCTAATGCGACTGCTTCTCCCTTAGTTGTGACTATGACTATTTCTTGATCGATTTCAATACCATCTTCGTACCTCAAGATACCAGGTAGTAGGACCTTAGCTCCGTAGCAGACAGCGTTGACTGCACTGTCCTTGATAAATATCCTCTTGTGTGCTATTAATAAACCTTCCAGAGGCTTGATTACTCTTCGTAGGTAAGTCTCATCCTTATGGTTTTCATATGCCCATTGCGCGTCCAAGATGTCATGCATGGTGACCATACCTTCATGTTCTCCTTGGATACCAGACCGGACTCTTCTGAGCTCAATCATCTGTCCACCGACTCCAAGCATTAATCCTAAGTGTACACACATGGTACGGATGTAGGAACCAGCCTCACAGCTGACCCAGAAGACACCGATGTTCCGCTCCTTGTCGAAGTCGAGGAGTTTGCTGTCATACACTGAACGGACACGAAGCTGACGTTTGACAGCTGAAATGAGAGGCGGACGTTGGAATAGCGCGCCGCGCAATTTCTCAAGCCCTTGAGTAACTTTCTGGATATTTTCGACGGCTGAATGTAAGCTGAAGACTGCGACATACTCCTTACCAGCATTCTGCTGAGATTTCACGAGCCTCGTCGCGCGGTCTATGCACACGATCAAACAACCTGTCACTTTAGGGTCCAACGTGCCCGAATGACCAGTTTTCTCGACTTTCAAGATGCGTTTAATCCATGAAACTACCTCGTGGGAACTCGGGTTGCTGGGTTTGTCGACGTTGATGAAGCCAGCCTTCACGTATTCAGCAATCGGACGCTTCAGTGGCGAGTGACCGAATGGCAGCGGCGTGTAGTGGTTTGTGCGCACATTGAGACGATCAAAATTCTTCAATAACAATGGCCAATAAGCTGTATCCAACTTTGTAACCGCCTCCGTAGACTCGATTTTGAAGTCCCCTAGCTTCTGGAATGTGCCTAGGGATACTTGATCCTTGACTTTCTTCTTTTTCTTCTCCGAAAACACTTCTGCGCCGGGTTGCAAAACCTCCGTCATTTTTGATTAGTGACTCGTTTCTTTCGTGATTACGCACTGTACTCGTTCAACACGATATTTGGGTCAGCCACGCGTGCCAACGCCGCGTTTCTATTGTTTGTAAATTATTGTAAAACGCACAAACAAAGAGCCGACACGTGCAATGTTAATTTTTAGGTTAGCTTCAGCTTCACCTTCAGCAGTAAGCAAGCTCGAGGTTTTACGTTTATTTTGGAAATAAAATCACCAGCAGGTGGCGTTCGATTGGTATGGTAGAGCTGCCAACTGATAAACAGTAATTTTATTCGGATACATTTTAGTTCTAGACTTTTTAGTTCTAATAGCTATCAAATGTAGATTAAGAATTATCCATATGAAATTATCTACATTTATATTATTTACTAGCCCCTCATCAAATTCTGTGTGAATGTTGGAAAACTACCTTTTTTAGAAAAGGTAGTTTTCGAAAATGAATGCTTACGATATTTTCTGTAGATAAGTATTGGGATTGGGGCTAAGCAAAGAAATTAAAGATTCCTAAGTAAATAATTTAATGTCTTAAGGCCTGTTTTCACATCTTAAAAATAATTTTTTTTAAGACTTTTTAGTTCCATAAAGGTTGAATTTCTAAAAATCCTTGATAAAAAGAAGCCTTTAGCAAAATTTCACGTTCTTAATCCCAATAGTTTCGGCTGTGTGCTGATAATTAGATAGATTATTTGACATATTATACGTAATTATGCAGTGCCATTACCTTTGCTTGCGGTACGGGCTATTTATATTTATGATTTTTCTTGTGAAAGAGGAATAATCCTTTTTGTAAACGCGACTGACTATCCGAATTTGTAAACAACTACACGCTCAGGTTCTACCTATACATATTGTAGTCTTTGGTTCTACTAAAGTACCAACATATAGAAAATATCTGTCATGTTGTGAGTCAAGCTTTGATTCCGAAAAGCGTGTTATTCTTTTAATTTTGCCGTTTTTTAGGTATAAATCAAATAAAATAGAACAATGGCAGGCGTATTATTCGAGGACATATTTAATGTAAAAGATATAGACCCTGAAGGAAAGAAATTCGATCGGTGTAGCCGTTTACATTGCGAATCAGAATCATTTAAAATGGACCTTATTTTGGACATAAATTCTTGGATTTATCCAATGGAACTTGGTGATAAGTTTAGATTAGTGCTTGCTACAACTCTCAGGGAGAACGGTTATCCTGATGGTGGTGAATGGAACCCTCTAGAAACGGAAGGAAACCGCGCCGACAGTTTTGAGTATGTCATGTCGGGAAAAGTTTACAGGTTAGTTTTTTTTAAACTATGTTCTAAAACTTAGTTAATTATCCTATCAGTAGGTACTCAAGAGTATTTTAGAATATAATAGAAACAGGCTTAGATACAGTCAATGGTAATTTGGCACAGAGGGATTGTGTTGCCGAAGCCCACAACAATTGGATGTAACTGTTTTTATCGAACATAAACATATCTTACACAGATTTTCTTAACAGACCAGGGAGGTGTAAACATTTTCTGGGGGAAGGTGGGCTGGTTGGAATAACCACGGATGGCCGCCATGGCCCACGCACAATAGTCCACATAAAAGACTAAAACCAAGCCCTCTAACAGGGAACATAGAACCCTAACACATACCACATCTTGAGCAAACGCCGTGATCAATGCACATGCCTTCTCTGTATGAGAAGAGGTCTTTGCCCTGCAGTGGGACTATAAAATATTGTATCATGTTGAAAATAATGTTATTTGTTTCTCTTTATTCTCAGGATAGAAGGTGATGAAGGAGCAATGGAGCCAGCATCGCGATTAGCAGCATACGTCTCATTCGGAGGCCTACTAATGAGACTACAAGGAGATGCAAACAACTTGCATGGTTTTGAAGTTGACCAGCACATGTACTTGCTCATGAAGAAATTAGCTTTCTAAACTATCCTTTAATTATATTAGTTACTTTGTAAGTTTAGTTTCTAAGAATAAATTGTATATTTTATAAGATCATTTTTGTTTAATTTTTCCTGAATATTATAAATCTTATTCTTTCTTTAAAAACGGCGCCATCTAGCGTCACTTAAAGCAACTTTTCAACAATTTGGTGCTATTCGCCAATAGATAGCGTTGAAATGAACCCCAGCGTAGTGTCCATCATCTTTAAAGCCTCTATTCGACACTAGATGGCAGTAGCATCGTCAAAACAAGGAACATCTTTATAACATTACGCTAGTATTCTGCAAAAGGGTAAGCAGAGGTGTCTAGTTAACCCACATCCCTCCGTGCACATATTCCATGGGATGCTAATGGCCTTTCATTCACCCTCTTCAATGACTCCATTAAACAAAACGATGTAAAAAAAGCATCATCACCATTCACAGTCGACCATCACCCACAACTGAGCATAGGGCTCTCTTTTTTCAAGCTCCACGCTCCTGAGCCATCCACGTCCAGGGGGTCTACTCCGAAGTGCAAAGTGCGAATGTTCGGATCGGACCGACACATGGTCGAAACGAATATTATTGAAAAATGCGAAAAAAGTTCGGATCGGCTCAGTTAGGCCGGGACCATAGTCAATATTCGAAAGAGTGTAGGAGTGTAGGATCGGAACCGACCGAACCAAATAGTAACTTCGTAGCAGGAAACGCCCGATACTACGTTTGTTGTTTTTGAGTGGGAAATCATCAAATGACCTCTCCCGCTCTGCGCTGAGCGGAAGGGCGTGTCAGACTTTTACTTACTAAAACCCACCCGTGTTCCTTTAATTGCCTGTGCCAGGGCCACGGTATCTCTTTCGAATAACCCGCGGCCCTGGCAGGCATCAGCCCTAGCGGACCCCGTCAGTTCGTGCTGACAATCTTTGAGGCCCCCAGGTTCTACCCACGATGGCAACAATATCGTCGGCCTATCTCGCCGCCGGGCGAAAGAATAGCCAAAAATCAATCAATCCTCCAACCTCCTTGTCCTATGTTTATGTCGGCTTCCAGCCTAACCGGATACAGCTGAATACCAGTATTTTACATGGAGCGACTGCCTATCTGACCTCCACAACCCAGTTACTGGGTAATACGATACCCCTTGGTGAGACTGGTTGTCAGACTTTCGGGCTACTGACTTGAAAAGTTACATAGGCACTTGTCTGGATTTGAAACTCTTCATCATCTGCTAGCCTTTTCCCACCTATGTTGGGGTCGGCTTCCAGTCTAACCGGATGCAGCTGAATACCAGTAAGTATTTTAGGTAATTTGCGTAAGGTAGCCAGCCTTGTATTCTACAGGATGCATTCTGGAGAGTGTGCGCGGGAATTGTTATTCCGCCATCACCGTTCTACCATCGGACAACCAGTCGTACGGCGAGTGTCCACCCTTACGTTGTTGACACCGCCGCGATCCGGACGAAGCGTTTCGCCTCGTCGTTTATACCGCGTACATCGAAGGACTGGAACAATTTGTCTGCAGCGGTCTTCCCATCCGATTATAATTTAAGTGTATTCAAGGCTAGAGTGAATAGGCTCATAATAAATTATTGCGCTTTACCATCAACGATTGCATCACTGCTTTCCGTCAGGCGGGATCGCAGTCAAGCACTAGTTTGTATCAATAAAAAAATAAAAAAAATTACATGGAGCGACTGCCTATCTGACCTCCACAACCCAGTTTACTGGGTAACACGACACCCCTTGGTGAGACTGGCTGTCAGAATTTCGGGCTTCTGAAGACCCGTAACGACTGTCAAAGAGCTTTTTTTTTATTTTTATTTATTTATTTAGGAGCCACGAATGACAGCCGGGACCAACGGCTTAACGTGCTTTCCGAGACACGGAGGGGTGTCGGCAAAGAGTATAATAATAATACGGGACGTCGGTATGTAAAGACGTCACCCATCCACGGACTGACCTTGGCAAGCGTAGCTTAACCTGATCGATCGACCCGTGCGGCTGTTATTACTTAGCCACGAACCCCTCGGGCAAAAGAATAGCACTCTTCAAAAATTTTGTCTCTTTCTCACCATCCCCACTAATGAAATCCTCATTAAAATATCGAATACACAACCCTGTATCTATAATTCACATATCACACGCTTCAATTATCTCGACAGTATGTCACCCCGCGGCGTTTTATAAAAGCGAGCGGATTCCATATTAATCGCAGCGATGGCGCCTGCGACCCTCCACTGAGATGCTAACCGCCTGTGAAGATCGCCAGAGGCAATGTGATTGTGAAGGGAGTATTTAAATATTTGTTTTGAATACGGTAGCAATGTGACTTTATCTATTTATTTTTTTTGTAGATTGGTGCTTCTAAGTTTTGGGGGACATAACTGTTTTTTGGTGAAGAAGACAACATAACATCGAGCTTCTTTTCCCCGGCATTTCTGTTTCGTACACCCACATTTAGCCATTTAGATTTTTAAGTCCCGTGTAACAGGCTGCAAGCTGCAAGCCTACTAACTGGGAATCAAACCCAAGACTCCACGCTCAGCTGTCTCGCTTGCGATCTCTACACCAACTAGGCAAGTGTACTTTCTACTTCCATACCTTCTAGTTCTTTTTTTTTTGCTTTCAAATTAAACGTCAGGCCAGGACTGATGACGTCTCGTTCACACGGGTGACATCACACGGCGCGACACGTGCCGCTAACAAGGACCGTGTGCCCAACCTTTATGTGCTTTGTTTTATTCCATTTTACTGATCATTAGTACTGCAGAGTCAATGGTTTAGAAAAATTGTTTACCATTGATTTTTTTAGGGGTGTCTTTGACAGATTATGATAACTATGCGGTTCTAGTTATAAAAGTAGGTAGGTTATATTGAGAAGTTCCTCGTCCTCCGTGGAAGTACTACCACCTTACCTAATTATGATGGCTTATGATTACCTACCAGCAGTAGTGATCAGCAGGACAATCCCGTTATTAAAAGCGTTCAAAACCTAGTCGCAATCTCATCTCTGCAACAATGAATCTCAAAATCTTGTCAAAAATGTAGAGAAATTAGAGGTAGTTTTGACAGCTTGAGACTTAGATCAAACTGTGAACGTTCTTAAAATTACGAGAATGCCCCTCAGATCAATGCTAGTTCCCAGGATTTTATTATAGCTTGATTTAAAAGAGTGTCAATGGAGTTTCTTGCCTGTTCTATTCCATAGAGATCTACGATTTAGAACGGGCATTTAGCTTCAACTTTCTGACTAACTAACCGACTCCTTGACAATAAATTTAAAAGTGCTATTTAAATGGTGTAATTGAAATAAATGCTTATTGACTTTGGTTCTTCACCTTCCTTCGCCTTGAGCCTGCAGTGGGACAGTAAAACATAACTTCAAAATGGACGTAGTAACCTCGTTACTCCTTGTCTATGGCATAGCAGCTTAGCTACCAGGGGTTGTTCTAGAATTCTTTGTGAAAGAGCTGGTCAGGGGAAATACTACCATAACTTCTCTTTCTGCCACCACACAGCGATCAGTACCTACTTATGTTCCAGTTAGAAAAACCTTGGACCCTCCTCATGTAATGGCGTAGAACGGATGGCCTATGTGGCCGAAAAGTTCAAGTAGCGACCGCGTACCGGACGGATAGCGTAACGCTACGAAAAAGTCGTAGGCGTAGAGGCTACTGAATTACGCCTACGAAGTTTTCGTAGCGCTACGACCACTGCGGGCTACGCTACGCTGCGTAGCGTAGGATTGCTCCAATTTAACTATTGATTTTCAGAGAATAATAAATAATAATAATAAATCGTTTATTGACCAAATAGTTTTCTTACATTTCCTTCATCTAAGTATGTACAAATAAATTACTCCTAAGATTATTTTTACAGGGGAAACATAATTTTATATTTTAACTTGTGGACTCCACACTAGGTCGAGTCTGTCTCGTGGAGTCCTTGAGAGTTTTTAAAGTGGATTTTTTTTTAGAATGGAAACAAATCTTACCTAGTTGGGACGAGCCATAGGGCTCCACCAAAATACAATGCCTAAACGCAAACGCGCTGCTATGCTTAAATAAAACCTCGCTGTTGGATTTTAAGCTTTTGGCGCTGAGCCGAGTGTTGAAAATGCAACAGCCCTCTTTTATTTAGGCATTCATTTATGTGTCGCTTAGTGCTAGTGAAAACAGGCATTAGATTTTCAATGCTTGGTTTATAGCTCCAAAGTTTAAATTTCAACTTGCCATAATATTTAGGCATTAGGTACATTTGGGTCAGTCCTTGTGTTAGTAAAAACCTGCATTTATAAATGGGTTATGGATGAGACTTGCTAGGTAGTCCCTACTGTTTAAAACTAAGCTTATTGAACTATTCTTAGGGCAAGATTCACAGATCGCATTTTGTATTTACTTTGTTAAGTAAGCGCGGCATATGAATATGCACATTCATGTGCCTACCCTTTTCCCAACTATGTTGGGGTCGGATACCAGTATTTTACATGAAGCAACTGCCTATCTGACCTCCACAACCCATCAGTTACTAGGTAATACGATACCCCTTGGTAAGACTGGTTGTCAGATTTTCGGGCTTCTGACGACCCGTAACGACTGTCAAATACTCAGGAACGACAGCCGGGACCAATGGCTTAACGTGCTTTCCGAGACACGGAGGGGTCTTGATATTTAAAAATGGTCACCCATCCACGGACCAACCGTGGCCAGCGTAGCTTAACCTGACCGATCGACTCGTGCGGCTGTTATTACTTAGAACATTTTTCATAATATTATATAAAATTAAAGTTCATATTCCTATGAAACGCTAGCTCTCACTAACTGACACAAATTAGAACACTATACGCAGAATAAAAGGTTCATATTCGCATGAAACGTTTACCCTTAAAACTGTCCCCCGAAGTCCTATCTAAAGTAGTTCAAACATTTTTTTCTACATTTAAAAGCAAACTCCGACTATCATTAAAAACCAAATTTAGGTAAAGACGGTTAAACTTTAAAACAAACTCACTTTTATCTCCCAGTCACTAACTTGGGGGTCGGAGGCCGTCACCCCTGCGAAGGGGGATGGGGGAGAGTTGTCAAATTAGTCCAATTTGTAACAAAATGGCGCCGGTTAACGACGCGTCCGTAATTATCAACGCGAGTTGTTCATTGTTATAATGTCTAAGTTTAATTACAGTTTTGTCTTGAATGGTCTAAGTTCCCGGAAAATAATGAGGTGATGATCTAGGGACTGCTGGGACACAGGCTTCCTTTTTGTGAGAGGGAGTGGGCCATAATCCACAAAAAGGTCCCAGTGCGCTTGGCGGATGTCGGAAGGCCAATTCTCGTAAATAAAAACGTTCAAAATCTAGTCTCAATCTCATCCCAGCGACAATCAATGTCAAAAACTTGTCAAAAATGTAGGAAAATTAGTGGAGGTATTTTTGACAGATTGAGATCTGCGATCTGAAGGCCAATTCTCGTAATTTATAACGTTCAAAATCTAGTCGCAGTCTCATCTCGGCGACAAACAAATGTCAAAAACTTGTCAAAATGTAGGGAAATTAGAAGTATTTTTTGACAGATTGAGACTGAGATCAGACTGTGAACGTTCTTAAAATTTATTACGAGAATTGAGATGTCTTTGAATGTTTGATTCTAGGACATGCCGGTTTCCTCACGATGTTTTCCTTCACCGTTTTGAAAGCAATCGTGATGAAATAATTTACCTAAAATGCCTGCTTAGAATCGAACCCACGGCCGTACGTACGTAAGACGCGGCCGTTACCACTGTGCCACAACTGCTCATTTATTATAGTATAGTATCATATATTATTATAATCCTACTAATATTATAAAAGCAAAAGTTTGTGAAGATGGATGGATGGATAGATGTTCGTTACTCTTTCATACAAAAACTACTGAACCGATATGGATGAAATTTGGCACACAGATAGTTTATAACTAGGATTAACACATAGGATACTTTTTATCCCCACGGGATCGAAACTTATGCGGGTGAAACCGCGGGGCGCTGCTTGTCCTACTTATATTAATATTATAAACGCGAAAGTTTGTGAGGATGGGATGGAAGGATGTTTGACGTTACTCTTTCACGCAAAACTACTGAACGGATTTGGATGAAATTTGGCACACGGATAGTTTGTAACCAGGATTAACACATATGATACTTTTCACCATATTCCCACGGAATCGAAACTTATGCTGGTGAAACCGCGGGGCGCTGCTACTTCATAAAGTTCAGGTCATAGGCAAGCGTTGTGTTGGACGCCCCCCAGCTAAATGGATCGACGACCTTAAAGAGATGGCTGGGACAGACTGGATGCGGAAGGCAGGGGACAGGGTGTTGTGGCGCAGCCTGGGAGAAGCTTATATCCAGCAGTGGACTGAGGTAGAGTTGATTGATAAGTTCCCCCTGGGAAGCCCTGTCCACCGGGCAAAACTGATACAGTATTTTTATCTCACGTCGCCATGTGGTGAAAGTAAAGTAGGTACAAGTGTACAAACACGCTGTAAATGTGTGTGTAAGGGCAGGAACTCAGCGGGATCGTCCGAAAGGGTTACCGCTGCCCTGGAACAGAAAGGGCTAAGGAAGGAACACGGGTGGGTTTTAGTCAGTAAGAGTCTGACGCTCCCTTCCGCTCCAGCCAGAGCGGGAGGGGTCATTTGATGATTTCCCATCCAAAAAAAAAGGTCAGGAACTCTCGATACTGTCACAGACAATGGTGAAGTCGGAAGTGTGTGTACGTATGTGCGTTGTGTTATGTGCTGACCCTACTCGTCTTCACAGCCTGCACCATAATTGCGTAACACACTATAAACCACAATCTGAATCTGAATGAAATGGCACGGTTGGCGCAGTGGAGATTGACTGCTGCGCTGCGTGTCGCGGGTTCAATTCCCGCACGGAACAAATATTTGTATGACCTTCAATTAGTTGTTCCGGGTCTGGCTGTTTGTGCATGTGAGTTTATATGTCTGTAAACGCACTCACGACACAGGAGAAATTCCTAGTCTGGGGCAACGTTTTTATAAAAAAAAAAAAAACATTTTGAAGGATGCTGCTAATCCATTGCTTCATATGTTCGAAAAAATTGTCTGCTCAACAACGTACCTAAATGACGCCATTAATGTTGTTGAGCTGTCAAAATGAAAACTATTGCTACTGATAGTGTGTTACGCAATTACCCCGCTGTTTGTACACTTGGTAACCACAAGTAAAGCACGTCGCTTCTATAAAAATACTGACCGGTGCTACTTTTTAGCCGACTTACAAAGGAGGTTCTCAGTTAAACTCTGTGTGTTTTTATGTAAAAAAAAAATAAACAAACGTATTTTTCTTTCTTTCTTTCTTTATGTACCTACCTATTTACAGCGATATCTTCGCAGAAAAGAATAATTAAACTAACCGACCAACGTTTCTTTTTTTTTCCTGGTTGGAAAATCCTCATGAATGTCCTCCGCCTTGGGGCAGGCGGAGAGGTCTGTCAGACTCTTACTGACTAAAAACCGCCCCGGTGTTCCCTTCCCACACTTGGACCGGGGATCACAGGAACTTGTGCGCCTTCCACGATCGCCGGCTGAAGCAACCCCTTTTTTTTCTTTGTTATCGGGAGGAAACCGTTAAAATGCACCCGACCTCCGGCGAGGGAGGTCGGGAAGTGTGGGATTTTTACCTCACTAAAACCACCCCGGTGATCACCATGAGCACATTGGGGTGGATGATGTTTTAATAACTTCCTGTCACTGATATTTACACCCCCTTCCGCTCCAGCTCCATTTACATAGCAAGTAGTGTTATATGATTTTGTGTGGGATAAGTATACAACAAAAAAATTAAAATAAAAACTTTTTTACAAAAAAAATAACAGACTTCCAAAAAAACACTAGATACACATAAATATTCATGTATCTAATTTGTTCTTTTAATTGAGCTTTTATCTGCGCCAAATAAATGGTTTATCTATACAAATATACGCGGTTTATTTATGGTCGTAGGGGAAAGTATTTAAATTCGTCGACACAGTAAGTAAGTACCTTTTGTAAAAGCGCAGCAAAAAATCCTGTGAATAATCATTTGTAAAAACGTCAAAATTAATCATTGCACAGCCCATAAATAACAGACAACAAAAGGCTGAACGCAGCCAAAAAAAAATTAAGCCAATTCAAATTAAAAAATCACCGGACGTTCATATAATAGAATAGTCTTCCTCCACGCTGGTTGGGCATCCGCCAACCAATCAGCGCGCACGAGGCACGGAGGCGGGAAGTGGCAAACGTCAAATGCAAACGAGTTACAAAAAAAAAGAAAACCTGTTTCCCGCGCTCGTTTTGTTTAGTCTGTGGTCGAGTAATGGTTTCGTCTGAGTTATGACAAACGCTTTTTATGGAAAAATAATATCGTTTTCACGGAAAATGAGCTTTTAGCGATTGAATATTTTAATAGAATGACTTTTCAGGCTACATAGATTGGTGTGGAGACGAGACTATGTTCTTTTATGCTTATTTTATTCTATTTAAGATTACCTGCATTGCAGCTTTTTACCTATGTAGATGTATAAGTAAGTTGCGGTTGACGGTGATATTTCCATACATTTCTTCACAAAGCTTTGAGGTGCAATCTAATATGACTGATTAACCAGTAAGAACTGAGTAGTTAGAATGTTTTTGAAATAACTAAATCCAATAAGGCTGAATATTGCGTATCCATGACCTCCTTTGATAGTCTCTATGAGTTGGCCATAGCTAACATTAAAAAACAGCAATATTTCAAAATGGAACATAAAAATACGCCTAATATTAAAAAAAAGCTTTTCGTTAGGTAGGGAGGCACAGGCATCTTTCTCATCTTCCAATACAGCCTCTTCATAATACCTTTTACAAAAATTCGTGTCAAAATACTCCATGCTGTTATCGCTCACCTCAGCCTCAGCCGGGATTACCCCCCCACCCGTCGCCCTCTCGCCCCCTATCCCTCTGGATGTGAGGGAGCGGGACACGGCATCGCCTGTCAGTCAACCGGCGACGATCGCGTCGAGATAACGTACAGAACTTTAGCAAATTAATTTGTTATGATTAAAATTGCAATCATTAATTAAAAATGACATTATAAAATTAAATTTTTAAGTTTAGAGTGTTTTTTTAGTTGAAAACGTGCGGTTTCCGGATACGGTAGTGACGTGTGACGTTTCGGTCTTACGAAATTTGAAAAATAACAATGGCGTGGTTGTGATTTGGTGTTTTTTTTTGTTTTGGTATTATTATTGTGCTGAGTGTAATCCGATAATGTTTAGTAATGATCATTGGTGCTTTTCTGCTCTTATTGGATTCCTGTAAGGTAAATGTCATTTTAATATAACATAATTTAATTATTTATTTAGGCACACAATGAGTTTGTAGTACATGAAAGACTTACAAAGAATTACATGGTGTAAATTGTTGGGAGAAGCGATCTTCCCCAAGCTAGATCGCTGAGTAGGTAATCTGTATTTAGGAGAAATCATTTTGTAAATCTTATTTATTATAATCTATGAAAGAATCCGATGTTTCTTTGCGTCTTACAAGATTTTTTTTCAGATCATTGAAAAACACTTTTCAGTTACCGCTCCTAATCTTTGAAACGGTTATTTTTTAAATTCTTGTTACGTTTTAGTTTAACAAAAGCATATCTACGGTACGGCATTGTTTTGATTCAACATTTAATCCCTTTATTTGTATAAGTAAACGTGATGACTTGAATGAGCGATTTTTTAATCATACATGTTTGATGTTTAAACGTCACTTATCTCTAATTAACGTTTATAAATAAACCCCATAATGTTTGGACATTAAAAGAGACCGTGACCTCTGTGTTTGTTTCGGAATTTCTTCTCAGGGATCAGTAGCTAAGAAATGTCCATCTAGTTTTTTTTTTATATTTACCAACGTCACGCTTCTGGCGTTTGTCCGGCGCAGCCTGGGCGGTCAAATCCCCCGATAGCAAGAGCAACCTTGCTGACTAGCGAATATTTTTATCCCGACACGTGCAATACATATTCTGGTAGGTAAATATAGGCACCAACTCTCTATGGCATAGGAGAAGCAAAATTCATCTCAGTGTCTAACGTTTTGTAAATTCAAAGTCTGTTTGACAATGTATTTTAGTTTAATTCGTGCTGTTTATTATTTTTATTCTTCCATTATACTATCTGTCGGTGTATTTAACACACATCATGCAATTTCTTTACTTAGGACATAACTTAAATCCGAAATAGTAATGAACCTAAGATACTTCCTTGAGGAACTCCGTTTTTTTTAGGAATACACTGAAATTATTCGGTGTTTCGCGTAAATTCGGTAGAGCATAACAATATAATATCACGCCTGTACCTCCCAAAGGGTTAATCAGAGGTGTGGTGTATATCTACACCCACATTTAGCTAGTTAAGTTTATGTGGGCGAGCCTGTTGCCGTCAACCAGGCACAATGTCACTATTTTATAAGCGACATAAACGGCTTGCAATGACGAATGCGTCATGCTACGACTGTGAACGCGAGAATTGCCTTCCAGACTCCGGACTGCTTCAGAAATCCCTGACGGAAACACCGGTAGAAGTATAAAAGGAACGTCTATTAATTTGATGAATATCCTCTCCCAGCTACATCCTAAGCCGAGGTCCATACCCAACCAAGGGTGCCCTTAGTGTGTAGTCGCTTAGTTTCTAAGTTTGTAAGCCCTGGCGGCAGTGGCGTGCATTGGTTTTCAGAATAGGTAAGCATGAATTTAATTTCGTCGTTTTAACTTGAACGAGTAAAGACCAATGACAATGTGCGAATAGTACGGGAGCCGAGTAGGCCGTCTAGCGACTGCCTACTGCCGCGCGTGTTTGTATGAAGATTTTGTTTCTTGTTAGGTATGATAATTTTGTGAGTTTCATAATTGTGGGGCACACACACTAAAATGTAATTGACAGGCTTATGGGGATTTATCGAGGTAGGCACTGCTTATATGGCTTTAAGCACGCCACTGCCTGGCGGAAGGCCTTAATTTATTGAGGCATCCTCAAGCAAGCCCGGTTGAACAGATGACGACCTCTTAGGTTGAACAGCGAGATGCCATACCCAAAAAAAAAGATGAATATAATATTTATCATCATATTTATGACTAACGTCACAGAGTTTGTCTGCCGTCTTTGTCTGTTTATCCTGCTAATCATTTGTACGATTTCCACAAACTAAGTAAAGCCTGATACATGTGCAACATACAACATAATCAGCCTATAATGTTCCCACTGATGTATAATGGACACAGGCCTTCTGTGAGAGGGAGTGGGCCGTAATCCACCACGCGGGCCCAGTGCGGGTTGGTAGATGTCACATGTCTTCGAATTTTTGGTTCTAGGACATGCCGGTTTCCTCACGATGTTTTCCTTCACCGTTTTGAGAGCAGTGGTGATGAAATAATTTACACAAAGTAAAGCGCCTGTCGGTGTTCGAACCTACACCTCGAAAGTCCAGCCTGTTAGATACCACTGGGCCACCACTGCTCCCTGATACATGTGCATCTAAACAAAAATATAGGGGTAAAGGCAGTTTTCATTGTTCAAAACTACACGTAGGGAGCTACAAAACTACATGTAGGGAGCTACAAAACTACACGTAGGGAGCTACAAAACTACACGTAGAGAGCTACAAAACTACACGTAGGGAGCTACAAAACTACACGTAGGGAGCTACAAAACTACACGTAGGGAGCTACAAAATCTTCTTCGCGTCGCTGACACGACAGTATTTCTGATCTTGGTGGCCCAAAATTTCGCTATTTCCCTGACGTTGTAGCTATGAATTTTAGACACACGTCCTACCAATATTATAAACGGGAAAGTTTGTATGGATGGATGGATGGATGTTTGTTACACTTTCATGCAAAAACTACTGAACGGATTTTGATGAAACTTTACAGTAAAATAGCTTATTCTTTAGAATAACACACATACTTGCTGCGCCCTAACAGGGTCACGTACATATTCTCTGTCATCTGTCAGGCAGGATGACACCTCAAAATTTTCCGTTTTTCCAATTTTAATACTTTGAAAAAATCATTGAGTTTCATAAATTCGCAATGAATGTGCGCAATATGGAAGGAGTGATGGGGGCTATGGAGAAATTCTGCATTTGCACGCTGCATGAGTGTACGTGATCCATCGCCACTCGTTCGATGTCCACCGCTCAAAGGATGGATGGAAAGCAACACATGACGTGATTTTCTGCTCCATTTGGAGTAATTGCTGTATGGCGTTTCAGTGTGAGGATTTATAAATAAATGGGATACTTTTTATCCCTTTATTCCTACGGGATCGACATTTATGCGGGTCAAACCGGCGCTGCTAGTTAAGTATCACGAGCTCGTTTCCGACGGGTCGAGCAGAATCCGAAGTAAACCTGGCTGCAGTCATATTTGTAAAGATTTTACGTACGAAAAAAACGTTGCCCCACACTAGGAATTTCTCCTGTGTCGTGGGTGCGTTTAAGACATATAAACTCACATACACAAACAGCCAGACGGAACAACTAATTGTAGGTCATACAAATATTTGCTCTGTGCGGGAATCGAACCCGCGACACGCAGCGCAGCAGTCAATCGCTTAACCACTGCGCCAACCGTGCAGTCTAGATTGTAAAAGAAAAAGGAAGACATTATTTTATTTTATACTTTCTTGAATAAGACACTGTTGTGGTAGATTCTACTTAATCATCGTCATCATCTGTCTCCCAACAATTTTTGGGGTCAGTTTCCAGTCTAACTATTTTTTATTCTAGTCCTATAAGCATGAACGAAGAATATACTATTAGGAACTATCAGGAAGTAGGTAGTTTTCGTATCGAAGAGAGTGTTTCGGCTGCAGCAGTTTTCCGACGGGACGGCTTCTGTTTTATCACAAGAGTTTTATTTTTTATTGATTTATTTATTAAAATCTCCAATTACTGTCATTACAGGTTACACCTAATGCGATAGCGTGGTGTAACATTAATATACTTACAATTTAAAACTATAAAAAACGATTAGGTAATACTTATAATACATCTAAAAATAATAACTACTTTACTAAGTTCCCTAAAAATAAAATAAAATAAAAACAAAATATAGCCTACTCTAATTTACACTATAACATAAAAAGAAGATACGCTCTATTACTCTTACAGAGCTTCGATATTGAAGAATCTTATAAGCTTGGAATTGTGTGCCTGCGTCTGCATTCCCGAGTTCATACAACCTTCTCTTCAGTGCGAGAGTGAATAGGCAAGCTCGTTCCACCGTAGATCTCATTCCAGCCTCTGGGCTGGATTGAGCTCAAGAGTCAGTCATTGTCAATAAAAAAAAGAAGCTTTTAATAGATAATAAAAAGTTTTCAGTCGGGCACTAGTTGTCTGGCATTTTTGCTGAACTGGGCCTTTTTGGTGCAGCCGTGAGGCACACTTTCCAGCTAATTTCTTACATCGGACTTTACATTTTTTATTTGATCTTCATTTATTTTTTTTATCAGAGCGGCAATTCTCGTAATTTTAAGAACGTCCACAGTCTGATCTCAGTCTCAATCTGTCAAAAATACCTCTAATTTCCCTGCATATTTGATAAGTTTTTTAGAATAGAATAGAATATATTTATTTGCTTTAAAACATGGTACATTAAGGTCTTATAAATAGAATTATGATCTTACATGTTTCGCCAAGGACTGGCATACAAATATTTAAACACGTTACATGTAAAAAATTAAGAGGATACATTATTCCAACATGTCTCCTAACTTTAATGAAATTCTTAACAATAATAGGTATTTTTAAAAAGTAGGTAATAATTATAATAAAAATTAGTAACCATAATTTATCTGTTACTTTTTTATCAATAAATTCTTGCATACTATAAAAACAATTACCAATAAGCCATTTATGTAGATTGGATTTAAAGTATTTAAGAGGGAGTTCCCTTATTTTTTTTGGAATATTGTTAAATATTTTAATTGCTGTGATAAAGCTATTTTTGTGGCACAATGTACTTTGATGTGACGGAATTCTTAACCGTGTTGGGTCTCGACGAGTATATTTCGAATGCAAGTCGCATGCTATAAAAAATTTTGAATGCTTTTTTACGAATACACCAGCTTGCATTATGAGAAGACCTGTTAGTGTTAAAAGTTTTAATTTTTTAAATAGAGGTCTACAGGATGTTAATGGACTGATACCGCAGATTGCTCTTAGGCATTTTTTCTGCACTAGAAAAGCTTCATTTACGTTCGTCGAGTTCCCCCAGAGTAGGAGTCCATACCTGAGAAAAGAGGAAACATACCCAACTTTAAATTTTTTAACAACATCACTTTACATTCTTTTGTCACCGAGATGAGACTGCGACTAGATTTGGAACGTTTTAAATTACGAGAATTGGCCTTCTGATGTACCTACGTATCTGGTGTATTGTGTCTTTTAGTGTGTGCTAAATAAATGAATTTTCTTTCTTTATTTCATTTAAGATATTACCAAAACTATAGGGCGAACAAAAAAAAGAAGAAGAAATAAGTGAAATTCTTGTAATTTCTTATTGAGAAATAAATTTCCTTAACCATAATTTCAACGAACATATATGAGCCGAGTCAGAGTCACCTATATTCCGTCGGTACTAAAATGCTTTTCAACCTTTATATCGTATGGTGAAAAGCTCTATAGGGTGGCATCATCGACGCGCAAACTCATCATCTGCCTGGTATTTTTCCAACTATGTTGGGGTCGGCTTCCAGTCTAACCGGATGCAGCTGAATACCAGTATTTTACATGGAGCGACTGGCTATCTGACCTCCACAACCCAATTACTAGGTAATACTATAATACCCTTTGGTAAGACTGGTTGTCAGACTTTTTAGGCCTCTGCCCGTAACAACTGTTAACGTGCTTTCCGAGACACGGAGGGGTCTCGATATGTAGGTAATGTATGGTAACCCATCCACGTATCAACCGCGGCAAGCGTAGCTCAACCTTCGATGGACTCGTGCGGCTGATATCATTTTGTCAGCCTAAATATTTGTGTGTGTGGCTTCTGCCAAGAAGCCATCTAAATCATAACTCACAAGTAACGTTAAGCAGCTGTTACTGTTTAGCATTTCAAAACCATAAACAAGAACACTGGTGACCAGTTACTTCTTATTGATCGCTCATAAGAACCAGAGAGCGATAATTAGTGTCCGACCGAAAGTTCGGTTTCGGTTTCGGTTTCGGCCGAGTTTCGGCCAAAAATCAAGTTTCGGTGGCAGTTTCGGTTTCGGCCAAAATTGGCCGAAACTTTTGCCGAAACCGAAACAGTAACAATTAGTGATTTGATTTATTGATAACTGATAAACATTTTGCTATGAGAACTTAATTTGAAAAAATAATAAAATATTATTAATATTTTTTTATATTATTATCTATATTGTGTATAAAATTCAAAGTCCTGACTGACTGAGACATCAACGCACAGCCTAAACCGCTGGTCCTAGAGACATGAAAATTGGAAGGTGTATTCTTCGTGAAGAGTAGGTATCCACTAAGAAAGGGTTTTTCGAAACTCCACCCCTAAGAGGGTGAAATGGGGGGATTTTGTTTGTATGAAAAATCTTATTCCATGAGTTAATAAACTTGAAACTTGGCACGAATACTTATCTAAGTAAATTATGAAGTTGGGCATTTTTTGTTTTTATAAACTACCCCCTAAAAGGGGATTGGGGGGTTTCAATCTAAAGGAAAGAATAATTATTATCAGGGTTTTTCGAAAATCTACCCCTGACGGCATGAAAAGGGGTAGTCAATTTTACAGGGGAGGATTTTACAGCGTGGCTTGATTAACTCGAAAAGTGGTATAAATAATCTTTGAATCAAGTTATGAACACATCCCAAATGATTTTTCAAAATTCCACCCCTGTGGGGGTGAAAAGCGGGAATACAGTTTATATGAAAAATCTTATTCGTTAGGTTAATAATCTTGAAAATTGGCATGAATACTCGCCTAAGTAAGCAATAAAGTTTATCATTATTAGTTTTTCAAAACTACCCCTCAAAGGGGGATATAGGGGTGTTGAAGTTTGTGTGGAAGAAATTGAATGCGCGGTCCGATTAACTCGAAACTCAGTATTGATACTCTCGACAGAAAATAATTAATAATAAGTATGTAAAGTTGTCGAAAATTGACCCCTGACGGGGCAAAAAGGGGTAATTCGGTTTTTAGGGGAGGATGTGAACTTGAAACTGTATGTTACATTTTCACGCCTAAGCCACTGAACTTCTGATTTGGCAAAGCGATAGATGGCATCCTGGGGAAGCACATACTTTTTATCCTGGTAGCACGTTCCCGTGGGATTCCTACATTCACGCGGGCGAAGCCACGGGCAGAAGCTAGTATTAAATAAATGATTAAAACAAAATTAATATACCTACTGTGTTTCCATTTCATGTCCTAATTAATGCAGAATAATGGGTAAAATGCACCAAATTTCAGTATTTTAAGGAATTTAAAACTTAACCACGTGAGTTTCGGTTTCGGTTTCGGTTTCGGCCGAAACTGAAGCCACGGCCGAATATTCGGTTTCGGTTTCGGTTTCGGCCGGAAAACCAGTTTCGGTCGGACTCTAGCGATAATAATAATTTTTCAAAAATGGAACACTGGAACGTCAAAACAGTTTCGAATGTCGAACTGAAATAAAAAAACAAAGCTTTGTTCGTTTGTGAGTGTTCGATATTCGAATAGCTTTTGTTCTTTGTTCGGTTAACGCGACCGTTAATAATATGTGACGGGTTGAATTATTAGCGGGTCAGGACCAAAAGTCGTATTGTAAGGTACCTACTCTTGAAATCTTGACGTGTTAAGTGTTTGGTCTCAAAAACGGTGAAGGAAAACCTCCGGCAACATCATCCTAAGACCATTTGAAGACATGTGACATTTACCAACCCGCACTGGACCCGTGTGGTGAATTACTGCCCATTCCCTCTCACAGAGAGGAGGCCTGTGCCCCAGTAGTGGGAACGTTATATGCAAGTGTTTGGTCCTTCGATACGGATGCTTCAATCATTCTACCATTATCTACTGCAGGACATTGACCTCTCTCAAAAGGCGTCAGGATTCTCTGTTCTCCGCCTTTAATATCCAGTGTAACTCTATACCTAATTTCAAAATGAAAATCATTAATGATTTATTCAAATTAGGCTGGAAATCAGCACTTTTCGAACGACAGTCAAAATTACAAAAGACAGTCCCCCATAACCCCCGACCTTTACCGTTTATAAAGATTTCTTCATCTATTTCTGTAACAACTTTCTTCTAACACTTCTGGGTTCGTTTACCCACCGCTATAGTAAGTGGTTAATACGAGTATGTACGTTTACCGATTCTTAGACGTTTTACTTACCAATTTGATAGAAGTTCTAGTTACACCAGCTGAATACAAACTTCAATGGCAACAAGGAGGTTTCGGGTCCGAGGTGTTGCTGACCTCTTGAAAGGTTTCTTCATCATGATAAAGATGATTGGGGGGAAAATATTGAGTAACTGAGGGTGAATACTTAGACACCGGCTAAAAGAGATGTCAATAACACAACCAAACGAACGAAATATGAAGTGCTGACCCGAAATAAATTAGGAAAAGGGCTGGAGAATGGAGTCTGTGACTCCGTTTTAATTATCTTGTCGATTTTAGGTGATCTGTTAAGCATCCAGTGGTAAGGTTTATTCAGAATATACACCGTGTTACAGACGATATACATAACTTCGACCGTTCTCTTTATATATTTTTCCGAAGCATTTGATAGATTTGTCATTTTAATTCTTACTGCATAGCTCAATTAAATTTCATTAAATGAAATTACAAATATCTTTGTAACGAAGCCTTTTTAAGTACTACTTACTTCCTTTGTTAGAATTGATTTGTAAAAGCTATAGAAGCGTTTGCCAAAGTTTATGGATAATGTGAAGAACACAGTGTAAAGCTAAAGATATCCCTATAACCTGAAATATAATCGCTTCGTCAATTTCGGGGAAATTCAATACTGGAAAACATCTGCGGGATAGCTTGATGTTTTCGTAGATGTATCTAATAATAGTATTCTGCCCGGCATTCGTGGATCTTTGACAATCGTCACGAGTAGTCTGAAGCCCGAAAGTCTGACAACCAGTCTTACCAAGGGGTATTGTATTACCCAGTAACTGGGTTGTGAAGGTCAGATAGGCAGTCGCTCCATGTAAAGTACTGGTATTCAGTTGCATCCGGTTAGACTGGAAGTCGAACCCAACATAGTTGGCAAAAAGGCTAGGCAGATGATGATTTAATAATAGTATTCCTATTATTATTTTATTTGTTTATTCAGCCATTTCTGTCCCACTGTAGATCAAAGGCCTCCCTTCCCTCCTTCCACTTATCATCTAGTTCTAAAATATGATTGACGTATAAATATGTTTGTACAAATCCACTTCCTACTAATCCTACTTCCTACTAATATTATACACGTGAAAGTTTGTATGGATGGATGGATGGATGTTTGTTAAGGTAACCATTGACGATACGTCCATCAATCCAAATGGAGTGGACGTCTTCCAAAATGGTTTCGTGAATGTGATAAACGTATGCCAATCAAATGGACGCCTTCCAGCTTTGAATTTCCAAACGGATTGAAATCCATGTATCCAATCCAAATGGACGTCATCCGCGGCCGACTGTCAATGTCAAAAACGTGCGACACGCAATTTGGAAGCCGTTCGAATCGTCTGTGAATGGGCAAAACCGCGTCCATTTTTTTGTAAATTTTGTCTCAGCTTTTGCTATTGTGTTGACGGGGGGTACATGTGCTACAGTGCTAGAAAGAGCTGAGTCTATGAAACCAGGACTGTTTTATTTGTAAAGGTAGCCATTGACGATCCAACCAGCCTTTCATCCATTTTCTCCTTCGTCTTTTCTGTCTTTTTATCGAAATACACACTGCTGTTGCCACCATTAAAAAATCCATTGTGATAATTCTTCCGTACGACGTCGACTTGATAGCGTGCTATCTTCGAAGTGGCGCCGCGTACGTCCAAATGGAAGTAAGTCAATGTGCCTATAAACTGAAGTAACTCCATATGGAAGTCTTCCATTTAGAAGCATTCCAAACAGACGTATCGTCAATGGCTACCTTTACTCTTTCACGCAAAAACTATTGAACGGATTTGGATGAAATTTGGCACACAGGTGGTTTATACCCACGATTAACATATAGGATACTTTTTATCCCGATATTCTCACGGGATCGAAACTTATGCGGGTGAAATCACGGGGTGCAGCTAGTAAATAAACAAATAAAAATTCATTTATTTTATCCCACAAGGTACAACATTTTACAATGAAAACGAATGAGGAAAGAACCACGCAGATTGAGAGGACCTGTCCAGTCAATGCACCTTCGCAACAGTGACCTTCCACACGTTACCATAGTAACGCAAGTGTTGCCACATCACAATTACCGCCACACGATACCCGGTCCGCACAAAAGCCTATAAACCACTTCCAGCCCTCATTTTAAAAAGCGAACATCAATTAATTTGACAAACAGCGTAAAATGCAGCGCAAACACAACCTTACAGCCCTTAAATCCTGAAGGGCGCCGAAGTGAGATAGGGCACGTTCGCGGGAAGCGTTCTGATTGGCTGCCGGCCCTCGCCACCACCCTCGAGCCGACCAATCGCGAGCGCGCGCTACCACCCCCGACCAATCGAGAACGGAGGTTGGAGGGGTTCTATTAAAAAAAATGTTTGTCGTTTTAAAACGTTTGACATAGAAAGTACTTTGAATTTGAAGGAAAAAATTGATTTGTAAACAGCGGTGTTTTTCGATACGTGCTGAATGATGTCGGCTCCTTTTTATGTTCCTATTTCAGTATTCGGGTTATCGTAACGGACATCCTGATGTAGATCGTGGGAAACATTTACTGTCACAATCTTTCAACGATATGTAGATCACCTTTTTGAGGTGACCCGAAAAAAGGACAGGAGTCAGGACCCCTAACCTTATCATCATCTGCCTCGCCTTTTCCCACTATGTTGGGGTCGGCTTACAGTCTAACCGGATGCAGCTGAGTACCAGTATTTTACATGGAGCGACTGCCTATCTGACCTCCACAACCCAGTTACTGGGTAATACGAAACCCCTTGGTAAGACTGGTTGTCAGACTTTCGGGCTTCTGACGACCCGTAGACTGTCAAAGATCCACGAATGACAGCCGGGACCAACGGCTTAACGTGCTTTCCGAGGCATGGAGGGGTCTTGATATGTAAAGATGGTCACCCATCCACGGACCAACCGCGGCAAGCGTAGCTTAACCTGATCGATCGACCCGTGCGGCTGTTATTACTTAGCCACAAGCCCCTCGACTCCCTAACCTTATATAGGTACAAACAGCTTTTGGTCCTTCGGGGCACCAGGTCTGAGATCCCCTCTAGAGTATTATTGCGATTGAGGAAACCTATACCCCCTTATTACCAAACTAGGTTTTTCTTTCGATCAGGCTTAAACCACTGACCCAGTTATTTAATTAAGAACCCAACTGATAGAGAAATGCAGTTCTTTATACAAAAATGACAGCTTAGTTCGGTGTTAAGTTGTCATTTTAGTATTAAGAACTTTGCCTAAATCGAAATAAAGTTCGAAATACAAGTACTGGCTCAATAGTTTAGGCTAGAACTAAAGTTAGGTTTCGTTTTGTAATAAGACAGATAAAGTTTTTATTTTATTTTATTACTTTTAGGGTAACTTACAGCTAATGCATTTTAATATCTAGTACAATGTAAACAGCTTCCACTAACTATTAATGTGAGTAGCATTAATAAATACGCGAAAACAGCTACCTACGTAAGAGATACGCACATGAATTATCACACGCTCAAAATATACAATAATAAAAGAAGAGAAAAAAAAATGTACTTATATCTAGACCAGAATCTGTTTAATCTGGCGACAGCATAATACCAACCCTGATGGGTCCTATTGAAATTGGATTTTCCATGCAAGTCAACAGTTATCATATATTATCATAAATCATAACCAGCCCATAATGTTCCCACTGCTGTGACACAGGCCTCCTCTCGGTGAGAGGGCGTGGGCCGTAATCCACAACGCGGGCCCAGTGCGGGTTGGTAGATGACACATGTCTTCGAATTTTTTGGTTCTACGACATGCCGGTTTCCTCACGATGTTATCCTTCACCGTTTTGAGAGCAGTGGTGATGAAATAATTTACACAAAGTAAAGCGCCAGACGGTGTTCGAACCTCTTTGTCAACAGTTAAGTAAAGTTAAATACTGGTATTCAGCTGCGTCCGGTTAAACTGGAAGCGGGCCTGCGTGCACCGTCCGATCAGGACCAGGCCCGTGCCGGGCGGCGCGTATGTGTTCCACGCGCGCCTCAAAGAGATATCAGCAGAAGAAGGGACCCGATAGGGCCGAAGCCTGCCAGGGTAGCGGGATCGTCCGAAAGGGTTACCGCTGCCCTGGAACAGAAAGGGCTAAGGAAAGAACACGGGTGGGTTTCAGTCAGTAAGTGTCTGACACTCCCTTCCGCTCCACCCAGAGCGGGAGGGATCATTTGATGATTTCCCATACACAAAAAAAAAAGCGCGGCCTCGGCCGACCTGGAAAGGGCTTGGCAGATTGACTTGACTTGAAGAGAGTAACTAGTTGGCTAGCTTTTTGCCTATGAGAATCAGCTGATATTTTAATCTTACGTAATACAATTTGTGTCCATAACCCACTGACATTGGCTCTACAAACCCATTTACTTAGTTTGGCCGTATTTGGCGTATATGTGTACCTACTCATTTTCAAGTTACTGTAATGTTTTACGATTCGGATTTTTGTATTCTTCCTATCAATTTGATGAATTTAGTATTTGCTAATTTTGTAGCATAGATACAAACTTGCATTTATTATTTGATGTGCAAGGTGTGGGTTCTTCTTTGTCATAGGGATCAGCCTACAGCAGTCCACTGCTGGACATAGGCCTGTCCTATTGCACGCCATTCAACTCGATTTTCGGCAACTCTCACCCAGCTACTACCAGCCATCCTGCGAAGAACGTCACTCCACCTAGCCTATCCTTACTAGTTTATATTTAGGAGCCTTCTTCGTTTTCTTTAGGCGTCATGGTTTCTAATTCAGTCCTAATGAATCTAATTCCGACAGAGAAACAAAGTTGTCGACATAGCTCACAGAATAAGCGCCAAGCTGAAGTGGCAATGGGCCGGCCATATTAGCCGTAGAACGGATGACCGTTGGGGTAGACGTGTTCTTGAGTGGAGACCGCGAATCGGTAAACGTAAGGTGGGTCGCCCTCAGGCTAGGTACTCTACCACCACCATTAGCAATGATATTATATCATTAGGTAAACTAAAAATTGATTAAAAAACACATTTTAGCAAAAATTTAACCATTAAAGTTGTCAAAAAATAAAAGGCCCGTTTTGACATTGACAGTTCAACAACAATCTAGAACTGTTGAGTTTAGAAAGACTGAAAAAACCCCAAACTTGTCCAGTTCCTACAACGCGAAAGATATTCGTCAACTCCGCTATACATATTCAGGTCATCGATTTACAATACTTGAGTAATAACTTGCTAATACTTGTAATGCGGCGTTGCTTCTTATTTAACGAGGTCAGACATTACTATTTATTTTTTTACGCAAACGAAGGCTGAATCATTTGGCCTTTTTAGGGTTCCGTACCACACAGCTCTAGGAGCTAGGTCCCTTTTTGGGGACCTACCCACGCTGCGTATCCGAAAGGTTCTGTAGTGGCGACTGCACACTGGACGCAGTCGCCACTCCAGATCCTTTCGGCTCCATCATAAGCATCAGCCTATAACGTTCCGACTGCCTCCACTCTGTGAGAGGGAGTGGCCCATAACCCACCACGCGGGCCCAATGCGGGTTGGTAGATGTCACATGTCTTCGAAATTTTTGGTTCTAGGACATGCAGGTTTCCTCACGCTGTTTTCCTTCACCGTTTTGAGAGCAGTGGTGATGAAATCATTTACATAAAGTAAAGCGCCTGTTTGGGTTCGATCCCACGGGATATAACTCGTGAGTCGCCGCGGCCACACTGCTCGCTGATTTATCTATTGTTAAATCTGTCTAACGATAAATAAATAAATCCCTTAGGTATCATCTTTTCTAGTAATTTTACCTACTTTTTGTTCTTTCTTGATTACAGTTAGTTTAACATAAATTTCGCTTGCCGAATCTTCATCAATTATAAGCTACATCAATCTCTTAAAGATAAATTTAACCATTTTTGGATAATACAGTGTTTATAATCATTTTTTACTGTTCGTATTTTCTAAACGCTTCGGAAACCCGGTCTTTTTCAATGGCAAACTGTCTGTGTACGCACCGCGACACAACACCTAACTTGCGCAGTTCCAGCAGAACCTGAACCCTCATTGTAAAGAGTTTCTGTACCATGATAGGTCTGCTTGTTCTGGGCTGTTTGTGTCGTGCACCTATTCATTAGCAGTTTTGATGGTTTGACCAAGATTGTTGCCAGTATGGCCGATGGACTTCATACGTAAATTTTTCTTTTTATAAGATTCGATTTTGCCTTGTAAACGCCGCAGGAATCTGTCGGATGTGGGAACAAGGGAACCGGTCGATATGTCGACGCTTGGTGGGGACCTATGCTCGGCTCAATGGACATCTTTCGGCTGAAATGATGACGATAAGATTCGATATAGCTGAAGAAATTGAGGGAAGTTTTGAATATGAATGTCGATGGCTATATGAGTAGGTATCTACTGACAGCAAATAAAGATTGGGTCCTGTGAAAAATGATTCAAGAAATGGCGTGAATGCTGAGATGACGGATAAAAGAGATGATTAAGGACGAAGACGACATGCTGCATAATCAGCCTATAATGTTCCCACTGCTGGGACACAGGCCTCCTCTCTTCGAGAGGGAGTGGGCTGTGATCTGCCACGCGGGCACAGTGCAGACACCGACATGCTGCGCCAACCGCAAATAAATTTGGATAAGGGCTGGAGAATCATCATCTCAATCTGTCTTGCCTTTCTCCAACCATGTCAGAGTCGGCTTCTAGTATAACAGGATGCAACAGAATACTAGTATTTTACGTGGAACGACTGCCTATCTGACCTCCACAACCCGTTGCTGGGTACCTACAGTACAGCAGGAGAATCATGATTATTAAATCTGCTAACAGTTAATTTTCCATTCATCGAAGTACGCTTTCGATTTCCGAATCGCTGTCCCCTATTATCATAGATTTAAAAATAAATCCCATTTGAATTATGGAACTGCTAATAAAAATAGAGGGCGGCCCAAAAATCCGTGGAAGCACAGATTAAACAACACTTAGATTTGCTTAATCCATGCTCAAGTGTGCGCGTGCGACGTGCAGAAAGACAAACATGTTATGATAATAATGCTAAAAATAATAGAGTTTATATACGTTTGTCCTCTTTTTTTGAGTATTCTGTTTATTTGTTTTTTTTTTGCCGTGTTTTGGTGCGGTTGACAACAGGAAATTTGTCTGACTAAAATTATGAATGGAAATTATTGGAGCTACTAGCTATTATTGGTCTACTCTGAATTCTGTCATCATCATCTGTCTACAGCAGTTCACTTCTGGACATAGAACTCTCCAATTGCACGCCATTCAGCTCGAATCTATGCTATTCTCATCCAGCTGCCACCAGCCATCCTGCGAAGATCGTCGCTCCACCGGGCCTGAGGGCATCCTACCGTTTGCTGATTCACGGTCTCCACTCAAGAACACGTCTACCTCAAGGTCATCAGTTCCAAAGTCTCATGCATTAAGATCAAAATACTATAGTAATCATTTTCATAAATTTTTACGACATTAAGCGTCGGGAATTTGATTTTTGAACAAGGAATTTAATTTAAAATATAAAAAGTGTTGATATTGTATTTATATTCCCTTTACAAGACGTTCCCTTTCAAAAGATATGATTAGGTAATGTAATCTTAAAAAAAAACACGTAAAATAATTAGATATACTTTTCCGATTCTACATTAATTAAAAATAAATAGAATATAATAGAATAGAATTTTTACTTTAACGATTATTATTTTTTTAGAGCAATAATGGCTGTTCACACACATGTCAAAGGTGACATGTGACAGGTGTCATGTGAAGGTGATGTTTAGGTTAGGTATTTCGATTTTTTTGAAAATCGCCGATACCTGGATTTTGTTTATAAAAAGAACTTTTGCAGGAGTTAATACCTATGATAAGAGTGTAGTCTATAAAAACCGAAGTTTAACTTTGTTGCAGCATGGTACGGGATTCCATACGTCCATGGGCATTGTTCTTTGACAGATTGTAGTAACTCGATGTGCTGACGTCTGTACCTACCTATTGATTTTCTCCAAATATAACATGTAAATTTTAAAGTTCTTTCAGCAGTTAGTTCCAAGAGCCTTCAATTCAATTTAAAACACTATCAATCACAGTCTGAATAAATTTGAAGGATATTGCTAATCATTGCATTGCATTTTTTTTTTTTGTATGAATGTAAATAACGCAATGAATGTTGTTGAACTGTCAAAATGGTAGCCATTGCTACTGTTTCAAGTGTGTTACGCAATCCAGTTTGAAGGTGTTTTTAGGGTTCCGTAGCCAAATGGCTTAAACGGATCCCTTATGGATTCGTCATGTCTGTCTGTCTGTCTGTCCGTCCGTATGTCACAGCCACTTTTTTTCCGAAACTATAAGAACTATACTGTTGAAACTTTGTAAGTAGATGTATTCTGTGAACCGCATTAAGATTTTCACACAAAAATAGAAAAAAACAATAAATTTTGAAAAAAAAACCCTAACTAGAACTGAAACTCAAAATTTTTTTTTCCTGAATCCCATACTTGTTGGGTATCTATGGATAGGGTCTTCAAAAATGATATTGAGGTTTCTAATATCATTTTTTTCTAAACTGAATAGTTTTCGCGAGAGACACATCCAAAGTGGTAAAATGTGTCCCCCCCTGTAACTTCTAAAATAAGAGAATGATTAAAATAAAAAAAATATTTGATGTACAGACGCCAGCACATCAAGCTACTACAGTCTGTCAAAATTATTTATTAGATTTTCAACTTTATCGCTAAAGCATTAAGGTTCAAGGTTGATTGGGAAAATATGACAGTTTCGGGTAGCTTGACCTGCTGGCGTCTGTACATTACCATGTAAACTTCCACCGAAAATTGGTTTGAACGAGATCTAGTAAGTAGTTTTTTTTAAAAACCAATAAACATTTATTTCCATCTTTAAATGACGTCAGGAAAAGAAATAACATTATGAGATCCCAGTATAAAAGTCTATTGTACACAGGTGCATATAATACAGCACTGTTAAAAAAGGGTGTGATTTGTATGGCACCCACTATTTATAATAAAATACCCCATAGTATAAGAGAACAACCATTACATAAATTTAAAAAGTACCTTACAAAATTACTTGTAGATAAATGTTATTATTCATTAACCGATTTTATAGCAGATAAATTACCAAATTGAATTTATTCTCAATTTATTAAATATAATATAATTTATAATATATTTAATAATATGTAATAATGTGTATAATGTGTGTAATAAAATGTATGTAATAGTGGAATTGTGTATGAAATAATCGTGTGTAATAATAATTGAAATAATATTTTTAATTGATAATTAATGTATTTTGACATTTTAATAATATTTTTAATTAATAATTAATGTATTTTGACATTTTAACTTAGATTATTTAAATTAATTTTGCATACCGTTTAGGCGGTGAGACATGTCTGTAGCACTTTCAAACACTATGACCATCTTTGTATTTTATACCATGTTTCTGGCAAATAAATATTCTTATTCTTCTTATTCTTATTCTTATTCTTTAATACGTCATAAATCGTAAATTGTAATTGTACGGAACCCTCGGTGCGCGAGTCCGACTCGCACTTGGCCGGTTTTTTGTTCTAATGGCAATAAAACAATTTTTTCTTTTCTTTACCGGGGCGTTAATTACAGTTCGAAAAGACCATTAATCCGTCACTTAAACCGTATCATGGCTACACATAGCTCTGACTTCTTACACCTCTTTATACCCAATAGAATTATCAATTTTCGACCTTCGACATTAATTTCGCAACTCAAAGTAATTAATTTCCCAGATTGATGGCCTGCGACACAAAAGACATCTAATAATACTTGACAAGTCCTCAATTATAGACTTTGCTATAAAATAAACTCAACGGGCTCATAATACTGTCAGGGTTGCCAACTATACTGTTGAAAACAGTAGGCATCTATTAATACTCTCATCATCTCATCTTTAGAGTGTTTTAGCTTGAAAGAAGGAGTGGCGCAACAAACTCCACGGTATAGTTGTTGTATACTTGACGACACGGTTGGCGCAGTGGCTGAGCGATCGACTGCTGCGCTGCGTGTCGCGAGTTCGATTCCCGCACGGAACAAATATTTGTATGACCTACAATTAGTTGTTCCGGGTCTGGCTGTTTGTGTATGTGAGTTTATATGTATGTAAACGCACCCACGACACAGGAGAAATTCGTAGTGTGGGGGGCAACGTTTTTTATAAAAAAAAAATACGAATTTTTTTCCCCCTTATTGTACAATAAAAATAAAGTACCTATACAAAATACTGCTTTTGACTTCCTGTAATCATGTATTCCTTCCAGCACCTTAATTGCATAACCCACTATCAATCACAATCTGAATCATTTCGAAGGATATTGCTAATCCATTGCTTCATATGTTCGAAAAATTTGTCGGCTAAACAACGTAAATAACGCAATGAATGTTGTTGAACTGTCAAAATTAAAGCTATTGCTACTGACAGTGTGTTACGCAATTACCCCGCCGATTTTCTGTACGTAACGAGGCCTTAATTTTTTTTAAATATTTCGAACAAAAAAAAGTCTAAGGTCAAGGCCAAGTGCGGTCGGACTCGCACACAAAGGGTTCCATACCACGAGGCAAAACACGCCTAAAATAACACGTTTCCTGTATGGAGATCGCCTTTTAATTTTTTTCAACTTTATTTTATTTTTATCATTTGTTGTTAGAGCGGTAATAGAAATACACACTCTGTGAAAATTTCAACTGTCCACATAATACGGTTCATGAGATACAGCCCGCTGACAGACGGACGGACGTCTGACAGCGGAGGCTTAGTAATAGGGTTCCGTTGGCACCCTTTGGGTACGGCACCGTAGAAAACTATGAGAAACTATAAGTCATTATTATATCTAGTTTCGCAATTGGTCTAAAAATTAAGTAGGTAAGTACAATAAGCCACACGTCAGTGGAAACCAAACCAGCGGCCTACTGTACAGTCACGAGCAAAAGTATGTATACACTCGGCTTTATTCAAAAGCGATTTATTCCTTTATTTTTTTATTAAATTTTATGTTGTTACGAACATAGCATTTTCGAACCCATAGGTTTATGTAATGTGTCGTATTTCATCGTTGCATTCGTTATTTCACGAAAAAAATCGCAATTGACAGTTGCCAAGTGTTGACATATTGGTGCTCGTGACTGTAATTGAACAAAAAATAAAAACACTTTTACCCTAAAACACTGTTCAAATTCTACTGTTTTGGTAAAAACAAAAGTTGGCAACCCTAAATACAGTATCGTATTGGCGATGGTGTAGGTAGACAGACGAAGTTATAATTTATACTAAAGCGGGCGGAGCGTTGCAAGACCGCCCACTACGCCCCGAAGACAGGGCGATACTGAGATAGCTCTATCTATTTTTATACATATATTATAAAACGGTTTGTCGCGACGAGGCAAAGGTAGGCTTGCCTCGTCGCGACAAACCGTTTGGATACTGTGGACGGTCGACTTGGAATATAATATGCGATCTTCTTGGTGGTGTTGTTGGATAGATTTAAATAATTTAAATAGGTGAGAGGAGATTTTAGTGATCTTGGCAAGGTGACTGGTGGATGAGAGGTAGCTGACGATCGAGCTATGGTGTGCAATTGGAGAGGCTTATTTCAAGGACTACTAAGTATATAGTGATGTGAACTTCATTTATAAAGTTCAAGATACTCCACAGACAAGCTTAGACGTGATTAAAAAATTGGCTGCTAAAAATACGTCAATTTACGTCAGGCGCTGACTAATTTGACAGGACTAAACTAATACTTATCTCCTGTCCTTTTCTTAATGAAATAGAAAGAAAAAGATGCACTGAACTTAAAATTAGTTTAGTTTGTGAACAAGGGAATCGGCGCCATTGTAGGTCTTCGACATCACCGAAACAGGCTACTCACCGTAGACACAAAAATCGCGTTAGGTCGCAAAAAATTGTACATACTGCTCTGATTTTATAGAATGTCGGTACGAGAGCTACCAGTTAATATAAAATCTCGACAATTTCAGAATTCTTTCAGTTTTTGACTTACTATAATATTTATCTACATAGCTTGCCTCTAAACTAGTAGCCCTTTTAAATCACCTAACTTTTATCACCCCATTTAAAATTCAAACCTTATTCCTCAAAATTACATATCCTAAATTTTAACCCTATACCAAAAATAATAAGGTCCTTTATTTATTGGTGACAGAATTTGGTCCTGTAGTACGTGACGGAACAATGCACAGTCGGTCCTTGTCAATGTAATGATGCTTTCCCACGCAGGACGAATATTTAGGGAATTCTAATGAGCCATTTTTCTTGTATAGTTTTGTAAAGCCTGGTGGGCGGCCTTTAGTAAATGGGTATGGGAAAATAATAATGAATGACGTGGTATTACGGTCCAGGCTAGGCTGTGTGTATGAATATTTATTGAAAGAAACCACTTTCTCTGCTAAGGTGACGACGACTGGAGTTTCAAGCTAGTTACTTTGTCGCTTTCGGTGTTAAAGCTCGCTCTGCCTTGATTGAAAAGTACCTATCCATCTATATGTAGGTTTCAAGAAACTTTATTCTCAATAAAGACAAATGTCACTCATTTGAGAACAATACTAAAACATACATATAAATTACACAAAGTTCGCCGTCATCAGAGGGGCAATTCTCGTAATTTTAAGAACGTTCACAGTCTCAATCGGTCAAAAATACCTCTAATTTCCGTACATTTTGACAGATTTTTGACATTTGTTTGTCGCTGAGATGAGACTGCGACTAGATTTTGAACGTTTTTATTTACGAGAATTGGCCTTCTGCTACAAACTAGACTACTCGTACATCCATTCAATGCCTTCATTTCTCCAGAAGTGCATGATCCGCCATTATACTCGTATATTGACTAAGTTGAGTTTTAAATGCACTGAAAGAGTGCAGATTTCTTATACTAGAGGGTATTCTATTAAATAGCTACCTAATGTAGCATACCTAATCAGCCTATAATGTTCCCACTGCTGGGACACAGGCCTCCTCTCGGTGATAGGGAGTGGGCTGTAATCTACCACGCGGGCCCAGTGTGGGTTGGTAAATGCCTCCCCTTGTTTTCCTTCACCGTATTAAGGGGAGTGGTGATGTAATAATGTACACAAAGTGAAGCGTTTGTCTGGGTGCGAACCTACGACCTAAGATTCGTATACCGCGTTCATTACCACTGGGCCATCAGTGCTTCTATCTATAGGTACTAATATTATAAGTTAAGATAACATAACATCACGCCCGTACTCCTTGAACGGTTTGGCAGAGGTGTACCTACCTACCTACCTATAGTACAGCCACATTTCGTCAGTTATGTTTAAATTCCATGTATATACATTATACACGGGAAGGGGCTTGTGGGTAAGTAAATAACAGCCGCACGGGGCGATCGGTCAGGTTAAGCTGCACTTGCTGCTGTTGGTCCGTGGATGGGTGACCATCTTCACATATCAAGAACCCTCCGTGCCTCGGAAAGTACGTTAAGCCGGTGGTCCCGGCTGTCATTCGTGGATCTTTGATAGTCGTTACGGGTCGTCAGCAGCCTGAAAGTGTGACAATCAGTCTTGTCAAGAGGTATCGTATTACTCAGTAACTGGGTTGTGGAGGTCAGATAGGCAGTCGCTCCATGTAAACAGTATTTTACATGGAGCGACTGCCTATCTGACCTTGTATTCAGCTGCATTCGGTTAGACAGGAAGCTGAGCCTAATATAGTTGGTCCAGCCGTTTGAGCGTGAAGAAGTAACAAACACACACACTCACAAACTTTTGATTATACATGGGATTTAAAAGAATAATAATAATATATCCCTGGACATTTCACACAGCACCATTTGTCCCAAGCTAAGCAACCTAATGCTTGTGTTATGGTAACAAGATGGCTGATAAACTTATATACCATTTTTTTTTTGTAAATATATACATATTATAGATAGAAAAACACCCAGACTCGGAACAAATACATGTAGGTCATACAAATATTTGTTCCGTGCGGGAATCGAACCCGCGACACGCAGCGCAGCAGTCAATCGCTTAACCACTGCGCCAACCGTGCCGTCAAAAGAATGAGTCGTAAATTCTCTGACAGAAAGTTTTGTTGAAAATTCCCTGTTTTTTTTAAGTCGGAAACCTGCAACTTTATACATGGGCTTCTATTTACCTATATAGGTAAAAGTAGAGTTTCTCCAACATATTTTTTTGGAAACTAACCCATATTGCTTTTAAGAAGTTGCCAATGCCAATGGGAAATCCCCTCGGGCACAGGGCTTGTAAATAGAAAGAAAGAAAGAAAGAAAGAAAATGTATTTATTGCGACTCGTACAGAAAGATCATAAAACTAAACTAAACACGATCAAAATAAAAAATAAAACAAATTATAAACAAAAAAAAAAATGTAACAAAACCAAATTATATAAAAAAGAAGTAACAAAAAGAAAAATGAAACAAAAAGTCATGTACGAGGCCAAAAGACTCCTATCTCAGCATAATGCTACGATATTTAAAAAATAAATGTCGCAGCGCTGGTATTCTGATAGGGCCCGAATAATGAAAAGTCACGAATTTTCTCACGTCCCTTAAATCGACATGTGTGATGTAGTTTTTCTCATAAGAGAACCATTCAAAACCATTCTGAACGGTAATCGGGGAATTAGCCATGCCAAATTACCAATACGTGACTTCCTTGCAAATGCATTACTCTCGATTCGAACACATTAATAAGGATTAAAATGTTTTGGATAAGTCATTACAGTTTGCAACCGGAATGTCCTAGAATCGAAAATTCGAAGGCTTGTGACATCTACCAACCCGCACTGGGCCTGCGTGGTGGAGGACACCTTATTTTCTTGTGCCAATCCCCACGCTCCTGTGCCAGCCTCATCAAGGTTTTTTCGTCAGATTTAAGTCACAGACATCAAGCCTCATCATCATCATCATTGCAGATCATTTCCAGATTTAGCTGACCTCGCAATAACTCAGTTTTGTACAATCAGAAGTCAGCTTATACTGGTTATGTATAGCTTGATGTGTAGCCGTGCGTACTACAAATTACAAACCAAATAAAATGATTTGTTTGTTACAACAAATAACAATATTAAACACGAAAACTACAACCATCAGCTGTCCGCCCCAACGCAAAACCGACAGGCGGGAAAAATATCGTCATCGAATCACGTCGTAATACGGCAGAGGCATTCACCGTCACGAACCTCACAATCAATACTCATGTCCGACCTCTTTGTGTGGGAATCTTTATTTATTATACTCTGTTGTTACATTTAAATAAAATTAATATGAGCGGATGTCAGGGAGGGACATTATGGTAATCGTTTCGGCTGAATAGTGCGATGCTGTGGCCTTTATATTGGAAGTAGTAGTGGTACTGGTGGTATTGTGTCTCCCTATGTAAAATTTGTAGATATACATCTGTAACTAGCTTCAACCGGCATTCATTTAGCTGCATCCGGTTAGACTGGAAGCCGACCCCAACATAGTTGGGAAAATACGAGGTACTCGCCGAGGGTGCAGTTACTGGAGTCGCACCGCAACGTCAACTTCAAGGCGTTCGTGGTGCGTGTACCGAATTGTTATCTGCCCGTCGCCATGGAAGAAGACTTCTGGCCGCAGGACATGGTGTTCCGTCGCTTCCGCGGACAAGTACCACAGAACGGCAACAAGAACTAGCTAGTGAAGTACTATTTATAATAAAAATATGTATGTTTACGTTATGGTATTTATCTATGGGCCTGGGTCGCCTGAAATAAATGATTAAATAAGTAGGTAAATAAATAAATAAAATGCTAGGCAGATGATGATATCTGTAATTAGCTTCTATCCATGACTTTGTCAGCGTGAAGTGTCTTGTTTCTGAGACCCGCCCCGTCGCAGCGCCCGCCCGCGCTACTACTATTAAGCTGAAGAGTTTGTTTGTTTGAACGCGCTAATCTCTGGAACTACCGGTCAAATTAGAAACTTTTTTTTGCATTAGATAGCCCAATTCTTGAGGAAAGCTGTAAGCTACTTAACATTACGCTTGGACCCTTAGGAGCCGAGCAAATAGCAAAAGAGAAAGCTAAGCGAAAACCACATTGCGGCAGGCCCAGGCGAAAACGAAGTAACAGCGCGCACAGACGACGCGATGCGACGGGGTGGGTCGGAGGAAGAAGAAATTTCACGCAGACAAAGTCGCGAGCAGAAGCTAGTGTTAAATGTATGAATATGCTATTTAGTTGGTGTTCTTCCTACTATCCTACTAATATTATTAAACGCGAAAGTTTGTGAGGATGGATGAATGGATGGATGTTTGAAACTCTTTCACGCAAAAACCACTGAACGAATTTAGATGAAATTTGGAGCACACATAGTTTATAATCAGGATTAACACCTAGGATACTTTTTATCCCGATATTCCCACGGGAGCGAGACTTATGCGGGTGAAACCGCGGAGCGCTGCTAGTTAATAAATGTTAACAAGTACCAAATACATACTCGACGGTTATGACGTAGTAGTTGCTTAATTATTCCTAAATTACTTTCAATCTTCTCAATAATATCTAAATAATATTCCTTCTGTTTATTTTCTCATAATAAGTCATTTATTTGATTTTTATAACAATAATTTAGTATTCATAACATATTGAGTAGTTAACTGACAGTTGATTTGAATATGGCGGTTTAGTGTATAAAAAGGGAGGCAAAAAATTTCTATTGTGAGTTAGTGATAAGGACGTTGCTCTGCCTAAATACAGACTTGAGTGTGAATTATAGTTCGTGTTTTGATTGTGTAAACGCTGCTACTGAAAAAAAAAAAAATTGCTGGCAGTGGTGTACTATACATCTCTGCCTTCCCCGTTGGCGAATATAAGCGCGTTGTTATGTAGTGTTGAGCTTATTGTGTTTCTAATTCAGTTCCGCGTTTAACTGCTTTATGGCTTGTCCCCACCGTATAGTATTTGGCATGGAAATTGCAATTACAAAGTAATCGTACGTTCTAAGTAGGTACTATATTGGTTATATTGGTGTTATAGATGCAGGTGATGGGATTATTAACCTTTATGAAGGGCCAGAAGTATAAAGTGTTGGTTGGTTTTCCTATCTGGAATTTCTCCTTACCAACCCGGAGTCAGGATGTGGGCAATGGGCCCGCCCTTTAAAACATGGGACTCAAACATAACTGGCGAAATGTGGGTGTATTATGGGTACAGCTCTGCCTAATCCTTCGGGGATATTGGCGTGATGTTATGTTAGATTGTCTAAATTAGGAGTTAGGACATTCAGAATTCAAATACGTAATAAAATTTACTAATTAATTATTTATATAAATTAAACCATTTTCACCGGACCAACTACGCTTCCTTGTGGTATCCCAACTTATAAGAAAAATTGGAGTATTCATTACGCGATGTAATAGGATCTAATTTTATTTCTTCACGTATTTTTAGCTATAAACTTTGACGTGCTACCAAATCATATTGAAGAGCAGGATAAATTAATTGTATAATTAGGTATTAACAATATCAAATGCTCAGTTCAAATCTGTATGTTCTATTAATCTTATCTATTGAATTTTACAGCATTTATTAGAAAAGTATGGTCAAGGATGGTTGATAATTTTTCACGATTACGATGTTGGTCCCATAGAGCTTTTCAGTTTGATGGTGTGTACCACATATGTGCCTATTTGAAATAAATGCTTTGTAGAATTGCTTTTGTGTTTTCGAAGTCAAAGTCAGAGCATTTATTTCAAATAGGCACCTATGAGACACTTTTGAACGTCAAAAATTACAATAAAATAGAATGATTCTAGTCGGCCCTTCCAAAAGGTAGTTTTTCATTATTTTGCATACATTAATTATATAATATTATGTGAAGATGATGCACCCAAAAATAAAATTACTATACCACTATAGGTAAAAGAATTAAAAATGAGACCGTGACATACTCGTATAAATTAATTAAGTGATAGATACATGGTGCTCACATATTTACAAACATTGTAAAAGTGAGCACCGATATTCGACCACTCAAATCGGACTTCGACGCCCAAAATTCGAAAAGCTCTCAAAGAAACCCTGAATTTATTTAAAAAACCACCTATTATCACCTATTTTGTTTATTTTTCTTCGACTTAACTTATCTTTTTGAATGCACTTGTTTTGCGACAAATAAACCGATTTTTCTTTCTTTATTTTCCATAACTATGTATTTTAAAATACTTTCATGAACAGATATTATTATAAAATCACAATCCCTACCCGACGCAAATGACAATCGCGCCCAATAAAAATCCCTAGTCATAATTTGACAGGTTATCGTCATCGATCGGCGTTCGGACAAAGGCATTGAGTTATTCTGCCGCACGTAAGGGCTGTTAGCTGCGATACTCCTTTGTTCTTTTGTGGCTTGTTCGATGTTTTAATGCCCGTCGCGTAAGTAAACGATTATTATTTTATTATAATAGTAATTTACTTTTATTTGTCGCAGTTGATTGCTGTAGCTTAATTTCTTTAGAAATATTAAATGGCGGAAGTTATTTTAGTACGGAATTAACTTGACTTTTGGGTTGACCCTTGTTCTTGTAATATTTTACTTATAAATTAAGAAAAAAACGGGCACGTGTGAGTATTATGTACCACTGTACATTATTTAAAAGACTACATTTTTTTTTTATTTTTTTTTTTCTTGTATAGCGACCCCATTTAATTTCTAATTTTTAACTTTATTTTTTATGTATGTATTGTTATAGCGGCTACAGCAATACACTCAATGAAAATTTCAAGTGTGATATCTAATAATGGTTCAAAAGACCTGTCACAGACAACGAACACAGACAGAGACGACAGAGATGGACAACGCGGACTGCGGAGCCTTAGTAATAGAACGTACCCTAAGGCCGGGTTCACATGCCTGCCGGGGAAGCGGGATTTTCCGAAAGGTTAACCGCTGCCCTGGAACAGAAAGGGCTAAGGAAGGAACACGGATGGGTTTTAGTCAGTAAAAGTTTGACACTCCCTTCCGCTCCACCCAGAGCGGGAGGGGTCATTTGATGATTTCCCATCCAAAAAAAAAAAAAAAAAGGGGTCACATTAGGACGGACTGACAGTTTTACCGGCCTTAGTGTACATACCTACGGAACCCTAAAAAAGAGCATTCTTAATTCTGTAGCGCTATTCTGTAATATTAATTTCGAACATCACTCGAATGAATTCGAAATTGAAGTCACTTGTTTTTGTTACAAAGTTATTCACTGCTCGAGACACCGTTACAATTTCAAAGTGCTGGCATGACCTAGAACCAAAAATTCGAAGATATGTGACATCTACCTACCCGCACTGTGCCCGCGTGGTGAATTACGGCCCACTCCTCACAGGCCTCCCACAAGGTGGATCGATGACCTTGCGAAGGCCGCAGGAATCTGCTGAATACGAGAAGCTTAGAACCGGTGTAACTGGCGATGCTTGTGGGAGGCTAATGTCCAGTAGTAGACATCTTTCGGCTGAAATGATGAAAATAAATTAATCAAAAATAGTTTTACATAAGAAGCACCTTACATTAGTACGTTTATTTACTTAATACATGACGACAGCGGATATGGTTCTAAACGTGTTCTATCTATATATTTATAATGATTTAATTATGAGCTCATTACTTTAAATGGAAACTTACTTGGTTTGTATGCAATGCCTAATAGCTACAGGAAGAAATCTAGATGTGATCTTCATTTATTAAGGTGGATAATTCCGGTAGATTGTTTTTTTTTTTTTTAATGGCATCTCGCAGGTTGACCATGGAGGTTGGTGGCTGTTTAACCGGACTACACGAACATTCAATACCTAGTGCGAGTGCGGTGCCTCTGATCAGACCATGCCCCACTTGCTGGAGTACCCTAAGTGCCCGTTCACCTGCACCTTGGATGACTTAATGAATGCCACTGATGCCGCAATCAACGTGGCCACATACTGGGTTCAAACAATATAAATATCGAAGAAGAGAAACATCGACACGAAAAACAGAAGACCGGGCTATCTTTTGGATGCCTTCATAAATTGAGGCCTTCAGTCAGGACATAAACTTAAGAGACTTCATGCTAAGGGCACCGCTTGTGGGGTACGGTTCTTGGCTTAGGGCGTCGCTGGGGGAGGGCAGCAAGGAATAGGCTGGATCGGATAAAGTACGATAGCTTGTCAAATGTCTTCTCTTTTATTCAGTCTTTGACGACCTCCAGAATAGGCTACTCAGCAAAAAGATTTTACTTATTATTTTTTAAATTATTCTGCATGAGTCACAAAGAGATACTCCAAGCATAGTCCTCTCCGTCTTCCTTTCGGTGACTTTCAACCTTCTAATGCGATAGTGGCAACACGTACTGCTCAAAGACTTTCGTTGTAGCTATGAAAGGCCTCCCACAAGGTTGACCGACGACCGTTGTTGTGGGCGACAGGAATCCGCTGGTTGAGAGAAGCACATGGAAGAACCGGTTGAAATGGCAATGCTTGGGGAAGGGCTATGTCCAGAAGTGGACGTCTTTCGGCTACAATGGTGAAGATGATGATGACGTAGTTTGACAAATGATAGGTTTAGTTAAAAAGAAACACAGACACTATACCCTGTCCATTAGGTAAACCGTTTTTTGACAGATGGAACTAGTGATTGCAGCAACACACAATATATTGATTGATACACGTACGGTATTATTATGTCTGTAAGAAGCCATAAATAAGATAATAAGATAAGGCAGATTGTATATTTATTTTATTACGCATTTTAAAGTTAACTTTTACGTAATCTGAGGGGCAATTCTCGTAATTTTAAGAACGTTCACAGTCTGATCTCAGTCTCAATCTGTCAAAAAATTCTCTAATTTCCCTAAATTCTGACATTTGTTTGTCGCCGAGATGAGATTGCGACTAGATTTTGAACGTTTTAAATTACGAGAATTGGCCTTCTGGAACAGTTCGTTCTAAGACAACTGTCAAAAAACAATTAACCTAATGGACAGGGTATGGCAGGGTGTTTCATAATTTTGCTGTGCACATAATGAATGTTGAGGTGAAGTGGTCAGTGCGACTTGACAGTGTATCAACTGCTAAAAGGGTGATGGTAGGTATGTGATCAACCCAAAAAATGCAGCAGAAATGAGCGTCTTCTGGCTGAAATGATGAGTCACAGAGCGACCTTCGCCGCTTAAAAAATTACACCACCATTACGACAATTATAACATTTTATTGTAAAATATAATACTTAACGTAAACACAATCGTAAATGAGGCCACTGCATTACACATGTGCACAATGCACGGCCCTCGTCGCCGAAATGCTGACTTGACTAAACTTTGACATTGATTTTTAACAAATAATTTAAACAAGGAAGTAAATGCAATTGTCTTTGATACAAGAAATGTGTTCTTCATTCAAACATGGTACTGTGTTCAGAGAGCAGAGATCGCGCGCTTTTCCATTATTAAAAAAAAAAGTTGTTCTGATAGAATTTTGAATTGTGAATAGTGTTGTGCTTGTGTTATTTGTGTGGTTTTGGTTTTTGTAAAAAGATATTAATTAAATATTGTGTGGAAATGTCAGGTAAGCTTTGAAATAACACATTTATCCTACTCGTATTTCTAAAATAGTAAAATATGTATTCTGATTGAAAATGCAGACGTTGCTTTATTACATAAAAGCTGATATCGATTTTTAAACAAGGTTACTGTTACAATAATTGTCAAACTTGAATACCTACATACGGGTTTATTTATTTCTGCCTCTAGAATTATTCAAATCTACACCCTAAATCGTGAAGGAAATTTCTAATTTCAATGGAATTAGGAACGCAATTAGGGTTGCTAGCGACCAGGGCTGAAGCAATCTTCATGGTTTTGAAAAAGACATCCGCACCCTAATTGCGTAACACACGATAAATCGAAATCGGTTTCATTTTGACAGTTCAACAACATTCATTGCGTTATTTAGGTACGTTGTTGATTAGACACATGACACATTTTTTTAACATATGAAGCAAGAGGATTTTCCACCCCGAGAAAAAAAAAGTTACAATAAGCTTAAGTTTAGGCTAGAGCTTATTTGTCATTCATTTGGAGGTAAAAACAGCGTTCAGGCTTTCGTTTCAGAAATAGGCAAAAGTTTCCATAATTCTGAAAAAGTTTGAAGAACTTTTTTCACTCTGCATCAAACATATCAAAGCACTTCACCTATCTATCTATCAAAAACTTATTTGTTAATAAACCTTCATATCTTTATGTGCGTATGATTTCAGCCACTTATCGACGGAGCCTCCTGATTGGCTAACTAATAACTGATAAGATTACCTAATAAATACCTACTTATCATATTGAGTCAACTTCTCTACAACACATGGGCCATGTTTAACCTATCGTTTTTTTTTATGGACAGTATCTAAATCTACCCTAATATTCATAGGTACATACATACATAAACTCGTGCCTTCTGCCCATGACGATAGGCAGAACTTACAGTACGCCACCTGGAGCTGCAGTCTCGACATTCATAGCGGTCACTCCATACATTACACCTGTCAATCCGGGACTTTTTATACAATAAGATCCTGAAAACAAAAAGAAAAATAACAATTTTTCGCTACTTAAAGCAGTATACACCAGACTGAAAGCTCGCCGCGATTTCCACAACAATTTCGCTTTAAAAGGCAAACATTTACATTCCGACACAATATTTATCAACAATAAACCAACAAAACATTGGATTTTAAGCCATACGTACAAAAAAATAATGTTGAAATTGAGATGCGCGTGCCCATTTGACATATAGGGCGACGGTCCACGCACGGCAACGGCAAGGTTTACAAACCATTTCTTTCAATTAGCACTAAGATCACAATTATGACTGACGGTTTTTGGGTACCGTATGGAAGAAAACACTTTCAAAACTTTACTTGCATCGCTTTATGTTTCAAATAGCAGCAAACTAAAATATGGCGTCGAAAACTTCCTCGCACCGCTGATGACTTAATTAGATAATAAAATATTATATTATTTGCATTTAATTAGTCTTAGTTTAATGTGTAAAGGTGAAATAACTAAATGTATTAGAACAACACAAGATATTAATGTGATCGTTTCTAAGAAAAAAAGCTTGTATTTTTTTATTTAAATAAAAATATGAAAACCTGCAAATAAACGGTAAAAAACACGGACACGGAACACAGTGGTTGTGGTCACGGTGGTCCTGTAAAAAGAAATGGTTATTTTTCTGGTATTGGGGCATGGGTAATTTATTTCATCATCACTCAAAACTGTGAAGGAAAGCATCGTGAGGAAACTGGCATGTCCTAGAACCAAACATTCGAAGACGTATGACATCTACCAACCCGCACTGAGCCAGCTTGTTAGATTTTTGCCCACGAGAGGGATCTCGAAGAGAGGACGCCTGTGTCCCAGCAGTGGGAACATTATAGGCTGATTATGTTAGAGCATGATTATCTTCAAAATACGCTGTGAAGTTTCCTGGAAAATTTTGAGTGTTGCCTAGTGTTATTATTTATTCCATCCATGCAACAACAACGCGCATTTATCGTCCAAACATTGGTTCTTCGAGCCGGATTCGTAATTCGAAAGCAATTGTTTTCCTAAGCTGAAGTGAATTGTAATGTTCTTCCGAAAATCATTGACACTATTTGTACTTTCATCATCATCATTTATTTATGTTTCAGATCATAAAATCTAATTTATTTGTACAGACGCCAGCACATCAAGCTACCAGAAACTGTCAAATTTTCCCAATCAACCTTGAACCTAACCTAACCTAGCTTTAGCGATAAAGTTGAAAATCTATTAAAGAAATTTGACAGATTGTAGTAGCTTGATGTGCTGGCGTCTGTACTTACATTCACAACTTAAACACTAATGTTAAGTTAACGCCAGCACATCAAGCTACTACAATCTGTCAAATTTCTTTAATAGATTTTCAACTTTATATTTATAGAATTAAGGTTCAAAGTTGATTGGGAAAATTTGACAGTTTCGGGTAGCTTGACCTGCTGGCGTCTGTACATACATAATAACAGCCATATCTTTTGCATTAAAATTGGGGACAGTTTCGGGGCTTAAGTTAATATTTTTAATTTCTGAATTGATTTTATGTTTTCTATAACGGACGCTTCAAACGTGCACGTCTTTCTACATCGTTCTCACATGGTTAATTTCAACACGAATGATGTAATCAAATATTTTGTAACAATTTTATGATATAAAAGAGTGTCCATGGAGTTTCTTGCCCGTTCTTCTCCATAGGTACCTACGCTTTGGAATGGGCAACTAGCTTCATCTTTCTGACTGGCCGACCCTTTGACAATTCAAAAGTGCCTGTAATTGGTTTAGTTGAATTAAATTATTTGAGTTTGAGTTATATAAAATAATGATGTATCCATCCTTTTCATTGTCGATTCGGTTACCTATTCCTAACCTTTCTTATATTTTTTAAGCCGACTCCCAGTCCCACGTACATCAGCGCGTTTTCGCTTACACATAAGCCTTCTCACTATAGATACATAGCATAAAAAGTGAGGAGTTTCCTTATACAGAACTAGCTTCTGCCCGCGGCTTCACCCATCACGTGGATGTCGGAAATTATCCCCACGAGAATGTGCTACCCTCTCCTTGCTAAATTTTATCGAAATCCGTTAGACAGAGTTAGTTTCGAATTTGTAATATTACGTACCTAAATATTGGATTTGTGGTAACTTTAGAAAAAAACTTACCTTGTGAAAATTCCTTAATTTAGTCATGAAAAAAGATACATTATTTTAAGGAAACGGAACGTCAGTGAAACATGTAAAATCTTCAATGAACGTCTCCTAACAAAAGATAATTATTTCGGCCTCTACATTCAAGCCCAAATGCAAGATAAAGAAACAACAAAATATTACAAGCTTTCTTAAACACCGCTACAAGAAACATCACTTAACGATAATAAATAATTTATTATCATATCTAGTCAACATACACATGTCTGCGTCTCTACGGGACCCTCCAAAATTGTCCATTACCAGAAACCGGTCCACAATAAAACGTTTGTTTGAATATCGAACGTGCGGTAGCCATCTTGTATGTCAACAGAACAAAATGGCCGCCCGTGGAACCTCCTTTCTGGGAATAATGAGGTTTTTTACATTTTTTGGTATACGATCTCTTTGCATGGTTTAATGTTTGTAAACTTTGTTTAATGAGGTATCTGCGTTTGGTATAGATAGCATGACGGTTGTATTTCTGATAGGGGTAGGCAAAGGTTTACTACTTACTGTAAAATTTATTTTATCTTAAAAGAATTCATGTAACTTTAAAAAAAATATATTACTAGCAGCGCTCCGCGGTTTCACCCGCATAAGTTTCGATCCCGTGGGAATAGCGTGGGATAAAAAGTATTTTATGTGTTAATCCTAGTTATAAACCAAATTGTGTGCCAAATTTTATCCAAATCCGTTCAGTAGTTTTTGTGTGAAAGAGTAACAAACATCCTTCCATCCATCCTCGCAAACTTTCACGTTTATAATATTAGTAGAATTAGGTGGAGTGTGTGTTTTTCTTTTAACTTAAAATTTATTTTGTGTATTTTACAAAAAAAAAAAAAACATATTAGGTATTAATGTAAAATTCATTAGCATGCCCTCAACAGGTAAAATATGGGCTGTACGCACGGCTACACGTCAAGCTATAATTGAACAGTATAAGCTAACTTCTGATTGTACGAAAAACCTATACAATGCGAGGTCTGCCAAAACTGGAAAATAGCTTGATGTGTACTGTGTAGCCGTGTGTACAGTACAACTTGTAACACCTATATTTAAATTACCGCAAATAGGTAAATGATTCTTATTCTAAAGTAACTTGTAAGGTTACAAGTTAAACGGCTAAACTAGACCTACTCGAGATTGAAGAAAAAATCTCGTTTTGGCATTCTTGCTATTGTGACGTGAAACTTCTAATAGGTGCAGTTTAGCGACAAATATAACCTAAACTTGACTAATAAACTTGCTAAAGACTACAAGTCAAGTTTAAGTAACTGGCTTGCTAAAGACAATCAACAAATAACCTCACAGTGTGTGAAAGACAGCTCAGTCCTACGAGCCACTTTCAGGAGTAACGCAAAATCGGCTGGGGAAAAAGGTCATGGTCATGCACGCACAATGGTCCATTCCAGAAGGACTAAGTGCGGAAACCAAACTCCGAACATAGAACGTCATGGAAACTAATTCAGAAATCAAACTCCAACGAATTGTATACTTAACACGTAATAAAATTACAATCGGTTTTATTTTGACAGTGCACATAGGCGACGGGTTTGTTAAGTCAAAATCAAAGAGATTGTCAATTCGTGCTGATGAGTACCTTGGGAAATAATGAGATGTGGATTTTCATAGAAAACAAGAAAAGTTTTTTTTCATTCATTCTCCCAACTTTATTTGGCGTCGGCACAACATGTATTTTTTCTGACATATTTTCTGTATTAGTCGTCATCTCGGTACCTACCCCTTTCTAACCATATCATTCGCACAGCCCATCCATCGTATTTTTTGAAGAAGTGTAAGTAAGAAAAGTAAATATACCATACACCATACCACACACAACAATACATTAAACCATATTATATAAATCAATGAGCATTTATTTATACCAGGGGTTAGTGAGCCTATTGCCATCGATATATCTCATGAAACCCATAAATTGAATGGTCAAAAATATTGTTATTTTGATATTTTTAACGAATTCTGCCTTTTATAATGAGTTACGAATTAAGAAGAAAGGTTTGAAATTGCCGGTCCGATCGCAAAAAGAGGGCAAAACTTGAAACAGCCATCAGTGGCGTGCATTGGTTTTCACTTTTCAGAATAGGTACTCTCTCAGAATAGGTCTGCTGGGGAGTTTGTTGCGCCACTTCTTCTTCCCAGCGATAGCACTAGGCAGTGGTGAAGGGCGGGACTTTTCGGGGGACTGTCTTTTGTAATTTTGACGTTCAAAAAGTGCTGATTGTCAGCCTAATTTGAATAATGACTTTGATTTTTTTATTGGTAGGCAGAAATTGAATTTCGTCGTATTAATTTGAACGAGAAAAAAAAGCGTATTTGTATGAAGTTTTTGTTTTTTGTTTGGTATGATAATTTAGTGAGTTTCCTAATTGTGTGGCACACACACTAAAATGTAATTGACAGGATTATGGTGATTTTTCGAGGTAGGCACTGCTTATATGCCTTTATGCAATGCACGCCACTGACAGCTATGGCACTGCTTTCAAAATGGTGAAGGAAAACATCGTTTGGGAACCGGCATGACCTAGAACCGAAAAATTCCAAGTCATGTGACAACTACCAACCCGCACAGCCGCACTGGCCCCCGTGGTGGATGGCGGTCAACTCTCTCTCACAGGAGTAGGCCTGTGTCCCAGCAGTGGGAACATTAAAGGCTGATTATGCTATGCTGCATATGACAGTGGAAATGAACTCATTTGTTTCTAAAAACACGGATTCACACCTCGACACCATTCAAATTTAGAAGTGATCAAAGAATGTTCCTGATTAGGGTTCTCCGTTTATCTTACTTACTCCAATCGTAAGCCATTCATTCATCTGCTCCTAATTTAAAACGCATACTCCGAATAGTTTCACGTCCAAATTGAAACGTACCAATTTGTTTGCACCGTAAAAATCTACGCACCTCGCACCGGATCACTCTAATGGCGAATTCGTGACTTCCAGAATGCATTCCGGTGCAATAAAAACAAATATAGTTTCAAACACAACAAATAAAATAAAAAAAATAGAAAAAGTGCGGCCTTATTTGAATTCGTCGTATGCACGTTCCACGTCGCCGAAATCTTTATAGATAGGTTTCGTGCGTGAGGTTACAGAGTTTCGGCGCGATAGACTTTTTTTTCGTCTATGATATGTTTACGAGAGGCGTTTTTTTTTTTAAAGTCAACTCGTTCATTCATGTTTTTATTTGACGTTTGATGGGGTTATAAAAACAGCTGTTGCGTGCAGTATAAGCATGTTCTTATGTGTTCGGTTTTTTTTTTTACTATTTTGTGAAGGTTTGTATCTTTTTTTCTGTTTTTTTGAATGGGATATATTGGCATTGATAGGATAATAGAAAAGCTGCAGTTGGAAAAGCTTAATCACAAATTGTGGTGCTAGGCCCATGCATTTTGATAACCTAGCTTTGTATTCTCTCTTTCCCGAAATACAGTGGCCTCCGAAAGTTAGTCTCGACATTTTTCCACTTCAGCTGTGATTACATTATGATTTAAAATTGTAGTGATCTAAATGTTTAAACTATTATAACACTTTTTATTGACTAATTCAACTATCATAGATTTATCATAAAAACAATTAAGTAATAATCCTTTAAGAGTACCTGATATTGTTTTTATTTTGAATCATAATTTGGCATCACGTCTGAAGTTGGTAAACGTCTAACTTTTGGAGGCTTATGTAGATGTACTTTTATGTTGAACAAAACCTCATATCATAAGTAAACTTAATTGTACCAACATAAGTGCGATATTTCAATATTTTCAATACTATTGTTCTTTACAATTAGGCAACAGATGAAAGGAGCTATATACACCAAGCTCGGTCCAGTGAAGTCGGCAAAAGGATATAGTTGAAGTTTAGTAAGAAACCGTTGGATATTTTTGAATGAAATTTAATTTGATAAATAAACTGTTTGTTTTCTAATAATGAAATTAAATTTCATTCGAAAACATCCATCAGTTTCTTGCCAAACTTCGACTATATCCGATGGCCCTGGTTACTTATCTCCTTTGGTGACCGTACAGCGTTTTTAATTTATCATCAAGCTTTTGTATTTTTTGTTTTCATGATCCCGCACCGGGCACGGGAGGCAATTTGACATATTGCTTAACCCAATATTCGGTACTGAAAATATCTTTACCCACAGCATCGGGACAGTTGGGCCAGACAGTGTTGTCCGTACGTCTTGAACTGGGTGGCAACCGGTGTCGTCATAGAGGCAGGCCTGGGTAGCGGGATCGTCCGAAAGGGTTACCGCTGCCCTGGAACAGAAAGGGCTAAGGAAGGAACACGGGTGGGTTTTAGTCAGTAAGAGTCTGACACTCCCTTCCGCTTCCCAGAGCGGGAGGGGTCATTTGATGATTTCCCATCCACAAAAAAAACAGGCCTAAGTTCAATAGCGCTGGCGTGACGATGTGGAACTCTTGATGGATTGACAGTGAAGGCAGTGGAGGTAGAGATAAGAATAACCTTCGCCACCAGCGGGGTAGTTGTGTAACACACTATCAGTAGCAATGGGTTTCATTTTTAACCGACTTCTAAAAAAAGGAGGAGGTTCTCAATTCGGATGTTTGTATTTATTAAATTTTTTTAATGTTTGTTTGCGCATAACTCCGTCGCTTGCCAACGATTTGAAAAAATCTTTTTGTTGGAAAGGGTATACTTTTCAAATGGTCCCATGAAAATTTTATCGAAATCGGACCAACGGTTTTTGAGAAATCAACAATTGAAAAAAAAAACAAACGATTTTTATGGAAGTCGGTTGTTTTTTTTTTGTAAAAAAGTTTTAATGACAGATAGTAACTTTTAAAGCGTTAATTACGTTGTTGATTGCAGATTTTTTTTTCGAAGTCCCAAAAGAATACGTTAGAACGAAGTACTTTCTGACACCGAATGTCACCTATTAAATCTCTTAATTCTGTTGTTTTGTTTAACTGTACTGTATCTACTTTTATTATTATATTTTCTATACATTTCTCAATAAATGTAAGTGAACCGTAATGTTCTTTGTTTTGAGAAATAAATGTCTTTAACCCGAATATATGAAGTCACAATGGATTAGCATTAATATCCTTCAAAATTACTCAAATTATAATTGACTAGCTGCGCCCCGCGGTTTAACCCGCATAAGTTTCGATCCCGTGGGAATAACGGGATAAAAAGTATCCTATATGTTAATCCTGGTTATAAGCCATCTGTGTGCCAAATTTCATCCAAATCCATTCAGTAGTTTGCGTGAAAGAGTAACAAACATCCATCCATCCATCCATACAAACTTTCGTGTTTATAATGTTAATAGGATAGTGCGTTACGCAATTAGGGAGCTGTAGCGCTGGCGTGACGATTGTGAATTTTTCATGGATTGGCAGAGGAGGCAGTGGATAAAGAGACCCTTCCTACCAGCAGTGCGATAAAAATTATAACCCTCCTTTGGCATTGCCACAATCGGGTAAAAAAGACTTTAAAAAAAAACCTAAGACAGACAGTGGCGCCGATTTCCTTGCCCACAAACTAAACTAAATTTAAGTTCAGTGTATCTTTTTCTCTCTATTTCACTAAGAAAAGGACAGAAGATAAATATAAGTTTAGACCTGTCAAATTAGTCAGCGCTTGACGTAAATAATTGACGTATTTTTAATAGCCATGTTTTTAATGAAGTCTAAATTGTCTAGGCGTATCTTAATTTGACAGGATTAATCTAATATTTATCTTCTGTCCTTTTATTAATGGAATAGAAAGAAAAAGATGCACTGAACTTACATTTAGTTTAGTTTGTGAAATACGGAATCGGCGCCATTGTATAATCTCCGCATTTTTTCTCAATACTCTCAGTGTACAAACCCCCTAACAAAGCTTCGCCCAACCAATAAGAAATTAACCCACAGCAGTTTTCCTTCTCCGAACCACCTAATACAATATTACGTAGCCCTGAGCAAGCGTATCATCGCACAACTATGCACAACACTGTTGCCGTACGTGTTGTTAACGTAAATAACGCGTACCTCGGGTAAGAAGCACGTTCCTGCAACTGTTAACCGGTTAGCTGTTGCTAATAACCGCTACAAAGTTGTAACAGCTACTTTGTAATTGTTGGTGATTTTTGGAATATTCAGCGTTGAAATTAACAATTTGTCGAAAAAAACTTTAAAAAAAAAATCGACCGACTTCAAAAAAAAAAAACACTACAAAGTGAAAAATAACTTTAATTTCGGAAGTCGGCGTCGTTGGTATCGCATACATTTCGTTTTTTACACTGACTTCCGAAATTAAAGTTATTTATCACGTTGTAGTTTTTTTTTTTTCGAAGTCGGTTTTTTTTCATTTTAAAAAAAGTTTTTATTTTTCACTTATTAGTTGTCCCTACCCCACACTAATTAATTTAACACTACTTGCTATGTAAAATATCAGTGATAGGAAGTTATTAAAGCATCATCAATATACTTAAACCAAGTGGAAAAATATCGTGTTATTGCCGCTAACTCAAAAAGTCCCCAAGCAAAGTTAATCAAATTTATAAGAGTCCCTGATGCAAAAGTTATCTAAAAAAAAAAGAATTTTGCAAATCCGACAATATATGACGGAGTTATGCCCGAATATACATTAAAAAAAAACATCCGAATTGAGAACCTCCTCGTTCTTTGAAGTCGTTTAAAAACAACGTAATATCACGCCTTGTAATATCCGAAGGGTTAGACAGAGGTGTGCCAACAGTACACCCACATGTCGCCAGTTATGTTGAAGTCCGATGTGATAGGGGGCGACCCTATTATCATCACACACAATTCCAGATTCTGGACTGGCAAAGAAATTCCTGATGGAAGAACCCAAGAACACGTTCTCTTTCTTGAAAAAATGGTCCAATAATGGTAAAGATAAGAGTTACGGCGCTAGCATCGCATCAAAATAAATAAATGATTATCCTTAGGAGCCTTTTGGCCTCGTACAGGACTTTCTGTTTCAGTTTTCTTTTTACGTTTTTTTTATATAATTTGGTTTTGTTACTTTTTTTTTTAATATAATTTGTTTTTTTTTTTATTTTTGATTGTGTTTAGTTTAGTTTAGTTTTATGATATTTCTGTACGAGTCGCAATAAATATTTTTTCTTTCTTTCTTATATAGGTATTATAACCTTAACTGAAGAATAAAATCGTAATCACAAATCACACATCCTACTTATGATATTAATCGATTGCTCGAAAATGTTGACAAAATCGTCATAGATTAATGCAATTTGAAATTGCGATAATCGATAGTGATTGGCAAATAAAAACAATTGCAATTTTAATCGTATTACGTACGTATAAAATCAAAAGTCATTTATTCAAATTAGGCTGAGAGTCAGCACTTTTTGAACGTCAAAATTACAAAAGACAGTCCCCCAAAAACGCCCGCCCTTCACTACTTCAAAACACACATACTTCAAAACAAAATAACTAGGTATATTGCCAAAATCAAAACTACCATACCTACATACTCTCCTAATTTCGAGCTACCCTTAAAAACTCGCCAGCTATTAACAGAATTGGTCCAGATGTTGGCGACGGATTACCAGCCCCAACACAACAGTCTTCATACTAATCCTCTAATCCCAGGAACAGTTTGTGTAAAAAATATGGAAGCTGTTTTGATTTATTTCCCCTTCCTGTGATTTACGCTGTGTTTTCTCACCTTTGGACGACTGTATTTCGTTTAAAAATAAAGGGAAGTGATTTAGTTCGATTTAAAGATGTTTTGGCAAAGGAATCTTTGTAACTTGTGTAATTCTCTTTAAAGACCCATTTCAAATGCGCACGGTGTCGAGTCCGCGATGATTTACTTTAGAAACTCATCAGTTGGATAGTTTTAAAGTTATTTATAGCTAAAATGAAATGCTAAGTATAAAAAGTATGCGAACTTACTTTTGGTAACTAACAAGAGTTTTACGCCGCAAACAAAAGCTTCCCGCCATTTCTGCAATGTCAAAAGTGTTGCATAGACAAGATAAGATCACTTTTTCAAAGGCAAAGGCAATCTTGTATACTTGTTAGAACTCTTTTTTTTTAAGTGAAGTGTAAAATTAAACTTAAATAATTCAATTGTTCAGCTGTTTATGAATAACGTGGGAAAGGAGCGTTTGTGAATGAAGTTTTATTTGCATGGGAGAGGTTTACGGTTTCAGAACCTTAAGATATTTTAAACTTTGTCGCTCAGAGTGTGGTCTACGCTATTGCTTAGACCACACTCTGAGCGACAAACTTTCACGTTTATTATATTAGTAGGATAGGATATTTCCTATACTACTAATATTATAAACGTGAAAGTTTGTATATATGGATGGATGTTTGTTACTCTTTCAAAACTACTGAACGGAATTTGATGAAATTTAGCACACATATGGCTTATAACTTTTATCCCGATATTCACACGGGATCAAAACTTATGCGGGTGAAACCGCGGGAGGCAGCTAGTTAAATAATAATGAGAACTGTATGATCAATTAGAATTTTCTGTTTCATTCTGAAATTGATGGAAGAAGTAATTGTGTTCTATTTTACTTATCCTAGTACCTACTTTTTCAGGAATTAGAGTTTTAATTTGGTCTGATTTTCATTTCCCTCATCTCGATTTAAACCTACACTATCTATGTACTATCCCTTCTTTTTTTTCTATTTAATAACTACAACCTGCTATAAAGTTTAATTGTGTCTTTCATGATATTAATTCTTCAGCACACATCACAAAAAAACCTTAATTTCTGCACACCCAGTCCAAGCAAGCTTCTATCCGAACATTTCGCATGAAATTGCACAGTTTTACATTTCCAAAGACAATTGACTCTGCAAACAAAAGCAGGACACCTTACACCAGCCAGTTCCCACGTACAAACGCAAATTACTGAACGATTACTACACGAACTCGTGAATGACTCCGCAGGTGTCTGTACTACGTTAAAAAAAACTAAACAAGGTAAACAAAACACAGTAAAACCTGTCATAGACACGTGCGTCCTTTGCGGCCAGAAACAATGGCATTACCGGCTCTTTCCTTTGCTTGTGTAAAAAAATTAAACAATACCATAGATATGGACTTTTGGCGCGTATTTTATTGACTTGTTACTCGTTCCCACGCGTTCGTAGTAAAATTTCGAACTTTTAGGGTTCCATGAAACTGGAAATGCTCATTCATCTTCGTCACAATTTTAGGACACTTGTTGTAATGACAAAAATTGAGAATAAAAACTTGCTATTGATGCAAAATTGAAATTAGTGAAAGCATCAGTCTTTTCTTTGATCAAATCATTATTGTTAATAATGTGATATGGTGAATAGTACAAAATGAATCTAAGATGCGACATATTCATCGGTTGTTGCTTTACCGGTCAAACCTAATATTCGAGTTTGTACTAGACTAAAATGGAATGGATGAACTGCAGCCTAGGTAACTAGAGCCTAATTTGGAATCATAACATAACAACTAACTAGTCGTTCAATTGCTTTGCGCGAACTGAAAGCAATTCTCATTAGAAACAAAAGAAAGAAAATTAGGATTATTTATCACTGAAACACTCGCATACAAAAATAACTCTACCTCATTCATTACGAAAGAGTTTCGCAATGTGGGCTGGTTTAGCTTAGGAAAAACTAGATTTTTCGGAAAACCTACACCCCAATTTCGTAACACACTTTCAATCACAACCCGAAAGATTTTGAAGGAAGTAGCCATTTTTCCAAACATTTGAAGCATTTGACTTCAAATGTTTGGAAAAATGGATCGGCTGAACAACATATAAATATTGTATTATGTTGTTGAGCTTTCAAAATGATAGGCATTGCCACATTAAAAGTGCAATTATGCAATTACCGGGTTTGGCGCAGCAATAAATAGTTAATTAAAAAAATCTAGTCGGGCATTACGATTGCCCGTAATAATATACTACCGCAGAGTTTATGTTTTTGTCTATGGTTTAACCAATCGGCGGAACCACAGACATCTAAACCTGCTTACGTCAAACCTCTTTTACAATCTTCTTCCGTCGTCTAATCCTATAATCTGTAACAGGTAGATGATTATCCAATTTTAAAGGATTACAACTAAGTAATGATTGGCACATCTGTGTTGTCTTAAATGGGGTAACTTCTTTGTAGGAGAAAGTTTTTTTTTTTTGCGTAGTGGTGTTCGTGATGATCGGAATATTTTTACTACCATCGGATTTATTATTCACTATTGCAACATATCAGCGGGATTGTTGTGGATTAAGAGGTATTAGATATTCTAGAGGAGCAGTGGTGGCCCAGTGGTAACGGCCGCGACTTACGAGTTGTAGGTCGTAGGTTCGAACCTAGCCAGGCACTTTACTCTGTGTAAATAATTCCATCACCACTGCTCTCAAAACGGTGAATGGAAAAATCGTGAGGAAACCGGCATGTCCTGGAACCAAAAATTCGACGACATGTGACATCTCCCAACCCGCACTGGGCCCGCGTGGTGGATTATGGGCTCTTCCTCCCACTGAGAGGAGGCCTGTCTCCCAGCAGTGGGAACATTAAAAAAATTCTGTCGATTGAAAAATCAGCTTTGAAAATAATAAATAATATAACCAGCTTATTATTGTTTCACTCCACTGCAAAGGCCTCTTCTCATACAAATAAGGCACGAGCATTCAACACGCTTGCTCAAGACGGGCTGGTAATTACAATTACTTTTACCGTACTGAAACAATAAATTCTTCCTACTTAATCTACCAAAACTCTCGGTAAAACCTTTAATCTTGCACAAAAACGTCCCCTCCTCCAATAGCTCACTCCACTCCATACAATCGACAAAATAAATCTCTAACAAAAATAATAACACACTAACGTTACGCGACGCCAGACCACCGCGGTGCCCGGATCCTGCACTCACACGTGCGCTCATAATACAGTGGAAGCTGACATATCGAGTTACATCGCCGTTTTGTTGTGAGTTTATAGTAAGTAGGTATGGTACGGTAGTGTAATGTATATGGTGTGTTTATCGGTGGACACATGGTCGGTGGTGGTTACATTTATTTTGTGTTGAGAACTTAATTTGTATGACCAGAAGGCCAATTCTCGTAATTTAAAACGTTCAAAATCTAGTCGCAGTCTCATCTCGGGGACCAACAAATGTCAAAAACTTGTCAAAATGTAGGGAAATTAGAGGTATTTTTGACTGAGAGCAGACTGTGAACGTTCATACAATTACGAGAATGGCCCCTCTGAATTATGAACGTAAACGAAGCAAAAGGAGTTTGTGAGTTTGTAAGGACCGTAGCAGGTGAGTTTATGGATCTTAATTTTACATAAAAAATCTGGAGATAATAGCTGAATTCACGTAAAACACAGAAACATGTAATCTAAATGAATGAATGATCAACTAATTGAAACTACTGTAGGTCATCTAATAATAGAGATACTGCCCTTTTCCTAACAAACTCCAAGTTTTTGCGAAATCGCAAAAACTTGGAGTTTGTTAGGAAAAGGGCAGTATCTCTATTATTATCTTTAGAATATTTTTTCCTCTCTCTCCTTGGTACTGTGAAGGGCTACACAAGCCCTTCGGTATCGGGAGCAATAAAATCAAACAACGGTTTATCTCGTAATGTTCAATAATTACGTATAAAATATATTACGTATTTTCATCTTTATCCTTTTGCTTGTCCGCCTAATCTCTTAACTTAAATCTTTTTTTTGTCTCGTGTTTATACCAAACACTTTTAGTAAACTCGCGGAGGTTGCATGTTACCACCAAATAGGCTATATCTCTACAGCGCCTAGAGATAGTCTTTTCCAGGTTAAAACTTTCCTAAAATAAGTTCTTCTTATTCTAAAAGTTTAATGAAAGGCATTTTTCTATGAAAGGTTGAAAAAAACCGATTAGCGCGATTTCTATATTTATGTCTGTAATGTATATGATGTACGTAATAAAGAATATTCTATTTTAGCGCGGCATCTCTGTTCCAAATTCAAAACAAGTGACAAAAGTGACAAGTCATAAACAAGATGATTGCCTCTGAGTTTTTTTTTACTGTCAGGCGTGGGAAGCTTCGTGAAGCTTCGTCGACTAATAAATAAATTAAATTACTCTTAACAATTGCGTGTTTACAGTTGTCTTTGTGTTTGGATAAGATTTATTGATTGATCTATACAGGATTAATAAAAAAAAATATTGCTGTTCAGTACATTTTGACCGCGTAGTTATTGCACTTTTCTATGAAACAGAGGATTTTTTTTTTGATAACCGACGACCAATTTTGACGCTATGGGGCCTAAACTCATGTGCTGAATCCATGGTTACAGTTTGCGCGTCGAAGTCCCTGCCACCCTGTATACTAATCTATACTAATATTATAAAGAGGTAAAATTGGTTTGTTTGTTTGTATGTATGTAGGGGCTGAAACTACCGGTTGGATTTGTAAAAATATTTTTGCATTTTATAGCCCAATTCTTGAGGAAGGCTATAGGCTATTTAACATCACGCTATGGCCCGTAGGAGCCAAGCAAAAAGAAAAAAAGTAAAACAAAGTGAAAGCGTGGGGAGGCGATGCGATGCGATGCGACGGGGTGGGTCGGGGAACAATAAATTTCACGCGGACGACGTCGCGGACAGAAGCTAGTTCTTCATAATTTGGTGCATTTTTTTGTGATTACACGTATATTTTATGTGGTTATTCCACTCTATAAGGTTAGGTAATGATAATTCATGTAGATACATCCGACACACCCTGGGTATTCTGCCGCGGCGCGCTAGCAACCTTTTTAATTCACTAATCTCTTTACCACAGCTAATCTAATCAAGCCAAAAGCTCTAGCTGACAAGTCAAGAGAAAGAGGATGCATACATAATTCCACTGCTGAGACACAGGCCTCCTCTCTGTAAGAGGGAGTGGGCCGTAATCCACCACACGGCCCCAGCGCGGGTTGGCATGTCGCAAGTCTTCGATTTTTTTTTGTTCTAAGACATGCCGATTTCCTCACGATGTCTTCCTTCATCGTTTTGAGTGCAGCCGTGATGACTTACACAAAGAAAAGCGCCTGGCTGGGTTCGACCTTCGACCTCCTAAGTCGGCGGCCGTTACTCTGGGCCACATTTCAAAAAGAGCTTCCAAAAAGATTTGATGCAGCAGCTGCTGCACTTTACAACACTAGAGATTGCGTATTTATTGCAAACATTGGCTCTCTGTTTAAGTAGTTACCTAGTTTACGCTTCGATATCTACAATGAGCCATGCAGTTATTAAAACAAGCAGAACAACAGTTTACCTTTTCTTTTTTATAAATATGAAAGGAAAAAAAAAAACATTTTAATCTATTCCAACGCTAACAGAACATCTCGAGGACACTCGAAGATTCAAATTACGAACTGTCATTTTTTTCCAACCAGCATCAAATTGCGACATTGCCCTTTTGCTGAATGAACGAAGATGGCGCGAGATATGCAAATTGTATTCATCGAGAATTTTATTGATTTTCATCCTTTTGAACCGCGATATGAAGTGTGCGCGCGCATAATGAGTTGTTTTGTTAAATGATAAAGTCTTAACGATCATTTTGAATAAATAAAGATAATGTGTTACTTTGGTTTGTTATTTCACACATGAGATGATTATTGAGACCGATGAAATATATTTAAGCCTTACGAAATAGTGTTTCGGACACACACGACCCCCATTGTAAAACCGGTCGGGAGGCGTATGTCCAGCGCGGTGAATGCTTATGCGAATCACGCACCCCCGGGTATAGGTAGAGGTGGAAGACCGCGGTGGTTTTAGCCGGTAAGAGAACCCCCACGATGTAGGAAGTCAAGGAAGTCATTGAGGATTTCCACCGCGAAACCAAAAAAAAAGTGAACATCTTCCGACAGAAATTATGTTATTGATGAAAGTTAAGATTTCCTCACACTACTGCATAATCGTATATGTAATACGCACGGCTACACATCAAGCTATACATAACCAGTATAAGGTGACTTCTGATTGTACGAAAAACCTATACAATGAGAGCTCAGCTAAAACTGGAAATGCATTGCTTGACGTGTAGCCGTGTGTACAGCGGGGTAATTGCGTAGCACACTAACAATAGCAATGACTTTAATTTTAACAGCTCAAGAACATTCATTGCGTTATTTACGTTGTTGAGGAGACACATTTTTCATACATATGAAGAAATGGATTAGCAATATGCTTCAAAATGATTCAGGTTGTGATTGATCGTTGGTTGCTGTTCTTTTTGTGATGATTAATAGCATAGACACTACTTTTACATATTTCAGAGCTGTGGCGTAATATCAATAAAAAATAGTAAATATTAATACTTAGGTTCTTTATAGTTTTTTTTAAACTTATAATATGTTGAAAATGGTAAATGGTATCTAGATCTTATCCGTGCTTAATGTTATATCTAGTTCTAGATCATCTTATGCTTCAAAATGATTCAGATTAAAAGTGTGTTACGCGATCATCGTGCTGGTCATAAAGTAAAGTACATTGCTAACCACCCTCACTATTACGATATAAAGGCGTTGCCAGTGATGTGTGGTTGACTTTACCATGTCAACCTAGGAGTTTGGGTAATGAATGGGTAAGCAGTGACTGAAGACTTTTTGCTCAACGGAGCTGCAAAGTCAAGATAATTTGTAGGACTGCAGCCCACACACAGTGACATTTTAACCTCGGTTACATCCCCCTCTAAGCCCATTAGAACATCGGGTATATGTATTTTGTAAAAATCCGACCGTGAAAACTTAAGTGAAGTAAGCTGTCATTCGGCACTATTGACAGCTCACTTCACCAAACTTTACACGGTGAGATTTTTACAACGTGGACCGGTAGATAATCTTTGACAACAACATTATCAATACACAATGCGTATCAATCGAATCTTGTCAAAACTATACGGGCGCAACGGTGTCTTCAGATTTGGTCATATCCTTAGGTTACGCGACGTTGTGTCAAAAATACGATTGTGGTTTGGTAAAACTATTTTTTTCCCCATCAGTACGTTATGTTTATATTAAAAAAGGGATATGTTTAAATATCCTCTAAAAACTTATCGACCGTAACGCAATGATGTACGCTTTTAAATTAATGAACCTCTACAAGCGTTTCGGGCTTCATTTGGCCTTTTTTCTACGATGCGATGATAGAGATACAGTTACGCAAATGTAACATAAACATTGTAAAAAAAAATTACAATAATACTTAGAAAAGCTTACCGAAAGTTACATGACGCGATGCTCAAGCCAAAAGCTTCGCCTGAAGAGTGACCATGAAAAAACAACAAGAACAAGTACCTAGTCATAAAATTAATATCAACAAGTTCTACAATGTAAGATTATGCGCAGTTCTAGTGTACAGTTTTCCTTGAAAGATAAAACAATTACCTACCTGTCGCCTCGAAACCTCCTACTTCACTACACTTTTAGAGTCATTACAATTGGCCCAGTAATTTAAACGATAAAAAACTCCTTCCTTATTATTATGATTTCTTACATAATAACCGCCCCTATTAATAAATAACCGCCCTGCCCTCAAGAATGACGTTTGATGACGTAATACAAGCGTGTCTTTTATTGTCAATGTATTTGTCGATGCCATTGTTAGTACCTGCCATTTGTTTTTTTTATTTCGGAAACGGACATAGGAAAGAAGGTGGATGCTGCCAGTATCGATTTGAACCTGTTCGCGTAAAGTGCAGTTTTATTATTTTATTTTTAACTGTTACCGCGTTGCAAAGTAGAGTGTTTTTTATTGTTTTATGGTTGTCTTGTAATAAGACGAGACAAAGAAAGTGCGGTTTTACAAAGAGATAATTAAAGACTCATTGGGGACAAGTTTTGAGATTTTACGGGTTGGCGGCATATTGAGTTTTTTTTTTAATTTTCAAAATGAAGTACCCGAGGCGGAAATTATTTGCTAAATGCGCATCTGAATATGATACGGTTTTGTGTAAGTATTTTTAATGTTTTCTTTTTTTGTGGTTATTAATATATATGAATTTATGACCTAGGTATTTTTTTTTAACAATTTAGATAATAAGTAACGAAAATTAAAAAACAACAAAAATCTCTTTTTTATTTTACACAAGCGCACCACACTGGCTAGCCGTAAAACAAAAATATTCGCGCGCAAAATTCGTAAATGGAACGTACGGAATCCGATCGGGCGCTAGTTTATGGCACTGTATAAATGACGGCCATATGTTGTTTGTCGCCAGTAGGGGTGGCATTTCTTTTAATAGAAATGGTGTGTACATGTATTTCTTACGATGAAATTCCCTGTTTTGTCAAAAAAATCGCAATAAAATGCTACGATGAGGTAAATTATGCATTCAGAACAGAAGTTTCAGTTAAGACGATGTAGGAGTGGAAGGTGGAAAATCGGGAGTTGCGGCGCAACTTGAAAGAGGCCTATTCGTAGTATGTCCAGCAGTGGACTATCATAAATGGGACTTTGTTGCGCCAATTCTACTCAGCTACGGCACTAGAAAGTGGTGAAGGGTGGGCGTCTTTGGGGACTCTTATGTAATTTTGAAGTTCAAAAAGTGCGGATTATATATATAATCACTTAAGAATTTATTGAGAGATGAGAGCTGCCGATAAAATTGAGTGGAATGGCGTGCAATAGGAGACGCCTATGTCCAGCAGTGGACTGCTAAAGGCTGATGTTGATGAAGAATTTCTTTAATAACATACTTAGATCCTAAGAAGATGTGTGAATATGCGTAGACTATAATTATTTTTCTTATAATATTCCTGTATAAAATATGGCTTGATTATATTATTAAAAGTAGAGGATTCTATATCATCTATAGCTATACTAATAATAAAGCTGAAGAGTTTGTTAGTTTGAACGGAGTAATCTCTGGACCAGTCGGACTTGAAAAAATATTTTTGTATTTGATAAATTACTTACAACTTTTCCTAAAGATTGGGCACCTTTAGGAAAAGTTATAAGTTATTTAACATCACGCTAAAATTCTTAGGAGCCTAGCAAAATCAAATAAGGTCAGAAAGAACACTAAGCGAAAACGGAGTAACAGCATGGGCGGGCAATGCGATGCGACGGGGTGGGTCGGGAGACCAAGAAACTTTACGCGGACAAAGTTGCGGGTAGAACGAAACTAGTGAAAATCAAAATCGAAAGTCATTTATTCAAATTAGGCTTTTCGAACGTCAAAATTACAAAAGACAGTCCCCTAAAACGCCCGCCCTTCACCACTTCCTAGTGCTTTCGCTGGAAAGAAGAAGTGACACAACAAACTCCCCAGCAGCACAGCTGTCTGTTCAGTTAGAAAATACTTCCTATCCTTCCTACTAATATTATAAATGTGAAAATTTGTATAGATGGATGGAAGGATGGCTGGATGGATGGATGGATGTTTGTTACTCTTTCACGCAAAAACTACTGACGGATTTGGATAAAATTTGGCACACAGATGGTTTATAACCAGAATTAATACATATAATACTTTTTATGACGAAATTCCCACAGGATTGAAACTTGTGCGGGTGAAACCCCGGGGCTAGTATAAAATAAAACAAGTAATCGTCAGAACAACGTCTGGTAGGCAACCCTAAGCGAGGTCTAGCCAATAACACTCAAGGGAGTGGTTTATTTCGAATAACTGTGATTGAGTTTATTACACTATTGCTGTCGGAGCTCATTACTATGCTTAGCACTTACCAATAATACACTACTAAGAAATCAGAAATTCTCATACAATGGAACATGTTATTTGAAGTTACGAATATGAAGAAATATGGAATGAAATTGTAATGTTTTGTGAAATAAATCCATCACCAAACAACAGACAGTGGCTTTACTTTACAGTGTAAAATATTTCATCTATCAAATATGAGGAAAGTCCTAGAACCAAAAATTCAAAGACGTGACATCTACCAACCCGCACTGGGCCCGCGTGGTGGATTACGGCCTACTCCCTCTCACTGAGAGGTCCTGTGTCCCAGCATAGAGGACAAATTATAGGGTGATTATGTTTATGCAAACAATTTTCCGTCGGAAAAATAAACAAATTATATAAAATGACTAAAATACATTATACTAAATTAGCGAGTTGCGAAGGACGGTGTTGCTTTCATGCTTTCAAACACAATATCACAAAAACAATACAAATTAAAAATGTTATTTTGACACAATATGCATTGGAATTTACTGATATCGATAAAAAGTGCTCCATAAAAGATATTTGCATAGATTGATATTTTATTTAGGTTAGACTATATACTTCCAGGTTGCTCTTTATAAGTCCAGAAAAAATCTGACTATTTTATCCACAATACAGTATAGATAATACAATCAAATCTGCCTAACCTTTTCCCAATTATATTGTGGTCGGCTACAAGTCTAATCGGCTGAAGCTGAATACCAATATTTTACATGGAACGACTGCCTATCTACCAAGGTAACCGACCTAGCCCGAAGAGTGACCAATTTTAAGTGGCAGTGGGCAGGGCACATTGCTCGCAGAACAGATGGCCGATGGGGCCGAAAGGTTCTGGAGTGGCGACCGCGTACCGGAAGACGTAGCGTTGGAAGGCCTCCCACAAGGTGGACCGACGACCTTGTGAAGGCCGCAGGAACCCGTTGAATACGAGAAACACAGAACCGGTCGAAGTAGAGGTGCTTGGGGAGGCATATGTCCAGCAGTAGACGGCTTTTGGCTGAAATAATGACGATGATGACAGCCTATCTAAACTCTACAATCCAATTACTGGGTAACACGATACTGGTTGGTAAATCTGTTAATAAAGTATAAAACAATGATAAAAATAACTCTACTTATGTACGAGTACACCCCAAAATATAACAAGAAGATAGATACAAAATAATCCTAGATAAAATACCTCCACCATTTTGTATCCATCTCCGCGTCACAGGCATCATTTGTAAGCATTAGCACTACGCTTCACTTGAATAATTCATCACGATGTTGTTTTCCCGCCAAAACTCTATGGTATGTTTTTTTTTCTGAAGCAAAGACTGGAGTGCTTTCAGCCTCCATGCTGTTATAAATATGCATGCGATATCGTTAGCGTGGATGATAATTTTTTGAATGTATAATGGCGTCATTAATTTTGGCGTGGCGTAGGTCAGGGATGTTATTTTTACTTTATGATATCTGTGCGAGGAGTTTTATTTACATTTATTATTTTTTTTAGGAATTCGAATTAAAAATGATTTTCAATGTCATTCTTTCAAAGAATATTAATTACATAAAATATTTACCGTTGGGGTAGACGTGATCTTGAGTGGAGCTGCATCCGGTTATACTGGAAGCCGAAGCCAACATAGTTGGGAAAGGGCTAGGCATATTAATTAATTAGATCAGTCCTATGTAAATAAAAGTCCTCTAGACTGAATTGCAGCCATGGCGATGAGTCTCAGCGGAGACCAGCATACGGCGCGGGAGATATAGTGCAGGCGGGTGTGCGCAGACACAGGTGCACTCGATCTGCCCTCACTCTCATTGTCCAATGGGACGGCAATTCAACACAACCCGAGAGAGATCAGCCGATCAATTCTGTAAAAATCTCACCGTGAAAAGTTGGATGAAGCGAGCTTAGAGTGACCTGCCGGTCGATTCTGTAAAAATCTCACCGTGAAAACTCAAGTGAAGTGAGCTTGATGTAAGTTGTCAGTAGTGTCAATCCCTAGCATTATTTGGAATGACAGCTCACTCCACGCTCACTTCACCTAAGTTTTCACGATGAGATGGTTACAGAATCGCACTGCTGTCAATAGTGTCAATCCCTAGCATTAGTTGGAATGACAGTTCACTCCACGCTCACTTCACTTAAGTTTTCACGGTGAGATGGTTACAGAATCGCACTGCTGTCAATAGTGTCAATCCCTAGCATTAGTTGGAATGACAGCTCACTCCACGCTAACTTCACCTAAGTTTTCACGGTGAGATGGTTACAGAATCGCACTGCAGTTGCAGGAACAACGGATTCACGTGCTTTCCGAGGCACGGGGGTATCACACTGCCAACTTCCACACTCCAGGCTGTTACTAAGAGATCCCCAATGGAAAGACCCACTTCGCTCGACCTGGGAATCGAAACCAGGACCTCACGCTCAGCAGTCGCGCTTGCGACCTGCACCCCAATTGCGTAACACACAATCAATCGGAATCTGAATCATTTTGAAGCAAATTGCTAATCCATTGCTTCCTAAGTTCGAAAAATTTGTCTGCTCAACACGCAAATAACGCAATGAATGTTGTTGAACTGTCAAAATGAAACCGATTCCGATTAATCGTGTGTTACTCAATTAGGGTCCTGGAGACCAAAGGGACAGTCAGTTGCAGTCCCATGTAATAAGCGCTTAAAAAAGCCAAAAAAAATGCCTAATAAAACCTTTTTTGTTCCAGCCTGTCGCAAAGACAGCTCCCGTCCCTTGGACGCAGCTGCCATCATGAAAGAAAAGAGCAAGAACGCTGCCCGTTCCCGAAGAGAGAAAGAGAACGCAGAGTTTCTGGAGCTGGCCAAGCTTCTCCCTCTGCCGTCGGCGATCACGTCACAGCTGGACAAGGCGTCCGTCATAAGACTGACGACGAGTTATCTGAAGATGCGGCAGGTTTTTCCTGATGGTGAGTTTTATACTTTTATCCAACTTATAACATTACCTATACTAAATGAGACAGTTTGGAAGGAAGAGAAAGATATGTTGCGTCGACCCCAAATAAATTGGGATAACGGCAGGAGAGTGATGAATGATGAGTTTGGATGCTTGTTAGTTTCAGTGTTTGTGAGTTTGTCGAGTGAGATCGGATGTTGGTGACTTTGAGCGTTTGTGACTTCGGGCGTTTCCAAGTTTGGGGGTTTGTGAGTTTGGACACTTTGGATATGGAGAGTTTGAGCGTTTGTGAGTTTGGGTGTTAGTGAGTTTAATTGGTTGTTTGTTTTATGAGTCTGGCTGTTTGTGAGTTTGGGCGAGTGTTACGCAATCGCAGCTGAATCGCCATAATGAAGGAGAAGAGTAAAAATACTGCTGAGAAAGAGAACGCCAAGCGCTACTCAAACTTCTCCCTTCTTCAAACTTCTGCCGTCAGCGATCACGTCACAGCTGGATAGGGCGTCCGTCACCAGACTCACGACGAGGCATTTGGGACAATTAGAGGTTATATTAAAGACAATGTAATAGTAATCAAAGTATTGAGTATGAATATGGATGGCTGTAAGAGTAAATAAAAAGTCCTTCAGACCGAATCTCGGCCATGGCGATTAATCTCAGCGGAGACGAACCTTCGGTGCGGGCAGTGCACAATCAAGAATTTCCCAATGGATAAACCCAATAGCACTTTGCCCGACTCGGGAATCGAACCCAGGATCCCACGCTCAGCAGTCGCGCTGGCGACCACGACACCAACGGAACAGTCAAACGGCGGCTTTAAGAGTAAAGACCAAAAACAATTCCTTTACACCTCTGCCCCTTCAAGGAATAAGTACTTATTACAGGCCTTTTTATTTTTTTGAGGATGGGAAATCATCAAATGGCCCCTCGGACGATCCCGCTGCCCAAGTACCTACAGGACTAACATTACATTCCTTTCTTCCCCCCAGGTCTTGGCGACGCATGGGGCGCCGCCCCACCTCCCCCACAGCCGCGAGAGCTTTCAATACGAGAGCTAGGCTCCCACCTACTGCAGACCCTGGACGGCTTCATCTTCGTAGTGGCTCCTGACGGCAAGATCATGTATATTAGTGAAACGGCGTCTGTACATCTTGGGTTAAGTCAAGTAAGTACTGTCTTACACAGTAAATGAAATAGACGGCACGGTTGGCGCAGTGGTTAAGCGATTGACTGCTGCGCTGCGTGTCGCGGATTCGATTCCCGCACGGAACAAATATTTGTATGACCTACAATTAGTTGTTCCGGGTCTGGCTGTTTGTGTATGTGAGTTTACATGTCTCTAAACGCACCCACGACACAGGAGAAATTCCTAATGAGGGGCAACGTTTTTATATATAAAAAAAAAATTATAAGTTCGAGTAGTAGTCAAGAGAAGGCCCATTTAGGCATTTAGAAATAAAAAAACGGGCTTTTATTTCAGCATTAATGTATGTGACGCCTAGTGTTATAAAAATTGACATAAGAATGTCAAAGATTTTACTACTAAGCAATTTTTTTTTTTGTATAGAGCATCTCGCAGTTCAACCTATGAGGTGGTCGTCTGCTTAATCGAGCTTGCCTGTGGATGCCTCAATAAACTAAGGCCTCCAGCGCACAACTTAGCTTAAAAATAAGCTGCCTTGTATTATTTATATTTATATTTTTGACTTTAAAGTTAGTTAAATTCGAACCTACAACGGCCTGCATAATTGGAGAAGGTTCGATTTTCGACTTTCCCGCACAGTATAAATACTTGCATTGGGTCTCTAGCCATTTGTATTGGGATTTGTCGTTAAAGCCACAGGGAAAAACTTTACTCACACGCAGTCATCTGCCTATCCTTATACAAACCTGATGGTCATGTCTTTCTCCTGTTTTACTATCGACTTTCCCACAGGTAGAACTAACAGGAAACTCGATATACGAATACATCCACCAGTCAGACCACGAGGAGATGACGGCAGTGCTCAGTCTACAGCATCCCCACTCGTACCTACCACACCAGTATCCTAGCCTCGGGTGAGTACAGTATCCTAATCTTTTGTATTTTGTTTTTACATCGCAGACGACGGCAATTAAGCATCGAACTGATCTTGTTCGTGATTGGTCAAATCGGTTCAACTTGTTCTGCTGGAGTAGATAGAGTACACCATAAACACAGGACTGAGCAACTGAGATTTCAGGTGCGACTGAACTAACGTGTTCGCACCGCTATCCATGTATAAATAGCGAGTATCGACATGGAGGTATCGAGATAGCGACCGCGACCGCGAGCGTCAAAATCAAAATCAAAAGTCATTTATTCAAATTAGGCTCAGAATCAGCACTTTTTGAACGTCAAAATTACAAAAGACAGTCCCCCAAAAACGTCCGCCCTTCACCACGGTATCGCTGGGAAGAAGTGGCGCAACAAACTGCCCAGCAGCACATCTTCAGCATTTAATTTCCCTTAGCTCAAATTAGTTCCCATTTTTTAAACACCTGCAGTGCGATTCTGTAACCATCTCACCGTGAAAACTTAGGTGAAGTGAGCTTGGAGTGAGCTGTCATTCTAACTAATGCTAGGGATTGACACTATTGACAGCTCACTTCACCTAACTTTTCACGGTGAGATTTTTACAGAATCGATCGGCTTATGGTTCCCGATTAGGTGTGTTAAAATATAGTTTACCAGACTTGTAAGTAATAATTATTCTTTGTCAGGTACCCAGTAGGAGGTACGTGGGGCCCAACAGTGGACATCGAGTGTGAACGAGCCTTCTTCATAAGAATGAAATGTGTCCTCGCCAAGAGAAACGCCGGTCTCACTACATCAGGGTATAAGGTAAGTGTTTTGACTAGTTCTTCGTATTTGTATTGTTTTTGAAAAACGGAACCCCTAAGATCACTTCGTTGTCCGTCTGTCAAGACCCTTTTTCTCAGGAACGCGTGGAGTTATCAAGTTGAAATTAATATCAAATTCTCAGGGCTGTAATCCCTTGAAGTAGTAAAACAATCAAACTTCAAAGTAAAAGCATTCAAAAGATACGGACGTTTATGTTCCGTTTATGCCGCATATTTTGACACTCGCAAGGGAATCAATACTTATAAGAGTACTTCCCGTTGGCCTAGAATCATGAAATTTGGCAAGAAGCAATGTCATGTAGCAAAAGTAAAGGAAAAAATCTGAATACCGTAAATTTGTAGTTACATGCCTGCAAATTTTTACGGTGCGCGAATACGACTCGCATCAGGTGGCGTGCATTGCATAAAGGCATATAAGCAGTGCCTACCACCATAATCCTGTCAATTACATTTTAGTGTGTGTGCCTCACAATTAGGAAACTCACTAAATTATCATACCTAACAAAAAACAAAATCTTCACACAAACCCGCGCGGCAGTAGGCAGTCGCCAGACGGCCTACTCGGCTCCCGTACTATTCACACATTGTCATTAGTCTTTACTCGTTCAAGTTAATACGACGAAATTAAATTCCTGCCTACCTATTCTGAAAACCAATGCACGCCACTGACTCGCATTTGACCGGTTTTTTTATATTGTTTAAGTTCAGTAGGTCTACTAATTTAGGTCCTAATTTTCAAAATTTTGATTTCTCATTTTCAGACGGGTAAATCCAGAGTATTTACCCTAAAGGAAATCCCCGATTACCCAAGCCCATAGTTCTCTAAAACCCCTTCGATTAATACCAATACTAATAAAACATCTTCTCCCCTTATGACCCCACGTAGTCCCCATTATTGTCCCCGCTAATTCCCCCATTCCGTATGTTAGTACAATCGAGTGTGAACAATGCCCCTTCGCTTTGAATAATGCAACGCGTGCCAGTATTGTTTTAAGCATTTGTTTTAAATTGAGCGAATAAACATACTGAGACCATAGTTTTAAGAAATTTTTGACAGATTATTTCGACAGTAGTGGGAACTGGAGAGAGCGTTGGTGGCCTAGTGGTACCTAATGGCTCGACTTGCCGAGTTGTAGGTCGTAGCTTCGAACCCAGGCAGGCGCGTTACTTTGTGTAAATAATTTCATCACCAGTGCCCTCAAAACGGTGAAGGAAAACATTGTGAGGAAACCGACATGTGCTAGAACAAAAAATTCGAAGATATGTGACATCTACCAACCCGCACTGGCCCCGCGTGGTGGATTACAGCCAACACCCTCTCACCAAGAGGAGGCCTGTGTCCCAGCAGTGGGAACATTACAGGCTGATTATGAAGTGGGAGCTGGTAAAGGAAATACTCTGTGGCTTGAAGAGTATGGGTGCTGAAGTCATTACGGAAGACATTTCCGCTTTGTCTCTGGATGGCAACGCGGTTGCGATGCCTCTTATATAGCAAATGTCTATAGCCGACAGTGACCACATACTTATACTATTTTTTTTTTAATTTCCTGGATCTAAAAATATTCTCAAGCGCATAATCAGCCTATAATGTTCCCACTACAGGACACAGGTCACACAGGCCTCCTTTTGGTGACAGGGTGGGCCGTAATCCACCACGCGGGCCCTGTGCGGGTTGGTGTATGTCACACGTCTTAGAATTTTTGGTTCTGGTCTAAGACGTGCCGGTTTCCTCACGATGTTTGTCCTTTACCGTTTTTGAGAGCAGTGGTGATGAAATAATTTACACAAAGTAAAGCGCCTGTCTGGGTCGTCGTGGTAATTCGCGGCCATTACCACTGTGCCACCACTGCTTCCTAACATACCATCAGGTGTACCTAATAACATAAAAAAAAATTAATTAAAATTCAAACCCCGTCCCTATCTCACCGATGACATTAACTTCAGGTTATACATTGTTCGGGGTACCTCCGAGCGCGGCGCTTCGGCGAAGGTTCGGCACCTCTCGGCCTCATCGCGGTCGGGCACTCGCTGCCGCCGTCAGCCGTCACAGAGCTGAAACTACACTCCAATATGTTCATGTTCAGAGCTTCGCTGGATATGAGGCTGATATTTTTGGATGCCAGGTATGTGGGGACTTGTTGTACAGACGCCAGCAGTCAAGCTACCCGAAACTGTCAAATTTTCCCAATCAACCTTGAACCATAATGGTTTATCGATAAAGTTGAAAATCTATTAAAGAAATTTGACAGATTGTTAGTAGCTTGATGTGCTGTGCTGACGTCTCACTTAACTTTTTACAGCTAAATAGCGACCTATTGGAATAATCGATAGATATATAAATAAAATGCTTCGGCGCAGGAGATATTATAGCTATCGCATTCGTGTATACGCAGACACAGGTGCACTCTCTCTTCCCTCACTCTCATAGTCCGATGGAACGGCAATTTGACACGGGTGTCACGACGACCAGAGTGAGGTCAGGCCACAATATAAATATGAACTGAACTGTGATCAGGCGCAGGGGCAACGGCTTAACAAGATTTCGATGCACGAGGGTATCACTCCGAGCTGTAACTAAGAAATTCTCATTGGGAAATCCCAATAACACTTTGCCCGACCCGAGAATCGAACCCAGGACCCCACGCTCAACAGTCGCGCTTGCGACCACGAGACCAACAGGGCAGTAATAGTTTATTACTTACCTAATATCTATCAAAGATAAATCAGAAATCAGTATTATTATTATCTTTATTTTATTATTATTATATCGTATTACCTTAACTGAACAAATGCTTCCGGGAATGCGGTTACTTATGAACATCTTATCTTAAAATAAGATAAAATCCCACTCACCGGGCCCACACGAAATCTAGTGCTGTAAAACCACTACACAAATACTATCGACAAATAAAAATCGCAAAAAAACAACACAATTCAAGCTACAATAAACAATTTGATGCGAGTGAATAAAATCAGCGTAAAGCCGTAACAGTGAGACGCCAAAACGATTTCACAGCCGTAACGTCGTGGGTAGTATCGATATGTTCTGTCGATTAGTACAGCACTAGTTAATTTTCTCGATGAGGACATTCTTTACAAAAAAATTAAGACTAGTAGAGACTTGCCAGCTTGGCAATTCTAGACTTCGGCAACTACAGATATTTTACTAATAAAAAACCTCTCCGGGAATCCTCTGGGGATTTAAATGCAAGTGCTCAGATGTACTATCGCCAAAATCTATATCTGACCACCGTAAGGACTTTTCCTGCTTGCAGCGCATATTATTAGTCGACCTAAAAAGGATCCTCTTTTGTTTTACTTACGGACGCAGCTGTGGTCATCATGTGCACGGGATTTTGTTTTCAAAATGATCAGAGGTACAGACGCCAGCAGGTCAAGCTACCCGAAACTGTCAAATTTTCCCAATCCACCTTGAACCTTAATGCTTTAGCGATAAAGTTGAAAATCTATTAAAGAAATTTGACAGATTGTAGTAGGTTGATGTGCTGGCGTCTGTACATTCTCGTAATTACAAGAACGTTCACAGTCTGATCTGTCTCAATCTGTCAAAAATACCTCTAATTTCCCTACATTTTGACAAGTTTTTGACGTTTGCTTGTCGCCGAGCTGAGACTGTGACAAGATTTTGAACGTTTTAAATTACGAGAATTGGCCTTTAGATATAGGTTTTGGCGATACATTAACGTGTAATTTAGTGTGCAAATAAGGAACTTATTAAATATGTACTGTCGACTTCCTCATTGGCCTGGTGCTGGCAAGCGGTACTGCTGAACACAAAATCAGCCTATAATGTTTCCGCCGCTGGGACACAGGTTTCGTCTCAGTGAGAGTGCAGGCCCAGTGCGCGTTGGTAGATGTCACATGTCTTCGAATTTTTGGTTCTAGGACATGCCGGTTTCCTCACGATATTTTCTTTCACCGTATTGAGAGCAGTGGCCATGAAATAACTTACACAAAGTAAATCGCCTGTCTGGGTTCGAACCTACGACTGAGCTACCACCGCTCCCTGGCATTACTTAAAACAATTTATTACTGTAAAAAAAACTATCATTTTATTCTTTGTGTAGGTCTCTCTCCACCAAGCAATTTTTACTATAGTTTTTATTCTAGCATTTTTCTCAAGTTTTACTTACAATTACATCCCATGTAAATCCATGAGATCCTTCAAGTCCTTACTCCTTAGCCACAGAGTCCTGCGCGCAATTCTACGAACCGCTAACGCGCATTGTTGAGCAAGGTTTACGCGGTCCTGATTGGCGTGAACTAATAAATGGTGAACTTGCGGCCAATGCGCCTGTCCACTACTTACGACACGGGAAATTTGGACTGGAGTGATTTATTTTACTTAGGCCTGTGTCGATGGTAAAATAAATTTTGCTAGGGAATTCAAATTCGATATTGTAAGTAGATATTTTATTTAAATTTCGTCAAGAAAGTTTTGAGTGTGAATGTGGACGGCTATACGAGTAGGAGGAAGACCAATAAAACGATGGATGGACTGTGTGAATAATGATATGGTTAGAAATGGGGTGACTACCGAGATGACGACTAATTGAAGAAAAAGACATGTTGCGCCGACCCCAAATAAATTAGGATAAGCTCAAGATAATGATGATGATGAATGATGAACATGAAATGTCAGAATTTAGGTGCACTGTTTCAATTTTATTTGTCGTTTCATTTGACGCTTCACCACAGAATAGTAGTTCCACTCTGGAAGTCAGCTCTACAGCCCCATCACCGTTAATTTTTTGCATAGTGATCTTTATTCGCGTTGACATAAGGTTGCTGTCAGAGGTAAAAATAACTGTGAAAGGACAGCACCCCAATTGCGTAACACACAATTAATCGGAATCTGAATTATTTTGAAGCAAATTGCTAATCCATTGCTTCATAAGTTCGAAAAATTTGTCTGCTCAACACGTAAATAACGCAATGAAAGTTGTTGAACTGTCAAAATTAAACCGATTCCGATTAATTGTGTGTTACGCAATTAGGGTGCTGTACGTATCCGATTAGTTAATAACATCTACTCATCCTATCGCAGTCCGCTGCTGGACATAGGCCTCTCCCAGGTGGCGCCACAACACATTATTATTATTATCATTTATTTATTCAGACTACGAATGCGGTCCATTGTGTTAGTAACAATCTTAGTTAACCTAAGTTAGTACTCAATAACTAAAACAGATCTGGTTCGATCCGCTAACGCCCACACAAGCGGACTATCTGCCCGGGCGGCGATCGCGTGCAGAATGATATTGGGACTGTCACGCAACCTGCGAAGTAACGAGGCTGCTTTCTTTCGCCATACTGCACAAAACTGACAGCGCGCGCGTCGGCAAACATCGCGGACGCACTGCAGAAGCGTGGTTGTCGCAAAAGCACCCTGAACGCATTGTTATATTGGATACGCAGAGCGTTGTAAGCCCTTTGGGTATATCTGAACCACAGGGCCCCCGAGTACAGTGATGTGCAATACGCCTTGGAAAGGGCTATTTTAACTGCGACTGCACATCGAGAGAAACTGCGGGCCAGCATGTTCGCACGGACTGACAACGCTCTGCGCTCCCTCTCCAAATCTGAATCGTCATTCAGGGTATCTGTTACCAGATGACCCAAATATTTAAACCCCCCACCCGCACCACCACCACCATCTTATCTTTTGACTGATAACGACTGCATTATTTACAAAATAACACGAAATAAGTCACAACCCGAGACAAGTCTGGGTTTGGGCCCGGCTAATGGCATAGGCTCGCCCGGTCGCCCCTTATTACATGGGACTTAAACATAACTGGTGAAATGTGGGTGTCCTACAGGTACACCTCTGCTTAACCCTTCGGGGAATATATGTGTCAAGTTATGTTACAAAATAAAAACTACATGTCGACAGTTATGGAAAACGCATAGGCCCTTGGCCTTGTTCGTTAGCCATTCAGTGTTATGAGTCGTTTGGTCACAGTGACGGTCGTTACGATTCACGCTGAATGAAATGCTAAGATAGTGACAGAGTGGACTCAAAATGTGTCGGAACCATTAGTGAATATCGTTTATAACGAGTTTATTTAAAGTTTTCTGCGTGGTCGATTCAATTGACGACGGACATTGCAATTAAAAACAGTTCAACCCATTGCGTAGCGATTTTAAATTCAAGCATTAAGTTTCGGGCCCATAAAATATGAATTACCTACTGTCGTGCTAGCGACACGATGGAGACGAACTCAAGCATGCTAGAATCATAAACCCATACTTATCTACCTAAAATCTAAAAACCGTGTGTCGTTCCCAACGTGTCGACACCACTGGAGAACGCACCGAGTCCTGCATTGTGTTGACCAATACAGAGTTATGCCCTGTTTCCAAGAAGCGCGTGAGTCGCCGGCTGTATGGCTCTGCGACTGTAGCGCTGCTGCGGTTATTTTCAACTATTAATTATGGCTGGCTTATTTCCATGCCCATCTGCGAATAACTACGAGAAAAACGTTAGTGTTGGGGAAGTTGGTTTATCGATATCGATAATTTAAAATTATTTACATATAGTTTTTGACGTGCATAAAAATCATTGTTTTCGGGACGTGTTTTTTATCAAATCAGTATTTATTGTTTTTTTCTATCTAACCTCCACTACCCAGTTACTGGGTAATGCGATACCTCTTGGTAAGACTAATTGCCAGATTTTCGGCTTTCTGACGACCCGTACCTACTGTCAACGGACTGTAGGTATGTACATCTCTACTTACCCGTTCGTTGAATAACAAGCGTGATGTTATAACACTATTATTACACAAACAAATCAACACGCCCACCTTCCAGGTACCAGGATAACATAGTTACAAGGATATTAAGTGTCAAAACATCGCCACCTGGGCCACAGATGTTGCAACATGACACCATAGATAACGTATTTGGACAGATAGCTAAGCTCAGCTCAATCTATGGACTTATGAGTTTGTCTATGAGATTCCCTTTTTTGGTTATCATTGTCTATGGTGAGTCATGTACACGGTGGGCCATGCTGGGATTCATTATGTAGAACTCTTTTTCTAGTAGTTGCAAATACGAATGCTACTGGGTCCTGGGTTCTATTCCCAGATGATAATCATCTGCTTAGCCTTGTCCCAATAACCTATGTTGGGGTCGGCTTCCAATCTAACCGGTTGGGGTGAATACCAGTACTTTACACGGAACAACTACTTAGCTTGCCTGGGTTCTATCCTCGAGTCGGAGTTAAAATTGGGGTTTTCTATTAGGAAATAGTCAGTAAAGCAGGTTGGGCCTGGGGTTAATTTTTGCACCGTTATGCTCATTTACACAAAAACTAGATAAATATACCTAATGTATAAATTTATATTATTCCTCGTTGGATTTTCAACTCTCGGCACTGGGCCGAACCTTGAAATTTCAACAGCACGCTTTTATTGTGTGCACACTTCTGCCTATCCCTTCGAAGAATACAGCGGTGATTATATAATAGTTTTATTTTGAAAAACACCCTTATCAAATTGTAACCCAACGTATTTTCACATCCCAAACACATAAATAGCTCTTAAGTCATTACAATAAAGTCTAATTTCATTTACCCCGACAAAAATTGAACGCACCAAAGCACATTGTTTTACCACGTTCCATCCTTCCGAAAATCGTCCCTCACTCTTATCACGTAACAATAAGGTCTAATTTCGCTTACCTTTGATAGAGATTAACTGCAAATATAAATTAGCGTTTAGTACGTGCTAAAGTGAGCGACTACGGGATCGCTTCCGTACTGTCAGCAAATTATGAAGTTTGCTGTTCGACGATATTTTATTACATAGATATTTGAATTTGCTTACGGAGATATGTTTTTGTTCAGACTACCAACATCATCTGCTAGCCTTTTCCCAACTATGTTGGGGTCGGCTTCCAGTCTAACCGAATTCAGCTGAATACCAGTATTTTGTTGGAGTATAGCAAAAACAAATCTATCTTACTTCAACACTATCGTCTTTCTCTTTCTTCCCATAAATATTATTTTTTTACTATCGAGCCTGCCCTTTACCACTTGACCAAAATCCTTACTTTCGCATAGCGACTGTACTACTCTTTTAGCCTTGTGTGGTCATCACACGTCTCACGTAATATTAGTAAACACACCTTCCAATATATAAATATAAAAGGATAATAAACGTATTATATAAGTCCTTATAACAAGTGTTTCCTTTGGTGCTCCTTCATTAACCCTAACATATTTTACTTGGAGCGATCGACCCATTCACTGGGTAATAGACTTTCGGGCTTCTGACTGGGTAGTCAGAAGCCCGAAAGTCTGACAACCAGTCGTTACGGATGTAACGATTGTCAAAGATCCACGAATGACAGCCGGGACTAATGGCTTAACGTGGTTTCCGAGGCACGGAAGGGTCTTGGTATGTAAAGATGGTCACCCATCCACAGACCAACCGCGGCAAGCATAGCTTCACCTGATCGATCGACCTGTGCGGCTGTTATTATTGTTTGTTTGTTGTTTCCACTCCCAGCAGTGGACACAGGCCTCCTCTGTGAGAGGGAGTGGGCCGTAATCCACCACGCGGGCCCAGTGCGGGTTGGTAGATGTCACATGTCTTCGATTTTTCTATGGCTCTTGGACATGCCGGTTTCCTCACGATGCATAACATACATTGTTTCATACTTACCTATATGTTCGTAAATAAAATTTGTCTGTTCAACAACGTAAATAACGCAATGAATGTTGTTGAACTGTCATTGCGTTATTTACGTTGTTGAGAAGACACATTTTTCGAACATATGAAGCAATAAATGTTAAAATGAAAGGTCACCCCGTCGCATCGCATCGCATCGCCTGCCCGCGCTATTACTTCGGTTTCGCTTAGCGTTCTTTACTTCGTTCGTTACTTTTTTCCTGTTTGCCCGGCTCCTAAGGGTCTTAGCGTGATTTTAAATAGCCTATAGCCTGTCTAGAGAATTGGGCTATTATATGCAAAAAAGGCTATTAAATCCGTTTGGTAGTTCGCGAGATTAGCGCGTTCAAACAAACAAACAAACTCTTCAACTTTATTACTAGTATAGATAATAGATAGATTAAAACACACACACATATGAGCATTCAACTAAAACTAAGAGTACTGCAGTTTTATTTGATATCCCCTCAAAAAAAAACATAGGGTAGAAATGTCCCAAAAAAAAAAACAATTTTTAGGATACGAAAAAAATCACGTCCCTTAAAACGCGAGGGGTTAAAACAAAGACTCCCCAAGTGGGGTATAATTGACACCCGTTGTCACTACCCCTGGGAGACCCTGGGGGACCGGGGTATTCATTGTCACCAAAGTATCGGATGTCCGTAGTTAAACAATGATCAATTAACTATAAAACTTAATAGCTATCTGTAATGGGTAAATTATTATTAAATTATTATGCACTTGCTTTTTAAGGGTGCCTACGGGACCACATTACTAACCCTCCACTGTCCGTCCATCTATCCGAGCGTCCGTCCGTCTGTCAGCGGGAGTATCTCATGAACCGTAATAGGGTAGACAGTTGAAATTTTAACATAGTGTGTATTTCTGTTGCTGCTTTAACAACAAATAAATAAAATAAAGTTTAAATTTAAGAGGATTTCCATACAAAAACCGTGTTTTTTCGGCGTTTTTGCCTTGTGGTACGGAACTCTTTGTGTGCGAGTCTGACTCACACTTGGCTGGTTTTTTTTTTCTCTAAGGTTTACTCTGAAGCCTATTTGCAAATAAGGGTTAATTAACATTAACACTGATTTTATAAACGGTTTATAAAACAGTTTTCTATATTCTGTTCATTTTGTGATAATCTGTACCTATGACACTATGCACGGACAATATCTAGATACAATTTTAATAAATTAACAAAAAAAGAATCCTTTCGAGTGATATTATACGCCACAGCTCTAAAATATGTAAGAGTAGTGTGTGTGTGTGTAGTTTAATATGTAAAGTATGTGTAGTAGTAGTATCAACCATCACAAAAAGTACAGCGCCCTACACGATAAACCACAATCTGAAGAATTTTGAAGGATGTTGCTATTTTGCTTCATATGTTCGAAAAATTTGTCTGCTCAACAACGTAAATAACGCAATGAATGTTGTTGAACTGTCAAAATTAAAACCATTACTACTGTTACCTACTGTGTTATGCAATTACCCCACAGTGTATGGGAACCTTAACACTAGTTCTTATGTTGTAACTTGTAACCGTTATCTTATAACGATAAAAATAACAAGAGTTACCGTTAATTATTTATTACGTTATTTGAGTTATGCTCACAACGTTATCTGTCGTAACGGTTAAAAATTAACATGTTAAAAACGATTACTGAGGGATTATTGAGGGTTTGAAAAGGTTTCGTCTCTTGTAATGTTAAAAGAATCAAGATAGATAACTCTGTTGACATACAATGTCGAACAACGGTACAAGCGACCGCACATAGGTGTAACACTTTTATCTTGAGCTGGCTTAGCATAGGCAAGATTATGCTGGTTATATTACCACTGACGGGCGGGCTGTATTTGTAAACTTTGAAGGGACATCAAATATAACGTTAGCTCTATGATAAATAAAAAGGAAAATTGGAGGAATGAGTTTAGACCCCATAGCGTCGAAATTTTTCGTCGATTATTAAAAAAAATCTGTTTCATAGAAAAGTGCAATACCTACGCGGTCAAAATGCTACTGAAAAGCATTTTTTTTTTTTATAACCATCCATGGTTACAGTTTGCGCGTCGATGTCCCTGACACCCTGTATACAGAAAGTATAATTATAAAGAAGGTAGCTTAGATTCTAGGGTTAGAGGCAGATCCACGTAACCTCAATCTATCAATCAACTCAACCTATCGCAGTTCACTGCTACACATAGTTCTATCCGCCTGGTCTATTCTGTGAAAATCTCACCGTGAAACCTTAGGTGAAATGAGCTCAAATTAAGTTGTCACGCCACCTTTATGCTAGGGATTGACACTATATTGACATGACAGCCCACTTCACCTAAGTTTTCACGGAGAGATTTATACAGAATGGCGCCGCTGTGCTGCGCCACAACACCCTGCCCTCCGCCTTCCGCATCCAGTCTGTCCCAGCCACCTTTTTGAGGTCGTCTGTCCATCCAAAGTGAACAATTATTACATAGAGAGAGAGTCATCTAGCTGGGGGCGTCCCACACTACACTTGCCGACGTATCGGCCTCCACTCCAGGACTCATCTGCCACGTAGCGTAACTGTAATAATTTTATATAACTCAAATAAAGTTTAAGAATTTTCGTTCAACTCGATGTAGTAACTTTGCCATTAACGCAAATCAAAATAAGAATTGTAAAAAACCTGAAGGTTCTAGAGATTTGCTCGACTTTTGACGATTGATATAGTCACTTAATGCTGTATTTTGACAAAAAATAAGATCTGTCAGCTTCTGACAGAATTGCTTGAGAAATACGGTGTTGATCGTCTAAAATCGATAAAATCTGTAGATATCTAAACTTTTGGCGACCTGCGTACTTAATAACCCCCTTTTCCAGCCTTTAAGTGAAACAAAACACTCTCTAAACAAAAATCCAATCACCATTTTTTCTACCCAATCAAGCAAGCATATTGTTTATCAAGCGCAAAAAGCGTAAAAACTGTTGACGCTCAAAAAAATATTTCGTGTCACTTCCGGCAATTATCATTGCAAAAAACCAATGCGTGTCAAAGGGACCGACCCCTGGTACTCCAGTGTTAAGGGTTAACTAATTACCGAGGGGACTGCTCTACAAGGGTTTCGAGGCGTCGTCGTCGCGAGTTTGATTTCAGAGTTGTTTTTATGGAATAAAGTAGGAAACTTGTGATTTTGTCTTTTGTGAGTTTTGATTATGTAATAATTGATGCTATGGTGATGAGGCTGTAGATTAAATACAGGGATGTGAGTTCCCAGCAAAAATATAAACTATTTCCGGATCAATAGGTCCGACAACACAACTAAGTGATGACGTCAAAAGCAGCAATCAACATACTAATAGCAATCACTGTCCCTTATCTATATATATAAAAATCAATTGCTGTTCGTTGGTCTCGCTAAAACTCGAGAACGGCTGGGCCGATTTAGCTGATTTTGTTTTTGAAATGTTTGTCGTAGTCCAGGGAAGGCTTAAACGGTCAGAAAATATGGAATAAGGAGTAGGGTAGGAGTAGTATAGGAGTAGGTTAGGAGTAGTGTAGGAGTAGGGTAGGAGTAGGGTAGGATTAGGATAGGAGTAGGTTAGGAGTAGGGTAGGAGTAGTGTAGGAGTATGGTAGGAGTAGGGGGTAGGGAGGGTGTAGGACACCACGCGAACGAAGTAGCAGCTAGAAATAATTTATACGGCGCAACAACGTTTGCCGGGTCAGCTAGTACCAAATAAATATCATACTTATCATAGGTTACGCCGTTGGTCCCGCCTGTCATTGTCATTCGTAGATCTTTGACAGCCGTTACGGGTAGTCAGACGCCCAACATTCTTACAACCAGTCTTACCAATAGTTATCGTGTTACCTAGCAAATGGGCTGTGGAATTCAGATAAGAAGTCGCTCCATGTAAAATACTAGTATCCAGCTGCATCCGGTTAGACTGGAAGCCGATCCCAATATAGTTGGGAAAAGGATGGGTCGATTGACTTGGGAATAGAATTATGCCGTCACAAGGCGTTATGCCAATTTCTCGTTCAAGTAATAGAGCCATTTAGTAAGAAATGGTATTGGGTCTTCTCAGGAATTCTCAGGACATTGGTACTTATATTTTTACTTTCACTCGTGCCTCTCGTGGAGGCTTTTGATGCACCTAAGTTGTCATAGCAATGTATAGTGTAACGTGTGTGCTAACAGTTATTCCGTTATTTCCAGGGTGGCATCGTTAACGGGCTACGAGCCTCAGGACCTGATCGAGAAGACGCTGTACCACTACATACACGGCACCGATGTCTTACACATGAGGCACTCGCATTGTACACGTGAGTATTAAGAACAACTATGAATATACTGAATGGCGACATATTCGCCAAAAATGTAAACAAACATGAGTTTATGGAAAAATAACTTTAATTCCTACACAATAAAGTTCAGTTTACGCTACAACTTCAACCTTTTTATACCTTTTTAAATAGTGCTAGTCACTCTGAAATCAACTTAATCTCCATTAAAATAAAGTTGATATTTGTTTAACCTGTAATAACGTCAATTTGAAACATAAATAAAATTTGAATATAGAAAAATATTGAACAAAGGGAATCATCATCGTCATCCTCCTGCTCTTAACTCAGTTCGTTTAGATTCGAAGCTGCACATCTGTCTTCGTTTTCCAATACATCCTATCTGCTCTTAACACGCACGGTAGCATTACCCAAAAGATACTGTGCTTTTGTGAAAATTAAAAGTTTTAGGAAAGCATTGAACAGCGCCCTAATTGTTTAACACACTGTCAATCACAATGTGAATCATTTTGTAGGATATTGCTAATCTATTGCTTCATATATTCGAAAAATTTGTCTGCTCAACAACGTAAAAAACGCAATGAATGTTGCTGAACTGTCAAAATGCAATGTTATATTGCATACATTGCTACTGTTACCTGCTGGGTTTCGCAATTACCCCGCTGGTTAATCTTGTTGCCAAAAGAATTCCTTAAACTAAGCTCAGAATACAGAATTCTGAGATACTGAGCCATTTTATTTGTTCATTCAGTTAATGAAATAACAACAGCCAATTGTAAATAAGTAATTCATTACTAAACAAAATGTTCTGACAACAGATCATATACGCTTTCAGGACCTGTGAGGCTAGTGGGTAAACTATAGGACAGATTCGTTTGATAACGGCGAATATTTTGCGAACTTGCTTTACCTTTTGTCTGGCTTGTCATATTTTGGACATTTCCTTTACATATTATACTAGCTTTTGCCCGCGGCTTCGCTCGCGTTAAGAAAAATTGACAAAGTTTCATTCATCATCTATTTTATCCCCTTGGGGGTAGAATTGATCAAAATCCTTTCTTAGCAGATGCCTACGTCATAACATCTACCTGCATGCCAAATTTCAGCCCGATCCGTCCAGTGGTTTGGGCTGCGCGTTGATAGATCAAGTTATTATATTTAGATTTCTGTTCCAGTATTAACAAAAGGTCAAGTCACCTCTCGCTACTACCGCTTCCTAACAAAGAGTGGCGGCTGGGTGTGGATGCAGAGCTACGCGACCATCGTGCACAACTCTCGGTCTTCGAGACCACACTGTATCGTCTCTGTTAATTATGTACTAAGGTAATTACTTAAACACGCTGTTATTATTGTTGTGGCATTTTAGTTTTATTTTATTTGTAAGGGAACACAAACAGTGGTAGATCATATCTTACTAATATTATAAACGTGAAAGTTTGTATGGATGGATGGATGGATGTTTGTTACTCTTTCACGCAAAAACTACTGCACGGATTTGGAAGAAATTTAGCACACAGATGGTTTATAACCAGGATTAACTTAAAGGATACTTTTTATTGATGACTAACCTCATTTGAATGGGTAAAAAACCCCGCTGCCACAGCCTATCAAAACCAAGCAATAAAAAAAAAACAAACAAATTAACTCAACTCTTTTCTTCCAGTGACATTGAAGAGAAGCATCTTATCCTAAACATCAGCCAAGGCGCGCCGAAGCACGTCAACAACGTGGACTGCCCCACGCCGTCCCACGTCCCCACCACCACCACGTCACCACAAATGCCCCACGTCCGACACACAGAGAAAATCAACCCTGCACAAGTTCCCGAAAGCGAGTACAGTGATTCCAGTGGGGGCTACACCTACCCGGAGTACATCCCTGTAATACCCCCTTACGAAACCCAAGAAGAATACCACCAGCAGAATGGCTCATACCAGGAAATCTTCTACGAAAATTACACAGACACCAATGAAATTTTACCAAACTATGTCAGCTACCCGCAAAGTCAACGACCATTTTCTGCTAGCTCGTCCTCTTGCAGCTCTATAGAAGGCTCCGAAATCCCCAACCAGTATAACTACACGAATTTAATATCGTTTTACGGTCATAATCAGAATCAAAATGGCAGGCCTGTGGTTGAGAATTTTAACGGTAGTTTCGGTAAAATGGCGGCCAGTCCAGCCGTGCAAGAGGGGGGGTATACAAGTGTCATTGTTGATAATACGCAACAATTTCATCATCACGGCGGAGGTGTCAACGAATTTGTTCATTGACAGACCGCTGAAGTGATTGTGTAAATAAATAAAGTAAAAATAAGTTTATAATGTGTTCGATTTGAAAACTTTAACATGTAACGTATTTTAACGGTTTCGATTTGTATTATAAATGGTTAATTTTTTTAAATTAACATAAAAGTGTGATCTCTTGGAATGAATCCAAAGTTTTGTGTCCAACTATATAAATGAAAATGAAATGCTATTCGTTGGTAAGCGCATCAGTTGCGAACGGCTGGGCCGATTTGGCAATTTTTTGTTTTAATATGTTCGTAATAGTCCGGTTTTCATGGAAAGAAAAAATCGAAAACTTGCCTGGAAAATTCAGGAAAAACTGAACATGCTGTTTTTTTATGGACAGAAATTTGGACTGGACAACGACTGTCAGATCAGCTCGTTTCAAATAAAAGTGGATTCTTAAATATTACATTTGCATCATATTTTATATAATCATAATTTTTTTATTGATTTTAAAGACTGCATTTTCATTACTTCGTAAAAACGAGTGATCGAATTCTCATTGTAGCCCTAGGATAACGTTAAAACGGTTACTGATAAAATAACGGTTACCGGTAACCGCTACTGTATAGTGTATCGATACAATAAAATACGGAGATTGTAATATATTGTAAATAAATGAAAAATAAACTAGATTTAAGAATGATTATTGTAAGTTAATATAATATTTATAAATATAATTCTGAAGTTATGAACGATTGACAAGATATATTACAATTATTTTTTAAAGCAACCATTGCTTTTAATTTTTATTTTCCCGCTCTGAATGTGGGTAAGTTAAACTTCTTAGGCTACGATTCGAAAATTGGACGAGAATTTAGAGTGAAAGAGCTTTGAAGGTCCGTTACATTTATGTTCACCATTTTGAAAAAAAAAAAACATAATGGCGGACAGGTAGGCTATATCAGGCTCCATATATTATAAAATTCTTCAATCCCCTTTTACGCGTGACGTTAAGACAGATTTCCTTACACGAGAGAGAAGAAAGATACAACTGTCTCTCTCTCCTCTGTCTCTCTGACAAAATCACTCTTAATCTTTATTTTTTTAAGAAGTTTCACTTCCACTACGGTGCTGCACGCGCCATTTTTTCAATGTTCTCATTTGCATTTTGAATAACGTTAACAAAGTTGCAATATTTAAAAAAAAAAACAAGTACCTATCTTAGCATTCTTCAGCTACACCAAACTGGCAAATATGCAAAACCAAATTGACGCTTTAGGCGTGGCGGCAATTGCCTCCGCCTTTTTGGCGACGCCCCGTATGACGCATCGCGCGTTAAATTTTATCTTCACGATAGCGTTCAACCAATGGAAATATGAAAGGACTAAATTCTATTTGGCCTCGAAAGGCTTCATCTGCCTTATACCCTGTCCATTAGGTTAACCGTTTTTTGACAGCTGTCTTAGACCGTACTACATATTCAAGATTACGTAAAAGTTAACTTTAAAATGCGTACCTAATAAAAAAAAATATACAAACTGCCTTATCTTATTGAATTATCTTATTCATGGTTTCTTACATACATTATAATACCGTACGCGTGTCAGTCAATGTATTGTGTGTTGCTGCAATCACTAGTTCCATCTGTCAAAAAACGGTTTACCTAATGGACAGAGTATAGCTAGCAGATAAAATAAAATAAAAATATCAATGAATATTTTGATTCGTCAAAAACTACGTATACTGTTTATTTTTATTTAGTGACGAGTTCTCGCTAGTATATATTCGGTATTAAGTCGACTCCTCATGTCGTTGTATATCAGAGAATAGACAATAATAGCTAGTAGTTTTTATTTATCTCTTTATATTATACTTTTTGGTGAATCTACTCTTTCCTACATTTTAATCGTTTAGTTATCACTTTTGGCTACACTGAAACTTCATTATGGTTGAGACTACGTAACTGTCGCAGACACAAATACACCAATTCGTTTCATGACGTGTGACGTGTAAGTGACATTCCACCCTAAGCGAGCCGATTTACACGATGCAAGTTTCTTTCATGTGCCAACCTTTAATAAACTTGCAGCAACAATAATGGCTTGCATCTTTTAAACACTGTTTATACGGTGTCACTATGGGCTGATTTTTCCAACGCCCGATAAATTTATCGGAGGAATCATTTTGAATTTTTGACAGTTCTTTCATACAAAAACTGTCAGACGTCAATTCGACGTTCTTATATTTAGACAGTCACAGTAGGGACAGTTGGGGAAGTTAATTGTTAAACCAATTGACATTCTTCGACAATTACTCATATGTTTACACACATCATAAAACTGCTTTACATCCGTATGACGTCCTCCTAAAAGTCCAGTTGAAAACCAGTGTCAGGCACTAGTTGTCTGACATTTATGCTGACCAGGGCCTATTTGGCGCAGCCGTGAGGCACACAATACTGTTTTAAGTATTTTTTCTGTTTTTTTTTTATTTCAATATAGTATAGCCATTTCATAAATGTGTCAAAGAATGCCAGTTGTGATACGAACAGTTGGTAGTCAATTTGCTTAGGTATCAATTTATTTCCCTGACTTTTACGTAAGGTGACCAATGAGTTTTGGATTGACACTACGTACAGATTGTATATGTTATTAAGCTTTATTTTCCTGAGAAAACGGTGAACGGTCACAAATAGCTGTCGAAATACAGAGCGTTATTAGACACCTAAATGTCAAATACTGGTAAAAAATGACAGATTTCAGTAACTACCGTTATAATATGACAGGACCACTTTCCTTGAAAACAAAAGCTTTACTCTATGGTACAGACGGCGCACATCAAGCTACTACAATCTGTCAAATTTCATTAATAGATTTTCAACTTTATCGCTAAAGCGAGGTTCAGCTAGGAAAGAGTAGACAACGAGGCTTTTTTATTTCAAGTATAATCGTTACGATAAAAAAATGTAAAAGACTTCGTGAATTAAGTGCCATTTATTGGAGTCTACTAGTCTGTAACTGTATATATTAATATTACCTACTTACCTATAATAAATAGGTAAAGTTGATTCGTACCTAAAAATGCCGATAACGCTACAAGCTAAATGATTAATATTAAATATCAAAGATTTAAATCATAAGATTCGCCCTACCGCAAAAGATGGTCGTATTTCTTTGAAAAAATGCCGTGTGTGTTTTAAAAAGTGTGTGAAAAAGTGTTTTTCGCGAATTTGTTAGTTTTCCCCGATCCTGACGTGTACGTTACCCCAGCAAGAAAGTGTCTCCTAGGGTTATAGGAGTAAAACGTATAATTTGTGCCCTAACTGCTGTAAATGTGCCCCCACATAAAAAATGTGTGCCCCCTGTCGTTTTGGAAAAAAACGGAAAAAACGATTCCTGCTGGGGTAACGTTTTTCTAGCAGGAAAATTCTAAACGAATGATCGGAGAGAGAAAAATTGTGCATGGCCAGAGAGCTTATATGTGTGCTAAAATGTGCCCCCAAAAATAAAATCTGTGCCCCTTCAGGTTTTCGAGATATTGCATTTCCTGCTGGAGTAACGTTTTGATGAATCGTATATCTCTACAACCATTGCATGTGCCCCTGTGGAATAAACATACACGAGTAGCTCTTAATGTGTGCCCCTATGTGCCCCCAATTAGATTTAAGAAAATATTTATAGTTTTCAAGTTATCGCGGTTTCATGAAAAACCGAAAAAACATCGCAGCGCCTAAATTAGACAAGGCACAAGTTCGCTGAAAACTGTATTCGGTCCTTCTTGACGCTAATAATAACCATACAAAGTTTCAAAACTGTTCATGCATGCGTTTTTGAATAATCTTGCTAAAAGTCAAAACGATGGTGTCATAACTTTGACGGCAAAATACAAGGAACCGGCTCAATCCCAGATGTGTAGGTGTAAACCAAAATCATGTGCCTTTATTCAAAAATATATGGTGAAAATATTCAGCTTAGAATGTTTCGTATTAAGTAAATATTAACAAAAAACCAAAATATGTAAGCAACGGCTGGTTATCCGACCAAATTTGAATGACTACTAAAAAGCGACGGATTCATACATATCGATGACCTTCTTTATTGGACGTATTATACCTAAGCTGTTGTCCGTACAGTCGCGTTCAAAAGTTTTGGGGGCTAATTAAAAAATATATTAAATGCACCCTGTGACTATAATAAATGAAACAGCTTGTTGATGTGGAATTATTATTTAAATCACAGATCAGTTTTTCATCTAAGTCTAACATATAATTAGTAAATTCGCATCACAAAAAATCACAGATCATCCAATAACAACTTTATTTTATTACTTATTACTTTTCTAAGTCAGTGTACTCAGGCACAACACGTGTGAACCGGTTAGTGAGTAAAGTAAAGAAGGTCATCGATATGTATGAATCCGTCGCTTTTTAGTAGTCATTCAAATTTGGTCGGATAACCAGCCGTTGCTTACATATTTTGGTTTTTTGTTAATATTTACTTAATACGAAACATTCTAAGCTGAATATTTTCACCATATATTTTTGAATAAAGGCACATGATTTTGGTTTACACCTACACATCTGGGATTGAGCCGGTTCCTTGTATTTTGCCGTCAAAGTTATGACACCATCGTTTTGACTTTTAGCAAGATTATTCAAAAACGCATGCATGAACAGTTTTGAAACTTTGTATGGTTATTATTAGCGTCAAGAAGGACCGAATACAGTTTTCAGCGAACTTGTGCCTTGTCTAATTTAGGCGCTGCGATGTTTTTTCGGTTTTTCATGAAACCGCGATAACTTGAAAACTATAAATATTTTCTTAAATCTAATTGGGGGCACATAGGGGCACACATTAAGAGCTACTCGTGTATGTTTATTCCACAGGGGCACATGCAATGGTTGTAGAGATATACGATTCATCAAAACGTTACTCCAGCAGGAAATGCAATATCTCGAAAACCTGAAGGGGCACAGATTTTATTTTTGAGGGCACATTTTAGCACACATATAAGCTCTCTGGCCATGCACAATTTTTCTCTCTCCGATCATTCGTTTAGAATTTTCCTGCTAGAAAAACGTTACCCCAGCAGGAATCGTTTTTTCCGTTTTTTTCCAAAACGACAGGGGGCACACATTTTTTATGTGGGGGCACATTTACAGCAGTTAGGGCACAAATTATACGTTTTACTCCTATAACCCTAGGAGACACTTTCTTGCTGGGGTAACGTACACGATCCTGACTATTGTTCAGTACGATAGATAGAAATGAATAAAAATGCGACCGGCACCTTCTATATATTTTTTTAAATTCGACTAAACAACCGTGGATTTATTCCGTACTAAGGACAATAGTCTCTTTACACACTTTTTAAAACACACACGGCATTTTTTCGCACGACTTGGTACGGAGCACGTCTAACGATTTAAATCTTTGCAAAAAAAAAACTATTAAAAGGGTTTATTATTATTATTATACCACTAACTTTCTCTAAACAACATTTTAAAATTCGACACCGATCGCATTTCGAAGTAAAACAACTGAGGTCGCCCTCTTCTTCGGGTGAGATTCGCGGTGAACTAAAGTCCCATTTACACGATACAAGTTTCTTTCCTGTGGCTTAAAATAACATTGAAGCAACAATACTTGCTCCTCTAAGCACTGTTTCTACGTTGCAACTTTTAGCCCATCACAGACCTACCTAACTAAAAAAAATCGATGGTTATTAAAAAAAAATTGCTGTTCAGTACCTACATTTTGACCGCGTAGGTTTTTAGTAATTTTCTATGAGACGAAAAATTTCTACGCTGCGGGGTTCAGAATCATGTACAGACGCCAGCACATCAAGCTACTACAATCTGTCAAATTTCTTTCAACTTTATCGCTAAAGCATCAGGTTCAAGGTTGATTGCGAAAATTTGACAGTTTCACGTAGCTTGATGATGATGTGCTGGCGTCTGCACTGAATCCATGGTAATACTTTGTGCGTCGATGTCCCTGCCACCGTGTATATTTCTATGACATCACCAACCTATACTGTAATTTATATGTATTATTATATCATGGTATCAAGACGCTAGGCCGAACATCAATGAAATAGAGGCTATAGCTACGTCTGTGATGGACTTTATAGTTGCTTCAACTTATGTTATGTCACAGGCAATTTATACACCTTGTAAATCGGGCTAAACGGTCCGAAGTCAGAATTCATTTTCTATAATATTTTATCAAAGCTTTATCGGCATAATAAAGCGTGATTTATCCCCATAGTGTTCCATGTAAAACTTAATACAATAATATTAATATTTATTTTTGTATTGATTAAATTAACTTTGACTACTTTCTTAATATTCAGACATTCTTCTTCAGATTTAAAATACAGTCGTGCCAGAAGTCACGCTTTTCTGTGTAAAAATGGACCACTTAAGTCACAGAAAAGCGTGACTTAAGTGCGTGTTTAGGTCACACGAGATATAAAATAGTATACGATACGTGTGACTTATGTAGTGCAATAATGGAATCTTAAGTCACACGTATCGTAATGGACTAATGTGCTACTGTACTACTGTACTGTACTGTACTATTTAGGTCACACAGTGCTATAAAATATTATACAGAACACAGGTACCAGAAAGGTGTTTATTTAGGGGTGGGACATGGGACCAACATCGTAATCGCGAAAAATTAATCAGCCGTCCCATACATTTTGGGTCGAGTAGGTGTTGAAGTTTTGTATGGAACAGTTGATATTTTTTTCGCGATTACGATGGAGAAAGTTGTTCAGTTTGATGGTCTGTATGTACCCCTTAAATATATGACCATAACTTTCGGATACATGTTGTAGAAGCCGTAAGAAACGCCCGGTTCCGTTTCTGTTTAAGACCGACTTCAAAAAAGGTGGTTATATATTTGACCGGTATGTATGTTTGTATATCTGCGAATTTCTCAAAAACTACTGATTTCTATTGTAACAACTATCTTCGCAATAGCCGAAAGTCTTTTTATTTTGTATAATAACATCTTTTCGCTCTAGTTTTAGCTATTATTTTAATAACAATTGTATAAAAATATTGTAACGCCTAGTTGATAGCTAAATATTTGGCGAGTAATGAACAAACAAATTGTGATATCCCAAACATATTACCTATTTATGATATGAAATAAAGTGCATTGAATATTCGTACTTAGTTGTCGTTTTGTTTCATTTTAAGCAAATATTTCCCACGCAATAATAGCTATTCATAACCACTCGATTCGCTTCCGCACCGTAACGAACATCAATCAATGTTATCATTGAAGGAGTCCTCTAAAAGTTGTTCACAAGTTCAAAACCCAAAAATGTTGTAAGTTTAGACGACTGCTAATTCGTCCGAAAGCTGGCTGCTGTCGGCAAGTCACATCAGCCGGTCGATTCTGTAAAAATCTCACCGTGAAAACTCAAGTGAAGTGAGCTTGATGTGAGCTGTCAGTAGTGTCAACCCCTAGCATTAGTTGGAATGACAGCTCACTCCACGCTCACTTCACCAAAGTTTTCACGGTGAGATGGTTACAGAATAGCACTGCAGGTTATCGAAATGTGTCATTTTTCATACGATAGCCTGTCGGATGACTGTGCATAGCTATGCAGATCTCTCTATTGCTCGGGATACACAAGGCTAGGTTTTCAAGCTAAAATAGTATAGTGGGTAGGTAAAACCCAAATGATCACATCCACATTAATTTTATTGAACATTTTTCATTTATATTCCGGTCCGTTCAGTAACTTGATTAGTATTACGTAGCTAGGTATTGCACAAATGCTAATGAAATAATCTTCATTTTGCTAGTCTTCCACTTTTAGTGGCGCCATCTATTGTCGAATAGCACAACTAAAACAGCATACAATGTTCTTCCTCGAGTGGAAAACTCTTATAGGATAAGAACAAAGCCAGGATCGAGGTCAAGAACAGACTCATTGGCAAAAAAAAAGATCAATATAGCCACTATGGAAATTTACAATAGGTACCAGAGCCATTGCAGGTATTGCACACACGTAATAATTTAATTTTACTGGTCTTCTAATACTTTTACCGCCATCTTTTGTCGAATAGCACAACTAAAACAGTACACATTGGCGCAGATTCCCTTGTTCACAAACTAAACTAAATTTAAGTTAGTGCATCTTTTTCTTCCTATTTCATTAAGAAAAGGACAGAAGATAAATATTACTTTAGTCCTGTCAAATTAGACAGTTTAGACGTGATTAAAAACATGGCTATTAAAAATACGTCAATTTACGTCAGGCGCTAATTTGACAGGACTAAACTAATATTTATCTTAATGTATGTACAGACGCCAGCACATCAAGCTACTACCATCTATCAAATTTGTTTAGTAGATTTTCAACTTTATCACTAAAGCATTAGCTTTAAAGTTGATTGGGAAAATTTTAGTTTCGGGTAGCTTGATGTGCTGGAGTCTGTACCATGTTTTAAAGCAAATAAATATATTCTACTAGCTGCGCCCCGCGGTTTCACCCGCATAAATTTCTATCCCTTGGTAATATCGGGATAAAAAGTATCCTATGTGTTAATCCTGGTTATAAACTATTTGTATATCTAAGCTCATCAAATTTGGTCCAGCCGTATGAGCGTGAAGAAGTAACAAAAATACAAACACACACTCACAAACTTTCGCCTTTATAATATTAGTGTCATTCATCATTCTTAGGTCACAAAAGTAATAAATAAAACACAGGTGAACTGATCAACACGTATATTTATTGCATTAGTCAATCTCGAACTCGATGATATCGCCGAGTTCAATGTCAGCGTCGCCGTCACTGTCACTGCTGTTCCCGTCCGCTGGCTGTAACACACGTCATGTTTCAGATATTTATATTTAAGAATTATTTATTACATAGGATTTGGACATAACTGGGGAAATGTTCCCCCTTGGGAGAAAAAAAGGGATGATGTCATCTAATCTGCATTCGCGATTTGAGTTAAATATGAATTTATGGGAAAATAACTTCAATTCCAACTTAATAAAGTTCAGTTTACGCTACAACTTCAAAAAAATTTATAGCTTTTTCTTTTTCTAGTCAATCTAAAATCAACCTAGTTGCCATTAAAATAAATTGATATTTGTTTAACTTGAAATAACATCAATTTGAAACATTCGTTTGAATAGACTTCAGGTTATGTATTTTGCTTACACATATTACAGGGTTAAATTAAATTAGCTAGCGAAACTCTGCAGACATGAAACGTACCGGTATCTAAACACGGGTAAACGGCCACTGGTAGAGTTGTTCCTCGAAGTGTGAGTTGAGAAAATATATTTTACAGTGTTTAGAATAGAATACTCTTTATTATACATATAACATACATAGAATTTCTTTATTCAAGCTACAAAGACTCAACAAGATTGTTAGTAAAACTTGCGACTATTATAGTAAGCACAGACACTATAAAAAATAACGGTTGGTCACCGTTGTGACATCCCATGAGAGACGACACAACAGTGACCCACGTACACACAGTCTAGGTGACTCGCAATCATGCTTAAGACACTGTTGGAGACGCCCCACTTCCTGCGCACCAGGGAAGCGCACCTTTTACGCATTGTTGCGTAAAAGCAATCTACATGCGCATCTGCGAACAGCCCTGACGCACTACAGAAACGGGGCAGCCCCACCAGTATCCTAAACGCATTGTTATATTGAACGCGGAGAGCGCTGTACGATCTTTGCGTATATTTAGCCCACAGGCTGCATGAGTAAAAAGCAGTACAGTAGGCTCGAAAGAGCGTGATTTTAACAGGAAGTGAGCATCGTGCAAACCTGCGAGCCAGCATGTTCGCTCTAACCGACAACGCCCTCCGCTCCCGTTCAATGTCATTATCGTCTTTTAGATTGGGAGTCAATATATGACCAAGATACTTAAACCTGTAGACTCTCTGCAAAGGTGTACCATAAGGTAATACAGGCGGTACTGCATCCGGACTTTTACCCCCAGCCTCAAAGACGGATTATGTACGGTCACTAAAAGAGATTCGCGCCACTTCTTCTTCCCAGCGATAGCACTAGGAAGTGGTGAAGGGCGGGCGTTTTTGGGGGACTGTCTTTTGTAATTTTGACGTTCAAAAAGTGCTGATTCTCAGCCTAATTTGAATAAATGACTTTTGATTTTGAGATAAGTAACCAGAGTCGTCTGATATATGTAGTTGAAGTTTAGTAAGAAACGGATTGATTTTTTCGGATAAAATTTTATTTAATTAATAGAAAACAAACAGTTCATTTATCAAACTAGATATTATTAAAAAACCCTGGTTACTTATCTCCTTTTGTGACTGTACACCATATAAATTACAGAACATAGATTAGATACCAAGCACGTCTGTGAAGTTTAAACAAAAAAAAACAGATTTTTAAAACTGATATTTCAAGTAAACACACTACGGTTGATGACCCACAAAAAAAAGCATCAAATTCATTTATTTTTCACGCTTGGATATCGATACGAAACTGCAGACGTGATGGGTCTGCTGAGTTTCGCTAGCTAATTTAATTGGACCCGGTATGAACTACTACTACTCGGCATGAGGTCCTGGGTTGAATTTCCAGGTTGGGAAAAGTGTTATTTCAAGTTAAACAAATATCAATTTTATTTAAATGATAATTAAGTTTAATCAGAGTGACTAGCACTATTGAAACAGTTATAAAAATGTTTGAAGTTGTAGCGTAAACTGAACTTTATTGTGTAGGAATTAAAGTTATTTTTCCATTCATATTTGCTTACATTTTTGGCAAATAAATTGCGAATGCAGATTCAGTAGCAGGCCGAAGTCTGGATTGTTAATGTCATTAGGTTCGGTGTTACGGACGGAGTAGCAAACGCTCGTAATTTAGGCCGAAACAACGGATTTCGCGCTTAGAGAGTAAACCCCTAGGGCCGGATCGGGAGTGAGAGCTTAATACTACAATGACAACTTAGCACCGAACTAAGCTGTCATTTTTGTATAAAGAACTGCATTTCTCTATCAGTTGGGTTCTTAATTCAATAACTGGGTCAGTGGTTTAAACCTGATCGAAAGAAAAACCTTGTTTTGTAATAACGGGGTTTGACTTTAAGTTTATTGCCCCACCGCCGCCGATGTGCTTGATCTTTAAACTTTTTGCAACAAGGATCACTAGCGGGTTCTATGCCTTTTTTTTTTCTTTTAACCTACATTGTCCCACAGCTGGGCAAAGACGTCCTCCACATTCTTCCAACTTTCTCGTTCAATGCCTAGCAAAAAATTATACACAGTGTAACATGCAAAATCGCCCAAAACATCCACCGTAAGCTACAAGAAAGCCATGTACTGCACAAATGTATTAATGAAGCAGGAAAAAATGAAGACTACAAAATATATTCAATACATACTCGATCAAAATGTACTATCGCCAAATTCTATATCTGATCATTTTGATAACCAATTTTTAGGTCGACTAATAGTATGCGCTGCAAGCAAGAATACTCCTTATGGTGGTCAGATATCGATTTTGGCGGTAGTACGCACGGCTACACATCAAGTTATACATAACCAGTATAAGCTGATTTCTGATTGTACGAAAAACCTATACAATGAGAGGTCAGCTAAAACTGGAAATGTATAGCTTGATGTGTAGCCGTGTGTACAATATCCTCCAAAAGTTAGTTGACATTTTTCAACATCAGCTGTGATGCCACATTATGATTTAAAATACTAGTTTCAAATATTTGGACTGTACACTATATAAGGTTATTATTGAATACCTGACTTCTTATAAAAATTAATCAGGTAATACCATAAGAATACTTGTTTTTGTTTTAAATCATAATGTGTGTAAAAAATCATCCGACGATTATTAAATGACTAACTATATGTAATATGCATTAATCAACTTTTTTATTATACAAATAAATACAAAAAAGGATACTTAGGGCCGGTTGTTTCAAACGGTTGGTAAGCGTAACATGCGTACGTCAAATAATAACGATTACTTAACGATTTCTGAGCAGAGATTGCTAACGAGACGCTAAGAAAAAAAAAGAATAACGATTACGTACTCGCTATTATTGGACGTACGGCATGACGGTGACGTATCCGCATGCGTCAAGTGGACGTGAAACAACCCGCTTTAGGCGTCGATGTACACCTCAACATCGCTGGCATCCGGAAACTTGCCCAGAAGCTCCTTATTATTACGTACAGTCACCAAAAACATAAGTAACCAGACTCGTCGGGTATAGTTGAAGTTTAGTAAGAGACTGATGGATGTTTTCGTATGAAACTTAATTTGATAAATTAACTGTTTGTTTTATATTAATCAAATTAAATTTTATTAGATAACAGACATTAGTTTCTTACTAAACTTCAACTATACCCGACGAACCTAGTAGCTAATCTACTTTGGTGACTGTACCTACTTATGTTAAAAAAAAACAACTAAATCCTTTATCTCTCATTCCGCTAGATCCATGCGCATGCTGTTAGTAGGTAAGCTTTGAATGTTACCGATTCCTCTCCCCCCGCACTCACCCGCCGCCTGCGCAGGCGCCTCCTGCGCGGCCCGTTGTCGTCGTGCGAGGAGCTGCCCGAGCTGCCTCCCTCCAGGTCCATCACTGCGTTGCGTAACATAGACGTCGCCACTATAGGATTGGTGTTTATAAATATTTGTAAGTATTCATCTGAGGTTTAAGAACCGTACATATTTCAAATCCGACATGGCTGTCTATGAAAGTAGCGAAAAAGAGAACTTTCTGTCCGATTTAAACTGTCTTGTGGCTAAGTAATAACAGCCGCACGGGTCAATCGATCAGGTTAAGCTACGCTTGCTGCGGTCAGTCCGTGGATGGGTGACCATCTTTACATACCAAGACCCCTCTGTGCCTCGGAAAGTACGTTAAGCCGTTGGTTCCGGCTGTCATTCGTGAATCTTTAACAGTCATTACGGGTCGTCAGAAGCCCGAAAATCTAGCAACCAGTCTTACAAAGGGGTTTCGTATTACCCAGTAACTGGGTTGTGGAGGTCAGATAGGCAGTCACTCCATGCAAAATACTGGTATTCAGCTGCATCCGGTTAGACTGGAAGCCGATCCCGGTGGCTCGGAACATGAGGCGAGTCGCTGCGCAGTAACATGATCACCTGTCAGCGGGGGTGAGGGGTGAGGTACTGCGCAGCGGGTAGCGCACTTCAGAGTCACCATAAAGTTTGAATCGGGATGTACAACGCTACGAGATCCTTTCGGCGCGTGGCTAAGATTGGAACTAATGCCGCCATCTTGTATTGTCAATGCAATTTCTGTGTCAATTCCACAAAAGGGCCCCGTAAATATCACTAAGGGACTAATAACCACACTTATTCAGCTCTGTTCAGCTTTCGTCGTGCGTACGCATTACATACAAAATCGTTGATTTCTATGGACAAAAGCTGAACAGAGCTGAATAAATGTGCTTAGTCATAAAGCGCAGGCCACATATAAATGGCGTCGGGCGCGGAAATGGCACGGGCGGCTTCCTATTCCATTCAAATTCAGGCGCGGGCGCCGAAATAGCGCGTCATAACCACGTCCGAGCGACGACATACCGTGTGTCCTAAATTGTGCTTTATTTCCATGCATTTTGTATGAAATTTGAATGGAATAGGAAGCCGCCCGGGCCATATCCGAGCCCGACGCCATTTATATGTGGCCTGCGCTTAAGGCACCAAAAAAATCCGTGTAGCACTCGTTTTCTATTTCGTTACGTTCACAGACTAGTCTGAGTTGTATGTAAGGTGCTGACCTCAGATGAATACTAACACCTTTTACAGTTTTAAGAGCAGTGGTGATGAAGTAAAATACACAAAGTAAAATGAAGTTAGTAAAATACACAAAGTAAAATGAAGTTAGTAAAATACACAAAGTAAAATGAAGTTAGTAAAATACACATGACTTCCAGCTCTTTCGATCCAGGGCTAAAGTGGACCACTGGTTGTTTGTATTCTCCAGCTCGTCTCGCCATCTACAGGGTCTGCCGCGACGCCCTCTGGCTGTATCAGGGGGTCTACTCCGAATTAGTATCGGCCGAATGTTCGGCCGTTTCCTGCTACGAAGTTACTATTTGGTTCGGTCGGTCCCGATCCTACACTCTTTCGAATATTGACTATGGTCCCGACCCAACTGAACCGATCCGAAATTTTTTCGCATTTTTCAATAATATTCGGTTCGGCCATGTGTCGGTCCGATCCGAACATTCGCACTTTGCACTTCGGAGTAGACCCCCAGGGCTCAGTAGCCCTAGCAAATGCAATTTTGGTGTGGCTCATATTTATTTTATGTACGGTATTAACAACACATTAATATCTAGAAAATGTAGGTCTTATAACCATGACAAAAAGTCTTTACGCCCGTATAACGTCATATCTGAACAAGCATAGCATAAGTTTTTGATTGATTGCTTGTTTCGTCATAGGTAATGTTTAGCGGTAAATGTATTGTTTATAAAATATAAAATTGTATATGGGAGCTACATTTGCCAACAAACTGCTCTGCAGTTTGGCAGGAGTAAAATTTATTTGGAAAATTTATGCTGTCACCACGTGCTTTTTCATTTTTTTTTTCATAATCGCCCTATAATGTTCGCACTGCTGGAAATAGGCCTCAAGCACATTTCGACAGGTTCTATGCTCTCCACATCCAGCGGATTCCTGCGGTCTGCTGGGGAGTTTGTTGCGCCACTTCTTCTCCCCAGTGAAAGCACTAGGAAGTGGTGAAGGGCGGGCGTTTTGGGGGACTGGCTTTTGTAATTTTGACGTTAGAAAAGTGCTGGGGGCCTAAAAAGGCCACTTTAAGCAATACCTCTAAAAGCTATTCATTTCCTGAATTCCCAGCAGATCATTAGCAATTCCTCTAATTTTCGTTACACATAATAGTATAATCACCTACAATTCATTTCATATGAATCATGTTTGGTGTAAACATTGGTAGACCAATTTACGAATTTCCATACAAAACTGTCAAATAGGTGAATTCCGTGATATGAATTGCACACAGATCATATTATGAATCGTCAGTTTGTGACCATTTTACGATTTTTAATATGATTCATATTGTTATCCTATTATGATTCTGTCAAAGTGGACTTTTTAGGCCCTCTGATTCTCATCCTAATTTGAATAAATGAGATTTGATTTGATTTGATTTAATAAATAATTTGCTGTCTATAAAGTTGGTTTACGGACGATAGTTTAACGTGACAACGTCATAACAAAACATTGATGAAATGATTGCAAACGCGCATGCGTACAATGAGCGTAACGGGACAATGCGTCATCCTTTTTCGTGCATGCAGCCGGCGTTCATCGATTTATTAGACGTTGTCACGTCAATAATAATATGGAAGCTACTTACAATCGTCGTCATTATCCGATCCTGAGTCAGAGCCGTCGTCGTTCTCGGAGCCTCCTGCCAATTCATCATCATCATCTTCCTCCTGAAATGAGTAAATATGAAATTTAGAATAGATTTACACTGCCGATCGATTCTGTAAAAATCTCACCGTGAAAACTTATGTGAAGTGAGCTGTAAATAGTGTCAATCCCTACCATTAGTTGGAATAACAGCTCACTCCACGCTCACTTCACCAAAGTTTTCACATTGAGATGAGCACCAATATGTCAACACTTGGCAACGTTCAATTGCGATTTTTTCGTGAAACGAATGCAACGTTGAAATACGACACATTACATAAACCTATGGGTACGAAAATGCTATGTTCGTAACAACATAAAATTTCATTCAAAAATAAATGAGTAAATCGCTTTTGAATAAAGCCGAGTGTACAAATACTTTTGCTCGTGACTGTACGGTCACCACAGGGCCGTCGGGTATAGTTGAAGTTTAGTAAGAAACCGATGGAGGTTTTCGAATAAAATTAAATTAAATTAATAGAAAACAAACAGTTCATTTATCAAATTAAATTGCAAATTAAAGTGGCATTGTGTGAAAATGCCGTTTTGAGAAAATGACTTTTAGCAAAGGTGACATTATGCGAAAGTTGTTGATATATTTGATTTACTGATTTACAAAAATCAATCTTTAGTTGAACCTTCAATAAAGTCTCTATGGTTGGTATTACCTTCCTCTGTGGTTTTGTTTTTTCAAATTGACTGACATATAACCTTTCATAGTTTATTTTAAATTGGCTACTAATAATATATATATACAGTTATAAAAGCCCATAACTTGTTTTATTAAAGTGTAAGAACCATTTCCACTAAAAGTGACCAAATTTTTCATGATGACATTTTGCGAAAGTGACGTTCTGCGTCGAGACCATGTTAAATATCCTTCCTTAGCTGTAATATAGTAGTAATAGTAGTTTATTTCTCTCAAAAAGGTACAGTTTTGATTGATAGGATCGAGTTACATTTTAAAGTTCATCCTTTGTGAGAGCTGGAGTCTCTACTGGGTTCGGGACCTGTATGACAGATCTCCAGGCTCACACCCTTAAAATTACAATATTAAAGGCACTTACGTACTACAACATTATAAAAGCTCCAAGTACTGAGATGAAGAGAATTAGTAGGAAAAAAAAAGGAGATGTGCTATGTCTATGTGTGTCTTTGGAGAGTGTTGTGTGTCCGTGAGTGCAATATAAGTGCTCACGCCCAGCGCCCGCGAAGGGCACTGGGCGCGAGCACCCACTTGCCCAAGAGTGTGTGTGTGTGTCTGTGAATAGTGACGTGTACGTCAACAATTACAGCTTACAGAACTTTTATTGACTTACACTGGGTGAGAAAAGGAAAACTTTTTTACAAAAAAAAAACAACCGACTTCCGTAAAAACACTACAAAGTGAAAAATAACTTTAATTTCGGAAGTCGGTGTCTTTGGTTTTTTTATTTCGTTTTTCGCCACCGACTTCCGAAATTAAAGTTATTTTTCACTTTGTAGTGTTTTTACGGAAGTCGGTTGTTTTTTTTTTGTAAAAAAGTTTTTATTTTTCACTTTTTTGTTGTGATCATTTTTTTGACTTTTGTTGATTTTTCAAAAACCGCTTGTCCGATTTCGATAAAATTTTCATGGGACCATTTGGGAAGTATACCCTATCCAACAAAAAAAGAATTTTCTAAATCGGTTGGCAAGCAACGGAGTTATGCGCGAACAAACATAAAAAAAAAAAAAAAAAATACAAACATCCGAATTGAGAACCTCCTCCTTTTTTAGAAGTCGGTTAAAAAACTGAAACTTTAAAACTTACTGCATCATCGTCGTGGTCCCTCTTGCGTCCCACATCGTATACTTTGACATACGACTCCTGCATTTGTTCGAACTCGCCCATATTCTCTACTAGAGATATCTGTGTGCCGTACCGCGACACTCCCAGCGAGTAGATGTTTCTTTTGACGTCAATTGTTGCTGTAAATTGAGATTAAGGAAGTTATAATTAGGTGCATTTTATATTGTGCAATTTCGATAGCTTCTTCTTCTTTTTTTTTACTTCTTTTTTTTAAAACGTTGCCCCACACTAGGAATTACTCCTGTATCGTGGGTGCGTTTACAAACATTTAAGCTCACATACACAAACAGCCAGAGCCGGAACAACTACCTGTACTGTAGGCAATACAAATATTTGTTCCGTGCGGGAATCGAACCCGCGACACGCAGCGCAGCAGTCGATCGCTCAGCCCCTGCGCCAACCGTGTCGTCAAGTATACAACAACTATACCGTGGAGTTTGTTGCGCCACTCCTTCTTTCAAGCTAAAACACTCGAAAGAAGGAACTTATGTGATTGTTGACGTTCAAAACGTTCAGATTCTCAGTGAAAATTTGAATAAACTATTTTTGATGCCATAAGCATATATAATCAGTATATAATGTTCCCACTGCTGGGACACAGGCCTCCTCTCTATGAGAGGGAGTGGGCTGTAATCTATCACGCACGCCAGCCCAGTTGCGGGTTGGTAGATGTCACATGTCTTCGAATATTTAGTTCTAGGACATGCCGGTTTCCTCACGATGTTTTCCTTCACCGTTTCGAGAGCAGTGGTGATGAAATAATTTACACAAAGTAAAGCGCCTGTCTGGGTTCGAACCTACGACCTACATCTCGTGAGTCATGGCCGTTACCAGTTGTACCACCACCGCTCTTACCACTGTTTAAAAAAAGTACCTATTTTTGTTACTTTTTTTTTTCTTGTATTTTATATTATGTGTATACAGTCACGAGCAAAAGTATGTATACACTCGGCTTTATTCAAAAGCGATTTACTCCTTTATTTTTTAATGAAATTTTATGTTGTTACGAACATAGCATTTTCGAACCCATAGGTTTATGTAATGTGTCGTATTTCAACGTTGCATTCGTTATTTCACGAAATAATCGCATTTGAAAGTTGCCAAGTGTTGACATATTGGTGCTCGTGACTGTACGTAAATGGTTAAATAAATAAACTCGCACTGGGCCAGCGTGGTGGATTACGGCCCACTCCCTCTCACAGAGGGGAGGCCTGTGTCCCGACAGTGGAAACATTATAAGCTGATTATGCTTTTACCTATTCTCACATAGTTCATGGCGATACGAAATATGAAGTATCACTTACCTATAATAATATCCTCCCGACCGAATTCGGTCTCGGTGACCAATCTCAACGGAGATTAGCCAGGTACGCAGGAGATATTCCCCTTTATTCATAAACGTTGCTTAAAGTTAAGCAGTGATTAGCGACTGTTGAACCATACATTTTTGACGTTTAAACATTACTTAACTTTAGTCATCGTTTATGAATAAACCCCATTATAGTGCACAAGTGTGTGCGTAAACACAGGTGCACCCTCTGTTCCTTTACTCTCATAGTCCGATGGGTCGGCCGACACGACCGGGGAGAGATCAGGCGCAGGACCAACGGCTTTACGTGCTTTCCGAGGCACGGGGGTATTAAACCGCCAACTTCCAAACTCCGGACTGTTACTAAGAAATTCCTAATGAAAAATCCAATAACACTTTGTCCGACCCGGGAATCGAACCAAGGACCCCACGCTCAGCAGTCGCGCTTGAAACCACAAGACCAACGAGGCACTTACCTATACTAGAGTAGTCGTAAGGGTCTAATGTTTTAAAGCTGGTATCAAACTGGTTTCTCTCTTCGGAATCCTGGTCCGAGCACACGGCGTACAGTGCCGTGCATGTCGGGTTGAATAATACCTGGAAAAGAAGGTATAAATAGAGGTGTGTCGTCTGGTAAGGGTCAGTCACACCGAGACAAGCACACTTTAAAAGGGTGACTCAAAATATACTTTATTTTCTACACGAAAAGGTACTCATTGCATTGTGAGAGTTCAGAATACGTTGCGCCGTGCAGCTCTCTCTCTTTTAAAGTGTGCGCGCAGCGTCGCGTCTCGGTGTGAACTGACCCTAAATGTCCACTTTCAACTCCAGAATATGAACCTTTTTTCCGCAGCCTTGAGGCAGCATTGTTGTTAAAACGTTACTTTAACTTTTTTATTTGTATTTTGTGTTTCACGAACTTTGTTCAAATAAACTTTGTTCTGTCTCTTTCATTCTTTCAGGCGATTTTATTCGTGAATGTGTTACAGTAGATCTTTGATCATGTCCTTATCCAGGCCATGGTCTAAACATGTGCCAAATTTCATCCAAATCTGTTCAGCCTTTTTAACGTGAAAGCGTAACAAATAGACATATAAAAAATCAAATCTTTTTTATTTATAATATTAGAAGTTTAGATGGACAGTCTGTCTATCTTACCAAGTAACTGGGTCCACAACCCAGTTACTGGGTAACACGACCTTGTTAAGACTGGTTGTTAAGACTATCGAGATTTTGACGTATGAACAATTAAAAACATAACATGAATTATAAAAAAAAAAAAATATATATGTGAATCTTACCTCCGATTTGTCTAACGTAGGCACTGTTCTTAGTAGATGGAATGTTCTTAGATCCCAAACTTCAGTATTTGATATTACCTGCAATCAAAAGTCATTTATAAAAAAAAACTAGTTTCTGCTCATCCGCGTGAAATTTGTTTTACATAAAACATATTCATGACACTCTGCAATACCATATCTTCCCATTCGTGAAAGATAATGGTACAACTTCAAATATTTTCGTAACTTTTTCAATAGCGCTAGTCACTCTGAAATTAACTTAATGATCATTAAAATAAAGTTGATATTTGTTTAACTTGAAATAACGTCAATTTGAATAGACTTTAATTAAAATATTATAGTATAGAAAACTATAGTGCTATTTACCTCTAAACCATTGGGATGGAACACTCCACTGTGCGTCTGATTGAGTTTGTCAAACTTGTGGATCTCCTTGCCTGTATTCACATCCCATAACACGCCGTCTGTAACAAAGAAAAATAATTATATTTATATTTTTTTTTTTATTGTATTTAAGCAAACTGTCGAAGGACCGATGATCCGTGGAGCAGACGAGTCCTGGGGGTCCACTCCGAAGTGCAAAGTGCGAATGTTCGGATCGGACCGACACATCGCCGAACCGAATATTATTGAAAAATGCGAAAAAAGTTCGGATCGGCTCAGTCGGGTCGGGACCATAGTCAATATTCGAAAGAGTGTAGGAGTGTAGGATCGGGACCGACCGAACCAAATAGTAACTTCGTAGCAGGAAACGGCCGAACATTAGGCCGATACTACTTCGGAGTAGACGCTCTGGAGTGGAGACCGCGTATCGGCAAGCGTAGTGTGGTACGCCCTCCAGCTAGATGGACGGACGACCTAAAGAAGGTGGCTGGGGTAGACTGGATGCGGAAGGCGGTGGACAAGGTATTGTGGCGCATTCTGGGAGAAGCTTATGTCCAGCAGTGGACTGCGATTAGACAGAGTTCATTGTTGATTAAAGATTTTCGAAAGCATATCATACCGCTTTCCCAATTATGTCGGGGTCAGCTTCCAGTCTAACCGGATGCAGCATTATACATGGATTGGCTGCCTATCTGACTTCTATAACCCAGTTACTAGGTGACAAGATCCTTGGTTTAGTTTGACTATTTAGGCTCTCAGGCTTCTGACTATCCGTACCGACTCTCATAGATCTACGAATGACAGCCGGGGTCGAAGGTTTAACGTGCTTTCCGAGACACTGCGGGGTCTTGGTATGTAAAGATGGTTACCCATCCACGAACCAACCGCGGCAAGCGTTGCTTAACCTGATCGATCGATCCGTGCGGCTGTTATTTCTTAGCCACAAGCCTCTCAATATATATGTAAATAAAAGTGTGAAATTGATTCTCTCCTTAGTGGACCGCCACTAAAGAATTCATTTTTCACTTTTGATTCATGTGTTCAGACGTTTCATTTCAAATGACGAAAATGAATAATAATAATAATATCCCTGGACATTTCACACAGCACCATTTGTCCCAAGCTAAGCAACCTATGCTTGTGTTATGGTAATAAACAAGATGGCTGATAAACTACTTATACACATTTTTTTTTTTTTGTAAATACATACATATTATAGATAGAAAAACACCCAGACTCGGAACAAATACATGTAGGTCATACAAATATTTGTTGCGTGCTGGAATCGAACCCGCGACACGCAGCGCAGCAGTCAATCGCTTAACCACTGCGCCAACCGTGCCGTCAATAAAAGTGAAGAGTCTGAATTATTCTGCTTCACCCATCCCGAGGCAAGCTTAGGTGTGAATGTTAGTATCTTTTACATACCTGACAACACCAATTCATCAGTAGGGTTATACGTTGCTCTGTTCTTAGCGTACTGGTTGCTAATAGCAGGAGTCAAGGTCATCAGCTCTCTGCCTGTGCGGGTGTCGAAGATCGTGGCCGTCTCCCCTTTCGTGCCTATTATTCTCTCATCAGACATCTTTGAGAATTCTACGTACTCCTCATTGTCTAAGTGGAATCTGAAAGAGAAACAACATAATATCATGTCTGTCCTCCAGGAAGCGTAAGGCAGTTGTGTGTGGCTCCATCTACATCGCCACATGTGAACTACGCTTCATACTGACGTCACGCAAAACCCTGCATATACGAGGTGTAACAGAACAAACGTCAGTCCTGAATGTATTTTGTTTTTAATTGACTACTGAATCGATTTCAGTAACTTTTAATATATATGTTTTTATTTTCAAAAAATTATGTATTTTGCCATACTCAGGTGAATAAATCAGCTATTCCTACATTATTATTAACTTTTCCTACTAATATTATAAACGTGAAAGTTTGTGAGGATGGATGGATGGATGTTTTTTACTCTTTCACGCAAAAAATACTGAACGGATTTGGATGAAATTTGACACATGGAAAGACAGGCTACTTTTCATACGATGTCGTAGGCAACAGCTATTTATAATAATTAGTGGAATACGTACAATTGTTCAAACTCTTTCATATTCCATAACGCCGATAGAGGTCGCCACGGTGTCGTCGCGGACGCTAGTAGTAGTAACCCGTCTCTGCTTGCCTGAATAACAAAATAAATTGGACTGTTGGTTAAAAAGTGTTATTTGAGTCTTCTCATCATCTGTCTAGTCTTTTCCCAACTATGTTGGGGTCGGCTTCCAGTCTGACCGGATGCAGCTGAAGACCAATATTTTACATGAAGCGACAGCCTATCGGACCTCCACAACCCAGTTACAACTAAGACTGGTTGTCAGACTTTCGGGCTTCTGACGACCCGTAACGACTGTCAAAGATCCACGAATGACAGCCGGGACCAACGTGCTTTCTGAGACAGGAAGGGACTCAGCATGTAAAGACGGTCACCCATCCACGGACCGACCGTGGCAAGCTTGCTAGCTAGCTAGCTTAACCTGATCGACCGACCCGTGCGGCTGTTATTACTTAGCCACAAGCCCCTTGGGGTCTTCTCTGGGAATAAATTCTTTAAATGATGGTGAAAACCGCACCAAAATACATTGTGTAGTTCAGAACTAAGCGGGCACACAGACAGACCTGAAGAACTTTGTTTTATACCATGAAAAGATAAAGATATATTAATATTTACCTGCATATGATAGATATAGGACTCATGCACTTGGTACGAGTTCTCCTCTACTCCGCTGAACAGGTTGAATATCCTAATGTCGCCGCCAGATGTCGCTGCTAACAGCTGTTGTTGCGTTGGCTGTTGGAGAAACATAAAAAGGAAAGTAAGAAAAGTAAACATTCAATTTTAAATTGTGATTTTTCAAGTAGAGGCGGAAGGAGGTTGGCCAGAGGCTAAGCATTGCCATACAACGTGGCAATGCCGCCAGTCCCTTGGGTACATTACCAGTCGACAGCGATGCGGAGGAATATTTCGACGCAATATTTTTTAATAGTTTTAGTTAGATTAGGATATTATATTTTAATAATTTGTAGTTTATTTAGTATTAGAAGTTTGTACATATTTATCTTTATTTCTAGTCATTAAATTATGTCTATTAGATGATCGATAATTCGATCTTACAGATCTGCGGATTAAACGCTGAGAAAGGACATTGTCTCTTTTCTATGGAGGATGAGTGAACTTTACACTTTGTTCCTCATACCTCTATGGAGGATGAGTGAACTTTACACTTTGTTCCTCATACCTCTATGGATGATAAGTGAACTTTACACTTTGTTCCTCATACCTCTATGGAGGATGAGTGAACTTTACACTTTGTTCCTCATACCTCTATGGAGGATGAGTGAACTTTACACTTTGTTCCTCATACCTCTATGGATGATGAGTGAACTTTACACTTTGTTCCTCATACCTCTATGGAGGATGAGTGAACTTAACGCTTCGTTCCTCATACCTCTATGGTACGATTATTATTTGTAGGACTTCTGTGTCACAATGTTCTATTGGCGACGACTTTAGTCTGGCCGATGAATGTAGGCAAGTAACTGTTATAATAAATGTTCTTACATGGAATATAGTGTGCGTGAAGTAGGCGTCGTCGTCCTGCAGGCGCAGCGTGCGCACGGGCGCGAAGTGCGCATGCGCCAGGCGCGCGTGCTGGCGCGTGTGCGGGCCCGCCAGGCCCAGCTCGCGCCGCGCCACGCGCGCGCACGCGTTGCCCGAGCCGCTGCCCGAGCACAGCGCGCCGCCGCCCAGGCGCGGCGACGGGCACTTGTGCGGCCTGCGGACGAGCACATTCAACATGACAGCTGTTTACACTCTAACAAATAACGCCTGCAACTAACATTTCAGAAACTTAAAAAATACCCGTAACTGGGTTGTCTTCAAAACTTGTGGAAGTAGGATAGGCAGTCGTTCCGTGTAATAATATTCAGCTGCATCCGGTTAGATTGGATGCCAACCCCCCACATAGTAGGGAAAAGGCTAGGCAGATGATTGGGACAAGTAACGACAGGTTTCAAAAACAAAGTGTTGCTTAACCTTGAAGATCAATGTGGCTGCTATTATGTAACCACGTGACCTTTTGTCAATAAGCCGTGAAACACCGTCATTTAGCCACGAGGTCCTCTTACACTTAGCCACAAGCCCCTCTATATAGTACTCACTCGAACAAGTTAAACTGCGGACACGTAGCAACGGGGTTCTTGCACAGCGAGTGCTGGTTGTAGAGGTACTCGGTGATGATGGTGTGCAGAGTGACGTGGTGCGCGCTCGTCGAAGGCTCGCCAGCTGGCACACTCAGCTGCTTCTGTAGCGAGCGTTTGTGCTCCGAGGTCGGGGTGGTTACAACTAGGGGCGGGTTTTGTACTTTTCTGGAACAATTTAGTTAAATATTAGTATAAAGTTGGTGTGACGGGAAAATAGAGGGATTTTTATGCGACGAACAGAAATATAACTTAAATATGTATGACAATAAAATTGAAATTCCAATGCTGATGCCAAAGGACGTCGCGGCGTGTCTACGGGTACCGCCGCATCGTTGCCGATGAAATTTCAATTTTATTGTCATACTTTTAACTTGTTTTTTCTCGACGGATAAAAATCCCTTGCAGTGCCGTGGCGCTGGCCCTCGTTGTGAACAGCTGAGAGTCAATTCCCGTCTTAGAACGTTAGAATTCTAATGTCTGTCTCAGTCTGTCAAAATCACCTCTAATTTTCCTACCGTTTTGAAAGTTTTTGATATTAATTGTCGCTGAGATGAGATTGTGACTAGATTTTGAGCGATTTTTAATACAGAAGTTGGCTAGCTGACCTACTTTTATTCTAGCATAACAAAATAAAAAAACTTAATATGTGTGTACTGTCAGTTCCTGGACATCAATATGGCTCATCGAATTAAAGAAACAGTTTGTTCGTGACTGACGTCTTTTTAACATCATTCTCACATATAATTATAAATTCAACATTAAGGATGTAACTGATATTGTTGTAACAATATAATTTGAAAGAGTATCCATGGAGTTTCTTGTCCGTTCTTCCCCATGGGTAGTCAGAAAGTTGAAGCTAATTCCATTAGCTTTGGAATGGGCAACTTGATTCTAAATTCTGACAAACTGACAGACTCCTTGACGATTCAACAGTGCCTGTAAATGGTTTTATTGAAATAAATTCTTTGAGTATGAGTTTAACTTAGTCACCTGTTTTACTCTTACCAGTATAATACCGTAGTCTCTTTCTTAAGCTTAATGTGACATATTTACGCTCGGGTAATGAAAAACATAACAATGCCACATACACTAAGATTTAAAAAAAAAAAAGTACAAACACTAATCTCGCATGCACAAATAGTGACGACTGTCCGTCCGGTCATACAAATATTTATACTGTACGGGAATCGAACCCAAGATACGTAGCGCAGCCGCCACAGCGCCAAACATGCAGTATAACCGGATATTTGTATAATTTTCACATTAAAACTCTACAATTTTACAAAACGGAATCACTTTCCAATCTATCACATGCAAATCAATATTAAAATTGTAGTAGTAATTTTTCTACATAAATAATAATTTAGTTAAATACCTTTTAACAACTAGACTCATATCCGACCGTAGCCAGGGAGGGTCGCTTGTGTAACAAAAACAATTTTCTTTTCAATCTTTGTCAGATAAAGAAATAACACTGCATCAGTTTCAGGGCGTATGATAAGCCCAGCGGGGGCAGGGGGGAGGGGGATAATTGCGTAACACTAAAAATTGCAATGCCTTTCATTTTGACAGTTCGACAACCACACTAATATCGTAAGTAAGTGAAAAGGCCGCCAATTGTATATTATTTTGTAGTATTTCATGTTTTTTTTATGCTATGTATTTTTGTGGTGTACAATAAAGTAAATAAGTTTAGGAACTATGAAAGCGCATATTGCGTTATTTACGTTAGGTTTATTCAAACTCATGTTTACAATTTTATTGATGTAACTTCAAGTTAATATTGGTTTAACTAGAAGTTACATCAATAAAATTGTAGTGAAAATTAAGTTGAGTGACTAGCGGATGACATGGCTTTAACCTCAATTCAATGTCCAAAATATGTACGAAATTGTACGCTTAATTAAAAAAAAAAAAAAAGTCATGTCACTGCTAGAAAGGACGACACAATACATCTGCCAACCCGCACTGGGCCCGCGTGGTGGATTATGGCCCACTCCCTTTCACCGAGAGGAGGCCTGTGTCTCAGCAGTGGGAACATTATAGGCTGATTATACAGAGTGACTAGCACTATTGAAAACGTTATACAAAGTTTTGAACTTGTAGCGCAAACTGAACTTTATTGTGTAGGTATTAAAGTTATTTTTCCAATAACTCATATTTGTTTACATGTCTGGAAATTAAATCGCGAACGCAGATTAAATAATGCAATATGCCATGGATTATAAAGCAATGAATTCGGAATTTCCTTCAAAACCCTCGGATTATGATCGATAGTGTGTGGTGGTCACACCACACACTATCGATCGGAAATATGCATATGATTGAAACAGGGATTTTTTTTAAGAAATTATATTTAAAAAAGTGCAATTATACTGTGGGAACTTCTAATATTTGAAAAGCGACACCATTGCTCAGAGCAAATGTGACGTGAAACTTCGTGACAACAATAAATGAGCAGTGTTTGGAAGTCAGTCCGTTGTCGGTGTTCTAAATTATGACGTCACACCAAGCGCGCCAAAATGGAGGGCGTTTAGGGGGTACCCGTGTCCATTAACTCTTTTTTTTTAAATACTTTCAATTGCTTTTTTGCCGTTGAATATTTTTTTACTTTTATAATATGGCGATGTAAACTATCGAATAAAAATATTAAAAAAATACATGCAGGTTCCCTATTGTAGTGCAGGTTGGCATGCGAAGTATTATTTATTTTTCTATTCCATATTTTGAAAGCTTAATTAATCAATTAAACACATTTCCAAATATCAATTCATTATTCATGTTTATCGGGTCGATCGATCAGGTTAAGCTACGCTTGCCGCGGTTGGTCCGTGGATGGGTGACCATTTTCACATACCAAGACCCCTCCGTGCCTCGGAAAGCACGTTAAGCCGTTGGTCCCGGCTGTCATTTGTGGATCTTTGACAGTCGTTACGGGTCGTCAGTAGCCCGAAAGTCTGACAACCAGTCTTACCAAGGGGTATCGTATTACCCAGTGATTGGGTTGTGGAGGTCAGATAGGTAGTCGCTTCATGTAAAATACTGGTATTCAGCTGCATCCGGTTAGACTGGAAGCCGACCCCAACATAGTTGGGAAAAGGCTAGGCAGATGATGAATTCATTATTCATGTTTAGGCTTTCCGGAAACCGGAGTTATACTGTTTTGTTTAAATACTGTGTGTAATATTGTGGTGAGAAATAAATCTAATTATTATTTTTGAATGTCTTTGACATCATATCTCGGGACCCTCGGGCCCCGGATCTTCGGAAAGCGTACGAGGGACCAAAGCCAACTTGCAGAGGCCCGTTAGACGTTTTTAATGAAATGAGGCACCAACCGACGATTATTATTATTATTTAAGAAAGGAATAAAACAAGCACAATTCTAATATCAGAAATGTAATGTTTCTCCAGTAACGGGCTGTTCATTTATTAAGTAAGACAATTTGAGGTGGGCGGGGTCCAAATAAGTCTTGTTTTTTCTTACGTTTCGGGTCTAGATTGTTCTTACGTAAGATCACAGCAAAAATTGTTTTTAAGTTTTTGTTTTATTTTACTAAATTTTCTTTACAATTTTGGCAGATACTGATCTTACGTAAGATTGAAAGGGGCGGAGGGGGTTCAGCTAATTCTTATTATTTCTTACGTAATAAATGAACAACCCCTAAACAATAATGAGGGCTGATTGTACTACCTCTGACCGTTTTAGTTTGGAAAATATGACAAAAAATCAAATTTATTCTTCGCATGAAGATTTTTTTTTTTTAGATAATGTTGCCCCACACTTCGAATTTCTCCTGTATCGTGGGTGAGTTAACAAACATTTAAACTCACATACACAAACAGCCAGACCCGGAACAACTACTTGTAGGTCATACAAATATTTAAGATATCAGACGATGGTAAAATCAGCCCTAAGAAAAATAGATTAATGATTTCTAAGATTTTTTTTATGAGATCTAATTTGTACGTTACACCATTGACATAAAGTTCATTATGCTTATATTGCTTGTCTGTTCCGCGGCAGTGTAAATTGCCTTATCATGTGCATGTCACCCGCGTCGTGAAGAAGCACCATGAGCGCATCGCCCTTAATATAACAATTAATGTAATCGCTCACCTAAGTTTGATGACAGGCGGTAGTGGACTGGTCTCGTCGACGTGCATGCTGTTGTTATGTGAGCTGTTCAGGTCGATACTGTCGCGGTGTAGCGATCCACTGCTGTTTGCGCGGGACACTGAGAGGCGAGGCTGTGGGTGAGATGAATAATGTACTAGTAAGTTTTTTGTATTGATTTCGAGATGGACTTTTTCAATTTCCTTTTGAGTATCTTTAGGTGGGTTTAGCGTAGACCAAAGGATCATAGAACTCGAGTAAAACAATTCTTGATATTCGTGACGTGATTCGTGTAAAAATCTCAAAGTGAAAACTTAGGTAAAATGATTTAGAAGCGAGCTGTTTTTCCACCTGATGACACTTTGGTAGGTATGAGGAACAGGGTGTAAAATTCACTCATCTATAATATAAAAATGAATCGCAAAATGTGTTGTTAAGCGCATAACTCAACAACGCCTGGACCAATTTGGCCAATTCTTTTTTTTAAATGTTCGTTGAAGTTCAAAGATGGTTTTTACGGCGAGAAAAATTTAAAAAATAGGGTAGGAGTAGGTTGGGAGTAGGGTAGAAGTAGGGTAGGGGTAGGGTAGGAGTTGGGTAGGAGTAGGGTACGAGTAGTGTAGGAGTAGGGTAGAGTAGGAGTAGGGTAGGAGTAGTGTAGGAGTAGTGTAGGAGTAGTGTAGGAGTAGGGTAGGGAGTAGGGTAGGGGGTAGGGTAGGAATAGGGTAGGAGTAGTGTAGGAGTAGGGTAGGAGTAGAGTAGGAGTAGGGTAGGAGTAGTATAGGAGTTAGGTAGGGGGTAGGGTAGGAGTAGTGTAGGAGTAGGGTAGGAGTAGGGTAGGGGGTAGGGTAGGTGTAGGGTAGGAGTAGTGTAGGAGTAGGGTAGGAGTAGGGTAGGGCTAGGGTAGGAGTAGTGTAGGAGTAGGGTAGTAATAGGGTAAGAGTAGGGTAGGAGTAGTATAGGAGTAGGTTAGGGGGTAGGGTAGGAGTAGGGTAAGAGTAGGGTAGGAGTAGGGTAGGGGGTAGGGTAGGAGTAGGGTAGGAATAGGGTCCGCAGGAGTAGTGTAGGAGTAGGGTAGGAGTAGGGTAGGGGTTAGGGTAGGAGTAGGGTAGGAGTAGTGTAGGAGTAGGGTAGGAGTAGGGTAGGAGTAGTGTAGGAGTAGGGTAGGAGTAGGCTAGGAGTAGGCTAGGAGTAGTGTAGGAGTAGGGTAGGAGTAGGGTAGGATAGGGTAGGGGGTAGGACACCACGCGAACGCGCGGGCAGCTAGAAATAATTTATATGGCAAAACAACGTTTGCCGGGTCAGCTAGTACTCTATAGAAAAGGAAGGATACTCCGACCGGACGGGTGTTGTGTCTGGCGGGCAATTGCCCAACGATTGATGTTGGGAAGTTTGTATAATTATATGCTAATTCAATCAATCAATCATTATTTATTTGTGAACACAGGTATTACAATAAGGTCTTAAATATACATTTTGGTAATTGCGCGGTAAATTTGTGTGTAGAATAATAATACATACTCATACAAACAATACATACATAATATAATTATGGTGAATACTTGAGTCCGATTTAACTTAATAAAATTATTTTATTTGTATTGTTAATTATGTGTTGAGGCTGGAACGCGATGTGAACCCTATAAGTCGTGCCCTTATTTATCTCTACAAAATAAAATATTTCCCGTGGCCAAGAAGACTTTTTTTAGGCAAATTGTAAGCCTGGTGTGGTGCATTTCGCAATTTTATTAATAATCAACCTTCCACGGAGTGCTAATCAATTAGTTAGAAACAATAATAATATTCGTCAAAAGTGCCGTATCATAGTGCCAATTCCGCGAGTGCTCGGAATTCTCAGCGTTGGTGCGATCTGCCTTGAGGCGAAAGTCCTGCGCGCGCGCAACTGTGCCCGCGCCTCTGCTGTCAGTGGTGCCAACATTCTGACGACGAAGTTGGCGTCAGCGTTCCAGCGACGAACTCGGTGCGAGTAGACAGCATTACGAACCTATGCGACAAGTGGCGCCACCCCAACAAATCAACATATTGATGTTGGACAGCATATGTAAGCACAGTGGAGGTGTTTATGCGAAAACAGGTGCATTCCAGCGGACCTGCGGGATCGGGTACGCTTCGGCTGTGCATTGACGAGTAACGGAGCAGCCCAATAGGGCCCGGATCGCCACCCTGCCAATTCCCTCAATTTTAATGTGATGCAATATTATGTCAGGAATATTTTTATGTAAAGAAGTATTTATTTTTATTTATTTATTTTTTTTTTTTTTTTTTAGTCCTTGGTTGTCCATTGTGTCCGTTGGGTTGATTTTAGTATTAGATCGATAAGTACCTACAAAATTATACTAACGACGTTTATTGTTTGATACGGTAAAACCTTTTATTGTATCCTTTTAATTAATTTGACTGTACATAACATTGTTTGAGTTCTGTATAATACAATAATTAGTACAATAATTTTATTATTAAATAATGATTGAAATATGTTAATTTTATGTAACTAATATTTAAATTTTGTAATTGTCAAGTTTGAGCGTCGCTTTGGTTGTAGCTAGATTTAATTTATTGTAATTGTTGTTAACGCGAGTATTGTATGTATAAAGACGCCCAAATTAGTGCCCTGTCCGCAATGTTGTCTTGTCCTCACTGCCCTGGGTCTTCACGTACATTTAGCTCGCATGGGCTCAAGGTCCATATAGGCCGTATGCACAGAAATGCGCGTCAGCCGGTCGGCACTCCTCAGACGTCGTCTACTGTCACCGATTCCCAGCCAGTGAGCCAGGTACCGCCAGTTTCGCGCCCTTGCCCTTTGGAGAGGCTCTCGGCCTTGAAGGTGAGTACGCCTGTTCTTAAGCACGTTCCTAAGGGCGCTCGGAACCAGGCGGCGGGCAAGCTGTGTGACATTATTGACAAGTGCGTTAGTTGCAACGGTGTGGAGGAATGGGGCGCGCTTCTCACTTTTGCGTTTGGTGGGCTGAAGGTTCCTTCGAAGGACGCGCCTGGAAATATGACTGCAAAGGTGAAGGCAAACGTCGAGTCGGTTGGTGCTGACCAGTTGGTTGATGTGTCAGGTTGTGCGGCAGGGGTTGCTAAGTCACGTGGGATCCGAAAAGCCATCGAGTGTAAGGTGTTCGAGGGAGACCTCCGAGGGGCGGTTCGGTTGCTGGCTTCGGACGACTCATTCGCGCAACACGACTCTGACACGCTAAGCGCCCTTACGGTCAAGCACCCAAGCCCATCGCGTCCGCTTAATTTCCCATCGGCACCAGACTTGTCGTTTCCAGGGGTGACTGTATCAGTGGAGGACGTCGCGCTGGCCCTGAGCTCTTTTTATAGTGGCTCTGCGGCAGGCTTGGATGGAATTCGTCCGGGGCATTTGAGGGAGCTAACATCTAGTTCTGCGGGTGAAAATGGGCGGCGTTTGCTGGAGTGTTTGACAAGGCTCGCAAACTTTTTAATTAGCGGTCAGCTCAATCCGGTAGTCTGTCCTTATTTGTATGGTGCTTCTCTCTGCGCACTCAAGAAAAAGGACGGAGGGCTGAGACCAATAGCCATCGGCAGCGTCTTCAGAAGGTTGACAGCTAAGCTGGCGTGCCGGTCCGTAAGAGTAGCTATGTCCGCATACTTGCAGCCGCATCAACTAGGGTTCGGGACGCGACGGGGGTGCGAGGCCGCTATCCATGCGACGCGTGCGTTCGTCATGAACCCTGAGAACTCGGACTGCGTGGTGCTGAAACTGGATATTCGCAATGCTTTCAACACCCTAGAAAGAGACGTTCTTTTGAGTGAAGTCAAGGATAAAATTCCTTCCCTATACCCCTTTCTCTATCAGGTATATTATTATCCTTCTAATCTTTTCTTTACTGATAGTCTCATTTCGTCTCAAGTGGGAGCGCAGCAGGGAGATCCATTGGGGCCACTTGTTTTCAGTTTAGCAATTCACAAAGTCATCTCTGGATTGAAATCATCTCTAAACCTGTGGTACCTTGATGATGGCATTATTGGTGGATCTCCGGAAGAGGTTTACCAGGACCTGGCGGTTCTTGTTCCTCAACTTAAGGAACTGGGTCTGGAGGTGAATCCCTCAAAGTGCGAATTTTTTCCCTGTGGCGTTGGGGCTGGTACAGGCTTCTCACGCTTTAGTTCTCATTTACCTGGCCTCAAGGAACTTTCTCCTCTTTCTTTCTCCCTTTTGGGATCTCCCATTTTTCTTGACGGATTGCCAGAAGCCATTTCCTCCCGTAAACAGCTTCTCCTCAATGCTCGGGAACGTCTCAAGGATCTCTCCGCGCACGTTGCGATTTTGTTGTTGCGCATGTGTTTTGCCTTACCCAGGGTTACGTATCTCTTGCGGACCGCTCCTACCTGGCTTTGTCATGAAGAAGTATGCTCCTTTGACTGTGCTCTAAAATCAACGGTTGAGTCGATCCTGAATGTGTCTTTTAATGATGCGCAGTGGAGGCAGGCGGCTCTTCCTATCCGGTACGGAGGTCTTGGGGTGCGGTGCATGCATGATGTGGGTCTGCCGGCTTTCCTGGCGTCTACACATGGGGTGGCTGACCTCGTCGCTGTAATTCTAGATTCCAATGGTGACGGGGCAAACATTCCATTTATGTTGGATGCCGGGTCGGCTTGGTCTGTCCTCAACATGGGGGCAGCAAGCCCTGACGCAACGAATGTTCAGCGCGCTTGGGACGACGTCACGTCCAAGCAGATCCAGGAACAGATGTTGGTGGGTTCTTCGGGGGCTGATTTAGCCAGACTCAGGGCAGTATCGCAGCCCGAATCAGGGGCATGGCTGCACGCGCTTCCTTCGCCTCACCTGGGCACTTTGCTTGATGACGACTCTTTGCGAGTGGCGGTGGCCCTCCGCCTGGGCTGCAAGGTGTGTGAACCCCACAGATGCACCTGCGGTTCCATGGTGGAGGCCGATGGCCATCACGCCTTGTGTTGTCGTCGTTGCTCGGGGAGGTTCCCGCGTCACCATGCGCTCAATGATATTGTCCGGAGGGCTTTTGTGTCGGCTGATGTCCCCTGCCTGTTGGAGCCTCCGGGTCTGTGCAGGACGGATGGCATGAGGCCGGACGGGCTGACTCTGGTGCCTTGGAGGAACGGCAAGTGCCTAATTTGGGACGCAACTTGCGTCAGCACTGTTGCTGCCAGCCACCTTGGTCGCACCGTCCACTCTCCGTCAGCAGCAGCGGAGGATGCCGCTGAGAGGAAGAGGGTGAAGTACGCACCGCTGGTGGACCGCTATCATTTTGTGCCCATTGCCGTGGAGACCATGGGTGCTTGGGGCACTGAGGCCAGGAAGCTCATTAGTGAGATAGGGCACAAGCTCCGTGACAAAACGGGTGACTCTCGTTCCGGCTCGTTCTTGGTGCAAAGGTTAGCCATTGCCATCCAACGTGGCAATGCAGGAAGCGTTTTGGGCACCTTTGCGCCGGGAACAGTTAGGGGCGGGTTATTTGACTAGATTGACGTATTGTTATTTTATTAAACTGTACATTGTTTTGACTAATAAATATAGATTATACTTTTATTGAATATTAAATAATAAAATAATTATGTGTTGACTGTATTAGACATTACTTAATTATTATGACAATATATAATTTGATTATTTTCATATATTTATATTGTTTGATTTAATTTAAAGTCTTGGAATTCATTTTAAATATCATTTCCGTTCAATTGGTATTTGTTTTGACAGCTTTAGTTTTCACATCTTGTAACTATTTGATTTTTGTTCTTCCGGTCAATTTATAAAATAATGTTGATATTACGTCACATCCACTGTATTTATTTTACTATTTATTTTTAACTTCCGGTTGATTTAAAATATCGGTCCTGTTACGTCACATCAACTGTATTAGTTTTTGATTTGAACTTCCGTTTGCGATTTAATTTAAAGTGTAGTAAGTTTTTATTTTGAATTTAAGGCTTCGACAGTATTTCTGATTGGTTTATTCTATTTTTATATTTGTTATGACTTCCGCTTTTTGTTTTGACGGATTGGATGGTGAACCGTTGTGAAAAACCGAGGGAAATAGGCCAGTGGAATCATGCTTTGTACGCTCAGTAGTGAATAAACACCTCAAGTTGAAATAAGTGCTTTCCTTTACACCATTATTATCCTCTACTATCATATTTGTGTGAACTTTCGTAAAAATCATGTGTGAACGTGACAACAACGGCGATGATGCGCCGACATATACTATGTACTGTGTTGAGCAATAAACAATTGAATTTGAATTTTTGAATTTGCTTCTTTTCTAGACTTGCCTTTTAATGCGTTTAAAGCTCAACTAAAATCCAACCTTTGTTCAAAGGCATACTATTCCATCAACGACTACTTAGACGATAAGAATAGTTGGTCACCCTAGTTTAACGCAAGACAATGTTTATGTTCCTTCTCCAGAATTAGCTTACTGCCAGGTCTTAGAACCCAGCAATGCATAAATGTGTAAGCTGTCACGCCCTTTATGCCTGGAGGCTTTTATTTGGGTAGTAAGTTTTTTTTTTATTTACATTTTAATTAATTATTTTTTAGCTTGAGTACGTATAGTTTTTATTACATTTGTTGGTATATTGGCGTGGCTAGCTGACATATTATGGCAAATAATTTAATTTTATGTTCTGTTTTGTAATGTTAATTACCGAACATCTAGGTAACCTAGTATTGTATCCAATCACGTATTTTCTTTTTAATTGAACAGACAGCTGCTGCTGGGGAGTTTGTTGCGCCACTTCTTCTTCCCAGCGATAGCACTAGGAAGTGGTGAAGGGCGGGCGTTTTTGGGGGACTGTCTTTTGTAATTTTGACGTTCAAAAAGTGCTGATTCTCAGCCTAATTTGAATAAATGACTTTTGATTTTGATTTTGCGAGATGCAGGATTTGCGTGACATCAGTATGACGCGCTGGTCGCATGTGGTGTTGTAGATACCGGTACAACACTATTGACAGCTAACTTTACCTTAGTTTCCAAGGTGAGATTTTTACAAGAAGAGAAGAACACTATAGATACTCACTCTAGTCGGCGTAGAAGGTGTGTAGACAGGCGGCGGCGGCGGGGGCGGCGGCGCGGGCAGCGCGGCGGGCGGCAGGCGCGCCTCGCGCCGCAGCGTGGCCGCGCTGGCCGGCAGGCCCCGGTGAGATGTTAACAAGAGAAGAACACTATACTCACTCTAGTCGGCGTAGAAGGTGTGTAGACAGGCGGCGGCGGCGGGGGCGGCGGCGCGGGCAGCGCGGCGGGCGGCAGGCGCGCCTCGCGCCGCAGCGTGGCCGCGCTGGCCGGCAGGCCCCGGTGAGATGTTAACAAGAGAAGAACACTATACTCACTCTAGTCGGCGTAGAAGGTGTGTAGACAGGCGGCGGCGGCGGGGGCGGCGGCGCGGGCAGCGCGGCGGGCGGCAGGCGCGCCTCGCGCCGCAGCGTGGCCGCGCTGGCCGGCAGGCCCCGGTGAGATGTTAACAAGAGAAGAACACTATACTCACTCTAGTCGGCGTAGAAGGTGTGTAGACAGGCGGCGGCGGCGGGGGCGGCGGCGCGGGCAGCGCGGCGGGCGGCAGGCGCGCCTCGCGCCGCAGCGTGGCCGCGCTGGCCGGCAGGCCCCGGTGAGATGTTAACAAGAGAAGAACACTATACTCACTCTAGTCGGCGTAGAAGGTGTGTAGACAGGCGGCGGCGGCGGGGGCGGCGGCGCGGGCAGCGCGGCGGGCGGCAGGCGCGCCTCGCGCCGCAGCGTGGCCGCGCTGGCCGGCAGGCCCCGGTGAGATGTTAACAAGAGAAGAACACTATACTCACTCTAGTCGGCGTAGAAGGTGTGTAGACAGGCGGCGGCGGCGGGGGCGGCGGCGCGGGCAGCGCGGCGGGCGGCAGGCGCGCCTCGCGCCGCAGCGTGGCCGCGCTGGCCGGCAGGCCCCGGTGAGATGTTAACAAGAGAAGAACACTATACTCACTCTAGTCGGCGTAGAAGGTGTGTAGACAGGCGGCGGCGGCGGGGGCGGCGGCGCGGGCAGCGCGGCGGGCGGCAGGCGCGCCTCGCGCCGCAGCGTGGCCGCGCTGGCCGGCAGGCCCCGGTGAGATGTTAACAAGAGAAGAACACTATACTCACTCTAGTCGGCGTAGAAGGTGTGTAGACAGGCGGCGGCGGCGGGGGCGGCGGCGCGGGCAGCGCGGCGGGCGGCAGGCGCGCCTCGCGCCGCAGCGTGGCCGCGCTGGCCGGCAGGCCCCGGTGAGATGTTAACAAGAGAAGAACACTATACTCACTCTAGTCGGCGTAGAAGGTGTGTAGACAGGCGGCGGCGGCGGGGGCGGCGGCGCGGGCAGCGCGGCGGGCGGCAGGCGCGCCTCGCGCCGCAGCGTGGCCGCGCTGGCCGGCAGGCCCCGGTGAGATGTTAACAAGAGAAGAACACTATACTCACTCTAGTCGGCGTAGAAGGTGTGTAGACAGGCGGCGGCGGCGGGGGCGGCGGCGCGGGCAGCGCGGCGGGCGGCAGGCGCGCCTCGCGCCGCAGCGTGGCCGCGCTGGCCAGCAGGCCCCGGTGAGATGTTAACAAGAGAAGAACACTATACTCACTCTAGTCGGCGTAGAAGGTGTGTAGACAGGCGGCGGCGGCGGGGGCGGCGGCGCGGGCAGCGCGGCGGGCGGCAGGCGCGCCTCGCGCCGCAGCGTGGCCGCGCTGGCCGGCAGGCCCCGGTGAGATGTTAACAAGAGAAGAACACTATACTCACTCTAGTCGGCGTAGAAGGTGTGTAGACAGGCGGCGGCGGCGGGGGCGGCGGCGCGGGCAGCGCGGCGGGCGGCAGGCGCGCCTCGCGCCGCAGCGTGGCCGCGCTGGCCGGCAGGCCCCGGTGAGATGTTAACAAGAGAAGAACACTATACTCACTCTAGTCGGCGTAGAAGGTGTGTAGACAGGCGGCGGCGGCGGGGGCGGCGGCGCGGGCAGCGCGGCGGGCGGCAGGCGCGCCTCGCGCCGCAGCGTGGCCGCGCTGGCCGGCAGGCCCCGGTGAGATGTTAACAAGAGAAGAACACTATACTCACTCTAGTCGGCGTAGAAGGTGTGTAGACAGGCGGCGGCGGCGGGGGCGGCGGCGCGGGCAGCGCGGCGGGCGGCAGGCGCGCCTCGCGCCGCAGCGTGGCCGCGCTGGCCGGCAGGCCCCGGTGAGATGTTAACAAGAGAAGAACACTATACTCACTCTAGTCGGCGTAGAAGGTGTGTAGACAGGCGGCGGCGGCGGGGGCGGCGGCGCGGGCAGCGCGGCGGGCGGCAGGCGCGCCTCGCGCCGCAGCGTGGCCGCGCTGGCCGGCAGGCCCCGGTGAGATGTTAACAAGAGAAGAACACTATACTCACTCTAGTCGGCGTAGAAGGTGTGTAGACAGGCGGCGGCGGCGGGGGCGGCGGCGCGGGCAGCGCGGCGGGCGGCAGGCGCGCCTCGCGCCGCAGCGTGGCCGCGCTGGCCGGCAGGCCCCGGTGAGATGTTAACAAGAGAAGAACACTATACTCACTCTAGTCGGCGTAGAAGGTGTGTAGACAGGCGGCGGCGGCGGGGGCGGCGGCGCGGGCAGCGCGGCGGGCGGCAGGCGCGCCTCGCGCCGCAGCGTGGCCGCGCTGGCCGGCAGGCCCCGGTGAGATGTTAACAAGAGAAGAACACTATACTCACTCTAGTCGGCGTAGAAGGTGTGTAGACAGGCGGCGGCGGCGGGGGCGGCGGCGCGGGCAGCGCGGCGGGCGGCAGGCGCGCCTCGCGCCGCAGCGTGGCCGCGCTGGCCGGCAGGCCCCGGTGAGATGTTAACAAGAGAAGAACACTATACTCACTCTAGTCGGCGTAGAAGGTGTGTAGACAGGCGGCGGCGGCGGGGGCGGCGGCGCGGGCAGCGCGGCGGGCGGCAGGCGCGCCTCGCGCCGCAGCGTGGCCGCGCTGGCCGGCAGGCCCCGGTGAGATGTTAACAAGAGAAGAACACTATACTCACTCTAGTCGGCGTAGAAGGTGTGTAGACAGGCGGCGGCGGCGGGGGCGGCGGCGCGGGCAGCGCGGCGGGCGGCAGGCGCGCCTCGCGCCGCAGCGTGGCCGCGCTGGCCGGCAGGCCCCGGTGAGATGTTAACAAGAGAAGAACACTATACTCACTCTAGTCGGCGTAGAAGGTGTGTAGACAGGCGGCGGCGGCGGGGGCGGCGGCGCGGGCAGCGCGGCGGGCGGCAGGCGCGCCTCGCGCCGCAGCGTGGCCGCGCTGGCCGGCAGGCCCCGGTGAGATGTTAACAAGAGAAGAACACTATACTCACTCTAGTCGGCGTAGAAGGTGTGTAGACAGGCGGCGGCGGCGGGGGCGGCGGCGCGGGCAGCGCGGCGGGCGGCAGGCGCGCCTCGCGCCGCAGCGTGGCCGCGCTGGCCGGCAGGCCCCGGTGAGATGTTAACAAGAGAAGAACACTATACTCACTCTAGTCGGCGTAGAAGGTGTGTAGACAGGCGGCGGCGGCGGGGGCGGCGGCGCGGGCAGCGCGGCGGGCGGCAGGCGCGCCTCGCGCCGCAGCGTGGCCGCGCTGGCCGGCAGGCCCCGGTGAGATGTTAACAAGAGAAGAACACTATACTCACTCTAGTCGGCGTAGAAGGTGTGTAGACAGGCGGCGCACGGTGGGCTGAAAATCGGCTTTCATAGACTTAGGGATTTCAAATTGCAAGTGCTTGTTTTTATGCCGGATATCGCTTCTATTAGTCATTACTATGTACAAAAATGACACCCGAGTTAATTCTACCCAAAAACGAAGGAAATATAATTTTTTTACGAAAAATTTGTATGAAGCTAGTATGAAAAATCGAATTATCTCCTAAACGGCATGTTTAACCGTAATATCCTTGGAGATGGTCATAGTGCTAATTATTTATGATTTTTTGGTTGGCGATTGGACAAAAAATTTAATGCCGTTTTTTTTTTTAAAAATCGTCAAAATATTTTTATTTATTTTTACATGTAAAACGATCCCTTTTAGTGTCTAAGTTAAAAAGTTCGATATGTTATTAACCCAAATATTAAGAACACACGAAACAAGAAAAATAAAATAAAAAAATTGCTGTTTTTGACACATTTATATTAATTTAAATAAAAAAAGATTTATATTGAAGTAACATATGAAGTTATATTTTATACAAAATAAGTTAATTTAAGGAATTAATACTAAGCATTCGTAAAATAAAGTAAAATAAATAAAAAAAATAAAACATATCATTAAATATTACAAAAAAACCCAAACACACTCAAATACAAATTTACAAATATGTACATATATATCTTTTTTACAAATTTTCCTTATCACTCTCGTTGTCAGACTCCAATTCTGAGTCAGCATCCAGATTGGATATATCCAAAAATTCTAACTCAGTTTCCTGAAATTGAATTAAGTCGAGAGTTTCAGCAAAAAAGCTCTGCTTTTTCTTGGCATCTAACTTAGGCCTTTGTGCACTTAGCAAAGGGTCCGAAGAAACAACAAGCATATTTAAAATGTCTTGATTGGAATCCTGCCTGCTTCTTTTCCGCGAATGATGTTCTCGAAACCTCCTAAAATCTTTGTTTCGAGACTCTGAGGCTTCTTCCGAGAGAGTCCCAATCGGCACAATATTATTTTTCTCGATTATGTCAGCCCCATGGATTAGTAACTTATGAACGGTTGACGACATGTAGTACCAGTCGTATAATAGTCGTCGTAGTAATACGTACTTTTCTGCTGTTTTGCGAGCATAATCTCTAAATTTTATTATATCGATCTGCTCTCCAGATGTAATTGCTTGTAAAATTACAGCAAATCTTTTGATGAGGTCTTCATCCAAACCGGTTATAGCTGCGGTTTTATTAGGAAACTCAAAGAATTTTCTTGCAGTATTCCCGTCATTGGTGGTTCCCGAGCCTTGTTTTACTATATCAATCAACAGATTGAGCTCATCTTTGAATTTATTTTGAATTATTTTCTTTCTTGTCTGTAGCATTTCTTTGTGCTCATCACTTCTCGCTGCCCACCGTTTGAAGTCCAGTCTGTATGCAATGTGTAACAGACATTCCATACAATTTATACGGGCGTGTAGGGATGACAAGCCAAACTCATACAGGTCCGAACACACAATTTTTGATGTTACAGCATCTAAGCGGTTCATTTCTGTAGGCTTTGCTAAGCACAGGTAGCACGATGCATTTGATCTAGCTTCAGAAAGGTAAGTACAGACTTTAGCGTCGATCATCGTCATCATTAGTTGATGAGTCACCCTATTATTATTATTGCACTCTGTGGGGATAAGGGCCTCAATTTCTTCATCCATTTGTTTTTTCAGCCCAAGGACAACTGCTTCACTCTCCTTTACAAAAGTAAACTGAACTGGACGACAATACAAAACTGAGCATGGTTTTGGGTTCGTCCATAAAATGTTGTCTCCATCTGTCAGTTTTAGTGGCACCAAGGAGGTCATGAAAATGCTTGAATCATCTTCCTCACCCTCAAATTTCTGCTTGTATCGGCTTTGGTTAGAAGCACCGTCAAATCCCCACTTGGATATCAGCTTCAACTGCTTGTTATGCTCTTCGTTAGAAAGGCTTTGAAGGATTCTTGTAACCGTGATATCAAGTAAAGCTTGAAGTGTAATCCTAGCCGATGAATCAGTAACTGTCACTGATTGCTTCGGAGGGTAGCAATCAAGCTTAGTTTGTTGCACTTTATAGTAAGATGGATAAATATCTTTAGCACCTTCTCGAATGGCAGCCTCACGCAACGTAATATATTGCCACTTTGAGAGTTTTAGCGAAAGAAGCAATCCAAGCGCCTTTTCTGGCGTAAATATGATTGTTTTCGCTGGTTTCTTAAGCGTTTCATTTAATTTAGCGGCTGCTTCAGGATTTTTCATCATGTATTCGATGACAGAGGCGATATCTCCATGCCCTTCTTCTTTTAAACGTGCTGCAGCTGCATATGCCAATTCACTGGAACCTTCGCCTGTGTGTTCATCAGATCTTCTCTTTTTTTGTTTACTTCCCAGGTCTTCGAATGGTTTACGGGATCTTTTCGTCATTGTTCCAATGGACGTTGATGTCGACGGTTCTGGAGAGACTGAGGGCGCTCTTGGTATCTCATCAACACTTGGTTCTTGATTAACTAAAGTTTGCACAAAACTCGGCCAATCAATATTTGCTCCCAACCAATTCTCGTACTTTCTCCTGAAATTATCAAGGAATCGGTTGGATTTCTGCCACCTTTGTAAAGCGGCTCGCGTAAATCTCCGACAAAATTCTTTGAGAACAACATAATCTTCGTCAGACAGGCAATCGCCTATGCGGGATACAACTGCACTAAACAATACTTCATGATCAAATGAAGTACTCTCACTTCGTAGAAGAACAAACAAGTCTAAATTGGTGATTAAACTTTCCATTTTAAGATTTTATAGTCGCAGATTTAGTGTTAGCAGTTACACAGTTGTGAACAAATTAAATTATAAAACAAAACTTTAGCCCTTTTATTGCAAAACGACAATAATTAGGTAACTACCCTCATTAGTTATCTCCTCATTAGCTAATGAAAATCTATAATTGTCACTAACTATTCTTAGAACTCATAGCACTGCTAATTAACAAATTAGAATAGAATAGAATAGAATACTCTTTATTGTACACCATAAAAGTTACAGAACATAAATAAAATATATAAAATTTTACAAAGGGTGACACAATGGGCGGTCTTATCGCTAAGAGCGATCTTTTAAAGACAACCTTTGGATGGATTAAATAATTAAGGAGATGCAAATATAGTAGGTAGTATGTGGTGTACCATTTACACTATACTATTAATACATACATAAAGTATATTTTACTCATCTAAATAAATATATACATATAATAATAAACATGAACAAGAGCAAAGAAATAAAAAAAAAAAATAAATAAATAAATAGAATAATAATAAATAATAATGATGATGGTTAAGGAGAGAGGAAGTGCTTTTTTATCATAATTTTGAAAGCGGACAACGATTCAGCACGCCTTACCGACACGGGCAAGTCATTCCATAGCCGTACTGCTTGAACGGTAAAAGATTTGTCAAAGAAACTGGTGGAATGCATCGGCATCTCTAGTCTCAGGTTTTCCGATGACCTCAGATATCTATTATGTGTGTCATGAAGGAACTTGAAACGTTCTTTAAGATAAGAGGGGGTTTTAGGATTAAACAAAATACTGTAGAGCTGGAATAAGATATGAGAATTCCGGCGAAGACGTATGGGAAGCCACTTGAGCTTTGTACGAAATTCAGAAATGTGATCATATTTGCGCAGGCCAAAAATGAATCTTATGCAAAAGTTTTGAAGTCGCTCAAGTTTATCTAGTTGTGCCTCAGTAAGATCTGGATAACTGACATCAGCGTAGTCAAGGATGGGAAGTAAAAGAGATTGTGCAAGCGCAGTTTTAGTGGCAGTTGGAAGAAAGTTCCGCAACCGTCTCAGTGACTTACCAGATGCAAACATCTTTCGACTTACCTCCTGTAGCTGAGGACCCCAGGAAAGATGTTTGTCGATCCAAACCCCAAGATTCTTAACCTTTTCGCTGAATGGAATAGCAGTTCCGTTAAATTGAACCTGGGGAAGCTGCGACCAGTTTATCTTGGCGATCATCCTTGAGCTGCCAACAACAATGAGCTGAGTCTTCGATGGGTTAACCTGCAACCCATGCGCCTCGCTCCACTCACAGATTGAAACCAAATCCTTGTTGATAATGTGTACCGCATCAGCTAAATTCGAGTGGCCAGCTTGTTTATAAATTTGCAAATCGTCTGCATAAAGGTGGTAGGAAGAAAGAAGTTTTTTGTTAATGGAGTTTATAAATGTTGCGAAAAGTAAAGGAGATAAAACGCCACCCTGAGGTACACCGGCAGAAGTATAACACCACGAAGAGCAAGACTCTTCTATGCATATACGTTGCCGGCGGCCATACAGGTAACTGCGAAACCAGTCAATCGCCGTTGGAGATATGTTAAGCGAGCGAAGCATACCAAGCAGGATATCGAAATCTACAGTATTGAATGCATTGCTGAAATCTAGCAAGCAAAGAACTGTGAGATTTCCTTCCTCCATGCCTGACCGTATGTCATCAGTGACGTTAACTAAGGCTGTAGTGGTACTGTGACCAGGACGAAAACCGGATTGGAAAGGATTCAGCAGACTATTCTTACAAAGAAAAGTACTAAGCTGATTGTGGACAAGGCGTTCTAGGACTTTGGAGAGGAACGGCAAGATGGAGATGGGACGATATTCTGAAAAGGAAGTAGGATTGGATTTTTTGGGTAAAGGAATGACTTTGGCCTCTTTCCACATCGATGGAAAGGCACCATAGGATATAGAATAGTTCATGATATAGCATAGGACAGGAAGGATTTCGTCTAGGACAGGGAGTATCATTTTACGACTTATACAATCACTGCCGACTGCGTTAGACGTGATTGAAACTATGCTCTTCTTAACATCACAATCAGAGAATTGACTAAAAATAAATGGGGGATGGTCCGGAGTTGGAAGGTTTGAAAGATAGTTAACAGTAGCGGCCTTTATGGTCCCATTACAGTGGGACGAAGATGAGAAGTGTTGATTCAGTAGATCAATATCTAAGTCTTTAGGAATTGATTCTTGGCGTGATTTTCCAACTCCCATGGATTTAAGAAATTTCCAGACTTTTGCTGGATCTCCGTTTTCAACTGAGGTGTGGATATGGCGGCGTTGGGCATCTCTACACATCTTATTACAGCGATTGCGTGCATCAACAAGGATCTCCCGGTTCAGCGGTGAGGGCCGACACTTAAATTTAGTTTTGGTTACAGCCTTTCTGTGCATGATAGTCCTAATCTCGTCTGTAAGCCATGGTGCCGGAAGATGCTTTATTTTCACTGCACGAATGGGAGCGTGAATATCATACAGCTGCACAAGGTTATCCGTCAGCAAATTTACTTTATCATCCATCGACTCAACATTGAATAAAGGAGCCCAGTCAATACTGCTAGCATCTCTTCGGAGATCATCTGTATTCATACCACTAAAATTGCGCTGCAACAGAATCTTAGGTTTTGCCTTAGGTGGGCGAATTTTATAGGATAGGAATAAAAGGTCATGGTAAGAAAACATGTCAGCTGGGCATTGGCCATGCTTGCTGACATGTTGAGGAGACGACACAATGAGTAGATCCAGAAGTGAAGGATTACAGTTTGGAAAATGGTGTGTGGCACTCAAGGGGAGAATTGATAAATTCGACGACTGGACTATTGATCGAAAAGAAGAGGAGCGGGAATCGTTTTTCAATAAGCAAGTATTGAAGTCCCCCATAATGACTGTGTGACTGTAAGAGGGTGTTAGGTTTTCTAAGATATTTTCAAAGGAAGACAAGAAATTTATACGTGACGAAGGGCAATAATAAACACCTAGAAGAACTTTCACGTGGTTCAGGGTTACTTCCAAAAAGAGATGCTCGCCCGCGTTTTGCGGCGGAGGTTGTGCAGACATATTGATAATAGAAAAAGGAATATGTGGACGGAGGTATATGGCAACACCGCCGCCACCGCCACTCGTGCGATCATTTCTTATTAGTCGAAAACCCGGCAAGGAATAGGAAGTAGAAGGGAGACATGGCTTTAGCCAAGATTCTGAGACAAGGATAGCATGGATGTTCTTACAGTCTAGGTACACTAGCATGTCAGAATAATGTGCCGGAATACTCTGGGCATTTATATGGACTACATTGAAATTCTTAGGTACATCGGAAAACTGAGATTCAAGGGTGTCAGCAAGGGACGGAAAAGTAACAAAGCTGTCATTACTACAGACCGACAAAAAGCTTTCGGTGTCGCTGTCATCATTGCTATCTGACATTGACACTGTATAAATAAATGAAATAATAATAATAATAATAAAAATAAACTAAATAATAATTATAAATGTTAATAAAAAGTGCAATTAATTAAATCCACCCGCCAGTTGAGTGTTAACATTTTAAAAGTTATAAAAATAAGCAAAGCATTTAAAAAAATAAAGTAAAAATAAAAATTTCATCGTCCGGGTAACAGAATGGTATTACTAAAGTATAATGGCATAGGAAATGAAGAGAAAGACGTAAGAATAGCAAGCAAAAATAATAACATAAATATACTTGGCACACTGTACACTGGTTTCTGAACGAAAACTAAGAAACAGAACGACACATGACGTGACTTATTGAGTTGACAGCTGACAGACAGAAAGGAATAAATTATGTACTGGAAATAGAAAGAAAGTAAACAATACTTACATGTTAGATGAGAAAGGGTATAGAAATTACTAGTAAAATGAAAAAAAAAAATTGAGAGGATACGAGTTACAAACAAAAACTGCCACCCGGACGGTGATACTAACTAAACGTGTGCACCAAATTACTTCTTCGCGGCAGCACGCCGGGCCTTCTTCGGTGCCGGTGATGGAGACGGCGACGAGGACAGTGCTGACGCGCTGGGAGACATAGCCTTTTCACTGACCTGCTCGATGATTCTGAGATCATCCAGTGAATTTACTCGATGCCGGGACCCGTCAGCGCGAAGAACATATATCAGGCCCTGCTTAGTCCAGCAATTTGTTTCGCCAAGTCTCTCACGCGCAGACATGAAGAGCTGATGCCGCGATTTCGTCAGAAACTCTGAGACCGTAACACCAGTGCCCTTCAACTTGGTCTTAGCAAACCAGATACTGTCCCTGACACCGACGTCCCGTAGCTTGCAAAGAATGGGCCTGGGTTTGCTAGCACCTGCTTGTCTGCCCATCCGGTGGCACCGCCTGATGTCAGCAACCGTAAAGTCGGTCAGCTTCAGGTGACATCGCACAACCTCAGCGACAACCTGTGCGGTTTCTTCCTTGGCCTGCTCGGTGACACCATGCAACAACACCATCTTCCGGCGCCCACGCATCTCCAGGTTGTCGAGACCCTGAGCCAACGCTTCCAATTGCCGCTGAAGACAGCTCAACGCCTCAAGTACAAATTTCTTGAATGCGGTGAAGTCCGCCACCAAACTGTCAGTTGTGCTGCTTGCTGTACCTGAAGAATTCTTCTGAAGTTCGGCCTCAAAGGATGTCATCCTGTTTTGGAACAGTGTCATCATATCCGATAACGAGACTTTCAGTGCTTCCATTGTTTTGAAGTTTGAAACTGTGCGTTGTTTTGCTAGATTGTGTGATCAGATTTTGGAGATAACACTTCACTGGCTGGTACTCCCTCTTAGCATGTATATGTATACATTTAAATAGGCAAACTGTATAAATTTGTAATTTTAGTAAATTTTTTAAATCAGAGTTAAATTTTTTCACCTTTTGTAACAACTACCCACGTTGTATGTCAAAATTAGCTTACTTATCAGGAAATGTTAAATATAATCCATTGTCGTGAGATATTGAAAATCATTAAATCACCTATTAAGACTCATTAGAAGACCTAATCAGTGTAGTTACTTAATCACTTCTTTTTGGACTCATTAGAAGACAATTGGTAATTTGGTTGTATGAAAAGTTTTAAAACTCATTTTGTGTTGATAAATATCTAGCTCAAACATAGTTGGCTACGTGTGGGTGTACTATAAACCTCTGCCAACTCCTTCGGAAATATAGGAGTGATGCTATTTTATGTTATGTGTAGTTAAAAGTCCGTGTTCTTCAACATAAACACCAAAAGGAATCGTTTCATACGTAAAAACAAATAAAAATATTTTGACGATTTTTAAAAAAAAAACGGCATTAAAATTTTTGTCCAATCGTCAACCAAAAAATCATAAATCATTAGCACTATGACCATCTCTAAGGATATTACGGTTAAACATGCCGTTTAGGAGATAATTCGATTTTTCATACTAGCTTCATACAAATTTTTCGTAAAAAAATTATATTTCCTTCGGTTTTGAGCAGAATTAACTCGGGTGTCATTTTTGTACATAATAATGACTAATAGAAGCGATATCCGGCATAAAAACAAGCACTTGCAAATTGAAATCCCTAAGTCTATGAAAGCCGATTTTCAGCCCACCGTGCGGCGGCGGCGGGGGCGGCGGCGCGGGCAGCGCGGCGGGCGGCAGGCGCGCCTCGCGCCGCAGCGTGGCCGCGCTGGCCGGCAGGCCCCGGTGAGATGTTAACAAGAGAAGAACACTATACTCACTCTAGTCGGCGTAGAAGGTGTGTAGACAGGCGGCGGCGGCGGGGGCGGCGGCGCGGGCAGCGCGGCGGGCGGCAGGCGCGCCTCGCGCCGCAGCGTGGCCGCGCTGGCCGGCAGGCCCCGGTGAGATGTTAACAAGAGAAGAACACTATACTCACTCTAGTCGGCGTAGAAGGTGTGTAGACAGGCGGCGGCGGCGCGGGCAGCGCGGCGGGCGGCAGGCGCGCCTCGCGCCGCAGCGTGGCCGCGCTGGCCGGCAGGCCCCGGTGAGATGTTAACAAGAGAAGAACACTATACTCACTCTAGTCGGCGTAGAAGGTGTGTAGACAGGCGGCGGCGGCGGGGGCGGCGGCGCGGGCAGCGCGGCGGGCGGCAGGCGCGCCTCGCGCCGCAGCGTGGCCGCGCTGGCCGGCAGGCCCCGGTGAGATGTTAACAAGAGAAGAACACTATACTCACTCTAGTCGGCGTAGAAGGTGTGTAGACAGGCGGCGGCGGCGGGGGCGGCGGCGCGGGCAGCGCGGCGGGCGGCAGGCGCGCCTCGCGCCGCAGCGTGGCCGCGCTGGCCGGCAGGCCCCGGTGAGATGTTAACAAGAGAAGAACACTATACTCACTCTAGTCGGCGTAGAAGGTGTGTAGACAGGCGGCGGCGGCGCGGGCAGCGCGGCGGGCGGCAGGCGCGCCTCGCGCCGCAGCGTGGCCGCGCTGGCCGGCAGGCCCCGGTGAGATGTTAACAAGAGAAGAACACTATACTCACTCTAGTCGGCGTAGAAGGTGTGTAGACAGGCGGCGGCGGCGGGGGCGGCGGCGCGGGCAGCGCGGCGGGCGGCAGGCGCGCCTCGCGCCGCAGCGTGGCCGCGCTGGCCGGCAGGCCCCGGTGAGATGTTAACAAGAGAAGAACACTATACTCACTCTAGTCGGCGTAGAAGGTGTGTAGACAGGCGGCGGCGGCGGGGGCGGCGGCGCGGGCAGCGCGGCGGGCGGCAGGCGCGCCTCGCGCCGCAGCGTGGCCGCGCTGGCCGGCAGGCCCCGGTGAGATGTTAACAAGAGAAGAACACTATACTCACTCTAGTCGGCGTAGAAGGTGTGTAGACAGGCGGCGGCGGCGGGGGCGGCGGCGCGGGCAGCGCGGCGGGCGGCAGGCGCGCCTCGCGCCGCAGCGTGGCCGCGCTGGCCGGCAGGCCCCGGTGAGATGTTAACAAGAGAAGAACACTATACTCACTCTAGTCGGCGTAGAAGGTGTGTAGACAGGCGGCGGCGGCGGGGGCGGCGGCGCGGGCAGCGCGGCGGGCGGCAGGCGCGCCTCGCGCCGCAGCGTGGCCGCGCTGGCCGGCAGGCCCCGGTGAGATGTTAACAAGAGAAGAACACTATACTCACTCTAGTCGGCGTAGAAGGTGTGTAGACAGGCGGCGGCGGCGGGGGCGGCGGCGCGGGCAGCGCGGCGGGCGGCAGGCGCGCCTCGCGCCGCAGCGTGGCCGCGCTGGCCGGCAGGCCCCGGTGAGATGTTAACAAGAGAAGAACACTATACTCACTCTAGTCGGCGTAGAAGGTGTGTAGACAGGCGGCGGCGGCGGGGGCGGCGGCGCGGGCAGCGCGGCGGGCGGCAGGCGCGCCTCGCGCCGCAGCGTGGCCGCGCTGGCCGGCAGGCCCCGGTGAGATGTTAACAAGAGAAGAACACTATACTCACTCTAGTCGGCGTAGAAGGTGTGTAGACAGGCGGCGGCGGCGGGGGCGGCGGCGCGGGCAGCGCGGCGGGCGGCAGGCGCGCCTCGCGCCGCAGCGTGGCCGCGCTGGCCGGCAGGCCCCGGTGAGATGTTAACAAGAGAAGAACACTATACTCACTCTAGTCGGCGTAGAAGGTGTGTAGACAGGCGGCGGCGGCGGGGGCGGCGGCGCGGGCAGCGCGGCGGGCGGCAGGCGCGCCTCGCGCCGCAGCGTGGCCGCGCTGGCCGGCAGGCCCCGGTGAGATGTTAACAAGAGAAGAACACTATACTCACTCTAGTCGGCGTAGAAGGTGTGTAGACAGGCGGCGGCGGCGGGGGCGGCGGCGCGGGCAGCGCGGCGGGCGGCAGGCGCGCCTCGCGCCGCAGCGTGGCCGCGCTGGCCGGCAGGCCCCGGTGAGATGTTAACAAGAGAAGAACACTATACTCACTCTAGTCGGCGTAGAAGGTGTGTAGACAGGCGGCGGCGGCGGGGGCGGCGGCGCGGGCAGCGCGGCGGGCGGCAGGCGCGCCTCGCGCCGCAGCGTGGCCGCGCTGGCCGGCAGGCCCCGGTGAGATGTTAACAAGAGAAGAACACTATACTCACTCTAGTCGGCGTAGAAGGTGTGTAGACAGGCGGCGGCGGCGGGGGCGGCGGCGCGGGCAGCGCGGCGGGCGGCAGGCGCGCCTCGCGCCGCAGCGTGGCCGCGCTGGCCGGCAGGCCCCGGTGAGATGTTAACAAGAGAAGAACACTATACTCACTCTAGTCGGCGTAGAAGGTGTGTAGACAGGCGGCGGCGGCGGGGGCGGCGGCGCGGGCAGCGCGGCGGGCGGCAGGCGCGCCTCGCGCCGCAGCGTGGCCGCGCTGGCCGGCAGGCCCCGGTGAGATGTTAACAAGAGAAGAACACTATACTCACTCTAGTCGGCGTAGAAGGTGTGTAGACAGGCGGCGGCGGCGGGGGCGGCGGCGCGGGCAGCGCGGCGGGCGGCAGGCGCGCCTCGCGCCGCAGCGTGGCCGCGCTGGCCGGCAGGCCCCGGTGAGATGTTAACAAGAGAAGAACACTATACTCACTCTAGTCGGCGTAGAAGGTGTGTAGACAGGCGGCGGCGGCGGGGGCGGCGGCGCGGGCAGCGCGGCGGGCGGCAGGCGCGCCTCGCGCCGCAGCGTGGCCGCGCTGGCCGGCAGGCCCCGGTGAGATGTTAACAAGAGAAGAACACTATACTCACTCTAGTCGGCGTAGAAGGTGTGTAGACAGGCGGCGGCGGCGGGGGCGGCGGCGCGGGCAGCGCGGCGGGCGGCAGGCGCGCCTCGCGCCGCAGCGTGGCCGCGCTGGCCGGCAGGCCCCGGTGAGATGTTAACAAGAGAAGAACACTATACTCACTCTAGTCGGCGTAGAAGGTGTGTAGACAGGCGGCGGCGGCGGGGGCGGCGGCGCGGGCAGCGCGGCGGGCGGCAGGCGCGCCTCGCGCCGCAGCGTGGCCGCGCTGGCCGGCAGGCCCCGGTGAGATGTTAACAAGAGAAGAACACTATACTCACTCTAGTCGGCGTAGAAGGTGTGTAGACAGGCGGCGGCGGCGGGGGCGGCGGCGCGGGCAGCGCGGCGGGCGGCAGGCGCGCCTCGCGCCGCAGCGTGGCCGCGCTGGCCGGCAGGCCCCGGTGAGATGTTAACAAGAGAAGAACACTATACTCACTCTAGTCGGCGTAGAAGGTGTGTAGACAGGCGGCGGCGGCGGGGGCGGCGGCGCGGGCAGCGCGGCGGGCGGCAGGCGCGCCTCGCGCCGCAGCGTGGCCGCGCTGGCCGGCAGGCCCCGGTGAGATGTTAACAAGAGAAGAACACTATACTCACTCTAGTCGGCGTAGAAGGTGTGTAGACAGGCGGCGGCGGCGGGGGCGGCGGCGCGGGCAGCGCGGCGGGCGGCAGGCGCGCCTCGCGCCGCAGCGTGGCCGCGCTGGCCGGCAGGCCCCGGTGAGATGTTAACAAGAGAAGAACACTATACTCACTCTAGTCGGCGTAGAAGGTGTGTAGACAGGCGGCGGCGGCGGGGGCGGCGGCGCGGGCAGCGCGGCGGGCGGCAGGCGCGCCTCGCGCCGCAGCGTGGCCGCGCTGGCCGGCAGGCCCCGGTGAGATGTTAACAAGAGAAGAACACTATACTCACTCTAGTCGGCGTAGAAGGTGTGTAGACAGGCGGCGGCGGCGGGGGCGGCGGCGCGGGCAGCGCGGCGGGCGGCAGGCGCGCCTCGCGCCGCAGCGTGGCCGCGCTGGCCGGCAGGCCCCGGTGAGATGTTAACAAGAGAAGAACACTATACTCACTCTAGTCGGCGTAGAAGGTGTGTAGACAGGCGGCGGCGGCGGGGGCGGCGGCGCGGGCAGCGCGGCGGGCGGCAGGCGCGCCTCGCGCCGCAGCGTGGCCGCGCTGGCCGGCAGGCCCCGGTGAGATGTTAACAAGAGAAGAACACTATACTCACTCTAGTCGGCGTAGAAGGTGTGTAGACAGGCGGCGGCGGCGGGGGCGGCGGCGCGGGCAGCGCGGCGGGCGGCAGGCGCGCCTCGCGCCGCAGCGTGGCCGCGCTGGCCGGCAGGCCCCGGTGAGATGTTAACAAGAGAAGAACACTATACTCACTCTAGTCGGCGTAGAAGGTGTGTAGACAGGCGGCGGCGGCGGGGGCGGCGGCGCGGGCAGCGCGGCGGGCGGCAGGCGCGCCTCGCGCCGCAGCGTGGCCGCGCTGGCCGGCAGGCCCCGGTGAGATGTTAACAAGAGAAGAACACTATACTCACTCTAGTCGGCGTAGAAGGTGTGTAGACAGGCGGCGGCGGCGGGGGCGGCGGCGCGGGCAGCGCGGCGGGCGGCAGGCGCGCCTCGCGCCGCAGCGTGGCCGCGCTGGCCGGCAGGCCCCGGTGAGATGTTAACAAGAGAAGAACACTATACTCACTCTAGTCGGCGTAGAAGGTGTGTAGACAGGCGGCGGCGGCGGGGGCGGCGGCGCGGGCAGCGCGGCGGGCGGCAGGCGCGCCTCGCGCCGCAGCGTGGCCGCGCTGGCCGGCAGGCCCCGGTGAGATGTTAACAAGAGAAGAACACTATACTCACTCTAGTCGGCGTAGAAGGTGTGTAGACAGGCGGCGGCGGCGGGGGCGGCGGCGCGGGCAGCGCGGCGGGCGGCAGGCGCGCCTCGCGCCGCAGCGTGGCCGCGCTGGCCGGCAGGCCCCGGTGAGATGTTAACAAGAGAAGAACACTATACTCACTCTAGTCGGCGTAGAAGGTGTGTAGACAGGCGGCGGCGGCGGGGGCGGCGGCGCGGGCAGCGCGGCGGGCGGCAGGCGCGCCTCGCGCCGCAGCGTGGCCGCGCTGGCCGGCAGGCCCCGGTGAGATGTTAACAAGAGAAGAACACTATACTCACTCTAGTCGGCGTAGAAGGTGTGTAGACAGGCGGCGGCGGCGGGGGCGGCGGCGCGGGCAGCGCGGCGGGCGGCAGGCGCGCCTCGCGCCGCAGCGTGGCCGCGCTGGCCGGCAGGCCCCGGTGAGATGTTAACAAGAGAAGAACACTATACTCACTCTAGTCGGCGTAGAAGGTGTGTAGACAGGCGGCGGCGGCGGGGGCGGCGGCGCGGGCAGCGCGGCGGGCGGCAGGCGCGCCTCGCGCCGCAGCGTGGCCGCGCTGGCCGGCAGGCCCCGGTGAGATGTTAACAAGAGAAGAACACTATACTCACTCTAGTCGGCGTAGAAGGTGTGTAGACAGGCGGCGGCGGGGGCGGCGGCGCGGGCAGCGCGGCGGGCGGCAGGCGCGCCTCGCGCCGCAGCGTGGCCGCGCTGGCCGGCAGGCCCCGGTGAGATGTTAACAAGAGAAGAACACTATACTCACTCTAGTCGGCGTAGAAGGTGTGTAGACAGGCGGCGGCGGCGGGGGCGGCGGCGCGGGCAGCGCGGCGGGCGGCAGGCGCGCCTCGCGCCGCAGCGTGGCCGCGCTGGCCGGCAGGCCCCGGTGAGATGTTAACAAGAGAAGAACACTATACTCACTCTAGTCGGCGTAGAAGGTGTGTAGACAGGCGGCGGCGGCGGGGGCGGCGGCGCGGGCAGCGCGGCGGGCGGCAGGCGCGCCTCGCGCCGCAGCGTGGCCGCGCTGGCCGGCAGGCCCCGGTGAGATGTTAACAAGAGAAGAACACTATACTCACTCTAGTCGGCGTAGAAGGTGTGTAGACAGGCGGCGGCGGCGGGGGCGGCGGCGCGGGCAGCGCGGCGGGCGGCAGGCGCGCCTCGCGCCGCAGCGTGGCCGCGCTGGCCGGCAGGCCCCGGTGAGATGTTAACAAGAGAAGAACACTATACTCACTCTAGTCGGCGTAGAAGGTGTGTAGACAGGCGGCGGCGGCGGGGGCGGCGGCGCGGGCAGCGCGGCGGGCGGCAGGCGCGCCTCGCGCCGCAGCGTGGCCGCGCTGGCCGGCAGGCCCCGGTGAGATGTTAACAAGAGAAGAACACTATACTCACTCTAGTCGGCGTAGAAGGTGTGTAGACAGGCGGCGGCGGCGGGGGCGGCGGCGCGGGCAGCGCGGCGGGCGGCAGGCGCGCCTCGCGCCGCAGCGTGGCCGCGCTGGCCGGCAGGCCCCGGTGAGATGTTAACAAGAGAAGAACACTATACTCACTCTAGTCGGCGTAGAAGGTGTGTAGACAGGCGGCGGCGGCGGGGGCGGCGGCGCGGGCAGCGCGGCGGGCGGCAGGCGCGCCTCGCGCCGCAGCGTGGCCGCGCTGGCCGGCAGGCCCCGGTGAGATGTTAACAAGAGAAGAACACTATACTCACTCTAGTCGGCGTAGAAGGTGTGTAGACAGGCGGCGGCGGCGGGGGCGGCGGCGCGGGCAGCGCGGCGGGCGGCAGGCGCGCCTCGCGCCGCAGCGTGGCCGCGCTGGCCGGCAGGCCCCGGTGAGATGTTAACAAGAGAAGAACACTATACTCACTCTAGTCGGCGTAGAAGGTGTGTAGACAGGCGGCGGCGGCGGGGGCGGCGGCGCGGGCAGCGCGGCGGGCGGCAGGCGCGCCTCGCGCCGCAGCGTGGCCGCGCTGGCCGGCAGGCCCCGGTGAGATGTTAACAAGAGAAGAACACTATACTCACTCTAGTCGGCGTAGAAGGTGTGTAGACAGGCGGCGGCGGCGGGGGCGGCGGCGCGGGCAGCGCGGCGGGCGGCAGGCGCGCCTCGCGCCGCAGCGTGGCCGCGCTGGCCGGCAGGCCCCGGTGAGATGTTAACAAGAGAAGAACACTATACTCACTCTAGTCGGCGTAGAAGGTGTGTAGACAGGCGGCGGCGGCGGGGGCGGCGGCGCGGGCAGCGCGGCGGGCGGCAGGCGCGCCTCGCGCCGCAGCGTGGCCGCGCTGGCCGGCAGGCCCCGGTGAGATGTTAACAAGAGAAGAACACTATACTCACTCTAGTCGGCGTAGAAGGTGTGTAGACAGGCGGCGGCGGCGGGGGCGGCGGCGCGGGCAGCGCGGCGGGCGGCAGGCGCGCCTCGCGCCGCAGCGTGGCCGCGCTGGCCGGCAGGCCCCGGTGAGATGTTAACAAGAGAAGAACACTATACTCACTCTAGTCGGCGTAGAAGGTGTGTAGACAGGCGGCGGCGGCGGGGGCGGCGGCGCGGGCAGCGCGGCGGGCGGCAGGCGCGCCTCGCGCCGCAGCGTGGCCGCGCTGGCCGGCAGGCCCCGGTGAGATGTTAACAAGAGAAGAACACTATACTCACTCTAGTCGGCGTAGAAGGTGTGTAGACAGGCGGCGGCGGCGGGGGCGGCGGCGCGGGCAGCGCGGCGGGCGGCAGGCGCGCCTCGCGCCGCAGCGTGGCCGCGCTGGCCGGCAGGCCCCGGTGAGATGTTAACAAGAGAAGAACACTATACTCACTCTAGTCGGCGTAGAAGGTGTGTAGACAGGCGGCGGCGGCGGGGGCGGCGGCGCGGGCAGCGCGGCGGGCGGCAGGCGCGCCTCGCGCCGCAGCGTGGCCGCGCTGGCCGGCAGGCCCCGGTGAGATGTTAACAAGAGAAGAACACTATACTCACTCTAGTCGGCGTAGAAGGTGTGTAGACAGGCGGCGGCGGCGGGGGCGGCGGCGCGGGCAGCGCGGCGGGCGGCAGGCGCGCCTCGCGCCGCAGCGTGGCCGCGCTGGCCGGCAGGCCCCGGTGAGATGTTAACAAGAGAAGAACACTATACTCACTCTAGTCGGCGTAGAAGGTGTGTAGACAGGCGGCGGCGGCGGGGGCGGCGGCGCGGGCAGCGCGGCGGGCGGCAGGCGCGCCTCGCGCCGCAGCGTGGCCGCGCTGGCCGGCAGGCCCCGGTGAGATGTTAACAAGAGAAGAACACTATACTCACTCTAGTCGGCGTAGAAGGTGTGTAGACAGGCGGCGGCGGCGGGGGCGGCGGCGCGGGCAGCGCGGCGGGCGGCAGGCGCGCCTCGCGCCGCAGCGTGGCCGCGCTGGCCGGCAGGCCCCGGTGAGATGTTAACAAGAGAAGAACACTATACTCACTCTAGTCGGCGTAGAAGGTGTGTAGACAGGCGGCGGCGGCGGGGGCGGCGGCGCGGGCAGCGCGGCGGGCGGCAGGCGCGCCTCGCGCCGCAGCGTGGCCGCGCTGGCCGGCAGGCCCCGGTGAGATGTTAACAAGAGAAGAACACTATACTCACTCTAGTCGGCGTAGAAGGTGTGTAGACAGGCGGCGGCGGCGGGGGCGGCGGCGCGGGCAGCGCGGCGGGCGGCAGGCGCGCCTCGCGCCGCAGCGTGGCCGCGCTGGCCGGCAGGCCCCGGTGAGATGTTAACAAGAGAAGAACACTATACTCACTCTAGTCGGCGTAGAAGGTGTGTAGACAGGCGGCGGCGGCGGGGGCGGCGGCGCGGGCAGCGCGGCGGGCGGCAGGCGCGCCTCGCGCCGCAGCGTGGCCGCGCTGGCCGGCAGGCCCCGGTGAGATGTTAACAAGAGAAGAACACTATACTCACTCTAGTCGGCGTAGAAGGTGTGTAGACAGGCGGCGGCGGCGGGGGCGGCGGCGCGGGCAGCGCGGCGGGCGGCAGGCGCGCCTCGCGCCGCAGCGTGGCCGCGCTGGCCGGCAGGCCCCGGTGAGATGTTAACAAGAGAAGAACACTATACTCACTCTAGTCGGCGTAGAAGGTGTGTAGACAGGCGGCGGCGGCGGGGGCGGCGGCGCGGGCAGCGCGGCGGGCGGCAGGCGCGCCTCGCGCCGCAGCGTGGCCGCGCTGGCCGGCAGGCCCCGGTGAGATGTTAACAAGAGAAGAACACTATACTCACTCTAGTCGGCGTAGAAGGTGTGTAGACAGGCGGCGGCGGCGGGGGCGGCGGCGCGGGCAGCGCGGCGGGCGGCAGGCGCGCCTCGCGCCGCAGCGTGGCCGCGCTGGCCGGCAGGCCCCGGTGAGATGTTAACAAGAGAAGAACACTATACTCACTCTAGTCGGCGTAGAAGGTGTGTAGACAGGCGGCGGCGGCGGGGGCGGCGGCGCGGGCAGCGCGGCGGGCGGCAGGCGCGCCTCGCGCCGCAGCGTGGCCGCGCTGGCCGGCAGGCCCCGGTGAGATGTTAACAAGAGAAGAACACTATACTCACTCTAGTCGGCGTAGAAGGTGTGTAGACAGGCGGCGGCGGCGGGGGCGGCGGCGCGGGCAGCGCGGCGGGCGGCAGGCGCGCCTCGCGCCGCAGCGTGGCCGCGCTGGCCGGCAGGCCCCGGTGAGATGTTAACAAGAGAAGAACACTATACTCACTCTAGTCGGCGTAGAAGGTGTGTAGACAGGCGGCGGCGGCGGGGGCGGCGGCGCGGGCAGCGCGGCGGGCGGCAGGCGCGCCTCGCGCCGCAGCGTGGCCGCGCTGGCCGGCAGGCCCCGGTGAGATGTTAACAAGAGAAGAACACTATACTCACTCTAGTCGGCGTAGAAGGTGTGTAGACAGGCGGCGGCGGCGGGGGCGGCGGCGCGGGCAGCGCGGCGGGCGGCAGGCGCGCCTCGCGCCGCAGCGTGGCCGCGCTGGCCGGCAGGCCCCGGTGAGATGTTAACAAGAGAAGAACACTATACTCACTCTAGTCGGCGTAGAAGGTGTGTAGACAGGCGGCGGCGGCGGGGGCGGCGGCGCGGGCAGCGCGGCGGGCGGCAGGCGCGCCTCGCGCCGCAGCGTGGCCGCGCTGGCCGGCAGGCCCCGGTGAGATGTTAACAAGAGAAGAACACTATACTCACTCTAGTCGGCGTAGAAGGTGTGTAGACAGGCGGCGGCGGCGGGGGCGGCGGCGCGGGCAGCGCGGCGGGCGGCAGGCGCGCCTCGCGCCGCAGCGTGGCCGCGCTGGCCGGCAGGCCCCGGTGAGATGTTAACAAGAGAAGAACACTATACTCACTCTAGTCGGCGTAGAAGGTGTGTAGACAGGCGGCGGCGGCGGGGGCGGCGGCGCGGGCAGCGCGGCGGGCGGCAGGCGCGCCTCGCGCCGCAGCGTGGCCGCGCTGGCCGGCAGGCCCCGGTGAGATGTTAACAAGAGAAGAACACTATACTCACTCTAGTCGGCGTAGAAGGTGTGTAGACAGGCGGCGGCGGCGGGGGCGGCGGCGCGGGCAGCGCGGCGGGCGGCAGGCGCGCCTCGCGCCGCAGCGTGGCCGCGCTGGCCGGCAGGCCCCGGTGAGATGTTAACAAGAGAAGAACACTATACTCACTCTAGTCGGCGTAGAAGGTGTGTAGACAGGCGGCGGCGGCGGGGGCGGCGGCGCGGGCAGCGCGGCGGGCGGCAGGCGCGCCTCGCGCCGCAGCGTGGCCGCGCTGGCCGGCAGGCCCCGCGCGCACAGGTGTGCCGCCACCAGCTGCAGCAGCTGGCGCTCGTTGTAGTTTATACGCGTCTGAGCTACTACGTTTGCCTATGGACGAAAACATCTATATTACTACTTAGTCTGCATTCGCGATTTATTTGCCAAAAACGTAAACAAATATGAGTTTATGGGATAATAACTTTAATTCTTATACGATGAAGTTCAGTTTACGCTGCGACTTCAAACATTTTTGTAACTTTTTCCATAGTGCTAGTCACTCTGAAATCAACGTAATTTCAAGTTGATATTCGTTTAACTTGAAATAACAACAATTTGAAACATTAATTTGAATAGAATTTACCTACGCCCTTGGTTTAGGTAAACCAATAGATAGAGTATAGTATACCAACTAACTCAACAGATGAAAGCCCTGTTCCTCTCTCCTACTTTACTGTGTCCGACAGGATCCACTACGAACGTGGAAGTTTAGGCATCGTTTTAGAACCGGTTTATATAGTTCTGAAATGTTTCAAAGAATTTATTTATTTACATATTGACGAAGGTCTATCACGCGGCCGTCTCGTTATCTTTTTCAGATCTTTTTCAGTACTTTTTGGTTTATTTTTACAATATTACTCAACTCACACTATTTATGTACATATTCGTTAGGTACTATTTTTTATCTGTCACATATTTATCTTATTTAAGTATGCATACACACGTCACCAAGGGCGGATCCAGCTTTGGCGCCAGGGGGGGGGGTCACATAGTCGTGGTCAAGTCACAAGAAGTTATAATTTAATTTTGATAATAATAGATACAAGTAACAAGTAGGTATTTTATTAATAAATGTAAGTACTGTAATCAAAATCAAAAGTCATTTATTCAAATTAGGCTCAGAATCAGCACTTTTTGAACGTCAGAATTACAAATGACAGTCCCCCAAAAACGCCCGCCCTTCACCACTTCCTAGTGCTATCGCAGGGAAGAAGAATTGGCGACAACAAACTCCCCAGCAACAAACTCTAGCAAAGAAGAGGGTATCATGTTATAAAAGGATATTCCTTTTATAAAAAGATACCCTCTTCTTTGCTTGCTCTTCTTTGCTCATTTGTTGGGCTTGGTATATACCAAGCCCAACAAATGAGTTATGAACCTTATGAGGTTCATAACTCATTTACGCGGTGTAAGGGGGCACGTAGTTTGTCCTTATTTCTAGTGTTAACACTGTGAATATCACTGTTTTTAGTGTACAAGTGTAAATTTTGCCTAATATATAAGATGTTGGCAAAGATGAATTGTGATGCAACCGTGAGAATACCAATATCTTTAAAACAATCTCTTAGAGAAACTCTGGCTAAAAAAAAAACTATGGTAAATTGCTCGAACAGCTCGTTTTTGAAAGAAAAATATATTTTGTATATCAGCGGCTTTTCCCTACAGCAGAATACCGTAGGACATAACGCTGTGAAAATAACTAAAATAGACTAAACGAGCTGTATCAAGTCAGTGTCAGTGTATTGTCTTACTTTCCTGACGGCTTAGGCAGCCGAACTGAGCCTTCCTGCTAGACTTGATATATGAGGTCCCCACTGAAGTTTGGCATCTACTGTTAGTCCTAGAAAAATTGCCGAGCCTACAGTTTCAAGCACCTCTTTATCTAAGACGATGTTGGGTCCTAGATTTCTAACATTCGGTAAGGCGAACTTTACACATTTCGTTTTCTTGGCATTGAGAACTAGGTTATTTGACGTAAACAGCAATCTGTAAGTATTGAGAGTGCACTGCTTACGTCGTCAAAATCTTGTCTATTCCTGTCTACTTTAAAAATATGAGAGGTATCATCTGCAAACAGTACAATGTCACAGATGTCCTTCAAATGGAATGGTAAATCATTGATATAAACTAAGAACAAGAATGGACCCAGTATTGAGCCTTGCGGAACACCTAACTGAACCGGTAGTCCGGAAGATTTTACACCATTAACATCTACACATTGGACCCTATTATGTAAATAAGAAATTATTACGTTGAGAGCTTCGTTTTGACACCGTAATGACGTAACTTACGCAAAAGCTTGTCATGGTGCACGCAACCAAAGGCTTTGGAGAGATCACAAAAAACTCCAATAGCATTTTGCGATTTCTCCCATGCGTCAAATAGTTGTCTTAGCAGAGCAACATCCGCATCTGTAGTTGAACGACCTTTTTTAAAGCTTTATTGCTCATTATGGAGGAGGCTATTTAAGTTAAAATGTCTTAGCAACAGCTTGAGTATTAACTTTTCAAATATTTTGCTAAATGCAGGTAAGATAGAAATAGGGCTGAAATTGCCAACGTCATTCTTATTACCTGATTTAAATAATGGTATGACTTTACTACTCTTCATGAGGTCAGGAAAAGTTCCTAAATCAACACATTTATTAAAAGTAACAGCTATATAGGGGGCTACGATGTCTATTATATTACTTAAAATGGCGATGCCACAATAATCACCGGTGATTTTAGACATATGTATATTAATAACATTAACTACATTACGCGGGGTTACATGTTCGAAACTAAATAAAGGACTACATTACATTACACTTAAAAATACCTACCTATATTTAAATAACAAAATCAATTTTTCTTTTACGCCTTTTCCCGAAACGCGTTAGCGTAGCGTAAAAACGTACCCATTGAAGTAGATGATGTCATTTAGTGTCCAAACACACTATGCCGAAGGTACGCGACCGAAGTTCCGCGTCTGATTTTACGTTCCGACGTATTCGGCTAATATGACACACCATAAGTGCCGAACTTACTCGGCCGAAATTCAGTTGCGCAACTTTGTGTTTATTCAGTGTGTCGAGCCTCCCGCTGCTCCCCGCCCCGGATCTTCTTCGGCAATCGAATTGAACTTCGGTCGCGTATAACGTGTGCTCTAGAGAATACGTTGCCGCTGGACTTACGCCCGACCGAAGTTCGGCTGCACGCTATAACGCAACGTAATTTCGGCATAATGTGCCGTCAGTAATTCAAATAGCATTGCAGGCGTAATCGTGCCGAACTTCGGTCGCGTACCTTCGGCATAGTGTGTTTAGACACTTATTTCAATGGGTACGTTTTTATGGACGTCGAGAAGTGCCAGTCCGGTTAGACGTTCTTCAACCATTGAAGCTCTTAGCCACGATTTGATTTTTCGTAACGTAGAGAAAGATCTTTCCGCTGTCGCTACACTAATAGGTAGTTTAGCCATAATACATAAACATTTTCTTATATTACGATACATCTCAATATCGCCATTTAAAATAAGGTCAGAAATCAACAGCGGTATCTCCCGACTCCACTGCCACTTCACCATCCGCAGCCAAAATTCGTTTACAACGACAGAAACTGGAGTATTACCTAGTAACAATGTATAATCGGTTGCTAGTTGTTTCACAGTTTCAATGTCTTGATTACTGTATTCGCTTTTTGGCATGAAAACGCTTTGCTCGTGTAGGTCACTTATTATTGAATCCAGAAGAGGGATGTATATGTCTCTGCGGAAATACTCTTCAGCAGATTGAGCAGGTTGGTTATTGGCCTATGTATTTGTCTTGACACTATTCTGGGACATTTAATTTTTACATCTAGCTGCTCAGCTACTTGTTTAGCTAAAGCGTCAAAGTATTATATTAAATTAATTAAATATTGAAAGTACTTATATAAAATCTATATTGTGACAAAAAATATATAAAAACATTATGTTCAACAGTTTTAATTAGTGGTCCACCTAGGTCTTGGACCCAGCCCAGGGGGGTCATGACCCCCCATGACCCCGGGATCCGCCCTTGCACGTCACGTTGCAGTGTAAAACTGATTTACATCCGTCACCTCACACATCAGGTTCAGTTGAAAACCAGCGTCAGGCACTATTGTCTGGCATTTTTGCTGAACTGGGCCTTTTTGGTGCAGCTGTGAGGCACACTTTTCAGCTAATTTCTTACATAGGTCTTCATACTTTCTATTTGTTTTTTTATTAGTTGCTATCTGATGTATGTATCTGATTTATTATGTATTTTAGTCTGTGCTAAATAAATGTATTTTCTTTCTTTTTCTTTCACTATGATCATTGATCACCCCTTTGTAAAACCTACCACAGATTGAGTACGAACTTATCATATACAATCAGCTAAACCTTTACCCAAATATGTTGGGGTCGGCCTCCAGTCTAACCGTATGCAGCTGAATACCAGTACTTATTTTAGAATGACTGCGTATCTGACCTCCACAGCCCAGTAACTAGGTAACACTATACCCCTTAGTAAGACTAGTGGTCCGACTTTTGAACTTCTGACAACCAGTAACGACTGTCAAAGATCTACAAATAACAACCGGACATCCTTTCCGAGGCACGGAGGTTTTGAGTTGTAACGGACGGTCACCCATCCACAGTTTGACCTTCGCAAGCGTCGCTTAACCTTGATAAATCGACTTTGCTACGACTCTACCGAGTCTCCCTCAACCCTGGCAGGTCGTTTACTACTTACCCTGTGTATATTAGCTAGCGAGGTCTCGAACTCGGCGCCCATGTGTTTGCTCTTTCCGGAGACTCGCTCCAGCAGCTCGAGCGCATACTTCTGGAACATCACGTGTTCTTGTCGCTTCTCTTGGAGTATTGGGTCGCGCATCAACACTGGAAATAAAATATTTGTATTAATACGAGAAAATAAATTTATGTAGGATGGTAATTATTATATAACTAGCTTTTGCCCGCGGCTTCGCTCGCGTTAAGAAGTATACAGCCCGATCGGTTTAAAATTGACCAAGTTTCATACAAACTTTCATCCCCTATTTTATCCCCTTGGGGGTAGAATCGATCGAAATCCTTTCTTAGGGGGTGCCTACGTCATAACATCTACCTGCATGCCAAATTTCAGCCCGATCCGTCCAGTGGTTTGGGCTGTGCGTTGATAGATCACTATGTCAGTCAGTCAGTCACCTTTGAGTTATATATATTTAGATAATTTACCATCCTACATAAGAAATGTAAGCTCTTTCAATGGTTTTAAATCCAAATTGTCACATCACATAATGCAAACCACTCACTAATAATGTTACTAGCCGTAGCTACATAGTTAAGAATAAAACCCAACAAATTTAAAAACAAAATAATTCTAAGCCTATTTGTATTGAACCAGTGACCTAGAATAAGTTAATTACAATGTGTTATCTTATGTTCTCATGTAAGTGGATTTTTGTCTCTTTGAGAATAAAGTATTTAAACCTAAATAATAAACAGAATAACTACACAAACAATGCAGGGTGGCCATTTACGGCCGAACGCAATCACCTATTGACAGATCCCTACTGATGGTAGCCAGTACAAATTATAACTGCCAGTATAATATAATCATACATATCGCTATAGATTATAGGGACGTTAAAACCAGAGATTTTTCTAACTCCAGTATGCCAAACCTGGTCATAGATAGGTAATTGGGCTCGACCGTTAGTAATCTGCGTCAGTCGAGAGGTGATTCTTCACTATTTTTATTGTTGACCCCTAAAAAAACATTAATTTTTTTTTGTTTTTATTTTATCACTAACTGCGCCCCGCGGTTTTACCCGCATAGGTAAAAGTATCCTATATGTTAATCCTGGTTATGAACCATCTGTGAGCTAAATTTCATCCAAATCCGTTCAGTACTTTTTGCGTGAAAGAGTAACAATCCTTCTATGCATCCATACAAACTTTCACGTTTTTAATATTAGTAGGATGTTTATGTTGAGTTTCGCTAGCTAATTTAATTTGACACCGTATAGCGCAAACTATGTACACACGGCTACACATCAAGCTATGCAAAACCAGTATTGGCTGACCGTTCATTGTGAGAAAATATCATACAAAGTGAGGCCAAGACAAACTGGTTTTGTATAGCTTGACGTGCAGCCGTGTGTACAGTCACGAGCAAAAGTATGTATACACTCGGCTTTATTCAAAAGCGATTTACTCCTTTATTTTTGAATGAAATTTAATGTTGTTACAAACATAGCATTTTCGAACCTATAGGTTTATGTAATGTGTCGTATTTCAACGTTGCATTCGTTATTTCACGAAAAAACCGCAATTGAAAGTTGCCAAGTGTTGACATATTGGTGGTCGTGACTGTACGTACTGCTCAAAGTATAAACCGTGCGTTTAAAAAAACTTTTAAAAGGCCTACCTTGTATCTGCGAGGTGGTGAAGAGAGGCAGCTTCGATATGATCTGCCTCACTGTGGGACATCTCGCTAGTCCAGCCAAAGCTCTGCATGCTAGTCCACGTAAACGATCCGCGTCCGTTATGGGGGATTTCACCATCATGAGTGATAATAATACCTGGTGAAAAATTAATATGATATTAATATAACATCACGCTTGTGTGAAAGAAAGGGTTGGCAGAGGTGTGAAGTACACCCACATTTCGTACACAGCTTGGGAGGCGAGCATATTGTTATTAACCGAGCACAAAACTTGAGTAAGGGTTGTTACTCAGAATTTTATAATGGTAAAATCCAGGAAAAACGGACCGGCATTTCGAATTCACAATCATTCGATACACTTCCGTGCCGCATCGAAAATCTCAAAAATCAATGCTATGGAAGGAGTCCTCTAAACGAAAATTATGATGGTACCAGTTGTGACCATAGAGACGACCGTTATTCTTCCAACAGCTCTTTACTGACAGGGGCTAGGCAAATCAGGTATCCGCAAATGTGTTAATTTCGGACTCGGAAGCCTGTCGAATGGTTGTGAATAGCTATGCGTTTTGGGGATCGAACCCAGGATCTCTGGCTCAGCAGTCGCAATGATGACATTAATATTGATAAATTATTCGCTGGCAATTACCTATATTTCTGGGGATATCATTTAAAAGTGTTATTAAAACCGTCACTATTTGCAACAACTTTGAGAATTTTAATTTGTTTTATTTATTTATTTATTTAATTCAGATAACTAAGATCCAATGTGTTACAATAATGACTTACAACTATTGTTAGTAAAGTGACAAATATGATTTATATTTACTTAATTACGGACCTCACCATTGTTTTAAAAATTGGAGAGGTAACATCCTCCCCTATTATTTTTAGGATGCTGTTGCTAGATTCCCGTACTTTGCTTAGAGAGATGCAGTTTTTTTGCGAATCACCTCATGAAAGCCATCGGTTCGATTCTGCACAAACATCTCTGAAGCACTACAGAAACAAGGCCTTCGCAACAGCATCCTAAAGATATCATTATACTGGACGCGCAGAGCGTCCAACGATCTTTTGGCATAAGCGACCCACAGGTTTCCCGTGTAGAAGCTTTGGCAGTATGCCTTAAAAAGGGTGATTTTGACATCTACACTACATCGAGAGAATCTGCGTGCCAGCATGTTACCGCGGACCGATAGCGCCCTGCGCTCCCTTTCAATATCTACATTGTCTTTATCACATTTAAATGCCTAATCTGACTGAGTAGTCTGTTGTCATTGTTATCATTTCTCATCAATCAAAATGAAACTTTACTACACGAACAACAAAGTACATTATTACTCACCATAATACCGTTGTTAGTCCGCACGCTCTCCCAGACCTTCTGTATTAGATCCTCGTAAGACTTGAGCGCAGTTTTCTTTTTACTGGAGCCAGTTATTGAGAAGCGCGTCGTTGAGGTGCCAGCCTGGGAAATAAAATATGCGATTAATTAGCTACTTCAGAAGGATTACTATTATATTTTTGACATATCTCGGGACCCTGGGGTCCCGGATCTTTGAAAGGCGTACCAGGGGCCGAAGTCAACTCGCAGAGGACCTTTAGACAATTTTAAATGATGAGGAGGCACCAACTGACGATTATCCCTGTATGTACAGACGCCAGCACATCAAGCTACTACAATCTGTCAAATTTCTTTAATAGATTTTCAACTTTATCGCTAAAGCATTAAGGTTCAAGGTTGATTGGGAAAATTTGACAGTTTCGGGTAGCTTGACCTGCTGGCGTCTGTACCAAGCAAGTGCACCGATGGACAACCTAAAATATAACCTATACAGTGTGGCGATTAGGTTATCACATGAATTGAAACCACGTATCTACATAACGTATATGAAACATACACAATTAAAAGAATTAATAATAATTAACATTTTAGTCGTGGGACCTTTTTTTCGTTTCAGTATTTACCTTAACAACATTAAACTTAATTTGTGTTTACTTAGTAACAATAACATAAAGTTTGTGTTGAATTCTTGATACCATTGCCTCACGCGTGTCTAGTGACTTATTATCAACGATGGTTTATTTCATGACAATTTTTACGCTAATTATTTTATATGTTTTTTTTCTTGTATTTTTTGTAAAAAAATAAATTTTATTATTTTAACAGACTTTTAACAATTTGTAATGACCGCTGTATTATTTAATGTGATAACCTAATCGCCACTCTGTATAACCTATTATATTTTTATTATTATGTTCTCAACAGGCCAGGAGACTTAATAAACTTCTGGAGGCACCTCCCTCCAGAAGTTTATTAAGGCTGGTTGGAATAACCACCGACGGCCGCCATGGCCCATGGCACAATGGTCCACTTGTAGGACTAAGTGCGGAAACCAAACCCATAACATAGAACATAGGATAACTCAGTTGTTACGGGTAGTCAGAAGCCCCAAAAGTCTGACAACCAGTCTTACCAAGGGGTATCGTGTTACCCAGTAACTGGGTTGTGGAGGACTGATAGGAAGTCGCTCCATGTAAACCTCCTCAGTCAGTCTACAAAGCCGACCCCAACATACTTGGGAAAGGCTGAGTAGACTAAGCCGGAGGAATGCCTACTTTTGCATATGAGCTGGTTGAAATAACATTATTTTTATTTTTGCATTCTTCAAAAAACGAAAATTATTGCAAAATTAATGTGACAAATTGTCAAGCGCTTAATATTAGATTATTAAGCGCTTATTTTTTTTTGGATGGAAAATCATCAAATGACCCCTCCCGCTCTGGGTGGAGCGGAAGGGAGTGTCAGACTCTTACTGACTAAAACTGGGTTCCTTCCTTAGCCCTTTCTGTTCCAGGGCAGCGGCAACCCTTTCGGACGATCCCGCCGCCCATTATTAAACGCTTGACAATACAACTTAATTTTGCAATAATTTTCGTTCAAGACCTGGCCTTTACAGACCGTACACAGTTATTTTACCTCTGACACCAGCAACCTTATTATAACGAAAATAAAGATCACAATGATTTTGACAGACTTGTCAGTTGCTGCAACCCAACAGCACCCTTATCGGAATGAGAATAAAGACCAATTTTATTTGACAGTGATGCAAAATAACTATGAACGGACTGTAGTAGTCGCGTAGATTTGAAATTTGTTTTTTTATTTATTGAAATTGAAATAATTGATTTACATAAATATTTACAAAGTAGGAACTAGAGGTAGGGAAGAAATAACTGGATTCTACCTGAACTAGGAATAAACCTGTCTCTCAGGTATCTCAGTCAAGTTCTTATACATAAGTCTTATTTAAAATTCCTACAAATAGTAATTTTTTATCTACTTTAATTATGTTCCTAATCAAATTGATCAAAATAGTATGCCTCGTTTTTGCATCATCATCATTGTGATTTTTGCAATGTTACATTTTTAATAAGGGCGCGTTTACTTTGTCATACAGAAAAATTCGCCAGATGAGTATAAAATAAACCTGCGTACTCACTCGATGCACGGGCGCGCACACGCAGTTGACGAGCACGTTGAGCGCGGCCTTCTGCACCTCGGGCTCCGGCACGATCTCGCCGTCCGCGGCGCCTGCCAACACATCTGTATTACTATTATTACTGAGCCGCTAGTTCAGTACACGACAATTTCGATAGTGAATGGCGCCGATTCCCTTCATGACAAACTAAACTAAATTTAAGTTCAGTGCATCTTTTTCTTTCTATTTCATTATGAAAAGGACAGAAGATAAATATTAGTTTAGTCCTGTCCAATTAGTCAGCGCCTGACGTAAATTGACGTATTTTTAGTAGCCATGTTTTTAATCACGTCTAAACTGTCTATGGAGTATCTTAGTTTGACAGGACTAAACTAATGTTTATCTTGTCCTTTTCTTAATGAAATAGAATGAAAAACATGTTCTGCATTTAAATTTAGTTTAGTTTGTGAACAAGGGAAGGGAGTGAATGATAGCGTGACGGTTGACAGGGGAGAATGGAAGAAGAAAACGTGTTGCGCCGACCCCAAGTAACATGGGATAAGGGCAGGAAAATGATGATGATGATGATGAAGGGAATCGGCGCTAATGTCAAATGATAAATGATTTTATTTCTGCAAGTAAGCAGGTTAGTACAAACAATTTTACACGTAAATCATATTTTAAAAACTAGATGCGACCGGCTTTTTCTATCTGACTAGTCTGAGAAGAAAGGCCGAAACAAACTCAGAGGTCACAGTCTCTTTTAAAATGCAGACATAATCTTGATCAGATCATGTGTAGACCATGTAGATTTGTGTCTTTTGGGGAAAGAACCACATATTGAGCGGACCTGTCCAGGTCCTGTCGGTGAGCCTGTCAGAATCAGTAATCAAACCAATGGGCCATGAAACGAAGACTCAAAGCATTATTGCTCCACGCGTCAATAGACAGCGTCGACTGGCACAATTAAAAACAACTGTATTTACTCGAGGGTAAAGGTTTTTTTTCAGGCAGATTTTTTATTTTTATTAATACATAATCAGCCTATATAATGTTCCCACTAGAGACATCAGTAAAAGAGAAATCATAGCATAATCAGGGTATAATGTTCCCACTGCTGGGACACAATCCTCCTTTCCGTGAGAGGGAGTAGGCTGTAAGCTACCACGCGGGCTCATTGCAGGTTGGTAGATGTCACATGTCTCGGATTTTTGGTTCTAGGACATGCCGGTTCCCTCGCGATGTTTTCCTTCACCGTTTTGAGAGCAGCGGAGATTAAATAAACTACACAAAGTAACCCGCCTGACTGGCTGTCTCTTTGAAGCTTATTTTTACTATTCTATTAAATATAAAACTATATTAAGTCTATAAAAAATAAATAATTTAACTTACCTAGCACAATATTGACTCCGGTTGTCATCTCCGCGTCCTTCAAATCCAATTTTTCTGTCAGTAACAGTTGAACTCGTGGCGCCACGCAGCAAACAGAGATGACGTCTAACGCAGACCGCACGGTCTCTGATCTGGGAAGAATGAGCTTTATTGTAGTGGTGATATAGTTTAATTTTGAATGAAGGTGTGGGCAAACGCGAGAGTTAATCGGTTGGCTGAGTATATTCCACTTTCTTCTAGGTGTTATTCGTTTTCGTGTCCTACCAAGTCAAAAAATAATACGGCGTTATCTGTAGGCCAATTCCCGTAATTTAATTCGTTCAATCTAGTCGCAGTCTCATCTCGGCGACAAACAAACGTCAAAAACTTGTCAAAATAGAAGTTTTTTTGACAGATTTAGACTGAGATCAGACTGAACGTTCTTAAAATTACGAGAATTGCCCCTCTGTTGTTACAATACCTGCCGTTAAAGTTCCACTCTAGAGCCAAGCTAGTCACTTGCAGTAGAAGCGACACGCCGCCCAGCTCCAGCAGCTCGTCCACAGCCGCCCAGCGGGAGCAGGCCACGCTCTGTAGTAGTTCTATCTGTTCTTGGACTTCTTCAGGGGAGGATTTTGAAGCCTGTGATGTAAAAATATGATATTTAATTAAATCCTGCATCGCACAAGCAGAGTTTACCGCGCGACTAGCATATCAACGTCCCGACATCAATCGTCGGGCAGTTGCCCACCAGACAACACCCGTCTGTTCAGAGGATCCTCCCTTTTCTATGGAGGATGAGTGACCTTACACCCTTTTCCTCGTACTTCTATACGTTTGTCAAACGTATATTCTCACATTAGGTAGAATAAAAATGTAGAAATACCACATTTATTTATTAAAACTTACACACACTATCTTTACAGGATGACCCCAATGCAATAGTGGTTAGCAAAAACACACCAAATAAAATGAAAAATCAACTTACGCCTAATACATAAAAACCTAAATTAAAAAAAAAAAACAAAGCACTTTAGACAATACCTACATAAAAAATCAAAACTTTAAAAATAGAAAACTTTTTTTTTAGTGCTATATAAAACATAACCTAAAATATAAAATCAGACAACACAGAATATTAATATTAAATATTAAATATTCTGTGTTGTCTTATAATATAACTAACAAAATTCAACTAAACTTTTGCGAATTCACTCAATTTGCACGAAAATGTGTCAATTCTCTCATGAACTTCATTCTACATTATTGCAAGATTATTGTCTATACAGCCAATCGATTCCGTAAAAATCTCACCGTGAAAACTTGGGTGAAGTGAGCTGTCATTCCACCTAATGCTAGGGGTGGACACTAATGTCAGCTCACTCAAAGCTCACTTTACCTAACTTTTCAGGGTGAAATTTTTACAGAATCGATTGGCTGTTACGGTTATGTATCTAGACTCTGCTAGCATATCGTCTATTCGACGTGAATGAATGATAGATGCGTAGGCACTTTAAGAGGCTAAGACATGGTGAAGCACAATGCGTTTTGCAGTTACAAAAACCTAACAAAGGCAAACAAATATTTATTTAATAGTAAAAACCAAGTTGTGATGTGCCTTTCTAGCTGTGCACAATAGCCTTAGGTCAAGTTAAGTTAAGAGAATAGTGTCATCAGTAGTTACCTTGTAAGGCGGTGGTTCGGGAACATTGTCACCTTGTTGCCGCGCCACTTGCGCAGCACGCAACCTTAGATGAGCTTCCAAGTACCTACAAAAATACGAAATTATCAATTATTTGGTTAAGGAGTATCGTGTTACCCAGTCAATGGGTTTGTGGAGGTCAGACAGGCAGTCGTTCCATGTTAAATACTGGTATTCAGCTGCATCCGGTTGGACTGGAAGCTCGCAATGTTATTGAAAATATTGGTTATTGTTGTTTTTCATCTCGTGACTTTTTTTCTTTTTAAGGGAGGGGGCGCCCACGAGCAACTTCGTTGCCCAGCAAACTTTTCGTCTCTGTCACTGTCTCCTCGCCGAGATTTGGACGATGCGCACACGGTAGCGACAGCAACGCTACTTTTTCATAAATTTTTTGGCTGGCCGGCAACTTTTGTGTCGCCGTGCGCGTACTTGCATTGCAACTGAGGGGCAATTCTCGTAATTTAAAACGTTCAAAATCTAGTCGCAGTCTCATCTCAGCGACAAACAAAAGCTTGTCAAAATGCAGGGAAATTACGAGGTATTTTTGACAGATTGAGCCTGAGATCAGACTGTGAACGTTCTTAAAATTACGAGAATTGCCCCTCTGATAGACGTGTGACAGTTGCGTCGCCGGCCTGTCTCCAAACCCGCGGACAGAAAAGTCTCCCAGCTGTCACTACGCTACATGCGCGCTTTCATACAAACCCGTAGACTCGTGGGACACACATAAACTCAACGCACTCGATACCGCCAACCTGCAAGCATCTAACGACCGCACGGCACGGGCGCGCGGCGCGCACTGGCGAGTGGCGTTGGAATGCGGGCGGATAGAAGGCGCGCGCGCACACCGCCGGTCGGTGGAGTAACAAGCTCGCACCAAAGCTAATGAGAGACTACTCACCGCTCGGCGGCGCTGTACGTATTTATAGTCGGCGCACTCTGAACATGAACCCTATATCTGATTGGCTGAGCAATTTTGAGTATGATTCCAAACCTCAATTACGTCCACCATTCATTTGTATATATAGACGTTAGGATTTTGACAATAAAATATTCCCATTTTGAATCTCTATTGTTGTTTTATTTGACTCAAGCAACCGAACACAAGTGTGGAATTAACCCCACAGACTTGATGAGAGAGACAAATTAATTGCGGGGACAGAAGTTGCTCCTTCATTTGTGTAGTTATTTTCCTAGCGAGTACCAATAAATACGTGTTCTTTCTTTAAGGTTTACCTGCGCAAAGCGACACACACGTGACGCACAATCTGGCGGGCGGCGCAGGTCTCGTCCTCAGACACGCGCGACTCGTCGTCGTCTGCGCTGAGGATGGGTAGTGTGGAGATAACGTTGTAGAGCTTTCGGAGGCCGTCCTGTCGATGGAAACGAAATATGTAAGATTTATCATTGACAAAATTAATAAAAACACACTTAAAATTTCGTATGTAAAAAAAATATATATATAAAATTGACGCGTTGAAACAATTTATGAAACCTTACACCTTAATTGAACGAGAAATAATTCTTAAAAATTCCCGCTTCAAAAGCGTACATAATCAGCCTATAATGTTCCCACTGCTGGGACACAGGCCCACTCTCTGTGAGAGGGACTGGGCCCTTATCTACCACGCGTGCCCAGTGCGGGTTGGTACATGTCACATATCTTCGTTTTTTCCGTTCTAGCACATGCCGGTATCCTCACGATGTTTTCCTTCAACGTTTTGAGAGCAGTGGTGATGAAATAATTTACGCAAAGTAAAGCGCCTGTCTGGGTTCGAACCTACGACCTAGAACTTCACAAGCGTACGAAATCCCGATATTTCCCAAGAGTTTTCCAACTAGTCAAATACGGCAGGATACCGCGTTTGAAACCGCACTATTAGCCAACAAAATACGGGCGTATGGAACGCCCAATTTACTTTCTAAACGCAGTATTGTTTGTTTTTCTATAACCAAGTTTCGCAAGAACATTGTCGAATAGGGAAGAGAGCAAACAGACAAGTTAAGGTAATAAGGATGTATAAACTCACCTGATGATCAAACTCCTCAAGGATAACTCTGAACTGGAAGGACAGCCCGAAGAACATGGTGGCGTGACATCTCCCGGAGTCATGTGAACATTCCAGTAGCCACAGCGCGTATCTGTGCACAAAAGTAAAATATTACATACGACATAATTATCATCACGCCCGCATGCACCGAAGATGGTTGGCAACAGTGAACAGAGGGCATAGTGCGAGTTTTTGTACCTACTCGATGGCGTTAACGTAAACTCAGATTTGTATGGAATGACAGCAGTGCTATCGAGTTTCCACTAGATGGCGCTGCTCTAATACCGTACAAATCTGCGTTTACGTTCACGCGATCGAGTAGGTAAAAACTCGCACTACGCCCTCAGTTACTGAAGATTTCGCCAGCTATTTTTTGATCTGAACGCCAATTCCCGCAATTAAAAACGTACAAAATCTAGTCGCAATCTCATCTCAGCTACAATCAATGTCAAAAACTTGTTAAAAATGTAGGGAAATTAGAGGTATTTTTGACAGATTGAGGCTGAGATCAGACTGTGAACGTTCTTATAATTACGAGAGTGCCCCTCTGGAACGAATACTGTTTCTTGTACAGTCACGAGCAAAAGTATGTATACACTCGGCTTTATTCAAAAGCGATCTACTCCTTTATTTTTTAATGAAATTTTATGTTGTTTCGAATATAACATTTTCGAACCCATAGGTTTATGTAATGTGTCGTATTTCAACGTTGCATTCGTTATTTCCCGATAAAATCGCAATTGAAAGTTGCCAAGTGTTGACATATTGGTGCTTGTGACTGTACATTTCAGTATACAAGGTTTAGCTTTAGAATCAGTTGTGTAGTTGAATTAAAAGACTGATGTTAAGCCGGAGTCTTAATTGTTAATTAAGAACTTTACCGTGCTCACAACAAAGTTTATAATGCAATACAGGCTTACGAGTCCCACAACTTACAACTCGCGACGGTCGAGTAACTCACCTCGTGTAAACAAGGATTAACTATGCTATGAGTGCTTACTTGACCAGATCAGCGAGCGTCCTCCTGGGTAGTAGACACACGCGTTCCATGGCGTCCTCGCAGTAAGCTAAGTAGTATAAGCAGATAGATACGCCTGTTGCCGCTACCGATGGTCGCGGGACTTCCAGGAATTTCTGGTGAAGGAAAATTACACATGTTACAATGGCATTATGATAATATTCTCTGTGATGGGATTTGGATGTCCACTCTGTGGGTGGTAAGTGGGTCTAAATACTCTTATCAGGAGACCAAAAACTCAAAAATATTACGTAAAATATGGCAGGTATATGCAATACCTACTCAATCAAAATCGTTTTTCTCGTAATGTTATTTTAGTACACTTGAACTAATCTACATTCCCGATTAATTTGCCAAACATGTAAACAAACATTACTTACTGGAAAAATAACTTTAATGCTTACACAATAAAGTTCAGTTTACGATACAACTTCAAACATTTTAAGACTTTTTAAATTATGCTAGTTGTAGTCACACTGAAATCAACTTAATAGGCTAGATTCCTAAAAAAATATAATTAGTCCGTCAGTTAGATTATCAAAAAATATTGGACCCGTTTTTTTTTTTTTGTCAATTTTATGAAAAAATTATGAAGATATCGCCCGTTAAAGTTCCGCGTGACGTCACGCCTACACTTGACAGCCTTTTCTCTTTTCGCTGTTCGTTTATTCGTTGTTCTAATCATTCCGAGGACTGAGTGGAAAAAGAGAAATGGCGTGCGATTGGTGGAGCCTACTTCCAGAAGCTAGCTGCTATAGGCTGATGACAAATGTATTTTGAAAGCGAAGGATGGAAATAATTTTAGTTTCTGTACGAAAACGTGCGATAGGAACTGTGATCTTATCTGTGTCAAAGTCAATTCATTAATTTCAAATAGGCACATAAAAGGCACTTTTGAACGTCAATAATAAAATTAATTCTAGTCGCCCCTTCCAAAAGGTTTCGTATGGAGAAGCATAGGCAAGCAACTCCACGGTTACTCTTTTATTGTGTGTGGTATGTGTGAAGTGGACATTCCCTTTATAAGGCACTGAGTACGAAGGCACGTGCCATTATGTGTCACGTCTTTTTTAGTTGTATTCGTTTGTAAAAGTTTAGTAACATAGTTTTTTTTAAGTAATTGTTACTAACATCATAATTCTAGATTATGTGTAGTCCGAAATAAAGAATAATATATTATTACTAGCTGACCCGGCAAACGTTGTTTTGTCATATATAAATTATTTCTAGCTGCCCGGCGCTACTTCGTTCGCTTGGTGTCCTACCCCCTACTCCCTCCCACCCACTACCCTCCTACACTACTCCTACCCTACTCCTACACTACTCCTACCCTACTCCTACACTACTCCTACCCTACTCCTACCCTACTCCTACCCTACTCCTACCCTACTCCTACCCTACTCCTACACTACTCCTACCCTACTCCTACCCTACTCATACACTACTCCTACCCTAGGGTGGACATCCCTTATCACTTAAGGGTTTGAAAAAAAAAAAAAAAAATAGATGTTGGCCGATTCTCATAGATACCGGATAAGCACAAAATATTTCATCAAAATCGGTCAAGCCGTTTCGGAGGAGTATGGCAACGAAAACTGTGACACGAGAATTTTATATATTAGATAATTATCTACTGCTGCATAATACACTAACCTGCAACCCCCCCATATTAATGAAATCGATGGAGAACTTCTTGTGACATAGCAGCGCCGCGAGATACTTGAGCGCTTCGAAGGCGAGGCGCGAGTCTCGTGACTCTCGCACGTTCAGGTAGCCCAGGATCAGGCCGAGCGCGTTCTGCTCGAACACGTGCGATAGGAACTGGGGACAAAAACATTTCAATAAATAGATGGTCCAATCTGCCTCGAACAAGCGTGATGATTCGAGGTCACCACTCATTATAAGTGGGGCCGTGGCTTAGTAATAACAGCCGCACGGGTCGATCAGGTTAAGCTACGCTTGCCGCGGTTGGTCCGTGGATGGGTAATGAGAACCCTCCGTGTCTCGGAAAGCACGTTAAACCGTTGGTCCCGGCTGTCTTTCGTGGAACTTTGACTGTCGTTACGGGTGGTTAGAAGCCCGAAAATCTGACTACCAGTCTTACCAAGGGATTTCGTATTACCCAGTAACTGGGTTGTGGAGGTCAAATAGGCAGTCGCTCCATGTAAAATACTGGTACTCAGCTGCGACCGGTTAGACTGGAATCCGACCCCAACATAGTTGGGAAAAGGCTCGGCAGATGATGATAGTTCGTGCCTATATAAAAGTAGAAACTTAACCCTTCGTATTCGAACGTGGATCCACGTCATCCAACCGGTTAATGCTGAGATGAAGATGGTAAAAACGACAAAGCAACTCACCTCCTGGTACTCTCCCATTGGCGTCAAGTATCGAAGTATGAGCATTTGTTTGGTCGCGTCTGTCGGTGGGTGGATTTGAATGTTGCCTGCGGACAAATATAAAAATATTTTACTTATTATAACACTTTTATTTCACAAAAGTTTTTTGCAGTTATGTCTTCAAATATGCGCGAGCATGCTCTTCAACACGCCACAGAGAAACGTCTCTTGCACGCATAGCATAGCGCTTCAGGCACAAGCTTTCTCTCTTCGAGAGGGTGTGGACTGTAATCTACCACGCGGGCCTAGTGCGGGTTCAAGATGTCACATGTGTTAGAATTTTTGGTCCTAGGACATGCCGGTTTCCTCACGATGTTTTTCTTCACCGTTGTGAGAGCAGTGGTGTTGAAATTAATGACACAAAGTAAAGCGCCTGTCTGGGTTCGAACCCACGACCTACGACTCGGTAATTCGAGGTCGCTACCACCGGACCACCACTGCTCACTTCTCCATAGGAAATGACCAATTGGAACCCTGCGTGCCAATTGATTCGCTGGTATTAGTGAGCTGGTCCAAATATTAGCAGCATCATGAAGGCCACTTAAAAAGTAACTTACCTATAACGTAAGTCTCCATCTCCGCCCAGCTGGAGTTGGAGGAAGTCTCGTGATGATGTAGCGGCGGCGGGCGCGGGGGGGGAGACATCATGCCCCACTGGGAGGGCGGGGAGCACGCGCTCGCTGGGCCTGGGGGGGGGGGGGTTATACTATCAAATGCCTAAATGTGCATACACACGAGGGACAGGCATCAAAAACTGCAGACATCGCCAAGTGTCGGCAGCCGCTGACGCGACGACAGTAAATATTATTATTATTATCGGGAGTGTTATTTTTTTCTCAGCTTTAAGGCTGGTTTTAGATAAAGGGTTAGCTTTTTTTATTTCATTAAATACATATAAAATAAATTTTTAAATATTAGAATATCAAACATTTAAAAATATAAAAAATAGTAGCCCACCGGTATCGGGAACAGGGTCCATAGATTTTTTATTATTATTGTTATTTTTCTTTTGATATTTCTCGGGGCGTACGAGGGGCCGACGCCAACTTGCAGAGGCCCGTTAAGACTTTTTAATGAAATGAGGCACCAATCGATTATTATTATTATCTCGCTCCCATGTGCTGTAACCGCGGCTGCCACGAACTTTGGCGTATATTATAGTAATTTATTGAATACTAGCGGACCCAGCAGACGTCGTCCTGCCCAACCGGGTCAAAAATATATATTTTTTTTAATTTTCTTCTAGACAAACCTTGTCCTGACAAATAACAAACACAAAAAAAAAATTATCCAGTTTGGTGCAGTCGATCGGAAGTTATGCGAGTACATACATTTCAGTGATTCATTTTTATTTATACAGATAGATTAAAAACTTACTATTATAAAGTTTAACAGGCGTCTCGGGGTCTTTGCTGGCGTGGGGGGGTGTTGTGTCATCCACTAGCATGTCACCCCCTCCCCCTTCATCTTTCACACGATCTGGGGGAAAAAGCATAAAGGGATGAGCGAAACGGCAAGAGCACATAAGATGAACGGCAACTAAGGCCGGATTTACATTACTGTGTTGTGTCGCCTTTTGGCGCAGTTTCAGCCACTCAAAACTCATTGTGATTTGACGTCTTCCTGAACAGATACGTTTGATTGGTGGAATCCGCGTCACGGCACAACACAACACAGTAATGTGTTGGTGGCTTAAGAGTTATTACTCAAATTGGAAGATTGGCAACAAACCAATACTTCTCAAGGGGTATTGTGTTGCCCAGTGACTCGGTTGAGGACTTTGGATAGGCAGTCGCTACATGTAAAATACTGGTTTTCAGCTGCATCCGGTTAGACTGGAAGCCGACCCCAACATAGTTAAGAAAAGGCTTGGCTGATTAATTGTTCTTTTTAATCCATACTAGACAGGGTGGTAGGGACATCGACGCGCAAACTGTAACCATGAATTCAGCACATGAGTTTAGATACCATAGCGTCGAAATTAAAAAAAAAAAAAATCTGTTCAGAAGATTTTTTTTTTCTATCAATGATCTAAACTCATGTGCTGAATTCATGGTTACAGTTTGCGCGTCGATGTCCCTGCCACCGTGTATAAAATACACAATACACGCAGACGAATTCGCGGACAACAGCTTGTTAGTAATCATTTCATCATCACCATAATAATTTCAGCTAAAAAACGTCCATTTCAGGACATAGGTATCCCTCTAGCACCGACATTTCGACCGGTTCTGTACTTCTCGCATCTAGCGGATTCTTACGGTCCATCTTGTGGGATCATTTAGACTTAAATAATTTTAAACATTGGATTATAATATAAACGCACCTTTCTTCTCCTTACTGGGTCCATTGCACTTGATGTCATTATTTCTCTTTTTGTCGAAGCGCGCAAAATGCCGCGTCTGATTGGGTGGCGTTACCGCATTCTGGTTGTTCTGCGGTAAAGAATAAATAAATACATTATAGAAAATCAAAAGTCGTTTATTTAAATTAGGCTGAGAATCTGCACTTTTCGAACGTCAAAATTACAAAAGACAGTCCACCAAAACGCCCGCCCTTCACCACTTCCTAGTGCTTTCGCTGGGGAGAAGTGGCGCAACAAACTCCCCAGCAGCACAGCTGTCTGTTCAGTTAGAATATACAATAAACATATACGTACGCGGTCATAAAGCTGAACGGATGCGTACGCATTCCATACAAAATAGATGTTTTTATGGACAAAAGCTGAACAGAGCTGATTAAGTGTGAGTACCCCTTACTCTGCCTACCCCAGCTTGGATACAGGCGTGACCTTATGTTAATTGAAGAAATGTTACTTACTTTGTCCTCTCTTAAAACGTGTAGCCTCCTTAACATCAATGGTACTAGCATTGCATTCAAGTCCCTGAAACAATTGATTCATATTAGTTTTTGTTTTTATAAATATACAGTATAATGACCGGCACGAGTCGTGAGCACAGATGGGCAGTAGTGGGGGCAAGCTCGCGCATGTACACTATCGGACAAATTTATTTAATACCGCTTTTGCTCAAATTATTGATAGCTACTTACGCAAACTATAATTAAAATATTAGTGGTACTTGAAATTTTACTTTGATACAGTAATGTTGTAGGCCTTTGTGACTTATGGCCAGTTTCTTCATCAACACAATCAGTCAAAGTATTAACTTATACTTGACCTTTACTGATACTACGGCAAATGTTTTCTTCGTTCAAGTAACTGCTAAAATAGTGAATAAACAAAAACCGTTACTTTGACTTAACAAATACGAATTAACAAAAATAAACTATTTCAAAATTAAAAACTTGAGTCACTAAAATTGCACGAAAGTGTACAGTAGCCGAATGACATGTGAGAGTCCAATAGACGACGAGCATCGACAGACGAACCAATCGCGTGCAGCCTCGGTACCGCCCGCCTTCTTCATTCCGCCAAAGAGACCGAAAAATGAACTACTGCGCAGGTGTCAGTTTGTGCTCACGACTCATGCCGGTTACTATACTAAGAAGTTATGCTCTTCGGCAATCATCGTACATCTTCGGAAATACGAAGGTGTGATGTGATATCTAATATAGAGCTGTTGCAACCTTAATTTTTTTTTTTAATCATACCAAAACCTAAACGCATTAGTTTAGGTTCGAACAATTTTGCACTTAAAGTAACTAATTATAAAGTGTATTATTGTATTGGCTTAATAGCGTTCTATTCGCGTTGACGGAAGAAAAATGATGTGTAATTGAGTCATGTTCGTACAAATTTGCATGGGTAATAAAGTGTGTGATACAGTGTTAAGATTACATAAGTTATGTGCCTTCGCAAGCATCGTCTATCTTCGGAAATACGAAGATAGACGACGATATTTAATATAGAGCTGTTGAAACCTTAAATTTTGTTTTTGATAATACTAAAGAAGAGCGCAAACTCGCAAAGTATGTATAGGATTTGTATTATCGAAAACTTTCGCATAGCCGTTTGTTGTTCAACGTCGATGTTTGTACAATTGAAGTATTTACAGCCTGCTACTACTTTAACCTGCTACTGCTACTTTAAGTATTTACTGATTACAAAGTGCATTATTCAATGATATCAGAATATCCTTTGCCTAAAGATGTATTGATATGATTAGTGCTTTATAACACTTATTATAAAGTGTATTATCGTATCGGCGTAATAGCCGTCTATAGTGTACTATTCGTGCTGAGAGAATAAAAATGATGTGTAATTGAGTCCTGTTCGTACAAATTTGCACTGTATAGCACCAATAATAAAGTACATTTTCACCTACAGTTGATACAATTTTGTTTTGTGGTACAATTTTCGTCTTTATGACACAGATAATAAAGTGCACTCTTACCTAAAGTTGGTAGCTATCTCCTGTACCTCCATAGCGGCTGCTAACAAACCGGTCGCATAGCATTGCAGCGGTTCTGCTGAGTTTGTCGCCCAGTTCACTAGCCGATGGATCAGAGCCTCGTTGTCCTGGTAACAAAGAAGGGATGATTTATATTTATTCGAGACTCAACCACTTACAAGATACTACATATTATCATCATCATTTTAGCCATAAGACCGCCAGTGCTGGGTATAGGCTCCCCTTATGTAAAATTTAAAAAAAAACCTGACTAATTTACTTATAGAAAGATGTTATTATACTGTTGACGAATTTCTAAATGACTTGACAATAAATTTAAAGAGTCACGTCAAAGGATGTGACTCTTTAAATTTATTGTGATTTTATATGTACCCATCTATTTTACTTTTTATGACATTTTTTTTTTTTTTATAATTTCTCAAAACCTAATTTTAATTTTATATTACTAATTATGTTGTAATTAAATTGAGTACGATTGTTATTTTGAACAATCGTTATGTTAAAATATTTGTATGCTGTAATGGCAAAACATAGCGACCTATATAAATATGTAATGCAAGAACCCAATGTACCTATGTTTGACAAATAAAATTCTGATTCTGATTCCGAGGTTTGCCACAGCCAGCAGGCCTACACTGCCCGCATCCAAGGCGCGGGAATCTGCTGCAAATTGCACCTGCTTATACTACAGTAACTGTTTGCGCGTTGATGTCCGGACATACGGAGGTATGAGGAACAGGGTGTGAAGTTCACTCACACTCCATAGAGAATGGAGGATCCTCTGACCTACTCTGGACTGTCTGGTGGGCTACTGCCCGACGATTGATTTCGGGACGTTGTAAGGTCTAGTCAAATGTATGTTTCCAATTGTTGCCATATTAAGTTAAATAAATATCAACTTTATTTTAGTAGTCATTAAGTTGATTCCAGAGTGACTAGCACTATTTAAAAGTTATAAAATATGTTTGAAGTTGTAGCGTAAACTGAACTTTATTGTGTAGGATTTAAAGTAATTTTTCCAAATACTCATATTCCTTTACATGTTTGGCAAATCAATCGCGAACGGTGATTATATATTCTAGTTGCCCGGTAAACTCTGCTTGTGCGATGCAGGATATTGCGTGCAATCAGTATGAAGCGTTATTTTTTTTTGATAACCGACGAGTAATTTCTACGGTAGGAGATGTAGTCATGTGGTTACAGTTTGCGCGTCGATGTCCCTGCCACCCTGTATAAGGCGGATGCTACTTGATAGCATGCAGTAAATACGCGTAAGTACACAAAAAGTGTTTGAATATTTTACACAGCCATAGAGCAAACTGCTACCTACCAAGCGCGGTCACAGCCCAAGATTGGGGGTGGGGGTCACCAAGTAGTAAGTCAAGTAAATCATGCAGACTCCACAGCTTGAATGATTTTGGAGGGGTCACCAAGTAGTAAGTTAGTAAGTCAAGTAAATCATGCAGACTCCACAGCTTGAATGATTTTGGAGGGGTCACCAAGTCGTAAGTTAGTAAGTCAAGTAAATCATGCAGACTCCACAGCTTGAATGATTTTGGAGGGGTCACCAAGTAGTAAGTTAGTAAGGCAAGTGAATCATGCAATCTGTCTCAACAGCTTGAATGATTTTGGGGGGGTCATGACTCCCACGAACGCCCCCCCCCCCCGATCCGCGCCTGACTGTTACCTGGCATTATGCCTAGCACTGCTCTCAAAACGGTGAAGGAAAACATTGTGAGGCAACCGGTATGTCCTATAGCTAAAAATTCTAAGACATGTGACATCTACCAACCCGCACTGCGGCCCGTGTGGTAGATTATAACCCACCTCCTCTGTGTTCCAGTGGGAACATTATAGGCTGATTATGCTTATGCTATAGAATAAATAAATACCTTCATATATCTCACCTGGAACACGACGCTCATCTCCAAGCCCGGCATGAGGTCCAGGGTCAAGCGGCACGCAGCCACGTTCAGTTTGTGCACGTCGCGGCCCGTCATGTTCTGGCGGGAGTAGTACGTGTCGCGAACGTAGTCATTTACTAACTGGAAGTAAAAGAAGTATTTACAGTTTAGTATAAAAGAATCTGCATCCAAAACCACGTTTAAAAAGCTACTTAAACAATTTATATTAAAAAATTCACATTCCCTACAATAGTGTCGAGCCACATCCAGTTACCGTTTATCTATGTTACACGGATACTTGTTTACATGTATCGAACGAACATTTTGTCCATAATGATTTGTAATCTACCCTCAAAACATTTATATAGTGGACGTCAAATGTTTTATAATACCCCAACTTTTGTTCTTTTTAAAGTATTTAGTTTTAATATTCTCATGTAAGTGAATAGTGTAATTCTTATGAGAATAAATGATCTTAAACCAGATAATTGACAAGACTCACTGGCAAACGATTAAAAGAAAGACTGAACCTGTGGCTAGACAGTGCTTCCTTACCCAAACCATTCGTACCACCTGCTGAAGAACTCCAACCTGGACATGAGTTGCGTTGGGTAACCTGGAAGTCTTTAAACAGACTCCGGACCCAGGTTGGCCGAATTAAGAAAAAGCTGTTCAGGTGGAGATTCATAGACGACTCCGCCATGGAGTGTAAATGTGGTGTTGTTCCATAAACATGACCTTGAGAGCGTGTCCCAGCGCGCACTCAGGGTACGTGAGCGACGGGCTACGTCACGGAACGGGTACAGTTTATAGTTACCTTAGTCATATAGTTGTCCTTCTTGAACATGACCTTGAGAGCGTGTCCCAGCGCGCACTCGGGGTCCGGGAGCGACGGGCTACGTCACGGAACGGGTACAGTTTATAGTTACCTTAGTCATATAGTTGTCCTTCTTGAACATGACCTTGAGAGCGTGTCCCAGCGCGCACTCGGGGTCCGGGAGCGACGGGCTACGTCACGGAACGGGTACAGTTTATAGTTACCTTAGTCATATAGTTGTCCTTCTTGAACATGACCTTGAGAGCGTGTCCCAGCGCGCACTCGGGGTCCGGGAGCGACGGGCTACGTCACGGAACGGGTACAGTTTATAGTTACCTTAGTCATATAGTTGTCCTTCTTGAACATGACCTTGAGAGCGTGTCCCAGCGCGCACTCGGGGTCCGGGAGCGACGGGCTACGTCACGGAACGGGTACAGTTTATAGTTACCTTAGTCATATAGTTGTCCTTCTTGAACATGACCTTGAGAGCGTGTCCCAGCGCGCACTCGGGGTCCGGGAGCGACGGGCTACGTCACGGAACGGGTACAGTTTATAGTTACCTTAGTCATATAGTTGTCCTTCTTGAACATGACCTTGAGAGCGTGTCCCAGCGCGCACTCGGGGTCCGGGAGCGACGGGCTACGTCACGGAACGGGTACAGTTTATAGTTACCTTAGTCATAAAGTTGTCCTTCTTGAACATGACCTTGAGAGCGTGTCCCAACGCGCACTCAGGGTCGGTGCGCGACGGGTGACATCACGGATCGGGTACAGTTTTTAGTTACCTTAGTCATAAAGTTGCCTTTCTTGCACATGACCTTGAGAGCGTGTTCCAGCGCGCACTCGGGGTCCGTGCGCGACGGGTGACGTCACCGAACGGGTACAGTTTATAATTACCTGTCATAAAGTTGTCCTTCTTGAACGTGACCTTGAGAGCGTGTCCCAGCGCGCACTCGGGGTCCGTGCGCGACGGGTGACGTCATCAAACTGGTACAGTTTATGGTTACCTTAGTCATAAAGTTTCCTTTCTTCCACATGACCTTGAGAGGGTGTTCCAGCGCGCACTCGGGGTCCGTGCGCGACGGGTGACGTCACCGAACGGGTACAGTTTATAATTACCTGTCATAAAGTTGTCCTTCTTGAACGTGACCTTGAGAGCGTGTCCCAGCGCGCACTCGGGGTCCGTGCGCGACGGGTGACGTCATCAAACTGGTACAGTTTATGGTTACCTTAGTCATAAAGTTTCCTTTCTTCCACATGACCTTGAGAGCGTGTTCCAGCGTGCACTCGGGGTCCGTGAGCGACGGGCTACGTCACGGAACGGGTACAGTTTATAGTTACCTTAGTCATAAAGTTGTCCTTATTGAACATGACCTTGAGAGCGTGTCCCAGCGCGCACTCGGGGTCCGTGCGCGACGGGTGACGTCATCGAACTGGTACAGTTTATGGTTACCTTAGTCATAAAGTTGTTATCTTGAACATGACCTTGAGAGCATGTCCCAGCGCGCACTCGGGGTCCGTGCGCGACGGGTGACGTCGCGGAACGGGTAGTTTATAGTTGCCTTAGTCATAAAGTTGTCCTTCTTGAACATGACCTTGAGAGCGTGTCCCAGCGCGCACTCGGGGTCGGTGCGCGACGGGTGACGTCATCGAACTGGTACAGTTTATGGTTACCTTAGTCATAAAGTTTCCTTTCTTGCACATGACCTTGAAAGCGTGTTCCAGCGCGCACTCGGGGTCGGTGCGCGACGGGTGACATCACGGATCGGGTACAGTTTTTAGTTACCTTAGTCATAAAGTTGTCCTTCTTGAACATGATCTTGAGAGCGTGTCCCAGCGCGCACTCGGGGTCCGTGAGCGACGGGCTACGTCACGGAACGGGTACAGTTTATAGTTACCTTAGTCATAAAGTTGTCCTTCTTGAACATGACCTTGAGAGCGTGTCCCAGCGCGCACTCGGGGTCGGTACGCGACGGGTGACGCTCATCGAAAGGGTCAGGATCCTTTTTCATGAAGTTTTCCGTCTCTGCTTCTATTATTTCGGATATCCTGTAAAAAATAAATAAAAAGGTGATCACTTTATTGATTTTGTGCGGCGTTTATTAAAGACAGCTTCTGCCCGCGACTTCGTCCGTGTGAAATTTCCTGTTCTCCCGACCCACCCCCTAGCATCACATACTTTGTTTTCGCTTAGCGATATCTCTTTTTTTCCTTCTTGCTCGGCGGCTAACAGTCCTACCGTGATGGCCTATACCTTTTTTTTTTTTTTTTGTATGGGAAATCATCAAATGACCCCTCCCGCTCTGGGTGGAGCGGAAGGGAGTGTCAGACTCTTACTAACTAAAACCCACCCGTGTTCCTTCCTTAGCCCTTTCTGTTCCAGGGCAGCGGTAACCCTTTCGGACGATCCCGCCGCCCTGGCAGTGGTCTATAGCTTCCTCAAGAATAAGGCGATTATCACACTGCCACGCATCACGCTGCATGTTGCGTGTCGACGCACCTACGCGCGTACTTGCGGGAGTGCAGATCTGCATCATCGTGCGGGTTTTTTACGCACTCACGCGCGTAGTTGCGTTTTGCGGATTCACGGCGGCTCTGACTCATTTCATTCAAAGCCGTTCAAGCCCATCCAAAATCACGCACGGCACTGCGAGACTCGGTGTGCCATACCTTGCGTCTCGCACCGCACCCACGCGCGTGTGCGCATGTTTCTCCGCTTGTAGGCGCGTAATCTGAATGAACGCGCGTGGATGCATTTTCTGTGTGTTGGACTGTGCGTGTTTTCTATACAAACGGAGATACTTACAAGCAACATTGAAACACGCATTCACGCGCTACGCTGCGTGGAGCGTGGCAGTGTGTTAATCGCCTCACGGCGGCTCTGACTAGTTTCATTCAAAGCCCATCCAAAATCACGCACGGCACTGCGAGACTCGGTGTGCCATACCTTGCGTCTCGCCCCGCACCCACGCGCGTGTGCGCATGTTTCTCCGCTTGTAGGCGCGTGATTAGAATGAACGCGCGTGGATGCATTTTCTGTGTGTTGGACTGTGCGTGTTTTCTATACAAACGGAGATACTTACAAGCAACGTTGAAACACGCATTCACGCACTACGCTGCGTGGTGCGTGGCAGTGTGTTAACCGCCTTAATCGCCTAATTTTGGATGGGCTTTGAATGAAATGAGTCAGAGCCGCCGTGAATCCACAAAACGCAACTACGCGCGTGAGTGCGTAAAAAACCCGCACGATGATGCAGATCTGCACTCCCGCAAGTACGCGCGTAGGTGCGTCGACACGCAACATGCAGCGTGATGCGTGGCAGTGTGATAATTGCCTTAGGCTATCAAATACCCAAAGATGTTTTTTAATCCGACCGATAGTTTTATAGATTAGATTTATTTTTAGTATAGATATGTATTTTATAATCTCACAGTCTACATGATAGCGGTGCAAAAGCCTTCCCCAAATAATGTAAAGATTTGCGAATGTAATTACCCAGCAAAAAACTCTAGCGGCCCAGAATGACCTTCCAGCTTTGTATCTGGTTAATGAAAATTCAATGGAGACAGCTCCTATTACCCTATGTAAACTTAAACACAAATGGACCTCTCAACCAAAGCACCTGCCATGTAATCTCTTCACCACCCTTTTTTTTCTCTTTTATTTTCTTTTTTTTTTTTATAAAACTTTGCCCTGCCCTAGGAATTTCTCCTGTATCGTGGGTGCGTTTACAAACATTTAACCTCACTCACATGACACAAACAGCCAGACCCGGAACAACTACTTGTAGGTCATACAAATATTTGTTCCGTGCGGGAATCGAACCCGCGACACGCAGCGCAGCAGTCAATCGCTTAACCACTTTTTTTTTTTTTTTTGTCGCTGAGAAATGCTTTATGCATGCCCGCCTCGCGGGGGACGAGACGGGGTATGTGGGACTCCCTGTCGGAATGACAGTATACCCACTAAAACTCAGCGGTGTTCCCTCATTCGCCGTGATGGGAGGGCCACGGGAATAGGCATAGCCTTTACCTCCATAGCCCTCCCGGCGCATGCCCGCCTAGATGGTATGGCGGGCCCGCATGCCCCCCACACAGGGGGACTACGGGAATGGCCGGGAGCACCTAGCCATTCCCGTCCAACACTGGTGGAGGCCTGTGCAATGCAGGCAACGTTGCCCCCGCACCCGTTGCCTGCTGGCCCCCACGCCCGCCTAAACGGCGGGCCCCGCATGCCCCCCAAGATGGGGGGCTACGGCCGCAGAGGATAGGGAGAGCGGCAACGACACACCGACACTCCTCTTCCCCTGCGGCCCCACCGCGTCCGCCATCGAACGGTGGCGGCCCCGTCAAGGCCGCGGAAGGTAGGGGGAGCGGCAACGTATCACCGACACTCCTCTCCCGCCGCGGCCTCCAATCCTCAGCCACGATGTCTCCCTCACGGGGGACATCGCGGCCCGCCTCAGGTAGGCTGCGATGTCGCCCAAACGGCACCGCAACCTACCCGCTGGCCGCTACATCGTCGGCTTAACCGCAAAGCCTAGACAAGCGGCCCCTCATGGGGTTCCTCTTCGCTTCACCGTGGTCCAGCTCACCACGGCTACTGAGCCCCCCCGCCTCGACAATGCGGGAACCCACCGCGGGGGGGGGGAATCGCTTAACCACTGCGCCAACCGTGCCGTCTACGGTCTAACCCGTGGTTGACTGGTAGAGAATGGCTTTTTTTTTTCTGGATGGGATATCATCAAATGACCTCTCCCGCTCTGAGTGGAGCGGAAGGGAGTGTCAGACTCTTACTGACTAAAACCCACCCGTGTTCCTTCCTTAGCCCTTTGTGTTCCAGGGCAGCGGTAACCCTTTCGGACGATCCCGCCGCCCTGGCAGGCGTAGAGAATGCCTAAGGCATTAAGTCCGCCTTTGTACCTTTTTTGTGTGCGAGAAGTTTAAATAAATAAAAAGCGCATGGAGAGCACTGGTAGCTCAGTGGAATCAGCGTCGACTTACGAGTTGTAGGTCGAGTTCGAACCCAGACAGGCGCTTTACTTTGTGTATTTAATTTCATCACCACTGCTCTCAAAATGGTAAAGGAAAACATCGTGAGGAAACCGGCAAGTCTTAGAACCAAAACTTCGAAGACATGTGACATTCACCAACCCGCACTGGGTCCGCGTTGTGGATTATGGCCCATCTCTCGTAGAGGGAAGGCCTGTGTCCCAGCAGTGGGAACATGATAGGCTGATTATGCCGATAACATATATGGCAAATACACCATACATGCCTGTTTAGTGCCTGTGATAAACAGTAAGCACTAGGCGTTATTTTTTCCGTAAAGGATTTTCAACTCTCTTCGTAGCGGCGTTGGTTGCAAATTCAACTAAAAACTGTTTTTTTGACGCGCTAGGATGCTCTGTTCGAATCTCAACGCTCGGCTCAATAGCGAGAGTTGAAAATCCAGTGCGCCATAAAAAAGCGTCGCGTTGTTAAATCGCCCGACTATTTTAGATTTGCTTGCGTTGATAACACTATCGTTCATAAGACATATTTTACGCATATTTATTTAGGAAATTCAATTGCATTTATTTCCGGCATAGTCGCGTAGATATGAAGATAACCTTGTGACACTTGGCCAACGTGGACAAAATCTGCGACATTGTCTTGTCCTACCAAATTCTGTTTTAAACATTTTAATTGGCTTTTTAATACTACCAAAGTGAGACTTACATACAATGAACATACAATATTATTATTATAACCCCGGGGGTCTACTCCGAAGTGTAAAGTTCTGATCGGACCGACACATAGCCGAACCAAATATTATTGAAAAATGCGAAAAAAGATCGGATCGGCTCAGTTAGGTCGGGACCAAAGTCAATATTCTAAAGAGTGTAGGAGTGTAGGATCGGAACCGACCGAACCAAATAGTAACTTTGTAGCAGGAAACGGCCGAACATTCAACCGATACTACTTCGGAGTAGACCCTGGGGGTCTGGGGGTGCTGTTCCACTGCAGGGCAAAGGCCTTGCTGCCCTCTTTCTTCTTTCCCCGGTCTACTGCGATTGTGGGCCAATCCTTTAAGGAATGGGAATATCGGGATAAAATGTATCATATGTGTTAATCCTGGTTATGAACCGTCTGCCAAATTTCATCAAAATTGGTCCAGCCGTTTGAGCGTGAAGAATTAAGAAACATACAAACACACACTCACTCACAAACTTTCGCCTTTATAATATTAGTGTGATTGTGTTTACTTTAGTATGTGATCTGCCTGTCCGAGACACAATAAATACTTTTTCTTTCTTTCTTTCAAGTGTTCAATGCCAGGATTATTGTTTTTGTCTGTTGTCATCATTAAGCTTACTCATAGAAAATATAATATTATTCTTATTTTAATAATATCCTACCAATATTAAAAACGAGAAAGTATGTGTGGATGGATGGATCCATCCATTCATCCATCCTCACATACTTTCACATCCACAGAAAAGTGGAAAAATATGAGCATAGAACTTTGCCCACCAGTGGGACAATATAGGTAAAAGGGGTAAAATAAATAATAGTTTGAATATAACATTCATAAATTAGAAGTAAACATACAGTCATAAAAAAAATGGATGCATGACTTTTAACTTTAGTTTCAGAATGATTTCATAATATTTTGAAACATTTATCTTTTTATAAAATTGTTAAACAAGTAAAATCTTGTTATAAAGAAAAATATTTTATACTACACAAACAAAACGCACAATTACAACTAAAAATATATTAAAAAAAAGAAAAAAGACAAGGTGGACAGAGGGGTAAAATACACGGTCATTTTGGCATTTAGATATTTTAAATCACATGTTGCCTGATGTTGCAACCATCAAAATAAAACAGATTATACTATTTAGAGATTACTTTTTATCATGATATTATTTCCTCAGGATTCAGAATGTATTTGGCCACCTGCCATCACCTCCAAATCATAAAGTTTTGTTTACATTGATTAAATTTTTGATTCCTTTGTCGAAAATAGCATGCTTTGCATAATCGGCCTATAATTTTCCCACTGTTGGGACCTCTTCGAGAGGGAGCGGGCTGTAATCAACCACGCGGGCACTGCGGGTTGGTAGATATCACCATGTCTATGAATTTTCAGTTGTAAAACATGCCCGTTTCCTCACAATGGTTGCCATCACCGTTTTGAGAGCAGTGGTGACGAAATTATTCACACAAAGTAAAGCGCCTGTCTGAGTTCAAACTAAGTAAGTTGGAGCCGTTATCGCTGGACCATTAACATTAGTCTGTGGTTCTTTCCTCAAAAGACCATCTCAGACATCGACCTGCATGGTCTTCATATGATCTGACCAAGATTATGTCTGGACTTTAAAAGAGACTGTGACCTCTGAGTTTGTTTCGGCCTTTCTTCTCAGACTAGTCAGATAGGAAACGCCGACCTCATCTAGTTTTAAAATATGATTGACGTGTAAAAATGTTTGTACAAACCTACTTACAAAATAAAATCATTTATCATTAATTTGAGTAATCATGGTAAAAGACATCCACTGTTGAAGCGACACCTCTCCTAAGTGTTGCAGTAAACAACTGGTACTGAACTCGCTAGTTTCTGCTAGGAAGTTTGCTGTGCCAAATTTTCCCACATAAAACACTAGGAAGTGAAGTGAAGGGCAGGTGTTTGGGGGGACGGGCTTATGTAGTAGTCAGTGTGTACTCATACTGCTTGATATGCTCCCACAACCCAGGCGATCAATCTGCTGAACGCCCTGATTGCCCAGGAGCAGGATGTTGACATATTTATGTACAGCAGTAAATCCAATCCAAAGGTTGTCTTTAAAAGATCGCTCTTAGCGATAAGACCGTCCATTGTATCACCCTTTGTAAAATTCTATACTAAATCAGTGTTTAATGTCAGCATGAAGGTTTTTAGCTTGCTGCGCTCTTTGGTGTAAAATGTAAGTGTAGCAAGCATTTGTTACTTAAATAAAATGTAATTTTAATTTTTGATAAGTGCTGATTCTCTGCGTAGTTTGAATAAATGACTTTTGATTTTGTTGCTGTGTTTTCTCGTGTCAATGACCACTTTATCTAATGGTTTTGTTACTTTTTAATGATTATCAGGGTCATGGCACCAGTACATATTATATTATGAACAAACAGAATTTCACAGTTTTTGATCATTTCAAACCCATTGATGAACATAACCTCTTTGGATTATCAACCTTGGTCACAGTTGGTATGTTTAAAGCTGGCAAGTTTATGATCAGTGCCAAATCATGGAGTCATGAAAAAAAATAGTTTGTCAACAAAGCTTATGAATCAATACAACCACTTTTTTATTCCAATCATTATCAAAATAAGGATTTTACACTAAATGAAGCCTCTATTTGGGTTTATTAGTGTTTGGTTTAAGAAATAGGCCCGATAAAGAGCCAAATGCTATTAAAAGCAGCACTTCCTGATTAGTTGAAAAGTAATTAAAACTTCATCAAGAACATAGGAACACCTATTTCACATTGTTACTAGATGTTACGTGGTCATGACTTCTATTTTTAAATTGAAATTTCATAGCCACATGTGTAAGCATACGGCAAACAATAAATGTGCTAATTATATTTTTTTTCGCAATATTATCAAAACAAAGAACTTACCTCGTCAATGTTGGTATTGGGTCGAAGTTGACCGTTGTATGCTGTTCCTCCCATTGTCGCAGCAGCTCAGTGACCTCTTGGGCTGGCCCTGAATCCATTTAAATTCACAAAATGTTTGTAATTTCTAACCTCACTGATGAACAACTTTGTCACTCAAGTACCGTAACGACACGAATCGTCTATTAAATGCCAAATTTTTATTTACACTAATAAAACTATAGATTATTGTACATTCTATTATAAAAATATTTATTTTATTAGAACTAAATTCGTTAAACTGCAACGTTTTTGTCTTTAGACCGCGCACTCCTACAACAAAATTTTATGCTAGGGATACCATGACAAAGAATAATTTGCTACTATATATTTTTTTGGATGTGACGCTGATTTTTCCAACGCCAGATAATTTTAACGAAGGAATCATTTTGAATTTTTGACATTTCTTCCGTACAAAAACTGTCAGTTGTCAATTTTATTCTACCATTATAATTATCTGTCGATAGAAAAATCAGCCCTGAGAATACATAAAATATGGGGATTCTCGCCACAGTGTGCTTTTGGGTAACACGTGTGTTCGAATCTTTGCGGTTTTTTTTTTGTGATATTGTGTTTATTGTGACTTGTTATTGTGATTGTTTGTGTTTGTCTCGTTGTTACCTGCTGTCAGGTTTGTTTAGTGTTTGTTTTTTTTTTTCTTTTTTTTTAATGACATTGGCCACGATTATCCAATATGAACATGGATAAAAACAAACCCCCAGACCCTCCTGATGATATCCCTCTAACCCCCTTATCCGGCTTTTCTACATCTAACCCGTCTCCCACCCCCAACCCATTAAGCCAGTTTGCAGATGTTGTCTGTAACCTGGAGTCCCAAATCCTCCCATCCCAGAATTACCAGACTAACATACGCAAACGCCCTGGTAATGAAGAGGATGTACCCAATCGCCCTACTAAACAACCGAGATCTCATATTGGCCGTGTTAGGTACTCAGCAATAGACAAAGGTCCTTTCATCGTCCATGTTTCCCGTCAGGAACCTCAAGCCAATTCTGGAACTACCTTACACCCAGTTACATTTGGGCGTTTTTTGGCAAACCAGAAAATTTCGAATGTTGTTACAGTCAAGCGTGTTGGTAGAAACCGCGTATCTGTGGAGTTTTCATCCCCTCAGGATGCAAATGCTTTCATCTCGAACACTATTTTAGGCACAAATTTGTATGAAGCCGTCATTCCATCCTTTAATATAACCCGTATGGGTGTTGTAAGTGGAATTCCTACGGAATTCTCAGAAGAGGAAGTTCTAACCTATTTAAAAGTACCAGTAGGCTGTGGACCTATTATTAAAGTAAGGCGAATAAATAGAAAAGTTAACAAAGATGGTTTAACTGAATACAGGCCCACAGAAACTTGTGTCATCACATTTGATGGCCAAGTCTTACCACACAGAATTTTTTGTTTTTATACGTCCCTTACTGTAGAACAATATGTCTACCCCACCATTCAATGCCGCAAGTGTTGCCGATTTGGTCACGTAGAATCCCTTTGTCGTTCCAAACCCCGTTGTAGCAAGTGCGGCAATGATCACCCCGGTGATGGTTGCAGCATTGCTGAGAGCGAGGCTTTCTGCGTGTTGTGCTCTGGAGGTCACTTTGCAAATAGCAGGTCCTGTCCGGAGTACAGCAGGCAGAAGACCATTAAGACTATTATGGCTGAGAAGGTGATTTCATATTCCGAGGCAAGTAAAACTGTACCTATTTCTACTCGTAGCTATGCAGACATTGCAAAATCACAAAGCCAGTCATACCGCAAAACTGTGTCTCTTAAGCCAAGGACCCATGCTCCCCTTTCTCCCTCCTATAATAAAACAGCTCACCAGCAGTTCACTAGCACTCCTCAATCTTCTCAGCCTAATGGCTGTGCTCTCAACAGTCAATTAACAGAATCTCCTGAAAACTTGTCTTCAATAATTGAACTTCTCAGTAAACTCTTGTTAACTTTAATGTCCTCATCCAGCAAAACTCAATTACCGTCCAACGTTGCCACATCACTCATTAACTCTCTTTCATCCCTTAACAATGCCTCGGTTTGTGTTTCTTCAATGGAATGTGAGGAGCGTGTGGCATAAGAAGCACGAGCTCACGTTCCTTCTGAACAAATACAAACCTTTAGCTTGTTCCCTTGCTGAGACTTGGCTAGTTCCGAGTCTTAGTTTCCGTTTACCTTCCTATAATATTCTCAGATGTGACCGATCTGATGGCTATGGCGGGTCGGCTCTCTGCGTGAACAATCGTGTTCCACTTGCGGCGGTATCCTTACCTTCTATTGGCGATGATATTAGCATAGTGGCTAGTAGGGTAGAGGGTGTAACCCTCTTATCTGTCTATATTGCTCACCCTCACCAAAGTTTCCTTCCAATCTTTAAGCGTACCCTGGAAAACATAGCAGGCCCTATACTTGTTATGGGGGACTTCAACTGCCATCACTTTAGGTGGGGTTCTGAACGCTGCGACTCTTTTGGGGAAGGCTTAGTTGAAATCTTAGATGACCTTAACCTGTGCATTTTAAACAATGGTTGTCCAACTCGTAGGTCTCTTCCTGGACAGCATAAGAGTTGTGTTGACCTTACATTTTGCACACTGGATATCGCAGCGTCGTGTCATTGGGAGTGTACCAGTTTGTCACATGGGAGCGACCACTATCCAATTGTAATAACTTTGGCTGATAAAACATACCTAGAAAAGTCGAGCCCTCCACTCTTGAGGTATAATTTGTCTAATCCTGATTGGGCAGAGTATTCCTCATTATTGGAGGTCAAAATTGATTCACTTCCAAATTTAGCTTCACGTGATTTTGATTTGCTTAGTCCCCTCCATGTGTCAAACTGTTATAATAATCTCATTTCAGCTATAACAGCTAGTGCAGAATCATGCTTTCCTGTTAAAAACTCAGCACGCGGGAAGATTCCTCCTCCACCATGGTGGGATCAGGAATGCACTGCAGTTATAAGGGAAAGGGATGATGCTGAAAAGATATACAATGACGCGATGATTAGCGCTAACCTAATAACGTTCAACAGGACCCTTGCTAAATCTAGAAGATTGCTGCGAAGGAAGAAACGCGCTGGTTGGGCTGACTTTTGTGGTTCTCTGTCCCCATCCACTCCTTTATCAGTTGTTTGGAAAAAGATCAATCGCTTTAGATCTGGGTGTTCCCCTTCAATTTCTTCTCCCATCCCTCGTGAGACTGCTGAGCAGTTCTTTGATAAACTGGCTCCTCCGTATGTACCATCGGAAACTGAACATAATCAGCCGGTTTTTATTTTTTCTGAGGATCCTTTTGATGCGCCATTTTCTATGCAGGAGCTTAACTCTGTTTTAAAGCATGTTCATGACTCTGCCCCCGGTGTAGACGGTATTGTCTATTCATTTATGTCACGCGCGGGTCATAGAGCAAAAACCTTTTTTTTAGATATTTTAAATTTTTGCTACACTAATGGCTGGGTCCCCGACCAGTGGAAATCTCAAATTATCATACCCATTTTGAAACCTGGTAAACACATCGATGATCCGAACAGCTTCAGACCAATCGCTTTGTCATCAGTCCTTGCCAAAATTTTTGAACATTTAATAAAGAACAGACTAGAATTTATAGTAGAATCCAGAGACTTACTTCCTAAGTCTCAATTTGGTTTTAGAAAGGGACTCAGTGCTATGGATAGTGTTGGGGTTTTGGTATCAGATATACGCACATCGTTTTCTAAAAATGAATCTGTAGTCGCTGCCTTCTTGGACATTTCCTCTGCATATGACAATGTCCTTCTTCCCATTCTCAGGCAAAAATTGCAACAGCTGAGTTTACCGGAAAGAATGGTACAGTGCATCTGTAGTTTACTCATGTCTAGGTCTTTGGTTTTGAGAGTCCCAGGGGAAGAATTTGACGCCAGGATGTCATGGAAGGGCCTACCACAAGGTTCTGTGCTTAGTCCTTTACTGTACAACTTATATACAGCAGACATAGGTTCATGCCTCAATAACGACTGTCAAATTCTTCAGTATGCTGACGACTTGGCTTTATACACCACCAATAGCTCAGTTAGCGACGCTGCTACATCTCTCTGCGTATCCCTGGAGTCTCTGAACCAATGGTTAAATTCCCATGGTCTGAGTTTGTCTGCCCCAAAAAGTGCTGTAGTTGTGTTTTCTCGCAGGAGGCTAATACCACAAATTTCAATAAGCATTCAAGGGCATTGTGTACCGGTTTCTTCAAAAGTAAAATTCTTAGGCGTTTTTTTAGATTCCAAATTGAGTGGCTTACACCATCTAAATTATTTAGTTAATAGATGTGAGAGAACCATACCCGTACTAAAAGTACTTGCCGGTGTCTGGTGGGGCGCTCATCCCTACTCCATGAAACTGGTATACAATGCCTTAATCCGGAGTGTTCTGGACTACGGATCTTTTCTTTTAATTCCTTGCAATAAAGGCGCTTTGGCAAGGTTAGACGGAATTCAGGCTAAGTGCCTACGGATCATATCGGGTTGTATGAAGTCCTCACCAATCAACGCATTGCAAGTAGAGTGCGCAGAACCACCGTTGGCACTGAGAAGGCAGTATCTAGCATCGAGATTTTGGGCTAGAGTCATTACCAAATCCTCCCACCCTCTTGTCCAAAAGGTGGATGTCTTGGATGTTGCATGTCGCAGTTCCAATTATTGGAACCATAAAGAAGTCCCTTTGTTTTTAAAATCCTTCCGTTTTTATCAAAATTTAGATTCCCCCGTTATTCAGCTTCCGAAACTCCCTATTTACAGTTTTGATTATGAAATTTTATGTTTTAAACCTGATATTTTCTACAATATTGGCATATCTAAAAACTCTCCTTCGGCTGACTCTGCTTTCAATGCGGCGGTTGGTGAGCGGTGGTACAACTTTCAAAGATTTTTCACGGACGCCTCTAAGTTATCAGACTTAAGTTGCACTGGTGCTGCGGTATACTATCAAAACTCCAAAATTGTGTTAAAATTCAAATGCCCTATGCAATCATCTGTGTTTACGGGTGAGTGTGTGGCCATATTAGAAGCCTGCCTATTTATAGAAGCCCATAGCATAGATTTTGGTGTCATCTTTACGGACTCACTCAGTTGCTTGCAAGCTTTGGAGCAGAATCCTCTCAAGAGTAAACTGTACAGTCCTATAGTTCTCCAAATTAAAAAGTCTCTTTTCTCTTGTGCCAAGAATCACAAAACCGTTCACCTGGTTTGGATTCCAAGTCATTGTGGCATAAGAGGAAACGAATATGTGGATGCTCTTGCTAAGGATGCTGTTACGTCCCAAGCAGCTGACCTTAAACACTTTAAATGTCCGGGCTACGATTTGCTGAGCCTTCCAAAAAAGAGCTTGCTAACCTCATGGCAGGTGCAGTGGCAAAATTCGAGTAAGCAGAAAGGTGCTTATTATCACGCAATACAGCCTAATGTTACGCCCAAGCCTTGGTTTTACCCTTATAAAAAAACATCGAAGAAGGTAATTTCTATTATTTCCCGTCTCCGCATAGGCCATTGTTGTTCCCCGGTATTCCTCCACAAAATCCGGGTCAGAGATACATCGCTCTGCGAATGTGGGTTGGATGAAGGTACTTTGGAGCACATCTTCTTTAACTGCTCCAATAATAACCCAGCCCATGACTTATATAGTTATCTCCCTAAATTAAAGATCCCTGTCCCAACTAACTTTCCATCCCTACTAACACATTCTTCCCCAAAGCTCTTTCAGGCTTTGATGTTTTTTATACGTGTCAATGATATCAAATTATGATGATTTTTGTGTGATCATTTATATTCATTTATGTAATAATATAACTAACCATATTTTTTTATTTTGTTGGTTTTCAGTGTACTACTCATACCCGTCAACAAGTTTCACAGTAAATCCAAAGTTTTATTATTGGATTTCGAACTTTAAGTGTTATTTTTTTATTTTTTCACACGTTTTCTCATATCACATCTGACATTGGCAGAATTGTCGACATCGGCACCATTGCCATAGAGAAAAATAGAATAGAATAGACATAAAATATGACAGTCTAGTATTTTTTTTATTGAACCTACTTTTCAAAAAAGATATCTATAAAGTTAAAATTATGGCAAAATCCGAATAGGATTTTATTTCGTCATACAAGAGCCCAATAAAAAAATCGGTACGAGAGTTTATCATACAATTAAATATATTATACATATACATAATACGGCAAATCGGTAACAAGGACTAATATGTAAATAGTTGGTAGGTAAAAGAATAGAATAGAATATATTTATTTGCTTTAAAACATGGTACATACATTAAGGTCTTATAAATAGAATTATGATCTTACATGTTTCGCCAAGGACTGGCATACAAATAAGTAACACGTTACATGTAAAAAATTAAGAGGATACATTATTCCAACGTCTCCTAACTTTAATGAAATTCTTAACAAATAGGTATTTGTAAAAAGTAGGTAATAATTATAATAAAAATTAGTAACCATATTTATCTGTTACTTTTTTATCAATAAGTTCTTGCATACTATAAAAACAATTACCAATAAGCCATTTAGGTAGATTTGATTTAAAGTATATAAGAGGGAGTTCCCTTATTTTTTTTTGGAATATTGTTAAATATTTTAATTGCTGTGATAAAGCTATTTTTGTGGCACAATGTACTTTGATGTGACGGAATTCTTAACCGTGTTGGGTCTCGACCAGTATATTTCGAATGCAAGTCGCATGCTATAAAAAATTTTGAATGCTTTTTTACGAATACACCAGCTTCCATTATGAGAAGACCTGTTAGTGTTAAAAGTTTTAATTTTTTAAATAGAGGTCTACAGGATGTTAATGGACTGATACCGCAGATTGCTCTTAGGCATTTTTTCTGCACTAGAAAAGCTTCATTTAAGTTCGTCGAGTTCCCCCAGAGTAGGAGTCCATACCTGAGAAAAGAGGAAACATACCTGTAGGCTATACATACAAACACACATACATATTAAACACATACATACATACTACACTCAACACATACATAAAATTACACTAATACAATAATCACAACCGTGTGTACACGTCCTAATAATATCATCTGTCTGTACACCACCTTACTGCCTACCTACCGCTCGACCGCGCACCGCGGCTAGCGGAGCCCTGCGCCCGCGCTGTGCCGCAAGCCGCTGTATACCTACGACCGAGGCAAATACGCGGAATACGACCGATCGCCGCCGCCCGCGCCCCTGCGTCTCCCGCGCACGGCCGCGTCCCTCGGACGCCCTCGAGAGTCCGCTACAAACCTCTACGGCGAATGCATGCCAAATTGTTACTCGCGCCGCGCATTGATAGTTCTAAGTTTACTTTGTTATTTGTGTATAATAAACATTTATTTTACCTACATTCTAAAGTAGTGTTTAATTAATAGGTTCCATAACCTACCCTAACACACTACATACCCATGGTAAGCAGTAAGTGCAACTGCTTCACTCGCGTTACGTCTTAAACGTTTAAGAGCAAATACAAACTGGTTTAATTTCTTGCAGATGTGCTCTATAAGTAATTTCCAATTACAATGCTGGTCTAGGATAAGTCCAAGAAATTTGTACTTACTAACTTCGTCAATTTGTTGTCCTTGACAATTAACTTTAAATGATTTTGGTTTTGAATTGTAATTTTGAAAATTTATGTATTTGGTTTTATTTAGATTTGCACTTAGATGATTGTTTTCGAGCCATTTTAACATTCGGTTTACTGTTTCAATAAGATTTTTTTCGTGGCTGGTTTCTGTTTTACTATCATTTGTTACAATTACTGATATGTCGTCAGCAAAAAGTATGCACTGTTGTTGTAAAGCTGTAGGTAAATCGTTAATGTAAATGAGAAAAAGTAATGGGCCAAGTATGCTTCCTTGGGGTACTCCTGATTTGGTTTGACTATATTTAGAACTAAAAGAGCTTGAAGTGTTGATGGAGGTCCACCAAAAGTTCCAACTACTATTATTATAGCCATACCGTGTTGCTGAAAAATATTTCACTTTTCAATTTCATTAAATAATTCGTATTTGTAAATAACTTTAATGAAATCTACTAAGAAATATGAGCTTGCGGCTGGCAATATTAAAAAAGACCAAGGTCGTTTGACTTAAAGGGAGTATCCCCATGGGTACGTTCTGTAACTAAACTACATTTCATTTTTAAACGTTTGTGCGTTAAAAAGGAAATATGAAAATCAGCGTTATGAACAGTTTAAAGACGATTCATAAAATATTATTTTTCCTACAAAATATAAACAAAACTAACATCTTAAGAAGTTTTTTCATCGAATTATTTCCTTAAGAGTTTCAAAAGCAGTTTATTTAATTGAATTTTCGAACGGACTTGTCAACTAAAAGCGGGCTGTGTAGCTCAATGTTGTGTTAGGAATTAAAAAAACAAATCTATAACATTAAAAAAAGTGATTATTTACAAAGCAAATATGTCTTTTAGAAACGATACGCTTTCGCAGTCATCAAGGACGAGCATGTCGGCAAGTTATTCTAGAAAACTACGATACAGAACCTTACTCGAATATCTATCCACTGTCGGTAAGTAAGCAGTCACTGGTATAGAAGTCTCGTTATCAACTTATTTTATAGTCAGGAAGGCCATACGCTTAAATGGAATTGCGTTGGACATATCTGCCGCGTGTCAGACAATGGGCCAAAATTACGACCCAGTGGGTCCCGCTTAATCCTACTAATATCCTAAACGCGAAAGTTTGTGAGGATGGATGGATGGATGTTTGTTACTCTTTCACGCAGAAACTTCTAAACGAATTTAGATGAAATTTGGCCCACAGATGATTTATAACCAGGATTAACACATAGAATACTTTTAATCGCGATATTCCCACGCGATCGATACTTATGCGGGTGAAACCATGGGGCGCTGCTTGTGATAAATAAATGATAAATGATTTTCTTTTTTTAAGTAGGTTTGCACAAACACACACACATGTCAATCATATTTTAAAAACTAGATGAGGTTGGCGTTTCCACATAGGTCACAGTCTCTTTTAAAGTTCAGACATAATCTTGGTCAGATCATGTGAAAATCATATAGATTGATGTCTGAGATGGTCTTTTGAGGAAAGAACCACACAGATTGAGTGGACCTGTCCAGTCAGTGCATGTATTTGTCAGAAATTGTGCAGCTCAACTCAAAACTTAAGGAGTAGGAGCTCAACAATTCAACAAGCTTCCATTTTGTATGGTTAGGAACAAGTAAGCAACTAAAAACCAAAATCCATCCATCATGAATTCATTAAAAATCAAAAGTCATTTATTCAAATTAGGCTGAGTATCAGCCCTTTTCGAACATCAAAATTACAAAAGACAGTCCCCTAAAACAACGCCCTTCACCACTTCCTAGTGCTTTCACTGGGAAGAAGTGGCGCAACAAACTCCCCAGCAGCACTGCTGTCTGTTCAGTTAGAAAATATATTTACTGACAAACAACAAACTGCCTAAGCTGTTGGGCTGATTTGATTTGTAAAAGCTATAGAAGCATTTGCCAAAGTTTATGGATAATGTGAAGAGCATGGCCGCCATTTTCATAACGGCACGACAGTTGCTATGCCACAGATCTTCAAAGCCCTACATTTTATAATATGTGCATGTGAATTACAGAATATGAAGCTGGTAGCAATGAGGCGTGTATGGACAAGACAACACAAATCGTCACGGAGGTCAAGGATCTTCATAAACAAGGAGGCGTTGAGGAGAAAGATCCAGGTAATATATTTATTAATTACTAGCTTCGGCCTGCGACTTTGCCCGTGTGAAATTTCTTGTTACCCCATCGCGTCGCATCGCATCACCAGTCCGCGCTATCACTTCGTTTTCGCTTAGAAAGAAAGAAAAAGTATCATAAACTAGCATTGTTTCTGACTTCTTTTCCTTTTGCCAGGCTCCTACGGGTCATAGCGTGATGTTAAATAGCCTATAGCCTCCCTCAAGAATTAGGCTATCAAATGCAAAAAGAATTCATTTTATTCATATCCAACTGGTGCTTCCAGAGATTAGCGCTTTCAAACAAACTCCTCAGCTTTGTTATCAGTATAGAAATGGTTTATTTGAAAGTATTGTTACGAGCTTCGGGGCTCGTGACAATAAAAACTGCCGATATAAATTACCAAAAATTACACTTTAATTAAACAACACTAATAACAGCTCAAACACACTAATTATAAAACGCAATTTTTTGCACTTAAGTCGCACTTGAAGATCGCTTTCGGTGTATTCGCTCGTATCGCATCCGACTCTGCTCGGTTGTGGCTCATCCCGGCCTTAGATAGTGCCACAGATAGTTCTTCTATTGTAGAAACATCTAGAATGTTCGAGTACATAGCGGCCCCGACTGACCAGATGTCGATAGTTCTAGAAAGTTCTAGCATCGAAATTTCAAGAAGGATCTTGACTTTATTATGTAGTTCTGCTACTCGATACTAGATGGCGCTAGTAATAACTAATGTCACCATGTACCAGGCTTAATTGCGGCGCGCAACAATATGTATAATGCTTTGTCTAATCTAATATTATACTAGGATTTCCCGCTGAAACGGCTGAACGGGTTTCCACCACGCGGGCCCAGTGCCGGTATATATTAGTGTTAGCTTGTAAATTGAAATTAAGGCTTTTTGTTAGTAGGTAGTGCTGTCGTTGTAAATTAATTATTCATCAACCTTTAGCTAACTTGTATGTTGTTTTCAGGTGAAAGCTACCTTGATTCCAAGGTGCTTCGCGCCGCCAGTGACGTCACAGTTCGATGTTCTGAAGCTGTCAGTGGAAACGTGAACGCTTACGATAAACATGAGCTGGCGCGCCATATTGTGAGTAATTAACACGTTGACTGCCAGATAACAGACACGTTGACTGCCAGATAACAGACACGTTGACTGCCAGATAACAGACACTATAGAAAATCTATTGTTGGATGGCGGTCACCGGTGGCAGTCATGTTTTAAAAAATCTTTCTATACCAGGGTTCGTAAAAATCCGATATTTTTAATAAATATCAAAATATCCGATATTTGATATAGATCGGAAATATATTAAAAAACCGGTCAAACGTGAGTCGGACTCGCGCACCGAGGGTTCCGTACAAATTTGTAGGCATGTAATTACAAATTTACGGTTTTCGGATTTTTTCCTTTACTTGTGCTACATGAAATTGCTTCTTGCCAAAAGTGATGATTCTAGGTCATCGGGAAGTACCCTATAGGTTCTGATTCCCTTGCGTGTGGCAAAATATGCGGCATAAACGGAACATAAACGCCCGTATCTTTTGATAGCGTTGACTTAGAAGTTTGATTTTTTCACTACTTTAAGGGATTGCAGCCCTGAGTATATGATATTAAACTGATCACTCAACGCGTTCCTATGAAAAAGGGTCTTGAAAGACGGACAACAAAGTGATCTTATAAGGGTCCCGTTTTTCCTTTTGAAGTACGGAACCCTAAAAAGGATGCGATTTTCAGTCTGTAAGTGGTTCATATGGGGATTTTTTTTTTCTTTAACTTAAAAAATCCCATTAACTTAAAAAATATTAACTATAATGGGAATACCTTATAGTTAAGTATATTATAATACTCTCGTCTCGGTCATTGGGGTCATGCACTTGCTAACTTTAAAAAAAAACCCTTTCTTTGGTAAAGTTGTTTGTTATGATGAGTTCAATCATGTGTTTAAGTATCGGTCACTAATTACCAGTCACGTTATACAGAATAAAATAAAATTAGCTAGCGAAACTCCGCATACGTGAAGGGTATTGAGAACCTAAGTTCTAAACCATAAGTTAGTTTTAATCATGATCTGGCAGTTTAATTTACGCGGCCTACGCAAATGTCCTTACCTTACTTGGTCGTCGAATCGTTGAGTTGTTAAGTTCTGAGTTGAGCGATTTTTGACAAACGCGTGCACTGACTAGACAGGTACACTCCACTCAAATCTGTGTGGTTCTTTGCTCAAAAGACCATTTCAGACACCAATAGACATGGTCTTCACATGATCTGACCAACATTATATCTGCACCCTAATTGCGTAACACACAATCAATCTCAATCTGAATCATTTTGAAGGATATTGCTAATCCATTGCTTCATATGTTCAATGTGTCATGTGTCTGCTCAATAACGTAAATAACGCAATGAATGTTGTTGAACTGTCAAAATGAAACCGATTCCGATTGATCGTGAGAGAGACTGACCTCTGAGTTTGTTTCGGCCTTTCTTCTCCGAGTAGTCAGATAAGAAACGCCGAACTCATCTAGTTTAAAAAAAAAAATGATTGACGTGTAAAAGTGTTTGTCCAAACCTACTTACTGGAAATAAATAATTTATCATAACATTCCAGTTGGAGAACCCAGACTTCTGGAACTTCTCGTTCCCCCAAGAGGTCCCCGTGGCCGCGCACGTGTTCGGCGCGTTCACGGCCGTCGTGCAGCGCCCGGAGCGCGTGCGTCGACAGCAGGTCGAGAAACAACAGCTGGCGCAGCTGAAGGAGCCCGAGAAAGTTGACAAGTTAGTACTACATGTAAAAATCGAAACAAAAAAAAATCCTTGGTTTTCTAATTAATGTTTTTTCCCCTTGTGTGAATTGAGTTTACTTACAGCCTCCAACGTTTACCTCGGGCAAACTCTGCAGTTTGCTAAGAACAACTTTGAGACGGAGGCTAACAGATGAATTCAACTGGGCTGGGCAGCCAAGCTTCGTGGAGTCTTCTCGTCGCGTATTCCACAGAGCCTAAAGACTAAGATCTTCAATCAGTCCGTCCTGCCAGTTATGATTTACGGAGCCGAAACGTGGACACTCACGATACGGCTGGTCCATAAATTCAAGGTCGCTCAGCGAGCTATGGAACGGGCTATGCTTCGAGTCTCTCTGAGGGATCAAATCCCCAACGAGGTGATCCGGCAGAAAACCAAAGTTGCAAATAAGCAAGCTGAAGTGGCAATGGGCCGGCCATATTAGCCGTAGAACCGATGACCAGTTGGGGTAGACGTGTTCTTGACTGGAGACCGCGAATCGGTAAACGTAAGGTGGGACGCCCTCAGGCTAGGTGGAGCGACGATCTTCGCAGGATGGGTGGCAGCAGCTGGATGAGAGTTGCCGAAAATCGAGTTGAATGGACTGCTACAGGCTGATAAATGATGATGACAGCCTTCTATTTTATTTATTAGTTTAGATAAACCACTATATACTCCTTCTGCAGACTAGAGAAGACAGATGAGGGCTCCCAGATGGTGACGCGCGTGAACCGGTTCATCACCAAGTGGTATAAGCAGCATCTGAAGCCGCTGAGTTACTTCCACACTGTACTGGACCCGGGCAGCTTCAGCAAGAGTGTGGAGAACATCTACAATGTGTCATTTCTGGTCAGGGATGGGCATATATCTGTAACCTTAGGTAAGTAGACATCAGGGGACCATGGCTAAATGATGAACAGCCGCACGGGTCCTCCTTGCTTTCTACACATTTACGATTTTCGGAATTTTTCCTTTACTGGTGTTCAGCTGCATCCGGTTAGACTGGAAGCCGACCCCAACATGGTTGGGAAAAGGCTAGAGATGTTAATGACCTAATTTATCATACCGTGTTACAGATGAAGAGCACGGTTTGCCGTTCATAACGCCGCTGTCTGCAACGCAGAAGGAACGTGTAGACGTGTCCGATGAGAAGCAGTTTATCGTATCAATAGATATGCAGCGATGGCAGGTACAGTGTAGCGACGCGCGCTTAACTTGTGGTAACCAAGCGTACAAACACGCTGTGAATGTGTGCGTGCAGACGAGCAGCGTCTGCACATAATATACATATATTCAAAATTTATTTATGTTTCAAACTGACGTTTTTTTAAGTTAAACAAATATCAACTTTATTTTAATAGATGTACAAGCAAACGAATGAATAAAATATATCATTTTAGGTCAACGATCAGTAGTCGTATATCACCTTTTGGGCTAACCACAAAGACTCATTCGCCGCGAGTCGATCAGTTATCAGTTTTGGGTGTTATTTCAATACACAAACTCAATCATTCTATCATTTAAATGTAACTTACCCGGACGATAGAAATTAAGTTGATTTCAGAGTGACTAGCACTATTGTGAAGTTATAAAAATGTTTGAAGTTGTAGCGTAAACCAAACTTTATTGTGTAGGAATTAAAGTTATTTTTCCATAAACATTCCATCCATCCATCCATTCCATTTGTTTACATTTTTTGCGAATATGTTGCGAATGCAGATTACACACGCACACTTTCAACTTCGCCGTTGTCTCGAACGGTACCGAGAGCTTTTGCGCTTACACACATACTTACAGCGGTTTTGTACACTTAGGTTCAATTTATATTGCCGTGGAACGGAATGGAAGAGATTGTTTTTTAACAAATCATTATGAACTTTATGTCAAAAGTGTAACGCACAAATTAGATACACACATACGCACAGGTCGTGCATTCTCGGGAATTCCATCTGTAATAAGCTCGTATCTAGTTTGTACGTTAGACCATTGGTATAAAGTTAATTTTGCTATGTACGAAATGTCGATTCCGCTCCGTTCCGCGGCAATGTAAATTGACCCTTAGTAACCAAAAGTAAGTCGCTTCGTAAACCTCGTTAACATAAACGTATTGTACACCATCAGTGAACGCGAATTTCGGGATTTGCTTTAGTTTGGCCCAAAGTTTATGCTGTATAATTTTTCTCATTCCAGGATCTGGTTTCAGCGTTTGACATCAAAAAGCCAATGATGGTGTTAAAAAGTAAATAATAGTATAGTAAAACATTGTTTGTTTGTAAAGTAAATGATCTGTCTGTGATTGTAATAAGTGACTTGAAATAAATATAGGTACGTTTTTATTTTCTTACGAAATTGTTTTATTTTTCTGTATACTACATCATCCCCATTGTCATCATCTGCCTAGCCTTTTCCAAACTATGTTGAAGTGGGCTTCCAGTCTAACCAGATGCAGCTGAATACCAGTAATTTACATGGAGTGACTGCCTATCTGACCTCCACAACCCAGTTACTGGGTAACACGATACCCCTTGGTAAGACTGGTTGTCAGACTTTCGGGCTTCTGACGACCCGTAACGACTGTCAAAGATCCACGAGTGACAGCCGGGACCAACGGCTTACCGTACTTTCCGAAGCACGGAGGGGCTTGGTATATGAAGATGGCTAGCCATCCACAGACCAACCGCGGCAAGCGTAGGTTAACCTGATCAATCGACCCGTGCGGCTGTTATTACTTAGCCACAAGCCACTCACATCATCCCCATTAATTCACACTAACTCGTATAGTATTTATATCTCACAAAGCGACGCAGACTTTTCTTGTGGTAACCAAGTGCACAAACACGCTGTGAATGTGTACGTGCAGACGAATAGCGTCAGCACATAACACACGCACACTCTCGACTTCGCTATTGTCTCGGACGGTACCGAGAGCCCCTCCGCTTACCATTCAAAGCGTGTTTGTACACTTGGTAACCACAAGTAAAGCGCGCGTCGTTTTGCGTGGTAAAAAAAAGCCTGTACTTACCATACGGTTTCTGAAATTCTAATTTACTCTCAAAGCTCATGGTTCAGCCCCATTTACACGATGCAGTTTCTTGCCTGTGGTATACAGAATTAAAGCAACAGATGAGTTGCATCGTCTATAAACCGTGTGTACAGGGTGGCAGGGACATCGAGGCATAACCTGTTACCATGGATTCAGTCTTCTTCAGAGCGTGTCGATAGCAATCTAAATGGACTTGGCGCTTATTCGGCCACTTGTTTGGCGCCATCACCAGCTTCATCAGTTCCTGTAACGTGCAGCTGACAGGACACGATATTAAGTGTCCCATCGTTTGTGGTTCAGCACCAGCAGTGCGATTCTGTAACCATATCACCGTGAAAACTTAGGTGAAGTGAGCGTGGAGTGAGCTGTCATTCCAACTAATGCTAGGGATTGACACTATTGACAGCTCACTCTAAGCTCACTTCACCTAACTTTTCACGGTGAGATTTTTATAGAATCGATCGGCTGATGGATGGATTCAGTACATGATTCTGGACCCAGCTGCGTTACAATTAAAAATGGTGTGTTTATGTTATTGTAAATGAGAAGAGTTATAAAAATAAAACAAGTAAAGAATGCTGAAAATATATTTGATACAACACAACGGTCGCGAGCCGCGTAAAATTCCCACTTCACAACAATGTTACGATAATAATCTCTTATTTTACAATACAATGTCTACGTGCTGTATACGTACCGACAGCAGAAAAATATTTTTTTAATGGCATAACGTGAATCACGTTTTTCAAATAAATTAGCTAAAAACCTCTTACTACAAAAAGAAAAGGACAAGATAAATATTAGTTCTATTTTAGTTATAAGTATCTAAATTTGAGAGGACTAAACTAATATTTATCTTCTGTCCTTTTCTTAATGAAATAGAAAGAAAAAGATGCACTGAACATAAATTTAGTTCAGTTTGTGAACAAGGGAATCGGCGCCATTAAATTGTCACTTAAAAATAAAGAAAAAAAAATCGAATTCAATCGAAGTGGCGGTGTTTGGGGGAGGCCTATGTCCAGCAGTGGACGTCTTTTGGCTGAAATGATGATCATCATGAAGCGACATCTCCTAGAACAACAGTTAGTATAATGGAAAATCAAAGAAAGAAAGAAAAAAAAAATGATTTGGCTTTAATGGCTATAAGGGAGGTAAATACTGAGATAATCATAATATTATGATGGATGGAAGAAGAATTATCGGTCACAGTGGATACGAAACGGGGCTCTATGAAGAAAAGATTTTCACCAAAAACCATCGCCTAATCAAGCCTTCGGGACCAGGTGGGATGTGGGAGTAGTAGGGTAGGGCAACCATGGGACACCGCAAAGGAATTGACCTTGACCTCGGGGTTATTGACCTTGACCATAAGGTCAAATAACCTTGACCTCAAGGATATACGATAGAATCGAGAAAATAAACGATTTGAAAATAATTGATTTTTTGCCTAAAGCTTTTTTCCTCGATGTCCCGTTACGTACACTAACCGAATATCATTTTTTTTTTCTTTTATAGAAATAACATCGGTACATATAAAACGCGTACAATAATACTATACAATAAATACACGATATTTGATCGAGAGCTAGTCGTTACTATAGACACCAAAATGAGGTATCGTAGTCATATTTTAATATACAGATGTCTTCCACTACGTTACACTGTGATAAACGTCCAACATTACGTTTGTATTTATTGAAGGCGTAAGTACAGACGCCAGCAGGTCAAGCTACCCGAAACTGTCAAATTTTCCCAATCAACCTTGAACCTTAATACTTTAGCGATAAAGTTGAAAATCTATTAAAGAAATTTGACAGATTGTAGTAGCTTGATGTGCTGGCGTCTGTACATAAATAACTCTACCTAATTCCGACCTGTGGTCATTATTTATACCAAGTTATGAACATACCGTCTTTCATTCATATCCCGTAAGTACCCACTTCAGTTTGAAACCACAGTGTAATATAATGGAAACCATCCTTAGCTATGAGATAGCACAAACAATACTTACAAAACAAAAATAATTACAAATTATTTTCATATAAATTTCACATTGTTTCAACATTTTTTTCGTAAATTACATAACTTCGAAGCGGATTTGCGACATATAATTTTTATACACAGTGTAAAGATTTATTCGTCGCTTATTTTAAAAAAGATCTGCTGCTTCATACAAAAGTTCTATTCAGTCAAAACGTATGAAACAGCAAACTTAATTTTTAATGACACCTGACGTCCTGTATTTCTAGTTACTGCCGCACTCAGGGATGTAATTTAATATTAATTAATCATTAACTTAAGGCTGCCACATGAAGCCGGAGCCGCACAACTTTTTGTTCGGTCAACCGGAACGGGTGGTCGCGCCGTCACAGGTCGCTTTCCGGTTTTCCAACCAAAAATTGACAGACGATCGCGTATCTGTGGGACGATGGGGTGGGGCGAATGCGGAGTAAGTAATGGTAACCTAGAATTTGACAAGTTATCAACTTCAAATTCTCAATATTCAGAAATTTATTATGAGACCATTATTTCAATTTTGTTGATATAGTCTAAATTAAATAAAACTTTAATTCAGACTAAGTCCACATAACTTTGTTAGTATTTTAGTGTTAATAACAATAATGCTTATGTAACTAGGCTAGTATTGTTAGTTTTCACACAGTAATTATTGTTTGACGGCACGGTTGGCGCAGTGGTTAAGCGATTGACTGCTGCGCTGCGTGTCGCGGGTTCGATTCCCGCACGGAACAAATATTTGTATGACCTACATGTATTTGTTCCGAGTCTGGGTGTTTTTCTATCTATAATATGTATGTATTTACAAAAAAAAAAAATTGTATATAAGTAGTTTATCATCCATCTTGTTACCATAACACAAGCATTAGGTTGCTTAGCTTGGGACAAATGGTGCTGTGTGAAATGTCCAGGGATATTATTATTATTAATTCAGAGCTAGGACTGTCGCCACCCAATGTCCCTGAAAGGGACAGTCCGCTCTGGCAGCAATCATTTTTAGAATGCTGTTGTTACTACCATGCAGAACCACCATGAGATGCTATAAGATATGCCAGTTAATATAATAAAATTACATCTCTGAATGGGGCAGTAAAAAAGTGACAAAAATAAATTTAAAAACAACATCTAACCCGCACTGGGGGTGGTGGATTATGACCACTCTCTCTCACAGAGAGGAGACTTATGTCCCAGCAGTGGGAACATTGCAGGTGGAACTATGCTAAAGTTAAGTTTCGTTTGAAAATTCAGGATTAACGCAGCACATAACATTACGCCTGTAATCCACGAAGGGTTAGGCAGACGTGTACCTATAGAACACCAGAAGGCCAACTCTCGTAATTTAAAACGTTCAAAATCTAGTCGCAGTCTCATCTCAGCGACAAACAAATTTCAAAAACTAACTTGTCAAAATGCAGGGAAATTTGAAGTATTGTTTTGACAGATTAAGACTGAGATCAGACTGTGAACGGTCTTAAAATTATGAGAATTGCCCCACTGTTATGTTTAAGAAAAAAAAAAACAAGACTGTCAAATGACATGTTCCGCAAATCCGCCTCGAACATTTACAAAACATTTCAAACATACATTTCAACAGTATGACACAGCATTTGAACTATAAGTACTAATAGACCATAGACAAGGAAATAAAATTAAAGGAAATAGACGAGTAAAATAGGCGGTTACAGAAAATAGGAATCGACCGAAATGTGTGGAGTCATACAGGGTTATCGGTAAAACACTAACAACCTCTCAGGAATCTATTACTAACATCATAAACAACAACTTGTAGGGTTCACTCCTACCACATAGTTTAGAAATACGCCACTAGTAGCGCTCTCGTAGTTGTCAACTATCTGTCATGGTTGAGATATACATGTACTAATTTATACAGTATCCATTAATTTCATCCAAATTGGTCCAGCCGTTTAGGAGGAGTTACGTGACAAACACACGTACAGAAGAATTATATATATTAAGATATCGTGCTGTGTACGGACATTATAGATGTGCAATAAGTTAACATTGACTTTTGTTTCTGGTTCAGCCGTACATACCCTAAAAACGTTTGTTCCTTTTCTTTTTTGTAACTTTTCTTAAATATTTCAATTCGAAATTCTGTCACGAACTCTACGCGAAGCAAATGAAAGCCCTAGTTAGGTAAACAAACTGCCGTGTCTAGTACAAAATTCAGCGAAGCGGGGGAACTTGTTTTTGGTAAATGTATTACGTTTTGTAAAAATTCATAGAACAAAAGTTGTTGTTTATGATTTTAGTAATCCAGTCCTGCAAGGTTGTTTAACCCTGTATATTGCGAATATTTGCGTGTTATGCAGATACTACAGGGCCCCAATTCTGTATGGTAATCATTAATCCCCTCGTAATTTTACCACGCGCAAACCACGTACGGTTGTCTAGTATTTTGGCAGTTCAAACCGCGCCAACCTCGCGTTCATTTCGCGCGGTTTCGTTCATTGTGTTATAGAGAATACTAATAGAGAAACATGGAAGAAAAAAGACATGTTTCGGCGACCCCAAATAAATTGGGATAAACTCCCCCATATGGGACGTGGCCCACATAGCGCGGGCCGTCACCAGTCCGAAGCAGTGGGAGTCGCAGTCGGACCCGCAGTCCCCGGGCTAAACAATCTCCACAGATCCCGGTTCATGGACGGCACAGATCTGAAATGTGTATGCGGCACCTCCCCACAGACCATGGCCCACCTTCTATCCTGCGCCGCATGGGCTGTCATCTGCAGTGCGATTATGTAACCATATCACCGTGAAAACTTAAGTGAAGTGAGCGTGGAGTGAGCTGTCATTCCAACTAATGCTAGGGGTTGAAACTATTATCCGTTCACTCTAAGCTCACTTCACTTAACTTTTCACGGTGAGTTTTTTTTACAGAATCGATCGGCTGTGCACTTGACGATCTTATGACTGCGTCAGTGAGCGGAGTTCGCGCAGCTGGATTTTGGGCCAAAGATGTTTGAACTTATTGCCATCGATGCGCTAAGAACGGGCATTTTTTTTTTTGGCATCTCGTAGTTTAACCTACCGGGCTTGCCCGTGGATGCCTAAATTAACTAAGACCTTCAGCCAGGGTTTGAAAACCTAAAAACTAAGCGACTACCACGCTAAGGGTTCCCCGTACCCCGTGTGGGTTAAACCTCCGGCTTAGTGCGTCGCTGGAAGAGGGCAGTAAGGGACAGGCTAGATCGGAATTATTTCGGGACGAATTTAAAATCTTAGGCTCAGCGGCGCGGGCTGGCTCGAACAAGGGTCGTTGCGGGCATGGTATGGAGCGTCGCGGTGGGCCTCGACGGCGAGGATGGAAGAACGGCTGTCGGGACTTGTACTTTTTAAGAGTACTAGTGGCCTTGCTACTCTCCTGGAGGAGGGTCGTGGCGTCGTCGAGGATAGTAAGGGTATGCCTCTCTCGGCGAATCTTACTTATACGGGAGGGAGTGTATCGGGCGGGCTAAGAACGGCAAGCATATATTCAACATACGTACAACTTTTCGGTCGATTAAAAACTAAAAAGTAGAGATTAAATGATAATGAATAATAATTACGTGGACATAATTTAACATAATATAATACAGTACATTAAAAACTAAGGTCCGTTAGAATATAAACAAAACATATTTACAATAATTTCATTCGAAATGTCACGGGTAATTTAAATTAGAATCAATTCAAATTATATTTTGTAGTAGTTTATTTTTACAAATAAACTCGTTGCTTAAATTAAGTGACGTTTAGACGTCATAAACTTTTGGTTAAAAAATTAGTTGCTAATCAATGGCGTCGATTCCCTTGTTCACAAACTAAACTAAATTTAAGTGCAGTGCATCTTTTTCTTTTTATCTCGTTAAGAAAAGGACAGAACATAAATATTAGTTTAGTTCAAATTAGTCAGCGCCTGACGTAAATTGACGTATTTTTAGTAGACATGTCTTTAATCATGTCTAAACTGTCTATGGAGTATCTTAATTTGACAGGACTAAGCTATATTTATCTTCTGTCCTTTCCTTAATGAAATAGAAAGAAACTTAAATTTAGTTTAGTTTGTGAACAAGGGAATCGGCGCCATTACTTAACTGTATGCAACGTCGTCTTGACTGCTAAAAGCAACCGTTTCCTACAAGAGCGGCGGCCGCCACATATCGTCCGCAATTTACCGGCGAATGACGTCATTTAAAGTTATATATGGAAGTAAGTTGGGGTTTTAGAGAGCGTATTTGGAACGAAGTTCTTTAACGGAGCTTGCGGCAGGAGTTGACTTGGAGAAATCGTCACGTAACGAAAAAGCGCTATGCAGGGGGCATAGCGCTTTTTCGAAAAAAAAAAAGAAAAAAATCATGACAACCGTCATTGCGACCGTTATATAGCGGCCACCGCTTTTCTAAAAACCGTAGCTTTATACATCTTTTCAAAAGTAAAATTTGGTCATTACCAAAAACTACCACTTGGTAGCATTTATAATACATATTTCGGGTAAAGGAAGATCTTCAGTGTTAAGCATGTTTTACACAAAAAAAAATATTGCTTCACATGCAATAATTAATTTAGTCCGTACAGACGTGTACTATAATTTCATAGTAAATTCAAACGTTAGTTAATAAATAATTTTAACAAAAAATCATGTTAACATTTTATAATTGATTTTAGTTTAATTATAATTTTAAAAAGATCGTGTAACCTTCGAAATAACCTTTGTGTCGCCATTTTTTATTTATGCAAATAAATTAATTATTAAGAAAATAATAACATTGAGTACAGAAGCACCATGTAAGTTACCATAAAAGAACACAGATAGGCAGTCGCTCCATGTAAAATACTGGTAACTGCATACGGTTAGACTGGAAGCTGACCCCAACATACTTGGGAAAAGGCTAGGCAGATGATGATGACAAGATTCTTTTGGCATGTGGCTTAAATCGGAACTAACGCTGCCATCTTGTTTTATCAATACTACGTCTGTGAACAATATCACAAATGTGTACCAACAACGCCCCCCTGTCAATATCATTCATCATCTGTCTAGCCTTTCCCCAACTAATCTGCATTTGCGAAATATTCGCCAAAAATGTAAACAAATATGATTTTATGGAAAAATAACTTTAATTTCTACACAATAAAGTTCAGTTACTGTTTCAATAGTGCTAGTCACTCTGAAATCAACTTAATTACCATTAAAATAAAGTTGATATTTGTTTAACTTGGAATAACGTCAATTTGAAACATAAATAAAATTTAAATATACGTATGTTGGGGTCGCCATTTTTGAAAGTGGACGTGAACCAATCCGCCCTCACATGTCACCAGTAATGTTTATGTCCCATGTAATAGGGGACGCGGCTGTTGCCTAGCGAGTACAAATCCAGGGGGTCTACTCCGAAGTAGTATCGGCCGAATGTTCGGCCGTTTCCTGCTACGAAGTTACTATTTGGTTCCGTCGGTCCCGATCCTACACTCCTACACTCATTCGAATATTGACTATGGTCCCGACCCAACTGAGCCGATCCGAAATTTTTTCGCATTTTTCAATAATATTCGGTTCGGCCATGTGTCGGTCCGTTACGAACATTCGCACTTTGCACTTCGGAGTAGACCCCCAGACTCCATGCATCACCCTAATTGCGTAACACACAATTCATCTCAATCTGAATAATTTTGAAGGATATTGCTAATCCATTGCTTCATATGTTCGAAGAAATTGTCTGCTGAACAACGTAAATAACGCAATGAATGTTGTTGAACTGTCAAAATGAAAGCTGTTGCTACTGATAGTGTGTTACGCAATTGCGCTGCTGGACAGATTATTTTCAAATCTTAGTTTTTTGGAAAGCAAAGAAAAATGGAATGTTATTAGACAGAAAAAAAAATGCCTTTATCTAAAATGGCGACCAAAAGGAATAACTTTTAAGCCTTAATTTTTTATCATTGGCATATTCTGGAATGTTAATCCATTATGATAATAACATTGGAATCGTGTGATTTCACTTAAATTTTATATTTATAATAATTTAATTCATTTAGACTCGTTAGCTTTCGATTGTTCTTTTAGTCGCGAGATCTCGGCGCCCAGTGTGTCCATGTTTTCCTGAAAAGTACGTTATTTATATTATTTTATTGACTAAAAGCTTGTGCAGTAATAAGTTTCATTCAATACGACAAACGGGAGATACATTTTTGCATGGAGTTTACTAGATCTGGAAGCAATAACGTGGTACACGATGTTGCTTATTTGTCTAGCTGCACAGTCACGATTAAAAGTATGTATACACTCGGCTTTATTCAAAAGCGATTTACTCCTTTGTTTTTGAATGAAATATTATGTTGTTATAATGGCCGGCACGAGTCGTGAGCACAGATAGGCAGTAGTGGGGGCAAGCTCGCGCATGTACACTTTCGGCCAAATTTATTTAGTACCACTTTTGCTCAAATTATTGATAGGTACTTACGCAAACTATAATTAAAATATTAGTGGTACTTGAAATTTTACTTTGATACAGTAATGTTGTAGGCCTTTGTGACTTACGGCCAGTTTCTTCATCAACACAATCAGTCAAAGTATTAACTTTTACTTGACCTTTACTGATACTACGGCAAATGTTTTCTTCATTCAAGTAACTGCTAAAATAGTGAAGAAACCAATTTAACCGTTACTTTGACTTAATAAATACGAATTAACAAAAATAAACTATTTTTTCAAAATTAAAAACGTAAGTCACTAAAAATGCACGAAAGTGTACAGAAGCCGAATGACATGTGAGAGTCCAATAGACGACGAGCATCGACAGACGAACCAATCGCGTGCAGCCTCGGCGCCCCCCGCCTTCTTCATTCCGCCAAAGAGACCGAAAAATGAACTACTGCGCAGGTGTCAGTTTGTGCTCACGACTCATGCCGGTTACTATACGAACATAGCATTTTCGAACCCATAGGTTTATGTAATGTGTCGTATTTCAACGTTGCATTCGTTATTTCACGAAAAAATCGCATTTGAAAGTTGCCAAGTGTTGACATATTGGTGCTCGTGACTGTACGCACGGCTACACATCAAGCTACACATTTCCAGTATAAGCTGACTTCTGTACGAATAACCTATACAATGTGAGGACAGCTGAAACTGGAAAAGTATATGATGTGTCGCCGTGTTTACAGTCGCGGAATGAAAAGGTTTAGGATAGGATTAGGTAATGAAAAGGACCATCGCCTTAGTTCAACGTAAAGTGACAATAATTTTTTAAAAAATCTTCGATCAGAACTTGGGAATTTTTTAATGGCAAACATGAACCAAATGACATATGGCACAGCTTACGTAAAAACCCAATACACGGTCAAATTGAATTAGCTTGTGAAACTCCGCAGACGGTCTTAGCATTTATGCTGGCCATTTCGCGACGCATATTTTCCTCTAATTTGTTTAAATTTTTTGGGTTTGTGTTCTTTCTCTGCGTCATGTTTACCGTAAATAAACGCATTTTCTTTTTTTTCTTCTTTCTATGGGTATCGATCTGTCGATATCGAAACCAAATAAAACAAAAAAGTTTTTCTCAACTCGTACCTCAAGCAAAGTACACTATCAGGCGGTTGTTCAAAAATAGAACCTCAAATATTTTTTTCTTGTTTTAACGATACTCATCAGGTCTGCGATGTTTCGCTAGGTAATTTAATTTGACCTTGTATATTTTTCGTTCTTTGAGTGTATCTAATCGAAATCTGAAAAGGAGCACGTTAAAGTACTTACCTTGAGCGTAATGTTCTTCAGCAGCGTGTCTTCTAACACGGCTTGCAGGCGCCGGTTCATCTCCAGCGACAGTTCGGCCGTCATACCGCCCGGGTCGCCGCCCCATACCGCGGCCATCGCACCACCGCCGAGACGGGCTATCTCTTTCTGTAATACGGTTTAAAATCTTTGTTAACATTCAGCAAAGTAACACATAACATCACATATACATACAATCAGCCTGTAATATTCCCACTGTTGGGGTCTACTCCGAAGTAGTATCGGCCGAATGTTCGGCCGTTTCCTGCTACGAAGTTACTATTTATTTCGGTCGGTTGCGATCCTACACTCCTACACTCTTTCGAATATTGACTATGGTCCCGACCCCACTGAGCCGATCCGAACTTTTTTCGCATTTTTCAATAATATTCGGTTCGGCCATGTGTCGGTCCGATCCGAACATTCGCACTTTGCACTTCGGAGTAGACCCCCTGGAATCCTCTCTGTGAGAGGGAATGGGCCGTAATCCACCACGCGGGCCACCAGTTGGTAGATGTCACATGTCTTCGAATTTTTGGTTCTAGGACATGCCGGTTTCCTCACGATGTTTTCCTTCACCGTTTTTGAGAGCAGTGGTGATGAAATAAATATTACACAAAGTAAAGCGCCTGTCTGGGTTCGAACCCATGACCTACAACTCGTCGTCGAATCCGTTACCACTGAGTCATCACAGCTCCCTGTTTGATCTCTCAATAGACAAAACTAACAACTATGGAAAACTGACAAGTTTAGATGTTTTTGTGGTGTATTTATAAAACGTACAGTCGCGGAATGAAAAGTTTAAGCGTCTAAACGTACATTTTTGCTACAGCAACGAAACTTTAATTCAAAAAGAAAAATAAAAACAACCGACTTAAAAAAAGACACCACAAAGTGAAAAAATAACTTTAATTTCGGAAGTCAAAACCACGAAAATCCGAACCCAACACCGTCTCCGACTTCCGAAATTAAAGTTATTTTTCACTATGTAGTGTCTTTTTGGAAGTCGGTTGTTTTTTTTTGTATAAATGTTTTTTATTATACATATCTACTAAGGATTACGATAAATAATGAGCTTACACACTATGCATGGCATGATAAAATTTACCTTGGTTAGCTTCCGTTTCTACATAGCAGCATGGACAAGGAAACATTATTAGATCAGATGAAAATTATGGTTTACATGAGGTCAAACTTTTTCAGTAAAGACTGCATCTTACGGCATAAAATAAAAAAAAAAATTTATTGATATTATAAAAACCTTTTGACATTGCTTAAGACTATGATACATAACTTAGCTAACTGAAGGTCATATGGATAAGGTAAACCCTGACTCCTAAACTAGGTGATCCTGTGACTTAGGAGTCAGGTATAAGCTAGTTCACACACCCTTCCGCTCAGCCCAGCCCCTGCAGTCTCGACATTCATAGCGATCGCTTTACACCGAATTCGGTCGCAAAGTCCCGGATTGACAGGTGTAATGTATGCAGTGACAGGACTTTGCGACCGAATTCGGTCGTTAAGTCCCGGATTGACAGGTGTAATGTATGGAGTGACAGGACTTTGCGACCGAATTCGGTCGTTAAGTCCCGGATTGACAGGTGTAATGTATGCAGTGACAGGACTTTGCGACCGAATTCGGTCGTAAAGTCCCGGATTGACAGGTGTAATGTATGGAGTGACCGGACTTTGCGACCGAATTCGGTCGTAAAGTCCCGGATTGACAGGTGTAATGTATGGAGTGACAGGACTTTACGACCGAATTCGGTCGTAAAGTCCCGGATTGACAGGTGTAATGTATGGAGTGACAGGACTTTGCGACCGAATTCGGTCGTAAAGTCCCGGATTGACTGGTGTAATGTATGGAGTGACAGGACTTTGCGACCGAATTCGGTTGTAAAGTCCCGGATTGACAGGTGTAATGTATGGAGTGACAGGACTTTACGACCGAATTCGGTCGTAAAGTCCCGGATTGACAGGTGTAATGTATGGAGTGACAGGACTTTGCGACCGAATTCGGTCGTAAAGCGATCGCTATGAATTTGACTGCAGCCCCAGAGCGGGAGAGGTCATTTGATGATTTCCCACTCAAAAAAAAACAAGGTATAGTCTAGTTTTTCAGTCTAGGTATAATTCCTAGCCACAGTAAGCGACAAAAGTACTAGAATATTTAGGAATTTAGATCATTTAAAATCATCGTATAACGTCATGTTTTCATTCATGTTTTCCTTCATACGTATACCCTTGTTGCCGACTGTTTTTATCGGAGCATCTAGTTTCGGGGTTTGTAGAACAAAGCGTTAGCACTAATAATTTTACATTAGGCATTTATAACCCGACTACGGCAGAGCCAAAGTAGGGTTATGATAATAATTTTAATAAAATGTCGCAACATTATATGGAGTGAACCTTTGTGGCCACGCAGCAAAGATATTTGTTTGATCTTTATTCTGTTGTTTGTAATTTGCTGTGCTTGACCCAAATTAATACTTTTACTTCCTTATCTTACCTTGTTGTCATCCCTGTGGCTGGAGCCGACGGCGCCTGCAGGCATCTCGCACAGGAGATGCCTCAGCAGGCGCGCCTTCGCCCTCAGCTCGGTGGTGAGCTGTCTAGAATGTTCCTCTAACAACTACTGTACCTTGTTGTCATCCCTGTGGCTGGAGCCGACGGCGCCTGCAGGCATCTCGCACAGGAGATGCCTCAGCAGGCGGGCCTTCGCTCTCAGCTCGGCGGTGAGCTGTTTAGAATGTTCCTCTAGGAACTCGCAACGCTCTGAACGACGTGCGGCCGCTCTTTGTAAGGATACTATGCGCTCGATTAGCGTTTGACGGTCAGGTTCGCGAACCTAGAATGTAGAACATAAAATAGTCAGTAATGTTTCCACTGCTGGGATTCAAGCCTCCCCTCTGTGGTAGGTAGAAGTCCATAAGGTCCTACATGTATTTGTTCCGAGTCTGGGTGTTTTTCTATCTATAATATGTATGTATTTAAAAAAAAAAATTGTATATAAGTAGTTTATCAGCCATCTTGTTACCATAACACAAGCATTAGGTTGCTTAGCTTGGGACAAATGGTGCTGTGTGAAATGTCCAGGGATATTATTATTATTTATTTTATTTATAAGGCCAGGTTTCCACCAAAACGGAGAGGAGAGGTGATATCTCGTATACAGTGTGGAGATGACAACACGACAATAAATGAAAACATTGGCAATACTAATACATACAGGGTTCCGTAATCAACAAGGAACCCTTATAGTTTCGCCATGTCCGTATGTCTGTCTGTCCGCGGTTTAGCTAAAAAACTATTGGTACTAGAATGTTGTAATTTGGCATGAGTATACAAGTAAATGACGCCGAAAAAGAGGTTTTTTGATTAAGTAAACCGTTCGTGACTGATCAAGCTTTAAAGTACCAATTTTCGTTAGAGTCAAGTGTGCCCCCTCTACCAACTAAACGGTTGTAGTTAGAAATTCAAATGTCACGGCAGTAGTACCTATATATAAAGAAGTTTAAAGGAAAACTATCACACTTAAGTGGGCTTTACAAGTTTACGAGTAATAGTCGACCAATTGTATTTGACTCGAAAATTTCGAACAACTCCATAGAATTCCTCAATTTTATTTTTTTGTGACAAGTGAGTAGTGTAGCTGTGTGTCCTGTATTTAAATTCCAAACACCGGCTATGACAAGTCTTATCCGAATCTAAAAACAAAAAATTAAAACTTTCCGTGCACAATTGTCGGATCAGATGAGGATTTGTATAGAAAGTCAAATTAGGTAGGTAGTCATGTTTGGCTTTTAGTTAGCGCATGGTACAAAACTATCAGTCAGCGAATACGACCCGCACTTGGCTGTTATAAAAACTACGGAACCCTACACTGCGCGTGGCCCGACTCGCACTTGGCCGGTTTTTTATTTATCTATCTAAGTCGGGGCTCTTACAACTGGGCCACCCCGGCTCTTAGCGTGGAACATAAAGTTCGAACAGACATGGACTGAAATGAAATTGTTTATTCTGTAAATATAGGATATTGGAATCACTTTTACACGTCACATTATAAAAAATATAAGCTAGGTGAGGTCGGCGTTTCCTATCTGAATACTCTGAGAAGAAAGGCCGAAACAAACTCAAGAGGTCTGAGGGTCTACTCCGAAGTAGTATCGGCCGAATGTTCGGCCGTTTCCTGCTACGAAGTTACTATTTGGTTCGGTCGGTTCCGATCCTACACTCCTACACTCTTTCGAATATTGATTATGGTCCCGACCCAACTGAGCCGATCCGAACTTTTTTCGCATTTTTCAATAATATTCGGTTCGGCCATGTGTCGTTCCGATCCGAACATTCGCACTTTGCACTTCGGAGTAGACCCCCAGTTTCTTTTCAAGTCCAGACATATTGGTCATATCATGTGAAGACCATGTTAACTGATATCTGAAATGGTATTTTGAAGAAAGTACCACACAGATTTGAGCGGACCACTCAAATCAATGCAAGCATTTGTCAGTAATCGTGTAGCTCAACTCTGAACTTGAGTAGCTCAACGGCTCGACTGAATGTGTATGGGCTATAATAATAAAAGATGATCAGACATGATATGGCTTGAAAGTACTAAAGTGAACCACTGAATACCGAAATGACGTCTAATAGAGATGTTTACAAGGTCAAATTGTATTAGCTAGTGAAACTCTGCAGACATAATGGGGTTTATTCATAAACGATGACTAAAGTTAAGTAACGTTTAAACGTCAAAAATGTATGGTTAAACAGTCGCTAATCACTGCTTAATTTTAAGCAACGTTTATGAATAAAGGGGAATGGGTGTCGATATCTAAACACGATAAAATAGTATGAGTTGAGAAAATGTGTTTAATCGTTTTTAGATATCGAAAATCAATTCCATCTGTGAAATTTACTCAACTGATATTTCAAGTAAATACACTATAAGCGGTCAACGACCACCAAAAGGTTTTATGGTGTTTAGATATCGGTACCCATCACGTCTGCGGAGTTTCGCTAGCTAATTTAATTTGACCCGGTTGAAGGGTTCCAACAAAAATCTACGAAAATTAATAAAAATAATGCCTACTCCAATTTTGATTAAAAACTCATAAACATTACATTTATCGACAAACTACAAGAAAATCTACACAAATTGAATCGTAATAAAATAAAATGGACCACATTTCTAACCTTAGGGAATAGCCTATTCAAAACACTTGGGAACTTGATCTGCGAAATTAAAATAAAAGAGAGTATTTATTATGATTTCTTACCGCGGTCTTTTGTTCCTGAGATATGCGTGAAAATGAATAAGAAATATTAGTTATTATTATTATTAGGGCGGAGTTTACCAAAACCAGATAATTTTATCCGAGGAATAATTTGGAATTTTTGATGTTTTTTTTTTCCTACAAAATCTGTCAGACGTCATTTTATTCCACTAATAAAAATTATCTGTCGATTGAAAAATCAGCTCTTATAAAAGTTTGTCCCGCTAAGGGCCGGTTGTTTCAAACTGTTGGTTAACGTAACATACCTCCGTCAAATAATAACGATTACGTACTCGTTATTATTTGACGTAAAGCAAGGCCATAATTTTGTAATTGTAATTTGAAACAACGCTTATTTTGGTTTGACGATAGTTAGCGCCATTTTTGACGTATACGCGTGCGTCAAATGAACGTGAAACAACCCGCCCTAAGGCAATTGATATGACAAGGTTTTAAACATCGACCAGTAGACCAATTCCCGTAATTAAAAACGTTCAAAATCTAGCCGCAACCTCATTTCGGCGACAACTATGTCAATTTTTTTTGGGAAATTACAGGTATTTTTGACAGATTGAGACTGAGATCAGACCGTGAACGTTCTTAAAATTACGAGAATCGCCCCTCAGGTTTTCATAGGCTTTTTTTTTTTTTTTGGATGTGAAATCATCAAATTACCCCTCCCGCTCTGGGTGGAGCGGAAGGGAGTGTCAGACTCTTACTGACTAAAACCCACCCGTGTTCCTTCCTTAGCCCTTTCTGTTCCAGGGCAGCGGTAACCCTTTCGGACGATCCCGCCGCCCAGGTTTTCATAGGCTTCATGGGATATCACACACCTGGGGTATACACATACCTGTATGTCTGGTAAGGCGTCACTGTGTCCATTCTGAAGTCTGTCTTCGTGAGGCGCACTTTCGCCACTACTTAGTGATGATACTGAACCTGTTTTAATAATATTATATCTTTAATCATAAAGTTTATTTGTAAAAAATAGGTATACAATAGGTCACACATATAAAATAGTATGCTATGTTTTGTCTCAAGACATACAAATATGGTAACATGCAAAGTAATTAAGCTAAGCAAAATGTCATATCGTTAAATAGTATGAAAAAAAGTCACTTTTAACCTGTAGTGCTATTCCGTAGAACATCTCACCGTGAAAACTTAGGTGAAGTGATCTTAAAATGAGCTATCAATAGTGTCAATCCCTAGTAACAGATGGAATGACAGCTCACTTCACCTAAGTTTTCACGGTGAGATTTTAACAGAATAGAACGGCGGGGCCGTCCAAAAGCGCGCTGGGTTGACGATATCGTTATAGTCGCGGGAAACACCTGAATGGGGGACGCACGGAACCGGGAAGTATGGCAGAAAAAAGGGGAGGCCTATCCAGCAGTTTGGTTTGTCGGTTTAGTTCTGCGCCTGATATTTCTCCGGTCGTTTCGGATTGCCGTCCCTTCAGAGTAAGGGGCCGTCTCCACGAGCGAGAGAATCGCGGCGCAATTATAGTCGTGCCATCCAATTCTCGCCGCGACGATATCGCCGTGTGGAGACACGTTCTAAGAGAGTGTATAGAAATACGTGGCACGTCGAAAATATCGCCGCGATTCTCTCGCTCGTGGAGACGGCCCCTAAGAGAGTGAGGGAAGAGAGTGACCTTCCAGGCCGGCGCTTTAATTTTTGGGTACGAAATGAATGATGTCATTTTGACGTTCAAAAGTGCCTATTGTGCACACTAATATTATAAAGGCGAAAGTTTGTAAGTGAGTTTGTTTGTGTGTTTGTATGTTTGTTACTACTTCACGCTCAAACGGCTGGACCAATTTTGATGAAACTTAGTATGGACGTAGCTGACACCCTGGATTAACATATAGGATCGTTTTATCCCGATATTCCCACGCGATCGAAACTTACGCGGGTGAAACCACGGGGCGCAGCTGGTTTGACTTTGATCTTCTCAGATTGCTACATTCAATAGCGGTGGTTTATTCATTCTTGTTATCTTATTTTTTGTAAACTGATTTTTGTCTTAAGGTCAAATCATTTATTTCACACTAGGTGACCCGGCGAACGTCGTACCGCCATATTTTCTTTTCTTTTAATTTTCTTCTATACAAACCTTGTCCTGATAATAAAAACCACAAAAAAAAAAGATTTTCCAATTTGGTGCAGTTCAGAAGTTATGCGCGTACATACATTTCGGTGATTCATTTTTATTTATATAGATAGATACATAGATAGGCACCTTCATTTATTTCAAAAGGCAATTTTGAACGTCAAAAGTACTTACCAGTTCTCGTGGCGGGCGCTAGTTGTTGCGGTAACTTCGCTTCAAGCTGCTCACATCGCTTCATAGCGCGCTGTAGCTCGCGGTTCAATTCCTGCAAGTAAATGTATCATTTAGCATCATTGTAATAAAACACACACACACGAACGCACTCACACACCCTCACACACGCAGTGGCACATTGTAATAATCTTAAAACCGAAAAAGAAGTAATACTTCGCATGGAAGAAAGACTCTTACGTCCGACCTGGTTCAAAATAACGTTTGTAAATTTATTTTATGTTATTGAATAATCGTCGTAAGCACCATAGACCCTCCGAACATATAAAAGATTGACGCTATTAGCCTGAGGGTGCTTTTCCACCAGAGATGTGCTATGCTTCGTTGCTATAGATGCGTTTGATATCCACCAATCATATTCATTCGTCCACATAGCATAGCACGGGTGGAAACGGGTTGAACTAAGCTATGTTAGACGTTAGTTCATACAACCCTAATCTCTTCAGGGCGAGAGTGAATAGGCTTCTTCTGGGCAAGCTCGTTCCACCGTAGATCTCATCCCTGCATCTGGGCTGGATTGAGGCAAAGAGTGAGACAATTGTCAATAAAAAAAAAAAAATGTTTTTTATATGGAAGGATGCGTGCTATGGATGAGAGCTATGGATGCGCGAATGGGAAGCTATGTGCAGAGAGAGTACCTACCGTGCCTTCTCTACTGTCGATGCATCGCATACCTCGAGCTGCTCACCTTCCTCGCACAGCTACCTCGCGGCGGCGCATCTTTATAGCACATCTTACTCGCTCCGCTACACAGCTTAGCATTAGTGGAAACGGTCACATAGTTTCGTAGCTTAACTTTCACATCCTCGCAGCATAGCTGCAAACCACATCTCTGGTGGAGAAAAGCACCCTAACGCTATGGCCGTATGATACGTTCTAAATCACTTTTGAACCATCCTTTTTTGATTCTTTAACGAGGATTGCGGTAAAAGTTAACTGGTAGAAATCATCACGTAACAAAAATGCGCCCCTCCATACGACTGCATGCATTATATAAAGAGAGAGAGATAGTTTTCATGGTTTTCGAGGGTGCTAAAGCCGATAGCGAGATTAAAATTAAAATCCAGGATGAGGATAACTTTATGAGATCTTCTAAAAACTTATACTAGATGGCTCTGTTTTAAAAACGCATATTAATTCAACAGTTTATCTCTCTCTCTCCGTTTCCTTCTATTTTAAAAGAGTATGTGTGCGTGCGAGTATTGGTTCCTGACGGGGATCCCCCGAACTCACACGTTTTTTTTTTGTTATTTATTTAGTGTGTATATTTGATGCTTATTTCATAATGTGCGTCTTTTTTGTGCAAAATAATATTAAATATAAAGGTGAAAGTTTGTGAGTGACTGTGTGCGTGTGTGTTTGTTACTTCTTCACGCTCAAACTACTGAGCAGATTTGAATGAAATTTGGCACACAGATAGTTTATAACAAGGATTAACACATAGGATAATTTTTATCCCGACATTCCCACGGGATTGAAACTTGTGCGGATGAAACCGCGGGACGCTTCTAGTAATGCATATTTTACCCGTGACTTCGTCTCGTAATAAACTTCGAGAAAGAGGTCAATCATAGAATCCGACTCGGCGGCGCAGCGTTCGGGAAGCTACGGAATATCTTCTCGACCAACATACCGCAGTGTCTCAAGACGAAAGTCTTTGGCCAGTACGTGTTGCCAGTGAAACGTGGTCGCTCACAATGGGCCTTATTAGAAGGCTAAAAGTCACCCCAAGGGCGAGGGCTATGCTTGGAGTTTCCCTGCGTGATCGAATCAGAAATGAAGAGATCCGCAGGAGAACCAAGGTAACCGATATAGTCCGAAGAATTGCCAAACTTAAGTGGCAGTGGGCAGGGCACATTGCTCGCAGAACACATGGCCGATGGGGCCGAAAGGTTCTGGAGTGGCGAACGCGTACCGGAAGACGTAGCGTTGGAAGGCCTCCCACAAGGTGGACCGACGACCATGTGAAGGCCGCAGGAACCCTTTCGGCTGAAATGATGAAGATGATGTCTCGTAACATCTAGTACTAAAATAAAGAAGGTTACCTTTATGGCACTAGCATGCTTCTTCTTGAGCACACCATTCTCTCCCTTCTCCCACTCCAACTTCTTGCTCGCTTCTGATACCTCTTCTGTTAACTCTGCCACCTGTAAGAATTACAACAAGAATGATAAATTACTAACTTCAGACGGGCGTCGTCACCGAGGCAGGTCTAAGAAACGCTGGCGTGACGTTTTGGACTCATTCCTAACCGATTGTTATTATTTATTATTATTTGGTTAGATACACTAGCAGCTAATTAGCTGATGAGTGTGTTTCGTATAGCTTGGAGATATTTAATCTGTCCAGTCGATTCTTGAAGCAGTTCAGTGTGGGAGCCGTCACCACATTTTCCGGGAGTCTATTCCATGCTGTAATAACTCGGTTAGACAAGATTGGACGGAGAAGGCACAGCACAAGGAAAGGTGGAAGAATGTGGGGGAGGCCTTTGTCCAGCAGTACACAATATATTTATTTATTTAACTCTAGCAACAAGACTCGTACCGTCTTATTACAAAACGAAACCTAACTTCAGTTCTAGCCTAAACTATTGAGCCAGTACTTGTATTTCGAACTTTATTTCGATTTAGGTAAAGTTCTTATTACTAAAATGACAACTTAGCACCGAACTAAGCTGTCATTTTTTGTATAAAGAACTGCATTTCTCTATCAGTTGGTTCTTAATTCAATAACTGGGTCAGTGGTTTAAGCCTGATCGAAAGAAAAACCTTGTTTTGTAATAAGGGGGGTAGTTTTAGTAACAATGTACTTACAAACTATGTTAGACTTACAAAAGACAAAAAAGAAACAGATTGTGACATCATTGCTGCAAGGTGACCGGCCCAGCCGAAACCTCGCAGCAGTGGTTCACAAACTCACAATCAAGCCTGCTAGGTATCATAGACAGGATGCTGTTGGCGCTGCCCCGCACTCTACGGACCAAGGATGCGCACTTTTTCCGCATCACCGTGCAGAAACAGTCCAGGTGAGCTTCAGCAAATATGCGTTATTATATTGGACGCGAAGGGCTCTGTATGATTTTTAAGTACAGTCGCCAGCACATCAAGTTACCCCACTTTGACCTTGAACGCGTTATGAGCAACAACAGCGAGAATCGTGCGAAAGAGATGTATAGCTTTTTGTCAGTTCTTACTCGTAATATTTCGTGCTGCAGCGCGTACGTGAGGGTGTGTGCGTGTGCGCGTCGTTGTGTAGAATAAGACACTATGCGATAAGAAATAGCGTAGCAGGTTGAATATTTTTGAATTGAATCGAATAGAAATACTGGCATGGTAATAAAAACAGGCGGCCCGCGCAATGATACGATAATCAATTTTTATTGAAATTATATCTTCTTAATCCTTCCTTTTTACATATTTATTTCTATGTATTACCTATAATTATTAAGTAGGTAGGTATTACCTACATTTAAACAGGTAGGTAGGAATGGTATACACCGTTACACAATTATGAATGTTGTTAAGTAGCCAGGTAGGTATAATCCGATGTGAGAAAAACATTTTTTTTTTTCATTTCAAGCAGCTTTTAATAACCTTTTCCGGGTTTTGTTACCTACTTACTGGCGGGCTGGCGGTCAACAGTTTTCTTGCGTTCCTTGCTCTTTTATTGCTGAAAGCCCATAACACAATCTCCTTGAAATTTTGAAATAAATATGGATACTTACCGCATCACGAACCTGTGTGAAGTTTAGCCAATTAATTATACCTTTAGAGTCTCTTGTCAGTCCGCCGTGTTTGAGATTAACGTTACGTCCGCGACACGATCTTATTATCTACTAAAATAATAAGTTTGAACTTAGTAACGTAATTATCTATACCTACCGAAATTGCTTTTACATGCAAGTTCAACCTTATTGCGCTACTAATAAGATACGATTTCGAAGATTATGAATTTTCAAATAAAATTCTAATCTATTATTATCGTTACTTCATCATCATCATCAGCCTATAGCAGTCCACAGCTGGACCTATGTCCAGCCGTGGACTGCCGCCTCTCCTATTGCCGCCATTCAACTCGATTTTCGAAAAGAAAAGGGCAGGGGTTCCCGTAGGAACCTATTCCTATGGGAACTCGGGTGAAGCCGCATAAAATGCGAAAGTGAGTTTGTATAGTTGTTAGTCTTTCAGTTTTCACGCAGCGGCGTAGCTAGCCGTAATGGGGCCCATATCAAACTACCATGGTGGGGTCTTTTACAAAAGGACAGTGACGTTTTCAACCGACTTCAAAAAAGGAGGAGGTTCTCAATCCGACTGTATTTTTTTTTTATGTTTTTGTTACCTCAGAACTCCGTTATTTATAAGCCGATTTCCAAAATTTTAGGATATACTTTCAGATTGGTCCCATATAAATTTCCTCAAAAACGGTTCAGTAGTTTGGTTTTGAAACTAAAATCACTGGTTAAAGTTACAACTTAAAAGTGAAAAAAAAACACTACAATGTGAAAAATAACTTTAATTTCGGAAGTCGGTGCAGACTTCCGAAATTAAAGTTATTTTTCACTTTGTAGTGTTTTTATGGAAGTCAGTTGTTTTTTTTTTGTAAAAAAGTTTTTATTTTTCAATTTTTTGTTGTGATAATTTTTTTGATTTTTCAAAAACCACTTGTCCGATTTTGATAACATTTTTATGGGACCACTTCAGAAGTAAGTATCTCCTTTCGAACAAAAAAAGAATTTTGGAAATCGGTTCACAATTGGCGGAGTAATCGCGTAACAAACACACAAGAAAAAAAAACATACCGTTGAATTGAGAACTTCCTCCTTTTTTGAAGTCGAAAGTAAAAACTTTTTTACAAAAAAAAAACCTACTTCCAAAAAAGACACTACAAAGTGAAAAATAACTTTAATTTCCGGTGGCGAACAACGAAAATGCGAACCAAACGACACCGACTTTCGAAATTTATTTATATAATTTTGGAAGTCAATTGTTTTTTTTTTTCAAAAAAGTTTTTTTGAGTAAGTAATAAATAAATATGCCATCGGGGCCCCGTATAAAGCGCAGGTAGCGGGCGGGCGGGCTAGGCGGGCGAACATCGTTTCACCTTTTTTCATACTTCGGTAGCTTATCTCTGTAGTTCGCGGTGTGAACCCAAGTATGAAAAAAGGTGAAACGATGCCTCGCTCGGCTCGCCCGCCCGCCCGCCAAGCTGGCGGTGTGGCCTGCGCTCCGACCTCTGCTTTTGGCGCCTTAACTACACAACCGATCATCATGGAATTTTGCATACCTACGAGTACCTATCAGAAAAGGACATAGGAATAGGATAGGTTACTACGGGAACGCGTGTGAACGTTCGAAAAAATCTCAAAATAAAATGGGGAATAATAATCTTAATCTTTTTATTTAATATTAATTGAAAACAAATAAACTTATACCTACTCTAAATTTAAATATACCTACTTACAACAAAATTTATAAAACCAAATACAATAGATTAAAAATAAGTAGACAATATTTATTTATTACAAGCTTTTAGAAGAATAAGCGTTTGAGAAACAGTGGTTGGAAATACCTTTATTTTGATAAATAAAATAGGTAATTACAATATTAAAATATATCTAACTTATGGATTGTAAAACTGTGCTACTATTTAATGTGAACGGAAACCCGGGTGATTGAAGTGCATTATTTAATAGTGCCGTAGAATCGGAGTTCGTCATCTAATGGTAAGTTTAGGCTACGACACTATACGCCGTGCAGTGTCTGTATGTGTGAACACACAAACTCAACGAATACCTACACCTTGCGACACCGAGTGTCTAAGTGTTCTGACACGGTGTCAGTGTCCGTGACATTGAGTGTACTGCCTATAGTGTTGTAGACTAAACTAAGTTCGCTCGGGTCTTATTAGCGACATAGAATATGCCATGACCTAAAAGAGCCCAAACTTGACCTCAGAAATACGCACCAAGATCGGCCTTTCAGTTGTTATGAAATACTACTACATGGGAGCATAAAGCGTTGCCAAAACAATATAATGATTTGATTGAATTAAATTATAAATAAAAAGTAAATTAACCTCTAATAACTATACCTAGAAGATACTGCAAAATTGTAATAACATAACAATACAAATATTTAAGCAAATATAGGTATTTATTTATTAATATTACTATAAAATTTAATGATTGTTGAAATGAAATGAAAATATATATACTTTACAATATAATATAAGTATTTAATATTTGGTCGGACCACCTTGCGCGTCTAAAACGGCAACCAGCCTGTCCTTCATGCTGGCCACCATGTTCCAGCAGGTGTCCTTGCCTCTGAATTGCTCCCATGTAGTATGGGCTTCTCGCCGCAAGTTTTCATTGTTGCGGATTTCTGAAGCATCCTAATCGAGAAACATGAGACCCCATAGATTCTCGATTGAGTTTAAGTCGGGGCTCTTTGCAGGCCATGGTAGGCGGATGACGTCATCCTGTGCCGCGAACCACGCCTGCACCACCCTGCAGGTGTGCACGCGGCAGTGGTCTTCCGGCGTCCATAAGGCGCCTCCTGACTGTGTCCATTGAAATCTAAAACAAAGAAAATTTTGTCAATTTAATACTTACCTAGGATTCCGTAATATGACAAATAGTACGGGCCAATTTAACTAATCTGCATTCGCGATTTATTTGCGAAAAATGTAAACAAATATGAGTTTATGGAAAAATAACTTTAAGTCCTACACTATAAAGTTCAGTTTACGCAACAACTTCAAACATTTTATTCCTGCTAGTCTAGTAGTGCTAGTCACTCTAAAATCAACCTAATAACTATTGAAATAAAGTTGATATTTGATCAACTTGAAATAACATCAATTTGAAGCATTAGTTGAATAGACTATGAGTATGGGACGGTAAAAAAATATTCTTCAAATTATAAACATAAACAAAAAAACAATTTATCGAATTGAGAACTTCCACCCTTGTTGAGGTGGGTTGTAAAGAACTGAAGATGTATCTAATACATAGTAGGTAATAATAATAAGTAGTAAGTAATAACAATTCAGACTGGCCGCGCGGCGCGCGTCAATCCGGTTTGCGTGAGTGCCGAGCGCCCTTCCAACTACCTACTACATGTCTATTAGGTAGTAGGTATGATTTTAATCACAATTTTGTTATTCACTTTTTAAGAAAACCATATTTTATGAAAGTGATGAATAAGTTGAGCTGATAAGGTATGATTACAAGCTACAGATGGACTCACCCTGTACGAAGTTGATGTTATTCGTGTGGTCAGAAAAGGATCGGCAGAGTGTGCGGCGTCTGCCGTCGTACCGTAGTGGATCTCGCGTAGAGTTGGCGACGATGGGCTTCTATGGTTCCGCTTTCTTCCCACCGCCGAAGCCAGAAGTAAACATATTTTTTCTGGAACGAAACAAATAGCTATAGTTTATTTGCCCATTATTACTCAATGACAATAGGCAAAGATGTATTAATACTTATAATTCCCTACACTACAATAATAAAGTTATTAAGTTGTTTAATTACACACAAACATCGCTATCATTACAGGGTTACACCCAATGCGATAACGTGGTAACTAGATTCTAACTAAGCAGGGGCTGCAGTCTCGACATTCAAAGCGATCGCTTTACGACCGAATTCGGTCGCAAAGCCCTGTCACTCCATACATTACACCTGTCAATCCGGGACTTTGCGAGTTGCGACCGAATTCGGTCGTAAAGCGATCGATGAATGTCGAGACTGCAGCAGCCCCTGGGCCCTGGACAAAAAGAAAGTGCGTAATTGCTTAGATATTTACTATAGAATCCAATCACTACCTACTGGATTAACTTTTGTTTAGAATGTGTCATGAGTCATGACTAAATGGAATCAAAAACAATAGTTCATCGAATTCTGTTTACATTACCTATGTATAATTATTTCTCTGAATTTAAGCTTTCACGGTTACTCTACATTTTAGTGACGCTTGGAACAGCGCGCAGCATTAACTAATTTCGAAAATTCTGTATAAAAACACCATTGATACATTTTTTCAATATTAGCCTTTATAATATTATGATTACAAAAAATATTACTCACCGTTATGCCCGTCTGCCGACAAATATCTATCACCCGGCATCCACTCAATCGAAGCGCTATGATGCGCTCTCTTTGAATTTGCGTCAACTGAGGCGCCATTATATTTATAAATTGTTTTAAGAAAGTTCACAGCACAGCACAGCACACAGTACGATTCCAAATCACAGAACTTATATACCCTAACGGGTTCCAAATGCGTACGCAACTGACTGACGTAAACCTAAACTAACGATGTGAATTGTGACGACTGACGGACGAGTGACTTTCGTTTAATTTCGTGAAGGATCGGGGAAACTCGGGAGCAGCGGCGGACGCGCAGGGGCGAGTGGGTGTGGCTTATTCCTAGTAAAACATGATAATTGGCTCCCAATTTTTAGTATGTGCAACCATTGGGCAATTTTAAAAACGTTGAAAACTCCACCAATCGTGCCAAGGATACTTTCTTTCTAACACTCCGCAGCGCGTCGTAGTTATATTTATGTATAGGGTTTACGTTGACGTGCTGCCGTCTGTACAATGAACCCACAGACTGCAAGTGTAAAAAGACGTGCGGTACGCACTAAATATAGTGCGCTTGGCCTATTTAATACAGGGTGGCAGGGACATCGACGCGCAAACTGTAACCATGGATTCAGCACGTGAGTTTAGACCCCATAGCGTAGAAATTTTTCGTCGGTTATTAAAAAGAAAAAAAATTACTGTTCCATACGTTTTGACCGATTTTTTTTTGGTCTAAACTCATGTGCTGAATTCATGGTTACAGTTTGCGCGTCGATGTCCCTGCCACCCTGTATAGGCTCACAGAGAAATCGTGCAGCTCAACTCAAAACTGAAGGAGCTCGACGATTCGACGAACAACATCAAAGAAAGGACATTTGGGTAGGCCACATTAATTACTCAAACTGCCAGTTCAATTTGTCATGCTTCTTCTGCCAGTTCACTTCATTTTTTTCAAATAAACCTACCTTTCTAGCCAGCACCCTATTCTCCTTATTCCTCCTATCCGTCTCCTCGGCTAGGGCGGCATGCAGCCGCGTACACTCTCCTTCGAGCGTGACTATCCGTTCTCGAAGCGATGCGTTGTCAGCGCCTAGAGCTCGCGCCTGTAATGTGAAGTTACAAGTTAATGTCATCGGTAGGATGTTAACGGGAAGTGTTTTTTTTTCATAATCTGTCTAGACTTTTACAACTAGCCCCCCCAGCCTGGGATCGTGGAAGGCGCACCAACCCATGATCCCCGGTCCAAGTGTAGAAAAGGAACATCGGGGTGGTTTTTAACACGCTTTTATTAGGTCGACCTGTATGTAACTAACTATGTAATGGAATCTAAGGTAACTAATTTAACCATCTTCCAAGGGTCGTAGCGTAATGAAAATTGGCAGCTGTATGTAGTTCTGATGACAATACAATAATATGGTACTGTCGAACTGATCTGATGATGGAGCCGGAATATATGAACTGGAACTTCATGATGGAAAATCGTATCATAGCTGTTTTTTTTTTTGTTTTTACGTGCATTTATAAAAGCGTGTTTTTTAAACTATTAATTTATAAATCAGTAAGAGCAAGAGTCTGACAGACCCATCCGTCCGCCCCAGGGCCCCAGGGCGTAGGACATCCAAGAGTATTTTCCAACCCATACAATAAAAAATGGTTTTCAGTCTAACGGATCAACTCAAAAATCGAAAAGGTTGCCACTGAATACCAGTATTTTACATAAAGCGACTGTCTAACTGACCTCCCACAACTGAGTAACTCAATACCTCTTGGTAAGACTGGTGACTGGTACCTACTCAATCTTCCGGGCTTCTGACTCCCCATTATGACTGTCAAAAATCTAAGAATGACAGCCGGAACCGAAGACTTAACATGCTTTCCGAGACACGGAGTGGCCTCGAAATGAAATGATTTTTCATCACCATCGTCTGTGAAGTTCCGCCGGTTGATTTTAATTTGACCTTGTATATCAAACGACCAGTGGTCCACTTTAGCCCTGGATCGAAAGAGCTGGAAGTCATGGGGAGAGGCCTTTGTCCAGCCCTGGGATGGTGCAGGCTAACAGTCATCAGTATATCTATACATAATTACATATACAGTATGTTAAATAACAGAGGGCGTTCCCTTAAACTCGCTAATCTATATCATTAATAGATTAAAATTAAAATATCAGCATAGAAAAATAAGCATAAAATAATCCGAAATCAAAAAAATAATGAATTGACAATAATCTCGAAACCTCCTGTTTAACCAATTAGATCGCCGCACACGCGGCCCGTCATTCATAAATAAATTGCGACGTTGCCGTCCTTCAAGTACGCGTTCACAGAGTGTTTCTTTTACGTATCAAATTTTTTTTTTTGTGAATATTTTAATATTAAAAAAAAATAAAACATTTTCTTTTCGAATGGTAATATTTTTTTTAGCATGTATGGATGCTATACTATTGCGGGTTAACGGGAACGCCCTCTGTTAGTTAACATACTGTATATTCGACTTTGGAAACGATCTGCTCAGCTTTATAACGCTATTAATAAACACATTTATATCTACCCTAAGAATAGTTATGAGAACAAAAAAACACTAATGGAATGGATAAAAAAGCTTACCTTCTAACATAAATACTGCATATACACACACACCCTCACACACATTCACTCAAATCACCTTGTTTTGTTTATGTACTCGTATAAATATATATTTGATAGACACTTTTCGTTCACGAAAGAGCAGTCTCCTAATACAGGCATCTAAGGAGGCTTCAATCTCAAATTTTGTTGTACAAATATGGTTACCAAATAAACTATTTTTAGTAAAATTTTTTTATTATTATTATACATAATTACATACCTCGGACTCATACCGGCTGGCGGCGGCGCTAACGGCGACGTGGTTGGCTGTCAGTTTGGCCGCGTGCTCCAGCGCGGCGGCCTCTCTGCGGCCGCAAGTCTCGGCGACCGCTCGCTCGACCGACAATGCTTCTTCTGCTTGTGATGCTCGCTCTGTTTCTCTGTTAGTAAAGAGAAATATGGAGTGTGATCATTTATCAAAAGTAAGCTTGGAATTTGGACTTCAAATGTATCAAAAATCTAAAGAAACCGATAGGCCTGGGATTTAGTGAAAATGAAACTCAAGTTCTGTAAAATTTTAACATAACACAAAACAAGTAAAACAAATTATTTTCAGACTTCAAAAACAATAAAATTGTTTTTACAGGATGAGTTACGGGAGAGGTGAGGTGGTGGCGGTGAGGTGTGAGGTATGCGAGTTGGGACTAGGGCGAGCTGGCTGCAAAAGTATGGAAAATTGACTTTACTAAGCACCTAGGACTTTCGGTCATAAAACGTGCAAGCAGGACGATAAGACTCATGTTGTCTCGCTCTTTCGTTTCATGACCACGGCTGCCACGAAAGTTGGCATATACTATAATGATATACCACTACAAAACACCTGAAGGCAAATTTTCGTAATTTAAAACGTTCAAAATCTAGTCGCAGTCTCATCTCAGCGACAAACAAAATGTCAAAAACTTGGGGAATTAGAAGTATTTTTTGACAGATTGAGACTGAGATCAGACTGTGAACGTTCTTAAAATTACGAGAATTGCCCCACTGATTGCAACTATTAAAGAATACGTACCTCTGCAACTGCGCACTGAGCGTGTCCGCGAGCGCTGCTTTCGCCCTCAACGCTGCTAACTCCGCCGCCTCCTCTTCCAAACGTAGATTACTCTCCTTTAGCTGTTCCACCTTGCAAATTCATAATTATAAGATTAAAAGTGTAGTCGCAGAACTTGCAAAAGGATATAGAGGAGACTTTGCCCAGCAGTGGGACTAAATTTCAGGTCGAAAACTGACATTTTAGGAAGTAAAAAAACCGGCCAAGTGCGCGTCGGACTCGCACACCGAGGGTTCCGTACAATTACAATTTACGATTTATGACGTATTAAAAAAAAACTACTAACTAGATCTCGTTCAAACCAATTTTCGGTGGAAGTTTACATGGTAATGTAACATCATATATTTTTTTTAGTTTTATCATTCTCTTATTTTAGAAGTTACAGGACATTTTGGATGTGTTTCTCGCGCAAACTATTCAGTTTAGAAAAAAATTATATTAGAAATCTCAATATCATTTTTGAAGACCTACCTATACCCCAAACGTATGAGTTTGATGAAAAAAAAAAAAATTGAGTTTCAGTTCTAAGTATGGGGAACCCCCAAAATTGATTGTTTTTCTTTTTCCATTTTTGTGTGAAAATCTTAATGCTTACCAAGTTTCAACAGTATAGTTCTTATAGTTTCGGAAGAAAGTGGCTGTGACATACGGTCTCATACGGACGGACAGATAGACAGCCATGACGAATCCATAAGGGTTCCGTTTTTTGCCATTTGGCTACAGACCCCCAAAAAGGTTATGCGCGAAACGCATGAGTATCTTTTTTAGACTCGTGGTAAAAAATACCGTCGTATTAGTTGTCCTAACTGTTTAATGACACTTGGCGTGTATTAAAGGCGAGTATAATTTATATATATTAATTGTTCCACATCTCGGGTTAACTTAAGAAAGCGGTGCCGTCATATAATTGCAGCAAAATCACGGCCGCCGTGAAAATAGCGGTACCTATTTGTTACTTTACAGTGGTATAAGGGAATAAAAAAGGAGGATCCTCCGACCGGAGTTGTATCTGGTACTGCCCGACGATTGATGTCGGTTCGTTGTATAATAATATATGCTAGTTGCGCGGTAAACTCTGCTTGCGAGATGCAGGACTTTGCGTGACGTCAGCGTGATGCGTAGTTCGCATGTGGCGGCCGCACACACAGATTTTGAGGGCTGTAATTTTGTTTCGCTTATAAAACTACTGATGTCAGTGAAAACAAAGTTCTTGATGACGTGACTCACTTCAGCGGTAGTGCGAGCGAGAGCGGCGCTCGCAGTGTCTCTCTCCCGGGTGCAAGTATCCAGTTGCTGTGTGCTAGATGTTAGGCGTCGTTCCAATTCGTCTCGTTCGTGACGACACAGGATCAATGTTGCTTGGCTTTCTTTTAGTTCCGCTTCTGTAAAGAAAAACATCACTCCTTAAGCATTCACTGCTCATAGCATCAATTTGCCTACCGTTTTCCCAACTATGTTGTGGTCTTAACCGGTATTTTACATGAAGCGACTGCCTTTTTTTTTTTTTTTTTTTTCGCTGAGAAATGCTTTATGCATGCCCGCCTCGCGGGGGACGAGACGGGGTATGTGACGGGGACTCCCTGTCGGAATGACAGTATACCCACTAAAACTCAGCGGTGTTCCCTCATTCGCCGTGATGGGAGGGCCACGGGAATAGGCATAGCCTTTACCTCCATAGCCCTCCCGGCGCATGCCCGCCTAGATGATATGGCGGGCCCCGCATGCCCCCCACACAGGGGGGGCTACGGGAATGGCCGGGAGCACCTAGCCATTCCCGTCCAACACTGGTGGAGGCCTGTGCAATGCAGGCAACGGTGCCCCCGCACCCGTTGCCTGCTGGCCCCCACGCCCGCCTGAACGGCGGGCCACGCATGCCCCCCAAGATGGGGGGCTACGGCCGCAGAGGATAGGGAGAGCGGCAACGACACACCGACACTCCTCTTCCCCTGCGGCCCCACAGCGTCCGCCATCGAACGGTGGCGGCCCCGTCAAGGCCGCGGAAGGTAGGGAGAGCGGCAACGTAACACCGACACTCCTCTCCCGCCGCGGCCTCTAATCCTCAGCCGCAATGTCTCCCACACGGGGGACACCGCGGCCCGCCTCAGGTAGGCTGCGATGTCGCCCAAGCGGCACCGCAACCTACCCGCCGGCCGCTACGTCGTCGGCTTTTCCGCACAGCCTAGACGAGCGGCCGCTCCTCGGGTTCCTCTTAGCTTCACCGTGGCCCAATCCACCACGGCTACTGAGCCCCCCCGCCTCGACAATGCGGGAACCCACCGGGGGGGATGAAGCGACTGCCTAATCTGACCTCCACAACCCAGTTGCTGGGTGATAATATATCCCTTGGTAAGGCTGTTTGTCAGACTTTCGAGCTTCTTCAAGCCGTAACCATTGCCAAAAAGATCCATGAATGACAGCCGGGACATACTTAACGTGCTTTCCGAGGCACGGAGGGGTTTTGGTATGTAAACATGGTCACGCATTATAGGTTGATCATGGTGTGTCCTGCCAGTTACGGTAAGGCTGGTCCATAAATTCAATGTCGCTCAGAGAGCAATGGAACAGGCTATGCTTAGTCTCTCTGAGGGATCGAATCCGCAACGACGTGATCCGGCAGAGAAACAAAGTTGTCGACATAGCTCACAGAATAAGCGATCTGAAGTGGCAATGGGCCGGCCATATTAGCCGTGGTGGCATAGACGTGTTCTTGAGTGGAGACCGCGAATCGGTAAACGTAAGGTGGGATGCCCTCAGGCTAGGTGGAGCGACGATCTGCGCAGGATGGCTGGTAGCAGCTGGATGAGAGTTGCCGAATATCGAGTTGAATGGCGTGCAGTAGGAGAGGCTTATGTCCAGCAGTGAACTGCGATAGGCTGAGTTGATTGATTGTTGATGGTGTGTTAAATTACCGACTATGCCGTCAGGAAGTCAGTCTGTCGTGGACGGTCCATGTTACCACTCTTTTTAACCGAGGAAAAACACGGAGGAGGTTCTCAAGTTGACGCGTATATATATATTTTTTTATGTATGACCACGCATAACTTTTTACAGAGTAGTCCGATTTTGATAATTCTTTTTTTATTGGAAAGGGTATACCACAAAGTTGGTCCCAGATAAATTTGAAAAAAAAAATATCCAACCCTAATAATAAATAATAATAAATCCCTGGACATTTCACACAGCACCATTTGTCCCAAGCTAAGCAACCTAATGCTTGTGTTATGGTAACAAGATGGCTGATAAACTACTTATATACAATTTTTTTTTTGTAAATACATACATATTATAGATAGAAAAACACCCAGACTCGGAACAAATACATGTAGGTCATACAAATATTTGTTCCGTGCGGGAATCGAACCCGCGACACGCAGCGCAGCAGTCAATCGCTTAACCACTGCGCCAACCGTGCCGTCAAGCCTAAGGGTGATTTATTGTTCACTCACAGATTTGAATGCTGAGTTGTGTATTTATTACTCTACTCAGTATAGTATAGTATATGCCTGCCCTTTGGCAAATAATTAGCAGATTATAGCCACAAAAAATTATAAAGCAAAAACTTTTTTATCAAAAAAATTAAACCGCCGAAAAAACTGAATAGCAAAAGATAATAAACCTTTTTTATTTAACCTTAGCAACTAAGTTCTTAAACTAATGTAAGTATACCTAAATAATTTTGAGTCGGCGCCGTTTAAATTTAAGGCAATTTAGTGATCTTTGTTTATTGATTGTTTGGCGCCGACTCAAAATTACTTAGGTATACTTACATTAGTTTAAGAACTTAGATAATATTAAGCTCCAAGGTAAGGAAATAAGTGCCTTACCAATTTGCTTGGCCCTCGCGGAGTCGGTAGCGTTAGCCGCAGCTGCATCTTTAGCAGCTTCTAGTTCAGTCACCTGCTGTGTCAGTTTCTCGGCGCGTTCTGAAGCGTCCTGTCAAAGAATATCATGAACATCATAATCATACAGTGAAAATGAAGTTTAGATATACAGGGAGGCAGGTATTATCGCCAAAATCTATATCTGACCACCGTAAGGACTATTCCTGCTTGCAGCGCATATTATTAGTCGACCTAAAAAGGGTCCTCTTTTATTTTATTTACGGACGCAGCTGTGGTCATCATGTGACCACAGCTGCGTGCGTGATTTTTTTTTTTTTTATCTCCTTGGTCGGTTAGTAAACGACGTCGATGTCCCTGCCTGTAAAAACTATATTAGAGACGCGAAAAGAAGCGTTTCTGAACTGTATTTACTAGACAATAGCATTTAAATTCCTTGAATTCACAAATCCTTGCTAGGAAGTGACGAAGGTTAGTTGATTTCGGGCTGTCTTTTAACTTTAACCTCCAGAAAGTACTAATTCCAGCGGGTATGAGCTCTATTTAGTAGGCAATAACATTCAAATTCCTTGAATTCACAAAACCGTGCTAGGAAGTTGTAAAAGTTAGGCATAGTCTTTTATAACCGTTGACCTTCAGAAAGTACTAATCCTACTAATCTTATATATAAAATTCTCGTGTCACAATGTTAGTCTGCATACTCCTCCGAAACGGCTTGACCGATTCCTCTGAAATTTGGTAAGCATATTGGGTAGGTCTGAGAATCGGCTACTATCTATTTTTTTTTTTTTTTTTTCGAACCCTTAAGTGATAAGGGATTTCCACCCTAGGGTAGGAGTAGTGTAGGAGTAGGGTAGGAGTAGGGTAGGACTAGGGTAGGAGTAGTGTAGGAGTAGGGCAGGAGTAGGGTAGGAGTAGTGTAGGAGTAGGGTAGGAGTAGGGTAGGAGTAGTGTAGGAGTAGGGTAGAAGTAGGGTAGGAGTAGTGTAGGAGTAGGGTAGGAGTAGGGTAGGAGTAGTGTAGGAGTAGGGTAGGAGTAGGGTAGGAGTAGGGTAGGAGTAGGGTAGGAGTAGGGTAGGGGGTAGGACACCACGCGAACGAAGTAGCGCCGGGCACCTAGAAATAATTTATATATGGCAAAACAACGTTTGCCGGGTCAGCTAGTTATATTATAAACGCGAAAGTTTGTATGGATGGATGGATGTTTGTTACTCTTTCACGCAAAAACGTCTGAAGGGATTCGGATGAAATTTGGCACACAGATAGTTTATAACCGGGATTAACACATAAGATATTCACACGGGATCGAAACTTATGCGGGTGAAACCGCGGGGCGTAGCTAGTTCTCAATATAATTTAAATAAATGAGGTTTAATTCAGTAAAACTGAGGAAAAATTCTATGTAAGTAATCGTATGCGTGAAATATAGGACAGACTCTGACAAGCAATGCCAAAGGATTAATTACTTTGCACACGCACGAATTAGTTAGCTTTTGCCTTAAATTATATATTTTTGTTAACTGAACACAAATAGTAGATTATTCACTAACGCTTTAGTTTCAAGGAAAGCGGTTCCGTCATATTATAACGGTCGTCATGCAAAATTGCAAATCTGTCATTTACACCCGCACCCTAATTGCGTAACACACAATCAATCTCAATCTGAATCATTTTGAAGGATACTGCTAATCCATTGCTTCATATGTTCAAAAAATGAGTCATGTTGTGTCTGCTCAACAACGTAAATAACGCAATGAATGTTGTTGAACTGTCAAACATGAAACCGATTCCGATTGATCGTGTGTTACGCAATTAGGGTGCAGTAATTGACACATTATGAAAGATTTAAATCGCTAGATTTTCTCTCACCATAGGGCCGTGGCTCATAATAGTTAGCCGGGGCCGTGGCTAAATAATAACAGCCGCACAGGTCAATCGATCAGGTTAAGCAACGCTTGCCGGGGTTGGTCTGTGGATGGGTGACCATCTTTACATACCGAGACCCCTCCGTGTCTCGGAAAACACGTAAAGCCGTTGGTCCCGGCTGTCATTCATGGATCTTTGACAGTCGTTACAGGTCAGATCAATCAGAAGCCCAAAACTCTGACTAACAGTCTTACGCCTTACCAAGGGGTAACGTATTACCCATTAACTGGGTTGTGGACGTCAGATAGGCAGTCGCTCCATGTAAAATACTGGTACTCAGCTGCATCTGGTAAGACTGGAAGCGGACCCCAACATAGTTGGGAAAAGGCTAGGCAGATGATGATTTGCTATCACCGTAATTAGTCACGAAAAATTGTTCATCTAAGAAGAGTGAACTCACACATAAACGTTTTCATGACAATCAAGTGAAGTCACTGTGTCAATGGCGCCGATTCCCTTGTTCACAAACTAAACTAAATTGAAGTTCAGTGCATCTTTTTATTTCTATTTAATTAAGAAAAGGACAGAAGATGAATATTAGTTTTGTTCTGTCAAATCAAGATACTCCATAGAGAAGTTTAGACGTGTTAAAAAAAATGGCGATTGGTGAATTTACGTCAGGCGCTGACTAATTTGCGAGAAATAAACTAATATTTATCTTCTGTCCTTTTCTCAATGAAATAGAAAGAAAAAGATGGACTGAACTTTATGTATTTTGTGAACAAGGGAATCGGCTTCAGAGAGAGCTTTATCGCACACCTACTATTGTTTTTCTAACTGAACAGACAGCTGTGCTGCTGGGGAGTTTGTTGCGCCACTTCTTCCCAGCGAAAGCACTAGGAAGTGGTGAAGGACTGGTGTTTTGGGGGACTGTCTTATGTAATTTTGACGTTCGAAAAGTGCTGATTCTCAGCCTAATTTGAATAAATGACTTTACTTTTGATTTAGGGCTGATTTTTGATTTTGACTTTAGATTTTGACCTGGACCCCGAGGGTTGATGTCGGGAAGTTGTATTTATACTAATCGCGCGGATACCTTTGCGGTGATATCATTGTGATGCGTAAGACGCATGTGGCGTTGTAGAACAAGATAAAATTATTTAAATCATGCAGCAATCATGATTGTTACCTTATAAGCATCCATTTCCACGCGCAGCTTGCTCTGCGTCCATTTCAGGCGTCCGTCTAGTTCGCGCATATCTTCGCGGAACTTCGCCAGTTCACGCTCGCTGTTCATCAGTTCGTGACACTGTATAAATAGATAAATAGTATGGTGATTAAAATCAACGTGGTTTTGAAAAGATGTGGGGCTTGCTTCGGACGCATTTAAATCATCCCTTTAGCGAAATTTTTTGGGGAGTATGATACGCCCAGCTTCGTTTCTATCAGACATCATCAGCCTACAGCAGTCCACTGCTGGACATAAGCCTCTCCTATTGCACGCCATTAAACTCGATTTTCGGCAACTATCATCCAGCTTCTACCAACCATCCTGCGAAGATCGTCACTCCACCTAGCCTGAGGGCCTGATTACCATAATAGGATAACATTCAACAGACTCTTTAACCCACCTTATCATCATACATCTGACAGATCCTCTGCTTCTCCCCATGTGCTGACCTGAGCTTCCCATTCAAGAGTTCCACCTCCAGCTGAGCAGCCTTCTCAGCTTTGGCTGCATTCTCAGCTGCGCGCTTAGCTTCAATAGCAGCGCATTCGACGCTTGCGTAGCGCATCACTGCGGCGTCTTTCTCACGTTCCGCATGGTCTACCCGCTTACCCATCTGAGGATCAAGGTTTGTATAAAAAGGTTGGTATGAGAAAAGTGTGACGAAGGAGTTTTTAATGAAATGGTAGCTTTGGCCTTCATCAGATACAGGCAAGCACAAACATATGTCTACAATAATCAGTAATGTTCCCACTGCTGGGACACAGGCCTCCTCTCTGAGAAAGGGAGCGGGCTGTTATCCACCACGCGGGCCCAGTGCGGGTTGGTAGATGTCACATGTCTTCGAATTTTTGGTTCTAGGACATACCGGTTTCCTCACGATGTTTTCCTTCACCGTTTTGAGAGCAGTGGTGATAAAATAGTTTACACAAAATATAGCGCCTGTCTGGGTTCGAAACTTCGAACCTACGACCTATAAATCCACTGCTGCAAATGTCTATGTAGATTAAAACTGAGATTATTTATGTTGTAGCCTCATGTTCCATGCATGTATCATGAAATGGGGCAAGCTTTTGAACAGCCAGTTAGTTAAGTATATGTGTTAATATTCATTTACCAAGCAGCTTTATTACAAAACGTGTTCAGTACAATACTTGAAATATATAAATTATTAAGGGGCCTGGTGACCTGATTTACAGGTTTTATAAAAAACTTAGTTTAGGCACCAGTCTTCCACAAATTAAGTTAACTTTAAGCTGTAATTTGTGGTAAGAAAAATAAAATCTATTTCATTCTATTTATTAAAGTCTGTTCCAAAACTGTCTGACAAAAATGTAAACAAATAGATCAATAATAATTATGGATGCCAATTTGTGGCGCCACTTACAAATTGAGTGATTTGATTTAAATATTTGAATAATAAAACCTTAAGTTCTAATTTTAAATGACCTAAAAGATATTTTTCATTTCGCCTCAATTTTCGCTGATGAATTTTGATGTCATTGAAACAATAATTGTTGGGAAAATGGTGACATATCAAGTTGAACCTAAATACAGATGAATACATTACGAATTGCCTTTAATGAGTGATTGCTTAAGAATTTTACGTAAACAGGGTTTGTTTACATTTTTATCAGACAGTTTTGGAACAGAGTATACATATGTATGTATGTACTTTAAAGGGCCTCTATTCTGTATTGTTTATAATGATAACCAAGAGATAGCATTAGACTCTTCATGATTGATAAAAGAAACATTTCAAATAAAAAGCTACAAGATAATGCTTATGGTAGATTTCTATAAGATAATTCAACAATGAAAGATATAGTCAACTCATAATTATTGTTTTTAGGGTTCCGTACACCGAAAGGAAAAAACGGAACCCTTATAGGATCACTTTGTGGTCCGTCCGTCCGTCTGTCTGTCTGTCTGTCTGTTTAGTTTGTCTAGTTTTTGGTCCCATTTTTGTGATAATGTATCCCCTAATAGTTCATAATATAATCTAACCTAATATATTAGGCATTTTATATATTAGGCAAAATTTACATTTGTACACTAAAAATAGTGATATTCACAGTGTTAACACTAGAAATAAGGACAAACTACGTGCCCCCTTTCACCGGCTTCATAAGGTTCATAATTCATTTGTTGGGCTTGGTATAATTGGGTAGTAAGTTTTTTTATTTACATTTTAATTAATTATTTTTTAGCTTGAGTACGTATAGTTTTTATTATATTTGTTGGTATATTGGCGTGGCTAGCTGACATATTATGGCAAATAATTAAATTTTATGTTCTGGTTTTGTAATGTTAATTACCGAACATAAGCACCTAGTATTGTATACAATCAGGTATTTTTTTAAATCGAACAGACAGCTGTGCTGCTGGGGAGTTTGTTGCGCCACTTCTTCTTCCCAGCGATAGCACTAGGAAGTGGTGAAGGGCGGGCGTTTTTGGGGGACTGTCTTTTGTAATTTTGACGTTCAAAAAGTGCTGATTCTCAGCCTAATTTGAATAAATGACTTTTGATTTTGATTTTGAATAATAAAGCTGAAGAGTTTGTTTGTTTGTTTGAATGCGTTAATCTGTGGAACTAACCCCATCCAATTTGAAAAATTATTTTTGCAATTTGATACCCCAATTCTCGAGGAAGACGATTATGCTATTTAACATCACGCTAGAACCTTTAGGAGCCGAGCAAAATGAAAAAGAGTTAGAAAGAATGCTAAGGGAAACGGAAGAAATAGCGCGGGGCGGTGATGCGATGCGACCGAGGGTAGGTTAGGGGAACAAGATTTTTTTTTAAATTTTTTAATGTCAGTGCCGTAATAGTTTAAATGTAACTGCATAAAATCCTACACTGGAAAGGTCTGCATAGCCGTAAGCAGCATGGAATAGGACAGCTGTATCCTGCCACAGGGCAATAATACAGGCTAGATAGATAAAAAGACATACAAACCATATCTAATTTAACCTCCAACTCCTTGAAAGTTGAATCTTTCTGCTGCAGCTCATCACACTGTTGTTTGACCCTATCCCTCAATGAGAAATTCTCCTTTCTCTGCTCAGCCAGTACCCGTTCTAAAGTCTCTATTTGAAACCGCAATACATCCTTTTTGGTATCATAAGGCTCTGCAATTTCTGCCTCTGGTAATTTTATTGCCGCTACTTCTGCGTTTGAATTCGGAATTATTTCTTGATGGTCGGTGGTTAGTGGTTTATCGGTGACTTCAGGTTTTTGGTCCGTGTTCTCATCCTCGAATATATCATTCATAACTTTACCGTTCGGTAGATTTTTGGAATTTTTTACTGGTTTTTGAGCATATACGGTTCTGTGTGTGTAGGCACTTTTTAAGCTACCGCTTACGGAGGAAAATATTCCATGGACATTTTTAACAATGCTACCTATATCTTGGGATAGCAATTCTTTAGGTATTCTTGTGTATTTCGGATCTGTATGCGCTACATTTTCTGGTATTTTCTGTACAGCGCTAGCTTTAGATTTCTGGTTAGAGAATTGTGAGAGAATCTTGTCAGCGTTAAGCTCTTTATCACTAGAATTTAAACTAGCATTATCATTTGGTTTCATATATGATATGTTTGAAATATTTTCAGCACTTTTGCTCATAGGCGATTTACAGATGACATTGTTTTCAGTTAACTTATGTTCGTTCAAGCTTACAGTCGAGGTAGTCAGAGGTCTATTCATATTATTATAATCTGCTTGTTTAAAATCAGTAATTTCAACAGTTTGCTCATTTTTTCCTTGTGTCTCACTTACATTCATACTCTCTATACAATTTATGATCAATTCTTTGGCTAAATCAATGTCAGTTTTTTGGGGAAATTCGAAACTTAAATTATCAGTAACGCCGTCCTCAGACCCTGGACTGGAAAGACTACTTTCATTTGATAGACTATCTGTCGAAGATCCATTTCGGAAATCATCGCTAGTTATATTTTTAATCGGGGATACTTCGGAATCAGAGGCTGGGAACGCGGCAGAACACGAATCTAACGTGTCCAGCCCGGAATCACAAATAGTTTCAACCATTGATCCATTTTCTTGAGTATCTTTCACTTTTTCATTGACGTCAACCGACTCAATATGGATCCCGTTTTCTTCCAATTCTGTCGACATTTTTGGTTAGAACACTTGTTAAATATCATCTGATTTATTTAATTTTATAATCATGAACAAATAAGCCATGAAGAAACTAAATTATTGTTACTTTTTTAAATAAAAATAAACATCAGCAGTGTTTGACGTTCCTTGTTGATTGTGGGTGGCCAGTTCTGCAATTATTTTCTTTAGATTGTGTAAATGTTGCAAATTATAAATTAGCCAAACCAACTTACTAAAATCTTTTCATTATTTATGTTTATCAATTATTATTGCTCATTAATGCAAATAAATCTTAGCAAATTATTAAAAAAAAATATTCTGAATAAAAAATACTTCTAGACTTTTTGTCTACCTTCTCCCAATATACACTTTAGTTTATGCCTTAGTCCACAGAAATCTCAATATTGCTATAAATAAAATGTTTTAGTAGAATGTCCATTTACTACCAAGTTCGTTACAAAGAGGTAATTTTTAAACTTATTGACTACAAAGAAGGTCGATATAGGTGGAATGGGAATTGAATCTTCCCACACGAGCCAACTCAATCAATCTGCCAACCCTTTTCCGAACTATGTTGGGGTTGACTTCCAGTCTAACCGGGTGGAGCTGAAAACATGTATTTTACATGGAGCGACTGCCTATCTGAAGTTATTTTGAATATTGAGCTTAATGTTATGTAAATAGATCACAGCATTGGGATTGGATGGAGCCTAAATATTTAAATCATTGTATAGTTTTTTCGTACAATCAGAAGTCAGCATAAACTGGTATAGCTTGGTGTGTAGCCGTGTGTACCTGTATCACGTAGAGCCCAAACACCATAGTTCAGAGAGGGGAAGTAGGCTATCTCCGGCCCAATCCGCGATATAATTGCGTTGTCTCAGGGTTGTCACTTTTAGCAAAATTTTAATTCAGTGCCTTTAAATTTGCAAGGGTCTGGAAGTTATATTTTTTACTTGTATTGTCTGGGTACAGGGTTTGTGAGGTCGGTTTTACCTAAACGATGATGAAACCTTTCACGATGAAAGAAAGAGCGACGGGCCGGCAGACGGGCGGCGTGGGGCGGTGATGAGCACGAGTAAACAGTGAGCATGAGTATGAAGATTGTACTTCCCTCTTTATACTATGCAAACACGGTCGATTCTCAATGCTCGGCTCAACACCAACACCACCAAAGTTGTAATATTCAGAGTGCGATAAAAAATCATGCGTAAAAAGTCGCCTGTGTTAGGTTAGTCACATGATTATTATTATTCGTATTACTTTATAAAATATAACCATGATGATTATAATAAGATTTATCTGACAATAAAATAATGAACAGACTGTGAACCTACCTAAACATTCTTCTTTTTTATTTCGATGATTCCATTTTGTGAGGGAGTTTTTCTTTTTAAATCTTCAACTTCCAACCGTTTTGCCGCAAGTCAAGGACCATAACACTATACGACTATTATTTTAAGGTAAACATAAGAACACTCGTTAAAATGATAATATTAAACGCTGCAAATAAAATTGCTTTTATTATCGTAATTTTCTCAAGAAAAGAGAAAAACCTCATCAACCGGAAGTGCTTAATTGGTTTTCAGAATGGTAGATCATTCCACCTATACTACTGGCAACATTAGAAGAAAACGTCATGTCATTTCCATTTCGTTCGCCAAAGAAATTGAAACGGAAAAGTAGGTCGTCAGTATTGATTTTACAATATTCTACAAACAAAAGACGCAGCTCTTCCCTGTTCAACGCAACAAATTACATGTATTCCTGATAGCGGCGCCTGAATTCAACAATTCAAAATGCCTGTAAGTACCACGTTATCATGTGATTTCCGGAATTTGATGATATGGATTCCTATTCATATTAGAACGTCGATCTTACGGATTTTGAATAATTTTATGGTTTTGACAAAATTTTCCTTGTTCCTTTCTTTAAATTAGTTTCATCTAAGAATTCATATTTTAGTTCAATCGCGCTAGTTGGGATGGTGAGTCATAATTTAATTCATGTCAGGGTCATTTCAACTCGAGTGGTTTCTAGGTACCTACAAAATTACGCATTAGCTGTTTCCTAAATTATTCTGCCATCTGCTTGGTATTTTCAGTCTATGGCTGTTTGAATGTTCCATAGATTTGCAGAGAAAACTATTCGTAACTCTTTTTTAGGTTTATGTTGACGCGCTACCAAACGTGGTTGTCGCTAGCGCCCGCGTTTGGTCGATTCGATATTTTTAGACGACCGCGTCAGCTTTAAAAGTACCTACTTATATTATATACCTATGTACCAATTGTTCATCATGAAATAGGAAAGATCGGTCGGCGAAATTGATATTTGAGATTCATAAACATTTTTGTTATTTATAGGTATCTAGCTCTCCTTCGTATTTCCTTAGCCCAAAGCTAAGCGTACACGTCCTAAATAGCCCATGCTATGTCCTCATAGTTTAACCATCATGTACTGTTAGATGTACAAAATCGAGAAGAGAGAAAGGAAAACCCTTGTAAAGATGGCTGGAAAGACATGGACTAGACAAGCGAGGAACTGGGAGAATTGGAAGGGGCTGGGCCTTTGTGAAAGGGCACGCAGACCCATGACCACTTTAACTTATTCAAACTCAAAGCATTACTTTCAATTAAACCAATCACAGGCACTTCTGATTTGTCTAGGGGTCAGCCAGTCACAAAGATAATCTAATCTAATAATATCTAATCGCCTATTCTAAAGGGTAGTATAGTTTCCTATGGAGAAGAATAGGCAAGAAACTCCATGGACACTCTTTTAATAGTGGATTATGGCCCACTCCCTCTGAGAGAAATTCTAAGTTGCAGCAGTGGAAATATGCTCAAACAATTCCTAATGTTGTTGTTGTCCGTAATGTAAATGTTGATAAAAACATTCAATGTCAAGTCAACTTAAAATATCAACGGGTTCAGAATCATGTACTGAATCTATGGTTACAAGTTGTGCGTCTATGTCCCTGCCACCTTGTATTTTTCCTTAACTGTAATAAATATCCTGGAAATGTACTGTATCTTAATCTTGCAGTCATTAGTATCCATCCTTTATCTCAATTTATTTAGGGTTGGCGCAATGTCTTTTTCTTCCATACTCTTCTCTATTTGTCGTCATCACTGTACCCCCTTTCTCTTTTTCATAGTAAAAATCATTTACACATGGAAAAGACCAACAATGTAAGACGTATTTGATTGAGGATACTATTAAAATTTTATCATGAAATTGGTCCTAAGTCTTTCCTTCCCAGGCATTGCAATTTTCCTAATCAATTGATCTATACAAATAAATAAAATTGAAGTGTCTGTTTGTAAGGTGAAAATAACAGCTTTTTACTAAATCCATAAAAGTATATACAGTAATTATAAATAAAATAAATAGTTCAATTCAAGTAACAATAACAAACAGATACCTACATAAAATTATTATAATAAAAAAACAATTTTTAAAATTTTTATCTGTCTGTTGGCTAATGTCCAAAACGGCGGGATCGATTTTGACGGGACTTTCACTAGCAGATAGTTGATATTATAGGGAGTAACTTACTTTTATTTTAGAAAAAGGATTAGGTGCAAAAAAACTCGTGAAATCCTCCTAGAAAGGTCCTAGGCTTTGCAATTTTCCTGATCATTAGGTTAGTTCTAGATATTTTGTTTCTTTTAGACCTATGTTCTATGTTGTGGGTTTGGTTTCCGCACTTAGCCCTTCAAGTGGACCATTGCACATGGGCCATGGCGGCCGTCGGTGGTTACTCCAACCAGCCCACCTCCCTGCAGAAGTTGATTAGGCCTCCTCTCATATTTGACCTTTTGATAACACTACTTTCTTTTTCATCCTGTAGAAACTAGACTGATCCTAAGCTTCATTATATTAGGTCCTGTGATCATTTTCTGTTAATTTGGTCCTCGTCCATCCAATCTTTTGGCAAGCTCTTTGCCATTATTTCGATAGAACCTTTCGCGTCGTTATTGTAACGCTAATTCCGCCATGATCGCAACCCAGCCTTGGATGGCTTCTATCTATCAATCTACATCAGTAACTAAACCACTGAGAACTACTCTCAATAATTACATTGTTAACAATCAGAGATAAACTTCAACTACGTACTTGCACAATTCAAAAGCAAAAACATACAACCTTGAAAATATCTGAATGTTTTGTATTTGTGTGCACAATAGTATTATCTCGCAACTTCATCGGATGCGCAGTTTCTTTACAAGAAAACTAGCTGACCCGGCAAACGTTGTTTTGCCATATAAATTATTTCTAGCTGCCCGGCGCTACTTCGTTCGCGTGGTGTCCTACCCCCTACCCTACTCCTACCCTACTCCTACACTACTCCTACACTACTCCTACCCTAGGGTGGACATCCCTTATCACTTAAGGGTTTGAAAAAAAAAAATAGATAGTAGCCGATTCTCAGACTTACTGAATATGCATAAAAAATTTCATAAGAATCGGTCAAGCCGTTTCGGAGGAGTATGGCAACGAAAACTGTGACACGAGAATTTTATATATTAGATTAGATAATAACTGTAGCATAACATACGATACGTATACAAAAAACTGCAGTCAGACGCAAAGACAAAAATAAGTCTCCGTGTTTTTCCACTATAAAGTAATCTTACTGAGTTAAATTTCTTGGTCCTTAGAGGCTTATTACCGTCCCCTATTAGACATTGTACGCTCATCGTTTAACCTTTCGTAGTCCACTTGAAAGTCCCTGAACCGTCTCCAGACACAAGTGGGACGATGTAACTCCAAACTGGTAAAGTACTACCTCGACGTAACGGCCGCAGGGTGTGACTGCTTAACTGTTTTGCAAATCATACTCCACCCGCTTGCCGTATGTGTCCCAAAACATGCATTCAAGGTGACCTCTGCGCTGCCACAGACGTCGTGAAAGTGGCGAAGTTTTGGGCCAAAGAGATCTGAGAAAGTCGTGCCAGCAACACGAAGGAGACTCTTTATGCTATAGTGCAATGCAATTTAAACAATCCATATTCCGCATTGCGGCTTACACAACCCTGATATGTGCGACGTTGCATAGTATCATCAAATAGGAGTTTACAAACAAATACACACTAACCAAAGTATTGTTTTAATAAAAGCGTGTTACGTAATACGCTTGCTTCATTAGAATAATCATGAAGCTTACTGCTAAAGAGGCAAACTTACTTTATAAAAAATGTTACGCCACTAACTCGAAAGAAATAAACAAAATATTTCGTAAATGGCGCAAAAGTTATTTGAACAGTGTATTTCACACCTAGGCGGCGAGGTCAGATGCTCGTTCACCTTTAGGAGCTCTTTATTAGTAAACATTATGCCTATAAGCTTTGTCGAGGAAGAGCTGCATAGCACACCCACACATTGTTGAAGTCCTGTCTTGCCATGGGGTATCGTGTCATCCAGTAACTGGATCGTGGAGTTCAGATATACACCTAGCTTCTGACGTTTCACAAGTCCCTATAGATACAGGGTTATTGAAAAAACACCAACAACCTCTTAAGAGGTCATTGTACTCGTCATTATGAACAACTTTTACTATGGGTATAGGTTTATCTATATATATAAAATTCAAAGTCCTGACTGACTGACTGACTGACTGACTGAGACATCAACGCACAGCCTAAACCGCTGATCCTAGAGACATGAAATTTTGAGGGTGTATTCTTTGTGAAGAGTAGGTATCCACTAAGAAAGGGTTTTTCGAAATTCCACCCCTAAGAGGGTGAAATGGGGGTTTTTCGTTTGTATGAAAAATCTTATTCCTTGAGTTAGTAAACATGAAACTTGGCACGAATATTTATCTAAGTAAATTATGAAGATTGCCAGTTTTTGTTTTTCTAAACTACCCCCTAAAAGGGGATGGTGGGGTTTCAAAGTTTGTATGGAAGAATTTTAGCGCGCGGTCCGATTTACTCGAAACTCAGTATTTATACTTAAGATTGAAAGTAAAGAATAATGTGTATCAGGGTTTTTCGAAAATCTACCCCTGACGGGCTGACAAGGGGTAGTCAGTTTTACAGGGGAGGATTTTACAGCGTTTCTTGATTAACTCGAAAATTGGTATAAATAATCTTTGAGTCAAGTTATGAATACATCACAAACGATTTTTTTAAATTCCACCCCTGTGGGGGTGAAAAGCGGGGATACAGTTTATATGAAAAATCTTATTCATTTACATAGTTTAATAAACTTGAAACTTGGCAAGAATACTTGCCTAAGTAAGTAATAAAATTTATCATTATAAGTTTTTCAAAACTACCGCTCAAAGGGCGATATAGGGGTGTTGAAGTTAGTGTGGAAGAAATTGAATGTCAGTATTGACTTTTGTAATATGTATGTAAAGTTGTCGAAAATTTACCCCTGACGGGGCCAAAAGGGGTAATTCGGTTTTTTAGGGAGGATTTGAACTTGAAACTGTATGTTACATATTCACGCCTAAACCACTGAACTTCTGATTTGGCAAAGAGATAGATGGCATCCTGGGGAAGCACATACTATTTATCCTGGTAGCACGTTCCCGTGGGATAATTTCCGACATCCACGCGGGCGAAGCCGCGGGCAGAAGCTAGTGTTAAATAAAATATTTCGAGTTTGATAGACAGTCGCTCCAAGTAAAATACTGGTATTCAGCTGCATCCGTGGAATAATCGCGTAACACACTGAATAGCAAAGGCTTTCATTTTGACAGTTCAACAACATTCATTGCGTTATTTACGTTGTTGAACAGACATTTTTTTCGAGCATAAATGAAGCAATGGATTAGCAATATCCTTCAAAATGATTCAGGGTTAGACTAGAAGCCAACACCAACATAGTTGGGAATAAGCTCGGCTGATGATGACTTCGCAAAAGTCCCCTGTAACAGGGGGTAAACCAATAATCAAAACTCAGGATGCAACTGCTTTTTTCTTAACAGACATTATTTTTCTTTTCCTGCAGGATGCGGAGCTAACAGCTCCCACCGTCGAGAATGTCCGCGTGGTCGTGCGCGTCCGTCCGATGGACCAGCGCGAGAAGCTGGACGGTTCCTACAGCTGCGTTTCAGTCGACGGGCAGAACAATACCGTGGCTGTGACGAAGAACAACGTCACTGCTGCCGAGCCTCCGAGGGTGTATGCTTACGATGCGGTCTTCGACAGCAACACTAGCCAGGTATGTTTTTTTTTTGTCCTTAGGAGCAGACTTCGTGACGTCATGTTAGGAAGGTTGCATACGGCTTGTTTTTGTATAGCGATGCAGTGACGTAGGATACCGTAAAACTTTCAGTTTTTTGTCACACAATTAGGCGTATTGGCACATCTGACAAGCCAGTAAAATTGAGTGTATTGTGAAATGTTCAAAGGAAAGACTTATTTAAAAATATTTCATAAAAATAAATCGTGAATGTATTATAAATTGTAACCTCTCTTGAATGTACATAATATTATTAAATATCAATAAAATATAAAAAAAACCTTTAATAGCGCGGTTTCAGCATTTTTTCTTCAGTGTGCAGTTTTAACTCGTGCAGCATTTAGTATACTGTTTCGATGTGCGTAAAATCTGTATTTTTTATTCAATTTGACGTAAGTTTACGCTTAGGAATTGTAGGATTTCATATTCAAGCCTGAGTATGTACTAATTAATTTATTTTTTTGCACCTAAAAATGGTAATACATTCTGAAAAAGTAGATTCTGTCGAATTTTCTGCCTTTGTTAGTGTGGTTTCAGCAATTTTTCTTCAGTTTTGACATAATTATAAAAAATCCAGTTTTAACTCGTGCAGCATTTAGTATACTCTCTCGATGTACCTAAAAGCAGTATATTGTACTCAACTAACGTAAGATCACGCTTAGGAATTCTAGGATCTTGTTTTCAAGGCTAAAGTTTTTACCTTCTGATTCACACTTCACAAACGGTCCTTGATTCTCAAAACGTTAATCCTAGGTCATCGCCAATCTTTTTCTGTCGAATTTAGAACTTACAATGACTCCTTAAGTAAAATAGTTTATAAGCCTTGGCTGGAGTCTTTAATTTATTGAGGCAACCACAGGCAAGCCCGGTTGAACAGCCGACATCTCTTAGGTTGACTTGCAAGACGCCATAATTAAAAAAAAAAGTTGATAAATTACATATTAGCAATCTTTTTCCTAATTCTAACATACTTTGATCACCCATTTACGATCTAAAACAAAATACTTTTAATATTATACCCTGTCCATTAGGTAAACCATTTTTTGACAGTGGGCACTAGTGATTACAGCAACACACAATACATTGAAATACACGTAAAGTACCTATTATAATGTCTGTAAGAAGCCATAAATAAGAGAATTCAATAAGATAAGGCAGTTTATATATTTATTTTATTACGCATTTTAAAGTTAACTTTTACGTAAACTGGAATAGTTACGTTCTAAGACAGCTGTCAAAAAACGGTTAACCTAATGGGCAGGGTATTCGCCCTGTAAAAGTAATAAAACCTAGCCCATCATTTCTTACCGAAGGACCAATCGATATCTGTAGACTACGAATAGTAAGGCCGACTACCAGGGCATTACTATTTCATAATAATCGTCATTACAGAGTGCAGTACAATCACTTTTAATATTATACGAGGCTGGTTGATTGATCGATTTTAACCCCGTCCTCCCGTTCCACGCGTACGTTACTAGCTTTCGGTGGGGAAGTCGTTTTACTCAAATTCTAATTTCATGAAATAATCATTCGATAGGGTATTATGAATTTAGATTTGTATGATTGAGGAATTTTTATGTTTATAGTTCTATAACACAGGACAGTGAGGTTTGGAAGGAAAAAGGGGAGGCCTTTGGCCGACAGTGGGACACAATGTAATCTAATAAAAAAAATTATGGCCGCGAATCATATTTAGAATTAGATCAACATAAAAATAAATTGCAAAGAACGTTTCGCGGGCTACCCTGACGGGCTTTCGCTCTAATGAATGTCGTTAGAACAAGTATCCTAAGTACCTAGATTTATCTACAAAGCCATGGCGTCATTTCACTGTAGGCAAGCAATAAAAGAAAGTCCCCCTTTTCAGTCTGTAACATCAGCCTTATAATATTGACGTCACTTCTATTCGCGTCGATGAGTTAGCTATGTACATGGCTAAGTGATAAATTCACTTTTCCTTTGTTCCTATCCGGGAAGGGAAATAGGAATCTACTACAAGTTTCCTTGTATAGAAAAGTTACGGGCCAGTTTCCTTGTGTTCGATTAATCGTTTTATTAGATACTAGCTCGTGTCCGCGTTTGTCGGCGTGAATTTTCTTGTTCCTCCGACCCACCCATCGCATCGCATCGTCTGCCCGCGCGATTTATCGTCATAATCACATGAGACAGACCCCCAAAACGCCCGTTCTTCACCACCTCCTAGTGCTTTAGCTGGGAAGAAGAAGCCGAGTATAGTACCAAACTAATTCAGCACCCAAAATGAGTAACAGACTATCAATCAAAATCTGAATCATTTTTACGGAACGGTAGTAGGGTGTGATTGTGGAGCTATGTCGTAAACCATGCTCCACCTCCTATCCTGCCCTCTGTGTCCCAAAATATGCAGTCAAAGTGACCTCTGCGTTGGCACTGACGACGCCGTGGAAGTTTTGGGCCAACATAATTTAAAATTCAGCCGTGCTAGGTACACGAAAAAGAAGGTTTTGAAGGATATTACTAAGACATTGCTTCATATGTTTGAAAAATGTGTCTGCTCAACAACGTAAATAACGCAGTGAATGTTGTTGAACTGTCAAAATGAAAGCCATGCCTACTGTAAATGTGTTAGGCTCAATTTACACTGCCGTGGAACGGAATGGAAGCGATTTTTTTTTTGTACAAATCATAATGAACTTTATGTCAAAAGTGTAACGCACAAATTAGATACACATACGCACAGGTCGCGCATCTTCTGGAGAATTCTCTCGCATTCTCGGGAATTCCCGCAATAATAAGCTCGTATCTAGTTTGTACGTTGGACCATTGACATAAAGTTCATTTTGCTATGTACGAAAACTCGATTCCACTCCGAAATTGAGCCTTACGCAATTACCCCGCTGCAGTAAAACGAGAATTTGTATAAAACTGGTAGATAGTCAACCGGAACTAGGCACGGTAGTGAAATAGCCAACAATGTCGTCATTGTTGTAATAATTAATTCTCAAGGCTAAATTAATTTATGCTACAATTAGTACTTCTCTGTAGCATTGTACTAAACAGCTGTTTAAACGTTTTTAAAATTGAAACTCGACTCTTTTTCGGTCCATTCTTAAGTTGTACATAATAAGAACGCTTTTATCGATAAATCTGCTTGTTGAACACCCTTAGTAACTTCCTCAAGGGCGGTTTTCTCTGAAAACTGAATTGTATAAATAAACCAGCCGACCCGACGAACGACGTACCTCAGAATCATACAAAATGTATGAGAAAATGAATTAACTTCATTTTTTTTTTGTGAATTTTCCCGTTATTCTGCTATTCGGAGCGGAGACATATCCAACCAATCAAAGAATGTGTAAAAATCGGTCGAGTTGTTTTCGAATTATAAATGGTGTAACTAACCCGAGGCCTTTTCTCAGCAGTTGGATGATGCAGGCTAACAGTAACGGTAACCCAACTTATATAGATTTGTAATAGGTTTTTTTTTTTTCAGAAAAATCTCTTAAATCTACTAGGCACCTATTTTATTCTCTGTCCATTCTGATATTGTCTGCGTAAAAATGCGATGAACCTGCCCAAATTTAATACCCGAAGTAACGTTCTAGGGGCTAACTTTTAATAGTCTAAAAACTTGACCACAAAAATAATTTGTAACCGTTCTTTCTATAGCAACACAGTGTAAGCGTCCATATAAAACTTCGTACAAAAGATGTCTGGCCATAGAAAAAATTGTATAACCCCCCCGTTGCAATTTGAACGTACATGTACTGTAGTATTCTATAACGTGAATAATATCTCATGCAACGGGGTGGAGAAGCTCCCGGGGCGGGTACCACGAAACTAGGCCACGACCCGAAGCCGAACGCCACATAAAAAACCGAGTGCTACCGATCAACGTGCAACCTGTTACCAGTCCCATTGCGCTCTTAACCCCAGTCGCACCGCGAGCTCGTCGGGAGCGCTTCCGACTAAAAAATAAAATATTTCCGTACAATGTTTCTGCAGTGATTCTAACGCTTTATTGTAGTATTTCAGTGGTTTTTTTTGTCGTGTTTTTAGTAACAATAACAGCAAGAAATGAAGATTTTTTGACAATTTCGTGGGTCTAGTCCATCTTTCGTCTCGACTGGCGCTGCCTATCGCCTCAGTCTTGTCGAATGGTGGGTTAGATCTGTGTTCTAACATCATGAAAGAAGACTCTACGCTGAAGATGAAGAAGACTTCTTTGTTGTAACCTTTTTACTGTGTTTTCGTGTTTTTTTTAACCTTTTCTGCGAGAATATATTGCGTTGTTTTAGTTTTAGATGAGTTAAACGCGAAATGTTCTTATTTCAATATTTTGCATGAATTTTTGTATTGTGTAACGAAAAGTGTATTCATAAGTGTCTGTATTTGGGTCAGTCTTGAAAGAATCTTTTATAGTCGCTCTCTTGTGGAATATTATGCGGCACGTGCCGCGGCCTAGTTTTGTTATGGGTTGACCTACTTACCAATCATTGATTTCCAATATACCAAACGACGGCTTTGAAGTGCTTTCACGAATGACAATTATTGTTAGCATTTGTAAGGTTTGACTTCGAACTATGATAGATAAAAAAGACTGAGCAACAAAATAATCAATCCTACACAAAGAAAAAAACAAAATTAGGGTTACAAATTTCAACACCGTCACGTTTTTCCTTCACGCCAATTTTCATTTTACTCTGTCAACATCGCAGTAGTTTACGAAAACTAAAATAGAATGAAAACGTTACCCGAATGATGTTGTAACGTTTCCTACAGTTCTGGAATATATCAGAGCTGTGTCAGTGACGTAAGATTCTTAATGCATCTTGTAGTACGTCGCGCGTAGACTTTGTCTGTTTATATCGCGCTGGCTGTATTAGAAGACATTGAGAAACATAATGTAGTGCATCGGGGACTTGATGGCATCGGCTGGATGAAGACCGGAAGAATTGTGACATGAAATTTTACGATTTTTTCTTTGTGTTCTTTCAATTTAATTATGTAAACTGTTTGTATTGATATACAGATGTAGTCTCTATTGTGTATACAAACAGCATATTTTTGTAGTAATTTACAACCTACCATTGTATAGTAAACAAAGCTTTTTAACTACTGTAATTAGGTCACATTTCCTTTGTATGTCGTTCTATTTTTAGCTCTGATCCTGTGTTATGCCATAAATGTATGCTTCTCGGACTGAAGGACCAGCACAAGCGATGCCCAACAGAACTCTGGTTCTGCTTGAACGAATGCACTTTCTTTTGTAGATTGCTGTGGGAGATGCAGGCTGCTAATTCATTTAATATTCTTTCCTATTTATAATCAAGCATTTAATCTGTAAGCAGAGGTGACCAGAGCTACTTCTGTAGGTAGGATTTAAGAGTACAAAATTATCGTTGACTGGTGACAGGTTGCATGATCGACATATTCGTCATTATCTAATTAATATTCTTTTTCATCAATCTTCGGCATGTATTTGTTTGTAGTCAGAGTCACTCTCGAGTGCATACACTTAGCATATATGTTTTGCCGGACAACCAACAAAAATTTGTTGTTAGTAAGTAGCTTAACTTACTAAGGGAGGAATTTATGCAGTTTTTTTTTGGAAATTTTCGGACCATAACATTTTTTTTTTATCTCATTTCTTGCATTCGTCATGTCGTCTTGTGGCACAATAACTATGCTTGGTGGACAAGGGCCGCCATTTTGTGTGCAATCAAAATAATGTGACATTTTTTGGTCCTTTGTCCCTTTCAATATTAAATCGGTTATTCATATTCAAAGACGTATGTAGGTATATTTGAATTCAAAATCTCGGATAATTATGAAGTTTTGGGAACACAAACTCAATGACAAAGTTAAAATTCCTTTGCAACCGAAATTTATTAAGGACCTTTTTATTGCAATAAGCCAATCAAAAATCAACTAAGAGTACATATCGCTAAAGTACATAGTTGATTAAGTAGGTACCTAGCAATACATGTGAATTATCTTCTATCTTAGATTAGGTATTGAAGTATGGGTTTCATATTATGCATGACGCACGAATCAAATCGCCCTTTGCTGTGTTAATTATTAATATTTTATTAGGTCCCTTTAAAGAATTTTTAGTCTGAAATATTCATGGGGTCAGCTTCCAGATCGACCAGATGCGCGAAGGTGAACACAAACGAATGTGTGATTATTATGCACAGGGGTGAAACTCCATTCATAGTCGGGTTCATTTTCATAACAAAACTTGAATAGGTACATCATTACATTTATAAAGTTAAATACTCCCCAAAATATGGACTATGTGTAAGGTCATCTTCTGTCCAAATGATAATACGTTTTTAGCTTGAACATCCCGTCAATTTAAATCTATACCAATGTTATAAAAGAGGTAACATTTCTGAGTTTGTTTATAGGAGGTAAACTTCGAAACTTCTGCTCGGATTCCGAAAATTATATCACTTATAAGAAACTACAGTATTGCCCACTGTTATAGGATATTATATTTTATGTTAAAACAAGAGATTTCACGCGGACGAACTCCCATGCAGAAGCTGGTGAAAGATAAAGGACGAAGTTATCTGGTCCTTCGTCACCGCGTTTTGTCGCAAGTTCCGCAAGCAATTAACGACCTTAAAACACATGAATATCACTAGTTTGGTCACTATATTAGAGACAGGCATTTGAGATATTGATTGTCATGTTCTGGAACAACAAACTGAATGGCATACTCAACAAAGTTTAAATTCCATTGCACCAAAAACGTATTAGGTTGATTTTTGAGTGACCATTTGTAACAAAGGTTTGTTACAAATGGTCACTCAAAAATCAACTTAGAATACATTTCACTAAAGTAGAAATCTGATTGAGTGGCGATGGATTTAAACCATCTGAGATTATGAACACTGCTTTATTTTATTCGTAAAATAATAAAGACTATAATATACCCCTTTATTCATAAATGTTGCTTAAAGTTAAGCAGTGATTAGCGACTGTTTAACCATACATTTTTGACGTTTAAACGTTACTTAACTTTAGTCATCGTTTATGAATAAACCGCATTCGCACACAAATGTGCATAGAAACAAAATATTATGGTACATAGTCGGTTCATGTAATCATTGCATATCGAGCGAAATCCGAGGTTGAACGAAACGCGACACTGCTGACTATGCTGCGTTTAGATATATTACACGTTCGCGTTGTATGTGTATGATATTATGTTCGTAATAATTTGTTGTTACTTTATTCAATTGAAACGGATGTAGTTTTTGATGGGCAGATGTTTTAACTGTGTTTTTTTTTGGTACGATAAACCCTGGAATTCCCAATATTTATTTTATAATACAAGTCGCTCTATGTAATATACTGATACTTAGCTGCATCCAGCAGCAGGAAGTCGACCCCAATGATGATAAATGATTTTATTTCTGGAGAGGCTGATTTCTCAATCGACAGATAATTTTTATTCGTGGAAAAAGATGGACGTCTGACAGATTTTGTATGGATCAACTGTCAAAATTCTAAATTTTTCCTCTGATAAAATTATCTGGCATTGGAAAAATCAGCCCTAAGTAGATTTGTACAAACACTTTTACATGTCAATCATATTATTAGATGAGGTCGGATGACGACTCCTTAGAGCGGTTTCGCACTCCATCCGATCCGAATCCGAGAAATGACGGTCCGAAGTAGCCATAGCATAGTACAGACGCCAGCACATCAAGCTACTACAATCTGTCAAATTTCTTTAATAGATTTTGAACTTTATCGCTAAAGCATTAAGGTTCAATGTTGATTAGGAAAATTTGACAGTTTCGGGTAGCTTGACCTGCTGGCGTCTGTACCTCTATTTGTATGGTGGGGTTGCACACTACATCCGAACTAACTCCGTCCAAATTTAGAACATTTCCAATTCAGATTGAACTCGGATCTTGAATCCGTTTTTTTTTTGGTCTATCAAATACCTAATATTTATCGGACTATTTGGGGCTAGTTAACTCTTATAAATAAACTCATCCATTTATCCAAGAGTCCAGGCATCGGTTATCTAATTTATTTCATTAGAACAAAGAACTCCTTCGTTACCTATACAGGCAGGGACTAATAACGAATATAATATTAATTTGTATGGGGCAGGTACAGTCAACAGCAAAAGTAGATGATCAAAATCAGAAATTTAAAACTAATGAACGGAGTTTGCGTCAGAACTGTGTGGCGTCGAAGTGATTCAAAATGTCATACTGAGTGTCATACTTTAGAATCACTTCGACGCCATACATGTCCAGTTTAAGCTGACCTCACATTGTATAGTTTTTCCGTACAATGAGAAGTCAGCTTATACTGGAAGGCTTAATATGTAGTTGCCTACCAGTAACTATTGAGTCGTCGTCGTTATGATAAAACACACCTTATCACATTTGACACACTGCAATAACATCCATTTGTAACTTGCATCTTAAAACAAAGTCCTAGAAAATATTCCTCAAATTTAAATTAAGATACACCATAGACAGTTTAGACGTGATTAAAAACATGGCTACAAAAAATACGTCAATTTACGTCAGGCGCTGACTAATTTGACAGGACTAAAGTAACATTTATCTTCTGTCCTTTTCTTAATGAAATAGAATGAAAAAGATGCACTGAACTTAAATTTAGTTTAGTTTGTGAACAAGGGAATCGGCGCCACTGTCAACGGGTCAAATAAAGAAAAAAAAATCACGCGTTCTCGCTTCAAAACGTGTCAAATTACCGTCCTTACACTAAACAGTTTAAACCTACCCTCAGATTACTACTAAACGTAATTAATCTTCAGTTAAAAGTTACCAAACGGCACCTTATCAAAGAAAATCGCGACAAAAATTCACGCATTTCTAAAACCGTCTCCGATCCGTACGACTCCACGACTCTTACCCCCAACCCTTGGAAAATAAAGAAAATGGAACAAAAATACATTCCATGTCCAGACGGTAGGTACAAATTTCGCCCCCTAGGACGAACATACATACATACAGTCCGGTACAGTCACGTTACTGCGTGGCGTGTCTTGCAGTGGATCAATAGCGCAGCGCGGAGTACGCATGCGCGCGGCCCCACTGCCCCATTTTGTCAGCGCGCCCTTGCCACGCCTAGAAATGGCTTCGAATGTATTCAATTAGTTAATGGTATATCTAGTTGGAGTTTTTGAGGATATAGATGGTTTAATTGGGTAAGAAAGACAGGATTTTGGTGTAAAATGGGGCGAAATAAATTCGAAGACATCTGAGGGGCTATTCTCGTAATTTTAAGAAAGTTCAGTCTGAGGGGCAATTCTCGTAATTTTAAGAACGTTTACAGTCTGATCTCCATGGATTTCAGTCTCAATCTGTCAAAAAATACTTCTAATTTCCCTACATTTTGACAAGTTTTTGACATTTGTTTGACGCTGAGATGAGACTGGGACTAGATTTTGAACGTTTTAAATTACGAGAATTGGCCTTATATTAGTTTCAATCTGTCAAAAATCAACCTCTAATTCCCCTACTTACACCTAATGACAAGTTGAGATGAGATTGCGACTAGATTTTGAACATTTTTAATTACGGAAACTGGCCTGATGATATCGTCTAACTAACGGCACTGGGCCCGCGTGATAGATGACAGCCCATTCCCTATCATAGAGAGGATAAATATAGGCTTATGCTATGCTATGGAAGGGAAATATCCTGAAACACTTATTGAAATCTGGACTTTCATAATGGCTTTTTTATGGGTTAATCAATGTGTAACTGACTTGATGCATATTAAGAAAGTAGTTTGTTCAGAATCATTTACTGAATTATTTTTGAGATAAAAAGTTACCTGTAAACTTTTTATCCCTAAAATAATTAAAACTACGGTCACACTTCCGCTGTACAGTCAAAACAAACCAAAATGGATGAAGTACTTACTACGCTAGACCCTTGTACACACGGCTACACATCAAGCTATGCAAAACCAGTATTGGCTGACCGTTCATTGTAAGAAAATATCATACAAAGTGAGGCCAAGACAAACTGGTTTTGTATAGCTTGACGTGTAGCCGTGTGTACGTGTGCGACTGTGTGCGTGCGTAGATTTGTAATGTGACCACAGTTTTCTCCCACAATCGGTATAACTAATTTTATAAATAAACAAATGTTTTATACATAAAAGTAAACATTCAGTGTATATATTATTATTATAAAATAACCAGCGGACCCGGCAGACGTCGTCCTGCCCGGAAAACCAGAGCCACTTACCGGGTCCAATTGTGTTCTCAAACCATCGAGGAACCCATTGAAATATACACACTAAATTTGATACAAATCGGCCCAGCTGTTTAGGAGTTAGGTGACAAACACACGTACAGAAGAATTATTAAGATATTCAAATTGGGTTGTTTGGTAGTGTGCGTTAATTCCGGGACATGTTGCATACGGCACCTTAATTGCGTAACACTCGATCAATCGGAATCGGTTTCATTTTGACAGTTCAACAACATTCATTGCGTTATTTACGTTGTTAAGCAGACACATGACACATTTTTTGAACATAATTATGAAGCAATGGATTAGCAATATCCTTCAAAATGATTCAGATTGAGATTGATTGTGTGTTACGCAATTAGGGTGCTGGTCGAGAACCAATGTTTGCTTATGTACCCTTAGACTACGATATGATTCATAGACTGAACAAAGAACTGCATTTGTTCGCGTTTGGTTACATAGCAGAAATTGATACTAACATTTAACATTGACGCGTCTGCGGCACTAGCCTTTTCCCTATGTTGGGGTCGGCTTCCAGTCTAACCGAATGCAGTTGAATACTAGTATTTTACATAGAGTGACTGCCTATCTGACCTCCACAACCCAGTTACTGGGTAATACGATACCCTTGGTAAGACTGGTTGTCAGACTTTCGGGCTTCTGACGACCCGTAACGACTAATATGAAATGAAATTGTTTTGTAAATAGGATATCGGAACCACTTTTACACGTCATATTAGACGCACAAATTGTAACCATGAATTCAACACATGATTCCTAGAACCCTAGCGTAAACATTTATCGGCGGTTATAAAAAAAAAAATCTGTTGTTTCCTATAAAAATGCAATAACCTACGCGATCAAATGTATTGAATAGCAATTTTTTTCTCGTTCAGAATCATGTACTGTATCTTTAGTAGCAGGTTGCGTCAATGTCTCTGCCACCCTGTATTTTCTTTCAATATTTTAGAATTAATCTCTTAGTAAAATTGTTCATTATTCATGAGCACTTTCATCGCCTGAATTATGTCAATGATTTTAATGACTCCTACAGACATCGAAAAAAAAAACAACCCAGGGGTGTTTAAATTTTTCGCCGGTTAATAAAAAAGAAATTGCTGCCATTTTCGGATATTAAAAGAAAAAATTGCTGTCATTTTCGTCTAGAATCATGTGGTGAATTCATTGTTAGTTGGCCAGCCACCCTGTACTTGTCAGTTGTTGCATGTATAATTGAATTTCGCGGGCTACCTTAGCGCTTCACCCCTTACAAGATGCTGTTAGCAACACGACTATATATTCAACAGTTGTAACTCCGCATTATAGCATACAAGTTTTGATTTGCCAAAATGAAACTGGCCTTTTATGACCAGACCACCCTTTGTGCAGACCCCTCCGTCTCGCCAAAAGAATGGCCGCTGATTTAAATATTGTTTCTTTTATTCAAAACTCTATAGAGTTGCGAATAATATATAGTATACAGCTCTATAGAAACAGTATCCCCTTTTTGTCAGAGAACTCTAGTTTTATAGAACTAGGGTGTCTGCAGACGAAGTCAATGATGCGAGCTGCCTCGTTTGTACCCTTCCTTTTGATATTGAAGAATTTTTTTTTATAATAAGTCTGTGAAGGAACTAGTTTTTAACTAGTGTTTAATTCGATTAATAATATTGTGTGAAAGATTTGGTGAGAAAGGGGTGAATACTGAGATGACCGTTGAGAGAGATGAATAGAAGAAGGCACACTGTACAAACTTGAAAAAAATTGAGATAATTGTAAGGGAGTGATGATTAGATTACATTATTTGCTTTGTTGAAAGTTGACTAAAATAGCCGTTCTCATATTTTGTCATTTCAAAATCATTTACTTGCATAATGCATGTTAAAAAGGTTTTACAAGTATAAAAGGTACATTGTATTATAAATAACCTATTGAGGTGTGCAAATTAATATATTAGGTACAAAATAAATTTTAAATTGATTTACATAAAAAATAGACTGTCAAATTAAAAAAATGACAAATTATTATACACAAGTCAGATCAAAATTTCAATAATAATTATATTTTTGGTGCCATTTCAGATAAAATCGACTCATCTTTCAATTAAATAATCATTAATTGAATAGTAACACTATGCATCTAAGAATTCCTGCAAACATAATTTGATTTAAGTAGTTCATTTTGTGTAGGTCTGTGATACTTTTTGGCATGTATACTTTTGGTGCCATGCCCAAAATATACTGCTTTTTTATGACATCTTACGCATATTTTATTTTTGTGTCGTGCGCTTCTTAGATGGGTATAAAGATGTAGATTTGCTTTGACAAAGATCGCCATTTTACACACATCACAACCGACTGACCTGATTTACCTTAATTTTAAATCCTAGAATGGAATTCGCCGCCGAAGTGGAAAATTGGGCCAGCAACATATGAATAACTGTCGTGGCAGCAACACGAATAAGAAGAACTCCCATAAATATGTTCAACAGCAAAGAACGAAGGGTTTTCAAAATCATAAATTAATTCACTCACAGACAAACATAGTGTCTAAACCACTGGGTCCAGAACCACAAAACTTTGCACTAGAATAGAATACTCTATATTATTATTAATATTATTTAAATAACGTTGCCCCACACTAGGAATTTCTCCTGTATCGTGGGTGCGTTTACAAAGATTTAAACTCACATACACAAACAGCCAGACCCGGAACAACTACTTTTAGGTCATACAAATATTTGTTCCGTGCGGGAATCGAACCTGCGACACGCAGCGCAGCAGTCAATCGCTTAACCACTGCGCCAACCGGTACAATTATGTACACCATATAAATTACAGACATATGTAAATATAGAAATTTTACAAAGGGTGACGCCATGGGTCACAAGATTTCCTTGTATAACGATAGTGAGCACTTGGGACCCGCACTGGGCCAGCCTGGTGGTTCGTCCGCTCCTTTTTTTTTGTCTTTCGTTAGTCCACTCCTTCTTACATAGTGGAGGCCTGTGTGCTAGCAGTGGGAACATTATAGGCTGATTATGGAGCCCTTGGGAAGTATTTTTGAAAATTCATCTCCTAATTGGGTTTAAATAGAGGAAGACAGTTTAATCCCATCGGACACATGACTTATAAGTTGTGCCAGAAAGCCTTTTATACCGTTAAGGATTATATCGAGGACAAAAAGGCTTGGGATAGAGCTGCTTCCCATTTTTTACCTATTGAATGTTCTTATTTTTCTGTTTTGTTGTTGTTTTTTTTATATACACTTTGAAATTAATGAATTTTATATATAAGTTTCAAGCTCCATAAGTATCTAATTTGCAATATTGAACTCACTCACACAAAGGCTATACTGCCGCAGCCACTGAATAATTCCAAGCCCCTTAATTGCTTCTCAACAATATGGCGACATGCACTTTACCTCGAAGCCTCGAGGTGCCCCGAACAAAGGAACTAGGCGAGTACCTACTGCAGTTGTCGCTGAATTATTGACGAGTTGCGGATACTAATATCGATTTTACTGTGAAGTTTTTGAGGGCTTCTGACGTATGCTAGGTAACATTGTTGGAAAGACAGCAAGTCAAACTAACAAACCAATCAAACTAAACGCGATCAGCACAACTAAACCGCGTTTAAGAGCCGTCTTCTGATAGAATTATACACTCGAATACGTGTACAAATCACTTTATTGGTACACAACACACAGTAAAATAGTAATTGCAACCTTTCTATACGAGGGGTTATAATACTATCTGTATGAGGGGTGGCGCACTACACCCGAACTCAGTCCGTCCGATTTAGAACATTCCCAATTCGGATTGAACTCGGATCTTGAATTCGAATTCGGATCTGAGCTAGTGCGAAACCGCTCTTAAGGTACTCCTCACTATAATACATTCATTTTCATTGGATAACAACTAAGTTGTAAACAAATTGTTGTAGAGGACAAGTAAGTAGGTCTTTAGGTCAGCCTTATTGATTTTTAGTTTCCATGTGCCTTAGTACTATGCTGAAGTAAACAACCCTGAGACATCCTTGAGCGCTGGAAACTAGTCCACGGCCTCGGTCAGATCTTATTTGTTAACCTGTTAGCTGTTTGGCTGGGTCATCAGTTGGCATAAAATATGACAAGATGCAAGTATTAAATTGAATACCTTGTGTCTCGTAATGTTAATTACTTTGCAACCTACTATTGTATAGAATCAAGTTTTTCTAACTGTACACACAGCTGTGCTGCTGGGGAGTTTGTTGCGCCATTACGTTCCCACTGCTGGGACACGGGCCTCCTCCCGCTCGGTGATAGGGAGTGGGCCGTAATCCACCACGCGGGCCCAATATAATACCTAAGTATGTATGCAAATGATGAAATACAACGTCCTATATTGTATGCTTGTAATCAAAATCAGCTTGCAAGAATCCAATTTAGAATATTTATTTATTTATTTTTTTATTTAATTAAGGTTCACCAACAGTTGTTACAGACATTACACAGATACAAAGGAACATACAAGTAATTGTGTCTTAAAACTAACTGCACAACCAATTACAGGTAAACACCACATGCAAAATGCTCTTTAGAAAATATACTAAATTTTAAAGACTAGGTATACTTACAATTCTAGATAATTATAATGACTAAATACCTAAATACCAATATTAATGACGTCTGACAAATGTCGATATTGAGTCTGCGTGGACGTCAACCAGGTCGCTGCGTTCGTTTATGAGTTTGCACATGCGGGGTACAGGTGAATTAGCACCAGACACTGTACGGCGAACTGGTGGAGCCAAAGGTGTTATAGGTTTGCTAGGTGGTCTACAGGGTACTCTGAAATTGAACCTATATACCAATTGTGGGCAGTCGATGGTGTTATTGAGCAGTTTATATGCGAATCTCAGATCTAAGAGCTCCCTCCGAGCTTCCAGGGCACTCATTTGAATATTGTGGTCACATTACGAATCTACGCACGCACACAGTTGCATAAGTATAAGAGTCTAGCGTAGTAAGTACTTCATCAATTTTGGTTTGTTTTGACTTTACAGCGGAAGTGTGACAGTAATTTATGTATTTTTAATTATTTTTGGGATTAAAAAATTCCTATATTAAAAATGACAAATTGAGTCAGTAAACGATTCTGAATAAACTACTTTCATAATGTGCATTAATTCAGTTACACATTGTATACAAACTGAGTCTTTAATTCTTGTAATTGGTTTTAAACCATTTTAATTAAATATATGCAGGTGTGATGTTATGTTACAAATAGCATTATATTATCTACAACGATTCTGGGGCTATAGCTAAAATGCGCCAACACCGGAATGACCCAATAACCTGGATGCCCAAGTGGATTCACTGCAACCCCGCAACCCGCACCCACACCCCCTGGGGGTGGGAGTAGGGGGTGTAAGGCCGCGACCTGATATGACATAGTTTGTAGCTGTAGAATGTAGATGGATAAATGATTATTTTTGTAATGGATAGTAGAACTAGTCGTAATATTTCTAAGATAGGAAGGAAGTAGCAGCAATATTTTTTTTTTATGGTATTTAAGAACAGCTTACCTAAAGTCTATTCAAATTTATGTTTCAAATTGATGTTATTTCAAGTTAAACAAATATCAACTTTTTTTTAGAATAAGAATAAGAATAATGTTACTTAAGTTGATTTTAGAGTGACTAGCACTATTAAAAAAGTTATAAAAATGTTCGAAGTTGTAGCGTAAATTGAACTTCATTGCGTAGGAATTAAAGTTATTTTTCCATAAACTCATATTTGTTTACATTTTTGGCAAATTATTCACGAACGCAGTACCTCCTTAGTTTGTTTAAATACGGTTTAAGACATTTAGGCGGGGTCTTGGTATGTAAAGATTGTCACAGGCCTCCTCTCTGTGAGAGGGAGTGGGCTATAATACACCACGGGTACCAACCCGAGACATGTGACATCTACCAAGATGTCACATCTCTTCGAATTTTTGGTTCTAGGACATGTCGGTTTCCTCACGATGTTTTCCTTCAGCGTTTTGAGAGCAGTGGTTATAAATAATTTACACAAAGTAAAGCGCCTCTCTGGGTTCGAACCTACGACCTACATCTCGTGATTCATGGCCGTTACCAGTTGTACCACCACTCTTACCACTGTTTAATAAACCTATTTTTATGTTACTTTTTTTTCTTGTATTTTATATTATGAGTCACGAGCAAAAGTATGTGTACACTCGGCTTTATTCAAAAGCGATTTACTCCTTTATTTTTGAATGAAATTTTATGTTGTTACGAACATAGTATTTTCTAACCCATAGGTTTATGTAATGTATCGTATTTCAACGTTGCATTCGTTATTTCATGAAATAATCGCATTTGAAAGTTACTTACGAGTTGTACTCGTAAGTCGCAGCCAGTGGCCACCACTGCTCAGCAGGAGCAAATAATAAAAAAAAAACTTGTAACTGTCGTACAGCAGGACTACACATAGAGCCACTTTTTTCATACAAAGAACTTGCGTACTGCTGAGCAAAAAGTCCTTAGTTCTATTCCCAAATCAGTCAGTTTTAATAAGTGATTCCATTAGAAAATTGGGCCACCAAAGAGTGTTAATCGTCTGTAATCGCTGACTACCAATGGCGTATGCACTGACATGAGTCTGTAGGTGGTAACTACATTATCCAATCGCAGTCCACAGCCGGACAAAGGCTTCCCGAGTTGCGCCAGTACCTACTTACATTGGATCCCCCTCCCGCCCCCTGCAACTTGCCCCAGATATCTATTTGGGTCGTCGATTCATCCGGTTGGAATACATTTCTCTTTGTTTACACCTCTGCCGAACCCTTCGGGGATTACAAGCGTGATGTGTATTAATTTTTTTCTTATTTCATGGATCACAGAAAATTTGCAATTCTTTACGAGTATGATATCAAACTCAAAGTATTTATTTCAATTAAGTAAACCATTTATAGGCACTTTTGAATACAGTGCTGCTGGGGAGTTTGTTGCGCCACCTCTTCTTCCCAACGAAAGCACTAGGAAGAGGGGCGGGCGTTTTTGGGGGACTGTCTTTTGTCATTTTGACGTTTGAGAAGTGCTGATTCTCAGCCTAATTTGAATAAAAGACTTTTGATGAATTGTCAAAATTAAATAGTCGGCCAGTTTGTCCGAAAGTTGAAGCTAGTTGTCCATTCCAAAACGTAGATCTCTATGGAGAAGAATCGTAGCTCCCAAACGGCTGAACCGATTTTGATTATTATTTTTTTGTTCGAAACGTGACTTGTTTCCATTCTTTTTAGCAATGATTCATCTACTTACATAGTTTTTCATGGAAACAATTAGATAATGTTTCAAAGAAGTAGGATTTCCATAATTTACGCATATTTGAAGTGGGTTGTGGAGGTCAGATAGGCAGTCGCTGCATGTAAAATACTGGTATTCAGCTGCATACGGTTCGACTAGGAGCCGACTCCAACATACCTAGTTGGGCAAAAGCAGGCAGATGATGACAACGTTTTGAAACCTCATAATCTCATTTCGAATCGAATGGAACATGGGTCCTTTTTCAATGAAAAAGGGTTCATTCTAATTCATTTTTGCTTAACTGAGTAATGTAGATTTTATACAATTGTGATTATGGTATAAGCTGATGGCGCTCTAATGAGACTGCAGCCTTAGCTTAGGCGTTGCTACGAGATAGGAATCTGAATCTAATCCAACTGGAGCGTACGAGAACGCTGTAGCACGGAATTGCATATCACTGCACTCGGCGTGTATTCACTGCGAGGTTTTACGGGGTGGCAGGGACATCGAAGCGCGAACTGTAACCATGAATTTAGCACATGATTCTAGACCCCCTAGCGCATACATTTTTCGTCGGTTATCCACGCCCAATTCACAGTGATCTTTGGCCACTGACAGTCTGTCAAAATCATTGTGATCTTTATTCTCGTCACAATAAGGTTGCTGCTGTCAGAGGTAAAATAACTTTGATCGGACTGTGAGCTGACATGCCACGCTATTGAGCTCTCTTCCAGAATACACCAGCTGTAATACCTTTCGTATGATAGATGTTCTTAGAACAACGGTCAAACAACCACTCGATACGCTTCCGTACCGTATCGAACATCAATCAATATTATCGTAACAGTCCTTACGCTGTTCACAAGTCCAAAACCTAAAAATGTTGACAGTTTAAGGGCTGATTTTGAAATATCTGTCAAACGTCAGTTTTATTCCTTGAATAAAAGTTATCTGACGATGGAAAAATAATATACTTAATAATTTTTATTCGAGGAATAAAATTGACGTTTGACAGTTTCTGCATGCAATATTTCTTTCGACAGCTGTCTGCTGTCGGGGCAAAGCAAATTCGGTTCGGTTCAATATCGAAATGTGTCAATTTCGATACAATAGCCTGTCGGATGGTCGTGGATGGGCTTTTGTTCGCCAGCTAATGACGTAAAAAAACCTTGCGTTACATTTATAGGGCTTCGGAAAAATACCATACTTATGATACTGCATAGATACCATATGTATGTAGGCGTCCAAGCAAAAAGGGTCCAGTAGTTACAATATAAGTCAATTGATAGTAATTTGATTGAATGATGATCGGATTGAAAAAATATTAAAAAACTGGCACATAATTTTTTTATCAGACATTTGAAGTTGAAATTCTAAAAAAGAAAAAAATTGTAGATAATTGAGCATTTATTAAAATCAATTAAAATCGCGAAATGCAATTTTTGCACCCAACTTTACAAAACTTCTTATATCTCGGAAACTAAACACCGGAACTGGACCCTTTTGCTTGGACGCCCACATATTGGTATGTCAACACAGTCATATATTTCGTTTACACTAAATGCACATATGACCGTTGGGGTAGACGCGTTCTTGAGTGGTGACCGCGAATCGGTAAACGTAAGGTGGGACGCCCTCAGGCTAGGTGAAGCAACGATCTTCGCAGGATGGCTGGTAGCAGCTGGATGAGAGTTGCCGAAAATCGAGTTGAATGGCGTGCAACAGGAGTGGACTGCTGTAGGCTGATGATGATGATAAAATGCACAGCTAGCTGTATTTTTGATTGGGCATCAATCTAGGCTCTTTCCAAGGTCCAAGCGATGATGCAGTCGACGAAATAGAAGCATGTATTTTCCAACAAAAAAGGCTATACTCGTAACGATCCTATTGGCAGTGATAGGCCCTTTGACCGCACTTCCCCAAGACATAACTTCGTTTATCTTATTTGTGGTCCCAAAATACTACTTAAAAATAATTACTGTACCTATAGGTGGAATCCCAGTAATTGGGTTGTGGAGGTCAGATAGGCAGTCGCTCCATGTAAAATAATAGTACGCGAAAAAAAAATGAGCTGTTCCCTACATTTCTGATTTTTTTTTCGCGATTTCAGGTTTGGTCCCATAGTAAAAGTTGTTCATAATGACGAGTACAATGCCCTCTTAAGAGGTTGTTGGTGTTTTTCCAATAATCCTGTATAATATATTTATAGTTTAAATGGATTTTTGCGTCCCTTTATATTTAAAAATATTTATGACCACTGTTCTACCACTGCTCTGCATCACCTAAAGGTTGACTGGTAGAAAATGCCTACGGCATGAAGGCCGCCTAGTACAGACGCCAGCACATAAAGCTACTGCAATCTGTCAAATTTCTTTAATAGATTTTCAACTTTATCGCTAAAGTATTAAGGTTCAAGGTTGATTGGGAAAATTTGACAGTTTCGGGTAGCTTGACTTGCTGGCGTCTGTACATTTGTGTGCTTAAAGCATTAAATAAATAAAAAATAAACAACGTTCCTACTATCATAAGCAGTGAACTGCGGAGTGAAAAAGGTTGACCTGTTTTACATGGCTACGAGAATGTAACATCGAATGTTTTGGGTAACAGAGAGTAGAAGCATTTTTCAAATCACTTATGAATCCAAGGGCTCTGTTATAGCCATTCTCCCTTTGTTTGTGGCTGTCAGAAATTAATTATACTAAGGGCGGATTTTTCAATCGACAGATAACCTTTATTAGTGGAAGAAAGTTGACGCCTGACAGTTTTTGTATGGAGAAAGTGTAAAAAATTCAAAATTATTCCTCCGATAATATTATCTGGCGTTGGAAAAATCAGCCCTAAATCAAAAGCAGTCATTTATTCAAATTAGGCTGAGAATCAGCACTTTTCGAACGACAAAATTACATAAGACAGTCCCCCAAAACACCAGTCCTTCACCACTTCCTAGTGCTTTCGCTGGGATGAAGTGGCGCAACAAACTCCCCAGCACCACAGTTGTTGGTTCAGTTATAAAAAACTTGCTTCTATACAACAGTAGGTATGCAAAGTCTAGTTTATTAGGAGACAATTAAACTATTTGCCATAAGTCAGCTAGCCACGCCAATATACCAACAAATATAATGTAAACTATACAAAAACAAAGATGGGTAATGTTATAAATAAATGACAAAATTGATGCGGAAATATTCAGTTAACAATACGAAATTCAGTTAGTCATAATCGTAACTACAATTTGCTGATAAAAGTAACTCAATTTTGCACTTTTGATAACAGAATTGTAACAATGTTACTCTTTATTGTTATTATCAGCCTGTGTTGTCTGTCCCACTGTAGGGCAAAGGCCTAGTACTCTTTTTCCACTACGCTCTGTTCAAAGGTGCTAAGGACTCTTGATGAAGGAGTCCAGCTCATCCCGCCATCTCCTTCTGGGCCTGCCGTTATGTCGCTTGCCATGACGAGAGACCTATTGGTCGCCTGACACGCGGCAGATGTGTCCAGCCCAATTCGATTTTAGTGTGGCAGCTTTCCAAGTGACATGTTTGTGATGGAACGGATGGTCGTATTCCTAACACGGTCTGTTACTCTTTAGAATTTTTTTTTATATAAATTCTCCTGCTCATCTCAATTTATTTGGTGTCGGTGTAACATGTCTTTTTCTTCCATACTTCACTATTACTCGTCATAATGGTAGTCACCCTCTTTCTAACCATATCATCAATGATCATTCACAGTCTTCCCCTACTCTTATAGCCGTCGACATTCGTACTAAAACACACCTCACGGCATTTTCCTCATTCTTCCGCATCATAAGCGCATACCATGACAAAAATAAAAATCTACGCCGAAATTGCATCAAGAATATAATTTTACACATCGTCGTCGAGCGAAAACCGATGCTGAAAAATGAAGGAAAAATAACGCAATCGAGCGTGGTTGCCGTGCCGCGGCTTACGTTAGCTACAACGTAATACGACGGAGCGGCAACGTCGCGTTTTTGTCATCGTTTCGTCAGAAACAGTTGCCAATGCCTAGCATCAAGGACAGTATGTGTATTATGATAGAAATAATTTTAATGTTTGTTTAAAGAGTAGAAGACATTGTATTCTACGCGTTGCAAGTATTTTTACGTTGTATAGAATCGAAATTAACTGCAGGGAAATCGATAAAGTTGTCATGTAGGTTTTTATGTCGAGTATATTTCGAATTATATAGCATAACGTTTCCACTGCTGGGACACAGGCCTCCTATCTGTGAGAGGGAGTGGGCTGTAATCTACCACGCGGGCCCAGTGCGGGTTGGTAGATGTCTCATGTCTTCGAATTTTTGGTTCGAGGACATGTCGGTTTCCTCACGCTGTTTTCTTTTAACGTTTTGAGAGCTGTGGTGATGAGCAGTTCGATTTCCGAATGCAGGAAGTTCTTCTTGGGGTTTTCCATTACTTTGTCAGTAGGATCTCGGAGTCTGGATTTGTGTTTAACCTTTTGAACGCCATTGTTACGTATATTATATGTGACAAACGAAATCTTACCCTGAACGCCAACGTCACAAATATATGACAAAATACACGTCGCATCATATTATGAAATACTTAAACAATTTAAATCATTACTGGAATCCCTATTTTTTATGAAGTTCATTTGACAGAAAAAGTGGCCTGGCGTCAGGGGTACGGCGGTACGTTTATACTCTGGCGTTCAAAAGGTTAAAACAATCTGCCTAGCCTTTCCCAACTATTTATTTAACTACGTTGGGGACGGCTTCCAGTTTTACCGAATGCAGCTGAATACCAGTATTTTACATGGAGCAACTGCCTATCGGGCCCCTACAACCTAGTTAAGTAAGTACTAGATAACACGATATCCCTTGGTAAGAGTGGTTGTCAGACTTTCGGGCTTCTGACTACCCGTAAACACTGTCAAAGATCTACAAATGACACGGAGGGGTCCCGATATGTAATGGATGATCACCCATCCACGGACTGACCTCGGCAAGCCTTGCTTAACCTTGAAGATCGACCCGTGTGGTTGTTATTATTAAGCCACGAGGCCCTCCTGGATAGCCCCCTACTAAATACAATTATAGGACTAGACTGCCTAGTAAATGCAATTATAGGCTCCTACCTAATACATACAGTAAAATAAGGGTGTCTCTGCACCTCTGCCTATCTCTTCGGGGAAAGCAAGCGTAATTGTACATTATCTAACTGTTGAAATGGATAACGTTTTTGCGGCTTCAGGAAGTGTGTGTCACTGAATAATAATCAGATAGTTTATTTCCGCGTTTTGGAGTACATATGTTTGTACGTAGTGTGGCAATGAATACAGTACACACTGCATTTATTTATGTACATATTTACTTAGACAACCTACCTACGTAGTAATGATGTCAATTGCTCAACGCAGCACTGTCTTTAGAAGGCCAGTTCTCGTAATTTAAAACGTTCAAAATCTAGTCGCAGTCTCATCTCGGCGACAAAGAAATGTCAAAAATATCTAGGGAAATTAGACGTTTTCCTTCACTGTTTTGAGAGCAGTGGTGATGAAATAATTTACACAAAGTGAAGCGCCTGTCTGGGTTCGAACCTACGACCTAGAACTTGTAAGTCGCGGCCGTTTCCACTGGACCAACTCTTTGAAAGACTTACTACATCATAATATTGTATAAATATTTATTTTATTAAACGGGAAAGGAAATGCATTAAAGTCTGCGATGATTCAAAAATAGAATTCATTTTAATAATATATTCTATTGAAATGAAACTCGTGCGTCAAAATCGGTCCTATTGAAAAATCTAATTCTAATTCATATTTTAAAGGCATATAAGCAGTGCCTACCTCGATAAATCACCATAAGCCTGTTAATTACATTTTAGTGTGTGTGCCCCACAATTAAGAAACTCACAAAATTATGATACCTAACAAAAAACAAAACCTTCATACAAACCCGCGCGGCAGTAGGCAGTCGCCAGACGGCCTACTCGGCTCCCGTACTATTCGCACATTGTCATTGGTCTTTACTCGTTCAAGTTAATACGACAATTAAATTCCTGCCTACCTATTCTGAAAACCAATGCACGCCACTGGTCGTCGGCAAACAATGTCATAGGATAGGGTGTATTCTGGGGAAAGTCATTTATACTATAATATAAGAAATAATAAAGGCCCTAGCACACTGCCTTGGGGCACTCCATAAGATATTTGTCGTTCTTTAGATAATATGTATTTTATAACGGTTTAATTTAATCAACATGACATGATTATTCATTGTGTTAGTATGTAGGTATTTCTTGCAACTTCTGTAACTTATTTCTTGTGTCATTTTATATTTCTGTTTATATAGTTTATTACCACTTAATTTTAATACATTTCGAGCTTATTTTTTTATTTTTTTTTTATCCTTTAGGTTATCATTATCACTGTATTTGAGAATGTTCACCTGTTATTGCCTACTGTATAAACCCATGACTGTTATCTACTATTATTTGATATTTTGTATACAGAAGCTGTTGGTGTACCTTTGACACTGACCTGCAATTTGCAAAAAACGTAAGAAAATTTGAGTTTCGCTGGCTACCTAGCTCAGTCTCCTTTAAGGATCGATCAATCTACGGGTCTATTAAAGCCTCCAGATAGGCACCATCTAGTATCTAGCATACTATAAATAAAAACATGGAATAGAATTTGTATGAATTTACATGCCAGAAGAGTTAACTGCTGGTTGGTTGCTGCAATTTTTTTGACAGATAGAACTAGTGAGCAATTTTTTTTTTGTCAAAACTGATACACTTACGGTATTAGGTATAATACCTGTAAGAAGTCAAATAAGATCATTCAGTAAGATTAGGCAGTTTATATATTTATTTTATTACGCATTTTAAAGTTAACTTTTACGTAATCTGGAATAGTAACGTTCTAAGACAGCTGTCAAAAAACGGTTAACTTAGTGGACAGAGTATAATATAAAAATCCGAACTGCCCGTCCACAACTATCCTAGAGTACAAAGGGGCGTTGGTCCCCTCAGATGGTTGACCCAGTAACCCGGTTCAAACGTTGTAACGACTGGCGTGGGTGCTGTCAATGAAATGCAATCTATTTCAAATGCTCTGCTCATTAAAATATCATAATGTCGCGCCTGTATTTTCTGGGGAAGTAGGCAGAGGTTTATAATAAACACACTTTCGCCAGTTACGCGATAGGATAGTCTATTGCAGCTTTTTAACCGACGAAAAAAAAGGGGGGGGGTTCTCAAGTCGACGCGTATTTTTTTTTCTTTTTTTATGTATGACCACGCATAACTTTTTACAGAGTAGTCCGATTTTAACATTAACCATCATCATCTGCCTAGCCTTTTCCCAACTATGTTGGGGTCGGCTTCCAGTCTAACCGGATGCAGCTGAATACCAGTATTAACAGGCTGTTAACATTAACCAGCGGGGTAATTACGAAACACACTGTCAGAAGCAATGGCTTTTATTTTGACAGTTCAACAACATTCATTGCGTTATTTACGTTGTCGAGCAGACACGAACGAATATCCTTAAAAATGATTCAGATTGTGATTGAGTGAAGTGCAATTAGAGTGCAGGCATAATTATTGATTCTGGGGGCCAAGTCTACTCATTTACAAACGTTGCATAATCTATCAAAAACTCACAATGGCGACAAGCGCGGTCCGAGGGGGTATGCCCCCCCCCCAAATCATTCAAGTTGTCGAGAGTCTGCATGTTTTAGTTGCCTTACTAATTTACTACTTGGTGACCCCCCCCAACTCTTGGGCTGCGACCGCGCCTGACTGGCGAGATCATTGCAAAATTTGTAAGTTGTAGACTTAGGCCCCCCCGCAGCTACTGCGAATTTCCTAATGAAAAAATCCAATGAAACTGTCAGACATGTGATAGAATCCAGGATCCCAGCTCCTCAACAACGAGTAAGAATGGTGAAATCAATCAAATGCAAAAAAAAAATTTCATATCAGACTGTTAGCTTCAGAGATTAGCGTATTCAAACAAATGGTTTAGGTAACTAGTATAGTTTTTTTTTTTTTTTAAAAACGTTGCCTCACACTAGGAATTACTCCTGTATCGTGGGTGCGTTTACAAACATTTAAACTCACATACACAAACAGCCAGACCCGGAACAACTAGGTACCTGTGGGCAATACAAATGTTTGTTCCGTGCGGGAACCGAACCCGCGACAAGCGCAGTAGTCGATCGGTCAGCCACTATGCCAACCGTGTCGTCGTCAAAAGTTAAAATCAGCTCACCTTCTAGCAGCAGGGTTCAGTCTATTTATATTAGTTCTTTGTAAGAATACAAATATCGAGGCCTGCACCTCAAACTGTAGCCTGTAGCACCGCAGAGGATACCGTGCTACAGGAATAACTATTTAGTAATCTGTGCTACAGGCTACAGTTAGTTCTTTGTAAGAATATAAACACCGAAATAAAAACCTCTAAAAGCTTACAAATATTTAAAACTCAGTTAAAATCTTTTATTATTGACTAAATGTAAATCCGACCCTGCACCCTAATTGCGTAACACACGATCAATCGGAATCGTTTTCATTTTGACAGTTCAACAACATTAATTGCGTTATTTACGTGGTTGAGCAGACACATTAGGACACAGTTTTTGAACATATGAAGCAATTGATTAGCAATATCCTTCAATATGATTCAGATTGAGATTGATTGTGTGTTACGCAATTAGGGTGCTGGTTTATGTCTTTAATTTACCCACAAAATTTTGACTTATGAAACCTTCAATGTCTTGTTATTTACGTTAATTATTGTTGTCTTCTTTTAATATTTGTACGTGTCCGTACGCTCATGAATGTCATCATTATTATATACTTAGTTTCAATATTTCTCATTAAGTGAAATTTGTAATATTCTTAAACAAAAAACTAAATAAAAAAATCGAGGCCTTTCCTCTGCTGTGCTAATTAGGTTGCCAACGGCTCTAACTGAAAACCTGACCTAAATCGAGTGTGATCTTATATTTGTATGACGTTAAAGGCTGAGAGCTGGTTTTTAAATACTCAGATAACTTTTATCTGAAGAATAAATCTGACAGTGGCGCCGATTCCCTTGTCTACAAACTAAACAAAATTTAAGTTCAGTGCATCTTTTTCTCTCTATTTCATTAAGAAAAGGACAGAAGATAAAATATTAGTTTAGTCCTGTCAAATTAAGATACTCCATAGACAGTTTAGACGTGATTATAAACACGGCGACTTAAAATACGTCAATTTACGTCAGGCGCTGACTAATTTGACAGGACTAAACTAATATTTATCTTCTGTCCTGTTCTTAGTGAAATAGAAAGAAAAAGATGCACTGACTTAAATTTAGTTTAGTCGGTGAACAAGGGAATCGGCGCCAGTGTGACATATTCTCTAATACAAATGCTGTCAAATCTCAATATTTATTCCTCAGATAAAATTTGTCTGACCCTTGAGAAATCTGGCCTAGGTGAAGTATATCACCTTGCTGACTGCGTTCTCAACCGAGGTATTAATACAGAGCTACAGGGTCATCACTGAAATGTGAAGAATATGGACACCTTTAATAGCATTCCGTAGATATGAAGTTGAAATAATTCTCGAATAGTTTTTCATATCGACTTCAAGGGTTCAGTAAAATACTTAGCTGCAGGGTTAAAAACTGCACCCTGACTTTTCATAACCATAAACTGTACGGTAATATACCGATAAAGTATATGTTTCAAATTGATGTTATTTTAAGTTAAACAAATATCAACTTTATTTTAATGGAAATTAAGTTGATTTCAGAGTGACTAGCACTATTGAAAAAGTTATAAAAATGTTTGAAGTTGTAGCGTAAACTGAACTTTATTGTGTAGGAATTAAAGTTATTTTTCCATAAACTCATATTTGTTTACAATTTTGGCCCGAATGCGGGGTAGTTATGTGGGTGTACATATTCAGTGTAAGGTGACCTCATGACTTGCCGTAGAACAGGGGAACTGCTTTTACTGGAAATGTATAGCTTGATAAGTCGTCGTGCGTATCTCAAAATCTCTGTACCTTTACCAGAAACCCTCTCTCTCTCTCCTCAGATGGACATCTACGTACAAACGGCGTCACCGATCGTAGAACAAGTCCTGAAAGGCTACAATGGAACCATCTTCGCGTACGGACAGACCGGTACGGGCAAGACGTACACCATGGCCGGTAGCAACACTGCGCCTGAGTTGCGGGGGATCATACCGAACTCCTTCGCGCATATCTTTAGCCATATTGCTAAGGCTAAGGATGATGAGAAGTAAGTAACTACACCACCCTAAATGCGTAACACACTATCAATCTCAATCTGAATCCTTTTTAGGGTTCCGTATCTCGAAAGGAAAAAACGGAACCCTTATAGGATCACTTTGTTGTCCGTCCGTATGTCTGTCAAGACCCTTTTTCTCAGGAACGCGTGGAGTTATCAAGTTGGAATTAATGTATATCAAATACTCAGGTCTACTAACTGACCCTTGGAGCTGTGAAAAAATCAAACTTCTAAGCCAACGCAATCAAAAGATACAGCCGTTTATGCCGCAAATTTCCGCAAATTTTCCCGTGAACTCAGAATCTTGAAATTTGGTACGAAGCAACATCTTATAGCACAGATAAAGGAAAAATGGCGAAATCCGATTTGTAGTTACATACCTACTTTGTACGGAACCCTCGGTGCGCGAGTCCGACTTGCACTTGACCGGTTTTTTAGGATGTTGCTAATTGATTGCTTCATTTGTTCGAAAGATGTGTCTGCTCAACAACTTAAAAAACGCAATGAATGTTGTTGAACTGTCAAAACGACACCCATTATGAAAAAAATTAAATGATTTTATTTCTGTAAGGAGGTTTGTACAGACGCCAGCACATCAAGCTACTACAATCTGTCAAAATTCTTTAATAGATTTTCTACTATATCGTTAAAGAATTAAGGTTCAAGGTTGATTGGGAAAATTTGACAGTTTCGGGTTGCTTGACCTGCTGGCGTCTGTACAAACAATTTTACGCGTCAATTAGGTACTACTGATAGTGTGTTACGCAACTACCCCACGGGTCGCTAGTTTATTATCCTACTAATATTATAAACGCGAAAGTTTGTATGGATGGATGGATGTTTGTTACTCTTTCACGCCAAAACTCATCATCTGCCTAGCCTTTTCCCAACTATGTTGGGGTCGGCTTCCAGTCTAACCGGATGCAGCTGAATACCAGTATTTTACATGAAGCGACTGCCTATCTGACCTCCACAACCCAGTTACTGGGTAATACGATACCCCTTGGTAAGACTGGTTGTCAGACTTTCGGGCTACTGACGACCCGTAACGACTGTCAAAGATCCACGAATGACAGCCGGGACCAACGGCTTAACGTGCTTTCCGAGGCACGGAGGGGACTTGGTATGTGAAAATGGTCACCCATCCACGGACCAACCGCGGCAAGCGTAGCTTAACCTGATCGATCGACCCGTGCGGCTGTTATTACTTAGCCACAAGCCCCCTACTTTCACGCCAAAACTACTGAACGGATTTGCTAGTTATAACCTGGATTAACACATAGGATACTTTTTATCCCGATATTCCCACAGGATCGAAACTTATGCGGGTGAAACCACGGGGCGCAACTAGTAAAGCATAAAAACAAAGGAAATTGCCCTTCATTGGTCTAGTGGTCGTAACTTCGTAAGCGCTACTGCTGGGCATGTGGTCCTGGGTTCGATTCTCGGATCGGGCAAAGTGTTTTTGAGTTTTTCCATCAGGAATTACTGAGTAGCAGTCCGGAGTCTGACTTTGTGCCCGGTTGATAGCAATAGCCTCGCGTCCTGGGACTTTAACAAAACTGGAGAAACGTAGGTCACGTAGCAAAAGTATGTATACACTCGGCTTTATTCACAAGCGATTTACTCCTTTATTTTTGAATGAAATTGTGTGTTGTTACGAACATAGCGTTTTCGAACCCATATGTTTTAGCAAGGTGTCGTATTTCAACGTTGTATTCGTTACTTCACAGAAAAATTGCAATTGAAAGTTGCCAAGTGTTGACATATTGATGCTCGTGACTGTACTATAGGAACACCTCTGCCTGACCCTTAGGGGAAAACAGGCCAAAACTTCTGCATTTTTAAAGCATAAAAACAAAGGAATTTGCCCTAAATAGCACAAAGTAGAGCCCACACCCCACTCCTCCCATAATAATCCGCCGGATCGATGGGCGATCGCAGTCCTCCTGTCGACGGGTGACCTAGATACAGGACAGATATTGCAAGCGAGAACTATACTTGCACGTCGTTTGAATTGACGTGGAGTTGAGACGACTTGAATTTGTAACAATTTCAGGCGGTTCTTCGCAAAAGAACGGCCTCCCTATGGTCTCGGGTAAAGGGTAGCACGAACACGCTTCTGGGGGCCTAAAAAGGCCACTTTAAGCAATACTTCTAATAGCTATTCATTTCCTGAATTCCCAGCAGATCATTAGCAATTCCTCTAATTTTCGTTAAATGGTTACAAATAATAGTTTAATCATCTACAATTCATTTCAAATCAATCATATTTGGTGTAAACATTGGTGGACCATTTTACGAATTCCCAATTTCCCATACAAAACTGTCAAACAGGTAAATTTCCTGATATGAATTGCACACAGATCATTATTACGAATTGTCAGTTTGTGACCATTTTACGATTTTTAATATGATTCATATTGTTATCCTATTATGATTCTGCCAAAGTGGCCTTTTTAGGCCCCCTGAGCGTGGTGTCGGACAGAGTGGACAGCCAAATCATGAGGCATTGGTCGCACATGCATGTCCAAACTAATAATTATTTTAAATTTCACTAACATTGCTATAAGTAACTACTTAATAACATAATATGGACTTGTATCAATTACTGTGTGCTTAGTCTGAAATAAATATTTTCAATTTCAATTTCAATAAAGACTTTAATTAGGTATTATTACTTTTCCTACACCTACACCTACACAAATAAAACTAAATTAAAGAACACAAGACTTTGAAATAAATTCTACTATCTTACTAATATTATAAACGCGAAAGTTTGTATAGATGGATGGTTGTATGGATGTTTGTTACTCTTTCACGCCAAAACAACTGAACGAATTTGGATGAATACATAATGCATCTTCATTGTTGCCTAGGTTCTTAGTATGCGTTACTTATCTGGAGATCTATAACGAGGAAGTTCGCGACCTCCTCGGCAACAACCCTCACCAGAGCCTCGAGGTCAAGGAGCGCCCTGATATCGGCGTGTTCGTCAAGGACTTGACAGGTATGATGACTTTGATGGTGGAGATAACGTTTGAAAAGGACGTTGGTATCTTCTTGATTTTTCTCATTGCAGTTGTAACATTTTTTTTTTACTAGCCTACGCTGTCTCGCTCTTTGGCAAAGTGGAGGCCTTTGACGCTCCTTCCATCTTTCGCGAGCCAATTATACCTACATAATTATGTGTAACATAAAAAAACCGGCCAAGTGCGAGTCGGACTCGCGCACGAAGGGTTCCGTACCACAAGAAAAAAGCACGTTCCTTGTATGGAGACCCCCCTTTAATTTTTTGTTGTTTTTGTTCTTTTGGTTTTTTTATTTTTACCTATTGGTCCGAATTAAAAAGTTTTATTATTATTATAACAGTCACAGTACTGTAATACACATTCTGTGAAAATTTCAAGAGCTTATCTATTACGGTTCAAAAAGATACAGCCCTGTGACCTGTGACAGACAGGCGGAAAGCGGAGGCTTACTAAATAGGGTCCCTTTGACGCCCCTTGGGTACGGAACCCTTTGGGTACTTCACACTGAAGAATACCAACATTACCAACGTGATGTACAACACCAAATTTGATCCCTCAGGTTACGTAGTCCACAACGCAGACGAACTCGAAAAGATAATGGCGGTCGGCAACAAGAACCGTCACATCGGTGCCACGGCGATGAACACCGAGAGTTCCCGATCTCATGCGATATTCTCCATAACGGTGGAGAGCAGCAAGAGAGGGAACGACAATAAGATGCATGTCAAGATGGGGAAACTGCACCTTGTTGATTTGGCGGTAAGGTTCCTTTTTGAATGGCAAATAACTGATTTTATCCATCACTGTCAACTCAAGAGTAGTAAACTAAGGAGTGGCAATAAAATGCATGTCAAGATAGGGAAACTGCACCTTGTTGATTTGGCGGTAAAGTTCATTTTAATGAAATCAGTAATGTGGTAATTCCACCCGACACAAGATATAGTTTTTAATTAAAATTATCGCTTGCAATACTCACTATCTAAGCTAAATTCAACGGCAAAATATCTGCCAAATTTTGTATCACTTAAGAACTCTATGTTGGTAATATTATTCTTGCAAAGTCGGTAACTAATTTCAACTGTATCTTCTTCTCCACAGGGTTCAGAACGCCAAAGCAAGACACAAGCTACAGGCACCCGTCTGAAGGAAGCGACGAAGATAAACCAGTCCCTCTCAGTGCTGGGCAACGTGATCTCCGCGCTGGTCGACGGCAAGTCCACGCACATCCCGTACAGGAACTCCAAGCTCACCAGGCTGCTGCAGGACTCGCTCGGGGGCAACTCCAAGACTGTCATGGTAAGAGAAATGTGTTGGAATTTTTCTAAAACGGGGGAGGAAGAGGATACAACCGATCTCCGGGTCTAGTCTGCAGGTGGCGGATTTGTGGAGTCCGTCGCCCGAAAAGAGTCGGAGATTCTGAAGTCAGTTTAATAGCACACCGGTATCGGGAAGAGGGTCCATGCTACCGGTGGTCAGGGCTCCTGAGAGAGGAACCTGAAACGCCGTGTCCAGAGGTACCGCTTTCTGGATCAAGCCCTTGATCCGGCTGCCTAACGAGAGCCTCCTCAGGTGTTGGTCGAGGCTTTGATTCCCGAAAACACTCGTAGACTCCCCAGTCTACGATTCGCGTTTACTACCATCGGTCGCCCAGAAGACACAATTTTTGGACAAAGGCGATTAAATAATACATTTTTTTTTCTAAATACTTCCTCGAATAACGGAGATTTTTATCACAATTTGTCGATCGAGTGGAGTTTTTTTTTATGTAAGTACAGACGCCAGCAGGTCAAGCTACCCGAGATTGTCAAATTTTCCCAATCAACCTTGAACCTTAATGCTTTAGCGATAAAGTTGAAAATCTATTAAAGAAATTTGACAGATTGTAGTAGCTTGATGTGCTGGCGTCTGTACCAATGTCAATTTGATTTTTTCTTATGAATAATGATATTCCTTTCACAGATAGCAACAATCGGACCTGCAGACACGAACTACGTGGAGACGATCAGCACTCTGCGCTACGCCAACCGCGCGAAGAACATCGAGAACAAGACGCATGTTAACAGCGAGCCTGGAGACGCGCTGCTGACTAGGTAAGCTTAAACATAAGCTACGCATAACGCTTTTGAACGCCATTGTCACATATATGTGACAAACGAAATCTTACCCTGAACGCCAACGTCACAAATATATAACAAAATACACGTCGCACCATATTATGGAATAAACAATTTAAATCATTACTGGAATCCCTATTTGTTATGAAGGTCATTTGACAAAAAAAGTGGCCTGGCGTCAGGGGTACGGCGGTACGTTTATACTCTGGCGTTCAAAAGGTTAAATAATATAAAATTTCGGACCACAAGTGCTCACAATCCATACAGTATTATACCCTGTCCATTTGGTTAACCGTTTTTTGACAGCTGTCTTAGAACGTACATATTCCAGATTACGTAAAAGTTAACTTTAAAATGCTTGATAAAATAAATATACAAAGTTGATACGACAGAGGGGCTTTCCTATAAACTGCCTATACCAGGTACCATTTTCAAGCTCTGTACCAAAAATCAATTAAATAGGAGCAGTAGTTTAGTCGCAAATGTAATTTAAGCGTCTTTGTTTTACATTTATTACAGATTCCAACAAGAGATTGACCAGCTCAAGAAACAATTGGACGAATGCACGAATGGTAAACCGTCTTTTTTTTTCTTTTGCCTATTTTGTGTCCGCTGTTGGGCCACAAGCCTCCCCTTTTTCCTTCCATACCTTTTTTTGTGCGATCTCTGGCCATGTTTGGCCCTGCAAACGATCGGAAGGCCAGTTCTCGTAATTTAAAACGTTCAAAATCTAGTTGCAGTCTCATCTCAGCGTCAAACAAATGTCAAAATGTAGGGAAATTATAGGTATTTTTAGGGTTCCGTACCCAAAGGGTAAAAACGGAACCCGATTACTAAGACTTCGCGGTCTGTCCGTCCGTCTGTCCGTCTGTCGGTCACCAGCCTGTATCTCAAGAACCGCGATAGCTAGACAGTTGAAATTTTCACAAATTATGCATTTCTGTTGCCGCTATAACAACAAATACTAAAAACAAAATAAAATAAATATTTAAGGAGAGCTCCCATACAACAGACGTGATTTTTATAGATAATGGTACGCAACCATTCGTGCGCGAGTCCGACTCGCACTCGGCCGGTTTTTTGACAGATTAAGACTGAGATCAGACGGTGGACGTTCTTAAAATTACGAGAATTGCCCGCTTCGACGAGAATTCTCCGTAGTCTACTGGTCTCCTTCAGGCGTCCAGTGAGTGACGATGTTTGCCCATCTCTCCGGGTGCATTCGTATAGACACTATTTCCCAAACTAATAGTTTTGCTTACTAAACGTAGCTTTAACAACGTCTTTATTTCCCAGATCTATTTTAAGACGTACTTTACTCGCTTAATACGGGTACTACTTCGTAATGAAAAATATTAAATGTCTTTCTCTGGTACGTATTTATGCTGTGCCGAATTTCGATGTAATATATATCCAATAGTTTTTGCGTGAAGCTCAACCAAACAAATAAAAATGGCTTCGCTATAATTTATCAATGTAACTATTTACGCTCACAGAAGAGGTAGAAGAAGAAGGCGAAGAAGAGGAGCTGTCAGAAGAGGAGTTATCAGACGACACTCTAACAGAACCCGAGTCCGACGTCCTCGACCCAGTGGAGAAGAAGATGAGAAGGAAGCTCAGAAGAGAGGAGAAGGTGACAGAATATATTATTATATGATTTTAGTGAGTTTTGGGTAGTCAGAAGCCCGAAAGTCTCCCATCCAGTCTTACCAAGGAGTATCGTGTCGCAGTATTCAGCTGCATCCGGGTATACTCAAAGCCGACCCCAACATCTGTTCTTTCTAATGATTCAGTCAAGAGCTTTGCTAAAGAAAATGACAATTATTAAAAAAAAACAGATTACGTCAGACTTGCTAAAATACGTGTATATTCCCCGATGGAGTAGACCAAAGAAGTGGCACTTAGTGCTGCATATATGAGAGGACGTGCAATCGGCCGCACTTGGTGATGGGGCCCGCTTGGCATGGCGGGTGGCGTACATGTATCTCTCGGGCCCCCGACTAACGGTAATAGAAGGAACAGTCCGACATTTATAATGCGACAGGATGAACCTTAATGTAACATAATCTATAGTGGTGTACCTTTCGTTCAGGAGAAGCTGAATCGAGAGAAGGCTCATCTGGCGCGCAAGGTCCTCGAGGAGAAGAAGGCGGAGCTTCAGAGAACCAAGTGAGTTTACATCGTATTTTTGAGGCGACTTTACAAGAGGTTATGCAGATTCTACATATTATGGCACACTTGTTGTATGCTACGAAAGTTATGTGATACAGGATTAATTTACCTTTTTGTTTTTTTTTTTTTTTTTGTTATTTGTTCTCTGTCTCAGGATCGAAATTACACGTAATAATTTGGATACTTGTGGTTGATATAAATTAGGGTAGTAGGGTAGTTTGTAGTGTTTAATTTTTTTCTGTATCTTACGTACAACTTTCGTTTTGCATGCTGGCTTTTGCATTACCTTTAAGTGATTGTACACTATTGTTTATCTGTTTTTGCTTGTTTTTTATGCCCATAATTGGTGTAAACAATCGTTGGTAGACCAATAAATAAATAAAATAAAATAAATCACATAATTTTTGTATCCATACAGTACAAACTGTAGCCTTGTCGGGTGTTTGAAGCTTATGTCATAACGTAATGTGGACTTTATCGCCGCAAGACAACGGGTAAATTTGTATGGAGCCAGCCATCAGATAAACATATTATATTTATTATAAAGCAAAATGCACAAAATCCACCATTGTGCATAACGTTTTTATTATAGATTTTATAATTGAGTCAGTGTATCCATTAATTCCATACGAATTAATTCAAGAATATGACGACTAAAGTAAGATTATTTTAAACAAAATCTAATAAAAATACCTCTCCCTCAGGAAACAACAAGAAGAACTCAAAGACAAGCTCCAACGCCTGGAATCCAAAGTCCTGGTCGGTGGAGAGAACCTTCTGGACAAGGCTGACGCCCAAAGAAGACTTCTGGAACAGGCAGCCCGGGAGCTAGAGTTGAGGAAGCTCAACGAACTGAGGCTGCAAGAAGATCTCCAGAAGAAAGAGGTAGGGAGTCACAAAATTTGGAATATTTTCGTAACTTCAGGAACGTTACGAAAATATCCCAAAAACGTCGCATATTAAATTTCGCAAAATGTTGAAAAGCTACAAGATAAAATAATAAGTCTTTTTTTTTTTAATTTACAAATCCTCGTCAAAACAACACAATCCTCTTTGATCTAGTGGTCGCTATTGCTGAGCATAAGGTCCTGGGTACGATTCAAAGGTCAGACAAAGGGAAACTACGTCATCCAATCGCAGTGCACAGCCGGACAAAGGCTTCACGAGTTACGCCAGTACCTACTTACATTAGACCCAGCCCAGATATATATTTAGGTCGTCGATTCATCCGGTTGGAATACATTTTTTTTACACCTCTGCCGAACCCTTTGGGAATTGCAAGCGTGATGTTATGTTATGTTTTTCAACTTAAATGAATGAATGAATGATATATTTATTTGCAAGAATATAGGTAGCTGGTTTCACTATATTCGGCATTTCTGCTGTGCAAATATTTAGATTTTACATCTTGGTTATATACTTATCGCATGCAGTACACATTTAGTCATTATCAATAATATAAAAAACTTACAAATTCTAGTACTTATTACGAATTAACATCATCCCATCCTTCACAGGCTGAACGTTTAGACCTAGAAGAACGCTACTCGAGTCTCCAGGAAGAGAATGCAGCCAAGACACGGAAGTTGAAGCGAGCAGTGCAACTCCTGAACTCCGCGAAGGCAGAGTTGGCTGACCAGCAGCGCGAGCAGCAGAGGGAGATGGAGGGGATACTCGACAGTGTGAGGGCGCTGAAGAGGGAGATTCAGTTGGCTGATCTTGTGCTGGACTCTTATATACCGAAGGAGTATCAGGTAGGGATAGGGCCCAATTTTGTTCAACGTTTTTCTCCATGCAGCACGAAACGCAAACGCCGAAGCCGACAGGCACATTCATTATTTTGTTGGAAAATATATACAATATAAATTTCCTAAAAACAAAATATTACTTAGATTTATAATTTACCCCAATAATGCATAAAAAGAGTGCCTAGTAAAATTTATGCAAACGAATTTTAATTTTATAATTAAAAAAGCGTGGAGTGCACTCATAATTTACTCGTAAAGCGCTCCCCGCTTTTGAATTCAATTGAAATGTTTATCATTTTTAGTGCGTGATTTTTAAACTACGTATTTTTATTATTTATTTTACTTGCAGGCTCTAATAGAACAGTATGTGCACTGGAACGAGCAGCTCGGCGAGTGGCAAGTCAAGTGCGTCGCCTACACTGGCAACAACATGAGCGCGCCCCATCACAACGTGCCGCAGCACACTCACACCAAACACGTACGTACATATAAAAAAAAAACAAAGATAAAGATCATCATCTGCCTAGCCTTTTCCCAACTATGTTGGGGTCGGCTTCCAGTCTAACCGGATGCAGCGGAATACCAGTATTTTACATCGAGCGACTGCCTATCTAACCTTCACAACCCAGTTACTCGGTAATACGAAACCCCTTGGTAAGATTGGTTGTCAGATTTTCGGGCTCCTGACGACCCGTAACGACTGTCAAAGATCCACGAATGACAGCCGGGACCAACGAACTAACGTGCTTTCCGAGCCACGGGATCTTGGTATGTAAAGATGGTCACCCACCCACCGACCAACCGCGGCAAGCGTAGCTTAACCTGATCAATCTTTCCGTGTGGCTGTTATTACTTAGCCACAAGCCCCTCCGTACATATAAAGGCTATCTGGCATTGTTAAAATTAGCCTCAAGAGGGTTCGCACGTCGGACGGTGGATGCGTCGGGGATCGTCAACGGACAATAGTAGATAATCCAACATTCAACCTTACACACTCTTACTTGATTACACAGACACAGAAAGACTTACTTAGACTAATAAATGTAGTTATTAAATTGGTAATTTTTTATTTGTATTTAGTACCTACTGTAGGATATTATTATTTAAAAAAATAAACTAAATATGGACAAATAATCAGCTGATCGCTTAGTATGGGGATGGCCTGAAACACAGGTTTTTATTAACCTAGCTCAGGAAGGTCGCCACAAGTTATAATGTCAGTACCAATGCACCTTTCATAGGTAATTAAAAAAGTATAAATTAAACTAGCTTTTATTATTAGTATTTAAGCCAATCTGTTAAAAACATGGTATTTATAAGTTTGTAAATGTATTACTTTGTAAAAGGACCTAAATAAATTGAATTTATTTATTTTATTTACGCCAGACGCATCTTCCATCAAATGTGCGGCCACCTCAAGTCCTCCAGCATATTTTATGAGTACTAAAGACTGCGTGGCTCTAGTATCGGCAAGCGAGTATATATAAATAGCTATAAATTCTGTCTACACCGTTAGCGAATCATTCGTAAAGTTATCCTACTATCCTACTAATATTATAAACGTGAAAGTTTGTATGGATGTATGGATGTTTGTTACTCTTTCACGCAAAAACTACTGAACGGATTTGGATGAAATTTGGCACACATATGGTTTATAACCAGGATTAACATATAGGATACTTTTTATCCCGATATTCCCACGGGATCGAAACTTATGCGGGTGAAACCGCGGGGCGCAGCTAGTCTCAAATAAATCGCCATATACATAGGCTAAGCTATTTTTGTTACTAACACTACAGACCATTGTAGTCTGAATTAATAAAGATTATGATTAGTGATAAGCTGTGCTGCACCATTATGGCGCATTGGGTACGTTTACATGTACACATACCCGGTGCGTCTGGTGAGTGCAGCAGATATATGAATTAAATCTTGTTTTTCTATTGTTACTAACATATCATAAAAGTAGTGTGTATTGTATTGTATAGTGTACTAACATCATATGGACCAAGGTCTGAAATGAAGTTGTTTTATTTTTTTATAAATTACAATATGTCTCGTTTATTTCCAGATGGAGCCCCCAGACCTGTCCGACCGCTACCTCTCGTACGGCAACGTGAGCAGTCGGCCGGCGACGCGCCTCGCTCGCCCGCACACCTCCGCAGTACCGCGACCGCACACCGCGCTGCGGCAGCGGCAGTAACTGATCACGCTTATTTGGTCTTTAGGGGCAAAATAGCAGTAGGCAGCGGAGTAGAGAAGAAATATGGCTATATTTTGCAAGTAAATGATGATCGTATTAACAAGGATATAGCAGGACGGTCTTTTAGAGGTAGAACCTTGTTTCTGTCAGCATTTCATCAATTATACCCTGTCCATTTGGTTAACCGTTTTTTGACAGCTGTCTGAGAACGTACATATTCCAGATTACGTGAAAGTTAACTTAAAAATGCGTAATGAAATAAATATATAAACTGCCTTATCTTATTTATGGCTTCTTGCAGCTTATAATACCGTACGTGTACCAATTAATGTATTGTGTGTTGCTGCAATCACTAGTTCCATCTGTCAAAAAACGGTGTACCTAATGGACAGGGTATAGGATTGTTTACTAAACATCACTTCGTAATTCGGACGGTGTCTCGTTGTAAATCCACGATGATTTACTTTGATGAGTACACTTTCGTATTGTGTGCGGTCACTTGAGTGAGGTTTTAAGTGAACCAGAACTGAGTCGTTACTGTTTGTGCAATATGTGGTATTTGAAGGACGGAATGAGGAATGAATTTATGTTTTAAAAGGGAAATTAACTAAAAAAAAGTTGAAAAAAATTATCTAATCTTAAAGCATACACAATAATTAATAAAAAATGTACCCCATGTATGTACGGTCCGTTTACAGCTATTTTGCATTACTGTCACAATCAGTGATTCTTATTGTCGTGTTAATAAGGTTGCTATTGGGTTGCTACTTGCTATCACTGGAAAGTCTGTCAAAATCACAATGATCTTTATTTTCGTTCCAATAAGGTTGTTATTTGTTTGCTTCTGTCAGAGGTAAAATAAATGTGAAAGGGTTGTACCGATCTCATCCTATCGCAACTATGTTTATAAATAAGGTTTTATTTTGGTAAAGTTGTACGACGTTTTGGGCCTGTTTCAATGTCTAGATAGGCACTGTCTACCAGATAAATTGCAAACTGGACCAGAGTTTGTGTCGAATTTTCTGACAGATAAGTTAACGAGATTTATCAGGAGGTGAATGAAACAGGCCATTGTAGAAGAATTGGGTATTTTTATACTAGTTAAAAAATATTAACAGCGTAATCAGAAATTAATATTATTGAATATATTCTTCTTGAATAAGTAGGTATCGATAAAATAAATTTAAAACAAAAAAAAAGCGCACTTGCCAAGAAAAAAAAGGAATTATTTTTAATATTAATGGTTCTCAATATTGTAATTAAATTACTAATTACCTTTTTTTTAACATCACAATGAAATTATTTTTGTATTTTTTAAAAATATTTTAGAAATTAGTATTAAAAAATCGACAAAATTCCATGATTTTATGCACGCTTGTTGATTGTGATATTGTTTTTCAATTAATTTTATATTAGTTCACAAAAGGCGAATTTAATACGACCATCAATGAATTAGTGCGGCCGTCGAGATAATGCGTTCCCGGTTCTTGACACCTGTAAGCTTCATACAAACGAATAAATACGTGTTTTGCGAATTTGATCTTTATTATCTACTAGAATTGTTGTACTGACATGTGTCTGACTGTAAAGTATACATCTCCATTTTTTTTTTCTTCTTTGGCAACTGAGCCATGTAGACTATTCTGCCAGCGTCACATCTCCATTTATACCCTGTCCATTAGGTTAACCGTTTTTTGACAGCTGTCTTAGACTGTTCCAGATTACGTGAAAGTTAACTTTAAAATGCTTAATAAAATAAATAAATAAACTGCCTTATCTTATTGAATTATCTTGTTTATGGCTTCTTACAGACAATATAATACCGTACGTGTATCAATCAATGTATTGTGTGTTGCTGCAATCACTAGTTCCCTCTATTAAAAAACGGTTTACTCCTAATGGACAGGGTATAAATATTTGTGTTATGAATTAAATGGTTGAATATTGTAAATGGCAGCAAAACGATATACATATTTAGAGGACCGACCTCAACCTAGCTAGTCGCATTCCAGTGATGTCTTTATATTTTTAATTATATTTATATTGCTTTAGCTAATTTCTTCAGTATTATGAAACAGGCACAAATATCGACGCTATGTTTTTTTTTGTGATATCATATGTTTGTGCAATTTATTATACGAATTAAATAAATAAAACGTTTTTACGAAAATGTCTGTCTTTAATTTCATTTCCAGTACATCAAAAATAATAAAATAAATCATTTCACATACAGACGCCAGCACATCAAGCTACTACCATCTGTCAAATTTCTCTAATTGATTTTATTTTCAACTTTTTCGCTTTAGCATTAAGCCTCGGATACACTAGGGGACATTTTGTCCCACAACATGAAGCGCAACACTCCATCTACGTGTCTCTGCAACGTTGCAAAGTGTTCCGCAACATTTTACGTGACACGGGACATATGTTGCTTGCTCCCGCTCCGAGAGCGAGCGCACGCGTCCCACGTCAGTGTTGCGCCATTTGTAGGCCTGCAAAATGTTCCGCGACATTCTCTCAGGACATTCACGTAGTTGTCGAGCGCCATGTTCCGCAATGTTTCGCTCCATTTGTCACCTAGTGTATGGTTCAAGGTTGATTGGGAAAATTGTACAGTTTTGGGTAGCTTGGTGTGCTGGCGTCTGTACATACATAAACTCACACCTTCCAATGAGGAGAGCCAACACCAAAACTATTGTATACGCAACACACGCAATTACTTTTCGAAAAGCGCGCGAATCCGGCTCGAAGGACCAATATGTGCGGGGTGCAAGGTCGTAGGTAATATTAAAGCACTGTTTGTATTTGGATTTAAAATGTTTATTAAAAGTTCTTCACGGCTAATGTAAAATGTTAATGTGAAATGTTTTGAATGCCCGGTCCGTTTGACGTATGGAAATGCACTGACGTTAAAGTATACATAAAATTGTCAATTAGATAACTGCTGCGTTAGAAGTGTTCGGTTGCTTAGACCGAACAGGTATGCAGAAACTACAGAACGCCACCTGCTGCGATCCTTACATACTCCATTTGCTTCGTTTACGTTCATACATCTGCAACCTAACTGCGTAACACACTATCAATCTCAATCTGAATCATTTTGAAGGATATTGCTAATCCATTGCTTCATATGCTCGAAAAATGTGTCTGCTCGACAACGTAAATAACGCAATGAATGTTGTTGAACTGTCAAAATGAAAGCCCTTGCTACTGAGTATACATAATCAGCCTATAATGTTCCCACTGTTGGGACACAGGCTGACAGGCCTCCTCTTCGAGAGGGAGTGGGCTGTAATACACCACGCGGGCCCAGTGCGGGTTGGTAGATGTCACATGTCTTCGAATGTTTAGTTCTAGGACATTCTTCACGATGAACCTCCCCCCCTCCCTCCCTTCCCCCCTCTCTTCTTCCTACTGAGTGTGTTGCGCAATTACCTACTCCGCTGGTCATACACGCACGCCGGTAGCGAGATAACGTGGTTGTTTGCCCCCAATAATTTGTCACAATGAAAAAAAAACTTTACGAAAAAAAACAACCGACTTCCATAAAAACACTACAAAGTGAAAAATAACTTTAATTTCGGAAGTCGGTGTCTTTGGTTTTGTATTTCGTTTTTCGCCACCGACTTCCGAAATTAGTTATTTTTCACTTTGTAGTGTTTTTATGGAAGTCGGTTGTTTTTTTTTTTTGTAAAAACATTTTTTATTTTTCACTTTTTTTGTGATATGTTTTTTTTATTTTTAAAAAACCGCTTGTCCGATTTTGATAACAATTTTTGGGACCACTTCAGAAGTATCTCCTTTCGAACAAAAAAAGAAGTTTGAAAATCGGTCCACAATTGGCGGAGTAATCGCGTAACAAACACACAAAAAATAAATAAAAACATACCGGCGAATTGAGAACCTCCTCCTTTTTTGAAGTTGATTAAAAATAACAAAGCCACATAGATTTGACCTAAAACCTAACTAATTTCTAGTTTTCTTTAATATTTTCTGCAAAATTCCCGAAGTAAAATGACTCTAGTAGACGCTATATTGAAAGCAAAAGCTCATGAAGAAGGAAAATATTCTTCTCCGCCACCTGAAGTTGAACCTGTTCAGGAAGTTAAGATAAAGCCAGTACATAAGGTATGAGAATAGCTGTTGGTCAGATAGGCAGTCGCTCCATGTAAAGTACTGAAAGTCTGCTGCATCCAGTTAGACTGGAAGTGTTAGCGGGGAGCAATGAAAGAGTTACTGGTTACTGATAACCTGCATCATCCCACTGCTGGGCAAAAGACCCTCCCCAAGACTTCCAGCTCTTTCGATACAGGGCTAAAGTGGAGCACTGGTCGTTTGTTTTGTCCAGCTCGTCCCGCCATCTTCTATGGGGTCTACCGCGACGACTTCTAGCTGTGTCAGGGCTCCACGTGGTGGTTATTTTGGCCCACAGCTCATTGGGCATACGGCAGACATGGCCAGTCCAGTCCCACTTCAGCCTAGCGGCTTTTTGAGCGACGACGTCAGTAATCTGTGTTTTGGAGCGCAGTGTGGTGTTGTGAATATGGTCTGTCAATTACGTCTAGAATAAAAGTGCGGACTGTATAAGTAGGCAATGGTTTAATGCCGTCTGATCTACAAATATTATACACATTCCCGGAGAAACAGTTAATTATTTAAATTAGGCGTATCGACCGTCGCGGTGGAATCCATATCGTCATCGGGCTGAACCGTGTCGCCGTCGCGCCGCGCCTTCAGCTTGCCGATGACGCGTTGATCATGCAGCCTGTTCATGCAGACCGCGCGCAAGGTGTTGGGTTCGATTCCCAACAGGAAGCGGACCCCAACTTATTTAGGAAGAGGCTAGGTAGCTTATGATAGCGGTATGATATTCAATGTTACTGTTCGATAAAGCCGCATAGCCGTCTTCTCGTACAGACAAGAACTACATAGCATTGACTACTGAGCTTTTATAGGAAGACTAGCTTCTGTCCGCGTGAAATTTCTTGTTCCCCTGATTGTCGCATCGCCCGCCCACGCTATTGGATACTTCGTTTTCGCTTATCGTTTTTAGGGGTCCGTAGTTCACGTCTCGGAACCCTTATAGTTTCGTCATGTCCGTCCGTCCTCGGCTTACCTTCCAAACGGTTAGTGCTACAAAGATGAAACTTTGCATGGATATGTGTATTTACAACGTCGACAAAGTGCTAAAATAAAATCACGAAAAAAAAATGTTTTGGGTTACCTCCCCTACTCGTAAAGTGAGGATAATTTTTTTTTTCTGGCGTCTACCCCATAGTGTGGAGTATCATTAGATCGGTCTTTAAAAAAACATTGAGAGGTTGCTAAGATGATTTTTTTAATTTAGGTATCCGTTTGCGAGATATTCAACTTTAAAGCGCATTTTTTTGTTATAATAGGGCGTCCCCGCACTCTAAAAGCTAAACGGCTAACTCGAAAAATCTGATAAAATTCATGATGTTAGTCCATGTGATGAAAGAAGGAAAACTATAACGGCTTAGATAACTTTGTTAGTTCAGGAGTTATAGAGGCCTAACTTGTAAAATGCGCTTACTTGGAAAACTTCGTACAAAAATAACGAAATAATAAGTAAACGTGTAAAATATTAAAAATAAAATCATAAATTATCTATTGGACATGATTTTATTATAGATAATGGGACGGAACCCTTCGTGAGCAAGTCCGACTCGCACTTGGCTGGTTTTTACTTTTTGCTTGGCTCATAAGGGTCATAGCGTGATGTTAAGTAGTCTGTAACCATCCTCAAGACTTGGGATCAATCTAATCCTGGCACTTCACTAGGCGTATTTGGTAAAATATTCGCGTTAGTTGACTGATACAAAATATGTCCTATAAGTTTTGAAATAAAGTTCAGTTTGTATTAACGAAGTAACGTGAATATTTGCGCAAATACGCCAAGTGTAGTGCCAGCATAATTCAAAAAGATTAGCGCGTTCAAACAAACAAATTCTTCAGCTCTATTATTAAAGTGGTCAAAAAATAAAAGGCCCGTTTTGACATTTGAGAACGCGTTCTTGACACCTGTCAGTTTCATACAAACGTATACTTGTTTTGCAAATTTGATCTTTATTAACTACTAGAACTGTCAATGACAAAACGGGCCTTTTATTTTTTGACAACTTTAGTATAATGTAGAGATTTTGCCCTACATAATATTATTATTATACAGCCTGAGTTTTTGTGAAGGGGCGGCAAGGGTTTCACCTTAACCGTTGTAGATCATACATGAAAACGTTCTTAGGAGACTCACCTTAACTTATGGAGTTATTGCTAACTGCATTCACAGATTTTGTTAAAATGGTACAGTCAGCTAAAAAAATCGAATTCTCACGTTTTAATTTTATGATGCCGAGTGCCGTTTCGTATCAAAAGTTAAAAAATCTAAAAGCCTAAAAAACTTCACGGAAGAATCTTTTGTTGTTTTTGCCTGATTGTCGATATCGACATCTTGGTACGTCTGTGAAGGGTTATGAGGAACAGGGTGTAAAATTTTCTCATACTCCATAGAAAAGGGAGGATCCTGCGATCAGATGCATGGACGTCGTGTCTGGTAGGGCTACTGCCCGACGATTAATGTTGGACGTTGTATATATGCTAGTTGCGCGTTAAATGTCAGTGCGGCGATGTCGGTGTGATGCGTAGTTCGCATGTGGCGATGTAGATGCCGCCACATCAGCAACTAATTTAATTGTATATATCTGGTGTATTGTGCGTCTTTTAGACTGTGCTAAATAAATGTATTTTCTTTCTTTTTTTCTAATTTACTATGGCCAGTTTGGCCCATTGTCTCGCTAACATTCCAGTACGCCCACGTCCCAGCGAGAGTAGACTCATCCGCTCCACGCTACGACCCTGAGACAAAGGTGCGCAAGTTAGAGGAATGGCGCCATCACCTGGATGCTCTGTTAGTACAGAATGTACAGCTGTTGATGTCTATCAAACGGGCGCAGTACATGGGGGTAGGTAAATTGATCTTTTATATATTATATATTGCTAATCCATCCACTTCAGCCGATCGATTCTGTAAAAATCTCACCGTGAAACGTTAGGTAAAGTGACCCTAAAGCGAGCTGTCAATGGTGTCAATCCCTAGCATTAGTTGGAATGACAGCTCACTCCACGCTCACTTCACCTAAGTTTTCACGGTGAGATGCAATGGTTACAGAATCGCACTGCAGAGCCGCCATAATTTCACCGTGAAAAGTTAGGTGAAGTGAGCTGTCAATAGTGTCAATCCCTAGCATTAGTTAAGACGGCGGGAGAGTAGACCGCATTCCAAAATATCAAAAATGCACAACATTAATATTCAAGTTTACACTTCTGCCGGCACTCCCGGAGGGCAACCCGTTTTTTTTTTTTTGAATTGTGTTCGTCCTAGGATGTTGTAGTCTGTTTAACCGGACTTGCCTGTGGATGCCTCAATAAATTAAGGCCTCCAGCCAGAGCCTAAAAGAAAATTAAAAACTAAGCGACTACTCGCGCACCCACTGTGGGGTACAGACCTCGGCTTCGGGCGGCGTTGGGAGAGGGCAGCAAGGTACAGGCTGGATCGGAACGATTTAGGGACGAATTTAAAACTACAGGCTCAGCGGCCCGGGCTGGCTCGGGACGGAGCTCTTTTAATGTTGAAAGCCCTTATTAAGTACTGTGAACTTCACAGGGCCGCGTAGACTGTCACTGGCGCAAGAAGCCTATTCCCGTCATGCAATACTACCAGCAGAGAGTCGACTTCCTCAAGATAACACGGAGAGAAAATCTTGCTCTGTATAAAAGAATACTGGGCACGGTATGTAATGTATGATTTAAAAGAGTGTCCATGCAGTTTCTTGCCCGTTCTTCTCCATAGGTACCTACGCTTTGGAATGGGCAACTAGCTTCATCTTTCTGACTGACCGACCCTTTGACGCCTGCCTGTAAATGGTTTAATTGAAATAAATGATTTGAGTTTGAGTTTGAGTTTGTCCCAAGCTAAGCAACCTAATGCTTGTGTTATGGTAACAAGATGGCTGATAAACTACTTATATACATTTTTTTTTTTTTGTAAATACATACATATTATAGATAGAAAAACACCCAGACTCGGAACAAATACATGTAGGTCATACAAATATTTGTTCCGTGCGGGAATCGAACCCACGACACGCAGCGCAGCAGTCAATCGCTTAACCACTGCGCCAACCGTGCCGTCAAGTTGAATTAAATGATTTGAGTTTGAGTTACGAACAATAATACGGGCTCGTCGCTAAATAATAACAGCCGCACTGGTCGGTTGAAGGTTAAGCTACGCTTGCCGCGGTTGGTCCGTGGATGGGTGACCATCTATTACAGATCGAGACCCCTCCCTGCCTCGGAGAGGAAGAATTGGGCTATGAAAAGCAAAAAAGAATATTACAAATCTGACTGGTAGTTCCAGAGATAAGCGTGTTCAAACAAACAAACACGATATATCTATACTGAATAATTTATTAGTATACAGGGTGGCAGGGACATCGACGTGCAAACTGTAACCATGAATTCAGCACATGATTCTAGACCCCATAGCGTAGAAATTTTTCGTCGGTTATCAAAAAAGAAACAGGCGTTTTATAGAAAAGTGCAATACCTACTTACCTACGCGGTCAAAAAGGATGAAGAGCAATTTTTTTTTTTTTAATTACCGACGAAAAATTTCAACCCAAGGGCGTCCAGAATCATGTGCTGAATCCATGATAACAGGCTGTGCGTCGATGTCCCTGCCACTCTGTCGATGCAGATATAGATTTATCTATCTCCGCCATACAGAATGCACGCGTAGACACGACTGCAGAGCTGAACCGCGATTGGAAGCAAAATAAAAGTAAGATTGTGGAGCAAGCGAGCGCCCCTTTCGTGCTGTTTCCTCCTGTCCCTCATGAGGAGATGGAAGACCTGGCGTTTAGAGCTCCACCGGACGTGAAGAGGCCTAGGTAACGAACGTTCATAGATTACCCACCTATACCAGTTTTAAATAAAAGAAGTTTTGTAGCAAATTATAATAAGGAGGGGGAGGGGACGGGGTCGATGATGATGGGAATAGATGGATGGATTCGAGAATTAGCGCGGGGTTGCCAAAAATTTAAGAAAATATGGAGGCTTTTAACCAGAAGGCCAATTCGCGTAATTTAAAACTTTCAAAATCTAGTCACAGTCTCATCTCGGCGGAGGCAGTTTTGGACATTTGTTTGTACAAATGTCCAAAACTTGTCAAAATGTAGGGAAATTAGAGGTATTTTTGACAGAACTCAGATCAGACTGTGAAGTTCTTAAAATTACGAGAATTGCCCCTCTGGAGTGGGATAGAATAGGCTACCAAAACCAACAGCCAGGTATCCCATGGGAGGCAGATTTGGGGACCGCTACTGTAATAATTTCAAACCTTGGTTAGGAATACGTCAGTGTAGGCCTCGTAAGTCGTAAGCTACACTGTGACTGTGTCCTTTGGCGGTGTTCCCTTCTATTATGTTGAGCACACCATATTCAGCCTATAAAGTTCCCGCTGGGACACATCCCTCCTCTGTGTGAAAGAGATTGGGCCATAATCCACCACGCGGGCCCATTGCGGGATGGTGGTGTCACATGTCTTCGAATTGTTGGTTCTAGGACATGCCGGATTCCTTACAATGAATCCTTCATCGTGTTAATTGTTGAAGTCTCCCTTATAACATCCGGGCCTTTATACAGGCTGTACCTAAAGCTAGGTATGCAAGGCGGGGCAGCGATGGGCGAGATATGCGTGGAGCTGTTCACTGACACGTGTCCTAACACGTGTCGCCTGTTCCTGGAGTTGGTGGATGGAGATTCTCATGGATATGGCTACGTGAACACTTGCTTCTTCAGGTAAGTATAGCTGGTTTGCTAGTGAAAGGTAGAAAAACCCAGTAGGTAGAGATCTCAGCCATTCAAACAGTTTGTTGTTTAGGTAGCATACCGGGGTTCTTTTAGGTTCTATACCAACAATAAAACTAAAATTATTTAAGAAAAATGTATACTGCATGTCGATTATTATTTACAATACAATACCAAATAGTTTTCAAGACTAACCGCTGACAATTAAAAACAAATACTTTTAATATTTAAAACATAATTATTATTATACCATTATATTTGGACATACTGTGAATTAACGCTGTAGGTTTCACTGCCATACATACAGATATTGCCACAGAGGCGCAATTGGCCATTTTTTTTTTTTTTACGACACCCGGCGCTTGCCTTAGGCGTGTTAAAGAACCTTTTTTTCAAATCTTTTTGCACATAATAAAACTTTTTTTTAAACCATAGATGTCGAACAAAAGAAACGTCAAAAAATCTGTCAAAATTGTATACAACATGCCAAAATTATGCTCAAACTCATTTGGTGTCTCACAACTTTTCTTAGCAGCATATTATTATTTCTTATCCTGATTTCTATGAAGATCATTGACCTTTCAGTCCTGGGGGGTGACGAGCAAACGCTGAAAGATGTTGGTTTCCGATTCAGGAGTAACCGGCGCTAATGATATCTTCATCAAAGTCGTCAGCCCTGAGGGTCAAACCTTTACTGCCTTTTTTTCCGAAGACACCCTTATTGAGGAAGTTAAAAACCGCGCGATTGATTTTTTCTACCCAACGGGGGAGACAGGCGCTAGTCGCTACAAGATTGTACGCGTCTTCGATACTACCACTCTACATGACTTCCTGACTTTGTCTCAAGAAGAGATCATGATGCAAGAAGAGCTTCTACTCGTTGAGAGAAGGCTTCCTGAGGCTGGGACATTATGGGACCTGGGAACGGTCAGGGCGCCTCAACATGGGACCATCGCGGCAGCTACAGCTTCTTTACCAACCCCAACGACCACTATAAGACAGCCTAATCTCCAATCCCTTTTATCTACGAACGAACTGTCTTACGAATTGAGGAAAATTTTAATATCTCTGATTGAAGCTGGAGCTCGTCTCGCCGCTTCAGGAAGAAACTATGAAATGACGCTAGCCCAACTGACGGCAGCTCTAAACGAACCGCCACGCTCCCAACCAGCCGTCATCCAGGTCATTACTCCCGAAGATATAGCAGCAAGACTCAACATTACAGATTACACGGCGATGGATGATACTCCTGGAATTGGTAAAACAGATGGGAACGAGTTGTATCGCCGGGCGGAACACCTACAAAGATTCCTGGAGAAATTCCGGGAATGGAGGAACAAGATTGCTGAACCACCGAGTCCGGAATCCATTGGGGCGTTGAAAGACCTTGGGTTTACGTACGAAGAGGCTGACAAAGCGCTGCGTTTTACGGGCTGTAATGTGCCTGCCGCTGCTTCTTATTTAATCGGAGAAAGAGGTTCTAGTATCTTCGAACTTGTTAACGGTCTTCCTGATGGGTTGATCCTGCAGACTTTGCTAAAACAACCGCATATACAACGTGGTCTCCTGAACACAAGAATGCTGATTGCTTTCATAGCTATGGTTGGCCAGACGGGCAGTGCGTCACTTTGGCTCAATTCACCTCATGGGAGTCCTTTATTGTCGCAGATTTCGAGGACCTACCACTCGGAGAAGTACTGCCTAGCTGTGAACCAGTTTTCAGAGGAAAGGCGGGAGAACACCACGAATGTACCTTCGACTTCTCGGCAGAGGAACTGACTGTTTTGTTTTGTATTGGCTTTGTTGTTTTTGATTAAATTTTTTGTTGGAGACGTTCTCTTTTATTTTTATCGCTGATTCGTTACCATTCCCGAAATAAAGCTGTAATATCTTATGTGCTAATAACACCGGCGTCCATACCGGTTTAACTGGAACACAGCAACGCTTGGCGACAGAAAAACCTACGATAGGTATAGGGGTACAGACAGACACATCAATCTATTACAATCTGTTCAACTTAAGCTTCGCTAAAGCATTAAGGTTCAAGGTTGATTGGGAAAATTTTCCAGTTTCGGGTAGCTTGTGATCTGCTGGCGTATGTACCTACTTACTTAATATTTGTGCTGAATAAAGTATGTGTAACACCGGGTACGTATTGCAATATCTAAAATTAGAACAACTAACGTAAAATAACCTACGTTCAAAATCCCTAAAATCTAAATACCTAATGTTTTTAAATACCTAACCAACTAACACCTACGTACGAGTTACTCAAGTTTAAAATACTGATTGGACTAAATATCTATCATTCAAAAAAATGTTTCTGGCACTCGCCAGCCGCTACCGCGACGCCCCTCGCTTCGCTCGCTCGACTCGTGCTGTGTGGTAGACCGGTAGACCTAACCAACTTGGTTAGGTTAGTAACCAGGTTGGTTAGTTTCGATTTAAAAAAGATATATTATGCGTGTTACGCATGCGGGTACAGAAACATATAACGGTGAGGTAATTTAAGGAACTTTGTACATAGGAATTTCAAGTTTTAGCTTCATGAACTTCAGTAACATATCCATTTGACATTTTGAGCTTTCGGTATTTTGAATATAAGTGAAACAATCATTAGGTATTTAGATTTTAGGGATTTTGAACGTAGGTTATTTTACGTTAGTTCTTTTAATTTTAGATATTGAAATACGTACCCGTAACACCTCTGTAATAGGAAAGTTCCTCGCCTATACTGGAGCGGTGGTGACGTGATCTACAATAACGGGTTCGGGTGCTACGCGCAAAAAGGTCGAGATGTGCCCATCGGAGCTGAGAACTACCACTACCCTCATTCGATGCCTGGTAATATTTAATAATAATAATTTAATCATTTTAATTTATTTTCCCATCACAAGAGTTATTACGTTATTTTAGAGCTCACTATCTATCAGCTCCATCATCAACAGCCTACAAAAGTCCTGTGCTGGACATTAATTTCAGACGTCGACGGCTGGACATAGGCCTGCCCCAAGCACCGCCACATCGACCGGTTCTGTGCTTCGAGCATCCAGCGGATTCCTGCGGCCTTCATAAGGTGATCGTTCCACATTGTGGGAGGCCTACCAACGCTACGCGGTCGCCACTCCAGAATTTTCGGCCTCATCGGCCATGTGTTCTGCGGGTAGTGTGCCCTGACCACATGTGCTCGAGCAATGTGCTCTGCTGGTCTAATGTACCTCTCCAATCACTTGCCAATGATTGGAACGATTGGATTAAAACTCTTAAAAATTTATTTTCATGCTACAAAATTTCTTCAAACTAGGTATATCTCTAAATGGATCCACTTCCTATGACTATAAAACGTAATAGATTCATATTAGTAATTAATTGCATCTTTACTAAATATACCTACTTTAATTTTCCCTCTCAAACAAGCAACAGCATCTAATTTAATTAATGTTCCAGAAAATTATGTTTTTCTAGTCCATGGAGTTCCACAGACTTCTATAATGTATAATGGCCCACAGTTCCAACACGCGAATTTCACTCTTTCCTCAACAGATACAAGGTCCCTTCATATTTCAATCGGCCTAATATTGCCCGCAATTTTTTTTTCGGCTACTCTTATCCTGCTGCTCATGGCGATCCTGTGAAGATTGTCAGTCCATCCCTTTGCCGTTAGTCTCCATTCGTAGTGTCTTTATTTTTGGCTCTAGGACATGCCGGTTTTGTCACGATGTTTTCCTTTATCGTTTTTAAGAAAAAGCTGTTATATTTTACGTTAAGTAGGTCCTAACCAACCAAGTTAACAAGACAACTGTCATCAGTGACGTCGATCACAAGAATTTTATTATGTAACGTGAACACGATATCTAGCTGTGCAGGAAGAGGTCTCGTGGTCCCGTTCACAACCATTTGACAGGCTTCCGAGTCGAAAATTACACATTTTCGGTTGCCTTTCCTGCGGGGTAAAGTGCGTAACACACTAAACCGTAGTGAGCAATGGTTTTCAATTTGACAGTTCAACAACATTCATTGCGTTATTTACGTTGTTGAGCAGACAAATATTATTCGAACATATGAAGCAATGGATTAGCAATATCCTTCAAAATTATTCAGATTGTGATTGATACTTACGCTTACGCAATTAGGGTCCTGACCCGTCTCCGACAGCAAATAGCCGTCGGAAAAATAGCAGTCGTCTATTTGGTTTAAACTGTCAAAATTTTGGGGTTTCCGGTTTGTGGACAGTGTTTAGAGGACTCCATACATGATATTGTTCTATTCGGCACGGAAGCGTATCGAATGGTTGATAGCTAAGCTGGGCAGGGAAGCCGTATTTCACTGTTGAAATCGTATATTATTGTCTTCATTATCATATGAGTTTATTTGCCTGCAGGATTGCTGTCAATGCGAGTAACAGTAGACAATGAGATGTGCGGCATCTTCAACATCACATTCAAGCCGCTGCCACAGCTGGATCTACGCAACGTTGTCTTTGGCAGAGTAAGCACTTTATACATTCCATAATATCACGGCTGTATTCTCAGAAAGGGTAGGCAGAAGTGATTATTGTTTACATATTTCACCAGTTAGTCCAGCTGTGCGATTCTGTAACCATCTCACCGTGAAAACTTAGGTGAAGTGAGCGTGGAGTGAGCTGTCATTCCAACTAATGCTAGGATTGACATTATTGACACCTCACTCTAAGCTCACTTCACCTAACTTTTCACGGTGAGATTTTTACAGAATCGATCGGCAGCTCCTGAATTGCGTAACACACCTTCAATCACAATAAGCTAGTTTCCTAAAAAAATCGAATTAGTCCGTCAGTTAGATTATCAAAAAATATTGAACCCGTATTTTTCCTTTTGTCAATTATTATATAAAAATGATGAAGATATATATTTAGTTTATTTAAGTGTTACGGTGTGTTGCCTTAATCTGTGTCTGTGTCTTAGAATGAAAACATCCGATTCCTTTTTTAACCGACTTCTAAAAAAGGAGGAGGTTCTCAATTCGGATGTTTGTATTTTTTTTTTTTTATGTTTGTTCGCGCATAACTCCGTCGCTTGCCAACCGATTTGAAAAATTCTTTTTTGTTGGATAGGGTATACTCCCCAAATGGTCCCATGAAAATTTTATCAAAATCGGACAAGCGGTTTTTGAAAAATCAACAAAAATAAAAAAATGATCACAACAAAAAAGTGAAAAATAAAAACTTTTTTACAAAAAAAAAACAACCGACTTCCATAAAAACACTACAAAGTGAAAAATAACTTTAATTTCGGAAGTCGGTGGCGAAAAACGAAATAAAAAACCAAAGACACCGACTTCCGAAATTAAAGTTATTTTTCACTTTGTAGTGTTTTTATGGAAGTCGGTTGTTTTTTTTTTGTAAAAAAGTTTTTATAGATTTCGAATTTCATTTCAGAGTAGATTTTGAACGTTTTAATTACGAGAATTAGCCTTTCGCTTGCAACAGGCCACAGCTGGACATAGGCCTCTTCAATTGCACGCCATTCAGCTCGATTCTTGGCAACTCTCATCCAGCTGCTACCAACCATCCTGCGCAATTCGTCGCTCCACCTAGCCTAAGGGCGTCCTACCTTACGTTTGCCGATCATTCTCATTACCCTCAGGTAATTCGACCAAGCAGTACCTACAACATAATCAGGAAGCTAGGCAACGCGCTCAGTTCCCGCCCTGTGGTGGAGATTTGGTCCACGCGACGGAAGGTGGAAGGTCGCTGGGTGAGCGGCACGACCAACACGGAACTAGCGAAGAGATCTTCGGCTTGTCTTAAGAAAACACTCTTGTATAATTAATATTCTGTTTTTGGTTGGATATTAAATTATGTAACTGGTTGAGATATTTTGTTCTGTACCAACATTGGCAAATAAGACACTTAGATACGGTGTACATCCGTCTGTCACACGCGATGTTTTCCAAGACTGTTTAGAAATCAATGTAGTAGAGGTATAAAATTTCATTTTATTTTTGGCGTGTAATTTCCGTTTTTTTTTTTGTACCTATTTGAATTTAAAACTGATTAAGAAAGTTGTACAGAGGGCAATTTTATTGGGGGCCACATTTTCTGAGGAATTTTGACGTTTTCAGAGGAAGTGGTCCACCACGCGGACCCAGTGCGGGTTGGTGTATGACACATGTGTTCGAATTTTTAGTTCAGGTTTATTCCATACTTCTCTATTATTCTTCAAAACTATCATGATATAAGTAGATATGTGTGACCACAACAGCAGTCTGCAGCGATCAATCATCTCAGTCTAGCGCAGTTCACTGCTGGACATAGGCCTCTCCCAGGCTGCGCCACAACACCCTGTCCTCCGCCTTCCGCATCCAGTCTACCCCAGCCACCTTCTTTAGGTCGTCCGTCCATCTAGCTGGGGGGCGTCCCACACTACGCTTACCGATACGAGGACTCGTTTGCCCCACCGGCCATCGGTCCTTCGACAAACATGGCCAGCCCACTGATACTTCAGTTTGCTTACCCTACAAGCTATGTCGGTTACTCCGGTTCTTTTCTGCACCGGTTAGTGGACAGCAGAACGAAATAAAATACAGATAAAAATCACAAAATAACTAGGTATATAATATTAATTGATCATAAAACAGCATTAAAAATAGTGTGTAAGACTATACAGTTGTAACAAATAAACAAAATACGCGTTTGGTCGTGGAGTTGCGGACACATAAGTCAGTTATGATATAGGAAACATGACATTACTTCACAAATACTCAAGAATTTTTAATAATTTATTTATAATATCTAGTAATAATATGGCGAGTGAGGAAGGGTGGGGGGGACTTATAGAGTACCAACAATTAAATGATATGAAGATTTTTAGCCCCATGTTTTTTTTTTAAACATTTATATGTTTTTCTGTCCACACTATGGAGTGGCTTTAATTATATGTATGAAGATCTGGCCCCAATTTTTTTGTAATCCTACTAATATTATAAATGCGAAAGTTTGTATGTATGGATGTATGGATGTTTGTTACTCTTTCACGCAAAAACTACTGAACAGATTTTGACGAAATTTAGCACACAGATAGTTTATAACCAGGATTAACATATAGGATACTTTTTATCCCGACATTCCCACGGGATCGAAACTTATGCGGGTGAAACCGCGGGGCGCAGCTAGTGTAACATATCTTTAAAACATTTTTAGAAGTTTTTCCGTCTAAACGATAGACGTCAAAGTAAAAGAGACAGCATCAAACTCCGTTTGTGAGTTTTACTGTGTTTTAAGGTAAAAAAAAATTATCGACTTCTCGCCTGTATGCCCTGTATAAGGAAAGGCAGACGTGTATAGCTTATTACGCTGGAAGTTCCATGTCATTATAAAATTGAAATCTTTTTAGTCAATAGTAGAGACAGGATTACATATACCCCCCCCCCCCCTCCCTCCACAACACAGGACGATACAACAACAAACTCAATGGACCAAAAATTTCGTCTAGCATTATTTACTAAAATATCTCTTATTACAGTATTAGTTATACAGTAGTAGTTATACAGGAATACACATGCTATTAATTTTAGCTTCCTTTGGAAAAATAACTTTAACCCACACATAAAGTGCAGTTTACGCTACAACTTGAATAATTTTGACGACTTTATCAATAGTCATTCTAAAATCAACTTAATTTATACTGTCACAAAGTTGATATTTGTTTAACATAAATTGGATACAAAAATTTGAATAATTATGCAATAAGCTAAACAACTGTCATAGCTAAAAAACCGGGAACTCTTAAAAAAAAAACTGGTAAACGACATTTTTGGGCCACAGAACATACAAATTTATTATTTGAGCCAAAAATATAAAAGTAATTATAAAGCTAGCGATATGTAAGGGGATTCTACAGTCTTATAATAATAATATTATTCATTAATACTATTAAGGTAAGGTTACCCATCCATTTAAATGGAGCAGTTTAAAGCTGCCCGCCCACGTCCAATAATCGGTGACCGATTTTTGTAGGAGAAAAATAGAACGTAGTGATGGCAATAGCGCAACGCACACATCCCACAAAAAGTCGGTCCGAAACAAAATCGGTGCATCCCGACCGATCCGATTATCGGTGAAAAATGGAACGTTCGGAAATGTACGCGTTAACGCACACTCCTCACCGACACCGACAGTCGGCCGCATGCACTTGCTAGGGAAGGACGTTGTGCCACAGACAAAGTGACGGACGTGAACTTTGAGTCGGTCATAAGAACCGGAGGGAAAATCGGCCTGATTATCGGTGCTTCAAAAATGTCTGACGTGGGCGGGCAGCCTAATAAGGGAGTGCCTCTGTCCACTGAAGTATAATACCCTTTTATTGTCCCACTGCAGGGCAAGGCCTCTTCTGATACAGAGAAGGCACGAGCATGATCACCACGCCTGCTCATGACGGGTTGGCGATTTCAGACTTCAAATACAGGGTGGCCGGGACATCGACGCGCAAACTGTAACCATGACTTCAGCACATGAATTTAGACCCCATAGCGTAGAAATTTATCGTCGGTTATCAAAAAAAATATCTTCTGTTTCATAGAAAAGTGCAATACCTACGCGGTCAAAACGTATGGAACAGCAATATTTTTTATAAATCTTCCTTACATTTTTTCTTTTATACTATTTATAGAATATAGATCCTCAAGATACAATGATGAGGTGGACCGAAGACCTGTGGGGTGATTGCGTAAAACATGTCAGTAGGAAGGCTTTGATTTTGACAGTTCAACAATATTCATTGCGTTTTTTTACGTTGTCGAGCAGACAAATTTTCCGATCATATGAAGCAATGGATTAGCAATATGCTTCAAAATGATTCAGATTTTAAATGATGCAATAAGGGTGCTAGTCAAGATTTAGCCATCTACACGGGCGAGAGTATCGCGGCGATTGTCACGCCATATATGGCATCAAATTCTATAAAAACTGTATGGAGCAATCTCCACACGGCTATAATTTGATAGCACGGCGAGACTATCGCCGCGATTTTCTCAACCGTGGAGGAAGTGGCCAGAGAGAGAAGAGACAGAGAAGAGTGGCTTGCATTGCAGCAGTGCGATTCTGTAACCATCTCACCGTGAAAACTTAGGTGAAGTGAGCGTGGAGTGAGCTGTCATTCCAACTAAATGGTAGGGATTGACACTATTGACAGCTCACTTCAACCTAACTTTTCACGGTGAGATCTTTACAAAATTGATCGGCAAGATACCTGCACTCAGCATGGGGTGGCGAAAGGCTGAAGAAAATGAAGAGACTATACCAATGTGACTTTTTCAATTGATTTGTACTTTCCAAATTTAGCACCATAAGCCCTTGGTCCCGGCTGTCATTCGTGGATCTTTGACAGTTGTTACGGGTCGTCAGAAGGTCGAAAGTCTGACTACCAGTCTTACCAAGGGGTATCGTATTACCCAGTAACTGGGTTAATGTGGACGTCAGATAGGGAGTCACTCCATGTAAAATACTGGTATTCAGCTGGGTTAGACTGGAAGCCGACCCCAACATAGTTGGGAAAAGGCTAGGCAGATGATGATGTACTTTCCGAGTTTATCTTGGACATTACTGACATCCGTGAAGAAAAAAACTTGTGCGTCTCGGGACGCCCGACAGAAGTGATAACTTAAACTAATCTAGGTACATGTCTATCGCACACTAAACACTGAGTAGAGAGATGGGGAAGCGTCTGTCCGAAATACAACTAGAGTGAGAGAGGAAGAGCCTGCCTACCATTGCCGTATGCGTGAGAGAAAGGGAAGCCAGACAGACTGGTGCCGTAACGCGTTACGTTACGAAGCGGTTTACCCTCCCATAAGAAGTTATCACTTCAAAAACATCGTGAGGAGGTACTATTTGGTTCGGTCGGTCCCGATCCTACACTCTTTCGAATATTGACTATGGTCGGGACCATAGTCAATATCCGAACTTTTTTCGCATTTTTCAATAATATTCGGTTGGGCCATGTTTCGGTCCGATCCCGACATTCGCAACACATCGGAGTAGACCCCCAGGACTTGTAGTCAATATAGTCTAAAAACGTCAACCCGTCTTAACCAAGCGTGGTAATCAAAGCTCGTGCCTTCTCTGTATAAGACGAGGGCCTGCAGTGGAACAATAATAGACAGGTTTATAAAAAAAATATATATTGCAGTGACATAAGAGTTTTCTCGTGAATTACGTTATCTATAGTAACAATACAAATACGGTATATACACACTTCTTATCAGGCTAGTAGGAGGTCGTCGTCTCGCGTTTTGTGTTTTAGATATCTGAACATTCTCCTGCGGACAAAGAGAACAAATGTTATTAAATGAACTATGGAACATAGTATACTAGATGTCAAACTCACAGACCGCATTAGGAACTCGTATACTTCATTCCATAACACAAATAGCGGACGTTGGCCGCACAGCTGCTGCTGCAGCTGGACTAAAGTGGAACTGGGCTGGCCGTATCTGTAGCATAGAGGAGCGGCAACACGCGAAAACCACCACTCATTTGATCCCAAAGTCTCTCTCATCGAAAAAGTCGTATGGAGGGGGCATATCGCTTTTTCGTTATGTGACTTTTTTCTACCAGTTTACTTGGCCACACATCTCAGCAAATAATCCTGGGCGCATGTCCTTGTAACCTCCCAGACGAAGCGAAGAGGGATCTTGGCGACCAGAGCCGCCGGTAAAAGTTACTCTATCTATAAAAGTAGATATGTCTCACCAGATCGTCCTGGGCGCGTGTCCCCAGTCGCGCGGCGTGTGCGCGAGCGCGCGGCCCACGTCGGCGTCGGGCACGAGCACGTCGCTCACCACGCGCGCCACGCGCACGCCGCCCGCGCGCGGCCAGGGCACGCCGCGGTTGTCGTCCAGCACCAGCTCGATGTGCATCGTCACCTCCCACACCGAGCGCAGGGGGATGTTGGCGACCTGGGGAACAAATACTCAATTATGCAGCTGAATACCAGTATTTTACATGGAGCCTATCTGACCTCCACAACCCAGTTACTGGGTAAAACGATACCCCTAGGTAGGGCTGGTTGTCAGACTTTCGGGCTACTGACGACCCGTAACGACTGTCAAAGATCCACGAATGACAGCCGGGACTAACGGCTTAACGTGCTTTCCGAGGCTCGGAGGGGTCTTGGTATGAGAAGATGGTCACCCATCCACGGATCAACCGCGGCAAGCGTAGCTTAACCTAATCGATCGATCCGTGCGGCTGTTATTACTTAGCCACAAGCCCCTCCACATAGTGTTATGATATGTTTTTAATTTATAACACCATTTACTGTGGTACATATTATGGTTCAAATTAATTAATTAATTTCAATTTAAGTTACTTCAATTAATTATTATTTGTCTAAACAAATATTTAAAAAGAATTCTAAGGAAGGTGTCATTAGTGCTCTATTTTCCATAAATTCAATCAAACTGTCCTTCCACCAATGACTAGATGAGTAAGGACAGTGAATACGTAGGGTTGGAAGGCCTCCCACAAGGTGGACAGATGACTAGGTGAAGGTCGGAGGAATCAGCTGGATGCGAGAAGCACAGAACCTGTCGAAGTGGCGATGCTTGGGGGAGGCCCATGTGAACCATTGGACGTCTTTCGGCTAAAAAGTTGATAATTCTGAATCAACTACCTACTCTACATACCTTCAACGAAAGCTTCCCGTCATTATCCAGCGTATAAGCTAGATGCAGCTTCGCGTCATGCATCGCGCGTCCCCAGCGCAACGCGACTCGCGCCACAGCGGCGCAACGTCGCAACAGCGGCGGGATGTCGCTCGCGTTGCACGTTCCACGCAACGAGCGCGACACCATGCAACGCATGGTCTCACACGCGAAGCGGACGGTCACTGTCGCCACGGGGTTCTTGCGGTCTGAGATGGAATAAAAAAAGGGAAAGTTATTATTATTACACATCTAATACTAATAATAAAGCTGAAGAGTTTGTTTGTTTGAACGTGCTAATCTCTTGAACGGTCGGATTTTAAAAATTCTTTTGGCATTTTATAGGCCAATTCTTAAGGAAGGCGCATCACAACAAACAACAACAACACGCTAACATCACGCTAGGACGCTCAGGAGCCGAGCAAATAGAAAAAAACCGGCCAAGGGCGAGTCGGACTCGCGCACCGAGGGTTCCGCAAAATTTAAAGTTATTAAAAATATTTTTATTATATGATGTACCTACCTAACTAAAAATTTACGGGTTTCGCAATTTTTACTTTATGCTTCGTACCAAATTTCAAGATTCTGAGTTCACGGGAAGTACCCTGTAGGTTTTGATTCCCTTGCGAGTGTCGAAAATTTGAGGAAATTTGCGGCATAAACGGCTGTATCTTTTGATTGTGTTGGCTTAGAAGTTTGCTTTTTTAACAGCTCCAAGGGTCAGTAGACTTGAGTATTTGATATAAATTCCAGCCTGATACCTCCACGCGTTCCTGAGAAAACGTGTCTTGACAGACAGACGGACGGACAACAAAGTGATCCTATAAGGGTTCCGTTTTTTCCTTTCGAGCTACGGAACCCTAAAAACCTCCGGAAGAACGCTAAGCGAAAACGAAGTAATAGCGAGTGTAGGCAATGCGATGCGACGGGGTGGGTCGGACAACAACTTTCACGCGGACGAAATCGCATGTAGAAGCTGAACATACATACGTACACGTTCTATCTGACATTATTTGTTTTCGAACCGTGATGTTAAATAGCATACAGACTTCTTAAAGAATAGGACTATCAAATGCAAATAGATTTTTTTCAAATCCGATTGGAAGTTCCTAAGATTAGGGCGTATAAACAAGATATACATTCCTGAGGTCCACTATACATACCATGCTGCACAGTCTCAACGCCTATATCCAGCACGGGAGTGTCTCCCCGAACTCGTGTCCTCGTCGCGTTGTCGTGTCGGTGCGCGAGTCGTGCCGTCAGCCTCAGCCGGCCGTGTAGCAGACGGAATGACCACGTGTCGGCGGATGATGACTCCCATTCGCATTCGTAGCTCCTGTAATGTTTGATAATATGTTAACGACTGTTGAATGAAGCGGCAGACTGAAGTATACAGGGGGTTGGCAGAGACATCGACGCGCTAACTGTAACCATGGATTTAGCACATGGTTCTAAACCTACCGTAGAATTTTATCGTCGATTATCAAAAAAAATATCAACTCTTTCATAGAAAAGTCCTCACCTCATCTGCCTAGCCTTTTCCCAACTATGTTGGGGTCGGCTTCCAGTTTAACCCGATGCAGCTGAATACCAGTATTTTACATGGAGCAACTGCCTATCTGATCTCCACAACCCAGTTACTGGGTAATACGATACCCCTTGGGAAGACTGCTTGTCAGACTTTCGGGTTTCTGACGACCCGTAACGACTGTCAAAGATCCACGAATGACAGCCAGGACCAACAGCTTAACGTGCTTTCCGAGGCACGGAGGGGTGTTGGTATGTGCAGATGGTCACCCATCCACAGACCAACCGCGGCAAGCGTAGCTTAACCTGATTAATCGACCTGTGCGGCTGTTACTAAATAGCCACGGATCCCTCACGCGGTCGAAATGTAAGGAAAAGCTATTATTTTTTTAAATCATTAACCGACGAAAGATTTCAACGCATTCAGAATCATGTACTGAATGCATGGTAACAGGTTGGTAATCGATTTTGTCCCTGTATAGTGGCTTTGGCTAAGAATAGTTTAAGTTCTATGTAATATAGGGCGAGCCGAATGCAGAATTTCAGATTGCAGACTCCGGGCTGTCACTGAGTTTTTTTTTTTTTAACCTTGCCCCACACTAGGAATTTCTCCTGTGTCGTGGGTGCGTTTACAGACATATAAACTCACATACACAAACAGCCAGACCCGGAACAACAAATTGTAGGTCATACAAATATTTGTTCTGTGCGGGAATCGAACCCGCGACACGCAGCGCAGCAGTCAATCGCTTAACCACTGCGCCAACCGTGCCGTCCAACAAATATATTGGTATGGAAAGTCCCAATAATAATTTACCTATACCGGGAAACGAACCTTGGACCTTTGCACCTGTGATCATTAGACCGAGGTAGTCGGTCGAGATGAATCATCATCTGAGTAGCCTTTTCCCAACCAAGCTGAAGGCTTCTAATCTAACCAGATGCAGCTGAATACCAGTATCTTACATGACTCGCCTGCCTATCTGACGTTCACAACCCAGTTACTACGTAATACGATATAAATGAATAATAAAAAATGAAAGATGGTTGGGATTGGAAACAATCTTTTTGTAGATTCGTGATTCATATTTTTTTTTTTATAAATTTGATCACCTCTAAATCAGCCCAGAAGGCCAATTCTCGTCATTAAAAAAGTTCAAAATCTAGTCACAGGCTCGGCGACAAGCAAATGCCAAAAACATGTCAAAAATTAAGGGAAATCAGAGGTATTTTTGAAAATCAAAAATACCTCTGATTTCCCTTCATTCTTGATCTCAGTAGATCAGACTGGATGCTCTTAAAATTACGAGAATTGTCCATCTGGGATTCGAACACAGGTCCTCCCACAAGTCCTATAAACGAATAACTTCATAATAAAAACTTCACTCACCCCATGAAAGGCAACATATCAATTTTGGCGACCACATTGACACTGGAATCAGAGCCGCGTACATTTGAGCTGGTCGCACACATCAGATCGGGATGCCAGTACATCTGCGACGGCATACCCTGCATCGTGGCCGATGACTGCTGGGGCGACTGACAGTCCGTCGTCGACGTGCTATTAACATCCTTCATCGCATTCAAATTCTTACTACTCGTAAAAGACACGTCGGATTGTGAAAATGCCGTATAACTTTCAGATTTTGGGAAATTTAAGTCTTCCAGCAATTGCTTTTCTGAAATGTGTTTGAAGTCGCTGTCCAGGCTACGGTAATCTGTTAGTAATTGTTGCACAGTAATCCCTTTTCCTTGTTTTGCCTCTTTGACTTTCGGTGACCTCTTTTCGCTGGCGTTCGACGTGTGAGCATTCTGCTTGCTGCTCCGCTCGCTAGGTTCCGACACGTCTTTCTCAGGCGCCATATTACGTGTAGACTCATCTGTAGAAATCGAAGTCGGTTCAATAACTTTGCTTCTTACTTTACCCACTATGGTAACTCTATTTGTATTCGGGCTGTTTGAAATTTTCTGCATTTTAGTAATAGGTTTCGGAGTAACTTCCACCGAAGGCTGATATTGTTTGGGCTTGTTCCTCGCTGGACTGTAAATCCGTTTCTTGCCCTTCGTTTTACTCGATACCGAATCACTCAATGCGCTGTCTGGCGACTTGGCAACATTAATCTCGGTCGCTTGCTCCACTATATGAACAAGATTCGATCTCGAGAATTTGATACTGCGGTTCTCATTTATGTTGTCCGATGACAGTCTACCTTCACCGTCTAAAGCGTCATCCACTAACGTCAGCGACGAGCTCGATTCAAGCAGTTCTTTGTTTCCTTTCATAGCGATCATAGTATTTACCTGATCGTCCTTTAATTGCTTTGAAAAAGCATCTATAGATTGGTCATTGGAGATAGGTCTGCTTGACGACGTAGATTGTATGCTGAATTGGTCGTCTTGCTTTTTGTAGACATACATATCCTCTTGCTTTTCTCGTGTTCGAATCGCCAAGCGGTACTGCGCGGTTGTCACTGTTTCCACCTCATAATCATTATCCCTAGACGATTTATTTAGTTGACTCCCTGACCGACTGCGGTCACAGAGGGTGTCATCAGATTTCTTTGGATTATACCTATGCACGCCTGAGAAATTAAGTGGGGCGAGCAGGATGTTGTTCAAAGGATTCAGATGGTCGAAAACTAGCACGCTAGGTGGAGGTTCGGCGGGAGTATGTGAGGGCGAGTTGGAATACCTCTGCTTTGGTTCAGGGACGTCAAATTCTGACGAGATTTCTGACGTAATTCCGGAAAACTTAACTGGACTTTGCAAGGCACGAGATCTGGGCTTATTTATCGCACCGCTTAAAGAACTGCCTTTATCTGTATCCGTATTAGTCTCAGTATTGCAGAAAAGCTCGCAATCTAAGTCTACCTGACTGGATGTGACTATGTTTGCCTGTATCTGCGTACTTTGTGTAGACGGGTTCTTAGCGATGCCTTTATCAACGACTACGCTCTCAAAAGGCACATTGTCGTTCATCGGCTTTACCAGATCCAGCATCAGTTCTTTAATTCCGTCAGAAACGTCTTTCAAGTATGTCGGAATGACTTTAGCTTTTGTTTCGTTCATGTATGACGTTTCGCCGAACGCGGTTTTCTTTAGCGGGGAATACTTCGTGTCGAATTTAAGACTGGTGTCACTGTTCGATTCGTCGTCGAATTGTAATGTTTTGACGACTTCACTGCTTGTGCGGTTTGACTTGTTAGTTATATCTACGGATGCATCTCGTGTATCTTCTTCGGTGCAGTCACTGTCATCTAGCGCTAGCCTTGACTTCTGTAACCCTGCTTGAGCCATTGAGATATTATTTAGTAAATCCTCCCTACTCAAGGCAATGGATAGTCTGTTAGGTGCGAAGCTAAGTCTCTTAGGCTCCGTCACCACAGCATTACTCTTAATCCTAAAGGCAACCGGCTCAACATCGTCATCACAAACTCTATCATCAGTGATATTAGTTATCATATCAAGCAATTCTTGAGTATCATTAGCTTTTTTAAAGTTATGACCTTCCTTCCCATACGTGACATTCTCATCTTTTTCTACAACATCTTCCAAGTCTGTACTGACGACGTGTTCGAGCGACCTGTTCGAGAACTCATTCTTTTCTGTGACAGCACTTTGTAATTCTTCCAGCTGCATTTGTAGATCGTCGATACGTACTGGTTCCTCTTCCCTGTACTCCAGTTGTAACGTAGACGACTCAGTGTATGTTAGTGCTTTCGGCTGTGCCTTCTTGTCCTCCTTGTCTGTCTCCCTGTCTGTCTGTATATCGTAATCGCTGTCTTTTGTTATATAAAACATACTCTCGTTAGATGTATTAACATCAGTGTCTTGCTGCCCGTCATCCGAAGAAAGATTTGATTCTATACGAGCCATAAAGTTTTTATCTTCCGTACCGCTGTCTACGCTAGTCGCAGACGTAGTGAGCAGAGAAGGGGGTGATGTATTTCTTTCTTGACTCTCCGTCTGTATTAAAGCATCATCTTCACCATCCCCATCAGAGACCTTGTCTATGTTCGTCTCAGAGTTCGAACTCATTAAATTCAACTGATTTAATTTCATTTCTAATCTAGGATGTAAAAGCGACGCGCTTGCACTGACGTCGTCTAAGGACGAGGGTATCGCGTCCTCGACAACGTTAACTGATGACGCGTTTTTCGAATCACTGGCCACATTTCTATATATATCCATGGTGTTCTTCAAATCGCCGTATTCGGCTGTGTTCGAATGTAATGAAGGCTTGCTATTGGTCGTCGAGGCTTGCAGCACGATCACATCTGACTGCGGATTGGTTCCCTGATTAGGCTCTGTCGCGTCTAATATAATGCTTTTGGATGTATGCAACAGTTTTGCACCAACAGTTATTAGTTCGGCTGGAATCGGTTTAGTCATTGAGATGTCACAGTTATCGTTATCAAAAATGACGGTTTTTCGTTTTTCTGTTTCTCGTAGACTCTGAGCCTTTGGTATTGCCATCGTCATTGACATATCAGAATTGAGGTCATCTGCATTAAACACGATTGACTTTTGGTCGTCTTGCAAGCCATCTCCCGTTGGATTATGAGCATCTTCTTCATACACTTTATAATTAATTACTTCGTCCTTGTCTTCTTTAGTATCTTCAGGTTTTCTAACACAGTCTTCTGTAGAATCTAGTTTGTCTAAAAGAAAAACGTTTGTTGATATAGCTAGAGTCGTCGCGATGTCAGCTTCGTCCTTATCATAGATAAGAGTTTTTCTTTCACTTGTTGCCTCCTCTATTATGTTAGCGGGTATAGCTTCAGTCATAGATATATCGCCTTCGTCGTTATCATAGACAATTGTTGTTCGTTTTCTAGTTCTCGGTTTTCTAGATGTGTTAAAGGCATCGAAAGTTTTATCTTTATCCTCGCTATATCCGGCTATAAGTTGAGTAGGTATGGCCTGTGTTAAGGATATATTCCCGGTATCATTTTCATAGACAATAGTTCTACGTCTAGAAGCATCACTGTCTTTGGCAATGATGTTATTAGGTAAAGCCTGTGTAGTGGGAATTTCCTCAGCCTTTTTATTTTCTTTATTGTCATCTAATTGAACTCGTTCCTGTAATATGTTTGTTGGTAGCGCTTGAGTAACAGAGATATTACCAGTATCATCTTCATATACAACCGTTCGTCGTCTTTCGGGATTCGGTTCGTTATTCGGTAGAATAACATTAGTAGGAATCGCTTGTGTGACTGAAATGTCTCCAGTATCATTTTCATATATTATAGTTCGTCGTTTTTCCTGTGCTTCCTTGTCTGGAAGCATTATATTCGCAGGCAACGCTTGAGTGAAAGACACATTCCCACCATCAACATCGAAAACTATAGTTTTTCTTTTACTAGGTTCCTCGAAGATATTCGATGATATAGCTTGTGTGACGGATATATTGTCTTCATCACTATCAAATACTATAGTTTTGTGTTTGTTGGTGGTTTCTACATCTTCATTCACCAGTATGTTTGAAGGAACTGCCTGTGTCATTGAAATGTTGCCTGTATCGTCCTCATACAAAGTATGACGGCGTTCAGGCATGGCACCACTATCCGTCAGGAGTTTTACTGGTACCGGTTCAGTCATTATATTGTTAGTTGTGCTTTCATTAAATGCAATGGTTCTCCTCGTAGGAGCATTGACATCATGGCTTATAACAGCAGTTTGACAGATAATATTCGTGGGTAAAGCCTGTGTCATAGAAATATTACCTGTGTTATCGAGAATTGTCTTCCTTTTAGGTCTAATATCGGGTACAGTATCTGATATTTCATCTTCATCCGTTTTTGTTTCATGAAAACCGTTAAAGCCATAATTTTCGCATTTAGGTTTGAGCATATCATCTAAAAAGTTCGGTAAATCATCGTTAGTGTTTAAAACAATAGTCTTTCTCTGAGGAGTTTCTGCTGAAGAGTCAGACAAAAGAGTGTGTCTGTAATTTTTATCTTTTTCCGGTATATCTGGCTGTAAAGTTAACCGTTTGCCGTCGAAGACTAATACTTGATCGGGTTCCTCATTGACGGCGAAATTGGACACGCAAGGGGCATCGTAAGGGTTGATAGCTATGTTCTCCTTGTCCGCAACCCAATCGTTGTTCAAGCTTTTCTTATCTATGGACGCACTTTTAGACACATCCTGTACCGGACTATGCACGGTATCCGTTATAGACATGTCCTCATCGTTTTTGGTGACATGCGTCATGTTCAAATCAACCTCTATATACTCGGACATGTTCTGTCCGTTACTAAACGGCCCGTGACAGCCCATGTTACTCGATCCCCTCTCCAAATCCTTTTCAATTTCATCTAAATCGTCTTTCTCAATCTGCTGTAACGCTGAAAAGTTGATATCGATTCTACCTGAATTATCACCGATCGTTGGTGCAGTGAAATCATTGCCGAATAGTTTGCTCTGTTCGGTAAAGGCACTTAGTTCGAATTTGTTATGGGGTGCCGTTAATTTTCCCTCTCCTGTGCACTCGAGAGAAGCCAGTTGCTGAGAAAAATTAACATTGTTCAATGACCCATTGGGGAGACGGCTGATATAGTCGACAGCCTCGACTTCTTCGAATTGTTGGTCGAAGATTCTTTTGCCAAGATGGCCGACGGGATGGCGGGACGCGTTTGCTTCGGAATCGTTGCTGGACGATTCTAAAGATTTGTTGTGTTCTTCGTAGAAATTTTTCCACGTAGTTGTCGCTTCGTTCGTTACGAATTCGCTGGGGACAGAAATTATAGCAAATTACTTATGGCGAGGAAATAGTTGAATAATCTACATACGGGCTGAGTTTTTTACCGTCTGATCAAAAACAGGATATAAAAGGTGAACAGAGTAGAAATCTGACATAAATGACTATAGCAGAAATCTGACAGAAGCCTATTATTTTTTTTTCAGAAACCTAAAATGAAATTAACCTATCAATAAATAGGTACTATTACCTACTTATTTAAAGTAAACTTTTCAAAATAAAACTAAAAAAAAATCGACAAATAATAATAAACGTTCAACTTATAGGCACCCACTCTACGCGCGGAAATTACAATGAGTTTGATTGAAAGAATTGAAGTTAAAAAAAAGTGCTAAGTATTTGGGAAAAATAATTAATTTCTGCAGCTCGTAAGTCGGGATCTATACCACTGGGCCACCACTGTAAGTATAAATCTACATGGGCGTAGCCACAGTGGGGCAGGGTGGGGTGCTTGCCCCACCCTGCCAGAGCCCAAACGGCTGAAGTTAGAGACACATTTTTGGATGAAAAATTTCGCGGTGTAGGTAGGTGAGCAATAAGAAAGTGTTTTGCATAATTCGAATTATACAAACAGATACAGGATGCTATAGGGTGTAACCTTTTTGTATGAAAAAATTAACCGGGGTAAGACCGCGGGTATAGTTTGCTAGTTACATATTATTATTTTAGACATGGGCTCAGGGTGGGTCTGGCTACGCCCATGTAAATCTATATATGTATAAAAATCAATTGCTGTTCGTTTGTCTCTCTAAAACTCAAGAACGGCTGGGCCGATTTTGGTTTTGAAATGTTTGTTGTAGTCGGGTAGGTTTAAATATGGAAAAAGGAGTGGGGTAGGAGTAGGTTAGGAGTAGGGTAGGAGTACGTTAGGAGTAGTGTAGGAGTAGGTTAGGAGTAGGGTAGGAGTATGGTAGGAGTATGGTAGAAGTAGTGTAGGAGTAGTGTAGGAGTAGGGTAGAGGGTAGGACACCACGCGAACGAAGTAGCGCCGGGCAGCTAGAAATAATTTATATGGCAAAACAATGTTTGCCGGGTCAGTTAGTTAATTAATAAAAACATAATCTACTTACGCTACACCAGTCCTTCGTGAGAAACTAACTCGTCGACTCTTAGCAGTGTCTGTGGGCGTGGCCACATTAAACTCCAACTCTGAGAAGGGTGTGCGGGCAGGTCGTTGACTTTTCAGTATTGAAGAGCGACGCTTCCTACTGTGAACATAAATAAAATATTGTTAAGATAATAGCCACATATGACCTGGACGCTTACCGTGAGGGCTGGTTCCCGGTGGCGTGGCAAAGAAGTTCCTGGAAGAACTTGGGGTAACCCTTTGCCCAGCAGTGGGACAATATAGACGAAACAAAAAAAGACAACACCCCCTTAACCACTTTATAAAGTGGTAGATATCACCAAATTGTTATTCGCAAATTGCAGGTCAGTGTCAGGTTGTATATTGAACAAATCCTCTTTATACATTGCTTAAAGTTAAGTACCGTAAAACAGGGTGAATAGGGATGCAGGGGTGATTTGGGACAAAACTTTAAAATGAATTTTAACATTGAAATACTATATTATTTCAATGTTAAAATTCATTTTAAAGTTTTTTTGTTGCCAGAAAAGACTAATGTGTTTACTGTTTTTTAATGAAAGATTAAGTGTACTTGGTAGCAACCAACTATATTATTTTAAAGCATAAATAGATTTTAATGTTTTGTCCCGATTCACCCCGTTTTACCGGAAGGGATTAGCGACTGTTTAACCATACATTTTAAACATTTGAATGTCTAAGCATGCTGCGGAGAGAGTCTATACAGCACAAACCTGGCCATGTGTGATCAAAATTATATGTAATATCAGCAATAAATTAGTATTACGTCCCTGACGACACGCTGCCGAGATTTTGACCCTCGTTTATGTGTATAAACCTTACCTTAAACCTTACCTGTGCATTAGGTACATTGTAAGCATCTAGTTTTTAACATTATTTTAAAAGTTGTGTAACTTCAAGCTTCATGAAACTCTCATTGCTTAGCATGAAGATTTTGTTGACTCTTTTAGGGCCTGCGCCCACTGGCGGCACGGCACGGCAGGCAGGTGATCCTTCGGAATGCCGCGATGTCCTCAGGTATAATCATTGAAATTTCAATTTTATTGTTATTTTATTAAGAGTTACATTCCTGTTCGTCGTATAAAAAGCCCTTGCCGTGCCGTTCCACCAGTGGGTGCAAGCCCGAAGTGTCCTCAATCCTGTCCTATCCAAAAACCCAGCATTATTCAGTTTTTAGTCAATGGCAATGAAGTTAAGACCAAACTCACGTTGCCGCGGCCGCAGCATCAGACACCCTACTTTGTTGCGTATCATCCATCTTATCACTTAGTTCGTTACCTACGGCTAACTAAAAACCGCATTTAACTCATCACTTCACACAGTTAGCGTTACTTTTAATTAACTTAAAAATTATTGTTTATATTTGCAAACAATACGATTTCAAAATACAACGGCTGCGTTCGTTCAAAATTTGACTTTGACAGTTTTAATTTTAAATGGGCATTTTTTAAATAAGGCTTGTATGAAACCTGAGTATGAGGCTTTTTAGACTAATAGTGTTGCTAGATTTTATCATTAAAGGGACCTTTATAATATGAATGATCACATTATTCGAGAAAGGTAAATAAACTACTAGTACTACAAACTACTTCTATTGCAAAAATATTGTGTCATAAATTCTCCTTAGCGCACACAGTAGACACCAGTAGCAGAATGTCTGTTTCGTTAAGCAAGTTTCATAACCATTGTAAAGGCTTACAATTTAAGCATACATTGCTACAATATAGGCATACTGTAGCACATTTCCAGTCTAGGATTTTCACCGTCATATTTGTTGTGCAAGTTTGTTTACTATTGCCAGATAATGACACTTTATCGCTTGCTAGATCCAACTGCCTAAATGTAAGGTTAATATTATGAAATCAATAATTTAATCAGCAAACGACTTTTGGTAATAGAAAAGTTCAAGCGCGATTCATGTAAAGGTAGGGCACATTAACGCGGAACACAGAACACAACGAATCATTTGCTCACCTCTTTCACGCATTTTGTTTAAAACTTTGCATACTAAACGCAGGCCGCGCCACACTTTCGTTTTGCATTACAATGTGCTGCGGTTCGGTGCGGCTACAAATTGCGCTAGTTTTACTTACTTAAGACAAGCTAAATAAGTCACTATCACTACTCTGTGCAACCAAAATTGTGGACCATTTGAGATTATGGACGAATTAAGTATGGTTTGTAGCTCCGAGCAAATGGCGTTCTGTAGTTTTTGCATTAGTTTATGAATGTATAGCAAATCAAATAACTTACAGGATCCAAACTACACTGAGAGCAGTAACCGTCAATAGAGTTGTATACAAGGAACAAATCGCTAGCCAAATAAGATTGAAGGCGTAGTCTACACTCACTGTATCAGACATTTAGAAAGCATTGCAATTAACACTACATTGCTTCTGTAATAACTAAGAATTTTTATATTAATTTACTTTACAATTTTGCTACCCTAACCAAACATGTCATGTTGATAATACCTACTGAGAATTATTTTTTTCTTCTTCTAGCATACAGAAGGCCAGATCTATAATGGTGATGGAGGTAAAAAGTATTTTACTATTAGATTGTATACTTCTTAGTGACTACTTTTTAATGCTCCGTTGGTCTCGTGGTCGCAACGACAACAGCCGTTGAGCGAGGGTACTGGGTTCGTCCTGACTGAAAAAAATCCAAACTTGTAGATCAGTCGGTTGAGTAATGTTAATTGGGTTTCCCATAGGGGATTTGTTAGTCCCGAATCTGATAATTATGTTATTTCGCAACACAAAACATAATGTTACTAATACAAGCGTAAAATAATACAAGCTTAAAACAATGTTGTGCCATTTGTTTTCCAGTGAATCATCATTCTCCTGCCCTGATCCCAATTAATTTGTTTCCAAATGAATAACATAACATAATTATTCTATTCATTCAATTCATAGTCTCTCTATAATGTTCCTACTGCTGGGACACAGACTTCCTCTCAGTGAGAGGGAGTGGGCTGTAATCCACCACGCGGGCAAAGAATATATACAAACCCTTCCTCACGAATATCGGGAGCAATGAATACGAGGCTCAAAAACGGTAAAAAATTAAACAAGTAGACAAACTTTTAGACAATTAATTTAATAATAACTATTATCCATATGCGATTTATCGGTGTAGCAAGTCGATTGAGATGTGGAAGAGCACGCTGACACAGAATATGACCTGGATCTGCAATAAAAAAGGCCTTTTTAAAATTATTAGGCTAGGTAGCGTTTATAAAATTATTGAGGCACAGAAAATCTCTCAGAATCAGTAAATCCGTAACACACTAACAGTAGCAATGACTTTAATCTTGACAATTCAACAACATTTACTGCGTTATTTACGTTGTCGAGGAGACAAATTTTTCAAGCAATGAATCTAAGAATTTCCTTCAAGCCCTTGGGATTGTGAAAGAAAGTGTGTTACGCAATTGGGATGATGAGGAGAGCCTTTCATTTTTGTATCAACCAACTTTAAACCTAACCTTTTTTTGCCCTTATTTTTAGACTGGTATTTCTTGCCTTGGATGTTTTTCTTCGTGTATTTCTTACGGAGCTTTTTCTTATTTTCCTTTTTATCTTCCTCCATGCGGCTTTCAGTGTCATTTGACATTTCTTCAGAACTCAATTCTTGCCTTTTAGGAGCAGCTGAACGTTTTTTGCGATCCTTGTAAACTTCGCAGGAGTCTTTAGGCACCAGTTTCCAACATCCTTTTCCTTCTGTCCGCCGAGATTTCTTCAGCAAACAAAAAAAGAAAAAGTTTTGAAAGAGTTCTGTGATGTCGTAGGCTCCGTAGTAGCGTTTCTATAAATGAAAAAGTGCTCGAAAATATTACTGCTGTGCTGTCTGTGCTGAACTGCTGACCCTTATAGGGAAACTCATATTAACAGCCGCATTGGGCTGCAGCACATCACATTCAAAAACAAAAAGCACGATGATTTTACAATGCGTTGCGTTGCGAAGTGGCCAGCTCGTGCGAGCCTTGCAATGCAAGGCTCATTTAGTGCAGTCCAATATAATGAATGGGCTCTTTTACTCCCTGACAAAAAGATAATGTTAAACTGACTGGACTAGGTAATCTAAGGTAAACCGGGGTAATTGCGTAACACACTATCAGTAGACTAGCAATGGTTTTGATTTTCACAGTTCAACAACATTCATTGCGTTATGTACCTATTTACATAAGCTAGGTATTTACGTTGTTGAGCAGACAAATTTTTCGAAGATATGAAGGAATGGATTAGCAATAATGATTCAGATCGTGATTGAAAGTGTGTTACGCAATTAGGGTGTGGTTATTGTCATATAATTACTAACTTTTGTACGAATGGCTTCATTAATATCATCAATAAATAGTCCGGACAAGTCATCTTTCCAACCCCAACTTCTATTTGACGTGTTTTTGTATCTTTTCTTAGGTATTCGTTGGTGTCTAGACGGCTTTTTGTGGGCTTTTGGCCTTTTCGTAGATCTCATTTTTGTAATTCTAAAATATAAAACACAATAGTAAAAATTTCGATTCGTTGAAAAATTGTCATAAATAAAGTGTTTTTTTTTTGTCTTGGTCTATGATTATTTTTGTAAATAAATAAAAACCTATTTTCAAGAAACTGCTTTTAGCTCAATATCTTCATAATAGTTTTTGCAAATCATATTAATTATTATCACCGACCAATTCTCCACTCCTACTTTCGATCCACTAGCTGAACAGTCGAATCTCGAATTTGCATTTATTAGTAACCACACCACACGTGTAGTCCCAACTTAGTTTCACAGCGAAAATGCGTGGAGTCCCAATAGAAAGTTATTGTTAAGTAGTTTTACAAGAAGCTATTATATCACCGAAAAAATAGTTTTTTTTACGCCTATCATCATTTACATAATTATGTTTTTCAAATTGAAATAAGACAATATTTTTCACGTGCTCATCTCATCACAACAAAATATCTACAAATAACGTAAAACGAAACGTTGTAATGTCATATGACTATCGACGTCAGTGCTACCAACATAATCAGCGTGTCCACCATTTTCATGCAGCTGATGTTTGTTTGAGATTTTATATGTTAGATTCTATCTAAATAATATCTCAAAATGGGTTTCTCCTACATTCCCGTCATCTTGTTCTCCGCGCTGTGGTTTATTGTGGGCGTTATCTGCCCCTTCTTCGCCCCTAAAGGACCAAACAGAGGGTAAGTTACTGCGCCTTCCTACTCGAAACTATTTTTTGCCAGTTATAAGTCTAAAACATGTATTTCGTTGCTCTATTCCAGGATTATCCAGGTGGTTTTGATGCTAACTGCTGCTTGTTGCTGGTTATTGTAAGTATTTTTTATTTTTACGAGGTTTTTGGCATCAAAATTAGTCATGGGTATAACTAGTTGTAGGCACTTGATCGCCTTCAGTGAGAGCCCTCGTGATTTGGGTTGCCCCAGAAATTAACTGCGAATATAGAATAGAGAAATTTAACTTTCTAATCAGTTCTAAAATGCGAAATACAATAAGAACTAGGTCATCAATCATATAAGTGCATTTATTTTAGTTTCCTAGGATGCTAAAGAAGAATTTGAAAACAAAGATTAACATCCATGTGATGTCCTGGTTTAAATATATCCCAACCTTTTTTTATTAGTTTTTATTCAACCAGTACTGTCCCAGGCCAAGGTTTTCTTTTCAGTGTTGCAGTCTTTAATAAAACCTATTTTATTTTCAGGAATAAAGTTCTTTCCTCTTCTAATAACAGATTACTATGCTAGCTTACAGTTTTAATTCTAACCGTTTCCTACTTGTGTATTCCAGCTGGCTGTGCGCGTACATGGCGCAAATGAACCCCCTCATCGGGCCCAGACTTAACAACGAAACGCTCATCTGGATGTCATATACTTGGGTGAGTACTTGAAGATTTGTTTACCCATACAGCGAAAAAAGTATGGGCAAGACACTGCATGGTTTCATATATTACTGCTGTACAAAAGACGGCAAGCCATCAGCATAGCTTACCCTTGTCCCCCTTGTGCCCTTACCTTCATTGAAACTTTATGCTCAGATAATAAAAAGAACTGTAGAACCTTTTAGACAAATGCAAATGTATATTCCAATAAACACATACATAAACTCACACCTTCTCTTCATGAGGGTATACAGGAGCGGCAGAACTGCTACAGTCCTGACATACACCTTATACTTCATTTATGTTCATACAGCTGGTCATAAACGCACACTGGTTGTGAATACTACAGACCTGACCTCGCTGAAGAACATCACCACTAAGATCACTTTTATGTCCTTCAAGGGCGTTACCACTCACATCTGCCTTGTAAATACCTTATTAACTCCAAAAAACTCCATATTTAAAATAATAAAACTCCATTATTGCAAACAAATATTAGGAGAAAATACATTCTCAAAGTCAAAGCATTTATTTCAAATAAACCAATTACGGGCAAGTTTGAATTTTCAATTGAATTGTTTGGGTCGGTCAGTCAGAAAGATGAAGCTGCCCATTCCAAAGCGTGCTCTAAAAAACTGAAGGAAAATATTGTGAGGAGACCGGCATGTCCTAGGCCCAAAATTCGAAACATGTGATATCTACCAACCCACACTGGACCAGTTTGGTATTTACTACGGCCCACTCTCTGTCACAGAGAGGAGGCCTGTGTCCCAGCAGTGGCAACGCTTTACATGAGAGGCAAGACCATAACCACTAAAGTTGATCAAAATTAAAAAAGTTTCATACAACATACCTCTTGGGCATACAATTATAAGAAATACCAAATATGTTTCCTTGTGCAAGTTGTACAATTTGCCTTGACCTTGTTAATCAGGGTTAAAGTGTGTATATTGCATAAAGACAATTGAATATTTAGTTAGTGCTTTGTTCCGATTGGCTGCTGGCAACACCGACGAATTCTGTGTGGCTGTAGGCTTGCATCAGGGGTCAGCTTTAGGATCTTACCTCTTTCTGTTGATTATGGACGCTCTGACGTCGGACATACAGGAAGAGGCACCCTGGTGCTTGCTGTTTGCCGATGACATTGTTCTTGTCGGTGAAGATGGATCTAAGATCCAGAGCAGATTAGAGAAATGGCAACAGAAGCTGGCGAATGCTGGCTTGAAAATCAGCAGAATGAAAGAATATATTGTTCTGTGATTTCGGTCGTGTCTCTAGTTCTGTAGCTATAGCGCTAGATGGCGCGCTACTCCCGGTCTGTTCCGAGGAAATTTTTCGTGGGTCATGTGGATTGATATGAGAGTAGGGGAAGACCAAAGATACGATGGATGGACTGTGTGAATGATGATATGGATAGAAAGGGGGTGACTACCGAGATGACGACTAATAGAGAAGTATGGAAGAAAAAGACATACAAAGAAGACATAATTTTTGTTTTTAATTTATTTAATTAAGGTTCACCAACAGTTGTTACAGACATTACACAGATACAAAGGAACATACACTTGTATGTTCCTTTGTATCTGTGTAATGTCTGTAATAATAATTGTGTCTTAAAACTAACTGCACAACCAATTACAGGTAAACACCACATGCAAAATGCTCTTTAGAAAATATAAACTAAATTTTAAAGACTGTACTTACAATTCTAGATAATTATAATGACTAAATACTAATATTATTATATTATAAAGAAGGTGGAGCTGTATTTCAATTTTAGTATACAATAAAGTCTTATAATATAATTTCTGTTAGTATTTGCCCTCTTTAGACGCTGTGATGCCGTGTTGTGTGAACTATCTAAAAGTGTAATTATATTTAAGTATACATAATCAGCCTATAATGTTCCCACTGCTGGGACACAGGCCTCCTCTCTTCGAGAGGGAGTGGGGTCTAATCATCCACGCAGTTCGGGTTGGTTGATGGACACATCTTTGAATTTTTGATTTCCTAGAACCAACGCACACACACAGGCAGACATCGTGAGGAAACCGGCATGTCCTAACATGCTGGCGTGGCATTTCGCCACGCCTGTCTGGGTTCGAACCCACGACCTACAACTCGTGAGTCGCAGCCGTTAGCGTTACCACTGGGCCACCACTACTCTATTGCCAATGTTGCCGGTGAATAATATTATTAAAATAAAAAACCGGCCAAGTGCGAGTCGGACTCGCGCACGAAGGGTTCCGTATCTATAAAATTACGTCTGTTGTTAAATATTTGTTTTATTTTAATTTTATTAATTAATTATTAAAGTAAAAAAAAATCTACTGAGTATTTTGTGAATATTTCAAGTGCCTGTTGCGATTATTGATATCGAGCAAAAAAGTGCAAAAAATCTCATTTGTTGTATGGGAGCCAGCCCCCCTTAAATATTTATTTTATTTTGTTTTTAATATTTGTTCTTATAGCGGCAACAGAAATACATACTTTGTGAAAATTTAAACTGTCTAGCTATCGCGGTTCTTGAGATACAGCCTGGTGACAGACAGACGGACGGACAGACAGCGAAGTCGCAAGCACATACTGTTGTTACATTACATGTTTATTTAATTATTACGTTTTTTTCTCTCCGATCGTATCTTTGGTTTCGTGGTTAGTTTTTTCATAAGGTATTTTTTTTAATAAGACTCCCAGCTTGCCGTGAAGGCTATCACAGGACTTTATTATCATTTCACTCAGCTAATACACGTCTCCTGCTGCCCCTCCCAGCATGGCCACAACTACCGGTTCTGCGCTTCCCATATTCATCAGATTCCTACGACGTTCACCAGGTTGTCAGTCCACCTTGTGGAACCTACCCACTTCCTGTAGGAATCGCTACTCAGAACTTTTCGGCTCCATCGGCAATCCGTTCTTCGAGTAATAGGCATTTACATACGTTCCTATGGTAAAGAAGCCGCCCTCCGTGCCTCGGAAAGCACGTTAAGCCGTTGGTCCCGGCGGTCATTCATAGAACTGACAGTCGTTACGGGCAGTCAGAATCCCGAAAGTCTGACGACCAGTCTTACCAAGAAATATCGAGTGACCCAGAAACTATGGCGTGGATGTCAGAGGCAGTTGCTCCGTGTAAAATAGCTGGCGCTGCGATTCAGCTGTCCGGTTAGATCATTATGTTCTCAACCTTACTTTGCCTACCGGCTACCGCCCAATTTGAGTTTTTTTTTTCTAGATCCCCCAATTTTTTTGACTTACCTTATACCGATTATATTTAAACGTGTGATATTATACAGTCGTAAAATAGGATATACTATAATTTTCTCTGGGTCTTCTACGGCTCCCCTGAAAGTCTGAAAGGCCCTCGGGGGCGTTATCGCCTACGTACCTATGGGTTAGATTGTGGAGGACCACTCGTGGTAGCTATTTGAATGTATGTAAACAGCTTGAATGGGCGAATAATCCTTTATCATTTGCCTGCATTACACAATGAACTGTCAAGTGTATTGCCGTTGCGTCAACTTTTAGATAAACTGTGTACACACACATTATTGTTTATCGTAATAACCTATTAACATGGTAACCACTTATTTTCTCGATTATTATGCGTATCGGAACGGTAAATTACTGCTGTACTAAATGGACGTAAAATGAACCGACGGAGAGAATATTGCCACGCTTGTCAATGCCGATTAATACTGCCCATCTTCACTGATTGCACTGCTCAAGCCTTGCCAAATAGGCTAGTTTCCTAAAAAATTCTAATTAGTGCGTCAGTTAGATCATCAAGAAATATTGAACCCGTATTTTTTACTTTTGTCAATTATATAAAAAATGATGAAGATATCGCCCGATAAAGTTCCGCGTGACGTCACTTGCTTGCGACACTTTTGCAAGCAAGTGACGTCACGACCCCCCACTCCCAAATTTTGACGCTTTATCTTTGTCATTTTTTGTTTGATTGACAAAAGAAAAAATACGTGTCCATTCGACATCGACTATTTAATTTTGACAATTCAAAAGTGCCTGTAAATGGTTTAATTGAAATAAATGATTTGAGTTTGAGTTTGAATTATTTTTCGATAATCTAACTGACGGACTAAATATATATATTTTTTTTTTACCCAGGAAAATACCCTATTGACAAAAGTATGAGGGTCCTAACTAAGATACTTCAAAATACTGCTATTATGTTATGTTACGGGTTTGGTTTCCGCACTTAGTCCTACAAGTGGACCATTGTGCGTGGGCCATGGCGGCTGTCGGTGGTTATGCCAACCAGCCCACCTGAAGCTTATTAAGTCTCCTGGTCTGTTGAGAACATCTCTGTAAGATCTGGGTATCCCGAGGGTTTGCGACCTAATCTGGGTGACGCCTGTGCACTCAAAGAGCACATGCGCGACGGTTTCATCAGCCTCCATACATAATAAATACTGCTATTTTGAAGTATGTTAGTTATGGCACAGAAAAAAGTCACATTTAAACTGGCTCTGTGGCGTGTATGAGCCCGTAATACTCCCACTGCTAGGACGCAAGCCTGCTCTCCACGTGAGGCATGGGCGAAATCCACCACGCAGGCCCAGTACGAATTGGTGGACGTCACATGCCTCCGATTTTTTAAATGATAAATGATTTTATTTTGTAAGTAGGTTTGTACATAAACACTTTTACACGTCAATCATATTTTAAAACTAGATGAGGTCGGCGTTTCCTATCTGACTAGTCTGAGAAGAAAGGCCGAAACAAACTCAGAGGTCACAGTCTCTTTTAAAGTCCAGACATAATCTTGGTCAGATCATATGAAGACCATGTAGATCGATGTCTGAGATGGTTTTTTGAGGAAAGAACCACACAGATTGAGAGGACCTGTCCAGTCAGTTTTTTGGAACCAGTATCTACGCCGCTGGTTTTCTCACGATGTGTTCGTTTAACGGTTAAAAGCAGAGTGGTGTCGAGCCCACGATCGGACTCGGATCCGGTAAGTCGGGGACTTTACTACTGCCCCACCTCTGCTCTTTACTGAGAGGAAAAGCAAACTTATCAGTTGTATCTAGTTCATGAAATCACTCTCACGAGTACCTTTATGAATGTACCGAGGAGCAAGAGGGCAGTTATGTAGTCTTTGCACCTAGAATGCGTTACATCAGTAGATCCGGCTCTGTTTGCAGTAGATAGCATTATGATGGGCGTGTTCAATGTGTCACTACGCATCGCAATATATTGCATTAATTTATCTGAATGACCTATTAATTAGTTATTACTCGTGGCTTCATTTCTCTTTAATTGTTGTACTTTATACCAAGTCGTCGATGCGTATGGGCATGTGATACGGAGGAGTGATGAAAATGTCGTGAGGACACTTTTGAGTATGAATTTTGATGGCTATAAGTGTAGGTGAAGACCAAGGAAACGATGGATGGACTGTGTAAATGATGATATGGTTAGAAAGGGGGTGACTACCGAGACGAGGAATAATAGAGAAGTACGGAAGAAAAAAACATGTTGCGCCGACTCTAATGATGACTCCATATCCATCAAGTCTTTGTCGTCGCCTCGTCGGCATGTGAGGAATGCGGAGGAATGAGGAAAGTTATGAGTATGAATGTGGATGGCTATAAGAGTAGAGGAAGACCAGGGAAACGATGGATGGACTACAAAGATGACGACTAATAGACATGTCATCATCATCTGCCGAGCCTTTTCCCAACTATGGGATTTGGGTCGGCTTCCAGTCTAACCGGATGCAGCTGAATACCAAGATTTTACATGAAGCGACTGCCTATCTGACCTCCACAACCCAGTTAATGGGTACCGATACCCCTTGGTAAGACTGGTTGTCAGACTTTCGGGCTCCCGACGACCCGCAACGACTGTCAAAGATCCACGAATGACAGCCGGGACTAACGGCTTAACGTGCTTTCCGAGGCACGGAGGGGTACTAATAGACATGTATGGAACTAAATACATGTAGCGCCGACCTTAAATAAATTGGGATAAGGTATGAGAATAATGATATAATCCGGTCCAGCCTGTCCCTTGCTGCCCTCTCCCAGCGACGCCCTAAGCCGAGCGCCATACCACGCAGAGGGTACCCATAGCGTGTAGTTGCTTAGTTTTTGAAGCACTGGCTGGAGGCCTTAATTTAGGCCTTTTAGGTATGTTGAAACTGTGTGTACTCCCCGTCACTTTTCCCTAAGGGTTCATTAGAAAACCAGCGTCAGACAGCATCTGGCTGGCATTAATGCTGAAATGAACCTTTTTGGCGCAGCCGTGAGGCACACACTATTGCTGTCTGAAACATTATTTGTTATTTTATTAATTTTGTATTTTGTGTTTCACGAACTGTGTCCAAATAAACGTTTTTCTTTCTTTCTTTATTTATTGAGGCATCCACAGGCAAGTCGGTATAAGCAGACTACAACCTCCTGGGCTGAAATGCGAGATGCCATTCCCCAAAAATAAAAGAAAAAAAGAACGATGTTGATCTCTCAAATCGTAGTCAAGCTCTTTCTTTGTGAAGGAGCGCGTCTGGGAATTGCTACCACCTTACCTATTTCGGCATCAAATACCCCGCTGCGCCGACTGCGACTAAAGACGCCATTACTATTCGTGTCCGCAATTATTGTGCTCCAAGGATCTTTTGGTGCCTGAATGACATTGACAGGGTTTTGTTGGTAAACATTTGTGAAATTGTCACAGAAGTTTCAATGACAAAACAAAATGGCGCCGTTAGTTCCGATTTTAGCCAGGGTACCTAAATGCCAAACAGAGTTCGCCGATCGTCAGGAGCTGTATAAAAGCCGAATATGTGTAGTTATTGCATCGAGTCGGCTTTATTGTTCTACAAATACTGCCGAATCTAATGTGACAGATGCAAAAAACGTCCAAAAATTAAGCAAATTGTGTTCACCCCTTACTGTATCTCTTAAATAACAAAGCAAACGCCATTTTACGCATCATAAACTTCTCTATATTAGCAAAACGAGACCTATTTCTTGCTATCGCCCCCTATCTGTAAGGTCAAGGTCAAATATCACGTTCGTGCCCGACACATAACACATTAAAATATTGTCACGTGGTGGGCCACCCATTTTAACTTGGCTGCGGCGAAATGTGGAACTAAATTCAAAAATGTACTGAATTTGACGTTTCGACGACGGTTTTTCGTTGCCACTGGCGCCACCTTTGAAGATCAGATTTATTTTGTCATTGTAAATTGTTTCGTGTGTGGTATATTTGCGGATATATTTAACTTCTTAAATGCTAATATGACACATTTGGAAGTGTAGATTTTAGTTGTATGTTTAATGATGTATGGTCAATCGAAAATTAAGCTACGCTTGCCGCGGTCGGTTCGTGGATAGGTGAATATCCATTATATATCGAGATTCTTCCGTATCTCAGAAAGCATATTGACAGTCGTTACGGGTAATCAGGAGCCCAAAAGTCTGACAACCAGTCTACCAAGCAAGGGGTATCGTATAACCCAGTAACTGGCTTGAAGTGCGCAGATAGGCAGTCGCTCCATGTAAAATACTGGTATCCAGCTACAACCGGTTAAGACTGGAAGCAGACCCCAACATAATTGGGAAAAGGCAAGGCAGAATATTTGTTTGTTATTCTATAATGTAGTAACGATGGAATAAATTTGAATGGAATTTGATACTGCGACTAAATGATTTGAAATTCTGGATATTTTTTTTTTATATAAACCTCAAATGTTGTTATATAATCACGTTTTGATCATTCGAAGGTGTATAATACATTCATCTTTCTTCTTTAGTTCCATAACAACATCACGCATGTATTCCTCAAAGAGTGAGGCAGAGGTGTATCTATTAGTAAACCCACATCTACCTCCCCCTCCTCCCCCGTGTTATAAGAGGCAACCCTATGGTCATGAACCGTGCACAAATCCAGAGGCATGCTACTGATAATTTGTACATGCAAAAACCCAGCGACGTTCCGCTCAACCTGTAGATTCATACCCAAGAGTCCCAAGACCCTCCCCCACCTCTGGGACCTCAGAATTTGCTAAGGCGACCAGTAGAGCTACGGCTGCCAACGAGACATTCCAATTTTGATATTAACATTGATTTTTTTCTTTTTGTTACAGGGCAACAAGATAGCCGGGTAAAATGGCAGAGAGCACCCCTCATATAGCATAAGTGTTAAAAGTTTGTGTCGAAGTATAACCTAAAACATGCTACCTATTTAACTAAACTTTAAACTATTTATGTAAACCTTTATCATACCTAACAAAAAACAATAACGAATAAAATAAAATAAGCGAAGTAAAAAAAGCATTGGTCAATAGAATCCATCAGTTATTGCCAGTATTAAAAACTCTTTTTGTGTAATAAAAGTTGAACGCTTCTATGGGCAATGGTCTATCATTCCAATGAATAATTCTGTAAAACGTTTGTATAAAATCCTCTAATTTTATTGTAGATAAATAAATTTATTTCAGTTTATTCGTGTTTTACTTTATGTACCGTTTACTTCATACCAATTGGCTCACTAATCTCGGGAGAGTAATTTATTTTGCAAATAGCATCTTAAAGCCGTTTACACGATGCATTTAATTGCCCACCCGACGAATGAAATCAAGAATCTTATACCTAATGCAAAGACAGCAATCAATCAATTTGACTGCTCTGTGTAAAAGAGAATCGACCATCTTCCTCGATGGACCGACAATGTATTACATTTTGTTGGCCCAAAACTTTCCACTTTCACAGCATCGTCTGTGATAGTGCAAAGGTCGCTATACCTACATTTTTGGGGTACAGAGGTCCTGATAGAAGGTGGGTCATAGTTTGTGCTACAGCTCCATAGCATATCCACACCCTTCAGCCGACCTGCCGTAACGTCGAGACAGCCCCACTTTGAGAGATTTAGTTGCATTTTCCCACTTGGGTTCGGAGGCGGTTCAGAGACTTCCAAGTGGGCCATGGAAAGACCCTTTTATTTTTTCGTGGGGAAATTTTCATGGATGCCCTCCGTCTGGTAAGGCCAGAAGGTTATGTCGGACTGCTACCGACTAAAACCCCACTGTTCCTTCTAGCACCATACGTACGGGAGAACTTGTACTATTGCATAAACCTTTATCTGACTATTTTGAAAACAATATCCCGCGCACATGATGACCACAGCTGCGTCCGTAAGTAAAACAAAAGTGGGTCCTTTTTAGATCGGTCGGTTATGCGCTGCAAGCAGGAATAGTCCTTACGGTGATAGATATAGATTTTGGCGATAGTAGGTACATTCGCCGCACCCCCGACGGGAAGGTTGGACCCTGCGGAAAGATGTTCTCTTGGTGATAAAACCATAACTCAAATAATAAACAGTTGAAAAGCTCTTAAAACTCACCTGAGTATTAAAATCTCTCCGCAAGAGGAACACCCCAAGATGATTCATTATGAACCAAATACCTACCCATATCGCAGAAATAGCCCATGGACGTAGTATTTATGGAAAAAGGCGTCCTTGACCGCCCATAGCACATTTATGGAATCTCCACCGTACACATTCCAATCTAATTTAGTCACAAAAACTAAACACTGCCCAGAATAACTTGAGATGCGGCGAAAACTCGAACTAAATTTACTAATTTTGACAGTTCTGTTGACGAGCAGCGACATTGAAACTGTCAAGTGATAGTATTTGTCACCCCGAAAGTTTTTTTTTTCATCACAAGACGACTGGGCAACCGTATTACAACAACAAAAAGATTATTTAAAATCACGTGCCTTTTAAAAATAGGAGAGTGCCAGCGTTACTATATCATTTTACGTAAGCTGTGGGTTTACAGAGAGTTTAGGTATTTTAATATATGTGTGTTATTTTGTAGCAGCCGCACGGCTTGCCGAGGTCGGTACGTGGATGGGTGACCCCTCCGTGTCTCGGAAAGCACGTTAACCGTAGCTCCGGCTGTCATTTGTTGATCTCTGAAAGTCTACGGATAAGACCGAAAGTCTGACAACCATCTTACCAAGGAGTATCGTTTTATCCAGTGACTGGGTTGTGGAGGTCAGACAGGCAATCGCTCCATGTAAAATAATGGTATTCAGCCGCATCTGGTTCGACTGGAAGACACTGGAAGTCGACCCCAACATAGTTGGGAAAAGGAAACGCAGATGATTCCTAAGCCTCTTTGCAGTAAAATATTTGGTGGCTTCGAGTAAGTATACTATTCTGCAGATCATGTGAAGCATCCAAACAAGTCATCAGAGAAGACTGAAATCTCACCAATTAGCTGGTCTATTCTGTGAAAATGTCACCGTGAAATCAGCTGTCATTCCCACCTAATGCTAGAAATTGACACTATTCACAGCCCACTTGAACTCACTTCCTCCTCAGTTTTCACGGTGAGATTTTTGCAGAAGAGACCGGTTGAACTGTACAGACCTGCGTTGTCTGCGATAGTAGGTACCTACTTACAACTCTGCGCTGCAATACCACCAACGCCAAAATTTCGTACCAATTTATGAGAAAAACTGTCAAATTACCTATACTTTTTTATTAATCTTATTATATACCTACGTATAAGTGTCTTGTGAAATTCGCTCTAAAACGACGAGGAGGAAGAGTCACTAGATAACTAGACCAATGAAATGAGCTTTGTTTAAACACCAGCATTTTTATTTTGTTTTGCTATTAAATAAACAACACGCACGCGCTGTACAGGCGACGCAAAGTTCAAAGACTTCTGACATTTTCGAGAAGATCGTAAATAAGGTCCCACGTCGACGTCACTGGGTTAAGTACGCAAAGTGGATCGAGTACCTACCTACTAACAATCGTTAGTATTATTGGTTTATTTTGAAGTCACAGATAGGCAGTGGCAGTAAAGAGCGGTAGGCACAAACCTGCTGGTAATTACGTAACAAACATACAATGGCAACCGATCGAAATGATTTTCATTTTGAGTGTTCAGCCACGGTCATTGCACTATTTGACGTTGTTGAGAAAACAACTTTTTCGAAGCTATGAAGCACTGGATTACGATTTACTTCAAAACATTCGGATTGTGATTGAATGTGTCCTACCGTCCTACGCAATTAGGGTGCAGGGCCGATGGACAAAGTAGTACTTACCTACACTTAGGAAGGAAGGTAACCTAAATTTCGGCAATATCACAAACTATATACATACTATACCTACTGTATATCCTGGGTTCAGTTCACGCCAAGAGTGCAAATGAAGTCATGACCTCTGCGACTTAACCGTTGGTCTGTACACCGCATACCGAAGATCCAATTACCTACAGTGATCACAACTGACCGCTCCCATTCATTATAGCTGCCATTCAAAGCTCAAATTCTACTGTAGACACAAACAAAACCACATCACGCCTATTTCCGCGGCGGAGTAGGCAGATATGTAGGTATAGTATCCTGTTAGACGCACGTTTTTTCAGTTACGTTAAAGTCCCATGTAAAAAGGCAAGTCTATTGCTAGTAACCGAGCATAAATATCCAGACTGGACTCTCCGGACAAATTCCTGATGGCTATACCCAGTTAACACTTTGCCCTATCCGGGAATCGAACCCAAAGCAATCAAATACTTCGACGCCTAAGTGTTCTTTTGTTTTGTATTTATTTGTGCCTATAGTTTGTTAGTCATTTAATTAAGTAGGTACAGTAAAACGGGGTGAATAGGGATGCAGGGGTGAATCGGGACGAAACTTTAAAATTGATTTGTACTTTAAAATAATATAGTTTGTTGCTAACAAAGACACTTAATCTTTAATTAAAAAGCAGTAAACACATTATGGTATTTTCTGGCAATAAACTATGTTATTTCAACGTTAAAATCCATTTTAAAGTTTCGTCGGTTTCGTCCCGATTCACCCCTGCATCCCTATTCACCCCGTTTGACGGTAGGTACAGACTCATCAAGCTACTACAATCTGTCAAATTTCTTTAGGTAATAGATTTTCAACTTTATCCCTAAAGCATTAAGGTTCAAGGTTGATTGGATAATTTTGACAGTTTCGGGTAGCTTGACCTGCTGGCGTCTGTACATAAAGTTGTCAAGAAATAAAAGGCCCGTTTTGACATTTGACATTGCGTTCTTGACTCCGGTCAGTTTCACACAAACGAATACGTGTTTTGCGAATTTGATCTTTATTAACTACCCACTAGAGCTGTCAATGTCAAAATGGGCCTTTTATTTTTTGACAACTTTAGTGTAAATAGTGTATTATGTAATTGTGTTTAAATAAAAGATTTTTTAATAACTAAAATCAAAAACATAGGTAATATTATTTCTGCCCCCTTCTGCTACCTAATTTATTTGTGGTTAGCGCAACATGTCTTGTTCCTATTAGTCGTCATCTCGGTAGTAACCCTCTTTCTAGCCATACAGCAATCAAAAGCAGTACCTACCTAAGTGCAATAATTGTGCAGGACAGCCGATTTTAGAGTAAAATAACTATAGGTACCACGTGTTATTTTTGTCTTTGGGCAGCAAGTAGGATATTGAACATAGAGTGACACGGTCCGTCGGTGGCCCGTGTTGCTCTATGGATATTGAACGATTTTTAGAAAGTAGATGATGCCAGATGTTAGAGACCCTACGGCGCTCGGGAACTTTGGGACACGTATTGTATTTGCTTATTGCCGAGCGTCGTAGTAAAATTCATTGTTTTATTACTAGCTAAATGTTTTGTTAGTTGTAATGCAAACAAAACATTCATGAAAATATGCATTTCTTTTGTAACCTTTTTATTAGATTGTAGTTTGTAGTTTTATGCCGACTTTGTTATCCGCCAAATGTACAAAACAATAGCGGAGCGAGTACTGTTCCGAGGGTCAAAACGTGGGAAATTGTAAGGAGAAACTGACGCCACTGGGGCATACACAAGGGCCTTGCTTGTCCAAACAAAGTTTGCCCTGGCTGGAGGCTTTAATTTATTGAGGCATCCACAGGCAAGACCGGTTAAGCAGACGACAAGCTCCTAGGTTGAACTGCGAGATGCCATACGTTAAAAAACAAACTAACAAAGTTAGTTCCTACTCAGATCTGGTACAGACGCCAGCACATCAAGCTACTACAATCTGTCAAATTTCTTTACTAGATTTTCAACTTTATTACTAATGGTTTAAGGTTCAAGGTTGATTGGAATTTTTTTACAGTTTCGGGTAGCTTGACCTGCTGTCGTCTGTACAAGACAGTAGGTTGAGTAGACTTCAGACAGACAGACAGGTAGACAGTGGAATATAGTATATTTTCATTTAAGTACTTCCACCGTGGTCCACCGTCCATCTTCAATTCTTCACAGAACTACTGAGGGCTCCCACACATAAACACGATAGGACGTCGCGTCGTACAATGCCAATGTCAGATAATGCCATAACGTTGTGATCTCGCCTTCAAGCAGTCTAGTGACTATAGTGTCCGCCCTCCAATCCAGCGCACTGTGCGGTGCGACCCATCTCACAAAATAATAGTGCAGCAATCTGACAGTCGTGCTAGTCGACAAATCCAAGGTCGCTCAGCGGGCTATGTTTAAAGTTTCTTTGAATGACAAAATCAGGAATGAAGTTTTCTGGAAAAGACCAGAGGCAGAGGCATAGCTTACAGAGTAAGCCAACTGAAGTAGCAGTGGCCTGGCCATGTCTGTCGAAGGACCGATGACCGGTGGAGCAGACGAGTCCGGAGTGTAGACCGCGTATCGGCAAGCGTAGTGTGGAACGCCCCCCAGCTAGATGAACCGCCGACCTGAAGGTGGCCTGGATGCGGAAGAAGGAGGACAGGGTGTTGTGGCGCAGCCTGGGACAGACCTATGTCCAGCAGTGGACTGTGAGTGCGATAGGCTGAGTGGATTGAAGTGCAATAATAACACCAAATCATTGTAAAACCAGTTTTATTATACTCAATCATAAGTTTGTGATAAAAATGTCGACTCTTATCACTAGCAAATTGGTATCCACTTACTGCAATGAGAATTTATAGGGTCACGTGAACACTTTGTTATAGTTATCACATCAATACACGTGAATATAGATAAATAATTATTATTATGAGGATGCGGTAATAATATCATAATGAATACTTATACAACAACGGGATTCATTAAAATAATATTAAAGCTACGATGTCCTAAAAGAGCGGTGGCCGCATTTAACGGCCGTAGTGACAGCTGTCATAAAAATGATAAATAAATAAATTATTTAATGACATAATATCATTTTTGACAAAGTAGTGAAGCCTGATTTCTGCACTAGGTATAGTACCCGTTATAGCCGATCTATTCTGTACATCACTCACCGTGAAAACGTAGGTGAAGTATATAATATAATATATATAATATATCCCTGGACATTTCACACAGCACCATTTGTCCCAAGCTAAGCAACCTAATGCTTGTGTTATGGTAACAAGATGGCTGATAAACTACTTATATACAATTTTTTTTTGTGTACAAGTGTGCTCGAAGTGAATTTTTAGAAGCCAGAAGGATGATGACAGCGGCAAAGATTTAAATTTTGACGGCACGGTTGGCGCAGTGGTTAAGCGATTGACTGCTGCGCTGCGTGTCGCGGGTTCGATTCCCGCACGGAACAAATATTTGTACGACCTACATGTATTTGTTCCGAGTCTGGGTGTTTTTCTATCTATAATATGTATGTATTTACAAAAAAAAATGTATATAAGTAGTTTATCAGCCATCTTGTTACCATAACACAAGCATTAGGTTGCTTAGCTTGGGACAAAATGGTGCTGTGTGAAATGTCCAGGGATATTATATTATTATTATTATTAAATCGTTAGATTCGCACCATGCACTGCGTCAAAAGACAGTCGCGATTCTGTTTGGTTTTACACTACAATGACACTCACACAGAGAATCGAATTGACTTAATTGTCATGGAAACGCTATTTAATAATGTGTGAGCTCACTCTTATAGTAACTGGGTTGTGGAGGTCAGATAGGCAATCGCTCCATGTAACATACTAGTATTCGCTGCATCTGGTTAGACTGGAAACCGACCCCAACATAGTTGGGAAAAGGCGAGGCAGATGATGATGATGTGTAAGCTCACTCTTCTCGGTATTGTGATGGACACTTTTTCGTGTGACTAAGTACGATGAGAGCAAATCTAGCGATTTAAATCATTGGGCAGCGGGGTTTGACTTAATGTCAAATACAGACAGATGTAAATGACAGATTTTCATGACAACCGTTGTAATATGACGGAACCGCTTTCCTAATTAGTAACTAAAGCTTATATATTATTTAGGTACATACAGACGCCAGCACATCAAACTACTACAATCTGTCAAATTTCTTTAATTGATTTTCAACTTTATCGCTAAAGCGTTAGGTTCAAGGTTGATTGGGAAAATTTGACAGTTTCGGGTAGCTTGATGTGCAGCTGGCGTCTGTACTTACTTACATAAAGTGCAATACATTATCTATTTTAACAATAGATGTCTCCCCTAGTCATGTAGATCGCGATTGAATTAAACTTACTTTGAGAACTTCTGAGAGAAAAGAATCACACTTTTGGAAGGCTTGTCGTCATTTCGCATCGTTCTTTTACTAACTTTCGTTCCTCATTGTTAAGCCTTAGACAGTATTAACAAACTGAAGACAAACTAGAAACACGAATTAGAAGACCAAGACTGAATTAGGAACAACCTTCACACCAACATCACAATACTCAACTCCTTCAAGGACTTAAAAACGGAACACCGCCCGCTGGCAAGCGTCTGCGCACTTGAAACTATTCGGGATGTCAAGAACAAATCACGCGTCGCCTGTTACATAAGAAAGGGCAAGTCGAATTGTGTCCCGTATTAATACTAGAGCTGCGCGCGCGTCGATTGGACGCACGCCAACTATTCTACGCGTAGCGGCGTTGCTTTGGGTGCTTATGTGGCTCAAGGTCACGGGTCATGCTCGAAATTTAAAATAAAAGGAGTTCGGTTATGTAAGTTCAGGGGAAAAGTGGATTTTGATTGGAGACTTCCTATCATCATCTACACAGCTAGACGGATATATAGCAGATCTTCACTGCGCCTTTTTGGCGCAGCCGTGAAGCACACTTTCCTGCTAATTTCTTACATCGGACTTCACACTTTTTATTTAATTTTTTTCATTTGTTTTATCTGGGGGCCTAAAAGGCCACTTTGGCAGAATCATAATAGGATAACAATTAAAGAAACATACTTATTAAAAATCCTAAAATGGTCACAAACTGACCATAATTCATAATAAATGATGATCTGTGTGCAATTCATATCACGCAATTTACCTGTTTGACAGTTTTGTATGGAAATTCGTAAAATGGTCCACCAATGTTTACACCAAATATGATTGATATGAAATGAATTGTAGGTGATTAAAACTATTACGTGTAACCATATTTTAACGAAAATTAGAGGAATTGCTAATGATCTGCTGGGAATTCAGGAAATGAATAGCTTTTAAAGGTATTGCTTAAAGTGGCCTTTTTAGGCCCCCTGATGTATACAGTATCTGGTGTATTGTGTCTTTTAGTTTGTGCCAAATAAATATATTTTCTTTCTTCTTTCTATCTTTCTATTCCAAGGCATTTTTAACTTGGTCCCCATAATCAGCCTATAATGTTCCCACTGCTGGGACACAGTCTCGATGAGAGGGAGTAGGCCATAATCCACCACGCGGGCCCAGTGCGGGTTGGCGGATGTCACGTCTTCGAATTTTTGGTTCAAGGACATGCCGGTTTCCTCACGATTTCCTTCACCGTTTTGAGAGCAGTGGTGATGAACTAACTTACACATGTAAAGCGCCTGTCTGGGTTCGAACCTACGACCTAGAAAAGGTAAATCGCGCCCGTTACCACTGGGTCACTGCTCTTCCCGAGCTCGGTCCTCGGCTACTCTTAAAGAGCTGCTTGATAAACAAATATCGCTACCCATCTAACTTGAGGGCGTTCTTTACCTTTGCCGATTTATTTTCACTCAAGAATGCGTCTCCGCTATCGTCATCTGGCCTTAACAATCTACAGCTGAACATAGGTCTCTCAAAACGAAATTAATCAAAAAAACCGGCCAAGTGCGAGTCGGACTCGCGCACGAAGGGTTCCGTACCATTATCTATAAAAATCACGTCTGTTGTACTCTCCTTAAATATTTATTTTATTTTGTTTTTAGTATTTGTTGTTATAGCGGCAACAGAAATACATAATTTGTGAAAATTTCAATAATCTAGCTATCGCGGTTCTTGAGATACAGCCTGGTGACAGACAGACGGACGGACAGACAGCGAAGTCTTAGTAATAGGGTCCCGTTTTTACCCTTTGGGTACGGAGCCCTAAAAATAGCTTCTCTCGTTTTTTTGTCTCTCTCGTTACTACCTTGTGAAGGTCGTCGCTCCACGTGTATTAGCATTCTACCTTAATACGTCTGCCTGATACATGTGGTCAGCCGTCAGCTGGGCGTAGGTCTACCCAATGGCACGACATTGAACTCGATCATGGCTACTTCGTCTCTCGCTACTGCCTTATGAAGGTTGTCGCTCCACCTAGCCTAAAAGCACCCTTTCACAACTGGAGATCCCCCGACCCTTGCTCGATGAAGTGCCAGCCCACCCCGTAGCTGAGCCTGTAGCTTTACGGGCTTATTACACTATCCATCGGCAGATATAATCGCAGTAAGAACAGTTCTAACTGAACTGTTCTGTTAGAGTGTTCCTAGTTAGCATTGCTTAAATTGGATAGTGTAATAAGCGCTTTAGTTTCCCGACTGTGACCTCTAACTTTGATAGGGAGGTAGGAAACGCCGAGCGCATCAAGCTATAAATAATAATAATTTTGACGCAGCCCGTCCCATCTTCCTGTCCTCTCCCCAGCGACGCCCTAAGCCGAGGTTTGTACGCATGGCTCCACATCCAGCTATACATAACCAGTATAAGCTGACTTCTAATTGTACGGAAAACCGAAATAATGTGTGTACCCCAAAGGGGGTGCCCTTCGCGTGCAGTCGCTTAGTCTATTAGATATTCGCCCCTGGGGAGGCTTTGAGTTTACTTAAGGCAACTGCAGTTACGACCTCTCAAGGTGTTCACCTTGAGAGGTCGTAACTGCGAGACGCCATTTCTAAAAAAAAAACAGCTGGAGACACAGGGACTCATGCTTATAGGCTAGGCTAGGTGGATCAACAACCTCGCTAAACGCTCTTTCTGGCTAAAGTAACTAAACCAATGAACGCAGAATCGATTGATCGGTTGGCTTGGCACTGTAGACGATATTTCCACGAATACCATCTTTCTTCGAGAATAATTTTATACCCATTTCGATCGTTATAAGGGGCAGCTTGACAGCAAAATAATTTGAGTATAAACGTTCAGAAATAGGTACCTATATCTTTGAAACAATGCAATTAATAAGTGAAATGTATGCTGTGTTCTGCTCGTCTGCACCCTAATTACAAAATACACACTATACTCACTATCAATGACATCCATTTGCTTCATAAGTTCAAAAATTTGTCGGCTCAACAACGTAAATAACGCAATTAATGTTGTCGAACTGTCAAAATGAAAGCTATAATAACACATAACCCGTGGCTAAAAAAAGTTAAATCTTTAATCAAATACCTACCTACTTCCCAGGAATCCCAGGTAACTATGCAATTAACAAATGTTAGCCAAGTGTGGCCAATATTGGCTGTAACAGGCGCCAATAGCCAAGCCACAACCAATACATATCTACCAGCTGATACAGTTATGTAATGAGAAAAATACTTGTAAGAGGAGATAGCTGCGAGACGCCATTTCTAAAAAAAAACAGCTGGAGACACACTTCAGCTTGGTAACTCGGCGCCAGTCAGTGACAAGTTTCATTTCAAATTGTTGAGAATATTTGTGACATTAATACTTGGGTGAATTTATTGATAATCTCAGAAAAAACGGTTTTTTCTGGTTGAATATACAGCGTGTAGCAAGCGCAACCTTGGATTCAGTAGGACATGATTCTAAAATGTTCGTCGATATTTTTCCATTTCCGAGATTCCGTTGTTTGTTGTCGGTTATTTAAAAAAAAATGCTGTTCCATTAATTTTAACCATAGTAAATGTAAATAGCTATGATTGATTGATTTATATTGATAACGTTGCGCCAGTTTTTTTGACATGTTAGAGTGCTCAATGCTCGTTTCAACATTGGAAAACATCAACTGAATCAGAATTAGTCGTTTCGCTCAAAGAGCTATTCTACAAAGTTCATTTTGAACCTCACACAACACCACTTGTATTGTGTCGACCGAACTCATTTTAGTCATTTTGTCGCGAAATTGCACTCGACGTCCCTCAACACCGTTCGAATTTAGAAGTGATGATTTGGGAATGGGAACTACATTGCCAGTTCGTCAGCTGTTCACATTTTTGCCAACGCAAGATAGGAATTCAGAAAGAAACGTTTGTCAAGGAAAACCTCGCGAACAGCGGCAGTTACGTAAGTAACATCGTTTGAGCCGACTGCCGATCGATCTGCGCCGTACCCTCTGTGCGGAGAGCTCTCGTGTAAAACTTTAATGATTTTCGTCCGTCTACATTGAATGGACAGTAGTATTCTTGTTGTACCTTCATGATAGGTCATAATATACATGACAGTGACAATTTCTAGGTAGCTAATATAATGAAAATAGGCCTGCACCCTAATTGCGTAACACACAATCAATCTCAATCTGAATAATTTTGAAGGATATTGCTAATCCATTGCTTCATATGTTCGAAAAATGTGTCATGTGTCTGCTCAACAACGTAAATAACGCAATGAATGTTGTTGAACTGTCAAAATGAAACCGATTCCGATTGATCGTGTGTTACGCAATTAGGGTGCTGTTTTGTCTTACTGTAAACGTTTTAAAAGGAAAATTAGGCAAACTGCGATCACTAATTTTTCTTACGTTAATGTGATAGCTGCAATAATTTCATAATACACATTAAGTATAACATAGTCAGTCTCTAATGTTGCCATTGCTGGGACACAGGCCTCCTCTCAGTGAGAGGGAGTGGCCCATAATCCACCACGCGGGCCCAGTGCGGTTGGTGGATGTCATATGTCTTCGAATTTTTGATTCTAGGACATGCCGGTTTCCTCACGATGTTTTTCTTCACCGTTGAATGAACATTATTAGCTCTCATAAATTAATTGTTGCAAGAAAAACGAAGGCGCTGCAGGTATTATGTAAAAGATGCATGGGCGTGGGAAATCAAACAGCTGACTTGGATCAATCAGCTGTTATGCAGAACAATACTAAATAGGTCAAGTACGGAGCTCCATTTATGTTTGTCTCTGGTTGCATTGGCATTGGGCAGGCTATTCATGACGTAGACTGATGATGATGACCCTGGTCTTGAAAGGACGGAATGTTAAAGGCCTTAGCTGGGAAAAAATGGACCTTAAAGGCCAAGATCTGGTCTGGTATAATAGCGTATATAGGTATGCAATGGAGGAGCCCTCACTCTGCATTGAGTGGATCACATAGCTGCCTAGCCTTTTCCCAACTATGTTGTGGTTGGCTTCTAGTCTAACCGAATGCAGCAGGAATACCAGTATACTACTCAGAACGACTGCCTATCTGACCCCCACAACCCAGTTATTGCGTAACACGATAGTCGATACCCCTTGGTAAGACTGGTTGTCGATCAGCATTGGGTGGACAACAGCTTGGAGAAAACAGCATGTCCTAGTCTAGAGTTAATTTAAAAAAAAACATTGATTTTCCATACATTTTGACCCGAACTAGGTTTAATTGCACTTTCTATGAAACAACATTTTTTTTTTTGATAACGGTTGAATTTGAAGTTGTCGAAAAATAAAAGGCTCATTTTGACATTGACAGTTCTAGTAGTTAATAACGATTAAATTCGCAAAACACGTATTCGTTTGTATGAAACTGACAGGTGTCAAGAACGCTTTTGAAATGTTGTTTTTTGACAACTTTAAAGGGTCTAAAATCTGATTTTTTACAGTTCGCGCGTCGATGTCCCTACCTCCCTGTATAAAAGTTCCTGAAGGTTCTTTCCAGCTGTGTTCCTGGTCTCTGTAACATACTTACGACTGTCGTGGGTAAGAAAATCAATAATGTTGCGTCATACAGACGTAGTATGTGACGTAACAGGACGGGTAGGGGCGCGCTGGCAGAACTCGGGTTAAATTCGCTGTAAGGGGTCAATGAGCTTGAGTAGGTTCAAAAGTTAGGCCTGGAAATTTAAAACGGAATAAATTAGATTCTGGGAAATAATGATACTACGTTATCAGCCCGTTCGGATTATGAAGATTTGAATAAATTGAAATATGGTGTTAGACACAACCTGTGGACACAACACAATTAAAAAAACTGCAAAAAAAATTCGGAATTGGAAACATAATGAACAGGAATTTAACTGTCGTACGCACGGCTTAGAACACCGAAAGGATCCCTAACGACTCCGGGTCCGGGGTAATTGCGTAGACACGGCTTAATTGCGTAGAAACGGCTTTCATTTTGACAATTCAACAAAATTCATGGCGTTATTTACGTTGTTGAGCAGACAAATTTTTCGAACATTATGAAGCAATGGATTAGCAATATCCTTCAAAATGATATAGGTGCCGCATTTAGGGTGCCGGTTAGACTGGAAGCCGACCCCAACATAGTAGGGAAAAGCCATAGGCAGATGATGAGATTATGAACGGTCCGAATCGGCCAATACTCAGTGATGCGATTTCCTCGCCAACAATAAATTGATTACATAATGCACTGTACCTACCTATTACAATTTTCTTTATCATTTACGATTACGTTCGCCTTGGTTTCAGTTACCTTGCGGGAAAATATCGAAGAATACGAGTAGTTGCTTCTATAGAACTTCGAACTATAGAACTCTATACTTAGACATTTTCACCTTATTCAATGTTGCACACATGTTCAGATGACGTCATCGTTGTTCATCTATCTTTGTTACAAGTTGTGTTCAAAAGATTTGCATGTCAGGCCGGAAAATGCTGGCCCAGTGGTACCAATTACCATTATGTTGACATCCAGCAACCTGCACTAGCCCTGTGTGGTGGATCACGGCCCACACTCCCTCTCAAAGAGGATATTGCTAATCTAATGCTGCTGAATGTCTGCTCAACAACGTAAATAACGCAATGTATGTCGTTAAACTGTCAAAATGACAGTAGATGGCTTTCATTTGACAGTTCAACGACATACGTTGCGTTATTTTAGCAATATCCTCCTTTGAGAGGGAGTGTGAGCCGTGATCCACCACACAGGGCTAGTGCTGTTAGTGTGTTACGCAATTGCCAATTACCCCGCCCAAAAATACAGACACTGACGTAGCAGCTGTTGTAGTCAACCTAGCAGTAAAATTATAGCAAAGGACCCTGATAATGACACCTTCGACTAAGATGATAATGATTATGTTAACTTGCACGAAACGGCCTTGACGACCGCGTGACGACAATAGTTTTCCAGAAACTATGACGTTGGTACCTAGGTGTGCTAATGACATCGTGTGACCGCCATCTTTAAATATGGGTGTTCCCCAGTAACTAGGTTAAAAATACTTCCTTCTCTTTCGTATCGGCACGGGCCATGTATGAATAGCCTACACCCGCCCCGAAGTAAATAAAATAAAATCCATACTCAATCTGTCTGTTGGAAGGCTCGTGGTAATAACAGCGGCACGGTTCGATCGATCAGGTTAAGCTACGCTTGCCGCGGTTAGTCCGTGGTAGGGTGACCATCTTTACATAAAACCCCTCCGTGGCTCGGAAGGCACGTAAAGCCGTTGGTCCCGGCTGTCATTCGTAGATCATTGTCAGTCGTTACGGTTAGAAACCCAAAATTCTGCCTAAATAAATAAATGACCAGTCTTACCAAGGGATATCGCGTATTACCCAGTAACTGGGTTGTGGAGTTCAGATAGGCAGTTGCTCCATGTAAATATTCAGCTGCATCCGGTTAGACTGGAAGGGGTCCCGGCAGACCACGTGGGAGATAGCGGGACGAGCTGGATATGTTCCGACAAAACTGGAAGGAGGACGCGTGGGCTCGCGAAAGATGGAAGGAGTGGAGGAAGGCCTTTGCCCAGGAGTGGGACAGCACAGGCTATTAAAAAAAAGATAAAATAGGTAGAATGGTAGATCATATTATGAAGAGGAAAGTAGTTCTAACACCCGCCAGCATCGTGTTCAAAAAGATAGTTGAGAAATTCTAACGTCGAAACGCCATGACGATGACGCACATGCTAACGACCTCGCATTTCCGCCATACTTGTTATTTAAAAATGTCATGCATGTTCGTGCGTACTGAGGTTATGTAAGATAGGTACTTACAATCTGGCTCCTAATATAGTCTGCCAAATATTCTGGCGCAATGCGGAACGCTATCTAGGTCATACCTTCAGTCACCCATTACAAGATTCGTTAACTTTTTATCAGTATTCAGTTATATTTTATCAGTGTGACCTTGGCGCCGAGTATGAACATTTTTGATCGTGAAAAGTTAAGTAAATGTTCGCGATTCATTTCGCCCGTAAAAATGTTTGCTGAAAGTGAAAATCGCAGCTAAAGTAGGTCTTGATTGGAAGTTTATTTTTAGAATCTCCTTTTCGACATTATAGTACACATCAAGGTTCCTAGTTGTAGTACTACTCGTATTATTTATTCTGTGGTTGAAGTAAACAAACATTGGCATAGACTTTAGTTAAATTACAACCAAGGTCCATGAGTGTTTTTATCAGATGTGAGAATAAATTGAGCATACTACCAAACTAAATATTTAAAAGAGGCATCATAATAAAGCTGCAGAGCAGTTGCAGTATTCTCAGTGTATTTGCGGATAGGTGGGATTCCTCGATGTTGCGGAGGTGGATGCAGCTCCACGCTGAATATTAATTGAATATGTTAATCTTGTGTCTGTAACCTACTAACACTAGAAGTGAAGTAAAATTGTTGCTAACCCTATGGAGTCCTGTCTGAAATAAAAGTTTTGAAGTCTTGAAAAAACAAGATGGCGACGTTACACCCTGTCCATTAGGTAAACCGTTTTTTGACACACGGAACTAGTGATTGCAGCAACACACAATAGGTACATTGATTGATACACGTATGGTATTATAATGTCTGTAAGAAGCACAGATAGATAATTCAATAAGATAAGGCAGTTTATATATTTTTTTCATTACACATTTTAAAGTTAACTTTTACGTAATCTGGAATAGTTCGTTCTAAGACAGCTGTCAAAAAATGGTTGATCTAATGGACAGGGTATATATAGTTCCGATTATCGCTATACTCTGATTTATCCACCAGTCCATACTTACGCCTAGCATCCACAATGCAGGTCAGTTCATTCCCCCAACCTCTCTAAAGAGTCTTTGACCAAAGAGGATTGAACCAGTTAAACCCTCTTATACCCACAGAGATTAAATAGCGATTTACTGCGCAGAGAAAACAGCAATGAGATAATTGTATACCTACTTACTACGTTAAGAGCGTATTATCTGTGATGTAGTTTCCTCGTGGGCCGATAGGTCACGACCCCTGCTATCGGATCGATTCAGCTCGGCGACCTAATATTAAAATACTACGTTCTATCTAGACCTTTTTACGATTCCGTTTCGCTTGTGTTGTTACATCAATTTACAAATTCTTGTAAATTGATGTAACTTATAACAATTTGTTACCTACTGTTAGCCTGTATCATCCCACGGCTGGGCAAAGGCCTGTCCCCATGACTTCCAGCTCTTGCGAGGGCTAAAGTGGACCACAGGTCATTTGTTTTCTCCAGCTCGTCCCGCCATCTTCTTCGGGGTCTGCCGCGACGCCTTTTAGCTGTGTCAGAGTTTAACGTGGTGGTTATTTTGGCCCACAGCTCATTGGGCATACGGCAGACGTAGCCAGCCCAGTCCCACTTCAACTTAGCGGCTTTTTGAGCAACGTCAGTAATGCAGTGTGCTGTTGCGAATTTTAAATAGTCTGTCAATTTGAAGCCTAAAATACTCCGCTCCATTGCACGTACGCAAATATATATATGGTTATAACAATCACTATAATAATAAAAAGAAAAGTCCTGACTCATCCACTCACTGACTGACTCATGACAGCCCAGCCCAAAATCTTGAACCTAGAAAGCTGTAATCTTACCTAGAGGTTCCCTTTTGATGTAGACAAGGTTCTAAATTCGGTATAGGGAATAAAGAGGATTGCGGACAAAGTCGATGTCAAAATGCTAGTATGCTTCCCATAAAATTACCTAGGTATAGGTACAGACGCCAGCACATCAAGCTACTACAATCTATCAAATTTCTTTAATAGATTTTCAACTTTATCAATAAAAAATTAAGGTTCAAAGTTGATTGGGAAAATTTGACAGTTTCGGGTAGCTTGACCTGCTGGCGTCTGTACTTATACGGAGTAATAAAATTACGAAGTGCTAACAAGCATAATGGAAGAGCAAAAAGGAAGACTGAATGAAAAAGAATGTAAGAGAGAAGTGTTATTTTGCTAATTCATATTGGGAACGAGAAGACACGGAAAATCTCATCATCATCATCATTTCAGCCGAAAGACGTAGGTACACTTCTGGACATAGCCAAAGCCCCTCCACTTCGACTGGCTCTGTGCTTCTCGCATCCAACGGGTCCCTAAAGTCGGAACTCGAATGAATAAATTACTTTTTGCGAAAAACTTAAGGTGCAGAATTAATTTATGTATATTTAATAACACCGATAATGAATGGCCAAGAATATTGTCTAAAAAGCACACGTCCGCCTATCTATTCTGATGTCCCAATGCCAGAACTCTCCAATCAGCTGATCGCACAAATGTATCTCGGCCCTACAGATAAAAATAACTGGCCGTCAGTGTCAGCGGACACGACCGATGTTACCAACGTTTATCTACGACTCCTATTGATATGTGCGAGATAAATCAAATATGGGCTGTCCATCACAGAAGCTAGCACCCTTTTTGCGTAACACACGATCAATCGGAATCGGTTTCATTTTGACAGTTCAACAACATTCATTGCGTTATTTACGTTGTTGAGCAGACACATGTCATGACACATTTTTTGAACATATGAAGCAATGGATTAGCAATATCCTTCAAAATTATTCAGATTGAGATTGATTGTGTGTTACGCAATTAGGGTGCTGGTTTATGAGAGTTATCTGTAGACTGTAGTATAAAATGGAAAAAACTTAATACCACTTTCACTTTGGTAATTTCTTAGAAACAGCCCGGAGTTTATAAGTTGGCGGTGTGATACCCCTGGGCCCTGTAGCCCTGTACCTCGGAAAATTAAGCCGTTGGCCATGCGCATGATCTCTCTCCGGTCGTGTCGGATTGCCGTCCCATCGCACAATGAGAGTGAGGGAAGAGAGAGTATCTACACCTGTGTTAGTACACTTGTGCACTGTTTTGACGACACGGTTGTCGCAGTGAGCGATCGACTGCTGCGCTGCGTGTCACGGGTTCGTTTCCTGCACGGTACAAATATTTGTATTGCCTACAGGTAGTTGTTCCGAGTCTGGCTGTTTGTGTATGTGAGTTTAAATGTTTGTAAACGCACATAAGATACAGGAGTAATTCCTAGTGTGGGGCAAGGTTTTAAAAAAAAAAAATATCCACACGCCGAAGGCTCCGCTTAGATTGGTCGCTATGGCCGAAATTCGATCTGGAGGACTTTAGTATAAAATAGTTTCGCACAGCGTAACCCACTGCAAAATATTTGACATTCATAGGTATGCGCTTAGTATGGAACTCCTTGCCAGATTCTGTATTTACTTACTCCAATGAGTAACCGTGGAGTTTCTTGGCGGCTCTTCTCCATAGGCAACGACCAATTGGAACCGTGCACCTAGCTTCTGATGACGTTCATAAGTGCCCATGTTGGTTTAAATGAAATAAAATATTTTGATTTTGAATGAGGAGCCTCAGACGAAGCCTCACCTCTTGTCATGCTCTCCTGCACTATGATAAATACCTTTGCGAGTTCAGTGCTAACGCTGTCGACGTGAATTCTTCTCCTTCTTGTCGCTAGCACGACTGTATTTCAGATCTTGTTGGCCCAAAACTATGCCACGTCCAACAAACACAACACCACCCTGTGCTCCAAAACACAGATTACTGACGTTGCTCAAAAGTTGCCGCTAAGCTGAAGTGGGACTGGGCCACGTCACCCACCACCACGCCTGGCCACGTCTGCCGTATGCGCAATAAGCTGTGGGCCAAAATAACCACCACGTGGAGCTCTGACACAGCTAGAAGGCGTCGCGGCAGACTCCATAGAAGATGGTGGGACGAGCTGGAGAAAACAAACGACCAGTGGTCCACTTAGCCCTGGATCGAAAGAGCTGGAAATCATGGGGAGAAGCCTTTGCCTAGATGTAACGGCGTCGACGGTGACAGCGGAGGTCGTTTCGGCTGCATTTGCGGAAGGTTAGACCCTACGGGAAGCATGCCTGCATCCTAATCCTACTAATATTATAAACACGAAAGTTTGTACGGATGGATGGATGGGTGTTTGTTTGTTACTCTTTCACGCAAAAACTACTGAACGGATTTGGATGAAATTTGGCACACATATAGTTTATAACCAGGATTAACACACAGGATACTTTTTATCCCGATTTTCCCACGGGATCGAAACTTATGTGGGCAAAACCCCGGGGCGCACCTAGTTGATATAAATGAAGTCATATCGTTGGTTAGATCGACCGCACCCATACATGTTCATGTTGTAACAATCTTATCATTTTAAATTAATTTTTATTCTTATCTATACTAATAATAAAGCTGAAGAGTTTGTTTGTTTGAATACGCTAATCTCCGGGTCGGATTAGAAAAATTTTTCATAGGTTTGGAAAAAAAAATTGGAAGTTTATTTTAGAATCTCCTTTTCGACATTATGTACAGACGCCAGCAGATCAAGCTACCCGAATCTGTCAAATTTTCCCAATCAACCTTGAACCTTAATGCTTGAGCGATAAAGTTGAAAATCTATTAAAGAAATTTGACAGATTGTAGTAACTTGATGTGCTGGCGTCTGTACACATCAAGGTTCTTAGTTGTAGTACTATTATTTATTCTGTGGTTGAAGTAAACAAACATTGGAATAGACTTGTGTTAAATTACAACCAAGGTCTATGAGTGTTTTTGTCAGATTTGAGAATAAATTGAGCATACATACTACCAAACAAAGTATTTAGAAGAAGAGGCATCATAATAAAGCTGCAGAGTTTGTTTGTTTGAACGCGCTAATCTCTGGAACCGCAGGTCGGATTTGAAACATTATTTTTGGATTTCATAGCCCAATTCTTGAGGAAGGTTATAGGTTATTTAACATCACGCTAGGGCACTTAGGATCCGAGTAAAATTAAAAAAAGATCGAAAGAACGCTACGCGAAAATGTAGTAATAGCGGAACAGGCGATGCGACATGGTGAGTCGAGGGATGAGTCTTATAAAAATGTGCCTGTTACTTTAGTATAAATTATTGTGCATCTCAGGACTTGCACGCGAACAAAGTCGCAGACAAAAGTTAGTTATAAATAAATCTTATGAGAGAGAGATTTAGAGAGAGGGTCTGTAGGATTGAAACGCTGACATATGCCACGATAACAGTTTATTGTAAACGGTAAGATAATCCTTAGACACAACACAGGTACTGATTGAGTTCTGAACCCTTAAAGTGAAATGGTGTAACATATATAAAGAACACAAGAAAACAACCGGTCTTGGCGGGCCGAGCGATAGCGAGGTGGCGCGCGTGCACACGGAAGGCGCGCGCGTGGCGGACTGAAAAATGGCGCGCGGCGGGCGGCGAGGCGCGGATTCCGAGAATTACGTGTGCGTAGGAGACGCGCCATCTCGGTACCGGAACGGGATACGACCGCGAGACGCTCTGATTGGTCGAGCAGATGATGTGTGGGTTGCTATATACTCCCCCTCAAGTCCTGGAGAACGCCCCCGCTCCTGGACTGGTGAATCTGCAGCATTAGCTGGACGTCCGCGTTTCCTTTTTGGAATGACGGGTTTAGGTAATGAATCCTTGTCACCTTGATAGGGAGTAAGATCTTGGGAGTGATATTTCCCTAAAATTATGTCAGGCTGTTCTGTGCTTGCGATTGAATAAGTTGTGGGACTAACCTTTCCTGCAATTCGGTAGGGTCCATCGCGACGTGGGTAAAATTTGGAAGTTAGGTCTTTGGAACCTTTGCTCAACAGGTGCGACTTCAGCAAAACCAAATCGCCTATTTGAAAGGCGTCAGCTGGTCGGCGCGATGCATCGGCGTACTGCTTTGTCTTATCTTGTTGGATTTCCACCCGTTCTCGAACAGCTGATAGGGATTTTAAAAACTTACTGAGGTAAGGAGAAATTTGTGGAACAAAGTTTTCTTTGCTTTGTATTGCACGAAGGTCATGAACGACCTCTGTGGGGGATCGGATTTCTCTGCCGAAGAATAAATAAGCAGGTGACTTACCTGTAGTGCGACATTTGGCGCTATTCAGAGCGAAACGAATCGTCGGCAGCTTCTCTGGCCAAGAGGTGTGATCGCCTTCCACGAGATGTGCTAACATAGCTTTTAAATCGCGGTTTTTTCGCTCAGCAGGGTTAGCCTCTGGGTGGTACAATGGGACAAAATTTTGTTTTATGTCTAAGACTGACATGACTTGGCGCATTACTGCGGAAACAAACTGGACACCATTATCCGAAATAATCCTACGAGGCAACCCGAAACGCATGAAGTATTCCTCGATAAGGACAACAGCACAAGCTTCTGCTGTGGCTTCTTTAAGAGCAAACAACTCTATCCAACGGGTAGCGGTGTCTTCAACGAGTAGGATCCAACGCTCCCCCTGGTCTCCTTCCGGAAGTGGCCCAAATAAGTCCATGGCCAACACCTCGTTACGCTGGTTCATAACTGGTGTCTGGAGTAAGCCGGGAGGTTTGTTGTTGTTGGCCTTGTAACGTTGGCAGTGAATGCAGGCTTTGACATAGTCGGTGATTATTCTGCGCATCCCTGTGAAATAATAGAGTTGTGCTACCTTCTGGTAGGTCCTATCGATACCTGGGTGGCCGGCAGTTGGAGAGTCATGCAATTCCTTCAATATGTCAGCAACTTGACCGGCTGATATAACTAGCTGAGGGGATTCGCTCTCGGAGTCCGGATTGAAACGGTACAAAACACCTTGGTTCATGAGATAACCCCTTTCTAGCCATCTCTGGGCTGCGACATCGTCAGGTCCCTCAAGCTCCTTCAATATCTTTTCCACTTCAGGGTCAGAAGTCTGTTCTTCGCGAAGCTGACTTGGCGTCTTTGTGGGTAGATCGCAGATGACTGAACAAATACCGCAACCATCACGAGAGTCGCTTGAGCAAATTGGTCTGCTCAAAGTATCTGCCACAACGTTCGCCTTCCCTGGGGTATATTGGAACTGGATGTCAAAAGATTGAAGCTTTAGAGCCCAACGGACCAACCTGCCTGCTGGTGATTTAAGAGAGAGCAACCAACGGAGAGGCTGGTGATCGCTGCCAATTACGACTGGTTGGCCATCTAAGTAAGGACGAAAACGCTCCACCGCCCACACGACAGCGAGTGCCTCGCGCTCCGTAGTGGAGTAGTTGCGCTCAGCTGCATTGAGGAGTCGGCTGGCATATTCAATTGGCCTTTCTTGATTCCCGTCACCCTGCAATAAAACTGCGCCTAAGGCGTAGTTACTTGCGTCTGTACGCAGAATGAAAGGGCGACTAAAATCAGCTTGCACCAGTATTGGAGCGGTGGTCAAAAGACACTTAAGCTCTTTGAAAGCTTGGGTTTGCTCTGAGCCCCAAGACCACACTTGACTTTTCCTAGTCAAACGTGTTAATGGTTCAGCAACTTTTGAAAAGTTGGGAATGAATTTACGGAACCATGAGCAGGTTTGAAGAAAGGTTCTCAGGTGTTTTAAGCTACCTGGTTCCTTCATTTCGAGGACAGCACTCACCTTCCCTGGGTCGGTGGAGACACCCTCTTGGGTGATGACGTGGCCGAGGTATTTAACGCTTTCTCTAGCAAAAGCGCACTTCTCCCTGTTAACATGGAGGTTAAATTCGGCCAGTCGTTTGAAAACTGCCTCGAGATCTTGCAGGTGCTGCTGGTATCCTTGAGAAATTATTAACAAATCGTCCAAATATGCTAATAAAGTGACATTTTGCAAAGCAGAGCAAGAACGGACACGGTCGATGAGGCGTTGGAAGGTTGCTGGCGCGTTTCGGAGACCAAACGGCATTCTCCTGAAACGATAAGTACCAAGAGGACAAACAAAAGCAGTCTTGTCTCTGTCAGCTTCCCTTACCATCACCTGCCAGTATGAGGATCGAAGGTCTAATGTGCTCATAAAGCAGTCCCGCTTAGTGCTTTGGAGAAGTTCATTGATGCGTGGCATCGGGTATGTGTCGGCCTTGGTGACTGCATTTAAGCGCCTGTAGTCAACGCAGAAACGGATAGCACCATTTGATTTTGGCACCATCAGCGCTGGTGAACACCAAGCCGATTCACATTCTTCAATTATGTCATCTTGTAACATTTTCTCTATTTCCGCTTTCATAAGTTGTTTCTTAGCAGGGTTCAATCTATAGGGTGGGACAGCAATGGGTGGGTGCTCACCTGTTTCGATGCGGTGTTCTGCATAAGGTGTTGGGCCTCCCCCTGTCCTAAAAACATGTGCATGCCTGGTGAGGATGGCAGCGAGCGCCTGTCGCTCAGCTGGGTTAAGGTGAATACCTTCATCATCCCTGAGAACGTCGGTAGAAGCGCAGGACATGGTGCGTGAAATAGGTTCAAAGCATAATTTATATTCAATTAAATTTGAATCACTGAAGTGCCAGATTCCTTTATGAAAATCAATAACTACTCCAGCGGCAGTTATAAAATCTATACCTAATAATGTCTCATTATTAGTTGCATCCGGGAAAATTAAAAATGGTACCTTGATAACCCGAGCTTCTAGACAGACTTCTAATGAGGTATGCTTACAATCCATGGTGCGGATTAAGCCATCAGCAAGTTTAATCTCCCGAGACGAACAGGTGAAGTGAACTCCCAGACGTTGAAGAAGAGTATATAGCGTGTGACCCGCAATGCAATGTTTGGCAGCTGTATCTATCAGTGCAGTTCCATTAAAACCGAAAATTTTTATATTAAAAATAGGTCGTAAACTGTGACTAATGGAGGGTCTCGCAAGATCATTACCACGTGATATACTACATGCACAATTATCATATACATCTCCACAACAAAAACAATTATCATTTTTATGAAATTGTGAGTTACACTGTTTGTTCACCGAAGAAGCATCAATTTTTGAGAATTGATGATCACAATAATAATAATTATCAGCACACAAAATACTTGTGGGAAAATTAGAGATACACTTACAAACATAGTTCTCATTACAAAAATCAATTTTTGAAAAATTACAGTTGTCACTCTTTGACCGGCAAACCATACAATTATTTGAAATTAGTGAATTGTGACCATTTTGCAAGTCGGTTTGTTTACATTTGCTACTTTCATGGTTTTCAGTACAAAAATCAATTTTTGGAAAATTACAGTTGTCACTCTTTGACAGACAAACCATACAATTATTTGAAATTAGTGAGTTGTGACCATTTTGCAAGTCGGTTTGTTTACATTTGCTACTTTCATGGTTTTCAGTACAAAAATCAATTTTCGAAAAATCACAGTTGTCACTCTTTGACAGACAAACCAAACAATTATTTGAACTACCTACATCACTAATATTACGCGACTCGACACAGTAAAACGATTGATCACTTGACTTTTGGGTTTTGTGGTCTCTATCACCATCACGCATTTCCGCAGAGATATGAGATTGGAACTCACCTTGGTTCAGTAACTTACGACACTGGTCCCGAGTATGTCCGAATCGCTTGCAGTAGGCACAAACAGATCGTTGCTTCTTTGTAGCAGATTCCCGAGACGTAGTAGTCACCGACGCGGGCGGCTGGCCCTGCGTCGTGGCGGCGGGAGCTCGTGTGCAGGCCTGCGCACGTGCAGAAATGTTCTCCATCGATGTCGTCGCGCGAGTTGCGGGTTGATTAAGCAACATCGATGTGGATGGGCGCGGATTTGTTTGAGGTCGGCGTTCACTCGTCGTAGCTGTCGTCGTAGTGTGTTTCTCGTCGAATGAATCTTCAACAATACGTGCGAGACGAAGTAAATCAGAGAAACTCTTACACTCTTCTCTGCGCAGCCTTTTCCTTATTCTGCTGTGAAGGAGGCCGTACGTCATATCGAGTTGTGCAGACTCTGATACGTCACCTTTAGGTAATCTTGCCATCAGGGCACGAATGCGAGCGACGAACATATCCGTGTTTTCGTTTTTCTGTGGAGTCGAAAACATTTCGATATAAACTCGATGAGGCGGCCGGCGGTCACCGTAGGCACTTATCAGGTTTTCCTTTGCCTGTGACCACGATGTTATCGAATGTTTTACTCCTTGCCACCACGTGGCTGCATCGTCCTTGAATAAATAAGCGAGGCCACGTAGGATGTTCGAGTCCGCGACCTGAGCGCACTCGCTATACGCTTCAATAGCGTCAATAAAAGCTTCTACCGATTCCTTCGGTCGACCGGAGAAGGTTGCTTTACAGCGGGCAAGGGTACTATGATGCCCTAGCAATGTGAGTGACTGAGGAGTCGATGCATTTGCCCGCGCCACCGAGTCGAGCAGGTCTCTGTACGCTTCTGTCTGCGAGCGCTGAAGAGATGCAATAATAGCAGCCACGTGTTCGTTGGAGAACGTGGCGTTAGCGTCGGGGCACGGCAAAGAGGACGCGTCGCCGCCATCTTGTTGGTCGGACGCCGCGGTCGGCGTGTTCGGTCGCGAGGGGACGGGGAATGCATCGTTGGCATCTTCCCTGCGAGTCAAACTAGCCGCTCTGCTTCTTGTCACTGGCATTTTCACTAGGTATAGGTATTCACTATTTTCACCACTGTACTGTTCTAGTTACACAAAACGTTGGAGCGCCACATATGAGAGAGAGATTTAGAGAGAGGGTCTGTAGGATTGAAACGCTGACATATGCCACGATAACAGTTTATTGTAAACGGTAAGATAATCCTTAGACACAACACAGGTACTGATTGAGTTCTGAACCCTTAAAGTGAAATGGTGTAACATATATAAAGAACACAAGAAAACAACCGGTCTTGGCGGGCCGAGCGATAGCGAGGTGGCGCGCGTGCACACGGAAGGCGCGCGCGTGGCGGACTGAAAAATGGCGCGCGGCGGGCGGCGAGGCGCGGATTCCGAGAATTACGTGTGCGTAGGAGACGCGCCATCTCGGTACCGGAACGGGATACGACCGCGAGACGCTCTGATTGGTCGAGCAGATGATGTGTGGGTTGCTATAATCTTTTTTTTTACGCATTACTTACCCATATATGTACAAGTACCCATAGATATAAAGTACACACGGCTTCACATGAAGCTATGTATTTCCAGTTTTAGCTGACCTAAGCTCTCATTGTATAGGTTTTTCGTACAATCAGAAGTCAGTTTATTCTGGTTATGTATAGCTTGATGTGTAGCCGTGCGTACCTATAAATTATTTCAGCAATTTAGTCACGTTCCACGTTATCACAGCCAGCTGTCTAGTTAATTATCAAATCTTTGCACAAATTCCAAGGCTGAACAGATAAGCTGTCAGCGTACCGGCGCCGGCGCTCTTACCTAACGGTACAGACGCCAGCATATCAAGATTATCAAGCTACTACCATCTGCCAAATTTCTTCAATAGATTTTCAACTTTATGCTAAAGTATTAAAGTTCAAGGTTTCAAATTGGGAAAATTTTACAGTTTCGGGTAGCTAGATGTGCTGGCGTCTGCAATGACGTATTGGGCGTCTGTACATATTTTCTATTATATAACGTCTCTTGTTTCCCTACATTTTGACGAGTTATACGAACATAAATGTAGGAAACAGCTGTTTTTTTTTTCGCGTTTTCAATTTTGGTCCCATAGTAAAAGTTGTTCATAATGATGAGTACAATGACCCCCTAGAGTTATGGGATATAAAAAAAAACACGTTGTATAATTTTATTAACTAGCGGACCCAGCAGACGTCGTCCTGCCCGGAAAAGCAGCGCCACCTACCGGGTCCAACTGTGTTTTCAAACCATCCAGGAATCCATTGAAATATACACACAAAATTTCATCCAAATCGTTCCAACCGCTTAGGAGTTAGGTGACAAACACACGTACAGAAGAATTATAATATACTAGCTTTTGCCCGCGACTTCGTCCGCGTGAAGCAACTTTCTTACATTTTTTTTCCGTAAGAACCATCCTCGTACTTCAAGGAATATTCTAAAAAAGAATTAGCGAAATCAGTTCAGCTGTTCTCGAGATTTGCGCTTAGCAACACATTCAGCGATTCATTTTTATATTATAATATATGTAGAAGATTATGAATCCTGGGTGATACTACTACATGTATTGTGTAAATAAGTAATAGATTTATTATTTCAGGTTACTAATCTCGAGAACGAAGCACGAGTATAATTGATGATTAAACGAACTTACTTTTGCCCGCGACTTCGTCCGCGTGAAGCAAGTTTCTTAATTTTTTTCCCGTAAGAACCTTCTACAAAATATTAGAAAATTAAAAAAAAAAAAGATGGATAAAATCGGTGAAGTCGTTCTCAATTTATGACGTGACGTGACCAAGGGAAATAGGGATTCGTTTCGTATAAGTATATAGATAGATTAAGAAGATGTACCTATACAAAATATTTTTAAAAGAGTACCTAACGGTGGAATGTCTTGCCCATTCTTCTCCATACGAAACCATCTTTTGGAAGGAGCGACTAGAACCTTTTTTTTTCAGAAACTGTGCATGTTTCTTACCTGTGGCATATAAAAAAATTAGGACCACAAATGACTTGCATCGTTTATACACTGTTGAGACGCGGCAGCTTGTATTGTTAGTTTAATTAAGGAATACATAAGCATACCACCATTACCATTAGACCTATATCTCTTGCAACTGTCGTGGCGAAAGTGTTTGACGGTGTGCTTAACACACAGTTAAATAGACATGTAACACTTCATGATAACCAGTTTGGTTTTCGACCTAAACTGTCCACAGAGAGTGCAATACTGGCGCCGATTCCCTTGTTCACAAACTAAACTAAATTTAAGTTCACTGCATCTTTTTCTTTCTATTTCATTAAGAAAAGGATAGAAGATAAAATATTAGTTTATTCCTGTCAAATTATGATACTCCATAGACAGTTTAGACGTGATTTAAAACATGGCTGCTAAAAACACGTCAATTTACGTCAGGCGCTGACTAATTTGACAGGACTAAACTAATATTTATCGTCTGTCCTTTTCTTATTGAAATAGAAAGAAAAAGATGCACTGAACTTAAATTTAGTTTAGTTTGTGAACAAGGGAATCGGGGCCACTGTGTCTAAAGCACACCGTTAAATACTACACGAAGAGAAAGACCCCAGTATACGCGTGCTTCCTCGATTTATCCAAGGCCTTTGACCTCGTTTCGTATGACATCCTCTGGGGGAAGCTGGAGAGCACGGGCTTGCCGTGGGAACTCATCAGCATCCTCCAGTACTGGTACGGGCACCAGGTCAATAGTGTCCGATGGGCGGGGGCGATGTCGGACCCTTACATTAACGAATGTGGCGTAAGACAGGGAGGTTTTACCTCGCCTATATTGTTCAATCTTTATATGAACGAACTGATCGTCTCGCTCAGCAGTCAACATGTCGGATGCTATATTGACGGAGTGTGTGTCAACAATATGAGCTATGCGGACGACATGGTGCTGCTGAGCGCGTCGATCTGTGGGCTGAGGAGACTACTCAATACGTGTACGGAATACGCGCATGGACATGGTTTGAAGTATAATGGGAAGAAAAGCCAACACATGGTTTTTCAGGCCATCGGTGTGTCGAGCCCTATGAACATTCCGAGTTTATGTCTAGATGGTGTTCCAATAGGCCGAGTGGACCAATTTAAATATCTAGGGCATCTACTCACCGAGGACCTTAAAGACCATGCTGACATGGATCGGGAGCGGAGGGCACTGTCGGTGCGAGCGAACATGATAGCTCGCAGGTTTTCGCGTTGTACTACGGGTGTGAAGGTCACGCTTTTTAGAGCGTACTGCACATCCCTATACACGTGTAGCCTGTGGGCTGACTATAGTGTGAGGGCATACAGTGCCCTCCGTGTCCAGTTCAACAACGCGTTCCGGGCGGTGTTGGGACTGCCCCGTTTCTGTAGCGCATCAGGGATGTTCGCGATGGCGCGCACTGATTGTTTCCACGCTTCTATGCGTAAGCGGTGTGCGTCCCTGGTGCGCCGGGTGCGGGCCAGCCCAAATCCTATCCTGGCAATGATCGCGAACAGGCTGGATTGCCCTTATGTCCGGCATTGCTGTGGCAGGCATGTTGCTGTTCCAATGCCGACTAGAAGGTTGTAATTATTAAGTTATTTTTGTTTTTTATATTTTTATTTTTGTGACTAATAATGTAATGAATAAGTTTAATTTAATTTATTTTATTTTATATTTTATTTTATTGTCTTGTATGTTTGTATTGTTATTGAAATTGTGTGCCTAATAATTAGTATGAGTCTCTTGTTGCTTGATTAATAAATAATAATAATAATAAGCAGCCTACCTATATGTATGTAATGTTGCCGCTGCTGGGAAACAGGCCTCCTCTCGGTGAGAGGGAGTGGGCCGTAAACCACCACGCGGGCCCAGTGTCACATGTCTTTAAATGTTTGGTTCTAGGACATGCCGGTTTCCTCACGATGTTTTCCTGAACCGTTCTGAGATAACGGTACTTGGGGTACCCGTCTAGAAACGGTACTCAGGTACCGAAATGGTAAGAACCTCTAAGTACCGGTACAGAACCTGCACGTGCTCCCTGCACCACACTATAAATCACAATCTGAATCATTTTGAAGGATATTGCTACCTAATCCATTGCTTCATATGTTCGAAAAATTTGTCTGCTCAACAACGTAAATAACGCAATGAATGTTGTTGAACTGTCAAAATGAAACCCATTCCTATTGATAGCATTCTACGCAATTACCCCGCTGTACTTTTGGTACCGGTTCCAAGCCCTGGATAGGAACTTGTTCGCCAAAACAAAAATCAAATGAAAGAATGATTGTTTAGCAACAAAAACGTTTAAAAGTCCGCTTGTCTGTACTATCATTGCATAACGGCACATTCAATTGTTTTTTTTTTGCAAAAACTTCAGCGGTTACGTCAAAGTGTGAGCGTCAAAATGGCGGTATCAAGTCTCCAATTTAAAATGTATCACATTAAAATGTTTGTACTACATATGTACTAATTGTACCCTTAAGAAGACATTTGTACCTCTAAAGGTAAAGGAAGTATGTCAAGACATCCCTGGTCCCGCCACTTTGACATCAAAGTGGCGGTACCTTCTGGAAGCGCTACTCAGAGGCAGGTAATTCACACCCGAAGACTTAGTACTACATATGTACGGGTATATACTCAATTTTCAATACAATTGTAAGTGCCAAATTCAAGTTATGTGATTAAAACACTGGTCCCGCCAATTTGATGATTCATGTTATCGCTGAATTCATATGAAAATCTTTAGAGCTCGTGCAAAATCAAATGTGGAAATTTAGTACGTCCTAAGTACATGAAAGTGTGTAATTTTCATATTCATAACCTAAGTAAATCAAAAGTTATCTATCATTCATCGTTTAATCGTATCATTTATCTTTGAAATGGACACGTCTATGCAGAAATGAAACAAGCAATCTTAATAATTCTGATATATTTTCATCAGTGGGAACCCTAGTTACGTAGTTTGTATTTGACGAGATAATTAACTCATAACCGTTTCTATAAGTTATGAGAAAATATAATTGAACTTGGGGGTAGATTGCGTTAGGTAAAACGGGCTGGTGTCCGCAACTCCACGACAATGCGCGTATTTTGCGTACGTTCAACCATACTGTTTTTGCGGCGGAACCGTGTTGTCATTCTGTATGTGAATGCGTTTGATAACAACAGTTAATTGTTGTAATATTGCCTATTTTAATATCCGTATTAACGTGAGCGACATAAATAGTATATTTTGTTAGCTATGCGAAGGATTAACAATGAAGAGAAAAATACAAACAGGAAGGAAAAGTATAGTGCTGTTGGAAGACCAAAAAAAGGTATTTGAAAATAACAAATCATCTTTTATTCACGGAATACCATCATCGAATGACGTAGTGTTTACTGATATTAGTAGACAACCAAATTTTAAAATGACCCCGAAATGTTTATACTTCCCTGTCGGTAAAATGCAATTTTTTTTTTTTTTATGTAACTGAATCTTTAACGGATAGCGATAATAACGATAAGGAAATAGAACATGATGAAAGTAGTGACTACGATGATGATAAATTTCCTGTAAAATCTAAACAAATACGAGTTATAATTATTGAAAGAAAGAAAGAAAGAAAATACATTTATTTGGCACAAACTAAAAGACACAATACATCAGATAAAACAAACAATAAAAAAAAAGAACAAATAAAAGTGTGAAGTCCGATGTAAGAAATTAATTGCACATAGTTGGATCAAATTATTTTATCAGAAACATTTTGGCTTGTTTCATTTCTGCATAGATGTGTCCATTTAAAAGATAACGATGAATGATAGATAACTTTTGATGTACTTAGGTCATGGACATGAAAATTACACACTTTCATGTACTTAGGACGTACTAAATTTCCACATTTGATTTTCCACGAGCTCTAACGGTTTTCATATGAATTCAGCGATAACATGAATCATCAAATTGGCGGGACCAGTGTTTTAATCACATAACTTGAGTTTTGCACTTACAATTGTATTGAAAATTGAGTATATACCTGTACATATGTAGTACTAAGTCTTCGGGTGTGAATTACCTGCCTCTGAGTAGCGCTTCCAGAAGGTACCGCCACTTTGATGTCAAAGTGGCGGGACCAGGGATTTCTTGACATACTTCCTTTACCTTTAGAGGTACAAATGTCTTCTTAAGGGTACAATTAGTACATATGTAGTACAAACATTTTAATGTGATACATTTTAAATTGGAGACTTGATACCGCCATTTTGACGCTCACGTCAAAGTGGGTGTCGATGTCGACAAAAAAAAATACTAACTTTGAGTACCTACTACGGCAGAAAGGGCGAAGTCCGCACATCCGCAGTAACTTTACGTAACGCGTTCATGTTATGTAACTGAAGGATGGGGGACACGGCATTCCGAGTCTAGACAAGATTATGAGGGCGTGTCGCATATTAATTTAACAACAACAACGTAGAAGCACTTCTGATCAGCTCTTGTTTTACAAAATCATCCATAATCTGGCGGATGTACCTGACTTATTATCAGAAATTAATATAACTGTACCTAGGCGTACCGTAACTAGATCTCTGCGCAAAATAAATACCTTTGCACCATCCTCATCAAGAACCAACCTTGGTCTCAATGCCCCCTTGAATCGATTAATGGCTAATTATAATAAATTTGATTAGATTTGATAGTAAAATAGATATCTGCAACAATATTGATCTATATTTACAGACTCATTTTCCCAATTTCGCAGAAAACTTATACGTCTATAATTAGCGAAGAATAATAACTTCATAATCTACTTTTTGTTGCTTACTATATGTTTTTTTTTTTTTTTTTGTTTTTTGCTACATGTACTTGCCACTATAAAAATAAACTTTTGGAATGTTTTTTTTATTATGTTAATGTTTCTAGTGAAATAGGTCGTTGGTGTATGTAGATACCTATCAAAAATAAATAAATAAATAATTTTATAAAGACTAGCTTCTGCCCGCAACATCGTCTGCGTGAAATCTGTTGTATCGTTGCATCGCATCGCATCGCCAGCCCGCGCTAGTACTTAATTTTCGCTTAGCATTCTTACTGACTTTTTTTCTCTTTGCTCGGCTCCTTAGGGTCTTAGCGTGATGTTATATAGCCTATAACCTTCCTCAAGAATTGGGCTGTCAAATGCAAAAAGAATTTTCCAAATCCGACTGGTAGTTCCGGAGCTTACCCCCTACATACAAACAAACAAATTTTACCTCTTCATACGAGTAATATCTATTAGTATAGAAAATGGTTTAACTGGCGAAATGTAGATGTACTAGGTGCACCCCTGCCTTACCCTTCGGGGAATGGAGGCGTTATGTTTAGATGGAGAGCATCATTGAGTTCATTTTGTGTATCCTGGTTTCAAGGAGGCAATGTAACTGCGGGTGTAGGGGGATGAGGATGCAGGAGGATGAGGGTGCAGGAGGATGAGGGTGCAGGAGGATGAGGGTGCAGGAGGATGAGGGTGCAGGAGGATGAGGGTGTAGGAGGATGAGGGTGTAGGAGGTTGAGGGTGCAGGAGGATGAGGGTGGAGGAAGATGAGGGTGCAGGAGGATGAGGGTTTTAACGACTCAAGAGTGTCTGCTTAGTGCTTTGTGACTACATCACACCGGGCACAAATGCACACTCTGAACTACTACTGAGAAATTGAAGATGGAAAAACGCCATTAACACTTTGCCCGACCCGAGAATCCAACCCAGGACCTCATATATACTCAGGAGCAGCGCTTGTGACCACAAAACCAACTAGGCACCAAGTATTTTATTTAATTGTCGTCCGATACTTGTTATTTTTAGTTTATAGTTAGACGCGCTACCTACTGCTTTGGCTTCCGTTGAACAATACAAGTTTAAGCGCTATATGTCTGCGATTAACGATACAAAAGAGCGATATAGACAGGATTCTTGGCAGCCACGCACTGGCAGGCGTACTTATCGGAAATATGACCGTAGAGAAAATACGGGTGCTCCTTGCTGTTGGCATGGAGGCTGCACGCACTTTGTATTATTAGGACGAAATTCTTTAAGGCGGCTTGCAGTAGGAGTAAACTGGTAGAAATCGTCACGAAACAAAAAAGCGTTGCCATGCAATTTAAGACTTTATTTATTTTATTTATTTATTTAATTCAGATAACTAAGATCCAATGTGTTAGTACTTACAATAATGACTTACAACAGACTATTGTTAGTAAAGTGACAAATATGATATATACCTACTTACTTAATTACCGACCTCACCATTGTTTTAAAAATTGGAAGAAGATAATTTTCATGGTTTTCGCCCCTCCATGCGACTTTCGGAGAGAGGTAGTCTTCATTGTTATCGAGGGTGTTAAAGCCGATAATGTCAAAATGAAAATCCAAGATCGCCATCTTGGATTTTCATTTTGACATTATCGGCTGTGAAAATGTTCAAAGTTTTCGCCATGGGTGTTTTCATGGTTTTTTACCAAGGGATATCGTATTATCTACCCAGTTACTGGGTTGTGGAGGTCAGATAGGCAATCGCTCCATGTAAAATACTGGTATTCTGTTGCATCGGTTAGACTGGAAGCCGAACCCAACATAGTTGGGAAATGGCCAAGCAGATGATGTTCAATGGGTTCATTAGGAATTTCTCAGTGCTAGTCCGCAGTCCAGATCTGCGTAACACACTATCAGTATTCAGTAGCAATGGGTTTAATTTTGACAGTTCAACAACATTCATTGCGTTATTTACGTTGTGGAGCAGACAAAATTTTCGAACATATGGAGCAATGGATTAGCAATATGCGTCAAAATGATTCAAATTGTGATTGATAGTGTGTTACTTACGCAATTAGGGTGCTGTGCGGCTGTGCCCGGTAGATGGCAATAGGCTCACCCAGTCACCCCCTATTACATGGGACTTAACATAACTGGCGAAAAGTGGGTGTACGGCGAAGTTCTCTACGAGCTAACAGGGTACCGGGTGGAATCAATTAAACCACTGTTTCTCACGTTATTTATTCATTGAGGATCTCCAACAAAGGATACACATAATACAATATACCTACACACACACACATATTGTATGTTCAATAATTATTTGTAGAAATCGTTCTAAGTATTTTAAGTACAGACGCCAGCAGGTCAAGCTACCCGAAACTGTCAAATTTTCCCAATCAACCTTAAACCTTAATGCTTTATCGATAAAGTTGAAAATCTACTAAAGAATTTTGACAGATTGTAGTAGCTTGATGTGCTGGCGTCTGTACATATTTTTCCTTTGGCTTATCTATAGCCAAAGCTGATGCTTAGTGGCTTCTCATCTTAAACTAATTTGATGTTTGTCTCACGTATTTCATGCCAATAACTTTTAACAGACTCGCGGAGGTTGCATGCACCAAATAGGCTATATAGTCTCTATAGTACTATAAGTACATCTCTACGTAACCCTTCGGAGATTACAGGCGTTATGTTATGTTATGTTCAATAATAAAATAACTCATAGCTCGACGACGCGACGGTGTAATGTTTGAAAGATTTCTATAAGCATTTTCCTTATTGAATGGATTTTTATTTATCAAATAACAATGCTAATTACAGGTAATATGGCGGACGGCCTCATAACAGCGTCGAATAAATAAAATGTTTACCTGCTAAATTATTATCTTTTGTAAGGATGACGTAGAACCTTTGAGGAGTAACAGGTAAAATTGCAAGAGTATGTATACTAGCCTGCGACTTCGGCCGCGTGAAATGTTTTTTTCCCCCGACCCAAACCGTCGTCGCATCGCATCGCCCGCCTTCGCTATTATGTACCTAATTTTTTTTTGGCTTACTGTTCTTTCCGATTTTTTTTCTTTTTGCTCGGCTCTTAAAGGTTCTAGCGTGATGTTAAGTAGCTTGTAGCCTTCCTCAAGAATTGGCCTATCAAATGCAAAAATATTTTTTCAAATCCGACTAAAAAACAAACTCTTCGGCTGAGTATAGGTTACAGACTTACAGCGTCAAATAAATAAAGGTTCTTAACAGGTAAAGTTCGAAGAATAAACAAACGTATAGAACGAGCTTTCCATAAGGAAGTCATTGCCTATTTGATATTTAAAAAAATAAAAGTTGTCACCTTTTCGATCACAACAGCACTGACATTGCACGTGCCGCGATAAAAAAGCATGAGGAAGTCTATGCCCCAACCGTGATTGGCGCCAAGTCGTCTTTAAATTTAGAACATCAGTACTGAGTACATCATTTTAACTATGCTAAAGGCGGCCTTGGACCATTTTGTATCCGAGACAATCGAGGTTTCCTGTTTTCAGGCTTGTAAACAAATAAAAGGGCTTTTTGCTAAATACTTATCATCGTAAAATCCTGAGTTCCCAAGGGAACGAGACCAAGACTTATCAGACTTAGCAGAAAAAAAAATGGAATTTCGATCTCTCACTGCCTTTAAAATGTTCACACCCCAGCTGCCGTGCCTGCGACAGCTGTGTCGTACCTATGTCGTATATCGTGCGTGACGTCATGACAACCCGAACCCAAATACAACGCTACAATGGAAAGACAAACGGAAAGGAATAGACCCGCTAGCGCTACCCGATGGGCCTTCTAACTGTTGACTGGCATTCTTGCTGAAATGCTGACTGCAAATTAAACTGTTAAGATTAACAGCTAGCATTAAACTGCATAAAAGCACTTTCAATATGGTTTCAGGTACTCCAAACAGCCACAACATCATTATTATAACACCGGATATTTATACGCATAAAGGAACATTGAACCGTTCTAAACCTTTGTATTACGCAGGTACACCATAAAACCATTAATCGTAATATCCGCCTTATCGTTATGGTAATAAGTTTGGTATTCCTTCATACTTTTTTACTGGAGTGACCCAGCTGCGCTGACGTGAGACGTCCGTTGATTTAACGATTAAAGAAAATGGACACCTTGAATAAATCGGTTGGAGCCGGATCGCGTGAGTGTAAGCGCTCAGCCACAGATTGTGGCTCAGCTTCAAATGTGGAATGGTCAATGGCACAACAGTAGGTCAGTAGTAACTTGAACTACAAAAATCGCCCTTATTGCAACGATATAAAGGCCCTGTCAAAGTCATCATGGACGGTGCGTTTGATGCCGACTTGCCGAGTCAATGCAAGCCTTGTCGCGCGGTCAAGAGTAATCTAACCTATACTAGATTATTTTGACAGAATAATTTATCACTTCGGTAATTTCGGTAGACAAGCGCCAGACGGTTAAATAAGGAACTAAATTTTTTTATACTGAATTTCACACAATACAGTTTTTGTGTTTAAATGCTAACAGCCGCATGGGTCGATCGAAAGTCAAGCTACGGTTGCTGCGGTAGGGTCGGGATGGGTGACCATCCATGACAAATACCGACACACCTCCCTGCCTCGAAAAAACACGTGGCTCCCGGCTGTCATTCGTAGATCATTGACAGTCCGTACGAGTAGTTAGGACCCAAAAAATTTGACAACCAGTCTTACCAAGGGCTATTAAGTTACCTAGTAATTGGGTTTTGTAGGTCAGATAGGCTATGGCTCCATTTAAAATACTGGTACTTACATATTCATCTGCATCCAGTTAGACTGGAAGCCGATCCCAAAGGCAGGCAGATTGATAGTTGTATTTTTTCTTACGCTAATGAATGGCAAAGATAAGATTGGGCCCACTACCTGGTACCATTGTTATGAATGTTATATGTGTAATTGGTTACCTCACTACGTTCGATACTTACTCATTTTTCATCAGGATTTAATCCTTTTCAAGGCAGTTTATTTCCAAAACTTGACTCTCTTCCTCCTGTACCAATAAGCCATAAAATAAGAATAGCGCTCGAGTAAGGTTAATCGTTAAATCGGAGGTTACTGCCCTCTGCGACCTCTGCATTGCTGAATTATTAGAAAAAAAAAACAATTAAAGTACCATGTCACAAAGGTGACGAACGCGATGATAGTCAGGCGTGACTAAACTGAATATTCCCTGGACCATTCATTGTGGAGGAGTGCGTATTCGTTTAATAATAATTATACCGATTAATGATTACTTAATGATGCTGGCCATGAAGTCCATGAACTTCTATACGCGTTGAATGTCATTCGGAAGCACGGACAGGATCTAATACTGCCTAGCAACAACCTTTTATTGTTTTATAATAGCTGCAGTGAGTATTCGTAAGTAGCTACCTACCTCAGAGTTTGCCTACAAGCCTGCAACTGGCAACGGCTATCGGCTCCACGGCTACGATTTGACCTAGAAAGAATACCTAATCAATACTTGGACCGATCAGTGCCTGCTAAGTTAAATATAGCATAATTGTCTTTGGCCAATGATAATATTGTCTTTGGCAGATTATTATTATCGAAATCCAATATTTTTTTTGCGTTTATCGAAGGGCTATTTAGCACTATACCTACATGGTTTAAGATTTTGAAAGGTAAAAAAATTACAAATTCATACCTACTTTGTTTATTTATAACACAAAGGCAAGAACAAAAGTTATAGTATAAAAAACCGTGTTTCAAAAGGACACCCAAAATCTCGGGCGCCATTTTTTTGCCAAAATCCAAGATGGCCATTTAATTAGTTACCAAATACCAACAAACGTCAAAATGGAGCCAACATGGGCATCGTATTACACTGAATACACTGTGAACAGAGTTTATACATACATAACATAACACGTGTTACTAACGTTGAACAAAGCAATGAATCAGTAAATAGTCTACACGAACGACATTTAGCCGGTCTGCAATTTAGCTAATAATGCTCATTTCTGCCGGTTGAAACTAGCCATTGGATTTTGAACTTGACCTTTTAGCAAATTAGGTCGATTTTAGTTTGGATTTCACACTAACTGTCATTTAACTCTGCCATGTATTGATTTATGAATTCTACAGTCTCTTTCCTTTCAATAAGCACATATACTTTTATGGCTAAGGAAAGTAATTTAGTTACTACATTTTTACAGAGCTCCCAGAGTACCTACTTACTCAATTATTTTATGTAAGTTACCGCTGCATAACTACTGCATAGTCATCTACTTGTAGGTACTAATTTCACTCTCTCTAAGAATAGTACGTCCGTACGTCAATAAAAATGTGATTATGCCAATAAAGATTAAAGAGTTTTATTTGCCCTGTGAGAACACTATGAACGCTTTGTTAGTAGCTCCATGGCTCGTTTCATCAATGATTGATCCTAACCTAAAAATGCATTCCGGATGCCATCTGTGCAACGTAGACAAACCTATTATTAGATTTTTCATTTTATTTCATAATTAATTAATAGAGAACAATAACTAGGTAGCAACACTTCAATAAAATAAAATATGAGTAGGCAAAGCCCAAAAAAATATGGGTATGAAAAGCGCAAAGGAACTATCATTCAGCCTAGGTATCTTTAAAGTTATTAGTAGCCAAAATTATAATAATGTATAAAGGAGATAGAGATAACGACTACCGTATCCTTGAACTTACTTCGCGGAATTATGTAGAAAAATTACGTAACCTAACTTACGAAAATGTCTGTTAGTGACCAACGAATTGGCGAGACTTGCATGGAATGTTCTATTTCTTGATCACCTGCATAGTTTATACCTACTTACTTTTCGTAGTGTTGTCACTTGTCATGTTGTACATTGATCCATTGACGTGATGCGGTGTGCGGGTCAATCACAGCAGCGTTTTGAATGTAATGTAGGTACCTACCTACTTCAATGGATGTTAATCTAACATCAGTCACTATCACTACATTACCTCGTGATCGCGACTTTACGTAACAGCTGTAAAATGACGTCATTAATTTGACGTGGTGTCACTACGTCATTAAATAGTAAGGAAGGAGTATAGTAGGGTTAATTACCTACTCTTATCGTGAATGACTTTAGAAAAGATAATATCCCTGCTTGCCCCTTTTTCCCTATGGGGATATTTGAAATAGGTACCTATCCGCAGATTTTATTGATCTTTCTCATATCGTGTAAATTAATTAATTAAAAATGTGTACCTATCCAGAACTAGACAGTCATTTGTTTCCCTTATTTGAATTTTAGGAAAGGCCCAAATCAGTTGACAATTACTATTGGTGGCTTCAATACTTCGAATGAATGGGAGGAGACTTCCATTTTGGAAATGTACAAGTAATTTTTGTGAATGAAATTAATTAATTCTGTCATGAACATTACTCAAAATGTGTAAGTATGCAGGTGTTTTCTCTTTATGCTTCTGTTCTAAAGATATTAAAATGGCTAATAGGTTGAATAACAATAAAAGGCAAGAAATTTTTATTTAACATTTATTTTCTAGAATAACTCTAGCGTGAGTTTTTCACACCAAAAAACTCACACCGAGCAAAAAAGATGGTTGACAGGTCCGTTGTTTCCGTGAACCTGCTCATAGTAACCCAGTTACATCTGATGTTATACAATATGTGGATTCATCTACATTGCATAGCACTTTTTAAAAGTGAACTAAAATTAAATTCCTACTAGGTCACCATGCACTCATAGCACATATACATACTGCATTGTTACATAACAGCTCTCAATCACATGATTACGGATTCCACAGCTTTTAAACATGATTTTTACAGCGTTCTGCATATAGATCACTTCTCTACGTACAAGGTCTCACTCCCAACGCCACAAAGGTTAAGTATTGATTGAAATATTTACCACATTAACAAGAGTGAAAATCTATTATTCTCACAATATATTCACTAAATGAAGTCCAACAGTTTAGTTAAGACATTTATCATAGAGGTACACTTACAACCTTGGCCTAAAACTTTGAATGAAAAGAGGTTACATAACACACACTGACTGAATGAGCGATGATCACAAGCAAAATATATTTAGAAAAACTGAACAAGATCTGCATGAATGTCATTATGTAACTTTTCAGCGAGGTGTAGCCAAGCCTTATGTAATACCTAATAATTTAATAAAACAAAATACATGTTGGAATTGTTGTATAACGCTTTTATTTAACTAAAATAAGTTACTAGGTTTAATTCCGCGTCTAATAATACATGATGTAAGGGAGTGGCTATCAGAGGTGATTCGGAATCACAATTAATTATTGTTATAAGAAGTTTTTACTCTAGATTTAGAGAAGCTTCTTGATCTCGTCATACAATACAAGCACGAAAGCGCCTCCGGTTCCTCTCAGTACGTTGGAGAAGGCTCCCTTGAAGAAGGCACCGGTGCCCTCTGTCTTGGCGATGGTGGCCCAGCAGTGGACGGTGCTCTTGTACAGGATGTCGGCCTTGGCGCGGCCAGACTGCATCATCATACGCCTACGGACCGTGTCGAAGGGATACGAGATGATACCAGCGACGGTGGTGACAGTCTGCGCGATGGCCCAGCTGATGACGAGTGGTGTGTTCTTGGGGTCGGGCAGCATGCCACGAGCTGTGTCGTAGAAGCCGAAGTACGCGGCACGGTAGATGATGATACCCTGCACGGACACTCCGAAGCCTCTGTAGAGACCGCCGAGACCGTCAGACCTGAAGATCTTGCCGATGCAGTCGAACAGGCCCTTGTACTCACGAGCGTCGGCCTTGCCTACGTCGGCGGCCAGACGGGTACGCGCGAAGTCGAGTGGGTACACGAAGCACAGGGAGGTAGCGCCGGCGGCACCACCGGACGCCAGGTTACCCGCGAAGTAGCGCCAGAACTGAGTTTTCTTGTCTACGCCTCCGAGGAACACCTGCTTGTACTTGTCCTTGAAGGCGAAGTTCAGCGCCTGGGTGGGGAAGTACCTGATGACGTTGGCCATGTTACCACGCCAGAAGGACAGGGGGCCCTGCTCCTTGGGAATGCGGACGAAGGCATCGACGATACCCTTGTAGCGCTGGTCAGCGGTGATCTGCTTGCTGACATGCTGGACCTGGAGCAGCAGCTTGACGCGCTCGATGGGCGCGACGGCGGTCTTGGAGACTGCGGCGGAGACACCGCCAGCGATGAAATCTTTCGCGAACGCGACCGGATCAGCGAGGTTCGACATTTTGTTCGATTAGGTGGGTGCTCACTTGGTAATTACCTCGCGGGTCGAGGTGGAATCTACACACACGGAATGGAATAAATCACGAAACACGAACCCCTGAATTTAAAATCAGGAGATTTAGAGTAATTTCGTGATCTCGGGAGCACAGGGGGTAGGTGTGTGCCTTTTTTGAAATTCGATCGATCACGTTCTCTCACAGTTCTGCCCGGAGGAGCGGCGTAAAAGAAGGAAGGAAGGGGCAGATGTTGCCAACATCACGGAAAAGCACCACGAGGTCAGGGTGGTCAGTGCAATTTAACTAATTTCCACTGATTTCTAAAAATAAATCGGTCGTTTTTTAATGTTATACTTGCAATTACTGCAAGATTATTAGTCTAAAAATCATTTTGCGAAAATATATTACAAATGCATAATTAACAAAATCACTAGGGGGTATGATTTGGGACTTGGTTGTGTAAGCAACTATGTAAAATTATGAAATGATGAAGAACTACCCATGAATAAGATTTTTAAATTAATTGTATCTTTACATCAACGTAAGGAGGTATTTTAAGCATATTGAGAGATAAAATTCTTACCCTTATTTTTTTAATAATCACAATATTAGGGTAAACCATCAAAGTGTGGAAACACTTTAATGACGTACACAATATGCGTTTAATTACTGTTGTGAATCAAATGAAAGACGTTTCATTCCATACCATTTTAGACCATTTTGAGTTGTTTTTTTTCTATTTAGGCTACTAATTTGAAGAATTTGTATTATTTTCTGTCATATCCTAATCTATTTTTAATTTAAAAACAACTATAACTTGGTCAATTAAAAATAAGAAATTATCACAAAAACAAAACGTAATCAGGCTGACCAACCTCACCTCATTCTTCAATGACATTGAACTGTTGAAAAAATTCTACATTATCTGTGCTGAGTAAGTAAAAATGTGTGTTCCTGAAGTTAAGTTTTTGTTTATTTAATAATATTTGGATGTAATTGTTGACAGCGCCATGCAGATGAGTCGCATAGGCTCTCCGTCTGTCGGTATGGACGACGACACTGGCGCTGGCCACGCTCTGAGCGACTTTCTCCTCCAACTTGAGAACTACAATCCGTCAATACCTGACTCAGTGGTTGCACATTACCTGAATATGTCTGGTTTCGAGTCCCAGGATCCTAGGTAACTATTTATATCCTTTCCCTAATCCTCAGAAAGTACACCACCACACCACCGTCATTGAATATCACAAATTTGTACCTTCAAAGTTGTTTTTTCTTTGCAAACCTGTCACTACTTTTCTAGTCAATCTTGGGCCTGCATACAAAGAATTACATCCATAACATCCTTCTAGAAGATCAGGACAAGGTGTGACTTCCTATATAATTATAACTAATTTATACATTCATTGTGAATAAATTTGGTCTGACAGTGTCATGGTTATAGATAAACAATCTTGTTTTTTTTTTAATTAAAAAAATATGGTACTACTAATTACAATAAGTACTTCATGCTTCTGCTGTGGGTTTAACCAAGTCTATACTTTCCAGGACACAATTTTTAAAGGAAAAAGTTGGTAAAAATTCTTTAAACAGTTAGAAAATTTAATTATTTTATGAAGGTCATTTCAAATTATGTTTTGGCATGGATAACAGGCATAACTATTGATTTAATTCTAAATGAGTTATTATGAAAGAGGAAATTTACAGAATTCTTGAAATCTTCCATTTAAAGAATATTATCCTATGTTTTTATGAGCCTTCAGTAACTCTGGATAACTGTATAATTATGTCAGCTTCATGCATGGACTTCTAGGCTTTCCAGAGTATTTTCTAAGACTGCCAATAATTATATGAAAAATATACTTTATTTCAATACTGTCCCATGCAACATAAACTCCTAGTGTTGATGACCAGCAACCAACCTTTTTTATACTCATATTTATGTTTCCTTTTTATTAAATTTATTCTTATGCCTTTCGTCTGTCACTCTCTGACTCTCTGAAAAATATATACCAAAAACTCGTGATTGTGTTTCCATTTAATGAGCATCATTCATAACCATCCTCATCCTCAACACCTAGGCTTTCCAGATCCTGCGGGTTTTCAAAGCTTGAAAAATATCCTTAGTTTCAACATTGTCTCTTAATAACCCCACAGAAACTAAATTAAGACTTGTAACATTCCAGATTGATCCGTCTCATAGCGCTTGCATCTCAGAAATTCCTGTCCGACATCGCCAACGACGCCCTCCAACACTGCAAGATGCGGACCTCGAGCCAAATAACGCAGACCTCCAAAAACCAGAAGGGCCCTAAAGAAAAGAAGTATGTAATGACTATGGAGGACTTAGCTCCAGCATTACAGGAGTATGGAATTGTTGCAAGGAAGCCTCACTACTTCGTTTGATATCGTCACAAATGTAGACACTGTTCTTCTAAGCGGCCGCTCTGAGGACAGGAGTTCCCGCCTGCTAACAATTGTCATGGAGTTTATCTTCTTCGTTTGCAAGATAATAGAGTAATTTTTAGTGAGTATATTAGGGTAAGCACATACTTTGTTATGTATTGCCTTGAGTAAGTTACAGCTCAAACCGTATAATTTATATTTAGTAACAAATTGTATAAACGGAAGGCATATTAATGCTACTGGGGCATTTTATAGTCCAATTAGTGTTAACTAATTCTAAATCTGTTCAGAATGGTAGAAAGTAATGCCACATGTCTTATGCTTTACCCTTTGTACGAATGTAGATCCACGCGAGACACGATGTCTTTTTAATTGTTTCTGTAATTACGGGATTCAACCGGTTAATTCATGTTTGTAATAAGAATGTAAACTAGTTTGTAAACATTGAGAGAAATTTAATCTATAAAAACTTTATAAAGGATCATGGTCTCCTATGCAATGCTATGAAGATTTCCCTTATTGGGTGACTTAACTAAAAAATCTGCAATTTTGAATTAAGTATACAGGTGAATGCGGCAAATTTTATTATTCTAGCTAAGAAAAGGGACATTATGCTTAGCTTCAAAATTAGGGAGATAGAAAGGTGTAACTTTGTGCTTTATCGCACTCCTACCGCAGCTTTTAAACTTTTATAATCACACCTGAAAATCTTGCACCGCATGACCCGTCACCTGCACATGTGAGGACCTAGTGGCCGTGTCAGCAAATGGTATATAAGAAAATAACCAAAAAATTGCTCTTTTTGAATTATGTCAAACTTCTCGTAAATTTATCATTCAGGCAAACATATAAGAGAACTACTTTTAACCAACAAATGTTGGTAAGTTATAGGAGTCCGGCAATATGAAGTGCAAGATTATTTAAGCCACTGCGGTGTCTGCCAACAATAGATTTTCTATTGTGTCTGTTGTCTGGCAGTCAACGTGTCAAGAAACAAATTAAGTATTGGTAAAATAGTCTGCCTTAGTCCTCAAACAGATTGAAATTCAGTGAGAAGAACTATCAATATAAGATTTTGTATCTATTTACTGATCATTCAAATAGTTAGACAGGGGAAATTATCTCAGTACACTACTTGTGCTTAGTAAGTTGAGCAATTAGATAGTATAGAGCATATTTAAAACACTTTGACACATTTAAATACTGTTGGGACATTTTTGAAACTTTTTACCACTACTTGGGACATTTGTGAAACTCTATGGGACATGTTGAAATTTTTATTGTAACCTCAATATTTATAAGTATTTTCTATGAATTTATCAGTTACAGAAAGTGTATACGCGGGTCGAAAATGATTGTCTTGTTTTTGGACATATTTTTTTTTATACCCGCCCGACCTAAAGTCTGCCATACATGGCCAGTTGTACCTTCAGATCTGTCTGATCAGCATAGCTATTCAGAACCGTTCGATACGCTTCCCTACCGAATCGAACGTCAACCAATGTTACCTGAAGAGTCCTCTGGAGACTGATCACAAATCCAAAACTCGAAAATTTTGTCAGTTTATATCAGTAAGACTACCGCCATCTATTTGCTGTCGGGGACAAGGCAGATTAGTAATTGAAAATGTGTCATTTTCGATACGACAACCTGCTGACCAAAATCCATACCGTGTGTAGATGGATTACGGGCTCAATATCGATCGCTTACGAGGACCGGAGCGACAATTTTTTGAAGTGAAACGTTTAAAATGTGATACGTCAAACTTTATAACCACATAAAATTGCACATGAAATTTTAATTGCGCAGCGACTCGCCTCATATTCTGAGTCGCCATAAAGTTTGTATCGGGCTGTAGTTTGGAGTTCGTGTTCAGATCGATCTGTCCATGTATGGTAGTCTTCGGGTTGGAATATCGCAACTGTGGCCCAGTACCACTCAAAATGTTGCTTAATTAAGGCGCCTTCCTCACCGGATCGGCGCGTTTTCGGTTCGGTACAGATTCTTTACCGAGCGCATACACGTCTCTGTACCGAGTACTACCGAACCATTCGACTACAAATTCGGCACAGAAACGAAAACGAAACGATCCGGTGAGTAAGGCGCCTAAATGTGCTCTTGGGAATGCGACCGCAGCCGCCAACCGCAAATACAGACAGTGGCTCGACTAGTTTCTATGAAAAAGTAAGAGGTGGCAATGTCCCGTCTACAAACCGCAAGAGTTAACTTGAGACCCGACCCCCGCGCTGTTATCGCTCTCGCCATCAACGCCTCAGTACCGCGCGTTTACGTCATCCGAGCGAAGTCTCAAGTTAACTTGCGGGTTGTATTGTCATGTCGCTGCGGTCTGTCATTGCGACTGGACGACACGACGTTGCCACTGCGGTTTGCGGTTGCGGTCGGTCGCCTTCGGAAGAGCACCTTGAGGCCCTTTGCACACACACGTTTTTCTTGTCGTGAAAACTACCGTTTTATTCTCCATGTGTCACTGTTTTATGGATCACTGTTCACTATGGAAGCTTGTTGACAGAACAGTACTGTACAGTACCGTAAAGAAACCGTCCCGTGTACAAAGAGCCTCATGTTTCCACATACCAAGCCTTTATTAAAGTTTATCTTATGATATATTGTAAACGATGGTGATGACAATGTGACTAAAACTGTCTAAAGTTTAATTAATTCATATTTTTTACTACAAAATATTATGCAGCAAGTCCTTTACACCTCTCTTTTCTTCTTAAAACATTCTAGCAGTCTGCTATGACTGCTGGAGCGAAAATGTTCTCTTAACATCACACTTGTATTCGCCTCTAAGGTAGTCAGAGGGCATCCTCAAAAATATGTCGATAAGAGTTAATTTGTGTATACAATTTGTGTTCCATAACACTGTATCATTGGTTGTTGGTTTTTCCGTTGCTCCTGCGCATGATCTCTCTCCGGTCGTGTCGGTTTGCCGCCCCATCGGACTATGAGAGTGAGGCAAGAGAGAGTGCACCTGTGTCTACGCACACACTTGTGCACTATAATATCTCTCGCGACAGTCAATACTTCCCTCACAGAGAGGAGGCCTGTGTCCCAGCAGTGGGAACGTTTTAGGCTGATTATAAATGAATTCTTGTCGATTTATACTATACATCTTTTTGGGGCTGACTGGACATGCCATTTCGTAGTCATCGCCTTTCATCTGACTTATAATTATATCAGAACGTGTCAAATGTGGGTGTTCTCTGCCTACCTCTTCGGGGAAAGCAAGTGCAATGTTATCTTTCAACTACTGTTCTTCTAGTAATACTCTATAGTAATTCACCAAGCTTCTATCTTCACCAAAAATCTTCCACACTTCAAATTTTGTAAAAAAAAAAAGTAGCGTTGGCGTTAGTGAAATACCTACCTAGCCTTATTATATACATTTGCGATATTAGATTTACCGAAGGTTACGATTAGCTAGATGTTTCTACACTTTATTAATATACATATTGATTATATTTAAGAGTACTTCAATAGTTAAAGTACATTGACTTCCGGTTTCTGAAAGCTAAGAAGACATTAATTTCAAATGATGCCATTCGACATTAATGTCGAAGTGAGATTTGACAGTAAATTTTGTATTTTTAGCCTTTCAGAAAAAGGCGGGTTTGTAGGCATAGATTATAGCGTGTTAAGGGTATTCCCGGGACGAAAGCGCTGCCGAAGCGGTTTACGCTGTATTTACATTGCACAAAGAAAGCGAAGAAAGTCTCGTGCATTGTTCATCCAGCGAAAATCGCTAAACTGCGCTTTATGACGGCTAACGAGAGAGTTCCTCCCTTAACATCAGTTATAACAAAAATACTCCGCCGAAATTAATAAATGTTACTTAAGGCGTATTCATGTAGAATTAGACATGAATATGAATGCCAGCGCTTCTCGGTGCTGACAAGCGCTGGTTGTCACTGGCAGTTTTCATTATTTTAGCCAAATCAGCGCGAACCGGCGATAGGAACTTGTCGGTTCTTATCGACGACGGTTAGCGCTGATTGGGCAAAAACTATGAAATTTGCCTGCGGGGACTTATAGGCTTATTACACTATCCAATCGTATTATAGTTTGACAGTTTTGTGACAGCGACACTAATAACGCTGCGAAGTAACATTTATTCATCTCGACTTCAATGTACTTTAACTTAAAATTCACACAAATAAAAAGTAATTAATAGTCCCATATTTTCATGTAGCAACCATTTTGATAATTATTATAATAACAACTAACCCAATACAGAACAAACTTTTGTTATAATTTTGCGTGTGTTATTTAAAAATGTAAATCTGTTGATTGTCTATGCGCAATCATCGTTCTTACAGCCGGTTTTTTGATCCGTAGTTAACTCAACCAATTGTTAAAAATAGTAAGTCATGGTTAAATTTTTGCAAAATGTGTTTTTTGATCAATTGTTAGTTTATCTAATGGTTGTTTTTATAACTAATAGTTCATTATTTGACCATTAGCAATGATATTATATCATTAGGTAAACTAAATTTGATAAATAAATTGATCAAAAAACACATTTTGCAAAAATGTAACCATTAGTTACTTTGTATTTTTAACAATTGGTTGAGTTTAACTACGGATCAAAAAACCGGCCCATAATCAATGATCTAGCCTAGCCTTTTCCCAACTATGTTGGGATCGGCTTCCAGTCCAACCAGATGCAGCTCTGAATACCAGTATTTTACATGGAGCGAAAAAATTATATGGAATAAAATGTGACAACGCTAGCTGACTAAAAACTTTGTTTCTATTTTTTTTTTTTTTAATAAATAGATACTTTTTAAATGATGCACGCAAAAATAACACAGCATATTAAAAGTTGCCTTCTTAGATAAATAAGCGGTGCCCATTAATTTAGGCAAATTGATTATTACCAGAAAATTCTATACAGGGTGGCAGGGACATCGACGTGCTAACTGTATTCATGTGAATTCGTCACCCAGAAAGATATTTTTAAAATAACTGACTAGAAATTTCAACGCTGCCGGGGGGTTCAGAAATATGTAACAGCTGCATGCTAACAGGTTGAACGTCGATGTCCCTGCCAACCTGTATGTTTACATGTTTTACTCCATACTGCGTCGGGATGTGTGTGTTGGTCTGTGGATGTGTGTGTTGGATCTTGAGTCTGGTCCCCTATTAAATTGGACTAATACCAGCAGAAATATAGGTGTACCATACAACTCTGCCTACACTTTAAAGGCATACAAGCGCGTTGTTATATTTTCAAATGAGAATGTAAATCTACATTCTCATATTTTGGCAACAGTATGGGCCAGTTTGAATATTAAAAAAAATGTTCAAAGGTATGGAGTGAATAGATGAACTGCGGTATTAGTTACAATATTACGAATATAATATTAACTTGCATTATTAACATGTATTTTTATATCTATGTACTTTTTACGGTAAATTAGGCTAGCAAGCTTATGACACCCGACGCCACAACAGCTCATACCGCGTCGAGTGTTCCAAGTCTGTTTCCATCCTTAATGTAACTGCAACATTTAAAATAGTACCTATAATCTGAACTGTGTGCGGCCTCTGAAAGTGCCGCGTTCTTCTTTCGTTTAGTCAACCACTGGTCCATAGAACAATTTAACTTTGAAAGCGCTCATATCTCTTAGCTGTACGGGCTATTTTCGAAGTTAAAGTATTCCTATTGACTGTGCTTGACCGTACCGTATGTGGAAACGTCGGTCTTGTTTTCACCTGCAAATATTTATAACAAACAAAATGACTGTAATTTATTTTAATTAGTGACTGTACCTGCTCGTGAATATGAAGGACTTTTAATGGGGTACAAGTCTGAAATATTGATATTTCAGAATCCTAGAGCTACATACCATAGCTAAAGCTATATTTGCGGATGAAAACAGCTTAGAGGGCATGTGAACGTAGGCATACAGATAATAAGGGCATAATCAAATCGGTCGCGTAGTCAATAATTTAATATGTGAATGTCCTAATGAAAAGGTGTGAAAGTAACAAAATAGTTAGCAAAAATGGCATTGATTTGGTTTTGTTAGATTGACTAGTCTTCCATAAGTGTAAAAGTAAGCAATTTTAAAGTAACTGATTGACGATTTCATCTCCAAATATTTTATACTTCATTAAAGCATCTTGCGTAGCACACTTCCAATCACAATCGAATCATTTTGAAGGATGTTGCTAATCCATTGCTTCATATGTTCAAAAAATTCGTAAATAGCGCAATCCATGACAGGGGGTCTACTCCGAAGTGCAAAGTGCGAATGTTCTGATCGGACCGACACATGGCCGAACCGAATATTATTGAAAAAAACGAAAAAAGTTCGGATTAGCTCAGTGGGGTCGGGCCCATAGCCAATATTCGAAAGAGTGTAGGAGTGTAGGACCGGGACCGACCGAACCAAATACTAACTTCGTAGCAGGAAACGGCCGAACATTCGGCCGATACTACTTCGGAGTAGACCTCCAGCATTGCTGTCGAAGTCGAACTGTCACTGTCAAAATGAAAGTCATTGCTAGTGTCAGTGTGTTACGCACCCCGCTGATCAGATTTTCAATAAAAATATAATATTCTTAAGTAAAAAACTTTTGTAATGGCGCTGGTTCATTTGTGTACCAACTGATGTTATGTCTGTTATCTCTAACAGTAGGCAACATCTAAAGCTACGGTTTCCGGTGGTCGGTGGCCGCCACATAACGGCCGCATGGCCTGCATAAATAGCAGCGGGGTTTACGGAATTTACGGTGTCAATAAACGCTCCCTAGCAAAACACACCAAGTCTCATGTGTTAAGTTTCTCCATCATATCATAATCTTGTGGGGTTAGTAACCCCACAAGATTGAAGATATACATTCTGTAGCATTGAAGATTTTTATCGTTTTGTCTTTTAATTTATAATAAATAATGCACACTTGCTTTTCCAATTCACTTTCGACATTGGCAGAATAGTCGATATCGGCTTTACTAAAATAGAATAGAGTAACGTTTCAGTGTCGTCATTCGACGGCAAATTGCGGACGCTAAGTGGCGGCCACCGCAGACTTAGGAAAATCTAGCTTAACTGAACGACTAAGTAAATAAAAGCGCGAGCTGGATTTTCAACTTTCGACGCTGAGCCGAGCGTTGAAAATCCAACTGCGCATTTTTATTTTGACATTTATTTAGATGTAAACTAGTTTGACAGCTCTAAAGTGGTGCTGTCCTTTTCTCACGCTGTATGTTAATAGGAGATAGCAATATTATAATGTAAGTTAGGAGGTTGAACAAAAAATCTGCTCCAAAAGTATTTTTTTCCATATTTTAAACTTATGGACGACATTGTGAACATGATTCAATAATGAAACATGAAAATAATGTTTAGCCACAAAAACATTTTGTATACAGAACTCTATTACTTATTTAATTTGTAAACATAATTTTTTGCGTGAAGCCAAGTGTGGAAGCAATAATAATATTAATAAAAAATTAGGATAATGTTTAAATTGTTAATCTCATTAATAAAAGCCTTCACAATAATTGTATTCTGCATAGATAATCACAACAACTTGATACGCTCCCGTACCGTATCGAAATTCAATCAATGTTATCGTCGGACTCCTCAAACGCTGTTCACAAGTCCAAAACACGAAAATTTTGTCAGTTTTACGGCGATTTTTCAATCGACAGATAATTTTTATTCGTGGAATAAAGTGGACGTCTGACAGATTTTGTATGGAAGAACTGTCAAAAATTCAAAATAATTATTCCTCGGAACTGGCGTTGAAAAAATCAGCGCTAAGGGGTAATTTTGACAGCCAGAATTTTTGAAAGTTCTTCCATACAAAATCTGTAGACGTCAATATTATTCCACGAATAAAAAATATCTAATAATGTGAGACGGCCGGGATCCACCACGCGCAACCAGTGCGGGTTGGTAGATGTCACATGTCTTCGAATGTTTGGTTCTAGGACATACCGTCTTTCAATTTACTAACAATAAATTTGACGGTCTGTACAGACGCCAGCAGGTCAAGCTACCCGAAACTGTCAAATTTTCCCAATCAACCTTGAACCTAAATGCTTTAAGGATAAAGTTCAAAATCTATTAAAAGAATTTTGACAATTTGTAGTAGCTTGATGTGCAGGCGTCTGTACATTGGATCATCAAAAAAAAAGTTATTCCACAGAGTTTTTCAGCAGATATTTCTGACAATTACTTTTTGGCTAAGCTTAAAAAAAAAACGTTTTTAGTTTTTATTTAGTAAAATTATTATAAGAACCTATGCATTGTATAGGCGACATGACTATTAAAAAAAAATGAAATAGTCGTAACTATTAAAATATTTACTATAATATTTTTAAGTTTAATTTCGTTGTTTTGTGTTTGTTAACACAGTGTCGATGTCCTCGTTATCACGTTATAAAAAAATCATTAGTGCTAAGGGTATTTGAAATAAAGATTCATTAAACACAGTTTTTTGTATTTTATTTACTAGCTTCGGTCCTTCAACCTATCCGAGTCTCATCTCAGCGCTCGCCCGTGCTGCTACTTCGTTTTCGCTTAGCGTTCTAACTTTTTTCCTTTTGCTCAGCTCCTAAAGGTCGTAGCGTTATGTTAGATAGCCTATAACCTTCCTCAAGAATTGTGCTATCCACAATGCAAGAAGATTTTCTCAAATCCGACTGGTAGTTCCGGAGATTACCCCCTACCCCTACATACAAACGAACAAATTTTACCTCTTATTAATATTAGTGTAGACTAGTTGCGCCCATCTATATTATTATACCCCGCGGCTTAATCCGCATAATTATCGATCCCTTGTGAATATCGGGATAAAAAGTGGACATAGGATTATGTCCTAACCCATGGGGCCACTTTGGCAGAATCATATTAATATATAACAAATATGAATCATATTAAAAATCGTAAAATGGTCACAAACTGACAGACAATAAATTCATAATATGATCTGAATGCAATTCATTTCACGCAATTTACCTGCTTGACAGTTTTGTATGGAAATTCGTAAAATAGTCCACCAATGTTTACTATTTATTAATTAATGATTAAACTATTAGGTAGGTATGTGTAACCATTTAACGAAAATTACGGGAATTGCTAATGATCTGCTGGGAATATGGTAGATGCCTGGGTAAAAAAATAATTATATTTAGTCCGTCAGATTATCGAAAAATAAAATAATGGACACGTATTTTTTATTTTGTCAACCAAACAAAAAATGACGAACATAAAGCGCGTCTAAATTTAGGAGTGAAAGGTCGTGATGACGTCATGATTTTTTTAGGCATCTAGCCTATTCAGGAAATGAATAGCTTTTAGAGGTATTGCATAAAGTGGCCTTTTTAGGAGGGTCTACCCTTGTGCCTTCATCCAAATCCGTTCAGCCGTTTTAGCGTGAATGCGTACCAAGCAAACTTTCAAAAAAATCTTTTCTCTTCATAATATTAGTTTAGATTGGCAGCCTAACTGTGTCTGCCTATCTGACTTTCACAATCCAGTAAAGTTGCCAAAAAATAAATGACCCGTTTTGACATTGACAGTTCTAGTAGTTAATAAAGATAAAATTCGCATAACACGTAGGTATTCGTTTGTATGAAACTGACATTGGTCAAAAACGCATTCTCATATGTCAAAACGGGCCTTTTATTTTTTGACAACTTTTACTGAGGTTACTGCCCTGGATTGTAAAAGGCAGATAGGCAGTTGCTCCTTTTATTCCCAGTAGTTCCATGTAGCTAGTTCCACACGGAACCCATAGATAAGGATAAGTACTGACGTAACGGAACCACTGCAACTCACTAGTTCCGTGTATGGAACTAGTGGGAGTACCTATTCAGTAGTTCCATGTAGCTAGTAATTTTAAAAGAAAACCATCCACTATGGAACCGCAAGCCAAAGGAAGGAAAAATATTGTTCGAAAAGATATTTACATTCAGAATTTACAAATGAAACTAGTAGTAACAGAAGAAAGTCGCTCCTTAGGACACCAACCGATCGATTCTGTAAAAATCGCATTAGTTAGAATGACAGCTCACTTCACCCACAGAGCATGTAACCACTTCACCTGAGTTTTCACGGTGAGATGGTTACATACTCGCACTGCAGCTTCTCCTAGTAGCAGTCCACTGCTATTACAAAAGGTTACATGCTCTGTGGCTATTACTTCTTCATAGCTTATCGATAGCAATTCGTTTGGCTTGCTGTCTGACAGTGTCGTTGGTCACCTGTTCAGCGCAGCATCCTGTGCTTCGGATAGTGTGTAGGTAATTAGATTTTTCCATATAGAAATTCTCAGTAGGGATTTTTTCTTTACAAGGGTCGCCTCGTTTATTACACGAAACATCGTAAATACGGGGATAAATGTTCCGCGTCATGTGTCACTTGAGATGTCGACCAACATCACTAGATATCTTGTTGTCCCACGATTTCTATATCGTTTCAGCGGGTTGCGTAACACACTATCAGTGCAATGGGTTTCATTTTGACAGTTCAACAACATTCATTGCGTTGTTTACATTGTTCAGCAGACACATTTTACGAACATATGAAGTAATTGATAACTAGTAATACCCTTCAAAATGATTTAGATTAATAAGTGTGTAACGCAATTAGGGTGCAGTGTCCTGCAGCAAGGGCTCTCTAGCATAGTATACGGAGAAAATGATAAAGTTAGTAAATAAACTGCTGTCCAGACGAAATACTTTATTCTAGACAAAAAAAGTGTTTCAAAGTAACAAATGCATATGAGCTACCTAGTAAAGTTATAACAAAATTCTCTGCGATCGGATTAAATAGTAAACTAAATAGTTACGTAACAAGATAGGGCGAAACATAGAGGACAGACAAACTATATAAAATTTTATTTATGTTTCAATTTGACGTTATTTCAAGTTAAACAAGTATCAACTCTATTTTGATGTCATTAAGTTGATTTCAGAGTGACTAGCACTATTGAAAAACTTATAAAAATGTTTGAAGTTGTAGTGTAAACTGAACTTTATTAGGTAGGAATTAAGGTTATTTTTCCATAAACTCGTATTTGTTTACATTTTTTGGCGAATATGTCGCGATATTAGATTAGGTACAGACGCCAGCAGGACAAGCTACCCGAAACTGTAAAATTTTCCCATTCAACCTTGAACCTTAATGCTTTAGCGATAAAGTTTAAAATCTAGTAGTAGCTTGATGTGCTGGCGTCTGTACAGTACAGCATTATAATACCTTAGATTTACGCAAGATTCATAAGCGATTTTCTCCTAAAGCCGCGTCCCCACTAGGGCCGCGCGGCTCCGTGAGGCCTAGGGGACGCGCCTTATAATGGGGACGCGCCTTTAAGTATTGATTTATATTAATATGGTGTTACGAACGAACGAGTATTATCGACACCACACCTCCTCTGTTAGGCAACAATAGAAAAAAAAATTGTCTTAGTAGTGACAGAGCTCTTAGGAAATAGGTCTATTCTTGAAGTTGGAATTTTCATTTTAGGAGAAAAATGCCGTTGAAGTTGGCGTAGGCCGGATCTCACACTACCACGCAACACGCACCCCCGCGCGTGATTATTAAATACAAATTAAAAAAAAACAACGCATTTCCGCGTGGAGTATTTGACTTCGTTTCCCGCGCCCCAACGCATGTTGCGTTGTTGTGTGAGATCCGCCCAGCTGTAAGGTATGCGCGTGCCTGTACATTATAGTAAATAAGAATTCTAACACAAATCCTGAAGTTTTGTTTGCAATCCTATATGTCTTTCTCTATTTGCTCAAGAACTGTTGAAAATTAATTTCATCATTAGGCTACACAAATTTAAAACCTGTGTCCATTCAGTCTTTACTTTACGGTATAGTATGTCTTTTTTTAAGCTCACAAATAAATAAATACGAACTAAACAATTAATTATCACTAAGAAATCAGTATTTAAAGAATCTCATTATGTTTTAAAGACACCTACACTTAAATATTGTTTTAATACTGTAATTATTTATTTATTAATAATAATATATTTGTAATAATTTATTATTAGTAATTAATAAATAATAAGAAAAATAGCACAAGAAACTAGTATACAATATTATTACGCTAGAGGGTCAATTATAAAGTGCGTTATCTACATGTTACCCGGTAACTGGGTTGTGGAGGGCAGATAGGTCCAAGTATAATACTGGTATTCAGACTCCTGGTGGAGAACTACTCGTTGTGGCTATTTGAATGCGTTTAAAGAGAGTTGAATGGGCGAATAATCCTTTATCATTTACGTGAATTACACAATTAGAAATCAAGTGTATGGAATCTGGATTTTACTGACGAATGGAAGCCGTCCCCAATATAGTTGCAAAAAGGCAAGATAGATATAAGTTGGGAAATAATTAAATGCACCAAATAAACTAAAAGATTGACCCTGCTGTGTGAATTATGGATCTGCCATAGACAATACTAAGTCGTAGTACTTATTTAGCCTTCTACTTTTTTATAAACTGCCTTCAAATGCTCAGTCAACGGAGTATTATCGGTCTCCATAAACAACACAACTTCTAACGTATCAGGCGCCAACAATTTAATGTTACGCTTAAATTTTTTCACAAATGGCGGCTTCGCAAACGATATCCGAGCTAAGCTAACCGTTTCCAAGGCTAGTTGTTTGTTTTCTATGTCGCATGTGCCTTCTTCAAGGGATGTCAGGCCAAAGTTGTGGCTGACCGTGAACGCCAGCTCGTTGGTGCCGGGCTTGATGCGTAAGAAGCCACGCTCTTGGTGCATCGGTGTCTGCTTTTCAGGATGCTTTGATTTTGATATGAAGTTGAACATCGGCTGACCTGGAAACATAGAAATAAATTGTGTGTAATTCTACCTTGAAATTAAAGATAGTATTGTAAGGCGCGTCGCTCAAGTCGAGGCGAGATCGCGGCACGGTCGAGGCGTGGTGTCTATGTAGAGTCGAGGTGCGGGCGGCTATATTTCCTTCATACGTTTTAATTGTGTAAATACGTCTACACCCGAAACAAAATGACAAAATAGCGGTGAAGTCGCGTCGCAATCGACCCCGCGCCGCCACTACCTCGCTGTCATTCAATCCTAAAGAAAACTTAGAAGCGGCGCGCCGCTTGTGCGCCCGCGCCTTGATGCCGCCTCGACTCTAGCTCGTGGGAGCGACCCGCATAAATGGTGCTAATTTTTTTGATTAGTTATATAATTAATGGCAAACAACATCGCGGCAGGCTCAAACGGAGATGGCGGGATGAGCTGGACTCATTAAATAATGATTGGTCCTTGGCAGCTCTGGACAGGGAGAGGTGGAAGGAGAGTAGAGATGCCTTTGCCCAGCACTGGGACATTAATGGCTAATAAAAAAGGTTACATTACATTATATTATATTTTATGTACCCTAGGGCAAGAAAGATGGCAGGAGCGCAAGGAACTGGGAGAATTGGAACGGGTTGGAGGAGGCCTTTGGCCAAAAGGCACACAGACTCGGAACTGATATTAAATGTTTTATATTGCATCCTCTGAAAAAAGGCTATAAATAAATAAAAACTTATATTAGAAGTGACAATTTATTGAACGATTAAATTAGCCTTTAGTACAAGTAATAATTTTTATTTTATGAGTGCAATGATAGTTGTTTTAATTCTTGTTGCAGGTTTTTCTAAGTAGGTAGTTATGTCTTTTTAACTTAATATTCATGGAGCTAAATATTTTATTCATAAATGTGCGGCATTTGTGCAAATACAATTTATGAAAATGAGTTTACATAACTGTTTCTTTTACAAAAATTATTACCTTGACAGCTTATTTTAGCAAGTAAAATCTTACTAGACTATGCTGTCAAGGTAATAAAAATTGTATTAAATATTATCATTTTAACGACTCATGACGATTTTCCTATCGAAATAAAAAAGGTAGGTAGAAATTACATTCTCTAAAACTTACGCACCGATGCAAGAAAATTCCAATTCTTCATGATATTGGAAATCGGGGATGTTAGGATACGTGCCCCGACCTTCCTCAGTAGCCCAGCGTCCTGCCAGCCAAGAAATGGGCGCCAAAGCTTCGTGTAAAGCAGACATAATTTATTTTTAAAATATTTTCGCGACTTTTTTAAATTAAATCGCGTAATACATTCACTCCCTGGAGAAGAGTAAATGTCAATGTCAAAATCTTAGATTGGCATGTTATGTCAGTAACAGTGTTGCCAGGGTTAGTTGGTTTATTTGTTGGCTTAGAAACTTGTTTGTTTGGTTGGTTGTATTGCAAGTGTTGAAAGACCGTACCAAAGTGTTCACTTTAAATAAATAAGAAAACCGATAGAAAATTATTTTTTTTATTCCAAGGAGATTTCACTTAATCCTTTGTCTTCTGTAATCTTTCAATTTCTGAAACTTCAAAATGACAAAATCCGAAGTTGTAATCAGGCAGGTAATCAGCTTGTATCAGATAAATATTAATTTCAGCTGAAAGACGTCCTTTGTTGGACATAGGCCTCCCCCAAGCTTCGCCACATCGACCGGTCCTGTGCTCGCATTAAGTATATACCCGTGACTATCACAGGTCGTCGGTCAAACTTGTGGGAGGCCTAGCATTCATGATAAATAATAAGAAAATGAAATCGTTTTCCGAAAATGGCGAAGTCAACTTACGCAGTCGCGCCAACTCTGTGAAATCAAAAGAGCGCCATGCCGCAAAAAACAATGCCATGTCAACAGATACTAAAGGTTTTATTCAAAAACTTTGCTATAGAAAAACAGCCTCAATAGACATGACCCAGTATGGATTCATAAGTGATAGCAAAGTAAATCCTGTGAAGTACATGATAAAACCACTGAGAGAACAGTTGGAAAAGATTTGCGGTGAGTTTAAAACGGAAATTACAAGTTTTCGAGCAACGTATTTTATTATGGTGCACAACGATCACAGGGGGCTTACCACCAGCTCTTAGAGCAGGGCAGAAGTTGAACTGCACTGTTTTTTTGTTCTTTGACTTACTACATACAAAAAAGCAGTGCAGTTCAACTTCTGCCCTGCTTTATGAGCTGGTGGTAAGCCCCCGACATTTAGGCCCATAGGACCGAAAAGTTCTAGTGGCTTCTGGCTAAGTAATAAGAGCCACAGGGGTCGATTGATCGTTAAGCTGTTGGTTCCGGCTGTCATTCGTAGATTTGTGGCAGTCGTTACAGGTCGTCCCCAAGCCCGAAAGTCCGACATCCAGTCTTACCAAGGGGCAAGGGGTATCGTATTACCCAGTAGCTGGGTTGTGGATTGTGGAGGTCGGATAAGCAGTCGCTTCATGTAAAATATTGGTATTCAGCTGAATCCGGTGAGACTGGAAGCCGACCCCAACATAGTTGGGAAAAGGCTAGGCAAATGATAAGGACGGAAAAGTTCTACGCACTCCGAAGGTAGACCCACAAGAAGAACACTAAAGTTGTCAAAAAATAAAAGGCCCGTTTTGACGAACGAATACGTGTTTTGCGAATTTGATCTTTATTAACTACTAGAACTGTCAATGTCAAAACGTGCCTTTTATTTTTTGACAACTTTAATGACCTGTGAACACAAGAATACCCGGGATAGAGGTAACGTAGACCGGGGGAAGCGTAGACTACGGTCTACGCTACCTCTATCCCGGGTATTTTTGTGTTCAAAACACGTATTCGTTTGTATGAAACTGACAGGAGTCAAGAACGCATTCTCAAATGTTTAGTGTTCTTGTCCCGTAGCGTAGACTGTTAATGCTTGGGGGAGACTATTATACTGTAAAAGACTATATTGAGGACAAAAAGGCTTGGGATTGAGCTGCTCCAATATGTTTAGAGAGTGAATGTGCATTTTTTGATTTTTTTGCTATTTTGTACTTTTATTTTTTGTTATTGCTAGACATTTATTTACTTAGACAATGACATGAACATTTACTGTATAAAGTATTATATTATTATAATGATTGTGAATGTATTACTTTACTCTATGCTGAGGACTATGTGGGTCATTGTTTTCGTTTTAATCATGGTCTGGCAGTTTGGGTAGTTTATTCGGCCTACCCAAATGTGCTGTCATTGGTATTGTTCGTTCGACGAACAATACCAATGACAGCACCAACAGCACATTGGGGTTGGTTGGATGGCGTTGGTTGAGCTATACGATTTTTGACAAATGTTTGCACTGACTGGACAGGTGCACTCAATCTGTGTAGTTCTTTCCTCAAAAGACCATTTCAGACACCAATCTACATGGTCTACATCTACACATGATCTGACCAAGATTATGTCTGGATTTTAAAAGAGACTGTGACATCTGAGTTTGTTTCGTCCTTTCTTCGCAGAGTAGTCAGATAGGAAACGCCTCATCTAGTTTAAAAAAATATGATTGACGTGTAAAAGTGTTTGTACACATCATTTATCATAGACCTATGTCCACTCCTTATGATGATAATTATATTGTGGTGATGGTGAATTGCTATTTAGGCACATTTAATTTGTGGGTGATTGCTGAAAAAGAAATCCTTGATTTTCTACTTATTTTTTTATTTTGCCAACAAAGCGATGAAGATAATGTTACTAATGATTTTATTTTTATTTTTTTAGTAAAATCCGTATCGGTAAAAGACCGTAAGACTTCACCTACCCCTCCACGATCCAAGGCTTTTGAGGTTGTCAGCCCTGCAGAGCGGAAACCGAAGCCTTACGCTCCAAAATCCGGTGTGTGACACTAATTTACTGATTCTGAGCAGTGGTTCGAACCCAGACAGGTGTTTTACCTTGTGTAAATTATTTCATCACCACTGCTCTCAAGACGCGAAGGAAAACATCCGAAGGAAACCGGCCGGCATGTCCTAGAAAATTCGAAGACATTTGACATCTACCAACCTGCATTGGCCCGCGTTGTGAATTACGGCCCACTTTCTCTCACCGAGTGGAGGCCTGTGTCCCAGCAGTGGGAACATTATAGACTGATTTTGCTTATATGTTATACGCTAGGTCGGCCCGCGGATTGCAAGTATTATGTTCCAAGATCACCAAAGACAGACATACCTAGCTAAGTATTAAGTACTAACTATTAAGTACCTACCTACTTAATTACGAGCAATTAGACAAGCTTGCGATATACAAAAACGAAATCAGCTGGGATTAAACTAAATAATTTTAATTTTACAGCCATGAGTTATCCTGGGACACGCTCATCTCGTACTCGTTTCCGTAAAGTGAGAATACAAAGTGATCCAGGCCCTGTGCCGGCTGTAATCAAAGAGAAGAAAGTCAGATTAGTGTCACCAAGAAGATCCAAAGGCGAAAACGTAGGCAGTAAAAATGACCTTCGACCAAGAAAAATGAATTTAATAAAATGATCATGATCATGTAACAATAAAATGAATTAAAGCTTGTTTTTTTTTATTACGACGAAGGTATCACCTCTAAACTTGATTAAAAAACTGAAATTTTAGCTGGCTGGCAATTATTAAGACATAGCTAACCACACCTAACTAATTTGTTAATGATAAAGGTAAATTAGTTATTTTCTAAGGTTCTCTTTTTATTGCCTTTGATTTTTATTTTATAAATATACGGTGTTTGAGGTGGTTTGTTGTTTCCTTTTATACTGATATACCAAACCACCTGTCCTTTGGGCTTATATTAGCTTGTCGTAAGAGGTAACAAATTTTAATTTGTAACAGTTGTTCAATATAGTTCCAGATGAATGTAGGATCCCAGATCCTTAATTCAAATTAAGTTGAAGACCGGTTTCTAATATTGAAAACCGGAGTAAGGTAACCAAGGGGAGGGGGGGGGGGGGTTCTTATAGAAACCGTATCGAAATGGTAGAAATATTGTAAGGGATAATAATGAAAATAAAAAACCGTCCCGCCTGCGCTATCGCTAGACGGACTCCGACAGCCGCACAGTCGTCTCCTCCAGAGGCTTCGAGCGGACTCGAGGAACGGGTCTAGCGTCCAGGCCCCAGACACTCTTCTGGATCCTGGCGGCGAGACGAATCTCTCGAGTTGCCTCCTGGCCTGGGAATGACAATACGGAGTTCTAATAATATAAGGGGAAACTAATTTACTCTCCTTGAGGTGACCGAGCTCTCAAATCTAGAAGGCTAAAACATTAGCCGGTTAACATGGCCTTCAAATAGGAATAAGGGTTACCACGTGGCGGGTACAAAGAAAACGAAGTAACACTTTATGAATATGTATATTAAAGAGGAATAGTTTGTGAGTAATTTGTCCCGGGGGTGTAAATTCTTTTTTGGGACCAAAAATATCCTAAGCGGCCGTCTCCACGGGCGAGAGAATCGCGGCGATAGTCTCGTCGTGTCATCAAATTCATATAATTATGATATACTAGCTGCGCCCCGCGGTTTCACCCGCATAAGTTTCGATCCCGTGGGAATGTCGGGATAAAAAGTATCCTATATGTTAATCCTGGTTATAAACTATCTGTGTGCTAAATTTCGTCAAAATCTGTTCAGTAGTTTTTGCGTGAAAGAGTAACAAACATCCATACATACAAACTTTCGCATTTATAATATTAGTAGGATATATGAAATTGATGGCACGGCGAGACTTGCCGCGATGATATCGCCGTGTGGAGACACGTTCTAAGAGAGTGTATAGAAATACGTGCCACGACGATAATATCGCCTGGTAGTAGCCTGGGACTTTAACGCGGCGCGCGTCCTAGGCATGGACGCGCCGCATCGCATTGAATTCAAATGTCACCGCATCGGATCGCATACGCTTTGAATCACCTATCATAAAGATGAACAAAGGATATCACAAGTTGTGAGAAAAGGTCTTTATCTTAGCCTTACGTTAGCGTTACACTGTAGCTAGTCCTAAATAAAACACACAACTTAATATTATATACATTGTAATACGTCTTTGCATATATTTGAACTAGGCATTTTTATCACAATGGCAATTGCCACTCACATGGCCAGTGCAATCAAAATATTGGCTGTACGCGGGCGGAAAGTGGCACGTACAAGTGTTCGCCGCGCACTTGGGCATGGGACACGCCACCGCTACAGATGCCGCCGACGCCTTACGTTTTTCCTTTAGGCTATTAGCTTTATTCTGCTTTTCCATTTCTCCATCATCACAGACGCAATCGTCTATAACGACAGGAGTGGGAGTGGGACCGGTGTCACTGCTTATCCATCCGAATGTTTTCTGCAAGAAACTCTTGGAGCTTGTTTTCTTTTCAATTTTTTCCAGTTCTTTATTTCGCTTCTTTACTGTGTCGTCACACTTGCAGTCTTTCTTTTTATTTTGTTCTCCGTCGCAGCTGCACTCACTCGGTTTCAATGCTAGTGCTTTCTTGTTCATTGTCTCGTCGCATCTGCAGTCGGCGTTTTGCTTTTTCTCTACGTCGCATCTGCAGTCAGCATTTTGCTTTTTCTCTCCGTCGCAGCTACAGTTACTAGGTTTCTTTTTGGTTAAATTTTGACCCAATCTCTTGTCTTTTATCTGATGAGCAGTTTGGGCTATAGGGCCCGACGATTTTCTTGAAAGTGCAGGTGACTTCGATAGCGTGGGAGGTAGTACCGATAATCGAGTCGTGGACTGTCCGTCCGAACCTGAATATTTTCTAGGTGCAAGTATGTCGCATTTTTTTTTTGAACAATCTATATTTTGTCTTAGGTCTATTGGCTCGGCTTGAGAGGCTGGTTCGATAAACTTGGCTTCCGAGTCGAGGTCATGTTGGCAACAAGTCATCCCATTGGCTATTGGTCCTTGCTGGGCTTGGACCTGTTTGTATTGCTGCGAATTTTCCGGGTGGAGTATGTCCATTGCTTCTAGGGCTAGCGACCGAATTATTTCTCGGCAATTTCGTATTTCATCAATCATAGCTTCTACTTCTGCAGCTTGGTCGGTTGGTAAACAGGTTGGTGTTTTCAGCTCTTTTTTTGGAAGTGGTCTACTGTTTTCTTCGCATTGGGGATCTGAGCAACATTTACCTGAAGCGCCAATTTCTTCTTCATCACAAGCGCACGTGCTGCATTCGGAAGGGCATGGCTCGTTGACCTGGTTCGGACTCGGAACACAAACGACCCCAGGATGGCGTAACTCTTGGATTGGCACGTTCTCTATGAGACGCCGTGATGATATCGTGCATTTTGGCTTTGGCAGAGGTTGTTTCTTTTTCTTGCAGGGCATGGGAGTAAACTGGACAAAACTAGACCATTACTATTAGATTTGGCTCCTACTTATTGTTTTGCACACTTTTGATATTGAATTTTGAAGCATTTTACTTAGGTGTTACTGTTTGTTTATTTACCTACTTTAGATTTACAAGACGTGTTGACAGATTTACGCACAGATTAATATTAAAACCCATTTAAGAAAAAGATGGACCTTCGAGGTTGACCACGGATTTATTTAACTAAAATGCAATGTTCAAAAACCTTTAAAAAAAAAAACTACCGACTTCCTTCCGACTCAGTTGGTTTAAAAAAACGAAAATGCGGTACCGACGACACTCACACTCGTACACAACTTCTGAAATTAAAAGTTATGTTTCACTAATTTGTAATTTCTCTTTATAGTGTCGAATCGGAACTCGGTTGTTTTTTTTTTTTTTAATTCAAAGCTTTGCGATTTCACCTTGCAGCCTGGCAATCATGATTAAGGGCACAGAATAACTAAATAGTCTACTACGGTGTACGTAAAAGGTACTAAATTCCGTTTCATAAAAGAAGTCTCTTAGACGCGGCGCCACTGTCACTACGACAGAATCATACATATTGATTGATTTATTTATCTCGACATCATAATATTACAGGCATTGGTTAATAAAATGCACAATCTTAAATAGACAAAGGTGTCTGAGGTAGGAGGGTAGTAGGAATGTTGCTAACTGTTTAATAATAATTAGTTCAACTTCCGCGTGCATTCTTCTGACAGATTATAATGTTACCAGGAGGCAAAAAATATTTCTTTTTTTCCCAATCTGTTTCTTTCTTTTGACTGCAATCGCAATTCCGTTTAATATTAACTTTTAATTGGATTTGCGAAAGAGCTTATCAGTTTTTCTCTCCTTTTCTGTACTTTTCAACTCTAACTTTTACGGAGGCGGTAACGCCGCGTTGCAAAGCTATTAAATAAATAAAACACAGTTTAGTAGGTACTTAGATGTAGGTCATTGATTGTTTTTAAACTGAAATGTATAAATCGTTAAATGCGTCATCAATTTATTTACTTAACATATTTGAAACTATGTATTTTTATCGCACTGGCAGCTGCCACTAATTTGGCCAGTGCAATCAAAATATTGTCTATACGCTGGTGGGAAGCGACACGTACAAGTGCTCTCGGCACACGAAGGAATGCCACATGACATCGCTGCAGAGGCCAAGTTATTTTTTTCACCCCATTGCATTTTCTTTTCTGCCCCTTCGCAAGTCCAATCGTCAAAAACTACTGGCTTAACACAACAGGATTCCTTGTCACTAGTTTTTTTCTCGAATACTTTCTGACAACTGTGTCTACTCTCTACCTTATTATTTAGGTTTTTCTTGTCTCCCTCACAGACGCAATCGTCAAGATCCTTGGGTGCAATAGGAATACAACGTGTGTCTTTCACACTGCTTTTCATCCGGACTATTTTCTCACAGCAGCTTTTACTCATTTCTCCATCACAGGCGCAATCGTCAGCAATTACTGGTGAAATACAACAGCTGTCCTTGTCACTACCTGTTTTTTCAATTTTCTTACAGCAGTTCTGGCTGTCTGTCTTTCTCTCTTTTTTATTTCGCTTTTTCATATCCGCAGCGCAGGCGCAATGGTCAGCAGTTATTGGTGGAACACAACAGGTGTTCTTGCCACTACTTTTTTTAAACTTTTTATTTCGTTTTTTGATTTCTTTGGCACAGGCACAATCATCAGCAACTATTGGTGGAAGATAACATGTGTTTTTGTCACTAGTTTTTTTCTTGATTTTTTTCTGACAGCTGCATGAACTACCTGACTTTTTTTCATTCATGTCATCCTCACTGGAGCAGTCGTCAGGATCTTTGGGTGCATTTTGACAGCAGGTTTTACTGTCAACCTCTACCATTTTTTTATTTTGCTTTTTCTTTTTTTCTTTACAGGCGCAATCACTAGCGGTTACTTTATGGCTACTTTTCTTCCCACATATTTTCTGACAGGATCGTTTACTAGCTGTTGTTTTAACTGTGTTTGATTTTCGCTTTTTTGTTTCTGCTTCATCGCAGACGCAATTGCCCAACCATGATGCAACACAACACGAGTCTCTGTTGCTCCCTTTAGTCCCGAGTATTTTCCGGCAGCAACTGTCTACCTTTTTGACCTTTTTATGTTTCTTTTTTGTTTGGTCGGATTTACTATCACATACGCAATCGTCTAGAAGCCCCGATGCAGCACGAATGATGCTTTGTGCTTCTTGGGCAAGTGATCCAATCGCGTCTCGGCATTGTTGGATTCCATCTAACACAGCTGACACTTCTGCGCATAGTGGTGCACAGGTTTTTGATTGCTTTCGACTTGGTGGACGCGTTCTACTACCTCCTGGCCATTGGTGATGTGAAGATCGATATATGCCTAGATGGCCATCATCTCGGTCGCTCATGTATTGGCCAGACACGGAAGGGCTTACCGAACTACTCCGATATGAAGTACGATGTACGACTTGATTGCAATTATCTCTGTCGCGTACGTATTGGCCAGACACAGAAGGGCTTACCGAGTTATTCCGATATGAAGTACGATGTACGACTTGACTGCAATCATCTCTGTCACGTACGTATTGGCCAGACACGGAAGGGCTTACCGAGCCCTTCCGTGAGTTTAGCGAGCCTTTTCGCGAACTTAGCGAGGCCTTCCGCGAGTTTAGTGAATCCGCTAAGCATTTGGCTCTGATTTGGGCAATATCTTTGATTGAGAGGCTCTCTAAAACCCGCCTTGGTGTAGACGTACATGATGTTTGTTCCTTTTTCTTGCAGGACATGTGAATTAAATGGATACCGTTTCAAAACTCTGACATTTTTGGTTTCTGCCCTTATTTATTTTTCACACTTTTGATATTGTTTAAACATTTTGGGTGTTATTTGAGAGTATTCACGTTAAAACTTTCTATCGCATGTTTGTATTTGACGTATTTGAGAAATGTGACAAATGTGTGACAGACAGAATCAGGTACCTATAGAGTAATAAAAAAACTTCATGCAGGTTGAATATGCTGTTAGAAATTGTAACTGCATAGGAATCCTGAGAGGCCGCACACACTGGGAAACAGTGGGCTTTAGTTACAGCGACCAACGGTTCACTACACATAACATCACGCCTGTATTTCCCGAAGGGTTCGGCGGCGGTGTACGTACATAAAGTATAGATAAGTTTATGTCAGATTTTACTAATATGACGTAAACAGGGTGTCACTGGTTTTTTTTACATAAGGGAGACCTTAGACGGTCAATGTGGTATCAGTTCAGTCCGGTCAATCTCATTGAAATAAAACAAAATCAAAATATTTAGAATTTTGGGTCAATCTAGCACTCGATCAATCGTACCATTGCCATTGACATCGTTTTGACATAAGTGGAACAGTATTGCCATTATAAAAAATGTACACGTGATTATGTAACATCCGTTATGGCACTGGCATTGTCACTACTGTTTCCTTTAGCACTGTGCGTCAGGTGCCGTGCGGTGTGTTCCACGGTGTGTTGAGTAGTTTCGATCGGATTTAAAACATGTAAGTAAAGGAAACTATTATTTTATTATTCTCATATCGTCTAGCAAGGCATTCTATTTCAGAATATCTTTCGAAGAGGTATTTTAGAGTGCGTACTGGAAAATATCTCGGTGGTGTTTCCCTTACGTAACGTTAATGAAATTATGTTTGCACGTGACCTTGCTCCATATCTTATTTTTATATTCTAAATTTCATTAACAAATTGAGGAAAAAATATCTGCATTGACATCTCGTAGCTTAAAATGAGAGTGTTAGTTAATCGAATCTCGTCGGCTGAAACTGACACACGCCCGGTTTTATGCGGTATTGATTTATATAAAAAAGTTCGGCAGTCTATGCTTACGTGTTTTTGACACTATTTTTTGATTTTTCAGCGAAATATGTTTCCATTTTTACGATAATTTCTGGAGATTTTAATTGTAAAACATAAGAAAATCTTAAATTTTCGTTACCTAACCATAAGTACGCTGTCAATCTGTCATAAAAATGACACTGGCATTGATTTTCGACTGTTTCGTAATTCTTGAATTGTGACGTATTTCTGAACCGAAATTAGTAACTAATCTTGTTGAATTTCTATCGTAACTGAATACGAAGTAGTCCTCTAACAGAAATCAATATCTGTGCAGGCATTCCTGTATACTTTAGACATGCATTTTACAATTAATTTTAATTCATAAATACTAAATTTTAACTTCTATTGCTGTGGTGCTATAAACTATGCATGTAACATACATGTTTCTATTCTATGTATACAATAAATTCTTCTGGCATACACCAATACTTTTCAATTCTCTCAACGCTATTAATAACTTAATAAACAATTTCTTATTTCTTGCATCCGGTTAGACTGGAAGCTGACCCCAACATACTTGGGAAAAGGCTAGTCAGATGATGATGATGAAACAAAAAACATCTTTTTCCATAAACATATCCTAATAATCAAATAATATTGTAAATTGACCAAAGAAGAAAGATAGATCATTTAAAAAAAAAATGTATTGTCTTAAAGTGGCACGAGGGTCTTTCTATAGAGGAGTTATTGATTGACCCAGTTTATAAGCAGTTAGCATGGAACTAGTATGTACTATATAGTACAACAGCTATCAGTATTATGTAAAGACTAAGTTAGTTATTATGAAGGTTTTATAGCTCTTCTACAGAATGTTCAACAGCATTTTGTGTAGTGGTTGATGCATGCTCGGGCATGGTCATAGGAAAAAATGGGGCTGATAGCCTGCTAACATAGTGAATACACCTACAACCTACTAATCTATTACTCAGTATGACATGATAAGATACTAGAGGGGCTTGTGGCTAAGTAATAACAGCCGCACGGGTCGATCGATCAGGTTAAGCTACGCTTGCCGCGGTTGGTCCGTGGATGGGTGACCATTTTCACATACCAAGTCCCCTCCGTGCCTCGGAAAGCACGTTAAGCCGTTGGTCCCGGCTGTCATTCGTGGATCATTGACAGTCGTTACGGGTCGTCAGTAGCCCGAAAGTCTGACAACCAGTCTTACCAAGGGGCATCGTATTACCCAGTCACTGGGTTGTGGAGGTCAGATAGGCCGTCGCTTCATGTAAAATACTGGTATTCAGCTGCATCCGGTTAGACTGGAAGCCGACCCCAACATAGTTGGGAAAAGGCTAGGCAGATGATGATGACATGATAAGATAGGTACTATGGATATCTTTGTCCTTCAACAACCTTTTAGGTAACATTAAAAAGCCTCCAGGACTGACTAATTGTACAACCTGTCAAATTTCTTTAATCGATTTTTAACTTTATTGTTGAAGCATTAAGGTTCAAGGTTGATTGGGAAAATTTGACAGTTTTGGGTAGCTTGACCTGCTGGCGTCTGTATGTCCACCATACCCTGCCCAGTCAGTTACTGCCTTGCTAAACCGTTACACTGCAGGCCTGAATTTCACCATGCATTTATGACTCCCCCCCCTTGTCACACTTTGTTGACCTAACAGTTTAGGCAGTTTCTTCATTGGGAGGTTAAATGCCCATAGTCACCATCCTGTACATGCAGGTTGGTGACTGCAGAGCCAAAACTTTCGCAACGATGATGTTGCTCCCAGTAATTGCTCTGGGAATATAGGTTGGCTTGTTGGATGGTCATATCACCATCAGTCAGTCCCCAGCGCCTCCCATCACCCTGGGAGAGGATTGTCTATCTATGGACTGCAATAGGTTGAGTTGATTGACCTAACAGTATGCTTTTTGTTTCAGAATAATGTTCTCGTCCCTAGCAGATCTGGCGCGGAACTCGCCATTCCGCAGCCCCCTGACACCTGCTCAGTGTCAGGCTACGGAACTCACACCTGCCATCGAACAGGTAACGTAACAAGACTATACTTTGCTGATTATACTCTGTTAGTTTTGTGTTGATCATGATGACAGGGTGGATTTTTTATATGGGCGGGGCAGCAGTTTCTTTATGGCACTAGGAAAACATTCTACATTATCATTCAAACATTCTCAAACCGGTGAAGGAAAACATTGTGAGGAAACCGGCATGTCCTAGGGCCAAAAAATCGAAGACATGACATCTACCAATCTGCATTGAGTTTGCTTGGTGGATTGCGGCACACTACCTCTCTGTGAGAGGGAGTGCCCCCTGCTCCCTCTGGGCGGTGGGAACTTAAGCTGTTTATGTGTACATATTATAATTGTAGAAGATCTTTACCCAATAAAAACGGTTTCGTCTTTAAGTGTCATATTGATCATAATAAAATGAAGAGAGTATAAATCCAATTATCTGATATCAAGTTGTCACATTTCCATTGATCAGAGGGGCAATTCTCGTAATTTTAAGAACGTTCACAGGCTGATTTTAGTCAGTCAAAAATACCTCTAATTTCCCTTCATTTTTGACATTTGTTTGTCGCCGAGATGAGACTGCGACTAGGTTTTGAACGTATAAAATTACGAGAGTTCCTTTTGCTAAGATCGAGATTTGCCTTTGCCGAGCAAAGTTAGCATTTAATACGAATACAAAACCTTAGTTTTAGGAGAATGAAGTTCATTCGTTTAAACGTTCACTTATCTTACACTTACATCTATAATATAAAAATGAATCGCAAAATGTGTTGGTAAGCGCATAACTCAACAACGCCTGGACCAATTTGGCCAATTCTTTTTTTTTTAATGTTCGTTGAAATACGAGGAGGGGGGGGGGGGGGGGTAGGGGGCAGCACACCACGCGAATGAAGTAGCGTCGGGCAGCTAAAAATAATTTATATGGCAAAACAACGTTTGCCGGGTCAGCTAGTTCTATAATATATACATAAGCATAAAATAAAATGATATCAAGTGATCACATTATTCATTGATGAGCTTAGATAGATATTTGACAAAGCTAGCGAATATGAACCTTAATTTTCGGAAAATGATGTTCATATTCGGATAAAACGCTCACTTATCCATACCATACTATAATATTATAAATGCGAAAGTAATTCTGTCTGTCTGTCCTGACCTTTTCACGCTTTAACGGCTGAATGGTTTTGGATAAAATTTGGCACACGGATAGGACATTTATCCCGGTAGTATGTTCGCCTGGAATAATTTGCTACCTCCGCGGAGGCAAAGCCGCGAGTGAAAGCTAGTAACTAATAGATTTATGTCCTTGTCCATACAGAGCGGCATGGCGGCCGCAGCTGTGGTGAACGGCGACTCGTGCGAGTTCGCCTCCCCCAAATACTTCGCCCTGTGCGGTCTTGGCGGTGTCCTGTCTTGCGGTAAGTTCAGAGAAATTATTTGTTAAGCAACGTGTGCGTTGGAAGATGTCACATGTGGTTTTCGTTCACAAAGGCAAGTGCCTGTCTGGGTTCGAACCCTCGACCTACAAATCGGGGCCACCACTGATCTCGAGCGCCCTCTAGGACTCCTGGGGAGTTTAAACAACTTTGCTCTTTATGACAGCAAAGTATAACTCTATGTCTCAAAAAGTCTTCACTCTGCGCGGAGTCATAAACGTCACTTCATGGCGACATGGTTAATCCTATTATTATTAGGTTCCGATTCAACTGTAGTTCATTCACAGATTAATTTCACGTAAAAGCGGCTCAGTTAGAGTAGGCCACCTCGTTTATAGGCCACCAGTAGGCTTCAGGTCAGACTGGTAACATTTTGACCTTGACCTTTGCCTTGTGTAGTACGGAGTTGCATCAATTGAATAAGACGCCAGCTTATAATTGGTCTTGTGACCACTGATGTGCCCTGGTCTACGGAGCAACGCAATACACAGCCGGTCTGAGAGCTGCCGATCTATTCTGTAAAAATTTCACCGTGAAAAAATGAGCTGTCATTCTACGATGCTCTTAAGTATTAACATTATTGACAGTTCACTTCAAGCTCACTTCACCTACGTTTTCACGGCGTGGTTTTACAGAAGAGATCGGCTGAAAACTTCACTTTGAACGTAACTCAAATGACCGCACACAATTTGGAAGCAAGCTATATAATCTTCATCGCGGTTTCACAACGAGACAACGTTCGAATTTGGTAATAATGTTTAGAGAAACACACTGCTATTTCTTTATTAGGGCCACGCCTTAACCTTTCTTCAGGGAGAATCAATCCAATGTCACGTAGCGGCCTTGCCTTCAAAGTGTAGCAGTGTCATTAGCTACACTATAATTAGCTAACATAGACAACACTATAGATAAACTTACGTAAAAATAAACACAATTCTTGTTAACTCTCATAAATTTTTATGCATGTGGCGAAATATGGAACTAACATAAAATTTACTGGATATGACAGATTTTTGACAGCTTCCCAGATAGAAAGTGGCGCCGCCTTGAAACATAGACAAATGTGTCAGTATATAGACATTCTAAATGTCATTGAGAATTCCCTATTATTATTAAAAATTTTGTTTTAGTTTGTGTTTGTATCTTTAAATAGAGAACATCTGTCATGGCTATTGTATGTGGCAGGAAGCCAAGGGTCAGTACTAAAGAAATGTGGTGTGTACATTGAACTACAGGTACTCATAGTAAAACTAGAACTAAATATTTGAAATACTAGTACTAGTTCACTCTTTTGTGAAGGAGTTCTGGGAAGTAAATAGCGAACAATGCAAAAATAATTTTTCAAATCCGACCGCAAGTTCCAGAGATTACCCCCTACATACAAACAAACAAATTTTACCTCTTTATAATATTAGTATAGTAAAAATAGATTTTAACTTATTATTTTAGACACAGCCCTATATCTTTTAACATTCACCTACATTATTTATATCCTTGCCCAACCCAAAGATAAGTAGAGCAGTGATAATAACAGCTGATATTTATAATCTGTGCTTGACATTATCCGCGATTCGCGCCAAAACGTCTTCAATCACGGTTAAGGCTGGCTTTAGATAATTTGCAAGTTTATGTAAGATTATAACTTTTAGACCGACTTCAAAAGAAGGAGGTTGCACTAAAATTGGTAACTACTACTATTTATTACTTCGATAATAAAACTGAAAACGTGCTAATAGTTGCTAATATGTACTACATTTACTTTGCAAATACTGACACATTGATAACTGAGCTGGAAATAAATATGATAGACGAGACGAGTCTGTGATAATATGATAAATGTTACATCATTCACTCACACATATAACATGTACTATCGCCAAAATCTATATCTGACCACCGTAAGAACTATTCCTGCTTGCAGCGCATATTATTAGTCGACCTAAAAAAGACCCTCTTTTGTTTTACTTACGGACGCAGCTGTGGTCATCATGTGCACGGGATTTTGTTTTCAAAATGGTCAGATATAGGTTTCTATGGGTACAGTCACGATACGATACCTGACACTTGCGCAAGATTCGCGTTTTTCTCGTAAAATAAGGATTGCAACTGTGAAAAAAGACTTATCTACCATAATCAGCTTAAGATGTTCCCTGGGACACAGGCGTCCTCCCTGTCAGAGGGAGTGGGCTGTAATCGACCATTATCATCTGACTAGCCTTTTTCCAACTATATTGGGGTCGGCTTCCAGTCTAACCGGATGCAGCTGAGTACCAGTATTTTACATGGAGTGACTGCCGATCTGACCTCCACAACCCAGTGACCGGGTAATACGATACCCCTTGATAAGACTGGCTGTCAGGCTTTCGCGGTTCTGACGACCCGTAACGATTTTCAAAGATACACGAATGACAGCCGTGACCAACGACTTAACGTGCTTTCCGAGGCATGGAGAGGTCTTGGTAAGTAAAGATGGTCACCCATCCACGGACCAACCGCGGCTTAACCTGATCAATCGACCCGCGCAGCTGTTATTACTTAGCCACAAGCCCCTCCCTGGGCTGTAATCGACCATTACTCTTTTTAGGGTTCCATACCCAAAGGGTAAAAACGGGACCCTATTAATAAGACTTCGCTGTCTATCCGTCCGTCTGTCTGTCACCAGGCTGTATCTCTAGAACCGCGACAGCTAGACAGTTGAAATTTCCACAAATTTTGTATTTCTGTTGCCGTTTTAGCAACAAATACTAAAAATAAAATAAATATTTAAGGGGGGCTCCCATACAACAAATGCGATTTTTTTTGTACCTACTTTGGTTTACCTAGTCAATGTACGGAACCCTTCGTGCGCGAGTCCGACTCGCACTTGGCCGGTTTTTTATGTACGCCATAAATATTACAGATATAATTGTAGACATTTTGCGAAGGGGCGGGGGGGGGGGGGGGGGGTATGTACTTAGCAGACTGATATGCAGCCGCGTTCTGGTATCAGTAAGGTCAAAGTTTATATTCCGCACGTGGGGACGCAGTCTTTGCTTCATCTTTATCACTCTACAGCAGGGTTTCTTAAACTTTTTGCAGTCACGAACCACCAACCAAATTCAAAAACATCTACGGACCCCTGTCAAAGAATATTTTAGGAAATAAAAACTTTTTTAGAAAAAAAAAAACAACCGACTTCCATAAAAACACTACAGAAAAATAACTTTAATTTCGGAAGTCGGTGTCTTTGGTTTTTGTATTTCGTTTTTCGCCACCGACTAATTGATTTCACTAAAAAAGTAACTTGTAAAACTCAAAAAAAAAAAAACTCAAAAATAATATGTAAGATAAGTTGTGGTTTTGATAGACGTGCGTGACACGCACGGCTCAGTAAACACGGACTCTTCCGAAACGCGCTATGTTCGTATTGTACACCCGCACACAGACGCGATCAAACAAGCGATGCGTGAGGTTACTGATTACTGCACAGTTTTCTGATAAATAATATTAATGTTTACTGAGGTGCTGCGGACCCCTGGCACTCATGTTACGGACCCCTGGCACTCATGTTACGGACCCCTAAGGGGTCCGTGGACCCCACTTTAAGAAACCCTGCTCTACAGTGTAAATGTAATCTACGGTGTGTGTGTGTGTGTCGCTCTCTAGACTCTACACACACACCGTAAACATTTTAAAACCTTACAAACATCTCGGTCGAGGGCCTCGTGGCTAGTAATAGCGTCACGGGTCGATCGATCAAGGCTTCCCGCGGTCGGTCAATGGATGGGTGGACATAGTATACTTTTCATGCCGATATACCCACGGGATCGAGACTTATGCGGGTGAATCCGCGGGGCGCAGATTGTGTTAAATATTGGTATTTAGCTGCATCTGGTTAGACTAGAAGCCGACCCCACACAGTTGAGAAATAGCTAGGCAGATAGAGGATGCGTAATCAGCCTCCAACCTTCCCACTACATCGCTCGCAATGTTTTTCTTCACCGTTTTGAGAGCAGTGGTGATGAAATAATTTACACAAAGTAAAGCACTTGTCTGAGTTCGAACCTACGACCTACAACTCGTAAACTCGAGGGCCTTGCCACTGGGCCACCGCTGCTCTGATAGATGTTGACGACTCTATTAGAATCATGAAATGATTTCTGCATTAAATTGGTTTCAATTGAAGAGACGAATGCTATTAGAATCAAGATCCGACTAGAATTCTGACCGCCAGAACTTGGTTCCGTCTACCGAACTACAAAATGTTACGTCACACTATCTTGGCCCAACGCCAATGAATTTACAAGCTTGTATCGATCACGAGATTTGGGCCAATGTTTGACTAAACGTTGGTACCAATGCTGCAGCATAGCTTCTTTAATTTGTCATTTCAAAGATTGTATTGAATTTTAAAGTAAAAAATACTATAAAATTTTTAAATTCAATAAGTCTTCTCGTGTGGTCACGAATTGTACAAGTACTCATAACAATCACCCTTAATGTTACCACTGCTGGGATACAGACCTCCACTCTTCGAGATGGAGTGGGCGGTAATGTACCACGCGGGCCCAGTGCGGGTTGGTGAAGGTCACATGTCTTCGAATTTGTGGTTCTAGGATATGCCAGTTTCCAGACGATGTTTTCCTTCACCGTTTTGGTGATGAAATTATTTACACAAAGTAACGCGCCTGGCTGGGTCCAAACCCATGTGACATACCAACCCACATTGCGCTTGCGTGGTGGATTACGCGGCCCACTTCCTCTAACAGAGAGGAGGCCTGTGTCCCAGCAGTGGGAACATTACAGGCTGGAAGTACTATATTTACGCATCCTCGAACTTATCGAATTAGTCTGCATTCGATATAGTTAATTACCTACTCGTAATTAGTACTAGATAGACCTGATAATTATAATTTTGTAATGTACTTACGGTGACATATTTTTAAAACTAAGTCTTACGTAAACTGCACAATCTTTATTTGATATCAAAATGATTGATTACAATCACGTGCACAAATCGTAAGTACTGCCAATCTTCGTACAAAATCTTTTTTAGCTATGAAGTAGGCATTTTTAGGGTTTCGTACCAATGGGTGGCACCCTTTGGGTACGGGACCTTATTACTAAGCCTGCGCTGTCTGTTCGTCCATCTGTCTGTCTGTTTGCGGGCTGTATCTATCTAACATAATAGGTAGATAGTTTACATTGTGTATTTCTATTGTAGCTATAACAAAAAAGTAATAAAATTAAAGGGGTCTCCAAACAAGAAATGTGTTTTTGCCTTGTGGAGAAACGCGAGTGCGACTCGCGCTTGGCCGGGTTTTTCTTTGAGTAAAGCATCACATTTAGTGCAAATATATGTATTTTCTTTCCTTCTATTTAAAAAAAAAAAATTGCGGTGATTTTAATAATATCCCTTTGTCCTGCAGGTATCACCCACACAGCCGTAGTACCCCTCGATCTGGTGAAGTGCCGTCTGCAGGTAGACCCTGACAAGTACAAGAATGTCGTCAACGGCTTCAGGGTTTCAGTCGCTGAGGAGGGCATGAGGGGACTCGCCAAGGGATGGGCACCCACTTTCATCGGATACTCGCTACAGGTATGGTTTCCACAAAACCCTTTACGTAGGTAGAGTACAATGGCGTTAATAGGACCCGCTGTGCTTCGAGAAGGGATTGTCATACGGGTATGAGTGATGGTGTGGACCCAGGTACCCTCCGTGACATTGTCAGCAACCATATTCCAATATTAAAAAAATATATAAATACATTTTATGAATACTTAGAGGCATGAGGAACAGGTAAAGTTCACTCAACCTCCGTAAAGAAGGGGGGACCCTACGACCAGACGGGTATTGTGCTTGGTGGGGTACTTCCCGACGATTGATGTCGGGACGTTGTATATATGCTAGTTCGACGGCACGGTTGGCGCAGTGGTTAAGCGATTGACTGCTGCGCTGCGTGTCGCGGGTTTGATTCCCGCACGGAACAAATATTTGTATGACCTACATGTATTTGTTCCGAGTCTGGGTGTTTTTCTATCTATAATGGGGTTTATTCATAATCGATGACTAAAGTTAAGTAACGTTTAAACGTCAAAAATGTATGGTTAAACAGTCGCTAATCACTGCTTAACTTTAAGCAACGTTTATGAATAAAGGGGTATATGTATAACTTTACAAAAAAAAAAAAAATGTATATAAGTAGTTTATCAGCCATCTTGTTACCATAACACAAGCATTAGGTTGCTTAGCTTGGGACAAATGGTGCTGTGTGAAATGTCCAGGGATATTATATTATATTATAGTTGCGCGGTAAACTCTGCTTGTGCGATGCAGGATTTTGCGTGACGTCAGTGTGTTGTGTAGTTCGCATGTGGCGATGTAGATGCCGCCACAACCGTTTGAATCAGATGACGTATCTTCATTGCGACAAAAAAAATCTAATAATCTAATTCGGGGGTAGGGGGGTTTTCTGTAGGATAAGATATAGTTACTTTACCAATGATTATAATAAACATCCAATTGTTCCTACTGAAAAGTGAATTCAGCTGAAGACACAAAACCTATGAGACTTGCAACTCTCCCACATCTTCTCTCTCTCTCTCGCACTCTTAGTAACGCTATTTCCATTTCTCTCAGGGTCTCTGCAAGTTCGGACTCTATGAAGTCTTCAAAGTGACGTACAATGGCCTTCTGGATGAGGAGACGGCGTATACCTACCGTACTGGTGTGTACCTCGCTGCGTCTGCGACTGCTGAGTTCTTCGCTGACATCGCGCTTTCACCCCTAGAGGCCGCTAAGGTAAGAATTTATGAATTTACAGGGTCATAGCAAATTCAGTCAGAACGGGTATCTGTTCGAGTAGTGCTATTCTGGTAAACTGCCGATCGATTCTGTAAAAATATCACCGTAAAACCTTAGGTGAAGTTAGCGTGTAGTGAGCTGTCATTCCAACATCCGATATGTTGGAATGACAGCTCACTACACATTTACTTCACCTAAGTTTTGACAGTGACATTTTTACAGAATAGATTTGCTGATTTTGTATCGGTCACATTTGTGTAGTTCTGCTAGTTAATTTAGGTTGGGCACTCTGATGAGTACAATATAGGGTAACTTCCTGCCCGATGACGAAAAAAACGCGCTCGAGGGACGCTGTCGCGCGGCCGTGTCTGTGACGTCACACGTCGCTCAGCGTACGCGCTGTGTGGCCGGTTGCGTGGTGGAGGTGCCCGGTGAACAAGAGATTATGAGATCTGAGGGCTCAGGAATTTAGTATATTAATATACAATGTAGTAATCCGTACTTTTATTATCAACAATTGAAAAAGAAAAAGTTTTTTATTTGGAAACAAAAAAAATAATGCAGTTCTAACAATGGAAACGATTATGGCTGCTAAGTTAAAAACTGTGTCGCAGCTATCAACATCCGTCTAAACATAAGAAAGACACTGTTCCATACGTAACTATGACATAGGTAAAGTTTAGCTAAAATAAATATAGAATTGCACCACCAAAAAAAAAAAACAGCTTACTGACCCCAAACCACTTCTTCCCAGGTCAGAATCCAGACTATGCCTGGTTTCGCCACCACACTCCGTGAAGCATGGCCCAAGATGGTCCAGAATGAAGGCTACGGCACCCTGTACAAGGGACTCGCGCCTCTGTGGGGTAGGCAGATCCCTTACACCATGATGAAGTTCGCCTGCTTCGAGAAGACCGTTGAGCTGTTGTACAAGGTAAGTTCTGCACTTCTTTATATTAAACCTGGAATAGATATAAACATAGCAATGCTGCCAGCTTTTTGGGCACTTTTTTCTTGTTGACAGCGATGTGGACGAACATTTTGATGCCCTTCTTGATGATTCTTTCCCTCCATCTATCCTATTAATTGATATTTCATGGAAATTGACATTGAATAGGGTTATATAAACTAAGACGGTTGTATTAATGATTTTAATTATTATAATTCTGTAAATACATACTGTGTAAGCAGTGGTGGCCCAGTGGTCACGCTCTAGACTTACAAGTTGTAGGTCGTAGGTTCGAACCCAGTCAGGCGCTTTACCCATCACCACTGCTGTCAAAACGGTGAAAGAAAACATCGTGAGGAAACCGGCATGTCCTAGAACCAAAAATTGGAAGACATGTGACATCTACCAACCCGCACTGGGCCCGCGTGGTGGAAGGTTTTCTTCAATATAAAACCTGACACTGACTTGCACCTTGGTGAAGGTGGACGGTGATCCAACCTCCTTTGAATTCTTGCATGCAAAATTCAAAATGTCCTCACGATCTTTGCCAAGAGTTTTGAACTTTATGGAGCATCACATTAAGTAATGGCCAAGGACTTTGACATGTTCTCTCTCAATTCAGAAACCAGGGTGTCAATTTGCTGAAGCAACTAATTATTACTAAATATTGAAACATGATAACTTTTCCCAACAGTTCGTCGTCCCCAAGCCCCGTGAACAGTGCACGAAGGGCGAGCAGCTGATCGTCACATTCGCGGCCGGTTACATCGCTGGTGTGTTCTGCGCCATCGTCTCCCATCCCGCCGACACCGTGGTCTCCAAGCTTAACCAGGTATGTACCATCCTAAGATACGAAAGAGGTTGAATGTCATAGAAGTTTAAACCATGATTGGAAGATTAACAGGTGAATTTAGGGTATTACATTTATCTTTATCCTACTAATATTATAAACTCAAAAGTTTGTGAGGATGGATGGATGTTTGTTACTTTTTCACGCAAAAACTACTAAACGGATTTTGATGAAACTACAGTCATATAGCTCATACATCAGAGTAACACATGGGATACTTTTTAATCCGATATTCCCACGGGATCGACATGTATGCGGCTGAAACCGCGGGGCGCCGCTAGTTCGAATATATAGAATACATAACATCTTGACACAGTAAAGTAATACTATACGATATGTGTGACATAAAATACACTACTTGAGTCACACATATTGTACTATGTTATAGCTTGTGTGACCTAAACCCGCACTCACGCTTTTCTGTGTAAAAATGGACTATTTAAGTCACAGAAAAGCGTGACTTAAGTGTGGGTTTAGGTCACAGTGATATAAATTATTTAATGAATGAGGGGTGTACCACAAATTACATCAGAATCCGTTCAGCCGTTTTAGTGTGAAAGCAAACAAATGAACATGCAAAAGATCAAATCTATTAGTTTAGAAAAGTTCGTATATTAATCTCTAATGACCTCATTTGGGGAGCAGTAACCCAGGCAGGCGCTTTACTTTGTGTAATCAAAACGGTGAAGGAAACCGGCATGTCCTAGAACCAAAACTTTGGAACATGCGTCATCTACCAACCCGCACTGGGCCCGCGTGATGGACTATGGCCCACTCCCTCTCACAGAGAGGAGGCCTCTGTCCCAGCAGTGGGAATGTTAAAGGCTGATTATGGTCTCATTTGTTTAAATGGGCAATGACAATGAGCATGTGTCACAGAGGAACGAGGAAAATGTCTTGAGCTATAAGAGTAGGGGAAGACCAAAGAAACGATGGATGGACTGTGTGAATGATGATATAGTTAGAAAGGGTGTGACTACCGAGATGACGACTAATAGAGAAGTATGGAAGAAAGAGACAGGAGAAGGATGATGATCACATTTTTTTCGAATAATATCCAACAACTTCTCTAAAACGATATCTTCATTAATTTTCAGGACAAGACCGCCACAGTCGGCAGCATCATTGGCAAGCTCGGTATGGCCGGCGTCTGGAAGGGTCTCGGACCCAGGATCGTCATGATCGGTACCCTCACCGCCCTGCAATGGTTCATCTATGATGCCGTCAAGGTAACACATTTTTTTATTAAACCTTCGTATGCCTAAACCTGGATCCACGCGAGAGAATATAAAAGCAATTTTTCTAACTGAACAGACAGCTGTGCTGCTCGAGAGTTTGTTGCGCCACTTCTTTTTCCCAGTGAAAGCACTAGGAAGTGGTGAAGGGCGGGCGTTTTGGGGGACTGTGTGTAATTTTGATGTTCTAATAGTGCTGATTCTCAACCTAATTCGATTAAATGACTCTTGATTGTTTCTGTAATTACGGCGTTCAACCGGTAAAAGACTTATCTGTGCCCGCGGCTCCGTTCGCGTACATGTCGGGAAACAAATTTCATGGGTTTTTATATGCGAGGAACCCTAATTCTTTTTTCTAAAATAACTGTAGCCTATGTTACTCCATTAAACACCAGCTATCTGCCAGTGAAAGTCCTGCCAAGAACCACAAAAAATACCTAAAGGCTATCCCAGCATAATGCTGCAATATTTAAAAAATAAATACCGCAGTGCTGATATTCTGATATACCACAGACACACCCATGTACACACACAGTATTTTATGAATGTCCTCAAGTGTCATTTGAGAATTGGGGTGTTAAAATTAAAATCAAAAGTAGTTTATTCAACTTAAATTGAGAATCAGCACTATTTGAACGTCGAAATTACATAATTAGGACACTTCCCTCAAAACGCCCGCCCTTCAGTTTCTTATGAGTTAGTTAATTAAAGATATTTTCCTAAGCTGCCTGTTGAAATCACAAACTCAATGATTTTAATCGATTGTTCCTACTGATTGAACCATGTAGACACATTTACAATGAGAAAACGCCCTCCCGAACCCCCCACACGCTTTTCTCCCCACACCTACTCACTCTCGCGCATCTTTCTTACAGGTCTGGCTGCGCATGCCCCGCCCCCCACCCGCAGAGATGCCAGAGTCTATGCGCAAGAGGCTGGAGGCCGAAGAAGCGAAACAAAAGTGAACTTAGAACATTTTATAGGTAGTTTATTATGCGTCGCGCGTTTAACAGACTAGGATTGCTGGTAATACTGATGAAACATCACGCCTGTTTTAACCTAACGGGTAGGCAGAGTACCCTAAAACTCTTGTAAATGGGATGACATTTAACTTGGTTGGGATGTAAGAGTGAGATAGCGATATTTTGGTGGTTTCTACAGGCTTATGAGACATTTCAGCATTGTCTATGGGATGGTGGCGCTTCTATATCTTTGGTATTGCATCCACAGGCAGGGGTGACCACTCACAATGGTGACCCACCAGAATAATTGGAAAGGGAACAAAAACCGTAATTAAAAAAAAAAAATACCACTGACAGTACAAAATTGTGGTTCTAACAGCAATCCTAGTTCTTCACTATGTACGAATAATTTTTAAAAGATATTGAGACATGATATTATGGTCTAACTCAGGCCATATGGGTCGAATCGGTCCTATATGGGTCGAGTGGGTCCTGTATGGGTCGAATGGGTCCAATATGGCCTACGCGCGACGTTTTCCACTTTCCAATCGCCGCCACACAGTATGTTATGTAGTAAATTGTGATTTATATTACCAAGTTACAGTATATTATATAAGTAAATGATCATGTTTATTAAATTATTTTTTTGAAAATAAAAAAGTTATTTTTTATTTTATTTCTTTTTTTTGTTTCGTTTTTTTCTTGTACATAACGAGATGCCTGTTATAATTTATTTGTTGTATGTTATGTATGACGCTAGTAATGAATAAAGTGATAGATACATGTATTGTTTTAATGGAGATGTATCTATAACTTTTCCTGAAAAAAATTAACCCGTCTGCCTTCAAAGCAAGAGTGAACAGGCATCTTCTTGGCACGCTGGTTCCATCATAGACCTCGTGCATCGCTTTCCATCAGGCTTGATCGAGGTCTAGCAATATATATATTTTTTTTAATGAGTTAAAGAAAAACTGACGTAGATACAGAAAAAGTCGAAATATTTCATAGATACTAGCTTTTGCTCTGGGATCAGGATAAAAAGTATCTCATATCCTAACTCGGAAGGCTAATTCTCGTAATTTAAAACATTCAAAGGGCTATGCTTGGAATTTCCCTGGGTGATCGAATCAGAAATGAAGAGTTCCGCAGGAGAACCAAGGTAACCGACATAGCCCGAAGAATTGCCAAACTTAAGTGGCAGTGGGCAAGGCACATTACCCGCAGAACAGGTGGTCGAAAGGTTCTGGAGTGGCGACCGCGTACCGGAAGCGTTGGAAGGCCTCTCAAGGTGGACTGACGACCTTGTGAAGGTCTCCTCAGGAGCCCGTGGGATGCGAGAAGGTGTACGTTACCCCAGCAAGAAAGTGTCTCCTAGGGATAAAGGAGTAAAACGTATAATTTGTGCCCTAACTGCTGTAAATGTGCCCCCACATAAAAAATGTGTGCCCCCTGTCGTGTTGGAAAAAAACGGAAAAAACGATTCCTGCTGGGGTAACGTTTTTCTAGCAGGAAAATTCTAAACGAATGATCGGAGAGAGAAAAATTGTGCATGGCCAGAGAGCTTATATGTGTGCTAAAATGTGCCCCCAAAAATAAAATCTGTGCCCCTTCAGGTTTTCGAGATATTGCATTTCCTGCTGGAGTAACGTTTTGATGAATCGTATATCTCTACAACCATTGCATGTGCCCCTGTGGAATAAACATACACGAGTAGCTCTTAATGTGTGCCCCTATGTGCCCCAATTAGATTTAAGAAAATATTTATAGTTTTCAAGTTATAGCGGTTTTATGAAAACCCGAAAAAATTAAACAAGAGAAAATTAAAATTCCGCCTAAATTAGACAAGGCACAAGTTCGCTGAAAACTGTATTTGGTCCTTCTTGACGCTAATAATAACCATGCAAAGTTTCAAAACTGTTCATGCATGCGTTTTTGAATAATCTTGCTAAAAGTCAAAACGATGGTGTCATAACTTTAACGGCAAAATACAAGGAACCGGTTCAATCCCAGATGTGTAGGTGTAAACCAAAATCTTGTGCCTTTAGTCAAAAATCGACAGCTTGAATGATTTCGGGGGGGGGGGGGTCATTACCCCCACGAGCCCCTCCGAGACTAAAGAGTCCGTTGTACTGACGACTGCGAGGTAGAGACTTCGAGGTTTAGTCCTCGTACGCACGGGCGATAGTTTAACGCGACAATTTTTAATTGCTAACTGGATTTTAAACTCTCGATGTTGAGCCGAGCATTGAGAATCAAACAGTAACAGTGCTTCTTAAAAACGCTGTTGGATTTTCAAAAGAGTGCGTTGAAAATCCTGTGCGCCATTTAAAAAAAAAAACGAGTTGCAGTCCGGGAGTGCCGGCAGAAGTGAAAACTTGAATATTAACGTTGTGCATTTTTGATATTTTGGAATGCGGTCTAATCTCCCTCCGTCTTACGAATTTTCGATCAGGTCACGTGTCCGGACGCGAGCTTAACATTTTTTACCTATCACAACAAAAGTGCGCAACGCCGCTAAAGAAGAAATCGCTTGTGCATACTTATTAGTGGCCATTTTATGCCACTAGTTTGGAGAACCACTACTAGCACAAGAAGTTTAAAATTTTGTAAGCGCCCATCCAATCGTTAGCGTCAGAATGGCTGGTTACCATTGGCAAGCGGCTTTGAAAGTATATTCAAGACAGTGCAGTGTCGTAACTATACCCTTTGGGGCCCTTGGCAAATTCATGCGCCCTAGGCCCTCCCTCAATATAAAGAAGCTCAACCAAGGATATAGTTTTATTTACTGGCACTTCGCCTGCGAATTCCTCCGCGTAGATTTTGTAATTTCCCCTACAAAATTGAATACCTGACTGGTTCGTTCGTCTAGTGCTCGAAAAAAGTTTGCATTTCAATACCTAAGTATGTTAGAATCCTTCTGTGATCATGGCCTCGGGCCGGGGGCTCCCTCCGCCTTTGGGCCCATGGCATTTTGCCACCCCTGCCACCCTATTGTTACGCCACTGATTCAAGAATTGCTTATATTTGCTACATTTCTTCAATAATTTGCTACATAATTATGATACATTTTATTCAAGACCTAAGCCTTAATAAATTTAAATCATTCATTAAACGTAAGTTGTGCCAGAAAGCTTTTTATACCGTTAAAGATTATATCGAGGACAAAAAGGCTTGGGATTGAGCTGCTTCCAATTTTTACAGATTGAATGGTTTTCTTATAATAGGTAGGTATACTTAATGATATTTGCTTACTTTGTAAAGTATTCTATTATTTTAATTATTGTGAATGTGAAGACTATGTGGGTAATTTTTCTTGTTTTTTCTTTGTTCGGTTACTTTTGTCATGGTCTGGCAGTTTGAGTAATTTATGTGGCCTACCCTACCCAGAGTGTTTTCAGAACGGTGGGACTCTCCCCTTTTACGTAGGTGGGTAAGAGTCCAGACACCCTTAATTAAAATTAAATTAATTCAAACATTAGGCTAAGTTATAACATTATATGGATCTGAAATAAAATATTTGAATTTGAAGTGTCCTTTCTTTGGTATTGCTCGCCGAATCGTTGAACTCCTTAAGTTTTGAGCTGAGCTGCAAGATTTCTTACAAATGCTTGCACTGACTGGACAGGTCCTTCCAATCTGTGTGGTTCTTTCCTCAAAAGACCATCTCAGACATCGATCTACATGGTCTTCACATGATCTGACCAAGATTATGTCTGGACTTTAAAAGAGACTGTGACCTCTGAGTTTGTTTCGGCCTTTCTTCTCAGACTAGTCATAGGAAACGCCGACCTCATCTAGTTAAAAAAAAAAATATGATTGACGTATAAAATTGTTTGTACAAACCTTTTTACAAAATAAAATCATTCAGAGAAATATGAATATGTTTTCGAAAAGCCATTCTGAGTTAGGATAGATGGTGGCCTCCGTGTTCAGCATGAAGGACGCACAATTTCTAAAAGTTTGTTGTATCAATAATTGCTAACTAATTGCTACTTTCACGAATTTAAGTTTGAGCTTCCTACATACTTTAGGTAAAAAAATATAGCTTACTAGCTTCTGCCCGCGGCTTCGCCCGCGTGGATGTCGGAAGTTATCCCACGGGAACGTGCTACCAGGATAAAAAGTATGTGCTTCCCCAGGATGCCATCTATCTCTTTGCCAAATCAGAAGTTCAGTGGTTTAGGCGTGAAAATGTAACATACAGTTTCAATTTCAAATCCTCCCCTAAAAACCGAATTACCCCTTTTTGCCCCGTCAGGGGTCAATTTTCGACAACTTTGCATACTTCTTATTAATTATTTTCTGTCGAAAGTATCAATACTGAGTTTCGAGTTAATCGGACCGCGCATTCAATTAAACTCCAACACCCCTATATCCCCCTTTGAGGGGTAATTTGAAAAACTTATAATGATAAACTTTAATACTTACTTAGGCAATTAGTGTTGCCAAGTTTCAAGTTTATTAACTAAATTAATAAGATTTTTCATATCAACTGTATCCCCGCCTTTCACCCCCGCAGGGGTGGACTTTTAAAAATTATTTACTTATACCAATTTTATAATTAATCAAGCCACTTATTATAATCCTCCCCTGTAAAATTAACTACCCCTTTTCACCTCGTATGTGTTCTTATTTATTTTTAGTCTTAAGTACACACACTGAGTTTCGAGTCAATCGGATCGCGCGTTCAAATTCTTCCACACAAACTTTAACACCCCCATAGCCCCCCTTTGAGGGGTAGTTTTGAAAAACTAATAATGATAAACTTTATTGCTTACTTAGGCGAGTATTCATGCCAATTTTCGAGATTATTAACCTAACGAATAAGATTTTTCATATAAACTGTATCCGCGCTTTTCACCACCACAGGCACAGTCTAAATACTGTGCCACAGGGGTGGTATTTTGAAAAATCATTTGGGATGTGTTCATAACTTGACTCAAAGATTACACAGCTCTACAAAAAAAGATTTTTTTTTTGTTGCCCTGGATTCTCATGTTTTCAAGTATCCAGATCAAGAATATATTTATGAAAGCACTAACTGTGCTCTTATTTTTATGATTTTCACAAATCTCAAAATTTGAACAATAATCAGCTTTTCGTTCATAAAAATTGATTTTATCAGTCATAATTTTAACAAAATTAAGAGCAATTCTTACAAAATCATTGATAGTTTCATGAATTGTGAGCATAAATATATCCAAAATCAGTCTTATATCCAGGGCAACAAAACCACTGTATACCAGTGTTATTTATACCAATTTTCGAGTTAATCAAGCCACGCTGTAAAATCCTCCCCTGTAAAATTGACTACCCCTTTTCAGGCCGTCAGGGGTAGATTTTCGAAAAACCCTGATACACATTATTCTTTTCTTTCAATTATAGGTATAAATACTGAGTTTCGATTAAATCGGACTGCGCGCTAAAATTCTTCCATACAAACTTTGAAACCCCCCAATCCTCTTTTAGGGGGTAGTTTATAAAAACAAAAAATGCCCAACTTCATAATTTACTTAGATAAGTATTCGTGCCAAGTTTCAAGTTTATTAACTCAAGGAATAAGATCTTTCATACAAACAAAATCCCCCCATTTCACCCTCTTAGGGGTGGAATTTCGAGAAACCCTTTCTTAGTGGATACTTACTCTTCACAAAGAATACACCCTCCAAATTTCATGTCTCTAGGACCAGCGGTTTAGGCTGTGCGTTGATGTCTCAGTCAGTCAGTCAGTCAGTCAGTCAGTCAGTCAGTCAGGACTTTGAATTTTATATATATAGATAATTAAAATTTGTACGAAGAAGTGCCTAATAATTTGGAACGGCAACGGCAGATTTTTTTACTAAGGCGTCTTGTTGCAGGCGTATCATTAAGGCATTAGTTATACTAGTTTATCATCGGGTAGCTAGATGGAACTGTCGACGAGGGTCCTTAATTATTTTCATGTACAGAAGTAGCGTCAACTAGCAGACGGCGTTTGAACGAAACAAGTTAAACAAGTGCACTGTGCTACTTACTACCTATTCAATAAATGGTAGATGGCCCACATGCAATATTATTTTTTATTCATGTATCAATTAGTAGCGACATTTAGATGAAGGCCCGCTTACACCACAAATCTCAGATTTAGCGGTAAACGAACTTAAAACATCGTTCTGTTTCTGTCAGTCGTGTGAAGATGACACGAGACAGGATGATGGTTTGTGGTGAAAAGCCCAAGTTTACAAGAAATCAGTTCATATGCAAAATAAAACAGCAATTTTCAACAATGAATATAATTTTATTTTAACATTAAAACAAAACAAATAATGCAACCATGTTAGGATTTATTACAAAAAAAATACTCTACATAGGTAGGTATTATGTTAGTCGCGTCCTAACGAAAGCGATCGATCAAACTCGCACGCATACGCGATCGTCGTACATACGCCAGCAGGTCAAGCTACCCGAAACCGTCCAATTTTCCCAATCAACCTTGAACCTTAATGCTTTAGCGATAAAGTTGAAAATCTATTAAAGAAATTTGACAGATTGTAGTAGCTTGATGTGCTGGCGTCTGTACATTAAAACTTCACAAAATTTTTCAGCAGGCGCAACGCAAACCACCGCCCTTTGTCGGCGTCATCGCGCGTTTGGGTTCGCCTTACAAAATAAACACGACGTTTGCGTGTTGGCGTGGCGTTCGCTTTGATTAGGAGCGGCATTAAAACTAAACAAAAATAAATTAGCAACAATTTACAAAGAATATCAGGCAAGATTGTGGCCACACACGCCTATCGAATATAAATTACATTGCGGGCTTCAGCCGACGAGAGAATTCATTCTTGACTCCTGTCAGTTGAAAACACTGTCGCACTGACAGATGTTAGGAACGCATTCTCTCGACGGCTGGACTGTAGTAGTTAGTCAAATCTTACTTCTCTAAAGACAAAGATATAGTATATATTAGTGGGATATGGTACAATGTTGGTAAATAGAGTTATGTTCAGGATACATCTGATTTACAATTTACAATGAATTAGTAGATTATTAACCAAGGGGATAAAGCAGTGTCTTCTGTCGCGGGTGACGATTGACGGATTTCACCCAAGACTAAGACAGCTTTATCACCGAGGAAAATACTCTACTTTTCGTACCATTTGCGAAAAAATAAACTTAACGTTTATGTATTTGAAGAAAACAAAAACGCGGCAATTTCCTATTCTCATATTTATATATACTCATATTTTTTTGTCGGAAAAGCAAAGGCATCAAGCTCATACGGCCTCGTCGGTTTTCGTAATCGGACCGCGAGGAAAATTAACCTCTTTAAAAAATTCCCCAAACCTCCAAGCGGCGGCGCACCGTGAGGGAGGTAAGAAGCTTGGCTAATGGGTAGCTTGGTTGAGTCGCTAGTGCGAACCACTTTATATTTGAGCAAGTACAGATTGAAAAATACTCGTGGGAACAAAAAGGAAAATTAAAAAAGCACAAACACAAAACGCGTAGAGGAAGGGAGTGATGCGGGGTCGGAGTCCGACGCCGCATCTGGAGGAGCAAGCACGGGAGGCTCAGGGAGCCCTTGCCGTGAGAAGGAGAGGACCGCTGCGAAAAGAAAGGGACTAAGCAAGCGGCCAAGGTCAGTGGACGGCCAGGGGTCGTCCTCTGACTGGGAGCTGGCCTCGGCCAGGAAAATCCCCACCAGCAGGCGGGGAGGAGCCCGGGGGCGAGGCATAGGGAGGGGTCTCACTGCTCGGGAGGCGGCAGAATTAGCGGAGGAGCCCGCAAAAGAGGGGGGGACCGGTCGCGCGGTCGCTTCGGAGCCCTCAAGCGACGAGGCGGGTGAGGCTGGCGGCCCCGATGCGGGCCGTAAAAAGAGGTTTGCGGCGGTCGTGTAGGCCGCGAACCGGGACGTGTCCCTGAAGAAGTTACAAACTTCCAAAAACAGGGCCATAGTCTCCGCAAATGGCCTCGATCATGGCGGCAGCGGAGGCGGCCAACTGCGCCGGTCCTTCGGCCGGTGAAGTGGCCGAATTGCGGGCGGAGGTCGCCCGCCTGACGTCCGCCACGGAGCTTCTCCAAGAGGAGAACAGGAGGCTCCGAGCAGACCTGGCCGGCCTGAAAGTCACCGGCAAAGTGCAGGCGAAACCAACAAGCCACAGCCCGTGCCGATGGAGAACCAGGGCCTGAACCTGGTTCGGCAGGAGCTGGCGACCTTCCAGGCGCGGTTCGACGTCCTGGAGGTTATAGTCCTGCGCCTCCCCTTGGCGGGTAAGATGGCCCCAGGGCCGAAGGCGGCCTCGTACGCGGCCACTGCCGCCCCTAAGCCCGGGCCGTCTGGCCGGGCCCAGGTGCCGACGAAACCGGCGTCGGCTGGCGGAGCCTCGGCGACGGCAAAACCGGCGCCGGCCCAGAGGAAGGCAGAACGGCTGGGGAGGTGAAGGCCCCAGAGCCTACGCCTCTCCCAGAGAAATCTCCCACGACCAACCAACCGGCACTGGGCCCGCGTTGTGGATTACAGCCCACTTCCTCTCACAGATAGGAGGCCTGTCAATATGCTATATCACACATTGTACAAGATTTGTTGAAGTTTGTGATAATCAGCCAAGTTGCGAGTGCACAATTGTGTCCATACCACACACAACACTCAGAAAAAATTAAGTAAGAAAGAAAATAAAAAGGTATGAGGCACACAATACACAAAAGAAAAAAATACAGAAAAAAGACATACCTAACTTATAATAACTAACTATAATAACTAACTTATTAATTAATTATTTGGTACGACGAACACAAAACGCGTTGAAAAATGCATTTCTTTCGAGATTTCTTGTATAGGGTCTGTTACGGACAAAGGAGAACACGCCTACAGACATCTTTATTTACCTAAAGAAACACGCGGGACCTAGGCACACAAACTTAGGGCTCACCATTAGGTACTTACCTCCCTGTCTAGACCCGACAGGGCGGGTCACACATCCCCGGGCCCATCCACCCGGGGAGTTGGGTGTTAGGGTTAATAAAGAGACCTTCGTATGAGACCTAATCTCATATAAGTTTTCCCCCTATCCAACCATGTCGGACGCTATGATCATAGAGTTCGTCAGATCCTAGGTGAGGACTCCGAATCCACGACATCATCGCCAAATATGACAAAAAAAAAACTTGGATAATTTCAGTTTCAGCACGGCCCCACTCCCTCGACGACGTTCTAGAGAGCCCACTGCATCCGCCTTGGCATTAACAATGTCCACGCCAGAGCCATTGCCAAAGCTCTAAATTCCGGCGCTAGTGTCCGTCCCGACAATAGAATCCGCCGACACCCCCGCGGTCATTATTCGCGCCGCAAGACAATAGGCAACTGCAAAACCCGAGAGCATGGATACGTCTGCCCCGCTCTCGGACTCCCAGGATGCCGTCTTATCATCACCCTCCTCTGAAGACAAATACGAAGTCGTCGGCAAAGGAGGTAAGAAGGGAGCTTCTTCCTTGGCCAACAAGGCCAGAAGCCAGTCGCGGCTGCAGAAAGCAGATATAATTATGATAGCGGAGCGGAGAAGCGGAGATAATTTTGGACATGTATATATCTGTGTATCTATTTTAGTTTATTGTATAATATTAACACCAACGACAGTCCCATTTCATGTCATGCATATTTAGTGTGGAGTACGCTGCTCCGTACGCAACCCAAAGCTCGACGCTAATGGAGCCAGCCAGCGCGGCAGCTGTTAAGGGGTCACAAGCCACCTCCTCAGAGCGGAGGAAGAAGCCGCGTGGGGTGAAAGGAAAGGGCAAGACGCCCAAACCCCGGCGACCCAGGAAGAGATCCCAAAGGCCGACCCTGTATCAAACAGGGCAATAGCACAGAAGCGACTGCTAGCATAGCGGGTTTAGTCCATGTTCGACCCCCACAGTTTCTACCCTCGACCATGCTCAACCCCTAAATGTTGTCCATGTTCAACCCCCAGGGTTGAACATGGATTTCAATACATTGGTAATCTTTTCTTTGTCCATATTCAACCCTCAGTTTGTTAGGTAATACTGAGAACAGAAGTGTATTTATTTTCTTTACAATTAATATTTTACAGTATTAGTACTTGTTGGGTAACAAAAAAAAAAACATGGCTTTTTGGTAAACATTGATGATGATGAGCTACTTGGGGCTTATGATGTGCTAACTACTAATGAGATAGAATAAACTCTCTTGTATTTCAAAATGCCCATTGCAGCATTGGCAAATGCTACATTATAATTTTATCACGAACGACCTTCTTGGATAACAAATCCAACCTTATTTTTAATCAGAAAGGTTTTTTTCTTGTTATTGGTTTTGAATTTTGAATCTAAAAGTGTCATGTTTTTTCTCTTACCGAGATTTTTCATTTGAAGTTTTTTTTGGACACAGGACGGAAGTCCATTATATTTTATTTTTCCGCTTTGACCATGTAATAATTTGCCACGATAATACAGGTATCGATATAACGGTTTGAACGACCGAGTTGGTTCGTTGTTCGACTTTATCCAAGGGTATGTTTGCTTTGCTATTGATTATTCAAAAGTTGTTATCGTTTCCTAAATTTTATTCCATTCTTCTCTTTGTAATAGGTAGTGTTCCCGTAAATAAACGTATCACGTACGTACAGCATTAAAAACTTGTCTCGAGGCGAGTCAGGTTTCTTCATTCAGACTTTGTATGTAATTTAACTTTTCTTCAGCTCTTTTGTTATAAAAGATTCTGCCTGCGTTTCGAATTATCATTTTTCGTTATTTTCTGTAGATTTGTCCGAAGACTGTAGGCGGATCTTGAATTCGCTCCCGCCGCTAGCCTGGGACCAGACGACTGCAAGCTTCCTATTGGGATTCGAACTAAAGCTGGTGGATTCTGATACCAGCCAGCGAGGAGCCTTCTAACTGCCAGCCTGGAGTCTAGGACCGGATTTGCGTATATTTAGTGTTTTTTTTTTTAGTAGTTACTATTGTCATATTTTATTTAAAACAGTCATATAAATTGTTGCCTCGCTACCTGATAACCTGACTGACTGACTGACTTGGTGAACAGTTACATAATATTTAGGATTACTATATTTATTTATTGCGGAAGTTATAGGAACGTTTACAAACGTATCGTAACCGACGCGTAATAGATAAATTTATTATTGGCTTGTAACACCAAGGATGTCGCGTCTGAGTTATAATTTAATATTTTTAAATTATGACAAACAGTGCTGCGTACTTCATTAAGTTTTATTTTCATTTTTTTTTATTTTACAAAATTAAACGTTACTACCTGTTAACGCCATAATATATTTATTTATGGTTCATATTTCATGCCTAATTACTGGCAACTCTCATTATTAGTATCTGTGCAACACAAAATCCCTTCCGCTTTCACTCTCCCTTCCGCAACCCTTATAATGCCTGAGCGAGAGCGAGAAAGAAGATTCGCAATGCGCGAACGCGGCCGGTATACATCAAACCGCCAGTTTCTCAACCGTTATCGACGCTGCGGGTCATAAAATAAACCCCAAGTCAAAAGGAACTCAAAATTCACCGCGAAGGACGAAGATTGTGATTAAACTGTGCAAGTGCGCGCTTTGTGTGTTGTGAAAAGTGCCGATCTCCCGTACGTGACATCCTGGACGCGCCGCCGCCACGTGGCTAAAGGAGTTTTATCTCATCGAGTCTCCACCATCGCTCACCAGGCAGGTACCATTGTCATTTTCCCACACCACCAGCACCGACTTGTATCATCGAACCGCCCCTCATACAGTCCACTAAAGAAAATTTCGATTTTCCTCCCAAGGCTTTAAGCCGCCGCAACATTTTTGGTCCTTCGAGCCGGATACCTTTTTTTTCTATACCATCCGATAACGGATATTATTATTCTATCCGTATATCATACTCCCGCAACTACATTTCATTTCAATCTTCGTTCCTTAAACTTTTACTATACCGCTTTCATATAAATACAATTACCTACATTGTCATTGCGTACATTCGCAGGTATTTCGCATCCCGCATATTTTAATTTAGGTAGGTAGATAGGAAAACTTAACGTACCTACCGCTCGCTCGCTTCGCCATCGTTCGGTACGATAACTCGTAAGTACCTACCAATCACACCGCGCGCAGATCGTTGCAGTTCGCGATCTATTTTAGCTATTATTATTTAAACCTACAAAAACATCGATAATGTCTAAGAAAGTAACTATTGATTCGGATGATCCGATAGAATCCGCCATTCAAATAGCATTGTCATGTCGTAATATGATTTTTGCCCGCATGCAAAACATTTACGATATAATGGAGAATGTGAAGTCTGGTAGGGAACCACTAGAAAAGTTCATGTGTGCGTGTGTCAATGTCGATGCGATGCGCACCGAGTTCCTCGAGGCATTTAATAAATATAATTCGCTTCTTCTAAAACAAAACCCTAAAAATAAGATGGATGAACAGTCGTGGATTAGTTTTGAGGAATTATATTGCCGAATTAAGTATAATCATTCGAATTACTCAAACGCAGCGGCCACATCGGCTCCTACTTCTAATGGTAGTGGTGTCAATAAGCAAACAGTTCGCTTGCCGCCCATTGAAATTATGTCATTCGATGGCGACATTCGTAACTGGCCCCTGTTCTACGCTAACTTTAAAAGCACGGTACACGAAAATAATACATTGACTGATTCGGAGAAATTATATTATTTGATGGGAAAATTGACAGCTAAAGCTCAAACCGCATTCTCAGGAATTAACTCTAATGGCGATAATTACCAATTAATTTTTAATTCACTCATAAACAAATACGAAGACAAACGTATGTTGGCTTCTAGTTACCTTAATCGGATGTTTGAACATAAATCTTTTAATACCGCATCTATTCAAAATTTCGAATCCTTTTCTGATAATTTTGTTTCCGCCGCAAACGCATTAAAAAACCTTAAAATAAATGATTTAACAGATTTGATATTTTTCCATGTCGCTATAAAAAAGGTCGATTCTGAAACCGCTCGTCTTTTCGAAATGAATTCAAAGGACGAAATTCCTAAATTCGACGATTTAGTACAGTTCATTAAAAATCAATCTCGCATTTTACAAAATACTAAAGCTTTAAACAGCTCGACTCAGTGTAATAACAATCCTATAAATAAAAAAACATCCAAAACTCCGCAACCGCAATCTTACACTATAATTGATAAATCCTCTAAATGTTTATGTGATAGCTTTGTCCACGAACATTTATTTAAATGTCCTGCCTTTTCTAAAATGACACCAAGTGATCGTTTCAAAGCAGTGAAGCAAATCGATGCATGCACTAACTGTTTAAGTATTAAACACAAGGCCAAAGTCTGTCGGTCTGAATCTAGGTGTAAAGCTTGTAACAATAAACATCACACGCTTTTACACTTTAATCGCGAATCGCACGCGACTGTATTGTCGAACAGTGTTGATAATACCGCGCAAGCGGGTTCAAACGCCACGGCTCGCGCTAGTGATAGCACGGCTGCTACCGAGCAGCTGTCCTTGTCGCACTCACAGGCTACAAGCGAGCAACATGCTCACGCCGCCGCCCGCGCCGCCGCCCAAAGCGCCCCGCAATGTAACGCGTCCATTGCTGCGTCGATGCGTTACGACTCGAACTCCCGCGTATCAAAGCCGCAAGGTAACACGAATACTACTATTTTGTTGTCAACCGCTACTGTAATAGTTCGAGATGCATTTGATAAGGAACATTTTATTCGTTGTCTGTTAGACAGTGGCTCACAAATTAATTTTATTACCGCAGAATGCTGCAAACGATTAGGTTTGACTAGACGTTCATCTGATACGCCTTCCGTTAAGGGTATCGGTGGTACGGAAAAATCCGTTAAGGGCTCCGTACAATTCACCTTCTCTTCCCGCTTTAATCCGAACGTTACTTTTAACATAAGTTCGCTAGTTGTCGATGCAATCACCGACAATCTACCTACCGCCCCCGTAGATATTTCCGCTTTGCCTTACTTATACGGTTTACCGCTTGCCGACGAATCGTTCGGCACACCCGGTCGCATCGATGTGCTGATCGGGGCTTCACTGTTCCCGCATCTTCTGCTGCCCCGCGTAGTTAGCAGCAACTCTTCCGCGCCGCCCGCCATGCAGACGGTACTCGGTTACGTCATCATGGGCACTGTGCCCGCGTTGCCTGTACGTCGTAATGAGACTTTACTGTCTTGTTGCTCTTATGTTTCGCACCCATCAGACAAAGACTCGTTAGAATCGGCGTTGAAAAAATTCTGGCAGGTCGATGAAGCGCCTGTCACTCTTTCGACGAGCAAATCACTCGACGAACTGGAATGCGAGTACTTTTATAATTCGACCACGGAACGCGATGAGAACACAGGTAGATACTCTGTAGCCTTACCGTTTCGCAGCGATGTGTTCCAATTAGGAAACTCACTCGATATCGCGAAAAAACGTTTTTTCTGCCTAGAAAAGAAATTAGAATCCGCACCCGAATTACGTACTGCGTATGATGACGTTATCCGTGAATATATTGACAAAGGATATTTATCGCCTGCTCCTTCCGATAGTTCAGACAGCAATTGTCCTGACTATGTAATTCCGCATCACGCTGTTGTACGCTTAGATAAGACAACCACAAAATTACGCTCCGTTCTAGATGCTAGTGCTAAAACCAGTACTGGAATATCTCTCAACGATATTTTGCACAGTGGCCCAAATTTACAGGGCGATTTATTTACCATAATTTTGAATTTTCGCTTGTTCGCATTCGCACTCTCGGCTGATTGCCGACAAATGTTCTTACAGATTAAAGTAAGAGAAGGCGATCGTCGCTTTCAACGCATCTTATATCGTTTCAGTGCAAACGATCCTCTGGTTCTATATCAGTTTAACCGCGTCTGTTTTGGTCTCAAGTCAAGTCCCTACCATGCGATCCGCACAGTTCGACAGTTGGTTCAGGACGATGGTCATCACTTCCCGCGCGCTAGCGCTATCGTCGTAGACTCGTTGTATATGGATGACGTAGTCTGCAGCGTAAGCTCTGAATCGCAAGCAGTCCAGGTTTCGCATGAACTGATTAAACTCTTTAGAGGAGGTCAGTTCGAGTTGGTCAAGTGGACCAGTAACTCGCAAAATGTACTAAACAGTATTCCGGCGTCGCATAGGTTGACCGAAAAACTAGAATTCGACAAGTCGGTAGAGCAAAAGGTCCTCGGCTTGCGCTGGTGTAAGTCAAATGATTGCTTTGAGTTTCTTATTTCCGCACCGCCAGATACGTGTACTAAACGTGCTATACTGTCGGCCGTAGCTAGACTGTGGGACATTATGGGTCTTGTCGCGCCTGTAGTTCTCTATGCTAAACTACTTATCAAAGAATTGTGGTTACTGAAGCTCGATTGGGATGACACCCCCCCGCGTCACATCATAAATATTTGGCAAGCTTTTCGCTCTGCCCTGCCGCTTTTAAATGATTTTAAAATCCCGCGCTATTTAGGTATTGTTGAAAATTGTGTTCTTCGCCTAATTGGATTTTCTGATGCCAGCGAAGGCGCCTACGGCGCTGTCATCTATGCGCATATTACTCGTAACGATGAAGTGGTCGTTCAGCTGGTTTGTGCCAAGTCGAAGGTATCGCCGGTTAAACCATTGACTATCGCTCGATTGGAGCTTTGCGGTGCTGAGCTCCTCGCTAAGCTTCTTCGCCGTGTTCACGACACTTATAATCCGCGTTATAATGTTACCGCTATTTACGCATTCACCGATTCGAAGGTGACTCTTTGCTGGATAAATTCTTCTCCGCATCGTTGGCACACGTTTGTGGCCAATCGTGTCGTTCGCATCGTAGACAACGTCCCCGCGGAGCATTTCTACCACGTAGCTGGTACTGAAAACCCGGCGGACTGTTTGTCACGTGGTTTAACACCTGACAAATTTATTGAGCACCCACTATGGTTGCACGGACCCGCTTGGGCTAAGCACGACCCTTCCGAATGGCCCATACATAAGGTTAATGACTTGAATTCGGAACCCATTCCGGAAGAAAAGGTCCACGCGCATCCCATAGTCGCGGATTCCAGTTCGGACAATTCGCTTCTACTCATACTCGCTGAACGTATGTCGTCTTGGACCAAGCTGCGGCGTACTGTTGTTTTCATATACCGCTTCATGAAAAAACTCCCGCGTCGAACTGACGCCGTTACCGCTAGCGACCTCGAATTCGCTGAAAACCTTTTGTTGCGTCATGTTCAAAGAAAACACTTCTTAAAAGATTATTCCGAGTTAAAAAATAATAAAATTTGTTCACCCGCTCTTGTTAAACTAAAGCCATTTGTAGATGGGGATGATTTAATCCGCGTTGGGGGTCGATTAACTCATTCGGCTGAAGCCTATAGTACTAAACACCCTGTAGTGTTGCCCAGGCATGATCGCATAGTTGAAATTCTCGTAGACTATTATCATAAAAAATATTTACATGCAGGTCCAGAACTCACTATGTCGCTATTGCGCCATAGGTATTGGATCTTGTCCGCTAGACGAATTATTCGTCATAGAATCCACAAGTGCAACGCGTGCCACAGGTGGAGACCGCGACCGCATGATCCGCCGATGATGGGCGATCTCCCTGAATCTAGAGTAAATGTTGCTACTAAAGCTTTTTCTCATACAGGGTGTGATTACGCTGGCCCTATACAGTACGTGCCCGTACGCACTCGAGGTACGAAGAGTCGCAAGAGTTACTTATGTATCTTCACCTGTATGACCACTCGCGCTGTTCACATCGAATTAGCTACAGATCTTACAACGGTTTCGTTCATAGCCGCGTTGAAACGTTTTTTATCCCGCCGTGGACCGGTACAATGCTTATATTCGGATAACGCGACCAATTTTCGAGGAGCTAATTCGTTTTTACGCGAACTGTATACTTTCATAAATAAAGAATACCGCCCGCGCTTGGAAGAGGAGCTCGCTGAGCATCGCATTAATTGGCAATTTATTCCGCCTGCGTCACCGCACTTCGGTGGATGTTGGGAGTCCATGGTGAAGACCGTAAAGACTCACCTTTTCAAGACAATAGGTCAACAACTCCTCTCTTATGAGGAATTGGTTACAATTCTTTCTCAAATAGAGTGCCTGTTGAACTCCAGACCTCTTACTGTTCTTAGCGCTGATCCAGTAGAGCCTAAAGCTCTTACTCCTTCACATTTTTTACATACTGTGCCCCTTAACTCGTTACCTGCCGCGGAAGTAGGTTCATTGTCTGATAACCTGCTTCAAAGACATTCTCTTATGGATAAATTAGTCCAGTCGTACTGGAAAAGATGGCGAAGCGAGTATCTGCATAGTTTACAATCGCGCTTAAAATGGAATAAACCTGATGGAGACATGATCAAGGAAGGAACTGTAGTAGTGATTGTTAATGATAATGCGCCTCCTTTATCCTGGCCTCTAGGAGTTATTGATAAATTGCATACGTCTAAAGACGGTAGCACGCGAGTCGTTTCAGTACGCACTTCTAATGGGATTCTTGTGCGACCTGTGGTCCGCTTATGCCCCATTCCTACTCAGTAATATCTTATTCAGTCCATTCCCTCTTTAGTTAGATTTAAGTGTAATTTCACTTCACTTTCTTTCTCTTTTTTTTCTCAATTTTATATTATTATTGTATAATACTCTTTAAAGGTGACCCTTTAAGGCCGCGAGGATTGTTAACGCCATAATATATTTATTTATGGTTCATATTTCATGCCTAATTACTGGCAACTCTCATTATTAGTATCTGTGCAACACAAAATCCCTTCCGCTTTCACTCTCCCTTCCGCAACCCTTATAATGCCTGAGCGAGAGCGAGAAAGAAGATTCGCAATGCGCGAACGCGGCCGGTATACATCAAACCGCCAGTTTCTCAACCGTTATCGACGCTGCGGGTCATAAAATAAACCCCAAGTCAAAAGGAACTCAAAATTCACCGCGAAGGACGAAGATTGTGATTAAACTGTGCAAGTGCGCGCTTTGTGTGTTGTGAAAAGTGCCGATCTCCCGTACGTGACATCCTGGACGCGCCGCCGCCACGTGGCTAAAGGAGTTTTATCTCATCGAGTCTCCACCATCGCTCACCAGGCAGGTACCATTGTCATTTTCCCACACCACCAGCACCGACTTGTATCATCGAACCGCCCCTCATACAGTCCACTAAAGAAAATTTCGATTTTCCTCCCAAGGCTTTAAGCCGCCGCAACACTACCAATTTACAAGTGAATATTTTTTATTATTTCGCTACACCATGTTACGGTAAAATCAACGATTGTATCACTGCTTTCTATCGGGCGGGATCGCAGTCAAGCTCTAGTTTTTATCATTAAAAAAAATATGGAGAACTATAATAAAAACACCTACATACTACTCGTATACCCATGTATGCAAAGAAATAATTTGATTTGTCTTGAAAGTAACTGACGAAATATAGGGCAAATAGAGGATAGGCAAACTTTGAAAATGTAGCTAATAGCCATAAGGTAGATGAGAAAAACTTTTGCGTTTTACTGTCCATTGAGGGTTGAACGTGGATTAAATACATTAAAAAATAAAAGTCTATGTTCAACCCCCCAGGGGTTGAACATGGACAACATTTAGGGGTCGAACATGGACGGGGGTAAAGATTGTGGGGGTCGAACATGGACTAATCCGCATAGCGCCGCGGTAAACTTTGCAACTTAAACAGTTTAAGAAAGTTACGAGTGGTGGCGCTACCGGCGCCAAAATAAAGGAACATCTTAACTCCTACAAATAAGTTGACCGACCGCACCCAGGTGGTCCAAAACAGTCTAAACACTTACTAAAATTTGACGACACGGTTGGCGCAGCGGCTGAGCGATCGACTGCTGCGCTGCATGTCGCGGGTTCCCGCACGGAACAAATATTTGTATTGCCTCCAGGTAGTTGTTCCGGGTCTGGCTGTTTGTGTATGTGAGTTTAAATGTTTGTAAACGCACCCACGATACAGGAGTAATTCCTAGTGTGGGGCAACTTTTCTTATAAAAATCTGACAGATGACAAGGATCCGCGGGCTTTGTCAGCATACCAAGAAAGATTCTTGAGATATCAAAATAGTGGCGCTGAATGGACAATGAGGGCCCACGGCAGCGCCACAGAGGACAAGGAGCAAAGCTCTATCAGCATACCAAGATTCTTGAGATATCAAAATAGTGGCGCTGAGTGGGCAATGAGGGCCCACGCAGCGCCACAGAGGACAAGGAGCAAAGCTCTATCAGCATACCAAGATTCTTGAGATATCAAAATAGTGGCGCTGAGTGGGCAATGAGGGCCCACGCAGCGCCACAGATGACAAGGAGCAAAGCTCTATCAGTGTGCGGGACAACTAATTGTGCGGGACAATAATAGCAGTGTTATATATACTAGTAGTAGTAGTATTTACATATTAGTATTGATAGTTTTGTATTTTTTCTTGTTATAGTTTGTGCACGACACCATAACCGGGAAACCATATAGGTAATAGTTCTTTTGTTTAAAGTGTTGTATAATGTTTGTGTACGGACGCCAGCAGGTCAAGCTACCCGAAACTGTCAAATTTTCCCATTCAACCTTGAACCTTAAAACTGTGCCGATAAAGTTGAAAATCTATTAAAAAAATTTGACAGATTGTAGTAGCTTGATGTGCAGGCGTCTGTACATAACCATTCTCTTTTAAAGTTCCTAAGTTTTTTAATGTCCGAGTTAAGATCGCTTTCTGCTGTCATGACTTCTTGTTAGATAATAGTACTTGCGACTTAGCAACCGCTGAGGGAGCTCTAGGCTTCTCCCTGTTCGGTTTCACAGACATCAGAGAACGTTCAAACTCCGCTTTGTAAACAAAGTCGTTCGGAGCGTATAATTCTTTGTGGAATATTGTGTAATGTGCGTGATGATATGACAGGCACACCTTTCTTTTCTTTCTTTCTGTTCGTTATCTACACACTAACGATAAAGTAAATAACTATAGGTGTTGGATAACGTTAGATAAGTAAACAAAATATGAGTCGTGATGTTGACGACATGTGAATGCAAATTAAGTTGTTCTTTCCGATAAGATTATGTAAAGAATAATGATATAACTATAAGAATAAGTATGTTATGTCCAATTAGATTAATTAAGATGTTTTTAATGTGATATTACTCTTGTAAGAATGTGAATAATAAGTTGAACATTCCCGCCACTAGAGGCGCCACTTGTACCATGTCATTACGTAAGCCTAAGTACTAGGAAACGTTACTGTAAGGAGAACCGCTTATGTAATTTAATTATTTCAAGGTATTATTTAAGTTTTTAAGACTGATCTTTCTGTATAAAATAAAAGAAAACGTAAGACGTGTAAGAGGTATCCTACCACAAGAAATATGCCATTCAGAGTTTCCCATACAAAAGGCACCTGCAACCTCATTGGTCAGAGGGCGGGGCATTAGTGCCGTGGGCTCTGATTGGTCAAATGACAGAAAAATTACGTATAAAAGAAGGGCATGTTTCCTGTAGTTTTACTCACTCACCGTTTGGCTCTCGCCGCGTGCGGTCGTGTTCAGTGCGCTCCGTTCCCGGTCTAGTGCCCCTCGCTGTCGCTCTCGTTGCGTTTACGTAACGGCTCTCTAGTAGTCGCCCCGACTACACCCGATCTTTTGATTAATTGATTAATTTCAATTAATCGAATACAAGATCGCTCCAACTGCCTTTTTCAAGGCATATTTCTTAACGTATAGTTATCGTTAGAGTCACTAGGCCCCTTCTGGGCTAAAACCTCAGTTTCGAGGTCCTCGGTGGAAACCTAACTGGTGCCAACGAAACCGAGTGGGGTGTTGACCCAATCACACCCGCCGAACCCCTTCAGGGCTAGGCAGTCAATTGGACGGGTCCCAATTTCCGGCCTTGGGGGGTCTCCTAGTCGGGGTTGGATGACAGTTTTCCTTCCACAGCTCTTCACACTGGTGTCTTTAGGGTGTCTACCCTTCGCGCCAGTATAGCATAGTCCCGTCGCACAATAAGACTGGCGACGGGTTCCAAGCTTAGGTCGTTCCGTTAGGCTTAGGTCACCTCCCTGTCTACACCCGACAGGGAGGGTATAGGGCACACACCCCCGGGCCCGTCCACCCGGGGCTAGGAATAGGGAACACACTCCCCATTATTTTACGGATTTAATCCGTCCCCCAACCCCTACTATGGCAGAATCTGCCATAGTTAACTTTATCAAAGAGGTCCTCCTCAAGGACCCTGATTTTCATGCCAAATATGGCAAAACACTGGCTGCTATGCAGCTCATCTCCCCCTCCCCAGTCGGCGATTCGAGTTCACTCGATGAGCCGGCTAACTCTCCAGTGTCCATGGACACCGAAGAGGCTTCGGGCAAACGCGCCCACGACTCAACAGACGAGGACTCACCATCCATCACAGAGTCCTCCTCCTCCCAGTCCTCTGACGATGACGGCTTCACCGTCGCGTCAAGCAAAAATAAAAGGAAGAAGAAGAAAGCCTCTTCTTCTCCCTTAATCAAGAAAACAGCGGTCTCTACATCGGCCGCTACCCCCGCCCCCGCCTCCCTGGCCTCTCGCGCCGCTACCCCCACCCCGACCGCCCCGCGGACCTCCCGCGCCGCTTCCCCCACCCCGCCCGCTAGCCACAGCGCCGGCGTCACTACTTCCGCCCCAAGGAAGATACCCCCTCCACCCCCTGTGTTCATTCAGGACAAAGGGAAATGGACGGACGTTTCCAAGTGGTGCACCGACCTAAAAATCGGTTTCACCACAGCTAAATCTACCCAACAGGGTATAAAAGTCTCAGTCCCTACGTCCAAGGACTACAGAGACCTCACCCGCGTACTCCGGCAGAGAGGTGTGTCTTTTCACACCTACTCCCTCCCGGAGGAACGCCAAACCAGGGTTGTCATCCGCAGGGTTCCTAAGGAAATCCCTGTTGAAGACATCAAGGCGGACCTCGAGGCACAGAACATCCCTGTGTCCGACGTCCACCGTATGCACCGCGCCAGAGGACAAGTCGCATTCGACATGATCCTCGTAGTCTGTCCCCCTGTAGAGGGGCTTAAGCACCACCCCATCTTCTCACTGAAGGCTATCTGTGGTCTCACAGGCCTTCTCATCGAAAAACCCCGCAAGAGCGGGGTCGTAGGGCAATGCCACCGTTGCCAACTATATGGCCACTCCCAGGCTCACTGCCACGCCAAACCCAGGTGCGTCAAGTGCCTGGGCGAACATGGCACATCAGACTGTCCCCGTCCCAAAGACCGTTCCCTATGCACGGAACCCCCCAGCTGCGTCCTCTGCGGCGAATCCGGGCACCCAGCCAACTATCGTGGCTGCCCTAAGGCCCCCAAATCATCTTCTTCCAAACTGGCTAAGCGTGCAGACGCCCGCCAGCAAAGGGAATCCCCGTCCCAGAACCCCCCGTCCCAGCTCCCCGAGAGACTAAGCCCCCAAAGGCCTAGTCCTTGGAACCAGCTGAACCACCAGAGAGCTTTTCCTGCTCTCATGGCAGCCTCTCAGCCGCCTCCCTCCCCCGCCCCCGCCAGGGTGGACCCCCGATTATGCCCCCCCGCGCTACAAGCTGTGGCCGCCAAGGCTCCCACCCCCGCTACTAAAGCGGCTCCCGCCGCTTCAGCCCCCTCTCCTCCCACCAACTCTACCCCGTCAGCAGGTCTCGATCCGTTCAACGTGATCAGCAGTACCTTCCTGACCTTCCTCACTCCCCGTGCCAAGCAAATGGCACAAGAGATCACCGCTGCAAAAGCCTCCGGCGATCTCTTCCGCATACAGGCGATTTACAACGCGTACCCTGAGATTACGCAAGCCCTAGTTTCCTTTGTCTCTAAACCGTAATGGATAAAGACAATATCACGCGAACGAAACCCCGATCCCTCAAATTGGCATCCTTCAATGCCAATGGCCTCCCACAACAAAGAGCCGAGATCGCCACCTTCCTCCGCGATCATCAAATTGATATTCTTCTCGTTCAAGAGACTTTCCTCAAACATCACCACCGTAGCCCTGGTATTGCGAACTATCGAATTGTTCGTAATGACAGGACGAGATGCCACAAAGGCGGCACTCTAATCTATTATAAAAAGGCTCTATACTGCATTCCTATGGATCCTCCCCCCCTCTCACGAATTGAAGTGTCCATCTGCCGTCTAGGCATGTCAGGCCATCAGCCGATCACCCTAGTGTCGGCTTACCTCCCTCCCCAACAAGGCACAGAAGACCCACAGGTTCTGTCTGACGACATTTCCATCCTTCTTGGTTTGAGCGACTCTGTTATCATAGCGGGTGACCTCAACGCCAAACACCCTGCTTGGAACAGTGTCACGACCAATAGCAGAGGCAAACACCTCTTCAATCTCTGTCCCTTACTCAACTTCGATGTCATTGGACCTATGTTTCCCACTCACTTTCCCCATGACCCCAACCACACCCCAGACGTCCTGGACGTGGGGCTCCTGAAAAATGTCAACCTACGGCTAGACACTATAGAAGTGGTTCATGAGCTTACCTCAGACCACCGACCTATCATCTTTCGGTTGGCCCCTCGCACCGGCCTCACTGACCCCGACCTACCCCCCCAGACAAAAGTGGTAACGGACTGGAGGAAAGTAAGGGATTCCCTGAACTCCACCACATCCCCCCACTTAGACACCATCCCCGGTCATTTCACCTCTATCGCAGACACGACGGCCGCGATCGACTCATTCACGGAACACGTACGGTCAGTCATGAACGATTGTTCTAGGGAGATTCCAGCGGCGGACGACCGTCGCTGGAAGCTGCCTGACGACGTACGTGAACTGCTGAATGAGAAGAACGCGGCTGTCCGTGCCTACAGCAACTTCCCCTGCAGTGCTAACAAAGCCCATATGCGTTACTTACAGCGTTCTGTTAAGTCGCGTATATCGGAGTGGCGTGAAGCTAGCTGGGACAAGATGCTAAGCGAACTAGAGCCCACTCACCTGGCCTTCTGGGACCTTCAGAGGAAACTCAGATCCAAAGAAGTAGTCTCCATACCACCTTTGGTCCGCCCTGACAAAACCATCGCCTTCGACGACGATGAAAAGGCCGAGTGTCTAGCCATCAGCCTCGAAGCTCAATGCTCTCCCAGCACTCAACCAGTAGACCAAGCTCACCTCTTGCAGGTCGATGCGGAAGTCGAACGTAGAGTCTCCCTCCCGCCAGTCGAAGACCCTGATGATCCTCTGCCTCCCGTCACTCCAGACGAAGTGCAGGATATAATCAAGGGTCTCAAACCCAGAAAGGCCCCCGGCTCAGACGGGATCACCAATAAGGTGATCCAGCTCCTCCCTGCCCCTCTGATATTGCTACTGGCCACCATCTTCAATGGCGCTATGAGCAACAACCTTTTCCCACAATCGTGGAAAGAAGCCACCGTCATTGGCATCCATAAGCCCGGAAAGTCCAGGTCTGAACCGACGAGTTACCGTCCCATTAGTCTGCTCAAAGTCCTTGGTAAGATCTACGAGAGGCTTATTTATAAGCGACTCAGATCCTACGCTGAAAACAAGGGCCTCATTCCCGACGAGCAATTTGGTTTTCGAACCCAACACTCCTGTGTCCAACAAGTCCACCGCATCACCGAACATATCCACTACGGATTTTGTCGCGGTATGATGACTGGCGTTATCTACTTCGACATAGCGAAAGCGTTCGACAAAGTCTGGCACAATGGCTTAATATATAAGCTGTACCAACTCGGTGTGCCAGACCGTCTCGTTCTCATCCTACGGGACTTTCTGTCGAACCGCACCTTCCGCTATAAAATCGAAGGAGCTCTCTCGCCCCCCCACCCCATCAAAGCAGGAGTCCCCCAGGGCTCTGTACTTGCCCCCCTCTTATTCTCGCTGTACACTAGCGATATACCTAGAGACGCTAAGTCCCAACTGGCTCTGTTCGCAGACGACACAGCCATCTACTACACCAGCCGCAGCCATATCCAACTACGGCTCCGTCTCCAAACAGCAGTCAACAAGCTGGCTGCCTGGTTTAGGAAATGGCGTATCGAGGTAAATCCTGATAAAAGCCAAGCTGTCCTCTATAGGAAAGTTAGACGCTTTCTCACCCCACCTCCACCTATCACCATGTTTGGCAAGCCGATCCCCTGGGAAAAGCGAGCTAAATACCTAGGTGTCATCCTAGATCAAAATCTCACCTTCAGAGAGCACATAAAGTCGGCCCGTTCGCGAGCCGCTTTCGCTCTCAGCTGTCTCCACTCCGTCCTCAATGCACGCAGTAAGCTGTCACTGAAGTGCAAAATGCGCCTGTACACGGCGTGTATCCGTCCCATAATGACCTATGCTTGTGTAGTCTTCGCACAAGCTAGGCCCAGCTATATCCATAGGATGCAGACCCTCCAAAACCGCTTCCTCCGCAAGGCCACAAACTCCCCTTGGTTCGTTCGTAATGAGATCCTCCATGTTGATCTCAAAATCCCCACTATCCAGCAGTTCATGAAACGCCTTTCCAAGCGTTTCTTTGACTCAGCCGCTAAACACCGCAACCCTCTGGTGGTAGCGGCCGCAAACTACATCCCCTCCAAAATTAGTAAAGTTCGCCGCCCAAGGCATGCTCTCGTAGACCCCGACGACCCCATAACCCTCCTCCAAGAGTGTGATAGGGCCACCAGTACAGTACGTAGAATTAGAAAACCGTCATTCCGACCTCGCCGCCGAGGTCCCTCGCGACCGCGCCCCCGAGTAAATTGCCCTCCCCGTCCCTTGCCCGCAGAAGTGCCAGCCCGCGCCGTAGCTGAGCCTGTAGTTTTAAATTCCCCGACTGCGACCTCTGAGTTTGTTTCGGCCTTTCTTCTCAGAGATAGTCCTAGGAAACGCCGCGCTCATCAAAGCATTAACAATACCGATTCGATCCAGCCTGTCCCTTTGCTGCCCTCTCCCAGCGACGACCTAAGCCGAGGTCCGTACCCCACAGGGGGTGCCCTTAGCGTGCAGTCGCTTAATTCTAGTTAGTTTTTAAGCCCTGGCTGGAGGCTTTAAGTTTACTTAAGGCATCCACAGGATAGTCCGGTTAAGTAGTTATGACCTTTAAGGTCAACTACGAGATGCCATACACAAAAAAAAAAAAAAAAAAAAAAAAAAAAAAAAAAAAAAAAAAAAAAAAAAAAAAAACTGTAGTTTTAAGGATTGGCCCAGTGGTCACACACCAGTGCAGTCGTGAGTCGTGACAGTGAGAGTGAAGTGCCGTGCGGATCGCAGTTTTTAACCGTTTCTCTTGTGTTTGTACTAGGTGATCGCTAGTACAAACACAGGGGGGGCACCCAGTGCCGCTCGGCGGACCGCCGCCGCAGCGATCGCGGGGACCACGCCCTACAAGATGTCGAGGAAACCCGGCGTACGCGGCTCGCTGGGCCGCGACGCCGGGCACGAGGAGCTCCGCCCGTCGTTGGACCGGGCGACGTCTTTGCCAAATATTGGCGATGCGTCGTCCGGTGCGCCGGCGGCTGGACGAGGCAGGAGACCAACCCAGCAACCGGAGGAGGAGAAGAGGAGAGGGGGGGGAGCGGGAGCCGCTGTAGCTGCCGGCCCACCGACGGCCCCGGCGCCTGCGCGCGGTGCGCCGCCGCCGTCGTCGAGCCGCCAGCCCGCCGTACCCGCCGCCCGCCCCCCCGCATTTCGCCCAGTGCCCATACAGGCCCCGGGGCCCGCCGCGAACCAAGGCCGCGCGCCGCATGCGCGCGCCGCAGTGTCGTCGGTACGTGTGCCTGCGCCCGCGCGCACTGTAGCGCCCGCTGTGCGCACCGCCGCGCCCGCCGCGCGCCAGTCGCCCCCCGCGCCACCCGCGCATACCCCGATACCATCCGCGCGACCCCGCGCACCCCCCGCTCGTAGTGCAGTGCCGCCGCGTTTCGTGTCGCCGCCTGCGCCCGAGCCGGGCAAGAAGCCGCAAGCTGTGCCAGCCCCACGCACCGCCACAGCCGGTCCCCGCCTCTCGCTGGCGGGACCGGCGACAACGGAGCAAGAGCGGCCAGCGAGTGCCGGGCCGTATTTCCGGCCGGCACGCACCACCACCGCAGCCCCAGAACCAGACTCGCCGGCGCCGCCAAGAACCTCGGCGTACGACTCGCCCGCCATGCTTTCGGCGTGCTCGTCGAACGCGGGGTCGAGTGCGTCGCTCGCATCGGTGGGCTCGGCCGCGTCCGGTCGCGCCGACGTGTCGCGAGACACGACACCGCGATCCGGACCGCGGTCCACCGAGGGAGCCAGAGACGCCGAGATGACGTCGCCGGCACCACCATCACCAGCACCGTCGACTGAAGGGTTCGGCTTCGAGCGAGAGCTCCGGGCCTTAGCCAGACCCCAGCGACGACGAAGAAGTACCGACGAGGAGGAGGAAGAGGCGAAGAGGTACTGTCTCGACCCGCCGCGGCCACAGCGCGAGAGCGCGCCGCGGGGTCGGGGCGCCCCTCTGTCGCCCACCTTCGCCACGGTGACGCGCCGCACACCGCCGCGCTCACCGTCTCCGTCACCGACACCACAGCCATCCACCTCGGGGGTAAGTCCACATTCTTTACCCCCCGCCCCCGATGCAGCTGACACACAGCATGCTGCCGCCCCCGGCGCCGCTTCAAAGCAAAAGCCGGGGAAAAAACTGAGGTTCCCACCGTTGGTAGTTGAGAAGCTGCCGAACTGGGCGACCCATTTCCGGGCCATCAGTGCCAAGCTGGGCCGACCACCGAACGCTCGTCCGTACGGGGGTGGAGTCCGCTTCACCCCAGACAGCGAAGAGGAGTACCGGCTGGTCCAGCGGTACTTGACGGGCCTGGAGAAGGACAGCGGGGTCTCCTGGTTTGCGTACTCGCTACCAGCGGACATGAACTTAAAGATAGCCATTCGGGGGTTACCGGCTGATACGGACCCGAAGGATATAGAGGAGGAGCTCCGGACGCTGGGATACCAGCCGGAGTACGTCCGCCATATTAAAGGGGCGGCGGGAAGACCCGGCTGCGTGTTCCACGCAATCTTAAAAAAGACGCCAGACGTCCGGGCCATATACGACACCACCGTATTTATGTATATGCGTGGTGTCAAGATAGAGGCTTGGCGCGGAAAACGTGGGCCCGCTCAGTGCCACAGATGCCAGCGCTTCAGGCACAGCTCGCATATGTGCCACCGACCGCTCGCCTGTGTGAGATGTGGGGGCGAGCACGCGGCGCGCGACTGCCCGCGACCGCGGGAGGAGCCGGCCACCTGCGCAAACTGCGGGGGGCCGCACCCCGCGTGCAATATGAAATGCCCCATATTCCAAAAGGAAATAAGGAATAGGCGAGCGGGGACCGCCGCCATCACGGCCACTACGCGCCAAACACAGGCGGCTACAATACAGCCGACCGATACGCCGCTGGAGGCTCAAGGCACGACGCTGATGGCGGCGGCCAACGAGCCCACAAACAGGAACCAAGCCCCCTCCTCTAGGCGGAGGAAGAAGGGACGCGGGGGGAAAGGACGGGGTAAGAAACCCCTCCCCCCAGCGACCGAGGAAGAGATCCCAACGGCCGACCCTGCCTTACCCACTAGGACACAGGTCGTGAAGGAAGTTAATAACCAACCGACAACTAGCGCCGGCACAGCGCCGCGGCAACAAGCTGAACTAAAACAGTTCACAGAGAAAGCGAGCCGCGGCGCCTCCGGCGCAAACAACACAACTATAAGAAGCCAACCCGAGAAGAAAGAATTCACGACCTGTGCCATTCAGCTGCTGATGGACCTTATCAAGGCCATAAGGCAGGGTCAGGACGTGGAAACGGTCATCCTTGATGGTCTGGCCACGTTGTTGACGCTGTACCATGGCTAGACCACTAAGGATGATTCACTGGAACGTCCGCGGCCTTAGGGATAAGGTCGCCCCCCTCCGCCACCTCCTTCGGGAACAGGACATCGACGTGGCGCTAATAAGCGAGACTTTCCTGGGACCCGAGGACAAGGTCAATTTCCCGGGATATCTCGCTTATAGGAAGGATGAAAAGTCGGCTCACGGGAAGTACCGTGGTCTGGTGGTACTTGTGAGGCGAAGGGTCGTCCATCAAGAGCTCCCCTTGCCGTCGCCTAGCAGTTTTTACGCGCTGGGTGTCCAGCTACATGTAGCCGGCGAGGACATAAATGTGTATGCGTGCTACAAACCGCCCGCGGCTCGCTTGAACCTAGCTGAGCTGCGGGCCCTACTTGTCGGCACGCCGCGCGCCACCATCCTCGCCGGCGACTGGAATTGCAAGCACCCGGCGTGGAACTCTCTGCAGGCGAATACTGAGGGGAGGCGACTCTTCGCGGACGCGGAAGCCTTCGGCTACTCGGTGTCCGGCCCAGAGGCGCCGACCCACTACCCAGACGCCGTACGGCACATGCCGGACGTGCTGGACATCGTAGTCCACCGAGGGCTACACCACCAGATCACGCAGCTAGTGATAGACGACGAGTTACAGTCGGATCACCAACCTGTACTCGTCGTCCTAACAGGGACGCCGACTCGACTGAAGCCCGTAGCGCCACGTCGACGCATGGATTGGACCAAGTTCGCAGAGGAAGTAGAGACCACCACGCCTACTCGGCCCATTACTACCTCCGCGGACGTAGACACAATGGCGGATGACGTCACTGTTTGCATACAGAGCGCCTTACAGACGGCGACGAGCACGCAGCCGCAGGGGAGAGGGCAATTGCCGCCCCTGCCGGCGCGCATAAGCGCAATGATCGCCGAGAAGAGGCGCCTTCGCAAACAGTGGCAACAGCACAGATGTCCGACACTCAAGACGAGACTCAACCGTCTCGCGGAGAGGGTCAAGGCCGAGCTTAAGGCACACTCTACCGCGGGCTGGGAGGAAAGAATTGACGCCACGAGGGACAGTTGGCCGTCGATACACAGACTCTGCGGCCAACTCACGAGTACCCCAGCCCCGGTACGACCGCTGCGAAGCAGCGACGGGGCGCTAAAGTATGTAGCGGAGGACCGGGCGGAGGTCTTCGCCGAACACCTGGAGCGTCAGTTCCGCCCCAACCCGACCAGCGACACCGACCATGTCGCAGCAGTCGAGCAACACCTGGGAGACTACTTCGCCACGCCGATAGCTCCCGATGAAGACCCAGTATTTTTCTCGCCTGGCGCAGTCAGACGCGCCATCCTTAGGACGAAGCCCAGAAAGGCCCCAGGTGCCGACGGCATCACCAACGCAGCGCTGCGCCACCTGCCGTACCGAATGGTAGCGGCGCTGGCGCGCCTGTTTACGGCGATGTTGCGCACGGGGGCCTTTCCCGCCTCGTGGAAGGAAGGGCGCGTCATTATGCTGCCCAAGGCGGGAAAGAATATACTGAAGCCGGAGAGCTATCGGCCGATCACGCTGCTGCCGACAGTCTCCAAGGTGTTCGAAGCACTCCTGCTGCGACATCTCCAGCCACACCTGACGCCACGCCCAGAGCAATTTGGGTTTCGGGCGGAACACAGCACGACGCTCCAGCTGTCGAGGGTACTGCACCACCTCACAGCGGCGCGCAACAAGAAGGAGTACGGGGTGGCAGTATTCCTCGACATGGAGAAGGCCTTCGACCGTGTGTGGCACGACGGCCTCATATATAAGATGGCCACCACAGACGCGCCCCGTCGCGTTGTAAAGGTGGTCTCTAGCTTCCTCTCTAACAGGACTTTCAGGGTGGTGGTCGACGGGGCGCTATCCGGCGCCCGGCCGGTGCTCGCGGGTGTACCGCAGGGCAGCTGTATCTCGCCGGCGTGTTACTCACGTTACACCGACGACATCCCCACTACCTCGGAGGCGATGCTCGCGCTGTACGCGGACGACGCCGCGTACATTACTACATCGCTCAATGCGAAGTACGCGGCCGTCAAGATGCAGCGCGCGCTAGAGCTGCTTCCCGAGTGGCTGTCGAAGTGGCGGCTGTCGGTGAACGTGGGTAAGACGCAGGCGATCATCACCGGATCCACGCACCTCCCACCACCCCTGAGACTCCAAGGAGCCGACATCGCGTGGTCGCCCTCGGCCAAGTACCTGGGGGTAACTATCGATCGTCGGCTCTCAATGGGGCCGCACGTCCGCTCGGTCGCCGCACGGGTTAGGGTCGCCCGTCACCTGCTTAAACCAGTGCTCTCGTCCCGCATCCCGGCGCGCGTCAAGTTGGGCGTGTACAAGCTGTACATTCGCCCAATCTTGACGTACGCCGCACCGGCATGGTTCGCCCTCACGAGCGAGTCGAGCCGGAAAACGCTCCGCACGCAACAAAACTATGCGTTGCGGACCATAGTTGACGCTCCTCGCTACGTGAGGAACGACGTTATCCAGCGCGACCTCGGGATTGAGAGCCTGGATGAGTTTGTGCGGCACCTCGCGAAGGGAATGTTCGCGCATGCCGACGCATCGGCCTGGCCGCATATCCAGGACATTGCGCCCTGGCACGCGCGCCCCCCCGACGCGAAACCCTTGCCCCGCGACCTGGTAGCGGACGACGACCCCACACCACCGGACTGACGCCTCTAGTGAGCCGCACCCAGGTTACACGCGGCTCACTAGACACAATTGAACTCTACACTCACAACATACATTCACTACGTAACGTGTTCTAAGTTAATATAGGCACGTTACGTAGCGTACACAGACAGTCACCACTGTACAGACGCCAAACTCACACGTGTATGCGCAGCGCGGGCCGCGATACACGTAGACACCGGGCGGTGTCACACAACACAATACCGCCCTCACACACACGACTGCTTCTTAGCCCGAAACGTAACCGGCTAGCTCTGGAAACGGGACGGGCGGGAGCAACACACCCTATATTCTGTAGGAGCGTCGAGTCGGCACCTCTGTCGCTGGTCGTCCCCCGCCGGGCCTCCCCCAGGTAACTGGGGGTCTCACCTGGCGGGGACAGACCGCCGAGGTGTCGTGAAGATAGCGGCGCTGTGAGTCGGCGCCGCGGCGCGCCTACAGAAAAACACATAGCAACCACACACATGGACGCGCGCAACTCACGCGCGTTCAATCCGGCCTTCTGCCATTGGTGCAAATACCATGAGGGGCCTGTGTTTACGGGCCACCGCAAAGCACTCTGCGGCCGGGGGGCAAAGCCCCGGTACCGCTCGCCTCGCCCCCTTGCGGGGGCGACGCGATCTCAGCGACCTGTAGTTTTAAATTCCCCGACTGCGACCTCTGAGTTTGTTTCGGCCTTTCTTCTCAGAGATAGTCCTAGGAAACGCCGCGCTCATCAAAGCATTAACAATACCGATTCGATCCAGCCTGTCCCTTTGCTGCCCTCTCCCAGCGACGACCTAAGCCGAGGTCCGTACCCCACAGGGAGTGCCCTTAGCGTGCAGTCGCTTAATTCTAGTTAGTTTTTAAGCCCTGGCTGGAGGCTTTAAGTTTACTTAAGGCATCCACAGGATAGTCCGGTTAAGTAGTTATGACCTTTAAGGTCAACTACGAGATGCCATACACAAAAAAAAAAAAAAAAAAAAAAAAAACGTGGTCGGGCTCCTAATTCGATCCAGCCTGTCCCTTTGCTGCCCTCTCCCAGCGACGACCTAAGCCGAGGTCCGTACCCCACAGGGGGTGCCCTTAGCGTGCAGTCGCTTAATTCTACTTAGTTTTAAGCCCTGGCTGGAGGCTTTAAGTTTACTTAAGGCATCCACAGGATAGTCCGGTTAAGTAGTTACGACGACCTATCAAGGTCAAGTACGAGATGCCTTAAAAAAAAAAAAAAAAAAAACACGTGGTCGGGCACTTCAAATCCAGCAGTCACAAGAGGAACAACAAGAAAATAAAGCCAGAAGAAACTCATCAGCCGTTTTATTTAACAAGAAGACTTCATCCTCATAACATAGTTCCAGTCTCACAAACTCAAGTCTAAGGAGATAAAAACCTCTTCTCGCCGACACCTCGCACCCGTCATAGGCACACAACTACGTGTTGACCATAGGCTCCACTGAGCGGTCCTGCACATAGTTCATAGATTTAAAAAACACATAGTTTATAGTAAGTACAAAATATAACAAGAAATGTAAATAATGTCACGCGGCCCTCATTACAGTTAAGTTGTATTGTACCTAAGCTTACGGTCCCGAGACCTAATGTTACGTGGCTCTCATTACGGTAACGTTGCATTGTACTTAAGCTCACTGTGCCGAGATCGACTTTGTACGCCCATTGGCTAAAATCCCTGTGCTCTGATTGGTCGACCAATCAGAGGGCCTACATTTTCTTAGCAAATTTAGTAAAAATCAGGCCGGGTTTTTCGATTGGCTTGACAGACACCGTTTGGCACTCGCCGCGTGCGGTCGTGTTCAAAGCGCTCCGTTCACGGTTTAGTGTCCCTCGCTGTCGCTCTCGTTGCGTTTACGTAACGGCTCTCTAGTAGTCGCCCCGACTACATCCGATCTTTTGATTAATTGATTAATTTCAATTAATCGAATACAAGATCCCACCAACGGCCTTTTTCAAGGCTACTACTGTTTCTTTAGCGTTGTTAAGTCCTAGAGTCACTAGGCCCCTTCTGGGCTAAAACCTCAGTTTCGAGATCCTCGGTGGAACCTAACTGGTGCCAACGAAACCGAGTGGGGTGTTGACCCAATCACACCCGCCGAACCCCTTCAGGGCTAGGCAGTCAATTGGACGGGTCCCAGTTTACCGGCCTTGGGGGGTCTCCTAGTCGGGGCTGGTGACAGTTTTCCTTCCACAGCTCTGCACACTGGTGTCTTTAGGGTGTCTACCCTTCGCGCCAGTATAGCATAGTCCCGTCGCACAATAAGACTGGCGACGGGTTTCTCAGCTTAGTTCGTTCCGTTAGGCCTAGGTCACCTCCCTGTCTACACCCGACAGGGAGGGTATAGGGCACACACCCCCGGGCCCGTCCACCCGGGGCTAGGAATAGGGACCACACTCACCATTATTTCACGGATTTAATCCGTCCCCCAACCCCTACTATGGCAGACTCTGCCATAGTTAACTTTATCAAAGAGGTCCTCCTCAAGGACCCCGATTTTCATGCCAAATATGGCAAAACACTGGCTGCTATGCAGCTCATCTCCCCCTCCCCAGTCGGCGATTCGAGTTCACTCGATGAGCCGGCTAACTCTCCAGTGTCCATGGACACCGAAGAGGCTTCGGGCAAACGCGCCCACGACTCGACAGACGAGGACTCACCATCCATCACAGAGTCCTCCTCCTCCCAGTCCTCTGACGATGACGGCTTCACCGTCGCGTCAAGCAAAAATAAAAGGAAAAAGAAGAAAGCCTCTTCTTCTCCTTTAACCAAGAAAACAGCGGTCTCTACATCGGCCGCTACCCCCGCCCCCGCCTCCCTGGCCTCTCGCGCCGCTACCCCCACCCCGACCGCCCCGCGGACCTCCCGCGCCGCTTCCCCCACCCCGCCCGCTAGCCACAGCGCCGGCGCCACTACTTCCGCCCCAAGGAAGATACCCCCTCCACCCCCTGTGTTCATTCAGGACAAAGGGAAATGGACCGACGTTTCGAAGTGGTGCACCGATCTAAAAATCGGTTTCACCACCGCAAAGTCAACCCAACAGGGAATAAAAGTCACTGTCCCTACGTCCAAGGACTACAGGGACCTCACCCGCGTACTCCGGCAGAGAGGTGTGTCTTTTCACACCTACTCCCTCCCGGAGGAACGACAAACCCGGGTGGTCATCCGCAGGGTTCCTAAAGAAATCCCTGTTGAAGACATTAAGGCGGACCTCGAGGCACAGAACATCCCTGTGTCCGACGTCCACCGCATGCACCGCGCCAGAGGACAAGTCGCATTCGACATGATCCTCGTAGTCTGTCCCCCTGTAGAGGGGCTTAAGCACCACCCCATCTTTTCACTGAAGGCTATCTGTGGTCTCACAGGCCTTCTGATCGAAAAACCCCGCAAGAGCGGGGTCGTCGGGCAATGCCACCGTTGCCAGCTATATGGCCATTCCCAGGCTCACTGCCACGCTAAACCCAGGTGCGTCAAGTGCCTGGGTGAGCATGGCACCTCTGATTGTCCCCGTCCAAAAGACCGTTCCCTTTGCACGGAACCCCCCAGCTGCGTCCTCTGCGGCGAATCCGGGCACCCAGCCAACTATCGTGGCTGCCCTAAGGCCCCCAAGTCATCCTCTCCCAAGCTAGCTAAGCGTGCAGACGCCCGCCAGCAAAGGGAATCCCCGTCCCAAAACCCCTCGGCCCAGCTCCCTGAGCGACTAAGCCCCCAAAGGCCTAGTCCTTGGAACCAGCTGAACCACCAGCGAGCTTTTCCTGCTCTCATGGCAGCCTCTCAGCCGCCTCCCTACCCCGCCCCCGCCAGGGTGGACCCCCGACTATGCCCCCCCGCTTCTAAAGCGGCTCCCGCCGCTTCAGCCCCCTCTCCTCCCACCAACTCTACCCCGTCAGCAGGTCTCGATCCGTTCAACGTGATCAGCAGTACCTTCCTGACCTTCCTCACTCCCCGTGCCAAGCAAATGGCACAAGAGATCACCGCCGCAAAAGCCTCCGGCGACCTCTTCCGCATACAGGCGATATACAACGCGTACCCTGAGATTACGCAAGCCCTAGTTTCCTTTGTCTCTAAACCGTAATGGATAAAGACAATATCACGCGAACGAAACCCCGATCCCTCAAATTGGCATCCTTCAATGCCAATGGCCTCCCACAACAAAGAGCCGAGATCGCCACCTTCCTCCGCGATCATCAAATTGATATTTTTCTCGTTCAAGAGACTTTCCTCAAACACTACCACCGTAGCCTTGGTATTGCGAACTATCGTATTGTTCGTAATGACAGGACGAGATGCCACAAAGGCGGCACTCTAATCTATTATAAAAAGGCTCTATACTGCATCCCTATGGATCCTCCCCCCCTCTCACGAATTGAAGTGTCCATCTGCCGTCTAGGCATGTCAGGCCATCAGCCGATCACCCTAGTGTCGGCTTACCTCCCTCCCCAACACGGCACAGAAGACCCACAGGTTCTGTCTGACGACATTTCCATCCTTCTTGGTTTGAGCGACTCTGTTATCATAGCGGGTGACCTCAACGCCCAACACCCTGCTTGGAACAGTGTCACGACCAATATATGCAGAGGCAAACACCTCTTCAACCTCTGTCCCTTACTCAACTTCGATGTCATTGGACCTATGTTTCCCACTCACTTTCCCATGACCCCAACCACACCCCAGACGTCCTGGACGTGGGGCTGGGGGACCGCGGGAAGAGCCGGCCACCTGCGCAAACTGCGGGGGGCCGCACCCCGCGTGCAATACAAAGTGCCCCGTATTCCAGAGGGAGATCCGGAACAAGCGAGCGGGGACCGCCGCCATCACGGCCACCACAAGTGGCCAACCACAGACGGCCCAGACACGGCCACAAGAAGCAGAACAAGAGGCCGCGCAAGCATCGACATTGATGGCGGCGGCCAACGAGCCCACGGATAGGACTCAAGCCCCCTCCTCAAGGCGGAGGAAGAAGGGACGCGGGGGGAAAGGACGGGGTAAGAATCCCCCCCCCCCCGGCGACCCAGGAAGATACCCTTACGGCCGCCCCTGCCTTACAACAGGCACAGGTCGTAAACATAAATAAAGCTACAACTAGCGCCGGCACAGCGCCGCGGCAACAGGCCGAACAACAGTTCACAGAGAAAGCCAGCCGCGGCGCCTCCGGCGCAAACACAAATACACAACAACAAAGAAGCCAACCCGAGAAAGAGAAATTCACGACCTGTGCCATACAGCTCTTAATGGACCTGATTAAGGCCATAAGGCAGGGACAGGATGTGGAGACGGTCATCCTGGATGGTCTGGCCACGTTATTAACGCTCTGCGGCCGGGGGGCAAAGCCCCGGTACCGCTCGCCTCGCCCCCTTACGGGCGACGCGATCTCTACATCGATTGGCTTGAGGAGGATTGGCCCAGTGGTCGTACACCATTCTCGTCGTCATTCGTGATAGTGCTAAGTGAAGTGCCGTGCGGATCGCAAATTTTTAACCTGTCTCTCTTGTGTTTGCACTAGGTGACCGCTAGTGCAGACACAGGGGGGGCACCCAGTGCCGCTCGGCGGACCGCCACCGCAGCGATCGCGGGGACCACACCCTACGCGATGTCGAGGAAACCCGGCGTACGCGGCTCGCTGGGCCGCGACGCCGGGCACGAGGAGCTCCGCCCGTCGTTGGACCGGGCGACGTCTTTGCCAAATATTGGCGATGCGTCGTCCGGTGCGCCGCCGGCTGGACGAGCCAGGAGACCGACCCAGCAGCAGAAACCAGAAGAGGAGAAGAGGAGAGGGGGGGGAACGGGAGCCGCTGTAGCTGCCGGCCCACCGACGGCCCCGGCGCCTGCGCGCGGTGCGCCGCCGCCGGCTGTTACCGGCTGATACGGACCCGAAGGATATAGAGGAGGAGCTCCGGACGCTGGGATACCAGCCATATAAAAGGGGCGGCGGGAAGACCCGGCTGCGTGTTTCACGCAATACTAAAAAAGACGCCAGACGTCCGGGCCATATACGACACCACCGTATTTATGTATATGCGTGGTGTCAAGATAGAGGCTTGGCGCGGAAAACGTGGGCCCGCTCAGTGCCACAGATGCCAGCGCTTCAGGCATAGCTCACATATGTGTCACCGACCGCTCACCGCCTGTGTGAGATGCGGGGGCGAGCACGCGGCGCGCGACTGCCCACGACCGCGGGAGGAGCCGGCCACCTGCGCAAACTGCGGGGGGCCGCACCCCGCGTGCAACATGAAATGCCCCGTCTTTCAGAAAGAGATTCGGAATAGGCGAGCGGGGACCGCCGCCATCACGGCCACCATAAGCGGCCAACCACAACGGGCCCAAACAAGGCCAACACAGACGCCAGTGGAGGCCGCCGAAACACAAGGCATGACACTGATGGCGGCGGCCAACGAGCCCACCAACAGAACCCAAGCCCCCTCCTCTAGGCGGAGGAAGAAGGGACGCGGGGGGAAAGGACGGGGTAAGAAACCCCACCCCCCAGCGACCGAGGAAGAGATCCCAACGGCCGACCCTGCCTTACCTACTAAGACACAGGTCGTGAAGGAAACTCAACCGACAACTAGCGCTAGCGCCGGCACAGCGCCGCGGCAACAAGCCGAACTAAAACAGTTCGCAGAAAAAGCGAGCCGCGGCGCCTCCGGCGCAAACATAACAACAAGAAGCCAACCCGAGAAGAAGGAATTCACGACCTGTGCCATACAATTATTGATGGACCTTATCAAGGCCATAAGGCAGGGACAGGACGTGGAAACGGTCATCCTTGATGGTCTGGCCACGCTGTTGACGCTGTACCATGGCTAGACCACTAAGGATGATCCACTGGAACGTCCGCGGCCTTAGGGATAAGGTCGCCCCCCTCCGCCACCTCCTTCGGGAACAGGACATCGACGTGGCGCTAATAAGCGAGACTTTCCTGGGACCCGAGGACAAGGTCAATTTCCCGGGATATCTCGCTTGTAGAAAGGATGAAAAGTCGGCTCACGGGAAGTACCGTGGTCTGGTGGTACTTGTGAGGCGAAGGGTCGTCCATCAAGAGCTCCTCTTGCCGTCGCCTAGCAGTTTTTACGCGCTGGGTGTCCAGCTACATGTAGCCGGCGAGGACATAAATGTGTATGCGTGCTACAAACCGCCCGCGGCTCGCTTGAACCTAGCTGAGCTGCGGGCCCTACTTGTCGGCACGCCGCGCGCCACCATACTCGCCGGCGACTCCAATTGCAAGCACCCGGCGTGGAACTCTCTGCAGGCGAATACCGAGGGGAGACGACTCTTCGCGGACGCGGAAGCCTTAGGCTACTCGGTGTCCGGCCCAGAGGCGCCGACTCACTACCCAGACGCCGTACGGCACATGCCGGACGTGCTGGACATCGTAGTCCACCGAGGGCTACACCACCAGATCACGCAGCTAGTGATAGACGACGAGCTACAGTCGGATCACCAACCTGTACTCGTCGTCTTAACAGGGACGCCGACTCGACTGAAGCCAGTAGCGCCACGTCGACGCATGGATTGGACCAAGTTCGCAGAGGAAGTAGAGACCACCACGCCTACTCGGCCAATTACTACCTCCGCGGACGTAGACACAATGGCGGATGACGTCACTGTTTGCATACAGAGCGCCTTACAGACGGCGACGAGCACGCAGACGCAGGGGAGAGGGCAATTGCCGCCCCTGCCGGCGCGCATAAGCGCAATGATCGCCGAGAAGAGGCGCCTTCGCAAACAGTGGCAACAGCATAGATGTCCGACGCTCAAGACGAAGCTCAACCGTCTCGCGGAGAGGGTCAATGCCGAGCTCAAGGCACACTCTACCGCGGGCTGGGAGGAAAGAATTGACGCCACGAGGGACAGTTGGCCGTCGATACACAAACTCTGCGGCCTACTCACGAGTACCCCAGCCCCGGTACGACCGCTGCTAAGCAGCGACGGGGCGCTAAAGTATGTAGCGGAGGACCGGGCGGAGGTCTTCGCCGAACACCTGGAGCGTCAGTTCCGCCCCAACCCGACCAGCGACACCGACCATGTCGCAGCAGTCCTCACGTTACACCGACGACATGCCCACTACCTCGGAGGCGATGCTCGCGCTGTACGCGGACGACGCCGCGTACATTACTACATCGCTCAATGCGAAGTACGCGGCAGTCAAGATGCAGCGCGCGCTAGAGCTGCTTCCCGAGTGGCTGTCGAAGTGGCGGCTGTCGGTGAACGGGGGTAAGACGCAGGCGATCATCACCGGGTCCGCGCACCTCCCACCACCCCTGAGACTCCAAGGAGCCGACATCGCGTGGTCGCCCTCGGCCAAGTATCTGGGGGTAACTATCGATCGTCGGCTCTCAATGGGGCCGCACGTCCGCTCGGTCGCCGCACGGGTTAGGGTCGCCCGCCACCTGCTCAAACCAGTGCTCTCGTCCCGCATCCCGGCGCGCGTCAAGTTGGGCGTGTACAAGCTGTACATTCGCCCAATTTTGACGTACGCCGCGCCGGCATGGTTCGCCCTCACGAGCGAGTCGAGCCGGAAAACGCTCCGCACGCAACAAAACTATGCGTTGCGGACTATAGTTGACGCTCCTCGCTACGTGAGGAATGACGTCATCCAGCGCGACCTCGGGATTGAGAGCCTGGATGAGTTTGTGCGGCACCTCGCGAAAGGAATGTTCGCGCGTGCCGACGCATCTTCCTGGCCGCATATCCAGGATATTGCGCCCTGGCACGCGCGTCCCCCCGACGCGAAACCCTTGCCCCGCGACCTGGTAGCGGACGACGACCCCACACCACCGGATTGACGCCTCTAGTGAGCCGCACCCAGGTTACACGCGGCTCACTAGACACAACTTAACTCCACACTCACAACATACATTCACTACGTAACGTGTGCTAAGTTAATATAGGCACGTTACGTAGCGTACACAGGCAGTCACCACTGTACAGACGCCAAACTCACACGTGTAGGCGCAGCGCGGGCCGCGATACACGTAGACACCGGGCGGTGTTACACAACACAATACCGCCCTCACACACACGACTGCTCTTTAGCCCGGAACGTAACTTACGGGGGCGACGCGACCTCTACGTTCGATTGGCTTTGTGGATTCGCCACGCGCAATACCGTACGCAACAACTACCCACATAGCCAAGTACCAATTTTCGCACGGACCCGCTCCGCGTACCACAGTGTTCGCGCCGGTGGCGGTGCTTGGAAACAGGCCCCGTCGCGAGCACAGTGGGAACCGGTCGTCAGCCTCCTGTGTGCCCGAGCACACAAGGGTCGCGACAGCCGCGCTCCCAACGGGATGTCCCACCCGGGGCCACCGCCAGGAGGCCCTTTCCAAGGCCACCACCAACAAGTACGGGAAGAAGAAGGATGCGGACAGGCACGGCAGAACATCCAGCATGTCGCCTCGCCCGCATCGCCACCACCAGCACCATCAAGACCGGAGTGCCGACCTAGATTTAGGCCGGTACCCATGGACACCCCAGCCCGCACCTGCACGCCAGGCGCCAACATCGCGCACAGCGACGGGTACACCCCGAAGCACTAGTAACAAAGCCCACCCCCTCCGCGCGCCGCACAGCGCAGGCAGCGTAGCTCGGACGAGGAAGATAGGGAAGAGGCCAAACGTCCGTGTGTGGCAAGTCCACCCTCACCGTCGTTCGCAGAGGTGACACGCAAGACGTGCCCCTCCCCCCCCCCCCCCCTAGACCCGCAGGCACCGCAGCCCCCCCTCGCACCGCCCCTCCTGGCAGCGCAGAGGCAAACAACGACAAAGAGAACGAAAAAAAGTTTTAAAAAAAATCACGCTACCCTCCACTGGTAGTAGAAAAGCTACCACAGTGGGCACATTACTTCCTCGCCCTTAAAGTCACCCAACGCACGACCCTGGAGAGGGGGTAAAATTCACCCCCCAATCGGACACCGAGTACCGTCTCATACAACCCTACCTGAGAAGGAGGAGAACATACAGGGTGGGACAATGACAGCGGACTCCATCAGCATGACAATCCAGACACAAGAGACCCCTGAGACAGTGGTATTGCGTGGGCAATGAGGGCCCACGCAGCGCCACTGATGCCTCACAACTGCTCGAGTTGCTGGGACAATGACAGCGGACTCCATCAGCATGACAATCCAGAGACAAGAGACCCCTGAGACAGTGGCATTGCGTGGGCAATGAGGGCCCACGCAGCGCCACTGTTGTTGAGTTGCTGGGGCAGTGACAGCGGACTCCTTCAGCATAACAATCCAGAGACAAGAGACTCTTGAGACAGTGGCATTGCGTGGGCAATGAGGGCCCACGCAGCGCCACTGATGCCTCACAACTGCTCGAGTTGCTGGGACAATGACAGACTCCATCAGCATAACAATCCAGAGACAAGAGACCCCTGAGGCAGTGGCATTGCGTGGGCAATGAGGGCCCACGCAGCGCCACTGATGCCTCACAACTGCTCGAGTTGCTGGGACAATGACAGACTCCATCAGCATAACAATCCAGAGACAAGAGACCCCTGAGGCAGTGGCATTGCGTGGGCAATGAGGGCCCACGCAGCGCCAATGATGCCTCACAACTGCTCGAGTTGCTGGGACAATGACAGACTCCATCAGCATAACAATCCAGAGACAAGAGACCCCTGAGGCAGTGGCATTGCGTGGGCAATGAGGGCCCACGCAGCGCCACTGATGCCTCACAACTGCTCGAGTTGCTGGGACAATGACAGACTCCATCAGCATAACAATCCAGAGACAAGAGACCCCTGAGGCAGTGGCATTGCGTGGGCAATGAGGGCCCACGCAGCGCCACTGTTGTTGAGTTGCTGGGACAGTGACAGCGGACTCCTTCAGCATAACCATATTTTGTCATGGCCATATTTATAAACTATTATTTACTGTATCTGTTTAGAATAGCTGTAAGTTTTCCTAAAATAAATAAAATAAAAATAACAATCCAGCGACAAGAGACCCCTGAGACAGTGGCATTGAATGCGTGGGCAGTAAGGGCCCACGCAGCGCGATATACACCTAAAACTGCTCGAGGTCAGGTCATGAAAATTACCACTATTTACCATGGCAAGAGTGTGCAGCTTACGGAAAATACTTATCGACGAAAGGGGGCGCCACTTGTGGCAACTTTGCTTATCATCCTACTAATATTATAAACGTGAAAGTTTGTATGGATGGATGGATGGATATTTGTAACTCTTTCACGCAAAACCTACTTCACGGATTTGGATGTAATTTGGTACACAGATTGTTTATAGCCAGGATTAACACATAGGATACTTTTTATCCCGATTTCCCGATCGAAACTTATGCGGGTGAGACCGCGGGGCGCAGCTAGAAACATAAATATGGAATGACTTGCCCGTGTCGGAAAAGTCTTACTTTAGGTACTTGTAAAATTTTTAAATTTATGTCTGTAATTTATATGGTGTTCAGACGCCAGCACATCAAGTTACTACAATCTGTCAAATTTCTTTACTAGATTTTCAAATTTATCACTAACAAATTAAGGTTCAAGGTTGATTTGGAAAATTTGATAGAGAGCATACTATTCTATCACCTCTCCTTTTTTTTTCGTGTTTAAATCCTCATGGACTCCCCCCTCCATCGTGGGGGTGACAGAGGGGTATGCCGGACTCTTACCGGCTAAAACTACGGCGGTGTTCCTTCTCTACCTATGGCCGGGGGTGCGGGATTCGCATAACCATTAACCGCTCCCCCGACAGGCTCTATCACCTCTTCCGCTAAAGCGAAGTCTCGAAAGGTAGGTACGCATTTTTCAATGTTTTTGGTGCTCGCTCTAACAAGTAAGAAGCACTAGTGTGAAAATTCGTATTATTCTAGTAAGTAGGTATGAAAACAAGAAATAATAAAAACAGTTATATCACAGGTTGGTACGGAACCCATAATGCAGAAGCCCGACTCGCATTTGGCTGGATTACATTACAATACAACATCACAAAGAAATAAATGATTGAAAATATAAAACAGCCGCCCAAAAATACTAAATGGCGAAAAAGTCACAAATAGGTACTAAAAAAAAAAAATTTTTTTTTAAATCACTAATACTCGGTCGAGGCGTTCAGAAGTTATGGTGGAATAGAGAAACACATACATGAACCCTGAAAACTTATCACTCCTTTTTTAGGCAGTCGTTTAAAAATACGCTCTCTGCTTGCCAAACAATATAAAAAGAAAAGATGAACAGACGCCAGAACATCAAACCACTACAATCTGTCAAACTTTATCGCTAGCATTAAGTTTAAAGTTGATTGAGAAAATTTAACAGTTTCGGGTAGCATGACGTGCTGGCGTTTGTACAATAAAGTAACAATTGAATCTGGTTCTAAAAAACAGACATTTTAGGTAACTTTCAATAATAATAATAGTAATCAAGCACTGCATGAAGTACAGTCACGAGCAAAAGTATGTATACACTCGGCTTTATTCAAAAGCTATTTACTCCTTTATTTTTTAATGAAATTTTATGTTGTTGCGAACACAACGTTTTCGAACCCATGGGTTTATGTAATATGTTGTTTTTCAAAGTTGCATTCGTTATTTCACGAAAAAATCGCAATTGAAAGTTACCAAGTGTTGACATGTGTGCTCGTGACTGTACACTGCTACAAGGATCTTAAATAGCGCACGAATGACATTGACAGGGTAGCGCTGTTGGTAATTTACATTTTTGTGAAATTGTTAAGAGAAATTGTACTGAAAATACAATATGGCGGTGTTGGTTCCGATTATGCCCACGCGCCAAAAGAACCTTGTAGCGCTCTACAGTCCGTTCAGTTATTTCACCTCTGATTTTGCATCACTGTCCGAATCACAGTGAACTTTATTCTCATTCTAATAAGGACGTTGCCAATGACCAGTCTGAAAAAATCATTGTGATCTTTATTCTCGTTACAATAAGGTTGCTGTTGGGTTGCTCTGTCAGAGTTAAAATAACTGATAATGGACTGTACCTACATTACCACCAGCTCATCTGGCCCGATCACAACAGTGCTGTTAGTGAACACAAAACGACAGACCTTGTCAATTATCATAGTGCTTTCGTTAGTTCCACTTTCAGCCACCGAGTCAGATAAGTTTGTAGGACAACATTGAGACTTCCCTTGATGTGTGCTGCCATCTGTTGGCGGCGTGCTCCAAGCCAGCATTGGAGGCAGCTGATGACGATGAGCTCGACAGCAATCGATACTGGAGACAGAAGTATGAGGTTCCTGAAATTCAGAAAAGAGACCATGTTGATTTTATACCTAGTTATAACAAGAAGCTACTTTGTTGGTCTAGTGGTTGCAAGCCCTACTGCTGAGTGTGAGTTCCTGGGTGCGATTCCCAGCTCGGGCAGAGTATTCAATCAAAATCAAAATATTTTACTACACATAAACCTACATGGGCACTTATGAAACGTGCTGGCGTCTGTACAGACGCCAGCACATCAAGCTAAAATCTGTCAAAAATTCATTAATAGATTTTCAACTTTATCGCTAAAGCATCAAGGTTCAAGGTTGATTTGGGAAAATTTGACAGTTTCGGGTAGCTTGACCTGCTCTGGCGTCTGTATATTAATCATACTAGTAAATAAATCTGGATGTTGTGTCAAGTTGCTAGTGCATGATCAAATAAACTTACCTAACGACAGTTGTCAGCTGCGATGACCATCTTCTTTGACAGTCATTTGTTTGGCTTCGTCGTTCTTTCATCAAAGCTCTTGCAAACCGTCCAAGTTTCTACCAGACACCTGCAAAATAAACCAATTTAATTACTCCTGACTGAGATTGTTAACACTGCTCTAATTAAGGGGGTTTATTCATAATGACTAAAGTTAAGTAACGCTTAAACGTCAAAAATGTATGGTTAAACAGTCGCTAATCACTGCTTAACTTTAAGCAACGGTTATGAATAAAGGGGAGGATGTTTGTATTTACATATATGAAAACTATAACATTATTTATTCTTTAAATTCACATTATATTTAAATTTATTAATCTACTACTAATATTATAAATGCGAAAGTTTGTATGGATGTATGGATGTTTGTTACTCTTTCACGCAAAAACTACTGAACAGATTTTGACGAAATTTAGCACACAGATAGTTTATAACCAGGATTAACATATAGGATACTTTTTATCCCGACATTCCCACGGGATCGAAACTTATGCGGGTGAAACCGCGGGGCGCAGCTAGTTAATCTATAAATCTATGTCTTAAAATAACAATATGTTAGGTACTAATTATAATAATATAAACTTCTAAACAACCTGACATGACCTGAAAATTGCGAAGAACGTGTTCGCGATGTATGAGAGAACATGTTTTTCAACTACAATGTTAGTTGGTTCTTGGGATAAATTTATTCCAGCTTTACTTTGATATATTATTAAATTATGATATCCTCAGGTACCCTCCGTTTGACGATCAGTCACAGAGCACTTTATAATCGGTCAGTAAAATCAAGGAGTTGCTGACAAGGGTGGATCCAAAGCCGGGACCGCTGTTATTTAAACTTTAACATAACGTCAGACTAATAATTAGAGCGGTCCCCCGACGAGACAACATTAATTTAATCAAAAAATTCATACGTACTTGCGTAGGGTCATCATAATTTTATAGGGTTTCACGTTTATACCTGTTTTGTTCTATTTGTTGCTATTTTTCAATAGTTTTTTAAATTGTTTTAGGCTTTTTACATTCATACTTACTATTTTTATTATTATTTGTGTCGGGGTTTTTTAAATTTTTAATTTAATTTATTATTTCATGTTTTTTGTAGAGACTCCGTATAATTTAATTTCTTTTATTTTCTTGCGTTTTAAGATTCAGGTAATTTGGTGTTTAGTCAAGTTTTTTGTAATTCGCCATTTAGTATTCTACTAGTCAAGCCCTATCATTTGGTACCCATATTGAAGGAGTTGTGAAAAAAAATGTAATTCACCATTTTGTGGTGGCGGCCATCTTGATTTGAAATTTGTCATAGTGTATAGTATTCTACTAGTCAAGCCCTTTCATTTGATACCCATATTGAGGGAGTTGTGAAAAAAATATGTAATCTGCCAGTTTGTGGCGGCGGCCATCTTGGACCGATTTTCATCAAACACTCCCGACTAATTCACCTTTCAAACAAAAAAAACAAAATCAAAATCGGTTCATCCGTTCGGGAGCTACGATGCCACAGACAGACATACACACACACACAGACACGTCAAACTTATAACACCCCGTCGTTTTTGCGTCGGGGGTTAATTATAACACCCGGTCGTTTTTGCGTCGGGGGTTAATTATAACACCCCGTCGTTTTTGCGTCGGGGGTTAATTATAACACCCCGTCGTTTTTGCGTCGGGGGTTAATTATAACACCCCGTCGTTTTTGCGTCGGGGGTTAATTATAACACCCCGTCGTTTTTGCGTCGGGGGTTAATTATAACACCCCGTCGTTTTTGCGTCGGGGGTTAAAAATTAACAAGATGGTGGTGGTGGGTAATTGTAACTTAAAGTAACACTTCTACCAAAACCCTGGAAATAAAGAAACAACAAAATAACTTCAGTAATTTACCTGCATCACGTTTCAAGCTGTATTCCTGTTGGATTTTTTCGAATTTGTCTTGAAGAACCGATGGGACAGTATCACACCCTGGAACCCAACCTTCCGTTCTCAAGAGATCTATGCTGGACATGCTGATATCCGGAAGGAGTGTTTTTGACGAACGCTCGGTAAAACTCGGCAGTCTTCGTTGAACGAAATGCTCTGTAAAACAAAAGAATGCTAAAGATTTATATCTAGAAAGTTCCAAATTTTTTCTGAAGTCCCAAACTTAAGTGGCAGTGGGCACATAACATCGCCATACAGTGAAAACCTTGTTTTTATTTTTATATTCGCTGTGTACAGACGCCAGCACATCAAGCTACCTACTACAATCTGTCAAATTTCTTTAATAAATTTTCAACTTTATCGCTAAAGCATTAGGTTCAAAGTTGATTGGGAAAATATGACAGTTTCATGTAGCTTGATTTGCTGGTCTGTTCAAAACCTCGTAATTATTTACCTAGAACATTTAAGTTCTCAACCTTATTTTGCTCACCACCCTCTTCGAGAATTTTCTAGAGCCCCTTAAGTTTAATTTGAAACAGCCATTGCCAAGATTATATTTAAACGTGTACATGTAATCCTAACTAACATTATAAATGCGAAAGTTTGTTTGTTTTTCATATAGGTACGTTGTCAGGTGTGCAGAAACGGACATAGCTAGCCCACCTTTTATTCCGAAAAAAAGTACTGTTCCCGAGGAAAACAACAATAACGTTGTTATTTGACGGCACGGTTGGCGCAGTGGTTAAGCGATTGACTGCTGCGCTGCGTGTTGCGGGTTCGATTCCCGCACGGAACAAATATTTGTATGACCTACATGTATTTGTTCCGAGTCTGGGTGTTTTTCTATCTATAATATGTATGTATTTACAAAAAAAAAAAAAATTGTATATAAGTAGTTTATCAGCCATCTTGTTACCCTAACACAAGCATTAGGTTGCTTAGCTTGGGACAAATGGTGCTGTGTGAAATGTCCAGGGATATTATTATTATTATAATAGATGGCGCCACGTGTCTTTCGAATCATGATTGAATTATATTAGAAACTTTACTTTAAAATTCAAAATTAATGCGAGCGAAGCCGCGGTCAAAAACTAGTATTATATTATAGTTATAAGATAGGATATATCATTTTCCTTGGACCTTCTGCCCCCCTGAAAGTCTAACACCCACGAGGGGGCGTTATCAGCACCCACGTTGAGAACCTATGATGTAGAACATACGTGCACAACTCAAAGATGCTTACTCTACTCTAATGTCTTCTATTGTTGACAATGAACCTCGGAGAACGCTAGTGACAGCTAGACACTTTGTATCTTGCCCTGTAAATAATCGTTAACTTCAATTGCAAGGATTTGGTCATAATGGCCGAAAGGTTCTGGAATGACGACCGCGTACCTACATGAAGGCGCAGCAGGGTTAGGCGTCTAAACAAAGCATGGTTTAACATTTGGCACCCTAAACACAAGTTAAATCTTACTTTGGGTGCCAGAGTTCATCGAAAACTTGTTGTAACGCTGCATAATTAGGTATGTGTTTTTGTACAACTAAAGGTAGGTATTAAAAAAAAAAACAAATTCCTTCATTTGGAATGAGAAACACTGGCTGCATACAAATAAACGTTCCTTGTAACAATAATTATTCTGAATACATATTTACAAAAACCTCGCAAGACAAAAGGATTAGGTATGTACCTACCTATTCACAATTTGTAAAAGTAGGTACTCGTATAAAATTGATTACTGTAAGTAGTTCTACTAATTTATTTATTTCTTTAATTAAAACGGTTTAAAACCAATTACAGAAATTAAGGACACATAAAAGATAAAATTGTCAGGTAAAAAGTTAACAACACATTCTTAAATCCCTCTCACAGAACTTCTGACATGCCGACAAAATCCTCGTCCATTCGTACGCAAACAAATCGTTTGTTGGATTAGAGTCCAAGAGATCATTAAGTGCGGCCAGAGTACGTGGTACTGGGGACTTAGCACGCGCAACTGTGCGACATGGAGGCAGAACAAACATCCCGTGCTTTCTACCGCGGCAGTAGTTGTCTAGCACAAAGAAGCAAGCCACTAGCCAGCACAATAACCAGCTTTAAATATGTATAAACGCACCTACGGAGTTTTCAGTGTAAATTTGGATGGCTATATGATTAGGAGCAGACCAATTATTATTATTATTATAATAAACTTGAAAGAAACGATGGATGGACTGTGTGAATGATGATATGGATAAAAAGGGAGTGACTACAGAGATGACGACTAATAGAGAAGCATGGAAGAAAAAGGCATGTTGCGCCGACCGCAAATAAATTGGGATAAGGGCAGGGGAATGATGATTATGAAACGTACCAACGGACAGATGAAGAGGCTTCACGTTCTATAAGAAATTAAGAAGACCTGTGTAAAGTTGAACAAAGAAAACTTGCAAAATGGCGTCACCAAGACACGTTTCCAATCTCGAACAAAAATCTTAATTTTCAACTGTTTTCTTAGATTTAAATTAGTTACAAGACTTACCCATAATTACTTGAATACTGCTTTGTAATAACACTGTATTTAACAAGATATTAACCTTTTTAAAGAAATAAGGATTGGTAAATAATGCACGCTACGTTCGTTGGGTCGGTTGCGTCGTCGGAAATGAAAGAGTGGCAACATAGCGCAAGGAAAAACGACTCTTGTTACGACTACCTTCAATAATAAAAATTGTATGTAGAATTACCTACGGTTACAAGAAAAATAATGTAATGGCACTGCCAGACGTTTGCATTTATGAATTTTTCGTATTTAAGTGAGTTGGCACTTAAGTTTATTATGGAACAATGGAAAAACACAAAATCATTTTTAATTATTTGTACGGTATTTGTTGGGTAGTTAGTTTTCTCAGTTTTATTTTAGAATAATTTATAAGCACCATTTTAAGCTACGAAAACATTACTAGATAGGTACTCTAACATCGATTAATCCTACAATCCTACTTATAAACGCGAAAGTTGGTGTGGATGGATGTTTGTTACTCTTTCACGCAAAAACTACTGAACGGATTTTGATGAAACTTTATCTACAGTAATATAGCTTATACATCAGAATAACACATAATATAATACTTTTTGAAACCGTGGGGCAGTGCCCCACGGTTTCATTATTATTATATAGTATATAGTATTTCATATAGTATTAAAATAATTTGGTTTCGTCGGCGTCGTTAGATAGATGCCTACAGGTAAAGCTACCGTTTCCTAGAAGAGCGGGGGCCGCCATATAACGGCCGTACTAACGGCTGTCATGAAAATGATTGTAGTGGTGTTTGACTTTCATCCATTCATTATCCTGCCCTTATCCCGATTTATTTGGGGTCGGCGCAATATGTCTTTTTCTTCCATACCTACTTCTCTATTAGTCGTCATCTCGGTAGTAAACCCCTTTTTAGCCATAATCATCATTCACACAGTCCATCCATGGTTTCTTTGGTCTTCCCCTACTCTTCACTCATCGACATTCATCCTCAAAGCTTTCCTCAAAACTATCCAAATATATGTATTTCTAAACATGAAGAATTATAAAATGTAAAACATTAAATGCATAACCGCGTCCTTTTTTTGAAAGTCGGTTCATAATAATCTAAATCCTAATGTCTGGTGTCACCATTATAATTTATGCGAACATTCCCGGAAATGGATGCGACGTTGCCAGATTTAGAACATTCTAGGTTCAGAATTTTCTAGAATAATCAACAGGAAGCTTCGTCACGTAAGAATGAAAAGGAGGACATTGTAAGTGTAAGCGAGAGAGTAACAATTTACATGTTGCAAAGTTGAAAAATATTTAAAAGTATTGGCCAAGGATTCGCAGTACTCAGCCTACTATTTTTTCAATAGCGTTTCTTTTCCGCTCTAGGTACAGTGTGATCAGTATACTGTGGTTGTTCATGTTGAGGTAGATTCCAAAGGCAAGGCCCTATTATGATTAATTTTGTGGCCTGTTAGTTTACTGGACGCATGTCATAGTCCACTTTTGAATTTGAATCTCTGAACTTGGCCCAACGCTGTACAAACGATATAAATAAATCCACAAAGTGCCGTTTAGTTCGAACAGTAAGACATAGATGGCGTTCTTCATTTTCATCATTTATATCGAAAATTTTATGAAAAACATTTATTTTGCTATTATTCAAATAAATAGAATAAAAATATGAATTAGTATTTTGGTTAATTAAGCAAAGAAACTAGGTGTCAAACTAAAAGTTCAGCTTTAAAATTATTCCACCCTCTACCTTCCAATTTTTATATTGTTTCTGAAGGTATTTTGACTTTTTCATTTCGCAAGTATTTTACTCCAAGTTCAGCTTTTTCATTGTAGTCATAAAATATTTTGATAATATTAATTTAAAGTTTATACACATGCAGACGTACGAATTACGATATAACGCTAAATGTAAGTAAGTGCCTAAATTAGATTAGTTAAAAATAATAAAATATTGTGGAGTTGGCAAGTGACCCCCTGCCATTTTATCCGTGTATATTATTATACCACAGGTTACGCAGCAGACACAGTCCCTCCATAGTTCTAGGTAACCAATCCACTTTAAATAGTCACCCAAACCTATAGCCCAATATGTTGTGTTTCCATGTTCTGCAATAGTCCTACACCAACCGGGGGTTGTCCTTGGGTGCACTTGCATAGTGCGTACAGAGATAATCGTCGGTTGGTGCCTCGAACCATTTAAATTGGCCTAAGGGCTTCCGTCCTTCGTACGATGACATGTCAATAGTTGTGAGATAACATGGAATGTTTTCGGTTACCTACATGTTTTTCTCTGGAAGTACTATTTTTTTTTGTATGGCAACTCGTAGTTGACCTTGAGAGGTCGTTACTACTTAACCGGACTATCCTGTGGTTGCCTTATGAGAACTTAAAGCCTCCAGCCAGGGCTTACAACTAAATAGAATTAAGCGACTGCACGCTAAGGGCACCACCTGTGGGGTACGGACCTCGGCTTAGGTCGTCGCTGGGAGAGGGCAGCAAAGGGACAGGCTGGATCGAATTTGTATTGTTATTGCTTTGATGAGCGCGGCGTTTCCTAGGACTATCTCTGAGAAGGCCGAAACAAACTCAGAGGTCACAGTCGGGGAATTTAAAGCTACAGGCTCAGCTACGGCGCGGGCTGGCACTTCTGCGGGCAAGGGTCGGGGGGGATTTACTCGGGGGCGCTGTCGCGAGGGACCTCGGCGGCGAGGTCGGAAATACTATGAAATGCGCTTGGCTTTATAGGAAGTAGAACTACTGCCGCGAAATGCATTTGTATCCGACTGCTTAAAAAGTATTTGTGGTTTGAACTTTTTATTTGCAGTCGGGTTTGTCTTGTATACCTATTGGAATACGATTCACTTCAGCCCGACGCACCTGTAATGCGCTTGGCTTAATAGGAAGTAGAGTAACGATGCTGTTATTCAAAATTACAGAATTAGCAACCAGTTGAGGAAACTGAAGCTGACGATTCCTTGAGTGTAGACTGCGAACCTGCTGCCAAACGCAACTCCGGCTAGACGGACCGACGACTTGGTGAGGTCGGGACGGACTGGTTGAGGAGGCGGAGAAGCGCGTATTGTGGCGCAACTGAGGTGAGATTCTGTAACTATCTCACCGTGAAAACTTAGGTGAAGTGAGCATGTAGTGGGCTATCATTCAAACTAATGCTAGGGATTGACACTATTAATTACCTAGAACACAATACCTCTTGGTAAGACTAGTTGTAAGACTTTCGGGCTTCTGACGACTGTCAAAGAACTACGACTGACAGCCAAGACCAACGGCTTAGCATGCTTGCCGAGGCACGGCGGGGTCTTGATATGTACAGATTGGCCACCTTTCCATGTTCCAACCGCGGCAAGCGTTGCTTAACCTGATTAATTGACCTGTGTGGCTGTTATTACTTAGCCACAAGCCCCTCCGTTACATCCTGCACCCTAATTGCGTACACACTATCAATTAGAATCCTGAATCATTTTGAAAGGATGTTGTTAATCCATTGCTACATATGTTTGAAAAATGTGTCTGCTTAACAACGTAACTAACGCAATGAATATTGTGCAACTGTCAAAGTAGTGTCAGTAATGTGTTACGCAACGACCCCGCTGCATTTTCGTTCATGATGTCATACATTTTGTTACACAGGTGACACGAAATGCTGAACTGAGTGATCTCGAAGCCAGAATATTGTACGAAGGGAAGTAGAGGAAGATTCATCATCACTGTGGTCATCGGCGAAGCAGTGTTCGACGCCATAACTGTTATAACCTGAAGGTACTTTGAAATAAAATATTAACACGCCCGTGTTCTCCGGAGTGGTAGGCAGAGTGTGTATCTACACACACATATGCACAAATGAGTGCGTATGTCACTCCCAACTGGTTAAATTAGCCGTTTAGTCAACCGCTTCGCTAACGAACAACAACGAACACTTAGAAACCTGAAAGCGCGAAAAAAAAATCAGCTGTTCCCTACATTTATGTTCGTATAACTCGTTAAAATGTAGAGAACACCAGATTTTTGTTTCGCGATTTCGGGTTTGGTCCCATAGTAAAAGTTGTTCATAATGATGAGTACAGACGCCAGCACATCAAGTTACTACAATCTGTCAAATTTCTTTAATAGATTTTCAACTTTATTGCTATAGCATTAGGTTCAAGGTTGATTGGGAAAATTTGACAGTTTCGGGTAGCTTGACCTGCTGGCGTCCGTACAATGACCCCCTTGAGTTATAGGATATAAAAAAAACACCTTGTATTGCATGTTTCACAAATAAATAATTTGAATTTGGTAAGTAGTACGGGCCGATATGAAGAGCCACCACAGCTCCTATCTCACCATCTGTGTTCGTAGATAAATTTCGCCACAATCACATATCGCCAGTTATGACATGTGTACTTACTTAGGTCAAGGTTAATAGTTTTTTTTTTATTGACAATGGGCTCACTCTTGACCTCAATCCAGCCCAGAGGCAGGGATGAGATCTACGGTGGAACGAGCTTGCCCAGAAGAAGCCTATTCACTCTCGCCCTGAAGAGATTAGGGCTGTATGAACTCGGGAATGCAGACGCAGGCAGACAATTCCACTCCTTTGCTGTGCGCATCAAAAAAGATGACGAGAAGCGCTTAGTGCGTATATATGGTATATTAACCAAATAGGGGTGGTATCCCACAGTGCGTCTGGACTACCGATGGTAAAAAGGTGAAGGCGGGACTGCTGAGCGTGGGGTCATGGGTTCGATTCCCAGGTCGGGCAAGAAAGGCCCGGAGTCTCAATGTACCCCTGTGCCTCGGTAAGCACGTTTTAAGGCAATGATCCTGCGTCTGACTTCCCTCTATTCGTAAATAAGAGGTGTATTTGACAAATTGAGACTTAGAATATGAAGGCTCTTAAAAATACGACAATTACCCCTCTGACTGATACATACTTATGCATTGCAGATAGCGACTCCACGAACATTCTCCGTTGAAAGCTAACGTCGTGGTTTCAGAAGAGCTAGGCATTATTTCATCTATAACGGCAGTGCCAAGCGGTCCCGATAGCAGCCGAGCTGACACGGCAGGAGCCGAGTACACACGAAAGGACCCGAAGACACTCCAAAACGTTTGAAGTCTTGTGTTAAGTAGAATTTAAGTAAATGTATATTGCGTTGTTATTTACCACTTAGCGTTCTGCTATATGTATAAGGTGTAAAGAGATCCATAGGTATGCAGTACATGGACATCATTTTAAGGCTACAAGAAATAGATGTAATCAGATGATACGCATTGCTAAACACCGTTCTTCCTCTTCTGCCGATATTTGGAAATTTCTTGGAACTCTTGGTATAGGCAAATCGCGACATGTAGGTCTTCCTCAATTGACTTAGACGATCTCAACCAGCATTTCTCCACTGTTTCTGTCATGGATCGTCTAACAAAACAACAAACTCTTACTCTAATTTTTGGTCTATCGCGTCCTCATACTTGATTTCTTGAGACTCTCCATCAACTCCAAAGCGGTGGGATGTGACAATATCACCCGTGGTATGATCTGGATCATCTACCCGTGATTACCCACATTATAAATTTTTCCTTGTACTCCGCGCAAAGCCTACGGTCGTCCCCTACCTAAGTTTTCCTCTCTTCCTATCGTCTTCCGTCCAATTTCTATCCTTCCCTTCCTATCCAAAGTGCTTGAGGCCTGTGTCCACCAATTTCTCCAACTTTGTTCATTGTAACTCAATGGGCAATAATGGGCAGTAAGCACTTTGTGATGGCATGGGAGTCTAGGGCTCCCTGAGGATGCTTATTTAAACTAGTTAGTAAGATAACAGCGTTCAGAAGGTATGTCATCAAAAATAACATTACAATTGCGAGCAATAGGTGTAGGATTTTCTGGAACTGTCACAAAAAGGTTGAGCAGACTACCCAGATTCGTAATCCACACGACTCTGGTCTTCTTTCGTCTCCCTCTCTGGTTACCTCGTCCTTGCAGGTCCCCTCACTTCTGTTCCATAGAAGCAACCACCTCCCTCGTTCACTCACTACAAGGCAAAATGGACCGTGGTGGGATCCAAAAGCCTGGCGATGGTTTTACAAGCTTAGGTCTCCAATAGGTTCTCACCTCGCTGTCTGCACCCGACAGGGAGGGTACACATCATATGAGATTTGTTTCACAATTCCCTTCCCCGATCATGTCAGACGATATAATTATAGCCTTTATCAAGGAAGTCCTCCTAAAGGACCCCAGATATACCCGCAGCCACTGTTTCCCGCTATTGTCCCGACCTCCATTGTTCCCAAGCCAAAGAGATATTCACCGAGGATATTCAAAGTGACCTTGAAGCCGTATCCGTATTCGCTGTCCATCGCTTACTTCGGTGCCCTCCCAACCACCTGCCATCCCAGCGCTGATGGCTACTGTAATCTCAGTTCCAACAACAGCCCCCACGCCCACTTTGGCTGTCACCCACCGCTTCAATCTGGTGAGTGCACTTCACGCAGTGTTCATTACTCTCACCAGTCACCGCTGACGCGATGGCGAAAGAGATCATTGCCTGCAATGGCAATGTTCGGTGACACATTGAAATCTTCTACGCGTACACTGTGGCAACGCAAGAACACAACAACCGACACTCACCTTCAACTAACCATGCATACGATGCCCCTGGCGACCGCTCTTCACCCCCCCCCCCCGTGCCTCAGCCTACGACTCAGCCCGCCATTCTGTCAGGGTGCTTATTGTCACGCATTGGGTCGAGCATGTCGCTGGCATCTGTGGGCTAGGACGTAAAGACGTGACACCAGCATCACGGACGCCATCGCTGAGATTCGATTTCAAGTTTCAACTGGAAGCTAGACCCCAGTGACGCAGGAGAAGCTCTTAGCGATAATGCCTCTTAGCCTCTTAGCTAGGGCAATCCCTAGCATAAGGTGGAATGCAGCCTGTCCTTACTTTACTTAGGTGACATTTTTACAGAGTGGCTCGTCATGTCGCAATCGGAAAGGACACCGTAGTACAGTACTGCATACTTATGGATCTCTCAAGGATAAGACTGGCGACGGTTTTACAAGGTTAGTGCTCTCCATTAGGTACTCACCTCCCCGATAGGGAGGGTAACTCATCCCGGGCCAATCTACCCGGGGAGTTAGGTCGTAGGGTTAACACTACCCCTTTATCTATAATAGTCCTCTTCCTCTTATCCAACCATGTCGGACGCTATGTTGATAGCGTTCGTCAGGGAGGTACTAATGAAAGACCCAGTCATTATCGCCAAATTGGCAGCAAACTCGCTGAAATATAGCGAGCTCCGTCTCTTGGCTCGGTTGCCGACTTCAGCGACGTCCTTGAGAACCCGCTTTCGTCGCCTTTGGTATCAACTTAGACGTTCCGGCACCATTGGTGGGTTTGACGACACGGTTGGCGCAGTGGCTGAGCGATGGACTGCTGCGCTGCGTGTCGCGGGTTCGATTCCCGCACGGAACAAATATTTGTATTGCCTACAGGTAGTTGTTCCGGGTCAGGCTGTTTGTGTCATGTGAGTTTTTAAATGTTTGTAAACGCACCGACGACGCTACAGGAGTAACTTCTAATGTAGGGCAACGTTTAAAAAAAAAAAAACTAAAAAAACTCATCCATTACAGAATCACTCACCTGTGCACTCTAGTGCGCGCACACGCACAATAAGGATCTTACTATAAAAACTTAAACACGGGTTTAACGTGTGTCCCGATCGCCCCGCGGACCTCCCGCGCCGTTTCCCCACCCCGTCCGCTAGCCACAGCGCCGGCGCCACTACTTCCGTCACGAGGAAAATACCCCCTCCACCCCCTGTGTTCATTCAGCACAAGGGGAAATAGACGGAAATTTCCAAGTGGTGAACCGAATTCAAAATCGGTTTCACCAATGCCAAGTCTACCCAACAGGGTATCAAAGTGACTGTCCCTACGTCTAAGGACTACAGGGAGCTCACTCGCGTACTCCGGCAGAGAGGTGTGTCTTTTCACACCTACTCCCTCCCGGAGGAACGCCAAACCCGGGTTGTCATCCGCAGGGTTCCTAAGGAAATCCCTGTCTCGGACATTAAGGCGGACCTCATCATCTGCCTAGCCTTTTCCCAACTATGTTGGGGTCGGCTCCCAGTCTAACCGGGTGCAGCTGAATACCAGTATTTTACATGGAGCGGCTGCCTATTTGACCTCCACAACCCAGTAAATGGGGAATACGATACCCCTTGGTGGTTGTCAAAATCTGACAACCACCAAGGGGTATCGTATTCCCCATTCCCATTCAGTGCTTCTGACGACCCGTAGCGACTGTCAAAGATCAACGAATGACAGCCAGGACCAACGGCTTAACGTGCTTTTCGAGGCACGGAGGGGTCTTGGTATGTAAAGATGGTCACCCATCCACGAACCAACCGTGGCAAGCGTTGCTTAACCTGACCAATCGACCCGTGCGGCTGTTTTTACTTAGCCACAAGCATTAAGGCGGACCTCGAGGCACAGAATATCCCTGTGTCCGACGTCCACCGCATGCACCGCGCCAGAGGGAAAGTCGCTTTTGACATGATCCTCGTTGTCTGTCCCCCTGTAGCTTAAGCACCACCCCATTTTTCAACTGAAGGCTATCTGTGGTCTCACAGGCCTTCTCATTGAAAAACCCCGCAAGAGCGGGGTCGTCGGGCAATGCCACCGTTGCCAACTATATGGCCACTCCCAGGCTCACTGCCACGCTAAACCCAGGTGCGTCAAGTGCCTGGACGAGCATGGCACTACTGACTGCCCCCGCACCAAAGACCGTTCTCTCTGCAAGGAACCCCCTAGCTGCGTTCTCTGCGGCGAATCCGGGCACCCAGCCAACTACCGTGGCTGCCCTAGGCCCCCCAAGTCGTCTTCCCCCAAACTGGCCAAGCGTGCAGACACCCGCCAACAAAGGGAAACCCCGTCCCAAAACCCCCTGGCCCAGCTCCCCGAGCGATTAAGCCCCCAAAGGCCTAGTCCTTGAAACCAGCTGAACCATCAGAGAGCTTTTCCCGCTCTCGTGGCAGCCTCCCAGCCACCTCCCCCGCCTCCGCCAGGGTGGACCCCCGTCTCTGCCCCCCCGCGCTACAAGCTGTGGCCGCCAAGGCTCCCACCCTCGCTCCTAAAGCTGCTCCCGCCGTTTCAGCCCCCCCTCCTCCCACCACCTCTACCCCGTCAGCAGGTCTTGATCCCTTCAACGTGATCAGCAGCACCTTCCTGACCTTCCTCATTCCCCGTGCCAAGCAAATGCTACTGGCCATGCTAATATGCTATAAGTGTCGAGAATATCACGATGCGCCGGGCGACCCGGAGCTCGAGCACCGGGAGCGCATCGGCCGGTACCATGCACACTGCGTCGTCTTCATCTCGAATACTAAACATATTACATCGTTACTGAGCGAATGCAAATTATATTCGCTCTTGCAAGTGACCGTGTCTTAGTCCTCGTACTACCTGACCCCCACACACACCTCACACATGCACTCATTTATGACGACACGGTTGGCGCAGTGGCTGAACGATCGAGTGCTGCGCTGCGTGTCGCGGGTTCGATTCCCGCACGGAACAAATATTTGTATTCATGCACTCATTTATGACGACACGGTTGGCGCAGTGGCTGGGCGATCGACTACTGCGCTGCGTGTCGCGGGTTCGATTCCCGCACGGAACAAATATTTGTATTGCCTACAGGCTACAGGTAGTTGTTCCGGGTCTGGCTGTTTGTGTCATGTGAGTTTAAATGTTTGTGAACGCACCGACGACGCTACAGGAGTAATTCCTAGTGTGGGACAACGTTTTTTTTTAAAAAAAAATAAAAAAACTCATACATTACAGAATCACTCACCTGTGCACTCTAGTGCGCGCACACGCACAAATAATGTTCAACATAAGTAAATAAGTAGGTTAATTTAAATTGAATTTTAGTTTATAATATTAATTGTTTTTATTATTTTTAAAGTCTGTACTTTTACTGTTTATTTTATTACCATATAATATTTTTTACGAGTTCCCAAATTTTATTATTATTATAATGTAGTACATACCTATTCTCTATGGCGACTAGCATAAATTCTATTTTTGACGTTTATAAGTGCCTATTTGAAATAAATGATTTGACTTTGAAACCAGAAACAATGAACGAAGCCGCGCGAAAAAACGCGAAGTTGGCGTGGTTTGAACTGTCAAAATATCAGCCTTGACAACCGTACGTGGTTTACACGTGGTAAGGTTACGCGGGGAATAATAAAGGTTATTATAGTATTACCCATTCATGTCTATCTAGTGTGGAGTCCACAAGTTAAAATATTAAAATTACTTTATGATTTTTTTTAACGATAACTTAAGGAGTAGGTAACTAGTTTATTTGTATTAGTTTTAAGGACATGTAAAAATAATTTGGTCAATAAACGATCTATTGTTATTATTTTAAAAATGACTTTGTCTTATCTCGGAACCTTAGGGGTCCAGGTCATTTGGAAGGCGTACGAGTCCCGAAGCAAACACACACTTTTAAATGATGAGGAGGCACCAACTCTAACACTATGCAAATGCGTCCAAGGATAAGGGGGTAACATTTCTGTGGTGCTTATGAGGAGTGGAGACTGGAAATATATTCTACGGCTATCAGGACCATCCCGGAAGTACGGTCGGAAAATCCTTCGCATTGTGAATGAAATCTGTTATGCAAAGGAGTGTGGTGTATTTATCGAAACAGAAAAAAAACAGGTTTTTAAAAATAGAACATGGAATGGAAGATATTCTTGAGAAAAGTTATAGGTTTTTTAACATCACGCTACGACCCTTAAGAGAGCAAAAAGAAAAAAAAAACCGGCCAAGTGAGAGACGGACTCGCGCCCCCCCCCCCCCAAAAATTATTGTTTTTTGGGGGGGGGGGGGGGGGGGTTCTATTTTTGTGTGAAAATCTTATTGCGGTTCACAGAATACATCTACTTACCAAGTTTCAACAGTACAGTTCTTATAGTTACGGAAAAAAGTGGCTGTGACATACGGACTGACAGACACACAGACAGACAGACTGACATGACGAATCCATAAGGCTTCCGTTTTTTGCCATTTGGCTTTGGAACCCTAAAAACAAGTTGCACTCCAGAAGTGCTGGCAGAAGTGAAAACCTGAATATAAACGTTGTGCATTTTTGTTATTTTGGAATGCGGTCTACTCTCCCTGCGTCTTACGAATTTTCGATCGAGTTTAACACTTTTTACCCATCACAACAAAAATGTACAACGCCGCTAAAGAAGTTTTCAACTGAAAGAACGCGAAAACGAAGTAATAGCGCAGGCACACAATGTTTCTCTTGAATGAAATTGAAAAATTTCGACAAATCTAAATTCTTGAAAAAAATCAATAAATTCTGTGGTGTTAAGGTAAAAGGGGATAAGTCATTAATTTTGAAAAACGAGTTAGTTTTAAAATTCGATACTAAACATTACTAAGTATCGAATTTTAAAACTAACTCGTTTTTCAAAATGAATGACTTATCCCCTTTTACCTTAACACCACATAATTATCGTCTTAGATAGTGCAAACTAAGTTATTGCCTTCAGGTAGACACGAATTATAGTCGGTCTAATATTTTTTTACTCTTAGTCGATTGATTTAGTCTAATATATTCGTCCCGCCATCTCCTTCTCGGCCTACCGCGATGGAATCGTGCATTTAGTGGGACCCAATCGGTGGTTCTTTTAGCCCAATTGTCATCTGACATGCGGCAAACATGTCCGGCCCAGTCCCACTTTAGTTTAGCGGCTGTGTGGGAAAAGGAGAGGGTGGTCTTTGTCCTGCAGTGGGACAATTATACAGGGGGTCTACTCCGAAGTAGTATCAGCCGAATGTTCGGCCGTTTCCTGCTACGAAGTTACTATTTGGTTCGGTCGGTCCCGATCCTACACTCCTACACTCTTTCGAATATTTACTATGGTCCCGACCCAACTGAGCCGATCCGAACTTTTTTCGCATTTTTCAATAATATTCGGTTCGGCCCTGTGTCGGTCCGATCCGAATATTCGCACTTAGCACTTCGGAGTAGACCCCTAGGTTAGGTAGACGTTGAAGTAGTAGATATTTTAATTTGTCGCACCTATTAAATTCCATCCAGTAGGTACACATATTGTGGTGTGTTAGGACTTCCACGCAAACGAAGTCGCGGGCAATATTTTTCTATTCCGCTCCCATAAGCTATAGTATTAACTTTAATATGCTGTGGACTTCCTCTATAAACAGATTCTGTGAAGTGGAAAAACCTTCTATCAATTTAACAATTTGTTATCCTTATTTCTTTAATATAATTAGTAACTTTATGAGTCATCGTCTGCCTAACCTTTACCCAACTATGTTGGCGTCGGCTTCCAGTCTAACCGGATGCAGCTGAATACCAGTATTTTACATGAAGCGACTGCCTATCTGACTTCCATAACCCATGTTGTTAGACATGTTTATACAAATAAATGCATCTTTATCTGTGCTATGGCCAGGAGATGTAGTCAACTTCTGGAGGGAGGTGGGCTGGTTGGAATAACCACCGCCGGCCGCCTTGGCCCACGCACAAGTCATAGTCATAATTAGCCTATAATGTTTCCACTGCTGGGACACAGGCCTCCTCGGTGAGAGGGAGTGGGCCGTAATCCACCACGCGGGCCCAGTGCGGGTTGGTTAGATGTCACATGTCTTCAAAATTTTTGGTTCTAGGACATGCCATGACATGCATGTGTTACGCAATCAGGGTGAAGGACTAAGTTCGGAAACCAAACCCATAACATAGAATATAATTCATCATCTGCCTAGCCTTTTCCCAACTATGTTGGGGTCGGCTTCCAGTCTAACCGGATGCACCAGTATTTTACATGAAGCGACTGCCTATCTGACCTCCACAACCCAGTTACTGGGTAATACGATACCCCTTGGTAAGACTGGTTGTCAGACATTCGGGCTACTGACGACCCGTAACGACTGTCAAAGATCCACGAATGACAGCCGGGACCAACGGCTTAACGTGCTTTCCGAGGCACGGAGGGGACTTGGTATGTGAAAATGGTCACCCATCCACGGACCAACCGCGGCAAGAGTAGCTTAACCTGATTGATCGACCCGTGCGGCTGTTATTACTTAGCCACAAGCCCCTCTAATATAATTATACTGCGCTATTAGTAGATGTAGGCTACTTTTTGATCGTAGCACGATCCCGTGGGATAATTACCGCCATCCACGCCGGCGAAGCCACAGACAGAAGTTAGTCCTAACTAATATTATGAATGCGAAAGAAGTTTGTTTGTTTTTTTTAATTTTTTATTAACAATGGGCTCACTCTTGACCTCAATCCAGCCCAGAGGCAGGGATGAGATCTACGGTGGAACGAGCTTGCCCAGAAGAAGCCTATTCACTCTTGCCCTGAAGAGATTAGGGTTGTTGTTTGTTACCTATTCACGCCTAAACCACGGCCAGCAACGGCTGACAAAGTATAGGTATATACAAAATTCCATGATAATCGGTTGATCATCATGAAATTTTGTATACAGGGTGGCAGGGACATCGACGCACAAACTGTAACCATGAATTCAGCACATGATTCTAGACCACCCTAGCGTAGAAATTTTTCGTCGGTTATAAAAAAAGAAACAGCCGTTTTATAGAAAAGTGCAATACCTACGCGGTCAAAATGTATGGAAGAGCATTTTTTTTTTTTAATTATTGACGAAAATTTCAACTCTACGGGGTCCAGAATCATGATTATGCTGAATTCAAGGTTACAGTTTGTGCGTCGATATCCCTGCCATCCTGTATACGTTGAATTTTGTATATACGTTGGGTATAGAAAAGGACATGGTTACCTTTCATCCAGAAAAAAAAAACGGGTTGCACTCCGGGAGTGCCGGCAGAAATGAAAACTTGAATATTAACGTTGTACATTTTTGATATTTTGGAATGCGGTCTACTCTCCCACCGTCTTACGAATTTTGGATCAGGTCACGTGTCCTGACGCGAGCTCCGTCTTACGAATTTACGATCAGGTCACGTGTCCTGACGCGAGTTTAACATTTTTTACCCATCACAACAAAAGTGCACAACGCTGCTAAAGAAGTTTTCACTTCAAATACTATTCCCGAGGAAAAGAACAATAACTTTTGACAGTCACAATTTCTTTAGGACGCTAGATGGCGCTACGTGTCTTTCGAATCATGATTGAACTATGACCCGACTTTCTGAGCAGTATTCTAATAAAAGTACTAGTGTAGCATGAATTCACGATAGTATTTCAATCATTAATATTATGCTTTTAATAGGACTTGAATGAAATTTGGCACGCAGATAGTTTATAAGCTTCATTAATACATAGGATACTTTTTATCTCAGTAATACATTTCCGTGGGACAATTTCCGACCTCTACGCGGAGAGACGAAGCCGCAGACAAGCAAGTTAACTATAAGGAAAACATTTAATTAGACACAAAATATGCGTGTCTTTGTTATTTATACATGACTAGATATAACTGTATATAGTAATATTGTAGTTATGACGTTGTTCTCATTCCGATGACTCGTTTTGATTTCATTTATTGCAAAACGCCGCTCGAGGTGAGTGGTTCGCGGGAAGATCTTACCAAAAAGGTCGTGATTCTAGTGAAATGAGTGCCAAATAGTTAAAAAAGGTGTGTGTTCGTCAAAATGTTTGTGTATAATGTAGTTTTAATTGCTCTTGGTAAGTTTTTATTTGTTTATCTTTAAGTTATAAAAATGAATCGCTGAATGTGTTGCTAAGCGCAAATCTCGAGAACAGCTGAACCGATTTCGCTAATTCTTTTTTAAGAATATTCCTTGAAGTAAGAGGATGGTTCTTACGGAAAAAAATAATGTAAGAAAGTTGCTTCACGCGGACGAAGTCGCGGGCAAAAGCTAGTTATAAATGAAAACAAACAATTTTTTAATTACTGACAAACATTTTTTTTGAGAGCATTGGTGACCATCGGCAACGGCCTCGACGCACGAGTTTGTAGGTCGTGGTTTCGAACCCCGAAAGGCTTTATTTTGTGTAAGAAGAAAGAAAGAAAGAAAGTACGTTTATTTGCGGTAAACATGACGCATAAAAAGAACACCAACGCAAAAAAAAACCAGTTGGAGGGAAAACATGCGTCACATCCACGCAAAACGTCTTTCATCACCACTGCTCTCAAAACGGTGAAGGAAAACAATGTGAGGAAACCGATATGTCCTAGAACCAAAAATTCGAAGACATGTGATATCTACCAACCCGCACTGGGCCCGCGTGGTGGATTACAGCCCACTCCCTCTCGAAGAGAGGAGGCCTGTGTGCCAACAGTGGGAATATTATAGGCTGATTGTGCATTTTTTTTGTATTTAATTATTATGTATTGTCCACTGCTGGGCAAAGGTCTTCACGATAACTTCCCATTATCCTTTGCCGGTCAACCGGATATTTGAAGAATAAACCACTTTTATTCCTCACATAAAGGTTATCTGAGAGTTTATCTGGTTTGACTGCTAATAAGTATCTACAAAATAAATGTCAATACGCTATATTTATCCTTATGCTAAAAACCAACCGAATAATTTTAGATAACCTATAGGTACTAAAAACAAAATCAAAAGTCAGTGCATTGAGGAAAAAAAAACTATTAGCAAAAAAGAAATGAAAATTCGCAAGTCGTTTATTTTCTCGATTCTATCGTTTAAAACACCTAAATATAAGGTTAAAAGCATTAAGTGTTTTTTGTTTCCGATCAGCCGTTTGTCGTAAAAATTATGTCGAAGAGAAAAAGTGCTCGGGACTTGGGGCATCCCGACTCGGACAGGTTAGGTATAATGTATGTATACTGAAAGATTTGAAATTTTTCTTCTAATTCGAACTACACTGAGAATCAGCACTTTTGGAACGTCATCTATATCTATGTATCTATATATATAAAATTCAAAGTCCTGACTGACTGACTGAGACATCAACGCACAGCCTAAGCCGCTGGTCCTAGAGACATGAAATTTGGAGGGTGTGTTTTTCGTGAAGAGTAGGTATCCATTAAGAAAGGGTTTTTCGAAATTCCACCCCTAAGAGGGTGAAATGGGTTGATTTTGTTGGTATGAAAAATCTTATTCTTTGAGTTAATAAACTTTGCACGAATATATCTAAGTAAATTATGAAGCTTGCCATTTTTTGTTTTTAGAAAGTACCCCCTAAAAGGGCATTGGGTGGTTTTAAAGTTCGTATGGAAGAATTTCTCGGAAATCTACCCCTGACGGGCTGAAAAGGGGTAGTCAATTTTACAGGGGAGGATTTTACAGCGTGGCTTGATTAACTCGAAAATTGGTATAAATAATCTCCGAGTCAAGTTGTCATGAACACAACCCAAACGATTTTTCTAAATTCATCCCCTAGGGGGTCCCCCAAAGCGGGGATACAGTTTATATGAAAAATCTTATTCATTAGGTTAGTAAAGTTGAAAATTGGCAAGAATACTCACCTAAGTAGGTAAGTAGTAAAGTTTATCATTATAAGTTTTCCAAAACTACCCCACAAAGGGGATATAGGGGTGTTAAAGTTTGTGTGGAAGAATTTGAACGCGCGGTCCCGAAACTCAGTGGACCAAAAATAACTAACATGTCTCAGGGTGTTTCGAAAATCTACCCCTAACAGCTTGAAAAGTGGTAGTTAATTTTACAGGGGAGGATTATAATGCGTGTCTTGATTAAATCGAAAATTATTATAATTTATAATCTGTGAGTCAAGTTATGAATACATCCCAAACGATTTTTATAAATTCCACGTTTTAAGTAGGTAATAAAGTTTATTCAGTATTCATTTATTCATCAAATATATAAGCTAACAGCTTACACCAAATCGCTTATATCTATGCTAATTTTACAAAATTACATTATAATTATAATTAAAACTTCTTAGACTAAACAAAATAAATAAAAATAAAGGCAAAAAAAAACGGAGTAACATAAAATATGTAAACAAAAACAACCTTAAACTTAAAATTAGAAACTAAACAATTATTATTTCTTCATATTTAAATAATTAAACACATGTTTAGCGACTGTCCATTGAGAGACTTTATTAATAAATAAATGGACAGTCAGTCCATCAAAAAAAAAAAAGTCAGGAATAGAGGGGGGGGGGGGGTATTCATTAAAATAATAATAATAATAATATCCCTGGACATTGAATTTTTTTTTCAAAACTACCCCTCAAAGGGGGACATAGGGTGTTGAAGTTTGTGTGGAAGTAATTGAATGCACGGTCCAATTAACTCGAAACTCAGTATTATTACTTTTGACACAAAATAATTAATAATAAGTATGTAAAGTGGTCGAAAATTGACCTGGATTTGAACCTGAAACTGTATGTCACATTTTCACACTTAAACTACTGAACTTCTGATTTGGTCAAGAGATAGGTGGCGTCCTGGGGAAGCACATACTTTTTATCCTGGTAGCACGTTCCCGTGGGATAATTTCCGACATCCACGCGGGCGAAGCCGCGGGCAGAAGCTAGTAATTACATAAGACAATATGTCCGCCCTTCACCACTTCCTAGTGCTTTCGCTGGGAAGAAGTGGCGCAACAAACTCCCCAGCAGCTCAGCTATCTGTTCATTTAGAAGAACTTCATTCTATAAAATAGTAAGTAATTAACATTACGATACACAAAACATTACATTACATTGGCTTGTGGCTAAGTAATAACAGCCGCACGGTTCCGGGTTAAGCTACGCTGCCGCGGTTAATCCATGGAAGGTTGACCATCTTTACATACCAAGACGGGGCACGGAGGGGCCGTGCCCCGTAAAGCACGTTAGCCGTGGGTCCGGGCTGTCATTCGTGGATCTTTGACAAGTTGCTCAGCAACCCAAAAGTCTGACAAGCAGTCTCACCGAGGGGTATCGTATTACCCAGTCACTGGATTGTGGAGGACAGATAGGCAGTCACTCCATGTAAAATACTGGTATTCAGCTGCATCCGGTTAGACTGGAAGCCGACCCCAACATAGTTGGGAAACGTCTAGGCAGATGATGAGCTCCTACACGCCAGTATACCAACAAAAGTAGTGAAAACTATTTTTTTTTGTTTTTAAAATAACTTTGCCCCACACTAGGAATTTCACCTGTGTCGTGGGTGCGTTTAGCAGACATATAAACTCACATACACAAACAGCCAGACCCGGAACAACTAATTATTGTAGGTCATACAAATATTTGTTCCGTCGTGCGGGAATCGAACACGCGACACGCAGCGCAGCAGTCAATCGCTTAACCACTGCGCCAACCGTGCCGTCTAATTAGCCTATAATGTTCCCACGGCTGGGACACAGAGCTCCTCTCCGTGAGAGGGAGTGGACCGTAAAGCTGCTTTCAGACTATGCTATACTATAGTGCCATATAGTATACAGGATGGCAGGGACATCGACGCGCAAACTGTAACCATGGATTCAGCACATGAGTTTAGTTTAGACCACATAGCGTAAGAAATTTTTCGTCGGTTATAAAAAAAAAATATTGTTGTTCCATACGTTTTGACCGCGTAGGTATTGCACTTTTACATGAAACAGATTTTTTTTTATAACTTCACTTCTCATTACAGAGAAGGAGTGATCATTGATCAGCCCTTGCTTGGTCGTTACCATAGAAATGTAAACAACACTTCTTTCCTATATCTATGGTCGTTACGACTTCCTCACGATGTTTTCCTTGCTATGATTCAGACATGACTAAAAGAATAACCTACAAACACGTAATTATTACTTGGAAAAGTCAGATATTTGCTACTATAACAGCTTTTCAACCTAAAAACCAATTGGTTTATAGACCTATTGGCAACCATCATCTATCTGCCCAGCTTTTTCCCAACTCTGTCGGCGTCGGCTTCCAGTCTAACTGGATGCAGCTGAATACTAGCATTTTACATGGAGCGACTGCCTATCTGACCGCCACAACCCAGTTACTGGGTAATACGATAAACCTTGGTAAGACTGGTTGTCAGACTTTCGGGTTTCTGACGACCTGTAACGACTGCAAAAGACCCCAAAAGCCGGGACCGCGTGTTTTTCGAGGCACCGGAGAGATCTTGGTCACGCATCCACGGACAGACCGCGGCAAGTGTAGCTTAACCTAATCGATCGAGCCGGGCGGCTGTTATTACTTAGACACAAGCCAACCAGCACCAGGAAACCCTCAAAGTAAATACTAACTTTTGTTTTCAAAGAAATTAGGTAATATTGAGGAGTAAAATAAAAACACCAATTTGATTTTGACATTAGGTATTTATCTCGGAAACGGCTGAACCGGTTTAGGTGAGACAGCCTGTATTGAGCAGGTTCTCAGCTGACCGTCTGATTAGTTTTGAGTAATTTTCCTTGTATTTTATATTGCTTATTAACAGTGAGTGTTACAAATTAACACTAATTATAAATTTTTGTTTTGGGTTGGAAATCATTAAATGACGTCTACCGCTCTGGGCGGAGCGGGAGGGCGTGTCAGAACTTACTGACTATTTAGTGTTAATTTATAACACACATAAGATTTACATTATATAAGCTAACATTTAAAAAGTATGTACATGTGAAACAATAAGCAAAAGAATCATAGTGCATCATAAAAGTTGTCCGCATCGCTGTCAACAGGAACAGTGCCCAAAAGGCTGGCAGCATTGCCACGTTGTATGGCGATGCTAATTCTTTGGCCAAGCAACAGGCCAGCCCTCTGGTCACGTAAAGAGTAGACTAACCGCTTGGCGATATCTCGAAAAACCAAGCGGGCACTCGGACCCCATGGCCCTAGTGTTTCGACCCCAAACGGCTCGAACATATAACTCCCAATCAGGTTGGAATATTTTCGCCGTTTGAGGTTTTCTGCACCAGCAGCAGCCGCTCCAGCACACACTAATCCTACTAATATTATAAACGTGAAAGTTTGTATGGATGTATGGATGTTTGTTACTCTTTCACGCAAAAACTACTGAACGGATTTGGATGAAATTTGGCACACATATGGTTTATAACCAGGATTAACATATAGGATACTTTTTATCCCGATATTCCCACGGGATCGAAACTTATGCGGGTGAAACCGCGGGGCGCAGCTAGTAATTGTATAAATTTAAAGTGAGTCTACCTGTTGGTATCAGGGGGCCTACTTTGTAAACCCGTCAACGAAGAAAAAAAAAATGAAAAAGTGTTTATTCACATAAATAATTAAGAAGAAGAATAAATAAAGAAAGAAACTTGTTTTAGGAGGTCAGTGATGTCACCACTGACCTCCTAAAACAAGTACCCTGGACTAAATATGTACCCTGGAAAAATATACGAAATGACAGTTGTTTTTTGTGCCGATTCAAAGCGCCCCGCTCGAGTGTCTCAGGAACTAAAATTGACACACTGTTGCAAATGGCCGTCGTGTTGTTTTGTTACGTCTCTGATGGTGTAGGTCTAAATCGTAGAATTCTTGACTGTTTTGTGCATTTTGTGTTTACTACGAGATATTTAGAACATTTTTATCATGAGAATATGCGAATTTTATAAAACTCACTATCAAAAATATTAGTTCCACAGACGCTCACGTTGTTATCAGCGCCAAAATGGCGAAAATCATATGACTTCGTTTTGTCATCGATAGTATGATGTCCAGCGTGCTTGTATAATATAGGTCAGTGCGTTACATCCACAAAACGAGGTCGGAATCTACTCAAAATGCATAGCTTGATGTTTTGTTTTTTTAACCATTTATGTACACACATATACAAGGTGGGCCAAAAAAAGTCATCCGATTTTGTTTGGCTCTCTTTTTTTTCTAAATGAACAACTTCGATTCTGTTTTTTGATTATGTTTATTTGAACCTTTAGAATTTTATTGGTCAAGTCGAGAAGATTATATCGGCCAAATGGGCGCCGTCACAATTGATTGCCATACGGGCTCGTTTTATGGCATTTTTCATCACTTCGGCGAGAACTTCGGGCGACAGATTCTCGCACTCGTGTCGAATGTTGTCCTTGAGGGCTTCCAGAGTCTCGGGCTTGTTCACGTTACACGGGACTTCAAAAAACCCCACAAAAAAAGTCTGGAACGCTTAAATCGGGCGATCTTGCGGGCCAGTGCAAATCGCCAAACCGAGAGATGAAGCGACCCGGGAACGCTGCCTTCAGAATATCGGTTGTGGCTCGCGCAGTGTGTGCCTTTGCTCCGGCTTGTTGGAACCACATGTCCCTCAGTCCTAATTCGTCCAATTGCGGCAGAAAAAACTCGGTCAACATGGCCCTATAGCGCGCATCGTCCGTGTTGTCGTTTGGCCAGCGGCATTCTCGAAAAAAAATGGCCCGATGACTCCTCCAGCGTGAACAGCGCACCATGCAGTCACTTTGAGCGGGTGTAATGGCTCCTAGTGCATCACTCGTGGATTTTCGGTGCCCCTGAAGCGATAGTTTTGTTTGTTCACGTACCCGCTGAGGTGGAAATGAGCCTCATCGCTCATTATGATTTTAGTCGAAAAATCGCCCACTTCTTCCTCGAGATTGAGGATGCCTTGGGCGTAGGTTACGCGCGTTTGGCGGTCTGCAGGCAGCATCTGATGCACGGACTAGACTTTGTACGGGAAAAAGGTCGTGCGCAGGTCTTTGACCAAAATTCGCCTTAGGGACGTCCGGCTGATGGCTAATTGCGTGTCACGGCGTCTGGTCGATGTTTCCGACATCATTTCGACATCATCGGCAACATCGCCGATATTCTCGGCAGAACGGGCGCTCCGGGGCCGGCCACTCTTGGCAACGTCTCGTGTGGTCTCATACTATTCAAGGTTGGAGAGGCCAAACGGCGCAGTGTTTGCGCAGTCGGTGTCGGACGGCTGGGGAATCGGTGACGGAATTCGCGCTGCACCAACACCACAGACGAATAGTTACGCAAAAAAATAGACACGATTATTTCGCGTTATTGGGGAGTGTATCGCTCCATAGCTTGTTCACTTGTATTCTGCATCTGTCTAGTCCACAAATGTCAAAACAGATTAGACATTGGCGGCCATTTGCAAAAATGAGAGCATCTTCCAATAGGGTGATTTCTTTTGGCCCACCTTGTATAAACAGACAAGAAAAACAGAACAGAAAAAAATAGGTACAGTGGTGAAGCTTATTTCATAAGAAATCTCATCCAGCCAGTTCCAGCATACCTGCGATAGGACAATGGATAGAGAGATGTAGGTAGGTAGCGTGACAAAAAAATAATACATAAAAACAAAAACAATTCACTTAAAAAAACTAAATAAAAATTATGAGAATATACTAACTAACATAACTACAAATACTCGTAAACATAAGTACATACATACTTCTAAAATAAATATCACTAAAAAATAATAAATACATACACAACTATGATGAAGTGGACAGTAACTCTTCTTTTAAAAACTGCAACAGTTTGGCAGTCCCTAATGTCAGGCGGTAATGAATTTCATAACCACACCGCGTGCTCTGTGAAGGAGTAGGAGTAGAATTCGGTGGAGTGTGGAGGGGACTTGAGTAGTTTTTAAGATGCGACTTGCAAGGTGCATCAGGACGGGCGTAGGAAAAACGCTCCCGCAGATAGGATGGTTTTAGGTTTGATGATTCAGATCGTTGTATACGTACCTACTACTTACTGTGACGATAATTTCTACATTATGAAGTTTAATTTTGAATATTTCAGCCATATCTTCAGCCGTGAGTTCAGCCGTCAGGAATCTTGCTTTGATTTCGACTTGCAGGTAAAAAATTATGTTAATTACCGGTGAGCACTCATACTTTCGACCTCTAACGACTTTCGGGCTTCCTTGCTTACTACCTAGGTATTCTACTAACGTCTTACTAGAATGCGCAAACTAAGTCTGCAGTACTGCACGCTGTCAAAATCGGAAATTATCGTTTGCCGCCATCTCGACGTTTATGTCAAGTGTCAAGAGAGTGTACTGTGTTCCGTGCTTTCTAAAATATTCGCCATCATTATGACGAATGTGATTACAAGTGCTGGCAGGGATATAATAGTCTTGAAGTTCAAACACGCGCGCAGACTTAGCTTGCGTGGACACTTTAACAGTGCTGCGACATTTATTTTTTAAATGTCACGGCATCATGCTCAGATAAGAGCCTTTTGTCCTCCTATAGGACTTTCTGTTTCATTATTCTTTTTTTTACTTAAAAAAATATATAATTTTGTTTTTTATTTTTGACTGTGTTTAGTTTAGTTTGTGATCTTCCTGTAGTAAATAAATACTTTTTCTTTCTTTCTTTACTTACTTTCTTCTGTGCAAAGTGGTATCTTACTCATTAACTGGGTTGTAGAGGTCAGATAACGTAGTTGGGAAAAGGCAGTGTAGATAGGGACTCATACTGCCGCACTAGGGTTTCCGATCCACGTTGCTCAACAACGTAAATAACGCAATGAATGTTGTTGAACTGTCAAAATGAAGCCGTTGCTACTGACAGTGTGTTACGCAGTTACCCCGCAGCCATTTTTTTTGTGAACCGACGAAAAATTTCTAGAATCATGTGCTGAATTCATGGTTACAGTTTGCGCGTCGACGTCCCTGCCACCCTGTATGTTTACCACGAGAGAAGACTTAAATATTAAATAAAACCCTCTATTTCTGCTTAAATAATTATATTATAATACATTGTACAGACGACAGCACATCAAGCTACTACAATCTGTCAAAATTATTTATTAGATTTTCAACTTTATTGTTAAAGCATTAAGGTTCAAGGTTGATTGGTAAAATTTGACAGTTTCGGGTAGCTTGACCTGCTGGCGTCTGTACCTTTATATTCTACTCTATCTACTTTCCAGAGCAAACGAGTTCACTTGTCTGGATGGCACATGCATCAGCTCTGGTGCAGTGTGTGATAACTACTGGGACTGTCCTGACGGCTCCGACGAAGCGTCTTGCTATTCAAGTAGCAACTCGTAAGTAATACATACTTCCTTTTCAACTGATTGTAGAATCTTACTCGCTCAAGTGACACGGAACATCCGAAAAAACAAAATGAATGAGGTCATCTGTCATTATAACCGCACCGCTCCAGTGCAGTAAGACAGCTTTTATATTTAAGCGACTTTTAGCATCGCGACAGTCGCGCAACAGACGCGCGACCGTCTCCCAGTCAGAATTTCATATTATATACAGAAGGCTAAGTTATAAGAGCCGCACGGGTCGATCGATCAGGTTACGCTACGCTTGCCGCGGTTGGTCCGTGGATGGGTGACCTTCCTCCGCGTACGCTCAGTCGGCGATGAGCTGGAGTACTATCAAAACCAGGAGCAACAATGTCTCCCCGTCGGAATCCATTTTTTTTAAATGAAGTGCGCACTGATCTAAACCGCGGCGCGGCGCGGCAGCCGCGATGTTATCGCGCGGCTGTTCTTATAGAATCAAAAGTCATTCATTCAAATTAGGCTGAGAATCAGCACTTTTCAAACGTCTCAATTACAAAAGACAGTCCCCCAAAACACTCGCCCTTCACCACTTCCTAGTGCTTTAGCTGAGAAGAAGAAATGGCGCAACAAACTCCCCAGCAGCACAGCTGTTTGTTCAGTTAGAAAATAAATTATGTGAAGGCATCTGCTTCTGCCGCGCCGTGCTAAAAAGCGGCCTTACGGCCCGGCACCGCCTCGGAAAAACCCACTATACCTTAAATCATCAATTCAGATAATTTAAGTAAACAAAGAAATGTCACTGTCAAAATGACAGGACAGTGGTGCACAACAATTTAACATATTTTTTTTTCTATCTTTTAAATATTACAGTTAACTATTTATATGAGCTATGCAAACAAAATACCGCATCCGAACAGGACCGCTAGGCGTAGGCCTCCCTAAATCGCCGTATTTCAAAATCCAACACGTGGCAAATGTCTTGCCTGGAAGGAGCTTACTCCTTACGATATGAATCTATGAACCTTCTTCAATTCTTCCCACTGTCACTGCTGATATGCCTAATAATATAGCTGTTTTGGCAGCACATTCTCCTAAAGACCAGTGTTCGTTATCAGGCCAATTCTTGTATGTCTGCTTGTAGACATTCATCACCATGAGTTTTTCAGTGGCACTCAGAGATTTTCGAGGCCGCTTTTTGACAGGCGACAAACTGTCGGTGGCGGCCTTCGAGGTACCCGGCTGGGGCTCCATTTGTCAATTAACAAATAAAACTTAACAAAAACAAGGAAATATAACAAGATGAAACACTTCACACGATGATAATAAAGCACAATTATTAACAAACACGCAGCGAATAGTATTATCGGGGGAAAGAAAACGAATGTATTGAAAAGACGCGACTTTGTCATTATGTCAAACGAAATTTGAAAATGTTGGGAACGCCTGTAGTGTTACCAGTATCATAAAATATTTTGTACCACAATATTTTCTTTTTTTAATAACTTTGTTTAACACCGAAAACATATTAAAATTAACACGGTATGATACTTTTTTAATTATTATTTCTAAAATCAGTATTTAAAAGCAAGTCTAACCTTGTTTTCCGCCATTTTATGTGAAACACCACTAAGACGATATTTTTTTGATCTGTTAACACCTTTGTTTACATAAATTATCTGAATTGATGACTTAGGGTATAGCTAGTCGCCAACGCGTCGCTCGCCGCTGGCACGCCACCGGTGAAAAAATCAAACTTCTAGCCAACGCAATCAAAAGATACAGCCGTTTGTGCCGCAAATCGACACTCGCAAGGGAATCAAAACCTACAGGGTACTTCCCGTGAATTCAGAATCTTGATATTTGGTACGAAGCAACGTCTTATAGCACAGATAAAGGAAACATTGCGAAAACCGTAAATTTTTAGTTACATCTATAATAAAAATATTTTTTATAATTTTAAATTGTACGGAACCCTCGGTGCGCGAGTCCGACTCGCACTAGTTTTGTATGTCGCCGGTATTTTTACCGGATAAAACCACCGCGGTGTTCCACCTCTGCCTATGGCCGGGGGAGCGGGATTCGCATATTAAGCATTCACCGATCCCACTGCTGGGACACAGGCAACCTCTCCGTGAGAGGGTGTGGGCCTCAATCTACCACGCGGGCCCAGTGCGGGTTGGTAGATGTCACATGCCTTCGATTTTTTGGTTCTAGGACATGCCGGTTTCCTCACGATGTTTTCCTTCACCGTTTTGAGAGCAGTGGTGTGAAATTATTTACATAAAGTAAATCGCCTGTCTGGGTTCGAACCCTCGACCTTAACTCGTACGTTACCGTTACCACTGGGCCACCACTACTGAGCTCTACCTTACCTGACTTAAAAAAATATTCTTTTTCCAGAAACCACAGTGCTACAGGGTCTCATGAGAGGTATAGAAGACAGACGTCATGTGGGTAAGTGCAAAATGTTATCTACGTAATCTACGCTTCGAAGGTCTATCTTGTGTTTCAAGCACATACTTTATTAAGAGCGTCCCAGAAGTCATAGGCCAAGTTATAATAGTTATCAGAAAAATATAAAAAAAAAACTCAAACTACCCGCCGAACTCGCATTGTTCATTTTTATTTCAGAACGAGTCAAAGTATTAATATTATTATTTGGTTCGGCAAAAAGTGACATTTTCTTCCAAACTGTAGCAGTTGGTTTTACGTTTTAGGCAAGAGTTTACAGAAACATTACTTATTCAGGATCTCATAACAAAACCAAAACAATTAAAAAGTTAAGATATGTAGCAACAGGAGTGAAAAGACAGGGTGCAGATTTTCTCGATTTTTATTCCAATTATTTTTAAAATACACGACTTTGATTTTGGAAGTGAAAACTTCTTTAGCAGCGTTGTGCACTTTTGTTGTGGTGGGTAAAAAATGTTAAACTCGCGTCAGGACACGTGACCTGATCGAAAATACGTAAGACGGAGCTCGCGTCAGGACACGTGACCTGATCGAAAATTCGCAAGACGGAGGGAGAGTAGACCGCATTCCAAAATATAAAAAATGCACAACGTTAATATTCAAGTTTTTTTATATTTTTCGGATAACTATTATGACTTGGCCTATTACCCGATTCCGGCATGACGTCGACGGCTGGGACACTCTGTATACTGTAATTATAAGTATAAGCATAGCATAATCAGTTTATAATGTTCCCACTGCTGGGACACAGGCTTCCTCTCTGTGAAAGGAAGTGGGCCGTAATCCACCACACGGGCCAGTGCAGGTTGATCGATGTCACTTGTCTTAGAATTTTTGGTTCTAAGACATCATCGTATCGATGTTTTCCTTCACCGTTTTGAGAGCAGTGCAGGGGGTCTACTCCGAAGTAGTATCGGCCGAATGTTCGGACGTTTCCTGCTACGAAGTTACTATTTGGTTCGGTCGGTCCCCATCCTGCACTCCTACTCTTTCGAATATTGACTATGACACAAAAATCTAATCGCGAAACAAAAATCTGGTGTTCCCTACATTTTGACGAGTTATTGTAGGGAACAGCTGTTTTTTTTTTCACGCTTTCAGGTTTGGTCCAATAGTAAAAGTTGTTCATAATGATGAGTACAATGACCCCTTAGAGTTATGGGATATATAAAAAAAACACGTTGTATAGGTACAACTTTTATAATAATTGAAATTTATTAAACATGCTGCATTCGGTAAGCCTGACTTTCAGGCGAGAGTAGAGTAGCTATCGGTTATCGTTTTATAATGGAGTAGGGACTCGGGGGCCCCAATCAATCGCGGGGCCCTGGGCACGTGCCCAGTGAGGAAGAGGGGCCTGTCCGCTGAGATACCATCACTACTCCTTTTTTTTACTAGAAAAAAAAAGAAATTGCAATACTAAAAAAAACTCTAAGAAAGGAAAGAGTTTTCCTTTCTTAGAGTTTTACAAGTGAGTTTTTAGTACTTACTTACCTATTAACCTCTAATATTTCTGCCTATCTGTTTTCCAGGCTGTTCAAGTGGCAGTGCGCAGACGGTACGTGCATAGACGCTGATGGGAAGTGCGACGGCAAGATAGACTGCCCGGACAAAAGCGATGAGACGCACGCCCGGTGCAGGAATATGAAGTAAGTAAACGATTTACAACCTTATCTTCACTAGTAATAAAGCTGAAGAGTTTGAAAGCGCTCATCTCTGGAACTACCGGTCAGGTTTGACCAATTCTTTTTGCATTAGATAGCCAAATTTTTGAGGAAGGCTATAATATTCTTTATATCATGCTAGGTCAGGAGCCGAGCAAAAAAAAAATCCAATTGTAATTTCGTATGTCTATTTCTACTTGATATTTGTACGCCTTTAACGGCAAAACATAGATAAAAAAAAATATATAAGTTTATTTCATATCATTTCTTAGCTTACATTGCATGTCGTGGTGTCTCATAGATATCTATGTACCTATTATATAATAGGTACTTGATATTTGTACGCCATTAACGGTAAAACATAGATATCTCTAAATAAATAAATAAAATAAATAAATCTCTGTACATAAATATCTCTCAAGGTACAGATATATCTATGTTGTATGTATGTACAGACGCCAGCAGGTCAAGCTACCCGAAACTGTCAAATTTTTCCAATCAACTTTGAACCTTAATAATAATAATAATTCTTTATTTCGGATTACAGGATCCATAATGTGTTAGTATTGCCTTAACCTATTGTTAGTGAAAAAATGAATTAAAACAAAAGTAACGTCACAATTAAAAAAAAAAAAAAAAGAAAAGAAGAACAATCAATTTGGCACATGTACGTCTGTACGCACATGTCTCCCAGCCCAGTGCCTAATAAACGGCCCATCTATTTTGTCCGCCAGTGTACCCAAAATATTATTATTAATGCTTTAGCCATAAAGTTGAAAATGTAATAAAGAAATTTGACAGATTGTAGTAGCTTGATGTGCTGGCGTCTGTACAGACGCCAGCAGGTCAAGCTACCTTTAACTGTAAAATTTTCCCAATCCACCTTGAACCTTAATGCTTTAGCGATAAAGTTGAAAATCTATTAAATTTGACAGATTGTAGTAGCTTAATGTGCTGGCATCTGTACAAAATTACAATTGGATTTTGGAGCATGATTTAAAAAATCTTATAGCCTTCCTCAAAAATTTGGCTATCTAATGTATCTATAACACCTTTTTTACACCAACAAATAAAAAAAATTGACTTTGAAGGACTGAGATGACGTTCAACAAATCCGACCTTTGCTAATATGACTAGGGGTTTTACCCAATAACTGGCTTGTAGATCATTTTGAAGGATATTGCTAATCCATTGCTTCATAAGTTCGAAAAAATTATCTTCTCAACAACGTAAACAACGCAATAATAATCATTTATTTATTCAGACTACAAATGCGGTCCATTGTGTTAGTACAATCTTAGTTAACCTAAGTCAGTACTCAATAACTAAAACAGATCCGGTTCGATCCGCTAACGCCCACACAGGCGGACTATCTGCCCGGGCGGCGATCGCGTGCAGAATGTTGTTGGGACTGTCACGCAACCTCCGAAGTAACGAGGCTGATTTCTTTCGCCATACTGCGTCAAAACTGTCAGCGCGCGCGTCGGCAAACATCGCCGACGCACTGCAGAAGCGTGGCAGTCGCATAGCACCCTGAACGCATTATTAGATTGGATGCAATGAATGTTGTTAAACTGTCAAAATTAAACCCATTGCTAGTGATTACCCCGCTGTTTACTGTTACACTGGAAGCCGATCTCAACGTAGTTGGGAAAGGGTTAGGCAGATGATGACTGTAATACTTAAAAATTGTTTATTTCCAAAAAAATTTTTCGCCAGATGTCAAGCCAACTTGTTCAGGTGCACGTATGGCGCGTGCGTAGACGGCACGGCACCCTGCAACAAGATCAACGAGTGTGCTGACGAGTCCGACGAACTGCTGCCCAAATGCCGGAACGAGAATAGACTTAGGAAGTAAGTACTTCTAGCGGTACTAGGTTAGATTGGCACGCCAGACCCTGATGACCCCATAAGCCTCCTCAAGGAGAGCAATAGAGCAACCAGTACAGTGCCCGAACACAAGAAACCGACATTCCGACCTCGCCGCCGAGGTCCCTCGCGATGTTCCCAACTAAGTGTTCCCCCCGACCCTTGCTCGATGAAGTGCCAGCCCGCGCCGTAGCTGAGCCTGTAGCTTTAATTCTCGACTGTGACCTCTGAATTTGTTTCGGCCTTTTTTCTCAGAGTAGTCAGATAGGAAACGCCGATCTCATCAAGGTTTAAATAGTAATAATTTGATCCTGCCTGTCCCATCTTGCTGCCCTCTCCTAGCGACGCCCTAAGCCGAGGTTCGTACCCCACAGGGGGTGCCCTTAGCGTGCAATCGCTTAGTCTATTAGATTCGCTTCTGGCTTGAGGCTTTGAGTTTACAACAGGATAGTCCGGTTAAGTAGTCACGACCTCTCAAGGTCAAATTTAAAATGCACTCTAAAAAAAAAAGATTAGCACGCGGCCAAAATCGGTACTGACGCCATTTTGCTTTTCAAGTGACATTTTTCACAAAAGACTTCCTTGTAGCAGTATAAAGTCCATTAACTATAATTTTGGGTTTGTGGCTAAGAAATAATAACCGCATCGTTCGATCGATCAGGGTAAGCTACGCTTGCTGCGGTTGGTCCGTGGATGGGTGACCATCTTTACATAGTGACTACCAAAGATTCATGAATGACAGACGAGACCAACGGCTTAACGTGCTGTCCGAGGTACGCTTGATATGTAAAGATGGTCACCCAACCACGGAGTAACCGCGGCAGTCGTAGGTTGACCTGATGGCAGAGGTGGAGCGACGATCTTCGCAGGATGGCTGGAACATCCTTTTTGCGCGCTGAAAAATCCCACCAGGCGCACGGCTGGATGTTTGGACTTTAAAACGTTTTAATTATCCAATGTTCTCTTCTAGTGGTAAGTTCCAATGTCAGGATGGCAGTACCATCTCTGCGACGGACCACTGCGACGGGGTCCCGAACTGTCCTGACGGCTCCGACGAGACGGTCCGAGCGTGCGCGGGTCGGACATGTCCCAAGCACCTGTTCCAGTGCGCGTACGGTGCCTGCGTTGATCAGGGAGCTGATTGTAATGGGGTTAGTGTTCATAATTTTATTGATTGCGTCCTATTTGAGCCAAGGTGGTGGCCATTTGCTACACACCGATGAATTTCAGATCAGCACCCTAATAGAGTAAAGCACTATCAATCAGAATCTGAATCATTTTGAAGGATATTGCTAATCCATTGCCATATATGTTCGAAAATTTTGTCGTCTCAACAACGTAAATAACGCAATGAATGTTGTCGAACTGTCAAAATGAAAGCTGTTCCTACTGTTAGAAGTGTGTACCCCGCAGATGGGTCTTAGAACAGCACACTAATTGTTTTAAAAAAAATTAGTTTAAAAAAAAATCTGCATATCACCGTCAATAACGCAATGAATGTTGTTGAACTGTCAAAATGAAAGTTATTGCTACTCTTAGTGTGTTTTTACTTTTACGCAATAATAATTACTTCTAGAATAACGCCTTTCAAGGAATACGTCGAGTTTCAGAATAAGTTGTGTTTTCGAGTTTTACATGGTCATATTAAATTAGCTAATTTGATGCTTTTTTTGGGGTCATCGACCGCAGTTAGTGTAGTCACTTGAAATATCAGCTTAAAAACCTGTTCTCTTTTTGTGTAAACTTCACAGTCGTGATGGGTTTCAATATTTAAACTCGATAAAACAAAAGAAAACAGATTTTCTCAACTCAAACTTCAAGAGGTCGTTGACCACCAAAAAAAACATCAAATCATGTTATTATACAGGGTGGCAGGGACATCGACGCGCAAACTGCAACCATGGACTCAGCACATGAGTTTAGACCCCATAGAGTCGAAATTTTGCGTCGGTTATCAAAAAAAAATCTTTTGTTTCATGAAAAAGTGCAATACCTACCGGTCAAAACGTATGGAACAGCCATATTTTTTTTAATAACCGGCCAAAAATTTCGACGCTATGGGGTCTAAACTCATGTGCTGAATTCATGGTTACAGTTTGCGCGTCGATGTCCCTGCCACCCTGTATTATTTTATCGTGTTTAAATATCGATACTGATCTCGTCTACAGAGTTTCGCTAGTTAATTTTTAATTCAACCCTGTATAAGCGCATCAGGTCGCGTCCTAACCAAAGCAATCGTCACGAGAACAAGTGACCCTCCATTTGTTCGGCGAACCAGAATGCTTTGGTTAAGCCGCAGGGACAGACACACGGAGAGATGTCGCATTTTAAAATTCTAAGAATTTCTTAATGACAATGATTTTGTTATTTTTTAGCGTAAGGAGTGCGCCGACGGTTCAGACGAGTCGGTTGAACTGTGCAGCGGAATGCGGCCAGCCGACACTCTAACGACGTAAGATACTGTGTTTCTTAGCGCGGGTTGTTTCACGTCATACGTCAAAAATGGCGCTAACTATCGTAAAACAAAAACAAAAGCGTTGTTTCACATAATTTATGGCCTTGATGTATGTACGTGAAATAATAAAGATTGCGTAATCTTTATTATTTGTCGTACGTATGTTACGTTAACCAACTGTTTGAAACAACCGGCTCTTAGTGTAAGGGGGAGACTGCATGAGATCGAAATACACGGTGTAAAAAGACCCATAACTTATCCGTCTACTACGAATTCTGTACATCAAACAAAGTAATATTGCACAAAAATAATTGCTGGGAAACACTTTTATTTTTGGTGTGAAAATTTCCTGTTGGCTGTAGTGCGCAAAGTAACATACGCAAAACAGTGCTTATGGTACAGAGGTCGTGGCGATATTTAAAGTTGTGTTACTTATAACATAAAAAACTTGTTTTCGTAAAAAAAAAACATTAGTAAAAGTTGAAATTTTGACCTTCTATATCTTGGGAACCAAAAGGTTTCCAGGTATGGTCTAGGACAAAAAAAAATTACATTAACGGGGAGTACAGTCACGAGCACTAATATGTCAACACTTGGAAACTTTCAATAGCGATTTTTGTGAGAAATAACGAAAACAGCAGTGAAATACGACACATTGCAAAAACCTATGGATTTGAAAATACTATGTTCGTAGCAACATACAATTTTATTCAAAAATAAAGGAGTAAATCGCTTTTGAATAAAGCCAAGTGTATATATACTTATGCTCGTGACTGTACAAGTGACTCTCGGCTTCGTTAAATGTCTTTTTACACGCTGTATAGTGTGTTCCAAAAATATCTAACGAAAATGTAAGCAAACAGAAAACGTACCTGTGGACAAGGGCGTCGCTAAGGGGGGGGGGGGGGGGCAGGAGGGAGGCACAGCTGCCCCCTCTGTAGGATAAGAGGACGTGGTTTTAATTTAGCTAGCAACATTTGACCTATGTTTACTAAATACACTATCTAACAGAGCAAGTTATACAAAAGGGTCTCGCTCGACCACTTTATTATTAAAATCTTGTAATTTTCAAAAATTATATATTATTATCTGTACACTCACTGTATTCATCATGGCCAGACCATTTGAGGCAATTTTGTCCCTAATTGTTTTTATTACATTTTTGTAATAAATACTGGGGTAGGCATTGACGGGGCATTAGGGTGCAGCACCCTAATTACGTAACACAATATCAATCACAATCCGAATCATTTTGAATTATATTGCTAATGCATTGCTTCCTACGTTCGAATAATTTGTCTGCTCAACAACGTAAATAACGCAATGAATGTTGTTGAACTGTTAAATTGGAAGCCATTGCTACTATTGTGTTACACAATTACCCCGCTGAACAGGGTTTACACTTTCAACGAATCCTTTTGGAACAGACTTTAGGTACGCACCAATAGATTGGCGTCTTTAGTCTATGCCATTAAGGACCATTTTTCTTTCTCAGCGGGCCAGCTATACCAGGGCAGTGTCTGCTGCCACGGTACCCTAAGCACGGTACCTATGTGGTGGAAAACGCTCCTTACGCAACCCCTGGCCAGAGCTTACCGTACGCGAATGTGAACATCTCTTGTGACCCGGGATACGGAGTGGCTGGTGGTGCCTCAGCATACTGCCTTGACGGAAACTGGCAGATAAAAGTAGAAAACTGTGTTCGTGAGTATTTTATTTTTTTGGGACAAAACACAATAATACAACAAACAGCAACATTCCTCTCATAAATAAACTCTGGATCCGGCCTTATTTACAATCCACCTAAATCATGAACTAAAACCGTCATCTTAATACCATTTTATGTATTTTCTGGATCGCTAGGCAATGAGGGGCTTGTGGCTAAGTAATAACAGCCGCACGGGTCGATCGATCAGGTTAAGCTACGCTTGCCGCGGTTGGTCCGTGGATGGGTGACCATTTTCACATACCAAGACCCCTCCGTGCCTCGGAAAGCACGTTAAGCCGTTGGTCCCGGCTGTCATTCGTGGATCTTTGACAGTCGTTACGGGTCGTCAGTAGCCCGAAAGTCTGACAACCAGTCTTACCAAGGGGTATCGTATTACCCAGTAACTGGGTTGTGGAGGTCAGATAGGCAGTCGCTTCATGTAAAATACTGGTATTCAGCTGCATCCGGTTAGACTGGAAGCCGACCCCAACATAGTTGGGAAAAGGCTAAGCAGATGATGCTAGGCAATGAGAAGAAACTTTTATCAGTTTGTTTTTGATTAATACCACAGCCGTAAACTCAACAATAATGAAAGCCGGGCATGATTACTTGTGCGTGTAGGTACTCGTAGCTCGTGCGCGATACAGAGTCACGGACACCCGCTAGCCTCTAGCGCGCTCGCTCGACTCAGCCCTCGGCCAAGCCAAGGCGGTCTCCAGACCATAGATTATACAGTCTAGCTCCAGACCGCCCGCTCCACGCCACGCACGCCGCGCAAGTCCCGCGCGCCGATCCAGACACCCACACATAGCCGCGAGCGATTTTACGAGCACACATGCTTAAGTGTCGCTTCTTTTCGTGGTAGTGTATATATTCTTTGCCCAGACGGAGATGGTGGGATGAGCTGGACTCTGAGACAGAGAGAAGCAGAAAGAGGGAAGGGAGGCCTTTGGCCTGCACTGGGACATCACAGGCTTTTAATAATAAAACGAACATGGAACCATGGACTCCCTTGCATACTGTCTCTCATAGTACTCTCTAACTCTCTAGAGTTGTAAATGTAATGTGTAAATATGTATAAAGTTCTGTGAGAGCTAGAACTCTCTTAAGAAATTATGCGTATATGTCTGGCATATACGCATAATTTTATTCATCCACAAACACATCTCATTCAGGGTTGGCAGTCAGAACGGCACTAAGCACCTTTAGAGTACCACTTACGATTAATACTTATCACAATTTTCTCTTCCTCAGCATTCTGCAGTCTGGATCCCGATGTCTCCGTCCAATATAACTGCGAGGTCAAAAAGACTAATGGTTACCGTATCTGCAATAGCGCCGAGCCTTCAGGGACAATCGTCAATGCCGTATGTAACAATAATTACGAGCCGACAGACCAACCTGGTTCTATGAAATGTCGAAGTGATGGAAGATGGAATCGTATTATTAAATGCAAACCAGGTATGACCAGAACTAATTGTTGTTAGCATAATCAGCTGATAATTTTCCCACCGCTAGGATACAGGCCTCTTCTTGGTGAGAGAGAGTAGGCCAAATCCACAACGCAAGCCAAGTGCGGGTTGGTAGATGTCGCAGGTTTGAACCCAGACGCGCCTGTCTGGGTTCGTTTACTTTGTGTAAATTATTTCATCACCATTGCCCCCCTAAAACGGTGAAGGATTCTCAGACATGCCGGTTTCCTCACGATGTTTTATCGTGAGGAAACCGGCATGTCTGAGAATCACAAATTCGAAGACATGTGACATCTACCAACCCGCACCGGGCCAGCGTGGTGGATTACGGCCCACTCCCTCTCACGCCACAGGGAGGAGGCCTGTGTGCCAGCAGTGGGAACGAACGTTATAGGCTGATTATGCGTCAAAGCTGATTGAAAAAAAAAAAAAAGAAATTTTGTTTACTTTGCACAAACAAAACGTATAGATGCCAGCACATCAAGCTACTACAATCTGTCAAATGTCTTTAATAGATTTTCAACTTTATGCCTAAAACATTAAGGTTTAAGGTTTATTGGAAAAATGTGACAGTTTCGGTCAGCTTGGTGAGCTGGCTTCTGTACATTACAACAAAAAAAAAAATATACTCATGCAAAGTAGTCAAAAGCCTCGTACTCAAGCATATAAAATGTTGAAATTTTTGTTGGTTACTTCTCGTCAGTGTGTGGGCGCGTAACTCCGATCGGCGAGGGTCAGGTCTCCGGAGGTACAATAGCGAACCGAGCCGAAGTGCCGTGGCACGTTGCTATCTACTTGAAGCCTACCAGAGAAAATCCCTCCTACAGCCAGATCTGCGGAGGATCTATGGTTTCTGACAGGATTGTTTTATCAGGTAAGTTAGTTAGAAAGAAAGAAAAAGTATTTATTGCGATTCGTACAGGAAGATCATTAACTTTCAGAGGTATGAGGAACAGGGTGTAAAGTTCACTCATCCTCCATTGAAAAGGGAGGATCCTCCAACCAGACGGGTGTTGTGTCTGGCGGGCAATTGCCCAACGATTGATGTTGGGAAATTGTATCGATGCTAATTGCGCGGTAAACTCTGCTTGCGAGATGCAGGATTTGCGTGACGTCAGTATGACGCGTTGTTTCTCGCATCTAATTTGACTCTGTATACAAACATACATACATCGCCTGCAAAGCCCTCCCCGCCCAGCCCGCTTTGCCGGAGTCGGGTAGGTAATTTAGGGCGATTTGAAAGAATTAGGCAACTATTGCAACTCGCAGGTCAACCTAGGAGTTGTCGGCTGGTTGCGGAAGGATCGTAGGCCCCCGGACCCCTGGCGTAGATGTGAGATGGAACACCGGGTGGTTTGTAGTCAGCAAGGGTCTGACAGACCCCGTCACACGCCCCAGGGCGGCGGACATCGATGAGGATTTTCCACCCAGGAAAAAAAAAACAAAGAGGTGGTTGGCTGCTTAACTGGGCATAGGCTGGGCTGGTATGAGCATGCCGATATCCGAAAATTAGAAAAAAAAACCTACTTATTATATTATTGATTCGTGTCGAGAATCAGTAATAATAATCAGTAGCATAGTTACCTCCTTGAATTTGAAGAGGATGCAAAACGACACCTTGTATAACTGCTGTGTATTTCTAGCTGCCCACTGCTTCTGGGATAAAGATAAGGGAGTGAAGATAGATGCCTCCTACTTCGCAGTCGCCACCGGCAAGCTGTACAGGGAATGGGACCATAAGGACGACAAGGACGCACAGACATCTGAGGTAAGATGCGCACATTACAGCCCCAACGGGCCGCAGCGCAACGCATTGTCATACAAAACGGTGCGGTGCGGCCTGGGGGCTTATAGCAGCTCTTATAGCAGGGCAGAAGTTGAACTGCTCTGCTGTTTTGTTCTATGACGAAGTACAAAAAAGCAGTGCAGTTCAACTTCTGCTCTGCTATAAGAGCTAGTGGGAAGCCCCCGCCTTTATTCGCTGCGGAAAAAAAAAACATTACTAATAATTTTATGCTTTCCCTCGCGGGGTAGGCAATGAGGATCGACCGGCACGTACAGTGGCCTCCAAAAGTCAGATTTCACTTCAGCTTTGACACTCCACATTATGATTAAAATTCTAGTGATCCTTGACAAATCCTCCTCGAAAAATTTCTACGCTACACTAGAATCACGATTGTACTGAATTCATGGTTACAGTTTGTGCGTCGATGTCCCTGCCACCCTGTATATATAATAATAATTATATAATCTTGATGCATCATGCATGAGACTTTTTGGTACGACTTTTGGTCACTGTCCTTTACTTCCACAGATAAAGTCCCTCGACATCGCGCCGCGCTACCTACACTCCCGCACAAACTACCAACACGACATCGCGGTCTTGACTCTGAAGACGCCGTTCGAATACTTCAATTACGTCAGGCCTGTGTGTTTAGACATGGTTGATTACTTTTTCAATGTGCGACAGCTGCGGGGAGGGGCCTTGGGCAAGGTTAGAAATTGAAGTACAGAACAGGGGGGTAGTTGCGTAACACCCTATCAGTAGTCTTTCATTTTGACAGTCCAACAACATTCATTGCGTTATTCACTTTGCTGAGCAGACAAATTCGAACATAAGCAAATGGTTGTGTTTGAGATTCATAGTGTGTGCAGAACTATAATTGCGTAACACACGATTCATCTCAATCACAATCATTTTTTAAGGATATGGCTAATCCATTGCTTTATATGTTGGAAAAATTTGTCTGCTCAGCAAAGTAAATAACCCAATGAATGTTGTTGAACTGTCAAAATCCGCCCGCGTTGGTGTCGGAAATTCTTAGGTTTTAATTTTTTGCGCTACAACTTCAAACATTTTTATAACTTTTTCATCATCTAGTCACACTGAAATCAACTTAATAACCATTAACATAAAGTTTATATTTGTTTTACTTGAAATAACATCAATTGGAATTAATAATATTATTAATAAATTTCATAGGCCCTAAGTAGGGTACTTGAAGAATACATCCAACAACAAATTTTTCAGGTCGCTGGCTGGGGTTTGACCACAAGAGACGGGCCAGCTTCCCCAATTCTGAAGGTGGTGCAGCTTCCCGTTATTCCCTTCAACAACTGCACACAGCTTACGCCGGAAAGCTTTACGGAAAACATCACCGCGGACAAAATATGTGCCGGTTATAGTGACGGTAAGAGATGAAGTTCAAAATATTTTTAACCGACTTCAAAACAAGAATTCGGATGTTTATACATATACAGGGCTATTTGTAAAACACCAACAACCTCTTAAGAGGTCATTGTACTCATCATTATGAACAACTTTTACAGTCCTATAGGACCAAACCTGAAATCGCGAAAAAAAAAAACAGCTGCTCCCTACATTTTGACGAGTTATGCGAACATAAATGTAGGGAACAGCTGATTTTTTTTCGCGTTTTCAGTTTTGGTCCCATAGTAAAAGTTGTTCATAATGATGAGTACAATGACCTCTTAACCTGATCGATCGACCCGTGCGATTGTAGGTTTATAAGAAATAAAAACTTAAAAAAAAAAAAAAAGTTTTTATTTTTCGTTGTTTTGTTGTTTGTACAAACGCCAGCACATCAAGCTACTACAATCTGTCAAATTTCTTTAATAGATTTTCAACTTTGTCGTCAGAGCATTAAGGTTTAAGGTTGATTGGGAAAATTTGACAGTTTCGGGTAGCTTGACCTGCTGGCGTCTGTACCTACCCCATACAAATTCATATAGACTTGCAAGATTAGATGTACCCCAAAAACGACTTTGACAGAAATGAAGGTGTACCGTGGTGTACTGAACACATCGTTCTGCGTACCCCTATAAAGGGTTCAGGCGTGATGATATGATGTATGATTGCGTAAACAATGCATACTTATGCGATAGTAGCAATCGTAGTTGATTTGCTGGCATTTATTGAAGAGTTCCGTTGTCTGTCTCCGAAAGTCATCAACAGGGGCGCACTTCTTGTAATTTTAAGAACGTTCACAGTCTGATCTCAGTCTCAATCTGTCAAAAATACCTCTAATTTCCCTACATTTTGACATTTGTTTGTCGCCGAGATGACACTGCGACTAGATTTTGAACGTTTTAAATTACGAGAATATGGCGTCTCATCTTTTCGAAATTTAAATGGCACCATTTCGGAATAAACATTTTTCGAACAAAAAAAAAATAGCAAAGCCCGAATATACATACAAAATATATACAGGGTTATTTGTAAAACACCAGCAACCTCATAAGCTACGCTTGCCGCGTTTGTTCCGTGGTAAGTGACCATCTTTACATACCGAAACCCCGGAAAGCACGTTAACCCGTTGGTCCCGGCTGTCATTCGTGGATCTTTGACAGTCGTTATGGGTCTGTGTTACTAAGGGGTTTCGTATTACCCAGTAACTGAGGTTACTGGCTCCTGGTCTCTGGTTGTGGAGGTCCGATAGGCAGTCACTCCATGTAAAATACTGGTTTTCAGCTGCATACAGTCACACTGGAAGCCGACTCCAACGTATTTGGCAAAAGGCTAGGCAGATGATGAAACCTACATGTGGCGGCATCTACATCGCCACATGCTAACTACGCGTCATATACTGACGTCACGAAAAACTTACATCGTGACATCGACAAATGACCGCCGGAACCAACGGCTTAACTTGCTTTCCGAGACATGGAGGGGTCTTAGTATGTAAAAATGGTCACCCATCCACGGACCAACCGCAGCAAGCGTACCTTAACCTGATCGATCGACTTTGATTGCGACTTTAGAACTGGTGATTTTTAAAAGAGTAACCGTTGAGTTTCTTGCCGGCTCTTCTCCTTAGGAAACGACCAATTGGAACCGTACACCTAGCTTCTAACGCTTCGTCTTGTGCCCATGTAGGTTTATGTGAAATAAAATATTTTGAATTGATTTGATTTGAACGAAAATGAGAATGCCTTTCTCCCATCCCAGGAACGGCGGCGGTCTGCCCTGGTGACAGTGGGGGCGGACTGTCCTTCCCAGAGAAGGAACGCGGCGAAACTCGCTACTACCTCAGAGGCATCGTGTCCACAGCGCCGCGGAGCAATTACGAATGCAACACAGACACAATCACCACCTTCACAGAGGTCTATCAGCATAAAGATTTCATCAATAAGATTATCTACAGTTAATTTTATTATTACCTACTTCCTGACCGGAGTTTTCCGATCGGTTCGAGCATTGACCTATATTATACAAGTTCACTGGACTAAATATACTATACGAAATTACAGTTGCTTTTGTGCCGATTCAAAGCGCCCCCGGTCGAGCGTCTCAGGAACTAAAATTGACAAATTGCCGCAAATTACCGTCGTTTGGTTTTCGTACGTCTCTGATGATTTACGTCTAAATCGTGGAATAAGACTTTTGTGTATTTTGTTTTTACTACGAGATATTTAGAACATTTCTATCATCAAACTCGCTATCAAAAATAATAGTTCCACAGACGCTCACGTTGCTGTCAGCGCCAAAATGGCGAAAATCAAATGTCTTCATTTTGTCATCGATAGTATGAAGTCCCTGCGTAGGTACTTGTTTATTAAAGATCAATGTACTTGAGTGTTGGTAGTGAAGTTTTTGAAGAAACGAGCTTCCATATAGTATAGGAAACTTCCCGCCATTGTTATCTCATGCCGCGACACGCGTGTGATTTTGTGGATTGTTATTACTTTCGGATTCATAAATTATAATTTTTGTTAAGCTCTAACGTTAACGTTAAGCTAATACGTGTTGTAAACACCCTCCGTACAGAAATAGTTAATATTTAGAAGTACATACGCCAGCATATCGAGCGACTACAATCTGTCAAATTTCTTTAATAGATTTTCGACTTTATTAGTAAAGTATTAAAGTTCAAGGTAGATTGGGAAAATTTGACAGTTTCGGGTAGCTCGATCTGCTGGCTGGTGGTCTGTACGTATTTTATGCCCGTTTAATCTTTTTCCGTTTTTTCCGTTGAGTATTTGTACTGCGATTGTTTTTCCTTGCTATGAATAAAATTATCACATTATTGTTTACTGTGTGGTTTCTACGTGTTTACATATATAACAGTTGATTAAGACGCGGTTTTTTCCTTTTTTAAGGGCCTTACTCTCGTTTATTACCGTAACACGGTCACTTTATGAAGAATATTCCTCATTAACGGCTTGATTAAAAGATCTGAAAAAAATATATTTTTGCTATAGATTCATGGACAACATTTCTCGAAAATAATTTTTTTCGTATGGCTAAAACTTTTGCCTTAAAAAAATATTTACCAACACGCTATTTTTTTCTAATATTCGATATTACTTTTAAACGGCTTTGATTTTTCGAAATATTTTTACACTGAAAAATTGATGGTTAGAGGTACCACAGATTTGTAACATCTCATGTAAATCAATCAACATTTGCAAAGAAAATGTCCCCACTTTAAGATCAAGCTTCAGAGGGGCTCTGCGCGGGCGCGGGCGGCAGTCGTGCGTTAGCATTGAGACGGGATGGCTGTGTCGCTCGCTGCTCCGCTCCGGCTATCGACCGACTACGCGCGTTTGTCTGTGTTAGTGCAAATATTTACGAACGAATTGTATCAGTGTGCGTTTATTGACTAGCTCGCTGCAGATGGCCCATTTCTTTCTATTGTGCGCGTGGATGCTAACGATAGTAAATACAAGTAGTACGTAGTAGGCATATTATCTAACTAATATTAAAATGAGAAAAGATTGGATTTGATCAAAATAAAAATTCAAAAATGGCGGCTGCGAAAATTTTAAAATTTTTCATCGTGGGTGTCGTTTTCATACTTTTCGAGGGTTTTAAAGCCGATAGTGAGGTCAAAACACAAATCCAAAATGGCGGCTGCTTAAATTTTCAAATATTTCATCATGGGTATCATTTTCATACTTTTCGAGGGTGATAAAGCCGATAGTGAGGTCAAAATACAAATCCAAAATGGCGGCTGCAAAAATTTGCAAATATTTCATCATGGGTATCATTTTCATACTTTTCGAGGGTGATAAAGCCGATAGTGAGGTCAAAATGAAAATCCAAAACGGCGGCTGCTTAAATTTTCAAATATTTCATCATGGGTATCATTTTCATACTTTTCGAGGGTGATAAAGCCGATAGTGAGGTCAAAATGAAAATCCAAAATGGCGGCTGCTTAAATTTTCAAATATTTCATCATGGGTATCATTTTCATACTTTTCGAGGGTTTTAGAGCCGATAATGAGCTCACAATGTAAATCCAAGACGGCGGCTGCAAAAATTTGTTTTTGTTTTAAATCATACGTGATAAGGAACTTCGAATAACCTGAGTTATTCTGATCAAACTAAAATTAATAAGTAACTAATGATTACTTCATTTTAGGTACACGATACTAATTTGACAATAATAATAGTGTGATGAGTTGCCAAATAAACAATGTTTTCTTATCACCAGACCGCATGAGTGAGTGTCTCTGTCTCGTATAGTCTTAGCATAATGCTGAGCGGTGGCCGTTTTGCGTGGATATGTCGCATACCCCCAAACTTTGTTATTTTTTTTTTGTGTGTTTATGTTATTTTTTATGGGTCATGTTTGCCGCAAATAAATGTTTTTCTTTCTTTCTTTTCATTTGTGGAAATCAAAATGTACAAGTTTTAGTAGAGCAAAATTATGAAAAAAAAAAACTTGAGAGGTGTCAAGGGACACCCGGATGGAACGAAGTTCTTAGGTTCCGGTACTTAGTTTCGAATGACGCTGTAGCGACTGACTTTTTCTTAACTTGCTATCGTTAAGCAAGTTAAAAAAACAGGTTCAAGCTATTTTCGACCTTATTGACATTTATGCAAACACCGGATTTTAATGAAGGAGCAATGTTAGCCAACGAGAATGTGAGATAAAACAAACTAAATTTTAAATGTCAATAAGGTCGAAAATCGCTTGAACCTGTTTTTTTTGACTTGATTAACGATAGCAAGTTAAAAAAAAGGTTCAAGCGATTTTCGACCTTATTGACATTTATGCAAACACCGGATTTTAATGAAGGAGCAATGTTAGCCAACGAGAATGTGAGAAAAACAAACTAAATTTTAAATGTCAATAAGGTCGAAATTTTGTTTAAAATCATACTTGAGAAGGAACTTAATTCCTGACGGGGGTAAAACTTTAAAAATGATATCGAGTATTTTCTTAGGAATAGAATAACATTTTATTTGCATAGACTGCAGGTCTTCTTAGGAGGACTTACATAAATATGAGATTTTATAAAAATGTGATCCTGTTTCATCAATTTGAATTATTATAAATCAGTAATAAACCTAGCGATTTTCGACCTTATTGACATTTATGCAAACACCGGATTTTAATGAAGGAGCAATGTTAGCCAACGAGAATGTGAGAAAAAACAAACTAAATTTTAAATGTCAATAAGGTCGAAAATCGCTTGAACCTGTTTTTTTTGACTTGCTTAACGATAGCAAGTTAAAATTAAAGTTAAGTAAGTTAAGCAAGTCAAAAAAAACAGGTTCAAGCGATTTTCGACCTTATTGACATTTAAAATATAGTTTGTTTTTTCTCACATTCTCGTTGGCTAACATTGCTCCTTCATTAAAATCCGGTGTTTGCATAAATGTCAATAAGGTCGAAAATCGCTAGGTTTATTACTGATTTATAATAATTCAAATTGATGAAACAGGATCACATTTTTATAAAATCTCATATTTATGTAAGTCCTCCTAAGAAGACCTGCAGTCTATGCAAATAAAAGGTTATTCTATTCCTAAGAAAATACTCGATATCATTTTTAAAGTTTTACCCCCGTCAGGAATTAAGTTCCTTCTCACGTATGATTTTAAACAAAATCGAAATTTCTATATGAATAAATGCTAAAATATGTCCAGTAAAAACTTAAAATATACGTAACATAAGTATCAATCTATACAAAATATAATAATCAGCTTTGCATCCGCAAATCCCCTCTGGAATCGTAGGCAAAAATAGCGACCTGCGGGCGGCATGTCTGCGCCTCTGCATACTCTTTGATCGTCGTTTTAGTTCAGCGCGCCACCGCGCGCATTTTACGTTTTCGGGAGTAGAGCGTTTAGCTCCGCCCACATGCACAAGGTCAGCGAGCCCTCTATACACCTTAATATTGATAGTTAAACATACACACAATTGTATTTATAGAATAGGGTGCGGGGCGAAGATAAATATTTACCATCGGTAAAATCTGTATCTGACCACCGTAACATTTATATTTTATTATAAATTAGTGTTTAATTAATAGGTTTACCTTAATCTAGCCTAACACACTACAGGTACATAGTAGGTACCTACTCACACATGTGCTAGCGCGTCTGAGCATGCCTCCACTTTCATCACCATCGTTTTCATTTGAGTTATAAAGGGGCGTTTCCACTGAGGCGAAAATGAGCGGAGATAGATTTTAACACAAAATAAAAATCCAAAATCTTATGAAAAATATGTAATAATAAAAAAAAACATAATAAAATAGATATAAGTACAAACTTACACAACAACTTATTTAACCATTTAAGTACACAAATATAAACAGACAAGATGAAAGGAACACAAAAATACGTACAGAGTACGTGCACATCAAGCTAGATTTTCAACTTTATAGCTAAATCTTTAAGATTCAAGGTTGATTGGGAAAATGTTACAGTTACGGGTAGCTTGATGTGCTGGCGCATGTACAAAGGGTGATGCTTATTTCTAAGGAAATCTATTCCAGCATACCTGCGATAGAAAAGTAGATAAAGACAAATGTAAACACCGTGTGATAAGAGTAGAAGAGAGAACAAGATAAGTACAGACGCCAGCACATCAAGCTACTACAATCTGTCAAAGTTCTTCAACTTGATAGTTGAAGCATTAAGGTTCAAGGTTGATTGGGAAAATTTGACAGTTTCGGGTAGCTTGACCTGCTGGAGTCTACATAAAATCAAAAACTATTCACTAATCTAGGATAGAAAATTGAACAAGATTTTCAAGCTACGATTGATAAACTTCTTAGACAAAAACAAAACACTATCTAACTTTTAGCCTTTCTACAAGGTCTATGTGTAAACGGACACGTTTTAGTGCCTAAGTGCTCATACGCACGAGCGCCATGCGTCAACGGCAGAAGCAACTGCAGCATACAAAAGTGCTCCGTCGCCGGGACCCGCTTGTGCCTTAGCGACGGTCACCCGTGCGGTTCATCCCAGCTCCCACCTCATTCTTGCCTTTATTGGCCAGCTTGAGTGGAGATTCGCACGGACCTGATGTGTGCGCTAGTCTAATGACCTAGGATGCCATAATCGCCCGGAGTGGCGACCGCGTACCGAAAGACGTATTTAGCGTTGAAAGCCTTTTTTTTTTGTCGCTGAGAAATGCATTACGCATCCCCGCTCGCGGGAGACGAGACGGGGAATCTCTCGTTCTCCTGTCGCCCTCCGCCCCGCCGTCCATTCGTATACTCTGGCGAGCACCCACGCCTCGAGTTCCCAAGGACGGGTGCCGGCCAGAGCACATGTTGCCGCGAAGCCCACCGTGCGGTAGGCCCGCGCCACCCGCTGGGCTATGGCCGAAGGAACGCGAAGCACTTGAAGCAGCGCATAGGCTGGTCTTCAAGTGGCCGGACCACAGCCGAGCTGAGCCCCACAAGCAGACGTCCCTAACCTTGGTCGCAGCAAGGACGGCCCCAGCCGCGGCGACTGGGCACTCGGACGCACGCGGATAATGCCCATGCCGCAGCGGCTGAACCTGATGGTTCCACCCTCCACCGCGCCAGCGTCGCAGCCCCCAGCCGCCACGAAGCCCGCCACCACATCCTCCTTGGTGACTGAATCGTCCAGATCGGCCACCTCCAACGCTGCGGTCTTAACAGGCCTGACGACCATGCCATGTTCGCAATGACCTCTTGCAACTTTATTGCGAAGAGGTCCGCATTAGTGCCGCGCTGTTCTCCCGAGAACTCAATAATACGAGCCCCGGTTAGGGTTCGGCGGCACGTAATGTTGCTGATCCCCAGCTGGGAGGCATCAGCATTGGTACGAGCCCGTCTTAGGACTGACTCTCGCCCCGTTCCACGGCCTCCGGGGTGATGGTAACCACGATGGCCGCGGTTTTGGGAGGAAATAGCTTCCTCCCGCCGGCTGGAGCCCTTTTGGCTGCAGGATCAGTCGCAGCTGGCTTGGGGGCCGACTTCCACCCCCCCTTCCCTTTTCCTCTTCTGACCACTTCCGTCCACGACTAATAGACGGGATGGTGGAGGGAAGAAGTGCGTCTTCCTCCTGCGAGTTCTGGGGTGCTGCTGGAGTGGCAGACGACCCAGTCGCTCCCTCCGCGCTTGTGGTGGGGGTTTGAGGAGCCGCCTTGGTCTTCTTGATTTTTCGGATTATATCCTCAAGGTTGGACGGGGAGAAGAAGCCTCCTACCACCGGATCTGGGGCAGGTTGAGCAGGCAGCCGTGGCCTCAGCCAGCTTCTGGTGTAGCTGGCTGACCTCCGCCTGCAGGCGATCCACCTTCACCTGCAGCTGCCACGTCTCGTCCGTGGCCGTCCGCTTCACCAGCTCTAGAACAATGCCATGCAAACTGGCGGCCTGGCATTTGAGGGCATTCTGGAAGATCCCGTTCAAGTTGGACTCTTCCGCTTGAGGCGGTCGTTTTTGGCCGCCTACGTGTCCATACTGTCCATGTTGGAGTCGTCGGACTCCGACATCTCGTCTGGCCTGCTAAGCAAGCTGGCCGCAGACGGTGGCGGTCAGCTTCCAACGCCAAAGCGTCACCGGCATGTCCCTAAAAAGGGCCGTTGGATTGGCCCTGAGAAGGGCCGTTGAATCGCCCTGGGAAAAGCGATTCTAGTTAAAACAAAAGTGCCCAGAGGCGTCACGCATCGGTTTCTTCAGCATAATATTCGCAGACGACCGCATTGATGTCTGCGAATCACAGCGCACTTTAGCCGCCGGTCTGCCACTCCGTTACGGTGGTCAGACACGGCGTTGCCCGCGGAAAACTACGTGGAAGTATGCACTGTGGAGGATCCCCCCGTTGAAGGCCTCCCACAAGGTGAACCGACGACCTGGAACCAGTTGGATGCGAGAAGCATAGAACCGGTCGAAATGAAGGGACGTCTTTCGGCTAAAACGATGACTTTGAATGACTTGTGCCGTGCCCGTGGCCTGTGGTGGTGGCCCTGAGAAGCATCTGGTGTGCAGGCTCACTGGAGTTTCCACTGTGCTCGCGACAATACCTGTTACGGACCTGGATTTTTCATGGCAATTTTATGGAGCCTTGCCATAGAGCTGGCATTGGTGGCACTTGCCGATGATGCCACTCTTTCTAGGCTTCTCAATTTAGATTCGATGCTTGTGAGGTTACAGATAGACTTGATTCTGAAGCTCGAGTAACCCTCTCTAAAGGGACAGACAACATAGACCATGTCGAATGCTGCCTGGCTTCTGGCGCGGTGCATCTTGTGGACCTCGGAGATTTCCTTCATATCAGCGGTGGAGATTTCCTTGGGCTTGGTTTAATACGGATCGCCACGTGGGTCTGATGTTCCTCAGTTTTGTAGAACGGGTGTTGGTTGGCGTTCCACCAGCTCGATCATGAGAAAATCCATCTGGGGGCGGATGGTGATGGGACTTCCCTGGGCTTAGCGATGTACGAAGCAAAGGGAGGGGATAGCGAACTTGGCGATATAATCGGGTCCTTGAAGTAGACCTCCTTGAAGAACGCCACTATTAAGGCGTCCTCCATGGCCGGGGCATGGGGGGTTATCGTAGGGAATTGTGGAAAGTAAGTCTCCACGGAGAGCCAACCCCATTTCTAACTCCCCCGGTGGATTGGCCCGGGGATGAGTTACCCGCCCTGTCGGCAAAGAGGGGAGATACCTAATCGGGAGCCCCAAGCTTGTAAGCCCGTCGCCAGTCTTGCCCTTGAGGGATCCTTAAGTAGAGTGCCCTCTTCCAGATTGCTGGGGTAACACTCAGCACAATGCTATTCGTATGCGGGTTACGACACTTCTTTCTTAACTTGACGGACATTTTGAGTTCCTCGTCCCCGAGGCCGTGAAAGATCTCCCGGTTCTGGTTCTTAAGGGCTCTCAAAACCTCCTCGTCACTGTGTACTGACAGCACATACCTAAGAACCAGGAGCGGGTCCCGATTTTTCACCGCCTCGACGACGAGGTTCTCTCCGGCCGATTTAAGTCGCTTCTTCAGCTTTTCTCTCTCCTCCCTCGTTGCGTGGCTCCCTCTCATGATGACCTTTTGGTCTTTGGCCTTTCGGACCCTCTCTACTCGCACCCAGCCCTCCTTCGCGTCCACCGCCTTCCTAACTCTTTCGAGTATTTCGGCCCCAGTATCCATCTCCTGTGTTGAGGAGACCACTACGGAGTGCAGCGTCGTTAGCTCCAGGGCTTGTACCCTAGTGTGGCTCTTACTCCCAGACGCTACACCCGCGTAAGTTCCTCCACAACACATTCCCTGCTAGCCAGACTGTCTCGCAGCTTGACCAATTCCTCGGAGTTCTCCTTTATTAAGGAGATGTGCTCCTTCATTGTCGTGACGAGCTCAGTCTGTTTGAAAGTTTTTCGCGAATTAGTCAGTTTTCCCTAGTGGGGTAGTTTCAGGGAGCTTAGAAAAGATTTATAAAGCTGAAAACAGCAAAGTTATTTTTTTTTTTTTTTTTAGGTGGATTTCGTCAGTTTGTGGTACTACCGAATGCAAAAAAAATCTAGAATTTTTGATGTTCTATATGGGCTAGGCGCACGGGGGCGAGGTGTCAAAAGACGCGTCTCCGCGCGGGCTAGCGATCTATGGGATTTCTGGAATTTGTCCTGAAGGAAAATCTGGAATTTTCTTGGAAAAACGTATTTTACGGCCGAAATGTATGTGAAAACCTCGAATAACACCACCAAAACGGGACTCGAGTTCGCGGAACGCGCACGGGAGTACAGGTAAGGCGAGTAAGTATCAATTTAAATTATAAACAAGGAAGATTTAACTGAAAATTTTGAAAGAAAATTAAAATAGTGTTTTTTAAGAGGAGTTTTGATGAAATTTTGGGGCCGGGGGTAACCCACGCGTCAGACCGCGTACGTGCGTGTCACACGTTGCGTCAATGACAACCTCACACGTGTAAGACGTCTCAGACGCGTCATAACCAGCCTACATTATTTTTTTTGAATTTCTTCTTCTTCCTCTTGTTTTTCCCTGACGCCAACGTGAAGCCATCGTCGTCAGAGGAGGGGGCGGAGGAGGATGATGAGGTTTGAAGAGATTCCTCATCCGTTGAGACATAGGCCTGTTTGCTCGAGAACTCTTCAGTGTCCATAATATGGCCACTGGAGAGCTTGCCGGCTCATCGAGCTCGCTCGGTAAGGAGGGGAGCTGCAGAGCAGCTAGGGTGTAGACAAACCCTAAAGACACTAGGTGTGTAGCTGTGGATTAAATCCATTAGTAACTCAATTTCTTTTTGAGTGATTGGTTAGTGCTAGTGGCGCCAACGCCAGCACTCGCAGCTTTCTTGAACTGAGGGGGTTCCATTTTCTCACGCTGCGTAGTACCGGCGCTAGCGGCGGGTTCCTCGTTAGTTCTATTGTTCTAATCAAAATATGAAATAAAATTAACAAACATTACAAAAAGATGGTACATATAAAATGGGTTGGGCTTCTTCCCATTTCCTTTCCCCCCGCGCCCCTTCTTCCTTCGCCCGGAGGAGGTAGCTTGTGTTCCTGTAGTGGGCCCGTTGGCCGTCGCCGTCGCGTCGTGTCTTGCCACGTCTCATGTGGCCTTTCAGTGGCCACTTGGGGCTGGCGTACAGCGGCCGTGACGGCGGCAGTCCCTGGTCACTTATTCCTGATCTCTCGCTGGAATACGAGGCACTTGATATTGCACGCGGGGTGCGGGCCACCACAATTAACGCAGGTGGCCGGCTCTTCCCGCGGGTGCGGACAATCTCGTGTCGAGTGCTCACCCCCGCATCGCATGCAGTCTCGCAGGAGAGTCTGGGCTTTAACTGGTGTTCATATTCGAACCCACCCAGCGACGCTGCTCCCACGATGGACCGCGGACCGGATCGCCGGGTCGTGTCTCGCGATACGTCTGCGCGACCGGACGCAGCCTAGTCCAGCGTTGCGAGCGACATACTCGACCCTGCGTGCGTCGAGCATGCCGAAAGCATGGAGTTAGGCGCCTGGGCTGCTATTATAGTGCATTGCCATACTTGGCTTGGAAGTCGGGGTCCTTGAGGAGGACCTCTTTGATGAAGGTGACTATGGCAGACTCTGCCATAGTAGGGAGTGGGGGAACGGATTAAATCCGTGAAATGGTGAGTGTGGTTTTCCCTATACCTAGCCCCGGGTGGGTGGCTCTGAGATGGATGGAGAGTCATCATCTGTCGAGTCGTGGGCGCGTTTGCCCGAAGCCTCTTCGGTGTCCATGGACACTGGAAAGTTGGCCGGCTCATCGAGTGAACTCGAATCGCCGACTGGGGAGGGGGAGGTAAGCTGCAAAGCAGCTAGTGTTTTGCCATATTTGGCTTGAAAATCGGGGTCCTTGAGGAGGACCTCTTTGATAAAGTTGACTATGGCAGAGTCTGCCATAGTAGGGGTTGGGGGACGGATTGAATCCGTAAAATGGTGAGTGTGTTCCCTATACCTAGCCCCGGGTGGGTGGGCCCGGGGGTGTGTGCCCTATACCCTCCCTGTCGGGTGTAGACAGGGAGGTGACCTAAGCCTATCGGAACGACCTAAGCTGAGAACCCGTCGCCAGTCTTATTGTGCGACGGGACTAACAATACTGGCGCGAAGGGTGTAGAGATACCCTAAAGACACCAGTGTGCAAGCTGTGGAAGGAAAACTGTCACCAGCCCCGACTAGGAGACCCCCCAAGGCCGGTAAACTGGGACCCGTCCAATTGACTGCCTAGCCCTGAAGGGGTTCGGCGGGTGTGATTGGGACAACAGCCCACTCGGTTTCGTTGGCACCAGTTAGGTTTCCACCGTGCTATTCTGTGACGAGAGTTAGGTCCGGCACTCGCTGGCCGGTCCTGACCGATGACTGGATGTGGCGGTGCGCGAAGCTGGCATAGCTTTAGTAGTCACTTGTTTTCTTACCGCCTCAAGCGCTGACGGTGACGCGAACCGCGGCGCTACGAGCGAGTGATGCGCGGGTTCGCGCGAATGGTGCCGTGGTATGCGCGGGTAGTTCGGGGTGCGCTTGAGCCCCTGGGCCTGTACCAGTACCAGACGGAAAGCTACCGGACGGACGGAAACCACGCCCGCTGGCGCCGATGTGGTCGGTGGGCGCTTCAGGGGCGCTCGAACCTCCACTTCTCTCTTCTTCTTGGCGTCGGGCTTGAGTTTTCTTGGGTCCCGCAGGCGGCGCACCGGTCGTCGCATCGTCGATATTCGGCAACGACGTCACCCGGTTAATAGTCGGACGGTATTCTTGTGACCCTGCATCGTGGTCTAGGGAGCCGAGCTTGCCGAGTTTCGGTTTCGGCATCGCGCGTGGGTGTGGCCTCCGCGACCGCAGCTGTGATGGCTCACCGAGCAGCACGGGGGCTCTCCCTGTGTTTGCACAAGTGTCCACTAAGATACTCGTGCAACACAGAGATAACGAATAAAAAAGGTCCGAGCGCAGCAAACTGGTGACTAATTAGTGGACAAACTCGTGTGACCATGGGCGAATCCACGCGGTAGTCGGTTTAGACCATTCGTATATATAAGAGAGGATCGGACCCAGTATTGAACCCTGTGGAACCCCCACCCACCTACCCCCACCTCAGTGAGCTATTTGCGAAGGCTGGGCTGGAATGCTTTTTTCAGATGCTGCAGGCTCAGCGGAGCGGGCTGGCTCGAGCAAGGGTCGGAGCGGGCATGGACGGAAGAGCTAGCATGTGGGTATAAGGATATAGTCGAATTGAGAACCTCCTTTTTTGAAGTCGGTTAAAACCACAAAATTCATCAGGTTCCCAAAATGTCCAAGGTAATTGGTAATGTCTAATTGTGGCACAGCGGCAACGGCCCCGACTCACCAGTTGTAGGTCATGGGTTCGAACCCAGACAGGCGCTTTACTTTGACTATATTAATTCATCACCACTGCTCTCGAAATGGTGAAGGAAAACATCGTGAGGAAACCGGCATGGTATAGAACCAAAAAAAAAATATCGAAGACATGTGACATCTACCAACTCGCACTGGGCCCGCGTGGTAGATTATAGCCCGCTCCCTCTCGAAGAGTGTTCCCACTCCTGGGACACACTCCTGCGTGTGTCCCAGGAGTGGGAACAATACAGGGTGGCAGGGACATTGACGCGCAAACTGTAACCATGAATTCAACACATAAGTTTAGACCCCATAGCGTCGAAATTTTTCGCCGGTATTAAAAAAAAAAAATTGCTGTTCATCGTTTTCACCGCGTAGACATACACTTTTCTATTAAACAGAAGATTTTTTTTTTATAACTGTCTTTAATGCAATAAGCGTCATCGGAAATGGTGAGAGTATGCCTCGGTCGGGGCCTGTTGCTAATGAGGGAGGGAGTGTATCAGGAGGCCACACAGAAGTAATTGGTCGGTATCCGAGTCTTTAACCAAACAAGTTTTGTTTTTAAGAATGACATCTCACTTATCCACCTTTGGTTGTCGTCTGTTAAACCGAACGTTCCTGAGATCCCTTAATAAATTAAGGCATCCAGCCGGCTATGATTACCTTACAATATGACATGTACTGCATATCTATGGATCCCTAACACCTGGTACAGACGCCAGCAGGTCAAGCTACCCGAAACTGTCTTCCCAATCAACCTTGAACCTAATGCTTTAGTGATAAAGTTGAAAATCTATTAAAAGAATTTGACAGATTGTAGTAGCTTGATGTGCTGGCGTCTGTACATATAACAGATAGATAACAACGCAATATTATACTATACTCAAGCTCTACTTAACACGAGACTTCAAATGTTTTTGTGTGTCTTCGGTTCCTATCGTGTGTACTCGGCTCCTGTCGTGTCAGCTCGGCTGCCATCGGAACCTCTCGGCACTGCCATTGTAGCTCTTCTGACACCATAAGGTCATTCGACGGAGAATGTTCGTGGAGTCGCTATCTGCAATGCATAAGTATGTATCAGTCAGAGTGGTAATTCGCGTATTTTTAAGAACGTGCGCATTCTAATCTCAGTCTCAATCTGTCAAAAATATCTCTCCTTTACCTACAATTTTGACAAGGCTTTGACATTGATTATCACTGAGACGAGATTGCGACTAGATTCTGAACGTATATTTATTATTAGCCTGTGCTGTCCCACTGCGGTCAAAGGCCTTCCTTAATCCCTCTTTCCACTTTTCCCGGTCTACTGCGATTGTGGACCAATCCTTTAAGTTTGAGTCCAGCTCAACCCGCCATCTGTTTCTGGGTCTGCCACATAGTCGTTTCCTGCAGTTACCTAACTATTTACCTTGACCTAAGTAAGTACACATTGCATAACTAGAAAAATGTGATTGTGACGATCTACACACACAGATGGGAGCTGTGGTGGCTCTTGATATCGGCCCTGAGTTTCAGGTCGTAAGTTCGAACCCAGACAGGCAATTTACTTTGTGTATGTCATCACCACTGCTCTCAAAACGGCGAAGGAAAACAACATGAGGAAACCGGCATGTCCTTGAACCAAAAAGTTTGAAGAAAAGTTACATCCACCAACCCGCACTGGGCCCATGTGTTAGATTATAACCCACTTCCTCTCACAGAGAGGAGGCCTGTGTCCCAGCTGTGGGAACATTATCGGCTGATTATACATATACTGTGTATCTATCGCAGCCAACAGGTTCAATTAGCCATTTAGTTAACCGCCTAGACTTGTAACTAAGCGGCGGCCGTTCAACTAAGGGCCTGAATGATATTCAATAAATTATAGTTTAGGTTGGAACTGTGACCAATAACGCGCGAGCCGAATTGGTCGCAGTAACTAAGCCAGGACACCCCGACCATATGGGTTAGGGTAGAACTGTGATCAACCGCGTGCGAGTCGAGAGAGCGAAGCACTTCCAAAAGCCAGGCGGTTAACTAAACGGCTAATTTAACCAGTTGGGTGTGACTGCACTCATTTGTGTATATTGTGTGTATAGATACACACTGCCTACCACTCCGAAGAATACAGGCGTGTTAATATTTTATTTCAAAGTACCTTCAGGTTATGACAGCTGTGGCGTCGAACACTCCTTCGCCGATGACCTCGTTGATGTTCATCTTCCTCTACTTCCTTTCATACAATATCCTTCCGGCTTCGAGATCACTTAGCTCAGCATTTCGTGTCACCTGTGTAACAAAATGTATGACATTATGAACGACAAATCAGTGGGGTAGTTGCGTAACACACTGCCAGTAGGCATGGCTTTAATTTTGAAAGTTGAACAACATTCATTGCGTTATTTACGTTGTTGAGCAGCCATTTTTATTTTTACAAACATATGGAGGGGCTTGCAGGACGAGGGGCTTGTGGCTAAGGACGAGGGACTTGTGGCTAAGTAATAACAGCCGCACGGGTCGATCGATCAGGTTAAGCTACGCTTGCCGCGGTTGGTCCGTGGATGGGTGACCATTTTCACATACCAAGTCCCCTCCGTGCCTCGGAAAGCACGTTAAGCCGTTGGTCCCGGCTGTCATTCGTGGATCTTTGACAGTCGTTACAGGTCGTCAGTAGCCCGAAAGTCTGACAACCAGTCTTACCAAGGGGTACCGTATTACCCAGTAACTGGGTTGTGGAGGTCAGATAGGCAGTCGCTTCATGTAAAATACTGGTATTCAGCTGCATCCGGTTAGACTGGAAGCCGACCCCAACATAGTTGGGAAAAGGCTAGGCAGATGATGATGGAGGGGCTTGCAGCTAAATAATAACATCCGCACTAGTTGATCCACCAGGTTAAGCTACACTGGCCGCGGTTGGACCATCTTTACATACCGAGACCCCTCCGTACCTCGGAAAGCAAGTTAAGCCGTTGGTCCCGGCTGTGATTTGAGGATCTTTCGACAGTCGTTACGTGTCGTCAGAAGCCAGTCTTACCAAGTATTAACCAGCAACTGGGTTGTGGAGGTCAGATAGGCAGTTGCTAAATGTAAATTACTGTTGTAGTACTGGTTGAGCTGGGTGGTGATCCACGCGTCATGTTCGTGAACGGGTGCCGTCGGTTGAGACTGGTCATCTCGTAACTGCCAGGGCTTATTTATAATTTTATATGTTAAATTGTTTCTTTTTTACATTGTTCTCACATATTGAAGCAATAAGAATAATGTACCCAGGATTTTGTAATAATATCTTGATTTAAAAGAGTGTCCATGGAGTTTCTTGCCCGTTCTTCTTCATAGAGATCTACGTTTTGGAATGGGCAACTAGCTTCAACTTTCTGACTAACTGACCGACTATTTAATTTTGACAATTCAAAAGTGCCTGTAAGCGGTTTAATTGCAAAATAAATTATTTGAGTTGGAGTTTTTTAATCAGCAGCGTCCGGTTAGACCGGAAGCCCGGAACGGACTGGACCGGAAGACCGGCAGCCGCGCCACATACCTAGTTGGGAAAAGGCTAGGCGTCGGCAGAGAGATTGATCGACTATTGGACAATATTTAAATTACGTACCATTCTCATCACGATAGCCAGTAGCGCCGTAACACCCGCTTCTTCCCCTCCTCATCCAGTCGGTCGCGACCTCACCAAGTCGCCGGTTCATCTAACCGGGTTCGTTCCACGTTTTGTAGTAAATTCGCATGACTCGTTAGTTTCAGTGTCTTCTACGGCTGCTAATTCTGTAATTTTATTAATGGGTGTCCTATAAAGTCAAACACATTACATTACAGCTGCGTCGGGCTGAAGTGAATCGTATTCCCATAGTAACAAGACAAACCCGACTCCCACCAAAAGTTCTAACAAGAAGACTTTTCAAGCAGTTAAATCTATGTACCTATATTGTATCACACAAGAGTTAGGAATTGTTTGTAGATTACAATTTAAGGAACAATGCAAACTAGGAAATAATAACATTACTATAACTTTATTTATTTCTTTAACTCTCTCTTTATTTGAATACAAAAAAAACATAACTTACTTGCAGGTTCAACTCCACTGCAATTTGGAATATATTCAACCCTTGTCATATTCATATTCATTTATTGCGAAAATGGGTAATTTATGTAGGTAACATACAAAATATATATTGTTTAGGCAAGACAATAATTAGGTACATTTCTTTCTTCTTGAATCAGGTTTCGGGTCGTCATGGTTAACGACAAAGTTAGTCACAGACCGTAGGCACAATACACACACAGTCCAGGATACGAGCTAGGGTCAAAAACAGGCCTTCGATTACAGTCCGGTATACAAGCAGAGGTGACAGTTAGGCAGGCAATCAGTCCGATAGCGAGATGCAAATTGGCACTGCCGCATGGCATGCATGCCCCCATTACGATATACTAGTCTATAGTATACACTGCCGCACTCCACTCAGTCTCACAGAGTACATTTTTTTATAGCTCAGTCTTGCTAATGAATGAGTAATGACATGATAAGTTAGTGACTTTGAAATTTTGTTACACGATACACGCCCTTTACTCACACAAATGCATATTGTCTCTAATTGGGCGACACCAGGAAGGGGTGTGGTTTGTCGCTAGCTGCGCTTCCGCAGCTTTTGCCGATAGTACCTGTGTACTTTTATCAATGACTCTATAACCTGTGGTTTAAGTCTCTTTGACTTTTATACTAAAGTTCATAAACTACAAGAGTACCGAACATTGCTCTAACGAAAGATACACGGATTGAGGGACAAACTTAAATTTGCCGTTTTTTTTGTGATGCAACTACAAATTTACGATTTTCGGATTTTTTCCTTTACTTGTGCTACATGAAATTGTTTCATGCCAAATTTCATGATTCTAGGTCAACGGGAAGTATTTTGATTCCCTTACAAATGTCAAAATATGCGGCAAAAACGGAGCGTAAAAGGCCGTACCTATCTTTGGTTCGTGTCGACTTAGAAGTTTGATTCACTGCTGTAAGGTACCACAGACCTGAGTATTTGTTATTAATTTCAACTTGATAGCTCCACGCGTTCCTGAGAAAAAGGGTCTTGACAGACGGACGGACAACAAAGTGATCCTTTTGCGTTTTTGGTACGGAGTAGGTGTACGGAACCCTAAAAAGGAGGAGGTTCTCAATTCGGATGTTTATAAAGTACCATTTTTATGATATATATTTTTTTTTATGTATGAAAACAAGAAAAAACGAGAATGCGGAACCAACGATACCGACTTCCGAAATTAAAGTTATTCTTCACTTTGCAGTGTTTTTTTTTATTTTTTGGAAGTCGATTGTTCTTTTTTTTTTAAGTTTTTTATCTGATTTGAGGGTACCTACTTTATTTTGAAATTAATTTCTCGAAAAATATGCATTACGTACCTTTTAATCAATGATACATTATAAACGATTACTACTACTACTTTATAATACGTCATTGCTTTTAATAGAAAGAGTGGTAGCGTTATAATCGGGGACCTAGCCTCTACCAGCTTTAACCCCTTTTACCCCTCAACTTCTGCCAAACGATACTAGATCCAACTCCATGATACGCCTCCCCAAGCGTCGCCACAACGATCATTCCTGTGCTTCTCACATCCAGCGGATTCCTGCACCTTTCACCAGGTCACCGGTCAGAACCGTAACCCGCGCATTATGGACGCGACGCGCTTGCCCATGGTCGCGTGAAAGCAGTCGCGTAAACGCGTTATTGTACTGGACGCGGATGGCGCTGTAACTTCTTACTTCTGTCAAGTTCTGTCTGTGAGCCCACAGACTGCACAAGCACAGCCACAGACGCCAATATAAGTCTGTGGGCACAGCGCTGAAGAGCGTAGCCTTCACCTCAGAGCACCGCGCAAATCTGCGGGCGATCATGTTCGCTCTAACAGACAACGCCCTCCGCGTCCGTTCCATGTCTGCTTGATCTTGGTCGACAGTCAAAACATGCCGCAAGGCCCCAAGTCTGTAAACTGATAGACCCTTTCCAAAGAGGGTTCCTCTAAGTACCCTATGTTATTTTTAACTAATATAATTTAGACACTTACCCACATAACTACATTTAGCGTCATATCGTACGTCTGCTGGTGTTTTAATAAACTTTAAAATAATATTATCAAAATATTTTAATCGCGGGACTATGGGTTTCCTTCGGAAGGCGTACGAAGGGCGGCAGCCAACTCGCAGAGGCTCCTGACGATTATCCCTGTACGCAATAAGCAAGTGTACCCAAGGACAACCCCCGGTTGGTGCAGGACTATTGCAGAACATGGAAACAAAACATATTTGGCTGTGGGTTTGGGTGACTATATTGGATTGGTTACCTAAACCTAGTACTATGGAGGGACTATGTCTCCTGCATGACCTGTGATATATTATTATACACGGATAAAATGGCATCCAGGCCAGGGTAACTTGCACACTCAACAATATGTCATTACTTTTAATTAGGTACTCTAATTTAGGCACTTACCAACATTTAACGTTATTCGAGTTATTCCTTACGTCTGCTGGACTTATAGTAAACTTTAAAATAATATTATCAAATTATTGGAAGACTACAGTGAAAGCTGAACTCACTTGCGAAATGAAAAAGTAAGTTGACCTTAGAAAAAATAAAAAAAATGGAAGGTAGAGGATGAAATCTTTTTAAAACTAAACTTTTAGTTGGCACCAAGTTTCTTTGCTTAATTAACCAAAATAGTAATTTATATTTTTATTCTATATATTTGATTAAAAGCAAAATATAAATTATGTTTTTCACAAAATTTTCAACATTAAATTAAGTGAATGAAGAACGCCATCTATGTCTTGGAACTAAACGCTAATTTGCGGATTTCTTTAGTTTGCAAATACAGCGATGGGCCAAGTTCAGACATTCAAATTGAAAAGTGGACTGTACTAAGTGTCCAGTAAATTGACAGGCTCTTAAAGTAACCATATTATGGCCTTGCCTTTGGAGTTAATAGCAACATGAACGACCAAATTATACTGATCACACTGTACATACCTACTGCAAAGAAAAAAATATTAGGTCGAGTACTGCGATACCTTTGCCATTACTTTTAAATATTTTTCGACGTTGCAACATGTAAGTTATTACTTACTCGCTTACACTTATAATGTCGTCCTTTTCAAATCGTACGTGACGTAGCTTCCTGTGTTCTAGAAAATTCTAAATCTTGAAGATTTATACAACGTCCCATCCATTTTCGGGTATCTTCGTATAAATTATAATGGTGGGACCAGACATTAGAATTTAGATTATTTTGAACCGACAAGCCGTTGGTCACGGCTGTTATTCGTAAAACTTTGACAGTCGTTACGGGTAGTTAGAAGCCCTAAAGTCTGAAAACCAGTCAAAGGGTAATCCTGTTACCCAGTAACTGGATTGTTGAGGTCAGTAGGCCAATTCCCGTAATTTAAAACATTCAAAATCTAGTCGCAGTCTCATCTCGGCGACAAACAAATGTCAATGAATCCATTACATATCGAGCCTCTGCGCCTCAGAAAGCACATTAAACCGTTGGTCCCGGCTGGTATCGTAAATATTTGACTGTCGTTACGGGTAGGTCAAAGCCCTCCCAGTGACTAGATTGTAGAGGATAGATAAACAATCCCGCCTTGTAAAATACTGGCATTTAGTTTCATCCAATTAGACTGACCAATAGGCAATGGAGAGGGCCATGCTTGGGGTTTCCCTGCGTGATCGAATCAGAAATGAAGAGATCCGCAGGAGAACCAAGGTAACCGACACAGCCCGAAGAATTGCCAAACTTAAGTGGCAGTGGGCAGGGCACATTGCTCGCAGAATAGATGGCCGATGGAGCTGAAAAGTTCTGGAGTGGCGACCACGTACCGCAAGACGTAGCGTTGGAATGCCTCCCACAAGGTGGACCGTCGACTTTGTTAAAGCCGCAGGAACCCGTTGGATGTGAGAAGCAAGGAATCGGTCGAAGAGGAGGGGGAGGGGGGGGGGAGGCCTATGTCCAGCAGTAGACGTCTTTAGGCTGAAATAATGATGATGATGAATTAGACTGAAAGCCGACCCCAACAAGTAAAGGGTTAGCAGATTGTCTAAAATAAATAACTATTTACATTTTATACAAAAACTATGTTGCGTTGTTCCATCCTCTACATTAAACCTTAGTGTGCCTTATATCTACTCAAGTGTCACGTATACGAAAATTAAAAAAAGGATACGTCTGGTACCGGCATTACATTTTTTCCTGTAATCGTGGGTAGTTCTACATACAATTGTTATTATTGAAGGTAGTCGTAACAGTGACGCTTTTCTTTGCGCTATGTTGCCACTCTTGGTCTCTTTCATTTCCGACGACCCAACGACAACGTAGCGTGCAAAACATTATTTAATTAAAATTGATACTTTCTTGTTAATCGTACAGTGTTAATACAAAGCAGTATTTAAGTTATTATGGGTAAGTAACTAATACAAATCTATAAAACAGTTGTAAATTAAGATTTTTGTTCGAGATTCGAAACGTGTCTTGGTGACGCCATTATCCAAATGTTTCTTTGTTCAACTTCACGCAGGTCTTCATAAAAAACGTGGAGCCTCTTCATCTGTCCGTTTCATAATAATCATTCTTCAGCACTGCAACATGTCTTTTTCTTCCTTACTTCTCTATTAGTCGTCATCTCGGGTGTGGGTGACGCCCGAGATGTCGACTACTACAGAAGTATGGAAGAAACATACAAGCCTTTCTATCCTTAACATCTTTCACACAGTCCATCCATCGTTTCTTTGGTCTTCTACTCATTTATAGTCATCCACATTCATACTCAAAACTCCGTTGGTGCGTTTTTAGCTGGTTATTAGTAGAACTACCTATTAGGTAACCAATTATTTTAAACGAGTACCTACTTTTTCAAATTGTGATTATGTAATCCTTTTGTTTGGAGAGGTTTTAGTTAATGTTCAGTCTTCACTAGGAACGTATAATTGTATGCAGCCAGTGTTCCATCTAAGGAAATAATTTATTTTCTGTTTTTGAGAAATATTGTTGGGACGCCTAGCGTACACAACAAATAAAACAGGTTTTCACTGTACGGTGACATGGTGTGCCCCGCCCACTGCCACTTAAGTTTGGCAGTTTAAAAAGAATGCGAAACTTTTCAGATAATTTATATCTGAAAAGTTTTTTTTATAAACTTCTTTTGATTTTTCAGAGTGTATTGTTCAAGGAAGACTGCCGAGTTAGACCGAGCGTTGCCGAGACCAAATAACAAACACTCCTTCCGGATATCAGCATGTCCAGCCAAGATCTCTTGAGAAGGGAAGGTTGGGTTCCAACTTCCAGGGTGTGATATTGTCCCATCAGGACTTCAAGAAAAAAAACGATTAAATGAAACAGGAACACAGCTTCAAACTACATCGCGGTAAGATACTGAAAAAAAAAAATGTTTTGTTTCTTTTCAGATTTTTGGTTTAGGTGTTAATAGTAGGTACACAGCGAAGATATTGCCTCATAACATACATAAAGCTGTACTTTGTGGCTATGGAGAGGAGCTACCCTACATACTTTTGGCGGGTGGTCAAAATCGGAACTAACGCCACCGTCATGTTTTCTCAATACATTTCAACAGCGCCCCCATATCAACGTCGATATTCATTGTTTATCCTATGTTGTTGAGAAGACGATTTTTTCAAACTTATGAAGCAATGTATGTATTGCGAATTTCCTCTAAAATTCTTTGATAATCGAATGGGTAAAGCGAGCCGCACAAACGCGCCTCATAGCGTTAGAGCTGCCCTACCTCTGATTGGCCGCAATTTGAATCGTATTTGAATTTATTTGAACTTCGAATTCGAACCAATCAGGCGCCACCTCACCATGCCAAATTGCCAACGAGCTTGAAAGTTCTTTTCTAATTTCTCTTTTCTCGCGCCATGGCCATGCGAGTGCGACTTGCGCGCGCGCCCTTTTTACTACTGCCTTCATGAAGACATTTTTAATTTATAAAACGCCACTAAATTTAATTTTTTGGAGCTGTTTGAATCAACTAACGCGTATTCCGACACAAGAACTCTGAAGTAAACCTAACAAGCCGGATCCAGCCATAAAGAACACGCGCATGTAAGGTACGGCCAGACATCCCGATCCCACTTCACGTCCTCCATTTCCACTGTGTTACTACCGTGCTAATAACTGACTGATTCCATCCAACTCATTCCAGCTGCAGTAACTGCTAAGTGACCAGGTTGCTGTTGGCGTGCTCAACCCTGCCGCGATCGCGAAGTACCTTCACCTGTTGCTTCTTCACCGGTAACGGTGCCACCTGCTTCCCATTCACCTCCAACAACTGGAAACTGTGAGTACTCCATATTTATCCGCTAAGATGAGCGACGAGAAAGAATGACCTAGTGTAAAAACGTGGCATTGTTCGAATTTTAAATTTTTGCTAAATAAGTGTTTCACCCAATGGTTTCACCCGCATAAGTTTCGATCCCGTAAGAATATCGGGAAGAAAAGTATCCTATGCGTTAATCCTGGTCATAAACCATCTGTGTGACAAACATCCAAATCCGTTCAGTAGTTTTTTGCGTAAAAGAGTAACAAACATAAATCCATTTTAATCCATCCTTACAAACTTTCGCGTTTATAATATTAGTAGGATTTGTCTACTAACACTTTTAGATGAAAATTTGTCTGATAAAAAACTCATGGAGCTACCTAACGGCCGATGAATCATGTGGAAGTAGCTATGTCCTGCCCGCGACTTCGTCCGCGTGAAATTTCTTGCCCCGCCGCCATACTTCGTCTTCGCTGCGTTCTCTGTGACTTATTCTTATTGCTTTGCTTCCTAGGGTCATAGCGTGATGTTAAAAATAAATAGCCTGTGGCCTTCCTCAGGAATTAGGCTATCAAATGCAAAAATAATTTTTCAAATCTGATGGTATTTCCAGATTATGTTTACATATAACTTAGTATTAGGTATTAATGTACTATTGTGCTTTTTCTCAGAGTTAAACAATTATTTTTATATACCAGTTTTATTCAAAATTTTTTTCCCAAATTTAATTAAAATGTGAAGTGATGGCCTGAAACACGGGTTTGAATTAAACCTAGTTCGGGTGGGTCGCTACCTAACACTCGAATTCCGAACCATCATTACTTGCACCCCAACTATGTTAGGGTCGGCTTCCAGTCTAACCTGGAGGCAGCTGAATAACAGTATTTTACATGGAGCAACTGCCTATCTGACCTCCATAACCCAGTTACTAGGTGACATGATATCCCTTAGTAAGACTGGTTGTCAGACTTTCGGGCTATGGCTTAACATGCTTTCAAAGGCACGGCATCCGTGGATGGATAACGATGGTTATCCACAGACCAACCGCGGCAAGCGTAACTTTACCTGATTGATCAACCCGTGCGGCAAATTAATAAAATTGCCAATTATTTCTACTCCACTTTTGTTGCCTCATACAAGCAATGGCTTGATTTTAGGGACACATACATTTCTTCATTTCTCTTGTCAAATAGCTGCATCCACACTCATAGTAACACCATGCCTGGTTTAGTACAACCACACTTTACTAGTTAATTTGCCTTCAACTGAGCATAAATCCAAACTCCGAGCTGCTGCTGAGAAATTCCTGATAGAAAAACCTAGGAACACTGTCTGACCTGGGCTTTGTACCCTGGAACTCGTGCTCAGCAGTAGTGCTGACGACCTCTAGACAAATGCAGTCCTCACTTGTACTTAGCATTGCTTCAAACTTCGGTATTGCTTTTTTGTTCAGAAGTAATTAAATTGGTTTATTTTGCAGGTGCCTGGTAGACCTAGAAGTTTGCAAGAGCTTTGATGAATGCTTGTACAGCTGGAGAGTTGGTCGAAGCAAAACAAATGACTGTCAAGGAAGATGGTCATCACAGCTGACATCGGACAATTAGGTTAGTTTATTTAATCACTAGCTCCTGCCTGCGACTTCGTCCGCGCGACATGTCGGCCCCCGATTGACCGCGTAGCATCCCATCGCTCGCTATTACTTACTTAGCATTCTTTCTGGCGTTTTTTTTTCGTTTGCTTCTCTCCTTAGGGTCGTAACGTGATGTTAATAGCTTATGACCTTCCTTAAGAATTTGGCTATCAAACGCAAAAAGATTTTTTTTGCGTTTGATAGCCTTTTTTTATAGATTTTTTTTATTATTAGTATAGATTATGTAACAGTTAACTTTAAAATGTGTAATAAAATAAATACATTTATAAACTGCCTTATCTTATTTATGGCTTCTTACATACATTATAATATACCTTGTGATTATCAGTTTTAACAAAAAATATATAATTGCTCATTAGTTCAATCTGTCAAAAACGGCTAACATAAGACAGTATAAAACTTCATTATTGATTTTTTGTTCAGAAGTAATTAAATTGGTTTATTTTGCAGGTGCCTGATAGAAACCTAGACGGTTTGCAAGAGATTTGATGAATGCTTGTACAGCTCAACAACAATGGACAATTAGGTAAGTTTATTTAATTATTCACTAGCAAACAGCCCCTGCTTCACACGGTTTTAGAGACTTGCCAAAACATCCTGATTTCTTTATTGAGTATAATGTAAGTTTGTATTAAACATACACCTTCTGGAATTAATTCTACAAATGATGGTGAAAAGTCTGACAACACGTCCCACCAAAGAGTATTGAAAGAAAAGAAAGAAAAATATTATATTATATTAATAGTATTATATTATTTTATTATTATTAATATTATATTAATAGTATTGGGTATCCCAGTACAGTTACTGGGATTCCCTATTTGACCTCTACAACCCAGTGGTTGTAGAGGTCAAAAAGGGAGTCCCTCCATGTTAAATACTGCTAATCAGCTGTATCTGGTTAGACTGGAAGCCGACCCCAATAGTTGGGAACAAGGCTATGCAGATTGACTAGTGACCTTCGTATTGTCCTTTCAACCCCTAGTGTTGACTCTAGGTTGGAATCTAAACCCAGAACCTCACACTAAGCAGTAGTGCTTGCGACCAGATGACCAACGAGGCAAATTCTGTTATAACTAGACATAAAAAATAAACATTGTCTTATTTCTGAATTTCAGGAACCTCATACTTCTGTCTCCAGCATCGATTGCTGTCCAGCTCATAATCATCAGCTGTCGCCGATGCTGGCTTCGAGCACGCCGCGAACAGATGGCAGCACTGTCACGTCACACGTCAAGGGAAGTCTTAATGTTGTCTACAAACTTATCTGACTCGATGGCTAAAAGTGGAACTAACGAAATCACTATGAAAATTGACAAGTTGTCATTCTGTGTTCACTAACAGCACTGCAGTGGGGCCAGATGTGCTTGTGGTAATGTAGGTACACTGGTACAATCCATTCTCAGTTATTTTACCTCTGACAGAGCAACCCAACAGGAACCTTATTATAACGAGTATAAAGATCACAATGATTTTGTCAGACTTGTCATTGGCAGCAAAATATTAGAATCGGAATAAAGTTCACTGTGATTCAGACAGTGATGCAAAATCAGAGGTGAAATAACTGAACAAACTGTAGAGCGCTACAAGGTTCTTTTGGCGCGTGGCCAAAATTGGAACCAACGCTGACATTTTGTTTTTTCAGTACAATTTCACAAATGCTTACCGACAGCGCCACCCTGTCAATGTCATTCGTGTGCCATGGGATCCTTGTAGCAGTGTACTTCATGTGTTTGATTAAAAGTAACCTACTGTTATGTTAATTCAAATGTTTCTTTATTGTTCATCTTTTGTTTTTATATTATCTCGCAAGCAGACAGTGTACAGACGCCAGCACATCAACCTACTACAATCTGTCAAATTTCTTTAATAGATTTTCAACTTTATCGCTAAAGCATTAAGGTTCAAGGTTGATTGGGAAAATGTGACAGTTTCGGGTAGCTTGACCTGCTGGCGTCCGTACATATTTTTAAACGACTGCCCAAGAAGTGTTATGTTTTCATTGTTCATGTATGTGTTTCTTTATTCCACCATAACTTCTGAACGACTCGATCGATCATAAGTATTTGTGACTTTTCGCCATGTAGCATTTTTGAGCGGCTGTATTATATTTTCAATAATTTTGTAGCGAAAAGCGAGTCGGACTTGCGTATTATGGCGTACGTACCAATCTGTGAAATAACTCTATTATTCCTTGTTTAATACCTACTCCCTAGAATAAGACGAAGTTACAACATACTAGTGTTTAATTGTTAGAGAGCGCACCAAAACCGTTGAAAAATGCGTTCTTTTCGAGACTTCGCGTTTTCAGTTACTTACTGTTCGGGATCGCTCTAGAGCCTGGTCTAGAAACACGCATCTATCTTAGCCGGGGGCTAACGTCGACGAGGGACGTTCTTCTGGGGCTGATTATTTCTTCTACTGGAACAGATTGTGACTAAAAGAGTTTGGGGTGCTTCTTCTCATTTATTTGTAGTTGTAGGGGATCTTCAATGAAAACACACGTGGTTGAGGAATTACATTGTTTCTTTTTATTGTTACTTTTTCAAAAGATGGCTGTCAAGTGAGTCCAGCCGTTTTTTTTTTTATATAATTATGTCATCTGTTAGTTGACCTTGCGAGGTCGTGACTACTAAACCGGACTATCCTGTGGTTGCCTTAAGAAAACTTAAAGCCTCCAGTCCAGCCAGGGCTTACAAGTAATTAAAATAAAGTGACTGCACGCTAAGAGCACCCCCTGTGGGGTACGGACCTCGCCTTAGGGCGTCGCTGGGAGAGCCTGTCCTGGTCCTGGCTGGATCGAATTGGTATTATTATTGCTTTAATGAGCACGGCGTTTCCTAGGACTATCTCTGAGAAGAAAGGCCGAAACAAACTCAGATGTCTCAGTCGGGGAATAGGAAAGGTGTGCTCGTCTTAGTATCACGCACACTATACAATATTTCACAAAAGAATTAAACACTTTGAACGATTTTGTGTACAAAACGGAGTTTGAATGCTCTCTGATGACTGTGAAAATGAAAAGAGAGAAGCTTAGAGCTCTTTTAGCGGTCGCTAAGTCGCAAGTACTATTATCTAACATGGAAGTCATGATAGCAGAAAGCGATCTTAACACGGACATTGAAAGACTTAGGAACTTTAAAAGAAGGAAGTTGTGCACAAGTTTGTGATGTTTCATGTTGCATTCTTTTACGTCACAAGTAGGTGCTTTTCACATAAACCTTCTATGCTTGTTTACGTGGCATGCGCTTGATATTTTCTAGCTCGGAAAGTACTAGTTATTCGGGTCTTCCGTACCGTCTTTCTAGTGTATCTATTATTTCGTATGGGTCCGATACTGTGAATAATAGCGCCCTGGTAGTTTCGCGGGCTGCGCCTCGCAGCGCTTTTCGTAGCCGGGCCACGTTTTGAACATCTGTAAACATGGCCCCTGTGTGATTATAGACTGCTTTAAAAGCCATCCACTCTGAAATTTTCCCGTCGAAATGGGGTAGTTCGTGGATGAACTTAGGTGTCGCGTTGGCTAGCATCGACATATCGCTTATATTGTTTGCTGAACAAGTTTTCACCTACGCGTGGTTCGCTCCTACTCGCTTCTAGTGGCCGTGTGTGCTGTCTCGGGACTTTAGCTTTACTTGACATTTCCGGCCTATTTATTGAGTTTGGATCCGAAATCCAATGGTCAACACGAGACTTTTCCTTTGTGCCCACCGCCCGGTTCCGCGTCGTTTGAGCTTTCCAGTTCTATTCTGGATATCTCCAATTGACTTAAAGCAGCTGCGGACGCCACCCTAGCCTGTGCTAACTCCGAATGGTATAACTCTACGTTCGGCTTTTAATATTGATAATCGACTACTTGCCCTTTCCACGGGGACATTTACGACTGTGCCCGATGCACTAGCTGGTTGAGCTTCTAAATCGGCTACCGCGTTTTTTGTATTGGTTACTCTATCTGTAAGCGTGCTGCTGTCACCGGACGTATCCTCTGTGCCGGTGCCCTTACTACACGTTTCGGTTTCTGTCGAGTCAGTTTCGCTTGACGGCGGCGTGGCGTCTGTGGAAGGCGTGGATTTACCAGAAGGCAATACACGTGCGTTTTCCATTTATGCGCACGAAGGGGTCCCTACGCCTAATTTTCTTAAAACTTAACACTTTTTTCACTTTGCCATGATTGTTTGTTGCCTACCTTGCCTATCTGCCTGGTCGGACTCCTATCGCGGTGATGCCGACCAGGAATGGGAATGAATGAGGGTAGGAAGGGTAGGAACCTCCCGGCAGAGGATGCGGGCGCTTTATGGGAGTCGTTGCGTGCCAACTCGTGGGCCCTAAGCGTTCCGCACCGTACCGGGGCGGTCTGACTGAAACACCTTGAGGGTGCGTGGAGTCGTCAGGTAGTCCACCATGCTTCCGTACGCTGTATGGCCGTTTATCACCGTTAGGTGGCCGCGTACGTAATGGTGATTGCTTCCAAGTATCTTAGTGTGGTCAAGCAAACCAAGACTAATAACTCGCGCGTCCTTTTTTCTGTCTTCAAATCTTCTTTTACTTGCTTGATTTCGCGAAGTTTTCTTGCTTCTTTCTTGAAATTACGTTTTTCTTGCTTGATTCATGCAATCCGACGACGAAGGACCATTGAAGATTACTGCTTGCTGTGTTGTTGAACACAGCACACGAAACTTATACCTGAACAACCTGCGTGCTGTGTTTCGGTGGGTTAGACTGATAGGCGGGGGTTATAACCGTCTGCTAGCAAATTAAACCAGTGCACTCGATTCACACATTTATATTCTTGAAAAGGCACGTACACAAATCAGAAACACATAATACACAAAAGACACATAATACGTAAGTCACAATAATCACAGAAACGGTGGTGCGCCCACCGTGGAAGTTTTTCGACTACCAGTGGAGGGTAGCGATTTTTTTTTTAAATTTTTCCCTATCTACTTCCGCGCTGCCGCAGCCCCCCTCGCACTGCCAGTGCGTGGGGGGCTGCGGTGCCTGCGGGTCTAGGGGGTGCACGTCTTGCGTGTCACCACCGCAAACGTTGGTGATGGTTCCCGTGGTGGCGGTGGACTTGCCACACACGGGTGTTTGACCTCTTCTCTTTCTTCCTCATCCGGGCTGCGCTGCCTGCGTTGTGCGGCGCGCAGAGGCTTTATTATAAGCAGGTCTTCGAGCCCTAGGTCGAAACGTACGTTGTAGGCTTTCCTTCCACTCGTTGCTGAGGTCTGTCTTGAGTATCCTCACAGATACGACTTCTTTACTTCCTTGCCTAGTACAATGCCTGCAGTCTTCAGGACAAGGTCTTCTTGACAATGCATCCGAGTTGGCATGAGATTTTCCGCTGCGTTGTTCGACCACGAAGTCGTATTCCTGCAGTAGTTCAATCCATCTCGCAACTTGTCCTTCTGGATTTTTTAATTGCAATAGCCATTTCAGTGCAGCATGGTCAGTTCGTAAGTGGAATTTCCACCCCAGAAGATATTTGCTGAAGTGCTGCAATGACTTTACCACAGCAAGCAGTTCCCGTCTCGTAGCACAATAGTTCCTTTCAGGTTTCGACAATAACTTGCTGAAGTACGCTATCACAACCTCTTGATCGCCATCCCACTTCTGACACCAATTGTTACGAGCTTTGGGTTCGTGACAATAAAAACTGCCGATATAAATTACCAAAAATTACACTTTAATTAATCAACACTAAGAACAACTCAAACACACTAATTATAAAACACAATTACACTTAAGTCGCGCTTGAAGATCGCTTTCGATGTATTCGCTCGTATCGCCAAACTAATTCTGTCTGCTCGTGGCTCATTCCGGCCTTATACATATTAGTAGTTAGTACATAGTGCCGCAGATAGTTCTAGAACCTTCCATTGGTAGAAACATCTAGAATGTTCGAGTACATACTGGCCCCGACTGACCAGATGTCGTTAGTACTAGTATCGACATTTCTAGAAGGATCTATTAGTTCTGCTCCTCGATACTAGATGGCACTAGTGGTAAATTAGTTCTGCTAGTCTATACTAGATGGCGCTAGTAGTAACTAATGTCACCATGTACCACGCATTAATGGTGGCGCGCAACAATACATTTATAACAGATGTGTGGGAAATAAAACGGGAATGTTCAGTTGAGCAAATAAGTACTCACAGCATGTCCACGTACTGGTCCTCCTCTTCCACCCTTTACACCAGCAGCGGGTGCAAGCATAGCTCCAACCGCCGCATGCGCTCCTGCACTTCGGCGATTGGAGCTTACAGCCACCGAATCGGTCGAAGTAACACAAATAATGAAATCATATTTCTTCACCTACGCGTAGCGTTTCGACTGACCATAAAAATATGGCGTGTATTATTATTCCGAACTTTAACCTATGAAACTATTAACAAGAGTAGCACTTAACAATCGATGACGGTATATACCTCATCCATCAACTCCCACATCATATTACTGTCCGCCGTGGCCGCGTCACTGTTGTCGTTGTCGGCCTGGTGCCGTAAATTCTCATATACCGGTCTGAAATGAAAAAAAAAAACATTTAAAATACCTAATAAATACAATATTGCTGACAAGGCTGCTAAGGCTTTCTCGGTGTCGTCGCCGCCTAATATTTTTATGTCTTGTGAAGGCGCGATGTTATTGTTCAGCACATTTTTATCGTTTGATATCCAATCACATAAAACAAAGTTGGTTTTTTTGTGAATGTAATCCACTTGCGTTGTTATTCTCTTGGCTTCTTCTTCACTGGCAAAACTCTGGAGGTAGTCATCCATATAATGGTTGTTTACTATCGCTGACGCTGCGTCTGGGTATCTGTCGTTTAAGTCTCTCGCGTTGCGGTCCTTTATGTATAACGCTGTTCATGGGGACGACGTTGCGCCAAAAATAACAGATGTCATGCGATATTCGTCTGGCGATGGCGGTCCTTTCCGTTGGTCGCCGCGCCATAAAAATCTCAACGCATCGCGATCTTCTTCTCTTATCTTTATTCTCATGAACATTTCTTTAATATCCGCTGACACAGCTATTTTATTTTGACGGAAACGCATTAAAATACCGGACAACGATTGTAATAAGTCAGGTCCCGATAGAAGTAGGTCGTATAGGCATAGACCCGCTGTCATTGCTGCTGCATCGTGTACGAGTCGTGGCGGCTTGGCAGGATTGACTACTAGAAAGTGAGGTAGGTACCAATTTTTATTTATTGTGGAGGTATCAGATGCCTTTTCTGCAAATCCTGATTTCAATAGATTGTCAAGGCTTTGAGGTTATTATCTTTATCTAGGCGCCGTTCTAGATTTTCTAGTCGTTTTAGGGAGGCTAGGTAGTTGTTAGGTATTTTAGGCACTTCTAGTTTCCACAATAGTCCGGTTTCGAAGCTGCCATCGGGTAATCGTCGACTCTTCTGTTCTAGGATATCTAAGGCTCTTTGTTGCGGGTCATCTCTAGGTATCCTATGTTCTATACTTAGTGATTCTAACTTGAAAAAGTTTCTCATGCTTTCTTCTATTGGTTCTAAATTTTCTTTTATTTTAATGTTGCCGCAAAATGTAGCTTCTGACATCCATGCAATACCCATCCGAGTTTAGTGTACTATGTTACCGGTTGATCACGCGCACCTGTTCGCGTTTCTTTGGCTACCAATAAATGCCAGTTATCTTGGCCTATTAAAATCTTTGGTTGCGCGTGTTCATAAATAAGGGTGTCTTGAATGTCGTTCAGACATTTAAAATAGTTTGTGTGCAGGACCGCTCAGTGGAGCCTGAGGTTAACACGTAGTGCTTATGTCGGGTGCGAGGTGTCGGCGAGAAGAGGTTTTTTCTTAGACCTTGTGTGGTGAGACTGGAACTGTTGTGTTGTGAGGATGAAGTCTTCTTAATAAAACGGCTGATGAGTTTTTCTGACTTTTATTTTCTTGTATTCTTCTTGTGACTGCTGGATTTGGAGTATCCGACCATGGAAATATGCCCTTCTTTTATACGCAAATTTTATATCATCTGACCAATCAGAGCCCTACAGATTTGCACACGGCACTAATAACCCGCCCTCTGACCAATGAGGTTGCAGGTGCCTTATTGTATGGGACACCCTAAATGGCATGTTTCTCGTGGTAGGATACCCCTTACATGGTTTTCTCTTATTTCTAACCCTAGATATGGTTTTCCTTTATTATATACAAAAAGATCAGTCTTAAAAATCTTAATTATTACCTTAAATTAATTAATGAAAATACATAAACGGTTCTCTTTATAGTAACGTTTCCTAGCACTTAGGCTTACGTAACAACATAGCACAAGTGGCGCCTCTAGTGACTGGAATGTTTAACTTATTATACACATTCTTACAAGAGTAATATCACATTATAAGATCATATCTTAATTAATCTAATTGGACATAACACACTTATTCTAATAGTTATATCATCATTTTCAAGATAATCCAATTAGAAAGAACAACTTATTTATAATTATATGTCGTCGTTGTCAACATTACGACTTATAGCTTGTTTACTTATTTAACGTTATCTTACACTTATTGTGCTCACTTTATACTTTATCGTTTATGTGTAGATAACAAATTGAAAGAAAGGAAAGGTGTGCTCGTCTTAGTATCCACGCACACTATACAATATTTCACCAAAGAATTAAACACTTTGAACGATTTTGTGTACAAAACGGAGTTTGAATGCTCTCTGATGACTGTGAAAATGAAAAGGGAGAAGCTTAGAGCTCTTTCAGCGGTCGCCAAGTCGCAAGTACTATTATCTAACATGGAAGTCATGATAGCAGAAAGCGATCTTAACACGGACATTGAAATACTTAGGAACTTTAAAAGAAGGAAGTGGTGCACAAGTTTGTGATGTTTCATGTTGCATTCTTTTACGTCACAAGTAGGTGCTTTTCACATAAACCTTCTATGCTTGTTTACGTGGCATGCGCTTGATATTTTCTAGCTGGGAAAGTACTAGTAATTCGAGTCTTCCGTACCGCCTTTTAGTGTATCTATTATTTCGTATGGGTCCGATACTGTGAATAATAGCGCCCTGGTAGTTTCGCGGGCTGCGCCTCGCAGCGCTTTTCGTAGGCGGGTCACGTTTTGAACATCTGTAAACATGGCCTCTGTGTGATTATAGACTGCTTTAAAAGCCATCCACTCTGAAATTTTCCCGTCGAAATGGGGTAGTTCGTGGATGAACTTAGGTTTCGCGTCGGCTAGCATCGACATATCGCTTATATTGTTTGCTGACAAGTTTTCACCTACGCGTGGTTCGCTCCTACTCGCTTCTAGTGGCCGTGTGTGCTGTCTCGGGACTTTAGCTTTACTCGACATTTCCGGCCTATTTATTGAGTTTGGATCCGAAATCCAATGGTCAACACGAGACTTTTCCTTTGTGCCCACCGCCCGGTTCCGCGTCGTTTGAGCTTTCCAGTTCTATTCTGGATATCTCCAATTGACTTAAAGCAGCTGCGGACGCCACCCTAGCCTGTGCTAACTCCGAATGGTATTAGAGTTATACCATTCGGAGTTAGCACAGGCTAGGGTTCGGCTTTTAATATTGATAATCGACTACTTGCCCTTTCCACGGGGACATTTACGACTGTGCCCGACGCACTAGCTGGTTGAGCTTCTAAATCGGCTACCGCGTTTTTTGTATTGGTTACTCTATCTGTAAGCGTTCTGCTGTCACTGGACGTATCCTCTGTGCCGGTGCCCTTACTACACGTTTCGGTTTCTGTTGAGCCAGTTTCGCTTGACGGCGGCGTGGCGTCTGTGGAAGGCGTGGATTTACCAGAAGGCAATACACGTGCGTTTTCCATTTATGCGCACGAAGGGGTCCCTACGCCTAATTTTCTTAAAACGTAACACTTTTTTCACTTTGCTATGATTGTTTGTTGCCTACCTTGCCTATCTGCCTGGTCGGACTCTATCGCGGTGATGCCGACCAGGAATGGGAATGAATGAGGGTAGGAACCTCCCGGCAGAGGATGCGGGCGCTTTATGGGAGTCGTTGCGTGCCAACTCGTGGGCCCTAAGCGTTCCGCACCGTACCGGGGCGGTCTGACTGAAACACCTTGAGGGTGCGTGGAGTCGTCAGGTAGTCCACCATGCTTCCGTACGCTGTATGGCCGTTTATCACCGTTAGGTGGCCGCGTACGTAATGGTGATTGCTTCCAAGTATCTTAGTGTGGTCAAGCAAACCAAGACTAATAACTCGCGCGTCCTTTTTTCTGTCTTCAAATCTTCTTTTACTTGCTTGATTTCGCGAAGTTTTCTTGCTTCTTTCTTGAAATTACGTTTTTCTTGCTTGCTTCATGCAATCCGACGACGAAGGACCATTGAAGATTACTGCTTGCTGTGTTGTTGAGCACAGCACACGAAACTTATACCTGAACAACCTGCGTGCTGTGTTTTGGTGGGTTAGACTGATAGGCGGGGGTTATAACCGTCTGCTAGCAAATTAAACCAGTGCACTCGATTCACACATTTATATTCTTGAAAAGGCACGTACACAAATCAGAAACACATAATACACAAAAGACACATAATACGTAAGTCACAATAATCACAGAAACGGTGGTGCGCCCACCGTGGAAGTTTTTCGACTACCAGTGGAGGGTAGCGATTTTTTTTTTTAATTTTTCCCTATCTACTTCCGCGCTGCCGCAGCCCCCCTCGCACTGCCCGTGCGTGGGGGGCTGCGGCGCCTGCGGGTCTAGGGGGTGCACGTCTTGCGTGTCACCACCGCAAACGTTGGTGATGGTTCCCGTGGTGGCGGTGGACTTGCCACACACGGGTGTGGCAAGTCCACCGCCACCGGTGTGTTTGACCTCTTCTCTTTCTTCCTCATCCGGGTTGCGCTGCCTGCGTTGTGCGGCGCGCAGAGGCTTTATTATAAGCAGGTCTTCGAGCCCTAGGTCGAAACGTACGTTGTAGGCTTTCCTTCCACTCGTTGCTGAGGTCTGTCTTGAGTATCCTCACAGATACGACTTCTTTACTTCCTTGCCTAGTACAATGCCTGCAGTCTTCAGGACAAGGTCTTCTTGACAATGCATCCGCGTTGGCATGAGATTTTCCGCTGCGTTGTTCGACCACGAAGTCGTATTCCTGCAGTAGTTCAATCCATCTCGCAACTTGTCCTTCTGGATTTTTTAATTGCAATAGCCATTTCAGTGCGGCATGGTCAGTTCGTAAGTGGAATTTCCACCCCAGAAGATATTTGCTGAAGTGCTGCAATGACTTTACCACAGCAAGCAGTTCCCGTCTCGTAGCACAATAGTTCCTTTCAGGTTTCGACAATGACTTGCTGAAGTACGCTATCACAACCTCTTGATCGCCATCCCACTTCTGACACCAATTGTTACGAGCTTCGGGTTCGTGACAATAAAAACTGCCGATATAAATTACCAAACATTACACTTTAATTAATCAACACTAATAACAACTCAAACACACTAATTATAAAACACAATTAGACTTAAGTCGCGCTTGAAGATCGCTTTCGACGTATTCGCTCGTATCGCCAAACTAATTCTGTCTGCTCGTGGCTCATTCCGGCCTTATACATATTAGTAGTTAGTAGTAGTTAGTACATAGTGCCGCAGATAGTTCTAGAACCTTCCATTGGTAGAAACATCTACAATGTTCGAGTACATACTGGCCCCGACTGACCAGATGTCGTTAGTACTAGTATCGAAATTTCTAGAAGGATCTATTAGTTCTGCTCCTCGATACTAGATGGCACTAGTGGTAAATTAGTTCTGCTAGTCTATACTAGATGGCGCTAGTAGTAACTAATGTCACCATGTACCACGCATTAATGGTGGCGCGCAACAATACATTTATAACAGATGTGTGGGAAATAAAACGGGAATGTTCAGTTGAGCAAATAAGTACTCACAGCATGTCCACGTACTGGTCCTCCTCTTCCGGCCTTTACACCAGCAGCGGGTGCAAGCATAGCTCCAACCGCCGCATGCGCTCCTGCACTTCGGCGATTGGAGCTTACAGCCACCGAATCGGTCGAAGTAAAACAAATAATGAAATCATATTTCTTCACCTACGCGTAGCGTTTCGACTGACCATAAAAATATGGCGTGTATTATTATTCCGAACTTTAACCTATGAAACTATTAACAAGAGTAGCACTTAACAATCGATGACGGTATATACCTCATCCATCAACTCCCACATCATATTACTGTCCGCCGTGGCCGCGTCACTGTTGTCGTTGTCGGCCTGATGCCGTAAATTCTCATATACCGGTCTGAAATGAAAAAAAAAAAACATTTAAAATACCTAATAAATACAATATTGCTTACAAGGCTGCTAAGGCTTTCTCGGTGTCGTCGCCGCCTAATATTTTTATGTCTTGTGAAGGCGCGATGTTATTGTTCAGCACATTTTTATCGTTTGATATCCAATCACATAAAACAAAGTTGGCTTTTTTGTGAATGTAATCCACTTGCGTTGTTATTCTCTTGGCTTATTCTTCACTGGCAAAACTCTGGAGGTAGTCATCCATATAAAGGTTGTTTACTATCGCTGACGCTGCGTCTGGGTATCTGTCGTTTAAGTCGCTCGCGTTGCGGTCTTTTATGTATAACGCTGTTCATGGGGACGACGTTGCGCCAAAAATAACAGATGTCATGCGATATTCGTCTGGCGATGGCGGTCCTTTCCGTTGGTCGCCGCGCCATAAAAATCTCAACGCATCGCGATCTTCTTCTCTTATCTTTATTCTCATGAACATTTCTTTAATATCCGCTGACACAGCTATTTTATTTTGACGGAAACGCATTAAAATACCGGGCAACGATTGTAATAAGTCAGGTCCCGATAGAAGTAGGTCGTTTAGGCATAGACCCGCTGTCATTGCTGCTGCATCGTGTACGAGTCGTGGCGGCTTATGTGGCTTGGCAGGATTGACTACTGGAAAGTGAGGTAGGTACCAATTTTTATTTATTGTGGAGGTATCAGGTGCCTTTTCTGCATATCCTGATTTCAATAGATTGTCAAGGCTTTGAGGTTATTATCTTTATCTAGGCGCCGTTCTAGATTTTCTAGTCGTTTTAGGGAGGCTAGGTAGTTGTTAGGTATTTTAGGCACTTCTAGTTTCCACAATAGTCCGATTTCGAAGCTGCCATCGGGTAATCGTCGACTCTTCTGTTCTAGGATATCTAAGGGTTCTTTGTTGCGGGTCATATCTAGGTATCCTATGTTCTATACTTAGTGATTCTAACTTGAAAAAGTTTCTCATGCTTTCTTCTATTGGTTCTAAATTTTCTTTTATTTTAATGTTGCCGCAAAATGTAGCTTCTGACATCCATGCAATACCCATCCGAGTTTAGTGTACTATGTTACCGGTTGATCACGCGCACCTGTTCGCGTTTCTATGGCTACCAATAAATGCCAGTTATCTTGGCCTATTAAAATCTTTGGTTGCGCGTGTTCATAAATAAGGGTGTCTTGAATGTCGTTCAGATATTTAAAATAGTTAGTGATGTTCCATTCTTTTACGTCACAAGTAGGTGCTTTTCACATAAACCTTCTGTATTGGTCAGACTGTATCGGTGTGTGAGGACTGTATAGGGTTCTTCTTAATTGAAACTCCGGTGTGATCTTCGTATTTATTTCTCAGGATAACAGCGTACAGCGAACGAACGAAAAACCGTACGTAGTCGTCTCTGCGCCCCCGAAGGGGGCGCGAGGCGTCGGTTTTGGGGCTCCTTTCGGCCCCATGACCGAGGCGTTGGTCTCTCGGCCCCCAAAAATGGGGACTCGTCGTTGGGTTTCTCCCCCCCCCCCCCCCTTGTGGGAGGGGAGGGAGCTCTTCGCACACCTATCACCCCCGGGGGGTATGCCTCCCCCTGGTGGTTGTTGGTGTGTATTTGTTTAGTGTCTGTAGGAGCGCCCGAAGTGCTTCACGACGCCCGTGCGACCAGGCCCCTGCTGGGTGAGATCCCTAGTTCCCTAGGGAAGGCCCGGCAAGAGCCGATCTAGCAACAAGGGCGCCGGTTTTGGTTGGCGCTCCGCTACAGTGGGTGCTGTCCCCGCCCCCCTACGGCACCGCCAGGTCTAGCCGGTGGCGTCGCCGGGCACGGGGTGTGGTGTGGTGTAACGAGCGACTTGTAAAAGTGTGTGTGCGTCGCTCGTGCTGTTTTCTTGGTGTTTCAGCGAGTGTGGAGTAGTGAGTGTGTGGGCGCCGCGCACGCAACGCCTATATTAACTTAGTCCGCTTTGTGCGCGGCTGGTGTCGTGTGGTGAGTGTGGAGTTCTATTGGTTGAGTAGGCCGCGTGTAGGTGTGTGCGATCTACTCATGCGTCAAGTCCGGTGGTTGCGCGACGTCTGCGACGAGGTCGCGCGGGAAGCGCTTGCGGTCTGGTGGTCGCGCGTGCCAGGGTGCGATGTCCTTGATGTGGTGGTGCTCGGAGGAGTCGGCACGCGCGAACATCCCCTTCGCCAGTCGGGTGCTGAATTCCTCGATGCTCTCGACACGCAGGTCCCTGTGAATGACAGAGTTCCTCACGAACCGAGGCGCCTTGACGATTTGACGCAGCGTGAAGTTCTGCTGCGTCTGGAGCTTCTTCCTGTTTGTCTCGGCCGTGAGGGCGAGCCAGGCCGGGGCGGCGTAGGTCAGCTGCGGGCGGATGTAGGTTTTGTAGATCCCCAGCTTGACTCGCGTGGAGAGGCGTGACGAGAGCACCGGGCGGAGTAGGTGGCGTGTCACCTTAACCCGCGCGATGGTGTCGCAGACGTGCGGGCCCATGGAGAGCCGATTGTCGAGTGTGACCCCCAGGTACTTTGCAGTCCTGGTCCACTTGACCTCGGTCCCCATGAGCTCAAGGCTCGGTGGGAGTGCACGGCTGCGTGCCGTGACGATGATCGCCTGTGTCTTACCTGCATTCACCGACAGTCTCCACTTGCTGAGCCAGTCGGGCAGGTCGTCCAATGCGCGCTGCATTTTGATGGCCGCGTGGTCGGCCGACAGTGAGGTGGTGATGTACGCGGCGTCATCAGCGTACAGCGCGAGTTTTGCAGTGTGCGTGGCGGGTATGTCGTCGGTGTACACAGGCGAGACACAGCTCCCCTGTGGCACGCCCGCAGCAACGGGGCGCGCGCTGGAGAGCTCGTTTTCCACCGAGACCCTGATGGTTCTGTCCTGTAAAAAGGAGGAGACTACCTGTATCAAGCGACGGGGCGCTGTGGTGAGGGTGAGCTTGTATATTAGGCCGGCGTGCCAGACCCGGTCGAATGCCTTTTCCATGTCGAGGAATACTGCAGCGGCGTACTCCCTCTTGTTCACGGCCGCTGTGAGGATGTGCAGTACCCTCGACAGCTGGAGCGTCGTGCTGTGTTCGGCCCGGAACCCGAACTGTTCCGGGCGTGGTGCCAGGTGTGGTGACAGGTGGCGCAACAGGAGCTTTTCGAACACCTTGGAGGTGGTGGGGAGGAGCGTGATGGGCCGGTAGCTTTCCGGCTTCGACACGTTCTTCCCGGGCTTGGGCAGCATGATGACCTTCCCCTGCTTCCAGCATGTGGGGAAGGTCCCGGTGCGGAGTATGCCGTTATAGAGGCGTGCTAATGCCGCCACCGTTCTAGGTGGCAGGTGTTGAAGGGCGGCGTTCGTTATTCCGTCCGCACCGGGTGCTTTCTTGGGCTTGGCGCGCCTTATTGCCCCCAGTACTTGGCCCGGGGAAACGGAGATTGGTTCTTCATCGGAGGCTACCGGCGTCTTGAAGTACTCTCCAAGGTGTTGCTCGACTGTTGCGACGTGGTCGAGGGCATCCGTCGGGTTGGGCGTGAATTGACGCTCCAGATGGGCGGCGAATATTTCGGCCCGGTCGGCCGCCATGTAAAGTAGCGCCCCGTCGCTGTTAAGCAGCGGGCGCACCGGGGCTGGGGTGTTCTTGAGACGTCGGCAGAGCCTATGTACCGACGTCCAGTCGCTGTCCGCAGTTTCTATTAGGTTCTCCCAGCCCTCTGTGGCGTACGCCTGTAACTCGGCCTTCACCTTGTCCGTGATACGGTTGAGCTGGTTCTTCAGTGTCGGACATCTCGTTAGTTGCCACCGCTTGCGAAGACGCCTCTTGTCGGCGATCATGTTTGACGCTTTGCAGTGGTTGGCGTTCGCCTGGAGGATGCGGTAGTCGGAAACCATTATTCCGACATTGCACCCTCCTCCTCAGCTACTGCCGCTGGAGCTACAGCGGCGGCGGTGGTGGCAACAGGCCGAACCTGTGCCGGCACTATGCCCTTCCTCACGGGGGGCTTACGGCTCCTGCCCGTCATCCTGAGGTCCGCGGGGCGGCCACTGGCGGCAGACGCCTTGCAGTGTGGCGTGGTGGCGCGGCAAGTGGCACTCTTGTCTTGCCCGCACTGGTAGCACATGTCTCCCCAGTCGAACTTGGAGGAACACGTGGCTCGGGTATGGCCGAACGCGAAGCACTTGAAGCACCGCGTAGGCTGGTCCTCAAGTGCCCTGACCACAGCCGAGCTGAGCCCCACGAGCAGCCGTCCCTTGGTCGCAGCAAGGACGGCCGCGGCGACTTGGCACTCGACGCGGATGATGCCCATGCCGCGGCGGCCGAACCCGATGGCTCCAGCCTTCACTGCGCCAGCATCGCAGCCTCTAGCCGCCGCGACGGCCGCCACCACATCCTCCTTGGTGACCCTGACCGAATCATCAAGATCGGCCACCTCCAAGGCTGCGGTCTTGACGGGCTTTACGACCGTCGCCACGTCCGCAATGACCTCTTGCAACTTTGTTGCGAAGAGGTCCGCATTGGTGCCGCGCTTTTCCCCCGAGAACTCGAAGATTCGAGCCCCAGTAAGGGTTCGGCGGCATTGTTTGTTTATTTTGGGTAGACGTTCGAGCGGTTCGAGCTGCTGATCCCCAGCTGGGAGGGATCAGTCGGGCCTGCTAGAGGCGCGGGTTCCGGCTCCAGCCTCGGTGGCGGCTTATCCGCCGCTAGAGGTGGTCGGAGCCGCCTTTCCGGCAGGAGCCGGTCCTCAATGCCTGCAAAGCAGGCTCTGGTGAAGGCCCTCTCCATAACAACCTTTCGGAATACATCCTCAAGGTTGGAAGGGGGGGAGGAGCCTCCTACCACCGGACCTGGGGCAGGTTGAGCAGTCCGAGCCGTGACCTCAGCCAGCTTCTGGTGCAGCTGGCTGACCTCCGCCTGCAGGCGATCCACCTTCGCCTGCAGCTGCCGCGTCTCGTCCGTGGCCGTCCGCTTCACCAGCTCCATCGCAATGCCGTGCAAGCTGGCGGCCCAGCATTTGAGGGCCTTCTGGAAGGTCCCCTTCAAGTTGGAGGACTTCGAGGCGACCTCCAGGACCTCCTCCCTGTCCTCCTGCGCCATGCGCTCCAGTTCCGCCAGGGAGTGGTCGGCATACAGGACATTGGATGCCCCATAGCCAGCCCTCGACCTGGCGGTTTGCGCCTGGCGCTCCTTAGCGGCGACCCTCTCCTCCAGGTCTTGCTGGAGTTGCGCCTTTCTTGCCAGGTTGAGCTGGCGCTCGGCGTCCACCAAGTCCACATCGTGGGTGTCGGCAGTTTTCGAAGTCGAAGCCTTTTTGCACTTCGACTTCTTCCCCGCCTTACCTCCGGCCGACTCCGAGGAGCCCTCGGACCCGAGCCTTAGGTAGGCCCTCTTCCGCGAATGGCGGTCATTTTCGGCCACAGACGTATCCATGTTGGAATCGTCGGAGTCCGAAAACTCGTCCGTCCTGCTAACCACGCTGGCCGCAGACGGTGCGCGGTCAGCGTCTGACGCCAAAGCGTCACCGACGTGGCCCTGACAAGGGCCGTTGAGTTGGCGGACGGCACTGCGGCGCGCGCTTGTTGCGCGCGGCCTGTGTTCGCGGCGGGCCCCGGAGCCTGAATAGGCACCGGGCGGAACGCTGCGGGACGGATGGGGACCGCATGCTGTCGGCTCGACGACGGCGTTGGCGCAACGCGCGCAGGCGCCGATGTCGTCGGTGGGCAGGCGGCTGCTACGGTCCCCGATCCCCCCCTCCTCTTACCTTCTTCACTTATTTCTTCTTAGTAGTTGGTGGTCGGGTGGCTGGCCCGGCCGACGGCGCACCGGACGACGCGTCGCCGATATTCGGCAGCGTCGTCGCCCGGTCCAACATCGGGCGGGGCTCCTCGGACCCGGCATCGGCATCGCGGCCCAGCGAGCCGCGGTTGCCGTGTTTAGGCATCCCGGTGGTACGCCGAGCGGCACTGGGTGGCCCCCCTGTGTTTGTACTAGTGGTCACCTAGTACAAACACAAAAGAAACAGTTAAAATAATATATTATTATTGTGCAGGACCGCTCAGTGGAGCCTAAGGTTAACACGTAGTGTGTGCTTATGTCGGGTGCGACTTGCGAGGTGTCGGCGAGAAGAGGTTTTTTTTTAGACCTTGTGTGGTGAGCCTGGAACTGTTGTGTTGCGAGGATTAAGTCTTCATAATAAAACATGTGCAGGACCGCTCAGCGGAGCCTATGGTCAGCACGTAGTTGTGGGCCTATGACGGGTGCGAGGTGTCGGCGAGAAGAGGTTTTTATCTTCTTAGACTTGAGTTTGTGAGACTGGAACTATGTTGTGAGGATGAAGTTTTCTTGTTAAATAAAACGGCTGATGAGTTTCTTCTGGCTTTATTTTGTTGTTGTTCCTTTTGTGACTGCTGGATTTGAAGTGCCCGACCACGTTTTTTTTTTTTTTTTTCTTTTTTTGTGTATGGCATCTCGTAGTTGACCTTGATAGGTCGTAACTACTTAACCGGACTATCCTGTGGATGCCTTAAGTAAACTTAAAGCCTCCAGCCAGGGCTTAAAACTAAGTAGAATTAAGCGACTGCACGCTAAGGGCACCCCCTGTGGGGTACGGACCTCGGCTTAGGTCGTCGCTGGGAGAGGGCAGCAAAGGGACAGGCTGGATCGAATAGGTATTGTTAGTGCTTTGATGAGCGCGGCGTTTCCTAGGACTATCTCTGAGAAGAAAGGCCGAAACAAACTCGGAGGTCGCAGTCGGGGAATTTAAAACTACAGGCTCAGCTACGGCGCGGGCTGGCACTTCTGCGGGCAAGGGAGGGGGGGGGGGGCAATTTACTCGGGGGCGCGGTCGCGAGGGACCTCGGCGGCGAGGTCGGAATGACGGTTTTCTACTTCTACGTAATGTACTGGTGGCCCTATCACACTCTTGGAGGAGGATTATGGGGTCATCGGGGTGCCCGACCACGGAAACATGCCCTTCTTTTATACGTAATTTTTCTGTCATTTGACCAATCAGAGCCGTAGGGCTCTGATTGGTCAAATGACGATTTGCACACGGCACTAATGCCCCGCCCTCTGACCAATGAGGTTGCAGGTGCCTTTTGTTTGGGAAACTCGGAATTGCATATTTCTTGTGGTAGGATACCTCTTACACATTTTTATCTTATCCCTAATTCTAGATATAGTTTGCTTTTATTTTATACAGAAAGATCAGTCTTAAAACCTTAAATAATACTTTGAAATAATTAAATTACATAAACGGTTCTCCTTACAGTAACGTTTCCTAGTACTTAGGCTTACGTAGTGACATGGTACAAGTGGCGCCTCTAGTGGCGGGAATGTTCAACTTATTATTCACATTCTTATAAGAGTAATATCACATTAAAAAACATCTTAATTAATCTAATTGGACATAACATACTTATTCTTAGAGTTATATCATTATTCTTTACATAATCTTATCGGAAAGAACAACTTAATTTGCATTTACATGTCGTCAACATCACGACTCATATTTTGTTTACTTATCTAATGTTATCCAACACCTATTGTTATTTACTTTATGGTTAGTGTGTAGATAACGAACAGAAAGAAAGAAAAGAAAGGTGTGCCTGTCATATCATCACGCACATTACAATATTCCACAAAGAATTATACGCTTCGAACGACTTTGTTTACAAAGCGGAGTTTGAACGCTCTCTGATGTCTGTGAAACCGAACAGGGAGAAGCCTAGAGCTCCTTCAGCGGTTGCTAAGTCGCAAGTACTATTAGTCAACAAGGAAGTCATGATGGCAGAGAGCGATCCTAACTCGGACATTAAAAAACTTAAGAACTTTAAAAGAGAATGGTTATGTATACAAACATTATTCAACACCTTAAACAAAGGAACTAATACCTATATGGTTTCCCGGTTATGGTGTCGTGCACAAAACGGCTGATGAGTTTTTCTGACTTTTATTTTCTTGTATTCTTCTTGTGACTGCTGGAATTGGAGGGTCCGACCACGGTGTGTAGAGTTCGCGTCGCTCCCGTAAGGGGGCGAGGCGAGCGGTACCGGGGCTTCGCCCCCCGGCCGCGGAGTGCTTTACGGTGGCCCGTAACTACGAGCCCCTCCTCTTGTTTGCACTTTAAAAAGGCTTGTAGCCTGTCGGGCGCGCGTAAGTTGCGCGCGCCCTTGTGAGTGATTGCAATGTGTTTTTCTGTAGGCGCGCCGTGGCGCCGACTCACAGCGCCGCTTTCTTCAGCCAGTCCCGTTTCCAGAGTCAGCCGGTTACGTTCCGGGCTAAAGAGCAGTCGTGTGTGGGGGCGGTACTGTTTTGTGTGACACCGCCCGGTGTCTACGTGTATCGCGGCCCGCGCTGCGCCTACACGTGTGAGTTTGGCGTCTGTACAGTGGTGACTGTCTGTGTACGCTACGTAACGCGCCTATATTAACTTAGCACACGTTACATAGCGAAGGTATATTATGTATGTGGAGTTCAGTTGTGTCTAGTGAGCCGCGTGTAACCTGGGTGCGGCTCACTAGAGGCGTCAGTCCGGTGGTGTGGGGTCGTCGTCCGCTACCAGGTCGCGGGGCAAGGGTTTCGCGTCGGGGGGGCGCGCGTGGCAGGGCGCAATATCCTGGACATGTGGCCAGGAAGATGCGTCGGCACGCGCGAACATTCCCTTCGCGAGGCGCCGCACAAACTCATCCAGGCTCTCGATCCCGAGGTCGCGCTGGATGACATGGTTCCTCACACAGCGAGGAGCGTCAATTATTGTCCGCAGCGCTAAGTGTTGCTGCGCGCGGAGCATCTTTCGGCTCGACTCGCTTGTGAGAGCGAACCATGCCAGTGCGGCGTACGTCAAGATTGGGCGTATGTACAGCTTGTACACGCCCAACTTGACGCGCGCCGGGATGCGGGACGAGAGCACTGGTTTAAGTAGGTGGCGGGCGACCCTACCCCGTGCGGCGACCGAGCGGACATGCGACCCCATTGTGAGTCGACGATCGATGGTCACCCCCAGGTACTTAACCGAGGGGGACCACGCGATGTCGGCTCCTTGGAGTCTCAGGGGTGGTGGGAGGTGCGAGTTGGTATTCAGCTGTGGCTCCTTCTTTGTGCGGCTAGATTTGTTGAATTCTTTAAATGCAGAAACGATGGCATCCCTTCTGATGGTATTATTGAAGTCAGTAACAATGGCCTCGGACTTGGTTCGATAAATATCCTTTATTTCCAGGTCATGTATCGGTGTCTCGAGGCCTAAGGCTGCCCCGACCCATTAATGTGCAGTATGCACACTCAGTTGCTGGATTGGTGGGGAATAAAAGCCCAGAATTCTTCGTAGTAGTTCTTCTTTATTCGTGTTCTTCCTGTTGTTGCTGTCCGCTGACTGTATATTCCACTCTCAGCAACTTCTTTTCGAATTCCTTGAGGGTTATATTCCTTATCCCAAGAATGGATAGTACTATGGTCTTGGCCGTGGCTTTGATTCTGGCACCGTACTTCATGGCGATATCATCGCACATGGTTGTTGGGACTTTCCATTGTCCCAACATATATATCCTAAACATGGTACGGCTCATCCGTCTGCGTTGCCGCTCGACCCACTCCCTTACCGGCGCCTTCAGCCAGCGGGCATAGCTCCCGTCGTCCAAGGATTGGGCCTGTACCAGCGTACGTATAAGGTGGGGGACCTTATCCATTTCCCACAATTCGTCGGGGCGCGGGAGGGGCTTGACCCCCGCCCCCTCTGCGGCCTCCACCTTCTCGATCTCCTCCCATGTCGTGACAGCTTTCCCCACTATATCGGCTTCACGCATGCCCCATGTTATCGCCAGTAATTTGTTAAACTGGTCCCGGTAGCCGCCAACCATTTCAAGGCCCAGACCTTTGAGTCTATCATGCCACCGCCCGAGTTTAGGCTCAAGATGTTTGAGCGGTTTCTTGACTACCGGCCTCAGCCACTTCTGGTTCCGCCCGAACCTATTCCTCAGCCTCCCCCCCATCCGCTCATAGTCCGTCTTCTATACCCCTCTATGCCCACAGGTCGTTTTTTCATCTAGCGTGTAGATGGTGGTATCCCCTGGGGCAGGACAGTATGCAGCTGTTGGACTGCCGCACTTTTCCCGTCCTCTCTGTAAATGTACTGCTATGCAGTGAGGACACAGATTAGGTCCCTGTACGGAACGGCCATGTATGCCATGTAGGGGGTAGTCAGTCGGTGACGCTCTGAACTCTATCTTCTGTGAACTATCTTTCCTTAAAACCTTCCCGCCGACGGTTTCGATTGTGAGTCTTTCTTGTTTTCCTTCAACTCCGATCTTCTTAGCGACTGATGCGTCCAGGAGTGTGACGGTTGATCCCTCGTCCAACAAGGCTAGTACGCGGGCTTGACCTTTGGGACCAAAAAGGTCCACTGGGATCATCTTCAGGTATGCCTTCTCTTCTCCCCTTGTGTTGTGGATTGAGGCGATCTTTTCTCCTGACGCGCTTCCCTGGTCTTCTTTGTTTACTTCTTTTTCTGTTGGTACTGGCGGCTTGTCGGTGTGCAAGATGGTATGGTGCCATCTCTTACAGTGCTTGCAGACCGGAGCTTTACAGTTGATTCTTGAGTGCTTGAACTTAAGACACTTGAAACATATTCTTGCCTTCTTGATTATTTCCCATTTCTCGTTTACGTTAGCTTCTTTGAACTTCTTGCATTCTATTGCAAAGTGTTCTTCTTCACAGGATGGACACGACTTCTTGAATTTTTCTTGTGACTTCTCTCGTGACCTTTCTTGTGACCTTTCTTGCACTGAATGTATGGGTCTTCTTGTTGTCTTCTTTTGCTCCGAGGACACTTCGGGTGGAGCAAAGTCCCCACACATGTCGGCTTCTGTTTCTAGGAAGGCTTCGACGAGTAGTAGTTCTTGAATTTCTTCATCTCTTCTGCTTCTGTGATAAGCGAACCAACGAAATTTCATGGATGTTGGCATTTTGTCGACTATAATTCTCAGTGTTTCAGGGGAACTGAGATATTGTGGTTTCTTCAGGGCCTTGATGGTTTCAACAGCATTCTTCACTTTGCTTGCAAATACGCAGATGTCGCTTGGGTTCTCGCCGACTTTTGACAGATTCTTCATCTTTTCTAGTTCTGCCAATGCCAATGCTCCAGGTCTTCCAAATCTTGCTTCCAGTCCCTTGATTATTTCGCGTACCTCTTCAGCGGTGAACAGCAGGCTTTGGACGGCTTCTCTTGCTTTCCCTTGTATTGCGATTCTGAGGCGCGCTAGGTTCTGATTGTTATTGAAGGAAGCGGCCATGTTTTATAACATTCACCACAACACGTTATTAGAGGTTACTAGAAATGAATTCATCAGAAGAATACATTTGTGTATCCAAGAAAATGGAGCCCATTTCGTGCAAATAATTTAAGATTTTATAGTTTTCCTATCATTTTATTTATCAAGTTTGTTAGAGAGATTTCATCCTTATAATTGATCCTAACGATCAATGCAATAAAAGTACAGGGTGTAATTTTTACAGATTTTAGTCGGTCCGATTCCCGGGTGTGGCAAGCAAATTTTCGAAAATCTTTGAATGCAGTTTTCTTTCTGTTCAAAAATAAAGGAATGTTTTCTTTGAGTAAAATTTTCTATCTACAGTATTAAGAGTACTTTCCCTTCAGGTGGCATTACAAAATTCCACCCTGTATAAACTGTATTGTTGTTAATTTCCAAGGCTAAATCATCGTAGCAAAGCCACTGATTATAGCTAAGCGTATGGCACTTATAATGGCCCAGAGTCCCCATTGAATTCCCTACATATTAAATGGCACCAACGACTTCATAAATTTGGTTTTATAAATTAATAGTAACCGGGATATTACACAAAACCATTGCGTCTGTTTCATTTCAATTACAAAGGAATTAACAACAGTACAGTCGATTTTTTAAGCCTTTTCGCTATGCTTAGCGAAATTTGTTGATTTGTTCGATTAGCGACCTACTATACATATATCGTGAATATAGATTAGGTATGTACGTTATTGTTGATTTGTTTATTTTATTAAAGATTTACTGAATTTATGCAATATTTTTTTTATCCATTTTCACGTGGAATCATGGTCACCCCATAAGTTGTAATGTATGATATTTTAGATCCGATTTATTTTTTAAAGTACTAATACAGCAGAATCGCAATTTATTTGGAACGAATGTACTCCTATACATAATTCAGAAAAACGAATTTTGTACACAAACATGTCATATTTAAAAAGATATAGGCAACTATAGAGGGCCGTGCTGAATGAACTAAAATTGGTTTATTTTTCAAATTTAGCAAGTTGTATGAGAAACCAATGCACAACCAATCACAATATCTGTTGCGGTACATATAACGTGCTAATAGAGTACATTGCTTGAGTTTAAGAAACTTTTCAATACGCTATATATTTTTCAAGTTACACGGGGGCCGTGCTGAAAACGTTTGGCTGGCACGGCCCCCTTTTTTTGCAAATATCTTCAAAAGTACAGAGGTACATTGAAAAAGAAACAGGTACATATACTCCTAGAGGCGAGTACATTGCATTAGTGCACACATAAAACGCAATTTCTGGGGGGCCGTGCGGGGCAAACGTACATGGGGTGTTGCCCCCCGGCCGCGAAACGCTATACGGTGGCCCGTAACTACGGGCCCCTCATTGTGTTAGCGATTAATTATTGGCTTAAGCCTGTTGGGCGCGCGTGAGTTGCGCGCGCCCGTGTGAGTGATTGCAATGTGTTTTTCTGTAGGCGCGCCGCGGCGCCGACTCACAGCGCCGCTATCTTCACGACACCTCGGCGGTCTGTCCCCGCCAGGTGAGACCCCCAGTTACCTGGGGGAGGCCCGGCGGGGGACGACCAGCGACAGAGGTGCCGACTCGACGCTCCTACAGAATATGGCTGTATTGCTCCCGCCCGTCCCGTTTCCAGAGCCAGCCGGTTACGTTCCGGGCTAAAGAGCAGTCGTGTGTGTGGGGGCGGTATTGTATTGTGTAACACCGCCCGGTGTCTACGTGTATCGCGGCCCGCGCTGCGCATACACGTGTGAGTTTGGCGTCTGTACAGTGTTGACTGTCTGTGTACGCTACGTAACGCGCCTATATTAACTTAGCACACGTTACATAGCGAATGTATATTATGTATGTGGAGTTCAGTTGTGTCTAGTGAGCCGCGTGTAACCTGGGTGCGGCTCACTAGAGGCGTCAATCCGGTGGTGTGGGGTCGTCGTCCGCTACCAGGTCGCGGGGCAAGGGTTTCGCGTCGTGGGGGCGCGCGTGCCAGGGCGCAATATCCTGGACATGCGGCCAGGAAGATGCGTCGGCACGCGCGAACATTCCCTTCGCGAGGCGCCGCACAAACTCATCCAGGCTCTCGATTCCGAGGTCGCGCTGGATGACATGGTTCCTCACACAGCGAGGAGCGTCAACTATAGTCCGCAGCGCTAGGTGTTGCTGCGCGCGGAGCGTCTTTCGGCTCGACTCCCTTGTGAGAGCGAACCATGCCGGTGCGGCGTACGTCAAGATTGGACGTATGTACAACTTGTACACGCCCAACTTGACGCGCGCCGGGATGCGGGACGAGAGCACTGGTTTGAGTAGGTGGCGGGCGACCCTTCCCCGTGCGGCGACCGAGCGGACGTGCGGCCCCATTGTGAGTCGACGATCGATGGTCACCCCCAGCTACTTGACCGAGGGGGACCACGCGATGTCGGCTCCTTGTAGTCTCAAGAGTGGTGGGAGGTGCGAGTATCCGGTGATAATCGCCTGCGTCTTACCCACGTTCACCGACAGCCGCCACTTCGACAGCCACTCGGGAAGCAGCTCTAGCGCGCGCTGCATCTTGACGGCCGCGTACTTCGCATTGAGCGACGTAGTAATGTACGCGGCGTCGTCTGCGTACAGCGCGAGCATTGCCTCCGAGGTAGTGGGGATGTCGTCGGTGTAGCGTGAGTAACACGCCGGCGACAGACAGCTGCCCTGCGGCACACCCGCGAGCACCGGCCGGGCACCGGATAGCGCCCCGTCGACCACCACTCTGAATGTCCTGTTGGAGAGAAAGTTAGAGACCACCTTTACGACGCGACGGGGCGCGTCGGTGGTGGCTATCTTATAAATATAATATAATAATATATTTATTCAAAAAATTGTAAGTCATGAAAATTAGTACAGTTTTGCTTAAATGTAAATTATATTCCTAAGACTTACGTGCCTGAACTAGGTAATCCTGTGTTTCAGGCGTGAAGAGCTAAAATAGTCTTTAAAAAAAATAATAAATAATCAAAATTTGACAATAGAAAAATAATTATATCTATGTTGAGTAGCATAACTCCTAGTTTCTAAATTTGATAATTACAATATTTGTATACCTATAATTACTTTAACACAGTTAGTAAATTCTCTGTTTCTTCGTAAGACATACTTTGGAGAGCCTCCTTGAGGATTCTCTTACAATTTGTATAGTTCAGAGAATAAATGTTTGCTTTCGAGTTTAGTCCTATTATATAGGAGAGGTCCGAGGTACTGATAAAATTTGGCTATAAAAGCATGTTTTGTAGAATTTTGTGGACAAACTATATCTTTACGCCTTTTATTAGTATAACTAGTGCTGTAGGGTAGAGCTTTGTGTTGTTTTAATACAATGCCCATAATAAATAGCTGTCTAACTGTTAATACTTCACAAGATTTGTATAGGAGGTTAGTAGGAAAAAGGAAAGGGCGGGAAGTAGACACTTTGAGAATCGCCCTCTGAGCTAGAAATAAGGCCGTCGTGCCACACGGTCGAAGGCCTTCTCCATGTCGAGGAATACTGCCACCCCGTATTCCTTCCTGTTGTGTGCAGCTGCGAGGTCGAGGGTACTGCACCGTACCCTCGACAGCTGGAGCGTCGTGCTGTGCTCCGCCCGAAACCCAAATTGCTCCGGGCGTGGCGTCAGGTGGTGCTGGAGATGTCGCAGCAGGAGTGCTTTGAACACCTTGGAGACTGTTGGCAGCAGAGTGATCGGCCGATAGCTCTCCGGCTTCAGGATATTTTTTCCCGGCTTGGGCAACATAATGACGCGCCCCTCCTTCCACGAAGCGGGAAAGGTCCCCGTGCGCAGTATCCCCGTAAACAGGCGCGCCAGCGCCGCTACCATACGGTACGGCAGGTGGCGCAGCGCTGTGTTGGTGACACCGTCGGCACCTGGGGCCTTTCTGGGCTTCGTCCTAAGGATGGCGCGTCTTACTGTGCCAGGCGAGAAGAAGATGGCGTCCTCATCGGGAGCTATCGGCGTGGCGAAGTAGTCTCCCAGGTGTTTCTCGACTGCTGCGACATGGTCGGGGTCGCTGGTCGGGTTGGGGCGGAACTGACGCTCCAGGTGTTCGGCGAAGACCTCCGCCCGGTCCTCCGCTACATATTTGAGCGCCCCGTCGCTGTTAAGCAGCGGTCGTACCGGGGAACAAAATGCTGGATTAAGTGCCCCTTAATATATCCCGGCACGTGGGCGCAAGTAGTGTGTACACTACTGTCTAAATTACAAACTACTACGCGACCCACCAATCCAGTTATTCTGGTCCGTGTCGGGCCTCCGACAGGTTTCGACTTGTCTCGACTTGTCGGAGGCGAGACTCCGCGACCAGTTACAATCATTTTCTTAATCTTAATTTATTCTCCTAATCATAATACTAACAAGTACACTTATTCTACGTATTTTTTATTTTATGGCGAGCTCGGCGTCCGTAACATAACACTTATTGTTATTTACTTTATTGTTTATGTGTAGATAACAAATTGAAAGAAAGGAAAGGTGTGCTCGTCTTAGTATCACGCACACTATACAATATTTCACAAAAGAATTAAACACTGAACGATTTTGTGTACAAAACGGAGTTTGAATGCTCTCTGATGACTGTGAAAATGAAAAGGGAGAAGCTTAGAGCTCTTTCAGCGGTCGCCAAGTCGCAAGTACTATTATCTAACATGGAAGTCATGATAGCAGAAAGCGATCTGAACACGGACATTGAAAGACTTAGGAACTTTAAAAGAAGGAAGTTGTGCACAGATCTTATTAGGCTACTAATGCTTATTCTAGTTATTTATCAAAGTTATTCATTATTAATTCTATACAATGTTTAGACAAACATACCTAATGACATTTAATGATTCACAATCATACACATTTATTGTCCCGCACATTTATTCTTATAGACTAGGTATTTGGGGCGGTGCCGCTAGGGCTCGCGTCGCTGTCGTGCACATGTTCATTCAGTCTATACATGTAGATAGGCGTCGGCCCTCGTTCATTTTGCTCGATATTAATTACGGCAACAGGTAGACGCTTGAAATATTCACAAAATATATAGTTGTTTAATCACTTCAAAAATAAATAATTAAAATAAAATAAGGGCGAGAGTGAATAGGCTTCTTCTGGGCAAGCTCGTTCCACCGTAGATCTCATCCCTGCCTCTGGGCTGGATTGAGGTCAAGAGTGAGCCCATTGTCAATAAAAAAAAAAATATTTAAGGGGGGCTCCCATACAACAGACATTGTGCAGCGAGTGGACTGTAGGAGTTGTGCTTTGCTGTTTGCCGAGGCTTCACTGGTTCAGGACGGTGGCAATTCTTACCCTGTTGATGCAGTGGTTCGTCGGGGAAACCAAGAGAGGGTTCTTCTATTTAGGATATGAATTAAAACTGCTGTTTACATGTTAAAGATGAGACGGAGACTTAATTTGCCCAATATTTCTGTTGCCTGACGGGCATAGTGACGACTACGTTTGACTGATTTCTACTGGTTACTAGTACGGGACAGCGTGTCTCCTTATATACACGTTGAATTTAGACTGGCCAGCGGCCCTTTTTGCTTTGCACGACTATTTCGTCGGCAAACTCGCGTCTAAGTCGTTCTGTGCTGTGATTGGGTAACTTGAGTCTCAGTTCTCCAGTTTATTAAATTTTGTACATTTATCATACATTTGGCTTTATTACTATTTAATTTACATTACTACAATTATTGCACAATCTCTCACATAAGTTACATGTACGTATAACGCTCCGAGTCCGCGGCCTGGTTGGTTTTCCTTAAACGCTAAACTTATATACACTCGAGAGCAATGAATCCGGGTCACTTAAAGAATGTTAAAAATCTCGGAAACTAAAAATGATAGGTTAATGCAATAAATTGTATTTAATAGACAATGTAATACTCCTTAAATGAAAGTAAAAAAAATATGAGTCACACATACATTTTATTAACACAAAATTACATAAAGAAAAAAACTGCTGATCTCTCCTTAAAACAAAAATAGGAAACATGAAATTTTTGAACTTTATTACGATTTTCTTGAATTTTAATACTTCGTATTGCCTCCTCGTGCTTCCATTACTGCGTTTACGCGGTTTGGCATGCTGTACACCAAGTTCCTTATACGATTTTGGGGAATATTCTCCCATTCCTCTGTGAGAGCAATTTTGAGCTCACGAAGCGTGATTGGGGGAGGGTTTCGTTGTTTTACGCATCTGCCTAGCTCGTCCCAAGCATGCTCGATCGGGTTGATATCCGGGCTGCGCGCTGGCCACTCCATACGAGTAATGTTCATCTCTTGAAGGTAGTCATTCACAATCCTACCTGTATGAGGTCGGGCATTGTCATGCATAAATATAGCATCCTCACCTAAATTGACCATAAATGGACCAACGTGATCATTGAGGATTTCTTCCACATATCTTACGCTAGTTAAAGAGCCGTTTTCTATGATCACCAGCTCTGTGCGACTTTCAGAAGAAATTCCAGCCCACACAAGTACAGACCCACCACCGTAGGCTACTTTTTCTTCGATGCATGCTTGCTTGAATCTTTCCCCTGGTCTTCGATACACTCTGTGTCTTCCATCGTGCTTGTAGAGCATAAATTTTGATTCGTCGGAGAACATAACTTTTGACCAATCTTCAATACTCCAATTTACGTGGCTCTGGGCATATCTTAGTCTTGAAATACGATGCCCACGCTCCAGTTTAGGGCCGTTTGCAGGTCTAAGGGGTTTTAAGTTAGATTCAGCAAGCCGACGTCTTACTGTCCATGCACTTGGGTTACTTCCTCCGAGGCGTCGAAACTGATTTGTGAGTTCAGTTCCTGTGAGAAAGCGATTTCGAAGCATGGTGTTCACCAAGTATCGGTCTTCTCGTGCTGTGGTACACCTGGTTCTGCCCGTTCCTGGTCTGCGTAGGTTAGAACCAGTTTCTTCGTAACGTCGGAGAACTCTTTGTACTGTTGACAGCGACACACCGACAGTCCTGGCTGTATCGCGCTGACTCCGGCCGGTTTCCAGCATTGTAAGTATTCTGGTGCATTCTTCAGGCGTAAGCGACATAATTTCAGCTTGAATAATGAATATAGAGCACTATCAACATGGTTTATGTACCCACATAAATGACAGATTACAAACAAAAGCAAAACCAAATGCTGTAATTTCGTAGTTCCATCTTCGAAAGTGGCCCTTTTTCAAATTTGATTTTTTTATGATATAACTTTACAATAACTAAGAAGTTTTAATAACTTCATTTAAGGAGTATTACATTGTCTATTAAATACAATTTATTGCATTAACCTAGCATTTTTAGTTTCCGAGATTTTTAGGATTCTTCAAGTGACCCGGATTCATTGCTCTGGAGTGTATATTACCTACGCGCACGGGCTCGGAGCTACCCCCCAAACGCCTCGGTCATGGGGCCGAAAGAAGCCCCAAAACCGACCCCTCGCGCCCCCTTTGGGGGCGCAGAGACGACCACGAACTGCTCGGAGCTACCATTCTATTTCAGCCGTCGTCGTGACAACATCTATTTATTTTAAGGTTTACATTATGTATGGGTGCTGAGAGTAAGTATAACTAACATAATGGTTAATTTACAAGTAATCTACATACTTTTATCCATAAGACTAGGTCAAATAATCATATCTAGGACTTAGAAACTAGGTCAGGTAATGAAACATAATTTAGGTTTAATTTATCTTAAAACTAGGACATGGTCGTCATCATATCTTCGGTGTTTGGGTCTGTACACCTTGGCTCTGTGTTGCTGTCGTGCACAGACATGATCTTATAGATCCCCACGGAACCCTTCTTGCGCGAGTCCGACTCGCAATTGGCCGGTTTTTTTAATTTTATTTTCTTACATAATAAAGAACACTATCTGTCCACATCATCATAGTTGTGTATATATTTATTATTTTGAGTATGATATAATTATTATCATTCTGGTAATATTTATTTTAGAAGTATATATTTATGTAAGTTTATTTGTATGTATGTTAGTTCAGTCTCGTAATTTATGTTTAGTTTTTAAGTGAATTGCTTTTTTTGTTCTTTGTATTATTTTTTTGTCTCCTTTGCTCTATCACACGCTGTCTACATCATTCTGTGTCTATTGTCCTATCTAAGGTATGCTGGAAGAGATTTCACATGAAATAAGCATCACCTCTGTACCTATTTTTTCTGTTCTGTTTTTCATTGTCTATTTATATATGTGTGTAGGTACATAAATGGTAAAATAAAATACATAATTTCTGAAATGTGGTGTGTGGTATATACCACACTAACCTAACGACTGGTTCTATAATAAATTATAAGTAACCAACTACAAAAAAGAATGTGTTGATTACGTTAGAAACATTAGATTTATTTAACCTTAAGTATTTTTTTATTGCTAATGGCTTTTTTGTGTTTTTATTGATATTTATGTTGTCTTTTTTTGTATTCTTTATTAATGTATAAGTTATGAATGAACGTTGTTGAACTGTCAAAATGAAACCTATTGCTACTGATAGTGTGTTACGCAAGTACCCCGCTGAGCATGACTCTACTTAGCGACTTTGTGCCATATCCTACTAATAAATATTTTTTTTTGTTAATTTTATTGTAAAAACTGTTATCTTGATGTTAAAATAAAATACATGATAGTGTATGTTGAAAATGGCCGTTTTATTTTGTAAATGAAGTGATTTCTTGATAACAAATTTAATATACTTCGGCCTTGCACCACAAATCACTATGAACGCTAAACGTATTTAAAACCATCATTCTGTCTCTGACATCTTCAAACGACTGACAAACAGAACGATGTTATAAATTCGTTTAGCGCTAATTGCATGTGTGATTTGTGGTGTAAGCGCGCCTTGTATCTAGATGTCGCTACCAGCGATACATAAATAAAAAACTGATACTTAAATAAAAAATAATATTGCATGCCATCTAGTGAGTACAATTGAAAGTACTATGCCGTTGTTTAGTCTAATAAGTTCACCCACCGATTGCTAGATGTCGCTACTTGTATACATTAATAACCTAACAGAGCCATCTAGCCACCCAGTGCTTAACTAATAAAATAATTGTGCTTGTGATGTTCACTTAGTTTATATTTCTACTACTAGATGTCGCTACTAGTTTATGTATGGAAAATAAATGAATGTAAAAAAAACAGTATGCCTATTATTTGAGTTATTTGTGCTAGCTGTCGCTATAAGATAATTTTTCCCGGTGTCTTCAGCCTATTGTGACTAAACAAATTAAATGGTACAGACGTCAGCAGGTCAAGCTACCTGAAACTGTCAAATTTTCCCAATCAACCTTGGCGATAAAGTTGAAAATCTACTAAAGTTAACAGATTGTAGTAGTTTGATCTGCTGGCGTCTGTACTATCGCCAAAAGCTATATCAGACCATTTTGAAAACAACAGCCCGTGCACATGATGACCTGCAGCTGCGTCCGTAAGTAAAACAAAAGAGGATCCTTTTCAGATCGACTAATAATATGCGCTGCAAGCAGGAATAGTCCTTACACCACTGTAAGGAACATTCCTGCTTGCAGCTATAATTATGCTACTTTTTGTACTGATAGTACGTTCCTATTATCGACATCCCCGCGGCCCAAGGGCCGCTTTCAGCACCTATTACCGTCAAACGGGGTGAATAGGGATGCAGGGCTGAATCGGGACGAAACTTTAAAATGGATTTTAACGTTGAATTATCATAGTTTGTTGCCAGAAAATACCCTAATGTGTTTACTGCTTTTTAATTAAAGATTAATTTAGTGTCCTTATTAGTAACAAACTATATTATTTTAAAGTACAAATCCTTTTTTAAAGTTTCGTCCCGATTCACCCCTGCATCCCTATTCACCCCGTTTTACTGTACCTAGGGTAATAATAAAAATAGATTTATACATAACAATCAACCTAACAGCTCTAGAGGCACCACGCAGCGCCTGCGGAGTGCGGATTGTGCCACCTTCTACCTAAATTCAACCTTCCCAAACTTCCGTCAGATCGGTAGTCGCTCCATGTAAAATACTGGTATTCAGCTGCATCCGGTTAGACTGGAAGCCGACCCCACAGCGTGTGTACGTAACGTTTGGAATATAATAACAAAAGTTCAAAATGATCATTTATGACCTTTTTGAAATGATTTCTTTTCGTATACTTTTTTTTTAATATAACGATGAAATGATAATGAATTATTGATATAATTTCATTGTACAGTCACGAGCAAAAGTATGTGTACACTCGGCTTTATTCAAAAGCGATTTACCCCTTTATTTTTTAATAAAACTTTATGTTGTTACGAACATAGCATTTTCAAACCCATCGGTTTATGTAATGTGTCGTGTTTCAACGTTACATTCGTTATTTCACGAAAAAATCGCAATTGAAAGTTGCCAAGTGTTGACATATTGGTGTTCGTGACTGTACATACCTAATTTTATATGTTTTAATACACATTTGAATTAATACTCAATTAGTATAATATTCAAAATCTTTAAGTAACGTTTTGCCTTATACACGGTTAATTTTCAAAGACCAGCCATATTTAAGGGTGTGGTACAGACCATCCAACTGAACAACTTTCTCTAAGGGACCAATATCGTAATAGCGAAAAATTTATCAACTGCCCCATAGAAACCTTCAATACCTACTCGACCTAAACGTATGGGACGGCTGAATTTTTATTCGCGATTACGATGTTGGTCCCATGGAGAAAATTGTTCAGTCTGATGGTCTGTACCACACCGTTCAATTTGGGTGGTCTTTGAAAATTAACCGTGTATACAACAGGGTTATTGGAAAAACACCAACCACCTCTTAGGAGGTCATTGTACTCGTCATTATGAACAACTTTTACTATGGGACCGAACCTGAAATCGCGAATAAAAAATTAGCTGTTCCCTACATTTATGTTCGGTAAACTCGTCAAAATGTAGGGAACAGCTGATTTTTTGCTTTGGCTGTTTTGTGTATGTGAGTGAGAAATGTTTGTAAACGCATCCACGATACAGGAGTAATTCCTAGTGTGGGGCAACGTTTTTTTTTTTAATACTTACAGAATTTTGGCTGAAATTAGTGTATATGAAAATTAGGTCAACTGAACGTTATATAAAAAGAGCATAAATTACAAATTAAAAATTATATGAAATTAACGTAAAAATAAATTTTATTACAGCAAAAGTGTGATAATTATATTATGTAATACAGCTAGTATTACATAATTATATCACTCTTTTGCTCTAATAACACCCAACGAAAAAATATAACACAAAATATAACACCCAACAACAAATATAAATATATACTTATATACAATTTTTTTTTTTTTTTTTTTTGTAAGTACATTCATATTATAGATAGAAAAACACCCAGACTCGGAACAGATACATGTAGGTCATACAAATATTTGTTCCGTGCGGGAATCGAACCCGCGACACGCAGCGCAGCAGTCAATCGCTTGACCACTGCGCCAACCGTGCCGTAATACTTCCTATTTGTTTTTTTTATTGCCATCTGATTTAAGTATGTATCAGAAGGCCAATTCTCGTAATTTAAAACGTTCAAAATCTAGTCGCAGTCTCATCTCGGCGACAAACAAATGTCAAAAACCTGTCAAAATGCAGGGAAATTAGAGGTATTTTTGACAGATTGAGACTGAGATCAGACTGTGAACGTTCTTAAAATTACGAGAATTGCCCCTCTGATGTATTGTGTCTTTTAGTGTGTGCTAAATAAATGTAGGTATTTTCTTTCTTTCTTAAAAAAGTTCGGATCGGCTCAGTTGGTTCGGGCCCATATAGGTACCTACCTAAATTTGAATCGCAACATATTCGCCAAAAATGTAAACAAATGTGAGTTTATGGAAAAGTAACTTTAATCCCTACATAATAAAGTTCAGTTTACGCTACGACTTCAAACATTTTTATAACTTTTTCAGTAGTGCTAGTCACTCTGAAATCAACTTAATCACTTTTAAAATAAAGCTGATATTCGTTTAACATGAAATAACGTCAATTTGAAACAAATAAAATATGAATTATAGTCAATATTCGAAAGAGTGTTATACGAGTGTAGGATCGGAACCGACCGAACCAAATAGTAACTTCGTAGCAGGAAACGGCCGAACATTCGGCCGATACTACTTCGGAGTAGACCCCAGGTTATTTTAATTTGACGGCACGGTTAGCGCAGTGGTTAAGCGATTGGCTGCTGTGCTGAGTGTCGCGGGTTCGATTCCCGCACGGAACAAATATTTGTATGACCTACAAGTAGTTGTTCCGGGTCTGGCTGTTTGTGTATGTGAGTTTAAATGTTTGTGAACGCACCCACGATACAGGAGAAATTCCTATTGTGGGGCAATTTCAAAGAAAAAAAAAAAAAAAAAAAAACAAAAAAAATCTGATTTTTTTATATACTTTCTACATCGTTCTCACATGGTTAATTTCAACACGAATGATGTAATCAAATATTTTGTAACAATTTTATGATTTAAAAGAGCGTCTGTGGAGTTTCTTGCCCGTTCTTCTCCATAGGTAGGTACCTACGGTCCATAGCAACAAAAGTCGGTAAACACTTCAGTTGTTTAAATCGTAAATATTGAGCAAAATATTCTTAAAAAACATGTAGGTACCTACCTAGTAATAGAATATTTATCAAATCAAATCAAAAAAATCAAACAGAGATTAGAAATTAGAATCAGAAGAAATCAAATGTGAATCAGATATTTATTTTTAAAACCAAAAACAAAAACATGTAGGTACCTAGTAATAGAATACCTATTTAAGAATCAGATATTAGAATCAGAAGAAATCAAATGTGAATCAGATATTTATTTTTATTTATCTCTGATATTAAGTACATGAAATAGTGAAAACCAATGTATCGCATCATTTTGTATCAATTTAGATTATTTGTAAAAGTAACAGAGTTAATTGACTTTTGTTGCTGACTATACCTACGCTTTGGAATGGACAGCTAGCTTCATCTTTTGTTGCTGACTGTACCTACGCTTTGGAATGGACAGCTAGCTTCATCTTTTGTTGCTGACTGTACCTACGCTTTGGAATGGACAGCTAGCTTCATCTTTTGTTGCTGACTGTACCTACGCTTTGGAATGGACAGCTAGCTTCATCTTTTGTTGCTGACTGTACCTACGCTTTGGAATGGACAGCTAGCTTCATCATTCTGACTGACTGACAATTCAAAAGTGCCACTAAGTACTTAATTTGGATTAGCTGAAATAAATGATTTGAGTTTGAGTCCTGGTTTCGATTCCCAGGTCCGCACCCTAATTGCCGTAACACACGATCAATCGGAATCGGTTTCATTTTGACAGTTCAACAACATTCATTGCGTTATTTACGTTGTTAAGCAGACACATTTTTCGAACATATGAAGTAATGGATTAGCAATATCCTTCAAAATGATTCAGATTGAGATTGATAGTGTGTTAAGCAATTAGGATGCTTGCAAAGTGTTGTTAGATCATTCCATCATGAATCTGTGTCCGGTTCATGGCAAGAGGCTCGTCCTCTATTACATGGCACTAAAACATAATTGATGAAACGTGGGTGTTCTATTGGCACACCTCTGCTTAATCCTTCGGGAAATTCTGGCGTGATTAAGTGCAGTAAAACATTTCGACTCGGAAATCGAACCTGAGACTTTCTTAAAAGTCACGCTTTCAACATCTGTGTTCATCTACCTATTCCAAATGGGTGGGGCTTATTGTCTCACTCGTGCTAAGCCCCGCCCACTTGCTTCTGATTGGTCATTAGATTTGTTAGTGAGTCGCCTTCGTTATTGTTCTTTGTTTTGATTGGTGGATTAAAAATGCATTTTTTATAAAATTATTTTATTCTTTTAATTTTCATTGGTTGTTTTTTAATAAGTTTTTTGTATTTTTATTTGCTTGATTTTGATTGGTTGAATATTTTTTAGGAGTATTTTTTTATTAATAGAGATAGAATTTTAATATTTACTAGCTGTGCCTCGCGACTTCGTTGATTGCTTATTGTATTTCATGGGTTTTAATTTTCTTTTTTATTAATTTATATAAGAGAGAGAGAAAGATATTGAGAGAGACTGAGTAAGAGTATAGGTACTTAAAAATTGTTTTAGGTAGTAATTATGTTTTTGTGCGGAAACCTATTTCTTTTTTTGATAATAAAATAGTCCAAGTTACTCCTTATAACATCAGCTATCTGACAGTGAAAGTCCCGTCAAAATCGATGCAGCCGTTTCGGAGATTAGTCGGAACAAACAGACGGACATACAGACAGACATTTTTTTTTTTACGTATATGTAGTTAGGTATAATAAGTGCTTTCATTATGAATTTAGTAAAAAGCTCTTATGTTGATATTATAAACAGACAGTTTAATTTTATACCTACCTACCTACCTACCTACCTACTTACTTACCTACTACTCCTCATCATAAGTACCACCACCACCGGACATACATACTATTATTATGTACTGCGAGTGACAAGAAAGAAAGAAAGACAGACAGACAGACGTTCATTACCTACTCACAGTAATACGTACTTAGGTTTTGGAGTTACCTCTACGAGATGGGGTGAATATGAATGAACCACCGTAATTATAATATTGTAAATAAGTCAGTTTTATTGTTAGTCTTAACATTGAAATAAATACTTAAATACATATACGACATAATAATTAATAATGCCCTTGCTTAGGTTGGTACATAACATACTACACGCGTTAAGTTGACGTTTGTTCTACGCGTGAAAAGCCCATCGCCACTGCCCCACTGAACTGGAGCCGAGGTGTATACTGGAATTGAAAAAAATAAAAGCATAACATTAGTAGACCATAATATTCAATACTTACCACCTACCTACTTACGTGTTGTTTCTTGTGTAGAACATCTACCTAGCTAGGTACCTATTCGTTTGATCGCCCCTCGGTGCGCGTGCCGTTTGTTGTTTATGTGGATGTTCGATGTCGTTTTTGTGTGATGATTATTATTGCAATTTCGCTCTCGGACGGATGTTATGTTTATTATTTCGCGTATATATATATTATTCTTTACTAGTCGTTAGTTATTATTATTTCATTATACACGTACCTCCTACTAACTCACCGTCTGAAGAGAGTATAGAGCCAACACGCACGGACGCGACGGGGGACAGCAGCATCCGCGCCCGCCCGAGTACCTACGCGCGCTATTGTCTATTTACACATTGTTTAATACGCTCTCTGATGCGAATGCACCAATCTACTGTACACTGTCAACTCTTCGAAGGGCACTCTCGTATTTTAATATCACTAGATATTAATAGGTTGCACGTCCTGGACGTAGTCGTCCGTCCTTAGCGGTTCGGCGCTCGCGGTGTTTTACGACGCTTCACTTTTAGGTCGATAATACCTTCGCGAGACTGTGTGATATCGACGGAGTCCTGTTACCACACAAGCTCGATATCCTCCTAGTTGACGCGTCGACGTTTATCGGCACCAACTATCACTTTTATAGAGAAAATAACGTTTTGAACACGACCCGACCTACGCTTCGTACGCAGTCGTCAAAATAAAACACCGCCACCGGCCGAACGATCGCCTCACGCTCCCCGAATTCGCACACCCGCATCGTCAACTTCATGACCTATCCGAAACTGTAACACTACCTCCCGCCAAGGGCCGTTAACCATTCTTTTTATTTATTTTATTAGATACGTGTTAGTGAAAACTTTCAAGCGTTCATACGAGAAAACGTCCCGCGACATCACGGCGCTCGTTACGGTAAAGTTTCGCCGTGCTTAAGCGTACGTATACGAAACTCGTGAAACCTATAAGTGGCGACATCTGAGTCTTACTCTATATTATTATTGTATTCAGTGTGTTGTTGTTTTAACTAAAAATAATGGCAGACACCGCAGTTGCTACCGAGGCTCCAGCGCCCGCTACACCAGCGAAGAAGCAGGCGAGACAGGCCGGCGGCGCCGGTGCCGCGAAGAAACCGAAGGCGAAGCCTACCCATCCCAAAACATCTGAGATGGTCACCAACGCCATCAAGGAGATGAAGGAGCGCAGCGGATCTTCCCTGCAGGCGATCAAGAAGTACATCGCCGCGCAGTACAAGGTCGACGCGGAGAAACTGGCTCCGTTCATCAGGAAATACCTGAAGAGCGCCGTCGAATCTGGGGCACTGATCCAGACCAAGGGCAAGGGTGCCTCCGGTTCCTTCAAGCTCGAGTCGAAATCGTCCGCGTCCAAGAAACCCGCCGGCGCAGCTGGCAAGGCCGCCGGCAAGGCGCCCGCCGCCGCCGCCGCGAAGACGAAGAAGGCGACCGCCTCTGCGGCCGGCGCCAAGACCAAGAAGGCAGCAGCCGCCGCCGCGGCCGCCTCTGCCGCCTCCGGCTCACCTTCAAAGTCCAAGGCATCGGCCGCCGCCGCCGCCAAGGACAAGAAGGCCGCCGCCGCTAAGAAGAAGCCGGCACCCAAGAAGGCCGCCGCCCCCGCTAAGGCGAAGGGAGGCGCCGCTCCCAAAGCTAAGAAGACAGCGAAGCCGCCAACCAAGAAACCTAAAGCGCCTAAACCCAAGAAGGCCGCGGCTACACCCAAGTCAAAGCCGGCAGCCAAGAAAGCGTCCGCCGCTAAGAAGTAAGCTACGGTCGCATTCGCGTTACACCGGCGACGGCGACGACGACGACGACAGCGCGCCGCAGAGTCGGCTGACCAGACCACTACACCGCCATCAATACATACACGCTACAACAAGAACAACAACAACAACAATGTGATAGTGTGTGACAAATGTGCGTGCGCGTCTTACCTACTGCATCATCATACGTAAAATAATACATCATGATACACTGTGTAGTAGAGAGAGGCGCGCGCGTGCTTTGTGTTGTGCGTCTGTTTTCATCATCGTCCAACCGCGCGCGCGCAGTACGTACGCGTCTATCGTCCTCGGGTAGAGGAGGGTGCGAAACGCGCTCGACGTGTCTCGAGCTGAGCTCGTCCGACCAACGATTCATCAGAAGCAGCAGCAGCAAGCAACTGAAGAAACCACAGACGGCGGCACCGAGATGCATAGCGCGCGTGCATGCGCTCACCGCACCAAAAAGCCCTTTTCAGGGCTAACAATACTTTCATGAATATGAACAATATTCGTTTCTCTAACACAGACGAGTCAAAACGTTGTAAAATAATAACATACACACACACACGAAATACATTACCTACTATCTAGGTAGGAAATAGAATGAAAGAAAGAAAGAAAGAAAGAAAAGTTAATTACGTAGTTAAATAAATAGTGACCTATTTAGATACATATAGATACATACAAAACATAAATACGTTACAACATGATACATACAATTTCCCATCTCCACTCACACTATGTTATTTATTCTTGAGGAACCTTACAGTCTAATAGCTATGTAAAGGTATGCAATGTAGGTACATACAATATCTTACTAGGGAAAAGAAAGGAAATGTATGTAATGGTTTAGGTTAGTCTAGTAAAAAATAAGTGAAAATCGTATTGGTTGGTTTTCACTTTAAGTAGTCAGTTTTTTTTTTTTTTTTTATTTATATACCTATTAATTTAGAGGGAGAGAAAAAAAAAAATGCAGTCCATAAAATTCTGCTAAATATCTCTACCCACCCCGTATCCCGTATCCATGGTACAGTGTACGCTTGCGCGTTTTGTGAATAATAGTTTCGTTTGCCGCGTACCCCTCCCACTGACACAGCTGCGCGGTGCGACTATAAATACTGCCACTTTGAATTTTCGTGGCATTTACAATCAGATTCTGTCGGCGCGCGCACTGTTGTACGCGTGTTTCGTTATTTTCGTGAGTTGTTATATAAACAAATCCTTCAATTATGTCTGGTCGCGGTAAAGGTGGCAAGGTGAAGGGAAAGGCAAAGTCCCGTTCCAACCGTGCTGGTCTCCAGTTCCCCGTGGGTCGTATTCACAGGCTGCTGCGTAACGGAAACTACGCCGAGCGCGTGGGTGCCGGCGCTCCCGTCTACTTGGCCGCCGTGATGGAGTATCTGGCTGCTGAGGTCCTCGAGTTGGCCGGCAACGCCGCGAGAGACAACAAGAAGACCAGGATCATCCCGCGTCATCTTCAATTGGCCATCCGCAACGACGAGGAGTTGAACAAGCTGCTCTCCGGTGTCACGATCGCTCAAGGTGGTGTGCTGCCGAACATCCAGGCCGTGCTACTGCCCAAGAAGACCGAGAAGAAGGCTTAAACGTGGTGCCGCGACGTGTCTGAACGTGGTGCTTCGTGCGAGTGCTGCCCGCACGCGTACTTCGATATAATATTTATGTCTATTTCCTATGCATAAATCTATTATGTCGGTTGCGCGATGCTCTCCGCTCGTATGCATTCAAAACAAAAGGCCCTTTTCAGGGCCACAATATGATTCGTCAAATATAATAACAAAGACAGTTTCTTTAACGGTGTTGTCGTCAAACAAAAACGTACCTACCTACCTACCTACCTACCTACCTACCTAAACCTTACTTACTACAAGTAAAACTATAATGTACACATATTATCCCTCTTCTAATGTTGAGTTAATTATGTAGGTACACACAGTCTAAAATAAATGAGCTGTAAAGTACAAAATAATGCTGTCGGTATGTATAATTATACATAAGTAAGTATAACAGAAATTATTCTGGCTACGATGGTGTTTCATACATCACGATAACAATGTTTGTTTACATAAATAAAACAACATAGAACTGTTGCTTGAGCACGAATAGGTTTCGATACCTTTAATAATTATTACTTACCTATCTTATTCAATATTACATACATACATACATACATACATACATACATTACATACATACATATTTACTTACTTACTTACTTACTTACTTACTTACTTACTTACTTACTTACAAGATAGAAAATGTTAGAACAGTTAGTAACTTTAGATAGGTTAGTAACCTAAAAAAAAAAAAGGTTTTTTTTTTTGTTTATTTATTTATTATTAATCTAAAATCTAATAGGACTAGAATAAGTTTTGTTTTTTTTTTTTTGTTTTACATTTTCTATAATGACGAACGAACATAAGCGTCACCCCGCTCCCTTTTGCTACCTCCCGGGCATCCCCTCTCCCCGCGCTCGATCTACACTCTGGCTTAGGAGCGTTGTGATTGGTCCGCCGCTGCGTCGAATTTCTCACCGCTTGCCGCAACTGTGAGCCGCGAGGGCGCATTATAAATACGACTTCTCTCTACGGTGCCGTTTTATACTGCGACTGAACTCCGTTTCGGTAGCACGTGTACTCGACAAATTCCATAATGCCGCCCAAGACAAGTGGTAAAGCCGCCAAGAAGTCTGGCAAAGCCCAGAAGAACATCTCTAAGACCGACAAGAAGAAGAAGAAGCACAAGAGGAAGGAGAGTTACGCCATCTACATCTATAAGGTGTTGAAGCAGGTGCACCCCGACACCGGTATCTCCAGCAAGGCCATGTCCATCATGAACTCGTTCGTGAACGACATCTTCGAGCGTATCGCCGCCGAAGCTTCCCGTCTCGCCCACTACAACAAGAGATCGACCATCACGTCCAGGGAGGTGCAGACGTCCGTCAGGCTCCTGCTGCCCGGCGAGCTCGCCAAGCACGCCGTCAGTGAAGGCACCAAGGCCGTCACCAAATACACCAGCTCCAAGTGAGCGGTCGATCGGTCGGTAGGCTAACAAAGAGCCGCCGACGACGCTCCGTCTCAACGCCGCCTCGTGTCTGTGTACAGTGTTAAACCCAGTGCGGCTTGTTCGTGTGTCTTGTTGTCTGTGGTGCGTGTTAATTGTGTTAGTGTCATCGTATTGTGCATACATACATATATACACATAAGCACCTACCCGCTGTGCGTGTCTATGTCATGTATGTACGTACGAGACGCGCATGATGCACGTGCTACGAGCAAACCACGACAAACGTCTGGACGCGCACGCACACCGCGGGATGGCAGGAGTAAAAACAAAAGGCCCTTTTCAGGGCCACAAATATGTTCATGTGATAAATTCACGTTTCTTTAAATTTGAATACAGTCAAAACGTTACTATATTTACATACACACCTACACCTACCTACCTACATAGCTAGCTAGCTAGCTAGCTATACATACAAAGTCACTTACTTGCTACTCTTACCGCTTTGACAGTACGTACGGTACGGCTGCTCCTGCTTACGTACACTTATCTAAGTAAATTGGAATGAAGACATAACAGGCATTCAGGGTTATTTAGTCTATCTATGATCTACCTACTCGGGTACCTACCTACCTACCTACCTACCTACCTACCTACTTACTTACTTACTTACTTACTTACTTACTTACTAACTTTACAAATGCATCAATAAATAAATAAATAAATACAACATGCACAACAAACGATAGCATATTGATATTGAGATGATGCAAGTACAACATGATTGAGTGAGTACTGTTTAAAGTTCCACATCTTAAAAACATAATTATTAATAATAACAACACACATAGTACGGATAGTATAGTTTCTCAATGAATATGACAATGATTTATTTTTATTTTATTTTTATTTTTTTTCATTATTTTTATTCTACACCAATAAACTGGTGTATTTTCACCTAAAAGTGATGCAGTCACAACTTTGCTAGGTACTAGGTACATAACTTACTTTATTATTATGTTAGAAAAATAATATTTTAGTTAGCTAATTGTACTAAAGATGGCGCACAGGGAGCCGCGCGCGCACTCGCTCCTGCCTGCCGGTCGGTCGCTCGCTACGTTGCCTCAGTATAAATATCCGGAACGCGCGCCGGCGGTTTTTATTCTCTCTCGTACGTTCGAACTGCGCGCACGTCCGTTGCGTGTATTTTGACTGTTGATTTGATTATTATTTTATCTCTCGTTCCGTGTTAACAATGGCGCGTACTAAGCAGACCGCTCGTAAATCCACCGGTGGTAAGGCCCCGAGGAAACAGCTCGCCACCAAGGCTGCGCGCAAGAGCGCACCGGCCACCGGTGGCGTTAAGAAACCCCATCGCTACAGGCCCGGCACTGTGGCCCTCCGTGAGATTCGTCGCTACCAGAAGAGTACCGAACTGCTGATCCGCAAGCTTCCGTTCCAGCGTCTCGTGCGTGAGATCGCACAGGACTTCAAGACCGATCTCCGTTTCCAGAGCTCCGCTGTTATGGCGCTGCAGGAGGCTAGCGAAGCTTACCTCGTCGGTCTCTTCGAAGACACCAACTTGTGCGCTATCCACGCGAAGCGCGTCACCATCATGCCCAAGGACATCCAGTTGGCGCGCAGGATCAGAGGCGAACGCGCTTAAACTGCTGACGTCACACAATACACATCGCCCTACGACACTATGACTGCCTTCGTGCAGTGCAGCGTGTCTGTGGCTGTGGCTGTGCGTTAACATAAAAGGCCCTTTTCAGGGCCACAATATGTATCAGATTATTAAATGTTTCTTTATATCAGACGTCACAAAAAACGTTCCCTACCTACCTACCTAAACCTACCACACACTATGGTCCGCTTATGGCGCTTATGCAACGAACGAGTACCTATAATAATTTTACATTACAATGAATATAATCGAGAGAAGTACGTACATACATACATACATACTTACAAACAATGATATACTTACCCAGAGAGACTTCGATTCATTATATCTATTTGTAATAAGTAGTCCTTTTAATAGACGATACCTTACATATTACATGGGCGAGTCAAAACATACTTCTTGTCGGTGTACTAGGGACACACAATATATTTTTTTACAATTTCATACCTATAAAGTATAGTAGTAGTGTCTATCATCGGCTACGATCGTTATTATGCATTTTTGATTTACCTACCTACTATCTATCGAGTAAACTATATAGCGGCGATGTCACGGTATTTAAAAAAATATATATATTAACGTACATAATTATATATATATATATATTTTTTTATTGGTATTGGAACTGAAATTTTAAATAACTTTTATTAAAAGTTTTGTTTAGTAGCTGTACTGTACCTAAATGCTATTTTACGAAACAACTGAGAAACATCGTACAACCGACCAACCAGCGACGAGCGTCAGCTCACCTCTCCCCGCGCACCTCCCGTTTCGGTCTCCCCGCCCGCTGAGTTCTGCGGTTCAGTATAAATATAAGTAGATCTCGCCTGGAAAAATATGGATTGGCCCAGTGGTCACACACCAGTGCAGTCGTGAGTGAAGTGACAGTGAAGTGTAGTGCCGCGCGGATCGCAATTTTAACCGTTTCTCTTGTGTTTGTACTAGGTGATCGCTAGTACAAACACAGGGGGGGCACCCAGTGCCGCTCGGCGGACCGCCGCCGCAGCGATCGCGGGGACCACGCCCAAAGCGATGTCGAAGAAACCCGGCGTACGCGGCTCGCTGGGCCGCGACGCCGGGCACGAGGAGCTCCGCCCGTCGTTGGACCGGGCGACGTCTTTGCCAAATATTGGCGATGCGTCGTCCGGTGCGCCGGCGGCTGGACGAACCAGGAGACCGACCCAGCAACCGGAGGAGGAGAAGAGGAGAGGGGGGGGAGCGGGAGCCGCTGTAGCTGCCGGCCCACCGACGGCCCCGGCGCCTGCGCGCGGTGCGCCGCCGCCGTCGTCGAGCCGCCAGCCCGCCGTACCCGCCGCCCGCCCCCCCGCATTTCGCCCAGTGCCCATACAGGCCCCGGGGCCCGCCGCGAACCAAGGCCGCGCGCCGCATGCGCGCGCCGCAGTGTCGTCGGTACGAGTGCCTGCGCCCGCGCGCACTGTAGCGCCCGCTGTGCGCACCGCCGCGCCCGCCGCGCGCCAGTCGCCCCCCGCGCCACCCGCGCATACCCCGATACCATCCGCGCGACCCCGCGCACCCCCCGCTCGTAGTACAGTGCCGCCGCGTTTCGTGTCGCCGCCTGCGCCCGAGCCGGGCAAGAAGCCGCAAGCTGTGCCAGCCCCACGCACCGCCACAGCCGGTCCCCGCCTCTCGCTGGCGGGACCGGCGACAACGGAGCAAGAGCGGCCAGCGAGTGCCGGGCCGTATTTCCGGCCGGCACGCACCACCACCGCAGCCCCAGAACCAGACTCACCGGCGCCGCCAAGAACCTCGGCGTACGACTCGCCCGCCATGCTTTCGGCGTGCTCGTCGAACGCGGGGTCGAGTGCGTCGCTCGCATCGGTGGGCTCGGCCGCGTCCGGTCGCGCCGACGTGTCGCGAGACACGACCCCGCGATCCGGACCGCGGTCCACCGAGGGAGCCAGAGACGCCGAGATGACGTCGCCGGCACCACCATCACCAGCACCGTCGACTGAAGGGTTCGGCTTCGAGCGAGAGCTCCGGGCCTTAGCCAGACCCCAGCGACGACGCAGAAGTACCGACGAGGAGGAGGAAGAGGCGAAGAGGTACTGTCTCGACCCGCCGCGGCCACAGCGCGAGAGCGCGCCGCGGGGTCGGGGCGCCCCTCTGTCGCCCACCTTCGCCACGGTGACGCGCCGCACACCGCCGCGCTCACCGTCTCCGTCACCGACACCACAGCCATCCACCTCGGGGGTAAGTCCACATTCTTTACCCCCCGCCCCCGATGCAGCTGACACACAGCATGCTGCCGCCCCCGGCGCCGCTTCAAAGCAAAAGCCGGGGAAAAAACTGAGGTTCCCACCGTTGGTAGTTGAGAAGCTGCCGAACTGGGCGACCCATTTCCGGGCCATCAGTGCCAAGCTGGGCCGACCACCGAACGCTCGTCCGTACGGGGGTGGAGTCCGCTTCACCCCAGACAGCGAAGAGGAGTACCGGCTGGTCCAGCGGTACTTGACGGGCCTGGAGAAGGACAGCGGGGTCTCCTGGTTTGCGTACTCGCTACCAGCGGACATGAACATGAAGATAGCCATTCGGGGGTTACCGGCTGATACGGACCCGAAGGAAATAGAGGAGGAGCTCCGGACGCTGGGATACCAGCCGGAGTACGTCCGCCATATAAAAGGGGCGGCGGGAAGACCCGGCTGCGTATTTCACGCAGTACTCAAAAAGACGCCAGACGTCCGGGCCATATACGACACCACCGTATTTATGTATATGCGTGGTGTCAAGATAGAGGCTTGGCGCGGAAAACGTGGGCCCGCTCAGTGCCACAGATGCCAGCGCTTCAGGCACAGCTCGCATATGTGCCACCGACCGCTCGCCTGTGTGAGATGTGGGGGCGAGCACGCGGCACGCGACTGCCCGCGACCGCGGGAGGAGCCGGCCACCTGCGCAAACTGCGGGGGGCCGCACCCCGCGTGCAATATGAAATGCCCCATATTCCAAAAGGAAATAAGGAATAGGCGAGCGGGGACCGCCGCCATCACGGCCACTACGCGCCAAACACAGGCGGCTACAATACAGCCGACCGATACGCCGCTGGAGGCTCAAGGCACGACGCTGATGGCGGCGGCCAACGAGCCCACAGATAGAACCCAAGCCCCCTCCTCTAGGCGGAGGAAGAAGGGACGCGGGGGGAAAGGACGGGGTAAGAAACCCCTCCCCCCAGCGACCGAGGAAGAGATCCCAACGGCCGACCCTGCCTTACCCACTAGGACACAGGTCGTGAAGGAAGTTAATAGCCAACCGACAACTAGCGCCGGCACAGCGCCGCGGCAACAAGCTGAACTAAAACAGTTCACAGAGAAAGCGAGCCGCGGCGCCTCCGGCGCAAACAACACAACATTAAGAAGCCAACCCGAGAAGAAAGAATTCACGACCTGTGCCATTCAGCTGCTGATGGACCTTATCAAGGCCATAAGGCAGGGTCAGGACGTGGAAACGGTCATCCTTGATGGTCTGGCCACGTTGTTGACGCTGTACCATGGCTAGACCACTAAGGATGATTCACTGGAACGTCCGCGGCCTTAGGGATAAGGTCGCCCCCCTCCGCCACCTCCTTCGGGAACAGGACATCGACGTGGCGCTAATAAGCGAGACTTTCCTGGGACCCGAGGACAAGGTCAATTTCCCGGGATATCTCGCTTATAGGAAGGATGAAAAGTCGGCTCACGGGAAGTACCGTGGTCTGGTGGTACTTGTGAGGCGAAGGGTCGTCCATCAAGAGCTCCCCTTGCCGTCGCCTAGCAGTTTTTACGCGCTGGGTGTCCAGCTACATGTAGCCGGCGAGGACATAAATGTGTATGCGTGCTACAAACCGCCCGCGGCTCGCTTGAACCTAGCTGAGCTGCGGGCCCTACTTGTCGGCACGCCGCGCGCCACCATCCTCGCCGGCGACTGGAATTGCAAGCACCCGGCGTGGAACTCTCTGCAGGCGAATACTGAGGGGAGGCGACTCTTCGCGGACGCGGAAGCCTTCGGCTACTCGGTGTCCGGCCCAGAGGCGCCGACCCACTACCCAGACGCCGTACGGCACATGCCGGACGTGCTGGACATCGTAGTCCACCGAGGGCTACACCACCAGATCACGCAGCTAGTGATAGACGACGAGTTACAGTCGGATCACCAACCTGTACTCGTCGTCCTAACAGGGACGCCGACTCGACTGAAGCCCGTAGCGCCACGTCGACGCATGGATTGGACCAAGTTCGCAGAGGAAGTAGAGACCACCACGCCTACTCGGCCCATTACTACCTCCGCGGACGTAGACATAATGGCGGATGACGTCACTGTTTGCATACAGAGCGCCTTACAGACGGCGACGAGCACGCAGCCGCAGGGGAGAGGGCAATTGCCGCCCCTGCCGGCGCGCATAAGCGCAATGATCGCCGAGAAGAGGCGCCTTCGCAAACAGTGGCAACAGCACAGATGTCCGACACTCAAGACGAGACTCAACCGTCTCGCGGAGAGGGTCAAGGCCGAGCTTAAGGCACACTCTACCGCGGGCTGGGAGGAAAGAATTGACGCCACGAGGGACAGTTGGCCGTCGATACACAGACTCTGCGGCCAACTCACGAGTACCCCAGCCCCGGTACGACCGCTGCGAAGCAGCGACGGGGCGCTAAAGTATGTAGCGGAGGACCGGGCGGAGGTCTTCGCCGAACACCTGGAGCGTCAGTTCCGCCCCAACCCGACCAGCGACACCGACCATGTCGCAGCAGTCGAGCAACACCTGGGAGACTACTTCGCCACGCCGATAGCTCCCGATGAAGACCCAGTATTTTTCTCGCCTGGCGCAGTCAGACGCGCCATCCTTAGGACGAAGCCCAGAAAGGCCCCAGGTGCCGACGGCATCACCAACGCAGCGCTGCGCCACCTGCCGTACCGAATGGTAGCGGCGCTGGCGCGCCTGTTTACGGCGATGTTGCGCACGGGGGCCTTTCCCGCCTCGTGGAAGGAAGGGCGCGTCATTATGCTGCCCAAGGCGGGAAAGAATATACTGAAGCCGGAGAGCTATCGGCCGATCACGCTGCTGCCGACAGTCTCCAAGGTGTTCGAAGCACTCCTGCTGCGACATCTCCAGCCACACCTGACGCCACGCCCAGAGCAATTTGGGTTTCGGGCGGAACACAGCACGACGCTCCAGCTGTCGAGGGTACTGCACCACCTCACAGCGGCGCGCAACAAGAAGGAGTACGGGGTGGCAGTATTCCTCGACATGGAGAAGGCCTTCGACCGTGTGTGGCACGACGGCCTCATATATAAGATGGCCACCACAGACGCGCCCCGTCGCGTTGTAAAGGTGGTCTCTAGCTTCCTCTCTAACAGGACTTTCAGGGTGGTGGTCGACGGGGCGCTATCCGGCGCCCGGCCGGTGCTCGCGGGTGTACCGCAGGGCAGCTGTATCTCGCCGGCGTGTTACTCACGTTACACCGACGACATCCCCACTACCTCGGAGGCGATGCTCGCGCTGTACGCGGACGACGCCGCGTACATTACTACATCGCTCAATGCGAAGTACGCGGCCGTCAAGATGCAGCGCGCGCTAGAGCTGCTTCCCGAGTGGCTGTCGAAGTGGCGGCTGTCGGTGAACGTGGGTAAGACGCAGGCGATCATCACCGGATCCACGCACCTCCCACCACCCCTGAGACTCCAAGGAGCCGACATCGCGTGGTCGCCCTCGGCCAAGTACCTGGGGGTAACTATCGATCGTCGGCTCTCAATGGGGCCGCACGTCCGCTCGGTCGCCGCACGGGTTAGGGTCGCCCGCCACCTGCTTAAACCAGTGCTCTCGTCCCGCATCCCGGCGCGCGTCAAGTTGGGCGTGTACAAGCTGTACATTCGCCCAATCTTGACGTACGCCGCACCGGCATGGTTCGCCCTCACGAGCGAGTCGAGCCGGAAAACGCTCCGCACGCAACAAAACTATGCGTTGCGGACCATAGTTGACGCTCCTCGCTACGTGAGGAACGACGTTATCCAGCGCGACCTCGGGATTGAGAGCCTGGATGAGTTTGTGCGGCACCTCGCGAAGGGAATGTTCGCGCGTGCCGACGCATCGGCCTGGCCGCATATCCAGGACATTGCGCCCTGGCACGCGCGCCCCCCCGACGCGAAACCCTTGCCCCGCGACCTGGTAGCGGACGACGACCCCACACCACCGGACTGACGCCTCTAGTGAGCCGCACCCAGGTTACACGCGGCTCACTAGACACAATTGAACTCTACACTCACAACATACATTCACTACGTAACGTGTTCTAAGTTAATATAGGCACGTTACGTAGCGTACACAGACAGTCACCACTGTACAGACGCCAAACTCACACGTGTATGCGCAGCGCGGGCCGCGATACACGTAGACACCGGGCGGTGTCACACAACACAATACCGCCCTCACACACACGACTGCTTCTTAGCCCGAAACGTAACCGGCTAGCTCTGGAAACGGGACGGGCGGGAGCAACACACCCTATATTCTGTAGGAGCGTCGAGTCGGCACCTCTGTCGCTGGTCGTCCCCCGCCGGGCCTCCCCCAGGTAACTGGGGGTCTCACCTGGCGGGGACAGACCGCCGAGGTGTCGTGAAGATAGCGGCGCTGTGAGTCGGCGCCGCGGCGCGCCTACAGAAAAACACATAGCAACCACACACAAGGACGCGCGCAACTCACGCGCGTTCAATCCGGCCTTCTGCCATTGGTGCAAATACCATGAGGGGCCCGTGTTTACGGGCCACCGTATAGCACTCTGCGGCCGGGGGGCAAAGCCCCGGTACCGCTCGCCTCGCCCCCTTGCGGGGGCGACGCGATCTCAGCGACCTGGAAAAATATACCAGTCGCTCGCGTCGTTCGTGTGCGCGCACCCGTGCTGTTATTATTATCGTGTTTTTTTGAAACCCCACTGCAAAGAAGATGACCGGTCGCGGTAAGGGAGGAAAGGGTCTGGGAAAAGGAGGAGCCAAGCGTCACAGGAAGGTACTTCGTGATAACATCCAAGGTATCACGAAGCCCGCCATCCGTCGTCTGGCTCGCAGAGGCGGCGTGAAACGTATCTCCGGTCTGATCTACGAAGAGACTCGCGGTGTGCTTAAAGTGTTCCTAGAGAACGTCATTCGCGACGCTGTCACTTACACCGAGCACGCCAAGAGGAAGACCGTCACCGCCATGGACGTCGTCTACGCTCTGAAGCGCCAGGGTCGCACCCTGTACGGTTTCGGCGGTTAAACACCTGCATTCCCCGCGTGTACGTGTTGCCTGCGCAACCAGCTCTGCATACTGTGGTGGACGTGTGTGTGTTGTGTTTGTTGTGAACATAATCATACCGTTCGACCATGCGTATATAGACGCGCACTTAAAAAAAGGCCCTTTTCAGGGCCGCATATGATTCGATACCATTAAATATGTTTCTTTACTGGAATTGTCTAAAAAACGTACCTCTACATACATACATACATACATACACAATACAATACATACCTACCTACCTACCTACCTACCTACCTACCTACCTTACCTACCTACCTACCTACCTACCTACTTACTTACTTACTTACTTACTACTCCTCATCATAAGTACCACCACCACCGGACATACATACTATTATTATGTACTGCGAGTGACAAGAAAGAAAGACAGACAGACAGACGTTCATTACCTACTCACAGTAATACGTACTTAGGTTTTGGAGTTACCTCTACGAGATGGGGTGAATATGAATGAACCACCGTAATTATTATAATATTGTAAATAAGTCAGTTTTATTGTTAGTCTTAAAATTGAAATAAATACTTAAATACATATACGACATAATAATTAATGATGCCCTTGCTTATGTTGGTACATACATAACATACTACACGCGCTAAGTTGACGTTTGTTCTACGCGTGAAAAGCCCATCGCCACTGCCCCACTGAACTGGAGCCGAGGTGTATACTGGAATTGAAAAAAATAAAAGCATAACATTAGTAGACCATAATATTCAATACTTACCACCTACCTACTTACGTGTTGTTTCTTGTGTAGAACATCTACCTAGCTAGGTACCTATTCGTTTGATCGCCCCTCGGTGCGCGTGCCGTTTGTTGTTTATGTGGATGTTCGATGTCGTTTTTGTGTGATGATTATTATTGCAATTTCGCTCTCGGACGGATGTTATGTTTATTATTTCGCGTATATATATATTATTCTTTACTAGTCGTTAGTTATTATTATTTCATTATACACGTACCTCCTACTAACTCACCGTCTGAAGAGAGTATAGAGCCAACACGCACGGACGCGACGGGGGACAGCAGCATCCGCGCCCGCCCGAGTACCTACGCGCGCTATTGTCTATTTACACATTGTTTAATACGCTCTCTGATGCGAATGCACCAATCTACTGTACACTGTCAACTCTTCGAAGGGCACTCTCGTATTTTAATATCACTAGATATTAATAGGTTGCACGTCCTGGACGTAGTCGTCCGTCCTTAGCGGTTCGGCGCTCGCGGTGTTTTACGACGCTTCACTTTTAGGTCGATAATACCTTCGCGAGACTGTGTGATATCGACGGAGTCCTGTTACCACACAAGCTCGATATCCTCCTAGTTGACGCGTCGACGTTTATCGGCACCAACTATCACTTTTATAGAGAAAATAACGTTTTGAACACGACCCGACCTACGCTTCGTACGCAGTCGTCAAAATAAAACACCGCCACCGGCCGAACGATCGCCTCACGCTCCCCGAATTCGCACACCCGCATCGTCAACTTCATGACCTATCCGAAACTGTAACACTACCTCCCGCCAAGGGCCGTTAACCATTCTTTTTATTTATTTTATTAGATACGTGTTAGTGAAAACTTTCAAGCGTTCATACGAGAAAACGTCCCGCGACATCACGGCGCTCGTTACGGTAAAGTTTCGCCGTGCTTAAGCGTACGTATACGAAACTCGTGAAACCTATAAGTGGCGACATCTGAGTCTTACTCTATATTATTATTGTATTCAGTGTGTTGTTGTTTTAACTAAAAATAATGGCAGACACCGCAGTTGCTACCGAGGCTCCAGCGCCCGCTACACCAGCGAAGAAGCAGGCGAGACAGGCCGGCGGCGCCGGTGCCGCGAAGAAACCGAAGGCGAAGCCTACCCATCCCAAAACATCTGAGATGGTCACCAACGCCATCAAGGAGATGAAGGAGCGCAGCGGATCTTCCCTGCAGGCGATCAAGAAGTACATCGCCGCGCAGTACAAGGTCGACGCGGAGAAACTGGCTCCGTTCATCAGGAAATACCTGAAGAGCGCCGTCGAATCTGGGGCACTGATCCAGACCAAGGGCAAGGGTGCCTCCGGTTCCTTCAAGCTCGAGTCGAAATCGTCCGCGTCCAAGAAACCCGCCGGCGCAGCTGGCAAGGCCGCCGGCAAGGCGCCCGCCGCCGCCGCCGCGAAGACGAAGAAGGCGACCGCCTCTGCGGCCGGCGCCAAGACCAAGAAGGCAGCAGCCGCCGCCGCGGCCGCCTCTGCCGCCTCCGGCTCACCTTCAAAGTCCAAGGCATCGGCCGCCGCCGCCGCCAAGGACAAGAAGGCCGCCGCCGCTAAGAAGAAGCCGGCACCCAAGAAGGCCGCCGCCCCCGCTAAGGCGAAGGGAGGCGCCGCTCCCAAAGCTAAGAAGACAGCGAAGCCGCCAACCAAGAAACCTAAAGCGCCTAAACCCAAGAAGGCCGCGGCTACACCCAAGTCAAAGCCGGCAGCCAAGAAAGCGTCCGCCGCTAAGAAGTAAGCTACGGTCGCATTCGCGTTACACCGGCGACGGCGACGACGACGACGACAGCGCGCCGCAGAGTCGGCTGACCAGACCACTACACCGCCATCAATACATACACGCTACAACAAGAACAACAACAACAACAATGTGATAGTGTGTGACAAATGTGCGTGCGCGTCTTACCTACTGCATCATCATACGTAAAATAATACATCATGATACACTGTGTAGTAGAGAGAGGCGCGCGCGTGCTTTGTGTTGTGCGTCTGTTTTCATCATCGTCCAACCGCGCGCGCGCAGTACGTACGCGTCTATCGTCCTCGGGTAGAGGAGGGTGCGAAACGCGCTCGACGTGTCTCGAGCTGAGCTCGTCCGACCAACGATTCATCAGAAGCAGCAGCAGCAAGCAACTGAAGAAACCACAGACGGCGGCACCGAGATGCATAGCGCGCGTGCATGCGCTCACCGCACCAAAAAGCCCTTTTCAGGGCTAACAATACTTTCATGAATATGAACAATATTCGTTTCTCTAACACAGACGAGTCAAAACGTTGTAAAATAATAACATACACACACACACGAAATACATTACCTACTATCTAGGTAGGAAATAGAATGAAAGAAAGAAAGAAAGAAAGAAAAGTTAATTACGTAGTTAAATAAATAGTGACCTATTTAGATACATATAGATACATACAAAACATAAATACGTTACAACATGATACATACAATTTCCCATCTCCACTCACACTATGTTATTTATTCTTGAGGAACCTTACAGTCTAATAGCTATGTAAAGGTATGCAATGTAGGTACATACAATATCTTACTAGGGAAAAGAAAGGAAATGTATGTAATGGTTTAGGTTAGTCTAGTAAAAAATAAGTGAAAATCGTATTGGTTGGTTTTCACTTTAAGTAGTCAGTTTTTTTTTTTTTTTTTATTTATATACCTATTAATTTAGAGGGAGAGAAAAAAAAAAATGCAGTCCATAAAATTCTGCTAAATATCTCTACCCACCCCGTATCCCGTATCCATGGTACAGTGTACGCTTGCGCGTTTTGTGAATAATAGTTTCGTTTGCCGCGTACCCCTCCCACTGACACAGCTGCGCGGTGCGACTATAAATACTGCCACTTTGAATTTTCGTGGCATTTACAATCAGATTCTGTCGGCGCGCGCACTGTTGTACGCGTGTTTCGTTATTTTCGTGAGTTGTTATATAAACAAATCCTTCAATTATGTCTGGTCGCGGTAAAGGTGGCAAGGTGAAGGGAAAGGCAAAGTCCCGTTCCAACCGTGCTGGTCTCCAGTTCCCCGTGGGTCGTATTCACAGGCTGCTGCGTAACGGAAACTACGCCGAGCGCGTGGGTGCCGGCGCTCCCGTCTACTTGGCCGCCGTGATGGAGTATCTGGCTGCTGAGGTCCTCGAGTTGGCCGGCAACGCCGCGAGAGACAACAAGAAGACCAGGATCATCCCGCGTCATCTTCAATTGGCCATCCGCAACGACGAGGAGTTGAACAAGCTGCTCTCCGGTGTCACGATCGCTCAAGGTGGTGTGCTGCCGAACATCCAGGCCGTGCTACTGCCCAAGAAGACCGAGAAGAAGGCTTAAACGTGGTGCCGCGACGTGTCTGAACGTGGTGCTTCGTGCGAGTGCTGCCCGCACGCGTACTTCGATATAATATTTATGTCTATTTCCTATGCATAAATCTATTATGTCGGTTGCGCGATGCTCTCCGCTCGTATGCATTCAAAACAAAAGGCCCTTTTCAGGGCCACAATATGATTCGTCAAATATAATAACAAAGACAGTTTCTTTAACGGTGTTGTCGTCAAACAAAAACGTACCTACCTACCTACCTACCTACCTACCTACCTAAACCTTACTTACTACAAGTAAAACTATAATGTACACATATTATCCCTCTTCTAATGTTGAGTTAATTATGTAGGTACACACAGTCTAAAATAAATGAGCTGTAAAGTACAAAATAATGCTGTCGGTATGTATAATTATACATAAGTAAGTATAACAGAAATTATTCTGGCTACGATGGTGTTTCATACATCACGATAACAATGTTTGTTTACATAAATAAAACAACATAGAACTGTTGCTTGAGCACGAATAGGTTTCGATACCTTTAATAATTATTACTTACCTATCTTATTCAATATTACATACATACATACATACATACATACATACATTACATACATACATATTTACTTACTTACTTACTTACTTACTTACTTACTTACTTACTTACTTACAAGATAGAAAATGTTAGAACAGTTAGTAACTTTAGATAGGTTAGTAACCTAAAAAAAAAAAAGGTTTTTTTTTTTGTTTATTTATTTATTATTAATCTAAAATCTAATAGGACTAGAATAAGTTTTGTTTTTTTTTTTTTGTTTTACATTTTCTATAATGACGAACGAACATAAGCGTCACCCCGCTCCCTTTTGCTACCTCCCGGGCATCCCCTCTCCCCGCGCTCGATCTACACTCTGGCTTAGGAGCGTTGTGATTGGTCCGCCGCTGCGTCGAATTTCTCACCGCTTGCCGCAACTGTGAGCCGCGAGGGCGCATTATAAATACGACTTCTCTCTACGGTGCCGTTTTATACTGCGACTGAACTCCGTTTCGGTAGCACGTGTACTCGACAAATTCCATAATGCCGCCCAAGACAAGTGGTAAAGCCGCCAAGAAGTCTGGCAAAGCCCAGAAGAACATCTCTAAGACCGACAAGAAGAAGAAGAAGCACAAGAGGAAGGAGAGTTACGCCATCTACATCTATAAGGTGTTGAAGCAGGTGCACCCCGACACCGGTATCTCCAGCAAGGCCATGTCCATCATGAACTCGTTCGTGAACGACATCTTCGAGCGTATCGCCGCCGAAGCTTCCCGTCTCGCCCACTACAACAAGAGATCGACCATCACGTCCAGGGAGGTGCAGACGTCCGTCAGGCTCCTGCTGCCCGGCGAGCTCGCCAAGCACGCCGTCAGTGAAGGCACCAAGGCCGTCACCAAATACACCAGCTCCAAGTGAGCGGTCGATCGGTCGGTAGGCTAACAAAGAGCCGCCGACGACGCTCCGTCTCAACGCCGCCTCGTGTCTGTGTACAGTGTTAAACCCAGTGCGGCTTGTTCGTGTGTCTTGTTGTCTGTGGTGCGTGTTAATTGTGTTAGTGTCATCGTATTGTGCATACATACATATATACACATAAGCACCTACCCGCTGTGCGTGTCTATGTCATGTATGTACGTACGAGACGCGCATGATGCACGTGCTACGAGCAAACCACGACAAACGTCTGGACGCGCACGCACACCGCGGGATGGCAGGAGTAAAAACAAAAGGCCCTTTTCAGGGCCACAAATATGTTCATGTGATAAATTCACGTTTCTTTAAATTTGAATACAGTCAAAACGTTACTATATTTACATACACACCTACACCTACCTACCTACATAGCTAGCTAGCTAGCTAGCTATACATACAAAGTCACTTACTTGCTACTCTTACCGCTTTGACAGTACGTACGGTACGGCTGCTCCTGCTTACGTACACTTATCTAAGTAAATTGGAATGAAGACATAACAGGCATTCAGGGTTATTTAGTCTATCTATGATCTACCTACTCGGGTACCTACCTACCTACCTACCTACCTACCTACCTACTTACTTACTTACTTACTTACTTACTTACTTACTAACTTTACAAATGCATCAATAAATAAATAAATAAATACAACATGCACAACAAACGATAGCATATTGATATTGAGATGATGCAAGTACAACATGATTGAGTGAGTACTGTTTAAAGTTCCACATCTTAAAAACATAATTATTAATAATAACAACACACATAGTACGGATAGTATAGTTTCTCAATGAATATGACAATGATTTATTTTTATTTTATTTTTATTTTTTTTCATTATTTTTATTCTACACCAATAAACTGGTGTATTTTCACCTAAAAGTGATGCAGTCACAACTTTGCTAGGTACTAGGTACATAACTTACTTTATTATTATGTTAGAAAAATAATATTTTAGTTAGCTAATTGTACTAAAGATGGCGCACAGGGAGCCGCGCGCGCACTCGCTCCTGCCTGCCGGTCGGTCGCTCGCTACGTTGCCTCAGTATAAATATCCGGAACGCGCGCCGGCGGTTTTTATTCTCTCTCGTACGTTCGAACTGCGCGCACGTCCGTTGCGTGTATTTTGACTGTTGATTTGATTATTATTTTATCTCTCGTTCCGTGTTAACAATGGCGCGTACTAAGCAGACCGCTCGTAAATCCACCGGTGGTAAGGCCCCGAGGAAACAGCTCGCCACCAAGGCTGCGCGCAAGAGCGCACCGGCCACCGGTGGCGTTAAGAAACCCCATCGCTACAGGCCCGGCACTGTGGCCCTCCGTGAGATTCGTCGCTACCAGAAGAGTACCGAACTGCTGATCCGCAAGCTTCCGTTCCAGCGTCTCGTGCGTGAGATCGCACAGGACTTCAAGACCGATCTCCGTTTCCAGAGCTCCGCTGTTATGGCGCTGCAGGAGGCTAGCGAAGCTTACCTCGTCGGTCTCTTCGAAGACACCAACTTGTGCGCTATCCACGCGAAGCGCGTCACCATCATGCCCAAGGACATCCAGTTGGCGCGCAGGATCAGAGGCGAACGCGCTTAAACTGCTGACGTCACACAATACACATCGCCCTACGACACTATGACTGCCTTCGTGCAGTGCAGCGTGTCTGTGGCTGTGGCTGTGCGTTAACATAAAAGGCCCTTTTCAGGGCCACAATATGTATCAGATTATTAAATGTTTCTTTATATCAGACGTCACAAAAAACGTTCCCTACCTACCTACCTAAACCTACCACACACTATGGTCCGCTTATGGCGCTTATGCAACGAACGAGTACCTATAATAATTTTACATTACAATGAATATAATCGAGAGAAGTACGTACATACATACATACATACTTACAAACAATGATATACTTACCCAGAGAGACTTCGATTCATTATATCTATTTGTAATAAGTAGTCCTTTTAATAGACGATACCTTACATATTACATGGGCGAGTCAAAACATACTTCTTGTCGGTGTACTAGGGACACACAATATATTTTTTTACAATTTCATACCTATAAAGTATAGTAGTAGTGTCTATCATCGGCTACGATCGTTATTATGCATTTTTGATTTACCTACCTACTATCTATCGAGTAAACTATATAGCGGCGATGTCACGGTATTTAAAAAAATATATATATTAACGTACATAATTATATATATATATATATTTTTTTATTGGTATTGGAACTGAAATTTTAAATAACTTTTATTAAAAGTTTTGTTTAGTAGCTGTACTGTACCTAAATGCTATTTTACGAAACAACTGAGAAACATCGTACAACCGACCAACCAGCGACGAGCGTCAGCTCACCTCTCCCCGCGCACCTCCCGTTTCGGTCTCCCCGCCCGCTGAGTTCTGCGGTTCAGTATAAATATAAGTAGATCTCGCCTGGAAAAATATACCAGTCGCTCGCGTCGTTCGTGTGCGCGCACCCGTGCTGTTATTATTATCGTGTTTTTTTGAAACCCCACTGCAAAGAAGATGACCGGTCGCGGTAAGGGAGGAAAGGGTCTGGGAAAAGGAGGAGCCAAGCGTCACAGGAAGGTACTTCGTGATAACATCCAAGGTATCACGAAGCCCGCCATCCGTCGTCTGGCTCGCAGAGGCGGCGTGAAACGTATCTCCGGTCTGATCTACGAAGAGACTCGCGGTGTGCTTAAAGTGTTCCTAGAGAACGTCATTCGCGACGCTGTCACTTACACCGAGCACGCCAAGAGGAAGACCGTCACCGCCATGGACGTCGTCTACGCTCTGAAGCGCCAGGGTCGCACCCTGTACGGTTTCGGCGGTTAAACACCTGCATTCCCCGCGTGTACGTGTTGCCTGCGCAACCAGCTCTGCATACTGTGGTGGACGTGTGTGTGTTGTGTTTGTTGTGAACATAATCATACCGTTCGACCATGCGTATATAGACGCGCACTTAAAAAAAGGCCCTTTTCAGGGCCGCATATGATTCGATACCATTAAATATGTTTCTTTACTGGAATTGTCTAAAAAACGTACCTCTACATACATACATACATACATACACAATACAATACATACCTACCTACCTACCTACCTACCTACCTACCTACCTTACCTACCTACCTACCTACCTACCTACTTACTTACTTACTTACTTACTACTCCTCATCATAAGTACCACCACCACCGGACATACATACTATTATTATGTACTGCGAGTGACAAGAAAGAAAGACAGACAGACAGACGTTCATTACCTACTCACAGTAATACGTACTTAGGTTTTGGAGTTACCTCTACGAGATGGGGTGAATATGAATGAACCACCGTAATTATTATAATATTGTAAATAAGTCAGTTTTATTGTTAGTCTTAAAATTGAAATAAATACTTAAATACATATACGACATAATAATTAATGATGCCCTTGCTTATGTTGGTACATACATAACATACTACACGCGCTAAGTTGACGTTTGTTCTACGCGTGAAAAGCCCATCGCCACTGCCCCACTGAACTGGAGCCGAGGTGTATACTGGAATTGAAAAAAATAAAAGCATAACATTAGTAGACCATAATATTCAATACTTACCACCTACCTACTTACGTGTTGTTTCTTGTGTAGAACATCTACCTAGCTAGGTACCTATTCGTTTGATCGCCCCTCGGTGCGCGTGCCGTTTGTTGTTTATGTGGATGTTCGATGTCGTTTTTGTGTGATGATTATTATTGCAATTTCGCTCTCGGACGGATGTTATGTTTACTATTTCGCGTATTCTTTACTAGTCGTTAGTTATTATTATTTCATTACACACGTAGCAGCTCCTAATAACTCACCGTCTGAAGAGAGTATAGAGCCAACACGCACGGACACGACGGGGGACAGCAGCATCCGCGCCCGCCCGAGTACCTACGCGCGCTATTGTCTATTTACACATTGTTTAATACGCTCTCTGATGCGAATGCACCAATCTACTGTACACTGTCAACTCTTCGAAGGGCACTCTCGTATTTTAATATCACTAGATATTAATAGGTTGCACGTCCTGGACGTAGTCGTCCGTCCTTAGCGGTTCGGCGCTCGCGGTGTTTTACGACGCTTCACTTTTAGGTCGATAATACCTTCGCGAGACTGTGTGATATCGACGGAGTCCTGTTACCACACAAGCTCGATATCCTCCTAGTTGACGCGTCGACGTTTATCGGCACCAACTATCACTTTTATAGAGAAAATAACGTTTTGAACACGACCCGACCTACGCTTCGTACGCAGTCGTCAAAATAAAACACCGCCACCGGCCGAACGATCGCCTCACGCTCCCCGAATTCGCACACCCGCATCGTCAACTTCATGACCTATCCGAAACTGTAACACTACCTCCCGCCAAGGGCCGTTAACCATTCTTTTTATTTATTTTATTAGATACGTGTTAGTGAAAACTTTCAAGCGTTCATACGAGAAAACGTCCCGCGACATCACGGCGCTCGTTACGGTAAAGTTTCGCCGTGCTTAAGCGTACGTATACGAAACTCGTGAAACCTATAAGTGGCGACATCTGAGTCTTACTCTATATTATTATTGTATTCAGTGTGTTGTTGTTTTAACTAAAAATAATGGCAGACACCGCAGTTGCTACCGAGGCTCCAGCGCCCGCTACACCAGCGAAGAAGCAGGCGAGACAGGCCGGCGGCGCCGGTGCCGCGAAGAAACCGAAGGCGAAGCCTACCCATCCCAAAACATCTGAGATGGTCACCAACGCCATCAAGGAGATGAAGGAGCGCAGCGGATCTTCCCTGCAGGCGATCAAGAAGTACATCGCCGCGCAGTACAAGGTCGACGCGGAGAAACTGGCTCCGTTCATCAGGAAATACCTGAAGAGCGCCGTCGAATCTGGGGCACTGATCCAGACCAAGGGCAAGGGTGCCTCCGGTTCCTTCAAGCTCGAGTCGAAATCGTCCGCGTCCAAGAAACCCGCCGGCGCAGCTGGCAAGGCCGCCGGCAAGGCGCCCGCCGCCGCCGCCGCGAAGACGAAGAAGGCGACCGCCTCTGCGGCCGGCGCCAAGACCAAGAAGGCAGCAGCCGCCGCCGCGGCCGCCTCTGCCGCCTCCGGCTCACCTTCAAAGTCCAAGGCATCGGCCGCCGCCGCCGCCAAGGACAAGAAGGCCGCCGCCGCTAAGAAGAAGCCGGCACCCAAGAAGGCCGCCGCCCCCGCTAAGGCGAAGGGAGGCGCCGCTCCCAAAGCTAAGAAGACAGCGAAGCCGCCAACCAAGAAACCTAAAGCGCCTAAACCCAAGAAGGCCGCGGCTACACCCAAGTCAAAGCCGGCAGCCAAGAAAGCGTCCGCCGCTAAGAAGTAAGCTACGGTCGCATTCGCGTTACACCGGCGACGGCGACGACGACGACGACAGCGCGCCGCAGAGTCGGCTGACCAGACCACTACACCGCCATCAATACATACACGCTACAACAAGAACAACAACAACAACAATGTGATAGTGTGTGACAAATGTGCGTGCGCGTCTTACCTACTGCATCATCATACGTAAAATAATACATCATGATACACTGTGTAGTAGAGAGAGGCGCGCGCGTGCTTTGTGTTGTGCGTCTGTTTTCATCATCGTCCAACCGCGCGCGCGCAGTACGTACGCGTCTATCGTCCTCGGGTAGAGGAGGGTGCGAAACGCGCTCGACGTGTCTCGAGCTGAGCTCGTCCGACCAACGATTCATCAGAAGCAGCAGCAGCAAGCAACTGAAGAAACCACAGACGGCGGCACCGAGATGCATAGCGCGCGTGCATGCGCTCACCGCACCAAAAAGCCCTTTTCAGGGCTAACAATACTTTCATGAATATGAACAATATTCGTTTCTCTAACACAGACGAGTCAAAACGTTGTAAAATAATAACATACACACACACACGAAATACATTACCTACTATCTAGGTAGGAAATAGAATGAAAGAAAGAAAGAAAGAAAGAAAAGTTAATTACGTAGTTAAATAAATAGTGACCTATTTAGATACATATAGATACATACAAAACATAAATACGTTACAACATGATACATACAATTTCCCATCTCCACTCACACTATGTTATTTATTCTTGAGGAACCTTACAGTCTAATAGCTATGTAAAGGTATGCAATGTAGGTACATACAATATCTTACTAGGGAAAAGAAAGGAAATGTATGTAATGGTTTAGGTTAGTCTAGTAAAAAATAAGTGAAAATCGTATTGGTTGGTTTTCACTTTAAGTAGTCAGTTTTTTTTTTTTTTTTTATTTATATACCTATTAATTTAGAGGGAGAGAAAAAAAAAAATGCAGTCCATAAAATTCTGCTAAATATCTCTACCCACCCCGTATCCCGTATCCATGGTACAGTGTACGCTTGCGCGTTTTGTGAATAATAGTTTCGTTTGCCGCGTACCCCTCCCACTGACACAGCTGCGCGGTGCGACTATAAATACTGCCACTTTGAATTTTCGTGGCATTTACAATCAGATTCTGTCGGCGCGCGCACTGTTGTACGCGTGTTTCGTTATTTTCGTGAGTTGTTATATAAACAAATCCTTCAATTATGTCTGGTCGCGGTAAAGGTGGCAAGGTGAAGGGAAAGGCAAAGTCCCGTTCCAACCGTGCTGGTCTCCAGTTCCCCGTGGGTCGTATTCACAGGCTGCTGCGTAACGGAAACTACGCCGAGCGCGTGGGTGCCGGCGCTCCCGTCTACTTGGCCGCCGTGATGGAGTATCTGGCTGCTGAGGTCCTCGAGTTGGCCGGCAACGCCGCGAGAGACAACAAGAAGACCAGGATCATCCCGCGTCATCTTCAATTGGCCATCCGCAACGACGAGGAGTTGAACAAGCTGCTCTCCGGTGTCACGATCGCTCAAGGTGGTGTGCTGCCGAACATCCAGGCCGTGCTACTGCCCAAGAAGACCGAGAAGAAGGCTTAAACGTGGTGCCGCGACGTGTCTGAACGTGGTGCTTCGTGCGAGTGCTGCCCGCACGCGTACTTCGATATAATATTTATGTCTATTTCCTATGCATAAATCTATTATGTCGGTTGCGCGATGCTCTCCGCTCGTATGCATTCAAAACAAAAGGCCCTTTTCAGGGCCACAATATGATTCGTCAAATATAATAACAAAGACAGTTTCTTTAACGGTGTTGTCGTCAAACAAAAACGTACCTACCTACCTACCTACCTACCTACCTACCTAAACCTTACTTACTACAAGTAAAACTATAATGTACACATATTATCCCTCTTCTAATGTTGAGTTAATTATGTAGGTACACACAGTCTAAAATAAATGAGCTGTAAAGTACAAAATAATGCTGTCGGTATGTATAATTATACATAAGTAAGTATAACAGAAATTATTCTGGCTACGATGGTGTTTCATACATCACGATAACAATGTTTGTTTACATAAATAAAACAACATAGAACTGTTGCTTGAGCACGAATAGGTTTCGATACCTTTAATAATTATTACTTACCTATCTTATTCAATATTACATACATACATACATACATACATACATACATTACATACATACATATTTACTTACTTACTTACTTACTTACTTACTTACTTACTTACTTACTTACAAGATAGAAAATGTTAGAACAGTTAGTAACTTTAGATAGGTTAGTAACCTAAAAAAAAAAAAGGTTTTTTTTTTTGTTTATTTATTTATTATTAATCTAAAATCTAATAGGACTAGAATAAGTTTTGTTTTTTTTTTTTTGTTTTACATTTTCTATAATGACGAACGAACATAAGCGTCACCCCGCTCCCTTTTGCTACCTCCCGGGCATCCCCTCTCCCCGCGCTCGATCTACACTCTGGCTTAGGAGCGTTGTGATTGGTCCGCCGCTGCGTCGAATTTCTCACCGCTTGCCGCAACTGTGAGCCGCGAGGGCGCATTATAAATACGACTTCTCTCTACGGTGCCGTTTTATACTGCGACTGAACTCCGTTTCGGTAGCACGTGTACTCGACAAATTCCATAATGCCGCCCAAGACAAGTGGTAAAGCCGCCAAGAAGTCTGGCAAAGCCCAGAAGAACATCTCTAAGACCGACAAGAAGAAGAAGAAGCACAAGAGGAAGGAGAGTTACGCCATCTACATCTATAAGGTGTTGAAGCAGGTGCACCCCGACACCGGTATCTCCAGCAAGGCCATGTCCATCATGAACTCGTTCGTGAACGACATCTTCGAGCGTATCGCCGCCGAAGCTTCCCGTCTCGCCCACTACAACAAGAGATCGACCATCACGTCCAGGGAGGTGCAGACGTCCGTCAGGCTCCTGCTGCCCGGCGAGCTCGCCAAGCACGCCGTCAGTGAAGGCACCAAGGCCGTCACCAAATACACCAGCTCCAAGTGAGCGGTCGATCGGTCGGTAGGCTAACAAAGAGCCGCCGACGACGCTCCGTCTCAACGCCGCCTCGTGTCTGTGTACAGTGTTAAACCCAGTGCGGCTTGTTCGTGTGTCTTGTTGTCTGTGGTGCGTGTTAATTGTGTTAGTGTCATCGTATTGTGCATACATACATATATACACATAAGCACCTACCCGCTGTGCGTGTCTATGTCATGTATGTACGTACGAGACGCGCATGATGCACGTGCTACGAGCAAACCACGACAAACGTCTGGACGCGCACGCACACCGCGGGATGGCAGGAGTAAAAACAAAAGGCCCTTTTCAGGGCCACAAATATGTTCATGTGATAAATTCACGTTTCTTTAAATTTGAATACAGTCAAAACGTTACTATATTTACATACACACCTACACCTACCTACCTACATAGCTAGCTAGCTAGCTAGCTATACATACAAAGTCACTTACTTGCTACTCTTACCGCTTTGACAGTACGTACGGTACGGCTGCTCCTGCTTACGTACACTTATCTAAGTAAATTGGAATGAAGACATAACAGGCATTCAGGGTTATTTAGTCTATCTATGATCTACCTACTCGGGTACCTACCTACCTACCTACCTACCTACCTACCTACTTACTTACTTACTTACTTACTTACTTACTTACTAACTTTACAAATGCATCAATAAATAAATAAATAAATACAACATGCACAACAAACGATAGCATATTGATATTGAGATGATGCAAGTACAACATGATTGAGTGAGTACTGTTTAAAGTTCCACATCTTAAAAACATAATTATTAATAATAACAACACACATAGTACGGATAGTATAGTTTCTCAATGAATATGACAATGATTTATTTTTATTTTATTTTTATTTTTTTTCATTATTTTTATTCTACACCAATAAACTGGTGTATTTTCACCTAAAAGTGATGCAGTCACAACTTTGCTAGGTACTAGGTACATAACTTACTTTATTATTATGTTAGAAAAATAATATTTTAGTTAGCTAATTGTACTAAAGATGGCGCACAGGGAGCCGCGCGCGCACTCGCTCCTGCCTGCCGGTCGGTCGCTCGCTACGTTGCCTCAGTATAAATATCCGGAACGCGCGCCGGCGGTTTTTATTCTCTCTCGTACGTTCGAACTGCGCGCACGTCCGTTGCGTGTATTTTGACTGTTGATTTGATTATTATTTTATCTCTCGTTCCGTGTTAACAATGGCGCGTACTAAGCAGACCGCTCGTAAATCCACCGGTGGTAAGGCCCCGAGGAAACAGCTCGCCACCAAGGCTGCGCGCAAGAGCGCACCGGCCACCGGTGGCGTTAAGAAACCCCATCGCTACAGGCCCGGCACTGTGGCCCTCCGTGAGATTCGTCGCTACCAGAAGAGTACCGAACTGCTGATCCGCAAGCTTCCGTTCCAGCGTCTCGTGCGTGAGATCGCACAGGACTTCAAGACCGATCTCCGTTTCCAGAGCTCCGCTGTTATGGCGCTGCAGGAGGCTAGCGAAGCTTACCTCGTCGGTCTCTTCGAAGACACCAACTTGTGCGCTATCCACGCGAAGCGCGTCACCATCATGCCCAAGGACATCCAGTTGGCGCGCAGGATCAGAGGCGAACGCGCTTAAACTGCTGACGTCACACAATACACATCGCCCTACGACACTATGACTGCCTTCGTGCAGTGCAGCGTGTCTGTGGCTGTGGCTGTGCGTTAACATAAAAGGCCCTTTTCAGGGCCACAATATGTATCAGATTATTAAATGTTTCTTTATATCAGACGTCACAAAAAACGTTCCCTACCTACCTACCTAAACCTACCACACACTATGGTCCGCTTATGGCGCTTATGCAACGAACGAGTACCTATAATAATTTTACATTACAATGAATATAATCGAGAGAAGTACGTACATACATACATACATACTTACAAACAATGATATACTTACCCAGAGAGACTTCGATTCATTATATCTATTTGTAATAAGTAGTCCTTTTAATAGACGATACCTTACATATTACATGGGCGAGTCAAAACATACTTCTTGTCGGTGTACTAGGGACACACAATATATTTTTTTACAATTTCATACCTATAAAGTATAGTAGTAGTGTCTATCATCGGCTACGATCGTTATTATGCATTTTTGATTTACCTACCTACTATCTATCGAGTAAACTATATAGCGGCGATGTCACGGTATTTAAAAAAATATATATATTAACGTACATAATTATATATATATATATATTTTTTTATTGGTATTGGAACTGAAATTTTAAATAACTTTTATTAAAAGTTTTGTTTAGTAGCTGTACTGTACCTAAATGCTATTTTACGAAACAACTGAGAAACATCGTACAACCGACCAACCAGCGACGAGCGTCAGCTCACCTCTCCCCGCGCACCTCCCGTTTCGGTCTCCCCGCCCGCTGAGTTCTGCGGTTCAGTATAAATATAAGTAGATCTCGCCTGGAAAAATATGATTGGCCCAGTGGTCACACACCAGTGCAGTCGTGAGTGAAGTGACAGTGAAGTGTAGTGCCGCGCGGATCGCAATTTTAACCGTTTCTCTTGTGTTTGTACTAGGTGATCGCTAGTACAAACACAGGGGGGGCACCCAGTGCCGCTCGGCGGACCGCCGCCGCAGCGATCGCGGGGACCACGCCCTACAAGATGTCGAGGAAACCCGGCGTACGCGGCTCGCTGGGCCGCGACGCCGGGCACGAGGAGCTCCGCCCGTCGTTGGACCGGGCGACGTCTTTGCCAAATATTGGCGATGCGTCGTCCGGTGCGCCGGCGGCTGGACGAACCAGGAGACCGACCCAGCAACCGGAGGAGGAGAAGAGGAGAGGGGGGGGAGCGGGAGCCGCTGTAGCTGCCGGCCCACCGACGGCCCCGGCGCCTGCGCGCGGTGCGCCGCCGCCGTCGTCGAGCCGCCAGCCCGCCGTACCCGCCGCCCGCCCCCCCGCATTTCGCCCAGTGCCCATACAGGCCCCGGGGCCCGCCGCGAACCAAGGCCGCGCGCCGCATGCGCGCGCCGCAGTGTCGTCGGTACGTGTGCCTGCGCCCGCGCGCACTGTAGCGCCCGCTGTGCGCACCGCCGCGCCCGCCGCGCGCCAGTCGCCCCCCGCGCCACCCGCGCATACCCCGATACCATCCGCGCGACCCCGCGCACCCCCCGCTCGTAGTACAGTGCCGCCGCGTTTCGTGTCGCCGCCTGCGCCCGAGCCGGGCAAGAAGCCGCAAGCTGTGCCAGCCCCACGCACCGCCACAGCCGGTCCCCGCCTCTCGCTGGCGGGACCGGCGACAACGGAGCAAGAGCGGCCAGCGAGTGCCGGGCCGTATTTCCGGCCGGCACGCACCACCACCGCAGCCCCAGAACCAGACTCACCGGCGCCGCCAAGAACCTCGGCGTACGACTCGCCCGCCATGCTTTCGGCGTGCTCGTCGAACGCGGGGTCGAGTGCGTCGCTCGCATCGGTGGGCTCGGCCGCGTCCGGTCGCGCCGACGTGTCGCGAGACACGACCCCGCGATCCGGACCGCGGTCCACCGAGGGAGCCAGAGACGCCGAGATGACGTCGCCGGCACCACCATCACCAGCACCGTCGACTGAAGGGTTCGGCTTCGAGCGAGAGCTCCGGGCCTTAGCCAGACCCCAGCGACGACGCAGAAGTACCGACGAGGAGGAGGAAGAGGCGAAGAGGTACTGTCTCGACCCGCCGCGGCCACAGCGCGAGAGCGCGCCGCGGGGTCGGGGCGCCCCTCTGTCGCCCACCTTCGCCACGGTGACGCGCCGCACACCGCCGCGCTCACCGTCTCCGTCACCGACACCACAGCCATCCACCTCGGGGGTAAGTCCACATTCTTTACCCCCCGCCCCCGATGCAGCTGACACACAGCATGCTGCCGCCCCCGGCGCCGCTTCAAAGCAAAAGCCGGGGAAAAAACTGAGGTTCCCACCGTTGGTAGTTGAGAAGCTGCCGAACTGGGCGACCCATTTCCGGGCCATCAGTGCCAAGCTGGGCCGACCACCGAACGCTCGTCCGTACGGGGGTGGAGTCCGCTTCACCCCAGACAGCGAAGAGGAGTACCGGCTGGTCCAGCGGTACTTGACGGGCCTGGAGAAGGACAGCGGGGTCTCCTGGTTTGCGTACTCGCTACCAGCGGACATGAACATGAAGATAGCCATTCGGGGGTTACCGGCTGATACGGACCCGAAGGAAATAGAGGAGGAGCTCCGGACGCTGGGATACCAGCCGGAGTACGTCCGCCATATAAAAGGGGCGGCGGGAAGACCCGGCTGCGTATTTCACGCAGTACTCAAAAAGACGCCAGACGTCCGGGCCATATACGACACCACCGTATTTATGTATATGCGTGGTGTCAAGATAGAGGCTTGGCGCGGAAAACGTGGGCCCGCTCAGTGCCACAGATGCCAGCGCTTCAGGCACAGCTCGCATATGTGCCACCGACCGCTCGCCTGTGTGAGATGTGGGGGCGAGCACGCGGCACGCGACTGCCCGCGACCGCGGGAGGAGCCGGCCACCTGCGCAAACTGCGGGGGGCCGCACCCCGCGTGCAATATGAAATGCCCCATATTCCAAAAGGAAATAAGGAATAGGCGAGCGGGGACCGCCGCCATCACGGCCACTACGCGCCAAACACAGGCGGCTACAATACAGCCGACCGATACGCCGCTGGAGGCTCAAGGCACGACGCTGATGGCGGCGGCCAACGAGCCCACAGATAGAACCCAAGCCCCCTCCTCTAGGCGGAGGAAGAAGGGACGCGGGGGGAAAGGACGGGGTAAGAAACCCCTCCCCCCAGCGACCGAGGAAGAGATCCCAACGGCCGACCCTGCCTTACCCACTAGGACACAGGTCGTGAAGGAAGTTAATAGCCAACCGACAACTAGCGCCGGCACAGCGCCGCGGCAACAAGCTGAACTAAAACAGTTCACAGAGAAAGCGAGCCGCGGCGCCTCCGGCGCAAACAACACAACATTAAGAAGCCAACCCGAGAAGAAAGAATTCACGACCTGTGCCATTCAGCTGCTGATGGACCTTATCAAGGCCATAAGGCAGGGTCAGGACGTGGAAACGGTCATCCTTGATGGTCTGGCCACGTTGTTGACGCTGTACCATGGCTAGACCACTAAGGATGATTCACTGGAACGTCCGCGGCCTTAGGGATAAGGTCGCCCCCCTCCGCCACCTCCTTCGGGAACAGGACATCGACGTGGCGCTAATAAGCGAGACTTTCCTGGGACCCGAGGACAAGGTCAATTTCCCGGGATATCTCGCTTATAGGAAGGATGAAAAGTCGGCTCACGGGAAGTACCGTGGTCTGGTGGTACTTGTGAGGCGAAGGGTCGTCCATCAAGAGCTCCCCTTGCCGTCGCCTAGCAGTTTTTACGCGCTGGGTGTCCAGCTACATGTAGCCGGCGAGGAAATAAATGTGTATGCGTGCTACAAACCGCCCGCGGCTCGCTTGAACCTAGCTGAGCTGCGGGCCCTACTTGTCGGCACGCCGCGCGCCACCATCCTCGCCGGCGACTGGAATTGCAAGCACCCGGCGTGGAACTCTCTGCAGGCGAATACTGAGGGGAGGCGACTCTTCGCGGACGCGGAAGCCTTCGGCTACTCGGTGTCCGGCCCAGAGGCGCCGACCCACTACCCAGACGCCGTACGGCACATGCCGGACGTGCTGGACATCGTAGTCCACCGAGGGCTACACCACCAGATCACGCAGCTAGTGATAGACGACGAGTTACAGTCGGATCACCAACCTGTACTCGTCGTCCTAACAGGGACGCCGACTCGACTGAAGCCCGTAGCGCCACGTCGACGCATGGATTGGACCAAGTTCGCAGAGGAAGTAGAGACCACCACGCCTACTCGGCCCATTACTACCTCCGCGGACGTAGACATAATGGCGGATGACGTCACTGTTTGCATACAGAGCGCCTTACAGACGGCGACGAGCACGCAGCCGCAGGGGAGAGGGCAATTGCCGCCCCTGCCGGCGCGCATAAGCGCAATGATCGCCGAGAAGAGGCGCCTTCGCAAACAGTGGCAACAGCACAGATGTCCGACACTCAAGACGAGACTCAACCGTCTCGCGGAGAGGGTCAAGGCCGAGCTTAAGGCACACTCTACCGCGGGCTGGGAGGAAAGAATTGACGCCACGAGGGACAGTTGGCCGTCGATACACAGACTCTGCGGCCAACTCACGAGTACCCCAGCCCCGGTACGACCGCTGCGAAGCAGCGACGGGGCGCTAAAGTATGTAGCGGAGGACCGGGCGGAGGTCTTCGCCGAACACCTGGAGCGTCAGTTCCGCCCCAACCCGACCAGCGACACCGACCATGTCGCAGCAGTCGAGCAACACCTGGGAGACTACTTCGCCACGCCGATAGCTCCCGATGAAGACCCAGTATTTTTCTCGCCTGGCGCAGTCAGACGCGCCATCCTTAGGACGAAGCCCAGAAAGGCCCCAGGTGCCGACGGCATCACCAACGCAGCGCTGCGCCACCTGCCGTACCGAATGGTAGCGGCGCTGGCGCGCCTGTTTACGGCGATGTTGCGCACGGGGGCCTTTCCCGCCTCGTGGAAGGAAGGGCGCGTCATTATGCTGCCCAAGGCGGGAAAGAACATACTGAAGCCGGAGAGCTATCGGCCGATCACGCTGCTGCCGACAGTCTCCAAGGTGTTCGAAGCACTCCTGCTGCGACATCTCCAGCCACACCTGACGCCACGCCCGGAGCAATTTGGGTTTCGGGCGGAACATAGCACGACGCTCCAGCTGTCGAGGGTACTGCACCACCTCACAGCTGCGCGCAATAAGAAGGAGTACGGGGTGGCAGTATTCCTCGACATGGAGAAGGCCTTCGACCGTGTGTGGCACGACGGCCTAATATATAAGATGGCCACCACAGACGCGCCCCGTCGCGTTGTAAAGGTGGTCTCTAGCTTCCTCTCTAACAGAACTTTCAGGGTGGTGGTCGACGGGGCGCTATCCGGCGCCCGGCCGGTGCTCGCGGGTGTACCGCAGGGCAGCTGTATCTCGCCGGCGTGTTACTCACGTTACACCGACGACATCCCCACTACCTCGGAGGCGATGCTCGCGCTGTACGCGGACGACGCCGCGTACATTACTACATCGCTCAATGCGAAGTACGCGGCCGTCAAGATGCAGCGCGCGCTAGAGCTGCTTCCCGAGTGGCTGTCGAAGTGGCGGCTGTCGGTGAACGTGGGTAAGACGCAGGCGATTATCACCGGACACTCGCACCTCCCACCACCCTTGAGACTACAAGGAGCCGACATCGCGTGGTCGCCCTCGGCCAAGTACCTGGGGGTGACCATCGATCGACGGCTCTCAATGGGGCCGCACGTCCGCTCGGTCGCCGCACGGGTTAGGGTCGCCCGCCACCTGCTTAAACCAGTGCTCTCGTCCCGCATCCCGGCGCGCGTCAAGTTGGGCGTGTACAAGCTGTACATTCGCCCAATCTTGACGTACGCCGCACCGGCATGGTTCGCCCTCACGAGCGAGTCGAGCCGGAAAACGCTCCGCACGCAACAAAACTATGCGTTGCGGACCATAGTTGACGCTCCTCGCTACGTGAGGAACGACGTTATCCAGCGCGACCTCGGGATTGAGAGCCTGGATGAGTTTGTGCGGCACCTCGCGAAGGGAATGTTCGCGCGTGCCGACGCATCGGCCTGGCCGCATATCCAGGACATTGCGCCCTGGCACGCGCGCCCCCCCGACGCGAAACCCTTGCCCCGCGACCTGGTAGCGGACGACGACCCCACACCACCGGACTGACGCCACTAGTGAGCCGCACCCAGGTTACACGCGGCTCACTAGACACAACTGAACTCTACACTCACAACATACATTCACTACGTAACGTGTTCTAAGTTAATATAGGCACGTTACGTAGCGTACACAGACAGTCACCACTGTACAGACGCCAAACTCACACGTGTATGCGCAGCGCGGGCCGCGATACACGTAGACACCGGGCGGTGTTACACAACACAATACCGCCCTCACACACACGACTGCTTCTTAGCCCGAAACGTAACCGGCTAGCTCTGGAAACGGGACGGGCGGGAGCAACACACCCTATATTCTGTAGGAGCGTCGAGTCGGCACCTCTGTCGCTGGTCGTCCCCCGCCGGGCCTCCCCCAGGTAACTGGGGGTCTCACCTGGCGGGGACAGACCGCCGAGGTGTCGTGAAGATAGCGGCGCTGTGAGTCGGCGCCGCGGCGCGCCTACAGAAAAACACATAGCAACCACACACATGGACGCGCGCAACTCACGCGCGTTCAAATAGGCCATCAGCCATTTGTGCATACAACATGAGGGGCCCGTGTTTACGGGCCACCGTATAGCACTCTGCGGCCGGGGGGCAAAGCCCCGGTACCGCTCGCCTCGCCCCCTTACGGGGGCGACGCGATCTCAGCGACCTGGAAAAATATACCAGTCGCTCGCGTCGTTCGTGTGCGCGCACCCGTGCTGTTATTATTATCGTGTTTTTTTGAAACCCCACTGCAAAGAAGATGACCGGTCGCGGTAAGGGAGGAAAGGGTCTGGGAAAAGGAGGAGCCAAGCGTCACAGGAAGGTACTTCGTGATAACATCCAAGGTATCACGAAGCCCGCCATCCGTCGTCTGGCTCGCAGAGGCGGCGTGAAACGTATCTCCGGTCTGATCTACGAAGAGACTCGCGGTGTGCTTAAAGTGTTCCTAGAGAACGTCATTCGCGACGCTGTCACTTACACCGAGCACGCCAAGAGGAAGACCGTCACCGCCATGGACGTCGTCTACGCTCTGAAGCGCCAGGGTCGCACCCTGTACGGTTTCGGCGGTTAAACACCTGCATTCCCCGCGTGTACGTGTTGCCTGCGCAACCAGCTCTGCATACTGTGGTGGACGTGTGTGTGTTGTGTTTGTTGTGAACATAATCATACCGTTCGACCATGCGTATATAGACGCGCACTTAAAAAAAGGCCCTTTTCAGGGCCGCATATGATTCGATACCATTAAATATGTTTCTTTACTGGAATTGTCTAAAAAACGTACCTCTACATACATACATACATACATACACAATACAATACATACCTACCTACCTACCTACCTACCTACCTACCTACCTTACCTACCTACCTACCTACCTACCTACTTACTTACTTACTTACTTACTACTCCTCATCATAAGTACCACCACCACCGGACATACATACTATTATTATGTACTGCGAGTGACAAGAAAGAAAGACAGACAGACAGACGTTCATTACCTACTCACAGTAATACGTACTTAGGTTTTGGAGTTACCTCTACGAGATGGGGTGAATATGAATGAACCACCGTAATTATTATAATATTGTAAATAAGTCAGTTTTATTGTTAGTCTTAAAATTGAAATAAATACTTAAATACATATACGACATAATAATTAATGATGCCCTTGCTTATGTTGGTACATACATAACATACTACACGCGCTAAGTTGACGTTTGTTCTACGCGTGAAAAGCCCATCGCCACTGCCCCACTGAACTGGAGCCGAGGTGTATACTGGAATTGAAAAAAATAAAAGCATAACATTAGTAGACCATAATATTCAATACTTACCACCTACCTACTTACGTGTTGTTTCTTGTGTAGAACATCTACCTAGCTAGGTACCTATTCGTTTGATCGCCCCTCGGTGCGCGTGCCGTTTGTTGTTTATGTGGATGTTCGATGTCGTTTTTGTGTGATGATTATTATTGCAATTTCGCTCTCGGACGGATGTTATGTTTATTATTTCGCGTATATATATATTATTCTTTACTAGTCGTTAGTTATTATTATTTCATTATACACGTACCTCCTACTAACTCACCGTCTGAAGAGAGTATAGAGCCAACACGCACGGACGCGACGGGGGACAGCAGCATCCGCGCCCGCCCGAGTACCTACGCGCGCTATTGTCTATTTACACATTGTTTAATACGCTCTCTGATGCGAATGCACCAATCTACTGTACACTGTCAACTCTTCGAAGGGCACTCTCGTATTTTAATATCACTAGATATTAATAGGTTGCACGTCCTGGACGTAGTCGTCCGTCCTTAGCGGTTCGGCGCTCGCGGTGTTTTACGACGCTTCACTTTTAGGTCGATAATACCTTCGCGAGACTGTGTGATATCGACGGAGTCCTGTTACCACACAAGCTCGATATCCTCCTAGTTGACGCGTCGACGTTTATCGGCACCAACTATCACTTTTATAGAGAAAATAACGTTTTGAACACGACCCGACCTACGCTTCGTACGCAGTCGTCAAAATAAAACACCGCCACCGGCCGAACGATCGCCTCACGCTCCCCGAATTCGCACACCCGCATCGTCAACTTCATGACCTATCCGAAACTGTAACACTACCTCCCGCCAAGGGCCGTTAACCATTCTTTTTATTTATTTTATTAGATACGTGTTAGTGAAAACTTTCAAGCGTTCATACGAGAAAACGTCCCGCGACATCACGGCGCTCGTTACGGTAAAGTTTCGCCGTGCTTAAGCGTACGTATACGAAACTCGTGAAACCTATAAGTGGCGACATCTGAGTCTTACTCTATATTATTATTGTATTCAGTGTGTTGTTGTTTTAACTAAAAATAATGGCAGACACCGCAGTTGCTACCGAGGCTCCAGCGCCCGCTACACCAGCGAAGAAGCAGGCGAGACAGGCCGGCGGCGCCGGTGCCGCGAAGAAACCGAAGGCGAAGCCTACCCATCCCAAAACATCTGAGATGGTCACCAACGCCATCAAGGAGATGAAGGAGCGCAGCGGATCTTCCCTGCAGGCGATCAAGAAGTACATCGCCGCGCAGTACAAGGTCGACGCGGAGAAACTGGCTCCGTTCATCAGGAAATACCTGAAGAGCGCCGTCGAATCTGGGGCACTGATCCAGACCAAGGGCAAGGGTGCCTCCGGTTCCTTCAAGCTCGAGTCGAAATCGTCCGCGTCCAAGAAACCCGCCGGCGCAGCTGGCAAGGCCGCCGGCAAGGCGCCCGCCGCCGCCGCCGCGAAGACGAAGAAGGCGACCGCCTCTGCGGCCGGCGCCAAGACCAAGAAGGCAGCAGCCGCCGCCGCGGCCGCCTCTGCCGCCTCCGGCTCACCTTCAAAGTCCAAGGCATCGGCCGCCGCCGCCGCCAAGGACAAGAAGGCCGCCGCCGCTAAGAAGAAGCCGGCACCCAAGAAGGCCGCCGCCCCCGCTAAGGCGAAGGGAGGCGCCGCTCCCAAAGCTAAGAAGACAGCGAAGCCGCCAACCAAGAAACCTAAAGCGCCTAAACCCAAGAAGGCCGCGGCTACACCCAAGTCAAAGCCGGCAGCCAAGAAAGCGTCCGCCGCTAAGAAGTAAGCTACGGTCGCATTCGCGTTACACCGGCGACGGCGACGACGACGACGACAGCGCGCCGCAGAGTCGGCTGACCAGACCACTACACCGCCATCAATACATACACGCTACAACAAGAACAACAACAACAACAATGTGATAGTGTGTGACAAATGTGCGTGCGCGTCTTACCTACTGCATCATCATACGTAAAATAATACATCATGATACACTGTGTAGTAGAGAGAGGCGCGCGCGTGCTTTGTGTTGTGCGTCTGTTTTCATCATCGTCCAACCGCGCGCGCGCAGTACGTACGCGTCTATCGTCCTCGGGTAGAGGAGGGTGCGAAACGCGCTCGACGTGTCTCGAGCTGAGCTCGTCCGACCAACGATTCATCAGAAGCAGCAGCAGCAAGCAACTGAAGAAACCACAGACGGCGGCACCGAGATGCATAGCGCGCGTGCATGCGCTCACCGCACCAAAAAGCCCTTTTCAGGGCTAACAATACTTTCATGAATATGAACAATATTCGTTTCTCTAACACAGACGAGTCAAAACGTTGTAAAATAATAACATACACACACACACGAAATACATTACCTACTATCTAGGTAGGAAATAGAATGAAAGAAAGAAAGAAAGAAAGAAAAGTTAATTACGTAGTTAAATAAATAGTGACCTATTTAGATACATATAGATACATACAAAACATAAATACGTTACAACATGATACATACAATTTCCCATCTCCACTCACACTATGTTATTTATTCTTGAGGAACCTTACAGTCTAATAGCTATGTAAAGGTATGCAATGTAGGTACATACAATATCTTACTAGGGAAAAGAAAGGAAATGTATGTAATGGTTTAGGTTAGTCTAGTAAAAAATAAGTGAAAATCGTATTGGTTGGTTTTCACTTTAAGTAGTCAGTTTTTTTTTTTTTTTTTATTTATATACCTATTAATTTAGAGGGAGAGAAAAAAAAAAATGCAGTCCATAAAATTCTGCTAAATATCTCTACCCACCCCGTATCCCGTATCCATGGTACAGTGTACGCTTGCGCGTTTTGTGAATAATAGTTTCGTTTGCCGCGTACCCCTCCCACTGACACAGCTGCGCGGTGCGACTATAAATACTGCCACTTTGAATTTTCGTGGCAGCGACTCACCGTTTGGCTCTCGCCGCGTGCGGTCGTGTTCAGTGCGCTCCGTTCCCGGTCTAGTGCCCCTCGCTGTCGCTCTCGTTGCGTTTACGTAACGGCTCTCTAGTAGTCGCCCCGACTACACCCGATCTTTTGATTAATTGATTAATTTCAATTAATCGAATACAAGATCGCTCCAACTGCCTTTTTCAAGGCATATTTCTTAACGTATAGTTATCGTTAGAGTCACTAGGCCCCTTCTGGGCTAAAACCTCAGTTTCGAGGTCCTCGGTGGAAACCTAACTGGTGCCAACGAAACCGAGTGGGGTGTTGACCCAATCACACCCGCCAAACCCCTTCAGGGCTAGGCAGTCAATTGGACGGGTCCCAATTTCCGGCCTTGGGGGGTCTCCTAGTCGGGGTTGGATGACAGTTTTCCTTCCACAGCTCTTCACACTGGTGTCTTTAGGGTGTCTACCCTTCGCGCCAGTATAGCATAGTCCCGTCGCACAATAAGACTGGCGACGGGTTCCAAGCTTAGGTCGTTCCGTTAGGCTTAGGTCACCTCCCTGTCTACACCCGACAGGGAGGGTATAGGGCACACACCCCCGGGCCCGTCCACCCGGGGCTAGGAATAGGGAACACACTCCCCATTATTTTACGGATTTAATCCGTCCCCCAACCCCTACTATGGCAGAATCTGCCATAGTTAACTTTATCAAAGAGGTCCTCCTCAAGGACCCCGATTTTCATGCCAAATATGGCAAAACACTGGCTGCTATGCAGCTCATCTCCCCCTCCCCAGTCGGCGATTCGAGTTCACTCGATGAGCCGGCTAACTCTCCAGTGTCCATGGACACCGAAGAGGCTTCGGGCAAACGCGCCCATGACTCAACGGACGAGGACTCACCATCCATCACAGAGTCCTCCTCCTCCCAGTCCTCTGACGACGACGGCTTCACCGTCGCGTCAAACAAAAATAAAAGGAAAAAGAAGAAAGCCTCTTCTCTTCCTTTAATTAAAAAAACAGCGGTCCCTACATCGGCCGCTACCCCCGCCCCCGCCTCCCTGGCCTCACGCGCCGCTACCCCCACCCCGACCGCCCCGCGGACCTCCCGCGCCGCTTCCCCCACCCCGCCCGCTAGCCACAGCGCCGGCGCCACTACTTCCGCCCCAAGGAAGATACCCCCTCCACCCCCTGTGTTCATTCAGGACAAAGGGAAATGGACCGACGTTTCGAAGTGGTGCACCGATCTAAAAATCGGTTTCACCACCGCTAAATCTACCCAACAGGGTATTAAAGTCTCAGTCCCTACGTCCAAGGACTACAGAGACCTCACCCGCGTACTCCGGCAGAGAGGTGTGTCTTTTCACACCTACTCCCTCCCGGAGGAACGTCAAACCAGAGTCGTCATCCGCAGGGTTCCTAAAGAAATCCCTGTAGAGGACATTAAGGCGGACCTCGAGGCACAAAACATCCCTGTGTCCGACGTCCACCGCATGCACCGCGCCAGAGGTCAAGTCGCATTCGACATGATCCTCGTAGTCTGTCCCCCTGTAGAGGGGCTCAAGCACCACCCCATTTTTCAACTGAAGGCTATCTGTGGTCTCACAGGCCTTCTCATCGAAAAACCCCGCAAGAGCGGGGTCGTAGGGCAATGCCACCGTTGCCAATTATATGGCCACTCCCAGGCTCACTGCCACGCCAAACCCAGGTGCGTCAAGTGCCTGGGCGAACATGGCACATCAGACTGTCCCCGTCCCAAAGACCGTTCCCTATGCACGGAACCCCCCAGCTGCGTCCTCTGCGGCGAATCCGGGCACCCAGCCAACTATCGTGGCTGCCCTAAGGCCCCCAAATCATCTTCTTCCAAACTGGCTAAGCGTGCAGACGCCCGCCAGCAAAGGGAATCCCCGTCCCAGAACCCCCCGTCCCAGCTCCCCGAGCGACTAAGCCCCCAAAGGCCTAGTCCTTGGAACCAGCTGAACCACCAGAGAGCTTTTCCTGCTCTCATGGCAGCCTCTCAGCCGCCTCCCACCCCCGCCCCCGCCAGGGTGGACCCCCGACTATGCCCCCCCGCGCTACAAGCTGTGGCCGCCAAGGCTCCCACCCCCGCTACTAAAGCGGCTCCCGCCGCTTCAGCCCCCTCTCCTCCCACCAACTCTACCCCGTCAGCAGGTCTCGATCCGTTCAACGTGATCAGCAGTACCTTCCTGACCTTCCTTACTCCCCGTGCCAAGCAAATGGCACAAGAGATCACCGCCGCAAAAGCCTCCGGCGATCTCTTCCGCATACAGGCGATATACAACGCGTACCCTGAGATTACGCAAGCCCTAGTTTCCTTTGTCTCTAAACCGTAATGGATAAAGACAATATCACGCGAACGAAACCCCGATCCCTCAAATTGGCATCCTTCAATGCCAATGGCCTCCCACAACAAAGAGCCGAGATCGCCACCTTCCTCCGCGATCATCAAATTGATATTCTTCTCGTTCAAGAGACTTTCCTCAAACATCACCACCGTAGCCCTGGTATTGCGAACTATCGTATTGTTCGTAATGACAGGACGAGATGCCACAAAGGCGGCACTCTAATCTATTATAAAAAGGCTCTATACTGCATTCCTATGGATCCTCCCCCCCTCTCACGAATTGAAGTGTCCATCTGCCGTCTAGGCATGTCAGGCCATCAGCCGATCACCCTAGTGTCGGCTTACCTCCCTCCCCAACAAGGCACAGAAGACCCACAGGTTCTGTCTGACGACATTTCCATCCTTCTTGGTTTGAGCGACTCTGTAATCATAGCGGGTGACCTCAACGCCAAACACCCTGCTTGGAACAGTGTCACGACCAATAGCAGAGGCAAACACCTCTTCAACCTCTGTCCCTTACTCAACTTCGATGTCATTGGACCTATGTTTCCCACTCACTTTCCCCATGACCCCAACCACACCCCAGACGTCCTGGACGTGGGGCTCCTGAAAAATGTCAACCTACGGCTAGACACTATAGAAGTGGTTCATGAGCTTACCTCAGACCACCGACCTATCATCTTTCGGTTGGCCCCTCGCACCGGCCTCACTGACCCCGACCTACCCCCCCAGACAAAAGTGGTAACGGACTGGAGGAAAGTAAGGGATTCCCTGAACTCCACCACATCCCCCCACTTAGACACCATCCCCGGTCATTTCACCTCTATCGCAGACACGACGGCCGCGATCGACTCATTCACGGAACACGTACGGTCAGTCATGAACGATTGTTCTAGGGAGATTCCAGCGGCGGACGACCGTCGCTGGAAGCTGCCTGACGACGTACGTGAACTGCTGAATGAGAAGAACGCGGCTGTCCGTGCCTACAGCAACTTCCCCTGCAGTGCTAACAAAGCCCATATGCGTTACTTGCAGCGTTCTGTTAAGTCGCGTATATCGGAGTGGCGTGAAGCTAGCTGGGACAAGATGCTAAGCGAACTAGAGCCCACTCACCTGGCCTTCTGGGACCTTCAGAGGAAACTCAGATCCAAAGAAGTAGTCTCCATACCACCTTTGGTCCGCCCTGACAAAACCATCGCCTTCGACGACGATGAAAAGGCCGAGTGTCTAGCCATCAGCCTCGAAGCTCAATGCTCTCCCAGCACTCAACCAGTAGACCAAGCTCACCTCTTGCAGGTCGATGCGGAAGTCGAACGTAGAGTCTCCCTCCCGCCAGTCGAAGACCCTGATGATCCTCTGCCTCCCGTCACTCCAGACGAAGTGCAGGATATAATCAAGGGTCTCAAACCCAGAAAGGCCCCCGGTTCAGACGGGATCACCAATAAGGTGATCCAGCTCCTCCCTGCCCCTCTGATATTGCTACTGGCCACCATCTTCAATGGCGCTATGAGCAACAACCTTTTCCCACAATCGTGGAAAGAAGCCACCGTCATTGGCATCCATAAGCCCGGAAAGTCCAGGTCTGAACCGACGAGTTACCGTCCCATTAGTCTGCTCAAAGTCCTTGGTAAGATCTACGAGAGGCTTATTTATAAGCGACTCAGATCCTACGCTGAAAACAAGGGCCTCATTCCCGACGAGCAATTTGGTTTTCGAACCCAACACTCCTGTGTCCAACAAGTCCACCGCATCACCGAACATATCCACTACGGATTTTGTCGCGGTATGATGACTGGCGTTATCTACTTCGACATAGCGAAAGCGTTCGACAAAGTCTGGCACAATGGCTTAATATATAAGCTGTACCAACTCGGTGTGCCAGACCGTCTCGTTCTCATCCTACGGGACTTTCTGTCGAACCGCACCTTCCGCTATAAAATCGAAGGAGCTCTCTCGCCCCCCCACCCCATCAAAGCAGGAGTCCCCCAGGGCTCTGTACTTGCCCCCCTCTTATTCTCGCTGTACACTAGCGATATACCTAGAGACGCTAAGTCCCAACTGGCTCTGTTCGCAGACGACACAGCCATCTACTACACCGGCCGCAGCCATATCCAACTACGGCTCCGTCTCCAAACAGCAGTCAACAAGCTGGCTGCCTGGTTTAGGAAATGGCGTATCGAGGTAAATCCTGATAAAAGCCAAGCTGTCCTCTATAGGAAAGTTAGACGCCTTCTCACCCCACCTCCACCTATCACCATGTTTGGCAAGCCGATCCCCTGGGAAAAGCGAGCTAAATACCTAGGTGTCATCCTAGATCAAAATCTCACCTTCAGAGAGCACATAAAGTCGGCCCGTTCGCGAGCCGCTTTCGCTCTCAGCTGTCTCCACTCCGTCCTCAATGCACGCAGTAAGCTGTCACTGAAGTGCAAAATGCGCCTGTACACGGCGTGTATCCGTCCCATAATGACCTATGCTTGTGTAGTCTTCGCACAAGCTAGGCCCAGCTATATCCATAGGATGCAGACCCTCCAAAACCGCTTCCTCCGCAAGGCCACAAACTCCCCTTGGTTCGTTCGTAATGAGATCCTCCATGTTGATCTCAAAATCCCCACTATCCAGCAGTTCATGAAACGCCTTTCCAAGCGTTTCTTTGACTCAGCCGCTAAACACCGCAACCCTCTGGTGGTAGCGGCCGCAAACTACATCCCCTCCAAAATTAGTAAAGTTCGCCGCCCAAGGCATGCTCTCGTAGACCCCGACGACCCCATAACCCTCCTCCAAGAGTGTGATAGGGCCACCAGTACAGTACGTAGAATTAGAAAACCGTCATTCCGACCTCGCCGCCGAGGTCCCTCGCGACCGCGCCCCCGAGTAAATTGCCCTCCCCGTCCCTTGCCCGCAGAAGTGCCAGCCCGCGCCGTAGCTGAGCCTGTAGTTTTAAATTCCCCGACTGCGACCTCTGAGTTTGTTTCGGCCTTTCTTCTCAGAGATAGTCCTAGGAAACGCCGCGCTCATCAAAGCATTAACAATACCGATTCGATCCAGCCTGTCCCTTTGCTGCCCTCTCCCAGCGACGACCTAAGCCGAGGTCCGTACCCCACAGGGGGTGCCCTTAGCGTGCAGTCGCTTAATTCTAGTTAGTTTTTAAGCCCTGGCTGGAGGCTTTAAGTTTACTTAAGGCATCCACAGGATAGTCCGGTTAAGTAGTTATGACCTTTAAGGTCAACTACGAGATGCCATACACAAAAAAAAAAAAAAAAAAAAAAAAAAAAAAAAAAAAAAAAATTTTCGTGGCATTTACAATCAGATTCTGTCGGCGCGCGCACTGTTGTACGCGTGTTTCGTTATTTTCGTGAGTTGTTATATAAACAAATCCTTCAATTATGTCTGGTCGCGGTAAAGGTGGCAAGGTGAAGGGAAAGGCAAAGTCCCGTTCCAACCGTGCTGGTCTCCAGTTCCCCGTGGGTCGTATTCACAGGCTGCTGCGTAACGGAAACTACGCCGAGCGCGTGGGTGCCGGCGCTCCCGTCTACTTGGCCGCCGTGATGGAGTATCTGGCTGCTGAGGTCCTCGAGTTGGCCGGCAACGCCGCGAGAGACAACAAGAAGACCAGGATCATCCCGCGTCATCTTCAATTGGCCATCCGCAACGACGAGGAGTTGAACAAGCTGCTCTCCGGTGTCACGATCGCTCAAGGTGGTGTGCTGCCGAACATCCAGGCCGTGCTACTGCCCAAGAAGACCGAGAAGAAGGCTTAAACGTGGTGCCGCGACGTGTCTGAACGTGGTGCTTCGTGCGAGTGCTGCCCGCACGCGTACTTCGATATAATATTTATGTCTATTTCCTATGCATAAATCTATTATGTCGGTTGCGCGATGCTCTCCGCTCGTATGCATTCAAAACAAAAGGCCCTTTTCAGGGCCACAATATGATTCGTCAAATATAATAACAAAGACAGTTTCTTTAACGGTGTTGTCGTCAAACAAAAACGTACCTACCTACCTACCTACCTACCTACCTACCTAAACCTTACTTACTACAAGTAAAACTATAATGTACACATATTATCCCTCTTCTAATGTTGAGTTAATTATGTAGGTACACACAGTCTAAAATAAATGAGCTGTAAAGTACAAAATAATGCTGTCGGTATGTATAATTATACATAAGTAAGTATAACAGAAATTATTCTGGCTACGATGGTGTTTCATACATCACGATAACAATGTTTGTTTACATAAATAAAACAACATAGAACTGTTGCTTGAGCACGAATAGGTTTCGATACCTTTAATAATTATTACTTACCTATCTTATTCAATATTACATACATACATACATACATACATACATACATTACATACATACATATTTACTTACTTACTTACTTACTTACTTACTTACTTACTTACTTACTTACAAGATAGAAAATGTTAGAACAGTTAGTAACTTTAGATAGGTTAGTAACCTAAAAAAAAAAAAGGTTTTTTTTTTTGTTTATTTATTTATTATTAATCTAAAATCTAATAGGACTAGAATAAGTTTTGTTTTTTTTTTTTTGTTTTACATTTTCTATAATGACGAACGAACATAAGCGTCACCCCGCTCCCTTTTGCTACCTCCCGGGCATCCCCTCTCCCCGCGCTCGATCTACACTCTGGCTTAGGAGCGTTGTGATTGGTCCGCCGCTGCGTCGAATTTCTCACCGCTTGCCGCAACTGTGAGCCGCGAGGGCGCATTATAAATACGACTTCTCTCTACGGTGCCGTTTTATACTGCGACTGAACTCCGTTTCGGTAGCACGTGTACTCGACAAATTCCATAATGCCGCCCAAGACAAGTGGTAAAGCCGCCAAGAAGTCTGGCAAAGCCCAGAAGAACATCTCTAAGACCGACAAGAAGAAGAAGAAGCACAAGAGGAAGGAGAGTTACGCCATCTACATCTATAAGGTGTTGAAGCAGGTGCACCCCGACACCGGTATCTCCAGCAAGGCCATGTCCATCATGAACTCGTTCGTGAACGACATCTTCGAGCGTATCGCCGCCGAAGCTTCCCGTCTCGCCCACTACAACAAGAGATCGACCATCACGTCCAGGGAGGTGCAGACGTCCGTCAGGCTCCTGCTGCCCGGCGAGCTCGCCAAGCACGCCGTCAGTGAAGGCACCAAGGCCGTCACCAAATACACCAGCTCCAAGTGAGCGGTCGATCGGTCGGTAGGCTAACAAAGAGCCGCCGACGACGCTCCGTCTCAACGCCGCCTCGTGTCTGTGTACAGTGTTAAACCCAGTGCGGCTTGTTCGTGTGTCTTGTTGTCTGTGGTGCGTGTTAATTGTGTTAGTGTCATCGTATTGTGCATACATACATATATACACATAAGCACCTACCCGCTGTGCGTGTCTATGTCATGTATGTACGTACGAGACGCGCATGATGCACGTGCTACGAGCAAACCACGACAAACGTCTGGACGCGCACGCACACCGCGGGATGGCAGGAGTAAAAACAAAAGGCCCTTTTCAGGGCCACAAATATGTTCATGTGATAAATTCACGTTTCTTTAAATTTGAATACAGTCAAAACGTTACTATATTTACATACACACCTACACCTACCTACCTACATAGCTAGCTAGCTAGCTAGCTATACATACAAAGTCACTTACTTGCTACTCTTACCGCTTTGACAGTACGTACGGTACGGCTGCTCCTGCTTACGTACACTTATCTAAGTAAATTGGAATGAAGACATAACAGGCATTCAGGGTTATTTAGTCTATCTATGATCTACCTACTCGGGTACCTACCTACCTACCTACCTACCTACCTACCTACTTACTTACTTACTTACTTACTTACTTACTTACTAACTTTACAAATGCATCAATAAATAAATAAATAAATACAACATGCACAACAAACGATAGCATATTGATATTGAGATGATGCAAGTACAACATGATTGAGTGAGTACTGTTTAAAGTTCCACATCTTAAAAACATAATTATTAATAATAACAACACACATAGTACGGATAGTATAGTTTCTCAATGAATATGACAATGATTTATTTTTATTTTATTTTTATTTTTTTTCATTATTTTTATTCTACACCAATAAACTGGTGTATTTTCACCTAAAAGTGATGCAGTCACAACTTTGCTAGGTACTAGGTACATAACTTACTTTATTATTATGTTAGAAAAATAATATTTTAGTTAGCTAATTGTACTAAAGATGGCGCACAGGGAGCCGCGCGCGCACTCGCTCCTGCCTGCCGGTCGGTCGCTCGCTACGTTGCCTCAGTATAAATATCCGGAACGCGCGCCGGCGGTTTTTATTCTCTCTCGTACGTTCGAACTGCGCGCACGTCCGTTGCGTGTATTTTGACTGTTGATTTGATTATTATTTTATCTCTCGTTCCGTGTTAACAATGGCGCGTACTAAGCAGACCGCTCGTAAATCCACCGGTGGTAAGGCCCCGAGGAAACAGCTCGCCACCAAGGCTGCGCGCAAGAGCGCACCGGCCACCGGTGGCGTTAAGAAACCCCATCGCTACAGGCCCGGCACTGTGGCCCTCCGTGAGATTCGTCGCTACCAGAAGAGTACCGAACTGCTGATCCGCAAGCTTCCGTTCCAGCGTCTCGTGCGTGAGATCGCACAGGACTTCAAGACCGATCTCCGTTTCCAGAGCTCCGCTGTTATGGCGCTGCAGGAGGCTAGCGAAGCTTACCTCGTCGGTCTCTTCGAAGACACCAACTTGTGCGCTATCCACGCGAAGCGCGTCACCATCATGCCCAAGGACATCCAGTTGGCGCGCAGGATCAGAGGCGAACGCGCTTAAACTGCTGACGTCACACAATACACATCGCCCTACGACACTATGACTGCCTTCGTGCAGTGCAGCGTGTCTGTGGCTGTGGCTGTGCGTTAACATAAAAGGCCCTTTTCAGGGCCACAATATGTATCAGATTATTAAATGTTTCTTTATATCAGACGTCACAAAAAACGTTCCCTACCTACCTACCTAAACCTACCACACACTATGGTCCGCTTATGGCGCTTATGCAACGAACGAGTACCTATAATAATTTTACATTACAATGAATATAATCGAGAGAAGTACGTACATACATACATACATACTTACAAACAATGATATACTTACCCAGAGAGACTTCGATTCATTATATCTATTTGTAATAAGTAGTCCTTTTAATAGACGATACCTTACATATTACATGGGCGAGTCAAAACATACTTCTTGTCGGTGTACTAGGGACACACAATATATTTTTTTACAATTTCATACCTATAAAGTATAGTAGTAGTGTCTATCATCGGCTACGATCGTTATTATGCATTTTTGATTTACCTACCTACTATCTATCGAGTAAACTATATAGCGGCGATGTCACGGTATTTAAAAAAATATATATATTAACGTACATAATTATATATATATATATATTTTTTTATTGGTATTGGAACTGAAATTTTAAATAACTTTTATTAAAAGTTTTGTTTAGTAGCTGTACTGTACCTAAATGCTATTTTACGAAACAACTGAGAAACATCGTACAACCGACCAACCAGCGACGAGCGTCAGCTCACCTCTCCCCGCGCACCTCCCGTTTCGGTCTCCCCGCCCGCTGAGTTCTGCGGTTCAGTATAAATATAAGTAGATCTCGCCTGGAAAAATATACCAGTCGCTCGCGTCGTTCGTGTGCGCGCACCCGTGCTGTTATTATTATCGTGTTTTTTTGAAACCCCACTGCAAAGAAGATGACCGGTCGCGGTAAGGGAGGAAAGGGTCTGGGAAAAGGAGGAGCCAAGCGTCACAGGAAGGTACTTCGTGATAACATCCAAGGTATCACGAAGCCCGCCATCCGTCGTCTGGCTCGCAGAGGCGGCGTGAAACGTATCTCCGGTCTGATCTACGAAGAGACTCGCGGTGTGCTTAAAGTGTTCCTAGAGAACGTCATTCGCGACGCTGTCACTTACACCGAGCACGCCAAGAGGAAGACCGTCACCGCCATGGACGTCGTCTACGCTCTGAAGCGCCAGGGTCGCACCCTGTACGGTTTCGGCGGTTAAACACCTGCATTCCCCGCGTGTACGTGTTGCCTGCGCAACCAGCTCTGCATACTGTGGTGGACGTGTGTGTGTTGTGTTTGTTGTGAACATAATCATACCGTTCGACCATGCGTATATAGACGCGCACTTAAAAAAAGGCCCTTTTCAGGGCCGCATATGATTCGATACCATTAAATATGTTTCTTTACTGGAATTGTCTAAAAAACGTACCTCTACATACATACATACATACATACACAATACAATACATACCTACCTACCTACCTACCTACCTACCTACCTACCTTACCTACCTACCTACCTACCTACCTACTTACTTACTTACTACTCCTCATCATAAGTACCACCACCACCGGACATACATACTATTATTATGTACTGCGAGTGACAAGAAAGAAAGACAGACAGACAGACGTTCATTACCTACTCACAGTAATACGTACTTAGGTTTTGGAGTTACCTCTACGAGATGGGGTGAATATGAATGAACCACCGTAATTATTATAATATTGTAAATAAGTCAGTTTTATTGTTAGTCTTAAAATTGAAATAAATACTTAAATACATATACGACATAATAATTAATGATGCCCTTGCTTATGTTGGTACATACATAACATACTACACGCGCTAAGTTGACGTTTGTTCTACGCGTGAAAAGCCCATCGCCACTGCCCCACTGAACTGGAGCCGAGGTGTATACTGGAATTGAAAAAAATAAAAGCATAACATTAGTAGACCATAATATTCAATACTTACCACCTACCTACTTACGTGTTGTTTCTTGTGTAGAACATCTACCTAGCTAGGTACCTATTCGTTTGATCGCCCCTCGGTGCGCGTGCCGTTTGTTGTTTATGTGGATGTTCGATGTCGTTTTTGTGTGATGATTATTATTGCAATTTCGCTCTCGGACGGATGTTATGTTTATTATTTCGCGTATATATATATTATTCTTTACTAGTCGTTAGTTATTATTATTTCATTATACACGTACCTCCTACTAACTCACCGTCTGAAGAGAGTATAGAGCCAACACGCACGGACGCGACGGGGGACAGCAGCATCCGCGCCCGCCCGAGTACCTACGCGCGCTATTGTCTATTTACACATTGTTTAATACGCTCTCTGATGCGAATGCACCAATCTACTGTACACTGTCAACTCTTCGAAGGGCACTCTCGTATTTTAATATCACTAGATATTAATAGGTTGCACGTCCTGGACGTAGTCGTCCGTCCTTAGCGGTTCGGCGCTCGCGGTGTTTTACGACGCTTCACTTTTAGGTCGATAATACCTTCGCGAGACTGTGTGATATCGACGGAGTCCTGTTACCACACAAGCTCGATATCCTCCTAGTTGACGCGTCGACGTTTATCGGCACCAACTATCACTTTTATAGAGAAAATAACGTTTTGAACACGACCCGACCTACGCTTCGTACGCAGTCGTCAAAATAAAACACCGCCACCGGCCGAACGATCGCCTCACGCTCCCCGAATTCGCACACCCGCATCGTCAACTTCATGACCTATCCGAAACTGTAACACTACCTCCCGCCAAGGGCCGTTAACCATTCTTTTTATTTATTTTATTAGATACGTGTTAGTGAAAACTTTCAAGCGTTCATACGAGAAAACGTCCCGCGACATCACGGCGCTCGTTACGGTAAAGTTTCGCCGTGCTTAAGCGTACGTATACGAAACTCGTGAAACCTATAAGTGGCGACATCTGAGTCTTACTCTATATTATTATTGTATTCAGTGTGTTGTTGTTTTAACTAAAAATAATGGCAGACACCGCAGTTGCTACCGAGGCTCCAGCGCCCGCTACACCAGCGAAGAAGCAGGCGAGACAGGCCGGCGGCGCCGGTGCCGCGAAGAAACCGAAGGCGAAGCCTACCCATCCCAAAACATCTGAGATGGTCACCAACGCCATCAAGGAGATGAAGGAGCGCAGCGGATCTTCCCTGCAGGCGATCAAGAAGTACATCGCCGCGCAGTACAAGGTCGACGCGGAGAAACTGGCTCCGTTCATCAGGAAATACCTGAAGAGCGCCGTCGAATCTGGGGCACTGATCCAGACCAAGGGCAAGGGTGCCTCCGGTTCCTTCAAGCTCGAGTCGAAATCGTCCGCGTCCAAGAAACCCGCCGGCGCAGCTGGCAAGGCCGCCGGCAAGGCGCCCGCCGCCGCCGCCGCGAAGACGAAGAAGGCGACCGCCTCTGCGGCCGGCGCCAAGACCAAGAAGGCAGCAGCCGCCGCCGCGGCCGCCTCTGCCGCCTCCGGCTCACCTTCAAAGTCCAAGGCATCGGCCGCCGCCGCCGCCAAGGACAAGAAGGCCGCCGCCGCTAAGAAGAAGCCGGCACCCAAGAAGGCCGCCGCCCCCGCTAAGGCGAAGGGAGGCGCCGCTCCCAAAGCTAAGAAGACAGCGAAGCCGCCAACCAAGAAACCTAAAGCGCCTAAACCCAAGAAGGCCGCGGCTACACCCAAGTCAAAGCCGGCAGCCAAGAAAGCGTCCGCCGCTAAGAAGTAAGCTACGGTCGCATTCGCGTTACACCGGCGACGGCGACGACGACGACGACAGCGCGCCGCAGAGTCGGCTGACCAGACCACTACACCGCCATCAATACATACACGCTACAACAAGAACAACAACAACAACAATGTGATAGTGTGTGACAAATGTGCGTGCGCGTCTTACCTACTGCATCATCATACGTAAAATAATACATCATGATACACTGTGTAGTAGAGAGAGGCGCGCGCGTGCTTTGTGTTGTGCGTCTGTTTTCATCATCGTCCAACCGCGCGCGCGCAGTACGTACGCGTCTATCGTCCTCGGGTAGAGGAGGGTGCGAAACGCGCTCGACGTGTCTCGAGCTGAGCTCGTCCGACCAACGATTCATCAGAAGCAGCAGCAGCAAGCAACTGAAGAAACCACAGACGGCGGCACCGAGATGCATAGCGCGCGTGCATGCGCTCACCGCACCAAAAAGCCCTTTTCAGGGCTAACAATACTTTCATGAATATGAACAATATTCGTTTCTCTAACACAGACGAGTCAAAACGTTGTAAAATAATAACATACACACACACACGAAATACATTACCTACTATCTAGGTAGGAAATAGAATGAAAGAAAGAAAGAAAGAAAGAAAAGTTAATTACGTAGTTAAATAAATAGTGACCTATTTAGATACATATAGATACATACAAAACATAAATACGTTACAACATGATACATACAATTTCCCATCTCCACTCACACTATGTTATTTATTCTTGAGGAACCTTACAGTCTAATAGCTATGTAAAGGTATGCAATGTAGGTACATACAATATCTTACTAGGGAAAAGAAAGGAAATGTATGTAATGGTTTAGGTTAGTCTAGTAAAAAATAAGTGAAAATCGTATTGGTTGGTTTTCACTTTAAGTAGTCAGTTTTTTTTTTTTTTTTTATTTATATACCTATTAATTTAGAGGGAGAGAAAAAAAAAAATGCAGTCCATAAAATTCTGCTAAATATCTCTACCCACCCCGTATCCCGTATCCATGGTACAGTGTACGCTTGCGCGTTTTGTGAATAATAGTTTCGTTTGCCGCGTACCCCTCCCACTGACACAGCTGCGCGGTGCGACTATAAATACTGCCACTTTGAATTTTCGTGGCATTTACAATCAGATTCTGTCGGCGCGCGCACTGTTGTACGCGTGTTTCGTTATTTTCGTGAGTTGTTATATAAACAAATCCTTCAATTATGTCTGGTCGCGGTAAAGGTGGCAAGGTGAAGGGAAAGGCAAAGTCCCGTTCCAACCGTGCTGGTCTCCAGTTCCCCGTGGGTCGTATTCACAGGCTGCTGCGTAACGGAAACTACGCCGAGCGCGTGGGTGCCGGCGCTCCCGTCTACTTGGCCGCCGTGATGGAGTATCTGGCTGCTGAGGTCCTCGAGTTGGCCGGCAACGCCGCGAGAGACAACAAGAAGACCAGGATCATCCCGCGTCATCTTCAATTGGCCATCCGCAACGACGAGGAGTTGAACAAGCTGCTCTCCGGTGTCACGATCGCTCAAGGTGGTGTGCTGCCGAACATCCAGGCCGTGCTACTGCCCAAGAAGACCGAGAAGAAGGCTTAAACGTGGTGCCGCGACGTGTCTGAACGTGGTGCTTCGTGCGAGTGCTGCCCGCACGCGTACTTCGATATAATATTTATGTCTATTTCCTATGCATAAATCTATTATGTCGGTTGCGCGATGCTCTCCGCTCGTATGCATTCAAAACAAAAGGCCCTTTTCAGGGCCACAATATGATTCGTCAAATATAATAACAAAGACAGTTTCTTTAACGGTGTTGTCGTCAAACAAAAACGTACCTACCTACCTACCTACCTACCTACCTACCTAAACCTTACTTACTACAAGTAAAACTATAATGTACACATATTATCCCTCTTCTAATGTTGAGTTAATTATGTAGGTACACACAGTCTAAAATAAATGAGCTGTAAAGTACAAAATAATGCTGTCGGTATGTATAATTATACATAAGTAAGTATAACAGAAATTATTCTGGCTACGATGGTGTTTCATACATCACGATAACAATGTTTGTTTACATAAATAAAACAACATAGAACTGTTGCTTGAGCACGAATAGGTTTCGATACCTTTAATAATTATTACTTACCTATCTTATTCAATATTACATACATACATACATACATACATACATACATTACATACATACATATTTACTTACTTACTTACTTACTTACTTACTTACTTACTTACTTACTTACAAGATAGAAAATGTTAGAACAGTTAGTAACTTTAGATAGGTTAGTAACCTAAAAAAAAAAAAGGTTTTTTTTTTTGTTTATTTATTTATTATTAATCTAAAATCTAATAGGACTAGAATAAGTTTTGTTTTTTTTTTTTTGTTTTACATTTTCTATAATGACGAACGAACATAAGCGTCACCCCGCTCCCTTTTGCTACCTCCCGGGCATCCCCTCTCCCCGCGCTCGATCTACACTCTGGCTTAGGAGCGTTGTGATTGGTCCGCCGCTGCGTCGAATTTCTCACCGCTTGCCGCAACTGTGAGCCGCGAGGGCGCATTATAAATACGACTTCTCTCTACGGTGCCGTTTTATACTGCGACTGAACTCCGTTTCGGTAGCACGTGTACTCGACAAATTCCATAATGCCGCCCAAGACAAGTGGTAAAGCCGCCAAGAAGTCTGGCAAAGCCCAGAAGAACATCTCTAAGACCGACAAGAAGAAGAAGAAGCACAAGAGGAAGGAGAGTTACGCCATCTACATCTATAAGGTGTTGAAGCAGGTGCACCCCGACACCGGTATCTCCAGCAAGGCCATGTCCATCATGAACTCGTTCGTGAACGACATCTTCGAGCGTATCGCCGCCGAAGCTTCCCGTCTCGCCCACTACAACAAGAGATCGACCATCACGTCCAGGGAGGTGCAGACGTCCGTCAGGCTCCTGCTGCCCGGCGAGCTCGCCAAGCACGCCGTCAGTGAAGGCACCAAGGCCGTCACCAAATACACCAGCTCCAAGTGAGCGGTCGATCGGTCGGTAGGCTAACAAAGAGCCGCCGACGACGCTCCGTCTCAACGCCGCCTCGTGTCTGTGTACAGTGTTAAACCCAGTGCGGCTTGTTCGTGTGTCTTGTTGTCTGTGGTGCGTGTTAATTGTGTTAGTGTCATCGTATTGTGCATACATACATATATACACATAAGCACCTACCCGCTGTGCGTGTCTATGTCATGTATGTACGTACGAGACGCGCATGATGCACGTGCTACGAGCAAACCACGACAAACGTCTGGACGCGCACGCACACCGCGGGATGGCAGGAGTAAAAACAAAAGGCCCTTTTCAGGGCCACAAATATGTTCATGTGATAAATTCACGTTTCTTTAAATTTGAATACAGTCAAAACGTTACTATATTTACATACACACCTACACCTACCTACCTACATAGCTAGCTAGCTAGCTAGCTATACATACAAAGTCACTTACTTGCTACTCTTACCGCTTTGACAGTACGTACGGTACGGCTGCTCCTGCTTACGTACACTTATCTAAGTAAATTGGAATGAAGACATAACAGGCATTCAGGGTTATTTAGTCTATCTATGATCTACCTACTCGGGTACCTACCTACCTACCTACCTACCTACCTACCTACTTACTTACTTACTTACTTACTTACTTACTTACTAACTTTACAAATGCATCAATAAATAAATAAATAAATACAACATGCACAACAAACGATAGCATATTGATATTGAGATGATGCAAGTACAACATGATTGAGTGAGTACTGTTTAAAGTTCCACATCTTAAAAACATAATTATTAATAATAACAACACACATAGTACGGATAGTATAGTTTCTCAATGAATATGACAATGATTTATTTTTATTTTATTTTTATTTTTTTTCATTATTTTTATTCTACACCAATAAACTGGTGTATTTTCACCTAAAAGTGATGCAGTCACAACTTTGCTAGGTACTAGGTACATAACTTACTTTATTATTATGTTAGAAAAATAATATTTTAGTTAGCTAATTGTACTAAAGATGGCGCACAGGGAGCCGCGCGCGCACTCGCTCCTGCCTGCCGGTCGGTCGCTCGCTACGTTGCCTCAGTATAAATATCCGGAACGCGCGCCGGCGGTTTTTATTCTCTCTCGTACGTTCGAACTGCGCGCACGTCCGTTGCGTGTATTTTGACTGTTGATTTGATTATTATTTTATCTCTCGTTCCGTGTTAACAATGGCGCGTACTAAGCAGACCGCTCGTAAATCCACCGGTGGTAAGGCCCCGAGGAAACAGCTCGCCACCAAGGCTGCGCGCAAGAGCGCACCGGCCACCGGTGGCGTTAAGAAACCCCATCGCTACAGGCCCGGCACTGTGGCCCTCCGTGAGATTCGTCGCTACCAGAAGAGTACCGAACTGCTGATCCGCAAGCTTCCGTTCCAGCGTCTCGTGCGTGAGATCGCACAGGACTTCAAGACCGATCTCCGTTTCCAGAGCTCCGCTGTTATGGCGCTGCAGGAGGCTAGCGAAGCTTACCTCGTCGGTCTCTTCGAAGACACCAACTTGTGCGCTATCCACGCGAAGCGCGTCACCATCATGCCCAAGGACATCCAGTTGGCGCGCAGGATCAGAGGCGAACGCGCTTAAACTGCTGACGTCACACAATACACATCGCCCTACGACACTATGACTGCCTTCGTGCAGTGCAGCGTGTCTGTGGCTGTGGCTGTGCGTTAACATAAAAGGCCCTTTTCAGGGCCACAATATGTATCAGATTATTAAATGTTTCTTTATATCAGACGTCACAAAAAACGTTCCCTACCTACCTACCTAAACCTACCACACACTATGGTCCGCTTATGGCGCTTATGCAACGAACGAGTACCTATAATAATTTTACATTACAATGAATATAATCGAGAGAAGTACGTACATACATACATACATACTTACAAACAATGATATACTTACCCAGAGAGACTTCGATTCATTATATCTATTTGTAATAAGTAGTCCTTTTAATAGACGATACCTTACATATTACATGGGCGAGTCAAAACATACTTCTTGTCGGTGTACTAGGGACACACAATATATTTTTTTACAATTTCATACCTATAAAGTATAGTAGTAGTGTCTATCATCGGCTACGATCGTTATTATGCATTTTTGATTTACCTACCTACTATCTATCGAGTAAACTATATAGCGGCGATGTCACGGTATTTAAAAAAATATATATATTAACGTACATAATTATATATATATATATATTTTTTTATTGGTATTGGAACTGAAATTTTAAATAACTTTTATTAAAAGTTTTGTTTAGTAGCTGTACTGTACCTAAATGCTATTTTACGAAACAACTGAGAAACATCGTACAACCGACCAACCAGCGACGAGCGTCAGCTCACCTCTCCCCGCGCACCTCCCGTTTCGGTCTCCCCGCCCGCTGAGTTCTGCGGTTCAGTATAAATATAAGTAGATCTCGCCTGGAAAAATATACCAGTCGCTCGCGTCGTTCGTGTGCGCGCACCCGTGCTGTTATTATTATCGTGTTTTTTTGAAACCCCACTGCAAAGAAGATGACGATAGCAACCACACACATGGACGCGCGCAACTCACGCGCGTTCAAATAGGCCATCAGCCATTTGTGCATACAACATGAGGGGCCCGTGTTTACGGGCCACCGTATAGCACTCTGCGGCCGGGGGGCAAAGCCCCGGTACCGCTCGCCTCGCCCCCTTACGGGGGCGACGCGATCTCAGCGACCTGGAAAAATATACCAGTCGCTCGCGTCGTTCGTGTGCGCGCACCCGTGCTGTTATTATTATCGTGTTTTTTTGAAACCCCACTGCAAAGAAGATGACCGGTCGCGGTAAGGGAGGAAAGGGTCTGGGAAAAGGAGGAGCCAAGCGTCACAGGAAGGTACTTCGTGATAACATCCAAGGTATCACGAAGCCCGCCATCCGTCGTCTGGCTCGCAGAGGCGGCGTGAAACGTATCTCCGGTCTGATCTACGAAGAGACTCGCGGTGTGCTTAAAGTGTTCCTAGAGAACGTCATTCGCGACGCTGTCACTTACACCGAGCACGCCAAGAGGAAGACCGTCACCGCCATGGACGTCGTCTACGCTCTGAAGCGCCAGGGTCGCACCCTGTACGGTTTCGGCGGTTAAACACCTGCATTCCCCGCGTGTACGTGTTGCCTGCGCAACCAGCTCTGCATACTGTGGTGGACGTGTGTGTGTTGTGTTTGTTGTGAACATAATCATACCGTTCGACCATGCGTATATAGACGCGCACTTAAAAAAAGGCCCTTTTCAGGGCCGCATATGATTCGATACCATTAAATATGTTTCTTTACTGGAATTGTCTAAAAAACGTACCTCTACATACATACATACATACATACACAATACAATACATACCTACCTACCTACCTACCTACCTACCTACCTACCTTACCTACCTACCTACCTACCTACCTACTTACTTACTTACTTACTTACTACTCCTCATCATAAGTACCACCACCACCGGACATACATACTATTATTATGTACTGCGAGTGACAAGAAAGAAAGACAGACAGACAGACGTTCATTACCTACTCACAGTAATACGTACTTAGGTTTTGGAGTTACCTCTACGAGATGGGGTGAATATGAATGAACCACCGTAATTATTATAATATTGTAAATAAGTCAGTTTTATTGTTAGTCTTAAAATTGAAATAAATACTTAAATACATATACGACATAATAATTAATGATGCCCTTGCTTATGTTGGTACATACATAACATACTACACGCGCTAAGTTGACGTTTGTTCTACGCGTGAAAAGCCCATCGCCACTGCCCCACTGAACTGGAGCCGAGGTGTATACTGGAATTGAAAAAAATAAAAGCATAACATTAGTAGACCATAATATTCAATACTTACCACCTACCTACTTACGTGTTGTTTCTTGTGTAGAACATCTACCTAGCTAGGTACCTATTCGTTTGATCGCCCCTCGGTGCGCGTGCCGTTTGTTGTTTATGTGGATGTTCGATGTCGTTTTTGTGTGATGATTATTATTGCAATTTCGCTCTCGGACGGATGTTATGTTTATTATTTCGCGTATATATATATTATTCTTTACTAGTCGTTAGTTATTATTATTTCATTATACACGTACCTCCTACTAACTCACCGTCTGAAGAGAGTATAGAGCCAACACGCACGGACGCGACGGGGGACAGCAGCATCCGCGCCCGCCCGAGTACCTACGCGCGCTATTGTCTATTTACACATTGTTTAATACGCTCTCTGATGCGAATGCACCAATCTACTGTACACTGTCAACTCTTCGAAGGGCACTCTCGTATTTTAATATCACTAGATATTAATAGGTTGCACGTCCTGGACGTAGTCGTCCGTCCTTAGCGGTTCGGCGCTCGCGGTGTTTTACGACGCTTCACTTTTAGGTCGATAATACCTTCGCGAGACTGTGTGATATCGACGGAGTCCTGTTACCACACAAGCTCGATATCCTCCTAGTTGACGCGTCGACGTTTATCGGCACCAACTATCACTTTTATAGAGAAAATAACGTTTTGAACACGACCCGACCTACGCTTCGTACGCAGTCGTCAAAATAAAACACCGCCACCGGCCGAACGATCGCCTCACGCTCCCCGAATTCGCACACCCGCATCGTCAACTTCATGACCTATCCGAAACTGTAACACTACCTCCCGCCAAGGGCCGTTAACCATTCTTTTTATTTATTTTATTAGATACGTGTTAGTGAAAACTTTCAAGCGTTCATACGAGAAAACGTCCCGCGACATCACGGCGCTCGTTACGGTAAAGTTTCGCCGTGCTTAAGCGTACGTATACGAAACTCGTGAAACCTATAAGTGGCGACATCTGAGTCTTACTCTATATTATTATTGTATTCAGTGTGTTGTTGTTTTAACTAAAAATAATGGCAGACACCGCAGTTGCTACCGAGGCTCCAGCGCCCGCTACACCAGCGAAGAAGCAGGCGAGACAGGCCGGCGGCGCCGGTGCCGCGAAGAAACCGAAGGCGAAGCCTACCCATCCCAAAACATCTGAGATGGTCACCAACGCCATCAAGGAGATGAAGGAGCGCAGCGGATCTTCCCTGCAGGCGATCAAGAAGTACATCGCCGCGCAGTACAAGGTCGACGCGGAGAAACTGGCTCCGTTCATCAGGAAATACCTGAAGAGCGCCGTCGAATCTGGGGCACTGATCCAGACCAAGGGCAAGGGTGCCTCCGGTTCCTTCAAGCTCGAGTCGAAATCGTCCGCGTCCAAGAAACCCGCCGGCGCAGCTGGCAAGGCCGCCGGCAAGGCGCCCGCCGCCGCCGCCGCGAAGACGAAGAAGGCGACCGCCTCTGCGGCCGGCGCCAAGACCAAGAAGGCAGCAGCCGCCGCCGCGGCCGCCTCTGCCGCCTCCGGCTCACCTTCAAAGTCCAAGGCATCGGCCGCCGCCGCCGCCAAGGACAAGAAGGCCGCCGCCGCTAAGAAGAAGCCGGCACCCAAGAAGGCCGCCGCCCCCGCTAAGGCGAAGGGAGGCGCCGCTCCCAAAGCTAAGAAGACAGCGAAGCCGCCAACCAAGAAACCTAAAGCGCCTAAACCCAAGAAGGCCGCGGCTACACCCAAGTCAAAGCCGGCAGCCAAGAAAGCGTCCGCCGCTAAGAAGTAAGCTACGGTCGCATTCGCGTTACACCGGCGACGGCGACGACGACGACGACAGCGCGCCGCAGAGTCGGCTGACCAGACCACTACACCGCCATCAATACATACACGCTACAACAAGAACAACAACAACAACAATGTGATAGTGTGTGACAAATGTGCGTGCGCGTCTTACCTACTGCATCATCATACGTAAAATAATACATCATGATACACTGTGTAGTAGAGAGAGGCGCGCGCGTGCTTTGTGTTGTGCGTCTGTTTTCATCATCGTCCAACCGCGCGCGCGCAGTACGTACGCGTCTATCGTCCTCGGGTAGAGGAGGGTGCGAAACGCGCTCGACGTGTCTCGAGCTGAGCTCGTCCGACCAACGATTCATCAGAAGCAGCAGCAGCAAGCAACTGAAGAAACCACAGACGGCGGCACCGAGATGCATAGCGCGCGTGCATGCGCTCACCGCACCAAAAAGCCCTTTTCAGGGCTAACAATACTTTCATGAATATGAACAATATTCGTTTCTCTAACACAGACGAGTCAAAACGTTGTAAAATAATAACATACACACACACACGAAATACATTACCTACTATCTAGGTAGGAAATAGAATGAAAGAAAGAAAGAAAGAAAGAAAAGTTAATTACGTAGTTAAATAAATAGTGACCTATTTAGATACATATAGATACATACAAAACATAAATACGTTACAACATGATACATACAATTTCCCATCTCCACTCACACTATGTTATTTATTCTTGAGGAACCTTACAGTCTAATAGCTATGTAAAGGTATGCAATGTAGGTACATACAATATCTTACTAGGGAAAAGAAAGGAAATGTATGTAATGGTTTAGGTTAGTCTAGTAAAAAATAAGTGAAAATCGTATTGGTTGGTTTTCACTTTAAGTAGTCAGTTTTTTTTTTTTTTTTTATTTATATACCTATTAATTTAGAGGGAGAGAAAAAAAAAAATGCAGTCCATAAAATTCTGCTAAATATCTCTACCCACCCCGTATCCCGTATCCATGGTACAGTGTACGCTTGCGCGTTTTGTGAATAATAGTTTCGTTTGCCGCGTACCCCTCCCACTGACACAGCTGCGCGGTGCGACTATAAATACTGCCACTTTGAATTTTCGTGGCATTTACAATCAGATTCTGTCGGCGCGCGCACTGTTGTACGCGTGTTTCGTTATTTTCGTGAGTTGTTATATAAACAAATCCTTCAATTATGTCTGGTCGCGGTAAAGGTGGCAAGGTGAAGGGAAAGGCAAAGTCCCGTTCCAACCGTGCTGGTCTCCAGTTCCCCGTGGGTCGTATTCACAGGCTGCTGCGTAACGGAAACTACGCCGAGCGCGTGGGTGCCGGCGCTCCCGTCTACTTGGCCGCCGTGATGGAGTATCTGGCTGCTGAGGTCCTCGAGTTGGCCGGCAACGCCGCGAGAGACAACAAGAAGACCAGGATCATCCCGCGTCATCTTCAATTGGCCATCCGCAACGACGAGGAGTTGAACAAGCTGCTCTCCGGTGTCACGATCGCTCAAGGTGGTGTGCTGCCGAACATCCAGGCCGTGCTACTGCCCAAGAAGACCGAGAAGAAGGCTTAAACGTGGTGCCGCGACGTGTCTGAACGTGGTGCTTCGTGCGAGTGCTGCCCGCACGCGTACTTCGATATAATATTTATGTCTATTTCCTATGCATAAATCTATTATGTCGGTTGCGCGATGCTCTCCGCTCGTATGCATTCAAAACAAAAGGCCCTTTTCAGGGCCACAATATGATTCGTCAAATATAATAACAAAGACAGTTTCTTTAACGGTGTTGTCGTCAAACAAAAACGTACCTACCTACCTACCTACCTACCTACCTACCTAAACCTTACTTACTACAAGTAAAACTATAATGTACACATATTATCCCTCTTCTAATGTTGAGTTAATTATGTAGGTACACACAGTCTAAAATAAATGAGCTGTAAAGTACAAAATAATGCTGTCGGTATGTATAATTATACATAAGTAAGTATAACAGAAATTATTCTGGCTACGATGGTGTTTCATACATCACGATAACAATGTTTGTTTACATAAATAAAACAACATAGAACTGTTGCTTGAGCACGAATAGGTTTCGATACCTTTAATAATTATTACTTACCTATCTTATTCAATATTACATACATACATACATACATACATACATACATTACATACATACATATTTACTTACTTACTTACTTACTTACTTACTTACTTACTTACTTACTTACAAGATAGAAAATGTTAGAACAGTTAGTAACTTTAGATAGGTTAGTAACCTAAAAAAAAAAAAGGTTTTTTTTTTTGTTTATTTATTTATTATTAATCTAAAATCTAATAGGACTAGAATAAGTTTTGTTTTTTTTTTTTTGTTTTACATTTTCTATAATGACGAACGAACATAAGCGTCACCCCGCTCCCTTTTGCTACCTCCCGGGCATCCCCTCTCCCCGCGCTCGATCTACACTCTGGCTTAGGAGCGTTGTGATTGGTCCGCCGCTGCGTCGAATTTCTCACCGCTTGCCGCAACTGTGAGCCGCGAGGGCGCATTATAAATACGACTTCTCTCTACGGTGCCGTTTTATACTGCGACTGAACTCCGTTTCGGTAGCACGTGTACTCGACAAATTCCATAATGCCGCCCAAGACAAGTGGTAAAGCCGCCAAGAAGTCTGGCAAAGCCCAGAAGAACATCTCTAAGACCGACAAGAAGAAGAAGAAGCACAAGAGGAAGGAGAGTTACGCCATCTACATCTATAAGGTGTTGAAGCAGGTGCACCCCGACACCGGTATCTCCAGCAAGGCCATGTCCATCATGAACTCGTTCGTGAACGACATCTTCGAGCGTATCGCCGCCGAAGCTTCCCGTCTCGCCCACTACAACAAGAGATCGACCATCACGTCCAGGGAGGTGCAGACGTCCGTCAGGCTCCTGCTGCCCGGCGAGCTCGCCAAGCACGCCGTCAGTGAAGGCACCAAGGCCGTCACCAAATACACCAGCTCCAAGTGAGCGGTCGATCGGTCGGTAGGCTAACAAAGAGCCGCCGACGACGCTCCGTCTCAACGCCGCCTCGTGTCTGTGTACAGTGTTAAACCCAGTGCGGCTTGTTCGTGTGTCTTGTTGTCTGTGGTGCGTGTTAATTGTGTTAGTGTCATCGTATTGTGCATACATACATATATACACATAAGCACCTACCCGCTGTGCGTGTCTATGTCATGTATGTACGTACGAGACGCGCATGATGCACGTGCTACGAGCAAACCACGACAAACGTCTGGACGCGCACGCACACCGCGGGATGGCAGGAGTAAAAACAAAAGGCCCTTTTCAGGGCCACAAATATGTTCATGTGATAAATTCACGTTTCTTTAAATTTGAATACAGTCAAAACGTTACTATATTTACATACACACCTACACCTACCTACCTACATAGCTAGCTAGCTAGCTAGCTATACATACAAAGTCACTTACTTGCTACTCTTACCGCTTTGACAGTACGTACGGTACGGCTGCTCCTGCTTACGTACACTTATCTAAGTAAATTGGAATGAAGACATAACAGGCATTCAGGGTTATTTAGTCTATCTATGATCTACCTACTCGGGTACCTACCTACCTACCTACCTACCTACCTACCTACTTACTTACTTACTTACTTACTTACTTACTTACTAACTTTACAAATGCATCAATAAATAAATAAATAAATACAACATGCACAACAAACGATAGCATATTGATATTGAGATGATGCAAGTACAACATGATTGAGTGAGTACTGTTTAAAGTTCCACATCTTAAAAACATAATTATTAATAATAACAACACACATAGTACGGATAGTATAGTTTCTCAATGAATATGACAATGATTTATTTTTATTTTATTTTTATTTTTTTTCATTATTTTTATTCTACACCAATAAACTGGTGTATTTTCACCTAAAAGTGATGCAGTCACAACTTTGCTAGGTACTAGGTACATAACTTACTTTATTATTATGTTAGAAAAATAATATTTTAGTTAGCTAATTGTACTAAAGATGGCGCACAGGGAGCCGCGCGCGCACTCGCTCCTGCCTGCCGGTCGGTCGCTCGCTACGTTGCCTCAGTATAAATATCCGGAACGCGCGCCGGCGGTTTTTATTCTCTCTCGTACGTTCGAACTGCGCGCACGTCCGTTGCGTGTATTTTGACTGTTGATTTGATTATTATTTTATCTCTCGTTCCGTGTTAACAATGGCGCGTACTAAGCAGACCGCTCGTAAATCCACCGGTGGTAAGGCCCCGAGGAAACAGCTCGCCACCAAGGCTGCGCGCAAGAGCGCACCGGCCACCGGTGGCGTTAAGAAACCCCATCGCTACAGGCCCGGCACTGTGGCCCTCCGTGAGATTCGTCGCTACCAGAAGAGTACCGAACTGCTGATCCGCAAGCTTCCGTTCCAGCGTCTCGTGCGTGAGATCGCACAGGACTTCAAGACCGATCTCCGTTTCCAGAGCTCCGCTGTTATGGCGCTGCAGGAGGCTAGCGAAGCTTACCTCGTCGGTCTCTTCGAAGACACCAACTTGTGCGCTATCCACGCGAAGCGCGTCACCATCATGCCCAAGGACATCCAGTTGGCGCGCAGGATCAGAGGCGAACGCGCTTAAACTGCTGACGTCACACAATACACATCGCCCTACGACACTATGACTGCCTTCGTGCAGTGCAGCGTGTCTGTGGCTGTGGCTGTGCGTTAACATAAAAGGCCCTTTTCAGGGCCACAATATGTATCAGATTATTAAATGTTTCTTTATATCAGACGTCACAAAAAACGTTCCCTACCTACCTACCTAAACCTACCACACACTATGGTCCGCTTATGGCGCTTATGCAACGAACGAGTACCTATAATAATTTTACATTACAATGAATATAATCGAGAGAAGTACGTACATACATACATACATACTTACAAACAATGATATACTTACCCAGAGAGACTTCGATTCATTATATCTATTTGTAATAAGTAGTCCTTTTAATAGACGATACCTTACATATTACATGGGCGAGTCAAAACATACTTCTTGTCGGTGTACTAGGGACACACAATATATTTTTTTACAATTTCATACCTATAAAGTATAGTAGTAGTGTCTATCATCGGCTACGATCGTTATTATGCATTTTTGATTTACCTACCTACTATCTATCGAGTAAACTATATAGCGGCGATGTCACGGTATTTAAAAAAATATATATATTAACGTACATAATTATATATATATATATATTTTTTTATTGGTATTGGAACTGAAATTTTAAATAACTTTTATTAAAAGTTTTGTTTAGTAGCTGTACTGTACCTAAATGCTATTTTACGAAACAACTGAGAAACATCGTACAACCGACCAACCAGCGACGAGCGTCAGCTCACCTCTCCCCGCGCACCTCCCGTTTCGGTCTCCCCGCCCGCTGAGTTCTGCGGTTCAGTATAAATATAAGTAGATCTCGCCTGGAAAAATGACTCACCGTTTGGCTCTCGCCGCGTGCGGTCGTGTTCAGTGCGCTCCGTTCCCGGTCTAGTGCCCCTCGCTGTCGCTCTCGTTGCGTTTACGTAACGGCTCTCTAGTAGTCGCCCCGACTACACCCGATCTTTTGATTAATTGATTAATTTCAATTAATCGAATACAAGATCGCTCCAACTGCCTTTTTCAAGGCATATTTCTTAACGTATAGTTATCGTTAGAGTCACTAGGCCCCTTCTGGGCTAAAACCTCAGTTTCGAGGTCCTCGGTGGAAACCTAACTGGTGCCAACGAAACCGAGTGGGGTGTTGACCCAATCACACCCGCCAAACCCCTTCAGGGCTAGGCAGTCAATTGGACGGGTCCCAATTTCCGGCCTTGGGGGGTCTCCTAGTCGGGGTTGGATGACAGTTTTCCTTCCACAGCTCTTCACACTGGTGTCTTTAGGGTGTCTACCCTTCGCGCCAGTATAGCATAGTCCCGTCGCACAATAAGACTGGCGACGGGTTCCAAGCTTAGGTCGTTCCGTTAGGCTTAGGTCACCTCCCTGTCTACACCCGACAGGGAGGGTATAGGGCACACACCCCCGGGCCCGTCCACCCGGGGCTAGGAATAGGGAACACACTCCCCATTATTTTACGGATTTAATCCGTCCCCCAACCCCTACTATGGCAGAATCTGCCATAGTTAACTTTATCAAAGAGGTCCTCCTCAAGGACCCCGATTTTCATGCCAAATATGGCAAAACACTGGCTGCTATGCAGCTCATCTCCCCCTCCCCAGTCGGCGATTCGAGTTCACTCGATGAGCCGGCTAACTCTCCAGTGTCCATGGACACCGAAGAGGCTTCGGGCAAACGCGCCCATGACTCAACGGACGAGGACTCACCATCCATCACAGAGTCCTCCTCCTCCCAGTCCTCTGACGACGACGGCTTCACCGTCGCGTCAAACAAAAATAAAAGGAAAAAGAAGAAAGCCTCTTCTCTTCCTTTAATTAAAAAAACAGCGGTCCCTACATCGGCCGCTACCCCCGCCCCCGCCTCCCTGGCCTCACGCGCCGCTACCCCCACCCCGACCGCCCCGCGGACCTCCCGCGCCGCTTCCCCCACCCCGCCCGCTAGCCACAGCGCCGGCGCCACTACTTCCGCCCCAAGGAAGATACCCCCTCCACCCCCTGTGTTCATTCAGGACAAAGGGAAATGGACCGACGTTTCGAAGTGGTGCACCGATCTAAAAATCGGTTTCACCACCGCTAAATCTACCCAACAGGGTATTAAAGTCTCAGTCCCTACGTCCAAGGACTACAGAGACCTCACCCGCGTACTCCGGCAGAGAGGTGTGTCTTTTCACACCTACTCCCTCCCGGAGGAACGTCAAACCAGAGTCGTCATCCGCAGGGTTCCTAAAGAAATCCCTGTAGAGGACATTAAGGCGGACCTCGAGGCACAAAACATCCCTGTGTCCGACGTCCACCGCATGCACCGCGCCAGAGGTCAAGTCGCATTCGACATGATCCTCGTAGTCTGTCCCCCTGTAGAGGGGCTCAAGCACCACCCCATTTTTCAACTGAAGGCTATCTGTGGTCTCACAGGCCTTCTCATCGAAAAACCCCGCAAGAGCGGGGTCGTAGGGCAATGCCACCGTTGCCAATTATATGGCCACTCCCAGGCTCACTGCCACGCCAAACCCAGGTGCGTCAAGTGCCTGGGCGAACATGGCACATCAGACTGTCCCCGTCCCAAAGACCGTTCCCTATGCACGGAACCCCCCAGCTGCGTCCTCTGCGGCGAATCCGGGCACCCAGCCAACTATCGTGGCTGCCCTAAGGCCCCCAAATCATCTTCTTCCAAACTGGCTAAGCGTGCAGACGCCCGCCAGCAAAGGGAATCCCCGTCCCAGAACCCCCCGTCCCAGCTCCCCGAGCGACTAAGCCCCCAAAGGCCTAGTCCTTGGAACCAGCTGAACCACCAGAGAGCTTTTCCTGCTCTCATGGCAGCCTCTCAGCCGCCTCCCACCCCCGCCCCCGCCAGGGTGGACCCCCGACTATGCCCCCCCGCGCTACAAGCTGTGGCCGCCAAGGCTCCCACCCCCGCTACTAAAGCGGCTCCCGCCGCTTCAGCCCCCTCTCCTCCCACCAACTCTACCCCGTCAGCAGGTCTCGATCCGTTCAACGTGATCAGCAGTACCTTCCTGACCTTCCTTACTCCCCGTGCCAAGCAAATGGCACAAGAGATCACCGCCGCAAAAGCCTCCGGCGATCTCTTCCGCATACAGGCGATATACAACGCGTACCCTGAGATTACGCAAGCCCTAGTTTCCTTTGTCTCTAAACCGTAATGGATAAAGACAATATCACGCGAACGAAACCCCGATCCCTCAAATTGGCATCCTTCAATGCCAATGGCCTCCCACAACAAAGAGCCGAGATCGCCACCTTCCTCCGCGATCATCAAATTGATATTCTTCTCGTTCAAGAGACTTTCCTCAAACATCACCACCGTAGCCCTGGTATTGCGAACTATCGTATTGTTCGTAATGACAGGACGAGATGCCACAAAGGCGGCACTCTAATCTATTATAAAAAGGCTCTATACTGCATTCCTATGGATCCTCCCCCCCTCTCACGAATTGAAGTGTCCATCTGCCGTCTAGGCATGTCAGGCCATCAGCCGATCACCCTAGTGTCGGCTTACCTCCCTCCCCAACAAGGCACAGAAGACCCACAGGTTCTGTCTGACGACATTTCCATCCTTCTTGGTTTGAGCGACTCTGTAATCATAGCGGGTGACCTCAACGCCAAACACCCTGCTTGGAACAGTGTCACGACCAATAGCAGAGGCAAACACCTCTTCAACCTCTGTCCCTTACTCAACTTCGATGTCATTGGACCTATGTTTCCCACTCACTTTCCCCATGACCCCAACCACACCCCAGACGTCCTGGACGTGGGGCTCCTGAAAAATGTCAACCTACGGCTAGACACTATAGAAGTGGTTCATGAGCTTACCTCAGACCACCGACCTATCATCTTTCGGTTGGCCCCTCGCACCGGCCTCACTGACCCCGACCTACCCCCCCAGACAAAAGTGGTAACGGACTGGAGGAAAGTAAGGGATTCCCTGAACTCCACCACATCCCCCCACTTAGACACCATCCCCGGTCATTTCACCTCTATCGCAGACACGACGGCCGCGATCGACTCATTCACGGAACACGTACGGTCAGTCATGAACGATTGTTCTAGGGAGATTCCAGCGGCGGACGACCGTCGCTGGAAGCTGCCTGACGACGTACGTGAACTGCTGAATGAGAAGAACGCGGCTGTCCGTGCCTACAGCAACTTCCCCTGCAGTGCTAACAAAGCCCATATGCGTTACTTGCAGCGTTCTGTTAAGTCGCGTATATCGGAGTGGCGTGAAGCTAGCTGGGACAAGATGCTAAGCGAACTAGAGCCCACTCACCTGGCCTTCTGGGACCTTCAGAGGAAACTCAGATCCAAAGAAGTAGTCTCCATACCACCTTTGGTCCGCCCTGACAAAACCATCGCCTTCGACGACGATGAAAAGGCCGAGTGTCTAGCCATCAGCCTCGAAGCTCAATGCTCTCCCAGCACTCAACCAGTAGACCAAGCTCACCTCTTGCAGGTCGATGCGGAAGTCGAACGTAGAGTCTCCCTCCCGCCAGTCGAAGACCCTGATGATCCTCTGCCTCCCGTCACTCCAGACGAAGTGCAGGATATAATCAAGGGTCTCAAACCCAGAAAGGCCCCCGGTTCAGACGGGATCACCAATAAGGTGATCCAGCTCCTCCCTGCCCCTCTGATATTGCTACTGGCCACCATCTTCAATGGCGCTATGAGCAACAACCTTTTCCCACAATCGTGGAAAGAAGCCACCGTCATTGGCATCCATAAGCCCGGAAAGTCCAGGTCTGAACCGACGAGTTACCGTCCCATTAGTCTGCTCAAAGTCCTTGGTAAGATCTACGAGAGGCTTATTTATAAGCGACTCAGATCCTACGCTGAAAACAAGGGCCTCATTCCCGACGAGCAATTTGGTTTTCGAACCCAACACTCCTGTGTCCAACAAGTCCACCGCATCACCGAACATATCCACTACGGATTTTGTCGCGGTATGATGACTGGCGTTATCTACTTCGACATAGCGAAAGCGTTCGACAAAGTCTGGCACAATGGCTTAATATATAAGCTGTACCAACTCGGTGTGCCAGACCGTCTCGTTCTCATCCTACGGGACTTTCTGTCGAACCGCACCTTCCGCTATAAAATCGAAGGAGCTCTCTCGCCCCCCCACCCCATCAAAGCAGGAGTCCCCCAGGGCTCTGTACTTGCCCCCCTCTTATTCTCGCTGTACACTAGCGATATACCTAGAGACGCTAAGTCCCAACTGGCTCTGTTCGCAGACGACACAGCCATCTACTACACCGGCCGCAGCCATATCCAACTACGGCTCCGTCTCCAAACAGCAGTCAACAAGCTGGCTGCCTGGTTTAGGAAATGGCGTATCGAGGTAAATCCTGATAAAAGCCAAGCTGTCCTCTATAGGAAAGTTAGACGCCTTCTCACCCCACCTCCACCTATCACCATGTTTGGCAAGCCGATCCCCTGGGAAAAGCGAGCTAAATACCTAGGTGTCATCCTAGATCAAAATCTCACCTTCAGAGAGCACATAAAGTCGGCCCGTTCGCGAGCCGCTTTCGCTCTCAGCTGTCTCCACTCCGTCCTCAATGCACGCAGTAAGCTGTCACTGAAGTGCAAAATGCGCCTGTACACGGCGTGTATCCGTCCCATAATGACCTATGCTTGTGTAGTCTTCGCACAAGCTAGGCCCAGCTATATCCATAGGATGCAGACCCTCCAAAACCGCTTCCTCCGCAAGGCCACAAACTCCCCTTGGTTCGTTCGTAATGAGATCCTCCATGTTGATCTCAAAATCCCCACTATCCAGCAGTTCATGAAACGCCTTTCCAAGCGTTTCTTTGACTCAGCCGCTAAACACCGCAACCCTCTGGTGGTAGCGGCCGCAAACTACATCCCCTCCAAAATTAGTAAAGTTCGCCGCCCAAGGCATGCTCTCGTAGACCCCGACGACCCCATAACCCTCCTCCAAGAGTGTGATAGGGCCACCAGTACAGTACGTAGAATTAGAAAACCGTCATTCCGACCTCGCCGCCGAGGTCCCTCGCGACCGCGCCCCCGAGTAAATTGCCCTCCCCGTCCCTTGCCCGCAGAAGTGCCAGCCCGCGCCGTAGCTGAGCCTGTAGTTTTAAATTCCCCGACTGCGACCTCTGAGTTTGTTTCGGCCTTTCTTCTCAGAGATAGTCCTAGGAAACGCCGCGCTCATCAAAGCATTAACAATACCGATTCGATCCAGCCTGTCCCTTTGCTGCCCTCTCCCAGCGACGACCTAAGCCGAGGTCCGTACCCCACAGGGGGTGCCCTTAGCGTGCAGTCGCTTAATTCTAGTTAGTTTTTAAGCCCTGGCTGGAGGCTTTAAGTTTACTTAAGGCATCCACAGGATAGTCCGGTTAAGTAGTTATGACCTTTAAGGTCAACTACGAGATGCCATACACAAAAAAAAAAAAAAAAAAAAAAAAAAAAAACCTGGAAAAATATACCAGTCGCTCGCGTCGTTCGTGTGCGCGCACCCGTGCTGTTATTATTATCGTGTTTTTTTGAAACCCCACTGCAAAGAAGATGACCGGTCGCGGTAAGGGAGGAAAGGGTCTGGGAAAAGGAGGAGCCAAGCGTCACAGGAAGGTACTTCGTGATAACATCCAAGGTATCACGAAGCCCGCCATCCGTCGTCTGGCTCGCAGAGGCGGCGTGAAACGTATCTCCGGTCTGATCTACGAAGAGACTCGCGGTGTGCTTAAAGTGTTCCTAGAGAACGTCATTCGCGACGCTGTCACTTACACCGAGCACGCCAAGAGGAAGACCGTCACCGCCATGGACGTCGTCTACGCTCTGAAGCGCCAGGGTCGCACCCTGTACGGTTTCGGCGGTTAAACACCTGCATTCCCCGCGTGTACGTGTTGCCTGCGCAACCAGCTCTGCATACTGTGGTGGACGTGTGTGTGTTGTGTTTGTTGTGAACATAATCATACCGTTCGACCATGCGTATATAGACGCGCACTTAAAAAAAGGCCCTTTTCAGGGCCGCATATGATTCGATACCATTAAATATGTTTCTTTACTGGAATTGTCTAAAAAACGTACCTCTACATACATACATACATACATACACAATACAATACATACCTACCTACCTACCTACCTACCTACCTACCTACCTTACCTACCTACCTACCTACCTACCTACTTACTTACTTACTTACTTACTACTCCTCATCATAAGTACCACCACCACCGGACATACATACTATTATTATGTACTGCGAGTGACAAGAAAGAAAGACAGACAGACAGACGTTCATTACCTACTCACAGTAATACGTACTTAGGTTTTGGAGTTACCTCTACGAGATGGGGTGAATATGAATGAACCACCGTAATTATTATAATATTGTAAATAAGTCAGTTTTATTGTTAGTCTTAAAATTGAAATAAATACTTAAATACATATACGACATAATAATTAATGATGCCCTTGCTTATGTTGGTACATACATAACATACTACACGCGCTAAGTTGACGTTTGTTCTACGCGTGAAAAGCCCATCGCCACTGCCCCACTGAACTGGAGCCGAGGTGTATACTGGAATTGAAAAAAATAAAAGCATAACATTAGTAGACCATAATATTCAATACTTACCACCTACCTACTTACGTGTTGTTTCTTGTGTAGAACATCTACCTAGCTAGGTACCTATTCGTTTGATCGCCCCTCGGTGCGCGTGCCGTTTGTTGTTTATGTGGATGTTCGATGTCGTTTTTGTGTGATGATTATTATTGCAATTTCGCTCTCGGACGGATGTTATGTTTATTATTTCGCGTATATATATATTATTCTTTACTAGTCGTTAGTTATTATTATTTCATTATACACGTACCTCCTACTAACTCACCGTCTGAAGAGAGTATAGAGCCAACACGCACGGACGCGACGGGGGACAGCAGCATCCGCGCCCGCCCGAGTACCTACGCGCGCTATTGTCTATTTACACATTGTTTAATACGCTCTCTGATGCGAATGCACCAATCTACTGTACACTGTCAACTCTTCGAAGGGCACTCTCGTATTTTAATATCACTAGATATTAATAGGTTGCACGTCCTGGACGTAGTCGTCCGTCCTTAGCGGTTCGGCGCTCGCGGTGTTTTACGACGCTTCACTTTTAGGTCGATAATACCTTCGCGAGACTGTGTGATATCGACGGAGTCCTGTTACCACACAAGCTCGATATCCTCCTAGTTGACGCGTCGACGTTTATCGGCACCAACTATCACTTTTATAGAGAAAATAACGTTTTGAACACGACCCGACCTACGCTTCGTACGCAGTCGTCAAAATAAAACACCGCCACCGGCCGAACGATCGCCTCACGCTCCCCGAATTCGCACACCCGCATCGTCAACTTCATGACCTATCCGAAACTGTAACACTACCTCCCGCCAAGGGCCGTTAACCATTCTTTTTATTTATTTTATTAGATACGTGTTAGTGAAAACTTTCAAGCGTTCATACGAGAAAACGTCCCGCGACATCACGGCGCTCGTTACGGTAAAGTTTCGCCGTGCTTAAGCGTACGTATACGAAACTCGTGAAACCTATAAGTGGCGACATCTGAGTCTTACTCTATATTATTATTGTATTCAGTGTGTTGTTGTTTTAACTAAAAATAATGGCAGACACCGCAGTTGCTACCGAGGCTCCAGCGCCCGCTACACCAGCGAAGAAGCAGGCGAGACAGGCCGGCGGCGCCGGTGCCGCGAAGAAACCGAAGGCGAAGCCTACCCATCCCAAAACATCTGAGATGGTCACCAACGCCATCAAGGAGATGAAGGAGCGCAGCGGATCTTCCCTGCAGGCGATCAAGAAGTACATCGCCGCGCAGTACAAGGTCGACGCGGAGAAACTGGCTCCGTTCATCAGGAAATACCTGAAGAGCGCCGTCGAATCTGGGGCACTGATCCAGACCAAGGGCAAGGGTGCCTCCGGTTCCTTCAAGCTCGAGTCGAAATCGTCCGCGTCCAAGAAACCCGCCGGCGCAGCTGGCAAGGCCGCCGGCAAGGCGCCCGCCGCCGCCGCCGCGAAGACGAAGAAGGCGACCGCCTCTGCGGCCGGCGCCAAGACCAAGAAGGCAGCAGCCGCCGCCGCGGCCGCCTCTGCCGCCTCCGGCTCACCTTCAAAGTCCAAGGCATCGGCCGCCGCCGCCGCCAAGGACAAGAAGGCCGCCGCCGCTAAGAAGAAGCCGGCACCCAAGAAGGCCGCCGCCCCCGCTAAGGCGAAGGGAGGCGCCGCTCCCAAAGCTAAGAAGACAGCGAAGCCGCCAACCAAGAAACCTAAAGCGCCTAAACCCAAGAAGGCCGCGGCTACACCCAAGTCAAAGCCGGCAGCCAAGAAAGCGTCCGCCGCTAAGAAGTAAGCTACGGTCGCATTCGCGTTACACCGGCGACGGCGACGACGACGACGACAGCGCGCCGCAGAGTCGGCTGACCAGACCACTACACCGCCATCAATACATACACGCTACAACAAGAACAACAACAACAACAATGTGATAGTGTGTGACAAATGTGCGTGCGCGTCTTACCTACTGCATCATCATACGTAAAATAATACATCATGATACACTGTGTAGTAGAGAGAGGCGCGCGCGTGCTTTGTGTTGTGCGTCTGTTTTCATCATCGTCCAACCGCGCGCGCGCAGTACGTACGCGTCTATCGTCCTCGGGTAGAGGAGGGTGCGAAACGCGCTCGACGTGTCTCGAGCTGAGCTCGTCCGACCAACGATTCATCAGAAGCAGCAGCAGCAAGCAACTGAAGAAACCACAGACGGCGGCACCGAGATGCATAGCGCGCGTGCATGCGCTCACCGCACCAAAAAGCCCTTTTCAGGGCTAACAATACTTTCATGAATATGAACAATATTCGTTTCTCTAACACAGACGAGTCAAAACGTTGTAAAATAATAACATACACACACACACGAAATACATTACCTACTATCTAGGTAGGAAATAGAATGAAAGAAAGAAAGAAAGAAAGAAAAGTTAATTACGTAGTTAAATAAATAGTGACCTATTTAGATACATATAGATACATACAAAACATAAATACGTTACAACATGATACATACAATTTCCCATCTCCACTCACACTATGTTATTTATTCTTGAGGAACCTTACAGTCTAATAGCTATGTAAAGGTATGCAATGTAGGTACATACAATATCTTACTAGGGAAAAGAAAGGAAATGTATGTAATGGTTTAGGTTAGTCTAGTAAAAAATAAGTGAAAATCGTATTGGTTGGTTTTCACTTTAAGTAGTCAGTTTTTTTTTTTTTTTTTATTTATATACCTATTAATTTAGAGGGAGAGAAAAAAAAAAATGCAGTCCATAAAATTCTGCTAAATATCTCTACCCACCCCGTATCCCGTATCCATGGTACAGTGTACGCTTGCGCGTTTTGTGAATAATAGTTTCGTTTGCCGCGTACCCCTCCCACTGACACAGCTGCGCGGTGCGACTATAAATACTGCCACTTTGAATTTTCGTGGCATTTACAATCAGATTCTGTCGGCGCGCGCACTGTTGTACGCGTGTTTCGTTATTTTCGTGAGTTGTTATATAAACAAATCCTTCAATTATGTCTGGTCGCGGTAAAGGTGGCAAGGTGAAGGGAAAGGCAAAGTCCCGTTCCAACCGTGCTGGTCTCCAGTTCCCCGTGGGTCGTATTCACAGGCTGCTGCGTAACGGAAACTACGCCGAGCGCGTGGGTGCCGGCGCTCCCGTCTACTTGGCCGCCGTGATGGAGTATCTGGCTGCTGAGGTCCTCGAGTTGGCCGGCAACGCCGCGAGAGACAACAAGAAGACCAGGATCATCCCGCGTCATCTTCAATTGGCCATCCGCAACGACGAGGAGTTGAACAAGCTGCTCTCCGGTGTCACGATCGCTCAAGGTGGTGTGCTGCCGAACATCCAGGCCGTGCTACTGCCCAAGAAGACCGAGAAGAAGGCTTAAACGTGGTGCCGCGACGTGTCTGAACGTGGTGCTTCGTGCGAGTGCTGCCCGCACGCGTACTTCGATATAATATTTATGTCTATTTCCTATGCATAAATCTATTATGTCGGTTGCGCGATGCTCTCCGCTCGTATGCATTCAAAACAAAAGGCCCTTTTCAGGGCCACAATATGATTCGTCAAATATAATAACAAAGACAGTTTCTTTAACGGTGTTGTCGTCAAACAAAAACGTACCTACCTACCTACCTACCTACCTACCTACCTAAACCTTACTTACTACAAGTAAAACTATAATGTACACATATTATCCCTCTTCTAATGTTGAGTTAATTATGTAGGTACACACAGTCTAAAATAAATGAGCTGTAAAGTACAAAATAATGCTGTCGGTATGTATAATTATACATAAGTAAGTATAACAGAAATTATTCTGGCTACGATGGTGTTTCATACATCACGATAACAATGTTTGTTTACATAAATAAAACAACATAGAACTGTTGCTTGAGCACGAATAGGTTTCGATACCTTTAATAATTATTACTTACCTATCTTATTCAATATTACATACATACATACATACATACATACATACATTACATACATACATATTTACTTACTTACTTACTTACTTACTTACTTACTTACTTACTTACTTACAAGATAGAAAATGTTAGAACAGTTAGTAACTTTAGATAGGTTAGTAACCTAAAAAAAAAAAAGGTTTTTTTTTTTGTTTATTTATTTATTATTAATCTAAAATCTAATAGGACTAGAATAAGTTTTGTTTTTTTTTTTTTGTTTTACATTTTCTATAATGACGAACGAACATAAGCGTCACCCCGCTCCCTTTTGCTACCTCCCGGGCATCCCCTCTCCCCGCGCTCGATCTACACTCTGGCTTAGGAGCGTTGTGATTGGTCCGCCGCTGCGTCGAATTTCTCACCGCTTGCCGCAACTGTGAGCCGCGAGGGCGCATTATAAATACGACTTCTCTCTACGGTGCCGTTTTATACTGCGACTGAACTCCGTTTCGGTAGCACGTGTACTCGACAAATTCCATAATGCCGCCCAAGACAAGTGGTAAAGCCGCCAAGAAGTCTGGCAAAGCCCAGAAGAACATCTCTAAGACCGACAAGAAGAAGAAGAAGCACAAGAGGAAGGAGAGTTACGCCATCTACATCTATAAGGTGTTGAAGCAGGTGCACCCCGACACCGGTATCTCCAGCAAGGCCATGTCCATCATGAACTCGTTCGTGAACGACATCTTCGAGCGTATCGCCGCCGAAGCTTCCCGTCTCGCCCACTACAACAAGAGATCGACCATCACGTCCAGGGAGGTGCAGACGTCCGTCAGGCTCCTGCTGCCCGGCGAGCTCGCCAAGCACGCCGTCAGTGAAGGCACCAAGGCCGTCACCAAATACACCAGCTCCAAGTGAGCGGTCGATCGGTCGGTAGGCTAACAAAGAGCCGCCGACGACGCTCCGTCTCAACGCCGCCTCGTGTCTGTGTACAGTGTTAAACCCAGTGCGGCTTGTTCGTGTGTCTTGTTGTCTGTGGTGCGTGTTAATTGTGTTAGTGTCATCGTATTGTGCATACATACATATATACACATAAGCACCTACCCGCTGTGCGTGTCTATGTCATGTATGTACGTACGAGACGCGCATGATGCACGTGCTACGAGCAAACCACGACAAACGTCTGGACGCGCACGCACACCGCGGGATGGCAGGAGTAAAAACAAAAGGCCCTTTTCAGGGCCACAAATATGTTCATGTGATAAATTCACGTTTCTTTAAATTTGAATACAGTCAAAACGTTACTATATTTACATACACACCTACACCTACCTACCTACATAGCTAGCTAGCTAGCTAGCTATACATACAAAGTCACTTACTTGCTACTCTTACCGCTTTGACAGTACGTACGGTACGGCTGCTCCTGCTTACGTACACTTATCTAAGTAAATTGGAATGAAGACATAACAGGCATTCAGGGTTATTTAGTCTATCTATGATCTACCTACTCGGGTACCTACCTACCTACCTACCTACCTACCTACCTACTTACTTACTTACTTACTTACTTACTTACTTACTAACTTTACAAATGCATCAATAAATAAATAAATAAATACAACATGCACAACAAACGATAGCATATTGATATTGAGATGATGCAAGTACAACATGATTGAGTGAGTACTGTTTAAAGTTCCACATCTTAAAAACATAATTATTAATAATAACAACACACATAGTACGGATAGTATAGTTTCTCAATGAATATGACAATGATTTATTTTTATTTTATTTTTATTTTTTTTCATTATTTTTATTCTACACCAATAAACTGGTGTATTTTCACCTAAAAGTGATGCAGTCACAACTTTGCTAGGTACTAGGTACATAACTTACTTTATTATTATGTTAGAAAAATAATATTTTAGTTAGCTAATTGTACTAAAGATGGCGCACAGGGAGCCGCGCGCGCACTCGCTCCTGCCTGCCGGTCGGTCGCTCGCTACGTTGCCTCAGTATAAATATCCGGAACGCGCGCCGGCGGTTTTCGACTCACCGTTTGGCTCTCGCCGCGTGCGGTCGTGTTCAGTGCGCTCCGTTCCCGGTCTAGTGCCCCTCGCTGTCGCTCTCGTTGCGTTTACGTAACGGCTCTCTAGTAGTCGCCCCGACTACACCCGATCTTTTGATTAATTGATTAATTTCAATTAATCGAATACAAGATCGCTCCAACTGCCTTTTTCAAGGCATATTTCTTAACGTATAGTTATCGTTAGAGTCACTAGGCCCCTTCTGGGCTAAAACCTCAGTTTCGAGGTCCTCGGTGGAAACCTAACTGGTGCCAACGAAACCGAGTGGGGTGTTGACCCAATCACACCCGCCGAACCCCTTCAGGGCTAGGCAGTCAATTGGACGGGTCCCAATTTCCGGCCTTGGGGGGTCTCCTAGTCGGGGTTGGATGACAGTTTTCCTTCCACAGCTCTTCACACTGGTGTCTTTAGGGTGTCTACCCTTCGCGCCAGTATAGCATAGTCCCGTCGCACAATAAGACTGGCGACGGGTTCCAAGCTTAGGTCGTTCCGTTAGGCTTAGGTCACCTCCCTGTCTACACCCGACAGGGAGGGTATAGGGCACACACCCCCGGGCCCGTCCACCCGGGGCTAGGAATAGGGAAACACACTCCCCATTATTTTACGGATTTAATCCGTCCCCCAACCCCTACTATGGCAGAATCTGCCATAGTTAACTTTATCAAAGAGGTCCTCCTCAAGGACCCCGATTTTCATGCCAAATATGGCAAAACACTGGCTGCTATGCAGCTCATCTCCCCCTCCCCAGTCGGCGATTCGAGTTCACTCGATGAGCCGGCTAACTCTCCAGTGTCCATGGACACCGAAGAGGCTTCGGGCAAACGCGCCCATGACTCAACAGACGAGGACTCACCATCCATCACAGAGTCCTCCTCCTCCCAGTCCTCTGACGACGACGGCTTCACCGTCGCGTCAAACAAAAATAAAAGGAAAAAGAAGAAAGCCTCTTCTCTTCCTTTAATTAAAAAAACAGCGGTCCCTACATCGGCCGCTACCCCCGCCCCCGCCTCCCTGGCCTCACGCGCCGCTACCCCCACCCCGACCGCCCCGCGGACCTCCCGCGCCGCTTCCCCCACCCCGCCCGCTAGCCACAGCGCCGGCGCCACTACTTCCGCCCCAAGGAAGATACCCCCTCCACCCCCTGTGTTCATTCAGGACAAAGGGAAATGGACCGACGTTTCGAAGTGGTGCACCGATCTAAAAATCGGTTTCACCACCGCTAAATCTACCCAACAGGGTATTAAAGTCTCAGTCCCTACGTCCAAGGACTACAGAGACCTCACCCGCGTACTCCGGCAGAGAGGTGTGTCTTTTCACACCTACTCCCTCCCGGAGGAACGCCAAACCAGAGTCGTCATCCGCAGGGTTCCTAAAGAAATCCCTGTAGAGGACATTAAGGCGGACCTCGAGGCACAAAACATCCCTGTGTCCGACGTCCACCGCATGCACCGCGCCAGAGGTCAAGTCGCATTCGACATGATCCTCGTAGTCTGTCCCCCTGTAGAGGGGCTTAAGCACCACCCCATCTTCTCACTGAAGGCTATCTGTGGTCTCACAGGCCTTCTCATCGAAAAACCCCGCAAGAGCGGGGTCGTAGGGCAATGCCACCGTTGCCAACTATATGGCCACTCCCAGGCTCACTGCCACGCCAAACCCAGGTGCGTCAAGTGCCTGGGCGAACATGGCACATCAGACTGTCCCCGTCCCAAAGACCGTTCCCAATGCACGGAACCCCCCAGCTGCGTCCTCTGCGGCGAATCCGGGCACCCAGCCAACTATCGTGGCTGCCCTAAGGCCCCCAAATCATCTTCTTCCAAACTGGCTAAGCGTGCAGACGCCCGCCAGCAAAGGGAATCCCCGTCCCAGAACCCCCCGTCCCAGCTCCCCGAGAGACTAAGCCCCCAAAGGCCTAGTCCTTGGAACCAGCTGAACCACCAGAGAGCTTTTCCTGCTCTCATGGCAGCCTCTCAGCCGCCTCCCTCCCCCGCCCCCGCCAGGGTGGACCCCCGATTATGCCCCCCCGCGCTACAAGCTGTGGCCGCCAAGGCTCCCACCCCCGCTACTAAAGCGGCTCCCGCCGCTTTAGTCCCCTCTCCTCCCACCAACTCTACCCCGTCAGCAGGTCTCGATCCGTTCAACGTGATCAGCAGTACCTTCCTGACCTTCCTCACTCCCCGTGCCAAGCAAATGGCACAAGAGATCACCGCTGCAAAAGCCTCCGGCGATCTCTTCCGCATACAGGCGATTTACAACGCGTACCCTGAGATTACGCAAGCCCTAGTTTCCTTTGTCTCTAAACCGTAATGGATAAAGACAATATCACGCGAACGAAACCCCGATCCCTCAAATTGGCATCCTTCAATGCCAATGGCCTCCCACAACAAAGAGCCGAGATCGCCACCTTCCTCCGCGATCATCAAATTGATATTCTTCTCGTTCAAGAGACTTTCCTCAAACATCACCACCGTAGCCCTGGTATTGCGAACTATCGTATTGTTCGTAATGACAGGACGAGATGCCACAAAGGCGGCACTCTAATCTATTATAAAAAGGCTCTATACTGCATTCCTATGGATCCTCCCCCCCTCTCACGAATTGAAGTGTCCATCTGCCGTCTAGGCATGTCAGGCCATCAGCCGATCACCCTAGTGTCGGCTTACCTCCCTCCCCAACAAGGCACAGAAGACCCACAGGTTCTGTCTGACGACATTTCCATCCTTCTTGGTTTGAGCGACTCTGTTATCATAGCGGGTGACCTCAACGCCAAACACCCTGCTTGGAACAGTGTCACGACCAATAGCAGAGGCAAACACCTCTTCAACCTCTGTCCCTTACTCAACTTCGATGTCATTGGACCTATGTTTCCCACTCACTTTCCCCATGACCCCAACCACACCCCAGACGTCCTGGACGTGGGGCTCCTGAAAAATGTCAACCTACGGCTAGACACTATAGAAGTGGTTCATGAGCTTACCTCAGACCACCGACCAATCATCTTTCGGTTGGCCCCTCGCACCGGCCTCACTGACCCCGACCTACCCCCCCAGACAAAAGTGGTAACGGACTGGAGGAAAGTAAGGGATTCCCTGAACTCCACCACATCCCCCCACTTAGACACCATCCCCGGTCATTTCACCTCTATCGCAGACACGACGGCCGCGATCGACTCATTCACGGAACACGTACGGTCAGTCATGAACGATTGTTCTAGGGAGATTCCAGCGGCGGACGACCGTCGCTGGAAGCTGCCTGACGACGTACGTGAACTGCTGAATGAGAAGAACGCGGCTGTCCGTGCCTACAGCAACTTCCCCTGCAGTGCTAACAAAGCCCATATGCGTTACTTGCAGCGTTCTGTTAAGTCGCGTATATCGGAGTGGCGTGAAGCTAGCTGGGACAAGATGCTAAGCGAACTAGAGCCCACTCACCTGGCCTTCTGGGACCTTCAGAGGAAACTCAGATCCAAAGAAGTAGTCTCCATACCACCTTTGGTCCGCCCTGACAAAACCATCGCCTTCGACGACGATGAAAAGGCCGAGTGTCTAGCCATCAGCCTCGAAGCTCAATGCTCTCCCAGCACTCAACCAGTAGACCAAGCTCACCTCTTGCAGGTCGATGCGGAAGTCGAACGTAGAGTCTCCCTCCCGCCAGTCGAAGACCCTGATGATCCTCTGCCTCCCGTCACTCCAGACGAAGTGCAGGATATAATCAAGGGTCTCAAACCCAGAAAGGCCCCCGGTTCAGACGGGATCACCAATAAGGTGATCCAGCTCCTCCCTGCCCCTCTGATATTGCTACTGGCCACCATCTTCAATGGCGCTATGAGCAACAACCTTTTCCCACAATCGTGGAAAGAAGCCACCGTCATTGGCATCCATAAGCCCGGAAAGTCCAGGTCTGAACCGACGAGTTACCGTCCCATTAGTCTGCTCAAAGTCCTTGGTAAGATCTACGAGAGGCTTATTTATAAGCGACTCAGATCCTACGCTGAAAACAAGGGCCTCATTCCCGACGAGCAATTTGGTTTTCGAACCCAACACTCCTGTGTCCAACAAGTCCACCGCATCACCGAACATATCCACTACGGATTTTGTCGCGGTATGATGACTGGTGTTATCTACTTCGACATAGCGAAAGCGTTCGACAAAGTCTGGCACAATGGCTTAATATATAAGCTGTACCAACTCGGTGTGCCAGACCGGCTCGTTCTCATCCTACGGGACTTTCTGTCGAACCGCACCTTCCGCTATAAAATCGAAGGAGCTCTCTCGCCCCCCCACCCCATCAAAGCAGGAGTCCCCCAGGGCTCTGTACTTGCCCCCCTCTTATTCTCGCTGTACACTAGCGATATACCTAGAGACGCTAAGTCCCAACTGGCTCTGTTCGCAGACGACACAGCCATCTACTACACCGGCCGCAGCCATATCCAACTACGGCTCCGTCTCCAAACAGCAGTCAACAAGCTGGCTGCCTGGTTTAGGAAATGGCGTATCGAGGTAAATCCTGATAAAAGCCAAGCTGTCCTCTATAGGAAAGTTAGACGCCTTCTCACCCCACCTCCACCTATCACCATGTTTGGCAAGCCGATCCCCTGGGAAAAGCGAGCTAAATACCTAGGTGTCATCCTAGATCAAAATCTCACCTTCAGAGAGCACATAAAGTCGGCCCGTTCGCGAGCCGCTTTCGCTCTCAGCTGTCTCCACTCCGTCCTCAATGCACGCAGTAAGCTGTCACTGAAGTGCAAAATGCGCCTGTACACGGCGTGTATCCGTCCCATAATGACCTATGCTTGTGTAGTCTTCGCACAAGCTAGGCCCAGCTATATCCATAGGATGCAGACCCTCCAAAACCGCTTCCTCCGCAAGGCCACAAACTCCCCTTGGTTCGTTCGTAATGAGATCCTCCATGTTGATCTCAAAATCCCCACTATCCAGCAGTTCATGAAACGCCTTTCCAAGCGTTTCTTTGACTCAGCCGCTAAACACCGCAACCCTCTGGTGGTAGCGGCCGCAAACTACATCCCCTCCAAAATTAGTAAAGTTCGCCGCCCAAGGCATGCTCTCGTAGACCCCGACGACCCCATAACCCTCCTCCAAGAGTGTGATAGGGCCACCAGTACAGTACGTAGAATTAGAAAACCGTCATTCCGACCTCGCCGCCGAGGTCCCTCGCGACCGCGCCCCCGAGTAAATTGCCCTCCCCGTCCCTTGCCCGCAGAAGTGCCAGCCCGCGCCGTAGCTGAGCCTGTAGTTTTAAATTCCCCGACTGCGACCTCTGAGTTTGTTTCGGCCTTTCTTCTCAGAGATAGTCCTAGGAAACGCCGCGCTCATCAAAGCATTAACAATACCGATTCGATCCAGCCTGTCCCTTTGCTGCCCTCTCCCAGCGACGACCTAAGCCGAGGTCCGTACCCCACAGGGGGTGCCCTTAGCGTGCAGTCGCTTAATTCTAGTTAGTTTTTAAGCCCTGGCTGGAGGCTTTAAGTTTACTTAAGGCATCCACAGGATAGTCCGGTTAAGTAGTTATGACCTTTAAGGTCAACTACGAGATGCCATACACAAAAAAAAAAAAAAAAAAAAAAAAAAAAAAACCGGCGGTTTTTATTCTCTCTCGTACGTTCGAACTGCGCGCACGTCCGTTGCGTGTATTTTGACTGTTGATTTGATTATTATTTTATCTCTCGTTCCGTGTTAACAATGGCGCGTACTAAGCAGACCGCTCGTAAATCCACCGGTGGTAAGGCCCCGAGGAAACAGCTCGCCACCAAGGCTGCGCGCAAGAGCGCACCGGCCACCGGTGGCGTTAAGAAACCCCATCGCTACAGGCCCGGCACTGTGGCCCTCCGTGAGATTCGTCGCTACCAGAAGAGTACCGAACTGCTGATCCGCAAGCTTCCGTTCCAGCGTCTCGTGCGTGAGATCGCACAGGACTTCAAGACCGATCTCCGTTTCCAGAGCTCCGCTGTTATGGCGCTGCAGGAGGCTAGCGAAGCTTACCTCGTCGGTCTCTTCGAAGACACCAACTTGTGCGCTATCCACGCGAAGCGCGTCACCATCATGCCCAAGGACATCCAGTTGGCGCGCAGGATCAGAGGCGAACGCGCTTAAACTGCTGACGTCACACAATACACATCGCCCTACGACACTATGACTGCCTTCGTGCAGTGCAGCGTGTCTGTGGCTGTGGCTGTGCGTTAACATAAAAGGCCCTTTTCAGGGCCACAATATGTATCAGATTATTAAATGTTTCTTTATATCAGACGTCACAAAAAACGTTCCCTACCTACCTACCTAAACCTACCACACACTATGGTCCGCTTATGGCGCTTATGCAACGAACGAGTACCTATAATAATTTTACATTACAATGAATATAATCGAGAGAAGTACGTACATACATACATACATACTTACAAACAATGATATACTTACCCAGAGAGACTTCGATTCATTATATCTATTTGTAATAAGTAGTCCTTTTAATAGACGATACCTTACATATTACATGGGCGAGTCAAAACATACTTCTTGTCGGTGTACTAGGGACACACAATATATTTTTTTACAATTTCATACCTATAAAGTATAGTAGTAGTGTCTATCATCGGCTACGATCGTTATTATGCATTTTTGATTTACCTACCTACTATCTATCGAGTAAACTATATAGCGGCGATGTCACGGTATTTAAAAAAATATATATATTAACGTACATAATTATATATATATATATATTTTTTTATTGGTATTGGAACTGAAATTTTAAATAACTTTTATTAAAAGTTTTGTTTAGTAGCTGTACTGTACCTAAATGCTATTTTACGAAACAACTGAGAAACATCGTACAACCGACCAACCAGCGACGAGCGTCAGCTCACCTCTCCCCGCGCACCTCCCGTTTCGGTCTCCCCGCCCGCTGAGTTCTGCGGTTCAGTATAAATATAAGTAGATCTCGCCTGGAAAAATATACCAGTCGCTCGCGTCGTTCGTGTGCGCGCACCCGTGCTGTTATTATTATCGTGTTTTTTTGAAACCCCACTGCAAAGAAGATGACCGGTCGCGGTAAGGGAGGAAAGGGTCTGGGAAAAGGAGGAGCCAAGCGTCACAGGAAGGTACTTCGTGATAACATCCAAGGTATCACGAAGCCCGCCATCCGTCGTCTGGCTCGCAGAGGCGGCGTGAAACGTATCTCCGGTCTGATCTACGAAGAGACTCGCGGTGTGCTTAAAGTGTTCCTAGAGAACGTCATTCGCGACGCTGTCACTTACACCGAGCACGCCAAGAGGAAGACCGTCACCGCCATGGACGTCGTCTACGCTCTGAAGCGCCAGGGTCGCACCCTGTACGGTTTCGGCGGTTAAACACCTGCATTCCCCGCGTGTACGTGTTGCCTGCGCAACCAGCTCTGCATACTGTGGTGGACGTGTGTGTGTTGTGTTTGTTGTGAACATAATCATACCGTTCGACCATGCGTATATAGACGCGCACTTAAAAAAAGGCCCTTTTCAGGGCCGCATATGATTCGATACCATTAAATATGTTTCTTTACTGGAATTGTCTAAAAAACGTACCTCTACATACATACATACATACATACACAATACAATACATACCTACCTACCTACCTACCTACCTACCTACCTACCTTACCTACCTACCTACCTACCTACCTACTTACTTACTTACTTACTTACTACTCCTCATCATAAGTACCACCACCACCGGACATACATACTATTATTATGTACTGCGAGTGACAAGAAAGAAAGACAGACAGACAGACGTTCATTACCTACTCACAGTAATACGTACTTAGGTTTTGGAGTTACCTCTACGAGATGGGGTGAATATGAATGAACCACCGTAATTATTATAATATTGTAAATAAGTCAGTTTTATTGTTAGTCTTAAAATTGAAATAAATACTTAAATACATATACGACATAATAATTAATGATGCCCTTGCTTATGTTGGTACATACATAACATACTACACGCGCTAAGTTGACGTTTGTTCTACGCGTGAAAAGCCCATCGCCACTGCCCCACTGAACTGGAGCCGAGGTGTATACTGGAATTGAAAAAAATAAAAGCATAACATTAGTAGACCATAATATTCAATACTTACCACCTACCTACTTACGTGTTGTTTCTTGTGTAGAACATCTACCTAGCTAGGTACCTATTCGTTTGATCGCCCCTCGGTGCGCGTGCCGTTTGTTGTTTATGTGGATGTTCGATGTCGTTTTTGTGTGATGATTATTATTGCAATTTCGCTCTCGGACGGATGTTATGTTTATTATTTCGCGTATATATATATTATTCTTTACTAGTCGTTAGTTATTATTATTTCATTATACACGTACCTCCTACTAACTCACCGTCTGAAGAGAGTATAGAGCCAACACGCACGGACGCGACGGGGGACAGCAGCATCCGCGCCCGCCCGAGTACCTACGCGCGCTATTGTCTATTTACACATTGTTTAATACGCTCTCTGATGCGAATGCACCAATCTACTGTACACTGTCAACTCTTCGAAGGGCACTCTCGTATTTTAATATCACTAGATATTAATAGGTTGCACGTCCTGGACGTAGTCGTCCGTCCTTAGCGGTTCGGCGCTCGCGGTGTTTTACGACGCTTCACTTTTAGGTCGATAATACCTTCGCGAGACTGTGTGATATCGACGGAGTCCTGTTACCACACAAGCTCGATATCCTCCTAGTTGACGCGTCGACGTTTATCGGCACCAACTATCACTTTTATAGAGAAAATAACGTTTTGAACACGACCCGACCTACGCTTCGTACGCAGTCGTCAAAATAAAACACCGCCACCGGCCGAACGATCGCCTCACGCTCCCCGAATTCGCACACCCGCATCGTCAACTTCATGACCTATCCGAAACTGTAACACTACCTCCCGCCAAGGGCCGTTAACCATTCTTTTTATTTATTTTATTAGATACGTGTTAGTGAAAACTTTCAAGCGTTCATACGAGAAAACGTCCCGCGACATCACGGCGCTCGTTACGGTAAAGTTTCGCCGTGCTTAAGCGTACGTATACGAAACTCGTGAAACCTATAAGTGGCGACATCTGAGTCTTACTCTATATTATTATTGTATTCAGTGTGTTGTTGTTTTAACTAAAAATAATGGCAGACACCGCAGTTGCTACCGAGGCTCCAGCGCCCGCTACACCAGCGAAGAAGCAGGCGAGACAGGCCGGCGGCGCCGGTGCCGCGAAGAAACCGAAGGCGAAGCCTACCCATCCCAAAACATCTGAGATGGTCACCAACGCCATCAAGGAGATGAAGGAGCGCAGCGGATCTTCCCTGCAGGCGATCAAGAAGTACATCGCCGCGCAGTACAAGGTCGACGCGGAGAAACTGGCTCCGTTCATCAGGAAATACCTGAAGAGCGCCGTCGAATCTGGGGCACTGATCCAGACCAAGGGCAAGGGTGCCTCCGGTTCCTTCAAGCTCGAGTCGAAATCGTCCGCGTCCAAGAAACCCGCCGGCGCAGCTGGCAAGGCCGCCGGCAAGGCGCCCGCCGCCGCCGCCGCGAAGACGAAGAAGGCGACCGCCTCTGCGGCCGGCGCCAAGACCAAGAAGGCAGCAGCCGCCGCCGCGGCCGCCTCTGCCGCCTCCGGCTCACCTTCAAAGTCCAAGGCATCGGCCGCCGCCGCCGCCAAGGACAAGAAGGCCGCCGCCGCTAAGAAGAAGCCGGCACCCAAGAAGGCCGCCGCCCCCGCTAAGGCGAAGGGAGGCGCCGCTCCCAAAGCTAAGAAGACAGCGAAGCCGCCAACCAAGAAACCTAAAGCGCCTAAACCCAAGAAGGCCGCGGCTACACCCAAGTCAAAGCCGGCAGCCAAGAAAGCGTCCGCCGCTAAGAAGTAAGCTACGGTCGCATTCGCGTTACACCGGCGACGGCGACGACGACGACGACAGCGCGCCGCAGAGTCGGCTGACCAGACCACTACACCGCCATCAATACATACACGCTACAACAAGAACAACAACAACAACAATGTGATAGTGTGTGACAAATGTGCGTGCGCGTCTTACCTACTGCATCATCATACGTAAAATAATACATCATGATACACTGTGTAGTAGAGAGAGGCGCGCGCGTGCTTTGTGTTGTGCGTCTGTTTTCATCATCGTCCAACCGCGCGCGCGCAGTACGTACGCGTCTATCGTCCTCGGGTAGAGGAGGGTGCGAAACGCGCTCGACGTGTCTCGAGCTGAGCTCGTCCGACCAACGATTCATCAGAAGCAGCAGCAGCAAGCAACTGAAGAAACCACAGACGGCGGCACCGAGATGCATAGCGCGCGTGCATGCGCTCACCGCACCAAAAAGCCCTTTTCAGGGCTAACAATACTTTCATGAATATGAACAATATTCGTTTCTCTAACACAGACGAGTCAAAACGTTGTAAAATAATAACATACACACACACACGAAATACATTACCTACTATCTAGGTAGGAAATAGAATGAAAGAAAGAAAGAAAGAAAGAAAAGTTAATTACGTAGTTAAATAAATAGTGACCTATTTAGATACATATAGATACATACAAAACATAAATACGTTACAACATGATACATACAATTTCCCATCTCCACTCACACTATGTTATTTATTCTTGAGGAACCTTACAGTCTAATAGCTATGTAAAGGTATGCAATGTAGGTACATACAATATCTTACTAGGGAAAAGAAAGGAAATGTATGTAATGGTTTAGGTTAGTCTAGTAAAAAATAAGTGAAAATCGTATTGGTTGGTTTTCACTTTAAGTAGTCAGTTTTTTTTTTTTTTTTTATTTATATACCTATTAATTTAGAGGGAGAGAAAAAAAAAAATGCAGTCCATAAAATTCTGCTAAATATCTCTACCCACCCCGTATCCCGTATCCATGGTACAGTGTACGCTTGCGCGTTTTGTGAATAATAGTTTCGTTTGCCGCGTACCCCTCCCACTGACACAGCTGCGCGGTGCGACTATAAATACTGCCACTTTGAATTTTCGTGGCATTTACAATCAGATTCTGTCGGCGCGCGCACTGTTGTACGCGTGTTTCGTTATTTTCGTGAGTTGTTATATAAACAAATCCTTCAATTATGTCTGGTCGCGGTAAAGGTGGCAAGGTGAAGGGAAAGGCAAAGTCCCGTTCCAACCGTGCTGGTCTCCAGTTCCCCGTGGGTCGTATTCACAGGCTGCTGCGTAACGGAAACTACGCCGAGCGCGTGGGTGCCGGCGCTCCCGTCTACTTGGCCGCCGTGATGGAGTATCTGGCTGCTGAGGTCCTCGAGTTGGCCGGCAACGCCGCGAGAGACAACAAGAAGACCAGGATCATCCCGCGTCATCTTCAATTGGCCATCCGCAACGACGAGGAGTTGAACAAGCTGCTCTCCGGTGTCACGATCGCTCAAGGTGGTGTGCTGCCGAACATCCAGGCCGTGCTACTGCCCAAGAAGACCGAGAAGAAGGCTTAAACGTGGTGCCGCGACGTGTCTGAACGTGGTGCTTCGTGCGAGTGCTGCCCGCACGCGTACTTCGATATAATATTTATGTCTATTTCCTATGCATAAATCTATTATGTCGGTTGCGCGATGCTCTCCGCTCGTATGCATTCAAAACAAAAGGCCCTTTTCAGGGCCACAATATGATTCGTCAAATATAATAACAAAGACAGTTTCTTTAACGGTGTTGTCGTCAAACAAAAACGTACCTACCTACCTACCTACCTACCTACCTACCTAAACCTTACTTACTACAAGTAAAACTATAATGTACACATATTATCCCTCTTCTAATGTTGAGTTAATTATGTAGGTACACACAGTCTAAAATAAATGAGCTGTAAAGTACAAAATAATGCTGTCGGTATGTATAATTATACATAAGTAAGTATAACAGAAATTATTCTGGCTACGATGGTGTTTCATACATCACGATAACAATGTTTGTTTACATAAATAAAACAACATAGAACTGTTGCTTGAGCACGAATAGGTTTCGATACCTTTAATAATTATTACTTACCTATCTTATTCAATATTACATACATACATACATACATACATACATACATTACATACATACATATTTACTTACTTACTTACTTACTTACAAGATAGAAAATGTTAGAACAGTTAGTAACTTTAGATAGGTTAGTAACCTAAAAAAAAAAAAGGTTTTTTTTTTTGTTTATTTATTTATTATTAATCTAAAATCTAATAGGACTAGAATAAGTTTTGTTTTTTTTTTTTTGTTTTACATTTTCTATAATGACGAACGAACATAAGCGTCACCCCGCTCCCTTTTGCTACCTCCCGGGCATCCCCTCTCCCCGCGCTCGATCTACACTCTGGCTTAGGAGCGTTGTGATTGGTCCGCCGCTGCGTCGAATTTCTCACCGCTTGCCGCAACTGTGAGCCGCGAGGGCGCATTATAAATACGACTTCTCTCTACGGTGCCGTTTTATACTGCGACTGAACTCCGTTTCGGTAGCACGTGTACTCGACAAATTCCATAATGCCGCCCAAGACAAGTGGTAAAGCCGCCAAGAAGTCTGGCAAAGCCCAGAAGAACATCTCTAAGACCGACAAGAAGAAGAAGAAGCACAAGAGGAAGGAGAGTTACGCCATCTACATCTATAAGGTGTTGAAGCAGGTGCACCCCGACACCGGTATCTCCAGCAAGGCCATGTCCATCATGAACTCGTTCGTGAACGACATCTTCGAGCGTATCGCCGCCGAAGCTTCCCGTCTCGCCCACTACAACAAGAGATCGACCATCACGTCCAGGGAGGTGCAGACGTCCGTCAGGCTCCTGCTGCCCGGCGAGCTCGCCAAGCACGCCGTCAGTGAAGGCACCAAGGCCGTCACCAAATACACCAGCTCCAAGTGAGCGGTCGATCGGTCGGTAGGCTAACAAAGAGCCGCCGACGACGCTCCGTCTCAACGCCGCCTCGTGTCTGTGTACAGTGTTAAACCCAGTGCGGCTTGTTCGTGTGTCTTGTTGTCTGTGGTGCGTGTTAATTGTGTTAGTGTCATCGTATTGTGCATACATACATATATACACATAAGCACCTACCCGCTGTGCGTGTCTATGTCATGTATGTACGTACGAGACGCGCATGATGCACGTGCTACGAGCAAACCACGACAAACGTCTGGACGCGCACGCACACCGCGGGATGGCAGGAGTAAAAACAAAAGGCCCTTTTCAGGGCCACAAATATGTTCATGTGATAAATTCACGTTTCTTTAAATTTGAATACAGTCAAAACGTTACTATATTTACATACACACCTACACCTACCTACCTACATAGCTAGCTAGCTAGCTAGCTATACATACAAAGTCACTTACTTGCTACTCTTACCGCTTTGACAGTACGTACGGTACGGCTGCTCCTGCTTACGTACACTTATCTAAGTAAATTGGAATGAAGACATAACAGGCATTCAGGGTTATTTAGTCTATCTATGATCTACCTACTCGGGTACCTACCTACCTACCTACCTACCTACCTACCTACTTACTTACTTACTTACTTACTTACTTACTTACTAACTTTACAAATGCATCAATAAATAAATAAATAAATACAACATGCACAACAAACGATAGCATATTGATATTGAGATGATGCAAGTACAACATGATTGAGTGAGTACTGTTTAAAGTTCCACATCTTAAAAACATAATTATTAATAATAACAACACACATAGTACGGATAGTATAGTTTCTCAATGAATATGACAATGATTTATTTTTATTTTATTTTTATTTTTTTTCATTATTTTTATTCTACACCAATAAACTGGTGTATTTTCACCTAAAAGTGATGCAGTCACAACTTTGCTAGGTACTAGGTACATAACTTACTTTATTATTATGTTAGAAAAATAATATTTTAGTTAGCTAATTGTACTAAAGATGGCGCACAGGGAGCCGCGCGCGCACTCGCTCCTGCCTGCCGGTCGGTCGCTCGCTACGTTGCCTCAGTATAAATATCCGGAACGCGCGCCGGCGGTTTTTATTCTCTCTCGTACGTTCGAACTGCGCGCACGTCCGTTGCGTGTATTTTGACTGTTGATTTGATTATTATTTTATCTCTCGTTCCGTGTTAACAATGGCGCGTACTAAGCAGACCGCTCGTAAATCCACCGGTGGTAAGGCCCCGAGGAAACAGCTCGCCACCAAGGCTGCGCGCAAGAGCGCACCGGCCACCGGTGGCGTTAAGAAACCCCATCGCTACAGGCCCGGCACTGTGGCCCTCCGTGAGATTCGTCGCTACCAGAAGAGTACCGAACTGCTGATCCGCAAGCTTCCGTTCCAGCGTCTCGTGCGTGAGATCGCACAGGACTTCAAGACCGATCTCCGTTTCCAGAGCTCCGCTGTTATGGCGCTGCAGGAGGCTAGCGAAGCTTACCTCGTCGGTCTCTTCGAAGACACCAACTTGTGCGCTATCCACGCGAAGCGCGTCACCATCATGCCCAAGGACATCCAGTTGGCGCGCAGGATCAGAGGCGAACGCGCTTAAACTGCTGACGTCACACAATACACATCGCCCTACGACACTATGACTGCCTTCGTGCAGTGCAGCGTGTCTGTGGCTGTGGCTGTGCGTTAACATAAAAGGCCCTTTTCAGGGCCACAATATGTATCAGATTATTAAATGTTTCTTTATATCAGACGTCACAAAAAACGTTCCCTACCTACCTACCTAAACCTACCACACACTATGGTCCGCTTATGGCGCTTATGCAACGAACGAGTACCTATAATAATTTTACATTACAATGAATATAATCGAGAGAAGTACGTACATACATACATACATACTTACAAACAATGATATACTTACCCAGAGAGACTTCGATTCATTATATCTATTTGTAATAAGTAGTCCTTTTAATAGACGATACCTTACATATTACATGGGCGAGTCAAAACATACTTCTTGTCGGTGTACTAGGGACACACAATATATTTTTTTACAATTTCATACCTATAAAGTATAGTAGTAGTGTCTATCATCGGCTACGATCGTTATTATGCATTTTTGATTTACCTACCTACTATCTATCGAGTAAACTATATAGCGGCGATGTCACGGTATTTAAAAAAATATATATATTAACGTACATAATTATATATATATATATATTTTTTTATTGGTATTGGAACTGAAATTTTAAATAACTTTTATTAAAAGTTTTGTTTAGTAGCTGTACTGTACCTAAATGCTATTTTACGAAACAACTGAGAAACATCGTACAACCGACCAACCAGCGACGAGCGTCAGCTCACCTCTCCCCGCGCACCTCCCGTTTCGGTCTCCCCGCCCGCTGAGTTCTGCGGTTCAGTATAAATATAAGTAGATCTCGCCTGGAAAAATATACCAGTCGCTCGCGTCGTTCGTGTGCGCGCACCCGTGCTGTTATTATTATCGTGTTTTTTTGAAACCCCACTGCAAAGAAGATGACCGGTCGCGGTAAGGGAGGAAAGGGTCTGGGAAAAGGAGGAGCCAAGCGTCACAGGAAGGTACTTCGTGATAACATCCAAGGTATCACGAAGCCCGCCATCCGTCGTCTGGCTCGCAGAGGCGGCGTGAAACGTATCTCCGGTCTGATCTACGAAGAGACTCGCGGTGTGCTTAAAGTGTTCCTAGAGAACGTCATTCGCGACGCTGTCACTTACACCGAGCACGCCAAGAGGAAGACCGTCACCGCCATGGACGTCGTCTACGCTCTGAAGCGCCAGGGTCGCACCCTGTACGGTTTCGGCGGTTAAACACCTGCATTCCCCGCGTGTACGTGTTGCCTGCGCAACCAGCTCTGCATACTGTGGTGGACGTGTGTGTGTTGTGTTTGTTGTGAACATAATCATACCGTTCGACCATGCGTATATAGACGCGCACTTAAAAAAAGGCCCTTTTCAGGGCCGCATATGATTCGATACCATTAAATATGTTTCTTTACTGGAATTGTCTAAAAAACGTACCTCTACATACATACATACATACATACACAATACAATACATACCTACCTACCTACCTACCTACCTACCTACCTACCTTACCTACCTACCTACCTACCTACCTACTTACTTACTTACTACTCCTCATCATAAGTACCACCACCACCGGACATACATACTATTGTTATGTACTGCGAGTGACAAGAAAGAAAGACAGACAGACAGACGTTCATTACCTACTCACAGTAATACGTACTTAGGTTTTGGAGTTACCTCTACGAGATGGGGTGAATATGAATGAACCACCGTAATTATTATAATATTGTAAATAAGTCAGTTTTATTGTTAGTCTTAAAATTGAAATAAATACTTAAATACATATACGACATAATAATTAATGATGCCCTTGCTTATGTTGGTACATACATAACATACTACACGCGCTAAGTTGACGTTTGTTCTACGCGTGAAAAGCCCATCGCCACTGCCCCACTGAACTGGAGCCGAGGTGTATACTGGAATTGAAAAAAATAAAAGCATAACATTAGTAGACCATAATATTCAATACTTACCACCTACCTACTTACGTGTTGTTTCTTGTGTAGAACATCTACCTAGCTAGGTACCTATTCGTTTGATCGCCCCTCGGTGCGCGTGCCGTTTGTTGTTTATGTGGATGTTCGATGTCGTTTTTGTGTGATGATTATTATTGCAATTTCGCTCTCGGACGGATGTTATGTTTATTATTTCGCGTATATATATATTATTCTTTACTAGTCGTTAGTTATTATTATTTCATTATACACGTACCTCCTACTAACTCACCGTCTGAAGAGAGTATAGAGCCAACACGCACGGACGCGACGGGGGACAGCAGCATCCGCGCCCGCCCGAGTACCTACGCGCGCTATTGTCTATTTACACATTGTTTAATACGCTCTCTGATGCGAATGCACCAATCTACTGTACACTGTCAACTCTTCGAAGGGCACTCTCGTATTTTAATATCACTAGATATTAATAGGTTGCACGTCCTGGACGTAGTCGTCCGTCCTTAGCGGTTCGGCGCTCGCGGTGTTTTACGACGCTTCACTTTTAGGTCGATAATACCTTCGCGAGACTGTGTGATATCGACGGAGTCCTGTTACCACACAAGCTCGATATCCTCCTAGTTGACGCGTCGACGTTTATCGGCACCAACTATCACTTTTATAGAGAAAATAACGTTTTGAACACGACCCGACCTACGCTTCGTACGCAGTCGTCAAAATAAAACACCGCCACCGGCCGAACGATCGCCTCACGCTCCCCGAATTCGCACACCCGCATCGTCAACTTCATGACCTATCCGAAACTGTAACACTACCTCCCGCCAAGGGCCGTTAACCATTCTTTTTATTTATTTTATTAGATACGTGTTAGTGAAAACTTTCAAGCGTTCATACGAGAAAACGTCCCGCGACATCACGGCGCTCGTTACGGTAAAGTTTCGCCGTGCTTAAGCGTACGTATACGAAACTCGTGAAACCTATAAGTGGCGACATCTGAGTCTTACTCTATATTATTATTGTATTCAGTGTGTTGTTGTTTTAACTAAAAATAATGGCAGACACCGCAGTTGCTACCGAGGCTCCAGCGCCCGCTACACCAGCGAAGAAGCAGGCGAGACAGGCCGGCGGCGCCGGTGCCGCGAAGAAACCGAAGGCGAAGCCTACCCATCCCAAAACATCTGAGATGGTCACCAACGCCATCAAGGAGATGAAGGAGCGCAGCGGATCTTCCCTGCAGGCGATCAAGAAGTACATCGCCGCGCAGTACAAGGTCGACGCGGAGAAACTGGCTCCGTTCATCAGGAAATACCTGAAGAGCGCCGTCGAATCTGGGGCACTGATCCAGACCAAGGGCAAGGGTGCCTCCGGTTCCTTCAAGCTCGAGTCGAAATCGTCCGCGTCCAAGAAACCCGCCGGCGCAGCTGGCAAGGCCGCCGGCAAGGCGCCCGCCGCCGCCGCCGCGAAGACGAAGAAGGCGACCGCCTCTGCGGCCGGCGCCAAGACCAAGAAGGCAGCAGCCGCCGCCGCGGCCGCCTCTGCCGCCTCCGGCTCACCTTCAAAGTCCAAGGCATCGGCCGCCGCCGCCGCCAAGGACAAGAAGGCCGCCGCCGCTAAGAAGAAGCCGGCACCCAAGAAGGCCGCCGCCCCCGCTAAGGCGAAGGGAGGCGCCGCTCCCAAAGCTAAGAAGACAGCGAAGCCGCCAACCAAGAAACCTAAAGCGCCTAAACCCAAGAAGGCCGCGGCTACACCCAAGTCAAAGCCGGCAGCCAAGAAAGCGTCCGCCGCTAAGAAGTAAGCTACGGTCGCATTCGCGTTACACCGGCGACGGCGACGACGACGACGACAGCGCGCCGCAGAGTCGGCTGACCAGACCACTACACCGCCATCAATACATACACGCTACAACAAGAACAACAACAACAACAATGTGATAGTGTGTGACAAATGTGCGTGCGCGTCTTACCTACTGCATCATCATACGTAAAATAATACATCATGATACACTGTGTAGTAGAGAGAGGCGCGCGCGTGCTTTGTGTTGTGCGTCTGTTTTCATCATCGTCCAACCGCGCGCGCGCAGTACGTACGCGTCTATCGTCCTCGGGTAGAGGAGGGTGCGAAACGCGCTCGACGTGTCTCGAGCTGAGCTCGTCCGACCAACGATTCATCAGAAGCAGCAGCAGCAAGCAACTGAAGAAACCACAGACGGCGGCACCGAGATGCATAGCGCGCGTGCATGCGCTCACCGCACCAAAAAGCCCTTTTCAGGGCTAACAATACTTTCATGAATATGAACAATATTCGTTTCTCTAACACAGACGAGTCAAAACGTTGTAAAATAATAACATACACACACACACGAAATACATTACCTACTATCTAGGTAGGAAATAGAATGAAAGAAAGAAAGAAAGAAAGAAAAGTTAATTACGTAGTTAAATAAATAGTGACCTATTTAGATACATATAGATACATACAAAACATAAATACGTTACAACATGATACATACAATTTCCCATCTCCACTCACACTATGTTATTTATTCTTGAGGAACCTTACAGTCTAATAGCTATGTAAAGGTATGCAATGTAGGTACATACAATATCTTACTAGGGAAAAGAAAGGAAATGTATGTAATGGTTTAGGTTAGTCTAGTAAAAAATAAGTGAAAATCGTATTGGTTGGTTTTCACTTTAAGTAGTCAGTTTTTTTTTTTTTTTTTATTTATATACCTATTAATTTAGAGGGAGAGAAAAAAAAAAATGCAGTCCATAAAATTCTGCTAAATATCTCTACCCACCCCGTATCCCGTATCCATGGTACAGTGTACGCTTGCGCGTTTTGTGAATAATAGTTTCGTTTGCCGCGTACCCCTCCCACTGACACAGCTGCGCGGTGCGACTATAAATACTGCCACTTTGAATTTTCGTGGCATTTACAATCAGATTCTGTCGGCGCGCGCACTGTTGTACGCGTGTTTCGTTATTTTCGTGAGTTGTTATATAAACAAATCCTTCAATTATGTCTGGTCGCGGTAAAGGTGGCAAGGTGAAGGGAAAGGCAAAGTCCCGTTCCAACCGTGCTGGTCTCCAGTTCCCCGTGGGTCGTATTCACAGGCTGCTGCGTAACGGAAACTACGCCGAGCGCGTGGGTGCCGGCGCTCCCGTCTACTTGGCCGCCGTGATGGAGTATCTGGCTGCTGAGGTCCTCGAGTTGGCCGGCAACGCCGCGAGAGACAACAAGAAGACCAGGATCATCCCGCGTCATCTTCAATTGGCCATCCGCAACGACGAGGAGTTGAACAAGCTGCTCTCCGGTGTCACGATCGCTCAAGGTGGTGTGCTGCCGAACATCCAGGCCGTGCTACTGCCCAAGAAGACCGAGAAGAAGGCTTAAACGTGGTGCCGCGACGTGTCTGAACGTGGTGCTTCGTGCGAGTGCTGCCCGCACGCGTACTTCGATATAATATTTATGTCTATTTCCTATGCATAAATCTATTATGTCGGTTGCGCGATGCTCTCCGCTCGTATGCATTCAAAACAAAAGGCCCTTTTCAGGGCCACAATATGATTCGTCAAATATAATAACAAAGACAGTTTCTTTAACGGTGTTGTCGTCAAACAAAAACGTACCTACCTACCTACCTACCTACCTACCTACCTAAACCTTACTTACTACAAGTAAAACTATAATGTACACATATTATCCCTCTTCTAATGTTGAGTTAATTATGTAGGTACACACAGTCTAAAATAAATGAGCTGTAAAGTACAAAATAATGCTGTCGGTATGTATAATTATACATAAGTAAGTATAACAGAAATTATTCTGGCTACGATGGTGTTTCATACATCACGATAACAATGTTTGTTTACATAAATAAAACAACATAGAACTGTTGCTTGAGCACGAATAGGTTTCGATACCTTTAATAATTATTACTTACCTATCTTATTCAATATTACATACATACATACATACATACATACATACATTACATACATACATATTTACTTACTTACTTACTTACTTACTTACTTACTTACTTACTTACTTACAAGATAGAAAATGTTAGAACAGTTAGTAACTTTAGATAGGTTAGTAACCTAAAAAAAAAAAAGGTTTTTTTTTTTGTTTATTTATTTATTATTAATCTAAAATCTAATAGGACTAGAATAAGTTTTGTTTTTTTTTTTTTGTTTTACATTTTCTATAATGACGAACGAACATAAGCGTCACCCCGCTCCCTTTTGCTACCTCCCGGGCATCCCCTCTCCCCGCGCTCGATCTACACTCTGGCTTAGGAGCGTTGTGATTGGTCCGCCGCTGCGTCGAATTTCTCACCGCTTGCCGCAACTGTGAGCCGCGAGGGCGCATTATAAATACGACTTCTCTCTACGGTGCCGTTTTAGCTGCAAACGAACACCGAGGGGAAACGACTCTTCGCGGACGCGGAAGCCTTCGGCTATACGGTGTCCGGCCCAGAGGCGCCGACCCACTACCCAGATGTTGTACGGCACATGCCGGACGTGCTGGACGTCGTAGTCCACCGAGGGCTACACCGCCAGATCACGCAACAAGTGATAGACGACGAGTTACAGTCGGATCATCAACCCGTACTCGTCGTCTTATCGGGGACGCCGACCCGACTGATACCCGTAGCGCCACGCCGACACACGGATTGGACCAAATTCGCAGAGGAAGTAGAGACCACCACGCCGACTCGGCCCATTACTACCTCCGCGGACGTCGACTCGATGGCGGATGACGTCACTGCTTGCATACAGAGCGCCTTACAGACGGCGACGAGCACGCAGCCGCAGGGGAGAGGGCTATTGCCGCCCCTGCCGGCGCGCCTAAAAGCGATGATCGCCGAGAAGAGGCGCCTACGCAAGCAGTGGCAACAGCTAAGATGTCCGACGCTCAAAACGCAGCTCAACCGTCTCGCGGAGAGGGTCAAGGCCGAGCTCAAGGCGCACACCGCCGCGGGCTGGGAGGAAAGAATCGACGCCACAACAGACAGTTGGCCGTCACTACACAAACTATGCGGCCAACTTACGAGTACCCCAGCCCCGGTACGACCGCTGCTTAGCAGCGACGGGGCGCTCAAATATGTAGCGGAGGACCGGGCGGAGGTCTTCGCCGAACACCTGGAGCGTCAGTTCCGCCCCAACCCGACCAGCGACACCGACCATGTCGCAGCAGTCGAGAAACACCTGGGAGACTACTTCGCCACGCCGATAGCTCCCGATGAGGACGCCATCTTTTTCTCGCCTGGCACAGTAAGACGCGCCATCCTTAGGACGAAGCCCAGAAAGGCCCCAGGTGCCGACGGTGTCACCAACACAGCGCTGCGCCACCTGCCGTACCGTATGGTAGCGGCGCTGGCGCGCCTGTTTACGGGGATACTGCGCACGGGGACCTTTCCCGCTTCGTGGAAGGAGGGGCGCGTCATTATGTTGCCCAAGGCGGGAAAGAATATCCTGAAGCCGGAGAGCTATCGGCCGATCACTCTGCTGCCGACAGTCTCCAAGGTGTTCGAAGCACTCCTGCTGCGACATCTCCAGCACCACCTGACGCCACGCCCGGAGCAATTTGGGTTTCGGGCGGAGCACAGCACGACGCTCCAGCTGTCGAGGGTACTGCACCACCTCGCAGCTGCACACAACAAGAAGGAATACGGGGTGGCAGTATTCCTCGACATGGAGAAGGCCTTCGACCGTGTGTGGCACGACGGCCTCATTTATAAGATAGCCACCACCGACGCGCCCCGTCGCGTCGTACAGGTGGTCTCTAACTTTCTCTCTAACAGGACATTCAGAGTGGTGGTCGACGGGGCGCTATCCGGTGCCCGGCCGGTGCTCGCGGGTGTGCCGCAGGGCAGCTGTCTATCGCCGGCGTGTTACTCACGCTACACCGACGACATCCCCACTACCTCGGAGGCAATGCTCGCGCTGTACGCAGACGACGCCGCGTACATTACTACGTCGCTCAATGCGAAGTACGCGGCCGTCAAGATGCAGCGCGCGCTAGAGCTGCTTCCCGAGTGGCTGTCGAAGTGGCGGCTGTCGGTGAACGTGGGTAAGACGCAGGCGATTATCACCGGATACTCGCACCTCCCACCACTCTTGAGACTACAAGGAGCCGACATCGCGTGGTCCCCCTCGGTCAAGTACCTGGGGGTGACCATCGATCGTCGACTCACAATGGGGCCGCACGTCCGCTCGGTCGCCGCACGGGGTAGGGTCGCCCGCCACCTGCTCAAACCAGTGCTCTCGTCCCGCATCCCGGCGCGCGTCAAGTTGGGCGTGTACAAGCTGTACATACGCCCAATCTTGACGTACGCCGCACCGGCATGGTTCGCTCTCACAAGCGAGTCGAGCCGAAAGAAGCTCCGCGCGCAGCAACACCTAGCGCTGCGGACCATAGTTGACGCTCCTCGCTGTGTGAGGAACCATGTCATCCAGCGCGACCTCGGGATTGAGAGCCTGGATGAGTTTGTGCGGCGCCTCGCGAAGGGAATGTTCGCGCGTGCCGACGCATCGGCCTGGCCGCATATCCAGGACATTGCGCCCTGGCACGCGCGCCCCCCCGACGCGAAACCCTTGCCCCGCGACCTGGTAGCGGACGACGACCCCACTCCACCGGATTGACGCCTCTAGTGAGCCGCACCCAGGTTACACGCGGCTCACTAGACACAACTGAACTCCACATACATAATATACATTCGCTATGTAACGTGTGCTAAGTTAATATAGGCGCGTTACGTAGCGTACACAGACAGTCACCACTGTACAGACGCCAAACTCACACGTGTATGCGCAGCGCGGGCCGCGATACACGTAGACACCGGGCGGTGTTACACAATACAATACCGCCCCCACACACACGACTGCTCTTTAGCCCGGAACGTAACCGGCTGGCTCTGGAAACGGGACGGGCGGGAGCAATACACCCATATTCTGTAGGAGCGTCGAGTCGGCACCTCCGTCGCTGGTCGTCCCCCGCCGGGCCTCCCCCAGGTAACTGGGGGTCTCACCTGGCGGGGACAGACCGCCGAGGTGTCGTGAAGATAGCGGCGCTGTGAGTCGGCGCCGCGGCGCGCCTACAGAAAAACACATTGCAATCACTCACACGGGCGCGCGCAACTCACGCGCGCCCGACAGGCTACAAGCCTATTAGAGCAAACAAGAGGAGGGGCCCGTAGTTACGGGCCACCGCATAGCGCTCTGCGGCCGGGGGGCAAAGCCCCGGTACCGCTCGCCTCGCCCCCTTACGGGGGCGACGCGATCTCTACAATCGGTGCCGTTTTATACTGCGACTGAACTCCGTTTCGGTAGCACGTGTACTCGACAAATTCCATAATGCCGCCCAAGACAAGTGGTAAAGCCGCCAAGAAGTCTGGCAAAGCCCAGAAGAACATCTCTAAGACCGACAAGAAGAAGAAGAAGCACAAGAGGAAGGAGAGTTACGCCATCTACATCTATAAGGTGTTGAAGCAGGTGCACCCCGACACCGGTATCTCCAGCAAGGCCATGTCCATCATGAACTCGTTCGTGAACGACATCTTCGAGCGTATCGCCGCCGAAGCTTCCCGTCTCGCCCACTACAACAAGAGATCGACCATCACGTCCAGGGAGGTGCAGACGTCCGTCAGGCTCCTGCTGCCCGGCGAGCTCGCCAAGCACGCCGTCAGTGAAGGCACCAAGGCCGTCACCAAATACACCAGCTCCAAGTGAGCGGTCGATCGGTCGGTAGGCTAACAAAGAGCCGCCGACGACGCTCCGTCTCAACGCCGCCTCGTGTCTGTGTACAGTGTTAAACCCAGTGCGGCTTGTTCGTGTGTCTTGTTGTCTGTGGTGCGTGTTAATTGTGTTAGTGTCATCGTATTGTGCATACATACATATATACACATAAGCACCTACCCGCTGTGCGTGTCTATGTCATGTATGTACGTACGAGACGCGCATGATGCACGTGCTACGAGCAAACCACGACAAACGTCTGGACGCGCACGCACACCGCGGGATGGCAGGAGTAAAAACAAAAGGCCCTTTTCAGGGCCACAAATATGTTCATGTGATAAATTCACGTTTCTTTAAATTTGAATACAGTCAAAACGTTACTATATTTACATACACACCTACACCTACCTACCTACATAGCTAGCTAGCTAGCTAGCTATACATACAAAGTCACTTACTTGCTACTCTTACCGCTTTGACAGTACGTACGGTACGGCTGCTCCTGCTTACGTACACTTATCTAAGTAAATTGGAATGAAGACATAACAGGCATTCAGGGTTATTTAGTCTATCTATGATCTACCTACTCGGGTACCTACCTACCTACCTACCTACCTACCTACCTACTTACTTACTTACTTACTTACTTACTTACTTACTAACTTTACAAATGCATCAATAAATAAATAAATAAATACAACATGCACAACAAACGATAGCATATTGATATTGAGATGATGCAAGTACAACATGATTGAGTGAGTACTGTTTAAAGTTCCACATCTTAAAAACATAATTATTAATAATAACAACACACATAGTACGGATAGTATAGTTTCTCAATGAATATGACAATGATTTATTTTTATTTTATTTTTATTTTTTTTCATTATTTTTATTCTACACCAATAAACTGGTGTATTTTCACCTAAAAGTGATGCAGTCACAACTTTGCTAGGTACTAGGTACATAACTTACTTTATTATTATGTTAGAAAAATAATATTTTAGTTAGCTAATTGTACTAAAGATGGCGCACAGGGAGCCGCGCGCGCACTCGCTCCTGCCTGCCGGTCGGTCGCTCGCTACGTTGCCTCAGTATAAATATCCGGAACGCGCGCCGGCGGTTTTTATTCTCTCTCGTACGTTCGAACTGCGCGCACGTCCGTTGCGTGTATTTTGACTGTTGATTTGATTATTATTTTATCTCTCGTTCCGTGTTAACAATGGCGCGTACTAAGCAGACCGCTCGTAAATCCACCGGTGGTAAGGCCCCGAGGAAACAGCTCGCCACCAAGGCTGCGCGCAAGAGCGCACCGGCCACCGGTGGCGTTAAGAAACCCCATCGCTACAGGCCCGGCACTGTGGCCCTCCGTGAGATTCGTCGCTACCAGAAGAGTACCGAACTGCTGATCCGCAAGCTTCCGTTCCAGCGTCTCGTGCGTGAGATCGCACAGGACTTCAAGACCGATCTCCGTTTCCAGAGCTCCGCTGTTATGGCGCTGCAGGAGGCTAGCGAAGCTTACCTCGTCGGTCTCTTCGAAGACACCAACTTGTGCGCTATCCACGCGAAGCGCGTCACCATCATGCCCAAGGACATCCAGTTGGCGCGCAGGATCAGAGGCGAACGCGCTTAAACTGCTGACGTCACACAATACACATCGCCCTACGACACTATGACTGCCTTCGTGCAGTGCAGCGTGTCTGTGGCTGTGGCTGTGCGTTAACATAAAAGGCCCTTTTCAGGGCCACAATATGTATCAGATTATTAAATGTTTCTTTATATCAGACGTCACAAAAAACGTTCCCTACCTACCTACCTAAACCTACCACACACTATGGTCCGCTTATGGCGCTTATGCAACGAACGAGTACCTATAATAATTTTACATTACAATGAATATAATCGAGAGAAGTACGTACATACATACATACATACTTACAAACAATGATATACTTACCCAGAGAGACTTCGATTCATTATATCTATTTGTAATAAGTAGTCCTTTTAATAGACGATACCTTACATATTACATGGGCGAGTCAAAACATACTTCTTGTCGGTGTACTAGGGACACACAATATATTTTTTTACAATTTCATACCTATAAAGTATAGTAGTAGTGTCTATCATCGGCTACGATCGTTATTATGCATTTTTGATTTACCTACCTACTATCTATCGAGTAAACTATATAGCGGCGATGTCACGGTATTTAAAAAAATATATATATTAACGTACATAATTATATATATATATATATTTTTTTATTGGTATTGGAACTGAAATTTTAAATAACTTTTATTAAAAGTTTTGTTTAGTAGCTGTACTGTACCTAAATGCTATTTTACGAAACAACTGAGAAACATCGTACAACCGACCAACCAGCGACGAGCGTCAGCTCACCTCTCCCCGCGCACCTCCCGTTTCGGTCTCCCCGCCCGCTGAGTTCTGCGGTTCAGTATAAATATAAGTAGATCTCGCCTGGAAAAATCACTCTCACCGTTTGGCTCTCGCCGCGTGCGGTCGTGTTCAGTGCGCTCCGTTCCCGGTCTAGTGCCCCTCGCTGTCGCTCTCGTTGCGTTTACGTAACGGCTCTCTAGTAGTCGCCCCGACTACACCCGATCTTTTGATTAATTGATTAATTTCAATTAATCGAATACAAGATCGCTCCAACTGCCTTTTTCAAGGCATATTTCTTAACGTATAGTTATCGTTAGAGTCACTAGGCCCCTTCTGGGCTAAAACCTCAGTTTCGAGGTCCTCGGTGGAAACCTAACTGGTGCCAACGAAACCGAGTGGGGTGTTGACCCAATCACACCCGCCGAACCCCTTCAGGGCTAGGCAGTCAATTGGACGGGTCCCAATTTCCGGCCTTGGGGGGTCTCCTAGTCGGGGTTGGATGACAGTTTTCCTTCCACAGCTCTTCACACTGGTGTCTTTAGGGTGTCTACCCTTCGCGCCAGTATAGCATAGTCCCGTCGCACAATAAGACTGGCGACGGGTTCCAAGCTTAGGTCGTTCCGTTAGGCTTAGGTCACCTCCCTGTTTACACCCGACAGGGAGGGTATAGGGCACACACCCCCGGGCCCGTCCACCCGGGGCTAGGAATAGGGAACACACTCCCCACTATTTTACGGATTTAATCCGTCCCCCAACCCCTACTATGGCAGAATCTGCCATAGTTAACTTTATCAAAGAGGTCCTCCTCAAGGACCCCGATTTTCATGCCAAATATGGCAAAACACTGGCTGCTATGCAGCTCATCTCCCCCTCCCCAGTCGGCGATTCGAGTTCACTCGATGAGCCGGCTAACTCTCCAGTGTCCATGGACACCGAAGAGGCTTCGGGCAAACGCGCCCATGACTCCACAGACGAGGACTCACCATCCATCACAGAGTCCTCCTCCTCCCAGTCCTCTGACGACGACGGCTTCACCGTCGCGTCAAACAAAAATAAAAGGAAAAAGAAGAAAGCCTCTTCTCTTCCTTTAATTAAAAAAACAGCGGTCCCTACATCGGCCGCTACCCCCGCCCCCGCCTCCCTGGCCTCACGCGCCGCTACCCCCACCCCGACCGCCCCGCGGACCTCCCGCGCCGCTTCCCCCACCCCGCCCGCTAGCCACAGCGCCGGCGCCACTACTTCCGCCCCAAGGAAGATACCCCCTCCACCCCCTGTGTTCATTCAGGACAAAGGGAAATGGACCGACGTTTCGAAGTGGTGCACCGATCTAAAAATCGGTTTCACCACCGCTAAATCTACCCAACAGGGTATTAAAGTCTCAGTCCCTACGTCCAAGGACTACAGAGACCTCACCCGCGTACTCCGGCAGAGAGGTGTGTCTTTTCACACCTACTCCCTCCCGGAGGAACGCCAAACCAGAGTCGTCATCCGCAGGGTTCCTAAAGAAATCCCTGTAGAGGACATTAAGGCGGACCTCGAGGCACAAAACATCCCTGTGTCCGACGTCCACCGCATGCACCGCGCCAGAGGTCAAGTCGCATTCGACATGATCCTCGTAGTCTGTCCCCCTGTAGAGGGGCTTAAGCACCACCCCATCTTCTCACTGAAGGCTATCTGTGGTCTCACAGGCCTTCTCATCGAAAAACCCCGCAAGAGCGGGGTCGTAGGGCAATGCCACCGTTGCCAACTATATGGCCACTCCCAGGCTCACTGCCACGCCAAACCCAGGTGCGTCAAGTGCCTGGGCGAACATGGCACATCAGACTGTCCCCGTCCCAAAGACCGTTCCCTATGCACGGAACCCCCCAGCTGCGTCCTCTGCGGCGAATCCGGGCACCCAGCCAACTATCGTGGCTGCCCTAAGGCCCCCAAATCATCTTCTTCCAAACTGGCTAAGCGTGCAGACGCCCGCCAGCAAAGGGAATCCCCGTCCCAGAACCCCCCGTCCCAGCTCCCCGAGAGACTAAGCCCCCAAAGGCCTAGTCCTTGGAACCAGCTGAACCACCAGAGAGCTTTTCCTGCTCTCATGGCAGCCTCTCAGCCACCTCCCTCCCCCGCCCCCGCCAGGGTGGACCCCCGATTATGCCCCCCCGCGCTACAAGCTGTGGCCGCCAAGGCTCCCACCCCCGCTACTAAAGCGGCTCCCGCCGCTTCAGCCCCCTCTCCTCCCACCAACTCTACCCCGCCAGCAGGTCTCGATCCGTTCAACGTGATCAGCAGTACCTTCCTGACCTTCCTCACTCCCCGTGCCAAGCAAATGGCACAAGAGATCACCGCTGCAAAAGCCTCCGGCGATCTCTTCCGCATACAGGCGATTTACAACGCGTACCCTGAGATTACGCAAGCCCTAGTGTCCTTTGTCTCTAAACCGTAATGGATAAAGACAATATCACGCGAACGAAACCCCGATCCCTCAAATTGGCATCCTTCAATGCCAATGGCCTCCCACAACAAAGAGCCGAGATCGCCACCTTCCTCCGCGATCATCAAATTGATATTCTTCTCGTTCAAGAGACTTTCCTCAAACATCACCACCGTAGCCCTGGTATTGCGAACTATCGAATTGTTCGTAATGACAGGACGAGATGCCACAAAGGCGGCACTCTAATCTATTATAAAAAGGCTCTATACTGCATTCCTATGGATCCTCCCCCCCTCTCACGAATTGAAGTGTCCATCTGCCGTCTAGGCATGTCAGGCCATCAGCCGATCACCCTAGTGTCGGCTTACCTCCCTCCCCAACAAGGCACAGAAGACCCACAGGTTCTGTCTGACGACATTTCCATCCTTCTTGGTTTGAGCGACTCTGTTATCATAGCGGGTGACCTCAACGCCAAACACCCTGCTTGGAACAGTGTCACGACCAATAGCAGAGGCAAACACCTCTTCAACCTCTGTCCCTTACTCAACTTCGATGTCATTGGACCTATGTTTCCCACTCACTTTCCCCATGACCCCAACCACACCCCAGACGTCCTGGACGTGGGGCTCCTGAAAAATGTCAACCTACGGCTAGACACTATAGAAGTGGTTCATGAGCTTACCTCAGACCACCGACCTATCATCTTTCGGTTGGCCCCTCGCACCGGCCTCACTGACCCCGACCTACCCCCCCAGACAAAAGTGGTAACGGACTGGAGGAAAGTAAGGGTTTCCCTGAACTCCACCACATCCCCCCACTTAGACACCATCCCCGGTCATTTCACCTCTATCGCAGACACGACGGCCGCGATCGACTCATTCACGGAACACGTACGGTCAGTCATGAACGATTGTTCTAGGGAGATTCCAGCGGCGGACGACCGTCGCTGGAAGCTGCCTGACGACGTACGTGAACTGCTGAATGAGAAGAACGCGGCTGTCCGTGCCTACAGCAACTTCCCCTGCAGTGCTAACAAAGCCCATATGCGTTACTTACAGCGTTCTGTTAAGTCGCGTATATCGGAGTGGCGTGAAGCTAGCTGGGACAAGATGCTAAGCGAACTAGAGCCCACTCACCTGGCCTTCTGGGACCTTCAGAGGAAACTCAGATCCAAAGAAGTAGTCTCCATACCACCTTTGGTCCGCCCTGACAAAACCATCGCCTTCGACGACGATGAAAAGGCCGAGTGTCTAGCCATCAGCCTCGAAGCTCAATGCTCTCCCAGCACTCAACCAGTAGACCAAGCTCACCTCTTGCAGGTCGATGCGGAAGTCGAACGTAGAGTCTCCCTCCCGCCAGTCGAAGACCCTGATGATCCTCTGCCTCCCGTCACTCCAGACGAAGTGCAGGATATAATCAAGGGTCTCAAACCCAGAAAGGCCCCCGGTTCAGACGGGATCACCAATAAGGTGATCCAGCTCCTCCCTGCCCCTCTGATATTGCTACTGGCCACCATCTTCAATGGCGCTATGAGCAACAACCTTTTCCCACAATCGTGGAAAGAAGCCACCGTCATTGGCATCCATAAGCCCGGAAAGTCCAGGTCTGAACCGACGAGTTACCGTCCCATTAGTCTGCTCAAAGTCCTTGGTAAGATCTACGAGAGGCTTATTTATAAGCGACTCAGATCCTACGCTGAAAACAAGGGCCTCATTCCCGACGAGCAATTTGGTTTTCGAACCCAACACTCCTGTGTCCAACAAGTCCACCGCATCACCGAACATATCCACTACGGATTTTGTCGCGGTATGATGACTGGTGTTATCTACTTCGACATAGCGAAAGCGTTCGACAAAGTCTGGCACAATGGCTTAATATATAAGCTGTACCAACTCGGTGTGCCAGACCGGCTCGTTCTCATCCTACGGGACTTTCTGTCGAACCGCACCTTCCGCTATAAAATCGAAGGAGCTCTCTCGCCCCCCCACCCCATCAAAGCAGGAGTCCCCCAGGGCTCTGTACTTGCCCCCCTCTTATTCTCGCTGTACACTAGCGATATACCTAGAGACGCTAAGTCCCAACTGGCTCTGTTCGCAGACGACACAGCCATCTACTACACCGGCCGCAGCCATATCCAACTACGGCTCCGTCTCCAAACAGCAGTCAACAAGCTGGCTGCCTGGTTTAGGAAATGGCGTATCGAGGTAAATCCTGATAAAAGCCAAGCTGTCCTCTATAGGAAAGTTAGACGCCTTCTCACCCCACCTCCACCTATCACCATGTTTGGCAAGCCGATCCCCTGGGAAAAGCGAGCTAAATACCTAGGTGTCATCCTAGATCAAAATCTCACCTTCAGAGAGCACATAAAGTCGGCCCGTTCGCGAGCCGCTTTCGCTCTCAGCTGTCTCCACTCCGTCCTCAATGCACGCAGTAAGCTGTCACTAAAGTGCAAAATGCGCCTGTACACGGCGTGTATCCGTCCCATAATGACCTATGCTTGTGTAGTCTTCGCACAAGCTAGGCCCAGCTATATCCATAGGATGCAGACCCTCCAAAACCGCTTCCTCCGCAAGGCCACAAACTCCCCTTGGTTCGTTCGTAATGAGATCCTCCATGTTGATCTCAAAATCCCCACTATCCAGCAGTTCATGAAACGCCTTTCCAAGCGTTTCTTTGACTCAGCCGCTAAACACCGCAACCCTCTGGTGGTAGCGGCCGCAAACTACATCCCCTCCAAAATTAGTAAAGTTCGCCGCCCAAGGCATGCTCTCGTAGACCCCGACGACCCCATAACCCTCCTCCAAGAGTGTGATAGGGCCACCAGTACAGTACGTAGAATTAGAAAACCGTCATTCCGACCTCGCCGCCGAGGTCCCTCGCGACCGCGCCCCCGAGTAAATTGCCCTCCCCGTCCCTTGCCCGCAGAAGTGCCAGCCCGCGCCGTAGCTGAGCCTGTAGTTTTAAATTCCCCGACTGCGACCTCTGAGTTTGTTTCGGCCTTTCTTCTCAGAGATAGTCCTAGGAAACGCCGCGCTCATCAAAGCATTAACAATACCGATTCGATCCAGCCTGTCCCTTTGCTGCCCTCTCCCAGCGACGACCTAAGCCGAGGTCCGTACCCCACAGGGGGTGCCCTTAGCGTGCAGTCGCTTAATTCTAGTTAGTTTTTAAGCCCTGGCTGGAGGCTTTAAGTTTACTTAAGGCATCCACAGGATAGTCCGGTTAAGTAGTTATGACCTTTAAGGTCAACTACGAGATGCCATACACAAAAAAAAAAAAAAAAAAAAAAAAAAAAAAAAAAAAAAAAAAAAAAAAAAAAAAAAAAAAAAAAAAAAAAAAAAAAACCTGGAAAAATATACCAGTCGCTCGCGTCGTTCGTGTGCGCGCACCCGTGCTGTTATTATTATCGTGTTTTTTTGAAACCCCACTGCAAAGAAGATGACCGGTCGCGGTAAGGGAGGAAAGGGTCTGGGAAAAGGAGGAGCCAAGCGTCACAGGAAGGTACTTCGTGATAACATCCAAGGTATCACGAAGCCCGCCATCCGTCGTCTGGCTCGCAGAGGCGGCGTGAAACGTATCTCCGGTCTGATCTACGAAGAGACTCGCGGTGTGCTTAAAGTGTTCCTAGAGAACGTCATTCGCGACGCTGTCACTTACACCGAGCACGCCAAGAGGAAGACCGTCACCGCCATGGACGTCGTCTACGCTCTGAAGCGCCAGGGTCGCACCCTGTACGGTTTCGGCGGTTAAACACCTGCATTCCCCGCGTGTACGTGTTGCCTGCGCAACCAGCTCTGCATACTGTGGTGGACGTGTGTGTGTTGTGTTTGTTGTGAACATAATCATACCGTTCGACCATGCGTATATAGACGCGCACTTAAAAAAAGGCCCTTTTCAGGGCCGCATATGATTCGATACCATTAAATATGTTTCTTTACTGGAATTGTCTAAAAAACGTACCTCTACATACATACATACATACATACACAATACAATACATACCTACCTACCTACCTACCTACCTACCTACCTACCTTACCTACCTACCTACCTACCTACCTACTTACTTACTTACTACTCCTCATCATAAGTACCACCACCACCGGACATACATACTATTATTATGTACTGCGAGTGACAAGAAAGAAAGACAGACAGACAGACGTTCATTACCTACTCACAGTAATACGTACTTAGGTTTTGGAGTTACCTCTACGAGATGGGGTGAATATGAATGAACCACCGTAATTATTATAATATTGTAAATAAGTCAGTTTTATTGTTAGTCTTAAAATTGAAATAAATACTTAAATACATATACGACATAATAATTAATGATGCCCTTGCTTATGTTGGTACATACATAACATACTACACGCGCTAAGTTGACGTTTGTTCTACGCGTGAAAAGCCCATCGCCACTGCCCCACTGAACTGGAGCCGAGGTGTATACTGGAATTGAAAAAAATAAAAGCATAACATTAGTAGACCATAATATTCAATACTTACCACCTACCTACTTACGTGTTGTTTCTTGTGTAGAACATCTACCTAGCTAGGTACCTATTCGTTTGATCGCCCCTCGGTGCGCGTGCCGTTTGTTGTTTATGTGGATGTTCGATGTCGTTTTTGTGTGATGATTATTATTGCAATTTCGCTCTCGGACGGATGTTATGTTTATTATTTCGCGTATATATATATTATTCTTTACTAGTCGTTAGTTATTATTATTTCATTATACACGTACCTCCTACTAACTCACCGTCTGAAGAGAGTATAGAGCCAACACGCACGGACGCGACGGGGGACAGCAGCATCCGCGCCCGCCCGAGTACCTACGCGCGCTATTGTCTATTTACACATTGTTTAATACGCTCTCTGATGCGAATGCACCAATCTACTGTACACTGTCAACTCTTCGAAGGGCACTCTCGTATTTTAATATCACTAGATATTAATAGGTTGCACGTCCTGGACGTAGTCGTCCGTCCTTAGCGGTTCGGCGCTCGCGGTGTTTTACGACGCTTCACTTTTAGGTCGATAATACCTTCGCGAGACTGTGTGATATCGACGGAGTCCTGTTACCACACAAGCTCGATATCCTCCTAGTTGACGCGTCGACGTTTATCGGCACCAACTATCACTTTTATAGAGAAAATAACGTTTTGAACACGACCCGACCTACGCTTCGTACGCAGTCGTCAAAATAAAACACCGCCACCGGCCGAACGATCGCCTCACGCTCCCCGAATTCGCACACCCGCATCGTCAACTTCATGACCTATCCGAAACTGTAACACTACCTCCCGCCAAGGGCCGTTAACCATTCTTTTTATTTATTTTATTAGATACGTGTTAGTGAAAACTTTCAAGCGTTCATACGAGAAAACGTCCCGCGACATCACGGCGCTCGTTACGGTAAAGTTTCGCCGTGCTTAAGCGTACGTATACGAAACTCGTGAAACCTATAAGTGGCGACATCTGAGTCTTACTCTATATTATTATTGTATTCAGTGTGTTGTTGTTTTAACTAAAAATAATGGCAGACACCGCAGTTGCTACCGAGGCTCCAGCGCCCGCTACACCAGCGAAGAAGCAGGCGAGACAGGCCGGCGGCGCCGGTGCCGCGAAGAAACCGAAGGCGAAGCCTACCCATCCCAAAACATCTGAGATGGTCACCAACGCCATCAAGGAGATGAAGGAGCGCAGCGGATCTTCCCTGCAGGCGATCAAGAAGTACATCGCCGCGCAGTACAAGGTCGACGCGGAGAAACTGGCTCCGTTCATCAGGAAATACCTGAAGAGCGCCGTCGAATCTGGGGCACTGATCCAGACCAAGGGCAAGGGTGCCTCCGGTTCCTTCAAGCTCGAGTCGAAATCGTCCGCGTCCAAGAAACCCGCCGGCGCAGCTGGCAAGGCCGCCGGCAAGGCGCCCGCCGCCGCCGCCGCGAAGACGAAGAAGGCGACCGCCTCTGCGGCCGGCGCCAAGACCAAGAAGGCAGCAGCCGCCGCCGCGGCCGCCTCTGCCGCCTCCGGCTCACCTTCAAAGTCCAAGGCATCGGCCGCCGCCGCCGCCAAGGACAAGAAGGCCGCCGCCGCTAAGAAGAAGCCGGCACCCAAGAAGGCCGCCGCCCCCGCTAAGGCGAAGGGAGGCGCCGCTCCCAAAGCTAAGAAGACAGCGAAGCCGCCAACCAAGAAACCTAAAGCGCCTAAACCCAAGAAGGCCGCGGCTACACCCAAGTCAAAGCCGGCAGCCAAGAAAGCGTCCGCCGCTAAGAAGTAAGCTACGGTCGCATTCGCGTTACACCGGCGACGGCGACGACGACGACGACAGCGCGCCGCAGAGTCGGCTGACCAGACCACTACACCGCCATCAATACATACACGCTACAACAAGAACAACAACAACAACAATGTGATAGTGTGTGACAAATGTGCGTGCGCGTCTTACCTACTGCATCATCATACGTAAAATAATACATCATGATACACTGTGTAGTAGAGAGAGGCGCGCGCGTGCTTTGTGTTGTGCGTCTGTTTTCATCATCGTCCAACCGCGCGCGCGCAGTACGTACGCGTCTATCGTCCTCGGGTAGAGGAGGGTGCGAAACGCGCTCGACGTGTCTCGAGCTGAGCTCGTCCGACCAACGATTCATCAGAAGCAGCAGCAGCAAGCAACTGAAGAAACCACAGACGGCGGCACCGAGATGCATAGCGCGCGTGCATGCGCTCACCGCACCAAAAAGCCCTTTTCAGGGCTAACAATACTTTCATGAATATGAACAATATTCGTTTCTCTAACACAGACGAGTCAAAACGTTGTAAAATAATAACATACACACACACACGAAATACATTACCTACTATCTAGGTAGGAAATAGAATGAAAGAAAGAAAGAAAGAAAGAAAAGTTAATTACGTAGTTAAATAAATAGTGACCTATTTAGATACATATAGATACATACAAAACATAAATACGTTACAACATGATACATACAATTTCCCATCTCCACTCACACTATGTTATTTATTCTTGAGGAACCTTACAGTCTAATAGCTATGTAAAGGTATGCAATGTAGGTACATACAATATCTTACTAGGGAAAAGAAAGGAAATGTATGTAATGGTTTAGGTTAGTCTAGTAAAAAATAAGTGAAAATCGTATTGGTTGGTTTTCACTTTAAGTAGTCAGTTTTTTTTTTTTTTTTTATTTATATACCTATTAATTTAGAGGGAGAGAAAAAAAAAAATGCAGTCCATAAAATTCTGCTAAATATCTCTACCCACCCCGTATCCCGTATCCATGGTACAGTGTACGCTTGCGCGTTTTGTGAATAATAGTTTCGTTTGCCGCGTACCCCTCCCACTGACACAGCTGCGCGGTGCGACTATAAATACTGCCACTTTGAATTTTCGTGGCATTTACAATCAGATTCTGTCGGCGCGCGCACTGTTGTACGCGTGTTTCGTTATTTTCGTGAGTTGTTATATAAACAAATCCTTCAATTATGTCTGGTCGCGGTAAAGGTGGCAAGGTGAAGGGAAAGGCAAAGTCCCGTTCCAACCGTGCTGGTCTCCAGTTCCCCGTGGGTCGTATTCACAGGCTGCTGCGTAACGGAAACTACGCCGAGCGCGTGGGTGCCGGCGCTCCCGTCTACTTGGCCGCCGTGATGGAGTATCTGGCTGCTGAGGTCCTCGAGTTGGCCGGCAACGCCGCGAGAGACAACAAGAAGACCAGGATCATCCCGCGTCATCTTCAATTGGCCATCCGCAACGACGAGGAGTTGAACAAGCTGCTCTCCGGTGTCACGATCGCTCAAGGTGGTGTGCTGCCGAACATCCAGGCCGTGCTACTGCCCAAGAAGACCGAGAAGAAGGCTTAAACGTGGTGCCGCGACGTGTCTGAACGTGGTGCTTCGTGCGAGTGCTGCCCGCACGCGTACTTCGATATAATATTTATGTCTATTTCCTATGCATAAATCTATTATGTCGGTTGCGCGATGCTCTCCGCTCGTATGCATTCAAAACAAAAGGCCCTTTTCAGGGCCACAATATGATTCGTCAAATATAATAACAAAGACAGTTTCTTTAACGGTGTTGTCGTCAAACAAAAACGTACCTACCTACCTACCTACCTACCTACCTACCTAAACCTTACTTACTACAAGTAAAACTATAATGTACACATATTATCCCTCTTCTAATGTTGAGTTAATTATGTAGGTACACACAGTCTAAAATAAATGAGCTGTAAAGTACAAAATAATGCTGTCGGTATGTATAATTATACATAAGTAAGTATAACAGAAATTATTCTGGCTACGATGGTGTTTCATACATCACGATAACAATGTTTGTTTACATAAATAAAACAACATAGAACTGTTGCTTGAGCACGAATAGGTTTCGATACCTTTAATAATTATTACTTACCTATCTTATTCAATATTACATACATACATACATACATACATACATACATTACATACATACATATTTACTTACTTACTTACTTACTTACTTACTTACTTACTTACTTACTTACAAGATAGAAAATGTTAGAACAGTTAGTAACTTTAGATAGGTTAGTAACCTAAAAAAAAAAAAGGTTTTTTTTTTTGTTTATTTATTTATTATTAATCTAAAATCTAATAGGACTAGAATAAGTTTTGTTTTTTTTTTTTTGTTTTACATTTTCTATAATGACGAACGAACATAAGCGTCACCCCGCTCCCTTTTGCTACCTCCCGGGCATCCCCTCTCCCCGCGCTCGATCTACACTCTGGCTTAGGAGCGTTGTGATTGGTCCGCCGCTGCGTCGAATTTCTCACCGCTTGCCGCAACTGTGAGCCGCGAGGGCGCATTATAAATACGACTTCTCTCTACGGTGCCGTTTTATACTGCGACTGAACTCCGTTTCGGTAGCACGTGTACTCGACAAATTCCATAATGCCGCCCAAGACAAGTGGTAAAGCCGCCAAGAAGTCTGGCAAAGCCCAGAAGAACATCTCTAAGACCGACAAGAAGAAGAAGAAGCACAAGAGGAAGGAGAGTTACGCCATCTACATCTATAAGGTGTTGAAGCAGGTGCACCCCGACACCGGTATCTCCAGCAAGGCCATGTCCATCATGAACTCGTTCGTGAACGACATCTTCGAGCGTATCGCCGCCGAAGCTTCCCGTCTCGCCCACTACAACAAGAGATCGACCATCACGTCCAGGGAGGTGCAGACGTCCGTCAGGCTCCTGCTGCCCGGCGAGCTCGCCAAGCACGCCGTCAGTGAAGGCACCAAGGCCGTCACCAAATACACCAGCTCCAAGTGAGCGGTCGATCGGTCGGTAGGCTAACAAAGAGCCGCCGACGACGCTCCGTCTCAACGCCGCCTCGTGTCTGTGTACAGTGTTAAACCCAGTGCGGCTTGTTCGTGTGTCTTGTTGTCTGTGGTGCGTGTTAATTGTGTTAGTGTCATCGTATTGTGCATACATACATATATACACATAAGCACCTACCCGCTGTGCGTGTCTATGTCATGTATGTACGTACGAGACGCGCATGATGCACGTGCTACGAGCAAACCACGACAAACGTCTGGACGCGCACGCACACCGCGGGATGGCAGGAGTAAAAACAAAAGGCCCTTTTCAGGGCCACAAATATGTTCATGTGATAAATTCACGTTTCTTTAAATTTGAATACAGTCAAAACGTTACTATATTTACATACACACCTACACCTACCTACCTACATAGCTAGCTAGCTAGCTAGCTATACATACAAAGTCACTTACTTGCTACTCTTACCGCTTTGACAGTACGTACGGTACGGCTGCTCCTGCTTACGTACACTTATCTAAGTAAATTGGAATGAAGACATAACAGGCATTCAGGGTTATTTAGTCTATCTATGATCTACCTACTCGGGTACCTACCTACCTACCTACCTACCTACCTACCTACTTACTTACTTACTTACTTACTTACTTACTTACTAACTTTACAAATGCATCAATAAATAAATAAATAAATACAACATGCACAACAAACGATAGCATATTGATATTGAGATGATGCAAGTACAACATGATTGAGTGAGTACTGTTTAAAGTTCCACATCTTAAAAACATAATTATTAATAATAACAACACACATAGTACGGATAGTATAGTTTCTCAATGAATATGACAATGATTTATTTTTATTTTATTTTTATTTTTTTTCATTATTTTTATTCTACACCAATAAACTGGTGTATTTTCACCTAAAAGTGATGCAGTCACAACTTTGCTAGGTACTAGGTACATAACTTACTTTATTATTATGTTAGAAAAATAATATTTTAGTTAGCTAATTGTACTAAAGATGGCGCACAGGGAGCCGCGCGCGCACTCGCTCCTGCCTGCCGGTCGGTCGCTCGCTACGTTGCCTCAGTATAAATATCCGGAACGCGCGCCGGCGGTTTTTATTCTCTCTCGTACGTTCGAACTGCGCGCACGTCCGTTGCGTGTATTTTGACTGTTGATTTGATTATTATTTTATCTCTCGTTCCGTGTTAACAATGGCGCGTACTAAGCAGACCGCTCGTAAATCCACCGGTGGTAAGGCCCCGAGGAAACAGCTCGCCACCAAGGCTGCGCGCAAGAGCGCACCGGCCACCGGTGGCGTTAAGAAACCCCATCGCTACAGGCCCGGCACTGTGGCCCTCCGTGAGATTCGTCGCTACCAGAAGAGTACCGAACTGCTGATCCGCAAGCTTCCGTTCCAGCGTCTCGTGCGTGAGATCGCACAGGACTTCAAGACCGATCTCCGTTTCCAGAGCTCCGCTGTTATGGCGCTGCAGGAGGCTAGCGAAGCTTACCTCGTCGGTCTCTTCGAAGACACCAACTTGTGCGCTATCCACGCGAAGCGCGTCACCATCATGCCCAAGGACATCCAGTTGGCGCGCAGGATCAGAGGCGAACGCGCTTAAACTGCTGACGTCACACAATACACATCGCCCTACGACACTATGACTGCCTTCGTGCAGTGCAGCGTGTCTGTGGCTGTGGCTGTGCGTTAACATAAAAGGCCCTTTTCAGGGCCACAATATGTATCAGATTATTAAATGTTTCTTTATATCAGACGTCACAAAAAACGTTCCCTACCTACCTACCTAAACCTACCACACACTATGGTCCGCTTATGGCGCTTATGCAACGAACGAGTACCTATAATAATTTTACATTACAATGAATATAATCGAGAGAAGTACGTACATACATACATACATACTTACAAACAATGATATACTTACCCAGAGAGACTTCGATTCATTATATCTATTTGTAATAAGTAGTCCTTTTAATAGACGATACCTTACATATTACATGGGCGAGTCAAAACATACTTCTTGTCGGTGTACTAGGGACACACAATATATTTTTTTACAATTTCATACCTATAAAGTATAGTAGTAGTGTCTATCATCGGCTACGATCGTTATTATGCATTTTTGATTTACCTACCTACTATCTATCGAGTAAACTATATAGCGGCGATGTCACGGTATTTAAAAAAATATATATATTAACGTACATAATTATATATATATATATATTTTTTTATTGGTATTGGAACTGAAATTTTAAATAACTTTTATTAAAAGTTTTGTTTAGTAGCTGTACTGTACCTAAATGCTATTTTACGAAACAACTGAGAAACATCGTACAACCGACCAACCAGCGACGAGCGTCAGCTCACCTCTCCCCGCGCACCTCCCGTTTCGGTCTCCCCGCCCGCTGAGTTCTGCGGTTCAGTATAAATATAAGTAGATCTCGCCTGGAAAAATATACCAGTCGCTCGCGTCGTTCGTGTGCGCGCACCCGTGCTGTTATTATTATCGTGTTTTTTTGAAACCCCACTGCAAAGAAGATGACCGGTCGCGGTAAGGGAGGAAAGGGTCTGGGAAAAGGAGGAGCCAAGCGTCACAGGAAGGTACTTCGTGATAACATCCAAGGTATCACGAAGCCCGCCATCCGTCGTCTGGCTCGCAGAGGCGGCGTGAAACGTATCTCCGGTCTGATCTACGAAGAGACTCGCGGTGTGCTTAAAGTGTTCCTAGAGAACGTCATTCGCGACGCTGTCACTTACACCGAGCACGCCAAGAGGAAGACCGTCACCGCCATGGACGTCGTCTACGCTCTGAAGCGCCAGGGTCGCACCCTGTACGGTTTCGGCGGTTAAACACCTGCATTCCCCGCGTGTACGTGTTGCCTGCGCAACCAGCTCTGCATACTGTGGTGGACGTGTGTGTGTTGTGTTTGTTGTGAACATAATCATACCGTTCGACCATGCGTATATAGACGCGCACTTAAAAAAAGGCCCTTTTCAGGGCCGCATATGATTCGATACCATTAAATATGTTTCTTTACTGGAATTGTCTAAAAAACGTACCTCTACATACATACATACATACATACACAATACAATACATACCTACCTACCTACCTACCTACCTACCTACCTACCTTACCTACCTACCTACCTACCTACCTACTTACTTACTTACTACTCCTCATCATAAGTACCACCACCACCGGACATACATACTATTATTATGTACTGCGAGTGACAAGAAAGAAAGACAGACAGACAGACGTTCATTACCTACTCACAGTAATACGTACTTAGGTTTTGGAGTTACCTCTACGAGATGGGGTGAATATGAATGAACCACCGTAATTATTATAATATTGTAAATAAGTCAGTTTTATTGTTAGTCTTAAAATTGAAATAAATACTTAAATACATATACGACATAATAATTAATGATGCCCTTGCTTATGTTGGTACATACATAACATACTACACGCGCTAAGTTGACGTTTGTTCTACGCGTGAAAAGCCCATCGCCACTGCCCCACTGAACTGGAGCCGAGGTGTATACTGGAATTGAAAAAAATAAAAGCATAACATTAGTAGACCATAATATTCAATACTTACCACCTACCTACTTACGTGTTGTTTCTTGTGTAGAACATCTACCTAGCTAGGTACCTATTCGTTTGATCGCCCCTCGGTGCGCGTGCCGTTTGTTGTTTATGTGGATGTTCGATGTCGTTTTTGTGTGATGATTATTATTGCAATTTCGCTCTCGGACGGATGTTATGTTTATTATTTCGCGTATATATATATTATTCTTTACTAGTCGTTAGTTATTATTATTTCATTATACACGTACCTCCTACTAACTCACCGTCTGAAGAGAGTATAGAGCCAACACGCACGGACGCGACGGGGGACAGCAGCATCCGCGCCCGCCCGAGTACCTACGCGCGCTATTGTCTATTTACACATTGTTTAATACGCTCTCTGATGCGAATGCACCAATCTACTGTACACTGTCAACTCTTCGAAGGGCACTCTCGTATTTTAATATCACTAGATATTAATAGGTTGCACGTCCTGGACGTAGTCGTCCGTCCTTAGCGGTTCGGCGCTCGCGGTGTTTTACGACGCTTCACTTTTAGGTCGATAATACCTTCGCGAGACTGTGTGATATCGACGGAGTCCTGTTACCACACAAGCTCGATATCCTCCTAGTTGACGCGTCGACGTTTATCGGCACCAACTATCACTTTTATAGAGAAAATAACGTTTTGAACACGACCCGACCTACGCTTCGTACGCAGTCGTCAAAATAAAACACCGCCACCGGCCGAACGATCGCCTCACGCTCCCCGAATTCGCACACCCGCATCGTCAACTTCATGACCTATCCGAAACTGTAACACTACCTCCCGCCAAGGGCCGTTAACCATTCTTTTTATTTATTTTATTAGATACGTGTTAGTGAAAACTTTCAAGCGTTCATACGAGAAAACGTCCCGCGACATCACGGCGCTCGTTACGGTAAAGTTTCGCCGTGCTTAAGCGTACGTATACGAAACTCGTGAAACCTATAAGTGGCGACATCTGAGTCTTACTCTATATTATTATTGTATTCAGTGTGTTGTTGTTTTAACTAAAAATAATGGCAGACACCGCAGTTGCTACCGAGGCTCCAGCGCCCGCTACACCAGCGAAGAAGCAGGCGAGACAGGCCGGCGGCGCCGGTGCCGCGAAGAAACCGAAGGCGAAGCCTACCCATCCCAAAACATCTGAGATGGTCACCAACGCCATCAAGGAGATGAAGGAGCGCAGCGGATCTTCCCTGCAGGCGATCAAGAAGTACATCGCCGCGCAGTACAAGGTCGACGCGGAGAAACTGGCTCCGTTCATCAGGAAATACCTGAAGAGCGCCGTCGAATCTGGGGCACTGATCCAGACCAAGGGCAAGGGTGCCTCCGGTTCCTTCAAGCTCGAGTCGAAATCGTCCGCGTCCAAGAAACCCGCCGGCGCAGCTGGCAAGGCCGCCGGCAAGGCGCCCGCCGCCGCCGCCGCGAAGACGAAGAAGGCGACCGCCTCTGCGGCCGGCGCCAAGACCAAGAAGGCAGCAGCCGCCGCCGCGGCCGCCTCTGCCGCCTCCGGCTCACCTTCAAAGTCCAAGGCATCGGCCGCCGCCGCCGCCAAGGACAAGAAGGCCGCCGCCGCTAAGAAGAAGCCGGCACCCAAGAAGGCCGCCGCCCCCGCTAAGGCGAAGGGAGGCGCCGCTCCCAAAGCTAAGAAGACAGCGAAGCCGCCAACCAAGAAACCTAAAGCGCCTAAACCCAAGAAGGCCGCGGCTACACCCAAGTCAAAGCCGGCAGCCAAGAAAGCGTCCGCCGCTAAGAAGTAAGCTACGGTCGCATTCGCGTTACACCGGCGACGGCGACGACGACGACGACAGCGCGCCGCAGAGTCGGCTGACCAGACCACTACACCGCCATCAATACATACACGCTACAACAAGAACAACAACAACAACAATGTGATAGTGTGTGACAAATGTGCGTGCGCGTCTTACCTACTGCATCATCATACGTAAAATAATACATCATGATACACTGTGTAGTAGAGAGAGGCGCGCGCGTGCTTTGTGTTGTGCGTCTGTTTTCATCATCGTCCAACCGCGCGCGCGCAGTACGTACGCGTCTATCGTCCTCGGGTAGAGGAGGGTGCGAAACGCGCTCGACGTGTCTCGAGCTGAGCTCGTCCGACCAACGATTCATCAGAAGCAGCAGCAGCAAGCAACTGAAGAAACCACAGACGGCGGCACCGAGATGCATAGCGCGCGTGCATGCGCTCACCGCACCAAAAAGCCCTTTTCAGGGCTAACAATACTTTCATGAATATGAACAATATTCGTTTCTCTAACACAGACGAGTCAAAACGTTGTAAAATAATAACATACACACACACACGAAATACATTACCTACTATCTAGGTAGGAAATAGAATGAAAGAAAGAAAGAAAGAAAGAAAAGTTAATTACGTAGTTAAATAAATAGTGACCTATTTAGATACATATAGATACATACAAAACATAAATACGTTACAACATGATACATACAATTTCCCATCTCCACTCACACTATGTTATTTATTCTTGAGGAACCTTACAGTCTAATAGCTATGTAAAGGTATGCAATGTAGGTACATACAATATCTTACTAGGGAAAAGAAAGGAAATGTATGTAATGGTTTAGGTTAGTCTAGTAAAAAATAAGTGAAAATCGTATTGGTTGGTTTTCACTTTAAGTAGTCAGTTTTTTTTTTTTTTTTTATTTATATACCTATTAATTTAGAGGGAGAGAAAAAAAAAAATGCAGTCCATAAAATTCTGCTAAATATCTCTACCCACCCCGTATCCCGTATCCATGGTACAGTGTACGCTTGCGCGTTTTGTGAATAATAGTTTCGTTTGCCGCGTACCCCTCCCACTGACACAGCTGCGCGGTGCGACTATAAATACTGCCACTTTGAATTTTCGTGGCATTTACAATCAGATTCTGTCGGCGCGCGCACTGTTGTACGCGTGTTTCGTTATTTTCGTGAGTTGTTATATAAACAAATCCTTCAATTATGTCTGGTCGCGGTAAAGGTGGCAAGGTGAAGGGAAAGGCAAAGTCCCGTTCCAACCGTGCTGGTCTCCAGTTCCCCGTGGGTCGTATTCACAGGCTGCTGCGTAACGGAAACTACGCCGAGCGCGTGGGTGCCGGCGCTCCCGTCTACTTGGCCGCCGTGATGGAGTATCTGGCTGCTGAGGTCCTCGAGTTGGCCGGCAACGCCGCGAGAGACAACAAGAAGACCAGGATCATCCCGCGTCATCTTCAATTGGCCATCCGCAACGACGAGGAGTTGAACAAGCTGCTCTCCGGTGTCACGATCGCTCAAGGTGGTGTGCTGCCGAACATCCAGGCCGTGCTACTGCCCAAGAAGACCGAGAAGAAGGCTTAAACGTGGTGCCGCGACGTGTCTGAACGTGGTGCTTCGTGCGAGTGCTGCCCGCACGCGTACTTCGATATAATATTTATGTCTATTTCCTATGCATAAATCTATTATGTCGGTTGCGCGATGCTCTCCGCTCGTATGCATTCAAAACAAAAGGCCCTTTTCAGGGCCACAATATGATTCGTCAAATATAATAACAAAGACAGTTTCTTTAACGGTGTTGTCGTCAAACAAAAACGTACCTACCTACCTACCTACCTACCTACCTACCTAAACCTTACTTACTACAAGTAAAACTATAATGTACACATATTATCCCTCTTCTAATGTTGAGTTAATTATGTAGGTACACACAGTCTAAAATAAATGAGCTGTAAAGTACAAAATAATGCTGTCGGTATGTATAATTATACATAAGTAAGTATAACAGAAATTATTCTGGCTACGATGGTGTTTCATACATCACGATAACAATGTTTGTTTACATAAATAAAACAACATAGAACTGTTGCTTGAGCACGAATAGGTTTCGATACCTTTAATAATTATTACTTACCTATCTTATTCAATATTACATACATACATACATACATACATACATACATTACATACATACATATTTACTTACTTACTTACTTACTTACTTACTTACTTACTTACTTACTTACAAGATAGAAAATGTTAGAACAGTTAGTAACTTTAGATAGGTTAGTAACCTAAAAAAAAAAAAGGTTTTTTTTTTTGTTTATTTATTTATTATTAATCTAAAATCTAATAGGACTAGAATAAGTTTTGTTTTTTTTTTTTTGTTTTACATTTTCTATAATGACGAACGAACATAAGCGTCACCCCGCTCCCTTTTGCTACCTCCCGGGCATCCCCTCTCCCCGCGCTCGATCTACACTCTGGCTTAGGAGCGTTGTGATTGGTCCGCCGCTGCGTCGAATTTCTCACCGCTTGCCGCAACTGTGAGCCGCGAGGGCGCATTATAAATACGACTTCTCTCTACGGTGCCGTTTTATACTGCGACTGAACTCCGTTTCGGTAGCACGTGTACTCGACAAATTCCATAATGCCGCCCAAGACAAGTGGTAAAGCCGCCAAGAAGTCTGGCAAAGCCCAGAAGAACATCTCTAAGACCGACAAGAAGAAGAAGAAGCACAAGAGGAAGGAGAGTTACGCCATCTACATCTATAAGGTGTTGAAGCAGGTGCACCCCGACACCGGTATCTCCAGCAAGGCCATGTCCATCATGAACTCGTTCGTGAACGACATCTTCGAGCGTATCGCCGCCGAAGCTTCCCGTCTCGCCCACTACAACAAGAGATCGACCATCACGTCCAGGGAGGTGCAGACGTCCGTCAGGCTCCTGCTGCCCGGCGAGCTCGCCAAGCACGCCGTCAGTGAAGGCACCAAGGCCGTCACCAAATACACCAGCTCCAAGTGAGCGGTCGATCGGTCGGTAGGCTAACAAAGAGCCGCCGACGACGCTCCGTCTCAACGCCGCCTCGTGTCTGTGTACAGTGTTAAACCCAGTGCGGCTTGTTCGTGTGTCTTGTTGTCTGTGGTGCGTGTTAATTGTGTTAGTGTCATCGTATTGTGCATACATACATATATACACATAAGCACCTACCCGCTGTGCGTGTCTATGTCATGTATGTACGTACGAGACGCGCATGATGCACGTGCTACGAGCAAACCACGACAAACGTCTGGACGCGCACGCACACCGCGGGATGGCAGGAGTAAAAACAAAAGGCCCTTTTCAGGGCCACAAATATGTTCATGTGATAAATTCACGTTTCTTTAAATTTGAATACAGTCAAAACGTTACTATATTTACATACACACCTACACCTACCTACCTACATAGCTAGCTAGCTAGCTAGCTATACATACAAAGTCACTTACTTGCTACTCTTACCGCTTTGACAGTACGTACGGTACGGCTGCTCCTGCTTACGTACACTTATCTAAGTAAATTGGAATGAAGACATAACAGGCATTCAGGGTTATTTAGTCTATCTATGATCTACCTACTCGGGTACCTACCTACCTACCTACCTACCTACCTACCTACTTACTTACTTACTTACTTACTTACTTACTTACTAACTTTACAAATGCATCAATAAATAAATAAATAAATACAACATGCACAACAAACGATAGCATATTGATATTGAGATGATGCAAGTACAACATGATTGAGTGAGTACTGTTTAAAGTTCCACATCTTAAAAACATAATTATTAATAATAACAACACACATAGTACGGATAGTATAGTTTCTCAATGAATATGACAATGATTTATTTTTATTTTATTTTTATTTTTTTTCATTATTTTTATTCTACACCAATAAACTGGTGTATTTTCACCTAAAAGTGATGCAGTCACAACTTTGCTAGGTACTAGGTACATAACTTACTTTATTATTATGTTAGAAAAATAATATTTTAGTTAGCTAATTGTACTAAAGATGGCGCACAGGGAGCCGCGCGCGCACTCGCTCCTGCCTGCCGGTCGGTCGCTCGCTACGTTGCCTCAGTATAAATATCCGGAACGCGCGCCGGCGGTTTTTATTCTCTCTCGTACGTTCGAACTGCGCGCACGTCCGTTGCGTGTATTTTGACTGTTGATTTGATTATTATTTTATCTCTCGTTCCGTGTTAACAATGGCGCGTACTAAGCAGACCGCTCGTAAATCCACCGGTGGTAAGGCCCCGAGGAAACAGCTCGCCACCAAGGCTGCGCGCAAGAGCGCACCGGCCACCGGTGGCGTTAAGAAACCCCATCGCTACAGGCCCGGCACTGTGGCCCTCCGTGAGATTCGTCGCTACCAGAAGAGTACCGAACTGCTGATCCGCAAGCTTCCGTTCCAGCGTCTCGTGCGTGAGATCGCACAGGACTTCAAGACCGATCTCCGTTTCCAGAGCTCCGCTGTTATGGCGCTGCAGGAGGCTAGCGAAGCTTACCTCGTCGGTCTCTTCGAAGACACCAACTTGTGCGCTATCCACGCGAAGCGCGTCACCATCATGCCCAAGGACATCCAGTTGGCGCGCAGGATCAGAGGCGAACGCGCTTAAACTGCTGACGTCACACAATACACATCGCCCTACGACACTATGACTGCCTTCGTGCAGTGCAGCGTGTCTGTGGCTGTGGCTGTGCGTTAACATAAAAGGCCCTTTTCAGGGCCACAATATGTATCAGATTATTAAATGTTTCTTTATATCAGACGTCACAAAAAACGTTCCCTACCTACCTACCTAAACCTACCACACACTATGGTCCGCTTATGGCGCTTATGCAACGAACGAGTACCTATAATAATTTTACATTACAATGAATATAATCGAGAGAAGTACGTACATACATACATACATACTTACAAACAATGATATACTTACCCAGAGAGACTTCGATTCATTATATCTATTTGTAATAAGTAGTCCTTTTAATAGACGATACCTTACATATTACATGGGCGAGTCAAAACATACTTCTTGTCGGTGTACTAGGGACACACAATATATTTTTTTACAATTTCATACCTATAAAGTATAGTAGTAGTGTCTATCATCGGCTACGATCGTTATTATGCATTTTTGATTTACCTACCTACTATCTATCGAGTAAACTATATAGCGGCGATGTCACGGTATTTAAAAAAATATATATATTAACGTACATAATTATATATATATATATATTTTTTTATTGGTATTGGAACTGAAATTTTAAATAACTTTTATTAAAAGTTTTGTTTAGTAGCTGTACTGTACCTAAATGCTATTTTACGAAACAACTGAGAAACATCGTACAACCGACCAACCAGCGACGAGCGTCAGCTCACCTCTCCCCGCGCACCTCCCGTTTCGGTCTCCCCGCCCGCTGAGTTCTGCGGTTCAGTATAAATATAAGTAGATCTCGCCTGGAAAAATATACCAGTCGCTCGCGTCGTTCGTGTGCGCGCACCCGTGCTGTTATTATTATCGTGTTTTTTTGAAACCCCACTGCAAAGAAGATGACCGGTCGCGGTAAGGGAGGAAAGGGTCTGGGAAAAGGAGGAGCCAAGCGTCACAGGAAGGTACTTCGTGATAACATCCAAGGTATCACGAAGCCCGCCATCCGTCGTCTGGCTCGCAGAGGCGGCGTGAAACGTATCTCCGGTCTGATCTACGAAGAGACTCGCGGTGTGCTTAAAGTGTTCCTAGAGAACGTCATTCGCGACGCTGTCACTTACACCGAGCACGCCAAGAGGAAGACCGTCACCGCCATGGACGTCGTCTACGCTCTGAAGCGCCAGGGTCGCACCCTGTACGGTTTCGGCGGTTAAACACCTGCATTCCCCGCGTGTACGTGTTGCCTGCGCAACCAGCTCTGCATACTGTGGTGGACGTGTGTGTGTTGTGTTTGTTGTGAACATAATCATACCGTTCGACCATGCGTATATAGACGCGCACTTAAAAAAAGGCCCTTTTCAGGGCCGCATATGATTCGATACCATTAAATATGTTTCTTTACTGGAATTGTCTAAAAAACGTACCTCTACATACATACATACATACATACACAATACAATACATACCTACCTACCTACCTACCTACCTACCTACCTACCTTACCTACCTACCTACCTACCTACCTACTTACTTACTTACTACTCCTCATCATAAGTACCACCACCACCGGACATACATACTATTATTATGTACTGCGAGTGACAAGAAAGAAAGACAGACAGACAGACGTTCATTACCTACTCACAGTAATACGTACTTAGGTTTTGGAGTTACCTCTACGAGATGGGGTGAATATGAATGAACCACCGTAATTATTATAATATTGTAAATAAGTCAGTTTTATTGTTAGTCTTAAAATTGAAATAAATACTTAAATACATATACGACATAATAATTAATGATGCCCTTGCTTATGTTGGTACATACATAACATACTACACGCGCTAAGTTGACGTTTGTTCTACGCGTGAAAAGCCCATCGCCACTGCCCCACTGAACTGGAGCCGAGGTGTATACTGGAATTGAAAAAAATAAAAGCATAACATTAGTAGACCATAATATTCAATACTTACCACCTACCTACTTACGTGTTGTTTCTTGTGTAGAACATCTACCTAGCTAGGTACCTATTCGTTTGATCGCCCCTCGGTGCGCGTGCCGTTTGTTGTTTATGTGGATGTTCGATGTCGTTTTTGTGTGATGATTATTATTGCAATTTCGCTCTCGGACGGATGTTATGTTTATTATTTCGCGTATATATATATTATTCTTTACTAGTCGTTAGTTATTATTATTTCATTATACACGTACCTCCTACTAACTCACCGTCTGAAGAGAGTATAGAGCCAACACGCACGGACGCGACGGGGGACAGCAGCATCCGCGCCCGCCCGAGTACCTACGCGCGCTATTGTCTATTTACACATTGTTTAATACGCTCTCTGATGCGAATGCACCAATCTACTGTACACTGTCAACTCTTCGAAGGGCACTCTCGTATTTTAATATCACTAGATATTAATAGGTTGCACGTCCTGGACGTAGTCGTCCGTCCTTAGCGGTTCGGCGCTCGCGGTGTTTTACGACGCTTCACTTTTAGGTCGATAATACCTTCGCGAGACTGTGTGATATCGACGGAGTCCTGTTACCACACAAGCTCGATATCCTCCTAGTTGACGCGTCGACGTTTATCGGCACCAACTATCACTTTTATAGAGAAAATAACGTTTTGAACACGACCCGACCTACGCTTCGTACGCAGTCGTCAAAATAAAACACCGCCACCGGCCGAACGATCGCCTCACGCTCCCCGAATTCGCACACCCGCATCGTCAACTTCATGACCTATCCGAAACTGTAACACTACCTCCCGCCAAGGGCCGTTAACCATTCTTTTTATTTATTTTATTAGATACGTGTTAGTGAAAACTTTCAAGCGTTCATACGAGAAAAAATCCTGCCCGACTGCCCGACTCCCGACTCCGACTCCGACACTAGTTATAATAATACGCATAAACCGGCGCGCGCTTTATATAGCTGTGGCTGCGCGAGGTAGCTGCTCTCGGCCAATCAGAGATTTCCGCGCATTTGATTGGCTGATCGCGTATGATTTTCATCTGATATTTTTACAGATTTCTATTAACAATTCCCTTTATTCTATGTAGAAACTAGACAAACAGTACCACTACTTCTTGATTTTATAAGTACTTAACTACTAACGTAAAAAAAACTCAAGAGTAAAATTTTCTCCTACACTGAGTATCAAGACTTGATGTTTGTAGACAAATGCCAAAGCATGCCAGTCCGGAGATGGGTCCCCATTACATGACAACAACAAGGCGCCGGGTGATCACGGAATCACAGCGGAGCACTTGAAATCCATTTTTTAAGGCCCTCCAGAAGCTGTTCGATTCTGATAAACTCGACGGTAAAACGCCACACAAACAGGTTTGGAAGTACTCTTCTTTAAAATGGGTGACAGTGTCCTGCTTATGAAATGAAGAGATCCGCAGGAGAACCAAGGTAACCGACACCGTTCAGGAGTGGCGACAGCATACACAAAGAGGTAGCGTTAGAAGGCTTTCCACAAGGTCGACCGATGACCTTCTGAGGCCTCAGGAATCGGGTGAATTTTCGGTTTGCTTTAAGCGCTAAGCACGAAATTGCATGCCAGTAGTTGGAATGCATTTGATACATTCTATTCTTTCTTTCTTTCTTGTTCTTTTTTATTCTATTAGTTTCTCCCATACTTTCATTCTTTGTGGTATGAAAGTATGGGACAAACTAAAAGAGAAAAGATTGTGAGACGAGAGTGAGTTTGCCCGAACCAGTTTGGTTCCGTCAATATTGTACGAGAAGTACGGACGTGCACACAAGAACTTGTACATGATGGTCATTGTTCTGGAAGAAAAATAGGGAACCTCGGAATGTGTTGTGGGCCTTGAAAGAGAAAAGTTTTCCCGGGCAGTACGCAGAGTTAATTCGTACTAATTATAGTCAGTCTCGTACCTACATTCGGTCGGCTGCTGGCAATACCGACGAGTTCAGTGTGGCTGTAAGCTTGCACTGAGAGCAGGCAAGGATATTCCGACACCTACAGCTGAGATGAGAATGCTAAAAAGGATTGGTGTTACGCCAATGGATAGACTAATAAATGAGTATTTATGGGGTCTGTAGTGTGAAATTTTGAGTTTGTGGTGGTTATAAGAGGTGACAAAATGTGGTAGAACTCTAACTAACACATAAAACAAAGAACGATGATGCTACACCTTCTGGCTCGACTAACTGGCACCAAAAATGTGCGTATAGGTCGTAGAAAAAGCTAAAATCAGAATGGGAACTGTCAGCGTCGAGATCCTAGGGCGCAAGTAGTGGGAGCACTGCTACGCGCACGCTCTCACTACAACGTATAGTGTCGCGAGTGAGAAAAGTTTTTTAAATCACTTGTTTTATAATGTTTATCTTATTCTAATTAGTTTTCCTAATGGGTGGGCCATTTTAAATTTTAATCGGCTATAAAAAAAATACTGATTATTTTTTTCAAATTTCTGGTTTAATTGGAAAGGTCAACTTTGTCATTTAAGAATGGAACACAATATCATTCATATGACTATCACGACTGGCTCGGCAGTAAACCCAATTTTTCAGTACATTTTCGATTATTTCGGCTTGAATCTCTTCAATGGCAACTTCGATTTCATGTTTCAACGCGTCAATTGTCTCTGGATGGTTTGCATAACAATAATAATTATCCTTAATGGTCCCCACTGAAAATAATCCAAAGGGCTCAAGTCACAGCTACGAGGCGGCCAATTGACGTCAGCATTTCGGCTGATTATTCGATTTTCAAAAACAGTGCGCAAAAGATCCACGGTTACGTTGGCTGTGTGTCATGTCTTGTTGAAACCAAATGACGAAAAGTGCGAGAAATGTTCAGTTCCTGAGGACGATGACGAGTTGATGTTGATGTTCTTGCAATTCTGAGCCACAGCAGCAATGTTTTTTGACAAAACGTTTTTTTTCAAGTTGAAAATTCATGTAAGAAAACCTAATTAACTTAAACTAAATTATATTCTCGGCATCCGGTTGGTCTCCCCTCATAACAACGTAAGGATTGTCGTACTTATAAATAATTACGTAACTTGAAAAGATGAATTTTAGATTAATTAATTTTAACGTTATAGTGAGAGCGCTCGCGTAGTAGTCCTCCCACTACTTGTGCCCTAGAGCGTAGATAGCGTAGATTTTCTCGTCACCGACAAAGAACCCAAGAGCCAGTCAACTAATTCTTCTCAAAATTCCTTTGTTCTTCTTCTTGCTGATGAAGAAAAAATACGGTCGTTAATTATTAATTTAAAAAAACGAGTGTGCAGTAGGTGGTGACAATACCCGAGGAATATAAAAAAACCATTAACTTATCATGATTTTTTTCCGAAACTACTCAAGATAGCTTCTTCAAGTGAAGAGCAATATTCAAATGTATTTAATAACGCTTTAAAAACACCTAATTGAAACAAAAAATGTTTAAGAAGGAACAAATAATATAGGACTATTTGGACAAAAACAATTGACTCATAAAGTGGTTTTATTTATCCTGATACTCCCACGGGATCGAGACGAACGATAAAGAACGAACGCGAACATGCTACGCTTTGCTACGCTTTCTCACCTCGAATACCAAAAAGTTGTAGCAAGAATTATTGTCAATGAAAAACCACAGCTAAAAAATGAGAAGGCGCTAGCATATTTACAAACAACGATCATAAAACTCCCAGAAAGAGCTGATAGTAAAGAAAGTCACAAGTAAAGATCAATATACTCTTATAGACCTTCTTGTGCGATTATTATCCCTCAAATTACTATCAAATTAAAATAAACCCTAATTGTATGCCTATCGGAAAGTACGCCGCATTTGATGAAAACAGATAAACTTTCATTGGTTTTCACTAAACACATTCCTTAACTAGTTCTAAATAAGATACAGTATTCAAAAAGAGCAACTGACATTAAATTCGATAGCAGCAACAATTTAAATGATAAGTAATGGCGCCTACATGAAAAATGGTTGCAAACAGTAGCAATCTTTCAAATTATTTGTTACACAGCGGCATCCGACAGAGAATAAAGTGGTCGACATAGCTCACAGAATAAGCAAGCTGAAGTGGCAATGGGCCGGCCATATTCGCCGTAGAACCGATGACCGTTGTGGTAGACGTATTCTTGAGTGCAGACCGCGAAACGGTAAACGTAAGGTAGGACGCCCGCAGGCTAGGAATACATTGTGCTTTTCGTTCCATCGTAGACCTCGATTTAACTAAAGACTTCATATTTTATTAATCTATTGTATAAATGTTGAAATTTGCGTTTACTCCGCGCGTTCATATTTGTCTCAAACGCCTGTAACATGCATGTATGTGACATGCGTTTGAGAAAATGGGTGTCAGCACGGAGCAAATACAAAGAGGAGATGGTCTAATTAGATTTCCTTAGGAAACAACGCGTGACACTTTACGGGGCGAGGGGGTGTTAGATCCCGCCCACTTCTTTATTTTCCATCTACCGGTCAATAGCAAAACTATTCGCTCGTTCTGTCAATTTTACTTTGTAGTTACGTAACATCTCACACTAGATGTCACTAAGTGCAGGATGCAACAGGGTCGTACTCAGAATTTTCTTACCAGGGAGTACTGATTTATTTATTTTTTTAATTAGCTTTGCGTACCATCTTGATGCGTATTTTTTTATTGAAATAGTGAAAAATTATAAAACAATACATTGAAATTTACTCATTTTCCCAAATGAATTGAAACTGGTATATACAGACTGCATTGAAACGAACCAATATATCCAGCACCCTAATTGCGTAACACACAATCAATCTCAATCTGAATCATTTTGAGATATTACTAATCCATTAATTGCTTCATATGTTCAATAAATGTGTCATGTCTGTGTCTGCTCAACATCGTAAATAACGCAATGAATGTTGTTGAACTGTCAAAATGAAACCGATTCCGATTGATCGTGTGTTACGCAATTAGGGTGCCGTTTTAAACAAGTCAAAGTTCCCCTTCTTTAATTTTCTAAGGCCTTTTTTTGTCACTATGAAGTCTTCATCATTAAAATGGCAAGATTATGTCTAAGTCTTAGATTATGTTCGGGTGGAAATCTAAAACATAAATCATTTAAAATTTAACTAAATAAACTAGGTGGGCTTTAAGTACTTTAAATAAATAAAATTATTGTAGATATAATATTTAATTTATAGGAGATTGTATTTTTATGTCCAGCGTATTTAATTAAGTACTTTCGATTTATGAGACCGCCGCCGCGGGACATTCAGTAAAATAATTTATTTCTAATTACGGCCCCGTCTTCTTGTTTATGTTCATAGTTGACGATAGATGGCGGCCTGTTTACAAAATGATATAAAATCTACAAAGATAGTATTTTGGCCATTAAAGGGTCTTTAGGAATTAATGTTGAACAAACTTCAGTATTAAGATTATTAAAATACCTATGTTAGTTCTGAGCTCTACGTACCTAAATATTTTTAGTTTCCATGACAACAAGTGTCGCCATCTAGTGTGGGGTAGAATTATGTTTAGAAACGCCGACGCTAAGATTTTTCTATTACTATTTTAATAAATTACGCATAAAATTACTTACTTACAAATGAAATGTGATGCCATCCATAGAGTACAAAGATAAGAATAGTTGAAATGAGTTATTCTGTGGCGAATTTGATTAGCAATGTGGTGGTCCATTGAGCGTGTAGAAATGCCGGGCATATATTATGTGGCAAACTATTCGCGACGCATGTTTTTCACTTTACATCAGTCAGAAGTATTGCTTTTGGACACGAGATGGCAGCTAAGTATTTTACTCAGTCATGAAATTAATAAGTTCTCTAAGGTACCTAAGCTTCTTATAGTCGAGTAACTGATTGTTTACCACATTACATTACCATCATGCCAGCAAAGTCAAAGGGGTTGGCAGCGGTGTATATATCCATATTTCACAGTTATTTAAGTTTCATGTTAAGAGCTGGCGAGCCTTGTTTAAAAGTCTGATCTAAAGGCGAGAGAGAATGATAATTATTATTTGTGGTTGTACGTAGCATTAATCTCCTTACATTCACATTAATAATTTTATTTCCTAGGATAGAAACATTGTATTGAGCGAATAGTGCGTTAACTTTGGTTTGACCGGGGATGTCGTTCGAAGGGTTAGCCGTTCATTCGGTTACCCTTATAAACCTCGTAATATCTTGTGTGGCCTAACCCTTTCTAACCTAACCATTTCTTATTCTGGTTGCCAATGGAACGCCTAACCCATTGACACATTTAAAACCCGAAGTTTTTGAGAGGAATTCCATTGTCCACGGAGGCGTAGCTTCATAAATACTTCAGAATATCAGAGAGCAGCTGATGCAGATAGGCATAGTAAGCTTTATAAACGAAACGTATTGCATGCACAAGCGTACGCATGGAAGGGAAGCATGGCATAAAAGAGAGGAGGCTTATAGTCAGCAGTGGGTGGAACAAGGCTGGCGATAGTGATGATTATGGTCTCCATTCCATGTAGCTAGTATGTAGTACGACACGCTGCAGGATAGTGGGCATCGAAGACTGCACGCAGCTACGCAACCGTGTCCCTGTCGCTTCGTCGACGTAGTTTCTGTATGTAAGCACTAAGCACTAAGCAGCAAGCAGCTGGTGAACCTACACCAAGCATAAATAGTGACGATTGCGCGTCTTGGATGGGGCTACACCTCTGTGGACTGTGGACGGCTAATCGTAAATTAACCAATTACTTAACCAATTAATTATTAATTAACCAATTAATTGGGTGAAGGAAAACACTTTTTTGCTTTTAATGCCATCCTTATGCCTACGGAAATCCTAGGACTTTAGGTGCAAACTTAGTAAAGTGATACATAAAACATCATTATCATTAGTTTCACCGAAACATAATAATATGATCTATGTTGGGTATCTTAAAATCGTGTGACAATAAATATTAGGTACCTAAGTATTTCTAACATAAAAGCATGCGAACTGAATCTGCTCGATAACATGGTCCGCCATTTTGTAGTGCTCGAGTTCATGCACCTAATGCTTGAACCTAATCACTACAAAATGCCTACTTTTCTAATAATACGTTAATAATTTAAATACTTAAATCAATTCGAATTTCAGTAAACAATTTGATTTGATTTATCCTAAAATTCTAGGTATATTAATGTAGGATGTAGATATTTAAGTTGGTTATAGTTCGCTGTGCACTTGGCCACGATTAAACCGCATTCAACATTTTTGATTGAGAATGTGATAGCGTCATACTTTAATAATTATGATAATTTCTTTGTTTGTGATCTTCCTGTACGAGTCGCGATACTTAAATATTTTTCTTTTCTTCTAAATATTATTCGAGTTAAAATTTTTAATTTCAATTAAAATCGACTCGCATTTATGTAGTCCTTTACGGTTTACAGGATGTGTTTCTTGATACATAATTATTTTTTAAACGATATTAATTCATACTTTACTTTGATTTATTTGGGGCACAAAATCATTTAAGGGATATAAATGGACTACTTGGATAAGTACCCTCTAACTATGTTTTTTTTTATTAAAATATTTTAATAATTAAAATAATTTGACAAAGTCCTTTAAATTGTAAAGGCTGATTAAACAGTTAATTGTATTTAATTTTTGGAATCAGTCTATTAGAATGAAAATTAAAATAGGTTTATTTGCCAAAGAAACAAGTACATACGAAAATGTAAATTATCTGAAATACCTAGTAAAGAAAAAATACATGAAACAATAGATCTATGAGCACAGAACAGAATTAGTCGGCAGCTGCACGTCATGAATCTAAAGAAACGACACCCAACAACATAATTATAATAATAAAAAACAATAAGAGTCATTATTAAAGTATTCACTTACCAGGGTCAGCAATTCAGCATACAGCATGCAGCATGTTGACACTCACTCACTTATGGCTCACTTAGTAACAAGTATTGCACAAACACTAATTTTGCAATTCACAATTCAAACGACACTGAACACGTTAGATTTTGAAGAACAAAATACATTAACCTCAAGCATTTAAAAACCAAAGCACTCATTTAACTCACAAATATTTATTTACTAAGTATATTTAATTTTCATTAATAAGAAACACACCGACAAAAATAGTAACTAAAAACACAAAATACCTATACCACAAGTATTTTAAATTGTTAAAACCAAAGCACTCATTTTATTCACAAATATTTATTTAATCTATTTAAATTACATTAATAAGAAACACACCGAAAATAATAATAAGTTAATATCTAGATATTATTTTATATTCACCTCTTGAGTAAATACATTTTTGAACACAATATTAATAGCACTATTTCACTATGCACACACACACCGCACATTTTTATTTTTATAAAATTCACTACATTTCCACTATTACATACAAAACTTCGCACTGGTGTGGCATGCCCAACACACACCGTGACGGATCGCGCAAGACTGGCTACTGGCTAGTCACACGGGCCGTTACCCGTTATTCTCGTACAACATGGCGCCGCGGTGGCAGCGCGCTAACGCGCTGCCACTGTATTACTCACCCTTGGATTTGTATGGACTGGTAAATTACACGTCGTGATTTAAAGAAACAACACACAACAATAATGAATAAAAAAATAAATATACCTAGTAATTTAAAAAATAACCAAGAGACAAAAAAATATCGACTTACCAGAGTCAGCATACAGCAAACAGCAGGTTAACACCCACTCACTTAGGAGACCCTTTACTATAACTTCAAGCACAAACACTAATTTTGAGTTTGATATTCACTATTCAAACGACACTGAACACATTACATTTTAAAGATAAAAATACATGCACCTCAAGCACTTAAAATAGTTAGCATTTAAAAACCAAAGCACTAATTTTATTCACAAATATTTATTAGTTAGATTTAATTTTCACTATCAAGAAACTCACCGAAAATTATAATAACTAAGAACACAAAATGAATTTAACTTTTATTGTAATGTCTACAATTTGCATGCACTTAGCTTATTTAATTTTTCTACACAAGCAATGGTAGTATATGTGAATCAATCTTTAATTTAAGATCTCAATGTACAGACGCCAGCAGGTCAAGCTACCCGAAACTGTCAGATTTTCCCAATCAACCTTGAACCTTATTGCTTCAGCAATAAAGTTGAAAATCTATTATAGCAATTTGACAGATTGTAGTAGCTTGATGTGCTGGCGTCTGTACCATACCTAAAAAAAAAAGTTATAAATAAATGGTGGTGATGATGGTGATGGTGGTGGTTATAAATAAATATTATTATTATAAAATACCTATACCACAAGTATTTTAAATTCTTAAAACCAAAGCACTCATAATATTTATTAATAAAAAAACACTCCGAAAATAATATTAAGTTAATAACTAGATATTATTTTATTTTCACCTCTTGAAATTTTAGAACACAATATTAATAGCACTATTTCACTATGTACTAAAAACCGTGGTTTAATTTATTCTTTCCAGTAACCTGAAGCTCGTGGAGAGCTTCACAGTACCTTTCATTAGTAATACGACCTACTTTGTTTCAAATTAATTCAAGTAAAGATTTCCCAGCAGGATTACATATTTTTCGAAACGATTCTAAAAAAAATCGTGGAAATTCGTGGAAAGTTCCATTGCGACTCGTGTGCACAAATGTTTTTAATATAGGGCAAAAATCACGACAGTCGGTATGATTAATAAATCGCATTATTCGTATTATGAATATTTGACTAAAACTTTTCGTTTTACATAATAAAGTTTCCTTATAGACCAGGGTCGATAATTTTTAAAACTAAAAAAAATAATAGTAGGATGAAACCCATTAGAAAAGGAGGGGAATATTATAAAAATGAAAGGAAAAATAATTTACGGGCGATCTGAGGTCGGGAAGGGGATGGGGGTGAGCTTTTAAGGGTAAAAAACAGTTTTTCTCGATTTCCGGCAAAACTAAAAGTCCTATCGAAAAAAGTCAAATGGCAAAGTTGTAGGTAATAAAAAGATCTAAAACTTTTGCATAAACACTTTTTTCACATAACCTCAAAATTTATATGAAAAATTAAAAAAACCAAGTTTTTGGTTTTTTATTTTTATCTTTTACAAAAATCTTTTTTTTTTAACGAAATTTGGTGAAAACTTACCTTTTTATGTCCCAAATACGCTGTAATTTATTTGATTAAAAATATTTATTATTTCACCTTATTTTGAATTAATATCGAAAAAGCACCCTAATTTTCAATCGAAAATTCACCCGTCAAAATATCAGCTTTTTTCAAAAAGTTGGTATGTTTTCTGTTCGTTGAAATCTCTATTTTCCGATGGTGAAAAAAAAAATATATGTTACCATAGTAAATCTTCTCAGGAAATGCAAAAAATCGAAAAAAATTCGAATTCGAAAACTGATAATCTGAAAAGACAAAATCGAATTATTAATGCCTTCCCTATTTTATCGTGAGTATACACCCCCATGAAAAAAAAATATTAAAGAAATAAATGTCAAAATGTATAAAAAATATATTAAAAATCTATTATAAATGTATAAATATATAAAAAATATTTATAGTAAATATATTTTTAATAACTAACTTTTGGCCGATTTTCATATATATTTTATACATTTCAAATATATTTCAGATATATTCAAAATATTTTTTTTATATTTTTAGCTATGTTTTTTTATGTCTTTTAAGATATATTTTGAATGTATCTAAAATATATGAAATATACATGAAAATCGGCCAAAAGTTAGTTATTAAAAATATATTTACTATACATATTTTTATATATTTATACATTTATTATAGATTTTTAATATATTTTTTATACATTTTGACATTTATTTCTTTAATATTTTTTTTTCATGGGGGTGTATACTCACGATAAAATAGTGAAGGCATGAATAATTCGATTTTGTCTTTTCAGATTATCAGTTTTCGAATTCGAGTTTTTTTCGATTTTCGCATTTTCTGAGAAGATTTACTATGGTAACATATATTTTTTTTTTCACCATCGGAAAATAGAGATTTCAACGAATAGAAAACATACCAACTTTTTGAAAAAAGCTGATATTTTGACGGGTGAATTTTCGATTGAAAATTAGGGTGCTTTTTCGATATTAATTCAAAATAAGGTGAAATAATAAATATTTTTAATCAAATAAATTACAGCGTATTTGGGACATAAAAAGGTAAGTTTTCACCAAATTTCGTTAAAAAAAAAAGATTTTTGTAAAAGATAAAAATAAAAAACCAAAAACTTGGTTTTTTTAATTTTTCATATAAATTTTGAGGTTATGTGAAAAAAGTGTTTATGCAAAAGTTTTAGATCTTTTTATTACCTACAACTTTGCCATTTGACTTTTTTCGATAGGACTTTTAGTTTTGCCGGAAATCGAGAAAAACCGTTTTTTACCCTTAAAAGCTCACCCCCATCCCCTTCCCGACCTCAGATCGCCCGTAAATTATTTTTCCTTTCATTTTTATAATATTCCCCTCCTTTTCTAATGGGTTTCATCCTACTATTATTTTTTTTCACTTTTTATTATTTTTAAAGGCTTCTACCCTGGTCTATTAGCAAAATATTGTAACAGAAAATAATAGAAATTATAAGCAAACATTTTTTAATTAGAGGTCTGATATTTTTTTAATTAGAGGTCTGATATTGAAAAACTATGTTATTGTGCAAATTGCAAACTGTAAATAACAACTTTAAGCTGTTTATGACTTTATTGTTACCAATACTGATAAGGCCTACTGCGATGCCGCTTGTGATCAATAAACTATTGTTTCTAAAGCTGGCCCAAATATTCCTCACACAGTGTTATCGTATTTCCTTTGTTTCTTATACAAACATTATTATTCTTTGTTGTCTATACAAAAATACGATTTATGGCTGCAGTGAACACCTGGCTACTAGGATTAGTGTTTTATTGCACTGTTTTGTTTAAACTTTAAGCCAGAAGACAAATTACGCTTATTAATTCAAATGACAATTTATTACAATGACCTAATATCATAAACCTTTATGGCGCGCGAATTCATTATAAATTTTACGGCTATCCCAATGAAACATGTAAAACTCGAAGTTTTTGAGAGGGTTTTATTACTAAGCCCTACTGTCCACGGAGACGTAGCTCCTTGCAGATAGGCATAATAAGCTTTATAAACGAAGCGTATTGCATGCATGCATGCATGCAAGCGTACGCATGGAAGGGAAGCATGGCATAAAAGAGAGGACGCTTATAGTCAGCAGTGGGTGGAACAAGACTGGCGATAATGATGATTATGGATCCCATTCCATGTAGCTAGTATGTAGTACTTAATTGACTGCTTATGCTTAGTGCTTACATACAGAAACTATGAACCTAAGTTTCCGTATGTAAGCACTAAGCAGCAAGCAGGTGAACCTACGTGCACTAAGCATATAGTGACGATTGAGCGTCTATGGAGCTACACCTCTGTGGACTGATTATTTCTAACCGAAAATCATGCGAGCTACATTCGCGCGCTAAAATGGTCCGCCATTTTGCAATGATTGGGGGTTCATGAATTAGGTCCTAAATTTTTAAATAATACGTTCATTTAAAAGCTTCAGCTTCTTCAATAAATAATTACATCTGATTTATCGTATAATTCTATGTTAATGTAGATATTTATATTAGTTGTAGTTCGTTGTATATTTTGACACGATACGACCGCACTCGCCATTTTATCTAGAATGTGTTAGAACATTGTTTAATTACTTACAATTGAAATTGACGCGTATTGTAGTGTAGAGTATCTAGCCGTCGGGTTGTCTCTTGAGACTCTTTGATACATACACTATGTAACAAAAACCCTGTTGTTCCTTGTAGGAGCGTATATATATACCTATAGGCTTACCATTATTGAAGTTATAATTAAAAAAAAAACAATGGTGGCCGAACATTGTCCATAATCAGATAGTTTTTAAATTCGATGCATTGTTACAAAATGTTTATAACATCTGAATTTACAAGTACTAATGGATGCCTACGGTCGATAAAGATTGCCGCCGCCGGCGGCGGCCCCTTTGATTCGCGATAGCTAGACAGGTTGGCGCCAACCGCCAAAACACAAAGCAGGCGGCACGCACAAACTCCCTTTGAGTACGACCGCCACTAGCCGATTGTCCCCCTCACTGTCCCTCAGTCGCCCGCGCAACTTACGTCCGGACGGATGTATCGTACGTTGACAGAAAAAGAACCAAATTATTGTGATTTTGTGAGTGAATTCTGTGTGTGCGTTTTTTCCAAAATGTCTTATTCAAATGAGGAATATTGTAGTGTAGCAAGAACGTTTCGCAACTCCAAGGAACATAACTTTGCGTCGACTATGGCTTCCCAACGTCTCCACATACGGACGTTCAACATTGGGTCTGTGCACGGTCGAGACCAACATCGTATCGCAGGATAACCGAGGACTCGAGACCATGACATTGAGGAAGAAATCCTCGTGATGTTTGAAGAAGACCCTACGGAAGTACGTGCTTTGTGGGTAAACAAATTAATTTTAAAGTGTTAGTTATGTCCACAAATGACTAAATAGTTACTACGTAACAGATACTTCACTTAGTAGAAAATTAACTACTGCTATAAAAGCCTACTCCGTCTCGTCAGCAACCGCTGCATGCTAAAATGTGCCTAAATACTCAAACGTACAGTTGTGATTGCTTCACACCGCGCGATTCCCGTATTATTATTATACTCTTTGGCGCGATCCCACAGCACTGAATTTGGGCCGCAAACGGCCCGGACCGCTCGGCCGGGCGGTAGGTAATTATAACGTGCAAGTACATGGAGTGACGGAGGCCTGGTTATGTGTTTATTGTAATTATCAATCGTCAAACTTGATAAGGCAACTTTTTGAAAAATTCAAACTAACGTTCCCAAAGTGTTATCTATCAGTCAAACAGCTGAGTGATGTGAACGACACGTGACGAGTTCATGACCTTAGTGTAGTACGGTAGTGTGCGGCGCGGCGGGCGGCGACAAAGCGACCGGTTGCTACCTATTTCTCTTTGCAGGGGTGAGCAATCAGTGTTACTTTTCAAATATTTATTATAAAATATTAATTTTGATTTTTTTTTTTTCAATATTTTTTTAATTGACTTACGTAATTACCATCGGATATCGATTCTGAAAACGTCCCTACTTGGAACAACAGGGTTTTTGTTACATAGTGTATATCAAAATCAAAATCAAAAGTCATTTATTCAAATTAGGCTGAGAATCAGCACTTTTTGAACGTCAAAATTACAAAAGACAGTCCCCCAAAAACGCCCGCCCTTCACCACTTCCTAGTGCTATCGCTGGGAAGAAGAAGTGGCGCAACAAACTCCCCAGCAGCACAGCTGTCTGTTCAATTAAAAAGAAAATACGTGATTGGATACAATACTAGGTTACCTAGATGTTCGGTAATTAACATTACAAAACAGAACATAAAATTAAATTATTTGCCATAATATGTCAGCTAGCCACGCCAATATACCAACAAATATAATAAAAACTATACGTACTCAAGCTAAAAAATAATTAATTAAAATGTAAATAAAAAAAAACTTACTACCCAAATAAAAGCCTCCAGGCATAAAGGGCGTGACAGCTTACACATTTATGCATTGCTGGGTTCTAAGACCTGGCAGTAAGCTAATTCTGGAGAAGGAACATAAACATTGTCTTGCGTTAAACTAGGGTGACCAACTATTCTTATCGTCTAAGTAGTCGTTGATGGAATAGTATGCCTTTGAACAAAGGTTGGATTTTAGTTGAGCTTTAAACGCATTAAAAGGCAAGTCTAGAAAAGAAGAGGGTATCTTGTTATAAAAGGTTATACCAAGCCCAACAAATGAGTTATGAACCTTATGAAGCCGGTGAAAGGGGGCACGTAGTTTGTCCTTATTTCTAGTGTTAACACTGTGAATATCACTATTTTTAGTGTACAAGTGTAAATTTTGCCTAATATATAAAATGTTGGCAAGGATGAATTGTGATGCAACCGTGAGAATACCAATATCTTTAAAGAAATCTCTTAGAGAAACTCTGGCACCTAGCTGGTAAATTGCTCGAACAGCTCGCTTTTGAAGGACAAATATATTTTGTATATCAGCGGCTTTGCCCCACAGCAGAATACCGTAGGACATAACGCTGTGAAAATAACTAAAATAGACTAAACGAGCTGTACCAACGTCAGTGTATTGTCTTACTTTCCTGACGGCGTAGGCAGCCGAACTGAGCCTTCCTGCTAGACTTGATATATGAGGTCCCCACTGAAGTTTGGCATCTACTGTTAGTCCTAGAAAAATTGCCGAGCCTACAGTTTCAAGCACCTCTTTATCTAAGACGATGTTGGGTCCTAGGTTTCTAACATTCGGTAAGGCGAACTTTACACATTTGGTTTTCTTGGCATTGAGAACTAAGTTATTTGACGTAAACCAATCTGTAACTATTGAGAGTGCACTGTTTACGTCGTCAAAATCTTGTCTATTCCTGTCTACTTTAAAAATAAGAGAGGTATCATCTGCAAACAGTACAACATCACAGATGCCCGTCAAATGGAATGGTAAATCATTAATGTAAACTAAGAACAAGAATGGACCCAGTATTGAGCCTTGCGGAACACCTAACTGAACTGGTAGCCCGGATGACTTCACACCATTAACATCTACACATTGGACCCTATTATGTAAATACGAAATAATTACGTTGAGAGCTTCGTTTTGGACACCGTAATGACGTAATTTACGCAAAAGCGTGTCATGGTGCACGCAATCAAAGGCTTTGGAGAGATCACAGAAAACTCCAATAGCATTCTGTGATTTCTCCCATGCGTCAAATATGTGTCTCAACAGAGCAACACCCGCATCTGTAGTTGAACGACCTTTTGTAAAGCCATATTGCTCATTATGGAGGAGGCTATTTAAATTAAAATGTCTTAGCAGCTGCTTGAGTATTAACTTTTCAAATATTTTGCTAAATGCAGGTAAGATAGAAATAGGCCTGAAATTGCCAACGTCATTCTTATTACCTGATTTAAATAATGGTATGACTTTACTACTCTTCATGAGGTCAGGAAAAGTTCCTAAATCAACACATTTATTAAAAGTAACAGCTAGGTAGGGGGCTACGATGTCTATTATATTACTTATAAGTTTAGTGGAGATGCCCCAATAATCACCGGTATATTTGAGAACATAACGATATTTATTCATTTTACTTTGATATAATTGGGGGCCAGAAAAAATCATTTTAGTTCAGGGCTGTAGGTAGACTGCCTAGATACTTACAAGTATGTTTTAAATTATGAAGCAGGCTGGTTATAAATGTATAAGAATTGTAATTATTTTTTGCGACCAGTTTAGAGGGAAAGAAATGAAAAATTGGTTTATTTGGCACACATAAAAGTACTAATTAAAAATATAAGTTACCTGGAACATCTAATAAAGAAAAAAAATCGCATTATTCGTATTATGAATATTCGACTAAAACTTTTGGTTTTACATAACAAAGTTTCCTAATCAAAATATTGTAAAAGAAAATAATAGAAATTATAAGCAAACATTTTTTAATTAGAGGTCTGATATTGAAAAACTATGTTATTGTGCAAATTGCAAACTGTAAAAAACAACTTTAAGCTGTTTATGACTTTATTGTTACCAATACTGATAAGGCTTATTGCGATGCCGCTTGTGTTCAATAAACTATTGTTTCTAAAGCTGGCCCAAATATACCTCACACAGTGTTATCGCAATTCCTTTGTTTCTTATCTCTGTCTATACAAATATGATTTATGGCTGCGGTGAACACCTGGCTACCAGGATTAGTGTTTAAAATTTAAGCCAGAAGACAAATGACGCTTACTTCAAATGACAATATTATTATAATAACATAATATCATGCTTACTGAATTGACTGACTTCGCGCGCCATAAAGCTTTATAATTATTTCTAACCGAAAATCATGCGATCTAAATTAGCACGCTAACGTCGCTAACATGGTCCGCCATTTTGTAAGGATGGGGGGTCCATGCAGTGGGTCCCAAAATTTTAAATAGGTAATACATTAATTTAAAAGCTTCAGCTTCTTCAATAAATAATTACATCTGATTTATCTTAAAATTCTATGGTAATGTAGATATTTATATTGGTTGTAGTTCGTTGTATATTTTGACACGATACGACCGCATTCGCGATTTTATCGAGAATGTGTTAGAACATGTTTAATTACAATTAAAATCGACGCGTATTGTAGTGTTAAGTAGCTACCTAGTTATCGGGTTGTTTCTAGAGACTCTTTGATACATATATTTTTGAACATAACGATATTTATTCATATATTAGTTTAATTTATTTAGGAGACACGAAAAAATCATTATGTAGTTCAGGGCTGTAGGGAGACTGCCTAGATACTTAAAAGTATGGTTTAAATTAAAACAACTGGACAAAGTCCTTTAAATAATGAAGCAGGCTGGTTAAAAATTAATAAGAATTGAAATTATTTTTTGTGACCAGTTTAGAGAGGAAAAGATGAGAAATTGGGTTATTTGTCACACATAAAAGTACATTTAAAAATATAAGTTACCTGGAACATCGAATAAAGAAAAAAAAAACAAAGTAGAGCACAGAACAGAAATAATCAGCAGCTGCACGTCGTGATTTAAAGAAACAATACACAAAAATAATGATAAAAAAATATATATAAGAGTAATTTAAAAAATAACAAAGAGTCATAAAAAAATATCGACTTACCAGAGTCAGCATACAGCAAACAGCAGGTTAACACCCACTCACTTAGGAGACACTTTACTCCAACTTACAAGTATTGCACAAACACACAAACACTAATTTTGACGTTCACTATTCAAACGGCACTGAACACATTACATTTGAAAGAACAAAATACCTGAATCTCAAGCATTTAAAATAGTAAGCATTTAAAAACCAAAGCACAAATTTTATTCACAAATATTTATTAACTATATTTAATTTTCACTATCAAGAAACTCACCGAAAATAATAATAACCAAGAACACAAAATACCTATACCACAAGTATTTCAAATTGTTAAAACAAAAGCACTCATTTTATTCACAAATATTTATTTATTCTATTTAAATTACATTATTAAGAAACACACTGAAAATAATAATAAGCTAATAACTAGATATTATCTTATAATCACCTCATGAGTATATACATTTTTGAACACAATATTAATAGCACTATTTCACTACCTATGTACACACACACACCGCACATTTTTATTTTTCTAAAATTCACTGCATTTCCATTAGTAAATACAAAACTTCGCACTCGTGTGGCATGCCCAACACTCACCGCGACGGATCGCGCAAGACTGGCTAGTCACACGGACCGTTACACTCGTGCATGGCGTTACATGGCGCCGCGGTGGCAGCGCGGCAGCGCGCTGCCGCTGTATTTCTCACCCTTGGATTTGTAAGGACCCCTAGGCCGTTTACACATTTGTACGTAAAATACGTAGAATGATTTCTAGGAATAATTAATGAACATACGTTAAAAACCGTGGTTTAATTTATTCCTTCCGGTACCCTGAAGCTCGTGGAGAGCTTCACAGTACCTTTCGTTAGTAATACAACCTACTTTGTTTCAAATTAATTCGAGTTAAGATTTCCCAACAAGATTACGTCATATTTTTCGAAAAGATTCTAAAAAAAATCGTGGAAATTCGGGAAAAGTTCCATTGCGACTCGTGTGCACAAATGTTTTTAATAAAGGGCAAAAATCACGACAGTCAGTATAATTAATAAATCACATTATTCGTATTATGAATATTCGACTAAAACTTTTGGCATTACATAATAAAGTTTCCTAATCAAAATATTGTGACACAAAATAATAGAAATTATAAGCAAACATTTTTTAATTAGAGGTCCGATATTGAAAAACTATGCTATTGTGCAAATTGCAAACTGTAAATAACAACTTTAAGCTGTTTATGACTTTATGTTACCAATACAGATAAGGCCTACTGCGATGCCGCTTGTGTTCAATAAACTATTGTTTCTAAAGCTGGCCCAAATATACCTCGAACAGTATTATCACTGTTCCTTTGTTTTTTGCCGCTGTCTGTATAAATACAGCTCTTTTGTGTTTCTTATCTCTAGGCAAATATGATTTATGGCTAGTGAACACCTGGGCAACCAGGAAGGATTAACATGTCATTGTTAAAAAGGTATATTTTTATAAGGTTGTTATAAGGAATATGAATACTATTCATAATATAATGTGAATAGCATAGCTATGCTATGCACACTATGTTATGCACACTATGCTATGCACTATGTTCATATTATTTTACAACTAGATACTGCCCGCGGGTTTGCCTGCGTGGATGTCGGAAACTATCCCACGGAATCGTGCTACCGGTAAAAAAAGTACTTAGCATATGTCCCTCCCCAGGATGCGATTCCTTACCAAATTTTATCGTTCAGTGGTTTAGGCGTGAAATGGTAACTTACAGACAGAGCTACTTTCTTTATAATATTACTAGCATCTGCTCGCGACTGTGCCCGCGTGAAATTTCTGGTTTCCCCGAGCCCGATCCACCCCGTCGCATCGCATGGCCTGCCCGTGGTATTACCTCGGTTTCTTTTAGGGTCCTTTTTTTTTTTCTTTTAGCTTGGATCCAGTCGTAGAGTCATTACCCGACTACGTGACGCAAAGGAGTGGTAATTACCCGACTGCGTGACGCAAAGGAGTGATAATGTGTTTATCAGCCTATGTATGTAATATGTTCCTTTGAAGCACTATATCTACAGACCAAACGCCTTGGCCGATTTTCATGATTCACACGTCAATCGAATCCTCTTAGTCCGGCGAGTGACACTAAAGACATGACGTTAGTGAAAATTCAATATGGCGACTACTGGACGCCATATTGTGAAAATGAAAGTCAACAAACTATGTCAAGTGGGGTATCGTTGAATAGGTATTTAAAAATCATTTTTAGTTTCCTTTCAACATTTTTCGATTCGACTGACCGTTTAGGATCTATATCGATTTAAAGTTGCGTAACCACCATTCTCACATATGTATAGGTTTTTAGACTTACATTACGAGAACTTAAATTCCAGTGCAATTGCGATGTAGACTGATGCTGACCTTTTGATGTAACATTTAGAGCACAATGTAACAGGATTTTATTTATTTCATAACAGGTTTAAATTATTTTTAACTTTTTAGGTCTATTTATTAGTAAGTAGTAAAAGCTTGTTTTTGAAAAGTTTTTTTTTCGTTTAATTTACAAGCTTTTATTTAGTTTCACCTGTCCCGTGGTCTGCCTGTAATCATATCTTGCAAGTTAAATTTGATCCACTTCCCGGTTTCCAATTGAGCTGAAATTTTGTATGCATGTATAAATCGGATGACAATGCAATATTATTATGACATAGAGCTGATCTGATGATGGAGCTGGAAGGTGGCCATAGGAACTCCGTAATTAAACGACGCAACCCCATCGAGTTTGATTCGTCATGACGAGTATTTTGGTGCTAGATGGTAACCAGAGACTAAAGATGAACAGGTAGCTTAAGGAAAAACACTGCTACGCGCTACGAACTACGCCGTAGTCAATCTCGCATCAAAAATACTAAAAAGTTAAAAGCAAAATTAAACGAAAAAAAAAACTTTTATTACCTACTTATTAATTAATAAAAAGAACTAAAAAGTACAAAATAATTTAAACCTGATAAGAAATAAATAAAAGCGTGTTACATTTTGATGTAACACTTAGAGCACAATGTAACACGATTTTATTTAATTCTTATAAGGTTTAAATTATCACAAACACTATATGTTACACTGTACGTTTATTAGGTTTAATTAGGTTATTATTATTAGTCTCGACAAGACAATTAATAATCTATAAGTAAGTCTGGACTATAAAAAAAAATAAAATAAAATAAAAATGTTTATTTCAGACTAGGTAATGTCCATACTTTGTTAGTAGCATATTAAGTATCTGAAGACTAAGTTAGTAGCAATGTATGTAGATGATGAGTATAAATGCGAATGATAGATGATAGATGATAGCATAGCGTGTATAGCATACCATGCATAGCATAGCGTGTATAGCATACCGTGCATAGCAAGGCGTGCATAGCATAGCGTGCATAGCATGGCATGCATAGCATAAGTCATTTATTAATTTATTGAACATAGGTACAATAAATGTTATATAAAGATAGAATGGTGCGCTATGTTAAGCCAGAGGGCGTACAAATGTTTGTGATTAATCAAGCAGCCAAGTCTCGACAAGAAAATTAATAATATAAAAGTAAGTCTGGACTATAGCATGGCGAGTATAGCATAGCGTGCATAGCATAGCGTGTATAGCATAGCGTGCATAGCATAGCGTGTATAGCATAGCGTGTATAGCATAGCGTGCATAGCAGGGCGTGCATAGCATGGTGTACATAGCATGGTTTGCACAGCATAGCGTGCATAGCATGGCATGCATAGCGTGCATAGCAGGGCTTGCAAAACATGTTCTCGTGGTCTCGCTCTGTTCACACACGTAGTCTAGGTGTTGTTCCTCTATAGAAACTCCTATTTTGTGAGCCAAGACGCGCCCGATATGAAGTGGGTTTTCATTTTTGATCTCGTTATACTGAATATCTCTTTTGTTCAGTTCATTCTTCAGTGACGACTACGCTTGAGTGTTCAGCTGTTCGGTTAGACTGGAAACCGACTCCAACATAGTTTGCAAAAGGCAGGTAGATGATGATGAGCTAAGTGCAGTGGAGGATGAGTCAAGTGACGAAGCAGAGTGGTAGCCATAGATATAGGAAAGAAGGTGGTAACAGTCAGTTGAGTTAGGAGTTGTGACGTCAGTTGGTATCGGCATATCGGGAACTGTGTTGCGCAAGGACCCTTACTCTCTTTGTAGCCTTTGCTTTGACAGGATGGACTAATCCAGCTTGACTTCGTTTCTCCTTTTAACTTAGTCTGATTCCCAGCAATAACACATACGACGCGGAACAGTATGCTCCAAATGCGATAGATCATATTTGGAGCATTTTATATTCTGGTCCAAATGCGCATCCTCAAATACTTCGGACATGTCTCGAGGCGTGAGGGAGACTCTATAAAGAGCCTTGTCGTGCAGGGTAGAGTGTAGCGCACGAGACCACGCGGGCGCTCACCCATGAGATGGACTGACCAAATAAAATCCGCAGTGGGCGATCCCTTGTATGAGTGCACAAAAAATACCAGGACTCGGAGTAGGCGGCGAGAAATCGTAAGGCGAATCACATTAGCCCCTAAACAGGAAACTACATGAGGACCACGACCGCTCTGACAAGAGTGCTACGAAGGAGAAGAAGATATTCGATGATCTCAGCGCACAGTTGTTAACTATTCTTATGGTTTATTATTTAAGTATTGCGTAAATAAAAATCGGTGACACCAAATTCCTGGAACCTGAGCTAGGACACCTGCGTCGGCCGCGGGGACTACTCAGTAAAAGCCGTTTAAGTCACGAGCGCGCGTCATGTGACTCTTATGTCGTTGTAGTAAGGTACAATTTGATATGATTGACGTACGTTCGTGAAATTCAACATGCTACCTACCTCTGTAGTGCGAAAGAGATGGATTATTCTTTGAGCGCATTCCGTCTCTTTTAATCGAGGTAATGGGGCCTACCTCAGCGCACTGTGATTCCGGGCGCGAACTTTCTTAATGGAATATTCATTGAACTTTGACACTAGTTCCTTTTCGGTAAGGGTCAATATTATGTAAACTGATTCTTTTTAATTTGAGGACAAAACAATATTTTGTTCGAAACACGTCCGCACACAACAGGGATTAGCTTACGACGCAACTTCAACGCAACCATAGAATATTATCTATCTGTCTTTGATTGAGATCTTTAATTTCTACATTGAAAACCGGCACGTATTTTCATATTAAACAGTTTCACTCAAAGGTCTCGCTGATGGTGGCGTGTGTGTGTGTTCGATCATTAAGTTCCCTTCAAAATGTTTGAGTTGAATGGTGCTGATCCATTCGTCATCTCGACCTTCGAATCGAAGGTCGGGACAATAAGGACCTGACCTTATCCCCAACATCACTGCCCGACCTGAGAATCTATCCCAGGACCTCATCCTCAACATAACACTGCCCGACCTGGGAATCGAACCCAGGACCTTTTTGATTGCTTCCGTATGGCATGACCCGGTAACCATAATGGCAGTGTCGTCCGCAAAGGTTGCAATCGTATTATTTTCCAGCTCTGGTATAACATTCGTGTACAACAGGTAGAGCACTGGACCCAGCACACTACCCTGAGGCCCGCCAGCTTTAATAACTTTTAACTCAGAAAAGGCATCCTCGTGCCTTACTCGAAACATTCTATCTGTAATGTATGATTGCAGGACCTCATGTTTAACATAACATTCCCCAACCTGGGTATCGAATCCAGGACCTCATACTCAGCAGTAGCGCTTGCGACTAACGAGGCAGTATACATTAAATTATATACATGTATGTGAAGATGTACCGTAGTTACCTACCTACTAGAATAATATTACTATACCACAATAGGTACTTACACTACTTACCGTGTGTGGGTCGACTTGTCGTGGTTGGTGATTGGGTGACCATCTTCACATACCGCAAGACCCCTCCGTGCCTCGAAAGCACCGTCATTCGTGAATCTTTGACAGACGTTACGGGTCGTCAGTAGCTCGAAAGTCTGACAGCCAGTCTTACCAAGGGGTATCGTATTACCCAGTAACTAGGTTGTGGAGGTCAGATAGGCAGTCGCTCCATGTAAAATACTGGTATTCAGCTGCATCCGGTTAGACTGGAAGCGGACCCCAGCATAATTGGGAAAAGGCTAGGCAAATGATAATGATGTGTGGTTCTTATTCAGGGATACAATAAAAAGCCCAGGGTTTTTTTTATATAATTATTTATCAAATGAAAATGAAAGATCACAATAATTATGATTGGAAGTCTTCTCTTAAACCCCTCTCAGAGATTTGACAAACATTATTAAAAATTTGCACTTTTCATTAAAATTTCTCTACGAAATCTTACAATTACAATTAAAAATAATCAACAAGTAAATATAATCAACTCTTTAACAATTAAGTCTGATTGTTCCATCATTAGATAACTTTTATTCAAGGAATAAAATTGACGTTTGACAGTTTTTGTATGAAATAAATATCAAGATTATTCTTAGAATAAAGTTATCAGATGATTGACAAATCAGCCCTTAGGGCCGATTTCTCCATCGCCAGATAACTTTATTCAAGGAATAATTTTGAAATGTTGACAGTTATTTCATACAAAAATTATCTGTCGATTGAAAAATCAGCCAATCAACTCTTTAAGAATTAAAAAGAATAAACATTTTCTTAATATAAATATTAGCATTGCTACTTCTGTCAACGTTTGAAACTTCAAAATTCAATGAGTGCTTTCTAAGCACAACAAATAGACATTCAGAGATGAATGAAATATAAAATTGTGTATATAGGTCCGTTCAGTTATTTTACCGCCGAAAGCAACCTTATTTTAACGACAATAAAAGTCTTTGTTATTTTGTCAGACTTGTCAGTAGTATCAATCCAACTGCTACCTTATTACAAGGAGTATAAAGACTATTGTCTAATATCAGAGGTAAAATAACTGAATGGACTGTAGAAATGTCTTATAATCTAATCTAATGTCAGGGATGTACACATACGGTCGGGTCGACATGATTCGACAAAAGGCCGGGCGGCACAATCAATGTATACTTTGACGCTCATCTGCACACCCCTTATATAAAATATTTATGAACACAGCATAGTATAAAATAGTAAAATTGCAAGCAAAATTATTGCCAGATATTTGCACACTTGTTCGAAAACTGAAAATTAGAATGTTAAAGTACTAATTATGTGTTCAAGTTAAAACTTTTCTATTCTAAATAATAAAATATTATAAAATAGCCGTGCCACACATTGGTTTGTTGTTCCAATTTAAACCGCTAGAGGGTTATAGCATGCACATATAAAAATATAGGAACTGCAATAATGTCAATTATACAAACAATTAACTTAAAAAAAAAAACTTCAAATCAGAAAATGAAGTACCTATTGTAATGAAGATTGGATGAAACTATTTTATTTGTGTTTTTTTAATATTGAAATTGGGTTAGACTATTGAAAGATAAACATTCATTTTGATATTGGAATCCTAACATAGTTTTTGTATCATGATATAAATGCCATGAAAAAATACTGGAGCCCTTTCATTTAGTACAAAATTGTTACATTTTGACAAATAAAATTGAGTACCTATCTTTAAATAGATATATAAATTACCACTGTCTCTTAAAACTTTTTTGCAAGCATAAAAACAGTTGATGGTAACAACATTGAGTTTCAAATTACAATTAATTTGATTCAATTAACAATAATTGAATGTTGTTAAAATCAATTGTTTTTTTACCACTATTAGTTTTCATGAACCATAGACCATTTTTTTTTCTTGTCAGTGGTTTGATATCCCCCATACATTTAATATTCAGCCAGTAACAAATTCAGTAAAAAGGTCTTACACATTACAACATGATTTTACAATAAGTACCTACATGTTAATATAAATAAAATTCAGAAACTATTCATCTATTATTTTCTATACAGTCTTAATCTATTATTTTCTATAAAACCGGTCTCTTCAGTCAGATTCAATAAAAAATTATTAAAGGAAACACAAACAAATAGTTATTGATCTAACTTCAAGTGGTTTTTCTTGTTTAATGTTTATAAACATTAAACAAGAAATACCAGTTAGATGACACTCTCATACAAGTTAAAATAACCCTAAAAAATTTAGTAGTCAACTCAATATTATGTTTGAAAATATTATAAATGAAATCTATGGCTTGCTACGAGTACCATAGAAATTATAACTCTGACTAGTGCCTGGTTTTTGAGAATGATGCTGTGTGTTGGTCTGTGTGGCAGGGTGTGCATATAGGTATGGACTTGTGGTGGACGTGCTGGGTTGAGTTATAAGTACCCCCATATTGTGTCTGACAGGAGCATATGTGACTGTGGCACAAGCTGTTGATTTTTTGTCACCGGTCTCACTATTCTTTGGAGAACTAGCTGCACGAGAACTAGAGTCTGTATGATGTGGTGGTATATTGGCATGTTTTCTAAGATCAGCCACCGTTTTTGGGAAGCCAGGTGGTGACTGAGTATGCTTTGTGACATGCTTAGACTTGCTTTTTGACTCAACCTTTTTATCAGATTTGTGTTTTTTAGCTGGAGATTTTTTGACAGGTTCTTGACCTAATGTTATTGTGTACGGCTCGTTAAACTCTGCTTTGATGGAGTTAGAAAGTGAGATTTCGGATTCTGATATGTTCTCTGGCGTTGGGGTGAACAATCCTAAAGAGAGACTTGTTTGAAACATTTGGGATGGTTCTCCAAGAGATGCCATGTTTTCGAGTGATTTATTAATGGTTGGTATAATCACGGTCTCATCTGAAGAAATGTCTACCGGGGACTTCCTCGAGGAGCTGCGTCTTGTCCTTTTCTTCTTCTTGGACATGCTTTCTGTAGTTTGAACTGACACAGTAGCTGTGGTGGGTGGTGTCACTTTGGGTGGAGTTGGGTTTACCACTTGCGATTCACCTGAAAAAAAAAAGTTGAGATTTCATCAGTCATCTCAGTAGTCACCTCCTTCCTAGCACTATCTATCACACAGTCCATCTATTATGTCTCTCGCTACTTCCATCAACATTCATACTCAAAACTTAATTCACAACATTTTCCTCATACTTCCGCATAACATGCCCATACTATGAGATAGTAAAGTTATTATGACTAAAGGTTTATCCACACATGTCCGGGACATGATAGGGTTGTGGCACACACAAGGCAGGCACCAAAACTCCTTCACTGGACAGACGTATGCGAATGAGATCATATTAAATGTACTTTGATGGAGCGCAGTCTCTCCAAGTCCTGGGCACATCCCTGATGTGTCAATAGACCATTGAGTGCAAGCCCTTGCACAAATATAACTGAATCCAGACTCTAGTTAGAATGTTATGTTCACAATACACTAAGATAACCCTCTGACCACAGTAAGTGGCATTTCATATGGAAGACAAAAATCTTTTTATGTGTGATGTTTTAGTGAATGTCTCTGGTACTTCACGATAATTAAAATGACGGCCAGAGAACGGATAAGTTATTATAAATGCGTAATGTTGCCTTAGAGCAAACTTTGCTAAGCTCAAAGACTACAATGATGAGCTGATAAAAATGGCGGGTAGACAAGAAAAATATATACATGTATGATAAAAAATAATAAAAAAACAATGACAATGTAAAAACTTTCCAAATTATAACTAAAATCTAGCCAGACCTACCTTCGTTAGGATTCAACTTCCTTCTTTTAAAGTTCCTGAGTCTTTCAATGTCCGTGTTAAGGTCGCTTTCTGCTATCATGACTTCCATGTTAGCTAATAGCACTTGCGACTTGGCGACCGCTGAAAGAGCTCTAAGCTTCTCCCTTTTCATTTTTACAGTCATCAGAGAGCATTCAAACTCTGTTTTGTACACAAAATCGTTCAAAGTGTTTAATTCATTTGTGAAATATTGTATAGTGTCGTCAATTTGATGTATGCGCTGTTTACTAGAACCATTAATAGAATTTGAGTTATCCGACATTGTTATTCTCAATAAAATTAAGTCGGGTAATGTATAAATTGTTATAATTAAAACGAAAAAACTTTATTTCCAACTTCAGTACGCCCGCCAACAAACTTGAACACGGAAAAACTCGAACGATCGGCCTGGCCCAAAGAGTATATCACTATCATAGATAATAGAGACGGCTTCAAACTTTTGACATTTCTTTCAGGAAACAGTGGGATTAGAGTTGTGCCTACCGTAGTTTTGACAGATGCCTCATAGACTCATTTACGAAAACGCCAGGGTAGCCGCGAAATTTTTTTTTTACGTTTTTTGCAATTTACCAGTCAGTGTCGCAACCGTAAGAAATTATGTATTTACATAATTATATTCAATAAAATCACCAAAACAGCTCTCTTTCATCTCGGCGTGTATTAAAGACACAGAACACATAAACTCCTAGCGCAGATTAGAGATAAACGCTTACATACATGCGACAGCTGTTGGTCAGATTCCATTCCCCGTTAACATCTGTTCTTCATCTGGCAACAGAATTATTATTGGGAAAAAATTACAGTGCTTATTGGGCAGTGTTTTTGGGGTTGTGAAGTAGTTTCTAAGGCAGCCCGGAGATTAAATTAATGTCTGGTAATCCGGTTGATGGCAAAATAAACGTCCCTTAATTATTTAGGATCTCGAACAAATCTCTATTACTTTATTCGGTATCTAGATATCCGGACATACGGTTAGGTTCGGCTAACAAAAAAAAATGTGTAAATTTATCCTTGATTTGTGTGTTAACGTTTTTTTATTTGCTAATTTTTTATTATTATTTCATACAAAAAAAATTTCAAGTCTTTCGCTTGCGTTGCATGGTTATGACTACATTCATAGAACAATATGTAAATAAAAAATAGTTGAATAACCAATATTAATTACTACATAAATAGGTAGGTCACGCTACGAATTAGCGCAGGTTTGCTAATCTATTCGTTTTGTGCACTAATTACGTCCCGTATAATTTAATTACTAGATCTAAGAGGCAATTAAAAAAAAAATTCGTTTCGTAAAATTTTGAGGTATATAAAAGCGTTGATCTTTACATATCTGGGTACACTTAGCTGATCAACAGCTGTCAACATGTTCTCTGCCATAAGTCTGTTGGTCCTTGCCTGCGCAATCACTATCAATGCGCAAACCCCGCAGTGTGCCGAAACCCAGATCGGTGAGTTTTCATTTTTTTTTTTTTTTTGTTCCATATTTCAAAAGGAAAAACGTAACCCTTTTATGATCACCTCGTTGCCCGTCTGTCTGTCCATCTATCAAGACCCTTTTTCTCAGTCCAGGAACGCGTGGAGTTATCAAGTTGAAATTAATAAAAAATACTCAGGGCTGCAATCCCTTGTAGCAGTGAACAAAATCAAACTTTTATGTGAACGCAATCAAAATATACGGGCGGGTCCGTTTATGCCGCATATTTTGACACTCGCAAGGGAATTAAAACCGGTACTTCCCGTTGACCTAGAATCATGAAATTTGGCAAGAAGTAATGTCATGTAGCACAAGTAAAGGAAAAAATCTCGAAACAGTAAATTTGTAGTTACATAAAAACAAAAAAAAAATTGGTGACTGTTTTGTAATGTAACTACTAATACTTTACGGTTTTCGGATTTTTTCCTTTAAAATATTCGAGACACGATTCCCGTAATAAACTATTTACAATACGTACCTACAAATTTATACGAAAAACTCGGTGCGCGAGTCCCACTCGCACTTTACCGTTTTTTTAGGGTTCCGTAGTCAACACGGAACCCTTATAGTTTCGCCATGTCCGTCTGTCTGTCTGTCTGTCCGAGGTTTAGCTCAAAAACTATATGTACTAGAAAGTTGTAATTTGGCATGAGTATATACGTTAATGACGCCAAAAAAGTGGTAAAATAAAATTTTGAAAAAAACATATATTTAGGGTACCTCCCCTACATGTAAAGTGGGGATGATAATTTTTTTTTTGCGTCCTTCCCATGGTGTGGGATATCGTTGAATAGGTCTTCCAAAAATATTAAGGGTTTGGGCAGACCGTTTTTTGATTAAGTACACCGTTCGTGACTTATCAAGCTTTAAAGTACCAATTTTCGTTAGAGTCAAGTGTCCGCCCCCATCTACCAACTAAACGGTTGTAGTTAGAAATTCAAATGTCACGGAAGTAGTACCTATATATAACGTAGCTTAAAGCAAAACTATCACACTTAAGTGGGCTTTACAAGTTTACGAGTAATAGTCGACTAATTGTATTTGACTCGAAAATTTCGAACAACTCCATAGAAATGTCGATAGATGGCGCTAAGCGTCAGTTGTATCGTAGTCGACTATTAGTCGAGTAGTTGTGTCGTCGTCGTTGTGTTGTACTAGCATATGGTACGAAACTATCAGTCAGCGAATACGACCCGCACTTGGCTGTTATAAAAACTACGGAACCCTACACTGTGCGTGGTCCGACACGCACTTGACCGGTTTTTTTTTAACTGATATATCAACTGACATTAACCGCGGTCCGTGACCCCACAAAAAAAAATTAAATCAAATTAATTTCTTTTTTGTTTTATCGTGTTGAGATATCCCATCCCCCGTCTGCGGAGTTTCGCTAGCTAATTTAATGTGACCCAGTAGGCCTGTATAATATGAAATATAGATTTGATCTGTACTTTTTTATCTGTCCAGGAGCTGTGCCAACTGCTCATGCAGTGAAACTTCTACCTGTTACCTTTGACCCTTTGATCCCGGATTGGCGAGTTACTGTTCCTGTAAGTATGCCCAAAGAACATTCCTTTTTAGTACCCTAAACAGAACAGTGTGCTGAATTCATGGTTACAGTTTGCGCGTCGATGTCCCTGCCACCCTGTATGATACTACTATTAAAAATTTAGGTAAAGACGTGAGCTGTAAATAGTGTCAATCCCTAGCATCAGGTGGAATGACGGCTCGCCTGGCCCACCAGGCGCAGTCGCAGCCCAATATTTGGGGGGGGGCCACCAAGTAGTAAGTTAGCAAGTAAATCATGCAGACTCTCGACAGCTTGAATGATTTGGGGGGGGGGGAGTCGTGACCCCCACGACACCCCCCCTCGGACCGCGCCTGTGGCCCACTTCACGTACGTTTTCACAGTGAGAACTTTAAAGAATAGAGCGGCTCGATTCTGACATTTTTTTTCAAATTTTTTTTAGTCTGCATTTCTTTTGTCCGAAAAGCATGTTATGCCGTTAGTCCCGGCTGTCATCCCCGGCTTGCATCTTTGACAGTCGTAACGGGTCGTCAGAAGATCGAAAGTCTGACAACCAGTCTTACCAAGGGGTATCGTGTTACCCAGTAATTGGGTTGTGGAGGTCAGATAGGCAGTCTCTCCATGTAAAATACTGGTATTCAGCTGCATCCGGTTAGACTGGAAGCCGACCCCAACTTAGTTGGTAAAAGACTATACTCCTTTTGAAATAAGATTTAGACATTTAAATAAACCTGTTTTACACTCCGTTCAACCGATTTTGACTTCTATTGCGTTGATAGCATGACAAATGGTAGCTGCAGTAAACAGTTGGTAACCACTTTTTTGCTTTTAATGTCATCCTTATCCCTACGGAAAAGAAGTCAAAATCAGTTGAACGGGCTGTAAAAGAGGTTTATTTAAATGTCTAATCTTATTTCAAACGGAGTATAGGCAGATTGAAGACTGTTTTATTCGTTCACAGACCCCTTACGTAAGTGTACAATTTTGTTTTTAGCCCATCGCGGAATGCCTGTACGGTGTGTCTGGAGTGCACGCATTCATGTGCGATACTGATGTGCCAGTCATAGGGTATTTCACCGACTTGAATACCCTGCTAGTGCATCGCACCGGAAGACTTCAAGGTGTCGGATCTGTGGCTGTCACAGTCTACTGCATGGCTTAAGTCCAAAGTCTGTATGACCATAATGTACAGACGCCAGCAGGTCAAGCTACCCGAAACTGTCAAATTTTCCCATTCAACCTTGAACCTTAATGCTTTAACGATAAAGTTGAAAACCTATAAATAATTTTGACAGATTGTAGTAGGTTGATGTCCTGTGGCGTCTGTACTCTGTGGTATGACCAGCCTTTCCTATTTACCTTTGTCTATGGTCTAGAAAGAATAGTGTAAAAATTTTAAGGGGTTACTCGGCAAGATGTTCAAGAAAAAAACGTTCTGCTGTTTTTATTCTTCAGAAAAGATGATACTGGTTCACTTATGATTTGAAAAGTAAATATTAAATAAAATCATTACTTTGCTAGCTTTCCCTTAAAATATTTTACATTTATTTTTAGGCTTTATTTTATTTTTTATCTGTAACGCGACGATGGCTGGCTTTTGATTTTGAAGTCATGATCTTATTTTATAAGATTCCTCCGTTGACATGAGCTTCAGTTTGGCTAGAAAACGTTACCAACTGTTTCTGGCGTGCCCCTATCACTGTAAGGCATTTGGATTGTTCACAGCTGTATGTTTTAAATAGCATCCACCAACTTTCATTGTACCATCGTCGTCCATATCTATTTGCAATATTTTTTGTAAACAAACTATTGTTTAAATAAATATTTTATTATTTCCCATTAAATGTATTTGTAAAACTTATTTGTGATTTATTTATTTTGTAAACTTTTAACTTGCTGTGACACCTGCTTCACAATATCCAGTGGTCTTGATAAGATTAGACGAGCCCAAACTCAATGGGTTTGCGTCAATTAATTACGGAGTTCCTATGGCCACCTTCCAGCTCCATCATCAGATCAGCTCTATGTCATAATAATATTGCATTGTCATCCGATTTATACATGCATACAAAATTTTAGCTCAATTGGAAACCGGGAAGTGGATCAAATTTAACTTGCAAGATATGATTACAGACAGACAACGGGACAGGTGAAACTTAAGGTTATAGCACATTACACCGGCACCGCAACTGCACAGCTGCAGCACGGCGTCGCCTCGAATTTAGGCTACGGCTAGCTGCCAGCGCGCTAACTACGCGTCGTCCGCAGGGTGCAAGCTCGCAGTCCGCGCGCCGGCCGCAACTTGTAAGCTCACAGTCCGCGCGGTGGTCGCGAGGTGCAAGCTTGCTGTCACCGCGAACTAAATATTGTTATATGGCATATATGGCGGTGGTGCGCGGGCGACGCGCGACGGCGCAGTGACGTTGTTTCGCTGGCGACTCGGAGTCGGCGCGTAATAAGCATGCGGTCGACGCGCTGTAAGCACATGATCCGCTCGCTTGCAGCACGCGGGCTGCGAGTCGAGTTGTATGGTAGCGGCAAATGCGCTGTTCGCCCGCCGTTGGCTTTTTCATATTGACGTTATGAAATATATTTTACTACACACAATATAATGCTCTAAATTGAATGACAAGTTAAATGCTGGTTTGGAGCGGTGCTGTTGCGGTGCCGGTATAATGTGCCATGACCTTTAATTTGACGGCACGGTTGGCGCAGTGGTTAAGCGATTGACTGCTGCGCTGCGTGTCGCGGGTTCGATTCCCGCACGGAACAAATATTTGTATGACCTCCAATTAGTTGTTCCAGGTCTGGCTGTTTGTGTATGTGAGTTTATATGTCTGTAAACGCACCCACGACACAGAAGAAATTCCTAATGTGGGGCAACGTTTAAAAAAAAAGAGTGTAATAAAAACTTGTAAAAGGAAAGTAATTAGCGACACTTTTCATGTTTGCAATTTAATTTAATTTCGTATTTTTGTTTGTTGTATTATTATCTAATAAAAGTCAGTCATTTATTTTAAAGACAATATTTTGCACTGTGACTAATAATTAAGCCAGGCGATTTTCAAGCATATCGTCTAAGGAATACGGATGGTTTTCATTTGAGAAGACGTTGGTGGTCCACTGTTCGGGCATGGGTATGTCCCCAACTGCGTGGTTGTCCGCGGCTGCTTTTGACTTCGGCTGAATTTCCTTCACATCCTGAGCAAGCGAGAGGATCTAAAAAAATGAAAGTTTAATGCTATTAAACAGTCATATTGACAGTTATTGGTAAACATTTGTTTTTTTTTTTTTTGCGAAAATTTACTGTAAAAACTGCTAGTATTATACTAGTACGCTGGATTATGGGCTGATTGTTCCATCGTAAGATAACTTTTATTCGAGGAATAAAATAGACGTTTGACAGTTTTTGTATGAAATAACGTTCTGTCAAAATTATAAAACTATTCTTAGAATAAAGATCAGGGGGCCTAAAAAGGCCACTTTAAGCAATACCTCTAAAAGCTATTCATTTCCTGAATTCCCAGCAGATCATTAGCAATTCCTCTAATTTTCGTTAAATGGTTACACATAATAGTTTAGGTATAATCACCTACAATTCATTTCATATCAATCATATTTGGTGTACCTACATACCTAAACATTGGTGGACCATTTTACGAATTTCCATAAAAAACTGTCAAACAGGTAAATTGCGTGATATGAATTGCACACAGATCATAATTATAATTAATTGTCAGTTTGTGACCATTTTACGATTTTTAATATGATTCATGTTGTTATCCTAATATGATTCTGCCAAAGTGGCCTTTTTAGGCCCCCAGATGATTGAAAAATCAGCCCATAGTGTATACAAATTAATATAAATGTTTTATGTGCCCATTCAAAGCTCGAGCGTCTCAGGAACTAAAACTGATACATTACCGCAAATGGCCTTCGTTTTGTGTTGGAACAGACGCCAGCAGGTCAAGCTACCCGAAACTGTCAAATTTTCCCAATCAAACTTGAACCTTAATACTGTAGCAGTAAAGTTGAAAATCTATTAAATACATTTGATGGATTGTAGTAACTTGATGTGTTGGCGTCTGTACGTATCTGATGATCTAAATTGTGGGATGAGACATTATTGTGTAGTTTGTGTTTAAATTTTTTTATTCTAGAACACACCGTTTTTGTTTTGTTTTGTTTTGCTTATGGAAATAATTGATTTACATAAACATTTACAAAATTGGGCCTAAAACTAGAGGTAGGGAAGAAATAATTGGATTCTACCTGAACTAGGAATAAACCTGTATCTCAGGTACCTCACTCAAGTGCTTAGGTATACATAAGTATTATCTAAAATTCCTATAATTCCTATTCCTTTATTCCTTTTTTAGAGCAGTGGTGATGAAATAATTTACACAAAGTAAAGCGCCTGCCTGGGTTCGAACCCACGACCTACAACTCGTAAGTCGCAGCCGTTACCTCTGGGTCACCATTGCCTTAGAATGGACGACGATACCAACATAGTTGGGAAAAGGCTAGGCAGACGATCATGATTTTTGGTTCTAATTTCAAATTGCATATGTTTCAAATTTACGTTATTTCAAGTTAAGCAAACATCAACTTTATTTTAATGGTAATTAAGTTGATTTCAGAGTCACTTGCACTATTGAAAAAGTTATAAAAATGTTTGAAGTTGTAGCGTAAACTGAACTTTATTGTGTTAGAATTAAAGTTATTTATCCATAAACTCATATTTGTTTACATTTTTTGCGAATATGTCGCGATTCAAATTTAGAACACACCGTTTTGAGATCATTGGTGATGAAATAATGTACACAAAGTAAAGCTCCTGTCAGAGTTCGAACCTACGACCTAATCCGTCTTATTACAAAACGAAACCTAACTTTAGTTCTAGCGTAAACTATTGAGCCAGTACTTGTATTTCGAACTTTATTTCGATTAAGGCAAAGTTCTAAATACTAAAATGACAACTTAGCACCGAACTAAGCTGTCATTTTTGTATAAAGAACTGCATTTCTCTATCAGTTGGGTTCTTAATTCAATAACTGGGTCAGTGGTTTAAACCTGATCGAAAGAAAAACCTTGTTTTGTAATAAGGGGGCGTAAGTGAACCCTGCTTGGATGTAGGTATCGCTATTGACAGACATACCTTGAAGACTTCTGCGCCCCTCTTCCTCCTCAGGTAGTTGAAGCAGCACGCTCGGAAGCGCCGCGTGCCACATGCTCGCGTGCATTCGCTACCGCAGGAGTCGCATGCAGACCACACCGAGCTCACTGCAACAATCACGCGTTAAGACTACTGCTACGTAGGACGTGCACGAAGAGGTGTACCACTTTAGCTGCGAGGTTCATTTGTTTGCCAGTCACGCATTTGTGGGTAGCGTGGTCGTGGGTCGCTGTGGATGATCCCACGGGGTAATGGCGTAACACACTAACAATCAGCAGTGCGATTCTGTAACCATCTCACCGTGAAATCTTAGGTGAAGTGAGCTGTCATTCCAACTAATGCTAGGGATTGAAGCTATTGACAGCAGTGCGATTCTGTAACTACCTCACCGTGAAAACTTAGGTGAAGTGAGCGTAGAGTGAGCTGTCATTCCAACTAATGCTAGGGATTGAGACAATTGACAGCTCATGTTAGCTCACTCTAAGCTCACTTCACCTAAATTTTCACGGTGAGATTTTTACAGAATCGATCGGCTGCTCACTCTAAGCTCACTTCACTTAACTTTTCACGGTGAGATTTTTACAGAAACGATCGGCTGTCGCATATGAATTCGGCGCCAGAGGCGAAGTGGAAAGATGTGAACTAACTTTTGGAGGACACTGTAATATATCTATTACAAATGGACCGCGAGTTTCATTCAAGTAAACAGGGCGCCGTAACGCGCCTGAAGCAGCAATGCTGCATGGTGGCAGAAATATGTATGATGTACAGACGCCATCAGCACATCAAGCTACTACAATCTATCAACGTTCTTTAATAGATTTTCAACTTTATCGCTAAACCATTAAGGTTCAAGGTTGATTGGGAAAATTTGACAGTTTCGGGTAGCTTGACCTGCTGGCGTCTGTACTTCTTCATAACTACATAGATGACGTCACGCCTATTATCCCTGAAGGGTAAGGCATAATGTACAGTACTGTAGTTCACCCACATTTCGCCAGTTATGTTTGAGTCCCATGTTATAGGGGGCGACCCTATTGCAGCACCCTAATTAACACACTAAAGTTGTCAAAAAATAAAAGGCCCGTTTTGACATTGACAGTTCTAGTAAGTAGTTAACAAAGATCAATTTTTTGACAACACAGTAGTAATACCTTTCATTTTGACAGTTCAACAACAATCGTTACGTTATTTACGTTGTTGAGCAGAGAAATTTTTCGAACTTATGAAGCAATGGATTAGCAATAAGTATGCTTCAAAATTATTCAAATTGAGAGTGTAGCGGTATCTACAACGCCACATGCGAACAACGCGTCATACTGACGTCACGCAAATCCTGCATCTCGCAAGCAGAGTTTACCGTGCAATTAGCATAGATACAATTTCACAATATCAATCGTTGGGCAATTGCCCGCCAGACATAACACCCGTCTGGTCGGAGGATCCTCCCTTTTCTATGGAGGTTGAGTGAACTTTACACCCTGTTCCTCATCCCTCCAAACTGGTCACCCCGAGCATGAACGTCAGCGCAGCCTTCGTGCAAGTGCTTCAGCGTGACGTCATCATCATCACTCCCGCAAGCTTTAGCGGCGAGTCACCCAGCCAGCCATCTATGGAGGATGAGTGAACTTTACACCCTGTTCCTCATACCTCTAAAAGAGTAATAGTGTGTTACGCAATAAGGGTGCCGATTGAGATTGGTAGTGGTTACACAATTACCCCGCACTGTTGCGTCAAGAACGCCATCTATTACTCGAATTATTAAGCTCGCCACCGATCGTTCAGACTGATTCGAGTGATTCGCAATTTACGTTGAACCGTGCGTAGGTGACTAGCTAGCTACTAATATAGTAATCTGTGTAGGTGACTTTCAAAAACATTGTACAAACAAACATTAAACAGTAAAAAATTGGATTTTCGATCATTAATGAAGAATCCCTGCCTGCCCACTGTCTTCATTGCTAAAACACGCACAATGAAAAAAGTGGAATTTTATTATTTTATATGAACAATTAACTTACCGATAAACATAAGTGATAGAATAGCTGTTATCTTCAGCATTTTGGAAGATTTTACTGATATATTATTTTCTTTGCACGGAATACTTCTCCTACTAAAGACGGTACTGGAATGTCTTGGTATAGTTGACAACCCCGTTTTATATGCTTTCAAGTTTACTTAGCAATATGAGTAGGTTGGTAGACAAAGCTTTTTAGCTTACAATGTTTTTGTACTTATATCATTATTTAGATAGCTATTTCCATTACGTGTCTGCACAAATATAATAAGGGCCTCGTGGCTTAATAATAAGCTACGCCTAGTTAACCGGCGTAGCCCGAAGAATTGCCTGGGACCTTAAGTGGGAGTGGGCAGGGCACATTGCTCGCAGAACAGATGGCTGATGGGGCCGAAACGTTTTGGAGTGGCGACCGCGTACCGGAAGACGTAGCGTTGGAAGGCCTCCCACAAGGTAGCCCGACGACCTTGTGAAGGCCGCAGGAACCCTCTGGATGCGGGAAACACAGAACCGGTCGAAGTGGAGGTACTTGGGGGAGGCCTATGTCCAGCTGTGGACGTCTTTCGGCTGAAATGATGATGATGATATGATGACACCTAATTGGAGTCGATTTTCTTTATCAGATCTTCGTTACAATTCGGTTAAAGACTTCCTAGGAAATGCTGGTACTCGTAGACATATGAGACACTGACGTTCCTTTGTTAGGCTACATATAATATATTGCATACATACATGGGCATTTTTTACGATTCCGTCCTTAAAAGCAAATTACCTTAATATGATTAAGGTATTTTGTTACTTTGTTTTCTATCTGTTTGTCTGTCGAGGCTTTTTTATCAGAAACAGGTAGAGAGAGGTACGTATTAAGTTAATATTAAATACGGTCTGTGGTCCCATGGACGGGCGAAAAATTCAAGCTTCTAACTAAGCTTAGACCGCAAAGACAGGTTGGCCATTCTGTCAGCACGCACAATTTCGCGTTTCGACTCGCCCTTGATTCGCGCGCTCGTAAAGCTGGGTCCAAACCAGACGATCCAAATTTGGATCGGCGTCCACGATCCGCTATCATGGAGCGCCGATCGTGGATCGGAGATTTTTTCGCAAGATCCGTTCTAGGAAACCCGCGATCCTGCCACGCGCTAAAGTACCGATCCACGTTTTAGCTACATTCGTTCAGTTGAACAGCCTATTTATTATCCATATATCCAATGACCCGATCCGCTCACAACCATCCACAACGAGCGCGCCAAACGATTCAGGCGACTTTGAGCATTGTCAAAAAACTGACAGGGCTTGGATCAGCCGCTCCACGGACCGCGTGTGCTCGGATCGCGCTCGGCACGTACACATCGACCGCACATTTGGATCGCGTTCCTGCCGCGCCGAATTGGAGCTCACTGGATCATCCGGTGTCGACCCAGCTATGCTTTACTGACGTCGCCACAGGGATATTATCTGCCTAGCCTTTTCCCAACTATTTTGGGGTCAGCTTCTAGTCTAACTAGATACAGCTGAATACCAGTATTGGAGCGACTACCTATCTGACTCCCCCTTGGTAAAACTGGTTATCAGACTTTCGGGCTTCTGACGACCCGTAACGACTGTCAAAGATCCACGAATGACAGCCGGGACTAATAGCGTTACGTGCTTTCCGAGCCACGGAGGGGTATTGGTAATATGAAGATGGTCACCCATCCATGGACCAACCGCGGCAAGCGTAGCTTAACCTGTTCGATCGACCCGTGCGACTGTTATTACTTAGCCACAAGCCCCTCGCCACAGGGATATGTGATAACATATTTAGGGAGGAAGATAAAACGTATAATAAAATGAAACACATAATTTATTTTCCAAATCGGATATTTAAATATCCTCAACTAATTTATTAGCATCAAACTAACAATTACTAATTATTATAGTTATTACTCGTATTACTAAGTCACCTCCTAGACGATTTAAAATTAAAACAGGAACTTATTATGTAAATTATATGATACATTTTGTAGAATTTGTAGCAATTATGTTTATTTCTTTAAAAACTCTTGAGAATATTTAAAACCTTAAAAATATGAAGAACCTGTAACTTCTTGTGAAAAAGTTAGTCCAGGGAAGTATTACCGCCATAGGTACCTATTTCTACTCCAAAACGTTGCTATTTTCCGTTTTTTTTAGCGAGTGTGCTATACAGTCCGTTCACAGTAGTTTTCTCCCAGATTTTGCTACACTGTTCAAATCATAGTGATCTTTATTCTCATTCATATAAGGTTGGTGTTGGGTAGCTGCCATTGACAAGTCTGTCAAAATCATTGTGATCTTTATGCTCGTCACAATAAGCTTGCTGTTAGGTGCTGCTGTCACACTGATAACAGACTTTTATTTATGGATCTTTTGGCCCCTGAATAACATTGACATTGTTGGTTTTAGAAAAAATTCTGTCATTGAAAACAAGATGGCAGCGTTAGTTCCGATTTTGAACACGAGCCACAGATCCTTGTTCGCACGGCTACACATCAAGCTTTACATAATCAGTATAAGCTGACTTCTGATTGCACGAAAAACCTATACCTACAATACGAGGTCAGCTAAAACTGGAAATGTTTAGCTTGATGTGTAGCCGTGTGTACCGTTGTATGTGTGTGCGTGACATTACTGGCATTGAGACATAGACTGTCTCATAAAAAAAATAACTGGCAAACCCATTGGTGTAGATATATTAATTTGAATAGGTATATAAGGTCGAAACCACAGTGTTCTGCTGGAGTTTGTTGCGCCACTTCTTCTTCCCAGCGAAAGCACTAGGAAATGGTGAAGGGCGGGCGTTTTGGGGGACTGTCTTATGTAATTTTGATGTTCATAAAGTGCTGATTCTCAGCCTAATTTGAACGAATTACTTTTGATTTTGATTTTTGACAGATAAGTGCTTAGGGCAAGATTCACAGATCGAACATTGACTTTACTTTGTCAAGTAAGCGTCACATACGAATGTAGACTTTATAGAAATATAATTAATGTTGACATTCGTTCAAAACGCTTGCTCACAATTGCGTATACGAAACGCTAACATGCTCCTCTCGCATCGCGCGTGGGTTTTACTATTGCAATGGGCACACCGCTGCAAAATCTACTTCTGTACTTTTCTTCACATTTATTAGGTCTTAAATATTCTCTGAGATAATTCGCCATAGATATTATTTCGTTGTAAAAAACTGAACGTCTTATTTCGACTACGGATGAAATCATAGGTTTACTCTGGTTTTTATTAATACCTTATTTTTTTTACTAAAAACAAATACACCATAAATTATTTCTGTGGACATTTACCTAAAATAAATTACATTAACAATACACGGCGTCATTGGCAACGCAGAAGTTAATTTGACTGCATATTTTGGGCCAACAAGATCTAAAATACATTATAATATACATTCTGGAAGGAGTGAATGTGTCTCATTGTCATCATTCTCCTGCGCTTATCCCAATTTATTTGTGATCTGCGCAACATGGCTTTTTCTTCCATAGTTCTCTAGTAGTCCTCCTCTAGTTAATGTGTCTATTCAATTAATATTAATTACATAAAACAAAAATAAACTCAATGTTTAATCAAGTCGTAATAAATCGGACAAAGAAAAATAAATAGTTTTTTTTTTTAATCTTGCAACACTGTTTCATCCGCAGTCGATTTAGTTTATGGCGGTTATTTTTTAAACTCTATTTTAATCGATTTGAAACGCTACGGTATCGATATCTCGTTGTATTCGATTTAATACGATTCCTTCTGTTTTCGTCTGGCTATCTCAGCGCTCGCCTCTTGAATGGCCTCCCACAGCTTGGCTTCGGATAGGATCTGTCGGGACAGTTCTTCAATTGCAGCCTCCGAGTCCAGGATAGTACCGAAAGTCTCTTCGTCGACGTACTGAAATTGTGAAAAGAAAAGATATAATTTTGATATAATAACATCACTGGAAGGGCGACGACTAATAGAGAAGTATGAACGAGAAAAGGGGTATCGTGTTACCTAGTAACTGGGTTGTGGAGGTCAGATAGGCAGTCGCTCCGTGTAAAATACTGGTACTCAGTTGCATCCGGTTAGACTGGAAGCCGAGCCTAACATAGACTTTGAAATAAGTTATGGTCCTACTGTCCTAGTAGGACCATAACTTATTTAAAGACTTGACCACGGCCGGCAGCGACAGGTCACTGCCTACTTCTGAAATGAGGGCACGGCGCGGCTCCTCCCAGGCGGCACACTCTGCCAGGGTATGCCGCGCCGTGTCCTCCCTGGCAGTCGATGCAGTGGTGACACCGGGCGTCGAGCTCCCTGAAGTCCTGTGACCCCTAGGCCAACCTATTGCTATTAACCATCAGCCGGGCAAAAATCCAGACTAGCATAATTAGCCAACATTCCCACCGCTGAGACTCAGGGCTCCTCTCTGTGAGAAGGAGTGGGCCGTAACATAACCCAACACGCGGGCTGAGGGTTGGTAGATATCACAAGAAATTATACCTGTTTCTGCCTCATCAGTTCTTGAGCGGGCATCCCGGGCGCTTGCTGCGACCTCTTGCGGCCACAGCCTGTAATTAAGAAAAAAAATAGTAAGTATCTATAGATAGGTATGTACATATTATAGCGCTACAGAGTTATTCTGGTGCGTGGCCAAAATCAGAACTAACGTCGCCGTTTTGTTTTTGTGAATACATTTCAAGTGACATTTGACAAAACAATTGCGATAATGTTTACCAACAGTGTCAACATCATTCGAGGGCCAAAAGATGCCCTTGTAGTCATATTTATGTACAGACGCCAGCAGGTTAAGCTACCCAAAACTGTCAAATTTTCCCAATCAACCTTGAACCTGAAATGCTTTAACGATAAAGTAAAAAATCTATTTTAAAAAAAATGACAGATTGTAGTAGCTTGATGCTGGCGTCGGTACATATATTTTTCTCCTGCTTCTTGAACACCAAACCCGTTAGTTACCCTATAGTCGAAAAATGACCAAATATAACATAATTCCTCTCCCAACTAACTTCCATTCCCTTGTGAACCACTACTCTCCCAAAATTATCAAAATTTTAACAACTTTTTTAAACGAAAATGTTATTAGATTGTAATTGATATTTAAACATCTGTTGATATATGTACCACAAAGTGCAAAGTCGACGGCTCGTCTCTGCGCTGCCGTCTAAACGTGACACTGGCAGAATTAGTCGACATCGGCTCAATTGCCAAAAGGAAAAAAAAAATGTCTATAATATTTGAAACGTACCCGTGAAAGCGTTGCAGAACGGCCGCTTCTTAGGAGTCATGATCATTTCGTCTGACATCCGACTGTCGAAAGCCCGTGGAATCTGGAAGTTACATAAAATTACAGATTTAGAATCACAGTGTACGGTTCGGTAGCCTATCTCACATCTACATATGTATACATAAACTGACGACTTCTTCCCAAGGGAGTGAGCAGGAACTACAGACCGCCACCTGCTACACTCCTTACATAATTCCTTTTACTGCGTTTACGTCCATAATCTGAAGGCAGGCGCGGTCGCAGCCCATTAATTATATCTATTTTATTATTTATTTATTACTGTGATTGCCCGTGACATCACAGCGGGCCCTATCAGAATACCAGCGCTGCGGCATTTATTTTTTAAAGGGGGGGGGGGTCATGACCCCCACGACCCCCTCGGACCGCGCCTGTCTGAAGGCCAATTCTCGTAATTGAAAACGTTCATAATCTAGTCACACTCTCATCACAACGAAAATCAATGTCAAGAATTTGTCAAAAATATATGAAAATTACAGGTATTTTTGACAGATTGAGACTGAGATTAAAATGTGAACGTTCTAAAACAACGAGAATTGCCTCTCAGGTCATACACGCTCGCGAGTACTACCTACGTACCTGACCTTTATGAAAAACATCACCGATGAGGTCATTACCCGTACCTATAAGTTAGCATAAGCATAGCATAATTAGCCTATAATGTTCCCACTGGTGGGACATAGGCCTCCTCTCTATGAGAGGGAGTGGGCCCTATTCCACCACGCGGACCCAGTACGGAATGGTGTATGTCACATGTCTTTGAATTTTTGGTTCTGAGACATGCCGGTTTCCTCCCGATGTTTTCCTTCAACGTTTTGAAATCAGTGGTGATGAAATTAAATACACAAAGTAAAGTGCCTCTCAATCTCAGTGACTCTCTCTCTCTCTTGTATGGATCAGAATGTTGGGCCACAAAAGGGATGAATGAAAGGCAATTGCATGCAGCTGAGATGAGAATGCTGAGAGGGATGTGTGGTGTTACACGAATGGATAGAATAAGAAATGAGTACATAAGAGGAAGTCTGAAAGTGGCACCGGTAACTGAAAAGTTGTGTGGAAATCGGTTGTCATGGTATGTGCATGTGTTACGGAGAAATGAGGAAAACGTCGTGAGGAGAGTTTTGAGTATGAATGTCGATGACGGATATAAGAGTAGGGGAAGACCAAAGAAACGATGGATGGAATATGTGAATGATGATATGGTTAGAATGGGGCTAACTACGGAGATGACGACTAATAGAGAATTATGGAAGAAAAAGACATGTTGCGCCGACCACAAATAAATTGGGATAAGCGCAGGAGAGTGAAAGACGGGCCCGTTACCACTGGGCCACCACTGCTCTCAATCTATAAGTTAAATGTATGTGTACTCCATTTGAAATAAGAATAGATATTTAAATAAATCTTTTTTACAGTCCGTTCAACCGATTTTGACTTATATTCCGTAGGCATAAGGATGGCATTAAAAGCAAAACAGTGGCTACAATACTAACTGTTTAACGGTGAACGGACTCTAAAAAAGGTTAATTTTAATTTCTAATCTTATTTCAAACGGAGTATAATTACAATGAAGATTATTCTCACCGTGGCTGTATAGTAACATTCCAAGTACAACAGTGCAATCACGACGAACAAGGATACGCGGGAAACAGACATGGCGGCGAGGTTTGACAGCTGCACAAAATGGCCGATCTGTTGACAAAAGAAATAACATAGTTAGAAAGATGAACAGCGTGGCCCATGAAGTAGGTAACTAAACTCCGTATCTAAATCTTTTTTAGGGTTCCGTACCCAAACGGTGCCAACGGGACCCTATTACTAAGGCTCTGCTGTCCGTACGTCCGTCCGTCTGTCAGCGGGCTGTATCTCATAAACCATAATAATATGTCGTCAGTTGAAATATTCAGAGAGTGCGTATTTCTATTGCCGCTATAACAACAAATAATAAAAATAAAATAAAGTAAAAAAATAAAGGTAGTCTCCATACAAGAAACGTGTTTTTTTCGGTGTTTCGGCCTTGTGGTGTATGTGGTTTCGGTGTCGGCCCCTTTATGTGCAAGTTCGACTCGCAGTTGGCCGCTTTTTTAGAAGCCCCCTAAGCTCCAAGCTCTTCAAGAGCTTACCGAAACACCATCATGTGATGTTTTGTCATATTATGTCAGATATTATTTAAAGTTTAGGCTGAAGTTTAGCCAGATAATTTAATTTTTTTTTGGGGATTTTTTAACCAACCTCAACTTTTAATGTTAATTATTTTGCTTTCTATTTTTTCATTTATTGGAATTATTTCTTTTGATAAGTCTTATCAGTAGTTCCAGGGCACAGTTGTTAGTTATGGACTTCCTTCAGCTGCCAATCCCCCTCGATGCACCCATAGATACTGCCTTCCTAAAGGGAATTATGCACGACAATGTTGTAGAATACAGGTGTGTTGTTATATTAAATGTGTGTAAAATTCTTTCCAGGGTTCGAACTCACGACTTCTCATTTGCCAGTTCGACGTCTGTATTCAAAATTGTGACAATGACACTGAGTCTGACATACTTTTGAATCACTTCGACGCCACACAGTTCTGACGCAAACTCCGTTCATTAGTATTAAATTTCTGATTTTGATCATCTACTTTTGCTGTTGACTGTACCTATATCTAATTAAAAACACGCTACATCTCCAAGTGGCTACGCCGTAGCATTTACGTAGACATTAGCTACGCTTTTCGTAGCAGCTACGAGGGGTATCGTAGTCGGCGAATTGTCATTTTTGCTACATAAATTAAGAGCGGTTCTGCACTGCATCCGATCCGAATCCGAGAAATGACGGTTCGAAGAAGCCATGGTACTATTTGTATGAGGGGTTGCGCACTACATTCGAACTCAGTCCGTCCGAATTTAGAACATTCCCAATTCGGATTGAACTCGGATCTTGAATTCGGATCGGACGTAGTGCAAAACCGCTCTAAGAAGAGTTCTTCCATCGTTTAGTCCTTACTACCTCACATTGAATCACTTTGAAGTCATCCCCATAGCCTGGAGTTTAACGAATCTAAACAAGTTTTGTCTTTAGAGGCAGGATTTAAACCATCGAGCCATTCTTTCACATGGAACTTCATTTTGACAATGTTAAAAGTTTTAAATACAATAACTGTATAAAACCCGAGTCAAAGTCATTAATTTAGAATTGTGAACATTGCTGAGTTCTGAATAAATTTAATTAGGGCCAGTGAGAAGAGATAAATAATGTAAACAGACTTTCAGGGGTTCATAACATTTTTATTTAAAGAAATGATGTCATCGAAGATGATTCGTCAGAAGTGTCCGAATCAGTCGTGTTGTCGTGTGGCGACAGGTCGCATTTTGATGCACTAGTCACCTGCGATTTTATCGGCCTGTGTAAATTCAGCATGTGAGGGGATTTTCATAAGCGACCAGCTGCACGGCGAAAATCGATCAAGTGTAAATCCTCTATTATACATTAATATTTCACTTACATATACTTAATAAAGAAATCTTGATGTTAGGTCCAGTCATAAAAATAGTGCGAAGCAGGGGCGGGTCGCTACTTAAAATATAAACGTAAGTTCACAGTTTTTATAACATTATTCTTCCTTGTTCGCGTTAATTAGCGGAACTGGACATTTATGGTAGCGTCGTTAAAAATAAATACTTAGAGTATATTACTATTGTTACAAGTAAGTATATATATACAGTCGACTGTACTACAGTGATAACACAACCAGCAAATGAATTGCGTAACATATCTTTGAAAAATTCGTCTGCTCGATAACGTAAATAACGCAATGAATGTTGTTGAACTGTCACAATGAAAGACATTGCCATTGTAAGTGTATTTCGCAATTACCCGGCAGTATAAGCTGGCCTATAGAGCGAGCAGAGAGTACTGGTGGCACAGTGGGATAAGCTGCGACTTACGAGGTCCAGGTCGTGAGTTCGAACCCAGACAGCCACTTTACTATGTGTATTTAATTTCATCACCACTGCTCTCAAAACGGTGAAGGAAACAACTACCAACCCACACTAGGCGTGCGTAGTGGATTATGGCCCACTCCCACATAGAGGAGGCCTGTGTCCCAGCAGTGGGGACGTTATAGGCTGATTATGTATAAGCTGGCTTCGTATTCAATTGGGACTCCGTAGTACTCTAGGCCAGCTTTACGTCAAATTGTTACCACTGATACGAGTATGACATGGGGTCGACTGTACTAAAGAATCAAGAAATTAATCATTTCAATTGATACCTCGTATTATTTCTAAGGCGGAGGACAGGGTGTTTTGGCGCAGCCTATGTCCAGCAGTGGACTACGATAGTCTGAGTTGATTATTTCTAACTAGCTGCGACCCGTGGTTTCACCCGCATAAGATTCGATTCCGTAGGAATATCGGGATAAAAAGTATCTTATATGTTAATCCTGGTTATAAACCATCTGTGTGCCAAATTTCATCCAAATCCGCTCAGTAGTTTTTGCGTGAAAGAGTAACAAACATCCATCCATCAATCTATCCATTCATAAACTTTCACGTTTATAATATTATACTACGATAGGATAGGAGAGGGGCTTGTGGCTAAGTAATAACAGCCGCACGGGTCGATCGATCAGGTTAAGGTACGCTTGCCGCGGTTGGTCCGTGGATGGGTGACCATTGTCACATACCAAGTCCCCTCCGTGCCTCGGAAAGCACGTTAAGCCGTTGGTCCCGGCTGTCATTCGTGGATCTTTGACAGTCGTTACGGGTCGTCAGTAACCCGAAAGTCTGACAACCAGTCTTACCAAGGGGTATCGTATTACCCAGTAACTGGGTTGTGGAGGTCAGATAGGCAGTCGCTTCATGTAAAATACTGGTATTCAGCTACATCCGGTTAGACTGGAAGCCGACCCCAATATAGTTGGGAAAAGGCTAGGCAGATGATGACTACGATAGGATAGGATATTAGGAAGTTATCGCGTATCGGCAAGCGTAGTGTGAGACGACCCTAGCTGTACCGATGACCTTGAAAAGATGACTGGGACAGACTGGATGCGGAAGGCGGAGGACAGGGTGTTGTGGTGCAGCCTGGGAGAGGCCCAGCTGTGGACTGCGATAGACTGAGTGGATTATTGATTGAAACTAAGTGGTCCCAACCACTTATCTTAGTGGTCACTTGTTTGCCACACAACAATAAAAAAGGTTCAAGGTACATTTTGTTACACCCACGACTTCTCCTAAGTTAAGGTAAAGTTAAGACAAAAGTCAACTTGTTCCCAATTTTCCTCATAGCTTGAGGACAAATGAAGTAAAAACTTACGTAACGACTTGTAAATATATAATTGGTCCATCTTAATTGGTACTAAACAATTTAGTAAGTGTGTTTACGAAGTTTGCGAGTAACTAATTGAGTTTTCTAACGATAGTTACTCGAAGTTTTTTTTGGTTGTCTGCTCTATATCGTAGAGGTTAGGGAGGTTTGGTTTGGGGCCCGTGGGTTTGCGGAAGGATCGTACGTTCCCGCGACCCCCGGCGTTGGTGTGCGATGGAATACCGGGGTGGTTTTGAGTCAGTAATGCTCAATTTACACTGACGCGGAACGGAGTGGAAGCTAGTTTTCGTAGCTATATTTCACATAGAAAAATGAAATTTATTTCAATTGAAAGAAATTTATTTAACAAACTAGATACGAGCTTATTACTGCCGGAATTCCCGAGAATGCGCGATAATTCTCCAGAAAATTCGCGACCTGTGCGTATGTTTGTATCTAATTTGTGCGTTACACTTTTGACATAAAGTTCATAATGCTTTGTACAAAAAAAAAGCGCTGCCACTCCGTTCCGCGGCAGTGTAAATTGAGCCCAAGGGTCTGACAGACCCCTCCTCTGACATCCATGAGGATTAACAAAAAAAGGTGCCCGTGGCTCAATAATAACAACCGCAAAGGTTGATCTATCAGGTTTAGCTACGCTTAACGCGGTTGGTCTGTGGATGGGTGACCATCTTTACATACCGAGACCTTTCCGTGCTTTGGAAAGCACGTTAAGCCGTTGGTCCTGCCTAGCATTCGAGGATCGGTGTTGTAATGAGTAAAGTGTGGGGACTATAAAATGACAACGTTATAATCTTTTACGTTTATTCCAAACGAACATGTTTATATATCAACGCGCCTCTTCTATCACTGGTTTTTCCAAGCAATAACCTAAACCAAATGTACGGTGCAACCGCACATTCTGCAATTCAGCAGTTCACACCACACTTTCATTTCAACTCATAATAACTACGCCAGTTCGCGTTGGTCATTTTCACATTCATTTCCACACCATCAGTCCATTAAGCTCATTTTACCTTTAAGTACCTTTCGAACAATACAGTAGTGTTCTAATACTTACCTTATTTTATTCCATTCATCTCTCATCTAAAAGTAATGTACGGTCTAACAAGGGATCATACAACAAATAATTTGAAAGCTCATTCATAATTCGCTTGACTGTTCGAATGTAACCAAAGTTATTTTACTGCCAGCCTGCGCTACATAAGCTCGACCTAGGAATTGAACCTAAGACCAGCAGCATCATGTTCAGCAGTAGCGCTTGCGTACACTAGACCAACGAAGCAGCTAAAAAGAAATAAAGATAAATGAGAAGTAATGAGACTACTTTTATTTATATGTCGGAGTTATTCGTTTATTTGGAACGCCAGCGCCATCTCGTGGCGCTAGACACAGTCTAGCCTGAGTTCGTGGGGGTAGACGGGAGCTACAGCTATACGAGAGCGGTGTCAGCAGAGCTCTCGAGACTATCGAAACATTGGACATCGTACGGACAACATGTGCTTAGAAACTGTTTCGCGTTCCGTATCTTTAAGTTGTGTACCCACAGTGTGTGATTCGCTCAAAGGATTCGCTAGTGTGACTAACTTGCTCGTAAATTATAATCTGATTAAAACTGCAAACCGTTTCTCTATTGCGCTATAATCAACACTACCCATAGTACGCCCACAGTAATTAAAATACGCCTGATGATAACGAGAAATAGACATACCTTCTCCGACATATAAAAATAATAATCATTGATTTCAGACAAAAAAAGTCCATAGGCAAGGCAAGGTTGTTACTGTTAGTAACAAGAATTTTGCTTATAACTAATGTTATTAATGAAAAAGTAAATAAAACGGAAGAAACTAGACACACCATCCACCCCTGAACAGAACTGCTCATCGGTCTCGCAACACATGAAGTTCAGAGAACCTACTGAGCAGAACAGTATCGGTTCTTTCACCAATCATTCTTAGGACGCTATTCGGGCTCCCTCATACACGTCACACCACCGATGCAACTTTTTTACGCATAATTGCGAAGTAGTCATCTACGCTGGCGTCAGTAAACATGCACTGTAATATCGAGGGAGGCTAACCAGAGATTTATGATCCGCGCAAAAACATTAAAACCCATGAAATCCAATTTGTTTTCCGACATCTACAACCGCCACTAAGTAGCTGTTCACGGGAACTGCGTGGCGGGTACAGCTAGTTTTAAAAAATACGAGTATATCACTTGAGCCGAGTATACGCGATGCAGCGTGACGCTGCATCGACCGACTGAAGTCGAGTATACCCGATTCAGCGTCACCGACTCGTTTCATTCACTGTTCAGAAAGAGCGCAAAGGCAAGCTTAAGAAGTTTTCACTACAAAAAATTGTATGTGTTATAATCTTGAATATGTCGGATATATGGAGAAATCAGAAGACCAATTTCCGTAATTAATAAAAACGTTCAAAATCTAGTAGCAATCGCATCTCAGCGAGAATCAATGTCAAAAATTTACGTAAATAAGAGATATTTTTACAGATTGAGACTGAGATCAGACTGTGAATGTTCTCAAAATTACGAGAATTGCCCCTCTGATACATTGAAGGCCCTAAGAAAACTTGAAACTTTGGAAACATAAAATCCGACTATAAATTAAAAAAAAAAAGCTAGGTACTTGATATCACATTATTCTTTCCAGATATATTTCAAATGACCCTCTTAACTTATAACGCTTTTCAATTTAAAATGGAAACCACAAGATTTTCCACTTTTAACGCCCCGTGGCGTCGTCTGCGTTCCTGCTGTGTTTATAGACTATTTCAGTTTACACAGACTTACTGAAAGTGGATAAAATACTTCTATGATTCTATGGGCAAGTATAATAAATAGTACAAAATAAAGTCGCTTTTCGTGTGTGTCTGTGTTACTGCGTTGTTCTTCTTAAAACTACGCAACAGATTTTGATGCGGTTTTCACCATCATTCACAGAATTTATTCCGAAAAATAATATGTAGGTACATACATATTATATACATAATCAGCCTATAATGTTCCCACTGCTGGGACACAGGCCTCCTGTCGGTGAGAGGGAGCGGGCCATAATCCACCACGCGGTCCCAGTGCGGGTAGGTAGATGTCTTCGAATTTTTGGTTCTAGGACATGCCGGTTTCCTCACGATGTTTTCCTTCACCGTTTTGAGAGCAGTGGTGATGAAATATTTTACACAAAGTAAAGCGCCTGTCTGGGTTCGAACCTACGACCTACAACTCGTAAGTTGCGGCCGATTCCACTGGGCCACCATTGCTCTATTAACGCATACGATACTTTTTATCCCTGTAGTTCGTTCCCGTCCGATAATTTCGGACCTCTACGCGGACGAAGCTGAAGGCATGAGCTAGTGTTTCTTACGGCCGGGTACTGTATTAGGTTAGTTCACAAAATAACAACAAGGGAACTGTTTGCCACTTATTGTTATTACATTACGCCCCGAATTATTAGAGGGTGTGATGATATTCGTGAGTTTACTATTGTTATCGTAATAAAAAATAATGAAATTAATTTGTCGTCATGGGTGTATTTTCGTGTTACTTAGAGCGGTTTCACGTCCACTTGACGCACGCGTATACGTCGCAAATGGCGCCAACTATCGTCAAACCAAAGAATGCGGTGTTTCAAATTCATAATCAGCCTATAATGTTCCCACTGCTGGGACACAGGCCTCCTCTCGTCGAGAGGGAGTGGGCTATAATCTACCACGAGAGTCAAGTGCGGGTTAGTAGATGTCAAATGTTTTCAAATTTTTGGTTCTAGGACATGCCAGTTTCCTCACGATGTTTTCCTTCACCGTTTTGAGAGCAGTGGTTATGAAATAATTTACACAAACTAAAGCGCCTATCTGGGTTCGAACCTACGACCAAAATCTCGTAAATGGATCACCACTGCTCTATCCGAGTAATATGATAGAGTAATATCCCTCTTAGAGTAATATCCCTCTTAGTAGAAAACTTGTCTCCCTGTACCCACCTAATGTCAATTTAAAAATAACCGGGAAAAAAACGTTGCAAGCCAATCATTTTTCAATTTGTGTTCACTGAAACCTAACAATGTAAACATTCTCGATCGCTAATGTAACCTTAGTATGTTCAACTATTATTTTTCAATCAAGGGTTGGTGTACTTTTAATTTGCAAACCACATTGCTGTTGACAATTCATAATGAAGACTGTGTCGTCCGCAAGAAGGGGAACGTGGGTAGACTTGCTCCTTGCGTTAACTGGCATTTTTAACCCCCGACACAAAAACGACGGGGTGTTATAAGTTTGACGTGTCTGTGTGTGTGTGTGATGTCTGTCTGTGGCATCGTAGCTCCCGAATGGATGAACCGATTTTGTTTTTCTTTTTTTTGTTTGAAAGGTGAATTTGTCGGGAGTGTTCTTAGCTACGTTTGATGAAAATCGGTCCAAGATGGCCGCCGCCACAAAATGGCGGATCACATAATTTTTCACAACTCCCTCAATATGGGTATCAAATGCTGCTATTTTTAACTTTTTAAACAGAACGTTAGGCTAATAATTAGAGCGGTCCCCCGACGGAACAACATTTAATCAAAAAAATTCATACGTACTTAAGTAGGGTCATAATTTCAAGGTTATTTTTTTCTTTTTATAGGGTTTCACGTTTATACCTTATTTGTTCTATTTGTGGCTATTTTTTCAATAGTTTTTTTTAAATTGTTTTAGGCTTTTTACATTCATACCATTTTTATTATTATTTTGTGTCGGGGGTTTTTTATTTTCATAGAATATGTAGCTATCACCAAGACTTGCGCCCGAAATTTATGTAATTTTAGAAATTACTGTTAAGACGTTACAGTCAGATAGATGGACAAAAAAGTGAACTGCAGTGCGATTCTGTAACCATATCACCGTGAAAACATAGGTGAGGTGTCATTCCAACTAATGCTAGGGATTGACACTATTGGCAGCTCACTGTAAGCTCACTTCACTTAACTTTTTACGGTGAGTTTTTACAGAATCGATTGGCTGGATTTTATTCTGTCATTTCGAAGTTCTATTAACACTAAACATTGTCATTAAAATGAAATATACGCACAATAAGTATCACGGCTTTATACCCCGAAGGGTTCGGCAGAACTGTACTCTATGCTACACCCACATTGCACAAGTAATGTTTAAGTCCCACATAATAGGGTACGAGCCTATTCCCATCAACCGGGAACAAAGAAGAGGCGAAACGAGCGAGGTAAGAACAACGTCTTTGTATTTAACACTTTCCCTAAGAAACTTCAATAAGAAACTTTGCCGTCAACTTATTCTTATACAAGGTGTAACAGAATAAACGCAAGTTCTGAAAGTAGTTTGTTCATTATTGACTACTGAATCGATTTCAGTAATTTTTAATATAGGTATTTTTTTTTTCAAAAATTATGTATTTTGCCATACTGACCCCCGATTGAGCCAAAGAAAATTAAATCTTGTTTCAAGGACATAAGACTCGATTTTAAATGCATAAAATAATGGTAGGGTCAACATGATTTTCTAAATAACAAAAGTTAGCTTTGACAAAATTAAGTTGTGATCATTGCAATAAGCTTTTAACTTAATAGGTACTCTAATTGGGGTGTATGAGGTCTTGCGTAAAGTATTGTTATACAATAGGTATGTAACATAGTTAACTATGTTACATACCTATTATATAACAATACTTTAACCAACCTGTTCACTGTTTAAGTGCAGTTAAAAGGACTTAGTCGGCAAGTATAACTTAGCAAAATCCATACTATTATATTACTATTAGCTTCTGTTGTTCCTCCGACTCACGCCGTCGCATCCCATCATCCTATTACTTCCTTTTCGCATAGCAGTCGTTCTGACTTCACCTAAGTTTCAGACACGCTCACTTCACCTAAGTTTTCACGGTGAGATGGTTACAGAATCGCACTGCAGTACTTTACATGAAGCGACTGCCTATCTGACCTCCACAACCCCTCCACTTCTTTATTTCAATGTAAACATATAAATTATATTTTTAAATATTAGAATATAAAAAGTATACGAACATTTAAAAATAGTAGCCTACAGGTATCGGGAACAGGGTTCAAGCTACCGGCGGTGGCTGTCAGGGCTCCAGAGAGAGGAACCTCCTGACAATGCGAGCGTATTTAGCTTTAATATTAGTATAGACAGATTACGCGGACTAGGCTCCTTTGAACTTTGAGTATCTCAGCTCACTCTCCACATAAATTGATAAGAAAAACATCGTGAGGAAACCTTGACTTTTAGCGGCCGTCTCCACGGGCGAGAGAATCGCGGCGATAGTCTTGCCGTGCCCTCAAATTCTTTCCGCGATGATATCGCCGTGTGGAGACACGTTCTAAGAGAGTGTATAGAAAGAAATCGCCGCGATTCTCTCGCTCGTTGAGAGGGTCTCTTAAAGTCGAAAATCGTCTACACGCACGTTCTTTCTCTGTATGAGACGAGAGATTTTCCCGGTAATGGGATAGTAGATGCTGTTTTCGTTGAAGTAATATAAAACGACTCCCTCGTGGTCCAGTGGTTGTTGCCCTGGCTGGAGGCTTTAAGTTCTCTTAAGACAACCACAGGAAAGTTCGGTTAAGTAGTCACGGCCTCTCAGGGCCAACTACGAGATGCCATATATAAAAAAAAATTAAAAAACCCAGTGGTTGCAAGCCCTACTACTGTGCATGAGGTTCTGGGTTCAATTCCCGGGTCGGGCAAAGTGTTATTGGGTTTTTTCTATCTAGAATTTATAATTAGCAGCCGTAAGTATAGGTACCCTTTTATATCTGTTTTTCGTTTAGGTCATTTAGAACTAGTGAGAAATTCATGCTAAAGTAGGTACAGCGTCAGCAGTAAGGTGCTCCTACACAGCAGTTATATGACATTGGTTAGAGAATGTTGCATAACATTTGTTGTCTAACTTTTTGTAACAAAAGTTATAAATTGTTAGTGATGTTATACTACTTGTTGTAACAAAATGCTCTCTGTTCTCTCGCTTTCAGAGTTCGACGCATTCAGTAAGAGCGCCTTTTCTTTTGTTTTTCAAACAAAAAATAAAAGCCAAACCAATAAGCACTTCCTCCATTTAGAGCCATTACTAGCTTCCTCGAAAAGCAGACCCATACAGAATGTTATACGATGTTATACAACGAGTTGAACCAGTGATGTAGCAAAATGTTACACATCGTTATAAAATTGACGGCACGGTTGGCGCAGTGGTTGAGCGATTGACTGCTGCGCTGCGTGTCGCGGGTTCGATTCCCGCACGGAACAAATATTTATATTGCCTACAGGTAGTTGTTCCGGGTCTGGCTGTTTGTGTATGTGAGTTTAAATGTTTGTGAACGCACCCACGATACAGGAGTAATTCCTAGTGTGGGGCAACGTATTTTTTCTAAAAAAAAAAAAATATATCGTGCTACACAATGTTTAACGTTAAATAACTGCTATGTGGGAGCACCTTTACGTTGGAAAATGAAACTAGATTGACAATTATGTAAAATGGTAAGAAAATTAGTAAGCAATACGTTTCGAAACACTTTATCTTCGAGACAAGACAATTGCCACTAATTAGTAGTTTTTCATTTACTGCAACGCGGTGGAGAGGTCATTGAACTATTGCTTTTAATGATATAAGTACTATAGCTTGCATAATCAACCTCTAATTTTCCCACTGCTCGGACACAGACCTCCTCTCTGTGAGAGGGAGTGGGCCATTAATCCACCATGCGGGCACAGTGCGGGTTGGTAGATGTCACATGTCTTCGATTTTATTGGTTCTAGGTCATGGCGGTTTTTGCACAAAAGGTTTTCCTTCACCGTTTTGCGAGCAGTGGTGATAAAATTAAACACACAAAGTAAAGTGCCTACCTGGGTTCGAACCGACGTCATGCAATTCGCAAGTCGGGGATTTGGATAATGGCACATATTTAAACGTCTGGAATGATTTATTAATTAATTAAATTAAGCACACAAATGTACAGAGGACAGTGGACTTAATGCTTTTTCTACCAGTCAACATTTGGGTGATGCAAAAACAAACAGTGGTAGGTGCTGTTGTGAAACACGTACAACTCTTTTTATCCGGGTACATGAAATAATTTCCATAAACGATTGTCATTAGAACTGCATTACGCAGTTAGGGGTGCAGGTTCAGTTTTTCTGCTGGGGAGTTTGTTGCGCCACTTCTTCTTCCCAGCGATAGTACTAGGAAGTGGTGAAGGGCGGGCGTTTTTGGGGGACTGTCTTTTGTAATTTTGACGTTCGAAAAGTGCTGATTCTCAGCTTAATTTTAATAAGTGAATTTTTATTTTTATTTTGAAAACCTTTTTGACATCCTTCAAAGCCCTTAAGATTACAAATACTTAAAAAGTAAAACGTTCAATGGCAAAAAAGTAAAAAAAAATGCGTGTTTTTCTTTGGTGTCGTCCAAAGGAGATGTAAGTGAGATTAAGTTTGGTTTTATTTATTTGATAAATACTTTAAAGTTGATACTGTTCTAGGTTCTAATATTTCATTTATAAAAACAAACGTTTATTTAATCCTACTAATATTATAAACGCGAAAGTTTGTATGGATGGATGTTTGTTACTCTTTCACGCAAAAAACTACTGAACGGATTTGGATGAAATTTGACACACAGATAGTTTATAATCAGGATTAACACATAGGATACTTTTTATCCAGATATTCCCACGGGATCGAAATTTATGCAGGTGAAACCGTAGGACGCAGCTAGTAACCAAAAAAAAAAATTCAGTTTGTTTTAATCTACACTATCTATATAAAAATATAATTATGTTAAGTCAACTCTACGCAACATATTTTAATAAAGAGAACAAATAGTTTAGACTCTCTCTATAAAATATAATTTTTAATTTAACAAAATATATATCCTATTCTACAAATATAATAAAAATATAGTTTACGTCAACTTCATCTCACACAACATAAATATTTTAATCTTAAGAATAAATATTTTCTCTCTCTAAAAACATATTTTTAATTAAATATTAAATATCTCTATAAAGGCTATGGGTCGTTATGGGTAGTAATGGGTTCTGGACTCACCTGAGGACGAGTAGCTACTGAGTGCAGCGTAGGGCGAGATCCAAGGCTTATATACAGCTGGACTGTAGGGGCGGGCGGGAACAGGGGCGGCGATGGAGTCGCTATAAATAGTAAAAATATAAAAATAATATTTTTCTGAAAAAAAATTATTATACTTTTTTTCCAGACTCAGTCATCGATTGATGGCTGTTTAATTGAAACAAAATCTCATATTTAGTTACTTCCAAAGTTAAATAACAATATTTAGTTGAAAAAAAAAATACCTGGCGCGCTTGGCGCCTTCAATTGTCACACTCAGTTACTTTATAATTACATAACATAACATCATGCCTGGACTATAGGACACCCACATTTCAGTTAGGTTTAAGTCTCATGTAATTAGGGGGCAAGCCCATTGCCCACTGGCCACAAACCCAGACTCCAGGCTGTTAGAAAAACCCAACAACACTTTGCCCGACCCGGGAATCGAACCCAGGACCTCATGTTCAGCAGTAGCACTTGCGGCCACTAGACCAACAAGGCAATCCTTCTGCCTCATCAACATCTGCCTGCCTTTTCCCAACTATATTAGGGTCAGCTTCCAGTCTAACCTGATGCAGCTGAGTAACTGTTTTTTACATGGAGCGTCTGCCTATCTGAGGGGCAATTCTCGTAATTTTAAGAACGTTCACAGTCTGATCTCAGTCTCAATCTGTCAAAAACACCTCTAATTTCCCTACATTTTGACAAGTTTTTGACATTTGTTTGTCGCTGAAATAAGATTGCGACTAGATTTAGAAACGTTTTAAATTAGGAGAATTGGCCTTCTGGCTTTCGATCCCAGGACCTCATGCTCAGCTGTAGTGCTTGCGACCACTAGACCAACAAAGCAGACTTCATTATTATTCTACGATTTACTCACGGGTCTTTAACCTTTTTTTTTATATATTTTTTCACTTTCACTTAAAACGTTCCCAGTCTGGTACGGGGAAGACTCTTGAGCACATCACGCAAGGAGATCGCAACTCAAACAACCTTTTATTCACAAAACAATGAGCTATTTGTATTTCACATGATTACTTAGAAAATTATGAAAACAATAGTGTTTTATGTTATATGTAACCTAACAAAAACACACAAGACATGAATGATTGTTTAAAATCGGATGTTTCTGAAGAATGTTTTGTTTACCGAAACAATTCTAATGGTTATTCATGAATATATTTTACCCGACTACGGCAGAGAGCATGTATTAGTACGTTTTTAGGGTTCCGTACCTCGAAAGGAAAAAACGGAACCCTTATAGGATCACTTTGTTGTCTGTCCGTCCGTCTGTCTGTCTGTCAAGACCCTTTTTCTCAGATACGCGTGGAGGTATCAAGCTGGAATTTATATCAAATACTCAAGTCTACTGACCCTTGCAGCTGTGAAAAAATCAAACTTCTAAGCCAACGCAATCAGAAGATACGGCTGTTTATGCCGCAAATTTCCGCAAATTTTCGACACTCGCCAGGGAATCAAAACCTACAGGGTATTTCCCGTGAACTCAGAATCTTGAAATTTGGTACGCAGCAACGTCTTATAGCACAGATAAAGGAAAAATTGCGGAAATCGTAAATTTTTAGTTACATCATATAATAAAAATATTTTTAATCATTTTAAATTGTACGGAACCATCGGTGCGCGAGTCCGACTCGCACTTGGCCGGTTTTTTTTCCATTTATAGGCAGTCGCTCCAACTAAAATAATGGTATACAGGTGCATCCTGTAGACTGGAAACCGACGCCAACAAAGTTGGGAAAAAGCAGGTAGATGATAAATGATGATGATGTCTTATTATTCTTTCCTCAAAAGACTTTAGACACCAATCTACATAGTCTTCACATGATCTGACCATCATTATGTTTGGACTTTAAAAGAGACTGTGACCTCTGAGTTTGATTCGGCCTTTCTTCTCAGAGTAGTCCGATATGAATCGCCGACCTCACCTAGTTTAAAAAAAATATGATTGACGTGTAAAAGTGTTTACAGAAATAAAATCCTACTAATATTATAAACGTGAAAGTTTGTATGGATGGATGGACGGATGGATGTTTGTTACTCTTTCCCGCAAAAACTGAACGGATTTGGATGAAATTTGGCACACAGATGGTTTATAACCAGGATTTACATATAGGATCCACCACTTTTTATCACGATATTCCCACGGGATCGAAACCTATGCGAGTGAAACCAAAGGGCGCAGCTAGTCATTTTCAATTTATGCTTTGTAACGATCTGTCAGTCATTTCATCCTAAAATCACTCTTGAAACAAAACTAGTGTTAACAAACTGTTCATGACGTAAAATAGAATTGCTAACAATATTTTCCATAAGAATCCTCTACGGCAAAATCAAATAACCTTTTGTCCGACGTGGATATCGAAGCCAGGGCCCCACGCTAAGTTGCTTTTTGCAACAACTTGACCAACTAGTTCTCAAATAATACGAGTATATACATAAGAAAAGAGATATCTACCAAAAAAAAAAAAAACTTTGAAAACCAAACTTAATATTTGGTTAATAACCCTTATTTATAAAGAAATTACAAAAAATATTTTCTAAAAACCAATTTAGAATCGGAGTCCTTCATTTTTAAAAAACAACATTTTTTTTATTCTAAAATATTTTTAGTCTTAGCCGTCCCACATCTTTTTCGTCCTACTTCAGACCTCCCATTGTTATAACGCAGCATTTCCCACTTCCACCAAACTGCTATTTTTGTACATACCCCAGTAATATCAATAGCAGGAATAAATGATAATCAAATGCAGTTAGGCTACTTATCATAAAAGATCGTAAAACAGGCTTTGTGGGCGAACTAACATAACAACATCACGCCTGTGTATCTTAAAGGGATTGCCAGAAGTGTTGGTATCCTCATCCCATGTCATAGAGAGCAGTGGTGGCCCAGTGGAATCGGCCCCGACTACGAGCGGTAAGTCGTGGGTTCGAACCCAAGCAGGCGCGTTACTATCTGTAAATAATTTCATCACCACTGCTCTGGAAACCGTGAAGGAAAACATGGCGAGGAAACCGGCATGTCCTAGAACCAAAAATTCGAAGACTTGTAACATCCACTCACCCGCACGGGGCCCGCGTGGTGATTACATCCCGCTCCCTCCTGGCCTGTGTCCCAGCAGTGGGAACAGTATAGGCTGATTAGAGAGTGAGCCTGTTGCTATCCACTGGGCATACAATCTAGACTTTGAGCTGCACTTTTCCGGACTCGAAAAACCCACGACGTCGTGCTCAGCCATAGAAATGTAAAACACAAAACTTATGTTATTCTTATCTATGTGCGGGGACTTACAGGCGTGATGTTATGTTATGTTTATATATATATATATCCCTGGAAATTTCACACAGCACCATTTGTCCCAAGCTAAGCAACCTAATGCTTGTGTTATGGTAACAAGATGGCTGATAAACTACTTATAGTATACTTTTTTTTTTTTTTTGTAAAAACATACATATTATAGATAGAAAAACACCCAGACTCGGAACAAATACATGTGGGTCATACAAATATTTGTTCCGTGCGGGAATCGAACCCGCAGCGAACACGCAGCGCAGCAGTCAATCGCTTAACCACTGCGCCAACCGTGCCGTCGTTTATCTAATACTTATCTATGATCTATCTAATCTATATTCTTCTGCCGACAGCACACCCTTTTTTTTTTTGGGTGGGAAATCATCAAATGACCTCTGCCGCTCTGGGCTGAGCGGAAGGGCGTGTCAGACTTTTACTGACTAAAACCCACCCGTGTTCCTTCAGTTGCCTGTGCCAGGGGCCACGGTATTTCTTTCGAACACGCACCCCTCACCCGAACAATCCGTGTCGTGAACGAAGGACAGACGCCAGCAGGTCAAGCTACCCGAAACTGTCAAATTTTCCCAATCAACCTTGAACCTTAATACTTCAGCAATAAAGTTGAAAATCTATTAAAGAAATTTGACAGATTGTAGTAATGTGCTGGCGTCTGTACATGAGAGACTGGGTAGTTTTTCGTGCTCTTTGAATGAATTCTCAAGGGAATTAATGAATTCTATCTATCTAACTGAGGGCTGATTTTTCCATCGCCAGATAACTTTTATTCGAGGAATAAAATTGACGTTTGACAGTTTTTCTATGAAATAACTGTCAAAATTTCAAAATTATTATTCCTCGAATATTGTTATCAGATGATTAAGGCCCATAAGGCCCATAGGGATGATTTAGGGATTTGGTGAGCCCTAAATGTAGTTAGTTCTGTAAGGTAAACAGTATTATTAATTGTTGTTAGGTATGTAAGGTTAAATATGTTAATTTTAAGTTGATAACAGACTACACTGTCGCATTAGGGTAAGGCCTGTAATAATAGTGGTAAGGATGATAAATAAAGAAATAAAAAATAAAAAAAATCTTCTAAAGGCAATTTTTTCGAACGCCAGATAACTTTATCGGAGGAATAATTTTGACTATTCTACGGATAAAAAATATTAGTCGATTGAGAAATTAGCTCTAAATAAAACAAAGTCGGTTTAGTTACACCATTTATAACTCAAGAACGGCTGGAGCTATTTTTAACCGACTTCTAAAAAATGAGGAGGTTCTCAATTCGGATGTTTGTATTTTTTTTTTTAATGTTTGTTCGCGCATAACTTTGTCGCTTGCCAACCGAAATCAAAAAATGATCACAACGAAAAAGTGAAACAGTGAACTTCCGAAATTAAAGTTATTTTTCACTTTGTAATGTTTTTATGGAAGTCGGTTGTTTTTTTTTTTGTAAAAGTTTTTATGATCTTTGATTTGTTGTAAAACTATTAAAACATGGGAAAAATTCACGAAAAAAAATTATGAAGATACCTAATTCATTTTCTTATACATTTTGTACGAAGATATTTTTTTTTTGATGTTTAAGTATATGAGAGTCGGTATGAAGTTCAGGTCAGCTGATTCTACATAGATTTTCTAACAAAATGTTTGTTAATTTAAAGAGAACTCTTGAACAAACAGAACTATTAAAACTAGCGAGTAACAAAGATAGCAGTTTAAAACGTGAACTAACGTACAAACGATTTGACTTCTTTAGTTTGTTTGTACCTACTTATCGTTATTTTGAAACTCTCTTAGAAAAATAGTAGTTAGCTCAACAACCGATCTGAATCCTAGAAAGGCGAGTCACACCCTAACCACGGAATCCGTAATTAGTTTCGGCCGATATTACGGGCTTTCCCTTCTCCGTATCACTAACGGAGTTATTAATAGTTTGGGTCCCTAAGCATGAACTGCGACAAGCCTCGCTTAACCTTGATCGATCTCATACTTATTATGAACATCATCTGCCTAGCCTTTTCCCAACTATGTTCGGGTCGGCTTCCAGTCTAACCGGATGCAGCTGAATACTAGTATTTTACATGGAGCGACTGCCTATCTGACCTCCACAACCCAGTTATTGAGTGATACGATATCCCTTGGTAAGACTGGTTGTCAGACTTTCGGGCTACTGACTACCCGTAACGACTGTCAAAGGTCCACGAATGACAGCCGGAACCAACGGCTTAACGTGCTTTCCGAGGCACGGAGGGGTCTCCGTATGTAAAGATGGTCACCCACACACGGACTAACTGCGGCAAGCGTAGCTTAGGTCCGTCCTGGCGGTGATCGCCAACAGACTGGATTGCCCTTATATCCGGCAATGCTGCAGCAGACATATTGGTACCTTGTGAGTGTTCGTTTTTGTATGTGCTTGTTATCCTGTCGGTATCTGTTTGTATATGAGTCTTGTTACTTGAATTATTTTCTTTAGCCTGATCAATCGACCCGAGCGGGTGTTATTATTTCGCCACGCGCGCTCTATGAACATGATAATTTTGCTATTTATTGCGCTATGAACAATGATACCGTAATAAATAGAAAAGTCTATACATCTCATCAATTCATCATACGTCAAATACATAATTCATTTTACGTTTCATTTGTCCGTTATTGTGTTTTATCGATTTTTTTGACGAGAACTAAGTAAATCTGATTTATCAAACTGTCTTGTGATTTTGCTACGTGACCTTCATGACTATGATTACTAGGTACGGGTAAGTAGGTACACTGATGTAGAACAGCTATGAACCATTTGATATCCTACACTAGCTGTGCAAGCGACTTTGTTCACTACTTTTACTTATCATAGCATACGAAATAATAATAATGATATCCCTGGACATTTCACACAGCACCATTTGTCCCAAGCTAAGCAACCTAATGCTTGTGTTATGGTAACAAGATGGCTGATAATGAACTTATATACATTTTTTTTTTTTTGTAAATACATACGTACATATTATAGATAGAAAAACACCCAGACTCGGGACAAATACATGAGAACAATACAAACAATACTAGAGAACGATAATGATTAAAATACAGGGTTACTGTAACTCGACGTATTCTTTGCAGGACGTCATATTAGGGTGAAAATGCAACAAATTAAACCACCAAATGTGCTACCGAAGTTCAGTAGTTTTTTTTAGTTCAGTAGTTTTTTTTTTGTTGCTTTTTTATGAAAAATTCCAGATTAAATCATTTGAAGCTAATTTGAAAATTAACTACAGAGCGACTGTGTACTCAAATTTATGTTTATCATAGTTGATGCCGTAGCCAATCTTTGTTAGTAATTAAAAAAATGTTCAAAAATGCCTAAAACCTTGGCAAATATCACTAATCAAGTAATCAAACATTTAATTTTTTGTCATTTTTGCCATTACTTCATACAAAATGTTGTTTTAGTACAAAAAAAAAAAATACTACGCCAGATGTACAAATTATAAGTAAAATATCTGTATACGATTTTTATTTTTCCTTGGTCTAGTAGTCGTACGCGTTACTGCTGAGCATGTGGTCCTGGGTTTGATTTCCAGATCGTAAAAAGTTTTATTGGGTTTTCTAATCAGAAAATATTCTCAATTAACTTTTTAGACCTATATATCCTGCTTATGCGTAGGAAGTATCATTAAAATCGGTTAATGCATTTCGAAAACAAGGACTTGAAAGTTTGTATGAAATGCCGTACGTTGTCAACGCTCTTAAGCATAACTGGAAACATGTGGGTGTACTATGCTGCACCTCTGCCTAACCCTTCGGGGACCTACAGGCGTAATTTGCGCACAAAGCTGTTTTGACGACACACGGTTGGCGCAGAGGCTGAGCGATCAACTGCTGCGTTGCGTGTCGCGGGTGCGATTTCCACACGGAACAAATATTTGTATGGCCTACAGGTAGTTGTTCCTGGTCTGGCTGTTTGTGTATGTGAGTTTAAATGTTTTTGAACGCACCCACGATACAGGAGTAATTCCTAGTGTGGGGCAATGTATTAAAAAAAAAAAAATATGATGTTATATTTATTTACTCCAGCTATAAAACTTAGAAGAGGTATTGGCGTCGATTCCCTTGTTCACAAACTAAACTAAAGTTAAAAATAGAGTTTTGTATTTTACATTTCTATGGCTGAGCACGACGTCGTGGGTTTTTCGAGTCCGGAAAAGTGTTTCTGGGTTTTCGTTACTTCTCAGCAGCAGCTCAAAGTCTAGGTTTTATGCCCGATTGATGGCAACAGGCTCACTCTCTAATCAGCCTATAATGTTCCCACTGCTGGGACACAGGCGTCCTCTCCGAGAGGGAGCGGGATGTGATCTACCACACGGGTCCCGTGCGGGCTGATGGATGTTACAAGTCTTCGAATTTTTGGTTCTAGGACATGCCGGTTTCCTCGCGATGTTTTCCTTCACGGTTTCCAGAGCAGTGGTGATGAAATTATTTACAGATAGTAACGCGCTTGGGTTCGAACCCACGACCTACCGCTCGTAGTCGGGGCCGATTCCACCGGGCCACCACCACTGCTCTCTATTACATGGGACTTAACCTAACTGGTGACATGTGGGTGTGCTATACCTACACTTCTGGCAAACCCTTAAGGATACACTAGCGTGATGTTGTTATGTTAGTTCGCCCACAAAGCCTGTTTTACGAAATTTTATGATAAGTAGCCTAACTGCGACTCCAAACTTTACGATGTTTTTTACATGAGTTGATGAAATTTTTATTTTTATTTTTTATTATGGTATAGTTCAGTCAACGAATGTCCCCAAAGGGGGTATGGCAATTTCTCAAAATCGGTGCGTCCTAGGGAAAACAATTTTTACCTATACCAAATGAAAGTTCATAACATTTGCTACACCTTTTATGAATAGGTACACTTTTTCCAAACCGTCTTCGAGCTCCGGAAAAGTAAATTTATTTATTTCCACCTGTTAATGTTCCACTGCTGGGAAAAGGCCTCCCTACTCTTTCCAATTCTCTCTGTCCACCACCTTAATTGCGTAACACACAATCAATCTCAATTTTGAAGCATATTGCTAATCCATTGCTTCTATGTTCAAAAAATGTGTCATGTGTCTGCTCAACAACGTAAATAACGCAATGAATGTTGTTGAACTGTCAAAATGAAACCGATTCCGATTGATCGTGTGTTACGCAATTAGGGTGCTGAGCTGCCAAGGACCAATCTCTATGAAAGGAGTCCAGCTCATCCCGCCGTCTCCGTCTGGGCCTGCCGTGATGTCATTGTGTCGGAAAAGTAAAATGAAATGAAATTCTTTATTCTGTAAATAGGATATTTGAATCACTTTTAAACACGTCATATTACAAAAAAATAAACTAGATGAGGTCGGCGTTTTCTATCTGACTACTCTGAGAAGAAAGGCCGAAACCAACTCAGAGGTCACAGTCTCTTTTTAAAGTCCAGACATAATCTTGGTCAGCCGATCGATTCTGTAAAAATCTCACCGTGAAAAGTTAGGTGAAGTGAGCTGTCAATAGTGTGAATCTCTAGCATTAGTTGGAATGACAGCTCACTCCACACTCACTTCACCTAAGTTTTCACGGTGAGATGGTTATAAAATCGTACTGCTGATCATGTACTCTACTACTTCTTTATTGGCTGGACTATAACCGTCTTATTACAAAATGAAATATAACTTTAGTTCTAAACCGTTACCGTTAACTCTTCAAACCGTTGAGCCAGTCGTTGTATTTCGAACTTTATTTCGATTTAGGCAAAGTTCTTAATACTTAAATTACAACTTAGCACTGAACTAAGCTGTCATTTTTGTATGAATAACTGCATTTCTATAACAGTCAGGTTCTTAATTCAATTATGGGCTTGGTGGTTTTAAAAACCTGGTGGCCAATTCCCGTAATTAAAAACGTTCAAAATCTAGTCGCAATCTCATCTCAGCAACAATCAATGTCAAAAACTTGGGAACTTAGAGGTATTTTTGACAGATTGAGACTGAGTTCAGACTGTGAACGTTCCTAAAATTACAAGAATTGCCCCTCTGATCTAAGAAAAACCTTGTTTTGTAATAAGGGGGTTTGATTTAGCTAGCATAAATAAAATGACAAGAATTTAACACCAACATTTCACAGAACAAGTGCCTATATTTAAGAGAACTTTATAAAAATCTTGTGGGCGTACTAAAACTTCAACCTGTAATCTGAAGAGGGGTAGTCAGAACTCGAAGAAGCCTCAAAAATAGAATAATAAACAAACAGAATATAATACTTTTCAGTTTTGAAAGGTCGTATCATGTTACGCAGAGAATTGCGTTTTGTTTATTTCTGTGAATAGAAATGAAGAATTAGAAGAGTAATTTTTTAACCGACTTCAAAAAAGGAGGAGGTTCTCAGTTCAGTTTTTTTTAGTATTTTCTGGCATAATTCCATCATATATAGGTAACGATTATTTTCCACTTAGTTTATATTGGTGATGTTTTAACAACTAAGAAGTAAAAAACTTACCAAAAAAAAAAAAAAAAACAAACGACTTCCAAAACAAAATACTACAAAGTGAAAAATAACTTTAATTTCGGAAGTCGGTTTTTGACACCGTTTTCCGAAATTATACATATACCTAGTTTAATTTTTTTACTTTTCGATTGTTTTTTTTTTGTATGTATGTGCAAAAGTTTTTATGTTAAAAGTGGTTGGTTAGTGGATAATAGCAGAACAGTTGGATTCCCGTGTCCATTTACACTGCCATAGAGATGTTTTACCGCTCGAAAGACGTTGACAAGGGGGCGCTGTTGGCAAACATTGGTGCAAACTGTTTTGTGAAACTTGAAATGCATTCAAAACCCAAAATGGCAGCGATAGTAATTATGATTTAACGACACAAAAAAAACTTCTAGCACTATAATTCTCGAATACGATAACGGCTATGTAGCTCGAAAACAGTTGGACATTCGGAAAAAGTGTGTTGATAAAAGTTGTAGAGAATTTCATGAGCTTTTATTTGGTATAATAAGAAGTTGTTTCCCTACGACGAATCGTTTTTGAGATATATGCGAAAAACCCAAAAGAGGAAACTTTGTGTCCCCCCACTCCGGCTCACCTCCTAGAGGTCAGAACTTTAAGTATGTTCACTCCCTAAGCAACCTGAACAAGTTTCTGAAGGAATCACATAAGTCCCTGCTCACGTACTCTACAACTTCTTTATTGACTGGACTAATTGTTAATTAAGTATGGTCTCCACATTGTATGTCGTCTTGTGTCATGCTAGCGTGGGCAGGGCTCAGATTCAAATATAAACTTGTATCTAACAAATGTACATCTCAGGTTGCATTGAAATGGAAAACATTGAAGTGTTTATTTAAATTTTCTCTCCAAGCTTGTGCCGGGAGACGGAATAAAACATAGACGGCGTTTGTTATACTGAGTTTGAAGGTTTCAGATTATTTACATGTTCTATGTTCCATGTTGTGGGTTTGGTTTCCACGCTTAGTCCTTCAAGTGGACCATTGTGCGTGGGCCGTGGCAGCCGTCGGTGGTTATTCCAACCAGCCCACCTCTCTCGAGAAGTTGATTAGGTCTCCTGGTCTATTGAGAACATCTGTGTAAGATCTGGGTGTCCCGAGGGTTTCTGACCTAATCTGGGAGGCGCCTGTGCACTTAAAGAGCACATGCGCGATGGTTTCATCAGCCTCCATGCAAGCCCTGCACAAGGGACTGACCGTTATGCCTATTGTGTGGAAGTTTGTTTAGCGAGCAGTGTCCCGACAACTGACCTGAACTAAGCGATTTAGGTCCCTGTTCACGAACTCTACTCCTTTTGGGTCATTCGTTGACTGTACTATCGTCAGGATGGCATGAAACACCTACCTGAGAAGTCTTAATAAACTAAGAAGCCTATACAGATACCAGTTAGTATCAGACAGAGAAGTGGATTATTGTTGTGTCCAACAGATTGCCGCGGTGCAAAAGAGGGGGTCGGGAGTCTAACCGGATGCAGCTGATTATACTAGAATTTTACATGCAATGGAGCGACTGCCTATCTGACCTCCACTACCCAGTTATTGGGTAATACGATACCCCTTGGTAAGACTAGTTTTCAGACTGTCGGGCTTCTGACTACTCGTAACGACTGTCAAAGATTCACGAATGACAGCCGGGACCAACGGCTTAATGTGCTTTCCGAGGCACGGAGGGGTCTTGGTATGTAAAGGTCACTCATCCACGGACCAACCGCGGCAAGGGTAGCTTAACCAGATCGATCGAACCCTGCGGAAGCCCCTCAATTCAATATTTGCACTAAAATGTAGAATTCTTTAAGACACGACGTTAATCCTACTATTATAAACGTGAAAGTTTGTATGGATGGATGGATGATTTTTTTTTTAATGTTTGTTACTCTTTCATCACGCAAAAACTACTGAACGGATTTGGATGAAATTTGGCACACAGATGGTTTATAACCAGGATTAACACACAGGATACTTCGTATCCCGATATTCCCACGGGAGCGAAACTTATGCGGGTGAAACCGCGGGGCGCAGCTAGGATTCTTATAATCACACATTTTCCTTACTCAGTTGATTAAAAACGTCTTTTGCAGTAACCGCACAGTTTTCTTGTTATGCTTAATAGATTTATTTGCTGCTAGTGAAAGAAAATATGGAATTTTAATAATAACATAATATCACGATTTTTTCGTCGAAGGGTCAGGCAGAGGTGTATCTATAAAGTGTGGCGATTAGGTTATCACATGAATTGAAACCACGTATTCTACATAACGTATATTAAACATACACAACTACATATAAGAATTAATAACAATTAACATTTTAGTCGTGGGACCTTTTTTTCGTTTCAGTATTTTCTTAACAACATTAAACTTAATTTGTGTTTACTTAGGTAATAACAATAACATAAAGTTTGTGTTGAATTCTTGATACCATTGCCTCACGCACGCCTGTCTAGTGACTATAGTAGTTTTTAGTAAAATTTTAATTTTATTATTTTAACAGACTTTTAACAACTTGTAATGACCGCTGTATTATTTAATGTGAAAACCTAATCGCCACTCTGTATACTCATAACACCCACATTTCGCCAGTTATTTTTAAGTCACATGTTATAGGAGGCGTGCCGATTGCTATCAACCAGCCACAAATGCAGTCTCCGGGTTGCTCCTGACAAATTCCAGATAGACGAACACAATAACACTTTGCCCAACCCGGGAATCGAACCCAGGACGGAGGACCTCATGCTCAGCAGTAGCGCTTGCGACAAGCGACAATTTTGGTATCTTTCTTTCTTAAAATCTTTTATATGAATGCGAACTCGTTTATTATTTTCAAAATTAAATTAAAAAATCACAACAGATGGACAGGTGGGAAATTCTCGTAATTTTCAGAACGTTCACAGTTTGATCTCAGTCTCAATCTGTCAAAAAGATTTCTAATTTCCCTACATTTTGACAAGTTTTTGATAGTTGTTTGTCGCCGAGATGCGATGACTAGATTTTGAACGTTTTAAATTACGAGAATTGGCCTTCAGACTGGGAACGTTCTTAAAATTACGAGAATAATTGCTCCTCTGATCTCAGTCTCAATTTGTCGAAATTACCTCTAATTTTTCCTACATTTTTGACATTGATTGTCGCTGAAATGAGATTGCGACTAGATTTTTAAAGTTTTTAATTACGGGAACTGGAAATCAGATCATGGAATGCTCAGAAATTGTGTTAGTAAAAGTAAAATGCAGAAAAAATTATAAATTAACTATATTTTGGAAAATATCAATGGAAAAGTACATTTGTAAGGTTATAAAAAATAGTTTATCCTTTATGATAACGAAAGTAAAACCTGGGGGTCTACTCCGAAGTGCAAAGTGCGAATGTTCTGATCGGACCGACACATGGCCGAACCGAATATTATTGAAAAATGCGAAAAAACGTTCGGATCGGCTCGGTTGGGTCGGGACCATAGTCTATATTCGAAAGAGTGTAGGAGGGTATAGGATCGGGACCGACCGAACCAAATAGTAACTTCGTAGCAGGAAACGGCCGAACATTCGGCCGATACTACTTCGGAGTAGACCCCCTGTTTTTTATCGTAGTTTTTCTATTTACACTATAATAGGTCATTAAGGCTGCGTGCACACGACACGCACCCGCTAAGCGCACGCCACGCGCGTCAGCACCGCGCTTTGAAATTTTTTGTATATAATTTGAGTCTTATGAGTTGACACATCAATAGATCTCAAATTGCATTTGTGGAAGTCCAACCGCACACGCCACGCGCCCGCCTCGCGCCCGCCTCGTGACAACCCCGCGCTTACCGAGTGAGAGATTTTACGCGTGCCGAGCGCGGGTGTAAGATGGGCGCAGGTGTAAGGCGGGCGCGGGTGTAAGGCGGGCGCGGGTGTAAGGCGGGCGCGGGTGTTAGGTTCAGACGATATGCGATATGTCGGCGCGTGTCGTCTGAACACGGCCTAAGAGCTGCACTAGTAAAAAGCAGCAAATACACCCTTCTGTCTACATCGTAACGCGTGCGCATCAACCAGGAGCCGTATCCTCTAAGACACAATAAACGAAACCGCACGAAATGAACACGAGGTGATTTTCGAGGTGATTTTCGAGGTAAACCGTGGTTTCGAAATAAGGAATCATTGAGTGCGGGGCATAGTGAATTAGGGCCCTGTGCTGGTCGCTCGCAAACGCGCATATCCCGTAGAATGCGTGCGAATTCACGCGCCTTTTTTTATCTCAATAGAGATAGTCGTTGTAGAGTTAAGGGTGAATTTAGCATGTTATCTTTTAGAGTAACGCTTCGCTGCGCTTCGCCTATGCGCTACTATGAATCAACTCTTATTGTCAATAAAGATCACTGTGATTTTGACAGATTAGAGAAGTAAAGAGTTATTTCACGTCTTTGCATCACTGTCAAAATTATAGTGATCTTTATTTTCGTTGCAATAAGGTTGCCGTTGGATTGCTGCCAGGGTTCCTGTCAGCTGTTCAATAACTGTGAAAGAACTGTACTATGGTGCAGACGCCAGCACATCAAGCTACTACAATCTGTCAAATTTCTTTAATAGATTTTCAACTTTATCGCTAAAGCTTCAAGGTTCAAGGTTGATTGGGAAAATTTTACAGTTTCGGATGGCTTGACCTGCTGGCGTCTGTACCAGGATCTTCTGGCGCGTGGCCAAAATCGGAACTAACGCCGCCATGTTTTGTCAATACCATTTCTGTAGCAATCTCACAAAAATGTGTCTATGGTTTATCAATCATAGAGCTTATCTTCATCTGTCTCGTATTGGGCATTAATGAGGCTGGTGACAGACTTCCTGTCAGTCATCTCTGGTTCCTTCAATGTTTTCTGTTGTCTGTGGTGACTGAGGCTTGTCTCTGAGTTTTCACTGTCCGGGTCTATGATCACTCGTTCTATTGTTACTTTTATGTTGTTCATTGCGAGCTTGGCTTTCTCTGTAACAGAGTTAATTAGATTAGAATAGAATATATTTATAATAAAACATGAGTATACATCAAATAATATGAGCGAGGTCTTAAAATAACAGGTAGATATGCATGTTTTGCCAAATTTATGTCTTGATAATTGTCGGGACCCTGGGGACCCGGATCTTTGGAAGGCGTACGAGGAGCCGAAGTCAACTCGCAGAGGCCCTTTAGACGTGTTTAATGAAATTAGGCACCAACCGGCGTTTATCCCTGTTCGCACTATGCAAGTGCACCCAAGGACAACCCCCGGTTGGTGTAGGACTATTGCAGGATATGGAGTCAAAGATATTGGGTTATGGGTTTGGGTGGCTAAAGTGAACTGGTTATTTAGGACTATGGAAAGTCTATAGCTCCTGCCTGACCAATGCTTATATAAATAATATGCTCCTATAAATTGCACAGAAAAATGGCAGGAGGTGACTTGCACGCTCAATAATGGGCTCCCGAAAACGGTCGCTAGCCGGTCGCTGTCATAGCGACAAGGGGGGCAACATGAGAAGAACAGAACATCCTGAGGTGCTTATGAGGAATGGAGAGGTAGATTTGTGTTATTATAATGCCTGTATTCCTTGAAGATTAGCAGAAGTTTTTAGTTATGTGTACGTATTTTTAACGGCTACTAAACAAGGGGCAGAAGTTGAACCCAAAAAAAATAGCCTAATCATTTTTGGAACGAAGTTATACTCTGCATATTTGGCGAAGACTAGGTAAGACAGTTTCAAGTTTAGCTCAGACACAGGTCTCACATTTCACTGCCTAATCTTTTCTGTCTAACCCTTCGGGGATTACAGGCGTGATGCTGTTACCTGGCAAACAGTTTGTAGGACACGGGCATATACTGGACACATCAGGGCTAGTGATGCGAATGTTGGCGAAAGAATGCTTCATGACGATCTTTTCCTTGTCACAGCCGCATTTACCGCAGGAACCTTTGCGTTTAACCACTTCTTTTGTCGAGTATATCCCTGGAAAGCATTTAAAATCCAAAAGTCAGCCAGTCAGTCGTCCCAGTTAAGCGGTCGGCAATCCACAGGTTTGTTTTCTGATCCATTTTCCATTCCAGTTAGAACATCTCCATACAATACAGTTGACAGAATCAGCACGAGCGAATTTCGTCATACATCTCGCGTAGGATTCGCGTTAGTTCACAGCTTCATACGTATAGGTTCATATTCTGGAACAATAAGTCCTAAGTCCTAAATCTCGATTAAACATGAACATTACCTTGTTCTCCTTTCGTAAAAACTAGAGGAATATCGACGCCTCCTGGCCCAACAATGCTCCTTCTCTTCTTGCCCGGCAATCCTTCCCTTTCAGTTCTCTTCCTGCCCGGGAAACCTTCTCCTTTCGTCTTCTCCATGCCCGGCAAACGATCCACTTCAGTTCGTCTCTTTCCCGGCATCCCTGGCGTGATGGAGGCGATAGCCTTCTTAATAGAAGCGCCTATGCTCTTTCTCTCTCCATCAGGTGGTGATAGAAGGTGACAGATGCATTCATCGACAGGGCCTGTCCCTTCTTGCATCTTTCTCGCCGACTCTTCATCGAGTTTCTTAGTTGCAGTGTAATTCATTGCGTCCTTTTTTCGTTCAGTGATTCAAGTAATTTTGAATTTGTTGCGTGGTTTTTGCTGTTACGGTAAATGTATTAAGTATTAGTGGATGATTCAAATCTGAGGCAGAAGCGAACCGAAAGCGAAACAAATCTATTTTTTTATGAGTACCCAAGTACCCATCATAATCAGCTTAATGTTCCCGCTGGGACACGGGGCCCGTGTCAAATTAGTCAGCGCCTGACTTAAATTGACGTATTTTTTGTAGCCTGCTTTTAATCACGTCTAAACTGAGTGTGTTAATATGACAGGACTAAATTAATATTTATCTTCTGTCCTTTTCTTAATGGAATAGAAAGATAAAGATGCGCTGAACTTTAATTTAGTTTAGTACAAGGGAATCGGTGCCATTATTTATTTTTGATTAGCTTCACTTAAGTACTGCGTTTTTGTTCGAAATCGTACGTACAGTCTATTCAAATTTATCTTATTTCTTTTTTAGTTAAACAAATATCAACTTTATTTCTATGGTAATTAAGTTGATTTCAGAGTAACTAGCACTCTTGAAAAAGTTAATAAAAATGTTTGAAATTGTATTGTAAGCTGAACTTTATACTGCAGGCATTAAAGTTATTTTTCCATAAGCTCATTGTTTATGCCTGGCTTTATTGTGAAGACGTTCAGTGCGTGTCGCGTTGCTAATCTAAAGGTTCAGGCGCCCCATACGTATTTTTTAGTTTTACAAACCTACCTTCACTAATTATAATCTCATTCAAAAGTTTTCACCATCATGAAAACTTGTACAGCAATGTAGAATACAGTTTATCTACCTCGATACGGGAGTTTCATTGAAGACCATCGATCGATGTTGAAGACACTTGAAGCTCAACACTCATAATATATTTGTTTACATTTTCGGCAAATAGGTCGCAAATGCAGATTTAGGTACTTACATGTAAAATTGGTGATAATTAATTTAAATTCATCGTGTTAATCTTTCTATTTGAAATGAAGCTTGTGTATCGATGTGTCCGCAATAATCATTCTATACTGATTCTCTGCTTTTGAATTTCTTACCATGTTTGTTACCTGCAATGAAAATAAAATTTATTTATTTTCTCCCACAAGTATTTAAAATAAAACTGTGAACACTTCTATATAATAAATATTTTTTTTAATAATAAATTAAATTGCACTATTGGTTCAGTAAAATTATTAAAAAAATAAAATATTGAAGTGTAGGTACAGACGTCAGCACATCAAGCTACTACAATCTGTCAAATTTCTTTAATAGATTTTCAACTTTATCGCTAAAGCATTAAGGTTCAAGGTTGATTGGGAAAATTTGACAGTTTCGGGTAGGTTGACCTGCTGGCGTCTGTACACAGTATATATTTTAAAAAGTTTGAAGATGAGAGACGGGAGCCCATACTAAGTAAAACCTGTGCTACGGGTCTGCTGGTCCTTATCTCGAATACATTATAGGGAGCTATGCTAAAGACATAAATAACAGTAGCAGGGAGCGCTGTCAGCTAGTGAACAATATAAAATTAAGAAATAAGAATAATAAGTGTTTTGGTAAGTTTGTGAATATGTCGTGTCAACTGAAGGTAATAAAAAAAAAAAAACAAAAATAGAACAAAATTCCTTCATTTAGAATGAGAAACACTGGCTGCATACAGATAAGCGTAGCTTGCCACTAGAAACTCGCGACGTTAACGTTGCGTCTGCGCAACGTTGGCGCTGCGCAGACGTTGGAGAAGCGCCAACGCTCGTAAAACGCCAGTGGGATAGCGGCCTAACCAGTATCTGGAGTCTGGACATTTACAAAAACCTCGATTTCCTTTCTTCAGATTTTCAAAATTCTTTTTTGTTCGAAAGTAGATAGTTCTGAGGTGGTCAAAAACGAAACGTGGCGAAAAACGAAATACAAAAAAACCAAAGACACACCGACTTCCAAAATTAGAGTTATTTTTCACTTTGTAGTGGTTTTATGGAAGTCGGTTGTTTTTTTTTGTAAAAAAGTTTTTTCGTGGGAGTGCTCAAAATTAGGTAAATACCGCTAGTTCAACACGTTGCCAACTTGCTTCGTGGTTTGAACTCAGTGATGAATGGATTGCTTATTGGGCGCGCGCTAAAATTGATAGGTACTTTCATTTTCTTATTTGTTTTGAAAATTTTGAAAAAAAACTGAAACGACAATAATTCGCGTCCACTTGGCGATAACTTAGTTTGACCATTTATTATGATTACGTAACAATTACTGCAACTCCTATTTCGATTTGTCGCAAGTTTCCAATTTCATCGTGTATGTATATAAACATGCTTAATTGCTTATAAATTTCCGTCCACGATAAAGGTTATAATGTGCACCTGTTTCCATGCATTTTATGGACGTGGAAGTTCATGATAATACCGTGGCGTTAGAAATTATAAAAGCGTTCTCGTAGGTCGTTAGGTGACAAGAAATATCAATTTACTGTCTTTACCAATCAACATATTATTCACGTGACCAGAAGGCTGGCCTATTTTTAGCCCAAAAAAGAATCAGCATTGCCATCCAACGTGGTAATGCTGCCAGCCTTTTGGGCACCTATCCCATTGACAGTGATGCGGACGAATTTTTTGATGCCCAATGAGCTCCTGCCTTTTTCTATATTTTTTCGTATTATATAATTGTATAGGTATAGTATATATTAGTGTTAGTTCGATGAAATGTAAATAAATACATATTATTTACAAACTTCTAGTGACAAGATAAAAAAACATCTAAATTACCTTAAAGACGTTAAAAATTTAATTGGAAACCATCACTTAGAAAATATTATACTGAATCATTTGGATATTTTTGTTATTGCATAATTTCGTGGTTTTTCGGAATTATTCTGATGTCATTGACAGGTTTGATGTTTATGGAAATGACATGACGGATTTCTGTCAAAGTTTTACGTACACTAAAAAGTTTTCATGAAAAAGTAGGCACTTATCTTTAACAATGTAATTAGTAAGTAGGTTTTAGATGAGCTGCGAGCACTGATCTATACAACATGTCCCGAAATTAACGCACACCACCAGACACCCCAATTAGAATATTATGTTTTAATCATAATACATACCCTGAATTTTTATTATTATGTAAAAAACATTGTTTTTTTAACTAATTAGCTATTGGTACTGATTGTCGGAGAAAATTATGGTCACATTACAAATCTACGCATGCACACAGTCGCACTCGTTTATGGTTCTAGCTTAGTGGGTATTTCATCCATTTTGGTTTGTTTTGACTGTACAGCGGAAATGTGACAGTGATTTACGTAGTTTTAATTATTTTTGGGATAAAATATTACCTATATTAAAAACTAGCTTCTGCCCGCGGCTTCGCCCGCGTGGATGTCGGAAGTTATAAAAATCGTTTGGGATATATTCATAACTTGACTCAAAGATTATTTATACCAATTTTCTAATTAATCAAGACACTTATTGTAATCCTCTCCTGTAAAATTAACTACCCCTTTTCAACCCGTTAGGGGTAGATTTTCAAAAAATCCTGATAAATGTTATTCTTTATTTTTGGCCTTAAGTATAAACACTGAGTTTCGAGTTAATCGGACCGCGCGTTCAAATTCTTCCACACAAACTTTAACACCCCTATATCCCCTTTGAGGGGTAGTTTTGAAAAACTAATAATGATAAACTTTATTGCTTACTTAGGCGAGTATTCATGCCAATTTTCAAGATTATTAACCTAACGAAAAAGATTTTTCATATAAACTGTATCCCCACTTTTCACCCCCACAGGGGTGGAATTTTGAAAAATCATTTGGGATGTGTTCATAACTTGACTCAAAGATTATTTATACCAATTTTCGAGTTAATCAAGCCACGCTGTAAAATCCTCCCCTGTAAAATTGACTACCCCTTTTCAGGCCGTCAGGGGTAGATTTTCGAAAAACCCTGATACAAGTTATTCTTTTCTTTCAATTTTAGGTATAAATACTGAGTTTCGATTAAAGCGGACCGCGCGCTACAATTCTTCCATACAAACTTTGAAACCTCCCAACCCCCTTTTAGGGGGTAGTTTATAAAAACAAAAAATGCCCAACTTCATAATATACTTAGATAAGTATTCGTGCTAAGTTTCAAGTTTATTAACTCAAGGAATAAGATTTTTCATACAAACAAAATCCCCTCATTTCACCCTCTTAGGGGTAGAATTTCGTAAAACCCTTTCTTAGTGGATACCTACTCTTCACGAAGAATACACCCTCCAAATTTCATGTCTCTAGGACCAGCGGTTTAGGCTGTGCGTTGATGTCTCAGTCAGTCAGTCAGTCAGTCAGTCAGGACTTTGAATTTTATATATATAGATTACAGAAATCAATTCAGTAAAGGATTCTGAACAAACTACTTTCATAATGTCCATTCATTCGGTTACACATTGTATATATAGCACAGACGCACATCAAGCTACTACAATCTCTCAAATTTCTTTAATAGATTTTCAAATTTATCGCTGAAGCATTAAGGTTCAAGGTTGATTGGGAAAATTTGACAGTTTCGGGTAGCTTGACCTGCTGGCGTCTGTGCTATACGAAATGACAGATGTTTTTTGTGCCGATTCAAAGGGAGCGAACGCTCGAGCGTCTCAGGAACTAAAATTCACACAGTGCCGCAAATAATAATAATATAATATCCCTGGATATTTCACACAGCACCATTTGTCCCAAGCTAAGCAACCTAATGCTTGTGTTATGGTAACAAGATGGCTGATAAACTACTTATATACATTTTTTTTTTGTAAATACATACATATTATAGATAGAAAAACACGCAGACTCGGAACAAATACATGTAGGTCATACAAATATTTGTTCCGTGCGGGAATCGAACCCGCGACACGCAGCGCAGCAGTCAATCGCTTAACCACTGCGCCAACCGTGCCGTCAAAATGCAAATGCAAATGACCGTTGTTTTGTTTTGGTAGGTACTTCTTTGACCATTTAGGTCTAAACCCTTTGGTGCCGGAACCCTAAAAATCAACGAAAAGTGAATGATATCGACTTAATCACCTATCGATAAGCTAAAACTGTGGGTACTTAAAATTGATTGCAGTACTAATAGTGCAAGTAAAGTGCTACAGACTATTTAGCGCATATTAAGTTAATGTAGAAATGTTGTAGCCCATCGGAGCCGCCGCAAAGCTCTTAGCGTTATGGGAACATTGATTCTGTTATGATATTGATGTTGACTAGACGGTATTAACACTTCTCCGCTATAGTGTATCATTTTTAGTAGTTGGTAGCTACTAGTTTTTTCAATTTGAATATAACCATAATATCATCTGCCTAGCCTTTTCCCAACTATGTTGGGGTCGGCTTCCAGTCTAACCGGATGCAGCTGAATACCAGTATTTTACATGAAGCGACTGCCTATCTGACCTCCACAACCCAGTTACTGGGTAATACGATACCCCTTGGTAAGACTGGTTGTCAGACTTTCGGGCTACTGACGACCCGTAATGACTGTCAAAGATCCACGAATGACAGCCGGGACCAACGGCTTAACGTGCTTTCCGAGGCACGGAGGGGTCTTGGTATGTGAAAATGGTCACCCATCCACGGACCAACCGCGGCAAGCGTAGCTTAACCTGATCGATCGACCCGTGCGGCTGTTATTACTTAGCCACAAGCCAATATAACCATAATAAAAATATATAAATTATTTACTATTTGTAGGAATTTTAGATAATACTTATGTATAAGCTTGAGTGAGATACCTGAGACAGGTTTATTCTTAGTTCAGGTAGAATCCAATTATTACTTACCTGCCTCTAGTTTGTCTAGCCCTGTTTTGTAAATATTTAAAAAATCAATTATTTCAATAAACTATTTCAATTTTTGCGCTTATCCATATTATCTTCTACAATATAAAAATGAATCGCTGAAAGTGCTGCTAAGCGCAAATCTCGAGAACAGCTGAACCGATTTCGCTACGGCTAAGTACGATGATGGTTGGAAAAAAAAATGTAAGAACGCAACGGATTTTGATGCAGTTTTCAACGTCATCTAAAGATTTTTTTCGGGATGGTTTACGTGCGTCATCATCTGCCTGCGTTTTCCCAAATACGTTGGGGTCAGCTTCCAGTCTAACCGGATGCAGCTGAATACGTTAGTATTTTACATGGAGCGACTGCCTATTTGACTTTCACAACCCAGTTACTGGGTAATACTATACCCCTTGGTAAGACTGGTTGTTAGACTTTCGGTTTCTGACTACAGAAAGAAAGAAAATACATTTATTTAGCAGAGACTAAAATACACACAATACAACAGATACAGGTTTTAAAGGTACCTACAGGTTTTTTGACAGATGGAACTAGTAATGGCCGCAACACACAATACATTGATTGATGCACACGGTACGGTATTATAATGTATGTAAGAAACCATAAATAAGATAATTCAATAAGATACGGGAGTTTATATATTTACTAGCTGCGCCCCGCGGTTTCACCCGCATAAGTTTCGATCCCGTGGGAATATCGGGATAAAAAGGATCGTATATGTTAATCCTGGTTATAAAATTTTCATTTGTGTGCCAAATTTCATCCAAATTCGTTCAGTAGTTTTTGCGTGAAAGAGTAACAAACCATCCATCCATACAAACTTTCATGATTATAATATTAGTAGGAAGTGGGATTTTATTAAAAAAGAAAAGAATGAAAGAAATAAAAATATTTTATTCTGCACAAAGCAAACACACAAATAAAAATAAAAACTTAACTTTCGCGTAATCCCGCGACTGTGGCGTTCGCTCATTGGCCGCTAACGAAGATAAGTGTCGACCCCGCACGCCACGCTACTGATCGGACTCGTACCGCGCTCCTCGCTGTCCCTACTCCACAGTAGTTCTCAAGCCGCGCGGCAACACATACAGGACCCCCATTATAATAAACGTGAGTATTATTTTGTACTTTTATCTGTTAAAAGTTAACATAACACTCTACTAATATGTTTTAAATAACTAACCTCTGGAAACCATGAATGAATGTTTTCAACGCTCCGATTTATAGCTAGGCCGAAATCAACTTTATTACTTTGTTGTAAACTAATCGCTTCACCGCCAATTTCGCGTTGCAATATAGTATTACCCTCGCGTATTATTACAGTTACTGAACCTGTGTCCCTTTTAGCATCATCTTTATTATATGTCCTTACATCAATTAATATTAATGCTTGCGACCTATTTAGCGGGTGTTTATTTTTGTTAAACAGTATAAAACCCGTTATGTTCCCTCTTTAATACGCCTTCTTGAAATAATTATTCCTGTAACAAGTGTTGTATTGCAGAAAACTGCGAAAAATACTTGCGATACCTAGTGAATTTATTCATGTAGGTACTCCAAGTTGAGGTGTTATCCGGGTTTACTACTAATTTAATTTAATAGTTATTTATTTTTTCCACAGTTTCAAGATGGTTTTGGAAATCAAGTCAGTCTTAGTTGTGGACGGTGTTGGTGCTAACTGCACGGAGATCCTCAACTCACACGGGATTAGTGTCATCAACGAAGCCAAAATAACCAAAGAGGAACTATTACAAGAAATACCGGTAAGTGTCCTTACAAAGGTCAACACCAAAATGTAACTCAATTCATTTTTATTCATCTTTATTACTAATGACGAAGAGGTAGTTACACTTTGCATACGATTATGGCAAGTTATATTTACTTATCTTTAAAGTTTTTTATTTTAGTTTACCTATGCATTCTAAAAAACAATAACCATGCAACAATCCATAAGCATGGATAAAAATACATATTTACCGGCTGCGTTGTAATTTATTATTGCAATCATTCAAATAACTTATTCTATTCTTATTAAAGTTGCAGTTTTCCATTTATCTAACTTTTTTCCTTCTAACTACAATTTGCTAGTATGTCAGGTGTTTCTTAACCTCTAAATTAAACATAGATACGAAAGGTTTCCCTCTTCAGCTTCTAGGTACTTATACACAGTACCAAGTCGTGACTAGTGTCTACTTTTAGTTTATTAAACTATTCATTGAGTTGCTTTTACATTTTGTCTATATTGTCACCACCTACCTGATATTCTGTAAACATTAGGGTAGGAATAGGAACTTTAACGAAATCTGCAAAATGAGTTTTAATAATTTTCAGTGGTTCGAATAATTCGTGTGAAGTTCGAATTCGACGTGAACTTTTCATGTGATAATTGCACGAATTACTGCATAATTTCAGAAGTTGATAACATTTTAATTTTTGGGAATGTACAGACGCCAGCAGGTCAAGCTACCCGAAACTGTCAAATTTTCCCGATCAACCTTGAACCTTAATACTTTAGCGATAAGGTTAAAAATCTATTAAAGAAATTTGACACATTGTAGTAGCTTGATGTGCTGGCGTCTGTAAATTAATTAAATATCGATTGTTGAACAGAAATACAATGCTCTGGTGGTAAGATCAGCATCACAAGTCACCAAGGAGGTTCTGGAAGCCGGCAGAAACCTGAAGGTGGTTGGTCGCGCTGGTGCAGGAGTCGACAATATCGACGTTAAGGCTGCTGGCGAGCGAGGAGTAGGAGTCATCAAGTAAGTGGCTGTAACACATAATGAGACAAATGGTGTTTTTTTAACACGCACATGTAAAAAGATAAATTCGCAAGAGGTTCGGTTCGGTCCGAATCATGAGAATTTATTTCAGACACTTATTAAGATCAACTGGCTCAATTGATAAACCAAATTGTTTTCCAATGCCAATGATTTTATTTATAAAAACTTTTCTGGTCCTATTTACAATGAATCTTTATTTATTTTCGTTATTGTCTGATGACTTTTGTTCATTTTTTTTGCAGTGCCCCAGGAGCAAACGCCTTAAGTGCGTGCGAGCTCACTTGCAGTCTGATCTTGAATCTCTCGAGGCATGTGGTGCCTGCTGCCTCAGCCCTGCGCGCCGGTCGCTGGGACCGTGCCCTCTACACCGGCACTGAACTGAACGGCAAGACACTCGCCATCCTCGGCCTCGGCAGGGTCGGCAGAGAAGTCGCCATCCGCATGAACGCTTTCGGAATGAAGGTATATAAATATGTCTCTAATTCTAGGTCTATGCGAAATCACCAGCGAATAAGATCTACAGACCTTCAAGAATATTTCTATGGCGTGTTTAGCCGTCAGAGCGACATTTTCACTGTAAATAATGTCACTTTGACAGCAAACCACAACATAGGAAAGAAACATCGTTGTAAACTGCACATAGGATATCGAAGATTTACAGGTACATTTTGTACAATGTTATAATTTCTATTGCGAAATTGGATTATCGAATAACTTAACTAAATGTCAAAGCAAATGTTTTGATGAATGGAATCGACAATCAAGTCATTGTCGATTCCTGACGAAGCCTGAGGGCATAATAGGATAACAATATGAATCATATTAAAAATCCTAAAATGGTCACAAACTATATGATCTGTGTGCAATTATTCATATCACGCAATTTAACTGTTTGACAGTTTTGTATTGAAATTCGTAAAAAGGTCCACCAATGTTTACACCAAAAATGATTGATATGAAATGAATTGTAGGTGATTAAACTATTATGTGTAACCATTTAACGAAATTTAGAGGAATTGCTAATGATCTGCTGGGAATTCAGAAAATGAATAGCTTTTAGAGGTATTGCTTCAAGTGGCCTTTTTAGGCCCCCTGATGAAACAAATGAAGGTTAACTAAAATTCCTCGGACGCTGAACTCGTCAGTAAAATAGCCGATAAGATAAGGAAGCAATAGTTATGGAGAAATTACTTGGATTTTTCTGATGAAATAACGTCTGATGCCAATAGTAGCTTTTAACCTACTGATAACATGTTTATTTTGTTATTTGTACCTTTCAACTGTTTGTACGCAACATGCTTCGCGCTTCCTTGAACGAAATTTCATCATTTATGCCTAATTTTTTATCACTTGAAACCGCGACAGTATTTAACTAGTCTTCCATCTTATGAACGTCCTGCCTGCCCAGATTATCGGCTATGACCCGTTCGTCACCGCGGAGGACTGCGCCACCTTCCACGCGACCAAGATGGAGCTGGAGCAAATCTGGCCACTCGCTGATTACATCACTCTGCACACGCCACTCATTGAATCTACAAAGAGTAAGTGCGCGATTATATCAAAATATCTGTATATTCTGGTGAAAACATTTTTATCATCATCATCATTGCGTCGATATCTGTTTATATATAAGTATTTTATCGATATCTTAGCGGTTAAAAGATGTCCTCTTCTGGACATCGCAGAGGCAGGTTGGCGACCGCAGTACTTATGATTGTTTGAAAGAACGCTGCTGCGCTTATTTTAGAGTCGACACCTTAGTTACGAAAAAAGGTCAAAATGTTTTATCGTAGGATAACACATCGGTGACTGATTACTGATTACCGAACACGCGAGTACCTACCATATCAATCAAGTTATTCTTAGATAGTAATTTTTATTTTTGTTATAATTCCGACGTTTTTAGATATTATGCTTATGATTCTTTTATAATAGGTATTTCTTTAGACCTGATAGATATCACTGGAACCAGATGTTTTATGATAGATTTTTCCAATAGTTTATAAATTAGAGTTCCAGGGTACAGTCATCTATACATATATATCTATATCTATACTTATAATAAATCTGTAGAAGTGAAAATTCTGTACATTGAAAATATCAAAAAAATAAATGGCAGGGCGTGTTACTAAACCGACACCGAACCCAAAAATGTGATTAAAAAAATTTTTGTCTGTCTGTCTGTTTGTTCAGGCATCACGCAAAAACTACCGGTTCGATTACGATGAAGCTTGGTATAATTATTCTTTAATATCCTGGGCACCGCACTGGGTAATTTTTATCCCAGAAAAGTTTTCTGGTCAGAAACAAACTTAATTTTGCGGTTCGATCTCTAGACCCGATTACTGTACCAACCGCAAATAATAAGTTTGTCGTAGGTTACGTCACCCGCAGTGGAGTTCACTAAGGGGCGCTGCACACGGCTAAGATACTATAATATTTTATCGCCATACAATTCAATGGACTATCACACACGACGAAGATAATAAATAATAGGTATTTCATATTTTCGTATCTTAAGATGAATTTTTATGGCGAGCGATATTGTATCTTAAGATAAAATATTATAGTATCTTAGCCGTGTGCAGCGCCCTTAAGTTATGATGTAAATGTAGTGGTGAAGGTTGAATTTGGCTTGCACCGTTCGCCACGGATCGCTACCGTATATAAGGACAGAGTCTGAGCGCGCGCATCATACATTAACCTAACATAATTGAGGCAGAAATTTTAACCGGTTGTGGTGCCGGGGAAAGTGTTTTGATTCCGAACAATTTCCCATTTCAGTTTAAGAGAGTACAGTTTCCAGTAGCTTTATGTTACGCCATGACAATAAATAAGGCACAAGGTCAGACTCTAGGCGTTGCTGGCGTCGATCTTAGCGTGAGTTGTTTTTCACATGGTCAGCTTTACGTCGCTCTGTCCCGTGTGAGCAGTCCAAGGAACCTTAATGTTCATATTCCGGACGGGCTCACTGACAATGTCGTGTATGCTGAAGCTCTCAATTGATGTCGTACGGTGACTATCTGTCGTTACCATTATCTTTGTGAGCATTCGTTGCAATGAACGTCATCGTCGTTACCGGTTATCTTGCTAAACAGGTACCAAAGTAGAAATCTACTACAAAAAACTTACAGAACGCGAGCGATGCCGCGGGCAAAGATATCATATACCCTCTTAATCACCGCTAATGAGACACAATTGGTTTTCCATTGTAATTAGCCACAAAGGGCCCGCGCCGGGACAGAAGTATTAATACCGGTATACTTGATAGATTACGTTATAGCACTTTACACAAAAAACTCATTGATAAGTTTCGTCATCCACGCGAACGAAGTCGCGGGCACAGCTAGTATGATATAATGTTGTTCTGAAACAATTGGTTTCACTCACTTGATTGTATTCGGTTGAATATTCATTTGCTGTTTAATTATAGAGCTATGTGTAGGACAGTACCAACAGTAGACAGGTCAATCGGTAACCCACATCTAAGTATGTAATTTATTACGTAGGTATGTTTTGGTTGCGTAATCTTTGTTATCTTCCCTGGAAATTAAAACGTCATGAAAAACAGTTATATTTCTTAAAATACTTATTCCTCAATATTCATTTAATGGCCAAATTTCACCATACGTAAATGTTATTAGAAACAAAATGTTCCACTTAGGATCAATCAAATAATTTTATCGGTTTGCAAAAAAACAGTCCGATAAGAGCGGAAAAATTTTGTGTGAGTGTTTAACTACTATCATAACATCATGCCTGTGTTTCCCAAAGGGTTAAGCAGGGATGTACCTATATTTAACCCGCATGTCGCCATTGTAATGAATGTATGTTTATGATAGAAACATCACGGGCACAATGTTGATTATATTATCTAATTGATTGTTTGTAGTTCTCATCTCGTTAAGTTATGATTTGTTTGTATTCTGCCCGCGACTTCGTCCGCGTGAAATTTCTTGTACCCTCGACCGTAGTAACTATTCAGTAATCTGTGCCTCGACCCACCCCGAAACAAAATTTGTATTCGTTTGTATGAGAGTATAGAAAAGTGTTGTTTTTAGCCTTTTTCAGGCAATTTTTTTATTTTTTTTCTGCGTAAGAACTATCCTCGTAATTCAAGGAATATTCTAAAAAAAGAATTAGCGAAATCGGTTCAGCTGTTCTCGAGATTTGCGCTTAGCAACACATTCAGCGATTCATTTTTATATTGTAGAAGATATGGATAAGCAGTGTGCAAAAATTGAAATCATATTATATTATAAATAGATAGATGGTTGTTGTCGTGACCCTTGATCATTCATTATTGACAAATTGTGTTATCTATACCATATATAAAGGACCCTCATTCCCATTAAAGAGAAAGTTCTGTCCGATCTATTGAGCTAGCGCTATCTCGGTTACGTCTGAACATTAAATCAGTCTTAGAGATATGTAGGTATTTAATTGCTGCTTTGTCTGCTGTTTTATTCTTCGTAAACACCCCTTCTCCCACCCGAGCATTACAGCCAGTTATGTTTCAGTCAATAATAGGGTTCGAGCCTACTGCCATCAACCGAACACAAACCAACAAATAAGAAATTCCATGTAGCGGTATCTACAACGCCACATGGGAACAACGCGTCATACTGACGTCACGCAAATCCTGCATCTCGCAAGCAGAGTTTACCGCGCAGTTAGCATATACACAAACTTTCCAACATCAATCGTTGGGCAATTGCCCGCCAGACACAACATCCGTATGGTCTTTTCTATGGAGGATGAGTGAACTTTACACCCTGTTCCTCAAAACATGTTGCACATCAATGGAGCTTTGAGATTTAATTTACTTGGCCCCATAAATAAGTATGATATTGGAGAGTGTAATGCTATCCTGGCATGTCCTTTATCGGAACAAGCTAGGATACTGTACAAACTGGCATTCTTTGTTTTAAAATAAGTGTTATATGTCTTTTTAGGTTAATCGATTGTGCTGATGTTACAGGGCGACGTTATCGCCCAGCGATAAAGCCCTTAAAATAAAGAAAAAAAAAAAAAAAAACACCCTATTCCTCATACCTCTATACCTACCCTTATAGAAAAACCCAGTAACACTTTGGCCAACCTGGGCATCGAACCCAGCTCAGCAGTATCGCTTACGACAACTAGACCAACGAGGCAGTCAACGTGTGTCACTACTTATATCATTATTGGTCTTATTCGTGTTTTCATATATGTATTAATCCTTATTTACAGACTTCATCAACGCAAAGGTGCTTGGTAGCTGCAAGAAAGGAATCAAGATCGTGAATGTAGGACGCGGAGGTCTTATCCAGGAACGTGACCTGCTTGATGGTCTCAACTCTGGACAGGTAAGATTGATCATCACTCAATAGATAATAATATATTAATTATACATATAAGGTACTGTTTACCTTGTCTGTAAAAGGAAACCATATTTTTAGGGAATAGAAGTGGTCCCAATATGATTCCCTTTGGCACTCCAATTAGTCTAAACTAATTGGAGTGCCAAAGGGAATCATATTATGTAGTCTAAACTACAGTTTACTTTAAACTGTAGTGTTTTGTGTAATTTCAATTAGCAGTAACTTCTAGACACTTAATTAAAGGTAAAAGATAGAAACTAATTAGACATAATTATAATATCGAGAATTGGCCTCTTTACTATCTATCAAGCAGTAAAAAGACTCTTTTGTTTTTCCCTTGGCTGATAATTTTTTTTTAAGTATCTGTAATAATTAATTTCAACTGTTATTTTTCAGGTTGGAGGAGCAGCTCTTGATGTGTTCGAGCAGGAGCCACCTACTGATCCCCTGACTCTGGAGATCATTCAGCACAAAGCAGTCATTGCCACCCCGCATTTAGGTATGTTCACCTAGAACTTCATTATTTTGACTCTCCGTTGCATTCGATTCTGATGACGCAGATCAATCAACATACGCTTAGGTCCGCTTGCACCACCCATCACTTGAATACATTGTAAAGGTATAGTTAATTAAAACACCACTTGTCTCCAATCTTCAAACGATTGTCAGAAACGCAACGATATTTTTAGTGTAGTGTTTTAAATAAAGTGACCCTATGACGGTGTTGGATCCCGTTTAAGCCAACCAGCATTATATTCTGGCACAATTCTTATTACATACCTACTTTAATCGGACAAAGTCGATTGCAATATCCTCATTACCTACAATTCGTGCTCAATTTTATGCATTAAGCTAACAAAAGAATACTGAGTAATATCATGTTTTTATGAACACTAATGTAAATATCTGCAATTCCAGATAGGTATATACACGTAACAACTACCTATAATTTCCAACAGAAATTGCCTGCAATTACCATACATAGTCCGTCAATAATCATTATATACTACTATGAAAAATAGGTTAGTGTGTTATATAGTTGGTATCTACCCATGAATTACCAATCTGTATTTCTTACATAACTCTATTAACGATACATGTTCTAGTTAACACGATTCTACTATTAATCTCTCTTTTGCACGTAGGTATGAGATTGAATGATGTTGAACACCCAAGTCTTATTGGCTTGTATCCTGCCATTCCAAAGCGCGACTTTGATAACTAGCTTTCCCATAATAATTGGTTTATAGTTGTTATGGAAACCTTATCAGCAGTAATTGTGAAGTCTGTGTTGAATTCTTCACGCGATTTAATTGCTAGCTTGTGTGAGTTATTGACACTTGATAAAATTCTAAATAGTTTCTGATGGCCTCGTTATTAATAACTTGTACACCATGTAAGTCATGGTGAAAAACCGATTGGTCCGTGGATCCATCTTTACATACAGAGACTGCTCTGAGCATCGGAAAGCATGATAAGACGTTGTCCCCGGCTGGCATTCGTGGATCTTCGACAGTCGTTACGGGTCGTGAAATGAACAACATGAAATGAAGCCAATTGGCCACATTGCGCTCAGTCACGCACCAACCTGCCGCGCAACGCTATGTTTGTTTTTAATTTATATCGTGTGTGAAAACCTGTGCAAAACATAAAGAAAACATACCGTCGTGTGTTTTCAGAGGATGTACAAATTATACCCCAAAAGTTAAAGACAAAAATGTGTCATTTCACGCGTACCTAAGTTTACAAAACTACATTATTTTATTTTATTTTGTAGGACGCTGCGTCTAATGGCGGCCGGCGCATGATAGCTACGTCACTCATGCGCTCGACCAATGAGCATGTAATTTGACAATTACTTATCCTGTGACGTAACTGAAGATGTTTATTTATCTCCCTATATCATCAGGCATCCCGCCGTACGGTGTCATATTTTCTTTCCCTTTCTTTACGCGTATAAGTACTTATCTAGTATTTTCGCCGTTTTTAAGCGCCGAGATGTTGGTTGATAACGTGTCTGTATATAATACGTCATTGGTTGCAATAGGCTCTTCGCCGTTTAACTGGGGAAACATGGGTAGGTATACTAAATACCTATTCCTGGGGGTCTACTCCGAAGTACAAAGTGCGAATATTCGGATCGGACCGACACATGGCCGAACCAAATATTATTGAAAAATGCGAAAAAAGTTCGGATCGGGATCATGGTCAATATTCGAAAGAGTGTAGGAGTGTAGGATCGGGACCGACCGAACCAAATAGTAACTTCGTAGCAGGAAACGGCCGAACATTCGGCCGATTCCACTTCGGAGTAGGCCCCCTGGTCTAACGCTTCGGGGAATACAATCGTCATATTAATTATAATTTTTGCATGTAAACCTGAGCAATGTTTTAATGTCCCAGGTGCATCAACGAAGGAGGCGCAAGTCCGTGTTGGTCAAGAGATCGCCGAACAGCTGGTGAACCTAGTGAAGCCTGGTACTTATAAGACTCCTCTCGCAGAGGTCACCCGCGTTCTCAAGAAATAGATAAGCACAAAGAAGAAAAATTCCTAAGTTAACTAATCATTTTCGTCATTTATTTTGTTTCTACTTTTAAGCTATTTTTTAAGTATCATTATACTTTTGTTTTTAAATAAATCTTCTGGAAAGAAAACTTGTAGAGCAAATTATAAAAATTATCTGCAATATGTTATTGACATAATCTAATATCGCGACATATTCGCCAAAAATGTAAACAAATATGAGTTTATGGAAAAATAACTTTAATTCCTACATAATAAAATTCAGTTTACGCTACAACTTCAAACATTTTTATAACTTTTTCAACCGTGCTAGTCACTCTGAAATCAACTTAATTACCATTAAAATAAAGTTGATATTTGTATAACTTGAAATAACGTCAAATTGAAACAAATAAAATTTGAATTTAGCTTATGTGTCGAACGTTATCTTCTCTGTCAATGAAGTAAGCTTCTTTATTAGCATTACACTATTACAAAAATCCATTGAAAGTGGGTATCAAACTGCTGTCAAGTGCCATATTAAGATTGAGGAGTTATTATCTACTTCTTGATACTTTGATGGTCAGCTCTTCAGTGAATGCTTTACATAAATTATTTTTCTATGTTATTATTTTTGTACTAAGTTTTTAATGGCTCTACAGCCTCTTTGTCTGGATCAACAAAATAATTGATGCTGCCGAATAATGCTGTCAAACTCACACTAAGCATAGAATAGGTACCTATGTACGTTCTAAGACAGCTGTCAAAAAACGGTTAGCCTAATGGGCAGGGTAGATATAAGCAGCGTTGCTGTGTTCTGTCGATTTATTCTGTAAATAGCTCACCGTGAAAACTCTGAAAAGCTTGAAGTGAGATCTCAGTAGCTGTCAATAATGTCCATCCCAAGCATCAGAGGGCGTAGTGCGAGTTTTTTACCTACTCGATCGCGTGAACGTAAACGCAGATTTGTACGTATTAGAGCAGCGCCATCTAGTGGAAACTCGATAGCACTGCTGTCATTCCATACAAATCTGAGTTTACGTTAACGCCATCGAGTAGGTAGAAAAACTCGCACTATGCCCTCTGGTGGAATCGTTTGTTGCCCGGGGTACCTGTAGTACCACGGGTCAAAAAATCCCGTAGAACTACTACCAAGCGATCCGGTAGTCCTACGGGAAGTGTTTTTGAAGTGAAAACTTCTTTAGCGGCGTTGTGCACTTTTTTGTGATGGGTAAAAAAATGTTAAACTCACGTCAAGACACGTGACCTGATCGAAAATTCGTAAGACGGAGCTCGCGTCGGGACACGTGACCTGATCGAAAATAAAAGACGGAAGGAGAGGAGAGTAGACCGCATTCCAAAATATCAAAAATGCCCAACGTTAATATTCAAGTTTTCAATTCTGCCGGCACTCCCGGAGTGCAACCCGTTTTTTTTACCCGTGCTGCACTCTTATACCCTGTCCATTAGGTAAACCGTTTTTTGACAGATGGAACTAGTGATTGCAGCAACACACAATACACTGATTGATACACGTACGGTATTATAATGTCTGTAAGAAGCCATAAATAAGATAATTCAATAAGATAAGGCAGTTTATATATTTATTTTATTACACATTTTAAAGTTAACTTTTACTTAGGTAATCTGGAATATGTACGTTCATATTCATAGGTATATTTATCTGCATTCCATAATGTTGTAGAGGTGTGACGTTCTAAGACAGCTGTCAAAAAACGGTTAACTTAATGGACAGATTATAAGTTTCTTCATCTGCCTAGCCTCTTCCCAACTATGTTGGGATCGGCTTCCAGTCCAACCAAACGCAACTGAATACCAATATTTTACATGAAGCGAGTGTCTATCTCACCTCCACAATAGTCTGGCCGTCGAGAATGCGTTCCTGACACCTGTCAGTGCGACAATTCAAATTCTAGTAGGTAACTAATAAAGATCAAATTCGCAAAACACGCAATTGTTTGTATGAAACTGAAAGGTACAAGAACGTATTCTCGTCGGCCAGACTGTTACATTAAAAAATATGATAACGGAGTATAGTAAAATAAAACCAAGTAATTACAAGAAAACTTTATTATTGATCCTTATTAATACACAAAATAATATATTACATACAATATAAAAATAAATAATTATAATATTATAATGTAACCCATTCGACACAACAGTATGTTTTTTATTTTAATATTTCGCTAAGAATTGAGAATTAACTAACGATTTTCTTTAAAAACAGGCAATATATTTAAAGAAATTGAGAATTTAGAAACTAGTAACATACATAACAACACCTATTCCCCGAAGGGTCAGGCAGACGTGTAACTATTATAGTATTCAACCACATTTCGACAGTTAAACCTCGAATACAGGGGACAAATGAAGCGACATGTTGCGGAACATAGCGCTTGACAACTACGTGAATGTCCCGAGAGAACGTCGCGGAACATTTTGCAGGGCTACAAACGGCGCGACACTGACGCGTGCGCACGCTCTCGGAGCGGGAGCAAGCAACATGTCCCGCATCACGTAAAATGTTGCGAGACACTTTGCAACGTTGCAGCGACACGTAGATTGAGTTTTGCGGGGCAAAATGTGCCCCAGTGTATCCGAGGCTTTATGTTTAAATCCGATGTAACAGGGGCTTATTGTTCAACCGGGCGCGAACACAGTATCCGGGCTGCTACTGAGAAAATGTTGATGGCCCAATAACACTGCCCAGCCTAGGTATCAAACCCAGAACTCCAAACATGGCAGCCGCACTTTAGAGCGACGAGGCAGTCTTCTAAATAATAATAAAAAAAAAACTCAAAAGTTCCATTAAATAATTTACTAATGTATATGGCAACATTAACAGAATAAAATAAACAACCTTTTTGTTCTAATCATCAGCCGATCGATTCTGGAATTTCACCGTGAAAAGTTAGGTGAAGTGAGCTTAGAGTGAGCTGTCAATAGTGTCCATTTTTATTTATTTATTTAAAAAAAAACGTTGCCCTACACTAGGAATTTCTCCTGTGTCGTGGGTGCGTTTACAGACATATAAACTCACATACACAAACAGCCAGACCCGGAACAACTAATTGTAGGTCATACAAATATTTGTTCCGTGCGGGAATCGAACCCGCGACACGCAGCGCAGCAGTCAATCGCTTAACCACTGCGCCAACCGTGCCGTCTATCAATCCCTAGCATTAGTTGGAATGACAGCTCACTCCACGCTCACTTCACCTAAGTTTTCACGGTGATATGGTAACAGAATAGCACTGCTGATTACCTATTTATTATGATAAGCAAAGCCGAAGTTTCGTTAACATTTTCGAGTTCTTGATCTTACCGTTTTTGATTCGATTCGGTGTCTAATTAATTTAGGATTATTTATAAGGTTTGCATTGAATAAGCATCTACGAATGGAGATATCATCATCTGCCTATCTGACCTCCAAAACCCAATTACTGGGTAATACGATACCCCTTGGTAAGGCTGGTTGTCAGATTTTCGGGCTTCCGACGACCCGTAACGACTGTCAAAGATCCGCGAATGACGTGCTTTCCGAGGCACGGAGGGGTCTTGGTATGTAAAGATGGTCACCCATCCACGGACAAACCGCGGCAAGCATAGCTTGACCTGATCGATCGAACCGTGCGGCTGTTTTTACTTAGCCACAAGCACCTCTCAGATATTGTTTGTTAATATAATAAGCTGAAGAGTTTGTTTGAACGCGCTAATGCGCGCTCTGAAAGTACCAGTCGGATTTTTTAAATTATTTTTGCATTTGATAGCACATTTCATCATTATTGAGGAAGGATCTGGGTTATTTAACATCACGCTACGACCATAAGGAGCTAAGCAAAAAGAAAAAAAAAACCGGCAAAGTGTGAGTCGGACTCGCGCACGAAGGGTTCAGAAAAACGGCAAAAAAATCACGTTGGTTGTATGGGAGCCCCACTTAAATATTTATTTTATCCTGTTTTTAGTATTTGTTGTTATAGCGGCAACAGAAATACATCATCTGTGAAAATTTCAACTGTCTAGCTATAACGGTTCATGAGATACAGCCTGGTGACAGACAGACGGACAGTGGAGTCTTGGTAATAGGGTCCCGTTTTTACCCTTTGTGTACAGAACCCTAAATAGTCAGAAGAAACAAAGCGAAAACGAAGTAATAGTGGATGGGGCGAAAAGTGTTTTGTTTCAAACAAACTAAATAGTAGTGATGGGTTGACTATGGGTTTTGCTGGTCAGCATGTGTATGTGACTGTGTATTTATTTTGTATGTTTGTTACTTCTTCACGCTCAAACGGCTGGACCAATTTTGATGAAATTTGGTATGGACGTAGCTGACACCCTGGATTTACACATAGGATACTTAATCCCGATATTCCCACGGGATTGAAAATTATGCGGGTGAAACCGCGAGCCGCAGCCAGTTAGATATGTTTGATACAATTTTCTTTTATGCAAACTGGGAACGTTGTCAGATATACGCAGTTTAATTTATTATCGAATCGTCGTCTCCACCTTGTCGAAAGAAGTATAGTTTTGTTGACACTAAATCGAGTCAAATTCGATTTGAGACAGATTCAAAAATGTTTTTCAGCAAGCTTAAGTTTAGGAACGAAGTCCCTTAACGCATCAGCACGTTATACTCTGCACTCTTACCGAATGAGCACTAGAGCGAAAAAAGCTAATTTTAGACCGTCACGACACTTTTGTTGCGTACAAGGGGGCTTACCACAAGAGGGCGTAGTGCGAGTTTTTCACCTACTCGATCGCGTGAACGTAAACGCAGATTTGTACGGTATTAGAGCAGCGCCATCTAGTGGAAACTCGATAGCACTGCTGTCATTCCATACAAATCTGAGTTTACGTTAACGCCATCGAGTAGGTAGAAAAACTCGCACTATGTCCTCAGCTCCTATAACAGGGCAGAAGTTGAACTGCACTGCTTTTTTGTACTTAGTCATAGAACTTCTGCCCTGCTATAAAAGCTGGTGGTAAGCCCCCAGAAGGCCAATTCTCGTAATTAAAAACGTTCAAAATCTAGTCGCAATCTCATCTCAGCGACAATCAATGTCAAAATCTTGTCAAAGATGTAGGGAAATTAAAGGTATTTTTGACGGATTGAGACCAAGATCAGACTGTGAACGTTCTTAAAATTACGAGAATTGCCCCTCAGAAGAGCAAATGCGAAAAGAACTTCGTTCCAACCCGCACTCATAATGTGTAACACACGATCAATCACAATGTGAATCATTTTGAAGGATATAGCTAATCCACTGCTACATATATTCGAAAAATTTGTCTGCTCAACAACGTAAATAACGCAATGAATGTTGTTGAACTGTCAAAATTAAAGGCATTGCTATCTGCTGTTAGTGTGTTACGCTATTACCCCGCGGGTGTCAGACACATGTTTTTTTTTTTTTTATTTAACTTCAATTATGCGCCTTTACGAGTACAATTAACTAACTATTATACGAATTACGTTATTTAATAATTATAAATATTATAAATAGTACTTTCAGTACCAAACACTACTACAAAACTCTAAATAAAATCCTTTTACAGTTATTTTAACTCTGACAGCAGTAAACCAATAGCAACCTTATCAAAACGAGAATAAAGATCACTTTGATTTTGACAGAGAAATCAGAGGTAACATAACTATGGAAGGACTGTCGTTTAAATTATTATTTAGTATTGAAAATGCGTTAATCTAACACATCGAGCATTAGAAAGAGACGGAAACAGTCACAGAGGTATATAATTTTTTATCTCACGAAGCGACGCGCGCTTTACTTGGGGTTCAAGCCCTCCAGACCGAATTTCGGCCATGGCGGCCAATCTCAGCGGAGACCAGCCATCGACGCGAGAGATATTATGGTGTACAGACGCCAGCAGGTCAAGCTACCCGAAACTGTCAAATTTTCCCAATCAACCTTGAACCTTAATACTTTAGCGATAAAGTTGAAAATCTATTAAAGAATTTTGACAGATTGTAGTAGGTTGATGTGCTGGCGTCTGTACAATTGTGTGTGCAGACACAGGTGCACACAAGTCTCTCTTCCCTCACTCTCGTAGTCCGAGGGGACGGCAATCCGTCACGAGCGGAGAGAGATCAGGCGCAGGACCAACTAATTAACGTGCGCACCGAGGCACGGGGGTATCACACCGCCAGCTTTCAGACTCCGGGCTGTTACTAAGAAATTCCCAATTGAAAAAACCAATAACACTTTTGCACTTGTGGTTACCAAGTGTACAAACACGCTGTAAATGAGTGTGTAAGCGCAGGAGCTCTCGGTACCGTCCGAGACAATGACGAAGTCGGAAGTGCGTATGTGATATGTGCTGACGCTACTAGTCTTCATTCGTGTTTGTACACTTGGTTACCACGAGTAAAGCACGCGTCGCTTCGTGGGATAAAAATACTGTATAAGTGACAGAGACGCTCTACAAAGACGAACTTCTTGTAAGACTCGATGTGCAATATTTACGGTCAGTGACTATCATATATTATTATGTTTGAGCGTAATGTCTTTTTCATACATTCTTTATAATAATGCTTTAGGGCCCGATCACACGTACCACAACTACACCACACTATATCACATCACATCATATCTCAGCGTCAAAGTTTATAAGACGATTTGAGGGGGGAGGGGGTCCATACAAGTCTTATTTTTGGAGTGGAAACTTCTTTAGCGGCGTTGTACACTTTTGTTGTGGTGGGTAAAAAATGTTAAACTCGCGTCAGGACACGAGACCTGATCGAAAATTCGTAAGACGGAGCTCGCGTCAGGACACGTGACCTGATCGAAAATTCGTAAGACGGAGGGAGAGTAGACCGCATTCCAAAATATCAAAAATGCACAACGGTAATATTCAAGTTTTCACTTCTGCCGGCAGTGCAATGCGTTTTTTCTTACATGGGGGTGGGAAGGGTCTAGATTATTCTTACGTAAGATCACAAAAGTAAGCAAAGATTATAAGTTTAAAAAAATTGCTTCGTTTCCTTTGGAATTTTGGTAGATAGTGATCTTACGCAAGATTCAAAGGGCAACCCCAAGCAGTGGTTACGTGTGAACAGTGTCGCAGCAGCTTCTTGCAGTTACATGGTGGTAACTATAAAATTTCGACGTGGTTGCGTTGTCGCTGGTAGTTACACTGTGGGTAGTGTTTGTAGACAGCGATTGACGCCGGCTTTCTTAGAGGAAGACGTTGACACAACATTGATTGCGGCCGCTAGTGCGCGGTCTCGCTGTTGCGTCGTGGCCTTAATGTGGTCGGTATCCTTGTAGTGTGGTTGTGGTGTACTTGTGGTGTGGTTGTGGTGTACTTGTGGTGTGGTTGTGGTGTACTTGTGGTGTGGTTGTGGTGTACTTGTGGTGTGGTTGTGGTCCGTGTGTACGGGCCCTTACAGTTTAAACACACTTACGTCAATTCGGAAGCTTATCGTCTTTTCTGACTTCGGCGTTTGTTCCGATTCCAATTACGACTGAGATGTAAAATATATTTGCTGGTTAATTTTATGACCTTCGAAACTCGGCGGGTCCCAAGAAATCCGCGAAAAATAGATAACACAAAGGGTGTTGGACCGGTTTTTTTACGAGTATTCTCGAAACCTAGAAAAAAGATAAGCCGCCGTAAAAAAAATGTTTAAATATCTAAAACAAATGGCGAAGTTGTAACCGTTTTGAAGTAAGTGCTGGACAGGGGCAGCACTGTTCTAATCTGACATCACAACACAGAGCCGCCTTAGAACTTTACGTCATTCGGTTCGGCACATCAAGCTACCCAAAACTGTAAAATTTTCCCAATCAACTTTGAACCTCAGCCTCGCCTTCAGCGATAAAGTTGAAAACCTATTAAAGAAATTTGACAGATTGTAGTAGCTTGATGAGCTGGCGTCTGTACTCAAAAACCCGTCAATACGCGATCGTTGCGTTCACGAACACATTCGTTCGCCAAACTAGAAGGCGCCCTCTGTTGACGAGACCACGCGCTAGGTTTCGGCGAACAGTATGAACGCAACCGACGCGTGTACGCACGACGATCGCATTGAATAGGACGCGGCCTATTGCGTCTCATTAGACAAGGTTAGATAGGTTAAAGGTCTACCCACACATATCAGGGGTCTACTCTGTGACGGCCGAACCCAATAAGACGCCATATTGACGCTATCATGCGCAAGCGTTGCGCTCCATTACGCGCAGGGTACGCGCCATTCCCAACAGCTTCCTGAAAACTATAGCTGATAGGTGGGCCAGCCCCATACTGGGAGATTGGATTCGCTTACATGCCACTGTGGCGTATGAATGAATAGTTTGTGTTGTTTTTCTGGTAGATGTAAGTACTAACACTAGTTTCTAAGTCGTGTGTATACTGACCAAATGGACTACACAGGGTCCGAAATAAGATATTTTGATTTGAATACCCTATTTTCAGTTAAAGACAAATCGCTACTGATGGCTGCCAGTATAATCATAACTGTCAGTATAATAACAAATAGCTACTGATATAATTATATTAGTGGGACGTGAAAACTAGTGATAGATACGTTTTTCTACCTTCAGTATGCCAAAAACTGGTGATAGATAAGTAATTGGGTCGGAAGTAAGTCCGTCATCGGAAAGTAGGTGATCCGCCAAAACAACTGTCAAATTTAATTTTTCGCACGGACAAAAACACATCGGGAGGAAGGACCACTTTCAAATCGTGTTTTCATTAATTCTTAATTCGGGCCAACAAACTAATCTTATATCCGTAAGAGTTACTGAGAAGAGACCCGTTATTTCGGCCGAAACTACGGACGTAGGGTTTAGGAAGTAGACCCTCAGAGCCGTGCTGGTGACTTGACAGGGGAGTGACATACAAGGCAGGCACTGCAGCTCCGTCGCCGGCCCGGACACGGATGCGAAAGAGATATATTTTTGGAGCCCCTGACGGAGCACGGCCCGTCCACGTCCCTGATATGTCTGGATAGACCTTTATATGGCATTAACCTTTTGAACGCCATTGTCACATATACGTGACAAGCAAGCGCGTGCCCTGTACGCCAACGACACAAATATGTGACAAAAAATACGGTGCACTTTATCACAAAATAAACAATTAAATCATTACTTTTGTGTGTTTTTATTTGTAGAAATTTGCGGCGAAACATTGTGGCTTGGCGTGGAGGGCACGCGCGTGCGTTTATGCTCTGGCGTTCAAAAGGTTAAAATTTTATATTAAGTAGTTTTAAATCAAGAACAAGAATTAACTACAAGGTGTAACAAAACAAACGCAAGACCTGAATGTAGTTGTTCAGAAACGGCGTTTGAATCGATTGCCGATTTTTCCCAGGGACATCGACGCAAAACTTGTTACAATGGATTCAGTACATAATTCTGAACCCCCCCCCCCCCCCTCCCTTCGAGAGTAAGTGGGATACAACCTACCACGCGGGCCCAGTGCGGGTTGGTAGATGTCACATGTCTTCGAATTTTTGGTTCTAGGACACGCCGGTTTCCTCACGATGTTTTCCTTCACCGTTTTGAGAGCAGTGGTGATGAAATAATTTAGACAAAGTCAAGCGCCTGTCTGGGTTCGAACCTACGACCTACAACTCATAAGTCGAGGACGTTACCACTGGGCCACCTTGCTCTTTTTTTTTAATAACCGACCAACAATTTCAACGCCTTGTGTCCAGTATCATGTACTGAATCCATGGTAAAGGGTCCCTGCCACTCTGTAAACCTTCAATAAGAAGCACGGCGTCATATAAAATTAATAAAATCCTTAATATTTATTTCTTTGACTGCGTCAGTGAGCGGGGTTCGCGCAGCTGAATTTTGGGCCAAAAATATTGGGCCAGCTTGATAACTGCACGCGTTCCTGAGAAAAAGGGTCTTGACAGACGGACAACGAAGTGATCTTATAAGGGTTCCGGTTTTCCTTTTGAGGTACGGAACCCTAAAAACGTCATGGTTTGCTTTAACAAAACTAAATTACAGACGTTATTATTAGACTTATAATTTCATATTCTAATTGGGGTGTCCGAGGTCATGCGTTTATTCTGTCACACGCACTAGTTTAAATATCTAGAAATAATTATACATCCATAATTATACAGGGTTACATCAGCTTGCGAAACTTCATAGAAATGCCTTCCAGACACCCCGCGAAGATCGTCGCTCTACAAACTCAATCATTCAGCCTAGTCTCTTCTCAACTATGTTAGAATCGGCTTCCAGTCTAACCGGATGCAGCTGAATGCAGCTGAATACCAGTATTTAACATGGAGCGACTCTCATAGAGCGAGTCTGTCCCCCCAACCCAGGGGGTCTACTCCGAAGTGCAAAGAGCGAATCTTCGGATCGGACCGACACATGGCCGAACCGAATATTAGTGAAAAATGCGAAAAAAGTTCGGATCGGCTCAGTTGGGTCGGGACCATAGTCAATATTCGAAAGAGTGTAGGAGTGTAGGATCGGGACCGACCGAACCAAATAGTAACTTCGTAGCAGGAAACGGCCGAACATTCGGCCGATACTACTTCGGAGTAGACCCCCAGTAACAACCAGTCTTACCAAAGGGCATCCTTGGTAAGACTGGTTGTCAGGCTTCTGACTACCCGTAACGACTGTCAAAGATCTACAAAAGGCAGCCTGGACCAACGGCTTATCGCGCTTTCCTAGGCACTGAGGTGTCTCGATGTAATGTATGGTCATCCATCCACGAACTGACCTTCGATCGAACCGCTGATCAATTCTATGAAGTCTCGCCAGCTAATTTATTTAATTTGACCCCGTACTTAGAGAAAAAGGGTCAATTTCAAAGCCTACATCTTCGTGTATATTTATGTTAACATAAGTGTATATCATAGTTTACATTGGGAGCCTTTTCGCGGTATATTAATGAATGGGGAAGGATGTGGGTACAAATGGCGCCGGCATTTGAACTCGACCAGGTCAGTTATCTGTGTCGGCTGAAACAAAGAGAAATCAGTGTTAGAACATAGTCTGCATTCGCGACTTATTTGCCAAAAATGTAAACAAACTGAACAGAACACAGAACTTAATGTACACAGTTAAGCAATAAATATATCTGTATCTTTAAATATGAGTTTATGGAGTTTATGGACCGAATTCGGTCGTAAAGCGATCGCTATGAATGTCGAGACTGCAGCCCCAGGACCTCGAACGCAAATTGCAAAAAAAAAACGCACGAATATTTGAATTCCGCGGACTACCTAGCACATCCCCCTTTGGGACTAACGACACTTATTAAGCTCTGTTCAGCTTTTGTCCATAAAAAACAACGATTTTGTATGGAATGCGTACGCATCCGTAAAGCTGAACGGATGCGTACGCATTCCATACAAAATCCGACATTAATTTAACACACGTCGTCGTCGTCACGGTTTCCCGTTTTCGTTTAATGAACATATTTTAATGTCAATAAGCCATTATGTCATTTAATGTCATTGTATAATTAAATTAGCTACTGAAACTGCAGATGTGATGGGTATCGCTAACTCAATAAAATAAATCTATTAAAATAAATAAATAAAAGATGTGATGGTATTTTTAGGGGGTCAACGACCGCCGGCAGTTTTGTTACTTGAAGTATGAGTTGAGAAAATCTGTTTTCTTTTGTTCTTTCGTCATGTTAAGATATCGGTACCAATCACGTTTTGTGAATATAAACAAAACAAAAAAAAATTCTTTCGTACTCGTAATTTAAAACGTTAAAAATCTAGTAGTGTTCAGTCTCATCTCGGCGACAAACAAATGTCAAAAATTTAGGGAAATTAAGAGGTATTTTTGACAGATGACAGACTGAGATCACACTGTGAACGTTCTTAAAATTACGAGAATTGCTCCTCTGATATTTCAACGTTACCTGCGGTCGTTGACCCCATATAAACGTCATCAAATTAATTTATTTTCTGTTTTATCATGTTTAGGGCGGATTTTTCAATCGACCGATTTTATTCGTGGAATAAAATTGAAACTGTTAATATTTATTTTTATTTATTAAAAGAAACTGTTAAAACTGTTAGACTGTCAAAAATTCAAAATGATTCCTCCGACAACATTATCTGGCGTTGAAAAAATCAGCCCTAGGATAGGTAATGTACAATACCGCTAGAATAAGATAGGATTACAGTTGAATGCTTACCTTTCTTCCCTTATTCACATCCTCAGCGTCTACCTGCTCGGTACTCTCCTCTCCTTCATCGTTTGCCAAATCTCCCTTGAAGCCCGCGCCGCCCTCAGCCGTCGACACTACGTATACGGACAGCTTCTGTCGCTCGGGAGAGTCCATGGCTATGTGTCTCTAAATTATTAAAGGAAAGAAAGAAAATACTTGTATTTGCGGTAAACATGACGAAGAGAAAGAACATAAACACAAAAAACCGGTCAAATTCGAGTAGGAGTCGCGCACCGAGGGTTCCGTACAAATTTGAATGTATGTAAATAGTTTATGAGGGGAAAATATTTTTTTTTGAGTTAAGGAAAAACGGAACCCTTAGAAGATCACTTCGTTGTCCGTCTGTGTGTCCGTCAGTCAAGACCCTTTTTCTCAGGAACGCGTGGAGTTACCAAGTTGAAATTAATATCAAATACTCAGGGCTGCAATCCCTTGAAGCATTGAAAAAATCAAACTTCTAAGTCAATGCGTTCAAAAGATACGGGCGTTTATGTTCCGAAATCAAAACCTATAGGGTACTTCCCGTTGACCTAGAATCATGAAATTTGGCAAGAAGCAGTGTCATGTAGCACAAAGGAAAAAATCCGAAAACCGTAAATTTGTAAGTTTACATTACAAAAACTAAAATTTTGAAACTATTTACATACCTAAAAATTTGTACGGAGCCCTCGGTGCGCGAGTCCGACTCGCACTTGACCGGTTTTTTTTTTTTCAAATATATCTAGTTTTATTTTCGCAATAACTAGATCCAGATTCATTTTAAGTAAAAACAATGTTATTTAGAACGAATACTTACCTTGTAAAACTGTATCAACTCATCCTTAGTGATAGTGTTCAGCTGTTCCACCTCGACCTTCGGCCGATCGAAGTTATATACCTGCAACACAGACAACTGACTTCAAGAGTATACTTGTATGGGAATCATGTTCATTCAGGAACAAGACCGGCTTTCACTACAGTCCATGCATGTACTGAATGTCCTGAATCCATGGTAAGAGGTTGTGCATGAATCATGATGAAATCCGATATTATTGCTTAACTATGCATGCATATACCCTGTCCATTTGGTAAACCGTTTTTTGACAGATGGAACTAGTGATTGCAGCAACACAAAACACATTGATTGATACACGGTCCACGGACGGTATTATAATGTCTGTGAATAGCCATAAATAAGATAAGGCAGTTTATATATTTATTTTATTACGCATTTTAAAGTTAACTTTTACGTAATCTGGAATATGTACGTTCTAAGACAGCTGTCAAAATACGGTTAATCTAATGGACAGGGTATAGTAATATATTTATGCCCGGGACTACACAAGGCGGCTTATAGTTAACTCACCTGTGCGGTGATCTCGCTCCACATTTGCGAAGCCCTACTGGACATGCGCTTCGGCTTCTCAAGCTTCTGTGCCGCTAGTGCGGCTCTGTACTTCGCAAACTCTGCGTCAGTCATTTTTTCTAGATATTCCTGTGAAATATTACATTTAATTATGACTGCGCTATCTAAGACGATAATTACACGATTTTTTTCAAGAATTTAGATTTGTGAAATGATTTTTATTATGATTATGTAACAGTTGCTGCACCTCTGTTTCGATTTGTCGCAAGTTTTCAATTTCAAGCGTTGTATAGAGGTATGAGGAACAGGATTTAAAGTTCACTCATCCTCCATAGTAAAGGGAGCTGGCGGGCAATTGCCCAACGGTTGATGTCGGGAAGTTGCATAAAGTTGGTAAACTCTGCTTGCGAGATGCAGGATTTGCGTGACGTCAGTATGACGCGTTGTTCGCATGTGGTGTTGTAGATACCGCTACAAAATAAACCATAAAAAGCCGTCATCTCTACGCATTATGTACATCAAACTAAGTAACATTGTACAAAAATAATTGCTGGGAAACGATTTACTTACCCACTGAAAGGAGGCCTGTGTCCCAGCGGTGGGAACATTGTAGGCTGATTATGTGTTATCTCTAGTAACTAGTTGTCAGGGATGTTTGCAGATGCGCATGTGCAAACATCCCTGAAAATCAATCTATGATTTTACACAACAATGCGTAAAAGGTGCGCTTCCTTCACTGTGTCTTAAGCATGGTTGCGAGTCGCCTGGACTGTGTGTACGTGGGTCACTGTTGTGCCGTTTCCTATGGGATGTCGCAACGGTGACCAATCGTTATTTCTTGCATTGTTTTCCTTGTTTTTTTTTTAGTGACTGGGCGTAAGTTTTACTAACAATCTTGTTGACTCTCTTTGAAGGATAAAATTATCCGGAAAAGAACCGGAGTTACCGACATAGCTTGCAGAGTAAGCAAACTGAAGTGGCAGTGGGCTGGCCATGTTTGTCGAAGGACAGATGGCCGGTGGAGCAGACGAGTCCTAGAGTGGAGACCGCGTATCGGCAAGCGTAGTGTGTGACGCCCCCCAGCTAGATGGACGGACGGCCTTAAGAAGGTGGCTGGGACAGACTGGATGCGGAAGGCGGAGGACAGGGTGTAGTGGCGCAGTCTGGGAGAGGCCTATGTCCAGCAGGACTGCGATAGGCTGAGTTGATTGATTGTTGAGTCTTGGTTACTATAACAAAGAAAATTTCTATTCTAGTGTCTTACCAGGGACCCCTGAAGGAAGTTTTCTATCCTCTGCTCCAAATATTCAGGGTGTCTGTCACTTTGAACGATTACTCTGAATCCTTGCACGCCATTCGAGCGCCGAAGACCGCTGAATACTATGTAGCCTAGCTGTTCCTGTTGAGAAAGAAAATTTTAGAGGCCATGTCCGGCAAAGCATTGTGGGTAAGTAACAAACAGCCCCACGGGTCGATCGATCAGGTTAAGCTACGCTTCCTCTTCTTTTCGTGTCGATGATCTTCGATATTTTATATTGTTTGAGCCCAGTAAAGAAAGAAAGAAAAAGTATTTGTTGCGACTCGTACAGAAAGATCATAAAACTAAACTAAACAGTCGTTCAGTAGGTGGCGACGTTAATTGCGGCAACAGTGGCATTCATTAGGTCATCCAAGGTGCAGGTGCACGGGCACTTAGGGCACTCCAGCTACGCTTGCCGCGGTTGGTCCGTGGATGGGTGACCATCTTCACATACCAAGACCCCAGTTTACCGGTGCGCCTAAAGTCGGCAGGCTCCCATTACTGGCCATACCTTATTTTAGGCTTTTCCTTAAATTAGGGCACTCCAGCTACGCTTGCCGCGGTTGGTCCGTGGATGGGTGACCGACCATCTTCACATACCAAGACCCCAGTTTACCGGTGCGCCTAAAGTCGGCCGGTTCCCATTACCGGCCGTGCCTTATTTTCGGCAGCTCCCTAAATCCGGCAAGAGCCGAAATCGGGCAGTTTCCCATTACCGGCCGTGCCTTATTTTCGGCAGTTCCCTAAATCCGGCACGAACCTTAGTCCGCAGCATGCTGAAGCAGGGTTCCGAGAGCGTGTGCGCGAGTAGTTCCAGCACCACGTTATTCCTGCACTGTCGGACGCCGCACGCGTAGTATAGCGACGCGCACGATGAGCGGTGCACGCTGTTCGTCGTTTCGCGGACGTGCCATGCGCCTGTGAGGGTTAAAGATATTCGAATAAGCGTTGAGGTAGAAGAAACAACAAGTAAATTGACCCGGAAGTCTGTACAAAGTTGAACTGCTTCAAGAACTGGATACTGCACAAGCATATAATAGCATTCTATGCTAAAAAAAAAAAAAAAAATTGTATATAAGTAGTTTATCAGCCATCTTGTTACCATAACACAAGCATTAGGTTGCTTAGCTTGGGACAAATGGTGCTGTGTGAAATGTCCAGGGATATTATTATTATTATCCTCCTATCCTGCCATCTGTGTCCCAAAACATGCAGTCAAAGTGACCTCTGCGCTGCCATCGACGACGCCGTGGAAGTGACGAAGTTTTGGGTCAACAAGATCTCAAATACAATCGTGGCAGTGACACGCAGAGGAAGATGGATGGATTCTGGAGAGTGTGCGCGGGAATTACATGACTTAATTCCGCCATCACCGTTCTATCATCGGACAACCCTTCGTACGGCGAGTGTCCACCCTTACGTTGTTGACACCGCCGCGATCCGGACGAAGCGTTTCGCCTCGTCGTTCATACCGCGTTTTTTTTTTTTAAACTTTGCCTTTCTCCTGTGTCGTGAGTGCGTTTACATACATATAAGACCCAGAACAACTAATTGTAGGTCATACAAATATTTGTTCCGGGAATCGAACCCGCGACACGCAGCGCAGCAGTCAATCGCTTAACCACTGCGCCAACCGTGCCGTCAAATTCGCCTACAGCGGTCTTCCCGTCCGATTATAATTTAAGTATCGTCAAGGCTAGAGTGAATAGGCTCATAATAAATTAGTGCGCTTTACCATCAACGATTGCATCACTGCTTTCCATCAGGCGGGATCGCAGTCAGGCACTAGTTTCTAACATTAAAAAAAAAATACTGACAAATCCAGAAAATGCTCAATGTGAAAAGGGAAATTGTTCTTTAAAATAGTGGATTTGCGTAAATATTTGCAATATCAGTGCGTTAAACTAGAGGTATACATAATAATTAGATTCTACCTGAAGGCCAATTCTCGTAATTTAAAACGTTCAAAATCAAGTCGCAGTCTCATCTCGGCGACAAACAAATGTCAAAAACTTGTCAAAATGTAGGGAAATTAGAAGTATTTTTTGACAGATTGAGACTGAGATCAGACTGTGAACGTTCTTAAAATTACGAGAATTGCCCCTCTGAACTAGCGATAAGCCTGTCTCTCAGGCTCACTCAAATGCTCAATTGTGTGCTCAATGTAATTGAAAACAGTAATAAAATGATATACCTTTTTCGATTTCAATTTCTCTATGTAACAACAGCTGCTGGGCACATAATGGCGTCGCATCTTTCGGTAACCTGTAAAACAAAATACACACTTTTTATTCCGCGATCGAGAACAACTGCCGACAAACTGGTATGCTATTTCGCAGACTTTATATAAATTATTGTTTTTATAGTTTTTAAATAAATAAATAAAACTATAAGGTTGACTCACTTCTTCTCGACAGTTTCAGCGATGTGCAGCGCCCTCTCGCGGCTGAGGTTGCCGTACATGAACCCTTCGATGTGCACCTTACGTATCATTCTCCCCACAAAGTCGTTCAGCGCTTCCGGTGTCATCTCTAGAACAATAGTTATGTTTTCGTAACACATCATATTTTGTAGCGTGATACCCTTCGATCAACTGTAGCACTAGATTATGGACTATACCCTGTCCATTTGGTTAATCGTTTTTTGACAGCTGTCTTACATAACATACATAATCAGCCTATACTGTTTCCACTGTTGGGACACAGGCCTCCTCTCGGTGAGAGGGAATGGGCTATAAACCACCACGAGGGCGCAGTGCAGGTTGGCAAATGTCACATATCTTCGAATTTTTGGTTCTAGGACATGTCGGTTTCCTCACGATGTTTTCCTTCACCGTTTTGAGAGCAGTGGTGATGAAATTATTTACACAAAGTAAAGCGCCTGTCTGGGTTCGAACCTACGACCTACAACTCGTAAGTCGCGGCCGTTACCACTTGGCCACCACTGCTCCCTTATAATAGTATATATGTATATAATACTGCATAGCTGTCTTAGAACGTACATATTCCAGATTACGTGAAAGTTAAGATACCTTTAAAATGCGTAATAAAATAAATAATTATCTTATTGAACTTATTATCTTATTTATGGCTTCTTACATAAATTATAATACCGTACGTGTATCAATCAATGTATTGTGTGGTGCTGCAATCATTAGTTCCATCTGTCAAAAAATGGTTTACCTAATGGACAGGGTATAGGAACCAAAACACATCGCTCAAGTGGCCGCGATTGCATTAACGTTATTAACGTGAAAGTTAAGATAAATAACTTTCAAACATAAGGTTTATTATCGCTTGCAATATATTTACTACTTTGATTGAAAAGTAAAAGTATTTTTTTTTTTAATAAGAACAAAAATATTTATGGAAAAATAAAACATATTTTCTAATAGCAATGGTTGAAAATACTATGTTGCAAAATAAGACCACAACATTATTTGTGGTCTTATTTTTCCAGCCGTTTTGTTGCGCTCATCGGAAATCTAGTACTATTGTTGATCGAAGACACCACACTGATAAAGAAATATAAACTTTGTCTGTATCGTGATAAAGTCGAAAATCATAAAACTTTTAGCTTGCGTTCACAATTTAGTTTCTAAACAGATACATACATCAACTAACGCCTAACAAAATGAACTTTATCACAATATCCAGGAATAATTTGTATTCCTCAAGTAACGCGAATCTACGGACAAATGCGCCAAAGCGGTTAAGTTTATTTTATTTTCGACTTTATTTCAACATGCACAAGGTTGATATTTGCTGTTCTAAATTGACGAATGTGTACTTACCATCTGCGACCTCTAATAGTTGGCATCTAGTCCAAACCAGGTCGGCTAGACACAGCGCTTGCTGGTATACAGCATGCTGCAAAAGAAATACGAGTTTAGTACTGCTGTACGTTTAGTTCCTCAAAAGACCATTTCAGACACCAATCTATATGGTCTTCACATGATCTGAACAAGATTATGTCTGGACTTTAAAAGAGACCGTGACCTCTGTTTGTTTCGGCCTTTTTTCTCAGAGTAGTCAGATAGGAAACGCCGAACACATCTAATTTAAAAAAAAAACCGGTCAAGTGCGAGTCGGACTCGCGCACCGAGGGTTCCGTACAAAGTAGGTATGTAACTACAAATTTACGGTTTTCGCAATTTTTCCTTTATCTGTGCTATAAGACGTTGCTTCGTACCAAATTTCAAGATTCTGAGTTCCGGGAAGTACCCTGTAGGTTTTTATTCCTTTGCGAGTGTCGAAAATTTGTGGAAATTTGCGCATAAAAGGCTGTATCTTTTGATTGCGTTGGCTTAGTAGTTTGATTTTTTCACAGCTTCAAGGGTCAGTAGACAGAGTCACCAAGCTGGAATTTATATCAAATACACATATTTGATATAAATTCCAGCTTGATGACTCCACGCGTTCCTGAGAAAAAGGGTCTTGACAGACAGACGGACGGACGGACAACAAAGTGATCCTATAAGGGGGATTTTTTCCTTTCGTGGTACGGAACCCAAAAAATATGATAGACGTGTAAAAGTGGTTGTATAAAGGTTGAGCAAATTTCATCCAAATCCGTTTAGTAGTTTTTGCGTGAAAGTGTAACAAACAAACAAACATCCATCCATCCATCCATCCAAACTTTCGCGTTTATAATATTATACAACGTGTTTTTTTTTATATCCCATAACTGTAGGGGGTCATTGTACTCTTATGGGACCAAACCTGAAAGCGCGAAAAAAAAATCAGCTGTTCCCTACATTTATGTTCGTATAACTCGTCAAAATGTAGGGAACACCAGATTTTTGTTTCGCGATTTCGGGTTTGGTCCTATAATAAAAGTTGTTCATAATCATGAGTACAATGACCCCATAGAGTTATGGGATATAAAAAAAACACGTTGTATAATATATATAATTATGTATATATACGAGTAGTAGGAAGTAGGATTCATGTGCTTTTGTGTGTTGTGCTGTCTTATGTGTGCGCCAAATAAATAGTTTATCCATCTACAAAAAATATCCTCACCTGATAAGGCTGTTCAGCGTCAAAGTTCTTTATGGCTCTGATATGATTTTCCTTCATGATATGGAACCGCTGGGGGTCGGCAGTGAAGGACACCATGTGGTCCACGATCTTGTCCAGCAGCACGCTCTGCTTGTCGTCGTACCCGTCGATAGTCACCTGTGCCATCTTTTATGTTTATATTATAAAGGAAGTGGACAAAACACACAAAAAAAATGTCAAACGTGGGAATCGAACCTAGGACCTCAGGCCAGGGTGCGCTTGAAAGCCGCAACATTGTTTCAGCAACAATTCATATTGCAATGTTGCAGTGTTGCTAGCAACATGATAGAGTTACGTATTAATAGGCAAACAGTGTTATCTGCATTCGCGATTTATTTGCCACATGTAAACAAATATAAGTACATATTAGCAAAAATAACTAAGTTCAGTTTACGCTACAACTTCAAACATTATTATAAATTTTGAAATAGTGCTAGTCACTCTGAAATGAACCTAATTACTATTACAATAAAGTTGATATTAGTTTAACTTGAAATAACATTAATTGGAAACGTAAATTGGAATAGTCCTTAGCGCAATTGTTGGCAGAATTTTTTTGATGTTGGAGGAAGTACCACAAAAACAATTTTCAAACGCGGGAATCGAACCCGAGATTTCAGGATCAGCGGCTGTGCTTACGAAGATTACAAACTTTCACATTAACAGATGATTGCCACCAAACGGCTCGCATCGCATCGGAACGGATTTTACAATCTTTAAACGATATTAAATCGTGTACAAAGCAATTAAAGTCTATATTACTAAGCCGCGCACAGCAGCTTCACCGCGGACGTCTTCCGCGACACGCGATCGTAGCCGAACGTATGCTGCGACGCGCAATCGGCTCCGTTCGCCTGTCACCGTATCCGATCGAATCTTTTCGGCATTAGAACACGTCAACACGGTAGGAATGAAACTATTTGACTAGGCGCAGAAACGGATACGTTCGCAAGCGACGGTACGGAGCCGATCGTATGCGTCGACATCCTGCCGGACGCGATCGGCTGTTGCCGCATCCGTTCGTATCCTTAACGTTTTGTATGTCACAAAATTTTATTTTATTTGAGCTTTTCTATCATTTAATTAATTATCTCAATTTATTATAACGGACGCACACTTCCCTATGTGTTTGTTATTCCAGCGTGTGGCACTCGTGGGTTGCAGCTGAAAATGAGCGTCAGGTGGTACACCTTGTGTTGTCATCTGACATTATGCTGAGCTGAGGCCCTTTTGGCATTACAATCTTTGTTTTCTGTTTTTATAGTTTTAAGGTGTATTTATTTTGCTGTAACCGATGCGATGCAATGCTAGCCGTTTGGTGGAAATCATCCTTTATAATATTAGTAGGAGTCTACTCACGCTGATTCCATACTTAGCGTTCCCGATGCTCCACCGTAGTCCTGCCAACTCAGCGGCGTACGCAAACTGTTGCAGACTGTCTCTCAGTAACAGCACCCACACCGAGGTCAGGTTGCAGCTCAGAGGGTCCGCGTAGGCTAGGGGACTGGTAAGAATGAATACAGGGTCAATAAGGAGGGTTTAATTTAATAATAAAGTATAAAAATTAGGTTGATAACTAATATTAGAAATATTCCAACAAATAATTTAATTTTAAAGACACTCACTTCACCTAACTTTTCATGGTGATATTTTTACAGAATCGATCGGCTGAAGGCCATTTCTCGTATTTTAAAACGTTCAAAATCTAGTCGCAGTCTCATCTCGGCGACAAGCAAATGTCGAAAACTTGTCCAAATGTAGGGAAATTAGACGTATTTTTGACAGATTGAGACTGAGATCAGACTGTGAACGTTCTTAAAATTACGAGAATTGCCCCTCAGTTTGCCCGACCTGCAAAACCCGACCGAATGCAAATGATAATGAATCTTACCTGACTAAATCGAATGTCATGACCGCTTTGGGCAGATGAAACTCGTTGTCTTTCTTGAACCACAGCCTCATCAGTGGGGTATCCTGAAAAATAGCCACATAAAACCACGCTTTTATTTCACGAGAGTATATAATAGTTATTTTTATACGAGAGAGAGGCAGAGTGGCCGAACACCGAGCTAAATCGTGAACATTTGGGACTTTCGGTACAACTATTTGCTTTTTGACAACCGTTTTTTGACAGCTGTCTTAGAACGTGCATATTCCAGATTACGTAAAAGTTAACTTCAAAATGCGTAATAAAATAAATATATAAACTGCCTTATCTTATTGAATTATCTTATTTATGGCTTCTTACAGACATTATAATACCGTACGTGTATCAATCAGTGTATTGTGTGTTGCTGCAATCACTAGTTACATCTGTCAAAAAACGGTTTACCTAATGGACAGGGTATAGCATACGCATAATCAGCCTATAATGTTCCCACTGCTGGGACACAGGCCTCCTCTCAAAGAGACGAAGTGGGCAGTAATCCACCACGCGAGACCAGTGCAGGTTGGTAGACGTCACATGTCTTCAAACTTTTGGTTCTAGGACATGTCGGTTTCCTCACGATGTTTTCCTTCACCGTTTTGAGAGCAGTGGTGATGAAATTATTTACACAAAGTAAAGCGCCTGTCTGGGTACGAACCCACGACCTACAACTCCTACGTCGGGGCCGTTACTACTGGGCTACCGCTGTTCTGAAATGTCCTAAATACCTCATCATCAACATCTGCCTAGCGTTTTCCCAACTATGTTGGGGTCGGCTTCCAGTCTAACCGGATGCAGCTGAATTCCAGTATTTCATATGGAGCGACTGCCTATCTGACCTCCACAACCCAGTTACTGGGTAACACGATACCCCTTGGTAAGACTGGTTGTTAGACTTTCGGGATACTGACTATCCGTAATGACTGCCAAAGATCCACGATTGACACCCGGGACCAACGGCTTAACGTGCTTTCCGAGACACGGAGAGGTCTTGGTATGTAAAGATGGTCACCCATCTACAGACCAACCGCGGCAACCGTAGCTTAACCTGGTCGATCGACCTGTGCGGCTGTTATTATTTAGCTACGGGTCCCTCTAAATGCCTACACTTCATTTGAAATAAGATTAGACACTTGAAACAAACATTTTTTACAATCCGTTCAACCGATTTTGACTTTTATTCCGTAAGCATAAGGATGGCATTTGTCATGCCACCAACGCAATAGAGGTCAAAATCGGTTGAACGGACTGTAAAAAGGGTTTAATGTCTAATCTTATTCCAAATGGAGTTTAGTTTTGTTTAAATAGATGCTTACCTTGATAATAATAGGTGTTATCGAGTCTGCAGTGCTGTCCTCTCCTTTCTCCAGCGTCAGCTTAGTGGGGATGAACTCGTTGGGAGGCGGCAGGTGCAGCTCAGGTGTAGGTTTGACGGCCTTCCACTCCTGAAGTAATGATAGTAAAAACATTGTTACAAAAAAAAACAACCGACTTCCAAAAAAAAAACACTACAAAGTGAAAAATAACTTTAATTTCGGAAGTCAGTGTCGTTGGTTCCGCATTTTTTTATTTTTTTTCGTCATTTGTTTATTAGAATAAATAGCAGTGGCCCGCGGTTTCACCCACATAAGTTTCGATCCCGTGGGAAGATCGGGACAAAAAATATCCTATGTGTTAATCCTGGTTATAAAGTATCTGTGTGCCAAATTTCATCCAAATACGTTCAGTAGTTTTTGCGTTAAAGAGTAACAAACATCCATACATCCGTCCATACAAACTTTCACGTTTATAATATTGGTAGGGTAATACTTAATATTATACTAATAAACAAATCAAGTATCTTGACTTGGTTTCGAGGTTGTCGACATGTCGGATGTGGACTCAGCGATCATTGTGCCGATAGTCGTGACAACCAATGGGTTAATAGCCAAGAGTCTCGACCAACACCTGAGGAGGCTCTCGTTGGGCAGCTGGATCAAGGGCTTGATTCAGAAACCGGTACTTCTTGACACAGCTCGCATTGTCAAGAGGTTCCTCTCTCTATTTTTTTATATTTTTAAATGTTTTTTTATATCTTTTGATTTATATTTTTTTAAATACTATTTTTATATTTTTTAATGTTTTTTATATCTTTTTATTTATAAAAATATTTAAAAATGCAGTATGTCGTGGATAACGATATTGTTTTAATAAAAGTTGCTCAATTGATTAATTTAGTAGTGGGGCAAACGCCGTGACGTTATTTAGTAATGGCGGCACGTGGACAGAGTCGTTTTGGAAAGTGGGCATTGTCGAACGGGCACTTCGCATCGAGACGCAGACCAATTCACTTCTCCAAAACGAAACTGTCGGTTTGCCTAGTTAGATTGATTTGTGTGTAGTATTTAGTTTATTCGATTATTAAAAAGTGAAGTTACATTTACACTTCGTGTTATTCAACGCCACCTACGAAATGGCCCCTTTACCACCGAACCAAGATGGTGACGACCCTATCGCTCCGCCGTCGCTGACGTGGTCAAGTATTTAAATGAAATAAAGTACGTAAATACCTGAATTAAAGAATCTTCTATGTCCTCCTGAAGGTATTTCGTTCCGTACCACGGCTCAGTCATCGTACATTTCTTTTCAAAACATCTGCAAAAGACAAATACATATTTATATCAATATATACAAGTGTCCCAGAATTTGACGTCAAGCCGGAATTGGGTAATAGGCCATAGTCATATAACAGTTATAAAAAAATATACAAAAACACTAAGTTGCTAATTTTAATAATCATTGGCATAAAAAAAAAACAAGAAAACCCGCACCTTGTGACAGTTTTTTCACTCCTGTTGCTAAAAATAATAACTTTAAAAAAAATTGTTTTAGGATCCTGAATAATCTTTCTGTAAACTCTTGTCTAAAATGTAAAACCAACTTCCCCAGCTTGGAAGAAAATGACACATTTTGCCCAACCCAATATTCAAAATTCCCCAACTTCTCCCAACTTTGACTGACTCTACTGAAAAAAATATATACTATGCTATAACTATCATGGCACTTGGCCTATTACCCGATTCCGGCTTGACGTCGAGTTCTGGGACACCCTGTATACAAGTTCACGCCGCCTTCACCTTTTTACCATCGAGAGTCCAGACGCACTGCGGGATACCACCCCTATTTGGTTAATATAATAATAATATAATATAATATCCCTGGACATTTCACACAGCACCATTTGTCCCAAGCTAAGCAACCTAATGCTTGTGTTATGGTAACAAGATGGCTGATAAACTACTTATATACAATTATTTTTTTTGTAAATACATACATATTATAGGTAGAAAAACACCCAGACTCGGAACAAATACATGTAGGTCATACAAATATTTGTTCCGTGCGGGAATCGAACCCGCGACACGCAGCGCAGCAGTCAATCGCTTAACCACTGCGCCAACCGTGCAGTCGAATATATACGCACTAAGCGCTTCTCATCATCTTTTCTGATGCGCACAGCAAAGGAGTGGAATTGTCTGCCTGCGTCTGCATTCCCGAGTTCATACAACCCTAATCTCTTCAGGGCGAGAGTGAATAGGCTTCTTCTGGGCAAGCTCGTACCACCGTAGATCTCATCCCTGCCTCTGGGCTGGATTGAGGTCAAGAGTGAGCCCATAGTCAATAAAATAAAATAAAAATATGGGTTGGCAGAAAATACAGAACGCCACCAGCAGTGCAATTCTGTAACCATCTCACCGTGAAAACTTAGGTGAAGTGAGCGTGGAGTGAGCTGTCATTCCAAGTAATGCTAGGGATTGACACTATTGACAGCTCACTTCACCTAACTTTTCACGGTGAGATTTTTACAGAATCGATCGGCTGGTACGAGTATGATCCGTGCGAGTACGGACGCCGGTTGCGATTACCACGCACCTGACCTTTCTGAAGAATATCACCAATAAGCTCACTATACAGAGTGGCAGGGACACCGACGCGAAAACTGTTACCTTTCGAAGTCCCTCTGTCGCGTCTGACTGTCTGAACGCGATAAACTCAAAAACTATCGAACGGATTTTCGTACGTTTTCACCAACAGACGGAGTCTTTCACGAGGGAGGTTTAGGTGAATAATTCATTAAGGTTTTGTGTAAATTGGCTGAAATATGACGATAATTGTTGAAGATGTCGGAAACTGGGAGCTTTACCGGCGTGCGCCGCGTAAACGAATAGAGTAATATGAAAACAATGGGGATAATGACGCCGATTCCCTTGTTCACAAACTAAAATAAATTTAAGTTAAGTGCGTCTTTTTCCTTCTATTTCATTAAGAAAAGGGCAGAAGATAAATATTAATTAAGATACTCCTTATACAGTTAAGACGTGATTAAAAACATGGCTACTAAAAATAAGTCAATTTACGTCAGGCGCTGACAAATTTTCCGACATCCACCCGGGCGGAGCCGCGGAAAAAAGCTAGTGTTACAATAGACAAGCTATACGTACTTTGCCACGATGCCAACGCGAACATTTTCTGGTGTGAGCAGCGATAGCAGCGATTTTATCAACTCCGGTTTCCATTCTGTCATTAAGTAGTATGCGCATAGCACGTCTTCTATTGGGAATTCCTGATGACAAAAAAAAAAGTTAATTAGGCAATCCGTTCACACAATAAGCAAGCTGAAGTGGCAATAACCATAATCAGCCTATAATGTTCCCACTGCTGGGACACAGGCCTCCTCTCGAAGAGAGGATGTGGGCAGTAATCCACCACGCGAGACCAGTGCAGGTTGGTAGACGTCACATATTATGTCTTCAAACTTTTGGTTCTAGGACATGCCGGTTTCCTCACGATGTTTTCCTTCACCGTTTTGAGAGCAGTGGTGATGAAATTATTTACACAAAGTAAAGCGCCTGTCTGGGTTCGAACCCACGACCTACAACTCGGTAACTCGTTGAGTGGAACGTAAGGCCATCAGGCTAGGTGGAGTACGAGATAAGGAACTTATTACGATGCACATGCCTGCAGTTAGTTCAATGTCTCGTGACCAACCCGAACTACGAAAACCACCCTTACAGCTACGACATAAGGAACTTATTACTATGCACTTGCCTGCAGTAAGTGCACGTGTCCTGTGACCATGCCCCGCGCCTCCTGTGTGTCTTTGAACCTGAACTCCAACGCCATCAGATCCTTCTGCTCTTCCCAGACCCAATGCTTTGGGCCTTCCGCCTTTAGCATTGCTATGTACTGTGGAATACATGAATATTGTTTAGAGAAGAAAAAAACTAAGAAACAATAAAAATAATACTGCCTTACATAATCAGCCTTTAATGTAGCGGTATCTACAACGCCACATGTGAACTACGCGTCACACTGACGTCACGCAAAATCCTGCATCGCGCAAGCAGAGTTTGCCGCGCAATTGGCATATATACAACAGCCCGACTTCAATCGTTGGGCAGTTGCCCGCCAGACACCACAACCGTCCGTTCGGAGGGTCCTCCTTTTCTATGGAGGATGAGTGAGCTTTACACCGTGTTCCTCATACCTGTATAATGTTAACACGGCTGGGACAAGGACCTCTTTTCTTCGAGAGGGAGTGGGCTGTAATCTACAACGCGTGCCCAGTGCGGGTTGGTAGATTTTACGTCTTCGAATTTTTGGTTCTAGGACATGCCGGTTAAATAAGGAAGATACTTACTTGGAACACCAACTTGATGATGTCATCGGTATGGGAGACCCCTTCCTCCGTCAGGTCGACCTGCACCCCGAAGAACCCAAACCCTCGCGCGCCGATACGTGTGCCCCCCACTAAACTGTGGAGAAATAGACAAGAAAAATATTAGCATATCAATTCACAACCATTCAATACGCTCACGCTGTGCTGTGGGTCCGATGGAAACAAAAGATTTTAATGCGGTTTGCTCCCTCATTTAAAGTCTATTCAAACTTATGTTTCAAGTTGATGTTATTTCAGGTTAAACAAATATGAATTGTATAAAATTATTTTTAAGTTGATTTCAGAGTGACTAGCATTATTGAAAAAGTTTTAAAAATGTTTGAAGTTGTATCGTAAACTGAACTTTATTGTGTAGGAATTAAAGTTATTTTTCCATAAGCTCATATTTGTTTACATTTTTGGCAAATAAATCGCGAATGCAGATTAGAGAACTTATTCCGGATTAGTGCCAAATAAATGTTTTTGTTTTTTTTCTAACAAAATATTCACTTTACATGTTATGTAAGATTTTAGACGATAGCCTAACGTCCTAAGAGAAAGCGATCGTAGCGCGAAAACGCGATCATCGCGTTCCGGTTCAGCCGGTCGATTCTGTAGACCCTGAAAACTTAGATGTAGTGAGCTGTCAATAGTGTCAATCCCTAGCATCAGGTGGAATGACCGCTCACTTCACCTAAGTTTTCACGGTGAGATTTTTATTACTAACTAAAACGAAATATCAAATATACTTATTTCGGATTCGAAAATTATATCCATAGGTGTTAGTAACAATAAACTTAGCCTAATGTTAGTACAATTTATTCATATGAATAGGTAATTTAATTTAAGCATGCGCCGTGCGCAATGCGCAATGGGCGCTCGGCCAAGCGCGCATCGCATGAACACTCATCCACTTCCTCATCCGCTGTAACAGTGGAGAATCCCTGTTTGCCAACGCGTCCAGCATCGCGTTTGCAGTGCCACGCACGCGTCTGAGCAGCGAAGCGCTTCGCTTACGGATGATTTCATAAAAGCAATCTGTATGCGCCTCAGCAAACATTGTCGATGCGCTGCAAAAACGAGGCAGCCCAAACAACATCCTAAACGCGTTGTTATATTGTACACGCAGAGACTACGCGACAACATGAACGCGACAATCGCTTTGTATTAAGACGCGCCCTTAAAAATGGTTCTTCCTTACCTATTACACCAGCCTCTTGCCTTCAAAGCCGACAGCAAACTGCCTGGTCCCTCGTGTCCCAGCAGATGGGACAAGTAATGTCCTGGCTGCGGAGGAACAATATACAAACAATGATTACTAACACACCATAACCACGTAATATAATCTACGATACCGATTTTAACTTCTATTCCGTAGGCATAAGGATGACATTAAAAGCAAAAAAGTGGTTACAATACCAACTGTTTACTGCAGCTGCCATTTGTCATGCCACCAACGCAATAGAGGTCAAAATCGGTTGAACGGACTGTAAAAAAGGTTTATTTAAATGTCGTAATCTTATTCCGAATGGAGTTTAGTAGTTATTAAAAACATAACTCACCCCACTCTTGTAATGTTTCCTTGTATCAGGAATAGGAAAGTCAATGGAAAGGGACCTCAAGTCCTTGACTGGGTAGCAATAGGCCCGCTTGCGGCGCAGCTCCGGCGGGAAGGGGTGCTCCGGCCAAGATGGCGCCGTCACCGACTTGTCCTCCACCTCAGAGAACAATGTCACCACTATGTTTTCTAAATCGTCCAGGGATTCTAGAAATAAGAATAAAGAATAAGAAAGAAAAAAATAAATAAATAATAAAGAAAAATATTTTATTCGGAACACACACAGGAAATACAAATCTTAGCATAAGAGAGATTTAGTGTGAGAGACAGAGAGAGAGAGAGGGTTATATCTTTCTTCTCTTTCATGTAACGAAATGTGCTTAAACGTGACGCGTCTTTGAAATTTCACTCTCAATTCTCGTCCAATACAGGACGATCCACCCGTGTGGCTGTTTGTATTTAACCACGAGCCACTTCGGAGATAATATCATACTAATATTATAAAGGCGAAAGTTTTTGAGTGAGTGAGTGAGTGAGTGAGTGAGTGAGTGTGTGTGTGTGTGTGTTTGTATGTTTGTTACTTCTTCACGCCAAAACTACTGAACGGATTCGGATGAAATTTGGCACACAGATAGTTTATAACTAGGGGGTTTACATATAGGATATTTGTATGACCTACATGTATTTGTTCCGAGTCTGGGTGTTTTTCTATCTATAATATGTATGTATTTACAAAAAAAAAAAAATTGTATATAAGTAGTTTATCAGCCATCTTGTTACCATAACACAAGCATTAGGTTGCTTAGCTTGGGACAAATGGTGCTGTGTGAAATGTCCAGGGATTTATTTATTTATTATTTATTTTTATCCCGATATTAATAAATGAAACCTTACCTTTCCCCATGACCACTAAGGTCATGATATTGGCCGAGTACCATTTGGAGTGAAATTTTAGCAGCTCTTTCCTAACATCGATGCCTTTTGATTTAGGCACGGTCTCCAGAGTCTCTCTGTTACCTGCGGAAGATTGATAGATTGAATGATTGACATATTAATAATAGCAATAGGGATTATGACTTTTGTTAAACACATAAAAACAAATATGTTTGCAAATTGTGCAAACAATTGTAGCGGTATCTACAACGCCACATGCGAACAACGCGTCATAATGACGTCACGCAAAATCCTGCATCTCGCAAGCAGAGTTTACCGCACAACTAGCATATTATATATAACGCCCCGACTCTGGCGGGCAACCGCCCAATGATTCTTTCATTGGCCGGTTGCCCGCCAGACACAACGTCGGAGGATCCTCCCTTTTCTTTGTAGGATGAGTGAACTTTACACCCTGTTCCTCGTACCTCTATACAATATTATCATCATCATTTCAGCCGAAAAACGCTGGACATAGGCCTCTCAAGCACCGCCACTTTGATCGGTTCTGTTCTTCTCGCATCGAGCGGATTCCTGTGGCCTTCACCATGTCATCGGTCCTCCACGTAGTAGTCCTGCCAACGCTATGTATTGCTAATCCTAACGATTATAATTCTTTAAATCCATATTTGTTACGGTCACGAATCATATTTAGATCAACATACAACCTGGGGGCCTAAAAAGGCCACTTTAGCAAAATCATAATAAGATAACAATATGAATCATATTAAAAATCGTAAAATGGTCACAAACTGACAATTCATAATATGATCTGTGTGCAATTCATATCACGCAATTTAGCTGTTTGACAGTATTGTATGGAAATTCATAAAATGGTCCACCAATGTTAACACCAAATATGATTGATATGAAATGAATTGTTAGGTGATTAAACTATTATGTGTAACCATTTAATGAAAATTAGAGGAATTGCTAATGATCTGCTGGGAATTCCGGAAATGAATAGCTTTAGAGGTATTGCTTAAAGTGGCCTTTTTTATATTTTTAAATGTTTTTATACTTTTTATATTCTAATATTTAAAAATATAATTTATATGTTTATATTCAAATAAAGGAGATAATAACAATAATAATATTTACTTATTTCTAAGTATATGGAACGTTGAGATCTTAAATTAAACATTGATTCACATATATGTACTACTATTGCTGGTGTAGAAAAATTAAATAAGCTAAGTGCATGCAAATCGTAGACATTACAATAAAAGTTAAATTAAATAAATATAATTGTTTTGAATTTATGTATTTAATTTGATACAATAATATTGATTTGGATTAATTGAATAGGATTCATTGTAATGTCAAAATATTAATTATCATGTGTGTCAAACATGAAAATAATACAAAACAAGACAAGAAAAAAAAAATTACATGTCAAAAATATAAGTTCTAGTGACAAAGTATTAATTATAATGTCAAAACACTAATAGCATAGAATATTAATTACAATGTCAAAAAGTATGATTTAAAAATTCACTAACGGAATAAAAACACATGTCTAAGAGCCAAGTAAACATTTTACATATGAATTTATTATTTGGTAACATTCTCACGCCAGATGATAATTTATAATACATTTTTACTATCGTACAACTGGCATTTCTACTGTATAGTTGCAATCTCTGAGGAGGTACTAGCAATTTCCCGGCATTTCTTTTATTCAGTCTTTGGGAGGCTTTTTTAATTTAATAGGAATAAATATGGGTATTTTTTTACAAATAAACAAACCTCAAAAATATACAGGCACGGGAGTGGAAGAATTTTTAATTCTTTAAATAAGGGCGTGCAATGGTCTAAATATTCTGCTCCGCTCATGGCTCTGATACATTTTTTTTGTACTTTGTATGCTCTGTCCACATTCACTGAATTACCACATATCACTAGGCCATAACGCAATACTGATGAAATTTATAAGTAGTTTGTATGATTGATAGATTGAATGATTGATAGATTGACTTACTGACTGGCAGAATGAAGGATTATAAGTAGGTTGTATGATTGAATGATTGATAGATTGACTTACTGACTGGCAGAATGAAGGATTTATAAGTGTTTGTATGATTGACTGATTGATAGATTGAATGACTGATTCAACGATTGATAGATTGAATGGTTGCTGCACATACCTGTACCAAACTTATGGAAGTGGTGCGTAGGTAAGGCGGTGCCCTTATTGAGCTGGTCCAGCCTCCATGTGTCTGAAGATGTGTTCTTCTCATGTTCGATCAGATTGATTGATAGAATGAATAAGTCATCGATTAAATGACCAATAGCTTGCATGATTGATAGGTTTAATGATTAATAAATTGAATATTTGTGATAGATTTAATGATATTGAATGTATGATAGATTGAATGGATGATAAACTGAATGTTTGATAGATTGAATGATTGATAGATTGAATGATTGCTGCACATACCTGTACCAAACTTATGGAAGGGGTGCGAAGGTAAGGCGGTGCCCTTATTAAGCTGGTCTAGCCTCCACGTGTCTGAAGATGTGTTCTTCTCGTGTTCAGAATGCACCGCGCTCAGCTCGCGACCCGTCGCCGACTCCGTGAACAGTGGGGATATAAAGAATTGGGCGAAACTGTGGAGTAAGAGTAGAAAACGAAATCGATATATCTTTAATTTTATACAGGGTGGTAATTTCTACGCTGTGGTGTTTATAATCTCATATGCTGAGATCATGGTTACAGTTTGCGCGTCGATGTTCCTACCACCCCATGTGTATGTAAACGTCTTTTTAGGGTTGCGGAGCCAAATGGCTAAACCGGAGCCCTTATGGATTCGTCATGTCTGTCTGTCTGTCTGTCCGTCCGTATGTCTCAGCCACTTTTTTTCCGAAACTATAAGCACTATACTGTTGAAAAAAAAATATATGTTGTACACTACCATGTAAACTTCCACCGAAAATTGGTTTGAACGAGATCTAGTAGGTAGTTTTTTTTTTAATACGTCATAAATTGTAATTGTACGGAACCCTCGGTGCGCGAGTCCGACTCGCAATTGGCCGGTTTTTTAAATAAGAACAAAAATAATTATGGCAAAATGAGACAAAATTTTAAAGCAATAAGGTTGAAAAAACTATGTTGTTGTTGTTCGGCCGTTTTTGACGTTCATCGGAAATCTAGTAGTATTGTTGACCACACTGATAAACAAATATGAACTTTGTCAGCATCGTGATAAAGTCGCAAATAAATAAACTTCTATCTTGCGTTCGCAATTTAGTTTCTAACAAAATGAATTTTATCACAATATACTTGAAATGTTTTTTATTGATTAACAATACTACATTTTTGATCGAGAAATATAACACTTACATGTCCAAAGCCTTATGCAGATGATCGGGAATCACATCGAAGTAATACGTAGTATGATCTGATGAAGTCGACGCATTCGACGAGCCACCGTGCTCTGACAGAAATTTGTTGTATTCATTCTCCTGTAAAATAATAACCTCAATTATAGGAAAAGGTAACTGGCATACCCACCTGTCCGCCATTTTGACTTTATTTCAAAATGGCGGCCACATATGAAATCTAATCTGCATTCGCGACTTATTTGCCAAAAATTTAAACAAACACGAGTTTATGGAAAAATAACTTTAATTCCTACAAGTTCAGTTTACGATACAACTTCAAACATTTTTATCACTTTTTTCAATAGGACTAGTCAGTCTGAAATCAACTTAATAACCATTAAGGTAACGTTGATATTTGTTTAACTTGAAATTACATAAATTTGAATAGACTTTATTTAAACCGATAGCTGACATCAATGCAAACAGAAAATACACTGCCGAGCAATGAAAAAGTTCCACCCACAAAGTGCCGCCGACAAACACCTTAATATCTCTTAAGACATAGAACCTAGCTCCCTAGCTCCAATATTTACGTTTTTAGTTGGTAATATTCTGATGCGCTGTTAAATGTACTTCAATATTGCAGACGGCGTCATTAAGCTAGCCTTTCCAGTTTAGGAGTAATTTGGTGCTATGTCACTGGAACTTTTTCATTGCTCGCGAGTGTATAATAAAACCAAGCGCATACCTTTTCTGGTTTAACTGTAGCTTGTTTTGGGCCAGAGTAGCAGAAGGAAACCCTTTTAGTCATTTCTGAACCAGCGGGCTAATTGCGTAACACACTATGAGTAGCAATGGCTTCAATTCTGACAGTTCAACAACATTCATTGCGTTACGTTGTTGAGCAGACAAATTAGACGAACATATAAAGCTATGGATTAGCAATGCTTAATCAGCCTATAATGTTCCCACTGCTGGGACACAGGCCTCCTCTCAGTAAGGGACGTAATCCACCACGCGGGCCCAGTGCGGGTTGGTAGATGTCGCAGGTCTTCGAATTTTTATTCTAGGACATGCCGGTTTCCTCACGATGTTTTCCTTCACCGTTTTGAGAGCAGTGGTGATGATATAATTTACACAAAGTAAAGCGCCTGTCTGGGTTCGAACCCACGACCTATAACTCGTAAGTCGCGGCCGTGACCACTGGGCCACCACTGCTCTCTGAATTATTATTAGACGAACATACAAAGATTAACCTTTTGAACGCCAGAGTATAAACGTACCGCCGTACCCCTGACGCCAGGCCACTTTTTCTGTCAAATGACCTTTATAAAAAATAGGGATTCCAGTAATGATTTAAATTGTTTATTTCATAATATGGTGCGACGTGTATTTTGTCATATATTTGTGACGTTGGCGTTCAGGGTAAGATTTCGTTTGTCACATATATGTGACAATGGCGTTCAAAAGGTTGATAGTGTGTTACGCTTTTAGGGTGCTGGTTAGGATTTTTTATCTTGAGCAGGTCGCAAGGCCGATAGTTAGAGAAAAGTTGCATACCTCAGGATATTTCCTAGTTCCCAAAAACAGCATGTGTTCACAGAAATGTGCTAATCCTGGCAACTCTGCAGGGTCGCTTAGATATCCTGAAATTTTTATAAAAAAAATTATACACTATCCGTCTTATAACAAAACAAGGTTTTTCTTTCGATCAGGTTTAAACAACTGACCCAGTTATTGAATTATGAACCCAACTGATAGATAAATGCAGTTCTTTATACAAAAATGACAGCTTAGTTCGGTGCTAAGTTGTCATTTTAGTATTAAGAACTTTGCCTAAATCGAAATAAAGTTCGAAATACAAGTACTGGCTCAATAGTTTAGGCTAGAACTAAAGTTAGGTTTCGTTTTGTAATAAGATGGTATTAGTTTTTTTTTTTTTGTTTGTTTCAAAAGTCATCATTTCCTTGCCCTTATGCCAATATATTTGTGGTGCGCGCAACATGTATTTTTCTTCCATACGTCTCTATTAGTCTTTAGCTTGTGGCTAAGTAATAACAGCCGCACGGGTCGATCGATCAGGTGAAGCTACGCTTGCCGCGGTTGGTCCGTGGATGGGTGACCATCTGTACATACCGAGACCCCTCTGCGCCTCGGAAAGCATGTTAAGCTGTTGGCCCCGGCTGTCATTCATAGGTCTTTGACAGTCGTTACGGGTCGTCAGAAGCTTGCGGACGTAGAGGTAGCGTGTGCTGCGTTCCTTTTAATCGGAATGCGAAAGTCTGAACGCGTGCGCTCCCGGCAATGCTCGCGCAAGCGACTGACTTATAATGTAACATTCAAAGGGATTCGCCAAAAAACCGACAGCCGGGTGGAGCGCGCTCGTGTGCTCGGCGCTCGTCATCGAGCTGCTCGGCTCGCTGTACTGACATGCCGAATATTCGACTTGTAACGTGCTCACATCGAGCAAATATTTTTGTCAGTCGCCAGCTTTAGCGTGATGACTGCGGTTATTACCGCGTAGGTAGCGCACTTTTGTAAGTGCTAAACCCGCGCACGTGTCAAAAAAAGTTTTTTTTTTCTAACAGCCGACGTCAAATTTCAACGCTGGTGGTTTCAGAACCATGTACTGAATCCATGGTAACAGGGTAGCGCGTCGATGTCCCTGCCACCGTGTATAGTAAGTATATAGATTATCCTACGAATTACTTACCAACATTGACATCCAAAGCGGCTGCCGACTTGTCAGTGGTCAGATCACTAATTAACAGCACCCTCAACCGATTTGATAGCACCAAACCCCTGGGAAAATAAATCGGATATGTTTAATCACCACCATTTCAGTCGAAGGACGTCCACTGTTGGACATAGGCAGTCTAAGGGTAATCTTTTTCTTTCTTTCTTTTTTTTTTAAATTTTGCCCCGCACTAGGATTTACTCCTGTATCGTGGGTGCGTTTACAAATATTTAAACTCACATACACAAACTTGCTTCAAACCACTGCTTGTAGGTCATACAAATATTTGATCGGTGCGGGAATCGAACCCGCGACACGCAGCGCAGCAGTCGATTGCTCAGCCACTGCGCCAACCGTGTCGCCAAATGGCTAATTACATGGCGAAGATGCCTCATACAATTCAATTTTAAGAACATTCATAGTTCTGATCTCAGTCTCAATCTGTCAAAATACCTCTATTTCCCTACATTTTTGATATTGAATGTCGCTGAGATGAAATCGCGACTAGATTTTGAACGTTTTTAATTACCGGAATTAGCCTTCTGATTCTAACTTGTAATAACAATCAAAACGACTTAGGAGCTTGTCGCGATCGTGGCGTACGGACTCGCGATCCTTCGTCCACTGTCGGTTAGCGGGGGTGCGAGGTCGCGGGCGGATGTAAAAAGCAAATTTGAATTTCGCGGGCTACCCTGACACTTTCTCCATAGAGAGCGTTAAATATCCATACCTGTAATGCCGCTTATCTTCCGGCGATTTGATTATATTATCGTATCGTTTGAGAACGCCTGAGGAGGCAGGGCCCCCGCCAGGCCCCACTGGGTCGCTGATGTTCGGGGACCCCTGAGACGAAGTGTTGCCACTCTTGGGCGAGAATTGGGATGACATGTTTGATATTTTTCGTTTGCTTCCACCGTAGCTGAGGAAAAAATGTATTTATGTTATGTATATATTTAGGAAGGGCTTGTGAATAAATCATAACAGCCGCAAGGGTCGAACGAAGGTTAAAAGTACAAGTCCGAGTTGGGCTGCAGACTGCAACCGCAGACGACACTGCGGCTAGCGGCTGCGGTTGACCGCAGTGCTGCCTGCGGTCGCGGATGCTTCTATTCCAAGCGCGGCGGCATGCAGCGGCTGCACAATGCATAGAACCATGGCTCAGTCAATCCAGTCCTTCGTGCGAAACAGAATGTCGGAAAACGCTACCGATAGTTTACTAATGTGTCTTTTGTTAGAAGAGGAAGATGATGACGACTTGTTGTTACTATATGCCTCGAACTCTCTGCGGCCCCCGGCGCTTTCTGCGGCGTGCTCACCACTGCTGCAGTCTGTGGTCACTGCGCGCCGCGGCTGCAGGCCGCAGTGTTGCCGCGCTCGGAATCAATTTCATAGAGATTCATAGAAACCAGCGGTGTTGTTTGCAGTCTGCAGCCCATCTTGTACTTTCAGGTAAGGTTAGGTTTGTTGCAGTGGGTTCGTGGATAGGTTACCATCCAACATTATCAAGGCCCCTCCCCCCCCTGAAAGAACATTAAGCCGTTGGTTCCGGCTGTCATTCGTAGATCTGTGACAGTTGTTATGGGTAGTCAGAAGCACAAAAAGTTTGACAACCAGTCTTATCAAAGGGTATCATGTTACGCAATGACTGGGTTGTGGAGGTTAGACAGGCAGTCGCTCCATGTGAAATACTGGTATTCAGCTGAATCCAGTTAGACTGGAAGCCGAACCCAACATAGTTGGAAAAAGGCTAGGCAGATTTATACATAATAATAGATTATATTTTAAATTCATATTTATTGAAAGAAAACTAAGTTCTATATACTAACAACTATTTTGGACCTAAATAATTGTCTATTATAGAAATCTACATAAAGAAATAAAATTGCAGTCTGTAGTGTCAAAATAACAGTTTTGTACTATGAAAGGATATACAATACATAACAAAAAAAAAAAAATATGTTTATTCACAAAGACACAACAGTAACAATTTACAAGCTAACACTAAAATATATTATGTTACTAGCTGACCCGACAAACGTTGTTTTGCCATATAAATTATTTCTAGCTGCCCGGCGCTACTTCGTTCGCGGGGTGTCCTACCCCCTACCCTACTCCTACCCTACTCCTACCCTACTCCTACCCTACTCCTACACTACTCCTACCCTACTCCTACCCTACTCCTACCCTACTCCTACCCTACTCCTACCCTACTCCTACCCTACTCCTACCCTACTCCTACACTACTCCTACCCTACTCCTACCCTACTCCTACACTACTCCTACACTACTCCTACCCTACTCCTACCCTACTCCTACACTACTCCTACCCTAGGGTGGACATCCCTTATCACTTAAGGGTTTGAAAAAAAAAAAAAAAAAATAGATAGTAGCCGATTCTCAGACTTACTGAATATGCACAAAAAATTTCATCAAAATCGGTCAAGCCGTTTCGGAGGAGTATGCAGACTAACATTGTGACACGAGAATTTTATATATAAGATATACAAGTATATAATATAAAATTAACACACTCAGCGCCATGTGTATCTTTTGCGATACACACTGTCTAAACACTTGTGTATCCTTTTTGATACACAAGCACCATTCCAGTCTAAGTGCCGTGCATCAGCGCCGTGCACACTTTCCAGACATTTTGTATACAAAAAATGTTGCCCTGGCCTAGGGAATTTTCCTGGTGTGTTTGGGTTTTGACTTAAGGGGCTTGGCGCTGAGTGTGTTAAAGAAAAAGGTAGGAGCTCATTGGGCATCAAAAAATTCGTCCGCATCACTGTCAATGGGATACATGCCCAAAAGGCCAGCAGCATTACCACATTCGACGGCAATGCTGATTCTTTGGGCTTAAAATAGGCCAATTACTTTTGTACTATGAGTACTGTACCCCTTTTACTATAACTTGGGGATACATTTTTTTTTTTTTGTTGATTTTAAACATATTGACACTTGAAAGGTAAAACTGTCTAAGCAACATAGGGGTATAACTTTACAGGAACTTTTCAGATAAAATAAGATTTCCAAAACAGCAAGAATTATGCCTGTAGGATGATTACAGGAATTTATATGTTTTTGTTTTTTCTGAAAAGTTGAACTTTAAACTGTTTTCCTGTTAAGTTAGCCCTCTGTCGCTCAATTTTGACTTTCAAGCATAAATATTCATGTTTGTTTAAATAGGTTAGCTAAAAGAAGAATAAGCGTTTCAGTGACAGAAGACGACCGTGTTCATGCTTAAATTTAGCAGAATATTATGTTTGTATCTGAACAGATAACAATAAAAAACAGCTGCTAGCAATATGTAGGCACAACATAAAAACATAACAGACCTAAGCCTGTCGAAAGATATTTTTGTACAATTTCCAATCAATATTTCTAAGTGTCTCTTCATACTGATAATGAACAGACTGTGTCTTTACCTAACTGATTTCTGAGGGTCCTCAGGCTACTGATAAACTTTCAATTGGTTCGATATTTTTCAATGATTCGACAAAGTTGTTTATAAGCGATTTTCTTCCATAAGTAAAGGTTTACAAACGTAATGTAGAACAAACAACACCGTCGAACAGAGAAACTCCAGTTAAAATACCTCACAAACATGAAATTACACAAATAAATCTTAAATAAATATAAATATTTGGGAAACCTAACCTATTTGTTGTCACACGGTGTAGTAACGGAGAATAGTAATGGATCCCCAACCAAATAACTCTTCGTGGTGCCAGCTTGAATGTGGTGAAGTTAATTTATGTTTATTTTGAATTTAATAAAAGAAATTCAATACTTTGAAATTCATCCAAATTATCGACCGATTTGTAATGTCAGAGGATAAGATAAATCAATTGCGTAGCAATCTTTTCTGGTAACATCGTTCAGTAAAGGCCTAAGTTTTTTATTTAGTCGGATTATACTTTCATCTTTTGCATCATTACACGCAGCATACACCTATGGCTATGGCTATTTGTTTTTGTAAAACACTTGAATATTTTGCATGACATGTAAAGGTCATCATCATCTGCCTAGCCTTTTCCCAACTATGTTGGGGTCGGCTTCCAGTCTAACCGGATGCAGCTGAATACCAGTATTTTACATGAAGCGACTGCCTATCTGACCTCCACAACCCAGTTACTGGGTAATACGATACCCCTTGGTAAGACTGGTTGTCAGACTTTCGAGCTACTGACGACCCGTAACGACTGTCAAAGATCCACGAATGACAGCCGGGACCAACGGCTTAACGTGCTTTCCGAGGCACGTAGGAGACTTGGTATGTGCAAATGGTCACCCATCCACAGACCAACCGCGGCAAGCGTAGCTTAACCTGATCGATCGACCCGTGCGGCTGTTATTACTTAGCCACAAGCCCCTCTCGACATGTAAAGGTCGTTGCCGCTAAATAAAGTTGTCAAAAAATAAAAGGCCCGTTTTGACATATGAGAATGCGTTCTTGACACCTGTCAGTTTAAACGAATACGTGTTTTGCGAATTGGTTTATACTACGCGTAGATAGTTTGTTATTAACTACTAGAACTGTCAATGTCAAAACGGGCCTTATATTTTTTGACAACATACCCCCTTATTCATAAACGTTGCTTAAAGTTAAGCAGTGATTAGCGACTGTTTAACCATACATTTTTGACGTTTAAACGTTACTTAACTTTAGTCATCGTTTATGAATAAACCCCTTTAAGTTGACCAAAGAAACGATGGATGGGCTGTGAGAAAGATTTTATGGCTCAAACTCAAACTCAAAGTATTTATTTCAATTAAACCAAAGGCACTTTTGAATTGTCAAGGGGTCGGTCAGTCAGAAAAATGAAGCTAGTTGCCCATTCCAAAGCGTAGTAGGTACCTATGGAGAAGAACGGGCAAGAAACTCCATGGACACTCTTTTAAATCAGAATAATATGGTTACAAAGTATTGGTTACATCATTCATGTTAGAAATTATGCATGTGAGAACGATGCAGAACGTTAAAAGCGTCCGTTATGAAAATTAAAAAAAAAAAAAAAAAACAATTCAAATATTAAATTAAAATAAGCCATGGCAGCAAAGAGATGACCAATCCCTACTAACGGCGCCCGTTCACGAGCATGACGCACGGATTAGCACCATTCAGCTCAACCATTTTGAAGGGAGCTAAATGATCCAACACATGCGCCACCACCAGCGAGACATTTGAGTGAGCATGACATACTCTCAGCCGCCAGGGCACATTCAAGTCAATGAAAGACGTACCCAGTAAATGGTAGCTATAGAGTATGTACATAGTACTCACACATGTGCTATACAAATTATACAATACTAGGAGATTGAATTTATATAATGCAAAAATAGTATTTTAAATCTTCAGCAGCTCCAACAGTATATTCAAATGCTAATCAATTTATTTATGCGTCCTTAGGGAGCAGGACCAGCGTTTAGCCAAGCATTTTTATCAGCGATGTAATCCCCCAATTTATAATAATATGCCTGGCTGCATAATAGTTTGCGTTTTATACAAGATTTCAATTTCGTTTCATTCTGTTCAATTATGTGGGGAGGTATTCTATTGTAACATTTGAAACAGTACCCCATGAAAGATGAGTCTACTTTAGCCAACCTGAAACCTGGTTGAACTAGTTGTTCCCTATTTCTAGTGATACCTATAATTGTGTCTTTCACTCTTTTACTAAAAAGATGTAGATTTTTCCTTACGCACCATAATGTTTTCATAGATATATTGACAAGGTACCGTCATGATGTTAATATCTTTAAGCAGTTCCCTTAGAGAGTCACGCCTGCGGAGGCTATATATGGCTATTTAGGGCTGGAACGGTGATGACTACCGAGATGACGACTTTTTTTCTAGCATAATTATTCAGCAGTTTTAAAGAACCGGAGTTGTATGGAGAAGAGAAGGGTCCCTAGGCGGCTAGCCGAGTACCGCCTAGGGTATATAATTATGTTCTGTGGTACCGCCGCCGGCGGCGGCGAGTACTCGTTTGTTGCAGTCAAGAGCTATCAAAGAGACTAGGTACTAGGTACTCGCTCAGCGAAGTTCGCTTTGCGAACAAAACACACGCTGAGAGACTCACGCTTGGTATGTATACACACTTAGACGCTGCGTATCGCTAGTATGCGTATAATACGCATACAAGCATAGAGTTTTCGCTCGTCACCACCGCCGCCGCCGTCGCCTACTCGCTGATTGTAAACTCATTTTTAGTTGCTAGCTATATATTCTCTTCTTGTTAATCGCCAGCGGGTGGTGAGACAGGTGCCTTAGGTAGAGTGTTTTACTTTTTAACCGACTTCAAACGGAGGAGGCTAGGCAAATGGCGGTTTTTTTTCACTTAACTATTATGTCCACCGATTTTTGAGTAATTACTGGGCCAAGTTAGGTGATTCTTTTTTATATTTGGTAGAAAACTTCCGCAATTTTATAAACTTTGCTTGAGCACTATTGTTAAGTTAGCTTCAATAATAGGTTTATACTGATGAAGTTGTTTTCTTCACATAGTAAGTAGTGGTATATTATATTGTGTGGGGTACTACAACTAAAAAGAGAAAAAAAAAACCTTTATTGGCTTTAAAAAAATCGGCGACTGAGTCTTTTTTTTAAATCGATTGCTTTGTTTTATTTGTAAAAACTTTTTATCACCTACCCTACGCTTGTAACTGACATTTGTCACTTTCTCAGAAAAGACAGCTGACTGACCTGACACCACTTTTTGGCAGTTTGGCTGACAGTCCTCTGACACTGACAGGTCAACATCAACAAAACAAGTCCAAACTTGTTTTGAATAATCAGCTATCGGAAAATAGTTTCGTTTTTGTGAATTTCTGCAGTGGTAACTATATAGATTACAAAATAAAGAGCGTAAATATCCAGGTAATTAATGATTAAGGCGGGTTTCTATACTTCTAGAACGGGAAAGTTTCGATCTTGATAGGTAACTAAAGTCAGCTATATTGGTGATAACTTTATGCCGGTGACGGGCACAGAGTACATTATACTATATGAGGTAACGGGTAAACAAGGCAGGTTTCTTGAGGTATTTCTGTTCTATGTACCGATTAAATTAAAGGCTTTTTAAGTTTTTAACTCTTTTTATTGTGGGTAAGAAATGATTTATTTTCAATCGAAATATTTATTTATTTATCATCATTACAACTATCATTAAAGGCCTTACCCTAATGCGACAGTGTAGTTATCAACTTAAAAATAGCATAGCTAACTTACATACCTAACAACAAAATCATCATTTTCCTGCCCTTATCCCATGTTACTTGGGGTCGGCGCAACACGTTTTCTTCTTCCATTCTCCCCTGTCAACTGTCACGCTATCATTCACTCCCTTCTCTTTCATATCATTCCTCACACAATCCATCTATCTTTTCTTCGGCCTTCCTCTCCCTCTCCATCCATCAACATGTATATTCATCACTCTTTTAGTCACATGCGTTTCGTCCCTTTTCATCACATGCCCATACCAAGCTAAACGATTTCCTTTCAACTTTTCTGTCACTGGCGCTACTTTCAAACTTCGTCTTATATACTTATTTCTTACTTTATCCATTCTCGTCACTCCACACATCCATCTCAACATTCTCATCTCCGCTGCATGCAATCTTCTTTCATCCGTCTTCTTCAAACCTAACAACAAAATATTAACCTAATATATAAGCTAAGCCTTAAAATACCTAATAATAATATGGGTAATGTTAGTACAAGTATGAAAAAGGTGTGAAGGGATCATAGAGCATCAAAAAGTGGTGAAGGGCGGGCCTTTTTGGGGGACTGTCTTTTACTGTAATTTTGACGTTCAAAAAGTGCTGATTCTCAGCCTAATTTGAATAAATGACTTTTGATTTTGATTTTTGAGTGCCCAAAATGCTGGCAGCATTGCCACATTGAATGGTAATGCTGATTAGTAAAATGTGGCTAAATATAGGCTTAAAGAAACTTTATTCTCAATGAAAACATAACATATCACTTACTTTAGAACAATACTAATCATAATGTAAATTTACAAAAGTTCAACATCACTAGTTACAGAATAATCAACATATCCGAAACCCGACCCAACCCACCCAACACATTTATTTCTCCAGAAGTTAGCATACTGGCTGAGCTGAGTTTTAAATGCATAGAATGAGTGTATATTTTTATTCGTGAGGGTATTTTATTGTAAAGTTTTTCTCCGTCACATACAAAACAATTCTATTTACAGAATAAAAAATAATAATTTAAATATAAAATGGAGAGCTGGAATGACGTTGTCTCGTCATATCCTGAGACGCCTGAGCCCAAGGACTACGCAAAGGCTATACGTTCAGCAGAAATAATACTTTCTGAAGAATTGGCCCCTTTTGAAACAGGTATGTTCAACTAGCTGGCGGAATGTGGGTATCCATATCAATTATCATCATAATCTTTCTAACGTTTCTCCAACTATGTTGGGGTCGGCTGGCAGTCTAATCGGATGCAGCTGAATAGCATGTGTGCGCGTGATTTTTTAATGGAGCAACTGCCTATCAGACCTCCATATCAATACCTACTTATACAAGTTTTTTAAGGGCATGTATTTATTTGAATTTCAAACAATTCCCATTTTATTTTTCCTAAAAATATTTATGTTCATTAATTTAAAATATGTGCAGCGGTGGCCCAGTGGATTACCACTGTGGATTACCCAGTGGTGGCCCCACTGCACATATTTGAAATTCGTCATATTTAATCGTAAGTCGAGACCATTAGCCCTCGACTTACGAGTTGTAGGTCGAGGGTTCGAACCCAGGCAGGCGCTTTACTTTGTGTAAATAATTTTATCACCACTGCTCTCAAAACGGTGAAGGAAAACATTGTAAGGAAACTGGCGTGTCCTAGAACCAAAAATTCAAAGACATGTAACATCTGCCAACCCGCACTGGGCCCGCGTGGTAGATTACGGCCCACACCCTCTAGAGAGCGGCAGCAGCAATGGGAACGTTATAGGCTGAAAACTATTATGTTTATTAATATTTTTTGCTCTTACCATAATTAATGTGCCTCTTTTTCTGAACCTATAAATTGGTGTCCTATAAATTGTAAATAGCCAAGTGACTTAATTAATTGTAGCGCTGGCCAGTACCGCTGCACTGCGTTTGTTCACTAGGCTCACATGTGGATGTTCACACGAGGGGTTGGTAATAGTTCTATCCTAACCCGTTTAGTCAGGGTACCCTAGCTTAGTAACCGTGACCAACTGTGAGAGAAGACCAGAAAGTTAGGTAATAGGTAATAATAATAATAATTAATAATCTACCCCAGCTCCTCAATGAAGGCCAGCAATGCCTTGATGTTACTGACCGAGTGACCGTCTCATGTAGGGTACCTGGGTTATCGAACTTTGCCCTGTATGTGGCGACCACCGGGCAGCTTAGAAGCACATGCACCACTGTCTCGTGATCCTCCAGAGTCAACTGCCAGAAAGTTAAAAAGTTCACAATTTCCCAATTGTGAACTTTTCAACTTTCTGGCAGTTCGCTGTGCAGGGCCTGCATGACTGTACCTGCTGACTGTATTACTGTGCTTACTCTTTCCGCGTGAAAGGCGTGACGCTATAGATGTTTGTTTCTTTTTTCAGAGTGGCTAGCTCAGACCCTACTCTTCGTACCCGTTGGTCTATTTAAGACAATAAAATCAAAACGTGCCATTGAGGAGTGGTTGAAAACTGTAGCGGATTCTTTTAAGATACTGTCGAAAATTGTGGAGAAGGGCTGGGATGTTGTGGAGAACTATTATAATGATATCATAGAAGTAAGTATTTATTTTATTTTACTCCTTCACTTAAACTTATGGGGAGGATCGTGTATGGATCAGATTGTTGGGTCACAAAAGTTGAAGGGCAGGCGTTTTGGGGGACTGTCTTATGTAATTTTAACGTTCGAAAAGTGCTGCTTCTCAGCCTAATTTGGATAAATAAACTTTTGATTTTGATTTGATTTTCACTATTCTAATCTGAAACAGAATATAATTTTACGATTATTAATACTTTTTTTTTTTTTTTTTTTCATTCAGGTTTTGTATTTTAATTTTATACCAATTATCTTTTTCTGTTAATTATTGTAAAAACTAAGCGTAAATTGTATTATAGTCTAAAGCCTTTTTAATTTTATATTTTGAATTGTTTCTTCATTTGTTTTTTTAGGGTTCCGTACCCAAAGGGTAAAAACGGGACCGCTATTACCAAGACTCCACTGTCCGTCTGTCTGTCACCAGGCTGTATCTCATGAATCGTGATAACTGGACAGTTAACATTTTCACAGATGATGTATTTCTGTTGCCGCTATAACAACAAATACTAAAATCAAACCAAAATAAATATTTAAGTGGGGCTCCCATACAACAAACGTGATTTTTTTGCCGTTTTTTTTGCGTTCCTTGTGGTACGGAACCCTTCGTGTACGAGTCCGACTCGCACTTAGCCGGTTTTTTTTAACATTGTTCTCACATGTAGAAGCAACAAGAATAATGTACCCAGAATTTTGTAATAATATCTTGATCTAAAATATTGCCCTTGGAGTTTCTTGCCCGTTCTTCTCGCTAGCTTCAACTCTCTGACTAACTGACCGACTATTTGATTTCTGACAATTCAAAAGTACCTGTAAAATGGTTTAATTGAAATAAATGCATGAGTTTGAGTTTCTCATGATGATCCTTGTAACTGGGGAAACCCTCGACCCCTGCCATGCAGGATGTCCTCATTGATGTAACATGAACTGAAGTTTGGAAATAAAGTTACTATTATTCTTCATTTCTTCCAGGTATGCATGTTACCTTTCGACCCTCAAACTCGGAAGGAAGCCCTCCTATGTCTTATTAGCGTGGCCAAGCATCCTCACCTCAGCGAACAGGTGGTAAGCAGAAATATCAGTGCCTTGGAAGAGGCGAAGACATGCAAGGCGCCGCTGGCACTGCTTGTTGGTGAGAGTAAACTCAATGTCTTACATGATAAAGTTTAAATTCCAGTAATACCAGGTTATTATTGTCCCACAACATGGCAGATACCTCTTCTCATACAGAGAAGAGACGCGTATTGATCACCACGCTTGCTCAAGACAAGTTTGCGATTTCAGATTTAAATTAACTACTGGCTGCAACCCGCGGTTTCACCCGCATAAGTTTCGATCCCGTGGGAATATCAGGATAAAAGGTATCCTATGTGTTAATTCTGGGTGTCAGCTATGTCCATACCAAATTTCATCAAAATTGGTCCAGCCGTTTGAGCGTGAAGAAGTAACAAACATACAAACGAATCAAAACATAGAAACGAATTGACGACACGGTTGGCACAGTGGTTAAGCGATTGACTGCTGCGCTGCGTGTCGCGGGTTCGATTCCCGCACGGAACAAATATTTGTATGACCTACATGTATTTGTTCCGAGTCTGGGTGTTTTTCTATCTATAATATGTATGTATTTACAAAAAAAAATTGTATATAAGTAGTTTATCAGCCATCTTGTTACCATAACACAAGCATTAGGTTGCTTAGCTTGGGACAAATGGTGCTGTGTGAAATGTCCAGGGATATTATTATTAAACACACACACACGCACACACACACTCACAAACTTTCGCCTTTATAATATTAGTGTGATAATTCCAGGGGGTCTACTTCGAAGTCGTATCGGCCGAATGGTCGGCCGTTTCCTGCTACGAAGTTATTATTTGGTTCGGTCGGTCCCGATCCTACACAACACTCTTTCGAATATTTACTATGGTCCCAACCCAACTGAGCCGATCCGAAATTTTTCGCATTTTTCAATAATATTCGGTTCGGCCATGTGTCGGTCCGATCCGAACATTCGCACTTTGCACTTCGGAGTAGACCTCCAGGCTTCCTCACGATGTTTTCCTTTACACAAGTCAGTAATGACCAAGATGAACTCAGAAAGTGTCTTTGTCATACATAATAAAGTTCAAATTCCATTGCAAGCAATTATTTACGACTTATTCATGAATTACGTCACACGAATTTCATAATTATTGGAACACGGCCTCCCCCTTCCGTCCTTATCACATACAATTTCTATCAGTACTTCAGGAGAAAATCGCTTTAGAATCTTGCGTAAATGGAAGGTATTTATGCTCGTGACAGTACTGAACATTCGCATAATCAACCTATAATGTTTCCACTGCTGGAACACCTCCTCCCTCCTCCCCCCCTCCCTCCTCCTCCTCTCTGTAAGAGACAGTAGGCCGTAATCCACCTCGCGGGCCCAGTGCGGGTTAGTAGATGTCACATGTCTTAGAATATTTTGTTATAGGACATGATGGTTTCCTCACGATGTTTTCCTTCATCGTTTTTAGAGCAGTGTTGATGAAATATTTTACACAGAGTACAACGCTTGTCTGGCTTCGAACCTACGACCTACAACTCATAAGACGCGGCGGTTTCCACGGCCACCGCCCACCTCTGCTCTGAACTAAACATTACTTTGTTTATTTATTTCAGGTACTATATGCAGGTACCACCCAGAGCTGGTACAGGATCACTTCACTAGAATATGGCGCATTTATTTGAACATGCTTCAACCGAACAATAAGACGGTAAGAACTCATAGTACCTACTTTGTCGTTAAGCCCAAGTACGCACGAACGATTTTTGAAACAGACACTATTGGATTTTCAACTCTCGGCGCTAAGCTTTGCGATGAAAATCCAATGCGCAAAACAGCTCTTCTGTATAGGCCACTGCAGGACACTGCATTTTCCTGATTGTATATTGTATTCCTTACAGGACCAGGTGGTGAATTCAGTGCTGCAAGGCATTAACGGATTGTTCGAGCACTTTGGAGATGACATCGAAATAGAACAGATTAACGGATTCTATGACACCATGTCCAGGGAATGTATTAAGATATCCAAGTGTTTGGAAGGTAAGACCCAATACCCTGTCCATTAGGTAAACCGTTTTTTGACAGATGGAACTTGTGATTGCACCAACACACAATACATTGATTGATACACGTACGGTATTATAATGTCTGTAAGAAGCCATAAATAAGATAATTCAATAAAGCAGTTTATATATTTATTTTATTACGTATTTTAAAGTTAACTTTTACGTAATCTAGAATATGTACGTTCTAAGACAGCTGTCAGAAAAGGGGTAACCTAATGGACGGGGTATAGTTTTTGATTAGAGTTGTATTAAGGACTTTCACAGATCTCACTCTGCCAAAAATACTTCTAATTTCCCTAAATTTTCGCTGAGATGAGATTGTGACTAGATTTTGAACGTTTTTAATTAGAAATTCAAATTCATACTTTTTTCCGAATATGGTACATTACTTTTTCGAAATTTCTACTAGAATAATAGATGGCGCTAGTGGTAACTAATGTCACCATGTATCAGGCATTAATTGTGGCGCGCAACAATACGCTCGCGCCCTATTACATGACACTTAAACATACTTAACTGGCGAAATGTGGGAGTACTATAGGTACATCTCTGCTAACCCTTCGGGGAAACAAGGCGTGATGTTATGTTATGTGTAGAATGGATCAGTGGGGTATTTGCATAACACACAAAGTATCGGTATGTGTTTCGGAAAGCACGTTAAGCCGTTGGTCCCGGCTGTCATTCATGGATCTTTGACAGTCGTTACGGGTCGTCAGAAGCCCGTCAACCAGTCTTACCAAGGGGTATCATATTACCCAGTAACTGGGTTGTGGAGGTTAGATCGGCAGTCGCTCCATGTAAAATACTGGTATTCAACTGCATCCGGTTAGACTGGAAGCCGACCCCAACATAGTTGGGAAAGGCAAGGTAGTAATGATGACACAAACAACCGTAATCGATGGACGCCTTTCATTTTGACAGATCACCCACGTTCATTGCGTAATTTAGGTACGCTGTCGAGCAAATGAAAGTCGCACAACGCACAACCTATTAAATTAAGCAGTGGATATATATTTTTTTTTAAAGAAAGCTTACAGACTAATAAAAAACTTAAATATCATGCATAAGTAGGGACATTTGCTAATTACAAGCTTCCACATACACATACACTACAAATATGTAACTCTTAATTAAGTACACATCTACTTAATTAAGAGTTACATATTTGCGTTGACCAGTTACAGCCATTTGAGTAAATAAATTAGGTACAATCTATATATATAAAATTCAAAGTCCTGACTGACTGACTGACTGAGACATCAACGCACAGCCTAAACGGCTGGTCCTAGAGACATGAAATTTGGAGGGTGTATTCTTTGTGAAGAGTAGGTATCCACTAAGAAGGGGTTTTTCGAAATTCCACCCCTAAGAGGGCGAAATAGGGGGATTTTGTTTGTATGAAAAATCTTATTCCTTGAGTTAATAAACTTGAAACTTGGCACGAATACTTAGCTAAATAAATTATGAAGTTAGGCATTTTTTGTTTTTATAAACTACCCCCTAAAAGGGGATTAGGGGGTTTCAAAGTTTGTATGGAAGAATTTTAGCGCGCGGTCCGATTTAATCGAAACTCAGTATTTATACCTAAAATTGAAAGAAAAGGATAATGTGTATCAGGGTTTTTCGAAAATCTACCCCTGACGGCCTGAAAAGGGGTAGTCAATTTTACAGGGGAGGATTTTACAGCGTGGCTTGATCAACTCGAAAATTGGTATAAATAATCTTTGAGTCAAGTTATGAACACATCCCAAATGATTTTTCAAAATTCCACCCCTGTGGGGGTGAAAAGCGGGGATACAGTTTATATGAAAAATCTTATTCATTTAGTTAATAAACTTGAAACTTGGCAAGAATACTAGCCTAAGTAAGTAATAAAGATTATCATTATAAGTTTTTCAAAACTACCCCTCAATGGGGGATATAGGGATGTTGAAGTTTGTATGGAAGAAATTGAATGCGCGGTCCGATTAACTTGAAACTCAGTATTGATACTTTTGACAGAAAATAATTAATAATAAGTATGTAAAGTTGTCGAAAATTGACCACTGACGGGGCAAAATGGGGTAACTCGTTTTTTTAGGGCGGATTTGTACTTGAAACTGTATGTAATATTTTCACGCCTAAACCACTGAACTTCTGATTTAGCAAAGAGATAGATGGCATCCTGGGGAAGCACATACTTTTTATCCTGGTAGCACGTTCCCGTAGGATAATTTCCGATATCCACGCGGGCGAAGCCGCGGGTAGAAGCTAGTGTAAACATATTAGGTATGTCGAGATATTAGGACAGTCAAGTCGCGCAGTAAACGAAAAAAAAAAAATATCAAAGAAAAAAAAAAAAAAACAAACGAACGTACGTACGTCGTCGTCGTCGTCGTACGCCTCGATAAAAAACAAAATTACAAACTTATCTAAGTTAGATGCCAAAATACTCCTTGTTCAAAATCTTTCTTAATTAACCGACGAAAAAAAAACGGAGGAGTTTAGTAAGTATACCTAAATAATTTTGAGTCGGCGCCGTTTAAATTTAAGGCAATTTAGTGATCTTTGTTTATTGATTGTTTGGCGCCGACTCCAAATTACTTAGGTATACATTAGTTATTAAGGTTAAATAAAAAAGGTTAATTAATTTTTGCTTTTCAGTTTTTTTTTTATGTGCGCTGGTGCAAAATAAATCGATTTCCAGGTTTCTTGGTACAGACGTCAGCAGGTCAAGCTACCCGAAACTGTCAAATTTTCCCAATCAACCTTGAACCTTAATGCTTTAGCGATAAAGTTGAAAATCTATTAAATAATTTTGACAGATTGTAGTAGCTTGATGTGCTGGCGTCTGTACATGGAATTTCCTTTAACTTAATTAGATCTTGTAGTATGTATTTTTCTCTAATTCCAGTTCTTCTATCAATCTTCAAGCATCACGCCCGCTTATTTAAAGAGCGCTTGGCAAAGGACAGAGCTGTTCGCTTGTACCTCTGGCAGTATGAGACTAAGAACGCCATGGATGCCTTGAGCAATATATACGAAGTTATCCTGCCTGAAGTTCAGAATAAGGAGGTAAGACCTACGTTACATCACGTAACTTGAATTACGAAGATCATACCTACTCATTCGGGTTCGGCTTCCAGTCTAACCGGAAGCAGCTCAAAAAAAAATTCAAAATTCAAAAATGTTTATTATCAGCTTAAATAACATTACGCTAGTTACAATGAGGAGCCACCTTTTAAGTAATTAATTTACTTGTGTTAGGGTGCTCCGCCCTTCCCAAGATACATCACTAGTTATTTAAGGAATTTCACAAGTAAGGTAATCTTACAATAAGCTAAAATAACAAAAATAAAGTAATATGCCAGAAATGAACATTTAAGTGCGCTACCGATTGGGGATGTGTGACAGGGTCTGAATTGTGTGGGGGTGTGTGTATGTGTTAGTGTGTGGATGTGTTGGGGTGTGGGGGTGTGTGCGTGAGTTTGTGGGAGTTGCGGGTGTGTAGTGTTACGCGAGCGCAGCTGAGTACCAGAATTTACATGGAACGTCTTACCTCCATAATCCACAACACTGTTACGTAACTCGATACGCTTTAGTATGACTGGAATTCAGAGTTTGGGCTCGAGCTGACCTGGAGTCTAATTTCTAAACACGTTTGGCGTTTGCACTCGGTATACCTACGGATATAAGAATTAAAAAACGCTCTTTCTCCTACTTATTTAAAATGTTGCTGTGCCCGATATGGCGCCGATTCCCTTGTTCACAAACTAAACTAAATTTGAGTTCAGTGCATCTTTTTCTTTAAAAATATTAGGGGTTTGGGAAGACCGTTTTTTGATTAAGTAAACCGTTCGTGACTTAATTATCAAGCTTTAAAGTACCAATATTCGTAAGAGTCAAGTATCCCCCCCCTCTACCAACTAAACGGTTGTAGTTAGAAATTCAAATGTCACGGCAGTAGTACCTATATATAACGAAGTTTAAAGGAAAACTATCGCACTTAAGTGGGCTTTACAAGTTTACGAGTAATAGTCGACCAATTGTATTTGACTCGAAAATTTCGAACAACTCCATAGAATTCCTCAATTTTATTCTTTGTGACAAGTGAGTAGTGTAGCTCTGTGTCCTGCATTTAAATTCAAAACACCGGCTATGACAAGTCTTATCTAAATCTTGGCACGCACTTGGCTGTTATAAAAACTACGGAACCCTACACTGCGCGTGGCCCGACACGCACTTGACTGGTTTTTTATACTTACAGGACATAATAAAGTCGGAAGTTCTCCCTCACCTCGATTCCAGTTCCATAGTAAAACATACAGCTTTAAGAATCATGATCGAAGCTAAAACAAACCAATATATGGATGTGCCCACGACATATATTGAGATGGAGTTCCAACTGAGGACCAAGAAACTGTCTTATGAAGACGCTAATACTGTGAGTATAAAAAAAAAAAAATATGTTATAGGCAGAGATCGGAGTAGGTAGATTGAATTGGGGTCATTGATCCGAAACGTATATATTATATTATTGAATTGTATTAAAATGAGCAATATTATATTGTTCATAATTTTTTTTTTCGTTACACAGTCACGATTTGACATAACCCAACGACCTATCAGAGCAAAGGATCATGGGTGGTGCAAATATAAGTTTATGGAAAAATAACATTTCAATAAAGTTCAGTTTACACTATACACTATTTAGTTTACTTTATTATTTAAACGTTTGAAGTTGTAGCGTAAACTGAACTAGTCTCTCTCTCTCTCTAGTGCTAGTCACTCTGAAATGAACTTAATTACTATTGAAATAAAGTTGATATTGGTTTAACTTGAAATAACATCAATTTGAAACATAAAGGAGATAGTTTTTTATGGGCCCAGTGTACTGTAGGTCACTTCTGCCTTACTCTTCGGGGAAACAGGGCGTGATGTTATGTATGTATCATTTCAGGTATCATTGTGCATAGGTTCCAGTGTTTCGAACAGCGAGACTATGCTACTGACTGCTATAATGTTCTACGATAATTTACCGACTTTGAAGAAGAGGGATATTGTTGTTAACGGAGTTTTGAAAGCCTCTGATGATGTTAGAAAGGTAAGGCATGAAGTATTTTTATTTTTATGAATGAGAATAGAAAATATAGAACGAATATTTGATTCTGTCTTTTATTGTCTACGGCGTAGCTCGCTACTTGCTACGGCGTAGCACGCCAGTTGGTACGGCGAGTCACGCTATTCGATGTGGCGTAACTCGTTATTTGCTAGTGCGCTATTTGTTACGGCGTCACGGCATAGCACGCTATTCGACACGGGTTTATAAAGTGTACTTTTAATATGAGTTATAAATTTTCTTTCATTTAATTGCAATAATGTCACTGTTGTTGTTTGTGTGTTTACTCGCACTACGACACGAATGACGTATAGAAAATTGTCTTATTTTCAGGCCGCCCTAGTTCTATTACTGAAACTCAGCCTCCAAGATAACTTAGACACATACATAGACATTTGGAGAGTCCTGCTGGACAATACTTCTGGGCCAGACCTGCGTAAGGCCGTGGTCATCTTTGAGGATACTCTCCAGCATATCCTAGAAGTTCTGGCGTCTTTTACTGCAGGTTCGGAGAAGGTAAGCATTTTTATGCTTTTATGCGATGCAGGTGGGAATGTGTGATTTTAAATTTTGGTTTTAAGTGATTTCATTGTTAACTATCTGTGCCCGCGACTTCCTTCGCGCGCATATTGGATGTCATGTGTTTTAATTTTTTTGCGCGGAACACTAATTATTTTTATAAAATAACCCGGTTACTCCTTATAGGATTAGCTATCTGCCAGTGAAAGTCCAAAATCGTTCCAACCGTTTCGGAGATTAGTCGGAACAAACAGACAGACCGACAGCAAGTTTTTTTGTTATATGTACCGTATTTACTTTGATACGCATTTAGTAAAAAAAACTGTTATTTTGACATTACAAACAGACACTTCAATTCATTCACAGACACTTCATTTGATGATTCCCTATCCGAAAAATAAAAAAAACACTTCAATTTTATTTATTTGTATAATATGTCGGCTTCCAGTCTAACCGGATGCAGCAATACCAGGGGGTCTACTCCGAAGTATTATCGGCCGAATCATCGGCCGTTTCCTGCTAAGAAGTTACTATTTGGTTCGGTCGGTCCCGATACTACACTCTTTCGGATATTGATTATGGTCCCGACCCAACTGAACCGATCCGAACTTTTTTCGCATTTTTCAATAATATTCGGTTCGGCCATGTGTCGGTCCTATCCGAACATTCGCACTTTGCACTTCGGAGTAGACCCCCTGTATTTTACATGGAGCGACTGCGTATCTTGACGGCACAGTTGGCGCAGTGGTTAAGCGTTTGACTGCTGCGCTGCGTGTCGCGGGTTCGATTCCCGCACGGAACAAATATTTGTATGACCTACATGTATTTGTTCCGAGTCTGGGTGTTTTTCTATCTATAATATGTATGTATTTACAAAAAAAAAATGTATATAAGTAGTTTATCAGCCATCTTGTTACCATAACACAAGCATTAGGTTGCTTAGCTTGGGACAAATGGTGCTGTGTGAAATGTCCAGGGATTTATTTATTTATCTCTCCTCCACAACCCAGTTACTGGGTAAACACTTATATTATGCTTTTTATACAGGCGTATGAAGAAGTGAAGCCGATTCTGTCCCTGATGGCGGTTCTTCTAAGCCTACATAGAACGGAGTTTAACACTGACAAATGGTGCCAATCTTTCAAGCCGACACTCATCCATCTAGCCAAACTGTTTGGTGCTGATGCACTGAAAATGATTAGTGATACCAATGAAAATGAGGTTAGCATGCTATCTAACATCTAATCGCGACATACTCGCCAAAAATGTAAACAAATATGAGTTTATGGAAAAATAACTTTGAATCCTACAAAATAAAGTTCAGTTTACGCTACAACTTCAAACATTTTTAGGGTAGGTACAAAGGGTTTGTTGGTTACGTAGTAGTAGGGTAGGTTGATAGTCAACGGGATGCAGCTGAGTACCAGTATTTTACATGGAGCAACTACCTATCTGACACAACCCAGTTATTGGGCAACACGATACTCCTTGGTAAGACTGGTTGTCAGACAATTCCATAAAAAATAATTTCGCTTTCAGATAATATACGTAGAGAAGTTTGAAGAAGATACCGTCCTTAGCAAGTTATTATCAACATTGACTACAACACCGGACGCCTCACACAATGACACGCTCTCCGCTTTTCAAGTAAGTTATTTACCTATATAGTTTATTTATTTTTAATCAGCCTATAATGTTCCCACTGCTGGGACGCAGGCCTTCTCTCTGTGAGAGGGAGTGGGCCGTAATCCACCACGCGAGCCCAGTGCGGGTTGGTAGATGCCACATGTCTTCGAATTTTTGGTTCTAGGACATGCCGGTGTGCTCACGATGTTTTCCCAGAACCCAGACAGGCCCTTTACAAAAATAAAAAAAATAATTAAAAAAAATATATACCTATATAAATTATTAATTTAAATTTTTTTTAAAATTATTTTATGACCTCTGCTCTCAGAACGGTGAAGGAAATCATCGTGAGGTCGAGTGTGAGTGACCAACCACGCTGGGCCCGCGTGGTGGATTACGGCCCCTCTTACCGAGACTGACGATGTCACTTCCTCTGAACTGTAGCAGTCCGGAGTCATTTCTGCCCGTTTAATGGCCATGGGCTCCCCTCTATTACATGGCACTTAAATATAATTGCCTCTTTGGTCTAGTGGTCGCAAGCGCTACTGCTGAGCATGAGGTCCTGGGTTCGATTCTCGGCTCGGACAAAGTGTTATTGGGTTTTTTGGCGAAATGTTGGTGTCACTATAGGTGCACCTCTCAACCCTTCGGGGATTACAGGCGTGTTATGTTTATTAATGACTAGTTGCGCCCCGCGATTTCACCCGCATAAGTTTCGATGGGAATATCGGGATAAAAAGTATCCTATATATTAATCCTGGCTATAAACCATCTGTGTGCCAAATTTCATCCAAATCCGTTCATTAGTTTTTGCGTGAAGGAGTAACAAACATCCATCCATCCATCCATCCATACGAACTTGCACGTTTGTAATGTTTATTAATGATTATATTCTTATTTCAGACGATATTTTCAAGCGAGGATACTGATTTTAAAGTCTTGTCCAAAGCTCTCTCTAAGTTAGAAGGTTTGATTGAGAGTGAAGATAATCATTTGGATAAACGACATTTGTCTATGGTAAGTTATCTGTACTTTATGCTCTGTTCCAAAAGTCATCATCATCATTTCAGCCGAAAGATGTCCACTGCTGGACATAGGCCTCCCCCAAGCACTTCCACTTGACCGGTGCTCTGCTTCTTGCATCCAATGAATTCCTCATCATCATCGTCACCGTCATCGGTCTCAAACTCAAATCATTTAATTCAATTAAACCATTTACAGGCACTTTTGAATTGTCAAAATTAAATAGTCGGAAAGTTGAAGCTAGTCGCCCATTCCAAAAACGTAAATCTCTATGGAGAAGAACGGGCAAGAAACTCCACGGACACTCTTTTAAATCAATATATTATTACAAAATCCTGGGTACATTATTCTTATCTTGCTATCTCCCAAATCACAGGCTATAAACCTAGTTTGGGAGTCAGGAGATAAATTAGTCTCACATGTCTGAACTTACAAATTATTGTAATTTTTTTTTGTCACCAAGTTATAGATACTAATAAATTATCTCCTTAATTTACATCTATACACACATATAAGTTATATTTTTAAATATTAGAATATAAAAAATATAAAAACATTTAAAAATATAAAAAATAGTAGCCCACCGGTATCGGGAACAGGGTCCAAGCTACCGGTGGTCAGGGCTCCAGAGAGAGGAACCTCCTGACGATGCGAGCCGTGTCCAGAAGTACCGGTTTCTGAATCAAGCCCTTGATCCAGCTGCCCAACGAGAGCCTCCTCAGGTGTTGGTCGAGGCTCTTGGGCTATTAAGCCATTGTCTGTCACGACGATCGGCACAATGATCGCTGAGTCCACATCCCACATTGCCCTTGTCCACCGCGACTACATCTCGATGCATCCCCACGTCGGTTTCAAGGAAATATTCCCTGAGACTGCATATCTCGCGATTGTGGAGGTTCTTAGCGTTTAAAAAGCCTCGACCTCCACACTTTCGCGGGATATACAGCCTCATTACCGATGACCGTGGGTGATGCATTCGATTTGCAGTTAGCAGCGTACGGACCCTCCTATCCAGGGCGTCGAGTTCGGTCTGAGTCCATTTAAGTATGCCGAAAGAGTACATCAAAACCGGCATGACCCAACCGTTGAAGACGCGCACCTTGTTTCCGCCTGATAAAAGACTATTAAATACTTTTTTCAGGCGGCCAAAGAAGCGCTCCTTCAACGATTGCTTCATGTCAGTAACATTGATGCCCAACGCTTCCGACATACCCAAATATTTATAGGTTTCGGATGCGGAGAGGGCTCTAAGATTTGTGGAATCCGACAGTTGAGTTCCCACAGATCACCAAATTCCATCCTGATGGCGCTACTGAAAGTTTCAGTAATTTTCAGTAGCTCCATCAGTTGCAAATTGTTGAGGGCAAAGAGTTTTAGGTCATCCATGTAGAGGAGGTGAGATATAACCTGACCACCTCTCCTCAACCGATAGCCTAGACCTGAATCTTCCAGTAGTGTGCTTAGAGGATTCAAGGCTAGGCAGAACCAAAGCGGACTCAAACTGTCGCCCTGGAATATGCCTCGCTCGATCCTTATCGGCTCGCTATTCCTCTGGATATAAAAAAAAAAATGAAAACAAATAAAAAATAAATAATAATAAATTATTATTATCTCTACCTTGTGGGGTCCTCCCAACGCTACTTCTTCCTCTACAGAATCGCACTGCAGGTTCAAAAAGTATCTGATAAAAAAGTAAACAAATAGATCAGCCGTGCGATTCTTTCGAAAAGAAAAAATACGTGTCCATTATTTTTCGATAATCTGACGGACTAAATATAATAATTATTTTTTTAGGAAACTACCCTATTGGTGTAATAATGTATTAGTCTTTTCAGTATTATGTCTGAATCTATACAATACAAAGTCACGTTCGAGTAAATAATGTTAATTAAATGTATTTTTATTTTATTTATATTATTAACGTCTTATTTCAGATAATAAATCAGATATTGAAGTTGAAATAAAAAAATACAACACATAGTCACGTTCGAGTAAATAATCTCAATTAAATGTATTTTTATTTTATTTATATTATTAACGTCTTATTTCAGATAATAAATCAGATATTGAAGTTGAAATCAAAAAATGTAACTGAATCGAAAGATGCAAGAATTTTTCAAAAGGATGCTACTATGTTCTTAGGTAAGCTCTTGATTTTATATCTATTTATTTACATTCCATTGCCACTTCAACTATCTACTTTAGCGTTATGTAGTCTAAGTCTATTTTTGAGTGACTATTTGTAATAAAAAGATCCTACATTTTTGGTTGCAATGGAATTTGAACTTTGTATGCCTACAAGTCAAAGTTCAAATTCCATTGCAGTTCAGTTCAGTTGATAATAATTATCTACAAATACGACTTTTTGTTTTCAGGTAAACACGGACACATGACTGAAGAAAAAAGTTTTTCTGAAGACATCTATGTCTTGAAGTTAAAAAATAAAGTCAGTTTGAATGTTCCTAATGTTGTAGAAGGGACTACTTTTAAGGTAAATTTAATGAGACACCATTGATTGTTACAGTATTTTTTACCTGTAACTAAATACAGGGTTATTTGTAAAACACTAACAACCTCTCAGGACTATATTACTAACATCATAAACACAACAACAACTTTTGTTGTATAAATTTTATTAATTCATCAGACTGTCATACAAATATAAAAATATTTCAATTCAACGAATTGAATATTACATTTTCTGTTACGAACTCTACGGGTAGTAAAATAAAGTGCTAGTTATGTAAACAAACGGCCGTGTCTAGTACAAAATTCAGCGAAGGGGATCGGGGCTTAGTTTAGAACAACGAAATCTTAAGCGCAGGCCACTTAAAAATGGCGTCGGGTGCGGATATCGCACGGGCGGCTTCCTATTCCATTCAAATTTAATACAAAATGCATGGAAATAAAGCGCAATTTAGGACACACGGTATGTCGTTGATCGGACGTGGTTATAACGCGCTATTTCGGCGCCCGCGCCTGAATTTGAATGGAATAGGAAGCCGCCCGTGCCATTTCCGCGCCCGACGCCATTTATATGTGGCCTGCGCTCTAAAGGTTTGTTTTGGTAAATGTATTATATTTTGTAAAAAGTCATAGAACAAAAGTTATTCTTTAAGATGTTAGTAATCCAGTCCTGCAAGGTAGTTACTGTTTTACCAATAACCCTGTATACAGTCGGTATTTTTTTTTTTAATATTGTTTTATAGATTGACCTCCAAAGAGTTTTACAACTCTGTCTGCTGCGGGGAGATACGGAAGCACTGTATTCATTACTAGTCATCTTATCAGCTAATTGTAAGTATTATTTTCTGTCGTTTCGATCAGAAGTCCCATTAAAAAAAAATCACCTGTATACAGGGTGACAGGGAAACTCGACGTATTCATTGAAAGGCGTTATACTAGAGGTCATTAGCAACAAATTTAGTCCAGTTAACTAGGGTTTAAAACTGGATGGTTACGAAGCTGTGTCGGTTCATAGATTTTTTAGAAATTTTCTGACTTGTTACCAAAAACAATTAATTATGAGAAAAAAACTACTCCACTCCAAACATTTAATTGATACTTTTCTGAAAGTTGAAAAATGAGCGATCATTAAAAAAAAATGCTTGCAAAACTTACATAATCTCAGAAATCAGAAAAGTATGCCACTTGTGTGTAAACTCAAGTTTTGGACAAATACCTGAATGATTTATATCTTAATCTGCGGAGTTTCGCTACCTAATTAAATTTGACATTGTATTCTTTTGTTTAGTATGTGACCGATCCGACTCGGGGCTACAAGAAGCAACTGTTCGGGTCGTACATGCGCTCTTCAGAGCTAATATAGGCAGGAACGAGACAGAAATAGCCGTCTATCCTGCTCTTTTGATGTGTAATACTACTGCTTGCGTTCAGACTATTATGAAGGTAAGAAAATGTTACAAATAAATGTAAAAATATTGAGTAGTCTTTTTATGAAAATGCTTTTACAACTAATTGTTAACATACTTATTCCGCCAGTCCCTGTCTATTAGGTTCCCCGTTTTTTGACAGCTGTCTTAGAACGTACTATTCTAAATTACGTAAAAGTTAACTTTAAAATGCATAATAAAATAAATAGATATACTGCCTTATCTTCTTGAATTATCTTATATATGGCTTCTTACAGACATTATAATACCGTACGTGTATCAATCAATGTATTGTGTGTTGCTGCAATCACTAGTTCCATCTGTCAAAAAACTGTTTACCTAATGGACAGGGTGTAAAGTGTACATTTCACTTCTTAAAATACACTTCGAAATAGTTCAATCAGATTTTCGGGAATACAACAACAAAACTCGACCTCGTGATAATCAACCCCAAGACAGCACGACCCGGGGGGTCTACTCCGAAGTGCAAAATGCGAATGTTCGGATCGGACCGAAACGTGGCTGAACCGAATATTTTTGAAAAGTGCGAAAAAAGTTCCGATCGGCTCAGTTGGGTCGGGACGGGACCATAGTCAATATCCGAAAGAGTGTAAGAGTGTAGGATCGGAACCGACCGAACCAAATAGTAGCTTCGTAGCAGGAAACGGCCGAACATTCGGCCGATACTACTTCGGAGTAGACCCCCAGATTACTCGACCCGTACAACTCTACCCCGATAACTCGACCCCGTGACATTTCAATCCCAGGACGACTCGACCCCATGACAATTCAATTCCAAGACAACTCGACGTGAAAACTCTACTCCGACAACTCGACCCCGTGACAGTTCAACCCCAGGACAACTCGACCTATTACAATTCAACTCAAGGACAACTTGACCCCGTTACAATTCAACCTCACGAAAACTCGACCCCGTTACAATTCATTCCCAGGACGACACGACCCCGTTACAATTCAATTCTAAGACAACTCGACCCGAAAAACTCTACCCCGACGACTCGAGCCAGTGACAATTCAACTCAAGAACAACTTGACCCCGTTACAATTCAACCTCAGGACAATTCAACCCACGGACAACTTGACCCCATTGCAATTCAACCCCAAGATAACTTGACGCCCACAATACGGCACTTCGGGAATCACAGGTCAGATGGCCAATTCTCGTAATTTAAAACGTTCAAAATCTAGTTGCAGTCATCTCAGCGACAAACAAATGTCAAAAACTTGTCAAAATGTAGGGAAATTAGAGGTATTTTGGACAGATTGAGACTGAGATCAGACTGTGAACGTGCTTAAAATTACGAGAATTGCCCCTCTGATGTTATGTTTATGTTATGCAATTTTTCCAGGGTATAACAGAAGAGTTGACTCCTACCGTCAGAAGGAAACTATCAGAGAGTCTTCAAGTGTTATTGACACATGATCCGGGGTCTGAGGCGACGGGAGAACTGCTGAAGATCGTGGCGGAACAGACTGCTTTTATTATAAGCAGGGATGAATGTGAGTTGTAATAAAATACACTCGAGAGCAATGAATCCGGGTCACTTAAAGAATGTTAAAAATCTCGGAAACTAAAAATGATAGGTTAATGCAATAAATTGTATTTAATAGACAATGTAATACCTACTCCTTAAATGAAAGTAAAAAAAATATGAGTCACCATACATTTTATTAACACAAAATTACATAAAGAAAAAACTGCTGATCTCTCCTTAAAACAAAAATAGGAAACATGAAATTTTTGAACTTTATTACGATTTTCTTGAATTTTAATACTTCGTATTGCCTCCTCGTGCTTCCATTACTGCGTTTACGCGGTTTGGCATGCTGTACACCAAGTTCCTTATACGATTTTGGGGAATATTCTCCCATTCCTCTGTGAGAGCAATTTTGAGCTCACGAAGCGTGATTGGGGGAGGGTTTCGTTGTTTTACGCATCTGCCTAGCTCGTCCCAAGCATGCTCGATCGGGTTGATATCCGGGCTGCGCGCTGGCCACTCCATACGAGTAATGTGCATCTCTTGAAGGTAGTCATTCACAATCCTACCTGTATGAGGTCGGGCATTGTCATGCATAAATATAGCATCCTCACCTAAATTGACCATAAATGGACCAACGTGATCATTGAGGATTTCTTCCACATATCTTACGCTAGTTAAAGAGCCGTTTTCTATGATCACCAGCTCTGTGCGACTTTCAGAAGAAATTCCGGCCCACACAAGTACAGACCCACCACCGTAGGCTACTTTTTCTTCGATGCATGCTTGCTTGAATCTTTCCCCTGGTCTTCGATACACTCTGTGTCTTCCATCGTGCTTGTAGAGCATAAATTTTGATTCGTCGGAGAACATAACTTTTGACCAATCTTCAATACTCCAATTTACGTGGCTCTGGGCATATCTTAGTCTTGAAATACGATGCCCACGCTCCAGTTTAGGGCCGTTTGCAGGTCTAAGGGGTTTTAAGTTAGATTCAGCAAGCCGACGTCTTACTGTCCATGCACTTGGGTTACTTCCTCCGAGGCGTCGAAACTGATTTGTGAGTTCAGTTCCTGTGAGAAAGCGATTTCGAAGCATGGTGTTCACCAAGTATCGGTCTTCTCGTGCTGTGGTACACCTGGTTCTGCCCGTTCCTGGTCTGCGTAGGTTAGAACCAGTTTCTTCGTAACGTCGGAGAACTCTTTGTACTGTTGACAGCGACACACCGACAGTCCTGGCTGTATCGCGCTGACTCCGGCCGGTTTCCAGCATTGTAAGTATTCTGGTGCATTCTTCAGGCGTAAGCGACATAATTTCAGCTTGAATAATGAATATAGAGCACTATCAACATGGTTTATGTACCCACATAAATGACAGATTACAAACAAAAGCAAAACCAAATGCTGTAATTTCGTAGTTCCATCTTCGAAAGTGGCCCTTTTTCAAATTTGATTTTTTTATGATATAACTTTACAATAACTAAGAAGTTTTAATAACTTCATTTAAGGAGTATTACATTGTCTATTAAATACAATTTATTGCATTAACCTAGCATTTTTAGTTTCCGAGATTTTTAGGATTCTTCAAGTGACCCGGATTCATTGCTCTCGAGTGTAATATAGCTGGTAGAGTTGTAGGTCGTAGGTTCGAATCCAGACAGGCGCTTTACTTTGTGTAAATTATTTCACTATCACTGCTCTCAAAACGGTGAAGGAAGACGTCGTGTGGAAACCGGCATGTCCTAGAACCCGCACTGGGCCTGCGTGGTGGATTAAGCCCCACTCCCTTTCACAGAGAGTCCTGTGTCTCAGCAGTGGGAACATTATAGGCTCGCCTCTCATATAGAAGGTTGTGGGTTCAAATCCAGGGAAGGCGAGGCCGTAACCACTACATTTACTAACTTATATTGCGCCCTTTAGAGAATGCCTTCTTGACACCTGTCAGTTTCATACACTCGAATACGTGTTTTGCGAATTTGATCTTTATCAGCTACTAAGATAGCAGTTCTGACGCAGTGGTAACAGCCCCGACTTACGAAGTCGTGGGTTCGAACCCAGGCAAGCGCTTTACTTTGTGTAAATAATTTCATCACCACTGCTCTCAAAACGGTGAAGGGAAACATCGTGAGGAAACCGGCATGTCCTAGAACCAAAAAAATTCGAAGACAAGTGACATCTACCAACCCGCACTGGGCCCGCGTGTTGGATTACGGCCCACTCCTTCTCACTGAGAGTAGGCCTCTGTCCCAGCAGTGGGACGGTTATAAGCTGATTATGTTGTTATGTAGCTACTAGAATTTTCGCACTGACAGGTGTCAGGAACGCATTCACTCGACGGTGGGACAGTAATATAGTAGGGCCTCGTTAATCCGGAGAGGCAAAAACAAGACCCTTTGCGGATTATAGTATGCCATATTTAATGTTAATAAAATACGTGTTTAACCTTAGTTTATTTAATCAATTTACAAATTAAAGCATAAAGACAAAAATGTACATGTTCAAAATTACAACCATGTAAGAAAAACAGTAAGTTAAAATAAAACATTACTTAATTCTTCATGAAAATGTCTGTAATACTCTTACTACTGTTTATAATTTTCGCACTTCATTTCAAAAGCCCGGTCTCTAAGTCAAAATCAAAATCAAAAGTCATTTATTCAAATTAGGCTGAGAATCAGCACTTTTTGAACGTCAAAATTACAAAAGACAGTCCCCCAAAAACGCCCGCCCTTCACCACTTCCTAGTGCTATCGCTGGGAAGAAGAAGTGGCGCAACAAACTCCCCAGCAGCACAGCTGTCTGTTCAATTAAAGTCGACGGAGAAACAACTTCGTGGCTATTAATTTTAATGTTTACGTGGCGGCGCCATGATGTTAGTGAGCGCCCTAAATTGACACTGTAGACGGATGAACAAAAGACTGAAGACGGGTTGGCCCATGGCAGCCCGCACCTACACCCGCCTCCTTCGCGAACCCCATTGCCCGGCCGGATTACAGCGATCACCGAACAAGCGGGAGTCCGGATTAACGTGGCCCTACTGTATTTAAAAAAAGAAGCCTGTATTTTCCCAGTGCAGGGCAAAGACCTCCTTTCCTTTTTCCACTCAACTCCATCCTGAGCCAATATGGACCAATCCCTCATAGTCGTCAAGTTAACCAGCCATCTTCGCCTAGCTCTTCCGCGACCCAGTCGGGGGTTGCGGAAGGATCGTAACGCGCGACCATCTCACACCTACGCCGGGGGGAGTAGGTGTGAGATGGAACACCGGGGTGGATTTTAGTCAGCAAGAGTTTAACAGACCCCGCCACCCGCCTCAGTGCGGTGGACATCCATGAGGATTTTCCACACCGGGAGAAAAAAAGGTCTTCCGCGACGCCATTGGACGCTTTCGACGCCAAGGGACCCATGCTGTGTGTGTGGTGTGGACTGTAGTATACTTTTTTTTTCAGCTGCCACAGTCGTTCCAGGCCTGCACATAATAAGAGCGTTCTTGTCAGCAATAACGGACAATAACTCCCTCATCATCGACCATCTACCAGACATTGTAACATACACATCCAATATCCAAGATGAAACCTTAGACATATTCGAAACATCATCCAATTTGTTCATAGAAAAAATCGACTTGTTCACCGATTCACAAGTAAAAGACAGTATTCGAAAAATTATAGAAAATTACGCAACAAATATTGTAAATACCGAAACGAATTTGAATAAAATACTGGGATTCGTGAAAAGAATCATGGAAACAAAAAAATATGACGCAATCATTTTGGTCGATATTACACTTGACATGTGTCAAAAATTGACAGTGTTGTCCCCACAATTTTTGCATCTGGTAACAGTTTTAGCGTCTTTAAATGCTACTTTCGGTTTGGATAATGAAATACGTAGAAAAGTAGTGGTGTTTTGGAATGGTTTGGTGCTAGAGCAATTATTGGAGGTACAGTTTAACGAGGCAGATGTCAAAACCAATGCTGCGTTAGTATTTTTAAAGGAATATGCAGAAGAATTGCTTGAAATGGACCCCGAGGTAAAAAAACTACTTTAATTACTTCTGTAAAATATCTTTATAGTCCTCCTTCCAGTTTTGACGGAACCTATCCAGCTCGTCCCGCCATCTCCTACTGGAAGGAGGACGCGCGGGCTCGCGGAAGATAGAATAAGTGGAGGAGGCTTTGTCCAGAAGAGGAACAGCGTAGGCTAATAAATAAATAATCTTTATAGTGTCGTGATTACCTAGTGTTTAAAACCTCGTCGCTCATGCACGAGGTTGTGGGTTAAAATACGGACAATACCAATGTGACATGGACCGACTCTGAGGGGCAATTCTCGTAATCTTAAGAACGTTCACAGACAGATCTCAGTGTCAATCCGTCAAAAATACCTAATTTCTCTACATTTTTGACATTTTGTTTGTCGCCGAGCTGAGACTGAGACTTGATTTTGAACGTTTTAATTTACTAGAATTGGCATTCTAATCTCTACAACTCAGTTACTTGGTAACACGATACCCCTTGGTAAGACTGATTGTCAGACTTTCGGGCTTCTGACTACCCGTAACGACTGTCAAAGATCTACGAATGACAGCCGGGACTAACGGCTTAACGTGCTTTCACCAATAGTTAGTTGTTGTTTTGTTGTCATCTGCCAGTTTCGTGGGCGCATCACAGATCAATGTCGTCAATCAATGTGTGTTGTCCTTGGTCCCTGGCCCTGACATCAAGCAATGAACAAAATTGTCAACATTTTATATGCTTGAGTACGAGGCTTTTGACTACGTTGTATTTTATGTCTTTTTTATTATTTTATTTGTAATGTGCGTTTTGTTTGTGCGGAATAAACTATTTTTTCTTTGTTAGTAGACCATCGGGATACATAATTAATCGCAATCTTTATTTCAGAAAACCCTTCAATGCCTTGGAAATATAATTGAAAACATTCTACCAAGCACAGTATTGCTACTAAAAAAGAATTTAACAGATTGTCTGTCAATCTACAAAACAAACCAAAATTATTTACTTACCATACAAACTAACTACAAAAAATGGTACAAGAAACTGGACCTGCAGAACATAAAAGAATGCATAGAAGAAAAGATAATAATTTCCGAGTTCTCCGACAATATTTCCGATGTTATCCACGCTTTGAAAGTGATGTCGGAAATAGTCGAAATTCCGACTGTTTTGGCCAGGGGTTGGACGAGATTGTTACTTAAAAATGTGACAGAAGTTGAATTAAAATGGGGTCGAATTTTTCTCTCAGATTTGCTCTCGGTGTCCGAAAAAGTTTTAACAGATCATGAATTTGAAGAAATTTTAGAAACCAATTTGGAGTTTGTCCAGAGTTATATTAACGTTTATTTTAAAAGGTTAATTTGTAATTGTAAGGCTTTTGTATTTAATGAAGAAAAATCTAGCTTACTCGTTGATATTGTTGAATGTTTCGCAAAAACTTTTATGGAGGATATGTTTCAAAATGTCTTGGATTTCGTTGAACGTGTAAGTACATACAGGGTGGCAGGGGCATCGACAAACTGTAACCATGAATTCAGCACATGATTCTAGACCCCCTAGTGTATAAAGGACTTTGAACGTCTGTAGTATACCACAGACGGCATTTTGTTCTTTTTTCAAAATGGCGGCAATGCGTGATGCCCATATAAATCGATATCGAAACAGAATTTATTTATTTAGGCAAACCAACTAAATACACACAAAGACATTCAAAGTACATATCATTTACAAATACAGTTGCACTGCATGCATCTTAATTAAAGGTAAGCACAGCACTTTATTAAAATCTCGCTATACAATAATAATTAACAAAAAGATGGATAACAATGTAATTAGAACTAATATCAATAATCTCTTATACTTAAAATCAATTTGAATTAGATAAGATTAAATAAGATGAATTAAATTTAATTGTATTAAATTAATATGATTGAATTAAATAACAAAAAAAAAAAAACACAAAATAAAAGAAAAAAAAGTTGAGCACAAATTTACATATAATTGAGCACAGCCCTTATAAACTTAGTAATGCTGCCTGAAAATATGTCGATGTCTCAATCGTGAAAAATGTTACACTTTCTGAGAATATAGGAAAGGGGGGCAATCTTTGAACGTTAATATCTTGGAAACGTGATGGTTTACGGGGTTTGGTCGTTTTCTGTTTGCATTAATGTCAGCTATATAAGATTCACGCATGGCCGCCATTTTGAAAAAAAAAAAACAAAATGGCGCGATAGAATCTGCTGTTTAATAAAAGAAAATATCAACGCATGAGGGAGGGGTTCAGAATCATGTCATGTACTGAATCCATGATAACAGGCTGCGCGTCGATGGCCCTGCCACCCTATACAACGTGTTTTTTTATATCCCATGACTCTAGGGGGTCATTATACTCATCATTATGAACAACTTTTACTATGGTACCAAACCCGAAATCGCGAAACAAAAATCTGGTGTTCCATACATTTTGACGAGTTATACGAGCATAAATGTAGGGAACAGCTGATTTTTTTTCGCGCTTTCAGGTATATGTATTGTATATCTTGAGTAAAGCCGTAAGTTAGCTGAATAAATCGCGACCTTATATCTTGTAAAAAATCCATGTTTTTTTTCCAGTTATGGCCCACATTTCTTCACCTCAGCACATTTGATGACCAGTTATCTGTACTTCTAAATCTTCTACGTTTGCCTGTGAGTGTGGGCTTGTATTTCCCAGCAGTGAACTGGGCCACCACTTTGCTGACGTCAGAGGGAACAAGTCAAGAAGATAGGATCAAATTGATTGGTGCTTTAACAGCTGGGGAGGAATATAGGTAAGAGGAAAAATCTTAAACTGATGTAGAAATCCGTCCTATAAAAATAAGCCTTCCGACCGATTTCGGTCACGGTGGCCAATCTCAACGGAGATTAGCCAGTTATGCAGGAGATAGTATAGTGCACAAAGTGTGTGCGCAAACCCAGGTACACTCTCTGTTCCTTTATATATACAGCATGGCGCTTTAATGGCGAAATTAGTTTAACACACGTATACGGTTTCGCGTTTTATTTTTATGAATATATTTTAATTTAATTAAACATTAATATTTATTTATTTACTAACAATTTTCCAAAATAGCATCTTAGAGCAACCTGACTTAAAGAACTGAAGCGCAGGGGTCATGTGCCGGGGTCACGGATCATAACATCGCATCAATGTAATTAAAACATATAACGTGCAAAGAGAAGACGAATTGAAGGAAAGAGAGAGAGCCCTATGTTGGCGACCGGCGCAGGTGGAAGTTTTCAAGTTACGATATTTTTTATGTTGTTATAATTTTTATGATTACTGGCCACTAGCCCTACCTGTGTGTTAAATTAATGTCGTCATTGTAGCGCCACGTTGTATATAAATATATTCCGCTATAAAAGCGGAAGCGCCGATCGCGAACGAACAAGAATCGCTGAGGCAAAACTCCTACGGAGCCCGAAGTCAACTTGCGGGCCGCAATGCCGAACACACCGGTGTAGATCTCCCGCCTACAGTACACCACTAAGGCGGAGAACATCGTGGAGTACGTGCGCCAGAAGACGAGGTACTCGCCGAGGGTGCAGTTACTGGAGTCGCACCGCAACGTCAACTTCAAGGCGTTCGTGGTGCGCGTAGCGTATTGTTATCTGCCCGTTGTCATGGTAGAAGACTTCTGGCCGCAGGACGTGGTGTTCCGTAACTTCCGCGGTCAAATACCACAGAACAGCACAAGAACAAGCTAGTGAAGTACTACTTACTAATAAAAATATGTATATTTAGGTTAAGGATCTATGACCCTGCGTCGCCTAAAATAAATGAATAAATAAAAATAATGGAATGGAATTGTAATCCGAGACTCGCGGGGAGAAATCACGCGTAGGACCAACGACTTTACGCGCTTTTCGAGGCACGGTAGTATCAGACCACCCACTTCCGAACTAAAAAACCAGTAACACTTTGCCCGACCTGAGAATCCAACCCACAGGACCCCACGCTCAGCAGCCGCGCTGGCGACCACTATACCAACGAGGACATTTTTTTTTATGACTTAAAATGATAAATGATTTTATTTTTGTAAGTAGGTTTGTGCAAACACATTTACACGTCAATCATATTTTTAAAAACTAAATGAGGTCGGCGTTTCCTATCTGACTACTCTGAGAAGAAAGGCCGAAACAAACTCAGAGGTCACAATTTCTAAAGTCCAGACATACATAATCTTGGTCAGATCATGTGAAGACCATGTAGATTGGTGTCTGAAACGGTCTTTTGAGGAAAGAACCACACAGATTGAGTGGACCTGTCCAGTCAGTGCACGCATTTGGCAGAAATCGTGCAGCTCAACTCAAAACTTAAGAGTTCAACGATTCAACGAACAATGCCTTACCTTCCAATCTGTTATCTTCTTTGTTCCCAGCGCCTACTACCGCGCCTTCGCTTCCTGCCTACCCGTTCGCCTCTCAGAGATGCAGGGGCGTTACATAGCGCCATTCAGAGCTCTGCTCGACACCCTAGCGGCTAATGGGGACATGACTCTGCTTGATATAGTCATCACTCTAGCTGCAGGTAAGTGCTGTCATCATCTGCCTAGCCTTTTCTGAACTATGTTGGGGTTGGCTTCCAGTCTAACCGGATACTGGTATTCATCTTATACCAGTATTTCTCCCCCTATTAGATATAACTAACAAATAACTTTCGAAATCACAGTCGGTTACACTAATATTATAAAGGCGATAGTTTGTGATTGTGTGTGTGTGTGTTTGTATGTATGTTTGTTACTTCTTCACGCTCAAACGGCTGGACCAATTTTGATGAAATTTGGCATGTACGTAGCTGACACCCCGGATTTAGGATACTACTACTTTTTATCCCGATATTCTCACGGGATCGAAACTTATGCAGGTGAAACCGCGGGGCGCAGCTAGTAATATTACAAATTTGAGAGTAACTCTGTGTGCACGTTACCTTTTCACGCCTAAATGGCTGAAAGGATTCCCATGGAACTTGGCAGACAGGTAGACCATGTCCTGCACCCTAATTGCGTGACACACGATCAATAGCAATTGACGGCACGCTTGGCGCAGTGCTTAAGCGATTGACTGCTGCGCTGCGTGTCGCGGGTTCGATTCCCGCACGGAAAAAATATTTGTATGACCTACAATTAGTTGTTCCAGTCTGGCTGTTTGTGTATGTGAGTGTCTGTAAACGCACCCACGACACAGGAGAAATGCCTAGTTTAGGGCAAAAAAAAAATGACCGTTCAACAACATTCATTGCGTTTACGTTGTTGAGCAGACACATGACACATTTTCTTGAACATATCAAGCAATGGATTAGCAATATCCTTCAAAATGGTTCAAATTGTGATTGATTGTGTGTTACGCAATTAGGGTGGTGGCTTAGGACATAGCATACTCTTCATCCCGGCAGTACGTCAAAGTCAAATCATTTATTTCAAATATGCACATAAGGCGCGGCGCCCACTATCGGTGGGCATCGGTGCGGCTCGGTACAGCTCGGGCGCCTTACGGCGGCTTCGGGCGCCTGAGATCTGCTTCGGGCGGCTTCGGGCTGCCTCGGCAGTCGTAAGTATACCTAAGGACGCCGAGGCTGTCTTCGGGTAGGTCGGGTGGCATTTTCGTGGCAGATACGTTGCCGAATAGTCATAACGTTCACCGCGAGCACCTCCATTAGCTTGGCAACACCCAGAGGAAAATAAAAGGCAACAGCCTCATTCAACACAATGTTAATTGTTTTTATGAATAAACTAAACTAAACATTAATTGCAAGCAAGATGAACAATGAGAAGTAAGTCCCAATCCAATATTATAAATACACACGCACTGTTTTCACGTATCGTTACGACTGCTCTGCGACGTGTCTGCCACCCGAACTATTCTTGGTTTTGCCGAAGCTACCCGAAACCAGCCTCGGCGTCCTTAGGTATGCTTACGACTGCCGAAGCAGCTCTCAGGCGCCCGAAGCCGCCCGAAGCAGCCCTCAGGCGCCCAAAGCCGCCGTAACGCGCTCTAGCTGTACCGAGCCGCACCGATGGCCACTGATAGTGGGCGCCGCGCCTAAAAGGCACTTTTAATAATAATATTTATTGAATCAAAGCCAACACGGACCAATTATAAAATAAACTAATACAAGGACAATTCAATTAAATTAAATACAATAAAATACAATTTAAATACAAAAATACAATACCATACAATTACAAGTCAAAACAATATTTACTTTTGAACGTCAAAAATTAAATAAAAATAAAATTGATTCTAGTCGCCCCTTCCAAAAGGTAGTTTTCGTAAGGAGGCAAGAAACGCCACCGTTACTCTTTTAAAATGTTTTACAATATTTTGCATAATAGGTAATAGGTAAAACGGGCTGGTGTCCGCAACTCCACGACAATGCGCGTATTTTGCGTACGGGTGGGAACATCGACTATTCGATCCACCCCAGCTCCTCAAGGAAGGCCAGCAACGCCTTGATGTTACTGACCGTCTCAGGTAGGGTACCTGGGTTACCGAAGTACTTTGCCCTGTACGTAGCGACCACCGGGCAGTTTAGCAGCACATGCGCCGCTGTCTCGTCATCCTCCATGCAGGCCCTGCACAGCGGACTGTCTGTTACTCCTATGACATAGAGGTGTTTGTTAAATGACCCATGGCCAGTTAAAGCTGCAGTAACTGTACGCAGCTTTAGTTTATTTAGACGGAGAACCTGTTTCGTGAGGCGGCCATCAATTGTGGGAAGTGCTTCCTTGGCCTGCCTGCATTCGCCTAGCTCCGTCCAAAGTTTGTCATGTTGGTCTCTGGTGCGTTTCCTTACCAGAGTACGTATGTATCCGAAGGGGAGTGGCACTATGGGCTCAGGTCCCACTGGTGCCATGCTCGAGCCCCTTCTGGCAAGTTCATCGGCTGCATCGTTACCTAGCGAACCGCTGTGTCCTTTGATCCATTGAATGGTTATGTTATTGAGGCTACCCACCTGGTTGAGGCGCTGGTGGCACTCGTATATTAGCCCAGAGTCTGCTGTATAGCTGTTCAGCGCTTGGAGAACAGCCATGCTGTCTGAGAGTATGCGGATGGAGTGTTCCTTTACTTCCCTGGCCATAATGGCTGAAGCAGCCAGGGAAATGCCCATGCATTCGGCCTGGAACACTGTGTTGTGGACCCCCAATGGTGTGGCTATGTGTATGTTGAAGTCCTCGGAGAAGATTCCAGCACCCGTACCACTACCTGTTTTGGATCCATCCGTGAAGATACGCAGTTCTGCAGGGCACAGCCCCTCGCATCGGCGATCCTCCTGAAGTTGGATCTTGTATTTTTTATCAAAGATAAATTGTTTGGGCACCCTATCGTTTATTGCCTTCGTAATGGGGAACTCCTTGTGGAGCCCCTCTAGCAACGTGGTGTGTGGTGTTTCACTCTTACCCCAGAGATTAAGTGTGTTTAGACGTACTGCCGCCATTGTCGCTTCCTGTTGTATGAATAGGTGGAGCGGTGGTAAACCTAGTATGGCTTCAACCGCTGCAGTCGGAGTAGTCCTCATGCAGCCCGTGGTCGCCATGCAGGCTAGTCTTTGCATGCGTTGCAGTTTGTTGGAGGCTGTAACCAGCTTGGTGCGGGGCCACCAGACCACGGCCCCGTAGGTGATCATGGGGCGGATCACTGCGGTGTATAGCCAAAGTATAATTTTAGGGGATAGGCCCCACTTCTTACCTATCATTCTTCTGCACTGCCAAAAGGTCATGCAGGCCCTGTTTAGTTTGTTGTCCAGATGACTACTCCAGTTTAACTTACTGTCTAGTATGACTCCGAGGTACTTGACTTCGCTGGTCAGCTGGAGTTCAGTATCGAACAGTTTTGGCAGGCGATAAGGGCCTAGTGCTCGTTTCTGGGTGAACATGACTAATTCAGTTTTAGTGGGGTTTACTGATAGGTCAAATTCCCTGCACCATCTTTCTACAATACGTAGCGCTTGCTGAGTCAGGTTGCAAATCGTGCCCGTCACCTTCCCCGAAACAAGGATTGCGAGGTCGTCGGCATAACCTACTGTGTAGTAGCGGCTGGCGTTGAGTTTGGTGATGAGGTCATTAATCACCAGGTTCCACAGGAGGGGAGACAGCACCCCCCCCTGGGGGCAGCCTCTGGCTATCATGGCCGACTGCTGTTCATCCTCAAGGCGAACCACTCGTTTGCTTAACATGTTCGTAATCCAGTCCGTTAGTACCTGTTCTACTACATGTCTGGAGAGGGCGCTGTTGATGCTGGAGAAGTTAGTTTTGTCGAAGGCTCCCTCGATGTCTATGAAAGTGCCCAGGCAGGTGCCCTTCTGATGGATCGCTTCCTCTATCTGGCTGACTACCAGATGGAGGGCGGATTCGGTCGACTTACCTGAGCTGTATGCATGTTGATTACCGTGTAGCGGTAAAGTTTTGAGAGCGCCATCCCTCAGTTCCCTATCACATAGCCTTTCCAGGGTCTTTAGTAAGAAAGAAGTTAGGCTGATTGGTCGGTGGGATTTGGCGTTTGTGTAATCACCCTTACCTGGCTTCGGGATGAATATAACTTTCACTTCCCTCCATCCTTTAGGAACGTATCTAAAGGCCAGGCACGCTCTCATTAGAGGCATCAGTCTTGATGCGACAGGGGTGCCACCCCACTGCAAAAGGGCGGGGAACACCCCGTCAGGACCAGCTGCCTTAAACGGGTGGAAGCTTCGGATGGCCCATTGGAGTTTCTCCAGCGTGACCACCCTGCTAGCATAGTGCCAGTCGTTAACAGATGGTGTTTGAATTACATCCTGCCAGTCGATCACCTGTGCGAAGGTACATCCCGGGAAGTGAGTTTCGATGAGGACGCGTCTCGTTTCTTCTGGCGAGGATGTTAGTGTGTTGTCAGGTTTCCGGAGGGTAGCGGGCCCAGACGTATGCTGTTGCGCTAGTATTTTCCTTACCCTGTTCGCTTGCTGACAAGATTCAATGTTACCGCAGAATTTGCGCCATCCCATGGTGCTCCTGAATCTGATGCATTTCTTGTACCTGGATTTGGCTGCGTAGTAGTTGTCCCAGTCCAAATCCGCACATGTATTCATGGCTCTATTTAAAGCTTTCCGTACCTTGCCGCGCTTACGCTCCAGCTCAGCGCCCCACCAGGGTTGTTTGCCCGGTGTACTGCGCGGGGTATACATTAATTATAAATAATAATAAATATTTTGCATACATTAATTATATAATTATATGTGAAGACGGTGCACCTAAAAATAAAATTACTATACCACAATAGGTAAAAGAATTAAAATGGATTAATGAAACCATGACATATAAATTAACTATGTGATAGATACATGGTGCTCACATATTTACAAACATTCTAAAAGTAGACGATTTTCATAAATAAATAAAGAGTAATAAGTCCGGGTGTGACTTTAAGTAATTACAGAATGTAAATCAATGTCAACAAAAAAATTACATTAGCAAAGATCTCCCCTGTCACTGTTTCCTGAATGTTGTCTTCTTTGACCAAACCTATCCACCACTTAGGTAATAGGTAATACGGGCTGGTGTCCACAACTCCACGACAATGCGCGTATTTTGCGTACGGGTGGGAAAATCGATTATTCGATTCACCCCATCTCCTCAACGAAGGCCAGCAACGCCTTGATGTTACTGACTGTCTCACGTAGGGTACCTGGGTTACCGAAGTACTTTGCCCTGTACGTGGCGACCACCGGGAAGTTTAGCAGCACATCCACCTACAAACGCCGCTAAGTCGTTACGCCAGCATTTCCTCAGTCTCCCTCGGCAACGACGCCCATCCTCTGGCTCCCACTGCGTGACGACTCTAGCCCATATGGATATAATCATGGATGATGATTAAATTATACTTTCTCAGGGGATGACACAAAAGGCTGGTGGGACCATGCGATAGACGCGTGCATGAGGGCTCTTGCAGCTAAGGAAGAAATCGGTGTCTTTGACGAAGCGTATAAAAGAGCTAAGGCTGGCGTCAACTTGGGCGTCTGCAATCGCATCTTTCTACCTTTACTTAGGTTGGTAAATCTTTCTACCTTTACTTAGGTTGGTAAAGCAGAGTTTACGCGCAATTAGCATATATACAACAGCCCGACATCAATCGCTGGGCAGTTTAACTTATGAGCATAGCTATTCACAACCACTCGATACGCTTCCGTACCGTATCAAACATCAATCTAATGTTATCGTAAGAGTCCTCTAAACGCTGTTCACGAGTCCAAAAGCCGAAAACTTTGTCAGTTTCAATCATATAGACGACCGCTTTTCTTCCGACAGCTGTAAGGCAAATCAGGTTGACGAAATGTGTCATTTTCGATACGATAGCATGTCGGATGGTGTGATAAATATCGATGTCACGTGATCAACTTTGAACGGTAATATCTCGGAAACGTGACAACTACGGCGTTTGGTTTTATTATGTTTTCTGTTTGTATTGATGTCAGCTATCGATTTATAAAGGCCTTATGCGTGGCAGCCTTTAAAAGAAAAATGGCGGAAAGGTAGTTATGTCACGGATATTCAAAGCTACGATTATGAATATAGGGGTTTATTTTAAGACTTATTTTTATTTATTTTCTCTTCCAGACATTCATCTCGCAAGTTCTGTGAGAGATACATATCCACAATAGTGACGGATTTGTTGAACATTCTCCGCGTGGGTTTCAAAGAGGCGATTAATAACGACACGTACAGGAAACGAGTCGTGTCTTATGCTATCTCTTTTAATATACTGAAGGTTGCGTTTGAAAAAGTAAGTATTTTATTATACTCTCTGTACTTTTTATGGCAACTGCCGTTGATCTCGTGGTCGCAAGCGCGACTGCTAAGCTGACTGACTGTCCGACCTGGGAATCGAACCCAGGACCCCATGTCCTGGGTTCGATTCCCAGGTTGGACAGTGTTATTGGGTTTTCGAAAATCTGTCATATGGAGGAATGAGGAAAATGTCGTGAGGAAAGCTTTGAGTATGAATGTCGATGGCTATAAGAGTAGGGGAAGACCAAAGAAACGATGGATGGACTGTGTGAATGATATTATTAGAAAGGGGGTGACTACATACTTCTAAATACTTGATATGGTTAGAAATGGCGTGACTACCGAGATGACGACTAATAGAGAAGTATGGAAGAAAAAGACATGTTGCGCCGACCACAGATAAATAAGGGATAAGGGCTGGAGAATGACGAGTCAGAAGCACAAAATCTGACAACCAGTCTCTTTATTCATACAATTATGGACCCTGTATAAAATTAATAATCAAAATATTACACCTAAAAGTATAAAATTAATTATCAAAATAAAATAAATGAAGGACACAAATTAACAATAAGCAATCTTTAAAATATGTTATTAACATTAAATTTTTATAGGTAATAATTATTTATAACATTTTATTTTATTGAGATCAGTCAGTAGGTGGTACATAATCATTATTTGGTAAGGTCAATTAAACATATATCTAACATATTATAAAATTTATCTATGTATGTATGAATGAAAATGTCTTATCTGTTTGTGTTCAAGAGATTTTTTTGTCTTGTATGCATTCGTTTATCGTGTAGTACTTTAAACGGTATGAAGCGACGCGCGCCTTACTTGTGGTTACTAAGTGTTGACACACGCTGTGAATGTGTGTGTAAGATTAGGAGCTCTAGGTACCGTGCGAAACAATGACGAAGTGAATCGGAAGTGTGTGTGCGTGTGTGTGTTATGCGCTGACGGTACTCGTCTCAGACTCGGGACCCCGTCAAGGACAAAGTTCCTTACACGAAACTCGCACGCACACACAACTATCGTATATAATGGAAAGAGACAGAGAGAGAAATTCGCATGGAGGGGACGTAACACTTTTTCAGCGTGAAAATTTCTACCAGTCAACTTCTAATGCAAGTCGCGTTAAAGAACTTCGATCCAAAAACAGCTGTTAATTCATAGTTTTAAAGTTTAAATTTGAGTGTATTATTTTGCAGATAACAACAGAAAGTTTGGAAAGCGGCGCTATAAATGAGAGTGCAGGCTCTCAGAAACCGTGGTACTTTCTAGAGCAGACGTGCAAGTACTGCGTCACTATAAGTGCCAATGTTAAGTGTCCGAGCGGAGCAAGCGACGAGTTGAAGGATACTTGTCTGTAAGTATCTGCAGAGGAAGTAAGAATGTGCTAGGTAGGGTACGGTTTTTGCAATTAGCAAGTCGGTATAAGGTTGTAAGATAACATACAGGATAAAATTAAAAACTTGCGCCAAATCGAAATAGTAGTAGCAGTAACTGTTACATAATCATTATAAACTAGCTTCTGACCGCGACATCGTCCGCGTGAAGTATCTTTAAAAAAAAAAATCTGAGAGAACCTACAAAGTATTAGAAAACTTAAAAAAAAGATGGATGAAATCGGTAAAATCGTTCTCAAGTTATGGCGTGACCAAGGGAAATAGGGATTCATTTTTATATCATTACTAGCGAAGTCGACGAAAAAACACACACACACGCACACACACTTCCGATTCACTTCTGCAAAAGCCCGCGACTTCGTCCGCGAGAAGCAAATTAAAAAAAAAAATCTTGAAAAAATCGTTTTTATTATCGCTTTAGATAGTGCTGTAGCGGTATCTACAACGCCACATGCGAACAACGCGTCATACTGACGTCACGCAAATCCTGCATCTCGCAAGCAGAGTTTACCGTACAATTAGCATAGCTATACAATTTCTCAATGTCAATCATTGGGCAATTGCCCGCCAGACATAACACCCGTCTGGTTGGAGGATCCTCCCTTTTCAATGGAGGATGAGTGAACTTTACACCCTGTTCCCCATACCTCCAAACTGGTGACCCCGAACATGAACGTCAGCGCAGCCTTCGTGCACCTACTTCAGCGTGACGTCATCATCATCATCACTCCCGCAAGCTTTAGCGGCGAAGTCACCCAGCCAGCCAGCATCCACGGCTTCAACGGGTATCCTGACCACCAGCATGCAGCAACCGCGCATACCTGGTCATCACCCTCAGCCTCATCAGCAACCTCGGCACAGCACACTGCACTTTCGGCCGGTCAACAAGCAGAGCACCCTCTCCTGGTCGACGCAGCAGCCAGCCTCAACCCGGCGCTGTACGACATCCGACGCACTGGAGTATAACGCAGCGCCATCCACCCCGACTCACTGGGGACATCTTCGCAGACAGTTCCGACTCACCGCGAACTATGCGCCACCCCGACTCACTGGGGCATCTCCGCAGACAGTTCCGACTCACCGTGAACTATGCGGCAACCGGTTCCGACTCACTGGAACCTCAGCTGGCCTGGCAAGCATCGCAAGATACAAGACTCAACCCACTATCGACCTCCGGTCTCCGGAGGGGACTGATGTAGCGGTATCTACAACGCCACATGCGAACAACGCGTCATACTGACGTCACGCAAATCCTGCATCTCGCAAGCAGAGTTTACCGTACAATTAGCATAGATACAATTTCTCAATGTCAATCATTGGGCAATTGCCCGCCAGACATAACACCCGTCTGGTTGGAGGATCCTCCCTTTTCAATGGAGGATGAGTGAACTTCACACCCTGTTCCTCATACCTCCAAACTGCAAACTAAGTTATTGCCTTCAGTAGACATTAATTATAAGCGATCAAAACTAATAATAAATTAAAGTGACAATTTGATCGCGCACCCGATAAGCAATCCATTGATCGCAGAGTTCACAACATGAAGAAAGTTGGCAACGCGTTGAACTAGCGTTGATTTACCATTTAGACCGTTGCTCCGAAAAAAGGGCGCGTGACGACATTGCCAAGTCGCTTGCCTATGCACACATAATATGTAAATCCCTTTCCTTAATGACATGCTCTAAATTTTCTTTATAACAAGTTGAATCAGAGGGGCAATTCCCGTAATTTTAAGAACGTTCAGATCTCAGTCTCAATCTGTCAAAAATACCTCAAATTTCCCTACATTTTGACAAGTTTTTGACATTTATTTGTCGCCGAGATGACACTGCGACTAGATTTTGAACGTTTTAAATTACGAGAATTGGCCTTCAGATGTTTTAATTTGGCGCACCTATTTAATGTCATTCTGTAGCTAACCATCCTGTCTGCGGAGTTTCGCTAATAAGAAAAAGTGCCGTTTTCCTTTACAGTTTGGAGAGCAATTGTGATTAAATAAATTACACAAAATATTCACTCGTAAAACAGTTGGTTGCAGTGCTCGTCATACAACTGCCTCACTACCGCCATCTGTCGTCGCAAACTGAACAAGAACCTGTCGGCTCGAGTATTCAACGTTCAGGCGTGGACTACTATAGTTGACAGAGATGCCGTGTACCCGTTCGAGTTGCAAGCGCATGCTAGGTATCGGGTATGTATCTACTTGGAAAAATATGTAGTTCAATATATTAGACTCGTCAAAACGAATCGTTTGACCCCAAACTCGAGGGGTTTAATAGTAACCTGATGTTCAGAGGGAGCGCATTCCAAAGAAATACCGCCTGGACAAAGAAAGAAAAATGAATGAAGCCAGAAAGGTCAAATCAAATCAAAATCAAGTCATTTATTCAAATTAGGCTGAGAATCAGCACTTTTCGAACGTCAAAATTACAAAAGATAGTCCCCCAAAAACGCCTGCCCTTCACCACTTCCTAGTGCTATCGCTGGGAAGAAGAAGTGGCGCAACAGACTCCCCAGCAGCACAGCTGTCGATTCAGTTAAAAAATACTTGATTGTATACAATACTAGGTGTTAAGTAATTAGCATTACAAGACACAGAACATAGAATTAAATTATTGGCTACATGTCAGGTGAGAAGGACATCGTAGAAGAGGATTGACAAATCAAAAGAAAAGATATGATATAATCTTTTCTTTAATAATTTTTCTCGAGCCTATTGCCATCTACCTGGCAAATTTCAGGCTCCGAGCTGCTGCTGAAAAATTCCAGATGGTTAAACCCAATAACACTGCCGGACCCGCAGTGGTGTAGCGTAGTGGGGGCGGGGGGGGGGGGGGGGGGGGCTCCCGGAGCGGCACTTTTTAGGGGGCGGCAAAATTTCACAGTAAATAATAAAATGTATTTTATTATTTACTCTTTTCTTACAGGGCAGTAAACCAGCTAAGAGGTCAGTGGACGCTATGGCCACCTCATCTTCCTTCACCGGCACGGTTCGAAGCAGACTGTTCTTAACAACGCTCTCAGAAAACCCACTGCAGTATGACATGATACCTGTCGACGGAGATGATGACGTAAGTACCTGCTATGCTGATATACAGAGTGGCGATTAGGTTATCACATTAAGTAGTTCAGCGGTCATTACAAGTTTTTAAAAGTCTGTTAAAATAATAAAATTTAAATTTTACAAAAAAAAAAAAAATTGCGTAAAAATTGTCATGAAATAAACCATCCTTGATAATACGAGTAAGTCACTAGACACGCGTGAGGCAATGGTATCAAGAATTCAACACAAACTTTATGTTATTGTTACTAAGTAAACACAAATGAATTTTAATATTGTTAGGTAAATACTGAAACGAAAAAAAAATCCGGCCAAGTGCGAGTCGGACTCGCGCACCGAGGGTTCCGTACAATTACAATTTATGACGTATTAAAAAAAAACTACCTACTAGATCTCGTTCAAACCAATTTTCGGTGGAAGTTTACATGGTAATGTACAATCGGCAAAAGAGATAAGTAACCAGGGCATCGGATATAGTTGAAGTTTAGTAAGAAACCGTTGGATATTTTTGAATGAAATTTAATTTGATAAATAAACTGTTTGTTTTCTATTAATGAAATTAAATTTCATTCGAAAATATCCATCGGTGTCTTGCCAAACTTCGACTATATCCGATGGCCCTGGTTACTTATCTCCTTTGGTGACCGTACATCATATATTTTTTTTTAGTTTTATCATTCCCTTATTTTAGAAGTTACAGGGGGGGGGGACACATTTTACCACTTTGAAAGTGTCTCTCGCGCAAAGTATTCCGTTTAGAAAAAAAATGATATTAGAAACCTCAATATCATTTTTGAAGACCTATCCATAGATAGAACCTACCCCACACGTATGTGTATGAAGAAAAATTTTTTTTTGAGGTCAGTTCTAAGTATGGGGAACCCCCAAAATTTATTGTTTTTTTTTTTCTATTTTTGAGTGAAATGCTTAATGCGGTTCACAGAAAGTTTCAACAGTATAGTTCTTATAGTTTCGGAAAAAAGTGGCTGTGACATACGGACGGACAGACAGACATGACGAATCCATAAGGGTTCCGTTTTAGCCATTTGGCTACGGAACCCTAAAAAGGTCCCCCGACTAAAATGTTAATTGTTATTAATTCTTTTAATTGTGTATGTTTAATATACGTTATGTAGAATACGTGGTTTCAATTCATGTGATAACTTAATCGCCACACTATATAATAAACTGCCTGCCTGCCAAGTACAGACGCCAGCAGGTCAAGTTACCCGAAACTGTCAAATTTTCCCTATCAACCTTGAACCTTAATGCTTTAGGGATAAAGTTGAAAATCTACTAAAGAAATTTGACTGATTTGAATTTTGAATAAAATAGGAAGAAGAAGACGACGCTTCCCTAGAATTTGAAGACAGCGTGCTCAATGCTCACGGTTGCTTGTCTACGCTCACGTCTCTGCTCGAGCACGCGAGCACGCTCGAGCATACCGAGTGGAAGACCACTGTAGTAGCCGCTTTGACTTCGGATATGACTATTAATGCGAAGTGGGTGTTGGCACAGGTACATCCTACTAATATTATAAACGCGAAAGTTTGGACGGATGGATGTTTGTTACTCTTTCACGCAAAAACTACTGAACGGATTTGGATGAAATTTGGCACACAGATGTTTTATAACCAGGATTAATATATAGGATACTTTTTATCCCGATATTCCTACGGGATCGAAACTTATGCGGGTGAAACCGCGGGGCGCAGCTAGTTGAACAATAAAATTTATAGTGGGTCAAATTAAATTAGCTAGCGAAACTTCGCAGACGTGATGGGTATCGATATCTTAACAAGATCAAACGAAAAAGAAATTGTTTTGATGATGTTTTTATTAGGAGCATCAACTGCAGCTTGTGCACTTAAGAAACAGCTTTTTTCGTCAACTTTACAGACGTTACTACAAGAAACATTGTCAAAACATAAGTCTATTTCCTATGATGCTGGTATACTGTCAAAAAGAAGGAAAGACATGATATTAAATGTCCCTAGGACAAGGACTTTATTTGCCAGTATGCAATTTAGCAAACGATCTGCAGCGCTTTATAATAAAATCAATAAATACATCTACATTTATCCCAAAAACTACTATGACAGTAAAAAAGTAATAATGGAATGGATACAAACGATTACCTACAATGATACCGAAACACTACTGAAACCTTGACACATACACACACTCACACTCTCTCTCTCACCCACTAACTTACACCCACTCATACACATCTGATTTAATGTAAATTAGTCTTAATTTATGTATTTTTAGTATAATAATAATGCGTTGTGCTTTTTTTTTTTTGCATAACATGACTTCTTATGGAAGAGCGGACTCTCCTAACACAGGCACTATCTGCCTAAAAGGAGGATCCAATCACAAAAAAATGTTAAAACCTAAACTTGTTCTACCAATAAACCATTTTATTTTATGTTTTAATTTATTTAACCATTGTATAACCAGTATGAGAGTTTTTCACCTTACGCTCATGTGAATGTAGCGAAATGGCCAAGCCATATATTTTGACTAAGGTGTAGAGTTTGCGAAGTTAGGCCTTGTAGAGTTAGGGCGTGTAAAGTTAGAGGCTTGGCTCTACATGAGATCTGATTACTTTTTGACAGTGCGAGCTACATGGTCTCGTCTTGGCAACATTTAACATTCATTTTCCTGCCCTTATTCCATGTTACTTGTGGTCGGCGCAACACGTTTTCTTCTTCCATTCTCCCCTGTCAACCGTCACGCTATCATTCACTCCCTTCTCTTTCATATCATTCCTCACACAATCCATCCATCTTTTCTTCGGCCTTCCTCTCCCTCTCTTGGCAACATGGCAACATTTAACAACTCTTGGCAACATTTAACATGAAATGTTTTTGTTTTTGTGTTTTTGTTTTCTCAACTCATACTTCAAGTAATACTCAATACTTTTATTGCATTCCACATGTAGGTCTGTATTCTTAGGTGGTAAACTTATAACAGCACCAGCGGTCGTTGACCACCCAAAAAGATTATAGCGTACAAACTTTTTTATTTAGTCGCGTTTACATATCGATACCCATCACTTCTGCGGAGTTTCGCTAGCTAATTTAATCTGTCCCTGTATATCTTAAGAACTTACTAGTATAATCTGCATTCGCGACTTATTTGCCAAAAATGTAGACACACATGAGTTTATGGAAAAATCACAAGCTCACGCTACTTGTCTTCACGCACACATTCACAGCGTGTTTAAACTTGTTAACCACAAGTAAAGCGCGTTTCGCTTCGGGAGATAAAACTACTATAGCCGTGTAAATATCGTACTGCTCGGTGTTAACGTAAGCTAACTGTTATTTCAATATTACAGGCTATATGCAATGCTGTGGAAGAGCTAAAACCGCACAGTAGCGCCCTCTGTCCCGCGCTGTTACAACTAATAGCAGATACACCCACTACTAACAACGGAAAACCCGTACTGAACAACCTACATATTGATATTGTAAGTACACATATATTTATTTGCTTCTAGGTAGTTGTCCCTGTATATCTTAAGAACTCACTAGTATAATCTGCATTCGCGACTTATTTGCCAAAAATACACAATGGCTATACAATGGCTTAAGTTAATACATGTAAATCGAAATCGTATGAGATGTTCAGGTGCTCCACAGCAGTTATATAACGTTAGAAAACATTGTCTAGCACGATAACATTTTATAACAGTGTGTAACATTTTGCTACAACATCACTGGTTCAACTCGTTGTGTAACATTCTGTAACCATCAGTTTGGGTCTGTCTTTCGAGGAAGCTAGTAATGGCTCTAAATGGAGGAAGTGCTCATTGGTTTGGCTTTTATTTTTGTTGGAAAAAAAACAAAAGCAAAGGCGCTCTTACTGGATGCATCGAACTCTGAAAGCGAGAGAACAGAGAGCATTTTGTTACGTGAAGTTTTATAACATCACTAGTAATTTATAACTTTTGTTACAATTTCTTTAAAAAAGTTAGACAACAATTGTTATGCAACATTCTCTAACGTTATATAACTGCTGCGTGGGAGCACCTTTAGAAATAATCACTCTGAAAGTTTAAAGTAATCAAACATCTAAGATGATGATTTTTTGAACTTGCTTACATCTAACAAGATGTAAGCAAGTTCAAAAAATATGGATGTCACGTGATCAACTTTTCTTTTTTTTTTGTACTTTGAACTTAATACCTCGGAAACGTGACACTACGGGGTTTGGTCCTATTATGTTTTCTGTTTGCATTGATGTCAGCTATTAATTTATATAAACTGCATTCGCGATTTATTCGCCAAAAATGTAAACAAATATGAGTTTATGGAAAAATAATTGCCAATTTCCATTAAAATAAAGTTGATATTTGTTGAACTTGAAATAACATCAATTTTAAGCATAAATCTGACTAGGTTTTATGCGTGGCCGTCATGATGACAAAATGGCGGACAGTTATGTATGCCATGGACCTTCAAAACTCTTTCGTTTCTACGCTATAAAAGGCTACTTTACATACCTAGTATTGTATACAATCAAGTATTTTGTAATTGAACAGACAGCTGTGCTGCTGGGGAGTTTGTTGAGCCACTTCTTCTTCCCAGCGAAAGCACTAGGATGTGGTGAAGGGCGGGCGTTTAGGGGGACTGTCTTTTTTAATTTTAACGCTCGAAAAGTGCTGATTCTCAGCCTAATTTGAATAAATGACTTTTGATTTTGCTAATTTAAAAAAATATACAAACTATAACGCGAAGCTATTTCTAACCGCCCCCGCCACAGTCCACGCGTTTCTGGCGGAAACGCCTCTCGTTCCCGCCCGCCAATGAGAGCGAGTCGAAGCTTCTAGAACATTCTAGAAGACAATTTGACAAGAGTCGTGTGACGTCCGTCAACTGGGCTGCTGCGCACCGAAAGTGTCCAATATTTTACGAATCATTATCTTCGCCCCAAACCCTATCTTAATATATTATTCTGTACGTGTGTTTGTCACCTAACTCCTCCTAAACGGCTGGACCGATTTGGATGAAATTTTGTGTGTATATTTCAATGGGTTCCTGGGTGGTTTGAAAACACAATTGGACCCGGTAGGTGGCGCTGCTTTTCCGGGCAGGATGACGGAATGGTCCGCTAGTTGTCTAATAAATACATCATTGTGCGTATATTAAAAAACCCATTTTTGTTCCTTTTCAGATATCAACTATTACAAAATGGAATATAACAGAATTGTCTCATGATCCTAATATGAATACCGCTACAGAATATTTAATTAATACTTGTATGGCATTCATGGATCAACCTAACATTCATAAACGACTTTTAAATACTTTGAATGACTTGTTGCATTTGTATGGGAACATGGTCACAGTTAAATGGAGTCTATTTCAAGATTATTGTACAGGTAAGATTTTTTTTTTCTTATACCTAGTATTTTTATTTTATTTTATTTGGGAAAACATCGTATATTACATCTAGATACACCGTATACTATAAGTAAATCTACAATCCACTACGTTCCCACATGTCACTAGCTTATATTAGACACAGTTTTGGTATAATTAAATAAAGTCAATATACAGGGTGACAGGGAAACTCGACATATTCCTTGGAAAGGGTTATACTAGAGGTCATTAGCAACAAATTTAGTCTAGTGAACTAGGGGCAAAGCTGGAAGGCTGGATATCACATCGGCAGCTTCCAAGCTCCGGTCTGTTACAAGAAATTCCTGATGGACAAAGTCGATAACACTTTGTCCGACCCCAGGACCCCACGCTCAGCAGTCGCGCTTGCGACAACGAGACCAACGGGCGGTGTCATTGACACAAAAATACAGTTAATTCAGAAAATCCTTTCAGTACATGCGTGTGTGTTAAAAGCTACATTTCTTACATTACAGACCTACCAAAAGACTTACTCCCGCTACTACCAATATTCGAACGCTTACTCAAAAATGGCGTGGCACTGCCAGATCTTTTGACAGCCATATTTGCCAACCCCGATGCCACATACTGGACTGGCAACTCGAAACTGGCAGAAGTATGCGGTCTAGCATTCTCTCTGGCGGATTCTGGCACAAGAAAAGGGTATCTGGCAAAATTCTGGCAAATTTTGAGCGCTGTGAGGGGTAATAAAGTTAACAGCTATGTGAAGATGTTGTTTTACGCTCAGAAAAGTTGTAAAGAGTGCTGCGATTTTATTCAATTGAAGTAAGTATCATCATCTGCCTAGCCTTTTCCCAACTATGTTGGGGTCGGCTTCCAGTCTAACCGGATGCAACTGAATACCAGTATTTTACATGTAGCGACTGCCTATCTGACCTCCACAACCCAGTTACTGGGTAATACGATACCCCTTGATAAGACTGGTTGTTAAACTTTCTACTGGTTGTAACGACTGTCAAAGATCCACGAATGACAGTCGACGAATGAGTATACCAGTGTCTGTACCTACTTATTTTAATTCAATTCATCAAATTTTCAGAATTATAACAGACCTAGCCCCAAAAGTAGAAAAATCGAAATGCCTGACAATAATATCTACATATTTGGAAAATTCGACGGAATTTGACGATTATTACGCCGACATGTTTCAAATTATATCGCTGAGTGAGCTATTTGATAGCGAACTAAGAGTTGAAGCTATGAAAATAGCCCGGAGTAGCCTGAAACTGATGGATGGAGCAATGAAGAGCGATATTCTGCATGGTGTCGAACAAAATTGTAGGAGTTCGTCTGTGCGAGTGAGGAACGAAGCCTTTGGTGTATTTTTGACGGCTTTTCAAGGTATGTAAGACGTTTTCATGATTTTTATATCAATATCTTAGTAATACTTATAATGTGTTCGTAGTACTTGACACAGTTTAAACGGAGGCTAGATATTTTTGAAGTGAAAACTTCTTTAGCGGCGTTGTGCACTTTTGTTGTGATGGGTAAAAAATGTTAAACTCGCCTCAGGACACGTGACCTGATCTAAAATTCGTAAGACGGAGCTCGCATCAGGACACGTGACCTAATCGAAAATTCGTAAGACGGAGGGAGAGTAGACCGCATTCCAAAATATCAAAAATGCACAAAGTTAATATTCAAGTTTTCACTTCTGCCGGCGCTCCCGGAGTGCAACCCGTTTTTTTTAATAAAAAATTCTACTATATTGACGAATTCTTTTTTGACAAAATGTAATAAACTAGACTAGATGATCATTATTTATTTATGCTTGCAAATTCAAAAACTTGACTTACCTATTAATTGTGTTCTGAATATTTATTATAATAATTAATGGAAATCTCTAAATGATTATTATAAAAATTGATTGTATTCTAAATATTGAAATTTTTGTTCATTTGTATGTAATATCGATTTAAAATTCTTATATTGTTAAATAATGTATGCTCTAATGGGTAGATTTTTGAGTGACCATAACCTAACTATAACACCTACTGTATCACCATAAGTCACACTAATAAATACTTTGAATTTTGACTTTAAATACCCCCACGTCATTATTATGTTGCATGCACCCCTTTTTTTTTTTTGGATGGGAAATCATCAAATGACCCCTCCCGCTCTGGGTGGAGCGGAAGGGAGTGTCAGACTCTTACTGACTAAAACCCACCCGTGTTCCTTCCTTAGCCCTTTCTGTTCCAGGGCAGCGGTAACCCTTTCGGACGATCCCGCTGCCCTATGATTCATGCCTTAAATATTCAACGTCGCATATTAAAATAAGGTCCAAAGTCTGCAGTATTTTGCGCGTGTTACATTGCGCACTACCGCAAACAGCAAATTTTCACACCAGCAATTATTTTGTGCAATATTACTTAGTTTAATGAACAGAATGTGTATTTGACGGCTATGTGATGGGTCTTTTTACACCCTGTATTAACTCCTTACAATTTCAGGTCTATTTAAACGCGAGAACCATAATCCTTTTAAAAGAAGAGCGGTGGACAGTAGTCCTATTCTAGACAACATTGAATCACAAAGTGCTTATGAAAACCTTGTTGTAAAGAAAATATTTGATGGTATGTTTGATCTTGACGAGGCGGTCTCCAAAATGATGTCAGATGGTGTTGAGGAGTGTCTTTCCAAGGATATTAATATGAGGTAAGCATAACACAGAGGGGAAGTTCTCGTAATTTTAAGAACGTTCACAGTCTGATCTCAGTCTCAATCTGTCAAAAATACCTCTATTCTCGCTACATTTTTGACAAAGTTTTGACATTGTGTGTCACAAGTCCTTGTTTGTCGAAATGCATGAACCGATTTTAATCACACTTCATACGCATAAGCAGGATAATACGAGTAGGTCTAAAAAGTTAGTAAAGAACATTTTTGAAATGTCTTATTTAAAAAAAGATAATTGGAAATCTCTGTTTCTATGGAAAATTTAAAATCGGTCGAATTTAGCAGTAACACTATTTTTCGAAAATGTTCTCAATTAACTTTTTAGACCTATATGCTTATGCATAGGAAGTTTCATTAAAATCGGTTCATGCATTTCGAAAAACAAGCTCCTGAAAGTTTTTATGAAATGCCGTACGTTGTAAACGCTCTTAATGCTTTATCGATAAAGTTGAAAATCTATTAAAGAAATTTGACAGATTGTAGTAGCTTGATGTGCTGGCATCTGTACCGGCTGGTGTCTGTTTAAGTACACCTCTCCCCAACCCTTCAGGGAAACAAGGCGTGATGTTATATATGTTATATGTTTACAGGTTCGCGGAGCTATTCTATATAATAGTATATCAATGCAGTTTGTCTACAAATAATAACTTCGAGTTGTCCAACTGTGGTTCAAAGCTATTGGCGCTACTGTTCAGTGATTTAAGAAGCCAAGACGCATTCAAAGTCATTCAGTTAAGAGACGAGGGTTTGCCGCAAAGGTTAGTAGTTTTCTGTTATAATTATAATAACTTTTACATGTAATTCATTTTGTTATGATGGTTGTTATGCAGTGCGAGCAACATAGTAATTATGCTGTAGTATACGCCGTGTTCCGGAAGATACACATAAACGTCGTTCAGACCACAGAAATAAGCATTTTTCATTATGGACACATTAATTAATCCTTATTTTTTGTTAATTTTCATGCAAACTAAATACCTTGACGTAAATCACCCAGTATGCATGCCTCTTTATCTCTTTATCCGAAGCATTTGATAGATTTATAATTTTAATTGCACTAAGCGGCAACATAGGCCAAATTAAGACCCTTTCTTACTGCATAGATCAATTAAATTTCATTAAATTAAATTACAAATATGTTTGTAACGAAGCCTTTTTAAGTACTACTTCCATTGTTAGATTTGATTTGGAAAAGCTATAGAAGCGTTTGCCAAAGTTTATGGATAACGTAAAGAACACGGTGTATAGTAACTTGGTATGAATGTCCTTAGAATTTACTTTTTTTTCTCTGTATTTTTTACGTGGAGACCTGTAATTAGCTTTCAGACTAATGTACTGAACTTGATTTGTTTGATGTTGAAAAAAAAAACAAAATGACGCGTCACGGATCTTCAAAGCCCTTTCTGCCGTATGCTATAAAAATAAATAAATAAATCTTTTTTCCAAAAAAAAAAACAGCCGACTTCCATAAAAACACTACAAAGTGAAAAATAACTTTAATTTCGGAAGTCGGTGTCTTTGGTTTTTGTATTTCGTTTTTCGCCACCGAATTCCGAAACTAAAGTTATTTTTCACTTTGTACTGTTTTTATGGTAGTCGGTTGTTTTTTTTTTTTGTAAAAAATATTTAATTTTTTCACTTTTTTGTTGTGATATTTTTGTTGATTTTTCAAAAACCGCTTGTTCGATTTCGATAAAATTTACATGGGACCATTTGAGAAGTAAGGGTATATATACTTCTCAAATGGTCCCATGAAAATTTTCCAACAGAATTTTTCAAATCGGTTGGCAAACGGCGGAGTTATGCGCGAAAAGAACCTCCTCCTTTTGTTAGAAGTCTGTTAATAAAAACTGACTTGCAGTTGTTATAAAATTGGTCGCTTCGCCGCCACTCCGTCGGTTGCGCCGACCTTCACAGACTGACTTCACTTTATTTTTATTTTTTTACTAGCCATTAATGTCCCATTGCTGGGCAAAAGCCTCCCTACTCTCCTTCCACCTCTCTCTGTCCAGAGCTGCCAAGGTCCAATCTTTATTAAAGGAGTTCAGCTCATCAGTCATCACTGACTTTATTATGATATTATTTTGCAGCGTCCTAAGAGCTTATGAAAGCATTTCTGTGAGAACTAAAACAATGGCAAGAACGGTTCTGAGATCTGGTGTGACATACAGACAGAGAATTAATAAAGGTAAGAATCAAAAAAACATGTATTATATGTACAAATATCCCAAGAAAAGTATGCGCTTCGGGAATCATCGTCTATCGCCGGAATAACGAACGCGCGATGATGAGATCTAATATAGAGCTGTTACACTTACAACCCTGAAAATCATATGACTATCCTATTCCCGACTACGATGGGGTCGGCTTCCAGTCTTACTAAATGCAGCTGAATACCAGTATTTTACATGGACACTGCCTATGTGACCAAATACTTGCCTATTTTGTATTACCAATACAAAATTATAGATTAACATACATAACAACTCTTCATAACTTTTGAATGACCAGAGTAGGTGCCCCGACAGCGAGATAAATACTGACTAGATACATTTAATATTTGTCTCTGTAAGGGGTTACTCTGTGGCGCTATGTTCGTGCTAATTCGGAAACACGAAATTTACCGAAGCGCATACTTTTTTTGGTTAAACTGTATACACTTTTGAAATCTCACAATGATAAATTAATTAATTAATTATTTTTTTTGATATATCATTGTAAGCATGATAGTAAAAAATATATATTATTTATTTATTATTTAATTTTCGTATATATTATTTAATTTTCTCAAGGTTTTAATGTTTTTTGCAAAATAAATATATATATATATATTTTTAAAATAAAAAATGACTTGTGGTTTTAGCTCCAGCACGACGAGAAATTAATGTACAAATGGCTATAACAGACATTTTAGACGTATTTCTACAACTTTCTAAGGTAAGACCATTAATCTACTTGCTTATACCCGCGGGTTCGCCCGGGTCAAGGTCGGATCGGTGACCTCCATTTTTTTTCCCGGGGAAAATCCTCATGGAAGTCCGCCACCCTGTGGTAGGCGGAGGGGTCTGTCAGACTCTTACCGACTAAAAACCACCGCGGCGTTCCATCTCACACCTACGCCGGGGGTCGCGGGAACGTGCGATCCTTCCGCAACCCCCGACTGGTGCTGGTGCAGTGATCTCCAAGATCAACTTAAAAAGTACATATGAGTTGAAAGTCACATGGGTTCTTGTCCGAATTGAGCACACAACCTCATGCATGAGAACCGGGGCCTTAACCACTGGGCCATCACGACATTTTTCCCAACTATGCTGGGATCGGCTTCCAGTAGAACTGGACGCAGCTGAGCTGGAGCGACTGCCTATCTGACATCAGGCGTGGTCGCAGCCCAAGATTTTGAGGGGGGTCACCAAGTAGTAAGTTAGTAGCTTAAGTTAGTACGGCAAGGAGATCATGCAGACTCTCGACAGCTTGAATGCCCCCCCCCCCCCCCCCCCTCGCACCTGCGCTGTGACCTCTACAATCCAGTTACTGGGTAATACGTACCCCTTAGCAAGACTGGTTGCCTGACTTTAGGGGTTCTGACTACCCGTGACGATCGATAAAGATCTACGCATGCTAGCTGGAACCATTAACGAGCTTTCCGAGACACGGAGGGGTCTCAATATTTAATGGATCACCCATCCACGAACCGGCCGCGGCATGCGTACTGTACTAAGGGTTTTTTTTTGCAGACAAATTCTCTGGTATGTCAAGAGCTATGCGTTCAAATGATGAAATGCTTGCAAGGCACGGGTCGTCGGTTCGACCTGGATTCGGTCATAGCTAAACAGCTGTTTGACATCATCAAGAGGGACCCGTTCTGCCTTACTCCCTTAGTGTTAGATGCTTGCAGGATCTTTGTTAAGGATATAAGCAGTATAGCAGGGTAAGTGGTGTTAGCAAATATGATATCAGAGGGGCAATTATCGTAATTTTAAAAACGTTCACAGTCTGATCTCAGTCTCAATCTGTAAAAATCACGTCTAATTTCCCTACATTTTTGACAAGTTTTTGACATTGTCGCTGAGAAGAGATTGCGACTAGATTTTGAACGTTTTTAATTACGAGAATTGACCTTCTGATGAATGAATTGCGAGAATGGTTCACTAGAGTGAATATTAATTTTCGTTTTATTCCAATTTCAAATCATGCCGGCTGACTTTTTACCGTCTGAACAAACATAACGAAAAAAAAAAGGAATAAATCGACAAATAATATAAAACCTAAAGGCACACTTCTCTACGCGCGGAAATTATCAATAAATTCATAGCGACATTCAATCATTTGATGATTGAAGCCAACGGCTGGCTTCAATCAAAGAATTGAATGTAAAAAAAGAGATATTCATTTTAAACTAGCTGCACCCCGCGGTTTCACCCGCATAAGTTTCGATCCCGTGGGAATTTCGGGATAAAAAGTATCCTATGTGTTTATCCTGGTTATAAACCATCTGTGTGCCAAATTTTATCCAAATCCGTTCAGTAGTTTTAGCGTGAAAGAGTAAAAAACATCCATACAAACATTTGCGTTCATAATATTAGTAGGATTTTGTGAAAAAAAAAAGGAAACTGTGCCATGTGCTTATTTTCTTTCATTTCATTTTCATTCATTCTACTCCGTTCACCCTTCATATCCTTGTCCAGACGGTAGAAAAGTCAGCCTGAATGTGTCAAAATAACTTGCCCGCAGCTTCATCCGTGTAGAGGCCGGCTATTATCCTTCCCCAGGATGACATCTATCTCCTTGTCTAATTTTGTCGAAATATGTATAGTGCAATGATTTAATATCACGCTACGACGACGTTTAGGAGCCAACCAAAAAGTGTGAAATAAAACATTTTGATTCTGTAATGTCATCTTTTCAATTCCAGATTTACCGAATCAGTGAAAGCATTGAAGCGAGCTATATCCAACAGTGAAGGGTACCTGTATACTAACATATTATATGAAGACCTGCAACTCAGGAGTGGGGATAGAAACCAATTTATATTTAGGTAAGTCCGTATTCCTTTGTCCTTAATAGGACTCTTCTAAACATCGTCACAACGGTTTTGCGCTGCCTTATCGGGATTTACATTACGGTGTTGTGTCGTGACGTGTCACCTTCTGACGCAGTTTTAGCCAATCAAAACTCGTTGTGATTTGACGTAGTATTGAACAGATTCGTTTGATTGGTGTATTCCGCGTCACGACACAACACAACACAGAAAGGTGCCGATGGCTTTATTTATCATCATCTGCCCAGCTTTTTGTCCAACTATGTTGGGGTCGGGTTCCAGTCTTAGTCAAAGTCAAATAATTTCTTTCAAATAGGAACATAAAAGGCACTTTTGAACGTCAAAAATTACATTAAACTAGAAATGTTTCTAGTCGCCCCTTCTAAAAGGTAACTCTCGTGTGGAGAATCGAGAAACTACACCGTTACTCTTTCAAAATGTTTTACAAGGTTTTACGAGTATATACATTCATTATATTAAGCGATTGACTGCTGCGCTGCGTGTCGCGGGTTCGATTCCCGCACGGAACAAATATTTGTATGACCTACATGTATTTGTTCCGAGTCTGGGTGTTTTTCTATCTATAATATGTACGTATTTACAAAAAAAAAATTGTATATAAGTAGTTTATCAGCCATCTTGTTACCATAACACAAGCATTAGGTTGCTTAGCTTGGGACAAATGGTGCTGTGTGAAATGTCCAGGGATATTATTATTATTATATAATTATATGTGAAGACGATCTAGAATAATATTACTATACCACAAAAGGAAAAAATAAAGCAACGGCAGGTAAATCAATATTACGTGACAGATACATGGTGCTCACGTATTTACAAATATTGTAAAAGTAGATGATTTTCATAGAATTTTAACAAGTGAAAAAGAATATCGGCACAATTAAATTAGCAACCTGACAGGATGCAGTTGAATACCAGTATTTTGCTTGGAGCGACTGCCTATCACTCAGCGTGCTATGGAGTTTCTCTAAACTATAATTAATATATAATTAATATATTACATAATTTGCACGCTTGCTTGCAGGCCGAATACAATGACTTTTAGGCTATAAGATCTTCCTTGTAAAAATGTATTTCTTGCAAATAAATATTATTATTATTATAAAATCAGAAACGAAATTATCCAGAAAAGAACCGGAGTTACCGACATAGCTTGCAGAGTAAGCAAACTGAAGTGGCAGTGGGCTGGCCATGGTTGTCGGAGAACCGACCGATGGAGCAGACGAGTCCAGGGGGTCTACTCCGAAGTGCAAATTGCGAATGTTCGGATCGGACCGACACATGGCCGAACCGAATATTATTGAAAAATGCGAAAAAAGTTCGTATCGGCTCAGTTTGGTCGGGACCATAGTAAATATGCGAAAGAGTGTAGGAGTGTAGGATCGGAACCGGCCGAACCAATTAGTAACTTCGTAGCAGGAAACGGAAGAACATTCGGCCGATACTACTTTGGAGTAGACCTCCTGGAGACTTCGTATCGGCAAGCGTAGTGTGGGACGCCCCCTGCTAGATGGACGGACGACCTTAAGAAGGTGGCTGGTACAGACTAGATGCGGAAGGCGGAGGACAGGGTGTTGTGGCGCAGCCTGGGAGATGCCTATGTTGGGGCTGTGACCTCGTCCCGGTTTATAATAAAATTGACAACACCTACTTGCGTCGGCTGCTGTCGTAGAACTAACGCGCGCGTTAGTTCTACGACAGCAGCCGACCGGCCGGCGGCGCTGGCGCGCGTGAAAGAGACACCTTGACGGTGTCTGCTATCTTCCTCCTCCCGTATCTCGCTCATGCAATGTTGGGGCGCTTGTGCGCGCCAACACCTATGTCCAGCAGTGGACTGCGATAGGCTGAGTTTACTGCCTATAACCCTTGGTAAGACTGGTTTTCAGACACTGTGGGTTTCTGACTACCTTACCGTTCTGATTAAAAGAGTCATATTACATTAGCAAGCGAAACTTCACAGACCCTATGGGTATTGTACAAATGACTAACCGTGGAGTTTCTTGCCGGCTCTTCTTCTTAAAAGGAAACGGCCGATTGGAACCGTGCACCTAGCTTCTGGTATTTCAGAAGGGCCCAAGTAGGTTTATGTGAAATAAAATATTTTAAAATTAATGGAATGTAAAAATAAGGAACCGGAATTTATGAACTGATATTTCGTAACAACATTACTATATTACTTGACATATCAGTTCAAAAAATGCCAAGACGTCTGTGGAGTTTCGCTAGCTAATTAAAAGACAATGACCAAAATTCGTACCAAAAAGTCTCATGCATCAAGATCAAAATATTACAGTCATTATTTTAATAATTTTTACAACATTACGCGTCGGGATTTGATTTTTGAACTGGGAATTTAATTTAAAGTAAAAAAGTGTTGATATTGCTGTATTCCCTTTACATGACGTTCCGTTTCAAAATGATTTTGGCAAGTGTCATGATCACGTCTTTCAAAAAACATGTAAAAAAATTATACATTTCCGATTCTACATTAATTAAAAATAACTAGAATAAATAAGAATAGAATTTTTATTTAAACGATTATCATTTTTTTAGAGCAATAATGGCTGTTCGTGTATGACATGTCAAACAAAATAAAGTACTTAGTTTTTAGATTATTTCGATTTTTTTGAAAAATTCGGTTTTGTTTCCCAAAAATAACTTTTGTAGGAGTTAATATGGTAAGAATATTCTATACACACGAACAACACGAACTTCAAGTCGTTCGTGGTGCGTGTTCCGACAAATCATCTCGAGAAGTTCCTCAAGGAAGAGTTCTGGGCCGAAGGGTGTTGTGTACCGCCGGTTTCGTGGCCGGCTACATGACACCAGTCAGCGAAACACGACGCAATCACTTCGTGTGCGTTAGTTAGTTTTTAGTGTGGTTATAATGTTGTATTATGTATTTATAGTATTTTTAAGTTATATTAATATTGTATTGTATGTGTTTTATATGGGCCTTGATGCCTAAAATAAATGGATAAATAAATAAAAAACAAAGTTTGACTTTGATGCAGCATGGCACGGGAGTACAAACATCCATGAGCATTGTCCTTTGACCCTGTATACTTATTATTGTTACAGTACGTTTAAAGAAGATTCGGATGCCGCGATGAGAGATGAAGAATTTACATTACAAGGTAATCTTAAATTAACTTGGGCGAATATAAGTCTCTTTTATAGGGTTCCGTACCCAAAGGGTAAAAATGGGACCCTATTACTAAGACTTCGCTGTCTGTCCGTCCGTCTGTCTGTCACCAGGCTGTATCTCAAGAACCGCGATAGCTAGACGGTTAAAATTTTCACAAATTATGTATTTCTATTGCCGCTATAACAACAAATACTAAAAACCAAATAAAATAAATATTTAAGGGGGCTCCCATACAACAGACGTGATTTTTATAGATAACTAGCTTCTGCCCGCGACTTCGTACGCGAATCCATTCTAGCCCCTTTCTCGTTCCGATAGGAATTTCGGTAAGAGTTTGAACTGTGCGTTGATATGTCAGCCAATAAATCAATCAAAACCGATGGAGGATTTCGATTAAGTTTGGTATAACTTAGATTGAGTGTTGTAGACTGGGTAGGTTATAACTTCATTAAAATATAAAGGTAGAATTATTTTCATTCCGAAATTATAAAGCGAAATTAATATCAATTAGTTAACATTACTATTTTTTTTTAAATCTTTATAAACTATATTGTTGGTTTTTCCGTATTTGAGGAACACCAACTTTGAGTCTTATTTTATGAGCAGGGAGACCACTCATCGCTGTGAGTGAATTGAGGAACTCAACTGGGTAATTGGTGACGTCGTCCTGATCGTCTACGTTATCAAAAGAAGTGTAAACGACTTCATCTCCAATAATTTCCCCCAATTTTTTTTCATTTATTGATGCAACTTGTTCGTTTTTTGGGGTCGATATGGCGCGTTCACATAACCACGATTTTTTCTGGTTTCTTATCCTCTGAATGTCCCCAAATATTGATTGTATAAGTTCCTCTTCGGAGGCAACAACTTTTCCAAGTATATCAGGAATAGTCACCAGACCTGTGCAGGCTCCTTCCTGCACAGGTCTGGTGACTATTCCTGATGACCTTCTCCAACTTTTAATAATGTTTCTGAAAACTCTTGGGCATGTGAATTACCACCAAGCTGGGCTCTCATATTTATTGTTAAAAAAAGTAAGGCCATAGATACGAATGTTTTAATGAGGCGTTAATCTCATCTGCCCTAGTTATATTAGTATAAAGTGATTTCCACATCAAATGTTCCTGATTCTTGATTTTTATTATGTCGGCGGAAAATACTCATCAGACCAAACAAATTTTGCTAAAATGTCATGTCTGTATATGCCATAGTTTAGGTGTGCTCTCCGACTTCCACATCAGATGTTTCAATCTTCGAATTTTATTCTCTCAGCAGAAAATACTCATCAGACTGAACAACTTTTGCAAAGATGTCAATCTTATATATGTTATGGTTTAGCTGTGCTCTTAGAGTTCCACATCAGATGTTCCAATCCTCGAGTTTTATTCTCGCAGCAGAAAATGCTCATCAGACTGAATAACTTTTGCTAAGATGTCATTCCTATATATATTATAGTTTAGCTGTGCTCTAAGAGTTCCACATAAGGTGTTCCGGATCTTCAATGTTATTCTTGCAGCAGAAAATGCTCATCAGACGCAAAATTTTTTTTAAGGCGCCATTTTTGTAACTCTTATAGTTTAGCTGGTCTGTTGCGGTTCTGCATCAGGTGTTCCAGTTTCCAAAATCAATTATAGCCTATATGTTGCCCAGGTTTAGTAGCTACATAACAAAAAAAGTTTCATTCAAATCTGTCCAGTAGTTCCGGAGATTAGCGTGTATAAACAGACAAACAGACAAACAGATAAACAGACAAACAGATAAACAGACAAACAGACAGACTTTTTTTATTAGATTCGTGTTCTATTACTGTTTCTTAACCCCCCTCAATTATTCTTTTTTAAATATATTCAATGTACAGACACAACTTTTTTACATTCTTATTATAAGTATAGATGGTACTGAACCCTTCGTGCGCGAGTCCGGTTTTTTTAATTCTTTATTTAATTAGGGACTTTTATAACCGCGAGGAGCAGTGGTGGCCCAGTGGTAACGGCCTCGACTTACGAGTTTTAGGTCGTGGGTTCGAACCCCGTCAAGCGCTTTGTTTTGTGTAAATTATTTCATCACCACTGCTCTCAAAACGGTGAAGGAAAACATCGTGAGGAAACCGGCATGCCCTAGAACCAAAAATTCTAAGACGTGAAATTTACCAACCCGCACTGGGCCCGCGTGGTGGATTATGGCCCAGTCCCTCTCACGGAGAGTAAGCCTGTGTCCCAGCAGTGGGAACATTTTAGTTTGTTTATGCATATAACCGCAATGCGTTTGACAGAGCCATCATACCCTAAATACACAAATTCAAATAATTTATCCGTAAATATGGGTATACAGTGTGCAGATGCATGTGCATTCATGTAATAATTGATTGTATTATGGTGCGACTTATGGACTGGCGAATTTACTCAGTGAGTTTGATTTTTTAAATATACGCTCCGTCGCTCTGTGTCAAACCTTGAGTTTTAATAACTTTTGACAGGTTTTCCATACAACAAAATCTGTGAAAATATCCTTGTAGCAAACAGTTTAAAGTGGAAACGGTATGGTATTACCGTATTATATGTATTTAATGAGAAGTTATATTTATTATAACTTCTCATGAAATACATATAAATTATATTTTGAAATATAAAAAATAGTAGCTCATCGCTATCGGGAACAGGGTCCATTAAGCTACCGGCGGTCAGGGCTCCAGAGACAATGCGAGCCGTGTCCAGAAGTACAGCTTTCTGAAACCCTTGATCCAGCTGCCCAACGAGAGCCTCCTCAGGTGTTGGTCGAGGCTCTTGGCTATTAACCCATTGGTTGTCACGACTATCGGCACAATGATCGCTGAGTCCACATCCGACATGTCGACAACCTCGCGAGCCAAGTCAAGATACTTGATTTGTTTATCTTTCTCGGCTTAACTACTCATATTTTTAGGATTAATCAATGTATTTGGATCGTTATCAAACTGGGATGACTTGAGGCTTCAAGATAAAAAACAAATACAAGAGAGCTTGCCTCCTCTGTGGACCAAAAATGAAGACTTTACTGTTTCCTTGAGAGAATATTTTGATGGAGCAAATAAAAAACTTGGTAAGTCATTTTTGTTGAAAAATTAACCGACGCAGAAAGGAGAAGGTTCTCAAGATTTTGTTTTTTTTTATGTATGCCTAGGCATAACTTTTGCATTACAGAGTAGTCCGATTCGTTTTTTAATGGACCTCGAAGTTGGCCCCAAATTAAATTGAAAAATATCTGCCCTTATGGGTAAAAATAGGGGTTTACTGATTTTTCAACTACTGAATTTTCACTAGTTTTAAACACAGTGAAGCAGAGGAATGGTATAGTGGCTCATTATGTTGTAGTATTGATCGCAAGCGTATCTTCTCGGCGTGGAGTCCTGGGTTCGATTCCCAGGTTAGGCAAGCTATCTTTGGGTAAATTTGGAAAGTTATTTCCCGGAATTTGGAACCGTTCTTGACTAAATGTTTGAATGACACTGTCCTACTCTTTAAACAACCCTTTCGGATGTCATAAAATATGCAAGTATCGTTAGTCTCAAGTCTCAGAGTGACTAGCACTATTGAAAAAGTTATAAAGATGTTTGAAGTTGTAGCGTAAACTGAACTTTATTATTTTGTAGGGATTAAAGTTATTTTTCCATAAACTGATATTTGTTTACATTTTTGACGAATATGTCACGATATTAGTTTAGGGAGCAGTGGTGGCTCAGTGGTAACGGCTGCGACTTACGAGTTGTAGGTCGTAGGTTCGAACCCGGATAGGCGCTTTACTTTGTGTAAATTATTTCATCACCACTGCTCTCAAAACGGCGAAGGAAAACCTCGTGTGTAAACCGACATGTCCTAGAACCAAAAAATTCGAAGACATGTGACATCTAACAACCCGCACTGGGCCCGCGTGTTGGATTATGGCCCACTCCCTCTCACAGTGAGGAGGCCTGTGTCCCAGCAGTGGGAACGTTATAGGTTGATTATGTATGTACAGTTAGTCTCGTTTCGTCTCGCTCTCACTTATTACGACCTCGCCAACCACGAACTTTGGCGTGTACTATAGTTCAAAGTGACTTCCACAGATTACGGACATTGGTTCAACAAAATGGTAGCGTCATGCTATCCCGAAGAAGTTACACAGAACAGAATAAGTTGGCTGAAGCAAACTGAGAAGTGGCCGAAAAGAGACTTTGTTACATCCGCTGTAAGTATATTTTTCCTTTTTAACGATTTAAATCGGTCGCTCTAGCTACGGTTTCTTAGAAGAGCGGTGTACGTCACATAGGGTCTGCAATTTACCGGCGTCGGGTATAAGGCGAGAACGACCCTTTGCAAGACGGAGCGCTATATCGATGTTGGTCGCAGTTACTTGGCTTTTTTGTATTTTTAGGAGCCCAAAACAGGAATTATTTGAGGATCACAAAAAGAAGCGCAATCATTATATTAGAGTCATCATCTGACTAGCTTTTTCCCAACTATGTTGAGGTCAGCTTTCAGTCTAACTGGATGCAGCTAAATACCAGTGTTTTATATAGAGCGACTACCTATCTGACCTCCACAACCCAGTTATAGTCGGGCGAATTTTTGATAAGTTTTCGTTTAACCTGCCCTAACATCAAGCAATAGACAATATTGGAAAGCTTTTTAAATTTCTCTTTTCGTTATCGAATACGAGGCTTTTGGCTTCGTTGTTTTATTTAATGTTTATTTTATAATGCGCGTCTTACTTTCGTTCAGAATTTTACTTTCGTTCCTTTCCTTCTTAGTATTCCAGTTAACTACATCTTTGGTCTAGTGGTCGCAAGCGCTACTGCTGAGCATGAGGTCCTGGGTTCGATCCCTGGTTCGGGGAAACTGTTATCGAGTTTTTCCATCTGGAATTTCTTAGTAGAAGCCCGGAGTTTATTTATTTATTTATTTATTAATAACCAACTTACATTAACGGTTTGCACCACACATACAAGTTATTAGTCAATATTAGTAATTATAATTACACATGTCATACAATCATAAAAATAAAAATTAAGTTATTATAAAAATGGACAAATTTTGATGAAATTAAATAAAAATGAAACAAAAATTTGTAAAGATTAGATAAAATAAGAGTCTGGATCTATGCGCGGTTGATGGTAATCAGCTCGCCCCCTATTACATAGGACAGGACTTAACTGGCGAAATGTGCGTGGTCAACAAAAGAGATAAGTATGCAGGGTCGTCGGATATAGTTGAAGTTTAGTAAGAAACCGATGAATGTTCTCGAATGATATTTAGTTTGATAAATGAACTGTTTGTTTTCTATTAATTAAATAAAATTTAATCCGAAAACATCAATCCGTTTCTTACTATAATTCAACTATATCCGATGAACCTGCATACTTATTTCTTTTGTTGACTGTACTATTGGCATATTACTGCCTAGCCCTTCGGGGATTACAGGCGTGATGTTATGTTATGTATTCCAGGTGATAGAAGCAATTCAATGGCACCAGAATGAGGCGAAACTGTTTGGAAATATCAACTCAACTGACTGTCTCACGGAGTGGGCGGGTCGACTTATGATTAGGTATTTAAAATTTATTTATCATCATTATCCGAACGTCGATCGACGATCGACGTGGTCGTATCAGAAATGATGAGATCCGCAGGAGAACCAAGGTAGCCGACATAGTCCGTAGACTTGCCAAACTTAAGTGGCAGTGGGCAGGGTACATTGTTTGCAGAACAGATGGCCGATGTGGCCGAAAGGTTCTGGAGTGGCCACCGCGTACCAGAAAACGTAGCGTTGGAAGACCTCCTACAAGATGCACCAACGACCTTGTGAAGGCCGCAGGAACCCGTTGGATGCGAGAAGCACAGAAACGGTCGAAGTGGAGGTGCTTGGGGGAGGGCCTATGTTCAGAAGTGGACGGTATTCGGCTGAATTATGATGATGATAAATAAAAAAATAAAAAAAACGTTTTGATGTTTTGTTTTTGTGTCAACTACCGCTGGTAGTATTTTTACATGATGTTTGAGTTGAGAAAATCTGTTTTATTTTGGTTTATCATGTTAAAATATCAATACCCATCACGTCTTCGGAGTTTCGCTAGCTAATTGTACTAATTGTAATTGACCCTGTAGATTGTAGGTTTGTTGTATTTGAGAGCAAAGTAAATGTAATTATTATTTAAAAAGCTAACAGCCTTGAAATAATATGTTCAAGTATATAAAGGAGAGGAAATAATCAAAGGCCATAAAAAAATTCGTCCGCATCGCTGTCAATAGGAAACGTGCCCAAAAGGCTGGCAGCAATCAGCATTGCCACGTTGCATGGCAATGCTGATTCATTGGCCAAAAAATAGGCCAGCCCTCTGGTCACGTGAAGAGTCGACCACCCGCTTGGCGAAGTCTCAAAATACTAAGTGGGCACTCGGACCCCATGGCCCTAGTGTTTCAACCTCAAACGTAAATATAATGTATGAAAATATATTTTTTTAAGACATAAATAAATGTATTTATCTATTCAGATCAGCATACTACAACCAACAATCGGACTCCGATAGCCAAGAACGCGTGTCCTTCACTAAAGATGAGCTGTTATGGTGCAAGCAAGCCAATGAGAGGAAGCTACCGGTTTTAGCCCTGCAATGCATCGACCGAAATAAAGAGTAAGTCTTTTTCCAAAGGTTTCTACTACGTTCACCTTTTATACTCTGTTTTTGTCCAGGCAGTAAATTAAGTCAGCCGGTACATAGAACAGCTATACTAGCCGTAGAACCAACTGACCATTAACTAAGCAAGCTGAAGTGGCAATGGGCCGGCCATATTAGCCGTAGAACCGATGGCCGTTGGGGTAGACGTGTTCTTGAGTGGAGACCGCGAATCGGTTAACGTAAGGTGGGACGCCCTCAGGCTAGGTGGAGCGACGATTTTCGCAAGATGGCTGGTCGAAAATCGAGTTGAATGGCGTGCCAGTCTCCTATTGCACGCCATTCAACTCGATTTTCCTATGTCCAGCAGTGGACTGCTATAGGCTGATGATGATGGCTGATTCATTTATTCTTAGGATAACAAAGATCCCATTGGGTTTGTAACAATAACCTTATTTATTACTTATTTATTTATTTATCCTCACACTGGGACGCCATACAGCATTTACACTAATGGAGCAAAAAATCACTTCATGTGCTGCTTTCCATCCATCCTGTGCGCGGTGGACATCGAATCGGATGGATCACGCACGCTCACACAGCGTGCAAGTGCAGCATTTCTCCATAGCCCCCTATGACTCCTTCCAAATTGCGCACATTCATTGCGAATTTTTGAAACTCGAATGATATTTTTAAATAAATACAATTGAAAAACCGGATAATTTTGAGGTGTCATCCTGTCTGACAGATGACAGACAGAATGTTAACTAACCTAACCTTAACATAAGTTAGTACATCCATTGGGTTAGTAACAATAGTCTTGTCTAGTCTGTATGTATGTATGTATATCCAATCATTCACAACCAATCAACCAAACAACAAACTATGGCGGTGGTGGTTAAGTGTCCAACCATTTGCAATCTTTTGGCGTGTTTGATTTTTCAGGGGTTTACTAGACGTCGAGATCCTTCCCTGGGTCCATGAGAGAGTGAAGGCATACAGGACTATAGGTCTCAAGGAAAATAACTTGAATTCACTACAGAAGGCGCTGGAAGCCGCAGGTAATGTGGGTTTTTTATCACTGTAACAAAGAAAGAAAGAAAAAGTATTTATTGCGACTCGTACAGGATCATAAACTAAACTAAACACAGCTAAAAATAAAACAAATAATATAAAAAAAAATAACAAATGGAAAAATGAAACAGTAAATGGTTTTGTTTATTATCGGCTGCGTGAAATTTCTTGTTCCTCCGACACACCTCGTCGCATCGCATCGTCTGCCCGCTGTATTTTGATCGTTTTCGCTTAGCGTTCTTCTTTCTGACTTTTTTAGGGTTCCGTACCTCGAAAGGAAAAAACGGAACCCTTATAGGATCACTTTGTTGTCCGTCCGTCTGTCTGTCAAGACCCTTTTTCTCAGGAACGCGTGGAGGTGTCAAGCTGGAATTTATATCAAATACTCAGGTCTACTGACCCTTGGAGCTGTGAAAAAATCAAACTTCTAAGCCAACGCAATCAAAAGATACAGCCGTTTACGCCGCAAATTTCCGCAAATTTTTGACACTCGCAAGGGAATCAAAACCTACAGGGTACTTCCCGTGAACTCAGAATCTTGAAATTTGGTACGAAGCAACGTCTTGTAGCACAGATAAAGGAAAAATTGCGAAAACCGTAAATTTTTTGTTACATCATATAATAAAAATACTTTTAATAATTTTAAATTGTACGGAACCCTCGTTTTTCTTGTTGCTCGGATCCTAAGGGCCCTAGCGTGATGTTAAATAGCCTATAGCCCTCTTCAAGAATTTGGCTATCAATTGTAAAAATAATTTTTCAAATCCGCCAGGTAGTTCCAGAGATTAGCGCGTTCAAACAAATAAACAAACTCTTCAGCCTTATTATTAGCAGAGGTCGGAATTAGGTAGAGTTATTTATGTACTTGCATAGAAATGTTGATATTGATATGGATCTTCCCGGGATTTCTAATAGACAATCCCGTGTGGCCATTTCGTTAAGCGGGGAGTGCTCCGTATTTCCGCAATTGTTTTCTTTTGTTCTCACAAGCTATGTTGTGCGAACTACAAATGTGGCAACATCGCGCGTGTGCGCATTGGAATTTTGCAACTTCGGACATCTGATGTCGTTGATGTAAATTTGGCAACGTGGTTTAAATTGTATAAAAGTAAATAACTTCTTTATTTAATAAATCACGGGATATTTCTGCTCGTTAAAATTAATCTCGGGATTTGAGGCATATCCACTTTATTCTTTCGCTTGAAAAAGTTCGTTTGAAATCAGTGTAAGTACATAAATAACTCTACCTAATTCCGACCTCTGATTATTAGTATAGATTTTAATCCTTATTATTCGTATATTTGTGTCACCCTTTGTAAAAAAAAATAATAATTATATTTATGTTCTGTAATTTGTATGGTGTACAATAAAGAGTATTCTATTCTATTCTATTCTATTTGTTCTAGAAAAAGTAACAATTCGGTGTGGCACGCAGTCAGCATTTGAAACTTATATTTCAATGCAGAAGGTGATTCTGCATCTACATCACGATTTGGAATGTAAGTACACATTTTATAAACAAAACACGGTACAGTTTTCCGATGAAAGTATGCGCTTCGGAAATACGAATTATGCACTTCGGGAATCATCGTCTGTCTTCGTAAATACGAACGCGCGATGATGAGATCTAATATAGAGCTGTTATAACCATGGTATAATGACCGGCACGAGTCGTGAGCACAGATGGGCAGTAGTGGGGGCAAGCTCGCGCATGTACACTTTCGGCCAAATTTATTAAGTACCCGCTTTTGCTTAAATTATTGATAGGTACTTACGCAAACTATAATTAAAATATTAGTGATACTTGAAATTTTACTTTGATACAGTAATGTTGTAGGCCTTTGTGACTTACGGCCAGTTTCTTCATCAACACAATTTGCAAAGTATTAACTTTTACTTGACCTTTACTGATACTACGGCAAATGTTTTCTTCATTCAAGTAACTGCTAAAATAGTGAAGAAACAAATTTAACCGTTACTTTGACTTAACAAATACGAATTAGCAAAAATAAACTATTTCAAAATTAAAAACGTAAGTCACTAAAATTGCACGAAAGTGTACAGTAGCCGAATGACACGTGAGAGTCCAATAGACGACGAGCATCGACAGACGAACCAATCGCGTGCAGCCTCGGTGCCCGCCGCCTTCTTCATTCCGCCAAAGAGACCGAAAAATGAACTACTGCGCAGGTGTCAGTTTGTGCTCACGACTCATGCCGGTTACTATAGTACTGCCTATTTTGTATGTTTATAAAATGAATGTTTAACAACTCTATGCAATTCCAAAACCTTTTGAGTAACAGATGACATCTGAGACCGGAGTAGGTAACCCGACAGAGAGAAAACTTCATACGACCGCGCAATGATAGGTGCATAAATTGATTGATTTGATTCGTCTTGATTTCTTCAAAATTAATTCCTTATGTTAATTTGGCTCTGGTACTTATTTAATTTAATTTTATTAGTGTAATTGTAACTTATTCCTTATGTTTGGCGGAACCGATTTGATGGTTGGTGCGCTTATGTTTTTGACAATCTGTCGTTTATAAGATCTCTTACTGTATTATTGTATAGCTAGCCGTGAAAACCTATAATTGGCTTCATGTTTCTTATTCATTTATATTTATTGTACTTATGTAAAGCTGTTGGTTTTCCATGTGATAAATAAATAAATAAATAAATAAATAAATAAATAAAGCAAGGCAGTGAAGCAATGCATTGTGCAAAAATACGCGAGAAAACATAACCTTGTCTTTGCTGCCGCGCAGTCGGCTAAACATCGATATGCACGTTGGTAGATGTCAGATGTCTTCGAAGTTTTGGTTCTATGACATGCCGGTTTTCCCACGATGTTTTCCTTAACCGTTACGAGAGCAGCGGTGATGAAATAATTTATACAAAGTAAAGCGCCTGTCTGGGTTCGAACCAACGACCTACAACTCGTAAGACGCGGTCGTTACCACTGGGCCACCACTGCTCCCTAAACTAATATCGTGACATATTCGCCAAAAATGTAAACAAATATGAGTTTATGGAAAAATAACTTTAATCCCTACAAAATAAAGTTCAGTTTACGCTACAACTTCAAACATTTTTATAACTTTTTCAATAGTGCTAGTCACTCTGAAATCAACCTAATTCCAATTGAAATAAAGTTGATATTCGTTTAACTTGAAATAACGTCAATTTGCAACATAAATCAAATTTGAATTTAGATAGACATGTTAATAATGAGCCTTTTTTCAGCGATATCAAAAGCAAAACTGGACGATGCGATGCAAGCTGTAAGCACGAAGATAATTCGTGAAAAGGGACGGCTGATATCATCCAACAATGCACAAGTTTTGAGATCTATGTACGAAACGGCTATGATGTATTATGACGAGCTATGGGTGGAAAATGGTAAGCATATTTCTAGATTGTTAAATACAATACAGCGTATATCAGACACACAGGGTTATTGGTAAAACGCTAACAACCTTGCAGGACTGAATTACTAACATCATAAACAACATCTTTTGCTCTATGACTTTTTATAAAACATTTGCCAAAAACAAACCTATTAGATTTCGTTGTTCTATCTAACCCCCGATCCCCTCCGCTGAGTTTTGTACGAGACACGACAGTTTGTTTACCTAACTAGCGCTTTTTTGCTTCATGTAAAGTTTGTAACAGAAAATCGAACATTTCCATTCGTTGAATTGATATTTATTATTTGAATATTTTTATTTTTGTATGAAAGTCTGATGAATTAATAAAAGTTATAGAACAAAAGTTGTTGTTGTAATGTAGTCCTGGGAGGTTAATGTTTTAACAATAACCCTGCATATGTGATCATCATATTCGGTGTAAAAACAATAACAAAACTTCAATACTAGGCCGGCGGCGCGGGAGTCGTTGCCCGTAATGTTACCACTTTATAAATATTGTATTTATATATAAACATTTAGAACTCCGTATTGTTTATTTATTTTATTTCTTATTGTGTTATTTATACCTCATCTGATTCACCGGTTGACGTAATCACGTATACGCCGGCTGTCGCTGGAAACCAGCACTGGGGCTCTGTGTCGCATAGGGTCTTAGCATTATGCTGGGCGATGGCCGTTTTGCGTGGATGTGACGCATATTCTCCCCCAACTTGTTCTTTTTTTGTGTTAGTGTTACTAACACCGAAAATAAACGCATTTTCTTTCATTTTTTTTTTTCTTTATCTTATCAAAACTTTTATTTTCAGATGAATCAACGCAAAATGACATTATTCTACGGATGACGGAGATCATTGATAAAGTCTTGGATCATAATTTAGCTACAGACTGCAACCTGATGATTTCTGTACTGTTGAATAGACTCGCCTACTTCGAAACTACTATAAGTGATACAACTGCTAAGAGCTTCCTTGATCAGGTATTTATTACATCATCATTCATAAACACCATTCATCATCATCATTTATCATCATCATCATTTATCATCATCATCATTATTCATCATCATCATTTATCATCATCATTCATCATCATCATTTATCATCATCATCATTATTCATCATCATTCATCATCATCATCATTCATCATCATCATCATTCATCATCAAGAACATTCAACATCATCATTCATCATCATCATCATCATTCATCATCATCATCATCATCATCATTTATCATCATCAAGATCATTTATCATCATCAAGATCATTCATCATCATCATTTATCATCATCATTTATCATCATCATCATTCATCATCATCATCATTTATCATCATCAAGATCATTTATCATCATCAAGATCATTCATCATCATCATTTATCATCATCATTTATCATCATCATCATTCATCATCATCATCATCATCATCATCATTTATCATCATCAAGATCATTTATCATCATCAAGATCATTCATTATCATCATTTATCATTATCATCATCATCATTCATCATCATCATTTATCATCATCATGTCCACACAACTTTTATTTATACGTTTAATATTAGTTGTACCCCATACACTACACTATGTTGTATCCTTATTACATGGTACAGATACAGACCGACAGAAGCCAGCAGGTCAACCTACCCGAAACTGTCAAATTTTCCCAATCAACCTTGAACCTTAATACTTTAGCGATAAAGTTGAAAATCTATTAAAGAAATTTGACAGATTGTAGTAGCTTGATGTGCTGGCGTCTGTACTTAAACAAGTGGGTATTCCGTACACCTGCCACACTTTCTTGAAGATAGTATTTTTATCTCACGAGGCGACGCGCGCTTTGCTCGTGGTTACGAAGCGTTGCCGCACCTGTGCTTACCTGTAAAAAATTGTTACACTAGTCTATAAGTTTATTGGATGTAACTCATATCTTTGTATCAGTGTATTCAATTGTTGGTGAGCCAAATAAATAAAATAAACCCTTCAGGAGATCAGGCGACATGTTATGTTCATGTTTTCATAATTATCTTGCAGATATACCGTGTCTTCAATCGCCTAGACTTCTTCAGTATTGCCATACTCAAAAAAGTGCTAGCAGTGTTGCCAGTAAGCGTTTTAAATGACAACTATTTGGATAAGCTGCAGGATTCAGACTTAGATGTCTGTAAGGAGTATTTTCAGTTAATCTGTGATGCCAACTATTCCTTGCTACAGTATTGTAGTGAATTACGGAGAAATAGTAAGTAAACATAAGTTTAATAAAATACTTGTAGATTTTTAGCAGTAAACTGTATTTCCAAAGTAGTTAGTTAATTTTAGACAAGAGCAAAATTACATGGCGCTGAGAAGAATTTTTACTAACTTAATGTTATCAGTGTATAAAACCTAGTGCTAAACAAATAAATGTTGCTAATGCAAGTAAAATTATTTAGTTTGGATTATTCTCAAACAACAAGCATAATCAGGCTATAACGTTCCCACTGCTGGGACACAGCCGCTATTCAAGCATTTGCATGTAGGGTTCGATTCCCTCACGGAACAAATATTTGTATGACCTACATGTATTTGTTCCGAGTCTGGGGGTTTTTCTATCTATAATATGTATGTATTTACAAAAAAAATGTATATAAGTAGTTTATCAGCCATCTTGTTACCATAACACAAGCATTAGGTTGCTTAGCTTGGGACAAATGGTGCTGTGTGAAATGTCCAGGGATTTATTTATTTATTTTTATTTTTTTATTTATTTGTGGCGGCTGAAAAAAAAATGATCACAATGATGGAATTCACAATTTTGCTAATTAATAGACTTACTGCTCATTAGACGTTTCGCGCTGTTGGATATTTTGCTACTTATACCTTCTGATCAGGAGGGGAAAGTACAAGCGACTTTCGGCTTTGTCATGCGTCTTTTTACACACGTTATTATTATTTCTTCTTTGTGGCGAGAAGAAATCCTGGAATTTGATTCGAAACATGATCATCATTTGCCTAGCCTTTCCCCAACTACGTTGGGGTCGGCATCCAGTCTATCCGGATGCATCTACCAGTATATTACATGGAGCAACTGCCTATCTGAATTCCATAACCCAGTTACTGGGTAACACGACACCTCTTGGTTGTCAAACTTTCGGGAAAAAAAAACATAATTTATCAAAACAAATAAGTAAATTAAAGTATCAATTTTGGTGCTTGCCGGAGTGTAGTGAATTACGGAGAAATAGTAATCAAACATAAGCATAATCACCCTATAACGTTCTCAGTGCTGGGACACATTATACAGGGTGAAAAAGACCCGTCACATAGCCGTTATCCAAGCTTTTGTGGCGGCATCTACATCGCCACATGCGAACTACGCATCACGCTGACGTCACGCTAAATCCCGCATCGCGCAAGCAGAGCTTAGCGCGCAACTAGCTTTATATACAACGTCCCGACATCAATCATCGGGCAGTAGCCCACCATACACAATTTCACATTATCCTAATACCTTAATATATTCAGTTCTAGATGAAACAGAATGGACCACAATATTCAACAGGATGAAAACCAGGCTTTTCGAAACCAAACACGATGGCACCGACTATCAATCGTTAAATACAATTAAAAATAAACTGTATGCCTTGGAGAATATGACTGAAATTGGTATGTATTACGAGTAGTATTAACATAGGCTTAGGCTGATCCTACTATCAATCGTTAATTACATTGAAAATTAAACTCTATGCCTTGGAAGTTATAAGTGAAATTGGTTTGTATTAGTATTAAATTATTAACATATTCTTATGGCTGGTCCACCGATCAATCGTTAAATACATTGAAAAATAAACTCTATGCTTATAAAGATATGACTGAAATTGGTATGTATCAGTCATCTTCAGCTGCCTTTTTTTTTTCGAACTATGTTGGGGTCCGTACCGGATGCAGCTGAATGCCAGTATTTTACATAGAGCGACTGCCTGTCTGACCTCCACAACCTAGTTACTGGGTATCACGATGCTAGTCAATCCCAGTATCGAAAGTAGACCGTATTTTTACAAAATTTAATAAAAAAAAAAAAAATGTATTCTCTATACTCGCATCCAGCTTGCTTGTATGACCAGAGGGGCAATTCTTGTAATTTTAAGAACGTTCACAGTCTGATCTCAGTCTCAATCTGTCAAAAATACTTCTAATTTCCCTACATTTTGACAAGTTTTTGACATTTGTCTGTGGCTGAGATGAGACTGCGACTAGATTTTGAACGTTTTAAATTACGAGAATTGGCCTTCAGATATATGAACGTAGACGAAGCAAAAGGAGAATGTAGGGATCGTAGCAGGCGGCGGTCTGTAGTTTCTACCTACACCCATGGCAACAAAGCGTGAGGTTATGAGTTTAATGTATGTAAATATTCTATTTCCTCAGACCAAAAAGCGACAGAATTAAAACTAATAATAGAGGAACTACGTTCAAAACCTCAGAGAACAACACTTAGACTATCGCAGCTCTGTCCGGATCTGTGTTCGGCGGCCATCTTGGATCGCAAGAGGGTTCACTTACAGAGGTTGCTGCGACTAGCCCCCAACGTGTACGTCGTGAAGTTTGCGGAGCAAGTAAGTTATTTATAGACAGACTAAAAATTTTAATTCGATTTTTTTGCACAGCAGTTGGTTTGGCAAGGAATCAAACACAATCACATTTGCAAAACAAAAACATACAATCCCTGGTTTATTAAAATACTAGCTGGCCCGACATACGTTGTCTTGTCCAAATTTCAATAATGCATACAACAATCCCATAGAAAAAATCTTTTCCAAGTTTTCTTTCCATGAAATCCTAATTCGAGCATTTTGAAACAATAAATAGAAAGAAAAAGTATTTACTCTTACAGGAAGATCACAAACTAGACTAAACACAGTCATAAATAAAAATTTAAAACAAAATTAGTAGCCAAATCGGTTCAACCGTTCTCAAGTGATCCGCTTACAGCATTTTATATTAAGTATTACTAGCAGCACCGCGTGGTTTCACCCGCATAAGATTCGATCCCGTGGGAATATCGGCATAAAAATTAGCCTATGTGTAAATCCAGGGTGTCAGCTACGTCCATACCAAATTTCATGAAAATTGGTCCATACGTAGTGTGATGATGATCACGACATTTATAAGATAAATAATTATAAGTTTTTCGTTTGAGTTGAAGAGTTATACTTTAGATTTGACTTTACGAAGCTTGTCTCCCCCCCCCCCCTTGTCACACTTTGTTGGCTTCCTCCTCCCCTCAGCGTGTGACGTAATTTATGGATCGCGTCTATACTAAAATGTATCACGGCTTACCCCTCCGGAGAATACAAGCGTTGCATTTTGTTCCAGATATCAGTATTCACAGACTCAATCCGTCGTCCGTGCGTGTTAAAAGCTTTACTATCGAACGGCGCCACGCGTCGGTTCATATGCAAGAGCGGGGAGCCGATGTATCGCGACGCGTCGGTCCAAAGAGTAGCGGCCATCTTGCCGAGTATCAGCCGGGACTTACAAGTTAGAAGTTACAATGTAAGTATCGTTGGATCAGAATGTTGGACCACAATTTTTTTTTTAATTATTTATTTATCATTTATACAAAATAATACAGGATTATTCATATTAAATAGCAACTAAAAACCACTAAGGTTTAAACTTGTGCTATCACGAGTCTGTCTCAGTATCGAACAAAGAAGCATTTTATTCGAAAACATCCATCGGTTTCTTACTAAACTTCAACTATATCCGACGACCGTGGTTACTTATCTCCTTTGGCGACTGCGCCTAATGACATTCATTTAAGTTTTTTTTTTTGCGGTAAAATAATTTGTGTATAATTTTACAGGTAACTCCACTGAGCGATGATTCAGCCATTATCGAATATTTAGAAGACCATATTAGACTGAGAGATTTGATGGAAGAAAAACATGACATCAATGGTGAGTATGTTTACCACGTTGGTTTAGTGGTCGCAAGCGCTACTGCTGAGCATGAGGTCCTGGGTTTGATTCCCGGGTCGGGGAAAGTGTTATTGGGTATTTCCATCTGAAACTTCTCAGTAGCAGCCTGGAGCCTGGGGGTCTACTCCGAAGTGCAAAGTGCGAATGTTCGGATCGGACCGACACATGGCCGAACCGAATATTGTTGAAAAATGCGAAAACAGTTCGGATCGGCTCAGTTGCGTCGGGACCATAGTCAATATTCGAAAGAGTGTAGGATTGTAGGATCGGAACCGACCGCACCTAATAGTAACTTCGCAGAAGGAAACGGCCGAACATTCGGCCGATACTACTTTGGAGTAGACCCCAGGATTTGTGTCCGGTTGATGGCCATAGGCTCGGGCCCTATTACATGGGTCTCAAACATAACTGGAGAAATGTGGATGTACTACAGTTACACCTTTGCCTAACCCTTCGGGGATTAGATACTATCGCCAAAACCTATATCGGAGCATTTTGATACTATCGCCATAACCTATATCTGACCATTTTGATACTATTGTAGCGGTATCTACAACGCCACATGCGAACAACGCGTCATACTGACGTCACGCAAATCCTGCATCTCGCAAGCAGAGTTTACCGTGCAATTAGCATAGATACAATTTCCCAATATCAATGGGCAATTGCCCGCCAGACACAACACCCGTCTGGTTGGAGGATCCTCCCTTTTCAATGGAGGATGAGTGAACTTTACACCCTGTTCCTCATACCTCTAAACTATCACCAAAACCTATATCTGACCATTTTGATACTATCGTCAAAACCTATATCTGACCATTTTGATACTATCTTCAAAACCCTTACTTGACCATTTTGATATTATCTTCAAAACCTTTATCTGACCATTTTGATACTATCGCCAAAACCTATATCTGACCATTTTGATACTATCGCCAAAACCTGTATCTGACCATATTGAAAACAAAATCCCGTGCACATGATGACCACAGCTGCGTCCGTGAGTAAAACAAAAGAGGCTCCTTTTTAGGTCGACTAATAATATGCGCTGCAAGCAGGAATAGTCCTTACGGTGGTAAGAAGGCCAATTCTCGTGATTTAAAACGTTCAAAATCTAGTCGCAGTCTCATCTCAGCGACAAACAAAATATGTCAAAAACTTGTCAAAATGTAGGGAAATTAATAGTATTTTTTGACAGATTGAGACTGAGATCAGTCTGTGAACGGTCTTAATATTACGAGAATTGCCCCTCGGATATAGACTTTGGCGATAGTACAGGTGTGACGTTATGATAATCTATTTTTATTATTTGACTAGAGAGTGCTACTTCGCAGAGTTTTTACGAAATGTACCAAATAAACAATTGTTCTCTTTTTCCAATTACATAACGACCTAAACATTACCTACTGTTTCATGTACCATCACTTCTGCCTATCCCTTTGGAGTATACAGGGGCAATATTATGAACTAGCTTCTGCCCGCGACTTCGTGCGCGTGTTTGAACATAAAATATATCATATATGGCACTCGGCAATAACGTAACTTTCCTTTAGTAAAATAATTCGGAATCGGATCAGTAGTTTCGAAGATAAACTAGGTACATATAACCTCACTCTTTATAATATTAGTTTAGATGTAATGTACAGTTTTCTGTCACCAGCTGTGTCGAAGGGCTGTCTGCGAAGTGTGGTCGTCACTGCCAAACAAATATTGACCTTGTAACAGTTGAAATAAAATTGAGAATCAACAAACTTTCCTTAGCTCGAGAGCGTATCTAAGCGTAAAAAGGTGCCTCTCAGTTATTTTTGACGTTATTTTAAAACACGCAAAGTTGATATTCGTTTGGCAGTGACAGCCGCGCTTCGCTGCGCCTCGCTAGGATTGCGCCGGCCCTACGAAGTCAATATTTATAATTTCAGTTGCAGTACCCAAGGCGGGCTATGAAAAGCTTATACTAGCGCCTTCTCTAGCCATGGAGCAATATACTGCTACGTGTGATAAAGTTACACCCTATATACTGAGGTAAGTACTGTCAGCGCTTTACGAGCTGTCAGTTGGGCGACTTTATAGAACCACAGTTTGTCATATTCATCTACTCTCCTATCCTACTAATCCTACTATATCCTACTAATATTATAAATGCGAAAGTTTGTATGTATGGATGTATGGATGTTTGTTACTCTTTCACGCAAAAACTACTGAACAGATTTTGACGAAATTTAGCACACAGATAGTTTATAACCAGGATTAACATATAGGATACTTTTTATCCCGACATTCCCACGGGATCGAAACTTATGCGGGTGAAACCGCGGGGCGCAGCTAGTAATATTATAAACGCGAAAGTTTGTATGGATGGATGGATGATAAATTAAGGTTTGTACAAACACTTTTATACGTCAATCATATTTTAAAAACTAGATGATGTCGGAGTTTCCTATCTGACTAGTCTGAGAATAAAGGCTGAAACAAACTCAGAGGTCACAGTCTCTTTTAAAGTCCAGACATAATCTTGGTCAGATAGGAGAAGATGGGTGGACGTTTGTTACTCTTTCACGCAAAAACTACTGCACTGATTTGGATGAAATTTGGAACACAGATAGTTTATAACCAGGATTAACGCATAGGATACTTTTTATCCCGATATTCCCACGGGATCGAAACTTATGCGGGTGAAAACGCGGGACGCTGCTAGTTACTTCAATAATTATTCCTACGTTTTTATATTTTTATCCTTCCTATCCAGCACTCTAATTGCGTAACACACTATCAATCACAATCTGTATCATTTTGAAGGATATTGCTTATCCATTGCTTCATCTGTTTGAAAAATGTGTCGTATATAACGCAATGAATGTTGTGGAACTGTCTAAATTACTGCCATTACTAGTGTTAGCGTGTTACCCAATTACCCCGCGCTCTTTTGCAGACTGTATACTCACCTACCTAGCTGTTGGTCTGCCCACGCCAAAGAAATGTATTTTTGTAATTTTCATTTATTACATTCAAGCTTATAACTAATATTTCAGATCGTCTATAGAAAACAACTGTTCCTGTGTAAAAGAGTTTGTTACTAAAAAACGAACATTTGAAGATACACTGGGCTCTATGACCATCCTAAATTGGCTTTTCGGTAAGTACCTATGTCATGTTTATTAATTACCAAGTTAATGGTCATCATCATCATCAGCCCACAGCAGTCCACTGGTGGACATAGTCCTCTCCTATTGCACGCCACTCAACTCGATTTTCGTCAACTCTCACCCAGCTGCTACCAGCCATCCTGCGAAGATCGTCGGTCCATCTAGTTTGAAGGCGTCCCACATTACGTTTACCGATTCGCGGTCCCCACTCAAGAACACGTCTACCCCAACGGCCATCGGTTCTACGGCTAATATGGCCGGCCACTTCAGCTTGCTTAGTTAATGGTCAGTTGGTTCTAAACAAATTCTTCGACGGCAACTGCACAATTAACTGTGCTGCACGATTTTTTACAAATTTTCTCATGGATTCCTGGCTCGCTGGTCTAGTGGTTGTAAGTGCAACTACTTAGCATGAGATCCGGGGTTTGATTCCCAGATAATCATCATTGCAGCCGAAAGACGTCCACTGCTGGACATAGGCCTCCCCAAGCACCTCCACTTCGTCCGGTTCTGTGCTTCTCGCATCCAACGGGTTCTTGCGGCCTTCACAAGGTCGTCGGTCCACCTTGTGGGAGGCCTTCCAACGCTACGTCTTCCGGTACGCGGTCGCCACTCCAGAACCTCTCGGCCCCATGGGCCTGTCTGTTCTGCGAGCAATGTGCCCTGCCTACTGCCACTTAAGTTTGGGAAATTCTTCGGGCTATGTCGGTTACCTTGGGTCTCCTGCAGTTCTCTTCATTTCTGATTCGATCACGCAGGGAAACTCCAAGCATAGCCCTCTCCATTGCCCTTTAGGTGACTTTAAGCCTTCTAATAAGGCCTATTGTGAGCGACCACGTTTCAGTGCCATAGGTCATCACTGGAAACACGCACTTGTCTGCAAGACTTTCGTCTTGAGTCACTGCGGTATGTGGGACGAGAAGATTCCCAGATGGGGCAGTGTTATTGGATTTTCTATCTAGATTTTGTCAGTAGCAATAGGCTCGACTCTTTACGGTATTCAACATAATTAGTGAAATGTGGGTGTGCTGTGTGCTATACCTCTGCCTAATGCTTCGGGGATTACAGGCGTGATATTACGTTATGTATTACACTAGAATTTCCGTTAAAGTTAAATGACAAAACTGTGTGTTGTGAAAAATGTCGTGTTCTTAAGGCTAAATATCTAACTAATCTATCTAATCTACGTTCGCTATTTAGTTGCCAAAAATGTAATCAAATATGAGTTTATGCAAAAACCACTTTAATTCCTACACAATAAAGTTCAGTTTACGCTACAACTTCAAACATTTTTATAACTTTTTCACACTGAAATCAACTTAATTGCCATCAAAATAAAGTTGATATTTGTTTAACTTGAAATAACATCAATTTGGACCATAAATAAAATTTGAATATAACTAGCCTGTATGTTCCCCCGGCAGGGCAAAGGCGTCCCTCTACCTTTTCCACACAATTCTGTCTTTTGCGAGTGCTTGCCAGTCCCTACGATAGGAGTCAAGCTCGTCCCGCCATCTCCGTCTCGGACTGCCGCGATGGCGTCGTGCGTTTAGTGGGATCCACTCGGTGGTTCTCTTAGCCCAATAGTCATCTGACATGCGACAAACATGTCCGGCCCAGTCCCACTTCAGTTTAGCGGCTTTCTGGGTCATCATCATTCTCCTGCCCTCATCCCAATTTATTTGGGGTCGGCGCAACATGCCTTTTTCTTCCATACTCCTCTATTAGCCGCCATTTCGACAGTCACCCCCTTTCTAACCATATCATCATTCACACAGTCCATCCATCGTTTCTTTGGTCTTCCCCTACTCTTATAGCCATCGACATTCATACTCAAAACTTTCCTCACGACATTTTCCTCATTCCTCCGTAACACATGCCCATACCATGACAATCGGTTTCCACGCAACTTTTCAGTTACCGGTGCCACTTTCACTTTATTCTATCCATTTGTGTAACACCACACATCCCTCTCAGCATTCTCATCTCAGCTGCATGCAATTGCCTTTCATTCATCCATTTTGTGGCCCAACATTCATCCATACAAGACAGCAGGTAACGTCCGTTATCTTAGTTTTGGCGCGCAGTATTGTGTTCGTTATACGGTTCTTAAAAACAAGGTATTTTTTCTTTTCTCAATTTCAGGTGTAGGCGACCGTCACTTACAGAACATAATGTACAGCGTCCGGGACGGCGGCGTGTGCGGTGTCGACTGGGCGTCCATCTTCCAGTATGGCTCCCAGGAGCTACCAGCCGCTAGACTCACAGCTAATGTACTAGCTGTGTGCGATGTTAAAGGTAATATGTTATTTCTGGAATGGGTAAGGGACATATTGACAGTTTTTACGGTTTCGGCTGTCAAAAGAAGTGTGCTGCTGGGGAGTTTGTTGCGCCATATCTTCTTCCCTGCGAAAGCACTAGGAACTGGTGCAGGGCGGGCGGGCGGTTTTGGGGGACTGTCTTATGTAATTTTGAGGTTCGGGAAGTGTTGATTCTCAGCCTAATTTGAATAAATTACTTGATTTTAGAATCCCGTAAGTCTGATAACCTGTCTTTCGGTCAAAGATTCAAATATCAATCAGCTCTGAAGCAACTTATTACTTACTTAATCAAGATAATATTTACATTATATAACCTAATATTTAAAATTAAAATAATGATAATGTACATGGGAAAAAATAAGCAAAAAATACTATATACTATACTTATTACTTAATTAAAAAGCAACATGACCGTCATGAATGAAACATGAATTCCGTCATCACTAAGCTGCCCCAGAGCCATCCTAATCACATACGAATAGTTTCTATAAGACTTTTTATAAATGTTGCTATTTTTATTATCATCATAATTTATTCAACTGCATCTGTTGTGCTCCCCCCCCCCCCCCCCCTCTGTACCCGCGCTGCAGATGGGTAGGGCAAAATGGAATAAACCAAAATTGGGATAAAGGCAGAAGAAAAATGATAATTCCGATCCAGCCTGTTCCTTGCTGCCCTCTCCCAGCGACGCCCTAAGACGAAGTCCGTACCCCATAGGGGTGCCCATAGCGTAGTTTTTACGTTTTTTAAGCCCTGGCTGGAGGCCTTATTTTTTTGGGGCATCCACAGGCAAGCCCGGTTAGGCAGACAACCTCATAGGTTGAACTGCGCGGTGACATATACAACGTGTTTTTTTTATATCCCATAACTCTAGGGGGTCATTGTACTCATCATTATGAACAACTTTTACTATGGGACCAAACCTGAAAGCGCAAAAACCCCCTAGAGTTATGGGATATAAAAAAAACACGTTGTATAATAAAAATAAAAATATATCTGATGATGGCGATGAACAGTGGAGTTTAATCAACGTTTAAAGAACGTTTCAGTTACATTTTCCTTTTTTTTCAGTGCTGGAAAGCCGTCTACAACATATGTTGTTATGTTTGAGGGAATCACAAAAATTGTTCGAGGCATTTATACGGACATCATTCTATTGGTTAGGCCCGGAATTTAAAGAGGTATGAATCACACAGTCATAACACAAACAAGACACAAACACTCGAAATAAAAAGTACGACAGCATTTATTTCAATTACACCCTGTCCACTAGGTTAACTGTTTTTTTGGCAGCTGTCTTAGAACGTAACAATTCCAGATTACGTAAAAGTTAACTTTAAAATGCATAATAAAATAAATATATAAACTGCCTTATCTTATTGAATTATCTTATTTATGGCTTCTTACAGACATTATAATACCGTACGTGTATCAATCAATGTATTGTGTGTTGCTGCAATCACTAGTTCCATCTGTCAAAAAACGGTTTACCTAATGGACAGGGTATTCGTTTCACTTTTGAATCGTCAGTCAGAAAGATGTCGCTAATAGCCCATTCCAAAGCGTAGTAGAGTCCGTTACACGCGAGAAGTTTAAATAAATGTTATTTAATTTTTAGTTGAAACACGTCAAAAACATTTTGCAAGGAAAGGCAGTATCTTATGGAATAACAAGGGAGTGTATTGATCAATCTGAGAAGAAATATAGAAATGAATATGTGAGATTATTGGATCAAGTCTTTGAGAATTTTGTACCAAAAGATGAATACAGTGTTGAAGAACAGGTAAGCATTGTTTTTATTAAAATGATAATATCCGCACGGTTCGTTAGAATGTTAAGCTACGCTTGCTGCGGTGTTTCCGTGGATGGGTGAGCATTCATTACATTTTGAGACCCCTCCGTGTCTCGGAAAGCACCGTTAAACCGTAAGAAAAAAGCGTTACGGTTCAAAGGTGGATGCAGACATTGCGAGGCATGAGACGCCTCGATATAAATTTGCACATGCCTCACTACGAATATGAACGTCCATACATTGCGATAAATAATGTCAATTAATTTTGATCCTATTTATAACGTGTAATCATAGCCTTTATATAAAAATGTGTACCTAACTACCTACTTCGAAATTTGCACGCCATTATATTATGGCAGAATATGTTGTGACAAGATATAACTTTAAGACCACATTATCAATGTAATACCATATTCGGACAAATAAATGATTATGATTGCAAAGCATGCGATGAGCGCCGTGCGCTGCGCCTGCCTCGCGATGTCTGTAATTCTGTAACCGCCTTAACGTGCGCTCCATGCGACTTTCTCTCTCTTTATTATAAGAGAGAGATTGTATTCATGGTTTTCGAGGGTTCTGCTGAAGTTAATTGTGATGTCAAAATGAAAATCCAAGATGACCACTTTATGAGAGCTTCTAAAAATTTTTATTCTAGATGGATCTGTATTAAAAACGCGTATTAAATTCACACTTTCTCACTCTGTCTCTTTCTATTACATATATACAAGCGTGTGTGCGTGCGAGTATCGGGTTAAGAACTTCGTTCCTGACGGGGGTCCCCAGACCGCGCACGATTTTTTAATTTATATTTTGTTTGTAACATAAAAATACTGCTTCTTCACAGGTATCGTGTCTCTTGCAACATTGTACGGAGCCCAGAATTCTCTCTGTCACCCCTCCAGGTTGGGAAGCGTGGTTATAATCAGCTAGTTGAACTGAAGACCGACTCTAACAATTTATACCAACCTATTAATGTCCCACGGTAGGGCAAAGGCCTCTTCTCGTACAGAGAGGGCACGACGAGCATTCATCACCATGCTTGCTTAAGACGGGTTGGCAATTTCAGACTTATATTAACAATAAGTGCAGCCGCAACTTACGAGTTGTCGGTCAGGGTTCGAACCCAAACAGGCACTTTGTGTAAATTATTTCATCACCACTGCTTTCAAAACGGTGAAGCGAAACATTGTGAGGAAAACGGCGTGTCCTAGAACCAATAATTCGAAGACATGTGATATCTCCCAACCCGCACTGGGCTCGCGTGGTGAATTATGGCCCACTCCCTTTCACCGAGAAGAGGCCTGTCCCAGCAGTGGGAACATTATAGGCTGATTGTACTATTAACTGTAAGTCCAGGTTTCCTCACGACTTTATCCTTCACCAATGTTAGTTATGTCAAACAAAATCGCCTAAGTTCGAAAAAAGTATTTCATGTAGTCAAAAAGTCGTGTTATTTTAATATTAAGTACAAATTTTCTTTTTCTTATTTACTGAAACGTTTTTTTTTTAAAAAAAGAGGTTTTAACCGAATTTCTTTGCTGAATGTACCTAACCCAAAAGAAATCATGTTATTTTTTTACTTTTACCTAATATTTTGTGTGAAATAAATATTTCAATTTTCTGACGTTGTTTTTTCATTCATCCATTTTAGTCGTTGCTTTGGTAGTTGAGCGCCATATAGAGGGCACAGGGCTGCTGTGTAAAAAGCAGGCCGTTTCTTACAATCGACTGTGTGACCCTCCCCCCACCTACTCACTATATATCTACCACCAGCGAGCATCGTCTTGCAGGGTTTCACCTTCCTTAGTCCGCTTGAAAGTCCCCTTAACCACCGTCTCCGGACAGGTGGGAAGGTGTACGTCAAACCTCGTAATAGCAGGGTGTGGAACTGGAGCTGTGTCGCAAACTGTGCGAGACACAGAGGGCAGGTTAGGTGGAGCTCCTAACCTGCCCTGTGTTCCAAAACATGCAGCCAATCTTACCTCTGCACACTGCCACAAATAACGCCGTGGAAGTGGCGAATTTTTGGAGCCAACAATATTTGGTTAAAGGGTGCATACACACGAGCGACATTCGTCGACGAGGCAACTGCAGCCGTCGACAACATGCCGCTGGTGTATTTGAACACCGTACTCAAACGTCGACGGATGCAGTTGCCTTTCGTCGACGCGAGTCGCGTGTCGTGCCAGCGACTCGTACCTGGATACATGGATTTCTTCGTGCCATCTATTTTACCTGACTGCGGTGAAACCCAAAACAAGGGTAATGTTTTATATTATTAATTGAAGCCAGCCCGACAGGCCACCAAGACGAAGATTTCGACTACTAAACAGGAAATTAATAAAAACTAGGAGTAACAAAAACAACAATAAAATGAATTTCAAATGAAAACTTTTATTTGAAAATATGTGAATAATCTACATACGTTTTGCTAAACATCTTATAATATTATATCGCTTACAATATAAATGGGGGTAAACTTAATTGGAAATATAATCACATTTTAACAGCCTAATTTTGTACACAAAGGTAAAAATAATAATGTTAATAAAAAAACCGATTTATTTTAATTTTTAGTGGAGTAAAAGGTTATGTTTCACTCTTGGCGCGCTTTTTCCAAGATGGCGTCTTTTAGGCAACTGTCAAAGCTTTTATTGCGCCTACATTGTGACTTGATGATCTATAATTATTCAAAAATATAAAAAGTGCAACAGTGATGTTTATTTTTACACTAATAAGATACTTTGAACGCCTAATAAGCCAATTTAAGATATTAAAAAGTGAAACAGATGTCATATCTATACTAAAACTATATTTTTCCGCCTCGCTAGTCTTAAGCTGCAGTCTTCTGCAGGTATTCGTCGAAGAGATACAAGGACAGAGACAAGTCTTGTCCGTGGTTGGAGGTGATGAACTTCTTGAGGTCGGTGGTGTGACCGGCGAGCTCCCTGATCTTCTTGGACTGGTCTTCAATGAATTCTTCCTCGAGGTATTGGGCGATCTGGATAGAAAGATTTAGCGGATAAATATCAAGAAATGATTTAGAAGATCTCATGGTTAAGTAATAACAGCCGCACGGGTCGATCGATTAGGTTAGCTACGCTTGCCGAGGTAAATCCGTGGATGGGTGCCCCGAAAAGCACGTTAAGCCGTTGGTCCCGTCTGTCATTCCTAGATCTTTGACAGTCGTTACGGGTAGTCAGAAGCCTAAAAGGCTGCAGCAACGCTTGGTGGTAGAAATATGTATGGTGTTAGTAAATACACGGTAATTAGTTCTTCCAAGGATGAGCACCTTGACAAAGAGCTGTACTACTACTAAAATTAATAAATTATGGAGTATGAATAAATGGAGTACTAATGCCATGCCTATATCGCGACTTTGACAGACGCATAAAATCAGTTTTCAGTAAAAATGGATTCTAGGTAAAGGTTCGATCACCAGGTCGAGCAGTGTTATAGGGTTTTTCTATTAAGAATTAGCGCTAAACGATAAACGTTTTTCTTTTGTTTCTTTTAAAGGTTATGCCTACCTCAGGGTCGTGCAGATGCTGGCTGTTCCTGGTAGCTTCCCTGTGGATGTAGAACGCGCGTTCTGCGATCTCCTTCTGTGTGTCCAGGGCTTTGGCGAGCGCTTCCAGCTCATGGAGTTCCACGGTGTAGTTCTTGCGTTCTACCTTGATTGTGCTGCGCTGGTCGAAGTTCATCTCGTCACCTGTGAGAGTATTACACATATTAATTACATTTTTAAATATCTTTATATATATAAGAAAAAAATCTGTACGTGTGCAAGTCACTGAACTCGTAAACAGCTGAACAGATTTAGATGAATTTTATTGTGTGTATTTGAGTGGGTCCCAGGATGGACTAGATTCTGTTTCTGTGATCGAGAAAGAGGACAACATCTGTCCGGTAAGCTAGTTTTTTTATATAAAACATATATTTTGTTTTTTTAAATAGTGGCCCATCGGCATCAGGAACAGGGTCCAAGCTGCCGGTGGTCAGTGCTCTAGAAAGAGGAACCTCCTCACTATGCGTGCTGTGTCCAGGAGTACTGCTTTCTGAATCAAACCCTTGACCCAGCCAGCCGCGCAATGAGAGCCTTCTGAGGTGTTGGTCGAGGCTCTCCGCTAAGTAATTTGTTGTCACGGTTATCGGTACAATGATTGCAGAGTCACCCAAACGGCAAAAGAGAAGGCTATGCTTACGGTTTACCTACGTGATCGTATCGGATGAAGAGATCCGCAGGAGAACAAAAGTAACCAACATAGCCCGAAGAATTGCGAAACTTAAGTGGCAGTGGGCAGGACGCATTACTCGCAGAACAGGAGGTTCTGGAGTGGCGACCTAGTCCCGAAAGACGTAGCGTTGGAAGGCCTCCCACCTGGTGGACCAATGACCTTGTGAACGCCGAAGGAATGCGCTAGATGCGGGAAGCACAGAACCGGTCGCGCGGCGGTTTCGGGTGGCCTATGTCCAGCAGTGGACGTCTTTCGGCTAAATGAATGAATGATGACAATCTGCACGTCTGTGGCAGCACTTTGACTTTGAGCTGGCTTAGCATTCAGTTTCAATAGAAAAAGAGGCCAACTATTACTGGCTTTTGCTACCAATGACATGCGGCCTGCTGTACAGTCACGAGCACCAATATGTCAACACTTGGCAACTTTCAATTGAAATACGACACGTTACATAAACCTATGGGTTCGAACATGCTATGTTCGTAACAACATAAAATTTCATTAAAAAAATAAAGGAGTTTCGCTTTTGAATAAAGCCGAGTGTATACATACTTTTGCTCGTGACTGTACGTCCGTTCAGACTATTCTATAATTGGACGGGGATGTGACGGGAACATTGCGTTACATGAGAAAGAAGAAACATATAACTCTCTCTGTCTCCCACACTAAATCTCTCTTATTTTTTTTAAAGTTTCACTTCTTTCACGTGTAGACGGTGCTGCATGCGCAGTTGTTTTTCTATCCTTTCTATAAATACGCTACTTATACTGCAACCGCTCTTTCATTCGGCATCTTTCACTCGAAGTGAAACGTGAACAAAATTAATCAAAAAGTGAACTCTAGATAAAGTAAACTTTCACTGGAACTTACCTCTCATAGTAACATGCTTGATGATATCAATGGTCTTATCCCAAGCCTCGTCGGACAGCTTCTTGAACAATTTGCTGAAGCCAAGCCTGTTGGTCTGGTAGTTGTTGAAATACGCAGCAGAAAGCAAATACTCGTAGGAACGTTCCAGGTGCAAGTTGGCATAGGCCTGCATCTCCATCGCGACGTTGCCGTGCCGACCGTACTCGCCGTAGACAGCGTTACACCTTGGAAGCGCTGTTGCCAGATTTATTTACTAAACATGGAGTAGGTAACAAATGGAGTGCTTGGGTGCGGGGCGACATGTGTAACGACACTTGTATTGTGCTTGTATGGCAAATGATCGAAGGGGTTTTTAAGCATTCATTTTGTTACCTACACATCCACTATTTTATAGGCTTTGTAGCAGAGAAAGTATACATTGCAGTGCACAATGTTAGAAATAGATTTTTCAAAGCTTTGAACTCAAGGGTCAAGGGTTTTGAACTCTTGATGGAAAGTTAAACGTGGTCGCAAGCTTCGAAAAACCGTATTTAGTGAAAGAGAACGACTTGAATTTACAAATCAAAAAAAGCCATATGTCATGATTTTATTTATACACATGCGCTTTAGATATCTGCGTTAAATCGTCAATGACGACCGGAGTTTCTGAAAGGTTTAATCTGTGGTCAAATCTCATTTGGTGTCGTTGGTTGTTGCTATAGTTGTACAAGGAACTTTTGGCACGTGACCAAAAACTAACGCTTGCTAACTTAATCTTGTTTTTTCAGTAAGGTGCACACTTTCAACGCCCAAGGGATCCTTGTAGCACGGTATTTCTATCAACTAAGCTCAACAGGAATGACATTTGACAATAGAAGGCCAATTCTAGTAATTTAAAACGTTAAAAATCTAGTCGCAGTGTCATCTCGGCGACAAACAAATGTCAAAAACTTGTCAAAATGTAGAGAAATTTGAGGTATTTCTATCAGATTGAGACTGAGATCAGACTGTGAACGTTCTTTAAATTACGAGAATTGCCCCTCAGATTTATTACTATGAGAGACTTGATTTCATAAATAGCGGGAAGGCTCCGGCAGACATGCGCAACGCGACATTGCGGCGCGCCTCTAGTAGAACAACTTCATGGATTATCAATCGTTCTACTAGAAACTCGTTGCACCGTCGCGTCGCACTTGTATGCGGGATCCTTGAAGGTGAATTTCAAAATAAATGATATGACTGAACATCAATGCATGGACTTTGAATTGGATGCGGCCATGATGCGATGAACAAGACTTTAAACAGTTTTTTTTTAAACTATTATGCTCATTCACAATATAAAACAGAAGAAGGGTTTACTCACAGCCGAATTTTCAAAGGCAACTCAATTTTAAGGCACAGTTAAATCTCTTATCGAACAAAATACTTTCAAGGCTTAAAGTTGATCACAGAGTAGTAAACAAAATGGAGTGCTATCAACTTTATTGCAACGCGTTTGAGAAAAAAGGAAACGCTTGTCATTGGATAATCGCCGACATTGCCTCATACAGCAAAGTTAGAGCGGTTCTGCACTGCATCCGATCTGAATCCGAATTCAATCCGAATTGGAAATATTCTAAATTCGTACGGACAGAGTTCGGATCTCGTGCGATAACCCTCATACAAATACATAGTACTACGGCTACTTCAAACCGACATTTCTCGCGATTCGGATCGGATGCAGTACAGAACCGCTCTTATGATTGGCGACTGTCGAGTGACTTGAGGGTTCACGGCCTCGGGCGATGCGACTTGCGTCAAGTGAAACGCGCGTCCCTTGTTTCCGTCCATCGCACTACAAGTCGTGTCGCGGTCACTCGTGGCATGCTCTAAGCAACTTCCTTCATTTGTTTTCTCCGAAGTTGCTGTCGCTTGTGCATGTAGCTCGTGACTACGGGGTTATACAGCAGTTTTGATTCTGGCCATAACCAAATGACTTGCGTTTTGATCGAGATATCTAAGTCCAAATACCTTTGTTTACTACTCCGTCAACAAATTATTAATTTAACAGAAAGTTCAAATCTTTACTATTTTTTACGCAGGTTGAGTTATATAATATTTCGTTTCGTGAATCAGAGTTATTAGGAGCGTTTTGTTTCTTAAACTGTTGGAATTACTAGAACGTACAGACGCCAGCAGGTCGAGCTACCCGAAACTGTCAAATTTTCCCAGTCAACCTTGAACTATTAAGGTTCAAGGTTGATTGGGAAAATTTGACAGCTTCAGCGATAAAGTTGAAAATCTATCAAAGAAATTTGACAGATTGTAGTAGCGCGATGTGCTGGCGTCTGTGCCTGGAACTCTTCCCACGTAAAAAATAGTTCAAACAAGCATCTACTTCGTATTACAAATTACAGAGCATATTATTGAGATAGTACTTACATAATTCTGCAAAGTTAAAGTGTAATTATTAATTTATTTGTTTTAATGATAATCGACTTAAATGACATAACGTGGTAACAACACAATGTATTGTAGTTTCCGATGGTAAAATGGTATACTGGCCAGTGTTTTTAAAACCCCACAAAAAGTGAAGAAGTATAGAATAAAGATGAAAAACATTAGTGAAATGAGACTGAAAAAATGACGAACTAGAAAGTTTTCGCTACAAAATAAACTTTCTAGTCGGTACTAGAAAGTTTATTTCGCTCACCAATAGACCAAAGGCGGTCCTTTGGTCTATTGGTGAGCGATGGTTCAGCGAGATAATTGCGTAACACACTAACAGCAGTAATGGAATTCATTTTGGCAGTTCAACGACATTTAATATCCCTGGACATTTTTTTTTTTTTTTTTTTTTAACATTCATTGCGTTATTTACGTTGTTCAGCACGCGAAAGCACTAGGAAGTGGTGAAGGGCGGGCGTTTTGGGGGCTGTCTTATGTAATTTTGACGTTCGAAAAGTGCTGATTCTCAGCCTAATTTGAATAAATGACAGATTGATTGAGACACATTTTTCGAACATATGAAGCAATGGATCAATTACAATCTTGAGTCATTTTGAAGGACATTGCTAGTCCTTCAGAATTACTCAAGATTGTAATTGATAGTGTGTTACGAAATTAGGTTGCTGGGTTCGAAGTCGAATTAAGTGTTATTTGGTTTGTCCATGAGTAATGGTACCTAATAAACTTGCCCCCAATTTCATGGGATTTAACTTGGCGTTTGATACTATACACCCATCACACCTACTTGGGAAATAGAGGTGTGATGGCATACAGTGTAGCGATTGGGTTATCCCATCAATTGAAACGTATTTTAAAGTTAAACATACACATTTAAAATAATTAATAACAATTAACATTCTAGCCGCGGGACCTTCTTTTCCGTTTGAGTATTTAACAACATTAAACTCTTATGTGAGTATTTGGAAACAATACCAAAAAGTTTGTGTTGAATTGTTGATATCATGCTCGCGCGTGTCTAGTGCTTTATTATCAAGGGTGGTGTGAAAATTTAGTTTTCTATTTTTATTAAAATTGTTCATTTTATTATTTTAACAGACTGATAACAACTTGTAATAACCGCTGTACTGTTTAATGTGATATGATAACCTAATCGCCACTCTGTATTTCTGCTTTTTATTAACAACCCAGAGGGGGATGGATGTTGACATTGGCGCCGATTCCCTTGTTCACAAACTAAACTAATTTTAAGTTCAGTGCATCTTTTTCTTTCTATTTCATTAAGATAAAATTAGTCAGCGCCTGACGTAAATTGACGTATTTTTAGTAGCCAATTTTTTTATCACGTCTAAACTTGTCTATTGAGTATCTTCAAAGTCAAAAATCGTTATTGTGTCACAGTGGTTACAGAGTTGTTATCTTAATTTGACAGGACTAAACTAACATTTTGACCATTAACAAATGAATGTTTCAAAGTTAGTATATACATAAATAATGAATGATACATATAATTGTTACAAAACGCCCCTATTTTCTTTTTTTTTACTTACAGTTTCGTCTAAAAGCTGAAAGAAATATAAAGCGATGTGTAAGAAGAAAATATATACATAAATGAACAGAAGCAGGTTCGCACAGGCAATATTTCCCACCGCGATTATTTCTCGCGCACTGAATTTTCAACGCACTGCTTAGCTCCTAGAGTTGAAAATGCTACAGTGTGTTGATTCGACGCGCTGCGATGCACTCTGTTGGATTCTCAACACTCGGCTCAATATCAGAGAGTTGAAAATCCAATGCGCGAGAAAATCACGCCGCGATATTTTCACGCCTGTGGGAACGGGGGCTTACGAGAGCTACAAGGATCTTTAGGCGCCTGAATGAGATTAAGGCGTTTTTGGTAAAAAATTCACAGAAATTGTATTAAAAAAAAAAAGAAGAGGGCGTGGTTTGACCACAGAAGTGAAAACTTACTACTGAAGCCGAGTGTACGCGATTCAGCGGCAATAAAACGCGATCCAGCGTCATCGACCGACTGAAGCCGAGTATACCCGATTCTGCGTCACCGACCCGAGCGGGAAGGTTCAGTTTCATTTACTGTTCAGAAAGAGCGCCAAAATGCGCCAAGTTTTCACTTCAAAGTTCAAATACAAGATGGCGGTGTTAGTTTATTTTGGCCGTGCGGCAAAAGGTCCTTGTACCGTTGTGTGTGTTATATGTAGAGAAATACATAGTTTGAAAGCGAAAACAGGGTGTTTGGAAGTAATATTTACCTAAAGACATTACAATCAGTAATATAACATAAACAAGACTAGAAAGATGTCTTTTGTGGATTAAAAAAACATTAGCCGGTATATTTATGAACATCTTTCCACAAAACCATACATTTGGGTCAAAGATTACATGAGTACACAAAGAGTTCACATAAGGTACTTGGGTTTTTATGAAGACTTCATGGAAATCGTTCAACCGGTGTCGCATCGCGCCTTTACGTACCTACATATCAGAAATTTGCAGCAAACAAAAACTTTTTCAACATTTTTAATCATGATTGATATGAAAAAATAACAGAAAAAAAAAATGCACGAGGACTGGCCATTTACAAAACTATAAATATCAATTTATTATTTACTAGTGTCGATGTTCATCATAGAAAAAAAACGCAATAAAGTAAATGATTGCATGAAAAGCTATATTAAATTCGCAATGTTAACTGTCCATGTCTTATGTAATCTGTGACTAAATTCATACATTCCTACCACCATTTACAAGCTTTGACGATCAACATCAATTTGGTGTATAAAAAATATGCTATTTCTAAAAGATATGCCTTAATTATAATAATATAATTAGAATTCGATAATCAGACGAGAATAATAAATTGAGAGTGAAATTTCAAGAACGCGTCAAGTATGGGCAGATTTCGTTGCATGAAAGAGAAGAAAAATATAACTCTCCCTGTCTGTCACAATAAAACTCTTTTATTCAAATTTCTTTTTAAAGTTTCACAACTTCTATCACGTTTATGATGCTGCACGCGCATGCTGCAATATTTTTTGTGAATTCCACTTTTTACCGACGAAAAAACAGCGGAGGTTCTGCAGTCAATGCATATTTTTTTTAAGATACTGTGTAGACCAAAATTGATGTTGTTCTTGCCAGCCAGTTTTTTCTGTTTCTCTGTGGTATCAACTTACCAAGTGTGTTGGATGCCTGACCGCAGTCCAGGGACACATCCTGGTAGCATGTGTCAGCGGCGAGGGTGCCGGAGAGCGCCAGGAGGCAGGTGACCGCTAAGATGATGACCTTCATGGTTCTGATTCTAGAAAGGACAATAAAAAAAAAGTTAATTTTGTTTTTTTTTCAAGTAAAATGTATTGAGATTATCTGCCAATATCCATCTTAACTGTGTACAGAGATTACAGTAAATAAATTAAATCCTAATCCTAATAATATTATAAACGTGAAAGTTTGTATGGATGGATGGATGTTTGTTACTCTTTCACGCAAAAACTGCTGAACGGATTTGCATGAAAGGCACACAGATGATTTATAAACAGGATTAACATACCTATAGGATACTTTTTATCCCGATATTCCCACGGGATCGAAACTTATGCGGGTAAAACCGCGGGGCGCAGCTACTATGTAAATATTAATTAATTATATACATATTTTACTATAACTCATTATTAAAACTTCCGTGAATAAATGATTTTTATTTCTAATTCAAATTAATTACCTATAGAGAACAAAATAAATGATGGCTTGGTGATCATTCTTGCAGCGTGCATTCTATCTTAATATAATAATATAATATCCCTGGACATTTCACACAGCACCATTTGTCCCAAGCTAAGCAACCTAATGCTTGTGTTATGGTAACAAGATGGCTGATAGACTACTTATATACATTTTTTTTTTTTTTGTAAATACATACATATTATAGATAGAAAAACACCCAGACTCGGAACAAATACATGTAGGTCATACAAATATTTGTTCCGTGCGGGAATCGAACCCGTGACACGCAGCGCAGCAGTCAATCGCTTAACCACTGCGCCAACCGTGCCGTCAAACTCATTACATCATCGTCATCTTACATATATATTATCTCAATCACACAAAAACGGCTGAAAGGAGAAGTTTGGATGAAGTTTGGCACACAGATGGTTTTTTTTCTATCTATAATATGTATGTATTTACAAAAAAAAAATTGTATATAAGTAGTTTATCAGCCATCTTGTTACCATAACACAAGCATTAGGTTGCTTAGCTTGGGACAAATGGTGCTGTGTGAAATGTCCAGGGATATTATTATATTATTATATTATTATTATTATATTATATTATATCCCAAATGAACACAGGATACTATTTATCCCACTTGCATGTTCTGGTGGTATAATCTCCAACCTCCATGCAGGTGAAGCCACAGGCCAAAGCTAGTTTTTGCTATAACTAATAGACAACCAACAAACAAATGAATATAAAGTTGTTTTTTTACTATTTTTTTGTCCTTTACAAAATGTAAAACAATCTTGTTGATTCATTGTGACACCTTGTCAATAATATGATGAAAATGTCATGATATCATGATATTGATAAGACACAACCATGAAATCAAAAATTAAATATCATTTATTCAAACTAGGCTGAAAGTCAGCACATTTTGACTGTAAAAATTACATGACACAGTCCCCCAAAACGCCTGTCCTTCACCACTTCCTAGTGCTACAGCTGGGAAGAAGAGTCGCAAGAAACTGAGTTTATTAACATTACCTAACACATGGAATGCCAGACAACAGACACAATAGAGAATCTATTGTGTCCGGTGACCGCGGTGGCAGTCAATGCCTTAATATATTATATAAAGCCCTGTTTCAGAGAGAGTTCAGACGAGTACATTTTACGTAATAAATTATAATATAAAAAAGAATTTGTGTGAAATTATTTGCCTGATAAGGTGACCTGGACTTATGTAAATGTGGTTAAACAGGGTGAGAACCTCTTCCTTTTTTGAAGTCAGCTAACAAATAAAATAAAAAGAGATAATTATTAGCAGGACTGCTGGAAGAAATTTGTTAAGGGGCATGCGCAAAGGTAGCCTAGTTCTTTACAGTTTGCAGGTCAGTGTGAGGTTGTATTTTTATGAATTTCCATACAAAACTGTTAAACAGATAAATTGCATGATATGAATTGCACACAGATCATATTATAAATTGTCAGTTTGTGATCATTTTACAATCATATTGTAATCCTATTGTGATTCTGCCAAAGTGGCCTTTTTAGGCCCCCTTAACAAATATAACTTTACAGAATTATAATAATTACAATTGGCCTCAAGCATGATTTCATAAAATAGCCATTCAATAGGGTAATAGGAACTTAGAGAGATGTACTGATGATTTTTATGATTACAATTATACAAATAAATCATATTTGATCTGCAAATTGCAAAAAACCTAACAAAGTTTGAATTGCACTGACTACCCTGACCACTACAAAGCAAATAAGTATCTACATAAATAAATAATTCAATAAAACTCTAAAATTAACAATGTTGCTGGCAGCTAAACTACAATAAACAATATTGCAAGTTTTTAATTGGCCCAGATTATTAGTTGTCTATTTATCTATTTTGTTAAGTGACAAATATTTTCTTAAGTACACATAGATGTCAAAGAAAGATAAGAAGTGTTTAAAAAAGCAATCAATGCAAACAAATTATAATAAACACTGATTTAGATTTGTTATAATCTCTTAATCGGCAATATTTACATTATTAAGATCGTAGATTATGACGATTATAAAATTAAAAACATCTTTGATAAAATAAAAAAAAACGATAAAAATAAACTGCCTACCCACCCACAGATAAAATAACCGAAGTATATCTAATTAAATTAGATATAGTAAGTATTTGCAGAACTTTTTTCGAGAACTTCATATTGGGCATATTTTAAAAAGTAAAGTTGTTTGTCATTGAATTTGTCGTTGGCAACTCGTCTAAATAAACAAATGACAAAGAGGTACTAACTGCGCCTCTTACAGCATGTTAGTAAAAATTTAGGTAATTTCATGATTATCCTATTTATTTCGTATAAACGTTGAGATGAATATCGTCATATTCTTTACATAATTAGCAGTAATAATCACTCACCGAATTATTTACGAAGACAAAGGAAAAATAATGTTTGTAAACCCGTGCCACCGAATCAAAACAAAATGTAAAAATTCTAAATTTAAAATCTCAATTTATATAAAAACTAAAAAGAAAATTATAACAAAAACCTAAGTCGTAGCTAATGGTAAAAGGGACTCACCAAATTATTTTGAGACGAATAAAGTTAAATTATTTCTGCAGCAACGAAGATTGTTCCGTCGAAAGTGCCTTTACACACACTGGCGCAGAAGGCGACTTCCAACAATGACTATTAGACTGATAAAGCTCCGTCGAACGGAGAGTACACGTAATTAAAATTTATACAAACGCAATACGATTGATAGCGAAAGACAAAATGATAATAAAATAGGAATATGTTCATCTGTCACGTGAAGTTAGCTGCATTTCAGTACGGGGTGGCTATGTAGAAAAAAATAATTACCTTTATTTCGAGAACAATCGAAGAAAAACTATAGAAATAAGCAAAAAACACTGTTCAAAATACAAATATACTCTTAACTTAATTTACAGTAATATAAATTTAAAAACAGTCGAATAAAACATATTCATCTCGCGTTTAATTTTCCATATAAAGTAGCAAGCGTGGAATGTTGGTATTACTATTTCCTCGTCCCTCTCTACGCTATCCCCCCGCAATCCGAGCCCATGAATGACGTAGTAACCCTGTCATACTGAGAATGTTGAGGTTTTGCGTTTCCAGATATTCCTTCCTCTTTCTATTTTACACCCTATTTATACAATTTTTGCCCCATATGATGCCCAGAAATATGATATTTATTTATTTGGCAGGAGCTTAAACTATAAAAAGCAGGCCTTTAAAGCTAATAAGCAGAAATATGTCGAAAAATATTCCATGAGTCTGCTCGGAACACGAAACCTCTTCAGGGAATTTTTTGTTGTGCAATGGCCGGTGGTATCTTGCATCTCGCTCTAACGTGTCATTCTCGAAGCACTTGTCAACACGAGATGGTTCTGTTATCGCTGCGCAGTTCATTATTTTCATATAATCAGAGGCATCATCGTGAATAGTTCTTGTTTTCCAATTTTGTTGCGTTCTGATAAGTCGCCTTCTACGCCAGTGTGTGTAAAGGCTAGACTTTCGCGAGTACTCGTACGTTACGGAACTGTTTGTCATAGCATAATTTGTCAAAGTATCTGTGATTATAATTAAATAAAAAAATAAAGATGAAGGCTATCCTCCTTGCTGTCGTCGGTCTCCTGGCTGTATGCCTCCCTGCTTCTGCTACACAATGTGAGTATACTTTTTTCTTTGTTTTATGGTATCCTACGTTTCGGGAAGAGTTCCTGTTTTAATTTTCAATGGATTTAGTAGCTATCCACGGTTCCCAATAGGGACGAACAATTTGACAAAAAATTTCTTTGTCAAGTCTTTTACAAAGACATAAAATGAGGGCGTCCTTACAATTTACTTAATTTGTCGTACATAACCTTTGTTATGAATACAACCAACAAGTTTTTATAAATAAACTGAATCAAACGCAATTTCTTTTGTTTTAACACTTGGAAAACAGTTGTGACAGTTTTGATCATCAGATGTTTTTTGTTTTACCACTACCGCCACCTAGTTTAGTTAAACAAAATAAATATCTAAAGCTAATAAATAAAGGTCTTACTAAATACAAAATAACTGTCTCTACAAATATAATTATAAATTGATCTCTTGGTGACTTTTATCTGGGGAACACAACTTCATCAAAACATGAGTTGACTGTTTAAATAAATTCCTTTGCATTTGACTATTCATAATGAAGGTAGATAAAGTTTTTTTTTTTTTGTTAAATTGTGACTCTTTTACACATTTTCGAAAAGAAAATGCACTGGATTCGTTTACAATTGATATGATAATATTATGCTTATTGTTTGGCAAATAAATAAAGAAAAAAATATATAAAGCTGTTTCTTCATTGGTAAAATAGTAAAGTTTGTTGACTTATTTAAAAACATAACACGAGGTGTGTACCTATTATTACAACCACATTATGCCAGTTATATTTAAGTCCCATGTATTGAGGGTGAACCTATTACATCAACCAGGCACAAATAGATTAAAAAGTAAACGAAAACCATGCAATCATTATATTCTGCATACACATTCTGCATGCAAACTAAATTGTAGGTAAAGGATGCCCATCCTCAAAATGGGTGTAGCACGCTTTCATTTTGGAATTCTTTTAAGTGTAAGCCACACTTAAAAGAATTCCAAAATAAAAGCGCACTATGGAATTTTCAACAAAAACTTTTCAACACATTCTTTGCTTTTTTTTTTATTGTGCCATTGGCACAGTAATCTCTTGTACGCAGTACTAGTCACCTGTTTTTAGTGTATTTTCAACAATAAATTCCAATTTTAAACAAACTGCTTCTTTTTTTTTAATGTGCAAATGGCACAGTTATCAATAATTGTATGCAGTAAATAGTTACCTGTTTTTAAGCGACTGTCACCAATAACCACACCACAATAATGGAGTTTAAACTTAAAAACATCTAACACAGTCTATCCACCAACAACAATGATTAAATATAATCAATGTAGTAACATATTTGTAAACAAATGATGTATCTGCTGAATGTTAAACGGCCACATCTGTGCTAATTAATTAGTTTTCTTGCACTGTTGATAACATGATTGCTCTATTTCTAATTAAGTATAATGTAGTTTTATTTGTACTTAATACTGTCTTTTACATACATTAGAGAACTAACTGTTGTCGGCAGTTTTATTACTTGTAACTTATAGTTACTGTTTAGTCAGGGATATAATTCTTTAGCAGATTGACACACTGACACTGACTCAGTTTGCCATGTTATTTGACAGTTGACAGTCCATTTAATAGAACTGTCAAAGAATTAATAAAGACGGACTTAATGCCTGAGGCAATTTCTACAAGTCAACCTTAGAGTGATGCAGAGACAAAACATGGCAGGTACTAGGTGTAGGCACAGCAATGTAAGCTTTTGAAATAAACAATTGCTTGGCATGCTTCCAGAACTTTCGGTAGAAACTTTCCATGGAAATAATATGTATATTCCTGGATATGATTTTAGTTCTTCAATTTACAAGCAGATTGCATAGCTATGGTTCTAGAATGACTCATATATTAAGGAATTGTTTATGTATCTTACCTACTTCAGTCATTGAGCATTGTCTACCTCATCATCTGCCTAGCCTTTTCCCAACTATGTTGGGGGTGGCTCCCAGTCTAATCAAATGCAACTGAATTCCAGTATTTTATATGGAGCAACTGCCTACCTGGCCTTCATAACCCAGCAACTAGGTAATACTACTTGCATATACAGTCTAGAATCATGTGCTGAATTCATGATTACAGTTTGCACACTGGTTAAAAATGTATCCTGTATACTACTAGCTAAATATGCACATTTTTGGCATATGGGCTTAAAAACCCGTTCAACTTGCTTCGGGCTTAAAGTCTAGCCGAAGTTAGCCTAGCAACGGCAGTTGACTGAGTTGACCACAGCAGTGGCGCTAGTGTCTTAGTTCCATAGACTATAGAGCATAAAATCAGGACAAACTACGCGTGCGCGTTATCTGTCAGCGATATCCATTTAAGAGCTAACCATGTAATTTAACATTGCAATGTTAGAGGTTTAAAATTGAAGCAAACAAAGTGTTGCTTATTCATTCACTTTGTTAGTAAAATTGCAGATTTACAAGCTAATTAGCCAGATGGCAGCACTGGTGTGTCAATAAAAATATCCTTTGTTTTGACATATCATTGTTACACTGATTTGTATGGAGACGCCCCGATAACATCACGCCTTGTATTCCCCGAAGGTTTAGACACAGGTGTTGTACGCACGGCTACACATCAAGCTATACATAACCAGTATAAACTGACTTCTGATTGTACGAAAAACCTATACAATGCGAGGTCAGCTAAAACTGGAAATGTATAGCTTGGTGTGTAGCCGTGTGTACATCCACATTTCGCCAGTTAAGTCCCATGTAATAGGGGGTGAGCCTATAACCGTCACAAATCCAGTAATCGGGCCTCCAGCTCCACTGAGATTTTCCTAAAAACACTTGGCCAAGCTGCACCCTAATTGCGCAACACAGTTTCAATCACAGTCTGAATATTTTTGAAGGATATTGCTAATCCATTGCTTCATATTTTAGAAAATTGGTCTGCTCAACAACGAATAACGCAATGAATGTTAACGAACTGTCAAAATAAAAGCCATGCCTAATTACCCCGCTGTGAATCGAACCCAGAACATCATGCTTTGCAGTAACGCAAAATTTAGATGCAAATATGTATAGCCAATGAAATTATAAGTTAAATTAAGTAAGAACTTATAATAATTATCATTTGAGTGTAGCGCAGTAAACTTTTTCTAATTTAACTTATTTTAATAGGGGAGGTTTAGCGTAGTGTGGGGCGCCCCCCAGCTAGATGGACGGACGACCTAAAGCAGGTGGCTGGAGTAGACTGGATGCGGAAGGCGGAGGACAGGGTGTTGTGGCGCAGCCTGGGAGAGGCTTATGTCCAGCACTGGACTGCGATAGGCCGAGTTGATTGATTGATTGCAGTAAACTGTAAAATCGAATTTGCATGAAAACCTCGCGTAATATACTGAAATGACCCGTGAAATTCTTGTATAACATACACTAAGTACCTACCTACATAATATTTCATCATAATATTATGCTGTCAATTATTTCCGCACATGCTCACAAGTGATTTTTCAATGAAAACCGATATGTATTGACATTGTAGTTATGTAATTTGAAAATTCGCCAGTCATGCGTATGTGTTTAGCATTATGTATAAATAGTCATTCACTATTGTGTATTTTATTGTACAATTTCGTATTTTCGGTTATTCGGGGGAACCACGTGGTGAATGATTAACAGACACATCGATAATGTGCCACATGGTAAGTCCAAAATAAAGAGTTTCATTTCTCAATGACTTCGGAAGGACTGATGAGAATGATTCCATTTGCCTGGCCTTTTCATAACTATTTTGGGGTCGGCTTCCAGTCTAACCGGGTGCAGCTTAATACCAGTATTTTACATGGAGCGACTGCCTATCTGACGTCCACAACCCAGTTACTCTGGGTAATATGAAACCCCTTAATAAGACTGGTTGTCAGACTACCTACTGAAGACCCGTAACGACTGTGACAGATCTACGAATGACAGCTGGGACCTACGGAGGCACGGAGGGGTCTCGGTATGTCAATCCACAGACCAACCGCGGCAAGCGTAGCTTAACCTGATCGATCGACCCGTGCGGCTGTTATTACTTTGCCACAAGATTATTTTTCATGAAATATCAATCAACGGAATTATATGAACTTAGCGATTTTAATGATAATAATTCTGTAAAGTCATATTTCTTACGGTCGCGCGAATCATATTTAAAAGGACACTGACCAGCGGGGTGATAGCGCAACACACTCAGTAAAGTTGTCAAAAAATAAAAGGCCCGTTTTGACATTTGAGAATGCGTTCCTGACACCTGTCAGTTTACGTGTTTTTCGAATTTGATCTTTATTAACTACTAGAACTGTCAATGTCAAAATGGGCCTTTTATTTTTTGACAACTTTAGTAATGTGTTTAATTTTGGCAGGTCAACAACATTCATTGCGTTATTTACGTTGTTGAGCTGACACATTTCTCGAACATATGAAGCAATGGATTAGCAATATCGTTCAAAATGATTCAGATTGAGATTAATTCTGTGCTAAGCAATTAGGGTGCTGCAAATTGCAAAAAAAAACTGTTGAAATTCGCAGGTTAACTAGCGGATCCCCCTTAATGTTTCCTGCAAACCCCAATGAATAAAGTTTATTCTTAGCCTTATCAATTCTGGGATATCAGAGACTGTGTCATTAAGTGAACAATACTTATAATAAGTTAAACTGTAATTATGTTGTAATTCTGATGATATCATTATAATTTTTATGTCTGTTTTGCTTCCGGGTTCTAATGATCAAGGCAAGAATTGTCACCAAATTCGTATTTTTGAAAAATGGTACAGACAGACGCCAGCGCATCTAACTACTACAATCTGTCAAATTTCTTTAATAGATTTTCAACTTTATTGCTAAAGCATTAGGTTCAAGGTTGATTGGAAAAATTTGACAGTCTCGGGTAGCTTGATGTGCTGGCGTCTGTACATAAATCAACCATACCTAAAGTTTCACTGGAAGGCAGGATGCCAGTCAAATTGACGTTCTAGATAAAAATATTGTCCAAAAATATAGAGTCAGATAGGCAGTCGCTCCATGTAAAATACTGGTATTCAGCTGCATGGGGTTAAACTGGAAATCGGCCCCAACATAGTTGAGAAAAGGCGGGGCAGATTGATCCAAAAATATGGGGGTATTCAAATACCAGGCATGTGAATCTTTTATAACTTAGTGAATGGGGTTGTCCCATAGAAATATAAAAGAAACAGCTTCTGAACACAACTTCTTTCTCTTATGTCTATGGTTTATCCCAAGTAATGTGTACCTATTCCCATCAAACAGGCATATATTATATCCAGACTCAGGGCTCCTACAGCTCGTACTAAATTACATTTTGCCCAACCTGGGAATCAAATCTAAGGCCAGAAGTTCAGAAGTCGCACATACGAGTAGACCAACGAGGCAGTCGCTGAGTAAATTAAAAAAAAAATATGCTCGCCCTCTATTACAATATGCATGGTACTTAAACATAACAGGCTATAAGTGGGTGTACTATTGGTACACTTCTGCCTAACTCTTCGGGGATTACAGGCGTGATAATGATGACTTGAGTGCCCATAACAAGTACCTGCCTAAAGAAGATGGCTAAGATGTCGGCAAAAATTAAAGTCACCGATAAGATTTCAGTAATCCAAGCAGATTTGAAACCACTTAAAACAATATAATATCATCACGCCTGTTTTCTCCGAAGAAGGCACTAGGCAGAGGTGTACAGTACACACGCCAGCACATCAAGATACCCGAAACTGTCAAATTTTCCCAATCAACCTTAAACCTTAATGCTTTATCGATAAAGTTGAAAATCTATTAAAGTAATTTCACAGATTGTAGTACCTTGATGTGCTGCATCTGTACATTTCGCCAGTTATGTTTCCATGTAATCTATATTTTGCAAAAATATTCACAACTAAAAGAGTGAATTGGTTTCTTGCCCGTTCTTCTCCATAGCTACTACGCTTTGGAATGGGCCACTGGCTTCATCTTTCTGACTGAGCGACCCCTTGACAATTCAAAAGTACTTGTAATTGGTTTAATTGAAATAAATGCTTTGAGTTTGCTTTATGCGGCGCTCTACACGTTGGCCAACATTGTGGCGAATGTTGTGGCTTATACCTTATGGCCATCATGTAGAGCGGGTGTTTGTGCTTATTGTGGGCGTATTGGAATGATGGCCCACAAGTTGGCGCGAGATCCGTGTGGTGTCGGTTTTTAACAAAAGATCAAAGGGTTGTGGCAGAGTTATGGCCGCCGCGTCCACACGTTGGGCGTGCGTTACCACAACATTCGCCACAATGTTGGCCAACGTGAAGAGCCGGCCGGCATTAGCAATGGGCCAACAACCGGGCAACCTATACAGATTCCGGACGGCCATTGAGAATTTCCGACCCACTTCACAACTAATCCCACTAAAGGACTTCAAATATATATGACGGCAATATGACGGCAATATGACGGCACGGTTGGCGCAGTGGTTAAGCGATTGACTGCTGCGCTGCGTGTCGCGGGTTCGATTCCCGCACGGAACAAATATTTGTATGACCTACATGTATTTGTTCCGAGTCTGGGTGTTTTTCTATCTATAATATGTATGTATTTACAAAAAAAAAAATTGTATATAAGTAGTTTATCAGCCATCTTGTTACCATAACACAAGCATTAGGTTGCTTAGCTTGGGACAAATGGTGCTGTGTGAAATGTCCAGGGATATTATTATTATTATTATTATTATTATAATATTGTCTCTGCCGCTTAACTGTCACATTTTTTTCCTTGCGCAGTCATTCAGCATTACCTAACGTTTATCAAAGATCGCTCGATAATCAGGCATTACTCCCAAGTGCTTCCCATTACCCAAGTGTTCTCCTTCAATCTAAGCAAAGAAAATTAGCGTTCATCGGTTCATCATACGTTCATCCCGATGTTTCTTTAACTTTTCACTTGGTATCTGTCATGCATGTCGAAACATTCCACCGATATCGGTCGACGATGACAATGACAATTTACTATCGGACATAATCAATCTTGAGACAATGTCATCAATACATATCAATACATGTCATTATATTTTTCAATAAACGATTTTATCGTACAAATGCTTTGTGGTAGTTATGACGTCATACGCATGCAATATTTTTGACGCCATCTTTGCTGATCATAGACAATATCTTTTTTTTTTTTGTTGGCAATGGCAGGATGAATGAATGATTATCATCGATCGATGAATCAGCGGCTTTTGCTATAAAAACTAGTAACTAACTTATTCATAATTTCGCTAGTTGAAATGAAAACCTCCATGGAAATAATAGTTGATTTGTAAAATTTATTGACAGTTGTTCCAAGTCCAGCCAACTACATATTTACGTACACTATGTATTAACAAATAAAATTAAACTTCATTGTTCTCCACTAATTGATCATTGAAGCTATATGCAGTAATTAAATAATTTTCATTTTATGAATTTATTAAGCAATCGTTAGTGACAGCAAAATAGCGTGTTAATTCTATAGATTTACCGAGGTTTTTTTTTTATATTCATTTGTCACACGTAAATTCTATTCAAATTTATGTTTGAAGTTGATGTTATTTCAAGTTAAACAAATATCAACTTTATTTCAATGGCGTGACTAGCACTATTGAAAAAGTTATAAAAATGTTTGAAGTTGTAGCGTAAACTGAACTTTATTGTGTAGGTATCAAAGTTATTTTTCCATAAACTTATATTTGTTTACACTTTTGACAAATAAGTCGCGAATGCAGCTTAGTGACCTAGTTTGAACTTTTTAATATTAATTTATGAAAATTTAGAGGTGTACCTAATTACCTATACCTACTACACCCACATTTTGCCAGCATTGTTAAATCCTATGTAATAGTGGTGTACTGCCATCAACCGGATACAAATCCAGACTGGCAAGCTACTGAGAAATTCCAGATGGAAAAAACACTGCCCGACCAGGGATTCGAACTCAGGTGCTCATGCTTAGCAGTTGCACTTACGACCACTAGACCAACGAGCCAGCTGACCAAGTTCACATAACATGACATCATATGACGCTTGTAATTCCCGATGGGTTAGGGAGAGATGTGCCTATGGTATAGTTCACCACAACACCCACATTTCGCTAGGTACAGACGCCAGCACATGAAGCTACTACAATCTGTCAAATTTCTTTAATAGATTTTCAAGTTTATCGCTAAAGCATTAGGTTCAAGGTTGATTGGGAAAATTTTACAGTTTCGGGTAGCCTGACCTGCTGGTGCTGTACATGGCCAAATACCACGTCACGATTTTGGAGATTTTAAGCCATCTGGCGCTGGGGTTCGAGACAAAAGGAGAAATACGTATCATTCAATAAGATGTAGCAAATATGTTATATCAAGTGGCTTGAGTGATAGGCTCTCAATAGATCACGCTGGGTCTATAGATCACAGCGTGATGGATTCGATGGCTGAACTAAGATGTAGCTTGTTTTAGGGACCCGTTTCTGGGTCATGGCTTTTCTAAACCTGTATTTAAATAACATGATTACGTTGGTCCCGGCTGACATTCATAGATCTTTGACAGTCGTTGCGACTAGTCAGAAGCCCAAAAGTCTGACAAACAGTCTGACCAAGGGGTATTGTGTTACCCAGTAACTGGGTTGTGGAGGTCAGAAAGGCTGTTGCTCCATATAAAATACATTCAGCTGCATCAGGTTGGATTGGAAGTCGACCTCAACATCGTTGCAAAATGCTAGGCAGATTGACTAGCTTATGGCCGTATTTTTTTTTTTTTAATGCAGTATCATAGTTTATTTCACTAATGTTGACTAACAACGCCCCTCTAACAATGTCATTTACCCACCAAAAGATCCCTGGAGCACTCTATCTACATAGTATAAACCAGGCATTAAAATGTTTGATAGTTGTATTGTACCTAATTCTGGCAACACACACAAGCCCTTTTTCATGTTTTCTAGTACAGACATTTATACTTTGCCCTCAAGAAAGTATTATAAAGGCATAAATAGTTTCGTTATACATCTGTCTACAACTAATCCGCTCAATCTAATAACAAGTGACACTTAAGGAGACCTGCGTGTCAGATAAAATGGACGTGTCTTGAAACACATACAAGTTATCTGAAAAGATTACGTATCTAAACATCTGTTACTTGCAACTATGTTAAGAGTTTAAATACCTAGATTATGTTGCCTACCTACGTGTCTATGAGAGCGTCTTGTCGCGTTTTTGAAAGCTTATTGAACTTAATCTCACTGTGAAAACTTAGGTGAAGTGAGCTGTCAGATGGAATGACAGCTCGCTTTTTTTTTTGAGATTTTTATAGAATACAATATACCGGCTGTTGTCATTTCCCATGGCAAGGGATTCGATTGCCTGTTGCCTTTTCGTTGAACTAATCGCAACAGTTTAGCTCTAGATCAATGCGTTTTAGTTAATTTTTGTGATGGTCAGCCTCAAAGAAACTGGGTGGAGTTCCGAGACAGAAAGTCTTCGAAATAGAAATGAACAAAAATGACAAGGCTGAAATCCTTTAAGCCTTGCAAATCAGAACTTTAAACATTTTGAGGTTGATTTCGTTGCATACGTTTTATAAACGTCAGAAATGTCTGGTTATACTGTCGCTACTACGGTACGCACAGCTTAACTTTAAGCAAAGTTTAGAAATAACTGTTTTCTACATTTGAGACTTTTAATAAAAATCACTTTTTTACTCTACTTAAAAACAATAATACAAACTAAAACAATGTATAAGTATCGTAAAAATAGATCAATCATTCATATTATAACATTTATTGTCGAGCGCAGGGAAATACCGTTACATAAAAATACCCAGCTATTAATTACAAGGAAAACTGTAATTTATATGTTACAAGGGGAATACTACATTATAAATAAATAACAGCGGTGGTGTAAATATTGGAACACAAAACATAAACCATTAACATTCCACGTGGTTATCAGAACCCTATTTGTGATTGTCAAACAGATGACTAACTCACAACTGGAATTATAGTTAATTAGTTTATTGTTACAAGAATAAATCACTGAGTAAATACCTACTTATTCATTAATACCTACTAATTCATTTCGCGCCGTTTCCACATCTAAGATATAAAACATCCTGATAGTCTATGGTGTGGGTGTCATTCATAAAGTGTGACCAATGTATTTTTGGGGTGGCGAAATTGGGAACTAGGTTTTGAAATATAATTATATTTGCAGTAGCGTTTTGGATCACAGTGATCAAAAAATATTTATAATTTTTAAGAAGAACTGTCACTCTCACACGGATTAACAAGACAAACAGTATAAAATCCTGCCAATCTCACCTCATGGTTGTAATATAAAACTTAACCACTGGGCATTAAAAAAAATGCTTACTCTTAAGCACATTGAATTAACTCCGACAGTTTCATATTTGTTCCTGTTATCTTTTTGTTGTAATAAAACATAAAAACCAGTTTGTATTCTATTTATAAACAAACAGAAAACGGCATGTCATTCCGTTCTGAACTGATGCCAGAAATACGCAGATATATCTACTGTTAACGAAGATTCAACAATATAATTCGCAATACATTTTGAAAGTAAGTAATAATCTTGCCCTAAGGCGTGACCGCGTGCCCTTTGATTTTGCATCACTGTCCAAATCACAGTGATCTTTATTCTCATTTTAATACAGTTGTGGTTAGGTTGCTGCTGTCAGACGTAAAATAACTGTGAACGAACTGTATTATACAGTCTGGCTAGCAAAACGATTTGACCACAACCACAGAATAGATAGTACTGACCACAACCACTTATCTAGGCCTTTGTATTATTTGCTAGATGGCGGACACTGTATTCACATGCCTCGGAAAGCAAGTTAAGCCGTTGGTCCCGGCTGCCATTCGATCTTTGACAGTCGTGACGGGTCGTTACGAGCCCGAAAGTGACAACCAGGCTTACCAAGGGGTACCGTATTCCCAGTAACTAGTTTGTGGAGGACAGATAGGCAGTCGCTCCATGTAAAATACTGGTATTCAGCTGCATTCAGTTTGACTGGAAGCCCACCCCAACATAGTTGGGAAAAGGTTAGGCAGATGAGACACATGTATTCACATAATTTCTCATTCAAGTGGGCTAAAATGCTAAAGCTATTTCTCACGCGAGGTTTCCGTATTGTACTTCGGCTATTTATATTATGTTTACAACCGGTGTGGTGTAAATAATTATGTATTTCACACAGTAGGTTATCCGAAATCCGGCTGCCTGACTATTATCAGTCTAAAAATAACATTGGTTTAGAATCTTCCTTTTGGTAGGTTACTGAACTACTCGGTAACTTTTTGCATCAAAAATTACCTACCTATCTATTTTTTTTTGTCTATACGGAACAGTGACGTAACTTTTCTTTAGGTTTTTGTGATCGTTAGCTATTTATAGAAGGTTTCTTTACCTATTGTTTTTAATGGCTGACGTTGTTATTGAGACTACACTCAAATAAGTAAGGACATCGATGCTAAGTATTAAAAACATGTTTTGACTACTTATGTGTAGGTATTGCAGTTATCAATTTCCTAAAAGCAACTTGCAAACAAAATAAAGTCACAAAACGTACAACGCCATAAGGTTATTTTATACGCGTGGCCAAAATCGGAACTATAGCCACAATCTTGATTTGTCACATTCACAAATGTTATTCAAACGCCAAAATATCCTTGTAGCACTGTATTTTGATTTCTTGACGTATTGACCTTTGTTCGTAGAATAAATTAATGCCGAAGGAAACTCATTGTTGAGCCTCTTTTGTTATCAAAACTTAAGTCGCAGTGAAAAAAATGAATTGAAATACGCTTCCTGAATCTCCTTTGTTTAAATTTTAAAACCTTCAAACAAATAAGAAACATTTAAAATGTTCTTTGAAACATTTTACAGTAAAGTATTATTTCATGGCACTATTTTATATGTAGGGTGTTTTTAATGCACACCTACAATAATCAATATACACACGAAAATAAACAATAAAAAAAAATTATGATACAATAAATCGCCTAAGTATGCTCAAACCATTAAGTTTTATTATTATGGGCTGGGTTTTCAATCATCTGCTATCTTTATTCGAGAAATAATTTTAAAATGTTGACAGTTACGAGTATTTCATACAAAACCTGTCAAACGTCAATTTTATTCCTCGAATAAAAGTTATCTGGCGTTGGAAAAATCAGCCCTAAGTCGAATTATTAACCACGGGGGTTCGAATAAGATTAATTTTTGAAAATGACTTCGAGGAACACATGGTTTGACATTTACTGACGAGGAATGAAAAAAAGACATTCAAAGTTGTGTAGAAATTTCGCAGAAGTTATATTAAAAACAAAAGAAATAAGGATTTCTTTGTTTTAAAATAAAATATACTAAGAATAACCAACTGAACGTCGCTCCAAACAATATGAGAAAATAAAAGAAACGTCTTACAACGTAGGTTCGAAGTCCAAAACCGATATTGTGTTGTTATCCCGAGACAATCTTTTTATTTATAAACGATTTAAAAAAAAAACAAGAGTTTATGGTACCTGTTTTTTCTACATAATCATCAGCCTAGCCTCGTCCAAACTGTGTTGGGGTCGGCTTCCAGTCTAACCGGATGCTGCTGATTACCTGTATTTTACATGGAGCGACTCACACATGTCACCTCCACAATGCAGTTACTGGGTACCACGATACCTCTTTGGTAAAACTGGATACCTATTTCTCCCAAATAATTTTAATTTTTACTAAATAATATGTCCTTGTCCACCAGGCCACGTGAACCCCGTCAATATTCCCCGGGAATGGGTGACAATGCACCGGAACTGCCGCATGTCTATGAGGCAACAGGTTCAGATGGAGGTAGCTGCTTCCCTGCAGTACCTGGCCATGGGAGCCCACTTCTCCAAGGATGTGGTACGTAATCATTTATTTTGATCTAAGAGCGTTTACAACGTACGGCATTTCATACAAACCTTCAAGTCCTTGTTCTTCGGAAGGCACGAACCGATTTTAATGACACTTCATACGCATAAGCAGGATACATAGGTCTAAAAAGTTAGTTAAGAACATTTTCGAAATGTCTTATTTAAAAAAAGATAATTGGAAATCTCTGTTTCTATGGAAAATTTAAAATCGGTCGAATTTACATGTAACACTATTTTTCGAAAATATTCTCAATTAACTTTTTAGACATACATATCCTGCTTATGCGTAGGAAGTTTCATTAAAAACGGTTCATGCATTTCGAAAAACAAGGACTTGAAAGTTTGTATGAAATGCCGTACGTTGTCAACGCTCGAAAGGCGAAAGCGTCAGGGTAAGTCAGTATCAGCGAGGTAATTGTGAAACACACCTAACAGTAGCAATGTGTTTCATTTTGACAGTTCAACAACATTCATTGCGTTATTTTCGCTGTTGAGCAGACACATTTTTCTAACATAATTATGAAGCAATGGATTAGCAATATCCTTCAAAATGTTTCAGATTGAGGGTGATAGTGTGTTAGGTACGCAATTAGGGTGCAGGTTTTATGTTGATCTAAATATGATTCGCGAAAGTAACTAATATTTATTTATAAAATTATAATCATAGAAATCATCAATACAACTCTCTAAGTTCATGTTGCTCTATTGAATGACTCTTTCATGAAATCACATGACATTCGGGTTAAAGACATTTATTTCTCAAAGAATAAATTACAGTTCACATTCCATACAAAATCGTTGTTTTATAAGGACAAAAGCTGAACAGAGCTGAATAAGTGTGATTAGTCCCTAAATCTAAGATTCTACCAATGCCAGTCTAGGAGTATTATTTACGCGTTAAATCTTGGACAAGATGGCGATTCATAGACAAGAATTCATCACTTTGCCGCGCTTTACATTTTAGCTTCCTATTTCGCCACGGTAACTATAATTTGAGGTCAATGCACAATAGCTTGGACCTTGCACACTCTACTTTGTTAGTCATTGCTACCAACCTAATAAATAATAAATATTCACAACAATCAATAATGCTACGGACGCGTTCAAGCGTATTATTTGAAAAAAGCATGTATCGAAAAAGAGGTTTCACTTTTCTTTCCAACCAGTAATCCAGGGGGGCAATTCTCGTAATTTTAAGAACGTTCACAGTCCAGATCTCGGTCTCAATATGTCAAAAATACCTCTAATTTCCCTACATTTTGACAAGCTTTTGACATTTGTTTGTCGCCGAGATGAGACTGCGACTAGATTTTGAAACTTTTAAATTACGAGAATTGGCCTTCTGGGTACCATTTAGAATTCCCACTCTGGAAATAGTTACAACTGCTTATTGTCGCAGGCAAGGCAAATCAGATTATCGAAATGTGTCATTTTCGATACGATAGCTTGTCGGATGGTTGTTGATGGTTAGAGGTCGGTATTTCCTATCCGACGACTCTGAGAAGAAAAACCGAAACAAACCCAGAGGTTACAGTCTCGTTTTTAAACTCTAGATATAATTCTTCAGACTGTATGAGTACCATGCAGATTAGTGTCTGAGATGGTCGTTTGAGGAAAGAACCAGACAGATTTGGGTGGACCTATCCAGTCAGCGCAAGTATCGCTATGGAGTACGCAATCTTGTAGCTCAACTCTTGAACTTAAGAAGCTCAACGACCACGACCATAGTAGGTACTTCGCACCTATCACACGGGAGATCTATAACCATTATATATTCGGCGAAATGTAGATTTACAGCGGTATCAACCCCAGAATTGTTTAAAAATCTAAGGCGTACTTCTTTATCTCATAAAACTACATTTTTCTATCTCCAGGTCAACCGTCCAGGTTTTGCAAAGCTGTTCTTCGAAGCTGCGTCTGAAGAGCGTGAGCATGCGATGAAGCTGATCGAATACCTGCTCATGAGAGGAGAACTTACTACTGACGTCACTACCTTGTTACAAGTCAGGGTGAGTAGACATGTTTAAACATACTATTAGCACTAACATCTCTACTGGTAAACAAAGTTTCTGAAAGCACGATCGAGACTCTGATCCGCAAATTGCTGTCAAATTTAATGTCTAACAACGGAAAACCGGCTAAGTGCGTGTCGGACCACGCACAATGAAGGATTCCGTATCCGTAGTTGTAGTAGTAGTAATTTATCCCAAGAACAAACTGCGGAGGAATATTTCGACGCAATATTTTAGTTTTTGAATATTATATTTTTATTTTAATAATTTAGAACAAACTTATTTATCGCTAAAAAAATGTTTTCCGATGCGCCACGGTCAATTCTACAACTGCAGACGAAATATTGTAATCGCAAAAAAAATGTGATAAAATAAACCTACAAATTAACGATTTTCGGACATTTTCCTGCACTTGTGCGGCGAGACCTTGCTTGTTATCATTTATTTGCGAGTATTAAAATATATCGCATATATTGGTCGTATTTGATATGAATTTCAACTTGATACCTCCACGCGTTACTGAGAAAAAGGGTACTTGTTGATAGGCCTACACTGTCTTCCCATATCTGTTTCCACTGTAATTTGAAAACATTGTAAAAGCCAATTATTTTTAAAAGACCAACCGTGGAGTTTCTTGCCGGCTCTTCTCCATAGGAAACGATCAATTGGAACCGTGCACCTAGCTTCTGACGTTTCATAAGTGCCCATGTAGGTGAAATAAAACATTTTGATTTTAAAACCTCCTCATTGTGTCTCCGCAGGCTCCTGAACGCAAGACCTGGGAGGGTGGAGTAGAAGCTTTAGAGCACGCGCTTCGTATGGAGAGCGAAGTTACCAAGAGCATCAGGAACGTCATCAAGTCATGCGAAGATGACAGCGAGTTCAACGACTACCATGTAAGTGACGATTTTAGAATATTTTTAGGTTATGTAGGAGTATGTGTGGTTTTTTGACAAAGTATTCCTCTAATCTTAACGATAGTTGAAAATTATAAGTATTTTGAGAATGTTTCTTGCTTTTACTGGATAAACAAGTTTCGTGGCAGCACAGATGGACGGATGGATGGATGGATGGTTTTTCATGTCATCACATCACATTTCTGAGCCCATAAAAGAAGTTCAGCGACAACTTGGGCTTCCCAATAATGGTCTTAGGGATGATCATTGATCACTAACAGTCCTCCCACCTATTATGTTTAAGTCTCGTGTAATAGGGGGCGAGGCGGATCAGAGGGGCAATTCTCGTAATTTTAAGAACGTTCACAGTCTGATCTCAGTCTCAATCTGTCAAAAATACCTGTAATTTCCCCACATTTTGACAAGTTTTTGACATTGATTGTCGCTGAGATGAGATTGCGACTAGATTTTGAACGTTTTTAATTACGAGAACTGGCCTTCTGATCGTAGAACAACAAATAACCCCATAAACCTTTCTAATCAACCAATATCATTCACAGCTGGTTGACTACCTCACTGGTGACTTCCTGGAGGAGCAGTACAAGGGACAACGCGACATCGCGGGCAAGACCTCCACGCTCAAGAAGCTCATGGACCGCCACGCCGCGCTTGGCGAGTTCATCTTCGACAAGAAACTCCTTGGCATCGATATCTAAATCATTCGCCATTATGTAGAGTTGAAAAAAAAACATCCAGTCTAGCAACTTTTTTAATCTGTTGCTATGCAATTAAAACTTTTTGGCTTCTGCAAGCTTTTAGATTTTTTCGGAAATACCTTCAAGACGTAAATTGTTGTCTGTTTTGAAAATAATTATTAATAGTTACCTATTTAGACATCGAAGTAAAATATGGCATATTAATATTCAATTTTATGATGTTCACAAAATTCATTTATTAGCTACCCAGTAGGTATTATTGTACAAAATATTAGTCTAAGAATAATTTCTATGTTTTTAAATCATGTACTCCACTTTAGATTATATTCAGTCAATTATTACGAACGCGACATTTTTACGTGTGGTAGCCCTGCATCAAATTGGCGCGTTGTTTCCTTATTTTTATTATAATAAATCTTTTACACTACTTTTTCTTGACAAAAAGTGTGTAATCTACAAAAATGTGACTGTTTAATATTTTTTGTTTTAATTATTTCGTAAAATAAAGTTGATCCATACATTAAAGTAAAACGTGTTTTATTTTCATCATCTGGGGTGGGGGTGGCACACAATGGACGCGCAAATAGTAACCATGAATTCTGCACGTTTCTAGACCTCCTTGCGTAGAAGTTTTTCGTCGGTTATCAAGTCGAAGAGAAACGGGTCGTACGCTAAGTAATTTATATATTCTGAAGCTAAAAATGAAACAAAGCTTAAGTAATGTTAATCTAAAACATGTATTTGTAAGAAACCACAATTACGCAACTTTTAAAATTAAAAACTACAAAATACATGCAGCCTTGCGACCGTATTATACCATGATCTACCTAGTTAAAAATAAAAATTAATAGTTATTGTAACAAAATGTTTATAACTAAAGCATGTTTTGGCGCGTGGCTAAAACTGGAACTAACGCCGCCAGTTTTATGCCCCCTGTCAAATGTGAACGTCATTCGCGCTAAAAGTACGTCTCACAAAAGAAATCTCACAGACGCGGCGCCATTGTCAAGCGCCTGTTACGTGCACTGGTTGAACTGGTTCATAACATGGACTAATCTTCTACTATATAAAAATAAGTCGGGTTTTCCTTCCTGACGCTATAACTCCTGAACGCACGAACCTATTTCCACGGTTTTGCATTCGTTGGAAAGGTCTCGGGCTCCGTGAGGTTTATAGCAAAGAAAATTCAGGAAAAATAGGAGTAGGTTAGGAGAAGTGTAGGAGTAAGGTAGGAGTAGGGTAGGAGTAGTGTAGGAGTAGGGTAGAAGTAGTGTAGGAGTAGGGTAGGGGGTAGCACACCACGCGAACGAAGTAGCGCCGGGCAGCTAGAAATAATTTATATGGCAAAACAACGTTTGCCGGGTCAGCTAGTATAATATATAAAATGGTTCATAACATGCACAATCTTAATATAGAAAGGTGTGTGGGGTTGCTGTAGGAATTTTGTTAACTGTATATAAATAATAATTAGTACACACGGCGTCGGATTTTCGTACAATCAGAAGTCCGCTTATACTGGTTGTGTATAGCTTGATGTCTAGCCGTGCGTACCTACCACTTATTGCTGCGGGACTTCTCTCTGAGACGGACTCTAGCAGTGTAACAGCGACGCGACGCCATAAATATTATTCCCGCGACCTGGTTATTTTTTATTAAATATAAATTATTCAACCATTATGATTGGTTAGGTTAAGGGTGGTACACACTTGTTCGACTCGGCATGATTGGGCGGCAAAATCGAATATGTAGATATATGTCCGGGAAAAGCCGGTCGGCTTAGCTCGTAGAAAACTGTAGCTTCAGAAAAAAAACATTCAACAGTTCAGGACAAATACCAGGACCCTAATTGCGTAACACACTATCGATCACAATCTGAGTCATTTTGAAGTATATTGCTACCTAATCCATTGATTTTTGTGTTCGAAAAATTAGTCTGCTCAACAACGTAAATAACGCAATGAATGTTGTTGAACTGTCAAAATGAAACGAGCCATTGCATAATGCATGTTAGTTTGTTACGCAATTGCCCTGCTAAACAATAGATAAAAACCATAATACCGATACTTAATTAAAATTATTTCTTGTCATTTAATTTCATTTTGTTGTTCATTTGTAGACTTAGGATAAATCTTTCCTTTAGCCCTTGGCTTTGTCACACCTCGTTTCATCATCATTTCTTGTGGTATGGGCATCTGGCCGCGGAAGTCGACCCCGGGTCCTACGCCCATCTTGAAAGGAAATTCTTTAGTTCTGTGAATACTTTCCTCCGGTAGGAGTCTATTCATTCCATTGTAGAAGTGGAAGTCTCTGAAATGTGATGAAAATACATAAACTCAACTTCCCATGGGGGTGTAGCCAGAAACGAAGAAGGAGGCCACATGCTACGATCCTTACATACTCCTTTTGCTTCGTTAGAAACTAAGAAGGAGGCCACATGCTACGATCCTTACACACTCCTTTTGCTTCGTTAGAAACTAAGAAGGAGGCCACATGCTGCGATCCTTACATACTCCTTTTGCTTCGTTAGAAACTAAGAAGGAGGCCACATGCTGCGATCCTTACATACTCCTTTTGCTTCGTTAGAAACTAAGAAGGAGGCCACATGCTACGATCCTTACATACTCCTTTTGCTTCGTTTATGTTCATACAGCTAAGGACCTATTCTCTAAGTCCGAAAACGAAGATACGGGCCCGCACGAAAGTAGTAAGATACTTCAAAGTAACACTACACCCGATTAATTAACTTTATAGCACTGTGTGACCTAAACCCGCACTTACGTCACGCTTTTCTGTGACTTAAGTAGATCATTTTTACTCAGAAAAGCGTGACGTAAGTGCGGGTTTATGTCACACGAGCTATAAAATAGTACCTATACGATACGTGTGACTTAAGTAGTCTATCAAATCAAATCAAATCAATCAAATCAAATCATTTATTTGCATAATACATGTTAAAAAGGTGTTACAGGTATAAACGGTACATTGTATTATAACCTATTGAGGTGTGCAAATTAATATATTAGGTACATAAAATTAATTTTAAATTGATTTACATTAAATATTAGAACGTCAAATTAAAAAAATGTCAGAATATTATACACAAGTCAGATCAAAATGTCAATACTATATAAAATTCAATAATAATTCAAAATTCAAATAAAATCAAATCCAATCCAGTCCAATAAATAATCAATCGATCAAATTCAATAATTTCAATAATATATTTGTGATGCCATTTCAGATAAAATCGACTCATCTTTCATTCAAATAATCATTAATTGAATAGTAACATTTTGCAACTAAGAATTCCTGCAAACGAAATTTGAATTGGTTCATTTTGTGTAGGTCTGTGATACTTTTTGGCAACTTATTGTATACTTTTGGTGCCATGCCCAAAATGTTTTTATTAAATACTGCTTTTTTATGACGTCTTACGCATATTTTATTTTTATGTCGTGCACTTCTTGGATGGGTATAAAGATGTAGATTCGCTTTGACAAAGATCGCCATTTCGTATATATAAAGACACGGGAATGTTAATAACTGGAACTGTTGAAAATGTGGCTTACAGCTTTCTGTGCTTTGTATGCCACACATTGCCCTTATGCATTGTTTCTGGGCTTTGAACGCCATTTCTCTGTCTGGCGAGTTCCCCCAAAATATAAGCCCGTAGCGTAAAGCAGAAGCAACATATGCAGCTATTAATGCAAGGTGCGGCACGCTCACTAATGGACTACTTTTAAGTCACATCTATCGTAATGTATGTTTGGACGGGCAAAAACACATCGGCAGTAAGGACAACAGCTGTCAAATTGTGTTGTCATTAATTATTAGTTCAAGGTGTAACCTTCCGAGGTCCACTTGGAAGTCCATGAACCGTCTCCGGACACAAGTGGGAAGATGTAAGTCCAACTTGCTAAAGTCGGGCTACCTTGACGGAACGGCAGTAGGGTATGATTGTGGAGCTATGTCGTAAACCATGCTCCACCTCCTATCCTGCCCCGTGTGTCCCAAAACATGCAGTCAAAGTGACCTCTGCGGTGCCAGTGACGACGCCGTGGCAGTGGCAAAGTTTTGGGCCAACAAAACAAAAAATAAAATTCAGTCGTGCCGGCAACACGAAGAAGACGAAGTTCAGGGCCTAAACTAATCTTATGTCCGTAGGTGATACGTACAGACGTCAGCACATCAAGCTACTACAATCTGTCAAAATTCTTTAATAGATTTTCATCTTTATCGTTAAAGTATTAAGGTTCAAGGTTGACTGGGAAAATTTGACAGTTTCGGGTAGCTTGACCTGCTGGCGTCTGTACCTAGTAGGAATAGCCCAAAACTACGGATATCGTGGTACGGGAACGGGAGTAGACCCTACGAATTTACCTTATATCAACGAAATTAAATGGCGCGAATTCACGCTCCTCGTAATGTTTCACGTAGGACCGCCACCGACAATGCAAGAACTTGTTGGTTTGCAATGAGTAGTATTGTCTGTATTTGTATTCAAAAAGAAACTTCTCGAACAAAGGCAGTACTTTGTACGATTTGCCGACCTTTTCGGCGATATCTGGAAAAGTACGGAATTAGTTATAAAGCTGATGCTACAATATGGCCAATGAATCATTGCCATGTTAGAAATGTAAACGAAACGCAATCGTCTTCTGTCACTTTCTTTTGTCGTCTCTCTCTCTCTCTCTTGCGCTGTCAACTGTCTGGCATGCATAATTTGTGTATTCTGCTAATCTATAAATCTATTCTATACTAATAATAAAGCTGAAAGCTGTTTGTTTGAACGCGCTAATCTCTGGAGTACCGATTGAATTTGAATCCGTACTTTCGCTCATGTTCTTTCAATCGCATGTCATCATTTTTGGTTCCTAAAAAATGTTATTGCGCAACAGAGCAGTGGTGGCCCAGTGGTAATGGCCGCGACTTACGAGTCGTAGGTCGTAGATTCGAACCCAGACAGGCGCTTTGTGTAAATTATTTCATCACCACTGCTCTCAAAATGGTGAAGGAAAACATTGTGAGGAAATCGGCATGTCCGAAAATTCGGAGACATGAGACATCTAACAACCCGTACTGGGCCCGCGTCGTGGATTATGGCCCACTCCTTCTCACTCTGATGATTATTATTTGATATAAAATATGTAGAAAACAAATTCTCACAGTACTCGAGTTCAACTCTCAAGTTGTCACGACACCTCACACAACCCTTAAACGCGTTCTGTGCGTAAGCGCAGTCACTTAGGTAGTTTTGCTGGGCAAACTAGCATGGCCAACGAAGAGATATCACAATGTTTTACCTGTGTCTAAAGTAACCGAAGGAGGTTCTCTTGGTATTGCACAATCAGGATAAGTCGGTAGCCCAGACATGCTCTCTACTGAATCAACCTAAAAATTACGTAATAAATATATTAATGAGTTTTACGGTCGTTTCATTCAAAATCTTGTGTCAGTTTTGTGTTATGTTGTAAAGACAAGACACATCAATCATAATGGCATTTATTTTTCTTCTTTTTTGTGGCCTTGCTGCACGGACCAAAGATAAAAAAGAAAAAATAAAGTAAACTAAGTAGTAATTCTACTTACACTGATAAACAAGTATTTATTATCGATTACAAAATGAAGACATTTGATTTTGCTTTGCTAACAGCAACGTGAGCGTCCGTGGAACTAATGTTTTTGATAGCGAGTTTTACAAGATGCGCATACCCTCTAAGGAAATTTTTCTAAATATCTCGTAGTAAAAACAAAATACCTACACAAACAAAGTCTTGTTCCACGATTTAGACCTAGATCATCAGATATGTATGTATGTACCAAAACAACACGACGGCCATTTGCAAAAATGTATCAATTTTAGTTCCTGAGACGCTCGAGCGACGCTTTGAATCGGCACAAAAAACAACTATCATTTCGTATATGTAGTATAATATGGGCTGATTTTTCAATCATCTGATAACTTTAACAGAGAAATAATTTTGAAATTTTGACAGTTATTTCATACAAAAACTGTCAAACGTCAATTTTATTCCTCAAATAAAAGTTATCTGCCGATGGAAAATTAAGCACTTGTTTATTAGAGGTAGCGCAGGTGTTAACGTTTAGTTTCACGTTGTTGTTGCTCCCGTTTGAAGTCCCGCGTCCCGTGTGCTTGACATGCAGGTTTGGCCGAAGCTTTATCCTAGTCCTAGCCGTGTCCAGGTAAATTATAATAACATTAAAAGAAAAAAAAACTTTTTAAAAAACAACCTTTTTTTATTAACAAGTAATAAAAGCTTGTTTTTAAAAAGTTTTTTTTTCTTTTAATTTTATTTTTAACTTTTTAGTGTCTTTGAAACGAGATTGACTACGGCGTAGTTCGTGGCGCGTAGCAGTGTTTTTCCGTTAGATGCGTTTACTGCACTTAAGCTACCTGTACATCATCAGACCCTGGTTATCAAACGAGCCCAAACTCGATGGGGTTGTGTCGTTTAATTACCGAGTTTCTATGGCCACCTTCTGGTTCCATCATCAGATCACCTCCATGTCATAATAATTTTGCATTGTCATCCGATTTGCACATGCATGGAAAATTTTAGCTCAATCGGTTGAAGATATCTGCTTCAAAAATGAGTTGCAAGAGTCCACTCGAACATAGTTACATACATAGATACATCGCAGCTTTTATAAATGCTATTAATGGCAGTAAATGAACGCAGCCTTCTGTTTTTTTTTTTTTTTTTTAATTTACCCCGAAGGGAAGGCTATAGTCTTTCAACCATATTGCCTAGTCTTACGTCCAAGTATTTTCTTTCGTGATAAGTTTTAACAATAATGTCTTTCGTATTTTTTTTCATATTTATTTATTTAGTTTTCATAATGTTTTTAATAAGTCCATGAAAAATTCGTCTATTTTTGTCAAATCCAAGGTAATTAAACGTCATTACAGATTTCTATGTCAATGTCAACTTGTCAAGTCAAACGACTTGGACATACATACATCATCATAAAGTCAAATTGAAATTAAAACTTCTCCTCAAAAACTAAACCTAAACCTACAAAATATGGTAAGAAATGAACAACAATTTTAATAAAGATTAAAGGACCATGCAAAAGATTGTATGGGCACTGTCCCAACCCACCAACAGACATGGGACTTGTTTCAATATTATTATGAAGTCTCATAAAAACACAAATAACCATTTTTAGTATGTAAATACATGGGGTTATTAAAAAAAAAGAAAAAACTTTTTACTTAAAAAAGGGTGTTTTTTTTTAAATAACCTTGTTTAGACATTTTACAATAAACAATTGTTCAACTAAGGTTTGAATAACATGTATAAGTATATTATATATTTATAAAATAACAACATTTTAGGTTAGTTTTCACACATTTTTTGTTATAGTTCATGTACATATATTTATGCCAACAGAACTGTTGTCCAGTTTTAAAAAGTTAATAATTATTCGTCTATCATTATAGTAGATAGCATTTCTGCCGGCAGATGAAATTCAGTGTGACGACCTTTCCCCATATACCAAATCATTGAGACTATATGCGCACAACTTCCAATTGTACGCGCCCCTGTTAAACATGTGCAGTACCACCATTCAATGGTATATCTGCCAGCTTCACTACGGTTTATTAATAATGTAACTATAGTAAACGCGTGACCTAACGTGTCTAGATTGTATGCGTCCTCTGATCAACCAGACATTACCTTGTCGAATGCTATACCTTGATAAGTCATGCAATTGGTTATCACGGAATAATTCTATGCTATATATTCCATTCCGAAAATGTTCCGCACAATACGATTTGGCTAGTTTTATGTGGTAGGTCCCCAAAGCAAATAATATAATATCGTCATCAATCAATTGAGGAAACTCCTTAAACTGTGGCATATTGGCATCCATGGTCTCAAAGTTAACTCTTTGCCTATTTAGATTTTTGCCTTCGGCATAATTGTGCAAGTGGTTAAGTTCATTCATATGAGTTTGGATTATTTCCAGGAACTCAGTCGCGAGCTTGTGGTCTGTAACGACACGAAAATGTGCGTTCCTGAACCATGCTGCTATGCGAAAATGAGCAAACATGTTTGGTAATGCTCGGTTAAAATACGTCTGTTTTAACAGAGCATTACCAAACGTGAATCTGTTTTTGAATTTCCCATTCACTACCTCCACAACCCATCTACACACAGTCACTAGACGAGAGTCATTTGCTTGTGCTGTTGATAACTGGGTCGCGTTCCTATCCTTAGTTGGTGGCATGTTAGCTTCATATTCAAGGGATTCAATAACATTAATGCTGTCCCTGAATCCCCTGTCTAAAATAAAGACGTCCCCTCTGTGTAGTAACCAATGCAGCAGATTCTCTTCGTCGTTCATTATTTTCTGCATTATAGTCGCATCTGATGTCGTTGCTGGGAATGGGCCTAATATATCTATGATGTATCCATCGCTGCTAACTAGCACAAATGGTTTTAATAAGTTACGGAACTTGTGGAGACTATACCTTTTCCTCTGGAATAAGAAATTGGTGCTTTTTTCGATGTACACATAAATTGCATCTGTGATAATAATTAATTTTGTATTGTCCTCATTTCCGAAAATATGTTTTGGTAAAAACAGATTTCTGTCCAGAAGTTCTTGTCTAGAAATATGACCTAGGCCAAGATGTTTTGGAACGTATTCATTTGTAAGACATTGACGCGCTATTTTTATTCGATATTCTAATACTTGACGTGTTACACCGAAAAGGCTAGCAAGTCTCTCGTTTGATTCTCCGGTTCTTAGTTTTGTTAAATAAGCGCCGAGAACTGATCGCGGACGTCTACTTCTTACGGCGAGAGATGACGTTTCTCCTAAAATTGTATTAAATTGTTCTAAAGTAACTCCGGTCCAAAAATGAAGTTCACTGTCATTTAGTGCACTTGATGATTCAAAATCAAACCTTGATCTATTATTGATTGCTGCTATTAACTTATTCGACATGTCACTAAAAAAGGAAGTGTTAAAATAATGTGAAACGTTTACATTATCCAGTAACTCCTCAAAGTCATTGTTACTTAAATGTTCTTCGCATATTTGCGAACTTGGTGGAATATATAATCGGTAATGGCAAACTAGATGTAGCTTGATTGACACAGGTACTCGTCTTAGATTTTCATTTCTACATTGCCTATACATACAGGCGTTTTAAGTATTGGTGCTCTCACGTAATCAGGAACATATAATTCACGTGTATCCTCTGGACTGTCCTGTCGATCTTGAGCTTCTGCAACATTGGGGGGTTCTTGATTATCAGCATCTATTTAGGGCTCTGGTCCTGGATCTTCCACGACAGTAGGAGCGTCCTCACGGCGTTGTGGATGGACGGCATTATTGGCTCTCTGCCAGCATCTATGACATACTGCCATGACGTTATTGAATAATACCTGAAAAGGAAATATGTTATTTAGTTATCAATATTTTATATAGGTATTGAAGTACTTCAAAACTGCAACAAAAAGCATCGTAAAAATGCTCTGCTATATATTCTAAGTCTGCTTACTTAATATAATTATGTATTTAATAGTTATCGACTTACTTGTGTCAATCCAGGTCAATATTGTTTTATGACTTACTTGTGTCAATCCATTTTGCGATATGTAGGCCACTAACTCAGGACTACTTTGAAGCAAAGTATCTTGTAATATGTGTCGCCTCTGTCTTAAAACTGATCTTGGACACATAACACATCGGCGTCCAGTCTCCATAGTTGTAAAAATCACAGTCCAATAAACGTGCTAGGGTAATCGAAAAGTAATCAAAAGGTCCAAATAAACAAGCAGGGGTCAGTAATAGTCGCAAACAAGCCGATATCGCACAGATGAACAACGTAAACACAGCGAACGTACTAGCCGCAACTGAGGTGCGCGCGCGCAGGGAGTTAGCAGAGCAAGGGGGGAGGATGCGGGAAGATAAGAACTTTTTTTTTCTGTGCATCTTACGGCTGTTCACTATCAATAGTTTTTTTATAGTTATATAGTGTTCCTGTACATTTTTTTTACAATTAATTATACCAAAAAGTGTGTACATGAATTATTTTTTTGCGCGATATCCCCATGAGTTACGGTGATGTCGTCATAATAAAAAATGATCATACTGCCAAGATGAATTAATTGAGATACGTTTGAAATCTGTTGGTGGTATGGGACGATTTTTTGCATGGTCCTTTAAATCAAATGTATTATACAATTAATATCCATTAAAAAAAAAAAACGAAATGTAACTTATATGTCATTTACAGTCTCTGTTAAAAATTTGTACAAATATATATAAGTTGAGGCATTCCTAAGTAGCTCCTGAATGCATTGCGGGACCCTATCAGGTTTTTTATAAATTTTTAGAAGCTCATCCGACAACACAAGGCGCTGAATGTTGAAAGACGAACACTCAAAGAAGATATGATGCAAAGATTGAACTTTTTGTGATTGACAATACTCACAATATGGAGAGTTAACCATTTTAAGCCGATGAAGATGATAATTTAAACGACAATGACCAAAACGCATACGACAAATAAATGAATAAAACTTTCTATTTATAAAACTGCTATTTCTGCAAAACCAAGGTGTGGAGTTTATTTGTTTATCTAGAAACGCATACCAAGTGCCTTTATTTTCAATCTGTGTGGACTGGTATGAATGTCTCCCCCACGATTGACACATACGCTGTCTTAAAAGACTAACAGCGTCTGTATGCGGTATGGAAACATTCATATCAGCATCAGCATTTGAAATTAGTTCATCTAGATCAGCTATACTCTAAGTGTGTTCCGCGGAACCCTAGGGTTCCGCGATACCTCTGTAGGGGTTCCTCAAGAATTTAGAAAAAAAATCAAAACACCTCTCTCTGGTCGAACGTTTTGACACCGCGGCCGCGCGTATGTATATTTATTTATTTATTTGTATTTGTATAAACATGTGTTACAATAACTGGTACAATATCTCATAACTTTGGTATCAACATGTATACTTGTAGGTATACTTGTGAGCGCGCAGTCCCTTTGATAAAAGCCGCCTCTGTATTAGACGCTATAGTTGTCAACAAGCGACTTTCGACTCTAACTTAAAAAAATAAAGTCGAGATTGTTTACAACGTAATTTTTATATTTCTCTTTTTATTTTTTCTTTTTGTTTATCAAAGGCGCCGACTCGAGTATTTTCGAGAATATTCGAGATCGAGTCTAGGACTAAGTATAAAAGCGGCGATCGCGTGTCGCGCCTCGTCAGTCAGTTGACAATTAGCGTTCGGAGCGATAAGTTCCTGCCTACCTACTTATAAGCTTGCTAGCGAGAAACTAGTGTTCATTGTTCTACTGCCTGCTGTATTCGTTGTCTCAGTTTTATACATTTCTTCATTGTACTAAACTTAGTCTCTTATACGCAGTAACGATTGTGCATTATTTAGACCCCACTATCCTGACGTGTAACATTATAAATAAAGAAGAATGGAACGTTGGCTTAAAGGTGTTAACAACAACATCTTCTAATGACGCTGAATGTTCAAAAGCAGTACGCACGGAGAATATAGCAATCACCGATCCAGACGATGATGCCGCGACGTCAAGCTCGACGGTTTCAAAGACGAAAAAAAGGAAGTATGATGAATCATATATCAGTTTCGGATTTGTTGATTCCAACGGCTCACCTCTCTGCATGCTATGTAGTAAACTGCTTCCTAATAGTTCCATGGCACCTGCCAAATTGCGCCGACATTTAGAAACTGTGCACCCCGAGTCTAAAGACAAGAATAAAGAATTTTTTGTTCGTAAAAAAGATCAGTTATTGGAAAGTCAAAAAAATATGATGCATGTAACACAAACTATCAACGAAAAGGCCACGGAGGCATCATATTTAGTTAGCTATCGCATTGCACAAGCAGGTGAAGCGCACACTATCGCTGAGAATTTAATAAAGCCATGTGTATTAGACATAACAAAATGTATGCTCGATGAAAAATCTGCAAAGCATCTTTCTACTGTGCCGCTATCAAACGATACTGTTTCACGGCGAATCCATGATCTGGCAAGCTACGTCAAACAAGAACTAGTTACACGTCTACAAAAAACACGATTCGCCTTGCAAATGGACGAGTCAACTGATGTCGCTGGTTTGGCTATCTTGCTGGTTATCGTGAGATATCCATATGAAAGTTCTTTTAAAGAAGACATGCTTATGTGTTCACCGCTGCTCACAAACACTACCGGGGAAGAAATTTTTAATAAAATAAATATATTTTTTGAAGAAAATAATATCAGTTGGAACAATTGCATTGACATTTGTACAGATGGGGCCAAGGCGATGACAGGTAAAACAGCAGGAGCAGTGTCACGAATAAAAAATAAAGCGCCTAATTGTAGTTCCAGCCATTGTATTCTGCATAGACAAGCACTTGCGATGAAGCAAATGCCGTCAAATCTAAAATTAGTTATGGATGAAGCGGTAAAAATAATTAATTTTATCAAATCACGACCACTACAATCCCGATTGTTCTCATTATTGTGTGAAGATTATGGCAGCAAACATAAAACACTGCTGCTCCATACAGAAGTGCGATGGCTGTCTCGAGGTAAAACTTTAACAAGGCTATTTGAACTTAGAGCCGAGTTACAAATGTTTCTTTCAGCAGATACTTCTTTTAATTTGAAGGACCGTTTGTATGATAAAACTTGGTTGTTCCGATTGTCTTTTATGGCGGATATCTTTCAAAAACTGAACGAATTGAATTTATCATTGCAAGGTAAACAGACAACAGTGTTTCAGGCCTATAACAAAATAACTGCCTTCAAAAGAAAATTAGATTTTTGGATTATTTGCGTTGGTAAGAAAGAAATAGAAAGCTTTACGTCACTCAGTGAGTTTGTTAGCGATAACGACTCAGAAATGTTTCAAAATGATGTGTTTGGAGAATTGGTCCAATATCTCAGATCGATGCGCGCATCTTTTGAAAAGTATTTTCCCGAAGAACAGAATACAAAAATGAAACTGAATTCATGGATTCATTATCCTTTTTTACCTAACTTGGAAAAGCCCGAAAGTATGTCAAACGAGATATATGAATCTCTTTTAGAAATGTCATCAGACACAAGTATGGAGTCACTGTTCAAAACGACGCCTCTCAACGATTTTTGGTGCAGAATCCGTGATGAATATCCAATGCTTGGCAAAATGGCTCTGAATATTCTTCTCCCGTTCCCAACAACATATTTGTGCGAAACAGGATTCTCAACCTATGCAGCCACGAAAACAAAATATCGCAATAGACTGGACGCCGAACCTGATATGAGACTTCAACTGTCTTCTATCAAACCTGATATCAACCAATTGATGAAAAATAAAAAACAGTTTCATACCTCCCATTAGTTAGATTTTTTTCTTTTTTAATATCTTCTATTATTGTACTTGCCATGTGGTAAAGTAAGTAATAATTAGTAACTGTTACATTGTAATTTTATTATGCTTATTAATAAAGAATACACTTTTAAAAACTATTGTTTTATTGTAGGGTTCCATCAAGTATTTTGCTTCCCAAAAGGGTTCCGTCACCAAAAAAGTTTGAGAACCACTGATCTAGATCAATAATCTTTTTGGCCAGATAATCAGCCTTTTCATTTCCTGCAACGCCAATGTGTGAAGGCACCCAAACAAAACTAACTTTAATATTGAATTGAGACAGTTCGATCCATAGTTCTTTTATTAGATAGATTAAGTAGTTAGTGTTAGCATGTAATTTATTATTCGCTAGATTTTTCAGAACACTCATGCTGTCACTTACTACAACCCATTTGCTATGACCCGAATTGCAATTTTTTATATGTTTCAAAGCACTCAAAATAGCAACAGCTTCAGCTGTAAATATACTAGCATTTTTATCAATTTTTCGACCAAGACCTATATTTGAGGTTGGCTCAAAAATAGCAAAAGACACTGCACTATTGTTTTTAGAACCATCACTATACACAAATTTATGATCTGACCACTCTGACAACAGTGCATTAACTTCCTCTTTTGAGGACAGGTCCTTTTTATTTTTTATAATTATATTTATGTCTGGAAATTTTGCACTATAAGTTCCTTGATAACAAGGCAGAATATAAGATGATTGATAAATGTTTATATTTTTAATGAAAATTATGAAACTATGAATATCCTGTAACATATAAAATGACTTTACACCTAATCTAGAATTGGAATGCAACAAATTGTCCAAGAGACTATTATTAGTGACACTAAAAAGTTTTAGTATAAATCTTTCTTTTAAATAATCAAATCGGATTCTTAATGGTGGAATGTTACATTCAATCTGCATTGCATTTATAGGAGTACTTCTGAATGCCCCAGTGATAACACGCAAGCATTTATTTTGCAGGACATCTAGACTATATACAATTTTGGTATCTGCAGCAAAACAGTAAAAACCATATTCAAAGTGACTACGAACTAAAGATTTGTACAGCAATAGCAAAATTTTTGGGTCTGCACCCCAGTATGTACCAGATAATGATTTCAATATATTAAAACCTTTATTTGCTTTATTAATTACATGTTTGGTATAATTATTCCAGGTTAAATTATATGAAAAAAGGACCCCTAAAAATTTGACTTCATGTGAACTGGGCAATGCGCAATTGTTATATTGTACGGGAGGCATATTATGACACTGTTTACCAAACACAACCACTTTGGACTTTGACGGATTGACATTCAGATCAAGGTAAGAGAAATATGTACACAGATTTGACAAGGCATCATTGACTATATGAACAACCTGTGATAAATTGGTTCCAGAAGCATAAACAACTAAATCATCTGCAAATTGTAAATTTTTAACTTGAGACCCTAAAATTAAATTTAATCTACGTATATACAATATAAATAATAAAGGAGATAATATTCCTCCTTGACAAACTCCCTTTGAAGCAAGTCTAGGACCATATAGATGTCTATTAAATTTAGCGAATACTTTTCTGTTGCTCAGAAAATTTCGGATCCATATTATAATTTTTCCAGGAATCCCTATTTGTAATAGTTCATGGCATAAAATGTCTATTTTAACACTATTAAAAGCTCCAGCCACATCAAAGAATACTCCAACCAAATTATTATTGGCCACTAAAGAGTTATGTATATCCAGCTGCAATTGACAGACACTTTCCCTAGCAGACCGATTTCTACGAAAACCAAATTGATTAGAAGGTAGAATATGATTTTTTTCAACATAAAACTCTAAACGCTGCTTCAACAATTGCTCAAATAATTTACCAACACACGAAGTAAGTGCTATTGGGCGGTAAGAATCGGGACATAATTTGGGCTTTTCTGGTTTTAAAATTGGTACAAGACAATCCACTTTCCACTCTTGAGGTATAATATTATGTTCCCATAACATATTCAGGACTTCTAAGAATATTTTTACACCAGAAATGCTAAGTTTTTTAAATAATATGTATGGCATTCCATCAAGACCATAAGTAGTGTCTCTTCGGGAGGAGATGGCAGATATTAATTCACTGATTGTAAATGGATTAAGTAAAAAACTATGGCTGGAGTTAGTACTGTCGTCAAACGAAGAACTTGGGGAATGTGACACAAAATCTGGAGTGTATTTCTTCAAAAAATCGAAAATCCATGTGTCATTTTCATGATTATTAAAATTATATGTTTTGTTATATTTGCGCATGAATTTCCATATGATAGATATTGGCGTGCATCTGTTGAAAGTTTCGCATAGAGACATCCAACTTTTTTGACGTTCTGTTTTTATAATTAGTTTTTTAAGTGCTCGTAGTCTTTTAAATTGAATATAAGTTTCTTCTAATGGATTATTTTTAAAATTTATGTAAGCTGTTTTGAAATTTGACACGGCCTCTGTACACTTTTGATTCCACCAAGGAAGGGCAGTTCTACTAGTCCTTTTTGTAGGACATGAGTGATTGTTGGTATTTTTATTGACCTTACAATTTGGAATGGAATTAGCAGCGGCTGTATGTAAAATTGTACCAAAATTATGATATGAATCGAGAGGACATATATTAACTGTTTTGAAATCAAGTAATAATTCATCCACATTATTACTATACATTTGCCAATCTACCATTTTGTAATTTGGATAGGTCGGCAAATGTTCAGTACTTGAACAATTTCCACAGGAATCATTATTTTGACTATTACTAATCACTACTTTTATAATTGCAGGGATGTGATAACTACTACCAAGAGGACTATCATGTACTTGCCATTCACAATTAAGTGCCAATGATGAAGAAACCAAAGACAAATCCAGTGCATTAGGACGCCATGTTAGAGAGCCAACAGTTGTTGCCTGACCATTATTAAGCAAAATTAAATTATTTTCGTCAATGACTTCTAAGACATTTCGACCACGTGGAGAGTCAGAACCACAACCCCAAGATGTGTGATGAGCATTAAAGTCCCCAGCAAATATAAAAGGACCAGGGATAGACTTCACCAATGAATCAAATTTATCCTTACTGAAAGCTGGATTAGAATTTAAGGGACTATAGAAACTGACTATACTCATCTCCTTATTATTAACTGTAATTTTTACACAAATATTTTGTAAAGAATTGTCGTAATAGGTGTTAATTTTATTATAAATAATACTTTTATGAATTACTATGGCAACTCCGTTGTGTTTGTTACCACAATCATTCCTTTCAATATTGTAATTTTTTATTTTAAAATTTTGATCAGTTTTAAACCATGTTTCACTAATTATTGCAATGTGAATATTGTGTGTGTAGAGGAAATTGGTAAATAAATGTTTGTTGCTATTAAGACTTTGTGCATTCCATTGCATTATGTTTAAATTTGATATACCCATTATGGAGGTGAAGGATTTTTATTACTTAGAGTTTTTTTTAAAACCTCTTTAATTGATGATGTGTTTATAGGGACATCTTTATTACTAACTATTTTGGTAATTGTCTCTACTAATATATTTATAAATATATCGGATTTCATTAAGTTATTAATTTGTACATCTATATTTTTTGCTGTTAAAGCTGGAAAAGCATTAATATTAAAAAGATCGGAGTATGTGGCACTTTTTGACTTAATTTTATTTTCTTCAATTTTCTGTTTTTTTAAAGGACAAGATGAGGAGATAGCTATGTGATCGCCCTTGCAGTTTGCACACTTAGCATCTTTTGGATTGACTAGACAATTCTTAAAACTATGATTTAATGTACAAATTGAACAAACCTCGCTATTGCGACAAAATTTGGCAATATGTCCATACCGTAGACACTTTAAACATTGCTTTACTGGTGGCACATATTTGCTTACCTCGTGGCGCCATGAGTCTAGATAAATATAAGGAGGAAGAATGGTGGAAGCGAAGGTAACAGCAACTGCCTGCGTTGGAATAAATTCAACTCCGCCGAAACCCTTTACCCTGCGCATGAAGCGCCTGACCTGTATAACATTTTTCGAGCTACCGATCAATGAAAAAATTTCCTTATTGGCCATGTCAACAGGGACTGAAGTGAGGACCCCAGTTACCTCTGTGTCTGCGGCAGGGATGGATGCTCTTAATGTTAACTGTTCCAATAATTTTTTATTTTTAATAAACATATTTGCATTATTCGGCAAATCAAATGTGATGCCGACCTTGTATTTATTGATGGAGCGCAAATGCATGACACCTGAGACTCCATGCTCACGTATTCCTTTTGATAAAGCCATACGATCCCTATCACTAAATGGTTTATTTTCTTCTAAGTGGTTTAAGAATACAACCAACTCTTTTTGATTGGTATCTTCTGGGTAGTAGCGAGTGTATCCCTTGACTTTAAAAATTTTATATTTTTCCTTCGGGTCCTTGTCAGCAATAGTTTCCTTAAAAGAAAAGCAAGTTACCGCCGATTCCGCTGAGTCGGAATCGGTGGATGCTACCTGCTGGGGATCCGGAGGCGGTTCCCCCTCCTTCCTTTTTCTCTTCTTCACCATTCTAATTAATTAACTAACACGTCTTAACACTAATAAATATTTACAGAGATATTATGCAAAATGTACAAATAAAATATTTGGAAATCAAAAAAGCGCGCCTTAACCCTATCACGTTTTCCCCTGACAATCAAAGAGGTATACAAACTTATAACATTTTATTTGGCGCGCAAAATTATATTTTTTTAAATTGTTGCCTGACTTAGCACACACGTTCAAAATCACGTTGAATCCTTCAAAGTTACAAAGTTGTTTTGAACGGGAAATTGAGCTTTGTAGTGCTTTTAGATAATGTATCAAGGTAACTTGTTATACATAATAATAGTTAAAAAATGTATATACCCTAGAAACTCATGTTTCTATTATTTTCAAAAAACCGGTAAAGTGAAAATAAAATTAGATTTAAGTTTTTGAACGATGCCTTTTAAAAAGACAATGGCATTACAGCAGGCCACAGACAAGCATTACCACTCAACTTCGGTGAACTTCGTTCAATAGTCGTTCACTTTTATTACTCTCATAGTACGATTATTAGCAGAACTAAATTAGGCCTGCTTCTGAACTGAATGAAAATTGAACGTTTTCTTAAAAGGTCATAGTAAGCCCCCAGCTCCATGTCATAATAATTTTGCATTGTCATCCGATTTGCACATGCATGGAAAATTTTAGCTCAATCGGTTGAAGATATCTGCTTCAAAAATGAGTTGCAAGAGTCCACCCGAACATACTTACATACATAGATACATCGCAGCTTTTAAAAATGCTATTAATGGCAGTAAATGAACGCAGCCTTCTGTTGACATTCCACAGCTGTCGCTGTCATTTTGAAGTCTCAACCACCCGTCAGTCAAATTGTCAAATCAATTGGGTTTTAGAAGTTTATAGATCGATGGAATCCAGAACAAAATAATCAAGAAATAAACACTTTTATCAATTAAGTAATACCCAAAAACAAAACCAGAACTTGTGAAGCATAGATTTATACAATTCAAAATGGACATAAGGTCAAATAACGCTGTTGATTTAACAAGATCAAACATTTGCCGATGTTGCTTGAATGCCGGTTGTTTTAAAAATATTTCTGAGGAATATTACTGTTCAGGACAAAAAGAAGTTTATGGGGAAATGCTCAGGACTACGTTTGATATTCAAGTAAGATTCCGATCAGGTATAATTGTGGATTACTATAAAATTATCCATCTTTTCTGTGACACAAATAAACTGTTGTTATGGGCTAGATATTATAATATCTCCTCCTTATTATTGTATCGTCTGCTTCTAAATGCCCGCCCTTTGTTAATTTCTAACCTGTACCGAATATATCAATCAATCTGCTTAGACTTCTCCAGACTATGTTGGGGTTGGCTTCCAGTCAAACTGGCCAGTATTGTAAGACTGGGTGTCAGACTTTTGGGCTTCTGCCTACCAGTAACAACTGTCAGTGATCTACAAATGACACCGGGACCGTCAGCCTAACACAAGGCCGTAGCCAGAAAATAATTTCGGGGGGGGTTTGATTTGGTAGAACAGTAGAAAAATATGAAATTAAAATTTAAATATAAATATGTAAATAAAAATTTAAATAAATTTTTATTTCGGGGGGGGATCAATCCCCCTTGATCCCCCCCCTGGCTACGGCCTTGGCCTAACATGCTCATTATATAATAATTTAAAAAAAAACCTAGTTGAGATACAATCGAAAGTATATTAAAACTCTGGTACTTATAAAAATAAATTGGTCCTTGGCAGCTCTGGACATAGAGAGGTGAAGGGAGAGTAGCGAGGCGTTTGTCCAGCAGTGGGACAATAAAGGCCGATTCACACCGGAACAGCAGTGGCCAGCAGGGGTACGGCAAGCACTTTTAGTGTGAAATATTATTAAACTCGCGAAAACTTAATATTAAGGCCGCGGCCGTTCGCGGCGAGACGAACATCATATGGTGCGTTTTGGCGTCGCTGCCGGCTTCTGCTGTTCCGGTGTGAATCGGCCTTAGACAGCTTATAAAAAGAAAACAACAATCTTATGTCTTCTAGGTATCTCACCAAGGAATGGTGACTTATCTCATATGTGAGGCCTGCATTGCGAAGCTGCGAGATGCAACCTCTTTTAAACAGATGGTGCTACAGAATGAAGAACATTATCTTCAAATTATCGAGACCCTGAAGTTTGACCAAGAAAGAGGTGAATAGATAATTCAGTTTTAAATTTTTGTGATTTCCGATAATCACCTTTAACAACTTGGGTTAGAGATTAGTATCAGCTGCATTTTCAATATTTCTATGTAATTTTTATTTTATTTCAGAAATGATGAAGCCAAGTGATGAATTAAAATTGGAACAAATAAAATGTGAATCAACAAATGTGATGGATTTTGGTGATAACAGCTATGATGATGATGATGATGATGGTAAGCTGCTAGTAGGATCTCCTCCTTGTGAAGAAATCCACATGGGAAATATCTCATGTGCAGACTGTGTTGGGGGGGCATAATAAATTACGTCACTCGAATTTCACGATTTTTGGAGACCCAGTTTTTTTACAGGTCATATCTTCGTGCCCCTCACCGCCGACCTTGTCACAAGTTTTTTTTTTTTTTTTAAAACGCCCGACACTTGGAATTTCTCCTGTGTCGTGGGTGCGTTTACAGACATATAAACTCACATACACAAACAGCCCGACCCGGAACAAGTAATTGTAGGTCATACAAATATTTCGAACCCGCGACACGCAGCGCAGCAGTCAATTGCTTAACCAACCGTGCCGTCATATGTTTGTGCCCCTCACCTTCGAGTCCGACCTTGTCACAGGTGGTCATACGTTTGTGCCCCTCACGCCCGACCTTGTCACGGGGGTCTTATGTTTGTGCCCCTCACCCCCGACCTTGTCACAGGTGGTTATATGTTTGTGCCCCTCACCTCCGAGCTTGTCACAGGTGGTCATACGTTTGTGCCCCTCACCCCCGACCTTGTCATAGGTGGTCATAGCTTTGTGTACCTCCCCCCGACCTTGTCACAAGTGGTCACATCTTTGTGGCCCTCACCCCCCACCTTGTCACAAGTGGTCACATCTTTGTGCCCCTCACCCCCGACCTTGTCACAGCAGGTGGTTATATATTTGTGCCCCTCACCTCCGAGCTTGTCACAGGTGGTCATACGTTTGTGCCCCTCACCCTCGACCTTGTCACATGGAGTCATATGTTTGTGCCCCTCACCCCCGACCTTGTCACAAGTGGTCACATCTTTGTGCCCCTCGCCCCCGATCTTGTCACAAGTGGTCACATCTTTGTGGCCTTCACCCTCGACCTTGTCACAGGTGGTCATATTTGTGCCCCTCACCCCCGACCTTGTCACAGGTGGTCATATTTTTGTGCCCCTCACCCCCAACCTTGTCACAGGTGGTCAAATCTTTTGCCCCTGTATAATTATTATTTATTCTTATCTAATTAGCCCGTATTGGACCACTGTAGGGTAAAGACTCCTCTCCCCCTGTCGCTCTATCTCTATTTCTTCTTATGTTTTATTATTTCACAGAAATCTTAGCGAATTTTAAAATGGAGCTGCAGAACGACGCCATATTGGATTCTGTGCAGCAAAAGCACTATGTGCACGAGAGAAAAACCAGGTTGAAGAAATGTAAATTGAAAACGGACATAGGTAAGTACCTAGCCTGACCAAGATTATGTCCTATCTGCCTAGCCTTTTTCCAACTGTGGTGGGGTCGGCGTCCGGTACAACCGGATGCAGCTGAATACCAGTATTTTACCTGGAGCGACTGTCTATCTGACCTCCACAACCCAGTTACTGGGTAACACGAAACCCTTTGTACAACTGGTTGTCAGGCTTGTGGGCCTCAGACTGCCCGCAACGACTGTCGAAGACTATTAATGATTTTTTTTACAATTTACTCGAGCTGAAGGCACAGATTACTAAATAGTTACTATGTAACAGATACTTCACTCAGTAGAAAATTTCCAATACCTACTGCTATAATAGCCTACTCCGTCGTGTCAGCAACCGCTGCATGCTAAAATGTGCCTGTTCTACTCATTACCATGCCTATTTAGTCTGCATTAAAACATTGAATCGACGACACGTATTTTTATTATCTCATACAGTCCACAGTCAATACTGAACCTTATTACTACCATCGTAAGGAACATTTTGGTCCAAACGAGTCGGATAGATCAAGCGATAACGAGACCGCATTCCAACGCCGAGTTCAGTGCAAAAAATTGTTATTGTAAAAATTAAACACGTGTTCGTTGCATTTGGACAATTTTGAACAAATTCGTGATTTTCAAGACAGTTCGAGTGACTTGTGTTATCGAGCTTCATTCTTCAAGAATTGTGCTACGTATTGGTGTAAATTTTACACATAAAGAACCACTACAACTATGGAAACAGCCGATCAAATCCTTAGTGAATTGGAAGATTTATACAACATCATTATCAAAACTAAAGAGAACTTTAAGAAGTGTCCCAAAGCACGCCTAACCACAGGCTATTTAGAAGCAAAAATACAGTGTATCGACGAGTATTGGGTATCGTTTAAAAGTGCTCATAGAAATTTATTAAAAGTGGTTACGAAAGATAAACGTAAACAGTTCGAGTATTTTAACAAGGATGAATACAGTTTATGTGAAGAAACGTTTATGCAAATCAAAGCCGACATTAAGGATTTGTTAACGTCTGCAGCATCTGGACAAGCAAAAATGATTGTCGATGCGTCCAACATAATTAACCAGAATGTACAAGCTCCACAAGTCAAATTACCAAGGATACAATTGCCTTCATTTACGGGTAATTACGAAGATTGGCCAACTTTTCAAGACTTATTTTTGTCATTGGTTCACCAAAATGCAACACTCAGCAGTGTGCAGAAACTGCATTATTTGAAGACGAGCGTCACTGGCGAGGCTGAAGCTTTACTCAAGCATATTCAAATTATTGAAGAGAATTATACTCAAGCGTGGGACATTCTGAAAAAACGTTATAGTAACAAGCGTCTTATAGTTACGTCATTACTCAAACGCATGTTTAATCAAAAGAAACTGCACAGCCAGACTGCTAACCACATTAAGTCCTTGCACGATACTACTACAGAGTGCCTTCATAGTCTAAAGAATCAGGGCCTTAACGTTGAAACTTGGGACCCAATGATTGTGTTTGTAGTCGGGCAAAAGATGGATATGGAGTTACATAAAGAGTGGGAAGAACATGTGAGTATAAATGACGGTGATACGCTGCCAACGTTATCGTCATTAATGAAGTTTTTAGAATCAAGATTTCGTACGCTTGAGCTGATTTCAAATACTTCGTCAAAGGAAAAGGTTCGAGAACGTTCGCTGCATATTTCTACTGCTGAAAAGAATGAATGTTCTATGTGTAAAGGTGACCATTCACTCAGTCATTGTAAAGACTTCGGAAAAATGGAACCGACGCAAAGATATGAATTAGTGAAAAGCAAGTTCATCTGTTTCAATTGCTTGGTTCCTGGACACTCCGTTAAGAATTGTAGGCTGTCCACCACATGCAGACTCTGTCGAAAACGTCATCACACGCTTCTTCACCGAAAGGGAACAACCACAGCTACCCAAGGTTCATCAAGTAATGAAACTCAACCGAAGGTAACAACGCAAAGCAATGTAGAAGGTGGAGAAGAAGTCAAAACGAGCGTCAATACAGTGATGACGTCACAATCACAAATTTACACCGGGAAGGGAAAGAGAATTGCACTATTAGCGACGGCAGTAGTTTTAGTACGAAGTAATGATGAACACACTACTGTGTTGAGGGCGCTAATAGACCCCGGATCAGAGAGTTGTTTTATTACCGAAAGAGCCGCTCAAATATTAAAGCTTAAAAGGCAACCAGTTACAGGAAGCATATTAGGAATGGGATCTATGAAGTCAAAAATCACCCAAGTAGTTCAGGTCGAGGTATTGTCAATGTGTTCAAAATACAGCCTCCAGATTGATGCTTACGTCATAAGCAAGCAACTGACTACTGAGATTCCCAAAACAACAATTAGGGTACAAGACTGGCCTCATCTTACAGGGCTTAGTCTGGCTGACCCTAACTACTACACCTCAAGTACAATAGATTTGCTTTTGGGTCATGAAGAGTATGCACAAATACTACTGAATGGTGTCATGAAGGGTCCTCCAGGTTCACCATGCGCGCAAAAAACCAGCCTTGGATGGATTTTATTTGGAAAAATAGATGACAATACACAACCAGAGCAATCTATGATCGTCATGCATCATCAGGTAGAAATTGACGATATGTTAAAGATCTTATGGGAAGTAGATACAAACAAGTCAAGAAAGTTGACAAAAGATGAAGAGCTTTGTGAGAAGATATACGAAACAAGCTACAAAAGAAACGAAGAAGGACGATATATCGTGAAGTTACCATTCAAAACAAACAATCCTAAATCAGTAGAAGGAAATACGCGAAGCATTGCGTTAAGAAGATTAGAGTACCTAGAACAAAAATTAAATAAAAACCAAGAATTAAAGAAAGCCTACACTGAAGTGATAGAAGAATATATTAAAATGGGACATATGGAAGAAGTATCAGTAGAAGAAATTCATAATGATTCAGTGTATCTACCACACCACGCAGTTTTACGATCCGAAAAAGAGACGACCAAGACACGAATAGTATTCGACGCTTCTTGCAAGGGTGTCAACGGAATATCACTCAATGATGAACTTTTGACCGGGCCAGTCCTTCAAGAAGATTTAAGGAGTATCATAATGAGATGCCGTTTACACAAAATTTGTTTTGCAAGTGACATTGAGAAGATGTATAGGATGGTTTTAGTCACCAAAGATAGTTCTGACTTCCAAAGAGTATTATGGCGTAAGACACAGAATACTTCTACATTTGATGAGGTCAAGGACTACAGACTTCTGACAGTAACTTTTGGAACTGCTTCGGCACCATACCTAGCCATCAAAACTCTTATGCAGTTGGCACATGACGAAGGTAGAAATTACCCAGTCGCGTGCAAAATGATCGAAGAAGATTTTTACGTCGATGATCTCATTTCTGGCTGCGACACTGTTTTAGAAGCTATTGAAGTCAGCAAACAATTACAAACCATTCTCAATAAAGGCAAGTTTAAACTAAGAAAGTGGACATGTAATAATGCTGAATTCCTTCAATCCATAGAACCCAACGACAGATCAGCTAAGGCAAGTTTAGATATCAAAATGGAAGGAACTGTTAAAGCTTTAGGAATAGCTTGGAATTTAGGTGATGATGAATTTCAGTACACTTTGACAGTACCACCTATTTCAAAAGTCACAACAAAGAGGACAGTTCTAGCTGATTTACAACGACTGTTCGATCCCCTCGGCTGGATCGCACCTGTAGTTATTAGAGCCAAAATATTTGTACAGAGGTTGTGGCTGCAGGGCATTGGATGGGACGAACACATAGGTGATGACCTAGAAAAACACTGGTTCGAGATTAGAAACGATTTAAACCATGTCAATAGCATCAAGATCAAACGATGGCTCAATACACTTAGTACCGCCAAGCATAATATCACACTTCATGGATTTAGCGATGCGTCCATGCACGCCATGTCAGCAGTTGTATATTCTCGAGTTATAGATTCAGACGGAGCCATCAAAACGAGCATTGTCGCTGCGAAAACCAAGGTGGCCCCTGTAAAGACAATATCTGTGCCTCGTCTGGAGTTATGCGGAGCAGTACTTCTGTCAAAGCTCATACATCACGCTGCCGAGGCTATGAGAATACCATCCACACAAGTCTACGCATGGACTGATTCATCCATAGTTTTGTCCTGGCTTGTTGGCGAGCCTAATCGATGGAAGCCTTTTGTGGCGAATCGTGTGGTAGAAATATTAGAAAATGTAACCAACAGTCAGTGGTACCATGTTCACTCTGAGGAAAATCCAGCAGACGTTGCATCACGTGGCACAACAATATCAGAATTGCAAGAGAACTCATTATGGTGGTACGGCCCAAAGTTTCTCTTGGAAAGAAATATGGAATTTAGAAGGCCAAATGTAACTCAAACAGATTTAGAGACAAGACAAGTTAAAGTTTTGTTAAATACACAAGAAGTAGAAGACAAAGAATTTTTGAATTTTGAAAACTTTAATAGTCTACAAGAATTACAGAAAACATTAATGTATTGCAAAAGATTTTTAAAGTTTAAGAAAACTGATAATATTTTGGATGATGTCACCACCGAAGAGTTAGAAAATGCATTGAAGATATGTATAAGAAAATCACAGAATCAAAGTTTTATAGAAGAAATAGAAACAATTTTGAAAACGAAACAAGTGAAACAGAAAAGTCATCTAAAATCATTGAATCCATTCATAGATGACGAGAAAATATTACGAGTTGGTGGCAGGCTTAGGCACGCCAACCTTAGTAATGATAATAAGCATCCTATTATTTTGGACAGTAAACACGCTCTTAGTAAATTGATTATCGCCGATGCACATCAAAGAACACTCCACGGAGGTGTAGAGTTGATGCTCTGCTATTTGAGATCGAAATACTGGATCGTAAAAGCGAAGAATGCGGTGAAATCCCATATACACAAATGTTTAGTTTGCGCCAGGGTATCAGCCAAATCCAGGACTCAAATAATGGGAGATCTTCCTCGTGTTAGAGTTACACCATCACGCCCTTTTCTACACAGTGGTGTAGATTTTGCTGGCCCATACACAGTTCTGTTATCAAAAGGAAGGGGAGGCAGAACCATGAAGGCATATATTTCTATATTTATATGCATGAGTACCAAGGCCATTCACCTTGAATTGGTTGGTGACCTTACCTCGGAAGCTTTTATTGGAGCCTTCAGGCGTTTCGTAGCTAGAAGAGGCAGATGCATTCATTTGTGGAGCGACCAGGGCAGAAATTTCATTGGAGCTAACAAGGATCTAGTAGAGGCATGGAACAAAGCTAAGTTGGAGTTCAAGGGTCAAGTGGCAGATTCTCTAGCGCAAGACGGCACACAATGGCATTTCATCCCGCCTTACAGCCCGAATTTTGGTGGCCTGTGGGAAGCAGGTGTGAAGTCCTTAAAGTACCACATGAAAAGGATCCTAACAACGAACTTGACCTATGAAGAAATGACAACTCTTCTATGTGAGATCGAATCCTGTCTAAATTCGCGCCCTCTATGTCCTGTAGATGATCATGACGTCGACACTATCAATCCCTTGACAGCTGGTCATTTTTTAATGGGAGAAGCCCCTATTGTCGTTCCTACGTCCGATATGCGAGATGTTAATTTAAACCATTTATCTCGCTGGAAGTATACACAGAGGCTGTTGAGAGAACTGTGGCAAAGATGGCAGAATGAATATCTTTCTAGATTACAACAGAGGCCGAAATGGATAAAACACAGGAAAGAGTTTGAAATTAATGACATTGTCTTAATAAAACAAGACAATCTGCCGCCAGGAAAGTGGTTGCTTGGTCGCATTATGGCAAAGCATCCTGGACCAGATAATATTACAAGGGTTTACAGCGTCAAAAGTGGGGACAATGTAACTAAAAGATGTATCACTAAATTATGTTCACTGCCAGTGAATAGTAAAGATGATTAATTTATGTAATTTAAGGCATGTTGTTATGAAGTGAGGTTATTTTAATTGATATAGTAATACAAGGGTTTTTTGTTCATATGTTGTAAATGTACATTAAATTATTTTGAGATTGATTAAGAAACACTATTTACAATGTATACAACCAATTATTTACAATATAACTACATGATTTATGTTAAAAGTGTCAAGCCCCTTTTGGTGGGCGGTATGTTCTACTCATTACCATGCCTATTTAGTCTGCATTAAAACATTGAATCGACGACACGTATTTTTATTATCTCATACAGTCCACAGTCAATACTGAACCTTATTACTACCATCGTAAGGAACAGTGCCAAAATGCTCAAACGTACAGTCAATGATGTAAAACTAACGTCATTGCGTACAGTAGTGATTGCTTCGCACCGTGCGATCCCACAGCATTCGCAGGGCTGCCTCTTCGATAAAATCAAAAGAACTGTTAATATGTTCTGACTATAGGTGGTAGTTTAAAATTGTATCGTTTATAAAATATATTTTTTATAAATTGGTTCTGACTGTGCAATACATCTAGATAAAACATAATTATAGAGATAGAGAGTAGTAGTAGTAGTAGTATAGAGCACATAAGGCACCAGACGGCATCGTAGGTACGCGTACGAACGAATGGAACGATTAAAATTGAACAACGTGCGTGCGCTTCGTTTGCGAAAACCGCACTGAATTTGGTCAGCAAACGGCCCGAGACCGCTCGGCAAGGCGGTAGGTAATTATAGCGCGCAAGTACATGGAGTGACGGAGGCCCGCTCAAGGTCGCTGGCCCAGTGATAAGGTCCGCGAATTACGAGTTGTAGGTCGTAGGTTCCGACCCAGTCAGGCGCTTTACTTTGTGTAAATTATTTCATCACCACTGCTTTCAAACCGATGAAGGAAAACATCGGCATGTCCTAGAACCAAAAAATTCGAAGACATGTGACATCTACCTACCCGCACTGGGCCCGCGTGGTGGATTACGGCCCACTCCCCTTTTACTGAGCGGGGCCTGTCACCTGTGTCCCAGTTAGTCATAACAAGCAGGATGCGCTGATTGAAGACCTAAGTCTTTAGGCTCTGTGGAATACGCTATTCTAGGTTTGCATATGCTGAATTTCAGTCGCACAATAATGAAAATCTTTATTACAGGTATGAAATCTCAAAAGGACTGGTCTAAAATAGCAGAACGGCGCGGCAACGGTCCCATTTTACGAGAAAATTCACTAAAACTGCTGGCGAACTCAACAATATTCGTTTTTCAATGGAACAAGAGTCGCTACCGATGTTTCTGCTGCAAAGAACCGTTTTCCGATATAAATTTACTAAGAGAACATACTAATGCAACACATACACTGAAAAATATAGAAAAGAAGATTATTGACCAGCAAAATAGACTTGTGAAGGTCGAGATTTCTGTCCTCAAGTGTAAAATATGCGACCTGTCACTACAAAGCTTAGGTACACTCCGGGAGCACTTAATAGACTCACACAATTTCCAATTTGAATTGAAAGAGGATTTATTAGTCCCGTTCAAAATAGGCGGAGAATTATTATCCTGTCAACTTTGCACGGAAACCTTTTCAGTTTTTCGCCTCTTAAACATACACATGAATAAACATTATCAGAAGCAAGTCTGCCATGTTTGTGGCGCAGGGTTTTCTAATTTAGTCTTTTTAAATTTACACAAGACGAGGTCTCATAAGCCTTTGAAATGTCGTCAGTGTGATTTGGCTTTTAATAATAAAGTTGAGAAAAGGAATCATGAAATTACAGTTCATAATATAAAATATGAAAGGAAACTGCGGTTTCCATGCCCGTACTGCAACGAGCGGTTTTTTCAAGAGAACTTTCGTGTCCAACATTTGGTAGAAAAGCACGGCTTAAAAAAGCCTGAATTTAAATGTAATATTTGTTCAAAAGTCTTTATAACTAAGAGTTTGTGTAATAATCACTTGAAAAGTGTTCACTTAAAGGAGAAGAGTCACGAATGTGAGATATGTCACAACTTTTTCTATACAAAGTCTGACGTTTTAAGGCATAAGGTAACTCATACTGGTGAGAAAAAGTTTTCGTGTGCTTTGTGCAATAATCCGTTTGCCAGCAAAGACTCTTTGAGGCGTCATATGAAGAGAACGCATGGAATTAGTTCCGTGTCACCCGTCAGAGGGCGTGGGGCACGAGCTGTTGGCCCCTGCCCTGTATTCTCATAGTATTTGGAAAGACTGATGGCAGCGATTTATACATATAAAGTATGTACTTTCTACTATACTCTGTCAGTGTGAAAGGGACTTTCAAAGGGAGCTGTCAAAAAACGATTAACCTAGTGAGGTTAACCGTTTTTTGACAGCTCCCTTTGAAAGTAACTATTCCAGATTACGTAAAAGCTAACTTTAAAGTGCGTAATAAAATAAATAAATCTTATTCAATTATCTTATTTATGACCTCTTACAGACATTGTAATACCGTACCTACGTGTATCCGTTTTGACAAAAATATATATATAAGTGCTCACTAGTTCGATGTGTCAAAAAACTGTTAACCGACAGAGCAGGCGCGGTCGCAGCCCAAGATTTTGGGGGGGGTCACCAAGTAGTAAGCTAGTAACTTAAGTTAATAAGGCAAGGAAATCATGCAGACTTTTGGCAGGACTCCCCCCCCCCCCCTCGGACCGCCTCTGGGAGAGAGTATAGTTACGAGTTGTAGGTCGTAGGTTCGAACCCAGACAGGCGCTTTCATCACCATCCACAGCTCGAAATCACCCACGGCTGAGCATAGCCCTCTCTGTTCAAGTGCAATTCCCCACGCCCCTGCGCCAGTCCCATCCAGCTTCTACCCACGATGGTAACAATGGCGCCGATTCCCTTGTTCACAAACTAAACTAAAGTAGAAAGAAAAAGATGCACTGAACTTATCAGTGCATCTTTTTCTTTCTATTTCATCAAGAAAAGGACAGAAGATAAATTAGTTCAGTCCTGTCAAATTAGTCAGCCAATTCCTTTATCACGTCTAAACTTATATTGATATACCTAACAGGGCCCTATTTCTCGAAACGTATTAGACTAATAATATGAGTCCATGAACCAATATTTTTTACAAGTTGGCTAGTGTGCGTTTCTCGAAGCTACGGTAGTAAAATATTAGTTACTAGTTGCCAACTAATAAATATTAGCTAAAATTACCTGAGTAAATTCAATTTGGTTTCATAAAACTATATGTTATTAAATATTCTTGTAAATTACACTGATAAAGCTATTAGTCTCAGAAGGCTTGTAAAAAATATTAGCCAAAATTATTAGTTAGGTAATTTAATTTTTTTTAAATTTAAAATGTGGTCAGATTCGGACACATTAGTGCCTATTAATGCCCCAAATGAAAACTAAGAACAATTTGTAGATAGGCACGGGAACCACTCAACAAATAGTTTAGTAGTTTGCGGTCCCGCTTTACAGTTTTATTATTCGTATGCTAATGGGCCAGGGTCAGTGCACGATTCGAGAGTTCTACGCCACAGTGGACTTTTTCGTAGAATGGAAAATGGCTGGAGTAACTAACACAATATTACTCGCAGATAGTGACTATCTAATTTAATTAAATAAATATTAGTAGAGAAAAAAAAACTTAAAATAAAACAATCCGCTTTTACCGCCAATGTGCAAACGACAAAATCAAACGAGTCCAAACACGGCGGGAACTTTTCCCGTATTGTTTTTAATAAATAAAGAGGCATGAGTAATATGTATGTGTAGGTATTCAGCCAAGCCAGCCTAATATTTTTTATTAGTCTGCTACAATTAGTTATTAGTCCAGTACCTGTTTTTGAGAAACAGGAAATATTAGGACTTGTAATTTTTACACTAGTAATTATTAACTAATACACTAGTAAACTAATAGTTTCGAGAAATAGGGCCCTGGACTAAACTAATATTTATCTTCTGTCCTTTTCATAATGAAATAGATGCACTGAACTTAAATTTAGTTTGTGACAAGGGCGCCACTGTCGTCCGCCCATCTCGCTGCCGGACGACCGAAATTTCGTCTTCCAGTCCTTGTACGCCACTCGGTCACTGCCTTACTCCGCCTGTCATCACTGCGCCTTGCCAGTATCCTGCCTAACTCCTTTTGAGTAGGTACTATGGCTCGTTTTCAGATATCGAAAACCTTTAGGCTTTCGATACTTTGTGTAAATTATTTCATCAGCGCTGCTCTCAAAACGGTGAAGGAGAAAACATGAGCCAACCCGCACTAGGCCCGCACCGTTATTTCACAGGAGGCTGCGGCAGACGCGGTCGCAACCCAAGATTTTGGGGGGGGTCACCAAGTACTTACTACTTACTTACTAATAACTTAAGTTAATAAGGCAAGGAAATCGTGCAGACTTTCGACAGCTTGATTCCTCGATTTTTTCTTAAATAAATAAATAATTTGGTAGGAAAACACAATAACTTTTTATAGGTACCCACTCATATTTTTTATTATTAAAACAAGAAATAGATAAGTACCGACAGTCAGCAACGATACAAATAACGTTCGGTTTCGATTATGATTAAGAAATTACGTTTTCTTCCATTTCTGGCTACAGTTTTCTCTTTCGGAATGTAAGAAACGGTTCCTTGTCTAATTCGACCCTAAAACAAAAAAATACAATGTACCTACTCGTAGTTATTTAGAGGTAGATAATGAGGAACAGGTTGTAAACTTCACTCATCCTCCATTGAAAAGGGAGGATCCTCCAATCAGACGGGTGTTGTGTCTGTTGTCGGCACGTTCTACACAGGGTCAAATTAAATTACCTAGCGAAACTACAGACGTGATGGGTATCGAGAAGATGCGCAGCTCGAGCTATGTAATGCATCGGCAGTAAGTAGGGAAGGCACGGGGAGCATGTCTCCTTTCGGTGACAAACGCGCGCCTACTTTAGGTACTCTGGTCTGCACATAGCTACACCACTCGCGCTTCCATAGCTCCAATCCATAGCACGCATCCTCCCGTATTAAAAGTAATTAAAACATAGCTATGTTGAACCCGTTTCCACCAGTGCCATGTGGATCAATGAATATGATTGGTGAATCTTAAACGAATCCATAGCAACGTAACATAGCACACCTCTGGTGGAAAAGCAGCATTGTTTTTTTTTTGTTTTTTTTATATAAAAAACGTTGCCCCACACTAGGAATTTCTCCTGTGTCGTGGGTGCGTTTACAGACATATAAACTCACATACACAAACAGCCAGACCCGGAACAACTAATTGTAGGTCATACAAATATTTGTTCCGTGCGGGAATCGAACCCGCGACACGCAGCTCAGCAGTCAATAACTTAACCACTGCGCCAACCGTGCCGTCAAATTACGGATTACGGAAGCAGTCACAGCGTAAATAATAACGGGTGGCGCAAAAGTAGTGGCACTAAAGAAAATACCTTTTTTTTTTTTATATGACATTTTCTGTCATTCTGTTGTTGAAAATTGTGTAGTGAACAAATGTAAAATACACTGAAAATAAACATGGACCGTTTTACTCCCCAAGAACGTGGAATAATTGTGTCAATGTTCTTACGGAATAATTCATCAGTGATAAGAACACAACGTGAATTTCGTCGACGATTTCCCCACCGTCCGGCACCGATTGGTCGCACAATTCGACGCTTTGCCACACGCCTTGAACCAACTGGCTCAACATTGGATAGACCTAAGTCTGGGAGACCAAGAACAGGCCGTTCAGCTGAAAATATCGATGCTGTGCGCGAAGATGTGGAAGAGTGTCCAGAAACATCAACGAGGCGACGTGCCACGCAAACGAGAACGCTACAGAACCATGTTACGTGAGTTTTTGATACCCAGTTTGGACGAATTGGGGCTGGAGCACATCTGGTTTCAACAAGACGGCGCTACGGCACACACAGCGCGCGACACTATGGACTTAGTGAGGGACGCTTTTCCAGGCCGAGTTATCTCTCGTTTTGGCGATTTGCCTTGGCCTGCAAGATCACCCGATCTGACCAGTCCAGACTTCTTTCTTTGGGGTTTTTTGAAATCTCGGGTGTATGTGAACAAGCCACAGACTCTCGCAGCTCTAAAAGAAAACATTCGTCAAGAAATAACGAACATATCGCAGGAAGTGTTACGGCAAGTTATGCAAAATGTCATAAATAGGGCTCAAATGTGTATCAACTCTGGAGGTCACCATTTAAAAGACATCATCTTTAAATCCTAATGGTACGAAATTTAATGGCACAAATATACATTTAAAAAAATCTAAATCTAGTTTTCTAATTTAGAAAAAATGTTATAGCTGAACCAAATAGGGTCTTTACTTTTGCGCCACCCAGTATGTTTTACCATCTTTTTGTGATATGTAGGTAGGTATGTTTATTTTATTTTGTTTCATATTTTGATTGTTGCTTTTATGTATTTATGTCTAATTGTATGCTGCACTGGTTGACGTCATCAGGTCATCACGTCAACGTCGGCTGCCGCTGAAAACCAGCCCTGGGGCTGTCTCGTATAGGGTATTCGCATTATGCTGAGCGGTGGCCGTGAGTGGATGTGACGCATATGTTTCTCCCAACTTGTTATTTTTGTTTGTGTCTTCTTTTTTATGCGTCATGTTTGCCCAAATAAATGTATTTATTCTTTAATCTTTACTGTCTTTTAATTACTTACTAGCAATCTTCCAATCTCACACATTGTTGTCCATTGGGATGCATATAGTAGCCATCTTTGCATTCACACCCCCAGGGGGCTGGCAAGCACGCGATGCGTGGACATATATCACCACGGCCACAAGTTTTGCCGCAGTTACTGCCACACCCAGGCTCTGAGTTGGGTATTCTTGACTCACAGTAATTGTCTGTAATCAGTAGGCATGAATTGAATAGAATAGTTCTTTATTTGCACTTAAAGTAGGTACAAGTTCCAGATGTTAAGTTTAAAATGATCCTTATACTTAGCTACCTTAGCTAAGGCATGTTCACACTCGAGCGATTTCCTCTAAGACCACGCTCACATTGCATTTGTTTTCGTACGAAATTAATCAAGTAAGAACTAGGAGTGTAGGTACTGAAAACGTTGTCTGCTAAAGTCAACCTTATGTAGTGCAGGCTGGCAATAAAATAACCCTGGTTGCATTTGAACAGTCAAGCTAGTTTAGAATGGTTACTGGTTATTGTTAGCCAGCATCGTCACACGGCCACTGCTGGACAAAGGCTCTCCATCCAGGATCCAGGGCTAAACTAAACCACTGGTTGTTTGTTTTGTCCTTCCTGCCATCTTTTACGGGATCTGTCGCAACACCTAGCTGTTCCAGGGCTCCACGTGGTGGTTATTTTGGCCAACAGCTCATTGGCATACGGCAGATGGAGCCAAGCCCAGCAGTCCCACTTCAGCTTACTGATTTTCTGAGCAACGTCAGGAATCTATGACATCATCTGACATTATGCTGAGCTGAGGCCCTTTTGGCATTAGACCTAATATTTGTTTACTGTTTTTATAGTCTTAAGGTGTATTAATTTTGTGTAATGCCAATAAACGCATTTTTCTTTCTTTCTTTCTATGTTTTGGAGCGCAGTGTAGTAAAATATTTATTAAAAACGTCAACGAAATGCGACATTGCTCTATAGGCCTAGATACTATATACTTACAACAATCTTCAAATCTCACACATTTTCGTCCATTGGGAAGCAAATAGTAGCCATCTTTGCATTCACATCCCCCCCAGGGGGGTGGCAGGCACGCGATGCGTGGACATTTCTCATCCAGATCGCAGCGCTTCCCGCAGTTGCTACCACACCCAGGCTCTGAGTTGGGTAGTGTGGATTCACAGTAATTGCCTGTAAGCAGTAGAGGATTGGATAGAATTATTTATTTACTAACTAGCTGATCTGCGTTTTTGTTCGGCCTATTAGTCGACTCGCTCGAATTTAGTCGCCCGAAACGGGCGAAATGTCACTTTTATATAATTTTTTTTTTTCTATGGCGGTGGCGACTCGCACGAAGTAAATTATTTGTGGGCGAGTCGACAACTCCAGAAATACAGGGTGGCCCAAAAGTCGTGGATCAACTAGGGGTTAGATGTGGTCATCAGCTGCAAAAAGTTGTTCTACGGGAGGTCCTTAGGGTCAACCCCTGCAGAGTTATAATTTATTTTGTGTCTTTATGAGAAAATTTACTTTGATTTTTTTTGAATTGATTAAAGGTGCACCTCTGTCTAACCCTTCGGGGTATACAGGGGTGATGTTATATTATGTTTGTAAGGCTCAATTTACACTGCCGCGGAACGGAATGGATGCGAGTTGTCGTAGCGATATTTTACATAGCAAAATGAACTTTATGTCAATTTTCTAACGTACAAACTAGATATGAGCTTATTGCTGCCGAAATTCTCGAGAATGCGCAATAATTCCACAGAAGATTCGCGACCTGTGCGTATGTGTGTATCTAATTTGTGCGTTACTCTTTTGACATAGAGTTAATTACGCTTTGTAAAAAAAAAGCGCCTCCACTCCGTTCCGCGGCAGTGTAAATTGAACCTAAGAGAATGACAAGGCTGAAAAGTAAACGAAGTCGGGGAAACAGCGAACATATTGTAACTACATAGGTTATCAAATTAATAAACTGTGGCAGGATAGTCTTCCCCTCCTACTTACTATTTACAACCAAAGGAGCATCTCCCTGCAGGGTGTAACCTGCCGTGGTCCACTTGTAAGTCCCTGAACCGTCTCTCGTAGAGTGTGGCTACCTCGACGGAACTGCAGCAGGGTGTGGTTGTGGAGCTATGTCGCAAACCATGCTTCACCTCCTATCCTGCCCTCTGTGTCCCAAAACATGCAGTCAAAGTGACATCTCCGCTGCCACCGATGATGAAGTGGCGAAGTTTTGGGTCAACAAGATCTAAAATGCAGTCGTGGCAGGCGACCAAGAAGAAGTACCTACATCAAATAATTATAATATTCAAGCTTACCAAATGTCGGCTGTATTAATATTAACACCAAAACGAACACCATCACCACAAAACTTCCGGTGAAATACATGGTAGACTGAAATATATGCAGGGGTAGGTCGATTCTGTTATATACTCCTACTTAGACCGCTAAAGTGGATCCCTATACTTGACAATTATCTTGAGTTTGTTTAAAAGGATTGTTTATCTACAGGGTCAAATTGAATTAGCTAGCGAAACTCTGCAGACGTGATGAGTATTGAAATCTAAACACGATACAATTAAAATTAAAAAGATGTGATGGTTTTTTTTAGGGGGTCCACGACCGCTGTAATTGTCGTTTCTTGCAGTACGATTTGAGAAAATCTGTTGTCAATTGTTTTTTACACAACAGTTTTAAAAAAGAATCGGTCAATGGCGAGTCGGACTCGCGCACCGAGGGTTCCGTACAAATTTGTAAGTATGTAACTACATTTCGATCCCGTGGGAAAATCGGGATAAAAAGTATCCTATGTTTTAATCTTGGTTATAAATTATCTGTGTGCCAAATTTCATCCAAATTCGTGAAACTGTATTTTTTGCGTGAAAGAGTAACAAACAGCCATCCATCCATCCATCAATACAAAGTTTCGCTCAAACTCAAATCATTTAATTCAACTAAACCAATTACAGGCACTTTCGCATTAGAAGGATAGGATTTCTGCCTGTCTGTTGGTTCCGGCTAATCTCCAAAACGGCTGGGCAGATTTTGAGGGGACCTCTCTGCTGCGACGGTTGTCGGAAAAGTTAATGGTGATGACCTTAATGACCTGGGATTAGGATATAGGATAATTTCCGACATCCATGCGGGCGAAGCCACGGGCTAAATTGATTGATACAAATGGTCGCAGGATACTCTTCCCCCTCCTACTTACTACCTACCATTAAAGGAGCATCTCCCTGCAGGGTGTAACCTTCCGTGTTCCATTTGGAAGTCTCTGAACCGTCTCCGGACACAAGTGGGACGACGTAACTACAACCTGGTAAAGTGGGGCTACCTTGACGGAACGGCAGTGGGGTGTGATTGTGGAGCTTTATTACAAATCATGCTCCACCTCCTATCCTGCTCTCTGTGTCCCAAAACATGCTGTCAAAGTGACCTCTGCGCTGCCAGAGACAACGCCGTGGAAGTGGCAAAGTTTTGGGAAAACAAGATTTAAAATACAGTCGAGAAGAAGAAGAAGAATGAATTGAGTAGGTAAGTTATCAAATCATTAACGTGTCCTGATGGTATGTACTTGTTAGCTACCTTCTTTTCCTCCACTGACCGTCTGCTTTTCCAGCCTGTACTGTAAGGGGTATCGTGTTACCCAGTAACTAGGTTGTGGAGGTCAGATAGCAGCAGTCGCTTCCTATAAAATATTAGTATTCAACTGCTTCTGGTAAGACTCGAAGTCGACCCCAACATACGTAGTTGGGAAGTTTGAGTTTTTTTTTTCGTTAGTCTATATTGTGTCCCACGGCTGGGCAAAAACTCCCCTTTTTCCTTCCAAACCTTGAGCCTTGAGCGATCTCTGGCCATGTTGGCCCTGCAAACCTCGTTAGATCGTCACACCACCACCAAGTTTGAGTTTAACTTGGAAAAAGGCTGGGCAGTTGATTATGATGACCTATATGGGCTGGAAGAACGTACTTCCGGGAGGTATAGAAATGACTCGCTAGTAAATTATTCTAAACTTGATAACAATATAGATAAATTGTTGGAGTGTTGTAAAGAAACACTTCAACGGGCTTTCGAGGGGAATTCCTTATTATTAAAACTGGCAATGTAACTTGTAGATAGATAACGTCCGAGAAGGGTGCAAAACGATCTGCGACCTGAGAGGTGGCCTGCGGTCGGCGGACCAGTGGCGTCTGTCGTCCGACCAAACAGGCTCGAGTTTGCGCCGCAGTGTTCCACGCGCACCACTCGAGAGTGGGTGCGACCATTGTAGGAATGGCCGCACGCGGAGGTGGGACCCGCTGAGGAACAGCGGGTCAAGGCCTGTCGGGGGAGCGGTGAATGCTTATGCGAATCCCACACCCCCGTCCATAGGCAGAGGTGGAACACCGCGGTGGTTTTAGTCGGTAAGAGTCCGGCATACCCCTCTGTCACCCCCATGATTGAGAAAGACCATGAGGTATATTTTTTTTTTGTTGCTCTGTAAAAATACGCAGCGCAACAAAAAAAAAAAAGATAGGTACTTATACAGAGTGTAAGGCCCTCGAAAGTTGACGTCGTTGTCGACGTGGTCGTTGAGTAATAATAATACATAATAATAATAATAATAAAATATTTATTTCACTAAAAAACATAGCACTTTGCACTGAATACATTGTCTGCAACTAATACTTATTTACATTAATATGCAATAGTAGACTCTATCTTTTAAACTAGGACTAGCCTGTATCTTAAAAGATAGGGTTCAGCCAAAATGGATTCTGTTAATATTCTGAACCAAAAACAGGTGAAAAACAGTGTCAATGATTTGTACTAACAGCTGTTAGAAAAAAGTGAAAATAAAATGATAACAAAAACTAGTCTTATGTCACACAAGGAGTGTGATAAAGCAGACATGCATGGTTGAAATGAGTTATGTAGAGTGGTGCACCACTCTACATAACTCTTTTCAACACGCACAACTTCTTGCGTGTCGATTGCAATCTAAATGGACACAGCCCAGAATTCGACTCCGTGTTTGGCGCCATCATTAGCGTGGGGACCTACCCCATTTTCCTGACAATTCCACATAATTAGGAAAAAACGAAAATTTTATCAGCCTAGGGTAATTTAGGAACAGTCACATGTGGTCTAGCGTCCATCAGTTACTGTAGCTTGCAGCCGACAGGACACGCAGGACATGATATTAAGTGTCCCATCGTTTGTGCAATAGCACCACACTCGCGCTCCAACACGGAGTCGTCTATCAATTTCCAGCGAGCGGGGTAGTTGCGTAACACAAAATCAGTAGCAATGGGTTTCAATTTGACAGTTCAACAACATTCATTGCGTTCTTTACGTTGTTATGTAGACAAATTTTTCGAACATATGACGCAATGTATTAGCAATATCCTTCAAAATGATTCAGATTGTGATTGATAGTGAGTTACGCAAAATAATTAGGGTGCAATATTTTATTAAAATAAGTAATACAAATTATTTGTTTTGACTTTTATTAATCAACGAGCATGCGCATTTCGGATCCGCGTTTTATTTTCAGCCAGTTGATGTTATTTTTACGCCTCCTGCCCTTTCAAGCCTTCAGGACCTGCAAAACATTAAAATATATCATACCTAAATAAAAACCGGTTTAATAGTGTTAGGCCCTGTTCTATGTCGTGACGACGGATTATCGTGTCGTTTAAAGCGTTGTGGCTTGTGTATTTAAATGGAGGTGTTCATATATATAGGACGACACGATTAACTGTCGTCCACGATATTTACGCCAGCACATCAAGCTACTACAATCTGTCAAATTTCTTTAATAGATTTTCAACTTTATCTCTAGCATATTAAGGTTCAAGGTAGCTTGACCTGCTGGCGTCTGTACTTCGGTTGCACATATTCATCTGCCACTGAAAGGTAAGGTTAAAAAGTCTTTTTTTGGAATTGCATAGTTGTTTAACTATAACTTTGTTATCATGGTAAAACGAAATAAAAAGTCCTCCAGACCGAGTTTCGGCCATAGCGATCAATCTCAGAGGAGACTATCCATCGGCGCGGGAGATAATTATAGTGCACAAGTGCGTGCGCAGGCACAGGTGCACTCTCTCTTCCCACACTCTCAATGTCCGATGAGACGGCAATCCGACACAACCGGAGAAAGATCAGGCGCAGGACCAACGCTTAACGTGCTTTCCGAGGCACGGGAGTATCACACCGCCGACTTCCAAACTCTGGGTTGTTGTGTATGAAATTCCTAATTTTCTAAACACTTTGCCCGACCCGGGAATCCAACCCAAAACCCCACGCTCAGCAGTCGCGCTTGCGACCACGAAACCAACAGGGCGGTCGAAAAAGACAAGCACTTCAATGGCTGTAACAGCTCTATAATAGATCATCGAGCGTTCGTATTTCCGAAGATAAGCGAAGGTTCCCGAAGCGCACACATTTGTTGTTAGTGTATGGTAAGTACTTACTACAGGCTTCCGGCTTGACACATTTCTTCATGTAAGTGTCGTAAACATAACCTGGAACACAATCCCAGGCTGGGATGCATAAGTGCACGCATAAATAGGGTTTATCGGCTAGATGGAAGTCAGAACATCGTCGGTGACAGCGGCCGGCGCAACCTATGTAAGCATTAGGATCATCTTTGCATTCCTCGTTGGCACCTGTAACCAATAAAAAATAATAAAAAAAAACTTGTGGGGTCGGGGAACCCCGCCAGGAAAGAAGTTAATAACTTTTAAATGAAAATGCGCATCGACATTGTTTGTGTAAGAAAACTGCTCACTTCACTTCACGTATATGTATTTATTGTTTTGGTTTTACAATATAATAACAACTCTGATAACTTATATGCAGATGAAGACTAGCAATGTAAAAATACCAATTGTGCTTTCGACCTCGATGCGACCATCATGACAGATCCCTTTCTTTCTTTTTTTTAAAAAAACCCTTTCCCGCCATTATCTTCCACTGACAGCTTTTCCAAAAAAGAATCACACAAATTGGATCGTTTCAGAGTTGCCAGCAAAATAAGTAGATTACAGATAATCGAATACAAAAGGAAATTAAATTTTAATAACTAGATTACAACAAATTGTGTGAAATAGTTTAAATAAAATAACAAAACCTAACATTTGTTATTATTCTGAGCGATTGTAGACAAAGCTGAACATCTTCGCAGTCTCAGCGTTGTTATTAACCCAAATCTATTCAATTAGAAGAGATAACCGAGTGTGTCAAGTCATCGAGTGCTATCCATAGATAAAGGAAAGTTTTTTACATTTCTATGGAGCTAACGGTGTGCCAGCAGTGCGATTCTGTAACCATATCTCACCGTGAAAACTTAGGTGAAGCTGTCATTCCAAATAATACCTACTAGGGATTGACACTATTGACAGCCTCACTAGCTCACTTCACCTAACTTTTCACGGTGAGATTTTTACAGAATCGATCGGCTGGATGAAGGACCACAGAATTCCACCCTACGTAGTTTGTGTGGCGTGATCACCTCACCCGATTCACGACATTTCGTGAATCGGTTGGAAGTGATAAGGATCACGCCGCGTTTGCGCGCTAGGCACTGTCATTATCACATTGGAGATTTGTTTATAGTTAGTATAGGTACTTATTTAACTTGTAATGCGTCACTAAGCATAGGAAAATGCAATACCAACGTCCACTATGTGAAAATATTGTATTTCAAATAGATACCTACTTAGATTACTCGTCGATGCCAATAATAAAAGGTTAATCATCAAATACTATTAAATAATTCAACAATTCAACTGACACGCGCTCATCGCGCGCCCGTGTGACCTCGCCGAAGTGATGTGATGAGAAACTCGTGAAGTGATAAGACCACGCCGCGCAAGCAAAGAATATAATAAAATACTTACACTACGTTAGGGCACTGCCCACTTGTGGCACGGTACGGCAAGGGATTTTTATGGGACTAATCTATATATATAAAATTCAAAGTCCTGACTGACTGACTGACTGAGACATCAACGCACAGCCTAAACCGCTGGTCCTAGAGACATGAAATTTGGAGGGTGTATTCTTCTTGAAGAGTAGGTATCCACTAAGAAAGGGTTTTTCGAAATTCCACCCCTAAGAGGGTGAAATGGGGGGATTTTGTTTGTATGAAAAATCTTATTCCTTGAGTTAATAAACTTGAAACTTGGCAGGATTACTTACCTAAGTAAATTATGAAGTTAGGCATTTTATGTTTTTATAAACTACCCCCTAAAAGGAGATTGGGGGGTTTCAAAGTTTGTATGGAAGAATTTTTGCGCGCGGTCCGATTTAATCGAAACTCAGTATTTATACCTAAAATTGAAAGGAAAGAATAATGTGTAACAGGGTATTTCAAAAATCTACCCCTGACGGCCTGAAAAGGGTTAGTCAATTTTACAGAGGAGGATTTTAAAGCGTGGCTTGATTAACTCGGAAATTAGTATAAATCATCTTTGAGTCAAGTTATGAACACATCCCAAATGATTTTTCAAAATTCCACCCCTATGGGGGTGAAAAGCGGGGATACAGTTTATATGAAAAATCTTATTCGTTAGGTTAATAATCTTGAAAATTGGCATAAAGACTCGCCTCAGTAAGCAATAAAGTTTATCATTATTAGTTTTTCAAAACTACCCGTCAAAAGAGATATAGGGGTGTTAAAGTTTGTGTGGAAGAATTTGAACGCGCGGTCCGATTAACTCGAAACTCAGTGTGTGTACTTAAGACTAAAAATAAATAATAACACGTACTTATGACTAAAAATAAATAATATCTGCCCCTAACGGGGTAAAAAGGGGTAGTTCATTTTACAGGGGAGGATTATAATAAGTGGCTTGATTAATTATAAAATTGGTATAAATAATCTTTGAGTCAAGTTATGATTTTTTTTAAATTCCACCCCTGTGTGGGTGAAAAGCGGGGATACAGTTTATATGAAAAATCTTATTAATTTAGTTAATAAACTTATAACTTGGCAACAATACTTGCCTAAGTAAGTAATAAAGTTTATCGTTATAAGTTTTTCAAACTACCCCTCAAAGGGGGATATAGGGGTGTTGAAGTTTGTGTGGAAGAAATTTAATGCGCGGTCCGATTAACTCGAAACTCAGTATTGATACTTTCGACAGAAAATAATTAATAATAAGTATGTAAAGTTGTCGAAAATTGACCCCTGACGGGGCAAAAAGGGGTAATTCGGTTTTTAGGGGAGAATTTGAACTTGACACTGTTTGTTACATTTTCACGCCTAAACCACTGAACTTCTGATTTGGCAAACAGATAGATGGCATCCTAGGGAAGCACATACTTTTCATCCTGGTAGCACGTTCCCGTGGGATAACTTCCGACATCCACGCGGGCGAAGCCGCGGGCAGAAGCTAGTCTATAATATAAAAATGGATCGCTGAATGTGTTGCTAAGCGCAAATCTCGAGAACAGCTGAACCGATTTCGCTAATTCTTTTTTTAGGTTATCCTTGAAGTACGGGGATGGTTCTTACGGAAAAGAAAGTTGCTTCACGCGGACGAAGTCGCGGGCAAAAGCTAGTAGAAAATATAACTTAAATATAGGACAATAAAAAAAAAATAAAAAAAAATTGAAATTTCATCATTGAAATTTCAATTTTATTGTCATAAGTACTACCTTTCCGTGCCGTACCTACCGCCAGTGGGCGCCGGCCCTTAGGCGCTCTGTCATTAATTAATATCAAATCAAGTTTTATTTTTATTTTTCTGTTATTGTCGATGACGACCATGGCCATTATCTTGTTCGTAATCGAGTTCAGAGGCAATTAGTTCCTACTTATTTAAATGTGTGTGTGTTTTTAGATATTTTAATGTCGAAATCAAATCGTTGTAGCCGTGTTTCCTACAAAAGTTATTTTTGTAAACAAAACCCGGGTTTCGGAGATTTTCAAAAAAATCGAACCTACCTACTTTATTTTGTTTGACATGTCATACACAAACGGCCATTATTGCTCAAAAAAAATGATAATCGTTTAAATAAAAATTCTATTCGGTTTTAATCTACATAATAAGAAATTGGATAAAGAAGAAAAATAGAAAATCTTACCCAGCGTCCCAGCGACGAAAACCATCAAAATGGCCGCCAAAAACATTGTTTTAAAATACATGCTTGCATGCATACGTGTTGCTGTTTAATAGACGGAGATAGCTCGCCGACTGGAATAGGATCGTGACTAAGTAATGACTTATATACTTACATGTAAGGTATATTATGTAGGTACATACTTAAGCAGATGCCTACACAGTGGCGTAGTGTAGGTATATCGGGGCCCCGAATCAAACAATTTTGGGGGCCCTCTGTACTGGATTCGTTTTTTTAATTTATTATCTCCTTTATTTCAATTATTTACACATAAATTATATTTTTAAATATTAGAATATAAAAAATAAAAACATTTAAAAATATCGGGAACAAGGCTCCAGAGAGAGGAAGTATCGCTTTCTGAATCAAGCCCTTGATCCAGCTGCCCAACGAGATCCTCCTCGGGTGTTGGTCGAGACACTTGGCTATTAACCCATTGGCTGTCACGACTATCGGCAATACGATCGCTGAGTCCACATCCCACATATGTCGACAACATCGCGAGCCAAGTCAAGGTCAAGATATTTGATTTGTTTTCTTTCTCGACTTTCACAAGGTTCTTATCATGCGGGATGGTTATGTCAACAGTCATTGCGCGCCGCTCAGATCGATTCACCACAACTATATCAGGCTGTCAGTGATGATGGATCGATCCCAGTACAATGTGATATTTCCATTTTCGAGAACTGGGTCGGGCACATACCTGTAGTATAACGGCACACCTACGATTCCACAAGGCTGGATTTCAGAGCAAACTCCTGATGGATTATCCTGGCTACAAGGTTGTGTTTATGCGATTACTCTTCGTTAGCTAGACGAGAATACCTGGAGATAATATGCCTGGTTGATTCCCCCGGTTTGTAAAAAAAATTGCGTACGTTCTTTACAAATTATCAAAGACTGTTAGCCTGGAATCGGTAACTAACAGCTTCTCACGGTTATGTTGCATCAACACACAACATACATGCATAATCAGCCCATAACGTTCCCACTGCTGGGACACAGGCCTCCTCTCTGTGAGAGGGAATGGCCCGTAATCCAACACGCGGGCCCAGTGCGGGTTGGTAGATGTCACATGTCTTCGAATTTTTGGTTCTAGGACATGCCGGTTTCCTCACGATGTTTTCCTTCACCGTTTTGAGAGCAGTGATGATGAAATTATTTACATAATGTGAAGTGCCGTCCTGGGTTCGTATTCGACTTACCATTGGGTCACCACTGCTCCTCGAGGCCATATCTACATCTATCTACTATATAAAAATAAGTCGGGTTTTCCTTCCTGACGCTATAACTCCAGAACGCACGAACCGATTTGCACGGTTTTGCATTCGTTGGAAAGGTCTCGGGCTCCGTGAGGTTTATAGCAAAGAAAATTCAGGAAAAATAGGAGTAGGGTAGGAGTAGGTTAGGAGAAGTGTAGGAGTAAGGTAGGAGTAGTGTAGGAGTAGGGTAGAAGTAGTGTAGGAGTAGTGTAGGAGTAGGGTAGAAGTAGGGTAGGAGTAGTGTAAGAGTAGGGTAGGGGGTAGCACATCACGCGAACGAAGTAGCGCCGGGCAGCTAGAAATAATTTATATGGCAAAACAACGTTTGCCGGGTCAGCTAGTATAATATAAAAATCAATGCCACTTTTCGTTGTAATTTTGTAACTCAAGAACGGCTGGGGCGATTTAGATGATTTTGGTTTTGAAATGTTTGTCGTAGTCCAGGGAAGGTTTAACGGTCAGAAAATATGGAAAAAGGAGTAGGGCAGGAGTAGTGTAGGAGTAGGGTAGGAGTAGTGTAGGAGTAGGGTAGGAGTAGGGTAGTAGTGTAGGAGTAGGGTAGGGGGTAGGACACCACGCGAACGAAGTAGCGCCGGGCAGCTAGAAATAATTTATATGGCAAAACAACGTTTTTTCCGGGTCAGCTAGTCTATATATATAAAAATGAAACCCGTTTTCCGTTGTCACGACATAACATGAAAACGGCTTGACCGATTTGGCTGATTCTTTTTTTAGAATATTCCTTGAAGTACGAGGATGGTTCTTACGCAGAGAAAAATTTAAAAAATAGGGTAGGAGTAGGTTGGGAGTAGGGTAGGAGTAGGGTAGGGGTAGGGTAGGAGTTGGGTAGGAGTAGGGTAGGAGTAGTGTAGGAGTAGGGTAGAGTAGGAGTAGTGTAGGAGTAGTGTAGGGAGTAGGGTAGGGGGTAGGGTAGGAATAGGGTAGGAGTAGTGTAGGAGTAGGGTAGGAGTAGAGTAGGAGTAGGGTAGGAGTAGTGTAGGAGTATGGTAGGAGTAGGGTATAGGAGTTGGGTAGGGGGTAGGGTAGGAGTAGGGTAGGAGTAGGGTAGGAGTAGGGTAGTAGTAGGGTAGGGGGTAGGGTAGGTGTAGGGTAGGAGTAGTGTAGGAGTAGGGTAGGAGTAGGGTAGGAGTAGTGTAGGAGTAGGGTAGGGGATAGTAGGAATAGGGTAGGAGTAGTGTAGGAGTAGGGTAGGGCTAGGGTAGGAGTAGTGTAGGAGTAGGGTAGTAATAGGGTAGGAGTAGGGTAGGAGTAGGCTAGGAGTAGTGTAGAAGGGAGGTAGGAGTAGTGTAGGAGTAGGGTAGGATAGGGTAGGGGGTAGGACACCACGCGAACGAAGTAGCGCCGGGCAGCTAGAAATAATTTATATGGCAAAACAACGTTTGCCGGGTCAGGTAGTATATATATAAAAATGAATCCCGTTTTCCCATGGTCACGTCATAACTTGAGAACGACTTTACCGATTTCATCCATCTTTTTCTTCAAGTTTTCTAATACTTTGTAGAAGGTTCTCACGGAAAAAAAAATTAAGAAAGTTGTTGTCACGCGGACGAAGTCGCGGGCAAAAGCTAGTTGGTACCTAAATAAAATACAAACATTTAATAAAACATTATGTATTTTAATATTAATAATATCGGTATAATTAAAAATAAAACATTGGATTTACATAAATAATAATTATTATTTTACTATACAATTTTAGGACGATTTTCTTATATTGCACATTATTTTTACAACCTTATGTAATGTTCACACAGACCGGCTCAGAGAGGAGAGTATCGTTTATCGCGTTTAAAAAAGAGCTTTGGGTCATTGAAATAAGGTTGATTTTTTCATCTCACTTCTTTTTTAAATGAGAATCCTTAAGAGCCGACCTAACGTGCAGTGACATGAAAAAATCACCCTTATTTCAATGACCCAAAACTCTTTTTTAAACGGTGATAAAAACGTACTCTCCTCTCCGAGCAGCACCCTAATTGCGTAACACACGATTAATCGGAATCGGTTTCATTTTGACAGTTCAACAACATTCATTACGTTATTTTACGTGTTGAGCAGACAAATTTTTCGAACTTATGAAGCAATGAATTACTTGCTTCAAAATGATTCAGATTCCGATTGATTGTGTGTTACGCAATTGTGGTGCCGGTCTGAGCGAACGGACACTAACGCCGACTTTTAATCAACTTATTATGGGTCGCAGCGCTACTGCTGAGCATGTTCCCGGGTTGGATTCCCGGTTCGGACAAAGTGTTATTCGATTTTCCACCTGGAACTTTTACAGGCGTAATTCTTACTGTTTTGGAAATGTTATTTTATCATCTGAGTCAAAAATATGATTTTTTTTTTCTGAAAACTCCATGTCGCTTAGTCAATTTTGCCAAAGTTTTTCAAGCGTCCATTCGTTCCTAGACCGTGCAAACGCGCATTCAACACAACAAGTTATGAGATTTGTTTCATTTGTTATGTTTCGAAACATCCACAATACTACATGTTGAATGTTTTCTGGTGCAAACGCATAATGAGCGCCCAGAGTTGAAAGTCCAACAGCACGCTCAATGAAACCCGACATAAGTTGACTAAAAACCGGCTTATTTTACAAAGTGTGGCACTCTGAAATATTTTAGTAGGTATATCGATCATACCTATTAGTCAAAACTGACCATACCGAGGACACGACCCGGTGGTGAATACAACACATCAGGTTTAATTAAAAAGCCATTGTGCCTCGCGTGGATCCACGTTCGGACCCGAAAAGTTAAGAAAAACTTCGTATTTGTAGAGCGTTATCTCTATCACTCAGCCCAAACCTTTTTGGTGCACTGGATTTTCAACGCACTGCTCAGCGCCGTGAGTTCAAAATCCAACAGTTTTATTAACGAGCTGAAATGCGCTCTGTTGGATTCTTAACGCTCGGCTCCACACCGTGAGTTGAAAATCCCGTACGTCATAAAATCCCGCCGGACGGGACGGTCGTCTCTAAAACTCAATAATGTCATATTTACGACCGGGTTATATCTTAAAAGCGATAATTTAATAATTAACATTACTTTAAGTTAACAATATTATCATATTTTACTATTTTTTATAATATGTCTAATCATTAATAACTTACTTATTTTGGGCTCGCTTGCAGCACAAATCACTATCACTATAATATTTTTTATCACTCGACGCGCGCTTTACTTGTGGATTACCTGGTAACCACCAGTAAAGCGCGCTGTGAATGTGTGTGTGTGAACGCAGGAGCTATTGGTATCGTCCGAGACAATGGCAAAGTCGGAAGTGTGTGTGTGTGTCTAATGTGCTGACGCTACCCGTCTTTACGCACACATACACAGCATGTTTATCACTAAGGGAGGGCGCTCACGAGCAACTATTGCGTCCGCAACTAATTTGTCTCTCACATCAAGGGGTTTATATGAAAGTGTGCGCATGTAGCGAAACGACAGCTGTGAGACATTTTTGTCCGCGGGTTTGGACGCAACTGTCGCCCGTCTATTGGCACGATTACTACGTAACAGATACTTCACTCAGTAGAACAAAATTTCCAATACCTACTGCTATAATAGCCTACTGCGTCACGTCAGCAACCGCTGCATGCTAAAATGTGCCTAAATACTCAAACGTACAGTTGTGATTGCTTCGCACGGCGCGATCCCACAGCTCTGAATTTGGTCCGCAAACGGCCCGAGACCGCTCGGCCGGGCGGTAGGTAATTATAGCGCGCAAGTACATGGAGTGACGGAGGCCTGCTATTGGCAGCCATGCAAGTGCCTGCACGGCGACAAAAGAGTTGCCGGCTAGCCAGTTACCGTTCAACCGAAAATTTAACAAAAAAAAGTAGTAAATTTTCACAGCAAGTGCGGTCGTTTCCGTGTACGCATCGTCCAAATCTCGGTGAGGCGACAGCGACAGAGACAAAAAAAGTTGCTCGTGGGCGCCCTCCCTTAGTGCTAAACACCCTGTTAATGGCGCCGATTCCCTTGTTCACAAACTAAACTAAATTTAAGTTCAGTGCATGTTTTTCCTTTTTAGTCCTGTCAAATTAAGATAAGTACTCCATAGTTATTTTAGACGTGATTAAAAACATGGCTACTAAAAATATGTCAATTTACGTCAGGCGCTGACAAATTTGACAGGACTAAACTAATATTTATCTTCAGTCCTTTTCGTATTGCAATAGAAGGAAAAAGATGTACTAAACTTAAATTTAGTTTAGTTTGTGAACAAGGGAGTCGGCGCCATTGTGTGCGTGCAGACGAGTAGCGTCAGCACATAACACACACACACTTCCGACTTCGCCATTGTCTCCGACAGCCTCCCTTAACGAATATCTTTAAGCTATCTGTGGTGCAAGTAGTCCATAGAATATAACATAGCTATTTAAATACAGTTCTCACCCCGTTTCACGTGGATTCAATATAACATACAACCTGGTTTATTGCTTACCAATCATAGCGAGTTTAAAGCATGAATAACATGATTTAAAAAACTTTTACATGTTGCTAGCGACACTCAAAGTTGTATTGACTCTTTCAAAACGCCCTTCCAGACATGGCCCTGCATTGGTAGATTCACGTATCTATACATACAACATAAAAAAAAATATTGCTGTTCCATACATTTTGACCGCGTAGGTACCATACCGTACCACTTTTCTATGAATCAGAAGAGTTTTTTTTTGATAACCGACGAAAAATTCCGGCCACCCTGTATAACACAATGTTGTGCCACATTTGTTTCCCATTCATATGAGACTTTAGAAGCAACATATCCTGCGTTCGTAATTTAGTTTCCAAAAAAGTAAACAAATATGTGTTACTTTGTAAAAATAACCTTAATACCCAGACATAAAGTATAGTTTGCGCTACAGCTTCAAAAAAATTGCTTGAGCTTTTTGCTGATCAGCCTGTTATGTATTGATCAGCATCTACATTAGCTGAAAAAACTCCACGGACGCGTTGTTTGTAACAAGGGGTTTGAAGATTTTCATATGGAGCCCGAAATACCTCCTGTCACGCCATTTTGAAAATTGATAATTGAGTCACGTGATCGACTTTGAACGCTAATATCACGGAAACGTGACACTTTTCCGGGGTTTGGTCTTTTTATGTTTTCTGTTTGCATTGATGTCAGCTATCGATTTGCATAAGTCTCATGCGTGGCCGCCATTTTCAAAATGGCGCGACAGTAGGTATGCCACAGATCTTCAAACCCATTTGTTTTTGTTCAACTTTTATTGTAAATATAATAATGATCATGATAAAAAAAAATGATTTTAACATAGCATGTAAATAGTTGATTTTTGTACAGACAAATCACACAAATAACGAATATATTTAATACTCTTTTTCGCTTCTATAATTTATAGCAGATTTGAACATCACTAATCATATCTGTTATGGCGGAAGCATCACAGTAGCCCGCGAGTAATTATAATCATAAAAATCATCAATCCATCTCTCTAAGTTCATATTACACTATTGAAAGACTGTTTCATGAAATAATGACATTTGAGGCCAATTCTAACTCAAGGAATTATATTGCTGATTGCAATGATTATAATTCTGTAAAGTCATGTAGGGGTATCTACAACGCCACATGCGAACAACGCGTCATATTGACGTCACGCAAATCCTGCATCTCGCAAGCAGAGTTTACCGTGCAATTAGCATAGATACAATTTCCCAATATCAATCGTTGGGCAATTGCCCGCCAGACACAACACCCGTCTGGTTGGAGGATCCTCCCGTTTCAATGGAGGATGAGTGAACTCACACCCTGTTCCTCATGCCTCCAAAGTCATATTAGTTACGGTCCCAAATCATATTTGCAAAAAACCTAAGAAAATTTGGATTTCGCAGGCTACCTTAGTGCATCACCCATTTGTCACCAGTAAAGGACATCATTCAAGTGTCGAACATTTTATACCCAAAAATTAAAATATGATTTTTGGTATTTCAATCTCAAATAACAGCCGAGGGGTTATTGGCAGACTTTCTTTGTAAAAAATGCTCAAGAGGTCATTTCCCATAAGACAGCAGTACTTCAGTTTTTGGGTACGAAATTAATAATGATGTCCTTTAATTTGACTTTGTTTAATAGCCGAATATTTCGAGTTGACAAAGCAGGTCAGCATGTTCGAAAAACTAAAAAAAAAAAAAATGGTTGTCTGTAAAGTTGGTTTACGGACGATAGTTTAACGTGACATCGTCATAACAAAACATTGATGAATAATGCAAACGCGCATGCGTACAATGAGCGTAACGGGACAATGTGTCATCCTTTTTCGTGCATGCAGCCGGCGTTCATCGATTTATTAGACGTTGTCACGTCAATACCATGTATATGAGTTCTGGGAAACAATTAGGAATACATGCAATATCTTTATATAATTACGTAGCTGACGCATGGCATTATAATCAGTCTATAATGTTCCCAGTCCCGGGACTTCGCCCTCTTCTCTGTGACAGTGGGCCGTAGTCGTAACGCGCGCCGGACATCTAACAACCCGCACTGGGCCTACGCAGGCAGTGGCGTGCATTACATAAAGGCATATAAGCAGTGCCTACCTCGATAAATCACCAATCATAAGCCTGTCAATTACATTTTAGTGTGTGTGCCCCACAATTAAGAAACTCACAAAATTATCATACCTAGCAAAAAACAAAATCTTCATACAAACCCGCGCGGCAGTAGGCAGTCGCCAGACGGCCTACTCGGCTCCCGCACTATTCGCACATTGTCATTGGTCTTTACTCGTTCAAGTTAACACGACGAAATTAAATTCCTGCCTACCTATTCTGAAAACCAATGCACGCCACTGTACGCAGGCCCAGTGCGGGTTGGTAGATGTCACCTGTCTTCAAATTTTTGTTTGTAAGCACACTTGGTGGACTACGGCCCTCTCTCAGAGTCAGGCCTCACTCCCAACAGTGGGAACATTATAGGCTGATTTTGACTATGTTAGGCGACCCGCACCCACTATCCTTCCTACCTTACCTTAATATTAACATAACAATCTAAATAGAATGTAAAGGCTGCATCACACGATCATCAATATCCGGTTTCCGCTCATGAACCTTCAAATGACCTTTAAGAGTGCACTTCTGAGTAAACGCCCTCCCACACACAGGACAAACGAACCTCTTATCATTATTATGTATCCGTAAATGCTCTCTAAGCGTCTTCTTTCTTTGATAAGACTTCTGGCAGACAGGACAAGTGTGTATTCTTTCCCCATCATGCTTTATCATATGCATTTTCAGAGCATTTTTTGTGTAAAACGCAAGATCACATTTATCACATTTGTGATTCCGTTCGTTCAAGTGGTCTCTTCTGACATGGCTGGACAAATGCCCCGGCGTAATATAACTCTGGGGACACGCTTTACACTTATATCTCTTCAATTCTTCGTTGTGGACTTCAGCTAAATGTTTTTGCCGTGCGTAAAACGACGTAAGTGAAATATTACATCGTTTGCAAGCGTATCTAATCCCGGATTTGTGCTCCTTCGAAACGTGGTTCTCTCTTTTCGTGACCCTGTCGAATGTCGCGTTGCAGTACCGACAGGGGAAGTTCCCGACTTCGTGGGTCCTCATGTGACCTCGTAGCCTGGCTTTCGACGCGAATGCCTTGCCACAATTCTCGCAGATATAATTAGGGTAGTGTACATTCATATGCGTGTTTAAGCTGACGTAATTTAAAAACGTTTTCTTGCAGACCGGGCAGTCTAGTTGATCTTTTTCTAGTTTGAACGGTAAATTGTTCCATTTTCGGTTGGAGAATTTAAGTCGGGTACAATTTTCTACATGTTGCCTTAATTCTTCGTACGTAGCGACATCTGTGGTACAAATCTTGCATCTCAGCTTCGTTCCAGACTTGTAAAACCGTTGCGAGCTCGAAAAAATCATCTTTTTGAATGCCAGGTGTAGATTTGTCTTGTTGTGGTCGACTATATGAACTTTTATGTCGTCTAAATTCGTGGATTTCTCAGGACATATGGAGCACGAGAAAGTTCTGTTTTTCCGTATTTTGAACGGGAATAATCCCGTTTTCAGCATGGCCTCTGTGTCGGTGAAGTCGTGAAACTTCTTCACGGGACATTTTGATATTTTTTTCACTGTTTTACTGCTTCTAGTTTTTCTTGTGCATTCTTCCGGTTCCGTTTTGATTAGAGGTTTTATTTCTGTAAATAAATGTTATGTGATTTTTAATTAATCCTATTTTACTAACACGGGTTGGTAGGGCAACATGTTACCATCGATTCAGCATATGATTGTAGACAGACCCCCTAGCGTAGAAAATTTTTCGAAGGTTTAAAAAAGATCAAAATTGCTGTTCCATACATTTTATCCATGTAGGTATTGTACTATCGCCAAAACCTATGTCTGACCATTTTGAAAACAAAATCCCGTGCACATGATGACCACAGCTGCGTCCGTGAGTAAAACAAAAGAGGATCCTTTTTAGGTCGACTAATAATATGCGCTGCAAGCAGGAATAGTCCTTACGGTGGTCAGATAGATATTGGCGATAATACCTTTCTATGAAACAGCAGATTTTCCTACTAATAATATTATAAACGTGAAAGTTTGTATGGATGGATGGATGGATAGATGGATGGATGGATGTTTGTTACTCTTTCACGCAAAAACTACTGAACGGATTTGGTTGAAATTTGCGACACAGGGATTAGGGATTTTTATCCCGATATTCCCACGGGATCGAAACCTATGCGGGTGAAACCGCGGGGCGCAGCTAGTTTTTAATAACCGACGGAGAATTTCGACGCAAGGGGTTCAGAATCATGTACTGAATTCATGGTTGCGCATCGATGTCCCTGTGTATAATAACAATATCCTCCCGACCGATTTCGGCCACGGTGGCAATCGCAACGGAGATTACCCAGGTACGCAGGAGATATTATAGTGCACAAGTCTGTGCGCAGACACAGGTGCACTCTCTGTTCCTTTGCTCTCATGGTCCGATAGAACGGCAATCCGACACGACCGGGGAGAGATTACGCGCAGGGCAGTGGCGTATAACAATAGGGTGGCAGGAGTGGCAAAATGCCACGGGCCCCCAGCCGGAGGGGCCCCCGGCCCGAGAGGGCCATGAGCCCAGGAGGGCTAACATACCTAAGTATAGAAATGCAAACTTTTTTCGACCACTACACCAAGGAAGCGGTCAGGTATTCAGTTTTTTAGGGAAATTACGAAATCTACATCGGCTCATAAAGGGTATAGTTACGCCACTGTCGCAGGGCCAAGGGCTTTACGTGCTTCCCGAATCACGGGTGTATTAAACCGCCACCTTCCAAACTCCGGACTGTTACTAAGAAATTCCTAATGGAAAACCCAGTAACAGTTTCTTTGCTCGATCTGGGAATTGAACCCAGGACCCCAGAATACTCAGCAGTCGCGCTTGCAACCACGAGACCAACGGGGTAGTCTACCTGTTTTATTTTTTTAAACGTTGCCCCCACACTAGGAATTACTCCTGTATCGTGGGTGCGTTTACAAACATTTAAACTCACATACACAAACAGCCAGACACGGAACAACTACCTGTTAGCAATACAAATATTTGTTCCGTGCGGGAATCGAACCTACGACACGCAGGGCAGCAGTCGATCGCTCAGCCACTGCGCCAACCGTGTCGTCAAATTGCGGTTACGAGTACGTTAGGTATGCTGATAGGCACATCGTTTGGTATAATTGTCAAAATAGGTAACATAGAAACAAACTTCGTAATTAAAAACAGGGCGTTTCTTAAACTTACCTGGATCGTCTTCACTATCGTCATCACCATCATCAACATCGTGCGCGTAGTCGTCATCAAAATCTACATTCAAAGTTATCTCTCTTTTAATACCATCATTCTCATGATTTTCTCCTTCTCCCTCTGTAAAAAAATATTTACAGACATTATATTAAAAAAGTAAGAAACAAAATCCGTTTATTAGCGGTGATGCAGAGAAAGAACAAAAAACCGAAAAAGCCGACCAAGTGCGAGTCGGACTCGCGCACGAAGGGTTCCGTACCATTATCATAATCACGTCTGTTGTATGGGAGCCCCTCTTAAATATTTATTTTATTTTGTTTTTAGTATTTGTTGTTATAGCGGCAACAGAAATACATAATTTGTGGAAATTTTAACTGTCTAGCTCTCGCGGTTCTTGAGATACAGCCTGGTGACAGACAGAGGGACGGACAGACAGCGAAGTCTTAGTAATAGGGTCCCGTTTTTACCCTTTGGGTACGGAACCATCAAAAGTAATAATTTGGGGAAAATATGCGTCACATCCACGCCAAACGGACATCGCCCAGCGTTTAGCCCGAAGAGGTGGGCAGAGATACCTATCCTTTCAAATGACCCCTCCCGCTCTGGGTGGAGCGGAAGGGAGTGTCAGACTCTTACTGACTAACACCCACCCGTGTTCCTTCCTTAGCCCTTTCTGTTCCAGGGCAGCGGTAACCCTTGGACGATCCCACTACCCTGGCAGGAGAGACACCTATCCTGCGATCACGAATCAGTTACCAAAAATGTAAACAAATATCTGTTTTCGGAAAAATAACTTTAATACCCACCCACACATGAACTTCAGTTCGCGCTACAAATTCAGCCATACGAATTGATCATTTAGAAGGCCAATTCCCGTAATTATTACATTATACAGGCCCCTCCGTGCCTCGGAAACTTAGTTGCGGATGTCATTCGTCGGTAGTCAAAAGGCCAAGTCTCCCAACCAGTCTTACCAAGAGGCGAGGGGCGGGGCCATTGCGTTACCCAATAACTGGGTTGTGGAGGTCAGATCAGTCACTCCATGTTCTATGTTACGGGTTTGGTTTCCGTACTTGGTCCTCCAAGTGGACCAGGTGCTGTCACTCCATGTTAAATACTGATATTCAGTTACATCCGGCTAGGCTGGAAGCTGACCAGAATAGTAAGGTAAAGTTAGGCAGATTCATTGAACTTACTGTCCATCTTATACATAGCCTCCAGCTTATGACATGACGACTCCACTTGGTCCCTGAACAGCACACTGTCTCGTAACCTACTGACACACAGCTCACATATCAGACGCTTTGTATCACCCAGTTGCAGCAGCGATACCTGTAATGCAATGTAATGATATTACTATGTAGAATCTATAATATTAACTAGATTGATATAACTCTCTAACATCTAATTACCCTATTTTTGAGGGGGTTCGAGTAAAATAACATAAGCTGACGAGTCCTGGGTCTACTCCGAAGTACAATGTGCGAATGTTCGGATCAGACCGACACATGGCCAAACCGAATATTATTGAAAAGTGCGAAAAAAGTTCGGATCGGCTCAGTTGGGTCGGGACCATAGTCAATATTTGAAAGAGTGTAGGATCGGGACCGACCGAACCAAATAGTAACTTCGTAGAAGGAAACGGTCGAACATTTGGCCGATACTACTTCGGAGTTAACCCCCTGGGGCCCCTGGAGTGGAGACCGTGGCGACCGACCGAGAGGCGCAGCCTGGGAGAGGCCTATGTCTAGCAATGGACTGCGATAGGCTGAATTTTTTTTTTTTTTTTTAAACGTTGCCCCACACTAGGAATTTCTCCTACGACACAGGAGAAATTCCTAGTGTGGGGCAACGTTTACGGTGCGTTTACATACATATAAACTCATATGTATGTAAACAGCAGAAATGATAACAGTTTTAAAATAACAATATGTGCATGTACAATTTTTTTTTTCTGTGTTTATCAGCGATCAGTTTTACTTTTAGCGGATGAGTTGGGGGTAAACATTGGCGGGAAGAGTGTGACTCGAGCGTGATCTACTACATACATATTCGAGCTTAGGTCCACACAGGTGTGGGTGCTCTACACAATGTCTTTCCTTTTAAGTCTTTTCCTGTAACTTCTTGTTTTCAGTGTGGCAGCCAGGTCGTTGGGGCGCGTTTCCAGTCTTTCCTGGTACCTTTTTGTAATGTTCTTGATCTCGTCCATGACAGAATTCAGAATTCATACGTACAATATGTGCATGTATACATATAAGGCATGTAAAAATTAATTTGGGGAAATTTAAGGCCAATTCTAATTTAGACATTTATATTGCTGATTCTAATGATTATAATTCTGTAAATACATATTTTTTATGAGTATACAACCACACAAAAAATAGTTGTAACATACAACCTGAAACTGACTTGAATAAAATATTTTAAAAAAGAAAATTGTGGGCAGGTTAGCGCAACCTCCTTAACATGGAATTGAATCAAAACATTTTAGCAAAACATAGGTAACAAGTTTTAACTGAGGTATAGTATTGCTGGACAATGAAGTTGTAAGCACTAAATATCATAAAAATTACATAATATGTGTAAAATCAAAGGTTCTTCTCAAAGGATCTTAGGTTTTCAATCTTATTTTGCCAATCAACAGCAGCCTGGAACCTATGTTCTATGTCAGAGGGGTTATTTTCCACACTCAGTCCTTTAGGTGAACCATTGTGCCATTGTGGTGGCTGTAAGTGGTTATTCCAACCACCCCATCTCACCCCAGAAGTTGATTACATCTTCTGGTCTGTTAAGAACCCCTCAGCCTGGAGTCTGAATAGGAAAAAGTTGAGAAACATGCTGCCTCACAAGAAGAAAGGATGTGAAACTATTGGCGGGGGGCAACCCTCTGAATTTGTGCCCAGTTGATAAGCTATAAGCTCATCCCTTATTACATGGGACTAAAACATAACTGCAGAAGTGTGGGTGTAGTAAAAGGTACGGACGCCAGCCACAAACACACACACACAGACACACACACACAGACACATACAGACGAAACTGTCAAATTTTCCCAATCAACCTTGAACCTTAATGCTTTAGCGATAAAGTTGAAAATGTAGTAGGTTGATGTGCTGGCGTCTGTACACCTCTGCCCAACCCTGTGGTGGGACACTGGTGATCTAGGTGATACAGGTATTCCTAGTGCAGATACCAGTTTCTCACAAACTAGTTTCTAAACTTGTCTAAATTTATGTGATGCCTTACTTTGTGAAGAGAAAATAAATTATTTGAATTTGAATCCTTCAGGGACTACAGATGTGATGTTATGTTATATAAATAACGAAAATACTAAATACTATAGCAGCTATTTAGCATGAAGAGTATAGGACTATTTCATTCATGTTTCCATAATAGTCTCATTTGTTTTGGGCACCAGCTTTACTTAGTTAAATAGAATAATTAATAAGATAGCTTTAAATGGTATAGTGGACGTTCTAATAGGAATCGAACAAGTAACATGCGAGCGGCAAAGCGGCAAAAGTTGCATCCATGATCCATGTTTAAAAAAGTTTTTTTAATTATTTTTTGTACAGACTAGTAAAAAAAATCTGGCTGTTTATATTTTACTTACGTCTATTGTAAAGCATTTCACCAGCATCTCTGCATACACTTCCGATTTTCCATTGTGCTTATGCCCAATCAACATACTCTTTACCGCACCTTCGTTTAAACACAAATTGCACATCCCCAGCAGAGGCAGCGCCTCCACCATTATCTCTGAATCCATCTTTGTTTCCTTAAGACTACTTTTACAATTAAATAATTAGTTTCTCATTGTATTTCTATGAAATATTCATGATTTTGTCTTGTTCTAAATCGCATAATTTGACAAACATTTGACATTGTGATTGGCGTTCCAGTTTCCATTCCAGTTTGCTTATGTCATTAGGCTATGGGTTTTTGTCTCTGTCATACTCACTGGTCAAAAGCTTTGCGATCTCTTTCGAACTCTTTTTATGCTTTTTTTAACAATACAATAAACCTGTTTCGGTTCTCCCGTCACTTTGACAGCGTAACGTTTAGTTAGAACTCTAATAAAACATTGTAGAAAACAACACGTAGAATAATGTTTTAAAATTTTTGTTAAAAATCTTTTTAGTAAAAGTATATTGATTGATTGTAGATTATTAATAAAAAATAAAGCGAATTGTCAGTCATTATGTCAATATCAGTATTATTCTGAATAGTAGCAAGTAATTATAAGGGATTTTAATATAAAGTCACCTATTAATGATGGCTCGTCGTGAGCGACGTGAATATCCTGCTTGCAGTCATAAAGAGCGATCTACAGCTGCTATTACTGTAGATAAAGGTATTACGTATACTTACATAGGCCATCCGCTACGTGACGCGGACAGAGGTCTGTCGAAGGGCTGGTAGCCGACTACTTTTTACGTTTCGGACGTCCATCCGCCCAAAGCAGACAGCTCAATGGTTTGTCAGAAATACAGTAGGTACTTCAAACAAAATCAGGGGCAATGCAACGGCTCAACCTTATGTATGTATGTACGATTATCATATTATGATCGGTCGTGGTGTTCAAATTCAAGCAGAACTTAACTCCAATCTATTACACCACGACTAGTATAAAAACAGAAAACTAATTAAAAACACAATCTGGGTCACTGCATAACGCGAGGAGATCTCCACAAAAGGGATATACATACATCTCAGAACAAAAGTCACAAATCAAGACTTGAAATAGAGTTTATAGAAAGATAAATACACAATCTTCCGGTTTGCTAAGGATTTACCGGTGAATGAACTGCAAGGCAGTTTTATCGCATCACGCGACGCATTGTGCGTTACAAATCTGTATCAGCCTTTATTCTTTACAGGTTTCTTACAGACCATAACGCAGGAGGCAAGAGTTCTTCCACTTTTTGAAGAGAGGATTCACAAATATAAATACACGAAAGGCTATTCTTTATATAATAATGAAATGCTCAAATGCCGGTGGAATGAATTCATTAATACAAGGAAGCCGGTAATACCGTTCAAGTTCCCTTGTATCAAGTAAGTATATTTTAAACCATGGCGTTTAACGCGAAAACGCCAAGGTAGCCTGCGAAATTATAAGTTTAACACTAACAGGAGGAATGGCTTTCATTTTGACAGTTCAACAATATTCATTGCGTTATTTTCGTTGTTGATTAGACAAATTTTTCGAACACACGAAGCAATGGATTTACAATATCCTTCAAAATCATTCAGATTATGATTGATAGGGTGTTACGCGATTAAGGTACAGGCTGGAATTATTAATAACTTATTTTTTTCAGGGACGTGCACTTTGTAAAGAGCGTCGTGATGCTGGAGCCAAAAGAAACAGTAAATAATCGAGGAAATCATCGATTCCATTTGCGGAGCGGTCCCGGTATTGACAGGTTTGGTCAGTTACCTATCCCTGATGATATGCAACTTCGCAAGACTGTCTACTATAAACCCAGAGACAACAAGAATGTAGTGAGCAATGCCAAAACAAAAAATAGAGTTGCTTAGGGCCCTCGCCCACGGCGACTTTTTGTAGCGATGCAGTCGCGCGTTAAGCAAACGCGCGACAGCATCACTTCTAACGCGTGTTAGTCGCATTTGCAACGCGCTACTGCATCGCGATTGTATCGATACAAACGCGCGACCGTTATGACCCGCGATGGTTAGTCGTTCTTCAGCTGATATACATTGTCTCATCATTGTATTTCTGCGTGTCAACTCTGGTTTTACAATGGAAAGCAATTCACAAAACGTCGAATATGACATTCTATAACAACTTTTGAATTTAAGATCATAATTTTTGAGTTGTTTGAATGTTGTTACATGATGTCCACAAAGTAATCTCTGGGTATTAAATGGATGCATCCAATATTGACGATGCTTCCGTTGCCTACGCTTCGGCTGCTTACGTAAAAGCAGCACCAAAGACAACGTGACCAATGTTGCCTCAACGGAGTCCATCTTGCAACTGTATTGATCCAAGGTATTTTTGTATCGTAACTGCATCGCGACCGAATCGCGTTTGCATCGCGACCGAATCGCGTTTGCATCGCGACTGAATCTGGTCCCGTGGGCGCGGGCACACAGCTAGCGACTGCTTCGCGTCTGTATCGATGCTACGCGCGAGAGCATCGCGACTGCATCGCTACAAAAAGTCGCCAGTGGGCGAGGGCCCTTAGTTTGAAAATTGTGGGGGCATGGCATAGAAGCCTGCGGAGAAGTCGTTTTGTTTCGAAGTTTTAAACTTATTTTCGTTAGCCAGCCGGTCATTGCACTCACATATGCACAAGGTCCAAGGATTGGTACTCACAGCTACACATCATGCTATACATTTCCAGTTTTAGCTGACCTCACATTGTATAGGTTTTTCGTACAATCAGATGTCAGCTTATACTGGTTATGTATAGCTTGATATGTAGCCGTAGTAGTGTGTGCGTAGTGCGTACCTACACATAATAATATAATTTGCGTTAGGTACTCTTAAAAGTATGCATAGTCATTGGCAAAAATACCCCCCTTACATTGTGGGTTTGAGAATTTTGTGCATGAGTGACCGGTATGTTCAGTATATTTTATTTTATTTTATGGTACCTATATTTTAAACAAAACTATTTCACGTGGAAGTGAGAAATAACTTACAACCTGCAAGAGCTAACTTGAGACCCGAGTGGCCCCTCCTGACCGCCGCGCTGTTACCGCTTTTCATCAACAGTTAACTTGAGACTTCGCTTGGATGACGTATGCGCGGTCTCAAGTAAACACTTGCGAGTTGTATTGTAATGTTTATATTATTCATAATTTCTCTATGGTGACTGCATCGATAAAATGTAAGACAGTTTATGTTCTTTAGGATTTTTAGAAGGTTTGACTGCGTTATTACTTTTTAATTCAGGTAAAAAAGTAACCTTGAATGTTACCTATTTAATTTATTAACATCGAAGCAATCACCAAACAGTATCCTTTTTAAGCCACGCGCTAACGTGTTTGCGATGTTAAGACATGAAAACGCGTCAACAGCATTTTTTACGTTCACGTTTCGACGCTAAGAAATACGCGTTGCGCCGCGGCGCGTCTTGTGTCCCACTTAGTTGTTTAGCTGCAAATGGGGACACATATTTTAGTGCTTAGGTATATGTTTTTTAATATCATTTTATTTTATAATATTTCGTTGTATTTTTGTTACGTAGGCAGTTAAGCTTAGGCACTAAAAATTAAGAAAAAATACGTAAGTATGTAAGCTTTATTTTTTTTATTTGAAATGTTTTTTTTTAAGATTCGGTTCATTTTATAATTACTTTATTTCGAAATAAATGAGTTAAAAAGTTTGTGTTTTATATTTATTTAAAAAATTATGAAGTTACTTCCCCAAACTGAAGGGAGGCTGGCTTTTTCGAGTTTGGCTACCAATTCATTCAGAGATGGCTGAACATATACCTACATATAATTATACCTACACAGGGAGAACATTGGTGGCCCAGTGGTATCAGCCCCGGACTTACGAGTAGGTACCTATACATAGGTCGTGAGTTCGAACCCAGGCCCCAGGCAACCACTTAAGTACTTTTTGTAAATAATTTCATCACCTCTGCTCTGAAAACGGTTAGGGAAAACATCATTGGTGGCGCAATGTGGATTCCTAAAACCACTGGCTCTCTCAGTACATACGTAGCAGCAGAGGTGCAAAGGCTAGCACCTACCAACATCATCACTCATTTCGCTGAAAGCCGTCCATTGCTGGACATAGGGCCTCCTTCAAGCATGGCGATGCTTGAAAGAGGCCCTATGTCCAGCAATGAACAGTACTGAGCCTCTCGAACCGGTAGATTCTCGCAAGAATCCAGGTCAACGGTACACCGCGTGGCCGGCCTACCCTAGTAGGTATGTACTCTATGTTTTCCAGTTTATGCTGACTTCTCTTCGTACGAAAAGTTTTTACAATGCGATGTCAGCTAAAAGTGGAAATATATAGCTTGATATGTCGTCCTGTGTACCAATCCCGGCAATTTTCGGCTTTTCGGCCATGTTCAATGTCACACAAAGAAAAGGCAGATGATTAAAAACTTATTTTTTCCTCATATTTCCTTCTGTACATATATTGAATACGCAGACTACTCTTACCTTAAAAAAAATCAAAATGTCATTTCAGAAATAAATAATGAAATTGTTTTACATTCAATTATTATTGTTTTCTATTAACATTATTTTATTTTATATCTACGTTTATCTTTTTATAAAATTTTGAATTTGAAATAACACAGCTTGTATAATGGAAGGACGAGGTGGCCATGATACGTATCCTGAATGCAAACACATCCCGAGATCATTTCCTCAGGAGATCAATGAAGGTATGAGTGCACAGCATTAATAATTGCATCCTCCCGACCGAATTTCGGTCACGGAGGCCAGTCTCAAAAGAGACTAGCCAAGTACGCAGGTATTATAGTTTACAAGTGTGTGCGCAAACACAAGTGCACTCTCTGTTTCTGACACAACCATGGTATCAACGGCATAACGTGCTTTCCGAGGAACGGGGATGTCACAAAATCAACTTCCAAACTGAGAAATTCCCAATGGAATAGCCTAGTAACATTTTACTCGACCTGGAAATCGAATCCAGGACCCCACGCTCAGCAGTCGTGCTTGCGACCACGATACAAACGGAGCAGCATTAGGTGCAACATTAACTGGGTTTAATAAGTCCTTCTCTTCTGCATACCGACTCAGATTCCGCTATCGGCAGTGGTGTATCCGTAGGTGCCCAAAATATTCTATAACTGTACAATATGGTGTTACGTACGTCTTTCCGGTGGCGACCGCCACTTACCGAAAGACGTAGCATTGGAAGGCCTCCCACAAGGTGGACCGATGGCCTGGTGAAGGCCGCAGGAATCCGCTGGATGCGAGAAGCACAGAACCGGTCGAAGCTGCGGTGCTTTGGGGGAGGTCTATCTATGTCCAGCAGTTGACGTCTGTCGGCTAAAATGATGATGATGATGAAGTACGGTTTGACCGTACATGTGTTGCCATCTCAGAGACAATGCTGCAATTCCTAACGTGCCTGTAATTACACAGGTATTCATACCTTTCAAACCAACATAGAAACGATTCTAGGTGGCAGAAATAAGTAGTACCTCTCTGGCGCGCTCCTTTACAAAGAACTGCCCTCTTAAACTGCTGCAAAGGTCTCTTGGCGCTCGGCTGGCACTGACAAGGAGGGTGCTGTTAACTAAACTTCCAAACAATAGGCATAACGGACAGTCTCCTGTGCAGGGCTTGCATGGGGGCTAAGGAAACCGTTGCGCATGTGCTCTTTTAATTCACAGGCATCTCTCAGATTAGAACAGAAACCCTCGGGTCACCCAGATCTTTTACAGATGTTCTCAACAGACCCATAGCTATTCACAACCACCCGACAGGCTATCGTATCGAAAATGACACATTTCGATAACCTTATTTGCTTTGGCCTCGACCGCAAACAGCTGACGGAAGAATAGCAGTCGTCTATTTGATTTAAACTGACAAATTTTTCTGGTTTTGGACTTGTGAACAGCGTTTAGAGGACTCCTACGATAACATTTATTGATGTTGGATAAGGTACGGAAGGGTATCGAGTGGTTGTGAATGCAGGAGACATAATCAACTTCTGGAGGGAGGTGGGCTGGGTGGAATAACCACCGACGGCCGCCGTGTGGGTAACGTACAGACGCCAGCACATCAAGATACTACAATCTGTCAAATTTCTTTAATAGATTTTCAACTTTATTACTAAAACATTAAGGTTCAAGGTTGATTGATAAAATTTGACAGTTTCGGGTAGCTTGACCTGCTGGCGTCTGTACAATGGTCCACCTGCAGGATTTAATGCGGAAATCAAACCCTCTGATATAGAACATACATAGGAGAGTGCTGTTCGGGGAAATCGTGTGAAATGTACTAAAAAGAAACAGATTGCAGCGTTAGTTCCGATTTTGACCACGCGCCAGAAGTCCAGCTGTACTGAAAATTTATGTCAAAAACTAAAATTGATTCATTAGTTCTATGTATTTCTCTATGTCCTTTAGAAGAAGCCCGTGGACTGCCCGGGGGTGAAAATGAAAAAGAGTGTGTTCTGCCTCTATTTGAGCGAAAAATTAGCGAATATAAACGAATAAAACTGTGCTCCTTGCAAACGAATGAGATGCTCAAGTGTCGGTGGCAGAGATACGTTCGAAATATTGAAGGAATGAAGCATTATCCGTTTAAATTTCCGAACCTTGGGTATGTGTGAGATTATCAATATCGGGTACATACAGGGTGTAAAAGTAAAAAAAAAAAATTAAACCACCGAAAAAACTGAAAAGCAAAAAATAATAAACCTTTTTTATATAACCTTAATAACTAAGTTCTTAAACTAATGTAAGTAGACCTAAATAATTTTGAGTTGGCGCCGTTTAAATTTAAGGCAATTTAGTGATCTTTGTTTATTGATTGTTTGGCGCCGCGATTTTTCTGCGGTTTAGTTTTTTTGTTAACAAGTTTTTATTGTATCATTTTTTGTGGCTATAATCTACTAATCGTTTGCCAAAGGGCAGGCATATGTGGCACCGAGTAGATTAATAATACACAACTCAGCATTAAAATCGGTGAGTGAACAATAAATCACCCCTATTTTCCCACCCTTAGGGTTGGATTTTTTTCAAATTTATATGGGACCAACTTTGGGGTATACGCTTTCTAATAAAAAAAGAATTATCAAAATCGGACTACTCTGTAAAAAGTTATGCGTGGTCACATAAAAAAAATATATATAGGTACGCGTCGACTTGAGAACCTCCTCCGTTTTTTTTCCTCGGTTAAAAAGACTCGGTTATCTACGTATTCTGTATATGATGAGCAAGCGTGGTGATCAATTCTCGTGCCTACTCAGTATGACAAGAGACTTAAGCCCTGCCGTGGGACAATAATAATTATGCTGGTATTATTATTTTAATTTTATATGTACAGACGCCAGCACATGAAGCTACTACAATCTGTCAAATTTCTTTAATGGATTTTCAACTTTATCTTTAAAGCATTAAGGTTCAAGGTTGATTGGGAAAATTTGTCAGTTTCGGGTAACTTGACCTGCTGGCGTCTATACTTAAAATTAAACTACTCACAAAACAGTATTTTTTTTCCAGCGATTTACACTTCCATAACGGTGAAATAAAATTCATGCCGTCGCTGACACCCAGAAACCGTCCAACTCTCCGCATGCAGATGGCTATGGGTCCTGGAGTAGACCAATATGGACAGATGCCCATCCCTAATGATATGCATGTATCCATATCCAATATAACCAAAAGGAAACCTGCTGAATCTTCTAAGGCAAATAAAAAGGATTAAATAATTATTTTTTATTTATTTATTTATCAAAATAAATAAATAAATTTAAAAGTAAGCTATATATACACGCTCAAGCAACACGCGTCTTCCAACAAGGACTGCGGAGAAAACAAATGAAAGTAGTTGCTTAGAAGAGCATACCATGGGTCACCGAGACGCGACTTGCGGATCGATGAACAGAAACAGTCAATCGATTCTGTATAAATCTCACCGTGATAACTCGGGCGAAGTGAGCTCAATTGATGCCAGGGATTGACACTATTGACAGGGGGCTTACCACCAGCTCCTATAAGAGGGCAGAAGTTGTTCTATGACTTAGGACAAAAAAGCAGTGCAGTTCAACTTTTGCCCTGCTTTAAGAGCTGGTGGTAAGCCACCAGCCGATCGATTCTGTAAAAATCTCACCGTGAAAAGCTAGGTGAAGTGAGCTGTCAATCCCTAGCATTTAATTGGAATGACAGCTCACTCCACGCTCACTTCACCTAAGTTTTCACGGTGAGATGGTTACAGAATCGCACTGTCGTCACGCTAAACTCACTTCACCTAACTTTCCACGGTGAGGTTTTTACAGAATAGACCGGCAGATTGGGCAGATGACGTGCGCGCTTGTCGCAAGTCGCATCGCTCGAGGTCGTGAGGCCTAAAAACGCACAAGCGTTTTGTTGTTGCTACAACTGCGCGTCCGATTCGCGTGTTCTGCTACAAGTCTGTTCGTGGCATAAAATTTGACCTGTAAAACGGGGTTTCTCGATGTTTGAGTTACTTTTAAAACTGTTTATTTTATACTAACTTATTCATTTTTAATGTTTTCTTTATACTTACAGGGATGATAGTTTTAAGATGGGAACTCCCACTATCCCATCTGAGAAAGTCACCCTTTAAATAAAAACTTTACCTACTAGTAATTTTAAATATTTTTGCATAATATATTTTCTAATTGCTTATTTTACTTAACTTTTAGAACTGTTTAGTATTGAGCACTGAATATCGTGCCCATTGAGCGTGGTAGGCCCACAAGTACTATTTTTACTCCGTATACATCCATAAGGCTTGGAATATTATTTGTAACTGTGCCGCATCGTGGCGCCCAACTGGGTCAAATTTTAAAAAATACAGTAACTTTTTTAAACCGAATAAGTCGTGTCACATTCTCGCTTTTTACGCGTAAATGAATGATTGTGAAAAGAGAAAAGAATTTAAATGGTTTTGGTCAAATAAAAACACAATTTAAGACTAGATTATGATTTTTATTTTAACACTATAACTTAATTCTAACAAGACGTCGCCTCCCCAAAGACATGTCCATGCTGCCTCTTCAAATGCCGTCTCCAAGAATCCTTAGACTTAAACTTAGCATCGCAATAACTACAACAGAACGACCTCAAATCCTCATGGGTCCTTTCATGCCTTTTCTGATCACATGTAGTAAAAAACCTCATTCCACACTTCGTGCAAGGATAATTTCGCTCCTTAATATGAACAGAACGCATATGAGTTTTCAAATTCAACGACGATGAAAAAGTTTTTCCGCATTCAACACAACTGGAGACAGCCGGTCTTTTGACTCCGTGTTCTTGAATTTTGTGTTCATTTAACATGTATGTATATTTAAAGGTTTTGTTGCAAATATTGCAGTATCTTCTCGTGTTTCTTATACCGTGGATTTGTCTCAAATGTTTACTTTTAGCGGAGACTGTCATGAAAATGGCGGGACAACGAGAGCATTTTTTTTCTTTATGCTGAGATTGGACGTGTGCCCGTAAGCCTATGCGATTTATAAAGGATATTCCACACGATTCGCAAACGTTATTCGTGTAATGCGAGTTCATGTGAACCGATAACCGCAAGTAACTGTTGAATTTTAATTCGCACAAAACGCATTGGTAGCCATCTTGTAATTTGTATGGCACTAGATAGTGCCCTGTTCCATGGAACGTAATTTCATGTTCTTTTTTTAAATGTTCCGTTAGACTTTGTAAGTCCGAGCAGTTTTCGGAGCATAGACTACATTTTAAATCTGTGATTTCTGCGTTCTTGTACGAGAGGCCCCTTAATCGTTTAATATGTAACATTGCTGGGTTCGTGTGAGTAAGCAAGTGCTCCCTCAACTGACTACATTCAGGAAATTTTGATGGGCAGTAATTACAACCGAATTTATTTCGGAGGGAACGGAAGAGGCATATATTAGAATTTTGAACGAGTTTTAGTGTGTTTTCGCTTTTATGTTTTAAACTTAATTCTGTCTGAGAGTATTCTCGTCGTTTGGATTTGGGTTTGTTTAGATTATCCTTGTTCTGCTTCACTGGAAAAGAATAATCAGATTGTTAAAGGTTATTAGCGTGGCAACAATGGTAAATATTTTGTGACATGGCAACACTAATGTAGACCACAATAGTGTTGCCATGTCACAAAATATTTTTATTATAGGCAGGGTGGGGCAAGCGGCCCACCCTGCCCCACCGTGGCTACGCCCATGGGTGCATGCAACGGTACAGGGGTTGTGGGTATTTAAAGTTGTGTACGCCACCACATCAAGCTACTACAATCTGACAAATTTCTTTAATAGATTTTCAACTTTATCGCTAAAGCATTAAGGTTCAAGGTTGATTGGGAAAATTTTACAGTTTCGGGTAGCTTGACCTGCTGGCGTCTGTCCATTAAAAACTTGTTTTTGTAAAAAAAAAACATCAGTAAAAGTTGTAATTTTGACCTTCAATATCTGCGTAACCAGAAGGTTCCCAGATATGGTCCAGTAGTACAAAAAAAATTACAACAGTGACGGGGAGTAAAAGTGACTCTCAGCTTCGATAGGTGTCTTATTACACAGTTTATAATTTAAAAAAAAAAAAAAAAGTTGCCCCACACTAGGAATTTCTCCTGTGTCGTGGGTGCGTTTATAGACATTTAAACTCACATACACAAACAGCCAGACCCGGAACAACTGCTTGTAGGTCATACAAATATTTGTTCCGTGCGGGAATAGAACCCGCGACACGCAGCGCAGCATTTAATCTCTAAATGGAAGGAAGGAAGGACAGTAGGGAGGCCTTTGCCCAGCAATGAGCTTAATCATTATATAAATATAATAAAATTATAAATAAGCTGAAAGTTTCATACCTGTACCAGCTTTAATCTTCACATTTCTCTTCAGAGGGCTACTGTTACTAATACTCGTTGAATTTCCAGCTAAATTAAAGTCTTCTTCAGAACCCAAACCCTCTATATCCATATCATCACCGTCGTCTCCTTTTGTGTGAAGAGTATTGAAGTTTTCGCTATCATTTAGTATTTCAGCGAGAATATTTATGTTTTCAACTTCATCTTTTTTAGAGGCACTAATAGTATTTGAGTTTTTAGCTTCATCTTTTTCTATGGCGTCAAGTGTACTTGAGTTTATTACTTTATTCTTTATTTTGGCGGCATGTGTACTGGAGTTTTTTTTAGTACTCTCACATCTTTCAATTTCTAGTTCATAAGATTTGGATTTTTTAAACTTTGAAATGTTTTTATGTTTTTTTTGTGTTTCGCTCTTCGATTCCAATGTTATGACGAAGACTTGTCCTGAAGATGTAATTTACAACGTTATACTCCTGTATTAGTGTAGGTAAAATATTGATGGGGAGAAAAAAAAACGAAGAACAAAAAGAAGGGGAACAAGAGGGGGTGGGGTCAAAGATCTATAAATGATACCCAGGACCGAAATGGCTTAACATGCTTTCCGAGGCACGGAGGGGTCTTGATATGTAATGGATGGTCACCCAACCATGAACCGACCGCAGCAAGTATAGCTTAACCTTCGATGGGCCCGTGCGGCTATTATCATTTAGCCACGAGCTCCTACACAAAAAATATGTAAACAAATATGTGTTTTTGGAAAACCCACTTTAGTACCCACACATAAAGTTCAGTTTCCACTACCACTCCAAACACTTTTCCTATAGTACTAGTCACTCTGAAATCAACCCAATTTAAACTTACTTGATGTTCGTTTAAATGGAAGGAACACCAATTGGAAACAAGGATTTCAAACATCTATAGATGTTTTACACATGATTGCTTGTTAATTACCTTTCTGGGAGCCATCTTGAGTAAAATTTTCCCAATTGAAATCTTTGTCACTGACATGATCGTCAAAGTCATCAAAATAATCAGCTTCTTCATCTTCTATCTTCGTATCTGTGATTGTAAAAATTATATTTTGTTAGCAAATAGGAATGAGGAAAAAGTTGTGAGGATAGAGGTTTCAGGAACAGGGTGTAAAGTCTACTCTTCCTCCATAGAAAAGGGAGGATACTCCGACCAGACCAGAGGGTGTTGTCTGGTTAGCTACTGCCTGAAACTGTCCAGATGTTGTTATATATGCTAGTTGCGAGGTAAACTTTGCTTGCGTGATGCAGGATTTTGCGTGACGTCAGTGTGACGCGTAGTTCGCATGTAGCGATGTATGTACGTAGATGCCTGCAGTAACATACATACATATATTTATAAACTCACGCCATTCTATGGGGGTAGGCAGAAACTACAGAACACCAATCAACCTGCATTAACAGTGGACACTATTATATTTTAATACTCCTTACCTATGTCTGTGCCATTAGTATCCCAGCAAATGTTGTTTTTTATAATTTCATTAATATCCAGAACCTTTTTCTTGAAGGCTGCAGCGTCCCGAAGCTTGGAGACGCACTCCTCGCAAATAAGACATCTTTCAGCATATTCATCATTTATTATCTAAATGCAACGAAAAAATAGATTAGTTTGAACTGTGTCATAAAACAAAATAGAACCCTTTCATTGTGTTTACTACCGAATTTATGAAATAAACTCACATTAATATTAAAAATATTCAACAACATTTTAAAGTAGTTTTCTGTTTTACTCCCAATATAATAAGTGTTGGCCATGTCTTTGTAACATTCTTCTGATAAACAACACCGGCAAAAGTGTTTTTCTTTCATGATTTTAGCTGTAAATTCGTTAGGTAAACAAAAACAGCGGCTGGGTAACTTTTTTTTGGCAATGTTTTTTTGACTGACCGACTGTGACTTTAGAGAATTCGTTCAGTAATTTTGGCAGCTCTTTCACAAAAGTAATTTTAATTTATTCTCTTTACAAAGAACTAGGCAGAGAGAATAAATTAAAATTGAGTTCTTTTTAGTTAGTAGTGTATTAAATTACAACGTGTGACGAGAAACCAAACTACTATGTAAGTACTATAATTTTGTTTCTGTTTCTCGCCGATTAAGCCGATATTTTAAATATTGTTTTTTTTTTTATTTAAAATATTATTAAACAACTAACTTGGCAACACACGATACATGTCAAATCATGAAATCAAAGTGTCGATGTCGAATTGTCGATATTTGTTGCAAAAGGCATAATTTGTTTATTTCTAAATTAAAACAATAATAAATATTGCTTTTTATTGCCTATCAATGTTAACTGTACTCTGTACCGTGTGAATTAAATCCTCCGGTACAGAAAATAGTAAAAAATGGCTACGAAAAAAGGCAAAGGTCCATTATTCGATTCGGGTTTGTGTCGATGTTGTGGAAATATGAAAAAGTGTCGTGTTCTGAACATTGAATATGAGAGTTTGGGACAGAAAGAAGTTTATTCCGATATGATAATGGATTGCTTCAGTTTACTGGTATGTTAGTACACCTACACCATTTTTTTTAAATGTATTTTAGCGACACAACTATGGTTTCTTTTCGGATCATATATTTGCTTCAAATTAGCACCAGTATCGGTTTAAGGCTACAATTGAATGAGGAAACTCCTGCATGTCATCAAAAGTTTGAACAAGCTACCCCAGCTACCAACGTCAGTTATTTAATTAACATATTCAACATCTTTTTTTGTTAAACCCTTTCTCTCTTTTATATCTTTAGCTATCGCATCTAGATGGCGTACCATCAGAGCGGCTGATTTGTGCGACATGTGTGACTCGGATACGTGATGCGCTGAGCTTCAGGCGGCAAGTGCTGCAGTGTGAGGAGGCGTTCTTACAGATGAAGATTTATGATGCTAGGAGCGATGGTCAGTTGTAGATTACTCTGATAAATTGGCTGCTATAAAACACCAACATGCACCATGCAGTTTAGGTTAAAAAAAGGAAAGAAAATACATTTATTTGCATTAAACTTGTTGCACAGAAAAAAAAAACAAGTTGGTGGGAAATATGCATCAATCAATCAATCGCCAATTTAAATATCTGGGCTAGGCAAGTAGTTAAATGTTAGTGATCCAAGTCATTTACCTCAGGCAGCCCGTTGAACAGAGCCGTTCAATTAAAAGACTGGCCAGTTAACTGAATGGCTAATTAAGCTAGTAGGTGGCAACAAATACACAAATACCGAACAGACAATTACTAATCATGTATTGTAATCTCATATTGAATGGGGAGTAGAAGAGCCCAGAAATATGTCTATAAATTATGTGCAAGGTAATTTGCCACAGCCATGAGCCACACTTTCCTGCGAATTTAATCAGATTTTACACTATTTATTTGATCTTAATTTTTTGTTTTTATCTGATGTATGTGTCGCCGCCAACTGGTTAAATTAGCCGTTTCGTCAACCACCTGACCCTTGGAAGTAGTGCTCGCCTTGCTTCGCTCTCTCGGCTCGCACGCGGTTGATCACAGTTCTAACCTAACCCATTTGGTTGGGGTGCCCTGGCTTAGTTACTGCGACCAATTCGGCTCGCATGTGATTGGTTACAGTTCCAACCTTAACTATAATTTATTGAATATCATTCGGTCCGTTAGGTGAACGGCCGCCCTTTAGTTAAAAAGCTAATTCTTTCTTTCTTTCTAATTTCTGGCCATATGCTGTTTTATAATGAAGTTAAAACATTAAATATAGATTCTTTTTAGACTCAAAGATGGAGAGCCAATGGCATTCCAAGGTTAATGTTGACATCATTGTGAAGGATGAACCAGGAGCAATACAACCGGAGAGTGACGATGAACATTGTGCGGATGCATTAGCTGATGCCCCAGGTATGAAAAAAAAATCCAATAAATTTAGAGGAAAAGTAAAATTCTATTTGATCCAGTAAAACTAAAGTAAGTATTTTACTTTAGTTTTTACAATTATAATTGACCATAAATAGCAGAAAGCAGGAACATTGATGCAGTACGTGATTCTGAACGCCCTGCGCCCTTTAAGAAATTTCGTAGGTTTTTAAAAAAAAAAATGCTGTTTCCTACATTTTAATCGCATAAGTAGGTATGGAAATTTTGTATGAAACAACGGATTTTTTTTTCGAAGGTTCTACGATAGAGGGTCTAGAATCATGTCCTGAATTCATAGTTACAGTTTGCGCGTCGATGACCATGCAACCTTCATATCAAATACATACATATTGTATAGAATCAAGTTCTTCTACATAACTGAACAGACAACTGTGCTGCTGGGGAGTTTGTTGCGCCACTTCTTCTTCCCAGCTTAAGCACTAGGAAGTGGTGGAGTGCACGCGTTTTGGGACACTGTCTAGTGTAATTCTGACGTCCAAAATGTGCTGATTCTCAGCCTAATTCGAATAAATGACTTGATTTTATAAGTCCTGATGACTTGTAAATTAAAACATAAACAAGTATACTAACAATAATTTCTAAACCCATTTCAGATGACGACCTAAAACCTGACAAAATGGAAGAAGATCCTGACGACTTGCCTCTGAAGCACCACGTCACACAGAAAAAGGAAGAACTTAGTTCAGTAATAGAGTTACCAGAGACAGAGCCGGTCAAACTAGAGGAACGAATACCTAAACCGAAGGTGGCGCCCCCGCCGATGCCTAAACCAAGTAAGTAGAAACGCATTTTTCCCCAAATAGCTGCACCCGCGGTTTCACCCGCATAAGTCTCGATCCCGTGGGAATATCTTTTCTCTTTATAATATTAGTTTATGTAATTAGCGATCCAAAAGATCTTCGTAGAAATATTAAGTATAGGTTTTTGCTTTATGGATTTGGTGCAACACTAGTTATGTTTACCAAATAATAGAGAAAAAGAGATAGCTACAAAATTACATTCAGAAGAAAGGGACACAAACATAAAAGACATCAACAAGAGTCCTTGCACATTTTTTACAAGCTTTTATTTAGTTTTTTACCTACAAGTATGACCGGCAGGGTAATTGCGTAACACGCGATCAATATCAATTGGTTTCACTTTGACAGTTCAACAACATTCATTGCGTTATTGTTGAGCAGACACGTGACACATTTTTTGAACATATGAAGCAATGGATTAGCAATATCCTTCAAAATGATTCAGATTGAGATTGATTGTGTGTTACGCAATTAGGGTGCAGTATATGATGAACTCCAATAAATAATATGAGGAAATAATTATACATATAACTATTAACTTACCGATGAAATGTTATGCCATCTTTTCGGAAACTCGAAGTTTGACTATTGTTACCACACCAACGTATTGTGCAAGGGGCCATTATAATGTTTATTTTCAGCAATTTTTATTGAATATCGCGGAAGTGTTTACGGCTCACAGATCAAGTGGTCGAAACTTAATCGAGATTGTTGAGTTACCTACATCAGAAGGCCAATTCTCGTAATTTAAAATGTCCAAAATCTAGTCGCAGTCTCATCTCAGCGACAAACAAATATCAAAAACTTGTCAAAATGTAGGGAAATTAGAGGTATTTTTTGACAGATTGAGACTGAGATCAGACTGTGAACGGTCTTAAAATTACGAGAATTGCCCCTCAGATCTATAAGTCTGATGTGTTGACAGACATCGTTCGCCTGTATTTTTTTTATTAGGCGTCTAGGGTTTATAATATAGTCGTTGGAGTTATCAGATGATTGAAAAATCAGCCCTTAGTACAGACGGCAGCAGGTCAAGCTACCCGAAACTGTCAAATTTTCCCAGTCAACCTTGAACCTTAATGCTTTAGAAATAAAGTTGAAAATCTATTAAAGTAATTTGACAGATTGTAGTAGCTTGATGTGTTGGCGTCTGTACAAGAAGTTTATCCAGTGCATATATTTATTATTGTAACTACATTAAATACTCGTAGATCTTCGCTAGGGGTTGATCCCCAGATTAATCGGATAGACCAGTGGTGGCCGGTAACGACCCCAACCGTTGTAGGTCGTGGGTTCGAACCCAGACAGGCGCTTTACTTTGTGTAAATAATTTCATCACCACTGCTCTCAAAACGATGAAGGAAAACATCGTGAGGAAACCGGCATGTCTTAGAACCAAAAATTCGAAGACACGTGATACTACCAACCCGCACTGGGCTCACGTGGTGATTTGCGGCCCACTCTCTCCCACAGAGAGGAGGCCTGTGTCTGTGTCCCAGCAGTGCAAAATCAAAATCTAAAAAAATATGAGAATTTATTTGTATTTTTCTTTGCCCACAGAACTCCCTATGTCAAAAGTCCAACAACTGATGCGGGAAAGAGACTCAACATACATGACAGAGACAAACATACTAACGATAGTAGAATACTCCTTCGTCTGCCCCTTCAAGTGTAGACACAACCATCTCCTATGTTACTACTGCGGCGAACTGTACGCAGACCCCGCGCTACTAAGACACCACACGACGGAGATGCATCACCCGAAAAAATTCAAAGTGACGGAGCATAAGAAAATGGTCAAAATCGATTTGACAAGAATCGATTGCCGATTATGTGGTGTGAAAATCAATGATTTGGAAGAGTTTAAAAGACATATATCCAGTGTTCATAAGAAAAAGTATTATTTTAATTATAAAGACTCCGTGTTGCCCTTCAGGCTGACGAGGGATGAGTTGAAGTGTGCAATTTGTGATGTGTTGTTCCCGTATTTTCATGCTTTGAATAAGCATATGAATGAGCATTTTAGTAATTATGTTTGTGAAACTTGTGGATTGGGTGAGTTATTTAACATAATACAACATCACGCTTTTTACCCCGAAGAGTTAGGGAGAGTTGTACCTAGAGTACACTCAAATTTTGCCAGTTATGTTGTAAGTCCCATGTAATAGAGGGCGAGCCGAGGGACTTGTGGCTAAGTAATAACATCCGAACAGGTCGATCGATCAGGTTAAGCTACGCTTGCTGCGGTAGGTCCGTAGATGGGTGACCATCTTTACATACCAGGACCCTCCGTGCCTCGGAAAGCACGTTAAGCCGTTGAACCCGTATGTCATTCGTAGATTTTTGATAGTCGTTACGGGACGTCAGAATCCCGAAAGTCTGACAACCAGTCTTACCGAGGGGTATCGTATTACCTAGTAACTGGGTTGTGGAGGGCAGACAGGCAGTATCCGGCAGACCGGTTAGACTGGAAGCCGACCCCAACATAGTTGTGAAAAAACTAGGCTTGTTGCAAAATCAAAATGGCGGTGTCAATTCCGATTTTGACCACACACCAAAAGATCCTTTTAAGTAAGAATTTATTATTGAAAAGTTATTTTTCTTTTCCAGGTTTTGTGGATAAAGGTCGTTTCATGATGCATCAGCAGCGCCACGAAGAAGGGGACTTCCCATGTCCGGACTGCGGCAAAGTGTTCAAGGCGCAGTACAACAGGGACCTCCATATAGACCGCGTGCATCGCAAGAAGGGGCGCGTGTACTGTCCCAAGTGTGACGTCAAACTGATGTCCTACCCGCAGAAGTTGAAGCATTTGGTTGAGGTGACATTTGTTAAAAGTACCCTGTTTTTCTAGAATCAAAAATTCGAAGACATATGACGTCTACCAACCCGCACTGGGCCCGTGTGGTAGATTACGGCTCACTCCCTCTCACAGGTGGAGGCCTGTGTCCCAGTTATGGGAACATTATAAGCTGATTATGCTACCCTCTTTTTAGCTTCGGTGTAGTTGGGTATAATTTCGAAAACCTCTAAAAAAAATTATAGGTTAAATTGTCGAAAGATGTCGCTTGAATCGACTGTACAGTCAACAGCAAAAGTAGATGATCAAAATCAGAAATTTAATACTAATGAACGGAGTTTGCGTCAGAACTGTGTGGCGTCGAAGTGATTCAAAAGTATGTCAGACTCAGTGTCATACTTTTGAATCACTTCGACGCCACACAGTTCTGACGCGAACTCCGTTAATTAGTATTGAATTTCTGATTTTGATCATCTACTTTTGCTGTTGACTGTACTACAGCTTTTCAAAGAAAAGTATACACTTCGGGAATCATCGTCGATCTTCGGAAATACGAACGCGCGATGATGAGATCTAATATAGAGCTGTTACAACTATCACTATGGAAGTACTTGCCAATTTTTATTTATTAAAAAGTAGGCTAGTACTTTCCTGGAAGTACGGACGCCAGCAGGTCAAGCTACCCGAAACTGTCAAATTTTCCCAATCAACCTTGAACCTTAATGATTTAACGATAAAGTTAAAAATCTATTAAAGAAATTTGACAGATTGTAGTAGCTTGATGTGCTGGCGTCTGTACTAGCCTACTTTTTAGATTCATAGAAAATGTCACAACCGGGCATCGAAACTGCAACAAGCTTAAAATACATGCTCTAAGCTGCTGCGCACAAAGGCACGTGCTTAGATACTACGCAAAAAGACATTTGTTTAACTACTGCGCAAGTCTTGGCGTCGGGTTGTGTTAGTGTGTTTAACATACTGCTCATCATAAAAGCTCAGTACAATTAATCAGTTTTGCCAAGGTGTTACCCAGTGACTGGTTTGTGGAGGTCAGATAGGCAGTCGTTCCATGCAAAATACTGGTATTTAGCTGCATCCTGTTAGACTGGCAGCCGACCCCAACATAGTTGGGAAAAGGCTAGATTAGGCATAATGATGATGACTTCAATTTATTTATTTATGTTATGTTGTCGCCAGGTACACGGTGAAGAGCCTCTAAGTTTCCCCTGTACGATGTGCGAGAGAATATTTGACACGAGAAGAACGCTTACTATTCACAGGCGGAAAGATCACCTCAAAGACTTCAGGTAAAATAATCATTATTTTTTTTTAAATAATAAGTTAGTGACATAGATATAAAATACTTGACTGTACCTATGTAACAAATTGGTTCATAATAATTATGTATATTAAAATTTGTTTTCTCTATGTCCAGGTACGAATGCCAGTGCTGCGGCCAGAAGTTCTTCACGCGTTTCGCCCTGAACAACCACATGCCAACCCACACCGGCGAACGTAACTTTAAATGTAAAGTTTGCGAGAAATCCTACCCCAGACTCAAGACCTTGAAGGATCATATGAGAATACACACGAATGATCGCAGGTACAGGTGTCATGTTTGTGGTCAGGCCTTTATACAGAACTGTAGTCTGAAAGGGCATATGAAGAGCCAGCACCCTGAGTATGAGATGAGGTTGTAGATATCGCGCTTCTATGTATAAAGGGGTGTAGTACTGACATATTTTGTCTCGTCATCCTTATTTAATATTTGAATTGTTTTTATTTTTTTGAACTTTTCATTACGGACGCTTTCAATGTTCTGCATCGTTTTCACATGCATAATTTCTAACATGAATGATGTAACCAATACTTTGTAATCATATTATTCTGATTTAAATGAGTGTCCATGGAGTTTCTTGCCCGTTCTTCTCCATAGGTACCTACTACGCTTTGGAATGGGCAACTAGCTTCATTTTTCTTACTGACCGACCCCTTGACAATTCAAAAGTGCCTGTAATTGGTTTAATTGAAATAAATACTTTCATAATCCCCCTTATTACAAAACAAGGTTTTTCTTTCGATCAGGTTTAAACCACTGACCCAGTTATTGCATTAAGAACCCAACTGATAGATAAATGCCGTTCTTTTTACAAAAATGACAGCTTAGTTCGGTGCTAAGTTGTCATTTTAGTATTAAGAACTTTGCCTAAATCGAAATAAAGTTCGAAATACAAGTACTGGCTCAATAGTTTAGGCTAGAACTAAAGTTAGGTTTCGTTTTGTAATAAGACGGTTTGAGTTTGAGCCTAGCCTTTTCCCAACTTTGTTGGGGTCGGCTTGCAGTCTAATCGGAATAAAAATATGGACGTCACGTGATCAACTGTGAATGTTGATATCTCGAAAACGTGACGGTTTACGGGGTTTGGTCTTATTCCTTCTTATTACAAAACGAAACCTAACTTTAGTTCTAGCCTAAACTATTGAGCCAGTACTTGTATTTCGAACTTTATTTCGATTTAGGCAAAGTTCTTAATACTAAAATGACAACTTAGCACCGAACTAAGCTGTCATTTTTGTCTAAAGAACTGCATTTCTCTATCAGTTGGGTTCTTAATTCAATAACTCGGTCAGTGGTTTAAACCTGATCGAAAGGAAAACCTTGTTTTGTAATAAGGGGAATTATGTTGTCTGTTTGCATTGATGTCAGCTTTGATTAGTATTTATTTTGACAAAAAAAAAAACAAAATGGCGGACAGGTAGGCATGCCACGGATCTTCAAAACCCCTTTATACAACATAGCATCACGCCTGTTTTCCCAAAAGGGTAAGCAGAGATGTACAGACGCCAGCACATCAAGCTACTACACTCTGTCAAATTTCTTTAATAGATTTTCAACTTTATCGCTAAAGCATTAAGGTTGAAGGTTGATTGAGAAAATTTGACTGTTTCGTGTAGCTTGATGTGCTGGCGTCTGACCATAGTACACACATATTACGCCAGTTATGTTATTTAAAAATGTTTCTTTATTATAATATTTATATTGTTACAATTTATACCCATATTTTGTAAGAAAAGTAAGAATAATTGTATAAATACAGGCTTTATGTATTCAATTATTCATTTAAAAGTATTATATTAATTAAATATTTATTTATTCGTTGTTTAAGAATACTTACTTTACATAATATCGAAAATTGTAAATATTGTAAATAAAAATATTATAAATTAATTTTTCAATTTTCAAACGATGAATTTTATTTGTCTCCTTGAACTACCTACTTCACTAACATTTTAGCATACCTGGCGAAGCGAAGTAAAGTGCAATTCTCTCCGTCAAACAAATAACAACGTTACATCTCTTAAAATAAAGTCTAAAAGAAATAACCATAATCGTGTCCGCGTTGATGCTTTTACGAACTAATCTAAGTTTATTTTCAACTTTATTTCAACTTGCGTAAGGTTGATATTTGTTTGCCTCATGAAAACCGCACTGCACGTTTCGGGACTTGGATCCCATTTACAGCCCCCACAAATGTTGATAGAACGTCACATTGCAGGCCTACTAGCCAATGTGATAATAGATTATCATCTGCCATCCCAACTATGTTGGGGTCAGCTTCCAGTCTGACCGGGTGCAGCTAAAACCAGTATTTCACATGGAGCGACGGTCTATCTGACCTCCACTACCGTTACTAGGTAACTGTACGAAATAAAATGCGTGGGAACTTTAAACTTATAGAGTTTATTAAACTTATAAAAATGCAGTCAAGAGGCACACCGTTACACATAGCAATCAGACAAGAAGAGAAAAAAAGTGTTGCCACATCACAACGGAAAATTGCACCAAAAACAGTGTTGCAAGCTTATTTACTAAAATTATTACTATTTTTGTTAATATTAAAAATAATAATTCTGTATGTTTAGACTGTCCTAAACAGTAACACTACTTGGTAAGAGTGGATATCAGACTATCGGGCTTCTGACTGCTCCTAACGACCGTCACATATCAACGAATGACAGCCGAGACCAACGGCTTTTTTTTTTTGGTTGAGATATCATCAAATGACCCCTCAGGCTCTGGGTGGAGCGGAAGGGAGTGTCAGACTCTTACTGACTATAAAACCCACCCGTGTTCCTTCCTTAGCCCTTTCTGTTCCAGGGCAGCGGTAACCCTTTCGGACGATCAGACCAACGGCTTAACGTGCTTTCTGAGGCACGGAGGGTCTCGATATGTAATGCCCATCACCCATCCATGAACCGTCTGCGCCAAGCGTAGCGCTGTTAGCCACATATACGACTAAATTTCTACTGGGATGCTTCGGATATAACTCGTTAGAGGTAAGGCGAGCAAAAGATCAGCTCACCATAGCCTGTAAGACGCTCCGTGGCACTATAGACGCGCCTGATCTACATGCTGTGCTAGCTTGCTTCTTTGTGCCAGACAACTACTGCCGCGGCAGAAAGCACAGGCTGTTTGCTGTGCCTCCATGTCACACACTTGCGTGTGCTAAGTCCCCAATACCACGTACTCTGGTCGCACTTAATGATCTCTTGGACTCTAATCCAACAAACGATCTGTTTGCGGACGAATGGACGAAGATTTTGTCGGCATGTCAGAAGTACTGTGAGAGGGATTTATGAAAGTGTTGTTTTACTCGATGATTTTATATTTTATCTTGTGTGTGTACTTTTATCTTTTATTGTATCTTGTGTTCGTGTATATACAAATTGTATCTTTAATTATTGTAATTGGTTTTAAACCGTTTTAATTAAAGTAATTAATAAATACGTTACTTACGGGTTACTGGTAGCCTGCATCATTCCACTGCTGAACAAAGACCTCTCTCCCTGACTTCCAGCTATTTCGATCCATATCTAAAGTGTACCACTGGTCGTTTATTTTCTATAGCTCGTCACGCCATCATCTACAGGGTCTGTCGCAATGCCTTCTAGCTGTGTCAGGGCTCCACGTGGTGGTTATTTTGGCCCACAGGTCATTGGGCATGTGGCAGACGCGGCCAGCCCAGTCCGACTTCAGCTTAGCGGCTTTTTGAGCAACGTCAGTAATCTGTGTTTTGGAGCGCAGTGTGGTGTTGCGAATACGGTCTGTCAAATTGACGCCTAGAATACTGCGCTCTATTGCACGTTGGCATACCTTGAGTTTGGACTTTTGAATGTTGGTCAAAAACCAAGTCTGGGATCCACATGTAGTTATCAAATAAAAATAAAAGTACTTTTTACATAAAATGTATTTATTGCTAAATCGTTAAAATGAGTACCTAAACCACTAGAGTATATTTGTATAAATAAATAAATAAAACCAGATCCTTTTGCTTAACATTATGCTGTGTATTGCTTTGATATTTCATGGAAGACTTTGAACAAAATATATCGACATCGATAAATTCATTTTCCCCATTCTACAATTTTCTCTTGTATCATAAGGATGCATTTACAGACACATAATATATCCCACACACAAACCTAATTCACTATTTGTGACGAATCTACGTAATATAATGAAAACACCACGCCTGTAATCCCGAAGAAGAGGCAGAGGTGTAATATCGCCAATATCTATATCTGCCCACCGTAAGGACTATTCCTGCTTGCAGCGCATATTATTAGTCGACCTAAAAAGGATCCTCTTTTGTTTTACTCACGGACGCAGCTGTGGTCATCATGTGCACGGGATTTTGTTTTCAAAATGGCCAGACATAGGTTTTGGCGATAGTACCTATAGTACACCCAAATTTCGCCAGTTAAGTTCAAGTCCCATGTAATAGGGGGCGAGGGGGGGGATGTGTGTTATAGGGGGCGAGCCCATTGCCATCAGCCGCGCACTAATCCAGACTCCGGCCTGCGACGGAGAAATCTGATTTTAATTATTGTAAAATGGCTGCATTTCGACATAAAGAGTGACAAATCAATATTCTAATAGACAGGGTTATTTGTAAACCACCAACAACCTCTTAAGAGGTCATTGTACTCATCATTATGAACAACTTTTACTATAGGACCAAACCTGAAAACGCGAAAAAAAAATCAGCTGCTCCCTACATTTTGACGAGTTATGCGAACATAAATGTTGGGAAGCTGATTTTTTTTCGCGATTTCAGTTTTGGTCCCATAGTAAAAGTTGTTCATAATGATGAGTACAATGACCTCTTAAGAGGTTGCTGGTGTTTTACAAATAACCCTGTATAAAATTCTCGTGTCGCAGTGCTCTTCTGTATACGGTGTGACCGGGTTTTCAAGACCAAATTTGGTTTTGCTAGTCATCAGAGAGCTCACGAAAGGAAAGAGAAGTAGTCGGGGTCGCTGTCGCCGGATACGGTGAAGAGGACTATATATATTATAAAAATTACTCACGCCATAACTTGAGAACGACTTTACCGATTTCATCCATCTTTTTTTTAAGTTTTCTAATACTTTGTAGAAGGTTCTTATGGAAAAAAAAATAATTAAATTGAAGAGTTACGCTTTTACGCTAAAACTGCTGAACGGATTTAGTTGAAATTTGACACATGAATAGACCATAATCTGGAGAAGGAAATAGGCTACTTTTCATCCTGGATCGCAGACGAAGTCGCGGGCAACAGCTAGTCGACAATAATTACAATCAAATCGAGAACTCGAAGTGATACTATGATTTGCAAATTAAAACGTACTTCCTACAGTGCATTCAATATAACAATACATACTTAAATTAATGTCATAATTTACAATCAAACTTATTTACAAAACACAAATAAACTTAAAATTAACAGTAGGTACAATATTTCAGATCATTAAATCGATAAAAATATAATTTAGTAAGCACATCACTACGGTGGGTAATTTCCTTAAGATCGGTGTTGTCAGACTCATAAAAAAAATATGCATACAGCATTGTGTATCGCTAACTTCCTTTTAGCGATAAGACCGCCCATCGTGTCATACCTTGTATTTCTAAATTTATACAAACGCCAGCAGGTCAAGCTACCCGAAACTGTTAATTTTTTCCAATCAACCTTGAACTTTAATGCTTTAGCGATAAAGTTGAAAATTTGACAGATTGTAGTAGCTTGATGTGCTGGCGTCTGTACTGTCACCAAAATCTATATCTGCCCACCGTAAGTACTATTCCTGCTTGCAGCGCATATTATTAGTCGACCTAAAAGGATCCTCTTTTGTTTTACTCACGGACGCAGCTGTGGTCATCATGTGCACGGGATTTTGTTTTCAAAATGATCACATGGTAATGATTTTGGCGATCGGAAATCTATTACAGAAAAAAGAATAATAATAGTTTAATAGGTTTTCTATTTTATCGCTAAAGCATTAAGGTTCAAGGTTGATTGGGAAAATTTGACAGTTTCGGGTAGTTTAATGTGCTGGCGTCTCTAGATAATAAAGAGTATTCTATTATATTTCTATAGTTTAGTGTTGCCAGTCCAAAAACTAGGGCCGTTAGTTTTAATATTCAAATTAACATTTTTCTATTTAACAATTATTCTAAAATCTAAACTATTTCGCATTGATGTTTATACTTTACACTTTTTCTATACTTTAGTTAGAGGTAGACTCACATAGGCCAATATGTTATTGCTATTATTTCGTTTTACGGCTAGAAAACTTATCATACAATGAGATTGACTGTACTTCGGGAAATACAGGCAATTTCCCGAAGTACACTCAACCTCAACAAGCGTATACATCTTGACAAAAAACAGCATACACGGGCAAACCTCTTTTCTTGACAATCGGAGTCGTATTGTTTACCGTTGTTTTCTCTTCATTGAATTTATACTTAATACAGTCCACTATAATCGAGTACATCGTGTTTCAGTCCTCGTACCACCAGGAGGATATTACCCCATTCTTCTTTAATAATATTGCGTCTGTGTCCCAAAACATGCAGTCAATGTGACCTCTGCGCTGCCACAGACGACGCCGTGGAAGTGGCGAAGTTTTGGGCCAACAAGACCTAAAATGCAGTCGTGCCAGGGACGTGAAGGAGAAGAAGAATGTGTACCCACAAAACATAATACACACTACCTACTTAATTGTAGGTACGTAATAAAACAACAAACATAAAAATGTATTGTCTTCGAAACAGAATCAACATGTAAAGTTTAAAATCCGTAGGATTAGAGGTAGTGCATTTAATTCAGCTTGTAAGATTTGACCCATACATACACTAACTAACAAGGCAACTTAAATAAAAGCTTGCAGACAAAGATCCGTTTGTTTTTAGGTCAACTACCGTTGGTAGTGTAGTTAGGTACTTGAAGACTGTATGAGTTCAGAAGTATATCGTTACCCTTCACTTTTGCGCAGTTTAGCTAACTAATTTAATTTGTTACTGTAGTCCGAGGCTATATAGGAAATGTGTTTTAACAGACTTCAGAAAAGGAAGAGGTTATGCATTTGATGAGGTTTTCTTTTGCATTTTCAACAGGCATCTCTATCTTTACAAAGACACCTACTCAGGGTACCCATCCTCTAAATCCAAGCTCTGATGCTGCCTCTTCATATGATTCTTCAAATTAATATTTTGCGTAAAGGAAGCATTACACATGACACAGCGAAACTTCTTCTCATTGCTATGAGACTGCATATGCACCTTTAATCCCCTTAGCCTAGGGTAGCTTTTTCCACAAAACTCACACCGGAAATTCCTTTCCCCCGTATGTGTTGCCATGTGTTCTTTTAATCGAGATGGTAGGTAAAATCTTTTATCACACAGGTCACACTGGTGTTTGAATATTTTTAGATGGTATCTCCTATTGTGTTCCCTCAAAGATTTTCGGCTGTCGTAAGCCCTGTCACAATGCTCGCAAGGAAACATTCTCTGTTCGCCGTGCGTTTCAATCATGTGTCGATATCTTAGGGAATACGAAAAAAATACCTCGTCGCACTTATAACACTGGTATGCGGGTTCCTTTTTGTGTAACTTCGCTTCGTGTAAGTACCTACTGTGTTTAGATTTAAATATTTTCCCGCAGTCCTTACAAGGAAAGGACTCTTCGACTTTTTTATGTGTTTTTTGATGTAAAACGAGCATTCTTTCCTCAAAATAGTGCGCGCCACAGACATCGCAGATACACGTACCAAAATGCTCAGCCATATGTTTCTTTAACGCATGAAAAAAGCTAAAACTACTCCCGCACTCTGTGCACGTCAAATTATTAACTGTCAAACGGAATTTCAAAAAGTCATTTGACATCTCGTATATTTGTTTTCCGTGTGTCGTAGTGAGGTGAGTTTTTAGTGAGTCGACATTATCGATTGTGATTGAGCATAGTCGGCAATCGATTCTGAAAATATCGACTAGAAGTAGCTTTTTATTTGCGATGTGGTCTTTGAAAGTGGTTGGATCGTGTGTTAGGGTGTGTTCTCTGAGTCTGTTAGGGTCTGTGAAGACTTCGCGGCAGTAGATGCAGTAATAGTCGCTAAAGGAAGTGTCGAAGGGGCAGACGAATGAGTTCTCGACTACGGCGATAGTGTTGGCAAAAGATTTCTGTTCGGTATCGATATGTTTTTTCGGTATTTGCTGGGGCGGGAGTTCCGGTTCTGAAAGAAATGAATGGGTCATTATTATATTCAAAATGACATAAACCTACATGGGCACTTATGAAACGTCAGAAGCTAGATGCACGGTGCCAATCGGTCGCTTCCTATGGAAAAGAGCCGGCAAGAAACTCGACGATTACTCTTTTAAAAATAATTAGCTTTTACAGTCTTTTCAAATTACAGTGTCAATGGGAGGATAGTGTCCCAAACCATTACATCTTTCTTCTTTTCTTTTTTTAAAAAAAAAAACGTTGCGCCACACTAGGAATTTCTCCTATATCGTGGGTGCGTTTACAAACATTTAAGCTCGCATACAAACAAACAAAAAACAGCCAGACCCGGAACACCTAGTTGTAGTTCATACAAATATTTGTTCCGTGCGGAAATCGAACCCGCGACTCGCAGCGCAGCAGTCAATCGCTTAACCACTGCGCCAACTGTGCCGTCAAACAATCACACACCCAAAGGGATAGGCAGCGATGTAATATACCCAGTTTTCACAATCTATAGTAAGGTCCCATGAAAGAGTCATTGCTATATTTCAGACAGCTTCTGAGTTTTCTGACTGAAAAATAATTTTGTCTGTTTGTCTGAATGTATGTTACGGATTGGCGCAAAAACAGCTGAACGGATTTGGATGAAAGGCACACAGATGGTATATAACCTGGATTAACACATAGGGTACTTCTGATCCCGATAGTACGGTCTCGTGGGATATTTTCCAACAATCACGCGGGGGGAGCCGCGGACAAAAGCTAGTCTCAATAACAATGTCACAGCAACACAACCAAGGTATTAAAAACAACCCCTCATGAACGTCCCATCCTTGAAGCTACCCCAAATCTCATACAAAAAACAGTTACAATCGAAACTGGACCCTACTCCACTAAATTAAGGTCTATTTTTCCAAAGCAAGATATCTAACTGACATAAATACCTATGATTTCCTGTACTTCGAGGTAATCCTGACTCCTAGTACGTCGTTTGCTGATCTTCTCTTTAACACACTGGCCGTTAGCAGCCTTCTTGCGTTTGGAACTCTTTGCTTTCATTTTGAGCTTTTTCTTCTTCGGTGACTTCTTTAATGGTTTTGGTGGTGGTTCGCTTTTCAGGCTTTCCGCATCTGGCATGATGAAGAGAAATTTTTGGAAGTCTATCTTTAAATGCGCATTCCCGCTTAGGTAGCACGCGGAATTCAAATTTTGAAATTATAGAATAGCAATTTAGGATACCAAAAAAAAAAATTGACTGCGCATTGCTGTCTATATTTATGCTTGTGACTGAACCTAATCAATATCTAAACTCACCATCATCCACAAGGTCAACACCATCATCCATGTGATCATCCTGTGCCACCTCGTCATCCGGTGTCTTATTAGCATCAGCTGGAGATGCTGGAGTACATTCCTCAAGTTCCACCTTCACTTCTGTTTCGTTCTTCACTTCATCGTCGGGATGTCCTTCTAAAAAAAAAATATCAAAATATACATATAAAGGTTAAATTAGCTAGCAAAACTGTATGTGAGAGGTCAACACCAGGTGGGCATCTAAACACGATAAATAAAAATGTTTTTTTTTTGGGTTCGACATTGAGCCTGGGGTCCTTGGAAGGCCTGGAGTTCCATAAAATCAAAATTAAAAGTAATTTATTCAAATTAGGCTGAGAATCAGCACTTTTTGAACGTCAAAATTACGAAAGACAGTCCCCCAAAAACGCCCGCCCTTCACCACTTCCTAGTATCCAGATGCTTTAAAAACATCTATAATAAAACCCTTATTTAAGAAAGAAGATAAGGAGTTGATGGAATATTACAGACCTATTTCGCTCATACCGGTTATTTCGAAGATCTTTGAGAAATATATTTGCAGGGAATTATATAATTATATGGAAAAATATAATATACTTTGCGAAGAACAAAAAGGATTCAGACAGCACAGAACCATCAATATGGCAATTTATGATTTTTTGAATCCTATTATGAGTAGCATGGATAAACGATCCCCCATATGCGCTATATTTTGCGATATGACCCAGGCGTTCGATTATGTCCATTATAATATATTATTTAATAAATTAGAAGTCTATGGCATTAGAGGTAACGTGCTCGAACTTATAAAATCTTATCTGGAAAACAGAACACAAATAACTGAAGTTAGCAACATTAACATAGTTACCAAACACGAAGACATTATAAGGTCTCGAGAACGTAAAATCTCATACGGTGTACCACAAGGAACCGTGATAGGCCCGTTTTTATTTATAACTTATGTTAATGATATGCCCATGTCCCTTGAATATCCTATAACTATGTTTGCAGACGATAGCACTATAACAATCCCGTGCAAAAGTACTAATACATATGAAAATGACATAAATAATTCTCTTGACTCACTAATTAAATGGCTAGACGAAAATAATTTGAATATTAATTTAGGTAAGACAAAAATAATGCACTTTAGACAACGGACTCCCGGCGGAACTAATCTCAACATCCATTACAAAAATGACAAAATTGAGGAAGCAGAGGATACCAAATTTTTAGGGTTGCAAATAGATTGCAACTTAAACTGGAAAGCACATATAGACAGTTTGTGTAAAAAATTGAGTTCATCCGCATATGTGTTATACAGATTATCCTCCATAGTAGATGTCAAAACACTCCTTACGGCTTACTACGGAATAGTTGAATCGCACTTGCGCTACGGTATCATTTTCTGGGGGAACTCAACTGATCGAGATATAGCGTTTAAGGCCCAGAAAAGATGTCTCCGATCATTTTTGAAACTTAAATCGACAGACAGTTGCGCGCCTTATTTTAAGTTACATAAAATCTTGACACTTCCCTGTATATATATTTACGAAGTAGCTATGTTTGTCAAGCAAAATCCATCTCGTTTTGAGCGCCTGGCTGTTGTATTCCCAAGGAATAGGCGGGATAACAGCAAATTATGTCAAGTATCATGTCGAACCACTTTAATGCATAAGAGCGTTTCTTGCATGGCCCCCATTATTTACAATAAATTACCGAGTATTTGGAAAACTTTAAATACAGCACAATTTAAGAGTAGATTGCGTAAATTTTTGGTAGATAAAACGTACTACAGTGTAACTGAGTTCCTATCGGAGAAAAATATTTGTTAGTCTAGTGACATTTTGATTTTTGAAATTTTGATGTATGACATTTTTTTATTTTATTTTTTTTATTTTTTTTTATTTTTGACATTTTGATCTTTGACATTTTAATTTCTGACATTTTGATTTTGGAATTGTAATAATAATTATACTTAGTAATGACATGTTATATGATGTAATGATAATGGTCTGATATTTGTGATTGTAATGAAATGATATTATATTTTCTAATGATACTAATTTATACTTTCCTTTTAATACAAACATATATTTTTAATTAAGTTTATGATTTAAGAATTTTATAATAGTAAAATTTATAAATTAATCTAAATAAGTGTAATAATAATGATATACTTAAATAATTTCAAATGTTTGCATGCCGACTGGTAAAATGTGGCTGAGCTAAATATAACCTTAAGAACTATTATGTATTACCCATATTTGCAAAATAAAATTCTATTCTATTCTATTCTAGTGCTATCGCTGGGAAGAAGTGGTGCAACGAACTCCCCAGCAGCACAGCAGCATAGGCATGATACCAGGGCTTGGTAAAAGATTTTACACATTAACTTTGTTCTAATTGACATTATTTCTACTTAAATATCAACTTTACATACCAGTGAGAATAAACTTGATATTAGAATGATTAGTGTTATTGAAAATGTCATTTGTGTAGGTACATAAGGTTCGGTTTGCACTAGGTACATCTTTAACAAATTTTAACTCTCTTTTTTTATTTTATTTTTAAAGTTGGCATTCAGCTGGGTCCGGTTAGACTAGAAGCCGACCCCAATGTAGTTGGGAAAAGGCTAGGCAGATGATGATTTGTTAATAAAACACATATTTTTGGAAACACAAAATACCAACTTTTTCTTACCCTCATGCACCTGTATGTTAGCATGTAACAATTTCTCCTCACAGAGCAGCACTTGGTGTCGGAAGGCCCGCGCGTCCCTCAGACGTACGACACACGTCGCGCAGATCACGCGCTCAGCCTCCTCGCCTTCCAAGTGAGATAACTGGGAAGGTAATAATTACAAATACTATTATACCGAATTGGGGTATCTTGTTACCCAGTAACTGGGTCAGGTCAGGTCAGGTCAGATAGACAGTCACTCCACGTAAAATACTGTAAATCAGCTGCATCCGGTTAGACTGGAAGCTGACCCCAACATAGTCTCAGAAAAGGCAGTTGCTTGAAAGATTTATTAAAACCATCAGTAAATTAAGTAACCTTTGAGAACACCGTCAGCAATTGAGCCATGGCGATTCTTCACCTTCTTAATCACAGAAAACCCATAATTAGAATGAAAATTAAGAACTTACGAGTAAACCAAAGCAATCGACGAACATCTCTGAATAAACTTCCTTTTGACCAAGCCATTCGTATTCCACATTCAACAACCGACATTTCTTCAAAGCACCACAGCATCTACATAAACCAGGGTCCACGATAGGGCCCTGGCGGCTGGTAGTGCTCATTTTAATATCAAATAACAATTTTCTAATAAATATTTACATTCGACAGCGTTTTGGTTGGTGACATTTTGACGTATGCCAATAAATCCATCCAATATGTTTATCGACTTTTGACTTTGACAGGGATGCTTAGTGATGGACTGCATTTTACGGTTATTAATTTTACGGTTTTTGGATGGTTGTGCTATTCGATAATAGATGGCGCTTGGGCTAACTTTGGTCTAAGTAATTTTAGATACGTAAACTTGGACAGTCAACAGCAAAAGTAGATGATCAAAATCAGAAATTCAATACTAATTTACGGAGTTCGCGTCAGAACTGTGTGGCGTCGAAGTGATTCAAAAGTATGACACTGAGTCTGACATACCTACTTTTGAATCACTTCGACGCCACACAGTTCTAACGCAAACTCCGTTCATTAGTATTAAATTTCTGATTTTGATCATCTACTTTTGCTGTTGACTGGACATTTGGTCTACTATAAGCCACCTGCGTAGAGAATGGATAAACGCATAAATGATCTACCGTATATGCAGGTTATCCTACAGTATCACATTTTCCGATCATCTGAGAGGCGTGTGCGTAATACAAAGAGATTAAGGGAGAAGGTTGAGGTGGGTTGAGGGTGGATGGTCGGTGCGTCTACTGCGGGTGGCCTAACGCCAGTTGCAGTTCATGATTTCGTTATCAATATTTCATTGATTGAGTTGATTTGAATAAAAGGCGCAATATCTGATTGATTGCAATTATTTTTATTGAAAGTTCTACTAATCATGATATTATATTGGAATATGATAAATATATTGCGCTAATCACAATTTATTGAAATCGAGTAGACATAAAGGGGTTTATTCATAAACGATGACTAAAGTTAAGTAACGTTTAAGTGTCAAAAATGTATGGTTAAACAGTCGCTAATCACTACATAACTTTAAGCAACGTTTATGAATAAAGGGGAATGTTTCTGCACATCAAATTACCTACATTAACATCAAACGATCAAACTAATATTCCAGGATATTATGGGTTGAATATGCTGATTATAAACTACTGATAATAATGCATATTTAAACTTACTTACATTTATTAGCTTTCGCTTATAACGATCAAATACTATGTAAATCTATTTCTACTCTACATACCTACTAAAATGCATCAATAAAATATTAATTTCGTATACAAATAACTAACAGTCAGTCTAACACCCTACTGAGAAGCCTGGAAATAAACGGCTTCTCCTTATGATTCTTTATGCTAGGTACGCAGCAGTGACTTTAGTTGTCAGAGACGCACTGGCGATTTTAAAATTTCGCATCCACTATTTTGACAGCTGATTTTTCATTAGCGACATCAACTACCTAAAGAAGGTGGTTGGGATAGCCTGGATGCGGAAGGCGGAGGACAGGGTGTTTTGGAGCAGCCTAGGAGAGGCCTAAGTCCAGCAGTGAACTGCGATAGGCAGAGTTGATGATGATGATGATCTTTGTGTAGACGTCAAATTTTTAAATCACCAGCGTGTCACCGGCGACTAGTGGCTGCGTATATACCTAGCAATACAATATGACTAAAGGGATAATACGACAACCAGAGATTATTGTATACCTACTAATACTACGCTGATATCAGTACATACAGTTGAGCATTACATTAGGACTAAAGGGGATATTACTACAACCAGAGATTATTGTATACCTAGTACCTAATAATACTGATATCAGTACATACAGTTGTTAGGGCAGCTGGAATTAATTGGCTTCAACGTTTTAGGGTTATCAGATGAACAAGAGGTTCGTCCCCTAACACAATACCAACATCATCTGGCGAAATTAGATGTCTGTACGTTTTCCTTCGGAGAATACCGCGTTGTTATATTTTTTCGTTGACGGTAAACAACGTCCGCCTGGCTACTAACAACTGCATGTCAATATAAACATTTTAATAATATTCTGATGCATGCTCCAAAAGCGGGAGCAAATAGAGTCTGATTAAAAATCAGTCGTCAAAATTATATACAGAAGAAAATAGTTTTTATCCAAATACATCATGTTATTCATTCCTATAAAAATACGTAAATATTTTACCCTCTCTGCCTTTTACAATTATACCCTGTGTTGTGTAGCACATCACTTCCAACTCTCGGATTTTTTTTTACAATAATTTAGCATAGAATAATCAGATTAATAACAAATAGACAGCCATACTGGTACTTATTAACTGTTAAAACATATAAGAAGGGATATTTGATTCTTTTTCATTGATTCGATCGCAGTGAATAATTTTAATCAATTTCGTGAACTAGCGGTAACAGCAACGGCTCTTCAAAAGCATTGTGAAACTCTTGATTATCTTCCAAATCCCAATCTAGATCTTCAGGTATCAAATTACTTAGATCATCATGCTGAAATGTCAAAAACGTTGTTATCAAGAGCTGCCGTTTTTCTCCTTCTGATAATTTGTTGTTGCGAATTAAATCACTGAGGTTGTCAAAATTGGCCCAAGCTATTGAATTTACAGCAAAAGGATGGACATCGGAAGCGTTGTCGAACATCCTCCAGGTAGGTATTCCGATATGCGGGATGACACGAATGACAGGATAAAGACAAGCGTCAATCTTGTAATTAAATAGAGAGTATGTAGTCTCGTACATGTTTTTGTATCGTACGTAATCAAGTTCATATGTCAGATCTGGCCACATATCAACATATTTCTCCCTGATTATCTTATGGCATTGTTCTATAATTTTCCACTGCCGTTGAAGAATTTTTTGCCAATCTTCCATTGCGTTTGTCTCGTGAATGTCGTCAATGTTTATACCTTTAATCTCTTCCTCCATGGTAGTGAATCGTAAACGCTGATGGCCAATCAGCATATCTCGTTGCGATCGTGGAATATCAGCAAAACGTTTCGCTGGACTATCTTCTAGCGGGACATCTACATGGAGAAACTGGTTCAATATATGCTTCACTGATAAATACTCCTCTTTTACTTTTTCAAAAATTTTGGCGGTAAAATAGTTGTCTTCTTGAACTTGAGCTTCAATCAGAATATGATTGTTATCTTCAAAATTTTTCCATAATAGATAAAGAGCATCAAGGGATTTGTCTGTGTACTTTGCTCTTACCAACTCTGCCATATTGTTTTTAGTTAGATTATGCATTTTATCAAATGTTTCACCGATAAGTAGTTGAGTGGAAATAAGTTCTTCCATCGTGAATTCTAGCAAGCCCCTCATTGTTAATACTGTATCGTTTCAGGCGTCTATCTTGTCAAGTTACTTAGGCAAATGCTCTTCTGCATAAAAACAAAACACTGCACGGACAAACTCCGAAATTGCACTTTGCACAATAAATATTTATTTCACTTCAATAGGTATTTGACCTTTTTGTACGGAAGCTATTTAAGGTTTTTGTTTAAGTATGCTTTCACATTTTCACTTAAAAAAATACTGTAACGGAAAGTCTAACTTTTCTCAAACTGTAATTTAACGTTATAATATACACTTTGTTAAACAAAATGAGATGCAAGGAGGCAAATATGGCTCCCAGTCCCAAGTTACATTATCCTAGTAGTACTTCCATCAATATAAATGAAAAATCGATAATGTGAAAAAACGTATACGATTCGATTGCGCGCGCATACCCGTTGCCCTACACTAGCGCAGGACTGCCGTTTGCTCGATGGCGTCGCCTTGCGTTAGTTTCAAGAAAATAAATAGTTGTAATGTAATTTCGCCTAATATTTTAAGTTAGTTGTTAATAATTAGTATGTTAAATATATTTCCTGTGAAAATAAGTTAAAAACGTGACAATGGAAGCTAAAACTACGGAATGGCGAGCCGGCCCAAGTGTTTGTCGTTGTTGCTTGACGGAGGGGTGCTACAAAGACATTTCTACCGAATATTTCTGGATGGGAAAGCGTGAAGTGTATGCTGAAATGCTTTCAGACTCCCTCAATGTTTCAGTAAGTATTACCTTGCATAAATATCGATCCATCTTCGTGAAGACGCCACGGCATCCATTTTCTTGGTTCAGAACAAGTTTTTTTATAACCCGACCTATTTGTGAAGTCTTGTGTTTTGTTATGAATTCGTACTCTTTGGGTGGGACTACACTCGTTGGTCGGGTTTTAAAATCGATCGAGCAAAGTTTGAAGATGCTGTTTTTGGAGACAGTACAGTACCTTTACCGAAATTCTACGTCTTATTTCTGATCGAAATGGGCTATTCATGGATTCAAGCTTCCGTTTCTTTATTTTTTTAACAGTCTTCATGAACCTTGGTTGTCGCCAAGGTTCTCAAATCGAAAGAGTGGGTGATCTGCCCTTGTAACTTCTGACTCCATATAAAATGGTACTTACAACTCTAATAATGACCATATATTATTTACATTAATGTACTTAACAACATTTTACTTCAGACTGTTTTTAAAAAGTAGATCGATGTCAATTGTCAATAGCATGTAAAGTGAAAATATCCATGAATAGCTCCCGCGGCTTCGTCCGCGTTTTAGTCAATTAATATTGACATGACCGGGGAGAATCAGGCGCAATACCAACGGCTTTACATGCTTTCCGAGGCACTGGGGTATTAAACGGACTTAAGAAATTCCTAAAGGAAAATCCAATAACACTTTGTCCGAACTGGGATTGGAACCCAGGACCACGCTCAGTAGTCAAGCTTGCAACGACGAAACCAACAGGGCAGTTATAGTATAGCTTATATGTAATATGCGCTGGTTGTTGCAACTCACGTCAATGTGCATATTTTGCATAATAATAATAAAGCCTTTAATTCTGAAATTGTTACAGTTTTTTTTTATCATAATACTAATTCACTAATCAAAGTATGTGTCAAAGCTCGGTGTGCCTTACGGCATAGGCCTCCTCCAACGCCTTCCACTGTTTCCTATCCGTTGCCACTCTTAGCTAAAGGGGACCTAGATCTTCCCATCTTCTCACTTTGCAACCTCGGCTCCTAAACCTATCTCTTGGATAACAGACTGTTACCGACTTGCTCCATTTTGCGTACTGGTGGGAAATCGATTATTCGATCCATCCCAGCTCCTCAAGGCTAGCAACGCCTTGATGTTACTGACAATCTCACTGAGGGTACCTGGGTTCACTGAAAGACTTTGCCATGTATGTGGTGACCACCAGGCAGTTTAGGACTACAGAAGCTGCTGTCTCATCATCCTCCATGCAGGCCCCGCTCAGTGGACTGTCGAGACTCCTATGACAAAGAGGTGTTTATTAAATGACCTGTGGCCAGTTAAAACTACACTATTATAAAATAAGCCTCTAGCCTGTTACTTTACTAACAATTAAAGAGATTTAAGAGTGATCCACGTAGTGAAGCCGTTGACAAAAGCTAGTTAAACATTATGGGGTTTATTCATAAACAACGACTAAAGTTAAGTAACGTTTAAACGTCAAAAATGTATGGCTAAACAGTCGCTAATCACTGCTTAACTTTAAGCAACGTTTATGAATAAAGGGGAGAAAGCAAAATCTTGTTGGAGACACCACTCAAATTAAACACACTACACTACACACACTGTTCATATTAAACAAGAAATAATAATAATATATTTTTTTAATAATAATATTTTTTTATTTTCTCTCAAAAAGGTACAGATATTGGTTCACGTCAAGTCAAATTAAATCTGCTCATAGTCCAGCGACTGATCACAGAAGATAAGAACAACAGGTTATGCTTTATACAGGGTGTCCTAGAAGTCGATGTCAAGCCAGAATCGGGTATTAGGCCCAAGTCATAATAAATAGTTGTAAGAAAAATTTAATAGGCAGTCGCTCTACATAAAATACTGGTATTCAGCTGCATCTGGTCACACTGGAAGTCGACTCCAATAGTTGGGAAAGTGCTAGGTAGATGGATCTGCTCCGTTTTTCTAACTGGACGTAATTGCGTTTTTCAAACTGAACAAACAGCTGTGCTGCTGGGGAGTTTGTTCTGCCACTTCTTCCTAGCGAAAGCACTAGGAAGTGGTGAAGGGCGGGCGTTTTCGGGGACTGTCTTATGTAATTTTGAGGTTCGAAAGTGCCTAATAAACAAAAAAAAAACTTGATTTCTGATAACCTCGCGACTTCTTCCCATGGGGCTAAGCAGAAACCACAGAACGCCACCTGCTGCGATCTTACATACCCGTAACATTTTGTTTTAAACTAATTTAATCCCTTTACCAGATTGCGTACTCCCAATCCGGTGGGCCGAACAGCAACAGTCGTCTAATTTGTGAGCTGTGCATATCTCGGCTGCGGGATGCTTCAGACTTTAAGCGGCAGGTGCTGGAGTGTGAGAAGACTTTCATGCAGCACTTGGATGCTAGCAGCTCTACTCTTCCGGAACTCGAAGGTAAACATTATTGTGAACCACCAATTTTAAAACCATCTCAAGAAGTCTTTGCCTATTTATGCATGGTCAAATTCAATTAGCCAGTGAAACTTTACCCACGTGTCGTAATTCACCTGTTACGCGGTGTCCTGCGTGAGCGACGAATACGACGCGACACGACGTAATGCGACGCGATGCTACACGCGACAAGTGTCCTACGGGATTTTGGTCATTACTTCTCGAATCATGGAGAAGTACAGTACAATTTTGCTCGAAAGTTAAAGTGACGCGTCTGGTCGCCCTCAAAACAAGTACGCGTTACGTCGCGTCTCGCCGCAGACTGTCATATAGGCTGCAAGCAGGGTATGCCGTTGAGTTGATCGCGTTCGTCGCGTTCGCAGCGTCGCGTCGCGACGAATTCGTCGCTTACGCAGGACACCGCGTTAGCGGGGGTGAGGGGTGAGGTACTGCCCAGCGAGTAGCGGTCTTGAGAGATTCCTGATGGAAAAAAACTACATAAGTAACGCTTTGACCTGGGAATCCTCCTCCTGGGAAGCCTCGAACTCAGAAGCTACTATACCAAAGAAATGGTCAGCCATTTTGTTAATCCTATTTTAAATTAAATAAATATATTCTTTTATTGACATAAACACAGGTTACAAAGATTTGAAACCCTGACTCCAGAGCTAGGTTCCTGTAGTAGTAGTTCCTGTATTTCAGGAGCCAACTATACAGGGTGTCCGGTAATTAATGGATTACCTATTAAGGAGTCATTGTACTCATCATTATGAACAACTATTACTATGAACCTGAAATCACGAATAAAGAATCAGCTGTTTCCTACATTTTGACGAGTTAAGCGAACATTTTTTTTTTTCATATTTATTTCCAAACATGCGATCGGTTCTTGAACCATAAACAGTTGTTTATGAATGTGTTTGACATGTTAGGCTTGCCCTCCCATTGTTAGGCTGCCTTTGGATATTGCTTTACTCAAAGCATGTTATCCCAAGTGTGCAGTCTTTTAAGACGTCTTGCGAACAAATGTTGGGAAGAGCTGATTTTTTTTTCGCGATTTCATGTTTGTTCCCGTAGTAAAAGTTGTTCATAATGATAAGTACAATGACACCCAAGAGATAATCCATTAATTATAGTAACCGGCATGAGTCGTAAGCACAAACTGACACCTGCGCAGTAGTTCATTTTTCGGTCTCTTTGGCGGAATGAAGAAGGCGGGGGGCACCGAGGCTGCACGCGATTGGTTCGTCTGTCGATGCTCGTCGTCTATTGGACTCTCACGTGTCATTCGGCTACTGTACACTTTCATGCAATTTTAGTGACTTACATTTTTAATTTTGAAATAGTTTATTTTTGTTAATTCGTATTTGTTAAGTCAAAGTAACGGTTAAATTTGTTTCTTCACTATTTTAGCAGTTACTTGAATGAAGAAAACATTTGCCGTAGTATCAGTAAAGGTCAAGTAAAAGTTAATACTTTGACTGATTGTGTTGATGAAGAAGCTGGCCGTAAGTCACAAAGGCCTACAACATTACTGTATCAAAGTAAAATTTCAAGTACCACTAATATTTTAATTATAGTTTGCGTTAGTACAGCTATCAATAATTTGAGCAAAAGCGGTACTAAATAAATTTGGCCGAAAGTGTACATGCGCGAGCTTGCCCCCACTACTGCCCATCTGTGCTCTCGACTCGTGCCGGGCATTATACCTGTATATTTTGAGATGATGATGAACCAATGATGTTTTTCTTTTACACAGTACCAGTGGAGCAAATAGATTCTGACGTCAAATTGGAGCCAGTGAAACAGGAGAAGCGACTGAGCGATGAGGACGACTTTCACGACCGGTGCGGCTTTGATGATGATGATGACGATGATCGTGAGTAGTAACTTTATATTTTATATTACACTAGCTTCCGCCCGTGGCTTCTCCCGCGTAGGATGTCGATAACAAGCCTATGTGCTTCCTCAGGATTCGAAGAAGATTAGCCGGGCCAGAACTAACGGACACACAAAACTTTAAAAAAATATATAATAAGGACCATATAATTATACTTTCATAATTATGTGTTTAGTAATAAGCTGTTATTTTGACATTACTAACAGACATTTCAATATTATTTATTTGTATAGATCAAGTGGCAAAAGTCAGATCTTTAAAGAATTTGCTATAGCCTGACACCAAGTTAGCTCGAGCTTCACAGAAGCATTTTAGTTTGCAAGAGTCAATCAGTAGTGTTAAAACTAGACATGGGCGAAATAGCTCAGTGAAAAGAAAAAGAGTGATTAGCTCTTTCACTCTAAAGAGCTATATCACTCTTCTAGCTCACTAGCTCTTTTGTAGCTCAGTGATCAGACGCCGACTGTTAGCTCATTTGACTCTCGCCACACGCGCGTCAAAGGACACGGCTCGGCTCGCTCAATAGTCAATAGCTCTTTGGAAGTAATAAAGATAGATTTACTGTGACTTACGTCGTATGACAAGTTTACAATGACATATTGTGCCGGAGAGCTGAACGAACGCACAACGAAGTATTCCGAAGTGAGCCGAATGAGTCGTTTGGACGGTTACTTCGGTGTCTCGCTGAAGTACTGAGCTAGTGAGCTATCCAGCGAGCGAGTGAGTGAAGTAAGGTGTACAGTGAACTGATAGTTCGTCTAAGACTGGCCTATTTTTAGGGCAAAGAATCACCCCGGACTCATGGTACTAGAAGGAACAGGGGGTTTTAGTTGGTAGGAATCCGACATAATCCTCCGTACTTCCCAGACGATATGGATACCCTTCCATGAGGATGTCCCCACGAAAAATGGTCAAAGAATCAGCATTGCCATCTAATGTGGCAACACTGCCACCCTTTTGGGCACTTTTCCCACTGACAGCGAAGCGGACGAATTTTTTGCAGGATTGGACTCTTACTTTTTTTTTTTCACTATGTTCTAAGTTTCATTTAATACACGACAAGCATATTTCCAGTTACCAGATACAATTTAAAACTCAGGGCTAATATTAAGGACGGCCCTAATCCAAAAGCCCAATAATATTTAGTCTTATCCAGGAACACATGATGAGCAGTCATGCTTGTTCCATCATAGACCTCATCCATCGCTTTCTATCAGGCATGATCGAGGTCAAGAGCAGGCCGATTCAGCAATAAAAAAATAGACTAAAGAATTGGATTGGTTTATGGTTACCAATATACATATTACATTAAAAAAAAATTAAGACATGTGACATCTACCAACCCGCACTGGGCCCGCGTGGTAGACTATAGCCCACTCCCTCTCGAAGAGAGGAGGCCTGTGTCCCAGCAGTGGGAACAATATAGGCTGATTATGATATCACATTACACTCACACGTTTTTTTTTTTCAACGATCTTCACTTGTTTACAATAATTATAGCCAATAAATTCACACCCCATTTCCAATTTCAGTTGACGATCAGCCCCTCACGAAATTAGCAAGTAAAATACCCAAAAAGGAATCCGTAGACTTACTAGACCTCCTCGACAATACCAAGGCAACAGAAAAACGAAAATCTTCCACCAAAACTAAGTCGGTGCCCGCTAAAAAGAGCAAGTCTGTGAAAAAGGAGCCTGTGAAAGCGAGCGCTAGTAAAGTGGCAGCTAAAACAACTGAGAAGAAGAAAAAAGGTAGGCATCTGTTTTTTACTCTTAAATTGTTGGGAAGTTGAGCTGCTGAAGATATGTAGAATTATGGGTATGTAATACTAGCTTTCGTCCGTGACTTAAATGGTTCCACGGGAACGTAATAATAATGGGATAAAATGTATCCTAACTCAGAAAGGCCAATTTCCGTAACTAAATACTTTGGTTGCATTCGTGGACGTCGTAAGTTATACCAGGGGAATGTACTTACTACTTTCCTATCCCAAGTTGTAACCCATGGGCTATCCATGTGCCAAAGTTTATCCATATGAATTCAGCCGTTAGGGCGTGATAAGGTCAGTAACAAACAGACAGAGGTACTTTGCAATGCACCTGTGATGCTTTAAGCAGGGTTGATATGATTTAAATCACTTGATTTAAATCAGTGATTTAAATCGCGATTAAAATCTAGTGTTTTTTTTGTAAAAATCAATGATTAAAATCAATACTTTTTTATTGCGACCAAAACACCCAAAATGTGTCAAGGGACTTCCCCCGACATAAACTACGGCGCGCACACACGTGTCCAATACTCTTTATAATACACCGTTCGGGGATTTCCCGAAATTTAAACTCGCGACTGAATCCGTCCGTTTAGTCTTTGGCGCGGTCATTCGTGATGAACGTGAGTGAAAGTGAATACAACAAGATGTCTGGAAGGAAAAAAGATGCTGTATGGGTTTATTTCGATGAAAAAAAGTCCGCTTGCGGCAAGTTTAACAAAGCAGTGTGTAAACGTTGTAAGAAGGAATTAATGGGCTTAGTAGCGAGAATGAAAAAAACATTTAGAAACATGTGTGACAGAAATCGATCGCAATCGTAATATAGACGCAGACGACGGCGACGGCGGCGGCGGTGTCGCGAGCGTGGGTAACGTACTAACTTATACTTTTTTTGTTAACAGCCTGTTCAGATAGGCGCGGTATCCGCTACCGGCGCGCAGCGCGGCGCCAGAATAAGTAGTACGATTTTTGTATATCATACAATTTGCTTTATGATAGGTACAATTGTACCTACCACATAACATTATTACGGATCTATGTCTTAATTACCCGGCAGCATATCACGCCGCGCCGGTATCTTAGGCGCCAAGTGGTAGCAGGTAGGTAGGAACCGTGCGTTTCTGAACATACTTTGTTATTGGAAACTTGTTGGTGGAAAGTTATAGCTATGATGTTATAACGGTTCTTGTTTTACTTGTTTTAGGAGTAAATGAAAATGCTTGTACCTCTGTATCTGTTCAGTCTTCTGCTAGTTCCTCATCTAAAGCAAATCGGAGCGCTTGTTTAGGCCAAGAAAAATTAGATGGTTACGTAATCAAAACAAATTCTACGCAAAAACATCTTTTAGATTTGCAAGTTGCGAGGTATTTTTATGCGACAAATACTCCTTTTCTGCACGCGGATCACGAGGAGTTCAAGAAATTGATAAGTATGTTGCACCCTGGCTACGTTCCTCCAAAACGACTTGATATTGGTGGTAAGCTGCTCGATGAAATTTTCAAGGAAGAACAAAACAAATGTAAATCAGATTTAGAGAATAAAACTGTATGCTTGTCAATTGATGGGTGGTCCAACATAAGAAATGATCCTATCGTTTGCTCGTGTGTCACAACGAATGATGGTAAAACTGTTCTGGTTGATACCATTGATACGACCGACAATCATCACACTGCCGACTACTTAGAAACTGTGGCAAGTTCGAGCATTCAAAAGGCAGAACAACTGTTTAATTGCAAAGTCAGAAGTGTTGTGTCAGATAACGCGGCCAATATGGCCAAAATGCGTAGACAGCTTCAAACAAACACTGGCGACGATGATAGCTCGAATGTTAATGTACCTATACTTACGTACGGATGTTCGGCGCATATTCTCAACTTACTGGCTAAAGATTTAGAAATTCCAGATGCTACAGTACATGTCCTAAAAGTAATCAAGTACTTCAGAAATAATCATTTTGCGCATGCTAAATATTCACTTACCAAGGCGAACAGTTTAGTAATGCCACAAGAAGTGAGATGGAACACAATGTGTGATTCACTAAAGAGCTATATTAAAAACTGGCCAATATTGATGCAAATAGCAGATGAAAATAAAGAGGAAATTGGCTCTGATATCAGAAACCTTATTCAAAATATGAATATTAAAAGAAATGCAGAGGATCTTGTGGCACGACTGGAGCCAATATCCAAAGCCCTAGACAAGGTTCAGAGCGATAAGTGTACTATTTCAGATAGTGTTCTTATCTGGAAAGAATTAATAGATCAACTGGAAGAAGAACTAAACATGATGCAAATGAGGATTGTCATGAATCGTTACCGCCAAGCCATGACACCGGCTCATTATCTAGCCTACATGGTTAATCCGAAACTGCCCCAAGAAAAGTTGTCGACCGATGAAAGTGATGCAGCCTTGCAATTTTTACGAGAAAATTATGGAGAGACTGGAATCAGTTTGATGAGTAGCATTATTCGTTTGAATGCAAAAGTTGAGCCTTTCACGGGAGTATTATTCGATAAAGAAGTAATACAGAAAACTACCCCTACTGATTGGTGGGTAGCAATACATAATATAAAAAAATGTATAACCGAAGAAGAATTGGACATAATCAAGCAACTGCTATGTACAGTTGCTTCTTCCGCTGGGGTCGAAAGAATATTTTCGGCATTCAATTTGGTGCACAGCAAAATAAGAAATAGATTAGGCACCGAGAAGGCAGCCAAGTTAGTATTCCTTTTGAAGAAACTAAACTAATTCTTTTTCTTGTTCATTAAAATGACTGTGTTTTTTTAAGTGATTTGATTAAATATCATGTAATTAAAAAATATATACCTATATGTTGTGTTTTTATTTAATTAATAACTGACTTCCCAATTAAGAAAGACCAGAATGTAAAAAAAATCAATATTATCCGATTTAAATCAAATAAATCCGATTTAAATCAAATAAATCCGATTTTTTTGTTTTTTTTTTTTAAATCATGATTTTTATCAACCCTGGCTTTAAGTATAGTACTTAGGCCGCGGTGACCAAAAGGTAGACCTAATGATTGCGACAAAAACAGATATACGCGTCGACTTTAGAACCTCCTACTTTTTTTGTCGGTTAATAAACTGCTATGACACAGTGAAACGCAGTTGTTTAAAAAAAAACATTGAAAATATCTTATCATCAGCAACTCTGCTTACCAACCTTTCAATTGACAGGTTATTTACTGGAATAATAACACAACACATACACACACACTCATCTAATGTCTATTTACTAGCTTCAACTTTCTGACTAACTGACCGACTATTTAATTTTGACAATTCAAAAGTGCCTGTAAATGGTTTAATTGAAATAAATTATTTGAGTTTGAGTTTTTTTGAGTTTAATTAATTCTCCTATACTAACTGAAAACCATAAATTACTACGCTTATTTCTGATAAAATAATAATTTAAAATCAAATGTCATTTATTCAAATTAGGCTGAGAATCAGCACTTTTCGAACGTCAAAATTACAAAAGGCAGTCCCCCAAAACGCCCGCCCTTCACTTTGATAAGTAAATTAAAGAATACAAAATGGCAGGAACATCGATGCGCATCCTGTTACCTTGGATTTAGTACATGATTCTGAACCTTACTGAATTGAAATTCTTAAAAAAAAATCTATGTTAGGTCTAAACTCATGTGCTGTATTGATAGCTAGGGTTTGCGCGTCGATGCCCCGGCTACCCTGTCATCATTCTCCTGCCCTTATCCTAATTTATTTGGGGTCGGCGCAACATGTCTTTTTCTTCCATACTCCTCTATTAGCCGCCATCTCGACAGTCACCCCCTTTCTAACCATATCATCATTCACACAGTCCATCTATCGTTTCTTTGGTCTTCCCCTACTCTTATAGCCATCTACATTCATACTCAAAACTTTCCTCACATTTTCCTCATTCCTCCGCAACACATACCATGACAACCGGTTTCCACACAACTTTTCAGTTACCGGTGCCACTTTCAAACTTCCTCTTCTCACCATTCTCATCTCAGCCGCATGCAATTGCCTTTCATTCATCCCTTTTGTGGCCCAAAATTATAATAACGAAATCAAATCATTTATTCTGCAAATTGGGCATTTTCCTATCTAACAACCTGTGAGCGAAATGCCGCAGCAGTAAGTGTCTAGTTCGTTTTCAAAATGTCACAAGCACAGCTCTGTAACTATGTGTAACATCTAAGGATTAGTTGTTACACATAGTTTCTAATTGACGTTATATCCAACCTAAAGAAATATCAACTTTACTTTAGTGTAAATTAAGTTGATTTTAAAATGACGAGGTATAAGGAACAGAGTGTAAAGTTCACTCATCCTCTAGACGGGGGTCGTGTCTGGTGGGTAACTGCCCGACGTTGGATGTCGGGCAGTTAAAATCAACTTAATATACACTACAGTAAAGTTGATATTTCTTTATGTGCTAGTTGCGCGCTAACCTCCGCTTTCGCGATGCAGGATTTTTCGTGACGTCAGTATGATGAGTAGTTCGCATGTGGCGATGCAGATGCCGCCACAGTTCTAATGAAAAAAAATGTCATGTTGTTAAGTAGGTAGTAATTTTTCCGAAATTACTTATATTGGAAACCTTTGCGCTTTAGCGATTAATTCAAAATGAATGTCAAATACAACAAATAATCGTTTAGGGTTCCGTAGTTCACGTCTCGGAACCCTTATAGTTTCGTTATGTTTCCTTATTAATAAAATTCCAGTACATAACCTGTGAATACGCATTAAATATCATAATGCATGACTAGTTTTAAGGTAACATATGGATATGTCTCACCAAAAGAGTTCGTTTTACAAAGAAAAGGATGCAAGATTAATTAATATGGAATCGCTATAAATTAAATAAGTACACACTATATAAATCCCTGCTTTTTGAAAATATCATGTCAAGCGATTGGTTTGGCTGCTGTCATTTTTAACCAATCACAAACTTTTGAACATTCACTTATTAGGTGCCCCTTACTTACCAATGGGATTCCGGAAAATGACGCTAAGTCTTTGACTTCCTGTGATCTCACTGGTTCAATTTAAGAAGTGCTCCAAACTTGCTAACAGCGCCATCTGTTAGTTACTTCTTGTACTACTAACAAGACGCCATATTGGTTGAACTGTCATCCGATTTTGTAAAACGAATGTATACAGAGCTGGGTATTGAATATTTAGTGACTGTATTTTGTGTATTTTTGCTGTGTTTTTGTGTTCTTCCTTACAGCATTTAGGTACACTTCAAATATTTTGATCATCACTCAACAGATTGTTTGAACATTTATTCTGTATATTTATCAACCCTTTTCATGTCTTTTTACTCGACTGTGCCGAATTCCAAACAAGGTATTTATGTTATATAGGTTTTAGTACAGGAATTAGTTATTAGGGCTTCAAAAAATTAATGGTCCTTGGGTTCGATTCCAAGGAGTCTGGTTGTGATGACCCTTTTGTAAAGCCTGATTTGGCCAATGGAAAGACATTTAAGAGAGTGGAAACGTAGGGGACAGTATGGCAATACAAAAACGCTGCTTCACAAAAAAATAGACGCAAACAGTTGCCAATGCAGACTCAAAATTATAGTATATCTAGTTCCAGGGTTATATTAAAACTTATATAAGCGATAGGCTTACAGCTGAATTGCCCTTAAATACTGGGAAGACTAAAAATGTTGCGTAAATAAGCCTGATTTACACGGCGCGATTTAATTGCCTGTGACATACCGTATGTTGAAGCAACAATACAAATTGCAACGTCTCAACTATGTTTGGACTATGCAAGTTATGTTGCTTTTTTATTGTAAAATGGGCCAGCTCGTAACCTCGATATCGCCTGGTGGAAAGCGATGGATGAGGTCTATGATGGCACGAGCAAGCCGAGAAGTTCACATAACGTTCACAGTCTAATCTCAGTCTCAATCTGTCAAAAATACGTCTAATTTCCCTACATTTTGACAAGTTTTTGACATTTGTTTGTCGCTGAGACAAACCCGACTGCGACTAGATTTTGAACATTTTAAATTAAGAGAATTAGCCTTCTGATGTTCACTCTATTCACTCTTGCTTTGAAGGCTAACGGGACTCTGGGTTCAATTTTGTTATATACCACAGGCAATGAAGTTGCATCGTGTAAATGGAACTTCCTGATCACGCTACCAAAAGTTTGACGTCACTATCGTCGCAGTGGTTCGGCAATCTCCGTCTGTGTTACGGATTGCGTGTTCGATTCCCGCATGAGTTGCTGATGAAATTTTACATCTGTTAGGTGTTTAAAGAAGCAAAAAGAAAGTGTAAATAATCTAAAGCAGTTCATTACACAAGTTCAGATGAACAAATGCTCCTCCATTCTTTACATTTTGTAAACTATAGGACTGACTAGGTAGCTAATTTTCCGAAATATATGACCACGTGTAGCGCAGCGAGTTGGCATCGAAGATTATCATACCTGGGTTCGAATCCCAACTCATTAAATTGTGTTCTACCCTCCACTTCGTGACTGCAGGTAAGTCCTTGTATGTGCCTTATTTATGAACGCTGAAATAATTATTAAATTGAAAATTTATTAATAGTATTAAAATCGATACCCTGGACTTCTTATACTAAATTAACTGACAAACTATTTAAATAATAGTACAAAATACAATATAATATCTTAACTTAAAATCCCATCATTCGTTTCTTAAGGATTTATCCATCAATGAAAATGTGCTGTAAATGTTAAAATTGGTTTTTCAGCGTTCATAAGTTTGGTTGTAATGTTTTAAATATATAATAAGCTCTGATTTTAAAGCTTTGCAATTAATGTTCCAATGATTTTTTATAAAAACTTAGAGACATATCCATATGTAGACATTTAAATGTCTTTCGGCATTTGCAAATAGTGTGAAAGAAATAATAAATAAAAATAAAGTGTTTTTTGAGTCATATTTCATATTATTGCTATTATTAAAAAAAAAAATCTGAAATAGTATTTAGACTCTCCTCAATTCTTTCACGCAATTTATCAATGCTTCAAAGCTCAAAACTCAATAGTAATTTGTTTATTTTTATTATTTCAATTAATTTTCTATAAATAAAACTACTATTGATTTTTGACATCTCATACATATGCACATAGATTTTAAGTTTTCAATAAACCTCTTTACCGTGAACTATAATAAAATTATGATGTGATATATAATTATCTCTACGGGATTTATTCCCTGTTATAATTTATCCGGGCTTCCTTGCCTGAAAAATATCTTTCTATAACATATCTTTACTTAAGTTCTTTATAAAAAATTTGAGACTTGCTTTAATCCGATTGATAATTATTATCAAATACAAAAACTACGGCTTATTTCTAGTCGTACCGTGTAACACGACAGATGTAAAAAGACACTTACGAAGCCGAAGGTCAGTTGAACTCCCCGTCATTGTAATATATTTTTTTTACTGGACCATACCTGGTACCTTCTGGTTACGGAGATATTGAAGGTCAAAGTTCCAACTTTTACTGTCGTTTTTTACAAAAACAATTTTTTAATGTACAGACGCCAGCACATCAAGCTACTACAATCTGTCAAATTTCTTTAATAGATTTTCAACTTTATCGCTAAAGCATTAAGGTTCAAGGTTGATTGGGAAAATTTGACAGTTTCGGGTAGCTTGACCTGCTGGCGTCTGACACAACTTTAAATACCCCCACCACCCCTGTACCGTTGCATGCAACCATAAGCACAATGTTTTGCGTGTGTTATATTGCTGCAAACAGCATATTTTCACACCAGAAATAAACGTCGTTTCCCAGCAATTATTTTTGTGCAATGCTTAGTTTGATGTACAGAATGCGTATCTTATGGCTATGTGATGGGTCTTTTTACACCCTGTACAGTAGTGTAAAGTATTCAAGGAATGTTGATTTGTAGCTCATGAAGATAAACAATGTTCGCTATGAGACCAAGTCTGAGAGGCAGTCAAAAATTCAACTATTTCATACAATAATACCGTTCTTCCAATAAGATGTATGAAACAGGTGCTATTTTAGCGGTTTTAGAGTTATTCCCATAGAACATGTTATTCATATTCATGAGCACCTACTATTAATTTCTTAAAACGTTTTACACAGCTGCTGTTAGACGTAAAATACATACATTTAGGAATTCTTAACAAATAAATATCATTAAATGAATGAGTAAGGCATTAAAGTTAATGTATTTAGATTTCAAGTATTTTAAAAAGCGTATACGACTTGTAAACTGTTGACACACATCCAGCTTGTGCAATGATATATAGACATTTCATATTAAAGATAAAATTCATGCGTTATATGATTATATTACATTTTACCTAAAACATGAATTACTTAAACAAATATTTGACGATACTTTCGCTTCAGTTGACAATATGTTTCGTTTCTACCACCCGGAAAATAACCATGTATTCAACAACGTTATAATAATAAATAAATAATTTATTCTATAAATGTCTCCTAGAAGATTTACTCACAGCCTCAAGATATCCAAACCCCTTGGAGATAGAAGAAGCTAACAACACAATAGTCTACAAAGAACTTTTTCTTTTTTAGCGGAAAGCTATGACGCGACGCGCGCAAACGCCGAGACAATAATCAGTAGCACAACTGCGTACCCCTTCCGAGTGAATGATAAGTCGATACTCTGTGTCTACTGCCAAGAGTTGTTCGAAGACCCTGACGAGTTCCGGAGACACATGGACGGAGAACATGACTACTTTAGCATCAAAGTCGCGTTCCATCACCTCCCTAAAACGGAATTCATTAAAGCAGACCTCACTAACCTACGCTGTCGGTTGTGCAACACCGGTTTTCCGACCCTAGAAACGGTTTTGGCTCATTTGGACACCGACCATGGCAGAAAAACCGATCCTGCTGGCAAATTCGGCGTCATGCCTTACCTGCTGCAGAAAGACGTTTATAACTGCGCAGTTTGCGAGAAAAACTTTCCGTCGCTTTTCCACTTAAACCGTCACACGATCACGCATTTCCTAAGCTACGTTTGTCATGTTTGTGGAAGCAGTTACGTAGCTACCACCGGCTTGTTGAGACACGTCAGATCTAAACACCAAATCTACGAAGTATCCTGCAAAAGATGCAAGAAAGTGTTCCCAACAATGGAAGCGAAAGAAAAGCATAGACGAACTCAGAAGTCCTGCATGCCGTACTGTTGTCCGAAATGCCAAGAGAGATTCCTTGATTATAAGACCAGAAAAAAACACATGGAAGTGGCGCACGGTCAGTCGAAACGCACGTACCGTTGTGTCGACTGCAATATAGAGTTTACGACGGAAAACGCGTATTATGACCATTTTAAGCTACATCATTCTGAAGACTGTGCCGTTTGTAAGCACTGCGGCTTGAAGTTCTTGTCGGTTTACCGTTTGAAACGGCATATCGCGAAACATAATGTTTGAATCACTGAAGCGAATTTATTGTAGAGCCCGATTTTCATCTGCAGAATAGGCTAGTTGACAGTAAGAAGAACGTGGGCGATCGGGGGCCCCCGTCAGCAACGAAGTTCCTTACACAATACTCGCACGCACACATACACTCGTGAGTAATAGAAAGTGACTGAGAGATGGAAAGTCGCATGGAGTACATAACGGTTTCTCAGCGTGACGATTTCTACCAGTCAACTTCTACCGCAAGCCGCGTTAAGGAACTTCGTTCCAAAGATATCTCATCAATGTTGCTTTGTAGACTGGTTGTGACCTAAAAATATCAATAAAACATTTTATTCTCCAATTTATTCGTAAAAATAAAGTCGGATGAGCCTCTTATTTACATGGAGGATGGGTGAACTTTACACTCTGTTCCTCATAATTCTAAAAGGGGAATTCATGTATAGATGTAATTATACCAAAAGGAACATTCTGTCAACTAGCCTATTGTAGTACACGTAAAACATGTTATAACAGGCGGCAAATATGGCCGGACTTTCGCAATCCGATATACCATCTAGGTATCATAGACGTCATTCAAATTCTTGTGATTCGAAAAGTTTTTAATGTCAGGTCCGTAACGGTTTCGTAGAATGAGGGTAGTTGATAATTTTAAGATATAACACACTTAATCATGGAATTTGTAATATAATTTATCAAATATTTCACATTAAACTTACTATGAATTACCAATGCTTTTATCATTTTTACCTATGAGTTTTTGAAGTGAAATTTCTTAGGCGGCGATTCGAGAATTTGAGAGTTTTTTTAGGACGCCTCACGTTTAGGCACATTTCGTTACATGACAGGGAAGTAAACACTTAATCTCTCTTAGTCATTATTTTTTGAGAAGTTTCACTTCTAAACTGCACGTACAATTTTCTTATACTGAGATGTTTTAAAGAAACACAAACTGTAACGTGCCAGCGCATCTATTAAACTTTCGACTTTCCTGTAAACTTCTTTTTGCAAGCAGTTTATCCGCTTCATGATAGACCTACCTAACAATACTCTTTAATTTACTTATAATAGTACGAATTCAATTTTTATTTAAAAGACAGGTGACAACACTTATGGGCATTTAAAGTACTCTAAGCAGAAACGCAAAATAAATGTGACAAAGGACCATTTCTTTTTGTTCTAGAGTTCGATCCGTTGGTCGAAGCGAGGCAAAACGCTAAGCTCATTTTGAGGTACACTACAGCTTATCCATTCAGGATCCCCGCTAATGAAATGGTGTGTGTTTACTGCTGCGACGCCTTTGAGGACCCGGAGGCGTATAGAGAACACATGAAAAACGACCACTACCAACCCAACGTCAAACATGCGTTCGCGCACACCATGGGCACAGAGGAATACCTCAAAGTTGATTGCACAGACTTAGGTTGCAAGCTCTGCGCTAAAAAATTCGACTCCTTATCTTCTATATCTGAACATCTGGTCTTGGAACACGACAAGCATTTAAATCTTAACGCGGAGATAGGACTTCAGATCTTCAAATTAGGCCCCGAAAGATGGGTATGCGCTACCTGCTTCCAAAAGTTCCCGTCTCTCAGATGCTTATCTCGACATAACAGCGGACACTACCACAAGTACACATGCGAGACATGTGGCAAGTCATATATCAGTCGAGACAATTTGAGGAAGCATATTCTCTTCAGCCATTCTGAGGAAAAGATATGTACTAAGTGTAGGAAGTCCTTCCCTAACATTGAGGAGCGCCGCGCGCATGTTTTGGCAAGCAAACGATGTTGGCCCTACTGCTGCAACGTATGCGGGCACAGATTCGTCTCCAAAAAACTCAGACGCGACCACATGACTGAAGTCCACAATGTAGAGAACACGACCAAACTACAGACTTGTCCCGTATGCCAGGAAAGTTTTGCAGAGTACAGACTGTATAGATCGCATTATATTATTACCCATACTGACGACAACTATGTCTGCCAATTCTGCGGCATAAAATTTGCGAGTAAAAGTCGCTTGGAAGGTCACAAATTGTTACATACTAGAGAAAAGCTCTTCCACTGCACGTCCTGCACCAAATCATTTCTTAGGAAGAAGAATTTGACTCAGCATATGTGGATTCACAGTGAACATAAGAGATTTCACTGCACTTTGTGCAATAGGCCTTTTAATCAGAGGGTCAGTTGGAAGACTCATATGAGGTCTTACCACCCGGAGTTGGTCGATTTTTGAGGTGTAGCTAGGAGTAATAATATAAGATTTTGTACCTATAGTTATTGGCTTGTAGACGAGGCCAACCAAAGTTATCCATATTTTTTAAGCTATTCTAAGCTATTATATATAGCTTTGCGTAAAAAGTTCGTCACGCGGTTTCTGGCAGAGTTAATTAAAAAATAAAGTCTTCCGGACCGAGTTTCGGCCGTGGCGGCCAATCTGAACGGGGACTTAGCCTTCGGCGCGGGAGATATTATAGTGCACAAGTGTGTGCGTTGACACAGGTGCACTCCCTCTTCCTTTGTTATTTCTTAGCATCAGACTGGAGTTTGGGAGTTGGCGGCGTGATACCCCCGTGCCTCGGAAAGCACGTTAAGTCGTTGGTCTTCCGCTTTATTACTCTCCAGTCGTGTCGAATTGTCGGAGTGTTAATTACATAGAGCACGGAGTCACCTCGGCGACCGCTGCTAGAAGCGGCATTTTCAACACTTTCCATACAAACCAAGCGTGTATAAGAACTCACGGCTTCGAGTGCGGTCCGTGACAACAGTTGTACTCAACGCAATGTCAACGTCAAGATTTTTCTTAGTACTACCGCCTTCAGCTTGAAGCTGCCGGCACGGCAATTGTGCTCTGTATTTGAGTACGATTCTGATCCAGGGCTGTGTAGGCTGTCCCCTAGATTGAATCCTAAGTAAACGAAGTAATAATTCACCTGCTATAAATAAATCTGGCGTCCGATTTCGCTTCAACGATATATTTCATTATAATATAAAAACAAAATTACGTTAGGAAAATTTGTCACTACATTTGAGCTGAGCTGAGAGCCCTTTGGTATACTGTTTTAATTATTAACGCCACTGATTATTAGGGTTTATAGTGTACTAAACGTATTCGTAAAATTAACAGACTTGAAATCAATAAACATATTTTTATTAATTTACTCTTACATACATGCAGTGCCTAAAAGATTCAATAAACACAAAAAGTTATTTTTACAACAATTTGACGCGTTGAAAATTAAATTGTCGTGCGTACTCTCAGAGCTCCATTTTCGATCTTCAACTGGCGTCTTTGATAAATTCGAATCAATTTGTATAACTACTACATTACTCTGACTCACTCAACCATAAACTCAGAAAATAAACCATATCTAACCATACAATTAAGTGTCATAATCTTAGAAAGCATCATCAACACCACAAAAAACGGAAAACAGAAGGGCAGTTGAATGACTGGGCATTTCTTTTTGTTCTAGAGAAGCAAAATGACCCGAATTTCATCTCGAAACGGAACGCCGAGATTATAGTGAAATATTCCACCGTTTACCCCTTCAAGCTGCCCGAAGACAACATGGTTTGTGTCTACTGTTGCGAGACTTACCCCGATCCTGATGTATTTAGGACACACATGAACGAAGAACACGACACCTTTAACCCCAAAATGGCTTTCGTCCATTGCTCAGAAGGGTACATTAAAGTTGATTGTACAAATATAAATTGCAGACTCTGTTTCAAACACTACCAGAATTTGGATCAAATTGCAGATCATCTCTACTCTGAACATAAGAAACCTCTTAACTTAACCGTCGCGTTAGGGCTACAGCCATTTAAGTTGGAGAACAATAAGCTATTCTGTGCGATATGCCACTACAAGGCTGTATGCTTAAGACAGCTTAGCAGACACACACAGAGTCATTTCTGGAGATACACCTGTGAAGCTTGCGGAAAATCCTACGCGACAAACACAGCGCTGCGTAGTCATATAAGATTCTCCCACATTGGCACCGAAAAGATATGCCGCAAATGTAAACGGACCTTTAGCTCAATAGAGGAGAGGCGAAAGCATTTGCTGGAGTCCCAAAGATGCTGGTCACACTTGTGCTGTGTTTGCGGAGAGAGGTTCATGTCCTGGCACGCCAAACAACTACATTTGACCGAGTGCCACGGAGTTGAAAAGAAAGTTTACGTGTGCCCTGAATGTGGACAAATTTTCCAAGAACGGAAGAAGTATCGGACGCATTTTAGGCTCAGTCACACTGATGATAACTACGTCTGCTCTTGCTGCGGCATGAAGTTCGTTACCAAAAAGAATTTGGAAGAACATAGAGTTTCTCATACAATGGAGAAGCTCTTTCCGTGTACGGTCTGCTCCAAATCGTTCCCGAGAAAGAAGAATTTGATTCAGCATATGTGGATACATATGGAACATAAGCGGTTTGAATGCAAACTTTGTAATAAAAAGTTCAATCAAAAAGTCAGTTGGAAGACGCATATGAAATCGTACCATCCCGAATTAGAGGATTTTGAGGGGAAAAATGATAATCTTAAAATTATGTTTTCCGTTTTAACAGAATAATATTGAGAAATTTATATTATAGTTATTGTATCATGTTATTATAGTTCAAAAGTATATTCAATGAGAGTAGTTTCGTTTTGGTAACTAGTCGTTGTAATCTAGGGTCAGTCTTGTTTTCTATTTATTATCTAGCGTGGTTTTTTAGTAACCCTTCATATACGTACGTATATCCACGCGAGACACAATGGCTTTTTAATTGTGTCTGTAATTACGGCATTCAACGGGTTAAGCAATTATTTTCTACGTCTAACGCCTTCTCCTACTTCGCGTCACTTTATTTAGGATACAAAATACTTTTTTATATATTCCTGTTTACAAAAGGCATTTATTTTAGTTGCAAATCAAAATGTGATTATTGTGGTGGACACAATTTAGGAGTTGGTTACGAGATAAGTTTACAATTTGCATTGTGTTTAGATCTAGATGAAAAATGAATGTGTGTGAATGCAAATCTTGCTTAAGTGTTTAAAATATTCATTTTATTTCGCTTAATTGAAAATGGACCAAAGCAACACACAGACGTTTACCTTCGACATCGACACCAAAATCAAATGTCATTTATTCAAACTTGGCTGAGAATTAGACCTTTTTGAACGTCAAAATTACATTAGATAGTCCCTCAAAACGCCCGCCCTTCACCAATTCCTAGTGCTTTAGCTAGGAAGAAAAAGAGGTGCAACAAACTCCCCAGGCTGCAACACAGCTGTCTTAATTTATAATAACTTAATTCTATACAATAATAAGCAATCTAATAACTTTATGAAACATGATATTATATTTGCCATGATCTCAGCTATACGCCATCATTTTCAAACACGCCATTATTGGGATCTATCTTGGGCCGTCTCCAGTAAGCAATTTTTATTTGACCTATATCACTAGTAGTAACATTGTGGAGTCCAGTATTAGCTTAGTACCGTAACGAACATACCACAACACAGGATAAGTGATGGGACGTTTCTTTTTGTTCTAGAACTAAATCCGATGTTCATCGCGCGACAGAACGCCAAAACGATGATAGAGTATACAACAGCTTACCCCTTCAAGCTGCCAGAATCTTCCATGGTTTGCGTGTACTGCTGTGATAGCTTCCCAGACCCCGCGAAGTTTAGGGAACACATGAATTTAGAGCATCAGGACTTCAAAGTACGAATGGCTTTTGTCCACGTCGCCGAAGCTTCCGTTAAAGTCGATTGCACTGACCTTAGATGTAGAATTTGCTTTGAAACTTTGTCTAATTTAGAACAAGCCGCAGACCATTTATTCAAAAAACATAACAAAAACATAAACCCAACACAAGACCTAGGCATGCACCCGTTCAAAATTTATAAGGATAAATATTCTTGCGCGATTTGTTCAGAGAAATTTTCAACTTTGGCGTTGTTGAGCAAACACACGCATACACACTTCGTGCAGTACACGTGTGATGCTTGTGGCAAGTCCTATGCGTCATTGACTTCTCTACACTGCCATCTTAGATACAACTGCGGCACAGAGTCCGATAAAAATAACAAAAATAGATGCAGAAAATGTAGGAAAAATTTCACCTCGGCGACTGAGCGAATGAACCACTTGGAAAAATCGCTGCGATGTCGCCAGCACGTATGTAATATCTGTGGTGAAAGGTTTACCACTTGGAATATGAAGCAGAATCATCTGAAAGAGACACATGATGTGCCCCAGAAGACCTATAATTGCCCGGAGTGTAATTTAGTTTTTAATAAACGGGATACCCTTCGGTTGCATTTCAAAACCACCCACACGAATGACTACGTTGAATGCTCTTACTGCGAGAGAAAGTTCGATACTGACAGGAATTTGAAAAAACACATCGTTATACATACAGGGGAGAGGAATTTTATTTGTCAAGTGTGTTCTAAGGCTTTTCCGAGGAAGTCTACTTTAGGGCAGCATATGTGGATACATAGTGAAGTGAAAAAACACGAGTGTAAGATTTGTGATAAGACGTTTAACCAGAGAGTGAGTTGGAGGACTCATATGAAGGCGAGGCATCCTGAAATGCGTGTCTTTTAGAAGGTAGTTCGATTTTTTTTTGATGTAAAATACGGATAAAAATTGACGTTTTTATCGGAATAGTCGACATAACATAACATCACGCCTGTAATCCAAAGGGTTAGGCAAAAGTGTACATATAGCACACCCACATTTCGCCAGTTATGTTTTAGTCCCATGTAATAGGGGCGTGTCTATTGCCATTAACCGCGCACAGTTCCAAACTCTGAACTGCTACTGACAAATTTCCTATGAAAAGCCGAATAACACTTTGCCGACCTGAGAATTAAACTTAGGACCTCTGGCGGCACAGCAGTAGCGGCTTGCGGCAGCCGAGGAATTGTAGACTCTTCCGGTTTCCATGCTTTTCTTTTCCACCTTTTATGCATACGAGTAAAAGTTTTTAGCGAAGCACAATGGGACTGTATACTAGTGAAATTAAGTAGCACTAACGCAAGAAAGTGACCAATGTCTCTTTTGTTCTAGAAATAAATCCGATGCACATCGCAAAAAGGAACGCCCAGACCGTTATACAATATATCACAGCATATCCGTTTAGGCTCCCGGAGAGTTCCATCGTATGCGTTTACTGCTGCGAAAGCTTTGACGAGCCCTCTCGCTTCAGGAAGCATATGGATGACGACCACGAAGTGGTCAACCCCAGAGTCGCATTCTCACACCTTCACGAAGGATATATTAAGGCCGATTGCACAGATATGCACTGCAGAATATGCCTTGAAACTTTCAACAAAATCGAAGACGCAGCCATTCACTTGAATAAAGTCCATAAACAAAGTATCGACCTAAATCACGATATAGGCCTCCAGCCTTTTAATATACAGAATGACAAGTTATCCTGTGCCGTTTGCCACGACAAATCGTCCAATATTCGGAGTTTGAGCCGACATATCCAGAAACACTTCTTTCAGTGCACCTGCGAACTATGCGGCAAATCTTTCGCGTCTTCTACCTCCTTGCAAAAACATCTCGAGTTCTCCTGTCCTTTTGTACCGAAACAGAGGAGATGTAGGAAGTGCAAAGTTGTTTTATACTCCACTGAAGATCAGAAGAGGCACTTTGAGGTGTCCAGACAGTGTCGACAGCACATATGCTCGGTTTGCGGTGACAGATTTAGCACGTGGAAGATAAAACGTAGTCATATGGAGCAAGCACACGGTATACCGAAAAAGGTCTATCCTTGTCCCGAATGCGGGCTCACTTTTAAGAAACCAAACAAATTCAGAGCTCATTTTAAAATAGTGCATACTAACGAACATTTTGACTGTCCGAGTTGCGATAGAAAATTCGATACGAAGTATGTTTTGGATAGGCATATGGTCGTTCATTCCAATGAGAGGTTATTCTGTTGTGATATTTGTTCTAAAACGTTTCCGAGGAAATCTACGCTGAGACAGCATATGTGGATACATAGCGAAGTTAAACGGTTCGAATGTAAGATGTGTGATAAGCAGTTCAATCAGAAAGTTAGTTGGAGAACTCATATGAAGTCGTACCATCCGGATTTAGGCGACTTTTAATTTGTATTGGTGGAAATATCCCCTTTAAATTAAAAAATCCGAGTTTTTTTCTTAAAATGTACACTATGACACATGGCTATCGCTTTTGTGCTCACCAGCTGGCGCCGCTGGCGAGTAAGGTCCTCAGATTCCGTATTATGACGGTTTAATGCCATCATGAATCCAGTGTAAGAGAGAGACGGGAGCTATTCATGACCGATTGCACTATCCCATTTTCGCTCTGGATTCATGATGGCATTAATACTTCGTATTACTGCCCCTGTACTTTCATTTGTTTTGCCAGAATGACTCTATACAACAATCATGAATCGTTAGTAAAAAATCGCGAAAAAAAACCCACAAACGATGAACGATCAGTGGCATTTGTGATTTCTAGAGACCTTACTCTACACTAGCGCCTCTGGCGATAAATTCAAGCGTGATAGGTCTCGTTTTAGGTACTTTCGTAATCAAGGGGTAGGTATATTTTAATATGAGCACAGCATCTAGGCTACAGATTTCTCTCAATCACGCTACAACCATCTGCCTCGCTCTTTCCTTCTTCAAAAGTTGGTTCTGTATTGAAATCCATCCGTCTTACGCTGTACAAGCATTACCCTCTTCTGCTTTGCCGCAGTCAGGTGAAAAATGCGTTATCGAATGATTTGAATTGTTGTGTGGTTATGGTTTTTCGAATATGAGTATGAATATGTGGCGGAAGAAAGCGTGAAATGGTTCTGACATAAAAACTTATGGCTAAGCACGGTTGACGGTGGTACGGGCGATTTTTCGAACGATTTTTTATGGCGCACTGGATTCCCAACTCTCGGTATTGAGCAGAGCATTGAGAATCTAACAGAGCGCTTCCCAGCTTCAAAAACATACTGTTGCTCTCGGCGCTAAGCTGTGCACGAAAAACAGTACTTTTAAACGCAATACAAAATTAAACCATATTTCAGGGGTTCGATATATCGATATTATAATCGATATTTGTTTTATAAACCTTGTGTGGTTTCTGTAAATGTTTCAAATCGCAACTTATTTGAAGGTCTATGCGGTAGGGTAGTTCACTATTTGTTTTATTAATTAAATAACCAGTCGGTACTCGATGCATTATTTGGGTTAGCAAAAGAGGTGTAATTGTAGACTCATAGATGTCTCCATTTGTTGGTCATTTCCTATTTGAACAGTATGAAGTCCAGCGTACTTGTATAATATACAAGGTCAGTGGTTAAGTACCTAGTACTTGTTGACAGGCCTACACTGTCCTTCCATACCTATTAAAACTGTAATTTGAAAATATTATAACAGCACATTATTTTTAAAAGAGTAACCGTGGAGTTTCTTGCCGGCTCTGCTCAATAGGAAACGACCAATTGGAACCGTGCACCTAGCTAGGTGCACGGTTTTCTGACGATCATAAGTGCCCATGTAGGTTTATGTGAAATAAAATATTTTGATGTTTGATTGATTTGGGTGCTGTACGAAAAATAACTAAAAATATTCCCTGTTTTTGTATTAATCATGTAAGTCTATTTCTTTGTTATTATGTTAATATCAAGCAATATTTTTTTCTTGTGTTATTTAAGATATTATAATTTCCTATATTTTATACGGATTGAACGGAAATTGAAGTATTTGTAAAATATTTAAAAAGTTTTTTTATTATAATTGGTAATTGGTCCTTATTTAGAGCGTGTTTGGATTTTGAGTAGCTTTTCAGGTTTTCTGAAAGCAAATCTGAAAGCTGTATATCATGAATCGTTTGTTGAGAGAGCTATTTTCTCTTCAGATAAGCTGAAATCTTCTATTGTTTCAATAAAAGTGGATTCTACAGCGTGTATCAAAACTTTCACTGTACGGCTATTGCCGTCATAATAATAAAACTTCTGTTGTGTCTCGTTTACGGAGCCAGTTTATTATTTTTTTTCAAAATGGCAGCCACGCATCAAACCTATATGTATAAATCGATAGCTGACATTGATGCTAATGGAAAATATAATGGGACCAAACCCCAGTTCTCCGGTTTTCTGTTTTCATTGACGTCAGCTATCGATTGATATGTTTCATGCGCGGCCGCCACTTGGAAAAAAAAATTGCGGACATGTAGGTATGCCACCAACCTTCAAATCCCTTTGAATCCTTTTACCTTTCTGATATATGATTCTATAAATCCTTTCGCCCAAATACGCTTTAAATAAACGATTGTATCCAAAATATCTGTTAAATGTTCGCATAGTTTAAATAATTAAAAACGTTGGTATATTTCGTTACTTGTTTTATAATATTTTGTAGTTAGGTATAGTATTTAATAAATTGATTACTATTTGATGTTTGGCTCTCATTTTCCTTCACTCCTCACATTTAACCTACGAATAAGTTCGAAATCTCCCGGAAATCCTTAGAATACCTATATCCCAATTACATTTAAAAAATAAACTCGCGTTACTTATTTGGTAGTAGGTAGGTCGACATCAAAAACAAACTAACACGAATTGACGTCCACGATTATCATTCCTTACTAATGACGAACCGAGCTGAAGCCGCGAAAGTTTGTGTTGTGTACAAACAAAACAATAATATGTTCACTTATCCCCTTAGTTAAGTATTTCTTACGATTCAACAGCATTTACCAGGAGCACACCAAAAATATGACCAAAGGCATTTGTCTGTTCTAGACGTGATGCGACCGTTGTCCATCGCGCGACGGAATGCAGAGACTATCGTCCTGAACTCCACGGTATACCCCTTCCGACTGCCGGACACAGCCCTCATGTGCGTATATTGCGGTGACAGTTACACCGACGCCACACTCTTTCGACAGCACATGAAGAAAGAACACTTCTCCTTCAAAGTCCGAACCGCCTTCGCTCATATTGCCTACGAGTGCTACCTCAAAATCGACTGCACAGAAATGGCCTGCCGAATCTGCTTTGAATCCTTCGCAAGAATCGACGATATTGCACGACATTTAAACGAAAGACATGATGCCAAAATCAATTTTGATTTCCAATTAGGGCTACATCCCTACAGATTTTTACAAGACAGACTCATGTGCGGGATATGTGATCTAAACTTTCCCTGTATGCGGCAGCTGAGTCGTCATATGTCGTGTCATTTCCTGAATTTCACGTGCGACACCTGCGGCAAGTCTTATACGACGAACAGCTCCTTGCAACACCATATCCGATTCACGCACATAACAGCAGCGAGAATATGCAGAAAATGCAAACAGCAGTTCGGTTCTTTAGAAGCTAAGAGAGAACACACAATCAATTCTCCCGGATGTTGGATGTATCAGTGTCTTGTGTGTCTGGAGCGATTCATGACATGGCCCGCCAAAGAACGACATTTAGTAATGGCCCATGGGCAATCCAAAAAGTCCTATTCTTGTTCCGAATGCAGTCAAAGCTTCACAACTAGAAATGCCTATAGAGGGCACTTTAATACAACCCACGCTGAAGTCAACTTCCCTTGCGCGCAATGCGGACGGAAATTCGCCTCTAAAAGATATTTAGAACAGCATATGCTAGTCCACACAGGCGTAAAAACGTTTCATTGTAATGTGTGCTCTAAATCTTTCCCGAGAAAGAAGAATCTTGTTCAGCATATGTGGACCCATAGTGATTGTAAGAGGTTTGAGTGCAGGTCTTGTAAAAAACAGTTCAATCAAAGGCATAGTTACAAGGCGCATATGAAAGGACATCATCCTGAGGTACCTGAAGATAAATGGGTGGTGTAGGGACTTTTAGCACAAGGTACAGCATGTGAAGAGTCTGAATACGCTTAAGGCTGCACGCACATCTGGGTAGGCCGCGCCGCATTGCTACAAACTTCCTTTCGTACGTTTCGTATGAACACCATCACACACAAAAAGCGGCCGGAACGTGCTTCTATCTTGTACTAGCTATCGGAAACCATGCCACTGGAACATACTACCGCGATAAAAAGTATCCTATGTCCTAAACTAGGTCATGTGTGCCAAATTTTATCGAAATCTGTTCAGCCATTAACCCGTGAAAAGACAGACGGATGGACATAGTTACTTTCGCATTTCGCGGATTGAAATGCAATGTGCTGCGGCGGCCCTATGCGCAATGTGTGCTTAGAGTTTTATGACAGTTCCGTATACCTACATCAAGATGAAATGGTTTCTTCATTTCATATCGAAGATCTAGCTGAATTTAGAATTCATCAATTAAGTTTCAATCTCAGAATTAATTAAAGTGGTCTCCAAAAGTTCGTTGACATTTTTCCACTTGAACTGTGATGCCACATTATGATTTAAAATAAAAAAAATAATCGGGTAGGTGCTCCTACGAGATTACTTGATGAGTCAAAGGTAGTTGAATTAGTCAATAAAAACGTTATAGCAGCTCAAACATTTGGATCACTAGAATTTTAAATCGTAATGTCGCAGGTGAAGTGAAATTATCAACTAACTTTTGGAGGCCACTGTAATTGAATTTGATATATTTTTATTTGATACCTAAAGTAAACCTCTCTGTTGTACTTGTATAGTCTGCACCCTAATTGCGTAACGAGAGTGCGTTACGCAATTAGGGTCACAATCCTTCATTTTGAAGGATATAGCTAATCCATTGCTTCTTATCTTCGAAAAATTTGTCTGCTCAACAACGTAAATAACGCAATGGATGATGTAGAACTGTCAAAATAAAAGCCATTACTACTGATTGTGTAATGCTATTACCCCGCAGAACGTCATTTTAAATATCTATTTGATTTAAAATAGATTCGATAGCTTTCGAAGATCTAACTACTCTACTAATTAAAAACGTTTTAGATATAATAATTTTACTTATAAATTAGTATTAGATTCTATAAGGTATATGAGAAATTCCGCGAGTTAAAATTGTTAGCGGACCAATTTTTGTCTATTAATATGTGTATCTGAAGGAGTTTTTCTGAATATTTGATAGTAATTTTTTTCTCAACAACTGTAAGCCTAAAAGGTCACAGTCTAGTCACCAAAGGAGATAAGTAACCAGGGTCGTCGGATATAGTTGAAGTTTAGTAAGAAACCGATGGATGATTTCGAATGAAATTTAATTTGATAGATGAACTGTTTGTTTTCTATTCATTACATTAAATTTTATTCGAAAACATCAATCGCTGCATCGGTTTCTTACAAAACTTCAACTATATCCGACGGTGGTTACTTATGTCTTTTGGTGACTGTACTTACATCATCATTATAAACAACTTTTAAATGAAGCAACCCAGAAATCGCAAAAAAAAAACATCCGTTTCGTTTGTGTCGGGATACGCGAACATAAATCTATGAAGTAGCTGATTCTTTTTTCGCGATTTCAAGAATGACACATTTGAATAATAGACAGCCTGCAATATTAATAATAATATTATAAATTGGTTATCAAGTAAATTGAATGTTCAACTATATTTTGTTTAAGTAAACTGTTGTTTTGTTTTAAAATATTAAACTTGAGTTAGATGCAATTGGTTGTTTTTGTGATGGGGGCTTGTGGCTTGTGGCTAAGTAATAACAGCCGCACGGGTCGATCGATCAGGTTAAGCTACGCTTGCCACGGTTGGTCCGTGGATGGGTGACCATTTTCACATACCAAGACCCCTCCGTGCCTCGGAAAGCACGTTAAGCCGTTGGTCCCGGCTGTCATTCGTGGATCTTTGACAGTCGTTACGGGTCGTCAGTAGCCCGAAAGTCTGACAACCAGTCTTACCAAGGGGTATCGTATTACCCAGTAACTGGGTTGTGGAGGTCAGATAGGCAGTCGCTGCATGTAAAATACTGGTATTCAGCTGCATCCGGTTAGACTGGAAGCCGACCCCAACATAGTTGGGAAAAGGCTAGGCAGATGATGATGGTTGTTTTTGTGATATCAATAATCTGACCACTTTAAAAAAAAACTTCTATTTTGAGATATCGGGTAAAGTTAAATAGATACGCGTCTAGTATACCTTGCCCTTTGATACCTACTACCTATCAATCTACCTTTTTTTTTTTTTTGCATCATTCTACCTAGCGTTTTCCCAACTATGTTCGGTACAGCTTCCAGTCTAACCGGATACATCTGAATACCAGTATTTTACATAGAGCGACTGCCTATCTGACCTTCACAACCCATTCACTGGGTAACTGTATACACATATAAAACCGTTTTATTTTGACCCGTACTTCACAACAAAAACTAGTCCTGTTTTCGTTAAAAGAAATAAGTGAGCCGACCAGTCACCGCGATATTTTCTTTTTGTTTCTAGAACCACATTTATGGGCGAAAGAGAACGCGGAGATTGTGTTGCAATATTCAACCCTGTATCCATTCAGATTGCGGGGGAAAGCTATCACTTGCGTCTACTGCTGCGAAGGCTATGAGGACCCTACGCATTTCAGAAGACACTTCGACGTCCACCACCAAGAGTTCACTATCGGTACCGCATTCCACCACATGAGTAGCTTAAAAGAATATCTCAAAGTCGATATTTGCAACCTAAAATGCAGACTGTGTTCGCAACCCTGTGAGAAAATTGATGATGTCGCTCAGCACTTGAAGGAGTCACACTCGGATGTTGCAAAGAAATTAAACCTCGAATTTGATGTGGGTTTGCAACCTTACAAGTTGGTCAACAACAATTATTGCTGCTACCACTGCGGCAAAAAAATGCCCACTCTAATCAAGCTATGTCGTCACACGATCTTGCATTATCAACGGTTCACTTGCGACACGTGTGGCCGCAACTACCTCTCACATGAGGCTTTAAAATACCACATTAAATGCATCCACGCAGTTACGAAACACGTGTGTAGGAAGTGCTGGACAGAATATCCCACACTGGAGCAAAAGAAGGCACATGTAAGGGCATCAAAACCTTGCTGGACTTTCTGCTGCATAGTCTGCGGCGACAGATTCCAATCCTGGGAACATAAGCAGAAACACTTACAAGCAGAACATGGCTACGAAAAGATTGTCTACAACTGTCCTGATTGTGAAGAAAAATTCACATCCAGAAAGTATTTTTATATGCATTATAAGCTCGCACATACTGATGAAGGATTCCAGTGCGCTTGCTGTGGACTCAAGTTTAATACACAGAAAAGGTTAGATGATCACTCTCGCGGACACACAGGAGAGAAACAGTTTATGTGCACTATTTGCTCCAAGAGTTTCATGAGACAGAACAGTTTGAAGCAGCATATGTGGATCCACAGTGACAACAAGAGATTTATCTGTATTTTGTGTGATAAGCAGTTTGCACAAAAAGTTAGCTTGAAAACTCATATGAAGACCACTCATCCTGATGTTACGATTGATGTTTAAGGCTTACGCAGATTTAGGCGGGCCCAATGCAACACAAAAATCCTTGTACGTCACTTTCGTACTTATTTTGTATGAAACATCGCACACTAGTCACTGTAGGCGGGCCGCACCGACCTTTTTTATATTGCTAAACGATGCAATGCGTTCCGATGCGGCTGTAATGTGCGCATTTAATGTTTTTGATGTCAGTTTTTTCGAGTAGAAATAAATGTTTGTATACCAAAATACATGTGTATTTTTTTTTTCGAATTCCTAACTACCGTCCCACAAAAATAAGGCAAATTAAAAAGGTACTCAGTCTTTGTGTTTGGTCATGTTAGTTCGTTGTTTTAAAATTAATTAATAAACTTTTCGCTACGGTATGACACTGACCATTTTCTTTTTTGTTTTTAGGGTCCACATTGGAAATTCACGGACGTAGTGAGACAGAGAATGAAACAAAAAAGAAAATAGTCCTTGTTTACCAGACGCCGCAAAGGCGCAACGCTGAAATTATACTAACTTATTCAACCGCGTATCCGTTCAAAACTCGCTTTAGTCAAATTCTCTGCTCTTACTGCCACGAAGAATTTAACACCCTTACAGATCTCAGATACCACATGAAAACAGAGCATATCAATTCAGGTTTCAAAAATGTCTTCTACAGAGCAAGGGACAATTTAATCAAAATCGATATAACAAATCTAGAATGTAAAATTTGCGCTGAAGAAATCCAAGATGTAGACGGTCTTATGAGTCATTTGTATAGGGAGCACAGTAAGCCTGTGAAGTTCAACGCTCGATACGGTGTCCTACCTTATAAGCAAAACTCTGATAGCCATTGGACTTGTGTTTACTGTAACAAAGTCTTTATATCATTCATTGCCTTCAATCGACACATTGTTACCCATTTCATGAATTATAGTTGTGACAAATGCGGTACGACCTTCGTCTCAGATTACGCCTTGAAAGACCATCATCGACAAGTCAAGTGCTTCCGAACGGCTTACAAGGCAAGAAATGGAAGAGTCTTAAAACCTAGATCGAATGCCGAAATAATTCTGCAGTGTTCTACAGCTAGTCCTTTCAGGACATGGAAAAGTAACTTCAATTGTGTGTTCTGTAGGGTCCAAAGTAGCGATCCAAGCGGTCTTCGTATGCATGTTATTACGATACACGCGAATTATGACGTCAAAGCTGCCTTCTATAAGAAATTAGGGAAAGATTTCCTCAATGTTGATATTACCGATCTTCAGTGTAAACTATGCTTCATGCCTATTGACTCTTTCGACAGTTTGATTTACCATCTTAAGAATGATCATCAACAACCGATTAACACAGACGCACAGATCGGGGTCCTACCATTTAGGCTAAACGATGGCTCAATATGGAAATGCACTATATGTCCGAACGAGTTCAAAGATTTCGTCTCCCTTAAGAAACATACCTCGGAACACTTCCAAAACTACGTTTGTGACACTTGTGGTGAAGGTTTCATTACTGAATCTGCAATGATAGCTCACACAAAAATACCACACGAGAATAAATATAACTGCAGCCGATGTATCGCCACATTTTCCTCGCTAGATGAAAGGAATCTGCACGTGAAAACACAGCACACATCATTGCCATACGTCTGTGTGTATTGCAAGGATAAACCACGCTTCGCAAACTGGGAGGTTCGCAAAAAACATTTGATGGCTGTTCATAACTATAAAACAGGAGCTGATAAGTACGATTGTACGACATGCCAAAAGTCTTTCAAGACGAGATCGGGGAAGTACAACCATATGGCGAGAGTACATCGAATAAAAAAAGATACAGAACTTAGCTACCCATGCCCAAGTTGCCCGAAGGCTTTTACGACAAAACTGTTCTTGGACAAACATGTGGCCAAAAAGCATTTTGATGTTTGAAGTTTCCAAGGTAGTTTTCCTCATTAATTAACGAACATTTTCATTAACATAGACTATTATTTATATTTCCACATAAAGATCTCTAGAAGCATAAAATGACCAATCGATGTAAGCCGGGATGCCATTCTTCCTCCGAAGACAGAAGCTGTACTAGAATATAATAATGATGAAAATTCTTTTCTTTTTTAGGGTCCACAAAGGATATTGACGGACTTGAAAGTAAACCGAAACAAAGATTGTTTGAAAGGTCCGTTGGACAGAACCCGCAAAGGCAAAACGCTGTTCTTGTCCTAAAACATTCGACAGCGTTTCCTTTTAAGACTCGTTTTAATAGGATCGTCTGTTCGTACTGCCATGACGAGTTTGAGCCAATGGCCGCGTTGAGAGAACACATGAAATCCGACCATTCCAGTGCTGACTACAACAGCGCTTTCTATAAAGTCTACGATGCCTTAAAAGTTGAAATTACTGATCTTAAATGTACCATGTGTTCCCAAGAACTTCCGAATATAGACAGTTTCATGAACCACATTTCTCGAGACCACAAAATCAAAGTCAACTTTGACGTGCCTTTCGGAGTACTACCCTATAGACAAGCACCTTCGGGAAGATGGACGTGTCTCGAATGTGATAAAACGTTTCCTAAATTCTCACAAATCAACGTCCATTTGAGGACACATATGAAGATTTTTACTTGCGATAAGTGTGGAGCCACGTTTTTGTCAGATCATGGCCTGAGGCAACACGAGCGTAACTTTAAATGCTACAAGTCTTCCTACAACCCTCGGTTTGGAAAAGCCTTGAAATATAAAAGCAATACTGAGATTATTCTAGAATGTTCAACTGCGTGTCCCTTTAGAACTTGGGGCCAGAATTTCAACTGCGTCTTCTGTCGGGTTCAATCAAACGACCCGATCGGTCTGAGAGCTCATATGGCGTCTCGTCACGCGAATTTCGATATACAGCTAGTGTTCAGTAGGAAAATACGGAAGGAATTTTTGAAGGTTGACATAACAGACCTGCAATGCAAACTTTGTTTTATACCGATCGATACCTTAGACGAGTTGGTGATACATTTGAAGAATGATCATAAACAGCCTCTGAACGCTGATGTTCAACCAGGAGTGCTTCCATTTAAACTCAACGATGGTTCGAACTGGAAATGTGCCATATGCAAGATACAGTTCTCGGACTTCATATCTTTAAAGAAACATACAGCCGAACACTATCAGAATTACGTCTGCGATACTTGTGGTGAAGGATTCATAACAGAATCTGCATTAAAAGCCCATACAAAGATACCCCACGACAACAAATACACTTGCAGTCGTTGTGTGGCTACATTCACTACGTTAGAAGAACGCAACATTCACATCAAAACCCAGCATACGACACTACCTTACATGTGCGTTTATTGCAAAGAAAAGCCGAGGTTTGCGACCTGGGAGCTCAGAAAGAGACACCTCATGGAGTTTCATAATTATAAACCTGGGGCTGAAATGTATGAGTGTACGACTTGTCATATGACTTTCAAGACCCGTTCGCAGAAGTACCACCATAATGTCAAAGCTCATAGGACGAAGAAAGAGACAGAGTATAGTTATCCTTGTGGTAGCTGTTCTAGAGCATTCGCTTCTAAGTTGTCTTTGGATAAGCATATCGCAAAAAAGCATTTCCATGTATGATATTACTAGATTCTTCCATTAAGACTCTTATTTCAATTTTAATCGAATAGTTTTGACTGATTTTTATCCTTATTGAGATTTTTTAATGTCTCCAACGGTTGTTTTTATTCGATGCAATATTTACAAATGTATGCAATAGAGTAATGTATTTCTCAGAAAGGGTACATGATTTATGTTAAGAAACAAGTATATGGCTCATTATATATTATTTAATTACAATTTCCAAGTCCAATGATATGACTGGCTTAGGAAAACGTAGATACCGGAATTGAATTATAATGTAACTAAATTATCCTATGCTCCAAACGTTGCATTTAAAACTACGATAGATGGCGCTATAGTAAAATTTTAATGTCCAGTTTTGAGGGTAGTTTCGGTAGCGTAACACGTCATCTGTCGGTAATCTAAGTAAACTTTAGGATCTCATAAAGAGGGTTGTATTCAAAAGTGTGACGAAAAAAACGCAACGAACATGATACGCGAAGATGCTCTCTAATGCAACAATGTTAAAGCTCAAAATGAAGAGCTACGCAGAAATATGCTGAAAATGGCTAATTTTGTTTATATAATGTGAACTGTTTTGTCCTTAGTCATAAAAACTTTGCATTTATAAAAACTTGACACTGGCATCCTTGTCACTTTAATTTAAATGAAGTGGAGGGTCCATAATTAATAACACAATCTGCAACCCAAAATTATCACTGAAGGCTTTTTGTCCAACGGGAAGTCACCGAGAGCGAGATGACGGAGCCGTAATAGCGATACTTTACATTACATGACATTAATTTACTATGGCCGCGTGTCCACAGCGCGACCGTCACCCGAGTGCCGTTATCCGGCCGCCGAAGGTTCAAGTAGTATGTGCCTGCAATACAAAATACGTTTGATCTTGTCCACACACTGCCGGTGTACTGAACGTGTTGCCCGGTTTTTATTTTGTCCATCAAAACTAGTAGACCAAACTCGGTGGCCATTAGCTATCAAGAGGCTAAGCCGCCGAGTTTGGTCGGTGGACACACGATCGCCGTCGCTAGGACGTCACTTCAGTTTGAATAATCTACGGTGGACAAACGGGGCTAAACCTACGGTTTCTAGAAGAGCGGTGACCGCTACATGTTACTGTAATGTCTTAATACAGAGCGTTTTATGACACCTTAATGTCAAATACTGGTGAAAATGACAGAATTTCATGACGTCCATTATAAGTATGACTGTAACGTTCTTCTAGGATACCGTAGCTTAACGCGGTGCGTCGATTAAAGCTTTAACTAGTTTCTGTCTCCACGTCTTCCAAGTTGGATATGCTGAGATGCTCATATACAATTTTACAGTTTACCATCTCCTATCATCACTCCTTAAAAATGTCTTCCAATTACTGCATTACTACATCCATTTTTCTTCAATAATATTTTACGACGATAGTATCGCGAATTCTCAATAAAATTAAAGTATCTATTTTCAGCGTAATTCTCAAATGTATTCTAGATATTACGTAGTGATTACGTATGTAATTTATTTTTAGTTTAAATATTATAAAACTATGAAGTAAAGTTTAAGACGTAAGCAATAAGTCCAATAAAGAGATTATAGTTTATATTGTTTTTTATTACAATTTTATAGACATTTATTCTTGAACTAAAGTTTGAATTTTTCTCGTGTGAGTTCGACCTAAACATGAAAAACTCACACCATTCACTTCCAGAAAAACACACACTCAAACCAACACCATTGCAAATGGTGAAAAAATCAGGCATGCTTTTTAATGAACCCCAAACAACGTTACCATTAACCTGTGACAAGCTGTAATAAAACAGAATCGGAAAATTCAAGAATGGAGGAAAGTGGACACGGAAACGTTACGAAGAAATTGACGAAAATTTTCTATTTTTAGGACAGCGCTGGCAAACGAGCGAACAAATCGAAGGCGATTACGAAATAGAAAAGTTACCCAAGCCGAAATATACCCGAAGTGCTAGAGCCGAAGCCAGGATTATCACCAAGAGTAACGCTTCAGCCATCCTTGAGTGTTGGGCCCTCCTGCCTTTCAGATGGAAGAAAAACAGATTCAAATGTGCCTACTGCGAGGATAACTTTACAGATTGCTCTGAGCTCAGAGACCATGTCAGAATCTGCTCACAAAGTCATAGCATCAAGGATATCTATAGCAAGTTCAAAGAAATGCCTCTTATCAACGTTGATATAACTGAGGCTGTATGTTCCTTGTGTGCTCTGCCACTGACGAATGCCACTCAAATAAGAGAACATGTCATTGATCATGGCTTACAATTCGACCCGTATCATCCTGATGGTGTACTACCGTTTTGTTTAGACAAACAGTCCTGGCGATGTGTGATATGCCCCGAAAAATTCAACAACTTTTTGAAACTGTACGAGCATATGAACATTCACTACCAACATTATATATGTGCAACTTGTGGGAAAGGATTCATGACTGCACCTCGACTGAGAAAACACTTAGAAGTCCATGTCTCTGGGTCGTTTCCTTGCAATAAATGTGGCCGAATCTTTATAATGAGAGCAGCAAGGGACTCCCATAAAGCCTCCGTTCACCCTAAAGCGCCGAGATACGAATGTCCCCACTGCAATATCAGATTTGACAATTATTACGAAAGGATTGGTCATATGAAAAACGCTCACAGCGAGCGAGAGGTGTTCTACAACTGTGCTCACTGCGAGATGTCTTTCAAAACCAGCGGGAAACGCGCCATTCATGTCCGGACAGTCCATTTCCCTCCACAATTGAACTACGGCTGCAGTTATTGCGAATGGCAATTTAAGACTAATTACGAGTTGAAAAGACACATGGTTCGTCATACAGGGGAGAAGAATTTCCATTGTTCTGTGTGCGGGAAATCTTTTCCGAGAAACAGGGCGTTGACTACGCATTTGAAGACCCATCAGGATGTGAACGGCAAATGGCGCGGGCCTGTATTTAAGCAGAGAACGCAAAGGCTACCTTCGATTGACCCGCATGATTTGACTGATTTAGTTCCTACTGATATTAAGATTTAGTAAAGACTGTGTTAGTTCTACTTACGTTACTATTTGCAGTATTATTTTATTGAATAAACTTTTAAAACTTATTCAGATATGTTTTTTTTTGTTGTGATTATTGATTACTGTGGGCAAAGTATGTAAGTGGGGTATTTCATGAAACTTGTATTTATTTTTTGTTTCCGAGAAACGAAAAAAAATTAATCATAACTATACTATAGTAGGTACTCATATAACCCATTTTTAAGCAAAACACCACAATGTACACTTAGCAACCATACATACCTGTTAAACTAAAATCGACAGAGATTTATTCTAAATATTTATCTATAAACACCTATGAACCCATTGGCCTTACCTAGGTATCGACTGAAAGCTAAATACTCAGTAGAAACTTACGTACACGTGCAGGATACATACCTAATAAGATTCCAACAAGTATAATAACATATGTAGCTTTAGCACCAAATGCATGATCCGGGGAGCTGGTACTGGTACTTCGACAAATTAACAAAATAACGTAGTGTTTCTTGATTTTAGGTTCCGCTAAAGAAGCGGAGGGAAAGCTAGGTGTTAGACGCATTAGGAAGTGGAAGGAAAACGTTAGCGATCGCCAGATGCGAAGACGAAGACGGGCCAACAACCAGCTCCCCGAAGAATCAGAGAAAAGAATATCCAAAACCATGATGCGTCGTAACGCCATGATACTTCTAGAATGTTCAACAGCCTGGGCCTTTCGATGGTTCCATAGCGCTTTTTATTGCTCATACTGCGACGCTAAGTTCGTCGATGTACCTGTACTTCGCTCACATGTCAAAGCTAACCATCTTAACGAGTTACCCACTGACAGAATCTTCTCTAAGTTAAAAGAAAATAATATGGTTAAAGTAGATGTAGCTGAGCTTAGCTGTAGGCTGTGTAGCAGGCTTCTAAATAGCATTGACGCTTTAAAAGACCATCTATTGATACACGGCAAGACTTTGAACGTAGAATACAGTGATGGAGTTCTTCCCTTCAAGTTGGATGAAGAAGGCTTCACCTGCCAGCTGTGCTTCGCCCAATTCCAGACTTTCGCTAAAATGAACGAGCATATGAATACACACTTTCAAAATTACATTTGTGATTCTTGTGGAAAAGCTTTTGTTTCCAAATCTAGGTTTCGAAAACACGTACAGTCACACGAAAAGGGCAGCTTTCCATGTGGGGAATGTGGTGAAGTATTAGAAACGCGAGCGTCACGGATGTGTCACATAATGCGAATTCATAGAAAAGGCGTTCGCTACGCTTGCCCGAGATGTCCCGAGGTCTTTACAACCTACCATACGAGAGCAAAACATTTAGTAGAAACACACGCCCAACAGAGAAAAGAATACTATTGTAATGCTTGCGACAAATCTTTTGAAACGAGTTCCAAGAGAGCAGGCCACATCCGCGTAACTCATGCGAATGTAGAAAAACGACACTTCTGCCCAAATTGCCCTTCAATATTTGTTAGCAAATCGAAATTGCTGCGGCATGCCAGAACACATAGAATGAAATACGACTGATTTCCGGAGATTACAAACGTATGTTTCTATTTTTAGGAGCGATAGAAGAAAAAGAAATGGCAGCAGGAAATTCCTCTAAAATCGTTTGGAAGAGAAAACGACGAATTAAAGAAGACGCAGCAAATGCAGCTGTTATAATAAAACACTCGAATGCAGTAGTATTCAGATTGCATAGAGGCAAATTCATGTGCGCTTACTGCCCAAAAATATGTTTAAACGTATCGGAAATTCGAAAGCATTCAGTTATTCATGGGAAGCTCGAAATATTCGAGAACCCTGCTGTTAGAAACTCGTTCCCTCTTCGAATTGATATCACAGAATTAGCATGTAGTTTATGCGGCGAAAGTGTACAAAATATAGATTATTTAAAGGCACATTTAGCAGAGAAGCATTCAAAGAGTATTGACCCAGATTTTTCGGATGGGGTCATACCTTTCGTTTTAACTGGCAAAGAATACAGATGTGTCCATTGCAGCTTAGTATGCGAAGGGTTCAGGACTTTATTTACGCACATGAACCAACATTACCAAAGCTATGTCTGTCCTACATGCGGCAAAGGATTTTCGGGATGCAACAAGCTTCGTAGTCACCTCGTCACCCACGACTTTGGAAAATTCAATTGCCAAAAATGCGATTCTATATTCTCTAATAGAGCAGCGAAGAACAGGCACTTGGTCACAGCTCATGGAAGAAAAGATAGATATAGGTGTCCAGTTTGTGATCAGCATTTTAGTCACTACCGTTCAAGACTGAGGCATTTAGATAAGGCGCATGGGGCAGAAAGTGGAGTATAGATATAGTTTTTGGTCCACTGTGCTTGAAACAGAGATAATTTAAATCATTCCTATTATAAGTTAGGTTAATTTAAGTAAGAACAGTAAGACGATATGATTTACTGCCCAATTTAATATGAATAAGATAATGAAAATCTCATTGCCTGATTACCTCAAATTTTAGATCGCTGACAACTTTTTCATCAAATTATGATTCGTGCCACACGAGTTTAAGGTACTGTTTTTCACCGTAGACATAAAATTATTGGATAATAAATAATATCTTTAAACTTGTTAACATCTAGTTAAGTCCATTAGCTTAAACTGATAGACACCACCCCTCTTCCTCCGATTTCCGGCTATCTCATTTATTTTCATACATCTCTTCAGTTACATTTCTCAGACAGCAAACTGCTCATCCAATGTGACAATATACTGCGCTTCATAGTGATTTTTCTTTTTGTTTTTAGGGCCCGTCGAACTCAAAGTAAAATGGACGCCGACACGCAAGTATAACGATCATAGAGATAATGCCGCTATCATTCTCGAAAGTTCCAACGCTTGCCCGTTTAGGTGGAGACGGGGGGCCTTCACTTGCGCGTACTGCCCGCTCTCCTTCGGAGATTTCAGTGGTGTCAAGGAACATAGCGTACAACACCCTAACAAGATCGAAGCCCTCCGTAAGGCACGACCGTTTTCAAACGTCAAAATGGAAGTGACAGAGTTACGATGCGAATTATGTCTCATGCGAATGACGGGCTTAGATCATCTATGCGACCATTTACTCCAAAATCATAACAAACCAATCATCAATAAACATGGTATAGGAGTCACGCCTTACTATCTGGTCGGGAAGGAATACAAGTGCACTCATTGTGAGGAAACATTTGTTCTTTTCTCCAAATTGAACTCCCATTTGAACACGCACTATCCAAATTGCATCTGTTTTCAATGTGGTAAAGCATTCTCGACCGTTCACAGGTTGAAATCTCATTTACTTGTCCACGATTCGGAACCCGCAGCCCAATTTAAATGCACTAAATGCGACCAAGTTTTCGCCACACGCGTCTTGAGAAATAATCATACAACCCAAAAGCATGGCCCAGAATTCCGATATAGGTGTCCTTACTGCAAAGATACTTTCAAAAGTTACGCTGACAGAGGAAGGCATTTGAAAGCGTCCCACGACAAAAAAATCGAGTACCCCTGCAATTTGTGTCCAGCTATTTTCGCCATGTGTAATCAGAGGACAAAACATATAAAACAAGTTCATATGGGAATTAAGTCATTCGCGTGCACTTTCTGCTCGTACAAATTCGTGACTGCTGCTCAGTTAAGGAGTCATATGATTAAGCATGGAGGGGAGAGGAAATATCAATGTGAGGTGTGCAAGAAAGCGTATGCTAGGACCAAGACTTTACGGGAGCATATGAGGATACACAATAATGATAAGAGATTTGTTTGTCAGTTCTGTAATGCTGCGTATGTTCAGAAATGTAGTTTGCAAAGTCATTTGAGGACGCACCATCCTACACGCCTTTGAAAACGATAAATATATCTAATCTGTATTAGCAAATGCCAATTTTATGATTTGAATCTTCACGGGTAAAGATTCAGCATTGTCATTGCAATGCAAATTTTAGTTTTTAGGTCCAATTTAATGTTTTGTGAATATCCGAGTATTTTTATTGTTGTACCTACTCGTATTGTTTGTATTTTGTACATAATATTATATATATAAATAAATAATATTGTTATGAAATAAAATAATTGATGTTGTATGAAATTCTGTTCTGAATAAATAAAGATTTAATTATTTGAATGGTATTTGTTTTTTTTTTAGTAACTACATTACAAACTGTGCCTACCTATAATTGACTTAAGTTTGACAATACATGATTTCATAGGGCCGTTATATCAAGTTAAATAATATTATTACTAAGTATCATCATCATCTGCCTAGCTCTATTCAAACCAGATACATCTGAATACCAGTACTCATGGTGCGATTGCCTATCTGACCTCCACAACCCAGTTACTGGGTAATACGATACCCCCTCGTAAGATTGGTTACCAGTCTTTCGAGCTTCTGACGACCCGTAACGACCGTCAAATATCCACGAATGACAACTGGGACCAACAGCTTAACGTGCTTTCTGAGTCTAGGTACGTAAAGATGGTCACCCATCCATTTACCAACCGCGGCAAGCGTACTTTACCTAATCGATTGACACGTGCGGCTGTTATTATTTAGCCACCAGCATATAAACACACATTATTACTAAGCATGTTCAACCCAATAACCGATATGATTTATATAAATAGTAAAACATGATATGAGAATATCATCAGTATAACAAAAAATGCCTAAGTAGCTGTAGTACGAAATATTTAAAGGATAACAAAATGGAATGAACATGAAGAGCCTATATCGGAATTTTTCTATTTTTAGGAAGAAAATGTGAAGAAACAGTGATAAAGCTGGAAGTGGAATCTGATACTGAAAATAACAGAGCCCCAATAATCTCTACAGCACGAGAGGGCTACCAGAGACGGGCTATCTTCAGAAATAATATTGCCATCATCATGGAATCGTGCACCGCTTACCCTTTCAAGTATAGAAAAGGAACATATCTATGTTTCTTCTGTAAAAACACTTTCCTAGAACCAGAGAAGTTGAGAGAACACAACCAACTTCAACACTCCGAAGTAAAAACTTTATTAAAACCCAGAAAATATGAACCCCTAAAAATGGACTTCGCAACGACCATTTGCAAAATGTGCGGCACGGAAATTGGTGATTATGCTGAACTCAAAATCCACCTGACTGTCGAACATGGCAAGATTATAGACTGCACTTACGGAGATAGCGTGCTTCCATACAAGCTGAGCAAAGAAGAACACAGCTGTCAGATCTGTGGGAAAACATACGAAATGTTTCTGAGCCTACACAAGCATATGAATGATCATTACGAACATTTTATTTGTGAAACTTGTGGGAAGAGATTTGCGACTTCTCAGCGAATGGTGAACCATGCTAGGACTCATGAGAGAGGAGACTTCCCTTGCAAACGATGTACAGAAACATTCCCTTCTTACGCTTCGTTATACGCTCACAACGCTAAAATCCATAGGTCTAATAAGAGATACAAGTGTCCTATATGCGACGAGAAATTCGCCTCATACAAGCATAGACTGAAACATTTAAATACCATACACGGAGAGAAGACTGCTCTCTTTCCCTGTCCGTCATGTCCAAGAGTGTTCGACTTATGCAGCCGAAGAACATCACACATACGCTTCCAGCATTTGCAAGAACGAAATCATGTATGTTCAATTTGTGGAATGAAGTTTTTCACGAACTATGAGTTGCAGGAGCATTCTATCAAGCATGGTGGGGAGAGGATCTATCAATGTGATGTTTGTAAGAAATCTTACGCGAGGTTAAAGACTTTGAGGGAGCACATGCGGATACATAATAATGATCGACGGTTTATTTGCCCAGTTTGCGGACAGTCCTTCATTCAAAACTGTAGCTTAAAGCAACATATGAGGGTTCATCATCCTGCTCATTTGAAAAATGTGTTTTAGAATGAATAAATTATGTATCATATTTCTGACGTTTTGGTTTTAATTTTCTACCTTATACTGTTTTCTTTCTATGTAGATAGCTCATTCATATTAAAAAGGTTTCTAGGTTAATCTATATCTAAGTAAAGCTAAGTGGCTTAGCCAGCCCGGTTTAAAAAAATACTACGATTATAGGAGGATCAGCAAAAGTGATATTTTTACGCACTGACGATGACACCCGGATTCTTTGTGCAAAAACGGATAGTTGGATTTAGTTACTTATAGCTACTGTACGATTGGACAATAAACATTGTTTATACATACATAACCTCACGCATTCTTCCCACGGGGGTAGGCAGGCAATTTTCGTTTAAACATACCTACCTATAAATAAGCAATGAATAAACATACTTCACAAAAAGTGTTATACTTATAATATTAAAGCATGTCCTGGGTATATTCGGTGAAGCATAATTGGAAGTAAACAGCATGAAAACCATTACAAAGAAGATAACACAGCTCATTTCTCATTTTTAGGTGACGAACTATCTGACGAAGAATTCCATATAGAAAATAGAGCTGAAATCAAGGCACGGATCGCAGAACGAAAGAAAAAGTTTACCGATGGAATAAAAGCTAGGATAAGGCACGCTATCATACTGCTGGAATCATCGAAAATTTGCCCCTTCAAGTGGATGAAAAATCTATATATTTGCTTATATTGCCATCAACAGTTCTCTGACCCTGCAACATTAAGGAACCATAACATAGAACACGGTTTGCTGACGACCTCGCAAGTCAAATACGCTTTGTCGAAACTGAAGAAATACGAATTAGTCAAAGTAGATATAACCGATGTCGGTTGCAAGCTCTGCGATGATCTGATCCCAGACTTTCCCTCCCTAAAATGGCATCTGCTAGAAAAGCATAAGAAAAATTTAGATCCGAAAGCTGGCGATGGTGTCCTTCCGTTCAAAGTTACAATCAACGAATTCCCATGCGCGCTTTGTATGGAAAAATACACAGAGTTCAAGTCTCTTAACCACCATATGAACGTTCATTTCCAAAATTTCATTTGCGAGCAATGTGGCACTGGTTTTATTACTCCAGAACGTTTGAGGACTCACGCGTTCTCACACGAAACTGGGTCGTTTCCCTGCGACAATTGCGACAAAGTATTCAGGTCTACTAACGCTAAAAACGAACATTACGCTACCGTACATATGAAAGTAAAACGCCACAGATGTCCACATTGTGCTGAAGCGTTTAGAAATTACTTTCAGCGAAATAAACATATTTCCACCGTCCACGGTATGAAGTTAAAAGAATTCAAGTGCACTATGTGTCCTAAAGTTTTCACTATCAGTGGTAAACTCGGTGTACATGTGAGGACTGTTCATCTAAAATTAAAAAGATTTTCCTGTGATGTTTGCGAATGGAAGTTTTATTCCAAATCTGAGTTAAAAGATCACATGGTGAAGCACGGAGGGGAAAGGAAGTACCAATGCAGTGTCTGCAAGAAGGCTTATGCGAGAAAATACACCCTTCGAGAGCATATGAGAATACATGAGAATGATCGTCGTTTCGTTTGTACGATCTGTGGAAGATCTTTTATCCAGAATTGTAGTTTGAAGCATCATACGAAGATACATCATCCTAACGCAGGACAGCTTGATAAAGATGCGTTTGCCTCGTGATTTATGTTTTCTGTTTCTTTAATAGCTTCCGTGTGAAGACTGATTTCGTCGATAGTTCGATACCTCCTTTTATGTATCATCATTTTTGTCCAAAGCAAATAATTTTTAGTTAGTTTATTGAACACATTATTGTGTCAAGCTTAGTGTTTATTTGTATAATTGTACAAGGATCTGAGCGTTGTCAAAATCGGCACTGACGTGACCATTTTGTTTTACAAAACAATTTGTCCAATGAAAGGACGCCAAAAGATCCCAAAAGCACTATAAACTAATTTTGAATTAACTATCAGATGTTAACGACATTTAATTAATATTCAATTCTTAGTTATTAAAACTGCTTGGAACAAAACGATTAAATTGAACTGAACTGAATAAAATGTGATTTTTTCTAAACTTAAACTTTTATTTACACTCAACGATAGCATAGTGGGAAATGGTACGCTAACCTTCACTTAAGCACAAAAAAATAACCAACAAATCAGCAAGAAGACTACTACAACTATTATTTTTGTTTTTCTAGGATCGGACTCCGAAATACCTGATACGAAGCGAAGAATTATCCCGTTATTCCAAGTGTCTTACGACAGAAGCTTGTGTAGACCTCTCGGGACATTAATAGACTTCAATAGATTCCGACAAAAGAGTATTAAAGCCTTCTCTTCACCTGCAACAAGAGATTTCTCTCCGTCTCGCAGTCCATCACCTGTTTACTTAAGAACTGAACCATCGCCTTTGGTCGATAGAACGCCAAAATTATCCATCCAAACTGTGAAACCTAAGGTGAAGAAAACTCCTGATATTAGGCAGAATGCGTTAGCTGTGTTTGAATTTTCAACGGTCTACCCATTCGTTTATGGCAGCAACAAGTTCAAATGTTTCATCTGCTCGCAACCGTTTCTGGACCTTAATGAATTGAAGCTGCACATGCATTTCTCCCATGCCTTCGCACCTCTTAAAAGACTTGTTAATAATCGAAGAGAGAACGTCTTAAAAGTAGATGTAAGTGATATAACCTGCAAGATATGTTCAGAAAAACCTCCCAATCTGGTCGAACTCAAGCGCCATCTTAAAGAAGTACACGAAAAACCAATGGATTTAGAAATCAAAGACAATATGATCCCGTTCAATCTTGAACTCGTAGACGAAGCCTACAAATGCGTTATATGCGAACAAAGTTTTATAAAAGTGCGAATTTTAGTTATCCATATGAGTGAACACTTTAATAATTACAGCTGCGAGATATGCGGATCAGTCTTCATGACTTTACGGCTCTTGAAGAAACATTTAGAAGTCCATGATTCTGGAAACTTTCCTTGCGATCGATGCAATAAAGTTTTCAGCACTCCTTATAAACGGACTTTGCATATACGAGGCGTGCACTTGAAGCAGTGTCCTAGAAGATGCCCAATGTGCCCAGAAAAGTTTAATTCGAACTATAAAAGGACTATACACTTACAAGATGTCCATAATCAGGAGACTAGAGTGCATAAATGCAAGACGTGCGGCCGAGGATTTAATCTGAAGTATCATTTGGTCTGTCACGTGCGGTCTGTCCATCTCCAGGAGCGGAATCAGCAGTGCGATGTGTGTCACCAAAGGTTTTGCAACAAGGAGTCTTTAAAGCGACACAGGGTTATACATACAGGGGAGAAGAATCATAAATGTGATGTTTGTGGGATGGCGTTCTTGAGGAGAAAGAATTTGAAGGACCATTTGCGTTTGCATGATATTAGTTAGTTGTACTTAATTCAAATGAAGAGTGAAATTTTGAAGAATAGACGACTACATGATACTTTAACTAGAAAAGCTAGCTTTGGCAATATTTTTACAGAGAATCTTTTATGAATTAGGGCTAGATATAATTTTAAAGATATTATTAAGCCTAAGTTTTCGCCTAATGGTAGCTATGTTACAGTGCCTACACATTTTGTTAAACCAATCCACGACCACCAAGAAGTAAATACTAAACGTTGACAGTTATACAAGTAAGAACATGAAAAATAGTTGAATTTATTTCCAATTTGCACAAATTACTATTTAAATAATTTTTTACGAAGAAACATGACGTATATTATTTAGATTTAAAGTTGTCAAAAAATAAAAGACTCGTTTTGACATTTGAGAATGCGTTCTTGACACCTGTCAGTTTAATACAAACTAATACGTGTTTTGCGAATTTGATCTTTATTAACAACTAGAACTGTCAATGTCAAAACGGGCCTTTTATTTTTTGACAACTTTAACAAGAAATGTGAAATGGACTGCTTAGTACATATATTGAATACACACATTAAAATCGTTGATAAATTTTACTAGGTATTTTTTTCATCCCATTAAAAATACTGTGAAGGAAGAACAAATGACAGCACGCGTTGGAACTGACAGTCAAAGTCAAATCATTTATTAAATTTTCATTAAATAGGCACATAGAAGGCACTTTTGAACGTCAAAAATTACATTAAAATAGATTCTAGTCACCCCTTCCAAAAGGTAGTTTTCGTATGGAGAAGAATGGGCAATAAACTCCACCGTTACTCTTACAAACATTATTCTTGTCAGCAGTAACTTTACATTCAATCTTCTTCATTTACATAACCACAAAAATATACCTACTTTTATTTATTTATTTTACCATTTATGTACACACAGGCAAGAAAAAAACAGAAGGAAAATAGGTACAAAGGTGGATGCTTATTTCATGCAATCTCTTCCAGCATACCTGCGATAGGACAATAGATAGAGAGATGTAGAGAGTGTGTAAAAGAGTAAAGGAGACAAAAAAAAAACTCATAAACGATTCACTTAATAAAACTGAACAAATATTATAAGAATATACTTACATATGTACAAATATACATCTAAAATAAATATCAATACTTTTCTTAATTTTCTATTTCCTTCTGTGCTTTATAATACTAACGAAGCATCTTCTAATCGGTTTCTGTAAGTTAACTATCTTATTTCTTAATTTAATGAAACGTAGGCTTTACCTAAGCTACATTAAAAAAACAACTGTCGTAAAGAAATCTCTCCCTTTAAGTGAAAGTGACAACAATTAATTTTTTTTTAAAGGTATCATCCAGAAATCAAATTCTACGATCACTCTGAAAGACGAAGATGGAACCGAAATTAAACTCACAGTACTCAAACATCCAATTTCTTTACAAACTCTAGAATATGAAACTCAAGATATTACCGAAAATCACAACTTTAAGAATAAACGAAAAAAGAAAATTGCCAAAATGAAAGAGGTTCAGAAGAGCAACATTAATTTAGAAAACATATCTTTGTTGAAAGAACCAGTATCTATAAATAATGTTGATTGGAAAAACCACAATGAGCAAGAAAATTCGGTGACATTTAATGTGAAAACTGTACAAGGATTTGTTCGTGCACCAACGAGACAACGAAGTGATAACGTTGAGTACGAGACTTGGAAACAGAATGCTTTAATCATCTTTGAAAATTCTTATGTCTATCCATTTATTCATGCGGGTAATAAATACAAATGCGTCATTTGCTCCAAACCCTTTCTAGACGCTAATCTATTGAAAGACCATACTATAAACGAACATACTGCTAAGGAAATGAAAAGAGCATTAAATAACAGAGTTAGAGACAAAAATCTTAAAGTGGACGTCACATATCTACAGTGCAAGATCTGCTTGCAATCACTACCTGATCTTCAGAACTTGAAAACGCATTTACAGGAGCACGGCAAGAAAATACAGCCAGATTTGCAAGATAATATTATACCTTACAAGCTAGGAGGCGAAAATTTCGAATGTCAAGTGTGTGGGGAAAAGTATCTCAAACTACGGCTCCTAATTATCCATATGAGTCAACATTACAACAATTACAGCTGCGAAATATGCGGTTCTGTATTCATTTCACTACAGTTACTAAAAAGACATTTACAGATTCACGAATCAGGCAGCTTTCCTTGCAGCAAATGCGATAAAGTGTTCACGAACTCCACAAAAAGGTCACTACACTACAAGGGAGTGCATCTGAAGCAATTCCCGCGAAGATGCCCGATTTGTCCCGAAAGATTCAACTCAAACTATCAAAGGACCAAACACTTGCGTGTAGCGCATAACCAATCTACTGGATTGTTTAGATGTGACACCTGTGGACGGGAATACGACTTGAAATATCATCTTCTCGTCCACATAAGGTCTGTTCACCTCCAAGAGAGGAATCATGAGTGTCCAATGTGTAATTCCAGATTTTTCTCCAAATACTGCCTTTCGAGGCATATGGTTATACATACGGGGGAGAAAAATTTCAAATGTCAGGTCTGTGGGAAGGCGTATGCCAGGAGGAAGAACCTTCGAGACCATTGCAGGTCCCATGAAGTCGGATTGTGTGCTATTTGTGGTCTTAACTGTGGGGATCATAATAATCTTGTCGCTCATGTAAATAGCGTGCATTGAGTATTGTGAATTATTATATATTAATCAACGAAAACAAAGCAAATATAATTGGGGTACCCCTAGGAACATTCATGGGCCCAGCAAAGAAAATAATATGAAAAGGAGCTTAGGAAATGTCAAAAAAAAACACATTTAATTGCTTCATCATCAGCCTATAGCAAACCACTGCTAGACAGCTCTAATCATACTTAGACTTATCCATACTTACTGATGGTAAATTCCCGAGAATATTCTCCTTGCGAGAACTTTGCTGTTTAAGGCCTTTGACTTCAAACAGATTCTTTGCAATGCCACATTCCATTGTAATAATTATTAGTAATAAACTCGTTATGTTTAAATATATGAAAAATAGAATAAACTGCTTTTCTACGAAATTATTGTTTATTTAGTCACGACAGATATTCCTAAACCTTAGACTCGACAATGTCTTTAGCAAATCAAGCTATTTAGTAGGTTCGTATTTCAAATAATGTTGATATTGTAGCTAGTTAGCAGAAGCCATTTTAAAAAGGCCATTATTTTATTTTCCTCAGGACTGACGGCAAGACAACGTACGGGACCAAGGACGAGTATCTGGCAAATGACCATATCAGAGAGACAAAACGCAGCTACGTTCTTGGAATATACCACCATCAAGCCTTTCTTTTACCAACAAGCGAATTTCAAATGCTTCTACTGCAATGAAGTCTTCCCAGAAATACATTCCGTCTTACAACACACCGCATTCCACGTAACTCCAGAAAGATGCTGTTTGCTAAAGCAGTATCTAAGAAAGGGGAAGAGAGTGATCAAAGTAGATATATCAGGGCTCAAATGCAGGCTTTGCGAACAAAAGTATTCAGATCTTGATGATATAAGAAAGCATTTAACACTAGCACATAAGAAAGAGTTCAATTCAGCAGGGAATGGATTGATGGCGTATGATTTAAATATGAATAACGGTCAGATGACTTGCCATAAGTGTTCAAAAACATTCAACTCTTTCTTTCTTCTCAACAGACATATGAACGTGCATTTCAGTGTAGTCTGTGAGACCTGTGGCTTGGGATTTATGTCGCACCAGCGTTTGATAAACCACCGAATAGTTCATCAAACAGGGGTCCACAAATGCGATAAATGTCAGGAAGTATTTCCTACCAAACTAAAACTACGTTACCATTTTTTCAAGAGACACGAAGTAACGAACGCGAAAAAGATAAAACCATTAAAATGTCCACATTGTTTAGAAAGATTTGCAGAACACTACAGAAAAATGACTCATTTGAAAGAAGTTCACGGAATCTCGTTCACATTTGAATGCAGCGCTTGTAAGGCAGTCTTACCAACGCGTAGAGCATTGACAGAACACACAACAAAGTTGCACACGCAAAAAATTCAATGCAAAGTCTGTGGGAAGTGTTTCGGAACGAAATCTTTGCTAAAAATGCATATGAGAGGACATACGGGCGAGAGAAACTTCTTCTGCGCGATTTGCCAGAAGGCATACATGCATGAAAGGACTTTACGACAGCATATGAGGGTGCATGGTCCTGTCTGGAAATTCACGTGTTCGGAATGCGGAAGCGGGTTCCATAATAGAAATGATTATAATAAACATATGAAGCAATGGCATCCACAATGGCAATTTAAGACTATAGTTAAGAATTTTGGAAGTGAACTTATGAATTGAAATGAAGGTGAGAGAATATCGGAAAGTGCAGACAAAACATTCAAAACAAAGACATGCACCGCTGCAGTCACTGTTAATATAAAGTACAAAAATGTACCAACATACGCGAATACTCGCCACATCTGTAGCTGACCCACAAATATTCAATTATACGTCATTGTTTTACTGAATAAGGTTTCTAGTCATTATTATTTTACTCATATAAAAAAAATAAAGCTGCTAAATTTTAATATTACATTTTAAGTCGTTTATTTATTAGCCATTTATAAATCATGACAGTATTACAGTTGCCATTTTGAGGCAATTAATACAAAGATAAACAAACGATGCTCTTATAAAATGAACAACAACATTCATAAACTCACCTACCCATTAGTGAGCAGCCATACTAACGATAAAAATTAATAATACTCAAATGAATTAAAAATTACATATCTTCAGCAAGTATTTACTTATGTGTGTGAAAAAGTCAATAAACAGTATTTTATATCGAAATACTTTCATTTTTTATTGATATATCTAAGCTTGTATGCTCCGACTATATAAGTCTTACCCTGAATGATCCAACACTTCGACATGAGACAACAGCAACCTGTTCAATTAAAAATTATAAAACATAACCACATTTTGCTAGTGAAGGAATTTTTTAATTTGCATATTAACCTCGTATAAGTAACGCATAGGTACTCTATTGGTGAGCAAACAGTGGAATGAACAAAAAGAAAAATAAACATGAACATTTTATATCCCCAGGAACCGAAGCGAAGCGACGACAAGGAGCACTGACCAGTATCTGGGAACTGACACTTTCTGAACGACAGAACGCCTCGATGCTTCTAGAAAACACCACAGCGACACCTTTCGTTTACTGCAGATACTATTTCAAATGCTTCTTCTGCAGAGAACAGTATTCAGAGATAAAAACACTCCTACAACACACGCTGACTCATGAGACACCAGATAACGCTATCATCCTCAAAGAGTACCTCCCGAAAGGGAAACGGACAGTTAAAGTAGACATTTCAGAGTTAAAATGCAGAATTTGCGGTCAATGTTACAAAGACCTCGATGAAACACGAAAACATTTGTCTGTAGATCATAAAAAGTCTTTCACTGAATCTGGAAACGGATTGGTAGCTTACGATCTGTCTTCTAAAAATGGCCAATTCGCCTGCCACATATGCAACAAGATCTTCCAGACTTTTATACTCCTTAACAGGCATATGAATGTACATTTTAGTAACGCGGTTTGTGAAACTTGTGGGGCAGGCTTTATGACTCATCAGCGGTTGATACAGCACAAAGAAATCCACCTACCAGGAGGGTATCCTTGCAATAAATGCAACAAAGTATACACAACGAATTCTAACTTAAAATATCATATAGAAAAGGCTCACGAAGGGACGACGAAGATGAGAATGTTACGATGTCCACATTGTCCCGAAAGATTTACTGAACACTTTCGGAAATTGAAGCATTTCAAAGAAGCACACGGGATTACCTTTACGTTTGAATGTGAAGTATGTCATTCGGTGTTCCCAAGCCGCAGAGCACTAACAATGCACACAAATAAGTTGCATACCGAGAAAACCCAGTGCGAAGTTTGCAAAAAGAGTTTTAGCTGTATCACTTCTTTGAAGAAACACATGGTTTCACACACTGGAGAAAGGAATTTCATTTGTTCTCTTTGTCAGAAAGCTTACAGACATCAGAAGAGTTTAAAACTGCATATGAGAACGCATGTTCAGGGAGAACAATACATTAAATTCAATTGCTCAGTTTGTGGGAACGGGTTTCCCAATAGGAACGACTACAATAGACACATCAAGGAATGGCACCCAAGGACCCTTTTCGATTATTCTGGTCATTAATTAATTAATGAATAAAGGACATTGTTTCACTACCGGTAATTATTTACAGAATAATGTCTTGTATTGACATCTGTATTGTCGCCCAACTGGGCTATGTAAACCCAGTTGTGCGCCACTAACGGCCATTGAGACAGGCTTTTTAATTTGTCCATGATTGTTTAGGTAAACTAAGAAAAAACAGTATTCTAATTGTTTGACTGATTTGATGGATCTCGTGTAGAACTAAGCTAAGTTATATTTTTATTGAGCATAAAATGAGTACAAGAATTTCGATATTGTTTCATTTATTGAAAAGAAGCTGAATCACGCAAAAAAAATTAGTCTCCTAAAATGTTATAAGCATCCGTTGTTATTAGTAAGTATTCCAATCATTGAGTAGGTATTACAGGTACCAATAGATTTCTTAAAGTTATAAATATTCATTTTGACTGAACTCTAAAACTACCTATTTCATTTCGCAGGCGACAAACCCGTGGTGCTCGAAACAAGTATATGGCAGTTAACAGTACCAGAAAGAAAAAATGCATCTACGTTTCTTGCATGTACGACTGTAAGACCTTTTATTTTTAAGGGATCAAGCTTCAAATGTTTCTTCTGCACGGAGCACAACTCCGAGCCGGCAGCCTTATTAGATCATACTGCAACCCACGAAATCGAGAATAAAGAAGCCATTTTCGAAAAATATGTAACCAAGGGCAAAAGATGCTTACAAGTAGATATTTCAAAACTAAAATGTCGGTTATGTGACGAAAATTATCCCAATCTCAACAAGATTCGAGAACATCTTAAGAACAAGCATGATAAACATTTCTTTTTATCTAGCAATGGCATGACGGAATATAACTTGGAGCTTATAAATAATAAGTTTGTTTGTCACATTTGTAACGAGAATTTTCATAATTTCAACTTATTAAACGGTCATATGAACAGTCACGTTGGCAAGGTAGTGTGTGAAAACTGTGGAGAAGCGTTTTTGTACCAGCATCTGCTCATGAAACATAAAGAGACTCATTTGTCAAACACTTTCGCTTGTACACTATGCGACATAAGGTTCTTGAAGAAGAGTCAGTTGAAATACCACACCGATATAGTGCATAAAGGAAGGAAACGAGTTAATATTAAAAAATGTCCCAAATGTCCCCAAACCTTTCGAGAACACTACGCCAAATTACTGCATTTGAGGAAAGTCCATGGAATCGCAAAGACTTTCTCTTGCCACGTCTGTAAAAATACTTTCTCGACCCGAAGAGCGTTAACCGAACATCTTACAAGATTTCACACGGAAAAACACAAATGCGAAGTGTGCTCTAAATGCTTTGCTGTAGAGTCGAGATTAAAACAGCATTTGACTGTACATACAGGAGAAAAAAAGTTCATTTGTTCCATATGTAAAAATGCTTACATGCATAAAAAGACTTTAAATAAACATATGAAGACTCATGGAACTTTAACAGTTTTTAAATATAATTGCACGGAGTGCGGCGCGGGGTTCCAAGTAAAAAATGAGTATGATAAACATATGAAACAGTGGCATCCTTCTTATGGTGATATTGTGCAGTGAGAGTGCGACAGAAGATGTCTTATTTTTTCTTAGATAGGTAGGTACTATATAGAGAACTAGAAGAGCCCTCTAGGGATCGGGAGGAATCAAACCACTTATATGGCTCCTTTAGATTATATTGGGCGAACGTCTTTACATAATTCTCACTAAACTACCACTGACAGTTCTAAACCAAAATCCTAATAAGAATCTTTGACACTAGCTTGAACTTTCGAATCGAACCCGCGCATAAATATAGCCGGCCTGCATTGTATGAAGTCGCCTTCGGCAGACAACCTCTACAGTACTGTGATTTTGACAGTGATGCAATTGAGCTATAACTGGAAAAGGACTATAGGCATTCTCAGCCGCTCAGATGTTTTTTTTTATTGCTAAATGGGCCTTGACCTCGACCACCGACGACAAAGTTGGTACTAATACTAGGACAACTGGTCGAATCTTAACTCTTATTTATGGTGTCTTACCGCAGATTAATTAATAGCTGTTGTCATACTCTGATTAGTGATAACACTTCGAAAAGTACATACAATGCCGACTGTCGAGTTTAGTTCTCACATTCAGTTACCTAAGATAATGAACTAAACGCGTAATATAAGTGGGCTCTCTTTTGCAGCGCTGCGCTGGTAGTCAATTATTATTTTGAATTAACACATACTTACGCTTTGTACTGCAGGAAAAACTTCTTATTCCCACGGGAAAATCAAATACAAAGCAGGCGTAGCTGCTACCGACCGATTAGTCGATTAAAAAGAAATCCTTTATTTATGTAAAAATTATAGTCACCTCACAATATTAATCGATGTTTGTATGGGAAAATTTAAATGATCAATATCTTTGAAACTACGCAAAGTTTCTCCGTTACAAATTCAGATTATCATTATCGTCCCCGGTACAAAATTTTGTACACATTTCGAAGGCCGTAGATCATCAGGCAGCGGAGATACATGTGTCCAGCCAGCTTGAACTCAGGCTGGCTTGACATTAAGTTTTTATTGATTTCTCGTAAACCCTTACATGTGACGCCATAAATCAAACCGTTATTACCGTTACACATTCCGGTGCTAAATGTTAGTAAAGTAACCATATTCGAAAACGCTCCCGTTATTGAGATTCGGAAGTGCCAGCCAGAAGTTTTATACGTCAATTCAAGCTGGCTGGACACAGATTTTTGCATTTTTCTACTAAACCGCTGTACGTATCACAAAACTTTTAGCTCGATGCCTGTTACAAATTTATGTAACGCCCATTCATATGCAATATGCAAAAAGTCGTCAAAATCACTTCCGTTACCGAGATTGAGAGACCAGGGAAAAGTGGTTTTTCAAGCTGGCTGGACACGTTTTCGATCGATTATCTAAGATTCTGTAGCGTGACAAATTCTGAAATAAGGGTGTTTAGCCGTCACATAAAGTGCCCTATTGACCTAGTTAAATGGGAGCTATTTTGAAGATTTGTCCAGCCAGTCTGAGTCACATTACAAGTTCTGTCTATAAAAATAAATAAAAACAATGCAGTAATTTGTATTTTTATTAATTTAATTACATACTAAACTTATACAAGCATCACAGTAATGGCAGGTTCCCAAATACGCCGTCTGCGTAGTGTCCATCTTAAATGTAACCAAAAATGCGTCATAGACAGTAAGACTTGACTAAAGGAGTAATTTACACTGGATCGATGAACGTTTGGCGCTCAAATGTCATTGACTGGGGGGGATGTTTGTAAACATTTGCAAATGTTCTATGAAATTGTATTAAAAACAAGATGGCAGCGTTAGTCCTAATTTTGGCCACACGCCAAAATTCTTTGTAAAGCCTTACAATAGACGGCAAACTTCTTGAAAAAAAGCGCCGACTACGCAGGTGCAGTTCCCACCTTCCGACTTACCATATCCATGGAATCGCACCCGCACGACCCATACATTCCTCAAATACCACCGTATAATCGTTTTTTGCGCATGCTCAAGTTGTTTGCTGACTATATTACGATTTGTTGTCTTTATATATCTGACGCAGCCATAAGATCATCAAGTGCACAGGTGACAGGCCATGTGGCGCAGGATGGAAGGTGGGCCATTGTCTGTGAGGAGGTGCCGCATACGCACTTGAGATCGGAGCCGTGGAGATTGTCTTTGCTCCGGCCGAACCGAGTCTTGTTAGTCTTACTCACAACTATGCCACGCAAAACCGTTTTCACGGTTTGCAAACCAATGCACTATCGTTTTGCGTCATGTGTCGTGCAGGGACGTACAGATGGACAATGCGTAGAAGCGGCTGCGCTTACCCAAAGCCGTTATCTTAACCAGATAGCAAGTTAGGTAAGCGTAGACATTTTCTAAACTAATTAATATAAAGAGGTAAAATTGCTTATTACATGTTTGTAAATGTTAATCTCTGGAAGCACCTACTAATACGATTCCAAAAATTGTTATACTTACAATCATCTTATAATAAAAAGCTACACTCAATTGCCGAGTGTCAAGAAATTTCACTCGTACAAAGTCTCGGACAGAAGCTACGAGTAGTTTATAATAATTTATCTACTTAACTTACTTTTTAAAAACTCGTTCTTTACTACTGCTGGGTAAAGGCTACCCAGCTCTCCTTCCACCTCTCTCTTTATAGAGAACTCGGCAGAGTTGGTTGGTAGGCTGTGGACGACTAGCTAATATACGGTACGGTGTATTCTTCTACATCATAGGTTCTCAACGTAGGCGATAACGCCCCCTCGTGGGCGTTTGAAACTTTCAGGGAGGCAGTCGAAGACCCAGAGAAAATGATACATATCCTATCTTACGACTACATAATATTACACGTTGCAATATCTGTTTCAGATTCGCGACAGATGGTAAGTATACAAAATTGAGGGGCTTTAGAAAAAACAAATTCTCAAAATGGGCGGTGGGCAAAATAAGGTTGAGGACCTATGGTCTACAGGTTTCACTATCAAACTTCGCCAGTTCAAATCAAAATATTCCTCAAAAATCTTGGCATATCCTTCAAGGCCACACTACGCTCTCAATCCAGGGCACGTAGAACTTCACCCGCGTGTATATGCCAGGCTGGCCGGAGTAGCCGCAGTTACGGCCGTACGAGGTCACCCCTATGACCGTGTGCAGGCATTTGGAGAGGTACGGCTTCGCTTGGAGAGGGCCGCCGCTGTCGCCCTGTGGGAGAAGCAAGAATTGACGGAGCTGTAGGAGGTTCAATATATTACACAGCAGGGTTAAGGAAACTGCTAGACCCAAATCCACCCACCTCACAAGTGTCCTTGCCTCCAATCTCATCTCCGTAGCACATCTGAATGGTACCATTGAAGCCGGTCAGCAGGTGCCTGTGTGGCGGGTAGTGCACTGCGCACGCTTCCTCGTAGAATGATTGGAGAGCTACCTGCAATTCGAGATTACGTTCAAGTATTCAAATAATAGAAGCTGTTATAGTGACGCTGCCGTGTCAAAGTCAAAACATTATTTCAAACTTTTAATTTTCTCTAATCCCATGGATTTTGCCTTAACTCTATGGGGTGCTTAAATGTTGCAAAGGGATCACATTAACACGTTCTGGAAGGAATATGTCGAATCCTAAGTCACCCTGTTTATGTAGAAGCAAGTTACATAGTTACTGGTTACTTACAGCTTGTAGCGTATCAGCCAACTGCATATTATGTCCCAGCGCCCCCCATCCGGTAGCAGTCACTACTCCCAGGAACTGATCGTCTATGTTCAGGCAAGCTGGATACACATGCAAGTTAAATGTCACCCTGGAAAGTTAGACGGAGTAATCGTAAGTATTTATTCTGACAATGTATATGTAGCGGCATCTACACAGCCACATGCGAACTATGCATCACACTGACGTCACGCAAAATCATGCATCTCGCAAGCAGAGTTTACCGCGCGACTAGCATATATGGGCCTTGGTGTCTGAAATAAATGGATAAATAAATATACATATACAACAGCCCGACAAGTGTCATCGGTCAGTTGCCCACCAAACAAGACACTCTTATGGTCAGAGGTTCCTTCCGTTTCTATGGAGGATGAGTGAACTTGACACCCTGTTCCTCACATCTCTATTATACATATACAGCCAACCCAAATTATCATTTGCCTGCCTTTTGCCAAGTTATAGGTACGTAGGGGCGGCCATGTTTCCCAGTCTATTCGGATGCAGCTGAATACCAGTATTTTACATGGAGCGACTGCCTATATAACCTCCACAACCCAGTTACAGGGATACAGCCTGATTCAAACTTCACGGCGGTTCTGAAGTGCGCTATTCGCTGCGCGGTACCTCACCCCTCACCCCCGCAGACACGTGAATTTGTTACTGCGCAGCGACTCGCCTCATGTTCCGAGCCGGAAATTTGAATCGGGCTGTAACCCGATACCACTTGGTAAAACAGTACAAACAATTTCCGAACCTTAAATGGGAGTTGGACCTCTGCCTGTTTCGGATTTTCAGTAGAAGTTGGGAATGAAACCATCTTACCTAGTGTTAGTCTCAAGCAGTGCGATGTCGTGGTACTTCGACGGCGCATGGTACTCCGGATGCGGCACTATACGTGACACATGGTACCGATGCCAGCGCTCCGGCGGGTCTGTCCGCTTCAGGATACCCATCGCCACGAAACGGACTTTACCTCTGGAAGGAAGTTGATTGAAATGTTAAGATGTGTTTCATATGCAAGTACCGTACTTGTCTTTCAGTCATGGCGATTAATCTCAGCGCAGACTAGTCATCGACAAGATATATTTTATTATAGTGCTTACTTTGTTAATGGGTAGGTACTAGCCTAAGTATAGAGATCAGAGGGGCAATCTCGTAATTTTAAAAACGTTCACAGTCTGATCTCAGTCTCAATCTGCCAAAAATACCTCTTTCCCTACATTTTTCACAAGAGTCTGACATTGATTGTCGCTGAGATGAGATTGCGACTAGATTTTGAACGTTTTTAATCAAGAGAATTGGATTGGCCTTCAGGTTAACTTTGGCTTATCTAATGAGTCAGTCTTAGGGCCGATTTTTCCATCACCAGATAACTTTTAATCGAGTAGTAAAATTGACGTTTGACAGTTTTTGTATGAAATAACTGTCAAAATTTCAAAATTATTCGTCGAATAAAGTTATCTGGCGTTGGAAAAATCAAGCCTTATTCTGAAAAAAAAAACCAGTCGTATAAAATAGTCTAAGTACTACCTACTTATAAAAGTCAGAACGAAAGCGAAAACGAAGTAATAGCGCGGTCAGGCGATGCGATGCGACGAGGTGAGTCGGAGAAAAAGAAATTTCACGCGGACGTAGTCGCGGGCAGAAACTAGTATTTGATGTAAATGAACAAAACGTATAATTACTTACAGCACAGCACTGGAGATGCAGTGTCCAGCTGTCAGAATAAACTTGTCACTGATGAGGGAGCCGCCACACAGCCAGTGAGCCGTGTCCATGCCTCCTCCGTAGCCTAGAAGTGCCTGGAAATTATAAAAACATAACTAATTATTATTTATTATATATTTTCATTTAATTTCTTTTAGAAGATTATAATACAACCATGGAAAATGTTAGCACTAGAGATGACAGATGGAACAAGGAGCCATCCATTATACTCTTGACAAGTAACACGGCTATGTGTCAGATTGCATCAATTATTAGTGCAGGCGTTCATATTTACATCAAAGCGCCAATACCAAGAATGCTGGGGGTCTACTCCGAAGTAGTATCGGCGGAATGTTCGGCCGTTTCCTGCTACGAAGTTACTATTTGGTTCGGTCGGTTCCGATCCTACACTCCTGCACTCTTTCGAATATTGACTATGGTCCCGACCCAACTGAGCCGATCCGAACTTTTTTCGCATTATTCATTATTATTCGGTTCGGCCATGTGTCGGTCCGATCCGAACATTCGCACTTTGCACTTCGGAGTAGACCTCCTGTTTTCAATTTCATTCGTAAACGGTTGAGGGGGCGCCACAGCTTGGGAGAAAGGAGGGAGAAGAGTTGGCCCAGTGGTAACTGTCCCGTTTTACGAGTTGCAGGTTGAGGGTTCGAACACAGACCACCACAGATAACCAGATACAGCCGAATGCCAGGATTTTAAGCTATACAAGCCTCTCTGATCCAGAAAGCGGCTTAATCTTTCTTGGCTTCCACGAGGCTCATCATGCGGGACGGTTATGTCAACAATCATTGCGCGCCGCTCTGATCGATCCATTGCCACTATATTAGGATTATTGGCAACAATAGTCCTGTCCTTATTATTATTTGGTTAAACACACTAGCAGCACAGCTGATACGTGTGTATCGTATGAAATAGCTGATAGGTTAGGATAACCAGTCTATTAAAACTAGCGAGAAACCGAGCGAAAGACGCTTTTGAAGTATGTGTGTCTATTATGCCTTTTGAAACGTAGAAATAGATAAAAGCTAGACAGTTGATCACCATGGTCAACTTACCATATGTGGGAACTGCCCCCTCCTCGCGTCGTACCCGATGTGTGCGGCATACACCCCATACGACACGCGAGGACCCCCGTGTGAGTACTTGTAGCATTGCTCCTCCTGGTGCCAGCGCTTCACCAGCCCTGAAGTTGGACAGCCTTCGTAGGGCAGGTTGGCGAGGTGCTCCAGACATACTGTGGGGAGTCAAGAAAGGAAATCAGGAGAAAGAAAGTTTTAAAACGAGCATTAATGCAGTGGTAAAGTATATCCCAGTAACTTGACATATAATTTGGGGCCTGTAGGTATTCCCCGAAGGGATAGATAAGCAGAGGGGTAGACGTAGAGTATCCACATTTTGTCGGTTTGAAGCATCATGTTCCGCATCCCGTCTACCCCAGCCAACCTCTTTAGGTCGTCCGTCCATCTAGCTGGGGGACGTCCCACACTACGCTTGCCGATACGCGGTCTCTACTCCAGGAATCGTCTGTTCCAGCGGCAATCGGTTCTTCGACAGACATGGCCAACCCACTGCCACTACAGTTTGCTTTCTCTGCAAGCTATATATGTAACTCCGGTTCTTTCTGGATGCGAAAGGTGGGGGACAGGGTGTTGTGGCGCAGTCTGGGAGAGGCCTATGTCCAGCAGTGGACTGCGATAGGCTGAGATGATTGATTGATTGAAGCGCCATGTTATAGGGCGCGAGTATATTTTCATTAACCACGGACACTAATCCTGCCTTTAGACGGCTAGTGAGAAACTAATACATAGATTAACCAAAATACATTTTACCCGACCTGGGGACGTGACCCGTGACCTCGGGCTCAGAAGCAGTGGCGTAACAATAGGGTGGTGGGAGGGGCAAAATGCCACGGGCCCCCAGTCAGAGGGGGCCCCCGGTCCGAGCGGCCCATGACACAGGGGGATCCTAACATAAATATAGAAATGCAAACTTTTTTCGACCACTAGACCAACGAAGCAGGATATTCAATTTTGTAGGGGAAATTACGAGATCTACGTGGATTAAGTCGCGGACGAAGAACCAGTAAAAAAAATTAAAACGTTGGTCGAGCTTCTTTACAATGAGGGAGGGCCCTATATATATTTACAATGAGGGACCCCAAAGGGTATTGTTACGCCACTGCTCAGAAGACACACTAACTTGTAGCGGTATCTACAACGCCACATGCGAACAACGCGTCATACTGACGTCACGCAAATCCTACATCTCGCAAGCAGAGTTTACCGTGCAATTAGCATAGATACAATTTCCCAATATCAATCATTGGGCAATTGCCCGCCAGACATAACACCCGTCTGGTCGGAGGATCCTCCCTTTTCAATGGAGGATGAGTGAACTTAACACCCTGTTCCTCATACCTCCAAACTGATGACCCCGAACATGAACGTCAGCGCAGCCTTCGTGCACCTACTTCAGCGTGACGTCATCATCATCATCACTCCCGCAAGCTTTAGCGGCGAGTCACCCAGCCAGCCAGCATCCACGGCTTCAACGGGTATCCTGACCACCAGCATGCAGCGACCGCGCATACCTGGTCATCACCCTCAGCCTCATCAGCAACCTCGGCACAGCACACTGCACTTTCGGCCGGTCAACAAGCAGAGCACCCTCTCCTGGTCGACGCAGCAGCCAGCCTCAACCCGGCGCTGTACGACATCCGACGCACTGGAGTATAACGCAGCGCCATCCACCCTGACTCACTGGGGACATCTTCGCAGACAGTTCCGACTCACCGTGAACTATGCGGCAACTGGTTCCGACTCACTGGAACCTCAGCTGGCCTGGCAAGCATCGCAAGATACAAGACTTAGCCAACTATCGACCTCCGGTCTCCGGAGGGGAGTGATGTAGCGGTATCTACAACGCCACATGCGAACAACGCGTCATACTGACGTCACGCAAATCCTACATCTCGCAAGCAGAGTTTACCGTGCAATTAGCATAGATACAATTTCCCAATATCAATCATTGGGCAATTGCCCGCCAGACATAACACCCGTCTGGTCGGAGGATCCTCCCTTTTCAATGGAGGATGAGTGAACTTAACACCCTGTTCCTCATACCTCCAAAAACTTGTGAAGTTGCCACCATTAGAATGACGGAACACAACCAAGTACCTATTGTAATATCAAAGTTTTGAAAACGTACCATCGTAAGCTTTTCTGCCCGTCCTGAAATGTATTCCTCCAGTTTTGTCGACGATGGCTTTACTGAAAAGGAAGCAGCATACTAATTAGGTAAGAATTAGGTCGAAACGCTCGGGTAATGGGGCCCGAATTCACGTCTCCTTTTTAATGAAATTTCTCGCCTGCTGATCGACACTTCACGTGACCAAGAGGGCTGTGTCGTTCTTTGGCCAAAGAATGAGCATTGCCATTCAACGTGGCAATGCTGCCAGTCTTCTGGGCACGTTTCCAGATGACAGCGATGCGTGCGAGTACTTCGAAGCCTAAACATCCTTTTGTATTTGTTTTATCTATATATGTAGGTACATAGTTAGTTAATCTTTGTGTTGTTGTGTTGATTCGTGGTCTCCACCTAAAACTACGTAGGTACAGACGCCAGCACATCAAGCTACTACAATCTGTCAAATTTCTTTAATAGCTTTTCAACTTTATCGCTAGAGCATTAAGGTTCAAGGTGGATTGGGAAAATTTGAAAATTTCGTGTAGCTTGGCCTGCGCGGATGACGTTTTTACTTTACCCCAACAGTCTTCGGTACTACGGCTAATATAGCAATTTGCTTCGTGAGTTATACTACTGCGTATTGTAAATTGTAAAAATGTGAAATACTTACTCACTTTATATGCTTAACTTTTTTGCAGTCGGTACAGCACACGATGGGCGTGTTCCCTTGGAATGAGCAGATCTGAAAAATGTTACGTTACCTTAAAAATACAATCATTTAACTAATATTATAAATGCGAAAGTAAGTTTGAACGGAATTGGATCAAATTTGACACATAGGTAGACCCATGACCTGGAGAAGGACATAGGGTACTTTTCATCCTGGATCGCAGACGAAGTCGCGGGCAACAGCTAGTAAATAATTTATATGAAAAGCCTTACAAAGCAAAGCCAGACACGTGTAGGTTCGACCAGCCTCCGAGCAATTTCGTTCGCGTTCGCAAATTTGTTTCGCGCACTTGGACCCCTTGACCAGAACACAAACAATTAATATCCCAGGATCTGGGATATTAATTATTATTATTATTTGGATCGAATGATCGATTTTCCCACCCGTACGCAAAGTACGCGCATTGTCGTGGAGTTGCGGACACCACCCCGTATTACCTACCTATCCCAGGATCTGACATCTGATCTCTGTTTAGATAAGATAATCATTTATTAGCTCAAACATGAGTACAATACTATACAACACAAACTGTCAGCAAGCAAGAGATGTTAAAAGTAGGGGAAAACACAGATCATCGTTTGCCTTAAAAATTGGCCGTCAGATCCGTCAGATCCTAGGATAGGTAGGAACAGGGCCATCCCTGTTCCTACCTATCCTAGGATCTGACGGTTCATCCTATTATAGGTCCATTTAAATACTATTTGTGCTCAAAGAACCTCTACGAATAGGCTTCCAGGAAGTGACAGTCATCATTATTATACATTTTATTAAAGAAGCTCTTACGAGGAACGATATTTCAATACGTTCAGAGCACCCTACGATTACCAAACTAGCTGGGTAATCATTTAACTACGACAGAGCTTTGTAGTAAGTAGCACGTGTGCTGCATGAAAGAATAAGAACTAACAGTGAAGGCTTACATACCTGTGGGTACTCCCTTTTCTTGACATCTCCGATCATAGACAGACACTGGCATGCGTTGACGCAGGTTCCGTTCTTGCCTCGCCCGTCGAAACACTGCGATCCTGTGACAAAATGCATACCATAATCAGCCTATAATGTTCCCACTGCTGGGACAGGCCCCTTTGAGAGTAAGTCGGCTGTAATCTACCACGCGTGCCCAGTGCGGTTGGTAGACCAGGTGTCACATGTCTTCGAACTTCGACATACCGGTTTCCTCGCGATGTTTTCCTTCGCCGTTTTGAGAGCAGTGGTGATGAAATTATTTACAAAGTAAAGTGCCTGTCTGAGTTCGAACTCACGACCTACAACTCGTAGGTTGTGGCCAATACCACTGTGCCACCACTGCTCTCATTGTGCCATCAGTGGGTGAAGATAAAATGAAATAATTTAGTACCTAACATCATAAAATCGTGCTAAGTAGGAAGGAAGGCCGACCCCAAGTAAATGACACATACAGTCTAGGAGAAGGAAGAAGTAACATCACGCCTGTATTCCGCGTAGGGGACGGCAGAGACGTACAGCAGATACCCACATCTCGCCGCCAGTTATATCCAAGTCCTATGAAATATGGGGTGAGCCCTTTGCCATCAACGGGCGCAAATCCAAGACTCCGGACTGCTAAAGCTGTCAAAAAATAAAAGGCCCGTTTTGACATTGACAGTTCTAGTAGTTTAATAAAGATCGCAAAACACGTATTCGTTTGTATGAAACTGAAGGTGTCAAGAACGCATTCTCAAATGTCAAAACGGGCCTTTTATTTTTTGTCCATTCTACTTCTTATCGTGTCGATAGCAATCTAATGGACTCGGCCCAAAATTCGGTTACGTGTTTGGCGCCATCACTATCGTATATCAGTTCCTGTAACGTGCAGCTGCAGGACATGTGTGGAACAAACACCATTTAGTACTATAATATTCTTTCGGTTATTGCCCGCAAGACCTAGAACTCCACGCTCTGTAAAAATCTCACTGTGAACATTAAGGTGAAGTGAGCCTAAAGTGAGCTAGCTAAGCTGGGAATGACAGCTTAGCTAGCTCACTATAAAGGTGGAATGACCTGCCGATCGATTCTGTAAAAATCTCACCATGAAAAGTTAGGTGAAGTGAGCTTAGAGTGAGCTGTCAAAACTGGCAATCCCTTAGCATTCGTTGGAATGACAGCTCACTCCACGCTCACTTCACCTAAGTTTTCACGGTGAGATGGTTACAGAATCGCACTGCAGTTCGTGAAAAACCGTAGGGGAATATCTTATGGATTCGCGTCACCGACATGATTATATATTATATCAGTGTCTGGAGCGATGAGTAAGACCTGCGCACTAATTGCGTAACGCACTATTAATCACAATCTAAATGATTTTGAAGGATATCGCTAATCCATTGCTTCATAATTATGTTCGAGAAAGTCTGCTTTGCAACGTAAATAATGCAGTGAATGTTGTTGAACTGTCAAAATGAAATCCATAATTGCTATTGATAGTATGTAACACAATTTAGTAGTAGTATTAGTATTAGTGTGTGTTTTTAGTGTGTTACAAAATTTAGAGTCGGCGCCGTTTAAATTTAAGGCAATTTAGTGATCTTTGTTTATTGATCGTTTGGCGCCGACTCAAAATTACTTAGGTATACTTACATTAGTTTAAGAACTTAGTTATTAAGGTTAGATAATAAAAAAGGTTAAAAGTATTATTTTTTGCTTTTCAGTTTTATCGGCGGTTTAATTTTTTTGTTAAAAAGTTTTGTCATGCAGTTACATACAGTTATATTACCTCTGACAGCAGCAACGGACATAGCAATCTTTTAGCAAAAAAAAAAAAAAATCAATGTGATTTTGACAGAACGGTAATGGCAACAATGCAATAGCAACCTTATTGCCATGACTACAAAGATCACTGTCATTATAACAGTGATGCAAAATCAGAGATAACGTATCCGTGAACAGACTGTAGTTTTAAGTTCACTTCATTGGCAGTTCCCATGACTACCTTTGTTTTGTTTTTTTTTTAATCTTGATTTTTAATTTTCCCAGCCAAGACCACAAACAAAACACTAGTTTTTTACATACCTTCCTCCACATCAAAGTCACACTTCGAAGAATACAAATTCAACACAAACACGTTAAAAATAACGATAAAACATTTGTTACTCATTTTTAAATAAATTAATATATTAAATAATCTACTACTAATCTATCTACACGACCCACGGACGGGCATCTCCACAAATGTGATTAACAAAACTGATTCTTTTCTTGAATAATTATGGATTCCGAAATTATTATTTTGATCAGGACTAGCTATACGATAAAAACCGGCCAAGTGCGAGTCAAACTCGCACACGAAGGGTTCCGTGTATAAATAAAAATCGTGGCCAATAGATAATTGTTATGATTTTATTTTTAATATTTTACATGTTTCCTTATTATTTCGTTATTTTTGTACGAAGTTTTCCAAGTAAGCGCATTTTACAAGTTAGGCCTCTATAACTCCTGAACTAACAAAGTTATCTAAGCCGTTATAGTTTTCCTTCAAAGTTCATCACATGGACTACCATCATGAATTTTTACAGATTTTTCTATTTTAACAAAAAATACGTTTTAAAGTTGAATATTCTCGCCAACGGATACCTAAATCAAAATCGTCATAGCAACCTCAATGTTTCTAAAAGACCTATCTAATGATGCGAGAAAAAAAGATCATCCCCACTTCAGGTGTAGGGGAGATACCCAAAAAAAAAATTTTCGTGATTTTATTTTACCACTTTGTCGACGTGGTAAATACACATATCCATACAAAGTTTCATCTTTCTAGCACTAACCGTTCGGAAGGTAAGCCGAGGACGGAAGGACGGACGGACATGACGAAACTATTAAGGCTTCCGAGACGTGAACTACGGAACCCTAAAAAATTCGAATAAAAAGCGCCAATGTGATACTTGAACCGTTTTTTTTGGTAGTTTAAGCTTGTCTAATCGTCCTGCTAGGTCATCATCTAAACTTGACGTAGGTAAATGGAATTACCCAATTCTTACCAAACCGCAAAACACAAAAAAAAGTAAACCCGGTACTTACATAAATAATGTCCAATGGTACAATATGTACGTATTTTCAAAAGTTGTAAGTTAATAAATTATGCTCGTCCCCTGTGATGGCAAGAATTCCATCAAATCAATAATTCACCTATCGCAGTCCCCTGCTGGACACCACTCTCAGGTTGCACCACAACACCCTGTCCTCCGCCTTCCGCATCCAGTCTGTCCCAGCCACTCCCAGCTCGGGGGCGTCCCACGCGGATTCCACCTGCCTGTCCTTGTTGGGATCGGCTTCCAGCCAAACCGGATGGAGGTAATACCAGTATTTTTCATGGAGCGACTGCCTATCTGACCTCCACAACCCCAGTTAAGTACCTTACTTCAACGGGTCATATACCTCTCGATAAGACTGATTGTCAGACTTTCGGGCTTCTGACGACTCGTAGCGACTGTAAAATATCTACGAAGGACAGCCGGGACTGGGGCACGGAGGGGTCTCGGTATGTAAAATGGCCACCCATCGTCCCCATCGACTGGCTGGATTGAAGATGGAGTCGTACGACTGTTTTTATTTACCCACAAGCCTCATGACGAGAAAGATCAACATCAAAACATTAGTTATGTTGACTGAAAGCCTTGTCACAGTCATGAGTCATGACGTGCAGCCGTCGACTATTTCGGTTTTGTGCTCATGGTTACTGAGGGGCAATTAATTCTCGTAATTTTAAGAATATTCACAGTCTTATCTCAGTCTCAATATGTCAAAAAAAAAAAAAATACCTCTAGTTTACCTACGTCATGTTTTTGAGATTGATTGTCGCTGAGATGAGATTGCGACAAGGTTTTGAACGTTTTTAATTACGAGAATAAAATTGGCCTTCAGATCTATTTTGGTTTCTTTAAATTCTTCGAGTAAATTATTTATTTATTTATTAAAACTTTATGAACAAGTCAAAAAAAAACCGTACAAAGGGGGACTTAATCTGAGACATTTTTTACCAGTCAACCTTGGGGTGACGCAGAGACAAAATATTTTAGATGCAAGATGCAACATACGGGATAAATAGCTAGGAAATTACTACAAAATACAAGAATAAATACTAATAGGTACCTACTTAGATAGATACATACATATAAACAAAATTAACGGTTTATTAATTAACTTTTATGTAAGCACGTATTTCTTTGAGAAAAAAACCTTCACCACACCCACTTCGCTAGTTAAAATATAATGTATATCTATAAGTACTAATAATAAAGCTAAAGAGTTTGTTCGTTTGAACGCGCTAATGTCTGGAACTACCGGTTGGAAAAAAAAAAATCTTTTTGCATTTCTTAGCCCCATTCTAGAGGAAGGCTATTTAACATCCCTTTATGACCCTCAGGAGCCGAGAAAAAGAGAGAAAGAACGCTAAGCGAAAACGAAGTAATAGCGTGCACAGGCGATGCGATCCGACGGGGTGAGTCGTTGCGTGCGTGTCTATTAGCATGCATTTGTTTTTTAAGGCGCGGGTCCACCGCACCGCGGCGCACGGAGAGGCTACGCACGTGTTAAGCTTCGCTTTGTAAGAAAATGTACCTATGATGTGGTTGTGTCCACTGCAACTCACGGAGAGGCTTCGCGTGAATTGATGTCATTGATACATGCGTGGCTTGCTCGAATAGGCGGTTACATAGCTCAACGCTGTTGACATGGGTCTACGTTTCCACTGGAGTAGACGAATATGACCCACGACTATGTACAGATGCCAGCAGGTCAAGCTACCCGAAACTGTCAAATTTTCCCAATCAACTTTGAACCTTAATGCTTTAATAATAAAGTTGAAAATCTATTAAAGAAATTTGATAGATTGTTGTAGCTGGTTGTGATTGTAGTAGTGTGCTGGCGTCTGTACAGCAGCTTGCTTATCGCAGCGCAGTTTTCAGTCATACACCTTGTGGAACGGACGCTTTTCATGTTTCTCGTATACAAAGTTGATTCGACAGAGGGGCTTTCCTTTAAACTGCCTATACTAGGTAGCATTTTCAACCTCTGTACCAAAAATCAATTAGATAGGACCAGTAGTTTAGTCGCAATTGATTTTTTAAGTTTTTGCACCGTTTGAACACGAATGTATCTTTCCTAACAGCTGATTGTCTATTTTTGGCGCTTTTTATTTTTATACCGTATCGTATCAAACAAATTAATACAAAATGCATCGCGTGCACAGCATGCGCCGCGGTGTGCCCGCGCCTTTACATGGAGATGACATCGAGGTAGCGAGCTAAACCGCGACCGCGAGGTATCGCATTGAGGTATCGTCGGCATCTAATTAGCCTAGTCGCGAGAGCATGCAACTCCTCTAACCTTTCATTACGACTCTGCAACTCGAGACCAAGTGTGCGCTTTGAACGAAATAAATGTTGTCGGCCGCAGCCTGTCGTTGCGTCTAGTGTGCGTCATGTCTAAAGAAGCGTAGGTTTATGTAAGTTATGTTATGATAAAAAATACGAGAAATTAAAACAATTTGTCGAAATAATAGTGTAATAATAAGTTTTACGTTACAACATAGAATAGACTTTAATCTTGTTAACACTTCAACTGCTCGACGACGACTGACTACAGATCATGCGCACTACTTCCCACCACACGTTATTTTTTTACCGGATACCACCTCGATTGACGTTTATTAGTAAAATGTGGAAATTGGAATGCAACCGGATGTAGTGCGTGCAACACTACACACACCAAACAGGCGCGTGCACGCACGCGCACGTGCGTGGGTGCGTACACTTAAGTTTATTACTTAATCTAAACAGTATTTAAGTATTACTGTATTAAATTTAAATACAGCTAATATTGGCGCCGATTCCCTTGTCTACAAACTAAACTAAATTTAAGTTCAGTGCATCTTTATCTCTCTATTTCATTAAGAAAAGGACAGAAGATAAAATATTAGTTTAGTCCTGTCAAATTAAGATACTCCATAGACAGTTTAGACGTGATTATAAACACGGCGACTTAAAATACGTCAATTTACGTCAGGCGCTGACTAATTTGACAGGACTAAACTAATATTTATCTTCTGTCCTTTTCTTAATGAAATAGAAAGAAAAAGATGCACGGACTTAAATTTAGTTTAGTCGGTGAACAAGGGAATCGGCGCCATCAACATAATAATATGATCATCTTAAATATTTAAAATAATGATTAATCAATCCCGGAAATCAGACTATCGAACAGAGTTTATAACACAATCATAATTTTTTTTTATCTGTGACCACGAACTTGGACGTACTCTGGATAGTCTAATCAAGATTTATCTCACACGGAATTAACGAATCGACCTTCAACTATTAGACCAGAGTCGATAATTTTTAAAACTAAAAAAAATAATAGTAGGATGAAACCCATTAGAAAAGGAGGGGAATATTATAAAAATCAAAGGAAAAATAATTTACGGGCGATCTGAGGTCGGGAAGGGGATGGGGGTGAGCTTTTAAGGGTAAAAATCGGTTTTTCTCGATTTCCGGCAAAACTAAAAGTCCTATCGAAAAAAGTCAAATGGCAAAGTTGTAGGTAATAAAAAGATCTAAAACTTTTGTATTAACACTTTTTTCACATAACCTCAAAATTTATATGAAAAATTAAAAAAACCAAGTTTTTGGTTTTTTATTTTTATCTTTTACAAAAATCTTTTTTTTTTTACCAAATTTGGTGAAAACTTACCTTTTTATGTCCCAAATACGCTGTAATTTATTTGATTAAAAATATTTATTATTTCACCTTATTTTGAATTAATATCGAAAAAGCACCCTAATTTTCAATCGAAAATTCACCCGTCAAAATATCAGCTTTTTTCAAAAAGTTGGTATGTGTTCTGTTCGTTGAAATCTCTATTTTCCGATGGTGAAAAAAAAAATATATGTTACTATAGGAAATCTTCTCAGAAAATGCAAAAAAACGAAACCACTCGAATTCGAAAACTGATAATCTGAAAAGACAAAATCGAATTATTAATGCCTTCACTATTTTATCGTGAGTATACACCCCCATGAAAAAAAATTATTAAAGGAATAAATGTCAAAATGTATAAAAAATATACTAAAAATCTATAATAAATGTATAAATATATAAAAATATGTATAGTAAATATATTTTTAATAACTAACTTTTGGCCGATTTTCATGTATATTTCATATATTTTAGATACATTCAAAATATATCTTAAAAGGCATAAAAAACATAGCTAAAAATAAAAAAAAAATATATTTTGAATATATCTGAAATATATTTGAAATGTATAAAATATATATGAAAATCGTCCAAAAGTTAGTTATTAAAAATATATTTACTATACATATTTTTATATATTTATACATTTATTATAGATTTTTAGTATATTTTTTATACATTTTGACATTTATTCCTTTAATAATTTTTTTTCATGGGGGTGTATACTCACGATAAAATAGTGAAGGCATTAATAATTCGATTTTGTCTTTTCAGATTATCAGTTTTCGAATTCGAGTGGTTTCGTTTTTTTGCATTTTCTGAGAAGATTTCCTATAGTAACATATATTTTTTTTTTCACCATCGGAAAATAGAGATTTCAACGAACAGAACACATACCAACTTTTTGAAAAAAGCTGATATTTTGACGGGTGAATTTTCGATTGAAAATTAGGGTGCTTTTTCGATATTAATTCAAAATAAGGTGAAATAATAAATATTTTTAATCAAATAAATTACAGCGTATTTGGGACATAAAAAGGTAAGTTTTCACCAAATTTGGTAAAAAAAAAAAGATTTTTGTAAAAGATAAAAATAAAAAACCAAAAACTTGGTTTTTTTAATTTTTCATATAAATTTTGAGGTTATGTGAAAAAAGTGTTAATACAAAAGTTTTAGATCTTTTTATTACCTACAACTTTGCCATTTGACTTTTTTCGATAGGACTTTTAGTTTTGCCGGAAATCGAGAAAAACCGATTTTTACCCTTAAAAGCTCACCCCCATCCCCTTCCCGACCTCAGATCGCCCGTAAATTATTTTTCCTTTGATTTTTATAATATTCCCCTCCTTTTCTAATGGGTTTCATCCTACTATTATTTTTTTTCACTTTTTATTATTTTTAAAGGCTTCTACCCTGGTCTATATAGTGTTGATATATGACAACAAACTGGTTTGGTTTTTAATCACTTTTTTATACAAATCTAACATAATTATGCTATAAGTACGGTACCTACTGTAGCTTCCCATTAGTGTAAGAATTTTTGGAATCGTATCAGTAGGTCCGAAGATTACGCCCGACATACTAACTCTAAAATTTTAACTCTTTAAAATATTACAATACTAGCTGTTGCCAGCGACTTCGTCTGCGAACCAGGATGAAAAGTATCCTATGTCCTTCTCTAGGTCATGGTCTACTCATGTGCATGTTTAAAAAAAAAACTATTTATTTTACTTATCGAAGATTAAATACCTACCTGTTTTATAGGTTTCGCTCATCAGGAATTAAGTAATTACTTTCCTTAGGGTTTCAGTTTTTTATCAATCTTTAATGAAAAAAAAACCTTCTCTCAGAGGGGAGGCCTGTGTCCCAGCAGTAGACCCAGTGCGAGTAGAGTCATGTCACATGTCTTCGAATTTTTTGGTTTTTTAATATTCCGGTTTCCTCACGATGTTTTCCTTCACAGTTTTTAGAGCAGTGGTGATGAAATAATTTACACAAAGTAAAGTGCCTGTCTAGACATGTTCCGTCTTATTACAAAACGCAACCTTATTTTAGTACTAGCCTAAACTATTGAGCCAGTACTTGTATTTCGAACTTTATTTCGATTTAGGCAAAGTTCTTAATACTAAAATGACAACTTAGCACCGAACTAAGCTGTCATTTTTGTAAAAAGAACTGCATTTCTCTATCAGTTGGGTTCTTAATTCAATAACTGGGTCAGTGGTTTAAACCTGCACCCTAATCGCGTAACACACGATCAATCGGAATCGTTTTCATTTTGACAGTTCAACAACATTCATTGCGTTATTTACGTGGTTGAGCAGACACATGACACATTTTTTGAACATATGAAGCAATGGATTAGCAATATCCTTCAAAATGATTCAGATTGAGATTGATTGTGTGTTACGCAATTATGGTGCTAATCGAAAGAAAAACCTTGTTTTGTAATAAGGGGTGTCGACCCTAAATAAATTGGGATAACGGCAGGAGAATGATGATGATGAAAGCGCTTGTCTGGGTTCGAACCTACGACCAACAACTCGTAAGCCGCGGCCGTTACCACTGGGCACCACTGCTCTTACTTGCCATGGGACTTTACATTAGTTTCGAGACACGTCTAGATGAAATTCATTATTTAGGTACTATGCTTAGTAATGAAAAAAAAAACGGGTTACACTCCGGGAGTGCCGGCAGAAGTGAAAACTTGAATATTAACGTTGTGCATTTTTGATATTTTGGAATGCGGTCTACTCTCGCTTCGTCTTACGAATTTTCGATCAGCCGATCGATTCTGTAAAAATATTAACGGGAAAAGTTAGGTGAAGTGAGCTTAGAGTGAGCTTTCAATAGTGTCAATCCCTAGCATTAGTTGGAATGGCAGCTCACTCCACGCTCACCTCACCTAAGTTTTCACGGTGAGATGGTTACAGAATCGCACTGCTGGTCATGTGTCCTGACGCGAGCTCCGTCTTACTAATTTTCGATCAGAACACGTGTCCTGACGCGAGTTTAACATTTTTTTCCCATCACAACAAAAGTGCACAACGCCGCTAAAGAAGTAGGTATTCACTTCAAAAAAAGCCAATTATAGAATCAATTATGTAGGAAGGTTTAATGATTATTAATTATTGATATATCCATCTCGTGAAGATCCGGTCAGGTGACTGACATTTGTTTCATTTATTATTCCTAAATCCTTGAACTTGCTTGCTTGAAATTGATTTTAAGTATAAGAGATTATCGATATTAGTTCTAATTACATTGTTATCCATCTTTTTGTTAATTATTATTGTATAGCGAGATTTCAATAAAGTGCTGTGCTCACCTTTAATTTAGATGCATGCAATGCTATTGTATTTGTAAATGATATCTACTTGAATGTTTTTGTGTGTATTTAGTTGGTTTGCCTAAATAAATAAATAAATAAACATGCTACTCGTTTGTGATACTGATAACAAACTTACTAATGTAATATAATTCCACGGACAGATTTTGGTCACAGTGACCTATCTCGACGGACATTAACCAGCCGGTTAATTACCTACGTAACACACTAAAGCATTTTGACAGTTCATCAAAATTCATTGCGTTATTTACGTTGTTGAGCAGACAAATTTTATTTATTTATTTTATCTATACTTTTAGACTAAAATATTTTATGGAGGTAACATTTGTTCGTTTGTGTGTAGGGGTAAATCTCCGGAGTTAACAATGTAATACCTATGGCAATGGTCCGTCTTAAAAAGTTCTACAAAAAAGTCTGCGACATCATATTTCTATCTTTTATATTTTATCTCTTACAAAAGATCACGAGGAGGAGGACGAGGAGGTTTTTATCTTCGCTTTTATGTTTTAAAAAAGTATTTTTTTGACATGCTTCCGTTTGGATGAAATTATTTTTTAAATATGAACCCTTATCAAAATAAATTATTTTATGATCACAAGGACACTATAGAGATAATATTTGCCCTTTACAGTGTGTCATTATTGGTCATAAATAGTTTCGGAGATAATAGAAAATGACTAAAACGCAAAATGCCGCTAAATCTAAAACATTCAGACATACGCACATGCTTTGTGCAGACGTTTTATCATTATACCCATAGATGGCGTTGTAAAAATACGTAATTTTTCTGACTCGCGGTGTTCATTACTTTACGCGGATTGATGATAATGTCGGTATTTGTCATTGTCAAATTGGTTGGATGTCGTTCTATTGATTTCTATTGGTTTTGGTTGTTTTAAATATTGCGTTCCTTCTCTTCGTAGTTTTGGTTTACGATTGTTTCTAACTTGGGTGCGTTTACAGGTATTTAAACTCACATATACACAAGCAGCCAGACCCGGAACAACTACTTGTAGGTCATACAAATATTTTTTCTGTGCGGGAATCGAACCCGCGACATGCAGCGCAGCAGTCAATCGTTTAACCACTGCGCCAACCGTGCAGTCAATGTTTCGAACATATGAAGTAATGGATTAGCAATATCATTGAAAATGATTCAGATTGAGATTGATACTGTGTTCCGCAATGAGGGTGTAGGTACAGTCAACAGCAAAAGTAGATGATCAAAATCAGAAATTTAATACTAATGAACGGAGTTTGCGTCAGAACTGTGTGGCGTCGAAGTGATTCAAAAGTATGTCAGACTCAGTGTCATACTTTTGAATCACTTCGACGCCACACAGTTCTGAGTGACGCGAACTCCGTTAATTAGTATTGAATTTCTGATTTTGATCATCTACTTTTGCTGTTGACTGTACGCAGGAGACATTATTGTGTATTGGTGTGTGTGCAAACACGGTGCACTCTCTGTTCCTCTACTCTCATAGTCCGATGGGACAGCGATACGACATGAACGAGAGAGATCAGCAGTGCGATTCTGTAACTAACTCACCGTGAAAACTTAGGTGAAGTGAGCGTGGTGTGAGCTGTCATTCCAAATAATGCTAAGGGATTGACACTATTGACAGCTCACTTCACCTAACTTTTCACCGTGATATTTTTACAGAATCGATCGGCTGCAGTGCGATTCTGTAACTACTCACCGTGAAAACTTAGGTGAAGTGAGCGTGGTGTGATAATAATGAAATTATTATAAAATTATGTTGTATTTTGTTGTAACTTCGCCCTTATGATGACCCACTGACCGTTGTATTTCAATTTATGCTTGTTGTAAAATTGTAATTTTAAACTTATATGTAATTTCAGATACAATTTATTGTTCATGAATAAATGACTAATGACTAATGTGAGCTGTGATTCCAAATAATGCTAAGGGATTGACACTATTGACAGCTCACTTCACCTAACTTTTCACCGTGATATTTTTACAGAATCGATCGGCTGCAGTGCGATTCTGTAACTAACTCACCGTGGAAACTTAGGTGAAGTGAGCGTGGTGTGAGCTGTCATTCCAAATAATGCTAAGGGATTGACACTATTGACAGCTCACTTCACCTAACTTTTCACCGTGATATTTTTACAGAAGATCGCAGGACCAACGGCGACACGTGCTTTCTGAGGCACGGGTTTATCACACCACCAACTACCAAACTCCGGCCTGCTGAGAAACTTACCTACTGAGAAATTCCTAATGGAAAAATCAAATAACACTTTGCTCGATTTGGACGCTCAGCACCATTCGTCTCGTTATCGCAGTAGCGCTTGTGATCACGAAACGAACGGAGTAGTCAACTAATAATATGTAGCGGTATCTACAACGCCACATGCGAACAACGCGTCATACTGACGTCACGCAAATCCTGCATCTCGCAAGCAGAGTTTACCGTGCCATTAGCATAGATATACAATTTCCCAATATCAATCGTTGGGCAATTGCCCGCCAGACATAACACCCGTCTGGTCGGAGGATCCTCCCTTTTCAATGGAGGATGAGTGAACTTTACACCCTGTTCCTCATACTTCCAAAATATTATACCTAAATGCGAAACTATCTGTCTGTTACCTTTTAACGACTAAACCACTGAACTTACAGTTAAGTTTGACAGATAGTTAGCCTGGGTACTGAAGAAAGGCACAGGCTACTTTTCATAGTTTCATACGGATATTTGTATAAAAAAATAGAGGCAGAGGAGTCATCACCTGCCTCTATTTTTTTCTGCAGATGCAGCCGCGGGTAACAGTTATTTTTTATATACAACTAGATTTTATCCGCGTGGATATCGGAAAATATCCCACGGGAACGTTCTACCGGAATTTAAAGTCCCCAGGTTCTGTGTGCCAAATTTCATCCAATGTTTCTTACGCGGCGCGCGCCTTTAAAGCTGCAGCAGACAGCATGATTTTTTTTGATATCTTCAACCATCATCGTCATATTTCAGCCAATTAAAACTAAACCTTAGTCAATAAATGTGAATTATACACCTAAACCTTCCTCAGGAATCACTCCGTCCATTGGGGAAAAGCGTATGAAAATCCGTTCGGTAGTTTTTGAGTTTATCGCGTTCAGACAGACAGACGCGGCGGCGGCGGGGGGACTTTTTTTTATAATATATACAGTAGTGGCAGTCAAGCGTATGGATTCACCACTATAAGCGGACACTCATTCTACACTTTTTATGTTGCCTCACCACTCAACTACTCCAACATTTTTTACATTGGTTCTACTGGCTGAGCAGTTACTTTTTACAAGCTTTTATTTATCTTGCGATGTATCTATGTACGATATTATATTTTTGTTCGGGTGGACTCTTGCAACTCAATTTTGAAGCAGATATTTTCAACCGATTGAGCTGAAATTTTGCATGCATTTGCAAATCGGATGACAATGCAAAATGATTATGACATGGAGCTGATCTGATAATGGAACCGGAAGGTGGCCATAGGAACTTGGTAGTTAACGACACAACCCCATCGAGTTTGGACTCGTTTGATCCGTCTTGACGAGAACTTTGGTGCTAGATGGTAACCAGGATCTGATGATGGAGCTGGAAGATGGCCATAGGAACTCAGTAATTAAACGACACAACACCATCGAGTTTGGGCTCGTATGATTCGTCTTGACGAATACTTTGGTGCTAGGTGGTAACCAGGGTCTGATGATGGAGCTGGAAGATGGCCATAGTTGTGTCGTTTAATTACTGAGGTAATTAAACGACACAACCCCATCGAGTTTGGGCTCGTATGATTTGTCTTGTCGAGTACTTTGGTGCTAGATGGTAACCAGGGTCTGATGATGGAGCTGGAAGATGGCCATAGGAACTCAGTAATTAAACGACATAATCCCTATCGAGTTTGAACTCGTTTGATTCGTCTTGACGAGTACTTTGCTGCTAGATGGTAAAAAAGGGGTCTGATGATGTACCTACAGGTAGCTTAAGTGCAGTAAACGCATGTAACTGAAAAACACTGCTACGCGCTACGAACGCCGTAGTCAATCTCGCATCAAAAATACTAAAAGAAAAAAAAACTTTTTTAAAACAAGCTTTTACTAAGTACCTACTTGTTAATAAAAAGAACTAAAAATTTTAAAATAATTTAAACCTGATAAAAAAATAAATAAAAGCGTGTACATTGTGATTGTAAAAGAAAAATAATGAAAGTGTAATATGCTAAATGTTCTATATTGTTCAATCAAAATGTAACACGCTTTTATTTATTTTTTCTATTATTTTTCGAGTCGGATTTTAATTTTTCTCTTACTCTACTAATTCTGCTCACCGTTTCATCGAAGCTGCTTTAATAACTAATTATTTATTTAATACAATAAGCACACAAATCTACAGAAGCGGACTCAATGCCATAGGCATTTTCCACCAGTCAACCTTTGGGTGAGTGGGTGGGTAAGGTAGGTAAAACTTGGCCATTCCTAACTAAATGGCAGTTTAAATATGCGATGCGAAGGTTGAATAATTTGTGATAAGATTTGGAAGCGCGTCAGGAGAGGGAGAGGCGACATTTGTACCATCTGAGTTGACTCTGGATAATACTGCTGTGCCGTACGAGTGTGTAGGCTGACATGGCACAAGTAAAAAAAAACCTCAAACTAGATTAGGATGATTTGGATAACAAAACGCAACTTTGGCATAATCTGTGGCAAATTGTTGTCAAACAACATACTGTCAATCTGTCAGTGTCAAATCAAACAAATCAATGGAAATGGGTGAATGGGTGTCGTTTGAAGTGAAAAAAAGCTTGAAATTAGTATAATTCATAAGTGCATATACCGTTAAAATGAGCGCGAATAACCGCAAGGGTCCCATCGTGGACTCTGGTACGTGCAGATGCTGCGGTGCAGTCAAGAAGTGTCGATTATTGAATGTGGAGTACGAATGGACGGGTCAACGCGAAGTTTATGCCGATATGTTTGTCGACTGTTTTGGACTAGTGGTTAGTTTAAACCTCGTCTATTTACATCCTTAAGCTGAGATGACCTATTACTAGAACCGCTTTGTTGAAATAAATAGTCTTTGGCTTACTGAAAACTGAGTAATCGGTCGATTTGTGTAGTTAACGATTGAGCCAGCATAATTAGCAAAACCTAGCCAGTACTAAAACGATAAAAAGAATCCATTTAGCACTCATAAGGTCTATTTGAAGGAGCTAAGCTCCCAAATGGATAATTTTTACTGTAAGTACTTATCTAAATATTTTGTTTTTTATAAAATTTTATGGATGCCTCCCTCTATTATATGGACTGACTCCCTCAAAGAAACCTATGTCCAGAAGTGAACATCAATAGACTTACTTTACGACTGATTAATTGACCTTTTATGTTACCTGTTCCACCATGATATTGTCAGTAAAGTCATTGCTGGCCTTCCTTGAAAATTTGGCTTAAGTCGAATAATTGATTTTCCATCCTTATGCAAAATACGCGCATTGACGTAGACTTGCGGACACAAGCTCGTTTTACCTATGCTACCTGTTCTTCCAAGCTATATCTCATCACCATGTGCCTGCATTTTCCCAGCTATGTTGGGGTCGGCTTCCAGTCTAACCGGATGCAGCTGAATGCCAGTATTTAACACGGAACGACGGTCTATCGGACCTCCAAAACATAGTCACTCGACAACACGATACCCCCACACGCACAATAGTCCACTCAGGCGCGGTCCGAGGGGTGGGGGTCGTGGGGGTGTTGCCCCCCCCAAAATCATTCAAGCTGTCGAGTCTGCATGATTTACTTGCCTTACTAACTTACTGCTTGGAGACCCCCCAAAATCTTGGACTGCAACCGCACCTGGGTCCACTTGAAGGACTAAGTGTGGAAACCAAACCTTTTAACATAGAACATAGAAAACGATACCCCAACAATCCAACATGCTATTATTTTCTTCCCAGCTCTCTAATTTGGAAGGCGACGAGTCTGAGCGCCTGATCTGCGCGACGTGCGTGGTACGTCTGAGAGATGCGCGCGCTTTCCGACAACAAGTGCTGGTCTGCGAAGAGAAACTTCTCAGCGCTACGGTGCATATACATGATGGTACGAACATTCCTTTTTTTATCATGTGGAAATCCTCATGGATACCCTATGTCCGGAAGAATTTTTTTATGAAACAGTAGTTTTTTTGGTTTTGATTACTGACGAGAAATTCTAGCATCATTCCGGAATCATCCGGAATTATCTAGAATCATTTACTAAGTCCATGCTAACAGTTGCCGCGTCGATATCCCTGCCACCCTGTATAATTTGTATGGATTAATAAAAATTGTTATGTTTTATGTCATTCCAGATAACGAAAACAGTTACGAAATGGAAGTAGTAGTAAAACAAGAAGTGGACGGCGTACCATTCAAAGAAATAAACGATTCTGACAATGACGGTGATGATCATGATACTGACCCCATCGAAGACACCATGGAACAGAATGAGCCTGGGTCGGGCAAAGAGAATGTCACTGCTACATGTATGTTGAACTTATATTTTGTTACCATAGATTAAGAAAAACTGCCTCGTTTGGTGGTGTGATACCCCATGCCTCAGTGCGCACATAAAGCCGTTGATCCTGCGCCTGATCTCTCTGCGGTTGTGTCGGATTGCCGTCCCATCGGACTATGAGAGTGAGGACGAGAAAGTGCACCTGTGTCTGCGTACTATACACACTACACACTTGTGTACTATAGTATCTCCCGCGCCGAAGGACACCGCGAGATTGGTCGCCATGGCCGAAATTCGGTCCGGAGGACTTTAATAGTACACACACGTGAGGCACTCCTGCTAATTTCTTACATCGGACTTTACACATTTTATTTGATCTTTATTTTTTTGTTTTTATCTGATGCATGTATGTGTATGGTGTGTGTTTTAGTCTGTGCTAAATAAATGTATTTTCTTTCTTTCTTCTAGTAGATAGAAAGAAAGAAAAAGTATTTATTGCGACTCGTACAGGATCATAAACTAAACTAAACACAGTTAAAAATAAAAATAAAACAAATTATATTAAATAATAACAAAAGGAAAAATGAAACAAAGTCCTATACGAGGCCAAAAGGCTCCTATCTTAGCATGATGCTTCGACATTTAAAAAATAAATTTAGATAAATATTCTAATTAAACAAAGACCTCTCAATTCCAGTGTCTATACAAGTAAAAGTAGAAGAGATACAAGAGAACCCAGTTGAGGAGTTGTCGCCGCGGCCCGAGGGCGCCACCGTCGACCCGGCCCAGACGGACATGTTGGACCAACTCAAGAGCATGAAGAGGAAACTTGACCAGATGCGACATACTGATGGTGAGATATTTTAATTATGCATTTAATTAGCCACAAGTTGCGATATTATATTATAGCTACCGCCTTACGGCATAGCTATTCACAACCACTCGATACGCTTCCGTACCGTATCGAACATTAATCAATGTCATCATAGGAGTCCCCTAACCGCTGTTCACGAATTCAAAACCCGAAAACTTCGTCAGGTTAAGGTCTGATTTTTCCAACGCCAGATAATTTTATCAGCGGAATAATTTTGAACTTTTGACAGTTCTTCCATACAAAATCTGTCAGATGTCAATTTTATTCCACGAACAATCGTCGATTGAAAAATCAGCTTTGAATCAAATTGACGACTACTATTCTTCCAACAGCTATTGCTACCTTTTTGAAAATGTATCAGAATTTCTCACTAAATATCACTTTTCTCGAAACTTTGAATGGCCTTTATTGCTATTCCATAAGTCATAAGTCATTTATTCATTTGTTAACACAGGTACAATAAATAGTTGTTACAGAAATTTACAAGAGCGCTATGTTATACCCGGAGGCGTCCTTTGGGTAACTAATACTTTAACACACCTTTCTATGTAACCAAATTTTCTAAAACATGAAACAATTAAAAGTTAAAGAAAGAAGTTTATTAACCATTTTCAAAATCATGGACTTTGACGCCAATTAGGTATCTCAAAATTTTAGTATGGCAATAAGCGTACTAATTACGGATATTGCGTTTGCCAGGTCGATGCGTCCAGGTCGCAAGTTAAGTCACCATGTATAATTCACACCTTTTTCTTTTCAGAACCCCGCCGATCCGAATCCCCTCTGTACAGACGCCCAGTGACAGTCGACAAAGACCTCCACATACTCAGGAATGCAGTGAAAATCGTCGAAAACTCTTATGTCTGTCCGTTCATCACAGTCTTTAGCGATTACCATTGTATATACTGCCGAGATATGTTCCTAGACCCGACCCAGTTACGAGAACACACGATGACTCACGACCCAAAGAAGTATAAAGATGTCCTGGATAACAAGAAATTAATTCAAGTCGATATCGATAGAATTGACTGTAGACTATGTGACGAAAAAATCGATAGTGTCGATACTTTCAAACAGCACATCACTACGGAACACGGAATAAAGTTATTCAAAGATGTACAGAATGAGTTCATGCCTTTCAAACTCAAAATTGGAACGTTAACTTGTGTTGAATGTGGGAAGAATGTAGGATTTTTTCACGCGCTAAAAAAACATATGGCCGAACACTTTGGTACCTTTATTTGTGACGTATGCGGCGCTCATTATTTTGAAGAACGGCATTTGACTTTCCATAAAAACTCGCACAATACTAATAAAGATGTACAAATGTTTCCCTGCGATGAATGTGACAAGACTTTCCGTTCGAAAAACAGTAGAACTTTTCATATTGCGCGGATACACAAAAACGAGCCTGCTTACCCTTGCAACAAATGCGACGAGGTATTTATTTCCTACCATATGAGATACCGACACAAAATGAATGTCCACGGCGAAAAGCGAAAGTTCCCTTGCGACGGCTGCGACAAAGTCTTCGACAGTCGAAAAACTCTTCGAGAACACAACCAAAGAACACACTTACAATTATTCCGACACGAATGCACACTTTGCGACAAAAAATTCTATCTACCCTCCGCTTTAAAAGACCATATGACGTCACACACAGGAGAACGGAACTTCAGATGTGAATTTTGTGGGAAAAATTACCCTAGGTCTAAGGCGTTAAAGGTGCATTTGCAATCTCATAGTGCGGAGAAGAGGTATAAATGTACGCTTTGTCCCTCTGCGTATACGCAAGTGACGAATTTTAAGAATCATATGAAGACTAAACACCCTTTGGGGGTGGAGGGGAGAGAAGGGGGGGAGGGGTATCGTTGAATTAAATATATTTAATAGGGATGGTGATTAATATTAAAAAAGTTCGAATAAATAAAGTAATTTGAAGAAGGTATAGTGAAATGATAAATGATTTTAATTCAGTAAGTTTGTACAAACATTTTTACATATTATTAAAACTAGATGAGGTCGGCGTTTCCTATCTGACTACACTGAGAAGAAAGGTTGAAACAAACTCAGAGGTCACAGTCTCTTTTAAATTCCAGACATAATCTTGGTCAGATCATGTGAAGACCATGTAGATTGGTGTCTTAGATGGTCTTTTGAGGAAAGAACCACACAGATTGAGTGGACATGTCCAGTTAGTGCACGCATTTGTCAGAAATCGTGCAGCTCAACTCAGAACTTAAGGAGCTCAACGATTTGAGATAGGACATCGAAAAATCTTTAAATCGATGGTTTATTGAGAAGCTACACGCTTTAAAACTTTTTGGTGGGGATTATTCCCGTCCTTGTCGCGCGGTACGGACAATGTATGGCGCTAGTATGAAGTTAAATAGCCGTGACAGCACTTCTCTCATAGCGCCGTCTTTATACAGGGTTTATTTTTAAAGACACAAGGTGGACACTGCCCTGAATGAGACGTGTCGGATAATATCGGGCTGCAAAAAACCGACGCCACTTAATAAGCTCTACCCGCTTGCAGGAATTGCACCACCTGCCGTACGAGGGGATAATAATAATAAATCGTTTATTTATAAAATGGATGTCTCATGCGCGCTGAAAAAAAAGAACCAGGAATCCGATTCTCGACATCTCCTCTACGATTACACACCGACCCCGGGTAGGCCTCAAAGTCGTAAGAGCTTCTTACGTTCCACGCAGGCCATCCAGGACAAACCACCCAATGAGAGAAGCAAATTGTGGCAAGAAAAGCATCCACCACCTCCCGACTTCGTTAAACCCCAGGAACATTTGACTCTCGGCCGTGATCTGCAGTGAAAAGCTCTCAATCCATTGCGTAACCAAGTAGGGCGCTGCAGACACAACTTGTCGAAATGGGGGATTTCTGACCCATGCAATACCCAGTGCGAATGCGGTGTCTCTAATCAGACCATCCTTCTTGCTGGAGTGCCCTAAGTGCCCGTTCACCTGCACCTTGGATGACTTTATGAATGTCACTGATGCCGCAATTAACGTCGCCACGTTGGGCGGCACAGTGGGCTCATCAATACGAAAAGAAGAACATTTTTTAAAGACCAGCCAAATTTAAGGGTTATGTAAGTAAAGGTAGTTTTATGGTCTGTGCCAAGCCGTTATTAACTGTATAATTTCACATAATTAGGAAAAACGAAAATTTTATCAGCCTAGGGTAATTTAGGAACAGTCACATGCAGACCATAAAATTGGACAACTTCCTCCATGGCAGGCCTCCGTCACTCCATGTACTTGCGCACTATTGCGACGAAAAATTTCGACGCAATGGGTCTAAACTCATGTGCTGAATTCATGGTTACAGTTTGCGCGTGGATGTCCCTGCCACCCTGTATAATCCTACTCTAATATTATATGCGAAAGTTTGTGAGTATGGATGGATGCATATTTGTTACTCTTTCACGCAAAAACTGCGGAACGGATTTGGATGAAATTTGGCACACAGATAGTTTATAACCAGGGTTAACACTTAAGTATCATCCCGATATTCCCACGGAATCGACACTTATGCGGGTGAAACCGCGGGGCGCAGCTAGTATTATTATACGCGAATGTTTGTGAGGACGGCTGGATAGATGTGTGTTACTCTTTCACGCAAAAACTACTGAACGGATTGTGATGAAACTTTACAGTAATATAGCTTATACATCAGAATAACACATAGGATACTTTTTATCCCGATATTCCCACGGGATCGACACTTAGAAAGAAAGAAAAAGTATTTATTGCGACTCGTACAGGATCATAAACTAAACACAGTTAAAATAAAAATTAATTAATTATATAAAAAAGTAACAAAAAGAAAATTACGCGGGTGAAACCGAAACATTTACTAATTAATAACATTCAAATAACTGGGAGGTTATACCTTCAAATTTATATTTAATTTAAACGTTTAAAACGGAACAGTACTGGGTTTATATCCAACTCCCCACGACTTGGACTTTATATGTCGTTACCAAACCACCTGTGCTTTGGGCTTATGTTACTCGTAGCTTGCCGTAACAGGCAACAAACTTTAATTTGTAACAGTGGCAGAGCGCTGCTAGTTAGTTATTATGTGCAATTATTAGCTTTATTGTCAGGCAGCTAAGGCTCACAGATACACTAATAATCTTACAAAATTAAAACATTCATACATTTTCAACCTATAATGTCCCCACTGCTGGGACACCGGCCTCCTCTCTTTGAGAGGGAGTGGGCTGTAATCTACCACGCAGGCCCAGTGTGGGTTGGTAGATGCCTGACGTCTTCGATTTTTTTTGGTTCTGGGACATGCCGGTTTCCTAACGTTTTCCTTCACCGTTTTGAGAGAAGTGGTGATGTAATAATTTACACAAAGTAAAGCGCCTGTCTGGGTTTGAACCTACGACCTACAACGAAGTCGACGCCGATACCACGTGGCCGCCACTGCTCCCAAGTAATATACTTTATAATAAATAATAATAAATTTGTTTATTATTATAAGCAATAAATTACTTATTAGCTTTTATCTCCTTTATTTACGCTTTTTATCAGCGTATTTATAATATTATTATTGTACATAATTATAAGGAGACCAAGCGGCTAGCTGTAAACAGCGTTATTTTTAAAATATCTCTCTGTTTATTATAAATATAAGGTTAAGTAAATGTAATTATGAACTTCTATATGTTTGAGCCATTTTATTTATGTAGTCACCAGTATAAATACCTTACAGTTAAGCAAAAATACCTTAGGGGTACGCACGCATGGGACGGGGTGGCCTCCTTTTGCGAGGATGTCGTGTCTGCAAAAGGAGGCAGCCGAGCGGGAGAGAGAAGTCGCATCCTCTCTCCCCTCCCACAAGAGACGCACCGGGAGCCCGAAAAGGGTGCAAAACGATCTGCGACCTCCTTGAGAGGTGGCTTGCGGACGGCAGACTAGGGTCAACAGAGCAGTTGTATCGATAATATTATATTCGCAACACCGTAAAAAAACGTCTATTGCTTTATGTACTTATTTTTAAATCTTGCGTAAGCGTAGTATATTTATGCTTTTGACTGTACCTACCTTTACTTGTTCCTTTATGTTTGCAGCATTATTTTTAAGAGATCTGTTATTAATATAAGATTAAATAAATATAATTATGAACTTCTTATAAGTTTTAAGCATTTTATTTGTGTACCATTACTCGGTTATTTCGTTTATTTAGGAGGATACGCGGAAACGCATGTCCGAGAATCCACACTTTTGAAGTGTGAAATTTTAAGATGCGCGCGCATCACCGTCACACAAAATTCGAAGCTGTCCGAAAAACCGCTCATTATTTTTAAAGCTATACGTCACTTTTTTACCATAAACCGGCCTGTACCTATTTTGAGCATTTTTTACAGCAACCTGTTTGTTCTTATCGATTAAAAAAAAAGGCATTTCACTATAAAAAATTGGATGCCATAAAATTCTGGTTTTTTATTATGATTTTAATTTCTTTAAAAGGCCCGTGACCAACATTATTCAGCTTATACAACGAACTTTATTGTAACCTTTTTTGTAATTAATTATTTGCATGCAATTAAAAATTGTTTTTTAAAAGTAGGTATAACTTCTGACGCGCGTATATAAGTACACGCACCCATTTTTTTTTGGGTGGGAAGTCATCAAATAACTTCTCCCGCTCTGGGCGGAGCTGGAGTTCGTGTTAGACTTTTACTGATTAAAACGCACCCGTGTTCCTTCAGTTGCCTGTGCCAGGCGCCACGTTAACTCTTTCGACAACCCGCGACCCTGGCCGAGAATACATCCTTAGCCTATAAATTCCGTTTATAGCACTGTGACTAAAGTGCGGGCCGATTTTTACACAGAACAGCATGACTAAAATGTCTGGGTTTAGGTCACACGAGCTATAAAATAGTATAGGTACCTACGTCACATGTATCTGCGTATCGTGCGTTAGTTCAGGCGGGCATCACATCTTCGTCACGAGACGGCAATAGTTCCGCCATGACCTGTCCGTAGTAAGACGAAACGGAAGTAAAACTGTTTAACGCACAGGTTTGATTATGATTCTATCTCTCTCCCGCGTGATTTCGCAGTCAGAATAGTGTAGGTATAAAGGATAACGCAGATTGGTCCAGCCGCAACACATTGCAAAAACCCTCCTTCATCCTACTAATATTATAAATGCGAAAGTTTGTATGGATGGATGTTTGTTACTCTTTCACGTAAAAACTACTGAACAGATTTTGATGAAATTTGGTACACAGATAGTTTAAAACCAGGAAACTTATGCGGATGAAACCCCGGGACGCAGCTAGTCATTTTAATACATTTTCTATGAGGGGTCTTGCACAGCTACGCCGCGAAAATAATTATGTAAAACCGTTTAACGAATTCCGCTAATAAACATTAGTACATTATGTCGCGATTCGAGTAGCATAAAATCACGAGAGTCAGTTGAATTGTAACAATCAGATCAAAATGTCGACGCTTTCGACTTGGTAAATACAGTATGGGCCGATTCACACCGGAACGGCAGCGAGTCCAGAATGCACCATAATTATGATGTTCGTGTAATGTGTGGCCGCGCGACCTTTTCAAGCGATACTGGTCTTTTAATTATGTAGATAAAGTTTAAAATTATTTCACAATGAAAGTGCTCGCCGTGTTGCTGCCGTTCCGGAGTGAATCAACCCTATAAGTCAACATCGGACCTGCGAAACAAACGCGGCACCGCAACAAAATAGCGGGCTGAGCGAAGTGTAATTGGCTTCCGAACAGTAGCGCAGTCCTATCGTTTTTTCAATTGCGAACGATTTCCGGGCAAAATAGGACTGCGTGTTGGCTGTATGACGAGAGGTTGGTATTATTGGATAGACCGAGGTAGTCCCAGGATAAATCAAGTACTAGTGATGTACTGATAGCAGCTTGTGGTTTCGGCCGAAACCATACCAGGAATCTAAAGATGGTCACCTACCCACGGGCCGACCGCGGCAAGCGTAGCTTTACCTGGTGCTGCTATTACTTAGCCCCTAACGTTAATCTGCGTTCGAATTTGTTTTATCCGTTTCGGTTTCGGCCTTAACCAAAATTGAATTTCGGCCATGTTTATTATCAGATAGGTACTTTAAAAAATTACAACAAGAAGAAAATAAATACACATTTCATTAAATTAATTTCATACACATTTAATACTGACAAAAATACAATAAAAATAAATTATAAACAAAACAATACATTCAACTATAATTGGGATCCAAGTCGTATCCTTGATGATGAGATTTCATATGATTTTTTAAGCTACCATTTTGTGTAAACGTGGAATTGCAGATATCACATTTGTACCTTCTTTCGTTGCTATGCGACCGGATATGTTCTTGTAAGGATTGTAACCGGGGATAGCTTTTATCACAGAATTCGCACCGGAAGTTCCTCTCACCGGTGTGTGTTGCCATATGCTCTTTCAACCTCGAAGGTAGGTAGAACCGTTGGTCACATAAATCACACTGATGTCGGTAAACTTTTAAGTGATTTCTTCGATTATGTTCCATTAGAGTTTTTCGCCTGTTGTAAACTTTATCGCACAACTTGCAAGCGAACGTCCGCTTATCCCCGTGTACTTCGATCAAATGACGATTTCTTAAAGCGTAAGACAGGAAACTAGCTTCACATTTATAACAGTTGACTGTCGGCTTTTTTTCGTGAACCGTAGCAACGTGCAAATATCTACTGTATTTAGATTTCAAGTTTTTCCCACAGATTTCGCAAGGGAAACTCTCTTCGACTTTAGTGTGGGATTTTATGTGAGTTCGTAGTGAGTTGCGTTCCAGGAAGCAAGCGCCACAAACATCGCATATGTAAGTGCCGAAGTGAACGATCATATGCTTTTTAAGTACATCGAAATATGGGAAAGCGCCATTACATTCTGTACAAATTAAATTATCCATACTCAATTTAAATTTCAAGAACTCGTTAGAGACGGGGTACAACATTTTTCCGTGGACGCTAGTGATGTGCTTTTTGAACATTTCCAAATCATCGATTTTTTCGTTACACAATCTGCAATCGATTCTAGTGATGTCTATTTTCGGTATTTTCCGGTTTTCCATGGTACTTTGGAAGAGTTCTACGGGGTCGTGGGAGAGGGTGTGTTCTCTCAATTCGTTGGGGTTTGTGAACTGGTCTCGGCAGTAGAAACAGTAGTATATACTGATTCTGTTTTGAAAAGGAGTTACATAGGAGTTCTTGACTATGGTTACGGCATTCGTATAAACCATAAAATCATGGTCTACTTCATGTTTTTTTATCTTGATCTTCTGTGTTTCTTTCTTTACTGGGACTTCAACTGCAACTGAAATAATAAAGAAATCATTCATTAGTTTCCAAAAACGTAAAAAAATATGTATTTTTGGAAAAACAACTTGTAACTCTTGATATCCACGTAAAGTTCAGTTTGCGCTACAACTTCAAACTTTTTTCTAACTAACGAAAACCACCACGTCTGTGACGTTTCGCTAGCTAGTTTTGACTGAGGGCTGATTTTTTACGCATCAGATATATTTTATACGAGGAATAATTTAAAAAATTTGACAGTTCTTCCATACAAAATCTGTCAGACGTCAATTTCATTCTACAAATAAAAATTATCTGTCGATTGAAAAATCACCCCTAAGTACAAAGCTCAAGAGCTTGTTTGTTTTTTTTTGTTGTTTGAACGCGCTAATCTCTGGAATTACCAGTCGGATTTTAATATTATTTTTGCATTTGATAGTCCAATTCTTGAGGAATGCTGTAGTAGGCTATTTATAATCACGCTAGGACTTAAGCGCCGAGCAAAAATAAACTAGGAAAGAACGCTAAACGAAAACAAAGTAAAATAAATTTCACACGGACGAAGTGGCGGTTAATAAATCATCATTTCAGCTGAAAGACGTCCACTGCTGGACATAGGCCTCTCAAGCACCTCCACTTCGACCGGTTCTGTGCTTCTCGCATCTGGCGGGTTCCTGTGGCCTTCACAAGGTCGCCGGTCCACCTTGTGGGAGGCCTTCCATCGCTATGTCTTCCGGTACGCGGTCGCCACTCCAGAACCTTTCGGCCCCATCGGCCATCTGTTCTCCGAGCAATGTGTCCTATCCACTGCCAGTTTGGCGATTCTAGTAATAAATAACTTTGTAAAACCTACCAGGTTTCTCCAACATATCGTCGAGTTTAGCGCGTAACTTCTTCATTTTAATGGTGATCTCTCTCTTTATGGTGCGTTCGCCTTTCTCCCGTTTGGCGCGCGTTCGTCCCGACACCGGATCCTCGTCCTCTTCCGATGGTTTTACGTCTTTAATGTCGTCTGATTTTGTGTCTAACGCGTCTAAAAGAGTTAAAAAAAACTACGTATTACTAAGACATTTTATAAATAAATAAAATACTTCGTTTGATTTGTTGTGCATGTGTGTTGTCCCAAAAAAAGGTTTCACAATCGATACCGAAACTGATACCAATTTAACTTCTGGCCGAAACCCAAGCTGGAAAAAACTGCTACCTGCTCAATATTTCAGGATCTTTGTTTGCCCTTTGGGATAAATGGTGTTTCACATTAAGTCTAATCATGAATAAAGTCATTATTTTAGCGGGTGAATTAGTAAAAAATGATTTTATTTGGGCCGAAATAAGGTTTCACAATCGATACCGATACCAGCCGACTTCTAGTTTCGGCCGAAACCTTTCATAGAAAGCGATCTTCGGAAGAGTACCCTTATGTTTACCTGTCATATCATCATCCGCCAGGTAATCCCTGTCATCCATCGCGTCAGAGTCATCGTCACAGAGCGGCTCCGCTTTTATTTCTACTTCCACTTTACCGGTGCCATCTGTAAACGAAATATTATTAGAAGAACATCACGCCTGTGTTCTCCAAAGGGCTTGGCAGACGTTACCAGTGACTTTATAAGTCAAATGTAGCATATTCAGTCTATAATGTTCCCACTGCTGGGACACAGGCCTCCTGTCTTCCGAGAGGCAGTGGGCTATAATCTACCACGCGCGCCTGTTTGGTAGATGTCACATGTCTTCGAATTTTTGGTTCTAGGACATAACGGTTTCCTCACGATATTATTTACACAAAGGAAAGCGCCTGCCTGGGTTCCAAACAACCTACAAAACAACAAACGTGCGCGTCAGATCTTGTCACAACACAAACAATTGCGAGGCGCATCACCGTCGCCGATTCACCGAAGTCCCAAACAAATTTGTTGCTTTGATAAATGATTTTATTTTTGTAAGTAGGTTTGTACAAACACTTTTACACGTCAATTATATTTACTACTGTACACACTCACTACAACAAAATGCTCCAATTCTATACAGGCAATTTCAACTGTACGCTCAACGGATAGGCTCACAATATCGTTACGATCTTTAAATTTGAGTTGGTTACTTACTAAAATTAATGAGCCACCATGTATAGCATTTATTCTGCTGAACGAACTACGAACCTGGTGATTATTAAAATTGAACAAGAACTTGTGGCTTTTCAGCCAATGTTCTGTTATACAAAGAATATCAATACCTACTATTAAAATTCATAAATAATTCTACTTCTAAATCTTTTCTTTCTAAATCTTTCTTATTGGTCAATCGGCACGCGCCACTCGCCGGGCCCGCCCCTGTCTTTCTTGTCGCGACCTGCTAAACATCCGCATCCGCATCAGCTCCGCATCGATTTATGCGGATGCGGATGTCTAAATCGATGCGGATGTTCCGCATATGCGGATGCGAATATTGGCAACATCCCTGGTTCGAACCTACGACCTACAACATAAGTCGAGGCCATTACCACTGGGCCACCACTGCTCTAAGTCCCATGTATTTAGATGGAAACTCATAGAAAACAGGATGAAATGAAGGGTGTAACTAAGAGCAAATAATTGACCTATATTTGGCTCTCAGGCTACAAAGAATTTCCAAATGAACGACCCCAATAAACACACACTGTCTCCACTGTCTCCTGGGGATCAGGACCCTGGACCTCCACAACCAGCAGACACACTCTGAACCACTAGCTAGACCAACAAGGCCATCAAAGATTTGAGCTGAATAAGTGTGATTAGTCCCTAAAGGTTCTGATGTGGTGACTGTGTACCGGGAGATGTTGTATTGGAAGGCCTCCCACAAGTTGTACCGATGACCTGGTTTAGACCACAGTATTCCGGATGCGAGAAGCACAAAACCAGTCGAAGAGGCGATGCTTGGGAGAAGCCATCAAGCAGCAAACAGTGCAAACAGTGGACATCTTTCGGCTAAAATGATGATATTATTGAAAATATACCTTCTTTAAGATGCAGCTTCGTACTAAGGAAGGCCTCTTGAGACTGTAACACTTGCTGTCTGAATGCGCATGCATCACGCAGACGTACCACACATGTTGCACATACACAGCAGTCCTTGGTATCTCCGTCTAAGTGCGATAACTGAAAATGAACATTGAAAAAGTTTTAAGGAGGTTTCAAATTAGTCTATGGGTCAATGAATATTATTACGGGGTTTTAAAAGAGGTTTCAATACAGAAAGAAATAATAGTCTGTACAAGAAAAATGCACATTACAAAAATCTTTGAAGATAAAGATATTTTATTTTGCAAATATGGGTACTATAGGGAAATAGTTCCAGCCATATTTGTTATAGGTAGGTCTTTGTAAAAGGTACTAAAGCCAGAAAATAAATATCAATAAAAGCACATTTTTTTGTTTTATTTCTGAAGCATTGGAACATTAGTTTAATACTCTGCAGTATGTGTGAAGTCATGGGTCAAGGGTCTGAGTAATATTTTAAAGAGACTTTTCTTTCAGTAGACATGCCTATAAAACATGCATACTGTACTTGCCTATTAAATGTGGTGTAGAGCATAATTATATTTAAATAAAATCAAAACACAAAAAAAAACAACATTTAGTACCATAAAGAAGCACTCAAGTTCAGTAGGAGACTTGTTTGCCAGCGTATCCAGCAATATTATTAACATATAGAATACGAAAACTTTTTGATCAGGTAAATTTAAAAAAAAATGGATATACTTATTATTCTTTTATGTCTAAACCTCTCCCAAGTTGTGTCACAAGATTCGGTTTTTTAACGTCTGCATTCAGGTTTCTTATGAAAAGCAAAGGCTAGCAGTGGACTACGGTAAACTGACTGTAAGATATTTATAGTAAAATACTTACAAGAAGTCCAAAACAATCCGTAAACATTTCTGAGTAAACTTCTTTTTTCCCCATCCATTCATACTCGGTTGTTAAAAGTCGACATTTCTTAATAGATCTGCAGCAGCGGCACAATGCAGGGTCTATAAGCGGGCCTTTGCCCTTCGCAGGGGCCGCCGGAGTCTCCATTCCACTACAATTATGTTACCTTTCCATTTAAAAATAATATTTTCTGCTTGCGATTACCAAAACGTAAAATCGAAACAATTTCGTTTTGACGTTTGCGTTGCAGTGTCCAAGATTGTCATATTTCAGATTTGGAGCATTTCAGATGCTTATAATTTGTCTCTTTCGTAGCCCAGAAAAAAGAAAGAAACAAAGTATATATGCTTTCAAACGATGTTCGTTTAGAAACAATTCAATGATTTTACATAGATCGATCGATTGTCTAAAATGAAAAGCCTACCTACATACAACTCAAAAAATTAAACTGCTGCAAACTAATTTTAATCCATGTACATACGCCAGCACATCAAGATACTACAATCTGTCAAATTTCTTTAATAGATTTTCAACTTTGTCCCTGAAGCCCTAAGGTTCAAGGTTGATTGGGAAAATTTGACAGTTTCGGGTAGCTTGACCTGCTGGCGTCTGTACAGACATATTGAGCACCTTCAGGGATTGAGTTTTTGTCTGTATACCTAATGCTTTTGTTGACTGGTGATAAAATATCCGTTTCAGTGTAAGACCGTACCGTAGGACTGCAAAAATAACTTTGCGGTGGGTAAACTCAGTAGAATGGCCGTTATAGAAGACATGGTCGATCCATGAATTTTATGACTTCTGAACCCTTCTTTCCTTGTCACAGGTGGTCATATTTGTGTGACCCCCAATTTTAGACAAAATGTAATAATAATATTGGTAATACTTTGAAGTTGATATTTAGATTTATACCTATATGTGACGTCACGAAGCTCACTAGTACCCACTTTGTTGACCCCCTCACTCTTAACGTCTACCTATAGTAATTTTTGGATGGCCCCTAAAGCTATGGTTTCTTATTAGAGCGGTGGCCGCCACATAGCGTTCTCAATTTACCGGAAAATGACGTCACTAAAACTTTATTGATGAAAGTAAGTTCGTGTGTTTTCCTAGAGAGCGTATACCGCCATCATTTTCATGACAGCCGTCACTGCGGCCGTTATGTGGCGGCCACTGTTCTTGTATGACACCGTAGTTTTACAGGATTCATGGCGTCTTTAAAAATGAAGCAATAGTAAGTAAAATGAAGAAATAAATAGCACTAACCTATTATACAAGTACGCTGGACTTCATACTATCGATAACAAAACGAAGACATTTGATTTTCGCCATTTTGGCGCTGATAGCAACGTGAGCGTCCGTGGAACTAATATTTTTGATAGCGAGTTTCACAAAATGCGCATACTCGCATGATAAAAATGTTCTAAATACACAAAAAAAGTCTTATTCCACGATTAAGACCTAAATTATTATAAATATAATATATACATTTGCAACAATGTACACTATCCATTTTAGTTCCTGAGCGGGGCGTTTTGAATCGGCACAAAAAAAAAACTGCCATTTCGAATAGTATATTTAGTCCAGCGTACTTGTTTATTAGAGGTCAGTGACAAAGAGATAATAAATCAAACCGGGGACAGGGCGATGCGCCTCAAGAGTTGGGCAGGAGGCAGAACATCTAGCTAGACGAGGAGACGGCCGATGGAGTAAAGCGATGGCCGAATGGTGGCCAAGGTTAGTCCAAAGAAATCCTGGGCCGTCCAAAAGCGCACTGGGTTGACGATATCGTCAAAGTCACGGAAAACACCTGGGGGCCTAAAAAGGCCACTTTGGCAGAATCATAATAGGATAACATATAATATTAAAAATCGTAAAATGGTCACAACTGACAATTCATAATAATATTGATCTGTGTGCAATTCATATCACGCAATTTACCTGTTTGACAGTTTTGTATGGAAATTCGTAAAATGGTCCACCAATGTTTACACCAAATATAATTGATATGAAATTAATTGTAGATGATTAAACTATTATGTGTAACCATTTAACGAAAATTGGAGGAATTGCTTAATGATCTGCTGGGAATTCAGGAAATGAATAGCTTTTAAAGGTATTGCTTAAAGTGGCCTTTTTAGGCCCCCTGGATGAGGGACGCACGGAACTGGGAAATATGGCAGAAGAAAGGGGTTGCCTATATCCAGCAGTAGGTGATTCTGGGCTGAAATGACGATGGTGAAATCAAACCAAATACCATTGTCATCATTAATGTATATTTATAAAACTTAATAAATAATAGATAGGTACCTAATTACTGTGATCATTAAGCATCTACTTAAAATTCTAAACTTATTATTTACTTACAATAAATATATTAAGTAATGTACTTACTCAAGTATAATTTTACATTATTACTATTTGTGATCATTAATACAGTCAATCTTTTCAGATTTTACAAGCCAGGGTCAAATTAAATTAGCTAGCGAAACTCTGCCGATGTGGTAGGTCGATCGATATCAAAACACAATAAAATAAAAATTATTTATTTAAGAACTTTGGAAGACTTAAAGCATAATACAATGGTGATAAATAACAGTATGATAATCTAACAGTCAATTACAGGTCTTTGGAGTCAATGACCGCTGGTAGTTAGTGCAGCTACTTGAAATATGAGTTGAGAAAATAAGTTTTTTTTAGTATTACCCATCAGGTCTGTGAAGCTTACACAAAAAAAAAAACTGATGATTAAACTGATTTTTCAAGTAACGTCACTACCAGAAGGCCAATTTTATTCTAGTAATTTAAAACGTTCAAAATCTAGTCGCAGTCTCATCTCGGCGACGAACAAATGTCAAAACTTGTCAAAAACGTAGGGAAATTAGAGGTATTTTTGACAGATTGAGACTGAGATCAGACTGTAAACTTACTTAGATTACTAGAAATGTCCCTCTGGTATCGTTGATTCCAAAAATTAATTATTTTTTTATTTTATCATGTTTAGGCATCGATGCCCATCACGTCTGTGAAGTTTCTCTAGCTAATTCAATTTGACCTTGCATAAAGCCGCTTTGTGGAAAAATAAAATATGGAGCCGTAACAACATTGATTAAAGCCTTCTTTAACATACCATCAACCTCACATCAGTGCTAAAATTTCATAATATGATAACATCACGCTCTGTGTACCCGAAGAAAAGGTGCATCTGTAGTACACCCACATTTCGCCAGTTATGTTTAACACGTTGACTGTCCAAGCAAAATTTACTACGTACCACGAGACGTCCGGATTTTTTTTTTTTTTGTGTTTTAATTTCCTTGTATCCTTGTCTATACGTCTGCCAAAAATATTTTTTCTAGTTCAAACGTCCAACTCACAAAAGCCAATGTAATTAGTATAACCTAATGCATTATTATGATTATGTAATGCACGAAAGTCATGGCTGAGTCGGATAATATATGCATTACATATAATGCGCGGACAGTCAACGTGTTAAGTCCCATGTAACAGGGGGCGAGCCGGGTACAAATCCAGAGTCAGGGCTGCTTCTGAGAAATTCCGGATTGAAAAACCCAAAAACACTTTGCTCGACCTGGGAATCACACCCAGGACCTCATGCTCAGCTGTAGCGCTCGCGACCACTAGACCAACGAGGCATGTCGTAGCAGGAACATCAAAATATCACGGCGGATACTTCGCGCACCGGATTGCTTAGCGCCGAAAGTTGAAAATCCAACAGTGTGGTATTTTGCGCGCTTTGTTGGATTCTCAATGCTCGGCTCTGCACTAAGAGAGAGAAAATCTAGTGCGCGATAAAATCCAGCCGCGATATCTTACGTCGTCCGTGCGAACGTCCGTCGGTTAAGTGCGATTTCCATAATGCAAGTGTTACCACAGATGTGCGTTTTAACGTACAACAGCCGTTGCGGAAAAGGGACGATGCTATTGGTCCTGTATAGCTCCATCTCTCTCTAGCATTGGCACAACGATGGCTCGCAAGCCGCAAATACGCATGCCAGCAACTTGTACAAAAGTACAGCTTTGCGAAGAAAAGTATGCGCTTCGGGAATCATCGTCTATCTTCGGAAATACGAAAGCGCGATGATGAGATCTAACATAGAGCTGTTACAACAATGGAAGTACTTGCCCATTTTGTGTTACCATGTTCACAAAATTATAGAGCAACCACTCTGTGTAATTCCAAAAACACTTTTCAAAACTTTTGAGTGACAAATGACGATCTGAGACCGGAGTAGGTAACCCGACAGAGAGAAAACTTTATACTAACGCGCAATGATAGGTGCACTACTATAAAGCGCGGCAGTACAAAACTTAGAAGCTTTGCCTCTGTGGGGGTTACTCTGTGGAGCGACGTTCGTGCTAATTCGGAAACACGAAGATTACCGAAGCGCATATTTTATTTTGGAAAGCTTTACTTTTGTCTGCAAGTTCAGACATGTGTATTAAATCCTTCAAACGTCACAGTACGGCTACGTTTTGTATCTTTTCTTGGCTCTTTTCTTTCAATAAATAAATAAACATTGTTTAAAAAAATACTGAATTCGAGATTCGATCCTAATAAGGCAGTGTCAAAAATTAAAATTTGAGATCAATATAACATTATATTTTTAATTTCTGATAGCATTTATTAATATTATATTCAAATCCTTATTTTAATAAATACATTTACATTCTAAGCTATAGGTAGGTATATTTTTATTCATAAGTATTTTATTATTATAAGTTTATTTGCATAAATATCACTGTTCTGTAATTGCTTGTTTTTTTAAACTTCTTTTTAGTAGAGTACGAGACTTAATAATAAGGCTTTGAAGATCCGTGGCATACCTACTGTCCGCCATTTTGTTTTTTTTTTTCAAAATGGCGGCTGCGCTTAGAACCTATATAAATCGATAGCTGACATCAATGCAAACAGAAAACATTATGAGTCCAAACACCGTAACGTGTTTCGTTTCCGAGATATTAACTTTCAAAGTTGACCACATGACATCGTTGCATAGATATTTATTTGAAATAATCACTCTGAATGTTTAAAATAATCAAACATCTCGGAAACGTGACGCTTTACGGGGTATCTCCTATTATCGATTCACATTGGTTTCATACGAGGCTGCTATTTTGAAAAAAAAAAGCAATGTGGCGGACTGATAGGTATGCCAGGTTCCATATTAGCGTCAATCCCTTTTATATAAAAAACAAAAAAAAAAATCTTTAATTACTGAATTGATGGTTCACACGCTTCGAGTTACTAAATCGCGCACTCTACTTAAGAATAGGCACGAGTAAATGAGGCAATACACGGAGTAGTAAGCGAATGGAGTGCAAACTGCATCTGCAAAAGCACATTAAAGCCAAGCGCACGTTACAGCCGGCTGTAGTGTGCGCTGGTTCATAGAAAATGTACTTTTGGTATTATTGTACGTAAGGTTCAACAAGTGCGGATTCTTAAATGTCAGTCAAATTTGAATAAACGATTCTTGTACTTTTACATGTACCAATATTTATTTCTAAGTTATTCGCAAAGTAGACGAAGATTAACAATAAAATATTATAGCTTGACATAAGCCGAGACATTGAAGTTTATCGGGATTACTTTAAAGGGGATGCCCTTTAAAGTGTAGCCCGCGAAAATACATATATAGAAGAGAAGAAATGAAATAAGGTTTAAAAAGAAAAATAAACTCGATACAATTTTTACCTGAGGTAAATATTTCGTAGTTTTAATACGTCGCTGAAGTTTCCTGCAGTTCCGTATTTGCCCTCCATTTCTTACATACTCCTTACAAGCGACCTTTCGAGCAAAAGTATGTATACACTCGGCTTTATTCAAAAGCGATTTACTCTTTAAATTTTATATTGTTACGAACATAGCATTTTCAAACCCATAGGTTTATGTATTGTAATGTGTCGTATTTCAACGTTGCATTCGTTATTTCACGAAAAAATCGCAATTGAAAGTTGCCAAGTGTTGACATATTGGTGCTCGTGACTGTACAGCCAAAATATAGATAAGTATTCAGGCTAGCTTCAACTCTTTAGTTTATTTTTTTCCTGAATACCTCTTTTATTCACTGTACATATTACAGCATGTATCAGAAACATGTGTCTTATTTAAGGGTGTGCTACAGACCATCAACCTGAACAACTTTCTCCGTGGGACCGACACGACATCGTAATCGTGATAAAATAATCACCCTATAGAGGTATGAGGAACAAGGTGTAAAGTTCACTCTTCCTCCATAGAAAAGGGAGGATCCTCCGACCACACGGGTGTTGTGTCTAGTGGGCAATTGCCCGACGGTTGATGTCGGGACGGGACGTTGTCGGGACGACAGGACTGAACTAATATTTATCTTCCGTCCTTTTCTTAATGAAAGAAAAAGATGCACTGAAACTAAATTTAGTTTAGTTTGTGAACAAGGGAATCGGCGCCATTTTCTGATATAGACTGTTTAATTAAATTATTTTGTCTTGTTTTGTACTGGGTGGCGCAAAAGTAAAGACCCTATTTGGTTCAGCTATAACATTTTTTCTAAATTAGAAAACTAGATTTAGATTTTTTTAAATGTATATTTGTGCCATTAAATTTCGTACCATTAGGATTTAAAGATGATGTCTTTTAAATGGTGACCTCCAGAGTTGATACACATTTGAGCCCTATTTATGACATTTTGCATAACTTGCCGTAACACTTCCTGCGATATGTTCGTTATTTCTTGACGAATGTTTTCTTTTAGAGCTGCGAGAGTCTGTGGCTTGTTCACATACACCCGAGATTTCAAAAAACCCCAAAGAAAGAAGTCTGGACTGGTCAGATCGGGTGATCTTGCAGGCCAAGGCAAATCGCCAAAACGAGAGATAACTCGGCCTGGAAAAGCGTCCCTCACTAAGTCCATAGTGTCGCGCGCTGTGTGTGCCGTAGCGCCGTCTTGTTGAAACCAGATGTGCTCCAGCCCCAATTCGTCCAAACTGGGTATCAAAAACTCACGTAACATGGTTCTGTAGCGTTCTCGTTTGCGTGGCACGTCGCCTCGTTGATGTTTCTGGACACTCTTCCACATCTTCGCGCACAGCATCGATATTTTCAGCTGAACGGCCTGTTCTTGGTCTCCCAGACTTAGGTCTATCCAATGTTGAGCCAGTTGGTTCAAGGCGTGTGGCAAAGCGTCGAATTGTGCGACCAATCGGTGCCGGACGGTGGGGAAATCGTCGACGAAATTCACGTTGTGTTCTTACTACTGATGAATTATTCCGTAAGAACATTGACACAATTATTCCACGTTCTTGGGGAGTAAAACGGTCCATGTTTATTTTCAGTGTATTTTACATTTGTTCACTACACAATTTTCAACAACAGAATGACAGAAAATGTCATATAAAAAAAAAAAAGGTATTTTCTTTAGTGCCACTACTTTTGCGCCACCCAGTATAAATAAATAAATATGTAATAGCATGTAAAACAATAAACTGTGATGTTTTGTTGCTAATATTAAAATTATTAATGTACAATACTCCTTTAAAAAATACTTGAGAGTCAGACTATTTTCGTTATCTAGTAATCTCAGAAAATTGATCATTAATTTGGTGGCATAACTTTTTTAGAAGAAAATTCAAAGAAGTTATATATTTGTGTAGGGTGCTTTAAAAGAGCATCCGCACACAAGTAACAACATACAGGGTGGCAGGGACATCAACGCGCAAACTGTAACCATGAATACAGCACATAATTCTAAACCCCCTAGTGTAGATAATTCTCGTGGGTTGACCACATCCAAGGTTCCGGCTAATCACCGCTCAATCCGGACATATCGGAGGCATCCGACCACCGACTTCCGGACCGAGACCGTACGGCAATTACGGGCATCCACGTGCTCTACGCCGGGTACATATTTTACCCGTGTGGCCGCGGCGTGCTCCGCTACGTGTCTGGCGAGATCATCTGCCGATCGGCACCTTCCTTGGCGACAACAAATTTCAATGAAGGATTTTTTTTAAGTAACCAACGAAAATTTTAAACGCAGGGCGGTTCTGAATCATGTACTGAATCCATGGTAGCGTCGATGCCACCCTGTATAATTTTTGATATAATTTCTTTTACACCACCAAATTAACAACCTAAAAAGCCTAAACAAAATTAAAAGTAGCATCCCTCAATATCACACTCCGGATGATGAGTTTTAATATGGGACTTCATACTAGCATTCTGTATAAAGGCCTGCCCACAAATGTGACACCGATACCTCCTGTCATTCGTATGTGTCCGTATATGGTACTGCAAGGACTTCAACCTAGGATAACTTTTTTCACAATACTCACAGCGGAAGTTCCTCTCACCCGTATGCGTTGCCATGTGTTCTTTTAACCGAGAAGGGAGGTAGAACCTTTGGTCACAGTATTCACACTGATGTTTTAACACTTTCTGGTGATTCCTCCGTTGATGTTCTGTTAAAGTTTTCTGTCTATTATACACTTTATCGCATAAATTGCACGGGTATGTCCGTTTTTGACCATGAGCCTCTGTTAAATGTTTATTCTTAAGGGCATAGGACATGAAACATTCATCACATCTCGGACACCGAATTATTGCCTTTTTCTTATGCACTATGTCGACATGCATGTCTTTGTAATGGTTCGACTTGAAGACTTTTCCGCAGACTTCGCAGGTATGCCGTTCATCGTCTTTGTGTCTCTTCAAATGGGCGTCAAGGCGAGGTTTTTCAAGGAAACATACGCCACAGATATCACACGTGTAGTTACTGAAATGTTCAACCATATGGGTGTTTAATGTGTTAAAATCCTCGAAGACATCGTTGCACATGACACATACTAAATCATTCCAAGTTAGTTTGTATAGTAACATCTTGTCAGGCGCTTCAAAATATATCTTTTTTCCGTGCACTTGGTCTATATGTTGCTTGAAAACGGTTAAGTCATCGATTTTTGTGGGACATAGTCTGCAGTCTATTCTTGTGATGTCAATTTTGATCATTTTCTTATACCCCATTAAAAGTTGGAACGGTTTCGTGTCGTGTGAGACGGTGTGCTCTCTCAAGTCTTCTGGTTTTGGGTAGTAGTCTTTGCAGTAAAAGCAGTAATAGTTGTTTCTTCTATTCTTAAAGGGGCACACGTAGGAGTACTGTATGATAGTAAGGAGGTTCTCCTCGGACATACAGTCTAAATCTCGGTCGTAGTTATTTTTCTTCTCAACGGGCGGTTTTTTTGCAGTTTTTGGTGATTTTTTTGTTGATGTTCCTGGAAGAGATAAATTATTTTTAGCTTGTCTTTGATGAAGGTATCACACGAGTCTACACTGAGTCCCAGCTAAGACTGCGTCTAGGCGCAGCTACAAGACGCAGAGTTGTCGTTTGCATTTGCGTCTTGTCGCAGAGCTGCCGCATGCGACTGTCGTCGGATGTGCGCGAGCGCTGTACATCTAGTACCTGCGACAAGTAGCGAGAGCGTGCGACTCCCTTAGCCTGTCGTTACGACTCTGCAACTAGACGCCAAATGTGCGGAGCTTTGAACAAAATATATGAACAGACGCATCGACAGACCGCAGCCTGTCGCTGCGTCCCTGCGCATTTCTTTTTTGGTTTAACTTTACGTACTTAACTACTTAGACTGGAAGACCCCAACATAATTGACAAAAGGTAGGCAAATAGGCCTTGACTGGCGAAATGTGAGTGTACTATAGGTATTATCGCCAAAATTTACATCTGACCACCGTAAGGACTATTCCTGCTTGCAGCGCATATTATTAGTCGACCTAAAAAGGACCCTTTTTTGTTTTACTCACGGACGCAGCTGTGGTCATCATGTGCACGGGATTTTTTTTTTAATATGGTCAGATATAGGTTTTGGCGATAGTGTACCTCAGCCTAATTTTTTTTTTTATTGAAAATGGGCTCACTCTTGACCTCAATCCAGCCCAGAGGCAGGGATGAGATCTACGGTGGAACGAGCTTGCCCAAAAGAAGCCTATTCACTCTCGCCCTGAAGAGATTAGGGTTGTATGAACTCGGGAATGCAGACGCAGGCAGACAATTCCACTCCTTTGCTGTGCGCATCAGAAAAGATGATGAGAAGCGCTTAGTGCGTATATATGGTATATTAACCAAATAGAGGTGGTATCCCGCAGTGCGTCTGGACTCTCGATGGATTAACTTAACTTCGGGGATTACAGGCTCGGTGTTATGTGTGTGTGGGGGTGTGTGTGTGTGTGTGTAAGACAGAATTCAAACCTACCAGCTTTCTGCTTCTTAGCGGCGACCTTCTTCTTCTTTCCAGCTCCATTAGTTTTGCCTTTCTTCTTAGCTTTCTTCTTGATGGGTTTATCAGAGTCTGATGATGAAGCCGACCAGTCGCTCTCGTCATCATCGTCTTCTACCTTCAAGTCCTCATCTAGAGGTAGCTCTGGTTTATCTAAAGACTCTTCTTCTTTAGGAGTTTTTGCTTCATCTATATCTTGATGATCTGGAAGATGAGACTTACAGTTGATCCAGAATCTTTGATAAAATTTGCCCTGTTTTGGAACTATAAACTCAATGACAACGACGACAAGGTTCAAATTCCATTGCAGGAAAAATTTTTTAGGAGTTAATTATTAAAAATAACTTAAAAATTTCTACAGTAGACAGTGGAGAAAGTGTTACCGAATGTAAATTATATTATGTAAGACTAACTTATTCCCGTGGCTTGCCTTTAAACATAACTACCAAAATGTCGGTGTAATATGCACCTCTGCTGCCTAACCCTGCGGAGAAGTTTAAAAAAAAAAGAAAAAAAAAAATGTTAGGGTCGATGTTACCTTCAATTGCTTCTGTAATGGGGTAATCCAGGGACATGTCGTCGTCGTGGTCAGCGCCGCCCGAGACGTCGCTGCAATCGTCTTTAGGCTCAATCTTTAGCTCTATGTCCATTTGGGGCTTGTGTGTCTTCGGTTCTGTGAGTTCTGTAATATTTTGACAGGTTTTAGACATAGAGTGAAAATGTACAGAAGCTAAGATCTCGTTAAGGGAGCAGCGGTGGCCTGGTAACGGCTCCGGCTTACGAGATGTAGGTCATGGGTTCGAACCCAGCCAGGCGGTTTTCTTTGTGTAAATAATTTCACCACCACTGCTGATCGATTCTGTAAAAATCTCACCGTGAAAACTTAGGTGAAGTGAGCAAATGAGTGAGCTGTCAATAGTGTCAATCCCTAGAATTAGTTGGAATGACAGCTCACTCCACGCTCACTTCACCTAAGTTTTCACGGTGATATGGTTACAGAATCGCACTGCTGCTCTCAAAACAGTGAAGGAAAACATCGTGAGGAAACCGGCATGTCCTAGAACCAAAACTTCGAAGACATGTGACATCTACCAACCCGCACTGGGCCCACATGGTAGATTATAGCCCACTCACTCTCGAAGAGAGGAGGCCTGTGTCCCAACAGTAGGCGCAAATTAGGGCGAATATCTTTATCGCCCCAAAAAAATATCCATTTTTGGTCGGTCTCTAAAAATTAGATAGGTACAGACGCCAGCAAATCAAGCTACCCGAAACTGCAAAATTTTCCCAATCAACCTTGAACCTTAATGCTTTAGCGATAAAGTTGAAAATCTATTAAAGAAATTTGACAAATTGTAGTAGCTTGATGTGCTGGCGTCTGTACAATCAATGCTAGCCTAAACTAGCTTTTCCTAACAATTTTGAGTTTCGACTTCCAGTCTAACAGGACACAGCAACTGAATACCAGTACTTTCTTAAAATTAGATACGTACATTGCTATCAAATATTGTACCTGCTAATGCATCCTTGTCTTCAAGCTTAGCGCTAAGGAACAGCTCTTCACACTGAAGCACTTGCTGCCTGAACGCACATGCATCCCGTAGACGAACAACACACGTCGCACAGACGCCGCAGTCTCTCTCATTGTCATCAACATGTGATAGCTGGAAGAAGGATTTATTCAAATTCAAAATATTTTATTTCACATAAATGTACATGGGCACTTATGAAACGTCATCTTAAAAATATTTAAATTGTAAGTTATTATCATAATCTGTTGCTTAACTTGTAATATGATTTCCCCTTAGAAGTAAATATGTATATTCTTTTTGGGTTTTATAAAGTATCTTATACTATATTATACATAAAAACTAGCTGACCCGGCAAACGTTGTTTTGCCATATATAAATTATTTCTAGCTGCCCGGCGCTACTTCGTTCGCGGGGTGTCCTACCCCCTACCCTACTCCTACCCTACTCCTACCCTACTCCTACACTACTCCTACCCTACTCCTACCCTACTCCTACCCTACTCCTACCCTACTCCTACCCTACTCCTACCCTACTCCTACCCTACTCCTACACTACTCCTACCCTACTCCTACCCTACTCCTACACTACTCCTACACTACTCCTACCCTACTCCTACCCTACTCCTACACTACTCCTACCCTAGGGTGGACATCCCTTATCACTTAAGGGTTTGAAAAAAAAAACAAAAAAATAGATAGTAGCCGATTCTCAGACTTACTGAATATGCACAAAAAATTTCATCAAAATCGGTCAAGCCGTTTCGGAGGAGTATGCAGACTAACATTGTGACACGAGAATTTTATATATAAGATTAATTTATAATACCCTAATCTTACTAAAACCGTTAAAAAACTAAAATATTGCATCGAAATATTCCTCCGCATCGCTGTCGACTGGTTATGTACCCAAGAGACTGGCGGTATTGCCATTAATTTTATTAATGGCAAGTTCTTGTGAGTTCTTAACTTAAAGAAGCTTCATTATTATTAATTGCCTCAGGTTTTCCTTACTAACTTGAGTATATTGTTAATTTTTTTAAACTGTTATTGAATGTAACTCTGTTGAGTGTCTTTTGCACTCCCAAATTTATTCAGAGGACTTCTTCATTCAAGTCTACCTAAAAAATTGTAATTGATAATCAAGCAAAATATTCATGTAATAAAAACGGTTAGGAACAATTATTTTTTTTACATTATGGGGGACTCGGACACAGACATACCAATCAGTTTAGTTAGAGGACACTTCTGTGACTATTAACAGTCATTAAAGTTGGTTCCAAGGAATCTACAAAGATAGGAACAAAATCAGATTCATGCACAAAAACAAATGGGATATCAATACAAGTGATAAAATGATAAATGAAGTATTTTAAGAAAGTATTTTTTTACTGACCAGTATTCCGAAGCAGTCCATAACCATATCAGCGTAAATTTCCTTTTTCTCCATCCAAGTATACTCCGCTGTGAGCACTCGACATTTTTTTATAGCCCTACAACATCGACATAATGCTGGGTCTATAATGGGCCCGTTGTTCTTAACTGTAGCCATGTTTATGTCTTATTGTCCTCGAAAATGATAACTAACACAACTTCTTCATGTTGTACATTCAGTATTTATCATAATTTCGACTTTTTAAGTGATTTTTTTGCGAAAGCTTTGCATAAAAAATCACTTCACGCCAAGTCGCCCTGTCAATAACACGGACCAACCACAGAGTAAATAACTGTTTGCGTTGCGTCATGTTTGCGTTTAGCATGGAATTCATAAGTACTATATAGTACAAACTGAAATGCCTACAATCACCGAAAATTTAGTCTTGAAAAGGAAACCTGGGGGCTAACTCCCTGTTCTACATTAAACTTAATATTATTGATCCGTGCCGCGTTTGATTACACAAAAACTGCCTAGTCACATTTATTTCAGCTCCTTGGCGTTGAGTCAACTGCAGAAGTCAGTCAATCTGCCTCGCGCCTTGTCCCAATCATGTTGGGCACTGTTGGAGTCACATTCAGTCTTACCGGATGCAACTACCTTTAGTCGCCCGGTAGCCGCCCCGGCAGGTCACCACCTACGTGACATAGATAATAAACCGGCTATTGAAAATATTGAAAGGGCGCGCGCGCGGCGGGCGGCATTTTTTAGTCTATGCTATAAAATGGTGGTGTGTCTTTGAGAAAATCTTGTAATTATTAGTTTTATGATAAATCGCAATCATGTCGGTGGAAAAAGCTGAGATAGAGACGTTTTTCGGTAGATGTAGGTGTTGTCTCTCCTATGGCTACTTAAAAAACATGTGGGCAGAACATCAATTTGAAGGAGAAGCAGAAATTTACGGCGAGATGCTTGTCCAATGTTTTGCACTGACTGTAAGTTTTCTTTCTTGAGTTTTAATAATGAGCCTATTTGCCCAATATTCATGGTTCATGACTTTGTTTCAAACTTGAGATTTCGAAAAATTGTCTTGGCGCCTTAGGCTGGGATTTCAAAATCCAAATAAATTAGATTTATTTAGTAATTTTATAATAAAACAAAACTGCGGAGTCCGTAGCTTGCCACGCCATGATATGCCTAAATACTACGTCACGTCACGATTATGCTGTAACGCAATATATATCTATTTTGAATACAATACTTACATTTTCAGAGCAAAGTTGCATATATTTTTTTTGCTAAGAAGTCACTCTAATGATTTACATAAAATTCATTAATTACTTATTACATAATTTATAGGTACTAGCATCTTTCACATACTACATTACATGAAATTTATGTCACAGTAAATAAAGTTTATTATTCTATGCCAATCTTTTACTACACTCTACTTTGTTTAGAACGCATTGTGAATAAACCTCATCATAAGTGTAGGAAGAGTCTAAATTACATCTTTTATTTCTTTAGCCTGTCTATCAATCTGCCTAGCCTTTTTCCAACTAGGTTCAGGGCAGCTTCCAGTCTTACCAAATCCCAGTATTTTACATGAAGCAACTGCTGATCTGACCTCCACAACCCAGTAACTGGGTAACACAATACTTCTTGGCAAGACTGGTCATCGGACTTTTGGGCTTCTGACTACCCATAGCGACTGTCAAAGAACCATGAATGACCATCTTCTTAACATGCTTTCAAAGGCGCAGAGGGGGCTTTGCAATCCACGAACCGACCGCGGCAAGCGTAGCTTAACATGTTCATCATAATATTATTCTTTGTCCAAACAGTGGGATCATTCGGAGGACTCGATGGAACAAGATCAGATATGTGAGCAGTGCGTCTGTCGGTTGCGAGATGCTAGTGACTTTAAGAGGGTGGTCTTGGAATCGCAAGCGGAGCTGTTCCAGCAGATAGATGCTGGTAATGTTTGTTTTGTTTCTCTTTTACTCATAGACACAGTCCCCCTTATTACAAAACAAGGTTTTTCTTTCGATCAGGTTTAAACCACTGACCCAGTTATTGAAAAAAGTTTCTGTTTTGCAAAAAATAAATTGTCTGAGAATAATGCTGGATATAGGCCTCCCTCAAGCATAGTCACATGGCTTTCCTGTATTTCTTTTCGTTGATTTTAGTCAAAGAAGTAAAACCCTCCTATCAAATATTTGTCATAGCTGCCATAGTACCCCCATTACCACATTTAAAAACTCACCCTGCTTAATTAAAACATATTTCCATTCCCACCAGAAAATGATTTGAGCATCAAAGAAGAAAGACTAGAAGAGGAATACCTCATAGAGTACATACCTCCTGACAACGAAGACACTGCGGACACTATGTATGCTGACACAGAATATACTATGGACACCGCTGACACTATGACGAGTGTCAAAGATGAGACAGAGTATGAGGAGGTTGAGTATTTGGAAGAAGAAGACGCTGGTGGAGCGAATGATCCGGTTGATACTGGTGAGTTTGTATTCAATATGTTAATGTGTGGTAGGTAATAAGGGCTGGTCTCCACAACTCCACGTCAATGCGCGCATTTTGCGTACGGGGGGGAAAATAGATTATTCGATCCACCGCAGCTCCTCGAGGAAGGCCAGCAACGCCTTGATGTTACTGACCGTCTCACGGAGGGTACCTGGGTTACCGAAGTACTTTGCCCTGTATGTGGTGACCAACGGGCAGTTTAGGAGCACTAATAATGGGTGGTAAAGAATCAGACAACACAGTTATTGGTAAGTGGTCACTGTTGCCTGTGTACATCTGCAATACCAGAGGCTTCACAGGTGTGTTTCCATCTCTGAGACAAAGTCTGTGCTGCTGGGTGAGTTTGGTGCGCAACTTCTTCTTTCCAGCGAAAGCACTAGGAAGTGGTGAACAGCTTTTTGGGGGACTGTCTTATGTAATTTTGACATTCGAAAAGTGCTGATTCTCAGCCTAATAGAGGCTTCTTCAGTGATTTTCAGTGTGATTATATTATTCTCCTTTTATTTATCCATTTGGAATGAACTAATAATAATAATAGGTAAAACGAACTGGTGTCCGCAACTCCACGGCAATGCGCGTATTTTGCGTACGGGTGGGAAAATCGATCATTCGATCCACCCCAGCTCCTCAAGGAAGGCCAGCAACCCCTTGATGTTACTAACCGTCTCACGTAGGGTACCTGGGTTACCGAAGTACTTTGCCCTGTACGTGGCGACCACCGGGCATTTTAGCAGTTCGAAATTTGGAATGAACTAGCTGTGGGTTCTTTTAGAAAATTCCGTCGGCAATTTCGAATATAGACCTCGAAAGGTTAGCAGACCTCTTTGTAATGGAAATGAAACTCAATGTGGCATATAAAAATCTAGGTACGAGGTTTTTGCTCAGCTGCTTATAGACTGACTGAATGTTTTTAATCATTTTTTTAATCCACCATCTTGCTATTTCCAGACTCTTCGCAACCAACAGATCAGTTAAGACCCGCAAAACGGCGAAAGCAACCTCGTAAACAAGACACAGATGACGAGGAAGCCCCAAAACGAAAATGGCCCAAAAAGCTGCCCAAATCGGAACGGCACAAGACTTACAAACAATACTCTGAGGTTGATCTACGCAAATGTTTGGAAGATGTTAGGAACAATGTACTGACGGCTGCTGAAGCGGCTTTGAAGTATGACATACCGAAGAAGACTATTTGTGCCAAGATCAAAGTGGATCCTAACGGTGAGTGTGATATAAATCTGCATTCTAATAGGCTAGTTTTCTAAAAAAATCTAATTAGTCCGTCAGTTAGATTATCAAAAAATGTTGAACCCGTAGCTGTATTTTTTCTTTTGTCAATTATATAAAAAATTATGAAGACATCGCCCGTTAAAGTTCCGCGTGACATCACTTGCTTGCGACATTTTTGCAAGCAAGTGATGTCACGACCCCCCACTCCCAAATTTTGACGCGCTTTATCTTTCTCATTTTTTGTTTGATTGACAGAAAAAAAAATACGTGTCCATTATTTTTCGATAATCTAACTGACGGACTAAATATAATTATTATTTTTTTACCCAGGAAACTACCCTATTGCGTAACACACTTTCAATCACAATTGGAATCATTTTGCAGGATATTTAAAAATTTGTCTGCTCAGCAACGTAAATAATGCAATGAATGTTGTTGAACTGTCAAAATGAAACCGATTGCTACTGTCAGTGTGTTACGTAATTACCCCGCTGTTTTTTTTTATATGCATTCAAGGTGGGACTTTTGGCTATATAATCTATGCAAACTAAAGTCCGCGCGGAACTAGTTGGCCGCGCCTTAATTATGTGAGCGGGGGTGAGGCAGCGGGTTGCATGCAACGTACGTACGTAGTGCGCGGGGCCCCGCCGCCGCCGTCCCACCGCTCACATACCTAAGGCGCGGCCAACCAGTTCCGCGCGGACTATAAACAAAAAGTCTTACAATATTGATTGCACATTTTTATATATTTCAAAAAAATGATTAGTCATATTCTATAAATCATAATTTTATTTCCTAAAAATAATCAAATATTAATTTATTCTGATCGGTTTTTTTTTATATCTTTGTTTACTTGTTATTTAATATTGTTATAATGTAGCATATTTTCACACACGGTCGAGTTGAGAATTGAGCGACGTTCTCAGCTTTTTCTTTTTACTTTAAATTCTTCGACAACATGGGAATAGGCTAATTTGAATGATGTCTTATATTGAATACTGTGATGACAAAAATCTTTCAACTTACGCTACTTAATATGGGCGCTCTTTCACTAAACCTAAAAACAAATTATTGGACTTGACCTAAGTTGCAACTAGCTATACAGCCTGAACTATTGTGTCAGACACCGTGTTCCCTCGGACATTCTGGAAAGCGCAGATGACAGATAAATCTTTGTCGTCGGACCTTTGAGTGACTTATTACGTAAACAATTGCATGTTAAAAGGGTATCTGCATTAGTAAATAACCGTATTAGGTCGTGACTCGTGACTGTAAGATGCGTATACTGTAAGGGCCTTTCATATTGCCTTGAAGCACCCTAAACTGCGCTGTAACGAATACTCTTGTTGTATTTCTAAAGAACTTGTTTCATATGCAAATTATATGGATATGCGCTTTAGTAACGTACTGAGCGGTAATGTAAATAATATTAAACATTATTTTCCCAATAATAACTGGTAATTAACAGTGTCGAAAGCTTGTGTTGGATCGATAAACAAACATGCATACTTCGATCACATAGTTCCGCTATATTTTGGTTACACAGTTGCCTTCAGTACGTTGTTCTGCTTTCTGATTACTAACATGAATATACATACTTTATTTAAGGTGAATATACAAAATTTTAAAAATACGGAAACAATGTACAAAAAATCAAACATGAACTATTATATCAATGCCAATTCTGTAGTACAATACTTATTCTTATCCTTGATGGTCGTCGCTTCAAAACTCGGAACACGCCAACCCAAGTCCAAAGAAAAATAACGTAACTGTATTGTTTGTAGATGTCGGGACAGACATCCAGAACTCTATAAACAACAAAACTACCCGCGAAACTGTGACAACGAGCCAAATAAAGATACCCATACTATCACACGAAGAGACTATTCAAACGGACACATATACAGAAGACCAGGAAATGACAAACACGTCCCAACTATCAGTCATAGAGGCAAAAGTGATAGAATCAGAGGCAGAAAGCCAGGAATTACCAATCGAGTACACACTCTCACACGAAGAGGCGAAAGTGACAAACTCGGACACAGAAAGTCAGGGAGAAGTACCAAACAAGATCCAAATGCTTAAGCACAAGAATAACCTCAAAATTATCCTTAAATACTCAAACGCAACATTAATTAAAGGAAATTCAGCTGCAGGATACTCCTGTTGGTTTTGCGATAAACATTTTAGTCCAGAAAAACTAAAAAAGCATAATTTTCAACACGGAGATGTGTACGATGATGCTATAAAAGTAAAATACGTTTCGGATTTAATTATAAAACTTGATGTTACTGGACTTAAATGCAGGCTATGTGAAGAAGACATCGACAGTCTTGAAAAATTGATGGACCATTTCCGAGAAATTCATAACAAAACTATTTATACGGACATAGACAACCATTTCATACCTTTTAAATTCGACACGGACAAGTTACAATGCGTTATTTGTACAACGGAGTTCAAATATTTCAAATTGCTCTCAGAGCATATGTGTGAACATTACAGCAACTACAAATGTCCGGAATGCGATCGTCTCTTTATAAATAAACAATCAATGCAAACACATCGATACAGACATAAGAAAGGAGAATACAAATGTTCACAATGCCCAAAAATCTTCGACAGTCCCGTGAAAATACGTGAACACGAATACGTAACTCACAAACTGTTGAACAAGAAGAGAAAGTGTGGCTTCTGTGACGAGAAATTCTCATCAGCAAACTTAGTAAAGAATCACGAAGCTAAAAATCATGGCGTCGCCCGCTCGCGGCTTACCTGTGAAGCTTGCAACAGGCGTTTCGCTACAGAGAAAAGTCTTGCAGTACATAAGAAGAGACACCTTCTTGTAATGCGTCCTTTGGAATGTGAAACATGTGGAAAAGGTTTTTATACGCGACAGGAGCTCAACTGGCACTCGGTCACCCATACAAAAACCAAAGATTTTAAGTGTAATCAATGTGATAACTCGTTTGGAACGAAACCTGCGCTAACTCAGCATTTAAGGTCACATAAAGGTATCAGGAGGTATATGTGTGAACATTGTGATGTGGCGTTTGTTCATATGAGTACTTGGCAAAGGCATGTCTTTTACCTACACAGAGAAAAAGCCGGGAGTACCAAAAAGAGATCTAAGTAATGCTTGATCAACCTACCAAAGATAACTAGCCACTATAATTTTTAACTTGCCTACTCTAAGTAGCGGGTGTCTTCCCCCTTCGGGAAAAACAGGAGTATTATTGTGTTTTATGGCTGTACGGTCACCAAAGGAGATAAGTAACCAGGGCCGTCGGATATAGTTGATGTTTGGCAAGAAACCGATGGATGTTTTCGAATGAAATTTAATTTCATTAATAGAAAACAAATAGCTTATTTATAAAATTAAATTTCATTAAATAATATCCAACGGTTTCTTACTAAACTTCAACTATATCCGATGCCCTGGTTACTTATCTCTTTTGCCGACTGTACTATAGGCTTTATTAATATTTTGTAACACAATATTAAAATAATATATTTCAATCAGTAAAATATTCATTTTATTTCACTCCTCAAAAAAAAAAAAATAGGATGTTTCATAGGAATGGGGACCCATAAGCTTTCATATACAAGGTGTAAAAAGAACCACCACATAGCCGTTATCTACGCATTCTGTACACACATACACATCAAACTAGCAAAAATGATTGTTGGGAAAAGACTTAATATTGGTGTGAAAAATCGCTTTTTACGGTAGCACGCAATGAAACGCACGCAAAACATTGTGCTTATGAGTGCATTCAACGATACACGGGTTCGTCGGGTATTTAAAGTTAATATACGAATTCAAAACTTGTTTTCGTAAAAGAAACGTCAAAAAAGATATCTTCGTAACCAAAAGGTTCCCAGGTATGGTCCAATAAAAAAAATACGTCGAGTACAAGTGACTCGGCTTCGTTAAGCGCCTTTTTACATCCGTTATTTATCCGTAACTAATAATCTATAAATGTACGAGTATGCCTTCTGAAATAATTTATCCCTATTTAATTTAAACTTCATTTCCTCGATATAATCATTATTTTCTCTTCATCCATTGCTGCCGCTTTAATAGAAATCGCGTTATTACGGACGCTTTTAACGTGCACGTCTTTTACATAGTTCTCACATGTATAGATTTAACAAGAATGATGTAACCAATATTTTGTAAAAATAGTTTTATTTAAAAGCGTGTCCGTGGAGTTTCTTGCCCGTTCTTCTTCATAGGAACCTACTACGCTTTGGAATGGGCAACTAGCTTCATCTTTCTGTCTAACCGACCCCTTGACAATTTAAAAGTACCTACCTGTAATTGTTTCATTTGAAATAAATGCTATGAGTTGGTGATGTGATCCCACTGTGTTGTTAATGAAATGTTTACCCAACACACAGAAATCAATGTTTGATTTTATTGTTGTAGATGTCCAGATTGACAATACAACGAAATCCAACAATATAAAGCGTCTAAGGAAAAGACCTACCTCTGAAATCGAAGCGAGTAAAGTTACAGAAACAAAAAAAGATCGTAAGCAGAGCGAAGCGAACTTAAACGTCCAAGAAAGAGTCGAAACTATAAAAGAACGTTCCAATCCAGATGATCAACGATTTATGTATAAACACAAGGCCAATATAAAAGCTATATTACAACATTCCAATGCGACACTCATTAAAAGTTACGGGAGAGACGGATTTTCATGCAATTTCTGCGACTTTCAGGCCGAAAAACCGTTTGTACTAAAGCAGCATAATCTGAAGAAACACACCGATGTAGGAGACGAGGCAATCAAAACAAAATATGTATCAGATTTGATCTTAAAATTAGATACAACAGATTTTAAGTGCAAGTTATGCAAAGAACCAATGAACACTTTAGAAGAATTCATGGGACATCTTAGTAAAATACACTCCAAACTTATTTACACTGACGTCAAAAACTATATCATTCCTTTCAAATTCAATTCCGACGATTTTCGATGCTTCATGTGTGATAAAAATTTCAATTTTTTCAAGCTTCTGTCCGAACATATGACTGAGCATTACCGTAACTTTGACTGTCCTGATTGCGAGCGTAGTTTCATAAATAAACAGTCAATGCAGACCCATTCTTACAGACATAACAGGGGTATTTTTAAATGCTCTTATTGCTCCAAAGAGTTTGATTCTCGACCGAAACGGGCAGACCACGAAAGAGCCGTGCACATGGCCGGCAAGTATAGGAAATGTGCGTACTGTGACCGGCGATTCCCGACATGGGATGCCGTACTTGACCATGAGCTCAAGGCCCACGGGGCGCCGAAACCCCAACACACTTGTGAAGACTGTGGAAAGACTTTTAGCAAACAAAGTGGTTTAACGATGCATAAAAATCGCTTCCACCTCTTTAAGAAACCTCACAAGTGTTCCTCTTGCGAGATGGCTTTCTGCACGAAAGTAGAGTTGAGCTATCATGTTATAACTCACACGAAAACGAGGAATTATAGGTGTAAGATTTGTAACAAGTCGTTCGGTACGCCGATCACTTTGTCCCAGCATATGCGGACTCATGACGGTCTTAAAAAACTCCTTTGTGATTACTGTGACCGCCGGTTCTTACACAGAACTACTTTTAGAAGGCATATGAGAGAGACGCATGGAGAAATTGTTTGATTTCGAAAAGGTATGTCGGATATCTCTGTCACTCGCTCTCGAGAACACTCACAAGTGCCCTCTCGGTAATATTGACGATGTTACAAGTATCGCACTGTGAACAAAGCTATCTACTGTCTGTTCCAAATTATCTAAAGAAAATGTAAACAAAAATAGATTAGGAAATTACTGTTGATGCTAATTTGAAGTGCCAATTACAAATTGAGTATTTTGTTTTGATTATTTAAACCTAAAATTCTTAGTTTAAATTACCTTAAAGTTGTTTTTCATTTGACTATTGAGGTCTTAATTTTTGTCGATGTTGAAAAGGTGCAACCTTCTAAATACAGATAAATGTCTGGCATAAAAATTAAACCTGAACAAGGTTTTGTTTACACTTTCATCAGAGAGTTTTGGAACAGCCGATCAATTTTGTAAAAATCTCACCGTGAAAAGTTCGGTGAAGTGAGCTTAGAGTGAGCTGTCAATAGTGTCAATCCTTAGCAGTTACAGCACCTAAGTTTTCACGGTAGATATTCGACCTCGTAATTAGTTTACCACTTTTGACGACTGCTCCCAGTAAATTGAAACTTCTCTAAGGTAGTACCAACCCTAGTGAAGTTTCAATAAACCTTAGTGTGATGAATCAATAACGAGGTTGACTGTACGTACTAAGACATATGTCTTCTCTATAGTTATTATTGTTAGTTTTTTCGTAGGCTGTTACAGCATAGATTTTATGGTTCTTGTGTTGGGAATAGTACCTTCAACTTTGAGACCGAGATCTATAAACGTCACTTAACATGCACTTTTGCTTAAGCTACGGTTTTCCAGAAGAGATGTGGCCACCACGTCATAGCCGAAATAAAAATGATGGCACCGGGGTTTAACTTAACGATTTCAAAATACAATCTCAAACAAAACACACCAACTTACTTTCACAAATAAAGTTCAGTGATTTCATTCGACGTTAAATTGCGGACGCTGTGTCACCGCAGTTCTAAGAAACCGTAACTTAAGCGATATTCCTGTCACTGTCGCACGACTGTCAAGCTACAAGTGCAAGATAGAGACGGGACCATATCTAATTCAAAACAGCAACGTTTATAGGTCATCTCGGCCTCAATGTCATATTTTGGTGCTACCCGCAATTAGCCTTATTGCATGGCAATATTTTGGCAAAAAATTTCGTTACTTTTGAATTTTGTTTGTGAATGTTACTTGGATTTTAATCACGTGGTCAAGATGTGCCACATGACTTATGTTTTCCTAGTATTGTAAGATTTTTGAGCTAATAATAAAAAAATACTATTCATAAAGTATCTTATTTTAAAGGCTCGCCCCCTATTATAGGGTACTTAAATACAACTGGAGAAATGTGGGTGTACTATAGGTAGCACTCTGCATAATCCTTCAGGGCTTCATTCGGAGCAAATTTATGCTGTTCATAATTATCTTAAAAATATGTTAATAAGCAAGCTAAGAAAAAAAAGTTTCATCTTAACAGAAACTTTAATAACCTCCAAAATGATTTGGCTGTGATTTCATTGAAGCTTTTGACTTCATTGAGCAAAAGATACGTCGGCAAATATACACCAATGATCTAAAAAAAAGTCCTTCAGGTTATACGCTGTTTCTAATTTGACCATAAGACCACAGGAGTGCACGTTATTTAGTAAAAAGTCGCTAGAGAATGAGAACTGCTTTAGTTGTGAAAGAGTCCCTCAGGGTTCAATACTCGGCTTGTACCTATCTGCTATCCACCATTTTTAATAAAAACTCTTTCAAAAACATCTTAAATCTATAAGCGAACGAAGAAGAGATTAAAATAAATACTGTAACTTTAATAATAAGTGTGATCAAGATATGGAAATGAATGTATGAATTTCTTGTTGTAGATGTCCTGATTGACAATACAACGAAATCCAAATTGGAACGATCTAAAAAGAAACTGAGGACAAAGCCCACCATGTTTAAAAACAAAGCATCTTTTTTGGATGAAAAAACTAAAAATCTTATCGAGCTGAATAAATTAAAAGCAAAAAACTTAATAAAACCGGTCGGAACCACAGTAAAAGACGATGAAATAAATCTTACCGAAACAAAAGTAATTGCAATTGAGATGAATATGGAGCCTAAAATAGAAGAAATAGAGGTTCCTGTGAACGCCGATCAAGTCCGAACGCGATACAAGGCTATAGTCAACAACAAATTCAAGAAAGAAAATAAAGAGCCCGAGAAATTCGAAGTCAATGAAATGAATAAACATAAAGACAATATAAGGACTTTGTTACAACATTCTAACGCGACCATTATCAAAGGATTTTGGGGAACTGGTTATTCTTGTAACTTTTGCGACGAACAGAGAGAAATACCTTCAGAATTGAAGCGGCACAATTTAGAAGCTCATAGCAATGTTGGAGACGATGCTATCAAAGTAAAATATGTATCAGATTTAGTTATAAGACTAGACCTTACAGATCTCAAATGCAAACTATGCAACGCAAGTTTAAACTCTTTAGAAGACTTTACGGCACACCTAACAAAAATACATTCGAAATTCATACATACAGATATAAAAAACCACATAATTCCGTTTCAATTTAACACGGATATCTTACAATGCTGTATGTGTAAGAAAGAATTCAAGTATTTCAAACTGCTTTCAGAACATATGAGTGAACATTATAGGAACTATGAATGCTCGGTTTGCGAGCGTGCGTTCATAAACAAACAATCAATGCAAACCCACAGTTATAGACACAACAAAGGTGTCTTTAAATGCTCACACTGCCCGAAAGTTTTCGATTCCAGACCGAAAAAAAGCGTCCATGAAAGAGTAGTACACGCTTTGTCAAACAAGACGCGAAAATGTTCTCTTTGTAGCGAAAGATTTGCGACGAAAGACTTAGTTCAAAGCCATGAGGTCAAAGCCCATGGGGTTGAACCGACAGTATTTTCCTGCCAAGCTTGCAACAAGTCTTACCATAGCCAGAGTTCGCTGACAACCCACAGAAAGCGCTACCATTTAATGTTGAGACCTCACAAATGTTCGTATTGCGACATGGCATTTTTCTCCAAGATCGAGTTGCGTTCCCATACGGTAACTCATACAAAATCAAGGGATTTCAAGTGTGATATGTGTACGAAATCTTTCGGGACTCGGTGTAGTCTTAATCAACATGTTAGAGGGCATTTAGATGATAGGAGGTTTAAATGTGATAGTTGTGAAAGAACGTTTGTTCATAGGACGGCTTGGAAAGTGCATATGAGGAGTAAACATAGTAGGATCGTTTAGGGACGAGAATCTCATTTTTAGGGCTCCGTTCCTCAAAAGGAAAAACGGAACACATAAATAAGATCATTTCGTTGTACGTCAGTCAAGAACCTTTTTCTCAGGAAGGCGTGGAGTTATCAAGTTAAAATTAATATCAAATACTCAGGGATGCAATCCCTTGAAAAATGCAATCCCTTCCCTTTGATAACCGACGAAAAATTTCGACGCTATGGGGTGTAAACTCATGTGCTGAATCCATGGTTACAGTTTGCACGGCTATGTCCCTGCCACCCTATACATATATTAATTTGATCGCTTCAACTAAGTGTGAGCCGGGATTAGGGACTTTTATTTAAGCTCTTACGTATGTTACTTAATGTAAATAGTTAAACTTTTAATTTATACTTCGACTTTTAATTGTATTCAGTAACTTGACAGTTGAAGGGTTACCAGATTTTGACAAAAAAAAGATAGTGAAGTGGTGCAAGAATGAACTTAAATAATGTATTTAATCAGCATCCAGGACATATTCGCCAAAAATGTAAACAAATATGAGTTTATGGAAAAATAACTTTAATTCCTACACAATAAAGTTCAGTTTACGCTACAACTTCAAACATTTTCAATGGTGCTAGTCACTCTGAAATCAACTTAATTACATTAAAATAAAGTTGATATTAGCTTAACTTGAAATAACGTCAATTTGAACCATAAATAAAATTTGAATTGAAATGCAATTTTTTTATTTTTTATAAAAAACTTTTCTTTTAAACACGTCTTTAAAAATTGTAGAATTAGTTATATATTTTGTTTCTCAGTAGTACGACTTAGTTAGAATGTATTGATTATTATTATTATTCAGCCACTCTTGAATGTCTTTTTTGCTTCCAGGACATCTTGGGAAATGTTTCAATTTTTCGAATATTCAACGAATTACGAAAATTTTAACTTTTATTTAAATTAAACCATTTTTATCATTCGTTCTTTACGCAAAATTGTTCACTACCCCAACACTTAGTTTTAGTATGGTAACATTATTTTACTTTGAACTCTCAAGTTACTGAATACAATTAAAAGTCGGAAGTATAAGCATTGCTACGGGCAAGGTCAGCTGTAGATATTAGGAATGGGTACATTCAGTTCTTACTTAATGATATGTTAAAATACCTAATCAATTAAGCTACGGTGTCCTATAAGAGTGGTGGCCGCCACCTACGACCGCAGGATGCCTCTCGTGAAAAGGGTGGCATTGGCAAACATTCAAATCTTTGGGCAGCGGGGTTTGTAAGCATTAAATTATTCTGTTCTATTACTCAAATTGAATCATCATCATTCTCCTGCGCTTATCCCAATTTATTTGGAGTCGGCGCAACATGTCTTTTTCTTCCATACTCCTCTATTAGCCGCCGTCTCGACAGTCGAATATTAAAATGAATAGTATTTTTTTTATGAAATCATCATCAGTAAAGAGCAGTGGTGGCCTGGCGGTACCGGCGCCGATTTACGAGTTGTAGGTCGTGAGTTCGAACCCAGCCAGGCAATTTACTTTGTGTATTTAATTTCATCACCACTGCGCTCAAAACGGTGAAGGAAAACATCGTTAGGAAATTGTCATGTCCTAGAACTAAAAATTCGAAGACGTGTGTGACATTCACCAACTCGCACTGGGCCCGCGTGGTGGATTATGGCCCACTACCTCTCACAGAGTGGAGGCCTGTGTCCCAGCAGTGGGAACATTATAGGCTGATTATGCGTCAGTAAAGTAACGGTGTCAAAAACGGAAAAAACACCAACTTACTTTCAGAAATGACGTCATTCACCGGATGTCGCTTTGTGGTGGCCACCGCTCTTCTAGAAAACCGTTCGCTAAAGTTTGTCCATTGATAAAAGGGTTTTTACATATCAATGAGGTTTTTACATATATTTTTTCATAAAAATTGTGTCGATCGTACATTAACTTATTCTCAGTCTCTTCCACTCCGTCCCCTGCATGTCCTGACGGCTCTATCCTATTGACTTTGCCCATACAAAGCATAAAAATAAATATATTTTTATATGTTCTCAATAAAATCTTCCAAGAATTTGATAAATAAATCATTTGGATCACACAACATACTTTTTTTTTATCGCGTACCTGTTAATATAATACCTAAAATATAAAGTAAGGCAGGCATTCTTCTGTAGACGTTATAATATGCATGAAAATAAGGAAATTAGCTGTCACAGTGATAAAAACATCGCGAGAGAACCGGCATGTCGTAGAACCAAACATTCAAAGATATGTGACATCCACCTGCTCTCTGCCCGCCCGCAGCGCAAACTGAACTTTATGTGTGGATATTAAAGTTTTTTTTGCCAAAACGCACTTTGTACATGACTGGGTACGCAATGACGAATGTATCCCACTGCAAGAAAAACGAGTCTTGATGACCAGGCTTGCTTATGTGTTGAAGATTCCAATATATCTTATGTTATTGTATGAAACAGCATGAACTGAACGTGAAGTCCAATAATTAAAGAAGCAACTCTTGTTGTAGATGCCCAACGGGATAAAGAGGCTACAGAGAGTGAAACTGACAAATCTCAGAGCAACGTACAGGAAAACAAACCGCAGGGTAATAAAAACACTACACAACCCGCAGATGAGAAAGATATGAACAGTATACAGAAAAACAGAAACCTTTTGGCAAATTTTAAAGAAACCGTACGTTGTATCTTGAGATACACGAACGCTACGCCAGTCCGAGGTTACTGGGGCATCGGATATGCTTGCATCTACTGCAAATATCAAACCCCTGCAATTTCAGCGCTGAAAAAGCACACTCTAACAACACATTCCGAAAATGTTGACGAACTTGACAACGTGAAATACATACCAGACATGATCATAAAACTAGACATTACGGACCTCAAATGTAAGATATGTGACAATAAAATAGAAACCCTTGAAGAAATCATGAACCATATAGAACTTACTCACAGACAACCCATACATTTCGAGACTGTCAATCATATCGTTCCATTTAAATTCGGACAGAAAGATTTAACATGCGCTCTTTGTCCTAAACAGTTTGATTATTTCAAGCATTTATCTGAACATATGAATAACCACTTTCCAAACTATACATGTATGGAATGCAATCGTTGTTTCATCAATCTACGCTCTTTACGAACGCATTTGGTAAGACATAAAACAGGCACATTTGTCTGCTCGTTTTGCTCCAAAATCTTCGACACTAAAATCAAAATGTTGGCACATGAAAGAGTCTTACACCTAAAAGGTTCTAAAAATCGTAAATGTGGGTATTGTGACGAGAGATTCATGGATGCTGTAAGGAAGATGGAGCATGAGGTGAAGGAGCACGGCGCTCCTGCTCGCACATTCCCCTGCAAGGAATGCGGAAAATGTTTCGTCAGTCAACGTTCTGTAAAGAATCATATGAACCATCTACATTTGCAGCTAAGACCTCACAAGTGCCCCGACTGTGACAAGGGATTCTATAATAAAAATGAGATGAAAAGACATAGAGTAAAACATACTAAGATCAAGGAGTTCCAATGCTCGATTTGTTCAAAATACTACGCTTCTAAGACTTCTCTTAAAGGGCATATGAGGATCCATGACAGTGAGAAGACATATACTTGTGAGAGATGCGGCGAAACTTTCACACAGAAGAATGTTTGGGTCAATCATATGATGAACCATGCGGAAGAGCAAGGGCTGAAGACGCGGAAATTAAGAAAAAGCAAGAAAGTGCTGTAAATGCTTAGTAAGGATTAAAAGTAACTGTGTTGTGTGATGAATACTTACAATAAAAAGTCGTCACTCACTGACTGTTCAACGCCCAGCCCAAACATTTGGACCTGGGAAGCTGAAATGTTGTACAGCCGGTCTATTCTGTGAAAATCTCACCGTGAAAACTCAAGTGAAGTGAGCTTGATGTGAGTTGTCAGTAGTGTCAATCCCTTAGCATTATTTGGAATGACAGCTCACTCCACGCTCACTTCACCTAAGTTTTCACGGTGAAATGGTTACAGAATCGCACTGCAGGTTCCCTTTGTGATGTTGACAAGGAATAATGCGATTTGTTTGCAAAATTCCGACGGGATGTATTATAGGCCTGACGAAGTCGCCGAGAAAGTGCTAATATTAAATAAATATTGTGTATTAGTGATTGGGTATTCGGTTTTTAACGGAAATGCGTGGTTAAAATTAAAAATAACTGTATAAAACGATAATTGATATTTATTTATCCCTGTAAATTTATTTTAACAAACACTTCTCGTGAAAAAAACGACATCATCAATACGATACGTCATCACGTCACGTCGTCATCGTCATTACGGTACGTGTGACATGGCAGCAGTGGTGGTCCAGTGGTAACGACCCCGGATTACGACGTTCTAGGTTAAGCATGAATGTCTATGTGTGGGTCAGCGCTGTGATTGGACACGATCGCGACTCAGTCATGGTTTCGACAAGTCCGTACAGGTCGAAACCTGTCTGGAACCAAATCTAAAACAAATAGTTTTATTGGTAAGAATGCTGTAATTACAGCATAGGGTACCCACTACTTGTGCCCATGTAGTTGGGATATAAATATAGGCACATTTCGTGTGGAACTTCACTAGTTCTCGGCGCTCCTTGACTAGGTACTAATACTACTTAAGAAGACGGTGTAAGAAAATAAACCATCATCAAGTCTGCAATAATTTTATTTACCTATGCTTCCACCAACCCAGCAGAAGGTGCTGTACAGTAGCCTTTAGCCATGTAGCATTATACCCTGGTCATTAGGTTAGCCGTTTTTTGACAGCTGTCTTAGAACGTTACTATCCCGGATCACGTAAAAGTTAACTTTAAAATGCTTAGTAAAATAAATATATAACCTGCCTTATCTTATTGAATTATCTTATTTATGGCTTCTTACAGACATTATATCTAATACCGTACGTGCATCAATCAATGTATTGGATGTTGCTGCAATCACTAGTTAAATCTGTCAAAAAACGGTTTACCTAATGGACAGATTATAATGCATACATTTATGTAACGACACCTCATTAGATCTCAATAAGCTCATAATCTGCTTAGCTTTTTTCCAAGTATGTTAATAGTATGTTGAGGTCAACTTCCAGTCTAACCGGGTACAGCTGAATACCAGTATTTTTACGTAAAGCGACTGCCCATCTGACCTCCACAACCCAGTTGCTAAGTAACACGATACCTACCCCTTGGTAAGACTGGTTCACAGACTTTGGGGCTTCAGACTACGAGCTCTACGAGCGACAGCGATTGGATCATTGGTCTTTGCTAATTAAGCGTTACATACGACTATGAACCTTATTCTTATGCTCATTGTTTATATTCCTGAAACTAAATGTGACCAAGCGTTTCATTAAACTTTATTCGCATTAAGTTAAAGTTCACATTCGTGTGAAACAATTACTTAGTAAAGTGTTAGTACACTGTATACTAAAATATTAAACCAAAAACAAATTCCTTTCAGGTGGCGAAGTGGACTCGAACCGAGAGAAGATGTACCATCTCATAAAAGAAATCAAAGCCATACTATCATTCACAAACGCGACCCCTTACAAGTCGAAGAACATTCGCTATTACTGCGCTTATTGCTCCACCGACGGACCTTTTTTCGAGGACCCCGACGACCTCCGAACCCACACAAGGACCGAACACGTCGGCCACAGAACAGAGAAGATAGAATACGCCATGCGACCTTATTGGATGAACGAGGTAATAAAACTTGACATTGAGAACCTCCTTTGTACTGTTTGCTGCGTAGTTATAAACAATTGGAACGAAATGTTCAAACATTTAAAAGAGAAACATAATGTAGTCTTAGATCAAGCGTATACTAGAGTCATTCCTTACGTTTTGAGGACAGATCTTCAATGCGCGCTGTGCAAAGAATCTTTCTCCAATTACCTTCATTTAGACGGTCACATGAACGCTCATTACAATAATTACGTGTGCGATGATTGCGGAGACACTTTCCTAGCTCACAACCGTTTAAAACAGCACGTAAAAATCCACAACGTTGGCAAATTCGGTTGTCGTTTTTGCGACAAAGTTTTTAGTCTACAAAAATACAGACGGAAACATGAAGAGCTCGTTCATCAGCAGCTATCTAAGTTCAAATGCCTGTACTGCCCTGAGAGGTTCACAGGTGAGTACCTAAGACATGTGCATTGTCTAGAGAATCACGCGGAAAAAATTAAAACCATAACCTGCGAGTTCTGTGGGGATAGTTTTACGTGGAAACAATACTATATGAATCATATTAGGAAGAAGCATGAGAACAGGAAATCGTATGAATGCAACAAATGTGATAAGAAATTCTATGGGAATTATGAGCTTAAAGAGCACTTGTTAAGACATGTTGGGACTAAGAACTTTGAATGTCAAATTTGCCACAAGAAGTATGTGTCAATGAATTCGTTAAAGCAGCATGGGAAACAGCATAAGAAAAAGAATGAAGCGTGAACATTTTCTATACGAACGAACAAGTTTCGAAGCTGATATATACAACTGTCCCAAGGCTCAGATTAATCAAGGAAGAGCGTAAAGCATCACTTTAATAATACACTTTATTATCAGTGACTTAAAATACAAATTAGCGCGCTTGAAGACGCCCGAGGAGCCGTTGAGACCTCGGTGGCGTGAATTTGTACAACTTTGCAATGAAATTAAAATTGCTTATTAGTCTTTTAAGCTAGATTGTAATTAATTATTAAGAACCTGGTTCTTTTTAATAAAGGATAGAAAAAAAAACTTTGCATTTAATGACACTAAAAATAAAGTGTAGGTATTATTCAATTCGTCTTTGTTGGTTCCCAAGTTGCCCTATTGTAACTCGGGACATATAATATTCGAAGTTTTCACTTGTTATTATTTGTTAATCGTGTCTTGCACTCGCTGTAAAAATGTTACGAGGTTTGTAAATATAATAATAGTTCACCTAGTATAAAATAAGCACATAAAGCTACCCGAAACTGTCAAATTTCTTAATCAACCCTGAACCTAATGAGGTTCAGGGTTGATTAAGAAATTTGACAGTTTCTTTAATAGATTTTCAAATTTCTCGCTAAAGCATTCTTTAGCGAGTTTGAAAATCTATTAAAGAAATTTGAAAGATTGTAGTAGCTTGATGTGCTGGCGTCTGTACGTTTATTGCGACCAAATGTCTAGCCAAGTAAGACGCATTAAAAGTGACCTAAAATAAGCAATATTTTTTATTGTAAATTTTATTACGACTTCTTTTAATCTTGTTGTTTTTGTGCTCATTATAATACCTTAACCCTATTGACTGCTTGGTTTTTATCAATTGCCGCGCCCCCAACGACCAGCCCACAAATTGAAAAAAAAAAAACGAACATAGGTTCTCAGTCTAAATATAATATAACTCACACTGACTGACTGACATAGTGATCTATCAACGCACAGCCCAAACCACTGGACGGATCGGGCTGAAATTTGCCATGCAGGTAGATGTTATGACGTAGGCATCCGCTAAGAAAGGATTTTGATCAATTCTACCCACAAGGGGATGAAAGTTTGTATGAAACTTTGTCAATTTTAAACCGATCGGGCTGTATACTTCTTAACGCGAGCCGCGGGCAAAAGCTAGTCGTATATAAGGACCGAGGCAGCACGGCACGAAATTAATTCCTTTTTGAAGCCAAGTTTTTGAAGCCCTGGTTGGAGGCCTTAATTTATTGAGGCATCTACAGGCTGGTTAAGCAGACGAAAACCTAGGTCGAAAAGCGAGATGCCATCCTCAAAATAAAAACTAAGCGACTACACGCTTAGGCCACTGTGGGTTACGGACCTCGGCTTAGGGCGTCGCTGGGAGACAACATGCCGCTCGTGTGCTCAAATACTCGAGCGGCGCGTTATCGACAGCACCCGTCGACACTCGTTGATGGCTGCCTCTGCAGTTGACGTGTGTCGCTCGTGTGTATGAGCACTTACAAGTTCCATACCTTTATTTGGATGGTTCCCTCACCTTAATATGTGTGGCACAGATTCTCATCATTTCTTCTAATTTTGGCTATGTTAAGGCTGTCTCACTGTCGGCTCAAAACAGGCACGGCAAGTATTTTTTTTATTTTATTTATCCTGTATATATAAATAATCTAGGTAGATTGTTATATAAGCGCATACTGTTATGCAAACAAACCAATGTAAAAATAATAAGATCAAGCTTTTATTTGTATTAATTATTAATTGTTTTACACAATTTAAGAAGATAAAAAGGCTAAAATCATTATGGAATCATATGTTAATTTTGTCTGTTTAAAATAAAATGTTATTTTATTTATCTATGAAGTTATTCTTATACTAAGTAGGTAGTTTGTAATTGTCATGAAACTAGTAAGTACTTAAGTAGTCACAAACTCAAGAATACGCCTTGGCATCTGTCCCAACGCCGCGATTAAGGAGAAGCGAGTAGAACCAGCGACTTTAAACTTTTTGATTACTCGCTGGTATGCGTATGTACAGACGCCAGCACATCAAGCTACTACAATCTGTCAAATTTCTTTAATAGATTTTCAACTTAATCGATAAAGCATTAGGTTCAAGGTTGATTGGTAAAATTTGTCAATTTTGGGTAGCTTGATGTGCTCGCGTCTGTACCAAGCGTGAGTCTCTCAGTGAGTGTTCTGCTCGCCAAGCAAGAGTCGCTGAGCGTGTATTTTCTTTTATAGCTCTTTTCGCTGCTACAAACGAGTACTCACCACATGTGAACATATGTTTCTGGGGGCAGGGTAACCAAAAACAAAAAGCAGGGGCACTACCTACCTTTGCCGAATATTCCTGATCAGGGGGCTTACTATGACCTTTTAAGAAAACGTTCAATTTTCATTCAGTTCAGAAGCAGGCCTAATTTAGTTCTGCTAATAATCGTACTATGAGAGTAATAAAAGTGAACGACTATTGAACGAAGTTCACCGAAGTTGAGTGGTAATGCTTGTCTGTGGCCTGCTGTAATGCCATTGTCTTTTTAAAAGGCATCGTTCAAAAACTTAAATCTAATTCTATTTTCACTTTACCGGTTTTTTGAAAATAATAGAAACATGAGTTTCTAGGGTATATACATTTTTTAACTATTATTATGTATAACAAGTTACCTTGATACATTATCTAAAAGCACTACAAAGCTCAATTTCCCGTTCAAAACAACTTTGTAACTTTGAAGGATTCAACGTGATTTTGAACGTGTGTGCTAAGTCAGGCAACAATTTAAAAAAAAATATTTTTGCGCGCCAAATAAAATGTTATAAGTTTGTATACCTCTTCACAATGTCGTAACTTTGTTTACTTACATGAAAATATCATAATGGTGTACTTCACGCATTTATAATAGGAATGTCGCTTCAGAGATTACTGATGAATGTGGTGAATTTATTTTAGTGAAACACGAGCAAGTCCAAAGACTACAATATGTATAGGGACAAGCAAGTCGTCGTGTTAGTATGACCCAACTGCTTCGCCGGGAGTTCTTAAATAATCATAGAGAAATTGCAGTTATGTCTAACCAATATACTGTATAATCTATGGTTATGTCTACCAAATCCACCCAAGCACGGGAACATAGCAAGATAATGTGGAAAAGGGCTGCAGAGAGAAAATAGTATTTTTGCTCCCCCTTGTATTGTAAAGTCTAATCGTATTACTTATACCTTAAAAAAAGTAACCAATTTATCTTTTTTAAATGGTAATTTTTTTAATTATACCATAACCGGGATCACGAAATCGAAATAAAAAGAAAATGTATTGATAATGTACTCAATTGATTCAATTCCCGACATGGTGGTTATTGTAATATAATACGTATATTGAAGCGTATTTAACGATTGAAATTAAAAAAAACGAATTAATATACCTAATTACAGTTTGAGGTGGTAACCAAATCTATTTTTATTAAGTAAAACAATTTACTATTGACGCTGCAGCAGGTCGTCCTGTGTTTAATCTATTTTTTAAGTTTGCTTACTGTTGCGTAAAAATCATCGTGAAACGGATTGTAGTTTTTGGTCTTTTGTCAGTTTGGCTCTAGTGTTGTTACTCAGTTATTAACGGTCAGGCACTCGATTGTCTCGATTACATAGTTCGAAAATTCAATTCAAGTTGAATCTAATTTATTCCATTGAACCTAGCAGCTTCTTACGTTTGAAACACACACAAAAAAAAAACTTAAAGGAAAGAATCATCATAGCAAGATCCTGATTATAACAACCTACACGTTATCAACTGATGAACTGACAGCACTAACCCACAGAACTGTATTTTCATCATAGTATTATGTCGGTTAATATCACCATCACGAATAAGGCGATTGTGTAAGACTGAGACTATTGTGATCTATAGTACTTAAAAATATATGTATTAGACAAAGAAGCTGTTGGTGTAGTGTAATATTTACCTATTATTAGCAGTAGTTTATTACCTACCTACGTATTTAATAATAGAATTAAGAATCACAGGCAGTGTTGGTCATGTTGGTGATATTTATCTAATCGCGACTACATCAACTGGCACATTGAGATAAAATTAACTCAAGCTTTTATTTTATTATGATTAGCGAGTTACATAAAATCAAACCGCAGCACTATCTGACACTGTCAGAAAGACAAGTGACAACTGTGACAACAACACTTCATTCAATATTCAATACATTTAGTCCGTTTCTTTCGAATTGAATAAAATTGATATTTCTGTTTTCCTGTGTGTAATTGAAGGATGGTAATGAATATGGACTATTCAAGACTGTACCTACAGCATTTACTTCAGAAAGATGATGTGTAAATTGTTTAGTAAGATTTCAACGTAATGTGCGAAGACATTGTTGGCTGTTGTGCACACACTTATTATTGTTTTTATCTTGGACATGGACACGTTATCAAGATGAGAAGTGGAACGACCTGCATAATTTGAGATGAAATACTATGTTTACTTCTAAGTCGTCTGATGTTGAAATTGATCCTATACTACTTAAAGTAATAAAAATATTCAGCTAATTATGTGATTTTTGATTTCATGTACGTTTACGTCTACTATTTATTAAACAGTCCACTATTTTACATAATTATAAAACCGAGGCCAAACTACTCACTTAGCTTTTAGTGTTTTTTTAAGGCTAAGATCGTATTTCTCAGTATTCCCGTTAGTTTAATTTATACCATTGTAATCTAGACATCTTAGGGAACAAATAAACATGCATTTCATTAATAGTTGCCAACATTTTTGGAGGACCTAATACCTAATCGCTGAACAAAAAAAAAAACTCCTTTTACATTCTGCTGGCAAAGGAGCAGATTAAGTCTGCATGCAAATGGTCAAAGGTATTTTTACCATAACACTACAATGTTCTCATAGTGTAGTTTTTCTGCTTACATTATAAATACCTAGATCAGAGCAATGCATGATAGAAAAGGCTAATAAGAAGCAAGGGTTATGAGTTTGATTTCATAAAATATATTGGCCATTGAATCCTTGTTTGAGCATAAGATTGCACTAGGCCGCGCGGAACTAGTTGGCCGCGCCTAAAGCGCTTATTACACTATCGAATTTAAGCAATGCTAACTAGGAACACTCTAACAGACGAACACATCAACGCGCATCTGCGATTACATCTGCCGATTTCCTAGATATCATTGCTTAAAATTGGATAGTGTAATAAGCCCTTTAGGTATGTGAGCGGTGGGACGGGAGGGACAGCGGGGGTGAGGCGGCGGGTTGCATGCAACGTACGTAGTGCGCGGGGCCCCGCCGTCCCACCGCAAGGCGCGGCCAACTAGTTCCGCGCGGACTTATAGGCATTAGGTACTTATTTACTATGTGTGATAACTATTATTTTATTTTTAGTAGGTACTAGGACAAAATAAAAAAAAGGTTGATTTACAAATTTCCTTTATTCATATAAAAAGGGTTAAGTATTTATTTTCCTATATAATAGATTATAAGATGTTTCATTTCCCTGGTTCTTATGTAACATTATGTCGGCGCAGCATGTCCTCATATAAGTCTTGTGCACGGAGGTGCCATGGATCCCAATCCAGCATATCCCAGAGTAGGTAGTGAGGTTCAATTCATTAGTCTCTTCTGTTGTTTTTATGTAGTGGCGCATGAGTATCCAAGGTTTCTGTGATGGCCTTTTCTAGTTGTAGTATATATTCCTCGCATTCTGCGTCTGTTGTGATTTCCTTTGGTAAGTGCGTGGTCTTATCCCACAGTATTCCCACCCCTTCGTCTCGTCTGGTTGAGTGCGGTCATTTTAAGGTTGAGGTCCCCGATGGTGATGTTTGGAGCTTCTAGCTCATCGTTAAGCGCTGTGGCGTCGAAGTGCTCTGATCAGTGCGGTATGTAGATGATCATAAGTGAGGTTAATAGCGACGCCTTCGATGAAGCGGTCTCTTTTTTTCGGTACTTGGGGTTACGTCGTCGGTCCAACTCCAGCGTATTCCTCATGCGACGTGATCGAATGTGTGATCTTGTCGTATTTCAGGAGAATCATACGATTGTGGACAAGTTTTCCCGGCACTCGTTGATTACGATTATTTAGGGTTTAAAACGATCGGTTATGGGGTTTAGCTAGAGAAATTTACCTTTCAATCCTAGAGCATTGATGTGCAGTATGCGCAACATAGGATATTGATTTTGAGTAGGTACTAGATCAAAATAAGAAAAATATTAATTTAAAAATTCTCTGTATTCATTTCAAAAGGCTTATTTATTTCCATAGTGCGACGCCGGCCGTTGGTTTCTTTTCTCTATTCGATATTCACTTCACTCCAAACAAATATTACGTACTCGTCACACAGAGAATCAATAAAAATAAAGTGTTGTATGGGCACTACATTACAAAACAATGTTGAAAAAGCTCGTCTATTAGTAACTTATTCAAGATGGTTTATTTTGACGTTACAGTCGTTCAATATTCGTTTTGTTGCTGTCAATTTGCTGGTCATGGTATGAAATTCTATACAAAAAAGAAGGTGAACAGTTTTTGTAAACGTCAACGTAGCAGGCCTGCAACAGGCCTGCTAATAAGACGTCGTAGTACAAAAAAACAGTTTAGTTTAACTTCTGCCCTGCTATAAGAGCTCATGGTAAGCCCCCAGTCGTCACACACCTTGTCGTCCACAAAGTTGACGATCGAGAAATAAAGTTTCATTCGTTCACAGTGTTGGCGAACGGGAACTCTTTTCGATTATTCCCGATCAGTAATACTCCTGCAGTGCGATTCTTTAACAATCTCACCGTGAAAACTTAGGTGAAGTGAGCGTGGAATGATCGTCAACAGTGTTAACGACGAGGTGTGACTGATGGGGAATATTCGACCTTTTCTCGATATCTTTTAACTACGGGACCTACAATCTTTTGTACATTTCTTGAGCTAGAAACTCTTTGATAACTAGCTGCTTCCTCGTCGGCCGTGGGACATGTGCCTTAGTGAAGTTAGGAATTGTTGTCAAAAGTGAGTAAGTAATTTCGAGGTCAACTGTGCAGAAAAGTATGGCGTCGCCGAAATTGAATGATTCACTTTTATGTTAATTAATTTGTTGAAATAAGTTTATAACGGTTTCCTAGGAAAGCAGCGAACTGTCACAATGACAGATACTAAATACCTACAGAGCGTTTTTGACACCTTATATAAAATACTGGTGACAATGACAGATTTCATGACGGCCGTCATAATATGTGCCTGCGAGTCCTGTCAGCTGCACGTTACAGGAACTGATGGACGCTGATGGTTGCCAAACAAACGACACGCAAAGAAGATAATATGATGGAACCGCTATTTTAGGAAACCGTAGCTTAGTACCTAAGTGAACCGTTTAATATTGCCATTATGTAAAAATGCAACAAATTGTTTCAGCATATAGAATAGTTTTATTCACACCATCGCACTCCATCACGAAGCACAATAAATCAAAAGTCATTTATTCAAACTATACCCTGTCCATTAGGTAAACCGTTTTTTGACAGATGGAACTAGTAATTGCAGCAACACACAATACATTGATTGATACACGTACGGTATTATGATGTTTGTAAGAAGCCATAAATATGAAAATTCAATAAGATAAGGCAGTTTATATATTTATTTTATTAGGTACGCATTTTAAAGTTAACTTTTACGTAATCTGGAATATGTACGTTCTAAGACAGCTGTTAAAAACTGTTAACAGAGTATAGGCTGAGAATCAACACCTATGGAACGTCAAAATTGATTAAGACCAAACGGACACTGAGAGGGAGCGGAGGGCGTTTTCAGTCAGAGGTTATACTAGCGCGTAGGTTTGTGAATTGTTCGTGGGAGGTAAAAATAACGCTCTTTAGAGCTTACTGTACATCCCTCCACACGGCCTGCCGCGCCACGGGCTTCGCCTGTGGGCATAGTATACCTACTCGAGCGACATGCAGCGCCCTCCACGTCCATTTCAATACCTAACGCGTTCAGGGCGATGTTGACGCTGCCCCGCCACTGCAGCGCCTCGTGCATGTTCGCGGAGGCGCGCACCGACTGCTTTCACACGACGATGCGCAAGCGGTGCGCGTCTCTGGTGCGCAGAGTGCGGGACAGCGCCAGCTCCGTCCTGGCGATGATCGCCAACAGACTGGATTGCCATAATATCCGGCAATGCTGCAGCAGACATATTGTAGTCGGTGCTTACGAGTGTTTCGTCTGTGCTTGTTGTCCTGTATGTTTCATTTGATGTGTCTGTTTGTATGAGTCTTCTTGTTACTTGAAATAAACAATTTTTCTTTAATTAACTGAAAGCGTATTGGACACGAATGGCGTTGTGCACGTGTGAAACGTTGTGCAATAAGCTCGAAACAGAGTATTATAGAAAATACAATCTGCGCGCGAGACGTTGTTTGCTATGGGCCCCCAGCGCTACGCAACGGAGCGCGGTGCAGTGTGATAATCCCCTAAGAACGCTGTAAAACCAAAGTAACGTAAAGGACATTATGTTAATAGTTCTCCAAATCGTAAAAAGTTGGTGTTATGTAAATATGGAAATAAATACACAAACGCTTTGTTTATAATGTTGTTTTATTCATATCATACATAGTTAAGCTTATATATAGATTACACACTGATTTCCGATTTTTCAATTCTAATAAATTAATTACAATTTTGATGATCATTAATTAATAAATTGGTCGGTAAAAACAAATTGATATACATTATACAGCATAATCAGCCTAAACCGTTCCCACTGCTGGGACACGGGCATCCTCTCGGCACGGATTCCTATTAGCTGGATGCGGTAAGCACAGAATCGCACCCCAATTGCGTAACACACTCAATGTGAATCATTTTGAATGCAATATTGGTAATCCATTGCTGTTCGAAAAATGTAACTGCTCAACAACTTAAATAACGCAATGAATGTTGTTGAACTGTCAAAATTGAAGCCACTGCTACTGGTGTGTTACGCATTTACCCCGCTGGTCGAAGAAGCGGTGCCTATGTCCAGCAGAGGACGCCTTCCGGCTGAAATGACGATGGTGTTAGCATGATTCATGAAAGGCAAAAGTGAACTGTGTAACGCAAAAGTGAACTGCGTAAGGCAAAAGTGAACTGAGTAATATTTATTACCTTATAAGGCAACCCATTCTCACTCACAAAAAGCAGGTGTCCATGTTCTGCTTTACAAACAATCCGATACACATATATGTACTTGAATTCAGAACCTAGATCATTATCAAGTTTTCATGAACCTATTGACCGCTGACTATTGATACAGGGTCAAATTGAGCTAGCGAAACTCCGCAGACATGATAGGTTTAGATATCGAAACACATCACGTCTGCAGTTTCGCTAGCTAGGTAGATTCAGTTGACCCTGTACTATATCAATTGTCGTGCCCTCAGCGCCCAGCTCATAATTAGACAAAAAAAAAATGAACCCTATGTATCCCTATTTAATTTACTGTGTGTAGGTAAATAATAAAATAAATAACATAGGATCTCAGTCGTATAAATAAGACTGAGGCGGCACGAGCACAAAAACATTTGTCGTATTAATCCGAATGGAGCGGTCAATAGGCTAAGGGACATGAACTCAATAGCATACATGATAAAGTTCAAATTCCATTGCAAACTGTTTTTTTTAGAAACTTTATTACTTATATCTATATAAGTTTATACTTATTTCTATCAGCTAAATCTCAGTGCCAAATCTACGCGTTAATATAACGTTTAGATAAGTAAGTAAATGCAAGTAAAATTAGCAATACATGTACAAGAAAAGTTTGCGCTTCGGGAATAATCGAATGCGCATGAGATCTAATATACAATAGGTACATGTCCAAGAAAAGTTTGCGCTTCGGGATTCATCGAATGCGCGATGATGAGATCTAATATGCAATACATGTCCAAGAAAAGTTTGCGCTTCGGGAATCATCGTCTATCTTCGAAGACAAGTGAGCGATGATAAGATCTAATATAAAGCTGTTATAACCATTGGAGTACTTGCCTGTTTTGTGTTATCATGATTATAAAATTACAGATTAACAATAATTATGCAATTCAAAAAATACTTTTCAAAACTTTTAAGAGTGACCGGCGGGATCTGCGACAATTATTTACCACTGGTTTTGCATAAATGTCAAAATTACAGTGATCTTTATTGTCGTTGCGATAAGGTCGCTATTGCTGCTGTCAGAGATTAAATAACTGTGAAAGGTCTGTAGGTAACCCGACAGTATAAACGTTAGAAGCTTTGCCTCTGTGACGGGTGTGACATTCGTGCCAATTCGGAAACACGAATATTACCGAAGCGCATACCTTTTCTGGTTTAACTGTAATTTAATTTAGCTTAGAGCTGCCTACATCCAGCGTTCCTTAATCTCACGTAGACGCTGCGTTATCATCGCGTTTACGCAGCGTATACGTTCGACCAACGCCTGCGCTAAATGCGAAGGGTGCCTATTGGGGCATAAAAATATGATTATCATTAATGACTAGATTATACTTTGAGTAGTTTAAGCCGATGTCAGACACTTCCTTTTTTGTTCATTTTTGTCTTTTACTCGGCATCTGTCACCCCGTCTGATATCGGCTTTATTGCCAGTGGCGCCGATTCCCTTGTTCACAAACGGAACTAAATTTAAGTTCAGTGCATCTTTTTCTTTCTATCTCATTAAGAAAAGGACAGAATATAAATATTAGTTTAGTCCTGTGAAATTAGTCGGCGCCTGACGTAAATTGACGTGTATTTTTAGTTGCCACTTTTTTAATCACGTGTAAACTGTCTATGGAGTATCTTGACAGGGCTAAACTAATATTTATCTTCCGTCCTTTTCTTAATGAAATAGAAAGAAAAAGATGCACTGAACTTAAACTTAGTTTAGTGTGTGAACAAGCGAATCGGCGCCACTGGCTTATTAAGTTAAGTTATTAACTATTTTATAAATAAACAGGCTGGGACACTCGTTTACCATATATCACTGTCGTTTAACACGACATCACATCACGCTAGCATTCCCTTGAGGGATTTAGTAGGCTTAATACCATTTTTTGCCATTTATAACTAGCGATCCCTGCTTCGAAAGATTTTTACGACTCGACAAAACATCGCGATTTCTTATAATGTATCTGCTATGTAAGTTTCATATTATGTATTACACACATAAATCTTACGGAATAAATTCCCTAAATGATAGTGAAAACCGCATCAAAATGTGTTGCGTAGTTTATAAGAACAACGCGGTCATACAGTGACACATGAAAAGCGACTTTAATTTAAAATATGTATAGATAAGGCCCGGCGCACATTGGCGGCACGGCACGGCAGGGGATCCTTCGGCATCCCTACATGTAAGCGCACACTGGCGGTAACTATGCCGTGGCATCCTTAAGTATGCCGCGACGTCCTTAAGCATACCGAAGCGTCCTTAGGCATGCTGAGGCGTCCTTAGACACCGTGCTCGCGCCTAGCTTTTTTCACAATAGTCGTATCTCTTCTTCAGAATAGTCTTAACGCAAGTTTTTTTGTAAGTGTGTGTATAATGGTAGATTGGGACCTAGTGCACACAACAAATAAGTTAGGTACGTTCGACAAGGACACGTTTCGGCATGAACGACGCTAAGCCACGGGGTTCGGGCGGGCGCTGTCTTGCCGAGGCATCCCGAGGACTGCCAAAGCGTTCCGTGGGATGCCGAAGCGCTCCGAAGGCTGCCGACACGGCATGCCTAAGCATACCGCGGTATTGTTTTTGTACTTACGACCGTTAACATTGAAATTTCAACTTTATTTCCATACCATAAAGTTATATTTTTATTCATCGCCTAAATATAGCTTGCCATGCCGTGCCGCCAATGGGCGCCGGGCCTAATGGCGAGCCTAAAACCAGCATCCGGGCGCAAATACAGACTCCAGATTGCTCCTGAGAAATTTCTCATGAAAAAACGTAATCACACTTCCCCCGCCCTGCACGCAATTGCGTAACACACTTTCAATCACAATCTGAAGGAGTTTGAAGGTAATTTCAAATCCATTGATTTTTTTTTTTTGATAATTTCCATATTTGAAAAAAAATACGATGGAATCGTTAAAAATTACTAAAATTGTGCTTAAGTAATACTTGAATGGCCCCCAAATGGCAAACTGTAGTTGCGCCTTAAGTGTGTTCAATTACCGCGCTGGGATTCAATTTCAGACGACTAGACCGACGAGGTAGTCCTCCTAATTCTTATCATTTTTATGCTTTTTTAAATGCATTGCCAGCGACCTATTTCTACCGTACGTCCTCTTACAAATTGGACACTCAAATTTCTGCGGACTCTGGTGTTTGATCATATGATCTCTCAATTCACTCTTAGTATAGCAAGCGAATGGGCATTCCAGACATTTTATTTTTTTCTCGTCCAAATGACAACGTTTTACATGCGAAGACAAGCTAAATCTCCTATTAAACCCTTTGTCACAGACATTACATTTGTATAACACAGGTGCTTCTAAATGTGCATCCACCAAATGTTTTTGCCTAGTAAAGTGATCGATAAATGTTTCCGGACATTTCGTACATTTGATTTTCTTCACATTTTTGTGGACACCGTCGTAATGGAGATTGTACTTCATTTGTGAGCGAAAGCTCTTCTTGCACACTTCGCAAACGACTTTTTCGTTTTTGTGTAGCGTGTAATTATGTACTTGTAATCTGTGTTTCGTTATAAACCCAGCCCCGCACGCTTTGCACATAAAAGTCCCAAAATGAATGTTCATATGTTTTTCTACCGCTTTAAAAGTGTCAAATTTCTTTCCGCACGTTTGGCATTCAAAGTTTTTGTCTTTCAACTTAAAAGGGATCACCTTGTCCGTACATGCGAATATTTTCCTCCCGTGCTTTTCAGTCAAATGAGTCTTTAAATCGTTGAGATTTTTTATCCTTTTTTTACAAAGTGTGCATTTTAAGTCTGTGACTTCGGCATAGACAACAAATTCGTCTGCATTGAATTTCATGAGTAACTTGTAGATGCTCGCTTTAGAGTGTTTCTTTTGGTGTTCCTTTAAATTGTCGATGGTGCATGTTTCTTGGCAGTAGAAGCAACGGTATCCTTTCATCACTTTAGTTTTGAAGGCAGTTGCGTTGCTGTATTCGAAGATTGTGGTCGCGTTTACAGCGAGAGCTTGCTTGTGCGACATGTATATCTCTTTTAATTCGGGTATCTTGAAGTACCATTCTAGCGATTTTGGTATGACTATTTTACCTGAAATAGATAGTAAATAATGATAAATGATTTAGGTCAATGTCAGGTTGTATGTTGATCAAAATATGATACACAGGTAGACTGCAAGTATGTGCAGAAAAACGTAAGAAAATGTGAATTTCGCGGGCTACCGCAGCGCTTCCCCGTTAGGGCAGATCATTAATAGTGAACTTCCACTGCAGTTCATTTAGAGCCGGCACCGATCCGGCGAAGTGCCGCGCAGCGCGGTTTTCTCGTCAAAACAAATATCAAAATTGCGTCTCTTAAAATAATGTCAAAAATAATATATCTCTTAAAATAACTCAACGTTCCCGCTGCTGGGACTCAGACCTCCTCTCTGTGAGAGGGAGTGGACCATAATCAACCACACGGGCCAATTGCTGGTTGGTGGATGTCACATGTCTTCGAACATGTCATGTGCCTAGTTCTAAGACATGCCCGTTTCTTCGCGATGTTTTCCTTTGCCGTTTTGAGATCAGTGCTGATGAAATAATTTACACAAAGTTACCACTGCGCAACCACTGCTCTGGATAGATAAAAATACTATGATGTAAGTAATCTACCTTCAAGTTTCTTCAAATGCTCATCAAAAATGGGACATATCGTGGGCAGTTCGCTCCGTTTAGGCAGTGGCTGTGGGGCGGAGCTGAAGCTAGCCAACAGCTTTTGTTCTCCTTCTATTATTTCACATGGCTCGTCATCCATGGCACTAGTGGTACTCATTGTTATAGAGCTGAAGGTACTTTCTGAAAACATATTCCATAATATAATCATTATTGGACCTGTATTTAGTCAAACCTCTAATAATTCCTATTCTGCGCTCCAAAAAATGTTATGGAACACTCTAATATAATGACTGTGCCTCTTTTTGTGAACATCAATTCCTATTTTGGGGTCCTAAAATATACTAAATAGCAAAGTATCTGCGACCAATTTGGATGTAGCGGTTGGTCATAGTTCTAACCAAACCTATTTGTTTGGGATGCCCTAGCTTAGTTATTGCGACCAATTCGGCTCGCGCGTGGTTGGTCCCAGTTCCGACCTAACCTTACCCGTTTGGTCGGGGTACCCTAGCTTAGCTACTGCGATCAACTGTTAGTAAAGGCAAAAAAGGTAAAAAGAGGCGCAACTTAAAAAAGTGTGTTTCATTAGATCTAAGCAAAAGTTTTTAGAGGTTTATAAATTTAAAAAAAGTGTCCATCATTAGATGCGCAAAAAGTTTTTAGAGGATCAGTTAAATATTTCCCTATTATTGGTTACTATCACTTTCCCAGCGACTTCGTCTGCCCTATATTCTCTATTCCGTAAAAATTTTGAAAAATCCGGCCTTATTCCTTGTCTATATCTTTTAGTTTAAGTCCCATGTAACAGAGGGCGAGCCTGGAATCGGGCACAAAACCCAGACTGGGCTTCTAGTGAGAAAATCCAGATTGAAAATCCCAATAACACTTTGTTAAACCTGTGAATCGAACCCAGAACTTCATGCGCAGCAGCGCTCATCAGCGCTTGCTACCACTAGACCAAAGTTTTTTGGAAAAAAAAACTAACTTTTTTTCCAAAAAACTAACTTGAGCAATTATATAAATTTCTTGTTAGTTGTGTAATAATTGTATAGATATAAGCAATTCAGACATTCAAAAACTGCAATCGCAAAATAGTTGGTCTGGATCCGGCTGTTTGTGCACTCACATAACAGGAGAATTCCTGATGTCATAATGTGACTGACTAATGTTTCATCATGTCAAACGAAAGACGTCCCCTGCAGGACGTAGGCCTCCCCAAGCACCGTCATTCCGATCAGTTTTGTGCTTCTCGCATCCAGCAGATTCCTGCGGCCTTCACCAGGTCATTTATTTATCTATATATATAAAATTCAAAGTCCTGACTGACTGACTGACTGACTGACTGAGACATCAACGCACAGCCTAAACCGCTGGTCCTAGAGACATGAAATTTGGAGGGTGTATTCTTCGTGAAGAGTAGGTGTCCACTAAGAAAGGGTTTTTCGAAATTCTACCCCTAAGAGGGTGAAATGGGGGGATTTTGTTTGTATGAAAAATCTTATTCCTTGAGTTAATAAACTTGAAACATGGCACGAATACTTATCTAAGTATATTATGAAGTTGGGCATTTTTTGTTTTTATAAACTACCCCCTAAAAGGGGGTTGGGAGTTTTCAAAGTTTGTATGGAAGAATTGTAGCGCGATTTAATCAAAACTCAGTATTTATACCTAAAATTGAAAGAAAAGAATAATGTGTATCAGGGTTTTTCGAAAATCTACCCCTGACGGCCTGAAAAGGGGAAGTAAATTTTACAGGGGAGGATTTTACAGCGTGGCTTGATTAACTCGAAAATTGGTATAAATAATCTTTGAGTCAAGTTATGAACACATCCCAAATGATTTTTCAAAATTCCACCCCTGTGGGGGTGAAAAGCGGGGATACAGTTTATATGAAAAATCTTAATCGTTAGGTTAATAATCTTGAAAATTGGCATGAATACTCGCCTAAGTAAGCAATAAAGTTTATCATTATTAGTTTTTCAAAACTACCCCTCAAAGGGGATATAGGAGTGTTAAAGTTTGTGTGGAAGAATTTGAACGCGCGGTCTGATTAACTCGAAACTCAGTGTTTATACTTAAGGCCAAAAATAAAGAACACATGTATCAGGATTTTTTGAAAATCTACCCCTAACGGGTTGAAAAGGGGTAGTTAATTTTACAGGAGAGGATTACAATAAGTGTCTTGATTAATTAGAAAATTGTTATAAATAATCTTTGAGTCAAGTTATGAATATATCCCAAACGATTTTTATAACTTCCGACATCCACGCGGGCGAAGCCGCGGGCAGAAGCTAGTTTAATATAAAACGGCCAGGGCCAATTACATTAGATACAGACAAAGACACAAACACATTTTAAAAGTACAGTAAACAAAAGTATACAACTACTCGCCAGTCATACCCTCATCTCACAATACCCCAGACATACAGCTGGAGGCCTTCCAACGCTACGTCTTCTGAGTTCTGACTAATCTACACTAATAGTGTAGATAAAGCTGACGAATTTGTTTGAGCACGCTAATCTCTGAAGCTACCAGTTGATTTTCTTGTAGAAGGCTATAAGCTACATAAAATAACGCCAGGACTCTTAGGCGTCGAGCACAAAAGAAAAATAGTCAGAAAAAGAAAGCGTTTATTCGTGGTGACAGCCTGAATTTTCCAAACTGCTAAACTGTAGAGCAGTTTGTTGGCAGATGTAGCTCCCATAGACAATTTTATATTTTATAAACAATACATTTACCGGTGAACATTACCATTAACCAAACAAGCAATCAATCAAAAACTTTACACACACATATTTTACAGCAGTACAATGGCTGACTTTTACGTAATGCTAATAACATTTTAAATTGCGTGATGGCATTCCAAATCACGTCGGCGATGCCGCAGCCATAAGCTAGTATATGGCATAGATTTATTCTAAAAAGAACGCTAATCAAAAACCAAGTAATTTAACCTGTAACCATTTTTAATTAAAATATTATATAAAAAGTAAATATTTAAAATATTATTTGAATGTAAAACTTAGAAACTTTACCTATATTAGATAAGAACATTTTCCGAACTCACTAGCCATTTAGAAGCCATCATAGGCTTCTGTGGTTTTTAATATATAAAAATTCTAAACTCTGCGATATACATTTTGAACAATAAAAAAAAAAAAAAGTAATAGTGGTGGGTCGAGGGAGTAAGAAATTTCACGCGGACGAAGTCGTGGGACGAACCTAGTGTTTAACTAAAAAAGAAATAGCAAAAGTGATACTTACCACAATCGTCATCGCCAACACCGTCAACATCGTCATCAGTATCAATATCTTCCGAGTCTGTGTATCCCTTTTCTCTCGACTCATCAATCACAAGTTCATTTTCACTGGAACCACTGGACCAATCATCATCATCATCCTCATTCATTCGCTGTTCAATCATCTGTTCATATTTCGCCCGTTCATCATCATTCATTCGTTCACCATCACTTATCCATTCATCATCACTCATCCAGTCATCATCATTCACCCGTTCTTCATCATTCATCTGTTCATCATCATTCATCTGTTCATCATCATTCATTCGTTCATTATCTTTAGAGCCATCTAAACTATCTTCTGGCTCAATTTCAATATTATCTGGTTCATTTTCTACTTTGATTTCGGTTGTGAAGTTCTGTTGACCTGCAACTAGACAAATTATAATTGTTTTAATGCAATTAATATAGTATTTTAAATTGGAACACGGATTCGCTCACTGTCGCTCGTTGGATTTTCAACTCTCGTTACTGAGCAGAGCATTGAAAATTCAACAGAGCGCAGGTCGTCAAAAAAGCGCACTGTTGTATTTTCAACTCTCGGCACCATAGATATCCGACTCGACGCTAAGCTGTGTATTAGAAATACAGCGCGCGAGAAAAATCTCGTCCGTGCGTACGAAGGATAGGGTCTTTTCCGTGTTGAACGGGAATAATCATAAACATTGTTGCTCTATTTGGTACCTGTTTGGATGTCCAAATGTGAAAAAGTCATTAATGCGTTCCCTCACCGGGAGCATTCGCCTGTAATGTAACAATCTAAGATTCCGCTGTAACCGCTACGGCTTTTGAAGTAGCCTGCGCATTATCTTATCTTACACTAGCTGCGCCCTGCGGTATCACCCGCATAAGTTTCGATCCCGTGGGAATATCGGGATAAAAAGTATCCTATGTATCCTAATCCTTGTTATAAAGTATGTGTGCTAAATTTCATCCATATCCGTTCAGTAGTTTTTGCGTGAAAGAGTAACAAACAAACATCCATCCATCCATCCATACAAACTTTCGCATTTATAATATTAGTTTAGAAGGATAGGATAGGATTTATACATTTAATTAAATAGGTGAAAGTAACACGGCTAGGTCACAAGGAAAAGTTACATTACGAGTATATGCGAAGCTCCAGGTGCTGTAGGCGGAGGTGGAACACCGCGGTGGTTTTAGCCGGTAAGAGTCCGGCATACCCCTCTGTCACCCCCACGATGAAGTCCCTAAGGAGTTCCACCGCGCAACAAAAAAAAAAGGCGAGGGAGTGCCTTAATTTAGTACTTGTGGCGCCACTTTCAACCTCGTTTTGCATATACTGTCCCATTTCAGTAAAATGAAAAATACCATGAATTAACATACCAACAGCAAATTCAGACTCATTGTCCGGATCGCTCTTAAAAATGACAGCATTGAGTAGCTGCTCCTCACTGGCAGCCACCAACATACGGAAACTGGTTGCGTCACGGAGACGATGCACACAGCTCTCACATATCAGGGAACTTATAAGATTGTGTGGAGATAACTGAAAGAGAAGAGATACAGCCTATTATAGCCTGTCAAATTAGCATAAGCATAGTCAACCTATCATATTCCCACTGCTGGGATACAGGCAAAGAAAAGAAAGTCTTCTGAAAGAAAGTGAAGTGAAAGTGTGTGCAGTGGCGGAACTATACCCTTTGGGGCCCTTGGCAAGTTCATGAGATAGGCCCTATCTCATGAACTTGCCACGGGCCCTAACTCATGACCTTGCTCCCTTAATTTAAAGAAGCTCAACCAACGTTATTTTATTTCTTTTACTAGCACTTCGCCCGCGACTTCGTCCGCATAGATTTCGTAATTTCCCCTGCTAAATTGAATACCTGACTGCTTCGTTGGTCTAGTAGTCCAAAAAAGTTTGCATTTCTATACATTATGTTAGGAGCCTCCTGTGCTCATGGCCCTCTCGGGCCGGGGGCCTCTTCCGACTGGGGGCCCGTGGCATTTTGCCCCTCCTGCCACCTATAGTTACGCCACTGAGTGTGTGTGTTGTAAAGAAAGTGTTCTGTGAAAGGTAGTGGGCCATAATTCCTCACGCGGGCCCAGTGCGGTTTGGTAGATGTCATGTCTTAGAATTTTGGTTCTAGGACATGCCGGTTTTCTTATGATGTTTTCCTTCACCGATTTGAGAGCGGTGGTGCTGTTGATGTAAAATGAAATAATTTACACAAAGTAAAGCGCCTGTCTGGATTCGAAACCAGCTACAATACGGTTAAGGTATTTATTTATGGGCTCTCCTGAAATAAATAATAATAAAAAAACGGCCAAGTGCGAGTCGGACTCGCGCACCGAGGGTTCCGTACAATTTAAAATTATCAAAAATATTTTTAGTATATGAAATTTACGGTTTCCGCAATTTTTCCTTTATCTGTGCTATAAGACGATGCTTCGCACCAAATTTCAAGATTCTGAGTTCACGGGAAGTACCCTGTAGGTTTGGATTCCCTTGCGAGTGTCGAAAATTAGCGGCATAAACGGCTGTATCTTTTGATTGCTTTGGCTTAGAAGTTTGATTTTTTCACAGCTCCAAGGGTCAGTAGACCTGAGTATTTGATATAAATTCCAGCTTGATACCTCCACGCGTTCCTGAGAAAAAGGGTCTTGACAGACAGACGGACGGACGGACAACAAAGTGATCCTATAAGCGTTCCGTTTCTTCCTTTCGAGGTACGGAACCCTAAAAATACGCAAGTCGCGGCCGTTACCACTGGGCCACCACTGCTCTTTCAAATCAATGTATGTCAAATCTTGCCCATAATATATTCACATGCGATCAGCGCAACATGTCTTCTTAATCCATACTTCTCCATTAGTTGTCATCCCGGTCATCACTCCCTTTCTAACCATATCATCTTTCACACAGTCCATCCTTCGTTTCTTTGGTCTTTCCCTACTCTTATAGCCATCCAAATTTATACTCAAAACTATCCTGTCCATATTTCCACACAACTTTTCAATCACCGGTGCCACTTTCCGACTTCCCCTTAAACAGGGTGGCAGGGACAACGAGGCGTAGCCTGTTACCATGGATTCAGTACATGATTCTGGACGCCCTTGCGTTGAAATTTTTCGTCGCTGATTAAAAAAAAAAATGCGCTATAATACGGCTTTTTTTTTTTTTGATAACCGACGTAATATTTCTACTCTAGGGGGTCTAGAAGCATGTGCTGAGTTCATGGTTTCAGTTTGTCTGTCACCCTGTATAATCATTTTATTTATGGTTTTAAGTTTGCGTCTGCCATCCTGTATAATCATTTCTTATAGTAATTAAATATATAATAGTAATTAAAAATGTTCAAAATCTAGTCACAATCTTATCTCAGCGACAATCAATGTCAAAAACTCATAAAAATGTAAGGAAATTAGAGGTATTTTTGACAGATTGAGACTGAGATCTGACTGTGAATGTTCTTATAATTATGCGAATTGCTGCTCAGATTCAAACTATATGGTGGCTCTGAAGTGCGCTACTCACTGCGATGTAAACCTCATCCTCATTGACACATGAAATTGTTGCTGCATGCAGCTCGCCTCATGTTCCGAGCAGCCATAAAGTTTGAATCATCTTGTATATATGGTTTAAACATAACTGGCGAAATATGGGTGAGCTCTAAACCTTTGCTCACCCCTTCAGGAATAATTGGCGTGATATTACGTTTATTCTATACTAAAATAATAAAGCTGTTTTTTTTTTTGTTTGAAAGCGCTAATCTCTGGAACTACCAGTTGGTTCAAAAAATACTTTTGTATTTGATATCCCAATTCTTGAGGGTGACAAAGGCTGTTTAACATCACGCTACAACCCTTAGGAGCTGAGCAAAAAGAAAAAAAGTCAAAAATAACACCAAGTGAAAATGAAGTAACAGCGCGAGCGGGGGAATGCGATGCGATGTCACCAACTAAAAGTAGTTTTTTATAGAAATGTGGCTGTTATTAAATTATGAAGTCGCGGACGAAAGCTAGTTTTAAGTATTTTATCATTTTTGCATTTTTTTCGCACTAATAAATGATTGTGTCGCAAGCAACTGTAGCGCACTACCAGCATCTTAATCTATAATGCAAGGGAACTGCAGTTCATCGTATACTTACTGATAAATTAAAACATTCCAAGAAAATATCTTTGTACACCTCTTTTATATTGTTATAGTAGTATTCTTTCGTCACATCTCTGTGATGTCCATTAGCCAGACAACAGCGGCATTGTCCATACATTGCTGCATCGACTTCTTCGACTTCCGAATTATTATTTGTAGAAAACATTTTGAATAAAAAAAGTAAACAATGCGAAAGAAAATTGATTTTTATTTAGACGGGAAAACTGACAGCTGCTTTCATTTTGACAACAGCGGCGACTAGGGGTGTGCTTTCTAAGAATAGTCGATCGATAAAATATATTATATTTTGTCAGCGGAAAAACCGTAAAGAAATTAGTAAATTCACTCGTCGCTAGATGGCAGTGGTAGTCTTTTGTCGAGCTTACGTTCAGGTTCAACCTTAGAGGATAGGCAGAAGCATCCACCCTGTGTATGTTGGTGGTATTTTGTTAGTAGGTAATATGAATAGTCTTAAATGCGCTGGGCTAGCATTGTCTCGAACGGATCATTTTTAATTGTAGGTACATCCTGGACAGAGAGAGGTAGAAATAGACTATGGAGGCCTTTGCCCAGCAATGGGACATTAGTGGCTAATAATAATAGAGCCCATTATCGAGTGTGCAAGTCACCCTTGCCATTTAATCCGTGTACAGTCAGTGTCAGTAATATCGGGACGAACAGAAATGGAATATTAACTCAATGACAAGGAATGTTTCAGAATGAAGACAATACACGACCACTGTCATTCTGGCAAGAATTTAATTTTCTTAGTTGTTGAGATCATATTGTAGTCTGTTCGTCCCGATATTTAGATACAGGAGCTATAGTCCTTCCATAGTTTTAGGTAACCAGCACCCGAATTGCGTAACACACTGAATTTAAATCTGAATCGTTTTGAAGGATATTGCTAAACCATTGCTTAATATGTTCGAAAAATTTCTCTGCTCAACAACATAAATAAAGCAATGAATGTTGTTGAACTGTCAAAATGAAAGTGATTGCTAGTTAATTAAGCTACTCAAACCCATAGTCCAAGATCTTTGTTTCCGTTTTCTTCTTATGGACCTTGGGTGCACTTGCATAGTGCGTACAGGGATAATCGTCGGATGGTGCCTCATTTAATTAAAAGCGTTTGACGGGCCTCTGCGAGTTGGCTTCGGCCCCTCTTACGCCTTCTAAAGGTCCGGGACCCCAGGGTAGAGAGATATGTCAAAACATTAAAACAAATTAAAAGAATAATTTATTTCCATCCCTTAAACACATTATAGATTTATGAATAAAACAACAAATGTATACAAATATTTTACTAAAACAATCTATTGTAAATTAAACTCTAAATGATGCGTCTTCAAATGACCCTTCAAACTACATTTCTGAACAAACGCCTGCCCACAGACCGCACAAGCGAACCTGCGATCATTATTATGTATCCTCATATGTTCTTTCAACGTTTTCTTTCTAGCATACGACTTCTTACAAACTGAACACTCAAATATTCGTTCCCCATTATGCTTTATCATATGGACGCGGAGCTCATTTTTAGTAAAACATTTATACGAACAAGTTTCACACTGATAGTCCCGTTCCTCTAAATGGTCGCGTTTCATATGCCGAGATAAAGTGTAGCGTCTATCGAAACTTTTATCGCAGACATTACATTTGTATTTTAAGGGAGCAACTCCATGAGCTTGTACCAAATGCTTCTGCCTCCTAAAGTACTCGGCAAAGCGTTCAGGACATTTCGTACACTTGAACCGTTTCAGCATCTTGTGAACGGCGTTGACATGGTTCGTAATTTTCTGCTGCGTAGTGAAAACTTTCCCGCACTGTTCGCAAGGAAAGTTTCCCATTTTGTGCATGCTTTTTACGTGGACTTTTAGACGGTATCTCGTTGCGAATCCTGTCCCGCATTCCTTGCAGACGTAGTTCCGGAAATGCACGTTCATATGTCGCTCTATAGAACCAAATGTTTCGAAGTTAAAGCCGCAAATTTGGCACTCGTAAACACCACTCTGAGCCAATTTGAAGGGGATAACCCTGTCAGTATATTCTAGATACAATTTCTTTTTATGTACGTTTGTTAAATGACTTTTAAACTCGTTAATACTCGGTATTTTTTGCTCACATAAAGTGCATTTTAAGTCACTAACATCGACGTAGACCACCAGACATTCTGCTCCATATGTTTTTAAAATTTTCTTTATTTCCGATTTCTTATGCTGGTGCGTATGCTCGCGGAGTTTGTCGAGATTTTCGAAAATGTTCCGGCAGTAAAAGCAAGGGAAGCCGGTGCGACTCCTGCCCCTGAACGGAGTCACGTTGGAGCATTCTAGAATGGTGCCCGCGTTCGTTATGTGCGCTTGTTTCTCTGAAATTAATACTCGGCGCGGATTGGTCGATAGCCGGCGGCTGTCTTGATCTTCTATTAGTTTTAGGATGGTTTTTGGAAGCACTTTTATATCTGGAACATAGAAAAACTTGATATAAAATAGAATAAATATAAGTCTTTTTTAAATTTATATTTTTAAGGCAAATTGGAGACCTATTTATAACAATGTGACGGCACGGTTGGCGCAGTGGTTAAGCGATTGACTGCTGCGCTGCGTGGCGCGGGTTGATTCCCGCACGGAACAAATATTTGTATGACCTACAATTAGTTGTTCCGGGTCTGGCTGTTTGTGTATGTGAGTTTATATGTATGTAAACGCACCCACGACACAGGAGAAATTCCTAGTGTGGGGCATCGTAATTAAAAAAAAAAAAAAGAAAATGTTATTCTTAACCGGAGTTTATTGGCGGTAGGTTCCTAGTTCGACAGAAGGAAAGAAAATACATTTATTTAGCACTAAAGACTAAAAGACACACAACATAATCTTGGCGCTTTACTGTTCTGAATAACAAGCTAAGGAAAAACTTCTCTTCAATTTGAGAGTCTGTGCAACACCTACACTATGAAAGACCGTTGCGAGGCATATATAAAATAACGCCTTTTCCCCATAGGGGTAGGCAGAAATTACAGAACGCCACCTGCCTGCTGCATAGTGCATACCTATTAAAGGGGACTTAAGATGTATTTTATTATTTATTTAATTTAATTGGCCTGTAGCCGTTTCATGTTAGTAAAAAGAAACTGGCTCAACATACTTCACCATACATCTCTGCCCACCTCTTTGGGGACTAGACATGATAATTATTATAAATGATATTGACTGTGTAAATTGGTAAAAAATGGCACACGTCATTTTGTAATTATAACATTTATCACTAGATGAGGTAGGTGTTTCCTAACCTAGATTCTAGTAGTAGAAACAGCGAAACAAACACAGAGCTAAATTCTCTTTTAAAGTCCATACAATTATATTGTGATGAAAAAAGATTGCATGCATCGGAGATGAGAATGCTGAGATGGGTGTGTGACAGTCACGAAAATGAATAAAGTAAGAAATGGGTATATAATGGAAGTTTGAAAGTGGTGCCAGAGACAGAATAGTTGAAAGGAAATCGTTTGACTTGGTATGTGTATGTGCAGACGCGGTCCGGGGGGGGGGGGATCGTGGGGGTCATGACGCCCCCCAAAATCATTCAAGCTGTCGAGAGTCTGCATGATTCACTTGCCTTACTAACTTGCTACTTGGTGACCCCCCCCCCCAAAATCATAGGCTGCGACCGCGCCTGGGTATGTGATAAGGGAAGAAACGCACGTGACTAAAAGAGTGATGAATATAAAAGTTGATGGATGGCGAGGAAGACCAAAGAAAAGATGGATGTATTGTGTGAGGAATGATATGAAAGAGAAGCGAGTGAATGATAGCGTGACGGTTGACAGGGGAGAATGGAAGAAGAAAACTTCTTGCGCCGACCCCAAGTAACATGGCACCAGGGCAGGAAGATGATGACGACAAGTAAATTGTAATGGTCAGATGCGTTGGTCTTGTAGTCGCAAGTGCCACTGCTGAATGTAGGGTCCTGGGTTCGACCCCTGGGTCGGGCAAAGTGTTATTGGGATTCTCTCTCCGGTAGTGTCAGATTGCCGTCCCATCGGACTACGAGAGTGAGAGAAGAGAGAGTGCACCTGTGTCTGCGCACACACGCCTGCACTATGATATCTACCGCGCTGAGATTGGTCGCCATGGCCGAAATTCGGTCTGGCCTTATATTAAATGGTCAAATCATATGAGCACCATGTTATGCAATGCAACGTACCTTGGAAGACATCGAGTTGTCGGCAATACTCGGGACATATCTCTGGCAAGGACTGTCGCGTCGGCAGAGGGGGCAGCTTGACGCGCGCGAACCGCCCCAGCAACGCCGCCTCGCCCGCTATTAAGTCTGTAGAACCATCTGACACGTAATCTGGGAAAGACGTGAGGTCGACTCTTAAATGTTCATCAGCTACCTACGCAACTGCAAAAACCAGGCACAGCTTCTTAAAATCGACAGAGTCTCTACAAGGAAACCCGGCCGACGCCCGTTGCAAACTGTGGCAGGATTCTCTTCCCCCTCCTACTTACTATCTACCAGCAAAGGAGCGTCTCCCTGCAGGGTGTAACCTACCGTGGTCCACTTGACTCGAACCATCGTGGGAATGGCCGCACGGGGAGGTGGGACCCGCTGAGGAACAGCGGGTCAAGGTTTGTCGGGGGAGCGCTGAATGCTTATGCGAATCCCACACCCCCAGCCATAGGCAGCGGTGGAACAGCGCGGTGGTTTTAGCCGGTAAGAGTCCAGCATACCCATGTGTCACACCCATGATGGAGGAAGTCCAATGAGGACATACACGGCATCAAAAAAAAAAAGGTCGAAAACCATGCTCCACCTCCTATCCTACTTTCTGTATCCCAAAACATGCAGTCAAAGTGACCTCAGCACTGCTACTGACGACGTCATGGCAGTGGCGAAGTTTTGGGCCAACAAAATCCAAAATACAGTCTTTCAAACGACAGGAAGATTTTCGGACACGGAGATTCGTCTGTCTTCTTCTCCTTCACGTCGCTGACACGACAACATTTCAGCAGTTCGATTCTGTAACCATGTCGCCGTGAAAACTTAGGTGAAGTGAGCGTGGAGTGAGCTGTCATTCCAACCAATGCTAGGGATTGACACTATTCACAGCTCACTCTAAGCTCACTTCACCTAAGTTTTCACGGTGAGATTTTTCAGAATCGATCGGCAGATCTTGTTGGCCCAAAATTTCGCTACTTCCACGGCGTCATCGGAGGCAGCGCAGAGGTCGCTTTGGCTGTATGTTTTGGGACACAGAGGGCAGGATAGGAGGGCCGTTCGCCAAACCGAACACAGCAATATTCAACACAGGGGGATTCAGAATCATGTACTGAATCCATGGTAACAAAGGGGCAATTCTCGTAATTTTAAAAACGTTCACAGTCTGTTCTCAGTCTCAATCTGTCAAAAGTTCCTCTAATTTCCCTACATATTTGACAAGTTTGATTGTCGCTGAGATGAGATTGCGACTAGATTTTGAACGTTTTTAATTACGGGAATTGGCCTTAAAGTTGCACGTTGATGTCCCTGCCACCTAGTTTTATGTGTGTGCATTCGTTTAGATAAGGTATCAGAATGTTTCTTACCACTGGGAATGTAGTCAGAGTCACAATCCACGACGTCTATGTCATCATCAAATTCTTCCTTCACGTCCGATTGTTTCTCCAGCTTGACGTCTATTTGGTTGTCCAACATGTTCTCATCTACATTCACTGAAATTATAGAAACACAGAATCTTTACTAATAATGAATCTGAAGACTTTGTTTGTTTGAACGCGCTAATCTCTGGAAATACCGGTCGGATTTTGAAGAAATCTGTTTGAATTTGATAGCCCAATTCTTGAGGAAGGCTATAAGCTATTTGATATCACGCCAAGACTCTTAGAAGCCGAGCAAAAAGAAAAAAAAAACGCTAAACAAATCTGATAGAGTGGGTTGGCGGAACAAGAAATTTCATGCGAATTCGCGAGCAGAAGATAGTTAATATATATTTCTTGTTTTGTATTTTATTATATTTTTTGTTGGGGAGAGGAGCTCGTGGGTAAATGATAACAGCCGCACGGGTCAATCGAAGGTTAGGCTACGCTTGCCGCGGTCAATCCGTGGATGGATGGACTATCTTTACATACCAAGACCTCTCCGTGCCTCGCAAAGGCCCCGGCTGTAATTCCTGGATCTTTGGCAGTCGTTACGGGTCGTCAGAAGCCCGGAACTCTGACAAACAGTCCTACCAAGGGGTTACACAGTAACTGGGTTGTGGAGGTTAGATAGGCAGTCTCACTAGACTGGAAGCCAACACCAACCTAGTTGGAAAAGGGCTAAGTGTAAAACTGATTTACGTCCATAAGATGTCCTTGTAACATAAGCCCCAGTTGAAAACCAACCAACAACTAGTTGTCGGGCATTTATGCTGACCTGGGCCTACGAGGCACACAATACTTATGCACACAGTGTAAATTCTGTAGCATAATCAACTTATCATGTTCCCACTCAGGCCATCTCTCGGCGAGAGAGAGTAGGCTGTCATCCACCACGCGGGCCCAGTGCGGGTTGGTAGATGTCACATGTGTTCGAATTTTTGGTTCTAGGACATGCCGGTTTCCTCACGATGTTTTCCTTCACCGTTTTGAGAGCAGTGGTGATGATATAATTTACACAAAGTAAAGCACCTGTCTGGGTTCGAACCTACGACCTACAACTCGTAAGTCGTGTCCGTAACCACTGGGCCACCACTGCTCTTCTTCTGTAAATTGTGTTCCTGGGTAAAATTTTTTTTTTTTTTTTAGTTTAATAAATAAAACTTTATTGTCCGTACCATTAACAAACACCGTATCCTTGTCGTCTCCATCGATGGCTTGCAGCAGCTGCCTCTCTGTATTGACCACCATCATACGGAAGCTGGTAGCGTCCCGGAGACGTTGTACGCATGTTGTACATATAAGTGTAGTCAACACAGCGTTTGTTGATAACTGTAACAGATTTAAATAAAGGTTTGAATAAATAGTAAGAATGGATAAAGTAAAAAATGAGTAGGTATATACGAGGAAGTTTGAAAGTGGCGCCAGCGACAGAAAAGTTGAAAGGTAATTGTTTGGCTTGGTATGGGCATGTGATGAGAGGGGACGAAACGCATGTGACTAAAAGAGTGATGAATATACATGTTGATGGATGGAGAGGGAGAGGAAGGCCGAAGAAAAGATGGATGGATTGTGTGAGGAATGATATGAAAGAGAAGGGAGTGAATGATAGCGTGACAGTTGACAGGGGAGAATGAAAGAAGAAAACGTGTTACGCCGATACCAAGTACCATGGGATAAGGGCAGGAACATGATGATGAAATAGTAAGAAGCCCCGTTGGTCTCAGGGTGGCAAGAGTGACAGAAAACATAATGATACCAAACCCCACACGCATAATGGTCCACTTGAACGACTAAGTGCGGAAACCTAACCCATAACATAGAACATAGACACCAAACCCTGTGAAGTGTCACGTTTAATATCTCGGAAACGTGAATCTTTACGGGGTTTGGTCCTGTTATGTTATCTGTTTGTGGTTCATTAGAAAACCAGCGTCAGACAGCATCTGTCTGGCATTAATGCTGAAATGAACCTTTTTGGCGCAGCCGTGAGGCACACACTATTGTTGTCTGAAACATTATTTGTTATTTTATTAATTTTGTATTTTGTGTTTCACGAACTGTGCCCAAATAAACGTTTTTCTTTCTTTCTTTTGTTGTATTGATGTCAGCTATCGATTTATATATTGTAGGTTTCATGCGAGGTCGTAATTTGGAAAAAAAAATCAAAATAGCGCGGCAGTAGGTATGCCAGGCGAGGGCAAGGAGACGGAATGAGAAACACGACAAATTCATAACTATAACATAACACATCAGGCCTACATTCCCCGAAGAGTTGGGCAGGGGTGTACAGTCACGAGCAAAAGTATTTATACACTCGGCTTTATTCACAAGCGATTTACTCCTTTGTTTTTGAATGAAATTTTATGTTGTTACGAACATAGCATTTTCGAACCCATAGGTTTATGTAACGTGTCGTATTTCAACGTTGCGTTCGTTATTTCACGAAAAATCGCGGTTGAAAGTTGCCGAGTGTTGACATATTGGTGCTCGTGACTGTACGTATAGGTTATAGTACACCAACATTTCGCCATGGAATAGCGGATGCCATAAACAATGAGAAAACCAAACAGCACTTTGCCAAACCTGGTAATCGAACCCAGGACCTCACGCCCAGCAGTAGTGCTTGCAACCACTAGACCAACAAGGCAATGTCAGTTTATTACTATATTCAAAGTTTCAAATTGACGTTATTTCAAGTTAAAAAAATATCAACTTTATTTTTAATGGTAATTAAGTTGATTTCAGAGTGACTAGCACTATTGAAAAAGTTATAAAAATGTTCGAAGTTTTAGCGTAAACTGAACTTTATTGTGTAGGAATTAAAGTTATTTTTCCATAAACTCAGATTTGTTTACATTATTGGTGAATTCAAATTTATGTATATTGTTAGTTCATGTTTTTTTTTCTTATTTATTTCCAAACATGCGATCGGTTCTTGAACCATAAGCAGTTGTTTATGAATGTGTTTGACATGTTAGGCTTGCCCTCCCATTGTAATGCTGCCTTTGGATATTGCTCTACTCAAAGTATGTTATCCCAAGTGTGCAGTCTTTTAAGACGACTTGTTGGCAGCGATTCACTTTAGAGCCTGAGCAAGGCTGTTTTCGTGATTTATTATCCTCTCTCTGTAAGCTTCTCTGTCTGTATCTGTAGACTAATATCAATGAAGATATGCATAGCTAGACATAAAAAAAAAAACTTGAAGAATAGGATTTTTGAGCTATACAATTACTGATAAATGCTTGGTCTGACTGGACAAGTCCACCCAAATTTGTGTGGTTCTTTCCTCAAAAGACACTGATCAACATGGTCCTCACATGATCTGACCAAGATTATGTCTGGACTTTAAAAGAGACTTTGGCCCCTGAGTTTGTTTTGCCATTTCTTCTCAGGGGTAGTCAGCAGGAAATGTCGAATACATCTAGCTCTTTTTTTTATGACATGTAAAAGTGATGAAAAAAACAACATGAACACAACAAACAAACAACAACAATGCAACATGAATGCAATAAAGGGTTTGAGTTTGAGTTTGATTCCTGTATCTTATTGACAGAATAAACAATTTCATTTCAAAGGATCTTTATGTGTAAGCGAATGGGTAAAATTGGTTGGCACTTCGCTTACACATTTTGATTGATTCTCTATCATATCTACTTTGTTGATAACGATATTATTTATATATTCAAAAAATTCTAATTAATTTATTTGTACACATAGGTGTAATGTAGTGGTACATGATGGTATAATAAAATAAATAAATATGTTTTTGTGTCACTATGTGTTGCCTTGCAAGGCGTACAAATATTGCTTACACAGTAGGTAATGGGTGTACAGCCAGGAAGGCCTATAATTATAAAAATACTGCTAAGTAAAAGTATTAAATCTTTAGCAATAAACTAAACAAAGTAAGTAGTACAAATTAAGGTAACAAATATTATTAGTTAACTAAACCTAAAAAGCCACTAGAGATCATAAATTCACTTGAAAACCTAAATAATACGGAAACAAAACTCCTTAAAGTAATTTTATACAACAAATTCAACAGTATAAAGCTAATACTTACATATAAATTAAAGATTTCCATAAAAATATCAAAGTAAACTTCGCGTATGCCATTAAAATAGTGTTCTTTCATTAAATCTCTGTGTTGGCCCTTTGCTAAGCAACAGCGGCACTCCCCATAGAACGTATTACTTTTCTTATTCTCCATTGCTAATCATTTTATTCAATTTATTAGAAAATAAACAAACATCCCAGGAAATGGGGATGCAACATTTTAAGATGTGTTTGACACTTTGACATTTGGTTTGGTTGGGTAAATTTGACATTTCGTGTTGTGTTAGTGATGGGACACGCAATTATTGATTTAATGTACGGTTTTTAAGCACGGAATCTGCGGTTTTTAACACGCTTATAATTACACCATCTATATTACTATACTCTTTGAATTACACGGTGTACAAGTACGCAAAAGACATTATAGAGCACAAGTGTGTGTGCAAACACAGGTGCACTCTCTGTTTTCACTTTCATAGTCCGATGGGACGATAATCCGACACGACCGAAGCACCAATATTTGCGAAAAGTTATTCGTATCGAAATCGAGTAACATTCAAGTATGAGAATTGTACAGCGCCCCTATCGGGCGTAAAAGGAAACAAAACATGGCAGCACGAATGATTTTAGCGCGCTCTCGTAATTGAAATCGAAACGACATGGTAAACGAAACTCGAAACTTATAAACAATTGTGAGATTTTTGATAGCACGAACATTGTTTTGACGTACGGTAATGTAAACTCTCGAAGGCTGGCTAACGAGTATGCTCGAAACATTATTCACTTGAAAATAGTCGGTGAGAAAGGTAAAAGGTTTCGAAAAGTGTAAAAATATAAAAATTTTACCTTCAAATAAAATTTGTATTATGTTTCCTAAGACGCCGCCGACGAAACATAATTTATCACGACGTGTGCGGTTTGTCACGCGAACAAGTCTATGTCCGGTTTTCCCCAAGTCTGAAATATCTTTAAAGTTGCTGCCACCTGCAGATGCCACTCGCTGCCGGCGCGATTTCGCGACAAGTGGTCGGCTTCGGTGTTGTACACCCCTGGTAGGTGGTGAGGGATCAGTACAACATTGAGGTCGTCTATCATAGTCAACAATTCCCGCGTCAATTTCATCAAACGGTGCGATTTTGTGCCGCCTTCTTTCTGAATATACGAAACCACTGTCTTGTTGTCGGTCTGTAGAATAATCCTGGAGTCCCGGAGGGCTCTGGATTCCTTCGACAACACAGCAATCACAGCATACATCTCTTTGAGATTGCAATGCCATTTTTTCTGGTCGGGTTGCCATGCACCTTGTACTTTGTTGTTGTTGACTAGGGCACCCCACAGAGTGTCGGAAGCGTCCGTGATGACACAGTTTGTGGGTAGCACATTTGTGTGAATTGCTGTCTTTTGACCTACTTTCTCCATCCACCACTCGAATTCTTGGTGAATGTCTTGTGTCAGCTGTACTGCTCCGAGAGGATTTTGACGCAGTACTTTGATGTGACATTGCAGCGCACGGCAATGTATCCTTCCCCGGTGGGTGATGAAGGACGCGAAGTTGAGAACCCCTAAGAGGCGTTGCGCCTGCTTGAGGGTCCAACTGCCCGCTGCGAGTCTGGTCGAGAGGAACTGTCGAATTTTTCTTACTTTGTCTGGTGGTAGGGACTTGCGGTTTGTTTGGGTGTCCCAACAGATATTCGATTGACCTCGTTGGCCTGGTGATCGATTTCTCGTGATTTACACACCAGCCCAGACTGGACAAGAAGCGTACAGCTATGTTTAGATGCTGAGTACTTCCTTGTTCTGGTGGACTATTAAATAGTCGTCTACATACAAGACCAGGCGCAGACCTTTTGTGCGAAGGTATTCTGCAGTCCAGTTTGTTATAGTAGCAAACATTCTGGGAGCAGCAGCCAGGCCGAATGGTAGACATGTCATCTGAAGAAGTTGACCACCGTAGCTGATGCGCAAAAAGCGCCTGTGTTCTGTGCGTATTGAGAGGTGATAATAGGCCTGGCTGAGGTCTAATTTGACCATCCAATCGCCTTGTTGCAGAAACGAAGGCATTTGTTGATGATGGAAAAGATGGAAATGCTTTGGCTCCATGTATAAATTTAGTGCTTTCAAGTTGAATATCACTCGAGTTTTGCCATTTCTCTTTGTGATCATGAAAAGGGGGCAAATGAACGATGGGGTCGAAGGAGCAGGCTCTAACACTCGTTCTTGAATCATCTTGCGAATTTCTAGTGTCATTTTTTCCGAAACAGGGGTTTGAAATTTTGATAGGTTGTCCGAAGTAGGTAGAATTAAGGGCAGTGCCTGATTGAAGGGGATACGAGCTCCCGATATCATTTTTAGAATAGTTTTTGGAGGGTCGAAACGATTCCATATTTCTATATAATGCTGAAGACAGCCGCCCCAAAATCTCGGTATTAAATAGTCATTTATGCTTATGTCCTGCTCGCCTCCCGTTCTTATCTTTTCGCCCCCCCTTCTTTTTTGAAGAGAAATCGTAGTTTCGTTTGTTGTCTTTTTTGTCGTTTCGCTTTGGTTTGTTTTGTCGCGAACGAAAAGTATTATCTTGAAAAGACGTCGAAGGCTCTAAAGATATCGGACGACTAGTTCCCGCACTATTATTCTGTTTTTCTAATTTTTCTATACCCCCAATTTTTTGTAGGTAGTGCGATAAATTTTGAGGATTGAATATATATTCGATTGAAGGTGGAATTTTTTCTATGTCGTCGCGTATATATTTACTTTTAACATTTTTCAACAACGATCGGCGCCGCGTCTCTATGACCTCAACTCGTTTACCGCAAATAATTTGGAGAATATCATGAGATACCGTTTTATAAGATGACTCAGAACCAAACAACTCTTTTAGTTTGTCATAGATGTTAGTTGAAGATAATTGGACGTTCGAATTTGCAGACCAATCAATTAGTTTCTGTAATGCCGCGTTCACATGCTCGTTTTGAGTTAGGAAAGCATTAGATAACGCCGCAAAACTGCGTTCCATTTGAAACCATCTTAATGGTGAAAATGGATCTTCAAATCGCCGCAATTCTTCGTTCACTTTCAATTCGACAAAACTAGGGAAAGCTACATATTTTTTCTGTACTTCTGTGTAACGTACAGCATTCCAATCCGGGGAATCGAACCTCTGCATTTCTGCTATTTTCGTTACACGTTCTGGATTTGCTATATATAGTATACACTAGGTTCCTTAACGGAAAAGTCTAGATTTGCAATATTTTCTAAGCAAGGGGTAAGCTGCGGCGGACGTAAGAAATTTTCATGTAAATTGAGGGTAGGAACAGTCGATGTTGAAGCTAACGCGGTGCCAATATAATTTTGCGTGGCGAGTAGGCTTTGTGCTAATGGAGCACTATTTGTGATCATATAATTTGTTAAAACATTATTAACATGACTCACCAACTGCTTCCCAGCAGTTGGTGAGTCATGTTAATAATGTTTTAGTAGATCAAACCTGCGATCCAGTTCAGACTCTTGCGAGAGGGAGCGCTCGCGTACCTGACGGGGGCGTTTGCGCGGCGCTGGATCACCTACATCACTCTCCGATGACACCGTATCACCTCCTTTCGATGATGATGAAGAACTCGAACTCCGTGTCCTTTGCCGCGAAGTATCGTTTGGCGCGATAGTTTCACCGTCCATTTTGTTTAAAATAAACACAGTTCACGAGACGGAAAATTAATTTAAGTTATTAAAATATTTAATGTAATGAACTTTCTACTTTAATCTCAAAAGTTCTAAAAATACAAATTATCGTTTGATACGACATAACTGACAATCTAACAAAGCTGCGCACAGTTCGGAAAACGACGCAACAATGACCAAAAACTTCATCATGGATTCATGGCGGCTTGTATGCGGTTTTTGAAAGTAGTTCACAGATATGACGTTGGGGGGCGCTCATGCGCATGCACACAGCTGTTCATGGAACGAAGCGTGCACCAGTGTGACCATATGTAGCAGGATCCTGCCTTTTTGGCAGGTTCAGCCCTTTATTTCACTCTCTGGCACTTTTGTTTGACGTTTTAGAAATCTGGCAGTATTAGCGATATAAGCTGACAGATTTGGCAGTATAGCCGCTACAGCCCACAAAAAGAGTAGGATGCAGTATCGAGAAAGGAAAAAAAAGTATATTATTACGCAATTCCCTAATCTTGTTGATGAACATACAATTCAAAAAGTTGACGATGAATGCAGACAATTAAAACTTGACAAAGATGTTAGTGATTTATTAGAATCTGGCGGAAGTAACGCTAAGCCAACTCTAAATATTGATAAATTTTGGGGTGCCATTGGTAAAATTCGAAATTCAAATGGAGACTTAAAATACGTTAATGTTTATAATTTTGTAAAAGGTTTGTTGTGTTTGCTAATGTCGAATGAAACTTTTGAAAGGATATTCTCGCAAATCAACCCCATAAAAACAAAAACGGGAATAGATTTACTATTAAACATGTCGCTTCTATTTTACATACGCAGTCGCAAACGCAGTCACCATATTCACTAATGCCCTGTTTAAACAGGGCATTAGTGAATATGGTGACTGCGTTTCATTCCAGCCAATTAGAGAAATGATGAAACAAATGACAATAGCGATGTATAAAGAAAGTGATCAAGAATAATACGATGCTAATACGAATGTATTATTTAATTCAGTTCACTTTTAGACTTTAAGATCAATTATTTTAAATAAAACTCCAAAAAATAATATGTCTATTTATTTTAAATTTTTAAATTATATTGGCATTATTTTGGCATTTTGTGCTTTCGATTTTGGCAGGATTTGTCAGTTTTCTTGCATAAGTGGGGCAGGATCTCTAATTTAAAGTTGGTCACACTGGCGTGCACTCTCTCATAAATCATAATGGACTTCCGACTTCGGACGTCAAACGGAACACATAATAAAGTTTTAACCGTGTTTATGTTTTGTTTAGAGTTAGTTTTGTGAATAAAAGTGTTTTAAAATTATTGTTAAGTTATTGGAACAATTATAAATAGCTCCAAAATAATTTAAAATGCAAAGACCGCCACTGTATGAACGTAGTACCATATATTATTTTTTGGCGGCAAATTTACTAGAAAATTATGGATATCAATCACGAGAAACAAGGTATGTAAGTACTTAAATCATATTTTATTTATTTGCGTACCTATAAAATTAATGTGTTTACATTAGCATGACGTCACCTTCGAATTCGAATCGAGTGTTCGATAGTGCTTCGTGCTGCCTACCATCGACAGACTCTGAACTGAGTCGCAAGTTTTGCTTTCATTCATTCAATTTTGTACTGTGTTTGGTACCATGACGTCCATAGAGCAGCCCAAACCATTGACCTCCTATCTCAATGGCCCAAACGCCCAAACTGAAACGCTAACTGTCAAAATAAGCGATTCATTCAATTTAAAAGTTATTAATTCTCTAACATAAAACTGAAACGTTTGGTGAATTATTGGCGAAAACGAAGTTTTTTAGTGCTATTTTAGTGGAATTTTACAGAAACCAATGTAAGTGTACTTTAATCTTTCTTTTAAAGTCTAAAATACCTATTTTACATGCATTTTATAACTGCATTTGTTTTTCTATAGCAGATGTCTGATGAACTACTTTTATTTGAGTTTCTTGAAGAAGATTCTGCCTCACACTATGCCCAAAAACGTAAGAGGCTCCAGACACGCCGCCAGTTGGACCCCTTCAATAATTTTAAGGATGCCGAATTCATTAGGCGCTACAGGTGGGTGACTTCTTTTTCGTGCTAAGAAGGGCGAGAGCTGCATTTCGAACACGATTGTTCAATTGCAAAAATAATATTGTGAATACTGTATTCCGCACAATTTTCGTGACTAGAACCGAATTGTTCAATCTGAGCATTGACTATGAAGTATGATGTAACATTCCAAGTGACGAATTAATTTAATTAATAATAATTTTGTAATATTATGTAGGTACTTATAAGCATGCATAATTACTTAGATATTAATTAGGTATCCATAAAACTATGAACATATTGATTTGATTTAATTTAATTTACTTAATTATAATTTAATAACTATATTTGTACCTACCTAATTGTAAGAATTGTAATGGTAAAAACTAAAATAGTAAATTGTAAAAATTGTAATAATTTAATGACTTTATAACTTTAAACTTAATACCCTAATACCTAACGCTTACTTATGACATGAAGTCACTATGGGTGAAATGTATGTGTATGTATTATGTAGGTATACAATGCCTGAAATAAAATGACATTAAATCAAAACAAAAAAATGTTACTTCATTAAGTTTAGCAGAAAAAGGAAAACATGTCAATATTATTACCTACTCAATAATTAATAAAAGCCCGCTCCAAGAAGTTGATACTTTAAGTTTTAGGAATCATTTTGACATTTACAACCAAATGATAAGTCGGGCATCTAAATTGTCAGGTTTCATTGTCAGAGAAATGAAAATTTTGAAAGAACCATTTTTAACTATTTCCATTTACAACAGCGTTATTCGAAGTATTTTGGAGTATTGTAGTAAGGTATAAAAATAAAAATAAAATAAAATACATTTATTTCGAGCAACATTAACTCATATGTGGAGTACACACAAATACCAATACAAATACAGACATATAAAGGCTAATAAAAATAAAAATAAATAAAATAAAAAGGCAACATCTAACGGGCCCTGCTGACGGCAACATGCCTATCACAGCAGTGCCGTATGGTATGGAACCCGTTTTACAGGTGCACCCTGCACGTCGATTCTGTAAAATTCAAACAACTCGCATCTTACTTCGCTATTCACTCTCCCTTCGCATAAGGTTCCAAACGTAGACAGAGTATCCTCTGTCTACGGTTCCAAATGATCTTGATTTTGCATTCTGTAAGCATCACCTTTTCACATTGCTAGTGACTACCACACTCAACAAAATGTTATTCTATAATCGATTCGTTTTTTGACGCAATTCTTGAGTTTTTGGCACAGAATTTTAGCAAATATGATGTTTAATTAAAATATGAGGCAGCTAATAATAAGTAAAAAAACAGAAAGCTTTAAATTCGTGCCATGAATATACTTAATATAATCTATGGTTCCCCTTTGAAAAAAAAAAAAATATAATAATAATATCCCTGGACATTTGGCTGCCAGGCTGCCATTGCTAGGGTTGTGCCAATCAAGGAACATAAGTGTTAGTATAACGAGTATCGATACCCAATAACAATTTTTACTAGTTATCACGTTTGGATCATATCTAATATTATGTATTTACTTAGAGTCCATTGTAATTGTAACAGAAAAAGATGAGTAGGTTATCTTACCTTCTGTTATCTATACAAATAAATAAAATTGAAGTGTCTGTTGGTAATTTCAAAATAACAGCTTTTTACTAAACACTTATGTTCCGCGCAAAATAAAAAAGCCATGCAAAAATTATTTTTGCGTTTGGTAGCCAGCCCCTGTAGTCTCGACATTCATAGCGATCGCTTTACGACCGAATCCGGTCGCAAAGTCCCGGATTGACAGGTGTAATGTATGGAGTGACAGGACTTTGCGACCGATTTCGGTCGTAAAGCGATCGCTATGAATGTCGAGACTGCAGCGCCAGGATGGTTATAGGCTATTTAAATCACGCTATGACCCTTAGGAACCGAGCAAAAAGAACGCTAAGTGAAAACGAAATAATAGCGCGGGCGGGCGATGCAATGCGGCCAGTCGAGGGAAGAATGAGTTTTATTAGTGTGGCTGTTATTTTAGTATACTGTGTATCTTACGACTTCTATGCGTTCTCGCAGGGCACAGCTAGTCTGAGAATAAAATGCATGTAAAGTGTTTGTTCTGCGCAGAATTAAAAAAAAACTTGTTTGCAGAAAATGTACTTTCGCATATTTTACCTCTGGGTTGGAAGGCCAGAGAGCAGGAACTAGTTTCGGAAACTATTACGGCAAGTCGGCAACGGTACAACACTATTCTATTATGACATATTTTTGTAAACAAACGAATGAATTAACAAATAAGTATAATAAAAAGGCCTGATAAATGGAAATGAACCCAAATATCAATACTGTAGCCATAAATTAATGATCGCGTTACAATTGTATCATCGAATGTGTATTATTGTATGTATTAATGCATGAAAGCCGGCTAATAACCTGTGCAAAGACAATGAGGTGGATTTTCATTCTTCCTTGCACCACACTTCACAATACAACACACAGGCATGTTGAATTTCTGTTTTCCAACATTTACATGCAGTTTTAAAAGGTAAAATCCTAAAATCCTCGTAGTTTTCTCGCAAATCTCAATAATACAAAATACAAACAACCATTTGACAGCAGAACTACCACGAAACTCGTCGAGTCGTCGCCTACGCCTAAGGTGTCTGCTACGGCACTTACCTACAACTGTCCCTACGTCACGACAAAATGTTGCCATAATTAGCAACAACTTAAAATATAGTTGTCTCTTTTATCAAATAAGATTATATCACTAGAAAGAATGAGACATAACGATATTTCAAATTCTGAATCATATTTCACTCATATTTGTATAAGCAAATGTATGTTTAGAATAACGCGGCGTCTCCAGGGTATTAGTGTTCTGTGTTCCTTTTTAGTTACTATCAAAGACTACATCTACAATATGTAGGGACGATACTCTATGGTTCTGTGGACAATATTTTGACGTTGTATTGCTTAGATATAGTTATCTGTGTTGTACTTGTATTGTTGTTTGTGTTTTGTGTTTGATTTGATCGTTCAGTGCCGAAAATAATTATTGTGAAATAATCATGAAGTAAGAAGTAATAATATTGGTGGTTGTGAACTTTAAAAATGATATTTAAAATAGTATGTATTTTGTTTTCTAATCCAACATTATTGTTCCAGTCCAAATGAGACCCGTTCCCCTCACCCATCGTTGTCTCAAGTTGAAACTCTGGTAAAGTTCATGGAAAGAAACACTGACATGGCGAAGGGTTTCTCGAGAACTCACATTGCCAGACAGCGAAGTCGACGCCAGTGGGAGGAACTAGCCGTGCGCTTAAATAGTATAGGGGGCACAAAAAAAAATAGCAAACAGTGGATCAAGGTTAGCATCGCTTTTTTTTACTACATGTTAGCTAAAACCACATAACATTCCTCAAAGTAAACCACTTAAAATGTGCGACGAATCTTGGTTCAGTTCAAAGTGTGTTCCTTGGTTTCATAAATTTTATCTTATTGTTAATTTTACCAAATAATTAATAAGAAATTTGAGTTTTATAATAGTTTCAAACACAGAACAGATAAAAGAGGTTAGAAAGGAATTAGTTCCTGATTTGTATTTTATAACGCGTGTCGCCGCATGTCTCCCACTCTGCCACTCCAAGTCCACTACAAGCAAGAGATCAATACGTACGCGCATTACGCACACAAATAAACTTAGATCGCGTGTTTGCTATTGTTTGTCACTTGTCACACAACGCAAATACTGCTCTGGACGTACACTCACACACGTGTAAAAGCAATTTATTTTTCATTTATATGTTACAGCAATCAAAAGGTCGATTAATCATATAGATAAATTCCTGTAATTTTGTTAATTAACATTTGCAATTTTTTAAGTTGCGGGTATGGTACGAATAATATGGACTTCCTAATTACATATAAATAAAATTAAATCAAAGTCAAATTAAGGCGGAACATCCAATACTGCAGCGAAATTTACATTTTCTTTCGTTTTATGCTAGTTGCAACTCTTTTTTACGTCATAATAATAGAAAGAAAGAAAAATAGCATTTTGAATAACATAATAACGTAAAACAAAGCTACAACTTGCAAGAAAACTAAAAATAAATTTTAAATTTCACGGCCATATCGATTGCTCAGTCGAATTAATATAATGTAATCTAATTAATTTGTTGTGTTACTCTGTGAAAAATGTATTTATTAACTGTATCATGTTAATTTTTCATGTTTCACCCGTATTAATTTGAGGAAAAAACCTACTAAAATTATTACATTAAGAATATTACTTACGATTATCACATCGGAAGCTAAAGACCGGCCACCTTGCGGAGTTATTTTAAAACCATGATATCTCCTAAGATTTTCATTGAAATCCAATGATATCAAGGGCAATTATGTTTAAAATTAAATACTTGTGATGAGTAATGTATTTATTTGGATAAGGAGAACATTCACAGTCTGATCTCAGTCTAAATCTGTCAAAAACACCTTTAATTTCCCTAGATTTCTGACCAGTTTTTGACATTTTTTTGTCGCTGAGATGAAACTGCGACTAGATTTTGAACGTTTTTAATTACAAGAATACTGGGCTGTCTGTGTCCGGGATTAACGTCATTCAAGCGTACAAAGACATGTGCTAGAGCAAATAAATGACACAAGTAAAAATACAAGAATATTTTAATATTGAACAATGATTTAGACTCAAAATCATAAGTCATTTATTCAAATTAGGCTGAGAATCAGCACTTTTCGAACGTCAAAATTACAAAAGACAGTCCCCCAAAAACGCCCGCCCTTCACCACTTCCTAGTGCTATCGCTGGGAAGAAGAAGTGGCGCAACAAACTCCCCAGCAGCACAGCTGTCTGTTCAGTAAAAAAATACTTGATTGTATACAATACTAGGTAATAATAATAATAATAATATCCCTGGACATTTCACACAGCACCATTTGTCCCAAGCTAAGCAACCTAATGCTTGTGTTATGGTAACAAGATGGCTGATAAACTACTTATATACATTTTTTTTTTTTTTTTGTAAATACATACATATTATAGATAGAAAAACACCCAGACTCGGAACAAATACATGTAGGTCATACAAATATTTGTTCCGTGCGGGAATCGAACCCGCGACACGCAGCGCAGCAGCCAATCGCTTAACCACTGCGCCAACCGTGCCGTACCCATGTTTGGTAATTATCATTACAAGACCAGAACATAACATTAAATTATTTGCCAATGATGTCAGCTAGCCACGCCAATATACCAACAAATATAATAAAACTATACATACTCAAGCTAAAAAATACTTAATTAAAATGTAAATTAAAAACTTACTACCCAAATAAAAACCTCCAGGCATAAAGGACGTGACAGCTTCCATATCTATGCATTGCTGGGTTCTGATCATATCGCTGTCACTTGAAGTCACAAATGATAAACTAAGACCATTGAAGTAAAATAAATATGTAAATAATTTAATAACAACCTGTCAGTAAGCTAATTCTGGAGAAAGAACATAAACATTGTCTTGCGTAAAACTCTTATCGTGTAAGTAGTTGTTGATGTAATAGTATGCCTTTGAACAAAGGTTGGATTTTACTTGAGCTTTAAACGCATTAAAAGGCAAGTCTAGCAAAGAAGAGGGTACCTATCTTGTTATAAACGGTTATACCAAGCCCAACAAATGTGTTATGAACCGTATGAAGCCGGTGAAAGGGGGCACGTAGTTTGTCCTTATTTCTAGTGTTAACACTGAATAGCTAGCTGTGCTGTGAGTAGCTCCTGATTTTAAGTATCTTTTCCCAGCCTGTTTTGTTACATAATCAGTTTCTGCAAAATGTTCCGAACAAGTTGTGCTACATTTAGTAGGTATCCATTCAATTCTACCAGTTGCCTCAATCCACAGTTTTCTTGTAGCTGGATCTCTTGGAAAACTAAAAAAAAAATAGTTTTCATCGTAAATTACTAACCTCAAACCAAAATTTAGACGAAAAATGAATAGTCCACATTATACAATAATTGGTGTTAATAAAACAAAGTTATTTTAATTGTAATATTAAGTACTGAAAATAATCATTCGTATACACATATTTGGTACAGACGTCAGCACATCAAGTTACTACAATCTGTCAAATTTCTTTAATAGATTTTCAACTTTATTGCTACAGCTTTAAGGTTCAAGGTTGATTGGGAAAATTTGACAGTTTCGGGTAGCTTGACCTGCTGGCGTCTGTACAACACTATCGACCCGCATAGATTTCCCTGAATTGAAGCTTTGGCTCGACGCACGCGACGTTCGCAGTGAACGCAATACATTGCGCGACCGCTTACGTCGTACAAGATCGTACCCATGTATTGCAAGCAATGTATAGTTTTACATTTGAATGCGATTTTATCGTTTTTGTGTACAAACTACTACTTTTGTAATAATTACAAAATAATATCACTCACAAAAGAAATCCCTCCTCGGGCCACATTACAGTCCTGACTTCTTTTCCGACACGTTATAATAGCGCAAGACGGCATTATTTTTTTTTCCGCGGAGTTTCGAATGCTATCACAACAAGAGCGCAATTGTTGACCGGTGATTCAAATTTCGGTTGACTTTTGAGCGTCTGCTCAAAAGTGCGGCGCGCCTGCCCCGCCTACAAGGCCCTTCTAACCTCTTTTATCTGTTCTGTGGTTTCAAAAATACATGTGTGTTTTAACAGCAATTTTTTATAATTTCTTTAATTACATGTCCGATTGTAGTATTGGTCTGACAAAAAAGGTGCCATCAAAAGAAAAATCGCAGCGCGCTCTTCTGCTAGGCGTGGGACTGGTGGTGGGGTGGAGGATGAAGTGGAGCTGACAAAACTGGAAGAAAGGGTTGCTGCTTTGTGTAGTGGTGAAAGCTTATCAACAGGAGATGCACATTTAGGCATTCAGCCATTTCCGGTAAGAAATTTAGAAATGCAATAGGTACTAGCTTTTTTCATCAATCCTGCCTGGCTGGTAGTGGCCAAGAATTGTGCAATCTGTCTGTTAAAAATACATAATTATAATAATGTAGTGTATTTTTATTTGAATTATATGGCAAATTTATTAATACCCGTTTCAGGAAAATGATACACCATCTCCATCACATGCAGTGCTACAAATAGAAGATGCTGATACTGACAATGTATGATATTTAAATTTAATTCATTTGTATGTGATTAATTAATAATATACTCATTTATAGCATTTATCTGTTTATATTTACTTTTACAGATTCATTTACCACAACAGCAACAGAGTCAGGAACCACCAGCTATTGTGATTTATGTAAGTTATATCACAGATTACTAAATAGTTACTACATAACAGATACTTCACTAAGTAGAAAACTTCCAATACCTACTGCTATAACTCACTCAGTCGCGTCAGCAACCGCTGCATGCTAAAATGTGCCTAAATGCTCAAAAGTACAGTTGTGATTGCTTCGCACCGCGCGATCCCACAGACAGCACTGAATTTGGTCCGCAAAAGGCCCGAGAGTCGAGACCGCTCGGCCTGGATGGCGGTAGGTAATTATAGCGCGCAAGTACATGGAGTGACGGAGGCCTGGTTATATTATTCTACTAACCACTAGGTACCACACACTACTATATAATATGATGTGTCTAGATCCTATTCTATTATATCTAAATGTAGTATGTACCTATGTATATTAAAATTCATTACTAATATAATTCAAATACTAATAATTTTTAATGTCCGACCGAATGTTCGGTTTCGGTTTCGGCGGCAAACCTGCCGAAACTACGACCGAAACCGAAACTACATTCGGGATTTCTCGCGCTGCGATCGGTCATGTTCGGCACGTTCAATACCAGGCGACGAAGACATTTTGCCGCGTTCACGTGCCTAATCATGTCGTGTCTTGCTTGTGTTTGCAGTTCGTTTTGTTTGTTGTGAGTTTTCGTGTGATTTTATTGAATTTGGTAAGTTTTATCAAGTAATATATCATAAGAGTAGGTAGTAAACATCAAAAAATAATTCAATATAACCAACTAATACCTAACTATATTAATATAGTAAAATCAAGTTTAACCTAACTACTTGTATCTAATTTTTTTTTTTTTTGTTAATTCATCTCTCTCGCTAGTGCTATACCTAAACAAACATTGGAATTTGCAGAATTGTTACTGTTGACAATCGATCATCTGAGTCCCGGTCCTAAGTTTAAAACTTCTTATTTTCTACACTTGGCCATTGAAATTGAGGCTAAGATTTAAATGGGTTATTTAAGCAAAATAGTAGATTTTTTTGGTACATATCTGATTCGCGTAACGGAAGCCCCAAAACGGGGTTTCCCCTTTAAAATGCATTAAGTACTGATTACACCTAATAGACAATCTTTCTTTTGTTGTAGTATTCAATCATCGATGACGAAAGGACAATGTCGTTAAAAAACAGCATTTGGCAAATTTTCAAAAAAAGTTCATCTGATTCATCTAAAGCTAAGTGCAAACGGTGCAATAAATTATATTCACTAGGAACTTCCGAGCCTAGAAGGCAAACTATTTCCGGTTTCACTTTGCTACACTTGTCTCAATTCCATGAAACAGAATATACCTAAGGAATATCAAAAACGTCAGTTGGAAATCGACGAGCACAAATCTGAAGCTAAATTAAAGCGATATGATTCACGAAACTCGGTAACAACTAATGACAGTGGCAGTGGTAGCAAACTGGTGCAGGCCACAATCCTTAACATCTCGCAGACGCAGCCTTCAAAATCATCGAAGGACTGCATAGCCTTGTGATAAAAAAAATATGTGTGAGATAAAAAAAATAAAGACTGACTGATCATAACAACGTTTTCATAATTTTTCCCTCAAAACATGATCCTTGTAAGGAAGTTTCGGTTTCGGCCGAAACCGAGACCGTTGTCGAAATTCGGTTTCGGTCGTAAAATCCAGTTTCGTTCGGACACTAATAATTTTATCTTTGGGGTACTATTTTCAGTTAAATATTTTTGTTTAATTTTATTACCCAAGGGAAGTTATGGAGTAACGTTTTATCCAATTTACTTTTCAGGGCTCCGACCTGATTGAGTATAGTCAAGAAGAGACTCATAATTACAGCCCACCTCATCCTGTAATTTCGACAAGACTGTGTGCTTCCTCATCCAGCTCAACTGTTGGAACAAGCCAAAGCATTTTGCAGGTATGTATCTGGGTAGAGACAGATTTGAGTTGTCACAGTAAGTGTATACTGTGACTGTGACCGAAACCGAATTTCGACAACGGTCTCGGTTTCGGCCGAAACCGAGACCGTTGTCGAAATTCGGTTTCGGTCATAAAATCCAGTTTCGTTCGGACACTAATAATTTTATCTTTGGGGTACTATTTTCAGTATAAATATTTTTTTTTAATTTTATTACCCAAGGGAAGTTATGGAGTAACGTTTTATCCAATTTACTTTTCAGGGCTCCGACCTGATTGAGTATAGTCAAGAAGAGACTCATAATTACAGCCCACCTCATCCTGTAATTTCGACAAGACTGTGTGCTTCCTCATCCAGCTCAACTGTTGGAACAAGCCAAAGCATTTTGCAGGTATGTATCTGGGTAGAGACAGATTTGAGTTGTCACAGTAAGTGTATACTGTGACTGTGACAACTCAAATCATATCTTGAGAACAGATCCGCTACATTCTGACCGAGCTATAGTTTTGGGAGACAACTTACCTACTTTACTTTATTATTTTTGTTGATAATTATTTAATAACAAGAATTTGTTAAATTTCTTTTTGAAATTTAAAAAAACTAGCAATTTCCTTGGAGTTGTCAATATTTAAATATAATATAGGTAAGTGGGTGTCCGTTTTATAATTGTTTCTGTTGTTCCAGAATATTCAGTTAGAACCCACTCCTCCTCCAAATCCTCATATATATCATCCTAGCCTGTCCCCTCCACCAATAACACTTTCATACACACCCACACCTCCTTCACGCCGCGATTTCACCCAAGTAGCCTCTCCAGTGATTCGTCATCGAACTCTTGCTTCGTCATGTAAGTGACCAATAATGATAAACTACTTTCACTACTATTGGGTCCCCACCTATGAAATTGTGTGGAGAATTTTAAAGAAGTTGTTTTTTCATACTAACATTTTCTTAATTTATTTAACAACCATGAACACTAATGTTTAAAAACTACGATAACGTATGCCACTTAGATTTAAGTGACAAAAATAAGTTTTGGCTAAGTTAAAACAAATAGTGGTAAGTTTTTTTTATGTTTAGAAAACTATGTAATAAGGTTTTTTTCACTATTGATAGTTGTCTGTGATGGTAATTATTCGTTATAATATCAAGCAATTGATGAATATTTTAAATCATAGAAGTGACGAGGTTCTCTATTTGTGAGAAAAAAAACGCCAATTTCATAGGTGGGAATCCAATATTAAGTGGCTTTGCTCATGTTCAATGATGAACTCAGTTCATAAACATATATCTGAGTTGATTTGTACTATTTCATTTTGAAAAAACTTGAGATTAAAGAACCTTCATGTAAGTATGTAAATATTTATCTTTTTAGCTTCTCGGCCCGCAACGCCAATTGCTTCCCCTTTTCGCCGCCCCAGGACAAATATGGCTCGTGCTAGTCGAGGTGCTGGTTCTGTGTGTAAGTACAAAATAAAAATAACTATCATAACTTAATTTTTCAAATGAATGACGACGAAAAGCTGCTATTTAAGATTTTTATTTATGCATCATAGTAATCGGTGTTCTTTTTTCAGCATCACGTCACACGTCTTCAGTTGCTGCTCCTCCACCATCTCATCGGCGAACGGAATTCTCCACTACTACTGAGAGATTCCTGAGGGTGGAAGAACAGCAGCTGGAGATACAACGACTAAATGCACAAATCCTGCAGTCCTTTCTGGAGAGGAGTGCGGAAAGAGAAAGGGTCATGGATGAAAGGAATGCAGAGAGAGATAGAATGTTAGCTGGAGCTGTGGCTGCAGTGGGGAAAGGGCTGCAAGCATTGGCAGAGGCTAAGCGAGGCTATAGAGATACGGTATAGTAATACAAGTTAATATAATGTTACGAGCTCTGGGTTCGTGACAATAAAAACTGCCGATATAAATTACCAAAAATTACACTTTAATTAATTAACACTAATAACAACTCAAACACACTAATTATAAAACACAATTACATTTAAGTCGCACTTGAAGATTGCTTTCGATGTATTCGCCTGTATCGCTTATCGAACACTGTCTCGATTGCGGCTATTCCCGGCCTTATATAGTGCAGCAGATTGTTCTAGAACCTTCTATTGTAGAAACATCTAGAATGTTCGAGTACATACCGGCCCCGACTGACCTCTGTCGATAGTAGAGTCCGACCGAAACTGGTTTTCCGGCCGAAACCGATACCGAAACCGAATATTCGGCCGTGGCTTCAGTTTCGGCCGAAACCGAAACTCACGTGGTTAAGTATAAAATTCCTTAAAATACTGAAATTTGGTGCATTTTACCCATTATTCTGCATTAATTAGGATATGAAATGGAAACACAGTAGGTATATTAATTTTGTTGTAATCATTTATTTAATACTAGCTTCTGCCCGCGGCTTCGCCCGCGTGAATGTCGGAATCCCACGGGAACGTGCTACCAGGATAAAAATTATGTGCTTCCCCAGGATGCCATCTATGGCTTTGCCAAATCAGAAGTTCAGTGGCTTAGGCGTGAAAATGTAACATACAGTTTCAAGTTCAAATCCTCCCCTAAAAACCGAATTACCCCTTTTTGCCCCGCCAGGGGTCAATTTTCGACCACTTTACAAACTTATTATTAATTATTTTCTGTCGAAAGTATCAATACTGAGTTTCGAGTTAATCGGACCGCACATTCAATTTCTTCCACACAAACTTCAACACCCCTATATCCCCCTTTGAGGGGTAGTTTTGAAAAACTAATAATGATAAACTTTATTGCTCACTTAGGCGAGTATTCATGCCAATTTTCAAGATTATTTTTTGCTTTTCACCCCCACAGGGGTGGAATTTTGAAAAATCATAAGATGTGTTCATAACTTGATTCAAAGATTATTTATACCAATTTTCGAGTTAATCAAGCCACGCTGTAAAATCCTCCCCTGTAAAATTGACTACCCCTTTTCAGGCCGTCAGGGGTAGATTTTCGAAAAACCCTGATAATCATTATTCTTTCCTTTAAATTTTAGGTATAAATACTGAGTTTCGATTAAAACGGACCGCGCGCTAAAATTCTTCCATACAAACTTTGAAACCCCCCAATCCCCTTTTAGGGGGTAGTTTATAAAAACAAAGAATGCCCAACTTCATAATTTACTTAGATAAGTATTCGTGCCAAGTTTCAAAATTATTAACTCAAGGAATAAGATTTTTCATACAAACAAAATCCCCCCATTTCACCCTCTTAGGGATGGAATTTCGAAAAACCCTTTCTTAGTGGATACCTACTCTTCACGAAGAATACACCCTCCAATTTTCATGTCTCTCGGACCAGCGGTTTAGGCTGTGCGTTGATGTCTCAGTCAGTCAGGACTTTGAATTTTATATACAATTTATATATAGAAAATATAAAAAAATAATAATAATATTTTTATTATTTTATCAAATTAAGTTCTCATAGCAAAATGTTTATCAGTTATCAATAAATCAAATCACTAATTGTTACTGTTTCGGTTTCGGCAAAAGTTTCGGCCAGTTATGGCCGAAACCGAAACTGCCACCGAAACTTGATTTTTGGCCGAAACTCGGCCGAAACCGAAACCGAAACCGAACTTTCGGTCGGACACTAGTCGATAGTTCTAGTATCGAAATTTCTAGGATCCATTAATTCTACTACTTGATACTAGATGGCGCTAATGGTAACTAATGTCACCATGTACCAGGCATTAATTGTGGCGCGCTACAATAATTTATATTTTAAATATGTGAGAACCTTGTATCTATCACATAATTGATTTAATTACCTGTCATTGCTTCGTTTTTAATTCTTTTTACCTTTTGTGGTAGACTAATTTTATTCTAGGTGCATCGTCTTCACATATAATTATATAATGAATGTATACAAAACCTTGTAAATCATTTTAAAACAGTAACGGTGGAGTTTCTTGCCCATTCTTCTCCATACGAACACAACCTTTTGGAAGTATTCTATCAATAAGTTTCATAAATTATAGATATTTGAAAAACAATTAATTCCATCCCTTGGACAATTGTCCGAGAGAACTCAGAATAATAACAATAGCTAGAAATGTTCCATACAATTAGGTCCTTAGAGTGAGCATGACATAGATACTCAATTATCATCCAGATATAGTCAAGTTAATATAATTCAATATACTACCCATTCCCACTGGCGGCACCCGTTCAGGAGCACAACGCATGAACCAACCATCGCTCTGCTGGAGAACGTAACGACGTGGTTCACACCCCACAAAATACTTATATAAACGACACCACCGATAAATTCTTTATGGCGTGAACGCCATAGTCTATCTACTATGATTCGCCTACGTAATTACCTTAGAGCTAAATCGGCGTTAGATGGCAAATTCCTAGTTTGCCTCCTTTGAACTACAGCAATTGTTTGGAGCTCTTATAGTCTCTCTACTTCTGAAATTGTGAATGTAAAACACAACATGCAATAACTATTTTTGCAACTACATCTAGATGATAATTGAGCACTCTGTGTATTAACAAGACCAAAATCGTCCTTTTAGGAGACCAATTGTTCTTTCTACTGAATTGCGAGCAGTTAAGTGACAGTCATTGTAGAATGCTTCTGGGGAATTATCTTCAGCACCACTAATTGGCGTTATAAAGTAGGCGCGCTGAGCATATCCTGAATCACCTGAAAAAATTAATAAGTATCAAATAGTTATATAGTTTTTATACATAGTTATATTAGGCTTATATTCTGAAAAGTAGGGGTAGAGAGGGATTAACTAACCAAGCAAAACCACTTCTTTACCAGCATTTCTTAATGCCTCTAAGTGGGCTTTTATAGCACCATAGTTAAAAATGAAGCTATCATGAGTAGCTCCACCCTAAGTTAGATCCACATTTAAAATATTTAGACGGTCTTCCACGTGGTTCGTTCTTCAAATCAAAGATTCCATCACGAAAGCGTTTATACCAAAATCGCACGGTGCGTTCATTAGCAGTCCCCTCTCCAAACGCAACATTGATATTGCGAGCTGTTTCTGCCGCGTTAGTTCCGCGTTGGAACTCGTATTCTAAAATAACTCGAATTTTCGAAGTATCCATCTTATTTGTCTAAGCTGAATAAAAAAAACAACTGAAAGTCGATAATCGAATGTTGCACATTTTTTAAAAGAAGAACTTCATAGGTACCATGTGAAAATAGTTTCACTCAAAAATCTTAAACCATGAAGGTTCTATGTCAATTCGAAGTACCTATTGCAATAAAACGGCAATTTCATACTTTAGCCCCTATTATACAATGACATTTGCTTACTTCGTAAAGATTTTAATTATTGTGAACGTGAAGACTATGTGGGTCATTTTATTTATTTTTATTTTTCTCTGTGTTCTGTTAGTTTTGTCATGGTCTGGCAGTTTGAGTAATTTATGTGGCCTACCAAAATGTCCTTTCTTTGGTATTGTTCGTCGAATCGTTGAACTTCTTAAGTTTTGAGTTGAGCTGCACGATTTCTGACAAATGCGTGCACTGACTGGACAGGTCCTCTCAATCTGTGTGAAATTTTCCCAATCAACCTTTAACCTTAATGCTTTAGCGAAAAAGTTGAAAATCTATTAAAGAAATTATATGGTGTTATGGTGCCCCGGAGACGTGATGCCCCTAAGCAATTGCTTAATTTGTTTAGGGGCTAATCCGGAACTGCCGCGAGGTATCGCAGTGAAGCATCTTCATCCCTACCCCAACGGCAATTCTCATTCAAACTTAAAAAATCCTCACGATTTTCTTGCTCCTCAGGATGAAACAAAAATACTCATCGCAAAAGTGCACCACTACTTTGAGCAAGAATATAAAGAGTTAAAGACAATTTATGGAGACCTGGACCTGACACCTCTGTCGAAGTTCCGCCAACGGACTGCGCTGGCCACCGGAGTGAGTGAGAAGACAATACTTGAGATACTGAACGAGGAAGAGGGACGGAATGCAGACAAGCAAGAGGAACCGCCTGAGGAACGACGCGGAGCTCGCAAGAGGTCTATACAGGCGGAGAGGTATGTGTCTATTCTGTATTTTTTAACAGCGACATCTATGTCACAGCTGAGGAACCTCAATACTCAATATTTTTATTGCTTTATGTAAAACGGCGAGTGAAACTGTCGTCACTGACAGATGGAGCCACTGAATCCTGCATCGCGCAAGCAAAGTTAGACGCTGACGTTAGGTTGGAGCAATACTATAATTATAGCCTACAATGTTCCCACTGCTGGGACACAAGCCTTGTCTCGGTGAGAGGGAGTGGACTGTAACAGTAACAGCACAGTTTCAAGTGTATCATCTTCGGATCAGACCATCCCTCACTTGCTGGAGTGTCCTAAGTGCCTGTTAATCTGCACCTCGGATGACCTAAAGAATGCCACTGTTGCTGCAATCAACGTGGCTCACACATTATTAAAAAGCGTTTCCATGACAATCAAGTCTTCAAGGTTAAGCAACGCTTGCCGAGGTCGGTCCGTGGATGGGTGACTATCCATAACATACCGAAACTTCTCCGTGTCTCTTAAAGCACGTTAAGTACTTGGTTCCGGCTGTCATTCGTAGAATTTTGACAGTCATTACGAGTAGTCAGAAGCCCGAAAGTCTGTTTACCAGTCTTACCACGAGGTATCGTGTCACCCAGTAACTGGTGGAGGTCAAATAGGCAGTCGCTCCATATAACATACTGGTATTCTGCTGCTTCAGGTTAGACTGGAAGCCGACCCCAACGTAGTTGGGAAAAGGCTCGACAGTTGATGAGTATTAAAGTGATAACTTCTTATGGGAGGGTAAACCGCGTCGTAACGTAACGCGTTACGGCGCCAGTCTGTCTGGCTTCCCTTTCTCTCATGCATACGGCAGCGGTAGGCAGGCTCTTCCTCTCTCACTCTAACCCACAGCGCTAGTCGTATTTCGGACAGACGCTTCCCCTCTCTCTACTCAGTGTTTATTGTGCGATAAACATATACCATGTTTAAGTTATCACGCCTGTCCTGTCGGGCGTCCCGAGACACGCGTTTTTTTTTTTTGTTTCAGTTCGAGCGAAGAAGACAGTCTTGATGATAATACCGATGCTGACAAGGAATCAAATAGCTTAGATGAGTGAGTTTTATCGGTTTTTTTTTAATAAATTATATTATTACAGAGGGTCATATTAAATGAGCTAGCGAAACTCTGCAGACATGGTGGATATCGGTATCTAAACACGATACAACAAACAAAAAATAACTTCTAATATAAATACGGTATTTCGGAAGTCGGTGTCGTTGGTTCCGCAGTTTCGTTTTTTGACACCGACTTCCGAAATTAAATTAATTTTTCACTTTGAAGGGTTTTTTAAGGAAGTCGGTTGTTTTTTTTTTTTTGTAAAAATGTTTTTAGTTTTCACTTTTTTGTTGTATCTACCCCACATAAATTCATATATACTTACAAGATAAGAGGTACCCCAATAACAACTTTGACAGAAATGAGGGTGTACCGTGGTATACTGAAGTCTGAACACATCTGCGTACCCCCTTAAAGGGTACAGGCGTAATGTTATGTTATGTGATTGCGTAAACAATGCATACATATGCGATAGAAGTAATCGTGGCAATTTGCTGGCATTTATTGAAGAGTTCCGTTGTCTGTCTCCGAAACTCATCATTAGAAATTTAAATGGTAACATTTCGAAATAAACCACTTTCGAACGAAAAAAAAAAATATTTAGTTGAAAGAAAGACGGAGTTATGCCCGAACACATAAAAAAAAAAAATATACAGTGTGGGGAGGACAATAGGATCATAAATGAAACTTCGTATAAGTCATGATATTCCCAACCGTCACACAAAAAATCAAATGAATATATCCAGTAGTTTAGCCACAGGACTTTATTTTTCATTTTAAGTATTTTCTACACGATGTATTGTAAACAGAAAAGCACGCGACAGGTTAACGACAGACGTTGCCAGCTCGCTACTATAAAAACTACGTCTTTTCATTCAAACTTATTTTCTCAATGCAAATTATACTTTATGCCCGAGCCATAAGAGTCATAAAGCGTGTCATCACAGCTACTATAAGAAAAAATGCATGCGAAAGTTATTACTTTGCTGTTACGCACTCTTGTCAATCGCAAAATATGTATGTGCGAAAGAGATAGCTAAGTTTTCTTGTTCCTACTTTGCTACTTGTCAGCGTGTCTCGGTTACGCCTTCAGTCAGTGAGTCACCGGACGTGCTTCCTGCCTGTGACGCGTTTTGTTTTTCTCTGGAAATTCGGATGCGCCCGCGCCCGCCCGTTTGAAGTCGCCGCGCGAGTGTTGTCGTATCATTGTTGGTTGTGTTGTGTTGTGCGAAATTTGACGCTTTGTTTTAATAGTGACAGGACACATAAACGTATTAACGTACTTAGTTAAATAGTGAAGTAAACTTAGGTAACTTGAGGATACGGGAAAATCAATCCTTGATCCCGCACGTAGATGGTGCTCCTCCACGTGCAAATGTGATTTCAGACGAAAGAATTATTAATTATTATGATCGCAATCCGACGTGCAGTCTGCGTAATGCAGGTCGACATTTTCGTGTAAATCACAAAACTATTCAAAAAGTTTTGAAACGTGACAAACGCAGACCTTATAAGTACAAGAAAGTACAAGCATTGTTACCGAGAGATAAGCCAATAAGAGAAACTTTCTGTCGCTGGTTGGAAACCAAACATCTCGAGAATCCTGACTTCCTGTACAATGTGCTGTGGACTGACGAGAGTACATTCACAAGGAATGGTTTATGGAACCGACAGAACCTTCGGTACTGGAGCCGCGTGAATCCGCATCTAGTACGGGAGTCTTCGCACCAGTACAGATTTGCGGTCAATGTGTGGGCTGGCATACACAGGAATACCATTATTGGTCCGGTATTTATTGATGGCAATTTAAATGCTGTAAAGTTCATTGAACTCCTCGACGGATCCGTTTCCGAGTACACGGACGAACTTTCGCTGGACGTGTACAGGCAGATGTGGTACCAGTTAGATGGAGCACCAGCTCATTCAGTGGTGTCTGCAAGAGAGCGTTTGACTCAAATGTTCGGACAGCAGTGGATTGGCCGTTTTGGACCAGTGCGGTGGCCAGCGAGGTCACCAGATCTCACGCCCCTGGATTTCTTTCTGTGGGGTCACATAAAGAATGAGGTATACTCAACAGAAGTTACTACCGTTGAGGAATTATAAAATAGAATAATAATATCTTTTAATAAATTGAAAGAAATGGCTGCTAATGGTGACCTATTATCAAGAGTGAGAAATAACATTATACGTCGGTGTAGTTTATGTATTCAAGAACACGGCGGACATATTGAAAATAAAAAAATTTAATAACTGGCGACATAATTATGTGATCGAAAAGTGATTGTGAATAATAAATTGATTAGTGAATAACCTGCGGGTGAATGATGCCCGACTATTTGGTTAATATTCTGTGATTTGATTTGTGTAATTGAGCATTAATAATAATAAGAATACGCCAAACATTACGTCGCCGTCGTCCGCGTCGGCCACAGCTATAACATGAATGAAACCAAGCTGCGTTGCCATTCTTATCGCAGGTCAGTGTACCAATTTTATAAATGGTGTTTTATTTTGTTTGCAGTTTTAAGCTATTTAGTTTGTTAGAAAAAATTGTTTTTTTAATTTCGATGTTCGGATTTATTTGATAGTTTACAAATGTTTCTATAAACCAGTATTGCCAGTGTTTTCATTTAAAGTCATATTGTCATCTCCACATTGTATATTATAAACATCCGAATTGAGAACCACCTCCTTGTTTTGAAGCCGGTTAGAAACCAGATGTTCTCAACTCAAACTTCAAGTAACAACACTACCAGCGGCCGTTGACCCCAAGTTTTTCTTAGTCTCATCTTGTTTGTTTTTATTTTGTCGTGTTAAGATTTCAATACCCATCTCGTCTGCAGAGTTTTGCTAGCTAATTTAATTTGACCCTGTAAGTACCCTGGATACCCACGAAGAAAGAGGACGACCCTACGGCCAGAGAGCAGTAGTAGCCCAATGATAACGGCCGCAACTTACGAAGGTCGTAGGTTCGAACCCAGACAGGCGCTTTATTTTGTGTAAATTATTTCACCACCACTGCTCTCAAAACGGTGAACGAAAACTTCGTGAGGAAACCGGCATGTCCTAGAACCGAAAATTCGAAGACATGTGTGACTGGGCCCGCGTGGTGGATAGCCCACTCCCTCTCACAGAGAGGAGGCCTGTGTCCCAGCAGTGGGAACATTATAGGCTGATTATGCTATGGCCATCAACCGGACACTAATCCTGACTACAGCACACAGAATAAGTGTGGAAATAATCGCCTTTTTTATGTTTTCAGGGCCCAGACGATGGCAGTGAAGGCAGAACCTGAAAATGACAAGTAAGACAGACATTATAATCATCATGTTTTCCTCTTCTTTTACGCTTGCCGCGGTCGGTCGTGGATGGATCCATTACACATCGCGACCCCTCCGTGCCTCGGAAAGCACGGCAAAAAAATCAAAAGTCATTTATTCAAATTAGGCTGAGAATCAGCACTTTTTGAACGTCAAAATTACAAAAGACAGTCCCCCAAAAACGCCCGCCCTTCACCACTTCCTAGTGCTAACGCTGGGAAGAAGAAGTGGCGCAACAAACTCCCCAGCAGCACAGCACATCTGTTCAGTTAAAAATACTTGATTGTATACAATACTAGGTACCTATGTTCGGTAATTAACATTACAAGACCAGAACATAAAATTAAATTATTTGCCATATGCAGATCTTTGACAGTCGTTACGGGTCGTCAGAAGCACGAAAGTCTGACAACCAGTCTTACCAAGGGGTTTCGTATTACTGGGTTGTGAAGGTCAGATAGGCAGTCGCTCCATGTAAAATACAGGTACTCAGCTGCATCCGGGTAGACTGGAAGCTGACACCAACATAGTTGGGAAAAGGCTAGGCAGATGATGAATTTGGATAACTTTGCATCATTATGCGTTCTAATAAAGTTTCTTTTAATTTCAGTGACGAACCTGAAAGTTACGTTCCGGCCGCTGTGAAGGAAGAACTTAGCGATAATGAAGTCAACAAGTAAGTTATAACTAATTAACTAACTTAGTTATAACATTACAGGTTGAAAAGAACAGTCGATAGGTGTCGGAGTACACGCGCGGGGTTGCCTAACCCACTAATAGTAGCAATCGTTTTCATTTTGACAGTTCAACAACATTCATTGCGTTATTTACGTAGTTTAGCAGAATTTTTTTCCAACTTAAGAAGCAATATCCTTCATTTGCCGGTTGGAACAAATTTCCTTTCACTTTTGCACGAATGAGTTATAATATCAGCCTATAATGTTCCCACTGCAGGGACACAGGCTCCCTCTCTGTGAGAGGAAGTGGTCCGTAAGGGCAAACCGCACTTATTCCGCTCTGTTCAGCTTTTGTCCATAGAAAACAACGATTTTGTATGGAATGCGTACGCATCCGTAAAGCTGGACGGATGCGTACGCATTCCATACAAAATCGTTAGTCCCTAATCCAACACGCGGACCGAATGCGGGTTGATGGGATTTGCCAATGGGATTTCCTATAGGCAAATTGTCGAAATACCATACTTTCATCCACTATTCACCCCCTCCTCCAATTTATTTTGTGGACTATCCGTATACAGAGTGGCATCGACATGCAAACTGTTACCATGAATTTATTCAGCATATGATTCTAGGATACACTAAGCATAGAAAATTTTCGTCAATAATCAGAAAAAAAATTGCTTAACCAAAAAAAAAAAAGTACTAAGATATTGATTCGATTTCATTTAATTTAATTAGGGCCGCATTAAAAAAAAGTCTTTATCTTCGTTAAAAAAAGGAACTTTTCTGCAAAATTTCATACTTCTGGACGAAGCGGTTTAGGCTGTGCGTTGTGTGCCAGTGAGTAAACGAACGAATGGATTTACATAAGATTCTTATTATATCTGACCAAGGTTATGTCTGGACTTTAGAAGAGACTGTGACCTCTGAGTTCGTTTCGGTCTTTCTTCTCAGAAAAGTCAGATAAACTCACACACAAAGCATTTATTTAAATTAAACCATTTGTCAAAATTAAATAGTCGGTCAGTTAGTCCCGAAAGTTGAAGCTAGTTGCCCATTCCAAAACGTAGATCTCTATGGGGAAGAACGGACAAGAAACTCCAAGGACGGATAGAAAACGCTGACCGCATCTAGTTTAAAAAAAAATATGATAGACGTGTAGGTAATAGTGTTTGTACAAACCTAGTTACAAAAAAAAAAAAAAAAATTTATTTTGTGTTTTCAGGGAGCAACCTCAGACTGGCCCAATTGCTTTCGATGTGAACACAGAACCACAGAGTGATGTATTGGACAAGTAAGTAATATGTTATTATTGAAGTGAACCTTGTTAGTGTCCGTTCAGTTCACACAGACCGGCTCGAAGAGGAGAGTACGTTTTTATCGCGTTTAAAAAAGAGTTTTGGGTCGTTGAAATAAGGTTGATTTTAACTGTGGTGTGCAGGTCTGATAGGCAGTCGCTCCATGTAAACCACTGGTATTCAGCTGCACCCGGATAGACTGGAAGCCGACCCCAACATAGTTGGGTAACACGATGCCTCTTGGCAAGACTGGTTGTCAGACTTTCGGGCTTCTGACGACGGCCAAAGACCCCGAATGTCACCCGGGACCAACGGTTTAACGTGCTTTCCGAGACACGGCGGGGTCTTGAATTGTCTTGATATCTAAAGATGGTCACCCATTCACGGACCAACCGCGACAAGCGTAGCTTAACCTGGTCGACCCGTGCGGCTGTTATTACCTACGTAGCCACAAGTCCCTATTTCATATATTTCTTAAATAATCTCATTCTCTATTATTTTTGGTTGCAGTACAAACGAGACGCTCGCACGAACTGAACCTGCTGCAACTAAACGTAAAGGGAGAAAAACACCGAGAAGAGGTGACGTCACGCCCACACGGTAAGTAAAGCTATGGAAATTAAAAGTTAAGCAAATTGACTACTGGTTGATGTAAATTTGAATCGCGACATATTCGCCAAAAATTTAAACAAATATGAGTTTATGGAAAAATAACTTTAATTCCTACACAATAAAGTTCAGTTTACGCTACAACTTCAAACATTTTTATAACTTTATCAATAGTGCTAGTCACTCTGAAATCAACTTAATAATCATTAAAATAAAGTTGAAATTTGTTTAACTTGAAATAACGTCAATTTGAAACAAATAAAATTTGACAGTAATATGTTTGTCCCGACTGACTAGTGGTTGCGACACTACTGCTAATTTTTTTTTTGTTTTTCTTTTAACCGTTACTGTCCCACTGTTGGGCAAATGCCTCCCTACTCTCTTTCCACCTCTCTCTGACCAGAGCTGCCAAGGACCAATCTTTATGAAAGGAGTCCAGCTCACCCCGCCATCTGCGTCTGGGCAAAAAAATAATGACACTAATAAGTCTCATTCTCTATTATTTTTGATATAAAAGCAAATGATAGTTTTTTTTTCTTAACAAAAAGCTCCTTCATCCTCTGTCCTATTAAAAATTAACTTTGCTGTGCCCGACAGGGTCCATAATTGATTCGATGTTTTAACATACCAACTATCATATGTACACATTATGGAATGCAATAAAGTATTGAGTATTGATTGCAGTACGAGTACAAACGAGACGCTCGCATTAACTGAACCTGCTGCAACTAACAGTAAAGTAAGGAAAATACCAAGAAGTGGCGTCACATACACACTGTAAGTACATTTTTATCATATTTTAAGATAAGGACTTTGAGAGTGAGGGAAGACTGAGCGCACCTGTGTGTACGCCACTGACCTGTAATGAACAAGTACGCTGGACTTCATACTATCGATGACAAAATGAAGACATTTGATTTTCGCCATTTTGGCGAGACAGCGACGTGAGCGTCCGTCATCATCATCATCATTTTCCTGCCCTTATCCCATGTTACTTAGGGTCGGCGCAACACGTTTTCTTCTTCCATTCTCCCCTGTCAACCGTCACGCTATCATTCACTCCCTTCTCTTTCATATCATTCCTCACACAATCCATCCATCTTTTCTTCGGCCTTCCTCTCCCTCTCCATCCATCAACATGCATAGTCCGTGGAACTAATATTTTTGATAGCGAGTTTTACAAGATGCGCATACTCTCAGGATAAAAATATTCTAAATATAAATATCTCGTAGTAAACACAAAATACACAAAAAGTCTTATTCCACGATTTAGACGTAAATCATCAGTGATGTATAATGCCCGGCACGAGTCGTGAGCACAGATGGGCAGTAGTGGGGGCAAGCTCGCGCATGTACACTTTCGGCCAAATTTATTTAGTACCGCTTTTGCTCAAATTATTGATAGCTGTAAACAAACACAATAAATACACAAAAAAAAAAAAAAAAAAAAAAAACAATAAACGCAATAAATACTTTTTCTTTCTTTTCTTTTCTTTCTTTTCTGTACTAACGCAAACTATAATTAAAATATTAGTGGTACTTGAAATTTTATTTTGATACAGTAATGTTGTAGGCCTTTGTGACTTACGGCCAGTTTCTTCATCAACACAATCAGTCAAAGTATTAACTTATACTTGACCTTTACTGATACTACGGCAAATGTTTTCTTCGTTCAAGTAACTGCTAAAATAGTGAGGAAACAAATTTAACCGTTACTTTGACTTAACACATACGAATTAACAAAAATAAACTATTTCAAAATTAAAAACGTGAGTCACTAAAATTGCACGAAAGTGTACAGTAGCCGAATGACACGTGAGAGTCCAATAGACGACGAGCATCGACAGACGAACCAATCGCGTGCAGCCTCGGTGCCCCCCGCCTTCTTCATTCCGCCAAAGAGATCGAAAAATGAACTACTGCGCAGGTGTCAGTTTGTGCTCACGACTCATGCCGGTTACTATACCAAAACAACACGACGGCCATTTGCGGCAATGTGTTAATTTTAGTTCCCGAGACGCGCGAGCGGGGCGCTTTGAATCGGCACAAAAAACAATTGTCATTTCTTATAGTATATTTAGTCCAGCTTACTTGTATAATACGAGGTCAGTGACTTCAGCTGTGATGCCACATTATGATTTAAAATAAACAAATAATCAGGTAGGTACTCCTAAGGAATTACTCGAGTATTTTTGTATATAGATGGTCAATCCACCGGGTTTAAACCCGGTGCTTTTGTAAACACTCGATAAACGCACACAAGTTTCAATCCCGTGGGAACATCGATATCGATAACAAATTTATCCTATATGTTAATCCTGGCTATAAACCATCTGTGTGCCAAATTTCATCCAAATCCGTTCAGTAGTTTTTGCGTGAAAGAGTAACAAGCCTCCATACATCCATCCATCCATCCAAACTTTCACTGTTATAATATTAGCAGGATTTTACAAATGATAAGTCAAAGTTAGTTGAATTAGTCAATAAAAACGTTATTTACCGTAAACGTTATTAAGTTAAATCATAATGTGGTGTGTCGCAGGTGAAGTGGAAAAATGTCAACGAACTTTTGGAGGCCACTGTATGTAGTGATGTATATTTTGTAATGATGTTAATTTTCGTGCAGGCAACATACACAAGGCGAATCCTCGACTGCGGCTGCCTCGAGCAGCGTTCGACTCACGGAAGAATTAGACGAGTAAGTACTGTAGTATGTGATACGTGTTATATTGTGTTAAAATCTGTGCCTCGGAAAGCACGTAAAGCCGTTGGTCCTGCGCCTGATCTCTCCCTGGTCGTGTCGGTTTGCCGTCCCATTGGACTATGAGAGTGTAGCGGTATCTACAACGCCACATGCGAACAACGCGTCATACTGACGTCACGCAAATCCTGCATCTCGCAAGCAGAGTTTACCATGCAATTAGCATAGATACAATTTCCCAATATCAATCGTTGGTCAATGGCCCGCCAGACACATCACCCGTCTGGTCGGAGGATCCTCCCTTTTCTATGGAGGATGAGTGAACTTTACACCCTGTTCCTCATACCTCTAAAAGAGTAAAGGAACAGAGAGTGCACCTGTGTTTGCGCACACACTTGTGCGTAGGTACCTGGCTAATCTACGTTGAGATTGGCCACCGTGACCGAAATCGGTCGGGAGGCTATTATTATTGTGTTAAAATCATACAACGTTATATTTTCTGCGTTTATTCCAAGCGAACGTCTTTACTTCACCCCGGATATATTATCACTCTTTCTTATAAACTAAAACCTAATACAAACATTTTAAAAGCCATTCTAAAGGGGATAAGATTTTTATACGGAGCCTGACATACCTACAGTACTGTCGCGCCATTTTGTTTTTTTCAAAATGGCGGCTATGCATACGCTTTTTACAAGAAGCGACTGCCTATCTGACCTCCACAACCCAGTTAGTACACGATACCCCTTGATAAGACTGGTTTTCAGACTTCCGGGCAACTGATTATCAGTAAATAAGTTTGGTAAGAAGCAGATTGATGTTCTCGGATAAAATTTTATTTAATTAATAGAAAAGAAACAGTTCATTTATCAAATTAAATTTCATCCGAAAACATCCGTCGGTTTCTTACTAATCTTCAACTATATCCGACGACCCTGCATAATTATCTCTTTTGTTGACTGTACGTAATGGTTGGTCACCCATCCATGGAGCGACCTCGGCAAGCGTAGATAGACCTTCGATCGACTCGTGCAGCTGTTATTATGTCGACTCCCATTAAAATAAATATATTTTTTGTTTCAGAGACAGTCTGCTCGGAGACACAGAAATGAAAACAATATTGGTTGAAGGGGCAGAACTGTTTAATGATTTACCGGAGGATTTAAAGAGGTGTGAAAATATAAACATATTTAAGGCAAAACTTAAGAAACATGTATGTACCCTGTAAAGTCGACAACGCCCCAGAGGCAAAATTGTGATATTATTTTTTATCATTTAGATATAAGTACTTTGTATCTCATTTTATGTGAACTATATTAGTTCACATGAGAAATAAATATCTTTAACCACAAAACGGAGGAAATAGGAATTCATAAGGAACAGCCTAGTTTATTTTAAGATTTACAAATGTCCGAGTTTTATGTGATCAAAATAAGAAATTTTCTCCACATTTTGTTAATTTGTTGATTCTGCATCCTATTTGAGTAAAACACTATCAATCACAATCTAAATCATTGTGATTGCTAGTGTTTTACTTTCTTTTATTCATAACAGAAACAGTGATAAAACTGCTCACTCCTATAAAACCACTATTTCTTATTTTAATTGCCCTAAGTCTAAAGTAAACTTAAAAACTAAGCGACTGCACACTAAGGGCACCCCCTGTGGGGGACGGACCTCGGCTTAGGGCGTCGCTGGGAGAGGGCAGGAAGGGACAGGTTGGATCGGAATTAAGCCCGACGAGTGTTGTGATGACGTTGTAAATATGCCAGACTATTAAGTTTAAAGTCAATTTCATTCCTATGGAAATGAATGATCGTTTTCTACTTTAGGCGGATGGATCACACACTACAACGCATCACGCAACGGGGCGCGGGAAACGGAGGCCAATTCCCCGCGCGAAAGCGCGTTTTTATTGAATTTGTATGTAAAAAATCACGCGCGCGTTATCTGCGTCCCGTCGCGTGGCGCGTTGCAGTGTGTGATCCGCCTTAAATAAGTGATTAATTAAGTTTTAATTTTGCTGTGAATAGTTTAGTCAATATCTTCGTTCGCGATTTATTTGCTAAAAATGGAAACAAATATGTATGAGTTTATGGAAAAATAACTTTAATTCCTGCACAATAAAGTTCAGTTTACGCTCCAACTTCAAACATTTTTATAACTTTTAATAGTCACTCTGAAATCAGCCTAATAACCATTGAAATAAAGTTTATATTTGTTTAACTTGAAATAACATCAATTTGAAACATTAGTTTGAATAGACTTCAGGTACTTAAATCCATCATCTGCCTAGTCTTTTCCCAACTATATTGGGGTCGGCTTCCAGTTTAACCGGATGCAGCTGAATACCAGTACTGTACATGGAGCGACTGCCTATCTGACCTCCACAACCCAGTTACTGGGTACACGATACCCCTTGGCAAGGCTGGTTGTCAGACTTTCGGGCTTCTGACTACCCTTTACGAATTGTAAGGTTATTTTCTTTATTTTTTCACGAGAATTCTAAACTATTGTAGAATTACAAATTGTAATTGATTATAATAAATTATATTAAGTACTTTAATTTTTTTTTGTTGATTAATAAAATTGATCGACAATAATTGAGAGACTGAGTTTCGAATTGATGAACTTGTGATGATTTTTATAATAAAAAATAATTGTCACTTTGTACTTGTTTTATTTTCCTTTAAGCGATGAACAACAAATGCATAATCAGCCTGAACGTTCTCACTACTGGGACACAGGCCTCCGCTCTGTGAGATTATCACCGTCTCTAGATTTGGTAGTTACCCTTATAAACAATACGTTCGAGCGTGCAGACACTTGGGCCGACTTCAGCGCCAGTACAGTGTGGCCGACGAGAGTCTAGAGGTATGAGGAACAGGGTGTAAAGTTCACTCATCCTTCATAGAAAAGGGAGGATCGTCTGAGCAGATGGGTGTCGAGTCTGGTGGGCAACTGCCCGACGATTGATTTCTGGACGTTGTATATATGATAGTCGCGCGGTAAACTGGTATATACCAGGATACCTGTTGTAGCGCTGGGTGTGCTGCGCTGTCCTGTCAAATTAAGATTAATAAGATAATCTATAGACAGTAGACGTGATTAAAAACATGGCGACTAAAAATACGTCAATTTACGACAGGCGCTGACTGTGACGCTGGCGATTATTTTGGTTCGAGAAACTGGAACTACTGCTACTGCAAAAAATACATCACATTTTCATTCATTCATCATCATCACAAATAAAACGAAATTGTTCACAGTTTTTTTTTATTTTTATACAGAAATTAGTAGAAAGAAAGACGAAGTATTAGAGAAGTAGGTACATATCAAGCAATCAATCAGTTCACAATGAAATTGAAATCGAAAATTAATATTTTAAATTGCAAATTATACTTAATTAAAAATTCTAGCTAATTGTATACACAATTGTAATGTAACAACAATACACAACAACAACAATTGTGTACAATTGTAGTGTGTATGTTGTTTGTGTTGTGTTGTGTTGTATTGTATTGTTGACATAGCGTCGTCAAAATGGTACTTACAAAAATAAAGAAAAACATTCGAGAGATGTCGTGGGACTCTCAGCTGGTTCGAAGTTCCTTTCGTTTTTACACACTTGGTGAATGAGAGTTAAACCGAAATATTGGCGCCAATTCCCTTGTTCACAAACTAAACTAAATTTAAGTTCAATGCATCTTTTTCCTTCTATTTCATTAAGAAGAGGAGAGAAGATAAGTATTAGTGTAAATAACAGCTCTAGTTATTTAAGTTAGATTAAGCCCTTTTGTCCTAAGTATTACTAGCTTGTAAGATTTGCCTGTTTAAATTATTTCTCTGTTTGTTTTTCAATATTTTATTAGTATGTAAGCATATAATTGTAAAGAAATGTTATGTTTAGATATAAGAGAAAGTTAATAAAAGTGCATTTCTACAGACTACACACTCCCACTAAGTCCACTTAGCGGACACATTATAAAAGAGGCGTGCGCCTCCGCTCAACACTCACTCCATCTCCGCGCGCCGCCTACGCAACACGTCAACACTCTACACGCTGCACTTTATGAAGAATTGGTCGTTTTATTTTACCACCTCGTCAAAACCTATGTTACCTCAAGAACAGTCTACAAAGTTGGTTACGCAGCAACAGTAATCTTCAATGGTCCTTCGAACCCGGATCGCATGAATCAAGAAAAACGTAATTTCAAGGGAAAAAAGAAAAGCTTCGCAGTTCAAAAAAGAAAACTTCAATATTCAAGAAAGAAACAAGAAGATTTCAAGAAAGAAGCAAGAAAGCTTCAATATTCAAAAAAGAAAAAAGAACGCGCGAGTTATTGGTGTGGTTTGCTTGACCGCACCAAGATACTTGGAAGCATCATCATTACGTACGCGGCCACCTAGCGGTGATAACGGCCACAAGCGTACGGAAGCATAGTGGACTACCTGACGACTCCACGCACCTTCACGGTGTCACAGTCAGACCCCGCCGGTACGGTGCGGAACGCTTAGGGGCCACAAGTTGGCACGCAACGACGAGTGCGGACTATCCCACCGCACTCTGATGCTCCCATAAAGCGCCCGCATCCTCTGCCGGGAGGTTCCTACCTTCCTATCCTCATTCGTTCCCATCCCTGGTCGGCATCACCACGTTAGGAGTCCGATCAGGCAGATAGATAGACAAGGTAGACCACGAACAATAAGTGCAAGTGAAAGTGAAAGTGTTAATTTTAAGGTAATAGGCGTAGGGACCCCTTCGCGCGCAAAATGGAAAACGCACGTGTATTGCGTTCAGGCAAATCCACGCCTTCCACAGACGCCACGCCGCCGTCGGGCGAAACTGGCTCAACAGAGACAGAAACGTGGAGTAAGGGCACCGGCACAGAGGATACGTCCGGTGACAGCAGCACGCGTACAAATAGAGCAATAGCCGATTTAGAAGCTCGACCAGCTAGTGCGTCGGGCACAGTTGTAAATGTTTCCGAGGATAGGGCAAATAGTAGATTGTCGGTATTAAAGGCCGAATTGGAGTTGTACAATTCGGAGTTAGCACAGGCTAGGGTGGCGTCCGCGGCCGCATTAAGTCGTTTAGAGATAGCCAGAATAGAGCTGGAAAGTTCAAACGACGCGGAGCCACCCACACAAAAAGAGTCTCGTGTCAACTATTGGATATCGGATCAAAACTCGTTAAGTAGGCCGGAAATATCGAATAAACCTAAAATCCCGGGACAGCCCACACGGCCACTAGAGGCGAGCATGAGCGAACCACGCGTAGGCGAAAACCTGTCGGCAAATAACGTAAGCGACATGGCAATGCTAGCCAACGCGATAGTGCAAGCGGTAAACTCAAATAAATCGGGCGCGGCGACACCTAAGTTCATCCATGAGCTACCCCATTACGACGGGACAATATCGGAGTGGATGGCCTTCAAAGCGGTCTATAGTGACACAGAGGCCATGTTCACAGACGTACAAAACGTGGCCCGTCTAAGAAAAGCGCTGCGAGGCGCAGCCCGTGAAACTACCCGAGCGCTATTATTTACAGTATCGGACCCATACGAAATAATAGATACACTAGAAAGACGGTACGGTAGACCCGAATTGCTAGTTCTCTCCGAACTGGAGAATATTAAGCGCATGCCACGTATGACAGACGACGGGCGCAACATAGGTAGTTTCGCGAGCAAAGTGGCAAATACAGTGGCGGCAATAAAATCACTCAAACAACCGCAATACCTGTATTCGCCCGAGTTAGTTAATAGAATAGTGGGAAAGCTAAGCATAATTTTAAAATACAAATGGTACGAGTTCAAGTCCGACCACATCGGTGCGCCCGAGTTGGAATTATTATCTAGATTCTTGAACGTCACAGCCGACCGATGCGGCGCTATGTTCGCCTACGAAACTGCCCGGGAAGATCGAAAGTCAAAACAGAAACCACGCGCAGTGAACACGGCCCGCGAAAAGGATCATAGACGTACCCGCTCGCGTAGTAGTGACAGCGATAGTTCGTGTCAGTCGGACACAGAAAATAAAAAAATCGTAGCCACAGTAAATAAGTCCTTCACTAAAAGGCAAGTACCCAAAAAACACGGGTCAAACGCGCCGCGATCAAAAGTAGAACCAACTCAGTCAGATAAAAATAAATGTACGATATGCGCAGGTAACCATTGTAACGCGGACTGTGCCGATTTTACGAAGCTTAACGCGACAGAGAGATGGGATCTAGTCAAAAATAATAAGTTATGCTTTAGATGCTTAAAAGAATCTCACATAAAAATGTACAAATGCAAGTACATACCGTGCGGGGAAAGCGGGTGTGAGGCGTCACATCATAAATTGTTACACGGCTGCAACAAAAAAGATAATAAGCAACCACCCACATCTCTGCCTACCCGCGGCAACGTAAGCTCGATAAACCATTTACACAAAACAAATACTTACCTAAAAATAGTACCTGTAGAGTTGAGCGGACCAATAGGTACAATCTCTACCCACGCCCTATTAGATGAAGGTTCAACAATGACATTAGTCGAACAAGGGGCGGCAGACGAGGTGATAATCAGGGGACGCGGCCAGCTCTTATCTCTAGAGGGAATAGGAGGTAATCGAATTGACGAATCCGAGTCATGCCACGTTAAATTAACGATAAGAGGTTTATACAATAGGAACTTAGAAAGCATGAGCGCACGCACAATAGGCAGCTTAAATCTGTCGCCGCAGGGGGTAAGCAGCGACCTAGTGCGCCAATGCAGTCACCTAGTCGAGTTGGAAGACGAGTTGTGTTACGAGTTAGGTAAACCGACCATATTAATAGGCCAGGATAATTGGCACTTAATTACCTCTAGGGAATTACGAGTCGGAAATAAAAATCAACCCGTAGCATCTCTAACTAAACTAGGGTGGGTACTTCACGGGCAGGACTCGCGCCCGCGTAGTACAGTCGCGACAATAAATCACGCGCGGTCAACACAATCAGAAGAACCCGCACTCCAACTGATAAGGGATTACTTCAGTATTGAATCACTAGGCATCGAGCCGCGTAAACCGGTCTCCGATCCAGACCAGCGCGCCTTAGCCATACTAGATAAAACGTGCAAAAAATTAAATAATTGCAATAGATACGAGGCAGGTCTTTTGTGGCGCTCGGACGCTGAGGTAATGCCAGAAAATAAAAAACAAGCCCTCAGCCGTCTGTTCAATTTAGAAAAAAAATTAGACAACAATGCGAGTTTAAAAAGTGAATATTCTAAACAAGTAAACAACTTAATAAAAGCGGGTTATGCAGAAAGAGTAGAGCACCCGGCGACATCGCCGCGCAGCTGGTACTTACCGCATTTTTCAGTAGTGCACCCTCAAAAGGGTAAAGTAAGACTCGTATTCGACGCAGCAGCCAAATGTGGAGGAAAGAGCCTAAACGACGCTCTCCTAGCCGGCCCAGACTTGCTGCAGTCGCTATTTGGTGTTTTAATTAGATTTAGAGAAGGTAGAATTGCAGTAGTAGCCGACATAAAAGAAATGTTTTTGCAAGTAAAAATTACCCAGCAGGACCGTGACAGTCTGCGATTTTTATGGAGGGGTGAAGATCGGGAAGGCCCACCAAAAGAATACCAAATGACGTCATTAATATTCGGGGCAGCGTCATCACCATGTACAGCCATCTATGTTAAAAATAAAAACGCCGAAAGTCACGGTCAGCAATACCCCGAGGTCGCGAGAGCTACAATACGCAATTTTTATATGGACGATTATTTAGGCGCCTTTCACAGTGAAAGCGAAGCGAAGCGAGTAATTAACGCTATGCATAAAGTCCACTTAACGGCGTCCTTCGAACTAAGAGGATGGGCGTCGAACGTACCTGAGACGATAAGTGACGTCACGGACACGCGTAACAGCGAGACGACCACGCTAGGTAAAAGCGACACCGAGCGCACATTAGGTCTCATGTGGAATCACGCACGTGATACATTAGGCTTCAACGTCAACCTAAGAAACACACCCGCGAGCGTCATTCAAGGCGATTCATTACCTACCAAGCGACAGGTCACCAGCGCGGTCATGTCGGTATTCGACCCGCTAGGTTTAGTTTCACCAATCACTATGGTCGGTAAGTGTCTTATCCAAGAGATATGGCGCAGCGGTATAGGATGGGACGACCCCATCACAAGCGAGCACCACGGGACGTGGTTGTCATTTATAAATAATTTACAATTGCTAAAAAAGTTCGAAATAAACCGATACATACCTGCCACGCCCTCAGGCGAGGGGGAGTTACACGTTTTTTGTGACGCAAGTGAAAAGGTATATTCGGCCGCTATATATTTTGTTAGTACCAAAATGGACGGTACCAAAACATCCCGTTTAGTCGTAGGTAAAGCTAAGGTAGCTCCGCTAAAACCTATATCTATACCTCGTTTAGAGCTACAAGCCGCAGTGTTAGGTAGCCGATTAGCCGAATCGGTCAAGCGCGAGTCCGATTATAAAATATTAAAATGTCATTATTGGTCCGACTCTAAAACGGTACTAGCTTGGATAAAATCCGACCCGCGCACCTTTAAATCATTTGTTGCGCATCGATTAGCCGAAATAGAGAGCTTAACCACGCCAGCAAGCTGGCATTGGGTACCCAGCGCTGACAACGTTGCAGACGACGCAACCAAGGGCATACCCATTAATTTCAATGCAGATCATAGGTGGTTCATTGGACCTGAGTTCATAAGGAACGATCCTACGGCATGGCCACAGGAAAAGCAAATCGTGGCACCGTCACCCCCTTCAGGGGAAGAAAGAATAATAAAACAGGTCCACGTAACTATTAGGCATGACGTCAGCGACTACTTACCTAAGTTAGAACGTTTCTCGAAGTATACTCGTTTAATTCGTGCTGCTGCCACCGTACTGCTCGCCGCTGAGGTATTTAAAGCCAAACTACTCAAAAGAAACACAAGTACAGAACTCGCACCGAACCACATGAGGTTAGCAGAGCTATTGCTAGCGAGAAGGAGTCAACATAACTCGTTTGCTGGAGACATTGCGACGATAGAGGCTGGGCGGCGACCACCAAAGAAGTCACCGTTCTACAAACTCTCTGTGAAGATCGACCGCAACGGAATCCTGTGCTTGGACAGCAGAGTCAAAGACGAGCAAAACATTCCAGTCCTACATGCCAAAGAAGGCTTTACGCAGCTGTTGGTGCATCACACGCACACAACCTTCAATCATGGCAACCATCAAACTGTCATGAACGAGCTAAGACAGCGATATCACATAATAGGACTGCGTAATGTTATACGCTACATATGCAACCAATGCCAATGGTGTCGGACCTATAAAGGGATCCCCACAAAAATCCCCTTAGGCGACTTACCTACTGAAAGGCTGACCCAAAATCAACCACCATTTACCGCAACCGCAGTGGATTATTTTGGGCCCATGCATGTAACAGTCGGACGACGACACGAGAAAAGATGGGGCGCATTATATACATGCCTCACTACACGCGCAGTACACATGGAGATGGCCACATCCCTATCGGCCTCTTCCATGATCATGAGCCTTCGAAGAATGATGGCGCGCCGTGGTACGCCGACTGTAATATACAGCGACAACGGAACCAATTTTGTTGGCGCTGAAAAAGAAATCGCAGAAGCTATGCAAAGCAACGACCAGAGCCTGAAAACCTTTGCCTCAGAAAAGCTGATCACCTGGAAGAAGATACCTCCAGGCGCCCCTAGCATGGGCGGAGCTTGGGAGCGTCTCGTCAGGTCAGTGAAATCAGCCCTAAAGATTACGCTGAAGGAGAAATACCCACCTGACGAAGTTCTGCATACGTTATTGTTAGAAGCCGAACATGTGATCAACTCGAGGCCATTGACCCCGGTGAATCCAAACTTAGAAGAAGAAGCGTTAACCCCAAATCACTTTCTGATGGGACGCTCTAGTGGGATGTCACCTTTCGGCTCATTCAAAGATAGCAAAATGGACTTACATACCTGGAAAGCCACTCAGGTATTAGCCGACTCTTTTTGGACACGATGGTCGGCGGAATACAAACCTCAACTGATGCCCCGACCCGGTTCTAACCCTGAGCATAAGAACCTAAAAGACGGCGACATTGTCATAATAGCAGACAATACAATGCCCCGAGGATTATGGCCAAGAGGAGAAGTAACTAGAGTCTATCCGGGCCCCGATGGACGTGTTCGAGTAGCCGAGATTAGAACAGCTGCTGGATGGATTCGTCGCCCGGCCTCTCGCCTCATCGTGATAACGACAACGGACTGATCACTAATTATGGTGGTGCTTGCGCACGAGGGGGAGATTGTAAATAACAGCTCTAGTTATTTAAGTTAGATTAAGCCCTTTTGTCCTAAGTATTACTAGCTTGTAAGATTTGCCTGTTTAAATTATTTCTCTGTTTGTTTTTCAATATTTTATTAGTATGTAAGCATATAATTGTAAAGAAATGTTATGTTTAGATATAAGAGAAAGTTAATAAAAGTGCATTTCTACAGACTACACACTCCCACTAAGTCCACTTAGCGGACACATTATAAAAGAGGCGTGCGCCTCCGCTCAACACTCACTCCATCTCCGCGCGCCGCCTACGCAACACGTCAACACTCTACACGCTGCACTTTATGAAGAATTGGTCGTTTTATTTTACCACCTCGTCAAAACCTATGTTACCTCAAGAACAGTCTACAAAGTTGGTTACGCAGCAACAGTAATCTTCAATTAGTTTAGTCCTGTCAAATTAGTCAGCGCCTGACGTAAATTGACGTATTTTTAGTAGCCATGTTTTTAATCACGTCTAATTTGTCTATGGAGTATCTTAATTTGTAAGATACTCCGTCAACAAATTAGACGTGATTAATAACATGGCTACTAAAAATACGTCAATTTACGTCAGGCGCTGACTAATATAGGCTATCAAATGCAAAAAGAATTCTTGACGAAGGTTATAGACTATGTAACATCACGCTACGAGTCTTAAGAGCCGAGCAAAAAGTAAGAAGGAACGAAGCGACGGGGTAGGTGGAGGGAACAAGAGGTTTCACGCGGACAGAAGTTAGTTTTAAGGTAAGATAATATTTATTTGCTTAAACATGTGTCATACAAGAAGATACATGCATGCAAGATGGTAGGTAACAACATTATCAGGTACAGGCATGTTAGCCACGTGATGAGACGAATAACAAAGATCAAACAGAACATTAAAAACAAAAAGATGTTATTAATACTGTTAAACAATAATCATGTCAACAATAAAAAGTAAAATAAAAAATAAAGATCCAAAAATAAAATTAAACTATTCCAAATAAATGCTTTGAGTTTGAGTGTTACATTTGTCGTGACTGTCAAATTGTTAAAAAACAAATTCGTTCTGCCTGTCATTCCCCAAGTGTGCAGAGTATAACCTGTCATTAGGAACGTCGTTCAAATAAAATTAGCCTCTAAACAATAAACTAATTACAAAACATTGACTGTAGCTATACAGTATCTACCTACATTCACAGCGAAATTAAAACTTAAAAAATATCCATTTCCATGGGAATGAAGTTGACTTTAGACCTAAGGCGTCTGTATTTGGCCTAACAGCGCACAGAAAGTTTTTTTTTTTTTAAATGCGATCAAAATTAAAACGGGATAAGACAGTTAACATTTCAGTTTTGTAAGTAACAATACTAGTCCTTCAGACCGTATTTCAGCCATGGTGACCAATCTCAACATCACCAACCCGCACTAGCCCGCGTGGTGGATTACGGCCCATAGCCACTCACAGAGAGGAGGCCTGTGTCCCAGCAGTGGGAACATTATAGGCTGATTATGGGCCATTTGCATCTTAAAAGTTTTATAGTTCTGCGCAAAGTTCAGAAGGGCCATAATTCATCGGCGGGAAACAATGGTTAATTTTGATCACACAAAACTACACTTCGACAAATTTTATAATTAACTAAATCCTTCTTCTCCTATTTCTATTTCCTCCATTTTAACTTCAGTCTCTTCTGACAGACCGCTTCTGAAACAAAGAAGATAACATATTATCACGACGGTAATGCATGAAGGGTAAACGAGTCCTAGGGACCGCGTATCGGCAAGCGTAGTGAGGGACGCCCCTCTGTTAGATGGACCGACGACCTCAAGAAGGTGGCTGGGACAGACTGGATGCGGAAGGCGGAGGACAGGGTGTTGTGGCGCAGCCTGGGAGAGGCCTATGTCCAGCTGTGGACTGCGATAGGCTGAGTTGATCGATAGCCGCATGAAGTATGAATACTGCCAGACACTGACCTCTAATAAACAAGTGCGCGGGACTAAATATACCTACTATACAAAATGACAATTGTTTTTTGTGCCGATTCAAAGCGCCCCGCTCGAGCGTCTCCGGAACTAAAATTGACACATTGCCGCAAATGGTCGTCGTGTCGTTTTGGTATGTTTCTGATGATTTACGAGTAGGTCTAAATCGTGGAATAAAACAACACTATAACAATACTTTTTGGTGTATTTTATGTTTACTGCGAGATATTTAGAACATTTTTATCATGAGAGTATGCGTATTTTGTAAAACTCACTAGCAAAAATATTAGTTCCACGGACGCTCACGTTGCTATCAGCGCCAAAATGGCGAAAATCAAATGTCTTTGTTTTGTCATCGATAGTATGATGTCCAGCGTACTTGTATAATATAGGTCAGTGCTGCCAGACAATCATGAAATCTATCCGTAATTAAATGAAATACTTTTGCACTTACTCGTCTAGTTCTTCCGTGAGTCGAACGCTGCTCGAGGCAGCCGCAGTCGAGGATTCGCCATGTGTCTGTTGCCTGCACATAAATATACATCATCATCTACCTAGCCTTTGACCAATGGACCGTTTGGCGCCACCCCTCGCACACTATCAATCTAAATCTGAATCATTTTGCAGGATATTGCTAATCCACTGCTTCATATGTTCGAAAAATTTGTCTGCTCAGCAACGTAAAAAACGCAATGAATGTTGTTGAACTGTCAAAATGAAAGCCATTATCGATAACCCATCACGACTGCGGAGTTTCGCTAGCTAATTTAATTTGACCCTGTAGATTCCGGTTCAAAGATAAAAAATTGCTAAGGGTTTTAAAATGACATTGTGGGTACACCTCTGGCTTACCCTTCGGGGATTAAGGCGTGATGTTATGTGCAAAGAGAAAAGTACTATCGCTAAAAATCTATATCTGACCACCGTAAGGACTATTCCTGCTTGCAGCGCATATTATTAGTCGACCTAAAAAGGATCCTCTTTTGTTTTACTCACGGACGCAGCTGTGGTCATCATGTGCACGGGATTTTGTTTTCAAAATGGTCAGATATAGGAAGGTTTTGTCGATAGTACCTCCTCAAATGACAAAATGTACTTACCATGGAGATATGACGTCACTTGTTCTCGGTGATTTTCTCCCTCTGCGTTTAGCTGCAGCAGGTTCAGTTACTGCGAGCGTCTCACTTGTACTGCAATACAAAATAATAGTGAATTTGTGCCAATATCATTTAAAAGAAAAAACGTGAGCGTCTCGGGACGCCCGACAGAAGTGATAACTAAAACTAATATATGGTATATGTCTATCGCACACTAAACACTGAGTAGAGAGAGGGGGAAGCTGTCTGTCTGTCCGAAATACGACTAGCGCTGTGGATTAGAGTGAGAGAGGAAGACCCTACCTACCGCTGCCGTATGCGTGAGAGAAAGGGAAGCCAGACAGACTGGCGCCGTAACGCGTTACGTTACGAAGCAGTTTACCCTCCCATAAGAAGTTATCGCTTCAAAAATCGAAGACATGTGACATCCACCAACCCGCACTGTGCCCGCGTGGGGGATTACGGCCCACTCCCTCGCACAGAGAGCAGGCCTGTGTCCCAGCAGTGGGAACATTATAGGTCGATTATGCTAGGGATTGACATTATTGACAGCTCACTTCAGCAAAGTTTTCATCGTGCGATTTTTCTGACTGAAACAACTTCTAAACTGTGACAGAGATTACTTACTCATTGACGTCATCATCCGGCGGTTCTGCCTTTACTTGTATCGAACCTGTGTTGATTAGAACTTGCTCCCTGAAAAAAAAATATTAATGATAAATGATTTTACTTTGTAAGTAGGTTTGTACAAACACACATCAATCATATTTTAAAAACTAGATGAGGTCGGCGTTACCTATCTGACTAGTCTGAGAAGAAAGGCCGAAACAAACTCAGAGGTCACAGTCTCTTTAAAGTCCAGACATAACCTTGGTCAGATCATATGAAGACCATGCAGGTCGATGTCTGACATGGTCTTTTGAGGAAAGAACCGCACAGATTGACAGTACCTGACCAGTCAGTGCACGCATTTGTCAGAAATCGTGCAGCTCAACTCAAAACTTAAGGAGCTCAACGATTCGACGAAAAATATCAAAGAAAAGACATTTGGGTAATGCGCTCATCATTCTTTTACTCTTATTTATGAAAGAATGAATGAAATGCACCGACCCCATCGTGTTCAGACCAAACGCGATTAATCGAATGAATCCCAAGATTCGCACTAGCCCCTGTAGCCTCATGTCTCATGGTGCTCCAGAGGCCATTGCATATCAAGGAGAAGACCAGGGGGCGCTGTAATGGTAAGCAAGACGTGCCCTTGGGATAGGAAACGGTTAGAGTCGTACCGGATATGCATCCTAGAGTAAGCATTGGACCAGTGGAGAGATGGGTGATGCTCATCATTCTCCTGTACATATCCCAATGTACTCGAGGTCGGCGCAACATGTCTTTTTCTTCCACACTTCTCTATTAGTCTTCATCTCGGTAGTCACCCCCTTTCTAACCATCCATCGTCTCTTTGGTCCCCTACTCTTATAGCATACATTCATACTCAATACTTTCCTCACTACATTTTCCTCATTCCTCCGTATCACATGCCCGTACCATCATCATCTGTCTAGCTTTTTCCCAACTTTATTGAAGTCGGCTTCCAGTCTAACCGGATGCAGCTGAATATTTTACATGAAGCGACTGCCTATCTGACCTCCACATCCAGTTACTGGATAATACGATGCCCCTTCGTAAGACTGCTCGTCAGACTTTCGGGCTACTGACGACCCGTACCGACTGTCAAAGATCCGCGGATGACAGCCGGGATCAACGGCTTAACGTGCTTTCCGAGTCACATGCCCATACCATGACAACCGATTTCCACACAACTTTTTAGTTACCGGTGCCACTTTCAGAATTCCCCTTATGTACTCATTTCTTATTCTATCCATTTGCGTAACACCCCACACAGCCCTTTATTACTTACTGGTCATTACATTCGGGTTCTAACTTCACCACCAGCGTCTCAACTTCAGCCTCATTTCGAGCTCTGAAAAAAAATAAAAACATTATAAACTTTTTTGTATTCAGGACTCTTTTTTACTGCCACTGAGGGCCTTAGCACACCTCGGCCGCGAAAATAATGATGGGCAGAGTACAGATGCGCAGCACTTTGCTGTTGAGAGAGCGAACTTCTGCTGTCGACAGAGGCGATACAACTGAATAAGAGTCTGTCTACAGCTGAAGTTGGCTCTGTCGACAGCAAAGTGCTGCTTGTCTGTTTGACGCCTTAGATTAGTCTTTCCGTAAAATCAACATCCATGTTTACAACAAAAAAGAAAAAAAAATCGCTTTATAAACTTGTCCACTGCCACAGAAATAAACGCGACACCGCAACAAAATAGCGGTCTGAGCGCGGAGGTATAACCGGCTTCCGAGCAGACCGGCGAAATCACGCGTGAAAAAAATAGAATCACAATCAAATCTGTGCGTTAGAACAGGCAGTTTCGCTTCTGTTTCCCTTGAACAAGTCATGGTGGAACTACAGCGGTTTTGCGGCGAATATGTGACACCCACCAAACAGTGAAAGTCACCAAACCAGTGTGTGACAGTGTGTGTCAAAAACTGATGGATGTTCAAAATAAATTAAACTCACTCTTGTACGTTGCTTGGCTGTCCGCCGTCGCTGACACTATCATCCGAACTGTCTTCTAAGCTTGAACTGAAACAAAAATACAATATGGTTAGAAAATACAAAATACAATTCTTTTGTTGGAACATAATACAACTACACGCCTGTAGTCCCAACTGAGCAGTGGTGGCACAGTGGTGAAGGCCGCGAATTACGAGTTGCAGGTCGTGGTTTCGAACCCAGACAGGCACTTTACTTTGTGTAAATTATTTCACCACCACTGCTCTCAAAACGGTAAAGGAAAACATCGTGAGGAAACCGGTATGTCCTATAATCAAAAATACGAAGACATGTGACATCTAGCAACCCGCCCCAGCAGTGGGAAGAACATTATAGGCTAGTTATGGTACTACTCCAACCTAACATCAGCGTCAAACTTTGCTTGCGCGATGTAGGATTAAGTGGCTCCATCTGTTAGTGACGACAGTTTCGCACGCCGTTTCACTTAAGAGGTTCCTCAGTTGTGACATAGATGTCGCTGCTGTGTGCTGTTAAAACAGAGTTAACACATACCTCTTCGTCTGTATAGACCTCTTGAGAGCTCTGCTACGTTTTGATTCCTCTCGCTTCTGTGCATTCCGAATCTCTTCCTCCTTCAGTATCTCAAGTACTGTCGTCTCACTCACTCCAGTAGCCAGCGCAGTCCGTTGGCGGAACTTCGACAGAGGAGTCAGGTCTCGGTCGCCATACAGCTTCTTTAACTCTTCATACTCGCATTCAAAGTAGCGGAACACTCTTGCGATAAGTACTTTTGTTTGATCCTGAGAAAATGTGAATTACCTTGTACATTATTGTGAATGGGAATCTATAGTAAATTAGTTTAACTAAAACCAAGTCGCTTTTCCTGTCTGTGTGTCCTTAGGGCTAGTGGTTTAATGATAACAACCGCTCGGGTAGATCTTCAAGGTTAAGCAACGCTTACCGAGGTCGGCCAGTGGATGGGTGACCATTCATAACATACAGAGAGCCCTACGTGACTCGAAAAAGCACGTTAAGCAGTTGGTCCCGGCTGTCATTCGTAGATCTTAGACAGTCGCTACGGGTCGCGACGCCCGAAAGTCTGACAACCAGGTTACCCAGTAACCGGGTTGTGGAGGTCAGATAGGTAGTCGCTCCATGTAAAATACTGGTATTTAGCTGCATCTTATTTTACGTATTAAGTTGTTATGTACCTCTACTATAGTGTGCTCTAATTCCACGTTGCAGTGTTTACAAAATAATCGTGTAAATAATTGTGGATAGCGTTTTTTGGATACGTTGTCGCTCGGAGGGGGGTCTTCCATCTGTAAAAAATAGGAAAATTTTAAACATTACTGACAAACACTGTCTCCACAGCTTTCTAGACTAAACACTGAAGATATTATTTTAAAGTCAGTTGGGGAGTAAGGCGGCAATCAAACGAGCAGCACTATGCTGTCGACGGAGCCAACTTCAGTTATCAGTCGATGCGAAAGCGCTTTGGCGATTTGCACTGGCCGGCCAGATCACCCGAATTGACCGCTCCAAAATTTTTTGCGGGGTTACTTAGTTTATGTAAACAAGCTTCAGACTCTTGAAGCCCTTAAAGAGAATATCCGACAGGAATGCGAGAACCTATCGCCGAATGTACAGACGCCAGCACATCAAGTTACTACAATCTGTCAAATTTCTTTAATTGATTTTCAACTTTATGTCTGAATCAATAAGGTTCAAGGTTGATTCGGAAAATTTGACAGTTTCGGGTAGCTTGACCTGCTGGCGTCTGTACCGACACAAGAGATGAAACGGAAAAATAAAAAAAAGACGAGCTTGTATGGTCATCAATTTTATAGCGGCCACTTGATCGATATCATTTTCTCGACTTGATGGAAATGGTTCTAATTCATTAAATAAACATAATCCACAAGCAGAACTAAATTCTTTTATTCGACGGTATTTCATGAAATTCAATTCGACGCCTTTTTTCAACTGCTCCTTGTTCTTTTTCAGGTTTCGTCTCCTTTTGATCGTCATATTTATGAGGACACATGTTGGCTTTCAACTTTAATGTTCCAACTAGTTGATATGTAATTAAATTTTCTGTGTCATTTTCAACCTGTAATAAAGCATATTGTTGTTAAATGTGGCTTATCAACGCATTAATATTTCAAATGAACAAGTACGTGCCTACTTCAAGTAAATAAAGTCGTGTCTCAACAACATTACACAAAAACATCAAAACAAAGAGGCGTGGCCAAGTGGCCATACACATTTGTGTATGAAAACACGATGTTTTTGTTTTCCGAGCTACATGGATAACATTCCCCGCGCGGGTGAAGAGGGGAAGGGTTTGCACACATATTATAGCATTTAGCATTTTTAAGGCTTAATTCCAATTGACATAGGTTTTTACGTTTTAATATTGTCTTGTGAATAGTTGACACTAATTTAAAAATATTTTAATACGCAGGAGACAGCTTGTGTATGAAAACAAAAATGTTTATGTGTAAGGTTTTTTGAGTACGAAAAAACACGCGCAGGAGACACGGCTTGAAAAACACATTTAGGTACATAAAATATTATAGTTATTTTTACTCAAGTTATTCCAAACCATCGTTGCCAGACGAATTTGGCGGGCCATCACGATTTTTAGCTTAAAATTAAATGTCTCTTGACACAAATGTCAGTAGTATCATAAAACGAATACGTGTTTTGCGAATTTGATCTTTATTACAACTAGAATTTTCGTTGTCGCACTGACAGGTGTCAGCAAGGCATTCTCTCGACGACGGACGCGACGGTTGGACAATTAAAATTACGTTTTTTTTTCTTTTGTCCCGCTTTCGAAGAAATAATCCCAAATATTGTGTACCTATTGTATAATAGGGCGTGCAAAGCCGGAATTTCTCCTAAACCGGTTTTGAATTCCGGTTTTGAGGGCCCAAAACCGGAAACCGGTGTTAGCCCCGGTTTCGGCAACAATTTCATATTGTTTATATACTTAGTAGAATTTTAACAAGACAACAATATTCTTAGATACCCACAAAACCGTGTTACGGTACTAAACGAGAGTAAGGCCTTAAGTGTCGCTTCTTTTCGCGGTAGTGTATAATTATATTTTTTGCAATCGTGTAATAAAAAACAAAATACGTCTCGAACGGCGCAAGAGACTAAACACCAATGAGTTAGTACGTACTCGGCGAACACGAGCCGCGTCGTCTAGGTCAAATGACGTCACACGCTGGAGCACCGCCGCGTGTAACGAAATTATTGTTGCAAGCGAAACTTCAAAGTCCCATAACTTTTTCATTTCTAGATATATTTGAATGATTCTTCCACAGTTTTGTTTCATTTTACTTAAATTTTGATACTAAATCCATTAAAAAAAAAAACGGAAACTTCTTCATAGATGCCTCCGTTAGCAGTGGTAACAGGATTGGCTGTACAGGGTGCGCCACGCCGGGCGTACTACAAAAGTAACGTCATTAACAGACATTCCCAAATTTTAAAAAAGTAGCTGTCAAAAATTAATAAAAACTTTTTTTGCGGAACAAAACTTTTATTGTTACAAAACCCTTAATACAACAGAAATAATTGATCATTATTTATACCTACCGAGTTGTTCATAGTACTTTCGTCGTTACCGCTGCTCTGACAGCAACATTCTTTTAAAATTTCATTTTTGACAGCCGCTGTCAATGTCCTCGTCGAGAACGGTAGGCTTAAAGTAGGCGAAGCAGTTTTCTTCAAATTCTTCTTTCCATACATGTTTTTTTGAAAATGTAAGCTACATATGTATTGATATTGTAATTCATCCGGGCTTTTTTTCCACAGTTCCGGTCTTTGGCATGCTTTGATCCATTCTCTGCATCTATAATTACAATAAAAGATTATAACGCGAACCTATTTCTAACCGCTCGCTCCCGCCACAATCCACGCACTTCTGGCGGAAACGCCTCTCGTTCCCGCCCGGCCAATAAGAGCGAGTCGAAGCTTCTAGAACATTCTAGAAGCTTCCTTAAGGAAAAATTCGACGCGCGCCCCTTTTTGACAGAGTCGTGTGACGTCCGTCAACTGGGAGCAGCTGCGCACCGAAAGCATAATATAATAACTACAATGACGTATTATATATAGACACGTTATCAACCAACATCTCGGCGCTTAAAAATGGCGAATATAAACTACTCAAAACTAAATAGGGCCCACCATGTATTTTTGCCTTAACTTAAAATTGAACATAATTGTTCAGTTTTTATGAATGTATAAGTTTTAAGTGGGCATTCAGGAATAGTGTAAACACAAACAATGGAATCATTTGTTTATTTCCTTTAATAAAAACACAAATAACAGTTTTCAGGAAAAATTACACAAAATAAAAGATAAACGTAATCTGGTAAAGCACACGTCTTCTGAAAAAAAATATGGTGCTTGTTATTTTTTAATAATGAGTGGGTCCTCCTCTGCTCCGTATGCACTCTCTGAGCCTATCTGGTACACTTTCAATCAAGTGAGTCACGTTTGTGTGCGGTATTTGTTCCCAACAGACTTTCAGGGCGTTAATGAGCTCCTGCTGGCTGTTCACATCACTGTAGTTTTCTTTCAGGCTTCTTTTGAGTTGATCCCATAAATGTTCTATTGGGTTGAGGTCGGGACTCATGGCTGGCCATGGCAAAATGGTGATATTGGCTTCAGAGAGGGCTCTATGTGTGGTGCGTTCTGTGTGTGCACGAGCATTGTCAAGCATAAAGACAAAGTTATTGCCCACTCTTTGTGAAAACGGGATAACATGTGGCCGGATTACTCGCTCGATGTAACTGGCGGTGGTTACGGTACCTTCATTGAGAATTACCAGCTCTGTTTTGCCGTGTAAGCTAATTTCACCCCATACCATAACACTGGGACCCCCCATCGGTCTGTTCCATGCACGCATGGTTCAGAAAAACGTTCCCCTTCTCTTCTCCACACGCGTATCCGTCTGTCATCACTAAAAAACTTCATTTTAGACTCGTCCGTAAAAAGCACATTCCTCCAGTTATCCATGGTCCATTCCAAATGTTCCCGGGCGTACCTTAAGCGTGCTGCACGATGAGCCCTCGTCAGTTTCAGTCGAATAGCGCGTACTCTGGAGCGTTGTCCATCTTCGTGAAGCCGATTCCGAATGGTTTGGTCGCTGACTTTCGTCCCTGTGGATTCCCGTAGTCGAGTTTGTAAGGTCCGAGCGGTAACAGTACGCTCCCGTCGTGCGGTTAACCTTAGATATCGGTCTTCCTGGGCAGTTGTAGCTCTAACTCTTCCTGTGCCAGGTCTCCTAGCTACACTTCCGGTCTCCTGATATCGTTCCCAAACATTTCGGATTGCTCGTCGCATAACACCGAGGTGTATAGCCACAGATCTCTGAGACTGTCCCTCTTAAAGCAAAGATACTGCTCTTGCAGCGGTTTCCATGTCCATATGTCGGCGGGAACCAGGCATAGTGATCACAACTAACACAGGAACCAAACAAAATTGTTAAAAACGTGAGTATTCCACAGCAGTGTTTAGTGTAGACTGAAAACTTAAGTGACCGAGAATTTGTGCATTCGATGTTTTTTCCGAGTACTTCACTTTTTTAGCTACCCTCTTGAAACCAATATGAATGTTGTCGAAATAAACATTGATAGGGGCTCCTAAACATGTCAGCTTGACGGTTCAATGCGTAACTTTGACAACAACTACTTAGATAACTTTATTTTGACCAAAATAGTGACTGATTCGAGGTGGGCCCTATTTTGTTTTGAGTAGTTTATAATAAATGAACAGACATGTTAAAACAACTAAAAGCGATCCCTTACCTGCCCGACGCTCTTGGAAATTGATGAAACATCAATTCCTTATTACGATAAGATGCAGACAAACAACCTTGGACAGCACACAAGGCATGGACCATCTTATTAACCAACTATGTCTAATAATATAAACGCGAAAGTCTGTGACGATGGATGGATGGATATTTGTTACTCTTTCACGTAAAACTACTGAACGGATTTGGATGAAATTTGGCACTCAGATAGTTTATAACTAGCATTAACACATAGGATACTTTTTATCGAAATATTCCCACGAGATCGACACCTATGCGGGTGAAATCGCGAGGCACTGCTAGTAATATTATAAACGCGAAAGTTTGTGGGATGGATGGATATTTTTTACTCTGCAGCGCAATAACTACTGAACGGATTTTACAAAACACAACACTAACACACTAAACTAAACATTAATATAGCTTGTACGTCAGAATACGTCACTTTTTATCGCAATATTCCCACGGGATCGACCCTTACGCGGGTGAAACAGCGCGGCACTGCTGGTATTTAATAACTTTTAATTCAATCTTACGCGACGGATCACTGTATACTTAGGTTTACCAAACTGCGTCGTAGCTTGGTATTCAGTAGTGTCATCACTGTGGCGCCCCCCTCCCTCACCCCACGCCGCGCGGCCCCCACCCCACCCTAGTTATAGACCCGTCTGCCGTCTGGATATAGAAGAGCGGGAACTGGCTCACAGACGCATACCAACGTGGCACTACTTGCAAACAATTGGGTAGACAATATGCAGATGTTTTACGTTCATATAATAATTGTATACCTATCTCACGTCTTGGTATCACAATACCTTTCGGCATGCAAAGTAAGTAGGTAGGTACTATCCTCAAAATCTTTATCTGACCATTGAAAACAAAATCCCGTGCACATGATGACTACAGCTGCGTCCCATCCGTAAGTAAAACAAAAGGGATCCCTTTTAGATCTATAGAATGGTCCTTACGGTGGTCAGATAAAAAAAACAAAAAGAAAACTAAACAAAATAAAATTAAGATTGAGATCAATAAAAAAAATCATAATAAATTTTCTATGGATATTTAACATCATCGTAGATTTAATTGTAAGTTTGTAACTCAATTATAAGGATAAGTATTAAAGAATAAAAAAACAACTTACCTGCTTCTTATTTAGTTATTTTTTAATGTTTGTTCGACGAAAGAGTCCCGCTTTTTATACTCGAAAAGGTTTAAAAATCCCGTTACGCCCGAAAAAAAATCTACCAACGTTGCTTGACGCCAAACGAGACAACCATTTTAGGTACAGTCCGGCCGTTTAATAATAATAAAGTATTGCAGTACATGGGTATATAAATTATACATGATAAAATTACAGGTTTGCTACAATTGTAGTGGGTGCAGTTCTGATCTCCTAACTAGGTTACAGTATAACCTGTATGAAGGAGTGACAGTTCCGTTTAATATTACTTGTTATTCTATGTGTGTGTGCTTTTACAAATAAATGTATTTTATTTCTTTTCTTGATTCGTGTGGTCGTATTTTTTTGTTATTCATTTGTCTCGCTCGCGCTCCTTGGGCTTACGAGGCGCCCGGCAGCGGCGCTTTAGGGTCAATTTACATTGACGCGGAACGGAGCGGAATCGAGTTTTCGTACATAGCAAAATGATCTTTATGTCAATTGTCTAACGTACAAACCAGTTACGAGCCTATTATTGCCGGAATTCCCGAAAATGCGCAATAATTCTCCATAAGATGCGCGACCCGTGCGTCTGTGTTTATCTAATTTGTGCGTTACACTTTGGACATAAAGTTCATTATGATTTGTACAAAAAAAATCGCGATATTGTATTGAAATGAAAATATAGTTATAGTTTCGTCTCCTATTAAAAAAATATGTATATATTTATGTATTTAGGCCTCTAATATAGCAGGATATTATATTATTAAATAGTAAGGTTGGACACCCTGGTCAGAAGAGACCACGGAGCACAAAACCAGTGGAGAGAACATCGGCAGGTTTTTTTTCTATTTATGTATATCAAAGTCACTAATCAATGGCGGGAGGAGACGGAAGCTTCGCCCGCTGTGATTGGGTGATGAATTGACAACCAAATGACAACTGATTCTCTAGGGATTCCAAAAAGTAATTTAAAAAATATCGATATCGATAATTCATTGTTCATGTAAACTCTGAAAGTACAATAAAACAAATACAATTTTATAATTGCTTCATTGAGAATAGTATTACACAGATTATTACTAAAATTCACAAAAATTGCCTTGCTTGTAGAAGGTTTTTTCGCTACATTTCCTGATGAAGAATGTTGAGCTCGGGTATTAATTAAATCTGCTGATGGCGCCTGCAAAATTATCTTATTTATAATATTAAAAAATAGCCACCACTAAATAGATACTAAAAAAAAATTGCACACTGACTGAATACATAAAAGTTGAGATACTGATTATTTCGTTCTAAATTCTGTAAATGCCAAGTACTTAATACAAATACATAATTATGATCAGTTGGGGATAATTACAGAAAAAGTCAAGATTAAAATTAAAATAATTGTTATTCATGAATATTACCGTGCTTTTAGAAGATTCATTCTTATCTTTTAATAGAGGCGAGTGATCTCGGGTGTTTTTTGAATCATCTGGAAGTGTCTGTAAAAAATACATATTTTATCAAAAAGTGAATGTTCAACCCCTGTAAAAGTAATACACGATCTATAAAAAATACCTACCAGAGCAGGTAAATATAAAGTAGGCACTGATGACCTATATAATCGGCGTCTATTGTTTTTTAAACTTTCAAAGCAATCAGTCGTGAAATGTCTAGAACATACGACACTACACTTTGTTGGAAAAAAATTGTCTCTATGTGTAGCTTTGATCCAAATTTCTTTCTTCTCGATGTCATCGTTGGGAAATCTGCAAATTTTAATGCATACAAAATACACGTTTTTTAAAAAGTCTTGAGGCCCCGATTTCATGATGAACATTGACGTTAGCTAACGCGCGCGCATAAATATTCACATGCTGACGAGCGCTTTCGCCCAAACCCGCCGCGTTGTATCTCCCACCCGCGCAATATTTACAATTTTATGAGGCGGAACCCTAATCTTTCTTCTATAATAAAAGTTGCCTTAGTTACGCCTTATAACGTCAGCTATCTGCCAGTGAAAGTCCCGTCAAAATCGGTCCGGCCATTTCGCAGATTATCCGGAACAAACAGACAGACAAAAATCTTAAAAATTGTTTTTTTTGTTACAAGTACCGTATATACCTACATACTTTCATAATTATGCATTTAGTAAAAAGTACTTATTTTGACATTACAAACAGACACTTCAATTGTATTTACTTGTATGGATTATATCGACATAAACGTCGCGATGCTGCGAACAGCACTATCGAGAAAAAAAGAGACAACTGCTAATTGCCAATCAGTGTACCAGAAAGAGACAGCAACTCGAACATTCCAAAACTTAAAATATTTGATTTTATTTTTAATTTTTAATCAAATTGATTAGAAAACCACTTACCTGTGAAATGTTATCCCATCTTTCGTGTAACTTGAAGTAGTAGTACACTTTCCACACCATTTAATTGCACAACTAGGCATTACTTTTCGTTTTATTTGCTTTAAAAACGGGAGCGCGTGACGTTCCATTGACCTAAGAAAAGTATGGACTGGAAATACCTACGAAAAAAGGGTGCATACCTACAACTCGTATTGTCTCATAAAATGGCTGCCATTGCTAGGGTTGTGTCAATCAAGTAACATCGGTGTTACTATAACGAGTATCGATACTAAATACGAGTTTTACTAGTTATCACGTTTGGATCATACCTAATATTATGTACTTACATAAAGTCCGTTGTAATTGTAACAGAAAAAGATGAGTAGGTTATCTTACCTTCTGTTAAAAAGTTCTGTAAAATTTAAGTGTCTGTTGGTAATGTCAAAATAATAGCTTTTTACTAAACGCTTATCGTCTAAACAATACTTTTAAGAAAAAAAAAATAGGTAGGGGAGGACAGTGTAGGTCTGTCAACATGTATCAGGTACTTAACAAAATAGAAAACAATGTAAAAGCCAATTGTTTTTAAAACTGTAACCGTGGAGTTTCTTGCCGGTTCTTCTCCATAGGAAACAACCAATTGTTACCATACATCTAGCTTCTGACGTTTCATAAGTGTCCATGTAGGTTTATGTGAAATATTTTTATTTTGGGGCTGTAAAGTTTAGTGTGCACCACAGGCCGGACTTAGCGGCTAGCTAGGTCACTCGGACCGAATAAGATGCAGGATTATTTTTGTTAACATCGCAGAATATACGGATATCGTTTCAGCGGAGGAACTAGTTTCGGAAACTATTACAGCAAGTAGGCAACGGTACAACACTATTCCATTATGACATATGTTTGTAAACAAACGAATGAATTAAAAAATATAATAAAAAGGCCTGTTATATGGAAATGAACCCAAATATCAATACTTTAGCCATAAATTCATGATCGCGTTACAATTGTATCATCAAATGTGTAATAGTGTATGTATTAATGTATGAAAACCGGTTACTAACCTGTGCAAAGACAATTGAGGTTGATTTGCATTCTTTCTTGCACCACACTTCACAATACAACACAGAGGCATGTTCAATTTCTATTTTCCAACATTTACATGCAGTTTTAAAAGGTAAAATCCTCGTAATTTTCTCGCAAATCTCAACTTTACAAAAAACAAACAACCATTTGACAGCAAAACTACCACGAAACTCGTCGTATAAGATGGCTGCTACGGCACTTACCTACAACTGTCCCTACGTCACGACAAAATGTTGCCATAATTAGCAACAACTTAAAATATAGTTGTCTCTTTTATCAAATAAGATTATCTCACTAGAAAGAATGAGACATAACGATATTTCAAATTCTGAATCATATTTCACTCATATTTGTATAAGCAAATGTATGTATAGATTATCGCGGCGTCTCCATGTTTATATCTCAATGGTGACGTTCTTACGTAAGCCTACAATCGCTGCGACTGACCAAAATTCCGCCGCATAGACTTGATATAGCGTATGTTTAGTGACCGCGGTAGCCCCCGCACGCGCTCTCCAATGGTTTTGTGATCGGTGGCCGATAACGTATGCCGCTCGGCGCTCACTGTGTCCAAAAACCAAAAACAATTTGCAACCCCCCCATTCCTCATACTTCCCACTCGTACAGTGTTGCTAGCTTACGGAGAGTTCGCTTATTGTAGGGTAAATGAAAATTCATGTTTCAAAATAATGCAATCCGAATAATGTTTTTGTGTCAATATATCACTATTATAGTTATACTGTTAGATAAATATTAATATACTGTTATGCATAAAAAAAACCTTTAGTGAAATAAACACATATTCATTTTTATTATCTATAATATAAAAATGAATCACTGAATGTGTTGCTAAGCGCAAATCTAGAGAACAGGGGGCCTAATTAAAAGCTTTTAGAAGTATTGCTAAAGGCCACTTTAAGCAATACTTCTAAAAGCTACCTATTCATTTCCTGAATCTCCAGCAGATTCATTAGCAATTCTTCTAATTTTCGTTAAATGGTTACACATAATAGTTTAATCACTTACAATTAATTTCATATCAATCATATTTGGTGTAAACATTGGTGGACCATTTTACGAATTTCCATACAAAACTGTCAAACAGATGAATTGCGTGGTATGAATTGCACACAGATCATATTATGAATTGTCAGTATGTGACCATTTTACGATTTTTAATATGATTCATATTGTTATCCTATTATGATTCTGCCAAAGAGGCCTTTTTAGCTGAACCTAATGCAGCTGCTAATTCTTTTTTTAGAATATTCCTTGAAGTACGAGAATGGTTCTTATGGAAAAAAAAATGTATGAAAGTTACTTCACGCGGACGAAGTCGCGGGTAAAAGCTAGTTACAAGTAAAATAAAACGCTGAACCAACTTTGATGAAGACGGTATTAAAATAAAATAATATCTATTCTATTGAAAATCCACATAGATATTACAATGCTGTTATGTCTATATACTAATCTACCTTATTTGGAACAGATCCTTTTCGTAATTTTTTAAAACCACATTTCGTGTCATAAGAACATCATCATCAAAATGTTTCGAGCAAATAACACTGCTTTTACAAGGTTTCCAGATTTCATCTAACCAAGCTAGTCTTAAAATTTTAATCCACTTTGCTCTTATAGTTTCATTAGCGGGGAACCTGAAATACCACTTCTAATGTTAGGAATAGTTTTAACACAAAACATTTTTATAAAAACACTACAATTAAGCATCTGTCAAATAACAGCTGTAATAATTTAATTTATTTAAGTCACTATATTTACACTAAAATATCTCAATAGGCTATATTGCTACACATATATTGTTTCATTAGATTGTACTCAAATAAAAATCTTTAAAACTATTCTGTAAATCGATTAGATGGTAGTTTGAGAAATGATGTTTCAAGATAATGGGCCTTCGCTCTGCCGATTTTGAGCTTAATGTTATTCAAGATTTTGATAGTGAACTGTCACGCTCATTATTCATCGATATCATTTACTATTGAGTTAACGTTTTCGAGCAAGTGTTATTTGATCTCACGTCATTTGATGTCAAGTAGGGAACCCGTCCGATATGCAGTAATATTAAAAGGAATTATAAAATGCATACCTACTAACACTATTTTTTCCCACAAAACTCATTCAGATTTTATAACAAATTATCTATTAACCGATTTTTTTTAATTTTGTTTCCAAATAAGAAGTAAAAATTTCCTTCTGAAAAAATAAATTAAGTACAACATATTTTTTTTTTGATCAGACACTTGTTTTTCCAAATCACTTTACGCATTGGCCAATAAAAGAAGGACAATAAAAGAATAAATTCTGTTGCCGCTGCACAGCGTGCGGTCAGTTTTACATAGGTACGCGCCGCTTCCAAGACAGTTGTCACGGCGCTAACTATCAAGCTAGACATAGAACGACGGCTCACAAGTTTGTTTACAATATTATTATGTAAACAACAAGTTAAAACATATTATAATAATAAATTAACAAGGCCCATGAAAGAATAAACACATACCGTTCTTTCCTTCTTCCTATTATCCAACAGCAGAGCCAACAAAATGAGGAACTCATCGTTGTCTTCCTCCTCCAGCATCAACAATTGTATAATCTTAGTTAATTTGTCCGTCATTACGTACGAAACGTTAGCACTAGCACAACACAACACAGTAACACACACAACCGTTCCTGATCCTGATAACACAAGCTTGCGACTTGCGACAAGACTGACAGCTGTCAGTGTCACAGCTGACGTTTTACCTGACTGACGTCTAATCGAGCGAAGCTGTCACTTTATCATGGTCAGCTGCACAGATATAGACATAAGACATAGATAACGCAAGTATCACGATCTGTATGAAAATGAAAACCAAGCGTGCCATTTTTTGACTACCTACTATGACGTCACAAGCGCTATTTAGTGATGGGAAAATCAAATCGATTTGAAGATTAGCCGCGTGCGGCACCCGTCTCGCCCCACACGCCGCCTAGCGCCAGCGCTCACCCAGCCCAGCAGTACGTTGAAAGTGTTCGTAGGGAGAGGATGCGTGCTCGAGCGCTCGCGTTCCGTCAACGTGCTAGTTTTTGGATACATTTGCCATAATTTCAAATATTCGATTGAAACACCTTATATTCAATTTAATTCTAGTGTTTACAAAAAGCAATGTGATTCTACCCTTTTTCATCTCTTTCTCTCACTCAAAGATTTGCTGGGTGAAAACTCAATTTTGAATAAAGTTCGCCTTTGTATATACCTTTTCTCAATTACTGTACATACGAATAATAGTACCGTGAAAAAATCTCACCGTGAAAACTCAAGTGAAGTGAGCTTGATGTGAGTTATCAAGCTCACTTCACTTGAGTTTTCACGGTGAGATTTGCACAGAATCGACCGGCTGCAGTTCTCGGCATTTCGTTTCCGAGATATAAGAAGTTTTGTAAAGTTGGGTGAATTGCATTTCGCGATTTTAATAATTGTTATTATTATATGCTCAATTTCATTTAGTATTTTTTTTTCGACAGCTTCAAAAGTCTGATAAAAAAAAATATGTGCCAGTTTTTTACTATTTTGTCAATCCTTACTATCAAATTGACTATTCTAGATATCGAATTTAGTCTTAACTCAATACCCCATTACCGGACCCTATTTGCTTGGACGCCCACAATTACGTTACAAGTTATAAGCTATTGACTTACCACAGTTTGTGAAGGTGCAACATTTTGTGAAGATGTTCCAGGCCTGACATCTACGTTGAAGTTTGCGTTGTTATAGTCCAGCCCCTGAAACAAAATTTTCTTTTAATCAACGCCAAACTCAAACCTATATGAATAGGTACAGATGCCAGCAGGTCAAGCTACCCGAAACTGTCAAAATTATCCAATCAACCTTGAACCTTAATACTTGAGCGATAAAGTTGAAAATCTATTAAAGAAATTTGACAGATTGTAGTAGCTTGATGTGCTGGCGTCTGTACATAATAAACTAATGATAATTGATTTTATTTCTGTAAGTAGCTTTGTATGTTGTACATACAGACGCCAGCACAGCGGAGTCGTTCCGCCCATGCTAAGTTAGTGGATACAGCTTTGAATGAAACGCACCGGATCATCACTGGTTGCCTAAAACCGACCCCGGTACCAATGCCATAGCGTGGGTATCGGCTGCCCGGGGCGGAAGACAATTTTGCCGCCCTCTTAATTAGGTATTTCAATTGAATGTATACTATACATTAATTCTAGAGAAATTTTCGGCAAGAACAGTCAACATAATTTTGCAATAGACAGGTTAGAATTTAAATAAAAAAGTTTATTTGTTTTACAATCACGTTTATTACCCCGCAAGTCAGTATAGATGGTGTTGCCATTCGACCTGCCGCCATTTCATCCATTCAGTGTTAATTCTGTGCTTAACCGTCCGATCTACTTCACCATCGCTTTGCACGAGTGAACCGAGATACCGAATGTCTGAGCAGACTGGGAGAAGCGCGTTACTCGTGTGTTAATTAATTAATATCGCCATTCTAGCGGTACGATAAACATGATACAAATTACATTTTTAAATATTAGAATATATATCATCATCTGCATAGCCTTTTGCCCTTTTCCAACTATGTTGGGGTCGGCTTCCAGTCTACCCGGATGCAGCTGAATACCAGTATTTAGTAATAGAATAGGTACCTATAAAAATTGAAAACATTTAAGTACTTAAAAATCTTATAACTAAACTAAAAACAAATATGTATATGAGTTTATGGAAAAATAATAAAAATAAAGTTCAGGTTCGTAGGTATGCCTGATTAGGGATTGCTCTATTTGAATAAGAGAAAATAGTCAATATCGATAAAATTGATTATATAAAAAAATACTCAATAAAAACATTAATGTTTAATAAAACTCAAATGCATTTCGCACTAGCTTAATCATGTGTGCCGGATCTAAAAAGACCGCTATTTTAGAAGTATTGCAGGGATTTTTAAAGGAAGAGTTTATTTGATCAACATCAAATGAACAGCCTAATCTGTTAGCCATATTAATATTTGTTGGATAACCGTCAAATGTAATTAATGGCTTTGACGTTTACACCAGCCTCTTCTACAAAATGGATTGCCTCTGTTAGAAGAGCAGGCTTTGATTCTGCATTATGCCATTTATCAAAAAATATCCTTTTGGAATTTTCCAGGATGCATTTATTGGCACCAACAAGAAAACAAGTGCTTCTTTGGCTTCGTCTTGACAATCCGTTTGTAAACTGGCGCCAAAACTCACGTGGCCATATTACCTTCTGCCTTGGGGATGATATTCGACACTACTTCTGATTGCCATTTCGTCGAATATTTTAGTGGCGTAAATTTTGTTCTTCTTTCATTTTGATAGTATCTATTGCCTCCTTTGTAAATCCTGTTTTACCATCAATATATTGATACCAACTTCTTATAGTAGGTACTTGTAGCAGGTAAACATGTGCTGAAAGTTTGTCTAACGAAATTATACGCTTTCGATGAATAAAAATGCAATGTTAAGGAAAACGCAGTTACATAAATTGAACCCATGGACTCATCATCGAAACAAATTTAACTTACGAGGGCGATATTGTGATGCGAAGGCCCGGGTTCATTAGTATTAGAGTCCGTCATAATATTTGAAGCCTGTAAAGATTGAATATTTCTTATATTCACGATTTGACTTTTCCAATTGGACGTAGTTACACAAAAAGGATCCAATCCACGTGAAGGTAGTTTTGAGTTATAGGCCAATGAAGTTACATAATAATAATAATAATAATAATAATCTTTATTACTAGAATGGGTACATTAGATCTCCTTAAAAAACAAACAAATTAGGTCTTATGTAATGTGCATGTCAAAGGAGTGCTTTGGCACTCGTACTAGGATTACCCTGTATCACGAATGCCATCACCTTCCTCCGGACCAACTAGGATAGTTCTTAAACAATTGAATTTTGAATAATTTCTAAACAAAATAAAATAAAATAAAAATTAACTTATAATTTAAAAACCAAATTTAAAAATAAAAAGTATGTGTGTTGAGGTGTGTGTGTGCGTGTATGTGTGGGGGTGTGTGTGTGAGTGTGTGTGTGTGGTAATGTGTTTCCAAACTCCAGAAGGTATGAGTGAGTATGCGTTGGTGAAATAATCAGTTAACCCACTAATTGTATAAGTCTCTCAGATTCTTCGTAGGTGAGACCCTTCAGCCAGTCACTAACAGCGTTCCTGCATTGCCGTCTGGTAAGAGAGCAAATATTTAGAACAGCATTGACTTTATTGTAAACCCGTGAACCCAGTATCCAATAATGCCGCTGGGCAAGAGCTGTTCTGTGTCTCTCCGTGCTACACAGTCTCGTTCTTTTGCGCTTGCCTTCTCGTAGCCGTAGGGAGTGTGGTATAGTGGCATGTTTGCGTAATGTTATTTGGAGCACAAAGAGTTTTCTAACAGTTAATACCTCACACTCTTTATAGAGAAGTGCGGTAGGATACCTGAAGGGTTTCCTGGTCATGACTTTAAGAACCGCTCTTTGCGCTCTCTCAATTCCTAACATACTGACAGCAAAGGTGCCACCCCAGACAGAGATACAGTAGCTAAGCAGAGATTGAGCAAGCGCAAAGTAAACTGTTTTCAGTGTTTTAAGATCTGCCACTGATCTGAGTTTCTTGAACACAAAAATAAGCTTACGAATACGGGGGACGAGTTCATCAATGTGCCTTTTCCAGTTTAGCAGACAATCAACCTGGACTCCAAGGTATTTTATATTTGAGGTCCTCTTGATATGGAGGCAGTCACAGTAGGCGTTTGCAGAGTCGCAGCAATGCGCCTGAATTTTATACGTCTCTGGATGTGGTTGGCTTTTTTGCGAAAGGGAAAAAGTTATGAATGCTGTTTTGTCTAGATTAAGTGTTAAGAGATTGCCAGATAGCCAATTCATAACAATTCTAAATGTGTCTTCTGCATAAACTTTAGCCTGCTCCCAGTTCGGACCATCGATGAGCAGTGCTGTGTCATCGGCATATGACAAGACTTTAGTATGAGGTAGGGCTAACGTGCATAAATTGTTAATATAAATTAAGAACAATGTTGGACCCAGCACGCTGCCCTGGGGCACACCGTAACTGACAAACTGCTCATTGCTAACGAGAGTACCAATCTTAACAGACTGGCTGCGTTCCTCTAGATAGTTACGGAAAATATCGAGAGCAATTCCTCTTATACCTATGGATTCTAGTCTATCGACAAGGATGGGCACCGAGACAGTGTCAAAGGCCTTAGACAAATCAAGAAACAAGCCAATGCATTTGTTGCCACAATCTAGTGTCTTACTGATATGCTCTGTCAGATCAATAATTGCATCTTCAGTCGACTTACCACGTCTAAATCCAAATTGATTTTGTGCTAAAACCTTATTTGTGTTCAGAAAGTCAACCAGACGTGCATTAAGTACTTTCTCTATAACTTTAGAAATTATGGTCAATACTGAAATCGGTCTGTAGTTTGTGACACTGCCTCTATCCCCACTCTTGAAGATAGGATGCACAAGAGCTCTTTTGAATACCCTAGGAAATTTACCATGCAAAAAGTTGTAACACAGTTTAGTCGAACATTTGATATGTTTAGATCATATGTGTTGTGATGATTATTTAGCAAATTTTTCGTATTTAATTTCGTATTAAGTTTTGTAGTAAAAGTAATACAATTTTATAGAGATACTGTGGAAAAAGTCGATCTGAATCCTTTTTGCTAAATAAATAAGTGTAAGGGTGCTGCTCAACATACATTCATCAATAACGATCCACATAATGTTTTAGTAACTTATTCAATAAAAATCAATGTATAATAATAGTTTTTTTTATTAAATATTAATAATTATTAACAAACTTAATGCTAACAGAGTATTTTTGGCTTTGAAACTTGCTAGTTTCGTATGAAAACTATCAATAAAAAGAGATCAAAATCTGTTGTCACTTTACCACTTTTGCTGTAAGAAAGTGCAGACTTTGAGTATGTATACTTAAAGGAAAACCATTCCCATATCAGCCGTAGGACGTCCACTGCTGAACATAGGCCACCCCGATAGATTTCCAATAGGACCTGTTGAAAGCGGCCTGCCCACTGCCACTTCAACTTGCTAATTCGCTGAGCTATGTCGGCAACTTTGGTTCGTCTACGAATCTCCTTATTTATGATTCGATCACGCAGAGAGACTCCGAGCACAGTCCTTTCCGTAGCTCGTTGGGCTATCTTGAGCTTACTAATGAGGCCCATAGTAAGAGACCAAGTTTCAGTGCCATAAGTCATCCTTGGTAACACGCATTGGTTAAAAACTTTCGACTTGAGGCACTGAGGTAACTCGATTGACTTTCCCAACAGGTGAAGTGAGTGGTGAGTAGAAATATTTTATCTACATTCCCTTATAGTTAGCTATAGACACTCGCCATAGTTATATATATTGGCCTCCTTATAGATTTCCAATAGGACCGGTTGGAAGCGACTTGCATATCCAGCGCGATCCTGTGGTCTTCATCGGATCGTCTGTCCACCTTGTAGGTGGAAATCCTTCGTTGCGCTTATCACTGCGTGGTCTGCATTCGAGAACTTTACGGCCCCAGTTCTGCGTGCTGTGTGGCCTGCCCACTGCCACTTCAACTTGCTAATTCGCTGGGCTATGTCGGCAACTTTGGTTCGTCTACGAATCTCCTTATTTATGATTCGATCACGCAGAGAGACTCCGAGCACAGTCCTCTCCATAGCTCGTTGGGCTATCTTGAGCTTACTAATGAGGCCCATAGTAAGAGACAAAGTTTCAGTGCCATAAGTCGAAAGTTTTTAACCAATGCGTGTTACCAAGGATGACTTATGGCACTGAAACTTGGTCTCTTACTATGGGCCTCATTAGTAAGCTCAAGATAGCCCAACGAGCTACGGAAAGGACTGTGCTCGGAGTCTCTCTGCATGATCGAATCATAAATAAGGAGATTCGTAGACGAACCAAAGTTGCCGACATAGCTCAGCGAATTAGCAAGTTGAAGTGGCAGTGGGCAGGCCGCTTTCAACAGGTCCTATTGGAAATCTATAGGGGAGGCCTATGTTCAGCAGTGGACGTCCTACGGCTGATATGGGAATGGTTTTCCTTTAAGTATACATACTCAAAGTCTGCACTTTCTTACAGCAAAAGTGGTAAAGTGACAACAGATTTTGATCTCTTTTTGTTGATAGTTTTCATACGAAACTAGCAAGTTTCAAAGCCAAAAATATTAACTCACTTCTCTTCATTTTTACGTTCAACAATAATTAGATAAGTACATAAGCGACGTGCGTGAGCATTGAACACCAAGGAGTATGTAATTCCATTGAACACAGATTATAAAGTTTTTTGTTTCGTTTGTTCGGAAACTTTAACATTTATTTCCAACAACTAAAAGTTTCAGCAAATTGTAAAATAAAATCATGGATCTCTTTTGTAATTTGTTTACATTGAAATAATAATAGTTAAAAAGGCGCCAATTCTTTTGGTACATTGTTGAATGTAACGAAATACTTATAAAATAGGATCTAAGCCGTTTGGATCCTTTTTGATATTTAGGTATACTGGTTAATGAGACATTTATTTTTAGCAAAAAGGATTCAAGTAATCTGGACCCTTTCTGATATTTGAGTGTGTATATAAACTGTATTTCTCAAAAAAAATCCAAACAGTGTGGGGCGTTTTTGTGATTTTCCTAAAACACTTATTCCATAGAGTTACCATTTCTCAAGAATGATTCAAGCGCTTTGGATTCGTTTTGATGAAAAATATCTGATGCAGCCCATAGATGTGGCTTGGTATCTGGTAGTTGTGGATACGTTTAAAATTGTGTTTTTTCACTTGGGTGTTTTTTGACATTAAAGATATCACCCCAAGGATGCGTTTGGTATATATAACTCAATTTCGGGGAAAGTGTGGATTGGATCCTTTTTGCGTAACTACGTCCAATTATATAGACATTATATCAATAAAAACAAAACTTACCAAAATAGGCAAATCATCGTTGGTATAAATGAGTCACCGAAATGTAGGTTTATTCCGAACCTGAGTATGTACGCACATAACTTCCGATCATTTGCTTCCGATCGACTGCACCAGCACCAAATTGGATAATTCTTTTTTTTTGTGTTTGCTAGTGTCAGGACAAGGTTTGTATAGAAGGAAATTAAAAGAAAAAAAATATAGGTTAAGGTAAGACGATCAGTCAGCTAGTATAACATAAATATTATTAATATTATTATACTTAGAGCATTTATTGCAAATAATTCTCACTCTCTGCCAATTTTCTAAGACAAAAAACATCTGACCTAATCTGCATTCGCCACTTATTTGCCAAAAATGTAAACAAATATAAGTTTATGGAAAAACAACTTTAAATCCTACACAATAAAGTTCAGTTTACGCTACAACTTCAAACATTTTTGTAACTTTTTCAATAGTGCTAGTCACTCTGAATTTAACTTAATTACTAATGTAATAAAGTAGATATTAACATCAATTTGAAACATAAGTCTTTACCTTTAATCGCAAGTTAGTGCTGTCATTAATAATATACATAACTCCGCGTATGTGTGTAGTTCTTGATTGAGGCCTGGCCTGATCATTATGATCACTGGCCTGATGATCATGATCACCAATATCTGGCTGTATCACTGGTTCTTGAGCTATTTTTTCTTGATGAGTGTATTCCTGTAAGAATTCTGCAGTTTCGTCGTCACTTAGCCCCATTCGCTGAGCAATCCTATGCCGTGTCCAGTAAACCCCACGTTGAAAGCACGCTCGACAAATTTTATCCAGCTCATCAATCTGTAAAATAAAGGTTCAATTGCAATTTTGGGAAGCAAAAGTCCAAACTCAAGGTATGCCAACGTCTCATAGCGGCTTGGAGAGTACGATTGTCGCAACCCAGTGCTGGGCACGCCACAAATGCGGCAATAAGTCCCCGTCTTTGAGGAGTGGCAAGAGAGGCTTCACGGCGCCCTCACCTTCAGCCTGACACAGGTCCTCACCGGACACGGTTGTTTCGAGAGGTTCTAGTTCAGGATAAAGCGTTGTGTTCCACGTGCGCCTCAAAGAGATGTCAGCACGAACACGAACTGACGGGGTAGCTAGGACCGATGCCTGGCAGGGCCGCGGGTTGTTCGGAAGAGATACCGTGGCTCCTGGCACCACAGGCAACTGAAGGAACACGGGTGGGTTTTAGTCAGTAAAAGTCTGACACGCCCTTCAGCTCAGCCCAGAGCGGGAGAGGTCATTTGATGATTTCCCATCCAAAAAAAAAAGGTATGCCAACGTGCAATGGAGCGCAGTATTCTAGGCGTCAAATTGACAGACCATATTCGCGACACCACACTGCGCTCCGAAACACAGATTACTGACGTCGCTCAAAAAGCCGCTAAGTTGAAGTCGGACTGGGCTGGCCACGTCTGCCGTATGCCCAATAAGCTGTGGGCTAAAATAACCACAACGTGGAGCCCTGACACAGCTAGAAGGCGTCGCTGCAGACCCCGTAGAAGATGGCGGGATGAGCTGGACAAAACAAACGACCAGTGGTCTAGTTTAGCCCTGGATCGAAAGAGCTGGAAGTCATGGCGAAAGCCATTTGCCCAGCTGTGGGATGGTGCAGGCTAACAGTAACAGTGTTACCAGATAAAAAATAACATTAATAAGTACCTAAAGAATTGCCTAAGATCTATTTAAATTCATGTTGCCAATTGATGTTAATTCCGTTTAAGCAAATATCAACTCTTTGCACTGTAAATAAAATTAATTTCAGAGTGAATAGCACTATTGAAAAAGTTATAAAAATGTTTATAAATGATATATTTTCTGTAAGTAGGTTGTATAAGCACTTTTACACGTCAATCATATTTTTTTTTAACAAGATGTGGTCGGCGTTTCCTATGTGACTACTCTGAGAAGAAAGGCCGTTAACAAACTCAGAGGCAACAGTTTGAAGTTGCAGTGTAAACTGAACTTCATTGTGTAGGAATTAAAGTTATTTTTCCATAAACTCATATTTGTTTACATGTTTGGCAACCAAAACGCGAACGCAGATTAAGTGGACTGCTAATAGGCTGATGATGATGATGAAGTAAAGAGTAAAGAGTCAAAAGGAAAAATACCTTTAATTCCTACACAATAAAGTTCAGTTTGCCTACACTGCAATTTCAAACATTTTTGTAAGTTACTTTTTCAATATAAGTCACTCTGAAATAAACTTAATTAACATTTATTAAAGTTCATATTTGTTTAATTTAAAATAGGTAACAAGAATTTGAAAAATAAATTTGAATAGACTTTCGGTAATAACAATACGCGCGAAACACACTAACAACAGTAGGAATAATAATAATAATATGTATGTACCTATTTACAAAAAAAAAAAAATTGTATATAAGTAGTTTATCAGCCATCTTGTTACCATAACACAAGCATTAGGTTGCTCAGCTTGGGACAAATGGTGCTGACTGCTGTGTGAAATGTCCAGGGCTATTATTATTATAATACCTTTCATTTTGACAGTACAACAACATTCATTGCGTTATTTACCTACGTTGTTGAGCAAACTATTTTTTTGAACATATGAAGCAATGGTTTAGCAATATCTTTCAAAATTATTCATATTGTACCTAAGTGATAGTGTGTTACGCACTTAGGGCGACGGTCTGCCTTATCCTATAGTAAACTGCAGGTCTGTGTCGGCATCAACTTGGTATAGGTAGGTACAGACGCCAGCAGGTCAAGCTACCCGAAACTGTCAAATTTTCCCAATCAACCTTGAACCTTAATGCTTCTACGATAAAGTTGAAAATCTATTAAAGAATTTTGACAGATTGTAGTAGCTTGATGTGCTGGCGTCTGTACATAAATTATTCTGACTCATAGCGGTATTCTTTTTTTAAAGCATTATTTGTATTACTAACTGCGCCCCGCGGTTGCACCCGCATAAGTTTCGATCCCGTGGGAATATCAGGATAAAAAGTATCCTATATGTTAATCCTGATTATAAACCATTTGTGTGCCAAATTTCATCCAAATCCGTTCAATAGTTTTGGCGTGAAAGGGTAACAAACAAACATCCATCCATCCATACAAACTTTCACGTTTATAATATTAGTAGGAAGTAGGAATGATGTAGATAGGTACGGTCACCAAAGGAGATAAGTAACCAAGGTCGTTGGATATAGTTGAAGTTTAGTAAGAACTGATAATTAATTTAATTAATAGAAAACAAACAGTTCATTTATCAATCTAAATTTTATTCGAAAACGTCGGTTTCTTACTAAACTTCAACACTATATCCGACGACCCTGCATACTTATCTCTTTTGTTGACTGTACCTTTTTGGGTACGTATTGCGTACGATATTATGCGTGTTACGCATGCGGGTACAGAAACATACAACGGTGAGGTAAACCAATTTAAGGAACTTTTATACATAGGAATTTTAAGTTTTAGCTTTATGAACTTCAGTAACATATCCATTTGACATTTTAAGCTTTCGATATTTTGAATATAAGTGAAACATTCATTAGGTATTTAGATTTTAGGGGTTTTGAACGTAGGTTATTTTACGTTAGTTCTTTTAATTTTAGATATTGCAATACGTACCCACCTTTTTATAAGTTAAAGAAATTTTTTAATCTATTCTGAAAAGTTAGTCAGATGTAGGGTAGGCGATGAAAACCAAGTATATCTTTAAGGAACCTCTTCACGTTGAGCTAGAGAAATTAAGGTTTCATTCAATATTGGCCAGAAAAGGGCCCATTCGGTACTTACCTACTTTTTTTCCGTTAGCCTACATTGTCCCACTGGCAAAGGCCTCCCCAATATTCTTCCACACTTCCTTGTGCTGTGCCTAAATACGTAATTAAAAAAAGTTGTTGCATAAATAAGTAAAAAAAATACTAACCTCAGTGAATCTGCCGATGTGTTCGATATATTCCAAAATAAAAGGGTGTTTATCGATAAAATCAGCTGTCAACAGAAATGACCTTCTAAAAATTAAATCGCCATAGCGGTTTGTACTTCTCCGGCAAATAATACATGGTCTTGACATTGTAGCCAATACAGAACATATAAAAGAGTTTTAAACACATTGACATAATTAAAAGGAGGGAGATATGTGACGCGCTCACATCGCAACCACTAAACATGGGCTCGGCCTCCTTTTTAGTTACTATACTCTATCATCTATGGGCTCGGCGCACGACTAGTATGCACCGAAACTCAGGGTTGCCAACGCAATAGGTACATACTACGTTTAGGTGCAAAATGTAATTTCAAATAGTTCTAGATTTCTATACACCGTTATATTTTTTTAAGTACCTACTCCTCACTATCAACAACTTTTAGTACGGGACCAACACTGAAATCGTGAAAAAAAAATCAGTTGATCCATAGATTTATGTTCGAATAACTCGACATAATGTAGGTATAGATCAAAGAAATAACTCCTACCCACCAGAATCATTTTATTTTGTAAGTAGGTTTGTACAAACACTTTTACACATCATATTTTATGTTTAAAACTAGATGAGGTCGGCGTTTCCTATCTGACTATAGTTTGAGAAGAAAGGCTGAAACTAACTCAGAGGTCACAGTCTCTTTTAAAGTCCGGACATAATCTTAGTCAGATCATATGAAGACCATGTGGATCGATATCTGAGATGGTCTTTTGAGGAAAGAACCACACAGATTGAGAGGACCTGTCCAGTCAGTGCACGCATTTGTCAGTCGTGTAGCTCAACTCAAAACTTAAGGAGCTCAACGATTCGACGAACGATACCAAAGTACCTTCGTTAGGTGTAAAGTTGGTAGACTTCCATCATTCAATATCTTTCTCCCATTCACTAATTCGTAGCGGAAGCAGTTCTCGTCAAAATGCAAGGAACACAACGTTGTGCGTAAGTATTCCTTTATAGGCATTGCTCTTTCCCAGAATATTGAGCCATTTCTGCTTCAGTTCATTGTCAGATGGAAATCTGTAACATTATTTCAATACTTATAGTAAAATCACGATACATGTGACTTATACCCTGTCCATTAGGTAAACCGTTCTTTTGACAGATGGAACTAGTAATTGCAGCAACACACAATACATTGATTGATACCTACACGTACGGTATTATAATGTCTGAAGAAACCATAAATAAGATAACGCAATAAGACAAGGCGGTTTATATATTTATTTTATTACGCATTTTAAAGTTAACGTTGCGTTGTTACGTAAAAGTTAACTTTACGTTCTACGACAGCTGTCAAAAAACGGTTAGCCTAAATGGACAGGGTATAAGTAGGTAGTCCATTAATAAATTATAGGTACTACTTAAGTCACACGTATCGTATACTCGTGTATGTTTCGCAGCTAACCAGTTAAATTAGCCGTTTAGTCAACCGCCTGGCCTTTGGAAGTAGTGCTCGCCTCGCTTAAATTCGCTCTCTCGGCTAGCACGAGGTTGATCACCAGTTCTAACCTAACCCATTTGGTCGGGGGCTCGGGGTGCCGTGGCTTAGTTACTGCGACCAATTCGGCTCGCACGTGATTTGTTACAGTTCTAACCTAAACTATAATTTATTGAATATCATTCAGGCCGTTAGTTGAACGACCGCCGTTTAGTTAAAAGGCTAGGCGGTTAACTAAACGGCTAATTAATAGTTGGCTGCGATATATACATATACTCGTGCTCGTGTGACCTAAACCCGCACTTAAGTCACTTTTCTGTGGAAAAATGGACTACTTACTTAAGTCACAAAAAATCGTCACTTAAGTGCGGGTTTATGTCACACAGTGCTATAAAATAAATAAATTAGGTACATTGACTTTCATTGTGGAATATATTACCACCGGCAGAATCATTTTGAAGGATATTGCTAATCCATTGCTTCATATGTTCGAAAAATTTGTCTGCTCAACACGTAAATAACGCAATGAATGTTGTTGAACTGTCAAAATGAAACCGATTCCGATTAATCGTGTCAGTCGTGTCGTGTCAATCGCAATCAGAATCATTTTCAAGGATATTGCTAATCCATTGCTTCATTTATGTTCGAAAATTGTCTGCCCAACAACGTAAATAACGCAATGAATGTTTCTGAACTGTCAAAATGAAAGTAATTGCTATTGATAATGTGTTAGGTACGCAATTACCCCGCGAGATAAAAAGGATAAAAGTATGTGTCAATCCGTCCGTGTGCCAAATTTCATACAAATCCGTTCAGCCATTCTTGTTGATTGAGTAACTAACATCCCAACAGTAGGTACCTACCTGTAGTACTTATATTAGGCTATATGAATATAGACTTAATTGCTAATGCATTTCGTATGAGGGGTGTCGCGGACCTTTAGAAGATTATGATCCGCGAATGTAAATATAATAATAATCAGACATAGCAACATTACAACAATAACTTTATGCAATGGCAACATCGATAGAACCTGTCAAATCAGTCCGACCCGGTAAGAACCAGTATTTTTAATGTCGATGTTTTAACTGAGTGTTTTAACTAGTCAAAAGCCGTGTCTATGATAGTGAGTTTGTATCGGGGTTGGAGCCGGCGGCATCCCTGTATTGAAAGCTGAGTATCTAATGTTTAAGATCAATAATTAATCTCTCTAAGTACTTACTATGTTATTCACTGAACCCATAGTTCAATGAAATGCTGAATGATGATTCCATGCAAACCAATGAGGTTGGCAAAATGTGTATGTTGTAGTTGTACATGAAAGACTAAAGCTTCTTGAGATCTCAATTAGTATTAGAATGATGAATGAGACGGTATGAAGGGCCAGAGAGTGTCCACCGTCTCGAAAGGGTATGCTTGACCTTAAAGCCTATACTAGTGAGACGGTATGAAGGGCCAGAGAGTGCCCACCGTCTCGCCCCTTGGAAGTGAGCTTCCAGGGGGGGAACCCATACCGGGTTCCATCTGTTGAGTAGTGTAATAATAAAAGGTATGCTTGACCTTAAAGCCTATACTAGTGAGACGGTATGAAGGGCCAGAGAGTGCCCACCGTCTCGCCCCTTGGAAGTGAGCTTCCAGGGGGGAACCCATACCGGGTTCCATCTGTTGAGTAGTGTAATAATAAAAGGTATGCTTGACCTTAAAGCCTATACTAGTGAGACGGTATGAAGGGCCAGAGAGTGCCCACCGTCTCGCCCCTTGGAAGTGAGCTTCCAGGGGGGGAACCCATACCGGGTTCCAGCTGTTGAGTAATGTAATAATAAAACCTAATATTTGACATATGGTTTCAGTAAATACCAATAGCTTGATGCTCAAAATATCGAAGTGTCAGTGTCATCGATAATATCTATCTACAGATGGTGAAAGTGGCCCCTGCTCTCAAGTCTTATTGATCTGCATTCCATGCTCTATCTCCATAAAGAATTAACAAGCGAAGCAGATAAACTACAAAGGTAAAAATCACCTACTATTTCTTATCATTCGCTACGTCTGCCTAAGTTACACCCCTCAGAAGAGATCCACATAATAATCTAGTATTACATGATTCTGTTAAATGGTAGAGTCTTAACATATGCGGGCAGACCTCGCGACATGGTGGAGATGCTGGGATTTGAAACTGGTTTCATGAATATTATGAGTGCCAAGAGAGCCTAATGCAGGCATGGCAGCAGTACCATGACCAGGAGTAAGAGAGAAATGAATTGACAATTTATCACCAACAGTGGAGAGTAGCAATTATCATTTAGATAATTATTTAAAGCTTTATAAACCACACTAGAAGTTGTGAATAAAGATTTAGTTGCAGTATGCACTAATGTAAACAGAGCACACGGGATGGAGCAGAGGCCACCGACACCACGACGAATTATAGATCTATCATGTTTTAATTATTTTACCATAAAATTGTAAAGTTTAATAACATTTGTTTGTAACTGAAGTTTTCCGAATGAATCGCTAGATGGCACTAGTTGCCTGAATGTGTAATTATTGTTCAAAAGAAAACGTTGCAATTACGCAAGTTGCGTAATTAAACAATTATATCATTTTATTCAGTTACATTGAATCGTAACATGTCATTTACTCAATGCCTTCTTTAAGAAGGATTGTCGTGATCCGGCCGGAAGTTCGTCCATTCCGTAAGCATTTTACTGTCAAATAACAAAATTGACGCGTCAATTTTAGAATGAAAATTCTACCCTGAAATCATCTGAATTTGAATTAAATAAAATTTAATTAAGTTCTTTTTTGTTTAGACAAAGTTACCATTCAGTTAGGAATAATGTAAGAAATAATTAAGAGTATTTCAGCTGACGTATTAGTCCCGACGGATGTACGACAATGAATCGAGTTTTGCATTATTCCTAATACGCTTGCTTAAATCGATTGTGGTTCCGATTAATTTAGGTTTGTCTTTAACGCTCGATTAACGTGAACTTGATGTCTAATGTATCTGACATAAAATTAGGAGCGAGATAATGTTTAATTTTAAGTCTGGAATTTTAATCTAATCGATAAATGATAAATCTATTTTGGAAAGGAAAATCGATTGTCGTTACGATTTATACGGTTTACTATCACCCCACTAATATCGGCAACACTATTATTATACTCTATGGTCGGAAAAGTTTTACTTGTGTTGTGACGCATGGAACGGATTATTTACCCGCGAGGAAAGTTTGAATGAATACCTTGCCTTGCTGCTGAAATATTGTCATCTGTCGTAAAACCAAAGAGGACTCACCGACCCAAAAAAGTTAGAATCTATTGGTAAGTTATTGATATGAATATATGTAATTTGAACGATTGAACTTACTGTTGAGTGAATTGTAAACTCGATCTGAATAAATAATCATAGTCATAGCGATTTGTTTCGTCATCTATGATCGTATCCTAATAAAAACCAAATGGCCCATGAGAATTGCCATATTGTTTTTGTAAAAAACATAAGGATTGATGTGATAATCGGGGATTTACAGAAAACACCTCGACCAACTTGGGCTATTATTTTACGACCTATTACCTATCGGAAAGGATAGCTCTGAGTACGATCCGCTGCGTAGACGAAACTACGGATACCTACCTACCTACACTACTACGAGGTAAATAGACTTTTATTATGATTGGTACCTAGATGAAACCATACCCTATAAATTTTTATGCCATGAGCGTGCATACAAATTACAAAGAAATAAGTTTCTTCAAATAAAGATTACCCATTCACTTACTTGCCTTTAGTAACTGACACTGGCAGAAATCTGATGATTTAATTATTTGAAAGTTCAGCGAGCACCAAGCACCCAAATGAGATTGTTAATATGACTAATGCATAAATAATATTACACCTCACATAACAGGGGGGTAAGATCAATACTAAAAGTTAGATATATCACAAGAGAATATTTAGTTAAAATGTAGAATATCTATATCTTTTAAAAGTAAATGTTTCTTACTTGAAAACAAAAGAGGTAGCAAGTACCTACTAGTAATTATTGAGTACTTACCTATAAATAAATACTTGCCAAACTCAGATTTGAAGAACTTTTAACAAACTAAAAGTAAATAATAGTGATAAGTAGGTACACTGATAGAATTTCACAAACATCTGAATAGAGACTATTACAAATGAGGTAATGACATCAAATCACAATGTTTGGCTTTAATTTATTTCATAAACTCATACACTTCTAGAGTAAGTTTATGAGAAAAGGGGAATTCTCTTATTATTGTTTGTTGTGTAATAAAACAATAATTCAAAAAAAACGATTATGCAGTGCATTTTAGTAAACAGCAGGGGTGTGATGCAATTTTCGGTTACAGGAACTGTGCAAATATGAAAGAATTATTGTTGCACCGCTTGCAACTATTAGCAAATCAAATCGCACATCAGTCTAGCTTATCCTCCAGCCTCTCTATACATAATGATGAGACAAGATATGACGCAGAAATTATAAAGGTTAAACTCGAATCGTCGTTAAAGAGATTTAACGAAGACCTCACTAACTACTTTCGTATGATTGATATACCTTCCACTGACGACATAGGGAAAATGAGCGAAGTTCAACTTGAAGCTGAACAGAACCTCGCCGAATTGAATGTGAAAATTAAAATGTTTTCTTCTCGAAACAATATAGTCGAACAGGGGGCCACCCAAGCCAGCAGCATTTCTAGCCGCCTGCCAAAACTAAACCTACCTGAGTTCGACGGGGACGTATTGAACTGGCATCAATTTTGGGACCAGTTCAGTTCTAACATCGACGCCAGAAACATCACTGATGTCGATAAGTTACTGTACCTAAAAGCATCTGTAAAAGGGGAGGCCAAGCAGGTTATTGACGGTTTTGACACTACTAACGCCAACTACCAGATTGCTTTGAGGACATTGAAAGAAAGATATGGGAAGACTTGCCATTTAGTCGACGCTCATTACTCTGCGTTAACTAGAGTAAAAACTGTTGATAAAACAACAAATGAGTGCAGGAAAGTACTAAACAACATAGAACGACATTTAAGAGTCCTAGAGTCACTTGGTGAAGATATAAACCATAATCATCTGAGACATCTAATTTTCGAAAAATTTCCCGAAGACCTAATTTATGAACTTAAGATGAAATCGACTGAGAACTCTATTCAAGAGCTGAGGAAACTTTTGGAAATCATCATTACTGCTCGTGAAGATGCTAGTCGAATAACACAAGAACGAAACCCGAAGGTAATTGAGAATTACACTGTGGAAACGCTGCATGTTACACAAGAGAACAGGAGACATCCCATTGAAGCAAAGGAAAATAGTAGGAGCAATAATAAAGGAACAAGGTCGTCGAAGGGCGAGTCATCAGCAGAACCTCAAAGGAAGAGGATGAAGTTAAGCTGTATATTCTGTAATGGTACCCACTTCAACGACCAATGCGATAAACATAAAACTTCTACAGATAGAAAGAATATGATCAAAGACCGTTGTTATCAATGCTTTCGTACTGGCCATAGCATCCAAAGTTGCAAATCACACAGGTCATGCTTTCATTGTAAAGAACGTGGGAAACACAATAGAGCATTGTGTCCCAATAAATTTCCTTCTCAAGTAAAGTCATCTACGCTGTCAGCAATAAACAATAAAAGGGACACTGTGCTGCAAACGGCAGTTGCTATAGCCTCAAAGGAAGGAGATACTTCCCACCAGGTTAAATGTCGAATCTTGTTGGATTCTGGGTCACAAAGATCCTACGTCACCCAAAAAATCGCACGCAAATTAGATCTCCCGATTGAGGAAGAAGAAAACTTATCTGTTTTTACCTTTGGAGCAGAAGCTCCCCGAGAACTCAAGAGTACGGTAGTTAGACTGAATTTAGAAACCCGAGACATGTCTAATCAATCAATTTATGCAAATGTAATACCAATGATATGTAAAGGAATACCAGTTGCACCATGTAAGCTTAGTAACTGGAAACAGAAAGAATTGCTAGCTGATGATAGTTCATCTGACCAAGTTGATATTCTTATAGGTAACGATTACTACTACAGTTTTATGAAAGCTGAGAAGATTCAAATCAGAGACAACCTGTATCTAGTTGATTCCAAGTTCGGTTGGATATTATCTGGATTAATGAACCCGGAAACTAAAGAGGCTTTAACGGTAACTACATATTTCCAAACAGAGCTAGATGTGAAGTTAACTAAACCTGACCTGCCAATGTATCAAGCGAACATATCCTCTCTGTGGGATCTTGACTCCATCGGGATAACAGATTCACCAAAAATAACAAAGGAAGAAGAAGCGATTCGAAGCTTCAATGATACTACCGAACTTATCGAAGGAAGGTATTACGTGCACTGGCCTTGGAAAGAATTCCCGCCTAATCTGACCAGTAACTTCGGAATGGCATTCGGCCGCCTCAAGAGCTTAATCAAACGAATGAATTTCGAATCAATACAGTCATATGATGAAACGCTGCAAGATCAGCGACAAAAAATAATAATTGAAATAGTTCCCGAATTTAGTGAAACTACACATGAGGATAGACCTGTACACTACTTACCACATCACGGTGTTCAACAGCCAGGAAAACCAACTAGAATTGTATACGATGCATCGGCTAAAGTTAATGGACATAAAAGCTTAAACGAATGTTTATATTGCGGGCCGATGATACTCGAAGACCTAACTAAACTGCTAATTAGATTCAGATCGCATCAAATAGGGTTATCAGCCGATGTAGAAAAGGCATTCCTACAAATAGGATTACACAAAGGAGACAGGGACGTTACACGGTTCCTATGGCTTAAGGATATTTCTAAACCAGTCACAGAGGATAACTTGTTATGCATGAGATTCACTCGCGTTCCATTTGGAATAATATCAAGCCCATTTTTGCTTAACGCCACCATTAAACATCATCTCATGAAATCAAAAGATTCCGTCATTAGGAGCGTGGCTAATGACATATACGTAGACAACCTAGTGACTGGTGCACAGACAGTGCAAGAGGCGTTGATTCTTGGTAAACGCTGTAAAGATACATTTCACGATATATCTATGAATCTAAGAGATTGGAGCTCGAACTCAGAAGAATTCATGCATGAGATTTCTGACGCATACCAAAATCAAACTATAAAATTATTAGGTTTAGAATGGCATTTAAAAGAAGATACTTTACGACTACGTTTTAATAATAACAAACCTAATGCAAATACTAAGAGAGACATTCTAAGAGTAATTGCTTCAGTCTATGACCCTTGTGGTTTCACCACGCCTACATTGTTACCAGGAAAGCTATTGTTACAAGAATTATGGAAAGAAAAGATAAAATGGGACACACCCATACCTGAAAGTTTCGCATCAAAATGGAAAGAAATTAACAACAACCTTAGTGAGATCTCTGAAATCACATTAGCAAGACGTTATGCCAGATTACCTAGAGATAACTGTGACTTGCATTGCTTTACAGACTCATCTACGCAAGCATATGCTGCAGTAATTTATATAGTATCCAACGGTGAAATATCCTTTGTAATTGGCAAGTCTCGTCTAGTTCCAATAAAAGACCAGGAACACCTAAAGATACCTAGATTGGAATTACTGGGAGTACTAATTGGGAGCCGTTTAATGAGATATGTAGTCGACTCCCTAAAAATAGAAATAAGACGACAAACATTGTGGACTGACAGTCAAATAGTTATCGACTGGGTTAATTCAGATAAATTATTGCCGCCATTTGTTGCACGGAGAATTGAAGAAATCAAGAGAAACAAAGGAATGACAATCAGATATGTTCCATCCGAACTCAATCCTGCGGATGTTGCTACAAGATCGGTGAGCACAAAAGAGGACAGAGATAAATGGCTAGTAGGACCTACGTTTCTGATGCAAGGATCCGAAACTTGGCCTACAAGCGAGGCAAAGTCCGTAAACCTGTTGTCCCGGGAGGGTCTCCCGAGGGAACCTCGAGTCGAAAGATATGTTAATAAAGAATGTCAAGATACACCGGAAAAGAATATTGACAAGTCGAGAGAACGAGAAAGAAATTTGCAAGCACAAACGAGTGGATTGTCAAACAAGCTTGAAACGATTAAAAAGGTACAAGCCGAATATTTCCCACATGAATACAACGATGAAGAGACTAATTTAAGTCGCAATTTGAGATTATTTAAAGACGTAGATGGTATCTTACGTTGTAAAGGTCGCATGATGAATGCAGACTGGACCTTTGAAAAACGCTATCCTATTCTCATACCAAAGGAGAGTGAATTTACCAATAACATTATAATGAAAACACACAATGAAAATTATCATGTGGGTGTAAATCACACCTTGAGCATCATACGTCAATCGTACTGGATCCCTCAAGGAAAAGGTCAAGTTCAGAAACTTCTGAGACAATGTTCGAATTGCGTGAAACATGGTGGGGGGCCTTTTAAGCTTCCACCTACACCAGCGCTACCGCCAGAAAGAGTGAACTATAGTGCACCATTTACTTTCGTAGGAGTGGACTACATGGGACCCCTTTTGGTGAAAGGAGAAAATGGAGAAACCAAAAGATGGATTTGTCTTTACACCTGTCTAGCAGTAAGAGCTATACACCTAGAAGTCGTTCAAGATCTAACGGCAGAAGAAGGCCTACTATCATTGAGGAGAATGATAGCTACTAGAGGCATTCCAACACTCATAACATCAGACAATGCCACGCATTTCAAACTTATGTCTGAAATACTGTCAAAACAATACTGTATCAATAAAGAAATACAGTGGAAATTCATACCCCAACTGGCGCCGTGGTTCGGGGGTTTTTATGAGAGACTAATCGGTATAGTTAAAAACTGTATGAAAAGAACATTGAGAAAACACATGCTGACACACAGTCAGTTAACTACAGTTGCAAAAGAGATTGAAGCATCTGTAAATATGAGACCACTCACTAGCGTAGACTCAGAGCTAGAACAAGTTTTAAAACCAGCAGATTTTCTTACAATGGGAAAATGTATGACGGTAGAAAGCTCTGAAAACTTGGTCAACGAAGGTACTGTAACCAAAACTGATCTTATTAAAGGTTGGAAGAAAGGATTAGTCATTTTACAAGAATTCAAAGAAATGTTTCTAAACAGATATTTACCCAGTCTTCGTGAGAGGTATTGGCATTCACACAAAGAACCAAGAGTAACTGCGAAAATCGCACCAGCAGTGGGCCAGATCGTCCAGTTGCGAGGTGATTCTAAAAATAGAGAAACATGGAAAGTAGGAACGATAGTCTCACTTCAAAAGGGAATAGATGGACTATGTAGAGTAGCTAATGTAAAAATAGGTAACAAGGAATTCACAAGATCTTTAGCACATCTATATCCTCTGGAAATAGAAGACGGTGGAAGTGAATCTATTCTAGTATATAACGAATCTATAAGTGGAAGTGAAGGATTCGACACACAGGACATTCAATCTGTAGACGTAGCTATGGAACCTATAGATATAGGAAAAACCAGTAAAACTATAAATGATCAAAGAGACGAAACCAACTGTGTCAGAGATACATCAATACATAGTGAGGAATCAGTAGAGGCTAACGGGAGGATAGGTGACGATAAGATAGATGACGATAAGATCGATAAGGATAAGAATAATGAGTATACGAAAAAAGACAAAGGAGTACCAAAGGAAAGAAGAGTTGCGGCCACGAGAGCTCTGCAGAAGATCAGAGAGTGGACGCAAAACCTAATAACATTACTTTAATTTCCCGGCCGGGAGTGTCGCGGACCTTTAGAAGATTATGATCCGCGAATGTAAATATAATAATAATCAGACATAGCAACATTACAACAATAACTTTATGCAATGGCAACATCGATAGAACCTGTCAAATCAGTCCGACCCGGTAAGAACCAGTATTTTTAATGTCGATGTTTTAACTGAGTGTTTTAACTAGTCAAAAGCCGTGTCTATGATAGTGAGTTTGTATCGGGGTTGGAGCCGGCGGCATCCCTGTATTGAAAGCTGAGTATCTAATGTTTAAGATCAATAATTAATCTCTCTAAGTACTTACTATGTTATTCACTGAACCCATAGTTCAATGAAATGCTGAATGATGATTCCATGCAAACCAATGAGGTTGGCAAAATGTGTATGTTGTAGTTGTACATGAAAGACTAAAGCTTCTTGAGATCTCAATTAGTATTAGAATGATGAATGAGACGGTATGAAGGGCCAGAGAGTGTCCACCGTCTCGAAAGGGTATGCTTGACCTTAAAGCCTATACTAGTGAGACGGTATGAAGGGCCAGAGAGTGCCCACCGTCTCGCCCCTTGGAAGTGAGCTTCCAGGGGGGGAACCCATACCGGGTTCCATCTGTTGAGTAGTGTAATAATAAAAGGTATGCTTGACCTTAAAGCCTATACTAGTGAGACGGTATGAAGGGCCAGAGAGTGCCCACCGTCTCGCCCCTTGGAAGTGAGCTTCCAGGGGGGAACCCATACCGGGTTCCATCTGTTGAGTAGTGTAATAATAAAAGGTATGCTTGACCTTAAAGCCTATACTAGTGAGACGGTATGAAGGGCCAGAGAGTGCCCACCGTCTCGCCCCTTGGAAGTGAGCTTCCAGGGGGGGAACCCATACCGGGTTCCAGCTGTTGAGTAATGTAATAATAAAACCTAATATTTGACATATGGTTTCAGTAAATACCAATAGCTTGATGCTCAAAATATCGAAGTGTCAGTGTCATCGATAATATCTATCTACAGATGGTGAAAGTGGCCCCTGCTCTCAAGTCTTATTGATCTGCATTCCATGCTCTATCTCCATAAAGAATTAACAAGCGAAGCAGATAAACTACAAAGGTAAAAATCACCTACTATTTCTTATCATTCGCTACGTCTGCCTAAGTTACACCCCTCAGAAGAGATCCACATAATAATCTAGTATTACATGATTCTGTTAAATGGTAGAGTCTTAACATATACGGGCAGACCTCGCGACAAGGGGCTCGTGGCGAAGTAATAGCCGCACGGGTCGATCGATCAGGGTTACTTATACATACTTTTTGCGGGGGGCTAGTAAAATATATAAGTACACTTAATAATCATAACCTAACTTACTTAACTTATAGTGAAACTCTCCAGGGGCTACTAGTGAACCCCTCGAGTTTGGGCTCATATGATTGGTTTTGACGACTTGGTGTCGAGGGTCTGATGATGTAGCCAGGAGGTGGATAGTGGAACTCCTCAGGGGCTAGGTACCTACAAGTGAACCCCTCGAGTTTGGGCTCATATGATTGGTTTTGACGAGTCCAATAGATTGCACTTGGTGTCGAGGGTCTGATTATGGAGCCAGGAGGTGGATAGTGGAATTCTTTAGGGGCTACTAGTAAACCCCTCGAGTTTGCTAGTAGCCCCTAATCGTCATAACTTCGTACACTTATTAACTTGGGCTGCGCTGGGGCGGCTGCTGCAGGAGCAGAAAACCTCAAACGGCGTAAATATAACAACCTTATTGGAAGCTATATGTTTGAGCCGTTCTGGGTTGAAACGCTAGGGCCTTGGGGTCCGCCGGGACATCGCCAAGCGATTGGTTGACTCTTCACGTGACCAGAAGGCTGAGCTATTTTTAGCCTAAAGAATCAGCATTGCCATCCAATGTGGTAATGCTGCCAGCCTTTTGGGCACTTATCCCATTGACAGTGATGCGGATGAATTTTTTGATGCCCAATGAGCTCCTGCCTTTTCTATATTTTTTCGTAATAAATAATTGTATATAGTATATATTAGTGTTAGCTTGTAAAAATAGTAATTAATGTGTGTACTTATAGGTACCTAATTAATTAATAAAAATAACATAATTTAATAGACTTATTGAAGAATATACTAGAAACAAAAGTTAAAAATAAAAATATGTGGTATCACACAACAAAATCAATCAGGAATTTTTAAAGGTTCAGGATTCCAATAAATAATTACAACTTTGGCTGGACACAAACCCCTTTATTCATAAGTGTTGCTTAAGATCAAGTACTGATTAGCAACTGTTTAAGCGCTTATTACACTATCCAATTTAAGGAATGCTAACTATATAGGAACACTCTTAACTAGGAAATCGGAAGCTAGTTATTACACTACACTAAATTGGATTCTAAATCGGTCAGACGACGCATGCAGACGCATTCGTGAAGAACGATTGTACACAATTTAGGAAGTAGTGCGGTTGGACCTCCAATTTACACTAAATTGGATCCAATCTGTTCTAACTGCGATTACATCTGCCGTTTTTCTAGTTAGCATTCCTTAAAATTGGATAGTGTAATAAGCGCTTTAACCATACATTTTTGAGGTTTGAATGTCACTTAACTTAGCAACCTTTTTTTTGAATAAGAGACACATTCAACTAAAGAACAGTTTTTAAAAAAAAGCTCAATTATTTTTTTTATCCAACATGTCAACATAGGCACAGTCAATAAGATCTTCATCCTTTACTCCGAGTTTGCTTTGTAAGTCCCGGGCAATGGTCTGTCCTTCTTCCAGGGTCTGTTCAGGTCGGAGTACCACCTCCAGCTCCATGTGGTCACCAAGATCTTGAACAGTGTCTATGTGGATACGGGTCTGGTCTACCATGTATAATTTACTGAAAAAAAAAGAAAACATGTTTATCCACTGATTGGTAACTTGTGGGCTGCCTCGCACAACTGCTGCGCATGAGGTTCTGGGTTTGATACAGGCGCAGTCGCAGCCTAAGTTTTTTTTTTTGGGGGGGGGGTCACCAAGTAGTAAGTTAAAAAGGCAAGTAAATAATGCAGACTCTCGACAGCTTGAATGATTTTGGGGGGGTCATGACCACCACGACCCAGCCCCCCCCCCCCCCCCCCGGATCGCGCCTGGTTTGATACCCAGGTCAGACAGTGTTTTTGCTCTTGATTTTTCCACCAGGAATTTCTTATTACCAGCCCGGAGTCTGGATTTGTCCCCGTTGATGGCAACAGGCTCGCCCCCTATTACATGGGACTTAAACATAACGGAGGGGCAATTCTCGTAATTTTAAGAACATTCACAGTCTGATCTGTCTTTTTTTTTATTTTATCTGTCAAAAAATACTTCTAATTTCCCTACAATTTGACAAGTTTTTGACATATGTTTGTCGCCATGATGAGACTGCAACTAGATTTTGAACGTTTTAAATTATGAGAATTGGCCTACTGGTGAAATGTGGGTGTACTTACTCAAATCAAATCAATTTATTTGCGATAAGACAAGTGTTGGTAAGTACAATATCGGTCTTAACATAGATTATAATAATTATTATTGTTATGGATCCTTATCACTTTGACATGCAAATATTTGTTCATTTAATTAAAATAGGTAATTTATGAAATAGATTAAAAAAAAAATAAGTTAAAATTCTATTAAAATTACTATACAACTATAGGTAGACCTCTGCCTAACCATTCGGGGATTACAGGCGTGATGTTAGGTAGGTAATAGGTAATATGGGCTGGTGTCCGCAACTCCACGTCAATGCGCGTATTTTGCGTACGGATGGGAAAAAAAAAATCGATCATTTGAGCCACCTCAGCTCCTCAAGGAAGGCCAAAAACGCCTTGACGTAGGTTTATGGTAACTTGTTGTGTAAATGTTTAAAGGTGGATATAATGAAATAGTAGAAAGATAGTAGGAAGGCTTTTCCCCAGCAGTGGGACTGTGGAACATTCATGGCTAAAAAAATAAAGATTGATTAGAGGCCATTTTTTTATCATAACAATCAACTCACCGTTCCTTTACAACTCTCCCACGAATACCCAAACACTTCTTGAGAATGTCATCTAATAATTGAGCTTTTATACTTTCGTTCACGGAGAAATTCAATAATTCGTAGTTGCTAAGCTTAGGGCCTCCTTCGTCCGCTCGATCGTACCTCACCAGCGTAGCTGAGGAATCCGCGTAGATTCTCATCTTCAACCGACCTTCATTGACTTTATAAAACGTATCATCTTGATTTGTTATTGTTGGCGGACCACCGCTCAACTCTTCAGCCACTTTGCAAATGTTATCATAGTCAGTGATTTTAGCTTTGATTTCTACGTTACGCATGGCTATTTGATATCAAAAGGCCTCTCTACTACCTGTAATCTGAGAAACACGCGTCACAACAACAATCAACGAGAAGGAAGCAGATTAGCAGAAGCACCGAACAGCAAGCAACACAAGATGACAAGAAGTCGATTTTTTCCCGCCGCGCCGCGCAGCGCACCCACCCGTGTTTTCGTTTTGATTTCTTTTTTTTTTTCGGCCAACGACAGGCTAAAGTCTTTCGACCATACCGCCTCGTTTTCGTTTTGAGTTAGAAGTCAAAATCAAAAGTCAACTATTCAACTTGCACTTTCGTTCGGAAAATATTTTGCCTATTCTTCTGCAATTCAGCACCCTAATTGCGTAACACACGATCAATCGGAATCGGTTTCATTTTGACAGTTCAACAACATTCATTGCGTTATTTACAATGTTGAGCAGACACATGAATTCAACTTTTTGAATCGTTATCTCAGAGGTGGCTCATATGAAAAAATTATTGAGACATTTTTTATAGAAAATTATCTGATCTTCAATTTTTGCCTGGACTAATTTTATGATAAAACTTACCGTTTTGCTGAAAATCGCGAAAAACCCGTTTTTGAGACCCCGAGTATTTTTTTTTAAACATTTATAATAGTGTTTTGAACAATCCTACCAATTTTCAGCAAAGTGTGAATTTTTGTAACCTTGGATGTCTAATTGGACCGGACTACATGGCACGTTGCGAAGTTCTCAATCACTCAACATTAGAAATGCATGATCATTATGTTAATTTGTTTCTGAACGGAGTAAATCAATGTCAAGCAATCACTGTAAATGTCAGTTGTCAAACCGACAAAACAAGAATGTATTGCAGAAATAAAACACAGTTTTTAATGTTTATAAATTAAAACAATGGATGTAGAGAACGCTGAGAGCTGGGTGTCGCAGCCCGATGTGTGCCGCTGCTGCCTGTCTGCAAGCGGGACTTGGGATGTCACCGCATCTTATATTACGGAGGCCGGAAGCAAAGAGGTTTATTCCGATATGTTACAGGAGTGCTATGGGATTTCGGTACGTTTTTAAAGCTTGAATACTTTAAGGCAGAAAAGCTTTTATAATAGCCATTTACCATACACGAGGACAATAACACTTTGGTCGGAATTTAATATTAAATCTAGCAATGATTCTTACATTCCGTCCGACAGACAGGTACAGACAACCAAACAAATAAGTAGCAAATCATTTTTTTTTTGTGTAACAATATTTTATTTGTGTGTTAATCTGCTAAACAATACATTTTCCTGACTGTCATCAGTCAATACTTACCATTCAAATCTGTTCCATCTGTCCCTTACAGCTGTCGTATCTCATGGAGTGGGGTCCAAGTAGAATGGTGTGTGCCCTCTGTGTGGGCCATCTGAGGGATGCGCGCAGCTTCCGCAAACGAGTGGAGGAGGCAGAGAGGCACTTTATAAATTATTGTGGCAGTAAACAAGGTAATGTTACTATACTAGCTGACTAAAGAGACAATGTCTTTTTTTTCCAATTTTCATTCCATAAAAAAAGCTTCTCTCAGACACTGTATACTAATTGTCGTCCTCAAAATTATTGAAGGAAAGATTGCATACTGTTTGTGAAATTCAGTGTTATTTTCATTGCAATAAACCTTATTTGTATTGTTTTTTCAGATATTTTCCACCCAGAAACAATAAAGACTGAATTGGATCAAATACCAGATAATGTAGATAGTCCATATTTTATGAATATTGGAGACAATAGTGAAGGTAGGTACAGTTTAACCTAGCTGTACAAAGGCTGACCACAAGCTCTTATAGCAGGACAGAAGTTCCTTCAATGCTTTTTTGTTCTATGACTAAGTACAAAAAAGCAGTGCAGTTCAACTCCTTCCCTGCTATAAGAGCTGATGGTCAGCCCCCAGCACCCTAACTGTGTAACACATTTTCAATCACAACCTGGGTTTTTTTGAAGAAAATTCCTAATCCATTGCTTCATAAGTTCAAAAATTTGTCTGCTCATCAATGTAAACAATGCAATGAACGACGCTGAATTGTCAAGTTGAAATGCATTGCGATCAGTCAGCTTATGTGTGCTACGTAATTACCCCGCAGTACGGCCGATGAATCATGGCCGGTCGGAACATAGGCTCTACAAACTGTCGCGCATGTTCTCTCACTCACACTAGCCGTCACCATTTTGGTTCTAAAAAAATGTTACTTCCCTTCTGTGCAAAGTTCGGACCAGCCGCAGCCATGGTTCTTCGGGCGTACTGTAAACGAACTGTAAAATTTTAAAAGTAAATGTTAAAATACTGCAATAATATATAATACTTTTCAGATGACAATAAAGATATTTTAAAAGTAGATTCAAGAATTCTAGAAACAAAAGAACTCTTGTTAAAAAAATCAAAATTAAACAAAATTCGTTCTACAACCAAGAGAAAGAGACAGAAGGTGATTCTAAAAGGGAAAAGAGACAGGAACGTTGATTTGAAAGAAGACATCGATTCTGATACTCCTATAGCCGAGTTCTCAAAGAAAAATTTACCTAAACCAGTAGAGGGTAAGGAAGATAATGAAATAACAGACAGTTTGCTCAAAGAGAATGAAATTGAAAAAGGACTTGATACCCCAGTTGTTGAAATAGGTATGTAAATTAGTAATTATAACTACCATCATCTACGTAGCCTTTTCCTAACTATGTTGGGGTCTGCTTTTTTTTTTGCCTGCGAAATCATCAAATAACTTCTCCCGCTCTGCGCGGAGCGGGAGAAGTTGTCAGTCAGACTTTTACTGACTAAAACCCACCCGTGTTCCTTCAGTCGCCTGTGCCAGGGGCCACGGTAACTCTTTCGAACAACCCGCGACCCTGGCAGTGGGTCGGCTTCCAGTGTAACTTGATGTAGCTAAATACTAGTATTTTACATCGAGTGAATGCCTATCTGCAGTGCGATTCTGTAACCATCTCAACGTGAAAACTCAGGTGAAGTGAGCGTGGAGTGAGCTGTCAGCTGTCAATGCTGTCATTCCAACTAATGCTAGGGATTGACACTATTGACAGCTCACTCTTAGCTCACTTCATCGAACTTTTCACGGTGAAATTTTTATAGAATCGATCGGCTGATCTCCACAAGCCAGTTACACGATACCCCTTGGTAAGACTGGTTGTCAGACTTTGGAGATTCTGACTACCCGTAACGACTGTCAAAGATCTACGACCGACAGCCGGGTCTAACGGGTTTACATGCCTTTCGAGACACGGAGGGGTCTCGATAGGTAATAGATGGTTACCAATCCACTAATCGACCGCTGCAAGCGTAGCTTAACCTCGATCGACCCGTGCGGCTGTTATTATTTAGTCACGAGACTCACGAGCCCCTTGCCAAGCTACTGTTGTAACTCTTTCTATACAAAGTACAGTCTATATGGAAGTATTCATAATAGTAAACAACCATCTCCCTATTATTTTTAATCATGCCTAGAAAGGAGGGACTAAAATTCAACTATATTTTTGTTTTAAGGCTTCCAACACACAAGAGTGCAGAACGGAGTGAAACAAGTGTCCGAGCGCAAACGCGTCATGCTGACGTGTGACACCGTCCTTAGAGAAACCACCGCTTGCCCCTTCAGGCACCACAAGAGCTGGTTCCAATGCTTCTTCTGCCAACAAGACTTCATGGAAATAAACCTCCTCAGAGTCCACATGCTAAAAACCCACGCCGACATAGACGTAGAAATTAAAAAAATAAAACGCTACCCGCGCTCGCTGCAAATTGAAATCTCGAATTTAGAATGCCGCCAGTGCAATTTGAATTTGACAGATGTAATTTCGATGTGCCGCCATTTTGTTGAGGTGCACAAGAAGGTTATATACAACGAGTGCATTGCAGATTACAAAGTTGATGCTAGTCCTTACACCTGCCACTTATGCGGCCAGCAGTTTCATGTTTTCAGAACACTAACGACACATTTGAATGAGCACTACGCGAACTGTATCTGCGATGTATGTGGCAAATCATTTTTGAACTCAAAACGCTTAAAAGTCCACAAACGGACCCACGAGAATGGGAACTTTCCTTGTGCGGAATGCGGAAAAATACTCAAAACTAAAACGTCTAAAGCGAACCATATGGAAAGCGCTCATTCGAAACGCGTTATCAAATGCCAGATATGTTTCAAGCCCATGAAACACTACAACGACAGGATAAAACACATGTCCGAGGCGCATAACATAACGCACAAGTTCAAGTGTCCTATTTGTGGGCGGGAATATAATATAAAACATTATTTAGCTACACACATACGTCAGACACACGGACAAAAGAATAAGAACTGTGCCGAGTGTGGCATGGCGTTTATAACTAACCATGGTTTGAAAAAACATATGTTAAAACATAGTGGACTGAAGCCTTTTAGCTGTAATGTGTGCTGTAAGTCGTATGCCAGGAGCTACACTCTGAGGGAGCACATGAGAGCTCATGATAATGAGAAACGGTTTATAGAAACTGAGTAAAGGAAATATGTTTTTTTTTTATTCATATCTGTAGTTTCGAAAGTTTTATGGCGAAGGAAGGCATTGGGAAGAAAACTTCATACGCATAAGCAGGATACATAGGTCTAAAAAGTTATTATAGAACATTTTCGAAATGTCTTATTTAAAAAAAGATAATTGGAAATCTCTGTTTCTATGGAAAATTTAAAATCGGTAGAATTTAGCTGTAACACTGAAAATGTTCTCAATTACCTTATATCCTGCTTATGCGTATGAAGTTTCATTAAAATCGATTCATGCATTTCGAAAAACAAGGACTTGAAAGCTTGTATGAAATTCCGTACGTTGTAAACGCGCTTATAGTAAAAAAAAAAGTCATCATCCCTATTTTTTAAGTTTCGTTAATGAAAAAAAGGCAACACTTCTCTATACATTTTGGTCATTGGCTTTTCAATCTAGTCTTAATTATGTCGGTTATTATCAATCCTGGGGAAATTATCAAATACCTCATTTATTATTTATATAACCATTCAACGAATTAAACAACTTTCTATAATTCTTTCAAAGTTGACATATTTTGTAACCTGACAGTATCTACGTTTTTTTATCAGCTGTTGTTGATAGAATTTTTGATTGCGCCTATTTTATTTAAAAATGAAAAATCTGGACCGATTAAATAGTATTCTTTTAAATTGTGATGATTAAAATTATACTTACATAAATTATTTTTTATTATAATAAGTAATTATATCTGTAAACTATTAGAATCGATTTTATTTTTACTCTTAGCTTGTCGATGGCAATCTAAATGGACTCTGCCCAGAATTCGGCTACGTGTTTGGCGCCATCACCAGCGTCCATCAGTTCCTGTAACGTGCAGTTTTTACAGGACACGCAGGACACGTTTGTGGAATATACATACATCTATTTTATTTATTACTAGCTTCCAGTCTAACTGGATGCAGCTGAATACCAATATTGTACATGGAGCGACTGCTTATCTGACCTCCACAACCCAGTTACCGAAATACCCCGAATAAGACTGGTTGTCATACTTGGGCTCATAACCACCCATAACGACTGTCAAACATCTACGAATGACAGCTGTATATATGCTGTATGTAAGTATTTGTAAAAATACTATAATAATGTACATATGATGATTTGATGAATAATAAATTATTATTTTATAATTATTAGGAGTATCAGTTTTGTTTTTTTTTAAAGCTCAAACTAAATAGGCATGCCATTTATCTAAGGCCTGCCACATCCAAATTCCAGGTTGGGATGATTCGACACAGCCGCTAAATATACCTACGTTAGTTTTTGCAGCCATTTGCTGGTCGGTCCCAAATCACGGCGACCATCCTTAACAGGGCAAATAATAATTATTTGGTTAATAATGTAACTTTAACGCATGATTATGTTTCATAAGGATATCACGGTCTCAAATATAAAGATAATGGGTATATTCATTTCCAGAAAGAACCCTATACAAAATTTTACCACAAAAATACGTTTTCACCTGTACAATAATCGCAAAAACAACAAACTAATAAATGACAACAAACAACAACAACACACACACACAACAACAACACACACAACAACAACAACACACACAACAACAACAACACGCACAACAACACACACAACAATAACATATATTGTTGATAACAATGTAATAAACTTTTTTCTTTAAAAAAAATGGGGTCGGTCTACCAGTATAGCTTAATCAACTGCTTAAGGGCCCGGGGAAGGCCGCTCGCAAATGCAATTCGAGGCGACGGCAAAATTCGTCCGGAATACTGCTATCTCTGTTTCACAAAAGTAGGCGAGTGAAGGACACGGTGCGCATCCGTGTGTGTGTATTCATTCATAACGACCCGAAGGCACTGCAAAGCATTTCTATTTATTAGTAGGTAGGTAATTATAAATAGGTATGTTTATTGTTTGCTTTATTTTTGTTGACTACTTTGGGGAATCGTTAGTAAATGTACAGACTAGCAATGTGTTTTTTGGAAATTTCTTTACAATACCAATACCTCAACATATTAGAATAATTATCTCGAAATCTAGGGCTTTTAGAGAAAATGTAGTAGATACGTAATACACAAGGTACTTGACAGCTTTTTCGATTACCTTATATAATCTTTATACTAAGAGCCCATTGATACTTCAGTCATACCGTGCTTCAGTGGTATCAATAATGTAGGTACCTACATGTAACTGATAAGGAATGTATGGTCCAATTGGCAATATATTATCGTTGTCGCGCGTGGTCTTAGAGGCAAACCGGCCGACCGACCGACGCGACGAACGGCGCTAGAGTTAAAAACACGGAATACACGCTGCACGCTTGTCGCGTAAACATAAATTATTGGCATATTTATTATTAGGTACCTATTGTCTTTATTTATTTTGAACAAAAAATTACTATAAGTACCAAACTCTACAAATACTATGTGGGACTACCACGCGGGCTTCCTCTGCCAAATGAAAAAAGAATCACGTAAATCGGACCGGAAATCAGGGAGAAATCAGTGTACAGTCACGAGCAAAAGTATGTATACCTACACTCGGCTTTAATCAAAAGCGATTTACTCCTTTATTTTCGAATGAAATTTTATGTTGTTACGAACATAGCATTTTCGAACCCATAGGTTTATGTAATGTGTCGTATTTCAACGTTGCATTCGTTATTTCACGAAGAAATCGCAATTGAAAGTTGCCAAGTGTTGACATATTGGTGCTCGTGACTGTACACACATAAAAAACGTCGAATGCATACCTAACCTCCTCCAATTTTGAAGTCGGAAAAAAAAATTCAATAGCTGCTTCTAATGCTTAGGTAGTAGGCAAACGCGCAATACTCGCGCGGAGGTAATAAGTAAGGCCGGTTACGGCCTGGCCACGACCCGCTATCAGCGGCAGCTTAGCGCGGGGCGGCGAGCGGTAAAAACAAATAGGTACCTAGGTATACCAAAATGTATGAACCATGTCGCACGACGGCGACGCACCGGCACCGCTTGCAGCGTCAACGCTACACAAAAGAAACCGCGCCGCTTGCCGCTAAGCCAAAATTTGTATTGTATGTTTTGTATTGTAAATATGTGTGTATTTGTGTTGTTCTTTTGACGGCACGGTGGGCGCAGTGGTTAAGCGATTGACTGCTGCGCTGCGTGTCGCGGGTTCGATTCCCGCACGGAACAAATATTTGTATGACCTACATGTATTTTGTTCCGAGTCTGGGTGTTTTTCTATCTATAATATGTATGTATTTACAAAAAAAAATTGTATATAAGTTTATTAGCCATCTTTTTACCATAACACAAGCATTAGGTTGCTTAGCTTGGGACAAATGGTGCTGTGTGAAATGTCCAGGGATATTATTATTATTAAACCAAATCGTAAATAATTAGGTATAATAATCCAAGTCCGTAAACAAAACAAAGGTCGTAAGAATGTAGGTTACCTACCTACTCGATACTAAACCACAAGGCAAATCTAAATCCAAGCCAGGCCTCCGTCACTCCATGTACTTGCGCGCTATAATTACCTACGGCCCGGCCGAGCGGTCTCGGGACGTTTGCGGACCAAATTCAGTGCTGTGGGATCGCGCGGTGCGAAGCAATCACAACTGTACGTTTGAGCATTTAGGCACATTTCAGCATGCAGCGGTAGCTGACGCGACGGAGTAGGCAGTAGGTATTGGAAATTTTCTACTCAGTGAAGTATCTGTTACGTAGCAATCTGTGTCCAAGCATCATCTGCCGAGCCTTTTCCCAACTATGTTGGGGTCGGCTTCCAGTCTAACCGGATGCAGCTGAATATCAGTATTTTACATGAAGCGACTATATCTGACCTCCACAACCCAGTTACTGGGTAATACGATACCCCTTGGTAAGACTGGTTGTCAGACTTTCGGGCTACTGACGACCCGTAACGACTGTCAAAGATCCACGAATGACAGCCGGGACCAACGGCTTAACGTGCTTTCCGAGGCACGGAGGGGACTTGGTATGTGAAAATGGTCACCCATCCACGGACCAACCGCGGCAAGCGTAGCTTAACCTGATCGATCGACCCGTGCGGCTGTTATTACTAAGCCACAAGCCCCTCAATCTGTGTCCAAGCACAGGTTACTAAATAGTTACATCCAAGTCCGTAGCATAGGTCAATAGTGTCAAAAATATTACAATACAATTATTATTTAGCAAACAAATAAGTACGCACGCACAGCACAGTATAATAATCGCAGTGACAACAAAGTCCCGAAAGAAACCACCGCGCGCGCGGGGTGTCGCGTTTCGGCGTGTATATGCACACACACTAGCGCATCGTGAGTGAGCAGTTACACCCTGCGTATTCACAATTACTGGACGCGATAGCACTCAATCCGTAGTCCTAAAAATGTTGAATGAAAACTTAATATTTTTCTAATTTTTTTTTTATAATTTGTAACTTGATAATATTAGCTATGTTTCTGCTCGAACAAAATTATAAATATTATTGTTTTTAATACAGAAAAATTAAGAAGAAAACATGTCATTTACGCTGTCAATATGTGCGAAATGCAATTCGTTTAAATTTCATTTTGGGTAAGTATTTTGGAAAAAAAATAGACAGGAACCTAGATAAATACTGTGTAAATCCGAATATCAGCATAATATGGTGGAAATATGCTCGAATTGGAAATGATTTAAGAACTACGTTTGTATGGAGAATTCATCCTCCGCAGGCCTCTTAAAGTGGGGTAATTGCGTAACCCACATACAGTAGGAATGCCTTTCATTTTGACAGTTTAACAACATTCATAGCGACAGCGTTATTTACGTTGCTGTTGTTCTAAGCCGAGCTCCGTATCTACCCCAGAGGGGGTGCGCTTAGCGTGTAGTCGCTCAGTTTTGTTTTAAGTTTTTTTATGTTCAGGCTGGAGGCCTTAATTTATTGAGGCACCTACAGGCAAGCCCGGTTAAGCAGACGACGAACTCATAGGTTGAACTGTTGCACTGCGAGATGTCAGAGATAAAAAAAAACGGGCGGGCGCTTCAAGCCTATTACTCGGGCGCAAAAACCGACAACGATCGGAAGTCGCCCGAGGCGAGCCGAGGTTGTTCGAAACGAAGCGAAGTGCCCTTCTACTTCTACACTCTCGTACTGTATTCCTCGAGTACCTAGTGTAGTGCAGGGGGGTGACCACCACCTCTTACAGCAGTATTTTTTAACAAAGATGGGGCTATACGTTCCCTATAGTTCTATGGTGGTGATATAAAAAAACCATTCAAGTGCGAGTCGGACATGCGTACTGAGGCCTCGGTACTCTAGGTACCTATGTTAACAGTTTTTTTTTATAATTTCCTCAAAAGTGTACAACTCTGTGCAAATCTAAGACGGTCAGATACCTTGGGGTTCTTTTGGACGAGTAAATATCATGGCAACCACATATCGAGATGGTTTTCGTCACGTGTCAGGAAATTTTTAAGGGTGTTTAAAAATCCAAGGCATGTAGCTGACAGCGATCTCCTCTGTACAGTTTATTATGCATTGGCTCAATCGGTTATTGGCTACTGTATTGGAGTTGGGGAGGTGCATGTAAAACGCATCTCATACGCCTGGAAAGAGCGCAACTGTCCCTGCTAATCATGCAAACCATACAGATTTCCCACGAAGACATTATACGAGTTTTGCCGGGTATTTACCTAAAGTAGGTACCCTAAGACTACTTTTCATTTTCCAGATAATTACTAAAAAAAACACGTAGGTATCTACCCCAATCCATGTGATCCAGGTAAACTTCGAAATAAGCGAACAATTCCAAATATAATTTGAATCTCATATCGCACAGTTTTTACAAGACGACAAAACGCTTTTCTTCTGAATTTCCTGATTCTAGGTCGACGGGAAGTACTTACAAATTTTTATTTCGGAACTTATTAATAAAACAATGAAACAAAAATTATTACAAATCTGGATAAATAAAAAATCACATCTGGCAACCCTGCGTCATGATCGAAATGCTCATGCCACTCGCAGGCAAAATGGCCGTCTTCACGAACTAGTGTGCTTTCGACTTTCGATCGTGATCGTGACAACGTTCAAGAATGCCGGTTTGTTCAGTACTTACGTGTAAAAACCGCAGCCAAACCAAAAACTTTGCCAATAGTGGAATCACTTACCACATGTAGGTACAAGTATTTTACTTTAATTGTCTTTCAAATCATGAAAAACCACAAATCGACCAAATCGTGGAATATTTTATGCTTTTACTATGTTATTTCTTTTTTCAAACATGAGAGCGACTGAACTATTTTTGCATTAAATACATTACTCCTTAATCACTACCGAATTAAGTCGCTATGTGACTGAACACGCAATGTAAGCATCACAAAACGATACTTTACTATGCGGATGCATCTAGTGGTACCGCCGCTGTATCTTGCGCCGAGATAGTGACGTGCTTGTGCATAACTACTAACGTAGGCTATCGATAACAATGTCGATTGTCGAATGAATTGTACTGGATCAAATTAAATTTGCTAGAAAATCCGCAGGAGATGGGTGTCGATATCTAAACATGGTGAATCAATAAGGAAATTAATTTTTGTGGGGTCATCGACCGCAGTCAGTGTAGTCACTTGAAACATCAGTTTTTTTTTTGTGTAAACTTCATTTCACGTACAGATAATTCACGATTTAAGAAATAAAACAGGTTTTCTCCACTCATACTTCAAGTAACAACACTCCAAGCGGTTGTTGTCATCAAATATTTTGTTTTTATATACCTAATCGTGTTTTGATCCATATTACCGATGTACCCATCACGTCTGCAGTTCTGTTAGCTTATTGCTATTAAAATTTATTTATTTTTAATTTATTCATTCGAGTTGTTTTTTTTTCTTTTTTTTGGTTTTTTAAATTTTAGGTTAGTTAAAGCATGGTATAATCACAGAATAACTAATAGTACCTACTAACGGTGAATTTCACCAAACTTTTATACCTAGATTATGTCTTATCCTGAGGATAAATTATGAACGTTTAACAGTTTTCCTTACTGCAGCGGTCAGACGTCAATTTTATTCCGCGTATGAAAGATATCTGGACTTTGGTAAAATCAGGCCTGAGTATAATAAAGTAAGCCGTATTACGCTATATTCTCGGCAGTGTCCTTGAAATAATTACCTACGGCTGCTCGGTAGATTAAACACGCACGGGTAACCCACTGACTGTGTCTCTTGGGCGGGTTACTTTATAAAAAAGTTGTTATTTTTCGTTTGCTAAAAAAATTCAACCTAATTGATGCTATTTATTTGGGTGTGTGGGTCTTTGTTCTCATATCTTAATATAGTGTCATAATTCTTCTGTACGTGTGCTGGTCACCTAATTCCTCCTTAACGGCTGGACCGATTTGGATGAAATTTTGTGTGTATATTTTAATGGGTTCCTGGATGGTTTTAAAACCAATTGGACCCGGTAGGTGGCGCTAATTTTTTGGGCAAGACGACGAAAAAAAAAACTAACAAAAGCCTATTACCAGCCACACATCAAGCTATAGATAACCAGTATAGGCTGACTTCTGGTTGTACAGACGCCAGCAGGTCAAGCTACCCGAAACTGACAAACTTTCCCAATCAACCTTGAACCTTTATGCTTTAGCGATGAAGTTGAAAATCTATTAAACAAATTTGACAGATTGTAGTAGCTTGATGTGCTGGAGTCTGTACTAAAAACCTATACAATGCGAGGTCAGCTGAAACTGGAAAAGTATAGCTTCATATGTCGCCGTGTGTAGTGTACAGACGCCAGCACATCAAGCTACTACAATCTGTCAAATTTCTTTAATAGATTTTCAACTTTATCATTAAATTATTAAGGTTCAATGTTGATTGGGAAAATTTGACAGTTTCGGGTAGCTTGACCTGCTGGCGTCTGTACCTTAGGATATAGTTATGTAAATGATAAATAAGTTGTTATTATACCTTTTCAGCTACCCAAGAAATGGGAATATAAAAGAGAAATGGATTGATGCCACAGGAAGGCCAGCTAACTGGTTCCCTACAAAATTTAGCACCATATGCTCAATTCACTTCGAGGAAGAAATGTTCCAGCCTCTTAAGACAAGTCGCAGGCTTCTGGAATCGGCAATCCCAACAAAAAAACTTAGCATGATTTATGCAGAAGTGGGTTATATTTTGTAATTTTGTTTAATACATAAATTATTGCAGGGAGGGGCTTGTGGCTTGTGTAATAACAGCCGCACGGGTCGATTGATCAGGTTAAGCTACGCTTGCCGTGGTTGGTCCGTGGATGGGTGACCATTTTCACATACCAAGACCCCTCCGTGCCTTGGAAAGCACGTTAAGCCGTTGGTCCCGGCTTTCATTCGTGGATCTTTGACAGTCGTTACGGAATGTCAGTAGCCCGAAAGTCTGACAACCAGCGTCTTACCAAGGGGTATCGTATTACCCAGTAACTGGGTTGTGGAGGTCAGATAGGCAGTCGCTCCATGTAAAATACTGGTATTCAGCTGCATCCGGTTAGACTAGAAGCCGACCCCAACATAGTTGGGAAAAGGCTAGGCAGATGATGATGACATAAATTATTGCAGTGGTGGCCCGGTGGTATCAGCCCCGGCTTACAAGTCCTAGGTCGTGAGTTCGAATCCAGCCAGGCATTTTACTTTGTGTATTTAACCTTTTGAACGCCAGAGTATGAACGTACCGCCGTACCCCTGACGCCAGGCCACTTTTTCTGTCAAATGACCTTCATAAAAAATAGGGATTCCAGTAATGATTTAAATTGTTTATTTCATAATATGGTGCGACGTGTATTTTGTCATATATTTGTGACGTTGGCGTTCAGGGTAAGATTTCGTTTGTCACATATAATATGTGACAATGGCGTTCAAAAGGTTAATTTCATCACCACTGCTCTCAAAACGGCGAAGGAAAACCTCGTGAGGAAACCGGCATGTCCTAGAACCAAAAAATCCGAAGACATGTGACATCCACCAACCCGCACTGGGCCCGCGTGGTGGATTATGGTCCACTCTCACCGAGAGGTCGAGCTGTGTCCTAGCAGTGGGAAAATTATAAGGCTGATTATGATATGACATCTAAATATATATGGTAACTCAAAGGTGACTGACTGACTGACATAGTGATCTATCAACGCACAGCCCAAACCACTGGACGGATCGGGCTGAAATTTGCCATGCAGGTAGATGTTATGACGTAGGCATCCGCTAAGAAAGGATTTTGATCAATTCTACCCACAAGGGAATAAAATAGGGGATGAAACTTTGTATGAAACTTTGTCAAACTATACTTCTTAACGCGAGCGAAGCCGCGGGCAAAAGCTAGTAAATTATAATATAACGCCTGTATTCCGTAAAGAGATAGGCAGCGGTGCACCTGTAGTACACCCACATTTTGCCAGTTATGTTCTAGTCCTTGTAACAGGGGGCAAGCCTATTGCTATCAACCGGGCACAGATCCAGACTCCGAGCTGCTGAGAACTGAGAATTTACAGCTGATAAAACCCAATAACACTTAACAACACACCGACCCGAGAATCTAACGCAAGACCTCATGCTCCCTGCACATCATCAGGCGGGAGGAGACGCCCGGGTGTCACCACTGCCAGGATCGCCCAGAGGACACGGTGGAGCACACGGTGGAGGTCTGCCCTGCTTGGGCGGAGCCCCGCCGTGTCCTCGTAGAGGCGATCGGCAACGGCGGCGACCTCTCGCGTCCGGCCCTGGTGCAAGCCATGGTCCGGGGCGAGAGGGAGTGGGAGGCAGTCACCTCCTTCTGCGAAGCAGTCATGCTAGCGAAGGAGGTGGCGGGGAGGCCGAGGGAAAGAACCTCACGCCTCAGCCGCCGCGGGAGACGCTCCGGGCGTCGGGAGCCGCGTGACAACTCCCGGCCACCGTAGGCGCGGGCCTGCGGGCGGTGAGTAATGGGTAGTTCACCGTCCGATCAGGACCAGGCCCGTGCCGGAAGGCGCGTTGTGTTCCACGCGCGCCTCAAAGAGATGTCAGCAGAGGACGGGGCCCGATAGGGCCGAAGCCTGCCAGGGCGGCGGGATCATCCGAGAGGTTAACCGCTGCCCAGGAACAGAAAGGGCTAAGGAAGGAACACGGGTGGGTTTTAGTCAGTAAAAGTCTGACACTCCCTTCCGCTCCACCCAGAGCGGGAGGGGTCATTTGATGACTTCCCATCCACAAAAAAAAAAAAGACCTCATGCTCAGCAGCACTGCGATTCTGTAACCATCTCACCTTGAAAACTTAGGTGAAGTGAGCGTGGAGTGAGCTGTCATTCTAACTAATGATCGACACTATTGATGGCTCACTCTAAGCTCACTTCACCTAACTTTTCACGGTGAGATTTTTACAGAATCGATCGGCTGTACCGCTTGCGACCACTAAACCACTGACTGATTGATTTCTGAAAGTTATTCTCATGTATTAGGACATTCATAAATTCAGTCATTTATCTTTTCAGAATGCCATACAAGTTCTAACGCTGCCTCTGATATGTCCTGATCTAAATTTGAACGTAAGTAACCGTCATCTTCTATTTTTGACCTATCACTATGTTTAATAATGGCGCCGATTCCCTTGTTCACAAACTAAACTTTTATGTTCAGTGTATCTTTTTCTTTCAATTTTATTAATTAAAGGACAGAATATAAATATTAGTTTATAAAAATAATAATAAAATAAAACTTTATAATAAAACTTTATTGCTCAAAAAAAAAGTTTTATTATAAAGTTTTATTTTATTATTATTTTTTTTTTTTTTTTTTTTTTTTTTTAGTCCTGTCAAATTAGTCAGCGCCTGACGTACCTAAATTGATGTATTTTTAGTAGTCATGTTTTTAATCACGTGTAAACTTGCTATAGGTACTTACATATCTAAATTTAACAGGGCTAAACTAATATTTATCTTCTGTCCTTTTCGTAATGAAATAGAAAGAAGATGCCCTGAACTAAAATTTAGTTTAGTTTGTGAACAAGAGTATCGGCACTATTAACACCCGTATTTATAGACAAGTAAAAGTAATTACTTGAGCAAAAGTAATTACATAAGTAACGATTTGTATTTTATAGTTAAGAAATCGCTCGAAGTTAGAACTGTCAAAAGTTAGAATTCTCAGCCAAGTAATAGTCACCATTTCCTTTACTTAATTTACTTGAAAATAGTAAATTTTACAGTTTTTATCAAAATATTTATACTTGTAATAACACCAAGTCAAATCACGAGTAGGTTGTACTTGTTTTGTTTACAATTTGTATGACGTCACATCATGGCCGACAGCGTTTTCGGTGATTCAAATTAAAAATAAGAAACACATTTTTTAAATTGAATTTATAAATTAATCTTACGCTTTCAGTTATTAAAATCGATATATTTCGTTTTCGTAAGCTAAATAGGTACTGTAAGAAATACTCATTTATTGTATGAAATTAGTTACGTGTCAACTCCTAAAAAAACGTCAATGGTTACTTCACAAAAACGATATTCAGCAGAATTCTTCATTGAACTTTTTTCTGCTCCGTGAGTTGTTCCCGTGCGGGAGTCACCATTTAATTCCAAAGAGTTGTTTGAAAACTCCGAATGAAATCATCCCATAGTAATAATTAAAAAAAGAAAAGCATCGTGAACGGTAAGGTAACATACGAGTACTTAATTATTATTGTGACTGAATACCGGTTTCTTCATGTCGATTGTCGATATAACTTTTTTTGGATGCACATTTCTGTTTCGCTGTCATATAATAAAATTATAAGATGACTATGGCCCTTCGATTAACATAGGTTTTAAAGTGCTACAAGGGTGGGGATGGTGTCCATACATTTTGAAAATTGTTATTTTCCCAATCAACCTTGAACACCCTAATGCGTTAGCGATAAAGTTGAAAATAAATTAAAGAAATTTGACAGAATGCAGTACCTAGCTCGATGTGCTGGCCGTCTGTACAAAATACAAACCTACTTACAGAAATAAAATCATTTATCATTAGTTTATTTCATAGTCCTAGCTTTGAGGTTTGAGAAGGAAATTTTGTTTCAGGGGCTGGACTACAACAACGCAAACTTCAACGTAAAAGTCACGCCTGGAACATCTTTACAAAATGTGGTAAGATAGCTTATAACTTGTAACATAATTGTTGGTGTCCAAGCAAAAAGGGTCCGGTAATGGGGTATTGAGTTAAGACTTTTTTTTTTGTTTTTTTTTTTTGATGGGAAATCATCAAATGACCCCTCCCGCTCTGGGCGGAGCGGAAGGGAGTGTCAGACTCTTACTGACTAAAACCCACCCGTGTTCCTTCCTTAGCCCTTTCTGTTTCAGGGCAGCGGTAACCCTTTCGGATGATCCCGCCGCCCATTGAGTTGAGACTAGATTCGGTATCTGGAAAAGTCAATTGATGGTAAAGATTGAAAATTTAAACGAAAAAAAAAACTTTTTCTAAACAAACTTTTATTACTTATTAGGTAATAAAAAGTAAAAATAATTTATACCTACTAAGAAATAAATAACAGCGTGTTACATTTTGATGTAACATTTCAGAACATTTAGAGCACAATGTAACACGCTTTTATTTATTTCTTAGCAGGTTTAAATTATTTTTTACTTTTTAGTTCTTTCATTTCAAGTTGAAGTTTCAGACATTTGAAGTTGAAATTTTGAAAAAAAAAAAAAACTACTATATGAAATTAAGCATTTATTATTAACAATTAAAATCGCGAAATGCAATTTTTTCATCCAACTTTACAAAACTTCTTATATCTCGCAAACTAAATGCCGAGAACTCGAGCCTTTTTGCTTGGACGCGCCCACATAATTATGCCGATCTATTTTGTAAAAATCTTACCGTGTAATTTTAGCTGAAGTGAGCTGTCATTCCATCTGTCATTTTATTGAGAGCTCACGTCAAGCTCGCTTCACCTAAGTTTTCACGGTGAGATTTTTACAGATCGGCAGGTTGTTCCATAAGTCATTAAAATAATAGCAAGTGCACAATCTGAATGATTTTGGAGGATCCTAATTCATTGCTTCATATGTTCGAATTTGGGAATGTCTGCCAATGACGTTACTTTTGTAGTACGCCCGGCGCACCCTGTACAGTCACGAGCACCAATATGTCAACACTTGGCAACTTTCAATTGCGATTTTTTCGTGAAATAACGAATGCAACGTTGAAATACGACACATAGGTACATAAAGCTATGGGTTCGAAAATGCTATGTTCTTAACAACATAAAATTTCATTCAAAAATAAAGGAGTAAATCGCTTTTGAATAAAGCCGAGTGTATACATACTTTTGCTCGTGACTGTACAGCCAATCCTGTTACCACTGCTAACGGAGGCATTCATGAAGAAGTTTCCGTTTTTTTTAATGGATTTATTATCAAAATTTAAGTAAAATGAAACAAAACTGTGGAAGAATCATTAAAATGTATTTAGAAATGAAAAAGTTATGGGACTTTGAGGTTTCGCTTGCAACAATAATTTCGTTACACGCGGTGCCCCAGCGTGTGACGTCATTTGACCTAGACGACGCGGCTCGTGTTCGCCGAGTACGTACGAACTCATTCGTGTTTAGTCACTTGCGCCGTTCGAGTCGTATTTTGTTTATTACACGACTGCAAAGAATACTTACCTACACTACCGCGAAAAAAATCGACAATTAAGGCCTTACTCTCGTTTAGTACCGTAACACGGTCACTTATTAAAGAATATTTCTCATTAACGGCTTGATGATGGCATGGAAATATTTTTTTTTCAGATCTTCTAGATCTGAAAAAAATATATTTATGCAATAGATTCATGTACAACAACGTTTCTGGAACAGGATTTTTTCGTATGGCTACTTTTGCCTTAAAAAAATATTTACCAACACGCTATTTTTTTCTAATACCTACATATTCCATATTACTTCTAAACGGCTTTGATGTTTGAAAATATTTTTACATTGAAAAATTGATAGTTAGAGGTACTACAGATTTGGAACAGCTAATGTAAATCAATCAACATTTGCAAAGAAAATGTCCCCACTTGTGAGATCGAGCTTCAGAGGTGCTCTGCGCGGGCGCGCGGGCGGCAGTCGTGCGTTAGCTAGCAGCTCAGCTAGCTAGCATTGAGACCGTGAGACGGGAGGGCTGTGTCGCTCGCTGCTCCGCTCCGGCTATCGACCGACTACGCGCGTTTGTCTGTGTTAGTGCCAATATTTACGAACGAATTATATCAGTGTGCGTTTATTGACTAGCTCGCTGCAGAGGGCCCATTTCTATTGTGTGCGTGGACGCTTTATTTTATTAGTGGTGCCATTTCTAAATACTCTTGTTTATATTGTATATTGTGTAATATAAGATAATTTGTAAATAAATAAAAATGGGAAGGTTAAGCAAGTCAAGAAAAATTAGAATTGAAAGGGCTATGAAAATGCGTCTGGTTACGTAAGTACCTCTTCCTACCTATATATTACTGTATTTAACTTTATGATTACTATCAGCTTTTGTAATCATCTGGTGAGCGATTGCTTATTAGTTCATTCTTAATTGAAGTTAAATAATTACGATTTTTTCCAGGAAATCTAGAAAGAAATCGGAATTGCAAGGCAATCCAAGTACATCTGCAGATAATACAGAAGACTCTATTCAGGTAAATTATAATATGTAGTAATATAAGTAGTAGACATATTTAAACTAATATTAAAATAACTAAACTAGTATAAAGATTTTGGTTTTTGTTACGAGTAGGTATGATAATTTAGTGAGTTTCTTAAATTGTGGGGCACACACACTAAAATGTAATTGACAGACTTATTTATGGTGATTTATCGAGGTAGGCACTGCTTATATGCTTTTATGCAATGCCTTCATTCATTTCAATGGAACACTTAAAACCTTCAACGAGGATTTCTGATTCCATCGCCGTTGAAGATCCGTTATACAGTGAAACCTGGTTAAGTGAGAAATCAAGGGACCTGCAAATTTGTCTCACTTATAGAGGTATTCCACTTACCCAGTGTCTCAGACATCCAGGTATAAATAAATATCTGTCTCATTTACAGAGGGTTCCATTAATAGAGGTCAGAATACAGATTATTTCAGTTATAGAGGTGCGATTATTAAATAAAATAACGTACTAAGTAAACATTATATCATACATCATCATTAGGGCTCAAAATTAGTTAAGTGCGGAATTTGCGGGTATAATAGGAATAAGTAAGTAAACAAACAAAACGATGTTATCTCAGTTACAGAGGGTAATGCATATAAAATTCACTCGCTGTCTCAGTTATAGAGGTAACTATGACGATAAAATCGAAAGAAGGAATCCCAGATATAGAGTTTTGCTTCGTCCCACTAACAGAGGTAATTCAGTGCCAAAGTGTTGGGACCTCAGGATGAGTTCCAGTTATGGAGGTTTCGCACTTATCCAGGTCCCACTTAACCAAGTTTCACTGTATTCTTATTCACCGGCTGCCGCTGAAAACCAGCGCTGGGTCTCTGTCTCGTATTGGGTCTTAGCATTATGCTGAGCGATGGCCGTTTTGCATGGATGTGACGCATGTTCACCCCCCAACTTAAACTACCAACACCTACTAACTTAATTAATTTTTTTTTTTTTGTGTTTAAGTTCCTTTTTATGCGTCATGTTCGCCGCAAATAAATGTATTTTCTTTCTTTCTTTTTCTCTTTTTATAACATTTGTGGAATTGTGGTCTTTGAAAATTAAAATTTACATTGACAAGTTTTAGTAGAGCTAAATAATTTAAAAAAAAAAAACAAAATTACAGATTTTTAGAATAACCTGTGTTTTATTCGAAACCTCATTACGGCGGAGTACAGTCAATCGGACGTCTGTGGCACAGTATAAACAAGTAACAGTATTATGTATTCAGTATTATCTCATTGTAGGTACCTATATCATTATTATTTAATTATTTCAAGGTCACTGCCGAAACTATAAGTCTATAACATCATCCGATTGGCTACGGAACTCTAAAAATGCTATTTAGGTACAGTGCTAGTTAGGTAGGTTTATTAATGATTTTATATTAATTCAAATTGGTGAAACAGGATCACATTTTTTATAAAACCTTACCCTTTTATGTAGATAAGTCTTCCTACCTACAGTCTATGCAAATAAAATGTTATTCTATTACTAAAAAAATACTCGAAATATTTTTTAAAGTTTTACCCCCGCCAGGAACTAAGTTCTGATTTTAAACAAAATCGAAATTTCTAAATGAAAAAATGCTAAAATATAATGTCCAGTAAAAACTTAAAATATACGTCACATAAGTATCAATCTATACAAAATATATCAGCCTTGCATATGCAAATTTTCCCTTCTGGAATCGTAGGCAAAAATAGCGACCTGCGGGCGGCATGTCTGCGCCTCTGCATACTCTTTGATCGTCGTTTTAGTTCAGCGCGCCACCGCGCGCGTTTTACGTTTAGCTCCGCCTAGATACACAAGGTCAGCGAGCCCTCTATACACCATAAGCATGTGTGCTCGTAAAATCGCTCGCGGCTATTTGTGATTGTGAGTATGTGAGTGTCTGCCCCTGCCAATTGACTGCTCATACGAGCGACTGAGGCTCACGACCACGATACATAAATGAAATTGCACTTATATTAGATGAAACTATGAGTGACCATTTTAGTTTTGACCAGTTATTGCATCTCTCCGCACGTGATTATTTTAATAACTTTTTTAAACATTTCTGCTTATATCAAATTAATTATGAGTTCTTGTTCAATTAAATGGTGTGGGAAATCGTCTAGAACATCCAGCTATAAAAAAGATGGCATAACTTTTCATCGGTAAGTAAAATATATTTATAATTTAATATTATTATGAATAATTTTATTGCAGGGCTCAAGCTTAACTGGTTGTTTACGTTTAAGGCACATAAAAAGTATACCGCGTTGATGTCTTTTTGAAAAGTCCCTTTCTCTCACTAGGTATTGTCAATAAGTCTGTCCCTTTCCATCTGTAGGTATAGATAGAAAGGGGCAGACGTATTGCTGTAGTGTTGTGACAACTTCAAAACGAAGTATAAATAATATTGTCGATAAAAATTACGATGTTCCCTAACTGTAAAAAAGTAACATTACTTAATGTTTACATTTTAGATTTCCAGATATTCCAGAAGTGAAAGAAAAGTGGATTAATGCTGTTAACAGGGAAAATTGGTTTCCAAAAAAATATAACGTTGTTTGTTCAAGGCATTTCACGGCAGATTGCTTTGAAACCTTAAAGAACCGACGCCGTTTATTTAGTTCAGCAACACCGACTCTGTTTTTGCCTGTTTTGGTATGTTTTATTATTACATACTTATTTCAGATCAATTTTTAAATTTTTTGAAAAAAATAAGAAGTAGGTACATGTAAAATAAAAACTTTATAATTTACAGGCTTTACCAAATAAGACAGCTGATCTATATTTGCATGGTTCTAATTTACCTGGGCCTTCCCATCTAACTATCTCACAAGTAAGTTAATTTATTCTAACGACGTGATTCGTGATCCTAGGCCGCATTGTTACAATATTTAATGCCTGATTAACCATGTTTAGATATCGATACCCAACTCCTGCGGATTTTCTAGGAAATTTAATTTGATCCAGTACAATATTCATTCGACAATCGACATTGTTATCGATAGCCTACGTTAGTAGTTATGCACAAGCACGTCACTATCTCGGCGCATTTTAGAAGTTACAGGGGGGGGGGACACATTTTACCACTTTGGAAGTGTCACCCAAACACGTATGGCATTGATGAAAAAAAAAATTGAGTTTCAGTTCTAAGTATGGGGATATAATACCTATACCCCCAAAATGTATTGTTTTTTTTAATCTATTTTTGTGTGAAAATCTTAATGCGGTTCACAGAATACATCTGTTAACTATGTGGATCAAGATAAAAACGACGAACTGAGCAAACGATTTATATATTTTTTTTTTTATTTATTTATTTATTTCAGGCGACGCAGGCCCATAGACTTAACCTAAACATAGGTACATATTTTTATTATATAATAAAAAAGTACTTCACTAGCAGCATTTTAAATGTAGGGTTGGACACAAAACTTTTAAAGTGAAGGAAGCGCGCATTGCTGATCGTGTTGGTAATGGCACTGTCTCTCAAGCAAAAAACAACATGGCGGTCCGGGACTCGCCCCTCTGCCCACTCATACTTCGCGCACTTCCTTTTACAATTTCTTATCGCGTCGCTAACAACATCTACTTACCAAGTTTCAACAGTACGTACCTATAGTTCTTTTAGTTTCAGAAAAAAGTGGCTGTGACATACGGACGGACAGACAAACAGACATGACGAATCCATAAGGGTTCCGTTTTTTGCCATTTGGCTACGGAACCCTAAAAATACATCAAACACTACAATGGGCGGCGCTATCGCTTAGAATGGACAGTGATTTTCCTCGACATAAAATGGGACGGTTTTTGGTGCAAATATTATGTATACAATACACAATATTTGGGATAATTTCTTCGAAAGCGGGACAAAAGAAAAAAAAAACGTAATTTTAATTGTCCAACTGTCGTCGAGAGAATGCCTTGCTGACACCTGTCAGTACCTACGACAATTCTAGTAGCTAATAAAGATCAAATTCGCAAAACACGTATTCGTTTTATAATACTGACATGTGTCAAGAGACATTTAATTTTAAGCTAAAAATCGGGATGTCCCGCCAAAATCGTCTGGCAACGATGGCTTTTTTTTTGGATGGGAAATCATCTAATGACCCCTCCAGTTCTGGGTGGAGTGTCAGACTCTTACTGACTAAAACCCACCCGTGTTCCTTCCTTAGCCCTTTCTGTTCCAGGGCAGCGGTAACCCTTTCGGACGATCCCGCCGCCCTGGCAACGATGGCTTGGAATAACTTATTGAGTAAAAATAACTATACCTATATATAAACACTTAATTATACAGGGTGTGGCGTAAGTAGTGGTCCACCGTTCAGGATTCGATGAACCAGATAATTAACTATAACAATTATAAATTTTAACCATTTTTACCCAAGGGTTCCGAAAATATTTCCTTTTTGTATTTTATTTACGAAATTTCTACCTATTATTACAAATTTGTTTGTAGTTTCAACAAAAACCATTATTTTTTTCATTTTGATTTCTGTTAATTATTGCTGAATACTAGAGCTATCATGATAAATTATGATTTTTTATGTAAATTCACCTCTTTTGAAGAAAAAGTTAGTTCTTCTCTAATTTTAACCCGAATTTTTAACATACCATCCAAGTTCAAGGGCGATTTTTGTAAAAAAAACGTACTACACTGTCAGTGTCCATTTATTAAATAATATGCTTACTAAATACCGATTTCAAAATGGTATCACTCTATCAGATCCTATAATTTAACAAAAAAGATATTCAATTTTAATTGAAGCAAAGAAGATTTTCATTAAACTACTTTTTTAAACTTTATTGCGTTAATACTATTACAAAACGTATTAAAACTTAAAAAACGGATACAATTTAACTTTTACATTTCAAATGTGATTTGTTTTTAAGCACAAACATGTCAGGTAAAAAAACCCTGACCCTTTTTTTACCTGAGACATGTTTGTTAAGAGGACGCATTGGAAATTTTGGCGCCAATGATCTCAATTTTTTTCAGTAAATACAAAACGGATCAAAATATAAGTTGGTGACCTGAAAGTTCATGATAAAAACCTTATTTTGTTAGTTTTCAATACATGATTAGGTAACTTTTTTAACAGAGAAAAATTTATCAAACATACCTCTTTTTAAAAAGAGATTCACATCTTATGGGCAAACGGGACCGATTTAAGCCTCTTAACTTTCTATGTAGATGAGTCTATACATACTCTTTAAAATTCTAGAAGGAATTTCTCAAATTACCGTTTCTAACTAAATAAAATAACAAAAACCATTTTGTCGCTTACGTCCTTTAGTTATAAGCTAGCGCGCGTATGCAATCCTCGCCCCGCTCAGACGCTCAGTCCCCTCTTGACCATTGTCAGCGACGGGTCTGTGCTAGTCGGTTTCCGGACGACATTAAACATTGCGCGAATTTATTTGGCGGTTATATAAAATAAAAATGGGAAAAAAGAAAGAAAGATGTTTGAAAAGGAAAAGAAGAGCTTGTTTATTAGAAAAATGTGCAAATATGACGAAAAAGAGGTAGGTTTACATCATAGTATTTATTTTTGTGATTAAAAAAATTATGTCTCGTTTTTCACCTTTTGTATTACAATATCTTATGAAAAGTGTTTAGTGGTAATTAAATATTAGGTTTAAATATTTTTTACATTTTTAAGGAAACAATCGTTGGAACAATGTTCAGAGAACAAAACAATGGAGTCGTCATCGGGTTGTAATAAAAATCAAGAAATGTCGCCTAGCTTATTAAAAGGGTATGTATGAAAAAATCCTAAGCCTTTTTCAATAATACGACGTTTTGTAAAAGTTATATTATATCACTGAAACACTTTATTTTGTATCTTCTAGAAATCAAGACAACACCTTACCGAATTATGGAGAGTTACGAAATATATTGCCCGCGTAAGTTTTTGTTACTATGTATTTATCAAAATTTATTATGAGTGCTACAATCAATACACAGTGTAAACCCTTTATATCCCTATAACGTAAAAGTGGGCACAATTTGGTTGGTTTATCTTAAAACCCACACATTGATAAAGTCTTTATAGCGCAGCAGCCATTCTTTATTATGAAGAAATTTGTTCATATTTAGACACAGTAAATATTCATTATTTGTATTATTGTTTATGTTATCTTATCAGGTTACAAAAGACGCCGACTAAACCTTTGAAGTCCCGAAACTTCTGAGGATGTAAACAGCCGTCTTGCTTTTGCTATTGTTAATTGCCATGAGCACGTGCATCATTTCGCTCGGTTTGCTAGGAAATGATGGTATCAGTCGTGAACCAGTTTTTACCTATTTTATCAAATACATATAAAAAAATATTGTGATTTTGGTTATTTTTCTTTCTCTCTATAACGATAAAAAATGCTCGGCCCCTTGAGTTTCGTCGTAAAGAGTTTACACTGTATTATAATGACTTTGCAAGTAAAAGAACAATTTTTTTTAGGACTGCAGATACGGATGACAAAAATATCTCACATAACGAAGACATTCCTGTAGCCATAGTGGGTATATTAGTCAATTTTGTTTGTATGTCCAATGTAAAAATAAATAATCAAAAACCAGAATCATCGTGTTAATTATTGTGAAAAAAAAAATCATGAACATTTGTAAATAATTAACTAAGTAAATAATGTAAATAGGTAAATAAAAAATCATGAACATTTGTAAATATGTAACTAAGTAAAACACGTTAATAATTATAATTCATTAATAGGTAACTCATAAAAAAAATTAAAGAAGATATAAAATGTAAAGACGACTCCAAGACGTTTATGTTGCGCCGCCGCCACGGCATCGCGTCTCGCAATAGTTTACGTTACTTATCGGGGTGTGTGCGGGTTGCGGGGCGCGCGTGGGCGGTTTTGGAATAATTGTTTAACAATTCGTCGCCTTAACAAAAACCCGTTGAAGCTCTCGCAGTCGAGTTACGCACAATAGGAGTGATAAGGAAAAGATATGGTAGGGTATTGCTATCTCTTTCATTACTAACGTTGAAATCTCCAGATATCTCGAAATGATTTAGTACGATCTCGTCACTCGCGTCGTGCGTCGTATGCGTTTTGTTTTTATTCTGCCTGTGTTTACCTCCGCCATTTCTTTACCCCTGCCTGACCCCGGACTCCGTTTAATTTGCCTACTGATTGGACTTGTTGTTTTGGTGATCTCTGCGATATTGGCTACGTGTACTGGTGACTGGCTTGCTCAACGATTTGGACAAACGTGCAGTGCAGTGACCATTAAAAAATGTCTCGGTACACACCGCGCGCGAATATGCTGACATGCATTTTATTTATGGCGAATGCAGAGGTGTCGGTAGAGAAGCAGCTCGACTTTATCGGGAGAGATATCCCAATCGAAATGAAATGAAATGAAATAATTTATTTGCTATGAATGTAGGTACAAAAGTATGGTGTTAAGTAAGAGAAGGATCCAGTACATTCTACCGTGAGGCATGCAAAATTTTTTTATAGTAGAATTAATCATGAAATAATCTTAAAAAATCAAATATTTAACGAGTATCAAATTATAAAATAGTCAATAAAAATATAAATCATTCAATTTGTAAGTTCATTCAGTGGTAAACAATGTCAATAATAAGTTAATAATTAGTCAATATTACAATGTCAATAATAAGTTAATAATTAGTCAATAATACAACGTCAATAATAAGTTAATAATTAGTCAATATTACAATGTCAATAATAAGTTAATAATTAGTCAATAAAAAACGTCAATAATAAGTTAATAATTAGTCAATATTACAATGTCAATAATAAGTTAATAATTAGTCAATAATACAACGTCAATAATAAGTTAATAATTAGTCAAAAATGCAATAGAATTTGAAAATTAAAATCGCAAGGAAAATCATTGTATTATAATCATATTGATTTGTCATTCAAAAATTCATCAATTGTATAATAACATTTTTCAAGTAGCAATTTATTTAATTTCCTTTTAAATATGTGGAGTGTGCAATTTTTTCATCGAAGACATCCAGACCACCGAGTTTTTGTGAGAGTGCATAGCGCATACACCGAGGGAAGGATACCCGGCACAGGCGTAGGCGGTGCAGGTGAAGCACGACCGCGACGAGACAACGATGAAGAGGTTATGAATTTAGTTGCAGAAGATCATTCAACATCGGTCCGTGTCTTAAGTCGCAGAACTGGCATATCAACTAATAACTATAATCAATATCAACTCATATTTTATGTAAATGTATTTGTCAAGCCGTGTCTCCTGCGCGTGTTTTTTTCGAAACATTACTCAAAAAACCTTACACATAAACATTTGTTTTCATAAACAAGCTGTCTCCTGCGTATTAAAATATTTTTAAATTAGTGTCAACTATTCACAAGACAATTAACGTAAAAACCTATGTCAATTAAGCCTTAAAAATGCTAAATGCTAGATGTGCGCGGTGCTCGTGGCGGTTGAAAATTAAACAAACCCTTCCCCTCTTCACCCGCGCGGGGAATGTCATCCAATATGTAGCTCGGAAAACAAAAACATCGTGTTTTCATACACAAATGTGTATGGCCACTTGGACACGCCTCTTTGTTTTGATGTTTTTGTGTAATGTTGTTGAGACACGACTTTATTTACTAGAAGTAGGCACGTACTTGTTCATTTGAAATATTAATGCGTTGATAAGCCACATTTAACAAAAATATGCTTTATTACAGGTTGAAAATGACACAGAAAATTTAATCACATATCAACTAGTTGGAACATTAAAGTTGAAAGCCAACATGTGTCCTCATAAATATGACGATCAAAAGGAGACGAAACCTGAAAAAGAACAAGGAGCAGTTGAAAAAAGGCGTCGAATTGAATTTCATGAAATACCGTCGAATAAAAAAAAATTGTTCTACTTGTGGATTATGTTTATTTAATGAATTAGAACCATTTCCATCAAGTCGAGAAAATGATATCGATCAAGTGGCCGCTGTAAAATTGATGACCATACAAGCTCATTTTTTTTTTTCGTTTCATCTCTTGTGTCGGTACAGACGCCAGCAGGTCAACCTACCCGAGCTCGCCGTCCGATCAGGACCAGGCCCGTGCCGGACGGCGCGTTGTGTTCCACGCGCGCCTCAAAGAGATGTCAGCAGAGGACGGGGCCCGACAGGGCCGAAGCCTGCCAGGGCGGCGGGATCATCCAAAAGGTTTACCGCTGCCCTGGAACAGAAAGGGCTAAGGAAGGAACACAGGTGGGTTTTAGTCAGTAAGAGTCTGACACTCCCTTCCGCTCCACCCAGAGCTGGAGGGGTCATTTGATGATTTCCCAACCTCAAAAAAAAAAAAAAACGTCAAGCTACCCGAAACTGTCAAATTTTCCCAGTCAACCTTGAACCTTAATGCTTCAGCCATAAAGTTGAAAATCAATTAAAGAAATTTGACAGATTGTAGTAACTTGATGTGCTGGCGTCTGTACATTCGGCGATAGGTTCTCGTATTCCTGTCGGATATTCTCTTAAAGGGCTTCAAGAGTCTGAAGCTTGTTTACATAAACTAAGTAACCCCGCAAAAAAATTCTGGAGCGGTCAATTCGGGTGATCTGGCCGGCCAGTGCAAATCGCCAAAGCGCTTTCGCATCGACTGATAGCTGAAGTTGGCTCCGTCGACAGCATAGTGCTGCGCGTTTGTTAACTGACTTTAATATAATATCTTCAGTATTTAGTCTAGAAAGCTGTGGAGACAGTGTTTGTCAGTAGGTAATGTTTAAAATTTTCCTTTTTTTTACAGATGGAAGACCCCCCTCCGAGCGACAACGTATCCACAGAACGCTATCCACAATTATTTACACGATTATTTTGTAAACACTGCAACGTGGAATTAGAGCACACTATAGTAGAGGTACATACCAACTTAATACGTAAAATAAGATGCAGCTAAATATCAGTATTTTACATGGAGCGACTTCTTATCTGAATTCCACAACCCGGTTACTGGGTAACCTGGTTGACTATCTAAGATCTACGAATGACAGCCGGGACCAACTGCTTAACGTGCTTTTTCGAGTCACGTAGGGCTCTCGGTATGTTATGAATGGTCACCCATCCACTGACCGACCTCTGTAAGCGTTGCTTAACCTTGGAGATCTGCCCGAGCGGTTGTTATCATTAAACCACTAGCCCTAAGGACACACAGACACGAAAAGCGACTAGGTTTTAGTTAAACTAATTTATTATAGATTCCCATTCACAATAATGTACAAGGTAATTCACATTTTCCCAGGATCAAACAAAAGTACTCATCGCAAGAGTGTACCGCTACTTTGAATGCGAGTATGAAGAGCTAAAGAAGCTGTATGGCGACCAGGACCTGACTCCTCTGTCGAAGTTCCGCCAACGGACTGCGCTGGCCACCGGAGTGAGTGAGACGACAGTACTTGAGATACTGAAGGAGGAAGAGATTCGGAATGCAGAGAAGCGAGAGGAACCAAAACGTAGCAGAGCTCTCAAGAGGTCCATACAGACGAAGAGGTATGTGTTAACTCTGTTTTAACAGCACACAGCAGCGACATCTATGTCACAACTGAAGAACCTCTAAGTGAAACGGCGTGTGAAACTGTCGTCACTAACAGATGGAGCCACTTAATCCTACATCGCGCAAGCAAAGTTTGACGCTGATGTTAGGTTGGAGTAGTACCATAAATAGCCTATAATGTTCTTCCCACTGCTGGGACACAGGCCTCCTCTCTTCGAGTGGGAGTGGGCCACGCGGGCCCATTGCGGGTTGGTAGATGTCACATGTCTTCGAATTTTTGATTCTAGGACATACCGGTTTCCTCACGATGTTTTCCTTTACCGTTTTGAGAGCAGTGGTGGTGAAATAATTTACAAAAAGTAAAGTGCCTGTCTGGGATCGAACCGACGACCTTCCACACTGGGCCACCACTGCTCAGTTGGGATTACAGGCGTGTTCGGTTTAAAGACATTTATTTTCTCAAAGAACATAGGTACAGTTCACTTTTTTTTTGAGAAACTTAACTAAATTACCAATATTTTATAGTAGTTGTTATTATGTTCCAACAAACGAATTGTGTGCAGCGAGTGGACTGTAGGAGTTGTGTGCTGCTGTTTTTGCCGAGGTTTCACTGGTTCAGGACGGTGGCAATTCTTACCCTGTTGATGCAGTGGTTCGTCGGGGAAACCAAGAGAGGGTTCTTCTTACTGGGATGTAAATTAAAACTGCTTTGACATGTTAAAGATGAGACGGAGACTTAATTTGCCCAATATTTCGGTTGCCTGACGGGCATAGTGACGACTATGTTCGACTGATTTCTACTGATTGAAGTGTGGGACGGCGTGTCTCCTTATATACACGCTGAATTTAGACTGGCCAGCGGTCCTTTTGCTTTGCACGATCATTTTCGTCGGCAAACTCGCGTCTAAGGTCGTTCTGTGCTGTGATTGGGTAAGTTGAGTCTCAGTTCTCCATTTTATTAAATTCTGTACATTTACTATACATTTGGCTCTATTACTACTTAATCTAATATACTATAATCATTGCACAATCTTTTACATAGGTTATAGGTACGTATAACGCTCCGAGTCCGCGGCCTGGTCGGTTTTCCTTAAACGACAAACTTATATATATTACCTACGCGCACGGACTCGGAGCTACCATTCTATTTCAGCCGTCGTCGTGACAACATCTATTTATTTCAAAGTTTACATTATGTATGGGTGCTGAGAGTAAGTATAGCTAATATATTGTTAGTTTACAAGTATTCTACATGCTTTTATTTATAAGACTAGGACTTAAATTATCATATCTAGGACTTAAATTAGGTCAGGTAATAAAAACATAATTTATCTTAAAACTAGGACATGGCCGTTATCATATCTTCTGTGTTGCTGTCGTGCACAAATTGTATTTTGTATTTTCTGATCATATTGTATTTTTGTTTCAGTTCAAGCGTAGAAGACAGTTCGGATGATAGTGTCAGCGACGGTGGACAGCCAAGCAACGTACAAGAGTGAGTTTAATTTATTTCGACCATCCATCAGTTCTTGACACACAGACACACTAGTTTGGTGACTTTCACTGTTTGGTGGGTATCACATATCCGCCGCAAAACCGCAGTAGTTCCACCATGACTTGTCCGTTGTACGACAAACGAAAGAGAAGCGAAACTGCCTGTTCTAACGCACAGCTTTGATTGTGATTCTATTTTTTTCACGCGTGATTTCGCCGGTCTGCTCGGAAGCCAGTTATACCTCCGCGCTCAGACCGCTATTTTGTTGCGGTGTCGCGTTTATTTCTGTGGCAGTGGACAAGTTTCGATTTCTTTTCTTTTTTGTTGTAAACATGGATTTTGATTTTACGGAAAGACTAATCTAAGGCGTCAAACAGACAAGTAGCACTTTGCTGTCGACAGAGCCAACTTCAGCTGTCGACAGATTCATTTTCAGCTGTATCGCCTCTGTCGACAGCTGAAGTTCGTTCTGTCGACAGCAAAGTGCTGCTCGTCTGTACTCTGCCCTTCATTATTTTCGCGGCGGAGGTGTGCTAATGCCCTCAGTGTCAGTAAAAAAGAGTCCTGAATACAAAAAAGTTATAATGTCTTTTTCAGAGCTCAAAATGAGGCTGAAGTTGAGACGCTGGTGGTGAAATTAGAACCCGAATGCGACCAGTAAGTAATAAAGGGATGTGTGGTGTTACACGAATGGATAGAATAAGAAATGTGTACATACGAGGAAGTCTGAAAGTGGCACCGGTAACTGAAAAGTTGTGTGGAAATCGATTGTCATGGTATGGGCATGACTAGCTCCACCCTTCGCATTATATCCGCATTGCGTATCTTCCCTCTAATTACCTAAAATATATAAGTCACTAGCAGTGCTCAGTTAGCTCATCCTAATGGGGCCCTGTATCAAATTTTTTTGGGGGCCCTTTTTACCCAACTGTGAAGCTACAGAGGGTATTGTTTTTACAAAATAAAGAATATAGCAAACTGACTTAGAAGGTGAGGGGCTCGTGGCTGGGTAGTAACAGCCGTACGAGTCGATTGAAGGTTAAGCTACGCTTGCCGCGGTAGGTCCGTGGATGGGTGACCATCTTAACATGCCGAGACCCCTCCGTGCCTCGAAAAGCACGTTAAGTCGTTGGCTGTCATTCGTGGATCTTTGACAGTCGGTACGGGTCGTCAGAAGCCCGAAAGTCTGACAAGCAGTTTTACGAAGGGGCATCGTATTAACCAGTAAATGGATGTAGAGGTCAGATAGGCAGTCGCTTCATGTAAAATATTCAGCTGCATCCGGTTAGACTGGAAGCCGACCCCAATATACTTGGGAAAAAGCTAGAGAGCTGATGATGGTACGGGCATGTGATACGGAGGAATGAGGAAAATGTAGTGAGGAAACTATTGAGTATGAATGTATGCTATAAGAGTAGGGGCAGACCAAAGAAACGATGGATGGTTAGAAAGGGGGTGACTACCGAGATGACGACTAATAGAGAAGTATGGAAGAAAAAGACATGTTGCGCCGACCTCGAGTACATTGGGATATGTACAGGAGAATGATGAGCATCACACATCTCTCCACTGGTCCAATGCTTACTCTAGGATGCATATCCGGTACGACTCTAACCGTTTCCTATCCCAAGGGCACGTCTTGCCTACCATTACAGCGCGCCCCGGTCTTCTCCTTGATATGCAATGGCCTCTGGAGCACCATGAGACATGAGGCTACAGGGGCTAGTGCGAATCTTGGGATTCATTCGATTAATCGCGTTTGGTCTGACCACGATGGGGTCGGTGCAATTCATTCATTCGTTTATAAATAAGAGTAGAAGAATGATGAGCGCATTACCCAAATGTCCTTTCTTTGATATTGTTCGTCGAATCGTTGAGCTCCTTAAGTTTTGAGTTGAGTTGCACGATTTCTGAAAAATGCGTGCACTGACTGTACAGGTCCTGTCAATCTGTGTGGTTCTTTCCTCAAAAGGCCATCTCAGACATCGATCTACATGGTCTTCATATGATCTGAAAAAGATTATGTCTGAACTTTAAAGAGACTGTGACCTCTGAGTTTGTTTCGGCCTTTCTTCTCAGACTAGTCAGATAGGAAACGCCGACCTCATCTAGTTTTTAAAATATGATTGACGTATAAGTGTTTGTACAAACCTACTTACAAAATAAAATCATTTATCATTAATATTTTTTTTTTTTCAGGGAGCAAGTTCAAATGAACACAGGTTCGGTACAAGTAAAGGTAGAACCGCCGGATGATGACGTCAATGAGTAAGTAATCTCTGTCACAGTTTAGAAGTTGTTCCAGTCAGAAAAATCGCATGATGAAAACTTTGATGAAGTGAGCTTTCAATAATGTCAATCCCTAGCATAATCGACCTATAATGTTCCCACTGCTGGGACACAGGCCTGCTCTCTGTGCGAGGGAGTGGGCCGTAATCCTCCACGCGGGCACAGTGCGGGTTGGTGGATGTCACATGTCTTCGATTTTTGAAGTGATAACTTCCTAAGGGAGGGTAAACCGCGTCGTAACGTAACGCGTTACGGCGCCAGTCTGTCTGGCTTCCCTTTCTCTCATGCATACGGCAGCGGTAGGCAGGCTCTTCCTCTCTCACTCTAACCCACAGCGCTAGTCGTATTTCGGACAGACGCTTCCCCCTCTCTCTACTCAGTGTTTAGAGTGCGATAGACATATACTGTTGACAGCGAGCACATAACCTAAAACTATTACCGTTTCAAAAGTAATTATAAAAAATATCATGAAACGGGCAGAAGATGATCATTGTAACATTACAGAATCTCCTAACGATAGGTAAGTTGAATAATATAATACGATTATATTGTAAACAACGTATTACTGTTCACAATGTAGGTATATATTCAGAACAGCATTAAATCTTTAAATTTACTTTCAAAACAAAAACACGCAACGGCTTTACGGACGCGCATGCCTATATATATATGTGTGTGTGTATATACAGAGTGGCGATTAGTTTATCACATTAAATAGAACAGCGGTCATGACAAGTTGTTAAAAGTCTGTTAAAATAATAAAATTTAAATTTTACCAAAAACAGAAGAAAAAAAAACAAATAAGATAATTCGCATAAAAATTGTCATGAAATAAACCATCCTTGATAATAAGTCACTAGACACGCGTGAGGCAGTGGTATCAAGAATTCAACACAATCTTTATGTTATTGCAAAGTAAACACAAATTAAGTTTAATGTTGTTAGGTAAATACTGAAACGAAAATAAGGTCCCACGACTAAAATGTTAATTGTTATTAATTCTTTTAATTGTGTATGTTTGATATACGTTATGTAGAATACGTGGTTTCAATTCATGTGATAACCTAATCGCCACACTGTATATAGTGTGATTATATATATTATTATAAAAAAACTAACCAGCAATCACCTCTCTTTCTCTCTCTCTTACGTATTTAAACGTTCAATATTTATTTACAAATCATTATTTCAGCGCTGTTCAAATGGAAGTCATTGCAGATGTTTATCAGCATCTGCAACAGACGCAACAACAGTCGCATCGAAATACAAAATCAACACAAACACGGCCATGTTCAAGTGCGGAACGCCAAAGAAGATTCAGAGAAAAGAGAAAAGCTGATATAATGAATGCATGTACTACATTCAGTCAATCTAGCGACGTTCAGCCACAGCACGAACAACCACAACATGATGTTCAAATAAATAAATGTGAACCACAAACTAATGCTGAACGCCTAAGAAAATATAGAAAATTATTACGTGAACAACAAAGAGAAATGGAAGATATGAATGCAATTACAGTGCTGAGTAATACATCAAATACGTCTAGTATCCATCAACTGCAAAAGTAATAATTTTATATTATCCACATAATTAAATGCATTTTTAACCGAAATATTAATATATCTTTTGTGATTTATGTTACAATTTTAGTGTCGACCAAGCTGAACTAGCACGGAAACGACATTTAAACAAACAACGACAAAGCAGGTTTAGAGCAAGGCATAGATTTGTATCACCTAGTACATCGTCGCAAGAAGCACAGGCAGAAAGGTTTATTTTGTAATTATAATAATAATATAAACAACTTTTTTTTTTATATTTTTATACATTTTTTTATTCTAATATTTAAAAATATAATTTATATGTTTACATTCAACTAAAGGATTTAAACAATAATAATATTGAATAATAATTTACGTGAAATATAAATTTTTGAAGCGATAACTTGTTATGGGAGGGTAAACCGCTTCGTAACGTAACGCGTTACGGCGCCAGTCTATCTGGCTTCCCTTTCTCTCACGCATACGGCAGCGGTAGGCAGGCTCTTCCTCTTTCACTCTAACCCACAGCGCTAGTCGTATTTCGGACAGACGCTTCCCCCTCTCTCTACTCAGTTTTTAGTGTGCGATAGACATATACCATAGATTAGTTTAAGTTATCACTTCTGTCAGGCGTCCCGAGACGCACACGTTTTTTCTTTTAACTGATAATGGCACAAATTCTCTATTATTTTGTATTGCAGTACAAGTGAGACGCTCGCAGTAACTGAACCTGCTGCAGCTAAACGCAGAGGGAGCAAATCACCGAGAACAAGTGACGTCACATCTCCATGGTAAGTACATTTTGTCATTTGAGGAGGTACTATCGCCAAAACCTTCCTATATCTGACCATTTTGAAAACAAAATCCCGTGCACATGATGACCACAGCTGCGTCCGTGAGTAAAACAAAAGAGGATCCTTTTTAGGTCGACTAATAATATGAGCTGCAAGCAGGAATAGTCCTTACGGTGGTCAGATATAGATTTTTAGCGATAGTACTTTTCACTTTACACATAACATCACGCCGAAGGGTAAGGCAGAGGTGTACCTACAATGTCATTTTAAAACCCTTAGCATTTTTTTTTCTTTGAACCGGGATCCTCAGGGTCAAATTAAATTAGCTAGCGAAACTCCGCAGACGTGATGGGTATCGATAGTGGCTTTCATTTTCACAGTTCAACAACATAAATTGCGTTATTTACGTTGCTGAGCAGACAAATTTTTGGAACATATGAAGCAGTGGATTAGCCATATCTTGCAAAATTATTTAGATTTGGATTGATAGTGTGGGAGGAGCGAGGGGCGAAGGGTGGCGCCAAACGGTCCATTGGTCAAAGGCTAGGTAGATGATGATGTATATTTATGTGCAGGCAACAGACACATGGCGAATCCTCGACTGCGACTGCCTCGAGCAGCGTTCGACTCACGGAAGAACTAGACGAGTAAGTGCAAAAGTATTTCATTTAATTACGGATAGATTTCATGATTGTCTGGCAGCACCGAAGTAAATTATACAAGTACGCTGGACATCATTACTATTGATGACAAAACGAAGACATTTGATTTTCGCCATTTTGGCGCTGATGACAACGTGAGCGTCCGTGGAACTAATATTTTTGCTAGTGAGTTTTACAAAATACGCATACTCTCATGATAAAAATGTTCTAAATATCTCGCAGTAAACACAAAATACACCAAAAAGTTTTATTCCACGATTTAGATCTAAATCATCAGAGACGTACCGAAACAACACGACGACCATTTGCAACAGTGTGTCAATTTTAGTTCCGGAGACGCTCGAGCGGGGCGCTTTGAATCGGCACAAAAAACAACTGTCATTTTGTATAGTATATTTAGTCCCGCGTACTTTTTTATTAGAGGTCAGTGTCTGGCAGTATTCATACTTCATGCGGCTATCGATCAACTCAGCCTATCGCAGTCCACTGCTGGACATAGGCCTCTCCCAGGCTGCGCCACAACACCCTGTCCTCCGCCTTCCGCATCCAGTCTGTCCCAGGCACCTTCTTGAGGTCGTCGGTCCATCTAACAGAGGGGCGTCCCTCTCCCTCACTACGCTTGCCGATACGCGATCCCTAGGCTAGGACTCGTTTACCCTTCATGCATTACCGTCGTGATAATATGTTATCTTCTTTGTTTCAGAAGCGGTCTGTCAGAAGAGACTGAAGTTAAAATGGAGGAAATAGAAATAGGAGAAGAAGGATTTAGTTAATTATAAAATTTGTCGAAGTGTAGTTTTATGTGATCAAAATTAACCACTGTTTTCCGCCGATGAATTATGGCCCTTCTGAACTTTGCGCAGAACTGTAAAACTTTTAAGAATCAAATGGCCCATAATCAGCTATAATGTTCCCACTGCTGGGACACAGGCCTCCTCTCTGTGAGTGGCTGTGGGCCGTAATCCACCACGCAGGCCAAGTGCGGGTTGGTGATGTTGAGATTGGTCACCATGGCTGAAATACGGTCTGAAGGACTAGTATTGTTACTTACAAAACTGAAGTGTTATCTGTCTTGTCCTGTTTTAATTTTGATCGCATTTTTTTTATTTGCTTCTGTGCGCCGTTAGGCCAAATACAGACGCCTTAGGTCTAAAGTCATCTTCATTCCTATGGAAATGGATATTTTTTAAGTTTATATTTCGCTGTGAATGTAGGTAGATACTGTATAACTACAGTCAATGTTTTGTAATTATTATTACTTTATTGTTTAGAAGCTAATTTTATTTGAACGACGTTCCTAATGACAGGTTATACTCTGCACACTTGGGGAATGACAGGCAGAACGAATTTTTTTTTAACAATTTGACAGTCACGACAAATGTAACACTCAAACTCAAAGCATTTATTTGGAATAGTTTAATTATTTTTGGATCTTTATTTTACTTTTTATTGTTGACATGATTATTGCATAACAGTATTAATAACTTCTTTTTGTTATTAATGTTCCGTTTGATCTTTGTTATTCGTCTCATCATGTGGCAAACATGCCTGTACCTGATAATGTTGTTACCGTCTTATATATTTATCTGCTTAAACATGTGTCATACAAGAAGATAAATGCATGTAGCATTTATTTTCTTGTATGACACAGTTTAAGCAAATAAATAGTATCTTATCCTATCTTAAAACTAACTTCTGTCCGCGTGAAACCTCTTGTTCCCTCGACCTACCCCGTCGCTTCGTTCCTTCTTACTTTTTGCTCGGCTCCTAAGACTCGTAGCGTGATGTTAAATAGTGTATAACCTTCGTCAAGAATTCTTTTTGCATTTGATAGCCTATATTAGTCAGCGCCTGACGTAAATTTACCTATTTTTAGTAGCCATGTTTTTAATCACGTCTAATTTGTCGACGGAGTATCTTACAAATTAAGATACTCCATAGACAAATTAGACGTGATTAAAAACATGGGGACTAAAAATACGTCAATTTACGTCAGGCGCTGACGAATTTGACAGGACTAAACTAATACTTATCTTCTCTCCTCTTCTTAATGAAATAGAAAGAAAAAGATGCATTGAACTTAAATTTAGTTTAGTTTGTGAACAAGGGAATCGGCGCCAATATTTCGGTTTAACTCATTCACCAAGTGTGTAAAAACGAAAGGAACTTCGAACTAGCTGAGAGTCCCACGACATCTCTCGAATGTTTTTCTTTATTTTTGTAAGTGGTACCATTTTGACTACGCTATGTCAACAATACAATACAACACAAACACAACAACATACACACTACAATTGTACACAATTGTTGTTGTTGTGTATTGTTTTTACATTACAATTGTGTATACAATTAGCTAGAATTTTTAATTAAGTACAATTTGCAATTTAAAATATTAATTTTCGATTTCATTGTGAACTGACTGATTACTTCAAATGTACCTACTTCTCTAATACTTCGTCTTTCATTCTACTAATTTCTGTATAAAAATAAAAAAAATCTGTGAACAATTTCGTTTTATTTTTCTACCGGTGAGGTGATGAATTTTTGATGATGAATGAATGAAAATGTGATGTACTTTTTGCAGTAGCAGTAGTTCCGTTTCTCGAAGCAAAATTATCGCCAGCGTCACAGTCAGCGCCTGACGTATTTTTAGTCGCCATGTTTCTAATCACGTCGAAACTGTCTATAGAGTATCTTATTAATCTTAATTTGACAGGACAGCGCAGCACACCCAGCGCTACAACAGGTATCCTGGTATATACCAGTTTACCGCGCGACTATCATATATACAACGTCCAGAAATCAATCGTCGGGCAGTTGCCCACCAGACTCGACACCCATCTGCTCAGACGATCCTCCCTTTTCTATGAAGGATGAGTGAACTTTACACCCTGTTCCTCATACCTCTATACTCTCGTCGGCCCACTTGTCCACCTGCACGCTCGAACGTACTATTTAGAAGGGTGGTTACCAAATCTAGAGACGGTGATAATCTCACAGAGCGGAGGCCTGTGTCCCAGTGGTGAGAACGTTCAGGCTGGTTATGCATTTGTTGTTCATCGCATAAAGGAAAATAAAACAAGTACAAAGTGACAATTATTTTTTATTACAAAAATCATCACAAGTTCTTCAATTCGAATCTCAATCTCTCAATTATTGTCGATCAATTAATCAACAAAAAAAATTAAAGTACTTACCTAGTATAATTTATTATTATCAATTACAATTTGTAATTCTACAATAGTTTAAAAAAATTAAGAAAATAGTAACGTTACACTTCGTAAAGGGTAGTCAGAAGCCCGAAGGTCTGACAACCAGCCTTGCCAAGGGGTATCGTGTACCTACCCAGTAACTGAGTTGTGGTCAGATAGGCAGTCACTCCATGTAAAGTACTGGTATTCAGCTGCATCCGGTTAGACTGGAAGCCGACCCCAACATAGTTGGGAAAAGGCTAAGCAGATGATGGATCAAAGAAGTCTATTCAAACTAATGTTTCAAATTGATGTTATTTCAAGTTAAACAAGTATAAACTTTATATCAATGGTAATTAAGGCTGATTTCAGAGTGACTATTGTAAAAGTTATAAAAATGTTTGAAGTTGTACCGTAAACTGAACTTTATTGTGCAGGAATTAAAGTTATTTTTCCATAAACTCATACATACTTGTTTCCATTTTTCGCAAATAAATCGCGAATGCAGATATTGACTGAACTATTCACAGCAAAATTAAAACTTAACGACTCACTTATTTAAAGTAGAAAAGGTTATCATTCATTTCCATAGGAATGAAATTGACTTTAAACTTAATAGTCTGGCATATTTACAACGTCATCACATCACTCGTCGGGCTTAATTCCGATCCAACCTGTCCCTTCCTGTCCTCTCCCAGCGACGCCCTAAGCCGAGGTCCGTCCCCCACAGGGGGTGCCCTTAGCGTGTAGTCGCTTAGTTTTTAAGTTTACTTTAGACTTAGGGCAATCATCCCACAGGTTAGAGAAAATAAGAAATAGTGGTTTTATAGGAGTGAGCAGTTTTATCACTGTTTCTGTTAGGAATAAAAGAAAGAAAGTAAAACACTATCAATCACAATGATTCAGATTGTGATTGATAGTTTTACTCAAATAGAATGCAGAATCAACAAATTAACAAAATGTGGAGAAAATTTCTTATTCTGATCACATAAAACTCGTGACATTTGTAAATCTTAAAATTAACTAGGTTGTTCCTCATGAATTTCTATTTCCTCCGTTTTCATTTCTGTGTCTCCGAGCAGACTGTCTCTGAAACAAAAAATATGTTTATTTTAATGGGAGTCGACATAATAACAGCTGCACGAGTCGATCGAAGGTCTATCTACCCTTGCCGAGGTCGGTCAATGGATGGGTGACCAACCATTACGTACAACAAAAGAGATAAGTGTGCATGGTCATCGGATATACGAGTAGTTGAAGATTAGGAAGAAACCGACGGATGTTTTCGAATGAAATTTAATTTGATAAATGAACTGTTTCTTTTCTATTAATTAAATAAAATTTTATCCGAGAACATCAATCTGTTTCTTACCAAACTTACTTACTGATAATCAGTTGCCCGAAAATCTGAAAACCAGTCTTATCAAGGGGTTTCGTGTACTAACTGGGTTGTGGAGGTCAGATAGGCAGTCGCTCCTTGTAAAATGCGTATGCATAGCCGCCATTTTGAAATAAAAACAAAATGGCGCGACAGTACTGTAGGTATGCCAGGCTCCGTATAAAAATCGAATCCACTTTAGAATGACCTTTAAAATGTTTGTATTAGGTTTTTGTTTATAAGAAAGAGTGATAATATATCCGTGGTGATGTGAAGACGTTGGCTTGGAATAAACTCAGAAAATATAACGTTGTATGATTTTAACACAATAATAATAGCCTCCCGACCGATTTCGGTCACGGTGGCCAATCTCAACGGACAGCCAAGTACGCAGGAGACATTATAGTGCACAAGTGTGTGCCTAAACACAGGAGCACTCTCTGTTCCTTTACTCTCATAGTCCAATGGGACGGCAATCCGACACGATTGGGGAGAGATCAGGCGCAGGACCAACGGCTTTACGTGCTTTCCAAGGCACAGATTTTAACACAATATAACACGAAACACATAGACAAACTACAGTACTTACTCGTCTAATTCTTCCGTGAGTCGAACGCTGCTCGAGGCAGCCGCAGTCGAGGATTCGCCTTGTGTATGTTGCCTGCACGAAAATTAACATCATTACAAAATATACTACATACAGAGGCCTCCAAAGGTTCGTTGACATGTTTCCACTTCACCTGCGACACACCACATTATGATTTAACTAAATAACGTTTACGGTAAATAACGTTTTTATTGACTAATTCAACTAACTTTGACATATCATTTGTAAAATCCTACTAATATTATAACAGTGAAAGTTTGGATGGATGTATGGAGGCTTGTTACTCTTTCACGCAAAAACTACTGAACGGATTTGGATGAAATTTGGCACACAGATGGTTTATAGCCGGGATTAACATATAGGATACATTTTATCGATATTGATGTTCCCACGGGATTGAAACTTGTGTGCGTTTATCGGGTGTTTACAAAAGCACCGGGTTTAAACCCGGTGGATTGCCCATCTATATACAAAAATAAACAAGTCATTCCTTAGGAGTAAGTACCTGATTATTTGTTTATTTTAAATCATAATGTGGCATCACAGCTGAAGTCACTGACCTCTATTATACAAGTACGCTGGACTAAATATACTATACGAAATGGCAGTTGTTTTTTGTGCCGATTCAAAGCGCCCCGCTCGAGCGTCTCGGGAACTAAAATTAACACATTGCCGCAAATGGCCGTCGTGTTGTTTTGGTACATCTCTGATGATTTACGTCTAAATCGTGGAATAAGACTTTTTGCGTATTTTGTGTTTACTACGAGATATTTAGAACATTTTTATCCTGAGAGTATGCGCATCTTGTAAAACTTGCTATCAAAAATATTAGTTCCACGGACGCTCACGTTGATGTCAGCGCCAAAATGGCGAAAATCAAATGTCTTCATTTTGTCATCGATAGTATGAAGTCCAGCGCACTTGTTCATTACAGGTCAGTGGCGTACACACAGGTGCGCTCAGTCTTCCCTCAGCCTCATAGTCCTTATCTTAAAATATGATAAAAATGTACTTACAGTGTGTATGTGACGTCACTTCTTGCTATTTTCCTTACTTTACTGTTAGTTGCAGCAGGTTCAGTTAATGCGAGCGTCTCGTTTGTACTCGTACTGCAATCAATACTCAATATTTTATTGCATTCCATAATGTGTACATATGATAGTTGGTATGTTAAAACTTCAAATCAATTATGGACCCTGTCGGGCACAGGAAAGTTAATTTTTAATAGGAAAGAGGATGATGGAGCGTTTTGTTAAGAAAAAAAAAACAGTATCGTTTGCTTTTATATCAAAAATAATAGAGAATGAGATTTATTAGTGTCATTATTTTTTTGCCCAGACGCAGATGGCGGGATGAGCTGGACTCTTTTGATAAAAATTGGTCTTTGGCAGCTCTGGACAGAGAGAGGTGGAAAGAGAGTAGGGAGGCATTTGCCCAGCAGTGGGACAGTAACGGTTAAAAGAAAAACAAAAATAAATAAATTAGCAGTAGAGTGTCGCAACCACTAGTCAGTCGCGACAAACATATTACTGACAAATTTTATTTGTTTCAAATTGACGTTATTTCATGTTAAACAAATGTCAACTTTATTTTAATGATGATTAAGTTGATTTCAGAGTGACTAGCACTATTGATAAAGTTATAAAAATGTTTGAAGTTGTAGCGTAAACTGAACTTTATTGTGTAGGAATTGAAGTTATTTTTCCATAAACTCATATTTGTTTACATTTTTGGCGAATATGTCGCGATTCAAATTTACATCAACCAGTAGTCAATTTGCTTAGCTTTTAATTTCCATAGCTTAACTTACCGTGTGGGTGTGACGTCACCTCTTCTCGGTGTTTTTCTCCCTTTACGTTTAGTTGCAGCAGGTTCAGTTAGTGCGAGCGTCTCGTTTGTACTGCAACCAAAAATAATAGAGAATGATATTATTTAAGAAATATATGAAATAGGGACTTGTGGCTACGTAGGTATCAACAGCAGCACGGGTCGACCAGGTTAAGCTACGCTTGTCGCGGTTGGTCCGTGGATGGGTGACCATCTTTAGATATCAAGACAATTCAAGACCCCGCCGTGCCTCGGAAAGCACGTTAAACCGTTGGTCCCGGCTGACATTCGTGGGTCTTTGGCCGTCGTCAGAAGCTCGAAAGTCTGACAACCAGTCTTGCCAAGAGGCATCGTGTTACCCAACTATGTTGGGGTCGGCTTCCAGTCTATCCGGGTGCAGCTGAATACCAGTGGTTTACATGGAGCGACTGCCTATCAGACCTGAAACTGAACCTTGTTAGTGTCCGCTCAGTTCACACAGACCGGCTCGGAGAGGAGAGTACATTTTTATCGCGTTTAAAAAAGAGTTGTGGGTGGTTGAAATAAGGTTGATTTTTTCATGTCACTTTTTCTTTAATGAGAATGCATAAGAGCCAACCTAACGCGCAGTGACGTGGAAAAAACAACCTTATTTCAACGACCCAAAACTCTTTTTTAAACGCGATAAAAACGTACTCTCCTCTTCGAGCCGGTCTGTGTGAACTGAACGGACACTAACAAGGTTCACTTCAATAATAACATATTACTTACTTGTCCAATACATCACTCTGTGGCTCTGAGTTCACATCGAAAGCAATTGGGTCATTCTGAGGTTGCTCCCTGAAAACACAAAATAAAATATCTACTCAATAAATGATTTTTTTTTTGTAACTAGGTTTGTACAAACACTGTTACACGTGTATCATTTTTTTTTTTAAACTAGATTCGGTCAGCGTTTTCTACCCGTCCTTGGAGTTTCTTGCCCGTTCTTCTCCATAGAGATCTACGTTTTGGAATGGGCGACTAGCTTCAACTTTCGGGACTAACTGACCGACTATTTAATTTTGACAAATAGTTTAATTGAAATAAATGCTTTGTGTTTGAGTTTATCTGACTTTTCTGAGACGAAAGGCCGAAACGATTTTTTTTTTAATTTTCTATGCTTAGGGTGTCCCCCTGGGGTGGTGGGTAAATCATATGCTGAATAAATTCATGGTAACAGTTTGCATGTCGATGACACTCTGTATATGGATAGTACACTCTGCCAGAAAAAAAAAACGAATCCTGATAGAGGAAACAATAAATTGGGGGAATGAAATAAATGGGGTGAATAGTGGATGAAAGTATGGTATTTCGACAATTTGCCGATAGGAAATCCCATTGGCAAATCCCACCAACCCGCATTCGGTCCGCGTGTTGGAATAGGGACTAACGATTTTGTATGGAATGCGTACGCATCCGTTCAGCTTTACGGATGCGTGCGCATTCCATACAAAATCGTTGTTTTCTATGGACAAAAGCTGAACAGAGCGGAATTAGTGTGGCTTGCCCTTACGGGCCACTTCCTCTCACAGAGAGGGAGCCTGTGTCCCTGCAGTGGGAACGTTATAGGCTGATATTATAAATCATTCGCCAGATGTGCAAAATTGAAAGGAAATTCGTTCCAACCGGCACTCTAATTGCGTAACACACTATCGTGTACGTTACCCCAGCAAGAAAGTGTCTCCTAGGGTTATAGGAGTAAAACGTATAATTTGTGCCCTAACTGCTGTAAATGTGCCCCCACATAAAAAATGTGTGCCCCCTGTCGTTTTGGAAAAAAACGGAAAAAACGATTCCTGCTGGGGTAACGTTTTTCTAGCAGGAAAATTCTAAACGAATGATCGGAGAGAGAAAAATTGTGCATGGCCAGAGAGCTTATATGTGTGCTAAAATGTGCCCCCAAAAATAAAATCTGTGCCCCTTCAGGTTTTCGAGATATTGCATTTCCTGCTGGAGTAACGTTTTGATGAATCGTATATCTCTACAACCATTGCATGTGCCCCTGTGGAATAAACATACACGAGTAGCTCTTAATGTGTGCCCCTATGTGCCCCCAATTAGATTTAAGAAAATATTTATAGTTTTCAAGTTATCGCGGTTTCATGAAAAACCGAAAAAACATCGCAGCGCCTAAATTAGACAAGGCACAAGTTCGCTGAAAACTGTATTCGGTCCTTCTTGACGCTAATAATAACCATACAAAGTTTCAAAACTGTTCATGCATGCGTTTTTGAATAATCTTGCTAAAAGTCAAAACGATGGTGTCATAACTTTGACGGCAAAATACAAGGAACCGGCTCAATCCCAGATGTCACACAAATCACAGATCATCCAATAACAACTTTATTTTATTACTTATTACTTTTCTAAGTCAGTGTACTCAGGCACAACACGTGTGAACCGGTTAGTGAGTAAAGTAAAGAAGGTCATCGATATGTATGAATCCGTCGCTTTTTAGTAGTCATTCAAATTTGGTCGGATAACCAGCCGTTGCTTACATATTTTGGTTTTTTGTTAATATTTACTTAATACGAAACATTCTAAGCTGAATATTTTCACCATATATTTTTGAATAAAGGCACATGATTTTGGTTTACACCTACACATCTGGGATTGAGCCGGTTCCTTGTATTTTGCCGTCAAAGTTATGACACCATCGTTTTGACTTTTAGCAAGATTATTCAAAAACGCATGCATGAACAGTTTTGAAACTTTGTATGGTTATTATTAGCGTCAAGAAGGACCGAATACAGTTTTCAGCGAACTTGTGCCTTGTCTAATTTAGGCGCTGCGATGTTTTTTCGGTTTTTCATGAAACCGCGATAACTTGAAAACTATAAATATTTTCTTAAATCTAATTGGGGGCACATAGGGGCACACATTAAGAGCTACTCGTGTATGTTTATTCCACAGGGGCACATGCAATGGTTGTAGAGATATACGATTCATCAAAACGTTACTCCAGCAGGAAATGCAATATCTCGAAAACCTGAAGGGGCACAGATTTTATTTTTGGGGGCACATTTTAGCACACATATAAGCTCTCTGGCCATGCACAATTTTTCTCTCTCCGATCATTCGTTTAGAATTTTCCTGCTAGAAAAACGTTACCCCAGCAGGAATCGTTTTTTCCGTTTTTTTCCAAAACGACAGGGGGCACACATTTTTTATGTGGGGGCACATTTACAGCAGTTAGGGCACAAATTATACGTTTTACTCCTATAACCCTAGGAGACCCTTTCTTGCTGGGGTAACGTACACCACACTATCAACCACAATCTGAATCATTTTGAAGGATATTGCTAATCCATTGCTTCTTAAGGGCGTTTACAACGTACGGCATTTCATACAAACTTTCAATTCCTTGTTTTTTCGAAATAAATGAACCGATTTTAGTGAAACTTTCTACGTATAAAGAGGATATATAGGTCTTAAAAGTTAATTGAGAACATTTTCGAAATATAGTGTTAAAGCTAAATTCGACCGATTTTAAATTTTCCATAGAAACAGAGATTTCCAATTATCTTTTTTTAAACAAGACATTTCGAATGTTCTTTACTAACTTTTTAGAACACTGTATCCTGCTTATACGTATTAAGTTTCATTAAAATCGGTTCATGCATTTCGAAAAACAAGGACTTGAAAGTTTGTATGAAATGCCGTACGTTGTAAACGCTCTTAAGCTGGAAAAAAAATCTAATCAAACTACGTAAATAACGCAATTAATGTCGTTGAAATGTCATAATGACAAGCATTGCTACTGTAAGTGTTCCTTTGACACTGTAATGTTATAACTAAGTTAGTTAATTAGTTATAACTTACTTGTTGACTTCAATATCGCTAAGTTCTTCCTTCACAGCGGCCGGAACGAAAATTTCAGGTTCGTCACTGAAATTAAAAGAAACTTTATTAGAACGCATAATGATGCAAAGTTATCCAAATTCATCATCTGCCTAGCCTTGTCCCAACTATGTTGGGGTCGGCTTCCAGTCTAACCGGATGCAGCTGAATATCAGTATTTTACATGAAGCGACTGCCTATCTGACCTCCACAACCCAGTTACTGGGTAATACGATAACCCTTGGTCAACAAGACTACAAGACTGGTTGTCAGACTTTCGGGCTACTGACATCCCGTAACGACTGTCAAAGATCTGCCGTGCTTTCCGAGGCACGGACGGGTCTCGATGTGTAATGGATCCATCCACGACCGACCGCGGCAAGCGTAAAAGAAGTGGAAAACATGATGATTATAATTACTTACTTGTCATTTTCAGGTTCTATCTTCACTACCAACGTCTGGGCCCTGGAAACATAAAAACCGGTCAAGTGCAAGTCGGACTCGCGCACTGAGGGTTCCGTACAAAGTAGGTATGTAACTACAAAATTACGGTTTTCGCAATTTTCCCTTTATCTGTGCTATAAGACGTTGCTTCGTACCAAATTTCAAGATTCTGAGTTCACGGGAAGTACCCTGTAGGTTTTGCTTCCCTTGCGAGTGTCGGAAATTTGCGGCATAAACGGCTGTATCTTTTGATTGCGTTGGCTTAGAAGTTTGATTTTTTTACAGCTCCAAGGGTCAGTAGACCTGAGTATTTGATATAAATTTCAGCTTGATACCTCCACGCGTTCCTGAGAAAAAGGGTCTTGACAGACAGACAGACGAACGGACGGACAACAAAGTGATCCTATAAGGGTTAAGTTTTTTCCTTTCGAGGTACGGAACCCTAAAACGCGATTATTTCCATACTTATTCTGTGTGCTGTAGTCAGGATTAGTGTCCGGTTGATGGCCATAGCATAATCAGCCTATAATGTTCCCACTGCTGGGACACAGGCCTCCTCTCTGTGAGAGGGAGTGGGCCATCCACCACGCGGGCCCAGTCACACATGTCTTCGAATTTTTGGTTCTAGGACATGCCGGTTTCCTCACGATGTTTTCCTTCACCGTTTTGAGAGCAGTGTTGATGAAATAATTTACACAAATTAAAGCGCCTGTCTGGGTTCGAACCTACGACCTTCAACTCGTATGTTGCGGCCGTTATCATTGGGCTACTACTGCTCTCTGGCCGTATGGTCGTCCTCTTTCTACATGAGTATCCAGGGTACTTACAGGGTCAAATTAAATTAGCTAGCGAAACTCTGCAGACTGATGGGTATTGAAATCTTAACAGGGCAAACTAAAATCAAACAAGATTAGACTAAGAAAAACTTGGGGTCAACGACCGCTGGTAGTGTTGTTAGTTGAAGTATGAGTTGAGAACATCTGGTTTCTAACAGACTTCAAAAAAAGGAGGAATTCTCAATTCGGATGTTTACCTATATATAATATATTTTTATGTGTGTTCGCGGATAACTTCGTCGTTTATGAACCGATTTTTATGATTCTTTTTTTGTTGGGAAGGAGATATCCCAAGGGTGGTCCCGTGATAAGGAAACCAGGATCTGATGATGGCATCCCAGAGAAATCGAGGGGAACATTCGAAAATCGTGGGGCAACTAGTGCGTTTGTTATTTTTTCATAAAGTATTTTAAAGCACTACAATTTAATGAAGGTCTGGAGTCGATCTGATGATGAAGCCGAAAGACAGTCGAGGGGACTCCTCAACGATTAACAGCAATTACCTTGTGTTTGGGCTTGATTAATTTGTATTGATGAGAACTTTACACCTAGATGGGTTGTGACTGTCATAAGGGGTCTGATGATGAAGACGAAGGACAGTTAAGGGAACTCCTCAACAGTTTACAGTGGTTAGTACACCTTGTGTTTAGACTTAATTAATTTTTGGGGTACCTCTAATCTAGCAAGTATAGTATATGATTTTGTGTGGGGTAGGTAGGTACCTACAACTAAAAAGTGAAAAATAAAACATTAAAAAAAAACAACCGACTTCCAAAAAAACACTTCAAAGTGAAAAATAACTTTAATTTCGGAACTCGGTGTCAAAAAACGAAACTGCGGAACCAACGACACCGGCTCGTCTTCCGAAATACCGTAAAATATAATAAAGTTATTTTTTGTTTGTTGTATCGTGTTTATAAATACGATAACCATCATGTTTGCAGAGTTTCGCTAGCTAATTTAATATGACCCTCTATAGTAAAATAATTTATTAAAAAACCGATAAAACTCACTCATCTAAGCTATTTGATTCCTTGTCAGCATCAGTATCATCATCAGGAATGTCTTCTTCGCTCGAACTGAAACAAAAAATCAGTCTCAATAATTACTTCATGCTGTATAATCATAAGTCCTGCATCATGACTTAATTGCGTCGACTGCGCCGTAGTTGAGGGTGCCAAGTACCTGGAAGAACCTGCTTCTTGTCTTGGTAAGACTTCTGCGAGATCAGAGTTCAAATCTACGTTGATATTTTTTTTCCTCAACCTGTATTCTCGCTGATAATTTGCTCTGGACTTTTTAGCTGGCTTATCTATATTTTTGTTTTTTTTTATAATTCGCTTTTGATCTCTAATTTTTTGCTGATTTTGATTTTTTCTTTTCAGATTTTCTCTTCGAATTTCTTGTTCAACATCGTTTAATATTTTGTGCTTTCGTCGAAGCCTATACTCTCGCTGTCGCTCTGCCGGAGTTTTTGATTTTTTCAGAGCTGACGGTAATAACGAGCTGGTTTCAGGACTGTGAATGAACAAAGTCGAACATATTTAAATTCAAAAATAGAAATGGGTCGTAATAATTTAATATAAGTATTATATAAATATAAAATATATTTAATCAATTAATTAAAAATAATAAAAACACTAAATAAAAGATCTAGCTGTTCGTATTTAAAATGTATATTATTCACAAAATGTAAACGATAAGTTTACCAATTAACCGCATCCATGTGTTTTTTGGATTCTTCTTCATTATCATCTAAATCAATTTCTTGCATATTTTCAAATATTTTTTCAACTTTAATCACTTGATGATTTGTTTAATAGTACATAAAAATACACGTATCAATGCATAGAAGTACAAGAAAACTTTAAAATCAAAACATTAAAACTTGATGGTTAGGTTGCTGTTTATGTACGTTGTATATAGATGTATACAATAAATGCTACTATATGCATTTATTATACAGCATGCATACCCTGTACTCGGCAGCAGTATACAAGTTGTGGCAGAACTTCGTAATACGCAGGCGCGCATCACACACGTACAAACATACGCACACATTCAACTCTCAGACTGGAGGTAGTGAACTATACGGTGGTGAGACTACGAAGTATCGCGCAAAGAGGAGACCCCGAGAATGAGATACGCTGTGTAATGTATTCCATCTCATTCTTTTACACGTTCAATCCTACAGATATATATGTTTGTCTCTTTCTACGTAACGCCTCAACTTTTCGTGTTACACTTGATTTTACTCCTCATAAAATTTCCGTACCGGGCCTTATAACTCAAATCGTTTCTTAAGGAGTAAACTCCAAAAAAACGTGTGTGTTGTTTCTCGGGACGCCCGACAGAAGTGATAACTTAAACATGGTATATGTTTATCGCACAATAAACACTGAGTAGAGAGAGGGGGAAGCGTCTGTCCGAAATACGACTAGCGCTGTGGGTTTGAGTGAGAGAGGAAGAGCCTGCCTATCGCTGTGGGTTAGAGTGAGAGAGGAAGAGCCTGCCTACCGCCCCCCTGCCTACCGCCCTAAGAGTCCCCTTCGCCCGTTACCTTTGCCGAGAGTGGACGTGTTATCGGTTCTAATAAAAGTTATAATTAGTGTGTTTACGCGATTCTAACCGTTAGGGTTAAGTTTAAGGGGCTAATTTTCCATCAAGTTAGTTCACTGTTTTCGTTTAACTTCTAAGCCGATAGTGCTCCGCTAGCCGGCCACGCCCCCGTGCAGGACAGAGTCAGTTGCCATAATTGCTGTCCCACTCGTGTTCAAGTGCCCGCTAAGTCCACGCCGATCGTGTCCTTGTGAGTTGTGACGCGTGCGCAGCTTTCGTGCTACGAGAACTCTCGCATTTATCACCGAGTGCTACGGTTTAAATTGCGTCACCCTGCGCTACGGGATGTCTCGCCTGCAGAGGTCACCGCCGGCCTCGTCCAAGGCAAACACTAAGTTAGTTCAAGTTTCGTCTGACTCGGATATTCCACAATCAGTATCTAGCACCCCATTTGAGAATGTCAACATTTCTTCACGTCACAAGCGTCCTCGTGACGAGTTATCACCGACCAACGAACTACTGGACTTTAAGCATGAGATTATGCAGATGCTTGCGGCATGGAAAAAGGAACAGGAATCTCATCTCAAAACATTTTTGGACGAACAAAGCTCATCTCTGACGAAATTGATGTCCGAAATAGCTGAATTAAAACTTCAAAACACTGCTATCCATAATTCAAATATGGAAATTGAGAAGACTGTCGGCTTTATTAACAAACAATACGATGACATGTTGAAACAGATCGATGTTCTACAAAAGGATAAGCAAGGGTACAGAGATTACGCTCAAAGCCTAGAAGCAAAAATTCAAGATCTCCAGCAGTCAACACGATCATCTACTGTCGAGATTCGGAATGTTCCGCACTTGAAAGAAAAGGAGTCTGTGGCGGAATTGACCGATATTATTACTAAAGTAGGAACAGCAGTTAACCTACCCATAAACTCCACGCATATACGTGACATATACAGGCTCCCAGGCAAACCGGGATCTACCTGTAGACCGATTGTCACTGAATTTACCACCGTCCAAACCAAATCCCAACTCCTTATATCAGTACGTGACTTCAACAAGAAATATCCTAAGGAAGAGCGTTTGAGTACCAAGAACATCTGTATGGACGGGGACCGACGCCCAATTTATGTTGCGGAATATCTTCCACCGAGTTCTAGAAGGCTGTTCTATGCTGCAAGGGAATTTGCTAAGCTGAAAGAATTCAATTTCTGCTGGACTAATAATGGGAACGTATTTCTGCGTAAAATTGAAGGCGCTAAACAAATCCTTATTAAAACGGAACAGACCTTGCGTGAATTGGATGTGATTCAATGACTCTTGATACTTATATTAATGTTAAGTTGCCTCAATTTTTGTAGTGTATTTTTTACCCTAAGTTTAGATTGTCACACACACAACTACACACGTAAGTCTTCCTTATTTCCAACACTTGTGCGTTTTGTAATTACTATGCATGCGTATATTGTTCTTTGCGTGAGTATAATTTATGTCACATCTCTATCAATTTTGCATAATACTAAACCACCCGCATCAATAACTTTTAATTGCCTTAATTTTATAATTTCTGTTCTTTCTGTGCCGCGTTTTGGGTTATCTTATATTTTTCTAACAAATGGCTAACATTAATTGCGTAGACCACGAATTAGACTCACTTTCTGTTGCTAAATCTTATAAATGTGAACCTGGAAGCTGCAGGCGTTATATTGGAAATCCGAATCAAGGGTTAAAAATTCTACATCTCAATATTCGGAGTATAACTAAAAACTTTGACGGAATCTCTGTGCTAATGGAACTTCTAGGTTTTCAGTGTGATGTGATTGTCTTGTCCGAATGCTGGTTAAGTAAAACAAGTCACCTTCCAACTTTGGTTGGTTATACTTCCTATTTTACGAAAAATACTTTCAATCAAAATGACGGATGCGCTGTATATGTTAGATCTTCTATAAAACATGATGTTATAGAACCCAATTTTGTCGATGCTAATTGTCTCATCTGTAATTTAGACAGCGTGTCAATTGTTGCTCTGTATCGTTCTCCTTCCTATAAAAACATCAACAATTTCATAGAAAGTCTGGATAAAGTGCTCATCCCCTCCACACAGACTGTTGTCTTGATTGGAGATATTAATATCGATATCAAGAATGGGAACAACGACAAACACTCGGACGAGTATTTATCATGTGCTGCCACGCACGGACTTCTCCCCGCTCACCTGTTCCCCACACGTGTCTCCAACTGTCTGGATCACATCCTCTTAAAAACAAATTTATCAGCCACAGCTATTGTCATTGAGTCGTCTATAACAGATCATGAACCTTTGCTACTATTTTTGCAAACTAATAATAAGTATCAAAATTTACCCCGTACCAAATGTAAAGTTAACCTCAATTCAGTTGTAGAAACTATCAATGGCAAAGATTGGTCTCCTATCTTGACGGTGTTGGATCCAAATAGAGCGGCGGAAGACTTAATAGGAGGTCTCTCTACTATCATAAGGAACAACACATATGAATATACAGTCTCCAGGAAGCACAGATCTCTTAAGCCGTGGATTACACCTGGCTTGCTTCGTTGTATCCGAAACCGTGACCGCATGCACGCCAAATTAAAATCTGCTAATAATGAAATTCTAAGAATAACTTATACTCGCTACCGCAACTTCTGCAATTCAGTATTAAGGAAACTTAAACGTGCTTATGAAAAGGAAGAATTCTCCAAGGCTAAAAATAGTATTAGAGCAACTTGGGATGTGGTGAAAAAAGTATCTGACTTTCGCTCATACTGTCCTCCCCCTGTTGAACTGTTACATCTTTCTGACTCTCCAGGGTCCTCTCTTAATAAGGTCAATAACTACTTTGCTGGAATTGGAAAAAGCCTTGCTACTAAAATAAAACCAGTGTCTGCCACGCCTACAATACCGGCTATGAATTCAAGTAGCTCTATGGTTCTCCTTGAGTCTACGGAAATGGATGTCGACGACATAATTCTGAGCCTCAAGTCCGACTCCGCTACCGGTTGGGATGGAATCCCTATTAACATAATCAAGTCCACGAGAAGTGTATTGGTCCCAATCATTACGCATGTCTGTAATCTCGCCATTTCATCTGGTGTCTTTCCAGCGGTCTTTAAAAAAGCCGTAGTGTCAGGCAGCTATATGTCATGCAGTCAATGCTCCGTAAGCACTCTACTCGTCCGTCCTCAGAGCCAACAGGCAGAATTAAACACACGGTTTTTCCACATGAGTCGCATAGAACTTCGTTTGCCAAGAGACACTATTATGTCACCAGCACAAAACTTTATAACCAGCTTAACAAAATACTAAAAATGTATCCCAATACTAAATATCAGTTCAAATCTAAGTTACAGGAATATCTTCTAAAACTAACTTATCGAAATACGGAGGATCTTCTTTTGGGAAATTTAAGAAATATAAATAAATAGTTAAAAAAAAAGTTATTGTACTCTCGCATACGCTCGCATACTCACTCATACTTACACACACTCTTTCACAAAGATACACACACCCTCACACACATAGCTCAAGACTAACACACTAGTAGACATACACTACACTTTCATTTATTGTTATTTTATTATTTATTTTCTTCTTGTATTCTGTTTTTCTTTTATTTCTCTTGGATTAGCCCTAATGGATTATTCTGTATAATTTGTGTCTTGTTTTATATATGCACATCACTTTGAAGGGACACTGGCTTCTAAGATACAGGTACATAAACCTAGTTTAGAAGTCAGGGTTTTCACTATCGAACACTAACTTAAGCCATTTTTAGACCAACATAATGTTGATGCATTTATTGAGAAATAAAGATTATTATTATTATATTATATATTATTACCGCTGTGGGTTAGAGTGAGAGAGGAAGAGCCTGCCTACCGCTGTGGGTTAGAGTGAGAGAGCAAGAGCCTGCCTACCGCTGCCGTATGCATGAGAGAAAGGGAAGCCAGACAGACTGGCGCCGTAACGCGTTACGTTACGACGCGGTTTACCCTCCCATAAGAAGTAATAATAATACTTAAATACTCATCATCTGTCTAGCCTTTTCCCAACTACATTGGGGTCGGCCTCCAGTCTTACCTGAAGCAGCAGAATACCAGTGTGTTATATGGAGCGACTGCCTATCTGACCTCCACAACTCAGTTACTGGGTAACACGATACCTCTTCGTAAGACTGGTTGTCAGACTTTCAGGCTTCTGACTACTCGTAACGACTGTCAAAATTCTACGAATGACAGCCGGAACCAACTGCTTAACGTGCTTTCAGAGATACGGAGAAGTTTCGGTATGTTATGGATAGTCACCCATCCACGGACCGACCTCGGCAAGCGTTACTTAACCTTGAAGACTTGATTGTCATGGAAACGCTTTTTAATAATGTTTGAGCTCACTCTTCTCTATATCTCATGTTGGCAAGCCACGTTGATTGCAGCAAAAGTGGCATTTTTTAGGTCATCCGAGGTGCAGATGAACAGGCACTTAGGACACTCCAGCAGGTGAGGCATGGTCTGATCCGAAGATGATACACTTGAAACTGTGCTGTTACTGTTACAGTCCACTGATCCACTCCCTCTCACCGAGAGAAGGCTAGTGTCCCAGCAGTGGGAACATATATTGTAGGCTATAATTATAGTATTGCTCCAACCTAACGTCAGCGTCTAACTTTGCATGCGCGATGTAGGATTCAGTGGCTCCATCTGTCAGTGACGACAGTTTCACTCGCCGTTTTACATAGAGGTTCCTCAGCTGTGACATAGATGTCGCTACTGTGTGCTGTTAAAAATACAGAATAGACACATACCTCTCCGTCTGTATAGACCTCTTGCGAGCTCCGCGTCGTTCCTCAGACGGTTCCTCTTGATTGTCTGCATTCCGTCCCTCTTCCTCCTTCAGTATCTCAAGTATTGTCGTCTCACTCACTCCGGTGGCCAGCGCAGTCCGTTGGCGGAACTTCGACAGAGGAGTCAGGTCCAGGTCTCCATAAATTGTCTTTAACTCTTCGTATTCTTGCTCAAAGTAGTGGTACACTTTTGCGATGAGTATTTTTGTTTGATCCTGAGGAAGATGAAAATCGTAAGGATTTTTTTAAGTTTGAATGAGAATTGTTTAGGGCATCACGTCTCGGGCACCACAAACAGCACAAAAAGTATGTATGCTTTCGTAAATATTTTGAGGTACAGCAGTACATCCAGTCGTCCAGTACACCCAGCATATCAGTCAGTCGAAACACTTGCACTACAAAAATCGCCCTTATTGCTAAGACATAAGGCGCTGTCAATGTCAACTTTTTACCGCTGATGTACAGACGCCAGCACATCAAGCTACTACAATCTGTCTAATTTCTTTAATAGATTTTCAACTTTTTCGCTAAAACATTGAGGTTCAAGGTTGATTGGGAAAATTTGACAGATTCGGGTAGCTTGACCTGCTGGCTAATGGGTAATGATCTATCTCTTTGTGACAAATACGTTAAAAAAATAAAAATAATTACCGATTCTAGTTTACTAGTGGACAGGTGGCATAAAAGCACAGAATAAATAGTACAAGTAAAAAATATAGTCAAATGAAAATGATTTTATTTTGTAAGTAGGTTTGTACAAACACTTTTACACGTCATTCATATTTTAAAACTAGATGAGGTCGGCGTTTCCTATCTGACTAGTCTGAGAAGAAAGGCTGAAACAAATTCAGAGGTCACAATTTCTTTTAAAGTCCAGACATAATCTTGGTCATATCATATGAAGACCATGTAGATCGACGTCTGAGATGTGGTCTTTTGAGGACAAAACCACACAGATTGAGAGGACCTGTCCAGTCAGTGCACGCATTTGTCAGAAATCGTGCTGCTCAACTCAAAACTTAAGGAGCTCAATGATTCGACGAACAATACCAAAGAAAGGACATTTGGGTAGGCCACATAAATTACTCAAACTGCCAGCCCATGACAAAACTAACAGAACAGAGAGAAAAATAAAAATAAATAAAATTACCCACATAGTCTTCACATTCACAATAATTAAAATCTTTACAAAGTAAGCAAATGTCGTTATATGTACATGTAAAATGTTTTAGAACCCAACGGCCTGGCAGCACGCGACGATGGGAAGAGACCAGACGGAATGACCATAATGCCCTGGAAGTTAGGCAGACCTTTGATGTGGGATGCATGTGTCCACACCCTTGCGCCATCCCATCTTCCTAGCACGGTGGGCTGTGCTGGAGCGGCTGCTGCTGGTACAGAAAACCACAAACGGCGAAAATATTTCAACCTGATTGGGAGATACATGTTCGAGCCGTTTGGGGTTGAATCACTAGGGCCATGGGGTCCGAGTGCCCATTTGGTTTTTCGAAATATCGCCAAGCGGTTAGTCGACTCTTCACGTGACCAGAGGGCTGGCCTGTTTCTTGGCCAAAGAATTAGCATCGCCATACAACGTGGCAATGCTGCCGGCCTTTTGGGCACTGTTCTTGTTGACAGCGATGCGGACGAATTTTTTGATGCCCTATGATTCTTTTGCATATTTTTTCACATGTACATATTATTATTTTAAATGTTAGCTTATATATTATATATAAAATTCATAGAAGAATATTTAGTTTGTGTAGTTTGGTCACATGCCTGAACTTCCTGTGCCAATCTTGTAGGGATTGCATTTGACTTTAGTTTGGGTGTGAAGATGATTAAAGATGTATCAAAATATTTAGAACAGACCACGAAACTTTTTGGTTTTATGCCTGGTTTATCAAGGTAAGGTCTGTTTATGATTTCCAACCATTGCTTGCGTCTGAAAAATATAAAAACACAGTTGGTAATTTATTTAATCGAGTCATTTTTATTTTGCCACAACCTGTTACCTAAGTACTTTTCTCTACTTACATATTTTTTTATTTATTTATTTATTTATTAATAACCAACTTACATTAACGGTTTGCACCACACATACAAGTTATTAGTCAATATTAGTAATTATAGTTACACATGTCATACAATCATAAAAATTATAAAAATGAAGTTATCATAAAAATGGACAAATTTTGATGAAATTAAATAAAATGAAACAAAAATTTGTAAAAATTAGATAAAATAAGATAAAAATTAGACAAAATAAGACAGAATTAGGTTAAATATAAATAGAATTATTAATAACAAGAAACTGTTTTATTTAATTAAACTACTCTTAGGAAATTGTACTGGGAGTGGCAATGGACTCCAGGTATCGAGTAGCAGTGTGCAGGAATTCCAGTTCAGTACTCGCGAAGACATCTGAGGACTCATCATATAACAGAATGTTGTTGATATGGGTGAGGGCTAGGTACAATGGACTGGTCTTAAGGGTTATGGTACCAGTTTGAGGTATTTCGAATAGAGGACGTTGGCGAGGGCGAAGTGTGTGTCTAATGGCTAGTGGGATGTTAAAGGAGATGTACTGAAGTAAGGAAGAATTGAAATGGGTACCACGAATTAGGCGGATGAAATATTTAACCAGGCTAAGATTTCTCCTTACTTCTAAACTTTGGTACCCCACCATACCCAGCACAAATGGTGTTGGGTACATGTACGGGTAATAACCATAAACTTTTAAGTACAGGTAGCGGACAAAAGACTTCTGAATCTTTTCGATGACCAGTGTATACATTCCTTCATGAGGGTTCCAGATTGTGCTGTTAGTCTCTAGCAAACTGCGAATGAAGGAGTTATACAATATGGTTATGGCTTGACGATCGCTGAAAATTTTGGCCTGACGCAAGACAAAACCTAAGTTTTTGCGGGATTTGTTGCAGGTCTGTATTATGTGCTGGTTAAATGTAAGATGTGGATCGAAGTGAGCACCCAAATCGCGAACGGTTAAGACGCGTTTCAGGGGTTCATTATTCATAGTGTAGATGTTGTGTATAGGTTGTGTGGCTTTTGAATAGGTCATGACCGCGCATTTACTAATGTTTAGGTTGAGGTTGTTGATAGTGCTCCAAGTGTGAATGTTGTCGATGTCGAGTTGAAGTGCGGCCGTATCACTGGAGCTAGCCACTGGTAGAGCAACTTTGACATCATCAGCGTACATTAAGACCGTGGAGTGTTTTACATATGTAGGAAGATCATTAACTACTATTAGAAAAAGAAGGGGCCCGAGGTTAGTGCCCTGCCCTATCCCAGAAGTGACCGAGTAGCGCTCCGAATTGGCATTTTTGTATGTTACAAATTGCTTGCGGTCGTGCAGATAGTTCGCGAAAAATTTCAGCGATGATACAGAGAAACCTGCCAATGCTAGTTTACTTAGAAGTATGTCGTTGTCAACCCGGTCAAAAGCCTTCTGGAAATCAAAATAGGCTACATCGATCTGCATTTTGTCATTAATATTTTTGGCTAAGAGTGTAGTTATGTTAAGCAGATTAGACGTGGTTGAGCGATTTGGAAGGAATCCGTGCTGCTCATCTGCAAACCAGCGTTGCAGCTTATTAAATATTTTTTTATAGAGTATCGATTCAAATACTTTGCCGAATATCGATAGAACAGCTATTGGCCTGTAATTTTTTATGTCACTTCTTAGGCCACTTTTATGTACCGGGAGTACCTTAGAGGTTTTCCACTCCGTTGGATATTTGTTCGTCATAATAGATAGGTTGAAGATAAACTGCAAGGGCAATTTGAAAATTTCGCAGCCGTCTTTAACCAAGTACTGTGGTATTCCATCTGGACCTTGAGTAGATTTTGGAGGAAGTCGAGCCATAGTGCCACGAACCTCAGATTCATGAACGTAATCAATATCAACAAGTTGGGACATATTATTAGGAGACGCATTCGCAGTAGCGATAGCATGCTCGATATCTAATGATGGTAAGTTTGATAGGAAAACGCTACTAAAATATTTTGAAAATGCGTCTGCCACTTGCGTTGGCGACCTGTCACCAAAGGTAGCCTGCTCATTATTTTCTCTGTTACTTTTTACATAGGCCCAGAAGGTTTTGGGGTCACATTTAATGTTAGACTGAATATGATTAGTGTAAGTAGCAAAATCAAAATCATATTAATGAATATGTCGCAGCCAACTGGTTTGATTAGCCGTTTAGTTAACCGCCTAGCCTTTTAACTAAACCGCGGCCGTTCAACTAACAGCCCGAATGATATTCAATAAATTATTGTTTAGGGTGGAACTGTAACTAATCACGTGCGAGCCAAATTAGTAACTAAGCCAGGGCACCCCGACCAAATGGGTTAGGTTAGAACATGGTTAGAACTGTGATCAACCGCGAGCGAGCCGAGAGAGCGAAGCGAGGCGAGCACTACTTCCAAAGGCCAGGCGGTTGACTATACGGCTAATTAAACCAGTTGGCTGTGACATAATTATAAGTGACGGCTATGCGAACAGAACCCAGCAATGCATAAATATGTAAGCTGTCACGCCCTTTATGCCTGGAGGCTTTTATTTGGGTAGTAATCTTTTTTATTTACATTTTAAGTAATTATTTTTTAGCTTGAGTACGTACAGTTTGTATTATATTTGTTGGTATATTGGCGTGGCTAGCTGACATATTATGGCAAATAATTAAATTTTATGTTCTGTTTTGTAATGTTAATTACCGAACATAGGCCCCTAAGTGTATACAATCAAGTATTTTATTTTTAATTGAACAGACAGCTGTGCTGCTGGGGAGTTTGTTGCGCCACTTCTTCCCAGCGATAGCACTAGGAAGTGGTGAAGGGCGGGCGTTTTTGGGGGACTGTCTTTTGTAATTTTGACGTTCAAAAAGTGCTGATTCTCAGCCTAATTTGAATAAATTACTTTTGATTTTGATTATATATGAACTCAGGTCAGATAAAGTGCACCTCATTTTAGGATATTTTTTTTTTTGCAGCTTGTACCGTTTTGCAACGAGCTTTGTATGAAATGATTCTATGTAAATTCTTTTTCTCATCTTACCCTTACAAAATTTGGCTTTTTACATGGGGCAAACCGTACTCAGTAACGTACAAAAAAAAAAAAAACACATTTAGCAAGTTCGTAGAACAAAAACATCAAAAATTCTGGTTGTTTACATTTTTACTATACTAGTTCTTAATTATCTCCTAAATGCGTGGACCGATTTACATGATTCAAACGGATAAAATGGTTTTAGACCTAGATCGTTCATTTGAAACCAAAATCGTTAAAATATCTCAACAAACAAAAATTCACATTTTCAAGTTGCTCTCGTAATTATCCAACATTTAAGAAACGCGTAACAAATCTTTTAAAAACTATCTTATCAGACTATAAACGTTAAAACTAGGGTGAAACCTAGTTTTAACGTTGTACGACTGTCCTACCTACTTAGTACTTAATTAACATGTTGATTGGGGTTTCGTAGCCGACATAATACACACGACAACGAAGTTTTATCATAGTTTTTAAATGAATTTAAACCTACCTTTCCTCAACTGCAGGTAATGAAAAAAATGAGACTCTCTCGTCTCCTTGTTTCGACACACATCCGTCAAATGAGCAATGCTTTAAACCAGCCATTCTTGTTGTTCACTATTCGAAACTTATTTAAAATATTACGCACGCACGAGCTCTGCGCGCGAGCGGTGACAACACGGAATAGAAAAAACAGTGGAAGCATTATCTATATAAATAGTGGAAGTGCCCTTAGACTTCCTTAGTACGGGAACCAAACTCACACACTTGCAAATTAAATTTGGAATAAGTTGGCGCATTATTACATGAGAACGTCTTTTTTAAATATGTGACAGTCTTTTAAAAATATCTCTGAAGTCTGGCATATCTTAATGACATCCTCTGATGGGTACAACAATCCTCCTTTATCCTTCGCTATTATAAATCGATGTAGTGACTGATTTTTTTCTGTTACTAGAGCACTAACGCATATATCACACTTAATTTTTTTAATTAATTGTTTTATTATGCTATTTAAATCTACTAGATACTGCCACAAGATTTCGTTACCATCTTTGTCAATTAACGTTTTGTAATTTTCAAATGAGTTTCTCAATAATTTTAACATATATGGCACGGGTCAAGTACAGCAACAATAAGATCTTTGGTCACGGGATGCTCAAATTTCATATTACTCGTTGAAAAAGAACAACCTTAATGTCCAGCCATAGAAATATAATATATAGCCATATAAATTTTAACGCCTTTTTTTTTTCCAAGCATTTTTTAACTAGTTCGGCGCGTTGCAAGCCGGTAATACCATCAACAAGAAAATAAGCCACGGGGACTTTAAGTTTTGGTTTATAGCAGTAACTAAAAAAAATTTCACCTTTCGCCTCCGATAAATGATCTCCATCTAAACCTGTACCCATATCTACATGCCCATGTAACTTACTCCCATCCAATGGGATGGGATGAACGAAAGACGACATGAACATTCGACGTCGAATTGAATGCAATTCGACGTCGAATGTTCATTTCGTCTATGACTAATGTAGCTATAATTTCATGGTTCAATGAAGCTGCTTTACGTTTTAAAGCAGTAAAGGATTCACTGGTAAAACCGGGATCTCTATCCACTTTTGAGTACCACTTTTTTAAAGTTCGTGGATGAGGTAAACAAGTACTAAAAGTTCTTCGCACGTAATCATAAGCTCGAGGCGAATAATAGTTTAATAATAATAATATCCCTGGACATTTCACACAGCACCATTTGTCCCAAGCTAAGCAACCTAGTGCTTGTGTTATGGTAACAAGATGGCTGATAAACTACTTATATACATTTTTTTTTTTTTTTTGTAAATACATAGGTACATTATTATAGATAGAAAAACACCCAGACTCGGAACAAATACAGTTTAAGGTTAATGCAAAACTGCGAAGTGCTGGTGAATACTTTCGTACTTCAGGTTTGTTTTCAGTCATGCGAGTAATCAATTCATTAACCTACAAGGAAACACTTTATTAACAAACAATTTATTTGAATAAGGACCTTACAGAATTGAGCTCGTACATAATTTCGTCATTTTAACTTTAAGGTTCTCATAGAAGCTTATGCTGAGCTTAGAGTGCGCCAAGGGATAAACAATGTTCATCTAGTGTTTATCCCTTTGCCCATTGCCCAGTGTTCACGAGTGAGGTCGGAAATCGAGGTAATAAAAATAATAATCGCTAACCTTTAAATCTTCCATATTCTTGATTTTTCTTTTTAATCTACGATTCCGAGTTTGTAAGACTTTGATTTTTAGATTTTGTTTCCTTATTTTACTTTGAGTCCATTGTAACATCTTTCCTAAAATTTTTTTTCTTAGAGATGATGACGTGGGGCTGATAGTTAACTCAGAGTCTATAACTGTACGGGCCTTTTTTGTTGGTGTTACTGAAATTAAGCTAGGCAATGGTGGCGTTTCCTGGAGCCGTTTCCTGGAGGGTCCTGGCTCACATTTTTTAGAAACATTTTGATCCTGTAAAATAATATATTAAACGGTAGTTAAACATAAGGACATGCACAAGTAAGTAATAACTTATGAAGTAATCATTTATAGGTAACAAATTGCACATACATACTTGAAAAATTAAAATTTTATGAATAGGAATTGCGTTATCATTTAAAAATCTGTAGCCTTTTTTTGAAGTTTGTAAATGGTTTTCATCAAAATGCTCTGAACAGATTGTACTTAATTTTGACGGCATCCAGTTCTGTCTTCCCGTAGCTTCTATCCATTTCTCCTTGGTAAAAGGATCTTTGGGAAAACTGAAATATTTACATACTTTATTAGTTTAAGTTATTTTTGAGGCCTACGTCCAGCTATGAATGAATGATTGGTTTATTTGTCAGAGTATAAGTACGAAAACGAGTACATAATATGTCATGGTAACGTATAAGGTTTCACTATATAAATACACATTTTATTATGTTATCGATACCGACCTATTTGAATGTGTCCCATCCCTAATCGAGTAGCGTCGAAGTTTCTAGAATGTATACAATGATATTCAAGACAGCGAGCAAGTTGATTTAGAATTTTAGACTTTGAACACTGGACATAAGGTAGGTTTTAGTTCGCAACAAAGTAATAATATACTTACCGGTGATACGATACACCTCCGCAAGATACATTTTTTGTCCTGCTATCGTTTTTGCATGTGAAAATTGCACAATAAGGCATGTTTGTAATATTTTCCGTTACGTTCGAGACGTCGTATCACAGCAAGTAGCTAATCGCGACTGAGCCGGTGATGCGGACAGCGGAGCTCCGCATAATTGTGACACACGCGCGATAGCTGCGTGGCACTTCCACTGTTTTTTCTATTCCGTGGGTGACAAGGACAAGTGACCACCGACTGGCGGAGTGGAGACGGCACCACGCGAAAGTGTAGGCATTTATCGCTGTAGATACAAATACTAACATATAAAGCGCAGGCCACACCGCCAGCTGGCGGGCGGGCGAGCCGAGCGAGGCATCGTTTCACCTTTTTTCATACTTGGGTTCACACTGCGAACTACAGAGATAAGCTACCGAAGTATGAAAAAAGGTGAGACGATGCTCGCTCGGCTGCTACGCCTGCCCGCCAGCTGGCGGTGTACACCCTAGCGTACGCTAGGGTGTGCTATTATATGTTAGTATTTGAAATATTTTTGTAAGCCTACCATAATATGTTGATGTTAATTATTGTAATTGGTGTTACCGTTTTAATTAACAATAAACAAACAATAATTACAATTAAGTACATCAGCGGTAAAAAGTTGACATTGACAGCGCCTTATGTCTTAGCGATAAGGGCGATTTTTGTAGTGCAAGTGTTTCGACTGGCTGATATGCAGTTGACTGGAAAGTCTATTCAAGTCCAGTTTACGTTATTCGCACCTAAACTGAAATCAGCTTTAAGACAGTATAAATTAAGTTTATTTCAGAATGACTAGTACTATTTATAAAGTCATAAAAATTATTGAAATAGTAGCTCAAACTGAACTTTATGCGTGCGTATTAAAGTTGCTTTTCTAAAAACTAATATTTGTTTACATATATGGAAACTAAATCGCGAACATAGTATAGATATAGTTTTCTATAAGTAGATTTGTATGTACACAAACACTTTTACACCTCAATCATATATTTTTTAAACTAGATGAGTTCGGCTTCGGCCTTTTCTATCTGACTACTCTGAGAAGAAAGGCCGAAACAAACTCAGAGGCCAGTCTCTAAAGTCCAGACATAATCTTGGTCAGGTCATGTGAAGACCGTGTAGATTGGTGTCTTACATGGGTGTATATCTCTACTACATTCGCGATTTAGTTTCCAAACATGTAACTCTAACTTACCTCTTGTATTCCTTCAGCGGTGTGCGATACTTCCGTTCCACATTTCGGGCAAAACACTGTAATTTCGTTCTCACTTTCGGCGGAGTCTTGCTGTAAAAAAGAGAAATTTGAATCGTTACTTTATTTATTTATTTAGGTACACCAACAGCTCTTGTGTAGGGTTATTATTCCTATATTAAAAAAATAGGTACACAATGAACCGGGGGGGTGGTATTAAATGAACCAGGTAAATAAAAACTGGTAATTGTTTGTTTTAAATGGAAAATAAATACAACATTTATAAGTTTCCATATTTATTAAGTTTCGGGTTATATAAAAACCACACAATCAGTCTTAAAACTTAATTTCTAACAATAATTTTAAACTTTTAAAAAGTTTTGTGACGCATAAACTCTACAGAAAAAAGAAAAAAACGGTTTGTAGGTACCTTAAAATAAAAATTTTGCACATTTATTTTATTAAATGCTGTAGCCCTTGCTATACTACAAGGCTCGGGTTTTTTCACAGACAATTCAGGATGCCTTGCCCTAAACCCCCTCATCCAATCTCGGCCTGCCATTTCATGAACTTTCCACGATGGCGGCATTTCGATTTTGTTAATCACTGCTATTTGGTATGCAATTCTGCGGCAGTCTTTAGAAGTAAGGCCATAGAATTTATTTGCACAATCCAATAAATATTCCTGTATGCTGTCTTCTTGTTGGTCAGTAAAAATTTTACTTGCATCATAATGGGGCTCTAGTCTGCAGGACGGATTGTTCTTGTATTTTGTGATGTATCTTCGCAGTGTTGGATAGGGAAGGTTGCTGTCTTTGGCTGCTTCTCGAATGCTTAGTCCCGACAAGTGTTTTTCTATACCTCTTTGTATAGCTTCCCCGGTGTGATACCCTTTTTTACGAGCTTCCCTCCCTACCGTGTTTCGTCCCATGCTGAAATAGACAAATAGTGATTAATTAATTATACTCACATTAACACTTAGAGGTTGACTGGAATAACACTCCCCACCTGTTTATATAGCATTATACAAAGCACTTAGATGTGGTACACAATGAACCATGGTTCATTGCTTACCCAGGATAAATGGCTCACAGCGTACCCATCTCCTCTCAAAAAATGTTAGGTTATGTTTTATACCAAAAACGTTGAGAATTAATTCCAAAAAATAGTCTCAAACATGCCTAAAGACCTACATTACACATACAATTCACACAGTTAAATAAGAGTTAGATTATTAAAGTAACTACAAAAAGAAACTCACGTTTTTTTCGTCGTTTTTGCTTGAGTAAACACAAGGACGCGGCTCACGCGTACGTATGTCGCGACACGACAAGCGCGCGGCGACTAGACTAGACCAAACTTCACGACGTGGCCGGTGGCAAGCGAGTCTCGCTCTCGACACGTTTTTTGCGCGAGCTGGCAACGTTGCGTATGGCCGGTAGGTACTATGGTTCATACTTCATACTGTACACGCGGTTCATTGGCTACCACCCTACCCAAGGGATACCTGATGCTGTCTGATTACCGCGTATACTACGATCACTAGTGGTGTATGTGTAAACTATGGTGATTTAGGCGATATTATCTTCTAAAATCGTTCGATTTGATCTTATAATATATCCAAGGTAAAAGTCCTCCAGATCGAATTTCGGCCATGGCACACTTACAAGTAGAGGCTGATTTTTCCAACGCCAGATAATTTTATCGAATGAATAATTTAGAATTTTGACAGTTCTTGCCATAGACTTTTTTTTTTTTCCTTCGCCCTTCTTGGGCAGGCTAAGGTCTTGGACCATACCGCCTCGTCTTCAGTCTTTATACTTATAAAAAAGATGGATTCCGCGCCATTCACATCGAAAGTGAAGCACCGTACCGATCTATGTGTGCGTGATTTGAGGGATACCAGATGAATGAAAATTTCCCAATTTTTTTAAATATTTTGACAGTTTATTCATTTATTAGCATATAGCGATATAAAGTCCACTTAATTGAAATTACAAACATTTATACGACTTAAAACTCAAAATTAAGTGTTTATTTTGTATGGATGACTAGAAAAACGCTGCTGCAGAATACGTAATTCAGTTGGTTGTCTTAAGAATGCGGTACTAAAGCTTACTTGCCTAAAACACACAAGGTGATTTATAATAATAATAACCAACAACACAAATTGCTTTGAAATATAAACTTGTCGACTCTGAGGTACCATATTACAAGTATGTGCCCGATCCAGTTCTCGAAAATGACCATGTCACGTTGTACTGGGATCGGTCTATCATCACTGACAGGACTGTTGTCGCCAACAAACCTGATATAATGGTGATAGATCGATTAGTGCGCCGCGCAATGATTGTCGATGTTACCATTCCACATGACGGGAACCTCGTGAAAGCTGAGAAAGATAAACAGATCAAATATCTTGACTTAGCACACGAGGTTGTTGACATGTGGAATGTGAGCTCGACTGTCATTGTGCCGATTGTCGTATCGGCCAATGGCCTGATGGCCGAAAGCCTCGATCAACATCTATCAAGGCTCTCGTTAGGCGGTTCAAGGTCGGGTCGGTCAAGGGCCTGATTCAGAAGGCAGTACTCCTCGATACGGCTCGCATTGTGAGGAGGTTTCTGTCTCTGGAGTCCTAACCACCGGTAGCTTGGACCCTGCTCCAGACACCGGTGGATCGTGGATCACTATTTTTTTTATATTTTTAAATGTTTTTTTTTTATACTAATCATCACTATCATCAATCCCTAGCATTAGTTGGAATTACAACTCACTCCACGCTCACTTCACCTACATTTTCACGGCGAGATGGTTACAGAATCGCACTGCTGATCCTCTATGAATGCACTTAGTAGCAAAATATTCCTTATTATCTTACTCTTTTTGGAACTGCATAGGTAACGACTCGACGCAGTCCATTTTTCGTGGTATACAAATCATTTGTATCAAAATGTATACTACATATCACGCTTGTTTTTGACGGAACCCTGTCTAACGGGAACTTCAACTGTCTAACGGTTCATGAGATACAGCCTAGTGACCGACGGACAGACAGATGGACGGACAGCGGAGTCTTAGTAATAGGGTTTTACCATTTGGGTACGGAACCCTAAAATTACAAAGTACATAAAAAAATTAATTACCCAATCTCTCGGGAAAATTACCCATTTATTTTCTGACAACACTTTTTTGTCTGTTGGTTTTGTCATTTTGTGTTCCAATAGTAATGATTTTAAAATGTCAAAAATACAATAAATCAACAAGTAAAATTGTGCCTCCTTACTTGTGATAAGTTATTCCTTGACACTTTTTCTGGGATGTAGAATTATTTTTACACCATTTCACAACACAAGATGGCATTATTTTATTTTATTACTTGACGCAATTAGTACCTGCACAGACGCTGCGCTGTCGTGTCACGTAATGGCGGCCGGTCGGCATACTATACTATGATGTAAATGGGTGCGTGAGGCGTGTTTGTACAGACGCCAGCACATCAAGTTACTACAATCTGTCAAATTTCTTTAATAGATTTTCAACTTTATCGCTCAAGTATTAAGATTCAAGGTTGATTGGATAATTTTGAAAGTTTCGGGTAGCTTGACCTGCCAGCTGGCGTCTGTACAAACGGTCCCGGCAAACTTACTGTGCTTCACATTCGATTTCGATATGCATGCGGAGTCCATCTTTTTTTATAAGTCTATGGTTCTTGCATACAAAAACTGTCAGACGTCAATTTTTTTCCACGAATAACGTAACCACATGACGCTGGCGTCTACATGGCTCAGTTGCCGAAGAAGAAAAAAAAAAAAAAAAATATCTGTCGATCGAAAAATCAGCCCAACGATTACCTAAGACATAAATAAACAATATAAATAGAAATAAAAATTATAGTTATGTAGTTATAAACAAAATAATGTTTTTCATAAAATTATACTGATAATAAAGCCGAAGTGTTTTAACGCGCTAATCTCTGGAACTCCCAGTCAGATTAGAAAAAAAAAACATTTTGCATTTGATAGCCTAATTCTTGAGGAAGGTTAAAGGCTATTTAACATCGCGCTAAGACTAATAGGAGACGAGCAAACATTAAAAAAGTCTGAAATAACAAAAAAAAAAATGATAACAACAACACAACAATAATACAACAACAATACACACAACTTTTTTTAGATTAGGTAAATTTAAACTCGGCAAACAATTTTTTTTTAGTAATTTTCGAACGGTGTTTTTCACTATGTCTTCTGGGTGGAAATGGGCTTCACAAACAACATGCTTGGGTTGAGATTTATTTATCAAATCCTCGCGGTCAATTAAGCGCAGCCACTGAAGTCGTCTGAAATGGAAAGCACATTTAATATACATTAGGTATCTATAATAAAAAAAATGAATAAAGTGACTAAAATATTATAAAACAAAATATCGTAAAACAACATAAAAAAAAGAATCGCGACATATTCGCCAAAAATGTAAACAAATATGAGTTTATGGACAAATAACTTTAATTCCTACACAATAAAGTTCAGTTTACGCTACAACTTCAAATATTTTTATAACTTTTTCAATAGCGCTAGTCACTCTGAAATCAACTTAATTCCCATTAAAATAAAGTTGATATTTGTTTAACTTGAAATAACGTCAATTTGAGACAAATAAAATTTGAATATAGGTAATACATTCTAGTGGGAAAGTAGACCTAGCTACTTCATCTGTCTGATAGAAAACTAATACAACAAAAAAATAAGTAAGTATTTAGCTCATCATCAAGTAAAAATTATATGCTAGAATAAGTGACTTTGCTTACCTTTCCTGTTCAGTAGGTAATCTGAACAGAGACAATTCTGGAATCGATGAATTATTAAGACACCCAAACACACAGCAATACGTTCTCCTGCGACTATCACACATTTTTCATTCATTTATGGCCGATTCCTATAATTTACGGACTGTTATTGGTTAAAATTAAGACTCCTGTATCTTTACCAATAATGAAGCAAAGACCTCATAGCTTTGGATAAACCCTAGGCTACTATGCAAATCTATGGCAGAAGATATCACAGGTCAAACTAGCCTACTGATCTGTTTATATGCCCAGTTTGATGGTAAAAAATGCTACCGTTCGTAGGCAAAACGATTCGTTTTTGTTTATAGGAACCGAGCATTAGCGGTGCCGGAAAGCCGTGACGCGCGACCCTCGTGCGGTGTTAACCCCGACACCCGACACCGACTCGACTGGCGCACTGAGAAACGGCCGAACAAACGGGTCGAGATATTCTTTAAGTGTGCGTGCGGCGACGCATAGATACTTTGACGCACACATACAAGCCGCGCGCGGTGCGTTTGTATGAAGATAACTTACTTCCCTCTGAGGGCATAGTGCGAGTTTTTCTACCTACTCGATGGCGTTAACGTAAACTCAGATTTGTATGGAATGACAGCAGTGCTATCGAGTTTCCACTAGATGGCGCTGCTCTAATACCGTACAAATCTGCGTTTAGTAGGAGAGTAGGTAAAAAACTCGCACTACGCCCTCTGTTATAGCTTTGTCATATGCCTATGTATTTTACTGTGTGTACTAAGCGAAAACGAGACAATAGCGCCGGCGGGCTATGCGACGCCGACGCGGGAGTTTTTTTTTACAAATGTGGATGTTATTTTAGTGATACCTAACTTCCACGCGAACGAAGTCAAGTGCAGAGCCTAGTATTAAGTATATAAACATGAAAAGTGGAGAAAAGTTATTGACATTGAAGCGTAACGTAACAATCTGTAACCTATAATAATGTTTAAAAAAAAGTAAGGGCTTGGTCGGGGCCGCCATTGATGTATAAAATAGGGAAGATACAATGACGTATCAATGACGTATTATAAGATACGTTATCAACCAACATCTCGGGGCTTAAAAACGGCGAAAATACTAGATAACTACTTATACGCGTAAAGAAAGGGAAAGAAAATATGACACCGTACAGCGGGATGCCTGATGCTAGAGGGAGATAAATAAACATCTTCAGTTACGTCACAGGATAAGTAATTGTCAAATTACATGCTCATTGGTCGAGCGCAGCGAGTGACGTAGCTATCAGAGGCATATGGGGAAAAAGGACACTCGATTTTCTAGAGTTAATATTTATATATCTAATATATAACATTCTCGTGTCACAGTTTTCGTTGCCATACTCCTCCGAAATGGCTTGACCGATTTTGATGAAATTTTTTATGCATATTCAGTAAGTCTGAGAATCGGCTACTATCTATTTTTTTTTTTTTTTTTTCAAACCCTTAAGTGATAAGGGATGTCCACCCTAGAATAGGAGTAGTGTAGGAGTAGTGTAGGAGTAGGGTAGGAGTAGTCTAGGAGTAGGGTAGGAGTAGGGTAGGAGTAGTGTAGGAGTAGGGTAGGAGTAGGGTAGGAGTAGGGTAGGGGGTAGGACACCACGCGAACGAAGTAGCGCCGGGCAGCTAGAAATAATTTCTACATATATGGCAAAACAACGTTTGCCGGGTCAGCTAGTATATTATATATTTTATAAATTTTATATTACCATAATTATAGGAACTGCAGTCTTTTTTATTCTTTGATAATTTTTTTTCGTCACATATATATCGTCAGCTGAGAAATGCTTTGAGCAAACTTTAGTATAGGGAGTTGGTAGCCAATCGTTTTCACGTCTTTGAACCCTTATTATGTTAAGCCACTTTTCTTTTATCAGCCCATCTGTAGGCAATCTAAAATGAAACGGAAAACAATAAAGTATATTCATAACATAACAAGTGCATATTATATTCAAACAATATTATAAATTCTAACAACCAAAAACAACTTGTGTAATAGTGTCCCAACCTCCCCTAACGTCACGTGACTACTAACTTCATGCGCCGGCCGCCATTAGACGCAGCGTCGTACAAAATAAAATAAAATAATGTAGTTTTGTAAACTTACGCGTGAAATGACACATTTTTGTCTTGAACTTTTGGGGTATAATTTGTACATCCTCTGAAAACACACGACGGCATGTTTTCTTTATGTTTTGCACAGGTTTTCACACACGATATAAATTAAAAACAAACGTAGCGTCGCGCGACAGGTTGGTGCGTGACTGAGCGCAATGTGGCCAATTGGCTTCATTTCATGTTGCCATTTCAGAGTGCGGACAACGTATCTCGTCTCGTCTCTCTCTCTCTCGTATCGTAGTTTTATACATCATTACATTATATCAATGTTTAAAAATAAAGTAAGGGCTTGGTCGGGGCCGCCATTGATGTATAAAATAGGGAAGATAAGCCACTCTCTAACGTCACGTAAACATTAAACCATAGACTAATATATATAAATGAGCATTAAACGGTCTAGAAACACTTACATGCACACACCCATACAACTACATTTCCCGATGTCGTGCGTCATGTGATCAACAACCGAAATAGAGAGACTTATTACGCGGGCTGTAGCGGGAACGAGATAGCAATAATTGTCACTGTTACGTACCCATAACGACTCGGAAACAAACTATGGGGGAAAACCCGAATGGGTAATTCCCCACAAACCGAAAGTAATGTAGGTACCGTCAACAAATAAATATTAAGGAAATTAAATAATACTTTAATATAATTAATTTCTGTCACTTCGCATCGCTCACTTGGCACCATGGAGCCTGTCGACAACGAGACCCCATCTTCGCACATGGGCATCAGTTTTCGCTTTTATAATGTTTCTTTATTCAACTTGCGCTTTAAGAAAGCTTTCCTTGGAGTTTCAAATACTGATTCTAACTCAGATATATTGACATCGTTTAAGGAATTTGGTGTCGTTCGTCCCGAAACAGAATATGTTGCCATGGCGACCTGATATTAAAAAACGTATAATTATTATGTGTGTATTGTATACCTACTTTTTGTATTAAGTCTGTTGTTACAACGAGTCCCTTTGTACAGCCAATAACTTGGGTACATTTTCCGGAATGTCACAAAAAAAAAAATACCCTGAATCTACTGTCATAGAACTCACGGAACAAAGCCATGTACACACGGCGACACATCAAGCTATGCATTTCCAGTTTTAGCTGACCTCGCATTGTATAGGTTTTTTGTACAATCAGAAGTCAGCTTATACTGATTATGTATAGCTTGATGTGTAGCCGTGCGTACACGGTTTATGGCTGTACATTATTCACCGTATTTGTGCCTGCCCTTAGAAAAAAATGTCTTCAACAAGGATAGCTGCTGTCTAGAAAAACAACCATCAGTCTGGCGATGAAGCCGGCCTATCTAAGTTTTACTTGAGTGAAACTGTAGGGTAATAAGTAAATATAATTATGCAATTATCAACTATGCATTATAATATAGTTAATAACAGCCGGTCGATTCGATTCAGCGTGGAGTGAGCTGTCATTCCAAATAATGCTAGGGATTGACCCTACTGATAACTCACATCAAGCTCACTTCACTTGAGTTTTCACGGTGAGATGGTTACAGAATCGCACAGCTGATAACTACCCGAAAATATGGCACTGCGTTTTTTGATATCTTCCTATAACCTTTGTGGGTATCTTCTGTTCTGAAATGTACCGAACATAATCGGCTACTACTGTGTGGTAGCCAATTTGGTTCTTGCCTCTGTTTTCTGACAACTTGGAGCCATTTATGTCTCCACATTTCATGTTCAGGAAACCTAACAATAAAAATCTACTCATTATTTATTATTTTTCTTAACATAGCCAGCAACTGCGATAAAATTGCACAAGATCACAGTCAGAGGATAAATAAATTTAGATATGAAAAAATATCAGAAACATCTTACAAAGTAGGTATCTGTTGACGTTACAAATGTAAAAAAAATACCTCTTAGTAGGTAGGTAAAATTAAATTAAATAATTATTCAATTAAATTCGAGGCGTTAAGACATTTTTTGCTGACGGTACTAACACGCCACTTCGCTGCCGCTTGGGTTGCGCTGACATAGACAAGGACAGAGATAGGAGTCGGCGCTGTTGTGCAAGCGAAATCGCGTTAGCCGCCGATGTTAGCCGAATGTTTACGATTACGAATAACATTGACGAAGCAAACATTAAATATTATTATAATTTTCAACAAATTAACATTTCTGGCTGGAACTTGTTTTTGGTTTGTGAACTATTTGTGCACATTTTAAAAACACAAGAAGGCATTTTTGCTGCATAATTTGACGATTACGGTAATGTTACGTACGGTGCTACGCATGTGCTACACAAACGCCAGTTCGATTGTGACTGAGGTCGATTGTGTATTTGTGTGTCTTCCCCAGAGGGTCTGCCTACCCCAACACAATGTATACGGTCCACGTAGAGAAGCGCGTACCTAATCTTCCCTATTATAAACATCAATGGGGGCCGCTGTGGTTGTGGACGTTGTGGTTGAGGTCACGGAACAGATAATAAGGTCGCCGCGCGCCTTCGCACATTTGCACACTGGTGTCAATATAAGGGGTTTATTCATAAACGATGACTAAAGTTAAGTAACGTTTAAACGTCAAAAATGTATGGCTAAACAGTCGCTAATCACTGCTTAACTTTAAGCAACGTTTATGAATAAGGGGGTCTAAGCGTAACAGCATTGCAAAAATTAGTTGTCTGAAAAATAATGCAAAAGTCTTTACATGCCACTTACAGCAGTTATACAGCAGATCTACTTATTTCAAAATTGAATTATTTTTATAAAGCTGAATGCTTGCATGATAATGATTTACCGGATTGAAACATTAATCTAATCAATAAATAAATATGGACCTTAATTCCAAAAAGTTAGCATTTTTACAAAACTTACCAAAGAATTTGAACAAATCTGAACAATTTGTTCTCTTGGGATCGCCTCTGGTTTTAAGTACCTATAACCTGATGTTTTAATGATAAAATCATTTTCACTAAAATGTTTAGAGCAAATAGTACTCGTCTTTGTCGGCATCCAGTTTCCTCTACCTGTCACGTCAATCCATTGTTCCCTGGCGTTAGGTTCTTTAGGAAACCTAAAATTTATAATTTATTGCATAATTCAAATTCCTCAATTTAATTTTACTAAATGGTGTAAATAAAAGTTTTAAGAATATAAACGTATATACCTATTTAAATATAACAATATTAATACACTTAATATCATTGCACATAATGCATAAACTTAAATAAATAATTTAATAAATAACAGAGAAAAAGAGAAAAGAAAAAAAAAAAGAAAAAAGAAAAGAAAAAAAAAAGAGAAAACTTAATTAAATAAATAACAGAGATTAGTATACTAGTAGATGACAGGTCTATGTCCCTTTAAAACATTCGGTAGGATTCATTCAATGATTAATATAATATTTAATTTACCTACTCAAAATACGTCTAAATAAAAATATACTATCATTAATCATTAATTAAATATAAAATAATCCAAAAATTATCTTTGTCAAACGTAAATATAGTCGAGAAATCTATCGATGATTTTATTTAACCATAAACCACATGGTTACGTCACTATCGATAAACATGCGCCGTGCATCACAGCCAATCAGAGCAAAGGACGAAACGTCAACGGTTGAAGTGTAGAGGACGCAATGCATGCAGTACAGTACATTGTACGCGTACTTGGTCATTGTGTTGATTGAGCGAGTACACAGCGGGCAATGTATATTTTTTGTAAATTGTTGCAATAATTTTGTTAATGTTTGGTATTTCATAATGATCAGTATATTTTTATGTTTTTGACAAATAATATTGTAATTAAATGTTATTTTGGACTTACCGATGGAAAGATGTACCTCCTCGCTTTATACTTGAGGTCTGACTTTTTGTCTTACATGTTATAATTGCACAACACGGCATTATTAAGCAGAGTTCCGTTCTCCGAAGTATTCCGACGCGCACTGAACGCGGTGAATGAATGAATCGGTCGAGTTATGATTTTCGACTCATAACTGTGGCGCGCTTGCCCCGCCCACATTACCATTCCAACCTTATTATCTGTTCCGTTCCGTGGTTGAGGTAGTATGGGGGCGTATGTTTTAATAATAAGATTTCACCGTATGTAGGAATGAATATTGGTGACGGATTGACAGCTGATGGAATGTAAAAGCGATTATGATGTATGGAATGAACGAATGAAGGAAACAGATGGAGAACAACTTGTATAGAGGACGTTGACTGTGTGATCTCGCTTAAGTTATTGCTAATTTGATTGTTTTAATCCTTGGTTTTGGGAAATATACTTCTTTTTGCTGGGAAACGGTGGTTTCATTGAAGAGGACATCTAACAGTTCTAACTGAACTGTTCCACCCAGTACGGGTTGGTAGATGTCACATGTCTTTGAATTTTTGGTTCTAGGACATGCCGATTTCCTCACAATGTTTTCCTTCACCGTTTTAAGAGATGAAATAAGGCTGGGATCGTCCGAAAGGGTTACCGCTGCCCTGGAACATAAAGGGCTAAGGAAGGAACACGGGTGGGTTTTAGTCAGTAAGAGTCTGACACTCCCTTCCGCTCCACCCAGATCGGGAGGGGTCATTTGATGATTTCCCATCCGCAAAAAGGAACACGGATGGGTTTTAGTCAGTAAGAGTCTGACACTCCCTTCCGCTCCACCCAGAGCGGGAAGGGTCATTTGATGATTTCCCATCCGGAAAAAAGAAAAGGCTGGGATCAAACCCCTTGTAAGTCGGGGCTGTTACCACTGAGCCAGCACTGCTGTCAGATGGAGCCATTCTTTTTTTTTTCGTTAGCCTATGTTCTATGTTACGGGTTTGGTTTGGTTTCCGCACTTATTCCTACAAGTGGACCATTGTGCGTGGCCTAGTTAGCCTACTTTGTGTCCCAATTCTGGGCAAAGGCCTCCCCTTTTTCCTTCCAAACCTCCCTGTCTTGAACGATCTCTGGCCATGTTTATTGGAACGTTTTTCAATAAAGGAACACAATATTGTCTCTTCGTAGTCTATGCATGTGTCAAATGAGTTTGACGTTTCTTATTTTGTTCTCTCTGGTTATGGCGGTTTAACAAGCAACATGTATCCGTGCTCTTTGAAAATTAAATCTAATTTAATCTTACTGTATCGTTATTGTGTCGCCCCTAAAAACCATCAATGTTGGCCCCGCAAACCACCCTCGCCGTAGTCTACCTCGACGGCGTTTAGCCGAATAATTCTGTAAAAATCTCACCGTGAAAAGTTAGGTGAAGTGAGCTTAGAGTGAGCTGTCAATAGTGTCAATCCCTAGCATTAGTTGGAATGATAGCTCACTCGATGCTCACTTCACATTAGTTTTCACGGTGAGATGGTTACAGAATCTTACTTCTGATCGTCACACCACCTTTGCCGTGGTCTACCTCGACGGCGATGTCCGGGATCAGCCGATCAATTCTGTAAAAATCTCACCGTGAAAAGTTAGCTATGTGAGCTTAGAGTGAGCTGTCAATAGTGACAATCCCTAGCATTAGTTGGAATGACAGCTCACTCCACGCCTAAGTTTTCACGGTGAGATGGTTACACTGTTACAGAATCGCACTGCAGGCGTCCAGTGAGACAGTGGAACTAAAATATTATTTTATCTTCTGTCCTTTTCTTAATGAAATAGAAAGAAAAATATGCACTGAACTTAAAAAGGGAATCGGCGCCATTACGGGTTTTTTTTTTACTTTTAGCGCGCGGACTCTTGCTATGTAAAAAATCAAATAAATCATAGATGATTATTGCATCTGACCACTTTACTGTGAATATAAACGTATGATGCCGCTAGATGGCATTAATACCTTTATTGCTTATTTAAGCCGACGTGGCTTGTTTTTTTTTCCAACAGACTACACACACCACAGAACAGAAAAAAAAAACAGTAGTAGGTAGAAGTCGCATAGCGCTTCATTAGTATCGGAATCAGCGTACCCAAACCACGGAACAAATACAAAGAGGAGATGTTCTAATTAGATTTCCTTAGAAAACAACGCGTGACAAAGTGTCACACGTTTCTTATGGAAATCTACGTAATCTACGGAGTGAGGGGGTGTTAGATCCCGCCCACTTCTTTACTTTCCATCTACCGGACAATAGCAAAACTATTCGCTCGTTCTGTCGATTTTACTTTGTAGTTACGTAACTATCTCTCACTAGATGTCACTAAGTGCAGGATGCAGCAGGGTCGTACTCAGAATTTTCGTACCAGGGAATACTGTTTTTTTTTTTTTAAGTAGCGAAAATAGCGCCACAAGAGAGGTACCTTCTTCTTCAAACGCTTAACTTGCATATGAAGTCTTCTGATCTTTAATTTATCTGCTTTTGCTTCCCATCGAAGTTGTGCTATTTCTTGCTTTAACTTTTTCTTTCTTGGCGTATCGTGCAGTATCAGAAATTCATTTAAGTCACTTGTAGGTGTGGTAGGCTTTGGTGATGATATTGTTGGCTCTGTCAACTTTCTTTGAAGCTGTAACTTACAATATAAAACAATAAATATGAAATTTCCTCATGTTCCCAAATGAATTGAGACTGGTAAATACAGTGCATTGAAACGAACCGTTAGATCCAGTTTTAAAGAAGGCAAAGTTCCCTCCTTTAATTTTCTAAGGCCTTTTTTTGTCACTATGAAATCTTCATCTTGAAAATGGCAAGAACAAATCTTTGTATGTTTAGTCGGAGACCAGCCCTGTCTATTCACTTTTGTAATCCATTGCTGTCTTAAATAATCTTTGGATGGAAATCTAAAACATAAATCATTTAAAATTTAACTAAATAAACTATGGTGGGCTTTAATACTTTAAATAAATAAAATTATTGTAGATAGGATATTTAATTTACGGCCCTGTCTTCTGTTATGTTTATTGTTGATAGTTGACGATAGATGACGGCCTGTTTACAAAATTATAGGTATAAAAACTACAAAAATAATATTTTGGCAAAAATAATAAATTAAAGGGTCTTTAGGAATTAATGATGAACAAACTTCAGTATTAAGATTATTAAAATATGTTAGTTCTGAGCAAGGCCGTAGCCAGGGGGGGTATCAAGGGGGATTGATCCCCCCCGAAATAAAAATTTATTTAAATTTTTATTTATTTAAATTTATATTTAAATTTTAATTTCATATTTTTCTACTGTTCTACCAAATCAAACCCCCCCCGAAATTATTTTCTGGCTACGGCCTTGGTTCTGAGCTCTACGTACCTAAATATATTTGTTTCTACGATACCAAGTGTCGCCATCTAGTGTCGGGTAGAATTATGTTTGGAAACGCCAACGCTAAGAGATTTTTCTAGAACTATTTTAATATATTACGCATAAAATTACTTACAAATGAAATGTGATGCCATCCATAGCATCAGAACGTTTATCCGAGTAACTTTTACAGGATGAAACACAACACTTCATTCTTTTTTTCCTCTAGCGCGAATAATGCTGTAAAATGGGAACGTTTACAAAGTTGTGCACAGTACGAACGCGATCAATACACTGACTAAGGTCACGCCTACATGATGACGTCAGGCCCTAGTGTAGAATCACAGTGCACAGTTGCTTAGGCCATCTCCTCTTTGTATTTGCTCCGTGGTCATTACTATTCGTCCTCCTCTAGGGATGTACCACTGTCGTCGACTTATAAATCGACAGTGTCCGGTAACCGGTTGTATCTTGATCAAAATATGATTCGCGACCATAACAAATATGCACTTAAGAATTATTATAATCATTAGAATCATTAGTACACATCCCCCTAAGTTACATTTGTTCTCAAATGTCATGATTTCATGAAAAAGTCATTCAATAGAAAATAATTTCGCGGGCACTACGGTAGGGTCATCTGAGATTCTCAGAAGAATCGGGGTGCAACATGTTATGAAACCGTAAAGAATCGGGGTGCAACATGTTATGAAACCGTAAAGAATCGGGGTGCAACATGTTATGAAACCGTAAAGAATCGGGGTGCAACATGTTATGAAACCGTAAAGAATCGGGGTGCAACATGTTATGAAACCGTAAAGAATCGGGGTGCAACATGTTATGAAACCGTAAAGAATCGGGGTGCAACATGTTATGAAACCGTAAAAAATACCAAATTCCATATACATATTTGATACAGACAATTGCCCTTAGGACAACAACGAAATCATAACATAATTATGACCTACTTGGCCGCACCAATCTGCAAATTGGAAAAAGCGTAAAAAAAAAGGAATTTCGCGGGCTACTCTGACGCTTCCCCAGAAGTATGACTATTACTCACTATATTAACCGTTTGGGTTCCTATATCTCTTTCCCGCGAGCGTTCCGGTACTGTACTTTGCAACTGTACCAAGTCAGGCAAATGTAATGATGGGAGAGCATTCTTTTTTAAAACCTTGCGATGTGTTGAGGCTAGTATGTCCTTCACTTTAAAATGTATCTCACAAATCCGGTAGCTCGTGTTAGGTTTGTTAGTTAAATCATCTCGACACGTCAGCCGAAGCCATTCGGATAGTCTGAAATTAAGTATTATCCATTTATTCCGGTTCTAAAATCTTTAAAAGATCGCTCTTATCGATAAGACCGCCCATTGTGTCACCCTTTGTAAAATGTCTATTTTTTTTTTGTCTGTAATTTATATATTATACAGTGTAGGTACAGCATGAATGTATTCTATTCTAAAATTTCACCGAATACCTAATTAATATCGGAACTTTTAGGCAGTTCTTGAATCCCTACTGTGTTTTTATGAACGAAGTGTGAGGGAGGGGCTTGTCGAAGGCAACGACCTACGCACACGGTCAAGGTCGCGCGGTCGATACTATAAGACTGCGGTTCCACTGAGGCGGAGTGGAGCGGTGCGGAGCGGGGCTGAGCTGTGAAAAGAGGTTGGTGCCATGTGCCAAAGCCATGTGATTGGTGAATCGCGGCACAGTTCGTCTCCGCTCTGCTCCGCTCCGCCTCAGTGGAACCGCAGCCTAAGGCCGGGACTCCACCAAAGCGGAGACGAGACGAGCGGAGAGATGTTTTTTAAACAACCAATAGAATTGTGTCGTTGACACATCTCTCCGCTCAGCTTCAGTGGAGATTGCTGTGCGGAGATGTGTAATATTTGTATGGCGCGATGGAAGCGGAGATGTGAGCTGTGCGCGGACGACGCGCAGTGGAGACAGTGGACACCGCACACATCTCCGCTTTGGTCTAGTCCCCCGAGCTGAAAAACATCTCTTCTCGCACAGAACTCCGCACAAATCTCCGCTTTGGTGGAGTCCCGGCCTAAAGATGCGATTCCACCAGTGTGCTGACCAGCCGATCGATTCTGTAAAAATCTCACCGTGAAAAGTTAGGTGAATTGAGCTTAGAGTGAGCTGTCAATAGTGTCAATCTCTCGCATTATTTGGAATGACAGCTCACTCCACGCTCACTTCACCTAAGTTTTCACGGTGAGATGGTTACAGAATCGCACTGCTGCACCAGTGTGTTTTTTTTTTGTAAAAACTTTTTTATTGGCAACAGTGCCGTCGAATTGCGTAACATATACTATCAAGCTCAATTTGAATAATTTTGAAGGATATTGCTCATCCATTGCTTCATATGTTAGAAAAGTTGTCTGTGCAATAACAAAAATAACGCAATGAATGTTGTTGAACTGTCAAAATGAAAACGCTAAGTGTTACTACGCCATTGTCCCGCTGGTATCCCGTTTAGCCTCCGTCTCCACCGACAAGGTTGTGTGTAACTTTTGTAAGCGCACAGTGTACCACACTTGTGCACGAACATTATCACTGACTGAGCAGAGTTTTCTGCCTTCAGTTGTTACAACAACATTCATTGCGGTATTTACGTTGGTGAGCAGACAATTTTTTTTTTTTTTTTTTTTTTTTTTTTTTTTTTTTTTTTTTTTTTTTTTTTTTTTTTTTTTTTTTTTTTTAAAAAACGTTGCCCCACACTAGGAATTTCTCCTGGGTCGTGGGTGCGTTTACAGACATATAAACTCACATACACAAACAGCCAGACCCGGAACGACTAATTGTAGGTCATACAAATATTTCTTCCGTGCGGGAATCGAACCCGCGACACGCAGCGCAGCAATCAATCGCTTAACCACTGCGCCAACCGTGCCGTCAAACCGTTTTTCGAACGGATGAAGCAATGGATTAGCAATATCCTTCAAAATTATTCAGATTGTGATCGATAGTGTGTGACACAATCATTAGGGTGCAGCTTAGTACGTACACTGCTGGAGATTTGCATATTTTGTTTTGTAATCAGTTGTGCTGCACACTATTTTACCTTAATATCTACAAGATTCTACACAACAGGCCCCACCCGCCGCCACAACCGTCTAAAAAGCTGAGCGTCATAAACGCTGAATTATTTTATATTTTGTTAATTCAGCTTTTATGAGATTCCGCTTATTTCGCCATTTTGTATTGAAACGAAAATATAGGAGCTTCGACTACTATTTTTTTTTTTAGCAATTTACTGTTTACGGCAAAGCAGGATACTATATTACACCGGGTTATTGGAAAAACACCAAAAAGCCTCAACTTTCAATAGCGAGTTTTGCGTGAAATAACGAAAACAACAATGAAATACGACACATTGCAAAAACCTGTGGGTTCGAAAATAGTTCGTTCGTAGCCACATAAAATGTAATTAAAAAATAAAAGAGTAAATCGCTTTTGAATAAAGCCAAGTGTATACATACTTATGCTCGTGACTGTACTCGTCATTATGAACAACTTTTACTATGGGACCAAACCTGAAATCGCGAAAAAAAATCAGATGTTCCCTACATTTATGCATTGAGAGGCAGTTTCCATCAGACTGGTAGCAGCTGACGACCCGGAGCAGATTGTCGAAGCGCTAGAGACCTGGGCCTCAAGTCTGCTATTACAATAGTGTCAGAATGGTCGATCATTGATTTCATAATTGTTGATTTTGACAAGTTTGGTAATCTACTAATATAATGGCGTCATTATGACTTTCCAGTGGTCAACCACTGACACTCCATTGAAAGAAATGGCACAGAATGGTAATCTCGTACATAATGACAAAAGAATGACTGACATAAGCGGTAATCTGCTAAAATTTTGACAGTTCCTTTGATCAGTGACCTACCATTAGAACGTCATTGTGCAGTCACTGCTTTTAATTCGTTGCGACGAGGCGTGTTTGACAATGTATTCACTACGAGCAAATATTCTCGAGTTAGCCAACGCAGTGGATGCTAGAAAAAGAAGATGGGCGGAATGCAGAAGACGTCGTCGAGCCCGTCGCTTGACGAGAATGAATACGAACCCCTTTATTGATATTCCCGAGGCGGAATTTGTAAAAACGTTCCGCCTTGGAAAGGACTCAGTAAGGGGTTTAATTGAAGAACTCATTCCCCTTATGGCCACACCGCGTCGAAACGATAGCGTATCGGCAGAAATGAAGGTGAGAAAACTGAATTTGACATTGATTTATTATTCTGTAGACAAATAACGTTTTGATAAACTTCGCCCTTCATTGGTGCGGCTGCAGTGGCCAAGCGCCAGATCTTGGTGGTTTTCTAAATAATCAATTAGAGCCGTTATTTGCTCAATTAGCACCATTTTGTATAAAATAAATAATTAAAGATAAATAAACAAAAAAGATAATTTAAATATTTATATATACAAAACAAAAATCTAAATATAACACTCAAATGAAAATAAATACAAAACACCGGCCGCTAGAAATAAAAACAAATAAACGTCAGTAAATTGTCACATTTGACTTTGACAGCTAAACAGATTCATTATTAACTTCACATTTATCCGCGTTACACATAAATTTAATGTTTTTTGCTATTTACGAACTTCTTACTACTTCAGATCGCATAAAACACTAATAAATAATATGTAAAAATATATATAATAGAAATCTGGCATGAATAAATGTTCAAATTTAGTAGTAGTTTTTGAAAATCATTTCTACCAACGGGTTTTATAATAATGGCAATACGACAGTGTCATTATGACACCATTCTATTACGAGACCATTGGCCGACCACTGAACGACCAATGATCGCCATTAAGAATTTAGCAGATTACGAACTTTTAGCAAAATGACAATGGGATCGTGTTGGAATGACGAATTTACGAAAAATAGCAGACTTGGGTTTTTCAATAATATTCGGTTCGGCCATGTGTCGGTCCGATCGGAACATTCGCCCTTGCAATTCGGAGTAGGGCCCCTGATTCGCTCAGCCGGAAGTCATCGTACTACACCAGATATCTGTGGTAAAAGCCCTTCCTAAAATAGGTTTATACGAGTCCGCGCGAGAGCTGAGAACATCTTTGCCTGTCTCATCCGCAACGGCGTCGAAATCATCCGTTTGTAACCGAACATAAATGTAGGGAACAGCTCTGTTTTTTTTTTTCGCGATTTCAGGTTTGGTCCCATAGTAAAAGTTGTTCACAATGACGAGTACAATGACCTCTTAAGAGGTTGTTGGTGATTTTCCAATAACCCTGTATAGGGTTAGCAACCCTAAGAGCGGTTCCGCACTGCATCCGAATCCGAATTTAAGATCCCAGTTCAATCCGAAATGGGAATGTTCTAAATTCGGACGGACTGAGTTCGGATGTAGTGCGCAACTCCTCATACAAATAGTTCTATGGCTACTTCGAAACGTCATTTCTCGGATTCGGATCGGATGTAGTGCAGAACCGCTCAATACCCTTATGTTGTCAACCCTAGCTACGCAAGACAACTAAAAAAAAAAATTAAAATAAACGCTTACCGTGCTTTGTGAGCTGGTAACTTAAAAAACGTTAAATCTGGTGTCGTTACAGATGAATTCAAACATCCGTACACCGAACAGTACAGTCGATAGCTTCGTGACATGTTTTACGTAAATAAATGCCGGGAGCGTCTCGCACTGTCCGCGTCCGTACGTAACTGCGCGCAGTCGCGAAGTGAAATCGATAAAAACCGAACTATACCGAGGATTACCGAGTCATCGACACGCGTTTCAACTTCAACCCTCTGTATGATGAATGACGCAATAGGTACTGCCAACTTTAGTCTTACAGTGGATAATAAAACGTACGTGCGTTGTGTACAGACGCCAGCACATCAAGCTACTACATCTGTCAAATCTCTTTAATAGACTTTCAACTTTATCTCTAAAGGATTAAGGTTCAAGGTTGATTGGGAAAATTTTACAGTTTCGGGTAGCTTGACCTGCTGGCGTCTGTACTTTCTATTTGATTTTTAGGGTTCCGTACCCAAAGGGGAAAAACGGGACCCTATTACGAAGACTGCACTGACCGTCTGTCTGTCTTTCATGAACCGTGATAGCTAGACAGTTGAAATTTTCACAGATGATGTATTTCTGTTGCCGCTATAACAACAAATACTATAAACAGAATAAAATAAATATTTAAGTGGGGCTCCCATAGAATATTTAGTTCGAATAATAAAGTTTGTATGGATGGATGTTTGTTACTCTTTCACGCAAAAACTACTGAACAGATCTGGATGAAATTTGGCACACAAATAGTTTATAACCAGGATTAACACATAGGATTTGAAATAAATTGCTGTGTGAAAAACATGGCGACTAAAAATACGTCAATCTACGTCTGGCGCTGACTGTGACTAAGAAAGGACTAAACTAATATTTAAGTTCAGTGCATCTTTTTCTTTCTATTTCATTAAGAAAAGGACAGAAGATAAAATATTAGTTTAGTCCTGTCAAATTAAGATACTCCATAGAAAGATAAGACGTGATTAAAAACATGGCTACTAAAAATACGTCAATTTACGTCAGGCGCTAACTAATTTGACAGGACTAAAATAATATTTATCTTCTGTCCTTTTCTTAATGAAATTGAAAGAAAAAGATGCACTGAACTTAGTCCTTATTGGCGCCGATTCCCTTGTTCACAAACTAGAACAAGGGAATCGGCGCCAATAAGGACTTGGCGGAAGGACTCGGAGGAATAATTTTGCATTTTTGACAGTTCTTCCATACAAAATCTGTCACATGTCAATTTTATTCAACGAATAAAAATAATCTGTCGATTGAAAAATCAGCCCTCAGTCATAGTTTCAGTGCTATAAAAGCGCCGGTTAAAGTACGTAGTAGGTTTTTAAAGTTATTTTTGAAGTGAAAACTTCTTTAGCGGTTGTGCAGTTTTGTTGTGATGGGTAAAAAATATTAAACTCGCGTCAGGACAATAAATGATCGAAAATTCGTAAGACGGAGCTCGCGTCAGGACACGTGACCTGATCTGAAAATTCGTAAGACGGAGGGAGAGTAGACCGCATTCCAAAATATCAAAAATGATTCAAGTTTTCACTTCTGCCGGCACTCCCGGAGTGCAACCCGTTTTTTTTTAAAGAGTACGCCTATGTATTTAATTTGCAAAAAAATCATTGATTTGGAATCGAGTAGATTGATCTTCAGTAGACTATCTAGAATGTTTAACAATATAAATTCATGCGTACCTGAAAGTAGGGTACAGCTTCTGCCGACACCTTTTGCAACCGTTTGCTGGTTGTATATGCATCTTCTGGTTTGAAATGAGCTGAACAGACTCGACTATGTACAGTAGGTGTCCAATGCGGTTCCCGCCTTTGTTTTCGAACAACAACAAGCCACTTTTGTCTCCTTATTTTATCTTTAGGAAACCTGAATAATAAAAATTTTCATATCGTCAGACGTTTTCTACTCATTGATCAAACTAAACGTCATGATCAATGACGTTTTATAAATAGATGCGTCATGCATGCATGAATATCACGGCTGTCGAAAACAGCGTAAATACTGTCCTACTTATGACGCACAAAGAAAGGGAAAGAAAATTAAATGTCATCTAAGGAATTTCTGTTGTTAGAGAGAGATAAATATTTAATTCCGTAGTCATTCTGTGGTGCATGCCCATTGGCCGAGCGCGAACAAACGGAGGCATACGGGGAAAATGGACACTCGATTTTCTCGCGTTGATATAGGCAGTAGATTTACAAGTAAAATAATAACATTTACGATCCTTAAAAATATGAATGCAGTATTTTGCAAGAGTCATTATTGTTACTTAATTAATAAAACAAAAAGTACCAAGTATTATAAATGTAAAAATCTTTATTAAAAAAATGTGAATACTTAAATAAAAATTGAAAATAAAAAGTACAACAATCGTTTAAATCAAATTACAATTAAATTTCCTCTCATTTAGTTGGACATTTTACACAATACCCCATAAAATAAACATTTACTTTTGCTAATCTGAAACGTGGTTGATCTAATGTGTTCCTATTTGTTGTATTAAAGTTAATCAGAGGTCAGTTTTTTAATGCATACTTATAAATGTATGTGGTGACCTCTTGATGAGATAAGATAAGATGCACGCATAATATGTCAGTAATCAGGTAACTCAACTAAAATACTAACAATATCAAAGAAAGGACGTTTGGGCAGACACTCAAATTGCCAAGCAATCACGAAATGTAACTGAAAAAAATTGATCTTTAGGTTTCATAACACATAGTACTCAGCTGCATCCGGTTATAATGGAAGCCGACCCCAACATAGTTGGGAAAAGGCTAGGCAGATTATTAAAGTGATTGCCAACGAGAGTGCTAAACGTTGGGGTCCTTATATTCAAACAATATATGTATAATTCATCAAAATAAAAACAATGTTATAACATAAAACATAAACACTGATGCAAAGTACCCCATCTTCCTTTAACGGCACGTGACTTACCTCAGGCGCCAGCCGCCATTAGAAGGCATCGAAAAAAATAAAATGAAACACATTTTTCTTGATACTTACGCATGAAATGATACTTTTTTATCTTTCACAGATAAAGTATAATTTTTACATGTCGTAAAAACACAGGACGGCATTTTTTTGTCGTTGTTTCAGGAAGTTATACACAAATGTTACTTTAATGTCACGTACTGCCGCGGCACTGGTTGGTACGCGACTAAATGGAAGTACGGCAATTGCCTTGCATTCATGTTGCCACTACAGAGCGCGAGAAACGTATCTATAGTTTATATAATCATTGGTCATGATGTATTTTTAACTAATAATTTTGACTGGACGCGCGGGCTCGCGAAAGATGGAAGGAGTGGAGGAGGGCCTGTGCCCAGGGGTGGGACAGCGTAGGATAGGAAAAAAATAATATTGTTATCTGTATAGCTATTGAGTGCTCAAAAGAAAAATAAAAAAAAATGTGATCTGCGTAGCTATAATTATGAGTATGAGTGCACAAAAGAAAAAAAAATTATTCCATACATTATGTCGAGTTATGCGAACATAAATCTTTGGATCAACTGATTTTTTTTTTACGATTTCAGGGTTGGTCCCATAGTAAAAGTTGTTCATAATGATGAGTACAATGACCCCTTTTAAGGATAATTACGATCAAACTTTAACGGTGTATAAAATTATTCCACGCGAAAAATGATTACTTAAATGTGAAATCTTGTTGTTGTTGTTGGCGTTGCCTCTGCGACTGCGAAGCAATAATTAATTATTAAGCAATAATTTTCAACAAATTAAAATTTTTGGCTGTAGGTACAGTTAACGAGTGGTAAGTAATCCCGTGTGTCTTATTTTTCTTCCTTGTATTATTAAAACAGTGTTTAACTGCACAAGAAGTCATTTTAATGCGTGTTTATTACAAAAAAAAAACTGAAATTATTGAGCTGTGTGATCTGATCAACGATGTTCCGTGCGCAACTGAGTGCCAACTACGGGCAAGCACTAGGAAAAGGCGCTGTGAGTCTGTGACTGAGTCAAAATAATATAAATATCAATGCTCACTCACGGCATATTTCGCAGACATCGCATCGCGCGGCAACCGGCGGCGGCGCGGCGTTGCCAGCCCGCCATCCGCCATAACCAAAGAGTATAGTAACTATAAAGGCCATAACAAACTACGCCGCGCCACGCCGGCCGGCGAACGCCTCAGTTCACGCTGTAGGTAGCGAACTGGCAACGTTTTGTCACGGTAATATTATCTATACAGTACAATGACGTATTATATATAGACACGTTATCAACCAACATCTCGGCGCTTAAAAACGGCGAAAATACTAGATAACTACTTATACGCGTAAAGAAAGGGAAAGAAAATATGACACCGTACGTGGGGATGCCTGATGCTAGAGGGAGATAAATAAACATCTTTAGTTACGTCACAGGATAAGTAATTGTCAAATTACATGCTCATTGGTCGAGCGCATGAGTGACACTCGATTTTCTAGAGTTACTTTACGAGTAAAGTAATACCAATATTATATCTATTTATATATGTATAATATATTCTTAGAGGATTTGACAGCTGAGAGGGCGGGGACATCACGTCGCTGCGATGACGCTGTCGGTGGAAGGGGTGACACACCATGAGCTGCGTGCTCACTCGCCTCGATCACTTTTGCTGCGGGGCTCGGATGGGACGGACGCGTATTAGTGATCGTATTGAATTATTTTCTTGTAACGGTTTTTTGTAATTTAAATAAATAGTTGTAGGCCGTTTCGTGTTTTCTTTTTAAAAAATTACTTAGGCTTCTGATCCCTAAGATCAGAAGTGGGATCGGTTTAAATTACACGCGATTCAGATCGTTCGCCATCTTTTTAACCGAAAATAGTTTTTTTTTTAGGACTGTTTAATTTTTTTTTTTGTTGTTTCACCACGTGTGGTTGATTTTGTCCGTGATTAGTTTCTGTGAATTTTAACGTGATTCGCCACGTGTTTCTACTCGATTAGATTATATTTCGTGCGTGTTTTTGAAGTAAACAGCCACGTGTTAATTCTTTTATTTCGCGTTTAGTTTGTTGTTCACGTAGTGGTAATTTACGTTGCCTATAGTTATAATCATGTCGAGTCGTGAATGCACGCCGCGTGAGAATACACCTAGGCGTAATTCTCGGGAAAACGATTCGCATAAGAGTCATGATGTTCATAAAAGGCGTCGTGACCGTTATCGTCAATCACGTAGTAGATCTCCTAGGCGTCGTCGTGACAGATCAGAGTACTCTCAAAGTTCGCGTAGGCGCCGGGATAGTTCGTACGGGCGTCGGGATAGCCCTCGACGCGACCCTTTAAATGAAATACTGGTTCGATTGAGCGCTTTAGAGGAACGTTTGCCTTCAAACGTTATACGTACGTCTACTCCCGTGTCGTCACATCCGAGCGGCACTCCGCCGCTGACAACTTCGGTGGTTACCGAGGCACCTGTTACCGGTAATACGGAAACACGTGCTACGGATAGAACCGTGACCACTGAGACATCGCGAGAGGCTGATGCTGCGGACAGGATTGTGGGGGCACTTTCTTCCCTAATTCAAGTAAGATCTAAGCATTACTATATTTCCAATTTTGATCCCAATGTGCATGACTTTGATATGTGGTGTGCAGAGGTCGATCGTGGGCGCGAGATATGTCAGTGGGACGATCGGGAATGCCTGGGACGCATTGGTGGGTGTTTACGGGGTGATGCTAAGACGTGGCTCAACGATTGGGTGACCAGTGATCGGTCGTGGTCCAATTTTAAAATTGAATTCCGATCATTGTGCCCACGCGAAGTTGATATGGCTACCGTGCTATATGATGTCATGAGTGTAAATTCTAATAAATTCGCTACTTATGCTGAGTATGCGCGGAAGTCCCTGCTGCGACTGAACATTGTCAAGGGACTTTCAGAGGAACTAAAAACCGCTATTGTGATCCGTGGCATCTCCGATCCTCAAGTGAAGGCCGCGACCGCCAATGCTAAGCTACAGTCAAAGGAATTGGTAGAATTTTTGTCAGTGTACTTAAAGCCTAAGGGCGCGCCACCTGTTAATAACAATCCTGTTCGCACGTCAAACGCAAATTCCCCTGATCCGCGTAAACGCAAGGTCCCACAGTATGATCGATTAGCATGCTTTTCATGCGGAAACATAGGTCACAAACAGGCCGTTTGCCCTAAAAAGTCAGCGAAAATCGATGCGGATTCTGATAAATCTTCATCAAAAACCGAATCGACTAGCTCAAATTCTCAATCAACGAAGTCGAATTCTAAACCCGTTAAGACTTGCTCGTTCTGTAAAAAGATTGGGCATTCAGTTGAAACTTGTTTTGTTAAGGAACGTGTCGAATCGAAATCAAATAATAAAAATAATTCGAGTAACGTAAATTTTTGCTCAGAGTCTCCTCCAGACAAAACAATGTGATGTCCGCGGTTATACAGAACGTACCTGTTGACGTTTTAATTGATTCTGGTTCTGATATTTCGCTGATTTCTGAGTCCGCCTTAAAGCATTTTAGTTTAAATAAAATTCCCACCTACCGCCGTATGCGTGGTATTGGAAGTCAAGATATAGAGTCCACTTCGTATGTAAGCACTCTTATCGAATTCCCAGAATTATCTTTAGAAGTAGATTTGTTTGTTATTTCCCCGGATTGTATTCAGGCTCCGGTTTTGATTGGCACTGATGTTTTAAATCGTAGCGGAGTTACGTATACTAGAACAAATAACTCTCAACGGTTAGTCAGGGTTTCACATGTAAACAACGTGTCGACTGTAGAGTCCCCTAAGATAAGTACGCCCTTAGTAGGTGAGGAAAAAGAGTGTTTGTTAGCCCTGTTAAACGAGTTTTCTAATACATTTACTACCGGCACAGCGACCTCTACAGTAAACACGGGTTGTATGGAAATAAAAGTTAATAGTGACATCCCAATTTACTATCGACCTTATAAACTCTCCGTAGACGAAAAGCGTCGCGTTCGCGAGATAATTAATGATTTGTTTAGTAAGGGAATCATTCGCGAGTCACAGTCTAATTACGCGAGTCCTATCATCCTCGTTAAGAAAAAGGATGGGTCTGATAGGATGTGCGTCGACTACAGAGCTCTAAATGCTATCACTATTAAAGAGCGATTTCCGCTACCGTTAATCGACGATCACATTGACAGGCTGGGCAGTTTTAAATTCTTTTCAAGTCTCGATATGGCAACAGGCTTCCACCAGGTGCTTATGAAGGATGATGACTCTATTAGTAAAACAGCATTCGTAACGCCTGAAGGGCATTACGAATATTTGAAAATGCCTTATGGGCTCGCTAATGCACCTATTGTCTATCAAAGAATCATCTCCAAAACCCTGAAGCACCTGCTGGATACCGGTAAGGTATTGATTTATATCGACGATGTGTTAATAATGTCGAATTCTGTCAGCGACGGTCTGACAACTTTGCGAGAGGTATTAAAAACACTCACTGAGGCGGGATTTTCAGTAAATCTAAAAAAATGCACGTTCTTAGACACCGAGTTAGAATACCTAGGTAGGCTTATTGGTCACGGTCAGGTACGGCCGAGCCCCAGTAAGACTGAAGCTTTAGTGAAGTCTCCTAAGCCATCTAATGTAAGAGGTGTTCGTCAATTTTTGGGTTTGGCGGGCTATTTTCGGAGGTACATTGCTGGGTACGCTTCGAAAACTGCTTGTATTGCCAAATTACTTAGAAAAGGTCAGCCTTTTGTATGGGGCGCAGAGCAAGACTTAGCGCGTGATTTTGTTATTAAAAGTCTTACTGAGGAACCCGTTTTAGCAATCTTCAATCCCAATCTGCCCACTGAGCTTCATACGGACGCCAGTGCAATCGGTTATGGTGCAATTTTATTGCAGGAACATGAGGGTAAACGGAAGCGAGTTGTCGGTTATTTTAGTAAATCCACACAGGGTGCCGAGTCCCGCTACCATAGTTACGAACTCGAGACGTTGGCAATCGTTCGCGCATTACAACACTTTCGGCATTATTTAATAGGCATAGAGTTTAAAATAGTGACCGATTGTAATTCATTGAAATTGACTGAGCGTAAAAAGGACTTGTTGCCTCGTGTGGCCCGTTGGTGGGTTTACATGCAAGACTTTCGGTTCACGCTTGAGTATCGAAAAGGTTGCCTCATGCAACACGCAGACTTTTTAAGCCGACAGCCCGCTACTGTTCTCCAAATTCGAAACCCGCGAAATTGGGCGAAGATTGCTCAGACGGCCGACTCTGAAACTCAAAGCTTGATGCAAAAGCTGAGAGAGGGTCACTTGGATTCTACACGGTTTTTCATAAGGAACGAATTGTTGTACTACAAGTATTCACCAACTGGTGAAGACTCTCGCCTCCTCTGTTTTATCCCTAAAGGGCATAGGCTTAGTTTGTTAAGGGTATTTCACGATGATCACGATCATCTAGGGATAGACAAAACTACTGAGCTTATATTGCGTCACTTTTGGTTTCCTGGGTTAAGGGCTTTTATTAAGAAATATGTTGGTCACTGTATTGTTTGTCTGTCACATAAGAAAGTCCCTCGCGCTCCTAGGCAACCCATAGAATCTTGGACGAAGCCTGAGGTACCCTTTTCAGTTGTTCACACTGACGTTCTTGGCCCCCTAACGGAGTCAAACGGTTTCCGATACATACTCCTAGTGGTAGATGCTTTTACTAAGTACTGTCTGTTGTACGCCCTGTATAGACAAGATACCACCGAGTTAAAACGTGTGTTTTCCAATACCGTTTCACTATTCGGTACTCCGTCAACGATTGTGTGTGACCGTGGCAGAATGTTCGAAAGTGCTTCCTTTCAAGACTGGGTTACTGAGTTAGGCTGTAACATACATTTTATCACACCTGAAATGCACCGTGAAAACGGGCAGGTTGAGCGTTATTGCAGGACGGTCCTCAACATGTTGCGGATAGAGGCGAACAACAAGGGTGCGCAGTGGTCCGATGCGTTGTGGAAGGTGCAGCTCACCTTGAACATAACGAGGCAAGCCACAACCCGCACCTCGCCTCTACAGCTGTTGACTGGCGTTGAAGGGACTACTCCAGTGCTGAGGTCTCTTGTGCGAGACGTCGCGCTGAACGACTCGCATCCTAACCGAGAAGCTCTTCTGACGCTGAGAAGACAGAGGGCGTCCGAGTTGCTGGCCGAAAATCAGCAGCGGCAGGACGCGTACGTCAACGAGCGTCGCCGTCAGCCGCGCACATTTGCCGTCGGCAGCTTCGTGTTCGTGAGCAAGAGTTCGCAGAGTACGGGGAAGCTGGACTCCGGGATGCGTGGTCCGTACAAGGTGGTACGAGCGCTACCACATCACCGGTACGAGCTCGAGCTGCTTGCTGGCTCATACGGCAAGAAAACCCAGACCGCCGCAGAACATATGGTTCAGTGGCGTGGTGAGTGGACCCCGGATGCTTGCGAAGTGTTCTTCGATCATCTTGGTGGTGGTAAGTATACCCCGGATGCTTGCGAAGTATTATTCGATCATCTCAGTGGTGGTGAGTAGAAGCAGCATTGTGGCAGCTTCTTACTCATAGCCAAGTTGCAGTGGTTACTGGACCCCGATAGTGGTTGCCAGGTGATGTTGATAACTGGAACCCCGATAGTGGTTGCCAGGTGATGTTGATAACTGGAACCCCGATAGTGGTTGCCAGGCGATGTTGATAACTGGAACCCCGATAGTGGTTGCCAGGTGATTTTGTTATTGTTTCAGTAATGATTGAGGTCCGGAACTCTTTCATTGGTGTAACGATAACTTATCTGCTACCCATTTTGATGTTATTACTGGAAGCTGTAGTAAAACGCTTGTAGTTTCATTGCAATGGGTAGCTCCAAGCTTTCAAAACGTTGTGTTGATTTTTTTTGTGTTGGTATGTTTTAGATGACGAGTCAAACGATGATGACCAGGCGCAAAGAACCCTACCATTGGAGAATCCATCCAGTGGTGGCCAGACGGACGAGGAGCTGAATCCAGGAAGCCAAGCTGACGAGGACGTTCAGCTGTCAGGAGAGGCCGTCTTAGAGGATTTGACAGCTGAGAGGGCGGGGACATCACGTCGCTGCGATGACGCTGTCGGTGGAAGGGGTGACACACCATGAGCTGCGTGCTCACTCGCCTCGATCACTTTTGCTGCGGGGCTCGGATGGGACGGACGCGTATTAGTGATCGTATTGAATTATTTTCTTGTAACGGTTTTTTGTAATTTAAATAAATAGTTGTAGGCCGTTTCGTGTTTTCTTTTTAAAAAATTACTTAGGCTTCTGATCCCTAAGAATATAATAATTATATAAATATATACATATATATAAAACAATCCGGTTATTTCACAAAAACCAATACTTTTAAATAATGTGTTTAAAAATGAAGTATAATTTTACCATAATTATAGGAACTGCAGTCTTTTTTATTCTTCGATAATTTTTTTTTGTCACATATATATCGTCAGCTGAGAAATGCTTTGAGCAAACTTTAGTATAGGGAGTTGGTAGTCAATCGTTTTCAACTTTTCACGTCTTTGAACCCTTATTATGTTAAGCCACTTTTCTATTATCAGCCCATCTGTAGGCAATCTAAAATGAAACGGAAAACAATAAAGTATATTCATAACATAACAAGTCCAATTATATTCAAACAATATTATAAATTCTAACAACCAAAAACAACTTGTGTAATAGTGTCCCAACCTCCCCTAACGTCACGAGACTACTAACTTCATGCGCCGGACGCCATTAGACGCAGCGTCGTACAAAATAAAATAAAATAATGTAGTTTTGTAAACTTACGCGTGAAATGACACATTTTTGTCTTTAACTTTTGGGGTATAATTTGTACATCCTCTGAAAACACACGACGGCATGTTTTCTTTATGTTTTGCACAGGTTTTCACACGCGATATAAATTAAAAACAAACGTAGCGTCGCGCGACAGGTTGGTGCGTGACTGAGCGCAATGTGGCCAATTGGCTTCATTTTCATGTCGCCATTTTAGAGTACGGACAACGTATCTATAGTTTTATACATCATTCATTGATACAGTATTGTAACTCGGCCGCATCTTGGAAATAAATGCCTACAGCCGCGCGGTACGTAAACATGCGATAGGGCTGCCCGCCTCCAGCATTTTAATTAAATTTGCCTACTTTGTGTTTCTGTTTAGTTTTGTGATTGTAAATATACTTTTTTTATATAAGTAAACAAATAAAATACTTTGCGAATTGAATAGGAAGTGTTCAATAAAAAAAAAATGCGTGTTGTTTTTTGATTGCTAGATTTAATTAAAAAGCCATGTTTATTTATGTTTGAATAAAAAATATTTGTATGTAAGTATTTATATTTTATAACAACCGATTTGTTATAAAATATAAATATTTTTCAAATAATATCTTATAAATTTGCTTATGTTTGATTAAAAAATATTTGTATATATGTATTTATATTTTATAACAACCGATTTGTTATAAAATATAAATATTTTTCAAATAATATCTTATAAATTTGCGACCGAAAAATATTTGCGCCTCGACTGAGACGTACGAAATGCTTTATTATTAAATTTTAAAGTATAAAAAATCCGCATTCTAATATAAAGCTTAATATAGTGAAAAATCGCGCGGTTATTGTTAAAAAAAACAACACACCGTCGTCCGTTCGTCACTGCGGCACAGTCGCGACTGCCTGCCTGCATGTCGAGCGCATACCGAGATCGAGGCGCGTAGGTATAGCTCGCGCTTCGTCCGTTTGTATGAAGTTGGAATACTGTACTTATAGATAGTATTACCGTGGTTTTGTTCAACCGATAGTACCGATACTAACTGTAACTATTCAATAACAACAACACGCGTAGGGAGACTTTTTTTTCAAGAACAAATGCGAATCAAAACAAATCGCGTTTGTTGAACGCTGTCATCACATCACATGACATTGGCACGGTAATATTATCTATGGTCGTATCTTTGAAATAAATGCCCACAGCCGCGCGGTACGTAAACATGCGATAGGGCTGCCCGCCTCCAGCATTTTAATTACATTTGCCTACTTTGTGTTTCCATTTAGTTTTGTGATTGTAAATGTACTTTTTTTATATAAACAAATAAAATAAACCTACCAACGGAGCAGTTTGAGTTTGTTTGTCTTCTTTTCGAGGGACGCCTGGATCGGTACTGGCTAAGTTTGGCAGCATCAACAATGGTAGGGCATTCTTTTTTAAAAGTTTTCTATTTGACGATTGCAGTACATCCACAAAATCAAAATGTTTTTCACAAACTCGATAGGAAGTAAAGTTAGGTTTTTTTTCCAAATCATCTCGACGGATCTGTTGCAACCATTGAAGACGTCTGAAAAAAAAATGCTTTTATAGGGAAAACAAATCTGCTGTCGCCTTACTGCCGCGTTACAAAACTCCAATCCTTACAAACTTCAGCACCTACCTACTCAACTAAAATGCAAGAAACAGCTGACGAGTAATTTTAATAGGTAACTTTTTATCTCAGCTTACCTATAACTCGCAACAACTCAAAACAAAAATTCTTTGGTCACCAATGCCAAGCTGAACAGCTGGCTACGAATGTTTTAAAATCACAACCCTCTCAAACATCTAAATATTCTGTGAATATTTCATGAGTCTAGGCTATTTGTATGTGTGTATTTGTTATTATTACCGAGAAAAAAAAACTGTTTTTATTGGTATAATGTTGTTATAGCAGCAGCAAAAATAGGTACTTAATCTGAGAAAATTTCAACTATCTAGTGAAGGACAGACAAGGTCAAATTTATTTTTTCTTGTATTACCTATTCATACACACAGTAAACAACTATTAATAATAATAAAATACCACGTCTTTACTTTGAATTATACAAAATAACAAAACAAAACACACATGCCCCGAGGTTTTAACACAAGCGTACCTACCTGATTCATGAACCACCTTTATCTACCTATTTCACTCGTGCCAATCACTTTCCTTTACTCTATTCACTTTATTTATTAATCCAGACATCTTTTTTTCCGGGAGATAAAAGGAAATACTTATCCATTAAAAAGACACAGTACAGTACATTATGTACAGACGCCAGCAGGTCAAGCTACCCGAAACTGTCAAAATTATCCAATCAACCTTGAACCTTAATGCTTGAGTGATAAAGTTGAAAATCTATTAAAGAAATTTGACAGATTGTAGTAGCTTGATGTGCTGGCGTCTGTACCTACCTACTAGTAAGTAAAATTATTTTCTAATCTTACCTTTCAGAGTTTCCAGGTAATCTAAAAAAAGTTATCTCTGGATGCGATATTGACGAATTCATGCAACCAAAAACAGCACAATATATCCTACTCGTCATATTAAAGAACTTATTTTATGTGAAAAAATCGCGCGGTTACTGTTAAAAAAACAACACGCCGTCCGTTCGTCACTGCGGCACAGTCGCGACTGCCAACTGTCATAGACTATTACACTAGCGACAGTAGCGACTGTCTGCATGCCGAGCGCCTGCCGTTACCGAGATCGAGGCGCGAGGCGCTTCGTCCGTTTGTATGAAGTTGGAATACTGTATAGATAATATTGCCGTGACATTGGCATTGTTGATGGAAAGCCGCTATTTAAAAGTACGTAAATATTAAATAAGTTAGGTAAACATAGGTAATATTATAACAACAATCATAATATTTATAAAAAAAACACTGCCGGAATACTGAATCGAGCCACCCTGCACTTTGTATGTACAAGTCTGTAGAAGTCTGTAGGTAACTTTTTAAACGGTCGTGAATTCAAATTCGGATTAGGAACAATGACGACATTAAAATGTTGGATGGATGCAATGATATTCTTTTGTACAATCCTTTAAATTGTACTGTGTTAGGATTATTATTATTATAACCACCTTGTCGTCTGATTACACCAAAAAAATTTTCTATGTGGTTCAAGTATGGATTTTTAGGATATGTTTATTATGATTCTGTCTTAGTACACGTTTTGTTTTATTGTAAATTCGTAATGATAAAATAGGTATATTCCTTGGCCTTCTCTAAAAAACTTAAAATTTTAGCAGAATTATTTGAATTAATGGGTTTTTTGAAATCATATTTTCCTGATGACCTGGAATTAAAAATGTCAAATAAATCATTGAAGATTGAGATAAACTCTACGGTTGGTTCGGTATTTTTAATTTTGGATGATACTATTAATTGATCACAAAGTTCTAAAGCACGGGCTATACTTCTGCTTAATAGCTGTGTGGCTAATTTAACTTTCATTATTTCGTTTCGAAAATGTTTAAGTCTTTGCGAGAGTTTATTGGCAAAATTTAATCCTTGACTTTTTTTAAGTTGATTTAAAGCAACAATTAAGCTCCATCTTATTTCTTAGTTATTATTTCCAAATATAACTTTTTTTGCTTCGAAGGTATTGCGTACTAATTTGATCATATGGCATGGATCCGAAAATACAGCAACTTCAATGTCGCAATCAGGGTGTAAAAAAGTCGTTTTAAATTATTTGGCGTTTTTAAATTACAACCTAAAAGATCAGCCGCAGCCAAGTTACTTAGACAACCATCAATTGTGACTGCCACAACATCAGCACCTCCATCGTAACATTTGCTTATGCAAGTATTTATTAAATTTGCCCGCGTTTCTGCCGATAGATTTTTAATAAAAAAGTAACCTACTGGCAACTTCCAGCTTTCGTTAAGAGCAACTAAAATGAAGACGTACACTTGTGTAGCAATGTCATTGCTGGGGCTAAAACCGATACCGAAATCCACAAGACCGTCAGTTTTTTTACCAGTCCAAATTGTTTGATGCCTAAGCGCCATTTCATCTGCTACAAGGGTACATATTATACGTTTACCTGATAAAGCACTTCTCTTTTCCAAAGTATCAAAGGCTTGTTGCGTGAACCCCGGCGAACAAGAAGTGTTATCATACCCCTTGGTTAATACACGTGGATGTGGCAAAGCAGTATCAAATACACTTCTTACATATTTGTAAGCGGCAGAAGAATAAAAATTAAGATTACTCTTAATTTTTATTCGAATGCGAATTTTCTGAGTGCGGGGGGATACTTTACCTACGCGATATGACTTCTTTGATTTTGTCTTTAAATGGATTCTATTTAACTTCGGTCTTTAAATTAAGTTGTGAAAACTGTTCTTTTGAAATGTAATCTTTTCTCTTTAAATCTTTCAATATCACGGCTATTAATATAACTATCTACTTATAGTAAATAAACTTTTAGGGGGAAGATACGTTATGCTCTACCATCGCAATTACTAAATCTGGGCTCGGTGCACAACTACATAATTATGTATGCAACGAAACTCACATAAACTGTGAACCCAGTTGCATACCTACAGTTACCAATGGACAGGACAGAGATATAACCCGACACAGTCGTGGGAGCGCGACCGCGTTAGCACGGTAATATTATCGTTAGCCATCGAATGTACAGACGCCAGCAGGTCAAGCTACCCGAAACTGTCAAATTTTCCCAATCAACCTTGAACCTTAATATTTTAAACATAAAGTTGAAAATCAATTAAAGAAATTTGACAGATTGTAGTAACTTGATGTGCTGGCGTCTGTACGATTAAGAATGACATTGCGGTACTCGTAACTTTGTATTATCTATCCCGCTCTTACAAAAATGGTGAAACAAACAAGAAATAAATTAATATTTTTGGCCGTACTTACGCCTGAAAAGTAATCCCGTGTGTCTTATTTTTATTTCTTGAGTGATTAAAACACTTTAAAAATACACAAGAAGGCATTTTGATGCGTATTTATAATATATAAAACCTAAAATTATTGAGCTGCATCGAGCATCGACGTGCGCTGTTTAGACGATGGTCCGGGCGTGACTGAGTGCAACAGTGTCCATCGGACTTGGTTCAGTAGGACCGCCTGCAGACGCTGTGATCAAGTACAGACGCCAGCACATCAAGCTACTACAATCTGTCAAATTTCTTTAATAGATTTTCAACTTTATGGCTAAAGCATTAAGGTTCAATGTTGATTGGGAAAATTTTACAGTTTCGGGTAGCTTGACCTGCTGGCGTCTGTACCTAACGTTTCTTCCGCTTAAAAAGCAAATTTTTAGGTAATTGACAACAGCACATCGCGGTAACAAATAAGGTTCAACATAGCGATACGTTTGATGTTAGTTGAATTAATCAAATGATCACCAAAATAAAAGTAATTTTGCAGTTTATATCGCGAACCTCTTTCTAACAGCTAACAGCTCCCGCTACAATCCACGCGATTCTGACGGAAACGCCTCTCGTTCCCGCGCGCCAATGAGAGCGAGTCGATGCTTCTAGAACCTTCTAGAAGCTTCCTATAAAACATTCGACGCGTGCCCCTTTTTGACAGGAGTCGTGTGACGTCCCTCAACTGGGAGCTGCGCACCGAAAGCGTATAATATTTTATGAATCTGTATGAATCTTCGCTCCAAACCCTATTACTATGTATTTATTATTTACTAAAATATTTTCTGTTAATATTAATAACAGTAAGTAGTGCTTCTAAGTAAAACTGTATCAGTAATTTATAGATTACACCAAAGTTATTCATCTACAAAATCATGGGACATTCCACAAATGTGTAATGGCAAAAAAAAGAGAATGCTCAGTTATGTCTAAATTCCACGTTAGTGCGAGATTGAGCCCGCTTCTCCTGTCTGTTCTGACTCCGTTTACCGGGCACAAACCCTGAAATCGGGCTGCTTTTTGGGAAATTGCTCATAGAAAAACCCAACAATTCTCTGACCCTCTAACCCCTACGTTCAACAGTCCCTCTTATGTATGTACTTTAGGAAGAAGAAGAAGAGAAGAACTACCGCCCGCGTAATCCGAGAGTCGTACATCACTAGTGACAACATTTTGGTAAAGCTGACGAGAATAACAGGAAGATCAAACAACAAAAAACCGAACTTAAGGAAAAGTATCTGTAGTCTATGGACACCATTGACATAGAAAACTCAATGATGATTTGATTGGATTGACATTGACATGTCAAATTGTCAATATTGACATTCTGTTCAATGGATACAAATATTTTCTTGTTCCTCCTCCTCGCACTGTTTTATTAATTATTTTTGTGTACCAAGTATTTGTTTTCCCACAAATATACTTCGCTATCAATCCTATTCTTGTGCTGGGTTACCTGGTGCTAATGCAATAGTTGTAATTATGAGGAATTAATTTGAGTAAAGCTGGAACTAAAAACCTTACCTAGAAAAGGCGAAAATGTAAGTTTTTTTTTACCCTAAATTAAACCCTACACTATTTTATTAGTTCTTACTCTTTCATCATCGTCAATAGCCACTGACGACGACGAAAAACATAATATCAATCTTTGTATTTATTTGTTGTTTCGTGAAAAATGTTTCTATTATATTGCTAGTTAGTCATATATTTTATGACCCAATTTAAATGGTTAGTTCTGTTACATATTTTATATAAGCATTTTAATTTATGTGAAATAAATATATCAATCGTATCTTAAAAAGATTATATTATTATGTGGTTTTTGAATGTTTCTTAATTCTATTTACTGGCATAGCTCGACCTGGGCGAAGCGTCGTCCCTGCGCCGGCCGCCTCACGGGAGGCTTGTGAGCGCTGACTTGTGCCTGAAGTTTGGTCTCAGAGCAGCGCTCAAGAACTATAGTACTTAGTACCCTTCTATCATTTCCACAACACATTTGCTCATTCTTCTCAATAGAAACCTACTATTTGGAACAGGCACCTAATCTAATCTAACTAGCCTATATTGTCCTACTGAAGGGCAAAGGCTCTCGCTTTTCCACACAATTATGTCTTTAGCGAGTGCCGGCCAGTCCTCATGGGCACCTCCCTTGAACTTTCTGACTGACTGACTTGACAATTCAAAAGTGCCTGTAAATGGTTTAAATTGACAAATTTTGTATGAACCAGCAATTGTCCCTAATAGGAAAAATACACATTGAGACAACAATAAATATAATAGATTGTAGCTTTAATAACCCTTCAACTTATTTTATTGGTTTAATTTTTCTTCTTTTTTAAAACTGTTTTAATTTCATTTTAAACCTAGATAATGTTTTAATTACCCTAAAAATTAACGCTTTTTCACATGCCTCTGAAAAATCCTTTATTAATGTAAATTCAAATTCATTTATTCACATTTAAATAGAATGTAATGCGCATGTTCATTATAATTATGGTAATACCACCCATGGACTCCACGAGACAGGCTCGACCTAGTGTGGAGTTCATAAGCAACATCCTTCCTTTGCGTCTTAGTTTGTTTTTAGCAAATAAACATTATAAACTCAGAACGGCCTTTCCTCTGGTGTCCCTCTTTAACACTATCATTTTGAAAACCTTAATTTTAGGGTAGACAACATGCACTCTACAATGGAAGGATATCAACTGTGTTGCTGCTGCCTCGAACTAGTATGTCGTAAGAGCCTGTGGAGGGAGTATGCGTGGATGGGCAGGGTCGAAGTGTACGGAGACATGCTGAAGGAGTGCTTCAATTTATCAGTGAGTTATTGGTGTAGAGTGGAGTCCGTAATCACAACAACAGTAGTGATTAGCGACTGTTTAACCATTTTTGATGTTTGAATGTCACTTAACTTTAATCATTGTTTATAAATAACCCTTTAATTTCTAGTGGGAGCCGAAGGATGAGACTAAGGATCAAATATGTGAAGTTTGCATCACACGGATCAGGAATGCGGTACAATTCAAGCAGAAAGTGATGCAGTGCCAATCTAGCTTAAGATTACAACTGGAAGGTAAGATCTAGATTTACGATACTATAAGGTCATCACTCATTACAACAGCACTGCTCCGACACAGCAAATAACTTGTCATTCAACAGCATTAAAGTACATTTTACGGTGACAATTGTAATTTAATAATAATAATAATAAGCATTTTATTATCACAATACAAGTTTGACACATTAAAATACACATAGTAGTAACAAGGGTACATAGAAAGAAACAAATAGGAATAGTGTACAGAAGATGGGAAAGTACAGTCAAAACAGAATTTGAGCCCTGCCTCCTAAACTAGGAAGATCCTGTATCTTAGGAGGCAGTGTCTTCGCATAGATAGTGGACAAGCAATTTGACAGTTGTATTGAAATTTTGTACGAGACAGCTGATGATTTTTTCGCGATTACGATGTTGGTCCCTTAGAGAAAGTTGTTCAGTTTGATGGTCTGTACTCTGTACATATATATGACCACATGTTCTGATACATGTTATATAAATGCAGGGTCAAATTAAATTAGCTAGCGAAACTCCGCAAACGTGATGGTATCAATATTTAAACATAACCAAACGTTAAAAGATTTAATGAGTTTTTTGGGGTCAATGCCCGCTGGTAGTGTTGTTACTTCAAGTGTGAGTTGATAAAATCGGTTTTATCGTGTTGAGATATTGATACCCGTCACGTCTGTGAAGTTTACACAAAAAAAGAACTGGTATTTTAAGTGACTATGACTACAAACTATCGGTGGTTCATGATCAAATAAAACATCATCGAATTAATTTATTTTTTGTTTTATCATGTTTAAATATCGATACACGTCTGTGGAGTTTTGCTAGCTAATTTAACTTGACCCTGTATATTTTCAGACGGAATACGACCAGTAAAGGAAGAGCTGTTAGAAATGGAACTTCATAAAGAAGAAGAGTTTGGTGAGTTTCCTCGTACAATGTTACTAATATTCCCACTGCTGGGACACAGGCCTCCTCCCGATGAGAGGGAGTGGTGGTCGGTAGATAGATGTCACATGTCTTCGATTTTTGGTTCTAGAACATGCCGGTTTCCTCACAATGTTTTCCTTCACCGTTTTGAGAGCAGTGGACCTAATACTTTTTTTATATTTGCAGAGACAGAAATAGCCATGAAAATTGAATGTGACGAAGATTTTGATAACCAGGCTGATAATGTATTTAATGATGAAGATAAGAATCAAATAAATAAAAGTGGTAAGTCACACAAACATGATTTTTTTAAAACATAGGGTGATTGTCATCTCATCATCATCATTTATTACATATCGAGACCCCTCCGTGCCTCGGAAAGCACGTTAAGAGCTCTTAAGCCGTTGGTCCCGGCTGTCATTCGTAAATCTTTGACAGTTGATACGGGTACTCAGAAGTCTGAAAAGAAGTCTAACGAAGGCGTATAGGAAGTCGCTCCGTGTAAACTACTGGTATGAAAAGAAGTCTAACGAAGGCGTATAGGAAGTCGCTCCGTGTAAACTACTGGTATGAAAAGAAGTCTAACGAAGGCGTATAGGAAGTCGCTCCGTGTAAACTACTGGTATACAGCTGCATTCTTTCTTGGTCACGTTCATCTTCATAGAGAGCCTTGTCAGATTATAGTAAAACGTTAAACGGTAAAACGTTAGACACGTTAGACACGTTCATAACTATGGTAATTAATAATAACATGTACAGCTAAACCAAAAAATGTATGCGCTTCGATAATCTTCGCGTTTCCGAATTATCTCGAATGTCGCGCCACAGAGTAACCCCGAGGCCAAGCTTAAGTTTTGTACTGCCGCGCCATATAGTAATGGACTTATCATTCCGCATGTACTTATATAAAGTTTTCTCTCTATCGGATTACCTACTTTGGTCGCAGATCGTAATGTCACTTTTTGAAACTTTTGAAAACAAAATTTCAGTTTGTAGTTTTGAAAATTACTAGATTTGTTAATATATAATTGTAGTAATACAAAGTAGGCAAAGCCTCTGCCCAGCCACTAACCTACTTCCATGGATGTAACAGCACTATATTAGACCACATCATCGCGCGTTCGTCTGCGATGATTCCCGAGGCGCAAACATTTTTTGGTATATCTGTAATTTAGCAATGAAACATCATCTCTCGGTAAATGACATAAGAATCACTTGTTACAGAGCCTCCAAAGAGAAACATGGTAAAAAGGAAGATTACAGAAACAAAGACAAGTAAGTTGTCTATGATTTAAATTTTATCGTAAAAGCACGCCTGTTTTCTCTAAAAGTGTAAGAAGGGGTGTGCACCCCATTCCTCCAGTTTTATTGTAAAACTCAAATAATAGGAGCCCTATTGAGCATTAATCCAGACTCGCCCCAATATAAGAGTTTCGTACCCAAAGGGTGTTAACGGGGCCCTATTAATAAGCCCAGGTACGCACGGGCTTGTTTTTACCGCGGCGATTTTTTATCGTGCTCTGGATTTTCAACGCACTGCTTAGCGCTGAAAGTTAAAAATCCAACAGTGTGATTTATTTGACGCGCCGAGATGCGCTCTGTTGGATTCTCCATGCTCGGCTCTACAGCGAGAGTTGAAAATCCAGTGCGTGATAAAATCCCGCCTACGGTTCCGCTGTCGACCATCCGTCTGTCACAGGGCTGTATCTTTTGAATCGTAATAGACTGTGTACTACTAAACCAATACCCGCTTTAACAAAAAAAAAAATGTGAAAAATTAAAGGAAGACCCCAAAACAAGAAACGTGTTTGAAGAAATATGTAGTGTTAAATAATATACAGTGGTACGGAACTCTTTGTGTGCGAGTCCGACTCGCACTTCGCCGTTTTGTTAGCATGCCAACGTTTGGAAAAACTAAGTTACATTCTGGATTGTCGACTAAAATATGTTCTTTAATTTTTTTTCAGAAAACTTAAGAAAATCTTCTAGGAAATGTCAAGACAAGGTTGACAAGAAAACTATAAACTACATCAATCCCAGACAGAACGTTGCCCTCATTCTAGAACATTCCACCATTGTGCCTTTCAAATCTAGGGTAGGATACTTTAATTGCTTTTATTGCAACAAGCAATTTGCTGGCTTCGATCTGTTAAAAACACATGTCAGTGAGTTACACGAGAATATCAGTTATAAATTTATTTTAAAAAGCATCTACAGGCCCCACGATCGTATCAGAGCCGACGTCAGCGATATAAATTGCAGAATCTGCAAAAAGAAAATAGACGACCTACAATTTTTAATTCAACATTTGACAGATGACCATAATGTCAAATTCAATTTTGACAGTGACAGCAAAAAGCCCGCGGATTGTATTCTGGGTTACGATTTGAGCGAAGGAAGGTATAGATGTTGCCAGTGTAAAGAAGAATTTACCTTTTTTAAAACACTTTCGAATCACATGAATGAACACAGCACTGACCATGTTTGTGATGTTTGTGGCCGGTGTTTTTTACTTGCCGACCGTTTGAGAGCCCATTCGCAGTCTCACAAAGAAAAAAGCATAGTGAAATGCGATTTATGTGGAAAAATATGTGGTTCCAAAATGTTACTACAAAGCCATGTAAGATATAAACATCAAAAACTCCCATTCATGTGTTCAATTTGCAACAAACCCTTCAATACAAGTCAGAAACGTGTCAAGCATTTAGAAGAAGTGCACAACCGCGCTCCATTAGATTTAACTTGCAAAGTATGTTCCAAAAAGTTTGGCCATCATATTAATTTATACCGCCACATGAAGTATCATTTGAATATAAAACCGGAGCGGAAATTCGGCTGCAGTGTCTGCGGCATGAAGTTTTCGACAAACAGTGGGCTTTCCAACCACATGGTCGTGCATTCAGGGGAGAAAAATTACGAGTGTGAAGTCTGTCACAAAAAATATGGGCGACGAAAAACGCTGATGGAACATTTGAGGATACATAAAAATGACAGGCGATTCGCCTGCGGTGCTTGCTCACAGGCGTTTGTTCAAAAATGCAGCTTAAAAAATCACATAAGAGTTCACCATGGCGTTATGGATTATGAAAAACTAATTGTGGATAAGAAGTTGGATGCAAAATAAAATGTATTATTAAGCACTTTGTTTGTTTTTTTTTTTTACAAATTGCATTCTTCAGCAGTGCGGTTCTGTAAACATCTCACCGTGATAACTTAGGTGAAGTGAGCTGACATTCCAACTAATGCTAGGGATTGACACTATTGACTGCTCACTTCTCCTAACTATTCACGGTGAGATTGTTACAGAATCGATCGGCTTAGTGCAAAAAATCTCACGTGAAGTGAAATGTCAATAGTGTCTATGTTACAAATTATAAGCTACTAGCTTTTGCCCACGGCTTCGCTCGCGTTAAGAAGTACTGTTTGACAAAGTTTCATACAAACTTTCATCCCCTATTTTATTCCCTTGTGGGTAGAATTGATCAAAATCCTTTCTTAGCGGATGCCTACGTCATAACATCTACCTGCATGCCACATTTCAGCCCGATCCGTCCAGTGGTTTGGGCTGTGCGTTGATAGATCACTATGTCAGTCAGTCAGTCAGTCACCTTTGAGTCATATATATTTAGATTGACTTACCACATTTTGTGAAGATGTTCTAGGCGTGGCTTCTACGTTGAAGTTTGCGTTGTTGTAGTCCAGCCACTGAAACAAAATTTTCTTTTAATCAACGCCAATCTCAAACCTCAAAGCTTGAGGAATAGGAAATAAACTAATGACGAATGATTCTATTTCTGTAAGTAGGTTTGTAGCTATGAATAATAAAAGTCAGGGGTCTAAAAAGCCACTGGCATTGTCATAATAGCATAATAGATTAATAGCATCCTGCCAGAGCCTAAACGGCTGAAGTTAGAGACACGTCGTCATGTTCGTAAACGGGCGCCGTTGGTTGAGACTGGTCATCTCTTAACTGCCAGGGCTTATTTTTAATGTTATATTTTAAATTGTTTCTTTTTTTTACATTGTTCTCACATATAGAAGCAATAAGAATAATGTACCCAGGATTTTGTAATAATATCTTGATTTAAAAGAGTGTCCGTGGAGTTTCTTGCCCGTTCTTCTCCATAGAGATCTACGTTTTTGGAATGGGCGACTAGCTTCAACTTTCTGACTAACTGACCGACTATTTAATTTTGACAATTCAAAAGTGCCTGTAAATGGTTTAATTGAAATAAATGATTTGAGTTTGAGTTTGACACATTTTTGGATGGAAGATTTCGTGGTGTAGGTAGGTGAGCAATAAGAAAGTGTTTCGGATAATTCGAACTAAACATACAGATCCAGGATGCTATAGGGTGTAACCTTTTTGCATGAAAAAAATAACCGGGGTAGACCGCGGATATAGTTTGCTAGTTACATATTATTTTAGACCGCTGCCCCACCCTGAGCCAATAGCTGGCTACGCCCATGAATAGCATAACATTATTATAAATGGTCACAAACTGACAATTCATAATATTATCTGTGTGCAATTCATATCACGCGATTCACTTGTTTAGAAAGAAAAAAAAAATTTATTTGCGGTAAACATGACGTATAAAAAAGAACATAAACACACAAAAAAAAAACAAGTTGGGGTAAACATGCGTCACATTCACGCAAAACAGCCATCGGTCAGCATAATGCTAAGACCCCACGAAAGAAAACCGACCAAGAAAACCGAGACCGACCAACCGAGTTGTTTGACAGTTTCGTATGAAGATTCGTAAAATGGTCCACAAATTATGAATTGCTTTATTGAATTTTAATGTCAAATAACAGAATCATAGGAAGTTAGTCAAAAGCAACTTCTCACAAATCATATTGGAGGTTTTGTGAAGAAATATTGTTATAATGGCAGATTTAGCCCTCTATGAAAATTTTCTGGAGCACGTGCCGGTTAACGAAATTTGGCACACAGATGGTTTGTAACTAAGATTTTTTTTTATATAATTCACAAAACAGAAGGGCAAATCTCGTAATTTTAAGAACGTTCGATCTCAGTCTCAATCGGTCAAAAATACCTACCTCTAATTTCCCAAAATGTGAATACTTCCATAGATAATGAAAAAGTTTTGGGAAAGAACGAAAGAACAATTAAAAATGAAAAAAAAATATATAAAAACTATACAATTAAGGCTAAGTTTAGTCCTGACTGAGGCTACAGAACCAGCGAAAAAACATCTATTTCCCCCCGAATGGAGTTGGCAAGAGAAAGCATGCGGCAAATGGGTGACAAATTACCGTTATTAGTCCGAATATGAGGCAGGACGAAAGTCTTTCGGTTTAGTAAGCGGCTACTATAAGGCTTCTGCCTCGAATCTTGCGGGCAGTGGGGCGGTGGCGGCGGCAGCGGTGGCGGCGGCGGCGGCGGCTGCGGCGGCGGCGCGGGACCCATAGATTATACACTTATAAACTGGCGGGACCGGAACGGGCAACACAGACCTCGAAACCAGCGGGCAGATCGTGCGGCACTATAGCGGCGTAGTGTTATGTTCGTGGTTGTGTCGTCGAGATATTTGTTTTTATTCGCGAACGGAATGTCTGAACAACGGCGACAACATCTTTTTGATTCCGCCCCCGCGCCGCTGTTTTCGAGGGCCGGTCCATTTGATTTTACGGATTCTGCCGCTCCCGCGCCGCCACCGCCCCGTTGCCCGCAAGATTAGAGGCAAAGGCCTTACGTGGGACACTAAATTTCACTTTTTCTAAAAGCTCAGGAGAATCTATTAGACCATTTATTAGTTTAAATAAAAACATAAAATCTAAAGATTTCCTATGTGCGCTTAAAGATTTCATTTTATAATGATTCAGCCTAGAGTTATACGAGGTCAGACTACGACATCTGTTATCCGAGTAACATAAGTGATATACACACCTTTTTTGAACGCGTTCTATCTGATCAGAGTGCACCTGATAAAACGGGTTCCAAAATACTTCGAATAACGCTGTTGTAAATGCAAATAGTTAAAAATATTTCTTTAAAAATTTTCATTTCTCTGACGATGAAACTGACAATTTAGATGCCCGACTAATAATTTGGTCGTAATGATTCCTAAAACTTATATTATCAACTTCTTGGAGCGGGCTGTTAATAATTGATTAATAATATTGACATGTTTTCTTTTTTCTGCTAAACTTAATGAAGTAACATTTTGATTTAATGTCATTTTATTTTGTATGCACCAATTGTGTACGTTATTTAAATCCAACTGAAGCTGAATAATATCGGATTCAGTGTGTATAGTTCTATATATTTTTAAATCATCAGCAAAAAGTTTATATTCCGAATCAATTTTGTAGCCCAAATCATTTATAAAAACTAAGAAAAATAGAGGCCCCAAGTGTGACCCCTGTGGCACCCCTGATGGTATGTAACATTGCTTGGATTTAAAGATACACCAGTTGCGAGCGATTTTTTAAGTACGATTCGCACCAACGAAGCAACGACCCATGAATACCCATACTCACTATTGTGCAATTAGTAAGTCGTGATCCACCAGATCGAAGGCCTTTTTAAAGTCGGTGTATGTATTGAATGAACTTCTCTACGGTCATCCAATGCAATGATATATATGAAACATACCTACTCAACTAGATTAGACAGTGTCGATTTTTTGGGGCGAAAGCCGTGCTGGTTATCAATCAGCACTTTTTTAAAGTGAGCAAACATTTGTTTATGTACAGACGCCAGCACATCAAGCTACTACAAGCTGTCAAATTTCTTTAATAGATTTTCAACTTTATCGCTCAAGCATTAAGGTTCAAGGTTGATTGGATAATTTTGACAGTTTCGGGTAGCTTGACCTGCTGGCGTCTGTACAAGCGATTCAACAATTTTGCCACAAGCGGATAGACTAGACATTGGTCTGTGGTTTGCAACATCATCAACACTACCAGATTTAAAGATTGGCGTGATATAATATGTATATGCTATTTTCCACTGATCAGGGAATAAGCCCTGTGCCAAAGAATTGTTATATAATATTGTAGTCAGTGGATCAGCCAGGTTCGCTGCACATTTTCTTAGGAAAAGAGGAAGGATTGAATCAGGCGCAGGTCCTTTATCACAATCTAGGGAAGACAAATAATTAAAAACTTCTTTTACTTCAAGTTTGAACCGACTGAAAGTGGTATTGTTGCAAGGAGTGGGTTCAACTGGCGTTGCAGTATAAAATTATTGGAAAACAAGTCACAAATTTCCTGGCCACCCCTGGCATACCTAGTGTTATTACCAGTCATTTTGTTGGGAATATAACTGCTAACTATCCCCTTATTTTTTAAGTAGGTACCTCCAAACGTGCCTAGGATTGGTACGCAGATGTTCAGGTACATTCTTTTTAAAATTAGCATAACAGTCACGGAGCACAAAACCAGCGGAGAGAGCATCGGCACGTCTTTGTTCGAAATCAAAGTCACTAATCAATGGCGGGAGGAGAGGGAAGCTTCGCCCGCTGTGATTGGGTGACGAATTGACAACCAAATGACAACTGATTCTCTAGGGATTCTAAAAAAGTAATTTAAAAAATATGGATATCGATAATTTATTGTATGATTGAGTAATATAAGGATTTGTTTGAGATACAGAGATTACGGGTTCGATTTTTTTTAAATCTGCTTATGGCGCCTGCAAAATTATCTTCTTTATAATATTTAAAAATAGCCACCAGTAAGTAGATACTAAAAAAAAATTGCACACTGACTGAATACATAAAAGTTGAGATACTGGATTATTTCGTTCTAAATTCTGTAAATGCCAAGTATTTACTTAATACAAATACATAATTAAAATCAATTGAGGATAATTACAGAAAAAGTCAAGATTAAAATTAAAATAATTGTTAATTATGAATATTACCGTGCTTTTCGAAGATTCATTCTTATATTTTAATAGAGACGATTGATCTCGGGTGTTTTTTGAATCATCTGGAAGTGTCTGTAAAAAATAAATATTTTATGAAAAGTGAATGTTCAACCCCTGTAAAAGTAATACACTATCTATGAAAAATACCTACCAGAGCAGGTAAATATAAAGTAGGCACTGATGACCTATATAATCGGCGTCTATTGTTTTTTAAACTTTCAAAGCAATCAGTCGTGAAATGTCTAGAACATACGACACTACACTTTGTTGGAAAAAAATTGTCTCTATGTGTAGCTTTGATCCAAATTTCTTTCGTCTCGATGTCATCGTTGGGAAACCTGCAAATGTTAATGCATACAAAATACACGTTTTTTAAAAAGTCCTGAGGCCCCCTTCTCATGATGAACATTGGCGTTAGCTAACGCTAGCGCATTGCATGGTGGTGGCATTGTGTGGTTTACATGGCAGGTGCAATCTTCACAATTTTATGGCGCGGAACCCTAATCTTTTTTCTAAAACAAAAGTAGCCTAAGTTACTCCTTGTAACGTCAGCTATCTGACAGTGAAAGTCCCGTCAAAATAGTCCGGCCGTTTCGCAGATTAGCTGAAACAAACATACAGACAGACAAAAATCTTAAAAAATGTTTTATTGTTACAAGTACCGTATATAATTTCATAATTATGCATTTAGTAATAAGTTATTATTTTGACATTACAAACAGTTACTTCAATTGTATTTATTTGTACGGATTATATCGATATAATCGTCGTGATGCTGCGAACAGCACTATCGAGAAAAAAAGAGACAACTGCTAATTGCAAACCAGTGTACCAGAAAGAGACAGCAACTCGAACATTCCAGAACTTAAAATATTTCATTTTATTTCAAATTTTTAATCAAATTGTATAAATGGAGTAGAAAACCACTTACCTGTGGAATGTTATCCCATCTTTAGTGTAACTTGAAGTAGTAGTACACTTTCCACACCATTTAATTGCACAACTAGGCATTACTTTTCGTTTTATTTAGTACTTTAAAAACGGGAGCGCGTGACGTTCGTACGTAAGCCTACAATTGCTGGGACTGACGAAACTTCCGCCGCATAGACTTGATACAGCGTATGTTTCGTGACCGCGGTAACTTCCTATATAGTGTATAATCTATGGCGGTAGCCTCCGGTTGTTTATAGTCCGGTTAAGTCACGACCTCTCAAGGTCAACTACGAGATACCATTTATAAAAAAAAAAAAAGCTGTAGCCTAGCTTCCGCACCAAGGAACATTTATTATTGCTCCGCACGCGCTCTCCACTGGTTTTGTGCTCCGTGGCCGTGATTGATAATATTTCGCGGGTTTTTGTATGTACCTACATCATCTCATGGTTTTGACTAGAGTGTCACTAGAGCAACGATTTCTTCCAGAAAATATTTTCATCCAAGCAATCTATATATATAAAAATCAATTGCTGTTCGTTAGTCTCGCTAAAACTCGAGAACGGCTGGGCCGATTTAGCTAATTTTGGTTTTGAAATGTTTGTCGTAGTCCAGGGAAGGTTTAAACGGTCAGAAAATATGGAAAAAGGAGTAGGGTAGGAGTAGGGTAGGAGTAGGGTAGGAGTAGGGTAGGAGTAGGGTAGGAGTAGGGTAGGAGTAGGGTAGGAGTAGGGTAGGAGTAGGGTAGGAGTAGGGTAGGAGTAGGGTAGGAGTAGGGTAGGAGTAGGGTAGGAGTAGGGTAGGAGTAGGGTAGGAGTAGGGTAGGAGTAGGGTAGGAGTAGGGTAGGAGTAGGGTAGGAGTAGGGTAGGAATAGGGTAGGAGTAGGGTAGGAGTAGGGTAGGAATAGGGTAGGAGTAGGGTAGGAGTAGGGTAGGAGTAGGGTAGGAGTAGGGTAGGAGTAGGGTAGGAGTAGGGTAGGAGTAGGGTAGGAGTAGGGTAGGAGTAGGGTAGGAATAGGGTAGGAGTAGGGTAGGAGTAGGGTAGGAGTAGGGTAGGAGTAGGGTAGGAGTAGGGTAGGAGTAGGGTAGGAGTAGGGTAGGAGTAGGGTAGGAGTAGGGTAGGAGTAGGGTAGGAGTAGGGTAGGAGTAGGGTAGGAGTAGGGTAGGAGTAGGGTAGGAGTAGGGTAGGAGTAGGGTAGGAGTAGGGTAGGAGTAGGGTAGGAGTAGGGTAGGAGTAGGGTAGGAGTAGGGTAGGAGTAGGGTAGGAGTAGGGTAGGAGTAGGGTAGGAGTAGGGTAGGAGTAGGGTAGGGGGTAGCACTCCACGCGAACAAAGTAGCGCCGGGCAGCTAGAAATAATTTATATGGCAAAACAACGTTTGCCGGGTCAGCTAGTATATTATATAAAATTAAAATAAAATTCGGAGGCCCATAGTTCGGAAACGGTGCGTCGTAGGGCCATGCTTCTCAGAATCTAAATACCTAGTTTCTATGGTCAAGGTTAACCCGAAACTGCAATCAAATGTACAGATTTCCGAAAAAAAGAATTCTTTGCTGCTAATAAGTGCCCTCCTTCGATCAAAAGAACAAAAAAAATAAGTCGCTCAGGTGGCCACGTTTGCACACACGTAAACATCTACAATTCTTAGAAAAAAAGTTTAATAATATTAACAACTTCAGTTTATTATAAACATTAATGTTTAAATCAGAGCCTACAGCCGATAACGTATGCCGCTCACTGTGTCCAAAAACAATTCGCGACCCCCCGCATTCATGAGGAATGGGAAAAAACTTCCCACCCGTACAGTGTTGCTAGCTTAGGGAGAGTTCGCTTATTGTAGGGTAAATTATTAAAATTCATGTAACATGAGCTGCACAAATGCAACATACATCAAAAAGACTTTGCGACGGAAAACAAAGACCACCTTTGTTTCTTAAACCAATAAGAATTTACATTTTATCGATTTTGATAAATAATGAACTACGATGTACTTCGACAAATCATGAAGCTGAGGAAGTTCAGAACATAATAATTTTGCTATGCTGCCGCCATTATCTTCAACAAGAAGTGTTTGATCTAGGTTGAAGAGCTCATCATTGTCTTCGAATCTTTGCGAATATGCTGAGGAATTTATAGTTTATATATATATTTATAGTTTGTTTATATAGATATAGGCTTTAGTTGATGATGAACAATTTAATATTCCTATGTTTTCAAGTGGTGTGCAATTTCCGTTGTTGGAAGCCTTGAGTTCTAAATGACATAAAACTTTCCTGTAAATGCCTTTAAATTGTTTAGCATTGGGATTATCGTTATGGCCTCCGTGCATACGTATAACACCAAATAGTAGCTCCAGATGGTCTTGGCTACATTTGTATGTTGGAATAAATACAAGCAGTTTAAATTAGTTTTAGTTTATCCCAAGGGTAATTTAAAATTATCGTTAATCGGTAGATTGTCACTGCCTTTCGCGTGAACGTTTAATAGCATTTATCAAAAAGACGTACGCTTCCGAGGTAAGGTAAGGTTAGGCATTCAGATGAACCAGCACCCTAATTGCGTAACACACAATCGATCTCAATATGAATCGTTTTGAAAGATATTGCTAATCTATTGCTTCATATGTTCAAAAAATGCGTCATGTGTCAACAACGTAAATAACGCAATGAATGTTGTTGAACTGTCAAAATGAAACCGAGTCCGATTGATCGTGTGTTACGCAATTAGGGTGCAGTTCCCATGTATCCATATTTTTATTCCCACCCCATAAACTTTGACGTCTTATCGACATCTCATCTGCAATAAGCGCACATATAATTTTATGTTCCGATGTTTTAACCTTTTCCTTCAAAGCCTCGAAAGATTCATCAGAGAATCCAGGTTCTCCTTTTATATTAGAGTATTCGACAAAGTTCAGAGTCATTTCGACAAAGTTTTAGGATTCGGAAGGCAAGTATCAAAAGTTGCCCTTACGTACTTCTAGGCACTAGGCGAAAGAAAATTTAATGTCAAACAAAACTTTTTAATGCTGGTAGTGTATTTCATATGTTTCTTGTTTTGAATGCTTTTTTTATAAAATTATTTAAAAACTTGGCTGCCACAACATCTTTTGAAAGGAGGTTATAAACATCGTCGTTAACGTAACGATTTGTCTTTAAATTCCTTAGTATATTTTGCAAAGATTCATTTCTTTTTTTTAGACGTCATTCACATCGTTAATTTCATTTTTCTCGGCGTATCAAAGATAGAGTTCAAATCAGAGACAGGTAACATCACCAATCTATGAATCTGGTTGTGAAGGAGATGATGTTAATTTCATCATCAACCATAATATGGTTGATAATGAAAATAACATCATCTCCTCATTATATGTATACAAACCTTATGATTTCTCAAGAACGAACCGATTTCAGTGCAGTATAGTAGGTATACGTACAATTTGTGTATTTATTCTAAGGCATGTCACCGTAACCATTATTAAATAATGAAAATTTTAGAATAATACATAATGAATTACTAAATAATGAAGGTATAAATAGTACAAATACGTACAGACGCCAGCACATCAAGCTACTACAATCTGTCAAATTTCTTTAATAGATTTTCAACTTTATCCCTAAAGCATTAAGGTTCAAGGTTGATTGGGAAAATTTGACAGTTTCGGGTAGCTTGACCTGCTGGCGTCTGTACATTCATCAGTGTCGAAGGCCCAGCTGAAACTGCGCCTATATGGGCCTCCGGTTCTTCTGTTACCATGGCTATATCCTGGAATTAAATGTTTTATTAAACTCTAAAATGCTGAACTTCTAGTTTAAATAGACGCAGTTGTAGGTATTTCAATTTGTTTACAATAACAACTATGCACACATTAATTTTTATTTTTACAAATAAAATAAAACGCTGAACCGACTTCGATGAAGTCAGTATTAAAATAAAATAATATCTATTCTATTGAAAAACCACATAAATATTACAATGCTGTTAAATCTATATACTTAACCTATAGTGCCCAAACTTGGTCTTTGACTAACATCCAGAAGTCCAAACTCAAGGTCTGCCAACGAGCAATGGAGCGCAGTATACTAGGCGTTAAGTTAACGGATCTTGTTCGAAACACAATACTGCGCTCCAAAACAAAGATAGCTGACGTGGCTCAAAAGGCTGCCCAACTGAAATGGGACTGGGCAGGACATGTCTACCGTATGTCGGACAAACTGTGGGCCAAAATAGCACAGAATTGGTGCCCTGAGACAGCGAGGCGAGGTCGCGGCAGACCACGTAGGAGATGGCGGGACGAGCTGGATAGGTTCCGTCAAAACCGCACCCTAATTGCGTAACACACAATCAATCTCAATCTGAATTATTTTGAAGGATATTGCTAATCCATTGCTTCATAAATGTTCAAAAAATGTGTCATTGTGTCTGCTCAACAACGTAAATAACGCAATGAATGTTATTGAACTGTCAAAATGAAACCGATTCCGATTGATCGCGTCGTTACGCAATTAGGGTGCTGGAAGGAGGACGCGCGGGCTCGCGGAAGATGGAAGGAGTGGAGGGAGGCCTTTGCCCAGGAGTGGGACAGCGTAGGCTAACATAAAAAAAATATCTACCTTATTTGGAAAAGATCCTTTTCGTAATTTTGTAAAACCACATTTGGTGTCATAAAAACAATCATCTTGAAAATGTTTCGAACAAATAACACTGCTTTTAGAAGGTTTCCAGATTCCATCTAACCGAGCTTGTCTTATAATTTTAATCCACTTTGCTCTTCTAGTTTCATTAGCGGGGAACCTGAATTTAAGTCTCTATATTAACACAAAAATATCTCAATAGGCTATTTTACACCATGTAAGAAGAAATATAAAAATGCAGTTGTATGATAGATTTTATAAGAAGTAAATATTTTGACACTAAATTAATGAATATTTATTTATATATTTTATAATAAAATCAAACGTTAAATTATTTAGGTATACGCATTTACTTTTTTTTATCAACCTTCTAAAAAATAAACCAGTGAAAGTAGGGAAAAAATTCCAGCTAAACTGACAACATTCACTAAATGGACTCGCCCAAAATTGTTTACATTTTGAAAAAGTAAAAATACTTAGGTATTTATTTAAATAAAATGAAATGTAGGTATATGCGCTACTTACACATGAAATGTGATCCCATCTTGTTTTTTTATTTTTCCAATTGCATTCTTGCAGGTGGGAACCGCACAAGACGGCATTATTAAATAAAAACTGCAATAATTTTTCGCGCGTGAGTCACACGGTGGTCACAGTCACAGACACAGATATACTATTACTAGTCATCCAAATGTCAAATGATCAAATCAAACTAAACTGTTCGAGAGTAGTTTGTGTAGCTTCAGTTTAAGGCGCGTTCGCAGTTTCTGGTTTGTTCTGTATTCTGAGGCTTAAATATAAAGTTTAATTACCATTGCTAAATATATTTATTTAGGTCCTTTCATCGAAGAAACGATATACGCAATAAATTTAAAATTGTCGCTTGAAAATAAAAAACCGGCCAAGTGCGAGTCGGACTCGCGCATCGTGAGTTCCGTACAATTACAATTTACGATTTATGACGTATAAAAAAAACTACCTACTAGATCTCGTTCAAACCAATTTTCGGTGGAAACTTACATGGTAATGTACAGACGCCAGCAGGTCAAGCTACCCGAAACTGTCAAATTTTCCCAATCAACCTTGAACCTTATTGCTTTATGGATAAAGTTGAAAATCTATTAAAACATTTTGACAGATTGTAGTAGCTTGATGTGCTGGCGTCTTTACATCATATATTTTTATTAGTTTTATTATTCCCATAGTTTAGAAGTTACAGCCCCCCCCCCCTGTAACTTCTAAACTTTGGACACACATTTTACCACTTTGGAAGTGTGTCTCACGCAAACTATTCAGTTTAGAAAAAAATAATATTAGAAACCTTAATATAATTTTTAAAGACATATCCATAGATACCCCAAACTTATGGGTTTGATGAAAAAACAAATTTTGAGTTTCAGTTCTAAGTATGGGGAACCCTCAAAATTTATTGTTTTTTTTCTATTTTTGTGTGAAAATCTTAATGCGGTACACAGAATACATCTACTTACCAAGTTTCAACAGTATAGTTCTTATAAATTCGTTTCGGAAAAAAGTGGCTGTGACATACTGACGGACAGACAGACAGACAGACCTGACGAATCCATAAGGGTTCCGTTTTAGCCATTTGGCTACGGAACCCTAAAAAGTCAGTACAAAAATATTTATTCTAAAATGAAACTTAAAGTCTAAATAATAAGTTTAAAAACATTTTGTTTACAATTTCACTATTCTATTGTGGAACTAGACGTAATTCTTGGTATTACATTTCAATGCCCAGAACACAGTAAGTATTGAAAGATGTAGAGTTGCAGAATATATTTTTTTTAGGTTCGTTTTGTACGGTGGCAAATATTTTTGACCGATTCATAAAGTAGTAGATACTATTTTACATTGCCACTATTAACAACAAATAGGTAATAAAAATGAAATAAAGTAAAAAAAAAATCAAGGGAATCAAGAAACTTGTTTTCGGCGTAGGTATTCTTTATACAAAATTACATACTTAGGTATATAAAGTAGTAATGTAGGTATGTTTAATTACCTTTTAACAGATTCAGCTTGTTATAAAGCTGTCTTTTAGAAGTCATTTTTATTTGAGCGGTTTCTTTTTTACAAATATTCTAATGTAATCTTACATCAATGAATTTTTGTATATTTAGTTTAATTAAGCTTATTTTATGCCTGTGTTCGTTTCCCCCAGAAAACACATTCTTTTCAATATGATTATGCGTTTAAAACATTTACGCATATAAAGTTTTTATCATACTTCTTTTGCATTGATTTGCCACCACTCATGCGAAGACAGTTGCGTATAACACGTTCGGTTTTCATGCATATGTCAAACACGTCGTTTGAAGTCACCCATGTGTCTTACATCTATTAATTTGTGGAACCATAATTTTTCATTAGCCCACAAATCCATTTTACAGCCCTCACAATTAATTTTCATAATAAGGCTACTGACTACAAAACCAGAAATGTAACCTACTATTTGCGGAACAATATCTAAAGTTGGATTATAATCTAGTTTTTCAATCAGTTCAGTGCAACTTGTCTGATATTTATTAAAACTGTTCAATGGATCTATTGTTTAAATTTTCTGCAGGACTTAAATTTTTCTCCTCGGTTTCTTCAAAACGGTAACCTATTGACAAGTTATTAATTTTGTTGAGTGATGATGATCCGGATAAAATTGGTATGTTCTCTATAGGTATACAAGTTCGAAAATGACAGCAGTTTTTTTTTTTAAACTGGCTTTAAATTGTCTAGTGTTAGGATTATTATTATGTCCATTTTGACTCCGTATGTTCCCAAAAAAATAGCTTGACATGGTCTTGGCTGAGTTTATATGTTAATAAAAAAGAAAGAATGTCAGTTGCAACTAAAGTTCTATACAAATAAGTCAGACTGTTGATGCACACTAATACTCTTAATAATCCAGTAATATTCTGTTTTTTGATAAGGGGCACTTTTTTGGCTGAAAACACAGTTCTTATATCGGTACCGACTTTAAGAGTTCTTTTATTTGTAACATTAATTGCTAATTATAATAAGTAATCTTTAATTTGCGACAAGAATGACAATACTTTTTGTGAATTACCCTTATTCAAAGGATGTTTGAATCCAAATTCCTTAAGGTTTCTAGTATTTAGGGTATTAAAAAGATCATTTAGTATCTTAATAAATTCTACTGTGCTTTCTGCAGTGCGATTCGGTAACCATATCACCGTGAAAACTTAAGTGAAGTGAGCGTGGAGTGAGCTGTCATTCCAACTAATGCTAGGGATTGACACTATTGACAGCTCACTCTAAGCTCACGTCACCTATCTTTTCACGGTCAGCCAATCGATTCTGTAAAAATCTCACCGTGAAAAGTTAGGTGAAGTGAGCTGTCAATAGTGTCAATCCCTAGCATTAGTTGGAATGACAGGTCACTCCACGCTCACTTCACCTACGTTTTCACGGTGATATGGTTATAGAATCGCACTGCAGATTTTTACAGAATTGATCGGCTGATTCTCTAAATGCGGAATATTTAAGGTTTTATTGCAAAAGTCTATAACTTTGGCAACGCTTCTACTAAGAAGTTGCGTTGCTAATTTCACGTTCATAATTTGATTTTTAAAATGGACATGTCGATGTGAAAGTTTATTCGCCAAGTGTAAGCCGTTTTCTTCTTACAGGTTATATAATTCCGATAAATATTGCCATCTTATTGATTGTTCACCAGTAGTATATATTACTTTCTTAGACTCGAAGGTGTTCAGCATCAGTTTTAACTTATGACACGCGTCTAAAAATACAACTACATTATAATCAGCACTGGGGTGTTTGAAATCAGTTTTTAAGTTTTTTAAATCACTCAACACGCAACCCAATGTTCTCATCGTTGCAATATTGCTTTTGCAGCCATCGAACGTCACAGAACGCATTTGCACACCGATTTTATTGCATTTTTCTAAAGCCATCAATAATATTTGTTAAATTTGCCTTCATATCTGCCTTATTACTGTCAATAAAAAAATAAGCTATTGGTAGTTTCGAGGAATCATTGATTGCAAGTTATCTTACACCAACTATTTTAATACTTTTTGATAATTACCTGCATTTTGGGAATCGCTGTTTTTAGTAATCTGCGCCTTTGCGTGTTTCCCGTTATGTCGAATCTGTCAAAATGAATAGAACATATTCTCGAATTTTTATAAGGGTTGTATATTTCTTCTCCTCTTTCTTTCGCGACAATACCCATTCTGCACAGTGAAATGGGTCAGGGTCACTAGGAAATCTACAAATAAAAATAACATTATGAAATAACAACACTACTCCATGCATTCCCTGTTCAAGAACAGTCGATATTTGATACAATAGTTGGTGCGTTGTAGCAAATATTGGCCAAACAATTTATAATATTAGCTAATTGAATTATATGCACACACACACACACACATACACACACATATACACTACAACACTACTGGTCATATATACACTATAGACCATTGTAGTTTGAATTAATAAAGATTATTATTATTATTATTATATTTACTATTTAAATCTGTTTTTATTTTAAGAAAAACACTTAATGATATAAACTTAGGTACCGAAAAAAAGATATTCCTTCCAAAACCTTGGTGTTACGGTGGTTATTTACACAGTTTTTGAACGCACACTGCGGCATTTTGACGTCTTAATGTTGGCTATGATTGGCTCCGCCCCTAAGATGACCCACTGACCCTAATTTGAAATAGGACCACAAAAGTATTCTAGGTCTTATTTTTCGGGTCGTTTTTGAAGAGCTTATCGGGAACTGATGATCGACGGTATACTCAACTCCTAATACTCCGCCATTAAGACGACCCACTGACCATAGACTGGTTATGTATAGCTTAATGTGTAGCCGTGCGTACAACCGCAGCGATTTCTAGATCTCACATCCACACACAGATTTTGACAGCCCATTTGTAGTTATCGATTTCAAAGTATTAATAATCTGTGATCAATGTCAAATGTTTATGTCAAATTGTCAATGCCAAACTCAAAACTCAAAGAAACAACATGGCGACCGTTCCAAAACGTTGCGTACGTTTCGGAGCTATTACTTCCATTGTTTATATTAAAATATGCTATTGTTGCTATTAATCTGCTGTTTATGTTAAATAATATATCAAGAATAAGATTTAGTTATAGTTAAATGTCATCGAACACTTAAAATGTCGTCAGAAAATTGGAAATTGGAGAAGGATTTGTGTCGTTGCTGCCACAGTGAGGGAAGTTTCAAAAATTTGGCTGAACCGTTCAAAATTACGGATTTTGCGGAAATTTATGCGGATATGTTAAAAGAATGTTATGACATTGACGTGAGTATAGTGCACAAATGATTAAACTTTGCTCTCAAACTGTAAAATATGATTTAGTTTGTGAACAATACAATGGGTTGTTTACATTTAACCTATTGGTATATTTTAAATGTAAGTGGCTTTTATACAACGCCCTGACCTGAGTATGGGTTAGAATGACACTCTTCTAAGCCTGGGTATCCTCTGTAGTCTTCATATTACGTTTTGGTACAATTATTTAAGCCTGGGTATTCTCTGTAGGCTTCTTAGTACGTTTTGGTACAATTATTTCTGTTCCATGTCTATTGAATGCAGATTGGTTTACTAAACGTTAGGACGACCATCTGATCAGGGCTGTTGAAGGAATTTGCAGTATTTTTAGGGTTGTGTTTTGTAACATTTGAAATTCTAAAAATCGAATCTCAGTTTGATTTAATTTTATACTATACTAGTTGTGTCCGCGACTTTATTTTTTTTTTTTCACAGTTCCCTAATTCTTTTTCCTAAACAAAAGTAGCTTAAGACCTAAGTTATTTATAACATCAGCTAGCTTCCAAAATAACATAATATATGTACTTTCATATGCATTTAACATAAAGCTGTTATTTTGAAATTACAAACAGACACTTCAATTTTATCTATTTGTATAGATTATAAACGCTTTTTACATATCAAACTCAAATCATTTATTTCAATTAAACCATTTACAGGCACTTTTGAATTGTCAAAATCAAATAGTCGATCAGTTAGTCAGAAAGTTGAAGCTGGTTGCCCATTCCAAAACATAGATCTCTAAGGAGAAGACCATACAAGGGGACGGCAACCCCCAGAAGCGCCTTAGACTCTAAACGTAAAGGAAATGAAGTTATTACTAATTTTAATATTTCTAACTGGGGTGAGACGTTTTTAATGAAATTAGCATTCACCAACCGATGATTGTCCCTGTTTGCACTATGCAAGTGTACCTAAGGACAACTCCCGGTTGGTGTAGAACTAATGCAGGATATGGAATCAAAGATATTGGATTATGGGTTTGGGTGGCTAAAGTGAACTGGTCTGGGAGGACTATGGAAAGTCTATAGCTCCTGCCTGGCCAATGTTTTATACAAATGACACAGATAAAATGGCAGGGGTGACTTGCACACTCAATAATGGGTCCCCGAAAACAGTCGCTAGCACATAGTGTTGTAGCGACATCGGGGCAACATGTCCTGAGGTGCGTAGGTGTGGAGACTAATATTGTTGCCTTGTTGATAATATAAGTCTTTAATCATAAACTTTACAGATGGCCCCAGTCCCAGGCATGCTAAGTGCCGCGACATACACTATCTGCGAGGTTTGTGTTATACGACTACGAGATGCATCAGACTTTAAAAAGCAAGTCCTGTCGTGTGAAGAGCGCTTCAAGGATCTGTATAATAGGAATGTTATTAAAGGTATGAAAATGACACTCTTTATAAAATATTATTTAAGCATTTATTCTTAGTCTGTTGTGTTTTTTTTGTTTTTCTTCACTGATTGTTCACTGATTCTTCACTGACTCTTCGCTGATTCTTCGCTCATTTTCTGTCTTCTTTCAACTCCTGTCTGCCTTGAACTAGTGTGGACCAATCATGTCTGTAGGCGTCAAGCTCGTCTCGCCATCTTTTCTTGGGCCTGCCTCGATGTCGCGATGGACGTTTTCCGTTGAAAATATTAAAATAAACAATAATGAAAATAAAAGAATATGAGAGATTTAGTGTGAGAGACACAGAGAGACAGTATTATCTTTTTCCTCTCTCATGTAACGAAATTTGCCTAAACGTGACGCGTCCTTGAAATTTCACTCTCAAAATTCTCGATCGATTATCGAATGCCGCCTAAGAACTTTCTTTTCGATGATTAATATTAACGACTAGCTGCGCGCGGCTTCGCGCTCTTGGATGTCGGAAATATCGAATTTATGATATTAGTATGGTTGGCACTTGCATGCAGCTGAGATGAGAATGCTAAGAGGGATGTGTGGTGTTACACGAATGGATAGAATAAGAAATGAGTACATAAGCGGAAGTCTGAAAATGGCACCGGTAACTGAAAATTTGTGTGGAAATCGGTTGTCATGGTATGGACATGTGTTACGGAGAAATTAGGAAAATCGTGAGGAGAGTTTTGAGTATGAATGTCGACGGCTATAAGAGTAGGGGAAGACCAAAGGAACGATGGATGGAATGCGTGAATGATGATATGGTTAGAAAGTTGGTGACCACCGAGATGACGACTAATAGAGAAGTATGGAAGAAGGCAGGGGAATGTTGACTTCGCTCTAAGATTCAAGTCGCCGACGTCAGCCAGAAAGCAGCCGAGCTCAAATGGGATTACACTGGACACAACCAATGTTTGAAGTAACAACCTCTTTAGCGGCGTTGTGCACTTTTGGTTGTGATGGGTAAAAAATGTTGAACTCGCGTCAGGACACGTGACCTGATCGAAAATTCGTAAGACGGAGCTCGCGTCAGGACACGTGACCTGATCGAAAATTCGTAAGACGGAGGGAGAGTAGACCGCATTCCAAAATATCAAAAATGCACAACGATAATATTCAAGTTTTCACTTCTGCCGAAAAACCAGTTGCACTCCCGGAGTGCAACCCGTTTTTTGTTTTCGTCTTTTCGGAGTTGTTCTCATAGCTAAAGTTGTTCATAATGATATCACTTTCAAGTATGTCCCTTTTTTAACTGAATACCTTGTATCCATATTTGAAGTCCGCATCAGACCGAGCTGCAAAGACTGGACACTGTTGAAGAAAAGTTTTTTTTTTTAATTTTCAGCTGCTGTAGCTGTCACATCAGTAGAAGTAGAGGTCAAGAGAGAAATACTCGACTCAGAACCAGATGGTAAGTAAATCCTACTAATATTATAAACGTGAAAGTTTGTATGGATGGATGGATGGATGTTTGTTACTCTTTCACGCAAAAACTATTGAACGGATTTGGATGAAATTTGGCACACAGATGGGTTATAACCAGATTTAGAGAGATTAACATATAGGATAATTTTTGTCCCGATATTCCCACGGGATCGAAACTTATGCGGGTGAAACTGCGGGGCGCAGCTAGTAAAATAATATTCCTTTTAAAAACTGCTGCATCTAAGGCCTATTGTTCACTACGTTAATCAATAGCCATCTATGTTATGGGGTTGGTTCCCGCCATGGCGGACGTCGGTGGTTATTCCAACCAGCCCACCTCCCTCCAGAAGTTGATTAAGTCTCCTGGCCTGTTGAGAACATCTGTGTAAGATCTGGGTGTCCCGAGGGTTTCTGACCTAATCTGGGTGACGCCTGTGCGCTCAAAGAGCACATGCGCAACGGTTTCTTCAGCCTCCATCCAAGCCCTGCACAAGGGACTGTACGTTATGCCTATTGTGTGGAAGTATTTGTTTAGCGAGCAGTTTCAATCAATAGCCATTCAAAACGACTAACGGGCCTCTGCGAGTTCTCATCGGCCCCTCGTACACCGTACCAAAGGTCCGGGACCCCAGGGTACAAAGTTTTTTTTTTTCTTAGCCTACATTGTGTCCTAGTGCTGGGCAAAAGCCTCCCCTTGTTTCTACCAAGTAGTCCCAAGCCTACCTGTCTTGTGCGATCTCTAGCCATGTTGGCCCTGCAAATGTTACCATATCGTCGCGCCACCTTCGTCGTGGTCTACCTGACGACAATGTCCTCCCTCAGGCGTCCAGTGAGTGACGATCTTTGCCCAGCGCTCCGGGTGCGTTCTGCTGCCATTTGGGTTCCACTGCGAGGTGGCTTTTGCGTATTGCTGCTCCGACATGCGGCAAATGTGGCCAGCTCAGTTCCTCTTTAGTCCAGTAGCTGTGCGGCCAGTGTCTGCTATTTGTGTTTTGGAACGAAGTATAGAGTTCCTGATGCGGTCTGTGAGCTTGACACCTAGTATATTTCGCTCCAACTTCTATGGAGCGAAGTTTCGCTAACTAATTTTATTTGACCCCGTGTATAATTAGAAACAAAGAAAGAAAATACATTTATTTGCGGCAAACATGACGCATAAGAAGAAGACAAATACGAAAAAAATAACAAGTTGGGGGAAAACATGCATCACATCCTCGCAAAACGGCCATCGCTCAGCATAATGCTGAGACTCTATACGAGACAGAGTCCCAGCGCTGGTTTTCAGCGACAGCCGGCGTTGACGTGATGACGTTGCGCAGTGGTTAAGCGATTGACTGCTGCGCTGCGTGTCGCGGGTTCGATTCCCGCACGGAACAAATATTTGTATGACCTACATGTATTTGTTCCGAGTCTGGGTGTTTTTCTATCTATAATATGTATGTATTTACAAAAAAAAAAAAAAAAATTGTATATAAGTAGTTTATCAGCCATCTTGTTACCATAACACAAGCATTAGGTTGCTTAGCTTGGGACAAATGGTGCTGTGTGAAATGTCCAGGGATATTATTATTATTAAATAAGAAATAAAATAAATATACATTACAAAAAGATGGTATAAACATGAAATATATGATGTGAATTGTTATATTGTTATTTTACAGATGAATTTAAAGAAGAATTATCTCAGGGTGACAACGACGATGAAGACTATGACGAATCTATGGACCTCAAAATAAGTGAAGAAGGTATAACTTTACTGTCATTTTAACATATTAATGTTATAACACATAACACACAGATTTGCCAAACTTAAGTGCCAGTGGGCAGGGCACATTGCTCGCAGAACAGATGGCTAATAGAGGCCGAAAGGTTCTGGAGTGGTGACCGCGTACACTCAATTTTTATGTATTTTTAAAAATTCCCCAGTATTCTTTACTGACGCATTCTGGTAAATTTCCAAAAAAAAATTAAAATTGTTTTTTTCTCGAATCCCATGAATTTTCGCCTAGGCATTATGGGGTGCTTAATTGCTGCAAATGGGTACCACTGTCACGTTCCAGAAGGAATACGTCAAATTACCAATCATCCTGTACAGGACGCAATCGTGGCCGCCATTTTGAAAAAAAAACCAAAATGGCGCGACGGTAGGTATACCACGCATCTACAAAGCCTCCTCAAGACATTTTCCCCCTTCCTCCTTGCTTGCAACCGAGACAGTTAATTTACAGAAGTTAATTTTCTGCAGATGACAAACCCCTACAAGTAGAAGTTAGAAAGAAAAGGAAGTATAAAACACGGACCACAGTGAAGAATGCGTCTGTCAAAACAAAGAGAACCAAGCGGAAAACTTTGAAGCAGGAGTCTGCTGATGCCGAAAATGATGCTGAAAGGAAACAAGGTAGGAACTCCTTACTTCTCTCTCTCTCTGTAGTCGTTCCCTCATGTCTGAGGATCGTGGTCAGCTTCGGAGTTGCATCTGGAACTGGAAACATCTTAAAGAACTTAAAGAACGATGATTCCTTCACCTGATCGTTCCATCGTGTTGGTGAACGACCGCGCGATCGCTTGCCTTCGGTGTTCCCAATCACAATCAGTTTTTTCCAAACTTTCAACGCCTCTGCGTACTATGTGGCCGAAATAGGAGAGAATGCGTTGTTGACATATAATCGACAAGCGGGTTTACGTAAAAATCAACCTATATTGTGCTGGGACACAGGCCTCCTCTCGGTGAGAGGGACGCGCGGGCCCAGTGCCGGTTGGTGGATGTCACCATGTCTTCGAATTTATGTGTCTGGGACATGCCGGTTTCCTCACGATGTTTTCCTTCACCGTTTTAAGAGCAATGGTGATGAAATAATTTACACAAAGTAAAGTGCCTGTTTCGGTTCGAACCTACGACCTGCGACTCGTAAGTCGCGGCCGTTACCACTGAACCACCACTACTTATCTTCAAATTTTATTTATGTTTCAAATTGACGTTATTTCAAGTTAAACAAATATCAACTTTATTTTAATACTAATTAAGTTGATTTCAGAGTGACTAGCACTATTGAAAACGTTATAAAATTTTTTGAAGTTGTAGCGTAAACTGAACTTTATTGTGTAGGAATTAAAGTTACTTTTCCATAAAATCATATTTGTTTACATTTTTGGCGAATATGTCGCGAATGAAGATTAGATAGATTTGGAACAGACGAAAGATATTAGGAAAATTGAACTTACCGCTATTGCCAAGCAACAATAATACACTCTATTTATGGCTGAGTAATCACTACACGGGTCGATCGATAAAGGTTAAGATACGCTTGCCGCGGTTAATCCGTGAATGAGTGACCATCTTTACATATTAAGCCTCCTCAGTGCCTCGAAAAGCAAGTTAAGTGGTTCCCGGCGATCATTCGTGGATCTTTGACAGCCGTTACGGGTCGTCAGAAGCCTGAAAGTCTGACAACCATTCTTACTAAGGGGTTTCGTATTACCCAGTAACTGGGTCGTGGAGGTCAGATAGGCAGTCGCTCCATGTAAAATGCTGGTACTCAGCTGCATTCGGTTAGACTGGAAGCCGACCCCAAATTAGTTGGGATAAGGCTCGACAGTCAGTCCACTATTCTGCTTTCGGTGGCAAGGAAATCTGGTTATCGACAAGTGTCATTTTCAACACGATAGCCTGTCGAATGGTTATGAAGAGCTATGCTGGAAGGAGGTCTCCAACACGCAGTGATTTTATTTATTTATTAAAACTATGGATAACTTACAGCTAAACCAAAGAGAATGAAAAAATAGTATATTGCTATTTTGCTACCAAATGCAAAAATAAAATTGTTCAAATCTGACCGGAAGTTCGGGAGTTTACCCCTACCTGCAAACTTACAAACAAACAAATTTTACCTCTTTATAATATTATTAAAGATTGGACGACAACCGAGAGTGAAATTTTAAGAATGCGTCACGTATACGCACATTTCGTTACATGAGAGGGAAGAAAAATATAACTCTCTGTCTCTCACACTGTACATACGTTCTAAGACAGCTGTCAAAAAACGGTTAACCTGTTAACCGTTTTTTGACAGCTGTTTGAGATAACTTTAAAATGCGTATAAAATAAATATATAAACTGCCTTATCATATTGAATTATTTATGGCTTCTTACAGTCATTACAATACCGTACGTGTATCGATCAACGTACTGTGTCATGCTGCAATCACTAGTTCCATCTGTCAAAAAACGGTTTACCTAATGGACAGGGTATAAATCTCCATCTTTATTTTTTAAGAAGTTTCACTTCAAGATTTTAATCTCTAGCGAAAATTGTGAGTACAGTCACGAGCATCAATATGTCAACACTTGGCAACTTTCAAATGCGATTTTTTCGTGAAATAACGAATGCAACGTTGAAAAACTACACATTACACAAACCTATGGCTTCGAAAATGCTATGTTCGTAACAGCATAATATTTCATTAAAAAACAAAGGAGTAAATCACTTTTGAAAAAAGCCGAGTGTATACATACTTTTGCTCGTGACTGTACATACAGTTCTATGTAGTCCTTCGGGCAACTCAGGCGTGGGTCTTATTGTGTTATGTGTTTTTATTTCTACATAACGTTGATCTTGCGAGGCAATTACGTAACACACTCTCACTAGCAATGGGTTTGATTTTGACAGTTCAAAAACATTCATTGCGTTATTTACGTTGTGGCGCAGACAGATTTTTCGAGCATATGAAGCAATGGATTACTTAGCAATTGAGATTGATAGTGGCGCCGATTCCCTTGTTCACAGACTAAACTAAATTTAAGTTCAGTGCATCTTTTTCTTTCTATTTCACTAAGAAAAGGATAAAAGATAAATATTAGTTTAGTCCTGTCAAATTAAGATGCTCCTTAGACAGCTTAGACGTGATTAAAAACATGGCTACTAAAAATACGTCAATTTACGTCAGGCGCTGACTAATTTGACAGGACTAAACTAATATTTATCTTTTGTCCTTTTCTTAGTGAAATCGAAAGAAAAAGATGCACTGAACTTAAATTTAGTTTAAGTCTGTGAGCAAGGGAGGGAATCGGCGCCAATGAGTTACGCAAATACGGTGCAGGAAGGACTTTAGCCACAATACTTCATTTCGTGTTAACATTTTGCGCGACACTAAACGCTCCCAGACGTAATTACAATGAAGTTTTATTGTGTTCCGTTCAGTGCTTTCGACCGATAAAAATACAGGGTGGCAGGGACACCGACGCGCAAACTGTACCTAACCATGAACTCAGTATATCCACTCACCTATCTGCGGGTATTATGCTTCTCAAGATAGAGGGGCGGGCGACCGTCCCGGGTAGAATCCTCCCCAAAAAAACTACCTTATTGTGTTGAAATACGGCATTAATTCGCAAATGATATCACCTTTCTAGTGAGTGGCTAAGTTTCATGGTTACCGTTTGAATTAACCGACGAAAAGTTACTACGCAGGCGTAGAAAGTTTAAAAAAAATCGGCTGTTTCATCTAACTAGCCTGTATGGTCCTACTGCAGGGCAAAGGGCGCCCTCTCCGTTTTCCACACAATAGGGTAGATGCCTGGGTAAAAAATAATAATTATATTTAGTCCGTCAGTTAGATTATCGAAAAATAATGGACACGTATTTTTTCTTTTGTCAATCGAACAAAAAATGACAAAGATAAAGCGCGTCTAAATTTGGGAGTGGGAGGTCGTGACGTCACGCCATGCTAAAAAGTGTAGCAAGGCGTGACGTCACGCGGAACTTTAACGGGCGATAATCTTCATCATTTTTTATATAAATGACAAAATAAAAAATACGGGTCCAATATTTTTTGATAATCTAACTGACGGACTTATTAGATTGTTTTTGGGCATCTAGCCTATTCTGTCTTTTGCGAGTGCCCGCCACTCCCTACGGTAGGAGTCAAGCACATCCCGCCATCTTCGCCTTGGCTTGCCGCGATGGCGTCGTGGGTTTATTGGGACCCAATCGGTGGTTCTTTTAGCCCAATTGTCATCTGACATGCGGCAAACATGTCCGGCTTTCTGGCTAACGTCCGTTATCTTGGGTGTTTCATCATAGAATAGTGTAATAATAATAATAAATACGCGGTTAAAATGTACTGTACAGTTTTTTTTCCGACGACCAATTTTTTTTCGACATATTTTTGACTATGATTGGCTGTGGCAGTGTTGAGTGTATCCAACATTATAAAGTAAATATCCAACAGAAAAATAAACAAACGGCAAAGAGCCGTTCGTATCCCTCCCGCGTATAAACTGTGCGAGAACCTCGAAGTCTGAAGACCGAAGATAAACGAACATCGCCGAAGAAATAAATGAAACTCAAGTGTGTTTTCTGTCTGCAGGCCGAGTTGTGGCGCCGAAATTCCGCCTAAACGACGAAGACTATAAAAAAATCGGCGATTTATATCACTGTGCCAGATGCGACAAGACATACGAGAAATTTAACACACTGAAGTTTCACATGAAAACAAAACATTACAAGATTCCGAGATATAAATGCTCGATCTGCTTAAAAGAGTTCATGACCCCTGCCCCCTTGACTGTTCACAAGCTAGAAGTCCACAATGTCGACGATAGATTCAATTGTAGGGCCTGCAATAAAATTTTCAATACGAAAGTGCAGTTACGCAAACACATCAACAATTTCCACATGCTTGGAGAGAGGTACAAGTGCGAATTTTGTGATTATGAGTCCTTTAGCTTCGAAGGCATGTACAAGCATAAGTTTAAACACAAGACTGTAAAGGATTACCATTGCAGATTTTGTAGAAAATCGTTTTTGAGGAAGACAACTTTGGATTTGCACGAGAGGATACATACCGGGGATCGGAGGAAAGTTTGCACTGTATGTGGACAAGCGTTTGTGCAGAAAGCGAGTTTGAATTATCATATGACGAAATATCATCCCGAGGTCAATTTTTAGCAGGCACATTTAAATCTCACCCCACTACACGTAGTAAATAGAAGGAAATTCCTAATACATTGCTTTATAGGATTGAAAAAATCGTCTGCTCAACAACGTAAATTACGCAATGAACGTGGCTGAAGTGTCAAAGCCAGTTTATGTGTGTGACGTATTTACTCCGTCGGCTTCTGAAATGTTTCTGGAAATAATTTGCTAATAGATTGACAAACTCAAAAAAAGAAAATACTCGGGGAATATTTAAAATATTTCTTTTTTATCATAGACTGGTTTGGAATAGCATTGGCGCCGATTCCCTTGTTCACAAACTAAACTAAATTTAATTGCATTCATATTTTTCTTTCTATTTCATTAAGAAGAGGACAGAAGATAAATATTAGTTTAGTCCTGTCAAATTAAGGTACTCCATAGACAGTTTAGACGTGATTTAAAACATGGCTACTAAAAATACGTCAATTTACGTCAGGCGCTGACTAATTTGACAGAACTAAACTAATATTTATCTTCTGTCCTTTTCTTTGAAATAGAAAGAAGAAGATGCACTGAACTTAAATTTAGTTTAGTTTGTGAACAAGGGAATCGGCGTTCTTTAAAATTGCAAAATCGCATATGTACTGCTATGAATAATGTATAAAGCAATATTAAACCTTATGTTCTAAGAAAAACTGTACATTTTAGAACGTTTTTATACAGTTATGTAAACGTTACTATTTTTTAAATAAATTGTTTGTGTACTGAAAGGTGCTAATAAAAATGTTGTAATTTATATTTTGTATATTATACATATTATATTGGTTTATATTTTGTTTGGAATAGAGAGAGAGATAAAAAAACGAGTAATGCCGAATAACGAATAATAGCGAGTATTCGCGGCATCTCTAGTGGTTACATAGTAATATTCTGGCTGACTTCGAATTTAGTCCCTACTTTTCAGAAGGCCAATAATTCGCGTAATTAAAAATCGTTCAAAATCGAGTCGTAATTTCAACCTTAAAAAAAACTATAAAGTTCCATATACACGGTGCAAGTTTATTGGCTGAGGCATAGCAGTTGAAGCAACGATGGCCTGGCACCGTCTGAACAACACGTACAATTGTTGCACGATACGGGCAATAATTGAAGCAACAATGATCTGGCACCGTCTGAACATCACGTACAATTATTGCACGATACGGGCAATAATTCTTCTACTCAGCCCATCGCAGTCCACTGCTGGACATAGGCCTCTCCCACGCTGCGCCACAACACCCTGTCCTCCGCCTTCTGCATCCAGTCTGTCCCAGCCACCTTCTTAAGGTCGTCGGTCCATCTAGCTGGGGGACGTCCCACACTACGCTTGCCGATACGCGGTCTCCACTCCAGGACTCGTCTGCTCCACCACTTCGACAAACATGGCCAGCCCACTGCCACTTCAGTTCTCACTTCACTTCAGCAGTGCTATTCTGTAAAAATCTCACCGTGAAAACTTAGGTGAAGTGAGCGTGGAGTGAGCTGTTAATAGTGTCAATCCCTTGCATCAGCAGTGCGACTCTGTAACCATCTCACCGTGAAAATTTAGGTGAAGTGAGCGTGAAGTGAGCTGTCATTCCAACTAATGCTAGGGATAGGCGGTTATTGTTCTTGAACCTTCCAGAGACTTGAACCGTGTGTATGGGGCCTCAACACCTTGGCCGACCTGGGAATCAAACCTAGGAACCCATGCTCGGCACACGCGCTTGCGACCACAAGAACAACGGAGCAGTTCAGAACATAAACATTTTCATAAATTTTTGTTTGAAACAGATATTTTCGATATTTCAGAGTTGATCCTGTATTTAAAGTTGTCATATTCAAGAGTATTTTAATCCCTGAGGGGCAATTCCCGTATTAAAAAAAAAAAAATGCTCTAATTCTCAATCTGTCAAGAATACCACGTAATTTGCCGAAATTTTTGACAAGTTTTTGACGTTGATTGTCGCTGAGACGTCACTGTGACCAGATTTTGAACGTTTTTAATTCTACAACATTGCAGAACAAGCAAAATGGCGATGGGTAGCATATATGTACCACTATAATACTTTACGATACGTGTGACTTAACTCGTCCATTATTGCACGGCGTGTACGTAAACGCCGTGCATTAATAGACTACTTAGATCACACGTATTGTATACTATTTTATAGCTCGTGTGACGTCATGTGAGTCACAGAAAAGCTATAAAGATTCTAACTTCTTTTCTAATAACGCAGGAATCGTTTTTTTATGTTTTTGGATGGCAAACCAACAGCAGTCTGCGACCATTCAGTTATGTTGTTATTTGATAAGGAATTGGTTAAGACAATGCAGATTTTCTTATTATTTATATTCTACTTCTGTTTATTAAAACGTTTATATTTCCTTTTCCAACGACATTGACAACGAATTTTTTAAATGTCAATTTAAAGTTTAATATAAATTAAAAATGGCTAGCCATTTGCCACCTAAGAAACTTTTGCAGGAAAAGTGAATTAAGTTATAAATTATCACAAATGTTACATTATTTTATTGTGCATCACTAGTTTTAATTATTGTTTAAGAATATAAATAAATTGTTTTCTAAATGTAAAGGGATTTTGTGTTTTTTTTTTTTATAAATCCTATTTAAACACAATTTTGGTTTATGATTCGGCACTATACAAACGGCGTCTGTTTGAAAACCTTCGCTGGATTGTGAAATGCCGAAGGCATGCGTTATTTTGTGATAGTCCATGAAACCCAAATGATCATTCGAACGCTGTTTACAAAATGCACATTTCGTGATAAAACATTAGCCAATCAACGGCTCGCTAGCGGGCTCACGGCCCAGGGGCGCCGCAAGTACATTACAGTATCACCACTCATGGAGGCTGCTTCACAGAACAACTTGATCAATTATCTCGTAACTATGACGAACCAGTCAAAGAATCCCGAACTCCGAAGAACGAAGATTAACGAACATCGCCGAAGAAATAAATGAAACTCAAGTGTGTTTTCTGTCTGCAGGCCGAGTTCTGACGCCGTTTCTGCCTGAAGGCAGTGTTGTGGCGCCTTTTCTGTCTGAAGGCCAAACTGTGCCGCCAACATATCATCTAAGAGAGGAAGATTATGAAAAAAATGGCGATATATACCATTGTGTGAGATGTGAAAAGACATATAACAAAATTGATTCACTGAGAAACCACGTGAAGTTGAAACATTATAAGATTCCGAGATATAAATGCCCAATTTGTATTGAAGGATTCATGACTCTTCCGCCATTGATCGTACACAAACTCCAAGTGCACAACGTGGACGATAGAGTCCAATGTAGTTCGTGCAATAAAATGTTTAATACAAAAAGACAGTTAACAAATCATATCAACCAATTCCACATGCACGGCGAAGTGGGAGTGAGGTACAAGTGTGAATTTTGTGATTATGTAACCTTTAAATATGTAGCGCTGTATAAACATAAGTTTAAGCATAAGACTGTCAAGGACCACCATTGTAGATTTTGTAAGAAATCGTTCAAGAGGAGGACAACGTTGAAACTGCACGAAAAGATACATACTGATGATCGGAGGAAAGTTTGCAATGTTTGTGGACAAGCGTTTGTGCAGAAAGCAAGTTTGAATTATCATATGGCGAAATATCATCCTGAGGTCAATTTTTAGTAGGTAATTTTGAAGGCTGGACCTCCGAACTATCTCGACCGGGATAACTCGACCCCGACAATTCGACCTTAACAACTCGACCATTCAAGGGCATGACAAGTTAAGTCGATCCCGACCACTTTTGAAGCAATTAATCCAAGAGCGAGCGAAGCGAGCTCGGCACCTGAAGCTAAGGCTCGAAGATGATGAGTGAGCGAGCAAAGCAAGCGATTGAAACCCCCGTACGGCATCCTCTTGGTGTCCCTTGAACCCTACATTCAGAAATACGAGCTTCGTCCAAACGGGATTCGTCGAAACTGCTGAATGCACAATTAGGATTATGATTCTAATAAATATTGTTCCCACGGACTTCAGTGGTCGAGATCGAGTTGTCAGGGTCGAGTGGTCGTAGAATCGTTTTGACAGTTGTACAGATTAGACTTTTAGAAACTCATACTATCTCGTGGTGTATTGTAGCGATAGAACGACGATATAGAGACCAACCTCGGAATCGCGAAATACAATCAGCTGTGTATGGAACAGCTGATTTGCCGAGTTATGTGAACATAAATTAATTATTATTGTAAAGCTGATTATTTAGTGTTCAAAATTGTTATGAGTACAATGATCTCTTTTCGGGTTTTGAGTTGTTTTAATTACACCTTGTATGGACAGTTTAGAAGTAAAATTATGTTAAGTATGTAAAAAAAAATATGTTTTATTTTAATGAAATTCGAAAAAAATAATATTTTCTTTACGACGAAATGCTATGCCAGCAAACTGTAGCGGGTTTAACTAGAACTTATCTAGCAGGCAAAATGCGTAACACAAATAAAATGGTGTATTGCTTCATGGGTTTGAAAAAATCGTTGCCTCAACGACGTAAATTACGCAATGAACGTGATGGAACTGTCAAAATGAAAGGCATTGCGATCGATTGCCATTTTATGTGGGTTACGCAATTACCTCGATGGTCATCAATCGTCAGAAATGTTATATTATTTCATTGGAAATCACTAGTTTAACATATTTAAAATTTTAATAAATTGTTGTTTAATAAAATAAGGGAATTTTCTTTTTATTTTAAATCCTGTGTATTACAATTGTCGTGAATATTGTATAATTCGTTATTATACAAACGGCGTCGTTTGTTTGTAAACGCTGGTTTTTGAAATGCCGGAGGCAAATTGTAAAGTGATTCGTTAGTTTATAATAATCTATGAAAATTATTCGACCACTGCAAATTGGCGCGGCTTTCAATAACTTGTTATATTTTCTACCGCCTGTGGCGCTGCTCTAGCTCATTAGCTGTGATATAGCATGAGCCAGTCAGTGACACTCTAGCGGGCTGACGGACCAGGGAGCGCCGCACGTACACTACAGTACCACCACTCGTGGAGGCTGCTTTACAGAAAAACTTGAACAATTGTCTCGTAACTAGGACGAACCAGTCAAACGGCCCCGAAGTCCGAATATTAACGAACATCGCCGAATAAATAAATGAAACTCAAGTGTGTTTTCTGTCTGCAGACCGAGTTGTGGCGCCGTTTCTGTCTGAAGGCAAAGTTTTGGCGCCAAAATTTTATCTAAGAAACGAAGACTATAAAAAAGATGGCGGTGTATACCATTGTGCGAGATGTGAAAAGACATACAAGAAACTGGAGTCACTGAGAAAGCATCTGAAGATGATACATTATAAAATTTGTCGTTATAAATGCTCAATATGTATTGAGGAATTTATGACGCTTGCGCCATTGACGGTTCACAAACTCCAAGTGCATAACGTGGACGATAGAGTCAAATGTAGTTCGTGCAATAAAATGTTCAATACAAAAATACAGTTATCAAATCATATCACCCAATTCCACATGCACGGCGAAGTGGGATTGAGGTACAAGTGTGAAATTTGTGATTATGTAACCTTTCAATATGCAGCGTTGTATAAACATAAGTTTAATCATAAGACTGTCAAGGACCACCATTGTAGATTTTGTAAGAAATCGTTCAAGAGGAGGACAACGTTGAATTTTCATGAGAGGATACATACTGATGATCGGAGGAAAGTTTGCAATGTTTGTGGACAAGCGTTTGTGCAGAAAGCAAGTTTGAATTATCATATGACGAAATATCATCCTGAGGTCAATTTTTAGAAGGTTATTTTGAAGGCTGGACCTCCGAACTATCTCGACCGGGATAACTCGACCCCGACAATTCGACCTTAACAACTCGACCATTCAAGGGCATGACAAGTTAAGTCGATCCCGACAACTTTTGAAGCAATTAATCCAAGAGCAAGCGAAGCGAGCTCGGCACCTGAAGCTAAGGCTCGAAGATGATGAGTGAGTGAGCAAAGCAAGCGATTGAAACCCCCGTACGGCATCCTCTGGGTGTCCCTTGAACCCTACATTCAGAAATACGAGCTTCGTCCAAACGGGATTCGTCGAAACTGCTGAATCCACAATTATGATTATGATTCTAATAAATATTGTTCCCACGGACTTCAGTGGTCGAGATCGAGTTGTCAGGGTCGAGTGGTCGTAGAATCGTTTTGACAGTTGTACAGATTAGACTTTTAGAAACTCATACTATCTCGTGGTGTATTGTAGCGATAGAACGACGATATAGAGACCAACCTTGGAATCGCGAAATACAATCAGCTGTGTATGGAACAGCTGATTTGCCGAGTTATGTGAACATAAATGAATTGTAAAGCTGATTATTTAGTGTTCAAAATTGTTATGAGTACGCACGGCTACACATCAAGCTATACACAACCAGTATAAGCTGACTTCTCATTGTACGAAAAACTCATACAATGCGAGGTCAGCTAAAACTGGAAATGTATAGCTTGATGTGTAGCCGTGTGTACAATGATCTCTTTTCGGGTTTTGAGTTGTTTTAATTACACCTTGTATGGACAGTTTAGAAGTAAAATTATGTTAAGTATGTAAAAAAAAATATGTTTTATTTTAATGAAATTCGAAAAAAATAATATTTTCTTTACGACGAAATGCTATGCCAGCAAACTGTAGCGGGTTTAACTAGAACTTATCTAGCAGGCAAAATGCGTAACACAAATAAAATGGTGTATTGCTTCATGGGTTTGAAAAAATCGTTGCCTCAACGACGTAAATTACGCAATGAACGTGATGGAACTGTCAAAATGAAAGGCATTGCGATCGATTGCCATTTTATGTGGGTTACGCAATTACCTCGATGGTCATCAATCGTCAGAAATGTTATATTACTTCATTGGAAATCACTAGTTTAACAAATTTAAAATTTTAATAAATTGTTGTTTAATAAAATAAGGGAATTTTCTTTTTATTTTAAATCCTGTGTAGTACAATTGTCGTGAATATTGTATAATTCGTTATTATACAAACGGCGTCGTTTGTTTGTAAACGCTGGTTTTTGAAATGCCGGAGGCAAATTGTAAAGTGATTCGTTAGTTTATAATAATCAATGAAAATTATTCGACCACTGCAAATTGGCGCGGCTTCCAATAACTTGTTATATTTTCTACCGCCTGTGGCGCTGCTCTAGCTCATTAGCTGTGATATAGCATGAGCCAGTCAGTGACACTCTAGCGGGCTGACGGACCAGGGAGCGCCGCACGTACACTACAGTACCACCACTCGTGGAGGCTGCTTTACAGAAAAACTTGATCAATTGTCTCGTAACTAGGATGAACCAGTCAAACGGTCCCGAAGTCCGAATATTAACGAACATCGCCGAATAAATAAATGAAACTCAAGTGTGTTTTCTGTCTGCAGACCGAGTTGTGGCGCCGTTTCTGTCTGAAGGCAAAGTTTTGGCGTCAAAATTTTATCTAAGAGACGAAGACTATACAAAAGATGGCGGTGTATACCATTGTGCGAGATGTGAAAAGACATACAACAAACTGGAGCCACTGAGAAATCATGTGAAGATGATACACTATAAAATTTTTCGTTATAAATGCTCAATATGTATTGAGGAATTTATGACGCTTGCGCCATTGACTGTTCACAAACTGGAAGTGCATAACGTGGACGATAGAGCCAAATGTACCTCGTGCAATAGAATGTTCAATACGAAAAGAGAGTTATCGAATCATACCAGATTTTTCCACTTGGTCGGGGAAGTTACGAGGTATAAATGCGAATTTTGTGATTATGTGACTTTTAAAACTCATTCTATGCGAAGACATAAGGTAAAACATCAGACCGAGAAGGAGTTCCATTGTAGGTTTTGTGCGAAATCGTTCAAGAGGAAGAACACGTTGAATTTTCATGAGAGGATACATACTGATGATCGGAGGAAAGTTTGCAATGTTTGTGGACAAGCGTTTGTGCAGAAAGCAAGTTTGAATTACCATATGACGAAATATCATCCTGAGGTCAATTTTTAGGACGTGATTTTGAAGTCAGAACACTGTTACGACGGCTCGACCTCGTGCTATGTGGACCAGGACTATTCGACCCTAGGACACAGATTACTAAATTTGACCCTGACAAGTTGTCCCCTTGGTTGCGACGGAGTCCAGCGCAGCGGGGTTAAGCGGGGTTAAACATGCCATTTTATGTCAATCAATAATTATATTTCACACCTAATATTTTTGATGAATGTCATTGTAACATACACAATTATCACAAAGTGTCAGCTTTTAAATTAAGAAATGAGTTTCATCATCAAAAAGTCATTAAAGGGGATGCGTTAGGTAGCCCGCGAAATTCTAATTTTCTTACGTTTTTGCTACTTGCAGGTCAAGGCCAGTGTCTGGTTGTATGCTGATTTAAATATGTTTCGCGTAACAAATATGACTTTACAGAATTATAATCATTAACATCATCAATACACCGTCTAACTCTGTTCATATAATCCTATTGCATGAATATTACAATTTCATGAAATATCAATTGCAAATAACGTAAGAACATTTGAATTTCGCGGGCTACCCTGGTGTTTCTCCTATAATACTCTTTTTGTTAGAATAGGTGCTTCTCAACTATTCAAAGTAACAAGTACCTAGATGTAACATTTTAGACTTTACTGCACAGTACGATGAAGAATCTAATTGGAAAAACGATAAAACATATATTATTTAAACCGAGACTACGCACGGCTACACATCAAGCTATACATAACCAGTACAAGCTGACTTCTGATTGTACGAAAAACCTATACAATACGAGGTTCGCTAAAACTGGAAATGTATAGCTTGATGTGTAGCCGTGTGTACATACCTAGTTGTAATTATTATTTTATAATTTGAATGAATAAATTGTTTTCTGAATGTAAGGGAATTTATTTTTTTGTGTTTGATTCTGCACTTCTTTGGGTTTGACTTGAGCGACGATACAGCGCTAATGCCACTACGCCTGTTTCTCCGGGGGTTAGGCAGGGTTGTACCTAGTACACTATTTTTTATAATTTATACAACATATAAAGTTTCGTTACTGACGGTTAAAAAAAAACGTGTGCGTCTCGGGACGCCCAACAGAAGTAATAACTTAAACTAATCTATGGTAGGTGTATGTCTATCGCACACTAAACACTGAGTAGAGAGAGGGGGAAGCGTCTGTCCGAAATACGACTAGCGCTGTGGGTTAGAGTGAGAGAGGAAGAGCCTGCCTACCGCTGTGGGTTACTGTGAGAGAGGAAGAGCCTGCCTACCGCTGTGGGTTAGAGTGAGAGAGGAAGAGCCTGCCTACCGCTGCCGTATGCGTGAGAGAAAGGGAAGCCAGACAGACTGTCGCCGTAACGCGTTACGTTACGAAGCGGTTTACCCTCCCATATGAAGTTATCACTTCAAAAAAGCACCAGTTTTAGTCAATTCCTTTTGTAAAACTTGTTATATTTTCCACCACCATATATTCCGCCAGTCAGCAACACGCTATTTAACGGGCTGTCGGCCCAGGGAGCGCCACACGTACCACCACTCGTGGAGGCTGCTTCACAGAAAAACTTGATCAATTGTCTCGTAACTACGACGAACCAGTCAAAGAATGCCGAAGTCCGAAGATAAACGAACATCGCCGAAGCAATAAATGAAACTCAAGTGTGTTTTCTGTCTGCAGAACGAGTGGTGGCGCCGAAGTTTTACCTAAAAAAAGACGAAGACTATGAAAAAGATGGCGACACATACAAATGTGTCAGATGCGACAAGACATACAGTGGACTGAATTCACTCAGACAACACGTGAAGTCGAAATATTATAAGATTCCGAAATACCCATGTTCCATTTGTAATGAAGGATTCATGAAGCTTTCGCCATTGACCGATCACAAACTCCAAGTGCATAATGTTGACGATAGAGTCAAATGTAGTTCGTGCAATAAAGTGTTCAATACGAAAGTGCAGTTAAGGAAGCATTTGAAGAATTTCCACATGCTTGGGGAAGTTGGAGTGAGGTACAAGTGTGAATTTTGTGATTATGAGACTTTTAAATCTGAAGCTATGTATAAACATAAGTTTAAGCATAAGACTGTGAAGGACCACCATTGTAGATTTTGTAAGAAATCGTTTATCAGGAAGTCAACATTGAAATTACATGAAAAGATTCATACTGATGATCGAAGGAAAGTTTGCACTGTATGTGGACAAGCGTTTGTGCAAAAAGCGAGTTTGAATTATCATATGACGAAATATCATCCTGAGGTCAATTAGTAGCATGCTGACTACTCATCAGTCATCACGCAACTCTTTAGAAACTTTTATTTACCTGTCTCGGTGTCTGTAATCAAATCTTGCAAGTTAAATTTAACCCACTTTCCGGTTTCCGATTGAGCTGAAATTTTGCACGCATTTGCAAATCGAATGACAATGCAATATTATCATGTCATGAAGCTGATCTGAAAATGGAGCCGGAAGGTCGGTGGAACTTTGCAATAAAACGACGCAACCCCATCGAGTTTGGGCTCGTTTAATTCGTCTTGACAATTACTCTGGTCCTAAACAATAAATATGTAAATTAGATAGAATGACTAGTTATTTGACATCTTAAATATACTAAAATAAAGTAAAAAAAGAAATAAACGAAAATATTTTCTTTTTAAATAAGCCTCAAGCTTTTAGAAAATATTAGAGTTAAGTGTTAAGTTTATGTAAGTATTTAGTACTTTTCAGTACAATAAAAGTTTAATTATTCTTTTACATTTTATTTACGATGTTTTTTTATGTTGCCGTAAATGGGCAGTTCCTGAAAAGCTTTTGAAAAATAGCTAACTGATTTGATTGGGTGTCGTTATTCCAGCCAGCCAATCACAGCAGCTGAGATGAGTTTGACCATCTGTTGCCTAACTTTTAATAAAATATGATAATCCGCCAATACATTACAGTATTTTTATCTCATGAAGCGACGCGCGCTTTTTTTGTGGTAACCAAGTATACACACAGGCTGTGAACGAGTAGCGTAATGAAAAAATAATAATGCACACACCCACACACACTTACGACTCGCCCGTGTCTCGGATGGCATTGAGAGGTCCTACATTTACACACACATTCACAGCGCGATTGTAATAGAATTATAACGAATAAACATTTTGAAATCACTTTTAAAACATTTTTATTTTTATCCCCGTATTACAATAACAATAAATAATAATGAAAATAAAATAATTATTACATTATTATTCTTGTTTATTAATCTATAAAAAACGAATAATAAAATAACCGACAAAGATTATTGTTGGAAAAGAAAAATAAAAGTTACAACTCGAGATTGGAACCCAGAACTGTGTTCGATAATCCAATACGTAAGACTATCAGCTATCGGTACTTGATGAAACGATTTCAATTTTAGCAATGCTATGAACCAACCAAGGTCATACGTAATTAGTAATTACGTAGCCTGTGTGTAAAAGCGACGGTATGTCTTTTGTTTCGTTCGACGCCAGCCAGTGTGCGAATTATGAGGTGAGCGTTCTGTATTGATACATCACCTAAGCACACAGACGTAGGTACGGCCGTTACCGCGCGTTCACGGCAATACAGTCCTTATGGTGATTATGAATTAATGACCCCCTACTGTACGAGTAGTGGGGTCCTGATCCAATGTTTCTATTGTTGTGTCTATTTTTCATGTATTCTTAATATATTATTTAAAAAAAAACATGTATGGACGATTGAAATAACAATTAACGATTTACGACGAATTTATCTGAAATAAATGAATTGAACTGAAAGATGTAGTGTAGCCTGTAGGTAGGTTTCACACGAGGGAGTCCGATGGACTGCCGGGCTATTTTGTAAAAATCTCACCGTGTAAACTTAGGTGAAGTGAGCTGTCATTCCACCTGATGCAGGGTTTAGCACTATTGACAGCTTACTTGGGCTGGTATTGGTCATAGTATTGAGGTATGAGGAACAGGGTGTAAAGTTCACTCATCCTCCATAGAAAAGGGAGGATCCTCCGAGCAGACGTTTGTTGTGTCTGGCGGGCAACTGCCTACGATTGATGTCGGGACGTTGTATAATATGCTAGTTTCGCGATGCAGGATTTTACGTGACGTCAGTATGACGTGTAGCTCGCATGTGGCGTTGTAGATACCGCTACAATAGTAATCAGCTGGATGCCAGAAGCCCGGGACCGATCGCGTTTTAATAAATAAGCTTCTATTCAAGATTCTGCCGCTCGAAGTTGGTTGCAGTAACTAAGTTAGGGCACTCGTCCGACCAAATAGGTTAGGTTAGAACTATGATCTACCACGGATCAGCACCCCAATTGCGAATACACTTTCTTTCATAATCCGAAGGTATTTGAAGGAAATTCGTAATAAAATCCAAATCCATTGCTTCATACGTTTGAAAAATTCGCCAGCTCGACAGCGTAAATAACGCAATGAATGTTGTTGAATTGTCACAACGTGACATTATTTAGTATATATTACTAAAAGCACACACACAGATTTTTATATGAAGCCTGGCATACCTACTGACGCGCCATTTCGGTTTTTTTTTTTCAAACTGGAGGCCACGCATGATACTTAAAATCGATAACGGTAGATATGCCACGGACCTTCAAACCCCGTGTTCCTTCAGTTGCCTGTGCCAGGGGCCACGGTAACTCTTTCGAACAACCCGCGACCCTGACAGGCATCGGCGCTAGCGGACCCCATCAGTTAAAAGATCCCTGCTGTGCTGATTTTTTTCTTTATTAAACACTCAATGTGTACTTGGCTGGCTTGGCTAACAGCCCGAGTGTGGATTTGTGCCCCGTGAATCGCAATAGGCTTGCCCCATATTACATGGGACTTAAATATTACTGGCGAAATGTGGGTGTGCTATAGATACACCTCTTTCTAAGCCTTCGGGGATTATGTTATGTTATTAGGATAGCCATTGATTAATTTATTCACGTACAACTTATGTGCAACAAGAAGAAAGAAGACTGACGTCCATTTTTCTTTCTAGGACCTTCCACATACTACACAGTCGTAGAAAACGAATACAGGTGCAATATCTGCGACAAGGCTTACTCCTCGCAACCTCTCGTGTCCCAACACTATCGCTTCGTACACCTGAAGCGTCGCCCGAAAGACCGAAAATGCACGAAGTGTGACGAGCGAATCCCAGACTACCTCCGAACCGCACATTTAGAGAAGGAACACGGTATACCAGCGCCATCTTGCGGAGTTTGCGGCAAAAAGTTTAGATTCCCTTGCAACGTGATTCAGCATCAGAAAAAAGTGCATATGGGCGAGAAATCAGAAAAATGTGAAGTGTGCGAAAAGAGCTTTTTTAATAAGCTAAGTTTGAAGTTACATATGTCTACGCACTCTGCTGAAAAGAAGTTTAAATGTGGGGTGTGTGAGAGGGGGTTCCGTTGGGAAAATAATTTACGAGATCATGTGAGAATACATACGGGCGACAAGAGATTTGTTTGTGCTGTGTGCGAGAAGGCTTTTGTCCAGAAGTCGACCTTGAAGCAGCATGCAGCAAGGAATCATCCGGGGGTTGAGGTCTCGTGATGGATTTTAAGAAGGTGCTCCCGCTCCTTTTTTTTATATCTTCTAATCATTTCGTCTGGTATTTAGGCAACCTTATATATTTTGGTAGGCTCTATTCCACTAATGGAATAATTATGCCTAACCCTTCGGAAATACAGGTGTTATGTTATAATATTGCCACTAACAAATCCTCTATTCTAAGTGGCTACACTATATTTTTTGGTCTGCATTTGGACGCCCGCCGTCGACGCGTCCGCGGCTGCCGTCTGTCGTTGCTTCTGCAGTAGATGCGTGTCGTTCATGTGTGTGAGCACTAAATTATAGGTAAAAAAACATAACCCTTCCTTCTCGATTCAACGTCGTCGGGTAAAAAAGAGCAGTCAGTCCTGACAGCACAAAGGGCGGAATATAATAATGTACAGACGTATTACTTATTAATACATAGTATAATATTGTTGTGATTATGACTATGAAGAGCATATTAATTCCGTTTACCCAATTACGGTACTAAAACTGTTATCATCATTTCAGCCGTAAGACGTCCATTGTTAAATAATAGGCCTCCCTCAAGCACCTCCACTTCGACCGGTTCTATGCTTCCCGCATCCAGCGGTTTCCTGAGGCCAACACAAGGTCATCAGTCCACCTTGTAGGAGGCCTTCCAACGCTACGTCTTCCGGTACGCGGTCGCCACTTCAGAACCTTTTGGCTCCATTGGCCATCTGTTCTGCGAGCAATGTGCCCTGCTCACTGCCACTTAAGTTTGGCAATTTTTCGGGCTATATCGGTTACCTTGGTTCTCCTGCGGATCTCATCATTTCTGATTCGATCAGTTTGCGAAGCTTTAAGCATAGCCCTCTCCATTGCCCTTTGGGTGACTTTAAGCCTTCTAATAAGGCCCGTTGTGAGCGACCACGTTTTAGTGCCATAGGTCACCACGCACTGGTCAAAGACTTTCGTCTTGAGACACTCCGCTATATGGAACGAGCAGATATTGCGTAGCCGCGTTGCCTCCCAAACGCTAAAACTGAAATACATTTTAATTTAATTTGTACAAAAATAAAAGAACTGAATGAACATTATTATTCTTAGTTTTATTTCAACTGTAGGTATAGTAAGTAATCCTACCGCTTTCTATCCTATTACAATCTTGGACAAAACTTGATGCAAAATAAAAACGTGTGGGCTCGGGGGACCTCACACGTTTTGAGAGAGGTGGAGTGGGAGGTCTTTGCCCAGCTGTGGGACATTAACATTTATTTGCAATTTACTTTGTTCCAGTTTAAAGGGTGTGTAGTTGTGTACTTACGATATTTCAGCTGTCTGTGAGATGTCAACGATCTACGATGCCACTGTTATTGCAGATGTCCATAGACAACGGTGACCACTTTCCATAAAGCTACGATTTCCTACAAGAGCGGTGGCCGCCACATAGTGTCCGCAATTTGCCGGCGAATGACGTCACTGAAACGTTATTTATGAAAGTAAGTTAAATGTGTTATCCTAGAGAGCGTTTTTTGACACCGTGTCACCGCCATCATTTTCATGACAGCCGTCTCTGCTGCCATTTTGTGGCGGCCATCGCTCTTGTAGGAAACTGTAGCTTTATGTGGGCCGTCAGCACACCCGGCACGTGTACCGGCGTGGGTACCTAGCGTGCTGGCACCCCTGAACCACTGCAACAAAACCTATGCAGATTGATAGCTTGTTGAATGTACATACGTGTTCAATCAAACGAATATGTTCAATGTATGTACAGTCACGAGCATAAGTATGTATACACTTGGCTTTAATCAATAGCTTAATATTTTTTAATGAAATTTTATGTCACTACGAACGTAGTATTTTCGAACCCATAGGTTTTTGCAATGTGTCGTATTTCATTGTTGTTTTCGTTATTTCATGCAAAAATCGCTATTGAGAGTTTTTGAAGGTTTGAAGTGTTAACATATTGGTGCTCGCCAGGAAGACAGAGATGGCTTTACGTTGCAGGTTGCATCCAGCGGGGCTCTCATCATCATCTCCCTAGGCTTTTCCCATATTTCTTGGGGAGTTGAAAAATATATTTTTCAAATTATGCATTAATTCTCGAAAACCACGAGGAATCGTGTTACCCAATAACTGGGCTGTGGAGGTCAGATAGGCAGTCCCTCCATGTTGAATACTGGAATTCATCTGCATCCGGTTAGACTGGAAGCCAACCCTAACATAGTTTGAAAAAGGTTAGGCCGATTGATCTTTATTTTGGACCCCCTTTCATAGTACAGCAGAAATTAAATTGATTAATTTTCTAACTTCATAATTTGCTATCAACCCTCGCGCTGGTAGGAAATGTTATTACTTACAGCAACTCGTCCACACTGCTGGAAGATGTTAAGAGTGTTATTCTATCCTTAAGTCAAAAAAAGTGTAAATAGTACACCAAATAAAAGGATTTATAGCACTGTGTGACCTAAACCCGCACTTAGGTCACGCTTTTCTGTGACTTAGGTAGTCCATTTTACAGAGAAAAGCGGGTAAGTGCGGGTTTAGGTCACACGAGCTATAAAATAATATACAATACGTGTGACTACAGTGTCTATTAACGCACGTGACGTGACGTTTAGCACCGTCACACGTATCATAATGTACTATTTCAATATATCCGTAGCCTAATTAATACCTACCTCAATATTTCTCCGAAAATCAACTACAACTTACCCGAAAATCTTGTTCTAGATTACGCCACACTGACCGCTCCCTACTACAATGTCGAAGACCACCAAGACGGCTCAAAAGGCTACGCCTGCACATCTTGCACGAGGAAGTACAAATCCCTACCGAGCGTAGTCCAGCACTACCGGCACGTCCACCTACGCTTGAGGCCGAAGCTCCGGTCATGCTTTTTCTGCGAGACCAAAGTCCCTGGACACGCCCGCGCCTTCCATCTGGAGAAAGAACATGGAATACCAGCTCCAACATGTAACGCATGTGGCAAGAAGTTCGCGTACCCGTTCCAAGTGTTGCGACACCAAAAAAACGACCACATGGGTGAAAAAAAGTTCGGTTGCAGCGAATGTGACATGAGGTTTACGTCGCAAGCGAATCTGTCCCAGCATATGATTAAACATTCTGGTGTTAGAGTGCATAAGTGCGAGATATGTGAGAAATCTTTTAAGTGGAAGAAGAATTTGAGGACTCATATGCTGATGCATATGGATGAGAGGAGGCATGTTTGTCCTGTGTGCCAGGATGCGTTTGTGCAACAGACAAGCCTTAGGTATCATATTACTAAAAGACATCCGGAGTATGTTTAATATATTATCTTATTTATTTTATGGTTTTATTTACCCTGTTTGACTTATTTGGAGTAGTAAAGTACCCGAAAGAAAAAAGGGTGTGGGTGAAAGACAGCTAAGGCGATTCAGCGATTCAGCCTTTTACTAGTAGCGGCCAGTACTTTCGGTAGGAGCTCGTCCTGCCATTTTCGTGTCGGCCTGCCGCGAAGGCGTCGTGCTTTTAGTGGAATGTTAGAAATAAAACAATTCATTTTAAGTCAATTAATTTTATTTCGGGGTATGCTTCTCCATCAAATGGTACGCCTTTGTATGACTCGTCAAAGACCTCTGGTTATCAAAGGTTTTATCACAAGCTTGGCATTTCAATACTTTAGGTTTCGCACCATGCACTAATACTTCGTGGAAATTCTTCTTCGTATAATCATTGAATTTTTCGCCACAATATCCACACTTGTTCCTCTTATTCATACAAATATGTACTGCTTTCTCGTGATCCCTTTTCTTGATATTATTATTAAAGACTTTGGAACAATATGAACAGTTAAAAACCCCGGTTTTGTGTCTGTAAGAGTGGGTGAGTAACGTTTTTTTATTAACAAACCCGGCATCACACACATCACATATATAGTTTCTATAGTGAGAATTCATGTGTTCTAGTAATACTTTAAAATTGCCGTATTCGTTGCCACAAAACACGCATTTTGACATATCTGTATCGAATTTGAACGGTAAAATATGATTTTTTAGTCCTTCATGGAAGAATTTTTGGTGTACAGATTTCAAATGTTCAATTAATTGATTTAGACTATCGAGATTCGTTTGACAGATGTTACATGTCAAATTAGTGATGTCTAGTTTTATGATGTAGTTGTGCATCGCTCGTTCATCCATGAATGTCGATTTTGCGTTTTCGTGTTGGGATAATGTGTGAGTCTTAAGTTGAGCTGTAGTTTCATATTGTTGGGGGCAAAAACTGCATGAGTATCCGATGCCAGCATATTTCCCTATCGGCGTGGCGTTAGAGTTATACAAAATAGTTCTGATGTTATCCTTATGTTTTTCTACTTCAGTTTTTCTTTTTAATTTTACCTGAGTTAAATTGTTTGGATTTATAATGATGATTCCTTTTTTCTTGCACCTCTTCTTTTCCGTAATTGTTATGATGTGTTTCTCCGGTTTCCTTGCTGCCTCTATAAAATAAAAAAAATGCTGAGTGTTAGTAGGCTATTTTAAACCAGCAGTCTTTCAAAGGGTGTCGTGTTACCCTGTAACGCGGATAGTCGCTCTGTGTAAAATACTGGTATTCAGCTGCATCTAGAAAGATCTCAACCCAACCCCAATATACCTTGTTCGGAAAAGTCCGGGCAAATATATTTATTTAGCCAACAATTGTTTACTACACAAAACATCTATCTATCTATCTATAATATAAAAATCAATCGCTGAATAGTGAAAAGCTGAACCGATTTAGCTAATTATTTTTTAGAATATTCCTTGAAGTACGAGGATGGTTCTTACGGAAAAAAAACTGTAAGAAAGTTGCTTCCCGCGAACGAAGTCGCGGGCAAAAGCTAGTTTCAATTAAGATTAGACATTTAATTAACCCTATTTCACAGGCCGTTCAACCGATTGAGTTTGAGTTTTGAGTTTAACCATTTTTTTGCTTTTAATAATAAATAATAATAATAATAAACTTTATTTCAGACTAAGTCCATATACATGCAAGAGTTATAAAATTTGCAGACGAATAAATTCTTTCAGGATATTTGAGTCCTGTTTATGAGCAATGACCTGAAGGATGCTGTTAGTGCTACTCCGGACTCTGCTCAGTAACGACGCGAGCCGCTTGCGCACAATGGCATGGAAGCCATCCACCCTGGCCTCCGCAAACATACCAGAGGCACTACAAAAGCGGGGCAACCCTAACAACATCCTAAATCCATTATTGTATTGGACACGTAGGGCATTGATCGTCCTCTGCGTATACCTGAACTACAGGCTGCACGAGTAGAAGGTCTGACAGTAGGCTCTAAATAGTGTCACCTTAACTTGTTCACTACAACGCGCAAACCTGCGGGCCAGCATATTGCTCCTGACCGCCAATGCCCTACGTTCCCTTTCTATATCAGCTTGGTCATCAAGGTCCTCAGTAACGAAGTGTCCGAGGTATCTGAATTGATGTACCCGCTTCAGTTCACTACCATTCAGCTTTATCGCAGGTACGGACACTTACCGGCGGCCTTGAAAACCATGTACTCACTTTTCTCACAGTTATACACTAATCCATGCTTATGGCTGTATGTTTCACAGATGGCTAGCAACTGTCTCATTGCGTTTACAGTTGGGGCCAGCAGCACCATGTCATCAGCATAACTAAAGTTGTTCATACAAACATCGTCAACCCAGCATCCTACTCGAGTGCTGCTGAGCCCAACTATAAGCTCATTCAGGTACAAGTTGAAGAGCTTGGGAGAACTCAAACCACCTTGTCTCACCCCGCACTCCAACCTGTACGCGTCGGAGAAGCTGTTCGCCCACCTTACAGAGTTTATCTGGTTTTGATACCAGAAATAAAAAATCCGTTGCACCTGTGTAGGCACGCCTGTCCTCTTGAGTTTCTCCCATAATACGTCATAAGACACTAGGTCAAATGCTTTGGATAGGTCAAGGAAGCATGCATACACAGGTGTATTCAGGTGTTTTAATGCCATCCGATATTTCGGACTGTAGAAAAGGTTTATCTAATAAAAATGGATCTTCGAAATGACGTAACTTTCGAACGACTGCTCCAAATTGGATGATTCTTGGTTTTATGTTTCTTTATTGTTAGGACAAGTTTTGTATACACAATTGTACCCGGTAGGTGGCGCTGGAGTAGGGTAGGGGGTAGGACACCACGCGAACGAAGTAGCGCGAGAGTGCACAGCACCGGTGACTCGTGTGCTCGCTGCGCACTCTCAACACGGTGGCGGATGCCATAGACTTATTCACCTGTACACTGGGTGAGTTCACAAGGGCCACGTATTGTGTAGCATGTAAGGTAAAGTAAGTAAGCTTAAGTATATTTTTAAGTTACTTTGTCGCATTAGATTTATCTGTAATGGCAAAGGAAACATGTGATAAATAAAAAATAAAAATAAAAAATTTAAATGGCAAAACAACGTTTGCCGGGTCAGCTAGTTTTACTTAATTGTCTAATCTTATTCCAAATGGAGTATTGGGATGGATGTAGGTATTCTTACAAATAATCCCCACCTGAGTATGTTGGCTTTGCTTCGGCCGATCTGAGTTCCGAGACAATTTATTAAGGGATACAGTCCAAGTGCCTGGTGATAGATCACTACACCATTGGACTGTATTCCGGGAGTTCATTGGAATGCGGAAGAAATTATGTGGTAAATTGGTGCCTGTCGCGGAGGAGATCGTTTCATGAGGTAAGATAAAACATAATGCAAACGTAACGATTATAATGCATAATGCTGTTAATCGTGGAATCAAAATCAAAAGTCATGTATTCAAATTAGGCTGAGAATCAGCACTTTTTGAACGTCAAAATTACAAAAGACAGTCCCCCAAAAACGCCCGCCCTTCACCACTTCCTAGTGCTATCGCTGGGAAGAAGTGGCGCAACAAACTCCCCAGCAGCACAGCTGTCTATTCAATTTAAAAAAAATACTTGAATCCTTCAATGACCGCTACAGTACTTTCATAGGGGATATGGCCATGTATAAATTACCCGACTCAAAAAGACGTCACTGATTGCAGAATGTCGTTGTTAGCGGAAGCGTTAGTAATGGTGACGTCATCTTTTACGACAGCTACGAGATGAAAATGCAGAAAGGTAAAACAGGTAATCAAAGATGTGCTATGTTGACGACATATTTATTTCTAATAAATATTTCACAATTTTTGTGTGATGCGTACCCGACTGGAAGATTATGATCTATACTAAAATAGTTATAAATAAGACAATATATCCCAGTATAAATAAAACAAGTATTTTTTTTTACATCAATGACTTCAATAGTCCCACTTGTTGAAAAGATATTTGATAAAATCAGTAAATCTTTTCTCCTGTAAAATTTTGATTTTTCGATTACCGGGTTATTGCTTGGGAGCGTCGAATTCCTTTGTCATTTTCTCTTTACATTTTGTTTATAGCACTGTGTGACCTAAGCCCGCACTTAGTCACGCTTTTCTGTGACTTGAAACAGTCCATTTTTACACAGAAAAGTGCGGGTTTTAAGCTAAAAATAGTGAGTTTAATGGACAGGGGGATGTTTCATGTGCACTTGACGCACGCGTATAGGTCAAAAATGGCGCTAACGATCGTCAAACCAAAAAGCGTTGTTTTAATTTACAATTACAAAATTATGGGGTTGACTTGTCAAATAATTACGATTACGTACTCGTTAATATTTGACGTACGTATGTTACGTTAATCAACCGTTTGAAACAACTGGCCCTTAGTCACACGTACCGTGATGTACAGACGCCAGCACATCAAGCTACTACAGTCTGTTAAATTTATTTAATAGATTTTCCACTGTAAGGCTAAAGCGACGTTCAAGGTTGATTGGGGAAATACGACAGTTTCGGGCAGCTTGACCTGCTGGCGTCTGTATTATGTTGGTCATGGTTAAAACAACCAATCAGGTATCACTGAACTGTCATGTAAGCTCACAGGAATTTGAAATAAAAGAATATCACGTGTTTGAGATCAATAAAAAATAATTAACATAATGATGTAATTATAAACATTTCAACATTTAGGCATACGGGGCAAAATTAAGTTAGCTAGCGAAACTCTGTAGACGTGGTGTCTAAAAACGATAAAATTAAAAAAGATTTGATGTTTTTTTCAGGAATCTACGACGTAGAGTTGCTACTTGAAGTTTTTGTTCAGAATATATTATTATGTTTTATCGTGTTAAGATATTGATACCATCTCGTCTGCGAAGTTCCGCTAGCTAATTTAATATGACCCTGAAGTTGACTGCGTAAGTGGTTTACCACTTTCTTTCTCTTTCTGTTACATACAATTAATAAACCTTGTCCTTTTCAGACGTGCAAGTGTCATTCAATCTTAGTGGCAACAGTCCTTTCAAAGTGTTATTTTACATGTGACATGACATTGCATCACTACCCTCCTTTACTCAATTAATATGTACAGACGCCAGCACATCAAGCTACTACAATCTGTCAAATTTCTTTAATAGATTTTCAACTTTATCGCTGAAGCATTAAGGTTCAAGGTTGATTGGGAAAATTTGACAGTTTCGGGTAGGTTGACCTGCTGGCGTCTGTACCAAAATAATGTAAAATATTTGCCAGTTAATAGGGTTTCAAAACGAATTGTTTTGAGTAACCATAACCTCAATAGGTACCTACTCAACTTATTTTTTTTTTCAAAAACCCCACAATATTTAATTTTGAATTTAACCTTGTTTTAAAGTATGACACTACCCCTTTTTTTGTGTCTAATTTTCAATACTATACTGTGTCAAAAGTTGCGCAACCAAGTGCCATATTAACTTGCTCAATCTTCTTTGACGACACGGTTGGCGCAGTGGCCGAGCGATCGACTGCTGCGCTGCGAGTCGCGGGTTCGATTCCGCACGGAACAAATATTTGTATTGCCTACAGGTAGTTGTTCCGGGCCTGGCTGTTTGTGTATGTTAGTTTAAATGTTTGTGAACGCACCCGCGACACAGGAATAATTCCTAGTGTGGGGCAACGTTCAAAAAAAAAAAATTATCACAGTGGTTATTATAAAGATGCACTGAACTTAAATTTAGTTTAGTTTGTGAACAAGGGAATCGGCGCCACTATCTGTCCACTTCATCATAGATTCTAATTGTGTATTATAATTATTATTTTGAGTGTGATATAATTATTATCATTCTAGTGATATTTTGTTTAGAAGTATGTTAGTATATTCTCGTAATTTTTGTTTAGTTTTTTAAGTGAATTGTTTTTGATTTCATGTATTATTTTTTTGTCTCCTTTACAGTCAGACGCTGTCTACATCTCTGTATCTATTGTCCTGTCTCGGGTGTGCTGGAAGAGATTTCTTATGAAATAAGCATCACCTGTACCTATTTTTTCTGTTCTATTTTTTCTTGTCTGTCTAAATGTGTGTACATAAATGGTAAAATAAATAAACATAAATCGAGACTCCGGGAGTTACTGAGAAATTTGTGAGGAAAAACCCAGTAACACTTTGCCCGACCTAGCAATCGAACTCAGGACCTCGTCTCAGCAGTAGAGCTTGCGACCACTAGACCAACTGATCAGTTACTTGTAGCTACAGACGCCAGCTCATCAAGCTACTACAATCTGTCAAATTTCTTTAACCTTTTGAACGCCAGAGTATAAACGTACCGCCGTACCCCTGACGCCAGGCCACTTTTTCTGCCAAATGACCTTCATAAAAAATAGGGATTCCAGTAATGATTTAAATTGTTTATTTCATAATATGGTGCGACGTGTATTTTGTCATATATTTGTGACGTTGGCGTTCAGGGTAAGATTTCGTTTGTCACATATATGTTGGCGTTCAAAAGATTAAAAGATTTTTAACTTTATCGCTAAAGCATTCGGTTCAAAATTGATTGCGAAAATTTGACAGTTTCGGGTAGCTTGATGTGCTGGCGTCTGTGCTTAACAGATAGTATTATTACATAATAACTACACTTTATGCTACATCTACAAATACTTTAGTAGTTATAAATGACTAAACAATGGAGATCCTCCTTTTCCAACCTAAACCGGAAGTATTTCTGATGCATTCTATGCAAGCGACTTTACTTAGATATCTTATTATCTTATTTCTACTCTATGCATTTAATTAGCTCTTCAAAAACTATTATAAAAGATGCTAATACCGGAAATAAAATACTTACACCTATTTAGATTTAACTAAAATAAAACGGCTAAATTATTACTAAACAAGGTTTGTCTTTATACCCAGGTTTAAGCCATAGAGCCATTTTCAAATTTCGAACTACATATAATCCGACAATGTTAAAGACAAAAACTGACGTTAGAGTCCATTGAGATAGGAATAAACATGGAGATGCCGCGATAATCTATACATACATTTACTTATACAAATATGAGTGAAATGTGATTCAGAATTGGAAATATCGTTATGTCTCATTCTTTCTAGTGAGATAATCTTATTTGATAAAAGAGACAACTATATTTTAAGTTGTTGCTAATTATGGCAACATTTTGTCGTGACGTAGGACAGTTGTAGGTAAGTGCCGTAGCAGCCATCATAGGCGACGAGTTTCGTGGTAGTTTTGCTGTCAAATGGTTGTTTGTTTTTTGTAAAGTTGAGATTTGTGAGAAAATTACGAGGATTTTACCTTTTAAAACTGCATGTAAATGTTGGAAAATAGCCTCTGTGTTGTATTGTGAAGTGTGGTGCAAGAAAGAATGCAAATCAACCTCAATTGTCTTTGCACAGGTTAGTAACCGGTTTTCATACATTAATACATACACTATTACACATTTGATGATACAATTGTAACGCGATCATGAATTTATGGCTAAAGTATTGATATTTGGGTTCATTTTCATATAACAGGCCTTTTTATTATATTTGTTAATTCATTCGTTTGTTTACAAACATATGTCAGAATGGAATAGTGTTGTACCGTTGCCTACTTGCTGTAATAGTTTCCGAAACTAGTTCCTCCGCTGAAACGATATCCGTATATTCTGCGATGTTAACAAAAATAATCATGCATCTTATTCGGTCCGAGTGACCTAGCTAGCCGCTAAGTCCGGCCTGTGGTGCACACTAAACTTTACAGCACCAAAATAAAAATATTTCACATTAACCTACATGGACACTTATGAAACGTCAGAAGCTAGGTGCATGGTAACAATTGGTTGTTTCCTATGGAGAAGAACCGGCAAGAAACTCCACGATTACAGTTTTAAAAACAATTGGCTTTTACATTGTTTTCTATTTTGTTAAGTACCTGATACATGTTGACAGACCTACACTGTCCTCCCCCACCTATTTTTTTTTTTTAAAGTATTGTTTAGACGATAAGCGTTTAGTAAAAAGCTATTATTTTGACATTACCAACAGACACTTAAATTTTATTTATTTGTATAGATAACAGAAGGTAAGATAACCTACTCATCTTTTTCTGTTACAATTACAACGGACTTTAAGTAAGTAGGTACATAATATTAGGTATGATCCAAACGTGATAACTAGTAAAACTCGTATTTAGTATCGATACTCGTTATAGTAACACCGATGTTACTTGATTGACACAACCCTAGCAATGGCAGCCATTTTATGAGACAATACGAGTTGTAGGTATGCACCCTTTTTTCGTAGGTATTTCCAGTCCATACTTTTCTTAGGTCAATGTTAGAGTCCGCACAAACTAAGTCTGCGCGCTGTCAAAATTGGAAATAATCGTTTGCCGCCATCTCGACGTTTATATCAAGTGTCAGGAGAGTGTGCTGTGTTCCGTGTTTTCCAAAGTAAATATTCACCATCATTATGCCGAATGCGATTACAAGTGCTAGCATATAGTCTTGAACTTCAAACACTCGCGCAGACTTAACTTGCGCGCACTCTAAACCCGACTCTAAGTTGTCAATTTGGCATTAGGAACTTTACGTTTGTCGGAATAAAGTTCGATAGATTTAATTTGTAATAAGATGTCTTATGTTCCTGATATCCTAACAAACTAAGCTAAAAATGTTTTGTTTATCTAAAAACTTCACGAGCAGGCTCAGTCTAGTATAGACTTCGCAAGCAAAACGCTTCCTTTGCGTCTTATTTTTGTTTTTTATGCAAGGAATAGTAAACACTGTTTTTGCCAAATAAACATTATCTTTATAAAGCTCTTGGAGTGAGTTCACGTAAACGTTGAGATTCCGGCTAAAACTTAGCACTTGCTAGTCAAACAAGCCTTATATCTTTACTCATTCTACTTTATTTAAATTAACTAGCTTCATTTTTCTGACTGACCGACCCCTTGACAATTCAAAAGTACCTGTAATTGGTTTAATTGAAATAAATACTTTGAGTTTGAGTTTGAAATTTATGGATGAATACTCAAGCGCAACTCAATTTAGAGTATATTATAGACAGAAATTATAGTAGTATTGTAGTCTCAAAGTTGATTATGTTCTTTGCCATTTGAGTATTCATGACATGAAAATAACGTCCTTGACGGTAACTGAACAGTTGTACTTAAACTTTCACGCTTCCGTCATTATTTTAAAGAATTTAATTCCACCAAGATGTCTTCTCCTAATCATTGGGAACGCAGTAGAACTTTTTATGAATCGTAAAAGATCTTTGAGTAGTAAACATTCTGCTACACATCTCACACTTAAATTCTCTCTCAAGACCATGATCTTCAGCCTCATGCTGTATCATCTTCTGGAAGTCATTGAACTTTCTCTCACAGATTGTGCACTTCGGTCTCTTCTTAACATACAAATGGACCATTCGCTCATGCACTTTCATCTTGATTCGAGTATCAAAAACTTTTGGACAAAAGCCACATTGGAAGACTCCAGTTTTGTGTCTATACATGTGGGCTTGCAGCATCCTTCTATTGACGAAGCCAGCTTCACAAACCTCACAGATATGGTTACTATAATGAGTATTCATATGTTCGAGTAAGATCTTGAAATTGTTGTATTCGAAGGAGCATTCGACGCAGTGCAGGACGTCCGAATCGAACCGGAATGGAACGATGTGATTCCCAATGTCAGTGTGGAAGAATTTCTGGTGTTCGGACGTGAGATGGTCAATCAGTCCTTGGAGTTCGTTAAACGGTTTCATGCACATTTCGCAGCGGAGACCCGTGATGTCCAGCTTGACGATATAGTTAAGCATTGTGTAGTTGTTCATATATGTGGAGATGTTTTCTTCGTTGTGTTGCTCGATTGTGTGCTTTTTGAGATCCCTGGGGGCTGAGTAGACTTCAGTACAGAAGCAGCAGTTGTACCCGAGGCTCCCGTATCTTCCCATCGGCGTGGCGTTGGTAGAAAGGAGGATGGTTCGGATATTCTCTCTGTGTTTATCGACTTCGTTGAGCGTGGACACTTCAGCCTCGTCTTCGGAAGTGAAAAATGAAGACATGTCGACCTCAATCTCGATCAGTATGGATTCTGGATCGGTACCTACGAAAAAAGCGATTGTTTAATGTTTGATCACATCGCATACAAGTGAGGGTAGTTGGATATTCGGAAATAATGTTGCCAATGAAAAAACTTAAATAAATACATACTACTTCTCATTGATGAAAGCGATGAAGCTGACATTTTTGATGTTTTCTTAGCAGATTAGATCATACTAACTTCTGGATATAATCACTTGCTGGAGATTTGTGTCACAACAACTGTTTTTTTAGATGATGTTCTTCATCAAGTTTATTTTAGAACTGTTATGTAACTTAAGCAACGTTTTCTAGAAGATCGGTGGCCGCCACGTTCTGTCCACAATTTACTGGCGAATGACGTCACTGAAACGTTATTTACGAAAGTATAGTCGCCAGCACATCAAGCTACTACAATCTGTCAAATTTCTTTAAAAGATTTTCAACTTCATCGCTAAGCCATTAGGTTCAAGGTTGATTGGGAAACTTTTACAGTTTCGGGTATTTTGATGTGCTGGCGTCTGCACGTTAGTAGTATGTGTGTGTGTTATCCTAGAGAGCGTTTTCGACACCGTAAAGTCGAACCCCGCCATCATTTTCATGGCAGCCGTCACTGCGGCCGTTGTATGGCGCCCATCGCTCTACTAGGAAGCCGTAGCTTTACAGAGACCGACTGACTTAATGTAATAATATCGGAAGCTATTGATTTACGGTGGGTATGTAAAATTGAAGTGTCAGATCCTATCCTATTAATATTATAAACGTGAAAGTTTGTATGGATTGATGGATGGCTGGATGGATGAATGTTTGTTACTCTTTCACGCAAAAACTACTGAGCGGATTTAGATGAAATTTGGCACACAGATGGTTTATAACCGGGATTAACATTTAGAAAACTTTTTATCCCGATATTCCCACGGGGTCGAAACTTATGCGGGTGAAACCGCGGGGTGTAGCTAGTAGATTATAATAATTAAAATTATCAGAGTACAGGCTGGCATGAAGTTGAAATAAATGAAACACAGATGCAACCAATCATGCAGTTACATTTATTAAAATATCAAAGTATAATACTAACATAAAACTACTACAATTAACTCGACTACAAATTAGACAGTTCCTAAAAGTACGATTCCGAAGGCAACCGTAACCGCAAACCGCAGCGACAAAGCCGCCCAGTAGCAATTATAGTATAGAGGCATGAGGAACAGGGTGTAAAGTTCACTAATCCTCCGTAGAGAAGGGAGGACTCTCCGATCAGACCGTTGCTGTGTCTGTACTGTCCGACGATTCTCTTGGAAGTCGCGACGCCCCCGTTAGGGGTTGCGTGGCGAGCGACACCACGGCTTTAGCCATGGCCGCAGATTGCCATACGGTGGCCCGCTAATACGGGCCCCTCTCTTTGTTTGCTACAATGTCTGTGGGTAACATTGAGCGCGCGATAGCTACGCGCGCCCATGTGAGCGATTGCATGTTGTTTTTCTGTCGCGCGCCGCGACGCTGACGTACAGCGCCGCTTGCTTCACGACGCCTCGGCGGTCTGTCCCCGCCAGGTGAGACCCCTAATTACCTGAGGAAGGCCCGGCGGAGGACCGTCCGACGATTGAGGTCGGGACGTTGTATATATGCTTAACGCGCGGTAAACTCTGCTTACGCGATGCAGGATTTTGCGTGACGTCAGTATGATGCGTGCTTCGCATGCGGCAATAATAATAATAATTTATTTAATAAAAACGTTTACAAAAGGTGTACAATTAGCCAAGATTGGCAATGTAGATGCCGCCTCAATAACACGAATGATTTTTATGTTACTCTATGTCTTGTCACTGCGGTCTGTCATAGCAATTGGGCAGTATTGCAACTACGATACCTTAACAAATGAAAAAAAATCTGCTGAAAATCACCTAGCCCTAAATGACGCCGGAGTAAAGGTAAGAATTCTCTTCGAAATCACAGACATAACACGGCAAAAATCGTTGCATCATCATTTTAGAATCATAATGTCTTTAAGCTGTCACTTTTATTATTGATGTGAAAACTTCTTTATGCGCACTTTGCGCTCTATCTGAACATTTTACAAAACTGAACCGTCACGCGCGAGTCGGTGACGCTGAATCGGGTATACTCGGCTACAGTCAATCATTGACGCTGAATCGCGTATACTAGCTGCTGATAAGTTTTATCTTCTATCGTGTGATCTAATCACACCTTTTTTTCTATTTTACTGTAATTAAGTGATTAGATGCCTAATTTAAACTTACTAATTTAGTATCTAAGCAATATTCTTAAAAAAAACACAAGGAAATATATTAAATTGGCCAGTAAATCAAACCAAATGGACCGCTTTCTTATGTTCAAGCATTTTGCTACGAATAACGAATCCAGAATCGCAGAAACCACAAATATAGTTCCTGTAGTGGTCAGACATGTGATCCTGGATATCGCTGAAGACTCCTATATCGGCTGCACAAACCCCGCACAGAAGTTTCCGACCATCAAACTTGAACGGAACCATCTGATTCTTTATCTGCTTATGAATCAACTCATCGTGAACAGTCTTCAAATGGTCCATCAACTGCTCCAATCCCTCCACAGCCTGATCACAGATCTTACATTTCAAACCAGTAATGTCCAAATAAACAATATGTCTGGACAGAGATCTGGCGTTAAAGAACTCTGGTCTATCATTAACATGGATTTGGATGGAATGAGTTCTCAATTCCGTCGGATTTTCGAATTGGTCGAGGCAGTAACTGCAGGCAAACCTCGTGCCTACTCGACAACGGACGGGAGAAGCGTTGGAGCATTTCAGGACCGTCTTAATGTTGTCAAACTGCCAGTCAAGTTCCGTTAATCGCCTCTCTTCGGCTGTTTTTTTTTGCTGCTCGCGGACCCAAGGTATGGTATGCTTCTTGCCTACCGGTCGGATGGAGACGAAAGAAGAAAAGTTGAGTTTCCTGTCCAAAGTGATGCCTTTCTCTTCATCTTCGAAGATTATTGGAGAATCACGAATAGTCCTGGAGCGAAGACCTGGAAATAACGAGTAGATATTATGTTTTAGAGATAATGAAATGAATAAGTAAAATATTTTAGTATTTGATACCCACTTGATGTTGGTGTCGTTGAGTTGGTAATTAGTTCCAGTGGCCCGTTATTTTTTTAATTCATATTATTGTTAATTTTAAGCATGCATACTGAAGATCTGTGGTACGTTTAAAAGTAATATAGCATAGTTTCAATGGCCTACGCCATTCAAAGGCACTTATAGACGTTTAAATTTACAAAAAAATAGAATTGATTTTAGGCACCCCTTCCAAAAGGTAGTTTCGCATGGAGAAGGATGTTTAACCAAGTCCATAGTTACACTATTTTGTATAAATTTATTATAATTATAATACGTAGACCATGTACCTAAATAAAACAACCGGGATTTTCTCGGGAAAACGGGATTTTTTGGAAAAATTACAAACTCTGTACATATTGAGCATAGTAATTTATATATTAGATATAATAGATTTTCAACTTTCTCGCTAAAGCATTAAGGTTCCAGGTTGATTGGGAAAATGTGACAGTTTAGGGTAGCTTGACCTTCTGGCGTCTGTATATTCCTACACTTGACATTTGAATGAATAATTTATGAATAATTGTGAAATATTTTTTTTCGATATTTCAATTAATTTGAAAATTACAGAAAACACCTCTGTTATTTCATAGTTTTATTTTGATTATTATTATGTAGTTTTAAGTTGATTAATCTGTCAGCAGTCTCACTACTGTCTGTTCTTGTTAAACTGAATATGGCATGCCACAAGTAATTCAATCGCAGATCGCACCCTGTAAATTAGGTTTACACGATTAAACTTATACTTATGCAAATAATGTATCGACCTAAGTATTATAACGCAACGTGTCTCTGTCTGGCTAAGCGCACTTTTATATACAAAAGCGAATATTTAAGTTTATTTAGACGGTGAACTGTGCGATCAGTAGAATCTGCGGCATTGTAGCTTTGAGCAAGCTAATGTCTAACACTGGAAATTGAAATAAGTAATATTCTGAAGATAAAGGCCTACAAGATTGGAATTCTAGTGAAAATCACGAATGTATCCACCTTTTTTTTTTTTTTTGGATGGAAAATCATCAAATGACCTACCGCTCTGGGTGGAGCGGAAGGGAGTGTCAGACTCTTACTGACTAAAACCCACCCGTGTTCCTTCCTTAGCCCTTTCTGTTCCAGGGCAGCGGTAACCCTTTCGGACGATCCCGCTACCCTGACAGGCTTCGGCCCTGTCGGGCCCCTTCGTCTGCTGACATCTCTTTGAGGCGCGCGTGGTACACATACGCGCCGTCCGGCACGGGCCTGGTCCTGATCGGACGGTGAGCTACCCATTACTCTCCGCCCGCAGGCCCGCACCTACGGTGGCCGGGAGTCGTCCCGTGGCTCCCGACGCCCGGAGCGTCTCCCGCGGCGGCTGAGGTGTTCTCCCTCAGCCTTCCCGCCACCTCCTTCGCTAGCATGACTGCTTCGCAGAAGGAGGTGACTGCCTCCCACCTCGCCCCGGACCATGGCTTGAACCAGGGCCGGACGCGAGAGGTCGCCGCCGTTGCCAATGGCCTCTACGAGGACACGGCGGTGCTCCGCCCAGGCAGGGCAGACATCCACCGTATGCTCCACTGTGTCCTCTGGGCGATCATCGCAGTGGTGACAACCGGGCGTCTCCTCCCGCCTGTTGATGTGCAGGAACCTCCCCCTAAGACCCCCTCCCCTCCCCTATCCCCTAAGATCTAAATCTAGTAGCGCGGTAAACTCTGCTTGCGCGATGCATGATTTTGCATGACGTCAGTGTGATACGTAGTTCGCATGTGGTGGTGTAGATGTCGCTACAAGGTAATGGAGTATCGAGTTTCGTAATTCAAATGTGAAAAAAAAAACAAAAGCATAATTATGAATTTATTTTAATGCCAACCTAAAAACAACATACAGTTCTACAAGGAACTTTTGGCGCTTTGATGACATTGACTGGGGGACGCTGTTGAGATATTGTAAAACAAGATGGCGACGTTAGTTACGATTTTAACCACTCACCAAAAGATCCTTGTCCAACTATATTTACTATTACAGTAAAAACTTAACTACACTAAAACCTACTCCCCATGTTTCGCTTTCATATGATTTTTCAACGTACGTTTCTGCACAAACGCTAGACTACACACAGTGCATGCAAATCGACGATCGTCAGCGTGCGAACGAAGATGCTGTCGCAACGACTTTTTAGTCGCATAGTGCTTCGTACACACATGACATTGGAATTTCTTAATTCCTGTATGTACCCTCATATGTTCTACTAGGAGATGCTTTAGGAAAAACTGCATATTGCAGACAGTACAGACATGTTGTCTTTCCATCAAATGATCTTTCTTCACGTGTCGTGCTAATGATCGCCTGTTGGTAAATATTCGTTCGCAAGCAGAACATTTCAAGGATATTGGAGGAGCTCCGTGTTTCTGGACCATGTGATGCATTTTCGTCCAATAATCTTTGAATTTTTCATCACAAACTTTGCATTTATTTCTCTTTTTAAGGCCCAAGTGCATCCTCTGTTCGTGGTCCCTTCTCTTTTGATCACAAATGAATGTTTTATCACATTGACTGCATTTAAATTCTCCTTTCGCGTGTCTTCTCTTGTGGCAGATTAGTAACCGGCGTGTGATGAAGCCTGCAGTGCAGATTTCACAAATATGGTTCCTGAAATGATGATGCATGTGCTCTTGTAATATTTTAAACGTTGAGTATTCCCCTCCACATACAGCGCAACGGAATTCCTCAGTGTCGAATTTGAAAGGAATAATTTCGCTCATGTCTGTGGTGATCTTTTTCTTGTGTTCAGTTTTTAAATGTGCGGTCAACTCATCTAATTTTGAAAGGCTTCTCTGGCAAATTTTGCATTTCAAATCAGTTATGTCAACTTTGATAAGGTATTCAAAAGATTTCGGCATTCTTAAAGCTAGTATATCGGAGTGTTCTTCTGCAGAATGTGCCTTTAAGTGCTTCGGGTCTTCAAATTTCTTGGGGCAGAAGTTACAGCAGTATCCATTGCTATCTTTATTTCTAATTAAACTTGCATTAGAATATAGAAGTATTGTTTTTAAATCGTCAGATCTTCTCGTTGTTTCCTTGCGTGATTTTTCAGGGTTTGATTCAGTTTTCACTATAGGTTGCCCTGTAGTTAAATTATCTTCTTTTAATGGTGTGTTCCGTTGTTCACCTATGAACAAATAAATGCTATCAATTCACTCAGTATTATGAGTTAAATTCTTGAGATAATGCGTCGGTTAGCGCTACTAACGTTGATGAAATTATAGTTGAGGTGCGTCATGAAATTGTACGTTGAAAGATCACATGAGAGCGGAAAATCTTCTTAAATAAAAATCAACATTAAATTTCATAACACGTTGACTGCTAGACAACAGACACGATAGAAAATCTATTGCTGGCAGCCACCGGTAACCGCGGTGGCAGTCAATGCCTTAAATGAAATCAGAGACGAATTTCCTGTCTTAATTAAACAACGCGAGCGATGTTCAGTTTCGCTTGCCAATAAAAAGCTAAAATGAGCCGTTGGGATTAGGGATATTCTCACCTAAAAATTAATATGATATAACAATGATGTACATAAAATCTATATTGCGACTACTAAAAAACATTAACTCTACAGAATGTCTACGATTGCTACACTTCTTCTCCATGTTTCGAGCGCATGTGACTCCGCCAGCTACACTTTTGGACGAACGCTTGGCCACAGTGAGTGCAAGCGAATCTTCTGTCATTTGCATGGATCCTCATATGCTCTCTTAGCGTATTCTTCCTTCCATAAGCCTTTAAGCAAACTTCGCATCTGAACTGCCTCAGCCCCGTGTGCTTGGCCATGTGTTTTTGCAAACCACTCTTTCCAAAGAATCTCATGTCACATTCGCCACACTTGTGCCTTCTCTCCAAAAGGTGATCTTTCTTCGTGTGCCGTGATAAAGACCGTTGGTTGCTAAAAGTTCGCTCACAAGCGGTACATTTAAGAACGACAGGGGGCATTCCATGCTCTTTTACCATATGATCCATCTTTTTCCAGTAATCGACGAATCTTTCCGCGCAGTAATTGCATTTATTCCTCTTGCTCTGTCCTAGATGTGTTCGTTTAATGTGTTCCCGTATTTTAATTTGGTTTGTAAAAGTTTTATCGCATTGATCACATTTATACTCTCCGCTATCATGCCGTTTGACGTGGCTAACTAGGAGTCTGTCAGTCACAAACCCTGCTCCACATATTTCACAAATATAATTACCAAAATGTGAATTCATGTGTTCTTGTAAAAGTTTGAATGAACTGAATTCTGTGGAGCACATGACACATTTTAGTTCGGGCGAGTCGAATCTGAACGGCACGATTTGGCTTTTAGCGTCTAGATACATCGACTTGTTGTGTTCGTCCTTCAGATGTGCTACGAGGTCGTCCAAATGTTTGACGTCTTTGTCACAAAGAGCACAATTCAAGTACGTTATATCTAGCTTTATGACATGATCAAATAGCTTAGCAGTCATGTACTTTATCAGTTTGTCATTGTTATGTTCTTCTAGAAAGTGCTTCTTGAGAGCAGTCGGCTCAAGAAACTGTTTTGGACAGAACGAACAGCCATATCCATGACCATCTTTACATCTTATTGGGTTTGCGTTAGAGTTGAGCAATATATTTTTTAGATTCATTTTGTTCTTCACAGTTTCTGATATTGAGCCTTTTAGGATGGCTTTTGGGTCTCTCGTTGTTAGTTTTGAGATGAACTTCAATTCAACGGTTGCTTTTGTCGGTTTTTCTATTTTGATTATCCTAGTTCCCCGTCCGTGACCTACAAAGAGAAATTTTACATTATTGTATTATACTAATGCTCTGTTTTAAGCTTTAACACAGCATGGCTGGTTTAATTATAACCTTTTTTTTTTGTTATCTTCCACATTCTAGTTATATATTCCATCACTATGTTAATAAGTTTTCTTTATAAACTTTAGCATAAAATGCAGAAAAAAAAACGTCGGTATAAACTGACAACAGTCCACTTCAATCCAACGATACTTCACTAAAAGAACAAAGTCACTTTTGAAAAAGAATATAAATATGTGTTTCTACCATTAGTAAGTGAAACAACTGGCAACTTTTAAGCTCTTTAATTACACAAATACAGATAATTCAAACAATCTCCCCATGCTTAGATTTCATATGACATTTCAAACTGGATTTCTGAACGAAAGCTTGTCCACAACGTTCGCATTTAAAACGCTTATCATCGTTATGAATCCTCATATGTTCTTTTAAGATCCTCGACTGTCCATAAGACTTGAAACAAATTTCACATTTATAAGGCCTCTCTCCTGAATGCTTGCTCATATGATTTCTAAGCTCACTCGGAGTGAAAAATGTCTTCTCACACACTTCACAAGCGTGTGGTCTTACCATCAAATGGTCTCTTTTAACGTGCACGGCTAATTGTTTCCGGTGTTCAAATTCTTTATCACACGCTTGGCATTTCGACTTTTGTTGACTCTGTCCATGAACAGATATCAGATGAGCTTCCTTCTTCCTATAATCGTTGAATCTTTCCTTACAGTACCCACATTTGTGACGAACAATTTTGGTATGCTTAGTCTTCACATGCAGGTTTCTCTGAGCCAAAGTTTCGAACTTCATCGAACAAGATGAACAGTTGAAGTTTTCAGTTTTGTGTATCGCTTTATGGAGCTTAAGCCTACAGTAGTTGACGTACCCGGCATCACAGATATCACATATATAGTTCCTATAGTGCATATTCATATGTATCACTAATAATTTGAATTTGTGGAAAACATTTTTGCAAATGAAACATTCGAGAGCCTTTGTGTTAAACTTAAAAGGGACTATGTGATTGTTGATGTCAGTATGTATATTTTTCTTGTGTTCATTCTTCAAGTGATCCATTAACTCTTCAGTAGTGTCGATACTTTTATTACATATCTTGCACTGCAAATCAGTGATGTCTAATTTGATGATGTAATTGTACATGCTCATGTTTTTTATGAAGTAGGCTTTGGTAACGTTCTCATGGGCTTGCAGGGTGTGTCTCTTGAGATCTGCCGGCTCTAAGTATTGGTCTTCACAGTGACAACACATGTAACCCATATCTCCCCATAGCTTTATTGGTGTAGCGTTGGACCAACGCATTATTTCTATAATATTCGTTTTATGCTTGTTAATTTCAGCACTATATCCTTTAGACACTATAGGAGGTTTGGACGATCCTGCTGCTTTAGGGTTCGCCACACTCATACCAGCGATTTTCAGTGGTGTAATTTGTCCTTTCTTGGCTTCAGCTGGTTGGTCGACTTCTATTTTAATTGCGACTGTAACTGCTTGAGGTTGACCTATAAAGAAAAGTACGACTTTATTTGATACATTCATTCTATCGCCAAGTATTTCGTTCAAGTTGGTTTAGTTTCTAATAAGGGAGCTAAGTCTGTCAACAAACTGTTTTGTAGTTTGGAAGAGGTAATATGCACCTATTGTTAAACATTATGAATACAGAGTTTTTCATTTCACTTCTTTTGTTAAATGTATAAATGTTTATGAATATTTAATTGATAACTTTTAGGTTCATCATAATTCTCCATCATCCTAATGTATTTTTGGTTGGCGCAACATGCAAATGCAGACATTAATTTTACATTATGTGATAACTTAAACACTGATTTACTAATTTTAAAATTTTAGGAAAATCGTCTACTGCTATTTTTTATTTGTAAAAATATGAATACCGTAGATCGAATAGGTAATTAATTTATCTGTCACTGCTTTATTTTTAATTCTTTGTACCTTTTACCTTTATTCTTTATAGAGGTTATTAAAAATATAAACCAACCAAACCTATTCAAAAGAGTACATAAGAAGTTACTTACTGAAAAATGTATTATATTTTAATTTTGTTATGCTTTTTTTCTGTCTTAATTGTGTTATATATTTCAAGTGGCTATAATCTATATTTTATTTTGTACGCCAATGGTGGCAAATCATGTTGAAACTCAGAGATTTTCACTTTTACATCCACATTTGCATGTAAACATAATTATGTATAATGTTACACATGTTTACAAATAAATATATCTTTATCTCTTTATCTTTACCCATTACGTTTCGTAACGTACGTTTATTATGTTACTGTTACTGTGAGCCTGCATTATCCCACTGCTGGGCAAAGGCCTCTCCCCATGACTTCCAGCTCTTTCGATCCAGGGCTAAAGTAGACCACGGGTCCCATTGTAGTACCACGTAATATTAGGTAAGTGTGATTTATGCCAAAAGGATTTGCAAATAGTACATTACGATACGTGTGACTTAAGTAGTCCATTATACGGCTAATTTCACGCCGTGCATTGATATACTACTTAGGTCACGTATACTATTTTATAGCTCGTGTGACCTAAACCCGCACTAAAGTTACGCTTTTCTTTGTAAAAATGGACTATTTAAGTCAACAGAAAAGCGTGACTTAAGTGCTGATTTAGGTCACACAGTGCTATAAATAATAATAGTATACCCTACCTAACCTACTACATGGGAATTGATAATATTATTAGGAGAACGAACACCTACTGTCACTAATTACGACTTAAAATGATAAATGATTTTATTTTGTAAGTAGGTTTGTACAAACACTTTTACACATCAATCATATTTTAAAAACTAGATGAGGTCGGCGTTTCCTATCTGACTAGTCTGAGAAGAAAGGCCGAAACAAACTCAGAGGTCACAGTTTCTTTTAAAGTCCAGACATTATCTTGGTCAGGTCATATGAAGACCATGTAGATCAGAGAAAAGAATCAGGAAGCTTGCATGTTCAGTAACTAAATAAAACCTCAAGTTCCTAAAGTTATTTATTAAACCAAAACATATTATTAAGCATATTAATTAAAACTGCTAGGACTTACGTATAATTTGTTTATTTCCTATGCCTATGCATTCGCAAAATAATGTTAAACAATTTCTGCATGTTTGGTTCTCATATGTCCTCTCCAAGTACATTTCTGCGTAAATTTCTGCGCACACTTTTCACATTTGAACCTCTTCTCCTCAGAATGTGTCTGCATGTGAGCATTCAGTGTCTTCTTCCTTCCATATTTCTTGAGACATACTGAGCACTGAAATTCTTTCAACCCTGTATGCTTGACCATATGACTTTTTAACCCTGTCGTGGAATAAAACGACATGTCACACTCCTTACATTTGTGTGGCCTCTCCATTAGATGGTCTCTTTTAATGTGTATGGTAAGTTTCTTCCTATTGGGAAATACTTTGTTGCAAGCTTGACATACACTTTTCAATGATACCACACCATGTTCAGTAGTTACATGAGCTTCCTTTTGTCCATGATCTTTAAAAGTTTCCTGACAATAACCACATTTATAAGTAGCATCGACGTGAGTGTGGGATGTTCTTTCGTGCATTCTTTTTTTTACTAGAGTAGGATAGAACTTCGGACAGTAGTCACAAACAAATGCCCCTGTTTTGTGATTAACTAAATGTTGGGTTAATGAGTTACGGTTGGCGAATCCGGTGTCACAAACGGTGCAAATATAATTCCTATAGTGAATATGCATATGTCTAACAAGGGTCCTGAACTTGCTAAAAGTGTTCGAGCAAATATTGCATATGAGCAAATCGTTGCCGAATTTGAAAGGAAAGATATGGTTTATATGAGCCTTGTCGATTTTATTCTCATGTACGTTTTGAAGATGGTCTATAAAGTTATCTAGAGTATCCATATTACTGTCGCAAAGCTTGCATTTCAATGAAGTTATATCTAATTTGACAATATATTCGGACATGTTCATGTTTTTCATAAAGTTTGCTTCCGAGATATTTTTGTGGTTCTCTAGAGTATGTTTCTTAAGATCTCCAGGGTGTTCGAACTGGTCAGGACAGTAGCAGCACGTGTATCCGATCCCTCCGTACCGTCTTACAGGCGTTGAGTTAGAATTGAGAAGGATTTCTTTAATGTTACTTCGATGTTTTAAAAGTTCGGTTCTTGGTGCTGTTTTTAGTTCTTTTACACCTATATTGTCCGTAAGTTCTTTGCTGTTCGTTTCTTTTTCCTCAACAGTTCTTTGTTGACCACCTACAAAGAAAAGGATAAATCATTCATGTGATAAATTAGGGTGTTCGGTTATTTGGTTAAAATATGTTGCAAGGTAAAATGCTGAAAGTAATAATGATAAATATTGTGGCTGATCATGTGCACGGCCATCTTTAAACCGTTGGGCCCGGCTGTCATTCGTGGGTCTTTGACAATTGTTACAGTCGATCGATTCTGGAAAAAACTCACCGTGAAAACTTAGATGAAGTGAGCTTAGAGTGACCTGTCAATAGTGACAATCCCTAGCATTAGTTGGAATGACAGCTAACTCCACGCTCACTTCACCGTGAGATGGTTACAGAATCGCACTGCTGGTCCGTAAGCCCGAAGTCTGACAACCAGCACCCTAATTGCGTAACACACTTTCAATTACAATCCGAGGGTTTTGAAAGAAATTCCTTATCCATTGCTTTATAGGTTATATACAATGTGTAACCGAATTAATGCACATTATGAAAGTAGTTTGTTCAGAATCCTTTAGTGAATCGATTTCTGTAATTTTTAACATAGATAATATTCTATCCCAAAAATAATTAAAACTACGTAAATTACTATCACACTTCCGCTGTACAGTCAAAACAAATCAAAATGGATGAAATACCCACTAAGCTAGACCCTTATACGACTGCGACTGTGTGCATGCGTAGATTTGTAATGTTACCATAATTTTCTCCCACAATCAGCATAACTAATTGGTTAAAAAACAATGTTTTTTACGTAACAATAAAAAATCAGGGTATGTATTATGATTAAAACATAATATTCTAATTGGGGTGTCTGGTGGTGTGCGTTAATTCCGGGACATGTTGTATAGGAAAAATTAGTTTGTTCAACAACGTAAGTAACGCAATGGACGTGCCTGAACTGTCGAAATGAAAGGAATTACGGTCAATTGTCATTTTGTGTGGGCTAAGCAATCACCCCGTAGTTTTACCAAAGGGTATCGTGTTACCCAGTAATTAGGTGTTGTGGAGGTCAGATAAACAGTCGCTCCATGTAAAATACTGATATTTAGCTGCATCTAGTTAGACTGGGAGCCGATCAGAACATAACTTCGAAAAGGCTAGAAGACAATGATCATCTTTTGAAACATACAATTGAGTTTGCTCGTCCTGCTTATGTACCAGTTCCTAATATTATAAATGATACCGGATAAATAATGATTCGACAGATTAGGTACTTCGATGTTATTGGTTTTGTTTCCGCACTTAGTCCACCAAGTGGACCATGGTGCGTGGAGTTTTCAAATGATCGAAGACGCGAATAAACTTTAGCTTTAAATAATTACTTTGAATATAAATTTCTAGATTTTGTTTTATTTACCTATCACATTAGGATCATTCTAAAATAGGTAATTGAAATGAAACAGCATTTTTAATTTATTAATATATTTTGCACAAATTTAAACAGAATTATGCTACTTCAATAATAACTAGTTACAAGTATATATTTCTCGACACATACATAACATACAGTACGATAGAGATGCATTATGTACTGCAGAGAAAATGCAGCTTTAAATGGGGAAATATTTAACTGATCCTCAAAAAACTTATAAACAATGAGGACTTAAAAAAATTAACGAACCTCTAATCACTTTTTGCGCCTCTAGTGATGCACACTTTTAATAATTGCAGTAACTAAGCTAGGGCGCCCTGACCTAGTTTGGTTAGGCTAGAACTGTGACCAACCGCACGACATCCAAGTTAGTCCCAGTTACTTGGCTATTTTTAGTATTTAGGTACCGGACCCCAAAATAGTAATTATTTGGAAACATCATAACAAGTTACAGTGTTAGCTTGTAAAAATAGTACTTAATTAATCAAAAGTAAATTCATTCTTCCTTTTTAAAAAAATACACAAGTCATAAGTACGTGTAGGTCAAATATTATTATTAAAAGCCTGTGAAGTCCCACGGCTGGGCAAAAGCCTTTCCTACTCTCTTTCCACTTAACTCTGTTTAAAGCTACTAAGGACCAGAAGGTCAATTCTCGTAACTTAAAACGTTCAAAATCTAGTCGCAGTCTCATCTCAGCGACAAACAAATGTCAAAAACTTGTCAAAATGTAGGGAAATTCGAAGTTTTTTTGACAGATTGAGACTGAGACCAGACTGTGAACGGTCTTAAGATTACGAGAATTGCCCCTCTGACTGTGAACGTTCTTAAAATTACGAGAATTGCTCCTTAGTTCTCGTTGAAGGAGTAGGTCAAATGTAACGGTTCTAAAAATACACTAAACGGAACCGTGAGTCACTTGTTCTTGCCCTTTTGTTATGATTTTTTTAAACTGGACTACATTTGGGAACCTTCTGGTTTCGGAGATATTGAAGGTCAAAGTCCAATTTTTATTGGGAAAACAAGTTTTAAGTGTTACAACTTAACTTTAAATGCTCCCACGCTCCCTGTAGCGATGCATGCACCCATAACCACAACGTTTTGTGTGCGTTACATATCGCAATATCGTAAACAGCGAATTTTCACACTAAAAATAAACATCGTTTCCCGACAATAATTTTTGCACAAAGTTACTTAGTTTGATGTTCAGAATGCGCAGATAACGGCTTCAGTTTCTATATTATAACTACCTACGTCTTGGTAGGTACAGTCGGGCCATCGAGAGAATGCGTTCCTGAAACCTGTCAGTGCGACATTTCTAGTAACTAATAAAGATCAAATTGGCAAAACACGTATTCATTTGTATAAAACTGACGGGTGTCAAGAACGCATTCTCTCGTCGGACGGAGTGCAGTTAGTATATTTTCTTTATTTACAAGGTATAAGTACTTAAATAACCTGATTTTTCTAAGGACAACAAACTGGTTGAGCTATTGGGTAAGGTACTTGTAAAAAAGAATCCCATTCTCAACCCAGCCTTCTTCCCGTAATACCACTTTCAGTGACCACCTACTGGGCTCAAACTATATAAAAAAAAACTAGGAAGAGACCGTTGACACGAAAAGAAGAAGCCTTCTAACTAAACAGCATTATTTAAAAGATTTCTCACAAATCCTAAAACAACACTAGACGTTAAGTTAAGACGTTCTTACGACTTAACATTAATTTGAGCAGGAAACGGAGAAACGTGTAAAGTTTGACGGGCTGGCCATGTTTGTTGAAAGACCGATGCCTGGTGGAGCAGACGAGTCCTGGGGGTCTACTACGAAGTGCAAAGTGCGAATATTCGGTTCGGACCGACACATGGCCGAACCGAATATTATTGAAAAATGCGAAAAAAGTTCGGATCGGCTCAGTTGGGTCGGGACCATAGTCAATATTCGAAAGAGTGTAGGAGTGTAGGATCGGAACCGACCGAACCAAATAGTAACTTCGTAGCAGGAAACGGCCGAACATTCGGCCGATACTACTTCGGAGTAGACCCCCTGGAGTGGATACCGCGTATCGGCAAGCGTAGCGGGGTTTGCCCCCCAGTTAAACGGACCGAGGAAAGTGGGTGGGACGGACAGGATGCGGAAGGCGAGGATGGTGTTGTGGCGCAGACTGGGAGAGGCCTATGTCCAGCAGTGGATTGCGATAGGCTGAGTTTTATAACGGGTGTTGTTAATTTTGTTATTTTATCAAGTACCCGGTACTTGTTGACAGGCCTAAGCTGTCCTCCCATACCTAATGTAATTTGAAAAAATTGTAAAATTATTTTTAAAAGAGTAACCGTAGAGTTTCTTGTCGGCTCTTCTCCATAGGAAACGACCAATTGGAACCGTGCACTGACGGATGAGCTTCTGACGTTTCATAAGTCCCCAAGTTGGCTTATGTGAAATAAAATATTTTGTTTTAGAAAACAAAACGTATATTTTTTACTTACAGATAAAAACAAGAAACTGATGGATGAACAGTTTCAGTTCAGTATTAAGTTAGATAGTCAGTATAGATAGAATATTAACTTTCATACTATGTAGAACAAGAATCTTCGTGCTTTGCCCTCATATGCCATGTCAAGCTAGGTTTTTGCACAAACGCCTGATCACATATTGTACATTTAAAACGCTTATCATTGTTATGAATCCTCATATGCTGATTTAGAGTGGATTTCTTAGCAAAATACTTCGAACAGACTACACATTTGAAATCTTTAGCCCCTGTATGTATCAACATATGTCTCTTTAGGTCGCCACCCCTGAAAAACGCTTTATTGCACTCGAAACATTTGTGCCTTTTTTCCATCAGATGGAAGCGTCTGACATGTGCGTTAAGAAAACTATTGGAAGGAAAGATCCTGTCACACGCGGTGCAGTTATGTTTTCGTGGAGCAACGCCATGAACCGTAGAAAGATGAAACTCATTCGTAATATAATCCTTAAAACCTTCATTGCAGAAATGGCATTTATTTAATTTGCCAGGTTTCTTATGACTGCCCATCTCGTGATTTCTTCTCTTGAACACGTTGTCAAATTCAAAGGGACAATGTCGGCAGACAAAGATTCCTTTCGTGTGAGTAACGCTATGTCTGGATAATGATATGTGATTGATGAATCCAGCATCACACTCGTTACAAACGAAGTGACGGTAGTGCTTGTGCATATGCTCGTGTAATGCGCTGAACGTGGCGAAAATGACGTCACTAGTACATTGGCAGCATTTCAGTTCCTTTGCATTGAACTTGAAAGGAAATATCTGATTCTGTATATCAGTGTGGAAGTTCTTATTATGTTTCTCTGACAGATGTACGAACAGATCATGGAGAGAGTCTATATTGGCGCTGCAAAGCATGCATTTTAGGTTCGTGATGTCAAGTTTGACTAAGAACCTAGATGGTCCATTAGCTGTAATGTTTCCATGGAACTTTTCTGCATTTTGATGTTCCGTCAAAGTGTGTACTTTCAAATTCATGGGTTCTTGGAAAGCTTCCGTGCAGTAGCAGCACAAATATCCTTTATCTCCATGTTTGAGTATCATCGTGGCGTTAGTAGATTCTAGGATTATTTTCAGATTGTGCAGATGCTTGTGTAGTAGGCGCTTTATGCGTGGTCGAGGCGCTGTCTCTGGATTTATTTTTATTTTCTCTTCCTTATGTACTACAGTTTCTTCAGCTTTCGGTTCTATTTTGATTTCCTTAGCTGTGGCCACTTTTTCTTGTATATCTATAAAGAAAATGATTCAGTTATTGTCACGTTCTTCGCTCATCTATAAATAGTATAAATCAAGGTTACTTTTCGTGTCTCCGTGTGAGCGCATAGTTCTTCTTAACTACACAATAGATTTTGATGTGGTTTTTACCATCATTTAGAGCATTTGAGCCGAAAACCGCGCATAATACATTATTCCATGCTAGTATTATCTATAAAAATGACACCATCGCGGCAAGCCGAGACGAAGATGGTGAGACAAGCTTGACTCCTACCATAAGGACTTGCAGTCACTCGCAAAAGACAGAATTGTGTGGAAAAGGGAGGGAGGCCTTTGTCCTGCACTGGGACAATACATTCAGCCGTGTCCTGCTATGAAGTTACTATTTAGTTCGGTCGGTCCCGATCCTACACTCCTACACTCTTTCAAATATTGACTATGGTCCCGACCCAACTGAGCCGATCCGAACTTTTTTCGCATTTTTCAATAATATTTGGTTCGGCCATGTGTCGGTCCGATCCGAACATTCGCACTTTGCACTTCGGAGTAGACCCCCAGGCTAGTTAGATTAGAATATTATAAATGCGAAAGTAACTCTTCTGTCACCTTTTCGCTCCCTAACATTTCATGACCTGGGTTACGACATAGAATACTTTTTATTCCGGTTGTACGTTCCCGTGGGATGATTCCCGAAATCCATGCGGGCGAAAACTAGTATTTAATAGGACAGAGATCTCGTTATGATATGTCGCCACATCAGTAGTTGGCACCCGTACGATGTAGGAGCAGCTAGTTAGTTAATATTATACATTCTTTTCCCATCAATACAAAAAACCGACATGGCATGTCAGATTAGTAATTTAACAATACGACAATCAGTTTATTTTAGTATGAATTTAAACAAAGACTCACAAGTGCAAATAATAAACAATATCTTTTAACGATGAATGTATTTTCGTGGGTTTGAAGCTTAGTACTTCAGCTACGATTGCCTTTATAATTATCGTTAGGTACACGATAATTACGAAGGAAATCGTAGCTTAATACTGTGATATAAAAATTCTTCGAAACACTCGCGTATATTATGTATGTTAATCCTTTTTACAGAATCATCATCATCATCACCATTTCAGCCCGGAATCCCCACTGAAGGGTAGAGGGCTCCCAGTTCTTAAGCGGTATCCCGGATGTAATCAATCCAGCTGAATGGCGTGCAATTGCAGAGGCCTATGTCCAGCAGTGGACTGCTGTAGGCCGATGATGATGGATGTAAAAAGGGCCCTTTACAAGGTCGAGAGTTACATATTCTTCTTATCACTGCGATTTTTTTGTTCCTACCGGACCATAACAGGGAACCGCCTGGTTATGGAGGCCAAAGTTACAATACTTATTTATGATAGCATCTTTAAAATGTTACAACTAAACTTTAAATACCCCCACGTCCAGATTTTCCTTGTATGCACCCGTAAGACCAGTGTTTTGCGCGCTACAGCAACAGCGGATTTAACTTGTTATTGCTCATTGTTGCTTAATCTTATGTACAGAATGCGTGGACGTGGATTAAGTCTTAGTGATGGATATTTTTTATATCCTGTATACTAAAAAGTAAAATCAAATTCATCGAAAGCAAACGTATGGATAAGTTCTACATATTAACAACAAGGCAGATGGAAGAACACAATATGGAAAGCGTGTTTATTAAGTAGAACAGGCATTTCCATGCTTTGCCTTCATGTGCAAGTTCAAGCTAGGTTTCTGCACAAACGCCTGATCACATATAGTACACTTAAAACGTCTATCATTGTTATGAATTCTCATATGTCGAGACAAAGAAGATTTACTGGCGAAATGCTTTGAACAGACTTCACATTTGAAGTTCTTAGCCCCTGTATGACTCAACTTATGTTTCTTTAAGTGGCTTTCTCTGAAGAACGCTCTGTCGCACTCTGAACATTTGTGAGTTTTCTCCATCAGGTGGAAGCGTCTGACATGTGCGCTAAGAAAACTATTCGAAGGAAAGCTCCTGTCACACGCGGTGCAGTTATATTTCCGTGGAGCAACGCCATGAACCGTAGAAAGATGAAACTCCTTCGTAATATAATCCTTAAAACCTTCATTGCAGAAATGGCATTTATTTAATTTGCCAGGTTTCTTATGACTGCCCATCTCGTGATTTCTTCTCTTGAACACGTTGTCAAATTCAAAGGGACAATGTCGGCAGACAAAGATTCCTTTCGTGTGAGTAACGCTATGTCTGGATAATGATATGTGATTGATGAATCCAGCATCACACTCGTTACAAACGAAGTGACGGTAGTGCTTGTGCATATGCTCGTGTAATGCGCTGAACGTGGCGAAAATGACGTCACTAGTACATTGGCAGCATTTCAGTTCCTTTGCATTGAATTTGAAAGGAAATATCTGATTCTGTATATCAGTGTGGAAGTTCTTATTATGTTTCTCTGACAGATGTACGAACAGATCATGGAGAGAGTCTATATTGGCGCTGCAAAGCATGCATTTTAGGTTCGTGATGTCAAGTTTGACTAAGAACCTAGATGGTCCATTAGCTGTAATGTTTCCATGGAACTTTTCTGCATTTTGATGTTCCGTCAAAGTGTGTACTTTCAAATTCATGGGTTCTTGGAAAGCTTCCGTGCAGTAGCAGCACAAATATCCTTTATCTCCATGTTTGAGTATCATCGTGGCGTTAGTAGATTCTAGGATTATTTTCAGATTGTGCAGATGCTTGTGTAGTAGGCGCTTTATGCGTGGTCGAGGCGCTGTCTCTGGATTTATTTTTATTTTCTCTTCCTTATGTACTACAGTTTCTTCAGCTTTCGGTTCTATTTTGATTTCCTTAGCTGTGGCCACTTTTTCTTGTATATCTATAAAGAAAATGATTCAGTTATTGTCACGTTCTTCGCTCATCTATAAATAGTATAAATCAAGGTTACTTTTCGTGTCTCCGTGTGAGCGCATAGTTCTTCTTAACTACACAATAGATTTTGATGTGGTTTTTACCATCATTTAGAGCATTTGAGCCGAAAACCGCGCATAATACATTATTCCATGCTAGTATTATCTATAAAAATGACACCATCGCGGCAAGCCGAGACGAAGATGGTGAGACAAGCTTGACTCCTACCATAAGGACTTGCAGTCACTCGCAAAAGACAGAATTGTGTGGAAAAGGGAGGGAGGCCTTTGTCCTGCACTGGGACAATACATTCAGCCGTGTCCTGCTATGAAGTTACTATTTAGTTCGGTCGGTCCCGATCCTACACTCCTACACTCTTTCAAATATTGACTATGGTCCCGACCCAACTGAGCCGATCCGAACTTTTTTCGCATTTTTCAATAATATTTGGTTCGGCCATGTGTCGGTCCGATCCGAACATTCGCACTTTGCACTTCGGAGTAGACCCCCAGGCTAGTTAGATTAGAATATTATAAATGCGAAAGTAACTCTTCTGTCACCTTTTCGCTCCCTAACATTTCATGACCTGGGTTACGACATAGAATACTTTTTATTCCGGTTGTACGTTCCCGTGGGATGATTCCCGAAATCCATGCGGGCGAAAACTAGTATTTAATAGGACAGAGATCTCGTTATGATATGTCGCCACATCAGTAGTTGGCACCCGTACGATGTAGGAGCAGCTAGTTAGTTAATATTATACATTCTTTTCCCATCAATACAAAAAACCGACATGGCATGTCAGATTAGTAATTTAACAATACGACAATCAGTTTATTTTAGTATGAATTTAAACAAAGACTCACAAGTGCAAATAATAAACAATATCTTTTAACGATGAATGTATTTTCGTGGGTTTGAAGCTTAGTACTTCAGCTACGATTGCCTTTATAATTATCGTTAGGTACACGATAATTACGAAGGAAATCGTAGCTTAATACTGTGATATAAAAATTCTTCGAAACACTCGCGTATATTATGTATGTTAATCCTTTTTACAGAATCATCATCATCATCACCATTTCAGCCCGGAATCCCCACTGAAGGGTAGAGGGCTCCCAGTTCTTAAGCGGTATCCCGGATGTAATCAATCCAGCTGAATGGCGTGCAATTGCAGAGGCCTATGTCCAGCAGTGGACTGCTGTAGGCCGATGATGATGGATGTAAAAAGGGCCCTTTACAAGGTCGAGAGTTACATATTCTTCTTATCACTGCGATTTTTTTGTTCCTACCGGACCATAACAGGGAACCGCCTGGTTATGGAGGCCAAAGTTACAATACTTATTTATGATAGCATCTTTAAAATGTTACAACTAAACTTTAAATACCCCCACGTCCAGATTTTCCTTGTATGCACCCGTAAGACCAGTGTTTTGCGCGCTACAGCAACAGCGGATTTAACTTGTTATTGCTCATTGTTGCTTAATCTTATGTACAGAATGCGTGGACGTGGATTAAGTCTTAGTGATGGATATTTTTTATATCCTGTATACTAAAAAGTAAAATCAAATTCATCGAAAGCAAACGTATGGATAAGTTCTACATATTAACAACAAGGCAGATGGAAGAACACAATATGGAAAGCGTGTTTATTAAGTAGAACAGGCATTTCCATGCTTTGCCTTCATGTGCAAGTTCAAGCTAGGTTTCTGCACAAACGCCTGATCACATATAGTACACTTAAAACGTCTATCATTGTTATGAATTCTCATATGTCGAGACAAAGAAGATTTACTGGCGAAATGCTTTGAACAGACTTCACATTTGAAGTTCTTAGCCCCTGTATGACTCAACTTATGTTTCTTTAAGTGGCTTTCTCTGAAGAACGCTCTGTCGCACTCTGAACATTTGTGAGTTTTCTCCATCAGGTGGAAGCGTCTGACATGTGCGCTAAGAAAACTATTCGAAGGAAAGCTCCTGTCACACGCGGTGCAGTTATATTTCCGTGGAGCAACGCCATGAACCGTAGAAAGATGAAACTCCTTCGTAATATAATCCTTAAAACCTTCATTGCAGAAATGGCATTTATTTAATTTGCCAGGTTTCTTATGACTGCCCATCTCGTGATTTCTTCTCTTGAACACGTTGTCAAATTCAAAGGGACAATGTCGGCAGACAAAGATTCCTTTCGTGTGAGTAACGCTATGTCTGGATAATGATATGTGATTGATGAATCCAGCATCACACTCGTTACAAACGAAGTGACGGTAGTGCTTGTGCATATGCTCGTGTAATGCGCTGAACGTGGCGAAAATGACGTCACTAGTACATTGGCAGCATTTCAGTTCCTTTGCATTGAATTTGAAAGGAAATATCTGATTCTGTATATCAGTGTGGAAGTTCTTATTATGTTTCTCTGACAGATGTACGAACAGATCATGGAGAGAGTCTATATTGGCGCTGCAAAGCATGCATTTTAGGTTCGTGATGTCAAGTTTGACTAAGAACCTAGATGGTCCATTAGCTGTAATGTTTCCATGGAACTTTTCTGCATTTTGATGTTCCGTCAAAGTGTGTACTTTCAAATTCATGGGTTCTTGGAAAGCTTCCGTGCAGTAGCAGCACAAATATCCTTTATCTCCATGTTTGAGTATCATCGTGGCGTTAGTAGATTCTAGGATTATTTTCAGATTGTGCAGATGCTTGTGTAGTAGGCGCTTTATGCGTGGTCGAGGCGCTGTCTCTGGATTTATTTTTATTTTCTCTTCCTTATGTACTACAGTTTCTTCAGCTTTCGGTTCTATTTTGATTTCCTTAGCTGTGGCCACTTTTTCTTGTATATCTATAAAGAAAATGATTCAGTTATTGTCACGTTCTTCGCTCATCTATAAATAGTATAAATCAAGGTTACTTTTCGTGTCTCCGTGTGAGCGCATAGTTCTTCTTAACTACACAATAGATTTTGATGTGGTTTTTACCATCATTTAGAGCATTTGAGCCGAAAACCGCGCATAATACATTATTCCATGCTAGTATTATCTATAAAAATGACACCATCGCGGCAAGCCGAGACGAAGATGGTGAGACAAGCTTGACTCCTACCATAAGGACTTGCAGTCACTCGCAAAAGACAGAATTGTGTGGAAAAGGGAGGGAGGCCTTTGTCCTGCACTGGGACAATACATTCAGCCGTGTCCTGCTATGAAGTTACTATTTAGTTCGGTCGGTCCCGATCCTACACTCCTACACTCTTTCAAATATTGACTATGGTCCCGACCCAACTGAGCCGATCCGAACTTTTTTCGCATTTTTCAATAATATTTGGTTCGGCCATGTGTCGGTCCGATCCGAACATTCGCACTTTGCACTTCGGAGTAGACCCCCAGGCTAGTTAGATTAGAATATTATAAATGCGAAAGTAACTCTTCTGTCACCTTTTCGCTCCCTAACATTTCATGACCTGGGTTACGACATAGAATACTTTTTATTCCGGTTGTACGTTCCCGTGGGATGATTCCCGAAATCCATGCGGGCGAAAACTAGTATTTAATAGGACAGAGATCTCGTTATGATATGTCGCCACATCAGTAGTTGGCACCCGTACGATGTAGGAGCAGCTAGTTAGTTAATATTATACATTCTTTTCCCATCAATACAAAAAACCGACATGGCATGTCAGATTAGTAATTTAACAATACGACAATCAGTTTATTTTAGTATGAATTTAAACAAAGACTCACAAGTGCAAATAATAAACAATATCTTTTAACGATGAATGTATTTTCGTGGGTTTGAAGCTTAGTACTTCAGCTACGATTGCCTTTATAATTATCGTTAGGTACACGATAATTACGAAGGAAATCGTAGCTTAATACTGTGATATAAAAATTCTTCGAAACACTCGCGTATATTATGTATGTTAATCCTTTTTACAGAATCATCATCATCATCACCATTTCAGCCCGGAATCCCCACTGAAGGGTAGAGGGCTCCCAGTTCTTAAGCGGTATCCCGGATGTAATCAATCCAGCTGAATGGCGTGCAATTGCAGAGGCCTATGTCCAGCAGTGGACTGCTGTAGGCCGATGATGATGGATGTAAAAAGGGCCCTTTACAAGGTCGAGAGTTACATATTCTTCTTATCACTGCGATTTTTTTGTTCCTACCGGACCATAACAGGGAACCGCCTGGTTATGGAGGCCAAAGTTACAATACTTATTTATGATAGCATCTTTAAAATGTTACAACTAAACTTTAAATAACCCCACGTCCAGATTTTCCTTGTATGCACCCGTAAGACCAGTGTTTTGCGCGCTACAGCAACAGCGGATTTAACTTGTTATTGCTCATTGTTGCTTAATCTTATGTACAGAATGCGTGGACGTGGATTAAGTCTTAGTGATGGATATTTTTTATATCCTGTATACTAAAAAGTAAAATCAAATTCATCGAAAGCAAACGTATGGATAAGTTCTACATATTAACAACAAGGCAGATGGAAGAACACAATATGGAAAGCGTGTTTATTAAGTAGAACAGGCATTTCCATGCTTTGCCTTCATGTGCAAGTTCAAGCTAGGTTTCTGCACAAACGCCTGATCACATATAGTACACTTAAAACGTCTATCATTGTTATGAATTCTCATATGTCGAGACAAAGAAGATTTACTGGCGAAATGCTTTGAACAGACTTCACATTTGAAGTTCTTAGCCCCTGTATGACTCAACTTATGTTTCTTTAAGTGGCTTTCTCTGAAGAACGCTCTGTCGCACTCTGAACATTTGTGAGTTTTCTCCATCAGGTGGAAGCGTCTGACATGTGCGCTAAGAAAACTATTCGAAGGAAAGCTCCTGTCACACGCGGTGCAGTTATATTTCCGTGGAGCAACGCCATGAACCGTAGAAAGATGAAACTCCTTCGTAATATAATCCTTAAAACCTTCATTGCAGAAATGGCATTTATTTAATTTGCCAGGTTTCTTATGACTGCCCATCTCGTGATTTCTTCTCTTGAACACGTTGTCAAATTCAAAGGGACAATGTCGGCAGACAAAGATTCCTTTCGTGTGAGTAACGCTATGTCTGGATAATGATATGTGATTGATGAATCCAGCATCACACTCGTTACAAACGAAGTGACGGTAGTGCTTGTGCATATGCTCGTGTAATGCGCTGAACGTGGCGAAAATGACGTCACTAGTACATTGGCAGCATTTCAGTTCCTTTGCATTGAATTTGAAAGGAAATATCTGATTCTGTATATCAGTGTGGAAGTTCTTATTATGTTTCTCTGACAGATGTACGAACAGATCATGGAGAGAGTCTATATTGGCGCTGCAAAGCATGCATTTTAGGTTCGTGATGTCAAGTTTGACTAAGAACCTAGATGGTCCATTAGCTGTAATGTTTCCATGGAACTTTTCTGCATTTTGATGTTCCGTCAAAGTGTGTACTTTCAAATTCATGGGTTCTTGGAAAGCTTCCGTGCAGTAGCAGCACAAATATCCTTTATCTCCATGTTTGAGTATCATCGTGGCGTTAGTAGATTCTAGGATTATTTTCAGATTGTGCAGATGCTTGTGTAGTAGGCGCTTTATGCGTGGTCGAGGCGCTGTCTCTGGATTTATTTTTATTTTCTCTTCCTTATGTACTACAGTTTCTTCAGCTTTCGGTTCTATTTTGATTTCCTTAGCTGTGGCCACTTTTTCTTGTATATCTATAAAGAAAATGATTCAGTTATTGTCACGTTCTTCGCTCATCTATAAATAGTATAAATCAAGGTTACTTTTCGTGTCTCCGTGTGAGCGCATAGTTCTTCTTAACTACACAATAGATTTTGATGTGGTTTTTACCATCATTTAGAGCATTTGAGCCGAAAACCGCGCATAATACATTATTCCATGCTAGTATTATCTATAAAAATGACACCATCGCGGCAAGCCGAGACGAAGATGGTGAGACAAGCTTGACTCCTACCATAAGGACTTGCAGTCACTCGCAAAAGACAGAATTGTGTGGAAAAGGGAGGGAGGCCTTTGTCCTGCACTGGGACAATACATTCAGCCGTGTCCTGCTATGAAGTTACTATTTAGTTCGGTCGGTCCCGATCCTACACTCCTACACTCTTTCAAATATTGACTATGGTCCCGACCCAACTGAGCCGATCCGAACTTTTTTCGCATTTTTCAATAATATTTGGTTCGGCCATGTGTCGGTCCGATCCGAACATTCGCACTTTGCACTTCGGAGTAGACCCCCAGGCTAGTTAGATTAGAATATTATAAATGCGAAAGTAACTCTTCTGTCACCTTTTCGCTCCCTAACATTTCATGACCTGGGTTACGACATAGAATACTTTTTATTCCGGTTGTACGTTCCCGTGGGATGATTCCCGAAATCCATGCGGGCGAAAACTAGTATTTAATAGGACAGAGATCTCGTTATGATATGTCGCCACATCAGTAGTTGGCACCCGTACGATGTAGGAGCAGCTAGTTAGTTAATATTATACATTCTTTTCCCATCAATACAAAAAACCGACATGGCATGTCAGATTAGTAATTTAACAATACGACAATCAGTTTATTTTAGTATGAATTTAAACAAAGACTCACAAGTGCAAATAATAAACAATATCTTTTAACGATGAATGTATTTTCGTGGGTTTGAAGCTTAGTACTTCAGCTACGATTGCCTTTATAATTATCGTTAGGTACACGATAATTACGAAGGAAATCGTAGCTTAATACTGTGATATAAAAATTCTTCGAAACACTCGCGTATATTATGTATGTTAATCCTTTTTACAGAATCATCATCATCATCACCATTTCAGCCCGGAATCCCCACTGAAGGGTAGAGGGCTCCCAGTTCTTAAGCGGTATCCCGGATGTAATCAATCCAGCTGAATGGCGTGCAATTGCAGAGGCCTATGTCCAGCAGTGGACTGCTGTAGGCCGATGATGATGGATGTAAAAAGGGCCCTTTACAAGGTCGAGAGTTACATATTCTTCTTATCACTGCGATTTTTTTGTTCCTACCGGACCATAACAGGGAACCGCCTGGTTATGGAGGCCAAAGTTACAATACTTATTTATGATAGCATCTTTAAAATGTTACAACTAAACTTTAAATACCCCCACGTCCAGATTTTCCTTGTATGCACCCGTAAGACCAGTGTTTTGCGCGCTACAGCAACAGCGGATTTAACTTGTTATTGCTCATTGTTGCTTAATCTTATGTACAGAATGCGTGGACGTGGATTAAGTCTTAGTGATGGATATTTTTTATATCCTGTATACTAAAAAGTAAAATCAAATTCATCGAAAGCAAACGTATGGATAAGTTCTACATATTAACAACAAGGCAGATGGAAGAACACAATATGGAAAGCGTGTTTATTAAGTAGAACAGGCATTTCCATGCTTTGCCTTCATGTGCAAGTTCAAGCTAGGTTTCTGCACAAACGCCTGATCACATATAGTACACTTAAAACGTCTATCATTGTTATGAATTCTCATATGTCGAGACAAAGAAGATTTACTGGCGAAATGCTTTGAACAGACTTCACATTTGAAGTTCTTAGCCCCTGTATGACTCAACTTATGTTTCTTTAAGTGGCTTTCTCTGAAGAACGCTCTGTCGCACTCTGAACATTTGTGAGTTTTCTCCATCAGGTGGAAGCGTCTGACATGTGCGCTAAGAAAACTATTCGAAGGAAAGCTCCTGTCACACGCGGTGCAGTTATATTTCCGTGGAGCAACGCCATGAACCGTAGAAAGATGAAACTCCTTCGTAATATAATCCTTAAAACCTTCATTGCAGAAATGGCATTTATTTAATTTGCCAGGTTTCTTATGACTGCCCATCTCGTGATTTCTTCTCTTGAACACGTTGTCAAATTCAAAGGGACAATGTCGGCAGACAAAGATTCCTTTCGTGTGAGTAACGCTATGTCTGGATAATGATATGTGATTGATGAATCCAGCATCACACTCGTTACAAACGAAGTGACGGTAGTGCTTGTGCATATGCTCGTGTAATGCGCTGAACGTGGCGAAAATGACGTCACTAGTACATTGGCAGCATTTCAGTTCCTTTGCATTGAATTTGAAAGGAAATATCTGATTCTGTATATCAGTGTGGAAGTTCTTATTATGTTTCTCTGACAGATGTACGAACAGATCATGGAGAGAGTCTATATTGGCGCTGCAAAGCATGCATTTTAGGTTCGTGATGTCAAGTTTGACTAAGAACCTAGATGGTCCATTAGCTGTAATGTTTCCATGGAACTTTTCTGCATTTTGATGTTCCGTCAAAGTGTGTACTTTCAAATTCATGGGTTCTTGGAAAGCTTCCGTGCAGTAGCAGCACAAATATCCTTTATCTCCATGTTTGAGTATCATCGTGGCGTTAGTAGATTCTAGGATTATTTTCAGATTGTGCAGATGCTTGTGTAGTAGGCGCTTTATGCGTGGTCGAGGCGCTGTCTCTGGATTTATTTTTATTTTCTCTTCCTTATGTACTACAGTTTCTTCAGCTTTCGGTTCTATTTTGATTTCCTTAGCTGTGGCCACTTTTTCTTGTATATCTATAAAGAAAATGATTCAGTTATTGTCACGTTCTTCGCTCATCTATAAATAGTATAAATCAAGGTTACTTTTCGTGTCTCCGTGTGAGCGCATAGTTCTTCTTAACTACACAATAGATTTTGATGTGATTTTTACCATCATTTAGAGCATTTGAGCCGAAAACCGCGCATAATACATTATTCCATGCTAGTATTATCTATAAAAATGACACCATCGCGGCAAGCCGAGACGAAGATGGTGAGACAAGCTTGACTCCTACCATAAGGACTCGCAGTCACTCGCAAAAGACAGAATTGTGTGGAAAAGGGAGGGAGGCCTTTGTCCTGCACTGGGACAATACATTCAGCCGTGTCCTGCTATGAAGTTACTATTTAGTTCGGTCGGTCCCGATCCTACACTCCTACACTCTTTCAAATATTGACTATGGTCCCGACCCAACTGAGCCGATCCGAACTTTTTTCGCATTTTTCAATAATATTTGGTTCGGCCATGTGTCGGTCCGATCCGAACATTCGCACTTTGCACTTCGGAGTAGACCCCCAGGCTAGTTAGATTAGAATATTATAAATGCGAAAGTAACTCTTCTGTCACCTTTTCGCTCCCTAACATTTCATGACCTGGGTTACGACATAGAATACTTTTTATTCCGGTTGTACGTTCCCGTGGAATGATTCCCGAAATCCAAGCGGGCGAAAACTAGTATTTAATAGGACAGAAATCTCGTTATGATATGTCGCCACATCAGTAGTTGGCACCCGTACGATGTAGGAGCAGCTAGTTAGTTAATATTATACATTCTTTTCCCATCAATACAAAAAACCGACATGGCATGTCAGATTAGTAATTTAACAATACGACAATCAGTTTATTTTAGTATGAATTTAAACAAAGACTCACAAGTGCAAATAATAAACAATATCTTTTAACGATGAATGTATTTTCGTGGGTTTGAAGCTTAGTACTTCAGCTACGATTGCCTTTATAATTATCGTTAGGTACACGATAATTACGAAGGAAATCGTAGCTTAATACTGTGATATAAAAATTCTTCGAAACACTCGCGTATATTAGGTATGTTAATCCTTTTTACAGAATCATCATCATCATCGTCATTTCAGCCCGGAATCCCCACTGAAGGGTAGAGGGCTCCCAGTTCTTAAGCGGTATACCGGATGTAATCAATCCAGCTGAATGGCGTGCAATTGCTGAGGCCTATGTCCAGCAGTGGACTGCTGTAGGCCGATGATGATGGATGTAAAAAGGGCCCTTTACAAGGTCGAGAGTTACATATTCTTCTTATCACTGCGATTTTTTTGTTCCTACCGGACCATAACAGGGAACCGCCTGGTTATGGAGGCCAAAGTTACAATACTTATTTATGATAGCATCTTTAAAATGTTATAACTAAACTTTAAATACCCCCACGTCCAGATTTTCCTTGTATGCACCCGTAAGACCAGTGTTTTGCGCGCTACAGCAACAGCGGATTTAACTTGTTATTGCTCATTGTTGCTTAATTTTATGTACAGAATGCGTGGACGTGGATTAAGTCTTAGTGATGGATATTTTTTATATCCTGTATACTAAAAAGTATAATCAAATTCATCGAAAGCAAACGTATGGATAAGTTCTACATATTAACAACAAGGCAGATGGAAGAACACAATATGGAAAGCGTGTTTATTAAGTAGAACAGGCATTTCCATGCTTTGCCTTCATGTGCAAGTTCAAGCTAGGTTTCTGCACAAACGCCTGATCACATATAGTACACTTAAAACGTCTATCATTGTTATGAATTCTCATATGTCGAGACAAAGAAGATTTACTGGCGAAATGCTTTGAACAGACTTCACATTTGAAGTTCTTAGCCCCCGTATGACTCAACTTATGTTTCTTTAAGTGGCTTTCTCTGAAGAACGCTCTGTCGCACTCTGAACATTTGTGAGTTTTCTCCATCAGGTGGAAGCGTCTGACATGTGCGCTAAGAAAACTATTCGAAGGAAAGCTCCTGTCACACGCGGTGCAGTTATATTTCCGTGGAGCAACGCCATGAGCTGTAGACATATGTAATTCCTTCGTCACATATTCTTTAAAACCCTCATTGCATAAATGGCATAAATATGATTTGTCAGTGTGAGTGTGGCTGCGCATCTCGTGGTTTCTTCTCTTGAATACATTGTCAAATACTACAGGACAATGTCGGCAGACGAATGACCCTTTCGTGTGAGTAACGTTATGTTTGGATAATGTTTCATGGTTGATAAAACCGGCATCACACTCGTTACAAACGAAGTATCGGTAATGCTTGTGCATATGCTCGTGTAATGCGCTGAACGTGGCGAAAACGACGTCACTAGTACATTGATAGCATTTCAGTTGCTTCGTATTGAATTTGAAAGGAAATATCTGATTTTTTATATCAGTGTAGAAGTTCTTATTATGTGTCTCTGTCAGATGCACTAATGGATATTCGAGAGAGTCTATATTGGCGCTGCAAAGCATGCATTTTAGATGCGTGATGTCAAGCTTGACTAAGAACCTAGAAGGTCCTCTGGCTTTAATGTTTCCATAAAACTTTTCTGCATTTTGATGTTCCGTTAAAGTGTGTACTTTCAAATTCATGGGTTCTTGGAAAGCTTCCGTGCAGTAGCAGCACAAATATCCTTTATCTCCATGTTTGAGTATCATTGTGGCGTTAGTAGATTTTAGGATTATTTTCAGATTGTGTAGATGCTTGTGCAGTAGTCGCTTTATGCGTGGTCGAGGCGCTGTCTCTGGGTTTATTTTTATATGCCCTTCTTTAGGCACTATAGTCTCTTCAGCTGTTGCCTCTATTTTGATTTTCGTAGTTGTAGCCACTTTTTCTTGTTTATCTATAAAGAAAATGGTTAAGTTATTGGTGAAGTTCTTTAGCACTAATATTGTCATTATTATTTTCTATGTATTCAAAACTTACTCGACCTTACTGCTTAAAAATGTAACAAAATAAATCTTATAAGTATTTAGTTAGTTATATCATTTACCTACTTTACTCTTATACTAGCTGCGCCCCGCGGTTTCACCCGCATGAGTTTCGATCCCGTGGGAATATCGGGATAAAAGTATCCAATGTGTTAATCCTGGTTATATAAACAATTTGTATATATATAAACTATATGTGTTCCAAATTGCATCCAAATCCGTTCAGTAGTTTTTGCGTGAACGAGTAAAAAACATCCATCCATTCATACAAACTTTCACGTTTACAATATTATTAGTAGGAAGTATTAGAGCAAATCTCTTCAGTTCGTCCGGCCAACTTCACTTTATGTGCCAAATAACTTTATTAAACTTGAAGATGACACAGATCTCATCAATAAGTTTATTAAGCTGGTACCTACTAAACTTCTGAACTTTGGATGAAGTTCCAAGTGACGTTGTTTTAAGGAAAACAAAAAATGTTATAACTAAACTTTAAATCGCGTTTTAATCGCGTCCCTTGTATCGTTCTTTACACAGTGTAAGAACATTACTTATGTGTTTTTGACACCAAGAATAATACTATTTTTTTTTTCTATTCATTTGTTTATTCATCAGAAAGCTTACAGTCTAATATAAAGGTAAGTAATGTACCATGAGCGCTAACAATCGTCATGTTCATGTTTCAACAAATTAAAAGCTATGCACCTAAAGTAAAAATCTAAAAAGGAAAGAAACACAAAAATTATACTAGCTTTTCTATTCAATTATTATTTTTCCCAATGTTACATTAGTATGGTGTACCGAATGCTTAGATAACGACTTTGTGGTAGGTCCTTCAACAGCCTACTGATCTATTCTGTAAAAATCTTACCGTGAAAACTTCTAATGCTAGGTGATTGACACTATTGACAGCTCATTTCACCTAAGTTTTCAGGGTGAGATTTTTACAGAATACCTCAGCTGGTCGTAAAAAGACCGTTCACGAAGCCCTCATCTAAGCATTCTCTACATCAACTTCATCGACTGTATAGAAAGTTTGCTTATTAAAAATTACAAGCAGATGCGTACTTTGCTTTCATATGCCAGGTCAAGCTAAGTTTTACATTTAAAACGCCTTTCATTGTGATGAATACCCATATGCCGCGACAGACTAGATTTATTGGCGAAACGTTTTGAACAGACTTCACATGTGAGATCTGCAGCCTCAGTATGACTCATCTTATGTTTTTTGAGATGGGCTTCTCTAAAGAACTCTTTATCGCACTCTGAACATTTGTGACTTTTCTCCATCAGATGGAAACTTCTGACATGTGCGCTGAGAAAACTATTGGATGGAAAGCTCCTGTCACACGCGGTGCAGTTATATTTCCGCGGAGCAACGCCATGAACCGAAGTTAGATGCAATTCCTTCGTTACATACTCCTTAAAACCTTCATTACAGAAATGGCATATATGTAATTTGCCAGCTTTACTATGGCTACGCATTTCGTGGTTCTTTCTCTTGAATACGTTATCGAAAACGAGGGGACAATGTCGGCAGGTGAAGGTCCCTTTCGTGTGAGTGACTCTGTGACTGGCTAATGATATGTGATTGATGAATCCAGCATCACACTCGTTACAAACGAAGTGTCGGTAGTGTTTGTGCATATGCTCGTGTAATGCGCTGAACGTGGCGAAAACGACGTCACTAGTACATTGATAGCATTTCAGTTGCTTCGTGTTGAACTTGAAAGGAAATATTTGATTTTGTATATCAGTGTGGAAGTTCTTGTTATGCTTCTTTGTCAGATGGACGAATAGTTCTTCGAGAGAGTCTATATTGGCGCTGCAAAGCATGCATTTTAGGTTCGTGATGTCAAGTTTGACTAAGAATCTAGATGGTCCTCTGCCTTTTAGGGTGCCGTAGATTTTGTCTTCATTTTGGTGGTCCGTTAGAGTGTGTACTTTCAAATTCATGGGTTCTTGGAAAGCTTCCGTGCAGTAGCAGCACAAATATCCCTTATCTCCATGTTTGAGTATCATCGTGGCATTAGTAGATTCTAGGATTATTTTCAGATTGTTTAGATGCTTGTGTAGTTGTCGCTTTTGACCTGGTCGAGGCGCTGTCTCTGGTTTTATTTTTATATGATCTTCAATAGGTATTACAGTCGCTTCAGCTTTCGGCTCTATTTTGATTTTCGAAGCTGTGGCCACTTTTTGTCGTTTATCTATAAACAAAATGATTAAGTTATTGTAAAATTCTTTGCTTACTAAAATTCACATTATTTTCGTATGGATAGAAAATCTTTCTCGGTCTTAATGCTTGTAGTATAAATGCAACATTATTTTTTTTCTTATAAGATTTATTTTAATCTAAAACTTACAAGATCTTGTGAATTATTTAGAAGCTGTTCATGTAGACAGCGGTGAGCCGCTGTCTTGATATACCATAATTATATTGCACGCAGGCGAGTAATTTTTGGTAGGTAGGTGTAAGGTACGAGATGAAGTCATAGTACGGACAGGAAATGCTTGCGATCTCGGGCTTACAGGGTTATTTTCTAATAATATACTTTAGTTGGACGTGGTTTATTTTATCAACGCATATATATTATATAACTGCTAAGATATTACGCGAATCAGGCTGGGTTAAGAGTAGGGTTCCACTTTACCAGTTTATAGCTAAGTTAATGTAATAAAAACCCTTTCCGATCCGAAAGAGCAATAACTTTTATATAAAAAAAACCGGCCAAGTGCGAGTCGGACTCGCGCACCGAGGGTTCCGTACAATTTAAAATTATTAAAAATATTTTTATTATATGATGTAACTAAAAATTTACGGTTTTCGCAATTTTTCCTTAATCTGTGCTATAAGACGTTGCTTCGTACCAAATTCCATGATTCTGAGTTCACGGGAAGTACCGACACTCGCAAGGGAATCAAAACCTACAGTTTTGATTCACTTGCGAGTGTCAAAAATTTGCGGAAATTTGAGGCATAAACGGCTGTATCTTTTGATTGCGTTGGCTTAGAAGTTTGATTTTTCACAGCTCCAAGGGTCAGTACAGTCAGTAGAACTGAGTATTTGATATAAATTCCAGCTTGATACCTCCATGCGTTCCTGACAAAAAGGGTATTGACAGACAGACAGACGGACGGACGGATGGACAACAAAGTGATCCTATAAGGGTTCCGTTTTTTTCCTTTCGAGGTACGGAACCCTACAACAACAATATTAATGATGAATACAAGAATGTTGTTTATTTATATTTCATTATTAAAACTTAGGTTACCCCAATTTCCCTAAAATGAGCTCACAACTTGATGAAGGTCATACTAAAAGCATTAATTTATTGTAAGTGTTCATACACACGAGCGATACACGTCCAGGGCAGAGGCAACAGCAGCCGTCGACGAGTGTCGACAAGTGAGTGTGTGAGTGTGTATACACACTAAGGCTCCAACAGCCAGATATGTACAGGGAAAGAACTATGATTGAATATGTTTAGCTTTACATGGACAATGTTTTCATTAAGTCGGAGATTTCGCTATTGTTGCTGAAACATACCTTCTAACTAATCTTAGAAGCCAAAGTTCCAACATTTTTATTAAAAAAAAACAGGTTTAAATGTTATAATTAGTTATAACATTTAAAACTTCTTTTTTTTGTGTTTTGAATACCTGGGCGTACTCAATCTTTAGAGTTTGAGTACCCCCAGGTATTTAAAGTATAATTATAACATTTTTTATTTACCATAACGTTCTTCGTATCTTTCTATACTCCCCGTGGGAACAGTATTTTACGTGCTTTACATTATACAGTTAACGACGGTTTTTCAAACCAATTTTTTCTCTAAAAATGTTTTCTCAGTGTTATTGAGTCCGATACTGCGTACTGATTAGGACTTGTTAATGTGTCATTTTACATCCAGCATACTAAAAGTATAATCAAATCATTCAAAACTAAATTATTACTTCTACAAAAACAAAAAGAAGATAGAAGAACACATTATTGACAGCTTGCTTATTAAGTAGAACAAACATCTGCATGCTTTCCCTTCATGTGCCATGTCAAGCTAGGTTTCTGCACAAATGCCTGATCACATATTGTACATTTAAAACGCCTATCATTGTTATGAATCCTCATATGTCGAGACAGAGTAGATTTACTGGCGAAATACTTTGAACAGACTTCACATTTGAAGTTCTTAGCCCCTGTATGACTTAATTTATGTTTTTTTAAGTGGCTTTCTCTGAAGAACGCTCTGTCGCACTCTGAACATTTGTGAGTTTTCTCCATCAGATGGAAGCGTCTGATATGTGCGCTAAGAAAACTATTCGAAGGAAAGCTCCTGTCACACGCAGTGCAGTTATGTTTCCGCGGAGCAACGCCATGAACAGTAGAAAGATGCAACTCCTTCGTAATATAATCCTTAAAACCTTCATTGCAGAAATGACATTTATTTAATTTGCCAGGTTGCTTATGGCTGCCCATCTCGTGGTTTCTTCTCTTGAATACGTTGTCGAATACAACAGGACAATGTCGGCAGGCGAAGGTTCCTTTCGTGTGAATGACTCTATGACTGGATAATGTATCATGATTGACGAATCCAGCGTCACACTCGTTACAAATGAAGTATCGGTAGTGCTTGTGCATATGCTCGTGTAATGCGCTGAACGTGGCGAAAACGCCGTCATTAGTGCATTGGCAGCATTTCAGTTGGTTCGAATTGAACTTGAAAGGAAATATTTGATTTTGTATATCAGTGTGGAAGTTCTTATTATGTTTCTCTGTCAGATGGACGAACAGATCTTCGAGAGAGTCTATGTTGGCGCTGCAAAGCATGCATTTCAGGTTCGTGATATCAAGTTTGACTAAGAACCTTGCGGGTCCTCTGGCTTTAATGTTGCCATAGAACTTTTCTGCATTTTGATGTTCCGTTAAAGTGTGTACTTTCAAATTCATGGGTTCTTGGAAAGCTTCCGTGCAGTAGCAGCACAAATATCCCTTATCTCCATGCTTGAGTATCATTGTGGCGTTAGTAGATTCTAGGATTATTTTCAGATTGTGTAGATGCTTGTGCAGTAGTCGCTTTATGCGTGGTCGAGGCGCTGTCTCTGGGTTTATTTTTATGTGCTCTTCCTGAGGTACTACAGTTTCTTCAGCTTTCGGCTCTATTTTGATGATCGTAGCTGTAGCCACGTTTCCTTGTTTATCTATAAAGAAAATGATCATGTTATTTTCAAGTTCTTCACGTCTTTTCCTATGGACACAAAGACGGCCTATACATACATTGATCGAACTCGAGCGAGCTATTTTTGGTACTTGTGACATGAAGTCACAGAATAGACATACCTGGGAACCTGTGCTTTTTTCAATATAATATACATTTGGAATATACAATGATATAACGTGAAGTAGGCTGGGATAAGGTAAGGTTTCGACTTTACTCGAAATAGGTAAGTTATAATATGTATTTTTTTCTTGTATCTCTACTTATTTCAATCGTTCGCGAGCTCGAGCGGCATGGGTACTGTGATGTAGAGAATTTATTATTTAAATACCAACTCTAAACAATATTCGTGACTTCTAGTGGTACATCCCGATCCCAAGATATTTACATCGTAGGGCTAGAAGTCTCCTGAATAGGAGTCAAATTCACACAGCCTACATGAGAAATAGTATGTTCTAACTATCACAAAGGCACACACACACACACACACACACCCTCTCACACACGACCGCACACAACCTCACCACACCCACCACACACACACATAAAGAGAAGTCATACCGGTTTCTCTAACTTTTCATTCATTGTGTACTTGATTGTAATTATTTAAAATAGTTTAGTTATAGTTACCTAAAAATATGTTGATCCGAGGGAGGAGCAGAACCACCAACACAAGCATTACTACATGCTTCCTGGGAGGTTCTAGCCACAGAATAATATTGTACAAGAAAGTTACAGAAATAAACTATTTTAATTTTAACTTATACAGGGTGCAGAATGTGATGACTAAGGAACATAGAGAAAAAACATTGCTGGGAAACGACTTTTGTTTTCGGTTATTTGACCTGACAGCAGCAGCCTTATTGTAACGAGAATAAAGATCACAATGAGACAGACTTATCACTGGCAGCAACCCAAAAGCAACCTTATTACTATGAGAATAAAGATCACTGTCATTTGGACAGCGATCTAAGCGAAATCAGAGGTAAAATAACTGAGAACCTGAGAACGGACTGTAATCAGATTTAATTTATGTTTCATAAAAGGCCTATCCATTAAAAAGGTTTTAGGTGAATGTCAACTAGACATTGGTCAAAGGTTTATATTTCGAACTTCAGTTTCAAGTGATTAGATAATTTTGTTTTCCTGTTTTCTAACTAGCTTTAAAATGTAAATTATGTGTAACTTGTTGAAGAATTTGAAAAATGACGAAGGTCAAGTCGAGAGTAACACTAGACTTGACCTTCATCATTTTTCAAATTCTTCATTTTATTGTTCTCTATTTTATTTTTCAACATCTTTCCTACAAAGACCAACAGGGTACACTCAGAGTGTAGCCTGCTGTTTTTAATGTCCATATGCTAAAATGATGATAACCCCATTGTTGAGAAACCATAGGTTTTGCATTTGTGATTCAGACTATTTCAATTACAGTATTAACAGTTTAGACGTCTTCTTCCTGTCATCGATAGCACGACAGTTTATTAAATTTTGTTGGCCCTAAAACTTCGCCACTGCCAGCGGTGGCAGCACATTTTTTGTGGCTTAGAAGACAGGATAGGAAAAGGATACTAAACAGTTATTGTTAACGATTAAATAACAAAACATTTTTCTAGCTAGATATAACTTTTAAAACTTGCTCTTTATTATTATCCAATATATCTTTCTACATACTATTGAGATGCGTTTTTCTCCCCTTAATTACGGATAAAAACAAGAAACAGATGTAAGACCACAACATTATGTTTAACAAGCATCTGCGTGCTTTGCCCTCATATGCCAGTTCAAGCTAGGTTTCTGCACAAACGCCTTATCACATATTGTACATTTGAAACGCCTATCGTTATTATGAATCCTCATATGCTGAGTCAGAACAGATTTCGTAGCAAGGAACTTAGAACAGACTTCACATTTGAAGTCTTTCGCTCCTGTATGAACCAACAAATGATTTTTTAGGTCGCAATCTCTGAAGAATGCTTTGTCGCACTCTGAACATTTGTGATTTTTCTCCATCAGATGGAAGCGTCTGACATGTGCGCTTAAAAGACTACTAGTTGGAAAGCTCCTATCACACGCGGAGCAGCTATATTTCCGAGGAGTAACGCCATGAACCGTAGACAGATGCAATTCCTTATCAATATATTCGTTAAAACCTTCATTGCAGAAATTGCATCTATTTGATTTGCCAATTCGGCTATGGTGACGCATCTCGTGATTTCTTCTCTTTAACACGTTGTTGAATATGTCAGGACAATGTCGGCAGACGAAAGTTCCTTTTGTGTGAGTGGCGCTATGACTGGATAATGACATACGATTGATGAATCCCGCATCGCACTCTTTACAAACGAAGTGTCGGTAGTGTTTGTGCATATGCTCGTGTAATGCGCTGAACGTGACGAAAACAACGTCACTAGTACATTGGCAGCATTTCAGTTGCTTCGTATTGAACTTGAAAGGAAATATCTGATTTTGTATATCAGTGTGGAAGTTCTTATTATGTTTCTCTGTCAGGTGGACGAATAGATCTTCGAAAGAGTCTATATTGGCGCTGCAAAGCATGCATTTTAGGTTGGTGATGTCTAGTTTGACTAGAAACACAGAGGGTCCTTTGGCTTTAATGTTTCCATAGAATGTTTCTGCATTTTGATGTTCCGTCAAAGTGTGTACTTTCAAATTCATGGGTTCTTGGAAAGCTTCCGTACAGTAGCAGCACAAATATCCCTTATCTCCATGTTTGAGTATCATCGTGGCGTTAGTAGAATCTAGTATTATTTTCAGATTGTGTAGATGCTTGTGCAGTAGTCGCTTTATGCGTGGTCGAGGCGATGTCTCAGGATTTATTTTTATATGCTCTTCTTTAGGCACTACAGTTTCTTCAGCTTTCGGCTCAATTTTGATTTCCTGAGTTGTAGCCACTTTTTCTTGTTTATCTATAAAGAAAATGATTATGTTATTGTCAATTTCTTCACGTATTTACCTAGAGACGCAAAAACTTACACGGCCTTTACGCCCCGTTCATTGGAAACAAATCAAATGCTTTTACAACAAAGTCGCTCCAGTTTTGTAAAACACTACAACATTCAATGTTGCCAGCAACATGTTTTCCAATGAATACGCGGCTAAAATAATTTAATTTAAAAAATGGACACTAAAATCTGCAGGGCAATTCTCGTAATTTTAAGAACGTTCACAGTCTGATCTCAGTCTCCATCTGTCCAAAATACTTCTAATTTTCCGACATTTTTGACATGTTATATTGTTCACTTAATCTATAAAAGAGCGATATAAACCGAAGAAAATCACCACAACACACCATTCTACTACACAGCACGCCACACCACACAGCCACATCTCCCTCCTTTAACACACATACCTATTACCTACTCATTCATATTCGTAGTTGAGCCGAGTCATTACAGGTTCATCATGTTACGAGTATCACACACAAATAAAGGATTTTTTGAACACGAAGCTACAGTAGAACACTGACTCCTAAGTCACAGGGTACCCCTAGTTTAGGAGGCAGGGATCTTCACTATTTGTGCAGCCTTTTTTCGTTTGTATTCCTGTGTATTGTAATGGCTTTCTATACTAAGGTTTTTGTGTTAATAAACTTATTTTTTTTAAATATTTAAAAGTCAAAGTCAACTAACGCTGGTTGCAACATAATATATGAAGTAATGGATTAGCAATATCCTTCAAAATGATTCAGATTGAGATTGATTGTGTGTTACGCAATTAGGGTGCCGGATACGACGTCATTGTCCACGATACTGCTTTGTTACATCTCTTTTTTATACGCCATAGTATAATCAGCTTATACTCACTGCTCGGACACAGGTCTCCTCTCCATGAGAGGAAGTGGTAATCCACCACGCGAGCCCAGTGCGGGTTGGTGAATGTCAACCCCCCAATTCATATAAATAAAATTATTTTTGTGCTTTACTCAAGCAGAAATCTAACGGACAGTACCTATACTTACCTTAATGAGATTTCAAGCCGTTTGCTTAGACTAGATATTTATTCACATAGATTTTTATGTCACTTTCAGCATTGCCAAAGACGACGCGTTTCGACTTAGATGTAACGCTCGTCTGTCGCTGCCGCCGCACCGCTCGCTGCCACCGCACCGCTCGCTTCGCTCGTTCGGCTCGCAGGCGGTTTGTTCAACCCACCCTAACCCGCTTGGTCGGGGTACCGTAGCTTAGTTACTGCGACCAATTCGGCTCGCGTGTAGTTGGTTACAGTTGTTCCAACCTACTCTAACTTGACTGGTTGGGGTACCCTAACTTAGTTACAATTGTGAGGAAAGGCCAGAAAGTTAAAAAAAGGCTCAATTATTAAGAAAAAAACCTGTGCATCACAAGCGCAAAAAGTTGTTAGAGGTTCATTAATTTAAAAAAACGTCCATCATTGGAAGCGCAAAAAACTTTGAAAGGATCAGTTAAATATATCTGTGTAGCCTTTTCCCACCTGTTCTCACAGGGTGTAGCTGATAACCACTATTTTACATAGAGCGACTACCTATTTGACCTACACAACCCAGGTACTGGATAATACGAAACACCTTGGTAAGACTGGTTGTCAGACTTTCGGGCTTCTGATGACCCGTAACGACTTTCAAAGATCCACGAATGACAGACGGGACCAAGGACTTAACGTGCTTTCCGAGGCACGGAGGGGTCTTGGTATGTAAAGACGGTCACCCATCCACGGACCAATCGCGGCAAGGGTAGCTTAACCTGATCGATCGACCCGTGCCGCTGTTATTACTTAGCCACAAGCCCCAGTAAATATTAAGATTCACTCTCGGCTCTAAGAACGAATAATATGATGACAGAAGGGATCTGAAATAAAATCCAGATGTGTCCACTACGATTTATTCAGGCAAACCTTACTCAAGTTTTTATCCTAAGTTTGTTTACATTATAGCTGACTTTATACAATGTGAAAATAGTTTATTCAGAATCGTTTACTGAATCGATTGCTGTCATTTTTAATTTAAGTCTTTTTTATCCCAAAAATGATTAAAACTACGTAAATTACAGAAGTGTCTGTGACAAATCTTAAATACAATAGACAAGCTAACACTACATTAAATACAATTACAATATATCTTAATATAGGTAGGTAGGTAGCCCGAGGACAGGCTGCGGGGATTTAAAAGATGAAATTTCAAGGAAGCGTCACGTTTAGGCACATTTTGTTACATGAGTGAGAAGAAAGATATAAATCTCTCTGTCTTTCACCCTTAATCTATATTTTTCTTTATTGTTTAAGAACTTTATTTATTTAAACATTTCGCACAAAAAGGTACAAACGCGGACTTAATGCCTTAGGCATTCTCTACCAGTCAACCAAGGGTGGTGAAGAGATTAGACTAACTTTCACTTCTATCACGCGTATAGCATGCGTAATTTTTTATTTCTTATATGAAAACTCTACTAGTTATCTGACGAAAGTGGAAATTCAGAAAAAGAAACAAAATTAATATAATTACCATTTATTAAGAAGAAAAAAATCAAAATAAAAGAACAGTTTCCTACATAACAATCTCTCCATGTTTAGTCTTCAAATGCCCTTTCCAGCTACATTTCTGAACAAAGGACATCCCACAAAATTTACATTCAAATCGTCGATCATTATTATGGATCCTCATATGACTACTTAGAGTAGACTTTCTTCCATATGATTTCAAACATATTTCGCATTGGAACTCCCTTTCCCCCGTGTGTGTTAGCATATGCTTTTTGACATCATGGGAAGAAAAGAATCTCATGTCACAGGTCAAACATTTGTGTCTCCTCTCTAACAGATGATCTCTTTTTACGTGGATCCTCAGTTTACGCTTGGTGGTGTAACACTTCTCGCAAGCATTGCATTTGTATTCGGTTGGCTTAACACCGTGGACTTCAGACATGTGTAGTTCCCTTGAATGGTAGTCCCTGAAGCCTTTGTTGCAGTATGCGCATCTATTAAGCACGTCGGTGTGAGTATGGTTGCATCTCTCATGAGATCGCTTTTTCAACATCGTATCGAAAACCTTCGAGCAGTAGCTGCAAGGGAAGACCCCTTTTAAGTGCGTGCTGCGATGTCTGGAGAAGCTTCCCTGGGTAACGAACCCGGTATCGCAGACGTCACAAATGAAATTCCTGTAATGGGAGTGCATATGCTCCTGTAGCTTTTTAAACTTGTCAAAAGTACTGGGACATAAGCAACAAGTAAGTTCATCTGTTTCAAATTTGAAAGGTATGATATGACTTTTAATGTCAGTATACAAAACTTTTTCATGCTCTTCCTGCATGTGGGTTAGTAAATCTTCCAGACTGTCTATGGCTATAGCACATTCCGTACACTCGAGGTTGGTGATGTCTAGCTTGATGTTGTATTCAGACATCGAAGCGGTCTTAGAAGAGTATCCAACTCTAGGGTCTGATACTGTCAGGTTAGAGGTATGTTCAGCCAGTGTATGTTTTTTTAGATCCACAGCCTCTGGGAACTCTTCGAAACAGTAACTGCACACGTACCCCACGCCTCCGCGACGCATTACTGGTGTAGCGTTAGAACATTGTAGGATTTGTCTGACGTTGTGGCGATGTTTCTCCAATTCACTCACGTACGGTTTGATAGTATTATTTACCTTTGTTCTTTCCCTCTTTTTCCTTTCGGGTCCTACGATAACTAATACAGCTTGCTCTAAATTTTTCATTTCACTTTTCTTGCTCACTGTTTCTGGATAACCTATAAAGAAAATTTGAAGGTTATTGTCTAATTTAGTTTCTTTGACCTGACCATATTCTTTATTTTTGGACAAATACATTCAAAGTCGTCTCTGCGGCAGATGGGACACAAAATATATTTAAATCTGTTGATGAAATTTTGTTGGCAGAAGTAAATGAAAATCATTTACAGCCTCAATAGTACCTAAGTATAACAAACACGTTACATATTACATATATAAAACATGTCCCAGAATTAACACACATCACCAAACACCCCAATTAGAATACATACACTGCGTTTTGACTATTGTGTATAGAACGTTGTTTATTTATTAAATTGTTTAAAAATATACTGATTGTGGGAGAAAATTTGGGTCATAGTACAAACGTAGTACGTACGTAGTAGTGAGTGTGGGTAGTGGGTAGTGGTGGGTTTGTGTTAGTTGGGTCGTAGTTTGGGTCTAGCATAATAGACACTTCGTCCATTTTGGTTTGTTTTGACTGTTCAGCTGAAGTGTGACTGTAACCTACGTAGTTTTAATTATTTTTAGGATAAAAAGTAACCCATATTAAAAATTATACAAATCGATTCAGTTACACATTGTATACTTTTCGAGCGTCTCTCGTCGTCATCTACTAGGCGGCTTATTTTTAGCTTTGAATATAATTATTGGTGTGGTCAGGTATGATTATGGTAGTTATGGAATAACAATAGTAGCCATTGTCAAGGTCAATGGAGCCTCAATTTAAAGATTAAGGTTAATCAGCAATGGACAAAAATAACTATTCAGTGGATATAAAAAACTTTTTTACAAAAAAAAACAACCGACTTCCATAAAAACACTACAAAGTGAAAAATAACTTTAAGTTCGGAAGTCGGTGTCTTTAGTTTTTTTATTTCGTTTTTCGCCACCGACTTCCGAAATTAAAGTTATTTTTCACTTTGTAGTGTTTTTATGGAAGCCGGTTGTTTTTTTTTTTGTAAAAAAGTTTTTAATTTTCACTTTTTTGTTGTAATATTTATTTTGATTTTTGTTGATTTTTCAAAAACCGCTTGTCCGATTTCAATAAAATTTTCATGGGACCATTTGGGAAGTATGCCCTATCCAACGAAAAAAGAATTTTTCAAATCGGTTGGCAAGCGACGGAGTTATGGGCGAACAAACATAAAAAAAAAATACAAACATCCGAATTGAGAACCTCCTCCTTTTTTAAAAGTCGGTTAAAAATGGCAGGAAACAGAAACGCGGTAGCCCCAGGATGAGACCCGCGGTAGCGGGATGACGTAAACTTTTGTGTTTTTAAAGATGTACGGGAAAATTGGAAGACGTCAGAGACCGCCTTAGCACTGCAGTATAAATAAAAATCCAGTAACTACCTATTGTATTTATTGCGACGAAACTAGTAAAGTTGAATGATTAAAAGCCTCTCCAGAAGAAAGTTATTATTTGTATGCAAACAATAATTATGTCGAAATTAAACTTAAACTACAAAAACCTCGTCTTAGTGAAAATCTACAATCTAATGAAAATTACAAAAGCCAGATTATGTTTATTACTGACCAATTAGTATAGTATATTTTAAACCTATTGAAATGTTACACTTAGAAGGATATGTAGACAGCCAAAAATGAATAGATATTACAGCATGTTACACTTAAATATAATTCTAATCGCCATAAACATCTACATTTTTGAACATAGACAAACCAAAAGAGAAGCGTCGAGGGTTTTTTAGTATAAGTGTAAGTTTAGTTCAAGACATCATTGTACATTTTCTCCGTGTCTATTCTTCATGTGACCTTTCCAACTACACTTCTGCACGAATGCCTGCCCGCAGTGTTTGCACTTAAAGCGTCTATCATCTAAATGTATCCTCATATGCTGTGTCAGAGTTTTCTTCTGGGCGTAAGCTTTCTGACATACGTCACACTGAAACGCCTTCACCCCCGAATGCTTCGTTGAATGCATTTTCAAACTACTAGAGTTGAAGAATCTCATTTCACACTGCGAACACTTATGCTTTCTTTCCATCAAGTGGTCTCTCTTCGTGTGTATCGTCAAAGCTCGTTTGTTTTGAAAAGTTTTGTCACAAGCTTGGCATTTGAGAGCACGTATCTGAACGCCATGGACTTTCGCCAAATGTTCATCCTTGTTTTTGGTACTCGTGAACCTTTCGCTGCAGTACCCGCATTTGCTCACCAAATATCCCAATACATGCACCGCTTTTTCGTGCGACTGTTTCTTTCGTAGTGTATCAGATACTTTGGGGCAAAACTTGCATTTGAATACGCCTAACTTGTGTTTTTCTGAATGACTTCTTAGACTGGTAAGGGTCACGAAACCTAGATCGCACTGCTCGCAAATATAGTTCCTGTAATGTGTATGCATATGTTCCTGTAATTTCCGAAACTTTTCGAATATGCTGGAGCAAATGCAGCAGCGAATATCATCATTTTCAAACTTGAATGGTAAAATCTTATTCTTGATATCCGTAAATATTTTTCTTTTATGCTCACTTTGGAGATGATCTACAAATAGCTCTAATGACGGAATATCTGAACTGCACAGCTTACATTGTAAACCTGTAATGTCTAATTTGACGCAGAATTCAGTTTTTCTGGAGTTCTTTATAACGTGTGCAGTTACTGGGTTATATTTGTCTCCGTGAATTTCTAGGTTATGCTTCTTTAGATCGGCAGGGTTGTGATACTGATCGTTGCAGTAACAACAGACATAACCCGTGTCCAGCTTTTGAAGGAAGGGGGTTGCATTACTGCACATTATTATCATTTGCGTATTCTTCTGATGCTTTTCAAATTCTTCTCTTACTGACATCTTGGCTTTAGCAGAGTTAAGGCTCTCATTAATAGCACTTTCCTTGGCTGGTGGGTTGTTTTTTGGTTCAGGTTGTTTCTTAGGTTTGTTGTCACCTACAAAGAAAATAAAAGGTTATTCTTGAGTCTTACTGTGTAGTTTGTTAAAAATGCTATCACGGTATTTAATTGTTGAACAGTTTGAATGATTTTTAAATTCGTCGTGTATTAGGTACTGTTTTACTCACACCATTGACAACGTCATATACATATATGTCAGTCTATCTTCGTGTAATAGCAGGAATCCTTGTCGTTGTACGACTTAGAACGAATGACAAATATATTTTTATCCTTTTCATGTCATACGTGAACTCAGTGATGTGTCATTTATTTTATAGTTTGAATTCCAAAAGATAATTTCTAATTAAGTTTTATACTGTCTGTTGCTGGCAGTCAGTATAATTCCTTGGTATAATCATATTGCTTTGATTATACAACTATTATTTATATAAAAATTAATTAAGCGGCGCATTAGTACATCTCGCGCAGATTTGTTGCAATACGATATCTATGGATACGGAATTCAGACCCACGGGCGGTACACACACGCTTCTCACCCACGTTCTTATCGCGTTTCACATTTTATCGATGCAAATGCAATTGTTTAACGGCACGGACTTCTTAACGTCAATGTTTGAATTTTTCTGTTTTTTTAAAAGGGAAGAAGTATAAAGTTTAGCCATATTGGTTCAGAAAGAATGTAAGAGAGTGACGTTCCATCATTTTTGTGTGGGGAACATATAGAAGAATTGCCAGAATATAACGTTTATTAAATAAACATGACCGTCATACTTTATTCACTCTTAGAGCTAAAATACAACGAATTTCTTAGATCTAAGTAATTATGTATTATTAACTAGTCGGAAAATATCCCATTTACAGATTGTTTTCATATAACAGTATTGGTTTACGCGGCGCAAGCTAGTAAAGCTCCCAGTTGGACCATCTTCTACAATTATCGTCATATTTCAGCCAATTTACACATAACCTTAATGAATTGTACACCTAAACCTTCATCATGGATCAATCCATCCATTTGTGAAAACCGTGTGACAGTTGGTTAGTTTTTGAGTTTATCTGAGCATAGGTGCGTTTTATTCTAATCGGTAAATATTCATGTATTAATACACATTACCTCCCGGAATTAATTATATAAATGATGCTGAAAATCGTATGAAAATCCATTGTGTAGTCGTTCTATAATTAAGGGGAAAATTGATCTCGACGAGGTTGGCAAGCTCTTCGAGAGAGTGATTGCGGGCCGCCTCGTCGGGCACCTGGTGGGGACGGGGCCGGATCTTGCGGATAGTCAGTTTGGCTTCCGCAAGGGGCGCTCGACGGTGGACGCCATCATGCGCGTTAGAGCCCTCACGACGGGGGATGCGGTGTCCCGGGGCGGGGTCGTCGTGGCGGTGTCACTCGACATCGCCAACGCGTTTAACACCCTGCCCTGGAGTTGCATTGGGGAGGCACTCCGGTATCACCGGGTGCCGACCTACCTCCGTCGAATAGTCGGGGCGTATCTGACGGATAGAGCCGTCATCTACCCCGGTCACGACGGGAACTGGAGCCGGCGAGAGATGTCGTGCGGTGTCCCACAGGGATCGGTTCTGGGGCCGCTCCTGTGGGACATCGGTTACGACTGGGTGCTGCGGGCAGACCTCCCTGATGGCGTCAGCGTAGTTTGCTACGCTGACGACACGCTGGTCCTGGCGCAGGGGAGGTCGCATCAGGCGGCGGCCGACGCGATGACACGCGGGGTTGCGATAGTCGTGGATAGGATCCGGCAGTTGGGTCTCGAGGTGGCATTGCACAAGTCCGAGGCCATGTCCTTTCATGGGCCCCGGTACGGGCCACCTTCGGGATCTCAACTGATGGTAGGAGGGGTTCACATCGGCGTCGAGACAACGATGAGATACCTGGGTCTCGTCCTCGACAGCCGGTGGAACTTCGTCGAGCATTTCCGACGTTTGGCCCCCAAACTGGAACGGTCCGGGGCCGCCTTAAAGCGGCTCCTGCCCAACCTGAGGGGGCCAAACGCCTCCTGCCGGAGGCTTTACGCGGGGATCGTGCGGTCCATGGCCCTATATGGGGCCCCGGTGTGGGCGCGTTCACTGCGGCTTCGAGCCGCACACTACCTGAACGCGCCCCAGAAGGTGGTAGCCACAAGGCTAATCCGGGGCTACCGCACGATATCGCGCGAGGCGGCAAGCCTCCTTGCCGGACTGCCGCCATGGGATCTGGAGGCGATAGTCCTCGCGCGCCTGCATGATTGGCGCGCGGAGGCACTACGCCGGGGGGAAACTCTGCACCCGCGGCAAATCGCTGCGGAGCGGACGGACCTCCGGCGCGATCTCATGGCGGAATGGAAGGCGCGACTATCGCAACCCAGCGCAGGGCACGCCGCGATAGCGGCGATAAGACCCCTCTTTGAGGAGTGGCTAGAGAGGCGTCACGGCGCTCTCACCTTCCGCTTGACGCAGGTCCTCTCCGGACACGGATGTTTCGGGAGGTTCCTGCACATCATCAGGCGGGAGGAGACGCCCGGGTGTCACCACTGCCAGGATCGCCCGGAGGACACGGTGGAGTATACGGTGGCGGTCTGCCCTGCTTGGGCGGAGCCCCGTCGTGTCCTCGTAGAGGCGATCGGCAACGGCGGCGACCTCTCGCGTCCGGCCCTGGTGCAAGCCATGGTCCGGGGCGAGAGGGAGTGGGAGGCAGTCACCTCCTTCTGCGAAGCAGTCATGCTAGCGAAGGAGGTGGCTGAGAGGCTGAGGGAAAGAACCTCACGCCTCAGCCGCCGCGGGAGACGCTCCGGGCGTCGGGAGCCGCGTGACGACTCCCGGCCACCGTAGGCGCGGGCCTGCGGGCGGTGAGTAATGGGTAGCTCACCGTCCGATCAGGACCAGGCCCGTGCCGGACGGCGCGTTGTGTTCCACGCGCGCCTCAAAGAGAAAATGTCAGCAGAGGACGGGGCCCCATAGGGCCGAAGCCTGCCGGGGCGGCGGGATTTTCCGAAAGGTTAACCGCTGCCCTGGAACAGAAAGGGCTAAGGAAGGAACACGGATGGGTTTTAGTCAGTAAAAGTCTGACACTCCCTTCCGCTCCACCCAGAGCGGGAGGGGTCATTTGATGATTTCCCATCCAAAAAAAAAAAAAAAAAAAGGGGAAAATTGATTTGAAACTGTCCGTCTATACTTACAAAGTCTCTCTTATCTGAACATACTCTAGGGTCTTCGAACTACATTCCTTTATAACGATCGACTACAATGCTAACATTTGATTCCTTATCATTTTTGTGTTTCTTCATATGCTCTACCAACAACTCCTTTCTCGCGTACGTCCTCACCAAAAGATTGTACAACTTCATGATGCCGCATCAGAGGTGCGGTGATGAACCTCTTTATATACGCGTGCGTCAAGTGGACGTGAAACAACCCAGCCTTACTCGAAAAAAGTATATATATACAAGGCATGAAAAGATTTAACAAAAATCTAACCCTATCGGATGAAAGCAGGAAAAATTACATGAAAACTCTCATTGCTTCGATTTAGAAACTTGAAACTGCACATTTACTTATCTAGGAAAATAAAAAAGATCGTAATAAATTATCCAAAATTGCCGAGAGACGGCCCGTGTCCCAGCAGTGGGAACGTTATAGGCTGATTAAGACCCTAAGAGGTGGAGGTGTTTAAGATAGAAGCAAAAGTACAAAATCCACGCTGACGACGCGGTCGGCGAACTGCCAGTATATAAGGTACACAAAAAAAATGCGTACATTCCCCCATTCAGACCAGTTCGCCGTGCTTATTCCTCATGTACCCCTTCCAGCTGGCTTTCTGCACAAATGCCTGCCCACAGTGCTTGCATTTAAACCGTCTAATGTCACTGTGTATTTCCATATGCTGAATCAAAATTACCCTCCGGCCATATGACTTCCGGCACACAGTACTTTGGAACTCTCTTGATTTTGTATGCGTTACCATGTGAAACTTTAAATCGGCAGCTTGGAAAAATGCCTTATCGCATTGGGTACATTTGAAACGTCTCTCCATCAAATGGTCCCGTCTTGTGTGGATTCTTAGTGTGCTTGTGTTAGGAAACGTCCTATCACACGCCTGACATTTCACAACCTTCACCTTCACTCCATGTATTGCCACCAAGTGCTCATCTTTTCTCATAAAATTCTTAAATTTCTCATTACAGTACCCACACTTACTCTTGAAACCCTTGTTTACGTGAACAGCTGTCTCATGACGCTGTACCCTCTTCTTAGTTTCAAAGATTTTTGAGCACGAATTACATTTAAAAACGCCTGTAGTGTGTCCAGCGACGTGTCGCGTGAGGCTTCCTTTGGTAATAAATCCCATGTCACAGTCATCGCAAATATAATTCCTATAATGAATGTGCATGTGTTGATGTAATCTCCTAAACTTTTCAAAAACACCTGAGCACAAACAACATTTCATGGTTTCGCTGTTAAATTTAAATGGAAAGAGTTGGTTTTTGATTTCTGTATGTATACCTCTTTTGTGATCACTTTTTAAATGTTTTAGCAAGTTTTCTAGTGTGTCTATGTTAGCGTCGCAGAGTAAGCATCGTAAATCAGTTATATCCAACCAAAGACAAAAGTTGTCTATTGTGTTCTTGTTAACATTTGGTATTACGGAGTCGTCTAAACCTTTATGATTGTCACAAGTATGTTTCTTCAGGGCTGCAGGGTCTGGATACTGAGAATCGCAATAGGAACACAAATAACCTTGATAATTTTATTGATTCCAACAAAGGGCGTGGCATTGGAGCAAGTTAGAATTTCTTTTAGATTTGTGTGGTGGTGTTTCTTCATTTCTTCCATCATTTCTAACCTCGCTTTTTTCTGTTTGGATTTATCTTCATTGTTTGTTTTAGGATGCCTGATTGGTTTATCTCGAGTACCTACAAAGAAAACTATGTTTTAATCTATTTGTCACCATCCTTGTAGGTTAGATGAATAGTTAGTTGAACTTCAGGCTGTTGACTGTCAGTTGGAAGAAAAAACGCGCTCTTCGTTGAGTTTTAATTGCACTACAAAATAATAAAAAATAAACAGTAAAGTGCATCGCACTTTAAGCACAGATTACTACGTAACAGATACTTCACTCAGTAGAAAATTTCCAATACCTACTGCTATAGCCTACTCCGTCGCGTCAGCAACCGCTGCATGCTAAAATGTGCCCAAGTGCTCAAACGGACAGTTGTGATTGCTTCGTACCGCGCGATCCCACAGCACTGAATTTGGTCCGCAAACGGCCCGAGGGGTTCCCTACGTGTATTCGAAAGTTGTTAATTCGATTTTTATTATATCGAACACGGTATGTCGTTAATTCAGTTGTACGATGTTTTATTACATCGATGCTTTATTAGTGCGATGTAACGTATGTGCGAAACACCCTACAGCGATTGCTCATTAGTTCGACAGTATGTCGGTTCGAAACGCCTGCTGTTTTCCGTGACATTTTATTAATAATCTTATTTTGCATTATAGACTTAAAGGGATTACATTATAAATACCATACATATCTTCACGTCTTTTTTCCTAAAATGAGGAAGACAGGTAACTAATTCACCACGCTTAGCTGTGGCATAGACCGCTCGGCCGGCCGGTAGGTAATTATAGCGTGCAAGTACATGGAGTGACGGAGGCCTACTTTAAGTGCCATTGCCAGCAAAATTGTTAGTACACAAATACAAGTACTGAAGACCTTGCTCGTACAACGTGCTCAGTCAAGCATGGAGCGTCTCAAGTCTCAACTCTAGTGGTCTGCGACTTAAAATTCAAAGGAAACCCTTCAAAGTTCAGTGATTTTAGATATTCTTCGTGTCCATTGTAATACTTCTGTAACTCTATTGTAAACAGTTGTTGATCAACAAAGCTTATGTACTTATTGTTTTATTGTAAGGGTCGTAGCAAGTGGCGTTCTTTAGTTTCTGCCTGCCTCCATGGGAAGAAGGCATAAGTTTATGTTTATGAACTTGTTTTAGTAAGTTATTTGTTTTGAACCCAGCTAGGCGCTTTACTTTGTGTAAATTAGTTCATCACAACTGCTCTCAAAACCGTGAAAGAAAACATTGTGAGTGTCTAAACCCGGCATGTCCTAGAACAAAAAATTCGAAGACATGTGACATCTATCAACCCGCACTGCACTGGGCCGCTGGGCGCACGTGGTGGATTACAACCCACTCCCTATCGAAGAGAAGAGGCCTGTGTCACAGCAATGGGAACATTACCAAAAGAAAGAAAGGACATTTAAGTAGATCGCATAAAGTACAATAACCGCCAGATTATCACTAAAGTAACAGAGCATAAAAAAAAAACAAATACGCACAGTTCTCACATTCACAATAATATTTCTTTCAAATTTCAACAGGTCACTTGAAATAAAACAACCATCATCTACCTAGCCTTTTCCCAACTATGTTTGGGGTCGGCTTCCAGTCTAACCGGATGCAGCTGAGTACCAGTATTTTACATGGAGCGACTGCCTATATGACCTCCACAACCCAGTCACTGGGTAATACGAAACCCCCTGGTTGTCGGACTAACGGGCTTCTGAATACTCGTAACGATGGTCAAAGATCCACGAATGACAGCCGGGACCAACGGTTTAACGTTCTTTCCGAAAATAAAACAACCAATGTAATGTAAACATTCTATTACACGAAGCAATTCACAAAAAAGTAAAGTTAAAAACTAAAACCCAACTTATGAGGTATAAATCAAAGTAAATAATTTCGGATTTCGTATAGCCAGAGTCACACAAATTCCGTACGATTTAAGACTTAACAACATGACTAAGTAATAGCAATATGAATTAGGGATCGTATGGTACCTTGGGTACGTACGGTCACCAAAGGAGATAGATAAGCAACCAGGATCGTCGGATATAGTTGAAGTTTTGTAAGAAACCGATGGATGTTTACGAATAAAATGTAACTTTAATTAACAGAAAACAAACAGTTAATTTATCAAATTAAATTTCATTCGAAAACATCCATCGGTTTTTGCTAGACTTCAACTATATCAGACGATCCTGGTTACTTATCTCCTTTGGTGACTGTACCTTCTTTCTTTAGTTTGCAAAAATTCAACAGATATATTTTTGTAAGTCGTTCTTAATGTAAATAGCGTATGAAAAAAAAAACCGCTACCAATACATTTTTGGATGTAACATCCTTCATATTGATTTTGTTCTTAAGAAATGTGCCCGCCCTATGTCGCCTAGACTACAATAACAAAGTCAAAGAATTTATTTCATACTAGCTAGCTATTTTATACTAGCGGACCCGGCAGGCGTCGTCCTGCCCGAAAAAGCAGCGCCACCTACCCGGTCCAATTGTTTTGCATGCAAACGCTTGTCCTGACAAAAACAAACACAAAAAAAGAACTATCCAATTTGGTGCAGTCGATCGGAAGTTATGCGCGCGCGTACATACATTTCAGTGATTCATTTTTATTTATATGTATAGATAGGCACATAAAAGGCACTTTTGAACGACACAAATTATAGAAAAATAGAATTGATTCTAGTCGCCCCTTCCAGATGGTAGTTTTCGTATGGAGATGAATGGGCAAGAAACTCGAACGAATCGATAATAATAATCGATTAACACCTCATTCATCAAAATCGGATAAGTAGTTTAGGCGCTACGATGCCAGTGGAACATACGTAAATATAAACCAGCATAAATTGAAAAAAATACACTGCATAGTTATTTATACACTAGAAAAACTGTCGAAAGTCACACACATAGTTCTGCTAATCTTTGTGTATGCGCCATCTCCTATGTGGTTTATGCCACGTTTAATAGAATAGAACACTTTCATTTCAGACAGGAGTACAAGGTTAGTAACAATTTTACTTAACTTCTAGTGTTAGTAGGTTACAGACACAGATGTACATTCAATTAAAGCTCAGCGTGGAGCTGCATCCACCTCCGCAACATCGGGGAATCCCACCGATCTGCGAACACACTAAGAATACTGTTGGTGCCGCGGCCGGCGCGAACACGCGTCATCAGGGACGCGGATCTATTCCTACCAATGGCGACAAAACAATTAATATTATTATCCGCAAACATCTCTGATGCATTACAACGCCACGGCAGCCGCAACGGTACGCTCAGTGCATTATTATATTGAACGCGTAGATTGAGTTAATGTGATTGATATTTTTATTCGTTACATGTAATGTGAACCAGTCATACTGTATAATTCAGACCAGTTCGTCGTGCTTACTCCTCATGTGCCCCTTCCAGCTGGCTTTCTGCACAAATGCCTGACCGCAGTGCTCGCATTTAAACCGCCTAACGTCACTGTGTATTTCCATATGCTGCCTTAAAGTTTCCTTCCGGCCATATGACTTCAGGCACTTAGTGCATTGGAACTCTCTTGTTTTTGTATGCGTTACCATGTGAAACTTTAAATCAGCTTCTTTGAAAAATGCCTTATCGCATTGTGTACATTTGAACCGTCTCTCCATCAAGTGGTCTCGCCTCGTGTGGACACTTAGTGTGGTTGAACTAGGAAACGTCCTGTCGCACGCATGACATTTGTAAACCTTCAACTTCACTCCATGTATTTTCACCAAGTGCTCATTCCTTCTCACAGCATTTTTAAACCTCTCATTACAGTACCCACACTTACAGCTATAACCTTTGTATACGTGAATAACTTTTTCATGAACCTGTGCCCTCAGTTTAGTTTCAAAGGTTTTTGGGCACAAATTACACTTAAAAACGCCTGTTACATGTGAGGCGACGTGTAACCTGATGCTTGCTTTGGTTATAAATCCCATGTCACACTCATCGCAAATAAAATTCCTATAATGTATTTTCATATGCTGATACAAACCTTTAAACTTATGAAATTTGCTATAACACAGACAACATGTCAAGGTATCATCACTGAAAAACTTGAATGGTATGAGTTGGTTTTTTATTTCCGTGTGTATTCCTCTTTTGTGGTCACTTTCTAGATGTTTTATCAAGTTTTCTAATGTGTTTACATCAGTGTCGCAGATGGTGCATCGTAAACCAGTTATATCCAGATTTATACAAAAGTGGTCTAATCCGCTGTTATATTTACTATTTTGTGGAGTTACTAAGTTGTATAAACCTTTATGATTGTCACGAGTATGTTTCTTCAGGGCTGCAGGGTCTGGATACTGAGAATCGCAGTAGGAACACAAATAACCTTGATATTTGGCTCCAACAAAGGGCGTGGCATTGGAGCAAGTTAGAATTTCTGTTAGATTTGTGCGGTGTTTCTTCATTTCTTCCATCATTTCTAACCTCGCTTCGGTAATCTTACAGGAAAGTCCTTTTTTGCCTTTTTTCCGTTTGGATTTATCTTCATTGTTTCTTTTAGGTTGCCTGATTAGGTTACTCCGAGTACCTACAAAGAAAACTATGTTTTAATATATTTGTCGCCATCCTTGTAGGTAAGATAAACGTAATTTGGTTTAAGATTATGTATATGACATTGGATAGGAACAATTGCCGTTTCCAGAGAGTAATATGTTGAACTTTACGCTGTTGACTGCGTGCCTAGCGTTATGCATAGATGTTTTATTACTTTAAACTTTCAGTAATTATTTCTAACATCTAAGCAACAAGAAAATTCAAACAAACATTGACGTCACGTGATCAATTTTGAACGTTAATATCTCGGAAACGTGACGCTTTACGGGGTTTGATCTTTTTATATTTTGAGTTTGCATTGATGTCGGCTAACGATTTAGATAGGAACCAACTGATCACTTGAAATAAAACAACCATTGTAATGATGACATTATATTTCACGAACGACTTTACAAAAACGCAACGTTAAAAACTAAAACCCAACTAAAGAGGTCGACAAGACATCGATGTAAATTATTTTGGATTTCGTATAGCCAGAGTCACATATAAGCTTTACAATTCAAGCCTTAATTACATGACTTATTTAGGTATCGTAACGTACCTTCTTTCGTTTCTTCTTCTTAAGTTTGACAGAATTCAACAGATATATTTCTATGAACCGTTCTTAAGTTATTGAAAAAAAAACCCCGTACCACAACATTTTTAGATGTAGCATCCGTCATACTGATTGTGTTTGTATAAAATGTTCGTTATTATGGTCCGGGTAACATAGCCTATGTTACCCGGATCGATTGACACATTATTCATCAAAATCAGATGAGTAGTTTAGGCGCTACGGTGCCGGAGGAACATACGTAAATATAACCATGCATAAATTGAAAAAAAAAAAACACTTATAGATTAGGTACATATAAGTACACTAGAAAAAATGCCGATAGTCCCACACTAAGTTCTGCCAGTCCATGTGTATTCGCCATCTCCTATGTGGTTTATGTCATATTTAATGTGATTGATATTTTATTCGTTACATTTAATGTGAACCAGTCATACTGTATAATTCAGACCAGTTTGTCGTGCTTACTCTTCATGTGCCCCTTCCAGCTGGCTTTCTGCACAAATTTCTGACCGCATTGCTCGCATTTAAACCGTCTAACGTCACTGTGTATTTCCATATGCTGCCTTAAAGTTTCCTTGCGGCCATATGACTTCAGGCACTTAGTGCATTGGAACTCTCTTGTTTTTGTATGAGTTACCATGTGAAACTTTAAATCGGCAGCTTGGAAAAATGCCTTATCGCATTGTGTACATTTGAACCGTCTCTCCATCAAGTGGTCTCGTCTCGTGTGGATCCTTAGTGCGCTTGTATTAGGAAACGTCCTATCACACGCCTGACATTTCACAACCTTCAACTTCACTCCATGTATTTCCACCAAGTGTTCATCCCTTCTCACATGATTCTTAAATTTCTCATTACAGTACCCACACTTACTCTTCAAACCCTTGTTTACGTGGACCACTGTTTCATGACGCTGTGCCTTCCTCTCAGTTTCGAAGGTTTTTGGGCAAAACTTACACTTAAAAACGCCTGTTACATGTGAGCCGACGTGTCCCCTGATGCTTGCTTTGGTTACAAATCCCATATCACACTCATCGCAAATAAAATTCCTATAATGTATTTTCATGTGGTCTTGCAAACATCGAAACCTTTGAAATTTGCTTGGACACACACAACATTTCAAGGTATCACTAGAAAACTTGAATGGTAAGAGTTGGTTTTTTATTTCCGTGTGTATTCCCCTTTTGTGGTCACTTTCTAGATGTTTTATTAAGTTCTCTAATGTGGATATTTCAGTGTCGCAGAGTGTGCATCGTAAACCAGTAATATCCAGCTTTACACAATAGTTGTCTGTTCCTATTTTTGATTTATTATTTTGTGGAGTTACTAAGTTGTATAAACCTTTATGATTGTCACGAGTATGTTTCTTCAGGGCTGCAGGGTCTGGATACTGAGAATCGCAGTAGGAACACAAATAACCTTGATATTTGACTCCAACAAAGGGCGTGGCATTGGAGCACGTTAGAATTTCTGTTAGATTTGTGTGGTGTTTCTTCATTTCTTCCATCATTTCTAATCTCGCTTGGGTAATCTTACAGGGAAGTCCTTTTTTGCCTTTTTTCATTTTGGGTTTATCTTCATTATTTGTTTTAGGTTGCCCGATTGGGTTATTCCGAGTACCTACAAAGAAAACTATGTTTTAATCTATTTGTCACCATCCTTGTAGGTAAGATTAACGTTATTTGGTTTCAAGAGTATGTGTAAGACATTAGATAGGAACAATTGCCATTTCCAGATAGTATTGTGTTGAACTTTACGCTGTTGACTGTGTGCTTAGCGTTATGCATAGATGTTTGATTACTTTAAGCTTTCAGTAATTATTTCAAACATCTAAACAACAAGATGTACGCAAGTTCATCAAACATGGATGTCACGTGATCAACTTTGAATGTTAATATCTCGGAAACGAGACGTTTTACGGGGTTTGGTCTTATTATATTTTCCGTTTGCATTGATGTCGGCTATCGATTTATATGGGAAATATGCGTGGCCGCCATTTTAAAAAAAAGAAACAAAATGGTGCGACAGGCGGTATGCCAGGCTCTATATAAAATTCTTCAATCCCCTTTCAACTGGTCACTTGAAATAAAACAACGATTAAAATGATGACATTATATTTTACGAACGAATTTACAAAAAAGCAACGTTAATATCTAAAACCCAACTAAAGAGGTCGAGAAGACATCGATGTAAATTATTTCGGACTAGCAGCGCACCGCAGTTTCACCCGCATTAGTTTCGATCCCGTGGGAATATCGGGATAAAAAGTATCCCATCTGTTAATCCTGGTTATAAACTATCTGTGAGCCAAATTTCATCCAAATCCGTTCAGAAGTTTTTGCGTGAAAGAGTAACAAACATCCATCCATCCATCCTCTCAAACTTTCGCATCCTAACTCATAAACGCGAAAGTAAGTTTGTTTGTTTGTTACCTTTTCACGACTAAACCACTGAAATTTTGCATATACGTTGTCAGGTGTACAGAAACGGACATAGCCCACCTATCATCCCGAAAAAAAGTTCATGAAAACAACAATAACGTTATTATGATAATAGATGGCGCCATGCGTCTTTCGAATGATTGAATCGAGAAATTTCACCCGGACGAAGTCGCAGGCAGAAGCTAGTTTATAATATTAGTAGGATTTCGTATAGCCAGAGTAACACATAATCTGTACGATTTAAGCCTTAATTATATGACTTATTTAGGGATCATAAGGTACCCTGGGTATGTACATTCTTTCTTTAGTTTGTCAAAATTCAACAGGTATATTTTCATGAACCGTTCTTAATGTAATTAAGGTTATTGAAAAAAAAAACCGCTACCACCACATTTTTGGATGTGACATGCGTTATAATAACTTATCGATTGACACCTCAAAATCGGATAAGTTGTTTAAGCGCTACGGTGCCGGAGAAACATACTCGTACAAAAATATAAACAATATAAATGGAAAAACAAAACTGAAAAGTTATTTATAAGTACACTAGAAAAAATGCAAGCAGTCCCACACTAAGTTCTAATGGTCTATGAGTAAGCGCCATCTCCTATGTGGTTTATGTCATGTTTAATGTGATTGATATTTTTATTGAGTACATGTAATGTAAACTAGTCATACTGTATAATTCAGTCAGACCAGTTCGTCGTGCTTACTCCTCATGTGCCCCTTCCAGCTGGCTTTCTGCACAAATTTCCGACCGCAGTGCTCGCATTTAAACCGTCTAACGTCACTGTGTATTTCCATATGCTGCCATAAAGTTTGCTTCCGACCATATGACTTCAGGCACACAGTACATTGGAACTGTCTTGTTTTTGTATGCGTTACCATGTGACACTTAAAATGCTTTTTTGTGAAAAATTCCTTATCGCATTGTGTACATTTGAACCGTCTCTCCATCAAGTGGTCTCGTCTCGTGTGGATCCTTAGTGCGCTTGTGTTAGGAAACGTCCTATCACACGCCTGACATTTGACAACCTTCAACTTCACTCCATGTATTGCCACCAAGTGCTCATCCCTTCTCATATGATTCTTAAATTTCTCATTACAGTACCCACACTTACTGCTAAAACCTTTGTATACGTGAATAACTTTTTCATGAACCTGTGCCCTCATTTTAGTTCCAAAGGTTTTTGGGCACAAATTACACTTAAAATCACCTGTTATATGTGAGCCAACGTGTACCCTGATGCTTGCTTTTGTTACAAATCCCATATTACACTCATCGCAAATAAAATTCCGATAGTGTATTTTCATGTGGTCTTGCAAACATCGAAACCTTTGAAATTTGGTTGGACACACACAACATTTCAAGGTATCACTAGAAAACTTGAATGGTAAGAGTTGGTTTTTTATTTCCATGTGTATTCCTCTTTTGTGGTCACTTTCTAGATGTTTTATCAAGTTTTCTAATGTGTTTACATCAGTGTCGCAGATGGTGCATCGTAAACCAGTTATATCCAGATTTATACAAAAGTTGTCTAATCCGATTTTAGATTTATTATTTTGTGGAGTTACTAAGTTGTATAAACCTTTATGATTGTCACGAGTATGTTTCTTCAGGGTTGCCGGGTCTGGATACTGAGAATCGCAGTAGGAACACAAATAACCTTGATATTTGACTCCAACAAAGGGCGTGGCATTGGAGCAAGTTAGAATTTCTGTTAGATTTGTGTGGTGTTTCTTCAATTCTTCCATCATTTATCTCGCTTCGGTAATCTTACAAGGAAGTCCTTTTTTTCTATTTTTCCGTTTGGATTTATGTTCATTGTTTGTTTTACCGTGTGGCTGCCTGATTGGGTTATTCCGAGTACCTACAAAGAAAACTATGTGTTAATCTATTTGTCACCTACCTTGTAGGTAAGATTAACGTAATTTGGTTTCAAGAGTATGTGTAAGACATTGGATAGAAACAATTGCCGTTTCTGGAGAGTAATAGATGTAGGTGTGATAGTATAAACATATTTAAGGCAAAACTTAAGAAACATGTATGTACCCTGTAAAGTCGACAACGCCCCAGAGGCAAATAATTATGATATTATTATTTATCATTTAGATATAAGCACTTTGTATCTCATTTTAAGTGAACTATGTTATTTAAGTTCTTATGAGAAATAAATATCTTTAAACCTAATATGTTGAACTTTACGATGTGGACATTATGAAATCAAATAATATTTTATTTCACATAAACCAACATGGGCACTTATGGAAGGGTAAGTAATTATGATATAACAACAAAATCTCTAATATTAACAACATACAACATCGGAACCTATAATTTTATTTCATATAGCAATTAGTTAATATAATGAACGATTGATATAATTTTAATTTTATTTTTAATTTTTTTTTTTTTTTAATACCGTCGTTGTCAAACCAAAATCTGCTATGTGCCGTTTTATGAGATTTCAAGATTTTCACCACAGCTTATAGGTCACTGCCTTATTTCTCATATAAAAGAACTGCTATGTGCTTATGACCACTAGTTGTGGAACTATGGCCTCACAATAAAATGTGCTAAAATGCGACAAACACGGCCCAAACAAGCTTATGATATTAGAGTTGTTCACTATGATTTTTTCAAAGATTATGAAAATCTATTGACAAATTACCAGTCTATTAGACCAGGTAAAAGGAAGGGTGATCCTACAAAAAATAAAAGACATCAGATCCTTGAAATACACGCCGTCTGGCAATGTGTATTACAAACTCCGTCATCCAGAAGATTATACAATTCTTCTGCAGCGGAGGCAGGTTCCCCAAGAGTACTCTGAACCTGCACCATTGTATGATGGTCCATTGGAAATAACTCAATCAAAGTTTAATCAACTTCAAGAATTTAAACCATTAATAGATCGTGACTACCATCCATTTTATGATTGCCTTAAATATAAGCCTAATTAATAGTCTTTTTTATGTGTCAACATTAAATATTTACGTAATTTCAATATTATTTTTAGTCGTTTTTGCGTCGGTGGTCAAAAATGAAGCACAACTAAAAGAGTCTATCAAAATAAAATGGAGAGAAGCATTCCAAACATCAACATTACGGAACAAATCAGCTATCAAATATAAAACGTAAGGTTACAGATGTCACATTGACAGTGAATAAACTTTAATGAAACTGAATACCCACATCACCACAGCCACACGATAAGAAACAAGAGAAATAAATGGTCTAAATATATCACAATATGGGAGATAGATAGATTGAGTTTCCAGATGGAAAAAGAAAGAAAAGGTGTCAAGAATGAGATGGGAAGATGAAAACAAAAAAAAAAACTGCGAGATCAACATGGAGAAGAAAAGCCACAAACAGGAAATTATGGCATACTCTAGGGGAGGCCTTTGCAAAAAGGCAAGCTGATACTAATGTTACGGATGTCGATGATTAAAAATAATTTAACAACAATAATTAAAGAAACCAATTTATGTATATCAATTTATTTTTAATTCAGATCATATGTAATTTACAAATGCATGGAATAAATAAATGGCTGAGAATAGATGGCTTTCACGCTATGATACGCAAGCGTTGCGTTTCCATTATGCGCAGGGTACGCGCCAGGCCCAACAGCATCCTGAAAACTATAGCTGATAGGTGGGACAGTCCCATACTGGGACATTGGATATGTACATGCCACTGTGGCGTATTAAAGAATAGTTTGTGTTGTTTTCTAGTAGATGTAAGTACTAACACTAGTTTCTAAGTCGCGTGTATACTAAACAAATATACTACACTTATGGGTCCGACATAAAAGATTTTGATTTGATTTGAATGTGGTAAAGCAATAAATATATTATTGCAATGCAATGAGTATCGAGTATTGAGTGAAATAAGAGTAAGTAAATAAAACAAAAATTAAATTGGATAAGTAATACTTATAACAATGTGAGTAAATTATAATTTGTTTTTCATTATTAATATAAATGTAGCAGTATCAGAAATAAATTAACCGACCGAAAGGAAGGGATTGTGCATTTGGCGAGATGTATGTTCGTATTAATATTAATCACACGAATAATACGTATTTAATCCACTTTGTATTTATGTTGATGATGTTATTTTAAGGTCGTATCACTGTTGTTTATACAGAAAGCAGTAGTATACAAATTTGCGTGGGGTAGACGAAAAAAAAAAATTTTTCCATAACAAAAACCTACAAAGTTCTTTATACACTAGAAATAATTAATAGTTTAAAAAACACTACAAAAACACGCTTTTATAAATGCATGTAAAAACAAAAAATCGTGGTCAAAGTTCATTACAAGGCTTTTCTAAGAAATCCAAAACAGCTATGATACGATTTTCAATCATGAAGTTCCAGTTCATATCTTCCGGCTACATCATCAGATCAGTTCGACAGTACCATATTATTGTATTGTCATCAGAAGTATATACAGCTGCCAATTTTCATTACGCTACGACCCTTGGAAGATGGTTAAATTAGTTACGCTAGATTCCATTACAAAGTTAGTTACATACAGGTCGACCTAATAAATGCGTATTAAAAAAATACCGACAGTCACACACTACCTTTCGCTAGCCTATCTCCTGTGTAATTTATGTTATGTTTAATGTAATTGATATTGTATTCGTTACATGTAATGTGAGCATAATTTATCGTATCCATAAAAAGTCCCTCGTCCGTTTAACCAGCCATACTTGATAATTCAGACTAGTTTTCCGTGCTTACTCTTCATGTGCCCCTTCCAGGCGGCTTTCTGCACAAATTCCGGACCGCAGTGCTCGCATTTAAACCGTCTAATATCATTGTGAATATCCATATGCTGCCTTAAAGTTTCCTTCCGGCCATATGACTTCAGGCACACAGTGCCTGAAGTCATATGGAATTAATCGCATACATTGGAACTCTCTTGATTTTGTATGCGTTATCATGTGCAACTTGACATCTTCATCTTTGAAAAATGCTTTACCGCATTGTGTACATTTGAATCGTCTCTCCATCAAGTGGTGCCGTCTCGTGTGGAGCTTTTGTGTTAGGAAATGTCCTGTCGCACGCCTGACATTTGACAACCTTCAACTGGACTCCATGCACTTCCACCAAGTGCTCATCCCTTCTCATAAAAGTCCTAAATTTCTCATTACAGTACCCGCACTTACTCCTCAAACCCTCATTTTCGTGAACTTCTTTTTCATGACGCCGTGCCCTCTTCTTAGTTTCAAAAGTTTTTGAGCACGAATAACATTTAAAAACGCCTGTTGTATGTCCGGCGACGTGCCACTTGAAACCTCCTTTGGTTATAAATCCCATGTCACACTCATCGCAAATAAAATTCCTATAATGTATTTTCATATGCTCTTGCAAACATCTAAACTTTTGAAATTTGCTACGACACATACAGCAGTTCATGGTATCACTGAAAAACGTGAATGGTAACAGTTGTTTTTTTATTTCCGTGTGTATTCCCCTTTCGTGGTTACTTTCTAAATGTTTTATCAAGTTCTCTAATGTGTCTATGTCAGTGTCGCAGAGTGTGCATCGTAAACCAGTTATATCCAGCTTTATACAAAAGTTGTCTATTCCGATTTTCTTTTGGAGGTTTATCTTCTTTATTTGTTTTAGTAGTCTTGGTAGGTTTATCTCGATTACCTATAAAGAAAACGATGTTTTAATTCATTTGTCACCATCCCTGTTGCATGTAAGTTTAAGGTAATTGTTACGCGATTTAAAGAAAAGAGAACGTTTTTAGGCCAAGGATCGTCATAATTCCAAGGTCTAACACTTTAAACCAAAAGGAATTCCTTTGAAGTTCAACAGGTCACTTGAAATCAAACAATTTATATAAAAACACTAACTTATAATTCCAAATAAAACACTAACTAATTTACATTCGCAGTAACAGAAATATAATTATTCAACGCTAGAATTAATTGCATATTTTTAATTCAGACCAGTTCGCCGTGCCTATTCCTCATGTGCCCTTTCCAGCTGCATTTCTGCACGAATGCTTGGCCGCAGTGCTCGCACTTAAACCGCCTATCGTCATTATGTATTCTCATGTGCTCGTTTAGCGTTTTCTTCCGGCCATATGTCTTAAAGCACACAGTACATTTGAACTCCCTAACCCCTGTATGTTTTACCATATGGAGCTTCAATTCGTTAGATCCGAAAAATTTCATGTCACACTGCACACATTTGTATCGTCTCTCCATCAGGTGATCTCTTTTCGTATGGATCGTTAGTGCGCCTTTGTGATCGAACGTCTTGTCACACGCGTTGCATTTGACAGCTTTAAGCTGAACTCCATGAACCTGCACCAAGTGATCATCTCTCCTTTTGTAATTCGTAAACTTCTCATTACAATATCCGCACTTATTAAGCAAGTTTGCGTGGATGTGGACGGATTTTTCGTGACTTTTCTTCTTTCTGTGGGTATCGAAAACTTTCGTACATAAATCGCATTTGAATGTACCAGTCTTATGTCCTTCTTGGTGGCAAGCTAGAATGTGTTTATTTATGAATCCTGCATCACAAAATTCACAAATATAATTTCTGCAATGTATATTCATATGTTGTTGCAAGTTCTTGAATTTGTTGAAGATGTTGTGGCAAAACATGCATCTTAGTGTATCATCATCGAACTTAAAAGGCATTATGTGGCTCTTGATGTCAGTGTAAATCTTTCTATCGTGTGTTTTGATCAAATGATCTACAAGTTGTTCTAAAGAATCGATTTTGTTTTCGCATATTTTACAAGTAAGACCAGTGATGTCTAATTTGACAAGGAAGGAGAACATCATTTTACCCATCATGAATTTGAGTTTAGTTTTATCGTCGTGACCTTCTAGGGTATGTTTTTTTAAGTCTGAAGGATCTGGGAACTCTTGTGCGCAAAAACTGCAGGCATATCCGATGCCTCCTCTGCATCGTATAGGAGTCGCGTTGGAACATTCCAAGATAAGACGTATATTGCTCCTTTGTTTTATTAACTCATTAATTTTGAGCTCCTCAGCTTGTTCGAGTTTTCTTCGGGCACATTTGCGAGTCACTTTTTTGTCACAATCGGTTTCAATCTTGGCGTTCACGTTACGTTGAACACCTACAAAGAAAAGGAAACGGTTATTGAGTATTTCGATGTCGGTTTCTTCCGGGATTTAAGGGCACTATTTGCTATTCCATAACTTTTTCGGGGCTTTTCATATTTTCAATTTACTGGTCTGGAATAGTTATTTGCTAATAAGTTCACTGCGATTCGATTGCGACAGAAGCATTGTATAATTTAAAAATAAAATAAGATTATTACATTTCCATTGAATTGTAATCCTGGGCAGTGTAGTATTGGTCATCGAGTACTCCTAGAACAACGAACTTGGCTATCCTAACCTATTTACCGTCGGTTATTTTGATTGTTTCTGTCTTTTGCTTTTTTCCTGATATCTAGGAAATAAAATAAGATTATTGTGAAGCTATTGCAAAATAAACAATAAGTTTTCTCCTAAAAACGATTTCTGAATCATTGCTGAAACCGAATCAAATAATGAAGCTTTCGTAGGATATTAAGGAATAACATTAAAAATATTGAATAAAAAATGCTCATGTAACAGGAAGAAGAAAATTATTTATTGAACCAACCAAATACAACCCTTAAAACTAAACTAAAGTTATACATAAACAAAAAACCTAGGAAGATAATAAGATGGAGCCCAAGTAACAACGCGTGAAATAATATATACTAGTTGATCAGTATTAAGGTAAACTAAACTCTCTTCTCAGCTCGCGTAGCATGACCAATTCTATTTCTATTCTACGAAGAATAGACAAAGTTCTATCTATTTAACTCGACATCTCTTCTGCCCGAGCACGGGGCGACCCGTATACTCGCGTATCTATGAAGACAAAGACATTGATTCTTTCCATAGCAACGGAGAGCAAATTTTAAAATCAATATAGATTCTTGTTTAAGGTGGATGCTCCAAGGAAGCCCGCGAAATTTAAATTTTCTTACGTTTTTTGTAATTTGCTGGTCAGTACTAAGCTGTACGTTGATTAAAATATGATTCGCGGCCGTAACAAATATGTATTTACAGAATTATAATCATTAGAATCAGTATCCTTAAGTTCAATGTGATGACTATTTGAATTGTTGAGAAGAAACGTTTCCATTCCCGAGTGTCAAAAGTAGAGAAAAATTCGTTGGCATTAGGGCATGAATCTCGGAATCTCGGAATATCGCAATATCGGAATCTCGGAACGCAAGTTCCGATATTACAATTCCGATACTGAGTGATCCAATATCGAAATCGGACAATTTTTTCTAAATTTTGAGTTTTAAACTAAACCTATATTTTAGATCCTTGTGTAGCGCGCTACCATATTCCTGTTGCCAGCTGCTAAGCATGCGATACAAGAACAATAATAGTGTTGTCTGTCTCGCTCACTCTTTACCTACGCGGTATGTCTTGCTTATTCGCACAAACAAACAAAATATCCTGTCAATCAGTTGCACTCAAGAACTGTGTAAGTTAAGACGTGTTTGTGTTTTATGTGGCTACATGCAACGTCGCTTTAAAACGTGTAAGTACAAATTATTATTTAATTGTTGTTTTTCAATTCAGTATAATATAAGCTACTGTGTTTAAATGGTTTTATAATTGTGCTAGCTCAAAATAAAACAAAAAACGCCGAAAATGATTCTTTCGTTCGTAGACTTTTAAGATGCTAGTTTGTATATTAGATCGTAAAAACACGGTTTCTCCTTTATTAAATAAATCAGAAAACTACTATTAAGTTATGTAGATAGAGAGAGTCATAAAACGTACGTATATAAGGTAATATTTAATATTAGGTACCTGCTATAGGTAGGTTTGCTTGTTTGTTCCAGGCCCAGGTACCTAGGTTAGGTACCTATCAAAATTACTAGTCAAAGTTGACTTACAATATTATTTTCTTTGCAGGGCCTCATCAAAAAAGAAAGACACGAACTCAATATTTCTGAACAAACGCTCATCAAATGTATGGGATCATTTTGATCGATCGGATGACGGCCAAACAGCTAAGTGCAGATATGTTTAAAAAAACTAAACACTACTGGTGGGTCTACTACAGGCTTGCACACACATTTACGAATTATATGTGATTTAATAAATACTTAAAAACGACCAATGTTTGAACCAAATTAAAGAATACGATTTAAAAATGTTTTTTATTACACTCAATCCAACCTCATACCGAATTTGTGCAATTATAAATAAAATGTGCAATTTCTGAAGAAAAAACGAAATTCCGATATTAATATCGGAATTCCGATATTGAGATCTAATATCGGAAATCAGTATCGGAATTGAAAACCTTCCGATATTACATGCCCTAGTTGGCATGCTTGATATTGTAGATTTTTATCGACTGAAAGAAAAAAAGGAAGAAAGAAAAATGCGTTTATTTGCATTAGAGCAAAATAAATACCTCAAAACTATAAAAACTATGTCGATTAAACTGTAATACCATGCTTAGAACGCATATGCGCTTTCCAGCTGCACTTTTGCACGAAAGCCTGATCACATGTTTCGCATTTAAACCTCCTATCGTTCTCATGTATCCTTATATGCTCTCTCAAAGCTTTCTTCAACCCGTAGGACTTGCAGCAAACCTTGCAAGAAAACCTTTTGATCCCAGTATGTTTGACCATGTGATCGCTCAACGACTCTTTGGAAAAGAACTCCATTTCACATTCAGTACATTTGAATCTACGTTCCAGCAAGTGATCTCTCCTGACGTGCAGCTGAAGTTTGGAATCAGACGGAAAGACTTTGTCGCACGCTTTGCATTCCTTTGGTTGAGTTACAACAATGCCATGTACTTCAGCTAAGTGAGCACATTTTTGACGGTACCACATAAACTTTTCGTCACAATACCCACATTTGTTTAAAGATAACAAATGGACGGTCTTTTCATGGTATTTCTTTTTTCTGGGAGTGTCAAATTCTTCGGGACAATGTCCGCATTTGAATACTCCTACTTTATGACTGTCACGATGTGTGTTAAGCATTTTCTCGTTAACGAAACCAGTGCCGCAGACGTCACAAACGAAGTTTCTATAGTGTGTGTACATGTGCTCTTGCAGGACCTTAAATCTGTTGAATATTTTTGGGCAGAAGGTGCACTTAAGCGTAGAGTCTTCGAACTTGAATGGTATGATATAATTCTTTATGTCTGTGAACATAGGCTTTCCATGGTCGTTCCTCAGGTGTTGGATGAGGTCTGCAACTGAATCTATTCCTGTGTCGCACAAGATACACTTCATTGCGGTAATATCTAGCTTGACTAAGAAGTACAACGTGCGCTGTCCTTTCATAAAGTCTAGTTTATCACTGTCATCGTGTTCTGTGATGGTATGTGTCTTTAGTTCTTCGGCATTAGGGTATTGCTTCTGGCAGAAACAGCACACATATCCAATGTCATACTTACGTATCGGCGTCGCATTACTACATAGTAGAATCTCTCTAATATTATAACGTTGTTTAAACAATTCTTCCTCATTTTGCTTCTGACTCTTTTTCTTAATTGTTCTACCTTCTTCATCAGTTTCCGATTGAAGTATGTCTGTGTTAGTATTTTTCTTTCCAACTACCTTGGATTTTGTAAGTGCTGACTCTGTTTTTGATGCTATCTGGCGTTCTTTCATCTCGGATAGTATTTTCTTGGCAAGATCTGCCGCTTCACTTCGACCTACAAAGAAAACATTCTTTTGTAATTTTTGGATATTTACTACACGGATAGTGTAGACGAAAATAGAAAAAATATTGTTTTGAAAACTTGGCGACTGGAAAAATTTGATTAACGTCCATTTGCATGGTTTTGTTGAGCACAGCAGACGTGAATTCTTTTTTTTTTAATTGCAGGTCGAATTGTTAATTTCGTTTCTTAATTTTCTGTTTTACAGACTACATTTCTTCTGTGACTTCATCGGCGTTATTTCAGACTTTCCCGCTGCAACTTCAACTTTCACGACATCGGACAACGACGGCGACGGTGGCGTGACGATTTGGACTCGTTCCTGTCCGATTGACCGGAGAAGGCATAACATAAGAAAAACTGGAAAAGTGTGGAGAGAGCCCTGCCCAGCAGTGGGACTACTTTAAGAGTTATGTAAAATAATATGTATGCAAAAGAAAAGATCGTCAATCTTTGCCTTTGAGCAAATGACAAACCAACAAACTTCGTTTTGCATTTATATCTAATATTTAGTAAGGATTCTGACATTATCCCCCTTATCACAAAACAAGGTTTTTCTTTCGATCAGGTTTAAACCACTAACCCAGTTATTGAATTAACAACCCACTATTATAGAAATGCAGTTCTTTATACAAAACTGACAGCTTAGTTCGGTGCTAAGTTGTCATTTTAGTATTAAGAACTTTGCCTAAATCGAAATAAAGTTCGAAATACAAATACTGGCTCAATACTTTTTAGGCTAGAACTAAAGTTAGGTTTCGTTTTCTAATAAGACGGTATAAGTTTAAAATTGTAAAGTATGTAAAAAAGTTTGGTGAGTTAGGTAAGTTAGTTACATAATAATACTCGGTTATGGGTAAATACGGACTACGATAGCGATGCGATCGTACTTCATTCGATATTTTTAGGTACTTGTTCTGTACATTAAAAAAATATGGATTTATCTTGTCATCATCATACCATGCTTATGGGAAGCATGGTATGATGATGATACACACACATCCTTCCCATGCTTTATCGTGATGAAAGAAACGTAGCAGAAATATTTACATTCGTGTACGCATGCACATCCTGATTGTAATATATTAAAACATTGGCAATAATTATAGTTTTATGTTTTTACATATCCCAGCCCGTGCAATGCAAAACGACTCCTTGTATGTGGCGTTTGTCATACCTACAAAAAGCACGTTTTAATTTTACTGAGAGTTGATTATTACTACTTATCTATCTAAGGAGCCAGCTAGCAACTAAACATTTCATCGCTAACGTAAATAAAATGTATGCAAGGGTTGCAGTAGGAGGCGATCTGTATTTTCTGCGTACCACCATGCGAGGAAGGCATGAGTTTATGTATGTATGTAGCGTAAATACGGACTGCTACACGGTTATTAGCAGTGATATCGGACTGCAGTGTAATAAGACACAACACCAGGTTGATTTAAGAAGAATCTTTATTGAAAGAAACGTACGTTTACATATTTTTAAAGATAACAGCTCAACTTAAGCTAGACAACTAATGTTTACAAACATCCATATATGTAGGTACTAATAATATTATATTATTATTTTAATAAACAGTCGACAAGTGTCCTGGGACACCCAGCTGGAACGCAGTTCCTTTAGCTTTTGCGCACTTGGCGAATGAGAGTTCGACCGAAAAGTCTTGAAAGAAAGAAAAGTATTTATTGTGAATCGTACAGGAAGATCACAAACTAAACTTAATACAATCATAAATAAAAACCACAATAATATAAAAATAAAGTAAAAAAAAGAACAGAAAGTTCTGTACGAGGCCAAAAGGCTCCTTATCAGAGCATGATGCTGCGCCATTTAAAAACAAATGTTGCAGTTGCAGCGCTTCTGATAGAATTCTCTCTACTTCTCTCATTCGACAAGTGTGCGATAAAGAATAACGTTACTTTTATAAATTTTATGGAAACGAAAACATCTTGTATCATGTTGGTGTCTCAGATCGCAATTGCGTGTCACAGCCTTGTCATTATGCTGGGAAGTTTGTAGCGCCACTTCTTCCCCGGTAAAGGACTAGGAAGTTTTTAGAGTTTATATATAATTTTGACGTCTAAAAAGTGCCAATTCTCAGCCTATCATCTACCTAGCCTTTTCCCAACTATGTTAGGGTCGGCTTCCAGTTTAACCGGATGCAGCGGAGTACCAGTATTTTACATGGAGTTACTGCCTATCTGACCTCCACACTCCTAGGTAATACGATGATACCTGATTCGAGCTTCTGACGACCCGTAACGACTGTCAAAGATCCACGAATGACAGCCGGGACCATCGGTTTAACGTGCTTCCTGAGGCACGGAGGGGTCTTGGTATGTAAAGATGGTCACCCATCCACGGACCAACCGCGGCAAGCGTAGCTTAACCTGATCGATGGACCCGTGCGGCTGTTATTACTTAACACGCCCCTCTACCCCTCTGCTCATTCTCAACCGAGACTTTAGATTTTGACTATCACTAGTTTGAACATTGAATGATTCAAAAAATTTGATCGCATATTGTTCGTCACACCGGACTCTGATACACCGAAATGATACAAGTGTGTTTTTTTTTATTTAGTACAGGAATCTATCTTAAATACTGAAGCTTTGGTTTCCTAAGAAAGCTGTGAACGGTCACACAGTAACGGCAAGCCAAATACAGAGCGTTTTCTGATACCTTAACCCATTGAAGGACACTGAACGACACACAATTTATAGAAGTTTTATTGTGTTTACATCTTGACGCGTTTAGTGTCCCGCAAAGTCAAGTACTGGTGAAGATGACAGATTTGTATGATGACGTTTTAAATAAATAATATGACGGTACTGCTTTCCTAGGAAACCAAACGTTTACTGTGAGATACCCTACCCTAGACTATTACACGATATTCAGGTGATGTTATGCCAACGGATTCTTAGTTTTAGGACTAAATTAGTTCAAAGTAATTGATAAGTAATATAGAAGTTAGTTATTGCATCCGCTGTCAAGTTATAACACAATCAGCACAGCGGAATTGCTGCGTAGGTAGGGACTAGAGACAGCAGTACTAATAAAATGAGTGGCGCCGAAAGTACGTTGAGCGCACAACTTCTGTCATGGACCGTCTCCAAAGCCGTCAGATTCTATATTATCTCATTGTTGTCTTAGTGTGAGTGAATGGTAACGTTTTGGGTTTGTATGGAAAGTGTTGACAAAGTCGCCTCTAGCACCGGCCGACGAGGTGTGTCCGTGCTTACAACTATTTGGAAATGTAGAATAATAATAAAATCATCGACTGAAACCTGTGTATTCAATATATTATAAAAACCTACTAGAGACTCGGAATAAGGTATTTATAGGATATCTATCATCAGGGATATCTATCAACAATTTTAAGAAGGCATCATGAATTATATCATGACAGACTGGCAAAGGGAGCCTGACAAAACCAAAACAAGTACAAGCATTTCTTCTATTACGTTAGGTACCAACTACAACAGCAAAATTCTCAAGTTTTAGCATTCAGAGATATAGCGGATGATGTAACTTATCAAGATTCACTTACAGTCAAAGAATTGCGTACACTAAAGTAATAAAGTGACATCGCGTTAACAGTATGTAGGTAAGCACTTAAACCCTATTCTAATACCAGAAATCCCTTCAAATAGAAATTAATACGGCAACGACGCTCTAAGCTGCATTTTGAAATATTGGTATAACTCTCATAATTTACGCATTTTGACGTCTTTTTTATATTATTGCTTTAAATAAGTTTGCTCTGTTTCGATCTTACTTTTTTCTTAATACTTGCATTGACTAAGATAAAACTGTAACCCGGCCAGCGCAATGAACAGCGCAGAACTTGTGCCCAAGTTGATCAAAATCCATCATTCGTAGTTGGACCGCGCAAAATCATACCAACTCGTCATGCCTAGATTTCATGTGGTTCTTCCAGCTGCATTTCTGCACAAACGCTTGTCCACACTGTTCACATTTAAATCTCCTATCATCCGCATGTATTCTCAAATGCTCTCTTAAGGTATGTTTCCGTCCAAAAGCTTTGAAACAGACATCGCACTTGTACTGTTTTTCACCAGTATGTTTCAACATGTGCAAATTCAGTTCTTTCTTTCCAAAAAATTTCATATCACATTGCTCGCATTCATTTTTCCTTTCGAGTAAGTGATCCCGTTTTGTGTGTCGAGTCAATCTGTCTCTTCTTGTAAACGTCTTGTCACAGGCCATACATTTGAGGACCCGAGGGTCTGCACCATGCTCTTTCACCATATGTTCATTTTTCTTAGCATAAGACGTGAACTTTTCAAGGCAATGAGGACATTTATTTCTTCTGTGATCTCCAATATGTACAAATTTTTCGTGGCATAATTTCTTGCCATTTGTGCCAAATACTTTTGAGCAAAACGAACAAGAGAACTCTCCTTGTTTGTGTCTCGCCATATGGCCGTTAAGGGTTCTCTTATTAACAAAAGGGGAGTTGCAGATTTCACAGTTGTAATTATTATAGTGTACGTTCATATGTTCTTGGAGCAGTTTAAAACGTTCGTAGAATTTAGGGCACAGTACGCAATTGAACGTGTCCCCTTCAAATTTAAAAGGCAAAATATGACTTTTTATATCTGTATGTAAAATTTTATTGTGTTCAGATTGTAAATGATTCATAAGTTGCTCTAATCCATCAATATCTTTTCCGCATATTTCGCACTTCAGACTAGTGATGTCTATTTTAACGACGTAGGAATTTAACGGGTAGCCTTTCATGAAACTGCTTTTTGTTTTGTTGTCATGTTTTTGTAGGGTATGCATCTTGAGTTCTCTCGGCATGGTAAACTGCTCTGGACAGAAACAGCACAAGTAACCATTCCCTGTATGTTTTCTGATAGGAGTAGCATTAGAATACAAGAGTATGTTTCGAATATTCTGCAAATGTTTGTCTATCTCTCTTTTGTCTGCTTTAAGAGGTCGAACTCTTAATATTTCTTCTTTGAATGACTGATTGCTACTTTCTTTCGCGACTGGAACCGTCCAATCAATTTTGTTTTCGTTTGTGTTTGCAGATCTCGGTGCAATTAGTACGTTTAATATTTTACTTACATGAGTTTCTAATTTAATTTCTGTATCGCAGCCGAGACCTACAAACAAAAGTTTGATAGAATTATTACCTGCAAATAATCTCTGACGAGCTGTTTGGGTAATCTATAAGGTTTTAATATAAGTATGTAGGTTCCAGAACAAAAGTATTCTGCGTGCGCCCGAAGTAGATGCCAATAATTAGAGGTAGCGCGTGATAGGCTTATTTGAGACCTAACGCCTGCATTCAAACATTGAGGAGTATATTTTAAACACTTTACTTGCAAAAATATAAAGCCCTTGAAAAGTTTTGGCTGAAACCCGTTGATTTGAAAGACCAGAACGAGACTCCGTCTATTTAGGGCTACATTTGAATTAGTATAGTTTAACGAGGCTTATTGCCAAGTCTAGTAGCCAGAACGTATACTTGTGTTGCCGTTTAAACTGCTGATACAGTTCTATTGTTAGAAATAATCTTGATTTAAAAACACTGCTTTAAGAAATCAGTCTTTGAGCTCATTTTGTTTAAGATAAGTTTTGACCACCTCGCATTATGAAGTAATGGTGTAAGGACCGATTAATATAGCGCTAGGTAGACAGTTCGCATGACTTAAGTCTGCTAAGTGTCGAAGGATTTCAAAGACATGAATTATTAACTAATAGCCCGGCTACACTTTTCATCTTAATATTGCGCAAATTTTAATTTGCATTAGACAGTAAGTATGTGTTAAGAGGGCAAAATGATATATCAGACAAATTTCCTTCAATGGTTTGTGCCACATTATGTTTGCGCAGTATTGAGCATGCAAGCCGTTGCGTGGAGCCGGGCCTTTACGGACAACACATTCGAGTTGTCTATACTATTCTAGAACAATTATTATTGATTTGAGTTTTTTATTTCCCGTATATTATATCCATATCATTTATTTACATTACATTCTAGGACAACACTAAGTTAATTGTAATCTACAAAAGCATTCCGTTTTTTGTTACTCCATAATTTAAACCCGCTCATTATGTCGCGTCTTCATATGGCTTCTCCAACTAGCCTTCTGCACAAACGGTAGTCCACAATGGTGGCATCTATATTTCCTGTCATCTGCATGTATTCTCAAATGCTCTTGTAAATGATCCTTTCGTCCAAAATCTTTCAAACAGATATCACAACTGTACTCTTTGTCACCTGTATGTTTTAACATGTGCATAGTAAGTTCTTTCTTTCTATAGAACTTCATATCGCAGTGCTCGCATTCGTGTCTCCTTTCAAGTAAATGATCCCGTTTAGTGTGTCGAGTCAAATTTTCTTTTGAAGAAAACGTCTTATCACAGGCCTTACATTTGAGGACAAGAGGCTCTGCTCCATGCTCTGTTACCATATGGTCATTCCTCTGTGTGTAAGAAACGAATTTCTCATTGCAATGTGGACATTTATTTCTTTTTTGGTCAAGGATATGTATGAACCTTTCGTGGCATAATTTTCTGCCGTTTGTGTCAAATACTTTTGAACAAAACGAACAAGAGAACTCTCCTTGCTTGTGTCTTCTCGTGTGACTTCTGAGGGTTCTTTTATTAACGAAAGGAGCGCTGCAGATTTCACAGTTAAAATTGTTGTAGTGCACATTCATGTGTTCCAGTAGCACCTTAAAGTGTTCATAGGTATTAGGGCATAGCGCGCACTGTAATGTATCTCCTTCAAATTTAAAACACATAATATGATTTTTTATATCTGTATGTATAATTTTATAATGATCAGATTGTAAATGATTCATCAGTGACTCTAACCCGTCAATATCTAGATCGCATATTTCACACTTCAGACCAGTAATGTCTAATTTAACGACGTAGTTAAACATAACGCAACCTTTCATAAAACTACTTTTTGTTTCGTTGTCATGTGTTTGTAATGTATGTGTCTTAAGGTCCCCCGGCATGGTAAACTGCTCTGAACAGAAGCCGCACAAATAATTATTCCCTGTGTGTTTTCTGATGGGAGTAGCATTGGAATAAAAGAGTATGTTACGAATATTCTGCAAATGTTTGTCTATCTCTCTATCGTCCGCTTTATGAGGTCGAACTCTTAATAAATCTTCTTCGAACGCCTGATCGCTACTCTTCCAATCACTTTTGTTGTGGTTTGCTTTTGCAGATCTTGGTGCTTTGATTGCTTTCAATATTTTACTTACATCTGTTTCTACTCTAATGTCAGTATCGCAGCGGAGACCTACAACCAAAAGTTTGGATTAAAATCTTCGATAGGTATATTGAATGCGATGGGCTTGTTCACAGCTATTGAAACGGTGTTAGCGCCACTTTATTCGATTCGATTCATTCCATAATAAAGGAGGTCTGATTCTAAAAAAAACGGATTTTGCATTTATTATTCACTTATTTGACAGAGATAAGGCTAAGGGATAGAGATAAGATAAGACTATTATTGATTTAGTTTCTCCTACGAGTGACGTGCCTAGTGTATGTTTCCAATAGTTTGAAGATAGGAGACAGGAGCCCATACTTAATTAAATCTGTGCAACGGGACTCTCTTCATGAATACATCACTGAAATGTCTGCTTAGGGCCAAGAGTACAGGTCACAGGAAGAGCTTTATGCTAGTTTTAAAAGTATTGATATAAATAGTTTTGAGTATGGTGTGTGAGTTGAGCTTGTGTGCGTAGTGCGCCTTTAATATTTCTGTAACTGTAACTGTTTTACAGAAGTTTTTCCGTGACTTCATAAGAAAGTGGCTATACCATTTTGAGACCTTAAACCTGCGTCCAAGTTAATTTGATAGGTCTTAATTGTGAGCAGTTTATATGCAATATTAAATAGACGAAGCATTTCGTTAACGTTAGTAAGATTACCTTGCAAGGTCCTACGGTAGTACCATGAAAAACGCTCATTTTACTAGTTCAAGCAGTTGAGATTTGGCCGCACGACTCTCCATGAAGAATTGTAGTTAGAAAGGATTGACAGTGTCAGTACGACAGTTTGCATGCCTATAAATATTCTTTATTGCATTACACAACGTATTCAAATGTAACAAAAGGCTTATGGTTATTTACAAAATATGGACCCTGCTAGGGTCAGGGCAATTAAAGAAAAGAAAAAAAACTATTAAAATCTATATTATATATTATTCAAATTAGATTACATGTAGATTATAAATGATTATAGTTTTTACTAACAATAACTGGGATGTGACTAGAGTGTGCTAAGTGACGAGAAAGACATAATAAATTACGGTACAGTGTATTCTGATTGATTACACGTTTCTAAAATACTAGACTTCAAATAAATGGAAATCTACTTCATTTTTTAATTCACATGTCGGGATTCGAGTAGTCGAACATAGAATTGTAGAACACCGCAACAAAATAGCAGGTTGAGCCCGGAGGTGTAACTGGCTTCCGAGCAGACCGGCGAAATCACACGGGAAAGAGATAGAATCATAATCAAATCAGTGCGTTAGAACAGGCAGGTCTACTCCTGCTTCGCTTGTCGTACAATGGACAAGTCATGGTGGAACTACGGAACTGCGGTTTCGCGACAGAAATGTGTTCCCCGCCTTAACTTAAACCTGTTCATCATGTCGCGTCCGCATATGGCTTCTCCAGCTGCATTTCTGCACAAACGCTTGTCCGCACTGGTCGCATTTGAATCTCCTGTCATCCGCATGTATTCTCAAATGTTCTTTCAAAGTATTTTTCCGTCCAAAAGCTTTGAAGCAGACATCGCACTTGTGCTGTTTTTCGCCTGTATGTTTTAACATGTGTTTTGTTAGTTCCCGCTTTCTATAAAACTTCATATCGCAGTGCTCGCATTCATGGTTTCTTTCCAGTAAGTGATCCCGTCTAGTGTGTCGAAGCAATTGGTCTCTTCTTGTAAACGTTTTGTCGCAGTCCGTACATTTGATGACAAGAGGCTCTGCCCCATGCTCTTTCACCATATGTTCATTCCTCTGAATGTAAGAGGCAAATTTCTCATTGCAATACAGACATTTATTTCTTTTATGTCCAATTTTATGTACGTAATTTTCGTGGGCTAATTTCTTACCATTTGTGTCAAACACTTTTGGACAAAACTTGCAAGAGAACTCTCCTTGTTTGTGTCTAGACAAATGTTTGTTAAGAGTGATCTTGTTAACGTAGGGAGATGTGCAGATTTCACAGATATAATTATTGTAGTGTACATTCATGTGTTCTTGTACCAGCTTAAAGCGTTCGTACATATTCGGGCATAGCACGCACTTGAAGGTGTCCCCTTCAAATTTAAAAGGCAATATATGATTTTTTATGTCTGTATGAATAATTTTATTGTGATCAGATTGTAAATGATTCATCAATGGCTGTAATCCGTCAATATCTTGTCCGCATATTTCACACTTTAGACCAGTGATGTCTAGTTTTACAGCATAATAAGTTAAAGTGCAGCCTTTCATAACTGTGCTTTTAGTCTCATTGTCATGGTTTTGTAGTGTATGTATCTTAAGGTCGCTTGGTATGGTAAAGTGCTCAGAGCAGAAGCTACAATGGTAACCAACTGCTGTGTGTCTTCTGATGGGAGTAGCATTAGAATGTAAGAGTATATTGCGTATATTCTGCAAATGTTTGTCTAATTCTATTTTGTCAGCAGTAAGGGATCCGGCTCTTCGAACCTTTAAAACATCTTCTCTGTGTGTGGATCTCTGACTGCTTCTTTTTTTAGAGACTGTATTAGTCTTATCGTCTTTTTTGTCATTTGCTTTTGCAGATGTCGGTTTCATGGGCGATTTCAATATATTACTTACTTCTGGTTCTAACTTAATTTCTTTATCGCAGCCGAGACCTACAAAGGAAAGTTAAATTAAAATCTTAAAATGTAATGGTCCCGTGGTTTGACCGCCAGTCATTCATTAAAGAGGGTGTGGGTGCGAAACCAGGCAAGAAACAACAGACTTTTCCTTATTCTTATGTGATTTCTAACTTTATCTTGGACATCAATGGCATTGGTGAAGGAAAACGTTGTGACGAAACCTGGACGTCAATATCAATATCATTAAGTACGCCTTTGTACCTTTTTGTGCGAAAAGTTTTAATAAATATCTTCATTAATCAATATTAACAGGAAAGTAAATTCCGCGTGTACCTATGCGCAAAGAATACGTTTGAAAAAAAATGGCTGGGCTATATGTAATTAAATGCATTTCTATCATTTAGACATTTTTCACAAGAGTAGCGGCTTATTTTAGGTCTGTTGTTATAAGAATTTTTGTTTACACGAAAAATGTAGGAATTTTTGTATTTTTTTTTTCTTTTTGTAATCTGTTGTATGTTGGTAATAGTTGATACTAAGAAAAGTGGTTATTACGAAGGGAAGCCGATAGGTATGGGGTTCTATGAAGGCTGCACCCCTGGGGTGCGTGCACTTTAGCTACTATGGAGCCGATCTTCTAGACCTAACTCTTTTGTAACTTGACCTTGTTTTAATTATCAGGTCATACCAAACTTAATTTATAGATATTAGAACCGAGTAACAGCAACAGCATGAACTCATGCGATATTATATTTTTAATCTGATATTCACAACTGCTGTCTCATCCTCGAAATAACGAATTAGGATATGCAGAGAAATAAATAACGACCTAGAAATGATACACGGATCTGGGAACATATATCTTTACTAAAAACGAAATATAAGAAATACACAAATATCACGTTGTGGCTTATTGTTCTAATGACAGGGGTTAGAAGGTTTCTGCTTATGATTCTAATAACAGAGGTTAGAAGGTATTCTTAGTTTAATGATACATCTATGGAACATACGAAACATATTAAAACAAAAACAAGTCACGCAAATTGCACAGAAACCGCGGAATTTCCGTAATTTCGGCTGCTGAGTCAGTCCCTCGACTAACGTCTAAACGTTTCAAAGATGATACTTTAAGTTACTGTTCAAATGTGTCCATAACTTAAACCCGCTCGTCATGTCGCGTCCGCATATGGCTTCTCCAGCTGCACTTCTGCACAAACGCTTGTCCACACTGCTCGCATTTGAATCTTCTGTCATTCGCATGTATTCTCAAATGTTCTTTCAAAGTATTTTTCCGCCCAAAAGCTTTGAAGCAGACATCGCACTTGTGCTGTTTTTCGCCTGTATGTTTTAACATGTGATTTCGTAGTTCCCTCTTTCTATAAAACTTCATATCGCAGTGCTCGCATTCGTGCTTCCTTTCGAGCAAGTGATCCCGTTTAGTGTGTCGAAGCAATTGGTCTCTTCTCGTAAACGTCTTGTCACAGGCCATACATTTGAGGACACGCGGCTCTGCCCCATGTTCTTTCACCATATGTTCATTCCTCTGAATGTAAGAGGAGAATTTCTCATCGCAATACAGACATTTATTCCTTTTATGGCCAATTTTATGAACGAAATTTTCGTGGGCTAATTTCTTACCATTTGTGTCAAATACTTTTGGGCAAAACTTGCAAGAGAACTCTCCTTGTTTGTGTCTAGACAAATGTTTGTTAAGAGTGATCTTGTTTACGTAGGGAGAATTGCAGATTTCACAGACATAATTATTGTAGTGCACATTCATGTGTTCTTGTACCAGCTTAAAGCGTTCGTACATATTCGGGCATAGCACGCACTTGAAGGTGTCCCCTTCAAATTTAAAAGGCAATATATGATTTTTTATGTTTGTATTAATAATTTTATTGTGGTCAGATTGTAAATGATCCATCAATGGCTGTAATCCGTCAATATCTTGTCCGCATATTTCACACTTTAGACCAGTGATGTCTAGTTTTACAGCATAATAAGTTAAAGTGCAGCCTTTCATAACTGTGCTTTTAGTCTCATTGTCATGGTTTTGTAGTGTATGTATCTTAAGGTCGCTTGGTATGGTAAAGTGCTCAGAGCAGAAGCTACAATGATAACCAACAGCTGTGTGTCTTCTGATGGGAGTAGCATTAGAATGTAAGAGTATATTGCGTATATTCTGCAAATGTTTTTCTAATTCAATTTTATCACCTTTAATAGGTCTGACGTTTCGAACCTTTTCTGTGGATCTCTGACTGCTTCTCTTTTTAGAGACTTTATTGGTCCTATCCTCTTTTTTGATGTTTGCTTTTGCAGATGTCGGTTGCATGGGTGATTTCAATATTTTACTTACTTCTGGGTCTAACTTAATTTCTTTATCGCAGCCGAGACCTACAAAGGAAAGTTAAATTAAAATCTTCTCAATAGTAATAGCGACGCGATTTAAGTATTGGTTTTGAGAAAATTTAACAGCAAGTTATAGCTTAGTCTTTACTTGAGGTAACATATAGGTTTATTTATTTAATATCAGTATATTCTATCAAATGTTATTACAATTCAAAGTCAATCCGTCCGAAGTGACTTTGCTAACGCTGATTGCCTTTGAATTGTAATAACGCTAAGGGTACTTGTATTTTTGCTATCAAGAAATAGATATAATATAAAAGAGCAATAGCTGATCTCCTTACATGCTTGGTCTAGAGAATCGTATGAAACGTAACTTGATGATACAAGATGCAGAGTGAGGGTAGGTTGGTTAGTTAGAGTAATAACGTTATTTGTGATTGTGTCAAATTTCAATGTCGAAAAAGTAGGTAGTTTTCGAGATTCTATTCTGGATTAACCTGTTGAATGCCATGATTACAGACACAATTAAAAAGCCAATGTCTCACGTGGGTTAAATTCGCTTCAAGTTCAAAATTCAATTAAATTGAAATTAAGTTCCATGTACTGATAAATTCCGATTTCCATGAAGGAAATCGAGTAAAAAAAACCACATCGACTCATGCGATACTATGTTATACTAATAATCAGCCTGTAATGTCCCAATGTAGGGCAAAGGTCTCCCTTTGATTTTCCCACTCAACTCGATGAATGGTTCCCTTTATGTCGAGTCCCTTTACGTCGAGCCGAGAACCTTGTCTCGCTTCTATTGCCCCTACGTCGAGTCTACGATTTCTGTCCCGTTTCTATTCCCTTAAAGTCGAGTTTCTTTACCCCGCTTTTACTACCATTACGTCGAATTTTAATAATATCATATTTTGAAGTACAGTTAGGTTCACATGTTTCATGTGTCATTGTAAGTATTCGAATCTACTGAATTAGGTACTAATAATAACATATCCTGGGCCAGTATGGACCAAACCAAACTAACCAACTGCGTCAATTTCGCCCCGCCATCTACGCCTGGGTTTTCCGCGATGCCATTGGACGTTTTCAAGAACCCATCTTGTGGTTGTTTCTGCCCACAATGCATCCTACATGCGGAAAAAGTCAATCTATCAATCAACTCAGCCTATCGCAGTCCACTGCTGGACATAGGCCTCTCCCAGACTGCGCCACAACACCCTGTCCTCCGCCTTCCGCATCCAGTCTACCCCAGCCACCTCTTTAGGAAAAAGCGGAAAAAGTGTCTGCTAAGAAAAGCTTGCCGGCTTTTTGTGTTTCATTATCGAAATAACGGATTAGAATGAAGTTAGTGTAGAGGAATAAAAAATAAATCACTAGGTATATATAAATGATACACGCATCTGGTAACAAATATCTTTACTAAAAATGAAATATTATAAATACACAAATATCACGTCGTGGCTTATTTTTCCAATGACAGGGGTTAGAAGGTATTCTAAGTCAAATGACACATCTATAGAACATAGGCAACAAAAAAATCGGCGTGCATACACCTGCAATGACACATTCAAGGCCCTTTGTACACGGCACCGGTTTCTTTACGGTACGGCGCATAAACCACGCCGTAAAAAAAACGTGAGCTTGTATATGACACGGCAAACAACTAGACGATACAACGGCTGAGTACAGCTCAGTTACGTTTTATTTGTGCCAAGTAGCAGACTTTGGTAATGAATTCATATAAAAATTATTTTTTTCGGACGTACAAAACCATATCGGCAGTAGGGACAACTGTCAAAACGTATTGTCACTCATTCTTGGTTCGGGCCCTGAACTAATCTTATGTCCGTAAGTGATCGGAGTTGAAAACAACCGTAACTTCGGCCAAACTTCGGGCTAAGGGAGTTGAGCCCAAGTTGACGCCGTACAATGACACGCGCAAACGGAGGCAGGCCGTGCCGTAGTGCCGCCGTGTCTGTCAGCAAGCTTCCTTAATGATCCATACAACACTAACGACCGTGCCTACACGGCGAATAACTCGAAACTTTCACGGCAAGAAAAACGCGTGGATACAAAGGGCCCTAGACTTGCACAGAAATCGAGGAATATCCGTTCCGTAACTTCAGCTGGTGAGTCTCCTCAACTAATGTCTAAAAGTTTCAAGGATGATACTTTAAGATAATTGAATTCCACAAAAATACTTAAACGTTTTTTAGTCCATAACTCAAACGCACTCATCATGTCGCATCCGCATATGGCTTCTCCAGCTGCATTTCTGCACAAACGCTTGTCCACACTGGTCGCATTTGAATCTCCTGTCATTCGCATGTATTCTCAGATGCTCCTTCAAAGTATGTTTTCGTCCAAAAGCTTTGAGACAAACATCGCACTTGTGCCGTTTTACACCTGTATGTTTCAACATGTGATTTCTCAGATCTTCCTTTCTATAAAACTTCATTTCACAGTGGTCGCATTCGTGTGTCCTTTCGAGTAAGTGATCCCTTTTAGTGTGTTTAGTTAATTTGTCTTTTGAAGGAAACGTCTTGTCACAGGCCATACATTTGAGGACACGAGGCTCCGCCCCATGCTCTTTCACCATATGTTCATTCCTCTGCATATAACAAGAGAACTTCTTACCACAATGTGGGCATTTATTTCTTTTATGGTCAAGAATATGTACGAATTTTTCATGGTATAATTTCTTGACTTTTGTGTCAAATACTTTTGGACAAAACTTACAAGAGAACTCCCCTTGTTTGTGTGTAGCCACATGCTTGTTAAGAGTTATCTTTCTAACGAAACCAGAGTTGCAGGTTTCGCAGATATAATTATTGTAGTGTATATTCATGTGTTCTTGTATCAGCTTAAAGCTTTCATAGATTTTCGGACATAGCACGCATTTTAACTTGTCCCCTTCAAATATAAAAGGCAAAATATGATTTTTTATGTCTGTATGTATAGTTTTATTATGATTAGATTGTAAATGATTCATCAGTGTCTCTAAGCCGTTAATATCTTGATCGCATATTTCACACTTCAGGTCAGTTATGTCAAGTTTTACGACATACTCAGATAAGGTGCAGCCTTTCATAACTGTGCTTTTAGTTTCTTTTTCATGGTTTAGTGTGTGTATCTTAAGGTCTCTGGCTAAGGTAAAGTGCTCTAAGCAGAAGCTACAATGATAACCAACTGCTGTGTGTCTTCTGATGGTAGTAGCATTGGAATGTAAGAGTATATTGCGAATATTCTGCAAATGTTTGTCCAATTCTATTTTGTCTGCAGTAGGCGGTCCGGCCTTTCGAACCTTTACAACCTGTTCTGTGGACTTCTGACTGCTTTTATTTGTAGAGACTGTATTAGTCCTATCATCTTTTTTATCGTTTGCTTTTGCAGATGTCGGTTTCATGGGTGATTTTAATATTCTTCTTACTTCTGGTTCTAACTTATTTTTTTTATGTTGGTCTAATTCTATTTTGTCGGCATTAAGGGGTCCAGCACTTTGAACCCCTAACATTTCTTCTTTTGATTTCTGATTACTATTTTTTTTAGATACCGTAACCGTCCAATCAACAATTTTGTCGTTTGTTTTTGCAGAAGTCGGATTCATGAGTGATTCCAATGTTTTACTTACTTTTGGTTTTAAATTAATTTCTGTATCACCGCCGAGACCTACAAACAAAATTTTTATTAAAATCTAAACTTTAAGTCCGTAAAGTCCATTTGGCTTAAAATTATAAGGATACAGAATAATTTATTTAACATTGATGTCTAAAATCATGTTATTTCTCGGACAGAGCACGGGCAAAGATCTTATAGATAGTTTTAAATAAACTAATTCGTGCTCAATTGGGCCGCGTTCGGGGCAATCCCTGAAGTGTATAATTTGATCGCCGTATGTGCGTGTCTCTATGGGTGCGTCTCGCCATCGGCGCCTATCTGTTTTGTTACAATACTTAATAATAAATTTATATCATCATACGTACTCCTAACCTAAACCCGCTCATGATGTCGGGCCCACATGTGGTTTTTCCAGCTGCATTTCTGCACAAACGCTTGTCCACACTGTTCGCATTTGAATCTCCTATCATCCGCATGTATTCTCAAATGCTCTTTTAAAGTATATCTTCGTCCAAAAGCTTTGAAACAGACATCGCACTTGTATTTCTTTTCCCCTGTATGTTTTAACATGTGCATATTCAGTTCTTTCTTTTCATAAAATTTCTTTTCGCAGTGTTCGCATCCGTGTTCCCTTTCAAGTAAGTGATCCTTTTTAGTGTGTTGAGACAATTTGTCTTTTGAAGTAAACGTCTTATCACAGGCCAGACATTTGAGGATACGAAGCTCTGCACCATGCTCTTTCACCATATGGACATTCCTCAGCTTATAAGAAGCGAATTTCTCATCGCAATGTGCACATTTATTTCTTTTATGGCTAAGAATATGAACGAATTTTTCGTGACATAATCTCTTGCCATTTGTGCCAAATACTTTTGAACAAAACGAACAAGGGAACTCTCCTTGTTTGTGTCTCGCCATGTGCCTTTTAAGGGTTCTATTATTAACGAAAGGGGAGTCGCAGATTTCACAGCTGTAATTGTTATAGTGTACGTTCATATGTTCTTGCAGCAGCTTAAAGTGGTCGTAGGTTTTAGGACAAAGCGCGCAATTTAACGTGTCCCCTTCAAATTTAAAAGGCAAAATATGATTTTTGATGTCTGTATGTATAGTTTTATTGTGTTCAGATTGTAGATGATTCATCAGTGGCTCTAATCCGGCAATATCTTGTCCGCATATTTCACATTTCAGACCAGTGATGTCTATTTTAACGACGTAGGAATAGAACGGGTAGCCTTTCATAAAAGTGCTTATTGTTTTGTTGTCATGTTTTTGTAGCGAATGTATCTTGAGTTCTCCCGGCATGGTAAACTGCTCTGGACAGAAAGCGCACAAGTAAAAATTCCCTGTGTGACTTCTGATAGGAGAAGCATTGGAATGTAAGAGAATGTTTCGAATATTCTCCAAATGTTTGTGTAGCTCTCTTTTGTTTTCTTCTTCAATAGGTCGAACCCTTTTGCTTTCTTCGGTGGAACTTTGGTTGCAATCTTTTTTAGAGACTGTAACCGTCCAATCATTTGTGCCGTTTGCTTTTGTAGATCTCGGCTTTATGAGTGTTTTTAACAATTCACTTACTCCTGGTTCTAATTTAATTTCAGTATCGCAGCCGAGACCTACAAACAAAAGTTTTAATTAAAATCTTCTATACATAAGCTGCGAATTATGGCTGCTTGGCTTCGTTATAAGTTTCTTATATAGCAGGAAACAGGAGTTCATTGCTTGGTGTTGTGGCCCAAGGTTGAAGACACCGCAAATTACACGACTAGTCACTACTAACATCTATATTCTTTTTTTATCGAAGCCCATGTAGGGGTACGTTTTTAATTTACTATTTTGTTCACTACGTGATACACAAAATGGTTTTAATGTTGCGTACCATTCACTATCGCTACAAGTCGTCAACCTTTGGTTCAATGAGGGGCTTCGAAAACATACCTTCTCTAAACGATGCAACCCATTTCGTCATAGGGAATTAAAATAAAATGTCAGTTAGAGTCCTCATAAATATAATAATTTAAGCCTAGCATACAAAGATCATTAGTAAATATAGATATCACGATTAAATGCGGTATATAATCACATTGCAAGGGTTACTTTTGCCAAACCAACGTTTTTAATGTTACTTAATAGTATATTAAAATGTCCCTAGCTTAAATCGGTAAAAAATTGTATCAACCGCTACAAGCGATTTTTTCCTAGAGCCTAAATACAGTTCTGTTTTTTTTTTCCTTGAGAAAGAGAAGCCTGCCGCGTGAACAGTTTGAGGGGAGCAGTGGTGGCCCAGTAGTTACAGTTGCGACTTATTTCATCACCGCTGCTCTTAAAATGGTGAAGAAAAACATCGTAACCGGATACCAAAAATACGACGACATGTGTGTTCTACCAACCCGCACTAGGCCCGCGTGGTGGATAACGGCCCCCTCTCTCCCACAGAGAGGAGGCCTGTGTCCCAGCAGTGGGCACATCATAGGCAGATTATTTTATATTTGAACAATTTCTATCACACCTAAGTTATTTTTAAATCGGTTATAGTATTGAATTTGGATTTCAACGACTTCGTTCTAGTCCATCCGACTTGCTAGCTCATCGTAACGAAGGTTTGCATAAAGTGAAGTCAGTCACAAACAATACCAGCTAATACTGTTGAATTACGACATTTTTATCCTCAACTTCTTAAATCTAACATAACATCACACCTGTATTCCTCTGAGGGTTAGGCAGAGGCGTACCTATAGTACAGCCACATTTTACCAGTTACGTTTAAGTCCTATATAATAGGTGGCGAGCCTATTGCCATAAACCGGGTACAATTTATCTACTTTCCCATATTTGGCACCATCATATTATTCTTAGTTAAAGAAATCCCGTGGTTCTTCTTCAAATGCTTCCTCTTACTATTCTGGGTCGCATACGCTTTCCCGCAAACCTCACATTTGAACTTTCTTTCATTCGTATGAGTTGCCATGTAATGTCCTAACATATGCCTTTTGATGAAGAAACCCATGCTGCACACAGAACATTCGTAGGGTCTTTCTTTTAAATGGACACTTCGCATGTGTAGCATCAAGTTTGACTTTAGATTGAACTTCTTCTCACACAGATCGCATTTAAGACCTTCAGCGTTATGTACTTGAATCATATGCCTAGTCTTCTGGTAGTAATTCTTGAAGCGAGCTTTGCAGATCTGGCAAACGCTATCACCAGCTATGCCTTTGTGTTCTGTGTTTACATGAGCTTTCTTCTTGGATTCCGCTGCGAACACTTGACCACAATGTCGGCAGGGGTAGCTGGATTTTTTCTTGCTGTGCGTTGTTTCATGTCGGTTCAGACGAAAAGAGTTGACAAAGCCAGCACCGCAGGTGGTGCAAATAAAATTCCTATAATGCATATTCATGTGCTGCATCAGCAGTTTCATAGTGTGGAAGACTTCGTTACAGAGGCAGCAGTTCATCTGCTGTTCGTTGGTCAATTTGAACGGTTGGAAGTAGTCTGTGACTCCGAGGTAGTATTTTTTATCGTGTACCGAGACTAGATGTTCGCTTAGAATTTGCAGGGTTTCCATTGGCTGTTCACAGAGCGTGCATTTGAGGTCGACTATATCTAGGAGGGCTACAAAGCTAGACATGCCTGTACCGGCTTTGTAGGAGGGTTTCTCTTTAGCGTGATCTTTGTGCGTGTGGGCTCTTAAATCGTCAGGGTCAGGGTACGTTTTGAAACAATAAGCACAAACGTATCCTGCATCGTTCCTTTCCTTGAAAGGGGTAGCGTTAGAGTACTTGAGCAATGTGGTGAGATTGTGCCACTGTTTCTTCATTTCTGGCAGATGTTTTTCGCGATACATTAATCGACTTAATGCCTCATCGTCGGTTTCCTCCTTAACAGCGCGTTTGCGGTGTTTTTTTGTTGCTCCGGTATCGCCTATAAAAGAAAAATAATTCTTTCACACGCGGATCAGGTCTTCTTAGTATTAAATCTAGCAGCTACCGGTCGTGGCAGGTGGAGGCATGGGGTTCGAGTATAGGCGGTGGACGGTCAATGATCATATTAGAATTAGAATATCCAATGTCATATAAGGCTTAGATGAAAGTGGCTTGGATTAAAGTACGTAATCATAAGTATAAAGCACTTTGTAATTAAACAACAAACGTAAATGCTACACCTAACAATATAGCTTCCAATATAAAGTATATGCAGGATGACAATAAGCCGAAAACGCCCTTCATAACGTCATGGTCAATTTCAAATTGTCAAAACAGGTATTAACTATGTTTGGACTGACTTCCCGCATGTTTTTCCTGCCACTACCGCTCTCTAGTTAAAAGTTCTCCTGTGCAAAATAGACGTGCATGGTGATATTGAAATTAGTGAATTTATAGCCAAATCCTATGATAGATGTACCTAATTAAACTACGTATATACAGCGACTAAACTTTAAAATCTAATACTATAACCATAAAATTAACTGAATTTGTAAAATGTTGATATTCTAAAAGCGTGCGCCACAAAGCGGTTTCTTCTTCCATCCCTAAATCCCAGTTCTATCTGGGGTCGGGTCTTCTTGTACAGCGGCGCCAGGACGATCCGTCCTGGGTTGTCATAGGAGTTAGGTTCTGAGCTTTCATCTCCATCACCATGCAGCGGAGGTCTTCCTCTTTCCAGGCGTTTGGTAGGGATATTGAAGACTGTTTTTACTGAGAAATTATATGGTATGGGTATCGGTTGGGGTATCTTTAACGCACCTTTCAATATGCTTATCTTTCTAAGATTATACTGGAATTGTACAATTTGATAAATTGTCGTGCGTACCTATCCCAGAGGCAGAGATTTAGATTTCTCATGTGCGATGACAGTTCTAGGAGTTTCTTGCCCGTTCTTCTCCATATGAACCTCTTTGGAATGGGCAACTAGCTTCATCTTTCTAACTGACCGACCCCTTGACAACTCAATAGTGCCTGTAATTGGTTTATCTATACTAATAATAAAGCTGAAAAGATTCTTTCTTTGAACGCGCTAATGGAACTGCCAGTCATATTTGAAAAAATATTTATGCATTAAATAGCCCAATTCTTGAGAAAGGCTATATAGGCTTTAACATGACGCTAGGATCCTTAGGAACCGAGCAAAAATAAAAGAAACAGAAAGAACGCTAAACGAAAAGGAATTAAAAGCGTGGGCAGGCGATGCGATGCGACGGCTAGGTCGGGAGAGCAAGAAATTTCACGCGGACGAAGTCGCGGGCAGAATGTAGTCGAGTTTGAGTTTGTTTGTAGTTTGATCTTTTACCTTGTATATACCATCTATGTAACACATGGAATGCAATAAAGATTTGCGTATTGAGTATTGAAATAAATGCTTTCTGTTTGAGTTCGACAGTAGTGGTAAATAAAAAGCAGTAACATTGAAATATAATTATAGTTTATTTAAATAAAATACATCTATACTGTGTACAACGTACATAGTAGAACATTTTTATAATTACATAGATCGTTTCATGTGAAACTTTTGTTTGTGACTGTACTCTTAGGGTATCAGTTTGGCTCATTTTGGTGATATGGTCATATCTCGTTAACGCGAAAAGCACATAAACATACAGGATTTTGTGTTCATAATCAGCCTAGTGTTCCCACTGATGGGACACAGGCCTCCTACGCAATACGTTATTACGCAATAGGGTAGTTTCCTGGGTAAAAAAATAATTATTATATTTAGTCCGTCAGTTAGATTATCGAAAAATAATGGACACGTATTTTTTCTTTTGTCAATCAAATAAAAAAATGACAAAGATAGAGCGCGTCAAAATTTGGGAGTGGGGCGCCGTGACGTCACGCGGAACGGTAATGGGCGATATCTTCATCATTTTTTATATAATTGACAAAAGAAAAAAATATGGGTTCAATATTTTTTGATAATCTAATTGACGGACTAATTTGAATTTTTTAGGAAACTAGCCTATTTATGCAAATATAGCTAAATTCTGTACAGACGCCAGCACATCAAGCTACCCGAAACTGTCAAATTTTCCCAATCAACTTTGAACCTAATGCTTTAGCGATAAAGTTGAAAATCTATTAAAGAAATTTGACAGATTGTAGTAGCTTGATGTGCTGGCGTCTGTACAATTAATTAACGCGTTGCCTCGATACTTTTGAGGTTTTACAATTGACCATATTTGTAGAGGTGTATAAACAAAACTAAAACTAAGAATTCTTTTAGTACTTCATAGTAAACTAAAAATATCAAATTACATAGTATGTAAAATAAAATGCGAATTCATAAAAAAAAAATAGTAAATAGCTATGACATTTGAATAAATATAATTAAGTAGAAGGAAATTATTATTTAAATACTATGCTTTCTGCTTTTCGTGAGGCGTCACATATACATAAGTAAATATTTCTCTTGAATTAGTACTGTTCCCGGCTAGAAAAGAACTTACTAATTTTCGGATGCAAGGTATGCAAGAAAGATCTTCAAAAATACCGTGTTACGAGATCGTTTTACAATGCAACGTGTCATCTTCATCATCTGCCTTGCCTTTTCCCAAGTATTTTGGGGTCGACTTTCAATCTTACAAGAAATCTTAAAATAATGATTTTACATGAAGCGACTGCCTATCTGACGACATGACTCCCATAACGGATCCATTATCTTTTTACTAAATCTAGTCAAACTTGCGATCACGAACCTATATAAACGTCTTAACCCCAGTTTCCCTAATGTCAATCACAATCTGCATAGCTATTCACAACCATTCGACAGGTTATCGTGTCGAAAATGACAAATTTCAGTTACCTGATTTGTCTTGCTCCCGACCGCAAAAAGCTGTCGGAAAAATAGCGGTCGTCTATTTGCTTTACGGCTGATTTTCCTAACAGATAACTTTTATTCGAAGAATAAAATTGACGTCAGAAAGATTTTGTAAGTAAGAAATGTCAAAAATTCAAAACTATTCCTCGATTAAAATTCTCTGGCCTTGGAAAAATCAGCCCTAAAACTGAAAATAATAGGGTTTTGGATTTGTGAACAGCGTTTAGAGGACTTTTGATACCATTCATTGATGTTCGATTCGAATGATTGTGATTAGCTATGCATATTATTAGCTATTTTTATCGTGTTTACACCTAGTTATATGTGCATGCTGTGGTCTTCTGTGATTGAAGGAGCACACGTAAAAGAACCTTTTTTTATTATTGTAAATTTCTATTGTATATGTGTACCTATCCTTTGTTGAATATCCTCAATAAATAAATATGTTAAATCTCATTTTATGTGCTACGATTAGTTTATGCATGAGTAAACTTGGTATTGTAACAAAATATTATTTTCCTAATTCTGATTAGTACGCAGTGTAAAAAAGGCTATACACGTAACATATCATACGCTCGTGTATAATAATCATTGCTAGTTAGAATCAATATTAAAAAAATCATAATGTGCGGAAGTGATAAATAAACAAAATTATTGGCTGCAATTTGGCAAGGTGCAGACGCCAGGAGGTCAAGCTACCCGAATTTATCAAATTTTCCCAATAAATCTTGAACCTTACTGCTTTAGCGATAAAGTTGAAAGTATATTAAAGAAATTTGACAGATTGTAGAAGCTTAATGTGCTGGCGTCTGTATAAAATAAAATTAACTATTTCTTTTCTCATAATGGGTACAGTAAAAACCTAATAATTTCGACCTGTTTTCGTTTCGTGTTGGAATACATAGTGTTTCATTATCTACAAGAACTAACACACGTGTCTTTATACGCCTTTCGCGAAGAAATTCATTGTGACGGTTGACGTGCAAATCTGAACCTTAACAATCACACATAGATGTCAATTTAGCTTATTTTGGACTTATAAAAAACGCACCAAGATAGAAAAAAAAACTTAATTTCTTACTTTACATGAGAACAGAACAATTGTCTTCTAAAGTTCTTTAGTACTAAAATATAGGTCCTTCGTTTGCGGAATGTCCCATAACCACTAGTTTCGAAAAATTAACACTACTCAAATTCTTTTTCCTCTTTAGCTTTCTCCGCCTGAGCTTTGATTTTACTTTCAGCTGCTATCTGCTTTAGCGTGAGCTCCCTATTATCTATAAGATGCTTTACATCATCAAACTCTTTGAAAATATCCAAGTCGTCTTGGTGCAATCGTACGTGGCTCTTCAAACTACACTTCTGCATGAACGTCTTGTGACATATCTCGCATTGGAATCTCTTGTCGTCTTCGTGAATTTTCATGTGCTCCTTCAGAGTTCTCGCTCTAGAGAATGCTTTGCCGCAAACGTCACAGGAGCATACCTCGCCTCCGGTGTGCCTGGACAGGTGGTCGGCAAGACCGCGCTTCGAAAAGAACTTAGCATTACATTTGTCGCATAAGAAACTTCTCTGTTGCAAGTGATGGTGTTTGATATGCCTGTTCAGTTCAAATTTCTTCTTATAAGTCTTGTTGCAAGCGTTACAAGGATAGATTACTGGAGTCTGATTATGTACTTTGACAAGATGCTCGCTCCTATCATAGTAGCTGACGAAAATTTCTGGACAATGAGGACATTTATTCCTCAGCCACCCGCCTGTATGGACACCCTTCTCATGATTCCTCTTCTTCGTCAAAGACGTGTAGGATTTATCGCAAAAATCGCAAGGGAATATGCCTTGAGCGTGGGTCTTTCCATGCTTCCTCAAAGCTGCGATGGTAATGTATCCAGCCCCGCATTTCTTACAGCAGTAATTTCTGTAATGACTACTCATATGATGGTAAAGGTTCTTAAAAGATATGTGTACTACTGAACAGACGACACAGGTAAAATTATGTCCGTCTTCTAGACGAAACGGGAGAATAATGTCTTTAATATGCTTGTTAATAGTCTTGTTATGTGTGGCTACGAGATGGTCCTTCAGATCGTTCAGGTCTCTCATTTCAAGATTGCAGACGGTGCAGTGCAGGTCAGTAATATCTACTTTAATGGGGTTATAGCTTAGTTTGTAGTCTATAATAGTGTTGATTTTGTCTTTTTCCGATTGCTGGGCGGTGTGTTCGCGCAGTGCGTATATATCGGGGAATGCTTTAGCGCAGTAGAGGCAGGAGAAGCCACGGATGGTTTTGTCCCGGAAGGGGCTCGCGTTGGAGTACTGTAGTATGGCGGTAAGGTTGACTCTGTGCTCTACGCGTTCCGGGGTCGCGCTTTCGTCCGATTTCTTTTTCCTTTTCCTGCCGCGTTTGGGCCCGTCCTCGTCCAATCCTACAACAAACGAGCACATCTCATTATCTCCGTCTTGACTTTCTTCTTACATTAGGGTTGGTAATCTTCATGAGGACGGGCGTGCATTTTTTGGTCACTCAACAATTTCTGTTTGGAGTTCTGTGTTTGGAGGGATTCAAGGATTGTTCGTAGTTTTTTTTTTTTGTTGGCGGTTACACAAGTAAGCAAGCATTTTCATTTCGTTCACAGTATTTTATGGCAAAGCATTGGCATAGAACACAAAACAGGTATAGTTATTGTCGAGTCCGAAAGTGATCTGATCGTATTAAAAAGTTTGGTATAAAAATCAAATCAAATCATTTATTTTTGAACATGTTTAGGGTATACATATACATAAAAAAAGTTTTTTAAGCCATATCCTACCTGAACCGGTGTGCAAATATCTATTATTTAAAATATATTTCTTCCATTAATCATACAAATATGTTTCGCAGTAGAACAGCGTAAGTAATTCTCAAAATAACAATGTAAGAAATCAGAGTAATTCTCAAAATAAAAAGGTATGTCTTAATGAAGAAGTTTATGTAAAATAATAATATAAGTTAGTATAGCCGCCACGTATAAATAAACAAAATCCTATATCAAATGAGGCAATTTTGGCTAAACGTCAGAATATTTATACACGGTTACAAAAACCGTTGGGCAATGGCACGGTTAAGTAAAGTTATTACTGTTGTTTGTCGGTTAGTGTGGTTGTTGTTGGTTGTTAGTTATGGTTAAGTTAGTTGTCGTTGTTTGTTACGGTGTTCGGGTAGTTGGTGGTGTTAGGTATCGATCGAATGATGAAAAATCGAATCGATGGTTCCTCCTACGTTTGCCTTTCCTCCTCGAAAGGCAAACGTAGGAGGAACCATCGATTTTCGGTATAGGAACTTCACACTTCGATCCTCCACAACCGTTTACGTAGACCTTCAGAAATAGGCCTTTGAATGCTGGTATTGTGTCAGAAAAGTAACAAGGCCGAGCTTATCAGTGCTGTTCAGCGAAATCCCTTAATAATGAACGTATGAGAGAAGTTAGCTTAAAAAAACCGGTCAAGTGCGTGTCGGGCCACGCGCAGTGTAGGGTTCCGTAGTTTTTATAACAGCTAAGTGCGGGTCGTATTCGCTGACTGATAGTTTCGCTAACTAAAAGCCAAACCTAATTTAACTTCACAATCCTCAACTAATTTAATTACTTAGACACAACTAACTATAATTTTATTCGACAGCTACTGTTTTTTTTTTATAAAACTTATTTAGGAATGAAACAATAGCGCGATACAACTGACGCATAGCGCCATCTATCGACATTTCTATGGAGTTGTTCGAAATTTTCGAGTCAAATACAATTGGTCGACTATTACTCGTAAACTTGTAAAGCCCACTTAAATTACAACTTTCTAGTACCAATAGTTTTTGAGCTAAACCGCGGACAGACAGACATACGGACATGGCGAAACTATAAGGGTTCCTTGTTGACTACGGAACCCTAAAAAGTAAAGGGTGCTACAAACTTGTTCGGGTTGGCATCATTCGGCACAGCCGGTGGTAATATAATTATGACGCGCGGCTCTGCCAAATCGTACCAAAACATGACCCGAACAAATGTGTACCATGCCTAATACGAACCTCATCTTTACAACGACATACCTAAAGGTTTGCTTAAGTTTTTAAGTAATATTTCATTATAGGTGTCCAAATGGATAATTAAAAATACAGGTTAGGAACTTTCATATTATAAGGTAAAAGTAATTCAACATTTTAAGATTACTAGCAATGTATTACTAGTATTCTTTTCAATTTCCCAAGTGAGCTCAAAGCTTGCTTGGTTTCACGGCAATAGTCCAACGGATGATATTTACACTCAAGATCCCACTTCAAGGTCTTAAAATATCTTATGGCAAACAAGCAAGACGCCCATAATGTTCCCACTGCTGGGACACAGGCCTCCTGTCTGTGAGAGAGAGTGGGCAACGCGCAATAAGCCCGCGTGGTAGATAACAATCTACTACGCGGACCCAGTGCGGGTTGGTAGATGTCACATGTCTTCGAATTTTTTGTTCTAGAACATGCCGGTTTCCTCACCATGTTTTCCTTCACCGATTTGAGAGCAGTAATGATGAAATGGTTTACACAAAATAAACCGCCTGTCTGGGTTCGACATACAATACAACTCGTAATTCGCGTGACAACTAATGACAATTGGTCACTAACACCTATACAACGTGTTTTTTCTTTATATCCCATAACTGTAGGGGGTCATTGTACTCATCATTATGAACAACTTTTACTATGGGACAAAACCTGAAAGCGCGAAAAAAAAATCAGCTGTTCCCTACATTTATGTTCGTATAACTCGTCAAAACGTAGGGAACAGCTGATTTTTTTTCACGATTTCGAGTTCGGTCCCATAATAAAAGTTGTTCATAATGATGAGTAGAATGTCCTTTTCAGAGGTTGTTCGTGTTTTTCCAATAACCCTGTATAGGGTACAATATCGTAACATCATAAAACAAACCAATTTTTTTTTTTTTACTGTATCGGTCTTGTAGTGTTGAGCATAAGGTTTGATTCTCGGGTCGGGCAAAGTGTTATTGAGTTTCTACTTCAGAAATTCCTCAGAAGCAGCTCGGAGTCTGGATTTGTCGCCGGTTGATGGCAATAGGCTCGCGAACATGGCGAAACGTGGGTGTGTACACCTCTCCGAAACCGTTCGGGGAAGCAAGGCGTGATTTTATTTAATGTTAGTCTTTTTTTTGGATGGGAAATCATTAAATAACTTCTCCCGCTCTGTGCGGAGCGGGAGTGCGTGTCAGACTTTTACTGACTAAAACCCACCCGAGTTCCTTCAGTTGCCTATGCCTGTGTTGTTGATGCCAGCCTTGTATTCACCCGTTGAACTATTGCCACTTTCTTTGTTTGTTTAATTCAGTGTAGGTTAAGATTTTCAAAGAGTTAATTTGTTTCTGAGTTAGTCAATGGGTATACTTAGTTATGGTATAAGTTTCAATGGCGTAATTCAAAAGTTCAAGTTAATTTTCAAGGTAAAATATTTAGGTCAATGTATCTTATAAATACACATGCAGACACAGAGAGTATTGCAAAGTTAAAAACGCTTTTGAAATATAAAAACGTTACAAATATCAGTCACCAAGCGACTATAAAGATTGTTGTGTCAGAGGTTCCGTATGTGTTACTTACCTTATTTCTTCTCAAGGTTCCGTGGCTTGCTGAAATACTGTGGAAACAGGCGCATCATAGACAAAAGTATCAACTCAAAATATGGACTGCAAAAAATAAGTGATGCCATGACACTTCAAGCTCACTCGAACGAGTTAAATTGTGATTAGAGTGATTTTATTTAAATGCGTGATACGTGTACGACAAAAAGAGATGCATAATCAGCCTATGTTCCCACTGCTGGGACACAGGCCTCCTCTCGGTGCGAGGGAATGGGCTTAATCCACCACGCGGGCCCAGTGCCGGTTGGTACATGTCACATGTCTTCGAATTTATTAATTTTTAGTTGATATAATAAAAAGATGCACAATGTTTTATTAATTAAATATTTTTGTGCATCAGTCAGTACAGTTGATCAGTGGTTTTTTGTCTATGATGCACCTTCAAGGTTTATTATAGCCTGGCTTACATAAAAGGGCCTGCAGACATAGTCTGAAAAAGACAGCATGTATTCTCTCCTATACATCTCAATCTCTCAATCAGTCGTCATCTCAGTAGTCAACCCCTTTCTGGCCATATCATCTTACTCTCAATCGTTCCCTACTCTTATAGCTACTTAGCTCACCTTTGGGCGACATACAATGTGTAACCGAATTAATGAACATTATGAAAGAAGTTATAAACATGTTTACAGTTGTAGCGTAAACTGAACTTTATTGTGTAGAAATTAAAGTTATTTTTCCATAAACTCATATTTGTTTACATTTATGGCGAATATTTCGCGATTCAAATTTAGCTAAGTGATGTCTATAATATTTTCCGGAGTTTGGATTTGGGGCTGGTTGATGGCAACAGGCTCGTCCCCTATTACATGGGACTTACCACATAACTGGCGAAATGTGGGTGTACTATAGGTACACCTCTGTCTAACCCTTAGGGGAATAGAGGCGTGATGTTATGTTTTTATGTCTATATCTAGGGTTTGAACCCAGAACTCAACTACGACCAACATAACTAGTAAATCAAAAAGCTGTTGGCTCTCTCAAATATAAATTACTGAACTTATAAGGTTAATATTATTACTGAACTTATAATATTAATTTAGCTGTGACGGTACTTTCTAACGGCCCTAATGATATAAACTGTACAAATTAAGATACTTGTGGCGGCATCTCCATCTCCACATGCGAACTACGCATCATACTGACGTCACCCAAAATCCTGCATCGCGCAAGCAGAGTTTACCGCGCAACTAGTATAACATAATTATGTACAACGTCCTGACATCAGTCGTTGGGCAGTTGTCCACCAGACGTTGTGTCTCGTCGTCTGGTCGGATCCTCACTTTTCTATGGAGGATGAATAAACTTTACACCCTCATCATAATTAGCTTATATTATTCCCACTACTGGGGCTTCGAGAGGGAGTGGGTTAGAAGCTACCACGCGGGCGCAGTGCGGGTTGGTAGATATTTTTTTTAAACGTTGCCTCACACTAGGAATTACTCCTGTATCTTGGGTGCGTTCACAAACATTTAAACTCACATTTATATATTTATATTAAATAGAACGGCCGAAGCCAATTACACTATTTAAGCATAATAATAATATAATTTATTTAACACAGTCATGCATTCTTCTCACAAAAATTCAAACATTCTGACAATATCATCTTCTATTCATTCGCAAACATATCAAGATCTGTGTTTGAGAGTCCAGGAGAGCGTTAATAGCGGCTAGTGTCCGAGGAATAGAACACATACACACAACAGCCAGACCCGGAAGAACTACCTGTAGGCAATACAAATATTTGTTCCGTACGGGAATCGAACCCGCGATACGCAGCAGTTGATCGCTCAGCCACTGCGCCAACCGTGTCGTCAAATGATGTCACATGTCTTCGAAGTTTTTTTTTTTTTTGTTCTAGCACATGCCGGTTTCCTGACGATGTTTTCCTTCACCGTTTTGAGAGCAGTGGTGATGAAATAAATAAGTAAAGTCCCAGGGTTCGAACCCAAGACATACAACTCGTAAGTCCATCACTCTCTTGAGTACCTTGGTGAGATTCAAATATTTTTACAACAGCATGACCTATTGCTATATCATTGTGTGTGATGATGAGTTCATGATAAGACCTTAATTTTGATCACCAATCCTATGATACATCATCATCCGCCTAGCCTTTACCCAACTAAGGGGTAAAGGCTTCCAGTCTAACCGTATGCAGCTAATACCAGTATTTTAGATGGAGTGACTGCCACAACCTAACCCAGTTACTAGGTAACATGATACCCCTTGGTAAAACTGGTTGGTTGGTCAATTCAAAGGCAAATATTTTCTTACCTGTTCTTCTACATACAGATTTACGTTTTCGAATGGGCAACTAACTAGCTTCAATATTCTGACTAACTGAATGACTCTGACAATTCAAAAGTGCCTGTAAATGGTTTAATTCAAACAAATGCCGAGTTTGAGTTTAAGATATCATACTATTGAAGGGATGTTGTTGATTAATTATTCCAATGTTGAGCAGGAGACGGTTCGAAGCTGAAAAATGTAAAAAATAAAGGAACCTCCGTGCAAGCTTGGTTATGATGGAGCACTTCTTAACTTTGCAATACCGTGAATACTTATAGCTAGACATTGAAGAATAAGAATAGAAATGTGTCAAAAAAGCTGTTATTTCATGTTTTTACATACATACATACATAAATTAACGCCTTCTTCCCATGGGGATAGGCAGAACCACAGAACGCCAACTGCTACGACCCTTACATACTACCTTTTGCATCGTTTTGGTTTGCTTTTCATGTTTTTTTAATTGAAATGTAATTATAGAATAATTCATTCTTTAAGATAAATTATGGTTTTTGGCCAATGATGCCTAAAATCTCTTAGTTTTTAGAAGCCTGACAGGAAATTATGCCAAATACGTCTAATTAGTAAATCTGCTGTCACATCTCATATTAGATGCACTGTGCTTAGTTGAAAATAAGACATTTAACTAATAATTATTAAATTGAATATTAAGCATAGAGAAAGAACACAATTTGTCTGTTCAGAAATCCATGAAAAATAAAGAAGTCTGTTGGGTCCGGTGTTAATTATAATTCAATTTAATTAATCATTATTGCATAGGTACATAATGTACACATACAGGTGGTAAGTATAAGACAATAGATCAATCAATTATGGCCCCTGTCGGGTACAGCAAAGTTTTAAATAAGTACGAGAGAGGAAGAGTGCTATGTTTGTTTTCCTTATTATTAAATATGTCTGTTTTTAACAATAGTATTTGTTTTTATATATTATTACTCATTTATTTAGTCTCTGAATATAATATTTGTCCCGATCTTGTCTTGATACTGTATATTATTAATTAATACCTGACCCATAAGACTTTCTCCTGTTCAAGTTTCAAAAATGCATACAAAATTCCCAAACTAAACTTAAGAACTTTCAGTTTTTCCTGAATTTGTACATTTTTCGGGCAACTTTTCCCATTTTTCTTTCCCTAAAAACCTTATTTCGACTATTATGAATATTTTAAAACAAAAAATAGCAAAATCGGTCCAACCGTTCGCATTATTTTTTATGTTTTTAGATTTAAAAACGCCGTAAATTGATAACTCACAATGAGCAAATGACTCTAAAAATACTCATACCAAAAATAACAATAATCATAAAACTTAAAAAAAATAAAAATTAACAGTCTTTTGAAAACGCATTTTTTTGTGAATTAATATGCTTCCTATATTAAGTTATCATACGTTGACACATTCTAAGGCCATTTTAACCTACATTCCTAAAATAAACAGTTGATAAACAGCTTTTTAAACACATTTCACAGTGAAACAATTAGCCGTGTGTGCAAGCAACTTGTACGTACACCTGCGCAAAAATACATAACAAATATACAATACTGCAATTATTATTTTTACTGTCAAAACTTATGCTGCGAGGTGTATATGAATATGAGGGAATAATAGCAATGTGTTCATACATTACTATTATTCCTACCCATGTAACTAAGCATAACTGAAAATATGCTTAGTTAGGAGTTTAAAAGTCAATAGTTCAATGATGAATTTTCAATAATTCAACCATTGGGCTATTGTAGTAAGTCTCAACAAACTTGTCTAGTATACAGGTATACTTGTGAAGTTATACAGGTATACTTGTAAAAATACAGGTATACTTGCAAAAATACAGGTAGGTATACTTGTAAAAATACAGATATACTTGTAAAAATACAGGTTTACTTGTAAAGAAAATACAAGTATACTTGAAAACAATACAGATATACTTGTAAAGAAAATACAGGTATACTTGTCGTAGTCTGTAATAAAAGACGCAAATGAATATAAATTCAATCGGAAGTCTTTTAAAAAAAGTTATATGTTTTGTCACGTTTATCATTTTCTTCAGAATTTTGCATTTTAGAATGCATAATGATATTTCTTCGTCTGGCTTTATTTCTTCTCCTCTTTTGAGGCTTTTACCTCCAGCTTTACCTAATCATATGGCAACATCTTCATTGTAGCTGTCAAGATAACTTTGTCTGACCAAACGCCTTGAAATTTGAAGATTGCAACACCACTGTATACAACAGAGTTCAGTATTGTTATTAATTTTATTTATTTTCTAGATCTGTGTTGTCTTCTCTCTCTTCAAATTCTTTCGTTTCTCACTGACTTTTTCTTCATCTTAGCCATATCAGGACTTTTATAAACCATCTTCATTCAGTGTACTGTATCACCACTCTTGGTTAAATACTTTAAAATGCCAAATGGTTGGTGGTTATCAGAAGACTGTCAGCTTACGCGGTATGTCTTCGTAAACAGTTGACATACGACTAAATCTCTCCATCCTAAATGACACATAAAAGAAAACTACAACAACATATATTCCATTTTTTTTTTTAATCCTAAAGGTGCGTGCACACTCGGCCAAAGTCACATAGAAACTTATGATTAGGAACTTACGTTTGGTAGAAGTCTCGCCGTTGTCCGCTTTCGCCTTCTTAGCGCTTGCGCGGGTTGTCGTGGCCGGGGCTTTAGCAGCCGCACGCTTTTTCGGCTTAGGGTCGTCGACCTCCGTCTTTATAGGGACTTCGAATTCTAGAAAAGACATGTTTTTATGTTTTATTTGTGAAGTTTCGATCCCTATGGCATCTGACCAACGAGGAATATCAACGGTTTTCTAACAAATATTTATTATAGTAATATAATCATATAAATCATGAATACATCTCTCTATTCATCATCTGGAAGCCGACCCCAACATAGTTGGGAAAAGGCTAGGCAGGTGATGATGACATCTCTCTGTGCATATGACCACATTGAATGACTATTTCATGAAATCATGACCTTTGAGGCCAATTCTATCTCAAGCAGTTGTATAGCTGATACTAATATTCTAATAATGATTTTAGAAAACACGTTTTCTGTTTTAGTTGTGAAGTTTGTATACTCTACACTCTACGGCACCTGGCCCACGGGCGACGAGGAAAAGATAAAAATTGTGTTCCAAAGTAAGTTCAACTGCTTTTTTAAGGCATCAATCAGGCAGTGATTTTACTGGTAAACATGCGAAAGATTACATTCTGTACTATTCTGAGAAATTGATAAACTTTTTTTTTAATGATTAGGTCAATAAAATATTATCCATGAATAGCTTATTACGTTTCCGTAATCATGTGTTTGACAAGGAAAAACATATTATTTTTCGGCTTATCTAAAGCGGAAATTAAGCCTGTGGATTGTAAGAGTTGAGTCCCAAATAAAATGACCTCTTGTGTCGTTTCATTATTAAAATATTAATTTACAATATTGTTCGGTAAAAAAAAAGAAAGTAGGCCTTGGATTAAATATCAGCGCTGTAATCAGGCGGCACGGCGCGGCAAGGCATGGAAAGGAATTTTCGTATGAGGAAATGATTATGAATCTTATTTTCACACCCATAGCACTCATATTTTGTTGATATAGTCACAAGGAGGCTTCAACATGCCGAGGGTCCATACAAATTTTAATGCGTTGCTGTGCCGTGCCGTTAAATCGATAAAATTGCACGGTGAACAGTTCACGCTGATCGATACGGGAGAAGAAAACATCGGATTGGCTCTCCGAGCTTTAGAAAGAGATGGTCACACCGAAGTGACAGATACAACGCTCTACAAAGCCGAACTTTTTCTAAAACTCAATGTGGCACAGTTACATCCGTGTATAGGTACTCATAGTCATAGTAGCAATAAACGAGCGCGCGTCATGTAACTCTTAGCCCAGCGGGGTAGTTGCGTAACACACTAACCAGGCGCGGTCGCAGCCCAAGATCTTGGGGGGGGGGGGGGGTCACCAAGTAGTAAGTTAGTAAGGCAAGTAAATCATGCAGACTCGACAGCTTGAATGATTTGGGGGGGGGGTTATGACCCCACGACCCCCCCCCCCCCCTCGGACCGCGCCTGACACTAACAGTAAGAATGGATTTCATTGTGACAGTTCAACAACATTCATTGCGTTATTTACGTTGTTGAGCAGACAATTTTTTCGTATATTTGAAGCAATACATAATCAACCTTTAATGTTTCCACTACTGGGACACAGACCTCCTCTCTTCGAGAGGGAGTGGGCTGTAATCCACCACGCGGGCCCTGTGCGGGTTGGTAGATGACACATGTCTTTGGTTCTAGGACATGCCGGTTTCCTCACGATGTTTTCCTTCACCGTTTTGAGAGCAGTGGCGATGAAATAATTTACACAAAGTAAATCGCTGCCTGGGTACGAACTCACGACCTACAACTCGTAAGTCGCAGTCGTTACCACTGGGCCATCACTGCTCTACTCCAATGGTCTGAAGCAATGTATTAGCAATATCCTTCAAAATGTTTCAGATTGTGATTGATAGTGTTACGCAATTAAGAGTGGCGGTACGCACATTATATAGCGCACTGTATTATCTGTCGGTATTGTGTCGAGCATTGAGAACTCAACAGCAGTGTGATTCTGTAACCATCTCACCGTGAAAACTTAGGTGAAGTGAGCGTGGAGTGAGCTGTCATTCAAACGAATTCTAGGGAACGACACTATTGACAGCTCACTCTAAGCTCATTCCATCTAACTTTTCACGGTGAGATTTTTACAGAATAGATCGGCAGAGCGCATCCCAGCACGTCAAAAAAACACACCGTAGCATTTTCAAATCTCGGTGCTAAGCAGTGCGTGAAAAAAAAACATCGCGATAAAAAATAGTCTGTGGGTACGAGGGCTCGTATAATTTATTATTCTTTTCAAGTTCTTGTTTCGAATTGACGTTATTTCTACTTAGGGCGCATTCCACCAAACTATTATACATAGAATAAGTCTTATACTGAGAATATTTTTTGAAATTTTGACACGTTTTTCCATACTAGAACTGTCAGACGTCAGTTCTATTCCACGGACAAAAGATATCTGACTCTGGTAAAATTAACCCTTAAACAAATATCTACTTACTCTAGTTAAAATTGAATTGATTTACGATTGACTACAACTATCAAATCTAAATAAATCCTAAAAACATTGACGTTGTAGCGCAAACTGAACTTTATGAATGGGTATTAAAGTTGTTATTCGTATAAGCACATATGTGTTTACATATTTGGAAAATAAATCTCGAACGCAGAATAAGGGATGCATAGTAGTGACAGCACGTTCGTGATAAAAAGAACCTCTTGTTATGTGAACTTACCGGCTCCCGAAAATGCGTCGTCGCCAGAACCCATGTTGCCATCAGAGTCTTCATCTCCCTGCACCTCCACCTTCACTATGTGAGCTGCACAAGTAAAAAGAATATGTTATCATAGGTTATTTTTTTTATACATCTTAAATTTAAGGACTGGAGGTCGGGCAAAGCTTATTGTAGATGATGTGATCATGGTTAGGTCGCTATGACCTACCACCTCGCACACGCCCGCCGCATTTTTATGAAACCGTAGCTTAAAGGTACCAATCCACAAATATCAGGGCCGTGCCCGGGACGTGACAGGGCCGTGGCACACACAAGGCAGACACTGAAGCTCCGTCGCCGTTCCGGACACGGACGTGTGTCGACGAGTTCATACAAAATGTATATGTCGCAGCCAGCTGGTTAAATTAGTTTAGTCAACAGCCTGGCCTTTGGAAGTAGTGAAAGAAAGAAAGAAAGAAAGAAAAAGTATTTATTGCGACTCGTACAGGATCATAAACTAAACTAAACACAGTTAAAAATAAAAATAAAACAAATTATATAAAAAAGTAACAAAAGGAAAAATGAAACAGGAAGCTATACGAGGCCAAAAGGCTCCTATCTCAGCATGATGCTTCGACATTTAAAAAAATAAATGTCGCAGCGCTGGTATTCTGATAGGGCCCGCCCGCCTGTGATGTCACGGGCAATTACAGTGCTCGCACGCGGTTGATCACAGTTCTAACCTAGCCCATTTGGTCGGGGTGCCCTGGCTTAGTTACTGCGACCAAATCGGCTCGCACGTGATTGGTTACAGTTCCAACCTAAACTATAATTTATTGAATATCATTCAGGCCGTTAGTTGAACGGCCGGCGGTTAACTAAACGGCTAATTAAACCAGTTGGCTGCGACATATACACCGATATTTTTTTAAGACCCTGACGGAGCACGGTCCCTCCACATCCCGCACACGGCCCTGATATGTGTGGATCGATCTTAAAGAGTGAAATCACGAATCAGCATTTTCCTGTATTCCTATCTCTTTCTGGCAATCAAAGAGTCGTCAGTCGCTAGAACTCCGCTCGCAAGCATCCCGCACTCATCCGCATTTAAACTTTGAAAGCATTTTAATATGCTGATGAACTCGCCCTAGCGAAAGATGTTCCTTCCTATGCCTATACCCTATCCAATAAGTAAACAGTTTTTTGACAGATGGAATACGCATAACAACTTTTTTTTTTTATGTAAAAATTGATACACGTACGGTATTATAATGTCTGAAAGAAGTCATAACTAAGATAATTCAACAAGAATTTTATAAAAAAAAAAAAATTAGGTAAATTTTACGTAATTTGGAATAGTTATGTTATAGGGCAGCTGTCAAAAAACGGTTAACCTACTAGGGGGCTGTTCATTTATTACGTAAGACAATTTTAAGCAATTTCCGACCCCCCTCCCCCCAACATAAGAAAAAATAAGATTTGAATAAACTCCCCCTTTGAAACTTATGCTATTATACTTATATAAGATCAGTATCTACCATAATTGCAAAGAAAAAGCAGTAGCAATTATTTTTTAAATTTACAATTTTTGCTTACTTTTGTGATCTTACGTAAGAATAATCTAGACCCTCCCACCCTCATAAGAAAAAATAAGATTTGCTTGGACCCCCTCCCCCCTCAAATCGTCTTACGTAATAAATGAACAACCCCTAGACAGGGCATATATTATGTGACAAAAATACATAGAAATACACAAACATGCTGATCCGTGCGTGCAAAATGTTATTAAACCCTTTCACTCAATCAATCAAACAAGTTCTTTATTTCAGACCAAAGTTAATATACCTTTGCCTAATAAATTGTTAGTAAATATTAATAAATTAACTGGCGCCATGGACGTCTCACACACACATGTCTATCCGCGCAGTGTCTGATAAATGGCCCATCAATTTTGTCCGCCAGTGTAGCAAGTATGTTGTTAGAACTACCCCGGTTGTTGTTTATGCGCACTTCGACGTATTCAGTAGCTCGTCACAGCCGGCGTCGAAAATATCGCGTTGGCGTGGGCTGGCCCCGTAAATCTTCGAGACTTTCACTATACGGGTCTCCCGACACAGCGTTCGCACATACCACAAACACACTAGGTACATAGCAGCGACAAAATGTGGGTTAGCAGTGGTTACGTGTGAGTAGTGTCGCTGCAACGTTTTGTTGTTGTTGCGATGTGGTTATGTTGTGGCTAGTGTTTGCAGAAAGACAGATAGTTACGGTTGCATTGTGGCTGCAATGTCGCCGTGACGTGGTCGGTATCGGCCACAAAGTTGATTTTAACGGCCAAATGTGGTCCATGTGAATTAGGCTATTCATTTTCATACAAATTAGCGCCCGTCCACGTCGCGGCCCAGAGCGACTAACTAACCCTGACTGGTTCAATGCAGTCCCCGCTTCCTTTACTTTTTTTTTTTTTTTTTAAACGTTGCCCCACACTAGGAATTTCTCCTGTGTCGTGGGTGCGTTTACATACATATAAAATCACATACACATACAGCCAGACCTGGAACAACTAATTGTAGGTCATACAAATATTTGTTCCATGCGGGAATCGAACCCGCGACACGCAGCGCAGCAGTCAATCGCTTAATTAACCACTGCGCCAACCGTGCCGTTAAATGCCGCCGTTACTATTCTTCAGTTAGTTGTATCCATATCTTATCTTAATGTGAAATTATTGCTTTGTCCTTCACTCAATGTGATTTCTTTGCAAAGAGAGTCTTAGAACTATTTTCAAAGCGAAAACTTCTTTAGGCGCACTTTGCGCTCTTCCATGTTACGGGTTTGGTTTCCGCACTTAGTCCTTCACGTGAACCATTGTGCGCGAGTACTTTGCGCTCTTTCTGAACAGCGAACGAAACTGAACCATCACGTCGGTGCCGCTGAATCGGGTACACTTGCCTCCAGTCGGTCGGCGACGCTGAATTACGTATACTCTGCTCCAGTCGTAAGTTTTCACTTCAATCGTGTGGTCTAAAGAACATACTCTCTATTTTTTATACCAGAAAAATGCATGATTCCTCTCAAGCAGACAACGACAGTTGAGCCCCAGGGTAAAGGCTGCCATTTATATGACTAATGTCTGAAACTTACGTCTAAACAGTGTCTTATTCTGCAAATGCTTCTGGAACTGGTCCTCAGTGTGCAGCACTTGCTTCTTGAAGTTGATCGCGTTCCGCAGCTGAGTGATGCAGACCTCGCATATGCCGCCATCTTGGCCTAGCTCCGACGCGTTCAACTGGTGACAAAAGTAAAGGGTTTAATTGGAACTATCTGACTGAAAGAGTCATAATCAGCCTATAATGGTCCCACTGCTGGGACAAGAGTGTCCTCTCTTTGAGAGGGAGTGGGCTGTAATTTACCATGCGGACCCAGTGCGGGTTGCATACATACATAATTCGAATTTTTGGGTTTTATTTTTAATTTTTGTCTGTTTGCTCATGATGTTTTCCTTCACCGTTTTGAGAGCAGTGGTGATGAAATTATTTACACAAGGTAAAGGGTCTGCCTGGGTTCACACATACAACATAACTCGTAAGTCACGTCCATTACCACTGGGCCAGTACTGCTCCCTAAAAATCCCCTCATAATAGAGCTGTTTGTTTAGTTTATAGCAGCACAACACTGTTGGCAGTTTTTTTTTTTGTCATTTTCATTAATTTTAATTTCATGAAGTGTGAACAGGAGAAACAAAAGAAAGAACTCTTATCCAATCTTGTGAAAATATTGGTGTGAAGAAAATGTTTTTTTTTTTTTTGTATGATGCCAGATGCCATGATGATTTCAAGAGAAAAAGAAATTATTGATTTTACTTTTATTAAGCCTAACTGATAAGTTACAGTATTGGACTGAGAGAAATGGTGGAAAAATGGTTCATGATCTAAAAGGAAACTTTTAAACAATAAGTAGAGCAACAATGGTATGGAAGGGGGCACCATTCTACAAGAAAAAATCCTGAGTTGATGTGGTTGGTACTGACCAACCACATCAACTCTGAGGATTATTGCTACCTTTGTGCTACTGAATCAGTAGCACAAAGACTTTTAGTCGTACTGGCTCGTTTTCAGTAGGCCACCGTAGCCTACGACACGTCCATGAAGATACGCTTGAACTACAACCAGCCTAATCGAATCGGCGGAAGCGGCTGCCATTATGGCGACACTCAAGCAAATAATAAAAGCAGTTTAATGCCCGTGTAGGGCTCTATTTGCAAAATTGACAATACTAAAACTATTAGGAATGTTTTTGATATTGAATTTTGTAGTTTTCAAAACCTTAGAAAAGCGTTCTACTTACGATTATGTCGAAACATTCTCTCAACATGTCGGCGTAGATCTCCTCTTCGCCCATCCAATGATACGTGCTTTTAATGTCTTTAAAAGCACCTTCCGATGCACAGCACCGACACATACCGGGATTCACTGAAGACTCCATCATTTTTAAAGATACTTTTCTTACATTTACACTTAAAAATCTTAAATTTAATTGGAAAAAAGCTAGAGGACGCTACAACTTCGAAGCTCCGCCATTTTCTGATAGGTTTTTTTTTTCATTTAATTTTGCTTTGAAATGAGATGTGGGCAAAGGTAGCTGTTGCTAAACAGCCAATAAAGATCCTAAGTTTTGAAAATATTAAATAAAAAATCTATTTTGTACTATCACAGAAATTCAATAATATTTTCAAAAATGCAGAATGATTTCAAATATCTTCTACAGAGTAAAAGAAATGAAATAAAGAAAACTTGGAAATGTAAATGGCCTGTGGTTATTGGCCAGAAAAAAAAAAGGTAACCGCTGTCATTTTGTGTTCCAATATCAGGATATTTTGCTACATGTAGCATTAAAAAGAGTAAGGTGGATAACTTTTTGCTGTGAAATGAGTAGAAAAACACTGTAACTATGTTTAGTATGTTTCAATTTTAGTTTCGAACATTATTGTCATCAAGATAGTAGCCCTCAGTTATAACTTTGTAGATAATTTTATAGAAAATTATTAGAAAATAGCTAATTATAAATCTTGTTAAGTTCAATTATCGCCATGTCGCACGGCATCGTTTGCCGCTGCTGCCTCGTGCGAGCTCCTGATAAAGACCTGAAGACTCAATACTCAATACTGGACAAGTCAGAAGTTTACGCCGATATGTTGAAAGATTGCTTCGAAATTCAGGTAAATATTGCATAAACACGACTACTTTTTAATGAAAATTATGACTAACTAGATCTCCCTACAGATCTCCGTCAAAAATTTTATTCAAATAGGTACAAAACTGCAGAATTTTTGTCTTGAATTTGGCAGAGATGTGTTTGTTTGTGGATTGTTAGGTGACCTAATTCATAGGCCTAAATTATTCTAGTGGTGCGTCTAATTAGTAGCAATTAAATAAGAACACTACTCTTCTTAAATCCATTAATAATAATGTACCATAAATGATATTTTTATAAAATAAAATGTTTTGTTACTTCTCTTCACTACTGGACTACCAGACGTGCCGCAGGATTTATCTGCACTTGGTTGATATACTTAGTACTTCTCCATATGGCCAAAGTATAGAACCCTCCGCCAGCGTCTCTGATCCCCTCCACCTATAATCATCCTTCAAAGCAAAAGTGAACAGACATCTTCTGGGCACATTCACTCCATCATAGACCTCATCCATCTTTCTCCATCAGGAGAGATTTAGGTAGGGAGCAGGTCCAATCGGTGATGACAAAAATTCCACATAACATAACATTGTGGTATTTTTTTATCGCCGCGCACAACGGTCCACTTCAAGGACTAAGTGCGGAAAACAAACCCATAACATAGAACATAACATCACACTTTGTTAAAAAGGGTTGGGTAGAGGTGTACCCACACATGTTTTGACTTTGACATTGACATTTCGCCAGTTATGCACAAAAAAAGGCAAGAGTTGTGAACAAAACAAGGGTTGTTATAAAGAAAAAAAGCTAAGGGTTTGCTATAAAAAAATATATTAAATAAAAATTAAAAATTAATTTATTTCAGGCAAGGTTAACCCTTATATAGTTAAATACACAAAACCATACAATTAAATTAAAAATAATTAAAATAAAATGCGTATAGAAAAGAGTCTTACAGGAGATGCATATAGGAGAGAGTAGAGTAGAGAGGGAGTTTGTTATAAAAAAAAATAATAAGTATCAAGAAATAAGCCAAGAATGAATCAATTCTTTGTTACATGTTGCAGATACCTCTGGACCCTTGCGACAGTGATGGCGGTATTTGTGAAGTCTGCATCGCAAGACTACGGGATGCATGCAACTTTAAAGAACAAGTACAGGAATGTCAGAAGGAGTTTATGTCTAAACTTAACGATTATAATGTTAAAGGTAAGAATTAACCCGATGAATGTCGTAATTACAGACACAATTAAAAAGCCATTGTGTCTCGCGTGGATCTACGTTCCGACATATGAAGGGTTAAGGGAGGATGCGCTAAGTTAGCCCACGAGATTCAAATTTACTTGAGTTTTTTGCGATACACAGCTCAGTGTCAGGATGTAAGTTGATTAACATATGATTTGCGACCGTAACAAATGTGGCTTTATAGTTATAATCATTGGAATCAGCAATACAAGTTAATAGTAATGCAATCGTAATGTTAATTACTTTGCATACCTACTGTGTGAGCAGTGGTGGCCCAGTGGTGATTGCCACTACTTACGAGTTGTAGACTGTGGGTTCGAACCCAAGCAGACACCTTACTTTGTGTAAATTCTATCATCGCCACTGCCAAAACAGTGAAGGAAAGGAGGAAACTGGCATGTTCTAGAAGATATGTGACATCTGCCAACCCGCACTGGGCCTGCATGGTGGATTATGGCCCCCACTCCCTCTCACCGAGAGAACGCCTCTGTCCCAGCAGTGGGAACATTATAGGCTGATTATGTATACTTACTATTGTATAGAAGAAACTTTTTCTAACTGAATAAACAGCTGTGCTGCTGGGGAGTTTGTTGCACCACTTCTTCACAGCAAAAGCACTAGGAAGTGGTGAAGGGCGGGCGTTTTGGGGGACTGCCTTTTGTAATTTTGACTTTCGAAAAGTCCTGATTCTCAGCCTAATTTAAATATCTGACTTTGATTTTGAAATAGTAGTACTATTTTAAGAAGGAGCTATCTGGTGAAGATCAGAGGGGCAATTATCGTAATTTTAAGAACGTTCACAGTCTGATCTCAGTCTCAATCTTTTAAAAATATGTCTAATTTCCCTACATTCTGACAAGTTTTTGACATTTGTTTTTCGCTGAGATGAGACTGCGACTAGATTTTGAACGTTTTAAAGTATGGGAATACGGGCCCACGAATTACTCCTGTATCGTGGGTGCGTTTACAAACATTTAAACTCACATACACAAACAGCCAGACCCGAAACAACTACATGTAGGCAATACAAATATTTGTTCCGTGCGGGAATCGAACCCGCGACACGCAGGGCAACAGTCGATCGCTCAACCACTGCGCCAACCGTGTCGCCACTTTGATTTTTAGTTTCTCCTTTTGCCTTTCAGATGAATCGGGTGCAAAGGTGAAGGAAGAATATCTTGAAGATTTGGACGACGAAAATGGAATATATTTTCTAGGTAAGCAATCTGCCTTGAAATTTTTTTTTCTGAACAGTGAACGAAACTGAACCGTCACGCTCGGGTCGGTGACGCTGAATCGGGTATACTCGGCCACAGTCGGTCGGTGACGCTGAATCGGGTATACTCGGCTCCAGTCGGTCGGTGACGCTGAATCGGGTATACTCGGCTCCAGTCAGTCGGTGACGCTGAATCGGGTATACTCGGCTCCAGTCGGACGGTGACGCTGAATCGGGTATACTCGGCCCAGGGTCGGTCGGTGACGCTGAATCGGGTATAATCGGCTCCAGTCGGTCGGTGACGCTAAATTGCGTAAATACTCTGCGCTGAATCGGGTATACTCGGCCCCAGTCGGTCGGTGACGCTGAATCGGGTATAATCGGCTCCAGTCGGTCGGTGACGCTGAATCGGGTATAATCGGCTCCAGTCGGTCAGTGACACTAAATTGCGTATATTCTGCGCTGAATCGGGTATACTCGGCCCCAGTCGGTCGGTGACGCTGAATCGGGTATAATCGGCTCCAGTCGGTCGGTGACGCTAAATTGCGTATACTCTGCGCTGAATCGGGTATACTCGGCTCCAGTCAGTCGGTGACGCTGAATCGGGTACACTCGGCTCCAGTCAGTCGGTGACGCTGAATCGCGTATTCTCGGCTCCAGACGTAAGTTTTCATTTATATCGTTTAGTCATAACTTTCGTACGTAAATAAATGCAATTTTAATCATTTCATTTTTTACAGAATTAAAAGAAGAAATGTCAGATGATTTCGACGACTTTAAAGATGAGGATGATAATAAGAAACTGGCTGAAATGCTCGGCTTCAATGACGTCACGATCAAAAAGAGATCTGATAAGCGTCGCAAGAAACGGCTGCTTCTTGAAAATAGCGGGAAAGGTATGGTCTGGTTGAAAAGATCTTCACATTTAAATAGAGTAATTACAATTGATGGTTTCTCATGTTACATTATTCGGTCTTATATTCTATTTAGCCTGTGGTATGGCATGTGAAGTTTATTTTGTCTATTATATATATAAACAGATAGAACAGGAAACGTTAAACGTTGCCCTACACTAGGAATTTCTCCTGTGTCGTGGGTGCGTTTACAGACATATAAAGTCACATACACAAACAGCCAGACCCGGAACAACTAATTGTAGGTCATACAAATATTTGTTCCGTGCGGGAATCGAACCCACGACACGCAGCGCAGCAGTCAATCGCTTAACCACTGCGCCAACCATGCCGTCAATATTATTTATTTATTGATTTATAAATACAGCCAAAATAGTTAATAGGAGTCATTAGGAGGCGAACAAAAAGAAAAAAAATTAAGAAATAACGCTAAATACACTATACTATAATATGTTCAATAGTTTACCGGAGGAGATAAAAAAAATGTGACAAATATAAACACATTCAAACGCAGGATAAGTCAATGCATTACAGCATTTGAAATAACATCAAACAGAATAATAAGCTAGCACGATGTCTTCAGCAGCCCGGAGGTAACTAATGTTATATACTTGTACTGTATATCTCATAAGCGAACTGTTATTATTAAATATCGACGACACGGTTGGCGCAGTGGTTAAGCGATTGACTGCTGCGCTACGTGTCGCGGGTTCGATTCCCGCACGGAACAAATATTTGTATGACCTACATGTATTTGTTCCGAGTCTGGGTGTTTTTCTATCTATAATATGGTATTTACAAAAAAAAAATTGTATATAAGTAGTTTATCAGCCATCTTGTTACCATAACACAAGCATTAGGTTGCTTAGCTTGGGACAAATGGTGCTGTGTGAAATGTCCAGGGATATTATTATATTATTATTATTTATGATATAATTTTATTTTCTTCTGAGAAATGAAGTTCTTTAAACCCATAAACACACCCCCACACACTACTATAAACACACTATACTTTTTCTTTTTTTTCTTTTCTAAATGGAAACGAAGAAATAGCGCGGACAGGCTATGTAATGTGACAGTAGATCGGGAAAATAAGAAATTTCACACGGACCAAGTGGCAGGCAGTTGCCAGTCATTGATAAGGCTGATACGGCGGTAGCTACGCCCCTGCCGATCGATTCTGTAAAAATCTCACCGTGAAAAGTTAGGTGAAGTGAGTCAATAGTGTCAATTCCTAGCATTAGTTGGAATGACAGCTCACTTCACCTAACTTTTCACGATGAGATGGTTACAGAATCGCACTGCTGTTGTCTAACCGAACACTTTCTATTTACAGAACTAAAATCAAAAAGCCGCGGCATGAAGATTTCCCGCTTTCACGCTCTCACCCAGAAGATCCTGAAGCCTGTCAAGGTAAACACTAGAATAGAATCCTACTAATATTATAAACGCGAAAGTTTGTATGAATGGAAGGATGGGTGTTTGTTACGCTTTCACGCAAAAACTAATGAACGGATTTGGATGAAATTTAGCTCACAGATGATTTATAACCAGGATTAACACATAGGATACTTTTTATCCCGATATTCCCACGGGATCGAAACTTATGCGGGTGAAACCGCGGGACGCAGCTAGTAAATAATAATAATAATATTTATTTGACATAATTTACATAGATATAGAGTGAACCATAATTTAATCGTGTGCATAGCCTGGTACGAAATAAATGATCAATGACCCCCATGCTAGCCAAAACTTGTGTTACAGGGGTCATTCATCCGTCCATTCTTATAATCAATTAATCAAGCCCTTTGATCCAGCTGCCCAACGAGAGCCTCCTGAGGTGTTGGTCGGGGCTCTTGGCTATTAAACCATTGGCTGTCACGGCTATCGGCACAATGATCTCTGATTTATTATATCGCTAGCTACGCCCCGCGGTTTCACCCGCATAAGTATCGATCCCGTGGGAATATCGGGATAAAAAGTATCCTATGTGTAATTCTAATGTATAAGCTATATTACTGTAAAGTTTCATCAAAATCCGTTAAGTAGTTTTTGCGTGAAAGAGTAACAAACATCCATCAATCCCACTGACCTATATTATACAAGTACGCTGGACATCATACTATCAATGATAAAACGTAGACATTTGATTTTCGCCATTTTGGCGCTGATGACAACGTGAGCGTCTGTGGAACTAATATTTTTGATAGTGAGTTTTACAAAATGCGCATACTCTCATGATAAAAATGTTCTAAATATCTCGTACTAAACACAAAATACGCAAAAAAAAACTCTTATTCCACGATTTAGACCTAAATCATCAGAGACGTACAGACGCCAGCAGGTCAAGCTACCCGAAACTGTCAAATTTTCCCAATCAATCTTGAACCCTAATGCTTTAGCGATAAAGTTGGAAATCTATTAAAGAAATTTGACAGATTGTAGTAGCTTGATGTGCTGGCGTCTGTACCAAAACAACACGACGATCATTTGCAACAGTGTGTCAATTTTAGTTCCTGAGACGCTCGAGCGGGACGCTTTGAATCGGCACAAAAAACTACTGTCATTTCGTATAGTATATATTTTAGTCCAGCGTACTTGTATATAGAGGTCAGTGATCTATCCTCACAAACTTTCGCATTTATAATATTAGTAGGATTACTTTTAGAACGTCACTTTTGAGTAGTAAATAAACTTGTATTTTTTTTTTTTTTCGTGAAGATATCCTCGGGCACCGGCAAGCGCATGATGAGCGACGCATCCAAAAATAGAGTGAACGTCAACATGTTGCTCAAATACTCCAACTGCACGCCATTCGCGACTAAGACTATTGCAGGTGAGTTAATCATACCAAAATCAGCCTACAATGTTCCCACTGCTGGGACACAGGCCGCCTCTCTTCGAGGGAGTGGGCTGTAATCTACCACGCGGGCCTTGTGCGGGTTGGCAGATGTCACATGCCTTCGAATTTTTCGTTTTTGGACATGTTTTTGAGATAGGACAGAAAAGGCAGGTTTCTTAACTGTTGTAGCTACAGGAAAACGGCCTTAGGAGACTGTCATACTATAATTAAATTAAATTGACTATATATACTACTAGCTGCGCCCCGCGGTTTCACCCGCATAAGTTTCGATCCCGTGGGAATATCGGGAAAAAAGTATCCTATATGTTAATCCTGGTTATAAACCATATGTGTGCCAAATTTCATCCAAATCCGTTCAGTAGTTTTTGCCTGAAAGAGTAACAAACATCCATACATCCATACAAACTTTCACGTTTATAATATTAGTAGGATGATATACTACGGCAAATTGACGTAGAGTGACAATTTGCGTAACAATTAAATTCCCTGACCGTAAATGTACAGCCATTTTACCCGACTGTGTGGCGATGATCAAAAATCAAAGGTAAGCATTATCAGCCCATAATGTTCCCACTGCTGGGACACAGGCCTCCTCTCGGTGAGAGGACCAGAAAGAGTGTAAGGTTTTTGATTTGGATAATTCAAATGACATTGTCTAATATGACCGGAACTTCGGTTATTTTTTGCGCTGAAGTAAAGGAGGGAGGGGTTTCTTGCGTAACCGTGCAAGACGACTATTAGTTTTTGTGTATTTGCTGAGGGGTTTTTGAACTGAATTCGCAAATAATGGTGTAGTGATTTAGATTTCGCGAGAATATTCTACTTCTGTTAAGATTCTTTTAACAGAAAAAACTTATAATCGATTTAAAGTCCTTGTTTCCAGTTGATGTTATTTCCACTCAAACAAATATCCACTTACTTTAGTGTATTTTAAACTGATTTTACAATATCTGCTACTTTTGTAAAGAAAAAATTGAAATTGTAGCGCAAACTGAACCTTATGTGTAGGTATTATAGTTATTTTTCCTACAGTCTATGGGGTTTATTCATAAACGATGACTAAAGTTAAGTAACGCATAAACGTCAAAAATGTATGGTTAAACAGTCGCTAATCACTGCTTAACTTTAAGCAACGTTTATGAATAAAGGGGTATGTATCTTTGTTTACAGTTTTGGAGACTAAATGGCGAATTCACAATAGATTTTTCTTTCTCATAGCACTTACCATTCTCTCTCCTCTTTCTAGGAATCCTCTGCGCCTACTGCAAGACAACGTACCGAGACCTACCTCACCTGCGCACACACATACGCGAAGAGCATACCAACGACAACCTCATAGAGACCAAACGAATGGACAAGAACAACCTATCTCTCAAAATGGACATCACAGACTTACGATGCAATCTATGTAACGCAAGCGCAGACACCATAACCAATTTAAAAAACCATTTAACTATGCAACATGACGTCAAATTTTATCCCGATGTCAACGACTATGTCTTAGAATTCAAGCTAACTGACGGTGAAATTTTAAACTGTGCACTCTGCAACTCAACTTTTGAAACGTTTAAAATGTTGCTGCAACACATGAACGGACATTACAGGAACTATATCTGCGAAATATGTGATTTAGGCTTCATAAACCAACACAAACTGAGAAATCATCAACGCACTCACGAAGTAGGAAATTTCAACTGTTCGTTCTGTGACAAAATGTTCAGCACTCGAGTCAGAAAGTTGTGTCATGAGAAATATACACATAATCCCACTGCGAGATACACAACAAGTTGCCCACACTGCGAGGAATCCTTCACAAGTTATTACAGAAGAAACCGCCACATGGCTGTCGAACACAACATGTCTGCTGCTACATACAAGTGCAACATCTGCGACAAATCTTTCATCCTAAAATCAAAACTGACGTCTCACATAAAAAAAGTTCACTTAATGGAACGGAATCATATCTGCCAGGAGTGTGGACAGGGGTTCTTTATAAAGCAGTCGTTAGACGAGCATATGATTAAGCATAACGGTGAAAGGGTCTTCAAGTGTACTGTCTGCGCGAAGGCTTACGCAAGAAAAAAGACTTTAAGAGAACATATGAGGATTCATAATAATGACAGGAGATTCAAGTGTGGGGTGTGTGCGCTAGCGTTTGTGCAGAAGTGTAGTTTAAAAAGTCATATGCTTTCAAACCATGGGGTTACTCTGACGGAGTATGAGAGTGGTAGAAGAGAGATTTGTAGTTCCTAACGTCGCGTCACCAACTTACTACATAGCATTATCAGCTTATAATGTTTCCACTGCTGGGGGCAGGCCCAGGCGCGGTCGCAGCCCAATATTTGGGGGAGGGGGGGGGTTCACCAAGTAGTAAGTTACTAAGGCAAGTAGGCTCGGCAGCTTGAATGATTTTGAGGGGGGTCATGATCCCACGATCAGGGACCGCGCCTGCATGCACCGCTGCGTCGCGATGCATCGCTCTACGCCGCGAGGCATGTCGAGGCGCAGCGCTGCGTGAACGTATCCCCTGTATTCTCACAATGAAATGTGTATCAACTAAACGGAACATTAAACCAGTTGGCTGCGACATATACACGTTTAAATATTTGATTATTATATTTTTTAATGTTTATCAATTTTTTTTTTTTTTTTTCACTTGTAAAATGTAAACTTACTTTTAAACTGCCATAACGAGGGAATGCAATACGCAGGTGCTAGATAATGCTTATAGAACCTAAATATGAACCATAATCGTATAAATTAATGTTCATATTCGTATGACACGCTTACGCTACCTACAAATTTCCATGCGACATTTTTCACTAAGTCAGTGGTATGTTCTTTAATATTAATATAACATGGGGCTTGTACATAACTGTCGAAATGTGGGTGTACTCTTGGTACGCACGGGTACACATCAAGCTACACATAACCAGTATAAGCGGATTTCTCAGTGTATGAAAAACCTGTAGCAGTATCTACAACGCCACATGTGAACTACACGTCATACTGACGTCACGCAAAATCCTGCATCTCGCAAGCAGAGTTTACGGCGCAACTAGCATATATACAATGGCCCGACATGAATCATCGGGCAGTTGCCCGACAGATAACACCCGTCTGATCGGAGGATCCTCCCTTTTCTATGGAGGATGAGTGAACTTTACACCCTGTTCCTCATACCTCTATAAACCTAGACAATGCGAGGTCAGCTAAAAATGGAAATGTATAGCTTGATTGTACCCCTCTGCCATACCATCGGAAATTACCGGCGTGATGTTATGTGTTATTGATATAAGATAATGTTATGTTTATAAAATGTAAGAAATTTATACAGTTCTTCCAGACAAAGGCTAGATCATCTATGTTTAATTATAACGTGTACAGGTTAATAACTTATTTTGTTAATTAAATTAAAACTTTTTTAAATGCATACTTACTGATTTGTTTTATTTACCCACGATCTACGCAGGCCATCCAGAACAAACCACATGAAGCAAATTGTGGAAGAAAAGCATCCACTACTTCCCGACTTCGTTAAACCCCAGGAACATTTGACTCTCTGCCGTGATCTGCAGTGGCCTACATGGAAAGCTCTTAATCGATTGCGTACCCGAGTAGGGCGATGTAGACACAACTTGTCGAAATGGGGGATTACTGACCCATCCAATAGCCGTCAACCGAAATTTTATGGCCGACACACAAACAAATTGGTGTTGACTGCGCTGGTCCTGGAGTTGTCTGGAAACGCGACCTCGCCCCAATGTTTTTTTAATCCAAATGACATCGTAACTATATTCCAATTTATGTTTCAAATTGACGTTATTTCAAGTTAAACAAATATCAACTTTATTGTAATGGTAATTATGTTGGCACTATTCAAAAAGTTATAAAAATGTTTGAAGTTGTAGCGTAAACTGAACTTTATTGTGTAGGTATTAAAGCTGTTTTTCCATAAGCTCATATTTGTTTACATTTTTGGCGAATATATCGCAAATTCAGATTAAATCATTTTTCGCGCATGTTCCACGATATTTGCTGGCTATTATGACTTTGCTCTTCGACCTCATGCACACTAAACGCATCATACGTTTGTGTTAGCATACCCATATACGAGCTTCGGGTTCGTGACAATAAATGCCGATATAAATTCTCAAAAATTACACTTTCATTAATCAACACCAATAACAACTCAAACACACTAATTTATAAAACACAATTACTCTTAAGTCGCACTTGAAGATCGCTTTCGATGTATCGCTTTCAACACACTGTGTCGAATCGCGGTTATTCCCGGCCTTTTATAGTGCAGCAGATTGTTCTAGTACCTTCTATTGTAGAAACATCTAGAATGTTTGGGTATATACCGGCCCCGACTGACCTCAGTCGATAGTTCTAGAATCGAAATTTCTAGGATCTATTTGTTCTACTACTCGATACTAGATGGCGCTAGTAGTAAATTAGTTCTGCTACTTGATAATAGATGGTGCTAGTGACTATTAGTTTTTCCACTTGATACCAGGTGGCGCTAGTGGTAGCTAATGTCACCATGTATCAGGCATTATTTGTGGCGCGCAACACTATCATCATTCCCCTGCCCTTATCCAAATTTATTTGGGGCAGCGCTACATATCTTTTTATTCTATACTTTCTATTAGTCGTCATCTCGGCAGTCACCCCCTTTCTAACCATATCATCATTCACACAGTCTATCCATCGTTTCTTTGGTCTTCCCCTACCCTTATAGCACACAAATATGAAAAAAAAAAAAAACAAAAAATAAATTGATAAACATTTATTTTTATATTTACTACAACATATGGACGACTATAAAAATCAATAAATATGATACAAATGTACAAATAATATAGAAATATACCTACATTATTTTAACCTTAACAATAAAATACAATTATTATTGATAATTATACACATATGATCTATAAACAACACAACGTATTAATATATATTATTTATTTACATTAATATTCTCATTTAAAAAAAAATGGGTTATTACTTTTATCCACCCTCTAAAGTGAATACGCGGAAACGCATGTCTGAGAATCCACTTTTCGGGGTAGTTGCGTAACACACTCAGTAGCAACGACTTCCATTTTGACAGTTCAACAACATTCATTGCATTATTTACGTCGTTGAGCAGTCAAATTTTTCAAACATATGAAGCAATGGATTCCTTCAAAATGATTCAGATTGATATTGTGTTACGCAATCAGGGTGTCAGGGTGCTGGGCCTAGTTGGATAAACGGAATTTAGGGCCTGATTTCAGGGGGCTAACCAGCTGGTTAGCCCCCTGAAATCAGGCCTAAATATAAATATATATAGGTAATAAGAGCTCTTATAGAAAGGGCAGAAGCTGAACTGCACTGCTTTTTAGGGTTCCGTACCCAAAGGGTAAAAACGGAACTCTATTACTAAAACTTCGCTGTCTGTCCGTCCGTCTGTGTCACTAGCCTGTATCTCAAGAAACGCGATAGCGAGTTGAAATTTTCACAAATGATGTATTTCTGTTGCCGCTATAACAGAAAATATGGCTCCCATACAATAAACGCGTTTTTTTGCCCTTTTTTGCTCGATATCAATAATGGCAACAGGTAGGCACTTGAAATATTCACAAAATACTCAGTTGTATTTTTACTTTAATAATAAAATTAAAATAAATATTTAAGGGACAATACAACAGACGTATTTTTTATAGATAATGGTACGGAACCCTTCGTGCGCGAGTCCGACTCGCATTTGGCCGGTTTTTTGTACTTAGTCATAAAACAAAAAAATAGTGCAGTTCTACTTCTGCCCTGTTATAAGAGCTGGTGGTAAGCCCCTTGACGACAAAATCTAAAATTGCATTTGCAAGAATTAAGTATTAACTACCGTGTTTTGTTTGCACAACAAAAACCATGAACAACGTGCAGACGACAACAAAATTAAACTTCATATGACGTTCCCAATCTGTATAAAAAAATCAATCTAATATATCAACTAGTAGTACTATAGTCACTATAGCTATAACAGTGTTCGTAATCACAGATAAATTTACATTCCATCGCAACTTAATCAGTTATCTACTTTAGTGCAATGTATTCAAAGTTCATTTTTGAGTGCTTTGTAACAAAACGTTCCTAGTAAGATTTTGGTTGCAATGGAATTTGAACTTTGTTAAGTATGACAGTTTGTTGTTCCATAACTTGAAAATTATCTAAAAAAAAATGATTCGAATATACTGCGGGATTTTACTATTTAGTTTGTTTGAAAAAAACATTTTTAGGGTCCTTACTTCAAAAGGAAAAACGGAACCCTAATACGATTTTCTTCTAACTTCGTTGTCCGTCGGCCAAGCCCTTTTTCTCAGAAACGCGTGGAGTTATCAAGATCAAATGCTCAAGGCTGTAATCCCTTGAAGCAGTGAAAAAATCAAACTTCTAAGTAAACGCAATCCAAGGATACGGGCGTTTGTTTCGTTTATGTCGCATATTTTGACACTCGCAAGGGAATCAATACCTATAGGGTACTTCCCGTTGACCTAGAATCATGTTTGGCAAGAATGTCATGTAGCACAAGTACATAAACGACAAAACCTGAAAACCGTAAATTTTTAGTTACTCACCTACTTGTACGGAACCCTCGGTGCGCGAGTCCGACTCGCACTTGACCGGTTTTTCAAAAGATGGTATTATTTACCTATGATTTATTTGATAGTTTCAAAATAACTACATTAGTATTGCTTTTCCGTTTATTGTCGTATTGCTGTTTCCACATTGTATATAAGTAAAAGCAATTATTAGTATAACATTTAAATAACAAATAAGCATTAAATTACTTTATCTAATGTACTTCCAAATTCTAAAAAAAAAAACCAACGGGTGAAGCTCCCAACGCAGACCGATAAAGCAGAGACATTCAATAATTAACTTTATTCTTATTGTCTTAGAGTGCAAACTCTGCTGCTTTCACATCCAAAGAGCCGTTTGATAGCGTCAATGTTCCTACAACTTTGCACCTTACGACATTATAAAAAAAGTGTTTTATTCAATGTAATCAGAAAATCCTGTGCTTTTTTTTCCTCTCGGTCTGCACGGACCGTAAGAAATACAGTATACTTTTGATATTTCCCGGGACTCTGGAGTCCCGGACCTTTGGAAGGCGTACGAGGGGCCGAAGTCAACTCGCAGAGGCCCTTTAGACGTTTTTAATGAAATTAGGCACCACCCGGCGATTATCCCTGTTCGCACTATGCAAGTGCACCCAAGGACAACCCCCGGTTGGTGTAGGACTATTGCAGGATATGGAAACAGAGATATTGGGTTATGGGTTTGGGTGGCTAAAGCGCTTATTACACTATCCAATTTAAGGAATGCTAACTAGGAACACTCTAGCTAGGAAATCGGAAGCTAGTGATTACACTACACTAAATTGGATTCTAAATCGGTCAGGCGCGGTCAGCATGCAGACGCATTCGTGAAGAACGATTGTACACATGGCTACACATCAAGCTATACATTTCCAGTTTTAGCTGACCTCGCATTGTATAGGTTTTTCGTACAATCAGTAGTCAGCTTATACTGGTTTTGTATAGCTTGATCTGTAGCCGTGCGTACACAATTTAGGAAGTAGTGCGATTGGACCTCCAATTTACACTAAATTGGATCCAATCTGTTCTAACTGCGATTACATCTGCCGATTTTCTAGTTAGCATTCCTTAAAATTGGATAGTATAATAAGCGCTTTAAGTGAACTGCACCCTAATTGCGTAACACACGATCAATCGGAATCGGTTTCATTTTGACAGTTCAACAACATTCATTGCGTTATTTACGTTGTTGAGCTGACACGTGACACATTTTTTGAACATATGAAGCAATGGATTAGCAATATCCTTCAAAATGATTCAGATTGAGATTGATTGTGTGTTACGCAATTAGGGTGCTGGTTATTGACCAATGTTTTTTATAAATTACACAGATAAAACGGCAGGGGGTGACTTGCACACTCAATAATGGGACACAAGTATACAGTATACTTATTATTATTACAATAGTATATCACAGACCATAACTTAATTAAAAACAAGCATAACGTCATGTCACAATTTTTTTTTTTAAATATTATGAATACATTATTTTTCCTTTAGCTCACGTTTGCACAGACGGATTTTATCGCGCTGGATTTTCAACTCTCTGTGTAGAGCCGAGCATTGACAATCCAACAGAGCGCATCTCAGTGCGCCAAAAAAAGACACTGTTGGATTTTCAACTCTCGGCGCAGAGCAGAGCGTTGAAAATCAAGTGCGGGAAAAAATTGCGTATCACACCATCGGAATTGTTTTCATTTTGACAGTAATTCTAATAAGTCCGTCAGTTAGATTATCAAAAAATATTGAACCCGTATTTTTTCTTTTGTCAATTATATAAAAAATTATGAAGATATCGCCCGTTAAAGTTCCGCGTGACGTCACTTGCTTGTGACACCTTTGCAAGCAAGTGTCGCGACCCCCACTCCCAACTTTTGACGCGCTTTATCTTTGTAATTTTTTGTTTGATTGACAAAAGAAAAAATACGTGTCCATTATTTTTCGATAATCTAACTGACGGACTAAATATAATTATTTATTTTTTTTATCCAGGAGACTACCCTTTAACCCTTACAACTTTCATTGCGTTATTTACGTTGTGGAGCAGACACGTTTTTCGAACATATGAAGCAATGGATTAGCAATATCGTTCAAAATGATACAGATTGTGGTTGATAGTGTGTTACGCAATTAGGGTACTTTTTTTTTAACCGACTTCTAAAAAAGGAGGAGGTTCTCAATTCGGATGTTTGTATTTTTTTTTTTTTTTTTATGTTTGTTCGCGCATAACTCCGTCGCTTGCCAACCGATTTGAAAAATCTTTTTTTGTTGGATAGGGTATACTTCCCAAATGGTCCCATGAAAATTTTATCGAAATCGGACAAGCGGTTTTTGAAAAAACAACAAAAATTAAAAAAATGATCACAACAAAAAAGTGAAAAATAAAAACTTTTTTACAAAAAAAAACAACCAACTTCCATAAAAACACTACAAAGAGAAAAATAACTTTAATTTCGGAAGTCGGTGGCGAAAAACGAAATAAAAAAACCAAAGACACCGACTTCCGAAATTAAAGTTATTTTTCTCTTTGTAGTGTTTTTATGGAAGTCGGTTGTTTTTTTTTGTAAAAAAGTTTTTTGGATGGGAAATCATCAAATGACCCCTCCCGCTCTGGGTGGAGCGGAGGGAGTGTCAGACTCTTACTGACTAAAACCCACCCGTGTTCCTTAATTAGCCCTTTCTGTTCCAGGGCAGCGGTAACCCTTTCGGACGATCCCGTCCATACATCTCTGTCAGTCGTCATCTCAGTATCCGTCCCCTTTCTAGCCATATTATCTGTCTTGGGGCGGACCGAATCGCATTTTACAATTAATTAAAATTGACATTTATTGCAGTATTTGTATCTCAAGAAGCGACGCGCGCTTTACTTGTGGTTACAAAGTGTATAAACACACTGTGAATGTGTGTGCAAGCGCAGGAGCTTTCTGTACTGTTCGAGACAATGGTGAAGACGGAAGTGTGTGTACTAAACTACTCGTCTTCACGCTCACCTCACAGCGTGTGTGTTTGTACAGTTGGCTGTAACTTGTAACCACGAGTAAAGCGCGCGTCTGCTCATGAAATATTTTTTTATAATCTATATACATCGACTTTTTTCGAGTCACACGTAATCTGAACAATTTATACCTTGATTGCATGACTTAGTAAAAATGTGTGTAAATTGTTGGGTTTTAAGTTTTTAACTTATAAAAAATATTATTACTTATAATTTTTATTTGCATCTTAGAGATTATTCTCTAATATTTGCATGCCCTAGGAACATAAAAAAAATAATCATAATTTAAAAGTGGACATCACATAAATAAATAAAAACACCCCTCCTGCCTCCCTTTTATAGCTATAATGTTCCCACTGCTGGGACACAGGCCTCTCTGTGTGGGCAATGGGCACGGTGCGTGTTAGAGGATATCACGTGTCTACGAATTTTTAGTCCTAGGACATGGAAGGATGTGCCCTTACAGGTGTTGTACAGATGGGGTTTCAGTTCGATCTTTTGAGAGCTAACGGTGTGTTGAGAGCTAACCATGTGCACATGTTGACCACCAGGGTCGTTTTAGTAAGGTAAAAATCCCACACTCCCCGGTCTTATCCACAAAGCCCGAACACCTTATGAAGACTTCCCCGAGAAAAAAAAAGATGGAAGATAATTAAATCCTAGTTTCCGTCTTCTGCATAATCTCACAAGCAGCCAAACTAATCCCATGATTGGACAACAAATGACTTTTCAAGCTACACTTCTGTACAAACGTCATGCTGCACACTTCACATTTAAACCTCCTATCATTGTTATGTATCCGCATGTGTTCCCTTAGAGTATACTTCCTTGCGTACGACTTATGGCAAACTTCGCAAGAGTAATTCCTCTCCCCTGTATGTTTTACCATATGAGCTTTCAACGCTTTTTTGCTAAAGAAACGGTACCCACACTCCGTGCACTGACAATTCCGTTCCATTAAATGACTTTTTTTAATATGATACATTAATAAACTCTTTAGAATATAGGACTTATTGCATACATTACATTTGTACTGCGCCTCAGTGTTATGCACTTTCACTAAATGTTGGTTCCGCTGATAGTAACTCCGGAATGGAACGTTACAGTACGGGCAGTTTGAAATGTTTCTTGCTCCTAAATGCTTCATCTTCTCATGGTAATGTTTTTTTGTACGGCTTGCAAAGACTTTTTCACAGTGATCACATTTGAAACTTCCCGCTTGGTGTGTAGTGCGATGAGCGTTCAAAGACCTCTTAGTAGCGAATGCAGAATCACAGACAGAGCATGTATAGTTACTATAATGCTTGTTCATATGCTGTTTAAGCATTTTAAAAGTCTCATACGTAGATGGACACATTGCACAGTCATAAACTTCACCTTTTTTCAACTTAAACTGTTGTATATGATCTTTTATATCGGTATGGATTGTTATTCCATGCTTTTTGACTAAATGTTCCTTTAAAATGCCTAGACTGTCCATTTTTTCGTTGCATAACTTGCAGATTAAGTCAGCAACGTCTACTTTAACATTATATTCAGACATGTCGAAATGATTTTTGAAATGAAGGCGTTCCTTCAAATGTTCCTTCTCTGTGTGTTGCCTCAGATCTGCCGGATCTGGGTAGATCAAGTCACAGTACCCACAAGAGTATCCTAAAAACGTTTTGTTCGTAAAAGGAGTGGCGTTAGAATGCTTCAGTATATTCTGAAGGTTCTCTTTGTGTTTCATTTTCTCCTGATGCGGTTGTCCCGACCATAGTAAGCTAATTTTTGAATCGCTAGGCGGGGCGGACAGTTTTAGTCTTGTTTTTTTAGGTTTAATTTCAGTCTTTTTTACTGGTTTTATGTCTGGCATTTCGCAGTCTTCTGTAAAGAGAAATAATAATGATTAAGAAACTGCGTAAAAAACACGTGGCAATGAGCCGGTCATATTAGCCGTAGAACCGATGACGGTTGAGGTAGACGTGTTCTTAAGTGGATACCGCGAATCGGTAAACGTAAGGTGGGACGCCCTCAGACTAGGTGGAGCGACGATTTTCGCAGGATGGCTGGTAGCAGCTGGGTGAAAGTTGCCGAAAATCGAGTTGAATGGCGTGCAATAGGAGAGGCGTATGTCCAGCAGTGGACTGCTATAGGCTGATGATGATCATGATTTAAGCCCTCGTACAGCCCGATTCAAACTTTAGGGCGGCTCAGAACATGAGGCGAGTCGCTGCGCAGTAAGAAATTCACGTGTCAGCGGGAGTGAGGGGTGAGGTACTGCGCAGCGAGCGCACTTCAGAGCCAACATCAAGTTTGAAGCTAACTAAACCCACAGGCGATTTGTTAACTTGGTGTTAACATGGTGCGTTATCGCGATCACACTGGATTTTCAACGCACTGCTAAGCGCCGAGAGTTGAAAATCTAATAGTATACTTTTTTGACGCGTTAGGAGGTTAGGACGCGCTTTGTTGGATTCTCAATGCTCGGCTTAACACTGAGAGTTGAAAATACAGTGCAAATAGAAAAATCGTCGCAATAAAATATTGCCATTGCGTATCTGAGCTAAGACTAACTTACTGATCTTGCTTGCGGCTCTGGTGGTCCATGGTCGAAGTGAAATAGCGTGAGATGCTGTCGCCTCTTTTAACGAGGAATTGATGCATGCAAAGGCGGCGGAGAGGGAGAGAGAGCATTCCTTTTACGACACCCGCACTAGAAGAGCAACCGGGCGTCAAAGGGCGCTTAAGGAGGAGGTTGTGGGCAGCGAAATTGGGGCTGTGTCGTCGCTTCAACAGTCAGGCCGAGGTGGAACGCAGTGACCCATGCGCGCATTATACGAGGCCGTGCGGTCGTGGGATCGGCCGCACTTGGTGATGGAGCCCGCTAGGCATGGCGGGCTGATACCATTCAGAGGTCCGACGTATCTCGACGTATATCGTATATGTATAAGTATCTCCCGGGCCCCCGACTCATGGTAGCAGAAGGATCCGTAGGGGTTTTAGTCGGTAGGAGTCCGACATAACCCTCCGTCCTCGTCCGACATAACCCTCCGCTCTCCATCCATGTGGATTTCCCCACGAAAAATAAAAAAGGTAAACTTACTGATAGAAGTAGCCAGCCGGGACACGAGCGATTTAATCTTGTCGTTCTTCCACGCGCCGTCAGGGGGCGCTGTCTTCTTCACTGTACTGCGTTTCGGCTGGGCATTGGACTTAGATCTGGCTTTTGTACCTTTTGTACGCTTTGGTTCAGCATTCTTTTTCACGGGAACTACTTTCTCACTCTTAACCTTTCCTTGGGAGGCGACACTAGCTGGAGAAAAAAGAATCAGATTGATAAAGAATCTCGTCGCTAAATAATAACAGCCGCGCGGAACATTCGGAGGTTAAACTACACTTGCCGCGGCCGGTTCGTGGATGGGTGACCATCTATTATATATTATATCTACACCCCTCCATGCCTCGGAAAGTACGTTAAGCCCTTGGTCCCGGCTGTCATTCGAAAATCTTTGACAGTGATTCCGGGTAGTCAGAAACTCAAAAGTCTGACAACCAGTCTTACCAAGGGGTATTGTGTTACCCAGTGCTTTGCTTGTTGGCACAACCTTCCCAAAGAAACTTCATGAACTTCTTTATCCGCCTAGGCTTTCCCCATCTATGTTGGAGTCGTGGGCATTTACATGGGTATTTTACATGGAGCAACAACCCCATAACTGGATAACAATACACCCCTAAGTGACAAGTTGTCAGACTTTCGAGCTTCAAAGAGACTTCATGACCATTTATAAACAATTTGAGCTGTCCTTGGGTCTAAGGAAGCAGGTGAATTCTCACCTGAATCTATCAGATAGTAGTCGTCAGAATCATCTCCGCTGTCATGTTTTGGCTCAACTTTAATTTCTATATTCTTTAATTCACCTGGAAGCAAAAATTATGATATTAGAAAGAGAACATACACACATGTAAATAGTTTTGTGCATCCGACTACATCCCATTACCCGGAAAGTGAGTTTGATACACTTCTATATATATAAAAGAAAGTCTTATTAGTTAGTAGGGTAGGGTAGGAGTAGGTTAGGAGTAGTGTAGGAGTAGGTTAGGAGTAGGATAGGAGTAGGGTAGGAGTAGGGTAGGAGTAGGGTAGGAATAGCGTAGGAGTAGGGTAGGAGTAGGTTAGGAGCAGGGTAGAAAGAGGTAGGGTTGGAGTAGGGTAAGAGTAGGATAGGAGTAGGGTAGGAGTAGGGTAGGAGTAGGGTAGGAATAGCGTAGGAGTAGGGTAGGAGTAGGTTAGGAGCAGGGTAGAAAGAGGTAGGGTAGGAGTAGGGTAAGAGTAGTGTAGGAGTAGGGTAGGTGTAGGGTAGGAGTAGGGTAGGAGAGTAGGTTAGGAGCAGGGTAGAAGTAGGGTAGGAGTAGGGTAAGAGTAGGGTAGGAGTAGTGTAGGAGTAGAGTAGGAGTAGGGTAGGAGTAGTGTAGGAGTAGGGTAAGAGTTGGGTAGGGGTAGGGTAGGGGGTATGACACCGCGCGAACGAAGTAGCGCCGGGCAGCTAGAAATAATTTATATGGCAAAACAACGTTTGCCGGGTCAGCTAGTTAATGATAAAATTAATTTGGTGGAACAGTGTAATAAAGATTGTTGATAGACCAATAAATAAAACGGTGAGAGGGAGTGGGCCGTAAAACACCATGTGGGCCCAGTGCGGGTTGGTAGATGTCAAATTTATTCGATTTTTTTTTGGTTCTAGAACGTGGGTACCGCACAATGTTTTCCTTCACGGTTTCGAGAGCAGTGGTGATGAAATAATTTACACAAAGTAAAGCGTCTGTCTGGGTTCGAACCTACGACCTACAATTCGTAAGTGTCTGCTGCTACCACTGGGCCACCACTGCTCAACTCAGAAATAGATTTAGATTTACTACGGAGTTATTAATAATAATAAATCTTTCATTATCAGACCATACATCCATAACTTAACATACGACCAAAAAGCACGTTAAATAAAAATAACAAGAAAAAAAAAATCAATAAAACTAATTTAATTATTAAACCTACAAAATAAAACCTAAAAAATAAACCTACCTCACATAATATATCTGAATGATGGTCTGTGTGCCGCCACCCAGTGACCCTTTGTAGTGATTTGGCCATCCACCCTGCCGGCTACAGTAACCACAAGACTATTGGGGCTGCCGCGCACCCGACGTATCAGTGATGCAATTCGCAGACGCAGCAGCGAACCAAAATCCGGAACGCGTGTGTCCGCAAACATCCCCGACGCGCTACAGAAGCGCGGCAACCCCAGCATTACCCGGAACGCGTTATTATATTGGACTCGTAACGCATTTTATTAATAAGGAAGCTAGAAAATAAAATACTTGGTGTGGCGTTACCTTTTTCAATACATTCTAATTTCTTAAAGAATTCCTCATCAGCTCTAAGCACTTGTTGCCTGAAGTTGAATGAACTGCGAAGACTGTCGATGCACATGTCACAGATACCAACAGGTACCTCATTTAATTGTTTTAGCTGCAAATAAAGTTATTGAATAATTATTTAGAGTTTGAGGGGTTTGTGGCTAAGTAATAACAGCTACACGGGTCGATCAATCAGGTCAAGCTACGCTTGCCACGGTCAGTCGGTAGTGAAAGTCTTTACATACCAAAACCCTCCGTACCGAAAAAGCATGTAAAGCCATTGGCCCCGGCTATCATTTTTGGATCTTGGACTGTCGTTACAGGTCATCAGAACCCTGAAAGTCTGACAACCAGTCTTACCAAGTGGTATTACCCAGTAATTCGATTGTATTACCCGGTAATTGGGTTGTGGAAGTCAGACAAGCAGTCACTCCATGTAAAATACTGATATTCAGATGAATTCGGCTAGACTGGAAGTCGACCCCAACATAGTTGGGCAGGCAGATGATGATATTTAGAGTTTTAAGAAGTTATATTTGCAGTATTATTATCATACCCGGTCCATTAGGTAAACCGTTTTTTGACAGATGGAACTAGTGATTGCAGCAACACACAATACATTGATTGATAGACATACGGTTTTTTAATGTCTATAAGAAGTCATAAATAAGATAAGGCATTTTATATATTTATTTTACTACACCTTTTAATGTTACCTTTTACATTATCTGGAATAGTTCATTCTAAGACAGCTGTCAAAAAGCGATTAACCTAATGGACAGGGTCTATTAATAATACCAGCCCATTGTTGTCGCACTGCAGGGCAAAGGCCTCTTCTCCTACAGAGAAGACGCAACCATTGATCACCACACTTGTCCAAGACGGGTTGGCAATTTCTATTCTATTCTATTCTATTTTTCTCTATGGCAATGGTGCCGATGTCGACAATTCTGCCAATGTCAGATGTGATATGAGAAAACGTGTGAAAAAATAAAAAATAAAAAAATAACACTTAAAGTTCGAAATCCAATAATAAAACTTTGGATTTACTGTGAAACTTGTTGACGGGTATGAGTAGTACACTGAAAACCAACAAAATAAAAAAATATGGTTAGTTATATTATTACATAAATGAATATAAATGATCACACAAAAATCATCATAATTTGATATCATTGACACGTATAAAAAACATCAAAGCCTGAAAGAGCTTTGGGGAAGAATGTGTTAGTAGGGATGGAAAGTTAGTTGGGACAGGGATCTTTAATTTAGGGAGATAACTATATAAGTCATGGGCTGGGTTATTATTGGAGCAGTTAAAGAAGATGTGCTCCAAAGTACCTTCATCCAACCCACATTCGCAGAGCGATGTATCTCTGACCCGGATTTTGTGGAGGAATACCGGGGAACAACAATGGCCTATGCGGAGACGGGAAATAATAGAAATTACCTTCTTCGATGTTTTTTTATAAGGGTAAAACCAAGGCTTGGGCGTAACATTAGGCTGTATTGCGTGATAATAATCACCTTTCTGCTTACTCGAATTTTGCCACTGCACCTGCCATGAGGTTAGCAAGCTCTTTTTTGGAAGGCTCAGCAAATCGTAGCCCGGACATTTAAAGTGTTTAAGGTCAGCTGCTTGGGACGTAACAGCATCCTTAGCAAGAGCATCCACATATTCGTTTCCTCTTATGCCACAATGACTTGGAATCCAAACCAGGTGAACGGTTTTGTGATTCTTGGCACAAGAGAAAAGAGACTTTTTAATTTGGAGAACTATAGGACTGTACAGTTTACTCTTGAGAGGATTCTGCTCCAAAGCTTGCAAGCAACTGAGTGAGTCCGTAAAGATGACACCAAAATCTATGCTATGGGCTTCTATAAATAGGCAGGCTTCTAATATGGCCACACACTCACCCGTAAACACAGATGATTGCATAGGGCATTTGAATTTTAACACAATTTTGGAGTTTTGATAGTATACCGCAGCACCAGTGCAACTTAAGTCTGATAACTTAGAGGCGTCCGTGAAAAATCTTTGAAAGTTGTACCACCGCTCACCAACCGCCGCATTGAAAGCAGAGTCAGCCGAAGGAGAGTTTTTAGATATGCCAATATTGTAGAAAATATCAGGTTTAAAACATAAAATTTCATAATCAAAACTGTAAATAGGGAGTTTCGGAAACTGAATAACGGGGGAATCTAAATTTTGATAAAAACGGAAGGATTTTAAAAACAAAGGGACTTCTTTATGGTTCCAATAATTGGAACTGCGACATGCAACATCCAAGACATCCACCTTTTGGACAAGAGGGTGGGAGGATTTGGTAATGACTCTAGCCCAAAATCTCGATGCTAGATACTGCCTTCTCAGTGCCAACGGTGGTTCTGCGCACTCTACTTGCAATGCGTTGATTGGTGAGGACTTCATACAACCCGATATGATCCGTAGGCACTTAGCCTGAATTCCGTCTAACCTTGCCAAAGCGCCTTTATTGCAAGGAATTAAAAGAAAAGATCCGTAGTCCAGAACACTCCGGATTAAGGCATTGTATACCAGTTTCATGGAGTAGGGATGAGCGCCCCACCAGACACCGGCAAGTACTTTTAGTACGGGTATGGTTCTCTCACATCTATTAACTAAATAATTTAGATGGTGTAAGCCACTCAATTTGGAATCTAAAAAAACGCCTAAGAATTTTACTTTTGAAGAAACCGGTACACAATGCCCTTGAATGCTTATTGAAATTTGTGGTATTAGCCTCCTGCGAGAAAACACAACTACAGCACTTTTTGGGGCAGACAAACTCAGACCATGGGAATTTAACCATTGGTTCAGAGACTCCAGGGATACGCAGAGAGATGTAGCAGCGTCGCTAACTGAGCTATTGGTGGTGTATAAAGCCAAGTCGTCAGCATACTGAAGAATTTGACAGTCGTTATTGAGGCATGAACCTATGTCTGCTGTATATAAGTTGTACAGTAAAGGACTAAGCACAGAACCTTGTGGTAGGCCCTTCCATGACATCCTGGCGTCAAATTCTTCCCCTGGGACTCTCAAAACCAAAGACCTAGACATGAGTAAACTACAGATGCACTGTACCATTCTTTCCGGTAAACTCAGCTGTTGCAATTTTTGCCTGAGAATGGGAAGAAGGACATTGTCATATGCAGAGGAAATGTCCAAGAAGGCAGCGACTACAGATTCATTTTTAGAAAACGATGTGCGTATATCTGATACCAAAACCCCAACACTATCCATAGCACTGAGTCCCTTTCTAAAACCAAATTGAGACTTAGGAAGTAAGTCTCTGGATTCTACTATAAATTCTAGTCTGTTCTTTATTAAATGTTCAAAAATTTTGGCAAGGACTGATGACAAAGCGATTGGTCTGAAGCTGTTCGGATCATCGATGTGTTTACCAGGTTTCAAAATGGGTATGATAATTTGAGATTTCCACTGGTCGGGGACCCAGCCATTAGTGTAGCAAAAATTTAAAATATCTAAAAAAAAGGTTTTTGCTCTATGACCCGCGCGTGACATAAATGAATAGACAATACCGTCTACACCGGGGGCAGAGTCATGAACATGCTTTAAAACAGAGTTAAGCTCCTGCATAGAAAATGGCGCATCAAAAGGATCCTCAGAAAAAATAAAAACCGGCTGATTATGTTCAGTTTCCGATGGTACATACGGAGGAGCCAGTTTATCAAAGAACTGCTCAGCAGTCTCACGAGGGATGGGAGAAGAAATTGAAGGGGAACACCCAGATCTAAAGCGATTGATCTTTTTCCAAACAACTGATAAAGGAGTGGATGGGGACAGAGAACCACAAAAGTCAGCCCAACCAGCGCGTTTCTTCCTTCGCAGCAATCTTCTAGATTTAGCAAGGGTCCTGTTGAACGTTATTAGGTTAGCGCTAATCATCGCGTCATTGTATATCTTTTCAGCATCATCCCTTTCCCTTATAACTGCAGTGCATTCCTGATCCCACCATGGTGGAGGAGGAATCTTCCCGCGTGCTGAGTTTTTAACAGGAAAGCATGATTCTGCACTAGCTGTTATAGCTGAAATGAGATTATTATAACAGTTTGACACATGGAGGGGACTAAGCAAATCAAAATCACGTGAAGCTAAATTTGGAAGTGAATCAATTTTGACCTCCAATAATGAGGAATACTCTGCCCAATCAGGATTAGACAAATTATACCTCAAGAGTGGAGGGCTCGACTTTTCTAGGTATGTTTTATCAGCCAAAGTTATTACAATTGGATAGTGGTCGCTCCCATGTGACAAACTGGTACACTCCCAATGACACGACGCTGCGATATCCAGTGTGCAAAATGTAAGGTCAACACAACTCTTATGCTGTCCAGGAAGAGACCTACGAGTTGGACAACCATTGTTTAAAATGCACAGGTTAAGGTCATCTAAGATTTCAACTAAGCCTTCCCCAAAAGAGTCGCAGCGTTCAGAACCCCACCTAAAGTGATGGCAGTTGAAGTCCCCCATAACAAGTATAGGGCCTGCTATGTTTTCCAGGGTACGCTTAAAGATTGGAAGGAAACTTTGGTGAGGGTGAGCAATATAGACAGATAAGAGGGTTACACCCTCTACCCTACTAGCCACTATGCTAATATCATCGCCAATAGAAGGTAAGGATACCGCCGCAAGTGGAACACGATTGTTCACGCAGAGAGCCGACCCGCCATAGCCATCAGATCGGTCACATCTGAGAATATTATAGGAAGGTAAACGGAAACTAAGACTCGGAACTAGCCAAGTCTCAGCAAGGGAACAAGCTAAAGGTTTGTATTTGTTCAGAAGGAACGTGAGCTCGTGCTTCTTATGCCACACGCTCCTCACATTCCATTGAAGAAACACAAACCGAGGCATTGTTAAGGGATGAAAGAGAGTTAATGAGTGATGTGGCAACGTTGGACGGTAATTGAGTTTTGCTGGATGAGGACATTAAAGTTAACAAGAGTTTACTGAGAAGTTCAATTATTGAAGACAAGTTTTCAGGAGATTCTGTTAATTGACTGTTGAGAGCACAGCCATTAGGCTGAGAAGATTGAGGAGTGCTAGTGAACTGCTGGTGAGCTGTTTTATTATAGGAGGGAGAAAGGGGAGCATGGGTCCTTGGCTTAAGAGACACAGTTTTGCGGTATGACTGGCTTTGTGATTTTGCAATGTCTGCATAGCTACGAGTAGAAATAGGTACAGTTTTACTTGCCTCGGAATATGAAATCACCTTCTCAGCCATAATAGTCTTAATGGTCTTCTGCCTGCTGTACTCCGGACAGGACCTGCTATTTGCAAAGTGACCTCCAGAGCACAACACGCAGAAAGCCTCGCTCTCAGCAATGCTGCAACCATCACCGGGGTGATCATTGCCGCACTTGCTACAACGGGGTTTGGAACGACAAAGGGATTCTACGTGACCAAATCGGCAACACTTGCGGCATTGAATGGTGGGGTAGACATATTGTTCTACAGTAAGGGACGTATAAAAACAAAAAATTCTGTGTGGTAAGACTTGGCCATCAAATGTGATGACACAAGTTTCTGTGGGCCTGTATTCAGTTAAACCATCTTTGTTAACTTTTCTATTTATTCGCCTTACTTTAATAATAGGTCCACAGCCTACTGGTACTTTTAAATAGGTTAGAACTTCCTCTTCTGAGAATTCCGTAGGAATTCCACTTACAACACACATACGGGTTATATTAAAGGATGGAATGACGGCTTCATACAAATTTGTGCCTAAAATAGTGTTCGAGATGAAAGCATTTGCATCCTGAGGGGATGAAAACTCCACAGATACGCGGTTTCTACCAACACGCTTGACTGTAACAACATTCGAAATTTTCTGGTTTGCCAAAAAACGCCCAAATGTAACTGGGTGTAAGGTAGTTCCAGAATTGGCTTGAGGTTCCTGACGGGAAACATGGACGATGAAAGGACCTTTGTCTATTGCTGAGTACCTAACACGGCCAATATGAGATCTCGGTTGTTTAGTAGGGCGATTGGGTACATCCTCTTCATTACCAGGGCGTTTGCGTATGTTAGTCTGGTAATTCTGGGATGGGAGGATTTGGGACTCCAGGTTACAGACAACATCTGCAAACTGGCTTAATGGGTTGGGGGTGGGAGACGGGTTAGATGTAGAAAAGCCGGATAAGGGGGTTAGAGGGATATCATCAGGAGGGTCTGGGGGTTTGTTTTTATCCATGTTCATATTGGATAATCGTGGCCAATGTCATTAAAAAAAAAGAAAAAAAAAAACAAACACTAAACAAACCTGACAGCAGGTAACAACGAGACAAACACAAACAATCACAATAACAAGTCACAATAAACACAATATCACAAAAAAAAAACCGCAAAGATTCGAACACACGTGTTACCCAAAAGCACACTGTGGCGAGAATCCGGTTGGCAATTTCAGATTCTGGTGGTTACTGGTTAACAGATAGTTGACAGTTGGCTGACAGATAGTTGACAGTTGACTGCCAGATAGTTGACAGTTGACTGTCAGTTGTAAGTATGTTTGTTACTCAATAGACGGCACGGACGGACGGCTGCTGTGCTGCGTGTCGCGGGTTCGATTCCCGCATGGAACAAATATTTGTATGACCTACATGTATTTGTTCAGAGTCTGGGTGTTTTTCTATCTATAATATGTAAGTATTTCCAAAAAAAAAAAAAAATTGTATATAAGTAGTTTATCAGCCATCTTGTTACCATAACACAAGCATTAGGTTGCTTAGCTTGGGACAAATGGTGCTGTGTGAAATGTCCAGGGATATTATTATTATTATTGATCACCACATTTGTCCAAGACGGGTTGGCAATTTCAGATTCTGGTGGTTAACAGTTTTGTTGACAGTTGGCTGACAGATAGTTGACAGTTGGCTGACAGATAGTTGACAGTTGACTATCAGTAATTGTAAGTATGTTTGTTACTCAATCATGCTAAAATGTCTAAAGCGCATAATTATGCTTATGCTAACTAGGAAATCGTCAGATGTAATCGCAGTAAGAACAGCTCTAACTGAACTGTTCTGTTAGAGTGTTCCTAGTTAGCATTGCTTAAATTGGATAGTGTAATAAGCGCTTAAACAGATGTGGATCAAACTTGGCACACAGATAGTTCATACATTAACATAAATGTATAGGATATTTTATCTCGAAATTCCCACGAAATCGAAACTTAGACGGGTGGAACCGGAGGGTGCTGCTAGTACAAAGATTGAGTTTTGTCCTTGACATTGGTAATATTGTTATTGATAATATTACTTATAAAGATTTTACTCCAATAAGTTTCTTATTAGAAACTATAGCGATTTTTGGTGGACTCGGCCAGTCATAGTAGTATCCTCACAACCGGCATTCTATTCGACAAGCACAGGGATCTTATCACCGAAATTGACCCCAATTACTAACACGATTTTGTGGGGCTAAATCGTGTTTATCAAGTGTTTATTAGGTTTTAGAACTTTTTGGATACCTAAATCTACAGTCTAAACTATAAACTTACGATGATATTGAAGCATTCTTTCAACATTTGAGCGTAATTCTCTTTTTTGTCAAGCCATAGGTAACATGAATTTATATCCTTATTCAGGCCTTGAACAAGGCAGCAGCGGCAGACACCGACCACTTCCATTGTTTTAGTTTTCTTCACATTCCAACAAACAATAATTTTAGAGGTAATTATTGAAAAACTCAGAGAAAATGTAAAATGTAAACGGGAAATCCTGATTTTTGACAGCAGAAATTCTTGTTTTTTTATCTCCCGGTGTTGCCAGAGCCAGAGGTATGTAATAAAAACAATAACCATACGTTGAATAAAAACTAATCATGTAAAAGTTAGTTTTTTTTGTTTTTAAAAAAGAGGCGGCGGCCGTTTATTCGACACATCTTTTATAAAGGAATTTTATGCATACTGTTCCCCGGGATGCGTTACGGGACACTCTTCTACGACTATCAGCACCATTATGAGACATTCGTGACTATTACCTGCCCCCATTGTTCCAATGTCTCTTGGTGATTACGGGCAATAATGTAATTTTACTGCCTTTTGAGCTGGGGTGATTTTAGGGTCTGTTGCACGTCTGTAGGGTTTCAAACTACGTTACTGTCCATTGAATCACATTATTATCTCAGCATATTCATGCTGCCACAACACCCTGTCCTCCACCTTCCGCATCCAGTCCGTCGCCTATGTCCAGCAGTGGACTGCGATAGGCTGAGTTGATTGATTGATTAATATGCTGCACTTCAACAGGAGAGCGGTAGCATCAGTGGTGTAGCGTGGGTATCGGCTGCCCCGGGCGGAAGACAATTTTGCCGCCCTCTTAATTAGGTATTTCCATTTAATGTATACTATACATTATATACATTCTAGAGAACTTTTCGGCAAGAACAGTCATCATTATTTTGCATTATAGAGGTTAGATTATAAATAAAAAAGTTTATTTGTTTTACAATAACGTTTATTACCCCGCAAGTCAATATAGACGGTGTTGCCATTCGCTAGAAAATATCATTCAAAGAAAGGGGATTCCCCGATTTGGTCACAGAATAAGTAATGAAAAATTCCGTGCTCTTTACAATCAGTCCGAATTTATAGTTGTGTTAAAAATATGAAATGGTTCAAATATTTACAAAATATATTTTATTATTTACTGTGAAATTTTGCTGCCCCCTAAAAAGTGCCGCTCCCCCCCCCCCCCCGCCCCCACTACGCTACGCCACTGGGTAGCCGGTAGCATTAAATCGTCACAGCTGGTTACCGCTGATCTCGATCGGCTGGCCTGATGTAACTGCTTGTCTTCAGATATCTTATAAGCGGACAGTGGCATAGACTATACACTTATAAACAGTGGAACGATTATCTTCACATGTACAGACGCCAGCACATCAAGCTACTACAATCTGTCAAATTTCTTTAATAGATTTTAAACTTTATTGCTAAATTATTAAGGTGTTCAAGGTTGATTGGAAAAATTTGACAGTTTCGGGTAGCTTGACCTGCTGGCGTCTGTACCTACCTCATTTCGGTTTCCAATAGCGTGAAAATACAAACAACTTCTGCTTCTCTAATACCAAATAAACGATTCATAGGATCATCTAGTCAGTTTCAATCCCAGCATATTTAATAGATAGAGTATTTTGTTATGTCTTAAAGATTATTATTTTACCTTTGACCTTTGACGAAACATTCAAAAAGGAATGATAAAAAACACATTACCACTCCTTTGCGTCGCGCAGTCGGGTAAAAAGAACGGAACGCGTAAAAACCGAAATATTGCCCAATGAAAAAATTAAAACTGGTCTGTCTGTGTCACTCACTGGTGCCAAAACAAAATGGCCACCGTTCGCTATTGATTTTGATAGCGGTGTTGACGCCATGTAATTTTTTTCTCAATTTTCACTGAAAACGTGAAACTTCATTGCTTTTCGTTTTGGATATGTTAGTGTAGTGTTGTGATAATGGAGTTCGACGAGATTGTGGTGAAGGAGAGCCCCGGGCTTTGCCGGTGCTGTCTCTCCGAAGGATGCTACAAGGATTTGGGTACCGAATATACCTGGATGAATGAAACAGAGGTTTATGCTGATATACTGCTCGAATGCTTCGATATTAGCGTGAGTTTATATTTTTTACGATTAAAAAGTATTCTTCCTTTCAATGTGTGTATTGATCCCATTTTGCTAATTTCATTCTTCAGATTATTCTATAGTGATGCCGGTTTTTAATAAAAAAAAAATCATAAATATTAGTTTATTTTATTGTGATATTCATTTTATAGGAACCATCTATCATGTCCAGGGTTCCACATAACTGATAAAGAGTCTTAATTATTTAGAGAATTAATTTTTAATATACTCTAAGTTTAAAGAGGCTGTTATCAGTACCTATTTTTATATAAATAATAAGTACCAACAATATATTTTTTGTTTGCCTATATTGTCTTACCGTGGGACAATGCCCTCCCCTTTTTCCTTCCAAAACTCCCTGGCTTGTACGATGTCTAGCCATTATTGTACTAAAAGTAAAATACTCCAACTAATTGTCTTCCACTCCAGATAACCCAACACAATGAAGGTCCGAATGGTCCAAACCGGCTCATCTGTGAGGTCTGCATCACTCGGTTGCGGGATGCATGCAATTTCAAGAAACAAGTCATGGACTCGGAGAAGAAATTCATTGATATGATGGGCAGGGGAGAATTTAGACCTAAGAGTAAGTAGTAGTGATGAAACTTTTCCTATTGCAAACCTATTGTAATGAAGATAATAAAAACACAGAAAGAAAAACCGGCCAAATGCAGGTCGGAGTCGCACCGAGGGGTTCCATACCATTATCTATAAAAATCACGTCTGTTGTATGGGAGCCCACCTTAAATATTTATTTAATTATTTATTTTTAAAGTTATTATACAACTAAATATTCTGTGAATATTTCAACGGCAACAGGCTGTTGCCGTTATTAATATCGAGCAGAAAACCGCGAAAAAATCACGTTTGTTGTATGGGAGTCCCACTTAAATATTTATTTTATTCTGTTTTTAGTATTTGTTGTTATAGCGGCAACAGAAATCATCATCTGTGAAAATTTCAACTGTCTAGCTATCACGGTTCATGAGATAGGGCCTGGTGACATACAGATAAACAGACAGTGGAGTCTTACTAATACAGTCCCGTTTTTACCCTTCCGGTACGGAATCCTAAAAATTAACAATAGGTTTTCCATTTATCCAGTACTGGCAGTGACTTTGTCTGCATGAAATTTCTTTTTTTAATGTTAAATATCTAGCTTAAATAATAGCTGTGCCCCATTACTTAATTTTTGCTTAGCATTCGTTTTGCTCAACTCCTAAGGGCTGTAGTCTGATGTAGCCTATATAACCTTCCTGAAGAATTGGATTAGCAAATACAAAACCGACTAAGTCATTTTCAGGGATTAGTGCATTAAAAAAAAAAAAAGCTCTTCAACATAGGTCTAGAAATTTTTCATTGGTTACAAAAAAAATCAGCGGGTTCATAGAAAAGTGCAATACCTATCTAGTTAAAAAAAAGTATGGAACAGCAGTATATTTTTTTTAATCAACCATTGAGACATTTCAATGCAATGGTTCAGAATCGTGTACTGAATTCATGGTTTCAGTATAAGCATCAATGTTCCTGCTACGCTGTAGATGAATGTCAAATAAACTTTTAGGATTTGCAGAAATTGTCACTTAAAAGAGAGTGAATGATGATGATGATGTTAATGTCTGTTGCAGTGCTTATCTACCAGGCGCAGCTGAAGTGTGAAGGTCCAGCTCCAGTGGAGGATCCTGACGATGAAGACGTTGAATATCTTGAGGATGATATTGATTTTGCTGAGGGTACATATCTCATTTACTAAGTTTTAACAGTTTGTTATGGCAAGTAATTACAATAAGATAATTGGACACTGTAAGTAACCAGATTGGTAACTTTACTAGCAAGACAGCTTAAGACATCTGACCTCCTGAAAAGGCAATATTTGCGCCCTCGAGCCTCTAGTTGCCGCAGGAGACGCCCTGGACGTCGAGAATTGATAGCCAATTACCCGGCCACCGTAGGCGCAGGCTTGCGGACGGCGAGCAATGCGTAGCTCGCCGTCCGATAAGGAACGGTCGACGGTGTGTTGTGTTCCACGCGCCCCTCAAAGGGATGTCAGCACTAATTGACAGGGTCCGCTAGGGCCGATGCCTGCCAGGGTCGGGGGTTGTTCGAAAGAGTTACCGTGGCCCCTGGCACAGGCAACTGAAGGAACACGGGTGGGTTATAGTCAGTAAAAGTCTGACACGCCCTCGCGCTCCGCCCAGAGCGGGAGAAGTTATTTGACGATTTCGCATAAAAAAAGCACCTGTCCTGCTGCCAGCGATTAACGAGAAGCGCCTCGTGCTAGCACATAAAAACGAGTTGGTGAGCAACCACCAGCAAGTGCTACCAGCCGGTAATCAGATCAGCGAGTAGGTACTACGGACCTACTATATTTTGTATGTTTCTTGAGCGAAAAAGTAGTTGACGGCTAGTCACTGCCCCGTTGCTTGTGGGACAGGTGCCGAATGTCAGATCTTGGGTTCTATTCTCAAGTTGGACAGTGTTGTTGGGTTTTTCAAATAAACGCTCACGCTATTACTTCGTTGTTGTACCCCACTTGCTGGAGTGCCCTAAGTGCCCGTTCATCTGCACCTTGGGTGACTTACTAATTTCACTGAAGCCGCAATCAACGTGGCCACCTTTTTTTTTTATTTATTCAGCAATTTCTGTCCCACTGCAGGGCAAAGGCCTCCCTTCCCTCCTTCCACTTATCCCTATCCAGTGCTGTTAATCGCCAATTCTTGTGGAAAGAGTCGAGCTGGTCCCGCCATCTCATTCTGGGCCTGCCGCGTTGTCGTTTGCTGCTGTTTGGGACCCATTGTGTGGTTACTTTAACCCATAGCTCCTCCGGCATGCGACTGGGCTCAAAAAATATAAAAAATCGAAGAATTACTTCGTTTTCGCTTAGCGTTTTTCTGCCTTTTTGCTCGGCTCTTAAGAGTTCTAGCGTAATTTTAAATAGCCTAGCTATCAAAATATGTAAAAATAATTTTTCAAATCGGACGGTAGTTCCAGAGATTTGCATGTTCAAACAAACAAACTCTTCAGCTTTATTATAATAAGTACTAGCTTTTGTCCGCGATTTCGTCCGCGTGAAGCAACTTTCTTAATTTTTTTTTCCGTAAGAACCTTCTACAAAGTATTAGAAAACTTAAAAAAAAAGATGGATGAAATCGGTAAAGTCGTTCTAAAGTTATGGCGTGACCAAGGGAAATAGTAATTCATTTTTATATATAGAAGATAGCTATACTTACAGTTTGAACCTTTTACTTTCCAGTCAACCTCAAAGACGAGTTAACACAGCCTTCAGTATCAGACGCCACGGTGGCCATGCCGGTCAAAGGCAAGCGTGGTCGTCCTCGCAAGAACACACCAGTGAAGCCGGACAAGAGGGCCAAAGTCGCTAAGGTCGACGAAAAGGCCAAGACGTCGAAAGCTGTTGCTAAAGGTAGGTCTTGAAATGTTAAGATGTATAGTGGAGTGTGTGTGTTGTGATTTTTTAAAGAGAAAAAATGCTTACTGAACTTATATCTGTAAAGCATTGTGAGTGGCCCTGAAAGCAAGTTAAACCATTCTATGTTATGGGGTTCGGTTTCCGCACTTAATCCTGCAACTGGACCATTGTGCGTGGTTATTCAACCAGTCCACCAAGTTAGACCATTGGTTCCGGCTGGCATTTGCAGATCCTTGGATAGTCGTTAGAAGTCAGAAGCCCGAAACTCTGACAACCAGTCTTGCCAAGTATCTTTATGTCTTATTACCCAGTAACTGGGTTGAGGTGGCCAGGTAGGCAGTCGCTCTGTGTAAAATATTAGTATTCAGCTGCATCCGGTTAGACTGAAAGCTGACCCCAACATAGTTGGGAAAAGGCTAGGCAGATGATGATGGTTGACACTACAAGTATGTAGTAGTTGTAGAGCTCCTTACTAAGAAGAGCTCGTGCAGTGTTCAAAATATAACCTAGACAGTGGCGCCGATTCCCTTGTTCACAAACTAAACTAAATTTAAGTTCAGTGCATCTTTTTCTTTCTATTTCATTAAGAAAAGGACAGAAGATAAATATTAGTTTAGTCCTGTCAAATCTTCTATAATATAAAAATGAATCGCTGAATGTGTTGCTAAGCGCAAATCTCGAGAGCAGCTGAACCGATTTCGGTAATTCTTTTTTTAGAATATTCCTTGTAGTACGAGGATGGTTCTTACGCAGAGAAAAAAATAAAAAGGATCCCGATATTCTCACGGGATTGAAACTTATGCGGGAAACTACGGGGCGCAGCTAGTTAAGAATAAAATTAAGATACTCCCATGAACATGATTAAAAACATGACTACTAAAAATACGTCAATTTACGTCAGGCGCTGACTAATTTGACAGGACTAAACTAATATTTATCTTTTGTCCTTTTCTTAATGAAATAGAAAGAAAAAGATGCACTGAACTTAAATTTAGTTAAGTTTGTGAACAAGGGAATCGGCGCCATTAAGTCAAAAGTCTAATTGTTGTCAAATAGGCACGTAAAAGGCACCTTTCAATGACAATTTTTTTCCCTCTTTCCACTTTTCCCGGCCATACTGGGATTCTATGGCCTATCTTTGAAGGACTCCAGTTCCCACCATCTCTTTCTGGGCCTGCCGCATTTTTGCAAGGAACATTATTATGTATTCAGAAATATGAATAATATTGAAGCGTTAACTTGATTTACAAAATCACAGCACTTCACTCAACTTTTTCATGTTTTTGTTGACAATATTTCCGATACGAAACTTTGAAATAATTGCTACTAGAAATATTGTATAATTTTTTAACTTTACTGTAATACTGTATTAGAAGTAATTGTCAACATGTGTTTTTTTTTAAATTAATTCTGAAAGGAAAAATCATTAGTTTGGTATTTTGAAAGACAGTTAATTTTGAAGAGAGAACCGTAAGGAATGGAGGAGGAATGGAGAGAAAGGACCCAGGAATGGGACCGAAATTCGATATATTATTATTATGAAACAGTTCCATATAAATATTTGACGGTGATGAAGAAAACCGGCGTGTCCTAGAACAAAAAAATCGAAGACGTGACATCTACCAACCCGCACTGGGCCCGCGTGGTAGATTAAAGCCCACTCCCTCTCAAAGAGAGGAGGCCTGTGTCCCAGCAGTGGGAACATTATAGGCTGATTATTATGTTATACAACGTGTTTTTTTTATATCTCATAACTCTAGAGTGTCATTGTACCTGAAAGCGCGAAAAAAAAATCAGCTGTTCCCTACATTTATGTTCGTATAACTCGTCAAAATGTAGGGAATACCAGATTTTTTTTCGCGATTTCGGGTTTGGTCCCATAGTAAAAGTTGTTTATAATGATAAGTACAATGACCCCCAAGAGTTATGGGATATAAAAAAAAACACGTTGTATAAATATTTACACAATCCACGACAATTTGAGCAGGACCATGTGTCGTCACGACTCTGAGAACTCCGAAAAAGAAATAGCCAGAGCGAACTGGCATCAAATTATATCTATTTGAATAAATCAATGCAATGATTTGGCCTTTCAAAATTATTTTTACTTTGTGTTTATCATAAGTGCAGTATTTACCATGGTAATTAAGATGACAAATAGCATAGTAGTCATTAGCGAATATTAAATAATTACGGAAAAATAACTGCTTGACAAATATCAGGTAGAAAACAGCCGTTGATTGGCTGGCAAATTGGTCATTTAGCGTATAATTTTGCATTTCTTCCCACGGTAAACCCGGCACATGTGATTGATGTACAGTCACGGAACGATAATTGTTAGCATACGTTCGAAATTAACCTTCATTCATATTGTGCTTTAAAGGCGATTAGTGTTTTACGACGTAGGCTGTCCACTGAATTAAATACTGCTTCAACAAAATCATAATGTTGCGTTTTGACAATTAGATTCGATTTATTTAGATTTGACGATTAGATCACGAATTTTTAAAGATTAGCTTAGGTGAAGGAAACGCACAAGGAACAAGACCAGTGGTGGCCCAGTGGTAATGGCCGCGACTTACGAGTTGTAGGTCGTAGGTTCGAACCCAGACAGGCGCTTTACTTTGTGTAAATTATTTCATCACCACTGCTCTCAAAACGGGGAAGGAAAACATCGTGAGGAAACCGACATGTCCTAGAACCAAATATTGGAAGACATGTGACATCTACCAACCCGCACTGGCTCCGCGTGGTAGATTACGGCCCACTCCCTCGCAGAGAGGAGGCCTGTGTCCCAGCAGTGGGAACATTATAGGCTGTTGCGTTCCCACAATTTAGATTCTCATGAATTTTAAAAGATTAGCTTAGGTAATGGCAACACACAAAGAACTATGGAAAGGCACGGGGACAACCTTTGCCCAGCAATGGGACAAAACAGGTATATTCAAATTTGATTTATGTTTCAAATTGACGTTATTTCAAGTTAAACAAATATCAACTTTATTTTAATGGTTATTAAGTTGATTTCAGAGTGACTAGCACTATTGAAAAAGTTATAAAAACGTTTGAAGTTGTAGCGTAAACTGAACTTTATTGTGTAGGAATTAAAGTTATTTTTCCATAAACTCATATTTGTTTACATTTTTGGCGAATATGCCGCAATTTTATTTTAGAAAAAAAGCTCATGCCCTCGTAAAAATATTAGCCAGTCAGTAATTTGATGACGGGGCTGACTGGACTTGTCGGTGTGTCTGACGTATACAGCGTGAAATTAAATTAGCTAGCGAAACTCCGCAAACATGATTGATATTTAATCGTTATCTAAACACGATAGACGAAAATAAAACAGATTTTATCAACTCATACTTCATGTAGCAAAACTACCAGCGCTCGATGACCCCAAAAAAAAAGACATCTAATCTTTTTTTATTTTATTATATCGTGTACGTCCGTGTGGACTTACAGAATAGCACCATCGTACTTCCCGTGGGGGTCGTAAAAGGCGACTTAGGGACGTACCGGGGAAAAGACAGCGGGGTCTCTATGCATTTTACCACCATACTGCGATCGCCAACCCGCCTGCCAGGCGTGGCAATTATGTCAAACCCCACCCTTTGGGGGAGACCTAGGTATGTCCAGCCGTGGACGTCTTTCGGCTGAAATAATGGTGATAACGTGTTTAGTTATCGATGCCCATCACGGCTGCAGAGTTTCGCTAGCTTATTTAATTTGACCTTGTATTTAGGTGTGGCCTCCACTCATGCAGGCATAACAAAAGATCAAGTGAATTTTAAATCCTAAGAGAGAAACCAGGAAACCTCAGAATTTTAGCTAAGGACGCATAAAAGTCATTTGTTTATACGAGATACCATCCTCAAACGATCAATGTTTTCTGTGACTGTACTACACACGGCAACACATCAAGTTTCATTTCCAGTTTTAGCTGTCCTCGTATTGTATAGGTCTTTCGTACAGACGCCGCCCGGCACATCAAGCTACCCGAAACTGTCAAATTTTCCCAATCAACCTTGAACTTAATGCTTTAGCGATAAGTCGAAAATCTATTAAAGAAATTTGACAGATTGCAGTAGCTTACTGTCGGGGGAGCGGTGAATGCTTATGCGAATCCTCCACCCCCGGCCATAGGCAGAGGTGGAACACGCGGTGGTTTTAGCCGGTCATACCCCTCTGGCACACCCATGATGGAGGAAGTCCATGAGAAATTCCACCGCGAAACAAAAAAAAATAAATAAAATAGATTGCAGTTGCTTGATGTGCTGGCGTCTCGTCTGTATAATCAGAAGTCAGCTTATACTGGTTATACATAGCTTGATGTGTAGCCGTGCGAACCTTGGGGTCTACTCCGAAGTGCAAAGTGCGAATGTTCGGATCGGACCGACACATGACCGAACCGAATATTATTGGCTCAGTTGGGGTTGGGTCGGGACCATAGTCAATATTCGAAAGAGTGTAGGAGTGTAGGATCGGAACCGACCGAACCAAATAGTAACTTCGTAGCAGGAAACGGCCGAATATTCGGCCGATACTACTTCGGAGTAGACCCCCTTGTATACTCTATGTTGTGTACTTCGTAGTTTATTTTTGATCGTTAAATACTTGATATTACTTGAACTGATTCGCGAATTAACCTCCGGTAACGTACTGCTGTTCTTGACTGCCAGTATGGAATTTAAGCTCGATATTAAGCTGTTTGACTATGGGACACTCTTCATTAAACTATGATGCACTGCGTACAATTACTTAACTATACGAAAATTTATAAATACTTATTGTAGTGAAAACTTCGTTATTCGTTTCGTTGCCGTAATAATTTCAGTGAACTGTTGGAATATGAAGATATGAAAAAAAATAAACACATTTTTTTTATCCTATACGCTGTCCACTAGTTTAACCGTTTTTTTGACAGCTGTCTTAGAACGTACATATTCCAGATTACGTAAAAGTTAACTTTAAAATGCGTAATAAAATAAATATGTAAACTGCCTTATACTATTGAATTATCTTATATATGGCAACATACGTGTATCAATCAAACTATTGTGTGTTTGCTGCAATCACTAGTTCCATCTGTCAAAAAACGGTTTACCGAATGGACAGGGTATAAAAATAATTAATTTACTATTATTCTCCTATCGTATTATGTTGAATGTAAATAAAATTATTAACTAAACCCTACATAGTATACGTAATTTGCACATGTCATAAGCTACAAGATAATCCGAACGAACTAACGTCAGAAATATGAGATCACAATCCAAACTCTTCGACACTAACGGCCATGACGATGACAAACTATCGTTTTCCATCGTTCCGACACGAATTGTACAAGAATAACTCAGGTTTCGTAAATCAGCAGGGTGGTAGCGCGGTTGAGCGCTTAGGGTACACCAGAAGGAAAATTCTCGTAATTTAAAACGATCAAAATCTAGTCGCAGTCTATCTCGGCGACAAACAAATGTCAAAATCTTGTCAAAATGTAGGGAAATAAGACATATTTTTGACAGATAAAGACTGAGATCAGACTGTGAACATTCTTAAAATTACGAGAATTGCCCCTCAGACGGTGAACGTTTTTAAATTTACGAGAATCGCCCTTCAAATGTCAGCCACTGACAACTAGTGCACCAAGACAAGCTACAATTTTAATTAGACGCGTAATCCGATTTTTGCCGTTCTCAACGACTCAAAATGAAATAACCTTTACTTTTCTAAATTTAACGCCAGGATAAGGCTATGGTCGGAATTTTTTGTTTAGACAAAACAATTAGGCGCTTTTTAATCTTATAGTGTTTTAAATATCTGTAATGTGATATACACACAGGTGTAAGAGTGATTTTCCGAAGGGAAGCCGATAGGAAACGGGTTACATGGACACTGCGCGACCGCCAGACGCACAATGAACTTTGAAGTATCTCCACGATACATAACAAGCTATAAGAATATGCTTTGAAAGACTTCTTTCCCCAAAAGAGCAAAGACGCCAAGATATCTCATACAAAAATTTCACTTTTTAGGTGAGAAACGGTGCACCACAGAGGCGTCGAGTAAGTCCTCAATGACGTCAACAAGACGCAACAAATTAATGAAGACTAACGCTATCATAGTTCTAGAAACTTCCACCGTCATCCCCTTCAAATGGCATAGACAAAATTACCTCTGTTTCTTCTGCCATCTGACTTTCAAAGACACAGATTTGCTCAAAGAGCATACCCGAGACCAGCATAACAAATCTAATATCAAAGCTGCTGTTTCATACCTGAGAAGAGACGAGAAAGTTAAAATTGACGTCTCAGTACTAGAATGTCGATCTTGCAATGGTAAATTTGATGATCTAAACGCTCTCATAGAACATTTAAAAAACACACATAAGATACAATTCACAGAAGATTGTGGCTTCGGTCTCATACCGTACTTTCTAAAGAACGATGTTTATCATTGCGCTGTTTGTAAAGAGGAGTTCCAATACTTCATGAAATTGAACCAGCATATGAATGAACACTACGGGAATTACATTTGCGAGTTATGTGGCAAATCTTTCCTAAGCCAGGATAGATTACGGTGTCATTTCTTAACCCACGGCTCTGGGTTCCACTGCAATATTTGCCCTGAAACTTTTGACTCGTTAACTCAGAAGAATAATCACGAATCTAAAGTCCACAATAAGGATAAACTTCTTAGATGTTTCTATTGTACGGAAACCTTTCAGAATTACAACCAAAGAAAGCGTCATCATAATTTAATTCACGATGTCAAAGTCCCGGAGTTTACTTGTCCGGTTTGCAGTAAAAGTTTCCAAATTATGAGCAAAATGAAGGTGCATTTAAAGGAAGTTCATATAAGAGAGAAGAATTTCCCCTGTTCAATGTGTGAACAAAAGTTTTTCTCACGGACGCACGTGCAAAAACATATGATCAAACATTTTGGGGAGAGGGTACATCAATGCGAAGTGTGTAAGAAGTCGTATGCAAGGAAGCAGACTCTGAGGGACCACATGCGGATACATAGTAACGAAAGGAAGTATAATTGTAGCGTTTGTAGTCAGGGTTTTGTTCAGAATAATAGTATGAGGTTGCATATGAAGGTGCATCATCCGGAAGCGGTGACTGAATAATCTAATCTGACTAGCCTGTACTGTCCCACTTCACGGCAAAAGCCTCCCCTCCCTTTTCCACACAATTCTGTCTTTTGCGAGTCCCTACGGTAGGAGTCAAGCTCGTCCCGCCATCTTATTTATTTATTACTGTGATTGCCCGTGACATCACAGCGGGCCCTATCAGAATACCAGCGCTGCGACATTTATTTTTTAAATGTCGAAGCATCATGCTGAGATAGGAGCCTTTTGGCCTCGTATAGGACTTTCTGTTTCATTTTTCCTTTTGTTACTTTTTTTATATAATTTGTTTTATTTTTAACTGTGTTTAGTTCAGTTTATGATCCTGTACGAGTCGCAATAAATACTTTTTCTTTCCTTCTATCTTCGTCTTGGTCTGCCGCGATGGCGTCGTGCGTTTAGTAAGACCAATTCGGTGGCTCTTTTAGCCCAATGGTCATCTGACATGCGGCAAACATGTCCCACTTAAGTTTACCAGCTCTCTGGCTAACGTCCGTTATCTTGGTTTGACTGAATAAATTTAAAATTAATAAAGCCCGTTTCCTAACGCAACAATTATTTAAACCTCACCAGAGAACATGAATCTCATTCTCATTATTGAATAAATCGAATATTTCGATTCCGGAGATATTCGTGGCTAAGTAATAACTGCCGCACGGGTCGATCGATCAGGGTAAGCTATGCTTGCTGCGCTGTTCCGTGGATAGGTGACCATCTTTACATACCAAGACCACTCCGTGGCTCGGAAAGCACGTTAAGCCGTTGGTCCCGACCAGTAACAATTGTCAAAGATCCACGAATGACATTGAGGATCTTTGACAATTCTTACTGGTAGTCAGAAAGTCCGAAAGCCTGACAACCAGTCGTACGACACGGTCGACTTCCAAGTGTAACCGGATGCAACCGAATATCAGTATTTTACATGGAGTGACTGCCTTCATCACTTTCTTTTATTATTATTTAGCCAATGTTGTCCCAATACAGGGCAAAGGCCTCCCTTCTTCCCAGTCCTCTCTTGAGCTAGTGTGGACCAATCCTGTCCATAGGCGTCAAGCTCGTCCTGCCATCTTCTGACTCTATCCCTTTGTAACATGAAATCATATCTGAAGATATAAATACCGAATCGAATAGGTTCTCTATTCCGACCGCCGTCCTTTAGCTTGTAGTTTTAAATTCGTCTCTGAATTATTCCGAACCAGCCTGTCTCTTGCTGCCCTCTCCCAGCGACGCCCTAAGCCGAGGTTCGTAACCCACAGGGGGTGCCCTTAGTGTGTAGCTCTTAGTTTTTAAATTTTGCAAGCCTTGGCTGAAGGCCTTAATTTATTGAGCCAACCAAATGCAAGTCCGGTTAATCAGACGATAATCTTCTAGATTGAAATGCGAGGTTCTCTAGTTATAAGCAACACAACACACAAGTATACACAACACAAGCATTAGGTTGCTTAGCTTGGGACACATGGTGCTGTGTGAAATGTCCAGGGATATTATTATTATAAGCGCTCTAACGGATAGACGCGCAGTAAGACTGCATCTTATAAATATAAGGTAGAAAATTAGAAAAGCAGCAACAGTATTAACGCATTTTTTATTACTTGGAGGAAGAATTGCATTTATCTCATTATGTTAAGAAAAATCTTGAATCTTGTAATCATAAAGACATAATTATTTTATTGAACTTATTCTTTGTAAGACATTGCAATAATTAAGGGTTAAGAAGCTATGTATTTTTATATTCCTATTAGAAAGTAAACAAAATTGATGAAGCATTGATTTTTATTTACATACATTTCTATTTTAATCTAATTTTATATGAATACTTGACACAATACACGTTCTGCGAGGCGTTTGCTTGTATATGAATTTGAATGTGAGCCGCACATCTTAACAGCGTTCAAAAGATGGCAGTGTAATCATTGAAAGAAAGAAAGAAAAATGCGTGTATTGGCATTACAGCAAAATAAATTCGCCTTAAAACTATAAAAACAGAAAACAAATATTATAATGCCAAAAGGGCCTCAGCTCAGCATAATGTCAGATGACAACACAAGGTGTACCACCTGACGCTGATTTTCAGCTGCAATCCACGAGTGCCATACGCTGGAATAACAAACACATAAGAAAGTTGGTGTCGTTATAATAAATTGAGAGAATGGCATTGCTATGGAATATTGACACTGACAGCTCTGGAACGCGGTGTGCTGATGGCGTTCAGTTTTATTGGTGAAATTCACCCTTAGGCAGGTCTCACTACTACGCGCGAAGCTCCGGTGCGCGGGATACGCGCCCCCTCGCACGATTTTTTTACATACAAATTCAATAAAAACGCGTTATCGCACGGGGCATTTGGCTCCGTTCCCCACACCCCGTCGCATGGCACGCTGTAGTGTGAATTTCGCCTTAGACTACGTGGAATTCAGATAACACTGGATGCATAGTATTTTAGTGCTGTATTTGTCGTGTACAAACAAAGTTGCAAAAAGTTTCACTTAAGACTGCTGAGCATATTGGGGTTTATTCATAAACGATGACTAAATTTAAGTAACGTTTAAACGTCAAAAATGTTTGGTTAAACAGTCGCTAATCACTGCTTAACTTTAAGCAACGTTTATGAATAAAGGGGAACATGTTATTGATCTCAGCTGAGTACGATATTGTAATTCTACGCAGGATTTCCTCCAAATATTGAAACGGGTCTTGTGCGACGTTATTAAGTTTTGCTGTCGCTATAATACACTTCTAAACGCAGCGCACATTAGGATGGGCCCTGCCGCATTGCCAAAATCCACCGCCCTCACTTTTGTACATTTTGTATAAAGCATCGCACACCAATCACTACAAGCAGGCCGCACCGCACCAGGTGCGGCTGTATTGTGGCTTAAAATGACAGAGAAAGCACAAAACTTAGGTTACTTAAGAATTCTGCCGTTAGATTCTTGACACAACTCTAAAAGTACCCTGAACACAAAATTATCATTTCTTACCTTTTATTGAATAAAGTAGACATTTTTAGAACCTGATTTTTTGTTGACATGTCAAGGGTACCTTTACAGTGGACCAATTTCTTTTCAGGTAAAAAACCGAGGAAATACAAGGGCACAGAGTCTTCCTCGATGAGAAGGCGACGGAACCTACAAATATTATTCAACAACACATCTATTATTCCTTTTAAATGGCGTGGGAAGTACCTGTGTTTCTATTGCAGCAAAGATATCGCAGAATATACAGAGTTGAGAAAACATACGAAAGCTCATGGCAGCTGTTCCATAAAAGACCATTCTCTGAAAGTCTTAAAAGGAGGACAAAACATGGAAATTAAAGTAGACATATCATTGATCACTTGCGAAGTGTGTGCGGAGACGTTACCGTCTTTCGATGACATCGTCACTCATTTGTTTGACAAACATGAACTTGAATACGATAAAGAAGTAGAAATGGCTATAGAAGAGTATAAACTTGCTGATCTCAGTTGTACGGGATGCGATGAGAAGTTCACGTATTTCGGCTACTTAGTCTCCCACGTCAATAATACCCACCCGAAAAACTGCCTCATTTGCGATAACTGCAACCAAAAATTCAACAAAAGGAGAGATCTGTTTTCTCACGTGAAAAATTACCATCGAGAAGGAGGGTACCAATGCGAAATGTGCCCTCAAATCTTTAGCTCATTAAATATTTTGAGAAAACACCGAAATAACAGGCATTTGACTCGATGCAACATTTGCAATTTGAAACTACCGTCAGCTGCTTTGAGACAAAAACATATCGATTTAGAACATCCAGACGACGGGTCTTTACAATGTGATACCTGTTTCAAAGAGTTCCATACGAAACAGGGCCTCAAAATGCATTCAAGGAAATGCAAAGGAGAGGAGATTTTCGGAATCGCCATTAAAGAAGAAAACGTTGCCATGGACTTAGACCTAAACTACGAGGATCAATCCAAAAAACCTTGCGTCAAACAAATCAGGGAAAATATAGTTATAGTCATAAACATGTCTACGGCAATACCTTTTAATTTTTACAAAAATAAGTTCAACTGTTTCTACTGCTCAAAAGATTTCGCCGATTCCGATTTGATGAGGGAACACGCGGTTATGGAACATCCTGTGTGCGATGTAAAAGAGAAATGTATTAGGAAATGTAGAGAGTCCGTCGCTTGCGTCAAAATCGATATTTCTTCACTCGCTTGCAAAGTCTGCTTCGAGTCATTGACTGACTTGGATCATTTGATCGATCATTTAATCGCGAAACACGATGCGAAATACGACAAATCGATAACAACGTGTCTGCAACCTTATAGGCTGATTAAAGACAACATGGTCTGTCCACACTGCCCGGGCGAAGTATTCCGCTTCTTCGGAACACTTCTTAAACATATGAACATCAAACACACAAACAACAATATCATTTGCGTTTACTGCGGCCAAACATTCCGTAGGGATCAAAACTTACGTGTTCATATTTGGCGTCATCACAGAGCTGGGCGTTTCAAATGTACAATTTGCAATGCTGAGTGCAATATACCGTCTCGTCTGTACATGCACATGGCTCGAGCACACGGCGTTAAAGCTGCAAAATGTCCTAAATGCCCCGAATCTTTCGCTACGCAATACGAGAGGCAGAAACATCTGATCATCGCCCACAACACTGGCCACAAATGTTCTTATTGTGGAAAACTCTTTACAAGAAACTCCTTTATGAGTAACCATATAAGAAGAACGCATATGAAAGAGAAAAGTATAGAATGTTCTGTTTGCTATACAAAGTTCTTTAACACTGTCCTGTTGAAGAGGCATATGGTGAAACACAGCGGGCAGAAGAAGTACAGCTGTGATGTGTGTGGGGAGAGATTCTACTGGCGCAAGACTATGAAGACTCATAGAGATAGACTACATAGTAAACAGCTTTATCCTGCACCCATGTAATCACGTAGAATTCAAGATTATGGGCCTTATGTTACTAGGACACCAGTGGCGGCGCAACCATGGTCAATAATTTATAGATGGTTGCGCAACCGATCTGACGCCTGGTGAGATATCCGCCATAAAGCTGTGTATACTTTGCTGGCAACGCGACCATGATTGCGCCAGCATGGTGTCCTCTTGAGATATTTTCCTTAGTTGTTGGAGTTACTAGGACTATTTATTTTTAAACTTCTTAACTTTTACGTGCCATATTTATAAAAATCATACAAGAATATTGATACAAAGATATTGTCAGCTCGGGTTTTAGGTGACAGGTTTGAACTAAATGTATAATATGATCAACAAAAATGACCGTAACCTGTGTGAATTTGAACCAATAAATAATCCTTTTAGGTAACTCGGAGATGCTAAATTCCTGAAAAAACTAAGGCGATTATACAAATTAACACAAACTGTGCCTTCCCTCCATGCACTGCCTTTGCTATCTCAAAAGTACAAAAAAGTAATTTCTTTTCAGATTTGGAAACAGAGATGACAAAGCACAGTGCTAGTTATCTAAGGAGGAGAAATCTGCAAATATTGCTCAACAATACAACGTTGATACCTTTTAAATGGCGCGGCAAATACCTCTGCTTTTATTGCGGGGACGATACGACGACGCCTGATCGTCTCCGGAAACACACGAAAGGTCACGGACCTTGCAGTGATAGCGACAGAGCTATACGACTAGTTAAATCAGCTGATATAGAAATCAAAATAGATGTATCCGATGTTTCGTGCGAGATTTGTTCAGAAACTTTCCCCTTTTTAGACGAAATTATTGACCACTTGATTTTTAAACACCAACTGCCTTATGCGAAAGATGTGGAGATGCTCTTATCGGCATATAGACTGTTAGATCTTCAGTGTCTCCTTTGCGATAAAACCTTCAATTACTTAAGTAAATTAATCAGCCATATGAACGTCGCTCATCCAAAAAACAGCTTTGAGTGTGCTGAATGTAAAAAGAACTTTAATAAAAAGAGGGACTTGGATTCGCACATAAGAATGCATCATAAGAAATGCTATTCTTGTACAAAATGCGATGAAACGTTCCCAACAAACTCCGCGTTACAACTTCACAGGTCTAACTCTCATTCTTCGACTTGTAACATCTGCTTCCAAGTATTTGCGTCAGACGGCAAACGGTTAGCTCATCAGAAATCTGACCATGATTCTAATCAGAGTCAATGTGGATTCTGCAATAAAGTTCTAACAACAAAACAAGCCTTTATAAGACATGCTGCAAATTGCGAACATAAACCTAAGGATGAAACTGTCATTATAGATGACGATGAAGACAAAAAAGTATCCGTCAAAGAAATAAGAAAAAGTTTAGCATGCATCTTTAACATGACAACCGCACTTCCTTTCAAATTCTTTATGAATAGGCTACGATGTTTCTATTGCACGAAAGACTTCACCGCATGTGAAGATTTAAAAGAACATACTGCGATAGAACACCCTCACTGCGATATATCCTTTAAGTCTATGAGATTAAGGAACAGATATGACGGTGTCCAAATCAAAGTTGATACTTCTTCTTTGTCTTGTAGACTATGCCAAGTCACCTTGGAGGATTTGAACGATTTGATTGACCATTTGAGTAAAGAGCATAAGGTGAAATGCGACTTTTCTGTCGAGAGTAATCTGCAGCCGTTCAAACTGATTAAAGACAACTACCCTTGCCCAATTTGCGGGGAAGTCTACAGATATTTTGGCGTCCTACTCAAGCACGTTAGTGCTTCTCATAGCGGCAATAAACATATATGCATGTACTGCGGCAAAGCGTTCAGAACTGACCCTAATCTTAGAGCTCATATTTCGAGGCGTCATAAAATCGCGGATAATCACAAGTGCGGAAACTGCGATCTAGTTTTTGGGACTAATAGTGCGTTAAGAAGTCATCAAGGCACCGTTCACGGTACAAAATTAGTTCAATGCTTCGAATGTTCTGAAAAATTCATCACACAATATTCAATGCAACGACACTTGATCACGTCTCATGGTACGGGACATAAATGCACTTACTGTGATAAACTTTTTACTAAAAACTCTTTCATGGTCAACCACGTAAGGAGGTCTCATTTGAAAGAGAAAAATGTAGAATGCTCCGTGTGCTTCGAGAAATTTTTCGACGGCCAAAGGCTGAAAATGCATATGGTTAAACACGTTGGAGAAAGAAACTTTCATTGTGATATTTGTGGTAAAAAGTTCTTGTGGAAAAGGAATCTAAGGGGGCATATGGCCTCCCATATCCGGAACGCGAACTCTAGAAACGTTACCTAACATTTTTTGATGATATTTCTGTTCATATTTTTGTTGTTGGCCAGTTATTATATAGCTGGGTCCAAATTGACCACGGTGTGGTTTCCTTTCAAAGGCTTAGCTAAGAATTTTCATATATGCTTTCTGCCTGTAATATCCGTAATGAACTATGAGCATCCTTTAGTAAAGGTGAATACTACAATTTGACATTTAGCCCAGAATGGTGGCCAAATTCTGGGATTTACAACTGATATAACTAACGGAATATAGTATGCAAAAACGTGCAAAAACTAACCATGGAAGTAGAAGATGAAATAACAGCCCATTTATAGAGAAGAACAATTTGTTTTCAGATGGTCTGCCAGGGCCGTACGAAGGCTGTACCTCTGAGAGACGCCGGAAAAACTTGAAAATACTGTTCAACCACACAACAATCATGCCATTTAAATGGCGGGGCAAATACCTTTGCTTCTACTGCGGAAAAAACTATACCGAATACACAGAATTTAGAAAGCATACAAAATCCCACGGACTGTGCACCACTAAAGATTATTCCCTCAAACTGATCAAAGGAAACAACATCGAAATTAAAATCGACGTCTCAGAAATCGGTTGTGATATCTGCAATGAACCCTTCAGCAGATTCGAAGAAATAATCGATCATTTGATCAGCAAACATAATATGGAATATAACAAAAATATCGATATTCCCTTCCAGGAATATAGATTAGTCGATTTTCGATGTTTGTACTGCGAAGAACAGTTTTCTTATTTCGGATACTTGGTTAAACATGTTAACAACGTTCATCCGCAGAACTGTTTTATTTGTGATGATTGTGGAGTTACTTTCAATAAGAAAAGAGACTTGTCTATACATTTAAGGAATTATCACAGACAAGGAGGGTATCCATGCGATCTGTGCTTGAAGAACTTCGAAACTCGCCTTATGTTGCGGAGGCATCAAAATAACATGCATTTTAGGCACTGTAAGAACTGCGGTTTACGTTTCGCGTCCCTTTCCCTCCTCCAAAAACATGTACAAGTTGATCATCCCCAAAATGATAGTAATATGAAGTGTAGTTACTGCTCCAAAGAGTTCCACACTTCTTTAGGTTTAAGACAGCATACAAGCAAATGTAAGGTCAAAATCATTTCTCAGGTCGAACTCCCTCACACTTCGTTCCTAAACGATAGTAACATAGAACCTAAGAAAAAACAAAATATACTACAAATACGACAGAACATACAGTGCGTACTCAATATGTCGACTGCTGTGCCTTTCAAATTCTTTTCCAAATACTCCTGCTTTTATTGTTCAAAGAAATTCGTTGAATTTGACGAGTTACGCCACCACACTAGCCTTGAACATCCTGTATGCGATTTGAAGTCGAAATGTATGAAGAAATGCAAAGGGGAAAGGATAGCTGTCAAGATTGACATATCTGCATTAGCTTGTAAAATATGTTGCCTCCCTATGCCTAATTTAGAAGATTTAGTCAACCATTTAATAAACGAACATAAGGCGAACTATGATACTTCAATTCCTGGGTGTTTAGAGCCTTTCCGGGTTATAAAAGACAACATGCCATGTCCCATATGCCCGGATACCGTCTTCCGATACTTCGGCATTTTGCTTAGACATATGAACTCCGAACACAGCAACAACAACAGGATTTGTGACTTCTGCGGTCGAAGCTTCAGGAACGCGGCGAATCTAAACGTGCATATAACGTATGCACACACAGGTTCCTGCGAATGTGATATTTGTGGTGTCAAATACAAAAACCAGTGGTGTCTGGCGCGACATAGGGCAAGGACACACGATGCGAAGGACCACAAATGTCCTAAATGTCCCGAGCAATTCCAATCTCAGTACCATAAACAAAAACACTTAATAAAAATGCATAATGTGGGGCACAAATGTAGTTACTGCGGGAAAATGTTCACAAGAAACTCTTTCATGAAAGACCATGTCAGGCGTACACATTTGAAGGAAAAAAACATTCCTTGTTCCATTTGCAATGAGAAGTTTTTCGATAATTATCTTTTGAGAATGCATATGGTGAAACATGAGGGAGATAGGAAATTTAGTTGCACCGTTTGTGGAAAAGCCTTTTTGAGACGAAGTAATTTGAGCTCGCATATGGAGATGCACAAAAAGTATGGGCATGTGCAGTTGCAGATATAAGTCTATCTTAATTTATTTATTTATTTATTTATATCTTACCTACAGCTACCATTACAGATCAGCGATCCAATGCGATAACGAGGCCTTACATGCTAAATCCTTAATCTACATCCTATAAAATTACATACAATATGTCTGGAGATAGAATGTTGTACAGACAGGAAAATTATTTTTCAAACAAATTGACACCCTTTGCAATTTACCGTGTTATGCCGTTTCATAAAGCTATTAAAGAATGACAGTTGGGATTTGAACATACGGACAATTTAAATTGGCAGTCAATTTATTTTCCTGACTTCACATGGTTTAGTTTATTTATTTATTTAAAATCGTTCAATTCAGGCTATTTTGTCCATGTTTGTTAGTCTATGCTCAATATTAATGTTTCGTGTCCTATTAAACGAAAACTTTAGTGCTCTTATTTGTAAACTAATTTATGAAATGTATTAACATAACAATATTTTAAGTTCTAAAATGTTCCCAATGTGTTATGTGTTCAATGGAATTTCACTTGGGAACATTTATTGAGAAATAAATTTCTTTAGCCATAATATCACGCCTGTTTTCCTCAAAGGGTTAGACAGAAGTGTACCTACATAGTACACCCACAAGTCCCCAGTTTGTGTATTAAATAATCGGAATGATATAGAAGAGAATTGACTATAATGATCTCCGTATATCTCTTACAATTACGACATAATTACTAGAATGAATGTAAAAAAGTATTATTAAAAATTGATCTCGAAATAACTCTTTTATTAAGACAGATCCTAAAATAATTATTATATTAATCTAAAAATAATAAGATTATGAAAAACTGTGTTAAGTTATAGAGACCATTTATTGTTAATAGCAGTGATAAGTATTTGCCCTAAAATTCGTCGGTTATTCTATTTATCAACCATAAGGTGGATACGCGGAAATGCATGTCGGAGAATCCACCCTAAACCTATAAATTCCATTTATTCAACTAGATCTAGAATGGATTCTCGGACAGGTGTTTCCACGTATCCACCTTAGGGTTGTTTTTTTTGAATGGTTAAACGGAATAACCTAAGTTCGTATAATAGGTTAGGTTGTTTAACAGAATAATAAATCGACACCAGTAGACATTTTGCAAAAGAGACGTTTTGCGACGAAGTCCTATGTACAGACGCCAGCACATCAAGCTACCCGAAACTGTCAAATTTTCCCAATCAACTTTGAAGCTTAATGCTTTAGCGATAAAGTTGAAAATCTATTAAAGAAATTTGACAGATTGTAATAGCTTGATGTGCTGGCGTCTGTACATCTTCTTAGTCTATTTTTATTGTAAACTATTTATATAGCAGCCTATTAATGTTTGAATTTCTAAAGCAATGTAAATAATACTGTAAAATTCTGGACAACATTTCATTAAAAAAAATACTAAATGGTAGGTATTCCAAGGGCTAATTTTTCCATCGCCAGATAACTTTTTTTCGAGGAATAAAATTGACGGTTGACGGTTTTTGTATGAAATAACTGTCAAAATTTGAAAATAATTCCTAAAAAAAAAATCATTTAAAAAAAATCGATTGAAAAATCAGCCCTAATTAAATCAATATTTATTCAAGACAATTAATTTTATCTCTTGTATCATAAAATCATTATGTGTAAGTATTTTATAATAATCACTACGTAAAGCCATGAGATAATCCATAATTTTAAGAAAAACTTGGAAAAAAGTTAAAATGTAGGTACCGACTGGTATTATACGTGTCGCCAAGTCGAATCGACTAAATAAACATAATTATGTAATAGTTTGTACGATCATTGAGAGCCGGCAAAGAAATCTGGTGAAGTGTTGTTTTCACTGGCAAACAAATATCAAACTTGTGTCAGTTAAAATAAAGTTGAAAATAATTAAACATTCATTTGTCTGAGTAAGTTGCATCAACGCAGACACATTTTCGACTTTATTGAATGAGACGGAATTTCAAGATTTGTTTGGCAAAAAAAACCGCTCTTTACTGCGGTTTGCTAAGTCTGCGCCGGCTCTAAGACTAAACTTGTGAATATTGTGATAAAGTCGAACGGAATGTATTAAGTATGCGACATTTCTTTTTATTTAAAAATATACTTCTATGTATTTTATTTGGCGTTTTTATCACTTACCTGCTATCCTTTATGATAAAAGTACTACTCAAAATGACCATAACATCTGCGGAAACTATTTAACTGCCGATTCATGTAATTTACGGACCCTTGTTGGTTAAAATTAAGATTCTCGTATCTTTATCAATAATAAAGCAAAGAGTTGCATAGTAGCATTCACCTCTACTAAGTATACAACATTAGTTCGCTAAAATTATTTATAATGTTTGGCAAATGAAAATGCAATATGCAATAACTGGTTTAGAACTTACGTTATTAAATCTCACATAGAAAAATCATAGAAGAATAATTTATTCCACTGATTGACGACGATAACCTTATCGACCTATATTCTTAATATTTTATCTGCATCTGTGACCACTATTCTCAGCAATTGGATCCTTCTTTATAAAAACATGCAGAAATCGAAGCCCCATCTGCCGAATATTACAGAAACCTAGAAAAGTAAAAGCTGAATTTCTTTTCAGGTTCAAAATTCAATACTGTGGAGGACAAATATAAGAAAATGGAAGTCGCCCGTAAGCTACTGATAAAACGGCGAAATGTCGAATATGTTTTACAGTATAGTAATGTCACACCTTTCATGTGGCACAAGGGAAAATATAAATGCTTTTACTGCAACGAAACTACTAAAGACCCCGTCGTACTTCGAGAGCACACGACCGAAGCGCACCAATTCGCGAATCTAGAACTCGTTGTGTTTGACAGAACCAAAAACAATAGAAATAAAGATGCTGCTGTCAAAATTGATGTTACTAACATATGTTGCAAGCTTTGTCCTCAAGCAGTGACGAATTTAGAAGAGCTGATACATCATTTGATCATCGCACATGACGCTGAATATGATGTAAGCGTTCCAAATTGTCTTCTACCCTTCAAATTAGACAAGGACCAGCCAACATGCCCGACTTGCAACATGAAATTCGTCTTCTTCGAATATTTGCTCCGCCACGCGAACAAACACCATCTTTCCCACCATTACATCTGCGATGTTTGCGGCACCAGTTTCCAAGGAGAGAATCATTTGAAAATGCACTATAGGTACTATCACAGAGAGGGTGGCTACACTTGCGAATACTGTGGCATCAGTCTTGCAACTCTATCCAAAAAGATTCTACACGAAAAGAACGTCCATTTAGTGAATTTATCGACTTGCCCGCATTGTCCGGAAACTTTCAAAAGTCCGTACTTAAAGAAACTTCATTTGGCGAACGTTCATGAGGTTGAAGAGCTCAAAATTAAATGTCCATTTTGTCCAAAAGTGTATCCACAGGAATCTATAATGTCTCGTCATATGAGGAGAGTGCATCTAAGAGAGAAGAACGTAGAGTGCGAAGTATGTGGGGACAAGTTCTTCGGACCTTACGATGTTAAACTCCACATGGTCAAACACAATGGAGAAAAGAAATTCGTCTGCTCTGTCTGCGGGAAAAAATTCTCCAAGCGAAGTAACTTGAACTCCCATGCAGTTTTACATACGAAAGAGAAGGACTATGTATGCGTGGTTTGCAATAAAGCGTTTGCTCACCAGACGAATTTGCGAATGCATATCCGTAATAGACATAGTCGGTTTGATCTAGCTCCAATAGTTGACGAAATTGATGAAAGCGATATGGTCCAAATGGAAATCATTCAGGAGGAATTAGAAGGAGAAGTGGCAGGACAATACATTCAATGATATGACTACATTGTGGAGTAAATCCACTTTTAATCTTCTTACGGAGCCAGAAATATAAAAGTCAAATTTAACGACATGGGACTGAGTTCATTTTCGATCGACAAAAACTGATAGTCGTTAAAGATCGTCAATGTCAATTGCGCTTTGTTCAATGGTATTAAAGTTGGTAATCTGGTTGTATATTTAAAGTAGCATATGTGAAGGAGGCTGGACAGTAAAACTGACTTATTTAGAGGATAGGACAGTGTGGCAGAGCCCTTTTAAACTTTTTGTGATGTTAATGTGCGCAAGTGAACTTTAGATCTTCCAATGTAAAGCTCAAATGAATGATATTATTCTGTACTCAATAATGTAATTTCCAGAAACCTCTACGGCTTTCTCTTGACGTTTTCAACGGATCAAATGAGATTCCCATTAAGGTTTGGTTTCCTAAGAAAGCGGTTCCGTCACATTATAACGGCCGTCATGAAAATCTGTCATTTATACCAGTATTTGACATTAAATCAAACCCCGCTGCCCAAAGATTTAAATCGCTAGATTTTCTCTCACCGCACTCACGCAAAAAAGTGTCCACACTGAGAAGAGTGAACTCGCACAGTATTACATAGCGTTTCCATGACAATCAATTTAAATCACTGCATCGGTGTGAGGTGTCAAAACGAAACAGAAACGCGACTGCCGTTTGACGCGTTAGGGCGAAACTATTATCATTTATCATTTTTATGACACTGCTAGGAAATCGTATCTTTAGTGGAATGGAAAATTGTCGCTGGTCCGAATCTCGAAGCTCCATTTACAACAACTTTCATTGTTACTTTAACTTGTTGTATGCCACAGGCAATTAAATCGACCTGTGTTAAGGTTTAAACCTACCGTCAAAGACGTCAAAGCGCTTGTCAAAATTACAGGGATTGTGATCGTACGAGTAAGGCTGCAGATTTTAGATATTTGCGGTAGGCCGGCTTTTGCGAGGCGATTGCGTATTTATAGACGAGTAGTTAAAACGTAGTATGGACTTTGGTAAAATATCGTGATGGACTAGCCTCACATGCACGACTGGTCGGTGAAGGAAAAACATTGTGAGGATACTTGGACTTATTTGTTTGAACGCGATAATCTCTGGAACTACCAAAAAATATATAAATTATTTTTGCATTTGATTGCCTAATTTAGACTGGAAGCCGAACCCAACACAGTTGGGAAAAGGCTAGGCAGATGATGATATGATTGCCTAATTTCTGAGGAAGGCTTTAAACTATTTTTACTACTATTATTATATTAATATTACTATTTTTCTGTCTTTTCTTTCTATAGGCTATTTAACCTCTCGCTATGGCCCTTAGAGGCGAAGTAAGAAGGAAAAGAAGTGGGCTGGCGATGGTCACCTCTGTACCTAACCCTTTGGGAAAACAGGCGTGATGTTATGTTAGGAGTAGTTAAAGACTTAAAAACAAAACATTACACAGGTATTAAATATCTTTGTAGAATAAAACCTTATCTCTTACAAAAAGATTATTGTATGAATTAGGCAACTTATACCCTGTCCATTGGGTAAACCGTTTTTTGACAGATGGAAGTAGTGATTGCAGCAACACAGAATACACTGATTTATACATATACGGTATTATAATGTCTGTAAAAAGCCATAAATTAGATAAGGCAGTTTATATATTTATTTTATTACTTACGCATTTTAAAGCTAACTTTTACGTAATCTGGAATATGTACGTTCTAAGACAGCTGTCAAAAAACGGTTAACCTAACGCACAGGGTTGGTATAGTTAACTTTCATACTTTCATGTAAAAAGTTTCCCGAAACCTATGACCTTTATATTAAAATAGTACCTCCACTTGAACGTGAATAATCTTATAATATTAGTTTTACCTAAAGTCACCAGTATTGAGACAAATTGTAATGTAAATAATAATATTTCAATGTTGCAACACTGACTTTTGACAGCAACATTATTTTTATCTCACGAAGCGATGCACACTTTGCTTGTGTTAACCAAGTGTACAAACACGCTGTGAATATGTGCGTGAAGATGAGTAGCGTCAGCATATGACGTGTAAAGGTGATTTCGATATCCTGTTTACAGAATAAACAATTTCATTTCATTTCATAACACACACACACTTCCGACTTCGCCATTGTCTTGGACGGTGCCGAGAGCTCCTGCGTTTCATACATTCACAGCGTGTTTGTCCCGACGCCAGCACATCAAGCCACTGCAATCTGTCAAATTTCTTTAATCGATTTTCAACGTTATCGCTAAAGCATTAGGTTCAAAGTTGATTCGGTAAAGACAATTTCACAATGTTGCCATGATAAAAAAATAATTACGTAATTATATTATGTAATATTTGTATCTACAATAAGTGTTTTAAATTTAGTCTTAAACCGTAATTACTTTTAGCACTATTATAATTATGTTTAACTTGTAAATATTACTTATTTTACATACTTACCTTACTTATTAGTATTTATAAATAAACGTTTGTAAATTCTGATCTGTTGTTTTTACCATAACTACAACTAAACAAACAGTTTACAACATAAGTCTGAACCGAAGGCTAGTTCAGCTAAAATTAGTTTCGCTTAATTTATTTATACGATCCTACTAACCGCAAGACGCTATTCCGCCAGGCCGAGACGAAGTTATGTTCCTACATGAATTGCGTACATTTAGATTGTTGCAAGGCGGCGCGGCCCAGTGAAATGTGAGTTAGCCTTTAAAGCGCAGATTGCACCCCCTGCCTTAGCCTATTAAACGCAGGTTGCACCCCCTGTCTTAGCCTTCAAAGCGCAGATTCCACCCCCCTACCTTAGCCAACCAAATCATCTAAAAATCCACTGTTTAACAAATATTTTATCCCGAAAACTATATTTTTAATGTTATGAAACTCATATTCACCCACCATTTACACGAAAACACTACCAAAAATGCAAACGCAAAAAGGAAGCGTAAATCTTGGCCTCTCTTTCCAGGACGTCGGACCACCCAAGAAACTTACATCGAACAACTCAATAAAAAACGAAGAAATGTACTCCAAATCCTCCAATACGGTAACGTGGTCCCTTTCAACTGGCACACCAAGGGGTTCCGATGTTTCTACTGCTCAAAACCTATGCGGGACTGCGAGACCCTGAAAGAACATACCCAAAAACATTCCATAGAACTTAACACTTTCATTACAAAGAGAATTATCTCGAAAGATATACCCGTCAAAATTGATGTGGCGAACATAAGCTGTAAGATGTGTATTGAAGAGCCTTTGAAAGATTTAGAAGAACTGATTACACATATAATTCTCACCCATGATGAGGATTATGATAAATCTTTAGGTGTCTGCGCGTTACCCTTCGTTTTAAACAAGGATGTTATGCAATGCGTTCTCTGCGAGAATCAGTACGACAACTTCACCTGTATGGTGGGTCATATGCACAAGGATCATGTGAACCATTCGTTCATCTGCCAGATATGTGGTCTAAGCTTCATCAGCAAGATTCGCCTCAAAAGACACATAAGCAACAGTCATGTAGGATACAGATGCACAGTTTGTGGAAAAATGTTCAACACCTCCCACAGGATGGAGAAACATAAGCAAAGAATGCACGGGCAAGCTAAAACGCACGAATGCAACCTCTGCAGTGCGACATTTGAAAGCCAGTACCAATTAAAAGTTCATTTAGGTAAAATGCACAATGTGGAAAAGTACAGGATCCAATGCGAGCATTGTGCAAAAATTTGCACGACTAAAGGAGCTATGTTGCTTCACGTCCAATCTCAACATTCGCATTCCAAATTCGAGTGTGATTTATGCAATTATAAAACGGGAATCAAATGGCTGATCACTTTACATAAGAAAAAACATTTCGGGGATAGGGACTACGCTTGCAGTATTTGCGAGAGGTCTTTCCGCAGGTCTAGTAACTTGAGAGCTCATATGAAGGTCCATTCTGGGATATCTGGACGTGTCTGTAGAATATGTCGAAAAGGTTTTACTGATTTGGAGACCTTGAACGTTCATACGGCCGAGTTTCATTATTTTGAAGAGACTTAAACATTAGTAACTATTGCTTCGAGATTGGTAGAAGATCGGCGGCTGCTACTAAATATAATCAGCCTATAAAGTTCCCACTGCTGGGACATAGGCCTCCTCTCTGTGTGAGGAAGTGGGCTGTAATCCACCACGCGGGCCCAGTGCGGGTTGGTAGATGTCACATGTCTTCCAATTTTTGGTTGGTTTTGTTTTTTGGCCGCCACATAGCGTCTGCAATTTACCGGCGTGATGTCACTATGACGTTATGTATGGAATTAAATTAGTGTGTTTTCCCTGAGAGCGAGTTTAGTTTTGGACAACGTAAAGTCAAACCCCGCTGCCATCATTTTCATGACAGCCGCCACTGCGGCCCTCATGTGGCGGTCACCGATCTTCTAGAAATCCGTAACTTTAGGCAATTTGCACCACAAATAAATACGTTTTCTGCTAAACGTATTTAAATCAGCGTTCTGTTACTGTCCATCGTTAAAAGATGACAGAATAGGTGTCTACTCTTTATTATGTACACCATATAAATTCAGACATAATAATATATAATTTTTACAATGGGCGGTCTTACCGCTAAGAGCGATCTTTTAAAGACAACCTTTGGATGGATTAAAAAGGGGACACACAGAGACAGGTTATGTGTTAAATATGATTAGCGCTAAACGCATTTAGTGATTTGCGGTGCAAGGGGCCATAAGGGACGTGTGCAATATCTGTAAAAGTCAAGTCAAATATGCCTATATTTGACTTGACGTGGTGGTTGAAGGGTGCCAGCCGGTCGATTCTGTAAAGATATTTATTTATTTTATCAAGTACCTGGTACTAGTTGACAGGTCTACGCTGTCCTTCCTATACCTACTGTGATTTGAAAACTTTGTAAAAGCCAATTATTTTTAAAAGAGTAACCGTGGAGTTTCTTGCCGGCTCTTCTCCATAGGAAACGACTAATTGGAACGTGCTCGGCTTAGGGCGTCGCTGGGGCAGGGTAGCAAGGGACAGGATAGATCGAAATTACCCGACTATTGGTGTTGGGACGTTGTATATATACGAGTACTAGTCGCGAGGTAAACTCTGCTTGCGCGATGTAGGATTATGCGTGACTTTAGAGTGATGCGTACGTAGTTCGCATGTGGCAATGTAGATGGCGCTACGAAGGAATTGACAGTAGACACTATCGACAGCTCACTTCCCCTAAGTTGTGAAAACTTAGGGGAAGTGAGATTTTTACAGAATCGACCGGTTGGTGTCTTCAATTGAATACTATTTTGAAAAAAGCTAAATATTTGAATACCTACCTTGATTAGTCATTAATTTGTCATAGTTTCATGGGATCTATAATATTTGGCCCAGGAGAGATAGCATAGCTAGCTATGGTTTATTATTTTGAAGAATTTTGTTATTACAATAAAAGGTAATGTGAAGTCAAAGATGGCTTGGGTGAAAGATGGTGTGGCTAGAAAAGACACTGAGAATGATCAGGTTATGGATGATAGAGATGAATGAAAGAAGCAGACTTCCAAAATAAATTTGGATAAGGGCAGGAGGGGTGGTGAGGCAAATGCACAAGAACATTAAATGTTTATGTTTGCCTGAAAACGAAACGATATTATACGTGGTTATTCTGATTAATTCGATAAAAAAAACACGAACCCACGCCGGGTATTTGAAAAAAATGCTTGGTTGTATATAATAGATTAATTTATTTACATGTCATTAAAATGAGTATTACTGAAATGCAATAAATATAATATGTCTATGACTTTGTTTCTCTTCATACCTACTAATTTGAAAATCTGAACAACTTTGATTTTTACAAAATAGGTACTTACCTTTTTTTTCTGAGGAAATCCTCATGAACACCCTCCGTCTGGGGACAACGGAGGGTTGTCGGACTCCTGCCGACTAAAACCCCCACTGTTTCTTCTACTATCATAAGTCAGGGGCCCAGGAGATACATGTATGTACAGTCAACAGCAAAAGTAGATGATCAAAATCAGAAATTCAATACTAATGAACGGAGTTCGCGTCAGAACTGTGTGGCGTCGAAGTGATTCAAAAGTATGTCAGACTCAGTGTCATACTTTTGAATCACTTCGCTACTTTTGAGTACATACGCCGCACCCCCGACTGGTATCAGCCCGCCATGCCTAGCGGGCCCCATCATCAAGTGCGGCCGATCCCAAGACCGCACGTCGCGTCGTCGTCTCATAAAAATACTTACCTAAAAAACTAAACGTTTGTCTCTCGGTCCTCTGGGGCACTTTCAATTCAGAACCGTTAGTCTGAGTAACGGTTTTAATTCACCGATGAAAATACCTAACAACTTCTAAAAAAGTATGCTAAGATTCGTATAAATTAAAAATTAATATGAAAACTGCTTGTCGTATTCTGGCTACCTCTAAAACCCTGTGTTTTCCTTGCAGGAGAACTCAGAGGTCGCCAGGATACAACTGAAAAGCAGGCCGTCGCCAATATACCTACCGAAGACTACACACATATTGCCGTAACACAGTCTACCAGTAAACCAACCCTCACAGCGAAAGACAAAAGAAATATCATGAGAAATAATGTACTACAGGTCCTGATAAAGTCTACCGTCATGCCGTTCCGCTGGCTCAAGAGTTCATACAGGTGTTTTTACTGCTACGAAATTTTTCAAGAGGCCTCCGAATTGAAAAGTCATCAGGAAGTACATACGGGGACCGCGGTCAAAGCGCAAGCAATGAAAAATTATTGGGAGCCCGTCGTCTATATCGACGTATCCAATTTATCGTGCAGTCTTTGTCCGGATAAAATTACTGATCTATACGATTTAATCGACCATTTAATCGCGATTCATGGAGTGGAGTATAACAAAGATGTAGGGATATGTATGGTCGCTTTCAAACTTGATAATTTTAATGTAAGCTGTCTCGCTTGTGGTGCGAATTTCTACACATTTGGGCCTTTACTCCATCACACAAATAAGGATCACAAAGGAACGTCAGCTATACTTTGTGACATCTGCGGCCAACATTTCAAAGATGCGAACTTACTCCGCCTCCACGTGAAATCTGTTCATGAAAATGCACTATTTCTTTGCACTGAATGCGGTGAAAAATTTGACTCGAAATCTAAACTGAAAACACATCAGAAAAACAGCCACGATATAGAAAAGAAGTATAAGTGTGCGGATTGCTCAGAGGTTTTTCAAAGCCACTATAAGAGGTCTAGACATATGGCAGCCGAGCATAAGAATCGGCAAGAGATCAAATGTCCTCATTGCCCGAAGACATTTGTCTTTAGAAGCATGATGATGACACATTTACGCGACTCCCACCTTAAATTCCGTAACCATATCTGTGGAGTATGTGGCTGGAAAGCGTTCAACAGTAATCGGTTGAAAAACCACATGTACAAGCATAGTGGGGAGAAAAATTTCAAATGTGAGGCCTGTGACAAGGCATTTACTACGAAGAAGATAATGAAGGCTCATTTTGCGAGAATGCACAAAAATCCTCATCCTTCTATCATGCAATATGATAATCCTTATATTGGGCAAGTTTAAATAATTTTACGCCTGTATTCGTGGACTTTAAGGAATAGTGGTTAGGGCTATAGATCTCAGTCGAGGGTGCGACGAATGTACTAGTATGTCCGGGCCCACGACTCATGGTACTGGAAGGAACAGTGTGGTTTTAGTCGGTAGGTTGCGACATAACCCTCCGTTCTTCCCAGACGGAGGGCATTCACGAGGATATGCCCTCGAAAAATGGGTTATAGATCTCAATATTTTTGAAGTGTTGGCAGTCCTTTTACTTTCTTAGTTACTCAGTAATTTTCCCTGTCACATGAATTTAAATTTTAAAAAAAATCTCATACAAAAAATGTATGACCTTGCTAGACATTGCTAGAACTTCTCTCTCGGCACCTTTCATTCGCACTTGGAATGTAAGCAAATTGAAACGTCAGAAGACTCCTGTATTAGTTGAAAGAAAAAGACAAGGAGATAAGTATTAATTTCTACGGCACTGTTGTTGCCGTGCAAACGAGACAAAGAAAGACGGCACTGTTTGTGCCGTGTGATATGAAAAAAAGAAAAACAAAAATGGAACCTTCATTCAAATAAACTTTCTCCTCAGTCTATCTGATATAGTGTTGTAATGTAATTATGATAGGTAACAGTTCATTTATATTGTAATTTTTAATAAATAATGTGACTTTAATAAGTGCAATAACTACAAGCAACATCGCAATATTTTTCGTGCTTATATATGCATAAAAGAATCAAATGATTTATTTAACACTATGTGTAACTCGTACTTGTAGAAGATAAGGCAAAAGTAGATGTTTCATTCGTATGTTGAGCACAAAGGTCTATCGGCTACTTTTTCAAGAATCTCATAGCAATGAATATGTGGGTGGCTTTAAAACGCCAACCGTCATAAGCCTATTTTATAATGAACGTTTCTGCAATGTACCTAATTTATCACAGATACAAATACACTTTTAGAGTATAGTTTATTTAGTGTGTATCCTGAATATATTTTATTTTGATTAGTGACGTAAAATTATACACAGCTTAGATCTTAAAATTGTATTTTATTTCACACCAGCTGACCTGCGAACTTCGTAGGTACCGTCATCGAAATCAGTCGATCCGTTCTCGAAATATCATCAAAAAAGGCGTTCCATACAAAAATGTATGAGAAAATGAACTAGCTTTTTGTTTCCATGTTTTAATAGTTATTCTGCTATTCGGGGCGGAGACAAATCCAACAAATCAATGACCATAAAAATCGTTCCAGCCGTTCTTCAGTTATAAATGGTGTTACTAAACCGACTTTGTTTTTTTTATATAGGATTCACTGCTTATAACTACATGCATGTTTAATGCATAAAATCGTCTACATCGTCGTGCTATTTAAAATTAACAGAAATACCGAATAACATAAAAAAAACCAAGTGTTTCGCAAAAAACATAAATTAAAAAGAGCTAAGTGAACAGAAATTCAGGCTTACAACTCTATGAAGAAATTTTCTTCTTCCAGGCATTGCAAGCACTGAGGAAACTTCAAAAACAGAAATAAAGCAAGAAGATATCACTGAGACAAAGCCTTTGCAGAAAGTAACAAATGATTCTAAAGGGAAAACGACTAAATCGTATGGTGTACTAGAGACCCAACATATTTTAAGAGGAAATGTTGCTCGAGTGCTTGAAACATCCACACTGATGCCGTTCAAGTGGCTCAAAAACTCATATAGATGCTTTTACTGCTACGAAATCTTCCAACAACCCATAGATTTAAAAGATCACCAAGAAATTCACAAAACAGAAGAAATTACAAAGAAAATGCAATCGTTTTTAGATCCTGCTGTAAACGTGGATGTTTCGAGAATCTCTTGCAGACTATGTCCGGAAAGAATTGACGATTTATATTCATTAGTCGATCATTTGATTATAAAACATGGTGTAGAGTTTAATAAAGATATTGGCTTAGGCATGAATCCTTTTAAACTCAATAATATCAATGTTTCGTGTGCTATATGCAATAGTATATATCAAACTTTTGGTAGGCTTCTGTTCCACACAGATAGGTACCACAAAGGTTCATCGAATGTTCTGTGTGATGTTTGTGGCAGTCATTTCCAGACTGCTCACCGTTTAAAGGAACATAAAGAAAGTAAACACGACTATAAAAAAGTTAAATGTAGATTATGCGACGATAGAATGGCGCCAACTACTGTAAGAACTCACATGCAGAAAGTTCATGGGAAGAAATACAAGTGTTCCAATTGTACAGAAGTTTTTGGGTCACATTATAAGCGGTCCTTACATATGATGACGGTGCATAAAAATAGGGAGACAATCAAATGCCTCCAATGTCCGTTGACTTTTGTCTTCAGAAGTACGATGATGAGACATTTAAGAGAGTCACATCTACAAGAAAAGAATGCCATATGCAATATCTGCGGCTGGAAATGTTTTGAAGGGAGCCGACTTCAGATACATATGCTGAAACACAGCACTGAAAGGAACTTTTACTGCAGTGTATGCAACAAGGCTTTTAAAACGAAAAAGACGTTGAATCAACATAGTAATAATATACATATGACTGTTAGGCAGAAGAATGTGCGGCGAACTGTCCCGAAGTAATGGTTATTATCATAGGTCGAAAATAATTTTTACTTTTTGAAGTGAAAACTTCTTTAGCGGCGTTGTGCACTTTTTTGTGATGGGTAAAAATGTTAAACTCGCGTCAGGACACGTGACCTGATCGAAAATTCGTAAGACGGAGGGAGAGTAGACCGCATTCCAAAATATCAAAAATGCACAACGTTAATATTCAAGTTTTCACTTCTGCCGGCACTCCCGGAGTGCAACCCGTTTTTTTTTAAACGGTTTAAGATACTATTATTGCACGCAAACAGAATACAATCATACACTCCTGAGGAATAACATAATATTTTTTAAGTGAAGCGACTGTTTCGCCAGGTAATAAAACTAAATTCCTATTATCTTACTTAATATTATAAAAAAACTGAAAGTTTGGATGTTTGTTACTCAATCGCGGCTGAATCAACGGTTGAACGAATTTGGATGAAATTTAGCACACAGTCATAACCTAGATAAACACATTTTTTTATCCCGGTAGTCGGTACGTTCCCGAGGGATATTTTGACCTCCACGCGGGCGAGTTCGCTGGCAAAATCTAGTTAGGTTATTAAAATTCTCATCAATTTATCCCGCTTTACGCGGATGCATTGATTGGACCATTAGCGCGCTGTGTGTCGTCCAGCACTATTAAAGAGGCGTTGTCGATGATTTATATAGGCCTTGAAATTTTAGAAAATTCAGACTATTAATAGCACTATAAGTGTTCGGCAGGCAAGCAATACGCTATTTAATAAGCTATTTCGCATGTAATTATAAAGCCGTATCTCCTGCGCGTATTTTTTCGAAATATTACACAAAAACGTGAAAACAAAGAGGCATGGCCATATGTACATATTTGTGTATGAAAACACGATGTTTTCGTTTTCCGAACTGCGTGGAAAACATTCCCCGCGCGGGTGAAGAGGGGAAGGGTTTGTTTCATTTTCAACCGCCACGCGCACTGAGAACATCTAGCATTTAGGATTTTGAAAGCTTAAATCCAACTGACACAGGTTTTGAGGTTATATTGCCTTCTAATCTAAAAATATATTAATACGCAAGAGACAGCTTATGTATGAAATCAAATGTTTATGGGTAAGGTTTTTTGTGTAGGTAATGTTTCAAAAAACACACGCAGGAGACACGGCTTAAGGATTACAGAAGTAAAAACTTTTCTGTAACAATTATTAGGCTGATTCTGTATAATTCTTGCAATAAAAAGCACTTAAATTATTTATGTGGCTTGTTATTTTATAATACCCTGTTATACGCGAATTTCGCGTAAAGTGATTTGGTCCGGAACGCAGCCATCGCGTAAAGCGGGGTATTACTGTATACGGATTTGCACCCTACAAGTTCTATAGCTTGACGTTGCGACGTTCCAAATGCATGTTCTTTACAGCCAATGTTTGCCTAATCAGACCATTACGAGAATCTACAACAGAATATTTCTCGTTTTCAGCCGCGAAGGAAAACGAGAACAGCAAGCCATGCCTAGACGAGGTCACCCAAAGGACCTGCAAACTCTTTGTGGGCATTCTAGAAACATCTACGGCGATACCGTTTAGAATTAACAACAACGAATACAAGTGCTTCTACTGCCCAATAAGCTTTTGCCTACCATCGCGGCTGAGGAAGCACACGCAAAGGATCCACGTGAACCAAGACCTGAAAGAAATTATCAAGAAAAATATCACAAAATCCATTTTAAATTTGGACATCTCAGAGTTGCAATGCAAACTTTGTTACGACAACTTTGACGATACTGAAACTTTCGTCGCACATCTTCAAAAACACAAATTGAAAGTAGATAACGACTTAACACACATTATAAGCTTCAAATTGTCCGATGACGTAATTAGTTGCTACGTTTGCAAAGATGAGTTTTTGTATCTCTCCTCTCTTCGCCAGCACACTCAAGGGGCCCATACGGACGGAAGATTCCCTTGTGAGACTTGTAAAATTTCCTTTTACACTGAAATCAGTCTGATTAGGCACACAGAAGAAAAACACAAGTCGACCCAGTTCGACTGTAACGTATGCGGCAAAAAGCTCTGCTCGAATCGCAGCAAAAGGCGTCACATAAGACGAATGCATGAAATAGAAAACAAGAAATGTCCTGTTTGCTTTAAAATACTCGGTAGTGCGTATCAAAAAAGCACTCATTTAGCCAGAGCTCATGATATTTGGAAATCGCAATATAAATGTGATATGTGCCACAGAATGTTTCTAAGGAAACCTATGTTATCAGAGCATATTCGACGAGAACATTTCAAGGAGAAAAACGTCACTTGTGATGTGTGTGGCCAAAGATTCTTTGATCAGCATTTGCTTGACGCGCATCAAGTTAAACATGAGAAGAGCCGGCCTTTTGAATGTGTTTACTGTAGCAAAACGTTTACAAGAAAGAAGGGTTTGCTCGTTCATGAGAGGATACATACGAATGATAGGCGGTGTGTGTGTAAGGAGTGTGGGAAAGCGTTCGTGCAGTATGCTAGTTTGCACTGGCATATGAGATGGCATCGCAAACAACTGGCTCAGCAGGAGACTGTGTCTACCGAAGAAACGGCCGTTGGAGCAGACGAGCAAGACGTATCTGCGTTCGCGATTTAATTGCCAAAAATCTAAACAAATATGAATTAATGGAAAAACAACTTTAATTTCTACATAATAAACTTCAGTTAACGCTGCAACTTCAAATATTTTAATAAATTTTTCAATAGTTCTAGTCACTCTGAAATCAACTTAATTTTCATTGAAATAAAGTTGATATTTGTTTAACTTGAAATTGCCAACATAAATTTCAATTGGCTTTACGTACACACGGTATTCACCAGTACGATAACTTACTATTTAGTTTTAGGATCACACTGCAGTTTTTTTAAGTTGCTCCGACCTACCCAATTCAATTTCGCTTAACGTTATTTCTGCCTTTTTTCCTTTTGCTCGGCTCCTAAGGGTGGTAGCGTGATGTTAACAAGCCTATAGGCTTCCTCAAGATTTGGGCTATCAAATGCAAAAATAATTGTATAGCACTGTGTGACCTAAACCCGCACTTAAGTCTTGCTTTTCCGTGTAAAAATAAACAGGACGCAGAGAAAAAAGAACACAAAAAGAACAAGTTGGGGGGAAAATATCCTACGTCACATCCACGTAAAAAAAAATACCTGATACTTAAATAAAATAATAAACTCGATCTCTTTTGGCATAGTCTATTTTCACTAACATAATGGCGCCGATTCCCTTGTTCACAAGCTAAACTAAATTTAAGTTCAGTGCATCTTCTTCTTTCTATTTCATTAAGAAAAGGGCAGAAGATAAATATTAGTTTAGTCCTGTCAAATTAAGGTACTCCATAGACAGTTTAGACGTGATTAAAACATGGCTACTAAAAGTACGTCAATTTACGTCAGGCGCTGACTAATTTGACAGGACTAAACTAATATTTATCTTCTGTCAATTTCTTAATGAAATAGAAAGAAAAAGATGCACTGAACTTAAATTTAGTTTAGTTTGTGAACAAAGGAATCGGCGCTAATGATAAGTTAATGACTAACAATATTGGACGTACAGACGCCAGCAGGTCAAGCTACCCGAAACTGTCAAATTTTCCCAATCAACCTTGAATTTTAATGCTTTAACCATAAAGTTGAAAATCAATTAAAGAAATTTGACAGATTGTAGTAGCGTGATGTGCTGGCGTCTGTACGTCCAACTTTAAACATACCGTTCCGATACTCGTTCCAAGGAACGTTTAAATATGTATGCAACTAGTGTTTCTCATTTTAAGTGAATAATTGTATTCTGGTGTTGAGAAATAAATGTCTTAAACCATAAAACAGCCATCGCTCAGCATACTGCTATGACCCTATGTGAGACAGAGCCCCAGCGCTGGTGGTTCTCGGGCTGAATGCGCAAAAAGCTTCTCTGACCGTATGTCGGCTTCTGACAAATAAATTACTCGGAATTTACAGGAAGTTAGGTCTAACCATAGATATAGGATTTACATTTCTATGGGTCTAACAAACCAAATTTATTTAAAAATACTTGATTTAGGCGTTGTAAATCAACGTAAATAGTTTGTAAGGTCATAAACATGAATAGTGCTGTAAGCATCTTTAGGTATTAAGACGTAGGGAGAGGTAAAAAAATCAGTGCGGGATTCTATCGCGCACTGAATTCTCAACTCTTGGTGTTGAACCGAGACAGACAGACAGAGGTTGTACCTACACTTTTGTTTTGCCAGTTATAATATGTCCTATGTACTTAATTGGGGGCAACTTTATTTTGCTATTGCCAAGTATACCGCATGCGCGACTTATTTGCCAAAAATGTAAACAAATATGAGTTTATGGAAAAATAACTTTCATTCATACACAATAAAGTTCCAGTTCACGCTACAACTTCAAACATTTTATAACTTTTTCAATGGTGCTAGTCACTCTGAAATCAACTTACTGGAAGTTGATATTGGTTTTACTTGAAAAAACATCAATTTGAAACATACATTTGAATAGACTTTAGGTGATTACCTATTGAAGTGAAAACTTCTTTGACGCACTTTCTTCTCTTTCTGAACAATGAATGAAACTGAACCGTCCAGCACTGGTCGGTGACGCTGAATATACCCTTATACTCGGCTCCTCCAGTCGGGCGGTGACTGTACTCGGCTCCGAATCGGGTATACTCGGCTCTAGTCGTAATTTTTCACTTCAATTGTGTGGCTATAAGCACACACCCTCATTTTTATGACTGTGTCTTTTTCTAATTAATCTATAAGAATGCATTTTAAGTAGGATTTTTTTTATGATTGGTGGATAATAAAGGAATTATCAAAGACTTTTGGTTTTATTTTGTTTCATATAAAAACTTATAAAGGTACGAGCTAGACAACGGCTCTTCTTGTAAAGATGACCCTTTACTTAACATGACATAACAACACGCCTGTAATCCCCGAGGGGTTAGATAGAGGTGTTCCTATAGTAAAACCATATTTCGCCAGTTACCTATGTTTAAGTCCCACATAATAGGGGAAGAGTCTATTGTCATCAGACGGGTACGAAACAAATTTTGAGCTGCTACTGAAGAATCCCAAATGAAAAAAATAAAAACAAAAACCATTTATCCCAATTAGGCTGAGAATCAGCACTTTTCGAACGACAAAATTACATAGGACAGTCCCCCAAAATGCCCGCCCTTTACCACTTCCTAGTGCTTCCGCTGGGAAGAACTGGCGCAACAACAGTGGCAGAAAATCCCATTAACACTTAGACCGACCCGGGAGCCGAACCCAAGACTGCATGCTGAGCAGTAGCGCTGGCGACCGCGAGGCCCGACCCGCCCGAGACCCGTGAATTTACATAATTTAACCGCAGTCTCAAAACATTGGTTAAACCTTTTCAAATCCAGCGGGAAACTATCACAGAGGACATCTAACGCGATTCTTCTCTCATTTCAGAACAATCATTGGAAACAAGACTTAATGAAAAGACTAGAAAAGAACAGCTCGCGACAATACTGACGGTCATTATTCACAACTCAACTATAGTACCGTTTAGATGGCACAGAAGCAAATACATGTGCTTCTACTGCAAGTCTGTGTTCGTCGAAAGCGCAGAGCTTAGAGAACACACGGATTTTGAACATAGAGTCATCAATACCCGGGAAGTCATTGTAAGAACACTGTATACGGGAGGCAGGGCAAAGCTCGACATCTCAAACCTCTGGTGCACCAACTGCGCAAGTCAATTCGATGATTTCCAAGAATATTTGGAGCATCTATCAGAAACTCATGACCTCAGTATAAACAAAGAAGCCTCCCAATCCTTTGACTGTTTCCATTTAGCTGACGACGGAATGTTCTGCATAGAATGTGGACAGTACTTCCGATTTTTCGGACCCTTACTCAAGCATACGTACAAGTATCACATCCAACAGATTCTTTGCGAAATCTGCGGACAAGGATTTTCCGAAAAACATAACGTGCACAACCATGTCAAACTAATTCATGGCATCAAGTCCTGTAAGCATTGCAATGAGACATTCCGTACGCAGTACGCTCTAAAGAATCACGTGGACAATGTTCATCGGACCGACAAGCTCCAATGTGCGATGTGCCCAGAGATTCTCGGAAACAGATACTTAAAGAAACGTCACATGGCCCTAGTTCATGACTGCAAGAGCGCGCAATTAGTCTGCGAATATTGTTCGAAGATTTTTACCAGAAATAATAAATATGTCCAGCATAAGCTTAGAGTACATGATAAGGAGAAGAATTGTACCTGTGAAATTTGTGGCTTCAAGACTTTTAACGAGGACTGTCTGAAGAGACATATGGTGGTTCATTACGATTTGCGGCCTTTCACGTGCGGAATTTGCAACAAGTCGTTTCGGAGGAAGAAGACGCTTGCGTGTCATCTGAAGACACATAACACTGATAAATATAAAACGGCTTTTGATGTTCTTCTTGCAGGAAGTTAAAAGTGTCCGGATAAATTGTTAAATGATACAATATTATTTATTTCTGAATATACCTAGGTTTAAAACACTTGGGTTTAAAAATCCGGTTAGACTGGAAGCCGACCCCAAAAATTGTTGTCAAAGGCTAGGCAGATGATGAGGTTAGAATAGAATATAATGGTACTCTTTAGTATGTATATGGCCACTATACATATAACTTACAGATATAAACGTAGAAATTTTACAAAGGGTGACCATATGGGCGTTCTTATCGCTAAGAGCGATCTCAATAGGTTTGGAAAGCAGATGACGTCGGTGTTTCCTATCCGACTACTCTGAGACGAAACACCGAAACAAACTCAGACCGTCTTATTACAAAACGAAACCTAACTTTAGTTCTAGACTAAACTATTGTGCCAGTACTTGTATTTCGAACTTTATTTCGATTTAGGCAAAGTTCTTAATACTAAAATGACAACTTAGCACCGAACTAAGCTGTCATTTTTGTATAAAGAACTGCATTTCTCTATCAGTTGGGTTCTTAATTCAATAACTGGGTCAGTGGTTTAAACCTGATCGAATGAAGAGAGCTTAACTACTCGATGAACGATACCAAAGAAATGACATTTGGGTAGGCCGCATAAAGTAGGTACTGAAACTGCTAGACAATTTGTAAAAAGTAACTTAAAATAAATTACCCACATAGCCCTCACATTCAGAGTAATTAAAATAATTATTATTTAATCTATAGGGACATGATATAAATATTAAAGTCACTTTTGTGTTTGTCTGTGTAACCGCGTTGTTCTACGAAACTGCGCAACTGTTTTGACGCGGTTTTATTCCACAAAGTTTATGTGTATAATACATTCATATTAAACTTACATAGACATACATGGAAAATTAATCTCGATGGTTTATCAAGTCGTAAAAACCGTGGGAAGCAGGGGCGGGTCGTTAGTAGATACATACTTCCATTGTCGTAGCAAGGGATTTTGTCTAAGGGGGGGGGGGGCTGGGTCAGCCCCCTAAATAGTCACACCAAAATCATTTCATGTAAAGTATGTTGCCAAGACTTAAATAACGATTTCACTGTTAAAAACTTATCAGATCTAATGTAGAGCCAAGCCCCTAACTCAATGAACCTGATATCTTGGTCAAAATGTACGGCTCTAACAAAAGCGATTAAACAGTTCTAGGGTAGCATTGTATACGTTAGATTACAATCCGATAAATGTCTTTGCATTAACCATGAATCCTATACAACAAATCTTTGTAGGTAGGTATGTAAAACAATCTAAAGTAGGACATACATATTAAAACCTTATTAATAAAGTTGTACCCAAAGAACGAATTTTTGATTTATGAAATACCTTCTTTTGTTCCCCAATTACTTATGTTCCATATTTTAATCGAGTTCGGTTCAGGGCCCCAATTCTGTATGGTAATTTTATTATTCAAACTCAAACTATTTCAACTACACCAATTACAGGCACTTTTGAATTGTCAAGGGTTGGTCAGTCAAAAAGATGAAGCTAGTTGCCCATTCCAAAGCGTAGTAGGTACCTATTTCCCGCGTAATCTTACCACGTGCAACCCACGTCAATATCGTGTCTTGTTAACGGGAACTCGGCAAGAAATCGAAATATCAACCGTACGGACAAAAACTACGCCAACTTCGCGTTCATTTCGCGCGGTTTCGTTCATTACAAGTTTTTTTTTTTTTTATTGACAATGGGCTCACTCTTGACCTCAATCCAGCCCAGAGGCAGGGATGTGATCTACGGTGGAACGAGCTTGCCCAGAAGAAGCCTATTCACTCTCGCCCTGAAGAGATTAGGGTTGTATGAACTCGGGAATGCAGACGCATTGTGTCATAGAGAATACGTTAATAGCAGATGTCGTGTTTAGCTAAGGAATTGACGTGGTTTCGAAGTAAGGAATCATTAAGTGGTCATAGTGAATAAGGGCCCAGTAGTTCCAATGGGAAAGGCAACCGTCCAAATGGCGCTGTCGTAGCTAGTTCCCAAACCAAGCTAGGCAAGGTGTGAGTTGGTTTTATGTTAGTTTTTGCGAAAATGATGCGTTATTGTGTACCTAAATACTCTGAAATTGGAGTCCACCATTTTCCGAAAGATCGTTATTGTAGAACAATGTGGCTTAAAGCTATTTGTATTTTTTTTTTTTAATTATGGCGTTATGCGTTTTGCCCTAACATTCCCACTAACACGTTCTAAAGAGACAGATAGTTAAACGATAAAAAAATCTGAATACATTTTTTTTTTTTCGTTCCAGACAAAATTCTCGCGACCCGGGAGGAACTGCGAAGAATATTCACGATATTACTAGGACATTCCACTATCATGCCGTTCAAATGGTATCTTAACCGATATCGATGTTTTTACTGCGATGAGACTTTTATCGACTGCTCAAAACTAAAAGATCACACCAAAACACATGACGAAGTAAAGCTAAACAAGATTTTGAAAAGGATTGGGTGCCATAGTCGGATTAAATGGGATATCTCTGAGATATCCTGCAAATTATGCCCTAAACAGATACAAAATTTCGATCATTATACAAATCATTTATCTGAAGCGCACGATTTAGAAATTGATAGAGATGTATTCGACAAGTATTGCTACATATTCAATCTATCTGACGATGGCATGGTTTGCATCGAGTGCTGCGAGAGCTTCAAATTCTTCGGCCCATTACTGAGGCATGCCAACAAATTCCATAATAATGCTCAGAAATATGTTTGTGATTACTGTGGCCTAGCTTTTACGTTAAAAGGGACGATCAAGCACCATATAAGAAATGTTCACTCCGATTTGAAAACGACTTGCAAATTCTGCGGTAAAAACTTCAAAAACAAAGTTCGTTTGACCAATCATAGTCGAAAAGCTCATAAAAGTGGTAAATTCATTTGTGACATGTGTCCTGAAACATTCGAAAGTAGGTACTTGAGGACATGCCATATTGCGTTAGGTCATAACGTTAAAAGTCTGCAGTTTCCTTGCGAGAAATGTCCTAAAATATTCACTCGTAAAAGTGCGCTTACGAAACATGTGTCTGTGGTGCATTTAAAGGAGAAATTCACGACTTGCCACCTCTGTGGGCACAAGGGATATGATATGCAGGCTTTGAGGCGTCATATGAATACTCACGATCCTACTAAGCATTTCAAATGCCAGCTTTGTGGTATGAGGTTTAGAATGAAGAAGACTTACCATGCTCACATGAGCAAACATAATACATCTCAGGAGCTGTATATCCTTGGGTGAAGAAAAGTGATTAGAAATGATATCTAAAGGGTGGCCCGGCAAGATTCGACTCTTGTTAATTAGCCAATTTCGAATATTATGTAGGTCGGCTTAGCTCGAATTGATGATCGGCTAGACCCGAATATGTGTGTAATAGCTTCAGGGTGGCTTTTTTGTTAAACAAATACTGCCAAATCGAATGTACCGAACGTGTGTAGCCTCTAAACTGGGCTCGGTCAGGCTGAGTGATATTTTTTAGAACAAAGTTCTTTAACGCGGCTTGTGGTAGGAGTAAACTGGTGGAAATAGTCACGTAACGAAAAAAGCGTTATTGAAAATCATGAAAATTATCGCTCTCTAGGGCCCTATACCCTGTCCATTAGAGTAACTGTTTTTGACAGCTGTCTTAGAACGTACATATTCCAGATTACGTAAAAGTTAACTTTAAAATGCGTAATAACATAAATATAAAATTAAATTGCCTTATCTTATTGAATTAGCTTATTTATGGTTTCTTACAGACATTATAATACCGTAAGTGTATCAATCAAAGTATTGTGTGTTGCTGCAATCACTAGTTCCATCTGTCAAAAAACGGTTCACCGAATGGACAGGGTATAGAGAGCAGTGAACGAAAAAAAATCGTTCACTGATAGAGAGAGATAGTTAACATGATTTTAAAGTCTGCTCAGCTGCAGAGGATGCTAAACCCGATAGTGAAATCAACACGGAAAGCCAAGATGGCGGCTGCGAAAACTTTCAAATTTTTCGTCATGACTGTCGTTTTTATGGTTTTCATTTTGACTTCGCGAACAACTTTAGCGAGTGCTTAAGTCGATAGCGAGGTCGAAATGAAAATCCAAGAGACAAACAACTTTATGAGAGCTTCTAAAAACTTATACTGGATGGCTCTGTAGTAAAAACTCGAATTAAATTCACGGGTTTCTCTCTCTATTATATACGAGTGTGTGTGCGTTCGAGTATTACGTAAGAATCTTCGTTCCTGACCGGGGTCCCCCGACTACACACGTTTATGTTTTTCTATCTATATTTTCCGTAGTAGCCCAATTTTGGATGGCGAAACTAACGTCATAGACCAGGCGATAAGGTAGCTCGCGAAATTCAAATTTTCTTACGTTTTTTGCAACTTTCAGATCAGTGTCAGAGGGGCATGTCTCGTAATTTTAAGAACGTTCACATTCTGATCTCAGTCTCAATCTATCAAACATACCTCTAATTTCCTTACATTTTTGACAAGTTTTGACATTTTTTTGTCGCCGAGATGAGACTGCGACTAGATTTTGAACGTTTTTAATAACGAGAATTGGCCTTCAAGTTGTAATTTAAACAAGATATGATTCGCGATCGGAATTTCGCGGGCTCCCTCACCGCTTCCCCCTTAGCGGCCGTCTCCACGAGCGAGAGAATCGCGGTGGTATTATCGTCGAGTCACGTATTTCTATATCTACACTCTCTTCTTAGAACATGTCTCCACACGCCGATATCATCGTGGCGAGAATTAGATGGCACGGCGAGACTATCGATGCGATTCTCTCGCCCGTGGAGATGGCGCCATAATGACAATACTTGTACCCTGACTCGCCCTCTATTTCATATGTACTTTGCAGGCGGGTGTATCTGCCTATCTACTATCATTTTGGGTTCATGTGTTATTTGCATTCGGACTCAAATGGAGCCCATCTCAGTATCTGTATTTTTAGATTTTTGATCAATTCTCAATCAATATCAAGTAAATAGTTTTTAATGCTACATATGCAATTATGGTAATTATAGATTATAAAAATAAAAACTGAAGACATTTTCTTTATAATAATTATCGTTTTATTTTCATCCTTTTTAACCAAATTATCTCAACCAGTTAGCCTTTACTGGAATACGGTTCACATCATACCTAAGAAGGTATTTAAAAAAACTTTTTTACAAAAAAAAAACAACCGACTTCCATAAAAATACTACAAAGTGAAAAATTTAATTTCGGAAGTCGGTGTCTTTGGTATTTTTTATTTCGTTTTTCGCCACCGACTTCCGAAATTAAAGTTATTTTTCACTTTGTAGTATTTTTATGGAAGTCGGTTGTTTTTTTTTTTGTAAAAAAGTTTTTATTTTTCACTTTTTTGTTGTGATCATTTTTTTTATTTATGTTGATTTTTCAAAAACCGCTTGTCCTATGTTGATAAAATTTTCATGGGACCATTTGGGGAATATACCCTTTCCAACAAAAAAATAATTTTTCAAATCGGTTGGCAAGCGACGGAGTTATGCGCGAACAAACATAAAAAAAAAAAAAAAAAATACAAACATCCGAATTGAGAACCTCCTCCTTTTTTAGAAGTCGGTTAAAAATAGTACAGACGCCAGCATATCAAGCTACCCGAAACTGTCTCCCAATCAACCTTGAACCTAATGCTTTATTTAGCGATAAAGTTGAAAATGTATTGAAGAAATTTGGGACATTGTAGTAGCTTGATGTGCTGGCTGTATATTACGATACACGTGACTTAGGTAGTCCATTATTGCACGGTGTGTAATTAGCGTCCCAACGCAGCGACAGTGCTAAACGCCGCGCATTGATAGCACTTAGGTCACACGTATCGTATACTATTTTATTGCATGTGTGACTTAAATGTGCACTTAAGTCGCCCTTTTCTGTATAAAAATGGACTAGTAAGTCACAGATATAAGCGAGACTTAATTAAGTGTGGGTTTAGGTCACAGACTGCTATAAAGATTATTTATACAAGGTGGCAGGGTAGATGACCATGAATTCAGCACATTTATTTATTTATTTCATTTTTTTTTTCATTTATTTATTTGCTCTGTCTTGCATAGGGTCGCAGCATAATGCTGAGCGATAGCCGTTTTGCGTGGATGTGACGCATGTCAACCATTTCTTATTGTTTTATTTTCTGTAATTGTTCTTATGTTCTTTTGTGCGTCATGTTTACCGCAAATAAACGTATTTTCTTTCTTTCTTTATTTAAATTACAATTATAACACCTTCACAGACCCATTCAAGGCGATGTTATAAGTCACAATGTAAAAATTAAATGATACGTAGAAATAACAACTACAAAGAATTATATTTAACTTATTAATATAACAATTATTACAATAAAAATAACACATGATTCTGAACCCTGCGTTGAAATTTTTCGTCGGTTATTAAAAAAAAATATTCTGTTCAGTACGTTTTGACCACGTAGGGATTGTAGTTTTCTATGAAAAAGTATTTTTTTATAACCGACCAAAAATTTTCTACTCTAGGGGGTCTAGAACCATGTGCTAAATTCATGGTAACAGGTTGTGCGGCGATGTCCCTTCCACCTTGTATAATTTCCCATTGATCTAAGCATTATAGGTTTTCTAAATCCTAACAAATCTTGTTTCAGATGAAGAAGATGAAGAGGCTCGGCTCGCTGAAAAGCAAAGAAAAGACGAGCTCACGAAGTTCATCACCATCATTTTAGAAAACTCCTCGATCGTCCCGTTCAGATGGGCAGCCAACAAGTACATGTGCTTCTACTGCTGTTACTCCTTCGTAGAGAGCGGGAAACTCAAGGAACATACCAATGAAGAACATAAAGGAGCAAACCTAAAGAATGTACTCAGAACCTTGGTTGGAAGCAGTCGCATTAAACTTGACACTTCAGAAATCTTTTGCACAATATGCGGACTACAGTTCCTTGTTTTCAACGATTTCTTAGATCATCTAGACTCACTCCACGACTTCAAATTCAACAAGGAAATAGCCAATTCTATCTTCACTTTCCATCTGTCTGACGATATATTGTTCTGTCAGGAATGTGCTCAGGAGTTCCGGTTCTTCGGGACGCTATTGAAGCATGCTCACAAATACCATAACAAGTTTAGAACATTTCTGTGTGAGATGTGTGGACAAGGGTTCGTTGCTCACGCGAATATGGTCAGCCATATGAGGAACGTTCACACCTTCACTCAAGGCTTGAAATGTCGAAAATGTGACAAAGAATTCCGAAACACTTATTCCCTACAAGTTCACTGTGAAAAAGTACACAGAACCGACATGCTGAAATGCCCGAAGTGTCCAGAGATTCTCCCATCACAATACTTTAAAAAACGGCATTTAGCGCTTGTGCATGACGTCAAAAAACTGCAGTTCAAATGCGACCAATGCGATCTGCTATTTACAATGAAGAGCAGACTCGTTCAGCATAAGCTGAGGACTCATCTAAAACAGAAAACTGTCGCCTGTGAGGTATGTGGCTTCAAAGTCTTCAACAACGAACTTTTGAAACGCCACATGGTTCGCCACGATGACACGAGGCCTTTCGAGTGCGAAATTTGCGAAAAGGCGTTCCAGAGGAAGAAAACTTTGGATATACATATGAGGATACATACGAATGATAAGAGGTATGTTTGTAGGGAGTGTGATAGGGCTTTCGTTCAGATGACGAGTTTGAAGTTGCATGTGAAGTTACATCACGGAGGGGCCGGGGGTGCTGAAGATGCCGGAGGGTCGGAAGAGGCCTCTTGGCATTAATGTAGGTTTAGACTTTAGTGTTAAACTAACACTAAAGTTTTCATCTTTGTGTATACACCGTGTTCCGGACGATATACTTATACTTCGACCAGATGTTCAGACCATGGAAATAAGCATTATTATTTTAAATTTTTTATTAATTTTCATAAAACCTTGACGTAAATCACCCAATATGCATGCCTCTTTATCTCTTTATCCGAAGCATTTGATAGATTTAACATTATAATTGCACTAGCGGCAACATACGCCAAATTAAGACCCTTTCTTACTGCATAGCTCAATTAAATTTCATCAAATGAAATTACAAATATCTTTGTAACGAATGCTTTTTAAGTACTACTTCCTTTGTTAGATTTGATTTGTAAAAGCTATACACGCGTTTGCCAAAGTTTATGGATAAAATGAAGAACACGTTGTAGGTATAAAATAAATATATTGGTGTTATATCCTTGTCTGTGATTATATCTGCAATCTATGCCCGTTTAGAATTAGTTTAGCTTCATGTTTGTGTAGGTAGGTAAGTGCTGATTTTTCAACACAATCGACAGATAATTTTTAGTCGTGGAATAAAATTGACATCTGACAGTTTTTGTATGGAGCAACTGTCATAAGCGGCCATTATTGTTCCCACTGCTGGGACACAGGCCTCCGCTCTGTGAGAGGGTGTTGGCGTAATCTACCACGCGGGCCCAGTGCGGGTTGGTTGACGTCACATGTCTTCGAATTTTTGGTTCTAGGACATGCCGGTTTCAAGTTATTTTCCTTCACCGTTTTGAGAGCAGTGGTGATGAAATTATTTACACAACGTAAAGCGTCTGCCTGGGTTCGAACCCACGACCTACAACTCGTAAGACAAAAATTCCGATAAAATTATCTGGCGTTGGAAAAATCAGCCCTAAATAAAATAAATATATTGGTGTCGTCTGTGATTAGATAAACAATACACAATTAGACTTGATTAGCTTCAAGTTTGTGTAAATAAAATAAATAAATATTGTTATGGTTAAAGAAATTTATATCTCAATTATAAATTACAAAGATTTCACTTGAGAACACTTTTAAAACTTATAATATAGTATTATAACAATTTTGACTCACAAACTACTCGTATCTAAACAGCTTCATCCGCAAAAGAAATAATTACCACGGTCGCAAATAGATAAGGACGGTGTAGAATTTTAATCTACAATCGCTACCTGACTAGCTTTAGATTGTCTTCATATTTGTGTAAATAAAATAAATATATTGTCAGTTAAGACTTGTGTTTAGATTTTCAACCGAAGCTATTTCAGCCTATCGCACGTGCACTAGTGGGCATACCTCCCCTAAAGGCCTGCGCAGACGACGGACTTAATTCTCCGCGGCGGAGAAAAAAGTACGCTCCTTAAGTACTACTTACTACTTCTTAAGGAGCGTACTTTTAATCCCTCGTTTGCGTTACTCGATGCAGTTGTAAGCGATCTATTTTAGCGGACAAAAAAGTCCGCGGACCAATATCCGTCGTCTGCGCAGGCTATAAGTTGCACCTCAACATTCCTGTTTGCTAAAATCCTCCTTCACGGCTTTCGTACATTGTCGTACGTTGGTCTCGTGGTCGGGGTCGATTCCCGGGTCGGCCAAGTGCTATTGGGTTTACCCCCGTGCCTCGGAAAGCACGTTCAGCCGTTGGCCTTGCGCATGGACTCTCTCCGGTCGTGTCAGATTGCCGTCCCATCGCTCTCTGATGAGTAGCGAAGCCAAATTTGGTCTTGAAAGCCCGGTCACAGCATATGCAGAAGAGTTGAACAGCATTATTGATGGTTCATGGTAAAATAAAGTCCTCCAGACCGAATTTCGGCTATGGTGACCAATCTCAGCGGAGACCAGTCTTCAGCGCGGGAGATATATTGCACAAGTGTGTACGCAGACACAGGTTCATTCTCTCTTCCCTCACTCTCAGTCCGATAAGACGCCAATCCGACACGACCGGAAAAGCCGCGTACGCACGAAATAACAAAAACATGGTGAACATGAACATCGAACACTTTGTTCGCACGTGCGTACCACTAACTAACAGTGTTTGATGTTCGTTAGTGGTACGCACGTGCGAACAAAGTGTTCGATGATCGTGTTCACCATGTTTTTGTTCGTTCATGCATACGCGGCTAAAGAGTTCAGGCGGAGGATCAACTGCTTAACGTGCTTTCCGAGGTATGGAGGAGTCTCGGGTATCACACCGTCAACTTCTAAACTCCGGCCTGTGGGTAAGAAATTTCACTCGGACGAAATCGCAACGAGAAGCTAGTAAATTAATAAAAAAAACGAAATTGTTTACTCCATATACATTTAATTATCACCCAAAATAAAAACAGTATGTACACTCGCTATTTACATCAATTTACACATATTATTGCAATCGCACCCTATGTTATGTAATAAAGAATCACATATACGTACAGCATGTATATCAGAAAGGTGTGGCATAGTCCATCAAGCTGAACAATTTTCTACAAGGCATCGTGGTCGCGAAAAAAATTAAACTGTCCCTACTATCTGTTCCTCTACGGTGGAAGTGGTGAAGGGTGGGCGTTTTGGGGGACTGTCTTATGTAATGTTGACGTTCAAAATGTGCTGATTCTCAGCCTGGTTTGAATTTGACAGCGTTTTCGTCGGTTATAATACCTAGTGTTTTTATTTTTTGATAAACTACGAAAAGGTCTAAACTCATGTGCTGAATTCATGGTTACAGTTTGCGCGTCGATGTCCCTGCCACCCTGTATGGAAATACATGGTACAAACAAAAAAAAAATCAACTGTGCCATACAAAAATTCTATAACTACTTGACACAAATGTATGGAAGCGCTATTTTTTCACGATTCCGATGTTGGTCCCATGGAGAAAGTTTTTCAGTTTGATGGTCTTACCATACCAGACCTTTCTGATACTTGCTGTAGAACAATTCTGTAAGTAACCTGCCCCTTTAAGATCACACATCAATTTGGAAACATTGATTTTTCTTTCGAATGAAAACAAGCGCTCTAATTTTAGTTTTGACAAAAATACTGTGGTACTCTCTTTATTCAATGCTGAGACACGCATTTGGCGTATTTGTACAAATATTCGTGTTACTTCTCTTACACAATTTGATCTCTAATTTAATGGCAATAGGGTAAATTTTGTCATGTCGAAAGAAAGCATATTATTTTGTACCAATACTCGCAAGTAGATGGAATTGTCTTGTAGCCAACCCTTTGTTCTAAAACAAGGTTTATCTATACACCCAGGTATAAACCATCGAGCTATTTTTTAATTTCGATATACAAACCGACAAAGTTAAAGTTCTCATTACAAAAACTGACGTTAATCCCAAGTCTAAGTTGTTAATTTTGCATTAAGAACTTTACTTTTGTCGGAATAAAGTTCAACATACAGTAACTGGCTCGAAGGTTTAGGCTGGGTTTAGTTAGAACTTGTTTTGTAATAAGACGGTTTGGATTTAAAAGAAACTCTATTTTTGACAAACACAGTACAACTCGCATAATTAAACAAACTACATAACTCGCAAGCGCTTCACATCACATCTGGAAATAGTGCTCACTGCTCTCCTTTGTACGGGTACGTACGGTACGTAATTCCAGTAGGCCTAGCCAAGTTGACTATCTACAATCGTTAACGATAGTAGAAAACTAATCAAATGTATAGGAATGACATCATCTCAACGCTAAGTCACGTGGTCAGAACAAACGAATAGAAAATTCGTAGCCAAGTTTACTCGTTCAAAATGTTAGAATGAAATGTAATCGTTTCTACAACGTTGATCGCTACATCCCATACAAATGGTAGCCAAGTTACAGTTTTGACAAGCGCTAACGAAACGATGTCGTAGTTTTTGAACGCTATCTAAGCGATCGCCGAGACCCAAGAGAAAACGATAAAAAAATGGCGTCTATTATGAACAGCTGTGATACGACCGAGAAGTGTTTTGTTTATTTACCGTAATTTTGAACTATATTTACCATTTAGCATTTAAGATGCATACTTTAAACATGTTGTGGTGCGCTAATAATGAAGAAGTGTGGCTAGGGCGTCAAAAAAGAAACATAAATCGTCAGTGCATGGAGACAATACGCGAAATGCCGGAAACGTTATTTGTGCAGCAATTTCGGCTAGACAAAACCACTTTTCATGCTCTTTGTCAACCGCCATGGCTTAAACATAAGTTAAAACTATTTCAGAGTAACAAAGGGTCTATTGGTTAAGAGTCAAACACAATTGTATTGTTTGTTTCTACGTATGTTACTTAATCCTGTCGCGTATCACGTCATTGTTTATGTTTCAAACTTTCAAGTGCCCGATTATGATAGATTTTTATAACACAAAGGAAGATATTTACGAAACAACTAATAATTTACATACCTTTCCATGAATTCCAATAAAGCTGCAAATTCTTCTGGGCTTGCTCGAGATCTAGATTCCATCCTATTAAAGTTATTACTTCATTAAGGTATCTTTCATTCATATGCAGAATTATATCACAACATTCCGAGACACAGTAATGTTTAAAATTAAATTCCACACTGATATAATTAAACCAATATAAATGAAGAACTTTACCTTATTTTGCTTACTTTCAAAACACTTAAAAAACAATTATTTGCCCGCGCCGCGACAAAAAGTACACAACCACAGACCACAATATTTATTCAACTGTGACTTTGACATTAGTTTGACGTTTGTAAGAACGCTCACCATAGACTAAAGTATAGGTTTTTTCTAAAGACGTTGTAGAATGAGCGTTCGACTCAGTCGTGTCAACTTGGCTACCAACTTATCGTTTTCTAAGATCGCTTACGCCGAGGCGTTAACGATTGTAGAAAGAGATTAGATACGAAACGTTTGTAACTTGGCTAGGCCTACAGATGTCTAAAGCTTGTTTCCAAGAATAGCGTTAGCCGCCGCATTGTGTCCGCAACTTATTACTGAAAGACTATAGTAAGTATTTTATTTGGACAGCTGTTATTGTGTGAACGTTCACCGCTTTCTTAGGACACTAAAGCCTCACGGAAGGCTACTCGTACATTGACCCATTGGTACTGCCACTTTTCAGCGATAGCCACTTTTCAATGATAGCCACTTTTCAGCGATAGCCACTTTTCAGCAATTGCCACTTTTCAGTGATAGCCACTTTTCAGTGATAACCACTATTAAGAGCGTTAATCCCGCGAAGGCTTATATTAGTTTCTATGAATTTGCATGCCGTAAGGTAGAATGTAGCGGTAACCTTCAGCTATTTGTATCATCTTAAACTTGTACCTACATTGATGGCAAATAAATAAATCTGAATCTGAATCTGGCTGGCAACGTCACATTTCTAGTGGTTGTACATTGTGGTGGTGTACATTTCTATTTCAAACAAGTACTAGATCGTTGATATTTATAAGTTTGTATGCTATTTTTTACAGTTATTTTGGCATTTAGTCATAAAAATTGACATATTGTCAGTTATTTTTTATTTGCAGTACTTATTACGATTAAAAATGTTCATTTAAAAGTAAATGTTTAAAATAATTATAAATACCAATGATCTAGAGCTTGTCTGTAAAAAATTGTACTTTGGTTTAAACTTAATAAAATACGCTTTAATAAATCTTTCAGCAGCTTACCGTTTACGTGTAGTCAGTGGCGGTCACTCGCTAAAATTAATAACAAAATTTCAGTACCTAGTTAGTGGCGGTGGTCGCGAGTGGGTCATGTGCGTGCGAGTGCCCTTATTTTTAGCCTCAACGCTTTTTAAACTACATTTACCTATCTAAAAATAACGTTATCACAAACAAAATTTAGTTATTTACATTAAATATTACATATATATCGCTCCCTGAACATAAACACTGTTTGACACGCGCATGCAAGGTGGCACGGACATCAACCCATGAACTGTTACCATGGATTCAGTTTCAGTACATGATTCTGAAACACCTGCGAAGAAATTTAAAGTCGGTTATCAAAAAAAAAAAAACTCTTGAATCATAGTAAAGTGCAATACCTGTAGCGGCACCTTTTTTTTGTGGATGGGAAATCATCAAATGACCCCTCCCGCTCTGGGTGGAGCGGAAGGGAGTGTCAGACTCTTACTGACTAAAACCCACCCGTGTTCCTTCCTTAGCCCTTTCTGTTCCAGGGCAGCGGTAAACCTTTCGGATGATCCCGCCGCCCTGGCAGGCTTCGGCCCTATCGGGCCCCGTCCTCTGCTGACATCTCTTTGAGGCGCGCGTGGAACACAACGCGCCGTCCGGCACGCCTGGTCCTGATCGGACGGCGAGCTACCCATTACTCACCGCCCGCAGGCCCGACCTGTAGCGGCACCTACACCGCCATATGCAACCTACGCATCACATGACGTCACGCAAAATTCTGCATCGCGCAAGCAGAGTTTACCGCACAACTTGCATATATACAACGTCCCGACATCAATCGTTGGGCAGTTGCCCACCAGATACAACACCAGTCTGGTCGGAGGTTCCCCCCTTTTCTATGGAGGATGAGTAAACTTTACACTCCGTTTACACTATACAGTCAAAATGTATGGAATCGCTAATTATTTTTTTAATAACCGACGGATTTCAACACTCGGAAGGGTCGAGAATCGTGTGCTGAATTACTTGTTACAGTTTGCGCGTCCCAGCCACCTTGCACTGACGTAGACAACCTAATCAGTGTTTATTCCGAGTGTTACAAATTACAAAACATTTTTGGTGGAGACCATATTAATAGCAAAAAAAGTAATATCGTGCGGAAACCGGCATGTCCTAGAACAAAAAATTCGAAGACATGAGACGTCTACCAACCCGCACTGGGCCCGCGTGGTAGATAACAGCCCACTCCCTCTCACAGAGAGGAGGCCTGTGTCCCAGCAGTGGGAACATTATAGGTTGATTATACTATGAGTAGGGCGTGACAAAAAGGGAATAACTCACATATTGGTACCTATAAGAGTGGCAATAAAAACTTTTACAAAAAAAAAAACAACCGACTTCCATAAAAACACTACAAAGTGAAAAATAACTTTAATTTTTCGGAAGTCGGTGTCTTTGTTTTTGTATTTCGTTTTTCGCCACCGACTTACTTACTAAAGTTATTTTTCACTTTGTAGTGTTTTATGGAAGTCGGTTGTTTTTTTTTTATTTTTCACTTTTTTGTTGTGATATTTTTTTTGATTTTTCAAAAACCGTTTGTCAATTTTAATAAAAATTTTATGGGACCACTTCAGAAGTATCCTATCTATCTCTATCTCCTTTCGAACAAAAAAAGAATTTTGAAAATCGGTCCACAATTGGCGGATTAATCATCGTAAAAAACACACAAAAAAAAAACATACCGTAACCTCCTCCTTTTTTAAGTCGGTTAAAAATAAAATAAATCAACAAGATTCGTTAGAAAACTCTCAAAAAAACCAATTATTAGTTATTCCCGGATTTGTGACAATAAATAAATTCAAAGCTGAAGTAAAGCTATCTAAATAAATTAAGTTAACAACTAAACCAAGAATAATTACATACGTATTTTTACAATAAACTATTTGTATCTAATTAACAGTATTGTAAAACTGCTGTGCGATCGAAATATGAATAGAACAATTCAAATTCGGTCCCCATTCTTATTAAAGTCACACACAGTAAAGGCATGGGTTTATAGTTAAATATTGCATCGAACAGGGCTTTGCAAATAAGTAAGTCTTAATGTAACTTTTCCCGCCCGCGAAATTCAAATTTCATTAGGTTTTTTTTGCAATTTGCAACTCAGTCAGGTTGTATGTATGTTGAATAAAATATGATTCGCGACCGTAACAAATATGACTTTACAGAAGTATAAGTCACTAGCTTTTGCCCGCGGCTTCGCTTGCGTTAAGAAGTATAGTTTGATAAAGTTTCATACAAACTTTCATCTCCTATTTTATCTCCTTGGGGGTAGAATTGATCAAAATCCTTTCTTAGCGGATGCCTACGTCATAACATCTACCTGCATGCCAAATTTCAGCCCGATCCGTCCAGTGGTTTGGGCTGTGCGTTGATAGATCACTATGTCAGTCAGTCAGTCACTTTTGAGTTATATATATTTATATAAAGATTAAATAGTGTAATATGAACTTAGAGAGTTGTATTGATGATTTTTATGATTATAATTCTATAAATAAATAATATTTCTTACGGCCGCGAATCATATTTGGATCAACATACAACCTGGTACTGACCTCATCATCTGCCTAGCCTGTTCCCAACTATATTGGGGTCGGTTTCACGTCTAACCGAATGCAGCTGAATACCAGTATTTTACATGGAGCGACTGCCTATCTGACCTCCACAACCCAGTTACTGGGTAATACGATATCCCTTGGTAAGACTGGTTGTCAGACTTTCGGGCTTCTGACGACCCGTAATGACTGTCAAAGATCCACGATTGACAGCCGGGACAAGCTAAGGCGTAACGTGCTTTCCGAGGCACGGACTGACCTGCAAATTGTAAAAAAAACGTAAAAAACATTGAATTTCGCGGGCTACCCTGACGAAGTTAGTTTGCATATGAACTAATATCAATAAAAGCCCCAGACAGACCAAATGTCCATACTCCTTTACCGATTATTTGTTATTGTTTTGAACTATAGATATATTTTAAATCGAGTGATAGGCACAACTGAAAACGAGTATTTTACATTGACGGCACGGTTGGCGCAGTGGTTGAGCGATTGACTGCTGCGCTGCGTGTCACGGGTTCGATTCCCGCACGGAACAAATATTTGTATGACCTACATGTATTTGTTCCGAGTCTGGGTGTTTTTCTATCTATTATATGTATGTGTTTACAAAAAAAAAAAAAAATGTATATAAGTAGTTTATCAGCCATCTTATTATTTTTTTCACACAAGCATTAGGTTGCTTAGCTTGGGACAAATGGTGCTGTGTGAAATGTCCAGGGATATTATATTATATTTATTACATGAGGCTGTATCTTTGATGTCCTGCCTCAGGCGTCCAGTGAGTAACTATCGTTGCCCATCTCTCGGGGTGCATTGGCGAGACGTGTTCGGCCCACTCCCATTTCACCGTCGAGGTAGACCACGGCGAAGGTGGTGTTACGATCTGGTAACGTTTGCAGGGCCAACATGGCCAGAGATCGCACAAGACAGGGAGGTTTGGAGGGAAAATGGGGGGGGAGGCTTTGGGACACAATGAAAAAAAACTTTTGAACCGTACCAAATAGTTAGACACTTGAAATTTACGCTAATTACAACAAATAAAATAAAGTTAAAAACTAAAGGGTAATTTTAATTTTTAACTTTATTTTATTTAATACAAGAAACTTTTTTTTCACTAATATATTTTGTTATATGTAGTGTTAAATAGTGTACGGTGGTGCGGAATCCTTCGTGTGCGAGTCCGGCCCGCACCTGGCCGCTTTTTTGCCAAACCCTCACGACACTTCCATGCTGCCATAACAAATGTTCGTGGCACTGGTGTACTGCACTGATTAATACTATATTAATTACTTGACGTCCTCAGAAGGTCTTCTTGCTCCGCTGCGGTAGAATGGAGTCTTTAGCGAAACTGAAGAAGGAGAGGAGGCTGTATCTCTTCGATTTTCTAGACAGGTAGTCTGTTAGAACGTTGCTGTCACCTGAAAAAATAAAATACATACAATAGAATACAACAATAATATCCTACTAATTTTATAAACGCGAAAGTTTGTGTAGATGGATGTTTGTTACACCTTCACGCAAAAACTACTGAACGGATTTTGATAAAACTTAACAGTATTATAGCTTATATGTCAGAATAACATATAGGATACTTTTTATCCCGATATTCCCACGGGATCGAAACTTATGCGGGAGAACCCGCGGGGCGCTGCTGGTATAATATAAAAATATTCAATATGCGTTCGTGGATCTTTGACAGTCGTTACGGGTCGTCAGTAGCCCGAAAGTCTGACAACCAGTCTTACCAAGAGGTATCGTATTACCCAGTAATTGCGTTGTGGAGGTCAGATAGGTAGTCGCTCCAAGTAAAATACTGGTCTCCTGCATCTGGTTAGACTGGAAGCTGACCCTAACATATTTGGGAAAAGGCTAGGCAGATGATGATGACATAGATTAGAATGCTCTTAATTTTTTTTTTTTAATAAAACGTTGCCTTACTGCTCCACACATATTTGTTCCGTGCGGGAATCGAACCTGCGACACGCAGCGCAGCAGTCAATCGCTTAACCACTGCGCCAACCGTGTCGTCAAAATTATGCGCACCATATAATTTACAGACATAAATATAGAAATTTTACAAAGGGTGACACAATGGGCGGTCTTATCGCTAAGAGCGACCAAAATCAAAAGTTATTTATTAAAATTAGGCTGAGAATCAGCACTTTTCGAACGTCAAATTTACAAAAGACAGTCCCCCAAAAACGCCCGCCCTTCACCATTTCCTAGTGCTATCGCTGGGAAGAAGAAGTGGCGCAACAAACTCCCCAGCAGCACAGTTGTCTGTTCAGTTAGAAAATGCTTGATTGTATACAATAATAGATATGTTTAGTAATTAACATCACACAACAACAACAAGACACAGAACATTAAATTAAATTGTTTGCCATATATCAGCTAGCCACGCCAATACAGCAACAAATATAATAAAAACTATATGTACCCAAGCTAAAAAATAATTAATTAAAATTAAGATCTTTTATAGGCTACCTTTGCATGGATTAAAAAGAGGAAGGTGAGACATGGAAGAGCAGGTTTTGTTGTTGTTTATGTTCATTCCCATAAGGCCCCACGGCGACTTTTTGAAGCGACGCAGTAGCGATGTTGTCGCGCGTTCGCATCGATACAGTCGCGATACGGTCGCTAGCTGTTTGCCCTCGCCCACACCACGATTGTCAGTCGCGATTCAAACGAGATACTGTCGCGCTTCTGTCGACCTGTCCGTGTTGCACTGATGCTCGGTTCTCCATTCACGCGCCACCTCCGTTCTCTCCCCGATGTCGTCCGACACGGTCGCGCGTTTGTATCGGTACAGTCGCGATGCTGTAGCGCGTTGCAAATGCGACTAACGCGTGTTAGCCGCAATGCGACAGCATCGCTACAAAAAGTCGCCGTGAGCTAGGGGCATAAGAAGTAGGCAGTGGTGGACACCCATATACGACGCTTATTAGATATTTTCTCATGTTCACTGAGCGAGTTCGCAAAGGTTACGTTACACGTGATATGTTTGTGAGTGTAAATCTTATGTTGTAAATGATTCTATTAATCTTCTTCATTACATTTTGTTTATTTTTACAAGTATTATTGTTTTTGGTGTATAAATTGCGCTGTACAACGCCTTGGAATTAAATTCTGTAATGTTGTGCATGAATCTTAAATAAATAAATAAAAAATATATCCAGCAGTTCTGTTACACGCAAACATGATTTTGCAGATGTAATGAATGTATCAAAGTATCTTACCTAATAACAGAGGCTGTTTTTCCCCAGTAGTGGGCAAAACGTAGTCGTTCGCCGATAGGGACACGAACAGCGCGAAGGGTACCACCCATAGGCACAACGTGAAGTATGCTAACACCTGCAATTTTAATAATAGGTAAACTGTATTTTATTTTCACTCACTCACTCTCGTGTTTCAGAAACTCCTTTTACGCAAGTTTCATAAACTGCTATTATACAGGGTGAAACGTTGCAAGCCTGGATGCTACCAATTTTTACTAAAAGGAAACATATTTTTTAACAGAGTTCAAAAAAGGAAAGTTCTATGTTTGTCTGTATGTATTTTATAAGTATGTTCACGATTGATTTTGTATTTTTTTAAAGCCGTTTGCGGTTTGCCTGATTCGGGTATATATTTCTATGACACCATTTGAAAGGATCAACCTTAACCCGTTGAATGTCGTAATTACAGACACAATAGGCTAGATGCCTAAATAATCTAATTAGTCCGTCAGTTAGATTATCAAAAAATATTGGACCCGTATTTTTTCTTTTGTCAATTATATAAAAAATGATGATCATATCGCCCGTTAAAGTTCCGGGTGACGTCACGCCTTGCTCTAAACTTTTAGCATGGCGTGACGTCACGTCCTCCCACTCCCAAATTTAGACGCGCTTTATCTTTGTCATTTTTTGTTTGATTGACAAAAGAAAAAATACGTGTCCATTATTTTTCGATAATCTAACTGACGGACTAAATATAATAATTATTTTTTTTACCCAGGCATCTACCCTATTAAAAAGCCATTGTGTCTCGCGTGGATCTACGTTCGATGAAGGGTTAAGGAACAAATCTCTCAGAGATACATAGAACCTCAAAATCAGTCTGTGAAAGTTAAAGATATTTTCTGATCTGTCAGATCACATAACATCACGCCAAAACCCCAAAGAGTTGGGCAGAGGTTTACCTATAGTACACCCTTCGCTAGTTATGTTAGTTGTGTCTCATATAATAGCGAGATCATATATTGCCATCAACCGTGCGCAAATCTGGTATCCAGGCTGCTACTGAGAAATTCCTGTTAGAAAAAACCCAATAACTCTTTGCCTGGCCTGGGAATCGTACCCAGGACCTCATGCTAAGCAGTAGCGCTAACGAGCACTACATTCAAATAATTATACTTTTTAATCATCTTGCGGGCCATCGAATTGTAGGGTACGCTTAGGGAAATAAAAACATTAAGTGGAGGATGGTGGCCATCAAGTTGTAGTAAGTAGTCTGTGGCTCCAGAAACATTGCAATCACAGTTACCAATAACCAAGTCTAATATTCTCCCACTTTGATTCCGTATGGTATTAAATTGATGAGCGTTGAGGTACGACAAAAACGCACTCATGTAATCACAAACGGGGGAGTTGCCACTACAAATATGAGCAGATAGTGAAGTACTATCTGTACTTGCGATCCCGTCGATTTCTGGCAGGTTAAAGTCTCCTACCACATAGAAATTATCAATGTTTGTGTCGCCAAGCAGTGATTGCAGAAGTTCAAAATATTCAGCATAAGCAAATTCTGGCGTTTTTGGTGGTATATATACTGCAGCATTTCTGGCGAATATGTCGCGAATGCAGATTAGACCAATGAAGGCAGTCGAATCAGTGATCATCAGAGATCGAAATTAGGTAGAGTTATTTATTTACTTCCATCGAAATGTTGATATTAATATGGATCTTCCCGGGATTTCTAATAGACAATCCCGTGTGGCCATTTCGTTAAGCGGGGAGTGTTGCACAAGCTATGTTGTGCGAACTACGAATGTGGCAACAACACGCGTGTGCGCATTGGAATTTTGCAACTTCGGACATCCGATGTCGTTGATGTAAATTTGGCAACGTCGCGCGTGCGGTGGTTTAAATTGTGTAAAAGTAAATAACTTTTTTATTTAATAAACCACGGGATTTTTATGCTCTTTAAAATTAATGTCGGGATTTGAGGCATATACACTTTATTCTTTCGCTGTATGAAATCAGTGTAAGTACATAAATAACTCCACCTAATTCCGACCTCTGGTGATCATTAAATAAACGAAGTACAGTTACAAAATACCAACAAACCTCTGAGAAATTATAGAACACGCTGCCAAAGAACTTGAAAGCTAAGTAATGATGCAGCACCAGCGTCAGGATAGCAGTTATAAAGGTGATGCTGGTGACCCTGACCACTGGGAAGTCTCGGAGCAGCAGAGCATGCAGCGCCTGCTGTACGAGGCCCAGTGCATTCAGGTGTAAAGGTATGTCTTCGAAGATTTGAAGCCCTATGTGGATGCAGGCTGTGGTCTGGAAAAGAAGGTGTTCTTCAAACTCAAACTCAATTAATTTATTTCAAATAAACCATTTACAGGCACTTTTGAATTGTCAAAATTAAATAGTCGGTCAGTTAGTCAGAAAGTTGAAGCTAGTTGCCCATTCCAAAACGTAGATCTCTATGGAGAAGAACGGGCAAGAAACTCCAAGGACACTCTTTTGATAAGTTTATGCCTAGCTTTAGGGTAACATGCCGAAGGAAAGCTCACTGCTATATCGCGGGCTGCTTGGGGGTTTAACTCGATGCCTCGCATGTGCGTGCGTGTCTATTAGCATGCATTTGTTTTAAATGGAGGTGACGTCGAGGTCGAGAGATAAACTGCGATCGCGAGGTATTGCAGTGAAGCATCTTCGGCATGTTCCCTTAGTTGGAAGTGTTGATATGCAGTTTTTGTATTACGTCATATTGTAAGATGACGCCTTGATTCTCGAGAGGGGTAGGCAGATGCAGGCGCGGTCCGGGGGGGGTCGTGGGGGTCATGACCCCCCCAAAATCATTCAAGCTGTCGAGAGTCTGCATGATTTACTTGCCTTACTAACTTACTAGCTGCCCCCAAAATCTTGGGCTGCGACCGCGCCTGGGCAGAGGTCTGTGGCGGCATCTACATCGCCACATGCGAATCGCATCACGAATGCGCATCATACTGACGTAGCGCAAAATCCTGCATCCCGCGAGCAGAGTTTAGCGCGCGACTAGCATAGTCTATACAACGACGTCCCGACATCAATCGTCGGGCAGTAGATCACCAGACAACACCCGTCTGGTCGGAGGATGAGGGAACATTACACTTTGTTTCTCATACCGCTATAGGTCTATTGTGACCCATATTACGAAAGGATTAATTATTGTTTAAAGTTCCATGTAATTCCACGGCTACATTCTCGCGATAAAGTGGACTACACTTCGGGCGCTCTGTTTTACAGCGAGACGTCGAGCGATGTTCAACAGCGAGCGCGCGAAGTTTAGTTAGTAGTACATTAGGCAGTTTTTCCATGCAGCTATGCTGCGAGGATGTGAAAGTTAAGCTACGAAACTGTGCGACGGTTCCAACTATGTAGCGGAGCGAGTAAGATGTGCTATGAAGATGAGCTGCCGCGAGGTAGCTGTGCCAGGATCAATAGTAGGGAAGGCACGACGGGGAGTACTCGGCTCTGCACATAGCTACACCATTCGCGCATCTATAGCACGCATCCTTCCATATAAAAAATATAGCTTAGTTGAACCCGTTTCCACCAGTGCTATGCTATGTGGACCAATGAATATGATTGGTGGATATCAAACGCATCCATAGCAACGTAGCATAGCACATCTCTGGTGGAAAAGCAGCCTTAGAGTAGAAAAAAAATCATCCTTCAGGTATGGTAAATTTTTAGGGTACCCAGGGTAAAAACGGGACCTTATTACTAGTGTCCGACCGAAAGTTCGGTTTCGGTTTCGGTTTCGGCCGAGTTTCGGCCAAAAATCAAGTTTCGGTGGCAGTTTCGGTTTCGGCCAAAATTGGCCGAAACTTTTGCCGAAACCGAAACAGTAACAATTAGTGATTTGATTTATTGATAACTGATAAACATTTTGCTATGAGAACTTAATTTGAAAAAATAATAAAAATATTATTAATATTTTTTTATATCTTCTATATATATAAAATTCAAAGTCCTGACTGACTGACTGAGACATCAACGCACAGCCTAAACCGCTGGTCCTAGAGATATGAAATTTGGAGGGTGTATTCTTCGTAAAGAGTAGGTATCCACTAAGAAGGGGTTTTTCAAAATTCCACTCCTAAGAGGGTGAAATGGGGGGATTTTGTTTGTATGAAAAATCTTATTACTTGTAACTTGGCACGAATACTTATCTAAGTAAATTATGAAGTTGGGCATTCTTTGTTTTTATAAACTACCCCCTAAAAGGGGATCGGGGGGTTTCAAAATTTGTATGGAAGAATTTTAGCGCGTGGTCCGATTTAATCGAAACTCAGTATTTATACCTAAAATTGAAAGGAAAGATTAATGTGTATCAGGGTTTTTCTAAAATTTACCCCTGACGGCCTGAAAAGGGGTAGTCAATTTTACAGGGGAGGATTTTACAGCGTGGCTTGATTAACTCGAAAATTGGTATAAATAATCTTTGAGTCAAGTTATGAACACACCCCCTGATGATTTTTCAAAATTCCACTCCTGTGGGGGTGAAAAGCGGGGATACAGTTTATATGAAAAATCTTATTCGTTAGGTTAATAATCTTGAAAATTGGCATGAATACTGGCCTAAGTAAGCAATAAAGTTTATCATTATTAGTTTTTCAAAACTACCCCTCAAAGGGGATATAGGGGTGTTAAAGTTTGTGTGGAAGAATTTGAACGCGCAGTCCGATTAACTCGAAACTCAGTGTAGGTACTGTGTGTGTACTTAAGACTAAAAATAAATAACAACACGTATAAGGGTTTTTTGAAAATGTACCTCTAACGGGGTGAAAAGGGGTAGTTAATTTTACAGGGGAGGATTATAATAAGTGGCTTGATTAATTATAAAATTGGTGTAAATAATCTTTGAGTCAAGTTATGATTTTTTTTAAATTCCACCCCTGTGGGGGTGAAAAGCGGGGATACAGTTTATATGAAAAATCTTATTCGTTGGGTTAATAATCTTGAAAATTGGCATGAATACTCGCCTAAGTAAGCAATAAAGTTTATCATTATTAGTTTTTCAAAACTACCACTCAAAGGGGGATATAGGGGTGTTGAAGTTTGTGTGGAAGAAATTGAATGCGCGGTCTGATTAACTCGAAACTCAGTATTGATACTTTCGACAGAAAATAATTAATAATAAGTACGTAAAGTTGTCGAAAATTGACCCCTGACGGGGCAAAAAGGGGTAATTCGGTTTTTAGGGGAGGATTTGAACTTGAAACTGTATGTTACATTTTCACGCCTAAGCCACTGAACTTCTGATTTGGCAAAGCGATAGATGGCATCCTGGGGAAGCACATACTTTTTATCCTGGTAGCACGTTCCCGTGGGATTCCGACATTCACGCGGGCGAAGCCGCGGGCAGAAGCTAGTATTAAATAAATGATTACAACAAAATTAATATACCTACTGTGTTTCCATTTCATGTCCTAATTAATGCAGAATAATGGGTAAAATGCACCAAATTTCAGTATTTTAAGGAATTTAATACTTAACCACGTGAGTTTCGGTTTCGGTTTCGGTTTCGGCCGAAACTGAAGCCACGGCCGAATATTCGGTTTCGGTTTCGGTTTCGGCCGGAAAACCAGTTTCGGTCGGACTCTACTTATTACTAAGACTTCGCTGTCTATCCGTCCGTCTATCTGTCACTAGGCTGTATCTCAAGAACCGCCATAGCTAGACAGTTGAAATTTTCATAAATTATGTGTTACTGTTGCCGCTATAACAACAAATACCTACTAAAAACAAAATAAAATAAATATTTAAGGGGGGTTCCCATACATCAAACGCGATTTTTTTGCCCTTTTTTGCTCGATATCAATAATGGCAACAGGTACGCACTTGAAATATTCACAAAATACTCACTTGTATTTTTACTTTAATAATAAAATTAAAATAAAATAAATATTTAAGGGACAATTTTTGGGGATTTCCCATACAAGAGACATAATTTTTATAGATAATGGTACGGAACCCTTCGTGCGCGAGTCCGACTAGCACTTGGCCGGTTTTTTAGTGTACAAACATCAAAAATAAAAGGCTAAGCTGGGCTACTGGGCTTCATCTCTTCGTCTTCATCTTAAATTAGGAAATATTGAAACTGATGTTGTACTTACAATCACTGTCCATGTGATAATATATTTGGCCATTACGGTGTATTCTTCAACTAGTTCTGCTAGATAATATAAACCAGCAGCTGAAAACATGAATACATAGCATAATATAAAACTAAATAGCTTTTTGTGTCTGTTTGTGTGACCGCTTACAACTACGACATAATCAGCCTATAACATTCCCACTGCTGGGACACAGGCCTCCTACCTGTGAGAGGGAGTGGGCTGTAATCCACCATGAGGGCCCAGAGCAGGTTGGTATATGTCACATATTTTCTAAACTACACAATGAATATTGATGCCGTGTTCAACATCATTTGTCATTTTTTTCCAGGAATGATATGAAAGAGAAGGGAGTGAATGATAGCGTGACGGTTGGTTTTGCCACAGAAATCTACATCACATCAGTACATTGCACCCGTGTGAAGCGGGGGTGGGCTTGCTTCGTACAGCTTTTATTTTTTTATTATTTCTGTAATTACAGCATTTAACTAATTACAGGCACTTTTGAATAAATTGTCAAGGGGTCAGCCAGTCACAAATGAAGCTATTTGCACATTCCAAAGTGTAGTAGGTACCTATGGAGAAGAACGGGCAAAAAACTCCATCACTTGTTGACGCTCTATATTGCATTTTGCTATATTTAAGATACCTAGGGTAGATATCTTAATCATTTGTTAACATTTTAAACCATCCCCTGTATATCTACTGTTTTTTTTTTTAATTTAATTAATTCAAACATTATTACTGATTCATCAAAGCTAGAAATAACTCTAGTCTATTAGGAACTATTTTATAAATAATTAATTTCGTTCTGCCAATTTTTTTTTTCTGGATGCTTGCCAGAATTGCCCTTCTGCTGCAGGGTATGCCTTTAAGAGAATGTACTGGCAGTTATTTCTTTAATTATATGCTCCACGATAAATTTAGAAATGTTGTAATATTAAGTATCGGTCAAGGGCCATTTAGAATTAATCAGGAATGATAAGGCGAAATTTTAATATGCAATTTTTTCGTAAAAGAAAATGTAAATTAAAGAGGTGTTTTGTTACTTTGTTTTAACATTTGGACCATTAACTAGTGCATGCATCATCTCTTTTATATGTTAGCTACAGAAAAGACAAACTATTAAGGCCCTAGGCTAACTTTTTAACAAATAATTTGTATTTTTTTTAAAACACTAATTTAATTGCATTTTTTACTTAAAAATGTATGTATGGCTTACCAATGGCCAGTGTGACGAATGTAGCCTGAACGGCTAGTGATAAAATACTTATAATGTAAAGAAAAAACATGTTTTTTAATTATATTTCGCCTTTGTTTTGAATTTTCTGAACCAATTTTGAGGTTATACGCGTTGTCATTACAATGTCAAATGTAAGTAATGTCAATGTCATTGTCAAAAGGTGTTGTCATCGTAGGATTTATATTTCTGCGTAATGAAGTATCTTTTAACGGAATAGTAGAATACCTTGTTACATAATAGTAAATGTTACTTTTATGTTTATCAAAATCTAATAAATAAAAATAATCTAATCTATATTAAATTATTTTTATATGTTAGCAAAAAGTAGTAGAAAAGAAAACCCAAGTTTATTTGCAAATAACTGATTTTAATGCAATAAATACGATATATCATAAAATTAATCTTAAAACTAGATAAATTAACGTTTTTTCAGTCTAAGCAACATGGACTAGAGTCTCCGCGTACAAATCGCCATGTTCGTTCTCAGCTTTGCAGCCATAGTACCCTGTGTCTCCTTTCTTCGCGTTCTTGATGGTCAAGACGCCATCTTTGTATGTGGCTCTGTCACCAAGAGCCTTGGAGTTGTATGTCCAAGAAACCTTGGGTTCAGGCAGGCCTGTAACTTGGCAGGGTATCGAGACATTTTCACCTTCCTTCACGTTGACTTGCTTTTCTGATTTCTTGGAGAGTTTTGGCGCACCTGTAAAATGGATAAAATATCAGTAAAGTGGAAAACAGTTACGCATTTAAGCTGAAAACATCAGTAAATAATTTTTGTTGTATCACTCAAGACCATAGGTATTCAGTTTTAAAATAGGTGCATGGAAAGGCCCTACCACAGGTGCACAGATGGCCTGTGTCCTACAGGTAGTACCATAACTTTAAGCCATACCTATTGTAACCACCTGTTAGCATTATGGGAACGCAAATAAAGATATGAATATTAATATTTTTTCATTCCTAAAATCGCAGTTGAAAATGTTAGATACTCACTGACTACAGTCAACTTCATGGTATGAGTCTGTTTCTGTCCGACTCCATTGTCGACCACGCACTTGTACTCTCCCTGGTCTTCCGGTAGCGTCTCCTTGATGAGCAGTCTCTTGCCACTGGTGCGGTTGTGGGACGTAACCCTGTCTCCTGGCTTGCCATCAGTATTCTTGCCGTCTTTGAACCAGTCCGGGAAACCTAGGGGACTGTGGAAGTAAATAGATAATTGTTATAGATGTGTTGGCTTTGGTTAAATTTGCTTTGAATGAGAGTAAACAATAGGGGAGGTATATCAAAGACATAGTCAAAGATCTTTATTGTGAGACAGTGGTTACAGATTTATTGGATAAATGACTGGTTCGGGAGCCTTTTGAATTAACTAAATTACTGTCACCATCATTTAGTTCGAAAGGTTTTTGAGCCTTGCGATCGCGTCGTATGTCGAATGCGTAATAGACTATCCCTGTTCTACTAAGTAATCGAGACTCATACTTTTTACATACGAGTCTTGGTTTTGTCTATAATATATTTTGACATCATTCAAAATTGACAGCTATCAAAATATAACAAGTAAACATTGTAATCGCGAAAAACCCGAGCACTAATAATAAATACTGAATGCTTGAAGTAATTAAGTTGGTGCCAATTAAAAGAACATAAATAATGGCATAACACTTTACTGACATACTTGGAAAGGTATAAAAAAGTCGTTAAACGAAGTCTTTACATAATTTTGTTGCCGCAAGATTATAAACAACACTTTTCTTAATTTTAGCCATACTTGGAAGAAATATGTAGTGTTCCACGTAAAATTACAAGATGTCCGTTAATTTTAATCTCAAATATCCCGGTGCTGCCACACGCAAAAGCTAAATGGCTCATGGTACTCCTTTTGTTAGGTTAATTTCAAGTATATTACAGTTAGCTACTATTATGATGTATATCGTTGTAATTATTGCTGTTTTAAATATTATAATAGCAACATTTAATTCTGATGTTGAAAATAACTATTATTAGTAATATACAGACTATACTTGTTTTAGTATTTTGCATTCTTTAGCCACACGCTTGACCCGCGGGGATCGAACCTAGCTTAGCGACCTGGCGACCACAATATTAACGAGCTATTTCCATATTATATGTCAGTTAAACTATCATACAGACACTAGCATTCATGGTTGAACTGGAAACCGATCCCAACATGGTTGGGAAAGGCGAGGCACCATGATGATGAGACATAGCCAACAGTGCTGCCACACTTTTGGCAACAAGTAGGAAAAATATCAAAAAAGAACTTACGTTCCACCATAGATGCAGTAGATCATGGTAACATCACCAGCCTTCGCCATCATATCATTGCTCACGTACTGGGGCACCAGTTCCCCGTTACTCGGGGTCTTATCCTGAACCAGAGTCTTCAAGAAATGCTCAGCAAGCACCACATCTTCAGCAACAGCAGGAGTTTGGGCGAAGCAGACATATTTGAAGCTCGGACTGACATCTGCTTCAGTCACATTCGAGAACCAAAGGGTACCGTCAGGAGATAAAGTGATTCTACGGCTAAGGAAGGGCTCAATGATGGTGGGATCAGAACGGAGTTGAGTCTTCCAAACTATCTGAGGTTTGGGGTAAGATTCTGGGATGGGACAGTCCAGTTTGAAGGGTTTTCCTTCCACGGGAGTATGCTCCTGGGTTGTCACTTTTGGGACGTTGATGAAGGCCTTTTTCAGGCTGATTATGCGAGTGCTGGCAGTTCCTGCTGGGGTCTCGACAAAGCATTGGTATTTGCCCTCGTCCTGCGGTTGGGGGTTGAAGAACATGATGCTACCCTCTCCAGGGCGCTGGGCAATGTGCCCGGTTTTCTCCCAGTCGAAAGGCTGGCCGTTCTTGTGCCAGGAGTATCTGAAAGAATAGACAGAGGAATTTAAACTAATTCTGTAACACGTAGCGTCACGCCAGTTTTCTCCGAAGGGATAAGCAGGGGCGTAGAGGCCGGTAAAGGATACGTTGTAAGTTGATATATTACTTAAGTCTTTTACCATTAACAGGGTGTAAATCCAGACGTCGTACTGATTACCAAATCCCAATAACAAAACAATATCATTGAGCCCTGGTACCTGTATCACACCAACGCCGGTACCTGGTACCGGTTCGCAAAAATACCGGTATTTAAAGCCCAGCGGGGTAGTTGCGTAACACAATATCAGTAGCAACGACTCATTTTGACAGTTCAACAACATTCATTGCGTTATTTACGATGTTGAGCAGACAAATTTTTCGAAGATATGAAGCAATGTATTAGCATTTAGCAATATCCTTCAAAATGATTCAGATTGAGATTGATGTGTGTTACGAAATTAGGGTAGTTGCTGGTCGTAACGTGGGGACTTGGACGTTCGTTAGTTCTTGTAGAACGAAATTGATTTTAAGTTATTTTCCTTTAACAATAAAAAGTATCATAAATTAAGTAGGTAGGTATTAGGTTTTCCTCACAATTTAATTATTGTGGTTTTTCACGTCACACGGAAGTTTTTTATAAGGAAAACTTTTACAGTTTCCTTAATAATGATTCAGTCTACCTACGATCGGTAAAACACCTGAGTATAGAAGGAAACAATAAGATTGTTATTGTTTTGTGTTTAGTTTGTTTTTCCTATGATATGACAACATCACCCTACATACCTAGTATCTATTCCGCGAAAGCCATAGGTTCTCAACGTGGGCAATAACGCCCGCTCCTGGGCGTTATTGCCTTTCAGGAGAGCAGTAGAAGGCCCAGAGAAAATTATACACAGTGTGCCGGGCGATATAGGTACAGACGCGAGCACATCAAGCTACTACAATCTGTCAAATTTCTTTAATAGATTTTCAACTTTATCGCCAAAGCAAAGGTTCAAGGTTGAATGGGAAAAGTTGACAGTTTTCGGCCAGATGTTCAGACCATGGAAAATAAGCATTTTTCATTAGGGAAACATTAATTAATTCTTATTTTTTGTTAATTTTCATACAAACTAAATACTTTGACGTAAATCACCCGATATGCATGCCTCTTTATCTCTTTATCCGAAGCATTTGATAGATTTATCATTTTAATTGCACTAAGCGGCAACATAGGCCAAATTAAGACTCTTTCTTACAGCATAGCTCAATTAAATTTCAATAAGGGCTGATTTTTCAATCGACAGATAATTTTTGTTCGTGGAATAAAATTGACGTCTGACAGTTTTTGTATGGTAGAACTGTCAAAAGATGAAAATTATTCCTCCGATACACGTACACACGGCTACACATCAAGCTACTATAATCTGTCAAATTTATTTAAATAGATTTTCAACTTTATCCCTAACTTATTAAGGTTCAGGGTTGATTGGGAAAAGACAGTTTCGGGTATCTTGACCCAGCACATCAAGTTACTACAATCTGTCAAATTTCTTTAATAGATTTTCAACTTTATCGCTCAAGGATTAAGGTTCAAGGTTGATTGGATAATTTTGACAGTTTCGGGTAGCTTGACCTGCTGGAGTCTGTACATAGAAAATTAAAATAACTGACGAACATTTTCTCAGCTCACACTTCGAGTAACTAACTAGCAGCGGTCGCTTAGCCCCACAAATTTCCTCAAATCATTTTTTTTTCGTTTTATTATCTTCTATACTTATAATAAATCTGTAGAGAGGTCAATTCTGTACATGAAATATATTTCCAAAATAGCTATCAGGGGGTGATTAGGGATCGATACTGATGCCAAAAATGCAATCAGTAAAATTTTTGTCTGTCTGTCTGTCTGTCTGTCTGTCTGTCTGTCTGTCTGTCTGTATAACCGTTATAGAAACAAAAACTACTCGACGGATTTTAATGAAACTTGGTACAATTATTTTTCATACTCCTGAGCTGGTTATAGTATACTTTTCATCACGCTACAATCAATAGGAGCAGAGCAGTGAAGGGAAATGTTGGGAAAACGGGAGAAGTTACTCCATTTTTTACGCTTCCGTCGCGTGTGCAACCTTAATGGTTAAAGCTACACAGAAATCATGTATGACGGAAATGTTCTCCTTAAAATTATATAAAAAATATCCCACGACAGCATATGTCTATCTTTTATGGTTGACTCACAATAACACGTGTAACTCCCGATAGCTTAGCAGTTCGAAGCTTTCTGATTATATTTGTCTACTCTTACATTTATAACACTATCAGTCATTCTTAATTAAAAAAGAAGTTAACATTATTAACTATTCCATAAAAAAGAATCATAGAAATCGGTATAGAAACACCAAAGTTATACATGAAATACGCTAATAATAAGCCATCGCGCGTGAATACTGAATCACGCTCGACGCGTCTCGCGCCTCGCGGCCGAAGGTATAAAAAGGCGGGGCGTCCGAGCGCGAGCTACCAATTCGATCCAGCCTGTCCCTTTGCTGCCCTCTCCCAGCGACGACCTAAGCCGAGGTCCGTACCCCACAGGGGGTGCCCTTAGCGTGCAGTCGCTTAACTCTATTTAGTTTTAAGCCCTGGCTGGAGGCTTTAAGTTTACTTAAGGCATCCACAGGATAGTCCGGTTAAGTAGTTACGACCTATCAAGGTCAACTACGAGATGCCATACATGAGCGCGAGCTTCATACAATTTTTGCCTGTTGATGCGAATAGACGTTCAGAGCGTTCGACCTTATTGACATACACCGTGCAGACAATACTATCAGCGCGACTTTTATAATCTTCTTCTTTAGTCTTTGATAATTTATTTTTAGATTCCTTTTGTTATCTATCTATATTTATAAAATTCAAAGTCCTGACTGACTGACTGACTGAGACATCAACGCACAGCCTAAACCGCTGGTTCTAGAGACATGAAATTTGGAGGGTGTATTCTTCGTGAAGAGTAGGTGTCCAATAAGAAAGAGTTTTTCGAAATTCCACCCCTAAGAGGGTGAAATGGGGGGATTTTGTTTGTATGAAAAATCTTATTCCTTGAGTTAATAAACTTGAAACTTGGCACGAATACTCATCTAAGTAAATTATAAAGTTGGGCAATTTTTGTTTTTATAAACTACCCCCTAAAAGGGGATTGGGGGGTTTCAAAGTTTGTATGGAAGAATTTTAGCGCGCGGTCCGATTTAATCGAAAATCAGTATTTATACCTAAAATTGAAAGGAAAGAATAATGTGTATCAGGGTTTTTCGAAAATCTACCCCTGACGGCCTGAAAAGGGGTAGTCAATTTACAGGGGACGATTTTACAGCGTGGCTTGATTAACTCGAAATTTGGTATAAATAATCTTTGAGTCAAGTTATGAAAACATCCAAAATGATTTTTCAAAATTCCACCCCTGTGGGGGTGAAAAGCGGGAATACAGTTTATATGAAAAATCTTATTCGTTAGGTTAATAATCTTGGAAATTGGCATGAATACTCGCCTAAGTAAGCAATAAAGTTTATCACTATTACTTTTTCAAAACTACCCCTCAAAGGGGATATAGGGGTGTTAAAGTTTGTGTGGAAGAATTTGAACGCGCGGTCCGATTAACTCGAAACTCAGTGTACTGTGTGTGTACTTAAGACTAAAAATAAATAATAACACGTATGAGGGTTTTTCGAAAATCTACCCCTAACGGGGTGAAAAGGGGTAGTTAATTTTACAGGGGAGGATTATAATAAGTAATAAAATTGGTATAAATAATCTTTGAGTCAAGTTATGAATTTTTATGATTCTTTTTAAATTCCACCCCTGTGGGGGTGAAAAGCGGGGATACAGTTTATGTGAAATATCTTATTAATTTAGTTAATAAACTTGAAACTTGGCAACAATACTTGCCTAAGTAAGTAATAAAGTTTATCATTATAAGTTTTTCAAACTACCCCTCAAAGGGGGATACAGGGGTGTTGAAGTTTGTGTGGAAGAAATTGAATGCGCGGTCCGATTATCTCGAAACTCAGTATTGATACTTTCAACAGAAAATAATTAATAATAAGTATGTAGAGTTGTCGAAAATTGACCCCTGACGGGGCAAAAAGGGGTAATTCGGTTTTTAGGGGAGGATTTGAACTTGAAACTGTATGTTACCTACATTTTCACGCCTAAACCACTGAACTTCTGATTTGGCAAAGAGATAGATGGCATCCTGGGGAAGCACATACTTTTTATCCTGGTAGCACGTTCCCGTGGGATAACTTCCGACATCCACGCGGGCGAAGCCGCGGGCAGAAGCTAGTGTATAAATATCGATACTCATAACGTCTGTCGAGTTTCGCTAGCTAATTTAATTTGGCCCTGTAAACCAAAAACAAACCATCATCGTCAAAACATGGCGCCGTCACGGCATCCAGAATCAGTTCAAAACAGTCTCATTTGCCTGAAATATCTCCACTTACTTGACATCTTTCTCCCGACCTTCAGTGGCACACTCTAGGAAAACTGTGGAATAGTTGTCGGCCTTGAACAGCACTTCAGCCTTCTGATCCTTCAACACTGGCAAGTTGGAGGGCTTTGCGGGTTCCGCCTTCTCGACGGGATGGGATGCACCTGAGGGAAGGACAAAAAATTAGACAATTTGATAGAGATAGCAATGTGTGATTAACCGACTTCAAAAAATGAAGAGGTTATAGCATTTCACAAGATTGTGATTAAAAGTGTGTTACGCGATTAGAGTGCTGGTTAGCTTCGGCGCTTTTAAATAACTGTAGGCCATTTAATTTAAATACACTTAAAATTTGATCTGTGCGGGAATCGAATCCGCGCGACTCGTATCACAGCAATCGAGACGAAAAAGTTAAAAATTGAGTAATTGCCAAGCGGTTGGTTGACTCTTCGCGTCACCAGAGGGCTAGCTTATTTTTTGCCAAAGAATAAGCATTGCCATATAACGTGGCAATGCTGCCAGCATTTTGGGCACTTTTCCTGTCCGTGTGACAGTGATGCGGACGAATTTTTTGTTGCTGATTATTTGTATATATTACTTGTACTTACATATTTTATTGTTATTATTATTTTAAGACGGTTAGCTTTTAAATTATATAAATATTTTAATAAGGTAACTAAGGAGACGTAAGGTACTTACATAAAACTAGGCATGCTGCCAACACCAAGAAAGTAGTCTTCAAAACGCGAGCCATGATTTCTGAAAATAAACAATATTATTAGGTAATTAAACACTTTTTTTTACAATACCTACTTAGAGAGAGGCAAGGAGGGGAGAGGGGGAGTAAGATGTTTTTTTTTGTGTACAGACGTCAGCACATCAAGCTACTCCAATCTGTCAAATTTCTTTAATAGATTTTCAACTTTATCGCTAAAGCATTAAGGTTCATGGTTGATTGGGAAAATATGACAGTTTCGGGTAGCTTGACCTGCTGGCGTCTGTAGGTACTACGTATTTCGAACTTTTCTCTAAGATGAAGATTTTTCTTTGTTTTAGGACAATGATAAATAAATAAAATAATCAAAATCAAGATAAAATAAATCGATCAGTGCGATTCTGTAACCATCTCACCGTGAAAACTTTGAGCGTGGAGTGAGCTGTCATTCCAACTAATGCTAGGGATTGACACTATTGACAGCTCACTCTAAGCTCATCTTCACCTAAGTTTTCACGGTGAGCTTTTTCAGAATCGATCGGCTGGATCCGGACAGGGTGCGTGTCGCTATGAGGTTCCTCTCTCAGGAGTCCTGACCACGGGTAGCTTTCGTAATACCGGTGGGCTAAGTAATATTATAAAGAGAAAACATTTGATTTTTTGTATGTTTGTTAGAGCTCTTTCACGCTAAAACGGCTGATATGATTTGGATAAAATTTGGCACATGGGTACACCATAACCTGAATTAGGACATAGGATGCTTTTGTCTCGATACTCCCACGGGATCGAGACTTATGTGGGTGAAACCGCGGGGCGGAGCTATAATGATTAAACTCAAAAAATACTTGGGCGATTTTAAAAATAATTTCTCCTATAGAAAGCTACATTATCAGCAAGTAACATGGGCTGTATTTTTTTTTATTTGGTGGTGTTTTACGACTTCCACACGAACGAAGTCACGGGCAGACGCTTTTTTTTTAATATTTGGATATGTAAAATTAATTATAAGTATTATTATTTTTTTAAATATTTATTACTTACACTTAAATAATTTGTACTTATATTATTGTTTTTCATATATTTTTTTTAAATATCATTATTTTAAATGTTAGCTTATATAATGTAAATATTATCTGGATTAAGTATTTTTATTTTTGAAAATGTAAAATTGAAACTTTCGATTAAAAATATATTTATTATAAATAATTATATTATAATAGTATTAAAGACGTGTTTAATTGAAATAAAGGAAATAAAATAAAAAGATGATCTATCCCATTGTACGTACCTCTTTCGCAGAACGTTGTCTCGAACTGCACTACTGAATGCAAAGCGCTGTGCCAGTTTATATATCAGACAAAAATGATTCAGTTATTTAACCATACAACTTTTTGATCAGAAGATCCACTTTGCATAATATCTTTTAACGTATTTGATCTGGGTATGTTTCAAGGTTTTAAATAATTATTTATCTTGAATATTCTTAATTTATGTTGAGGAAATGACCTCCTTTGATCAGCTTTCTATGATTTATAAAATCATCGGCATCCATATCAAAAACTAATTTTCATAATTTAAACCCAAAGACAGGCACTTTTAAATAGTCAATGAGTCGGGGAAAAAAGAACACAATTAACTGCCTTCATGAGCTCCAAAAATAATTATGAATAATAATGTGAAATTGCTTTTGATTATTTTTATCATCGTGCATGAAAATTCAATTGTTATAACAATTGCAGGTCAACTCAGAATTGGATATGCTTTGGTCAAGGGCAATCAATCACACAACATAAAATCACGGTTCTATTCTGGTTATTTTTAAGTCCTATTATCCTTAGCATCATGCTGAGATAGGAGCCTTTTGGCCTCGTATTGGACTTTCTGCAGTGCGATTCTGTAACCATCTCACCGTGAAAACTAGTGGGTGAAGTGAGCGTGGAGTGAGCTGTCATTCCAACTAATGCTAAGGATTGACACTATTGACAGCTCACTCTAAGCTCACTTCACCTAACTTTTCTCGGTGAGATTTTTACAGAATCGATCGGCTGTAACCATCTCACCGTGAAAACTTAAGTGAAGTGTTTCCTTTTGTTACTTTTTTATATACTTACTACTTAATTTGTTTTATTTTTATTTTTAACTGTGTTTTGATCCTGTACAAGTCGCAATAAATACTTTTTCTTTCTTTCTTTCTTTCTTAGGCCCTGTCTAAAAGCACACACACACGCACACGGGCGTTGCCAATGCGTTGCGTCGTTGCAGCGCAGTGATTTCGACGCCGTGTGTGCCATACGAGCGCTGCGATGACGTCACCGCTCAGGCGCTGCGCCGACGCAACGCATTGGCAACACCCGTGTGGTGTAGCATCGTCCTAAGGCCGCGGCCTTACCAAAAGAGATCGTTGTTGCGTTCATATGTCAATTTTTGTTCGGCGAACTTGAAAATGTCGTGAGAAAAGTTTTGAGTATGAATGTCGATGGCTTATAGGAGAAAACCAAAGATACGATGGATGGACTGTGTGACAGAATAAATCTCGATATTTTTTTCGAGTCGTACCCGTGTGAAACAGCATCCTGATTTTGTAACACACTATCGATCTCAATCTGAACAATCTGCTCAGTGTTTTTGAACCTTTTTCATGGCGTGGCCCCCTTAGTACGGAAAATATTTCGCTCCGCTGCACGCTGCTTCTCACTTGGAATTCAAGTCTGTCACCTTAGGTACCTTTTGGTTAAACAGAAAAATAGAATTCCCAGAAACAACCACTGAAGCTTTGAAGTGTTTGATTCCATTTGGAACTTCCTATAATTTTAAAGAAACGGCGGCCCCATTAAAAAGGCTTGGCGACCCCCTAGGGGTCGCGAGCGACCCACACGTTGAAAAACACTGTGCTAATCCATAGCTTCATAATCATATATTATGTTCGAAAAATGTGTCTGCTTCACAACGTAAATAACGCAATGAATGTTGTTGAACTGTCAAAATTAAATTCATTGCTACTGTTAGTGTGTTACGTAATTACCCCATTATCATTTACCTCGTCTAGTTTAAAAAAATATGATTGACGTGTAAAAGTGTTTGTACAAACTTAATTATAAATAGTTCGCTCGCTCGGGTCGCTTGTTATAAATAGTTGGTTTTCTGTTATTTCTTGTAACGTGGCGTGTTGATGCAAAGTGCGACGCATACTCAGCTGATAGCCTGTGTCATAAGTACCTACAGCGTAGGGACTTTACTGTCACCGGCAGAATTTCAAGTATGCCATCATAATATTTACACAAATGAGGGAATGCCGCGTTGGTCTAGTGGCGGTGACTGTTGAGCGCGGTGTTCTGGATTCGATTCCCAGGTTGGGCAAAGTGCTATTGTGTTTTCCATGGATTTCTTAGTCTTAGCACTAGGAAGTAGTGAGAGGCGGCGTTTTGGAGGACTATCTTTTGTAATTTTGACGTTTGAAAAGTGCTGTTTCTCAGTGTAATTTGAGTAAATGACTTTTGATGTGATTTGACTAGTAACAACCCTGAGTTTGGAAGTTGACGGTGTGATACTCAGGTCCCGGCTGTCGTGTGGTTGTGGCTTGGATCTTTGACAGTCGTTACGGGTCATCAGAAGCCCGAAAGTCTGACAACCAGTCTTACCAAGGGGTATCGTGTTACCGAGTAACTGCGTTGTGGAGGTCTCATAGACAGTCGCTCCATGTAAAATACTGGTATTCGCTGCATCCGGTTAGACTGGAAGCCATCCCCAACATAGTTGGGAAAAGGCTAGACAGATGATGATGAGCCAAATTCTTGAGGTGATAGTTTAATTAACATTACGCTACGACTCTTAGGAGCAGAGCAAAAAGAAAACGTCGGAAAGGACGCTAAGCGAAATGAAGTAATGTTCTATGTTACGGGTTCGGTTTCCGCACTTAGTTCTTCAGGTGGACCATTGTGCGTGGGCCATGGCGGCCGTCGGTGGTTATTCCAACCAGCCCACCTCCCTCCAGAAGCTTATTAGGTCTCCTGGTCTGTCGAGAACGTCTGTGTAGGATCTGGGGGTTTCTGATCTAATCTGGGTGACGCCTGTGCACTCAAAGGTCGTCGCATGCGCGACGGTTTCATCAGCCTCCTCCATTATTTACAAAGTTTCGCTATTTAATGTTATAGAGGTCACCTCCAGAACCGTGGACGGTATTTCAGTGCCTCACAACTAGAGTTACCATTATCTCAGGATTTGTCCTAAGATTTCAGGATTTTTAGGCTGCTAACAGGATTGCGGGCGGATTTTGGAAATATTAGGATTTTTCGATTTAGAATAAAATACAGCAGATTTTCATTTTTTTTTTTAGAAGAAAGAAGAAGCAACTTAAATAGAAGAAACATATTAATTGTTTCTTCTTTGGATATATTCACAAATCAACGTAATTAACAACAACATATTTTTAGAGTTAGAATCAACTTAAATAGGCTGGTTATGCTTTGCATCACTCTTTTAGTCATATCACGGTTCGTATGACGTTACCTTTCAAGATGCATCACATATTTTCGTGCTTAGGGCACAGATGTACGTAAACCCGTCACGCGCAATAGTATGGGGTAAATCGAAGAGGAAAAAAACATTGTAGCAAACGTCTTGGGAATAACAATTAGTGCTTTTATTTACATGAGGTGTATTTTGAATCATAGTTGTCTTTTATTGAATATTTTCCTCAATTTTACTCAGAAATTGACCTTCAAACAACCTATTTATTATGCATAATAATTCATTGCTTATTAAAATTTGGAGGAATTTAGAGCTTTTTTCAAGATTTCAGAGTAATCATTGTAGAATCCTGTTGATTCCGTATTATGTTGAACTAGCTGCGCCCCGTGGTTTCACCCGCATAAGTTTCGATCCCGTGGGTATATTGGGATAAAAATCATATGTGTTAATCCTGGTTGTAAACTATCTGTGTGCCAAATTTCATCCTTATCCGTTCAGTAGTTTTTGCGTGAAAGAGTAACAAACGGCCATCCATCCATACAAACTTTCGCGCTTATACTCGTAATATTAGTAGGAAGTATAGTATTAGTATTAGTGTTGAATTATCACTTCAGGGCGGACGCCTGAGGGAGGACATCGCCGAGGTAGACCACAGCGAAGGTGGGGCGATGATGTGGTAACATTTGCAGGGCCAACAGGTTTGGAACAAACAAGGGTAGGCTCCTTTGCCCAGCAATGGGAAAGAGAGAAAACTTACAGAAAAAAAAACACTTCATTGGCTCACTACCACACCAAGCGCTATCGTGTAGACCCTGCTTCACGTTTTCTGTTTCCCGCTATTCCTCGTGACTGACAGATTTATTTTTTATTGGTTCACCAACAATTGTTTGCACAGGTTGTATGCTAAAAAGTAACATGCAGAAATGTAAATGCAACAGTGCAACAATCACTTTTATAGGTAAACTCCGCATGCTAGAAGTTGTACAATTTTATAATATTAATCTAGATTAAAAAACGAAAAATACTAATATAAAGGACTAAATTAATAATATAACAACTTATGGAACTAATTACATTTAAATATATTCTCTCTCAAACGAGAAAATGAAAAGTAAAACTATTAAGAAAGGTACAGACGCCAAGCACATCAACCTACTACAATCTGTCAAAATTATTTAATAGATTTTCAACTTTATCGTTAAAGCATTAAGGTTCAAGGTTGATTGGGAAAATTTGACAGTTTCGGGTAGCTTGAGCTGCTGGCGTCTGACTGATATTTCAAGCGCAAGGACAATACGCGGGGTCACTGCGCGGCGGTGAGAGTACATACAGCTAAATAAATGAACTCTGCAACTTGAACTAAGAGTGCAAACCTGTCTTGAGTTCAAGGCTTCAGTATTAAGTAGCGGGGGTTACCTGAGAGTTGAGAGTCCTTTTGAGAGTGTTTACTTTGAGAATGGCGCGAGAAATTCGTAATTTCAATGCAGATTTGTTTGCAAATACCTGCTTGGTGTAAGTGTAGGTATGGTGTGATAGTGAATAGCGCCATGAATTGTGGATACCTTGAATACCTGAGTATTTAAAACTTCAAGGTCAAATTAAATTAGCTAGCGAAACTCCGCAGACGTGATGGGTATACAAACACCATAAATCGAAAAAAAAATTATTCCATGAATTTTATTTTTGGAGTCAACGATCGCTGGTAGTATAGGTACAGACGCCAGCACATCAAGTTACTACAATCTGTCAAATTTCTTTAATAGATTTTCAACTTTACCGCTCAAGCATTAAGGTTCAAGGTTGATTGGATAATTTTGACAGTTTCGGGTAGCTTGACCTGCTGGCGTCTGTACAGTTATTTCTTTTTTATCGTGTATGTCGATGCAAATCACGTCTGTGCAGTGTACACAAAAAACTGATTATTTATGCTAATCTTACTATAATATTATAAACTCGAACGTTTGTATGGATGGATGGATGGACGTTAGTTACTCTTTCACGCCAAAACTACTGAATGTTTGGATGTGGTGTGGCACACAAATAGTTTATAACCAGGATCAACATATAGGATACTTTTTATCCCGACATTCCTACGGGATCGAAACTAATGCGGGTGAAACTGCGGGGTGTAGCTAGTAGTATCTAAAAAAGAACGATCGTTGACTCCAAAAAATAAATCTAAATAATTTTTGTTTGTTTTTTTATGACATATTTAATAAGAGGAAGTGGTTTTATTTCGTTTGCAAGATTTGACCAATACTAACTATAAGGTCTTCAATATCGGAAGGCGTATTACGGAACTCAAATGGAGCTGTGCAGGATACTTGGCAAGGCGCAGTAATCACAAGTGGAGTAAGGCCGCGTGTCCATGGCAAGAAAAATCGCCGGGTCTGTGCAAGATTTCGTGTCGTTTCTACACACGACTAGTGTACACTGCGTCGGCGCTGCACAAGACAAAAATCTTGTCTGCGCCAGACAAGATTTGAAAAATGAGAGACACTAGTCGTGTGTAGAAACGACACGAATTCTTGCATAGACCCGGCGATTTTTCTTGCCGTGGACACGCGGCCTAAAGCATTGACAGAGTGTCCAAGGACTGGATCACGAGGTGTCAGTCGTCCGACAGCAAAATGGGCACACGACATTGAAGCCATCGCGGGCAAAACCAGCGGGTACCTAATTGCGTAACACACTATCAGTAGAAATGACTTTCATTTTGACAGTTCAACAACATTCATTATAAATGATAAATGATTTTATTTTTGTAAGTAGGTTTGTACAAACACTTTTACACGTCAATCATATTTTAAAACTAGATGAGGTCGGCGTTTCCTACCTGACTAGTCTGAGAAGAAAGGCCGAAACAAACTCAGAGGTCACAGTCTTTTTTAAAGTCCAGACATAATCTTGGTCAGATCATATGAAGACCATGTAGATCGATGTCTGAGATGGTTTTTTGAGGAAAGAACCACACAGATTGAGAGGACCTGTCCATCCAGTGCACGCATTTGTCAGAAATCGTACAGCTCAACTCAAAACTTAAGGAGCTCGACGATTCGACGAACAATACCAAAGAAAGGACATTTGGGTAGGCCACATTAATTACTCAAACTGCCAGACCATGATAAAAACTAACAGAACAGAGAGAAAAATTAAAAATAATATTTTGCGTTGCTTGCATTGTGTTATTTACGTTAGTTGAGCAGATTTTTCGAACTTAGAGCAATGGATTATCAATATCTTTTAAAATGATTCAGATTGTGATTGATAGTGTGTTACGCAATCAAAGAACAGTGATGACAGAGTGGCGTTCAAGGACTGGAAGACGAGATGACAGTCCTCCGGCTGCGAGAAGGGCAGATGACATTGTTGCCATCGCGGGCAAAACCTGCCGATCGATTCTGTAAAAATCTCACCATGATAAGTTAGGTGAAGTGAGCTTAGAGTGAGCTGTCAATAGTGTCAATCCCTAGTATTAGTTGGAATGACAGCTCACTCCACGCTCACTTCACGTAAGTTTTCACGGTGAGATATATGGTGAATCGCACTGCAGGATTAGGACCACAGGAGCGTGGGCATTGGCACAAGAATAAAGAGGCATATTATGTCCAGCTGTGGGCGAAGTTTGGCTGTGGATGATGAACTAACTAACCAACAAGGCTATAATTCAAATTTTATTTATGTTTCAAATTGACGTTAATTCAAGTTAAGCAAATATCAACTTTATTTTAATGACGATTAAGTTGATTTCAGAGTGACTAGCACACTCTGAAATCAACTTAATTACCATATTGAAAAAGTTATAAAAATGTTTGAAGTTGTAGCGTAAACTGAACTTTATTGTGTAGGAATTAAAGTTATTTTTCCATAAACTCAGATTTGTTTACATTTTTGGCGAATATGTCTTGGCTGCTGATCTGCCTAGCCTTTTCCCAACTATGTTGGGGTTGGCTTCCAGTCTAACCGGAAGCAGCTGAATACCAGTATTTTACATGGAGCGACTGCTGTACATGTCTATCTGACCTCCACAGCCCAGTTACTGGGTAATACGATATACCCCTTGGTTAGACTGGTTGTCAGACATTCAGGCTTCTGACGACCCGTAACGACTAGGTCAAAGATCTACGAATGACAGCCGGGACCAACGGCTTAACGTGCTTTCCGAAGCACGGAGGGGTCTTGGTATGTGAAGATGGTCACCCATCCACGGACCAACCGCGGTAAGCGTAGCTTAACCTGATCCATGGACCCGTGCGCTGTTACTACTTAGCCACAAGCCCCTCTCAAGAAGGCTAATTAAATATAAATGCTTGTAAAAATTGAATAAGTGAAACTATCAATTCGAAAGAGGAAAATACTTGATTAATTTCTAATCAATGGCTAATATTGACGCAAGGATTATCTCAAAACTCTGCACGACCTGTTATTAGATAAACGGTATAATTAAGTTTTAATTGCCATGAGTCCATGACCTCAGTAGAATCTAAGGTTGCCTCTTTTCTTTGGAGGAAACATAAGTTATTTTTAATAATAAAATGCTAGAAAAGTAAAATGTGTGGAGGCGTCTCCACTCTACCTTTGTACAGACGCCAGCGGGTCAAACTACCCAAAACTGTCAAATTTTCCCAATCAACCTTGAACCTTAATGCTTCAGCGATAAAGCTAAAAATCTGTTAAAGAAATTTGACAGATTGTAGTAGCTTGGTGTGCTGGCGTCTGTACTCACGACTAGGCATCAAGCTACGCATTTCCAGTTTTTTAGCTGTGACCACGCATCATACAATCAGAAGTCAGCTTATACTGGAAATGTATAGCTTCATATGTCGTCGTGAGTACCACTAACCAGGGGGTCTACTCCGAAGTGCAAAGTGCGAATGTTCGGATCGGACCGACACATGGCCGACCCGAATATTATTGAAAATGCGAAAAAAGTTCGGGTCGGCTCAGTTGGGTCGGGACCATAGTCAATATTCGAAAGAGTATAGCATAGGAGTGTAGGATCGGGACCGAGCAAACCAAATAGTAACTCCGTAGCAGGAAGCGGCCGAACATTCGGCCGATACTACTTCGGAGTAGACCCCCAGGCCAATATAACAGGGCCTTCACGCTCAGCTCAGCAGTTATGTGGGGTCCTGGGTTCGATCCCCAGGTCAGGCAAAGTGTTATTGGGTATTTTTATTAGTAGTTTCTTAGTAACAGCCCGGAATTTGGAAGTTGGCGGTAAGGTAAGCACGTTAAGCCGTTGGTCCTACGCGCAGGCGCGGTCCGAGCTGGGGGGTCATGACCCCCCCAAAATCATTCAAGCTGTCGAGAGTCCGCTTGATTTACTTGCCTTATTAACTTAAGTTACTAACTTACTAGGTACTTGGTGACCCCCCAAAATTTTGGGCTGCGACCGCGCCAGCCTGCCCGTGGTCTCTCTCCAGTCGTGTCGGATTTACGAGAGTAAGGGAAGAGAGAGTGCACCTGTGTCTGCGCACATACACCTGCATTATAATATCTCCCTCGCCGAAGGCTCGTCTCCGCTGAGATGAAAATACGAAATCTAATCTAAATATTTAGAACTCAAAGGTGACTGACATAGTGATCTATCAACGCACAGCCCAAACCACTGGACGGATCGGGCTGAAATTTGCCATGCAGTAGATGTTATGACGTAGGCATCCGCTAAGAAAGGATTTTGATCAATTCTACCTCCAAGGGGATAAAATAGGGGATGAAAGTTTGTATGAAACTTTGTCAATTTTAAACCGATCGGGCTGTATACTTCTTAACGCGAGTGAAGTCGCGGGCAAAAGCTAGTAAAATATAAAATACGAAATACGGTCTGGAGGACATTATTGTAATATTTTGTAGTGTTAGTTCTCCGATAGTGGCACGGTGGCAACCCTAACCAATCGTGCGGGTTAACATTCGTTATATACGGTACAACTAGTTTACATATTCACGACACTTCATTACCTACGCTTGGGATTCACCGGGACCAGACGACGAGGAAACTGCTGCTTTTTGTAACAATTTTCCTTTTGTTGTGATGATTCTGGCTTTATAGTCCAAGGTCACACCGACAGGGCGGAAAAGACGGTGACATGTCAGTCCAATGTGTAGTGACTCGGAGGTGCGATATTGCTATGAAAAAAATGTTAGGCGTCAAAATTTGTTTTCTTGATTTTCACGTCGCAAGTCGCATTATATTTTCAGATTATATTTTAGTTAGGTAACATTGTAGGTACATTCCTCTGGTAAATACTAGGTAACCATAAAATATCTATTACATTAATTATCAGTATTCACCTATCATTCTAACTGTCAGGGCTGCGGCTCACTTTATTATTATAATTGTTCTTGTTTCATGGAGGTACGCACGGCTACACATCAAGCTACACATAACCAGTATAAGCTGACTTCTGATTGTACGAAAAACCTATACAATGCGAGGTCTGCTAAAACTGGAAATGTATAGCTTGATGTGTAGCCGTGAGTACATTGATTTCATTAAAGTTACGTTCAAATACATTGCTGGTACATTCCTTTCATATATATAACATTCATTTCTGCAACAATACACCCGTCATTCTGACCCACACCAGCCGGTCGATTCTGTAAAAATCTCACCGTGAAAACTCAAGTGAAGTGAACTTGATGTGAGTTGTCAGTAGTGTCAATCCCTAGCATTATTTGGAATGACAGCTCACTCCACGCTCACTTCACCTAAGCTTTCACGGTGAGATGGTTACAGAATCGCATAGCAGGACCCAGCGGTAATGGCCGCGACTTATCGAGTTGTAGGTCGTAGGTTCGAACCCAGACAGGCGCTTTACTTTGTGTAAATTATTTCATCACCACTGCTCTCAAAACGGTGAAGGAAAACATCGTCAGGAAACCGGCATGTCCTAGAACTAAAAATTCGAAGACATGTGACATCTGCCAACCCGTACTGGGCCCGCGTGGTGGATTACGGGCCACTCCCTCTCAAAGAGAGGAGGCCTGTGTCCCAGCAGTGGGAATGTTATAGGCGGGTTATGATGACAGCACCCTAATGGAGTACCACATTTTCAACCACAATCTGACTCATCTTGATTTTTTTTTTTTATTGACAATGGGCTCACTCTTGACCTCAATCCAGCCCAGAGGCAGGGATGAGATCTACGGTGGAACGGCCCAGAAGAAGCCTATTCACTCTCGCCCTGAAGAGATTAGGGTTGTATGAACTCGGGAATGCAGACGATTCCACTCCTTTGCTGTGCGCATCAGAAAAGATGATGAGAAGCCCTTAGTGCGTATACTCGTATATGGTATATTAACCAAATAGGGGTGGTATCCCGCAGTGCGTCTGGACTCTCGATGGTAAAAAGGTGAAGGCGGGATGAGCTCATGTAGCTCTTGATATTGTTAATCCTTTGCCTCATAATATGTTTGAATAATTTAAGATAAGCTATGATATTTATTTTATATTGCAAATATTGATACAAAAGACGGTGACATAAAAAACTATAATAAGGAACAGCCATATTTAACCAAAAGGCATGGTAAAGTACAAAATACACTTGAGATGCTAAGTACAGACGCCAGCACATCAAGCTACTAGAATCTGTCAAATGTCTTTAACTAGATTTTCAACTTTATCGCTAAAGCGTTAACGTTCAAGGTTGATTGGGAAAATTTTACAGTTTCGGGTAGCTTGTCTGTACGAACGAGTAATAACGAAAAACACCAAAGGCTTTTAAAATAGGCAGTTTATTCACCTATAGACGTTACACTAGGGATTAAAAAAATCGAATAAATGACTTCATTAGATCTCGGACATCGCCGACTGCTTCGGTGGAGACACATTGCTTTGGTCGTTCCGGTTTGGAATGCCGTGTTTTTTTTTCAAATACTCAGTGTGGCCATAGTTCAAAAATAAATACTTGACCTCCATCTCGGCTTCTTTCCTCGTGGCGGGATTCCTCAATCTTTTTAAAATTTCTTTCTCATTGGGAATCCTTGCTTTCGGCCTCCAAAATACGTCTTGTTGGTTGTTGATAGCGTAGTATCTGACAAAAACGAGTGCCAGAGACGCCTTTTGAGGGATCAAAAGGCGTTCAAAATTCAAAGGGCCAACGTTTGCCGGCACGCGTTTATTCATATGGCAACAATTTGGGATTTGGACATTGGGGCACGGGGCTTTTGGGAATTTTACAGACAAGTTCGAAACCAATTCATCAGCCTTCTTGATACAAGGCTGGTCTTCTACATCGTCCACTTTATCTAAGCCAGTGATGGCAGCAGTGTTTTCTCTTGTGGTCGTGTACGGCTTGTTTATAAACTTCGGCTTAGTCCATTCGGTTTTGAAGAAACCTCTGCTTAGTATCTTTGAGATATTCTTTGGCACTGAAAAGAAAATTTATGTCTTATAAAATAATAAAGCATGTCGTGTTGGCACAGCGGTTCAACCCTCAAAGTTCGAAGACATCAACATTAACCAGTATGAATCCTGCGAGACAATGCAGTTATTCCGTTTATCCAACACAAAAAACCCACCTCAGGTAGATATAAGCGGAAACGCATGTCCGAGAACCCACTTTAATAAGCCTCTCTACATAAATTCCGTTTAGCTTTGATTTTTCTCAATCATCCGAAAGCCAATTCACTTTTTGACAGATTGAGACTGAGATAAGACTGTGAACGTTCTTAAAATTACGAGCATTGCCCTCTGATCTCAGTATGAATCTGTCAAAAATACCTCTATAAATTTCCCTACATTTTGACAAGTTTTTGACATTTGTTTGTCCCCGAGATGAAACTGCGACTAGATTTTGAATATTTTAAATTACGAGAATTGGCCTTCAGACTGTGAACGTTCTTAAAATGACGAGAATTGCCCCTCTGATACCTTTATTCGAGGAATAATTTTGAAATTTTGACTTGAATTTGAGTTGTTTCATACAACGCCAATTTTATTCCTCGAATAAAAATTATCTGTCTATCACATGAGACTAAATATTGTCTCATGTTGGAGCGAATACAAAATAAATTTGTTAGATTTTTATATTTGAGGCCCTATAGAGTATCCCTTACACCCTCATGTTTCCAACCCTGTTTATTATAGGCATGGTTGAATATAACGAGCTGAGAGTCAGGCGTGAGTTTGCACTTGTCTCATATTTATTTAAATTAATTGGAGGCAAGATACATAACGCTAACATATTAGAGTTTTGAGTGTGCCCGACCGATATGGTGGCGGCGACAGCGGCCTCAGTTGCTGGCTGTACTTCATGGCCGCACTAATCTATTGAATGAGGCACTGCAGACCCACCGTACCCCTGGCCCTACCCCTGGTGGTACGGTGGGTTTTTTAAAGTTAAACGATACCACTGTATGAAGTGAACGTAGTGCTGTGCTGATGAAGATACTAGACGGACAGAAAATGATAAACAGTTATCTCGCATATTAATGACTCATTCATTAGTTATGTAGGATAATTGATGCGGCAATAATGCATGTTAAGTACTAACTCTAACTAATTAATCAATTCTAACTCTTTAGTTAGACCGTATTACATATTAAAATTTTTTCAAGCGTTCATGACAGTTCACATTTACGCTGTTTTTGTCATTTTGTTACAATAATATTATCTAATAAAAATACTGATATAAGTATATTTTTTTAGGATGATAAATTAATTAAAAATACAGATCACAGCTGCTAACGAATTGTTAAAGGATTAAAGGTATTTTATTGTATTTAAGATATTTTGTTTTGTAAAAATTATGAATAAAATTGTTGTTGTCAGAAGTGGTTTTAACTAGTGTTACAACACTATTACCTGGTGGTATCGTTTAACTTTAAAACACCGGTGGGTCTGCAGTGGAATGAGGCGCCCCTGACGCGGCTGCTTCGCACTCTTAACCTTGTAGCAGAGGAGATGGACATTTTTGCCTGTGCACTAAGTGAATTCACAAGTATAACATTATATGTAATAAGTTTTAGAAAGTTAGTTGATAATATTAGGTTTGCTTCACATTGCATTGGGTTGTACCTGAATAGTTGTAACAAATAAAAATAAAGAAAATCTTGACGGTAACGATCTAGCTGTCCCAAGCGCTACTACTGTGCATGAGGTATCCCGGCCCAGGTTGGGCGAAGTGTGAATTGGATTTGTCCAACAGGAACAGTCCTGTAGCGGTAGGTATAGTACAACGTGTCATACTGACGTCACGCAAATCCTGCATCTCGCAAGCAGAGTTTACCGTGCAATTAGCATAGATACAATTTAATTTCCCAACATCAATCGTTGGGCAATTGCCCGCCAGGCACAATACCCGTCTGGTTGGAGGGTCCTCCATTTTCAATGGAGGTTGAGTGAACTTTACACCCTGTTCCTCATACCTCCAAAGTCCTTTAGACCGAATTTCGGTCGTGGCAGCCAATCTCAACGGAGACTAGCCAACTATCTACGCGGGAGAGTGCACTAGTATGTGCGTAGACACAGACCAGGTGCACTCACTCTTCCCCCAGACTAGCAGATTGAGTGTTCTAGATAATTGACCATGACTTTCTCACCATTGGTTTCACGATTTTTTTATTTTCACCATGAAGTTTTCACAATTATCTCCTAAATTCTTTTTTGATTTCGTACAGTGTAACCGGATGCAGCTGAATACCAGTATTTTACAAGGAACTACTGCCTATCTGACCTCCACAACCCAGTTACTGGATAATACGATACCCCTTGGTAAGACTGGTTGTCAGACCTTCGGGCTACTGACGAACCGTAACGACAGTCAAAGATTCACGAATGACAGCCGGGACCAACGGCTTAACGTGCTTTCCTAGGCACGGAGGGGTATGTGAAGATGGTGACCCATCCACGGACCAACCGCGGGAAGCGTAGCTTAACCTGATCGATCGACCCGTGCGGCTGTTATTACTTAGCCACTACTACTTACCACGCCACGCCACTATTACTTAGCCACGAGACATTCCATAGCATCAGGCAGTATGACAACCTAACTTTACTAGCTGTTATCTTTGTGTGGCGCAGTGGTGTGGTGACCCCAGTGGTGGTAGCTGCACGACTAACGAATTGTAGGCCGTGGGTTCGACCCAGGCACTTTGTGTGTATAATTTCATCACCACAGCTCTCAAAAAGGTGAAGGAAAACATCGTTAGGAAACTGGCATGTCCTAGAACCAAAAATTTGAAAACAAGTGACAACTACCAACCCTGACCCTAATAGCGTATCAATCATAGTAATCAATCTCAATCTGAATAATTTTGAAGGATATTGCTAATCCATTGCTTCATATGTTCCAAAAGTGTGCCGTACGTGTCTGCTCAACAACGTAAATAACGCAATGAATGTTGTTGAACTGTCAAAATGAAACCGATTCCGATTGATCGTGTGTTACGCAATTAGGGTGCCACACTGGGCCCGCGTGGTAAAAGCCCATTCGCTCTCACTGAGAGTGGGCCTGTGTCCCAGCAGTGGGAACATTGTAGGCTGATTATGCTATATTTGTAAGCTTGTAGTGGTTTATTATTAACTGTCGATGTTAGGCTGACTTTCCACCAGGGATATGCTATGTTTCAAATTGACCTTATTTCGAGTTAAACAAATATCAACTTTATTTTAATGGTAATTAAGTTGATTTCAGAGTTACTAGCACTATTGAAAAAGTTACAAAAACGTTTGAAGTTGTAGCGTAAACTGAACTTTATTGTGTAAGAATTCAAGTTATTTTTCCATAAACTCATATTTTGTTTACACTTTTGGCGAATATGTCGCGATATTAGATTAGGTACTCATGCGGGTTTGTATTAGTCACAAAATACTTAGTATTTTTGTTACCATTTTCCTGTTTTCAGACATTCCACTCAAGTTGATAACAAATACAATGGTTATCTAGATTCTAGTGCATAATCAATTAAAACAATGTTCATAAACATCGAGAGGATCTAGCTTCAGTAGCTTCTGCCGGTGACTTCTTTCGCGTGGAAGTCGTAAGGTAGGTTTATGCCAATAAAGTTCAAATTCGAATGAGTCGCTGCTTCGCAAAGTAAAGTCAAAGTACGATCTGTGAATTCTATGATCTCCACAGATCTTCCCTTAGGAAAAAACAACCAGGAATCAAACTCAATAATTCTCTTACACACGGTATCTGAATTGAGGAGTAACTAATTTAAAAAAAACCGGTCAAGTGCGAAAATGATTCCGATTGAGATTGATAGTGTGTTACGTAATTAGGGTGAAGCGGGGTAATTGCAAAATTTTGAAGGATATTGCTAATCCATTGCTTCATATGTTCGAAAAATGTGTCTGCTCAACAACGTAAATAACGCAATGAATGTTGTTGAACTGTCAAAATGAAATCCATTTGCTACCGACTGTGTTACGCTATTTCCCCGCCATGTAAGGCTGCTTTTCCACTAGATATGTGCTATGCTACGTTGCTATGGATGCGTTTGATATGTTCCGCGCACGCGCACGTTTACAGCATCAGCTACAGTGCTGCTAAATAACAACAATATAACAACGCATTCAGAGCGCTGATGGGGCTGCCGCGACATTGTAGTACTTCGGGCATGTTCGCTGTCGCTAGGGTCGACTGCTTCCATGCAACGATGCGTAATAAGCGAAGCGCGTCCCTGGTACGCAGAGTTCGCGGCAGCTCCAACCGCGTGCTGGTGATGATAGCCGGCAGGCTCGACTGTCCATATATCAGACGCTGCAGTGACTTGCAAGTCACCTACAGTCGTCGGCTGTCAATATGAAATGTTTTGTGTGGTTATTGTTGTGTTGTACCTATTGTAATGTAATGTATAATGTATTCAGTGTGTTCTAGTGTAAGATTTGTGCTATATTTAATTTCTGTGTATTAATGAGTCCTTGTTACTTGATAAATAAATGAATTATTATTATTATTAAATAATGGTGAGATCAGATTTAAAAAATCTGATGTGGCTCCTCAATCTTCACGGACATTAATACCGCGAACAGCGACATCCTAGCGCGACGCTCACCGGCGACCGGCGGCGGCGCGGCGGCCCGACACCGCTGCCGCTGGGCTGGCTAATACCATGCAGGTAGGTACCACTGTTCCACCAATCATATTCATTGGTCCACATAGCATAGCACTGATGGGCTCAAGCTATGTTCTCTTTATATGGAAGGACGCGTGCTATGAATGGGAACTATGGATTCACGAGTGGTGTAGCTATGTGCAGAGCAGAGTACTCCTTCCCCCTACTATCGATGCATTGCATAGCTCGATCTGCGCATCTGCCTCGTACAGCTACCTCGCGGCGGCGCATCTTCATAGCACATCTTACTCGCTCTTCTACACAGCTTAGCATTAGTGGAAACGGTCGCATAGTTTCGTAGCTTAGCTTTCACATCCTTGCAGCTTAGCTGCATAGCACAACTCTGGTGGAAAGCAGCATAAGAGTATTGTTTAAGCTTATCACGGTGTTACCTAGCGCACCCCACACAACTGAAAGGCTAATGAAGCTAGTTGACTGTGGCATTAGCTCAGAAATAAATGAAACAGTAATTGGTGATGTTCAATTTATTTTCGCTGGTTACCAAAACAATGTTATTAGATTAGAATTCCCCAAGGTCGTACACTATAGTCTCTCCTAGAGATACTGCAAAACAATCCAACATAGTGAATGATCTTCTTTTAGGAAATCCCTCACATGGCTTGAGATCGCATGGTGGTTCAGGGTTCATACTCCCGCGGGCCTTCGGAAAGATCGGACAACCATCGACGCATGGCGGCACTCCATGCATGCCCGGTCGCCACTCCTTCTTCTCAAGTTTCGGAGGAATTTTCCAGGATGGAATCGGTGTCCATGGCTCATAATCTCTAGCCAACAACGTCCTGATATTGGACTTCGCCTGTCGCAAAACTCCGCCCAAAATCTTGCCCAAATTCTGAAGCCGATCAATAACCTCGTCAGTCAAATTTACTTTTGACAGTACAGCGCAGGTTTCAGCTTCATCCAACACACACGGCATTACTGGAATAATTCCTTCATCATTCGTGGTACATGAAGAACATTTGTTGGATGGCTTCTTAACCGGCCTACAGACGGGTGGACCGCGCTTCAGCTTAGGCAGCCCAAAGGTGGGCCGAGGGATTGGCTCTGTCGGTGGAGACCTGGGGCCAGTGGGCTGGCAGCGAGGAGACTTGCTGCCGCATTTCCCAACGGCTTGCACGTCAAGCCCTGACTGGGCTTCACTGTACAAGAGTCTGCTCCTTTCCCTCACTTTCCTCAGGAGGGCTGACAAGGCCATGTGCTCATCGGGTTTAGGCACGCTTTCTATTGCGTCCGGCATGCTTGGACATTGGATCTCGGGCTGGTTTCCCATGTCTAGTACGTTGGGGCGTGCATGGGTGGCTGCTGACGACATGGTCGCGGATTTTACAATCGATTCCGGCTTAGGTCGGATAGACTCGCAAATATTTTTCTTCATATATAAAGTCTCGGTGGTATCAACAAAATCACTATTTTTGCTAGCGGATATAGAAGGTCCTGGTGATATCGGACAGGTTTCGTTGCATGTCAACACGTAGTATGGATCTAATGTATGTTCCTTGAGTAGCTCATCTGGTAAACTGGCTTTCTCAGGGTCCTCCTCTGGCTTCGAGCATTGTTGAGTTATCTTGTCCATGGTAGGTGAATATTCACTTTCTTTGCTGCACTTTTCGCCAGGTAAACGGAAATTGGTATACGGTACATTTGCAAATAATCTATTCGCAGTTGTTTGCTTTTCGCCAGGCTCTTCCATTGTGGACTGTTGTGTTGGTGTTTGGCCATCATGTTCAACTTCATCCGTTTCTTTAGGGAAAGTTTGATGTAAGTTTTCATATTTTGAAGCGGAAGCGTTATGATCGTGGCCGCACACGTGCGTGGCAGTTAAATTTCCAGAATCAAATGAGTTTTTGTCAAATTGTCTCTCTGCTGGTGTTCGGCTCTCATCCCCGACAGACTTTGATGCATTCATTGTTGCGTAATAAGACGGTACATTAACTCCTTTGAAGTAAGCGCTATATTCTGGTTTAAGGAGTCTTTCCTGTCTAATATTATGTGGTGCATCATGTAGCGGGTGGACTGATGCTATGGTTGTGTTAATTTCTTCAGCGGGCGTCGTTTCCGCCTCTTCAGCAGCTGACTCGGTTTGTGCATTCTCCGCAGTTTCATCTAAGACTTCTCCTTCAACTGATAGTACTGAGTATGGGTCTGCATTTTGATTATTTGTAAAAGCATGACTGTTTGGTGAATCTAAGGAGAATGTTCCTTCAGTTTGATTATATATAGGTACACGGCTATCCGGTAATGTGTCCTCCGTTTCTTCTTTCTTTATTTCTGCTGCTCGAAGTGTTGGAGATAAATAATAGTATGCAAACTTTGTAGGACTATTATAATCGTCAGCGGGATTGTATTCTTCCGACTTGCAAGCTAGTGGCTCTAATTGTATGCGGATTTGTTGTGGATATAAAATATCATGAGCATCTTCTTCTGTTGGCTTGATAATTGCTTCAGATTTTCTTAGAGCTTCAGCTTGTTCATTTCCTTCGGGTATTCTAGAGTCAGTAGCTATTTCATCCTCTTCTTCCGCAAATTCCGGGCTCTTCAGCATTTCCTGATCTTCAATGGTAGCGATTGGTTGCTTATTTAATACGTCCATTTGGACTAGGTCGTCTTCCATTGGATTAGAGGGAGTTTTATGCGCAGTTCTACAAGTCATGCCAAGCTTTTCCATTTCATTGATCAACATTTCATCTATCTGCCCAAGTGGGCAGTTCAGGCAACGTTTAGATACTTCGTCTAAGGCACCAGGCAAATCCACTCTCGAAGATTTGTCTTGATTGTTTTCTACGGTCTTACAATTTAATGTAGGTTCACTTCCCAAAACTCTCGGAGTCACATTAAACCCTTCAATTTTAGGTTTGGGCGCTTCAACAATAGGGGTTTCTTCTATGGTCTCTAGTTTTTGAGTTAAAAGTTCCTCTTCCTCTTTTGCAGTAGTAGTATTAAGAACCTGAGCTGCATGAGGCTGGTCGCTCGGTGTAGCTTTCTGATGCAGATCATGTGTTCTTTCATCTTTATCCAATTTTACTGTCTCAGCGTCATTCGATTTTTTTGCAGTTGTGGCTTTAAGAAACCACGGGACATAAGGTTGGTAAGCTGGTGTTGCTTTCTGATTCAGATCAGGTTTTCTTTCATCCTTAATCTCTTCGATTGTCTCAGCATCATTATCACAAATTGCCTTTCTTTCTATACTTTCTGGATTGTTCACACACTTGTCAAAGTCTTCTTTCGCTTGAGATAAGTTACGTTCTTCGACTAGTGGAGTTTCTTCTGCGGTTCCCTTGACGTTTTCCAAATTCTTAGACAAGTCAGGTTCTCTAGCCGGAGCAGAATTCGTAACCATGATATCATCACTATTATCGTCCTTCACGTTAAGCTCACGAGACATTTTGAAAATGCTATACTGTGATCTATTAACAGGTAGTAAAGGGCTGGCTGTATTATGTGCCTGTTCTTGTAATTGCAATTTGGCTTTCTCGGACTCGTGTATCTTACGCCTTGTATCTTCAAGGTTGACGGTATGTGAAAAATATTGTTCACTCAACACTCGATCGGGCTGCGTATTGCCCGATTTCCCAAACGCTTCGTCTATTATTTTTTGGCATCTTTCGCGATGTGTGAGCGGCAGTCTAGCTGATAATATTGGTAGTTTATTTTGATTGGCTGTTTCATCAGTCAAACCTGCGGCTTCACCGATTTTCCTTCTAAAGTGATCATCTATCTTGAGCTCTGCCGCTGATGAAAACGTATAATCGGGTATTACTTTGTTGCTTTTGTCCGTCGCGGCTTTTTCGTCATCGCCTGAAGTTTTTGTACTTTTGTAGGCTTTCCTTACCACAGCAGATGAAACTGAAAAATAGCGAAAAAAGCCATGAGAGTATGCCTGTAAAAATGCATTAATGAAAGGGCTAAAAATTATTTGAGCTCGAATGTCAAATTTCACGTATTGTCGCAGGCTTTTTTCGCCATTTTTCCTAAATTTCTAAAACAAGTTTGATATTACAGCTAAATTGAACCAGGCCCAGTGATAATCCCCATAAACAACAAACAAATAATAATAAATTCATAAACATTGCAAGGAAGCGTTTTCTTTTGGGTGATTAGTTGAAACTTGAAAAGCAAAATGAAAGATGGCGAGAAACTATCCCTCCCTTTCATAGGGACAATTTTAAGCACTTTCAGTCTGATCTGTCTAAATATGGCAAAAATACCTCTAATTTCACTGCATTTTTGACATTGATTGTCGCTGAGATGAGATTGCGACTAGATTTTGAACGTTTTTAATCGCCGTCAGTTACCACAACTATACTATAAAACATTCTCGGAACATCAATTGAGAATTTAAAATTGAAATATTTTATTTTATTTTGTAAGGGCAAAACAAAAAGTACTTAGTAATTAAAAATAAACAGGAATAACTTAACAATATAGGTACATACCTAAACCTACTTAACAACTATACTGCCTACCCACTACATTTATAAGTAGGTCGTAGTTAAACATGATGGGCAGGAAGCAATAAATATACCTGCCAGTACCAAGTAGATAGTTTTTATTGATTGGGAAGGCTCAGTAGTTTATTTTTCTTAAAAAATATTGAAATATTTTGCAATAAAAATTACATCACAGGATTAAGATCCGTATCTTTAACTTATTAGTACCTATTTGTAAGTAACTTCATGGGTCGTCTGTCAGAACGATAAAATGACCTAAGCCCGTTAATCACCGTCACCATCAACGGGACGTTTACGAGAACAAGATGACGGTGCCGAAGTAGCGATACATATGTGGCGACATCTACATCGCCACATGCGAACTACGCATCGCACTGACGCGATGTCACACAAAAATCTTGCATCGCGCAAGCAGAGTTTACCGCGCGACTAGCATATATAGGTACAACGTCCCGACATCAATCGTCGGGTAGTAGCCCACCATACACGACATCCATCGGATCGGAGGATGCTCCCTTTTCTATGGTGAATGAGTGAACTTTACACCCTGTTCCTAAATTTGTGGGAGCCGACTCACTAGGCTGTTTTTTTTTTTCATCATCGTCATTTCAGACGTGAAAGACACTAGAGCGCTCCGAAATTCCAGGGAATTTCAAACCGCTTATATGAACCACCTGGACGGACGACCGCTGGTGCTTACGAGTGCTTATATAACAATCAGCCTATAATTTTCCCACTGCTGGGACACAGGCCTCCTCTCTTCGCGAGGGAGTGGGCCGTAATCCGCCACGCGAGCCCAGTGCCGGTTGGTACGATGTCACATGTCTTTGAATTTTTTATTGTAGTATGTACATGCCGGTTTCCTCGCGATGTTTTCCTTCACCATTTTGAGAGCAGTGGTGAAATAATGTACCTGTCAGGGTCCGAACCTAAGACCGACAATTCGCTAAGTCCCGGCCGTTCCCACTGGACCACCGCTGCTACTGTTGCTTACTAGGGGCCTAAAAAGGCCACTCTGGCAGAATCCTAATAGGATAACAATATGGATCATACTAAAAATCGTAACTGACAATTCATAATATGGTCTGTGTGCAATTCATATCACGCAATTTAACCTGTTTGACAGTTTTGTATGGAAATTCGTAAAATGGTCCACCAATGTTTACCTACACCAAATATGATTGATATGAAATGAATTGTAGATGATTAAACTACATATTATGTATTGTGTAACCATTTAACGAAAATAAGAGGAATTGCTAATGATCTGCTGGGAATTCAGGAAATGAATAGCTTTTATAGGTATTGCTTAAAGTGGCCTTTTTAGGCCCCCAGATACCTTATAAATTGAAAACTTGCCTGTTGAATTGCATTGATCACCCCGCAGGATTCGGGGTACAAATGCAATTGAACACACCTTCCTTATTCTTGAAATAGTCGTGCGTAACATCGTTGTGGAAGCCACAATAATTTAGGTTCGTAAATGGTTCTTGAATTTTGATAATCAGCGAAAATAATTTCTTACATTTTTCTGCATTGGTGACAAAGTTACTAAAATTTGACACTTGTTGCTTTTGTTCCGATTTCGTATTAGAACATTCTCATTCGTCGGTCGCCTATACGGTTTTGTCTTCTGAGTTCATGCTGCCAGCAACATTAAATTAGTGGTAAACAGACTTAGAACGAGTTTTTCCTAAGCTCTAAAAGGATCTTTTGGTACTTGTTTGACATTGACAGAGGGGCGCTGTTGGTAACCATTTTATAAAATTATATTGAAAACGACAAGATGGCGGCGTATGTTTTGATTTTAGCCACGCAGCCTAAGATCGTATAGATATAGGAGAAAGTGTGCTTTTCCAAAAGAGATTCAAGGGCTGGCTTTTACCTTGGCCAGAGGCTAAGCATTGCTATACAACGTGGCAATGCCGCCAGTGTCTTGGGTACAACATTACCAGTCGACGGCGATGCGGATGAATTTTTCAACGCTATGCTATTTTAGTTTATAAATAGATTTAGTTAATTTAGGACATAATTTTGTTATTTTAGTGTTAACGTCTTGTAAATGAAAATATAGATATTTATAATGAAATAAAAAAGAGATTTACGAGTAAATTGAATGGTGCGAGGAGGCATAGTGGTGTGGTGTAAGCTTTGTTGGTGGTCCTTAAATAAATAAATAGTGGAGCTGTGAGATAGTGTAACGCTTTCCACCGCGAGCTGTACGAGGATGTGTAGCGGACTATACAGCGCGAGGAAGCGGTGTGCTACGAGGCTGGGGCACCCAAGCGGGGTCAAAAAACGATGAGCGATTATGCGTTGGGAGGGATATGTGCAGAGATATAGATGTGCAATAATAATTTATTGTCTTTGGATATATGCGATACCCACCAATAGGATAACTTGATTTTCCTCGCCTCGCACAGCGTAGCTCCAGAGCTGCGACTCCAGTGGAAAAGGGCTTAGCGGAGGTGAGGTCTCCGCCAAGTCGCTGTGAGTCTAAACTCTAAGGGCAAATTTTTCAATCGACAGATAATTTATATTCGTGGAATAAAATTGACATCTGACAGATTTTGTTTAAGAGAACTGTCAAAAATTCAAAATTCAATTATTCCTCGGTTAAAAATAACTGGCGTTGGAAAAATCAGCCCTAAGAAAAATAAGTAATCCTATTGGTAGAAATGCACCCTAAAGGTGAACGGTCAACAGCTGTCCGCACCACATGCACCGCAGTGTCCACATTCTAATTTTGCGCATAAAGTTCTAGGCAACCTCGCAAAACTATTGGGACACCTCGAAAAACCACTGGAAAGTCTTTGCCAGAACAAACTCCTGATTTTTTTTTTTTGGGACTCAAATCTGTACCGACAAACATAACAAACAAAATACAATCAAACATACATGTGCTTCTAAAAATCGTTTTTTACCAATGTAAATGGGCCACTCTGTTCAAAGAACTCTTGTGTTTTCATGCTTGTAAACCCAACGGCTTAGGCTGTGTGTGATTGAATGTAAGATTTTTATGAAACAGATACCCATCTAAAGAACAGTTACTAAAAACTACATGCAAAAATGAACGCATTTAATTGAACGAGACTTTCTTCTTGTGATACTGCAACGTTTCGTTGTAACATTATTTAAAACTGATTTGTATATTTTAGTATAGGATAAGTCCTATAAGCTGACAGAAAATATGTTTAGACGTATCTAGAATATATTTCATAGAATTGGCAAATCCTTGCTACACAGACACAATTTTTAACATTTTAAAAGCCATGCTATTATTAGAGTTGTTAGTAAACAAAATCAAAAATGTATTCTAATTAGACAACTTAGATGAAACGAAACGTCATTTCAAATGCAAGAAAATAACAAAGATGGCTGAAGAACAGGTGAGAACCAAAATATTATGATTTATAAATGATTTTAAATGAATTTACTGTAAATATTGCATTTAACACTTCTTCAAATTTACACAAATAAATATAGTGATATATTTTTTTAAATGCCGCCGCTAATTTCATTAATTTTGTCTCTGTTATTCGCTGTTTGGTCCGTGAAGTGATATTCCGTGCGTTAGATTCTCTTTACAGTCGTTATTTTAACAATTTATCAATTATAAAAATATCTGTTCAACGTCTAGGAGCAACTCATTGTATGATATTGCCGGCACTTTGGTTATAGTGCGATGTTTACACATCATATCCTTGAAATGTAATCAAAACCTGTAGTGGTGAATTGGCTACTTTCTGCCCCCAAGTGCGTTTTACGATTTGTGATGTTCTACTTTCAAATTTCTATGTTGTTAGGATGACTATTGTATCAATCATTACTTTTGTATTTTTTTGCGTAGTATTTCAATATATTTAGTTCATGTTTTAAATATTTTGAAGGACACTAATTTTTTCAATGCCAGCTATGTTGCAACATGATTATAATGGTCTAAAATAACAATCCTTGTTGCTATAACCAAGTTACATTCAGCCCTACTAACCCAGTTTCTGAACGAACTGAACAATTTCTTTTGTTACAATTGTTTATCAACCAAAATTTTAAGAAGGGAGGTTAAATAAGTCATTTAAAGATAAGTTGATAATGACCACAATCGACATTTCACATTATAATTCTCTTGCTACAATTTCACCACTAATTTTGCACTATTTGCTAATAACACAGCATTCTGTTTCATTGAACAAGGTACCCTAAAATAATGAAATAGATAAAGTATTTAGCGCACATCATTCTGTACTATATGATTCCAAGCGGTATTTTCTGTATAAATCTTACTGTGAAAACTTTAGTGAAGTGAGCTGTCATTTCACCTGATGCAAAGGATTGACACTATTGACAGCTCACTTTAAGCTCCCTTAAATTTTCATGGTGAGATTTTTACACAATTGTCTGACAAAGAGAGATGAGGTTAGGCAATATAAAATAAATATATTGATGCTTGTTTTAAGTACATGTAACTATTATTTCAAGCGTTCCATAATGTAAAGACTTGCCTTAATCAAAATCTAAATCAAAATATTTTATTTCACATAAACCTACATGGGCACTTATGAAATGTCAGAAGCTAGGTGCATGGTACCAATTGGTTGTTTAAAAGTAATACCATGGTTACTCTTTTAAAATTAATTTCCTTTTAAAATGTTTTCAAATTACAGTGTTATTAATTAGGCATGGGAGGACAGTGTAGGCCTGTCGACAAATACCAGGAACTTAATAAAAAAACAAAATAGTCTACAAAGCCTACAACTTTCTCACATTCACAAAATATAAAAGAATCTATCAAAAAGATAAATAATAAAATATAAAAACCTAATTCATGACTTATAATTGTGTTCAGTTTGTCTATTAACTCTAAACAAAGCTTATCCTTTTACTTTTAGAATTATTTCTTTAACACAACTTCACACCTGTAATCCCTAAAAGGGTTTGCCAGAGGTGTACCTATAGTAACACCCAAATTTGGCCGCTTTGTGTTATTGGGTGTTTCCATCAGGAATTTGTGTCCGGTTGAGGCTCGCCCCCCTATTAAATGGCACTTACTTTTTTTTTAGAACGAAATTGTTACCAACAACCGCTCTGAGTTTTCAATGGATGCATTTATAAACTTTATTTTTATTATTAAACTTCTTGCAATCGGCTTGACACGCCTTTAACAGACTTGTTGTGGGAGTTTATTGACAGGAGGGGACTGTTGCTCCGGTGAGGATGTTGTCTCTTGTTCTTAGCGTGTAGATGGCAAAAACATAGATTTTTTTTCTTCTTAAACTTGTTTCTCCTAAAATTTAGCAACGTGGATAGCATTCGCCGACGCGACCATTAAGTCCTCACGTGTGCAGGTAACAGGGCATGCGGTGCTAGATGGGAGAGCCATTGTCTGTGGAGAGACACCGCATACACACTGGAGATCAGAACCCCCACTTGTGGAGGTTGACTACTTGGGTCTCTTCGGTCTCTTGTTCCATCAGTTATTTTAGTGAACAAGGACCTATATGTGTTGTATTTTGTGAGCCTTCTGTCATCAATTCATCATTGATTGGTTCACAGAACACTGTAGCTTTCATTCTTTGTATACTTTTGCTCTGTGTTCAAAAAAATTTATAAACTAGCAATACAATGTTTCAGTTCACTAGTCATACCTATAGGTTTTTGTTTCTGTTATAAAAATTGTTATCTCACTTCCACAGGATGTTATCTATGTATTTGTCGAAGCCAATTGGTGTGATTAGTTGTTTAGTTAACAGCCTAGCCTTTTAACTAAACGGCGGCCGTTCAACTAACGGCCTGAATGATATTTAATAAATTATAGTTTAGGCTGGAACTGTAACCAATCACGTGCGAGCCGAATTGGTCGCAGTAACTAAGCCAGGGCACCCCGACCAAATGGGTTAGGTTAGGACTGTGATCAACCGCGTGCAAGCCGAGAGAGCGAAGCGAGGTGAGCACTACTTCCAAAGGCCAGGCGGTTGACTAAACGGCTAATTTTAATTTAACCAGTTGGCTGCGACATATTCGTAGGGTTTCGTAACATCATGGTTGTACTTTTATATATATAACTAGCTGCCCGGCGCTACTTCGTTTGCGTGATGTCCTACCCCCTACCCTACTCCTACCCTACTTCTACACATATTCGTAGGGTTTCGTAACATCATGGTTGTAGGTACTTTTATATATATAACTAGCTGCCCGGCGCTACTTCGTTCGCGTGGTGTCCTACTCCTACACTACTCCTACCCTACTCCTACACTACTCCTACCCTACTCCTTCCCTACTCCTACCCTACTTCTACCCTACTCCTAACCTACTCCTACCCTACTCCTATAAGTAAATAAAAGTATTAAATAAAAATAAATAAATAAAAAGTCCTATGACCGTCTACTGGTTCTAAGCTACCTCCCCACCAATTTTCAGCAAAATCGGTTTTGCCGTTCTTGAGTTATAAATAGTGTAACTAACACGACTTTCTTTTATACATATAAATAATATAACACGATTTTATATAATATGTATATAGATAGATAGATAATGTTAAAATTATTATTATGTTGCCGTGCCCTAACTTGTGTTTAAGTCTAAGTGGCTATGTTGTAGTTATAGGGGGCGAGCGAAAAGAAAATCAGCTGCCCCATCCAGGCGTGGTCGCAGCCCAAGGTTTTGGGGGGGGGGGGTCACCAAGTTGTAAGTTTAGTAACTTAAGTTAGTAAGGCAAGTAAATCATGCAGACTCTCGACAGCTTGAATGATTTTGGAGGTGTCACGACCCCCACGACTCCCCCCCCCCCCCCCCCCCCTTCAGACCGCGCCTGGCCCCATCCTACTAATGTTATAAACGCGAAAGTTTGTATGGATGGATGTTTGTTTGTTACTCTTTCACGCAAAAACGACTACACGGATTTGGTTGAAATTTGGCACACAGATGGTTTATAACCAGGATTAATATATATAGGATAATTTTTAGGCCGATATTCTGCGCGGGGTGCAGCTAGATTATAATATTAGTGTGATGGAACTACCTACATATTGATTTGTTTCCTGTAACTGATACTGATCTCGTATACATTGTTGTTATGGTTTTACCTTTCTACATATACATGCTTTGTCATTATCATCAGACGACGATTATTTATGTTAAAAGTTAAATCCTACTTCCTCTAATATTATAAACGTGAAAGTTTGTATGGATGTTTGTTACTCTTTCACGCAAAAACTACTGAACGGATTTGGATGAAATTGGGCACACAGATGGTTTATAACCAGGATTAACTTATAGGATACTTTTTAGTAATTAGTCATTTATTCATGAACAATAAATTGTATCTGAATGAACAATAAATTTTATCACGATATTCCCACGGGATCGAAACTTATGCGGGTGAAACCGCGGGGCGCAGCTAGTCTCATCTAAGTGAACTGTATCATGTTCTTATGAGAAATAAAGATTCATTAAACCTAAAAAGAAATTAATTTGATGGTATTTTTTGCAGTTAAGTAGTGTAGTCCCTTGAAATATTAGTTTAAAAAAAGTCTGTTTTTTCAAAATCAGGTTAAATTTTTATTTTATCGTATTTAGATATCGATCGATACTCATGACGTCTGCAGAGTTTCCCTAGCTAATTTAATTTGACCCTGTATTGTATTGTGGTTTTTAATGTTTCCTTGAATTCAGTAGAAGAGTACTTTTTTTTTGGGTAGGATGACCTCAAATAACTGCTCCCGCTCTGGGTGGCGCGGGAGCGTATGTCAGACTTTTACTGGCTAAACCCACCCGTGTTCCTTCAATTGCCGGTGCCAGGGGCCACGGTAACTCTTTCGAACAACCTGCTACCTTTTACACAGTTATTTTACCTATGCCAGCAACTCTGCAACAACCCGACAACAACAACACCTTTGCGTGTTTATAAACAATGACTAGATAAGCATCAAGAAAGCCTTCGACGAGGCTTTGTTAATTCCAAACTAATTGGATTAAGTTTTCGATATTTGTAACGTGGTTCAGGGTCAATTTCAAATGGTGTCTTTGGTTTTTGTATTTCGTTTTTCGCCACCGACTTCCGAAATTAAAGTTATTTTTCACTTTGTAGTGTTTTTATGGAAGTCGGTTGATTTTTTATTTTTTAGTAAAAAGTTTTTATTTTTCACTTTTTTGTTGTGATAAATTTTTTGATTTTTCAAAAACCGCTTGTCCGATTTCGATAAAATTTTCATGGGACCATTTGAGAAGAAACCAACAAAAAAAGATTTTTTTACATCGGTTGGCAAGCAACAGAGTTATGCGCGAAGAAACATTAAAAAAAATACAAACATCCGTATTGAGATCTTCCTCCTTTTTTTTAGAAGTCGTCGGTCGGTCATATTAAAATACATGTCTAAGCCTACAATATTCCCACTGCTGGGACACAAAAAACGGGTAAAGTGCGCTTCGGTGAACGTAATTCAGTCATCAGTCTTCCAACTTTATTCAAATCTTATCCATCTATGATTGTTTTAATAAATGTGAGAAATCAAACGCCGGGATGGATAACAAAGAATTGCACCGTGGTTTTATCAGACTCGATTAAGTAATCGAATGAACCCCATGATTCGCACTTAGCCCCTGCAGTGCGATTCTGTAACCATCTCACCGTGAAAACTTAGGTGAAGTGAGCGTGGAGTGAGCTGTCATTCCAACTATTGCTAGGGATTCACAGCTCACTTCACCTAACTTTTCACGGTCAGATTTTTACAGAATCGATCGGCTGTAGCGTCGCGTTTCATGGTGCTACAGAGGCCATTGCATGTCAAGGAGTAGACAGGGGGCACTGTAGTGGTAGGGAAGACGTGCCCGTAGGATAGGGAAGGATATAAGAGCCATACCGGATATGCATCCTAGAGTAAGCATTGGATTAGTGGAGAGATGGGTGATATTTGTCTATGGATGGGTATCCTTTAACGACGTCGCGGCCAGGTGCTTTAGGTCGAGCTTCACCCGTGAATCTTTTAGCGGGGTTTCAACAGCTTTCTCGGCTCCTTCTATGTCCTTGCTCTGCTGTGTTAAATGTTGCTCTTTTCATTGTCTTCATCGTAGGTCTTGCTTCTGTCAAGCGCCAGGATGGATAACAACTGGTTTTATCCAAACTTAGAACATCATAAACTTAGCTACCTCTTTACACAGCAACGAGCGCACAGCCATTTACCTACTTCCGCTTCCTCTTTCTCTCTCGCTCACACAGTAATATCAACCAAACATGAATGTGTATGTTTGCTGGCAGGAGGTGATACAAATAGAGCTGCTATGCAAACAGCTGTACGAATCCCAGGACCCGCTCGTGAGGGAGCAGGCAGAGAAGGCGGTCGTCGGCTTCCAGGTATGTTACTTAAATAAATAAGAACTTTATTCATTTCAGAAAAAGGTACAATATAAAAAAAAAACTTAACTGCTAGATTTTTTTTACAAATCTCTGGATCCCACACTAGGATTCTCTGTGTTGTGGAGATTTGTCTTTGAGGCATCAGCTTCTGCCTGCTTTTCCTGATCTATGTTGGGGTTGGCTTCCAGTCTAACCGGGTGCAGCTGAATACCAGTATCTTACATGGAGCGACTGCCTATCCGACCTACACAACCCAGTTACTGGGTAACACGATACCTCTTGGCAGAGTTGTCAGACTTTCAGACTATCTATAACGGTTGTCAAAGATCCACGAATAATAGGCTGGAACGACGGCTTTGCGAGGTGGAGGCTACAGTTGAAAATGGTTGTTCACCCATCCACGGACCGACCGCAGCAAGGTCAGCTTACCATGATCGATCGTCGAAAACGACCTTCTAGTACTATACCATAAACATTCAAATACATTTCGATTCGTAACATTTGTTTCATAATTTATGACATTGTTTCATTGCAGGAGTCGCCGGATACCCTGAGCAAATGCCAGGCGCTGCTCGAGCGCGCAGACTCCAGCTATTCACAGCTGCTCGCTGCCACGACGCTGGCTAAGCTTATTAGCAGGTAACTGTTGATCCATTGCTTTCCATCAGACGTGATTGAGGTCAAGAGCCAGGCCCATTCAGCAATAAAAACAATAAAAAGATGATTGCTGAAAAACTTTCTTTGTATGCCGCGCACGATGCATAGAAAACGGGCGAAAGAAAGAAAGAAACAAAATACATTTATTTGGCACAAACTAAAAGACACACAAGACACCAGATACATGGGAGGCTGAGGGAGAGAACCTCACGCCTCAGCCGCCGCGGGAGACGCTCCGGGCGACGGGAGCCGCGTGACGACTCCCGGCCACCGTAGGCGCGGGCCTGCGGGCGGAGAGTAATGGGTAGCTCACCGTCCGATCAGGACCAGGCCCGTGCCGGACGGCGCGTTGTGTTCCACGCGCGCCTCAAAGAGATGTCAGCAGAGGACAGGGCCCCATAGGGCCGAACGGCCGGCGGGATCTTCCGAAAGGTTAACCGCTGCCCTGGAACAGAAAGGGCTAAGGAAGGAACACGGGTGGGTTTTAGTCAGTAAAAGTCTGACACTCCCTTCCGCTCCACCCAGAGCGGGAGGGGTCATTTGATGAATTCCAATCCACAAAAAAAAAAAAAAAAAGACGCCAGATACCTACATCAGATAAAACAAACAATAAAAAAAAAAGTGTGAAGTCCGATGTAAGAAATTAGCAGGAAACTGTGCCTCACGGCTGCGCCAAAAAGGCCCAGTTCAGCAAAAATGCCAGACTACTAGTGCCTGACGCTGGTTTTCAACTGGACCCGTGAACCACGCTGTGAAGGGTCACGTAGTTGGGATGAATATTTACGCATGCACACCGCAGAAATAAGTTCGTCTTTCATAATGATAAGAAATGTAATAATAAATCATTTATTTGCCTGAAATATGTTGGGTACACAAGATTTTAAATTAAATTATAGCACAGGACATATTTCACCCTCATTACGGGCATGCAAAAGTATAGTTAATTTACAACAAATTTTTAAAATTATGAACTATTTGAATTATTACAATTTATAAGAAAATTTGAATTACAATTATTATAATCATTTAAATTACAATTATTAGAATTACAGTGATTTCAGTTACTTATATTATTATTAAAGACAAAGTCACAGGAAATAAGAGGAATAACCAGTATCTTAGTGGACACCAAATCGGCATGTGCTTTTATTAAAAAAATCTTTAACAGTGTAGAAGCTCTCCTGTATTAACCATTTTCGCATTATTAAAAGTAGTAACAATATTTTTTTTCAATTTTCCAGGTCCACTGCGAGTTTGTCGACGCAGCAACGCCTGGACATCAGGAACTATGTCCTCAACTACTTGGCAACTAGGCCGAAGTTGTCCAATTTTGTCGTACAGGTAATAATTATACTAAACTAGACTAGCTTCGTGAACGGGCGCCGTCAGTAGGGACTGGTCAACTCTTTGCTGCCATGGCTTATTTCGATTTAATTTAATATTTGTTTTTTTTTTTTTTATCTTTTCATCGTCGTTCTCACATGCATAATTTTTAACATGAATTACTTAACACTTTATTACTGTTGTTGTTTGTCACTTTGTTTGTTCTTTGTTATTGTGATTTAAAAGAGTGTCCGTGGAGTTTCTTGCCCGCTCTTCTCCATAGGTACCTACGCTTTGGAATGGGCAACTAGCTTCATCTTTTTGACTGACGGACCCTTGACAGTTCAAAAGTGCCTGTAATTGGTTTAGTAATAAATAGTTTGAGTTTGAATGAGTAAGGACAAATTAATGTATGAGATAATGAATTTTCTTCATTATTTTTACTTTCGTGAATTTTCCCATGTTTTTGAAATTGTTTATTGAAATAATTGATTCCCCAAAATAACAAGTAATGCTATGTATTGTCCACAGTCACTGGTGTCGCTGTTCGCGCGCATCACCAAGCTGAGCTGGTTCGACATGATCAAGGAGGAGTACGTCTTCCACAATGTTATCAACGATATCACCAACTTTCTCAGGGTAAGTTGAAGCAAACATTGTAACGCTTCTATTTCCCAGTGATAGGCAGCCGTGTATATCACTTATACAATGTGTAATATATTGAACGCCAGACCTCATACACCCCAATTAGAGTATTGAGTGAGAAGTGTAAGACAATGACCAACAGTTATTATTTAGCTAACTATTATTATTAAGAAAATCATGTTGACCCTAGCATTACTTTATGCATTTCAAATTGAGTCTTATTGCCTAGAAATTAGATTTAAATTAATTAATCGCTAAATGAGTCGCGTAATTTACTTACAAGTGAAGTAGCAGCTTAATTTATGCGACTTAAAAACGTGAATTATACACAAATCACAATTAATTACGTTCGTTTTGCCGCATTGTAATCAAGGCAAACATCTTGCTCATTGATCGATAAAAAAATCTCAAAATTATTAGCATGTTGGTCAGAAATCTTCAAAATATAAAATTCGTCATATAGAAGTTCTATATTCATTTACCATATTAACCATTACTTTGTCTTCCCAGAGTCAAGATTTATGCACGATAGGCGTACAGCTGTTGTCCCAGTTGGTGGTAGAAATGAACCAGGTGTCCGAAGCGGATGCCAACCGTTCACTCGCCAAACACAGGAAGATTGCTTCGTCTTTCAGGTAAACAGTTATATCTATGTATTTAATACAAATCTTAAATTCATTCACTCACTAACAACGCTCAGCCTAAACCGCTGGTTAGAAACATGAATTTTTGCAATTTTTGTTAAAAAATTAGAGTCGTTCCCCAGCAATTATTTGTAAGTACAGAGTGATGTGACGGGTCTTTTTATACCCTGTACAGGGTTATTGGTAAAATATTAACGACCTCTCAGGACTATATTACTAACATCATAAACAACAACTTTTGTTCTATAAATTTTTATTAATTCAACAGTCTTTCATACAAAAATAAAAATATTTAAATTCTACGAATTGAAATATTCGATTTTCTGTAACGAACTCTATGCGAAGCAAAACAGAGCGCTAGTTAGGTAAACAAACTGCCGTGTGTAGTACAGACGCCAGCACATCAAGGTACTACAATCTGTCAAAACTCTTTAAAAGATTTTCAGCTTTATCGTTAAAGCATTAAGGTTCAAGGTTGATTGGGAAAATTTGACAGTTTCGGGTAGCTTGACCTGCTGGCGTCTGTACAAAATGCAGCAGAGTGGGGTAAGAGAGAACAACGAAATCTTAAAGGTTTTTTTTTGGTAAATGTATTATGTTTTGTAAAAAGTCTTAGAGCAAAAGTTGTTGTTTATGATGTTAGTAATCCAGTTCTGCAAGGTTTTTAGTGTTTTACCTATAACCCTGTATATCGAGATAAATTAATTCTACCGCTATCATAATGATAAACACTTTACTGTTTCTTACTTTACTCTACAATTTTTCTCTCTATTGTTCTGCTCACCTGCTACAAACAAGGAGGATGCATTCGGCGAGTTTTATGTACGTACTTGCTTCTGTCCGTGATTTCGTCTGCGTGAAATTTCTGGTTCACAGTTCGGGAAAAGTGTTATTGAGTTTTTTGGTTTGGAACTTGACCGTGTGATAACCTCGAGCCTCGGTGCGCACGTTAAGCCGTTGGTCCTGCGCCTGATCTCTACCCGGTCGTGTCGGATTGCCGTCCCTGAGGACTATGAGAGTGAGGGAAGAGGGAGTGCACCTGTGTCTGCGCACACACTTGTGTACTATAATAACTCCTGCGCCGAAGGCTGGGATTGGCGGTTGCGATTGGCCGCCATGGCCGAAATACGACTGCGGAGGACTATTTATACCTTTGACCACTTTTGACAATTCCCAGAGAATTGTAACTTCGCCAGGGTTGAAAATATCAAACTGTCACAGATACAAATAGGTTATTAAACTTATGGTGATTAAGGAATAACCAGGATTAGGGAATAATCGTCCCCAAAACTTTTTTAAAGCGTGTAGCTTCTCCATATTTCTATCGACTTTACAGATTTTTTTGATTATTTCACTTTACTTACCTTTCTGAAATCACATATTTTTTTCGAACATTTCTAATACAAGTCATTTTAGAGGTATGAGGAGCAGGGTGTAAAGTTCACTCATCCTCCATAGAAAAGGGAGGATCCTCCGACCAGACGGGTGTTGTGCCTGGCGGGCAACTGCCGTACGACTGATGTCGGGAAGTTTGTATGTATGCTAATTGCGCGGTGAACTCTGCTTGTGAGATGCAGGATTTGCGTGACGTCAGTATGACGCTTTATTCGCATGTGGCGTTGTAGATACCGCTACATCATCATTCCTATTAGTACCATTTTTTTTCACTAAAGGGCTTTGAAGATGGGTGGCATACCTACCTATCGGCCTATTTTTTTTTCAAAATGGCGGCTCACTTGCTTACGTCTTGTTTCATAGATGTTTGATCAATTTAAACTTTCAGAGTGATTAATTTTAACATCTAAGCCACAAGATGTACAGAACTACAGACGCCAGCACATGAAGCTTCTAAAATCTGTCAAATTTCTTTAATAGATTTTCAACTTTATCTCTAAGAATTAAGGTTAAAGGTTGATTGGGAAAATTTTACAGTTTCGGGTAAAAAAAAACCTATATCTGACCATTTTGAAAACAAAATCCCGTGCACATGATGACCACAGCTGCGTCCGTGAGTAAAACAAAAGAGGATCCTTTTTAGGTCGACTAATAATATGCGCTGCAAGCAGGAATAATCCTTACGGTGGGCAGATATATAAGGTCCCATTAAAATAGGTGGACAAACTTTTAGAAATCATTCAGACCACCAAAATAAGGACAATGGTAAAAAATATATAAGAAAAACGCATTAAATACTTACAATTAAAATAATCAACTAACAAAAAAACACTTATAAATGTTGGTTACCCAATGCATAAACACGTAAGGATGTAACAGAACTGACTGTGTACCTACTTACGAGCATGCGCGCAGCGGGGCGCGAGTGCAAGTACCTACCCATAATGGATGGATATGGTAGGTATTTATTATTTTAGGTAAAAATAAAATCATTATAATCATGTTTTTTTTGCTTGGATATCTTTGGTTAGACGTACTGAGCGTTGTGGTAAAATTTGTCCATCTATTTTAATTGGACCCTGTAGATTTTGTCGACAGTAGGTTACGCAAGTTCAAAAAAATATTGATGTCACTTGATCAACTTTAAACGTCAATGGCGCCGATTCCCTTGTTCACAAGCTAAACTAAATTTAAGTTCAGTGCATCTTTTTCTTTCTATTTCATTAAGAAAACGACAGAAGATAAATATTAGTTTAGTCCTGTCAAATTAGTCGGCGCCTGATGTAAATTGACGTACTTTTAGTAGCCATGTTTTTAATCACGTCTAAACTGTCTATGGAGTATCTTAATTTGACAGGACTAAACTAATATTTATCTTATGTCCTATTCTTAATTAAATATAAAGTAAAAGTTGCACTGAACTCAAATTTAGTTTAGTTTGTGAACAAGGGAATCCCGAATCGGCGCCAATATCTCGGAAACGTGACGCTTTACGGGGTTTGATCCCATAATATTTTCCGTTTGTATTGATGTCAGCTGCCTATCGATTTATAAAGGTTTCATGCATGGCCATTTTGAACAAAAAACAAAATGGCACCACAGTAGGTATGCCAGACAGACTCCATATAAAAATCTTCAATACCCTTTCGATTCAAACTCAACTCAAATCATTTACTTCAACTAAACCAATTACAGGCACTTTTGAATTATCAAAGGGTCGGTCAGTCAGAAAGATGAAGCTAGTTGCCCATTCCAAAGCGTAGGTACCCATGGAGAAGAGCGGGCAAGAAACTCCACGTACACTCTTTTAAACCATAAAATGTTTACAAAATATTTGATTACATCATTCGCGTTGAAATTAACCACGTGAGACCGATGTAGAAAGACGTGCACGTTAAAAGCGTCCGTTATAGAAAACATAAAAACAATTCAGAAATTAAAATAAGCCGTGGCAGCTAAGAGATGACCAGTCCCTACTGACGGCGCCCGTTCACGAACATGACGTATGGATCAGCACCATTCAGCTCAACCATTCCGAAAGGAACTCAATGATCCAACACACACGCCACCACCAGCGAGACATTAGAGTGAGCATGACATACTCTCAGCCGCCAGGGCACATTCAAGTCAATGAAAGACGTACCCAGTAAATGGTACCTTTATAGCAAGTACATCCAAGGTACATTCCATACAAGGTATCAAATCCTTTCCTATAACCTAACAAAAACAATTTGTCCCCAGGGATACCCAACTCTTCGAGATGTTCCGTCTGTCCTGCTCTCTCCTCGGCACGATGCGCGGCAAACCTTTAGAGCTGTCAGATGAAAGGCAGCACGCGTTGGTGGCCGCGCTGCTGAGGCTGGCACACAACTGTCTCACGTTCGACTTCATAGGGACCACAAGCGACGAGTCGAGTGATGATCTGTGTACCGTGCAGGTGGGTCCTTACTCCTTAATTCGACTACAAAAAAAATACTACAACAGAACTACGAAAGAAGAACAAGGCCACTACAACAGCACACAATAACTAAAACACAACAACTGCAACCTTCCTAGTTCTTTATACTTCTAATATGATTTTACGAACGTGGAGGTCAAAAAAAAAAAACCTATTAAAACCTTCTTTATTTTAGTATATATGTACATACAGTAAAATATATAGAGATATGACATAAATACAATTTGATTTACTTTATGAAAATGAACGTTTTTGTGTGCCAAGTTTCATGGTGATCGGTCAAAAAGTGTTTGACTATATCAGTCTCATACATACCGACATTGATAGAAAAAATAAATGCTGTAGAAGGATTCCATACAAATAATACACCACACATTGTTTACGCCGATTTTTCCTTTTTTCGTACTATAATTTTTATCTGACCAATCGATTTCTAGCCTTTTCCCAACTATTTTGGGGTCGACTTCCGATGTAACCGGATTCAGCTGAATGTCAGTATTTTACATATAGCGACTGCCCATCAGACCACAGACACAACTTTGTAACTGGGTAACATGATACCCCTTGGAGACTGGTTGTCAGACTTTCGGGCTGGCTTATTCTGTAGCCTATGTCGAATACTGTAGTACTTAATATAAATATGACTTTCGGAATAAAGAGAACACGCGTTGGCCGCGCTGGCACACAACTGTCTCACGTTCAGCTTCATAGGGACTACAGTGACGAGTCGAGCGATGGTCTCTGTACTGTGCAGGTCAGTAACTTTCATTCTAACAACAAAAACACTGCAACACAACTACGACAGAAGAACAAGACCACAATAACAACCAGACTACAACTAAACTTCAACAAATAACAACAAGAACGTAATAGTACAGACGTCAGTACGTCAAGCTACTAGAATCTGTCAAATTTCTTTTATATATTTCCAACTTTATCGCTAAAGCATAAGGTTCAAAGTTGTTTGGGAAAATTTGACAGTGGCGCCGATTCCCTCCCTTTCTATTTCATTAAGAAAAGGACAGAAGATAAATATTAGTTTAGTCCTGTCAAATTAGTCAGCGCCTGACGTAAATTGACGTATTTTTAGTAGCCATGTTTTTAATCACGTCTAAACTGTCTATGGAGTATCTTAATTTGACAGGACTAAACTAATATTTATCTTCTGTCCTTTTTTTAATGAAATGGAAAGAAAAAGTTGCACTGAACTTAAAATTAGTTTTGTTTGTGAACAAGGGAATCGGCGTCAGTTTCGAGTAGTTTGATGAGCTGGCGTCTGTTCATAATTATAATAAATCTTTCCCAATCTGACCTAAATTATGATTTTTATCAGATAAATAAACAATATTTATAATCCATTTTTCTCGTCCTCAGATCCCAACATCATGGCGTCCCACATTCTTAGAATCAGGTACTCTGGACCTGTTCTTCGAGCTGTATCACCTACTAGGTGGTTCCCTAGCTAGCCTGGCACTGGCCTGCCTGGTACAGCTGGCGTCAGTGCGCCGCTCGCTGTTCAGTTCCAACGAGCGAGCCAAGTTCCTGAACAGGCTGGCTGCTGGGGTGCTAAGGATACTTGATAATACACAGGTAAATTGAGAGACAATTCAAATTAAATTTAATGACAAAACTTCACTTTTGACCAGAAGGCCAACTATCGTAATTTAAAACGTTCAAAATCTAGTCGCAGTGTCATCTCGGTGACAGACAAATGTCAAAAACTGGTCAAAAAAGTAGGGGAATTAAAAAAAAATGTACAGTCAGAAACAAAATTGGCCAGAATAACTTGTTTTCATACCAATTGATTCTGTTTCTTCTAAATATCAAAATATATCGGACCAACTGAGCTTTGAGTGCTAGAAAATTCAGAAATCGCAAAAAAAAATACTTTTCCCATACATTTTGTAGGAAATGAGAATTCAACGTACTTTTTTATGATGCATAGACTGGCCACTATATAAACTCTATGTTACTTAGTATAGCATCAGTATATTAACACCATGTTACTTGTTCCAGGCCCTGTCAGATCCGACAAACTACCACGAGTTCTGCCGCCTCCTGGCGCGCCTGAAGTCCAACTACCAGCTGGGCGAGCTGGTCATGGTGGACAGCTACCCAAGGCTCATCGAGCTCATCGCCAAGTTCACTGTGCAGAGCTTACAGGTCAGAAGAGTGTCCAAGGAGTTTCTTCCCCGTTCTTCTCTATAGGAACCTACTATGTTCTGGAATGGGAACTTCATCTTTCTAACTGACGGAGACAAAGTAATTCACTTTCACCCTCACAGACACCCACCTACACTAGCACACACAGACACCCACACTAGCACACACTCACACAGTATAGAAAGAAAGAATATATGTTTATTGCGGTAAACTTGACTCATAAAAGAACACAAACACACAAAAAAAAATAACAAGCTGGGGCAAACATGCGTCACATTCACGCAAAACGGCCATCACTCGCTAACTAGCTAGTGAAGTACTATTTTATAATAAAAAAATGTATGTTTAGGTTAAGGTATTTATCTGTGGGCCTGGGTCGCCTGAAATAAATGAATAAATAAATAAAAATAATCCTAAGACGCCATACGAGACAGAGCCACAGCGCTGGTTTTCAGCGACAGCCGGCGTGGAAGTGATGATGTCAACCAGTGAAGTGATTAGATATAAATAAAAAACAATAATCAAGATAACAAATACAATAAATATACAAGCTTTACTACTTTTCATTTTATCAAGTACCCGGTACTTGTTGACAGGCCTACGCTGTCCTTCCATACCTACTGTAATTTTAAAACATTGTAAAAGACAATTATTTTTAAAAGAGTAACCGTGGAGTTTCTTGCTGGCTCTTCTCCTTGGGAAACGACCAATTGGAACCGTGCACCTAGCTTCTGACGTTTCATGAGCGCCCAAGTAGGTTTATGTCAAAAAAATTGTGATATACAAACTTAACTGTGTTTAAGTAAAATTACTGTCTGTCATCACCTTTTTTCTGCTAATAAAACTTTTTGTTTTTATTTTTTTGGTTTAATTCAAAGAAAGATTTTGTTGTTATCATCTGCCGACCCATGTCCCAACTATGTTAGCGTCGGCTTCCAGTCTAACCGGATGCAGAAGAATACCAGTATTTTCAATGGAGCGACTGCCCATCTGACCTCTGTTTTACTACACAGTTTACAGGATAACATGATAACACGCAGTAAGAGCGGTCGTCAGACTTTCGGGCTCCTTCTTAGCGCATCGATGGCAAAGTGTTTGTAGCGGTATCTACAACGCCACATGCGAACAACGCGTCGCACTGACGTCACGCAAATCCTGCATCTCGCAAGCAGAGTTTACCGTGCCATTAGCATAGATACAGTTTCCCAATATCAGTTGGGCAATTGCCCGCCAGACACAACACCCGTCTGGTCGGAGGATCCTCCCATTTTAGTAGAGGATGAGTGAACTTTACACCCTGTTCCTCATCCCTCCATATGTTCAAACATCTTTGGCCCAAAATTCAGCTTCGTGAACTCCGCTCACTCACGTAGTCATTAGAGCATCAAGTGCAAGATCAGCAGGTGCCAGGGCATGCGGCGTAGCTTGGAAGGTGGGCCACTGTCTGTGGGCTGGTGCCGCATACGCACTGGAGATCTGAGCCGTCCGTGAACCCCTATCTGTGGAGATTGTCTTTGTTCCGGCCGACTTGGGCTCGAAGTCGGCCCGAGCAGAGCATCTGGTCGAGTGTCTGACTACCCGTAACGACTGCTAAGATCTACGAATGACAGCTGGAACTTACGGTCGAAGTTCATCATTCTCGACTTGACCCCGAGGTACCGTAGTGTTGCCCTACGTTATTCTACAAATAATTAAATGTTACACGTTGTTCCAGATGTGGCAATTCGCGCCCAACTCGGTCCACTATCTGCTCTCACTGTGGCAGCGCATGGTTGCGTCAGTTCCCTACGTGAAGGCTTCGGAGCCTCATCTCTTGGAGACGTACGCTCCCGGAGTCACCGCGGCCTACATCGGCTCGAGACTCGACTCTGTATCCTGCGTGCTAAGGTATATAGTTGTGATACAGCTGTTAGAGACGTACGGATCTCTTTTGAACAGATCAAAGATGATGGCGCGTTTTGTATTCGTCCGTTTCATCCCGTTTTTCTGAAGTGATATGAACATGATTGTCCCCAGGGACGGGCTGGAGGACCCGCTGGACGACGTGGGCACGGTGCAGCAGCAGCTGGAGCAGCTGTCGGTGGTGGGTCGCTGCGAGTACGGCAAGACGTGCCAGCTGCTCGTCGCGCACTTCGACCGCGCCGCCGCCGCCTACAGCGTGCCGCAGCCGCAGCAGATACCCATGCTGCAAGGTGTGTAGGGATTTAAGGACGGCTACATCTGATGGGCTTGTGGCTAAGTAATAGCAGACACGACACCCATCTGCACCCTAATTGCGTAACACACGATCAATTGGAATCGGTTTCACTAAGTCAAAATGAAACCGATTCCAATTGATTGTGTGTGCCCAAATTGTTTTTTTATCATGTTCATCGTCCAGTCACTGCTCTGAGTAGGCTTCATTTTTATTGTGCCCATTCCCACGTTCCTGTGCCAACCTCATCCAGCGGAGTGATTGCGTAGCACATAGTAGCAATGTGTTTCATTTTGACAGTTCAACAACATTCATTGCGTTATTTACGTGTTGAGCAGACTAATTTTTCGAACTTGTGAAGCAATGGATTAGCAATTTGCTTCAAAATTATTCAAATTCCGATTGATTGTGTGTTACGCAACTGGGGTGCTGGTCGGAGGATCCTACCCTTTTCTACAACGTGTTTTTTTTTATATCCCACACCTCTAGGGGGTCATTATACTCATCATTATGAGCAACTTTTACTATGGGACCAAATCCGAAAGCGCGAAACAAAAATCTAGTGTTCCCTACATTTTGACGAGTTATATGAACATAAATGTAGGGAACAGCTGATTTTTTTTTCGCGAGTAATAAATTTTTTAATGATGAGTACAATGACCCCCTAGAGTTATGGGATATAAAAAAAAAAACACGTTGTTTAAAGTAAACTTTAAACCCTGTTCCTCGTGTGTAGAATATAAAGGTACAAGAATTTGCGAGATGTAAAGAATCACTTAAACCCTCCAGGCCAGCTGACCTGGCTGGTGTACATAATCGGCGCGGCGATCGGCGGGCGCGCGTCCGTGAACACGTGCGACGAGAACGACGCCATGGACGGCGAGCTCGTGTGTCGCGTGCTGCAGCTCATGGATCTCACGGACTCTAGGCTGGCGCAGGTGAGAATAATCCTATCCCACTAATATTATTGTTACAGACGCACTGCGGGATACCACCCCTATTTGGTTAATATACCATATATACGCACTAAGCGCTTCTCATCATCTTTTCTGATGCGCACAGCAAAGGAGTGGAATTGTCTGCCTGCGTCTGCATTCCCGAGTTCATACAACCCTAATCTCTTCAGGGCGAGAGTGAATAGGCTTCTTCTGGGCAAGCTCGTTCCACCATAGATCTCATCCCTGCCTCTGGGCTGGATTGAGGTCAAGAGTGAGCCCATTGTCAATAAAAAAAAAAATTATAAACGCGAAAGTTTGTATGGATGGATGTTTGTTTGTTACTCTTTCACGCAAACACTACTGAACGGATTTGGATGAAAGTTGGCACACAGATAGTTTAAAACCAGGATTAACACATAGGATACTTCTTTATCCCGATATTCCCACGGGATCGAAACTTATGCGGGTGAAATCGCGGGGCGCTGCTAGAAAAAAATTCGAAAGCAAGTTTGTTTGTTTGTGACGCTTTCACGCTAAAACGGCTGTACGGATTTGGATGAAATTTGGTACGTGGGTGGACCATGACCTGCACCCTAATTGCGTAACACACAATCAATCGGATTCAGAATCATTTTGAAGCAAATTGCTAATCCATTGCTTCACAAGTTCTAAAAATTTGTCTGCTCAACACGTAAATAACGCAATGAATGTTGTTGAACTGTCAAAATGAAACACATTGCTACTATGTCGTCGTAGTCGATATGTTTTATTTATGTAACTATTTTCTTCTAGGGCGGCTGCGAGAAGCTAGAACTCGCAATGATGTCGTTCTTCGAGCAGTTCCGTAAGATCTACGTGGGAGAACAGGTACAGAAGAACAGCAAGGTGTACCGACGACTCAGCGACGTACTGGGCCTTGCTGATGAAAGCCAACTGCTCAGTGTGCTGATGAGGAAGATGTGAGTATGCTACTGAAGATTGAGAACAGCGAGAACATATCGCAACTGAAGCACCACAGAATGTTATTTGCGCATTGTTCCTTTTTCAGTTTCTAAATTGCTTCTTCTTTTTGGTCGCGTACTTCATTACTGAAGGTCGTGTCCCTGAAAGGCCTTCGTGGCTTTATGTACGAAGTTCTTTCACCTTGTTCGGTTCTCAGCTTCTCTCAGGGCGGTCAGAGAGTCCAGGGGCGGTTACGTCTGACCAGCGGTTAGGTGACCGTCCGCGAGGTCTTTTCCTATATACCTTACCCGTCTAAACTGCTATTGTATCTCAATGTTATGCAGTTTAGACACTGTTAGTAGGAACGTAATATAATATACAGTGACTATCTTCAAGGCATCAAGACTAAACGAAAATTAAACGTGATTGAGGAATTTTATATGGAGCCTGGCATACCTTTTTTTTGTCTTGGGGGGGAAACCTTCAAAAGGCACCCGACCTCCGAGGAGGGCTCGGCGACTGTGAGATGTTAACACTAAAAGCACCTCGGTGATCACCATCTGCACAGGGGTGGTCCCGGTTCCTCTTAAAATACCAATTCCGGAACCCCCCCTGGGGAACGCCTGCAAGGCACATCCCTGGGCAGACTGTAAAGCCTCCCCTGCGCCTCGCTAGGGACACAAAATGGCGGACCAGTGGATATGCCACGGACCTTCAAACCCTCTTTTATATCTCTCTCTCTCTGGCTAGAGCAAAACATGTGCAAAACTTCACCAAAAGTTGCAATTAATAATTGAATAAAATTTTGTCTACAGCATAACAAACCTAAAATACTGGGGCAGTTCCGAGCAGATAATTGCAAAAACGCTCGGTTTGCTGAGCGATCTGAGCGGAGGGTACTCGTGCGTGCGTAAGCTGGTCAAGTTAGACGAAGTGCAGTTCATGTTGACGCATCACACGGTAAGTCTCGTAACAAATGTAATTGGCCTGGTTTTTGTGGTCCTCAGATGAAAACTCAATCATCATCATCATCATCTGCCTAGCCTTTTCCCAACTATGGGGTCGGCTTCCAGTCTAACCGGATGCAGCTGAATACCAGTATTTTACATGAAGCGACTGCCTATCTGACCTCCACAACCCAGTTACTGGGTAATACTCAATATCGTCCTTATTATAAAATAGCAGTTCGGAATCTGAATTTGTGCCCGGTTGACTTAAACATCTTCTATAATATAAAAATGAAGCGCTGAATGTGTTGCTAAGCGCAAATCTCGAGAACAGCTGAACCGATTTCGCTAATTCTTTTTTTAGAATATTCCTTGAAGTACGAGAATGGTTCTTACGCAGAGAAATTAAAAAAAATGCCTGAAAATTTCTAAAAACAACACTTTTCTATACTCCCTTACAAACGAATACAAATTTTGTTTCGGGGTGGGTCGGGGGTACAAGAAATCTCACGCGGACGAAGTTGCGGGCAGAACCTAGTAACTGGTGAAATTTGGGTGTACCCAACCAACCCGCCCCCCCCACCCCAACCCCTACCCTTATGCGCAACTCCTGTGGACGGTTATAGGCTATTTAATGTCAAGCTTCTACCCTTAGGAGCCGAGAAAAAAGTAAAAAGAACGGGCCGATTTTTGGATCCGTAGTTAAAATCAACCAATTGTTAAAAAAAAATGTAATCCGCCTTAACTAAATACGATATATAGAAATGTGGCCGCTTTTCTTTAGATCGAATTTTGTTGCTTCGTGTCTCAATATGAAATTTTATAAAAGGTATTAGAAAATTCTAGACACATTTACCGAGGTCGCTGTTTGAACAGATTTTCATAAGTCCTTCTCAGTCACGAGATATATTTTTTTAAAGGAGTGGCGCTAGTGGACCTGTGAGCACCCTCTTTAAGTCTCATTCCACTGTTACAGGCAGAACATTTCCCGTTCCTCGGCATCGCCGGCGTCGGCGCAGCAGAGATGAGGTGCCGCAGTATGTTGTACACGGCGTTAGGTCGACTCCTCATGGTGGACCTGGGCGAGGACGAAGACCGCTTCCTGGCCTTCATGATGCCGCTCACTGGTATGTGAATATCTTATCATGATCATCAGCCTTCTACTGAACTTTGGCCTCTCCAATCGCATGACATTTGACCCGATCCTCGACAACTCTCACCCAGCTGCTACCAACACGCGAAGATTTTCACGTGACAACTTAAAATCAAAAGTCATATATTCAAACTAGGCTGAGAATTAGCAGCTATTTGAGCGTCAAAATAACATAAGACAGTCCCCCCAAAACGCCCGCCCTTCACCATTCCTCGTGCTTTAGCTGGGAAGAGGAAGTGGCCCAAGTAACTCCCCACCAGCACAGCTGATTGTTCAATTTTAGAAGAAGTAAACTCTACCGTTTGACGAATTTCTTATACCAATAATCTAAAGATACTAGTTGCTATTGTTGCATCCACCGACGACCGCGTATAATGGTCCACTTGAAGAACTAAAGTGCGGAAACCAAACGAAAAAAAAAAAATTATATTTCAAATTGAAGTTTAACCAATATCAACTTTATTGGAATGGTTATTAAGTTCATTTCAGAGTGACTAGCACAATTGAAAAAGTTATAAATATGTTTGAAGTTGTAGCGTAAACTGAACTTTATTGTGTAGGAATTAATCTTATTTTTCCATAAACTCGATATTTGTTTACATTATTGGCGAATATCTTTTGAAAGTTAAGTTTTTTATTGTAATTTTGTGATAACCTCGTTAACTGTTTTCATATTACAGCTGCCTTCGAGAGCATCATAGGCCTTCTATCCGGCCCAGAGTCCCCGATGTTCAGTTCAGAAGATGCCAAGAAGACGCTTATAGGCCTCGCTCGAGACCTGCGCGGCCTAGCCTTCGCTTTCAACACTAAGACCACGTACATGATGCTGTTTGATTGGATGTGAGTGTGTAGGACCGCTCAGCGGAGCTTATGGTCAGTACGTAATTGTGGGCCTATGACGGGTGCGATGTGTCGGCGAGAAGGGGGTTTGTATCTTCTTAGACTTGATGGTGAGACAGGAACTGTGTTATGGCGATGAGTAAAACGGCTGTTGAGTTTCTTCTGGCTTCTTATTTTTCTTTGTTGTTCCTTTTTGAGTGCTGGATTTGAAGTGTCCGACCACGGAAACATGCCCTTCTTTTATATGTAATTTTTCTGTCATTTGACCAATCAGAGCCCTACCGATTTGCACACGGCACTAATGCCCCGCCCCCTGACCAATGAGGTTGCAGGTGCCTTTTGTATGGGAAACTCTGAATTGCATGTTTCTTGTGGTAGGATACCTCTTATACATTTTTATTTTATCCCTAATCCTAGATATTGTTTACTTTTATTTTTATACAAAAAGATCAGTCTTAAAACCTTAAATACTACTTTAAAATAATTAAATTACATAAACGGTTCTCCTTACAGTAACGTTTCATCGTACTTAGGCTTACATAATGACATGGTACAACTGGCGCCTCTAGTGGCTGGAATGTTTAACTTATTCTTACAAGAGTAATATCACATTAAAACATCTTATATCTTAATAATTAATCTAATTAGACATAACATATTACTTATTCTTATAGTTATACCATAATCTTATCGTTAGTGAGTAGATAACGAACAGAGAGAAAGGTGTGCCTGTTGCACATTACAATATTCCACAAGGAATCATACGCTTTGAACAGCTTTGTTCGCAAAGCGGAGTTTGAATGTTCTCTGAGGACTGTGAAACCGAACAGGGGGAAAGCCTAGAGCTCCTTCAGCGGTTGCTAAGTCGCAAGTAATACTATCTAACAAGAAAGTCATGATAGCCGAAAGCGATCCTAATTCGGACATTAAAAACTTAAGAACTTTAAGAAAAAATATAAACGTTATTTATCCTTAAACAAAGGAATTAATTCCTATATGGTTCCCCGGTTACTGTGTCGTACACAGAAGTTATGATGGCAGAAAGCGATCTTAACTCGGACATTAAAGGACTTAGGAACTTTAAAAGAGAACGGTTATGTACACAAACATTATGTAACACTTTAACAAAGGAACTAATTACCTATACGGTTTCTTGGTTATTGTGTCGTGCACATTCTCCCGCCGTCGCGAAGTCGCGACTCTGTTGGTAGCACGACGATCTTCCTGGTGGGGCGACGTAGGATGTGGCCGCCGCTGGTGGTGACGTCTACTACTCGTACCTCTCCGTCGGCTCCTGGATACAGCTGGCTGATGCGTCCTCGTGGCCAGACGTTGCGTGGCAGGTTACTGTCGCAGATGATGACTAGGTCACCCACTTTGGGTTGGGTACCTGTGCTGCTAGGCTCCCGCCGCTGTTGTAGTAGTGGCAAGTACTCTTTCACCCATCTTCTCCAGAACATATCTGCCAACACCTGGGCTCGCTTCCACTGCTGGCGGGCTGTCACGTCTCCTTCTTTGAAGTGACCAGGTACTGGGACATGGGGGTTCGGTCCGATGAGTATGTGATTCGGTGTCAGGGCCTCTGGTTCTAGGGGGTCGACAGAGACGTGGGTCAAAGGTCGTGAATTTACTGTGTTTTCGACCTCGGCTAATAATGTTGTCAGCGTCTCGTCGCTTGGGCGTCGCTCGTTTAATGTGACGCGTAATGCTTCTTTCACTGACCGTACCATTCTTTCCCATGTTCCCCCCATAAATGGTGCTGAGGGGGGAATGTACTTCCACTTGATGCGGTGGCACGTGGTCTCGTGATGCATGGCTTCGAGTGCGGCCTCGCAGAGCTCCTTCTCGGCTGCTTTAAAACAGGTGGCATTATCGCTCCACATTTCTTTGGGGCATCCTCTTCTGGCCATGAATCTTCTTAATGCTGATATCGCTGAGTCGGCGCTCAGCGAGTGTGCGATCTCTATGTGTATCGCTCTTGAGGTCATGCAGGTGAAAAGAGCGCCATACCTTTTCTCGTGATGGCGTGCGACTGTGACCTCGATTGGCCCGAAATAGTCGAGTCCGGTAAAGGTGAATGGCCGCGTGTGGTGTGCCAGGCGCGCTGCAGGTAGGTCGCCCGTGAGGGGAATTGCTGGCTTCGCTTTTCTGATGCGGCACGGTAAGCAACTTTTCACTATGTATCTCACAGCTGGGCGTATTTTTAATATCCATAGTCGTTGTCTTAGTTCATTTACGACCATTTCTACACCGCCGTGATGTAATTTTTCATGTACATACGCTATGTATAGGCGTGTGTATGTTTGTTTACCTTCCAATATTGGAGGATTGGAGGTATCTTCTTGTATGTCTTGGGCTGCGGTCACTCTTCCTTTTAGGCGTATGATGCCTTCTTCATCGATGTACACACTGAGCTGGCTTAGTCGATCGTTGTTGGTGGGTGAGTGACCTTTGATAATACGGTCAATCTCAGCTGTGAAGCTATCTTTCTGGCTTGCTTTTATCCACAGCTGTTCCGCCCTTATTAGGTATGAGGCGGGTATCTCGTAGTAGCGATTGACGTAGCTGGGCGAGTTTCTTGTTGCTCTCGCCGGGGGTGGCGCTTTTTTTGTAACACGCCAGTCGGGGTCATTTACCCTTGTTTTTATTGTGCGTTTTCTCGTTATTGCGACTGTATTTTTGTGGGGTCGGCAGAGCTCTATGAATTGTAGTACTCTTGCTGTTGTTCTTATGAGTCGGGTCCACTTTGAAAATTTTTCTATGTGTGGGAGGGGGCATTGACCTCGACCGCTCTCCAGCTGATGTAAATGACACGTTTCTTTTTCTTCTCCGGTGTCATATTTCACAGCCTTTTCTTCTTGTGGCCATTGTGACTCTGGTTTTCTTAGGAACGAGGGTCCTTGAAACCATCTGTGAGTAGCAGTGAAGTTGTCTGGTGTGTCTCTTGTTGCGTCGTCAGCGACGTTGTCTTTTGAAGAAAGCCACCGCCACTCGTTTTTCTTAGTGGTTTCTTCTATCTCAGCGAGGCGATGAGCTACGAATGACTTGTATGTCCGTGGCTCTGACCGGATCCACACTAGTGCTGTACGTGAATCACTCCAGTAGGTTTGACCTGTTACCTCGTACTCATGTTCTTTTTTCACTGTTTGTGCGAGGCGTGCACCCAGTAAGGCTGCCTGTAGTTCGAGCCTTGGCATGGACACTGGTTTTAATGGCGTCACACGGCTCTTGGCGGCTGCTAAGGCTACGTGCACACTGCCGTCGGCTCGTTCTGTTCTCCAGTATATTGCCGCTGCGTAGGCTTGTTCGCTCGCGTCGACGAAGGTGTGTAACTGTCGTGAGACACTGGGCATGACGTCATAACATCGGGGTATTCTCAGCTGTTTGATGTCGCTGAGTGACGTCATCCATTTTTTCCATCTGTCTTCTAGTTCTGTAGGTATCGCGTCGTCCCAGTCGATTTTATAGCTCCAGGTGTCCTGGAATATTCTCTTGGCTGGGGTGGTGATTGGTGATATTAACCCCAGTGGGTCGAATAGCGCCATTATGATGCTCAGGGCTTCTCGCTTTGTTGGGGAGCGATTGTTTTCTTTTATTTCTGCTGGTATCTTGATCGTGTTTACGTTGAAACCGATGTGATCTTCTTTCACATGCCAGAGTAGCCCGAGCGTCTTTTCTGTTTCCACGCCACCCAGGTTTACTGTAGCGGACTTGTTTTGTTCTGGTGGGTTGAACTCTTCGATGGTTCTCATGTCGTTTGATGTCCAACCATCTAATATGAACCCTGCTTTCTTATGGATGAGGTCGACTGCTTTTGTTGTTTCTTTCGCTTTCATAATAGTGGGAAAGCTTTGTAGGTAGTCGTCCATGTAGTGATTCTTTTGTATTGCCGCCGCTGCTTCCGGGTAGGTGCTTGCAAACTCGCTCGCATTTTTATTTTTGATGTATAGAGCGGTGCACGGTGATGACGTAGATCCGAATATGACTGACGTCATACGATATTCTTCCGGTTTGCCCTCCCGCCGTTCGCCTCTCCACAGGAATCTGAGGGCGTCTCTGTCTTCTTGTCTGATCTTCACCTGCATGAACATTTCTTTTATGTCTCCGCTGACAGCGTACGCGTGTTGTCTGAATCGCATAATCACTCCAGGGAGGGACTGTAGCAGGTCTGGCCCTGAATACAGCATGTCGTTGAGACACATGCCGCCGGCTTTTGCTGACGCGTCATGGACCAGTCGAGGCGGTTTGTGTGGCTTCGCTGGGTTAATGACCGGGAAGTGAGGTAGGTACCAGGTCTTTCCTTCTGGGGCTGGGACGGGGGCTTGTTCTGCATAACCGGATCTGAATAGATTGTCTATTCTTTCTTCATATTTTGCTTTCAGTTCTTCATCTTTGTCTAGTTTCTTTTCTAGCGAACGCAGGCGTCGCTCGACTTCTGTGTAGTTGTTTGGTATCTGGAAGTCCTTTTCTTTCCATAGCAGGCCGGTTTCGAATCTACCGTCAGGCAGTCTCTTACTGGTTTCTTCTAATATCTGCATGGCTCTTTGTTCAGGATCTTCTTTTTGTTTCTTCGGTTCGATACACAAGGATTCAAGTTTAAAATAATCCTTGATTGTTTCTTCTATGGATGGTTTTTCTTCTTTTTCTGTTATTTTTCCACAGAATGTTACGGTGGCTGCGTGCGAACTGTGGCAGCCATGAAGTACCCAGCCAAGTTGTGTGAGTGAGGCAACTGGCTGGTTGCGACGTCCGGTGCGTAGCTTTCTTGACACTATGAGGTGCCAATTGTCTTGACCAATTAGCAACTTGGGCGAAGCTCGTTCGTATGCGATCTGATCTTTGATGTCGATCAGGTGTTCGCAGTCCTTTAGATGGTGGTCGTACACTGTCTCTGGTGTGAAGTTCAATCTTTCCACAGTGCGCGCGGCTTCTAGCTTGTATTCTTTCTCTGCGTATTTCCCTCTTATGTTGAGGTTGATGACCTTGCTGTTGTCATGTTTCATTTCGTTGCCGATTCCTTGGATCCACATAGTGTTGGTGGGTCCGTCGGCTCCGATGACGTCAGCTATCGATGCATCCACTAGTGTGACCGTGCTTCCTTCATCTAGTAGTGCATATGTTTCAATGCTGGTGTGCGGTCCCTTTAGTACGACGGGCGCGATTTTTAGGTATGCCCGTCGACGATCACATGGCTTGACTGTTGATGTGATTTCTACAGTCGATGCTATTTTCTTCTCAGCGTCGCTGGCTGTGTCTTGATTCTTCTCATGATGTAGTAGCTTGTGATGTCTCATGAGGCATCCATGCTTCCCACATGGCGGGGCTTTGCACTGGAGACGTCGATGTTTGCTTCGTAGACAGCGGTAGCACATGTTATTTTTCTTTGCTACTTCCCATCTTGAGTTTGTATCGAGGGCGATGAACTGCTGGCAGTCTGGTAGTTTGTGTTTTTGTTTGCACTGCGGGCAGTTATCGTCTGATATTGTTCTTTTATCCGTAGTGAAGGTGCGTTCCGTTCTTCTATTCTTTCGCTCTTTTCCCATAGAATCGTCGTTGGTGATCTCTGGTAGAGCGTAGGCGCCGCACTTGTCTGCTTCTTCGTTTAAAAACATGGAGATCCTTTTTAACTCAGGTGTATCTTCTTTCTTCATCGCGGCGTAGTCGTACCACTTACTTTTCAGTATAGGGGTGAGTTTTTCATTCACTATTCGCGCCATCTCGGGACTGTGTAGGTATTGTGTCTTCTTCAGTGCTTCGATGGTGCCCACTATGTTCGTCACCCGTCCGGCGAAGATACATAAATCTCTGGGGTTATCTGTGACCCGGTTCAGTGACTTGAGTTTCTCCATTTCGACGTGGATGAGTGCCTCTGGTCTTCCGAACCTTCTTTGTAAGGCGTCGATGACGGTGTCTGGGTCTGGTTGGCTTACTATTAGACAGCCGACTGCTTCTTTTGCCGTTCCGCGTAGGCTTCGACGTATACGCGCTAAGTTTTCTGTTCTTGTGAAGTACTTTAATGTTTCTTCATAAGCCGCCTTGAAACCGAGCCAGTCTGCACAGTTTCCATTAAATAACGGTAGTTCTTGAATGTACTTTGGTGGTTCCCTTGTGCTTCGTACCGCTTGAGAGAGAGCGGCGGCGAGGGTTGTCACGTCAATTAATGGTTGACGTGTATCTTCTTGTCTTGGAGTTACTTCAACGGGATCTTCTTGCTTCTTCTTTGCCTCTTTTGATGACTGTGGTTGACCCGCTTCAGGTTCTTTTAACCATGTGTTTATACGGACTGAAGCTAGGTCGTCTTCCATTTCTTCTTCATCTTCTGAGGAGTTTTCTTCTGCTTGAAGTCGCTGGACCCGCACTTGTTGTAACTCTATCTCGGCCTTTGTTTGCTCGAGCTTGAGTTCGGCCAGTTTTTCTCTTGCCTTCATTTCCGCTAGTCGCTTTTTGTGTGAGACCGCGGAACAACGTGACCGGGCGCCTTCTGGCCTTAATGTGCGTTGTGATGCCTTGTCCTTTTCTTTACGGGACGCGGCGCTCGTGTCTTCTGTTCCTGTTGTCGTGGTGGTTTCCTTCGTGGCGGTTGACCCGATAGTTCCGCTGCTAGTACCCGACGCGTCGGTAGCGGTATCTGGTGTGCCACTGACTGAGGAGTTTCCCGGCGTGACTTCTTCTTCGGCCGTAGGTGTCTTCAGCTCTTCTTGCCGGCGTTTCGTTCGTTCCCCGTCTTGGCTACGTGTTAAGACCATCTTCTTGAAGCTGGCTGGCAATCCGGCTGCGAAGGACCAATAATGTGTAGGACCGCTCAGCGGAGCTTATGGTCAGTACGTAATTGTGGGCCTATGACGGGTGCGATGTGTCGGCGAGAAGGGGGTTTGTATCTTCTTAGACTTGATGGTGAGACAGGAACTGTGTTATGGCGATGAGTAAAACGGCTGTTGAGTTTCTTCTGGCTTCTTATTTTTCTTTGTTGTTCCTTTTTGAGTGCTGGATTTGAAGTGTCCGACCACGGAAACATGCCCTTCTTTTATATGTAATTTTTCTGTCATTTGACCAATCAGAGCCCTACCGATTTGCACACGGCACTAATGCCCCGCCCCCTGACCAATGAGGTTGCAGGTGCCTTTTGTATGGGAAACTCTGAATTGCATGTTTCTTGTGGTAGGATACCTCTTATACATTTTTATTTTATCCCTAATCCTAGATATTGTTTACTTTTATTTTTATACAAAAAGATCAGTCTTAAAACCTTAAATACTACTTTAAAATAATTAAATTACATAAACGGTTCTCCTTACAGTAACGTTTCATCGTACTTAGGCTTACATAATGACATGGTACAACTGGCGCCTCTAGTGGCTGGAATGTTTAACTTATTCTTACAAGAGTAATATCACATTAAAACATCTTATATCTTAATAATTAATCTAATTAGACATAACATATTACTTATTCTTATAGTTATACCATAATCTTATCGTTAGTGAGTAGATAACGAACAGAGAGAAAGGTGTGCCTGTTGCACATTACAATATTCCACAAGGAATCATACGCTTTGAACAGCTTTGTTCGCAAAGCGGAGTTTGAATGTTCTCTGAGGACTGTGAAACCGAACAGGGGGAAAGCCTAGAGCTCCTTCAGCGGTTGCTAAGTCGCAAGTAATACTATCTAACAAGAAAGTCATGATAGCCGAAAGCGATCCTAATTCGGACATTAAAAACTTAAGAACTTTAAGAAAAAATATAAACGTTATTTATCCTTAAACAAAGGAATTAATTCCTATATGGTTCCCCGGTTACTGTGTCGTACACAGAAGTTATGATGGCAGAAAGCGATCTTAACTCGGACATTAAAGGACTTAGGAACTTTAAAAGAGAACGGTTATGTACACAAACATTATGTAACACTTTAACAAAGGAACTAATTACCTATACGGTTTCTTGGTTATTGTGTCGTGCACAGTGAGTATACATAACACTTGTAATCTTCGCGACTTGGGTGAACTGTAGTGCGTCACAAAAAAAGTGCACAACGCCGCTAAAGAAGTTTTCACTTCAAAAACGGGTTGCACTCCGGTAACCGGCAGAAGTGAAAACTTGAATATTAACGTTGTGCATTTTTGATATTTTGGAATGCGGTCTACTCTCCCTCCGTCTTACGAATTTTCGATCAGGTCACGTGTCCTGACGCGAGTTTAACATTTTTTACCCATCACAAAAAAAAGTGCACAACGCCGCTAAAGAAGTTTTCACTTCAAAAACGGGTTGGACTCCGGTAACCGGCAGAAGTGAAACTTGAATATTAACGTTGTGCATTTTTGATATTTTGGAATGCGGTCTACTCTCCCTCCGTCTTACGAATTTTCGATCAGGTCACGTGTCCTGACGCGAGTTTAACATTTTTTACCCATCACAAAAAAAAGTGCACAACGCCGCTAAAGAAGTTTTCACTTCAAAAACGGGTTGGACTCCGGTAACCGGCAGAAGTGAAACTTGAATATTAACGTTGTGCATTTTTGATATTTTGGAATGCGGTCTACTCTCCCTCCGTCTTACGAATTTTCGATCAGGTCACGTGACCTGCCGCGAGCTGAACATTTTTTACCCATCACAAAAAAGTACACAACGCCGCTAAAGAAGTTTTCACTTCAAAAATTAACGGGCTGGTGTCTACCACTCCACGGCCGCAGCATGTATTTTGCGTAATATTAATACATTTTTTTTCTCACTCCCACAGCTACCCGGTCTACATGAAAGTCCTCCTCCGCGGCATAGAAGTCTGGTTCTCCGAGCCAGCCCTCACAACCCCAGTCCTCAAATTAACAGCAGAGCTGGCACAGAACAGAAACCAGCGGCTGCATTTCGACGTGTCGTCGCCCAACGGTATCCTTCTGTTCAGAGAGCTCTCCAACATCATCTGTGCTTATGGTAAGTTCAATAAAACAAACTCTTTCATAGTTCAAGAACTATGGAAGCAGAAACTACAGAATATCATGTACTGCATAGATATAAAGAAACGTGGCGAAATCTCACTGATGTTATAAAGGCGAACGTTTATTTTATTAGTGACTGTGTGTGTGTGTGTCTGTGTGTTTGTATGTTTGTTACTTCTTCACGCTCAAATGGCTGGACCAATTTTTATGAAATTTGGTACACAGATAGTTTATATCCAGGATTAACACATAGGATACTTTTTATCCCGATATTCCCACGGGATCGAAACTTATGCGGGTGAAACCGCGGGGTGAACCCTTGGTTGACTGGTAGAGAATGCCTAAGGCATTAAGTCCGCCTTTGTACCTTTTTGTACGAAAAGTTTGAATAAGTAAATAAATACTGGGCCCGTATTTCCGTAATTTAAAACGTTCAAAATCTAGTTGCAGTCTCATCTCGGCGACAAACAATTAATGTCAAAAACTTGTCAAAATGTAGGGAAATTAGACGTATTTTTGACAGATTGAGACTGAGATCAGACTGTGAACGTTCTTAAAATTACGAGAATTACCCCTCTGTGTTAGTCAGCGAATGCCCACGACTAATGCGTCAAATTTGTACATTCCAGGCAGCAGAATACTAACGATAGACGTGAACAAGAAACAGATGTACGCGATGAAACTGAAGGGCATCTCTCTGTGTTTCTCTATACTGAAGTGTGCGCTTTGCGGCAACTACGCCAACTTCGGAGTGTTCAGGCAAGTCTATAAAAAAAAAAAATGTTTATTTCATTAACATAGTTGGTTTGCATTATATGGTTTGGAGACTCCCTTTAACTCTTCATATGTCGAAACGTAGATCCACGCGAGACACAATGGCTTTTTAATTGTGTCTGTAATTACGGCATTCAACGGATACTCATACTAATTGTGCACGCCATCATGTGCACAAAAATTATAGTTATATTCCACGTAAAAACGTTCCCGCGCCGCAGCAGCGCGCCGAAATAATCCGCAATCACGATTTATTTACCAAAAATGTAAACACATATGAGTTTATGGTAAAATAAAAAAAACAATAAAGTTCAGTTTACGCTACAACTTCAAACATTTTTTATAACTTTTTCAATGGTGCTCGTCACTCTGAAATGAACTTAGCTACCAATTAAAATAAAGTTAATATTTGTTTAACTTGAAATAACATCAATTTGAAACATAAATTTGAAAAGACTTGAGGTACACATGGTGTCGCACTAGCCACCACTTGCGACAACACTCACTCACACTAAAAGACACTTTAACCCCTGTTTGTTTGGCCATGTCAGATAAGTAATAACTCCGGGGTTTATTCATAACCGTTGCTTAAAGTTAAGTAATGATTAGTGACTGTTTATCCATACATTTTTGACGTTTAAACGTCTCTTAACTTTAAGCCACGCTTATGAATAAATACCTTTATCTATAGGCCAACCGCGTAACTCTCGCGTTGCCTGAGGTAGCTGCGCGGTGCGGGAGGGGAGATAGTTGTCACAAGTTGACGAATCACTGAGCTCTCGCATCACGTCACCACACCCCTCCCGCACCGCGCTGCTGCCTCAGGCAACGCGAGAGTTACGCGTTTGGCCTCTAGTTTATTTTTTAATATTCTAATAGATAAAATTCTCGTGTCGCAATGTTTGTTACCGAACTCCTCCGAAACGGCTGGACCGATTTGTATGAAATTTTGCGTGCATATCGGGTAGGTTTGAGAATCGGCCAACATCTATTTTTCATACAAAAAAAAAATCCTTATAAGGCAAAACAACGTTTGCCGGGTCAGCTAGTGACTCATAAAAGTGATTCCGATATCCTATTTGCGAAATAAACAATATCGTTATATTTAATTTGTATGAATGACAGCAGATTTTAATAATGATTATATATTTCCAGGCTATACGGCGACGAGGCTCTCGACAACGCGCTAAACATGTTCGTCAAGTTACTGCTCAGTATACCACAGAGTGATCTACTTGTAAGTATCTCTTGACATAAATAACAGTGCTCGTTGGTAACCTATCCGGCAGAGACGAAAAGAAGATGGCTTTCATACATTTTGTGTGAATTTGTGCACTTTGATAACACACAATTTGTGGCTTAGATCATTATGCTCCCGTCTCTATCTTGCATTGTAATCTGACAGTTGTGCGATAGCGACAGAAATAATGCCAAGGTGAAGTACGTGCTATGCACTATCTTATCCTAATTTATTTGGGCGCAACATGTCTTTTCTCCCATACTTTTCTACAAATAGTCATCTCAGTAATCACCCCCTCAGTAATGTAATCTCGGCCTCAGTTTTCCGCAGCATGCTCTAATTAACATAATTATAAATGATAAATGATTTTATTTTGTAAGTAGGTGTGTACAAACACTTTTACACGTCAATCATATTTTAAAACTAGATGAGGTCGGCGTTTCCTATCTGAATAGTCTGAGAAGAAAGGCCGAAATAAGCTCAGAGGTCAGAGTCTCTTTAAAAGTCCAGACATAATCTTGGTCAGATCATATGAAGACCATGCAGGTCGATGTCTGAGATGGTCTTTTGAGGAAAGAACCACACAGATTGAGAGGACCTGTCTAGTTAGTGCACGCATTTGTCAGAAATCGTGCAGCTTAACTCAAAACTTAAGGAGCTCAACGATTCGACGAACAATACCAAAGAAAGGACATTTAGGTAGGCAACATAAATTATTCGAACTGCCAGACCATGACAAAACTAACAGAACAGAGAGAAAAATAAACAAAATGAGTTATACGACGTGTTTTTTTTTTTGATATCCCATAACTCTAGGGGGTCATTGTACTCATCATTATGAACAACTTTTACTATGGGCCCAAACCCGAAATCGCGAAGCAATAATCTGGTGTTCCCTACATTTTGATGAGTAATACGAACATAAATGTAGGGAACAGCTGATTTTTTTTCGCGCTTTCAGGTTTGGTCCCATAGTAAAAGTTGTTCATAGTGATGAGTGCAATGACCCCCTAGAGTTATGGGATATAAAAAAAACACGTTGTATAGAAACGAACTGTAGCCCCTTCATTAATAATGATCATGGAGTCAAACTTCAGATTTATCATACATCATAATCTGCCTATAATGTTCCCAGTGCTGGAACACAGGCCTACTTCCCACGAGAGGGAGTGAGCAGACCGTAATCCACCACGCGGGCCCAGCGCGGGTTGGTAGATGACACATATCTTCGAATTTTTGGTTTTGGGACATTCCTGTTTCCTCACGATATTTTCGCTCATGTTTTTGAAAGTATTCATAGAAACAAGAAAATGGCGCCGATTCCCTTGTTCACAAACTAAACTAAATTTAAGTTCAGTGCGTCTTTTTCTTTCTATTTCATTAAGAAAAGGACAGAAGATAAATATTAGTTTAGTCCTGTCAAATTAGTCAGCGCCTGACGTAAATTGACGTATTTTTAATAGCCATGTTTTTAATCACGTCTAAACTGTCTATGGAGTATCTTAATTTGACAGGACTAAACTAATATTTATCTTCTGTCCTTTTCTTAATGAAATAGAAAGAAAAAGTTGCACTGAACTTAAATTTAGTTTAGTTTGTGAAGAAGGGAATCGGCGCCAATAATTCCCAAACTCAAACTGATATCGTCGATTTTGTGTGAAGAGGCAACGGAAAATAGTTTGTACTAAGTATATTAAAAACCATGATATTCTATTCTATTCAACAAAAAATACTTACGTTTTGAAAATAAAGAATTAATGTGTTGTTGTAGTTGTTTATGTATATTTCATTTATCATCGCAAACAATCAAATCAGGGGTCGACTCTCTAAGCACGAAATCCGTAGTTTTGGCCGAAGTTACGGGCGCTTCGTACTCTGTATCACCTGACGACATAAGATAGGTTGGGAACCGAACTAACAACAAATGACAAAACGGTTTGGCAGCTGTCCCGATATGTTTTTTATCCGTCCGAAACAGTTGATTAATCGGGACTAGGGATCATTTGCAGAGCGGCGGTGGTCCAGTGGTAACGGCCGTGATTTAAAAGTTGTAGGTCGTAGGTTCGGATCCTGACAGGCTGTTTACTTTGTGTAAATTATTTCATCACCACTGCTCTCAAAACGGTGAAGGAACCGGCATGTCCTAGAACCAAAAATTCGAAGACATGTGACATCTACCAACCTGCGGGGCAATTGCGTAACACATTATGAATCGGAATTGGTTTCATTTTGACAGTTAAACAACTTTCATTGCGTTATTTACGTGTTGAGCAGACAAATTTTTCGAACTAATGAAGCACTGGATTAGCAATTTGCTTCAAAATGATTCAGATTCCGATTGATAGTGTGTTACGTAATTAGGGTGCTGCATTGGACCCGCGTGGTGGATTACAGCGTACTCCCGAATCTCACCGAGAGGAGGCCTGTGTCCCAGCAGTGGGAACATTATAGGCTCATTATGCTATGTTATGAGGGGTTCATTTCGATGTATCGAACTACTTTCGGATGGGTCCATATCTTCGTTGACGTATTTAGAGAGTAGACCCGCAGTGCTTTGTCATTTTTATACAACGTGTTTTTTTTATATCCCATAACTCTAGGGGGTCATTGTACTCATCATTATGAACAACTTTTACTATGGGACCAAACCCGAAATCGCGAAACGAAAATCTGGTGTTCCATACATTTTGATGAGTTATACGAACATAAATGTAGGGAACAGCTGTTTTTTTGGTCCCATAGTAAAAGTTGTTCATAATGATGAGTACAATGACCCCCTAGAGTTATGGGATATCAAAAAAAAACACGTTGTATTTTGTTTTTTCCGAATTACCGAGTGCTGTCGATCATCTGCTTATGTAACCTCAAATATCTCAATGACTACATTTCAGGACTACCCCAAACTGTCCCAAACGTACTACGTCCTCTTAGAGCGACTAGCGCAGGATCACATGCCGTTCCTGGCGAACTTACAGCCGGATGCCACGCTCTACATACTGTGCTCCATCTCCGAAGGACTCACGGCTCTCGGTAAGTGTACGTACATATTACTGCCGCTGGGTAAGACTCATCACCGTCATACAAACCTATTAGATTTGAATCGCAACATATTCGCCAAAAATGTAAACAAGTATGTGTTTATGGAAAAATAACTTTAATTCCTACACAATAAAGTTCAGTTTACGCTACAACTTCAGACATTTTTATAACTTTTTCAATAGTGCTAGTCACTCTGAAATCAACTTAATCACCATTAAAATAAAGTTGATATTTGTTTAACTTGAAATAACGTCAATTTGAAACATAAATAAAATTTGAAGTTACGTACAACTGGTCTATTCTGTTAAAATCTCACAGTGAAAAATGAAGTGAGCTTCGAATGAGCTGTCATTCCACCACCAGATGACAGTTGACACTTGACAGCTCACTTCACCTAAGTTTTCATCACAGTGATATCCTGTGAGAATCTCACCAGTGTTTGCCGATTCTCAGACCTACCCGATATGCACACAAATTTCATACAAATCGGTCCAGCTGTTTCGGAGAAGTTTGGTAACAAACATTGCGACACGAGAATTTTATATATTATTTAAGAAGGTTCCTGTTGGGTTTTTGTTACTAAAAAATCTGTCAAAATGATTGTGATTTATATTCTCGTTACAATAACGTTGCTGTTATACCTCACTTTTAATCGTATTCAGTAACTTGACAGTTGAAGGGTTGTCAGCAGATATAGTGAGGTCGTGCAAGAATGAACGAAATTGAATGAACTTAAATAATGTACTTAAATGCAACTTTTTATTTTAAATTTAATAACATGTTTTGAAAATGAATAAGAAGGATGACGTAAAAAAAGTGAAATAACATGATTTTTTTTTTATTTCTATTAAAAGACAATAAAAAAAGGAAATTACTACTTTACTTAACTAATTACGACGAGGACGAGGTACGACTTTTGTTAATAATTATTCTTATATTCCACATCTTACACACGAATATTTAAAGTTTTATTTAAATTAAATCATTGTTATCATTCGTTATTTACGCAAAATCGTTCACTACCCCAACACTATAGTTTTAGTATGGTAACATTATTTTTCTTTGAACTGTCAAATTACTGAATACGATTAAAAGTCGAGGTAAAATTACTGAACGGACTTTAGAATGGTCGACATCGGCATTGCTTGCCATTAAAAAAATAATAGAAGATTTAGATAAATGCTTTTTTATATCATTTGTTTTCAGATACGAGTGTGTGTACAGGATGCTGCGCCACCCTCGATCACATAGTCACATATCTATTTAAACAGTTAGTGCAGAAATGTAAGTATTACAGCACTATTATTTTAACATCTTAAGAATGCAATGTCTTTTTTTTTTTTTTTTAGAAACCTTCTCCGGCTCACACAACAACATACCAAAGTTTCATTACAATGCCGAGGCATTTTCGAACATTTCGAGACTAACCCACGGCAACTGATTTTTATATGTATACTAGCTTTTGCCTGCGGCTTCGCTCGCGTTAAGAAGTATACAGCCCAATCAGTTTAAAATTGACAAAGTTTCATACAAACTTTCATCCCCTATTTTATCCCCTTGGGGGTAGAATTGATCAAAATCCTTTCTTAGCGGATGCCTACGTCATAACATCTACCTGCATGCCAAATTTCAGCCCGATCCGTCCAGTGGTTTGGGCTGTGCGTTGATAGATCACTATGTCAGTCAGTCAGTCACCTTTGAGTTCTAAATATTTAGATAGTACATTTATTTTTTCAGTACAGTCAGTGATAGTGGGACGAAGTATTATATCTTTTAGTCTGTGCTAAATTAAATGAAATGTATGTGCAAGAATTGTAGTACAGACGCCAGCGGGTCAAGCTACCCGAAACTGTCAAATTTTCCCAATTAACCTTGAACCTTACACCGTTAGTGATAAAGTTGAAAATCTAGTAAAGTAATTTGACAGATTGTAGTAGCTTGATGTGCTGGCGTCCGCGTCTGTACATTACAGATGGTCGGTTTTTTTTTTAAGTTTCTAAAACAACTCGCTAAAACTATAATGCAAAATAAAATTATTGATTACATAAATTCAATAAATGAAGCTGATAAAATTGGTACATAAATCATGGTCATTAAATTTAAATGTCAAGTATTTGTCAAATTATAATAGTAACATGTCAGTGTGAACCTTTACCGTCTTATTACAAAACGAAACCTAACTTTAGTTCTAGCCTAAACTATTGAGCCAGTACTTGTATTTCGAACTTTTTTTCGATTTAGGAAAAGTTCTTAATACTAAAATGACAACTTAGCACCGAACTAAGCTGTCATTTTTGTATATAGAACTGCATTTCTCTATCAGTTTTATGATGTTTTTCAGCTAGCAACAAAGTGTCAAACCCGCGCCAACCGCCGCCGGAGACCAGCAATATGTTCATAGAAGTGTTACAGCGACGACCGGAGATCATGCAACAGTTGCTAGCAACCGTACGTACTCTACTTACATGTAAACGTCCAATAGTACACGTGGACATCTTAACAGAAGGCTTCCATTGTGTTTTGTGCCCCGAAAACAATAGGCTAGTTTCCTAAAAAATTCTAATTAGTCCGTCAGTTAGATTATCAAAAAATATTGAAACCGTATTTTTTCTTTTGTCAATTATATAAAAAATGATGAAGATATCGCCCGTTAAAGTTCCGCGTGACGTCACTTGCTTGCGACACTTTAGCATGGCGTGACGTCACGACCCCCACTCCCAAATTTTGACGCGCTTTATCTTAGTCATTTTTTTGTTTAATTGACAAAAGAATAAATTAATAGTTTAAAAAAACACAAGAAAACACGCTTTTATAAATGCACGTAAAAACACCTATGATACGATTTTCCATCATGAAGTTCCAGTTCATATCTTCCGGCTCCATCATCAGATCAGTTCGACAGTACCATATTATTGTATTGTCATCAGAACTACATACAGCTGCCAATTTTCATTACGCTACGACCCTTGGAAGATGGTTAAATGAGTTACCTTAGATTCCATTACATAGTTAGTTACATACAGGTCGACCTAATAAAAGCGTGTTAAAAAATACGTGTCGATTATTTTTCGAAAATTTAGCCGACGACGGACTAAATATAATTATTATTTTTACCCAGGAAACTTTCTTGTGGGCGCGTCCAAGCAAAAAGGGTCCAGTAGTGGAGTATTGAGTTAAGACTAGATTCGGTATCTAGCATAGTCAATTGATAGTAAGGATTGAAAAAATATTCAAAAACTGGCACATATTTTTTTTATCAGACATTTGAAGTTGAAATTCTGAAAAAAAAAAAAATGCTATATGAAATTGTAGATAATTGAGCATTTATTACTAATCAATTAAAATCGCGAAATGCAATTTCTTCACCCAACTTTACAAAACTTCTTATATTTCGGAAACTTAATGCCGAGAACTGGACCCTTTTTGCTTGGATGCCCACAACTATGTAACTTCACGCTTAAAAACAGATGATATTCTTTCTTTCTGTTTTAAAAAACGTTGCCCCACACTAGGAATTTCTGCTGTATCGCGGGTGCGTTTACAAACATTTAAACTCACATACACAACCAGCCAGACCCGGAACAACTACTTGTAGGTGATACAAATATTTGTTCCGTGCGGGAATCGTACCCGCGACACGTAGCGCAGCAGTCGATCGATATTGGTTTTTAACAGCATAGGAAAGAAAGTCAAATTCTCGCTTCAAATGCATTCAAAGTTTCGGGGTGTCTGTTACCTAGTAGTCTTTATTGTCTATTGTATGCCTATTAGGCGCCGTCCCATTGCCATCGCTCGTGCGATGATGCGATGCGATTTCATCGTGCGATGAAACCGATCGCACGATAAGGAAACGGTCGTCGATCGTTCGTCATCGATCGAAAATGATCGCGTGACAAAAAAACAATTTAGTCGCATCGCATGATCGCACGACCTTCAATAGGACATTCAGTAGATATCCGTATGTTTGAACGCACGGCGAGCGATGGCAATAGGACGGCGCCTTACACATTTATAACGTACTGACGGTTAGTGTCACCCTTCGACGACAAAAGTTCGCAAGGTTCAGGGTGAGCCCAGGGGGTCTACTCCAAAGTAGTATCAGCCGAATTTTCGGCCGTTTCCTGCTACAAAGTTACTATTTGGTTCGGTCGGTCCCGATCCTACACTCCTACACTCTTTTGAATATTGACTATGGTCCCGACCCAACTGAGCCGATCCGAACTTTTTTCGCATTTTTCAATAATATTCTATCATTCGAATGTGTCACTTCGGAGTAGACCTCCTGATTTGTTCTTATTCGTGTAGATGCCACGACAGTTTCTTAGATTTGATGGCTCTAAACATCGCCTGGTTTGTTAAAAGTGTAGATGTGTTTTTCCACTTGAGGCGAAAGCACCAGTTTAGCCCGCGAAATTCAAATGTTCTTACGTTTTTTACGATTTGCATGCCAGTGTCAGGTTGTATGTTAATCGAAATATGATTTGCGAGCGTAAGAAATGTGTTTATATAATTACTAGCTGCGCCCCGCGGTTCCACCCGCATATGTTTCGATCCCGTGGGAAAATCGGGATAAAAAGTATCCTATGTGTTAATCCTGGTTATAAACTATCTTTGTGCCAAATTTCATCCAAATCCGTTCAGTAGTTTTTGCGTGAATGAGAAAGAAACATCCATCCATCGCACATAAAACTTGAATTTCACGATTACAGAGGCTCTATTACATAAAAACTTATCTAATAGCATACCTGGACAATTGTTGGTGTACTGTATACCTCCTCTGACTACCTTTTCAGGGAAAACAAGCTAGATGTTATCTGCATAAATCTGAAAATAACATTTATTTTTCAGGTACTGAACGTAATAATGTTCGAAGACTGCTGCAACCAATGGTCGATGTCTCGCCCCCTACTCGGTCTGATCCTCCTCAACGAGGAGCAGTTCGCGCGCATCAGACAGGACATGATCGCACAACAACCGCGCGACAAGCAGGCGCAGCTCGCGCACTGGTTCAACGGGCTCATGGCTGGCATTGAGCCCAACCTGCTCACCAAGAATAGGGACAGGTAGGTCCTAATGCCGACAGCACAATTTATTTATGTTATTTATTTCAGGCGACGCAGGCCCATAGATAAATATCTTTTTTTTTTTTTGAGGATGGGAAATCATCAAATGACCCCTCCCGCTCTGGGTGGAGCGGAAGGGAGTGTCAGACTCTTACTGACTAAAACCCACCCGTGTTCCTTCCTTAGCCCTTTCTGTTCCAGGGCAGCGGTAACCCTTTCGGACGATCCCGCTACCCTAGATAAATACCTTAACCTAAACATACATATTTTTGCTATAAAACTTCACTTCACTAGCTTGTTCTTGAGCTGTTCTGTGGTACTTTCACGCGGAAGCGACGGAACACCACGTCCTGCGGCCAGAAGTCTTCTTCCATGACGACGGGCTGATAGCAATTCGGTACACGCACCACGAACGCCTTGAATTTGACGTTCCGGTGCGACTCCAGTAACTGCACCCTCGGCGAGTACCTCGTCTTCTGGCGCACGTACTCCACGATGTCCTCCGCCTTAGTGGTGTACTGTAGGCGGGAGATGTACACCGGTGTGTTCGGCTTTGCGGCACGCAAGCTGACTTCGGGCGCCGTAGGAGCTCTGCCGCAGCGGTTCTTGTTCGTTCGCGACCGGCGCTTCCTCCTTTGCATCGTCACGAAACCATCATCATCAGCCTTATTCGGTGCCTTTTCTGGCATAGGCTTCTCACTTGGAGCACCTGGGGCACTAGCGAATTTCTTTTGTAGGGGCTTCACCAAAAAAGAATAATATATAGCAGACAGGACATGATCGTATTGCGAGTTTGGTCCATTACGAACATTTTAAAACATAAAACGGTAGCTAAATCGGTCCAACCGTTCTGAAGTGATGCGCAACTTACCAACGAACAGCATTTCATTAACGAGGACGGCACGGTTGGCGCAGTGGTTAAGCGATTGACTGCTGCGCTGCGTGTCGCGGGTTCGATTCCCGCACGGAACAAATATTTGTATGACCTACATGTATTTGTTCCGAGTCTGGGTGTTTTTCTATCTATAATATGTATGTATTTACAAAAAAAAAAATGTATATAAGTAGTTTATCAGCCATCTTGTTACCATAACACAAGCATTAGGTTGCTTAGCTTGGGACAAATGGTGCTGTGTGAAATGTCCAGGGATATAATTAACAAGTAGGCAATGGCGCCGATTCCCTTGTTCACAAACTAAACTAAATTTAAGTTCATTGTATCTTTTTCTTTCTATTTCATCAAGAAAAGGACAGAAGATAAATATTAGTTTATTCCTGTTAAATTAAGATACTCCATAGACAAGTAAGACGTGATTAAAAACATGGCGACTAATACGTCAATTTACGTCAGGCGCTGACTAATTTGACAGGACTAGAAAGGATACAGGATTATTCATATCAACCTTTTGAACGCCAGAGTATAAACGTACCGCCGTACCCCTGACGCCAGGCCACTTTTTCTGTCAAATGACCTTCATAAAAAATAGGGATTCCAGTAATGATTTAAATTGTTTATTTCATAATATGGTGCGACGTGTATTTTGTCATATATTTGTGACGTTGGCGTTCAGGGTAAGATTTCGTTAGCCATAGTCACATATATATTATGTGACAATGGTGTTAAGAATAATATGTAGATTAACACTGCTTTCTCTGTTACAGATTCACTCAAAACCTATCGATGTTCCGCCGCGACATCAACGACCTGCTGAAGGGCGCGGCCGGCGTCAGCGGCGGGAACCCCAGCGACATGATGACGTCATAACTGGGTGTCCGCGGGCCCGTAGGCGTAGTAGCACATTGTTGGGGCATGTAGCGATGGAGCTGAGGGTCGAATCTGTGTTCTTGTTACCTAAGGCTCACTGGCACGTCAGATCTTTGAAAGCGTTTAGCGATAAACGTTGTTAAAACATCATTCTGTCACTTTCATCTTCAAATGGTAGAGAGAATCGGAACGATGTTGCAATCAGCGATTTGTGGTGCAGCGTTATTGTGTGAAAAAAGCAATGTAAGCCCACGTTCGCAAGGACTTAAAAATATCTCGGCAGGATTTTATAGCGCATTGGATTTTCAACTCTCGGTCTTGAGCTGAGAGTTGAGAATCCAACACAGCTCCTCAGCGTGTCAAAAAAACACTGTTGGATTTTCAACTCTCGGCGCTAAGCAGTGGGTTGAGATTCCAGTGCGCTAATAAAATTGCCGCGGAAAAACGTGTGAACCTGGGCTAAATATCTCGTTTGATCGTGATCCTAAGGGGTGGTCTTGTTCAAATCGGCGTTATTCGACACAGTCGGGCGGCAAAATCAAATAACTAAGATAATATATGTTCGGGAAAAAGGACATGTGCCGAGCCAACCCGAACTTGATTTAGCGAGGGTAGTATGCCGATTGGCACGAACATTCGATAGCCAAACACGTGTAGTAGTTCGGATCGGTTTTTTTCATTCAACAAATACTTGCTTATCGAATGTACCCACACGGCCTAGTGCTGAGGATCACCCTAAATGATAGTACAGACGACAGCAGGTCAAGCTACCCGAAACTGTCAAAGCTTCCCAATCGACCTTGATTCTTAATGCTTCAGCGATAAAGTTGAAAATCTTTTAAAATAAATTTGACAGATTGTAGTAGCTTGATGTGCTGGCGTCTGTACGTATCGTACGCTTCATATCCTCCAGTCGGGCGTACGACACGCCCTGTTAACGCCTAACCGTCAGGGTAGCTCACGAAATTCAAATTTCTTACGGTTTATTGCAACTTACAGGTAAGTAACAGGTTGTATGTTGATCTAAATATGATTCGCGGCCGTAACAAATATTTATTTATAGAACTAGCTGACCCGGCAAACGTTGTTTTGCCATATAAATTATTTCTAGCTGCCCGGCGCTACTTCGTTCGCGTGGTGTGCTACCCCCCCCCCCCTACCCTACTCCTACCCTACTTCTACCCTACTCCTACCCTACTCCTATTTTTCGTGAATTTTCTTTGCTATAAACCTCACGGAGCCCGAGACCTTTCCAACGAATGCAAAACCGTGGAAATCGGTTCGTGCGTTCTGGAGTTATAGCGTCAGGAAAGAAAACCCGACTTATTTTTATATAGTAGATTATAATCCTAAAAATCATCAATACACCTCTAAGTAAATATTACACTATTGAAAGACTATTTCATGAAATCATGACATTTTGAGGCCAATTCTAACTCAAGCAGTTATATTGCTGATTCCAATGATTATAATTCTGTAAAGACATATTTATTACGGCCACAAATCATATTTTAATCAACATACAAGCTTGTACAGATAGTTCAACTCAGTTGTGCGCTTGTTAATATACAACTTTCACTTGTGTGGCAGTGACGCGGCAGTCGGACGACGACCTACACACAAATGAAAGTTGTATATTTACAAGCGCACGCACTCATAGCGCCGCGCGCACAACTGAGTTGAACTATCTTTACCAACCTGTTAATTCCAAAAAACGTAAGAAAAGTCGAATTTCGCGGGCTATATTAGCGCCCTCCTTTTATACCCTGACTTTATATGATACGCTCCGTACGTGTTTATGCCGCTACTATCCAACAGTTACAGGGCGTATCATACGCCTTTATTTCCTATGTCATGTCACTTACCGTTTAACAGTTAGATTAATTACTAGAACCCCCCCAACTCCATCGCTACGCTCTTATCGACATTTTATTCGTTTTTTTGTGTACTATGAATTATATAATATATTTACAGGTTATAAATTAAAGTCGCGTTTCGTGTCTGTCCGGTGAACAGATGGATGGTCACACACCGTTCATCTAAACTAAGCAACGGATGTTGATACGGTTTTCACCATTATTTAGAGAATTTATCCCGGAAGGTTTTTGTGTATAATACAGGATGGCAGGGACATCGACGCGCAAACTGTAACCATGAATTCAGCATGTGAGTTTAAACCTCATAGCGTAGAAATTTTACGTCGGTTATCAAAAAAAAATCTTCTGTTTCATAGAATGCTGCAATACCTACGCGGTCAAAATGTATGGAACAGCAATATTTTCTTTTAATAAACCGACGAAAAATTTCGACGCTATGGGGTTTAAACTCGTGTGCTGGATCCATGGTTACAGTTTGCGCGTCGATGTCCCTGCCACCCCGTATACTTGCTCGTATACCTTGAATAAATATTCATAATTCTTGTTAAAGAAAGTACATGAAAACGATGTAAGTATCATGGCAGCTACTAAATCTTCCTCTGCCAATCCAATCATGTACTGACATTGAAATACAGGGTCAAAGTTAAATTAGCTAGCGAAACTCCGCGTCATCATCATCATCATTTCAGCCGAAAGACGTCCGCTGCTGGACATAGGGTTCCCCCAAGCACCTCCACTTCGACCGGTTCTGTGCTTCTCGCATCCGACGGGTTCCTGCGGCCTTCACAAGGTCGTCGGTCCACCTTGTGGGAGGCCTTCCGACGCTACGTCTTCCGGTACGCGGTCGCCACTCCAGAACCTTTCGGCCCCATCGGCATGTTAGAACGATGATTTGATTTTCTTGAAGTGACTATGTCCAAACTCCAAATCCATGTTATGTTCTACCCTGCCAACACATTTCATGCGAATCCGTTCAGCCGTTTTAGCGTAAACGCGAAGCTAACAAAACTGTTTTAAATATTGTCTTTAAAATTCATAGTACACAAAAAAAGTCTAAAAACTAAAGTTAAAATTAAAAATATATTATTAAAATAATAATTATAGTTAAAAAAAAACTGTTAGTTCAGAGAGTTAGTCTACAATTTCAGTAAATATCACAATTGGGAGTTCATTCTTAGTATTTTTTATTATTTTTATTATATCATTTTTTTTTCGTTTTTAACGTATAAAATTTAATCTTACAGTTGTGTGTTAGATTCTTCGTGACTTTTTTAAGCATTCGTTGTTTAGGTTTTTTAAGATTTATCTTGGTGTCATATGGTGTACCACTAAGCCCACTGCTGGGCATAAACAATCGTCTTATTTCTCCATCAAAATATTGTATTTAAAAGATCTCTTTTAGTGATAAGGCCGCCTATGAAACACTAACTAACCTAATATTCAAATTGATGTTATTTCAAGTTAAACAAATATCAACTTTATTTTAATTAAATTGATTTCAGAGTGACTAGCACTATTGAAACATTTATAGAAATGTTTGAAGTTGTAGCGTAAACTGAACTTTATTGTGTAGGTATTAAAGTTATTTTTCCATTAGCTCATATTTGTTTACATGTTTGGCAAATAAATAGCGAACGTAGATTACGTTAGGTTCGACTACCAGTCTAACCGGATGCATCTGAGTACCAGTATTTTACATGGAACCACTGCCTATCTGACTTCCACAACCCAGTTACTGGGTAACACGATACCTTCTTCGAAGCTTCTGTTTACCCGTAACGACTGTCAAAGATCTACGAATGACAGCCGGGATGTCACAGTATGAAATGTGTGGTCACCCATTCACGGACCGACCACGCCAATCGTAGCTTAACTCCCTTGGTGAGACTGGTTATCGATAAATCATCTATATTCAATCGCATCACTACTCAATAACTTTTCCCATAAAGATAGATATATTTCTACCCAGCAGTGACGTAGTACAGGTTTAAATGAAGCCTGTCGACGTCACGGTAGTGACGTATGCCATGTGACATCACAATATATTCGTGTATACTGTTAATGTGTTGTTACAAACAATATGTTCCTTACTGTATGACTATTCTGTTGATTTTGTGAGTGCTCTACATTGTTTGCTTGTATATCTGTCGATAAAATATATTAGATCTATTCAAATTTGCAATACAATTGATGTTATTTCAAGTTAAACAAATATCAACTTTATTTTAATGGTAATCAAGTTGATTTCAGAGCGACTAGTACTATTAAAAAAGTTATAAAAATGTTTGAATTTGTAGCGTAAACTGAACTTTATTGTTTACGAATTAAAGTAATTTTTCCATCAACTCATATTTTTTACATTTTTGGCTACTAAATCGCGCTGTTTTTAGAGACTTATTCAACTTATTTCGTTGTTTATTTTCATATCAACTTACATGATTGTTATATGCTAACGTTCGTCGCAGGCACGGTAATAAAATGCGGTAGCGAGGTGGCACTAGATTCAGTTTTAGAAGTTCCTTACTAAATATTCTCCGTCCTACTCGCACGTATTATGACCGCTACTGCCACGAGACGCGACAGAAGCGTTGACGTTCATTACAGTTGAAGTTTTATCGGTCAACCAATCACAATAGCTGATATAAGATTTGGTATCTGATTCACTGATCAAAGATGCCTGCTATTACGATTTCGCAATCACGCGGCTATTCGCGCCATCATAAACATCGATTTTGTATGAAATGCGTACGCATCTGTTCAGCGGTACGAGCGCGTACGCATTCCATACAAAATTGTTGTTTTCTATGGACAAAAGCTGAACAGAGCTGAATAAGTGTGAGTAGTCCCTTAGTTGACACAATCGGCGCGAGCGCATCCCGCGCGGTAGCAGTGTAACTATCGACAAATAACAGCAAACAAATGTAGGCACATGAAATATTCTCTGTATGACCGCAAAATATAATGTATTAGTGTGATGAGTGCATTCTATTGAAATAATGTTAAATATAAACTAGTATTATGTCTAGCTGTACGGATATCCGCTGCTTAATAAAGTATATAGCATAAAATCTCCCCTGTAATCCCTGAAGGGGAACGAAAATGCAATATTTCACATGTTAGTACCAGGTAATAAGGGACGAGCATATTGAAAGTAGCCGGGCAGAAATTTCAGTAAAAATTCCATCTACACGGAGACTAGCCGCCCGAGATATTATAGTGCATGCGTGTGCGCAGACAGGTGCACTCACTCTCATTGTCCGATGGGACATCAGTCCGACACCACTGGAGAGAGATCAGGCGCAGGAGCAACGGCTTTACGTGCTGGTATTATTATTAACACAGCTAGACATAATGTTCGTTTACCGTTTTTATTAAAAATGTAGCGTCCCTCGTGTCTTTAATAAAATAATAGCAATAATACGGTTTAATGCAGAAGATGTAGGAACTAAGACAATCTCTACTTACCCTTTTTGAGGCATGAAGAACCATTCTAAAATATATAAATATATTGCATTTTCATTTTTTTGCCACCGCTTTCCGACGTTTAAAGTATTTTGATTTTCTCTTAAAAAAAAACAACCCATTTCCGGGTTGTTTTTTTTTTTTGTAAACTTGTTTTTTATTTTTCACTTTTCTTGTTATGGTCCCTACCCCATACTAATTCGTATCATGAAGGAAAATGTCTTATTATATTTCCATACAATTTACTTCCCCGTATTGTCGTGATGCCCTGGACGACCACGATAATATCTTCACTTTAAAAAAATTGAAATCCGCCCAATTTATTATGGTGTAGGCGGACGAAGCCGATGCATGAAGAATGAAAATGAAATATGAAGTGCTAGTTCCAGATAATTGTCTAGTTTTAGTTCTTACATTTTCTGCACGAATTTGTTAGTAATGAATGTTTAAATGTCTTAAGTGGTGACATTCCATGTTTTGTGCCGTGTAAGGTAGAATGTCCACGAGGGTGACTTGATCGGTTGTATTGTGTTGTTGTGCCGATCCCGGGCTGGGCGAAACTGCGCTAGTATTGGGTGAAACTGCGCTAGTATTTGGTGAAACTGCGCTAGTATCGGATCAAACTACGATAGAATTGGGTGAAACTGCGCTAGTATTGGGTCATACTGCGCCAGGATTGGGTCAAACAGCGCTAGTATTGGGTCAAACTGCGCTAGTATTGGTTGAACCTGCGCTAGAATTGGGTAAAACAGCACTAGGATTACTTGCAACTGCGCAATACTTTACATCTAAAATACCATGTCACATTAATTTTGCCCAAATCTGTCCCAAGTTTTGTGGAAACAACCAATATTTATGTAATGTTTTGAACGACATCCAGGCTTAAAAGATTGTTAAAATTGAAAACAGATGAGTCTAGTACGGGATCTGGCATAACATGACTATTTTAATTTATAAAAGGACTTTACTTATAAACGTACGTTGTCATACAGGTTCTAGCTGTGAGTCGCCCTGATAGAAAACCGGATTTAACCGGATATAGTCGTCTCCTAAAACCCGTAAATCGGTTATGACCGGGCTAAACTGTGTCTCATAGAAATAGTATAACAAATAGAAAAAAAAAATAAGAATAGAATACAATTCGATGCCGGGCTTATCTCGAAATAGTATAACGAAGAAAGTAAGCTGTCCGTGTATTTGCTTAGTAATATTTGATGGATGTTAATCCGGTTTTGACCATAATTTAGGAAGGTGTAACATAACAACGCGCTATCTCCCACAGGGTATGCTAGCGGGCTTCTGACCGCGGCTTCGCCCGTATTTATGTCGGAGACGAACCCACTGGAACTTGCTACCGGGACAAAAAGCAGCGTATGTCCTTCCCCAGGATGCCATCCAAATTTTATCGAAACCTGTTTAGTAATTTAGGCGTGAAAAGGTAACATACAGGCAGTTATTTTGAATTCATAATATTACTATGGATAAACCATTTACAGGCACTTTTGAATTGTCAAGGGGTCGGTCAGTATGAAAGATGAAGCTATAGTCCGCGCTCCGCTAGTTGGCCGCGTCTTAGGTATGCTCACGGTGGGACGGGAGGGGCAGCGGGGGTGAGGCGGCGGGTTGCAATGTACGTACGTAGTGCGCGGGGCCCCGCAGTCCCACCGGGAACATACCTAAGGCGCGGCCAACTAGCGGAGCGCGGACTAGTTGCCCATTCCAGAGCGGTAGGTCCCTATGGAGAAGAACGGGCAAGAAGCTCCACGGACACTCGTCTTATAAGTAAAGTTCTGTTATAACGTATTCATATAGAGCGGCTATGTTAAATATACGACGTTGTTTACTATTTAATGTCCTCACTGTCTTCTTAGTTTTAATATCGTAATTTAATAAGTTTACAGTAAAGTTTCCTATACAAACGTCGGTGGTGAACTTCGGTGTCTTTGTGTGGAGATTATACAGCGTGTATCAGAAAATTGAGGTCATTTTTAATGGTGTGGTACAGATATCTAACTGAACAAGTTTCTCTATGGTACTAATATCGTAATCGCGAAAAAAATATCAACTGTCTCATACAAAACTTCAATATCTACTCGACACAAATGTATGGGATGGTCGATTGTTTATGCTGTATAATAATGTAATGTTTGACGGCACGGTTGGCGCAGTGGTTAAGCGATTGACTGCTACGCTGCATGTCGCGGGTTCGATTCCCGCACAGAACAAATATTTGTATGACCTACAATTAGTTGTTCCGGGTCTGGCTGTTTGTGTATGTGAGTTTATATGTCTGTAAACGCACAGACACAGGAGAAATTCCTAGTGTGGGGCAACTTTTTTAAAAGAAAAAAGAAAAATGCCTGTTTCATTCATCTCCGGATAACTAGTGACTTGTCTGCCAGATAATACTGTGTTATCTGGTAGATAGTGACTGTCTGGACACTGGAATGTGATGCTTTGAAATATCGTTGAGTTGATTTCTGATAAAAATTGTGTAAGATACATGATATTGAATGTGTCTAAATTCTAACTTTTTTTTTGGTTTTGATTCTATTTATTGTTGTTTTAAAACGTTCAGCCATTATTTTATATGGCGACAATGGTTGCAGACGATTCTTTTAATAATACTCGAAAAATTACAGCGTAAAATTAAAATTAGTTGTGTAATATTTAGGTACCTTGCAAAAATATATGAAACATGCATTTTTTTCAGTATTTCAGAGTTGGTCTCATACAAAAAGTTGCTCATTTTCATGATTACTTCCACCCCCTAAAAGATAGACAATGAAAACAAAGTCACTCTGTATACGTCCACATGACATACCGTAGCCCTGCCGACCACGTTTTGATTGTAGTCGTGAAGTCGAAATATATTTATATAGTTAGACTGTATTAAGTTTGTACGCAGTGCGCGATGCGCTTGTAAATACAATAAATTGTGATTTGTACAAAGCGATTTGTGTGGTTTTATTTATTATGAAATGTCTATAATTTATGAAAATGATAGCCCGCTGCCACCGTTTCGTGAAGAGCTGACCAACCACTTGGCGATGTTTTGAAACACCAAGAGTGACTCGGACGCCATGGCTCTACGTTTCAACCCCAAAGGTTTTTCACTAGGTTTGAAATTACCTAACTGTTTAGACAAAAATAGAACTTCAGTGCGATTCTGTAACCATCTCACCGTGGAAACTTGGGTGAAGTGAACGTGGAGTGAGCTGTCGTTCCAACTAATGCTAAGGATTGACACTATTTACAGCTCACTCTAAGCTCACTTCACCTAACTTTTCACGGTGAGATTTTTACAGAATCGATATAAGTATACAAATATTATAAAACGACTAAACTACGAGGTTGATTATCCCTACACGTAGTACTTGTATTCCCTAAGACAGCGGTGGCCGCTATATTGCGTCGGCGAATAACGTCACTGAAAAATTACTTACGAAAGTAAGTTGATGTGTTTACCTAGAGAGCATTTTTGGCACCGTAAAGCCAATCCATTATTTTGATGACGGCCGTTATGTAGCGGCCTCTGATATTTTAGGAAACCATAGCGTGCCTATGTAAAATTAAACACAATGATTTTTGAAAACATAACTTTATTCTATCATAAACAATAAAGTGATGGCAAACGAATTAAATTACAAGTCTTATTTCTCAACTACCCTACTACTGTCTTACTACTACTACTTGGCTACTGTCTTATTTTTCACAATCTTATACAGTAAAAATAAAATCCTAATTATCCCATCTGAAGCGCGCCATCATATAGCTGGCGCACGATATCAACAAGACTGGGATATAGTCTACACGTTTTTGGCAAGTTCCTGCGACTTGGCGATCACGTCTTCAATGGTCCCTACCATGTAGAAGGCAGCTTCGGGTATATGGTCCAGTTCACCTTGGAGGATCTGTCAGCGACAATGTTTGGATTAGAGCACATTTTTTTTTAGGATGCTTTTGGTTTGACGACGTTGGAATGTTCGCGAAGATGGTTTCTATCATGTGAAAGAAAGTGGGTGATCATTTTTACACATCGAGACCCCTCCGCGGAAAGCACGTTAAGACGTAGGTCTCGGCTGGCATTCGTGGATCTTTGACAGTCGTCACGGATCGTCAGAAGCCCGAAAGTCTATAGAGACTTTCGGGCTTCTGACGATCCGTGGAGGGAGGCGGGTAGGGAACCATAGGGGTTCCCTACCCGCCTCCCTCCCCTCCCCCTCGATTCCCCCCTCCTCCCTATTCCCTCCCTCCTAGCCCGATTAAAACTTGATGATGGCTCTGAAGTGCGCTACTCGCTGCTCTGTACCTCACCCCTCACCCCCTCTGATACGTGTATGTGTTACTGCGCTTCTGAGCCGCTATAAAGTTTGAATCGGGCTGTGCCATGGCACAACATTCAATTCTGTCGCTAAGCCTCTAAGCTCTTTATTTCAGTTTGAAGGGTATGGGTGCCTGACTGAGTGATCCTCATGAACTTAAATAGGTATCTCCAATCCAGCTTACCCTCTTGAATCCCTTGATCGTCTCTTCTAATTTGACCAGCTTACCGATGTGGCCGGTAAATACTTCAGCCACCTGCGAAATGAGCAACACGATGTTATAATGTTGTCGCTCTCCACTGCTGTCGCGACTGCTGAGCGTGGGCGAGCGTGGTCCGATACCCAGGTCGAGCAAAGTGTTACTTATTTCATTAGGAATTTCTTAGTAATAGCCTTTTTTTTTTTTTTTTTTTGTGGATGGGAAATCATCAAATGACCCCTCCCGCTCTGGGTGGAGCGGAAGGGAGTGTCAGACTTTTACTGACTAAAACCCACCCGTGTTCCGTCCTTAGCCCTTTCTGTTCCAGGGCAGCGGTTAACCTTTCGGAAAATCCCGCCGCCCCGGCAGGCTTCGGCCCTGTGGGGCCCCGTCCTCTGCTGTCATCTCTTTGAGGCGCGCGTGGAACACAACGCGCCGTCCGGCACGGGCCTGGTCCTGATCGGACGGTGAGCTACCCATTACTCACCGCCCGCAGGCCCGCGCCTACGGTGGCCGGGAGTCGTCACGCGGCTCCCGACGCCCGGAGCGTCTCCCGCGGCGGCTGAGGCGTGAGGTTCTCTCCCTCAGCCTCCCTGCCACCTCCTTCGCTAGCATGACTGCTTCGCAGAAGGAGATGACTGCCTCCCACTCCCTCTCGCCCCGGACCATGGCTTGCACCAGGGCCGGACGCGAGAGGTCGCCGCCGTTGCCGATCGCCTCTACGAGGACACGGCGGGGCTCCGCCCAAGCAGGGCAGACCTCCACCGTATGCTCCACCGTGTCCTCTGGGCGATCCTGGCAGTGGTGACACCCGGGCGTCTCCTCCCGCCTGATGATGTGCAGGAACCTCCCGAAACATCCGTGTCCGGAGAGGACCTGCGTCAGGCGGTACGTGAGAACGCCGTGACGCCTCTCTAGCCACTCCTCAAAGAGGGGTCTTATCGCCACTATCGTGGCGTGCCCTGCGCTGGGTTGCGATAGTCGCGCCTTCCATTCCGCCATGAGATCGCGCCGGAGGTCCGTCCGCTCCGCAGCGATTTGCCGCGGGTGCAGAGTTTCCCCCCGGCATAGTGCCTTCGCGCGCCAGTCATGCAGGCGCGCGAGGACTATCGCCTCCAGATCCCATGGCGGCAGTCCGGCAAGGAGGCTTGCCGCCTCGCGCGAGATCGTGCGGTAGCCCCGGATTAGCCTTGTGGCTACCACCTTCTGGGGCGCGTTCAGGTAGTGTGCGGCTCGAAGCCGCAGTGAACGCGCCCATTAGTAATAGCCTGGAGTCTGATTGATGGCAATTGGCTCACCCCCTTTACATGGGCTTTAACTGGCGAAATGTGGGTGGGTGTATAGGTGCACCTCTGTCTAACCCCTCGGGGAATACAGGCGTCATGATATGTTGTGATAGATCTACCTTTATCTCATGATTGATGGGTGTTGTCCTTTCGCTCAACGAAGCGGAACAGCAACATTTGCAAACCAACGAAAAAAGAAGGAAGTTCTCGAAGCGACGCTTTGGGGCATATATATTTTCTTTTTTGTCAACTGTTTTTTTGATATACATACACTTGGTCAGGCTTTCAAAGTCATAACCAAGGCTTTATTAAGATAATAGGCTGTTTCATTTGCTGACCAGGGTCTTCAGTTTTGGGTAATAACTTCTAGATAATGAACGTCATTCTACCTGGAAGGGCTGTGATAAGAACCGTTGAATCTTGCGAGCGCGCGCCACTGTCATCTTGTCATCTTCTGACAACTCATCCATTCCCAGGATAGCGATGATGTCTTGCAGAGACTTGTAGTCCTGGTTGTACGGAAGTAATTATGAAGACGTCAGCGTCTACTACTTCTGTGAGGCTTAGCACTGTCTTATATTACCTATACAAGTACGCTGGAATTCATATTATCGATAACAAAACGAAGACATTTGATTTTCACCATTTTTGTGCTGATAGCAACGTGAGCGTCTGTGGAACTAACATTTATTATAGCTAGTTTTACAAAATGCGCATACTCTCGTGATAAAAATATTCTAAATATCTCGTGAAAATCACAAAATACACAAAAAAGTCATAATCCACGATTTAGATCTAAATCATCAGAGACCAACCAAAACAATACGACGGCCATTTGCAACAGTCTATAAATTTAGTTCCTGAGACGCTCGAGCTTTGAATCGGCACAAAAAACAACTGTCATTTCGTATAGTATATAATTAGTCCAGCGTACTTGTTTATCAGTGGGCTCTAGCTATAAAAGGTCTTTTTTATCATCCTTCGAAGAGCTTTGTCACCACAATTCTCTGAGTGGATGCATTTGCAAATGTTAGTAGGTATATATCTTCGACAATGCTGATGGCCATCTTGCATCCCAGGCGGTTAGATAGTTTAAGAGGATCATTTAAATAAAACCAAAACAGTTGTCCCATATGAAATACTAAATTTTTTGCCACACCAGGAATTTTGGTGCAGATTCATAGCAGCCCAACCGCTTGGCAGCGCAGCCACTTGCCGCGGTTGACCCCTCCGTGTCACGGAAAGCACGCTAAGCCATTGGTCCCGGCTGTCATTCGTGGCAATTTGACAGTCGTTACGGGTCGTCAGAAACCCGAAAGTCTGACAACCAGTCTTACCAAGGGGTTTCGTATTACCCAGTAACTGGGTTGTGGAGGTCAGATAGGCGATCGCTGTAAAATACAGGTACCTACGCAGCTGCATCCGGTTAGGCTGAAAGCCGATTCCAACATAGTTTGGAAAAGACTAACAGCCCAAATTCCGCTTCCCACACCAAAAATATAAAAAAAACTACAGGCTCCCAGGGATATCGAGGCGCAAACTGTAACCATGAATTCATTCACAGAATCATGTACTTGAACCATGGTCACAGGTTGCGCGACATGTCCCTGCCAACCTGTATATCCCGCATTCAAATAAGCCTTCCCAGAAATCAAAGACCCACCTGCAAAATCTTCTGCACTCCTCTAGCAACTCCATAATGCTCAGCTCCAATGATATTAGGGTCCATGACTCTGGAGGTGGAATCCAGAGGGTCTACCGCAGGGTACACGCCGAGCTCAGCGATCGCTCGCGACAGTACCGTGGTCGCGTCTAAATGGGCGAAGGTCGTAGCGGGAGCAGGATCTGTCAGATCGTCTGCGGGAACGTATACGGCCTGGGAATTATAGAACAGAATTATAACATTTAAAGTGAGACCGTGTAGTTGCATAGCACACTCAGTAGTAATGGCTTTAATTTTGACAGTTCAACAACATTCATTGCGTTATTTACGTTAATGAGCAGGCAAATTGTTCGAACATATGAAGCAATGGATTAGCAATATCATTCAAAATGATTCAGATTTATATTGATAGTGTGTTACGCAATTAGAGTGCTGCACTGCTGATTGTGAATGTGAGTACACTGTAGGCTAAGATCACATAGAACAAGTACATTATCTGCCTAGCCTTTTCCCAACTATGTTGGGGACGGCTTCCAATCAAACCGGATGCAGCTGAATACCAGTATTTTACATGGAGCGACTGCCTATCTGACCTCCACAACCCGATACCCGATACACACACGATACCCCTTGGTAAGACTGGTTACCAGATAGAACAAGTACATGACTTTATAATTTCTTCTCAGGAATCAGTCAGCCAGAAAATGCTGGCACCATCTAGTTTTAAAATATTGACCAACTGATGAACCAATGATGATCATTGTACCTGCACGCTGGTAATGGAACCAGTCTTCGTGGTGGTGATCCGTTCCTGCATGGTCCCCATGTCAGTCGCCAAAGTTGGCTGGTAACCCACAGCGGATGGAATACGGCCTAGCAACGCCGATACCTGAGGAATTGTCGTAAACAATAACGAAACATGTTGCCAAGCAAGCAAGGGTAGGTAGGACCCCCTATAAACGAATTGGGACCAGGGCAAAAGAATGATGACGTACCTCAGAGCCAGCCTGCGTGAATCTGAAGATGTTGTCAATGAACAGCAGCACATCCTGACCCTCCTTGTCGCGGAAGTGCTCAGCCACCGTGAGCCCAGTCAGAGCCACGCGGGCTCGCGCGCCGGGGGGCTCGTTCATTTGACCATATACAAGGGCCACCTGATCAGGGAGGACAGTTTTAATTGTGTTTGTAGGTAGTTAGTAGGTTTTCTTTGTGAAGAAGATAGATAGAAGGTTAATACTCTATATTATGTGCATTATAAATATTACTGATATAAATGAAGAAATTTTACAAAGGGTGACATAAGGGACGGTATTATCGCTAAAAGCGATCTTTTAAAGACAACGTTTGGATGGATAAGGGGGAGCTCGTCCAGAAAACACCATACCACACTCATCATCTGCCTAGCCTTTTCCCAACTATGTTGGGGTCGGCTTTCAGTCTAACCGGATGCAGCGGAATACCAGTATTTTACATGGAGCGACTGCCTATCTGACCTCCACAACCCAGTTACTGGGTAATACGATACCCCCTGGTAAGACTGATTGTCAGACCATCATTAGAAGATTATTGTGGAAGGATTATTTGAATTACTTATACATTTAACCTAGTTAGGGCACAGTAATCTCGATGACACTTTAGACCAATGTCGCCATTGCACCCGTGGGAAGCAGGGGCTAATTGCTAGTGGTATGTGGTGTGCATGTCGCAGCCAACTGGTTAAATTAGCCGTTTAGTCAACCGCCTGGCCTTTGGAAGAAGTGCTCGCCTCGCTTCGCTCTCTCGGCTCGCACGCGGTTGATCATAGATCTAACCTAACCCATTTGGTCGGGGTCCCTGGCTTAATTACTGCGACAAATTCGGCCCGTACTTTACGGTTCCAACCTAAACTATAATTTATTGAATATCATTCAGGCCGCTAGTTGAATGGCCGCCGTTTTGTTAAAAGGCTAGGCAGTTAACTAAACGGCTAATTAAACCAGTTGGCTGACACATGCGTACAATAACGAGAAGGTAAGTATTCTATTTAACTTTAAACACTTGAATAGACAATCTTCCTATTTGCACTAAGTGACTCTTTCGATCAACCCACCAAAATCCGAATGTTTTCATCGAGTAAGTAGCTTATGTCCTTCCCCAGGATGCCATCTATCTCTTTGGCAAATTTGATTGAAATCTGTTCAGTGGTTTAGGCGTTAAAGGGTAACATACAGACAGAGTTACTTTTGAATTTATAATATTAGTATGCATGGCGGAATTTCATGACAATCACGACAGTGTTGGTACTTACCTTAGAAGTCTTGTAATCGTCCGTAATAACTCCGCCCACTTTCATCTCATTGTATAAATCGTTGCCTTCGCGCGTTCTTTCTCCGACACCAGCAAACACCTGATTAAAATACACAAAGGTAACCACAGATCAAAATTCACATCTGAACGAGGGTATTTGAAGCCGTCGCAAAATCTGTATCGTCTTTCTCTTTCTAACTCATAAATATTATTTTTTACTACCGAGCCCGCCGTTACCACTTGACCGAAATCCTTACTTTCGCATAGCGACTGTACTACTATTTTAGCCTTGTGTGGGATCACACGTCTCACATAATATTAGTAAACACACCTTCCAATATATAAATATAAAAGGATAATAAACGTAATAAACAAATCCTAGCGGCGTTTCCTTTGGTGTTCCTCCATTAACCCTAACAGGGTATAGCTTGTGGTACGCATCCAGCTCGTCATAATGAAGTTAAAACGAGTGAGTAGTCATTGCAATGTAACTCTTATTAATATTATTACTTACGGAGAATCCTCCGTGCGCCTTAGCAACGTTGTTGATTAGTTCCATGATTAATACAGTCTTGCCAACTCCTGCGCCGCCAAACAGGCCAATCTTGCCACCTGAGTACCATGATGGTATGAGATAGTACAGTTTATTTCGACTTGTCGCTAAATAAGCACATTGGACGTATAAAGCCGGTGCCGCTGCTGGTACAGACGCCAGCACATCAAGCTACTACAACAAAAAGATTTTCAACCTTATCGCTAAATCATTAATGTTCAAGGTCGATTGGGAAAATTTGACAGTTTCGGGTAGTTTGACCTGCTGGCGTCTGATATCAACACGTCACTTTTCGTGTGCTCTCTGTATGACCGCTTAGTTTTTCTAAACTTTAGAAACTGTATTTCCGAAGGTTTATGTGTTTGACTACAATATAAATAAAGAAGCACGTACTTTTGAAATGACGTAACATCAGTAGTTAAATTACTTACATTACATCCGTGCGAAGCAGGGCTGGGTGACTTGTTAATATAAACCCCTTGTTAACAATATGATCACACTAATATTATAAAGGCGAAAGTTTGTGAGTTATTGTGTGTGTTTGTATGTTTGTTACTTCTTCACGCTCAAACGGCTGGACCAATTTTGATGAAATTTGGTACACAGTTTATAACCACGATTAACATAGGATCCTTTTTTTCCCGATATTCCCACGGGATCGAAACTTATGCGGTTAAAACCGCGGGGGACTGCTAGTTATTTATCATACCTTTGACATACGGCGCGAGAAGATCCACCACCTTAATGCCAGTCGCCAGAATCTCCTGTTCTACCGACATCTCAACAAAGGGAGGTGCGTCCGCGTGGATCGCAGCAAATTCGTCCGTATTGATGGGGCCACGCTCATCTGTTACATTAGAAGGTGACTTAGCCCTCATACTGGTGATTGATTTTTCGTGCACTGGATTTTCAAAGCACTGCTTGGCGCCGAGAATTGAAAATCGAACGTTGTGTTTTTTTGACGCACTGGCTTTTGCTCTGTTGGAATCTCAATGTTCGGCTCAACACAGAGAGTTGAGAATCCAGTGCACCAAAAAAAAACTGTCGCGTTAAAAAAACGCCCGTGTTTACCAGGACGACAAAAACAGAGTGACTCTCCAAATATTTATTGAATAGGTTCTTGTTCAGGTTTCTGTTTTCCATGACGATCACATGACGATGGCATGACGCGATAACGTGTTTACACGTCAATAGACATGTGGCGGCATCTACATCGCCACATGCGAACTACGCATCACACTGACGTTGCGCAATATTCTGCATCGCGCAAGCGAAGTTTACCACGCAACTAGCATAAACAACGTCCCGACATCAAACGTCGGGCAGTGGCCTACCAGAAACACAACACTCGTCCGGTCGGAGGATCCTCCCTTTTCTATAGAGGATGAGAGAACTTTACATCCTGTTCCTCATACCTCTATACACGAAATCAAAAGGTAAACCTGAATGAGGCTGGCACAGGAGCGTGGGGATTGGCACAAGAAAAGGGGGGGGGGGGGTGAAGTCGGGCGGTGGATCATGATGATGAAACAAATTCCTTACCAATGGGCTCCCCAATGACATTAATAATTCTTCCCAGGGTCGGTTCACCCACAGGAATGGTGATAGGAGCTCCCGTGTCCACAATGGCCTGGCCTCGCACCAGGCCTTCAGTACCATCCATGGCTATGGTGCGGCATGCGCTCTCTCCTAGATGCTGGGCTACCTCCAGGATAAGTCGCGGTTCTGAAAGATTTGGTGCAATTTTATTAGAGAAATATTTCATTGATCCTCTAAAAACTTGATGCTACACTCCTTTCATAAATTAGTTAACAATAACTTTTGGTCATCTTATGATGACCCACGCTTTTTTTTATTAAATACTAGCTGACCCGGCAAACGTTGTTTTGCCATATATAAATTATTTCTAGCTGCCCGGCGCTACTTCGTCCGCGTGGTGTCCTACCCCCTACCCTACTCCTACCCTACTCCTACACTACTCCTACCCTACTCCTACCCTACTCCTACACTACTCCTACCCTACTCCTACACTACTCCTACCCTACTCCTACACTACTCCTACCCTAGTCCTACCCTACTCCTACACTACTCCTACCCTACTCCTACACTACTCCTACCCTAGTCCTACCCTACTCCTACACTACTCCTACCCTAGGGTGGACATCCCTTATCACTTAAGGGTTCGAAAAAAAAAAAAAAAAAAAAATTGATAGTAGCCGATTCTCAGACTTACTGAATATGCATAAAAAATTTCATAAGAATCGGTCAAGCCGTTTCGGAGGAGTATGGCAACGAAAACTGTGACACGAGAATTTTATATATTAGATATGAGTCTCTTTTCAATTTTCTGTCTTTCTCTCAAAGTTAGTGGCCGTAACTAAGCTAGGGCAACCAGAGCAAGACACCACACCAGACCCGCTACATCCGTTGGTCGCAGTATTTAGTATTTTTAGGACACCAAAATAGGAATCATTGAAGGTTCACAAAAAGAGGTTCATTTGCTAGGATGTCCATAAATTAGCAGCAACGTAATTGCGTAAAAAACTTTTAATCACAATCATTTTGAAGGATATTGTAATCCATTGCTTCTGATATTCTGTTCTATGTCTTCTCAACAACGTAAATAACGCAATGAATGTTGTTAAACTGCTAAAATTATTGCCATTGCCCCGCAGTTTCTTTACGACGGCATAACATTCGACCAACTATTGCGACGGAACATCCTTATTTTCCAAGGGTTTTCGGTTCGCGGTAGATACATACAATGCAATGAACCGCCAGCTTATCGTCAGCTTAAGCTGTGGTTTTATTTTAACAGTTCAATAACATTCTTATCACCTCCATGTTTGTGTATCCTACGTAGTTAACACAATAAACTCACTTCTTCCAGGCACCTCCAGAGCGTTCAGAATCGGAGGCAGGTTTTTGTCGAACTGTACATCCACGACGGCGCCGATAACTATGAAAACAGAACGAACAGCTCTTAAATTGACGTACGCAGCCATTGATAAGACACATTGTAAACAGAGTCACTAAATAATAATAATAAATAATAGTAATAATAGACAAGTCACTAAATAATAATAATAATGAGAGCTTATTATATCCAGTAGTAAGTACTCATACACACGAGCGACATGCGTGCATGCGTCGACAGAGGCACGACAGAGACACGTCTCTTCCCCGTCTCTCTCTCTTGCCTCTGTCGTCGACGCATTGTCCCTCGTGTGTATGCACAGTAAGAGTAAACGAGACAAACATAATTTCTCCATCTTTTTCGTGTATTCAAGATTATGTGTAGTTTCGATAAGGCCCCGTTTGTTAACTGGGGCCACAGCCTCTTGGCTTGCTCAGCGCCTAGAGCCTAACGCGTCACCTTGCATGTAGCGAAGTTAAACGAACGCTCTAGAATTTTCGCAACCAGCCGCACTGCGCGCTAGGTGCTTTCGCTAGTCGCCCAGCGTGGAGGATATTAAGCCACTGGGCTCTAGGCGCCAAGCAACCACCTGTCAGTGCGTACGTAGCCTTAAACTGACCAGCAATAATCTGACCCTGAGCACCACCACCTGCCACTGGAGGTGGCGCTTTCTTCTTCTGCTCAGGCTCTGTCTTCTTTTCTTTTGGAGGAGCAGGTTTTACTGGCGCAGGCGGAGCCTGTTTGTCTGCATCAGAGCTGATCGCTGTAGTAGAAAACTGAGGAAGTAAAATTAAAAGTTAGTTTTCGTCATCCTCATTTCAGCCGAAAGACGGTCACTGCTGGACATAGCCCTAAGGGCGTTGCCAAGGGGAGGGGGCACAGGGAGGGTCAGCTACCCCCAGATTTTGTATTCTACTTTTCTAGTAAATATAACATTGTAGTCGGTATTTATGCGAACTACAAATCAGACTGACGTCACGATAAATCCTGCATCGCGCAAGCAGAGTTTACCGCTCAATGCTCAGCTTAAAGTATACAACGTCTCAAGATGAATCATCAGGCAGTTGCCCGCCAGAAAACACCCGTCTGGTCGGAGGATCCTCCCTTTTCTATGGAGGATTCAGAGTGAACTTATGTTCCTCTTATGTATACATAAGAGAGTCCCCCAAAACCCCCACCCTTCACGTTCAGGATGAATTCACGTTAAAGTGATACAGAGTCGAAATTTTTATTTAACTCAAAAAATATAAAAAAAATAAGTTTTTGAAATGATTTAGGAACCAGGTAGTATAATCTTATTTTTTATTTGAAGTAGAAAAGAGATTGACCAAAAGTCGTACTAAAAAGTCTCATGCATCAAGATCAAAATACAGGGTGGCAGGGACATCGACGCGACCATGGATTCAGTACTTGATTTTGGACGCCCTTGCGTTGAAATTTTTCGTAAAAAAAAAATTGCTCTTACATACATTTTGACCGCGGTATTGCACTTTTCCATAAAACGGCTGTTTTTTTTTTGATAACCGACGAAAAGTTTCTACGCTGGGAATCTAGAATCATGTGCTGAATACATGGTGACAGTTTGCGCGTCGATGTCCCTGCCACCCTGTATTATAGTAATAAATTTCATAATTTTTTACGACATTACGCGTCGGGGATTTGATTTTTGAACAGGGAATTTATTTTAAAGTAAAAAAGTGTTGATATTGTATTATTCCCTTTACATGACGTTCCGTTTCAAATGATATGATTAATATAACCTTGAATTTTAAAAGTGTCATGACTCATGATCACGTCTTTCAAAAACATATGTAAGAAAATTATTTGACATTTGTCACTTAAAACAAACTTACATTTTTAGCACCACCTCGTAAATGAAGATTGGCACCGTATTTATACATCGACTGTGGTAACAGCCCGGATTTATTCATCCATAGATTTACATAAATTCCATGCTCTTTGCCTCTAAGACTAGGAGAGGGACGTCTCAGGACTGACAGGGTTTTTCCCCTTGGCAAAGGTTCATCTTCCTTCGTTCGAGATGATGAATTCTTGAGCAACTCCATCATAGGTATACTCGATGCTGAGTTTACTGCAAATTTTATTGGTTAGCAATACGTCGTGAGGAAAGCTTTGAGTATGAATGTGGATATAATTATGTGAATAGAGGGTGGCAGGGACAACGACGCACAGCATGTTGTCATCTGCTCTAGACATTTTGACCGCTTAGATATTACAATTTTCCATGAAACAGTTGTTTTTTTGATAACCGACGAATAATTTCTACGGAAAAGGGTTCATAATCATGTTCTGAGTCCATGGAAACAAGTTGCGCGTCTATGTCCCTGGAACAATAGGTCCAAAAAGCCTGGTTCCTGGAGCAGTAGGGGAAGACCAAAGATGATGGATGGACAGCGTGGAAGATGATAGGGCTAGAAAGAGGGAGAAGTACGGAAGAAGAAGACATGTTGCACCAACTCCAAATAAAGTAGGACACGGTCAAGGAATAAATTAGGGTTCATCAGAAGCCAGGAAATCTGGCAACCAGTCTCACCAAGGTGTATCGTGTTACCCAGTAAGTAATGTACATGTCGCAGTAAGATAGATGAAGCCGTAATATAGTTATATCCCTAGGGATATAATTATATACCGTAACATAGTTATACGAAAGCGATTCTTTACTATCTCACTAGGGATATAGTTATAAAACGGTCCAAGGTTAGTGATATACTTATATTACTAGATTAAGTTTAGTGAAATAGCTTTCGGAGTGTGCAGCGCAGGCGGTCATCGGCGGTATCTTCAGTTCTTATAGAGATACCAAAGATAGATCGTGGACCATTGGATCAAAAAAATGTATTAGGAAAAGTTTTAGAAAAGCGAAATGAAAGTCATAAAATTGGAACTTCAGTTGGTATCCTGAAAGATTGGTTACCCAGAAATGCAATACAGCTTTCAAACATTACTTTGAATGATCCAAAATGTCACAAAGTATTGTAACTAACTGCAGGATACATAAAGTTGATTTATTAATAAAGATAAAACCAATAAAATTTTGTTTTATTTAATTATATATGGTAGATTTCTATTTCACTAAGCTTAATGAAGTAATGGGTCTGTCTGAAAAAAGTGGCACACTTTTGAATTTTATTTCAATTTTTCAAAAATGTTTGAGAATAAATAAGCTTTAAAATATACTACAATATGATGACAATATAATACAATATGACTTTTTTGAGACAAACCCTAATATATTTATAACACTAAACTTAATCTAGTAATATAAGTAGGTATATCGCTAAACTTCGACGGTTTTATAACTATATTCCTAGTGAGATAGTAAAGAATCGCTTTCGTATAACTATGTTACGGTATATAATTATATCCCTAGGGATATAACTATATTACGGCTTTATCTATCTCACTGCGACATACACACAATGGAATGCAATAAAGTATTGAGTATTGAGTATAACTGGATTGTGTGTGGAGGTCAAGTAGTAAGTCACTCCATTTAAAATACTGGTATTCAGCTGCGTTAGATAGGAAGCCGAACCAAAACTTAATTTAGTATTTGGGAAACGGCTAGAACTTGATGAATAAATAAAATAAATAAAAATATTTAGTTTCTGAAGTGTTTAATACATATAAACCAAGAGTAGATTTCTGCCCGGTTAATGTGTTTACACACGAGCGAAAGTGTCACCGGCAGAGCCAACCGCAGCCGCTCGTGTATTTGAGCACGGTGCCCAAGTACTTACACGAGCAGCACGTTGCCGACGGCGACTGCAGCCGTAGATGTGTCGAAAGTTACCAACAACACGTGGTGACGGCTGCAGTTGACGCGCGCCGCTCGTGTGTATACAGGGTTAATTTTCAAAGACCAACCAAATTTAAGGGTGTGGTACAGACCATCCAACTGAACAACTTTCTCTATGGGAACTATATCGTAATCACGAAAAATTTATCAACTGCCCCATAGAAACCTTCAATACCTACTCGACCTAAACGTATGGGACGGCTGAATTTTTATTCGCGATTACGATGTTGGTCCCATGGAGGAAATTGTTCAGTCTGATGGTCTGTACCACACCCTTTAATTTGGCTGGTCTTTGAAAATTAACCCTGTATAGGTATATGCAGTAGGCACGCATTCATGGAGCGACTGTTTATGAGACCTCCACGACCCAGTTACTGGGTAACACGATACCCCTTGGTATGACAACAAGTAAATAAGAAAGGTACTTACAGGTATTGCTGCAAACCCGACTGAAATCCGAAGGCATTTTAGTAAACGCTTTCATTTTCAACACAATGTTTTTATCCATGGTTATGAATATTATTTTTTGTGGGCATGAGTCGCTGTAAATAAATTCTTGTTAGGCTTTCAAATGTCAACACCCGTCACAAAATTCAAAACATCAAATGGTTTTTTTTTTTAATTTTTTCTTCGATAGTAGTGTGTAGGTACAAATTTAGTTAAGGAGGTTTTCAAATCAAATCAAATCAAATATTTATTGGTTTGCAAACATGGGTATGTAATAGGTACATCTAGATGTTTTATAATAAGAGTCCTCCATGCTCTACCGTCACATGGGCATGCAAAACATAGGTACTCGTATTATTATTTAATTTACACAAAAGATATTATAATTTTAAATAACAATTAGTAGAATAAAATAATACAAATTAATGTCAAATCGTTTGAATTAGGTACAGTAAAAATGTCACACTAATCCACTATTGGCATGTCACAGTAATTACAGTAAAAATGTCATCTATAGGTTACAATAAAAATAAAATAAAGTTACAAATTCAAGGGGGTATACATGCGCGTGGGTATACAGGAAACGTTCTTCGTGTGCGACTCCAACTCGCACTTTACATCGGTTTTACTTTTAATATCATTGCGTACCGTCGTTCTAGAATTTCCCTAGCACCAAAGGGGTTTATTTATTTACAAACGATGATAAAAGTTAAGTGACGTTTTAACGTCAAAAATGTATGGTTAAACAGTCGCTAATCACTACGTAACTTTAAGCAACGTTTATGAATAAAGAGGATTACCTGTATATCTGCTTACCCTCATAGCGTCGCGTCGTAGTTTGATGCTACATTACCTATTCGTCTATGTCTGCTGACAGAGCGTTTATGTAAAGCGTAGGGTAAAAGGGTTAATTGCCGACACAACGCGCGCGTTCCCACAGCGATCATTAACGCGCTGGTATAAGTTTACTTGTGCAATGTGAGGCGAGTTTTTAATGGAGTTTTCGAGCTTAAACTTAAAACAGTCTGCTGTTCCGAAGCCAAGCAGGCTCTTTGTGTAAATTATTTCATCACCACTATTGCTCCGGTGACGGAAAACATCGTGAGGAAACCGGCATGTCCTAGAACCAAAAATACAAAGACGTGACATACACCAACCCGCACTGGGCCCACGTGGTGAATTATAGCCCACTCCCTCTCACGAAGAGGAGGCCTGTGGGTTGTGTCATAGCAGTAGGAAGTTTATAAGCTGGTTATGGTATGTTTTAGTCTTGTAGCGGTATCTACAACGCCACATGCGAACATCGCGTCATACTGACGTCACGAAAATCCTGCATCTCGCAAGCAGAGTTTACCGCGCAATTAGCATATACAACAAACTTCCCAACATCAATCGTTGGGCAATTTCCCGCCAGACACAACACCCGTCTGGTCGGAGGATCCTCCCTTTTCTATAGAGGATGAGTGGACTTTACACCCTGTTCCTCATAATACCACTAAAGTCTCATGTACCTAACAGGGGGCCACTATTGCCATCAATCTGGCACAAATCCAAACTCCAAGCTGTTGCTGAGAAATTCCAAATTGGAAAAACCCAGTAACACTTTGCCAGACCCGGAAATGCCAAACCCAGGACACTGCTGGTCCCATGCTCAGCAGTGGCGCTTGCAACCACTAGGCAACGAGGCAGTATTTCTCGAAAAAACTTAAGCTTTCTTCGAAAAAATATAAACATCTGAAATGAAAACCTCCTCCGTTTTTTTTTAAATCAGTTAAAAAAGACAAAAAATCTAAAAACAACCAACATTAGCACTGGCCCATAGATTATTGTCGGAAATCAAGATATAGTATATCAGAAGCATTAAGATTGTCTGCTTTCTTGTATTTCTGCAGTATTTATTTTGTAAAAAAAAAACATTTAACTAGCTCTTTATTATTCCGGAATCCGTTCGATGTTGAGTTCCGTGAGCTTTCATCGTCATTCTCCTGCCTAATTCCTTTCTAATTTTAAACAAATAATTAGACGTTAAAATAAACATGGCACGCTCAATCCCATGTATTTATTTATCTAATCTTTTCGCACACAAAAATGGTACAGAGGCGGACTTAATGCCTACATTCTCTACCAGTCAACCAAGGGTGGTGAAGAGATTAGATGGCCATTTCAGTTTGACGGCCGTTTTCTTCAATACCTTCCTATTTTCTTAGTAGCATCTCATAACCCAGATTAGTGGCAGCAGGCTCGCGCCTTCTTGTACTCTAAAGGACTTATAAATAACTGGCACATACTATTTAAATAGGTAGGTACTTAGGTAGCCACCTTTGCCACCATTACCGTGGAGGATCTTTGACAGTCGTTACGGGTAGTCAGAAGCCGAAAAGTCTGGCAACCAGTCTTATCGAGGGTGTTACCCAGTGCTAAATACTGGTGTTAGGCTGGATCCGCACTCTAATTGCGTACCACACTATCCATCATAATCTGAATCATTTTGAGAAATATTGCTATAAGTACCATTGCTTCAAATGTTCGAAAAGTTTGTCTGCAAAAATTTGTCAACAACGAAAATAACGCAATGAATGTTTTTGAGATTGCTACTGATAGTTTGTTACGAAATTACCCCGCTGGACAGGACGGCCCTTTTTTTTTATTGAGGATGGGAAATCATCAAATGACCCGTCCCGCTCTGGGTGGAGCGGAAGGGAGTGTCAGACTCTTACTGACTAAAACCCACCCGTGTTCCTTCCTTAGCCCGCAGGCCCGCGCCTACGGTGGCCGGGAGTCGTCACGCGGCTCCCGACGCCCGGAGCGTCTCCTCGACCACCTCCTCGAGGTGGTCTCCCTCAGCCTCTCAGCCACCTCCTTCGCTAGCATGACTGCTTCGCAGAAGGAGGTGACTGCCTCCCACTCCCTCTCGCCCCGGACCATGGCTTGCACCAGGGCCGGACGCGAGAGGTCGCCGCCGTTGCCGATCGCCTCTACGAGGACTCGGCGGGGGAAGGACAGGACGGTCTGCGACTGCGACAAGATTTTGAACGTTTTAAATTACGTGAATAGGTACGCCTTCTGATCTCAGTCTTAGTCTGTCAAAAATACCTCTAATTTCCCTACATTTTTGACAAGATTTTGACATTTGTTTGTCGCCGAGATGAGATTGTGATAACCAGCGGGTTAGACTGGAAGCCGACCCCAACATAGTTGGGAAGAGTCTAGACTGATTGATAGATCCTTTGACCTTTGCCTATTCTTTGGGGAAATACAGGCGAAATTAATGTTGTTTGAAAAATAATGAATATCCATAGTGTTCGAATCGAAGCGATCGAGTAACATCACCTTCGTTCCAATAGTTATTAGTCGGTTATTTGATGTTAGACCTTCGACGGACAGGGAAAACTACGGAGAGGTTCACTGTTTAACCATTTGACCGCTACTGCAAGGTTTGAATTTGTTGCAACTAAGAATTTTGCTTTTCCATGACGTCATTAGACGTATGGAAAAGCAAAATTGCCCTTTGTAAAATTTTATATATTTTATGTTCTGTAACTTTTATGGTGTACAATAAAGAGTATTCTATTCTATTCTATGTCTCGAAGGGTGATACCTACGACGAAAAGAGTAACAGTGGAGTTTCTTGCCCATTCTTCTCCATACGAAAACTACCTCTTGGAAGGGGCGACTGAATCAATTCTATTTTACTTTTATTTTTGACGTACAAAAGTGCCTTTTATGTGCCTATTTGAAATAAATGATTTGACTTTGCCTTTGAAGGTAGGGTAGCTATCCAAGGTAGGGACGGCACGGTAGATGGCTTCGTTTGGAGAGGTCTTCCTTCTTCCAATGGATTGCACTCCTGCACAGATTATATCAAATCTCAACCGCTACTGTGTGATTTCAGAAAGCTCAAGTTTTATAGAAACCGTCGATTATTGGAGTAGTTAAATTTAAATTTTTTAAACGCAGTCGTCTCCACAGCCTATACTCTGTCCAAGTTACTCGGTCGCTCATAACGCGTACGGTGGCGACGCCGTAAGCGCCAATTATAACGCCACGCGACGCCATGTTGCTTTCAGAAGGCTCTTTATAGTGGCGTCTACAGGTTTTTGTTAGTGTTACTACTTTATCTTACTTTTCTTACTAATAACGCGAAAGTTTGTAAGGATGGATGTTTGTTACTCTTTCACGTAAAAACTACTGCACGGATTTGGATGAAACGCACACAGATAGTTTATACTTTATAACCAGGATTAACACATAATATGATATTTTTTATCCCGTTATTCCCACGGGATCGATACATAAGCGTGTGAAACCGTGGGGCGCTTCTATAGTGTTTCATAATTATGTCATGATCTTCATCTAATCTGTTTATCCTTTTCCCAACTATGTTGAGGTCGGGTTAATACAAGTATTTTACAAGGAGCGACTGCCTATCTTACCTCCACAATACAGTCACTAGGTAATACGATAGCGCTTGGTAAGACTGCTTGTCAGACTTTCCGGCTTCTGAGTACCCAAGACGATTGTCAAAGATTTACAAATGACAGCCGGGAACAACGGCTTAGTGTGCTTTCCGAGGCACGGCAGGGTCTCAATATATAATGGATGGTCACACATCAACGGATAGGCTTCCTTCCAAAAGCGTAGCTTAACCTTCCCCCTCATATAAATGTTAGTTACATATTTTGCCCTCGAACGGCACACAGGAAGCTAAGTATACCTAACCCCCCTGATGTCTATCCACATATAGAAGGATTGGATCTTTCAGATTTTCAGCCTGTTGGGACTCAATGTCCTGTCAGGGACGGGCAAAGATCGCATGCAGGCATTTCGAACTTACTCGGCTCGTCTGATGGCATCTCGGTGTTCCAGAGGATTCTTTTAGTTGACGTAAGGAAACACTGATCTGGACAGGTCTTTCTGGAGCCGAAAGGGCCTATATCCAGGACCGTGTGGTGGTTTAAAGTTAAGGTTTTGACAAGTAGGTCCAAAGTAGTAGAAACAACGGTATGTACATGGATCTTTTGGCGCGTGGGTAAAATCGGAACTAATGCCGCCATCTTGGTTTTTTTTTTAATTGTGTAAATAACCAAATAAATTACCTAAACAAATAAACAAACGCGACCTCATAAAGAACCTTTCCGACCACCTGAAAACTTAATGCCACTTCATCAACTATTCAACGTAGAACGTTACACGCGGTGTCATAAGCTAAGCCGGGTTACCGCGGGAAAATAGGGGGCGTGACCTCCCTCACAACCAATCAGGCGCCGCCAAACCACCCGATAATTACTCATTCAACCAATAGCGGCCAAGGATGTTGCTGTGCAATTAGTGTTGGCGCCAATGGAAGAAAGCGCGCGAAATTATCGAAGTGATGTAGCATTTTCCATAGTGGTGTAATGTTATGTTGTATTGTAGTTAGTCGAACGGTTTGTTTGATTTAGGCATGGTGGTGGAAAAGTGTTTGAATAAATAAAAAGTATTTTATTATAACTTAAAAAAAAAGTAAGATGGAGTATTAGCACATAATTATGAATAAAACAAAAAGGACCACTACTCACGAAATAAAATAATATTTACCATCTACCTAAGTATATATACATAATAAAATTTGGTCTAACTTGCCGTCGGCTTTTGAATTTTCGACAAAAAGTTTAATATTACCCTAGCTAAAATAAGCGAATAAAATAAAAAGTTAAATCCACCGCTCTCCTGCAAAAGCTCATACAGCCCAACTTTTAAAAAGTGATTTTTGAAAAATCTAGGACAACGTAAATAAAAACGTCCAGAATTAAATACAAAGAAGGAAACCTGGCATTGCCCTTCGATTACTGAATATAACTGTCAACAATCTGCCACTAAAAACCAAATAAACTATGTGAACCATAACGAAGTAGAAGACCACAAAGATTGTTTGTGAAAAAAGTGCGAATTAAACGTGTGGACAATTACGTCCGAAAACAATGCAAAAACCACCAACTTTTTCTAAAGAGGCAGTTTAAAAAAGGAACAGAGACAAGTGCATCCTTTAACCATGGAGCCAGGAATGCCGCTGTATTCTCTGGAGTCAGTCGCATGTCTGCTTCGAAGTTACAACCACTTGCTGGCACCGACTGCGCCCGCTCCAGCTCCTGGTAAGTGTAAAGTCGCAATAAGACCAAAAACGTTGGCGGTTGGCAACCTATTAGCGGGTCCTTAAAAGACCATCTCGGCTTCAAGTTTCTTGCCCGTTCTTCTCCATAGAGATCTACGTTTTTCAATGGGCAACTAGCTTCAACTTTCTAACTGACCGACCATTTAATTTTGACAATGTAAAAGTGCCTGTCAATGGTTTAATTGAAATAAATGATTTGAGTTTGAGTTTAAGGAGTTTCATACCATTTTACCAATGTGGTTATTTATGGCTATTATGATCTACTTACGACTTTTAGTTGCAACATTTAACACTGAAATCAATATATAAAAAAGATCAAAGAACCACACCAAGATTACAGATTATCAGACGTTCTTAAGACACTTTTACTTCCTCCGGTTAAATTACACACGGCTACACATCAAGCTATACATAACCAGTATAAGCTGACTTCTGATTGTACGAAAAACCTATACATTGCGAGGTCAGCTAAAACTGGAAATGCATAGCTTGATGTGTAGCCGTGTGTACATATTTGAGATTACACGATTTTTCTGAATAAAGATCGGCCATAATTAGTAAATGACTAACTTTCTGTAGACGGTTACCAGCATTCTCTTGCTCTTATTTTCCATACTTCTCTATTAGTCGTCATCTCGGTAGTAAGCCCCTTTCTAACCAGGGGCTGCAGTCTCGACATTCATAGCGATCACTTTACGACCGAATCCGATCGCAAAGGCCGGATTGACAGGTGTAATGTATGGAGTGACAGGACTTTGCGACCGAATTCGGTCGTAAAGCGATCGCTATGAATGTCGAGACTGCAGCCCCATATCATTATTCACACAGTCTATGTACATATGTCGCATCAGCACCCTAATTGCGTAACACACAATCAATCTCAATCTGAATCATTTTGAAGGATATTGCTAATCCATTGCTTCATAATTATGTTCAAAAAATGTGTTATGTGTCTGCTCAACAACGTAAATAACGCAATGAATGTTGTTGAACTGTCAAAATGAAACCGATTCCGATTGATCGTGTGTTACGCAATTAGGGTGCTGGTTTAATTAGCGGTTTAGTTAACCACTTAGCCTTTTAACTAAACGGCGGCCGTTCAAGTAACGCCCTGAATTACATTCAATAAATTATAGTTTAGGTTGGAACTGTACCCAGCTCTCATTCGTAGACCTTTAACAATCGGTACAGGTGTCTGAAACCCAAAACTCTGACAACCAGTCTTACCAAGGGGTCGTTTATCGTTTTACCCAGTAAAGGTCAGATCGGTAGTCGCTCCATGTATACTGCTGATATTCAGCTGCATACGGTTAGACTGGAAGCACCCCAGCATAGTAGGGAAAAGGCTGGGCAGGTTTATTGATTGAAGTACCCAGCTGTAGGCAGTTGAAGATCGGCCTCGCCGCCGTCGGTATTTTGCTCAAGCGCAACCAAGTGTAAAGTTATCCTTGTTTCCATTTTTGTCCCAGATTTATATTTATTAATCATCTACTACACAGTGATTGGACGGAAAAGCACTTTTCCACCTAGAGACTAAAAACTGACAGTAGATTAAACTACATACTCATCATAGACTTAGGGAGGCCGCCCATGGCAACTTTTTGCTGCGATTCAGTACCGATACAAACGCAAAAAACCATAATATAGTCGCCCTGTCGCTGGTAGTATTTACGGTTGTAAAAAGACGCTCAACGAAGCCGAAAATCAGTGGTTCTTCCCGTCGTTTAATAATTTAATCTGCTGCCAAGTGATTTGATTGGTTATTCTTATTTAGGTCAACACATTATAGCACGTAACATGGGATTGGGCAGTGTTAGATGTTCTAGCTACTATGTTACGGGTTTGGTTTCCGCACTTAGTTCTTCAGGTGGACCAATGTGCGTGGGCCATGGCGGCCGTCGGTGGTTATTCCAACCAGCCCACCTCCCTCCAGAAGCTTATTAAATCTCCTGGGCTGTTGAGAACATCTGTGTAAGATCTGGGTGTCCCGAGGGTTTCTGACCTAATCTGGGTGACGCCTGTGCACTCAAAGAGCATATGCGCGACGATTTCATCAGCCTCCATGCAAGCTCTGCACAGGGGGCTGTCCGTTATGCCTATCGTGTGGAAGTGTTTGTTTAGTGAGCAGTGTCCCGTGATGGTCCCCGTCACCAGGCGCTGAACTTTCCTGTCCAGGCGTAGTAATCTTTTGGTTAGCTTGCCATCTAATGATGGCATGGCTTCCTTGGACTGCCTGCAGCCCGGTGACGAGAACCACCAGTTCTCTGCTTGTGTGTGGGTGTGCTTCTGTAGCCACCTGCGTAGTTGATTGAAGGGGAAGGGGGGCACGGCTGGTTCTGGTCCATATAGACTGACGTGCGGGGTACTCTTTTGGCCAGCTCGTCTGCCGCATAGTTACCTAGCGATCCACTGTGTCCTTTTATCCATTGTAGTGTCACTGTGTTGCGGTTCGATACAGTTACCTGTTCAATTGCCTGGTGACATTCTAGTATTAGATTCGATGTGATGCATCATTCTATGTTGATCAGCCTTTCATAAATCTAGAAATATAGTTCTAGGTAACCAGCCCCTTTAGCCATATATTTGTTTCTATATCCTGCAATAGTCCTAAACCGACCGAGGGTTGTCCTTGGGCACATAAGACATGCATAGTGCAAACGGGGATGATCTTCAGCTGGTGCCTCATTACATTATAAATGTGTAACGGGCCTCTGCGAGTTGGCTTCGGCCCCTCATACGCCTTCCAAAGGCCTGGGACCTCAGGTTCCCGATAAATGTCAAAGACACTACAATAAAGTCTTCCTGACTGAATTTCGGCCATCTCAGCGTAAACTAGCCATCATAAATCCAGAAAACCTTACAAACAAACCCTTCTGACTCGGCACCATAGATATTGGAAAGAAGATTTTTACATTTCTATGGTAGGCACTTACAAAACAATCAAAGCCCCCTATATAATAAAAAGTACACATTGAAATAACACCCAACACCACTCATTGTTAAATAATAAATTTTTCACTTAGACTTTTGTAGTTTGGTGGTGTCAGCTGAAAAACTTCAAATCAATTCCTACTTTACTCGATTGATAATAAAGTGTTATTTCAACTGTGTGTAGATTGTCTATGGGTTATGTGATCGGGCAGGTGTTAAGGGTCGTAAGGTCGGAGGTTAATTACTTTTATAAATCAATATTTACCTCTGTGTCAACATTGAAACATATTGGTTGGTTTTGTTCGTGATTTTCGATGTCATTTGCTGGGTAACTGGCCATGGATTTCCTTGCCCGTTCTTCTCCATAGGTACCTACTACGCTTTGGAATGGGCTAGCTTCATCTTTTTGACTGACCGACCCTTGACAATTCAAAAGTGCCTGTAATTGGTTTAGGTACTTGAAATAAATAGTTTGAGTTGAGTTTGAGTTTGAAGTTTCAAAATATACTCTCAACGCGAACTCTCACAATGCAATGTGTACCTTTTCGTGTAGAAAATAAAGTATATTTTGAGTCACTCTTTTAAAGTGTGCGCGCAGCGTCGCGTCGCGTCGCATCTCGGTGTGAACTGACCCTGAGACGTACCTACTATTGACGTATTATTAGTAGCCATGTTTTTAATCACGTCTAAACTGTCTATGTATCCCAATTTGACAGGACTAAACTAATATTTATCTTCTGTCCTTTTCTTAATGAAATAGAAAGAAAAAGATGCACTTAACTTAAATTTAATTTAGTTTGTGAACAAAGGAATCGGCGCCAATGACAGCTCTTGATGGCGGTTTAGATGCGCTAATCACGATCAGTTTCATTGATGAAATTCACCCTAAATCGTACGAAAACCTGTCGAAAAACATACAAAAACAAAACATCGTGTCGTCAGCCACGCCACATCGTTTGAAAAATCGCGTAATGATTACGCGTTCACCCCATAATAATTAGGTAGACAAACATTTAGCATTAGATATCACACGATCATGTAATGAGCCGGTGTGATGGTACCGAATGGGGTAAAGAACAGGGGTGGCGAATAAAATAAATTAATGCTAAAAGCTATAAATTCTAACCAGCACACTAATTGCGTAACACACTATCAATCTCAACCTGAATCATTTTGAAGCTTATTGCTAATCCATCGCTTCATATGTTCCAAAAATTTGTCTGTTCAACAACGTAAATAACGCAATGAATGTTGTTGAACTGTCAAAATGAAACACACTGCTGAACGTGGGAATTGGCACAATAAAAATGAAGCCTACTCAGAGCAGTGGCTGGACGATGAACACGATAAAAAACAATTTAAAAAGTCTTGTTACCTACTTTTGTAATAGCTTAGCAATCTAACTTATCCTGATGTAAGGAATCCATCATTCCGCAGGAAACGCCCTGGACGTCGGGAGTCAAGAGCCGACTCCCGGCCACCGTAGGCGCGGGCTTGTGGGCGGCGAGCAATGGGTGGCTCGCCGCCCGGTAAGGACCAGGGGGTCTACTCCGAAGTAGTATAGGCCGAATGTTCGGCCGTTTCCTGCTACGAAGTTACTATTTGGTTCGGTCGGTCTCGATCTTACACTCCTACACTCTTTCGAATATTGACTATGGTCCCGACCCAACTGAGCCGATCCGAACTTTTTTCGCATTTTTCAACAATATTCGGTTCGGCCATATGTCGGTCCGATCCGAATATTCGCACTTTGCACTTCGGAGTAGACCCCAGGCCCGGGTCGACAGTGCGTTGTGTTCCACGCGCGTCTCAAAGAGATGTCAGCACCAAATGACGAAGTCCGCTAAGAGGCGATGCCCGCCACGGCCGCGGGTTGTTCGAAAGAGATACCGTGGCCCCTGGCACAGGCAACTGAAGGAACACGGGTGGGCTTTAGTCAGAAAAAGGCTGACACGCCCTCCCGCTCCGCCCAGAGCGGGAGAAGTCATCTGATGATTTCCCATCCAAAAAAAAGGGGTATATCATTGAATCCACGAGGACCCAAGATTTTTAACTTGTGGTGGCTTCCAATTTTCCATTCCATCGGAGGCCCCGATACGGTATCCAAAGCCCATTAGCCATGCCACTGAGGACAGTCCAACGGGTGGTTTTAGCCGGTAGGAGACCCACTTTAGCATCTTCTCCTCCTTCATGTCGCTGGCAAGACATTATTTCATATTTTTAACCGACTTCAAAAAAGGAGGAGGGTCTCAATTCGACGGTATGTTTTTTATTTTTTGTGTGTTTGTTACGCGATTACTCCGCCAAATGTGGACCGGTTTTCAAAATTATTTTTTTGTTCGTAAGGAGATACTTCTGAAGTGGTTCCATAAATTTTTATCAAAATCGGCGGTTTTTGAAGAATCAACAAAAACAGAAAAATTAAAAACTTTTTTACAAAAAAAAAAAAAACAACCGACTTCCATAAAAACACTACAAAGTGAAAAATAACTTTAATTTCGGAAATCGGTGGCGAAAAACGAAATACAAAAACCAAAGACACCGACTTCCGAAATTAAAGTTATTTTTCACTTTGTAGTGTTTTATATGGAAGTCGGTTGTTTTTTTTTTTTTTGTAAAAAAGTTTTTTGCTAGCTCAAAAATGTGCAGATGTCCAAATACGTGGTGGCCCGGTGGTTACCACTGACCGTTAGGTAGATTTTCTGCTTGGTTGGCATTCACCATCATCTGCCTAGTCTTTTCCCAACAATGTTGGTGTCGGCTTCCAGTCTAACTGGATGCAGCTGAATACCAGTACTGTACAGACGCCAGCACATCAAGCTACTACAATCTGTCAAATTTCTTAAATAGATTTTCAACTTTATGGATGAAGCATTAAGGTTCAAGGTTGATTGGGAAAATTTGACAGTTTCGGGTAGCTTGATGTGCCTGGCGTCTGTACATGGAGCGACTGCTTGTCTCTCCTTTTGTTTCCCATCCAAAACCATAAATGTGAATGTTAGGCAGCCCTACACTCCCAATAATAACACTTAATTAGGTGAACACACCCCTCCTCTTGCGAACTGCACGAATTTAACCCCCGGTGTTCATTTTGGGCTTAATTTTGATTGCGGTTCGCGTTATTATATAGGGAAATAGGATTGTAGGTAATAATAAGTTTCGGAACCCAATTATTAGATTGTAATTATTTTTGACGTTAAATGTAAATCTCTAATCTTTCAAGGAGTAGGCATCTAAAACCCCTGCACCCTATGTAATTGCTTAAATACACTTTCAATCTCATGTTGAATCATTTTGAAGGATATAACTAATATATTGCTTCATATGTTCGAAGAATTTGTCTGCTTAACAACGTAAATAACGCACGACACGTACCTAAGTCGTTACCACTGCGCCACTCTGCTCCTTGCTTGATGACTCGCTGATATTAATAATAATAATAACATCCCTGGACATTTCACACAGCACCATTTGTCCCAAGCTAAGCAACCTAATGCTTGTGTTATGGTAACAAGATATATATATATTCTAATGAGGGCATGAATTGTCTTATTTGTGCCGATTGGAGAGAAGTATTTTGGTCCTTAGTGACTTCATTTCATTGTTCTAAATCATCGCCTTTTAAATACCTTGGTCACTTTCCTACCGACGACGAGCAAGTAGATATAAAGTGGGAGCGCAGGGCACTCGCCGTCCAGTGCAACATGTTGGCCCTTATATTTGCTCGGTGTACAGACCTATTCAACATCATCATTTCAGCCGAAAGACGTCCACCTATGGACAAGACGTCCCCTTTTTTTTTTGGATGGGAAATCATCTAATGACCCCTCCTGCTCTGGGTGGAGCGGAAGGGAGTGTCAGACTCTTACTGACTAAAACCCACCCGTGTTCCTTCCTTAGCCCTTTCTGTTCCAGGGCAGTGGTAACCCTTTCGAACGATCCCGCCGCCCTGGCAGGCTAAGCACCTCCCCTTCGACCGGTTCTGTGCTTCCTGCAACCAGCGGATTTCTGCGGCCTTCACAAGGTCATCGGTCCACCTTGTGGGAGGCCTTCCAACGCTATGTCTTCCGGTACCTGGTCCCCAATCCAGAACCTTTCGGCCCCATTGGCCATCTGTTCTGCGAGCAATATGCTCTACCCACTTCCAGTTAAGTTTGGCAATTCTTCGGGTTCTTCTGCAGATCTCTTAATATCTGTTTCGAACACGTAGGGAAAACTCCAAGCATGGCCCTCCCCATTGCCCTTTGGGTCACTTCTATCCATCTATTGAGAATTTGGGAACGAGACACGCCTAGTAAAAATGACTATTTTCAAGGCTTACTGCCACTCTGAGTAATCTATCGGTCAATTCCACAAAAAGATCGCTGAATGTCCTGCGTGTCCAGTACAACAATGGTGTCAGGCAGGATGTTGTTGAGACTCTTACCGACAGATTTCACGCGATTGTGCGCAATAATACAGCTTTACCTGAGGAGATTGAAGGACAGTCGCAACCGCATCCTGAGAACTGTGGCGGAGACTTTCAGCTCTCCAATCGTTACTTATGCAGTTTATGCGGAGGGTGATTGGCTCTTCTCCATAGGAAACGACGTTCACCTATATAGCTTCTGACGTTTCATAGGTGCCCATGTGAAATAAAATGTTTTGATTTTTATGATAACTTATTTGTTGTGTATTATGTTAGCTACTATGTTATGCTCTATGGACTATTTGTTACGAAATAAAATTATTATTATTTATTTTAACTTCAGAATTTTTATTTAAACAACGTTCAATTTCCACAAACTTAGCTGCATCATCAATTTCGTATCGTCTGCTACAAACCCCTTCAATAATTAGCGCCGATCATTACGACAGCGACACAGGCCCCCCTGTGTCGTACAGGTGTGTTGGTCCCCACGGCCGCAGGTGCAAGTGTGTGTTTAACTAATACCACGTCATGACCTGCGGGGTAATTGCGTAACACACTAACAGTTCATTGCGTTACTTTTAACCGACTTCTAAAAAAAGGAGGTTCTCAATTCGGATGTTTGTATTTTTTTTTTATGTTTGTTCGCGCATAACTCTGTCGCTTGCCAACCAATTTGAAAAAATATTTTTTTGTTGGAAAGGGTAAATGTTCCCATGAAATTTTTATCAAAATTGGACAAGCGGTTTTTGAAAAATCAACAAAAATCAAAAAATATCACAACAAAAAAGTTAAAAATAAAAACTTTTTTACAAAAAAAAAACAACCGACTTCCATAAAAACACTACAAAGTGAAAAATAACTTTAATTTCGGAAGTCGGTGGCGAAAAACGAAATACAAAAAACAAAGACACCGACTTTCGAAATTAAAGGTATTTTTCACTTTGTGGTGTTTTTATGGAAGTCGGTTGTTTTTTTTGTAAAAAAGTTTTTTACGTTGTTGAGCGGACACATTTTTCGAAGAGATGAAGCAATGGGTTAGCAATATCCTTCTCTGACTATGGCCGGGGGTGCGGGATTCGTATAAGCATTCACCGAAAAAAATATTCAGATTAAGATAGCACGACCTGCACGACGCAATTAGGGTGCTGTGATTCGTGGAACTTTGACAGTTGTTACGGGTAGTCAGAAGCCCGAAAGACTGACAACCAGTCTTACCAAGGGGTGTCGTATTACCTAATAACTGGGTTGTGGAGGTCGGACAAGCAGTCGCTCCATGTAAAATACTGAAGGCCATATTCTCGTAACTTAAAACGTTCAAAATCTAGTCACAGTGTTAACTCGGCGACAAACCAATGGCAAAATCTTGTCAAACTGTAGGGAAATTTGAGGTATTTTTGACAGATTGAGACTGAGATCAGACTGTAAGCGTTCTTAAAATTACGAGAATTGCCCAGCTCTGGTATTCACCAGCATTCAGTTAGAGCGGATTCCGGAAGCCATCCCCAACATAGTTGGGAAAAAGCTAGGCAAATGATGAATTACGGTGCTGTGATGTGAGGTTTGAAATAACTTTATTCTCATAAGAATATCAAATTTCATGTAAATGAGAATATTAAAACTATAACCTAGTCGATATTGTTTTTACAAAAACTAGACATTTGTAGGTATGTACTACATAAAATCATTATTTTGTAGGTAGATAAAAAAAAACTAAGTACTTAAACAATTCAATGTTGGCTTGATACACGGGCTCAAAACATCAAAATACAAAAGGTAATTAATTATATAACTAGTAGTGCCCCGCGGTTTCACCCGCTTAAGTTTCGATCCCGTGAGAATATCGGGATAAAAAGTATACAATGTGTTAAGACCGTTGACAACGTACGGCATTTCATACAAACTTTCAAGTCCTTGTTTTTCGAAATGCATGGTCCGATTTTAATGAAACTTCCTACGCATAAGCAGGATATATAGGTCTAAAAAGTTAATTGAGAACATTTAAAAAAAAATGTGTTACGTGTAAATTCGACCGATTTTAAATTTTCCATATAAACAGAGATTTCCTATTGTCTTTTTTTAAATAAGACATTTCGAAAATGTTCTTAACTAACTTTTTAGATCTATGTATCCTGCTTATGCGTATGAAGTTTCATTGAAATCGGTTCATGCCTTTCGAAGAACAAGGACTTGAAAGTTTGTATGAAATGCCGTACGTTGTAAACGATCTTAATCCTGGTTATAAACTATCTGTTTGCCAAATTTCATCCAAATCCGGACGGAGCACAAGCTCCGTTATTTGGATCCTTGAGAAAAAATATCATGATATTATTTCTTCCGTAGTTTTTTAGTTTTGTGTATTTTTTTTCTTTTCGTGAAGGTAATGTAAGAGTGTAAGGAGATAAATATTAGTTTAGTCCTGGCAAATTAAGATATCTACTCCATAGATAAATTTACACGTGATTAAAAAATTGGCTACTAAAAATACATCCATTTACGTCAGGCGCCGACTAATTTGACAGGACTAAACTAATATTTATCTTCTGTCCATTCTTAATGAAAGAAAAAGATGCACTGAACTTAAATTTCGTTTAGTTTATGAACAAGGGAATCGGCGCTGTGTGGCTTAAAGAGTGATAAATAGATAAGATATCGAATTTGGCGTGGTAAGCAGCGAACGATGTTCATTAGTTATGGCTTCGATAGGACTTCTGAGTTTGTTTCGGCCTTTCTTCTCAGACTAGTCAGATAGGAAACGTCGACCTCATCTAGTTTTAAAATATGATTGACGTGTAAAAGTGTTTGTACAGACGCCAGCACATCAAGCTACTACAATCTGTCACTTTAATAGATTTTCAACTTTATCATTAAAGTATTAAGGTTCAAGGTTGATTGGGAAAATCTGACAGTTTCGGGTAGCTTGACCTGCTGGCGTCTGTACAAACCTATTTACAAAATAAAATCATTTATCATTAAATTATCCACAATACCTATGTGTTTTTCAACATGTATGTACAAACTTTTTCACTTGAGTGTTCAAAACTGACGTATCGACGAAAACTGGCAAACACTAGAAACCGTCAAGGGTCTAATCGGTAAAACTAACGAATCAATGAAACTAGCGAATTAATAAACTGACGACTGAGGGAAACTGACCAGTGATATGCGGACTCCTATAAACAAGACCTTTTAAAAAATATCATGACATCACGCCTGTTACCCCAGAAGGATTGGGCAGAGGTTTACTTACTTATAGTACCTGCACACAAACACCAGTTACCTACGTGTAAGTCCCATTTAATAAGGAGCGAGCCATCAAACGGGTAAACAACAGCTAAAAATCTACAAACAAACCAATATTTAATCAAACTATCTGACCACTGCATAATCAGGGTGAAGGTGAACGTTTAAGGGTCGCGTGGCGTCGATCAAATGCAACACGTCATTATGTTAGACTTGGACAAGGGCGGCCGGGGGCCGCCATGCATAATGATGAGTGTCAATAATTTAGCAGAGGGGACGATATTGACACGTGGATCAGGGGTTAAATTCACAGCTAAAACAGTGACAGATCGAACGAACGTCACGTCGAAAATGCATGGAGAAGCTAGTACTGCCGATCGATTCTGTAAAAATCTCACCGTGAAAAGTTAGGTGAAGTGAGCTTAGAGTGAGCTGTCAATAGTGTCAATCCCTAGCATTAATTGGGAATGACAGCTCACCCCACGCTCACTTTACCTAAGTTTTCACGGTGAGTCAAATACCTAAATATTATTTATTTTTCTATTTAAATTTTAAAACTTGATTTCGCGAAAAAAACAGTTAAACAATAGTTAGGACGTTGACCTTAGGTATATATCTCCGTAACCAGAATGTTCCTAGGTATAGTTCAGTATAAAAACGACAGGAAGAACAAGTGACTCTCGGTCTCGTTAACTATATTATTACACCAGCACCGATCAATCAGAATCGGTTTCATTTTGACAGTTCAACAACATTCATTGCGTTATTTACGTGTGGAGCAGACAAAATGAAGGTAACCTTTTTCGAACTTATGAAGCAATGGATTAGCAATATCCTTCAAAATGATTCAGATTGAGATTGATTGTGTGTTTCGCAATTAGGGTGCCGTATCCTAATTGCGTAACAAACGATCAATCGGAATCGGTTTCATTTTGACAGTTCAACAACATTCATTGCGTTATTATGTGTTGAGCAGACAAATTCAAACTTATGAAGCAATGGATTAGCAATTTGCTTCAAAATGATTCAGATTCCGATTGATTTTGTGTTACGCAATTGGGTTACCGTTATGCATCGACTTGCAGACCAAAAGACTAAATCACAAAACGAAATCAGCCGATCTGACTGCTGCTATTCTTTATTGTTCCCAGATGTTCATAACGTGGTGAATCCTCTGCTGGCTGCATTGCCGCCGCAGTTGCACTGCATCCCTCCTTATTGTCATCATCTACCACCGAGGAATACTACGAGTACGTAAATCTTATCTTAGTCTATGAAAATGAAAGAAAACATGAATGTTTAAGGGGCCGTCTCCACGAGCGAGAGAACCGCGGCGATAGTCTCGCCGCGCCGTGCCATCAAATTCTCGCCGTGGGAGACGCGTTCGGGAGCCCTAGAACCCATCGTTGCGTTCGGCATTCAAAATAGCTCCCGTGAAATAAGACACTGCCTTCACACCATCCTGTAGATACTTCCAGTATCGGCCCTTTTGGCAATGCATGGGGGATGCCTCAGTTCAGCAGAATTTGGTTCATTACTTCCCGCCTATCCACAGACGGTAAAACAGACCCTTAACTCTGTACCTGGTCTCTAGTGCTCCCATCACCGAACAGCGATCTGGACATCCGTCGCCGCGGAGAGAAGAGACCGATCCCTCCAGAGCTGAAGGATGAGAAGTACTTCGAAAGACGGCGAAGAAACAACCAAGCTGCCAAGAAGTCCAGAGACGCGAGACGCATCAGAGAAGACCAGGTAAACGGTTATTTTTCTTGAAGTCCTACATCAACACACCCGTGTTAGGCCAGAGGTGTATCTGTGGCGGCATCTACATCGCCACATGCGAACTACGCATCAAAATGACGTCACGCAAAATCTTGCACCGCGCAAGCAGAGTTTACCTCGTAATAGCATATATAGAGAATTGTCGGGCAGTTGCCCACCAAACACAGCACCCATCTGGTCGGAGGATCCTCCCTTTTCTATGAAGAATGAGTGTACTTTACACTCTGTTCCTCATACCTCTTTATTACACCCATATTTCACATAAGGGGCGAGCTTATTGCCGTCAACCGGACGTGAAAAGCCTTCAGAAAAGTTCTTCCTGTCTGTCTGTCTATTCTGTATAAAAAAAACTTACCGTGATAAGATGACTTAAGTGAAGTGAGCTGTCAATAGTGGCAATCCCTAGCATAGGGCGTCCTATTCTGTAAAATTCTCACCGTGAAAACTAAGGTGAAGTGGGCTGTCATTACACTTGGTGCTAAGAATGACACTATTGATAGCTCACTTCGCCTACGTTTTCACAGAATAGCACGACTGCTGTTCACTTTTACTTTGATGGCTGACGGGCTATAGTTTAAGGGTAATACAGAATTATATGGATAGCAGATCTTCCATTTGCTAATACGACGATCTTCTTCCCTCTACCAGATAGCCTGGCGTGCCTGTCTCCTGGAACAAGAGAACGCGTCTCTCCGAGCACACGTTGCCGCTCTTCGACAGGAGGCCCTAGCACTCCGCTCACTCCTGGCTGCTAGAGATGAACCACCAGCTCCTGCACCGTCATCTACCACTCCTGACTAGATAACTACGAAATTATAATACCTGCTGGTTTATTCTGTAATAATTTCACCGTGAAAACTGAGGTGATGTGACCTGTCATTCCACCTGGCTTTCATTTTGACAGATTAACAACAATCATTGCGTTATTTACGTTTTTGAGCTGACAAATTTTTGAATGAACATAGTTATGAAGCAATGGATTGGAATATCCTTGATTGTGATTGAAAGTGTGTTACGCAATAAGGGTTCTGATGCTGGGGATTGACACCTATTGACAGCTTACTTCACCTTAGTTTCACGGTGAGATTTTTACTGAATAGAACAGCTTCTGTGGGATAGTTGAGGGGGAAGCAACTATGTGGCCCGCGAAATTCAAAATTTCTTACGTTTTTGCTATTTGCAGGTCAGTGTAAGATTGTATGCTGAACAAAATATGATTCGCGAGCGTAACAAGTATGTACTTACATAATTATAATCATTAAAATCATCAATACAACCCTCTAAGTTCATAATTATAATCTTGAATGACTATAGGTACTTATATGAGTAAAATTCTGTAAAGTCATATTTGTTACGCTCTCGAATCATATATTTTAATCAACATTCAACATGACACTGAGGTTTTTTAAAGTTTGTCGTCCCAGTCACTGGTGAACGATCACAGGAAAGACTGAGGCTGTTGCGAAACAGTGCTTCCTTACCCAAACCATTTTCCCACCCGCTGAAGAGCTCCCATCTGGACATGAGTTACCTTGGGTTACCTGCTGAAAGTCTTTAAACAGGTTGGCCGACGCAAGGAAAACCTGTTCAGGTGGAGATTCATAGACGATTCGCCTTGGAGTGTAAATGTGGTGCTGTGTCACAAACGATGGGACACTTAATATCGTGTCCTGCGTGTCCTGTCAGCTGCACGTTACAGGAACTGATAATGCCAAAGAAATAGCCGAATTCTGGGTCGAGTCCATTTAGATTGTGTTCGAAACGCTAAGAAGATGACACTGGGTTTCAAATTGCAAAAAACGTAAGAAAAATTGAATTTCGCGGGCAACCCTGTCGCTTCCCCTATAAGTAACTTATAAAATGCGTTAACTACAAAAAAAACTTTGTAAATAATACTTCGAAATCTAGTGAAATAAGTGCCTAAGTACACAGACACAGTGTGAAAATACGTATTGTACCTTTTAGCGCAATGAATGAATCCGTCCATTTTGTGATTGTAATGTTTACCTAATTAAAGTTATTATTAAGATAGTTAGAGCGCGGCCGTCGCGTCGAGAGTATGCGTTTCTGACAGCTGTCAGCGCGACAATTCTAGTACTTAGCTAATAAAGATCAAATTCGCAAAACACGTAAAACTGACAGGTGTTAAGAACGCATTCTCTCGTCGACCGCACTGTAATAAAAACGGGATCTCTAAACAGAAGTGCAATTGTCTAATTTTAGTGTAAATTATACTTAAACTAAGTCATTACCTCATCATTATAAGTTTTATGAGATAAACTGTAGGTAGAGGTACTTTTTACTGTTTTATTGTACAATCACTTTAGTAATAATGCCTAATTGTTCGGCTACGATAGATCAGGTTATGCTACGCTTGCCGCGGTTGGTCCGTGGATGGATGACCATCTTTACATACCAAGACCCCTCCGTCTCGAAAAGCAACGAGTGTCCGCGACGTGACAGGGCCGCACACACAAGGCAGACACGTTGTCAGACGGCAGACGGGTTGTCAGAAGCCCGAAAGTCTGACAACCAGTCTTACCAAGGGGAATTCTTTCATAGACACGGCGATTTTTCTTGCCGTGGACACGCGGCCTCAGGTAGCAGCGCGGTGCGGGAGGGGTGTGGTGACGTGATGCGAGAGCTCAGTGATTCGTCAACTTGTGACAACTATCAACCCTCCCGCACCGCGCAGCTACCTCAGGCAACGTCTTAGTTAAGCGGTCGGTCTATAGTAAGTTGTTCGTTCTTTGTTGTCGTGTTATTAGTGCTCATACACACAAGCGACAGGCGTCAACAGCAGAGGTACCTGCAGCCGTCGCGGTCGACCACGTGCTCGTGTATATGAGCTTCGTACTATAATGATATCGTACTTTGGTGTAATTGCTATAAGGCGTTCCAGTGTGAGGATAAATAATACACGAGCGGTATGACGATGTCGCAGTTCCACTTAGCCCTCTTAACGTAACCTCTGCCGTTGAGGCGTGGTGCTCATGTGGCACAGTCACGTCACTTGTCGTAGTCGTACAGTTACTGACACGTCAGTTGGTAAGAGTTTTTGTAGTGGGGGAAGTTTGCGCACAATTTCATACATTTTTGTATGCGCGAACTTCCCCCATTACGAAAATCTCTTGCCAAGTTACGTGCCAGTAACTGTAACTCGTAACCAAGTGTACAAACACGATGTGAATGTGTGCGTGAAGACGAGTACGCGTCAGAGAACATAACACACACACACACACAAACGTACTTACACAAATCCGACTTCGTCATTATCTCGGACGGTGCCGATACCAAGGAACATATTTGACTGAGCGAGACCTCCTGCGCTTACTCACACAATCACAGCGTGTTTGTACAGACGCCAGCACATCAACCTACTACAATCTGTCAAATTTCTTTAATAGATTTTCAACTTTATCTCTAAAGCATTAAGGTTCCAGGTTGATTGCGAAAATTTGACAGTTTCGGGTAGCTTGACCTGCTGGCGTCCGTACACTTGGTAACCACAAGTACAGAGCGCGTGACTTCATGAGATAAAAATACTATACCGAGTAGGAATGGTAATTATTGAGTGGCTATGAAAGTATGTGAACGTTTATGCACTTATCACTTATTAGTTAAGTAAACTTTTGATTATTATCTACATAAGTTAAGTAGGTGAGACATTATGTAACTACTGTAGTTATAAATACATTCTACATCAATAAATTGACATTATTTTTTGAAATTTTATTTTACTTCACAGCGTCGATCAGTCAATCCTGAATCTGTCCTGTCCTGAGTGATCCTAAATTCCCAACTAGGCAAGACGTAGTTTCGCTTGATAATATTTCGCGTTTATTCGTAAAAAAATAGAGAAAGAACTAGTATCAAAGATTTACTTACTTTTTCTAAACGGTATCGGATATTCTATAGTCAAATTAGGCGGGTATTTTGTTATTTTTTCCGTGATCGTTAGAAATATTCAGAAAGGTCATATAGCGCCATCTTGCAACACGGTATGTAAAATATAATGTTACTCGTCGTCACTAGATGGTACTTAAAGTTTTAATTGACAACAACTAACTTTCTCTCTCTCTGTAAACAATTTGATTCCACCTTCATACCCAAGACTATCTCGGTTAATAGTAACGCATCTTTCAGTGATTGGGCTACCATTGGTATTCATAAAAGTAGAACACGGCTTTATGAACTGTACAATGAAAGGTCTTATGTTAACACTGATGAATTTAATTTGTATGTTAGAAATTATTCAAAATTATTTAAAAAAGTTTGTTATATGGCCAAGTCACGTTATTTGGGTTCAAAGATTAAAAACAGCAGTAATGTAATTAAAACGACCTGGACTATTATTAATAGTGAAGCGGGGAGATCTAGCAATCGAGATACTGACTACAGCCTGTCTATTAATGACAACATAATAAAATCTGACTCACAAGTCGCCAAGGCATTTGAAAATTTCTTTTCGGATATTCCCGTTTCAACTACTAAATCCCTAAACTCATCACCTTCTGTTGCTGAGTCTTTGCTTAAGGAAAATGTTAATGGTTGCGATTCGGAATTTCATTTTGAACATATTACCTGTAGAGATATAATTAAAACCTTTCACACTTTAAATGTTAAAAAGACTGCAGATTTGTGGGGTAATTCTGTAGAAGTTGCTAAGTCTATTATTGACATTGTGGCACCTGCTCTAGCTGTTATCTTTAATAGTTGTATAGACAGTGGGGAGTTTCCTGATCTCATGAAAAATAGTAAAATAATACCTTTGTTTAAATCGGGTAGTACATCAGACCCCACAAATTATAGACCTATTTCTGTACTACCTACCTTTAGTAAAATTTTTGAGAAATTAATTTTAGAACAAATGCAAAGATTTTTTAATAAACACAAATTATTACATGGCAAACAGTTCGGTTTTACAAGGGGTCGTTCAACTACTGATGCCGGTGTTGAACTTTTAGGACATATTTATAATGCATGGGAAAATAAATGCGATGCCTTGGGCATCTTTTGTGATTTGTCCAAGGCATTCGATTGCGTTCTTCACGAAACGTTAATCAGGAAACTCCGCCACTACGGAATTCGGAACAATGCTCTGAATCTTCTTACTTCATACTTGAGTAACAGGATTCAGAGCGTTGTCGTTAATGGAAAAAGATCTCCCGGATCTATAGTAACAATGGGAGTCCCACAGGGCTCAATTCTTGGTCCTTTCTTGTTTCTTATTTATATAAATGACTTGCCGTACCTCATAAAGGATAATCATGATATAGTGTTGTTTGCCGATGACACTTCACTTTTATTTAAACTTAAACGTCAGCAGCTGGTTACTGACGATGTAAATAGCGCGATCTCTAAAGTAGTCCACTGGTTCAATGTTAATAATTTACTTTTAAACGAGAAAAAAACTAAATGCATTAAGTTTACGCTACCTCACGTTAGGCAGGTGAAAACGAATGTGTTGATAAAGGGCGAAGAATTGAATCCTGAAGACAGCACAGTATTCTTGGGCATAACTTTGGATGCTAAGCTTCAGTGGGGTCCACATATAGATAAATTGTCAAAAAAGCTAAGTTCCGCAGCATACGCTGTTAGAAAAATTCGTAATTTAACTGATATAGAGACAGCCCGCTTAGTGTACTTTAGCTATTTTCATAGTGTAATGTCGTACGGTATTCTATTGTGGGGAAATGCCGCCGATATTCAGACTATCTTTGTTTTGCAGAAGCGAGCTGTTCGATCAATTTATAAATTAAGTCCGAGACACTCGCTCAGAGACAAATTTAAAGAGATTAATGTTATGACTGTGCCTTCTCAATATATTTATGAAAATCTTTTATATGCCCATAGAAACATAAAATTGTTTAAAAAATACAGTGATATCCATGATATAAATACTAGGAACAAACACAAATTTGTTGTACCTATAACAAGGCTCAAGAAAATAGGTGGCTCGTTCAGATGCCAATGTATACGCTTTTACAATAAAGTTCCAAGCCCCGTTCAAGATCTAAGCCTTAATAAATTCAAATCATTCATTAAACGTAAGTTGTGCCAGAAAGCCTTTTATACCGTTAAGGATTATATCGAGGACAAAAAGGCTTGGGATTGAGATGCTTCCAATTTTTTACCTATGTAGTGTTCTTATTTTTCTGTTTTGTTGTTGTTTTTCTTTTTTATATACACTTTGACATCAATGAATTCTATATATAAGTACTGTGACATTTGCTTACTTTGTAAAGTATTCTATTATTTTAATTATTGTGAATGTGAATACTATGTGGGTCACTTTATTTTTATTATATTTTATTTTTCTCTCTGTTCTCTTAGTTTTGTCATGGTCTGGCAGTTTGAGTAATTAATGCGGCCTACCCAAATGTCCTTTCTTTGGTATTGTTCGTCGAATCGTCGAGCTCCTTAAGTTTTGAGTTGAGCTGCACTGATTTCTGACAAATGCGTGCACTGACTGGACAGGTCCTCTCAATCTGTGTGGTTCTTTCCTCAAAAGACCATCTCAGACATCGACCTGCATGGTCTTCATATGATCTGACCAAGATTATGTCTGGACTTTAAAAGAGACTGTGACCTCTGAGTTTGTTTCGGCCTTTCTTCTCAGAGTAGTCAGATAGGAAACGCCGACCTCATCTAGTTTTAAAATATGATTGACGTGTAAAAGTGTTTGTACAAACCTACTTACAAAATAAAATCATTTATCATTTATCATTTCGTTATTTATTTAATTAATAAAACACGAGTGCCAATAAATTATATTTTTCATGAAAATGCGATCATATTTTTACCAAAAATTAAATTGAAACACTTTTTCTAATATTTTTTATGATTACATAATGAGCTAGTTTTCACTGACAGCAACTCCGTAATGCACACAATTCTGTATTTTCCATTGGTTCAACCAATGACGTCAATTGTGTTGGACCAATAACAATAATGCTAAGAAATATTATGCCAATGAAAACGTTCCGTCCATAAATATAAAAGGAGAACATTCTAGGGCGCCCGGTAGTATTTTTTTGTGTTGGCAAGTTTTGTTCTTCGAGGTGTGCTAGAAAAAAAAGTAAAAATCGTTCTTTCATGAAGTTGCGTCACCCACATGTTCTGTTTGAAGTGAAATAAAGCTAGCAAATAAATTAAATAGTTGATAATATTGTCGGAAAAATGTTGACCGCTACGCGGGTGATCGGCCGTAAGGCTTTGGAGTGCTCCGGCTTAAGTTCAGACCTATACACACAAAGGAATTTCTCGTCAATTATCAGAAACGTGAGTGACCATTTTATTTCTGAAAACGAATGAAAATCGTATGTCACATTGTTAGAAAATGTCAAAAACTTATTAATTTCTGCTTCCCTGTAGCAATTTGTGTTATTTCCTTGTGTTTCTCTTGATTATTCGCGCCGGTTCTGCGGACACATGGACCCGACTTTTAAAATGTATAGGTTAACATTTCTTCTTTTATCGTGGTTTTCAGACCGCAGCCCCCACAGTGCCCATTTACCAGCAACATGCTGTCCAATACAGAAACAAGTAAGTGTTAAATAATCTTTTTTAATATTTCATCATAACCTAACATATTGCATATCTCAGGTTGACCTTTGAATGCATCATAAATTATGGAGTTTCGTCGATAGGGCTTGAACTTCAGGCTCTAAGACTGTGTAAATTGTCACTGGCTTCATTTCTCAACATCTCGGAAGACTTGGTTCATTGACATTCTTGGTAACATTCCTAGTTCGAGAACTATGAACTAGAATTTGACGCACACAGTTAGGTAATGTTAAAAAACCTGAGAAAATTGCAAGTTTCAGTATAATAAATGTATTATTCTGATTATAAAAGAGAAACTAACCCTGATACATCCAAGGGCCATTAAATTAAACACCATCTCTCTTGTACTCTTTAAATTATTCATGAAATGCTGTCAAATATAAAAAAAAATCTGATGCTACAGTACATTGTTATTTTACCTCTGATATTGCATCACTGTCCAAATCACAAAAGTTATCTTTATTCTTATTTTAATAAGGTTGCTTTTGAGTTTCTGCCACTCACAGCTCTGTCAAAATTATTGTGATCTTTAATCTCATAACAATAAGGTTGCTGCTGTCAGGGATAAAATAATTGTTCACGGACTGTAGTGACAGCTGAGGTGACAAATCCTTCCTATTAGAGTAAGGGAATTAATCAGCTGTTAAACCCTTAGCTACCCTAAGCTTTTACAAGTTAAAACTGACTCACAATATGCTATCTGCCTATCAGACCTCCACAACCCAGATACTGCGTAATATGAAACCCCTTGGTAAGACTGGTTGTCGGGCTTCTGACGATCCGTAACGATGGTCAAAGAATGACAGCCGGAACCAATGGCTCACCATGCTTTCCGAGGTATGGAGGGGTCTTGGTATGTAAAGATGGTCACCCATCCATGGACTAACCGCGGTAAGCGTAGCTTAACCTGATCGATCGACCCATGCACTGTTATTACTTAGCCACAAGCCGGAGAGGCTTTACTAACTCACAAAATGTGTAAATAATAAAAATATATAGCTGTATTCTTGTACTTTAAGTTATAACACCAAAGCAAGCAGAACTTTGAACTAAAATATTTATATCAGATTTTATTTGGTATCATATTACCAAATAAATGGGTTGTGGAGGTCATTTAAGCAGCCGCTCCATGTAAAATACTGGTATTCAGCTGCATCCGGTTAGACTGGAAGCCGACCCCAACATAGTTGGGAAAAGGCTAGGAGATGATGATCTAATTTGAATAACAACTATCTAACATTAGTAAAAGGTTGCACAAGCAAAATGTTGAACAGGTTTCAAAAATTATTTCAAAATTATTTACTGTATTTCATCATTGTGATTTTCTTAGTCACAGTAAATGCTATGTATGGAATGTTACCAAGAAAGTCTAGAAAGTTCTTAGAGCAACTTACTCATCTCACAGAGAGGAGCCCTGAGTCCCAGCAGTGGGAACAGAATAGGCTGATTGAACCTATGTTTGTGCGACAATACTATGTATATTCAAATTTTATCTAGGTTTCAAATTGACGTCATTTCGAGTTAACTTTATTTTAATGAGTATTAAGTTGATTTCAGAGTGACTAGCACTATTGAAAAAGTTATAAAACTGTTTGAAGTTGTAGCGTAAACTGAACTTTATTATGTAGGAATTAAAGTTATTTTTCCATAAACTCATATTTGTTTACATTTTTGGCGAATATGTCGCGATATTAGATTATGTACTAACAGTTTTTGTGTGAAGCCAGATGCCTGAAAGTCTGACAACTATTGTCAAAATTTAAAACTAAGAACTACTACTAACAAAAGTCAAAACTATAGTCGTATTGTATGTGTATTGACAAAAGAAAAAATATGGGTTCAATATTTTTTGATAATCTAACTGACGGACGGACGGACCGGACAATTAAGTTTATTGGAAACAAACTAAAACTGTTAATTTTTATTTTCATTATCGGCCAGCCATAACATAACAAAATATCACACTATCACACCTATCCAATCTCCCAAAGGGCTGGGTAGAGTTGTGTACACCCAAATTGCAAGTCTCTCGATTTGAGTGACACTTGTGCGATTTGAGAGACAAATGTGGACTCCAGGGGGTCTACTCCGGAGTAGTATCGGCCGAATATTCTTTGCTCTCTTGGCTCTTTGGAATATTGACTATGGTCCCGACCCAACTGAGCCGATCCGAACGTTTTTTCGCATTTTTCAATCATATTCGGTTCGGCCATGTGTCGGTCCGATCCGAACATTCGCACTTTGCACTTCGGAGTAGACCCCTAGGCTTTTATTGAGAACTTCTAAGATTTAAATAAAGCACCGCCGATCGGTGTCCGCGCAAGTGCGCGGTACACTTCTGCAGCGGTGCGAGAGTAGTCGCGGTACCAGCTAGTCGCGTGCCACTTGCACGCCGCTTTCCTAGAAACCGCGGCACATTGCCTTAACCAACTTTTACAGGCTGGCATCGAAAATGGAAACCATGAATTTACACATGATTCTAGGCCTTAAAAGTGCAATACCTACTCGGTCAAAATGTATGGAACAGCAAATTATTTTTTAATAACGTACGAAAAATTTCAACGCTTCGGAATCATGTACTGAATAAATGGTAACAGGTTGCGCGTGGATGGCCCTGCCAACCTGTAGGTACCAATGAGAGAGGATGTAATGACGAAATCAAGTTATCAACGAATTCTTTTGTACTTAGGTCGGAGGGCGTTCGCGGCGCTGTCATTGGTATCGACTTGGGTACCACCAACTCATGCGTCGCCGTCATGGAGGGCAAGACACCCAAGGTAAGCACTTTATTAAAAGAAAACATTTTAATTCAGCATGTTTTGAGCCCTTGTGTCTAAAAAAACAAAGCTCAAAATGCTATGCAGTTAAAAAAAAAAAGTCCAAGCGCGTGTCAGACCACGCACAGTGAAGAGTTCCATATTCGGGATGAATAAACGAATGTGCGGTATTGATTTTGCCGGCTGCAAAAGTAAGATTATATTTCGTGGTATTGCTTGCAAAAACTGCGAAAAACTAAAGATATTTCTGCAGTTGTATTTGAAATTATTCCATGTCTCAGCAACGATTGATTTTAATAGCAAGGTCACTTGCAAACATCATATAAATGATGTAAATCATGGTGAAAACCGAATGAAAATACATTGTGTAGTTTAGAAGCTCTAAGTAGTCTCACAGACAGACAAAAAATCGACTTTATTTTATACGGAATATTATGCAACGTATTACTACCCTCAAGGTAAACAGTGGACCTTGAAGAAGAAGCAATATTTTTATTAAATATTACAAAAGAATAATAAATGTTCATGAAATTATGTATTGACAGTTTTTTTGTACTTATTTCTAAGGCAATCTGTAATTTTAGAACAATATAAATAGTTGTTAAATCTTGTTATTTAGACTAACCTTAGGTTTCTGAAAAGATTTTCCGTAATTAATCAGCTATCAAATTACACGAAGTGCTACACAATTACACATTTGTTCCAGTCAGCACATTTGATTCGGCAGTATTCTTTGAACAACAATGCCGAACCAAAGCAATTTTATTACTACACATATTCGGGTCTCATTCGGATCGTGCCATCCACACTTTGCTGATATCCCGACCAGTCGTACTCAGCGCTTCTTTTCCACATTTATTATGCGCACAGCCAAAGAGTGGAACTGCCAGCGTCTGTGTTCCCTTCCATGTATAACCCGTCAGCCTTCAAAGCAAGAGTGAACAGACATTTTCTGGGCTTGCTTGTTCCATCGTAGACCTCGTCCTTCGCTTTACACCAGGGGCTGCAGTCTCGACGTTCATAGCGATCGCTTTACGACCGAATTCGGTCGCAAAGTCCTGTCACTGTCACATTACACCTGTCAATCCGGGACTTTGCGACCGAATTCGGCCGCAGAGTCCTGTCACTCCATACATTACACCTGTCAATCCGGGACGCGACTGACTTCGGTCGTAAAGCGATCGCTATGAATGTCGAGACTGCAGGGGCAGGTGAGATGGAGGTCAAGAGGACCATGTTACAATAAAAAAAAATCGACGTAATCCGTTTGGCATTTCCTCTAGCTGAATCATGTTCGGGTCGGCTCGGCACAATACGGGCTAAGCTGAGCGTTTCTTTACCCAAAATTACCATATATTCGAATTTGCCGCCCTGGTTTGCTCAATCATAAGGGGGCTCACATTACATCATAAGGGGCTCTGTCTCGTAGGTACAGGGTCTAGCATTATGCGGAGCGATGACCGTTTTGCGTGAATGTGACGCATGTTTACCCCCAACTTGTTATTTTTTTGCGTGTTTGTTCTTTTTTATGCGTCATGTTTGCCGCAAATAAATGTATTTTTGTTCTTTCTTTCTTTTCTAATCATGCCGACTCGAACAAATGTGTAGTACGCCTTAGCTATATTGTCACCTCGATACAATCATCTAATCAAATTTCAGTAGGCTTCAAAAACCTAGGCTTAACTTAGTGCAAGCACCGCCGATCGGTGTCCACGCCAGTGCGCGGTACACTTTTGCAGCGGTGCGAGAGTAGTCGCGGTACCAGCTAGTCGCGTGCCCCTTGCACGCGGCTTTCCTAGAAACCGCGGAACATTTTTTGTGTTACGTAATTTTTTATCTCGAATCTCCTATTTTATAATTCTGTTATCACTTATCACTATGACAGATAATGCAAGAGTGCGTCAGATAGGCGTCACTCTAAAGAATATCTTTGTAGCCAGCAGGCGTAGTATGACCACCATAGGAACTGGTCTTGTCGATGGAAGAATAAACAAAATGACAGATTGTAGAAAGATTTCTACAGTCCTAAGCATGGCGATGAAGAGAAGCCATGTTTCTATTCTTCAGGCGACAAAAGTCAACAATGACATTGTCTTGTCACACACTTGGGGGTAGAAACATTTCTTCTCATCTAGTGTCAAATGGTCTACATCACATTGGACTTAGATCCTACTAATATTATAAACGCGAAAGTTTGTATGGATGGATGTTTGTTCCTCTTTCACGCAAAAACTACTGAACAGATTTGGATGAAATTTGGCACACAGATGGTTTATAACTAGGATCAACATATAGGATAGTTTTTATCCCGATATTCACACGGGATCGAAACTTATGCGGGTGACCCGCGAAACCGCGTGACGCAGCTAGTAAGAATCTATATTGATTTTAAAATTGACTCCCCATTGCTATGGAAGGAATATTATGTCTTTGTCGTCATAGAAACGTGAGTCTACGGGTCGACAGTAGAGATGTCGAGTTAGATCAAAAATCAAAATATTTTATTCCACATAAACCAACATGGACACTTACGAAACGTCAGAAGCTAGGTGCACGGTTCCATTTGGTCGTTTCCTATGGAGAAGAGCCGGCAAGAAACTCCATGGTTACTCTTTTTAAAATAATGATGAAAAGTTAAATAAATAAATGAAATTCCTTTCATTTTTTCATTTGCATGACAAATGTGTTTTCCTTAAATTATTTATAGGTGACACAGATTATGCTCGGGTCGTGTTCATACTAGGAGACGTATAACCATGTATACTATTGTAGAATGTTGGCAACTTGACATGAGATTGGTGCTCACATAGTTGTATGTACTTGAGTTACTTAATACATTATTAAAGCTACTAGATTCTGCCCGCGATAACGTCCGCGTCGCGTGAAATTTCTTGATTAATTAATCATGATTCGGAAGACACGTGGTGCCATCTATTATCATAATAACGTTATTGTTGTTTTCCTCGGGGACTGCACTTTTTTTTCGGGATGAAAGGTACCCTATGTCCGTTTCTGTACACTTGACAACGTATATGCAAAATTTTAGGATGATCGGTTAAGTGGTTTAGGCGTGAAAAGGTAACAAACAAACTTACTTTCACGTTTATAATATTAAAGCTATAGTATAGTCCCTCGTCTAACCGTAGAAAAAGTAACTGTGTCTCATTAGTAACATATTTTTATCTCACGAAGCGACGCGAATTACGGTAACCAAGTATACAAACACGCTGTGAATGTGTACGCGAAAACGTGTAGCGTTAGCACATAACACACACTTCCGACTTCGCCATTGTTTCGGAAGGTATCGAGAGCATCTGCGCTTACACACACATTCACAAGCTTTTTACACCAAAAAAAAGTTTCAAATCCGACTTGTAGTTCCCGAGATTAGCGCGTTCAAACAAACAAACGAACTCTTCAGCTTTATTATACATAAGTATAGATTAATATAATAATATCCCTGGACATTTCACACAGCACCATTTGTCCCAAGCTAAGCAACCTAATGCTTGTGTTATGGTAACAAGATGGCTGATAAACTACTTATATACAATTTTTTTTTTTGTAAATACATACATATTATAGATAGAAAAACACCCAGACTCGGAACAAATACATGTAGGTCATACAAATATTTTTTCCGTGCGGGAATCGAAACCGCGACACGCAGCGCAGCAGTCAATCGCTTAACCACTGCGCCAACCGTGTCGAGAATTCGAGATTACCAGAATGTTTTCCAACTTGAAACCTCGTTGCCATTCTCGGTTTTACATCAACAATTTCACCAAAGCTATCCTTTTGTCCTACAGGTCGTGGAGAACAGCGAAGGTTCCCGCACCACCCCCTCCCACGTTGCCTTCAGCAAGGAGGGCGAGCGCCTAGTGGGCATGCCAGCCAAACGCCAAGCTGTCACCAACAGTGGCAACACTTTCTATGCCACCAAGCGTCTTATTGGCAGACGGTTCGACGATCCCGAAGTTCAGAAGGATATGAAGAATCTTTCTTATAAGGTTGTCCGGGCTTCGAATGGAGATGCTTGGGTGCAGGGTAAGTTATCACTAAGTTTAACATAACGGTTGTTTCCTCAGAAGGGATTGGCAGAGCCAGAGGTGTATAGTGCTAACTACATTTTGCCTGTTATAATTTCCATGAAAAGGCTACCATACCTCTTCTCGTTTACCACTAAAGGGTGCCACTGAGCAATGGTGGCCCCGTGGTAACGGACGCGACTTAAAAGGTGCAAGTCATAGGTTCGAACCCAGACAGTCGCTTTACTCTGTGTAAATTATTTATCACCACTGCTCTCAAAACTGTAAAGGAACACACAGTGAGGAAACCGGCATGTCCTAGAACCAAAAATTCGAAGACATGTGACATCTACCAACCCGCACTGGGCCCGCGTGGTTAATTACGGCCCAGGCCTGTGTCCCAGCAGTGGGAACATTGCACCAAGATTATGACCTTCTCGTTTCGCCTCACCTCTTGGAAACCTTTAGATTTCAAGAGTGGCCGTTTGGTGGAAGTCCATCTATCCGGTCGGGCAAATTACACTGATTGTCCTGTTGATTTTGGCTTTTTGATAAGCACCGCCGATCGGTGTCCGCGCCAGTGCGCGGTACACTTTTGCAGCGGTGCGAGAGTAGTCGCGGTACCAGCTAGTCGCGTGCCACATGCACGCCGCTTTCCTAGAAACCGTGGGACATTACCTTTTTATTTATTCCACACTTGCTAGAAAAATTTGTGAAAAAGCTCGTCCAGAATACTACCACAATACTTGTTTATGCTTGACGGGGTGAGGATCAGCAGTGGATGGGGTTCAACTTCGTTTTTGGGATGGCAACTCCCTTATAATAATAATAACTTTATTTCGGGTGCCATAGACCCATAGAAACCTTAACCTACACTTTACATAAAATGTTTATAAATTGTCATGACTCGCCACACCTACACACGACATGACCCACCGATTTTGAAAGGGACAATCAAACCGTACTGCTATTGCGTTCAGAATGCCGTTGTTGCTACCCCGTATACGGGCCAGCAGGGAAGCTGCTTCTTTGCGCATGATGGCCTGGAAACCATCAGTGCGCGCTTCAGCGGTAGACCCAACAACATTCTGAACGCATTATTGTACTGAGTGCCCATGGCTCTGTAGGCTCGCTGCGTATATCTCACCCCGAGGCCGCTTGAGTAGAAGGACTGGCAATAAGCTTATACTCCCTCTGGTATTGCTGTAATCCATAGGTGCCACTGGCGAGTTACCATCAGCCACTCTACCTGCTTATTTGTCGTCAAATAACATCATTTGTCCAGACGCACTGCGGGATACCACCCCTATTTGGTTAATATACCATATATACGCACTAAGCGCTTCTCATCATCTTTTCTGATGCGCACAGCAAAGGAGTGGAATTGAGCAAAGGAGTGAAAAAAAAACCAGATCTTACACAGATGTTCTCAACAGACCAGGAGACCTAATAAGCTTCTGGAGGGAGGTGGGCTGGTTGGAATAACCACCGACGGCCGCCATGGCCCACGCACAATGGTCCACTTGTAGGACTAAGTGCGGAAACCAAACCCGTAACATAGAACCCTATAGTAAGACTGTCAGACTCTCAGGGCTTCTGACTACCCGTAACGACTGTCAAAGATCCACGAATGACAGTCGGGACCAACGACTTATCTTGAAACCACCAAAACCCTTGGCCGAGCATGTCATAAAATAAACTGAATTCCATCATTTTCTCCTACAGGCAGTGACGGCAAAGTCTACTCCCCGTCTCAAATCGGAGCGTTTGTTCTGGTGAAGATGAAGGAGACTGCTGAAGCCTACCTGAACACTTCCGTCAAGAACGCTGTAATCACCGTGCCGGCTTACTTCAACGACTCGCAGAGACAGGCTACCAAGGATGCTGGTATGTGATAACGTCTTTAATTACTCGGTTTTTAAAGACTCTGTTCAGACATTTTTCTTTAAATTGATATGTTTGTGACTTTGTCGAATCTAAAGTTATACATGCAGAGTTTACCTAAGTGCCTCAGAAACTGGAGATTAGTAAGTTCTAAGCACCGCCGATCGGTGTCCGCGCCAGTGCGCGGTACACTTTTGCAGCGGTGCGAGAGTAGTCGCGGTACCAGCTAGTCGCGTGCACCTTGCACGCCGCTTTCCTAGAAACCGTGGAACATTACATTTTCTTCAATTTTTTTTTATTATAGTTCTTCATAATCCAGAAAAAGTTAAAAATTACAATGCAACGGCTTTATTTAACACAAGGTTTATCTGTACACCAAAAACTATTTTATAATTTCGAACTTTATTCGTATAGAGTTAAAGTTCTAATTACAAAAACTCAATTAAAAAACGTGCCTTCGTTTAGTTCAATCAATTTCGTATAAGGACAGGTGAAGTCCTCAGTCAGAATAACAACTTGCTCGAGGGCTACAGTTAAAACTTGCCTTGTAATGAGACAGCAATATTTTTAACACAAACATGTTGTTAACAGGTCAGATCTCTGGTTTGAACGTGTTGAGAGTGATCAACGAACCAACCGCGGCCGCTCTCGCCTACGGCATGGACAAGACTGACGACAAAATGTAAGTATCATGATATCTTTACATCTGAACCTGCGGGGTAATTGCGTCAGGCTGTATACAGAAAGAAAGCTGGAAACTTATAAGCGCTTACCGGCGCTTGACAGCGCTGGTCCGTTCTACACAAAGGAAGGAGACCAAGCAAAATGTCGGACTCATCGGACGATGATTTGGCTTTAATTTTAAATGGCAGCGCCCAGCGCTGACCAGCGCGTGTTGAAGCTTGTCGCAACTTGTCGGCACCGTTCAGTGCTTATCGGCGCGCGTTCATATATTTTCCTGCGCGAGTTACCAGCGCTGTCAAGCGCCGGTAAGCGCTTATAAGTTTCCAGCTTTCTTTCTGTATACAGCCTAACACACTAAAGGCCGGTTGTTTCAAACGGTTGGTTAACGTAGCATACGTACATCAAATAAAACGGTTACGTACTCGTTATTATTTGACGTACGTAATTGTAATTTGAAACAACGCTTTTGTTTTTGTTTGACGATAGTTAGCGCCATTTTTGATGTATACGCTATTGTTAGGGCGGGTTGTTTCGCTACAAGTGGACGTGAAACAACCCGCCCTAACAGTAGTAATGACTTCATTTTGACAGTTCAACAACATTAATTGCGTTATTTACGTTGTTGAGCAGACACATTTCCCGAACATTTATGAACAATGAATTAACAATATCCTTCAAAATGATTCAGATTGAGATTGATAGTGTGTTACGTGATTAGGGTGATGGTGTTAGTTTGTTTGTAACAACCACATACCAGCATTTTGTTCAGGGTGAAATTAAATTGGCTGGCGAAACTTCACAGGCATGACTGATAATGTTAAAATGAAATATCTTGATTTAAAAGAGTGTCCTTGGGGTTTCTTGTGTATTCTTCTCCATAGAGATCTACGTTTTAGAATGGGCAACTTTTTGACTAACTCACAAGACCATGACAATTCAAAAGTGTCTGTAAATGGTTTAATTGAAATAAATGCTTTGAGTTTGAAAAAACTAAAAAAGAAGTGTTTTTTATAAACCCATAATCTCAAGTATCTACTGCTGCTGGGGGTCAAAGGTCCAAGGGACAGACAAACTTAGAGAACAAATAATTACGGAAAATTATACTTAATGTTTTCGTACCAAAATACCACTTTAGCGCTCCTGCACACGATGCCGCCACCGCGCCGTCGCCGCGCCGACGCCGCACAACTTCACTGTACATACGAGTCGCGCGAAGACCGCCACCGCGCCGCCGCCGCGCCGCCACCGCGCGCGGTCCTCGTCTCGCCACCGCGCATCTATTTGATTCATTCCATTGCCGGCCGCGATTACGTACGCGGCCGGCAATGGAATGAATCAGGATAATGAAATAACTGGGAACGCGCGCGGTGGCGGCGCGGCGGCGGCGCGGTGGCGGTCTTCGCGCGACTCGTATCGTGTGCAGGAGCGCTTATGGAAAAATAATTTCAATAATAAAGCACCGCCGATCGGTGTCCGCGCCAGTGCGCGGTACACTTTTGCAGCGGTGCGAGAGTAGTCGCGGTACCAGCTAGTCGCGTGCACCTTGCACGCCGCTTTCCTAGAAACCGTGGAACATTATATTTTCTTCCTATTTTTAATCAGTGTTCTTCATATAACTCGGTGTAATTAAAATCAAAGAAGCAAAAAAATAAATTAAAAAAAAAGACAAAGAAAGTATGGAATGCGTACGCATCCGTAAAGCTGAACGGATGCGTACGCATTCCATACAAAATCGTGGTTTTCTATGGATAAAAGCTGAACAGAGCTGAATAAGTGTATTTATGTCCCATGGTGCCACTTCTGTCTATCACCGCTTATTTCAGGAACCATTGATGCTGTCGACTTGTTTAGAAGTGGAATAATTTTTTAAATAATGGTTGTCCATCTTTTTTTTTGCTTCATCAGCATCAGATATAGTAACCGGCATGAGTCGTGAGCACAAACTGACACCTGCGCAGTAGTTCATTTTTCGGTCTCTTTGCCGGAATGAAGAAGGCGGGGGGCACCGAGGCTGCACGCGATTGGTTCGTCTGTCGATGCTCGTCGTCTATTGGACTCTCACGTGTCATTCGGCTACTGTACACTTTCGTGCACTTTTAGTGACTTACGTTTTTAATTTTGGAATAGTTTATTTTTGTTAATTCGTATTTGTTAAGTCAAAGTAACGGTTAAATTTGTTTCTTCACTATTTTAGCAGTTACTTGAACGAAGAAAACATTTGCTGTAGTATCAGTAAAGGTCAAGTAAAAGTTAATACTTTGACTGATTGTGTTGATGAAGAAACTGGCCGTAAGTCACAAAGGCCTACAACATTACTGTATCAAAGTAAAATTTCAAGTACCATTAATATTTTAATTATAGTTTGCGTAAGTACAGCTATCAATAATTTGAGCAAAAGCGGTACTAAATAAATTTGGCCGAAAGTGTACAATGCGCGAGCTTGCCCCCACTACTGCCCATCTGTGCTCACGACTCGTGCACCGGCATTATATATTTTACCGACATTATACCAATATCCATCACGTCTGTGTAGTTTCGTCATTGAAAATTCACACCACCAGTTGGCGCCACATTGACAAGAGTTCTTCCATTTCGACAATGTATATAAAATATATGATGACATTCATCATTCGTTTCATTCATTCGTTCAGACACGACTATAGAAAATATAGGCACTTAGACATTTTTGACAGGTGCCTGTCATCTCGGTGCTGCCACCTAGTGAACATCAGAAAACCCATTTTGACCTTTCAATACTGTTAAGAAAAACTTCAAACGAAAAATTTACCCCACCATTTCTCTCCAGCATCGCCGTATACGACTTGGGAGGCGGTACCTTCGATATCTCGGTGCTTGAGATCCAGAAGGGCGTGTTCGAGGTGAAGAGCACCAATGGAGACACCTTGCTCGGCGGAGAGGACTTCGACAATGTCATCGTGAACTTTTTGGTGGATGAGTTTAAACGTGACGTGAGTACCGCATGGTTCTATTGTAATCTTTCAGTGTTATACGAAGTGTCTGGAGAATCTTCTGAAATTTTTATGTGTGTTCAGTGTCAGGGCAGACGAAACAGCAAAATGCTCGCGCATGCTCCTTTCTGTAAAGTTGTGAGTGGAAATATGCGAGCATGCTATAAAAATCGCCATAGGGAATCATTTCTTGCATGCTATTTTGAACTTCATTTTTGTTGTGATTTAGTACAATAAGCTGTCTGCGCCAGATCACAATGAAAACTTGATAATTCTTCCTTGTCATGTAAAGTCGAGAGAATGCGTTCCTGACTCCACGGTCAGTGCAACAATTCTAGTAGCCAATTATGATCAAATTCGAAAAACACGTATTCGTACGTTTATATTAAACTGACAGGTGTTAAGAACGCTTTCTGTCATCAGCTGGACTGTAGTTTTGAGAATACTTTAAGGGTGACTAATAAATTAGGGTATCTGGTGATAAATAACAAAAATTCCGAAAGTATCTATGAATAAATTATCCACATATCAAAGAGAATTAGGGGTGGTACAGTAACTATTCATTTATTGAGCTCATGGTCACACGTCACACGCTTATTAGTAGAACTAATGACCATGTAGCCATTACCATTTGACCTTAATACGAAACAGTACTTTTTCTAGGAGTTTATCATCCATAGATAATTATCACCCATCTCTCCACTAGTCCAATGCTTACTCTAGGATGAATAGAATCCTTCCCTATCCTACGGGCGTCTTCCCCTACCATTACTGCGCCCCCCGGTCTACTCTTTGATGTGCAATGGTCGCTGTAGCACCATGAACATGAGGCTACAAGGGCTAGTGCGAATCTAGGGGTTCATTCGATTAATCGAGTCTGGTCAAACCACGCTGGGGTCGATACATTACATTCATCGTACGCTTATTACTAAAAATCAATGACCTTTTAGCCGTTACCATTTGACCTTAAGAGCGTTGACAACGTACGGCATTTCATACAAACTTTCAAGTCCTTGTTTTTCGAAATGCATGAACCGATTAATATTAATAAAACTTCCTACGCATAAGCAGGATATATAGGTCTAAAAAGTTAATTGAGAACATTTTCGAAAAATAGTGTTACATGTAAATTCGACCGATTTTAAATTTTCCATAGAAACAGAGATTTCCAATTACCTTTTTTTAAATAAGACATTTCGAAAATGTTCTTAACTGTTTCCGAGGCACGGAGGGGTGTTGGTATGTGAAAATGGTCACCCATCCACGGACCAACCGTGGCAAGCATAGCTTAACCTGATCGATCGACCCGTGCTGCTGTTATTACTTAGCCACAAGCCCCAAAAAAAAAAAAACTAATTATTCCTCGGATAAAATTAAGTGGGGTTGGAAAAATCCGCCCTTAGTCTTAGTGTAAGCACCGCCGATCGGTGTCCGCGCCAGTGCGCGGTACACTTTTGCAGCGGTGCGAGAGTAGTCGCGGTACCAGCTAGTCGCGTGCCACATGCACGCCGCTTTCCTAGAAACCGTGGGACATTACCTTTTTAAGTTGATCCAATAATGAGTAACTTGTGTTTAATAACCAGAAAAACACCAAAATTCAAACTCTTCTTCTCAAATTTTGTTGGCACAAAACTTTGCCACGGTTTTATTGGTGGCAATGCAGAGGTCACTTTGTTATAATATGTTCTGTCTCATTTCAAGATCTGCATAATGAAACTTTGATTAAAATAAAATAATACTTCTAACTAAAAATCTCATACCGTTCAAGGCGTATATTACCCCGTTTCGTTTCTTTACCAAATATTATTACTTTTTACTCTACTGTAGCGAAGGAGGGTAGTGTTTTTAACGAAAAACTTCCTCTATCTAAACATAAATTTCCATTTACAGCAAGGCCTGGACATCCGTAAGGACGCGATGGCTATGCAGCGTCTGAAGGAGGCCGCTGAGAAGGCCAAGATTGAGCTGTCCGGCTCCCTGCAGACTGACATCAACCTTCCGTACCTGACCATGGATGCTTCTGGACCTAAGCACATGAACCTCAAGGTAAGATCTTTAAAGTACAGCAATCAAAGCGTTTGTTCAGCATCATCTACCTAGCCTTGTCCCAACTATGTTGGGGTCGGGTTCCAGTCTCACCGGATGCAGCTGAACACCAGTATTCTACATGGAGCGACTGCCTGAGGAATGAGGAGAGTTGAGTATGAATGTCGATGGCTATAAGAGTAGGGGACTATGTGGATATGGTTAGAAAGGGGGGGGGGGGTGACTGCCGAGGAGAGTAATGGAGAAGTATGGAAGAAAAAGACATGTTGCGCCGTCCACAAACAAATTGGGATAAGGGCGGGAGAATGATGACATGGAGCAACTGCCTATCTGTCCTCCATAAATAAACAAGTGTACTAGGGTGTACTATACACCTCCACCTACCACTTCGGTGAATTCAACCCTGATGGTTTATTTATATATTAACTATGGTTAACTTACAGCTAAAACAAACAGAATAAAAATTGTGTGTGAGACCGACAGCCAATTAAAATTCATCACTTCTAAAAAACAGATTGGAAAGAAAGAGGTTGAACAACACAACACAGCAACCAAAAAAGAAATAGAGAAAAAAAAAACAATATAACATTCAAGCTCAAACTAAATACAAGAATAAAAGATTAAAAACCTGAACATACAAAATCTTAATTAAAAAAGCTAAGGCTCAGGCAATTATGTTAAAGCTCTTCATGTAAGGAGTCGTCAGGTCAAGTTCTACCATTGCTGTGTTACAATTTGATGAAGGGTATCGGTGCCGATGTAAAGATTTGTTTTTGACGTACTTCATTGCATATCGATAAAAAAGTACAAGTCATTAGCATTCTTCTAACACTTATGGTCAGAATTCCAACATTCTAACAACCAGTCATATCAAGGGGTACCGTGTTACCCAGTAACTGGGTTGTGGAGGTCAGATAGGCAGCTGCTTTATGTAAAATAGTCGTATTCAGCTGCATTTGGTTAGACTGAGTCTGTGAGCTCTCTGCTGGGGAGTTTGTTGCGCCACTTCTTTTTTTTTATTTTTATTGACAATGGGCTCACTCTTGACCTCAATCCAGCCCAGAGGCAGGGATGAGATCTACGGTGGAACGAGCTTGCCCAGCGATAGCACTAGGAAGTGGTGAAGGGCGGGCGTTTTTGGGGGACTGTCTTTTGTCATTTTGACGTTCAAAAACTGCTGATTCTCAGCCTAATTTGAATAAATGACTTTTGATTTTTTGAGCCTTTTGCAACGGATGAGTTCAACTCCTTTAATAAAGATTGGTCATTGGCAGCTCTGGGAAGAGAGTAGGGAGGCCTTTGCCCAGCGCCCAGCAGTGGGATATTAACGGCCAATAAAATAAAATAGGGGGCGAGGATAATTCCATTTTTCGAGAACAAATCCTGACTCCGCCGGCTGGCTATAGTAAGCACCTTAACAGCACAAGCCGATGTCAGTCCCTCATGGCTGTCTAGGCGGTCTATCAGACGGGTGCCAGATTGAACTGGGGTTATATTCCCCGGCCGTGTCTGTACAGGGTCGGGTTATACGCTCACATACATTATTCTACGGAATTAAGTAAAGATATTGGTCTAATGGTCGCAAGCTTGACTGCAGGGTGTCAAGTCCTGGGTTAGATTCCTAAGTTGGGTAGTGAAATTGGGTTGTTTTATTAGGAAATTCTCGGTAGCAGCCTCTATTGTTGTTGTAGACTCTTTCCCTATTTCATAGGACTTAAACATATCTGGTGAAATGTGGGTGTACAGTCACGAGCACTAACATGTCAACACTTGGAAACTTTCGATAGCGATTTTTGCGTGAAGTAACGAAAACAACAATGAAATACGACACATTGCAAAAACCTATGGGTTCGAAAATACTATGTTCGTAGCAACATAAAGTTTCATTAAAAAATAAAGGAGTAAATCGCTTTTGAATAAAGCCAAGTGTATACATACTTATGCTCGTGACTGTACTGATCCACGTTTTTTTGTGAAGACTTATGTCGAGTAGTAGGCTGCGAAAGCCTGAGTTTAATATTATCCTGTATTCACCAACTAAAGAAGCAATTAATAGATTATGTGAAACATGATATGGGATTTGGATAAGGGCAGTAGTAGAGCAGATGAAGATGATAATCTTACTAATATTATAAACGTGAGTTTGTGAGGATGGATGGATGGATGTTTTTACTGTTTCAAGCAAAAACTACTGAACGGATTTGGATGAAATTTGGCAACACAGATAGTTTATAACACGTCGGATACTTTTTATCCCGATATTCTCACGGGATCGAAACTTGTGCGGGTGAAACCGCGAGGCGCAGCTAGTCAATAGATATATAGACAATTTCCAATGTAATTATTGTGCTGTGAAATATTTGTCATTTCCTAACATAAATCTCTTGTCAACAGATGACCCGCTCAAAACTGGAATCGTTAGTCGGCGACCTGATCAAGCGTACCGTAGCTCCGTGCCAGCGCGCCCTACAGGACGCTGAGGTGCAGCGAGCTGACATTGGCGAAGTTCTGCTTGTGGGCGGCATGACCCGCATGCCCAAGGTAAGAACATCATCTGACCCTGTGCTGTATTTGACCTAAAACAGTATGTTTATTCCATTATATCAGCAGGAGAGGAGAGTAGTGGTGACCGATCCGACATACGTGTGGTCGTGGGTTCGAACACAGACATGCGCTTTACTGTGTGTAAATAATTTCATCACCACTGCTCTCAAAACGGTGAAGGAAGTCATCGTGAGGAAACCGGCATGTCACAGAACCAAAAAATCGAAAACATGACACTTCATCTACCATCCCGCACTGGGCCCGCGTGACAGATTACAGCCCACTCCCTCTCGAAGAGAGGACCCCTTACTATGCTATGCTTATGCTATTAAGTCAGCATGCAAGTAATATAAGAATAATACATACTAAGCACCTTAACTGCACAAGCTGATGTCAGTCCCTCATGGCTGTCTAGGCGGTCTATCAGACGGGTGCCAGATTGAACTGGGGTTATATTCCCCGGCCCTGTCTGTACAGGGTCGGGTTATACGCTCACATACATTTATTTAGACATATCAATCTAAAATAGACAAGGAAAGTAAAGAAAATAAGTTTGTATTTCGTTTCGGTACGAACCAAGAAACAATAGTATAATGTGTAATAACAATATTAGCCAGCTCGAAAAGTTGTAGCGGAACTGACTGGCGAGGAAAATTCATCTGCTCAACAACGTAAATAACGCAATGAATGTTGTCGAATTCTCAAAATTAAAGGCATACCAATTGTTAGTGTATTACGCTATTGGCTCCCGCGAGTTTCCACAACCACATCCAATCAATCAACTCAGCCTATCGAAGTCCACTGGTGGGCATAGGCCTCTCCCAGGCTGCGCCACAACACCATGTCCTCCGCCTTCCGCATCCAGTCTGTCCCAGCCACCTTCTTAAGGTCGTCCATCCATCTAGCTGGGGGGGCGTCCCACACTACCTGCCGCTTCTCTCGCCTTTCTGCTTCACCGCCCATCGGTCCTTCGTCAAATCCACGCCATTGTGTATGTAATATTCAAACCACTGCACAACAAAATAAAACACCCATTTTCTACTCCACAGGTACAAACGACAGTCCAAGACATCTTCGGGCGCGCCCCCTCGCGCGCCGTCAACCCTGACGAGGCTGTCGCCGTCGGCGCTGCCGTGCAAGGTGGAGTCCTCGCCGGTGACGTCACTGACATCCTGCTACTCGACGTCACACCTCTGTCCCTGGGTATCGAGACCCTCGGAGGAGTCTTCACCAAGCTGATCACCAGGAACACCACTATACCGACCAAGAAGAGCCAAGTTTTCTCTACCGGTGAATTTTTTAAACACACATCATAACATCAGAAAAGTAAGGTAGAGGTGTACAGTCACGAGCACCAATATGTCAACACTTGGCAACTTTCAATTGCGATTTTTTCATGAAATAACAAATGCAACGTTTAAATACGACACGTTACATAAACTTATGGGTTCGCTAATGCTATCTTCGTAACAACATAAAATTTCATTAAAAAATAAAGGAGTAAATCGCTTTTGAATAAACCTGAGTGTATACATACTTTTGCTCGTACTCGCACTGTACGTATAAGAAGTGCCAGGTCTTCTCTACCGGTCAGTTTAGAAGGAAAAATTTTAGGATAATGTACAGATAATTAGTCATTTCACGCGTAAAAAATGTCGAGAGTAAAGACCGGTTTCCACCGAAGAGGAATGGCTAAACTATGACCCTAACAGCGAATAGTTTAATGTTATTTTCACATCTTTCCACATAGCTAGCATTCGCAGCAAATCGCTTACAGACCATGGTTTGATAGGGTTTCATTGATGTTACAATTTAATTTTGATTAAAGGCGCATTCGACCTAACTTTTATACCTAGAATAAGTTCTATCCTGAGAATAAATTTTAAATTTTTGACAGTTTTTCCATACTAGAACTGTCAGATGTCAATTTTATTCCGCGGATAAAAGATATCAGACTTTGGTAAAATCAGCCATATGACAATTTTTGTTGAAATTGCAACATGTAATGAATTAATGAATTTTTAATTAATATTTGGTATTTTAATCTAAAAGACCTTCGTTTCAATGTTTGTGTACCTGCAGTATAAATAACCTAACGAAAATCCTCTACAGCTGCTGACGGCCAAACCCAAGTCGAGATCAAAGTGCACCAAGGCGAGCGTGAGATGGCGGCCGACAACAAGCTCCTGGGGCAGTTCTCGCTGGTGGGCATCCCGCCCGCGCCGCGCGGCGTGCCGCAGGTGGAGGTCACCTTCGACATCGACGCCAACGGCATCGTGCACGTGTCCGCGAGGGACAAGGGCACCGGCAAGGAGCAGCAGAGTGAGTGCACTGACATATCAATGCGGTCCCGAGTGTCTATGGAGTTTCTGATCATATCTTCTCCATAGAAACCTGTAGCGGTATCTACAACGCCTCAAGCGAAGTTCGCGTCATACTGACGTCACACAAAATCCTGCATCTCGCAAGCAGAGTTTTTTACCGCGCAACTAGCATATATACAACGGCCCGACATGAATCATCGGGCAGTTGTCCGCCAGACACAACACCCGTCTGGTCGGAGGATCCTCCTTTTTTTCTATGGAGGATGAGTGAACTTTACACCCTGTTCCTCATACCCTCAATAAACTTAAGTACTACGGCTTGGAATGGGCAACTAGCTTCATCTTTCTGATTGACTCGACTCTGTGATAAATTAAAAATGTCCGTCAATGGATTGAGTTTGATAAATTCATGCTTTCAATTACTGAAAAGGGGTCATTTTACTGACATAAACAAACCAACAAGGATCAGCTAGCTTATTGCCACCGACTTCCGAAACTAAAATGATTTCTCACTATGTAGACGTTTTTTTTATGGAAGACGGTTGTTTTTGTTATAAGAATAAATTTTCTGTCTTTCTCACCTACTTTTCGCAAACTAAGCACCGCCGATCGGTGTCCGCGCCAGTGCGCGGTACACTTTTGCAGCGGTGCGAGAGTAGTCGCGGTACCAGCTAGTCGCGTGCCACATGCACGCCGCTTTCCTAGAAACCGTGGCACATTACATTTTATTTATTTAAGTTTACATTTATGCACAATATTACAGAATAAATAACCAAGGCGGTCCCATTAAGGTCTCTTCCAAAAGTATTTGATGAGAACAGAAACCCTGTCCAGCTTAGCTATTCATAAACATTCGACAGGTTGTCGAGTCGAAAATTACCCATTTTTAATGACTAAATTGCCTTGGCCCCGACAGCAATAACTGTCGGACGAATGCTGGTCGTCTGCTTAATTTAAACTGAAAAAAACTTGAATTTGTGAACAGCCTCTATAGGATTCTTTTGTTAACATTGATTGATGTTCGATTCGGCAAGGAAGCGTATCGAACGGTTGTGAATAGCTATTCGGGTTATATTAGAGCTATACAACAAGAGTCTCTTTGTGGAGAACCCTTGCGAATTTATGACTTATCATTCCTCTTTACTCCCCAAACAGTCGTGATCCAGTCATCGGGCGGTCTATCCAAAGACGAGATTGAGAACATGGTGAAAGCTGCCGAACAGTTCGCTGCGACAGACAAGCAGAGGCGCGAGCGGGTGGAGGTGTCCAACCAGGCCGAGGGCGTTCTTCACGACACTGAGACCAAGATGGACGAGTACAAGAGCCAGCTGCCACAGGAAGAGGTGAGTTGTCTGCAAAAATGTTACTGTAGAGGTATCTACAACGCCACATGCGAACAACGCGTCATACTGACGTCACGCAAATCCTGCATCTCGCAAGCAGAGTTTACCGCGCAATTAGCATACATACAAACTTCCCGACATTAGTTGTTGGGGCAATTGCCCGCCAGACACAACACCCGTCTGGTCGGAGGATCCTCCCTTTTCTATGGAGTATGAGTGAACTTTACACCCTGTTCCTCATACCTCTAAACTGGTGACCGAACATGAACGTCAGCGCAGCCTTCGTGCACCTACTTCAGCGTGACGTCACCGTCATCACTCCCGCGAGCTTTAGCGGCGAGTCACCCACCCAGCCACCATCCACGGCTTCAACGGGTGGTGGTGTGGTATTTTCTGTTACGAATTTCTCAGTAACTTGCTTGCTTGGCTTGCCAGCTCCGAGGACTATGAGAGTGAACGCACCTGTCTGCCCACACACGCGTACACTATAATATCTCCCGCGTAGATAGTCTAGTATCCGTTGAGATGGTCTGCCATGGCTATATTTAACCGACTTCTAAAAAAAGGAGGAGGTTCTCAATTCGGATGTTTGTATTTTTTTTTTTTATGTTTGTTCACGCTTAACTCCGTCGCTTGCCAACCGATTTGAAAGTTAGAAAGGGTAAACTTCCCAAATGGTCCCATGAAAATTTTATCGAAATAGAACAAGCGGTTTTTGAAAAATCAACAAAAATAAAAAATAAATATCACACCAAAAAAGGAGAAAAATTCAAACGTTTTTTACAAAAAAAAAAAAAGACACCGACTTCCGAAATTATTAAGTTATTTTTCACTTTGTAGTGTTTTTATGGAAGTCGGTTGTTTTTTTTTTTTTTGGAAAAAAGTTTTTATTATAACTAGGACTTCGAACCCAACTCGGCCGGAGCATAGACAATCTTCACGGATTGGTGTTCAGGGATAGCTTGGATCTCCAGTGTGCGGCGTCTCCGCATCCATCTTGCACCGCATGCCCTGGCACCTGCTGATCTTGCACTTGATGATCTTTTGATTGCGTCAGTGAGCGGAGTTCTCGCAGCTAAATTATGGGCCAAAAACATTTGAACTTTTGACATCATTTAACAAATTTAATAATTAAAATAATGTAAGCACCGCCGATCGGTGTCCGCGCCAATGCGCGGTACACTTCTGCAGCGGTGCGAGAGTAGTCGCGGTACCAGCTAGTCGCGTGCCACATGCACGCCGCTTTCCTAGAAACCGTGGGACATTACATTTTCTCTACACTATACATTCGTGGTGGTGGTCTTGAAATATCAGTCCTCTTCTCCATGTCGCTGGCACGACTGAATTTTATATCTTTTTGGCCCAAAACTGTGCCACTTCCACGGCGTCGTCAGTGATTTGTGCCTGGCATAGCATCACCACTACTCCGAAGAGAAGTTGCTAGCGCAGTGGAGAAACTCGAAACAGGAAATATCAGTGTAAACGTCATACGTGTATGTAATTAGAAAGAAAAAGTATTTATTGCGACTCGTACAGAAAGATCATAAAACTAAACTAAACACAATAAAAAATAGAACAAATTACATTTATATAAAAAAAAAAGTAACAAAAAGAAAAATGAAACAAAAAGTCCTGTACGAGGCCAAAAGGCTCCTATCTCAGCATAATGCTACGACATTTGGATGCTACACATGTACGCGATAGGTGTCATAATCTAAAATCAAAAACTCCACTCATACTTCCAAGTAACTACAGAACCAATCGTTGGCCCCCAAACCAGCACATCATTTTCAAACGATAACTTCTTATGGGAAGGTAAACCGCTTCGTAACGTAACGCGTTACGGCGCCAGTCTGTCTGGCTTGCCTTTCTCTCACGCATACGGCAGCGGTAGGCAGGCTCTTCCTCTCTCACTCTAACCCACAGCGGTAGGCAGGCTCTTCCTCTCTCACTCTAACCCACAGCGCTAGTCGTATTTCGGACAGACGCTTCCCCTCTCTCTACTCAGTGTTTAGTGTGCGATAGACATATACCATATATTAGTTTAAGTTATCACTTCTGTCGAGCGTCCTGAGGCGCACACGTTTTTTTTTTTAACATTTTTAGATGTTGATACCTGTCTGCGCGAGTTTCGCTAGCTAATTTTATTTGACCCTGCATATTAATCGTTTTCTTTTAAAAACAGTGCGACAAACTCCGTGAAGACATCGTGAAACTCCGTGAGCTGCTCGCGAAGAAGGAAACCGCTGACCCTGAGGAGATCCGCACCACCACCAGCACACTGCAGCAGGCCAGTCTCAAGCTGTTCGAGCAAGCCTACAAGAAGGTAATCACACCATAATGTTCCCACTGCTGCAGGTCACAGGCCTCTTCTCATATAGAGAAGACACAAGCATTGATCACCATGCTTACCCATGACGGGTTTTTCAGGCTTATATTGACTAATAGCTGCGCCCTGCAACCCACATAAGTTTCGATCTCGTGGGAATATCGGGATAAAAAGTAAGCCTATGTGTAAATCCAGGGTGTCAGCTACGTCCATACCAAATTTCATCAAAATTGGTCCAGCCGTTTGATTGTGAAGAAGTAACAAACATACAAACACACACTGACTCACAAACTTTCGCCATCATAATAATAGTGTGGTAAATCCAAGCTTCCTCATAATGATTTTCTGTCAGTGGTGTCCAAGATAAATTCGGAAAGTACTATCGCCAAAACATATATCTGACCATTTTGAAAAAAAAATCCCGTGCACATGATGACCACAGCTGCGTCCGTGAGTAAAACAAAAGAGGATCCTTTTTAGGTCGACTAATAATATGCGCTGCAAGCAGGAATAGTCCTTACGGTGGTCAGATATAGATTTTGGCGATAATACGTATGAATTGAAAAAGACACATTGGTACTTGCCCCGATTTTAACCCACAACATCGTGCATGCTAGGCGAAGTCTTAGCCACTATACCATCACGTCATACAAGAAGGTAATGCACATCCTAATGTTCGCACTGCTGGGATATAGGCCTCGTCTCTGTGAGAGGGAGTGGGCCGTCCATCCATACGCATTAGGTTGCTTAGCTTGGGACAAATGGTGCTGTGTGAAATGTCCAGGGATATTATTATTATTATACGTCATGTACGTGAACAGGCGCCGTCAGTAGGCACTGGTCATCTCTTAGCCGCTACGGCTTTTAATTATCTAAACTTTTTAATTGGACGTTTTTAACGTGCACGTCTTCCTACATCGTTCTTACTTAAACAAGGTGTCCCGTAACTCGACGATAACCTGGTATAGTAACCGGCATGAGTCGTGAGCACAAACTGACACCTGCGCAGTAGTTCATTTTTCGGTCTCTTTGGCGGAATGAAGAAGGCGGGGGGCACCGAGGCTGCACGCGATTGGTTCGTCTGTCGATGCTCGTCGTCTATTGGACTCTCACGTGTCATTCGGCTACTGTACACTTTCGTGCACTTTTAGTGACTTACGTTTTTAATTTTGAAATGGTTTATTTTTGTTAATTCGTATTTGTTAAGTCAAAGTAACAGTTAAATTTGTTTCTTCACTATTTTAGCAGTTACTTGAATGAAGAAAACATTTGCTGTAGTATCAGTAAAGGTCAAGTAAAAGTTAATACTTTGACTGATTGTGTTGATGAAGAAACTGGCCATAAGTCACAAAGGCCTACAACATTACTGTATCAAAGTAAAATTTCAAGTACCACTAATATTGCAAAAGCGGTACTGAATAAATTTGGCCGAAAGTGTACAATGCGCGAGCTTGCCCCCACTACTGCCCATCTGTGCTCACTCACGACTCGTGCCGGTCATTATACCAGGCGAGAGGCCAAGGTATACCAGTTATAAAAAAAAATAAGAAAATAAAAACCTTTTTTGTCCAACATGGAGTGTTTTGTTGTTTGTAAACCATAACTTGGCAAAACTTAATTTATTTTACTTAGTTAACAATGTTTATTACTTTGATTTGTGGTTGCGATTAATAGCACTGTTATTTGAGATTACATTATTAAAAAAATCACTGTAAAATTATAAAAAATTGTGATCACAATACTTAAAAATGCGACCAAGGGTGTCAAATTTTCAACTTTTTCGAAAAAATGTCTATTATCGCTTGGCTAAGTGACATGGATTTTTTTTCATAACTGGTATACCTTGGCCTCTCGCCCGGTACCTGAAGGCCAATTCTCGTAATTTAAAACGTTCAAAATCTAGTCGCAGTCTCATCTCAGCGACAAACAAATGTCAAAAACTTGTCAAAATGTAGGGAAATTAGAGGTATTTTTTAGAGTCCGACCGAAACTGGTTTTCCGGCCGAAACCGAAACCGAAACCGAATATTCGGCCGTGGCTTCAGTTTCGGCCGAAACCGAAACCGAAACTCACGTGGTTAAGTTTTAAATTCCTTAAAATACTGAAATTTGGTGCATTTTACCCATTATTCTGCATTAATTAGGACATGAAATGGAAACACAGTAGGTATATTAATTTTGTTGTAATCATTTATTTAATACTAGCTTCTGCCCGCGGCTTCGCCCGCGTGAATGTCGGAATCCCACGAGAACGTGCTACCAGGATAAAAAGTATGTGCTTCCCCAGGATGCCATCTATCGCTTTGCCAAATCAGAAGTTCAGTGGCTTAGGCGTGAAAATGTAACGTACAGTTTCAAGTTCAAATCCTCCCCTAAAAACCGAATTACCCCTTTTTGCCCCGTCAGGGGTCAATTTTCGACAACTTTACATACTTATTATTAATTATTTTATGTCGAAAGTATCAATACTGAGTTTCGATTAAATCGGACCGCGCGCTAAAATTCTTCCATACAAACTTTGAAACCCCCCAATCCCCTTTTAGGGGGTAGTTTATAAAAACAAAATATGCCCAACTTCATAATTTACTTAGACAAGTATTCGTGCCAAGTTTCAAGTTTATTAACTCAAGGAATAAGATTTTTCATACAAACAAAATCCCCCCATTTCACCCTCTTAGGGGTGGAATTTCGAAAAACCCTTTCTTAGTGGATACCTACTCTTCACGAAGAATACACCCTCCAATTTTCATGTCTATAGGACCAGCGGTTTAGGCTGTGCGTTCATGTCTCAGTCAGTCAGGACTTTGAATTTTATATACAACTAGCTTCTGCCCGCGGCTTCGCCCGCGTGGATGTCGGAAGTTATCCCACGGGAACGTGCTACCAGGATAAAAAGTATGTGCTTCCCCAGGACGCCATCTATCTCTTTGCCAAATCAGAAGCTCAGTGGTTTAGGCGTGAAAATGTAACATACAGTTTCAAGTACAAATCCTCCCCTAAAAACCGAATTACCCGTTTTTGCCCCGTCAGGGGTCAATTTTCGACCACTTTACATTCTTAATATTAATTATTTTCTGTCGAAAGTATCAATATTGAGTTTCGAGTTAATCGGACCGCGCATTCAATTTCTTCCACACAAACTTCAACACCCCTATATCCCCCTTTGAGGGGTAGTTTGAAAAACTTATAATGATAAAATTTATTACTTACTTAGGCAAGTATTGTTGCTAAGTTTCAAGTTTATTAACTAAATAAATAAGATTTTTCATATAAACTGTATCCCCGCTTTTCACCCCCACAGGGGTGGAATTTTAAAAAATTCATAAAAATTCATAACTTGACTCTAAGATTATTTATACCAATTTTATAAATAATTAATCAAGCCACATATTATAATCCTCCCCTGTAAAATTAACTACCCCTTTTCACCCCGTCAGGGGTAGATTTTCGAAAAACCCTCATACGTGTTATTATTGACGGCACAGTTGGCGCAGTGGTTAAGCGATTGACTGCTGCGCTGCGTGTCGCGGGTTCGATTCCCGCACGGAACAAATATTTGTATGACCTACATGTATTTGTTCCGAGTCTGGGTGCTTTTCTATCTATAATATGTATGTATTTACAAAAAAAAAATTGTATATAAGTAGTTTATCAGCCATCTTGTTACCATAACACAAGCATTAGGTTGCTTAGCTTGGGACAAATGGTGCTGTGTGAAATGTCCAGGGATTTATTATTATTATATTATTATTATTTATTTTTAGTCTTAAGTACACACACAGTACACTGAGTTTCGAGTTAATCGGACTGCGCGTTCAAATTCTTCCACACAAACTTTAACACCCCTATATCCCCTTTGAGGGGTAGTTTTGAAAAACTAATAATGATAAACTTTATTGCTTACTTAGGCGAGTATTCATGCCAATTTTCAAGAGTATTAACCTAACGAATAAGATTTTTCATATAAACTGGATCCCCGCTTTTCACCCCCACAGGGGTGGAATTTTGAAAAATCATTTGGGATGTGTTCATAACTTGACTCAAAGATTATTTATACCAATTTTCGAGTTAATCAAGCCACGCTGTAAAATCCTCCCCTGTAAAATTGACTACCCCTTTTCAGGCCGTCAGGGGTAGATTTTCGAAAAACCCTGATACACATTATTCTTTCCTTTCAATTTTAGGTATAAATACTGAGTTTCGATTAAATCAGACCGCGCGCTAAAATTCTTCCATACAAACTTTGAAACCCCCCAATCCCCTTTTAGGGGGTAGTTTATAAAAACAAAAAATGCCCACCTTCATAATTTACTTAGATAAATATTCGTGCTAAGTTTCAAGTTTATTAACTCAAGGAATAAGATTTTTCATACAAACAAAATCCCCCCATTTCACCCTCTTAGGGGTGGAATTTCGAAAAACCCTTTCTTAGTGGATACCTACCTTTTACGAAGAATACACCCTCCAAATTTCATGTGTCTAGGACCAGCGGTTTAGGCTGTGCGTTGATGTCTCAGTCAGTCAGTCAGTCAGTCAGTCAGTCAGTCAGTCAGTCAGTCAGGACTTTGAATTTTATATAATATATATATAGATATAGATAATAATATAAAAAAATATTAATAATATTTTTATTATGTTTTCAAATTAAGTTCTCATAGCAAAATGTTTATCAGTTATCAATAAATCAAATCACTAATTGTTACTGTTTCGGTTTCGGCAAAAGTTTCGGCCATGGCCGAAACCGAAACTGCCACCGAAACTTGATTTTTGGCCGAAACTCGGCCGAAACCGAAACCGAAACCGAACTTTCGGTCGGACACTAGTATTTTTTGACAGATTGAGACTGAGATCAGACTATGAACGTTCATAAAATTACGAGAATTGCCCCTCAGGTTATCGTTGAGTTTCGGGACATTCTGTGTATATCATTACAACATGAATGATGTAAATAACTTTGTAATAATATTTTGATTTCAAAGAGAGTATAGAGGTATGAAGAACAGTTCACTCATCCTCCATAGAAAAGAAAGGATCCTCCCACTAGACGGGTGTTGTGTCTGGCGGGCAACTGCCTGACGATTGATGTCAGGACGTTGTAAATATATTGCTATTTGCGCGGTAAACTTTTTTTGCGCGATGCAAGATTTTGTCTGACGTCAGTATGACGCGTAGTTCGCATGTGGCGTTGTAGATACCGCTACAAGTGTCCGTGGAGTTTCTTGCCCGTTCGTCTCCATAGGAACCTACTACGCTTTGGAAAGTTCAACTAGCCTCATCGTTCTGACTGACTGATGCCTTTGATAATTTAAAAGTGTCTGTTATTGGTTTATTTGAAGTAAATGCTTTGGGTTGACTATGACCACGCGGGCCCAGTGCGAGTAGCTACAGCACAGCAAACGATAAAAACGTTCGAAGAAAAACGACTCCAAAATTCCGCTGGGTATATACAGCTGAAGAACGATGTGGTCAAATTTACTGACTTTCTCCGTGGGAAATCGAGAAAAAACAATCAGCCGTCCCATACATTTAATTCTAGTGGTATTTGAAGTTTTGTAAGTGACAGTTGATAATTTTTTAACGATAACGATGTTGTACCCAAATCAGAGGGGTAATTCTCGTAATTTTAAGAACGTTCACAGTCTGATCTCAGTCTCAATCTGTCAAAAATACCTCTCATGTCCTTGCATTTTTGACAAGATTTCGACATTTGTTTGTCGCCGAGATGAGACTGCGACTAGTTTTTGAACGTTTTAAATTACGAGAATTGGCCTGCAGATCTCTATCAGCCATCATCTCAGTGTCCCCGTCTGTCTAACTTTTCTAACCATTTCCATATTTCTAACCATTTCCATCTTTTCTAACCATTTCCATCATTTCTAACCATATCCATCTTTTCTAACCATACCTTCAAACTTCAATGTCATTTGCACGTCATGACATAGCCTGCTCTAAAATGACGTAAATTATTTCAAAAGTATTCGCAAACCTAATAATAGTAATAATGTATGTCTTAGGTATTTAGTATAGAGTGACGTATAAAGAAGAATGTCTTTCATTGGCCGAGGGCCGGCGTTGCGTCATGAAGCTTACTTCTGATTGGTCCTTATCACTCCATACTAAGACTTTACGGTATGCTTGATACAGCTCGGTGTAAATTTTATGGCGGCTCTGTAGTGCGCTATTCGCTGCGCAGTACCTCACCCCTCTCCCCCGCTCACACGTGAATTTGCTACTGCGCATCGACTAGCCTCATGTTCCGAGCTGCCATACAGTTTTAATCGGCTGTACCCACTGCCCTATATTATACAAGTACGCTGGACTTCATAGTATCGATGACAAAATGCAGACATTTGATTTTCGCCATTTTGGCGCTGACAGCAACGTGAGCGTCCGTGGAACTAATATTTTTGATAGCGAGTCCAAAATGAGCATACTTTCATGATAGAAATGTGCTAAATATCTCGTAGTAAACACAAAATAAATCGTCAGAGACGTACTAAAACAAGACGGCGGCCATTTGCAACAATGTGTCCGTTTTAGTTCCTTAGACGCTCGAGCGGGGCGCTTTGACCCGGCACAAAAAACAATTTTCATTTCGTTTAGTATATTTAGTCCAGCGTACTTGTTTATTATAGGTCAGTGGCTTCATCACATCATGTTTAAAACATCACGAATTCCTTGATTTCTTTCACTCGATTCCGAGAAAATCAGTAACTAATCCAATGCACACATTTGAGCCATCTTGCCTTCTTAAAAGCTGGTTGGTCAAGCACGTGTGCTAAATCAAAGTAGTCGCTACATCAAACAGCTTAGTTCTACGAAGCGAGCTGAATGATTTGTGACTATTACATATCTCTAACATCATCATCTTCCTGCACAAATCCAAAGGAGACGGTATCACAATTGACCCAGAAATCCATACGATCAAACTATGCCGATCGATTGCTTAGACTGAGTCACATGCCCCAAATCCATGGGGTATCGGAGCTATGGTGACAAAGTATGCATGAAAAATCGTTATCTACTAAGGAGTTTCTTAATACTAGTACCAAAATCAGTCATGCTGTCGACTGTACCAAACTCAAAGCATTTATTTCAATTAAACCATTTACAGGCACTTTTGACCTGTCAAAGAGTCGGTCAGTTAGTCATAAAGTTGAAGCTGGTTAGTTGCCCATTCCAAAACGTAGATCTCTATGGAGAAGAACGGACAATAATCTCGAAGAATATTCTTTTTAGGGCGATTTTAAGTTGAAAGTCAGATATCTTTTATGCGTGGCATAAAACTGACTTCTGACAGTTCTAGTGTGAAAAAACTGTCAAAAATTCAAAATTTATTCTCAGGATAGAACTTATTCTAGGTATAAAAGTTTAGTGAATTTCGTCCTAAATCGAAATATTACAAAATCCTAGATACATTATTCTTGTTGCTTCTTTATGTGAGCGCCATGTAAAAAAATGAAGTGAAGAAAATATTTGATTAAAAATAAGCCCTGGCAGTTAAGAGATGACCAGTCTCAACCGACGGCGCCCGTCCACGATTATGACGCCTGGATCCACGCCTGCACCACCCAGGTCAATCATTTTCTAACCGAATGATCCAACACACACGCCACCAACAGTGAGACATTTAAATGAGCATGAGATACGCTTAACTGGCTCTTTTAAGCCAGCATACGTGTCATCTTCTTCAGCAGTCTTCGTTGGAGGAGTCCAGCCCATCCTGCTATCTCCGTCTGGGCCTGCCGCGATGTCGTTTGCCTTTAAGGCGAAATTGGGTCGTTAGTTTAGCCTATTGGTCGTCTAATATGCGGCAGATGTGTCTAATCCAATTCCATCTTAGCACGGCAGCTTAGCATTCATGTAGTGGAACAGATCGTTGTATTCCTAACCCAGTTTCCCAGAATACTTCGTTTCATTGCTCTTTGGCAAACATCGAGCGTGGACCTCTGCTGATTTGACAAAGACCATGTTTGTGAAACAAGTTAGTTTATAGAAAACAATGTGTTCATCATCACCATTTCAGTCGAAAGACGTCCATGGCTCGACATAGGCCTCCCCCAAGGATCGCCACTTCGACCGGTTTTGTGTTTCTCGCATCCAGCTGATTACTGCGGCCTTCACCAGGTTACCGGTCCATCATGTGGGACCATTTTTCTTAACCTGTACTGTCTCTCTACTGGGCAAAGACACCCCCCTCCCCCTATCCATCCAGGAACTCTTTTCCCGCGCCACCTCGAACCAGCCCTCGCGGTACGCGTCCAGGTCATCTCGTCGTCTCTTTATGGGCTGGCTTCGGCCCCGGCGGCGCCGTCCATCTTCAGAGTTAGTTTATAAAAATTGAAACAAATAAACCTTTCTTTCCTTTCCAGATGGCAGCCGAACGCGAAGGTCAGCAGCAGCAGACAACCCAGTCAACCGATCAACAGAATCAAGAGAAGAAAGAAGAAAAGAACTAAATAACTGATACTCAGTTGAGTTGTACTCGACTAAGTGCCACTTAGTTGTGTTGTACTCCCAGTTCTCGACTAGCGCGGTATGCTCGCATCAGTGTACAGGAATGATAGCCGTTTTCAAATAACGTGTTATATTATTAGGGGACACTTTGAAGGGTAATTTACGTCATAATTTATTAATGGGTACAATACAGTCGCTTTTCGTTTCTGTCAGTAAACTACACTACAGGATTTACATGCGGTTTTCATCATCTTTTTTTAAGAATTTATTCTGGCAGGTTTATGTGTATAATTACATTAATATTTAACTTGTGCGTGTTTTTGATAAGGGCCAGATAAATGATACGCAATTTAGTTTTTAAAAAAATTCGAAATTCTTAACTGAATATTAATATGACGTAAATTATTTACCCTAAAAATAGTGTTCGCAAGCCTAATAATGTAACACCCTTAAAATGTATGTCTCAAGTATTTAGTATAGAGTGACGTATAAAGAAGAACGTCTTTCATTGGCCGAGCGCCGGCGTTGCGTCATGAAGATTACTTCTGATTGGTCGATGTCACTCCATACTAATACTTTACGGTATGCTAGATACAGCCCGATTTTAATTTTATAGCGGCTTTAAAGTGCGCTACACGCTGCGCAGTAGCTCACCCCTCACCCCCGCTGAAAGGTGAATTGGTTACTGCGCAGCGCCTCGCCTCATTTTCCGGGTCACCATAAAGTTTGAATCTGACTGTACAGATGATTTTTTGGTAAAAACTCCAGTTAAGATTGGTAAGGTTTTGAACGATATCTAAGGGTCCTGGCGACGTTCAGTAGGTCCTCGGTCCACCTTGTGGGCAAATATATATTCATATATATTGGTACCAAACTCATATATATATATGAGTTTTAAAAAAACTCAATCAATGAAGACTTAATAGAATTGTGTTGTGCAGTATTTTACATGGAGACGGACGCCAAGTGGGCCAATTTTGGTAAGCAGAACTGGGTTTTTTTTTTATAAATTAGCTACTTTTATTTGGAAAAAGAAATTCGAGGGTTCCATTGTTCTAGTTCACGGTTCTGTACTTGTAAAACTAGACAAGACAGTGGAATCAAAAGACTTAATGCTAGATCTTTTATTGGAAGAGAATAGAGAACTGAGAACCACAATTGAAACTCTAAATGGAAAAAACGACTCCATTGCTACAGAACTAAAAACATGTAAAACGGGAGTTAGAAAAGTTTCAACACATTACACAATGGTGTGCAAACATTCATTTCAACACATTACACAATGGTGTGCAAACATTCATTTCAACACATTACACAAAGGTGTGCAAATATTCATTTTACCACTATAAAAACCATAAAAAAGTACACTGACAAGGTACTTCAAAAAGAATGTAAAAAGTTAAGTATTCATTTACTTCGACTTACGAAGCAGTGCAAGTTTCATTTAACGTGCTTTACGAGGCACGGATTCATAGATCACTATTGTATTTTATTATTAGTTTTTTTTAAATATTTTTAAAGCCCTTTCCCGACCCTTTTTCCTCGTTTATCAACTTACCAATTTTAGCTGTAATTGTTATGAAATTATGATGTATGTATGATCGATTCATCCCTTCATTTCATTTGAGGGTAGGCACAGATTGGTGTCTACTCATACACTAGTGTTTCATCGAAACCGACTCGATACACAGTGGCCCAATATGGTAACATTTTATCGTCTAAACTCTTCAAATCACAAATATGTACAAGAAACACCACTTAGTTGTGTTGTACTCTCAGTCTGCAGCAGGGGTGGCACTGCCCTCAAAACGGCATGTCCTAGAACCCAAAAATTCGAAGACATGTGACATCCACCAACCCGCACTGGTCCCGCGTGGTGGATTATGGCCCACTCCCTCTCACAGAGAGGAGGCCTGTGTCCCAGCAGTGGGATAATTACAGGCTGATTAGGCTGAGTACCCGACTGGTGCATGAGGCATTTCAGCTTTTTCTCTGTGATGGCGACGCACCTATAATGCCTCTGGTATTGCATATACAGGGTGGCGGTGACGACTTACGATCAGGTAAGCGTCCTGCGTTGCCATAACATAACATGAAAAACTAACGACTGGTGATTTTTGAAGTGAAACCTTGGCGTACGCGTGACTGAATCGCGTGTACTCGACAGCAGTCGGTCGGTGACGCTGTGAATCCCGTATACTCGGCGCTGAATCGGGTATACTCGGCTCCAGTCGGAAGTTTTCACTTCTATTATGTGGTCATAACCACAGATTTTGTTTAAGAGTGACGTTTGACCGATAGTGTTATCAAATTAGGTCCTGTGCAACGAGTCGGATTGCCACACATAGGTATAATAAAATATATTATTTTATCATACCACTGTGTAGCAAAATTATACCTATCACAGAAAATGCATAATATTGTATCTACAAAATTTCCAGTAAGTAGATCAATATTTCACATTTTCGTATCACATGTAGACGCCATTTTTAATTTAGACATTAGAATTAAAAATTAAATTGTTATTTAGTGTAAATGGTCTCGTGGTGTCCTAGTAGTGTAAGTTGGGACTTGCAGCCGTTATTTTTATTAAATTATATATAATTTAAATTTATTTTTTTGAATTATTGTCTCCCGATGTCCTTTGTCATCCTTTGTTGAAGTTATACCTTTACAGATCACTGTAGTACATTGTCTGCTGAATGAATCCTTCAGACCCCATTGCATCTTTGACTTGCATCTTTTAAACTGTGCGACTGTTATTGTTGACACAGGCAATCAAATCGCCCCATGTAAATTGGACTTAATTGCTACGCTAAGGAATAGTGTCATGAAACTTACATTTGACGTAAGAACTTAGCGTTTAGACCTAGAAATTCCGCCTACTGCTTACTTCAAAAAGAACAGCACGTCATTTTCCGCCTACCTCATCTCCTAAAATGATTTTTAATACAGATATTTCGAGTTTTTCCCTCAAAATTGCTATAAATTAATGACTGCAAGTCTCATCATTGAATGTATGCTGTCATTTCAGTACTACATAGTCGTGTAGGGACTGAATTTCAGTGCCCGGTCGTAAATATAACAGATCGAGTTTTAGCACAGGTAAGCACGGGAGATTTTTTTATTATATTGAGCCGAGCGTTGAGAATCGAACAGAGCGCAACAAAAAAACACGCTGTTTAAAAAAAAATCGGCTTTGTATAGCGTCGTCTCAGTCACTCCTACCTGACTCTTTCTGAAGCCCGATGTGTAATATTAACGCTTGGCAAACTGTACTGTATTATGCATACGCTACTTTTGAAACGGAGCATTTCAGTTGGAATGCACAATATAGTTTGGCTCGCTAGTGTAGTAATTATTTGCTTTTAACTTAAAACAGCCATCGGGTGGAGATTGCAGGCAATCACTCTCCGAAGATTGTCTACAAAGGTTAATGTCTACTATCAGACTAGCAGATACATAACTATACAAAACAAAAAATACGATACTAAAAAAAACTCTTCCAATTTTTCTATACTACAATATGGCTGATGAACCACGGCCTGCCTGGGCACATACGCTCTCCGAACTTTCGAGCCTGTCCTCTCACTCGCCTCATGTCACCATTTGGTTCCTAAAATTTTTTAATGCGCATGCGCAGCCCTTCTGCGCAAAGTTCGGACCCGCCGTAGGTATTCATTTCATGCTGATCGATAAGACACTTATTTTAGCATCTGTAGCGTATGCAAAATATTACTTGGTTAAAAATAACCTCTGAAATAAATTATTTTTCAATGTTCAGTGCACATTTTGTGGTGATAACAACACATCTGTTTAAGTTTAGTATTACAATAAAACAAAATGTGCCCCCGACATTGCCCGACAAGAAACGAAAATTCACGATGTTTTTCTGTTATATATTCGAATATTTATCTCGAGTAAATAGTGCTACAAAGATTTTTTGGCGCTGTTGGTTGTGTTTTGTTTTGTGAAATGTATTGAAGAAACAAAATGGCGGCGTTAGCTCTTATCTTTGGCCACGCGGCAAAAGATCGTTGTACATCTGTAGCATTGTATATTTATAAACTTGGTCGTTCTACAGAGCTGTTATATTCGGGCCAATTTTGTTCTTATTAATTATTATTTTTTAATTTCTACATAGTTTACTGATACGTAGGTAGTTCAGCTTTACCAAATACATGCTAAGAATTATATATGGTGTTTTATTTCGTTTCGAAGGTTTATCTGAAATTTTTATAAAATAACATTTTTAGGGACTGCCTCGTTGGTTTGTGGTCGCAAGCGCTACTGCTGAGCATGAGGTCTTGTGTTCGGAACCCAGGTCCGGTTATTCAGTTTATCCACCCCAAGGTGGATAAGCGGAAACGTATTTCCGAGAACTGGGCCTAGGGTGGCCATGGTACCCCTTTGCCCCTTGGGGATTCCACGGACAATAATATTTGCTCGTGGTACCCAAGGGGAGCTAGACTGGGGGAGCACGGGCAAGTACCGAGACAAACGTTGCTCGTGTGCTCCCTTAGGAAACAGCCGATTTTTATTCGCTATTTCAGTGTTGGTAATGATGAGTGCAAGCAAAAGCTGGCCTCATATTAAAACGAAACTGAAATGCTTTTTGGCGTAATCTGGATTCCAGATTACGTCAAAAAGCATAATCTGGATTCCAGATTACGTCAAAAAGCATAATCTGGATTCGCGACATATTCGCTAAAAATGTAAACAAATATGAGTTTATAGAAAAATAACTTTAATTCCTACATATAATAAAGTTCAGTTTACGCTACAACTTCAAACATTTTCATAACCTATTCAATAGTGCTAGTCACTCTGAAATCAACTTAATTACCATTAAAATAAAGTTTATAATAACGTCAATTTGAAAACATAAATAAAATTTGAATATAGGTACGGTAGAATTACGATTTAAATCCTTGTCACTGCCTTATTTTTTTAGACAGCCGTCGCCGTCGCTTCAGCGGTTAGTGGCGGCCTTCTATACCCTACCTTAGCCATGGGCGTAGCCACGGTGGGGCAGGGTGGGCGCTTGGTCCACCCTGCCAGAGCCCAAACGGCTGAAATTAGAGACACTTTTGGATGGAAGATTTCGTGGTGTAGGTAGGGGAGCAATAAGAAAGTGTTTTGGATAATTCGAATTATACATACAGATACAGGGTGCTATAGGGCGTAACCTTTTTGTATGAAAAAATTAACCGGGGTAAGACCGCGGGTATAGTTTGCTAGTTACATATATTTTAGACTGCTGCCCCACCCTGAGCGGGGCTGGCTACGCCCATGACCTTAGCCGATAAATACAGAAACAATAACCGTACTGTAATTACTAATTACAGAAATTAGTCGGCGCCTGACGTATTTTTAGTAGCCATGTTTTTAATCACGTCTAAACTGTCTATGGAGTATCTTAATTTGACAGGCCTAACTAATATTTATTTTATCTTCTGTCCTTTTCATAACGAAATAGAAAGAAAATTATGCACTGAACATAAATTTAGTTAAGTTTGTGAATCGGCGCCATTATATATTTTTTTATTATATCCTTTTTTATACGTCTATGTGTCCCACTTCATGATACAAAGGCTGTCCATTCGGATCATCGAAACGGTCGTTTGCTGAGACATCATATATTGACATAATTCCATACATCGTGATGCTGAGGCACAAAAAGGTGACCATCAAGCCGGCTAATATCCCCGAGCTGAAGTACGGTGCGCAGTGGATACTGGGACTGAACTTAACCGCACCATCATTCCTGTGCGGTTCAATCTGAGGGAGAAACAAGATAAGCACTATAATTACTTTACACTAGTCAGCAAGCCAATAAAAAATGAAGAGATCCGCAGGAGAACCAAGGTAACCGACATAGCCCGAAGAATTGCCAAACTTAAGTGGCAGTGGGCAGGGCACATTGCTCGCAGAACAGATAGCCGATGGGGCCGAAAGGTTCTGGAGTGGCGACTGCGTACCGGAAGACGTAGCGTTAGAAGGCCTCCCACAAGGTGGACCGACGACCTTGTGAAGGCCGCAGGAACCCGTTGGATGCGAGAAGCACAGAACCGTTCGAATTGGAGGTGCTTGGAGGAACCCTATGTCCGGCAGTGGACGTCTTTCGTCTAAAATGATGATGATGATTCAGCAAGCCTGAAATTCTAGCAACTAGCACCCTAATTACGTAACACACTATCCTTCAAAATGATTCAGATTGTGATTGAGTGTGTTATGGACGTTATTAGGTTAGGGTGCTGGTTGTACAGACGCCAGCAGGTCAAGCTACCCGAAACTGTCAAATTTTCCGTTAGTGATAAAGTTGAAAATCTATTAAAGAAATTTGACAGATGGTATAGTAGCTTGATATGCTGGCGTCTGTATAGTATGTTGATCTAAATATCATTCGCGGCCGTAACAAATATATATCTACGTTATAGAATTATAATTAAAAAAAAACCCAACCAAGTGCGAGTTAGACTCGCGCACCGAGGGTTCCATACAATTTAAAATTATTAAAAATATTTGTGGTAGGTATATGATGATGGTTTTTCCTTTATCTGTGCTATATTATATGACGTTGCTTCGTACCAAATTTCAAGATTCTGAGTTCACGCGACCCTAGTACCCTGTAGGTTTTGATTCCCTTGCGAGTGTCGAAAATTTGCGGAAATTTGCGGCATAAACGACTGTATCTTTTGATTACGTTGGCTTAGAAGTTTTATTTTTTCACAGCTCCAAGGGACAGTAGACCTGAGTATTTGATATAAATTCCAACTTGATACCTCCACGCGTTCCTGAGAAAAAGGGTCTTGACAGACAGACGGACGGACGGACGGACAACAAAGTGATCCTATAAGGGTTCCGTTTTTTCCTTTTGAGGTACGGAACCCTAAAAATCATCAATACAACTCTAAGTTCATATTACCCTATTATTTTATTTATTTTAGGATCTCCAACAAAAGATATACCTACACTAAACATTACATATAAATTAATGAGAAATAAAAGAGATTAATAAATAGGGTAGTTAATATGAACTGTTTCATGAAATCATGACATTTGAGGCCAATTCTAACTCAAGAAGTTGTATTACTGATTCAAATTATTAAAGTTCTGTAAAGTCATATTTGATATACTAGTCAATCATGTTTTAATCAACAACCTGACACTGACTTGCAAATTGGAAAAAACGTAATAAAATTTCGCGGGCTACCATAATACATACCTCTTAACTTTGTACAGACGCCAGCACATCAAGCTACTACAATCTGTCAAATTTCTTTAATAGATTTTCAACTTTATCGCTAAAGCATTAAGGTTCAAGGTTGATTGGGAAAATTTGACAGTTTCGGGTAGCTTGACCTGCTGGCGTCCGTACATGTAAGTACTCACGTGAATTTCATTAATGGTGACCGTACTTGCGTCTCTGCTATTTAAAATTCTGATAGGTTCTGGACAATAATAAGAGAAGTTGTATGGAGCTTCTATGTTCAGTATGGTGTTGCCAACTTCTTCATTTCCCTCATATATAGAAACTTTATCTAAAAGAAAAGTAGAAGAAAATTAAAGCATTACTAGCTGCGCCCCGCGGTTTCACCCGCATAAGTTACAATCCCGTGGGAATATCGGGATAAAAACGGGTTGCACTCCGGAAGTGCCGGCAGAAGTGAAAACTTGAATATTAACGTTGTGCATTTTTGATATTTTGGATTTTTGGAATGCGGTCTACTCTCCCTCCGTCTTACGAATTTTCGATCAGGTCACGTCTCCTGACGTGAGTTTAACATTTTTTACCCATCATAACAAAAATGCGCAACGCCGCTAAAGAAGTTTCCACTTCAAAAAGTATCCTTAGTGTTAATCCTAGCTATAAACTATCTGTGTGCGAAATTTCATCCAAATCCATTCAGTAGTTTTGGCGTGAAAGAGTAACAAACATCCATCCATCCTACCATACAAACTTTGGCGTTTATAATATTATAGTAGGATCAAATCTCTAAGTAATTGAATTAAGGGGCTTGTAGCTAAGTAATACAAGCCGCACGGATCGATCGATCAGCACCCCAATTGCGTAACACACAATCAATCTCAATCTGAATCATTTTGAAGGACATTGCTAATTCATTGCTTCTTAAGTTCAAAAAATTTGTCTGCTCAACACGTAAATAACGCAATGAATGTTGTTGAACTGTCAAAATGAAACCGATTCCCATTAATCGTGTGTTACGCAATTAGGGTTAGAGTTGGTCCGTTGACGGGTGACCATTTTTACATACCAAATGTAATGTTTAAAAAAAAAAAAACAAAAGTCATTTATTCAAATTAGGCTGAGAGTTTGTTTACAGCACTTTTTGAACGTCATAATTACAAAAGACAGTCCCCAAAAACGCCCGCCCTTCACCACTTCCTAGTGCTATCGCTGGGAAGAAGAAGTGGCGCAACAAACTCCCCAGCAGCACAGCTGTCTGTTCAATTAAAAAAAAATACTTTATTGTATACAATACTAGGTACAGTGTTCGGTAATTAACATTACAAGACCAGAACATAAAATTAAATTATTTGCCATATGTCAGCTAGCCACGCCAATATACCAACAAATATAATAAAAACTATACGTACTCAAGCTAAAAAATAATTAATTAAAATGTAAATAAAAAAAAACTTACTACTCAAATAAAAGCCTCCAGGGCCCTATTTCTCGAAACTTATTAGACTAATAATATGAGTCCATGAACGAATATTTTTTACAAGTTTGCTAGTGTGCGTTTCTCGAAGCTACGGCAGTAAAATATTAGTTACTAGTTGCCAACTAATAAATATTAGTTAAAATTACCTGAGTAAATTCAATTTGGTTTCATAAAACTATATGTTATTAAATACTCTTGTAAATTACACTGATAAAGCTATTAGTCTCAGAAGGCTTGTAAAAAATATTAGCCAAAATTATTAGTAAATTTAATAAAAAAAAATATATAAAATGTGGTCAGATTCGGACATATTAGTGCCTATTAATGCCCCAAATGAAAACTAAGAACAATTTGTAGATAGGCACGGGATTCACTCAACAAATAGTTTAGTAGTTTGCGGTCCCGCTTTACAGTTTTATTATTCGTATGCTAATGGGCCAGGGTCAGTGCACGATTCGAGAGTTCTACGCCACAGTGGACTTTTTCGTAGAATGGAAAATGGCTGGAGTAACTAACACAACATTACTCGCAGATAGTGGCTACCTAATTTAATTAAATAAATATCAGTAGAGAAAAAAAAATACTTAAAATAAAACAATCCGCTTTTACCGCCAATGTGCAAACGACAAAATCAAACGAGTCCAAAGTTCCAAACACGGCGGGAACTTTTTCCGTATTTTTTTAAGTAAAGAGGCATGGGTAATATGTATGTGTAGATATTCAGCCAAGCCAGCCTAATATTTTTTATTAGTCTGCTACAATTAGTTATTAGTCCAGTACCTGTTTTTGAGAAACAGGAAATATTAGGACTTGTAATTTTTACACTAGTAATTATTAACTAATATACTAGTAAACTAATAGTTTCGAGAAATAGGGCAGGCATAAAGGGCGTGACAACTTACATATTTATGCATTGCTGTGTTCTGTTCACATACCTGTCACTTGAAGTCACAAAATTATAAACGACCATCGAAGTAACTTAAATAAATTTATAAGTTAGTAACAATAACCTGTCAGTAAGCTAATTCTGGAGAAAGAACATAAACATTGTCTTGCATTAAATTAGGGCGACCAACTATTCTTATCGTGTAAGTAGTCGTTGATGGAATAGTATGCCTTTGAACAAAGGTTGGATTTTACTTGAGCTTTAAAAGCATTAAAAGGCAATTATCCTTTTATAACAAGATACCCTCTTCTTTTCTAGACCGGCCGCCGGACCGTTGGGCTTGGTATAAACCAAGCCCAACAAATGAGTTATGCAGCCGATGAAAAGAGGCACGTAGTTTGTCCTTATTTCTAGTGATAGATAGCACTGTGAATATCACTGTTTTTAGTGTACAAGTGTAAATTTTGCATAATATATAAGATGTTGGCAAAGATGAATTGTGATGCAACCGTGAGAATACCAATATATTTAAAAAAATCTCTTAGAGAAACTCTGGCACCTAGCTGGTAAATTGCTCGAACAGCTCGTTTTTGAAGGACAAATATATTTTGTATATCAGCGGCTTTGCCCCACAGCAGAATACCGTAGGACATAACGCTGTGAAAATAACTAAAATAGACTAAACGAGCTGTATCAACGTCAGTGTATTGTCTTACTTTCCTGACGGCGCGCGGCGTAGGCAGCCGAACTGAGCCTTCCTGCTAGACTTGATATATGAGGTCCCCACTGAAGTTTGGCATCTACTGTTAGTCCTAGAAAAATTGCCGAGCCTACAGTTTCAAGCACCTCTTTATCTAAGACGATGTTGGGTCCTAGATTTCTAACATTCGGTAAGGCGAACTTTACCATTTGGTTTTCTTGGCATTGAGAACTAGGTTATTTGACGTAAACCAATCTGTAACTATTGAGAGTGCACTGTTACGTCGTCAAAATCTTGTCTATTCCTGTCTACTTTAAAAATAAGAGAGGCATCATCTGCAAACAGTACCACGTCACAGATGCCCTTCAAATGGAATGGTAAATCATTGATATATACTAAGAACAAGAAAGGACCCAGTATTGAGCCTTGCGGAACACCTAACTGAACTGGTAGCCCGGAAGATTTCACACCATTAACATCTACACATTGGACCCTATTATGTAAATAAGAAATGATTACGTTGAGAGCTTCGTTTTGGACACCGTAATGACGTAACTTACGCAAAAGCGTGTCATGGTGCACGCAATCAAAGGCTTTGGAGAGATTACAGAAAACTCCAATAGCAATTTGCGATTTCTCCCATGCGTCAAATATGTGTCTCGGCAGAGCAACACCCGCATCTGTAGTTGAACGACCTTTTGTAAAGCCATATTGCTCATTATGGAGGAGGCTATTTAAGATTAGAGAACTATTAGCACGAAAATATAACCTACTTAACACCCATATGTGTGTGTCGAAGCGAAAGTTCCACTCGAGTTCGAACTCCGAGAATGCAAGCCTCGTAGTCAACTCGTGCCGATTGTACTTCTCCTCAGAGATAGTCGGGGGTAAGATGAACTCGGCGCGACGTGTCGGCGTTGCCTTGTTAATCCCTGTGGAAAAAAACGTCTGTATAAAGATAATATGTACAAAAAAAAAACTAAAGGTTTATTGGGGCAATTACGATAGTTAGTTTATTCAGTTGGATGATAATTTCTACCAAACGCAGTGGCATTTTTATAAATAGCAAAATTAAGCGAAGGGGCTTTAAAATGGCGTCTAATAAGTGTTGCCAATAAAAAAAATCCGCTACGTTTGGTGGCAATTATCATCGAACGGAATGCACCCACTATCGTAGTTGCACCAGTAAACTCTGCAGCTTTTGCTTCGATGTTGACCCAGTAATTACTATGTTTAGGTACATGATACCGACTACCAAGAAAACCCTGTAATACGATTAATTATTAACTTACTAACCAAATAGCCGGAAAAGAGCCATTGGCGACACGACCAGAATTCCTGATTTTCTCGCAGATACCGTTGGCGGACTCTTTACAAATTCTACCTTTTCCACAACTATTGGGTTCGATTTTCCCGTATAGTAAGCTACGACTGGTCCAAGTTTCAACTGACGTACCGCGTCCACGACTTTCTTTATGATAGTATCATGTCGTTGCAACACGTCCGCCTTCGACTCAGTGACCCCGTCTTGGAAAAAGATGTAAATATACTTAAAATTATCCTGGAGTTGCAATTTAGAGCGTTCTGACAGAAAAAAAACGTTGTTTCTTTTCGGTGGGAATATGTGTTTGAGTTTTCGATAGGGTTCGACAACTAATGGAAAATATTTCACTTTATCCTTGTTGGCAAGGAGGGAAGCGCGTAAATGTTTATAGGGAGTGCCATAGACGCGATCTTTTGTACTAATGTCTTCAGCGCTAAAAGTTTCTTCAACAAAAATGATAACTCCTGCACAGCGTTTATTGGAGTCTTCGACTATGTCTGCGAAACGAGCAGGCATAATTTTGGCAAAGGGATTTGGGTCTATCTGCACATGAAGCATAACTTGATCGTAATCTAACATAAACACAGGGACTGGGTTTGCAGCAGAACTTGAAGACGCCCCACTGACCCTTGCTTGCATAAGATAAAAAATAAACGTTAAGAAAACGAACGAATTCATTATTCTTGTTTTTGACAGAACCACTGATTATGAAGGACCTCGTAGGACTACTAAGTGTCAGTGGACTATGGTTGACTATTATTCCAAAGATTCCAAGATAATGAGAAGGAGAAAAAGAAAAAGTCGTAAAAAGTATAAAGAGTTTGCGTGTCTGCTAACACGAACGTTTGAAATACCTAACATATTATTTCAAACGTTCGTACAAAGATCTTTCAGCGCGTGGCCAAAATCGGAACTAACGTTGCCGTCTTGATTTTCATTTAATTTATTTTTGTAAGCTTCACAGCCATGATGTCGTGTTATCGTATTATGCTATCAATATCATTAAATATCGATAACTACAAAATAATAATTTTCTCATGTAGGAATAATTAACAACTAAATATCCTGTGAATATTTCAAGCGTCTACCTGTTGCCGTTATTCCTAAATAATTTTAGTCCTAAATAGTTTAATCCTAAATATAAAAAATAAAAAAAATATTAGCTAATACCTATTCATTAAAATTTTATTATGTATGGGAGCTCCACTTACATATTTATTTTATTCTGTTTTGTTTATGTAGTATTTGTTGTTAGATAGCGGCAAAAGAAATACGTTATCTGTAAAAATTTCAACTGTCTAGCTATCACGGTTCATGAGATACAGCCTGGTGACAGACAGATAGACAGACAGTGGAGTCTTAGATTATGGTCCCGTTTTTACCCTTTGGGTACGGAACCCTAAAAACATCTTCAAATAACGTAGTTTATTAATGTACGAAGCACCCTGCGTAGGGGACATAGGACACAGGATTATTATTTATGCTAACCCACTTTTGCCTAAACCACACTGTGCGACGACGCAGACGTTTCGTTTAGTTTTTATTTACATTACAGTTTGACATGAATTTATAGAACGTGGAGAAACGGAGAATTATCATGAAATGTACGGAATTTGACAGGCTATTTAATTGACGTCTTCATGCCACGTTCATTTTAGTCTAGAGCCATGTTAAAAGGATAATTTTGTTATAAATTATTCATGGCAAATGCTTATTTTATCAGACGTGTACAAAAATAAAAATCTTTTAAAATATCTTTTTTTCAAGAGCAGGCCCAATTAACAAAAAAAAAGAACTTTTTATATTTGGCTATGAAATCTATCTATAGACAATCACATACATTTTCAAAACGTACCCATAAAATTGGGAAAATAATTAGAATAAGGAGGACTTGTTTCTTTCAAAAATTAATCAGTCGTATAATTTTATAACTTTTATTGTTCTGAGTTCATTTATTTATTACTTTATTTTACTGTGTTAAATATTAATAATGAATTGAAGTTACTTAAAACCACGATACAGGAAGCTAATTAAATTTTATGAATATTTATTTGAATGTCTTTTCTCAAGTTTGGCAGTATAGAAAACGAATAATGGCAACAATAGCGAACCATAGACAAGGCGTCAAAGTTATCATATGATCACTTTTCACATGACCCATGGTCAGTCGTCATCGCCCGAACGCTGTCTTTTTATGACAAATTTGGGCTAAAATACTAACTTTTAGTCTGTTTTGCGTCCAATAGAATTAGCCTTAAAAATGGCGTTTTGCCGTGTGGTGTTCCCGTTATTAGTTCTAAGTGTAATTAGCTGTTATGCATCAAAAGTCCCAGTGTTTCTATGGGGCGACTCGCTCAAAAGTTCCATAAAATCAAATCCCCTTACGACGTATACCTGCGACGAATTTGCGGCAATCATCAAGCAGGTGTTGGTAGAAGACCCTCTGACGCTCGTTTTCATCGAAGAAACGCTGTCAGTTGAAGATTTTTCACTGAAAAACGAAGATGGTGAGACTTCCTTCCCGTACTTGCACGAGAGTCTTGCTGAAGCGGTTTACTTGCCTACTGTGAACGATGCCGTGCCCACCCTGAACCGCACTGCTGGCGCCGACGCTGCGAATATATTTTCTGACGACATAGTCCCTATTGGAGCCAGATTTGTGTTCATCAACCTAAATGACGCCCGGGAAGGAGAATCTAGGGCTGATATGCTGCGTCGCCATGACGCTTTCATGCAGGAAACGATCGCGAAGATGCCACAAGACTTGAACGTCGTTGCTGTGTACACGGCCAACTACCCATCATGGACCATCCCGGTTACCAAGTCACGAGTGCGTCGTGATGTGGAAGCTGCTCGAAACACTCGCATGTACACTTTGGATGGTCTCCGAATGGTCGCAGCAAGCATTGTGGTCACGACTGGGAACTTTTCGAGGGCACTTGCAGATGTTACGTCCCAGACTTCTGTGATCAACGACACGTTCGTGAATGCTACGATGACTTTTGACAACACTACGCTCACCCTGAACTTTAACTCAAAGGCTGGCTACTGGTTCTTCGGTAAGTTATATTTTTTTGTTATGTTTGAAGACTCCTGGCGTATGATCACCATAGAAATGGGTTTTATCATCGGAAGAATAGACAAAATTACAGATTGCAGACAGATTTCTAAAAGAATCTGTCATTTTGTCCATTATTGCGACAACAAAACCCATGGTCATGCTACATGTGTTGTAAGACTAGAGGAAGAACAGAATGATGAATGGACTGTCTGAAAGAAAATATGGTAAAAGAAAGTATGGTTGACTACCGAGATAGTGAGTACAGGCCCGATTGATTATTCAATCCAACCCAGCTCCTCAACAAAGGCCAGCAACGCCTTGATGTTACTTACCATCTCATGAATTAACTACTAGAGATGTATGGAAGTAAGAGACATCTTGCGCCAACCCCAAATAAATTGGGAGAATGATGATAGATTCTTACAGATGGCAAACTCTTACTCTATCACACGTAAGTGTAATGGACATGGTTTAAGTATAAGCAAAAGAAATACTAGCGCCGATTCCCTTGTTCACAAACTAAACTAAATTTAAGTTCAGTGCATCTTTTTCTTTCTATTTCATGAAGAAAAGGACAGAAGATAATTAATATTAGTTTAGTCCTGTCAAATTAAGATACTCCATAGACATTTTAGACGTGATTAAAAGCATGGCGACTAAAAATACGTCAATATACGTCAGGCGTTGACTAATTTGACAGGACTAAACTAATATTTATCTTCTGTCCTTTTCTTAATGAAATAGAAGGGAAAAGATGCACTGAACTTAAATTTAGTTTAGTTTGTGAACAAGGGAATCGGCGCCACTTTGGCACTAGTCCAAAGACAGAGGAAGGAGGTCTTGATCAATAAAAAGATGTTTTAGGCGTATTACATACTTCGACTCGGCATAATTCTGCACAGGCCAGGCAGCAAAATCAATTGTATTAGTTAGCGAAACTCCGCAGGCATGATGTGTCATCAGTCGGTGTCGTTGGGTTCGCATTTTCGTTGTTTGCCACCTACTTCCGAAATTAAAGTTATTTTTCACTTTGTAGTCCTTTTTGGAAAAAAAATTTTTTTTTTTGCAAAAACGTTAATGTTAAAAATGCTTTAAGTTGTCATTTTTACCAGTAATTTTGGTTTAAAAAGTAAACTACTGAACCGTTTTTGATGAAATTTCTTTGGGACCAATCTGAAAGTATATCCTTACAAATAAAAAAATTTGGCAAATTGGCTTTTAAACAACAGAGTTCTGAGGTAACAAACATAAAAAAAATAAAGTCTAATTGAGATCCTCCTCCTTTTTTTAAGTCGGTTAAAAATACATCTAACTTCTACCCGAGATTTCGCCTTTTAAATTTCTTGTTTTAACATAAAACATCCTAGGGACTATGACACTCGACAGAACTCTAGCTTCCCATAATATAAATGAAAGAATTTTCGGAATCGGATCAGTACTTCCGAAGATTACCCTCTACATAATATAAACTCACGAATTTAATTCTTCATAACATCAGTAAATAAATAAAGTCCTCCAGACCGAATTTCGGCTATGGCGACGAACCACAGTAGAGCAGTCTTCGGCGCGGTAGATATTATAGTACACAAGCGTGTGCGCAGGCTAGTGCACTCTCTCTTCCCTCACTCTCATAGTCCGATGGGACGGTAATCCGACACGACCAACGGTTTAACGTGCTGCCGTCAACATGCAAACTTCGGGCTGTTACTGTTACTGGGCTGTTACTGGAAATTACCTACCAAAAGTCCTTTCTTTGGTATTGTTCATCGAGTCGTTGAGCTCCTCAAGTTCTGAGTTGAGCTGCACGATTACTGACAAATGCTTGCACCGACTGGACTGGTCCACTCAAATCTGTGTGGTACTTCCTAAAAATACCATTTCAGACACCAATCTATAAGGGCTTCACATGATCTGACCAAGATTATGTCTGGACTTTAAAAGAGTCTGTGACCTCTGAGTTTGTTTCGGCCTTTCTTCTCAGACTAGTCAGATAGGAAATGCCGACCTCATCTAGCTTATTTATGTTTTATAATATGAGGTGTAACAGTGATTCTGGTATCCTAATTTACATCATTTCTATGATACAGGACACACAGGATGACAGGAATAATACTTGTATCCCTCTGTCCACAGAAAATGTCGTCTTGACCATGGGAACTGTGAGCGACACCTTGTACCCATCCGACGAGGGCGTTTTTGCTATCCATGGCTTCTCCTACCGGTGCGCACAGCACGTCATCTTCGGCAATGAGACGGAGTCCAAGAACTACTACGTCAGCTTTGTGGATCTGAAGGTATGGTGGATAATATCAATAAAAAATAATAATAATAATAAAAATAATAATATAAATAATTAATTTATATGTCATGGTAACATTAATCCATTTTAATTCTTTTTGTGATATAGTTATTTTATTTTTAGGTGCATCGTCTTCACATATACCTAATTATACAACGTGTTTTTTTTTATATCCCATAACTCTAGGGGGTCATTGTACTCATCATTATGAACAACTTTTAATATGGGACCAAACCCGAAATCGCGAAACAAAAATCTGTACGAACATAATGTAGGGAACAGCTGATTTTTTTTCGCGCATGACGCAGTTTTAGTTTTCGTCAAAATCGAGCCCGAGACTCATTTGAGTACTTTTCACTATTCCTCATTGTTTCGGATCTGGCCATCCACGCTCACTTGAAAAATTCACCCTGTATACTTATTACAAATATTATATATATTTTATTATATTTCAATATCAAGTATATTTTTTATAAACATAACTAGCGCAATAATGGGTTTAATATACAACTATACACCTCTGCCAACGTCCTCGGGGTGTACGGGCGTGTTGTCTAAATTAACTAATGTACTATAGTAGAAGGTATAAAATAAATAATTTCATAATCGCGATTCTACGATACCCAAGAGGGACTTAAAAGGGCTGTTAGTGTATATTATTCATAAGATAATATAACATCACGCCCATATGCACCGAAGGGCAAGGCAGTGGTGTACCAACATTTCGCCAGTTACGTTAAATTCCGATGTAACACTAATAACCTAATCTGCATTCGCGATTTATTTGCCAGAAATTTAAACAAATATGAGTTTATGGAGAAATAACTTTAATTCCTATTCCTACACAATAAAGTTCAGTTTACGCTACAACTTCAAACCTTTTTATAACTTTTTCAATAGTGCTAGTCACTCTGAAATCAACTTAAAAACCATTGTAATAAAGTTGATATTTGTTTAACTTGAAATAACATCAATTACCAACATAAATTTGAATGTACTTTATGTCGTTTGGTCGGGGTACCCTAGTTTAGTTACTGTCAACTGTGAGAAATAGACGGAACGTTAAAAAACCGGCCAAGTGCGAGTCGGACTCGCGCACAAAGGGTTCCGTACCATTATCTATAAAAATCACATCTGTTGTATGGGAGCCCCCCTTAAATATTTATTTTAATTTAATTTTTTTTTTTTTTAAAGTGAATATACTAATAAATATTCTGTGAATATTTCAAGCGTCTATCTGTTGCCGTTATTAATATCGAGCAAAAAACGGCTGTTTGGGAACTCCACTTAAATATTTATTTTATTCTGTTTTTAGTATTTGTTGTTATAGCGGCAATAGAAATACATCATCTGTGAAAATTTCCTGGTGACAGACACACAGACAGACGGACAGTGGAGTCTTATTTAATATAGGATTCAGTTTTTACCCTTTGGGTACGGAACCCTAAAAAAGTGTTCATAATTAGAAGGTTAAAAAGTTTTTAGAGGATCATCTGCTTAGCTTTTCCCCAACTATGTCTAATCAGGTGCACCTGCCTATCTGACGTCCACAACCCAGTCACTGGGTAATACGATACCCCATGGCAAGACTGGTTGACAGACTTTCGGGCTACTGACGACCCGCAACGACTGCTAAAGATCCACGAATGACAGCCAACAGGGACCAACTGCTTAACGTGGCTCACACGGTGGGCTCGCGGTAAAGATGGTCACCCATCCACGAAGCAACCGCGGCAAGCGTAGCTTAACCTAATCGACCCGTGCGGCTGTTATTACTGAGCCAGGAGCCCCGTAAAAAAAGCTAAATAACAGTAATATTAACATCATCATCCACAGGTCCAGCCGTTCTTCGAGACCAACACGACTCAAGAGTTCGGTGACTCGTTCTACTGCGTCGGTTTCTTCTCCGCACCCATCTGGGCAGGACTCATGGTGGTCTTCATCCTGCTGGCCATCACCTTCTACGGAATCATGATGATGCTGGACATTAGAACCATGGACCGTTTCGATGACCCTAAAGGCAAGACCATCACGATCAATGCTGGAGAGTAAGTTTGTAAAAGGATTCGATGTTTTAGCGGTTAGTGAGAGAGTAATTTGGCTATGGTCAATTTTTCTTTTTTTTTTGTATTTTCTGACGGTCTTTTTGGGATATAATATTTTTTTTTCTTATATTCTGCGCAATTTTGTAATTAGAATCATTTGAGTGAACGCAATATTTTTCTGAGTATTTTTTTTTTGTGGGAGTGTTTTGTTTTTTTTTTTAATATTTTTTATTGTTATTGCATTTTTTCGAAGACTTTTTTTTGTGAAAAGACTCCGACTTTTATCTCTGTCTCTCACTAAATAGTTATGTGATCTTGACTAAAACATCGTATTTTTATAAACAAAATGACGTTTCGCAAACGTCACAAACTGGTGCCGTAGTAAAACACTATAGTTCGTCTCCTGAGCTCAAATTGATTCCAAAACTATTTATTGTTGTTAATAATAGTCGAATAAACTAAGAAATGTTTTCGATATATTTAATACGATTAAAAAAACGGTGCCTCTACGCATAGACAATAGATAAAGACTAAATTGATCAATTCTAAATTCGATTTTTGACATCGATTTTTCATTTGACACTAAATTTAAATTAAAAAAAAACTCGTCTAGTTTTTATTCGATGTTGAAAACGCATCTATATACTCTTTCTGCGTATTTGCTTACTTATATAAATGCTTATGTATACTTACTAATTATGTAGATAATAATGTTAAGAATGTTGGAGAACCGATAATGTGCCTACGAATACAAACAAACTATTAAAATGTGGGTGTGAATAATATATTTATAAATAGATAAATATACTTGGACAATGCATATTGAGTCTAAAAAAATCCCTCTGCCTATCGGGCCGCAAGCTGTCAAACAGGCCGCATGCTGTCACACAGGCCGCACGGGATTGCTCGACGGGCCCTAAGAGTATCAATTACGTATAAAAATAACCTTGAAACTGCCTTTAAATCTATTAAAATAACCGACATAACCTATGTTTTAAACTCAATATGCATTGTCAGGGTCTACAAAATAGCCTATTAATAGAAACTATGGCCTTAAATTTTAAATAAAACGCGAGGTAACTTCCAGTATGAAAACCACAACGATATTGTTCTGAGCTTGTATTAAACGCATAGTATTAGAGAAATAATAGCCCTGTATTTGACGAGTCCTTGGCCAAGATCTTACTTGTATTACCATATTTTGGCCCGTACAACAAAAAGTAAAATAAAAAAATGTTTAGTAATTTTACTTCTGTCTGACAGTAATAGTGACTTTGAAAAAACTACAGTCAAACGGGCCGCACGAAAAATCCCAATGGGTCGCATAAATCGGACCAGCGGGCCGCATTGCCTAAAACAAAAAGTACTCGTCAAAAAATAACGGTCTACTTCCTACTTTACATATTTGCAATCCATTCCCGATTTCCAAAGACAATTCATGCAATATACATACGTAATAGACAGCCTATAATGTCCCCACTGCTGGAACTCAGGGCTCCAATCCACGTGGTCTGGTAATAATGGATTACAATATATAGTAATGTCGCAGTAACCAAGGGTGTGAAAAAGAGTAATAAAGTAATAAGATCCCTCCATACTAGTGCCAATTTGAATTGTGTTATAATAGTCCATTCCAGAACGTTGGTAAATATATAGAAATTATATTAAACAAAGTATTTATAAGAGTTGCGACGTCTTTTTAAGTGATGTTCAAGTATTTAAATGTTTTGTAGTTGGTTTTCCGTAATATTTGGCGATATTTTTTTGATATGGCAACATTTAAAGCAATAGTTTGTACTAACATTGGCTTGTGGAAAAAGTGTTGGCCAAATATGACGTGAAACCCGTTTGTCAGATGTTTAAACCATGGTTTTCTTAGCTCTAAGCATAATTACACTTTTTCTTTAATCTTTAACTTTCATTTGTAAATAGTTGTTTTCGGAATTATTTTATTGTTTTTTCGAAGCATTAAATCGTGAGACCAAAATATTTTTCTTTTATTTTGTGTTTGTTTTTTTTTGTTGAATTTTCGAATGCGCGTTCCTAATGTAATAATAATATAGTTGAAATGTTGGTTATTGATTTAGATAATAAAGCTTATAATATTGAGCTTTAGTTTTAATCATCCATACCTCGGAAACCACGTAAAGCCGTTGGTCCCGACTGTCATTCGTAGATATTTGACAGTCGTTAGGGGTTGTCAGAAGCCCGTAAATCTGACAGTGACAACCAGTCCTACCAAGGGTATCGTGCTACCCAATAACTAGGTTGTGGAGGTCAGGTAGGCAGTCGCTCCATGTAAAATACTGGCTTTCAGCTGCATCCGGTTGAACGAAATTTCGTACAATGTTATCCATAACCTCAAATTTTTATTGACGAAAGGCCCGGAATTAATGAATACATAGTGAAAATATGACAAATAACGTAATTTATTCATGGTTTACAAAGGCTTCAAACTACAGGCGCAGTTTATCTCAAAATCTTGCATTGATTTAGTAAAATCACACAAAATCTGACCTATCCTAGTCATGATGCTCCAATTTTCAAGCTCGCTCTTGCATTCACTTAGTAAAATCACAATAATAGCTTAACCTAAGTATTCAAGCTAGGGGGTTCTACTCCGAAGTGCAAAGTGCGAATTTTCGGATCGGACCGACACCTGGCCGAGCCGAATATTATTGAAAAATGCGAAAAAAGTTCGGATCGGCTCAGTTGGGTCGGGACTCGGGACTATAGTCAATATTCGAAAGAGTAGGAGTGTAGGATAGGAACCGACCGAACCAAATAGTAACTTCGTAGCAGGAAACGCCCGAACATTTGGCCGATACTACTTCGGAGTAGACCCCCAGGTTTCTTCAGTTTTCTAGCCACGTTCTCTCGGCCTTGCATTCTCTTAGCAATATCACAATGACAGATTTAACTTTCAAGTTAGATTGCTATTTTATTTATTTTCTACTAGCTGACCCGGCAAACGTTGTTTTGCCATATAAATTATTTCTAGCTGCCCGGCGCTACTTCGTTCGCGTGGTGTCCTACCCCCTACCCTACTCCTACCCTACTCCTACACTACTCCTACCCTACTCCTAAACTACTCCTACACTACTGCTACCCTACTCCTACTCTACTCCTACCCTACTCCTACACTACTCCTACCCTACTCCTACCCTACCCCTACCCTACCCCTACCCTACCCCTACCCTACCCCTACCCTACCCCTACCCTACCCCTACCCTACCCCTACCCTACCCCCTACCCTACTCCTACCCTACTCCTACTCTACTCCTACACTACTCCTACCCTACTCCTACCCTACTCCTTTTTCCATATTTTCTGACCGTTTAAACCTTCCCTGAACTACGACAAACGTTTCAAAACCAAAATCAGCTAAATCGGCCCAGCCGTTTTCGAGTTTTAGCGAGACAAACGAACAGCAATTGATTTTTATATATATAGATATAAACAACTGTTCTTTAAACTAATCGGGGAAAAAGGGTCGCCATTTTTTTTTGATGCAAGGTTCCCCTTCACATTGAGTTAAGCAAGGAGGAGGTTCTCAATTCGGATGTTTGTATTATTTTAATTTTTTTTTATGTTTGTTTGCGCATACCTTCGTCGCTTGCCAACCGATTTGAAAAATTATTTTATGGTTGGAAAGGGCTTCCTTAAAATTATATCGAAATCGGACAAACAGTTTTTGGAAAATCAAAAATAAATATCACAATAAAAAAGAGAAAAATAAAAACTTTTTACAAAAAAAAAACAACTGACTTTCTTTAAAAACAGTACATTGTGAAAAATAACTTTAATTTCGGAAGTCGGTGTCTTTGGTTTTTGTATTTCGTTTTTCACCGCCGACTTCCGAAATTAGTAATTTTTCACTTTGTAGTGTTTTTATGAAAGTCAGTTGTTTTTTTTTTTAAGTTTATACTTACCATCTGTCGCGAATCTTGAAACAGCTATTTCCACGATTATATTTAAACGTGTAAAATATTATATAGTCGTTAGATAGGCTAAATAATTTTCTCTGGGGCTTTTACTGCCCACCTGAAAGTCCCAAACGCCCACGTTGAGAATCTATGATTTAGCTAGGTCCCACACTACGCTTGCCGATACGCGGTCTCCACTCCAGGACTCATGTGTTCCACCGGATATCGGTCCTTCGACAAACATGGCCAGCCCACTGCCACTTTAGTCTGCTAACTCTGCAAGCTATGTCGGTAACTCCGGTTTTTTTCCGAATAATTTAATTTCAGATTGTATCCTTCAAAGAAACTTCGAGCGTAGTCCACTCCAGCGCGCTGAGCAACCTTGAAAGGGGATTGGGATGGCAAAAACTGAAGTTAAATAAAATACATTGTATTCTTAAAGTATTTTTTCTTAAAAACATTGAGTAGGCATTAGACGCAAAGTAAAATCTCATAAGGTAATTGTTGTTTAGGCATGTCTAAGTTCGATTTAACAATTATTTCAATCCAAACTTAGATACACCTTCATACATTTCTATAAAAGGCAACTATTAAAAAAAATCAGAAGTACAACAATTTAATTTATGAATAGATAGGTACAATACATATTATCAATTTATTATTGTCATAAATCAGTGCTAGAAGTAAAATTTAGCATATTCTATAGTTTTTAACAGACAGTGGTTTAAAAATACATGTTTATGACGAGTTCGGAAGTGCTAGGACGGGCCGCATTGACTAAATCGGGCCGCACTTAGCTCGCCGGGCCGCATGCAAAGCTTTGACATTCACTGTCACTTGAAGTTTGAAAAATATGATAGAGTGCACAAGATCTAACAAGCTTTTCAAAATTTGAAAAGCTTATTAAATCTTGTGCACTCTACTATATAGGTACTTAAAAACTGTAGGTAGTTATAGTTTAAAAAGATTGATGATAAATCCCTACGTCACGTTTCGGGTGCTGGTAGAAGTTAGATGAAAGCAGCCGAGTATAGAATTGAAGTAACCATCGATTGGATACACAGTGACGGCGTGCGGTGGACACGCGACTATAGTAAATGTCATGACGTCATGTCGTTCTCGTTGACGTCTCGATGACATGGCGGTGGACAAACGGAATTTGTTTTCTATAGTGTGACGTGACAATATTAGGTATGTAATTTACTGTGGCATTTTTGAAAATCAAATGTTGGATACGTAAACTATGTACCTCTTTACTTATAATATCGTTGCGCCTAGGTACAGCAGTAGCAGTAAAATCGGACAGTTTCCCTTACATTTTCAAACCACTGTCTTTAACAATCTTCTCCTAATAAGTATATGTCTTAGGATCGTAGCCCTTTCCTGCGACCTTGTCGTCGATCCAATCCCTGAGGACGGACACATCGACGTACACGCCAGGGGTTCCGTCTTCACCACATCCTATGCCCCACGCGACGATGCCGCTTTGAACGTAACGGTTCTTTTCGTACTGAGGAAGAGGAGAAAACTAATTAGGAATCGTTTCTTGGGGGTACAGCGACTCAAAATACTCATGTCTACTTAGTAAAATTCATTACTATGCTGACAGGCAACGCATGTCCTCAACCACTGAGCCAAGAAGCATGAAATTTTGCACAAAAGTTTTTTAAACCAGCATCAGGTTCTAGTCTGTCTGGAATTTATGCTGAGCCAGGCCTATTTGGCCAGGAGACACACAATATTGTTTTAAAGTTTTTGTATGAAATATTGTGTACCCAAGTACTATCGCCAAAACCATTTTGAAAACAAAATCCCGTGCACATGATGACCACAGCTGCGTCCGTAAATAAAACAAAAGAGGATCCTCTTTAGGTCGACTAATAACATGCGCTGCAAGCAGGAATAGTCTTTACAGTGGTTAGATTATGTATAGATTTTGGCGATAGTACCAGGGTATTTTATTTTTTTCATTTTCATAAAGAAAATGAGCACGGAAGGATTCTTGAGAATACGCGAGAGCTGAGTTGGTCGCTATAACTATAGTCTAGGGTACCCCGACCAATTAGGGTTGGATAAGTCACAGTTCTAACTATGTCCAACCGCGCTAAATCCAAGTCGCAAATACTTGGCTTCTTAGTATTTTGAGGACATCAAAATGGAAATTATTTGAGTATCACATTTGTTATAATTGTGTGCCCATTAATATTTCCAGAAACTCAAAATGGGAATAATTTCGGGTTCTATTAAATTAAAGGCAAAACTATATGATTTATTCTTACCTCAATAGGACAAGACAGCGGTGATCCACCGTCTCCCTTGCAGGTATCCTTGCCAGGCTCACCACCAGCGCACATGAAAGTGGAGTGCAGCTGGAAGAACCTGCCCAGACGGGTCTTGCGAAGTGCTGCCTGACATTTGTCGTGCTTAACTACTGGTAACTCAATCTGGAAGAGAAGATTAATTAGGTTAAAACAACTGCCTGTCAATTTGGTAGGGACTTGAACCTTCTAAGGGCGTTTATCCACGTCACCGAGATTATTCGAACCAAATGCGACGTCTCGGTGACGGCGATCGTTTGTCCATCGCGACCGAACTCGGCGGTGCAGTATGTTATGATAGACAAAACAAAATCCGGGCGACTAGCGCTGAAGCGACGGTAGTATGTGGACAAGATCAAACGTGTTCTTTATAGCCGGCACAATCTCTGAGTTGTAGCCGTCACGGTAGCACAGAACTACTTGAAACTACGGCGGCCGGAATGACGGCGGTCGGGTGACGGACGTGCGGTGGACACGCGGCCATAGTAATCGCTTCTTCGATGCTGTCATCTCGTTGTGGGTGACGTTCCGGTGATGGTGTACTGACCGACTGGAGTGAAACTGAACCTGACTGGTGTGAACTGTTTCGTTGTCTGTTCAGAAATAGCACAAAGTCTAAAGAAATTTTCACTTCAAAACCGGTCAAGTGCGTGTCGGGCCACGCGCAGTGTAGGGTTCCGTAGTTTTTATAACAGCCAAGTGCGGGTCGTATTCGCTGACTGATAGTTTCGTACCATGCTCAACTACAACACAACTATGACGACAGAACTACTCGACTAATACTAACTGCTAATAACTAATAGTCGACTCCGATACAACTGACGATTGGCGATCTATCGACACTTCTATGGAGTTGTTCGAAATTTTCGAGTCAAATACAATTGGTCGACTATTACTCGTAAGCTTGTAAAGCCCACTTAAGTGTGATAGTTTTCCTTTAAACTTCGTTATATATAGGTACTACTGCCGTAACATTTGAATTTCTAACTACAACCGTTTAGTTGGTAGAGGGGGGGGGGGACACTTGACTCTAACGAAAATTGGTACTTGATAAGTCACGAACGGTTCACTTAATCAAAAAACGGTCTTCCCAAACCCCTAATATTTTTGAAAGAGCTATCCAACGATATACACTATGGGAAGGACGAAAAAAAAATTATCATCCCCACTTTACATGTAGGGGAGGATCCTAAATAATTGTTTTTTTTCAAAATTTTATTTTACTACTTTTTCGGCGTCATGAACGTGTATACTCATGCCAAATTACAACGTTCTAGTCCCAATAGTTTTTGAGCTAAACCGCGGACACAGACAGACAGACGGACATGGCGAAACTATAAGGGTTCCTTGTTGACTACGGAACCCTAAAAATGGGTTCTGAATGTCACCAACCTTCTTCAAAATAACTTGGTACCGTCCCTCCTTTCCGAACACGTCTTTGCCCCATCCGGTCGCGAAGCACCGGGTACCGTCTTCTTGTTTTATCTTGGGCTGTGGTAGACAAGCCAAGCGCACATTAGGAGCTAAGTCTACTGGCGAAGCTAGGAACAGGACGGCGACATCGTAGAACAGGTTGCCTGAAAGAGAAGGAGAATTTCTTACTCTGACTTCGTTTTCGCTTAATGTTTTGTCTGAGTTTTTATTTTTTGCTCGGCTCCTATGCGTCGTGATATTCTGGTTAAAGACATTTAATTCTCACAAAGAAATTTACATTTCACTTACATGAGAACAAATTTAAACATAAATATAATAACTAATCATTGTCCTTCGGCACTCGGACTCACAATAGATTAACCTGACGTATTTGACTATATAATAACAACAAAACAAAATTAAAGTAACATCAGTATGTACGAGTATATTATTTATTTATTTATTTAAACTTTTCGCACAAAAAAGGTACAAAGGCGGACTTAATGCCTTAGGCATTCTCTACCAGTCAACCAAGGGTGGTGAAGAGATTAGATGGCAGGTGCTTTGGTTGAGAGGGACAATGATAAAAAACTTAAAACTATGTATATAAATAGGTTATATACACATACATACTATTACTATAATATATACTATTATTATAAATTATTTAGGTTCGTGGGTACTCCCAAAAGTCCAACACTGTGCCACTATGCGTAACTACCCTGCCTTGGGGTCCCGCTGTCACTATGTAGTATGTAGATTGTAGATACATCAGACAGTAATACAACTTTTGTTTACAGCGGCTATTTTTATTTTTTTTTATTTGTTATATTATTTTTCGTATTGGTTTATTATATTAAATATCATATAACCTTCCTCAAGAACAAAAATATTTATTCAAATAAGACTGGAAGTTCCAAAACTTAGCGCGTTCATACAAATAAACAAACACTTGAGCTTTATTATTATTAGATATAGATAAAATTTTCTGCAGTCTGGCAAAAAGTGAGTATATGTGAGATTACCCTGCCAAATCCAGGTGTGAAGGCTATGATAAGAAGTTTTTGACATAGGTAACAAAAATTTTCATTTGGCTGTTCCTATTGCCTTCATCATCATCATCATTTCAGCCGAAAGACGTCCACTGCTGGAAATAAGCCTCCCCCGAGCATTGCCACTTCACCCGCTGACTCCTGCGGCCTTCACAGGGTCATCGGTCCACCTTGTGGGAGGCCTTCCAACATTACGTCTTCCGTTACGCGGTCGCCACTCCAGAACCTTTCAGCCTCTTGACTTACCTTTATTAAAGTCTTTATGCGTCTCAACTTCTGCCACATCCCTATCTTGGTACGGATAGATCTCCTTGGTGTTCTGTGTATCCCATTCTCCTGCTCTGATCCTCAGAGCTTTGGCACTAGCGACGTAATGGGCAGCAGTAAGGACCACGCTTGGATGGATCAGGGAACCTCCTCCGACATAAACGTTGAGTTTCATGCCGTCCGGTTCATTCTCGTTGACTGGCTCGATCCTGAGAAGAAGAGGGAAATGTTAGGAGTGGAATATCTGGTGGTGAAGACAGAAAAATGGCAGTCGAAAGAGTCTTGACAGCGAAAAGGTGACATTGCGAATCAACTTTCCAGCAAGGTTGGTGCAGTGCCTGAAAAATTGCAGAGGGCAGTGGTGGCATAGTTGTGACGGGCTCGAATTACGTGGTTTCGAAACCAGACAGGCAGTTTACTTTGTATATGTAATTTATTTCACCAGCATTGCTCTCAAAACAGTGAAGGAAAACATCGTGAAGCAAGCGGCGACATGCACTAGAACTAAAAAAACGAAGACTTGTGGTGACGCACTGTAGTGGGTGGTGGATTATGGCCCACTACCTCTCACAGAGAGGAGGCCTGAGTCTCAGCAGTGGGAAAGTTATAGGCTAAATTACGCTACGTTATGATAAAAAAATGGGTTCGATCCTCGCATGAAACTTTAGGTAAAAGCTAAAATGGAGGACATTCTCAATTCAGATGTATTTTTTTTTATGTTTGTCAGAACTCTGTCATTTATGAACCGATTTTAAAAATTCTTCTTTTGATTGAAAGGGTATACTTAAAGGGTGGTCCTATTTAAATTTGGTCAAGTTCTGATGAGTGGTTTCAGAATTAGCTTCAATAATACCTACGTATTTTTTCCACTTAGTGTATGTGGATGATGTAATTTCCTGTTATTTACTTAGCTAGTGAAGGTATAATAATTTGGGGGGTAGGTACCACAACTAAAAAGTGAAAAATCAAAACTTTATTAAAAAAAGAAAACCCGACCAAAAAAAAAAAACACTAAAGTGAACAATAAATTTAATTTCGGAACTCGGTGGCAAAAACCGTAAATACAAAACCAAAGACAACGGAAATTAAAGTTATTTTTCAGTTTGTAATGTTTTTTTTTTAAGTTCTTTTTTGTAAAAACGTTTTTTACTAGTTTATTTCCCGATAGCTATAGTCTGAAAGTTTCAGGACAAGATTCACAAATCGAACTTCAGAATAGAATAGAATATACAGGCTGACATCCCGACATCGACGTGCAACTTGTTGCTATGGATTCAGTAAGTACGGACGCCAGCAGGTCAAGCTACCCGAAACTGTCAAATTTTCCCAATCAACCTTGAACCTTAATGCTTTAGCGATAAAGTTGAAAAACTATTAAAGAAATTTGACAGATTGTAGTAGGATGATGTGCTGGCGTCTGAACATGGGTCTGAGCCCCAAGGCATTAAAATTATACGTCCGTTATTTAAAAAAAATCAGCTGTTCCATACATTTTGACCGCGTAGATGTTGCAGTTTTGTAGGAAACAGCAATTTTTTTAAATAACCTACGACAAATTTTAACGCAGGGTGTTCCAGAATCATGTACTGAATCCATGGTAGTATGTCCCTGCCACCCTGTATTTATTTTGCATAAAATATGGTGCTTAGAAGGTCTCAAATATAAATAGTTTCACATATTTTGCTTACCTACGTGTTTCACCATGGAAAAAATACCTTTAAATAAAATTTTATACAAGATCACTTCAATTGTTACTAGGTAATGCGATCGAGAAAACAAAAATCTTTGAAATTAAATTATACAGCGTGTCAGAGACATTGACACGCTAATTGTTACCATAAATTCAGTACCTACATGATTCTAAAAAAAAAAAAAAAAAATGGGAAATATTTTGTTGGTTATCAAATAAAAACATCAAACGCTTCCTACAAAAGCGCAATACTTACACGGTCAAAATGTATGGAACAGTTTTTTTTATAACCGTCGAAAAATTTCTACCCTAGGGGGGTATAGAATCACTTCAACTTATTTCTTTCAAAAGTAGACCGAATGGTGTATAGGTACACTAGCTTTTTATTTTTAAGTAAGCTTTTGTAAGTAGTTAAGTGATCACTGACACTAGGAAACATCTAAATGAAACTCTAAATATTATTGCGTGCACTTTTATTCAGGCATTCGCATGATAGATTACCAATTCTATCTCGAAGAGAGAAGGCTGATTATGCAATGCAGTGCTATGCTTATGCTAAGCGTGCACCTTCAGCTCAGATAGTCAAACTTCCAGCAAGCGTAGACAGACAAGTCACGAAATAATAATAATAATGAGACAAGGACACACTTATAAGATCCAGCAGTAAGAGTAAACGAGACAGAAATATATTTTCTCTATCTCCTTGGCGTATGCAAACATTTTATCTGACCCCAGTTGTTACCCTACAACTGGGGCCCAACAAAACGGCTGTCACTTTACGATTTCTTTGAAAAGTATTTCCTGACTACATTAGATAGTAGGTATGTACCTACGACGACATATCAAGCTATACATTTCCAGTTTTAGCTTTTCGTACAATGAGAAGTCAGCTTACATATACTGGGAATGGAGACAGCTGTGCTGCTGGGGAGCTTGTTGCGCCACTTCTTATTCCCAGCAAAATCTCTACGAAGTGGTGAAGGGTGGGAGTTTTGGGGGACTGTCTTTTGTAATTTTGACGTTCGAAAAGTGCTGAATATCAGCCTAACTTGAATAAATGACTTTTGATTTTGTTTGAAATGTACCCTATAGCTCGTTATGTCGCTGTGCGTACAAGTTTACAAATGACTGACAAACATTATCGCTGTCTCATGAACATATCTATTATACTAATCTACCAGCAAGATTTAAAAAAAAAAACACAACACGACCGAATCCAGATTCAGCAGTTCAGAAAACCAAACTTGAACGAGAGAAAGAGAGGACGCTATACGTCAGCAGTGTGTAAGAAAAAGAAATTCAATTTCACTCGTAGTGCATCATTAGGGCCCTCTATACTTACTTCACCTAACTATTATGTACTTACAGTGAAGATATTTCACTGCCATCCGCAGGTACGCTGTAATACAATGTCAATAAAAAAAACCGCGTTGAAATCTGACCATTTTTTAATAAGTTCAAAAAACAGATTTCTCGGACATTTGACTTAATCATAAATATAGTATAAATATATCATTTGAGTACACACGTGGTTAAGTCTAGTGAGTAATTCTAGTCATTTTTTACTACAGGTTAGTTATCTAAGCCTATTGGGAGCCTTGCTGAAGGGTCTGTACAAAAACGCCACTATGTCAGTCCGAATCCAGGATCAGACCTCGAAACCTATTCTTCTGCAGCGAGGAGTGAGACAGGGAGACGTTATTTCCCCGAAACTGTTCACCGCTGCACTAAAGATGATGAAGATTGTAGTACCTAGCTTGTTGTGCTGGCGTCTGTACGTGGTAACAACTTTTATGCTATTGAAACTCCGTAGGTAGAAGGTATTATGAGTAGGTACTAGGCTCAAGGCTGAGGTGCTGCCACCAACGTGAGGTTGGCTATACCTCAAACTCAAAGTATTTATTTCAATTAAACCAATTACAGGCACTTTTGAATTGTCAAGGGGTCGGTCAGTCGAAAGACGAAGCTAGTTGCCCATTCCAAAGCGTAGCAGGTACCTATGGAGAAGAACGGACAAGAAACTCCATGGACACTCTTTTTAATCAAAATAATAAGCCAAAAAAAATCAGCTGTTCCCTACGTTTATGTTCGTAATATAACTCGTCAAAATGTAGGGAATACCAGATTTTTGTTTCGCGATTTCGGGTTTGGTCCCATAGTAAAAGTTGTTCATAATGATGAGTACAATGACCCAAAAACATCCACCCAATTATATAAAAAAAGCACGTTGTATGTATAATTATACTAACTTGAGGATAGCGACCATCCACGGGAACTCTCCGAATTTGGTCTCTCCATTGGCTTCTCCAGTGGTACGCAGATCAGCACCGTCAGGGTTGGCCCAACCGCATCCCTCTCGCTGTAAGGTAACACAAGAATTATGAGACACTTCATAGCTCTTCAGACATTAAAGCCGCAGTCATGATCTCATGACTGCGTCAGTGAGCGGAATTCGCGCAGCTGAATTATGAGGCCAACAATGTTTAAAAATTTGCCATCGATACGCTAAGTCGCGGCGGGCCACGGCAAATATGCGCCAAAGCACTTTAGGAGCCGCGTGTGCACTGCAACGTAGTAATTGTTTCAGATCAATCAATCAACTCAGCCAATCGCTGTCCACTGCTGGATGTAGGCCTCTCCCAGGCTGCGCCACAACACCCTGTCCTCCGCCTTCCGCATCCAGTCTACCCCAGCCACCTTCTTTAGGTCGTCCGTCGCATCTAGCTGGGGGGCGTCCCACACTACGCTTGCCGATACCACACCAGCAGTGCAATTCTGTAACCATCTCACCGTGAAAACTAAGGTGAAATGAGCGTGGAGTGAGATGTCTAACTAATGTTAGGGATTGACACAATTGACAGCTCACTTCACCTAACTTTTCACGGTGAGATTGTTACAGAATCGATCGGCAGGGTCTGCTCCACCGGCCATCGGTCCTTCGACAAACATGGCCAGCCCACTGCCACTTCAGTTGTTTCAGATAGTATCTTCGAATTTAAATTTGAGCTGTATGTAGTCCAGTGCAATTAGGCTGCGCACATCAACGCATCGCATTACAAAAACTTTCCTGCATCACTTGTATATGTACCTACTAAATTGATGCAAGAGAATTTTTGCCTTGCGATGCGGTGCGGCATGCCCAAATGTGCGGGGGCCTACAATTTATGTGCGCACATTGATAAACGTAAGGTAAGACGCCCTCAGTCTAGCTGGAGCGACAAGTTTGAAAGGGTGACTGGTAGCAGCTGAATAAGAGTAGTACAAGCCTATGATTTTGATTTTGCTTATTCCCAACATTTTGGGGTCGACTTTCAGTCTAACCAGGCCGATTCCCCTAATTAAAAACGTTCAAAATCCAGTCACAATATCATCTCAAAGACAATCAATGTCAAAAACTTGTCAAAAACGTAGGGAAATTAGAGGTATTTTTGACAGATTGAGACTGAGATCAGACTGTCAACGTCCTTAAAAATTACGATAATGGCCTCTCAGGTGCCGTACCAGTTTTTTTTAAGTAGACCAAGAACGATGCGTGATAATTACGGCCCACAAAACGACTGTAACGACATAGTTACAATCTATAAGATACAATCGTAGTTGAATCACACATCACACCACCGAAGTAATTCACAACACATTAACATATTGTCAAATAATGAAATAGTTAGGTCTACAAGACTGGTTTGTTGTGCGGTCGTATGGCCATGCATGTAACCGGTATAGCAAGGCTGTTAGAACATCATTAATATGTTTACAAAGACGGAGGGGCTAGTGGCTAAATAATATCCGCCACACAGGTCGAGCGAAGGTTTATTTACTTATTTAAGGTTAATTATAGAGCGCCCGAAGTCCTGCCAGCAGGACTTTGAGTCCTTCCGGAAGGACGCAACTTTTTTCGTGCACAGTACCGTAATTATATACAGCACAAAGCACAAAGTTCAAATTTTCACGTAAAAATGAATATTTTTTTCTCTTTCACATTGTACGCACGGCTACACATCAAGCTATACATAACCAGTATAAACTGACTTCTGATTGTACGAAAAACCTATACAATGAGAGGTCAGCTAAAGCTGGAAATGCATAGCTTCATGTGTAGCCGTGTGTACAAGAAACAGTTGAGGAACAATGATAAAAAAAACTATTAAAACTAGGTACACAATACATAAATAGGTAATAAACCTATAATGCATTATACTTATTCAATTAATACATATAATTTCTGGTAAAAAAGGGTTTTAAAAACAACTATCATATACACCGTATCATAATAACACAGGCATGAGACAGTATACCGTGTACAGTCCGTTCAAAGTTATTTTACGTCTGACAGCAACAACCTTATCGTAACTACACTAAAGATCACAGTGATTTTGACAAACCTGTCAGTACGGCAACCCGACAGCAACCTTATTACAATGATAATAAAGATCACTATGACGTTGACAGCGATGCAAAATCAGAAGTAAAATAAAACTGTTGAAAAGGCTCTAATGCACAAACCGTTAGGTTTAACATCAAGAGAACACACAGAGAGTAGTACACACAAAGAAACAAAAATTGCCACTATCAAGACTTCAGAAAAACTCAAGAGAAACACTAAAGGATAGATAGAGATAGTTTCAATAGAAAAAACGGACAAACAAAGAATCAAAATAAAAGAAATAGCAACGCTAAGGTTTCTTACGAAAGCTGTTCCGCCATTTTGTAACGGATGTCATAAAAATCTGTCATTTTCACCAGTGTTTGACATTAAAGTGTCAAAAACGGTCTGTGTTTGGACAGTGTGACCGTTCACAATTACTATATCAAAAAATTCAATTCAATTCAAATTCAAATATCAATTACTATACAAAGCTTAGCTTAGCTTAGCTTGGGCGTTATTACTAATAATAACGCCCAATATTCAAGAAGAGAAGCAAAGTTTAAAATAAAAGGTCACAACCTCTACACATGTATCCGTACGGCAGCCAACCTGTCGAAGGAGGACACACAGACATTAGAAAAGAGTACATTTGTCAGTCCCCCCGTTCTTGGAGGAGGAAATAGAATAAAGAACGAAGTAAGGTAAAGTTTCCATGGACGCATCTCACTTGCCTTGCCTTTTCCTATGTTGGGGCTGGCTCTGGAAGCCAAGTCAAGTCAAGCCAAGCCAAGTCTGAAGCTGACTTCCAGTCTAATCCGTGCAGCTAAATACTAGTAAGTATTTTACAGCGAGCGACTGCCTCTAAGACCTCCACAACGCAGTTACTGGTTAACACGATAATAATGTCATGTCTGACCACCTCTTGGGAAGACTGGTGGTCAGACATGGTCATGGAAGAATGTAAGTAAGTCTTTATCATGACAAGCAGGAGCGATGTGGCTGTCGAGATAACCCACGATAAAAACAAAAAATAAGATGGGGTCAAAAATGAATTAGCAGCAAAAACAGCTCCCGTCTAAATCAAGGATGAAGTGAAAGAGGCGCCAATGGTGTTGCATGTATAGGATCAAAATCAAAAATCAAAATCAAAAGTCATTTATTCAAATTAGGCTGAGAATCAGCACTTTTTGAACGTCAAATCGATCGAATCGATCGTTTTTCGGATCGGATTTCATTTGGTCAGTCCATCTCATGGTTGAGCGTCCGCATGGTCTAGTGCTCTCCACTCTACCCTGCACGACAAGGCGTCCCTCACGTCTCGAGACAGCCAAGTATTTATTCCAAAAAGGTTTCCGTGAATTCAGTAATTAAAACTGCGGAACCGTATTAACATTGTAAAAGCCAATTATTTTTAAAAGAGTAACCGTGAAGTTTCTTGTCGGCTCTTCTCATAGGAAACGTCCAATTCGAACCGTGCTTCCGTCTTCTGACGTTTCATTAGTGCCCATGTAGGTTTATGTGAAATAAATATATTTTGATTTCGATTTCTTGACTAGCGAAACTTAATTTTAGCATTGATTGTGTAAAACGAAATTATAGAACAGAATGTTTACCATAGATGAGGACAACATCGATTTCCTTTTCTTCGAAAATCAATTTAAAAAACCGGTTTAGCGACAAAGAGGCCAATACCACAAAATAATTAATGGGTAAAATATCGCAGAAGGTAATCTTTAGCCCGAAGAATTGCCAAACTTAATTGGCAGTGGGCAGGGCACATTGCTCGCAGAACAGATGGCCGATGGGGCCGAAAGGTTCTGGACGACCTTGTGAAGGCCGCAGGAACCCGTTGGATGCGAGAAGCACAGAACCGGTCGAAGTGGAGGTGCTTGGAGAGGCCTATGTCCAGCAGTGGACGTCTTTCGGTTGAAATGATGATGATGAATCGTTACGGACTGACATAAAACTATGTCATTACCGATAACGCGCCAAAAGATGCATGCTAAGAATATCTTGACTCTCGCATGACATTGCCAGGGGGCGCTGTTGGTAAACATTTGCAATATTGTCTCATAAAATGTCACTTGAAATGACGTAATAAAAAATTAAGATGGCGGCGTTAGTTCCGTATTTGGCCACGCGACAAAATAACCAAAGTCTACACTAATATTATACTACCCTAAACTAATATTAAAAAGAGAAAATAGTAGATTTTTGTGTTTGTTACGCTTTCACGCTAAAACGGCTAAATGGATTTGAATAAAATTTGGCACATGGACAGCCCATGAGCTCGATTAGGAAATAGGATACTTTATATCCTAATATTCCCACGAGATCAAGACTTATGCGGGTGAAACCGCGGGGTGCATGTGTGATATCAATGGGTAGCAACTTTTATTCCTTCAGTAAATGAAACTGAACCGGTACGCTTGGGTCGGTGACGCTAATATCGCATCTACTCGGTGCTGATTCGGCTCTAGTCGTAAGTTTTCGCTTATATCGTGTGCTCATAACCACACCTTTTTTGTATGAAACAAGCCTTCTGTATCCACCTATTGTATGACCTGACCGGTTGATATGCACATAATGTATTACGTAATCTCTGTTCATGGCCTCAACACTCGAATAAGAATCTGTTGTTAAGGCGATTGTCAAAAAACGTCTTAAAGCAACCATATTGACTGTGAACTCGTCATCTGCCTAGCCTTTTCCCAACTATGTTGGGGTCAGCTTCCAGTCTAACCGAATGCTGCTGAGTACCAGTATTTTACACGGAGCGACTGCCTATCTGACCTCCACAATCCAGTTACGAATACGATGCCCCTTGGTAAGATTGGTTGTCAGATTTTCAGGCTTCTGACTACCCGTAACGACTGTCAAAGATCCACGAATGACAGCTGGTGGCCGGGACCAACGGCTGCACGTGCTTTCCGAGGCACGGAGAGGTATACCTATTTAGTATTAAATAATAATTATATTTGGTTGAAAGGTCATTAAGGCTGTTTTAGAACCCAACGGCCTCGCACGCGACGATGGGAAGAGACCAGACGGAATGACCATAATGCCCTGGAAGTTGGCAGACCTTTGATGTGGGATGCAACATGTGTCCACACCCTTGCGCCATCCCATCTTCCTAGCACGGTGGGCTGTGCTGGAGCGGCTGCTGCTGGTGCAGAAAACCACAAACGGGGAAAATATTCCAACATGATTGGGAGTTATATGTTCGAGCCGTTTGGGGTTGAAACACACAACAACACACAAACAACTGTCACGCAGTTTGGCAGGTTTATGAAATGTGTACAAGTATTTGGTTCAAAATAAATTATTTATTATTATTATTTATTACTAGGGCACTGGGGGACCCCCTTGCCCACCACGAGTGCCCACTTGGTTTTTCGAGATATCGCCAAGCGGTTAGTCGACTCTTCACGTGACCAGAGGGCTGGTCTGTTTCCAAAGAATTAGCATCACCATACAACGTGGCAATGCTGCCAGCCTTTTGGGCACTGTTCCTGTTGACAGCGATGCGGACGAATTTTTTGATGCCCTATGATTATTTTGCTTATTTTTTCACATGTAGGTACATAATATCATCATTTTAAAGGTTAGCTTATACATTATAATGTAAATTTCGTCAATAATTAAATAAAAATGTAATTTAATAAGGTCATTTAAAGTGATTTTAAAACGAATAATGTGTGGTTAGTGTGAGGTCATTCATTTCAAGTAGGTATATGTTTGGTTTCGTTGGCCGTGAATTAACCGCAAATTGGTTAACAGTTTCCACGCGTATGTAGTCGCGAGCATATACAAGGTCTTTGATTAGCTAGCGAAACTCCACAGACGGAACGGATGTCGATATCTAAAGATGATCAAACAAAAAAGAAAATAATTTGATGAGTGTTTTTTCAAGGTCATCAACCGCAGGTAGTGTAGTCACTTGAAATATCAGTATTAAAAATCAGTTTTCTTTGTGTAAACTTCGCAAACGTGATATCTACTATCGATATCAATACACGAAAACTAAAAAAAAAAACAGTTTTGCTCAACTCATACGAGTACTTCAAGTACAACACAACAAAAGGTCGTTGATCCCCAAAAAAAAAATTATATTGTCGTGGTTATATATATCGGAGTTTCGCTAGCTAATTTTATTTCATCTGCGTAGCCTATTACCAATTATGTTGGAATCGGCTTCCAGTCTAACCGGATGCAGCTGAGTACCAGTATTTTATGGAGCGACTGCCACTCACTCCACAACCCAGTTACTGGGTTATACGATACCCCTTGGTAAGACTGATTGTCAGACTTTCGGGCTTCTGACGACCCGTAACGACTGTCAAATTACCACGAATGACAGCAGAGAGCAAAGGCTTAACGTGCTTTCCGAGGCACGGAGGGTCTTGGTATGTAAAGATGGACGAACCGCGGCAAGCTGCTTAACCTGATCGATCGACCCGCGCGACTGTTATTACTTAAATTGACTGTTATCATGAACAGCTTGGCAATAATATCTGATTTCGTACCCAGGACCTCATGCTCAGCAGTAACGCGTGCGACCACTGGACCTGAGGCAATCATTTGACAACAAAGTTGGTACAATTACAAAGTTTCTGTTAGTTTTGTCATGGTCTGGCAGTTTGAGTAATTCATGTGGCCTACCCAAATGTCCTTTCTTTGTTATTGTTCGTCGAATCGTTGAGCTCCTTAAGTTTTTTCTTAGCTCCTTAAGAGTTGAGCTGCACGATTTCTGACAAATGCGTGCACTGACTGGACAGGTCCTCTCAATCTGTGTGTTTCTTTCCTCAAAAGACCATCTCATACATCGATCTACATGATCTTCATATGATCTGATTAAGATTATGTCTGGAATTTAAAAGAGACTGTGACCTCTGAGTTTGTTTCGGCCTTTCTTCTCAGAGTAGTCAGATAGGAAACGCCGACCTCATCTAGTTAGTAGTAAAATATGATTGGACGTGTAAAAGTGTTTGTACAATCCTACTTACAAAATAAAATCATTAAAGCAAATGATTCGCCTACAGTTCTATGGGCTATTAAATTATGTTCCGAGCATAGGAACGTCGTAATAACGCATTGTAATGATCTTATTAAAAATAACAACATTAATATAGATAATAAATACATAGGTAATACATAAACATTTAGACACGTTCATTTGATCTTGGAAATAACATTGGTACTTATATTAGGTAAATACTGTTTTAAGATAAAACTTATAATAAACGCATTGTTATACCTATTTTATTTCTTGGTAACAACAATGAAATCACCATTTAAGTTCGCTACTGCAATACTAGAACACATATTATATTTTTATATCCCCATCTGCCTAGCCGTTTCCCAACTAAGTTGGGGTCGACTTCCAGTCTAACCGGATACAGCTGATTACTAGTATTTCTCATGGAGCGACTGCCTTACTGACCTCGACAACTCAGTGACTGTTTATAACACGATACTTGGTAAGACTGGTTGTCAGACTTTCAGACTTCTGACGACCCGTAACGACTGTCAAAGATCCACGAATGACAGCCGGGTCCAACGGCTTAAAGTGCTTTCCGAGACACGGAGGGGTCTTTTTATGTAAAGATGGTCACCCATCCACGGACCAACCGCGGTAAGCGTAGCTTAACCTGATCAATCGGACCGTGCGGCTGTTATTACTTAGCCACAAGCCCCTTTATATTATATTTTTATACATATATAAATATATACAAGGTCAACTTAAATTAGCTAGTAAAACTCCGCAGTTTTTATGAATATCCATATCTAAACGTGATAAAACACAAAAAAAGAAATTAATTTAATGTTTTTTTTGTGGTTTCATTGACCGCAGTTTGTTAATCACTTTAAATATCAGTTTTTTTATTTGATTCGTATATTTAATTATATATTAATGTATTATAGGTATGTATATATTTTCGAGGGATTGCAATGAGGCATCTTCAGTATGTAATTACCCATAGCCCATCAACGAAGATACGGGTCGTTCGAAGGTAGCTCGTAGCTTCGGGTGAACACTATGTACACCTGATTAATTAACTTTTTCGTACGGACAAATACACAAATCGTAGTATCATACATTTTTAGTTTGGGCCCCGAACTAATCTTATGTCCGATGCATTAGGAATCGTCCGTAACTTCGGACGAAACTACGGATTTCGTCCTTCGGGAATAGACATCCTTATCCGATTTATAAATCCAACAGATCTAACCTTTATTGGGCTATTATCTCCCAGATTCTTTAAAAAACTTAAAAACTAGTGGAAATAAGATAAAAAAGGCAGCGAAAAACTCGAGACGAATACCCAAAGCATAAAGAAGAAATGCATAAAGCAGCTGTCACATCGAAATGATTCTTGCTGACCACTGTCTGCTGGAGGTAAAGATAAATGCTAGAACAACATCCACCCTCAGCAAAAGGTACGTACAGGTCCTTTCAGTTACTGTACAGTCAACAGCAAAAGTAGATGATCAAAATCAGAAATTCAATACTAATTAACGGAGTTCGCGTCAGAACTGTGTGGCGTCGAAGTGATTCAAAACATGACACTGAGTCTGACATACTTTTGAATCACTTCGACGCCACACAGTTCTGACGCGAACTCCGTTCATTAGTATTAAATTTCTGATTTTGATCATCTACTTTTGCTGTTGACTGTACCTCTGACAGCAGAAACTCAACAGCAACCTCACCAGCCGATCGATTCCGTAAAAATCTCACCGTGAAAAGTTAGGTGAAGTGAGCTTAGAGTGAGCTGTCAATCCCTAGCATTAGTTGGAATGACAAAATGACAAAAATATTTAATAAATTACCAAATGGAATTAGGTACTTAAATATTATTCAATTTAAAAACAAATTAAGACTAATTATTGGAAAAATGTTATTAAACTATTGAAGAATTCCTTGATATATTGTAAGTTATTTGACATTGATATTTATTTAATTTTGACATTGTACTAATAGCTTTATTTCCATTCGATATGTTATGTTGAGTTTTGTTGTAATATTAATTTTATTTTAATATGTTGATTGTTCTTTTTTATAATAATTAAGCTAATTGTGTAAAAGTGAAAGAGTGTAGGTGCACCTTTAAGGTAGATTTTTGAGGAACTGATTATTTATTATTAATATCTCATGTAAAATGTACCAAAAATAAATGAATTTGAATTTAAATCTTATTATCACGACAATAAAGATCACTGTGACTGTGACATACTTGTCAGTAGCAGAAATTCAACAGCAACCTTATTGTAACGACAATAAAGATGACATTGATACAAAATCAGAGGTAAAATGACTGTGAAACGGACACTCCACAGGGCAGAAGATACCCGTGCGGATGTCAACACGTAAAAGAAGGGTACAGCAAATTCGTAAATAATTCACTCAGAGAAAACTAAAAACAAAACACACACGATGAAGACAAAGAGATAAAAGAAAAATGACGTACTTCCGCCGGCTCCCAGGCTTCCGTCTTGTTGTTGTATATCTATTTTAAAACAATCAACAGAAATTAACACCTTGGCAGACGGTCATTTGTCAAAGTTTTTCGAAAGATGTTAGGACTAAGCAAGTTGGTTTGCGGTTGCAAGTCAACTCTCCCGTCATTTCATCTGCCTGCCTTTTCTCAACTATGTTTGGATCGGCTTCCAGTCTAACCGGATCCAGCTGAATACCAGTGTTTTATATGGAGCGACTGCCTATTTGATCTCCACAACTCAGTTACTGGGTACACCTTAGCAAAACTGGTTGTCAGATTTTCGAGATTCTAACGACCCATAACGACTGTCAGAGATTCACGAATGACAGCCGCGACCAAAAACTTAATTTGCTTTCCGTAGCATGATGAAAATGTATAAAATGGTTATCATACCTGTGGCTCATCAGGTTTAGGCTGAGGTTTCACGGGCTGGTCTGGGGGCCTCTTGTCAGGTACCAGGCAGCAGGTATCGATGTATGACTCGCAGGGACCGTCACGGACTCTGAGGAGGTAATGTTAAAGTTAGAACTAGCCTTTGCACGCGGCTACTGGTGATGCTGAGGAGTTTGTTGCGCCACTTCTCCTTCCCAGCAAAAGCACTAGGAAGTGGTGAAGGGCGGGCGTGCTGAGGGACTGTCTTTTGTAATTTTGACGTTCGAAAAGTGCTGATTCTCAGCCTAGTTAGAATAAATTACTTTTGATTTTGATTGTTTTTTGGCTTGCCCGCGTGGATGTCGGAAAATATCCATTGGGAACTTACTACTGGGATTAAAAGTACCCTACGTGTTCAAGGTATAAATGTACGAAGGTTGTGCGCCGAACTTCATCCAAATCCGTTCAGCTAGTTTTGCTCCAATCCGAAACAACTCAATATTCCACAACAGTGATGATACTGCGAAGATCGTTGCACCACCTAGTCTGAGGGCGTCCCACCTAACGTTTACTGATTGTTAGTCTCCACTCATGAACACGTCTACCCCAACGGTCATCGGTTCTACGGCTAATATGGCCGGCCCATTGCCACATCAGCCTGCTTATTCTGTGAGTAATAGGAAAGTTTTTGTAAAGAAGTGGACTGCTATGGCTGATGATGATGATGACACTGACAGCTCTTAAACGAGGTTCAGCACCCTAATTGCGCAACATACAATTAATCTAAATCTGAATCATTTTGAAGTATATTGCTAATCCATTACTTCGTATGTTCGAAAAATGTGTCTGCTGAACAACTTAAACAACGCAATGTAGGTATGTTGTTGAACTGTCAAAATGAAACCTATTACTACTGATAGTGTGTTACGCAATTGGCCCGTAGTTGTGCTGATCGCGATCAGTTTCATTGGTAAAATTGTCACTTAGTATAAAGAGCCCCTTCATCATCATCATCCAGCATTCACAGCCCTCCACTTTACCCACTGCTGTAGTGCGACTCTGTAACCATCTCACCGTGAAAACTTAGGTGAAGTGAGCGTGGAGTGAGCTATCATTCCAACTAATGCTAGGGATTGACACTATTGACAGCTCACTCTAAGCTCACTTCACCTAACTTTTCACGGTGAGATTTTTACAGAATCGATCGGGTGGCCTCTCTTTACTTGTGAAGAGATGCGTCACTTCGAGAATATCATTCATGTAATTAATGAAGAGATGAGGGCCAAGTGCACTTCCCTGAGAAACTCCGAACTTATTTCGTTCAAAAGTAGACTTTAGGGGCTATTGCATAACATAACAATTGCAATGTCTTTCATTTTGACACGTGCACAAGCCCACGAGGAAAGAGGACTTCTAGAAGAATTGGAAAGACGAAAATACATTTTGATTACTTACCGAATGTCAATGACGCCAATACCGTCAGTTATGACAGTGTTATTGTTGACGTTGCAGAGGTAGTAGCTGACGCACTCGCCCTCCTGACCGTCAGGCATCTTGCAAGACAGGTCCTCTTGAGCTCCTGAATGAAGGCTTATATTATTACAACTTACAAGCCGTACGCCCGATGGGGCTTCAGAAAGTTACAAACTTCCAGACCAATGTTCATATAAAAGGTGGAGACGACGATACGACAATAAGTATATTTAATAACGTTCCCAGTCTGCATACGAAAATTTAATCAAATATATACATTCGTTTAGTTACTATAGCTAGTCAAATATAGGCAAAACCCATAGTCATGGGTTTAACAAATCTAAGTAAGTTTGGTTGAAATAATCATTTAATTTCGATCGAAATTTGAGGTGAAATCCGTAACCTCAAAAAGCGTCGAATGTGAAATCTGAAAAAATAGCAATATAAAAACACACAACGGAAAAAAGAATAAACAATACAAAACAAAATTAAGAGAATACCACACAAAAATCACAAAAAAAAATCACAGCAAACGAATGATTAAAGGACGTCGAATGAAGGAATTGTTTTTATTATGAACCATAATAAAGACTTTTTTTTTTTTGTTTTTTTTTTTTGGATGGGAAATCATCAATTGACCCCTCCCGCTCTGGGTGGAGCGGAAGGGAGTGTCAGACTTTTACTGACTAAAACCCACCCGTGTTCCGTCCTTAGCCCTTTCTGTTCCAGGGCAGCGGTTAGTTAACCTTTCGGAAAATCCCGCCGCCTCGGCAGGCTTCGGCCCTGTGGGGCCCCGTCCTCTGCTGACATCTCTTTGAGGCGCGCGTGGAACACAACGCGCCGTCCGGCACGGGCCTGGTCCTGATCAGACGGTGAGCTACCCATTACTCACCGCCCGCAGGCCCGCGCCTACGGTGGCCGGGAGTCGTCACGCGGCTCCCGACGCCCGGAGCGTCTCCCGCGACGGCTGAGGCGTGAGGTTCTCTCCCTCAGCCTCCCCGCCACCTCCTTCGCTAGCATGACTGCTTCGCAGAAGGAGGTGACTGCCTCCCACTCCCTCTCGCCCCGGACCATGGCTTGCACCAGGGCCGGACGCGAGAGGTCGCCGCCGTTGCCGATCGCCTCTACGAGGACACGGCGGGGCTCCGCCCAAGCAGGGCAGACCTCCACCGTATGCTCCACCGTGTCCTCTGGGCGATCCTGGCAGTGGTGACACCCGGGCGTCTCCTCCCGCCTGATGATGTGCAGGAACCTCCCGAAACATCCGTGTCCGGAGAGGACCTGCGTCAGGCGGTACGTGAGAACGCCGTGACGCCTCTCTAGCCACTCCTCAAAGAGGTGTCTTATCGCCACTATCGTGGCGTGCCCTGCGCTGGGTTGCGATAGTCGCGCCTTCCATTCTGCAATGAGATCGCACCGGAGGTCCGTCCGCTCCGCAGCGATTTGCCGCGGGTGCAGAGTTTCCCCCCGGCATAGTGCCTCCGCGCGCCAGTCATGCAGGCGCGCGAGGACTATCGCCTCCAGATCCCATGGCGGCAGTCCGGCAAGGAGGCTTGCCGCCTCGCGCGAGATCGTGCGGTAGCCCCGGATTAGCCTTGTGGCTACCACCTTCTGGGGCGCGTTCAGGTAGTGTGCGGCTCGAAGCCGCAGTGAACGCGCCCACACCGGGGCCCCATATAGGGCCATGGACCGCACGATCCCCGCGTAAAGCCTCCGGCAGGAGGCGTTTGGCCCCCTCAGGTTGGGCAGGAGCCGCTTTAAGGCGGCCCCGGCCCGTTCCAGTTTGGGGGCCAAACGTCGAAAATGTTCGACGAAGTTCCACCGGCTGTCGAGGACGAGACCCAGGTATCTCATCGTTGCCTCGACGCCGATGTGAACCCCTCCTACCATCAGTTGGGAGATCCCGAAGGTGATCCCCCGTACCGGGGCCCATGAAAGGACATGGCCTCGGACTTGTGCATGCCACCTCGAGACCCAACCGCCGGATCCTATCCACGACTATCGCAGCCCCGCGTGTCATCGCGTCGGCCGCCGCCTGATACGACCTCCCCTGCGCCAGGACCAGCGTGTCGTCAGCGTAGCAAACTACGCTGACGCCATCAGGGAGGTCTGCCCGCAGCACCCAGTCGTAACCGATGTCCCACAGGAGCGGCCCCAGAACCGATCCCTGTGGGACACCGCACGACATCTCTCGCCGGTTCCAGTTCCCGTCGCGACCGGGGTAGATGACGGCTCTGTCCGTCAAATACGCCCCGACTACTCGACGGAGGTAGGTCGGCACCCGGTGATACCGGAGTGCCTCCCCAATGCAACTCCAGGGCAGGGTGTTAAACGCGTTGGCGATGTCGAGTGACACCGCCACGACGACCCCGCCCCGGGACACCGCATCCCCCGTCGTGAGGGCTCTAACGCGCATGATGGCGTCCACCGTCGAGCGCCCCTTGCGGAAGCCGAACTGGCTATCCGCAAGGTCCGGCCCCGTCCCCACCAGGTGCCCGACGAGGCGGCCCGCAATCACTCTCTCGAAGAGCTTGCCAACCTCGTCGAGCAGCACAATGGGCCGGTATGCGGACGGAGAGTCCGCAGGGCGCCCTGGCTTCTGAATGAGGACCAGCTTCCCCGTCTTCCAACGCAGTGGAAACTGGCCTCTCTCCATGCATGCGCTTAAGAGCGCCTCCAGTCGAGGCCCGAGAGCCGTCGAGGCCAGGACCCAGGCTTTACCCGGCAAGCCGTCGGGTCCTGGGGCGGTATTTTTGGCCTTCAGCCTGATTACCGCCGCTCCCAGCTCTACCCCGGTCACTTCAGGGGTGTCGTCGTCATCGTCCGTGTGGTCCGCTTCGGACACCGCTATTGGCGGAGCCATAGGCGGGGGAGTATGCTCCCCCCGTGAAGGGAACAGAGCGCTCACCACCTCCTCCACCAGCTGAGGGCGGAGACTCTGCGTCAGCGGGGGGGCCCAGGTGCGGAGTTTATTCCGCACCATTTTGTAAGGGCGCCCCCATGGATCTCTGTTCAGAGTCTCCAGCATCTCCTCGCGGGCCATATCCTTGGCCCGCTGGACTGCCTCTCGGAGGGCATAATTAAAGACTTAAAGAAATAAATGAGACTGAATTCTGTACACAAGGCACCGCACATAAAACAGCGTATATGTGGCACTCTCTCACCGTGAAGTGAAGTGAGCTGTCAATAGTGTCAACCTCAAAGGGATTGACAAAGTCAAAGCATTTATTTCAAATTGAACGTCAAAACACACTATACACACACACAAACGCACACTACATTGACAGCTCAATTCATCTAAGAATTAGCCGGTCTACTCCGTAAAAATCTCACCGTGAAATCTTAGGTGAAGTGAGCTGTGATGGAACGACAGCCTGGCATCAGATGAAACTTCCATCTGATGCTAGGGATTGACACTATTGACAGCTTACTTCAAACACTTCACGTAAGTTTTCACGGTGAGATTTTTACAGAATAGACCGACAGCAGATAAAATGACAGCCCACTTCACCAAAGTTTCCCCCATAATCTGTACTATTCTGTATAGTATTTAGATAAAAAAGAGGGCGATATAGTAAACACTTACGACTGGAGCAACTATACGCGATTCAGCGCCCAGTATACGCGACTCACCGCCGAATATACGCCGTTTAGCGCCGAGTACACGCGACTCACCGCCGAGTATACCCGATGCAGCGCCGAGTATACCCGATTCAGCGTCGAGTATACGCGATTCAGCGCCTAGTATACGCATTCAGCGTCACCGACCCACTGTAGCCGAGTACCCGATTCAACGCCACCACGGACACTCTTTTAGATCATAAAATTGTTACAAAATATTTGATTACATAATCCGTGTTGAAATTAACCATGTGAGAACGATGTAGAAAGACGTGCACGTTAAAAGCATCCGTTATAGAAAACATAAAAATAATTAAAATAAGCCGTGGTAGCTAAGAGATGACCAGTCCCTACTGACGGCGCCCGTTCACGAACATGATGTATGGATCAGCACCATTTAGCTCAACCATTTTGAAGGGAACTTAATGATCCAACACACACGCCACCACCAGCGAGACATTAGAGTGAGCATGACATACTCTCAGCCGCCAGGGCACATTCAAGTCAATGAACCTGGATGAGGCTGGGACGGGAGCGTGGGGAATGGCACTTGAAAAGACAGGCCTATGTACAGCAGTGGTTGAAGTCAAGCTGTGGATGATGATGGTGATAAACTATCCAATTTATGTTTACCTGCGTTTGGCTGGAATGGTGGCACAATGGTCGAAGCCTGAGTTTTGTCCTGAATCGGCTGTGCGGTCGACAACTGATCTTGGTTGCCTCCACTACCAGGTGCAGGGCCGAAGATCTGGCTGAGCACTGAATCCAGGTCCCCATTGCCCTGGCCGTGGGCAGCAGCCACCAGCAGTAGGATGGGTATGATTTTGTACATCTGGAAGAGAAATTAAAATATATATTAATCGATCCATGTTGGAACGGGAATTCGCGACGCTTTTAAAACAAATGAGTTCGTTTTCGAATTGTCGGGTCTTTTTTTAGCGACAGTCGACATGTAACACTATAGCTGGTGTATTCTGTAAAAATATCACCGTGAAAACTTTGGTGAGGTGTGCTGCAGTGCGATTCTGTAACCATCTCACCTTGAAAACTTAGGTGAAGTGAGCGTGGAGTGAGCTGTCATTCCAACTAATGCTAGGGATTGACACTATTGGTAGCTCACCCTAAGCTCACTTCACCTAACTTTTCAAGGCGAGATTTTTACAGAATCGATCGCCTGTCATTCCACCTGATGCTAGGGATTGACACTATTGACTTCACTGATCTCACTTGACCTAAGTTTTCACGGTGACATTTTTACTGAATAGGTACATCGGCAGTTCGTCCATTTTACCTCTGACAGCAGCAACTTTATTAGAATGAGAATAAAAGATCACTGTGAATTGGACAGTGATGTCAGTGATGGCAAAATAACTGAACGGATTGTGCTGAAAGAGTCTTAGTTACACTGCTACAAGGATCTTTTAGCACTCGAATGACGTTGACAGTGGGTGCTGTTGGTAAACATTTGTGCAAATTGTTTCGTAAAATGTATTGAAAAAACAAGATGGCCGCGTTAGTACCGAATATGCGTTAGCGCCAAAAAATCCGTGTAAAAAAACTATACTACGTTCGCGATTTGCTTTCCAAAACATATCTACAAGGATCTTTTAGCACTCGAATGACGTTGACAGTGGGTGCTGTTGGTAAACATTTGTGCAAATTGTTTCGTAAAATGTATTGAAAAAACAAGATGGCCGCGTTAGTACTGAATTGCGTTAGCGCCAAAAAATCCGTGTACACTTACTATACTACGTTCGCGATTTACTTTCCAAAACATATAAATATATATATGTGTTTTTGGAAAACCAACTTTATTGCCAACTCATAAAATTTAGTTTGCGTTTACTTTTTTTTAACCATTTTCGACTATTTCCATAGTACCTACTTATTTCCAAAATTACTAGATTTTGAAAGCAACTTAATAAACCTACAATTGCATAAAGTTGATATTCATTTTATGTGAAAATAACATCAATTGGAATACTACTACTCACATTTAACTTAAAACTTAGGCACGTGTGACCTCTAATAATACTTGTATTAAAGTGAATACTTATAAACTTAACGTAATATTATTAGATAACATAATCATCGGTCGTTGTCGAGGTCACTAGATTTATTTGATGTAAATGTTTGTTATTAATACAACGTTTATTGTCACTGCGGTCTCATCCGAATCAAATTAGGTTGTTGCCATTATTGAAAATTTTATTGGTGAGAACAGGTCACGCCCTTTAGAATCGTCGCTCATGGGTGACGTCTGCACGCACTGCGTCCGGTCCGATTCGGGAAAAAAACGAATCAAAAGTTTTCCGTTATCCGATACGAATCGGATATAGGTATGTTTATATCCGATTCATATCGGATATATATTTATTTATATATAGGTACTTTATTGTACATATAGAAATGTAAAAAACAGTGCCTATATCTATGAGTGTACCTATGTACATCACAAAAAAACATTAAAAAAAAAAATGATCGAGCACTAAAAATATGGGCTAAGAATTCTTTCATTTTAATCACGTCTAAACTGTCTATGGAGTATCTATTAATTTCACAGGACTAAACTAATGTTCATCTTCTGTCCTTTTCTTAATGAAATAGAAAAAAAAGATGCACTGAACTTAAATTTGTATAGTTTGTGAACAAGGGAATCGGCGCCATTTTAACCAATTCAGAATGTTTTATCTCAGCAATGAAGTATACTATGTTAACAATATATAATATCCTTTTTTTTTTTTTTTTTTTTGTGGATGGGAAATCATCAAATGACGCCTCCCGCTCTGGGTGGAGCGGAAGGGAGTGTCAGACTTTTACTGACTAAAACCCACCCGTGTTCCGTCCTTAGCCCTTTCTGTTCCAGGGCAGCGGTTAACCTTTCGGAAAATCCCACCGCCCCGGCAGGCTTCGGCCCTGTGGGGCCCCGTCCTCTGCTGACATCTCTTTGAGGCGCGCGTGGAACACAACGCGCCGTCCGGCACGGGCCTGGTCCTGATCGGACGGTGAGCTACCCATTACTCACCGCCCGCAGGCCCGCGCCTACGGTGGCCGGGAGTCGTCACGCGGCTCCCGACGCCCGGAGCGTCTCCCGCGGCGGCTGAGGCGTGAGGTGTTCTCCCTCAGCCTCCCCGCCACCTCCTTCGCTAGCATGACTGCTTCGCAGAAGGAGGTGACTGCCTCCCATTCTCTCTCGCCCCGGACCATGGCTTGCACCAGGGCCGGGCGCGAGAGGTCGCCGCCGTTGCCGATCGCCTCCACGAGGACACGGCGGGTCTCCGCCCAAGCAGGGCAGACCTCCACCGTGTGCTCCACCGTGTCCTCTGGGCGATCCGGGCAGTGGTGACACCCGGGCGTCTCCTCCCGCCTGATGATGTGCAGGAACCTCCCGAAACATCCGTGTCCGGAGAGGACCTGCGTCAGGCGGTACGTGAGAGCGCCGTGACGCCTCTCTAGCCACTCCTCAAAGAGGGGTCTTATCGCCGCTATCGCGGCGTGCCCTGCGCTGGGTTGCGATAGTCGCGCCTTCCATTCCGCCATGAGATCGCGCCGGAGGTCCGTCCGCTCCGCAGCGATTTGCCGCGGGTGCAGAGTTTCCCCCCGGCGTAGTGCCTCCGCGCGCCAATCGTGCAGGCGCGCAAGCACTATCGCCTCCAGATCCCATGGCGGCAGTCCGGCAAGGAGGCATGCCGCCTCGCGCGAGATCGTGCGGTAGCCCCGGATCAGCCTTACGGCTACCACCTTCTGGGGCGCGTTCAGATAGTGTGCGGCTCGAAGCCGCAGTGAACGCGCCCATACCGGGGCCCCATATAGGGCCATGGACCGCACGACCCCCGCGTAAAGCCTCCGGCAGGAGGCGTTTGGCCCCCTCAGGTTGGGCAGGAGCCGCTTTAAGGCGGCCCCGGCCCGTTCCAGTTTGGGGGCCAAACGTCGGAAATGCTCGACGAAGTTCCACCGGCTGTCGAGGACGAGACCCAGGTATCTCATCGTTGTCTCGACGCCGATGTGAACCCCTCCTACCATCAGTTGGGATCCCGAAGGTGGCCCGTACCGGGGCCCATGAAAGGACATGGCCTCGGACTTGTGCAATGCCACCTCGAGACCCAACTGCCGGATCCTATCCACGACTATCGCAACCCCGCGTGTCATTGCGTCGGCCGCCGCCTGATGCGACCTCCCCTGCGCCAGGACCAGCGTGTCGTCAGCGTAGCAAACTACACTGACGCCATCAGGGAGGTCTGCCCGCAGCACCCAGTCGTAACCGATGTCCCACAGGAGCGGCCCCAGAACCGATCCCTGTGGGACACCGCACGACATCTCTCGCCGGCTCCAGTTCCCGTCGCGACCGGGGTAGATGACGGCTCTATCCGTCAGATACGCCCCGACTATTCGACGGAGGTAGGTCGGCACCCGGTGATACCGAAGTGCCTCCCCAATGCAACTCCAGGGCAGGGTGTTAAACGCGTTGGCGATGTCGAGTGACACCGCCACGACGGCCCCGCCCCGGGACACCGCATCCCCCGTCGTGAGGGCTCTAACGCGCATGATGGCGTCCACCGTCGAGCGCCCCTTGCGGAAGCCAAACTGGCTATCCGCAAGATCCGGCCCTGTCCCCACCAGGTGCCCGACGAGGCATATATAATATCCTTACAAACAAAACTCAAGATCTTTAGTTGCCTTTAGCAATTAGAAACAAGTTTCTAACGAGCTTGGTGATGTCATATTTATCATTAGGCACCCTATTATAACGGTTATGTACCTATTCTTTAGTCGTCATGATAGGATAATATTGTAATGATAAAGTATGCTTACATGGTGTGGTCAAGTTTGAGATGATTAGTGAAAGGTGACTAACAAGAGCTATTTACTGGGCAGATGTGAGTTTAGTTTAGTAAGAATTATATCGGTCGAGTAACACAATCAGCCTAGAATGTTCCCACTGCTGGGAATTAAGTGTAAGTGAAGCTAAGTAACTATTGCCTGCGGTTTCGCTCGCGGGAATGTCCGAAAATATCCCACGGGAACGTACCACCTGGATTTGAAGTAATCTTTGTTTCAATCCGGGTGTGTGTTGTCGAAGTATGTTCTGTCGGACTAATGCTAGTCGAATATATGTTCTGTCGAAGCAATGAGTAGTCGAACTATTGTTTTTCGAAATTGGGACCGTGTCGAAATAATATTAACTGTCGAAATTCAGAATGACACTCTTATAAACGATATGTGTGTCAAATTTGAGACAATTTACACAAAACCATAATGAATTATAAACCTAAACCGTCCTCATGAATGACTCCGTCCATTGGTGAAACTCGTATGAAAATGCGTTCGGTAGTTTTTGACTTTATCGCGTACAGACAGACAGACAGACGTGGCGGGGCGGACTTCCCGTGTAGAATACACGGGAAGTCCCCCCCGCCACGTCTGCAAACAGTCGTCAGTAAACATCTCACCGTGTATACTTAGGTGAAGTGAGCTTTAAGTGAGCTGTCATTCCATCTGATGCTAGGGATTGACACTATTGACAGCTCATTTCACGTAAGTGTCAAAGTGAGATTTTTACAAGAATAGATCGGTGAGTTATAGGCTATGAATGGGTGAAGTAGAGGTAACAAAGGTGCATCAAGAAAGCATTTTCCAAAAGTGAACCCCCGAATCGGTCAAACGAAAGACTAGTTGGCATAAAAAACCCAGATTGAAGATTGCACCTAAATAGGTTGGAGAGATAGCCACGAATAGTGATTTTGCCGAATACCGAATCATGAAAAAAGGCCAATTATCTACTAAAAACGTATTTTTACTTTAATCACATTTTTTATATTTTAGTTGCCAATAAAAAAGTTGTGACTAATGTGGAAACCATTAGCCGAATAGTAAGCAACACTCGGCCGAATATCGAATATTACAAAAAAATTGCCTTAAAGGCCGAATACCGAATATTACAAAAAAAAGTAGCCGATTAGGCCGAATACCGCATATTACAAAAAAAGTAGCTGAAGATTCCGAATACCGAATAGTAGCCTTCGCATCTCTAGTATTTTGTTATCTCTTAATACAGCGGAAAATTTTGCTTTTTATTGTGACGTACCAGCATCCGGGAGTTTTTTTTTTACACGTATACTGATGTGCTAGAATGCTTGATCATTATTGTTTTGGTGAGCGTTTTCCTGGTTCTTATTGGATATGAATGATATGGTAAATATTTAAGCAAGTAAACCAGCATATCAAGCTATAACAATCTGTCAAATTTCTTTAATAGATTTTCAACTTTATTGCTAAAGCATTAGGTTCAAGGTTGATTGGGAAAATTTGACAGTATCGGGTAGCTGGATGTGCTGGCGTCTGTACATTTGTGTTGTATAAACTAATTTGTATTCGTTGGTAATGTTGGCATCACTTGAGAACGGAATTGGTTAATTTTGTTTATAGCACTGTGAACTAAACCCGCACTCATGTCACGCTTTTATGTGACTTAATTAGCCTATTTTTACCCAGAAATGCGTGACTAAGTGCGGGTTTAGGGCACACGAGCTTTAAAACGACACGACACGACGATGATACGATACGTGTGACTTAAGTAAGTCTAGTAATGCACGGTGTTAGCAATTATTAATTTCACGCCGTGCAATAATGAACTAATTACGATACGTGTGACTTACACGTATCGTAATGAACAGACGCCAGCAGGTCAAGCTACCCAAAACTGTCAACTTTTCCCAATCGACCTTGAACCTTAACGCTTTAGCGATAAAGTTGAAAATCTATTAAAGAAATTTGACAGATTGTAGTAGCTTGGTGTGCTGGCGTCTGTACTATTATAGACAGAGAGCTGAGCTGCTGGGGACGGATCCTTCCTAAGATTAGAGAAGGATCCGTCAATGTAGCCCGCGAAATTACAACATTTCTTACGTCTTTTACAAATTGCAGCGCTTTTTCACCTTGTATGTTGATTAAATATTCAATACGCGGCAATTATAATCAAATAATTACCTACTAAATTATAATCATTCACAACATCAATATTAGCTCTAGAAATTATATTCGCTGCAAATGAGACCATTTCATGAAAATATAACGATTAAACATAATTTGCCTACAACGAGGAACACAAATCATAAATGCTAATGATTTTCTAGACTTAAATACATACATATGTATTTAAAGAAACCTTTTTCAACCACAATGAAGTGGTAACTTAAAACTGGATACTACGTCACCGGTGAGTACCTTGATTCAGTACGACACCAGAGTGATGTTCGGCCATGTTTTTATTTTATTTACTAGCGTTTGCACGGTACTTCGTTCGCGTAAAATTTCTTGTTCCTCCGTCCCACCCCGTTGCATTGCGTTGCCCACCCGCTATTACTTCGTTTTCGTTTAGCGTTCTTTCTGTTGGCTCCTAAGGCCCGCAGCGTGATGTTAAGTAAAATAAAAAAAAATATTAAAAAAAACAAGTTTTATTACCTTCAAAAACACTTATCTCAACATTAAGCTTTACAACTAGGGAAACAGAGTAGTTTATTACATTCCTCAAAAATTGGGCTATCTAAAGCCAAAACATGTTTTCATATCAGACTGGTAGTTCCAGATATTAGCGTGTTCAAACAAACAAAAAACAAACAAACTCTTTAGCTTTATTATTACGAGTAGTAAAGATTCTACTATCCTACTTTCCTACTATTCTTATTTCCTACTATAATCCTACTAATATTATAAACGTGAAAGTTTGTATGGATGGATGGATAGATGTTTGTGACTATTTCACGCAAAAACTACTGAACGGATTTTTATGAAATTTGGCACACAGATGGTTTATAACCAGGATTAACATATAGGATACTTTTTATCCCGATATTCCTACGGGATCAAAACTTATGCGGGTAAAACAGCGGGGCATAGCTAGTAATATTATAAATGCGAAAGTTTGTGAGGATGGATGGATAGATGTTTGTTACTCTTTCACGCAAAAACTACTAAAAGGATTTTGATGAAACCTTACAGTAATATAGCTTATACATCAGAATAACACATATGATACTTTTTATCCCGACATTCCCACGGGATCGACACTTATCCGCATAAGTGTCGATCCCGTACATCTGTGAAACCGCGGGGCGCTGCTTAAATATAAGTAGGTACTTATATGAATAAATCGAATAAAAAACATTGGAATTTTCACAAAACAACGGAGATGGTTGAACTTAGTATTTAATACATATTAATTCCAACTCTTTACCTCCTGCAGTGCGATTCTGTAACCATCTCACCGTGAAAACTTAGGTGAAGTGAGCGTGGAGTGAGCTGTCATTCCAAATATTGCTAGGAATTGACAGTACTGACAACTCACATCAAGCTCACTTCACTTGAGTTTACCTACACGGTGAGATTCTTACAGAATCGACCGGCTGTTGTTCCTGCGAAAACTGATCTTGACATTTACACACACAGACGGGCGAATAACGACGCCTTCATTTACGTCGCCTGGTAAGCAAAACCCTAAAAACAATAGAAGATAGAGGAAGTAAGCAACAAGCAGGAAATAAGATAAAAAGAAAACAACTTCCCCGTGGTCACGAGCTAAACGTGCGTCTTGTGGCAGTATAATCAGGCTATAATGTTCCCACTGCTGAGACACAGGCCTCCTCTCTGTGAGAGGGACTGGGCTGTAATCCACCACGCGGGCCCAGTGCGGGTTAGTAAATGTCACACATGTCTTCGAATTTTTGGTTCTAGGGCATGCCGGTTTCCTCACGATGTTTTCCTTCACCGTTTTGAGAGCAGTGGTGATGAAATTATTTACACAAAGTAAAGCGCCTGTCTGGGTTCGAACCACAGAACAGATATAACCGGGTATTATAAGGAATTATCCATAAGGCCTTCTCCAGACACAGCGTTTTACGCGCGTTAGGACACGAGTGCTTACAAACACGCCCGCATCCGCCCGCGTGAACGTGCGGAACCCGCGTGTCCAGATATTCAGGACGCCTTCTAGCGTCGGATTTAGTTTTGCAATTAAGATACAGGGAAATATTGCTTGACCATAATTAATTACACGTTTACAATACAATACAGACTCAATCATTTTCCTGTTAGAGTTGTAAGCGGTGTTTGTAATGTTTAATTATTAGTTTTATATAAGTAAACGACGTGCATTATTGCTAGAATGAACAATATAACGCGATTTGATAGGTATACAGGGTGGAAAAGTACACAGGTGGGAGACATTGACGCACAACTTGTTACCATGGATTCAGTACATGATTCTGAACCCTCGTGCGTTGAAATTTTTCGTCGGTAATTTTTTTTAAACACAGCTGTTCCTACAAAAGTGACCTACGCGGTCAAAATGTATGGAACAGGGTTTTTGACTAAAAATTTGGCCCTTGGCAAGACTGGTTGTCAGACTTTCCGGCTTCCGACGACCCGTAACGACTGTCAAAGATCTACGAATGCTTAACGTGCTTTCCAAGACACGGAGGGTTCTCATTATGTTATGGATGGTCACACATCCGCGAGCTGACCTAGGCAAGCGATTCTTAACCTTGAAGATCGAACCTTAGCCACAAGCCTTCTCCATCTAATGCGGGCTTTACACAGGTGACTATATTCGACAAACGGCGAAACAAGGCTATCTATATGCCAATTCGGCTAGGGCGCAGATGCCTAAAATCACAAGTTCCAAAGTAGAGTAAGATTTCGACTATTGTCGTGCGGCGTCAGGTCGCATGCGGCGTGCGATTAAAATCGACCGTAAAAATGCTTAGTCGCAGGCGCCAGACGCGTAGGTCGACATTTTGATGCAAAAACAACTAGTCACCTGCTATTTTTATCCACCTAAGTAAATGGGGTGGCGATTCGTCTTGTATGGCGATTTGGTCAGCGAATATGGACCTAGTGCAAAATCCTACTAATATTATAAACGCGAAAATTTGTATGCATGGTTTGTTACTCTTTCACGCAAAAACTACTGAACGGATTTGGGTGAAATTTGGCACACAGATAGTTTATAACCAGGGTTAACACATAGGATACTTTTTATACCGATATTCCCACGGGATCGAGACTTATGCGTGTGAAACCGCGGGGCGCTGCAAATCCCCCAGAAACTGGGAAAAAAAAACTTACACAATGGTCATCGAGTCACCTAATGTCGACGGTCATGAATCGTTCGTAGCTCGTTAAAGCGTAATTATATATTCATGAATAATCAAATGGAATTTCCCTAGAGGTTGTTTTTATACTGTGTCCGTTTGTAAACATACTTTTAAGAATAATAAATAGGTGTTATCAACTCTGTTTGACCTTATGAGGTCCTTAGCAGCGAGGTCTAGCGATAGTGGCGCCACGAAGTTATCAAATCGTGATCGGGGTTATTGACACAAACAGTAGCATTGAAAGAAAGAAAGAAAGAAAAAAGCTGCGTTGGCTTCCATTTTGACAGTTCAACGACATTCATTGCGATATTTACGTTGTTGAGCAGATGAATTGCCAAACATATAAAGCAATGGATTAGCAATATCCTTCAATGTCATTCAGATTTTGATTGAAAGTGTGTTACGCTATTGGGGTACGGGTAACCGCAGTGATGGCACATTGGAAACGGCCACGACTGACGTGTTGTAGGTCGTAGTTTTAAACACAGACAGGCACTTTACTTTGTATAAATTAATTCATCACCACTGCTCTCAAAACGGGGAAGGAAAATATCGTGAGGAAATCGGCATGTTTTAGAACCGAAGACACAGACAATACATTTATGTTCGTATAACTCGTCAAAATGTAGGGAAAACCACATTTTCGTTTCGCGATTTCGGGTTTGGTCCCATAGTAAAAGTTGTTCATAATGATGAGTACAATGACCCCCTAGAGTTATGGGATATCAAAAAAAACACGTTGTATTTAAGTTTAATATGAATGTTTTATAACCCTAAACCTTTCGGATTAAATTCTCTAAATATTGATGAAAACCGCATCAAAATCCGTTGTGTACCTCCACAATCCAGTTACTGGGTAATACGATACCCTTTGGTAGGATGTCCCTGTCCTGTGTGTCCCTGTTGTCAGAATTTCAGGCTTCTGACGACCCGTAACGATTGTCAAAGATCCACGAATGACAGCCGGGACTAAACGACTTAACACGAATTATTATAATATCTATAGAATGATTATATAAAGATATAAATTTTTGGAACGTGTATTAAACATCTTATTTAAATTCACATTTTTATTTACATAATTATGTAAATATTTTAAGTCCATAACACGTGATTTACAATACCTATATGTTATCATCTTTGTGATGAGAATGTGGAGACTCAAAAGGAAAGTCAGAGTTTTAAAACAGACGTGTTGACCCCTGAGTTAATTTTAAAGTATTTATTGATCACATTATTTTAGTAATACCTAATTAATTGACGTGTTTTTAATTTAGGTATTTTTGTATTCTGAATATGTAAGCAATATGTGGAATTATTTATATTTGAGACCTTTTATGTTAGTGCCATATTTTAGGCGGAATGTGGATTATATTCCATTCTTGTGGTTTAAATAAGTCTTTGATAACTTTTAGAAAGATAGCTAATCAAAAGGAAATAGTTTGTGGTCTCAGAAGGTTTATTAAAACCGTTACGACCAAGATCAATCTTTACTTTGACTCATAATTTACATTAAATTTAAACTAAATGATTAACTAAATATAAAAAAATCTGAAACTTTTAGGTACTAATTTTTTTAATCATTTTAATTAAGTTAGGATATTCTATTTTTATTTTATTTCTTAATATTGACTTGTTAGGTTTTCATAAATCTTTTGAAACCTTAAGATAGCCAGAGTATTTCATATCGCCCAAGCAAGAACAATTGAAAAAAAAGGGGAAAAAATCTCAAGTTCCAAAGAAATTAAATTTAAAAGAAAATATTTTTTCTTTTTTGAATTATTTAGATTATAAAAATATTAAACTTACATTAATATCAACCCCACACCCCCTAAGTCCTACCAACCACTCCAGTCGTTAGCACCAAACAAAAACAAAAAATCCATAAAAATTGAAACTTACAAACAATTAATGTGAGACCAGTAATCAAATTGATTAACCGATTACTGTTCACAATAATCGTTTAAATTTTTACAGTAATTTTTCTATGTTTTTTCGCATTCTTAAACATTCGCTATTAGTGCTGCTAAGTTGAAGGTTATTTTACAAATTCGATTAGTAATAAACACATGTCGTAGGATTAACCGAAAAAGTTTTAATTTAAAAATCTAAAAATAATGTTATGTCTATGATTCTTGTGGTTTTTTTTTTCTACACAGGATGGCAGGGAAATCGGCGCGCAAACTGTAACCGTGTCTATTATCAAAAAAACAATAATTATGCTCTTTCATAGAAAAGTGCAATACCTACGCTATCAAAATGTATGAAACAGCAATTTTTTTAATCATCACCGACGATATGGGGTCTAAAATCATGTGCTTTTCAAGGTTACAGTTTGCACGTGAATATACCTACCACACTGTAAGAGGCAATCAAGTAGGAGGTAGGTGGTTGGATGACCTACAGAAAATTGCAGGGAAGACCTGGATGAGACTCGCACAGACCAGGGAAGCATGATACAAAACGGAGGAGGCTTGAACTCGGAAGTGGAGGTGGAAGTGGAACAAGGCTGGCAATGATGATGAGGAATCACGCAGACAGCCCACCTGATGGTAAGTGGGTTCACCTCCACCGATACACACATGTAACATAACATCACGCCTGTTTTCCTAGGAGGGTTAGATAGCGGCGTACCTATAGTACTCACACATTTCGACAGTTGTAATAGTGGGTGAGCCTAGTGCCATCAAAGAGAAATTCCTACCAAAAAAACCAATGTGTATAAGAAAGAATGAAAATACGTATATTCGTGGCTGACGCAGAGAAAGGACACAAACCCAAAAAAAAAAATCAATTTGGGGAGAAATATGCGTCACATCCACGCAAAACGGCAATCGCTCAGCATAATCTCGAGAAGTTCCTCAAGGAAGAGTTCTGGCCGAAGGGTGTTGTGTACCGCCGGTTTCGTGGCCGGCTACATGACACCAGTCAGCGAAACACGACGCAGACACTTCGTGGGACTTAGTTAGTTTTTAGTGTAATTATAATGTTGTATGTATTTATAGTATTTTTAAGTTATATTAATATTGTATTGTATGTGTTTTGTGCCTTGATGCCTGAAATAAATGGATAAATAAATAAATAAAATAAATAAATAATGCTAAAGCTCTATACGAGACAGAGCTCCAGCGCTGGTTATCAGCGACAGCCGAACTGGCACTTGACAATGATGATGAGACTTGAATGATGCCCGACCTGGGAATCAGTCCCAGGATCTCATTCAACGAGGTCAGTAGTAGTGCTTGCTACCACTAAAGTAACGAGGCAGTAATAGTATGAGCAGTGATAATATAACATTAAATGATACTGATTTAGCCTTAGCACGTAATCGAATTGGGGTCACCTAGATGATAGTTGCAATGAGGTGACTCTTAATATAGAGGGACAAAGCAAGGTTAAGAAAGACGAAATTTTTATGTGTTTAATCTTCATTTTTCTTTTTGTTACTAAACAAATGAATATAGGTAATGGAGTCGTCGCAGACAAAACTTTTTGCTCAACCTCTACGACTATAATAAAATTGTTGGCACAAAAAACTAATTGCACACAGAATTCGAGGAAGCAAAAAAAAACGTTCTTGCTTGGAAAAAACTCAGTACTGAGCGTTGGGTATATTTTCATTCATATTTATTTATTTAGTACTAGCTTCTGCAACCAGAGGGGCAATTCTCGTAATTTTAATAACGTTCACAGTCAATAAATAAATAAAAAAAACAAAAGGATGTTTACGCGTCGGAGTACTCGTCCGCATCGCTGTCATCCGGAAACGTGGCCAGAAGACTGGTAGCATTGCCACGTTGAATGTCAATGCTAATTCTTTTTAAATTATTTAAATTTAAATTATGGAAATGTTTTAAAGTGTACCACGTGAGCTCGACAAATGGATGTGCGAATAACACTTGTGCGACAAAACTGTACTGCGACTCACGATAGTTCGAATGCAGTACGCTTGTGCGACAAGCAATGCTATTAAGTCTTCGACGTCAGAGGCACCCCGAGGTTCGGTTTGGTTAGGTTCCTTTAAACCCTGCAGACCACACACAGAAATAGTCCGTCTCCTAATTAACTCCGTCGACTAAGTCTTAATAATATGCTTATCGCACAAGCCTGCATTCGCACTATCGTGAGTCGCAGTACAGTTTTGTCGCACAAGTGTTATTCGCACATCCGTTTGTCGATCTCACGTAGTAGGTACACTCAATGTTTTAAGATATTTAGTTAAAGAAATAGGTACCTTTTACGTCTATACATTTTTATTAAGTATTTTAATCACAGTACGAATATCAAGTCTCTTCAGAGGTTGCAGAGATCAACAGCTTATAAAACTGGTATTTCGCTACAAATTCAAGTTTATCAGGCAAAACTAAGCAGTAATCATTTTTGTTATTCATTTACAATAAAATAAGGTAAAATCTTGTCTGAGACTAGCAATTGACGACACGGTTGGCGCCGTGGCTGGGCGATCGACTGCTGCGCTGCGTATCGCGGGTTCGATTCCCGCACGGAACAAATATTTGTATTGTTGTTTGTGAATGTGAGTTTAAATGTTTGTGAACGCACCCACGATACAGGAGTAATTCCTAGTGTGAGGCAACGTTATAAAAAAAAGCCGGCCAAGTGCGAGTCGGACTCGCGCACCGAGGGTTCCGTACAATTTAAAATTATTAAAAATATTTTAATTTTATGATATAACTAAAAATTTACGGTTTTCGCAATTTTTCCTTTATCTGTCCTATACATCATTGCTTTGTACCGAATTTCAAGATTCTGAGTTCACGGGAAGTAGGTACCCTGTAGTAGGACACCACGCGAACGAAGTAGCGCCGGGCAGCTAGAAATAATTTATATATGGCAAAACAACGTTTGCCGGGTCAACTAGTAATTATATAATTTACTAGCTTCTGCCCGCAGCTTCGCCCGCGTGGATGTCGGAAGTTATCCCACGGGAACGTGCTACCAGGATAAAAAGTATGTGCTTCCCCAGGATGGATGAGTTTCGATTAAATCGGACCGCGCGCTAAAATACTTCCATACAAACTTTGAAAAGCCCCAATCCCCTTTTAGGGGGTAGTTTATAAAAACAAAAAATGCCCAATTTCATAATTTTCTTAGATAAGTATTCGTGCCAAGTTTCAACTTTATTAACTCAAGGAATATGATTTTTCATACAAACAAAATCCCCCCCTTTCACCCTCTTAGGGGTGGAATTTCGAAAAACCCTTTCTTAGTGGATACTTACTCTTTACGAAGAATACACCCTCCAAATTTCATGTCTCTAGGACCAGCGGTTTAGGCTGGGCGTTGATGTCTCAGTCAGTCAATCAGTCAGGACTTTGAATTTACAAAATATTGTAAAACATTTTAAAAGAGTAACGTTAATCAGGAAACTCCGCCACTACGGAATCCGGAACAATGCTCTGAATCTTCTTACTTCATACTTGAGTAACAGGATTCAGAGCGTTGTCGTTAATGGAAAAAGATCTCCCGGATCTATAGTAACAATGGGAGTCCCACAGGGCTCAATTCTTGGTCCTTTCTTGTTTCTTATTTATATAAATGACTTGCCGTACCTCATAAAGGATAATCATGATATAGTGTTGTTTGCCGATGACACTTCACTTTTATTTAAACTTAAACGTCAGCAGCTGGTTACTGACGATGTAAATAGCGCGATCTCTAAAGTAGTCCACTGGTTCAATGTTAATAATTTACTTTTAAACGAGAAAAAAACTAAATGCATTAAGTTTACGCTACCTCACGTTAGGCAGGTGAAAACGAATGTGTTGATAAAGGGCGAAGAATTGAATCCTGAAGACAGCACAGTATTCTTGGGCATAACTTTGGATGCTAAGCTTCAGTGGGGTCCACATATAGATAAATTGTCAAAAAAGCTAAGTTCCGCAGCATACGCTGTTAGAAAAATTCGTAATTTAACTGATATAGAGACAGCCCGCTTAGTGTACTTTAGCTATTTTCATAGTGTAATGTCGTACGGTATTCTATTGTGGGGAAATGCCGCCGATATTCAGACTATCTTTGTTTTGCAGAAGCGAGCTGTTCGATCAATTTATAAATTAAGTCCGAGACACTCGCTCAGAGACAAATTTAAAGAGATTAATGTTATGACTGTGCCTTCTCAATATATTTATGAAAATCTTTTATATGCCCATAGAAACATAAAATTGTTTAAAAAATACAGTGATATCCATGATATAAATACTAGGAACAAACACAAATTTGTTGTACCTATAACAAGGCTCAAGAAAATAGGTGGCTCGTTCAGATGCCAATGTATACGCTTTTACAATAAAGTTCCAAGCCCCGTTCAAGATCTAAGCCTTAATAAATTCAAATCATTCATTAAACGTAAGTTGTGCCAGAAAGCCTTTTATACCGTTAAGGATTATATCGAGGACAAAAAGGCTTGGGATTGAGATGCTTCCAATTTTTTACCTATGTAGTGTTCTTATTTTTCTGTTTTGTTGTTGTTTTTCTTTTTTATATACACTTTGACATCAATGAATTCTATATATAAGTACTGTGACATTTGCTTACTTTGTAAAGTATTCTATTATTTTAATTATTGTGAATGTGAAGACTATGTGGGTCACTTTATTTTTATTATATTTTATTTTTCTCTCTGTTCTCTTAGTTTTGTCATGGTCTGGCAGTTTGAGTAATTAATGCGGCCTACCCAAATGTCCTTTCTTTGGTATTGTTCGTCGAATCGTCGAGCTCCTTAAGTTTTGAGTTGAGCTGCACTGATTTCTGACAAATGCGTGCACTGACTGGACAGGTCCTCTCAATCTGTGTGGTTCTTTCCTCAAAAGACCATCTCAGACATCGACCTGCATGGTCTTCATATGATCTGACCAAGATTATGTCTGGACTTTAAAAGAGACTGTGACCTCTGAGTTTGTTTCGGCCTTTCTTCTCAGAGTAGTCAGATAGGAAACGCCGACCTCATCTAGTTTTAAAATATGATTGACGTGTAAAAGTGTTTGTACAAACCTACTTACAAAATAAAATCATTTATCATTTATCATTTATCATTTAACGGTTGAGGTTTTTTAACTATATTTTTGACGTATAAAAGTGCCTTTTAAGTGCCTATTTAAAATAAATGATTTGACTTTGGTCCCGGCCTTCATTCGTGGATCTTTGACAGTTGTTACAGGTCGTCAGTAACCCGATAGTCTGACAACCAGTCTTACCAAGGGGTATCGTATATTACCCAGTAACTGGGTTGTGGAGGTCAGATAGGCAGTCGCATCATATAAAATACTGGTATTCAGCTGAATCCGGTTAGACTGGAAGCCGACCCCAACCTAGTTGGGAAAAGGCTAGGCAGATGGTGAGTTCCAGAGATTGGCACGTTCAAACAAACTCTCCCTCTTACAAAGAGGAGGCCTGTGTCCCAGCAGTGGGAACGTTATAGGCTGTTCATGTATGTTATGTAAACAAACTCTTCAGTTTTATTCTAAGTATACAGGTTTATTATATTTGTACAGCAATCTAATTGTGTAACACACGATTAATCAGAATCTGAAGGATATTGCTAATCCACTGCTTCATATGTTCGAAAAATTTGTCTGCTCAACGACGTAAATAACGCAATGAATGTTGTTCAACTGTCAAAATAAGCCACTACTACTGTTAGTGTATAACGCAACTACCCCGAAGATTATGCTACCCGAAACTGTCAAATTTTCCCAATCAACATTCATGGGCGCGGGCGTAGCCACTAGCCACGGTGGGGCAGGTGGGGTGGGGCGAGACACATTTTTGGATGGAAGATTTCGGGGTGTCAAAATCAAAATCAAAAGTCATTTATTCAAATTAGGCTGAGAGTCAGCACTTTTTGAACGTCAAAATTACAAAAGACCAGTCCCCCAAAAACGCCCGCCCTTCACCACTTCCTAGTTTAGGTGTGGTGTAGGTAGGTGAGCAATAAGAAAGTGTTTTGGATAATTCGAATTATACATACAGATACAGGCTATTAGGGTGTAACCTTTTGTATGAAAAAATTAACCGGGGTAAGACCGCGGGTATACTTTGCTAGTTACATATATTTTAGACTGCTGCCCCACCCTGAGCCCATGGCTGGCTACGCCCATGTCAACAACAACAACTTGACGGCACGGTCGGCGCAGTGGTTAAGCGATTGACTGCTGCGCTGCGTGTCGCGGGTTCGATTCCCGCACGGAACAAATATTTGTATGACCTACAATTAGTTGTTCCGGGTCTGGCTGTTTGTGTATGTGAGTTTATATGTCTGTAAACGCACCCACGACACAGGAGAAATTCCTAGTGTGGGGCAGAGTTTAAAAAAAAAATTAATCTTAATAATTATACTATAGCGATCAATTTGAAGGTCTATTAAAGAAATTTGACAGATTCTAGTAGCTTGATATGCTGGCGTCTGTAGCTTACCAGTAAAACTACGTTTTTAAACAGGTACCCAGGTATTTTTCATAATGTGCAAATTTGGGGGTAGATCTAAGAGAAAAACAAAAGTAAACTGACATTGTCAAAATGAAGTTGGGTTTTGTAAATAGTTTTTTATGTTTCCCTTTTTAGTTGTCGTACCTACCCCACACAAATTCGTATAACACTACTTGCTATGTAAACAATAGTGACAGGAAGTTTTTTAACACTATCAACACACACACACAAGTGGATGAAATCCTTATTATTGGAGCTAACGATAAGTCAAACTTAATCAAATTTATATGAGACCACCGCGCAAGCTTCCTCTACCAAATGAAAAAATAATTAACAAAATCGAACCACATTTGATGAACATACGACCAAAAAAATCACCTCATTTTTGAAGACAATTAAAATCGTCAAAATTTACATAACCCACCTAAAAATATCTGAGACAATTATAATTTAACAAAATGGTGGAAAGTATGTTTTTCTTTATTTTATACGATAACCTTTTGGACCATGGAATCGTGATTATAGTTTATCGCTCGAACGATTTACTAAAACACCCACAAGGTAATGTTTTTCCTTAATACATACACGAGTAGCATTTTTTTACGGAAATCACTAAAGCCAGGTTCATTTTTATCTAAATTATTGTAACTTTATTTATGTAGATTTTAGGTGTTTGACTGTACCTACACTTAAATAAAGTGTTTTTATTTTAAATTAAGTTTCTAGGCAAGTTTATCTATACGTATATACAGACTATAATAAAACTATTCATAGTTTTTAAATTTATATCATTAAAAACCTGTTACCAAGTCTCTGTTTGGGCTAATATCGAAAATGATTGCAAATTCTATAATTTAGACGGTTTTTATGAGTTATTTACGTTAACAAAGCTTTAATAATTAAGTGAACATCACAAATAAAAAAATCACAAATCTTTAGCCAAAATATGGCCAAAAAATAGGTTTTGGCTCAAAAAAATTTTGACCGTTGCCTGGAAAAGACGTCCCGGAAAAAATCAAAACGTCACCTACCTTTGCGTCCACGGACAATGTTCAGCACCAAATGTTGCACTATTAGAACATAATATCGTAAAAATCACTTAAGAGTTCTCGGAAGCCGGTTCTTTGTATTTCTCAGTTTATTTTCCTCGTATGACAAGGTCGTTTGGCGAGCGCTCGGCGCGAACTGGACGCGGATCACCGCAGATGTTTATTATATGTAGCCGCCATTTTAATTTTAATACGTAGGTACATGTCAATAATGGCTGACCATTGTGACGATTGAATCCGTTTTTTTAATGGTTCCGTACCTTTTTTTCTTCCTGTCGCTGGCACAGCTGTGTTTTAAATCTTGGTTTCCCAAAACTTTGCCACTTCCACGGCGTTGTCGGTGGCAGCGCAGAGGTCACTTTGACTGCAAGTTTTGTGACACAGAGGACAGGATAGAAGGTGGAGCATGGCTTGTGACACAGCTCCACAATCACACCCCACAGCCGTTCCGTCAAGGTAACCCCACTTTGGCAGGTTGAACTTACATCTTCCCACTTGTGTCCGGAGACGGTTCAGAGAGAAGTTCCGTACCTATTCGGTGCTAATGGAACCCTATTACTAAAACCCCAATTACACTACATGATATTCAGGGACCCTTTCCCTAAACCGGAATGGTGTAATGAGGAAAAGGGAGAAACAGGACCTGTTCAAAAACATACGCTCACCTAAATATCGTGTTGTGCAGGGGTTTAAGGCTCCGCTCTCCGTCCGTCCGTCTGTCACAAGGCTATATCTTTTGAACCTTAAAAGGTAGACACTTGAAATTTCCAGAGTTTTCTTATTTTCATTTTTCTTCCGGTATTTTTTTTACGAAAGTGTAGCGGTATCTACAACGCCACATGCGAACTACGCGTCATACAGACGTCATGCAAAATCCTGCATCGCGCAAGCAGAGTTTACCGCGCAAATAGCATATTTACAGCAACCCGACCTGCACCCTAATTGCGTAACACACGATCAATCAGAATCGGTTTCATTTTGACAGTTCAACAACATTCATTGCGTTATTTACGTGTTGAGCAGACAAATTTTTCAAACTTATGAAGCAATGGATTAGCAATTTGCTTCAAAATGATCATCCTCCCTTATCTATGGAGGATGACTTTACACCCTGCTCCTCATACCTCTTTAAAAGTATTAAAAAAAAAATAGAGGTAGGTACTTAGTGTTAAATATTGTACGAACTTGGCTGCTTTTTTTTAAATTGGAAATTAATTTATTCGTTGGCGATTTTTCCGAGGAAGATAGAAGTCGGAACATGGCAGAGCTTCATTTAGGGTCACACATGCGGTGGGGTGGGCGCTTGGTAAGACTGGTTGTCAATCTTTCGGGCTTCTAACGACCCATAACGACTGTCAAAGATGAATGAATGAATGATGAATGATGGAGGTGCTTGGTATGTAAAGATAGTCACCTATCCACGGATCAAGCGCAGCTTAACCTGATCGATCGACCCGTGCGGCTATTAGGTATTACTAAATTACTTAGCCACGGACGGCGCCGGCGGCGGGGCAATTTAATAGCTATAAAATTTTGATTGGTTTTATATAAAATTAAAAAAATCTTGAAGAAAAATAGACAAATAACAGCAAAGTAAGTACAGACCAGCACATCAAGCTACTACAATCTGTCAAATTTATTTAATAGATTTTCAACTTAACGCTAAAGTATTAACGTTCAATGTTGATTGGGAAAATTTGACAGTTTCGGGTAGCTTGATGTGCTGCCGTCTGTACCTACATAGTTGCCAAGAATTCTGAAGTTTTTTTTCCTCCAAACCCGATGTTCTTTAACCCGTTGAATGCCGTAATTACACACACAATTAAAAAGCCATTGTGTCTCGCGTGGATCTACGTTCTGGCGATATGAAGGGTTAAGGAAAGTTTTTTAGTATGACGGGTGGATACATTTCCTTATTGGAATTGTTACTAAAAAGAAACCAGAAGAAAGACGAAAATACATTTATTTAGCACAAAATAAAAGACACAATACGCCACATAAGTAAATGAAACCGTATTTTTACAACCGTTCGCATTCATCTCAGCCTCAATCTGTCAAAATTACCTCTAATTTTCCTACATTTTTGACAAGTTTTTGACATTGATTGTCGCTGAGATTGGCGCCGTGGTTAAGCGATTGACTGCTGCGCTGCGTGTCGCGGGCTCGATTCCCGCACGGAACAAATATTTGTATGACCTACAATTAGTTGTTCTAGGTCTGGCTGTTTGTGTGAGTTTATATGTCTGTAAACGCACCCACGACACAGGAGAAATTCATAGTGTGGGGCAACTTAAAAAAAAAAAAAAAAAATTGGGTAACACGATAGGTAACCCCTTAAAAAGACTAGTTGTGAGATTTGGGCTTCTGACTACCCGAAACGACTGTCACAGATGATCTATTAATAACATTTGGGATCAAAGGCTTAAATTCTAATTCCATCACCGTCCTGTCGATGATCGCCAACAGACTGACTGTCCTTACATCCGGCAACGCTGCAGCATACACACAGGATGGCAAAGACATCGACGCGCAAACTGAATCATGGATTCAGCACATGAGTTTAGACCTCATAGCGTCGACATTTTTCGTCCGTTATTAAAAAAAATATTGCTGTTCCATACATTTTGACCGCGTAGGCATTGCACTTTTCTTTGAAACAGAAGATTTTTTTTTTCTGTGCTGAATTCATGGTTACTTCGCGTCAATGTCCCTGCCAGCCTGTATAGTTGTGAGTGTTCGTTTTTGTCTGTGCTTGTATTCCTGTCTTTATCCATAAAAGTATCTACATATTTGTATATAAATATGATTCTTGTTACTTGAATCAAATATTTTTTTTTTACGTGCTTTCCGAGGCACGTAGGGTAAATGTAAATGATGGTCACCCATCCACGTCCCCACGGCATAGCTAACCCTTCAACCCTGTGCGGCTATTATCATTTAACTGCGGGCGTAGTTGGGTTGGTGGTGGTGGTAGGTGTACGTAAAATTATGAAGATTTACCTTTTTTATTTTTATGCAAATATTACCACGTAATCACACCACCTTCGCGTGGTCTACCTCGACGGCGGTGTCTCTGACTCTCCAGGCGTCCAGTGAGTGACAACCTTTGACCACCTTTTTTTTTTTTTTGGATGGGAAATCATCAAATGACCTCTCCCGCTCTGGGCTGAGCGGAAGGGCGTGTCAGACTTTTACTGACTAAAACCCACCCGTGTTCCTTCAGTTGCCTGTGCCAGGGGCCACGGTATCTCTTTCGAACAACCCGCGGCCCTGGCAGGCATCGGCCCTAGCGGACCCCGTCAGTTCGTGCTGACATCTCTTTGAGGCGCGCGTGGAACACAACGTGCCGTCGACCCGGGCCTGGTCCTTACCGGGCGGCGAGCTGCCCATTGCTCGCCGCCCGCAAGCCCGCGCCTACGGTGGCCGGGAGTCGGCTGTTGACTCCCGTCCAGGGCGTCTCCTGCGGCGACTAGGGGCGTTAGGGCGCAGTGATTACCTCTCCCTCACGCGCTCCGCCTCCTCCTTCGCGAGCATTACTGCTTCGCAGAAGGAGGTGACGGCCTCCCATGCACTCTCGCTCCGTACCATGGCCTGGACCAGGGCCGGACGCGAGAGATCGCCGCCGCCGATCGCCGCCACAAGGACACGGCGGTGCTCCGCCCAAGCCGGGCAGACCTCCACCGTATGCTCCAGCGTGTCCTCCGGGCGATCCACACAGTGGTGACACCCTGGCGTTTCCTCCCGCTTTGTCCTGAACAGGAACCTCCCGAAACAACCGTGTCCGGTGAGGACCTGTGTCAGGCGGAAGGTGAGGGCGCTGTGGCGCCTCTCCAGCCACTCCTCTTATCTTACTTATCGCCGCAATTGTGGCGTGCCCATGACCATCTCTTCGGGTGCAATCGTGAGACGCGTCCGGCCCAACATCCGCTACTTGAGTTATGGAGCGCAGCGTGGTGTTTCCAACTCTGTACGTGACGATGGGGTAACATTCGCAGGGCCAACATGGCCAGAAATCGCACAAGACAGGGAGGTTTGGAAGAAACAAGTGGAGGCTTTTGCCCAGCAGACTAACAAAAAAAAAGAAAGACCCCTTTTTTAGGGTTCCGTACCCAAAGGGTAAAAACGGAACCCTATTACTAAGACTTCGCTCTCTGTCCGTCCGTCTGTCTGTCACCAGCCTGTATCTCAAGAACCGCTATAGCTAGACAGTTGAAATTTTCACAAATTATGTATGTCTGTTGCCGCTGTAATAACAAATACTAAAAACAAAATAAAACAAGTACATATTTAAGGGGGGCTCCCATACAACAAACGCGATTTTTTTGCTCGATATCAATAATGGCAACATCATTATTTATTATTAAAGTAAAAATACAACTGTGAATATTTCAAGTGCCTACCACTTGAAATATTCACAAAATACTCAGTTATATTTTTACCCATACAACGACGATGGTTAGGAACCCTTCGTGCGCGAGTCCGACTCGCACTTGGGCGGTTTTTTGAGTTTACTTAGACACCTGACACCTTAGAGGCCTGTGCCTAAGTAAACTCAAAAAAGGAAAGTCCAATTAATGTCTCAGCTAAGGAAGAAGGTGTTGGGATTCTCCGGGCGATGAAAAAGCCACTCGAGCTTACCTACGCGTCATGATTTATCAGAACAGATTGCCCCTCGCACCGTTCAAGGTTTTTCAACTATGTGTCAGCGCAAACTGTGCGACTAGTCGCGTAACAAGACGCAGAGTTGTCATTTTCACGTCTACGTCTTGTAGCAGCGACTAGCTAGACGCAGAGTTGTCGTTTGACCTACGTCTTGTAGCAGCGACTATGTAGACGCAGAGTTGTCGTTTAACCTACATCTTGTAGTAGCGACTAGCTAGAAGGAAATTGCGGACGCTATGTCCACAGCTCTTTTAGACGATACCCCCTTTTGAAGGCTGGTGACTAAGACTTCCTCACAAAGGAGTTTGTTTGAGGATAATTGGTATTTAGGTAAGACCGTTGCCTCATGATGTTATCCTTCCCTGTTAGTCAAGTAATGTCTGATAAGTGATACCTAACATTACTAAAAGGCTCATTTAAAACTTTATTCACGATAAACATACAAGATTCCTTCGAAAAGAAGTTTAAAAGGCTGTGTATTCACTGTGAAACAGAATTCCTCTGGAATATGAGCAACTGCACACCCTGCAGGCTCCTCTACAGTGATCGACCATTGTGGACATAGACTACTATTTTGTACTAGAGGTTGTGGATTTGCGAGGTGTCTATGGGTCGATCTATCTTTTTAATCTTTGTTTTTTTTGTTTCGCTTTTTTTATTTTATTGTTCTATTTTTTATTAATTGTATTGTCTGTATTTTGTTGCACTAAATAAACGTTTTTATCTATCTATCTACAGTCTCCCCAGAGATGTGCTCTACCAGGCGTTGCATAGAGGGGGCTCCGGATTGGTCTTTTGGGAGGTAACGGTGCCCCTTCCTGGTGCAAATGGTGACCACCGGGGTGGTTTTAGTGAGGTAAAAATCCCACACTCCCTGGTTTTATTCCCAAAGACCGGGTGGCTTTTGAAGGTTTCCCCCCGAAAATGCCCGTGACATCACAGCGGGCCCTATCAGAATACCAGCGCTGCGACAGTAATTTTTAGGGTTCCGTACCCAAAGGGTAAAAACGGGACCCTATTACTAAGACTTCGCTGTCTGTCCGTCCGTCTGTCTGTCACCAGGCTGTATCTCAAGAACCGCGATAGCTAGACAGTTGAAATTTTCACAAATTATGTATTTCTGTTGTCACTATAACAACAAATACTAAAAACAAAATAAAATAAATATTGAAGAGGGCTCCCATACAACAAACGCGATTTTTGCCCTTTTTTGCTCGATATCAATATTCTCAACAGGTTAGGCACTTGAAATATTCACAAAATACTCAGTTGTATTTTTACTTTAATAATAAATAATAAAATTATAATTAAATAAATATTAAAGGGGGGCTCCCATACAACAGACGTAATTTTTATAGATAATGGCACGGAAGTCGGAACCCTGCGTGCGCTTGGCCGACTCGCACTTGGCCGGTTTCTTTAAATATCGCAGCATCTTGGCTGAGACGTAGCCTTTTGGCCGCGTATAGTACTTTCTGTTTCATTTTTCTTTGTTACTTTTTTTTATAATTTGTTTTTTTATTTTTGACTGTGTTTAGTTTAGTTTATGATCTTCCTGTACGAGTCGCAATAAATACTTTTTCTATATTTCTTTATCTTTGAAAACAAAAAAAAAGGTTGGGCAAGATTGTTATTGCTCAACGTTGGTTGCCTTGTGAATACACAGCCTTAGAAAGATTGTTGAAGTTGTGCGTTGAATATAAATGTTAGGGAAAAACTTCATCAAATTTTACTCCAAGTTTTCTGTGAAATGGTTGACAGATAAAACTATTATTAATTATATTAAATAGGTACTTGTCTTTATGTATATTTAATGTTCTAACAAATTATAATATACACTAGCAGTGCCCCGCGGTTTCATTCGCATAGGAGGGTGGGAATATCGGTATCATTCGCATACGAGTTGAGCCCGTGGGAATATCGGGATAAAAAGTATCCTATATGTTAATCCTGGTTATAAACCATCTGTGTGCCAAATTTCATCTACTTCTAAAAAATTATATGCGTTAAAAGAATGCGTTGTATTTACATAAATATTTATATATTTTTTATTTACATAGAGCACTGTGTTAACAGCACCGATTTACGTGGTGTAGGTCGTGGGTTCAAGCCCAGTCTTTCTTACTTTGTCTAAATAATTTCACCACCACTGCTCTCTAAACGACGAAGGAAAACATTGTGAGGACACCGGCATGTTCTAGAACCAAATATTCGAAGACATGTGACATCTAACAACTCGCACTGGGCACGCGTGGTGGATTACGGCTCACTCCCTCTCACAGACCCCAGGCCAGGCCTCTCACTCAGGCCTCTCAGAGTCCTGTGTGTGTGAATATTAAATGTCTTACTGACCTATATTATACAAGTATGCTGGGCATCGATGACAAAATGAAGACATTTGATTTTTCTCCATTTTGGCGCTGATAACAACGTGAGCGTCCGTGGAACTAATATTATTGATAGTGAGTTTTACAAAATGCCCATACTCTCATGATGAAAATGTTCTAAATATCTCGTAGTAAAAACAAAATACACAAAAAAGTGTTATTTCACGATATAGACCTAAATAATTTGCAAGAGTGTGTCAATTATAATTCATGAGTGCTTTGAATCGGTACTAAAAACATCTGTATTTAGTTCAGCGTACTTGTATTATTATAAATCAGTGTATAAAATCCAGCGTACTTATAAGCTCAGTGAATCTATTATTTTTCTCATCACAGCGACTCGACACGAGCTGCAAAAAACAAGACATAAAAACTATTTTATTAATTTTAAAACAAACTGTCACTGGCTACCACAACCAATATTGAAGTTTGATAATCGAACAGCTGTTATTTATTTCTGTCAGTGTCAGTACAAGAAGGTCTTTCCTAGCGAAAACTCCTGTTTTCGACGGATATGAAATATCGTGGGCCCCCCTCTCAAAAATAATAAACTAAAGACCTTTGGCTTAAATGCAGTTCCCTTAAAAACGTTGTGAAGATGTATCGGCTACCGCCTTACTTGCAACAGGTAAGTCGGTTCTTATCAGAATACCAGCGCTGCGGTATTTATTTTTTTAAATATCGCAGCATTATGCTGAGATAGGAGCCGTTTTAGTTCGCACAAGTCTTTTTTTTTGTTGTTTTTAATGTATGTACAGACGCCAGCACATCAAGCTACAACAATCTGTCAAATTGCTTTAATAGATTTTCAACTTTATCGCTAAAGGTTAACGTTCAAGGTTGATTGAGAAAATTTGACACTTTCGGGTAGCTTGACCTGCTGGCGTCTGTTCCTTTATTAGTATTAAATGCTCCTTTTTTACTATTTTGTATTTCCTGTGTCTGTCCCAAATCTGGCTTTCTTTCTAAGGTATGAGTTTTAAAACTAAACCAAAAAGTATTGTACCAAAAACTGGCTGAAGAAGAGTTTGGTTTTAAAAAATCTGTCACACATTTTCTTTCAAAGATTACGTACAGCTCCGTGTCAAAGTTTTTGATAATTTTCGTGCATTTTTGTGTTGACGTGGAATGTTTTAAACAATGCTGCCGTTACATTTTCAAAAGTTTATTATCTACTAGCTGCGCCCCGCGGTTTCATCCGCATAATTTTCGATCCCGTGGGAATATCGGGATAAAAAGTGTCCTGAATGTTAATCCTGGTTATAAACCATCTGTGTGGCAAATTTAATCCAAATCCGTTCAGTAGTTTTTGCGTGAAAGTGTAACAAACATCCATCCATCCATCGTCACAAAATTTTGCATTTATAATATTAGTAGGATAAGCATTTGGCGCTCTTTCACATGTTTATTATCTACTTAAGTCGAAACAGGTAAAAGTTCTGAACAATCTATATGGCGCGGCCTGTGACCATCAGTTTTCGGTAGCCGGCATGCCTGAGCTCTCAAAACGGATGACCATTACGCGACAAATAAGCGATGAAGCGAAGGAGAGGCAGAAGATTCACATGGAACGTTTGCAAAATTTAAGTAAGTCATGCTATGTTTTTATTTATGTATGACAACTAGCTGGTCAACCTTATGAGGCTGCCAAACTAGGCTATCCTGTGGATGCCTTAATAAATACTGGCCTCCAAAAAAATTTGCGACTAAACGCTAAGTTTTCGTCGCCTAACCGCGCGTATTGCAGTGGTTGTGGCGTTTAGAAGCAAGTGCTCGCGCATCCGTGCGCGTTATGGACGTAGCTTGGGCAAGGATGAGCAATGCCTTCCCTAGAAACTTCTTCACTAACCCTAGAAAAATCGTCAGTATTGAAAAATTACTTACTGTTTAACTTTTTATTAGAGCCGTACATTTTGACCAAGATGCCAGGTTTGTAGAGTTAAGGATGGCTCTACATTAGATCTGATAATATAATTTTTAACAATAAAAGCGTTACATAAGTCTTGGTAACCTAATTTACATGAACTATTTTTGGTGGGTTTTATTACGAGATATCATTTAAGATCTCTCTTTAGATTGACTGTGGTTGTGCTCCCTCTAGTCAAAACCCTAGCTAGCTAGCTACGCCAATGGTGCGCGTCTCTCGCCCTCTAGCGGCTTCTCCATCAACAGCATGGTTTGCGGGAATCACAGCGTCACAGGCCGTCTTCGCGTCCACTCAAAGCACACGACGGGGCCGAGGTCGTCGGCGACGCCATTCGAAGAAGTCTGTCGCCAGCGGGCGGAGTCGGTCGCGTCTTCGGGTGTTCGAGAACAGTGTCGTGGACCTCAGCCGCAACGAACGTGTGAATACTAAGCAGGGTTAGTCCAACTTGTCTGCTAGTAATTCTACGAGAACCCATTGGACATAAAACATTTAAAAAAAAAATGTGCACAGAGCTCTAAGAATCTTTTGGTGTTTGGATGACGTTGGTTAACCTTTGTGTAAGGCTATACGACGCACTGACAAGTGGATTGCTTAGCACCTAGAGTCTAGCGAGTACCTATGTTTTACAATAAATACATGATTATGATTATTATGAATCACCTTGTGAGTAACGCAGTGAAACGAACACTCTTGAAGACGCATTTAATGAAATACAAACAGTTAACAAAAAAGGAAACTAGGGTTCTACAATACGCAATTTTATCACTAGATAAAATTCCGCTCAACTCACAATACCAGCTTGTGTCAACAGGCTCAAAAGACGCAACATCCTACAATTAGTTAACTTGTAGAGAGCTGCATTACTAATAAGAGAGTTGCTCCTATATGAGGAGTAATTCTTCCCTGTCAGATTTTCCTGCAACTCATCTGCTCATAGTTTTAAAAACTGATTGCAAGATAAACAAATTGACAAAAAAAAGATAAAATTGTTTGTTAGTTTTTTTGAATTTTCGCAACCGGTCGCAATTGCGCTCTTAGCGCTTTCGCTAGAATAGTCGCCTAGCGTGTACATGGAAAGATGTTAATTCACTAGGAAACTAGAAAAACGAACGCTCTAGGCGCTAAGCAAGGGTGGCTTGCTTAGCGCCTTCACTTCGCTACCCGTAAGGTGACTCCCTAGGCGCAAGCCACCCTTGCCTAGCGCCTATAGCGTTCGTTTCACTTTGCTACCCGCAAGGTGACTCCCAGGGCTCTAAGCGCTAAGCATGCAACCCTTGCTTAGCGCCTAGAGCGTTCGTTTCACTTGCTACCCGCAAGGTGACTCCCTAGGCTCTCGGCGCTATGCAAGCCACCCTTGCTTAGCGCCTAGTGTTCGTTTCACTTCGCGAAACAAAAATCTGGTGTTCCCTACATTTTGACGACTTATACGAACATAAATGTAGGGAACAGCTGATTTTTTTTCGCGCTTTCAGGTTTGATCCCATAGTAAAAGTTGTTCATAATGATGAGTATGTACAATGACCCCCTAGAGTTATGGGATATCAAAAAAAAGACCGTTGTACAGCAAATCATCATAAAGATTTTACAATCTGCAGATAACTTTTATCTAAAGAAGAAGCTTTTGAAATAAAAAAAACAAATTAAGTTTTAACGTCTCAAATATTTACAAGCAAACATTTGCTATAGGGGTTTCACAAGGCGCTTTTTTTTCTAACGGTCATGCATTTGATATTCATGACTACATCATCTTTGGCAAATCAAATAAAATAAGTACTTATGATGATTTATTTAAACATAATATATTATGATGGATAGCATGATCTACATTCTCATTGAGTACAAATTGTTTTTTTCTTTTGACCATTAAAATGTTTTCGTAGAATTAACGAGTAGATTTTAGAAGTTGGACTAACCCGCGCTAATCGTGGGATGAGATGCTGGTTTGATTAAGAAAATTATATTGTTCCTATGATTTTATTTTATAATTTCCTATGGTAGCCCGCGAATTTATAATTTTCTTACGTTTTTTGCTATTTGCAGTCAAGCACAATCAACCTATAATGTTCCCACTGCTGGGACACAGGCCTCCTTTCTTCAAGAGGGAATGGGGTATAATCTACCCCGTGGGCCCGTGGGTTTTTTGTTCTAGAATGTGCCGGTTTCCTCACGATGTTTTCCTTCGCCGTTTTGAGAGCAGTGGTGATGAAATTATTTACACGAAGAAAATTTATTTGCGTTCACAGAATTATAATCATTACAATCATAAAACTAACCCTCAAGTTAGAATTAACTGGCCTCAAATGTCATGATTTCATGAAATGATCATTCTATTTGATAAAATTCAAATTGGCTGAATATAATTCTGTAAATACATAGTTGTAACGGTCCTGAATAATATTGTGATCAACATGCCAAAAAAAAATAGTCTTCTAGACTGTATTTCAGCCATGACGGCCAATATTAATGAAAACTAGCCTATGTTCTATGTTACGGGTTTGGTTTCCGCACTTAGTCCTACAAGTGGACCATTGTGCGTGGGCCATGGCGGCCGTCGGTGGTTATTCCAACCAGCCCACCTCCCTCCAGAAGCTTATTAAGTCTCCTGGTCGGTGGAGAACATCTGTGTAAGATCTGGGTGTCCCGAGGGTTTGCGACCTAATCTGGGTGACGCCTGTGCACTCAAAGAGCACATGCGCGACGGTTTCATCAGCCTCCATGCAAGCTCTGCACAGGGGGCTGTCCGTTATGCCTATCGTGTGGAAATGTTTGTTTAGTGAGCAGTGTGAAGACTAGCCTTCGACGTGGGAGATATTATTAGGGTCAATTCACACGTACCACAACCACACCACGTCGCAGCGACAAAATGTGGTCAAGCTGTGGTTACGTGTGAATAGTGTCGCAGCGGCTTTTTGCAGTTGCGTTGTGGTACCGACAAAATGTCGATGTGGTTGCGTTGTCGCTGTCGTTGCGATGTGGTAACCACGTGGTCATGTGCAGTTATACTCCCGGCTTTCGTAGAGGAAACACGGCTTGACTGAACGTAGTCAATGTAGTCATGGAGGAAAGATTGTTATTGCTATCCTTGTTATGGCTTTTATTATATATACCACGCGGCAACTCAGTACAACGCAGAATGAAAGGGGGGAGCGCAGGCGCCAGCTAGGCGCGCGCTGTTGATGACGTCATGTCGTGGCGATGTGGCCGCGTTGCCGCCGCCGGTGGTGGCGTAGCCGTCGCGATGTGGTTGCGATGTCGTCGTATTACACAGGTGGTCGATAACAACGGCAAAATGTGGTACGTGTAAATTGTAATATTCATTTTCAATACAAAATATACGCCCGACCACATGGCGTCGTTGTGGTGTGGTTGTGGTACGTGTGAATTGACCCTTATAGTGCACAAGTGTGCGCAGACGCAGACAGGTGCACTCTCTCCCCCTTACTGTCATAGTCCGCTAAGTCGGCACGCAATCCAACACGAGGGACGAGGCGCTAGGGTATCACACCGCCAACTTCCAAACTGGTCTTATCATACAACAAAATATTGCCCTATAAATTGCCCAAAAAACGTAAGAAAATTTAAACTTCTTGGTCTACTTTAGCACTTAACCTTAATTTATTCATTTATGTCTGTTAGGGGACGGTTCCGGAATTTGCGAGGAGTGTGGGGGCCCATTACACTTACCGCGGGCACCGAAAATTAGAAAACAAAAAGATGTAAAAAAAGTGCCCAGTCGGAACATACCCGACGTTGGTTCTCGAAGTCCAACGAGTATGTAAACCATAATTATTATTTATACATTACCTACTAAATCAGCATAGGGGCTTGTGGCTAAGTAATAACAGCCGCACGGGTCAATCGATCAGGTTAAGCTACGCTTGCCGCGGTTGGTCCGTGGATGGGTGACCATTTTCACATACCAAGACCCCTCCGTGCCTCGGAAAGCACGTTAAGCCGTTGGTCCCGGCTGTCATTCGTGGAACTTTGACAGTCGTTACGGGTCGTCAGTAGCCCGAAAGTCTGACAACCAGTCTTACCAAGGGGTATCGTATTACCCAGTAACTGGGTTGTGGAGGTCAGATAGGCAGTCGCTTCATGTAAAATACTGGTATTCAGCTGCATCCGGTTAGACTGGAAGCCGACCCCAAAATAGTTGGGAAAAGGCTAGGCAGATGATGACATTACATAATCAGCAGTGGACTGCTGTAGGCTGATGATGATGATATTCCCACTGCTGGGACACAGACCTCCTCTCAGTGAGAGGAAGTCAGAGAAATCCACCCCAAGGTGGATACGCGAAACGCATGTCCGAGAATCCACCCTAGGCAGTTGGATAAACGGAGTTTATAGGATTAAGGTGGATTCCTGACAAGCGGTTTCGCGTATCCACCTTAGGGTGGATTTTAAGGGGTGGATAAACTGGACAACCGGCCGCAACTGTCAAAGATCTACGAATGACAGCCGGTACCCAACGGCTTAACGTGCTTTCCGAGGCATGACCGTGGCATCATTTAGCCGCAGCTTATTAATATTGGCGTAATCACATCGCAACTTTGCAAACATTCGAAGCAATGAATTATGAATGCCATCCAAAATGAAAAGGATTCTGAGTGAGTTAACGCAATAAGGGTTCTGCCTGTGTATTGTGTCAAAATCGCATCGTGAAAACTTAGGTGAAGTGAGCGTGGAGTGAGCTGTCAATAGTATCATTCCCAAGCATCTGCTGGAATGACAGCTCACTTCAAATCTCGCTTCGATCATCTAAGTTTTCACGGTGCATTTTTTTACAGAATCGACTGGCTCACTAAATAACGTCACTCAAAAAGGATTGAAGATTTTTATATGGAGCCTGGCATACCTACTTGTCGGACATTTTGATTTTATTTCGGCTGCCGTTTTGAAAAAAAAAACAAAATTTCCGACCGGCAGGTATGCCACGGATCTTCAAAGCCTTTGGTTACCAATTAATGATAATTATTACTTTCCACAGACCCAGATGTGAACGCACCAGTCGTAACCAGCTGTAGCGATCCAAAAATTTAACCATCCGGACAAAAAGATGAAAGGTTTCATGGGACAAAGTCTCCATGGTTTGACAACTGAACCAGAGAAATGAAAACGCTAAATTTTTGTTAAATTGTGTCTTATATTTGAATTTGAGCCACTTATAAAACAGATCGAATTTGTAGCGACATCTATATCGCCACATAGTAACTACGCAAGACATCACTCTAACTATTTACAACCGTTCGATACACTCTCGTGCCGGATCGAACAACAAATCAATGCTATCAAAAGAGTCCTCTTAGGGGTGTTCACAAAACCAAAACCCGAAAATTTCGTCAGTTTAAATCAAATGGACGACTGCCATTCTACGAAGAACTATTTGCTGTAGAGGCTAATTAGTCATTGAAAATGTTTCGATTCGACAATCTGTCGAATGGTTGTAAATAACTTTGGTGGTGTCACACAAACCCTACATAGCGCAGGCAAAGTTTACCGAGAAATTTGCTTTCATACATCAGCCCCACAATTCCAACGGGCAGTGGCCCACGAGACGCAACACCTATCTGGTCGGAGGATCCTCCCTTTTCAATGGAAGAACTGTCCACCCTTCATCTTCTTCCTGTTGCTGGCACGACAGAATTTCAGATCTTGTTGACCTAAAACTTCACCACGTCCACGAAATCGTCGGTGGCAGCGCAGAGATCGCTTTGCATGTTTTGGGACACGAGAGGACACGACAGGAGGTGGAGGTTGCGACAAAGTTCCACCCACACTCTGCTGCCGTTCCATCGAGGTAGCCCCAGGTTGGAGTTACATCTTCCAATGTCCACCCTGTCCCTTCATATTCCAAAAAAATATTCAGGCTAGCGGAACCCCCCTGGGGCCGACGCGTATCAAAGGCTATAAAATTAACATCATACCGTGGGGATAGTCGGATGGGGTAAGGTCATCATGCTGCCAAAAGACATGCTAACAATTGCTGGGCATAGCTCCCAAGCATTGCCGTATGGACCGGTCTTGTTCTGCCTGTAACCAGCGCAATCCCGCGGCCTTCACTACTTCACAATACGAGTTCTCAAGGGGCAGATTTATAGTGGTCGTCTGATTTCAACAGAAAGTTAAAATTGAAAGTTTTTGCGTAAAGTTTAGTTAAGCTAAACTTTCCTAGAAGGGTGGTAGCTGCTATAGATGGGCAATCCACCGGGTTTAAGCCCGATGCTTTGGTAAACTCCCAATAAACATCGAATTTTCTGGGTGTTTATGGGTGCTTATCGGGTGTTTACCAAAGCACCGGGCTTAAACCCGGTGGATTGCCCATTCATCATGCTGCCAAATCACATGCTAACAATTGCCGGGCATAGCTCCCAAGCATTGCCGTATGGACCAGTCTTGTTCTGCCTGTAACCAGCGCAATCCCGCGACCTTCACTACTTCACAATACGAGTTCTCAAGGGGCAGATTTATAGTGGTCGTCTGATTTCAACAGAAAAGTTAAAATTGTTTTGCGTAAAGTTTAGTTAAGCTAAACTTTCCTAGAAGGGTGGTAGCCAGATAGATGGGCAATCCACCGGGTTTAAACCCGATGCTTTGGTAAACACCCAATAAAAATCGAATTTTCTGGGTGTTTATGGGTGCTTATCGGGTGTTTACCAAAGCACCGAGCTTAAACCCGGTGGATTGCCCATCTATAGTAGCCGCACTTAACGGGCTTAGCCTGTAGGCTGTATGCCGTAGGCTGTTATGAAAATGATGACATCGCCAAAGATTTAAATCGTTAGATTCGTTATCGCGTCAAAAGATAGTCGCGTTGGTCCGTTTTGGCACCTCTGCCACACAATGATGCAGTGACTTGACTTGATTCGTCATGGAAACTATATAATAATGTGTGGACTCATGCGCCTTGCCCACGGCGACTTTTTGTAGCGATGCTGTCGCGCGTTTGCATTTGCAACGCGCTACCAACGTGCTACAGCATCGCGACTGTATCGATGCAAACGCGCGACCGTTTCGGACGACATCGGGGATAGAACGGAAGGAAGGTGGCGCGTAAGTGGAGAACCGAGCATCAGAGCAACACGGACAGGTCGACAGAAGCGCGACAGTACCGCGTTTGCATCGCGACTGAGAATTGTGGTGTGGGCGAGGGCAAACAGCTAGCGACCGTATCGCGACAGTATCGATGCGAACGCGCGACAGCATCGCTACTGCTTCGCTAGAAAAAGTCGCCGTTGGCGAGGGGCCTCACTCTTCTCAGTGTGGACACTTTCGCGTGACTAAGTACAGTGAGAGCAAATCTAGCATTTAAACCTTTGGGCAGCGGAGTTTGACTTTGTCAAATACTGATGTAAATGACAGATTTTCATGACGGTCGTTATAATGTGACGGAACCGCTTTCCCAGGAAACTAAAGCTTTAGAGACCAAGGACATAAATTCGGAAAATATCATAAAATAGTGTTCGTATGCCTTTGCCTCAACTACGCTTTTTGCTTTGATTCTCCTTGAATGAGATGTCCTTTTTAAACAAGTACCAGAAGATTAATTCTCGTAGGTAATCAAAAACGTTCAAAATCTAGTCGCAATCAATGTCCAAACACTTATCAAAAATGAAAGGAAACTAGAAGTATTTTTGACAGATTGAGACTGTGATCAGACTGAGAACTTCTTTAAATTACGTGAATTGCCCCTCTGGTGTCAGTCTTCGCCGGATTTCTAATGGCAAATTCGAACCAACTTTAAGCTTCCTTCCCAATCAATCTGCCTGCCTTTGAGTATTTTGGGTCGGCTTCCAGTTTCACCAGATGCAGTTGAATACTTGTATTTTACATGGAGTGACTGCCTATCTCACCGTGACAACCCAGTTACTGGGTAACGCTTTACCCTTTTGTAAGACTGGTTGTCAGACTTTCGAGCTTCTGACTACTCGTAACGACTGTCAAAGATTACGAATGACAGCCGGGACCAACGGCTTAACGTGCTTTCTGGGACACGGAGGGGTCTTGGTATGTAATGGATGGATGATCCACGAACCCGGCATTGTGGAAAACTTAGTTTAAGCTTCAATAGTTCCATGAGGCTGTTCTTATTTCGCCACGAGCATTCCTTCTTACGCTTCTTTGCAACAGCGTCTAAAATCAAAACGCGCACCACGCCACGCTGAGCCGATTTGTACTGTGTAGTCGTTAAATAAGTTGACGTGGCCGTGTTCTAACAGTTTTATACAACTGTCAAAACAAGGACAGTTGTGATTTGAGTATACGGACAGTTAAAGTTGGTACTCAATATTCTTCACAATTAATTTCTCTGACTTTACGAGCGAGCACCAAAGGCTATTAGTTCGAGTAATCTGACAGGTGCTAACTGTCACTTTTTAAAATAATGTGGTCATACTTATTGTATTTCCGACTTTTAAACTTTTTTTTATATCTACCAAAATTTATTTTACACTTAATACATTAAGATCAAACTTACTAGACTATCACTATTTACAATAAATAATATTAATAATATGACCATTTAATTTTTCAAAGTGACATTAGCGCTTGTCAGTTTACTCCAGTGAACTACGAGTTTATGCAGCATTGCAATACTATAACATGCAGTGAAAACTCAGCTTTAAGCCCACTTGTGCCCATCAATTGGTCTAGTCTTTTCTCAACCATGTTTGGGTCGGCTTCCAGTCTAACCGGATGCTGCTGAATTCCAGTATTTTACATGGAGCAACTACCTATCTGACCTCCACAGCACAGTTACTGAGTAATACTTAGTAATATGTACCTCTTGGTAAGACTGGTTGTCAGACTTGGGTTTCCGACTACCCGTATCGACTGTCAAAGATCTACGAATGACAGGCCGGGAGCAACGGCTTAACGTGCTTTCCGAGGCATGAAGCGTTCTCGCTGGATGGTCACCCACACGCCAACCGACCGCAGTAAGCGTAGCTTGACCTTCGATCGACTGCTGCTGTTATTACTTAGCCACCGAGCCATATGCTGCGGCCGATACGACCGTAATATGTATTTAAGACGCTTGCCTTGGCGCCATCTTTTCAAACTTTCCAACATTGCTGCTGCTGTGGCGACATCTACAACACCTCATGCGAACTACGCATCAGAAAGAAAGAAAGAAAGAAAATACATTTACATCACAATTACGTCATACAATATCCTGCATCGCGCAAGCATAGTTCGCCGCGCGATTCAACATCTCAACCGAAAGACGTCCACTGCTTGACATAGGCGTCCCGCAAGCACCTCCACTTCGACCGCTTCTATGCTTCCCACATCCAGCGGATTCCTGCGTCCTTCACTAGGTCATCCGCGCCGACTAGCATAATATAATACAACACCACGACAACACTCGTCGAGGTGCGAAAACGGACCAACGCGTCATGACAGCCTACGGCTTACAACTTACAGGCTAAGGCCGTAAAGTGCAGCTATTATAAATGGGCAATACACCGGGTTTAAGCCGATGCTTTGGTAAACACCCAGTAAACACCGAATTTTCTGGGTGTTTATGGGTGCTTATCGGGTGTTTACCAAAGCATCGGCTTAAACCCGGTGTATTGCCCATTTATAATAGCTGCACTTTACGGCCTTAACCTGATTCAACATCTCAACCGAAAGACGTCCACCTGCTTGACATAGGCGTCCCGCAAGCACCTCCACTTCGACCGCTTCTGTGCTTCCTGCGTCCTTCACTAGGTCATCCGCGCCGACTAGCATAATATAATACAACACCACGACATCAATCATCAGGCAGCACACCAGACACAACACACGTCTGGTAGGAGGATCCTCCGTGATTTATGGAGGATAAAGAACTTTACACCCTGATTCTCATACCTCCAAAAGGTCACAATTATCTTGCTTCGTGAAACAAACTTGCTCAAATTCAAATATAATATACCTTAGGATTAGTCAGTAAATAATATTATGTATTGAAATTGAGTACATAGTAAATTTTTTATGTGATTTTTGGAGGAAAGCTTTGGATTAAGAATAAAAAATATAAGATTAATATCAATGTTTTTTTTTTACAACACAGTAATCAAAATGCTGCCTCGTTGGCCTAACAGTTGAGGTCCTGGGTTCGATTCCTGGGTCGGGAATAACGAAATAGTCTTGAATTTGATGACGACGAAATTAGGTTGGGTTTCAAGTAGGTACAGACCTGCAGCACATCAAGCTTCTACAGTCTGTCAAATTTGTTTCGGTCGTTTTTGAAGTCTGTTTTTTTTTTTACAAAAAAGTTTTTATTTTTCACATAGGTTGTAATTTTTACCAGTAATTTTGGTTTTAAAAACCAAACGTTTTTGATGAAATATACAAATAAAAAAAGTATTTTGCAAGTCGGCTTGTAAATAACGGAGGTAACAAACATAAAAAAATATCGAATTGAGAACCTCCTCCTTTTTTGAAGTCGGTTAAAAAAAAAGCAACCGACTTCCAAAAAATATACACTACAAAGTGAATAATAACTTTAATTTCGGAAGTCGGTGGCAAACAACGAAAATGCGAACCCAACAACACCGGTACGTAGGTTTTTTTTTGTTTATACTGACTGTCCCGCTGCTTGCCAAAGGCGAACGCCTTGGCGCGTTGGAAAAGAGTTCCTGGAAGGACTTGGAGAAGCCCAAGTCCTTCCAGGAAGTCTTCTCCCGCGCTACCTCGAACCAGCCCTCTCGCGGTACGCGTCGAGCCGATCGATGTATTCAGTGAAAATCTCACCGTGAAAACTTTGCGAATGAGCTGTCAACAGTGTCAATCCCTAGCATCAGCCGATTGATTCTGTTAAAATCTCACCGTGAAAAATTAGGTGAAGTGAGCTTAGAGTGAGCTGTCAATAGTGTTAATACCTAGCATTAGTTGGAATGACAGCTCACTCCACGCTCACTTTACCTAAGTTTTCACGGTGAGATGGTTACAGAATCGCACTGCAGGTGGAATGACAGCTCACTTTACCTAAGTTTTCACGGTAAGATTTTAACAGAATCAATCGCCTGGTCATCTCGCCACCGCTTTCAGTATAGTATACTGAACTTTTTTTTTTTTTTTGTTATATGCCGCCCAAAAGCGTCTCCCATATTCAAAATTATATTATTTACGTTGCACGCGTGCACGTCAAGGTTATGATCACTGGGTCAACAAGTTATCTAGACGATAAAATAACGTACTTAATATGAACGCATATTAGGGGAAACTCTTATCAACGACAGATTCTTTTATTTCATGTTTATTAAAAAACCACGTTTTGCATAAATATCACAAGAGCAACAGTAGTCCTTCTACCTCTGTGGAGACAACTTTGAATTTCTAAAGCATAAAATGTGTAGAACGCAGTGTTTTCTGGCGATGGTAGCGCTGTTCCTGGGGTTGACGCACTCGTGGGGTGAGTATACTTGAAGTGTATTTCTTTTCTCATTACTAACGTTATTCCTTACCGTGAGGAAACTGGTCTGACCAGGACTCTAATTGCGTAACACACTGGTGCCGATTCTCTTGTAACAAATGCCTCTAAACTAGACTAAACATCACCAACATTTAGTTTATTACTGTCAAACGACGATTTCCCATTCTGAAATTGACTAAAATCAAAAGTGACACAACGGACTTAACTGCATGTATTTTAGTTTGACAGCACCAAGATGGAACTGAGCTATTAATCTATTGAAAATGGAAATTTTGCTTAAATACTGAATTTGACGTTTTAACCGACTTAAAAAAAGGAGGAGGATTCTCAATTCGACTGTATTTTTTTAATGTTTGTTACCTCCGAACTCCGTTATATAAAAGCTGATTTGCAAAATTCCTTTTTATTTGTAAGGATATACTTTCAGATTGGTCACATAGACATTTCATCACAAACGGTTCAGTAGTTTGGTTTTTAAACCAAAATGACTGGTAAAAATTACAACTTAAAAGTGAAAAATAAAAACGTTTCTGCAAAAAAAAAAACAACCGACTTCCAAAAAAGAAAAAAGTGAAAAATAACTTTAATTTCGGAAGTCGGTGGCAAATATCGAAAATGCGAACCCAACGACACCGACTTCCGAAATTAAAGGGTTTATTCCAGAAATCCCCACCAGTGGGGATTGTTATTTTTTATCCAGAAATCCGCACTTTATCCGTTAAATAATATTTTTCACTTTGTAGTGCCTTTTTTGGAAGTCGGTTGTTTTTTTATTTTTATTTTTCACCAAAAATTTTGATTTATTTTTAATAGCGATTAAAAAGGTGTGGAATTAAATCAGCAGTGCGATTCTGTAACCATCTCACCGTGAAAACTTAGGTGAAATGAGCGTGGAGTGAGCTGTCATTCCAACTAATGCTAGGGATTGACACTATTGACAGCTCACTCTAAGCTCACTTCACCTAACTTTTCACGGTGAGAATTTTACAGAATGGATCGGCTGATGTCATGAACTAAAATTCACACCAACACCTCGACTTCGGGTGCAAAAACAGTAGCTACTGTAGGTACCTTTTTTCTTTTGCTTTACCTCGAAAGTTTAGTTCGGTGTACAAGAGAATCGGCACCAATCTCGCAAATATGACACTACGAGGTTTGGTCTTCTAATGTTTTCTGTTTGCATTGATGTCAGCTATTGATTTATATAGGCTCATGAGTGGCCGCCATTTTGAAAAAAGAATCAAAATGGCGGACAGGTAGTAGGTATGCCACAGATCTTCAAACCCCTTTAGGTTTATATTCAGCCGGTGGGGTAATTGCCTAACACAGTAGCAATGCTTTTCATTATGACAGTTCAACTACATTCATTGCGTTATTTACGTTGTTGAGCAGATACATTTTTCGAACATATGAAGCAATGAATTAGCAATATCCTTGAAAATGTGTCAGATTGAGATTGATAGTGTGTGCTGAAATTAGGGTGCAGCAGTGCGATTCTGTAACCATCTCACCGTGTAAACTTAGGTGAAGTGAGCGTGGAGTGAGCTGCAGTGCGATTCTGTAACCATCTCACCGTGAAAACTTAGATGAAGTGAGCGTGGAGTGAGCTGTCATTCCAAGTAATGCTAGGGATTGACACTATTGACAGCTCACTCTAAGCTCACTTCACCTAACTTTTCACGGTGAGATATTGGCAATTTGGCACTATTGACAGCTAAACTGATCACTTCACCTAACTTTTCACGGTGAGATTTTTACAGAATCGATCGGCTGGTCGTGGTCGTGATCGTGGCCACATCAGTGTGTCGTATTTATATAGCAGTTGTATCACAATTTTTCTTTTGTTTCAGACATCGCCGTATCTGCAGGAGATCGGCTAGAATTTTACACTAATGAAACGAAAACGAAAACCGTACGTTTTTTATCACAGAACCTAACAGCATTAGCTTACGATGAAGTTCACAACATGCTGCTGTACGTCGATAAACAGACCGACAACGACACTATATGTGGTTACAACATATCTTCCGTGGAATACAAATGCTACATCCAGAGAAATGGAAGCAACATTCAGGGACTGGCCTTCGACCCGGTCACAGAAATGCTCTTCTTTACTGACACTAAAGAAAGAACTATTAATTGGATTTCATTTAAACCTGGAGCTGAGAACAATGTTAACGGAAATATTTTATTCAAGATGGCCGCCGGGATCCCCACTGACATTGCTGTGGATAGCTGTAGAGGGTACGTTACCAATAATAGTTTGATCATTTAAAGGGGGTTAATATGTCTTAATATAAATACCTACTGTCGCGCCATTTTAATTTTTTTTTTCTAAATGGCAGTCACGCATTAAACTTATAAATCGATAGCTTACATCAACCCAAACGGAAAACATAACATAATCAGACTTCAATGTTCCCACTGCTGGAACACAGGCCTCCTCTCTTCGAGAGGGAGTGGGCTGTAATCCACCACGCGGGCCCAGTGCGGGTTGGTAGATGTAACGGAAAACATAATAAGACCAAAAAAAGTGTCACATTTCCAAGATATTAACGTTCAAAGGATCACGTTACATCCATAGGTACAGACGCCAGCACATCAAGCTACTAAAATCTGTCAAGTTTCTTTAATAGATTTTCAACTTTATCGTTCAAGCATTAAGGTTCAAGGTTGATTGGGAAAATTTGACAGTTTCGGGTAGCTTGACCTGCTGTCGTCTGCACTATTTGAACTTACCTACATCTTGTTGCATAGATGTTTGATTACTTTAAACTTTCAGAGGGATTATAGCGGGACGCCATTTTGAAAAAATATCAAAATGGCGGACAGTGAGGTATGCCAGAAACCTTCAGAACCCTTTCCACGCAATCTTTTCTACTTCGTGATAAGCAGTTGTGGTTTTTAATTTACAGGCATATTTACTGGATCAACACGAACCTTACGAGGTCTACAATAGAGAGAGCTAGATTTAATGGCTCCAAGAGAAAAATTATCATCAATGCTAAATACAATTGGGACCTACACAGCTTGGCTATCGACCAACAGACTCAACGAATGTACTGGTTTATGCCTCAGGATTTAGTTCACCATCTTTATAGTGCAGATTTAAGAGGAAAAAACTTGGAAAATTCTGTTGGCAACGAATTTTATCCTAGTGATGAAACGTTTGTAACTCACCCAAATAGAATAATTATTTCAAAAGAATTCGTCTTCATGGTGGACTGGTGCTCATCCTGCCGTCCTAGATCCGTATGGAAGTTTCCGAAGCCAATAATAACTGGCGATTTCAGCAGGTTTTGTCAGGTTCATACTGAAAGCGTTGTCGGTATAGTCGCCAAATATAAAATTAGCGAACAAATTCAGGGAGTTCAGTCTTGCAAAGCGCTCACAAGTTTGGTGCCAAATAACTATATCACTGACGACTCAATCCAAATTGCTAGAGAGTATTTTTGTGAAATGAAATGTAATTGTGGCGGCACGTATTGTGAACGCACCTCAGAATCGTCACGTATTGTGCACGCACCTTAGAATACGTGGCGTCACGGATTGTGAACGCACCTTAGAATACGTGGCGTCACCTTATTAGGTTTTTATAAGTATTTATTATTATGTAAGTTAGTCAGGAACGCACCCTTTGTTAAAGGGCAACACGAAGCTACGATCCGATGCGCTACCCATAGTGTTTCTTTAGGTTTAAGTCATTATACCGTGTCCATTAGGTTATAACCGTTTTTTGACAGATGGAACTAGTGATTGCAGAAATACACACTACATTTATTGATACACGTACGGTATTATAATGTCTTTAAGAAGCTATAAATAAGATAATTCAATGAGATAAGGCAGTTTATGTATTTATTTTAACACACATTTTAAAATTAACTTTTACATCTAATCTGGTACGTGTACGTTCTATGACAGCTGTCAAAAAACGGTTAACTTATTGGACAGGGTATAATTAAATTAGTTATACGTCTGTTTTAAATACTGTACCTAACTTTAAACTATAGTACGTGTGTGGCAATTACAATATTATTAACTGCAAGTTAGAGTTGCACCTCCACTCCTCGATCACAACTCCACGTCCACTAAGCGTAAGAGGAGACAAATAGAACACCTTCCACCTACGAGTACCTATATCTCCAAAAAGACTCTATACTCCGGGCGAAGTCGTGGGCAAAAGCAAGTAAATAATAAAAAGTTTTCAAAAAACTCTTTATTCAGACAGAACATAAGTCTTTTTATTTAGACAGCTGTTACTATGTGATCGTGCACCGCTTTCTTGGGTAATCACAACTTTAGTCAGTACGCAGACATCTGTCGGAGCAGCGCTTGAGGCAGTCCGGGTCGTTGCGGCAGTGCGCACGACACGAGGCCTGACACCGTGTGAGAGTCCGCACGTTGGTACGCGAAAGGCGCTCGTCGAACATCACGCTGTGGATGAAAAGGAAATATATTAGGTTGTGAGCAGTGGTGGCACAGTGGCAACTCGCCGCGACTTGTATGTCGTGGGTTCGAACCCAGACAGGCGCTTTACTTTGTGTAAATTATTTCATCACCACTGCTCTCAAAACGGTGAAGGAAAACATCGCGAGGAAACCGGCACGTCCTAGAACCAAAAATTCGAAGATATGTGACATCTACCAACCCGCACTGGGCCCGCGTGGTGGATTACGGCCCACTCCCTCTCACAGAGAGGAGGCCTGTCTCCCAGCAGTGGGAACGTTATAGGCTGATTATGGACGACTTTTTTTACTGTCTAGTATGGACAAAAACAGGGTAGGTATGAAAGGTGAACGGAGTAGAAGCTTATAGCACAGAAATCTCTGTTTTTTTTTTCACAACAAATAAAATAAACAATCCAAAAATAGCTGGCTGATGGCTTCAATCAAAAGATTGAGTCATCATCTGCCTAGCCTTTTCCCAACTATGTTGGGGTCGGCTTCCAGTCTAACCGGATGCAGCTGAATACCAGTATTTTACATGAAGCGACTGCCTATCTGACCTCCACAACCCAGTTACTGGGTAATACGATACCCCTTGGTAAGACTGGTTGTCATCAGACTTTCGGGCTACTGACGACCCGTAACGACTGTCAAAGATCCACGAATGACAGCCGGGACCAACGGCTTAACGTGCTTTCCGAGGCGCGGAGGGGTCTTGGTATGTGAAAATGGTCACCCATCCACGGACCAACCGCGGCAAGCGTAGCTTAACCTGATCGATCGACCCATGCGGCTGTTATTACTTAGCCACAAGCCCCTCAATCAAAAGATTGAGTGTAAAACGAAAAGATATTTTCTCGCTACTAATTCATTGATAATTTCCGAGCGTAGAGTAATAATAATACAAGTAGATTTTTTATATTATTTGTCGGTTTTTTTTTTATTTGAAAACTTTATTTCGAATAAGGGGATTTTTCCATCGCCAGATAACTTTTATTCGAGGAATAAAATTGACGTTTGACAGTTTTTGTATGAAATAACTGGCAACATTTAAAAATTATTCCTCGAATAAAGTTATCAGATGATTGAAAAATCAGACCTAAGTAATAGTATTTATTCATGGGTTAATTTCATTTTAGGTTTTTGAATAAAAACAAAACAGAGGTGTCAGTAAAAAAAATCAGCCGGTATAGTTTTGGAAGGTGTAAAGACTAAAACAACCGGCACCCTAATTGCGTAACACACAATCAATCTCAATCTGAATCATTTAGAAGGATATTGCTAATCCATTGCTTCATATGTTCAAAAAATGTGTCATATTGTGTCTGCTCAACAACGTAAATAAAGCAATGAATGTTGTTGAACTGTCAAAATGAAACCGATTCCAATTGATCGTGTGTTACGCAATTAGGGTTAGAGTTCCATCTCAAGTACTCGGCTGCTCGAATTTCTAATTCCGGAAAGAGAAACTTAACTTTTAATATGCGACATAAATAGGTAGGCCGTATTTTTGAAGTGAAAACTTCTTTAGCGGCGTTGTGCACTTTTGTTGTGATGGGTAAAAAAATTGTAAACTCGCGTCAGGACACGTGGCCTGATCGAAAAATTCGTAAAACGGAGCTCGCGTCAGGACACGTGACCTGATCGAAAATTCGTAAGACGGAGGGAGAGACCGCATTCCAAAATATCAAAAATGCACAACGTTAATATTCAAGTTTTCACTTCTGCCGGCACTCCCGGAGTGCAACCCGTTTTTTTTTTATTGCATGCTTCATTTGATTATCTAGTTTCATGGGACAGTAAATCTGACTATCTATTTGATATCAATTTCAACTTGATACCTCCACGCGTTCCTCACAAAAAGGGTCTTGACAGACAGACGGACAACGAAGTGATCTTATAAAGGTTGATTTTTTCCTTTTCAAGTGCGGAACCCAAGTACAAACGGGCGCGATTCTCTCGCGGCGATTTTTTTCGCGGATTAGATTTTCAAAGCATTCATTAGCGCCGAGAGTTGAAAATCCAACAGTCTGTTTCTTTGACGCGCTGGGATGCGCTCTGTTGGATTCTGAATGCTCGGCTCAACACCTAGAGTTGAAAATCCCGCCGCGATATTTTTTATCCGTGCGCACGTGAACTTATACAGAAACCTAAAAAGTATGTATGGCTAGGGAAGGCGTTAATATTCTGTTACCTGTCTATAAATGGAACTGAAGTGCAAGTAGCAGCATCACAATGCAGCACGGGAGGCGCCACTGCTGCCATTATCGAGCTGTCTTCGCCGACAACGTACGGGATGTGGTCGATGTACACGCTGTCGAAGAGGCACATGCGCTTCATGTATTCTTCGGAGTGGGTGAACATCGTTGGGGGAGTTCCTGAAAGAGGTCAAGTCGGAAAATACCAGAAGGAATTGTTGTACCTATAAAACGTTCAAATTCAAGTTGCGGTTTCATCATTAGTGGCTTCTGTAGAAGACACGCCATATCTCTTATCTCTTTTTTTTTTTTAAATAAAAACGATTCCCCACACTAGGAATTTCTACTGTGTCGTGGGTGCGTTTACAGACATATAAACTCACATACACAAACAGCCAGACCCGGAACAACTAATTGTAGGTCATACAAATATTTGTTCCGTGCGGGAATCGAACCCGCGACACGCAGCGTAGCAGTCAATCGCTTAACCACTGCGCCAACCGTGCCGTCAAATAAAATTAAAAAAAAAAAAAAAAAAAAAAAATTCATTATCATTCTCCTGCCAATTTATTTGCGGTCGGCGCAACAAGTCTTTTTCTTCCATACTTCTCTATTAGCCTTCATCTCGGTAGTCACTCCCCTTTCTAGCCATATCTTCTTTCACACAGTCCATACTACGTGCGAAGTTCGCACACGGGTGGCATAAAGTAAGAAGCGGACTAGAATGAGCGGGACTGCTAGGGTCGGGCAGCGAAGCCGTTCATGTGGTGTTAGCCCAATAGAGGGGCATGCTAGCAAGCCACCCCAGAATGGGGGGAATGGCATAAGGCGGACAGGACGAGATAACTTGTAAAGGAGTCAAGCAGCGACTGCGGTGATAGCGTGTCTATCTAGGCAGGCTATGTCCGCAGCCGTCTCCTTGAGATTCGGCCCATATGACTTGATGTCGGTGGAGCCATGGGAGGTGGAGTCCATACTACGTACGAACTTTGACCGGACTGTCTGAATACGCGCACAGCTGGCATGCCGCCCGTGCGAGATGGAGCGTCAGGAGGCACAGCGAATGCCGAATGCTGAGATTTGGGCAAGAAGAACAAGCCTGAGGAGACGGAGGAGTGGTTTCCGCCGACGACGAATAACAAACGTACCGTATGTGTTTCTTGCCCGCCCAGAAGGGGAGAGTAGCACTAGGGACACACATGGTCAACTTGAAGGGATCAAGAAGCGCCTGCGGACGGTAAAATAAGATGGCCAAGGGAGCTATTATAGGTCCGCAGCCGCCCCACGTTTCGGCCCGTATAACGTATGTATGTTGGAAGGGCCATGGGAAGGTTTTAGAATCCATACTACGTTGAATACACCGGTTCTCGCCCGATCACCGAAGTAAAATCCATTCATCGCCGTTTCTTTGCATCGTAAAGATTCACGACACGACGTCGCAATGTTAGTACTATCAAGTTTAATTGAATGGGACCTTCTGAGAATGGGGCCTTTTGAGAATGAGACATTTTGCTAATTTTTGATGTTTCGCGGATAGGACATTCGTTTTCACGGTGACATTTTGCGAATGGGAAATTCTGCGTCAGATCCGTTGAAATGTCGTCGTCGATTTCGTTGAAATTTGAAGAAAAATTGCCATTTATGTATGGGTGGACGTGTCACGGTGCGACGTCGTATCGTGTGTATCGTAATCATTCACGACACGACGTTGCATCGTGAAAAATGACGATGCAATCCTGCGCCGGTGTCGCATTTAATGTTCAATAGTCAAAGATATTTCGATGCACGTCGTAGGTTTCCACGACACGACATCGCGTCGTATGTTTATTTTTTTGGTCCCGAGCAATGAGTCTTTGTGCGTGATCGTAAAGAATAATTCTTGATAGATGAGGTAGTCGTCAGATGAAGCATAATCAGCCCACAATTTTCCCACAGCTGGGACACCGGCCTCCTCTCTGTGAGAGGTAGGGGGCCGTAATCCACCACGCGGGCCCAGTGCGGGTTGGTAGATGTCACATGTCTTCGAATTTTTGGTTCTAGGCCATGCCGGTTTCCTCACGATGTTTTCCTTCACCGTTTTGAGACTTTGAGAGCGATAAAATATAGCGCCTGTCAGGGTTCGAGCCAACGTTACCTGGGCCATCACCATCACTCTCTTATAAGAAGAAAATTATATAATTGTTTCAACTCACCAACAGCATAATACCTAGTATTACACATATGCTCCTGTATGAGATCAGATCGGTTGTGGAACCACCCGATCAGCCACTGCAGGTCCTCAAACTTGGTGATCTCATCGTTGATGACTTTCCGTGTTAAACGAAGGTATTCCACGTCGGCTTCTATTACGGATTCGTCTTTATCTTCACCGTAACTGCAATATTATAGCTCTCGTCAAAGGGGTTTGAAGATTTTTATATGGAGCCTGCAAACGTGCTGTCGCGCCATTTTGAAAATGGTGGCGACACATGAGACCTATATAAATCAATAGCTGACATCAATGCAAACAGAAAACATAATAAGACTAAGCCCCGTAAAGTGTCACGTTTCCGAGATATTAACTATCAAAGTTGATATGGATGTCACGTGATCAACTTTGATCGTGGCCGCCATTTTGAAAAAAAAAAACAAAATGGCGCAACAGTAGGTATGTCACGGATTTTCAAAGCCCTTGATAAATTCACCTACTTTCGGTACTGCATCTTGAGGACAGCTTCAGACATATGAATCCTGAAGATGACTCCAGGTCTCAAATGTGCTTGGTACAGGTCCTTAGGCATCTCGACATATCCCGACTCCCAATCCTGGAAGCAACGCACTTTGTTAGTTTATTAGCGAACAAGCAGGCTAACCACAAATCCAGGCGCAGACATCCATAGAAAATACTGGTAATCAGCTGCTTCCGGTTAGACTAGAAGCCGACCCCAACATAGGAAGCAGCGGGTTAATTGCGTAACACACTATCAGCATGGGCGTAGCCAGCCATGGGCTCAGGGTGGGGCAGCAGTCTAAAATAATATGTAACTAGCAAACTATACCCGCGGTCTTACCCCGGTTAATTTTTTCATACAAAAAGGTTACACCCTATAGCACACCCTGTATCTGTATGTATAATTCGAATTATACAAAACACTTTCTTATTGCTCACCTACCTACACCACGAAATCTTCCATCCAAAAATATGTCTCTAACTTCAGCCGTTTGGGCTGTGCCAGGCTGGGGCGAGCGCCCCACCCTGCCCCAGCGTGGCTACGCCCATGACTATCAGTAGCAATGGGCTTCATTGTGACAGTTCAACAGCATATACATTGAGTTGTTTAGGTAATTATAATAATTAAAATTATCAATAGAAACTAGTAAGAAAATTGGAATTATCTGGCTATCCTGGCGCTTCGCCCGTATAAATGAGACGCGCTCTCGGCCTATGGCCTGAGAGTTTCGACCCCAAACGGCTCAAAACTGTAGTTACCCATAAGGTTATTTATTTAGATCATGATGAAAAGGTATACTTTACCTTCTGCCCGGGATCGTACACGTCAAAGTGAGGGTTTTTTGGCCCAGACCTGTCCCTGTTTCGCCCCTTGTCTTTCCCGCTTCGGGCTATCGGGACCTCTGTGGTGGTTCCATTCTTCGACTGCAAATGATAAATGAATGAATCAAATAGTTATTATTTAAAAATGTCTTTGACATATCTCGGGACCCTGAGAGGCGTGCTAGGGGTCGAAGTCAACTCGCAGAGGCCCTTTACACAATTCTAAATGATGAAGTGGCACCAACCGACGATTATCCCTGTATGCACCATGCGGGGACAACCTCCGGTTGGTGCAGGACTATTGCAGAACATGGAAACGAAACATACTGGGCTATGGGTTTGGGTGGCTATAGTGGATCGGTCACCTTGAACTATGGAAGGTCTATGTCCCCTGCCTGACCAATGATAATTATAATATTCACAGATGAAATTGCAGGGGGTGACTTGCACACTCAATAATGGGCCCCCGAAAACGGTCGCTAGCACATAGTGTCGTAGCGACAAGGGGGCAACATGTCCTGAGGTGCTAAAGAGGAGTGGAGAGGTATTCCACGGCTATCAGGACAATCCTGGAAGTACGGTCAAGATCCCCTACCAGCATCTTACTGAAATAATTCAAAATAGTTATTGTTATTAAATTAGGCCCAGTAGTTTCGCGGCCCCGACTTCACACGAACTAAAGGGATGGTACATATTTTAGTTCCATCAGTAGTTCGGTGCTTCGTTAGAACTGAACTATAGCAACTGAAAGTTTCAGTAACTCGGTCAACCGGACTAACAACCGAACTACTGCTAGTTTCAGTAGTTCGGTGCTTTGTTAGAACCGAACTATCGCAACTGAAAGTTTCAGTAGTTCGGTCAACCGGACTATCAACCGAACTACTGCTACTAGAACTAACCCTAGTTCAAACCGAGGCAGTCTACTTTGTGTATTTAATTGCTGCACTACTCTATAAACGGTAAAGGAAAACATCGTATACATATATATATATATATATATATACTTGTATCCGGTCGACAGCAATAAGCTCGCCCTCTATAACAATAACTGGCGTAATGCGGGTGTACACCTCTGCGTCACCCTTTGGGTATTACAATCGTGATATTATTGTTATATAAAATACATAGAAAACAACTTAAATGCATTCCTTACGTCATCTTCAGGTGTGCTGGTGGTAGATCGCTGGCGACTACGTCGTTTGCCGCCGCGACCCCGACGTCTCTGCAAATAAGCATTGTACATTGTACACTGTGGTCAACTTTATACAGTGACATAATGTCATTCACATCACACATCAGCCGATCGATTCTGTAAAAAAAATCTCACTGCGAAAAGTTAGGTGATATGATGTCAATAGTATCAATCCCTAGCATAGTTCGAATGACAGCTCACTCCACGCTCACTTCACCTAACTTTTCGCGGTGAGATAGTTACGGAATCGCACTGAGGTCCAGTTGAAAACCAGCGTGAGGCACTAGTTGTCTGGCATTTTTGCTGAACTGGGCCTTTTTGGCGCAGCCGTGAGGCACACTTTCCTGCTAATTACTTACGTCGGACTTTACACGTTTTATATGATTTTTATTTGTTGCCTGGGGGCCTAAAAAGGCCACTTTAAGCAATACCTCTAAAAGCTATTCTTTCCTGAATTCCCAGCAGATCATTAGCAATTCCTCTAATTTTCGTTAAATAGTTACACATAATAGTTTAATCACCTACAATTTATTTCATATCAATCTTAATTGGTGTAAACATTGGTGGATCATTTTACGAATTGCCATACAAAACTGTCAAACAGGTAAATTGCGTGTTAAGAATTGCACACAGATCATATTAGGAATTGTCAGTTCGTGACCATTTTACGATTTTTAATATAATTTCATATTGTTATCCTATTATGATTCTGCCAAAGTGGCCTTTTAGGCCCCCAGATACATACATCAGGGGGCCTAAAAAGGTCACTTTGGCAAATGATATAAAGTCCGATGTATATAAAACTAGCTGCGCCCCGCGGTTTCACCCGCATAAGTTTCGATCCCGTGGGAATGTCGGGATAAAAAGTATCCTATATGTTAATCCTGGTTATAAACTATCTGTGTGCTAAATTTCGTCAAAATCTGTTCAGTAGTTTTTGCGTGAAAGAGTAACAAACATCCATACATCCATACATACAAACTTTCGCATTTATAATATTAGTAGGATAATTCAAGCTGTCGAGAGTCTAGATGATTTACAACTAACTTACTACTTGGTGACCCCCCCCCCCCCCTCCCCAAAATCTTGGGCTGCGACTGCGCCTGTATAGAAGTATACAGCGTGGCGCTTTAATGACGACATCTGTCCAACATCAATTTAACACATGACGGTTTCGCATTTTCGTTTTATAGTCGATCATAGTTTAATTTCATTAAAAATTATTATTTATTTATTTATTTACAATTTTCTAAAATAGCATCTTGGAGCAATCTGCACTTAGAGAGTTGTAGCGCAGGGTTCATTTGCCGGGGTCACGTATCTTAACATCGCGCATCAATGAAATTAAAACTAGTAAAGTGCAAAGAATAGGCGAATCTAAGGAAAGAGAGTCTATTCGAATCTATTCAAATTGCGTAATAATTTATGTTGTTATAATTTTTATGATACCTGGCCACTAGCCCTACGCGTGTGTTAAATGAATGTTGTAGATATAGATATGAGTAACAGGGTTTATGGTTCACTCATCCTCCATAGAAAAGGGAAGTTCCCCCGACCAGACGGGCATCGTGTCTAGTGGGCAACTGCCCGACGATTAATATCGGGACGTTGTACATATGATAGTTGTGTGGTTAACTCTGCTTGCGCGATGCAGGGTTTTGCGTGAAGTACATGATGCGTAGCTCGCATGTAGCGGTGTAGTTGCCTCGAGTCATTCCAGGAGTGTATAGGAAAAAATACTAGTAAAACAATCAAATTCACCACAAAATTTTATTGAACAATCATAATCTCACTCCTCCAGATCTTTAGGCTCAGTAATAGAATCCACAAACACTATAGAGTTGCACTCTGCTGCGTCGCACTGCAGCATAGGCGGCACTTCCACGGGCGTCACGGAGTACTCATCTCCAATCACGTAAGGGTTCCCATCGATCCACAACGCGTCAAACAAGCAGTATATATGCACTTTAATCGTCATATAGCTGATGAATTTGTATATCCGTCCCCCACATTCTCCCAAGTGTTCCTTTATGCTCTTGTCCGTCTTGTACATCAGCAGGAGATTGTGGAACTTCGTTATCTCATCCATCACAACCTTTTTTATCAGATTAGTGTAAATAATATCAGCTTCAATATGCCTTTCGGGGTCCTCATACATTCTCTGCTTTATCCGCAGGATGGCATCTGACATTCTTACTCGAAATATAACTCCTGGGTTCATTTGATCGGGTAAGATCCCAGGCTTCCTTGTCGATGTCGAGAATTCTAGGATCCTGTCTTTTACGGGCTCTGGGTACGTGTAGTGGTGTGGCCGCTCCCGAAGTTGTGGACCGAGCAGTGTGTTAAATTTTCTCACGTTCTGCGGCAAAAAATAGTCTTGTCAGTTCAGGCGTCAAATTATGTGGGTATTTTTCTCTTTTTTTGGGCACTAGCACTCCTTTGTTTTGTGTAAAATGTCACTGAACACTTAAGTTTATCAGATTACGAATAATTTCTGGATGAACATGGCAAAAAATGAGACGTCTTTTCTTAATGCAACCGCGTATTCCGACATGAAACGTTTGAAAGACCAGAATACTCGCGAATCCTTGGGCTAGAATAGAAGAAGATAAAATTGGATACAAGACATAAAAAAATGGCGTCGTTACTGTTAAAATTAACGTCATAATGGTTCAACATAGCTATTCACAACCACTCGATACGCTTCCGTACCATATCGAACATCTATCAATGTTATCGTAAGAAGAAGTCCTCTAAACGCTGTTCACAAGTCCAACACCCGAATTTTTTTTAAATAGACGACCTCCAATTTACCGATAGCTGTTTGTCTGGATATGATTGCCTGTCGGATGGTCTTTGGCCACGAAAACCTAAAAACGGTTTAACATAATGTTCATATAATAATAGTCCCCCAGACTGAATCTCAGCGGTGACTAGCCATCTACGTGGGAGATATGTGTGCGCAAACACAGGTGCACTCACTCTTCCCTCACTCTCATAGTCCGATGGGACGGCAATCCGACACGACCGGAGAGAGATCAGGCGCAGGACCAACGGCTTAACGTGCTTTCCGAAGCACGGGGGTCACACCGCCAACTTCCAAACTCCGGGCTGAGGAATTTCACTTGCCCGACCTGGGAATCGAACTCAGGACCCAATGCTCAGCAGTCGCGCTTACGACCACGAGACCGTTATTGTCCTGATAGTCTTTTGAAAGAACGAGAACAAATAATACATGTGTACTAACCCGAGCCCGTCTCTTGATCCGGTTCTGTTCTGGTGAAGACTCCTGATTATAGTCGTTAACTAACTGATCGAACTTGCTGAAGTCGAACGGAGCCCAGGAGTCGAGACCAGGGTCCCCCTGGAGTTCTGCCGGCTCATTCTGAAAAGATTAATAATGTGTGCCTAATTTCATTAAAAACGTCTTACGGGCCTCTACAAGTTGGTTTCGGCCCCTCGTGCGCCTTCCAAAGGTCCCACCCTAAAGACTCGAGAAATTTCACCACCAATTTGACCAGCGTCAGGCTCCAGGCTTCTCTAACATTTACGTTGAACTGGGCCTATTTGGCGCAACCATGAGGCACACAATGCTCTGTTTTTTTTTTGTGTGTGAATATTGTGTGCCTTACTTAACCTGCTTCATCATCGTCATCATCATTTCAGCCGAAAGACATCCACTGCTGGACATAGGCCTCCCCCAAGCACCTCCACTTCAACCGGTTCCGTGCATCTCGCATCCTACAGGTTCCTGCGGCCTTCACAAGGTCGTCGGTCCACCTTGTGGGAGGCCTTCCAACGCTACGTCTTCCGGTACGCAGTCACCACTCCAGAACCTTTCGACCCCATCGGCCTTCTGTTCTGCGAGCAATGTACCGTGCCCACTGCCACTTAAGTTTGGCAATTCTTCGGGCTATGTCGGTTACCTTGGTTCTCCTGCGGATCTCTTCATTTCTCATTCGATCACGCAGGGAAACTCCAAGCAAAGCCTGCTTCAACCTGCTTATTATAAACTTATTTTCTTTGTTTCTTTCAGTGTGGCCAGACCTGAAAAATAACCTACCTTCGCATGTGGTGCTTTCTTGGTCATCAGGTTGACGGGCTGATCGTAAATGTCATCTTGTCTCTGTAAATTTACCAAGATGAATAAATAATTTAAATCTTTCGTCAAATGTCAAAAAGTATGATGATGAATGTCCCCTTTGTTCATAAACGTTTTTTGTGTTTAAACGTCACTTAACTTTAAACATCGTTTATAAATAAACCCCTATAAGATTGCTTAATTTTACTGGTTAGTTGATTCGGGGGACTGTCTTAGGTAATTTCGACGTTCAAAAAGAGCTGATTCTCAGCCTAATTTCATTAAAGGAGTTTCATTTTGATTTTCAGTCACAACAACTACAATGCATCAAGCACCTGTGGCGGCATCTACATCGCGTCATGCGAATTACGCACCACACTGACGTCAAGCAAAATCCTGCATCGCGCAAGCAGAGTTTACAGCGCAACTAGAATATACAACGTCCCGACATTAATCCCTTGGCAGATCCACCAGACACGACACCCGTCTAGTCGGAGGATCCTCCCTTTTCTATGGAGGATGAGTGAACTTTACACCCTGTTCCTCACATCTCTATAGATCTTTTGTCGCTCGAATGTCGTTGACAGTAAACATTTGCGAGATTGTTTTATGAAATGTATTGAAAAAATCAACCAAGTCCATGTCAGACCACGGCAATAAAAAGTTAGTTTTGACGAATTTATCCCAAGATCAAAGTAACTTTATAGTTGAACATGTTGTAGGTACTGAATTCATGACGGTTTGCGCGTCGATGTTGCCAGCATGTACAGTTTGGACTCTTAGACAAAGTTTGAGGGCAAAATTCACAGATCGAACTTTGACCTTACAAAGTTAGCGTTTCATACGAATATGATCCTTTATTCCTATGAATGGAATAAAAGTTACATACTAATAAGAACCTTATTAATTTACCAAGAAAGTTGATATTCGTATGAAACATTTTGAAACAAAGTAAAGTCAGTGTGGTCTATGAATTTTGCCCCGAGTTAGAGGGAAGTTGTGCTTACATTTGGGTATTCAAACGTCAGACTGGCATGCGGGTCAGAGGTCACCCATGTAAGGAAGCAGGTGATCTGAAAATGTTATTTATCTTTTATTAATAAAATCTGAAACTTTATAGGGTTTTAATTTTTTTTGCACGGGACCCTAATACTTTTTCTAAAATAAAAGTAGTTGTCTTGTCCGATCTCTGGCCAAGTTGGCCCTGCAAATGTTATTATTTTTGATACCGCGATGCGCCTTTACATACACACTGCGAAAGTTTCAAGTGTCTACTTATTACGGTTCAAAAGATACAGTCCTGTGACAGACAGACGGACAGCGGACCTTAGAAATAGGGTCCTATTGGCACCCTTTTGGATACGGAACCCTTAAAACTAAGCCAAAATTCTTACCAGAAAAAACTGCAGGTGCCCCAGCATTTTTCTCCAAGAAAACCTGTCGGTTCACCCGTTGCAGAGCAACTGAAGACTCTCTCAGTAAGAGAACAAATCAATAGGATTATTATATTTTGTTTTAAAACGTAGTACAAATTGATCGTTAGTGCAATTATTTTAAAACTTTATGGTTTTGTGCTAATTGACTTCTACGCTTCGAGGTACTATAGTGGCCCAATGGTAACGGCCGCGACTTACGAATTTGTAAGTCGTAGGTTCGAAACCAGACAGGAACTTTACTTTGTGTAAATTATTTCATCATCACTGCTCTCAAAACGGTGAAGGAAAACATTGTGAGGAAACCGGCATGTCCTAGAACCAAAAATTCGAAGACATGTGACATCTACCAACCCGACTGGGCCCGCGTGGTGGACTACAGCCTACTCCCTCTCAGAGGAGGCCTGTGTCCCAGCAGTGGGAACATTATAGGTGGTGATTATGGATATTATGATATTTGGACTTTAAAAGAGACTGTGATTTCTGAGTTTGCTTCAGCCTTTTTTTTCTCGCAACCTACTCAGATTTCTGGTATTTTTTGTGAGGTTGTGCTTTGTCAAGATCCAAGAAACCATCGCATTTAATTTAATATAGTTATTAATACTTCCAGGGTTAACATTTTATGTAATACTAGTTGATCGTTAACCAGCACGCTATGTGACGGAGTGGGTTGGGGAAGAAGAAATTTCACGCGGTTGAAGTCGCAGGCAGAAGCTAGTCTTTAGATATAAAAGACAAGACTGTAGCGGTATCTACAACGCCACATGCGAACTACGCGTCATACTGACGTCACACAAAATCCTGCATCTCGCAAGCAGAGTTTACCGCGCAACTAGCATAAATATACAATGGCCCGCTAAGAATCATCAGACAGTTGTGGCGAGAAAGTGCTTCCTTACCCAAACAATTCGTCCTACCCGCTGAAGACCTCCCACCTGGACATGAGTTACCTTGGTAAAACTGGAAGTCTTTAAAAGTCTCCGGACCCAGGTTGACTGAAGCAAGGAAAACCTGTTCAGGTGGAGATACATTGACGACTCCGCCTTGGAGTGTAAATGTGGTGCTGTTCCACAAGCGATGGGACACTTAATATCGTGTCCTGCGTGTCCTGTCAGCTGCACGTTACAGGAACTGATGGACGCTGGTGATGGCGCCAAACAAGTGGCCAATTCTGGGCCGAGTGCATTTAGATTGCTATCGACACGCTAAGATCTGGCAGTTGCCCGCCAGACACGGCACCCATCTGGTCGAAGGATCCTCCCTTTACCACAGATTACTAAATAGTTACTACGTAACTGTTCAATTTGCTCGTTTTGGGATAAAATAAAAGTGGACTGTATAAATATAGGCTTGCTGTATTGCCGATTAAATTACAATATTACAACTGTCCCGGACAAACAGAGCGTTATGGCGTTTTAGAGTGTCGTCCGTCACGGTGGTCTCCGAGGAAGCGAGTGGACGCCGACGGCGACGACGCGTAGGTCGGTCACGTCGCCTGCGCGTGCCGGCTGCGTTTATGTTGAGTGCAATTCCCAACTTATCAGATACATTCACTCAGTAGAAAATTTCCAATACCTACTGCTATAATAGCCTACTCCGTCGCGTCAGCAACCGCTGCATGCTAAAATGTGCCTAAATGCTCAAACGTACAGTTGTGATTGCTTCGCACCGCGCGATCCCACAGCACTGAATTTGGTCCGCAAACGGCCCGAGACCGCTCGGCCGGGCGGTAGGTTATTATAGCGCGCAAGTACATAGAGTGACGGAGGCCTGCCTTTACTATAGATGATGAGTGAACTTCACGCCCCGTTCCTCATATCTCTATAAGACTACCTACTTGGTGAGGAAAATTATTAAAACAAAAAATTAATACAGACATAACATATAATTTATATATTTTAAACTAATTTTATAATAACTAAACAGTCACGATACATTTTGTACATAATACCGTATTTATTGTGTTTACATTCACGGTGTAAAATCCACTTACGACTACATAATTAAAGTGACATTGCAAAATAAACTTTATTACAGTGACATAAAGTGCAAAGTTAGAGAAACAGATTGTGGCATCAAACGGCTTATCAGGCATTTTTGTTTGCACTTTACGTACCTTGTAATAAGGTTTATTATTCAATGTCATCAGGAAATCTGCAATTGCGTTCCTTTTTGGTCTGTGCAAAACCATAGCCACAATAAATATCTTACCATAGACACAAAAGGCTACCTCAAATAGTTGTCAAAAAAATCCCATTGGACTGAAATTAAGTATACCTTGTCGGTTGTCATGGTTTGGGCATGTGATGCGGAAGACTGAGGAAAAATGTCGTGAGGAAAGTTTTGAGTATGAATGTAGATGGCTTTAAGAGTAGGGGAAGACCAAAGAAACGATGGATGGACTGTGTGAATGATGATATGGTTAGAAAGGGGGTGACTGTCGAGATGACGACTCATAGAGAAGTCATCTGCCCAGCCTTTTCCCAACGATGTTGGGGTCGGCTGCCAGTCTAACCGGATGCAGCTGAATATATGGAGCGACTGCCTATCTGACCCCCACAACTATCTACCAAAAAAATAAATAGAATTTGGTTGAAATTTTCTGCTAGATAAGTTAATCGCTGGAGCTATGGAAGGAGATTGCCAGTCGCTCAGCAATGGAACAGTAACGGCAAAAAAGAAGTTAATCGTTTTTTTTAGAATGCACGCACGCGACGCACAACCATGGATTCAGAATTACTGAATCCATGGTTGTGCGTCGATGTCCCTGCCATCATGTATGTATAATCAGCTGTTTAAATAAATAAATAATAAATAAATATCCCTGGACATTTCACACAGCACCATTTGTCCCAAGCTAAGCAACCTAATGCTTGTGTTATGGTAACAAGATGGCTGATAAACTACTTATATACAATTTTTTTTTTTTTTGTAAATACATACATATTATAGATAGAAAAACACCCAGACTCGGAACAAATACATGTAGGTCATACAAATATTTGTTCCGTGCGGGAATCGAACCCACGACACGCAGCGCAGCAGCCAATCGCTTAACCACTGCGCCAACCGTGCCGTCCTTCATGTTTGATCGCCTATTCTAAGACCATCCTATCTCCGGCCAGTTGATAGGAGTCGCGTCATGTTCAGCAGTGGACATGAAGGGGCAATGTATCCGATATTGGGCAATGGTTTAATATCGGACACGACACGTCCGACTGCTTCATACGTGTTTTTATAAAAGTGTCAGGGCAGCTTCGGTGGCAGACGCAAACTGAAACCATGAATTCAGCACATGATTCTAAACCCCCGAGCGTAAAATATTAAAGTTGCTTACCAAAAAAAATAAGAGGGGCACGTGACTAAATAATAACAGCCGCACAGGTCGAACGATCAGGTTAAGCAACGCTTGCCGCGGTTGATCTGTGGATGGGTGACCATCATTACATACCGAGACCCCTCCGTGCCTCGGAAAGCACGTTAACCCGTTAGTCCCGGCTGTCATTCGTGTATCTTTGACAGTCGTTACGGGTCTTCAGAAGCCCGAAGGTCTGACAACCAGTCTTACCAAGGCAAGGGGTATCGTATCACCCAGTACAGGGTTGTGGAGGTCAGATAGGCAGTCACTCCATGTAAAATACTGGTATTCAACTGCAACCCGCTGGACTGGAAGCCGACCCCAACATAGTTGGGAAAAGGCTAGATGACTGACGCAAAAAAAAATCTGATGTTTCATGGAAAAGTGCAATAACTGGAGCGGTATCTACAACGCCACATGCGAACAACGCGTCATACTAACGTCACTCAAAAATCCTGCATCTCGCAAGCAGAGTTTACCGCGCAACTAGCATAGATACAAACTTCCCGACATCAGTCGTTGGGCAGTTGCCCGCCAGACACAACACCCGTCTGGTCGGAGGATCCTCCCTTTTCTATGGAGGATGAGTGAACTTTACACCCTGTTCCTCACGCCTCTATACTGGTGACCCCTACGCGGTCAAAATATATGGAACAGCAATTTTTTTTTAATAACCGACGAAAAATTTTCAATGCAAGGGGGTTTAGAATTATGTACAGACGCCAGCAGGTCAAGCTACCCGAAACTGTCAAATTTTCCCAATCAACCTTGAACCTTAATGCTTTAGCGATAAAGTTGAAAATCTATTAGAGAAATTTGACAGATTGTAGTAGCTTGATGTGCTGGTGTCTGTACTAAATCCATGGTAGCAGGACGCGCGTCGATGTCCCCGACACCCTGTATATACAGAGTGGCGATTATGTTATCACATTAAATAACAGCGGTCATTACAAGTTGTTAAAATTCTGTTAAAATAATAAAATTAAAATTTTACTAAAAATAGAGAAAAAAAAACAAATAAAATAATTAGCGTAAAAATTGTCATAAAATAAACCATCCTTGATAATAAGTCACTAGACACGCGTGAGGCAATGGTATCAAGAATTCAACACAAACTTTATGTTATTGTTACTAAGTAAACACAAATTAAGTTTAATGTTGTTAGGTAAATACTGAAACGAAAAAAAGGTCCCACGACTAAAATGTTAATTGATATTAATTCTTTTAATTGTATGTGTATGTTTAATATACGTTATGTAGAATACGTGGTTTCAATTCATGTGATAACCTAATCGCCACCCTGTATATATTTTAGAGAAAACACATGAATACGTTCGTATGGAATGAACGCCAACGACCACGTGCCTGTCGACCTGCGGCTCGACGCACGCGCCGCTGAAAATCGTACAGTCACCAAAAGAAATGAGTAACCAGGGGGTCTACTCCGAAGTAGTATCACGCTGAATGTTCGGCCGTTTCCTGCTACGAAGTTACAATTTGGTTCGGTCGGTCCCGATCCTACACTCCTACACTCTTTCGAATATTGACTATGGTCCCGACCCAACTGAGCCAATCCGAACTTTTTTCGCATTTTTCAATAATATTCGGTTCGGCCATGTGTCGGTCCGATCCGAACATTCGCACTTTGCACTTCGGAGTAGACCCCTGGTTACTTATCTCCTTTGGTGACAGTTCATAAGCGTCCTCTACTCGGAACTAATGTGACAGGTGTCTTCTCCATCGCTATAATTTCTTCACCGCACCATCTTTAGCATAGTATTCTCCAATAGCGTCTTGTTTGCTGGTGTCCAGGTACTCTCCAATGACCAGATTTATCTTCTGCCTGCCAGGCCTTTGAGGGGGGGTGACGATGTCATGCTGACGGAGAAGGTGCTTCTTCCAGTAACATCGGCGGGTGAAGCAGGCGTGGCATACGTCACATTCGAACCTGGAAAAAGTGCGAAGTCTAATTAGATTATTGTTAACAATTGCTGTTAAATCAAACTCAAACTCTAGCCCCCTTATTACAAAACAAGGTTTTTCTTTCGATCAGGTTTAAACCACGGGGCCAGTTATTGAATTAAAAACCTAACTGTTATAGAAATCTAGTTCTTTATACAAAACTGACAGCTTAGTTCGGTGCTAAGTTGTCATTTTAGTATTAAGAACTTTGCCTAAATCGAAATAAAGTTCGAAATACAAATACTGTTTCAAAGGTTTAGCCTAGAACTAAAGTTAGATTTCGTTTTGTAATAAGACGGAAAGCATTTATTTCAATTAAACCATATATATACAGGCACTTTTGAACTGACAAGAAGTCGGTCAGTCAAAAAATATGAAGCTATATTCAAATTTTATTTATGATTCAAATTGACGTTATTTCAAGTTAAACAAATATCAACTTTATTTTAATGCAAATTAAGTTGATTTTAGAGTGACTAGCACTATTGAAAACGTTATAAAAATGTTTGAAGTTGTAACGTAAACTGAACTTTATTGCGTAGGAATTAAAGTAATTTTTCCATAAACTCATATTCGTTAACATTTTTGGCGAATATGTCGCAAATCAGATTAGTTACCCTGTCCAACTCAAAGCATTTATTCCATTTAAAATTTCGTCGAGAGAACGAGTGATCGGCAGAGAACCAAAGTAGTCGACATAGCTCACAGAATAAGCAAGCTGAAGTAGCAATGGGCCGGCCATATTAGCCGTAGAACCGATGACTGTTGGGGTAGACGTGTTCTTGAGTGGAGACCGCGAATCGACAAACGTAAGGTAGACGCCCTCAGGCTAGGTGGAGCGACGATCTCGGCAGGGTGGCTGGTAGCAGCTGGATGAGAGTTGCCGAAAATCGGGTTGAATGGCGTGCAATAGGAGATGCCTATGTCCAGTAGTGGACTGCTGATGATGATCATTTTGACGGCAGACGGCACGGTTGGCGCAGTGGTTAAGCCATTGACTGCTGCGCTGCATGTCACGGGTTCGATTCCCGCAAGGAACCAATATTTCATGACCTACAAGTAGTTGTTCCGGGTCTGGCGGTTTGTGTATGTGTCACGATACAGGAGAAATTCCTAGTGTGGAAAGTTTAAAAAAAAATTTGCCAAAACGTACCTCTTAATCTCAAGATGGGAATCCAGGTGTCTATTCAGCTTGGTTCTGTCAAAGAACGTCCGCTGACATATATTGCAGTCGTGCGGCTTCTCGTTCATGTGTAGTCTTCGGATGTGGCTGGTCAGATTCGAAGATGTGTAGTACGAAGCAGTACAGTACTCGCATTGGTACATTTTTAAACCTGTAACAGGGAAAAGGATTCTTTTTTAGTTGTATTTACTCGAATGTGGCTAAGTGTTAACAGGCGCACAGGTCGATCGATCAGGTTAAGCTACGCTTGTCGCGGTTGGTCCGTGGATGGGTGACCATCTTTACATACCGAAAACCCTCCGTGTCTCGGGAAGCACGTTAAGCATTTACTTCAAAATCATAGTGATTAGACGGCACGGTTGGCGCAGTGGTTAAGCGATTGACTGCTGCGCTGCGTGTCGCGGGTTCGATTCCCGCACGGAACAAATATTTGTATGACCTACATGTATTTGTTCCGAGTCTGGGTGTTTTTCTATCTATAATATGTATGTATTTACAAAAAAAACAAAAAAAAAATTGTATATAAGTAGTTTATCAGCCATCTTGTTACCATAACACAAGCATTGGGTTGCTTAGCTTGGGACAAATGGTGCTGTGTGAAATGTCCAGGGATATTATTATAGTTGATTGCCACTTAGGTGTAGTCATACATAAGTATTGCCCTTGACTGTACCTACGTAGTTCCATAAGTCATTGACCCTTTAATCAATATATTTTTGCGTCAGAAGTATAACTAGCTCATCGTGAATCATGTAATTGTGGTTAATTTTGCAGAACATAAGCCTGATTCATGGTAGGAATCAAGTAGCTACCTGCGTCAGACAGCTCTCTAAGGCGAGGCTTCAGAGGCTTCGAGGCGTCCCGGCTGTGATTCGTGGGTTACGAGTCGTCAGAAGCCCGAAAGTCTGACAACCAGTCTTACGAAGGGGTATCGTATTACCCAATAACTGGGTTGTGCAGGTCGTAGGCAGTCGCTCCATGTAAAATGCTGGTATTCAGCTGCATCCGGTTAGACTGGAGGCCGACCCCAACATAGTTGGGAAAAGGCTAGGCAGATGATGACTCGATTACTGACAAATTCTTGCACTGACTGCCCTGGTCCACTCAAATCTGTGTGTTACATTGCTCAAAAGACCATTTCAGATACAAATGGTCTTCACATGATCTGTCCAAGATTATATTTGCACTTTAAAAGAGACTGTGACCTCTCGAGTTTGTTTCGGCCTTTTTTCTCAGAGTAGTCAGACAGGAAATTCCTAACGGAAAAACCAAAAACACTGCCTGACCTGGGAATCGAACCCAGGACCCCACGCTCAGCAGTCGCGCTTGGGACAACAAGACCAACGGGCCTAACGGAGCCTTACTTTTTATTATTTTTTATGCACAAAATACAAAGTGTTGTGTGTTGTGCAAATTATTTCACCACCACTGCTCTCAATACGGTGAAGGAAAACCGGCATGTCCTAGAACCAAAAATTCGAAGACATGTGACATCTACCAACCTGCACTGGGCCCGCGTGGAAGATTACAGCCCACTCCCTCTCGAAGAGAGGAGGCCTGTGTCCCAGCAGTGGGAACATTATAGGTGGTGATTATGGATATGATATTTGGACTTTAAAAGAGACTGTGATTTCTGAATTTGCTTCAGCCTTTTTTTTCTCGCAACCTACTCAGATATCTGGTATTTTTTGTGAACTCATACAAGGGTCTTACCAGTATGTATCCGTATATGTTTGACGAGGTCGTATTTATGCCACGTCTTGTAGTCGCACTGGTCGCACGCGTACTTCGGAGGCTGGTGCGACTTCACGTGTGTGTAGTGTGACGCGCGGTGTATGAACATCTTACCGCATATCTGAGGAGTTGAAAAAAGTCTATGGAATATATTTGATTTGCTTTTGACTAACCATGTACCAACTGAGGACAAAAGACATACTATTTGATCTTGCGAGATCGAGACGTCGACGAGACGAGATCTTTTCTGATGCGCACAGCAAAGGAGTGGAATTGTCTGCCTGCGTCTGCATTCCCGAGTTCATACAACCCTAATCTCTTCAAGGCGAGAGTGAATAGGCTTCTTCTGGGCAAGCTCGTTCCACCGTAGATCGCATCCCTGCCTCTGGGCTGGATTGAGGTCAAGAGTGAGCCCATTGTCAATAATAAAAATAAAAAAAACGTGATAAACTTTGACCGTTAATATCTCGGAAACGTGACGTTTTACGGGGTTTCTTCCTTTTATGTTTTCTGTTTGCATTGATGTCAGCTATCGATATAAATAGGTTACATGCGAGCCCACCATTAAAAAACAAACAAAATGGCAGACAATTGTAGGTATGCCACGGACCTTCAAAGCTCTTTACGATGACAATACAGAATAGTGGACAACTCGAGGGCAGTGCGATAATCTTAAGGCGCGTTCTCACTAGGGCCTAGCCTAGGGTCAAGCCTTGCGGGCGTGCCTCGTTAGTGTGTACGTGAGCGAGGCCTGAGCCGCGCGGCCGTCCTCGCCCAACCCGCCGGTTATCGGTCTACTTCAAAGGAAGCCGCGCTGCTCTAGGTAGTAATAAATAATATAAATAAATCCCTGGACATTTCACACAGCACCATTTGTCCCAAGCTAAGCAACCTAATGCTTGTGTTATGGTAACAACATGGCTAATAAACTACTTATATATATATTTTTTTGTAAATACATACATATTATAGATAGAAAAACACCCAGACTCGGAACAAATACATGTAGGTCATACAAATATTTGTTCCGTGCGGGAATCGAACCCGCGACACGCAGCGCAGCAGTCAATCGCTTAAGCACTGCGCCAACCGTGCCGTCAGATAGTGGAGACGGGCGTAGCAGAGTAGTGGGGACGGGCCGTACGGCCGGTCAGTTCGCTTGTGACCGCCGCAACACCGAATTGTGTTTGTATTCGGGTCAAAATGGAGTGCACTGACGATCAAACGCTGTCGGAGTTGTTTTTATTAAAATAAAAACAAAGGGAATGATGCCACGATGGAGATTGCTACATGCTTGTTACTTATAAATGCTGCTGAAGATAAAAGCACATCATCTTCTTGTAAATCTCGAAAGTATCTGCGCAAGGCAGGCCGCGACGCTCTTATAATGAGGATGCGTTGCAAAAAAACAACAAAAGCCTCGCGAGACCCGGCCTTGAAGCCCCAAAAAGCTGCGCCACCTTGGTGTGGACGCGCTTTTACTAACCTCACAAACCCACGTTTCGCTATCCTTATGCACCTTTCTCTTATGATCATCACTCTCCTCCTTGGTGTCAAACTTCATGTCGCACGGCTCACAGCACAGCCGCTTGAATTTGAACTTCTTCAGTCTTCGGGGCGCTTTCATTGTGGCTTCGGTCTTTCTTGGGCGACCTCTTATTGGTAGCGGGCTGGAAAAAAACATAATGTACGTTATTATAAAACTAGATGACCTAGTAAACTTTGTACCATGTGAATTCTGCCAGTTCGAAGGTGTTCGAATAGTTGATGCTCAATCAAATGTTACGTCACTTTATTAAAAAAACCATCTTTCATGAACCACAGTACGGTTTCACCAAAAGGCGTTGTACCACTGACACCCTAATAAAGAACATTTTTTAAGGCCTGGGAAGAAGGACAAGATACCATTGGAATCTTTTGCGACCTCTCTAAGGCGTTCGATTGCATAAACCATGAGATACTTCTGCTGAAACTAGAGCACTATGAGATGAGGAATACAACTCTTGATTTACTAAGATCATACCTCAAATATAGAAAGCTTAAAGATCAAGTAAACGGCGTAAACTCATTAGGGTCTGAGATATCAATTGGCGTTCCTCATGGTTCGATATTGGGCCCATTCCTCTTTTAAGTTTACATTAATGATTTATCCCAATTAATTCAAAATTAACCGAAGATGGTATTATTTGCAGGTCACACACCATTGATATTTAAAATAAACGGACGGTCACAAAATCTTGACGACGTGAATACTATTCTTCAGGTACAAGATGGTTTACGGTAATTCATTTGGTACTAAATGAAAAAAAACCAAATGCATTACATTTCAACAACTTCTGTTAGAAGTAGCAAATCAAAGTTTAACCATCCTACATAGGCAACGTTTTTCAGGCAAGTTTTAAAATTAAATTATAAGTGAAATATAAATACCACAACCCCAAAGCTGGGACACAGGCTTCCTCTCTTTGAGAAGGTGTGAGCTGTAATCAACCATGCAGGTCCAGTGCCAATATAAATATGACCAGTATATAACTGCAGAAGAACTATAGGTCTTGAAGGTTACGTATGACTGCAACCTTTCACTATGCAACACCTGTTTGAAGATTAATAGTCTGAGAGGCAGCTAGCGACTTTACGGCTTTACAGCCGGATGTAGTACTACTGAACAGACTATGCCCCATACGCTAGAGTATAACAAATGTCTATTCACCTACACCCTTGACGATCTGAAGACACGATAAATGTGGGTCTACATCTACTGGGTCCATATAATATATGAAACATGGATGTACCAATTATGTATAAATTATTTCATCACCACTGTTCTCAAAACGGTGAAGGAAAACATTGTGAGGAAGCCGGCATCCTAGAACCAAAAATTCGAAGACATGACATCTACCAACCCACGCTGGGCCCGCATGGTAGATTTTAGCCTACTCCCTCTCGAAGAGAGGAGGCCTGTGTCCCAGCAGTGGGAACAATATAGGCTGATAATGATGATGATGATGTTATACCTGTCTTTCACCTTAACACGGCCACTCTTCCTTGCTCCATTTTCCTCCACCACCGTTTCTATAAATTCTTCCTTAACATCTTCAAATTCATCATCATTCTCATCTTTACACTCAATTATCTCTTCGTACTCATATTCACTAAGTTCGGGTTCCTCAGCTTTGATAGAGGGAGAAACAACAAGCTTACGGAACGTCTCATCCGCAACGAGACAGGACGTTTTGAATTTGTGCGCTACAGAGAGGTTGTTAAGACATAATTCGCATATTTGTGATGGAAGACCGACTTCTTGTTTTATCTGGAAAGATAGATAAATTTATAATGTCTTAGATAGTCACAATTTACTAATTTAATGTCTATATTTCAACAGTATGAAAGCCAGAAAGGCATATTTTGGGGTATAATTTTGTGATAATTCGATCACGCCTTAACGAAAATGATAGGCCAGTAACCAAGGTCACTAACAGGGTTGATTGCTCAGAACCATTCAGAGTCTTACATCCATAGGATTTTCTATGTACACAAAGCAAACCTATTCGATTTAGATCCCACACACGGATACCAGTGTCAGTATGAATAGTTACGCACAGAAATATTAAATAAAACGAGCAAGCTCAGCTTTTTATTACTGTGCGTAACAAGCACGGAATTCTCAGCCAACATATTATTTTGACCGTTTATGATTTAACTACCCACAATTTTTGTATTTTTTTTTTACCTTTCACCATAATGTATAAAAAATTACCGTTCTTATTTGAAAGAAAAGAAAGAATGAAAAAGTATTTATTGGGACTCGTACAGGATCATGTCATTCTACAAGTATAATTTGCACTAATAAGTATATTGATTACTACTCATATTCCTGTGCGTTTTTTGTTTCTGATCCCAATTGTGCTAGAACTTGATGAAATAACAAAATAATGCGACAGAAAGAACTTACAGTAACTCCAGTACAAAATTGTATCTCTTTTATAATATTCTCTTTTTCGGTGTCGAATATACAACTCATATTCAAGCTCTGAGCCATACAAACTCTACAGGCATCCATTAGATTAGTTATATCAACTGAATACTTAAAATTATGATCAACATGACTTGTTGCATCCACTTCCATGGTTTTACGCTAAATTACATGGATTTGTTGACATTAAATAGATGTAATGGGTACATAAACTAATAAATAAATTATCACTCAATTCCTCACGCAAAAACCATTCGGATTATTGTTATATATTTGACGTATTTATTTATGTTGATTAAAATTATTTCAATTGGAAAATGAAGGCAAAATTTTATCTTAGATGTTCCGGATATCGCACGGTTAGGATTTTCGCTAATGATCTTTTACTATCTCTATCGCACTTATTTCAAAAACCCTTAGATTAAGAAACGTTTTTCAATTTAATGCTAAAAATTCCACTATTTTTAATTTAATGGAATGTTATTCCTAATCTAAACATTGAAAAATTTTGTTGCGTTTTGTTTCTACATTTTTTACATCGCTGTAACAACTCAAATCCTATAGAATCAATTTCTTCAAAATTACAGGTATTATCACAGAAATTAATGAACAGAGATTTAGCAATTTTATTTTATTATAATAAAACAATAATTAACGTATATCTAATAATCAACTTTTTATGAATTAATCATTTTCCTTATCTTGACCATTTTGGTAACTAAACGTAAAACTTTGCGTAATTGCTTCGTTCCGAAACCTCTTAATCTTTAGATATATATTATTTATATGTGTTTATAACTAAGGACCTTTCATTCGGCAAAAACAAACATATTACTGAAATATTATTTCACTTGAATACTGTAACCACGTGTAAAATAAGAAACGACGAAGAAAAGTCAGTCTTATCATATGAATACGGCATAGTAATTAACAAGTTTCTAAACTGTATCGGGAAATGGCCGCGCTGCAAACGTCAATCGTGGTGACATCGGCTAGTCGGTCGGTCGTTATATCGTTGAATTATTAATCTTTTGATTACTTATCAGTGATTAATTGTGTTCCTATACCTGTGTACCGCACGCCGACGTATATCGGTAAGTATTATTTCATTGATTTTGTTTGTTTGAACATGAAAGTTGTTGAAGCTATCGTTTAGCGCGTTATCTATATTTTAATGCTGATTTATATGAATTGATCGCTTAATCCGATTGTAAGACGATGGTCGTAATCATCACTGATTGCGGCGTGATGATAGTACACAGTAGGTCATTTAGAATTCGAGTAATTTGATGTTGAACTTCCGTCATACTTTTGGAAACTAGGTTGTTCGGTTTACCATTTAAAATTGTATCTGCATTTATTTTGTCATCTAAATAGTGGAGCGAGACAGTTCCTTATCTATTTCCGACCATCATTCCGGAGATTTACGGTTGTCTTACGTACTTTCTTGCAGTTATTCTGAAGAATATAAAGTGGGTTACACTCATCGGGAGGTCAACCTTTTTTATTTTTCAAAAATGTTACTTTTGTTGACATTTATTGCAAAGAATATTTCCAATATAAACTGTCTGCTATTGACACTTAAATATTATTATTGTTGTTACATTTACATGACCTATATGTAATTCCTTAATTTATAGGTCTCCATATCCATCTACAGAACTGATTCTTATGTTTTATAGTTCAGATATGATAACATACTCAATTGATGTACGGATTGTAGCAGGTGGCGTTCTTTAGTTTCTAACTACCCCCATGGGAGGAAGTCATGAGTTTATGTATGAACCAGACACTAATGTCTACATCTCTTTTTTACTTCTCCTTTCGCAGGTCTGCTGGAAAAAAATTATTAAGAAATAAGCAGTACCTTTACACTCATATTATAACTATGTCATATCATTATTTGATTCGTCTCACAGGGTATCCTAGTATGGACGCCAGTCTCTCACAAAGGATCATATTTTATGCATTGTTGTCAAAACGCTATATTTCTTGTGCTTGTTATAGCTATGTGAACCTTTGTGAAGAGAGAAAAATAAAGATTATTATTATTATTTTACTGTGCATACATAAATAATGAAATAAATAAATATACCAGATGGACGCTCTATTGCAAATATACAAATTGTATGTGATTATTATTGTTATACATTTTCCCAGCAATTACGATGAAAATGCCACTAAACAAATAACAATGGAAAAGTAAAGTTTAAATTACGATAAAAAATACATAATTATCATTGTAATAAAACAAAATGGTCCGCATCGCTGTCAACAACAAAACAGCCCAAAAGGCTGGCAGCAATGTTATATGATGCTGATTCTTTGACCAAGAAATAGGCCAGCCCTCTGGTCATGTGCTGAGTCGACCAAACGCTTAGCCAGATCTCGTGTGCAAACCAAGTGGGCAATCACCCCATTTTTGATTTGATAGGCCTTAAAAAATACAACAGACTAGATATACAAATAAATAGAGGTTTTTAATTTGAATAAATATAATTACAAGTTACTTCCAAGTCGCGTCATAACTTAAACAATTTAACAGCTGACAGTCCTCCTATACAATAAGTTTGTTACACTTAGACGCTAAATGGCTGAACAGATTTGGATGAAATATTGTTTGTATTTTGTATACAGTATAATAAATTCAGAAGTAACTCTGTCTATGTTACCTTTTCACGCCTAAACCACTGAACGGATTTTGATAAAATTTTGCAAGGAGATGGATGGCCTCCTGGAGAAGGACATACTTTTTATCCCGGTAGCACATTCCCGTGGAAGTTGTTCTGACAACCACGCGGGCATAAGCTTGTAAAAATATAAAATAAGCTAAGAGTTACAGCCTGGGACTGGGCCCGCGTGGTGCATTACGGCCCACTCCCTCTCACAGAGAGGAGGCCTGTGTCCCAGCAGTGGGAACGTTGTAGGCTGATTATGAAATACTCAACATTTAAATTTGAAATATTGGTATTTCACATGGTAGACAAGTTGAGGAAATTAAAAAAAGAAGAAATTATTATGCTTGTTAATCATGGTGTAATTTTAGATTGGGATTATTTAAGGCAGATTAAATATTCATCAATAACAAACTTCGGCCCGCGGCTTCGCCCGCGTGAATGTCGGAAATTATCCCACGGGAACGTGCTACCGGCCAGGTCGTGGTCTACCTAACTTGCTAAATTTCATCAAAATCCGATCAGAAAATCTTTACTTTTGCATTTATAAAATTAGTATGGATGCTGAAGGCGAAGACAGGGTGGTCTGACGCAGCCTGCGATAGGCTGAGTTGATTGATTGATGGATCAATGCAAAGCTGTGCCTCAGTCAGATCCCTGTGGAACACCTTGACGATAACCTGAGTACCTTAGGTATACGTCAGAAAAAATATATTTCTAACTAGTAACATCCAGCAATTACAACCTATTGCAAAAATGCTCAAACACTGCCTTGGGCCTATTTAAACCCCTGTGAGACACCTGACCCATAGATACGGTACTAATGCCATTGATAACGTGTTTTAAATTAAGCTCTCGATTCAACGTCTCCTGCCCTTCCTCCCCACTCCCGACTCTATTTTTATCAACCATGTACTTAATAATATTCTTAAATTCACTGACAGAGAATGCACTACCTAAGTCGCTGGGTCTTGGAACTGCAGATGAAATTAATGTTGCACAAGAGTTCACGTTACTAGAGCGTTCACTAAAGAATGATTTATGAAAATTCATCACCTCAAGGGATTGAAATTTGAAAGAAAGAAAAAGTATTTATTGCGACTCGTACAGGAAGATCATAAACTAAACTAAACACAGTCAGAAATAAAAAACAAAATTATATAAAAAAAGTAAGTAACAAAAAGAAAAATAAAACAGAAAGTCCTTTATGAGGCCAAAAGGCTATCCTATGTCAGCATTATGTTTCGACATTTGAAAAATAAATGTCGCGCTGTATGTATGGAAGTTCGTCGTTTTTGCCGATGCCGATGGCAAATCCCATTAGGCCCACGGTTTTAAATAAAGGCAAAAACGCCGCTCAAAATTGTACTTGGACGTAAGACCCTACCTTGAAAATACCATAGTGTTGATAACTTGATACGTCACAAACAAGATATCTTCTGATACCTATTTTTAAAACCGCTTATGTATAAGTTGGTTAGTTTATTTTAAGACTAGAAAAAGCGGTAAAATAAACCCTAGCTTTCATTAACATCTTGCTTTAACGTATCAAACGACCTTCCAAGGTCTAGATATCAGTATTGTTATCATCCACGCATTTCCTAGTGTCGTAGAGGACACGACGTCTTTCACACGACTTTGCGAGCTCACCCTGGGGCAGAAGTGTCAGGGGTTATCGGGATTGTCGCCCGTGATCGAGAGGAGGTGATGCGCGGATGTAGAATGTTGCTAGCTGATTTGCTTGTTTATTTTTACTGAATTGCCTTTTTTGTGAATTCATATTTGGATGATTGTCGCGTGATAACTGTTGTATGTTGAGTGTAATATTTGTTATATATAAATATATAACTTTCTTTGATAACTTAATACCAGAAAATGTGGCATTAAAGACCAATTTTTTAATAGTGGCGTATGATCAGAAGGCCGATTCCCGTAATTAAAAACGTTCAAAACACGTACAAAACGTTCTAGTCCCGATGTCATCTCAGCGACAATCAATGTCGAAAACTTGTCAAAAATGTAGGGTATTGGAGGTATTTTTGACAGATAGAGACTTAGATGAGACTGTGGACGCTCTTTAAATTACGAGTAGGTATTGCACCTCAGATGTATCATCATCATCCACAGCTCGGCTTCACCCACTGCGGAACATTGGCCTCTCTTTCCATGTGCCAATCCCCACGCTCCAGCCTCATCCAGGTTCTACTCGCGATGGTAACAATATCATCCGCCGTCTCGCCGCAGGACGACAGACACTTCGTCTCCCAGTCCCTGGACGGCACCCGGTCTCTGTCCTTCTCCACCTGTCATTACTGCGCCTTGCCAGTGTTATTTATTTCCAATACTTCAGTAGACATTACATCAGTGAGGGGTCGTAAACATCGTCGTATGAACGTAGGCGAATCAAAAGAAAGAAAATACATTTATTTGCGGCAAACATGACACATAAAAAAAAGAACAAACACACAAAAAAAAAAGTGGGGGGTAAACATGCGTCACATTCACTCAAAACGGCCATCGCTCAGCATAATGCTAAGACCCTATACGAGACAGAGCCCCAGCGCTGGTTTTCAGCGGCGGCCGGCACCCTTACAAAAGCAGTATGTAAGGGTCCTAGCAGGTAGCGTCCTGGAGTTTCTGCGTATATCCATGAGAAAAAGGTGTAACTTACTAATTTACTTTGGCTATTTTTAACACTACACATAAATTAAGGGTGGCAGCGACATCGACGCGCAAACTGTAACCATGAATTCAGCACATGAGTTTGGACCCCATAGCGTAGAAATTTTTCGTCAGTTATCAAATAAAAAATCTTCTGTTTCATAGAAAAGTGCATTACCTACGTGGTCAAAATGTATGAAACAGCAATATTTTTTTCACATGAATCGACTGCGTATCTGACCTCCACAAGCCAGTTACTGGGTAAGACTGGTTGTCATACTTTCAGGCTTCTGACTACCCGTTACGACTGTCAAAGATCCACGAATGACAGCCGGGGCCAAGGGCTTAACGTGCTTTTCGAGACACGGAGGGGTCTTGGTATATAAAGATGGTCACCCATCCACGGATCAACCAAGGCAAATGTAGCTTAACCTGGTCGATCGACTCGTGTGGCTGTTCTTACTTAGACACAAGCCCAAGTACATGTAACCATATTGATAGATATTTCATTCACCTACCAAATGACGATTTCATGAATGAAATCGTCATTTAGTAGGGTTATATCATATGTATGTGTAAAAAACGTAAGAAAATTTGAATTTCTCCGCCTGGCGGTTCCCCCTAAAGATGTTTTTTCAGGAAAAGCATGTAACGCCACGTGTTTGTCAAACATTAACAAGTATTTTAAGTGGATGCTTGCGTTAATGTATGTAACTTTTATTCTATGCCGGCGGCTCGGTGTCAAGGTCTGCGTTCTTTGTACCTAATGCGGTGTTCCACGTCAAATATTAACTTATCAACTTACGTCTTGTTGATTTCATTCATTTTGACGTAGCATGGCCCGTACTCATCAGTTCTTCATGCTTCCTCTACTCTCTCAATCGATTGCGTACCCAAGTAGGCCGCTGCAGACACAATTTGTCAAAGTGGGGGATTACAGACACATCCAACACCCAGTGCGAGTGCGGTGCTTCTGACCAGACCATGCCTCACTTGCTGGAGTGTCCTGTGCCCGTTCACCTGCACTTTGGATGGCTTAAATAATCCCACTAAGCCCGCAATCAACCTGGCCACCTACTGGGCACAAAAGGTATTTAAAAAGACAATGAAAAACAGAACAGAAAAAAAAGGTACAGAGGTGATGCTTATTTCATAAGAAATCTCTGCCAGCATACCTGAGATAGGACAATAGATACAGAGATGTAGACAGCGTGTGATAGAGCAAAGGAAACGAAAAATAATACATAGAATCAAAAAACAAATCAATTAAAAACTAAACAAAGATTACGAGAATATACTAACATACATACAAATAAACATACATACATACTTCTAAAATAAATATCACTAGAATGATAATAATTATATCATACTCAAAGTAATAAATACATACACAACTATGATGAACTGGACAGATAGTGTACGCTGGGATCGGCTTCCAGTCCAACCGGATGCAGCTAAATACCAGTATTTTACATGGAGCGACTGCCTATCTGACCTCCACAACCCAGTTACTGGGTAATACGATACCACTTGCCAAGACTGGTTGTCAGACTTTCGGGCTACTGACGATCCGTAACGGCTGTCAAAGATCCGCGAATGACAGCCGGGACCAACTGCTTAACGAGCTTTCCGGAGAAAGAAGCGGTCTTTTTTTTTTGTATGTAAAGATGGTCACACATCCCGCGCGACTTTTATTACTTAGCCATAAGCCCCTCATCCTCCCCCACCCATCCTCTAATAGAATATAATATTATGTACAGCATAAATATTACAGATATAAATGTAGAAATTTCACAAGGGGTGACGACACAATGGGCTGTCTCTAGCATCCGTCATATCTTGTGTGTTGCCACTTTATTATTCATTCCCACATTCGGCCATTCTGACTTTCGTGACTGTCCTCAGGCATGCACTCACCAGATGCTTTTGTATACCTTCACCCAAACACCAGTATTTTCCAATTTTATAACATCATATCGACTTAAATTTCTAGGTTCACTTTAACAACTTAAACTAAGACTTCTTTTAACATCTTTAACTTATTCTTTTACTACACTAATATTTATTTATTTAGTATATAACTTTATGCAAACTTGGAAATTTACATCCAAATTAAAAAGCAAAATACCTGCCAACGTGTAATAGAACGAAGTATGCTCAACATTAAAAAGATGCAAACAATTAGAGAAACCACCGAAGTGACGGATGCTCTAACCTACGCTAAAAAACTAAAATAGAAGTGCGGTGGACACGTAGCGAGGCAAAAAGACGAGAGTGGAAGGGTCCAATCGGCAAACCCCATACGAGATGAGAAGATGAATTGATAAACATAGCTGGTACCTGCTGGTCGCAAATAGCTCAAAAGAGACACACATGGTGTTCTTTAGAGGAGGCCTTCACCTTCACTTGAGGAGGGGTTCATGCAAACAAACTTATAACTTAAAAACTAAAACTTACCACTACTTTCTGTCTTTTATCTTTTTATTCTCTAAACTATGTATGTATCTTACTTTTTGCATGAAATAAAAGGCTTATTATTATTAATTATATAACTTTATGCACAAGTAAAAAAAATACTGTACAAAGGCGGACCTAATGCCTGAGGCATTTTCTACCAGTCGACCTTAGAGCGGAGACAAAACATGGCAGGTGCAACATACGGGATCAATAGCTAGGAAATTACTATAAAATACAAGAATAAATACTAATACATAGATTGATTGATACAAAACATACATACATATAAACAAAATGAACTGTCAGGAGAAAAAATTATCGGTAGAGGAGAAAACGAATCCAGCAAATCAGCGCTGTGATGCTACGGGCAACTTCTGACAGATATATTCACGCGCCTTCACTTTAAGAGATAACCGAATGGTTGCCGTCCTGATTTTGAGAGGCAGCAATAATATGCACACACAAATTGTTTAAAGAGAAGAAAAAAACATATTATTATAACACTAATCATTACATCAAACCTAAACAGATCATCATGATAATGATGGTTGATGGATAATTGATGTTGTTGATGGAACTACATACGACCGTTTGACCTCTAAGTCTCTTTGCTTGATAATAATATGGCTCTGCAATAACATCGTGCACTTCGTCAGGTCAATCTGTACCGTAAACATAATCTATTTCCAACTACGGCGGGTTAATTGCGTAACACACGAACGGTAGCAAATGCTTTTAATTTGACAGTTCAACAACATTCATTGCGTTGTATTTTGTATACTTTGTTGAGTAGATACATATTTTGAGCAATGGGTTAGCAATATCCTTCAAAATGATTCAGATTGTGATTCTTCTTCTTAGCGTCGATAGGAATCTAAATATGTTAAGACTATTGTTACTAACCCAATGTATGTACAGACGCCAGCACATCAAGCTACTACAAACTGTCAAATTTCTTTGATAGATTTACAACTTTATCGCTAAAGCATTAAGGTTCAAGGTTGATTAGGAAAATTTGACAGTTTCGGGTAGCTTGACCTGCTGGCGTCTGTACTAACATTGGTTAAGGTTATTGTTACTAACCCAATGGGATCTTGTTATCCTGAGAATAAATGAAATATATATAAATGGACTCGGCCCAGAATTCGGCTACTTGTATGTCGCCATCACCAGCGTCCATCAGTTCCTGTAACGTGCAGCTGACAGGACACGCAGGAAACGATATCAAATGTCCCTTTCGCTTGTGGAACAGCACCACATTTTCACTCCAAGGCGGAGTCCTCTTGGTAGTGTGTTACGCAATTTGGGTGCGTTTCTGCTGAGATATCTGTTTTAAATACTGTGTAGCAAATCTGTAATGGATTAACCGTTTGTGCTCATACTTGTACTTGAAAATAACACATAACCACACACTTGTATTTCCCAAGGGTGAGGCAGAGTTACACCTAGAGTCATCATCTTCCTGCCGTTATCCTATGTTACTTTGGGTCGACGCAACACGTTTTCTTCTTCCATTCTCTCCTGTCAACCGTCACGCTATCATTCACTCCCTTCTCTTTCATATCATTCCTCACACAATCCATCCATCTTTTCTTCGGCCTTCCTCTCCCTCTCCATCCATCAACATGTATATTCATCACTCTTTTAGTCACATGTGTTTCGTCCCTCTCATCACATGCCCATACCAAGCGATTTTTTTCAACTTTTCTGTCACTGGCGCCACTTTCAAACTTATATATACTTATATATATATAGTTACACCTAGAGTACACTCACAATTATTCGCCAGTTATGTTATAGCGGGCGAGCCTAATGCTATCAATGGGGCTCAAATCCAGTTTCCGGGCTGCTGTAAAATTCCAGATGGTAAAACCCAACAACACTGCCTTGCACTGTGTCGGTCAGTTTGTCAGAAAGTTGACGCTAGTTGCCCATTCCCAAGCGTAGATCTCTATGGAGAAGAACGGGCAAGAGACTCCAAAGACACTCTTTAAAATCGAGATGTTACAAAATCCTGGGTACGTTTTTCTTGTTGCTTCTTTAAGTAAGGAATGGAATTGAATTCAGATGGTAGTTGCTTCGTAAAAATTTTCAGCCTCACTAAATTAGGAAACCAACCAAACTCACAGGGCATTTGAAAAATATAATGTAGAATTTCTATCTCTTTATGCTTCTAATTAAACAGACAGCTGTGCTGCTGGGGAGTTTGTCGCGTCATTTATACCTAGCTAAGGCACTAGGAAGTAGTGAAAGGCGAGCGTTTCGGGTGACTGTCTTATGTAATTTAAACGTTCAAAAGTGCTGATTCTCAGCCTCATTTGAATAAATGACTGTTGATTTATTTATTTATTTCAAGCCTATGTTGTTCCACTACAGGGCAAAGGCCTGCCGTTCTTCTTTCCACTCCTCTCTGTCTTGAGCTAGTGTGGGCCAATCCTGTCTGTGGGCGTCAAGTTCATCCCGCCATCATCTCCTGGGTCTGCCTCGATGTCTCGCCGGATGTTTTCTGGGACCTACATGGTGGTATTTTGGCCCATGACTCGTTCGAAATGCGGCAAATGTGTCCGGCCCAGTTCCACTTAAACTTGGCTGCTTTTTTGGTGACGTTGGTGATTTGTGTTTTGGAGCGTAGCACTGTGATTGTGTGTTGATTTGAACGAGAAAAAGCTCCATTTTACAAGCCCAGACTCCCCACACACCGTTGATCTAATTCTATCTCGAATACCTTCGATTGTGCCTCTCGCTTGTTGACGTCATTTAAGCCGTCGTCGTTAAGCTGAGATCAAACGTTTCCCTCAAGTAAAGGTTCATTTTAGTTTCATTCCACGTTGACCAGACAAAAATACATAGAAAATTATAATAATTGTTTTCTGTTTTTTTATAGTTTTAAGGAGTATTTTTTGGTTTCAGTGCCAATAAACGCATTTTTCTTTCTTTTAAATGAATGTTCATTTGCTCATTTAATTTTTCGATCATTCGTACCGCGAGTGAAAGATGCCGAATGTTCGGCATTCTGCATCCAATATTGTTGAATGAATTCATTTTTCACTTTTGATACATTTTGTCTGTGTCAGACGTTTCATCACGAGTGAAATACATAGCCCGTTTCCGACCGTTTTGCGTGCATGTGTTGTTGGATGTGTGAAGTGAAATCTTTAGGCGCACATTGCGCTCTTTCTGAACAGTGAAAGAAACTGAACAGACACTCGCGTCGGTGACGTAGAATCAGGTATACTCGGCTCCAGTCGGTCGGTGATGCTGAAACGCGTATACTTTCACTTCTATCGTATGGTCATAAGGACACACCTTTTTTGTGTTTGTGTTTTTTTTTTGCGTCATGCCTTACCGCAAATGTATTTTGTTTCTTTCCTTACGTGAATTAACCAAAAGTGAAGCGTTTGATTTCAGCTTTATGTCAACTAGTATCTTTAAAGACCTTTCATTGTTGTGTTATGTCGTTTCTATGATTGAGAATTATAAGAGCTAGAATTGATTGATCAAAAGCATGATTTATGAGTAGTTATGAGTATTTACGCTACGCTCGAGGCATCAAGGCAATATTTGCTTTACGTCACCCATTTGTCAATAGATGGTAATGTTTTTAAGGTGCTGCGTAGTCGGTCGTGAGCACCATGTATCTATCACATAATTAATTTGTCATGGTTTCATTAATCCATTTTAATTCTTTTACCTATTGTGGTATAGTAATTTTATTTTTAGGTGCTTCGTCTTCACATATAATTATACAACGGGTTTTTTTTTATATCCCATAACTCTAGGGGGTCATTGTACTCATCATTATGAACAACTGTTACTATGGGACCAAACCCGAAATTGCGAAACAAAAATCTGGTGTTCCCTACATTTTGACGAGTTATACGAACTATGTAGGGAACAGCAGATTTTTTTTCGCGCTTTCAGGTTTGGTCCTGACTAGAACTTTTTAGACCTAGGTATTCTGCTTATGCGTATGAAGTTTCATTAAAACCGGTTCATGCATTTCGAAAAACAAGGACTTGAAAGTTTGTATAAAATGCCGTACGTTGTAAACGCTCTTAAGATTTGTCCACGAGCCCCTCGTGTTAAAACGCCTTACCTTCGCACATACCCCTTTGGTACTTCTAACCGGTTTTACGGTCAAGAGGTGCTAATCGCTGTTAATGAGCAAATAAATACCATAATAGTTGGTACTGTACCTACTCACCAAAGCAAGAGAATTGATATTACATCATTTACTTACTTAATGACGTCATACAAATAACCGTCACTTAAAACAAAAGTTCTCCAGACCTAATTTCGGCCATGGCGACGAATGTCAACGAAGACCAGCCTTCAGAAGATACTATAGTGCTGGCGTGTGTGCGCAGACAGGTGCACTCTCTTCCCTCACTCTCATAGTCCGATGGGACGGCAATCCGACACGACCGGAGAGAGATCAGGAGCAGGACCAACGGCTAAAGCTGAAAACAAATTATCGGACGCGGCTGACAGTTGCGACTGATAAGTGTACACAGTCTTTTGAGACGTAGCTTGCGGACGTATTCCGGACGTTTTCGGCTGACAAAAACATCCAGCGCGCCAGTTTTCTGTCGGACGTCCGAACGCTCAAAATCAGCCCAAGGTTACGTCCACGACTTACATCCGATAGTTTGCACAGCTCAGTGTACATTCATTATCTGGATACCTATAAGTCGCGGCTGAGAGCCGCGTCCGTCAGCCGCATCCGATAATTTGTTTTCAGCTTTAACGTGCTTTCCGAAGCACGGGGGTATCACACCGCCAACTTCCAAACTCCCAGCTGTTACTAAGAAATTCCCAATGGAAGAACCCAGTAACACTTCGCCCGACCTGGGAATCGAATCCAGGACCCCATGCATATCATCATATCTACTTTGTCATCCATCTCTTTATCAACTGTCTTGTTTCAAATGACCAATGCTCTCTGCGGTTGTGTATATATTTGTAGCACATCAAAAAAAAAGGGGGGGCCTAAAAAAACTTTTTTACAAAAAAAAAAACAACCGACTTCCATAAAAACACTACAAAGTGAAAAATAACTTTAATTTCGGAAGTCAGTGTCTTTGGTTTTTTTTTGTATTTCGTTTTTCGCCATTTTACCAGCTTATTATTGTCCCACTGCAGGACAAAGGCATTATTCCATTCAAAGAAAGAAAGAAAATAAATTTATTTGCGGCAAACATGACGCAAAAAAAGAACACAAACACAAAAAACATAACAACTTGGGGGTAAACATGCGTCACATCCACGCAAAACGGCCATCGCTCAGCATAATGCTAAGACCCTATACGAGACAGAGCCCCAGCGCTGGTTTTCAGCGACAGCCGGCCAGTGCTGCATACGATTAGACATTAATAAAAACAACAATCAAAATATTAAATAAAATAAACATACATACGAGCATTAATCACCACGCTGGCTCAAGACGGGTTGGCGATTTCAGACTAATATTAATTACTAGCTTCTGCCCGCGGCTTCGCCCGCGTGAATGTCGGAAAGGATAAGAAGTATGTCCTTCCCCAGGATGCCATCTATCTCTTTGGCATCTGCTGGCAGGCAATTTTATCGAAATCCGTTCAGTGATTTAGGCGTGAAAATGTAACATACCTACAGACAGAATATATAATTTTATATAGTACCTATAGCTGTTGCCCGCGACTTCGTCCACGTTTCCGCCGTATTTCGTAAAAAAAAGTAGCCTATGTCCTTCCTCACGGTTCAGTGGTTTTGATGTACCTACCTAACAGACAGATTAACTTTCGTATTTTAGTACGGAAATATAATTTGTCAATCTACAATACTGTTGAAAAATATCGCAATACGGAACCGCACAATATTATTGTTAATAGCTGTGCCCGCGACTCCGTCAGCGTGTAACTCCTTGTGTGTTATTAAGTTAATGTATTTGGTAATATTGTTTAGATCACGTTCACATGAGGCTTAAGTACCTATAGAAGGGGTAGCGGGATCGTCCGAAAGGGTTACCGCTGCCCTGGAACATAAAGGGCTAAGGAAGGAACACGGGTGGGTTTTAGTCAGTGCTTCGAACTGCTAAGCTATCGGGAGTTACACGTGTTATTGTGAGTCAACCATAAAAGATAGACATATGCTGTCGTGGGATATTTTTTATATAATTTTAAGGAGAACATTTCCGTCATACATGATTTCTGTGTAGCTTTAACCATTAAGGTTGCACACGCGACGGAAGCGTAAAAAATGGAGTAACTTCTCCCGTTTTCCCAACATTTCCCTTCACTGCTCTGCTCCTATTGATTGTAGCGTGATGAAAAGTATACTATAACCAACTCAGGAGTATGAAAAATAATTGTACCAAGTTTCATTAAAATCCGTCGAGTAGTTTTTGTTTCTATAACGGTTATACAGACAGACAGACAGACAGACAGACAAAAATTTTACTGATTGCATTTTTGGCATCAGTATCGATCCCTAATCACCCCCTGATAGTTATTTTGGAAATATATTTCATGTACAGAATTGACCTCTCTACAGATTTATTATAAGTATAGATAAAGGTTTCCTCACGATGTATTTCTCCACCGATGTCAGTAATGTTCGGACAAGTACTAATGTGACATTTTTTGAGTTAGTAAGGGCCTGCCTTAGGACCAAAGGCTGTACATTTAAAGTCAGTCCATCAGTTACGCAGTTTGCGTATTTGCTAAACTTTTCGTTTGTATAACAATCGATCTCTTTGCGTCTTAGATTGACCCAACATATTCAGCCTATAATGTCGTCTACTGGGACACAGGCCTCCTCTCTATGAGAGTTCTCACTACCTCGCGGCGTTGTGGATTCGGCCCACTGGCCAAAATCCACAACGCCGCGCAATGCGGGTCGGTAGATGTCACATGTCATCGGTTTGGTTCGAAGAGATGCCGGTTTCGTCACGATGTTTTCCTTTACCGTTTTAAGTTTTAGATTGATGAGCCAATTATAACAAAATTACTTTATTTGTATGGTGTTGTAACTAGTGAAAACCAGTTGTGTGTGCAGTGAGTGATTACAAAGCAATAGTAATTAATTCTTTAATCACAGGATATTACAATATCACCACTATTAACGGGGACTTTCGAAATCAACGCGCATACTTTTGCTTTGTTTTGCCAAATACGACTGGTTTGGTGGATATAAATACGTACCTACATTCATCCGCCTAGCCTTTTCCCAAATATATTGGGGTTGGCTTCCATTCCTACTGGATCCGGCTGCATACAAGTATTTTACATGGAGCGACTGCCTATCTGACCTCCAAAACCTGGACTGGTTGTCGGACTATCGGGCTTCTGACGACCCGTAACGACTATCAAAGACCTACGAATGACATCCGGGACCAACGGTGGTCATTTACCCACAAATGAGAACTATAGGGATACAGGGGTGAATCGGAACAAAACTTTAAAATGGAATTGGCCAACAAGGGCACTTAATCGTTAATTATTATACAACCAACACATTAGAGTCATTTTTGGCAACAAACTATACAGAGTGGCGATTAGGTTGTCACATTAAACAATACAGCGGTCATTACAAGTTGTTAAAAGTCTGTTAAAATAATAAAGTTTAAATTTTACTAAAAAAAGCGTAAAAATTGTCATGAAATAAACCCTCCTTGGTAATAAATCACTAGACACGCGTGAGGCAATGGTATCAAGAATTCGACACAAACTGTATGTTATTGTTACTAAGTAAACACAAATTAAGTTTAATGTTGGTAGGTAAATACTGAAACGAAAAAAAGGTCCCACGACTAAAATGTTAATTGTTATTAATTCTTTTAATTGTGTATGTTTAATATACGTTATGTAGAATACGTGGTTTCAATTCATGTGATAACCTAATCGCCCCACTGTACATTATTTCAATATTAAAATCCCTTTGAAAGTTTCGTCCCGACTCACCGCTGCATCCACATTTACCCCGTTTCACGGTAGTTAAAAAATTTGTCACGATCAATGGTAGATACCCATATGTTACACATGCCTGTAATCCCCGAAGGGTTACACAGAGGTGGTTAGTACACACACATTTCGCCAGATATGCTTAAGTCACATGTAATAAGGGCGGGCCTGGTGCCATCAACCAGGTACAGACGCCAGCACATCAAGCTACTACAAACTGTCAAAATTCTTTAATAGATTTTCAACTTTACACTTAAAGCATTAAGGTTCAAGGTTGATTGGGAAAATTTGACAGTTTCGGGTAGCTTGACCTGCTGGCGTCTGTACATAATTATCTCGACTCGGCGGGCTACTACTGAGTAATTATTTTAAGAAAACCCAATAACATCTTCCGACCTTGATAATAAACCCAGAACCTCATGGTCCATATGTTTTTAACTCAATTTTACTAATTTTTTTTCTTTTAGTACCTACTAGAGACAAGACACAAGGATGACATGACTTGATTTCATATTCCTCTCATAAGACAAGTGTTAAAATCTCCAGACAGCGGCGCAAGATCAAATAAAAGGCACTTACTAAAAAAAAAATCAGTGCGTGTAGTAGAAGTGCTCAGCAGTGCGATTCTGTAACCATCTCACCGTGAAAACTATGGTGAAGTGAGCGTGGAGTGAGCTGTCATTCCAACTAATGCTAGGGATTGACACTATTGACAGCACACTCTAAGCTCACTTCACCTAACTTTTCACGGTGAGATTTTTACAGAATCGATCGGCTGGTGCGGTTCAGTCAAATGCCCTTGAAATCAGTGCTGTGAGTGGAAAACCTTGAAAGTATATAGTATATAAACTCCAAGAGTCGGCAACAAAACGAATGAGTGCGTTGATTGCCATCACGCTGGTCCGTATTCACTACACTAAGCCATATTGATGTATCACTTCCTTCAAATGAAACTACTGCATATATATATATATATATCCAAGGTCTTAACCCATACGCCAGCCGCATCCACAACACAAATGTATAAGACATATTTGATATTTACGAATTCATGAATAAATAATTTGTGCACCACAATAAGATTCCCTGTATCATTGACGACATTAAGAACCAAGGCACGTCCTACGTGACATATATCGCGTATACTAAGATCGTGTCGTGATGCAGTCTTCTTAAACCCTGAGAACTCCTGCTCTCATAGCGGGACGACATGTATGAGAACAGGGCTGGAGCTGGGAAATCTGTTGCGCCACTTCTTCCCAGCGAAAGCACTAGGAAGTGGTGAAGGACGGGCGTTTTGGGGGACTGTCTTATGTAATTTTGACGTTCGGAATTGCAGATTCTTAGCCTAATTTGAATAAATGACTTTAAATCTTGATCTTAGAGGAGCAATTCTCGTAATTTTAAGAACGTTCATAATCAGTATATCAGTCTCAATCTGTCAAAAATACCTCTAAAATCCCTACATTTTTGACAAGTTTTTGACATTGACTGTCGCTCCGATGAGATTGATTTTGCGCGTTTTTAATTACGGGAATTTGCCTTTTCAAATATATAGAATACTCTTTATAATGTACACCATCAATATTACAGATATAAATGCAGAAATTTTAAAAGCGGTGACACAATGGGCTGTATTTTCGCTAAAAGCGATCTTTTAAAGACAACCTTTGGATGGATTAAGAGAGTAGAAGGTACAATACTGAAGATAGTTTGTGGTGAACACAGCTCGTTTCATTCTCCTGCCACCCTGTATAGATGGTGACAGGGAAACTCGATGTATTCCTTGAAAGGCGTTATACTAGAGGTCATTAGCAACAAAATAAACTAGGGTTCAAAACTGGATGGTTACCGAGCTGTGTCGGTTCTTCGATTTGTTACCAAAAACAAATTAATTATGAAAAAATACTATTCCACTCCAAATATCAAATTGATACTTATAAAGTTAAAAAACAGTGATCATTTTAAAAAAAATGCTTGGACACTTACTCTCAGAAATACAAAGTAAAAAATAGCATTTTTTTTAAATTTTTTAACCATCCAGTTTTGACTCCTAGTTAACTGAACTTAATTTGTTGCGAATGACCTCTAGTATAACTAATTTCAAGCAATACGTCGAGTTTTCCTGTCACCCTGTATAGTTATTCAATATGATATAATATGAAATATCACTCAATAGGGTTATATAAACTTTCTCTACACAGTTGTATTGATGATTTTAATGATTATAATTCTGTAAATACATACTTGTTACGGTCGCGAAACGTATTTTGTTCAATATACAACATGGCACTGATCTGCATATTCCAGGTTAACAGTTCCGCTAGACATAAAAAGTTGCTATGTATATTCTTCATCAGCAAGACCCATTATGTCAAAAAAGATGATATTGATAAATGATAAAGAAAAACTTCTATTTATCTCCTAATATCCGAACTTGTTTAAACTTGACCTCAACGCTAAAATGTCAAACGTGTTGCGATGTCGTTCTGCAATGTCAGTGTCATGGTCTCGGTCATATGACGTCACGGCTAGGTCCCGTATGACGGCTTATACATATAACCTGTGATTACGGAACAGCGGGGTTTGAACTCTGTAGTAAATTTCACCTTGATTCCGCATTTTTTGCTGCCCTATAGGTAGGTTAGTTTTTTGAACTGAAAACAAAATCAAATCAATTCCTCTTAGTTTTGTGAGCAACATCTCATTCTCATCACATGCAATGACACGTTTATTTTGTCGAAAATTATCAGTAGCATGATTACAGATCACCTTAATATATTGTGTCCCAACCTCGCGATAACGGTTCATGCACCCGTCATAGTCGCCGCACGAGGGAACGGAACGCACCACACTAAATTATGTATGCGCGAGCGCACGCCACTTAACTATCGCCTTTCGTCATATCAGTCGCGCGCTTGAAGCCGCACAGAGCGGACGCGTCGTTCCAAATTCGAAAATATATCGCGAGTGATTATCGCGCGTGGATAATTAATATTACTTTTTGTTTAAAATTATCTGGATTTGACATCGCACGTCAGCGATATTTGGAAGTGAGTGTTTTATTTTATTTTATACCGTATTTCTGTTTTAATTAGTTGTAGTTTACATTGAATATGTAAATTGGTCGTAAGGTGGCGTAGAGCGAAAGTGTGTGCGGAACCAAAAAAAACTTGTAATAGATACGCGTGGTTCACATTAAATCAAAGGTTACATTGCACTATAAAATAAAACAATTATATTGAGTGAGACTTACCTGATTACAGCACGAAGTTTTTTACTTCGTAAGATTTACCATAATTTGCGGAATAAATGAATAATTCGAAACAAAGCTAAGTCATGCTTACGAAATTGCCGTCGCGTATAGAATAGAAAAGAATGAACTCTTGAATTGTTCCAGAGAAAATGTATTTTCACGAAATAGCGTTAAAAATGGAAAAATTTAGAACTTTTCTTTACGATGTATGAGATCGTTTGGCAAACAGTTTGAGAACCGGTCGCGGTAGTGTCGCTACGAAGTAGTCTCTAGTCAAATATTGTACAACACTGTTCAAAGTTCACTCTGTCCATTCAACAAATAGATGTGCCATTGGATAATGTCGCCAGATTCGAAATTTAATACTAATAAATGTGTTTTGAACCCTAACTACTCAATTTTGAGTCGGTGGTCGTAAAAGTTGACCCGTGCAGCATTTTTGTAATAACATTCTTACGTACAATCTTGATAAATTGACGTTATAAGAATAATTTATTAAGGTGCATAAAGGTTTAGTAGTACAGACGCCAGCAGGTCAAGCTACCCGAAACTGTCAAATTTTCCCATTCAACCTTGAAACTTAATGCTTTGGCGATAAAGTTGAAAATCTATTAAAGAAATTTGACAGATTGTAGTAGCTTGATGTGCTGACACCATTGCCATAGAGAAAAATAAAATAGTAGTACATGAGGGACTTACAACGTATGCATTATTAATTACATGGTGTAGGTTCAACGAATTATTGGGTGAATCGCTGGTCTCCCAGTAGGTAGATTACTGAGTAATCTGCAGTGCGATTCTGTAACCATCTCACCGTGAAAACTTGGGTGAAGTGAGCGTGGAGTGAGCTGTCATTCCAAATAATGCTAGAGATTGTCAATACTGACAACTCACATCAAGCTCACTTCACTTGAGTTTTCACGGTGAGATTTTTACAGAATCGTCCGGCAGTGTTTTGGAGAGACAGTTTCGACTCCCTATTTGAGTATCGCAATAACCATGTAAAGCAGTGGTGGCTCAGTGGTAACGGCCGCGGCTTAGCGAGTTGTAGGCCGTGGGTTCGTACCCAAGCAGGCACTTTACTTTGTGTAAATTACTTCATCACCACTGCACTCAAAACGGTGAAGGAAAAGATCGTGAGGAAACCGGCATGTCGTAGAACCAAAAATTCGAAGACATGTGACATCTACCAACCAACGCGACTCTCGAAGCGAGGAGGCCTGTGTCCCAGCATTGGGAACGTTATAGGCTGATTCTGTACATTATTTTACGTTATGTATAACCATGTATAACGTTTCCTTAAGAGGAGACAATGGCATTGGACGTGGCTCTCCTATTAAAAATCTTCTATTGTCTCTATGGTATTTTTCGTGTCGTGACTTTCTTGCTCTCAATATGTCGTTGTTATATATTTTTTGCCATATTTGTGTGTAACGGTTCTATTTGTGGATACAATTGTGTGAGAGCATGAAATACAGCTTCTTCTTTGGGTCCCGAATAACATGTTATAACCGTGAAATGTCGTTCATTGTCTACATCATAGGTTTTCAACCTTATTTGGTCCACCGCCCACTTTAAGAACATATTTTTTTCTAGAGCCCCCAATTTTTTTAACTTGCCATCTGTCGCGAATCGGAAACAGCTATTGCCACGATTATATTTAAACGTGTAATATTATATAGTTGTAAGAGAGGATATATAATTTTTTCTGAGTCTTCTACTGCCCCCCTGAAACTCTCGGACGCCCACGAGGGGTGTTATCGCCCACGTTGAGAACCTATGACTACACCATTTCATTCGAAATACGTCCACTGTTGGACATAGACCCCCCCATAAGCGTCGCCACATTGACCAGTTCTCTGCAAATCGCGTAAAATGCTATGTAAAGGGGCTAGCAGTGTTCCACATCACCATTATCTTCCAACTTCAACTCTGACCTTTTCAAACTGACCTTCAACATAATCAGCCTACAATGTTCCCATTTCTGGTTCACAGCAACCTCTCTTCGTGATAGTGGGCTGTAATCTACCACGCGGGCCCAGTGCGGGTCGGTAGATGTCACATGTCTTCGAATTTTTGGTTCTTGTTATATACCGGTTTCCTCACGATGTTTTCGCCGTTCACAAATAAATATACGAATATACCTAAACGAATAAGACAAAAAAATGGGAAAACATTTACGTAGTGATGATACTGCAAGCTTCTGACGAATATGCTCGCGAACTTTTAACCTTAAATTAAAGGATATTCGATTACTTTTGTAATTACGTACCAATGTCAAGTACGGCCATAAATTACGTGTCATTTGGAGTATTTGTTTAACTACCCACACAAAAAATAATCCCTAGCAACGATAGTTAAGTATACCTAAACACTAACCTTGTGCAGGGCTTGCATGGAGGCTGATGAAACCGTTGCGCATGTGCTCTTTGAGTGCACAGACGTCACCCAGATTAGGTCAGAAACCCTAGGGACACCCAGATCTTACACAGATGTTCTCAACAGGCCAGGAGACTTCATCTACTTCTGGAGGCAGGTGGGCTGATTGGAATAACCACAGACGGCTGCCATGGCCCACGCACAATTCCTTTTTCTACCCCGTTGGTCTCGTGGTCGCAAACACGAGTGCTTAACCGAGGGCCTGGGTTCGAGTCCTAGGTCGGGAAAAGTGTTTATGGGTTTTTACATTCGGAATTTCTTAAGAACAGCCCGGAGTTCCCGCGCCTCGGTAAGCACGTTAAGCCATTGGTCCTGCGCCTAATCTCGGATTGCCGTCCCGTCGGACTATGAGAGTGAGGGAAGAAAGAGTGCACCTGTGTCTGTGCACACATTTCTGCTCTATAATATCTGCATATCTATGCACAACCATCTGACAAGCTATCGTAGCGCAAATGACACATTTCGTTAACCTGTTTTGCCTTACCTCCAACAGCAAACAACAACTGTCGGAATAATAGCGCTCGTATATTTGATTGAAACTGACAAACTTTTCAGGTTTTTGACTTGTAAACAGTCTTTAGAGGATTCATACGATAACATTGATTGATGATCGAGTGCTGATATACGGTATGGAGGACTATTCTATACCTAAACATGAAGTAATGTTCATAAAACCTTGTTATTTTTTTATGTCTATCCTTTGACATCTTTATAACATATCAAACTAGTATTCACATTTCTATGAGTATTATACACGCTGAGGCCCGGACTTCACCAAAGCGGAGATGTACGGACAAGTCCAAAGCGGAGACGAGAACAGATGTTTTTCGAGAGACGAGATGTGTGAATAACGAAATTCTATTGGTTGTTTAAAAAACATCTCCTCTCCGCTCGTCTCGTCTCCGCTTTGGTGGATTCCGGGCCTTGTTCAGGTTTAGCCGTAAACATATTTTGCGCTGAGGAAATGTCAATTAAAATCTCGTGTTTTTTTTTTTTTTTATCTTAAATGGATCGTGTTGGTATTTCCATTCCATTGAAGGGTGAAAGGCATTTAAAATATTTTAAGGTCAAATTCATGTACTGGTGGCACATGAATCTGTCTAGCCTTTTACTAACTATTTTGGCATCAGCTTCCAGTCTAACTGGATGCAGCTGAATATCAGTATTTTACATTGAAGAGTGCCTATTTTACATCCATAACCCAGCTACTGGGTAAGATGATACCCGTTGGTAAGACTGGTTGTCAGACTTGCCCGTAACGACTGTCAAAGATATACGAATGACAGCCGGAACCAACGGCTTGGCGTGCTTTCCGAGGCACAGAGGGGTCTCGATATGTAATAGATGTCCTATGTCCAGCCGTGGACTGCTGTAGACTGATTCTGTATAACGAATATTCTTACAAAAGTTCTTATATGCGTGTTTTCGTCTCGACGTGCCTCCATTCAGTTGCTCAGCATAAACGGATGTTTAAATGAATGTGTAAATCACATACAAATCCTCTGTAAATAGTTCACAATGCGTGAAGTTCACATCTCAATTGTTCATTGAGTTGCCTCGCTGTGACCTAGTTTTAGAAATATAAATATCTGTGAGATTTATCTATTGGTAGTCTTGATTTTTCCGGTTATTTGTACTGTTATTATGTGCATAAAACATTGTATATCTTGAGATTGAACTTGAATAAGAATAGCTGTTTGTACAGTGTTTTTTATCTCACGGAAATACGCGCTTTACTCTTAGTAAACAAGTGTATAAACTACAAACACGCTGTGTGCTGGTAGCGGTGCGGTTCAAAAGAGGATATGGTGGCAAAAATTTAAAAGAGTGTGCTTATACAGTTTGGTCATGTTGAGAGGGTGAATGAAACGTTTAGTCCACTCTCGACCCCTCGACCCCCAATCAATATTGTTTCCACTGGACCCCTAACTGTAGTTTAGTAGTAGAAAATCCACTCTCGACCCCCAAGGTTCGAGAGTGGATTTTCATACAAAGGACAGGCATACCTCGTCCACTTTCAACCCCTAGTTCGGTAAGTAACTAAAATTAATATTTTGGTACAGTAAGGTAACAGACGCGTAAAGCTTAAGTAAAATCCAACCTTTGTTCAAAGGCATACTATTATATGAACGACTACTTAAACGATAAGAATAGTTGGTCCCCCTGATTAAAAGAGGCAAAAGATATTTACAAGGCAGATCTGAGTGGAAACGCTAGGAGGGGATGCTCTATAAGGACATACAGTGACCTTGTTGGTGATGTTCTTCAGAAAGATCAGGTGCGTAGTTCTCGCAACCGGTGGCGTGCGTGTATGACCAGCGGGGAGTTTTGAGTTTGTGGGGGCCTAAAAAGGCCACTTTAATAAATCCCTTTAAAAGCTATTCATTTTCTGAATTCCCAGCAGATCATTAGCAATTCCTCTAATTTTCGTTAAATTGTTACACATAATGGTTTAATGTTAATCACCTACAATTCATTTCATATCAATCATATTTGGTGCAAACATTGCTGGACCATTTTACGAATTTCCTTACAAAATTGTCAAACAGGTAAATTGCGTGATATGAATTGCACACAGATCATGTTATGAATTGTCAGTTTGTGACTATTTTACAATTTTTAATATGATTCATACTGTTATCCTATTATGATTCTGCCAAAGTGGCCTTTTTAGGCCCCCTGATCTCAGACTCATTCTGTCAAAAATACCTTCTGACAAGTTTTCGAAATTTGTTTGTCGCCGAGATGAGACTGTGGCTAGATTTTGAACGTTTTTAGTTAGCGGAATTGGCCTCCAGATGTAAGAACGTAAACGAAGCGAAAGGAGTATAGAGAAGTCAGCAGAGGACGGGGCCCGATAGGGCCGAAGCCTGCCAGGGCGGCGGGATCGTCCGAAAGGGTTACCGCTGCCCTGGAACAGAAAGGGCTAAGGAAGGAACACGGGTGGGTTTTAGTCAGTAAGAGTCTGACACTCCCTTCCGCTCCACCCAGAGCGGGAGGGGTCATTTGATGATTTCCCATCCTCAAAAAAAAAAAAAAAAGCGAAAGGAGTATGCAATGATCGGAGCAGGTGACGTTCTGTTGTTTCTGCCTATCCTCATGGGAAGAATGCTTGAGTTGCGGTAAAATTGAAAATTGATTGTAAGTTCTTTGCGAAACTTCCAGGGGGTCTACTCCGAACTGGTATCGTCCGAATGTTCGGCCATTTCCTGCTACGAAGTTACTATTTGGTTCGGTCGGTCCTGATCCTACACTCCTACACTCTTTCGAATATTGACTAAGGTCCCGACCCAACTGAGCCAATACGAACTTTTTTCGCATTTTCAATAATATTCGGTTCGGACATGTTTCGGTCCGATCCGAACATTCGCACTTTGCACTTCGGAGTAGACCCCCAGCATTCATTCTATTGAGGAATAGTTGAATACATAATCAGTCTATAATGTTCCCACTGCTAGGACACAGACAGACAGAGGTGAGAGGTAGTGGGCCGTAATCCACCACGCGGACCCAGTGCGGATTGGTAGATGTCACATGTCACATGCCATGCTAGGACATGCCGGTTTCCTCACTATGTTTTCTTCACCGTTTTGAGAGCAGTTTTGATGAAAAATTTACACAAGGTAAAGCGCCTGTCTGGGTTCGAACCTACGACCTTCAACTCGGTAAGTCGCGGCCGGTACCACTGGGCCACCACTGCTCTCTAGTAATAGTTGAAAGCAAGTTTTTTTTTTTTTTTTTGTTATCTCCCATGAGAGTGTCATCTCTTGTAATCAGGTGATAATCTGAAATAAACAGTGAAATGTGTGTGATTTAATTTTAATTGGTGTAGCTGATAAGCTTATGAAAGCGGTTTGTGGCTAAGTAATAACAGCCACACGGGTCGATCGATCAGGTTAAGTTACACTTGCCGCGGTTGGTCCGTGGATGGGTGACCATCTTCACATACCAAGACCCCTTCGTGTGTCGGAAAGCGCGTTAACCGTTGGTCCCGGCTGTCATTCATAGATCTTTGACAGTTGTTAAGGGTCGTCAGAAGCCCGAAAGTCTGACAACCAGTCTTATCAAGGGGTATCGTATTACCCAGTAACTGGGTTGTGGAGGTTAGATGGGCAGTCGCTCCATGTAAAATACTGGTATTCAGCTGCAGGCAGTTCTGGAAGCCGACCCCAACATAGTTGGGAAAAGGCTAGGCAGATGATGAGCTGATAACATTGTGAAAACATGGTAACATTGTCCAATCTGTATATTTAGGTGATAAATATAAATGATAGTTGTCTTTATCACGGATGTACTTAGCATAAAAATGTAGCAATGTAATCGCCTGTGGGGTAATTACGTTCCACACTAATAGTAATTCAACAACATTCATTGCGTTATTTATGTTGTTGAGCAGACAAATTTCTTTTTAGGAATGCCCTGAATCTTGTCGCGAGGGACAAATGGACAATTACTGTCAAATCGTGTTGTTATTCATTATTATTTCGGGCTCCGAACTAATCTTATATCCGTAAGTGATACGGATTAAGAGACGTCCGTAACTTCGGCTGAAAATACGGATGTCTTTTTTATGTAGACCCTGCATCAGCCGAAGGTCAACTAGCGCAAAATGCCTGAGGCAGTAAGTCTGCCTGTATAAACTTGAATACAAAAATCATTAATGAATAAATAGTAAACTGTTCAAATAAAGAGAAAAACCTTAGCTTAGATGACCTAACATAAATCTAGATTTGACCTAACTTCCGTTATATTCACCGGAACTACTAATGACAATGTCATCAGGAAATGTCGTACAGGAAATATAATTTATTTATTTTAATAATAAGAACCTTTAGAGCATAAATTAGTAAGTAAGAGGTAACAATAGGGATAGTAAAAATCTAATATATAAAATTCTCGTGTCACAGTTTTCGTTGCCATACTCCTCCGAAACGGCTTGACCGATTTTGATGAAATTTTTTGTGCATATTCAGTAAGTCTGAGAATCGGCTACTATCTATTTTTTTTTTTTTCAAACCCTTAAGTGATAAGGGATGTCCACCCTAGGGTAGGAGTAGGGTAGGAGTAGTGTATGAGTAGGTTAGGAGTAGGGTAGGAGTAGGGTAGGGGGTAGGACACCACGCGAACGAAGTAGCGCCGGGCAGCTAGAAATAATTTATATATGGCAAAACAACGTTTGCCGGGTCAGCTAGTAATACTATAAATATCTCGAGGTTGTTGAAATGAGGGACGTGGACTCTGCAATCATTGTGCCGATAATCGTTACAGTTAATAGCTTAATAGCCAAAAGCCTCGACCAACATCTAAGGAGGCTCTAGTTGGGCACCTGGATCAAGGGCTTGATTGAGAAAGCGGTACTTCTGGACACGGCTCGCATTCTTAGGAGGTTCCTCTCTCTGGAGCCCTGACCGCCGGTAGCTTGGACCCTGTTCCAGATAACAGTGGGCTAATTTTTTTTTAAATGTTTGTTTTTATAAAAATATTAAAAAAATAATTTAATAAGTGAGAAAATAAAAATATTACACTTGGTGGAGACGACCATAAATTAAACTGCGTATATCTAATGACGTCTCTGGGGGACTACTCCGAAGTAATATCGACCGAACGTTCGGCCGTTTCCTGCTACGAAGTTACTATTTGGTTCGGTCTGTACCGATCCTACACTCCTACACTCTTTCGAATATTGACTATGGTCCCGACCCAACTGAGCCGATCCGAACATTTTTCGCATTTTCCAATAATATTCAGTTCGGCGATATGTCGGTCCGATCCGAATATTCGCACTTTGCACTTCGGAGTAGACCCCCAGGCTGCATACGAAAATTAAAACCCGATAGCCAATAGTTTAATCACTATAGCTATTCCGTCCATCACTTGTTTTCATTTACTAGTTTGTTTGAAAAAAAAAACTCTTTAAATTCGACGTCAGGTTAGCCAATGTTTTCATACTTATAAAGTCCTCCAGACCAAATTTCGGACATGGCGACCATTCTCAGCGGAGACTAGCAGCGGCGCGGGAGATATTACAGTGCACAACAGCACAAGTGTATGCGCAGACACAGGTGCAATGTCTCTTCTCTTACTTTTAGAGTCCGATGGGACGGCAATCCGACACGACCGGAGAGAGATCAGGCGCAGGACCAACGGCTTAACGTGCTTTCCGAGGCACGGGGGTATCACACCGCCAACTTTCAAACTCTGGGTTGTTACCAAGAAAATCCCAAAGGAATACTTAATAACACTGTGCCCGACCCGAGAATCGAACCCAGGACCCCACGCTCAGCAGTCTCGCGAAATCAATCAGTTGGTGTTTTCATATTATTATTGCCATATAATAATTAGCGACCAGCCCGTCGCTATGTATGTATGTAATGTCATGTTGAAAGAAACTTTGTTATTGTATATAGTGTGATTGTAGTTTTAAAAGTAGTTATCCTTGATATATACCAAACTGGTCAATTGTTAGATTTTAATTTGTCTTAAAGCTCGTGTCGCAAGACGAGGTCAAGAATTTTGTCTACATCTCTTGAAAAAAAGTTAGGTTGTCGAATACAGGTATGAAGAACAGGGTGTAAAGTTCACTCATACTCTATAAAAAAGGGAGGTTCCTCCGACCAGACGGGTGTCGCGTCTGGTGGGGTGGGTTACTGCCCGACGATTGATGTCGGGACATTGTATATTATGGTAGTCGTGCGGCGAATGTTACTTGCGCGATGCAGGATTTTGCATGACGTCAGTGTGATGCATAGTTCGCATGTGGCGATGTAGATGCCGCTACAATTGCAAGCGCTACTGCCGAGTGTTGAGGAGGAGGTCCGGAGCCGATTCGCAGGTCGGGCAGTGTTATTGGGTTTTCGATCTGGAATTCCTCAGTAGCAGTCAGGAGTTTGGATCTGTGCTGGTTGATGGCAATGGTGAACCGGTTGTCATGGTATGGGCATGTGTTACGGAGGAATGAGGAAAATGTTGTGAGGAAAGTTTTGAGTATGAATGTCGATGGCTATAAGAGTAGGGGAAGACCAAAGAAACGATGGATGGACTGTGTGAATGATCATATGGTTAGAAAAGGGGTGGCTGTCGAGATGGCGGCTAATAGAGGAGTATGGAAGGAAAAGACATGTTGCGGGCAGGAGAATGATGATGATGGTGGCAATGGTCTCGCTCCCTATTACATAGGAATTAAACATAACTGGCGAAATGTGGATGTAGTTCAGGTATAGTTAGCATTTTTGCCAACTATGTTGGGGTCGGCTTCCAGTCGAACCGAATGCAGCTGAATATTTTTACATGGAGCGATTGCCTATCTGAATTCCACAACCCAGTTACTGGGTAATATGATACCCCTTGGTAAGACTGGTTGTAAGATTTTCGGGCTTAAAAACTAGTTATACCTATGCCAACAAAAACTTTAACCCGGCGGGAGTGTGGTGGGGTGTGATATACCCCAAGTACAGTTCATATGGCTATATCTTTTTAATTCGCGGTGTTACATTTTAGCGGCTTTGTGTAGCTGGAGTGGAAGGGTTGCGGGAGCGGAAAGTGGCGTGATCGCAGTGTTGCGCCGGCCAGCGTTCGGACTACATGTGCGCAAACGTCTGTGGGGTAAGTCACACCCCGCCACATACTTCGTGTATACGTTTTGTGACAAATTTGTTTAGCGCTTGGTGTAGTTATAAAATCTAATTATTGCTTTCTTTTTAGGTTATAAATAAAAATGTCAGTGGAAAGTGGTGAAAGAAGACTAAGATCATTGCTAGATGAAGTTTTAGAGCATTCAGATGAAGCAAGCTCGTCAGAAGTATCCGATCATTGCAGTGAACATGAACAGGAATCTGATACGCAACGCCAACAAAAGTAATAAACGTACAGAATTTATCCGCAATTTGGGATTGAGTTTGGTGTACATACGCATTTGCAGTTACGAGGAGATCAAAAAAATATTCCTGTGTACATTCGCCAAAGAATTTCTTCACAAATCAATGTACCGCTGCGCCCAGTAGTCCAAAATGAGCCTGGACGATATACTCGATGTGTGGATTGCCTACGCAAGAGAGATCGCAAAACAAAATACGCATGTACAGGGTGTGGAAAAGCCATATGTCTAGCTAGATCATGCTATTTTTTCTTGCAAAAATTGTACTGATTTTGAATAATTTTTTTAAAGTGTTCCTAAACAATTTTCTAAGGTTTTATACCTTTATTTTGTCAACAATCTCATGTTCTTTTAAGTTTTAAGAGTTTTTTTTGTTTAAATAAAACTTGTTATTTTTTGTGATTTTTTAAAGAGAGGATAATATTTTTGTTACCAAAAACTAGTGCCTTAGATGTCATTATGTGAATTAATAAAAACTATGTAGAATTAGCAGTATTTTTCATTTTTAATACACGTAAATAAATGCCAAGTATAATATGCACCACTCATTTCATGTTATTTCATTGAAAAACCTATTTTAAATGCCGATTCGTATTGGGGTACGTCACACCCCGCCACATACTATATGTAATTTTTCTTCACCACACTCCCGCCGGGTTAAAATACGGCAAAAGTTATTATGAAAACTAGTTTGACGACTCCTAGGCATTTACCGTTTCGTTCCAGTTTCTTTTTTATAGGTTTTTTATCAATATACATAACATAACATAAGAGGGGCTTGTGGCTAAGTAATAACAGCCGCACGTTAAGCTACACTTGCCGCGGTTGGCCCGTGGATGGGTGACCATCTTCGCATACCAAGACCCCTCCGTGCCTTGGGAGGCTCGTTAAGCCGTTGGTCTCGGCTGTCATTCGTGAATCTTTGACAGTCGTTACGAGTCGTCAGTAGCCCGAAAGTCTGACAGCCAGTCTTACCGAGGGATATCGACCCAATAACTGGGTTGTGGAGGTCAGATAGGCGTCTGCCTATGCCGATTCCCTTGCTCACAAACTAAACTAAATTTAAGTTCAGTGCATCTTTTTCTTTCTATTTCTTTAAGAAAAGGACAGAAGATAAATATTAGTTTAGTCCTGTCAAATTAGTCAGCGCCTGACGTGAATTGACTTATTTTTAGTAGCCAATTTTTTTATCACTTCTAATTTTGTCTATGGAGTATCTGAATAGGGTAATTGCGTATTGTAACACACTATTAGTAGCATTCGCTATTATTTTGACAGTTCAACAACATTCATTGCGTTATTTACGTTGTTGAGCTGACAAATTTTTCGGACATTTTTTTTTTTTAATCATCTTTTCTGATGCGCACAGCAAGGGAGTGGAATTGTCTGCCTGCTTCTGCATTCCCGAGTTCATACAACCCTAATCTCTTCAGGGCGAGAGTGAATAGGCTTCTTCTGGGCAAGCTCGTTCCACTGTAGATCTCATCCCTGCCTCTGGGCTGGATTGAGGTCAAGAGTGAGCCCATTGTCAATAAAAAAAAATAAAAAACATATGAAGCAATGGATTAACAATGTTCTTTAAAATTATTAAGATTGATAGTGTGTTACGCAATTGGGGTGCAGCTGTTCGGTCGTTTTTGAGGTACACGCGGGCGAAGTCGCGCGCAGAAACTACTTTGTAAAAAAGTAGAGGAACAACAAAGTTTTTGTGACTATTAAAGCATCGTCTGCCTCGATAGCATCACTCAAATAACATAATAAACTTATCTTTTAGGTAAAGATTTCAATCTTTTGTCGATTAGGTAGTGTCATTTAGTGAGATTGGGACAGGTGATAAATAGTTTGTACTGTAAAACGCGTTGGCTGTGTCTTCAGACGCGTTTGTACAGACGCCAGCGCATCAAGCTACAACAACCTGTCAAATTTCTTTAATAGATTTTCAACTTTATCGCTAAAGCATTAGGTTCAAGGTTGATTGGGAAAATTTGACAGTTCGGGATAGCTTGATGAGCTGGCGTCTGCACAGTGAGAAAAGTTATGAAAAACAAAAAAACAACATCACACGAAAGGTTTCCGTACCACCGTATAAAATTTACATAATCAGCCTATAATGTTCCCACTGCTGGGACACAGGCCTCCTCTCTGTGAGAGGGAGTGGGCTGTAATCTACCACGCGGGCCCAGTGCGGGTTGGCAGATAACACATGTCTTCGAATTTTTGGTTCTAGGACATGCCCGTTTCCTCACGACGTTTTCCTTTACTGTTTTGAGAGAAGAGGTGAATCGTGATAAAATAATTTAGTCAAAAGCGTCTGTCAGAGTTTGAACCTACGACCTACAACTCGTCGAGTTTCTTGCCCGTTCTTCTCCATAGAGATCTACGTTTTGGAATGGGCTACTAGCTTCAACTTTCTGACTAACTGATCGAATATTTAATTTTGACAATTCAAAAGTGCCTGAAAATGGTTTAATTGAAATCAATTATTTGAGTTTAAGTCTACAGGGTCGCGACGCCTTCTAGCTGTGTCAGGGCTCCAAGTGGTGGTTACTTTGGCCCACAGCTCATTGGGCATACGGCAGACGTGGCCAGCCCAATCCCACTTCAGCTTAGCGGTTTTTTGAGTAACGTCAGTAATCTGTGTTTTGGAGCTCAATGCGGTGTCGCGAATATGGTCTGTCAATTTGACGCCTAGAATACTGCGCTCCATTGCACGTTGGCATACCTTAAGTTTGGTCTTTTGAATGTTTGTCAAAGACCAAGTCTGGGTTCCGTAGGTCAGACCTATGGGGGTTGGCAGCGGGATCGTCCGAAAGGGTTACCGCTGCCCTAGCTGGAACAGAAAGGGCTAAGGAAGGAACACGGGTGGGTTTTAGTCGGTAAGAGTCTGACACTCCCTTCCGCTCCACCCATAGCGGGAGGGGTCATTTGATGATTTCACATCCAAAAAAAATAAAAAAAATAATGGGGGTTTATATTATACAAAAAAATATAAAATGTTTTATTCAAGAAATTTGTTACAACAATGGGTGGTTGTGTTTGGGGACTCCTTATAAGCAATTTTCGTCTGTGATAGGAGACCCCGTTCTTCCATAGCAAAATAACTAACAACAGTAACAAATATGTGGGTAAATAAACTTATACTTATGTAGTTACTTATTTCTATTGATAATATAAAATTTCTCTTAAAAAATAAAAGAAATCAAGAAAAATTGTATAAGAGGGTGTGTGTAATGTATGTGTGATGAGTGAAGGTGTGTTAGGGTGTGATTGTTATTATTAAAAGCCTGTGATGTCCCACTGCAGGGCAAAGCCCTCCCTACTCTCCTTCCACTTCTCTCTGTGTAAAGCTTCTGAGGACCAGTTCTTGTTGAAGGAGTCCAACTCATCCCGCCATCTCCGTCTGGGCCTGCCGCGATGTCGCTTGCCATTAAGAGGGACCCATTGGGTCGTAAGTTTGACCCATTGGTCGTGTGACATGTGGCAGATGTGTCCAGCCCAATTCCATTTTAGCGTGGCAGCTTTCCAACTGGCATCAGTTTTCTTTTTGATGGAACGGGTGGTCGTATTCCTAACCGGGTCTGTTCGTTTGATACCCAGAATGCTCCGTTCCATAGTCCTTTGGCAAACCTCGAGGTTGGACTTGAATGGGGGATTATGTACCAGCAGTATGTATTACCAGCGCTGCGACATTTATTTTTTAAATGTCGAAGCATCATGCTGAGATAGGAGCCTTTTGGCCTCGTATAGGACTTTCTGTTTGATATTTCCTTTTGTTATTTTTTTTTTTTTATATAATTTGATTTATTTTTATTTTTAACTGTGTTTAGTTTAGTTTATGATCCTGTACGAGTCGCAATAAATACTTTTTCTTTCTTTCTTATGTGAAATAAAATATTTTGATGTTATGTTAGTTAGCGGTTAACTAAACCACGCTAACTATATCTGGAGAGGCGTAACGTGTAGCGTACGTTAGTCGTTCCTAACCTTTGACATGTTGTGTTTGACGTTGCCTGCCGCGATACTCCACGTCGTGCGGCTAATTGAATACATTATGCGTGTAAGGCGTATTACTCGCTTTAGATTTATCGTCGACAATAAAAGAACGTTGTTGTTTTTTCTTAGGTAATTTTTATGTTGACTAATTCGTGGGTACTTTTTTTGGCTGTCATTTTTAGATTGAATAATCCGTACCGTTATGAATGCGAAAGTTACTATGTCTGTGTGAGACTTAACGGCTGAACAGCCGATCGATTCTGTAAAAATCTCACCGTGAAAACTTAGGTGAAGTGAGCTTAGAGTGAGCTGTCAATAGTGTCAATCCCTAGCATTAGTTGGAATGACAGCTCACTCCACGCACACTTCACCTAAATTTTCACGGTGAGATGGTTACAGAATCGCACTGCAGCACTCCTTATTGAATGAAACAAAGAAAATACATTTATTTAGCACAGACTAAAAGACGCATAATACACCAGACAAAATATATTTGCGGAACACACTATCAATCACAATCTGAATCATTTTGAAGGATTGTGCTAATCCATCGCTTCATATGTTCGAAAAATGGGTCTGCACAGCAACGTAAATAACGCAATGAATGTTGTTGAACTGTCAAAATGAAACCCATTGCTAGATTATTCATTTATTACGTAAGACAATTTTTGACCAATTTCTGACCCCCTCCCCGTACGTAAGAAAAAATAAGTTTTGGATGAACCCCCTCCCCCCTTTTTAATCTTACATAAGATCAGTATCTCTACCCACATTGCAAAGAAAAAGTAACAAAAAATTTAAAACTTATAATTTTTCCTTACCTTTGTGATCTTGCGTAAGAACAATCTAGACCTCTCCCACCCCCACGTAAGATAAAATAAGACTAGTTTGTACCCCCTCCCCCCTCAAATCGTATTACGTAATAAATGAACAGCCCCTTAGTACGAAATTTATATTAACTGTTAGACTCGCCCTTCAACCAACCAAACCCCCCTTCAGGCCTCTCTACGAGCAGACCAAAGGGAGAGCCGTTCTTAACTGTGATATTTCACATAACTAGGAAAAACGAAAATTTTATCAGCCTAGGGTAATTTAGGAACAGTCACATGTGGCCTTTAAAGAAAAAGGATGTTTTGTTATTTATTAGGGTAACATGTCGAGCTGTCCTGAGCTGACCCTAAAATTGAGATTTAATGCGTTTCTATGTGTCTCAGCAATGGGAACAATATGGGCTGATTATGATGTTGTTGTTATGTTAAAGTCAGAGCCCAATATGGCCTCTTGCGTCATAAAACAATGATTTATTGACTTCACCACTGATAGTCTCTTAATACGTATTGAACGTGCTAAAAATCTCGACTTTGTGTCACAGAAATCCGTCAACAACTCCTATCACTGTCATCACCTGCCTAGCCTTTTCCCAACTATGTTGGGGTCGGCTTCCAGTCTAACCGGATGCAGCTGAATACCAGTATTTTACATGGAGCGACTGCCTATCTGACCTCCACAACCCAGTTACCGAGTAATACGATACCTAATAAGACTGGTTGTCAGACTTTCGGGCTTCTGACGACTCGTAACGACTGTCAAAGATTCACTAATGACAGCCGACACCAAGGGCTCAACGTGCTTTCCATGTTTATACAAATCAAAGTGTTTTGCAACAGCCCGTAAATAGAGCCTAATGCCAATCCGATATATTCTCGTAAACACCATAAGTATGACATACAATATGAATGTATATACATACAATGTGAATAGAAGCAAGTTTTTTTTTTTTTTAACTGAACAGACAGCTGTGCTGCTGGGGAGTTTGTTGCGCCACTTCTTCCCAGCGATAGCACTAGGAAGTGGTGAAGGGCGAGCGTTTTGGGGACTGTCTTATTTTTGTACTGTATAATTTTGACGTTCGAAAAGTTGTGATTCTCAGCATAAACTCAATAAATAACTTTTGATTTGATTTTCAAGTCAAAAGTTATTCGAGTCAATATTAAGAGGCATGTTTTTTGCAGGTTAGTGTCAGGTTGTATGTTAATTTAAGATATGATTCGCGACCTAAAAAATATAACTGACTAGAATATACGGAATTAAAAACATTAGAATCAGCATTACAACTCCTTTAGTTAGAATTGGCCTCAAATGTCACGATTTCATGAAAAAGTCATTCAATAGGGTAATATGAACTTTAAAGAGATGGATTGATCATTTTTATGATTATCCTACTATAATACTCGTATTATAAACGCGAAAGTTTGTATGGATGGATAGATGTTTGTTACTCTTTCACGCAAAAACTACTGAACGGATTTGGATGAAATTTGGCACACAGGTGGTTTATAACCAAGATTAACATATAGGATACTTTTTATCCCGATATTCCCACGAGAACGAAACATATGCGGGTGAAACCTCGGGGCGCAGCTAGTATTTCTTTATAAATAAATTTTTGTTACGGCCGCGAACCATATTTAGATCAACATACAACCTGCAAAAAACGTAAGAAAATTTGAATTTCGCATTCTAGCCTGATGTTTTCGCTTTAAATCATTACGGCATAGATAGCTCGTGAGTATAACTGCATCGCAAAACCGCGGAATTCATGACAGTAGAGCATTATTCATAGTCTCGATGAGGCTTATCTAATCCATGGAATATTTCTTAGAAAACTATCATTTGCTGGCATTGCAGTTGGAACGTTGAAGCCTGCGGGGTTAGCGTAACACACAGTAGAAATAGCTTTCATTTTGACAGTTCAACGACATCCATTGCGTTATTTACGTTGTTGAGCAGAAAACTTTCGAAAATATGAAGCAATGGATTGGCAATATCCTGCAAAATGATGCAGATTGTGATTGGTAGTGTGTTACGCAATTTGGATGATTTTCTACTTCGAAGACGTGATTAGTATCGATGTCTAAACACGATAAAACATATTTTCTCAACTGGTTTTATTATTACTTCAAGTAACAACACTACCAGCGGTAAAAACCACCACCACCCTTGAAAAAAAGCATCAAATCTCTTTAATTTTTATCGATTTCCATCACGTCTGCAGAGTTTCGCTAGCTAATTTAATTTGACCCGTATATAAAATACTAACCAATGCCCCTGCGATGCCTTTTTTTGTAAGGTATTTTTCCCGGCACGCACACAACAACTTACCAAAGTTTCATCACAATCGAACGAGCCATTTTCGAGTTTTTGCAAAACTAACGAACGGCAATTGTTTCTTTTAAAGATACAAGATATAGTATAATATGTAATCCCACAATTGAATCATAATTAGGTCTGATTACTTTGTCAGCGTATCGGCTATCGCGTTTGTAACCACGTTTTATCAGATTGCCCGAACGCGAACTTTAAATTATTTTCGGTAGCAGCACGTGTACCAAGGCCGCACTTTCGAACAGTGAACAACCTAATCAAGTGTCGAAAACCTCTTGAGGACGTCGTTTAGGAAGTAGGTCGAGAAGGAATTGGGTTTGGAGATCTTGATAAGGTACGGAATCCTGAGAATCCATTTTTCTTATTTTTTTTTTAATATTATTATTTTTTAGTTGTAATTGTGCGTTTTTTTTGTGCAGAATAAAATATTTTTCTTTCTCTTCTTTCTTTCTTTCTAGAAAAATTTGTTCAGTATCAATCCACGGTCTAAGTTGAGAATTCCAGTCGTGTAAGGGGCTTATGTATATCGATCAGGTTAAGCTACGCTTTCCGTGGATGTGTGACCAGTGGCGTGCATTGGTTTTCAGAATAGGTAGGCAGGAATTTAATTTCGTCATATTAACCTGAACGAGTAAAAGACCAATGACAATGTGCGAATAGTACGGGAGTAGGGCGTGCAAAGCCGGAAGGTCTTCAAAACCAGTCTTGAATTCCGGTTTTGAGGGCCCAAAACCGGAAACCGGTGTTAGCTCCGGTTTTTGAAACAATTTCATATTGTTTATATACTTAGTAGAATTTTAACAAGAAAACAATATTCTTAGATACCCACAAAATCTACAAATAAAACAAATTGTATTATATACCTCTTTTTAATCAACCATTTATGCCTACCCCAATACCAAGTAGAACACATTTATAGTTTGGATAACATGAACTTAAAATAATAATAAACCCTAGGGCCACCTACTGGACTCGTTGATTGCGCATCAGTGGCAATCATTAAGTCATCCAAGGTGCAGGTGAACGGGCACTTAGGGCACTCCAGCAAGTGGGGCATGGTCTGATTAGAGGCACCGCACTCGCACTGGGTATTGGATGGGTCAGTAATCCCCCATTTTGACAAGTTGTGTCTGCAGCGTCCTACTTGGGTACGCAATCGATTGAGAGCTTTCCATATAGGCCGGTTGTACCGCGCGCGCGTTTAGACCAAGTTATTCCCGTGAACTTGCGACAAATCGGTTACGTGTAACACGCCTTACGAGTCAACATTCTTTGCATCAATTAACATAAAAATATTAGTGTTAAAGAAATTCCATTCAGGCATAACAATGGCGGCGTTTTTAACTGTTATTTCACGATTTGTGTTTACTATAGTCGTTTGTATAATAGTAGTTAGCACATGCACTGTACTCCTGCCTCCTCTTATATCTTCAAAATTTCATTTAATTTTATAGAATCAAGTTCTTCTAACTGAACAGACACAGCTGTGCTGCTAAGGAGTATTTTGCGCCTCTTCTTCTTTCCAGCTAAAGTATAATATATAGTCCTCCAGAGCGTATTTCGGCCATGGCAGCCAATCTTAACGGAGACTAGTCTTCGGCGCGGGAGATATAATAGTGCACAAGTGTGTGTGCGCAGACACAGGTGCACTCACTACTTCCCTCACTCTCATAGTCCGATGGGACGGCAATCCGATACGACCGGAGAGAGATCAGGAGCAGAACCAACGGCTTCACGTGCTTTCCTAGGCACGGGTGTATCACCGCCAACTTCGAAAATCTGGGCTTGCGACCGCGAGACTCACGGGGTAGTTCACACACTAGGAAGTGGTGAAGGGCGGGCGTTTTGGGGGACTGTCTTATGTATGTAATTTTGACGTTCATAAAGTGCTGATTGTAAGCCAAGTTTTAATAAAATGACTTTTGTGATTTGATTTAATTCTATAAACAAAAAACTTTTTGGGGCAACCGTTCAGCGCCCTAAGCCGAAGTCCGAACACCATAGGGGCGTCCTTAGCGAGTATGCCCTGGCTTTTTTTAACATAATTATGAACAATGTATTAGCAATATCCTTCAAAATCATTCTGATGTAGATTGACACTGTTACGCAAGAAGTCATCATCATTTTTTTGACTTTTACTGCTCACTCATAAGACCTTGCGTTTGACATCTATCTATCCTGTATTATACCACCGCTGGGCAAAAGCTCTCTCCCTTTTCCAAACACTTCTGTACTCTGCTATTGTGGGCCAGTCCCTTCGGTATGAGTCAAGCTCGTCCTTCCACCATCATCATCATTCTCCTGCCCGCAACATGTCTTTTTCTTCCATACTCCTATATTACCCGCCACCTCGACAGTCACCCCCTTTCTAACCATATCATCATTCACACAGTCCATCCATCGTTTCTTTGGTCTTCCCCTACTCTTAAGCTCGTCCCTCCACTTTATCCATATTATGTTTATGAGAACAAAGTAATTGTATATATATTTATTTCATTGCTTATTTTGCTTTTTTATCCTATCGTATGCTACACCGGTTGGTGCCATCACGTCATAGCCGGCTGTCGCTGGAAACCAGCACTGGGGCTCTGTCTCGCATAGAGTCTTAGCATTAAGCTGAGCGATGGGAATTTTGCGCGGATGTGACGCATATTTTACTCCAACTTGTTCTTTTTTTATGTTCTTTCTCTGCGTCGTGTTTTCCGGAAATAAACGTATTTTCTTTCGTCTTGGTCTGCGGCAATGTCGCCTAGGATTCAATGGGATTAAAACTAAAAATAAACAAAATACACCAGTTTCATTATCTTATTACTATGTGATTTAGTCTGTTCATTTTCCTTATAATGTCCAATGCGTCCTTGGGTGTGCATTGAATGAATGATTACAACGCGTTCGTATTTTTCTGTCTGCACGATATAAATAGAAATTAATTATACAATATTACTCACATATTATTATAGTTCATAAGTAATAACAGCTGCACGGGTCGATCGATCAGGTTAAGCTACGCTTGTCGCGGTTGGTCCGTGGATGGGTGACCATGTTCACATACCAAGACCCTCCGTGCCTCGGAAAGCACGTTAATCGGTTGGTCACGGCTGTCATTCGTGGATCTTTGACAGTCGTTACGGGTCGTCAGTAGCCCGGAAGTTTGACAACCAGTTTTACCAAGGGGTATCGTATTACCCAGTAGTTACTGGGTAATACGATACCCCTTATTACTCTCAGCCGCCAGGGCACATTCAAGTCAATGAAAGACGTACCCAGTAAATGGTAGCTTTACAGCAAGTACATAATGCTTACACGCGTGTGCTATGCAATTATACAATACTAAGAAATTGAGTTTATACAATGCAAAGATAGTTTTCTCCAATGTTCAGCCGCTCCAACAATGTTTCCGAATGCTAAAATTAGTTTATGCGCCCCTGTGGAGCAGGACCAGCATTGAGCCAAGCATTTTTGCCAGCGATGTAATCCCCTAACTTATAATATGCTTGGCTACATAGTATGCGTTTAATACAACATTTAAATTTCGTTTCATTCAGTTGGAGTAAGTGGGGAGGAAAACATTGTTAAAAAAAAATGTTGAGAAGTGAGTGACGCAAGCGCATGCCCGACGCGCAAAGTTCAATGTCGTGTGACGTAGCATGGTCCGACCCTCGTGCGATGATATTATGACTGAATCAGTATTGAGTGAGGCTGTGTACAGCATATCGAATAACCCTGCAATGTTCCTACTGTTAGGACACTGGGTCTTCGAGAGAGAGAGGGCTGTAAAGTGTAATCCACCACGCGGGCCCAGTGCGGGTTGGTAGATGTCACATGTCTTCGAATTTTTGGTTCTAAGACGGTTTCCTCACGATGTTTTCCTTCACCGTTTTTAGAGCAGGTGATGAAATAGTTTACACAAAGCCTCTCTACCTTCGAACCCATGACCTACAACAACTCGTAAGTGCGAGTCGTTACCACTCTCTGACACTCGCCGTTATAATCTTCGTCAAATATATTTTGCCATCGTACGATGCTCACGCGACTGCTATCAAGAACGTGTCATGGTTTTCATTAACAAAGATAATCTGTTTATCTGTTTATTTAGGCAATAAATACATAAATAATATCGTTAATTTTAATTTGATACAAGGCTTCTGTAATTACAAGAATCATACGCTACTGCTGACTCATGCTCAGCTCTCTTGGTTTCGATTCCCAGGTTACTGGGTAACACCGGTTGTGGAGGTCCGATAGGCTGTCGCTCCATGTAAAATGCTGGTATTCAGCTGCATCGAAGCCGACCCCAACGTAGTTGGGAAAAGGCTAAGCAGATGATGATCTGAAAGATATTGTTTTCCTCTCCTACCTATGCCCAACCCTTCGAGGAAACAAGACGTCATGTTATGTTACGTCATGCTTACAGATAAAACTCCTTTAATCGTTTTCTGAGTCACTGTAACATTAATAATGTAGGGCAACTCCGTTCAAGATCAAGGACTCTACGCGGTGACGTAGAGATACGGCGTGAAGGTTGTTCGAGAACTCATTTTATGCTTATTTAAATCTATAAATCGATTATGAGAGATATCAGAAGGCCGATTCTCGTAATTTATATAACGTTCAAAATTTAGTCGCAGTCTCATCTCAGCGACAAACAAAATGTCATAATGTAGGGAAATTAGAGGTATTTTTGACAGATTGAGACTGAGATCAGACTGTGAACGTTCTTAAAGTGACGAGAATTGCCCCTCAGAATTGGATTTGGAAAAGGGTAAAGAAATATTCAAAGCGTTTTCATTACAAATACAACAAATATGTCTTTACAGAATTATAATCAATCATCATTAGAATCAGTAATACAACTCGTTAAATTAGCATAATCCTAAAATGTCAAGATTTAATGAAATAGTCATTCAGTAGGATTACTTGATCTTAGAGAGTTGTTTTGATGACTTTAATGATTAAAATTCTGTAAAAACATATTTGTAACGGCCGCGAATCATATTTTAATCAACGTACAACTTGCAAAAAACTTAAGAAAATTTGAATTTCGCGGGCTACCTTGGAGCATCCACCTTAACGGACTCGCGGAGGTTGCATGAAAGCACCAAATAAGCTATAACCTCTGCTGTACAGACCGTCAAACTGAGCAACTTTCTCCATGGGTGGGACAAATATCGTTATCGCGAATAAACTTCAACACTCGACCCAAAGGTGGGGGAACCCATTTGGGTCGAGTAAGTATTGCAGTTTTGTATGGGACGCCTGATAATTTCTTAAGTGGTCTTCGACATGGTTGTTGTGTTTAGATAAGTTTTTTGTTCAGACAATTTTTAAATATTACACAACCTTAAAACGGCGAAGGAAAAAAATCCTCTAAGTTCATATATTCGTGAAATATGATATAGATAGATAGATTCTGTAAAAATCTCACCGTGAAAAGTTAGGTGAAGTGAGCTGTCAATAGTGTCAATCCCTAGCATTAGTTGGAATTACAGCTCACTCCACACTCACTTCACCTAAGTTTTCACGGTGAGATGGTTACAGAATCGCACTGCAGCTCACTCCACGCTCACTTCTCCTAAGTTTTCACGGTGAGATGGTTACAGAATTGCACTGCAGACCAATAGTTGGGAAAAGGCTCTGCAGATAATGATAAATCGTCTTCACATACATATAAATAAAATACAAAACATTTGTATTAATTACTAGCTTCTCTTCGTCCGCGTGAAATTTCGGCCCAAACATCGGATCGCATCCCATCGCTAACCCGTGCCACTACTTCGTTTTCGCTCAGTGTTGGTTCTGACTTTTTATCATTTTGCTCGGCTCCTAAGAGTCGTGGCGTGATGTTAGATAGCCTATAACCTTGCTCAAGACTTGGGCTATCAGATTCAATAAGATTTTTAAAAATCTGACTAGTAGTTCCTGAGATTACCCCCTATATACATACAGACAAACAAACAAATTTTACCTCTTTAAAATATTTACTAAAATACCGTCTTAGTTTCCCTAACAACTTAATAACACCGTTTATAAATAAAAGAGCAATGTCCTCAACCACGCGGCAATCGTAAACCGGTGAAGAAAACCCGCCAGCCGACAATTACGTACGTACTCCACCTCAGCTGATTCTACCCGATGACGTAGTCAAGCAAGATCGGATCAGGCGATCGTACCACGCGGCACGACCAATCAGAACTCGTTTTAGAACCAGCCGACCAATTGTTGATGCTGAGACTGCGCTGGTCGCGCCGCGTTCTAAATTCGAAATTTTTGGAGTTTTTTTTTTTTTGTGTTGATGTAATTAAGATGCTTGTTTTACTGAAAAAAAAAACTGTAGCTTCAAATATTATGTCATGATTCTTGCTTAGTTTAATTGTAAAATTAAAAGTAATGAATTCCTCTTATACTTAGTTATAAGTAATTTTATAACACTGCATTTAAGAATCAGAGGGGTAATTAGTAATTAAGCAACACACTTAACAGTAGCAGGCTTTTTTTTTGACAGTACATTGCGTTATATTCGTTGTTAGAGTTGTCAACAAACAAATAAAAAGCCCGTTTTGACATTTGAGAATGTGTTCTTGACACCTGTCAGTTTCATACAAACGAATACGCGTTTTGCGAATTTGACCTTTATTAACTACTTACTAGAACTGTCAATGTCAAAACTGGCCTTTTATTTTTTGACAACTTTAGGCAGACACATTTTTCTACTACCTACCAACTAGATCTCGTTCAAACCAATTTTCGGTGGAAGTTTACATGGTAATGTAGGTACATCATATTTATTTTTTTTTTGTTTTATCATTCCCTTATTTTAGAAGTTACAGGGAGGAGGTTTTTTTGAGTTTTTTTTTTAGTTTCAGTTCTAAGTATGGGGAACCCCCAAAATTTATTGTTTTTTTTTCTATTTTTGTGTGAAAATCTTAATGCGGTTCACAGAATACATCTACTTACCAAGTTTCAACAGTATAGTTTCGGAAAAAAGTGGCTGTGACATACGGACAGACAGACAGACAGACATGGCGAATCCATAAGGGTTCCGTTTTGCCATTTGGCCACGGAACCCTAAAAACCCCGAAAGTCTGACAACCAGTCTTACTAAGGGGTATCGTATTACCCAGCAACAGGGTTGTGGAGTTCAGATAGGCAGTCGCTCCATGTACCGGTTAGACTGGAAGCCGACCCCATTGTAGTTGGGAAAAGGCTCGGCAGATGATGAGGTAGTTTATATTAAAATAAGAAGTTTCATGCACATCCGCATGAAAGGACATTGTCGGATAAACACGATCATTAATTTTCTATTTTATTATATTAGTTGCAAATATAGTAAACTCATCTAATTCTGTGACTCGCCTAATTCGGTGATATTTGGTTTGAGCGCTATCATAGGGCTATACGAGTGAAATCAATGGTTTGAAATACAACCTTAAGCCTCTGTGATAAAGTTCAAATTCAAAACCAAATATCACCGAATTAGGCGAGTCACAGAATTAGATGAGTACACTACTTTTGTAACCCGGACTAGCTGCATGCGAAAATTAACATTTTAAAGTATTTTACGCGACTAATACCATTAATCGCCGCCATCTTCGCCAAACGTCATGTCATCGAAAAAGATTAGGGGTGCCTAGTATATTGCAATCGATCGATTGAATTTTTAATAAATTGTTGCATGTTTTTGAATCTGAATCACTAGAACATTCACTCAAAAAGTGCTCAGCCATTTATCAATGCACAACGCCATCTATCTACCGCGCTATATCACCACTATCATCTAAGGAGACAGCATTATTTTTACATTAATACACACAAACATTTTATCTCATTCCAAAACCAATGCTAAGTGTACAGGTACCTATGTTAATTAGATTATAATATAATCTAATTAACATAACTACCTACCTGTATACTTGGTGTGCACTGGTAATGCATATTATGCATTTAAACGTTGCAATTACATACACTTAGGCTTTAGAAAAAAAATGAATTATGTTATTGTTTTTTAGTTTCTTAATAATCACTCGGAGCTATGAAAAACTATTCGTTGTTATGGTTCGATTATAACCTCAAAATCGAATACTTTTTTCGAAATAATTATATCTATTCTGCAGCTAGCCCGCTGTACAAATAAGATCTTATAGGAGTTTACTAATGATCGACAATACAACACATCATTTTCCGATGCTCTTGGTTTCAGGGCGAACAATGTATGGGCGCAGAGCCGGATGTCCTTTCTTGTTTTGTGTCTTGAGTGAAGAAGTTAAGGCGCCATCTTCACGGGCGAGAGAATCGCGGCGACGTCTGCCGTGCCATTTCATTCTTGCCGCGATGATATCTCTCGCTCGTGGATACGGTCCCTAAGAGAGTGTACTTATAGAAATACGTGGTACAACGATAATATCGCAGCGATTCTCTCACTCGTGGACACGGCCCCTTAGGCTAGTGGTTGATTTTATTCATACTTTAAAAATGATCTTATGCGTTATTATTATTGACATTGTATTTCCTGCAAATTAAATATAGTCTGCGCGGAACTAGTTGGCCGCGCGCGATATGCCTTAGAGTCCGCGCGGAACTAGTTGGCCGCGCCTTAGTTATGTGAGCGGTGCGACGGAGGGGCGGGGGCGCATCTGCCGATTTCCTAGTTAGCATTCCTTAAAATTGGATAGTGTAATAAGCGCTTTACTCAGTACGGCGCCGTACTTCGCCCCCGCCCCTGGGTCGGTGGGGCAAAAATCAAAATCAAAAGTCATTTATTCAAATTAGGCTGAGAATCAGCACTTTTTGAACGTCAAAATTACAAAAGACAGTCCCCCAAAAACGCCCGCCCTTCACCACTTCCTAGTGCTATCGCTGGGAAGAAGAAGTGGCGCAACAAACTCCCCAGCAGCACAGCTGTCTGTTCAATTTAAAAAAAATACTTGCTTCTATACAATACTAGGTGCTTATGTTCGGTAATTAACATTACAAAGCCAGAACATAAAATTTAATTATTTGCCATAATATGTCAGCTAGCCACGCCAATATACCAACAAATATAATAAAAACTATACGTACTCAAGCTAAAAAATAATTAATTAAAATGTAAATAAAAAAACTTACTAGCCAAATAAAAGCCTCCAGGCATAAAGGGCGTGACAGCTTACACATTTATGCATTGCTGGGTTCTAAGACCTGGCAGTAAGCTAATTCTGGAGAAGGAACATAAACATTGTCTTGCGTTAAACTAGGGCGACCAACTATTCTTATCGTCTAAGTAGTCGTTGATGGAATAGTATGCCTTTGAACAAAGGTTGGATTTTAGTTGAGCTTTAAACGCATTAAAAGGCAAGTCTAGAAAAGAAGAGGGTATCTTGTTATAAAAGGTTATACCAAGCCCAACAAATGAGTTATGAACCTTATGAAGCCGGTGAAAGGGGGCACGTAGTTTGTCCTTATTTCTAGTGTTAACACTGTGAATATCACTATTTTTAGTGTACAAGTGTAAATTTTGCCTAATATATAAAATGTTGGCAAGGATGAATTGTGATGCAACCGTGAGAATACCAATATCTTTAAAGAAATCTCTTAGAGAAACTCTGGCACCTAACTGGTAAATTGCTCGAACAGCTCGCTTTTGAAGGACAAATATATTTTGTATATCAGCGGCTTTGCCCCACAGCAGAATACCGTAGGACATAACGCTGTGAAAATAACTAAAATAGACTAAACGAGCTGTATCAACGTCAGTGTATTGTCTTACTTTCCTGACGGCGTAGGCAGCCGAACTGAGCCTTCCTGCTAGACTTGATATATGAGGTCCCCACTGAAGTTTGGCATCTACTGTTAGACCTAGAAAAATTGCCGAGCCTACAGTTTCAAGCACCTCTTTATCTAAGACGATGTTGGGTCCTAGGTTTCTAACATTCGGTAAGGCGAACTTTACACATTTGGTTTTCTTGGCATTGAGAACTAAGTTATTTGACGTAAACCAATCTGTAACTATTGAGAGTGCACTGTTTACGTCGTCAAAATCTTGTCTATTCCTGTCTACTTTAAAAATAAGAGAGGTATCATCTGCAAACAGTACAACATCACAGATGCCCGTCAAATGGAATGGTAAATCATTAATGTAAACTAAGAACAAGAATGGACCCAGTATTGAGCCTTGCGGAACACCTAACTGAACTGGTAGCCCGGATGATTTCGCACCATTAACATCTACACATTGGACCCTATTATGTAAATACGACATAATTACGTTGAGAGCTTCGTTTTGGACACCGTAATGACGTAATTTACGCAAAAGCGTGTCATGGTGCACGCAATCAAAGGCTTTGGAGAGATCACAGAAAACTCCAATAGCATTCTGTGATTTCTCCCATGCGTCAAATATGTGTCTCAACAGAGCAACACCCGCATCTGTAGTTGAACGACCTTTTGTAAAGCCATATTGCTCATTATGGAGGAGGCTATTTAAATTAAAATGTCTTAGCAGCTGCTTGAGTATTAACTTTTCAAATATTTTGCTAAATGCAGGTAAGATAGAAATAGGCCTGAAATTGCCAACGTCATTCTTATTACCTGATTTAAATAATGGTATGACTTCCGCCACCGAACATACCTAAGGCGCGGCCAACTAAGTTCCGCGCGAACTAAAACTTTATCAATGTTATTTCCTGTATATGCTTATTATTACATAACCGCCGGGCAATTGCGTTCCACACTATCAGTAGCAATGACCTTATTTTTGACAGTTCAACAACATATATTGCGTTATTTACGTTGTTGAACACACAATTTTTGCGCCTGATCTCTCCCCAGTCGTGTAGGATTGCCGTCCCATCGGACAATGAGAGTGAGGGAAGGGAGAATGCATGAATGGATGGGAAATTATTGCTGTGTCTGTGCACACACGCCTGCACTATAATAGCCTCCGCTGGCTAATCTCCGCTTAGATTGGTCGGCATGCCCGAAATTCGGTCTGGAGTTCTTTATTTGTTTACATTTATCGTCAGCGTCTTGGTATGCGTGACCGACGGTATGCGACAGTCGCGACAGACGTCATCGTAACACTAAACCTAGCCTATTTTTTTTAAATGGCATCTCGCAGTTCTACCTGTGAGGTTGTCAGAGCGTTGACAACGTACGGCATTTCATACAAACTTTCAAGTCCTTGTTTTTCGAAATGCATGAACTGATTTTAATGAAAATGTTCTTAACTAACTTTTTAGTATGTATCCTGCTTATACGTATGAAGTTTCTTAAAATCGGTTCATGCCTTTCGAAGAACAAGGACTTGAAAGTTTGTATGAAATCCCGTACGTTGTAAGCGCTCTTAACCGGGCTTGCCTGTGGGTGCCTCAATACATTAAAGCCTCCAGTCAGAGCTTAAAAACTAAGCGACTACACGCTAAGGGCACCCCTGTAGGCTACGGACCTCGGCTTAGGGCGTCGCTGGGAGAGGGCAATAAGGGACAGGCTAGTTCGGAATTAATTAGGGACGAATTTAAAAATACAGGCTCAGCGGCGCGGGCTAACTCGAGCAGGGTTCGGGGCGAACATGTAATGGGGCGTCGCGGCGGGCCTTGACGAGGTGGACGGAAGGACGGTTGTCGGGACTTGTACAGTCAACAGCAAAAGTAGATGATCAAAATCAGAAATTGAAATTGAATTGAAAACTGATCACGAATATATGGCAGCTGTACTAGTAGTAAATGTTTGGTATAATTTACAATCACATACTTTTGAATCACTTCGATGCCACACAGTTCTGACGCGAACTCCGTTCATTAGTATTGAATTTCTGATTTTGATCATCTACTTTTGCTGTTGACTGTACTATCTGAGAGTACTGGGTGTCTACTCCGAAGTGCAAAGTGCGAATGTTCGGATCGGACCGACACATGACCGAACCAAATATTATTGAGAAATGCGGAAAAAGTTCGGATCGGCTCAGTTGGGTCGGGGCCATAGTCGATATTCGAAAGAGTGTAGGATCGGGACCGACCTAACCAAATAGTAACTTCGTAGCAGGAAACGGCCGACCATTCGGCCGACACTACTTCGGAGTAGACCTCCTGGTGGCCTTACTACTCTCCTGTAGGAGGGTCGTGGTGTCTATGCTTTTTAAACCATAAACTAAACCTCAATTTTCTCTTGTCCACAGCTAAAACTAACATCCTTATGACGTGGGCCGCAACGATACAGTAACAGTTAAACACACAGACACACAAACATGTCTTCCAAAGCTATATACGAAGCGACCGGCAAGGACCTTATCAATAGGTAAGATTTTTTAATATTTTTTTATCTAATTGGATGGTGAACAAGACAATGGCCCACCTGATGGGAAGTGGTCGTCACGTAAATGGTCATTGCTACCAGATGGTAAGTGGTCATCACCACTTGATTGAAAGTGTTCACTGCCACCTGACGGTATGTGATCACTAGCACCTGATAGTAAGTGGTCATCGCGGACTATATCATTTGTGGTCGCCGCAACTTGATGGTAATTGATCACTACCGCCTGATGGTATGTGGTTACCGCAACCTGATCTTAAACGGTCATTGCCACCTGACGGTGTGGTCACCACCACCTGATGGGAAATGGTCACCGCAACTTGATGGTAATTGATTACTACCGCCTGATGCCGCTGCCGCCTGTTCACTGCCACCTAATCACCTGATAGTAAACGGTTTTTGCCACCAGATGGTAAGTGGTTATCACCACTTGATGGAAAGTTGTCCTTACCCCGTGGGTCCTATTTAATTTTTATTTATTACTTTAGGTAATTAAAACGGTTTAAAACCTATTACAGTAATTAAAGATACAATTTGTATATACCCGAACACAAGATAAAATAAAAGATAAAAGTACACAAAAGATAAAATATAAAATCGTCAAGTAAAACAACACTTTCATAAATCCCTCTCAAAGTGTACCTACTTCTGACATGCTGACAAAATCTTCGTCCATTCGTCCGCAAACAGATCGTTTGTTGGATTAGAGTCCAAGAGATCATTAAGTGCGGCCAGAGGTCAGGCAAAAATTCGACACGTGAAAATGTGTCAATTTTGTAATTTTTTTACCAATGTTGTCAGTTATATTAAATAGACCCCTGTTGGTGAGTGGTCGCTAACACCTGGGGTGGGTAGGTGGGTGGTAAGGTGAGGTGGTCATCGCTCCGTATAAGTCAATAATCTAATAACAGCCGCACGGGTAGGTCGATCAGGTTAAGCTACGCTTGCCGCGGTTGGTCCCCGTATGGGTGACCATCTTCACATACCAAGACCCTCCGTGCCTCGGAAAGCACGTTAAGCCGTTGGTCCCGGCTGTCATTAAAGTTGTTTTTCCATAAATTCATATTTGTTTACATTTTTGCCAAATAATAATAAAGAAACCCGCAGGGCAGCATGTGGCGAGCTGTTTGCCAGTAGCGACCCCACGGACCCCAGTAGCGATCTCCCGGGAGAAATCTTGTTCCTCACCTCTGGCTTGCCTTTATTGGCCGGGTAGAGTGAACAATGACGAGGAACAGAGCTCCCACCTCATTCTTGCCTTTACTGGCCGGCTTGAGTGGAGACTCGCAAGAGCAAACGTGCTCGGGGGAAGGAAGTATTCCAGTAAGTGCTCGTAGGGATCTTGACCATCTTCCGGGCTCTGGGATCGTTCTGAAAGCCGTGGAATACCTCTCCACTCCTCATGAGCACCTCAGGATATGTTGCCCCTTGTTGCTACGTCACTATGTGCTAGCGACCGTTTCCGGGGGCCCATTATTGAGTGTGCAAGTCACCCCCTGCCATTTATCCGTGTATAACATTGTAGGCAGGGGCATTTAGAACATTGAGTAGGCAGGGGCCATAGTTCTTCCATAGTTAGGACCCATAGTCCAAATTTGTATTTTTCCACAATAAAACATTAGTCCTACACAAACCGGGGGTTATCCTTGGGCGCACTTGCATAGTGCATACAGGGATAATCGTCGGTTGGTGCCCCATTTCAATAAAAATTTCCTATGGGGCCTCTGCCAGTTGGCTTCGGCCCCTCGTACGCCTTCCAAAGGACCGGCACCGTATGGTCTCGAGATATGTCAAAAAATAATAATAATAAATTTATTCAGACAACCATTGATCCATTACATTACATTTAAGCAAATAAATCGCGAATGCAGATTAGGTACAGACGCCAGCAGGTCAAGCTACCCGAAACTGTCAAATTTTCCCAATCAACCTTGAACCTTAATGCTTTAGCAATAAAGTTGAAAATCTATTAAAGAAATTTGACAGATTGTAGTAGCTTGATGTGCTGGCGTCTATACCCTGTGACCTGGAGAAAGAAATGCTACTTTTCACCGTGGACATGTCCATAGTGTTTTCCTTAAATATCTTATATTTCATTTATTATTTTTTATTTATTTATTTATTTCATACACTTCACAAAAATTATGTAAAATCATGTTTTTAATTGCCATATTTGAACTGTTTCCAGGCACATAGCAGCCGGTACTGCGTTGGTGCCGTGTCGCTTCGCCACCTTCGAACAGGGCACCATTTGGGAGGACGAGCTCGGGAAGAATCCATGGCTCTCCAAGGAGGTAAGGACTGTTTAGATTAATAATTATCTTCAAGTTGAGGGCAGTGGTGGCCAAGTGGCTCGTGGTTAAATAATAATAGCCTCACGGGTCGATCCTAGGTTTAGCTACGCTTGCCGAGGTTGGTCCGGGGATGGGTGACCATTATTGCATATCGAGACCACGAAGCACTGCCAGGGTAGCGGGATCGTCCGAAAGGGTTACCGCTGCCCTGGAACAGAAAGGGCTAAGGAAGGAACACGGGTGGGTTTTAGTCAGTAAGAGTCGGACACTCCCTTCCGCTCCACCCAGAGCGGATTTTCATTTGATGATTTCCCAACCACAAAAAAAAAGACCACGAAGCACATTAAGCCTGACACGAATTGATTCTAGGCGCCCCTTCCAAAAGGTAGATTCGTATGAAGAAGAATGACGACATGGTTGGCGTAGTGGCTGAGCGATCGACTGCTGCGCTGCGTTTCGCGGGTTCGATTCCCGCACGGAACAAATATTTGTATTGGCTACAGGTAGTTGTTCCGGGTCTGGCTGTTTGTGTATGTGAGTTTAAATGTTTGTAAACGCACCCACGATACAGGAGATATTCTTTAAAAAAAAATGGACAGGAAATTCCATAATTACTTTTTTAAAGAGCAGTGGTGGCCCAGTAGTATCGACCCCGACCTACGAGGTCGTGAGTTCGAATCCAGGCATGCACACTTTATGTAAATGATTTAATTACCGCTCTCAAAACGGTGAAGGAAAACATGAAGAAACAGCATGTTCTAGAACCATAGCTGGGACACAGGCCTACTCTTTGTGAGAGGGGACGGGCTGTAATTCACCACGCGTGTCTTCGAATTTTTTGGTTCTAGGACATACCGGTTTCCTCACGATGTTTTCCTTCATCGTTTTGAGAGCAGTAGTGATGAAATAATTTACACAAAGTAAAGCGCCTGTCTGGAATCGAACCCACGGCCTACAACTCGTAAGACGCGCCCGTTACAACTGGGCCACCATAGCTCTGACCCAACCCGCACCCTAATTCAATCAATCACAATCTGAATCATTTTTTCGAACATGATATAATCCCCTAATCTAATCCATCACTCAAGACAAAAAGTAATAAGCTATTTAAATTTGAATCGCGACATATTCGCCATAAATGTAAACAAATATGAGTTTATGGAAAATTGACTTTAATCCCTACACAATAAAGTTCATTTTACGCTACAACTTCAAACTAAAAACTTTTTAATAGTGATAGTCACTCTGAAATCAACTTAATTACCATCAAAATAAAGTTGATATTTGTTTAACTTGAAATAACGTCAATTTGAAACATAAATTAAATTTGAATAAAGGTATGCAACTTCAACCAAGCTGCTGAAGCCAATCCTACGTCGCGTCGCCACCCTAATTGTGTAACACTATCAATTTCAACCTGAAACATTTTGAAGGATATTGCTAATCCATTGCTTCATATGTTCGAAAAATGTGTCTGTTCAACAACGTAAATAACGCAATGAATGTTGTTGGACTGTCAAAATGGAAGCTGTTGTTACTGACAGTGTGTGAAGCCTTATTTGCCAAATAATACGAAACCTCAATCAACATAACATAATCTAGCCAATTATTTGCATAATTATAATTATCTAAAACTAGCTGCGCCCCGCGGTTTCACCCGCATAAGTTTCGATCCCGTGGGAATGTCGGGATAAAAAGTATCCTATATGTTAATCCTGGTTATAAACTATCTGTGTGCTAAATTTCGTCAAAATCTGTTCAGTAGTTTTTGCGTGAAAGAGTAACAAACATCCATACATCCATACAAACTTTCGCATTTATAATATTAGTAGGATATGCAATCTCAGAAAAATAATAATAATATCTCAGATAAACAATCACAAAATAAAACGCCTGATTTATTTTTAATGACTTTCTTAATCATTATTATAATATCAAGTTATCAAAATGAGCAATATACTTAATAAAAAACGTGTTGTCATTATCTGATTCAATCCCGTTGTTTGGAAGTTGGCGGTGTGACACCCCTGTGCCTCGAAGATGGAGCTTTTGGAAGGGACAACTATAGTCATTTCGTGTCTAAAAGTGTAGTAGTAGTAAAGTGCCTTTCGACAAACTACTTGAAATAATTTATTTGACTCCGATGCTATGTCAGTATCGTATACTTCTATTTTTAACCAACTTGAGGGGCCCGTGGCTAAATAATAACAGCCGCACAGGTCGATCGATCAGGTTAAGCTACGCTTGCCGCGGTTAGTCTGTGGATGGGTGACCATCCATACTGAGGCCCCTCCGTGCCTCGAAAGCACGCTAAGCCATTGGTCCCGGCTGTCATTCGCGGATCTTTGGCAGTCGTTACGGTAGTCAGAAGCCCGAAAATCTGACAACCAGTCTTGCCAAAGGGTATCGCATTACCCAGTAACTGGGTTGTGGAGGCCAGGTAGGCAGTCGCTCCATGGAAAATACTGGTATTTAGCTGCATCCGGTTATACTGGAAACCGACCCCAACATAGTTGAGAAAAAAAAAGCGAGGCAGATGAATATTTTTATTTTAACCAACTTCTTATTAAGTTAACATTTTAAACATATTTTTTCTCTTCCACAGCAATTGGTAGTGAAACCAGACCAGCTGATCAAACGGCGCGGCAAGCTAGGACTGGTGGGAGTGAACAAGTCAGCCGCCGACGTGAGGAAGTGGCTCGGCGAACACATCGGCAAGGAGCAGCAGGTCGGGGCAGCCAGCGGCAAGCTCAGGCATTTCATTGTGGAGCCCTTTGTTAAGCATGACGCTGTAAGTATACCGTTTCTTCATAACTTTAGTTAAACTAGACCCGCCTGTAGCGCCATCTACAATGCAACATGCGAACTACGCTCACGCAAATTTCTGCATCGCGCAAGCAAAGTTTGACGTGCGACCAGCATAATTATACACCGTGTTCCGGACGATATACATAAACTTCGACCAGATGATCAGACCATGGAAATAAGCATTATTCATTATGGACACATTAATGAATTCTTATTTTTTATGTTTTGTTAATTTTTATACATAGGTACCTTGACGTAAATCACTCGATATGCATGCCTCTTTATCTCTTTATCGGAAGTATTTGATTGATTTATCATATTAATTGCACTAAGCGGCAACATAGGCCAAATTACGACCCTTCCTTAATGCATAGCTCAATTAAATTTCATTAAATGAAATTACAAATATCTCTGTAACGAAGCCTTTTAAAGTAATACTTCCTTTTGTTAGATATGATTTGTAAATGCTACAGAAGCGTTTGCCAATGTTTATGGATATCGTGAAGAACACAGTGTATACAATGTCCCGACATCTATCGTAGGACAACACCCGTCTGGTCGGAGGATCCCCCCTTTTCTATCGGGGATGAGGACTTTACATCCTGTTCCTCATACAGCTGGGGCTGGTGGGAGTGAACAAGTCAACCGACAGTTGACAGTTGTTGTCTCTACCCCCGATATGTATTTGCCCGTCCGAAAAATGTAAGTTGACATTTGTTTTGACGGATCAACTACTTTCGGGCGGGCTTAGGGACTTAGGGCAAGATTCACAGACCTCACATTGACTTAAAATTGCTAAGTAAGCGTCGCATAGGAATGAGAACATTACTCGTATGACCGTAATGTTCAATCGAACATGATCTGCTGATATAAAATGAACATTATCTACATGAAAATAAGGTTTATAATCGTATGGAACGCTTACTTAGTAAAGTCAACATGTGATCTGTGAATCTTGTTCTTAGAGAGTAGTTCCCTGCTCATAGTCCAAGGACTGGCTGAACGCACCTGGGTTGCCCTGGTATTGCAGATGTCCATGGGCGGCAGAGACCAGAAGGCCGATTCTCGTAATTTAAAACGTTCAAAATCTAGTCGCAGTCTCATCTCAGCGACAAACAAATGTCAAAAACGTGTCAAAATGTAGGGAAATTAAATTAGAAGTATTTCTTGACAGATTGAGACTGAGATCAAATTGTGAACGGTCTTAAAATTACGAGAATTGCCTCTCAGACCATGAGGAGGGCTGTCTGCAAATCCTACTTAATATTATAAACGTGAAAGTTTGTATGGATGGATGGATGTTTGTTACTCTTTCACCCAAAAACTAGGTACTGAACAGATTTGGATGAAATTTGGCACACAAATGGTTTATAACCAGGATTAACATATAGGATACTTTTTATCCCGATATTCCCACGGGATCAAAACTTATGCGGGTGAAACCACGGGGCGCAGCTAGTTTTCCATATAATTTTTTTTTTCTTTCTTTCTTTCCGCAGAGCGAAGAGATGTACCTAAACATAATGTCGGGCAGACGCTCCGACACCATCCTGTTCCACCACCAGGGAGGAGTGGATGTAGGAGATGTGGACGCCCTCGCGCTCCGTCTTGAGGTAAGACAGCCATCCTTTTCTAGACCTTGACTATTGTTACTTGACTTGTTACGGTCCTGTCCAGTACCAGGGAGTAATGGACGTAAGAGACGTGAACGCCCTGGCGCTCCGTGTTGAGGAAACTTAATTTTTTTTTAACGCTCTTCATTTTATGAGCTATGTACAGTCAGGGAAAAGGATTATTTAGCAAATTGACTGCCAACAATTGTCCGTATATACAAATCACAGCAAAGATCTTTTGGCGATAAGTTTTAAAACCATGTTTTTAACTGTTTTTGTTTATGTTTTTCCAGGTTCCTGTAGACACTTTCCCAACTGGTGAAGACATTGAGCGGGTGCTGCTCAAAAACATCAAATCAGCTGCGATGAAAAGGTAACAATCATTTTTATACAGCCTTAAAGACTTACTGCATTCACAGATTGATTAGGGGAAGACCAAAGAAACTATGGTTGGACTGTGTGACAGATGATGTGACTAGAATGGGAGTCACTACTGAAAAAGTTCTCTGCAAAAGTCGACCCTATGTAGTGCAAGCTGGCAAAAAATTACTCTGGTTGCATTCGATCACTCAAGCTTATTCTTAACTTAAGAATGAGCTTTCAAATTCTATTAGGACGTGGACGGGTCGTGGTCTGTCAAGGCCTCAAAAAAATATCGGTGCGTTTTTATGTGAACTCTTTCATACACTTCCGTGTCCGAGACGTCGACGGAGCTTCAGCGTCTGCCCGGTGTATGCCACGGCTCTGCATCGTAGCATGACCACCATAGAAACGTGGTTGTCGACGGAAGAAAATTCATAATGACAAATAGAATAGACAAAATCATAGATTTCTAAAGAAATCTGTCTACAATTTGTCATTTTTTTCTATTCTGCCCTTGACAAAACCATGTTTATGTTACATATGTGTGGATAGCCTTTACAAGAATCATTAAAAAAAAATCCTTCAGCTGTTAAGACTATGCGTCGTCTCTGTGTGAATTAATGAATGAAATTAAGATTTTTATAATAATAATAATAATCTTTATTAATCCTTTACAAGTATTGCAGTACATGGGTATATAAATTATACATGGTAAAATAACATGTTTGCTACAATTGTAGTGGGTGCAGTTCTGATCTCCTAACTAGGTTACAGTATAACCTGTATGAAGGAGTGACAGTTCCGATCCCCCTTGGATTACAAGGATTTGTATTTTATTTTATTATGTAGATACTTTAAAACCATTTATGTTTCCATCCTTGCAGGTTATTGACCACCTTCATTCTCGCCCTTTACCGAGTGTACGTGGACCTGTACTTCACGTACATGGAGATAAACCCCATAGTCGTGACCAACGAGAGAATCTACCTGCTGGACTTGGCCGCCAAGCTCGACCAGACCGCGGACTTCATCTGCGCCAAGAACTGGGGGGAGGTGACATTCCCACCTCCCTTCGGAAGGGATGCTTACCCTGAGGAGGCTCATATCGCTGATTTGGATGCGAAGAGTGGGGCTAGTTTGAAGGTACGTGTGTATGTGTAAAACAAACTCATAAACCCACCCATTCTCCCCATGGGAGTAGGCAGACTGGCTACAGGACGCCACCTACTACGATCCTTATATTATTTCATCATTTTTGGGGTTCCGTACTCCATACCAAAAAACGGAACCCTTATAGGATCAATCGTTGTCCGTCTGTCAAGACTCTTTTTCTCGGGAACGCGTGGAGGTATCAAGTTGAAATTCATATCAAATACTCAGGTCTGTGGTCCCTTGCAGAAGGGAAAAAATCAAACTTCTAAGTCGACGCGATCAAAAGATACGTCCTTTTATGTTTCGTTTATGCCGCATATTTTGACACTCGCAAGGGAATCAAAACGTATAGGGTCCTTCCCGTTGATGTAGAATCAAGAAATTTGGCAAGAAGCAATGTCATGTAGCACAAGTAAAGGAAAAAATCGGAAAACCGTAAATTTGTAGTTACATACCTACTAATTTGTACAGAACCCTAGGTGCGCGAGTCGAAATAAAAAAAACCGGTCATGTGGTTTTTGAAGTGAAAACTTCTTTAGCGGCGTTGTGCACTTTTGTTGTGATGGGTAAAAAATGTTAAACTCGCGTCAGGACACGTGACCTGATCGAAAATTCGTAAGACGGAGCTCGCCTCAGGACACGTGACCCGATTGAAAATTCGTAAGACGGAGGGAGAGTAGACCGCATTCCAAAACATCAAAAATGCACAACGTTAATATTCTAGTTTTCACTTCTGCCGGCACTCCCGGAGTGCAATCCGTTTTTTTTTTTTTTTAGTTCGAACTCAAACTAAAAAAAATCCATTTTGTTTGAGTTGAGGAGACTTGCATACTTATTTACAACCATTCGGCAGGTTGCCGTATCGACAAGGATATGTTTTCGATTACTTGATTTACCTTGCCCTCGACAGCAAACAGCTATGCGAAGAAAAGCGGGTCGTCTATTTCATTAACGGCTGATTTTTCAATCATCTGATAACTTTATTCGAAGAACTAGCTGTTGCCCGCGACTTCGTCTGCGATCCAGGATGAAAAGTAACCTATGTCCGTCTCCAGATCATGGTCTACCCCTGTGTCAAATTTCATCTAAATCCGTTGAGCTGTTTTAGCGTAAAAGCGTAATTCTTAAATTTTCTAATTTTCTGCGCAACTTTCTTAATTTTTTTTCCCGGAAGAACCTTCTACAAAGTAGTAGAAAACTTAAAAAAAAAGATCGATGAAATCGGTAAAGTTGTTCTCAAGTTATGGCGCGACCAAGGGAAATAGGGATTCATTTTTATATATCCTAGACTTTTTTCAAACTCAAATGATATTTGTTTCCACAGCTAACAGTCCTCAACAAGTCTGGGCGCATCTGGACGATGGTGGCGGGTGGCGGAGCGTCCGTGGTGTACACCGACACCATCTGCGAGCTGGGCGGCGCGGCCGAGCTCGCCAACTACGGCGAGTACTCCGGCGCGCCCACCGAGATGCAGACCGCGGACTACGCCAAGACCATCTTCAGCCTCATGTGCAGAGAGAAACATCCCAATGGGAAGGTAAGGAGATATGAGCACGCATACACACAGACACATATTTTGCTTAGGGCCAATTTTCCTATCGCCAGATAACTTTTATTCGAGGAATAAAATTGACGTTTTACAATTTTTATATGACATAACTGTCAAAATTTGAAAATTATTCCTCGAATAAAATTATCAGATGATTGAAAAGGAGAGTTTCTCGCCTGCGCTTTGGTGAAAATAATACTGTAGTGTACTGGAGTTTTGGGTTGGATTTATGGGGCTGGGCATAGCTCACTTACAGCAAGTGAGCTGTAGGAATTCAGAAGGAAGATTGCTCCTGAGGATTTCGCAGTGAAAAAGTTTCTCCCATAGTGCCCGGCCTAGGGATCGAACCCAAAACTCCATGCTTTCAATTTCTCCTTTGGATATTTACTTGAACTTCTTATAACTAGCAAAACGTGTACGTACTGGACACTACTGCCTACCTCTTCTACCAAACCAGTCGTGATGTTATCTTACTTTACTCATAATCTCCATTCCCCAGGTTCTGATCATCGGAGGAGGTATCGCCAACTTCACAAACGTAGCCGACACCTTCCGAGGCATCATCACCGCCATGGAGACGTACAAAGACGCGCTCATCCAGTACAACATCACCATCTTCGTGAGGCGAGGAGGACCTAACTACCAGGAGGGACTTAGGTTGGTTAACAAACCTTTTTGGTTGTTTTATTATTAAGAAAAGCGACCAAGAGTGAATCGGAGCCGCGTACTGGGTGTTCAAACCCGCGACCATGGTCGCAGCGACCATCAGTGACAACCGCGACCATGGTTGCAGCGAACAAAATTTTACTAATATACCATAAAATGGTTGTTGCTGCGACCAATGACTATGATGCTGATCGACGCTCGCATAGACTAATGTTTCACAGTCAAAAATTGGCACAGAAAAGATAGGGTTATGTTTTTTTTTATATAAGAAAATCGAACAATAGCGAGTCAGAATCGCTCATTGGGTGACAACACAGCGACCATGGTTGCAGCGATCATCGATTTACTAATATAACTTAAAACGTTCGTCGATGCGACAGCTGAATACTACTTTACGTGGAGCGAGTGCCTACTTGATTCCCACAAACCAGAAAAAAAAAATATTGTAAATTATATTTAATTTTTCTCATCTCCGTTACAGACAAATGCGCGAAGTGGGCCACCGTCTCCGCATCCCGCTGTACGTGTTCGGGCCCGAGAGCAACATGACGGCCATCGTGGGGCTGGCGCTGGGCCAGTCCGCCATCCCCAAGGAGCACCAGCTGGACTACGCGCCCAAGCAGCTGCCGAAACCTCAGGCTTGTGTAAGTTACTTTAATAAAATCACTATTGTCACTCAATTAAAATACTTCAAGGCCAATTCTCGTTATTTAAAACGTTCAAAATCTGGTCGCAGTCTCATCTCGGCGACAATAAAAAAAAAAAAACTGGTCAAAAATGTAGGGAAATCACAAGTATTTTTGACAGATTGAGACTGAGATCAGACTGTGAACATTCTTAAAAGAATTTCCCCTCTGTTTCACAGTAGTTTTAAGCTGCTAGATAAATAAGAAATAAAATAGAATTGTTGAACTTACAAGGTTGAGTTAAAATGAAATAAAATGCAAGATGGAAATATTTATTGTAGTTTTTCGTTTTCATCCCTATATTTTCTACAGTCAAAGTTTTATTATGCAACTTGACGTACGAATTCGACTTGCACAGTGTAAACAGCTGGCAACGTTTATTTCCTAATACTTACTACTCTGGCATTTCCTTCTAATCTTAGTACTTGATGAGTCCACTAGTTCTTGAAAAGAGTTGGTTTGGTGGACAGAGCAAGACCCACGACAATATATAAATAGTTGTACAGTCATGAGCACCAATATGTCAACACTTGGCAACTTTCAATTGCGATTTTTTCGTGAAATAACGAATGCAACGTTGAAATACGATACATTACTTATACCCATGGGTTCGAAAATTCTATGTTCATAACAACATACAATTTCATTAAAAAATAAAGGAGTAAATCGCTTTTGAATAAAGCCGAGTGTATATATACTTTTGCTCGTGACTGTAGATAAATTACACAAAGTTTATAAAAACAGTTGTTTAAATGAAGGTTTTCTCTAAAGATTTACGGACGATAGTTTAACGTGACAACGTCATAACAAAACATTGATGAAATGATTGCAAACGCGCATGCGTATAATGAGCGTAACGGGACAATCTGTCATCTTTTTCGTGCATGCAGTCGGCGTTCATCGATTTAAAAGACGTTGTCACGTCAATACAAATACTTTTAACCTAAAAATACCAAGAAATTCATCCATAACCAAACATCTAAACTAACCAACATTTTTCATCTCTCCCACAGCCAAAACCCAAGATCGACCTACCAGAGCTGACCCACAAACTGCTCGACCTGGTGTGTTCCCAGGCTCCCACCAGGCAAGACCTTGGACAGAATGTGACTACCGTCATGTCGCTGTTCAGTGATAGGACCAAGGCTATCATTTGGGGCATGCAGAATAGGGCTATACAGGTAACACTATAGTTTTAACTAGCAATTTATTGCCCGATCTTACCTACGTGAAAGAATCTTATAAGAATCTTTTGGCGGCACGGTTGGCGCAGTGGTTAAGCGATTGACTGCTGCGCTGCGTGTCGCGGGTTCGATTCCCGCATGGAACAAATATTTGTATGACCTACATGTATTTGTTCCGAGTCTGGGTGTTTTTCTATCTATAATATGTCTGTATTTACAAAAAAAAAAAAAAAAAATGTATATAAGTAGTTTATCAGCCATCTTGTTACCATAATACAAGCATTAGGTTGCTTAGCTTGGGACAAATGGTGCTGTGTGAAATGTCCAGGGATATTACACTCGAGAGCAATGAATCCGGGTCACTTAAAGAATGTTAAAAATCTCGGAAACTAAAAATGATAGGTTAATGCAATAAATTGTATTTAATAGACAATGTAATGCTCCTTAAATGAAAGTAAAAAAAATATGAGTCACCATACATTTTATTAACACAAAATTACATAAAGAAAAAAACTGCTGATCTCTCCATAAAACAAAAATAGGAAACATGAAATTTTTGAACTTTATTACGATTTTCTTGAATTTTAATACTTCGTATTGCCTCCTCGTGCTTCCATTACTGCGTTTACGTGGTTTGGCATGCTGTACACCAAGTTCCTTATACGATTTTGGGGAATATTGTCCCATTCCTCTGTGAGAGCAATTTTGAGCTCACGAAGCGTGATTGGGGGAGGGTTTCGTTGTTTTACGCATCTGCCTAGCTCGTCCCAAGCATGCTCGATCGGGTTGATATCCGGGCTGCGCGCTGGCCACTCCATACGAGTAATGTTCATCTCTTGAAGGTAGTCATTCACAATCCTACCTGTATGAGGTCGGGCATTGTCATGCATAAATATAGCATCCTCACCTAAATTGACCATAAATGGACCAACGTGATCATTGAGGATTTCTTCCACATATCTTACGCTAGTTAAAGAGCCGTTTTCTATGATCACCAGCTCTGTGCGACTTTCAGAAGAAATTCCGGCCCACACAAATACAGACCCACCACCGTAGGCTACTTTTTCTTCGATGCATGCTTGCTTGAATCTTTCCCCTGGTCTTCGATACACTCTGTGTCTTCCATCGTGCTTGTAGAGCATAAATTTTGATTCGTCGGAGAACATAACTTTTGACCAATCTTCAATACTCCAATTTACGTGGCTCTGGGCATATCTTAGTCTTGAAATACGATGCCCACGCTCCAGTTTAGGGCCGTTTGCAGGTCTAAGGGGTTTTAAGTTAGATTCAGCAAGCCGACGTCTTACTGTCCATGCACTTGGGTTACTTCCTCCGAGGCGTCGAAACTGATTTGTGAGTTCAGTTCCTGTGAGAAAGCGATTTCGAAGCATGGTGTTCACCAAGTATCGGTCTTCTCGTGCTGTGGTACACCTGGTTCTGCCCGTTCCTGGTCTCCGTAGGTTAGAACCAGTTTCTTCGTAACGTCGGAGAACTCTTTGTACTGTTGACAGCGACACACCGACAGTCCTGGCTGTATCGCGCTGACTCCGGCCGGTTTCCAGCATTGTAAGTATTCTGGTGCATTCTTCAGGCGTAAGCGACATAATTTCAGCTTGAATAATGAATATAGAGCACTATCAACATGGTTTATGTACCCACATAAATGACAGATTACAAACAAAAGCAAAACCAAATGCTGTAATTTCGTAGTTCCATCTTCGAAAGTGGCCCTTTTTCAAATTTGATTTTTTTATTATATAACTTTACAATAACTAAGAAGTTTTAATAACTTCATTTAAGGAGTATTACATTGTCTATTAAATACAATTTATTGCATTAACCTAGCATTTTTAGTTTCCGAGATTTTTAGGATTCTTCAAGTGACCCGGATTCATTGCCCTCGAGTGTATTATTATTATAAGGATCGTGCATTTTTTTTCAGGATTAAATGTATCGTATCTCACGACTCCAACTCTTAAGCTATACAAAAAATCATGTATACACGTAGCTCCATTTCTTCGTGAAAGAAGGACAATCTGTCCACCATATTTTTGCATTTAATATTAGTAGGAAGCGTGTTACATTGTGACTGCAAAAAATAAAAAATGAAGGTGTAATATGCTAAATGTTCTTTAATGTTCCATCAAAATGTAACACGCTTTTATATATAAAAAAATGGGTTTTTCTTATCAGGTTTAAATATTTTTTTTTTGGCTTTAATTTTTTTAATTTTTTTTTTTAACGTTTCAGTTCTATTGACAAGTAATAAAAGCTTGTTTTTAAAAAGTTTTTTTTTTCTTCTAATTTTTTAAGACAAAAGTGAAAAGCTACAAAATGCAGACCCCAAAACGTTCACCCTTTACCATCTCCCAAGTGTTCTCACTGATGCAGTGGCACAAAAAACTTACGAGAGCTTCTATACTTAACAAATAATACGCAAAACTAACGTTACTGTACACCCACAGGGCATGTTGGACTTCGACTACATCTGCCGCCGCGCGGAGCCGTCTGTGGTCGCCATCGTGTACCCCTTCACCGCCGACCACAAGCAGAAGTACTACTTCGGAAACAAGGAGGTCTTCATACCTGGTAAGATATTTTATTATTACTTTTTATATTTTATGTAATTTCCACGATGCACGATTTTACTGGCAGATAAGAATCATAGTTCCGTGAATGTCTGCTGTTTTTAAAGTTATGTCCTGCTATTCCGATCTTTATGGTGATGCCAATTCGGTGTACATTCGCTTAAGCAATGAGTATTTGCATCCTTGAAACCCAGCATTGTACGAAGCCACTTTTAAAAGGTGCAGAGACAAAAGATGTATGTTTCTGTCTTTGTGATGGCATCTACATCGGCGCATACGAACAACGCAATCACACAGACGTCACGCAAAATCTTGCATCACGCAAGCAGACTTTACCGCGCAACTTGCATATTATACAACGGCCCGACATGAGTCATCGGGCAGTTGCCCGCCAGACACGACACCCGTCTGGTCGGAGGATCCCCCCTTTTCTATGGAGTATGAGTGAACTATACACCCTGTTCCACATACCTCATGGAAAATCATGAGTTCATGTTTGTTGATTTATGTTAAAACATTAAAACCGTTTATTCCAGTGTACTCCGACATGGACGTGTCGATGCGCAAACACCAAGAGGCAACCGTGCTCGTCAACTTCGCGTCACTCCGCTCTGCTTACGACAGCACCATGCAGGTATGTGATCCACTTTCTGTTTCTTGGGCAGGCAGAAAAATGGACAGTGACCTTTATGCCAGCTATGGGTCCTGTTGGTCTCGTGGTCGCAAGCGCGACTGCTGAGCGTGGGGTCCTGGGTTCGATTTCTGGGTTGGGCAAAGTGTTATTAGGTTTTTGATTAGGAATTTCTTAGTAACAGCCCGTAGTTTGAAAGTTGGGACGCGCCTGTACCTTAGTATCGCCTCCTGCGCCTGCGCAGCTGCGCGAGTGTCGCCGCGCCATCGGACTGTGAGAGTGAGGTAAAAGGGTAACTTAGTACCGTCTCCTGCGCCGATGGGTAATCTCCGCTGAGATTGGTCGCCAAGGCCGAAATTCGGTTTGGAGGACATATAATTTATTGTATTTATTTTCTGTGGTCTGAATTAAAGGTTTATTATTATACTTCTGCCAACTCCTTCGAACACGAGCATAATGTTATTCTTATCGTGTTACAGGCTATGCAGCATCCTCAGATCAACACCGTCGTCATCATCGCCGAAGGTATCCCTGAGAACATGACCAGGAAGATCATCAAACTGGCTGACACACGCGGTGTGAGTAGTATTCAATTAAACTTGTATCTAGAATCTAAGATTCATATTTTGCAAACAGAAACTCAATGTCGTACATGATAGAGTTCAAATTTCATTGCAACTGTTACCTTATCAGAAATTCATATTTTCATTCTTTTTTTGCTAATGTCATCATTCTCCCGCCCTTATCCGAATTTATTTGGGGTCAGCTCAACATGTCCTTTTTTTCCATACTTCTCTATGAGTCGTCATCTCGGCAGTCGCCCCCTTTCTAACCATATCATCATTCACACAGTCCATCCATCGTTTCTTTGGTCTTACCCTACTCTTATAGCCATCGACATTCATACTCAAAACTTTCCTCACGACATTTTCCTCATTCCTCCGTAACACATGCCCATACCATGACAACCGATTTCCACACAACTTTTCAGTTACCGGTGCCACTTTCAGACTTCCTCTTATGTACTCATTTCTTATTCTATACAGGGTTATTTGTAAAACACCAGCAACCTCTTATAGTAGGGGAGCCCACGATGCTAAATGGGGATTTACTCGAGCGTCATAGAGACCTATTAGGTTGCAAAGTTTAGATGATAAAAAGAAAAAAATGTTATATAATATATACCTTTTTATCGGTGGGGGAAGCGGCTATAGATTTTTAAATATGTAAAAAAATACTGTTGCATGGACATACTCGAGCGCGTCAGAGATTGATAGCATCAATGTCCTACGTATTTTTAATAATGTACGTATGTTAATCTGATCATTTGCATGATGCGGGTGGTTGTACGTAAGGGTTAAAAATGAAAAAAAAAAAAATTTAATCGAGCGCGTCAGGTTTTCTAAGGGGGTGTTAAGTGCACCAAAAAAAAAGCTCTCATTCAATAATCTGACGATTTCGATCTGACGCAAACTCGCGGCCATTATTATAATGTGCAAAAAAAATTCGCCATTTTGAAATACTCGAGCGCGTCAGATTAAGATATATGTTGTTCATCTTTGCGTTCTAGACGTGCTGTCTCATAACCTGACGATTATCTAAAGGGATTCGGCTAATCTGATAAAAAAAAAAATTTTTTTTTTTCAATTTTTAAAATCATTGAACTTAATTAATTGAGAAGCTCAGGAAATAGCATGCAAATAAATAAGTGTATGTTTTTTGAGTAGAATACTTGTATTTATAAGAAAATAATTAAAAAAAAATGCCCAAAACAATTTAATTTTTTATAACTAATTGATTAATTAATCATCATCTTCATCTTCATCAGTAGAATATATAATATATATATATATTAGTAGAATATCACTCATATTAAATGTTTATAAACTTTAAGTCACATTACTAATATTAAATTAACAAAATAAATCGAAACGTTGGAAATACGTTCATAAATATCACGCCACGAACGAGTCTCTGTGATCAGCTGTGATGGCGTCGTGGCAATAAAATCCAGAGTGGGGACGGAGTAAGAGAGTAAGAGATAGAGAAAAAGTGAGAGAGAAGTAGAAACGCGGAGAGGGAAATATAGGTATCACTCAGCTGCACGCATTAAACTTTATTGACGATTTTTTATCATTTCGGCTTGCGGAAATCGTCAGATTATATATTTTTCGTTATCCTTGAATTATTTCCTTCAAAATAAAAAAAAATTTGGCTACGCTCGAGAATGTCGAGATGACGTTTTTTTTTTACAACTTTGCTGCCCTCCCCTTTCTTTACGTCACTCTCAAATTGTCAGATTAGTGGAATATACACTTTTTAGTATGTAATTAACTCACCCTACCTTAATCTGACGCGCTCGAGAATTTCTAATGATCAATTTTTTTTTACTAATCTGATCCTTTATCCTTCACGGGCGGCCTTATATATGGGGCTCATATTTGGTGGAGGTACTTAACCGGATACAAGGTATCGCCCTGTACATTAATCTGCCGCGCTTTAGTAAATCCTGAAATCCCCGCTTGGGCTCCCCTACTATTAAGAGGTCATTGTACTCATCATTATGAACAACTTTTACTATGGGACCAAAACTGAAATCGCGAAAAAAAAAATCAGCTGTTCCCTACATTTACGTTCGTATAACTCGTCAAAATGTAGGGAGCAGCTGATTTTTTTTCGCGTTTTCAGGTGGGGTTGTTGGTGTTTTACAAATAACCCTGTATATTTTTCTAATAAAATCTTCGTATTTCCTTTACAGGTAAACGTGATCGGTCCGGCCACCGTGGGTGGTATCAAACCAGGCTGCTTCAAGATCGGCAACACCGCTGGCATGATTGATAACATTATTGACAGCAAACTGTACAGGCCCGGCAGGTATGTCATAGTTAGTTTATTTAGAGTATTTTTACATCAAGTGTATGTCTTACATAGGCGTTTACATAATAGCCTCCTTATCTGGCATTGGTCCAGTGTAGGCGTTAGTCGTAACGCTGCGTCAACGCAACGCTAACGTCATTGCGACTCGATACCTAAGGTCGATGCTACATTTCCACAGCGTCTACGCGATGTCTCCGCGATGCAAGTCACAAGCTTAGATACCTTAAACTTACGCAGAATTCAAGAGATTTTCTCCTAAATTATTGATAGACATGTAGCGGTATCTACAACGCCACATGCGAACGACGTCACGCAAATCCTGCATCTCGCAAGCAGAGTTTACCGCGCAATTAGCATAAAATTATACAAACTTCCCAACATCAATCGTTGGGCAATTGCCCGCCAGACACAATAATCTGGTCGGAGGATCCTCCCTTTTCTATGGAGGATGAGTGAACTTTACACCCTGTTCCTCATACCTCCAAAGACATTTTATCGTGTTACGAACTTAACGTTTTAATTATACATGCTGATGCTCGTTTATAAACATCAAATTCTTGCAAATGGAATTGACATGTTCTATTATATATAACGTAGAGCGCTGTAGACTTTAATCATTATTATTTAGTACTAGCTTTTGCCCGCGACTTCGTCCGCGTGAAGCAACTTTCTTAATTTTTTTACGTAAGAACCTTCTACAAATATTAGAAAACTTAAAAAAAAAATATGGATGAAATCGGTTAAGTCGTTCTCAAGTTATGGCGTGACCAAGGGAAATAGGGATTCATTTTTATATCTAAATATTAGGAATGTACTGTTGTAAGTTACATTTTGATAAACGTAGGGATGAATTTTTTTTAATTTTTTTTTATAATAATTGAGTTTCGCTTGCTTACCTCAACGCATTTCAAATACCAGCATTCCTGTTAGAATGTCCTATCTGTCAACGACTTCTAGAAAGAAAAGCGTGATATTATATAATTAATATTTCTCTTTTTTTCGTTCATAACTTTTATTAATTGTGTTTTCTCTCTCCCACAGCGTGGCGTACGTGTCCCGCTCGGGCGGCATGTCCAACGAGCTCAACAACATCATCTCGAAGGACGCGGACGGCGTGTGCGAGGGCGTCGCCATCGGCGGCGACCGCTACCCTGGGACCACCTTCATCGATCACTTGCTGAGGTACATACTGTTTTAAAAACACGAACTGAAGACCCTGCACTTAAAAATGATCAAAATCTATTCGTAATCTCATCTCAGCGACAATCTATGTCATGAATTGAAATGGTGAGGTATTTTTGACAGATTGAGATTAGAATACAATTCCTCTCTTGTGTTAGTCAAGTATTGAACTGGAGTATCCTTTGAAAAATGAGCACTGCTCTATAAGTTCATTTGTAAGAGGCCCGTTTCAATGTTTCTGGGTAGAATTGTTTTTTTTAACGTTCCACACTTGGAATGTCTCTTGTATCGTGGGTGCGCTTAGAAACATTTAAACTCACATACACAAGCAGCCAGACCCGGAACAACTACTTGTAGGTCATACAAATATTTGTCCGTGCGGCAATCGAACCCGCGCCACGCAGCGCAGCAGTCAATCGCTTTACCACTGCGCCAACCTTGCCGTTATTAAATTATCTACCGTGGTAACGGCCGCGACTTACGAATTTGTAAGTCGTAGGTTCGAACCCAGACAGGCGCTTTACTTTGTGTAAATTATTTCATCACCACTGCTCTCAAAACGGTGAAGGAAAACATCGTGAGGAAACCGGCATGTCCTAGAACCAAAAATTCGAAGACATGTGACGTCCACCAACCCGCACTGGGTCCGCGTGACAGATTACAGCCCACTCCCTCTCGAAGAGAGGAGGCTTGTGTCCCAGCAGTGGGAACATTATACCCTGATTATGATGATAAATTAATCAGAACTTATCCGAATGTTCTCGCCGTAAGTCTCATTATAAAATTTTAAAATTACATTGAATGTGTAAGAATTTATTTACCAGATATAAGAACTTGTCTAAAGGTGGAACAGCACTCCAATTGCGTAACAATTGGAGTGTTGTGAAGGAAATTCCTAGCTCATAGCAACAATGTGTTTGAAAAATTCTCATGATCACAACGTAAATCGCTCAATTAATGCTGTTGAAATGTCAAAATTAAACGCATAGTGATTGTGAGTGTGTTATGTAATTACCCCGCAGAATGCAGTGTCGATACTTTTCTCAATTAAAATCTGTACTTGCCCGTGGTCCCCCAGTCTAGTTCCCCTTGGGGTACCACAAGCAAATATTTTTGCCCGTGATACCCCATCCCAAACATTTAAATTTGACATTAAAAAGATCATTTAAAAAACAAACTGTTGCTTGACAAATAAAGGAATACAAATAAATTGTTTTCCCAATTCATATGACATTTTTCAATTAAAATCATAATGTTGACCCTGGAAGAATTTAGAAAAACTAAGAGAATTTGAAGAGGAAGTTTTTTTTTGTCATAGGTCATCCGTCACTAATGCATTAAGCAAAGAGATTCTATTTGCATTTTATTAATTTGGCGATTAGCGGGGATATAATTGGCCCATGGTACCCCTTTGTCCCCTTTGGCGGTTCCACGGGCAAAAATATTTGCTCGTGGTACCCAAAGGGGAACTAGAGTGGGGGACCACGGGCAAGTACCGATTAAAATCAACCAACACTTTGTCTAATCAGTTAATTAATATTCATTACACAGATACGAAGCCGACCCCAACGTAAAAATGCTAGTCCTCCTCGGTGAAGTGGGAGGTGTTGAGGAGTACCACGTGTGCAGGGCGATACGCGACGGGAAGATCAAGAAACCCATCGTGGCCTGGTGCATCGGCACCTGTTCCGGTGAGTCCAGTGCTTACCCACGCGTCTTGTTTAATTCACGAACTAACTTGTTCGTAAGAGCCCTCCCACAGCCGATCTACGCCAACTAGTTTCCAGATCCCTTTTTTTTGTGTGGGAAATCTTCATATGACTTCTCCCGCTGTGGGCGGAGCGGGAGGGCGTGTCAGACTTTTACTGACTGAAAAAAGAATTATCAAAATCGGACTGCTCTGTAAAAAGTTATGCGTGGTCATACATAAAAAAATATACGCGTCAACTTGAGAACCTCCTCCGTTTTTTTTTCGTCGATTAATAACCCACCCGTGCTCCTTCAGTTGCCTGTGCCAGGGGCCACGGTATCTCTTTCGAACAACCCGCGGCCCTGGCAGGTTCCCAGATCCCTCGCTTCTTAGTTCATCGTCCGATCAGAATAGAATATTGTTTATTACTTGATTATGAATATTTAACATATTGTCACTAAGGGCTAATTTTTCCAACGCCAGATAGTGTTATCCGAGGGATAATTTTGAATTTTTGACAGTTCTTCCATACAAAATCTGTCAGACGTCATTTTTATTCCACGAATAAAAATTAACAGTCGATTGAAAAATTACGTTTCCTGCTATTTGGGGTCCACTGAGTGGTGACTTTTGCATATGTTCCGACGCGCGACAGATTTCTTTTAGGCGCAAATAAATTGACCAGTCTTAAATAACCATTTGTTTGACTCAAAATTTACTTTATCCCACAGACATGTTCACGTCAGAAGTACAGTTCGGTCACGCGGGTTCACTCGCCGGCTCGGCTATGGAGAAGGCAGTCGCCAAGAACGCGGCGCTCCAAGCGTATGGAGCTGAGGTGCCCAACTCTTTCGACACGCTCGGCAATGCTGTTAATAAGGTGAGATAATGTTTATAATTATAAAAATCTTTTTAGCTGAGCTGACATGTGGAAACGAAGAGTTTCCATGAAGTTTCTTGAGCTCCTATTCTTAAAAATAAAAAGAAAAATGAAAATGTTTTATTCGATAGCAAAATTTGTATTAACAATAATGTGGTTGACTTCTCCTTTTAAGTGTGAAAACACCTGTGCCAGGAGCAGCCGCACTCCCTTAACTAGAATACATTAAATTAGCTTAACAAATGTAGGTATTGCATAAATTCTTTACACGATTTTAAGTGATCTATGATTCACGTTCACTGTCCAATGACTTCAAAGGAGTCACATTTGTATCAAACTCATATGTCCATGACTCTAGTTGGAGTCATAATCCAAAAGTAAATTTGATGTTTTTAATTAGACTGGACGTAGAAAAAGATAGTTTAGTCGACATTATGACAGATTCTACATATTTTATGACAGATTCTACGTTTTCTATTCAGGGCGGAGACGAATCAAACAATTCAAAGATCATAAAAATCGGTCCAGCCGTTCTTACGCTTACGTTCTTACACGCATATATCTTTTTTAAATCGAAAAAGCTCGGTTAGGTTAGGCTAGAACTGTGACCACATAGCTCACGAGCCGAGCGAGCCAAGCGAGCGGTGCCGCGGTAGCGGCCGGCGAGTGCCAGAAACATATTTTTGAATGTAAAACCAAACCACACAGCCACAGCGCCACAGTTATAAAATGTGTAATCTGTCTTAATGTAGACTACGATGTCAAAAGTAGAATCTGTCAAATGTCGACTAAACGAAAAAGATTCTCATGGACGTATGGGTAGATAAAAAGGCTACTGAAAATTTAAAAGAGCCGCCGTGGACGTACGAATACATTTTATAATTTTGTACTGGGACAGGGAACGTGTTAAGAGCGTTGACAAAGTACGGCATTTCATACAAACTTTCAAGTCCTTGTTCTTCGAATGGCATGAACCGATTTTAATGAAACTTCATACGCATAAGCAGGATACATAAGTCTAAAAACTTAGTTAAGAACATTTTCGAATTGTTTTATTTAAAAAAAGATAATTGGAAATCTCTGTTTCTATGGAAAATTAAAACCGGTCGAATTTACATGTAACACTATTTTTCGTAAATATTCTCAATTATTATTTTAGACCTATATATCCTGCTTATGCGTAGGAAGTTTCATTAAACTCGGTTCATGCATTTCGAAAACCAAGGACTTGAAAGTTTGTATGAAATGCCGTACGTTGTCAACGCTCTTAAGTGATTCTTTGTAAATTATAAAAACAAAAGACATGCTAATTCTTGCAGAGCAGTGGTGGCCTAGCGGTAACGGCCTCGAGCTCGACTCACAAGTTGTGGGTCGTGGGTTCGAACCCAGACAGGCGTTTTACTTTGTGTAAAATAATCTTATCACCACTGCTCTCAAAACGGTGAAGGAAAACATCGTGAGGAAACCGGCATGTCCTAGAACCAAAAATTCGAAGACGTGACATCCCGCGTGGTGGATTACAGCCCACTCCCTCTCGAAGAGAGGAGGTCTGTGTCCCAACAGTGGGAACATTTTAAGCTGATTATGCTTTGCAAGTTCTTCATTTATCTATGTATAAGAACAGCGTCTGAAAAAATTACAACAAGAATCATTATCATCTGTCTAGCCTTTTCCCAACTATTTTGGGGTCAGCTTCCAGTCTAGCCGGATTCAGCTACCAGTATCTTACATGGAGCGACTGCCTATCTGACCTCCACAACCCATTTACTGGGTAACACGAAACCCCTTGGTAAGACTGGTTGTCAGACTTTCGGGCTTCTGACAATGTCATAGAAGGTTTTATCACTGCACATTCTAAGTTTGCTAATTAAATATGTTTTTCCAACAGGTGTACTCGAAACTGGTGAAGGAAGGCAAAATCATCGTGAAGGAAGAGGTGGAGCCTCCTAAAGTACCCATGGACTACGACTGGGCAAGAGTGAGTATTTATTATACGACTTAGGGAGCCCCCCGCGGCGGGATCGTCCGAAAGGGTTACCGCTGCCCTGGAACAGAAAGGGCTAAGGAAGGAACACGGGTGGGTTTTAGTCAGTAAGAGTCTGACACTCCCTTCCGCTCCACCCAGAGCGGGAGGGGTCATATGACCCAACCCATCCAGAAAAAAAAAAAAGAAAAAAAAAAGGGAGCCCCCGCCCACGAGTAACTTTTTTCTCCGGAGTTTGTTTGAAAGAGCTCGCATGTAGCAACGCGACCGCTGGGAGACATTTTTGTCCGCGGAAATGGACGCAACTGTCGCCCGTCTATTAGTTGTAATGCAAGTACACGCATGGCGACAAAAAAGTTGCCGCTCAACCGAAAATTTAACAAAAAATGTAGCGTTGCTGTCGCTCCGTGTGCGCATCGTCTAAATCTCGGCGAGGAGACAGCGACGGAGACAAGAAAATTGCTGGCAACTAAATTGCTCGTGGCCCTTAGTTCGCGTGTATGTCGCAAAACAAATTAGATTTCAAGGGCTTAAATTTTTTTGCGCGGAACCCTAATTCTTTTTCTAAAAATAAAAGTTACTCCTTATAACACCGGCAGGCCAATTCTCGTAATTAAAAACGTTCAAAATCTAGTCGCAGTCTCATCTCAGCGACTATCAATGTCAAAAACTTGTCAAAAATGTATTGAAATTAGAGGTATTTTTGACAGATTGAGAATGAGATCAGACTATGAACGTTCCCCTCTGGTATTTGCCAGTGAAAGTCCCGTCAAAAACAGTCCAGCCGTTTCGGAGATTAGGCGGAACAAACTGACAGACAAAAATTTCAAACATGAATATGCATTAGTAAAAACTGACACTTCAATTTTATTTGTTTCTATAGATTCATGTCTTACTATCCTCGGATAGGTCCCGGCTAATTTATCTGGCAGTTAGTTTCTTACAAATTCTGGCAGAAAGAAAAAAAAATCTGAAAGATGTCGCTTTTTAACCGACTTCAAAAAAGGAGGTTCTGTATTCTTTATAATGTGTAGATGGAGTTGTTCTTCAACGAAAGAATTAAAAGCTGTTCCATTTCTTATCACAATCTCCTTCTATAACTCCTCTCAATCTTCCAGAAACTAGGCATCATCAGGAAACCAGCCGCCTTCATCAGTACAATCTGCGACGAGAGAGGAAACGAGCTGTCGTACTGCGGGGTACCCATCAGTCAGGTGCTGGAGAGGCAGCTGGGAGTTGGTGGCACCATCAGCTTGTTATGGTAAGCATCATCACCACTAGCCTTTACCGAGCTATGTCTGTTGGTGTCGGCTGCCAGTCAAACCAGGTGCAGCTGAATACCGGTATTTTACATGGAGCGACTGCCTAACTGACCTGTACGACCTGGGGGTCTACTCCGAAGTAGTATCGGCCGAATGTTCGGCCGTTTCCTGCTACGAAGTTACTATTTCGTTCGCTCGGTCCCGATCCTACACTCCTACACTCTTTCGAATATTGACTATGGTCCCGACCCAACTGAGCCGATCCGAACTTTTTTCGCATTTTTCAATAATATTCGGTTCGGCCATGTGTCGGTCCGATCCGAACATTCTTACTTTGCACTTCGGAGTAGACCCCCTGGTTACGGGGATAACACGATACCCCTTGGTGAAACTGGTTGACAGAGGCTTTTGCCTACCCGTAACGACTGTCAAAGATCTGTGAATGACAGCCGGGACTTGGCTTAACGTACTTTCCGAGGGCACTAGCCTTCACCCAACTATGTACAGTTAAACCAGAACAGTTCTGCGCTTCGGTAATCTTCGTGTTCCCGAATTGACACGAACGTCGCGCCTGAGAGTACGTCCCACAGAGGTATCAACTACCGCGTTTTGTATCATTGCGCGTTTGTATGGAATTTATGGGTACCCATCCACCGACCGAGCATGGTAACTATCGCATAGATCTTTTATTTTATTTCTTAATTTCTCAGTCCCAACCAGTTTTCCTTATTTTTTTCCTCAGTGAGTAAATAAATAATCTTTTTTTTAATTTCAGGTTCCAACGCGAACTCCCAGAATGGGCGTCGAAGTTCTTCGAGCTCGTACTAATAGTGACCGCAGACCATGGCCCCGCCGTGTCGGGCGCACACAACACTATGGTCACCGCGAGAGCCGGCAAGGACCTCATATCCTCTGTCGTCAGCGGATTGCTGACCATTGTAAGTGTTATAGAATTTATAGAGGCATGAGGAACAGGGTGTAAAGTTCACTCAACCTCCATAAAAAAGGGAGGATCCTCCGACCAGACGAGTGTTGTGTCTGGCGGACAATTGCCCAACGATTGATATTGGGAAGTTGTATCTATGCTAATTGCACGGTAAACTCTGCTTGCGAGATGCAGGATTTGCGTGACGTCAGTATGACGCGTTGTTCGCATGTGGCGTTGTAGATACCGCTACATCACTCCCCTCCGGAGACCGGAGGGCGATAGTTAGCTGAGTCTTGTATCTTGCGATGCTTGCCAGGCCAGCTGAGGTTCCAGTGAGTCGGAACGGTTAATATATTAATATTAACTTTGTGCATTTCTTTACACCCTGTTCCTCATACCTCTTTATGTGATAAAGTTGAAAATCTATTAAAGAAATTTGACAGATTGTTGTAGCTTGATGTGCTGGCGTCCATTACCGATTCTAGTCATTACAATGTACGTCCCCCCCCCCCCAGGGCGACCGCTTCGGCGGCGCGTTGGACCGCGCGGCGCTGGACTTCTGCGCAGCGTACGACCGCGGGCAACACCCGCAGGAGTTCGTCAACGAGAAGCGGGCCAAGGGAGAGCTCATCATGGGCATCGGGCATAGGTATGTAGATGATTTGGTCGTAAATGTGCTTCGGCGGCGCGTTGGACCGCGCGGCGCTGGACTTCTGCGCAGCGTACGACCGCGGGCAACACCCGCAGGAGTTCGTCAACGAGAAGCGGGCCAAGGGAGAGCTCATCATGGGCATCGGGCATAGGTATGTAGATGATTTGGTCGTAAATGTGCTTCGGCGGCGCGTTGGACCGCGCGGCGCTGGACTTCTGCGCAGCGTACGACCGCGGGCAACACCCGCAGGAGTTCGTCAACGAGAAGCGGGCCAAGGGAGAGCTCATCATGGGCATCGGGCATAGGTATGTAGATGATTTGGTCGTAAATGTGCTTCGGCGGCGCGTTGGACCGCGCGGCGCTGGACTTCTGCGCAGCGTACGACCGCGGGCAACACCCGCAGGAGTTCGTCAACGAGAAGCGGGCCAAGGGAGAGCTCATCATGGGCATCGGGCATAGGTATGTAGATGATTTGGTCGTAAATGTGCTTCGGCGGCGCGTTGGACCGCGCGGCGCTGGACTTCTGCGCAGCGTACGACCGCGGGCAACACCCGCAGGAGTTCGTCAACGAGAAGCGGGCCAAGGGAGAGCTCATCATGGGCATCGGGCATAGGTATGTAGATGATTTGGTCGTAAATGTGCTTCGGCGGCGCGTTGGACCGCGCGGCGCTGGACTTCTGCGCAGCGTACGACCGCGGGCAACACCCGCAGGAGTTCGTCAACGAGAAGCGGGCCAAGGGAGAGCTCATCATGGGCATCGGGCATAGGTATGTAGATGATTTGGTCGTAAATGTGCTTCGGCGGCGCGTTGGACCGCGCGGCGCTGGACTTCTGCGCAGCGTACGACCGCGGGCAACACCCGCAGGAGTTCGTCAACGAGAAGCGGGCCAAGGGAGAGCTCATCATGGGCATCGGGCATAGGTATGTAGATGATTTGGTCGTAAATGTGCTTCGGCGGCGCGTTGGACCGCGCGGCGCTGGACTTCTGCGCAGCGTACGACCGCGGGCAACACCCGCAGGAGTTCGTCAACGAGAAGCGGGCCAAGGGAGAGCTCATCATGGGCATCGGGCATAGGTATGTAGATGATTTGGTCGTAAATGTGCTTCGGCGGCGCGTTGGACCGCGCGGCGCTGGACTTCTGCGCAGCGTACGACCGCGGGCAACACCCGCAGGAGTTCGTCAACGAGAAGCGGGCCAAGGGAGAGCTCATCATGGGCATCGGGCATAGGTATGTAGATGATTTGGTCGTAAATGTGCTTCGGCGGCGCGTTGGACCGCGCGGCGCTGGACTTCTGCGCAGCGTACGACCGCGGGCAACACCCGCAGGAGTTCGTCAACGAGAAGCGGGCCAAGGGAGAGCTCATCATGGGCATCGGGCATAGGTATGTAGATGATTTGGTCGTAAATGTGCTTCGGCGGCGCGTTGGACCGCGCGGCGCTGGACTTCTGCGCAGCGTACGACCGCGGGCAACACCCGCAGGAGTTCGTCAACGAGAAGCGGGCCAAGGGAGAGCTCATCATGGGCATCGGGCATAGGTATGTAGATGATTTGGTCGTAAATGTGCTTCGGCGGCGCGTTGGACCGCGCGGCGCTGGACTTCTGCGCAGCGTACGACCGCGGGCAACACCCGCAGGAGTTCGTCAACGAGAAGCGGGCCAAGGGAGAGCTCATCATGGGCATCGGGCATAGGTATGTAGATGATTTGGTCGTAAATGTGCTTCGGCGGCGCGTTGGACCGCGCGGCGCTGGACTTCTGCGCAGCGTACGACCGCGGGCAACACCCGCAGGAGTTCGTCAACGAGAAGCGGGCCAAGGGAGAGCTCATCATGGGCATCGGGCATAGGTATGTAGATGATTTGGTCGTAAATGTGCTTCGGCGGCGCGTTGGACCGCGCGGCGCTGGACTTCTGCGCAGCGTACGACCGCGGGCAACACCCGCAGGAGTTCGTCAACGAGAAGCGGGCCAAGGGAGAGCTCATCATGGGCATCGGGCATAGGTATGTAGATGATTTGGTCGTAAATGTGCTTCGGCGGCGCGTTGGACCGCGCGGCGCTGGACTTCTGCGCAGCGTACGACCGCGGGCAACACCCGCAGGAGTTCGTCAACGAGAAGCGGGCCAAGGGAGAGCTCATCATGGGCATCGGGCATAGGTATGTAGATGATTTGGTCGTAAATGTGCTTCGGCGGCGCGTTGGACCGCGCGGCGCTGGACTTCTGCGCAGCGTACGACCGCGGGCAACACCCGCAGGAGTTCGTCAACGAGAAGCGGGCCAAGGGAGAGCTCATCATGGGCATCGGGCATAGGTATGTAGATGATTTGGTCGTAAATGTGCTTCGGCGGCGCGTTGGACCGCGCGGCGCTGGACTTCTGCGCAGCGTACGACCGCGGGCAACACCCGCAGGAGTTCGTCAACGAGAAGCGGGCCAAGGGAGAGCTCATCATGGGCATCGGGCATAGGTATGTAGATGATTTGGTCGTAAATGTGCTTCGGCGGCGCGTTGGACCGCGCGGCGCTGGACTTCTGCGCAGCGTACGACCGCGGGCAACACCCGCAGGAGTTCGTCAACGAGAAGCGGGCCAAGGGAGAGCTCATCATGGGCATCGGGCATAGGTATGTAGATGATTTGGTCGTAAATGTGCTTCGGCGGCGCGTTGGACCGCGCGGCGCTGGACTTCTGCGCAGCGTACGACCGCGGGCAACACCCGCAGGAGTTCGTCAACGAGAAGCGGGCCAAGGGAGAGCTCATCATGGGCATCGGGCATAGGTATGTAGATGATTTGGTCGTAAATGTGCTTCGGCGGCGCGTTGGACCGCGCGGCGCTGGACTTCTGCGCAGCGTACGACCGCGGGCAACACCCGCAGGAGTTCGTCAACGAGAAGCGGGCCAAGGGAGAGCTCATCATGGGCATCGGGCATAGGTATGTAGATGATTTGGTCGTAAATGTGCTTCGGCGGCGCGTTGGACCGCGCGGCGCTGGACTTCTGCGCAGCGTACGACCGCGGGCAACACCCGCAGGAGTTCGTCAACGAGAAGCGGGCCAAGGGAGAGCTCATCATGGGCATCGGGCATAGGTATGTAGATGATTTGGTCGTAAATGTGCTTCGGCGGCGCGTTGGACCGCGCGGCGCTGGACTTCTGCGCAGCGTACGACCGCGGGCAACACCCGCAGGAGTTCGTCAACGAGAAGCGGGCCAAGGGAGAGCTCATCATGGGCATCGGGCATAGGTATGTAGATGATTTGGTCGTAAATGTGCTTCGGCGGCGCGTTGGACCGCGCGGCGCTGGACTTCTGCGCAGCGTACGACCGCGGGCAACACCCGCAGGAGTTCGTCAACGAGAAGCGGGCCAAGGGAGAGCTCATCATGGGCATCGGGCATAGGTATGTAGATGATTTGGTCGTAAATGTGCTTCGGCGGCGCGTTGGACCGCGCGGCGCTGGACTTCTGCGCAGCGTACGACCGCGGGCAACACCCGCAGGAGTTCGTCAACGAGAAGCGGGCCAAGGGAGAGCTCATCATGGGCATCGGGCATAGGTATGTAGATGATTTGGTCGTAAATGTGCTTCGGCGGCGCGTTGGACCGCGCGGCGCTGGACTTCTGCGCAGCGTACGACCGCGGGCAACACCCGCAGGAGTTCGTCAACGAGAAGCGGGCCAAGGGAGAGCTCATCATGGGCATCGGGCATAGGTATGTAGATGATTTGGTCGTAAATGTGCTTCGGCGGCGCGTTGGACCGCGCGGCGCTGGACTTCTGCGCAGCGTACGACCGCGGGCAACACCCGCAGGAGTTCGTCAACGAGAAGCGGGCCAAGGGAGAGCTCATCATGGGCATCGGGCATAGGTATGTAGATGATTTGGTCGTAAATGTGCTTCGGCGGCGCGTTGGACCGCGCGGCGCTGGACTTCTGCGCAGCGTACGACCGCGGGCAACACCCGCAGGAGTTCGTCAACGAGAAGCGGGCCAAGGGAGAGCTCATCATGGGCATCGGGCATAGGTATGTAGATGATTTGGTCGTAAATGTGCTTCGGCGGCGCGTTGGACCGCGCGGCGCTGGACTTCTGCGCAGCGTACGACCGCGGGCAACACCCGCAGGAGTTCGTCAACGAGAAGCGGGCCAAGGGAGAGCTCATCATGGGCATCGGGCATAGGTATGTAGATGATTTGGTCGTAAATGTGCTTCGGCGGCGCGTTGGACCGCGCGGCGCTGGACTTCTGCGCAGCGTACGACCGCGGGCAACACCCGCAGGAGTTCGTCAACGAGAAGCGGGCCAAGGGAGAGCTCATCATGGGCATCGGGCATAGGTATGTAGATGATTTGGTCGTAAATGTGCTTCGGCGGCGCGTTGGACCGCGCGGCGCTGGACTTCTGCGCAGCGTACGACCGCGGGCAACACCCGCAGGAGTTCGTCAACGAGAAGCGGGCCAAGGGAGAGCTCATCATGGGCATCGGGCATAGGTATGTAGATGATTTGGTCGTAAATGTGCTTCGGCGGCGCGTTGGACCGCGCGGCGCTGGACTTCTGCGCAGCGTACGACCGCGGGCAACACCCGCAGGAGTTCGTCAACGAGAAGCGGGCCAAGGGAGAGCTCATCATGGGCATCGGGCATAGGTATGTAGATGATTTGGTCGTAAATGTGCTTCGGCGGCGCGTTGGACCGCGCGGCGCTGGACTTCTGCGCAGCGTACGACCGCGGGCAACACCCGCAGGAGTTCGTCAACGAGAAGCGGGCCAAGGGAGAGCTCATCATGGGCATCGGGCATAGGTATGTAGATGATTTGGTCGTAAATGTGCTTCGGCGGCGCGTTGGACCGCGCGGCGCTGGACTTCTGCGCAGCGTACGACCGCGGGCAACACCCGCAGGAGTTCGTCAACGAGAAGCGGGCCAAGGGAGAGCTCATCATGGGCATCGGGCATAGGTATGTAGATGATTTGGTCGTAAATGTGCTTCGGCGGCGCGTTGGACCGCGCGGCGCTGGACTTCTGCGCAGCGTACGACCGCGGGCAACACCCGCAGGAGTTCGTCAACGAGAAGCGGGCCAAGGGAGAGCTCATCATGGGCATCGGGCATAGGTATGTAGATGATTTGGTCGTAAATGTGCTTCGGCGGCGCGTTGGACCGCGCGGCGCTGGACTTCTGCGCAGCGTACGACCGCGGGCAACACCCGCAGGAGTTCGTCAACGAGAAGCGGGCCAAGGGAGAGCTCATCATGGGCATCGGGCATAGGTATGTAGATGATTTGGTCGTAAATGTGCTTCGGCGGCGCGTTGGACCGCGCGGCGCTGGACTTCTGCGCAGCGTACGACCGCGGGCAACACCCGCAGGAGTTCGTCAACGAGAAGCGGGCCAAGGGAGAGCTCATCATGGGCATCGGGCATAGGTATGTAGATGATTTGGTCGTAAATGTGCTTCGGCGGCGCGTTGGACCGCGCGGCGCTGGACTTCTGCGCAGCGTACGACCGCGGGCAACACCCGCAGGAGTTCGTCAACGAGAAGCGGGCCAAGGGAGAGCTCATCATGGGCATCGGGCATAGGTATGTAGATGATTTGGTCGTAAATGTGCTTCGGCGGCGCGTTGGACCGCGCGGCGCTGGACTTCTGCGCAGCGTACGACCGCGGGCAACACCCGCAGGAGTTCGTCAACGAGAAGCGGGCCAAGGGAGAGCTCATCATGGGCATCGGGCATAGGTATGTAGATGATTTGGTCGTAAATGTGCTTCGGCGGCGCGTTGGACCGCGCGGCGCTGGACTTCTGCGCAGCGTACGACCGCGGGCAACACCCGCAGGAGTTCGTCAACGAGAAGCGGGCCAAGGGAGAGCTCATCATGGGCATCGGGCATAGGTATGTAGATGATTTGGTCGTAAATGTGCTTCGGCGGCGCGTTGGACCGCGCGGCGCTGGACTTCTGCGCAGCGTACGACCGCGGGCAACACCCGCAGGAGTTCGTCAACGAGAAGCGGGCCAAGGGAGAGCTCATCATGGGCATCGGGCATAGGTATGTAGATGATTTGGTCGTAAATGTGCTTCGGCGGCGCGTTGGACCGCGCGGCGCTGGACTTCTGCGCAGCGTACGACCGCGGGCAACACCCGCAGGAGTTCGTCAACGAGAAGCGGGCCAAGGGAGAGCTCATCATGGGCATCGGGCATAGGTATGTAGATGATTTGGTCGTAAATGTGCTTCGGCGGCGCGTTGGACCGCGCGGCGCTGGACTTCTGCGCAGCGTACGACCGCGGGCAACACCCGCAGGAGTTCGTCAACGAGAAGCGGGCCAAGGGAGAGCTCATCATGGGCATCGGGCATAGGTATGTAGATGATTTGGTCGTAAATGTGCTTCGGCGGCGCGTTGGACCGCGCGGCGCTGGACTTCTGCGCAGCGTACGACCGCGGGCAACACCCGCAGGAGTTCGTCAACGAGAAGCGGGCCAAGGGAGAGCTCATCATGGGCATCGGGCATAGGTATGTAGATGATTTGGTCGTAAATGTGCTTCGGCGGCGCGTTGGACCGCGCGGCGCTGGACTTCTGCGCAGCGTACGACCGCGGGCAACACCCGCAGGAGTTCGTCAACGAGAAGCGGGCCAAGGGAGAGCTCATCATGGGCATCGGGCATAGGTATGTAGATGATTTGGTCGTAAATGTGCTTCGGCGGCGCGTTGGACCGCGCGGCGCTGGACTTCTGCGCAGCGTACGACCGCGGGCAACACCCGCAGGAGTTCGTCAACGAGAAGCGGGCCAAGGGAGAGCTCATCATGGGCATCGGGCATAGGTATGTAGATGATTTGGTCGTAAATGTGCTTCGGCGGCGCGTTGGACCGCGCGGCGCTGGACTTCTGCGCAGCGTACGACCGCGGGCAACACCCGCAGGAGTTCGTCAACGAGAAGCGGGCCAAGGGAGAGCTCATCATGGGCATCGGGCATAGGTATGTAGATGATTTGGTCGTAAATGTGCTTCGGCGGCGCGTTGGACCGCGCGGCGCTGGACTTCTGCGCAGCGTACGACCGCGGGCAACACCCGCAGGAGTTCGTCAACGAGAAGCGGGCCAAGGGAGAGCTCATCATGGGCATCGGGCATAGGTATGTAGATGATTTGGTCGTAAATGTGCTTCGGCGGCGCGTTGGACCGCGCGGCGCTGGACTTCTGCGCAGCGTACGACCGCGGGCAACACCCGCAGGAGTTCGTCAACGAGAAGCGGGCCAAGGGAGAGCTCATCATGGGCATCGGGCATAGGTATGTAGATGATTTGGTCGTAAATGTGCTTCGGCGGCGCGTTGGACCGCGCGGCGCTGGACTTCTGCGCAGCGTACGACCGCGGGCAACACCCGCAGGAGTTCGTCAACGAGAAGCGGGCCAAGGGAGAGCTCATCATGGGCATCGGGCATAGGTATGTAGATGATTTGGTCGTAAATGTGCTTCGGCGGCGCGTTGGACCGCGCGGCGCTGGACTTCTGCGCAGCGTACGACCGCGGGCAACACCCGCAGGAGTTCGTCAACGAGAAGCGGGCCAAGGGAGAGCTCATCATGGGCATCGGGCATAGGTATGTAGATGATTTGGTCGTAAATGTGTTTCATTTTACAGGCTAAAAAATGAACTTCTAAATTCGCTGTATACATGGTTAAATTTAAGGCGAGATTTTCCCGGACCGATAGGCATAGAAAACACTACCTCAGCCCCCGCCAGTTGAACGCGGCGTATTTAACTACGATGCGCTGAGCGGGACCGCGCCACGTGACACACTGTGACCGCGAGTAACCTTGGTGCAATGAATGCGCGCCACGAAACAGACAAATACAGTAGATCAACTTTGATGTTATATTTTATTTTTAGTGAATACAATTTTTATGTAGGAACTTATCATCTACGCTTGATAAATTCTCATGACAGTTTCAGGTTAGTAAAAATTAGGTTAGTTTGGCAAAGAAACGCAATAAGTAAAAAATCCAAGTTAAGTTTGTACCTATATTTAAAATACACATACCATCAACTACATGTCAAAACATCTCACAAATAAGACATATTACAAAAAAAAAAATTAAACGAGAGGTGTCGCGGGACACCGGGATGGAACGACGTTCCTTTCACTATACATATACTATGCGTTTCAGATGAGAAGATACGTTCGGGACAACTTCACTCACAACTTGTCAATAATGTAGTGTCAGCAACAAAAACAAAAAAATCGATTAAACAAACTTTATTTTTATGTTAAACAGAAAAAATTAAGAAAATGAAAATTATACACAAAAAAAATATAACTATCTAAATTAAGAACCTCCTCCTTTTTTGAAGTCGGTTAAAAAACGTATTTAATAATTATTAAAATTAACTGTTTGTGACATGGAAGTAGACGCCACATTCTCAAAATTCACTATTTGTGATACAGAAGTGGAAACAATAGCAGGTGTTGTAATATTTTCTTTATCTTCTCGCATTTTTACTTTTCTTATATTCATTCCTCTAATATTTCGGGGATCTATGATTTCAGGCAATAGACACTGCATATAAAAATTTATAAGTTCTTTTTCCATTTTTTCTTATCTTTCACTATCTTGATTACATGTACGGGTATTGTTTCAACTGACCATATGCCAAACAAGCAATATTGCCTCCCGGTAATATGGAGTTGGCCCTGAAATTATATTGCATTAATTTTTCATTTGGATATAATATTTTGATAAGAAGAAGTATAAAATGGGGGTCTAATTTGTATAATCAGATAATAGAGCTTGTTGGATCTGGCAGGAATTTATTACCGAGATTAGTAGTAGTACATTCTTGCTAGTTCCTGTGCTAATGGGCCGGATCGATCGGTGAAATACTACCCTACATAACATAATATCACGCCTGTATTCCCCGAAAGGTTATGCAGAGGTGTACCTGTAGTACACCCATATATCGCCACCCTCACACAGAATATCGACGTAAAGTAGCAGCACCCGTACTGTTGCATTTCGTTTGGTGAATGAGAGTACCGGATGCCAAACTACACCCTCGGTCTGCTTCCTTTCCTTTCTCTTCTCCCTTACGGTAGGCAACAGCTTGGTTGTGTTTCCTCAGTATTGTTTCGGCAACGCTTAGATAACACAGCTATGTCGATCAGTCCGTAGGCTATGGTAACTGCTTACCATCAGACGGGCCGTTTGCTTATTTGCCACCTTAGTTGGATAAAAAAAAATACTGAAACATATTACCTGCACTTGATAGTATACCAATAACTCGTTTTTTTTTTAATTTATTGGTGCCAGTTTTTTTATCGTAGTGCAGTATCTGGATTTTATTTTCTTTTATTGCATTTTCTAGTCCCTTTTTGAATGCTGTAATTGCTGCAAAATAAAATGTTGACATTATAGTGGCATTTCAAATCGTTTAAATTAATCATTTTACAAGTATATTTTATAATTGTTATACAAGTTTAGCAATATATCGAAGTTATTGAGCAAAGAAAATAATCATTTCAACGAATTCAATAACAAACCTACTGTACTTTTTTGTACAATGTCGCGTCTAAACAATGGTCGGAACGTTTTCGTGCTTTTCCGTCAAAGAAAATCATTTATTTACACTAAGAATATGTTATATATTATTATTGTATTTTTTTTACAAGCTTTTATTTTTTATATTATAAAGAGATAAAATTGTAAGTTTTGTATGTATAGGGTGTATCTCTGAAACTACTGATCCGATTTAGAAAATTCTTTCACAATTTTCTTTTCAATAGGAAGTTAGATTATTAAGGAGTGCTACAAGCTATTTTTTTTCTGATAAAGATGTATTTTCCATAAGAAATCATAATAAATGTGATTGAAGTCTGATAAAAAACTCGTCGCTCGGCCGCTTATATTGCTAACGCTGGCTAAACCATACGAGGAACTTCAAAATAATGTACTACAGAATTGTATATCTTGAAAATGCCCTCAAAAAAGTTCGCGATGGTATATGTCTATATTCTATGGATAACTCACAGTAACCATTTTTATCTTTTTAAAATTAATAAAATATAATGAGTGACTTTCGAAGCAATTTTGACGTACGTAGTATTAATCCTTATCTCATTAAATATGTTAGTAAAATAAAGCATTCAATTTAGATCAAAACTGCCGTTTACAGCATGTCATTAGAATGAATACTTTAGAAGATATCACAGTATTAAAATTACGCGGACAACAAAACAAAAAAAATAAATAAAAGAACGGAAAAGTCTTCATTACTTACCATTTTTCGAGTTGATATTTTCGTAATGCCAGAGGTGTCAATCTGTCAATTTCCTCTATGAACTTTTGTTCTTTTTATTTCCCATGTTTGTTCACTTCAGTTTATTTAGTGCGTAATGTTTCTTATAATCCAAAGCGCAAACTCGAGAGAAAATTGGCGTGCGTCCGTCCTCGAAGACCTCTCGGCCGGCACTAAACGGCCCGCTCGGCAGGCGTGAGCGCTTGAACTGCTCAATATCGTCTGATTTTTGTTCTTACGAAAATAAATAACCACTTATATAAAAATCTTCCTCACACAGCGCTAGAAAATATTAAAACCTATTTTTTGGTATATTACTTAGATGGTTTCGTAATATAATTTTTGGCTAAAAAGTACGTTCGAAATATCGGTTTAGTGTCATCTTTGCGATTTTTTTTTATCGAGTCAATTATTAGTAATTACGTTTCCGTCTTCAGACAGCGCTTGACTATATGCTCAATTTTGTTAAAATGATTTTTATTTTGCGCAATATTTACATTAATTAGATATAAATAGCTCCAAAAAACTTAAAAATGGAACAACCTCGCCTTAAGTATAAGGGGGTATCGTATTACCCAGTAACTGGGTTGTGGAGGTCAGATAGGCAGTCGCTTCATGTAAAATACTGGTATTCAGCTGCATCCGGTTAGACTGGAAGCCGACCCCAACATAGTTGGGAAAAGGCTAGGCAGGTGATGACATGCTTAAATTTAAGTAGCTAGCGAAACTCCGCAGACGTGATGTGTATCGTATATATCTAAACACAATAAAACAGAACAAAAACCGATGTTTTTTTACTCAACATTTAAGTAACATTAATACCAGCCGTCGTTGATCCCAAAGAAAAACCTTTTTTTTAAATCGGGCGCTGTGTTTTGAACTCTCGTTGTTGAGCCGAGATTTGAGAATCGAGGGCATCCCATCGCATCAAAAAAGCACACTAATCAGCCCATGCCCCACTTGCTGGAGTGCCCAACTGCCCGTTCACCAATACCTTGGACGACTTAATGAATGCCTGGTACCTAGTATTGTATACAATTAAGTATTTTCTACTGAACAGACAGCTGTGCTGCTTGGAAGTTTGTTGCGCCACTTCTTCTTCCCAGCGATAGCACTAGGAAGTGGTGAAGGGCGGGCGTTTTTGTGGGGCTGTCTTGTGTAATTTTGACGTTCTAAAAGTGCCGATTCTCAGCCCAATTTGAACAAATGACTTTCCTTTCTCCCCGCAGAGTAAAATCAATCAACAACCCCGACTCCCGCGTGCGCGAGCTGAAGGCGTACGTGACGGCCCGCTGGCCCGCCTGGCCGGTGACGCGCTACGCGCTGGACGTGGAGGCCATCACGACGCGCAAGAAGCCCAACCTCATCCTCAACGTGGACGGCATCGTCGCCGCCGCCATGGTCGACATGTTCCGACACTGTCAGCTGTTCACACAGTGAGTACACGCTTTTAAATATTTACACGACTACAGCAAAATTTAAAGGAAGCAGTGGTGGCCCAGTCGTAACGCTGTAACCGTAACCGTTGCATGTACTGTAACCAAAAAGCATAGTGTGTACGTGATTCGCAAACCTGCTGCGAGCGGTACGCGTGCGGTTTGCAGCGAGCCGACGTTTACAACGTACTCATTCTTCTGAACCCGTAACGTTGCACGTAACTGTAACCGTTGCTGTTACCAAAAACATAGTGTGTACGTGGTTCGCGAGCCTGCAACGAACGTTACACGAGCGACTCGCAGCGAGCCGACGATTGTCGGTTTTTGCCACGAATCAAAGGGCGCTCGCAGTGTGCTCGTGGACGTCAAGAGGAGAGGTTGTTGCTAGCCGCTGCGATAATTCTTCGTTACAGCTCGCAAAATGAGTACGCTTGGTGGAAGCGTTCCGGCGACGTCGTGAGCGTGAACTGTAGCCCGCGTACACACTAAAACCTAGTTACTGTATCACGCATGTTCGGTTACGGCTCGCTAATGAGTACCCGGCTTTACGATTTGCGGTCGTAGGTTCGAACCCAGACAGGCGCTTTACTTTGTGTAAAATATTTCATCACCACCGCTCTCAAAACGGTGAAGGAAAACATCGTGAGGAAACCGGCATGTCCTAGAACAAAAAATTCGAGGACATGTGATATCTACTAACCCGCACTGGGTCCGCGTGGTGGATTATGGCCCACTCCCTGTCGCCGAGAGACGGCCTGTGTCCATGGGAACATGGCTGATTATGATGATTTTTGTGTGACCATTTGTGACAAAAAGTTCCTAATAATTGTTTGGTCGCAATGGAATTTGAACTTTGTTAAGTGCGTCATTCAGTTGGTTTTTCCATAGCTTGCACTAATAAAATCTCTTTTTTTTTATCCGTCATAAAACAGCGAAAGTGTGTCTTTTAATTACGGGAGGACTCTGGCTCCTGCAACATAGTTTGAACTAGTGCAGGAGCCAGAGAATTCCATACTCTTGTGGGGTTATTTCCACACTTGTGTTCGGTTGCTTGAGTCAAAATAAAACAACAATGGAGATTCAAAATGGGAATTATTTACTGTCATATACAAATGAATGGTGGACGTAGTTGAGGTTTGGAATCATACTCAAAATTGCTCAGCCAATCAGATATAGGGTTCCCGGTCTTCTGGAGTTCGGAGCATGTTCAGAGCGCGCCGACTATAAATACGTACACCGCCGCCGAGCGGTGGGCAGTCTCTCATTAGCTGTGGTCGAGCTTGTAGCTCCACCGCCCGGCGGGCTGCGCGGGCGTGTGATGCTTGCAGGTTGGCGGTATCGAGTGCGCTGAGTGTATGCGTGTCCCACACTCTGGTGTACAAATTGTTTTATTATGTCAATAAGTTTATGCTTTCTTGTCTCTCTACAGGGAGGAAGGTAACAACTACATTGCGATGGGCTCAATCAACGCTCTATTCGTGCTAGGTCGCACCATCGGCCTGGTGGGACACTACCTGGACCAGAAGCGCATGAAACAGCCTCTGTACCGTCATCCTTGGGACGATATCACCTACATGTCGCCGCTAAACTAAATAGTGATTAACGACCCTGGATTGGATTGCAAAAAACATGGAAAAACAACAAAAATATAATCTACATACAGTAAGGTTTGATGTATCATGCCCGGTCCGAACTTTTGAGTAGAAAGCCGTGCATTCGCAATAACTTTTTTTTGCAACCAAATGGTGGCGTGAGGCGAGTGTGAGTGAGAGAGCATGCGCAAGAGTTCAGACCGGACATGATTTTTCGGCCATGTTGTACAAATAATAAATAATAATTTGGTTTGCAAATAATTGATGATTTTGAACTGCTATTACTTACAAACCTATCACATAACATTTATTTATTTAAGTAATTTCCATCAATTGGCAAGAAATTTTATAATGCGTTTTTTTTTTTAATATCCAATCCATGGCGCTATGAACTTTTAAAATATAAATATTATAAATAAATAATGTAGTGGGATAATAAGTAAAAATGTTAATACAAAGCCGACGCCTCCATTCCATTCATGGGTGTTGCCAGAATGGGGAGAAACGGCCATTTTGATTGTGACTTATCCATCCGGAATTTTGTCTAACAACCGGAAAAGGAAAAAAATCTGAATAATATTTTACTGACTGAGACCGATTTTTCGTCACAGAATATAGCGTCCGGAATTCCGGATGTGGATTTTTGGCCATCCGGAATTTCCAGATGTGGATTTTTGGCCATCTGAAAATTTCGGGTGGTCAATTTTCTTTCTCAGTGGTCTGATTCGGGTCAGTATCCAGAATTCTGGATGTATATGATCAATGTGAACGTGGTTAAAAACCGTAATAAGGTGAGTCACCCCGATCTGGCTACATCCATGTATCTATCATTTATTTATTTTTATGTCCAGGGTTTCTAGAGTAATTCAGACGCTAAACACATAGGAAATATAATTCTGTGAGGAATTTGAATTAAAATCCTCATAATAATCATAAAAAATGGGTGCAATTCTTAAAATAAAAAATGAAATTTTCTTTATAAAATAGCTCTGAAGTACTCGAATCTTTAAATTAAGTATGTTAGATCTGTGTTTAAGCTGATAATACAAATGTTTTACAGTAAAATAAAGTTTATTTGACGAATACAGCACTTTGAAACTACATAGCGAGATTTTTAAAACCGCATGCGGAAAAACGCTTGTCAGATTTCCGTCTGTAAAAGACGTTTTCATAATAATATTCTGTATGTGGTATAAAGTAGTTAAAAATGCTTACTAAAACTGTTTTGTAGTTAAAAGTGCTATGATATTATACTTATAGGCATGACGTAAGCAATTATCGACTGTGTATCATGTTACATTTGAAAAATGTTACATTTAAAAAATATTAAAATATTAATTTCTTGATCGTGGTCGATAATTGTGTACGCCACCCTACGCAGTTTCTGTGACAATGTGTGAGTGGGACAAACTTGTGCTACGATTAAACTGCAACGAAGAAAATAAATTATGTATATTTTTAACAAAATATACTAAAATACTAAAGAATACCTGTATTTTACCTTTCCAATATGGCGAAGAAATCATGGCCGGTCCGAACTTCGTGCAGGAGGCTGGCGCAACAACGTTTTTTAGCAACCAAATGGTGACGAGGCGAGGGTGAGAACTCGCGCGTAAGTTCGCAGAGCCTGTGTTCAGACCGGACATGTTTCATTTACCGTATTGTACCTAGGACAAAGCTTTTTCCAAAGTGCGAATGAATATTATAATAGTTAGCCATTTTATTAAATACAGGGTGTTTGAGAACTATTTGACTGCTTATATGTTTTAAATATTCACAAAAAAAATTGAAAATGAGAATATTTCTTAGCAAGTTTAAGACGTGAATATTTTTTAAATAAACTTGGGATGTTGAGTAAATGACTTGTCCTGACCATACTGTATATGCCTTTTAATGTCGCAATATTGAAACGTCCTGTATACAAAAAAAAAATCGCTTTCCAAGTCAAATCGTTAAATTTATCGCGCTTCAAAAATAAAATATATTTTTATTGAAAAAAAAAGTCTCGTATTTACCTTTATATATAAATAATATATTAGTAGCAAAAGGCGTTTTTAAGTACATACTGTAAATGTTGAATTTTTAAGAAAAATATAAAGAAAAAAACTGCGATCAAAAATATTTTTGCACGTGTATAGGTGTCAGGTGTGTAATATTTATTTATTTACTGACTTCCTAAACAGCCTTGGTTGTCTATGAACTGTAATAATAATCCAAAAATGATGCCACTGATGATGATAATACTGTAATAATGATGCCTTTCAAATTGGTTGAATCAACCAAAAGTGAACCATTCATTCTCGGCCCTGACCTTGGATTTGTGCGTGGTTGACGGCAATGGGCTCGCTCCCATGGGACATGTGGCTTAAACATAACTGAAGAAATGCTATAAGTAATATCCAAAATCTATATCTGACCATTTTGAAAACAAAATCCCGTGCACATGATGACCACAGCTGCGTCCGTGAGTAAAACAAAAGAGGATCCTTTTAGGTCGACTAATGCTCGGTTCCTATAAACAAAAACGAATCGTTTTGCCTACGAACGGTAGCATTTTTTACCATCAAACTGGGCATATAAACAGATCAGTAGGCTAGTTTGACCTGTGATATCTTCTACCATAGATTTGCATAGTAGACTAGGGTTTATCCAAAGCTATGAGGTCTTTGCTTCATTATTGGTAAAGATACAGGAGTCTTAATTTTAACCAATAACGGTCCGTAAATTATAGGAATCGGCCATAATAATATGCGCTGCAAGCAGGAATAGTCCTTACGGTGGTCAGATGTAGGTTTTGGTGATAGTACACCTCTGCCTTACCTTTCGGGGAATACAGTGATGTTGTGCTTCTGTTAGACTTTTTAATTTCTGCGCTTTTCAACCTTTTTTTTTATAAAATTTAGAAATATTACACATCTGCATCTATCTCTTAGACTACGCACTGGACCACTTATATTAAATGTTATTCGTGTTATATGTCTACTAGACAACTAAAAATATTAACAAGATGAAAAAAAACTACTACTATCCACCTATATCCATTCGCGAATCATCATCTGCCTAGCCTATCCCCAACTATGATGGGGTCGCAGTCTAACCAGATGCAGCTGAATACCAGTTTTTTACATGGAGCGACTGGCTATCTGACCTCCACAACCCAGCACGCGATAACCCTTGGTCGTAGTAACACGATAACCCTTGGTCGTAATGACACGATACCCCTTGGTCGTATTAACACGATACTCCTTGGTCGTATTAACACGATACTCCTTGGTCGTATTAACACGATACCCCTTGGTCGTTGTAACACGATACCCCTTGGTCGTAATGACACGATACCCCTTGGTCGTAATGACACGATACCCCTTGGTCGTTGTAACACGATACCCCTTGGTCGTTGTAACACGATACCCCTTGGTCGTTGTAACACGATACCCCTTGGTCGTCGTAACACGATATCCCTTCGTCGTATTTACACGATATCCTTTGGTCGTCGTATCACGATACCTCTTGGTAAAACTGGTTGTCAGACTTGGGTTTCTGACGACCCGTATCGACTGTCAAAGATCTACGAATGACAGCCGGGACCAACGGCTTAACGTGCTTTCAGAGGCACGGAGGGGTCGCGATATGTGATGAATGGTCACCCATCCACGAACCGACCTCTGCAAGCGTTGCTTAGTCGTGTTTTGGTGTCAGAATGCTTTATCATCTTGTTAATATTATAATATTGCACTGTTGTATTAGAAATTGTCACAAATGTCTAGAAATGATGTTGTCCTAAGTAAGTTTAGTGGTCGCTTGTAACAAAATATATTTATTATGCGGTCAAAATAGGAATATATGTAATAATACTAGTTTCTGTTCGCGACTTCGTCCGCGTGAAATTTTCTTGTGCTTGGCTCCTAAGGGCCCAAGCGTGATGTTGAATACCCTATAGCCTACCTCAAGAATTGGGCATACATACAAACAAACAATTTTTTCCTCTTTGTAATATTAGGATGTTCAGTGTTCCCCAATTTTTTTGTAATGTTTGAATAAATATCATGGCGCCGATTCCCTTGTTCACAAACTAAAGTTTAGTTCAACAAAAACTTTAGTTCAGTGCATCTTCTTCTTTCTATTTCATTAAGAAAAGGACAGAAGATAAATATTAGTTTAGTCCTGTCAAATTAGTCAGCGCCTGACGTAAATTGACGTATTTTTAATTGCCAATTTTTTAATCACGTCTGAACTCGTCTATGGAGCATCTTAATTTGTCTTTCTTATTTTGATCGCGTAATAAACCGTTATACTGGCAAATTAATTAATTTGGTCTTTCGCCTGTGTTAAAAAAAATATATTAATTTAAGGGAGTCATGTCATAATTGTCAAAATATTTTTTTTTTCGATATGTTGACGTATAATTCTGTTGTGAATCGATGTTTTTTAAATGTGTCATTTTGTGAACATAGCCAAACAACTGACGTAAAAAAAAAGAAATATGTGTCTGTTTTTGACAGTAATATTCTTATGTACAGGTAACCGTCAAAAGCGTCCTTGCTTCGTAGCAGTAAAAGCAATTTTTCTACAGACGCCAGCAGGTCAAGCTACCCGAAACTGTCAAAATTATCCAATCAACCTTGAACCTTAATGCTTGAGCGATAAAGTTAAAAATCTATTAAAGAAATTTGACAGATTGTAGTAACTTGATGTGCTGGCGTCTGTACTTCAAGTGTTGCGTGGTTGAAGGTACATAATTATTATTATTGTTTTAAAAATTAAAAAAACTTGTATCCATTCTATGAAAGTTATTTGTGTTAAATCTAATTTATTGGTATATCTGTGTAAATGGTTGGTATCTGTAAATATTTGAAATTTTGTCAACTAATTTGTCATTATATTTTTTTATTTACTGTACTTTTGTGGATTTTATTTCTTGAATACCTTTCCTTTACCCGAGCTTGCTCCTTCATCATCATTTCAGACGAAAGACGTCCAATGCTGGACATACGCCTCCCCCGAGCACCTCTACTTCGACCGTTCCGGTTGAAGCGTGCTCCTTTATTTTTTAATAATTATGGTAAAAACCGCATCTTCCTTTAAGAAGTCCACATTTAAATTACTTTAAAGAAATGAAAACCATGTTCCAGAAATTCGAATTTATTGGTGCCAGATGCAAGCCACCTTCTCAGGAAGGTTTTATAAGAACTTTAAATGCAGTCGAGCATCTATTTTTTAATTTAGAAAGACAATATAATATAAAAAGTTTATCAACGCGCAGACTCAATCAAGACCCATTAGAAAACTGTTTTGGTTGCATCCGCAGCAATTGTGGATGCAACCCGAACCCTAACACCATACAATTTGTTGCAGCTCTCAAAACCTCCATGATTAACAATTTATTGCATAGCAGTAAAAATAAGAACTGCAAAGAAGACAATAATGTAATTTTAAAATCTTTTTTAACTCAAGTAAACCCCATTAAAGATTCAAATGTAACTTTTGAAACATTTGATGTTACAGAAGGTGTAGAAGTATCGAATACTGTAATACCTCAGTGTTCTGGAGAACTGCAAGAATGCGCTTATGTATGTGGTTTTATGATAAAAAAAATTAGGACCCATTTGCCATCAGTGTAAAATCGCAATGCTTGCAGACCAGAACACTGAGGTAAGTCATTTATTCACTAGTTTTAAAGAATATAATTGTATGCGCAAAACTTATAGAAATTTTAAGAAGAAAATTGAATTTTGAATGGTTGCTTGATTGTTCTGAGCATTATGATGAAAATAAAATGCATATCATTATTTCAATTATATGCATATGCTTAAAACGACACTGTATTTTAAAAATAGGCATTTACCGACGAAGCTTCGAAAAAAGCTATGAAACGAAAAATAAATATTTAAAAAAATGCTTACAACTCCGTTTTATTTAAAATATATTTCCTTAAATATGTATGTATCATGAAAACAAACCGAAATTATGTTAATATTCTATTTATATATTGGAATTTCGCTTTGTTTTCATGATACATCTGATAAAAGTTTAATCATCGTAGCTAAAATAGTATATATCACCCATTTTAAAATGTGGCGCGAAAAATAGTTCCATGGATCGAATACTGGCGCGCTAGTGTCGCAAGCTGTTGGCATATTTTTTGTATGAAGTCTTCATTCTTCCCGTCAGGGCAAAGCGTACTATAAGATACCGGCGTCAGGGTATATATATTATGTTCTGTGATCGCGCGGTGCGAAGCAATCACAACCACAACTGTACGTTTGAGCATTTAGACACATTCTAGCATGCAGCGGTTGCTGACGCGACGGAGTAGGCTATTATAGCAGTAGGTATTGGAAATTTCCGACTGAGTGAAGTATCTGTTACGTAGTAACTATTTAGCAATCTGTGGTAATGTGCAGGTTTCTTTTGTTATTTAAGAAGATAATAGGTAGGATTAGGTTTTTGAGATATTTACCGCGTGCGGCTTAGTATCTATGGTGAAGTGACCATCCCAAGGACTGCCTGCATCATCCATATAGCTTCACGTAACCAGCAAGGTAACAGTTCTTCTAACTGATCGCAAAATTAGCCTTGCACGTCATTTAAAGCAAAAGCAGTTTATAGGTACTTACTTATAACGTTTATGATACGAGTCCGAAGTGTTAACCCCAAAGATGAACCGTAACGACTTATGACAACGTTAAAACGTTGGGTGTGATTATGCACAAATAGAACGATTTTACGTAATAAGACACTTGACTAACCTGTGGTATTCGACGTCGATCGTGTCTCACGTTGAAGTATCTTCTCCCATTTCTTTAACTTTTTTTGTGATATATTCGTAATCATGTTTAATTTTTCTTTTCTCCATCACCCTTTTCAAACTTTAACAACACTGAGAATAATTATTTAAAAATGATGTGCGCTCCGGCTGAGCACTGAACTGTGAATGAGCAATAGAACGAAGCCTTTTGAAGGTGAGGGTAGACATAACTCCTTTGCTCGATACCCTATCGAGCAAAGGAGTTATGTTTACCCTCACTTAGAAATTTTCAAATTAAACGCTTATTTTTTTTAGTTTTGGCTTTTTACTTTCAGTGCGCAAATGCAACACCGTACGTGTTACTACATTGTGTTTATGCTAATCTCGAGGACGAAGCTGAATTTAAAAGACATTCATACCGCCCATAGACAAAAAAAAAACAATTTTTAATACAAAACATTGTAAGTATTAAAATTTTTTTTTTTTACCCGACTGCGCGACGCAAAGGAGTGGTAATGTGTTTATCAGCCTATGTATGTATGTTTGTATGTTCCTTTGAAGCACTATACAGACCTAACGCCTGGGCCGATTTTTATGATTCACACGTCAATCGATTCCTCTTAGTTCGGCGAGTGTCACTAAAGACATGACGTTAGTCGGGATCCATTATTCGACAGCCAATTTAATTTTTCAATGGAACCCGACTGTTCAGTTGTTATGTTCCATTAATAGAATATATTTTATTTTCTTCAATAGTATTCATTCAATAATATATTATAGAATTCTAGACCACCGGACATCTAAGTGCTTGTTTTTTTCTTTTCAGTTTTTTTTATTATGTAGATACGTAGTTTGGTTCACTTTTTACGCAGTCGGGTTCTTTGTTTTTTTTTTTTTTTTTTTTTATGTATTTTCTGGTGTACAATAAAGTATATATAAATTAATAATAGGGGGAAGCCTAATGTGATCAACCGGGCACAAATTCAGATTCCGGACTGCCAGGTACTGAGAAGTTCCATATGGAAATATCCAATACCACTATGTCTGATCTGAGAATCGAACCCAGGACCTCATTCTCAGCATTACAGCTTCAGACCACTACACCAACGAGGTAGTATGTAATTAAAATAAAACAATAAAAATTGATTAACTTTTTATTTTTATTAAATTTCCTAAACAGTTATGTTTTGTTATGATCCATGATTAGGTCAACGCAATAACAAAACGAATACATTTATTTAAATGACAAATATATATTGTTAACTAAATTCATTGCATTCAGGGCGTAAGATACTTTGACAAAACATGGGCTAGTCAGAGAAAATGAAATATGAAGAAAATATACTGGCAACGCACTGTTTTGAGACATTTTTATAATTTATTGACAAAAATATTTAATATTTTTTTATATGTCGGCAAACAGACCGACAGACATGATAGGAAGTGTATACTGCTGAAAAAGCGAGCGATTAAAGATGGTTCGATTAAAAAAAAACATGCTCTAGTAATTTAAAATACACATCAGAATTAAGATGTCTTTTCAAAAGAAATTACAGTTAGAAACAGCGCGTCTTTCCATTGTTGATAATAATTAAATACAAAAAAAAAACAATATATTTGTGTGTCGATGAGGTTAAAAACACGAAAAAAACTAGCAAACCTTCGTCAAAAAGAAACTTTTCATATAATTACGTCCAGCCTCTTAGTTTATTGAGGGTTTTCTGAAATGACGTTCACTAGATGTCAGCACTGCGACTTCATGAACTAGATGTCACCTGTCAACAGTGACAAACCACCAATTTTTTTTTGTCGTGACTGATTTTTGTCAAACGCCAGCACATCAAGATAACCCATACTGTCAAATTTTCCCAATTGAATATGAACCTTACTCTTTTGTAATAAAGTTGAAAACCTAACGTAGAAATTTGACAGATTGGGGTGGGACTTGATGTGCTGGCTGCTGTTCGAATGTTAAACGTTATCATATATTTTATATTTATTGAGGAAATGGAAGACCTCTTGTCCAAGTGGCATCAACTGGTTGCGTCAATTTTCATGAAAAACTCCTTATTTAAATTATAGATATATATTATAGGCAAATGATTCCACCAGTGAAAGTATATTTATTTTCAAAGTTACAAACTCAATCAAACTCAACCGGTCCAGAACCGGTACCCAGGTACCCTAATTTTTAGTAACAACCTCAAGGACACGAATTTTTAATTTAATAATTTCATAGTCAAGATTTTATTAACATATACTAACAGATCTAACTACTTCATTTTATTTACCAATATGGTCAACCAATTACAAGAAATAACATTTTTTTTGTGATTACAAAACAAGTAAAATATTTATTAAATTTTATTCATTATTTCATGTTGATTGCAACTTTTTCCAAATAAAATTTTCTAAAAAAAAAACAACAATCACACTAGCAACATTTTTCGCCCTTTTCCACCGATAAGGAATATTTGATTGTTTAATTCTAAATATTATCCTAAAAAATACATAATATTGCTTGTATAATTTTGACAATATAATTCGACGTCAAAACGAAATAAACGACTGCTAAACATAACCCTTGCTTTTGACATCGTCGTAGCCTGGTAAAAATGTCAGCAAGTCGTAAAAAGTAAATAAAAAATATCTTTGTTTTTCGTCAAATATTTATACTCTTCGTTAATACACAGACCCACATAAATCTACTACAATCTGTCAAATTTCTTTAATAGATTTTCAACTTTATCGCTAAAGCATTAAGGTTCAAGGTTGGGAAAATTTTACAGTTTCTGGTAGCTTCATGGTCTGGCGTCTGTACAAAACGAATCAATATTATTGCTACTTCTACTCACACAAATATTGACTTTAAAAACATGCTAAATAAGTCAATTTCAGAAAGATATGACAACTATCCTAATTGCATTGTAAACTAAACTGAACACATTTGGAAATTAAGTTCATAATCAATTGGCATGCTCTGCGTCAGATTATGCTGTATTTAAAATGCAACATTGCAAGGCCTTGCTTTCTTTTCATAAATAGTAATTTAATTTATAAACAATAACATTACGCCTTTACTCAAAAATGGGAAGACAGAGCAATTTAATATTTTTTTAGTAAAAATACATATAATTTCATAAAATCAAACAAATACTCCAAATCGGCAACAAACACATAGAACCAATTGTGACAACGACTTAAAACAACAATATAATTCTAAAAATAATGAGTTGTCAAACTAAACCATAGAAAATACTAACAATTTCTGAAAAAAAAAACTCCGCTACATAATAATAATAAAAAAAAAACTTTTCTTAATAAATACTAAAACTAGCCTATGAGTCTGATAACAAAAACTTAGTATATTTAATTATTTAATCATATAAATAATAGTACAATGACAATTTGGTACAAGACATCCAATTGGTTTGGACAAATTATAAAAAATAATGATCGTTCTCCATAATTATAATACAATTTCATTAGGGTGGGTCAAAGTAGTTCCTTGAGTATAAAATGATCAATTAAAGTAAAAATATAATCGTCAAAAACGGTATACCTACCTTCAGAGAAATAGCCAACAAAGAGAGACACAGAAAAAACTTTACATACGTCTCTTTCTGACATAGGAAACATCCTATAAGTTAAAAAGAGTACGCTATAGTTTCCCTCTCTGGCTTTTTATCAGTCTTAGACACTAAATTACATGCCGAAGAAGCGTCACTGCGGTTCATCTTCGACATTTCGGGTCGCCGTCGCGGTTTAGCTGGCTACCTCGTTGTCACCTCCATGTAAAACAAATGCGCACCTCACTGCGATGCATCGAACCTGCTTGGGGGTATACCTCGATGGTCGGATGGCTTTTCGTACGGTGTCCAAAGAAGATAAGTAACCTGGGGGTCTACTCTGAAGTGCAAAGTGCGAATGTTCGGATCGGACCGACACATGGCCGAACCGAATATTATTGAAAAATGCGAAAAAAAGTACGGATCGGCTCAGTTGGGTCGGGACCATAGTCAATATTCGAAAGAGTGTAGTAGTGTAGGATCGGGACCGACCGAACCAAATAGTAACTTCGTAGCAGGAAACGGCCGAACATTCGGCCGATACTACTTCGGAGTAGACCCCCAGGGTCGTCGGTTAAAGTTGAAGTTTAGTAAGAAACCGATTGATGTTTTCACATGAAATTTAATTTGTTAAATGAACTGTTTGTTTTCTATTAATTTCATTAAATTTTATTCGAAAACATCCATCGGTTTATATATCCGCCGACCCTGGTTATCTCCTTTGGAAATTGGGAATGTAAATGTAAAAATATGTCGTCGTGCGTAACACAAATTGCGTATTTGTGTACCTTGAAGTTATTGTTCCTTCATTTTAAGCCCAGTCTACGACATCACTCCGCGATCAGCATCCCAATTGCGTAACACACAATCAATCGGAATCTGAATCATTTTGAAGCAAATTGCTAATCCATTGCTTCATAAGTTCGAAAAATTTGTCTGCTCAACACGTAAATAACGCAATGAATGTTGTTGAACTGTCAAAATGAAACCGATTCCGATTAATCGTGTATTACGCAATTAGGGTGCGGGTTACCATCGTGTCTACAAAGATGATTTCTATGTTAGTAATTCCTCTGAAAACAGTAGTGGAAGCGCTAGAGTAAACCGCGAAATTCAAATTTTCTTATTTTTGATATTTGCAGGTTAGTGTCAGGTTGTATCTTGATAAAAATATGATTCGCTACCGTAAAAAATATGACTTTACAGAATTATAATAATTAAAATCATCATCGACCCTCTAAGTTCATATAATCATATTGAATGACTCAATGATTGAATTGGGTTATATAAACTTAACTTATCATGAAATCCAATTTATTTAAAAAAAAAAATCCCATAAAATTGACCATTTCATACAAAAGTAGTATTGTATACAGTGACATTTTTATATCTATATTTTCAAGATTCATGCAATTTTCATTAGTTTTTTCATGAAGTCCGTTTTCGTAACTTTTAATATTATAAAAAAAATATAATATTCGTCACTGTATACATTTAATCATTAGTTTGTGATATATCAAAGGAAATGAGTATAATTTGTTTATATTATTCAAGAACACACAAATCTCACTAACAGCTAGACCAGCTGGCAAACAAAACAAAACTGATTCCTCGACTCCGGAATTGAACGCAGGACCTCATGGTCAGCAGTAGTTCTTGTGATCAGGAGACCAACGAAACTGTCTACTCGTAAATTCAAATTTTATTTATGTTTCAAATTGACGTTATTTAAAGTTAAACAAATATCAACTTTATTTTGATGGTAATTAAGTTGATTTCAGAGTGCCTATAGAAAAAGTTATAAAAATGTTTGAAGTTGTAGCGTAAACTGAACTTTATAGTGTAGGAATTAAAGTTATTTTTCCATAAACTCGTATTTGTTTACATTTTTGGCGAATATGTCGCATTCAAATTTTACATATACTCGTAGGTAGGTACGAGGCAAACAAATGAATCGCCAGCTCACATTGACTCACCAGTTGAAATACGTCTCTATTCCTTCCCTATTTTGCCCAGCTATGGGATACTGTAAAGTGTAAAACTTTGATCTTTAAAATGTCATCATTCTCTTGCCCTTATTCCAATACACGGATTCAAATTAAATTAGCTAGCGAAACTCCTCGGACGTGATCGATAAACAAACATGATAAAAATGAAAAGATAAAATTTGATTTTTTTTTTTGTGGGTTAATCAACCTCTATTATTGCATGTACAGACGTCAGCACATCAAGCTACTACAATCTGACAAATTTCTTTAATAGATTTCAACTTTATCGCTAAAGCATTAAGGTTGATTGGGAAAATTTGACAGTTTCGGGTAGCTTGATGGCGTCTGTACTTGAAATATCAGTTTAAAAAACTTACATTTTCTCAAGGTAAAAACCTCTAATCTTTTTATGTTTCTTTTATCGTGTTTCGATGTCGATACCATCACATCTGCTGAGTTTCGCTAGCTAACTTAATGTGACCCCGTATTTGAGGTCGGCGCAACATGTCTTTTTCAGCCACACTTCTCTATAACACGTCATCGCGGTAGCCACCCCCCCTCTAGCCATAGATCTCTAAAACATATTCTTGAATAATACAAAACAAACCGTAATTTAATGAATGTTTCTCTTTACACGACATGAAGCGAGAGTTGGTCTTAACAAATAATAATAATTAATTAATGTTAATAACTTTCATAATTTGCCGAGTTCATGTTAGCGAGTAACAAAATACTTCAAATATGACAATAATTTTGATAAACAACGAAATGATATCAAAACGGGTCTTGGTATGACCATACCAAGACCCTCCGTGCCTCGGAAAGCACGTTAAGCCGTTGGTCCCGGCTGTCATTCGTTGATCTTTGACAGTCGTTACGGGTCGTCATTAGCCCGAAAGTCTGACAACCAGTCTTACCAAGGGGTATCGTATTACCCAGTAACTGGGTTGTGGAGGTCAGATAGGCAGTCGCTCCATATGAAATACTGGTATTCAGCTGCAGCCGGTTAGACTGGAAGCTGACACCAACATAGTTGGGAAAAGGCTAGGCATATTATGATGAACGAAATGATATCAAAGCATAATCAGCCTTAATGTTCCCACAGCTGAGACACAGGGCTCCTCTCAGTGAGAGGGACTGGGCCGTAATCCACCACGCGGGCCCAGTGCGGGTTAGTAGATGTCACATGTCTTCGAACTTTTGGTTCTAGGACATGTCGGTTTCCTCACGATGTTTTCCTTCACCGTTTTGAGAGCAGTGGTGATGAATTTACACAAAGTAAACCGCCTGCTTGGGTTCGAAGCCGCGACCGTAACTCGTGATGATATCAAAGACAGAGTAGGCAAGACAGGATAGGATTATCAAAAAATATTGGACCTGTATTTTTACTAAGCTAGGGTAGTCCGACCACACGGGTTAGGTTGGAACTGTGACTAACCGCGCCAGCCGGATTGGTATAACTGGTTCTAACTGAACAAACAGCTGTGCTGCTGGGGAGTTTGTTGCGCCACTTCTCCTTCCCAGCGAAAGCACTAGGAAGTGGTGAAGGGCGGGCGTTTTGGGGGACTGTCTTTTGTCATTTTGACGTTCGAAAAGTGCTGACTCTCAGCCTAATGACCAACCGCTACATCTTTCTACGACTTGGTCGCAATAATTTGGCTATTTGGTATTTTCAAGACCCCAAAATAGAAATGATTATGAGATTAACAAAAAGAGGCGCAATCGTTATATTAGATATTCAATAATATTTTTAGGAGCGCAAAATAGGATAAATTAGAGGTTCAATTAAATACATGCCTTGAAATAAATATTTCACATTAAGAAATTCGGAATAGAATTGACAGTAAATATTTGTCAGAATTATATTAGCGATATCGCCGTCGAGGTAGACCACGGCGAAGGTGGTGTGACAATGTGGTAGCATTTGCTGGGCCAACATGGCCAGAGATCTCTCAAGACAGGTAGGCTTGGGAGAAACAAGGGGGAGGCCTTTGTCCAGCGGTGGGACACAATGTGGGCTAAAAAAATATATATTGTTACCCGCTAACAAAACTTAGCATAATATCTACCGCAGAGGAACAAGGTCGTTAGTAAATATATTATTTTTTATATATATAAACGATATACCTACAACTTATAGGTACATACTTAAAATTACGCTAAACGACGGTTTTTCATGGATTTGACAGCTATTAATTTATCATAAATACAAATATATATTACTTTTTCTTGTATAGTATTATTTATTTTTCGCTCTAGTGAGGAAATATAAAATTGTTTTAGTTTTTCAGCTTCTTTGACTAACACTGGCGCTAAAGGATCAAAATCGGATACATTGACAAGCACACTGCGTAACACACTTTCAATCACAATGATTTTGAAGGATATTGCTAATCCATTGCTTCATATGTTCGAAAACTTTATCTGCTCAACAACGTAAATAACGCAATGAATGTTGTTGAACTGTCAAAATGACAGACATTGCATACTGTTAATGTGTTACGTTACCCCACAGATGTATGAAAGTAAACGAAGGAAAAGGAATATGTAAGGATCGAAGCAGGTGACGTATTGTAGAAGGCGTGAATTACAAATCTATCCGTTATTTCTTCAAACCCTTACAAGCGCCAGTACTAATTCAAGCTGTAGATATATTTGAGGATATATTCGATATATTCTTGGATTATCAAAGTGACAGTCCGATGAGGAATTTAGGTTACAATAGTGCCCGTAGCTGTCGCTATACAGGATATATTAAATCTAGAACAAGCAATATTTAGAATTAGCTGCGCCCTGCGTTTTCACCCGCATAAGTTTCGATCCCGCGGGAATATCGGGATAAAAAGCATCCTATGTGTTAATCCTGGTTATAAACTATCTGTGTGCCAAATTTCATTCAAATCCGTTTGTAAGTTTGGCGCGAAAGCGTAACAAACATCCATCCATCCATCCATACAAACTTTCACTTTTATAATATTATTAGTAAGATTCAACAAGTGTACTGTGGAACGCCTTCAGATGGACCGACGCGACGTCCTTAAGAAGGTGGCTGGGACAGACTGGATGTGGAAGGTGGAAGACAGGGTGTTGTGGCACAACCTGGGAGAAGCCTTTGTCCACCAGTAGACTGCGATAGGCTGACTTTATTGAAGTTCGGAGCTGTCATTCGTAGATCTTTGAGAGTCGTTACGGGTAGTCAGAAGCCTGAAAGTCTGACAACCAGTCTTACCAAGGGGTATCGTGTTAACCAGTAACTGGGTTGTGGATGTCAAATAGGGAATAGCTCCATGTAAAATACTGGTATCCAGCTGCATCCGGTTAGACTGGAAGCCGACCCCAACATAGTTGGGAAAGGCTATGCAGATATGGCTTTTAGACTTTCATATAAGACCACAGTACCCTTTGGGCTATAGTCGGTTAAATAATGCATAAGCATAAGTATAATCAGCCTATAACGTTCCCACTGCTGGGACAGAGACTGCTGGGAGAGAGTGGACTGTTAACTACCACGCGGGCCCAGTGCGGGTTGGTAGATGTCACATGCATCCGAATTTTTTGATTCTAGGACATGCCGGTTTTAACACGATGTTTTCCTTCACCATTTTGAGGAGTGGTGATGAAATAATTTACACAACGTAAAATGCCTGCTTGGGTTCTAACCCACGACCTATAACTCGCAATTCGCGGCCACCACTGCACTCTGTTGAATAATGGCCGTCTTTTAACAACCAAAATCAGCTGTGTAATGTTTTTTTAATGCCTGTTTTAGTTTTAAAACACCCTGTATAAGCATTTTAGTTTATTTTACTTTTACTCAAGTGTCCTCATTCAGAAGGCCACGAGCGAGTGATAAAAAATATATATTATATGTATCATCTAATATACTTTTCTACTATATAATTTATATCTAAATCTATAATAATAATATATTAATAAAAAAAGATTATATATTACAACTATAATATTATACGCTAAATTACAATTTGAGTAATTTTTTTATAATACTCGTTTAATTATTTTTTTAATCTATGGAAATGTGTATCCTGTTTTATCTGTCTTCCGGTTAATACAGGCTGTTGTTTTAAATTTTGTTTGTATGTATGCGAGCTTATGTCTAGGGAACGGCGGAACCGTTTTGGGTAAAACTATTTTTTATCGTGTAATACTAAGCTAGGTTAGAAAATTAAAGAGATTATGCGACTGTCTATGGAAAGGAGTTTGAAACAACAGCCCGCTTCGACACAAGCTTCAGTCATCACTATACTATACTAAATCGAAAATAATAATTGCACTGATGTGACTTCCTATAGTTCTTCTAAATATTTTGAAAGAGATATTAAACTTGAATATTAGTACTTTCAGACCAGGGGCTGCAATCTCGACATTCATAGCTATCGCTTTACGACAGAATTCGGTCGCAAAGTCCTGTCACTACATACATTACACCTGTCAATCCGGGACTTTGCGACCGAATTCGGTCGTAAAGCGTTCGCTATGAATGTCGAGACTGCAGCCCAGTTGTTACATATTATAAATATAGGATCAAATTAAAATAGCTAGCGACACTCTGCCATAAAAAAAAAGTTTTGGGGGGTCAACGAGCGCTGGTAGTAATGTTACTTGAATTATGTGTTGAGACAATCAGTTGTCTTTTGTTTTATCGTTTTTAGATATCAATAACCACCACGTCTGCGAAGTTTCGCTAGCTAATTTAATTTGTACCCGTAATAACAGTCGGTCCGTAGATAGGTGGCCATCCATGACACCGAGACCCCTCCGTGTCTTGGAAAGTCTTACTAAGAGGTAAGACTCCAAGACACTGAGGGGTCGCAACTGGGTTGTGAAGGTCAGGTAGGCACTCTCGCTCCATGTGAAGTAATGATATACAGCTGCATCCTGTTCAAATGGGAGCCGACCCCAACATAGTTGGTTAAAGGCTAGACAGATATATTGAGTACCGCATACTTATCTAGCAAGAACTATAGTCAGTCAACATGTTTATCATTCGCACATTATAGTCAATTTCTATTTAAATTCCCAATAACATCAACAATCATATACGAACAAACGTAGACGAGTTATCGGAGCATTTTTATTTTTCGTGATTTTGTTTACTTAATCGGATATTTTAATAGAAATAGACTATAGTCATCATTTATTCTGTTTTATAGGTAATATGTTGTGAGATTAATAAATCCGTCTTTATTAATAATTTTATAACAAAATTCAGAGTGTATGAAAAAGGTTTTTTTCTCTAAATTTTAAGTATTGTTTGGTCATAGCTTAACTCTTTAAATTATTTAGGACTTGACCCGTGTTTTAGTAACGATTTTTATGGAAATATATATATTAGGAAAATATATGAAACCGTTAAAGCAAACATTACAATATCATATTAGATATTATAGTCATCTACTGTCCTCTAAGGCCAATATCTATAAACGTTGCTTAGACTGGCTAAGTGTAAAAAAACACACAAAAAGATCTAGGCATAAAAATTAGAAAAACCGGGCAGTAGTACATAAAAATCACTTGTCACTCGAACACGGGTACATCAGTTCAGTCCGCCACGCTGACATCACGTGGTGACGTCATCGTCTGGCCTGTCCGCCCGCCGCGCCGCCACGATGGTGAGGTCGGGGCGCGTGCGCATGAGTGCCGACGGCGACGCGGCCGCGGCCGGCTCGCCGCCGCGCAGCGAGTCCAGGGAGGCCACGCGGATTGACGGCCATTTTCCAGCTACAATAGGAAAATTATTGTAAGAAACAAAAAATAAGTAGATACCTCTTTTTCAGCAAAATGCCATCTAGCCACTACGTATGTAATTTACAAAATTTCATGTAATTGATGCTGTAAAATTGTAAAAGTGTAAATCTCGCAGAAGGAAATCCTACTAATTTGTGAAGCTGTTCATATTACCATATTTAACAATACAGTAGAGAACTTTTGGCGATAAGTCCGCCCATAGTGTCACTCTATGTAACATTTCTACATTTATGTCTGTAATCTATATGGTGTACAGTCACGAGCACCAACATGTAAACACTTGGCAACTTTTTTTGCGCTTTTTTCGTCAAATAACGAATGCAACGTTGAAATACTACACATTACATAAACCTACGAGTTCCAAAATGCTATGTTCGTAACAACATAAAATTGTATTCAAAACTATAGTGTTAATCGCTTCTGAATACAGCCGAGTGTATACATAATTTTGCTCGTGACTGCACATAACAAGAAGAAGACAAGACAAGAAGACATTATACTAACAATATTTTTGAACCTTGCGAAAGCATTTGACACGGTCGCCATCTCCACTCTTCTACTCAAGCTTGAGAGTTTAGGACTCGAGGGTCTTCACTTGATCTCGTCAAGAGTTATCATACTGATCGCCCACAATTAGTCACTATAGAGAATTACAAGAGTGATGAACTACCGATCCAGTATGGCTTACCCCAGGGTAGCATTTCGGGACCTACACTGTTTCTTGTGTTCATTAACGACCTCTCAAATTTATATATGCCACAATAGTTTTATTTGAAGACAATACTGCTATCGCCGCAAACTCATGGTCGTTACTCCGAGTTAATGCACCAGACGGCTTTAATTTTAACTTGTAGTGTGATAAATAAAATAGCATAGCGTCTTAGAAGGTTATTTATTGTAACTTTACTAAGAGAATGCAAAAGCGCGCGAAGAAGAATTATACATAGTATAGTAAGTAAGGAGCCCGTGGCAAAATAATAACGGCCGCACAGGTCGGTCGATCAGGTTAAGCTACGCTTGCCGAAGTAGGTCTGTGGATGGGTGACCATCTTAACATACCGAGACCCGTCCGTGGCTCGGAAAGCACGTTAAGCTGTTGGTCCCGGCTGTCATTAGTGGATCTTTGACAGTCATTACGGGTGGTCAGAAACCCGAAACTCTAATAACCAGTCTTGCCAAGGGGTATGGTATTACCCCGTCACTGGGTTGTGGAGGTCAGATAGGCAGTCGCACCATGTAAAATACTGACATTTAGCTGCATCCGGTTAGACTGGAAGCCGGCCCCAACATAGTTGTGAAAAGGCTAGACAGATGATGATGCTAACAAGCGATGCCAGAGCAGTACTCACGCGCGGAGCTGGCGGGCGGGGCGGGCGGCTTGCTGTTGTCCTGCGCGGTGGTTATGATGGTGGCCGGAATGGGCTCCTCGTCCGTCACCGTGCCTATTAGGATCTTCTTTATTGGCTGCAAATAAAATAAATTCATTTTCAGTTATTTTACCTCTTCTCCGTGTCGCCGGCACTACTGTATTTTAGATCTTGTCGGCCCAAAACTTTGCCACTTCCACGGTGTCGTCAATAGCAGCGCAGAGGTCACTTTGACAACATGTTTTGGGACATAGAGGGCAGAATTTAACATTTTACCTGTGACCTTGTATCACTGTCAAAATCACAGTGAACTTTATTCTCGTTGTGACGACTATAAAGACCGCCCAAGTCCGAGTCGGACTCGCACACGAAGGATACCGTACCTCCGTACAATATTTAAAACCCATATATTAAAAATAACACGTTTCTTGTATGGCAACCCCCTTTAATTTTTCATTTTATTTCATTTTTACTATTTGTATTATTGTGTACAATCAAGTATTTTCTAGCTGAACAGACAGCTGTGTTGCTGGGGAGTTTGTTGCGCCACTTCTTCTTCCCAGCGATAGCACTAGGAAGTGGTGAAGGGCGGCCGTTTTTGGGGGACTGTCTTTTGTCATTTTGACGTTCGGAAAGTGCTGATTCTCAGCCTATTTTGAATAAATGACATTTGATTTGATTGTGCAATGCAAATACTCTGTGAAAATTTCCAGTGTCTACCTATTACGGCTCAAAAGATACAGCCCTGTGACAGACAGACGGATGGATTGCGGAGGCTTAGTAATAGGGTCCAATTGGCACCCTTTAGGTACGGAACTCTAATGGTCACAACGACGGGGAGTACAAGTGACTCTCTGCTTCGTTGAGCGTCTTTTATATCCGTTATGTTATACAAAAATATTTCAAAAATTCCATCGCCAGGACGCCCTAGGAGGATATATAGTGACCCTACTGGTGATGTTCTTCAGAAAGGTAAGGTGCGTGGTACTCGCAACCGGCGTACGTGTATGACGAGGGGGGCAATTCTCGTAATTTTAAGAATGTTCACAGTCTGATCTCAGACTGAATCTGTCAAAAACACCTCTAATTTCTCTACATTTTTGACATTTTTGTTTGTCGCCGAGATGAGACTGCGACTAGATTTTGAACGTTTTAAATTACGAGAATTGGATTACAGATTTATGAACGTAAACGAAGCAAAAGGGGTACATATGTGAGGATGGTAGCAGGTGACGTTCTGTGGTTTCTGCCTACGCTCATGGGAAGAAGACGTGTGGTTATGTACGTCTGTCTATTCTCAAACTCAAACTCAAATCATTTATTTCAATGAAACCATTTACAGGCACTTTTGTATTGTCAAAATTAAATAGTCGGTCAGTTAGTCAGAAAGTTGAAGCTAGTCGCCCATCCCAAAACGTAGATCTCTATGGAGAAGAACGGGCAAGAAAGGCCACGGACACTCTTTTACATCAAGATATAACATTAAAAATAAGCCCTGGCAGTTAAGAGATGACCTGTCTCAACCAACGGCGGCCGTTCACGAACATGACGCGTGGATCAGCACCACCCAGCTCAACCATTTTGTAGGGAACCGAATGATCCAACACACGCGCCACCATCAGTGAGACATTTAAGTGAGCATGACATATTCTCAACTGCCATGCTCCTTTCAAGTCAACATCAAAATATCACCTTATTTCCAGTACAGCAATAATCTTGCATCAAACATACCTTATCCGCAGTCCCAGTAGTAACGGGCCCCGGCTTGCGCGCAGTCTTAGCGGCGCCCGCGCTGTAGGTGCGCGAGCGCATCTTCAGCGAAGGATCCATCTCTATAGGGATTGGCTCGAACTCTGCAACAAAGTTATGGTTATTTGAAAGAAAGAAAGTCAATTTATGCATTTGACCCCGGTTAAGGCGGAAGTTAAACAAGGTCAAATTAAATTAACTGGCGAAAGTTCACAGACGCAATAGGTATCTAAATACGATAAAACAAAAAACAATATTTTCTATACTAATAATTTTAATTACCTACAGCTGATCACAGGATCAATGACCCCTAGTAGTAGTAAACTGTGGTTACTTTAGTTTTTTTTTTATTATATTCATTACACATCGATATACCCATCGCGTCTGTGAAGTTTCGCTAGCTAATTTAATTTGACCCTTTATAAACACAATTACTGGGTAACAAAATACGCTTTGGTACCTAAGACTGGTTATCAACTTTTTAGGCTTGTCACATACGAATGACAGCCGGGACCGGCGGCTTAACGTGCTCTCCGAGGCATAGAAGGGTTAGACACTTTGTTATATTCTACCTGTAATATACAGGAGTTTTTACTCCACCTTCCTTCCTTTCCTTCTTCCTTTTTTTTTTGTTTTTTTTTTACTGGTATTTTTATACCAGTAAAAAAAAAATATAATTTGGGGTATCAAAATCAAGAGCCTGAAGAGACGATTCCAAAACTATAACACACTAAAAGGTTGATAAAAAATATAACTAACACAGCAAGGTTGAAAAAAATAAAATAAATAGAAAACAATACACCGGACTGCAACCAAAAAGTTCAAAACAAGCTGACGTTTCAAGCAGTAAGTCTCGCAGCAGTAAGTGGCGTAGTCTAAGCAGTGTCTGGTCTTTTCAGGCAGAGGCCACTGCACCGTCGTCATCGTGCTGCCCGATTTGAGTACGGCGCTCAAAACACACGAGCGGTACGTTGTCGACGGCTTCGCGGGTGTCGACGGCTGCAGCTGTCTCTGCCCTAGACGCGTGCCGCTCGTGTGTAAGTTTAAGCTAAAATGTACACGTAAGTTTTAGCTAAAATGTACACTAAGTTTTAGCTAAATTGTACACTAAGTTTTAGATAAAATGTACATTAAGTTTTAGCTAAAATGTACACTAAGTTTTAGCTAAAAATGTACACTAAGTTTTAGCTAATATCACTGCTACGAACTGCATCAGACTGCTTGAAAGGCGAGCTTGTTTTTAACTTTGCAGTTTTAGTTATTATTATTTTTTAACACCTGTATATGCAATTCAATACCTTTCTCCGGCACTCCAAAGTCTGCTAAGTGAGCAGCCAGGTTATTGATGCTGACGCCCAGGGCCTGCGCAGCCGAGTCGAGAGACATTTCCCCCCGCTGGAGCCGGTCCAGCACCTCTGAGGGTCCTTTGGCTTGCCAGAAGTCTCTTACTGCCCTGGGGGTCAGAAGAGTGGATGAGCTACCGTTAACGGTTCTGAAATCATAATAGGTAGGGCTCGGATTGAATTTTGCACGTCACTTGTTGGACAAAAGTCGACAACGGAATCGGCGCCATTATCAGCCTATAAATGTTCCCACTGCTGGGACACAGGCCATCTCCCGGCGATAGGGAGTGGGCCATAATCCACCGCGCGGACCCAGTGCGGGTTAGTAGATATCATTATGTCTTTGAATTTTTGGTTCTAGGACATGCCGGTTTCCTCACGATGTTTTCCTTCACCGTTTTGAGAGCAGTGGTGATGAAATCATTTACACGAAGTTAACTGCCTGCCTGGGTTCGAACCACCGACCTACAACTCGCAAGTCACGGCCGTTACCACTGGGCCATCACTGCTCTTCTATTATTATTATTATATAACTCTAATTTAAGGGTATAATTATTATACATATACCTCTAGTATCATCATCTGTCTAGCCTTTTCCCAACTATATTGGGGTCGGCTTCCAGTCTAACCGGATGCAGCTGAATACCCAGTATTTTACATGGAGCGACTGCCTATTTACACTCCACAACCCAGTTACTGGGTAATACGATACCCATTGGTAAGACTGATTGTCAGACTTTCGGGCTTCTGACTACCCGTAACGACTGTCAAAGATCCACGAATGACAGCCGGGACCAACGGCTTAACGTGCTTTCCGAGGCACGGAGGGGTCTTGCTGTGTAAAGATGGGCACCCATCCACTAACCAACCGCGGCAAGCGTAGCTTAACCTGATCGATCGACCTGTGCTGCTGTTATTATATAACCACAGGCCCCTACATACCTGTAGTATAAGCGTCTAATATTGTAGATATTTAGGTAAATCAATTATTTCAATAAACAACCTTAACAGGCTGTAAAAAGAGATTTATAGTATAAGTTTTTTTCAAAAAGTTTGTAAGCTAATCGGTTCCTAACTAAACGCATTTGCAATTTAATAACCGAAACATACAAAACATAGTACACATAAGTACTGGATTTTTCAAATCATTTGTCTTGTTTTAAAATCAATCAAATGATCTGTGCTTCGGAATAAAATTTATCCAGTTTGCCCCGACTGTCATTCGTAGATCATGTTACCCAGTAACTGGGTTGTAGACCAGAAAGGCCGTCGCAAGAGTCAAGTCGTAAGAACTTTCTAAAAGCTGCATCAATTATGTTTTTGCTCTCCTAGCAAAAATACCTACTGGCCCGCCATTTTGTTTTTTTTTTTCAAAATGTCAGCCACGCTTTAAACCTACATAAATCGATAGCCGACATCAATGCAAACGGAAAATATTACAGGTAGAAAATTTCGCAGCATCCCTGGTCCAAACCCCGTAAATCGTCACGTTTCCGAGATATTAACCTTCAAAGTTAATCACGTGACATCCATATTTTTTTAACTTGCTTACATTGTTGCATAGATGTTTGATTATTTTAAACATTGAAAGTGATTATTTCAAACAAATGGACGCAATTTTGAAAAAAAAAATGGCGGACAGGTAGGTATGCCAGGCTCCATATAAAAATCTTCAACCCCTTTTAGTTTAAAACACTGGGTTTTGGGGCGACCGTATATTTAGAAATAGGCTACAGAAGATGAATACAGTAAGGTAGTTTCTCTCACCGATACGGCCTGTTGATGCATCCGTAGACGTCTCGATATCGCCCGTACAGAGTGCCGTAGCTCACTCCCAGGATCTCAGCTGCTTGCTTCATCTCCAGCTCCTTCAGACGAACTGACTCCATCACCTGGATAACACAGAATTACATGAGAATGTTTAGCTTGGATGAGCAGAAATGAGCGATGATGTCGTTTCCACATCGTAAGGAGTGAAGGCTTCGAGCAATGCGACTTTAGGATTTTAAGCTTCAATCAACAACAGCACTAGATTGAGGATTATAAACCTTAGCACCCAAACATAAAGTTTATTATCGTTTGCAATATATTTACTGCTTCAATTGAAAAGTGAACGTATTTTTAAAATGGGGACTAATTTTTCTTTTTTTTAAATACGAACGTGAACGAAAATGTGAACGTATTTTTAAAATAGGGACTTATTTTTCTTTTTTAAAAATACGTTCACTTTTCTATATTTTTAAAATAGGGACTTATTTTTCTTTTTTAAAAATACGTTCACTAGAAATAGAAACGTACGTATACGTTCAATAGAATATATACTCTTTATCATGTACAGACGCCAGCACATCAAGCTACTACAATCTGTCAAATTTCTTTAATACATTTCCAACTTTATCACTAAAGCATTAGGTTCAAGGTTGATTGGGAAAATTTGACAGTTTCGGGTAGCTTGATGTGCTGGCTGAACGTACTCCAGAATTTTAGTAACGCGAGTTAGGAGAGGTACTTAGATTTGTAAACTGTGGTCACTCCTACAGGGGGGGGTGACACTCACCTAAGCTGAAACCAACTTTGCTTACGGGGCATAGCATTTGCAAAGTATGTTTCGTTGACACAATATTGTTTCAACTTATATTGGAGGACCCACAGTTCTAACAATATTGACTGAAGTTGGCGTGTGTACACCATTTAGATGTAGATTTTTTTTACAAAAGGCAAGACACAATGGGCGAATTTTAGAGACAAACTTTGGATGGATAAAGACTAGACAAAAACTAGAGACTAGATAGAAATCTATCACGGATATTTATTTTAAAAAAATAATAATAATAATAACCGTCCCGCATGATGAGAACCTCGTGAAAGCCGAGAAAGATAAACAAATCAAGTATCTTGACTTGGCTCGCGAGGTTGTCGACATGTGGGATGTGGACTCAGCGATCATTGTGCCGATAGTCGTGACAGCCAATGGCTTAATAGCCAAGAGCCTCGACCAACACCTGAGGAGGCTCTCGTTGGGCAGCTGGATCAAGGGCTTGATTCAGAGAGCGGTACTTCTGGACACGGCTCGCATCGTCAGGAGGTTCCTCTCTCTGGAGCCCTGACCACCGGTAGCTTGGACCTTGTTCCCGATACCGGTGGGCTACTATTTTTTATATTTTTAAATGTTTTTATTTAAAAATATAATTTATATGTTTACTTTTAAATAAAGGAAATAATAATAATAAATAAATATAATTTACCCGTCGAACGTAATTCTCCTCCCAGAACTGCGGCCGTCTCCCGTGCTGCAGGTAGTCGCTCAGCTTCACCACGTCCGTGAACCGCGGGTCCGTGGGGCCCGATTTAGGACCTGTTGACGCTGGAAATTATGATAACATAGAATTATTGGTAAATCTTGAAGAAAATCGTGCAAGAGTTAAGAACGATCGTCATCATCTGCCTAGCCTTTTCCCAACTTTGTTGGGGTCGGCATCCAGTCTAACCGGATGCAGCTGAGTGCCAGTATTTTACATGGAGCGACTGCCTATCTGACCTCCATAACTCTGTTACTAGGTAATACAATACCCCTTGGTAAGACTGGTTGTCAGGCTTTCGGCTGACTACCTACTCGTAACGACTGTCGAAGATCCACGAATGCCACGAACAGCCAGGTCCAACGACTGAACGTGCTTTCCGAGGCACGGAGGGGTCTTGGTATGTGAAGACGGTCACCCATCCACGGACCAACCGCGGCAACCGTAGCTTAACCTGATCAATCGACCCGTGCGGCTGTTATTACTTAGCCACAGGCCCCTCTCCTAGAGTTAAGAAATATAATACCTCTAATTTCCCTACATTTTGAAAAGTTTTCGAAATTTGTTTGTCGCTGAGATGAGACTGCGACTAGATTTTGAACGTTTTAAATTACGAGAATTGGCCTACTGTTCACTATTAATGTCTTTACTACAATGTATACTTACGCCTCAGAGAGATTTGCGACAGCTGTGCCTTCGCGAGCTCGACCCGCAGCTCTGCCGCAGACACGGACGACGTCGCCGCAGATGACGACGACGACGCCGCCGCAGACTGCCGCGTCGGGACGCTCTCGTTTGATTCCTCGTCTACACAGAACAAACGGAATGGAATATATTTTATAATATTCTATACAAATAAATAGAAGAGTCTGTGTGTAACGACAAAATAACAGTTTTTTACTAAATTCATATGAAAGTATATACTGTACTAATAATTAAAAAAAAAAAAAATTGTCTGTCTGTTAGTTTGTTCCGGCTTATCTCCGAATCGGCTGGACCGATTTTGACGGGACTTGCACTGGCAGATAGCTGATGTTATAAGGGGTAACTTAGAAAGATAAAGAAAGTCAATACGAATCAATGTCCTGCGAAAGAAATCGTCGGCAGCAGTTTAAAATAAAATAATTAAATATATATATGCGCGCCGCGTTTTCACCCGCATAAGTTTCGATTCCGTGGGAATATCGGGATCAAAAGTATCCTATGTGTTAATCCTGGTTACAAACTATCTGTGTGCCAAATTTCATCCAAATCCGTTCCGTAGTTTTGGCGTGAAAGAGTAGCAATCATCCATCCATCCATACAAACTTTCGCGTTTATAATATTAGTAGGATTATAAAGAACTCACCCGCACTATTATCACCATCCACCCTTAACTTCGTATGCAGAAACGAGCCAATATCCGCCGGAGCGTCAGCCCACTCATCATCAGAAGGATCCCTGGAGGTAGACCGGGAGCCTGACCGCATGCCCCAGCCAACGACACGCTCGGCCGTGATGTCCTGGGGTTCATAGACTCGCTATAGAAGAGTATGAAATGTAGTTCAGTAGTGGTAGAGGGGAGATTGGCCGGATATTTAATGAAGTATGGCCGGATATTCGGTGTAGTTTGGCCGGATATTTTGTTTAGCATAAGCATAACTAATCAGTCTATAATGTTCCCACTGCTGGGATACATGCCTCTTCTCTGTGAGGGAGTGGGCCGTAATCGACCACGCGGGCCCAGTGGGGGTTGGTAGATGTCACATGTCTTCAAATTTTTGTTTCTAGGACATTTCGATTTCCTCACGATGTTTTCTTTCACCGTTTCGAGAACAGATTTTGTTTAAAGTAGTTGTATTTAAGTGTCAGTACAAAAGTTGTTTATTATAAAATAATAATAAAATTTACAACTATATGGTTGAATACGATTTATTGATTATGGAAAGATAAGTTCAATTTCTTTCTGAGCATTTCTAGAGAGAAAAACGATATTTTAATCATAATTGTAGACACATTAAATAATATCGATTTTTGTTGAATAAGATTATCAACTTAAAATCTCAGTGATTTTATGCTAGACCAAAGTTTTTGATTCTAAGAAAATATTCGGCCAAACACTAATATTCGGCAGTACCAATATTCGGCTCATCTCAATAAATATTTAAAAGAATTACTTACTAAGTTCCCATGTTGCCAATCTTGAATGCTTTCTCTGTAATAGAAATAACAATAGGTATTAACCTAAATTTGAATCGCGACATATTCGCCAAAAATGTAAACAAATATGAGTTTATGGAAAAATAACTTTAATTCCTACACAATGAAGTTCAGTTTACGCTACAACTTCAAACATTTTTATAACTTTTTCAATAGTGCTAGTCACTCTGAAATCAACTTAATTCTCATTAAAATAAAGTTGATATTTGTTTAACTTGGAATAACGTCAATCTGAAACATAAGTAAAATTTGAATATAGGTAGCTCGCGAAATCATTGTGAAAAACTTGGCAAAATGTAGGGAAATTAGGAGTATTTTTGCAGATTGAGACTGAGATCAAACTGTGAATGTTCTTAAAAAAACGAGAATTGTCCCTCAGGTTGTATGTTGACGTTGATTAAAACATGAATCGAAACCGTAACAATTAATATTTATTTATTTACTCAAAACAAAGGATGATAATATTATAGTACACGTTAAAAATACAGTTTTACAAAATAAGTACAATTTCCACAAACGTGTGGGTGAGCACTGCACTGCCCTGCAAAGCTAGGTTATGGAAACCTGTGTTAAGGAGGAGCAGTCACTCCCCTAAGATACAATGACGTAAAAGTTACAGAGTGCTTCTGATGTTACTGTTACAATTTCGAAGAATTGAGTTAAACTGTTTAACAATAGTGTCTAAACACACTATGCCGAAGGTACGCGACCGAAGTTCGGCACGATTACGCCTGCAATGCTATTTGAATTACTGACGGCACATTATGCCGAAATTACGTTGCGTTATAGCGTGCAGCCGAACTTCGGTCGGGCGTAAGTTCAGCGGCAACGTATTCTGTAGAGCACACGTTACGTTATACGCGACCGAAGTTCAATTCGATTGCCGAAGAAGATCCGGGGCGGGGAGCAGCGGGAGGCTCGACACACGGAATAAACACAAAGTTGCGCAACTGAATTTCGGCCGCGTAAGTTCGGCACTTATGGTGTGTCATATCAGCCGAATACGTCGGAACGTAAAATCAGACGCGGAACTTCGGTCGCGTACCTTCGGCATAGTACGTTTGGCTTTGGACACTTAAAGTTTAATTATGACTCTACAGAATTATAATCATAAAAATCACTTACGATTTAATAATACTAGGCATAGGATTTGGTGATTCATCGTCCGTGTGTTCGGTCCCGCTTGTTAGCCGCTGTCGCTTTGGACTGGGAGTATCTCTGAAATAAAAAAATACACTTAAGGGCCATCCATAATTTACGTCACACGAGTTTCATGATTTTTTTGACCCCCTCCCCCGTCCTTGTCACAGCTGGTCACATTTGTGAGACTCCCCCCCTCCCTCGTGTGACGTCAGATATTTTGCAATTTTTCATCTAGAAATTATTGAATTAAAACAGCAGTTCCATTTCAATTATTTTTTAATAAAATTAACATGAAATCAATCATTTCAAGAAATTAAAAAAAAACGATTAATTATATTAATAATTAAAGATACAAAACTTAATCATCTTGAGTCCATGGAATTTGAACCCACTCCTTTAAATTATTTATAACTGGCATAGCAGCAACTTCATTCTCTGCGCCGAATACTGGTCCGTCTGAGATTGGTCCGAATACTGTCCGTCCGTCTATTATTATTATTTGTTTGCTTTATTTTGTTTAAAGTAATAACGGACGCAGGCCGCAAAGAGGCTGGACTAAAGTGGAACTGGGCTGGCCATATCCGTCGCATGTCGGAGCAGCAATACGCAAAAGCCACCGCTCAGTGGAGCCTAAATAGCAGGAAACTACTGCGCGGTAGGCCCAGCAAGAGATGACAGTATGAGCTGGACTCCTTGTTAAAGAATTGGCCCACAATCGCAGTGGACCGGGAAAAGTGGAACGAGGGAAGACAGACCTTTGTTCTGCAGTGGGACACCACAGGCTTATAATAATAAATAAATAATTAAAAATATTTATTGTAGTATACTTACGAGTCTGAATTTTCTCTCTTGATTGGGCTTGATTTGTCTTTAATCGGTAGCTTTATTAAAGGTGGTGGGCCGCCTGTAAATAAATTATAAATGTCAATAAGAATATTTATATCTTTTTTTTTTTCATTTTGATTTTTTAAAAACGTTGCCCCATTCTAGGAATTACTCCTGTATCGTGGGTGCGTTTACAAACATTTAAACCACATACACAAACAGCCAGACCCGGAACAACTACCTGTAGGCAATACAAATATTTTTTCCGTGCGGGACTCGAACCCGCGGCAGTCGATCGCTCAGCCACTGCGCCAACCGTGTCGTCTTGTATTTGTTGCAAATATATCTTTAAATTGATTTAATGCATTCAAAATTGGATTAAAACCGCCTTGACAGCGTTTGTGCTAACTTTACTAGGGTGTGTCAGGTACACAGGATATTACTGAATGAATATCAGGTAAATAGATAGGTAAAGCATTTGTTCAGTGTGACAAAAGACAGCACAGACCATTTGAAGGACAGTCCATGAGTCCAGCTGCCCGGAAAGCCTCGGATCCACAAATGTGTAAATTGAGCTTTAAAAACAAATAAAGTTTTGCCTACACAAGGCGGAAAAATAACCTTGAATAACATTCTCACATACCATTAACATTAAACTTCTCTCCATGCTTCGCTTCTCCATCACTAGTGTCATCTTTCTTCGCGGGCCTCGGTTCAGGTTCAACGTCCGGATGCTTCGGCGAGTGCTTCGGTGCTGGCTTCGCTTCGGTTGGCTTCTCTAACGGCTTCGGCTCGGTCGGGGCTGCTGTTGCTGTGGTTACTACTCCTGACACTAGAATTAAATGATTCATATCATAACATTATGGCTATATTTATCGGAGGTAGGCAGACAAGTGCTGGAGTGGAGCGTATCGGCAAGCGTAGTGTGGGACGCCCCCAGCTAGATGGACGGACGACCTAAAGAAGGTGGCTGGGACAGACTGGATGCGGAAGGCGGAGGACAGGGTGTTGTGACGCAGCCTGGGAGAGGCCTATGTCCAGCAATGGACTGCGATAGGCTGAGTTGATTGAGGCAGGGGTGTAGAGTAACACTCACATTTTTTTCGTTACAAAATTACGTTTAAGTTTTAATTGCAATATTTTTTTTGAAAAAGTGGTGAGATTTGAAGTTGAAACCTTCTAAATACAGATGTCATTTATAGGCCAACTGCTTAACTGAGACGTTGCCTGAGGCAGCAGCGCGGTGCGGGAGGGGTGTGGTGACGTGATGCGAGAGCTCAGTGATTCGTCAACTTGTGTCAACTATCACCCCTCCCGCTCCGCGCAGCTAACTCAGGCAACGCGAGAGTTAAGCGGTGGGCCTATAATCCCATTAAAGAAAGAAAAGAAAGAAAGAAAAAGTATTTATTGCGACTCGTATAGGATCATAAACTAAACTAAACACAGTTAAAAATAAAAATAAAACCAATTAATAAAAAAAAGTAACAAAAGGAAACAGAAAGAGAGAAAAGAAAAGAGAGAGAGAATAGAGAAAAAGAGAGTGATTGCTAAGAATTTAACCAGCGGGGTAATTGTGTAACACACTAAAATAAGCTTTCTTTTTGACAGTCAACAACATTCATTGCGTTATTTACATAGTTGAGCAGACAAATTTTTCGAACATATGAAGCAATGGATTAGCAATATCCATCGAAATTACGAGTATTCAGATTGTGGTTGATAGTGTGTAACGCAATTAGGGTGCTGATCAGGGTTCCGTTTACACTTTCATGAGATACTTTTGGCGTATAGACGTTAGACATACCTGCTTCAGAATCAGGCGGTTCATCCTTATTATTCCACCGTATGTCTGTGAGGCCCTTGATTCGAAGCTCCTCAGCCGTCTTCAGAAGACTCGCTAACTGTGACTGAAAACAAATAATAATATCATTAGTATCGGAATTATGAAGGCAAACATCGTGAGAAAGCCGGCATGTCCTAGAACCAAAAGTAGATCGTTTTAAACAATCTAAGTAATCTATCATTCTTGTAGCTATGTTTTTATTTCTTAGTGTTTGACATAAGTTCAACGAGAGGCAAGATTCCACCTTCCGAAGCTGCGAAGACTCCAAAAACGATTGAAGACTATGAGGAGCAGGAGGCAAAACAATAGAGAACTTAGGACAGGCTGGTGTGGGCTTAGGAGGGCTTAAAACTCCTGTATACCATGAACTATCAACAGTCGATCTCCGCCGAAGACGTGTATCTTCAGGAGTAAACTACTTTCTACCAATGTCCTTGAAGACATGTGACATTTGCCAACCCGCACTTTTTTTTAATAACCAACGTAAAATTTCAACCCATGGGGTTGAAAAAACAAAATAATAATAATAAATAGATAGTAATAATAATAATATATGGATAATCGTGACAATGGCTTAATAGCCAAGAGCCTCGACCAACACCTGAGGAGGCTCTCGTTGGGCAGGTGGATCAAGGGCTTGATTCAGAAAGCGGTACTTCTGGACACGGCTCGCATCGTCAGGAGGTTCCTCTCTCTGGAGCCCTGACCGCCGGTAGCTTGGACCCTGTTCCCAATACCGGTGGGCTACTATTTTTTTATATTTTTAAATGTTTTTATAATTTTTATATTCAAATATTTAAAAATATAATTTATATGTTTACTTTTAAATAAAGGAAATAATAAATAAATCATGTGCTGAATCAATGAAAACAGGTCGTGCGTCGATGTCCCTGCCACCCAGTATTATCATTGGTCAGACAGGGGACATAGTTCAAGGTAACCAATCCATTATAGCCACCCAAACCCATAGCCCAATATATTTTGTTTCCATGTTCCGCAATAGTCGGCAACTGCCTCATTTCATTAGATTGTCTGTGGGGCCTCTACGAGTTGGCTTCGGCCTCTCCTACGCCTTCTAAAGGTCCGGGACCCTAGGGGTCTACTCCGAAGTGCAAAGTGCGAATGTTCAGATCGGACCGACACATGGCCGAACCGAATATTATTGAAAAATGCGAAAAAAGTTCGGATCGGCTCAGTTGGTTCGGGACCATAGTCAATATTCGAAAGAGTGAAGAGTGTAGGATCGGAATCGACCGAACCAAATATGTAGTAACTTCATTACAGGAAACGGCCGAACATTCGGCCGATACTACTTCGGAGTAGACCCCCTGGACTCCGCAGATACGTGTGTATCGCCAAAATCTGACCACCGTAAGGACTATTCCTGCTTGCAGCGCATACTGTTAGTCGACCTAAAAAGTATCCTCTTTTGTTTTACTTACGGACGCAGCTGTGGTGAAAACCTAAAAAAACCAAATCCTGTGCATCATGTGCACGGGATTTGGTTTTTTTAGGTTTTGGCGATACATGCATGTATGAAACGAACCCTTAGGACATTAAAGATTTAGTGCTAACAAACAATAGTAAATCCTAGTAACAAAAACATAAGGTATATAATTATATACTCACATGATGCACATTCATCTCCCCGGTATACATATAGTCTAGCAAAGCCTTCAGATGCCGAGGTTCCGCGCCATCTATGACCAGGACGGGTTCGCCCTGCGCCTCGTGCGCTCCCAGCAACGCGCCCAGGAGTTCTGAGCATGCTGCTAGCACCACCCTGTGGAGAGGTTTAACGATTCTTTGAATGGGGTTGCTTAAAACCTTAAAGGAAGGAAGATAAATTAAATAGAATGACACAAACATCATCTGCCTAGCCTTTTCCCAAGGTCGGCTTCCAGTCTAACCGGATGCAGCTGAATATCAGTTTTTTACATGGAGCGACCGCCCATGTTAATAACCTTGTGCGATTTCCGCCATCTTGAAAAAACCCTTAAATTCGCTATTTACTTCTTTCTGGTGGAAGATATCGAAAAATTTTTGAAATAAAACTTGTAGAGCGTGTCCAGACCTACAAATTCGTTTTTTTATTTTTCATTTCCGACCCCGAAATTACGACTTCCAGCGCGCCACAAAGTCAGTAAAACTGTGCCCGGTTTTCATTTAGCCGCTCGCTCGGTTGTATCCACACGTCAAAATGGATGGAAAATGGTTCAGGGAATTATTGCAGTACAAAAAAATTTCATAAACCAGCCAAATTAGAAATCAAATAGGCACATGAAATTTATTAATTCAATTTTTTATTTTTTTTATTTATTTAATTTTTTTTTTATTTATTTATTTATTTATGGGACCTTAATTGTAGATCGTGAAAAGAGCATCAAAAAAGTATTCTATAAAAAAAATTGTATCTCAACGGGGAACCGAGTTATGATGAAAATACTGAATTTAAGGGTTTTTTCAAGATGGCGGAAATTGCACAAGGTTATTTTGGTCGACAATTTGAACTTAAGCTTTTCTAGCCACCCCCCACGTAATATCCAAAATTTGGCTTTCTCGGTTCATTTTCTTTTTGAAGCCGATTTTTCCGACGTAATGACTGGACTATTAGCCCCTCAGAATGTCAAAACATAAAAAGGAATTAAAACAACAGTTAATAAAGAAAAATATGAGAGGTAAGCTCAACATCTAAGCTTGAGATGTAGCTAAGCAATAACAGTCGCACGAGTCGCTCGATCAGGTAAAGCTACGCTTGCCGAGGCCAGTCCGTGGATATTTACAAACCGTGACCCCTCCATGCCACGGGCAGCCTGTTAAGGGGGAAGCGTCAGGGTAGCCAGAGAAATTAAAATTTTCTTACATTTTTTTTAATTTGCAGATCAGTGTCCGGTTGTATATTGAACAAAATATGATTCGCGACCGTAACAAGTATGTATTTACAGAATTATAATCATTAGAATCATCAATACAACCCTCTAGCTTCATATAATCCTATTGAATGACTATTTGATGAAATATCAACCCCCTTTTAAGCCGGTTACTCCCCGACTCTTATTCGAGTATCTTTGACAATGGTTACGGGTCGTCAGAAGCCCGAAAGTCTGTCAACCAATCTTACCAAGGGATCTTGTGTTACACAGTAACTGCGGACTCAGCATAATCCGTCAACACAGGCCTCCTCTCAGTGAGAGGGACTGGGCAGTAATCCACCACGCGGGTGTAGTGCGGATTGGTAATGTCAAATGTCTTCGAATTTTTGGTTCTAGGACATGCCGGTTTCCTCACGATGTTTTACAACTGCGGAGTATCGCTTGTAAATGTAATTTGACCTTGGTTAAAGCGAATAAAACTCAGGACAGCTTCTGTGGCATCTTACAGATGCCAGCATTGATTAGGCACCCCTCATGCATACAAATGCCTAAGAATGGGGTAATTAATTAACGCACGCATCCATACAAATCATGTTTTAATTCATGTTGCTAAACCATGAATTTAACATTATTTTTTAACCGACTTCAAGAAAAGGAGGAGGTTTTCGCTATGCTAAAGAAAGGACTATTGTTATTCTATTTTTATTAAAATAGATAAGAGTTTGATCACTGCATTTGGTATAGAGAGAGCAGTGGTGACGGTGACTCAGAGGTCTTGGGCCCAACTTACGAGTTATAGTTTGTGAATAAGGGAATCGGCGCCATTAGCAGCTGTTTAACCATAGCTTTTTGACGTTTGAATGTCACTTAACTCTAATCATAGTTTATAAATGAACCTCTTTGATATACCAAAACTAATTCTGGGCTGCATCTTTCACGCAATTTTTCCATCTTTTCTTTCCTGTCTTTTTTTTTTTTTTTTTTTTTTTATTGACAATGGTCTCACTCTTGACCTCAATCCAGCCCAGAGGCAGGGATCAGATCTACGGTGGAACGAGCTTGCCCAGAAGAAGCCTAAGTCTCTTTTGTAACCGTCCACATTCATTGTCCCATGCATCGCAGGCAAAAGCTAGCCAATTCTTTACAATCCTAGTTCCTACATTATTATAAACGTGAATGTTTGTATGGATGGATGGATGTTTGTTACCCTGTCACGCAAAAACTACTGAACGGTTTTGGAAGAAATTTGGCAAAAAGATGGTTTATAACCAAGATTAACATAAAGATATTCCCACTGGTGCACTGCTGGTGGTGGAGGTTTTATCCAGATATTCCCACTGTATCGAAACTTATGCGGGTGAAACCGCGGGGCGCAGTTAGTAACGTATAAAACGCGATCAAAATCACAACCAGCCATTGATGAGGATAAAATTAATCATTTAATTAACATGATGATATTAATAAATAGCGCAACTAGGTCACCCGTTATGGACGCAACGAAAATCAATACGTGACCGAATACCCCGCCAAGTTTATGTGTCAAATATTACGGCAATGGAATATTTTGCATAACATTATATCATCACGCCTGTAGCGCGAAGGGGTTGGCAGTAGTGCAATAGTACGGTCACCAAAGACGATAAGTAACCAAGGTCGTAAGATATAGTTGAAGTTTTACAAGAAACCGATGGATGTTTTCTAATAAAAAATAATTTAATTAATAGGAAACAAATGCCGGTCGAAATGTGGATGTACTTTGATGACTGCACATCCACATTTCGACCATCATCGGATCGGATAGATGGATGGATGTTTGTTACTCTTTCACGCAAAAACTACTGAACGGATTTGGATGAAATTTGGGTCGCAAATAGTTTATAACCAGGATTAACACATAGGATTCTTTTTTTTATCCCGATATTCCCACGGCATCGAAACGTATGCGGGTGAAACCGCGGGGCGCAGCTAGTAAATATATAAACTACCCCATTCACACAATGGAGTGTGAGTTATGTATCCCTCCTTTATTTATTAGGCGACATTTTTTAGCTATAAAGTACACCTTAAAAATTCAATCGTGGTCAAATAATACTACTACTAGTCTATTAAAAGAACTAAGCGCTCTTTGTACCAAAAGGTATTGGCAAAAAAAGAAAATTCCTCTATTAGTTTCAACATATGAAAAAACTCAAGAAGAAGCTATATCATCCAGTTATCCACTAGAAATGTTTACATTGAGTACTTGGGTTACTAACATTCAAATAAATAATACTATCAAGTATGATCTAGACTCGATTAAAGGTAGTAAACACAATTACAATTTTAATATTCTTAAAAATGAAATCTTACATGAATTACGTAATAAATATGATAGTTGGCATAGAATATATACTGACGGTTCAAAGAGCGCTAGTGGGCTAGGGGCTGCCTTTTATCACCCCGAAGATAAAATTAAAGGTTGTTTTAAGGTTATTAATAGCAATATATCTATTATGACAGTGGAACTTACTGCAATTTCAGAAGCTCTAACGTACGCTAAGACCAAAGGTTTACATAAGGTAGTAATACTCACAGACAGCAAGAGTGCCTTGCAGCATATTGCTCGATGCGCCTCTGGTGGCAGAGGTGTTTCGAAAGCTTATGCCATTCTTAGTCTAATTCATGAGTTCAATTGCAGCAACAGAGATCTAAGATTGCAGTGGGTTCCATCTCATGTTGGCTTACCGGGAAACGAGGAGGTTGATTTACTCGCGAAAAAGTCAGCTTTAGAAGGAATACCTATTGATGTTAAATGTCACTACTCCGAATTATTAAGTAAATATAAAATAAATTGTTACAACATGTGGAAAGAATACTTTGATAAAAAATCTCTCGAAAAAGGTGTTTGGTATAAAACGGTGCAATGTGAACCTCCGCGTATTCCCTGGTTTGCCGATATGAGAATTTGTCGAAAATATACTGTAATAGCACATAGGTTAAGGACCGGACACATGCCACTCAACAAGTTTGGCTTCCTAATGAAAAAAGTGAGTAGTCCAAATTGTCAACACTGCGAATCTGTGGAGGATGTGCATCACTTGTTGGTGGAATGTGTGCGTAATCGCAGAGAAAGAGATGCCTTATTGGCCGAGTTAAAAATTAGTAAGTTAGATTTAGGTGCTGTTCAATGTGTTTTGTCTAAACCCTGTAGTGAGGAGGCTAAGAAAATTTATAGTTTTGTATGCAGCTATTTAGCTAGTAGAGCGTCTCTTGTCTCTTAGTTCGTAAAGATATATTTTGTTATGAATTATGATGGGGCTGGCATGGTTATGTGTGATAACCAAAAGCCTCTAAATAAATAAAGATTATAAAAAAAAAAAAAAATATATAAACTACCTAATCTTATTAAATTATCTTATTTATAGCTTCTTACAGACATTATAATACAGTACGTGTATCAATCAATGTATTGTGTGTTGCTGCAATCACTAGTTCCATCTGTCAAAAAACGGTTTACCTAATGGACAGGGTATAGTTTGCCAAGCTGTCATTTAACAGCTCTGTGTCTCTCTCTCATTTGTCAGTTTAAAAACTAAGTTCAGCTTACCTGTGTGCTCTTAACGAAACCCCTCGTATGTTCTGTGGCTCGACGGTGTCTTTCCCGGCGACCTGGGTAGCGAAGCTTGGAGAGCAGTACAGCGTCACGTCACAGAATCGTTCTGAAATATAATAAGTAGGTTTTAATAGATGCTGGGGAGTTTGTTGCGCCACTTCTTCCCATCTAAAGCACTAGAAAAGTGGTGAAGGGCTGAGATATGAAGGCAAATAATTTAATTTAAAGTTTTGTGTTTCGTTGTGGGGCTTGTGGCTAAGAAATAACAGCCGCACGGTTCGATCGATCAGGTTAAGCTACGATTGCCGCGGTTGGTTCTTGGATGGGTGACCATCTTTACATAACAAAACCCCTCCGCGTCTCGGACAGCACGTTAAACCGTTGGTCCCCGCTGTCATTCATTGATCTTTGACAGTCGTTACGGGTCGTCAGAAGGCCGAAAGTCTGACAACCAGTCTAACCAAGGGGTATCGTATTACCCAGTAACTGGGTTGTGGAGGTCAGACCTATCTGACCTCCACAACCCAGTTATTGGGTAACAAAAGTTGTTGTTTACGATGTTAGTAATCCAGCAGTCATGCAAGGTTGTTAGTGTTTTACTAATAACCCTGTATATGCTGATTCTCGGCCTAGTTTGAATGAATGAATCTGAACGACTAATGAATATCTATTCAGTAAGCGAGGATATGATTCATCTCTACGTAAAGCTGTTGTAACGTAACGTGTTTGTTTAGGTTAGGTTAAGAATAATTTAAGCGTTAATTACAATAAACTATTGAGCTCTGAATCCTGGATGCGATGCCAAGGTCGGACAGTCAATCAACAATCAACTCAGCCAATCGCAGTCCACAGCTGGACATAGGCCTCTCCCAGGCTGCGCCACAACACCCTGTCCTCCACCTTCCGCATCCAGTCCGTCCCAGCCACCTTCTTAAAGTCGTCCGTTCATCTAGCTGGGGGGCGTCTTACACTCCACTCCAGGACTCGTCTGCTCCACCAGCCATCGGTCTTTGGAGGCATGAGGAACAGGGTGTAAGGTTCACTCATCCTCCATTGAAAAGGGAGGATCCTCCGACCAGACGGGTGTTATGTCTGGCGGGCAATTGCCCAACGATTAATATTGGGAAATTGTATCTATGCGTATTGCACGGTAAACTCTGCTTGCGAGATGCAGGATTTGCGTGACGTCAGTATGACGCGTTGTTCGCATGTGGCGTTGTAGATACCGCTACAGGTCCTTCGACAAACATGGCCAGCCCACTGCCACTTCAGTTTGCTTACTCTGCAAGCTATGTCGGTAATTCCGGTTCTTTTCCGGATAATTTCATTCCTGATTTTATCCTTCAAAAAGGGTCCGAGCATAGCTCGCTCCATAGAGCGGTCGGACAGTATTGTTAGACTTTTTGGAAAAAAAACGTAAGGAACTGATAAAATTACTAAGTTTTTCCCTAGGTGATTTTTAAGTACCTATACCTAGTAGCCTGAAATATTATTATTACATGATGTTCAGTACTTGACAACTGCACGAGGACGATCAGTATGGATAAAACAACGTCTGTTCTAGACGTTATACGATATACGCGGAGAATCTTGACACCGCGATTCAGAAATATACCCAAATGGTACAACGCCATCTATCGAGATTAAGGGACAACTCGCGATCGAACACATGACAAATACACGAGACCTCTATGAGCCCACTGGAACGATGTATTTTTTTTTTGTTAATGGCATCTCTCATTTCAGCATAGGACCTTATAAGATCACATCGTCCTTCTGTCTGTCTAGACTCTTTTTCTCAGGAACGCGTGCAGCTATCAAGTTGCAATTAATATCAGATACGAAGGGCGGCAATCCCTTGAAGCAGTGAAAAAATCAATTATCTAAGTAAACGCAATCAAAAGATACGGGCGTTTATGTTCCGTTTATGCCGCATATTTTGACACTCGCAAGGGAATCAAAACCTATAGGGTACTTCCCGTTGACCTAGAATCATGAAATTTGGCAAGAAGCAGTGTCATGTAGCACAAGTACAGGAAAAAATCCAAAAGCCATTTTGTAGTTACATTCCTACTAATTTCTACGGAACCCTCGGTGCGCCACTCCGACTCGAACTTGACTGTTTTTTTATAAAATAACTATCCTAATGTAGACATACTAAATACCTCTGCCGATCCCTACTGTTAGTACCACCGTGATGTTACATTATTTATCTTCAAAGAATCAAGGTTCAGTTCACCGCCCTCTGAGCCTCGGCCGAGGATTTAGAATAATTACGCTGTCAATCAAGATTACAAGTATTTAAGGGAATGAGCAAGGCGTTTCTACATACCAAGTTCATTTTTCGCGCAGATTATAATAGTCTCCCGACCGTAGAAATGTAATTTATTTATTTATCCATTTATTTCAGGCATCAAGGCCCATATAAAACACATACAATACAATATTAATATAACTTAAAAATACTATAAATACATACAACATTATAATTACACTAAAAACTAACTAAGTCACACGAAGTATCTGCGTCGTGTTTCGCTGACTGGTGTCATGTAGCAGGCCTCGAAACCGGCGGTACACAACACCCTTCGGCCAGAACTCTTCCTTGAGGAACTTCTCGAGATGATGTGTCGGAACACGCACCACGAACGACCTGAAGTTCGTGTTGAGACGCGACTCCAACTTCTCGACCCTCAAAGTCCAGTTGGTCTTCACTCGCATGTACTCCACGATCCCCTCAACCTTCGTGGAGTGGTGCAGTCTGGACACGTACAGCTGCGTCGTCGGGATTGCTGGTCGCAGGTCGCAGCAGCATGTTGGGTCCTGCCAGCGCGGTGCCGCACTGGTTCTGACAAGGAGGCTTCTTCTTCTTCTCCACCTTGATGAAACCATCCTTGTCGCACGTGTCCTTCTCTAGACCCTGCCTTCGTTTGTAATAAACAGGAGAAGTGGCAAGGCGTGTCAGTGTCCACGCGTCATGATCAAAATGACCACGTGCTAGGCATTTATTCATCAAAATATTTATTAGGCATTTATTTATTTGAAAGGCTAGCAGCGCCCCGCGGTTACACCCGCATAAGTTTCGATCCCGTGAGAATATCGGGATAAAAAGTATCCCTTAGGTTAATCCTGGTTATAAACTATTTGTGTGCCAAATTTCATCCAAATCCGTTCAGTATTTTTTGCGTGAAAGAGTAAAATCCATCCATCCATCCATCTATACAAACTTTCACGTTTATAATATTACTAGCTGCGCCCCGCGGTTTCACCCGCATAAGTTTCGATCCCGTGAGAATATCGGGATAAAAAGTATCCTATATGTTAATCCTGGTTATAAACTATCTGTGTGCTAAATTTCATCCAAATCCGTTCAGTAGTTTTTGCGTGAAAGAGTAACATCCATCTATCCATCCATAAATTTTCACGTTTTTAATATTAGTAGGAAGTAGGAAGTCGGCAATTAATAAGCTTTGTCTCTTTTATTGTGATGGAAAACAGAAAACTAACATCCATATTTTCGTTAGATAAATGAAACTGAAACATGTTTTTTTTTTCAGGAAATCCCACAATTTTAGACTTGTAACAAACAGTTTTTTATATTGTAGCCCGTAACGAAAAATATGAGAAAAAAATGAAGTATGTAGAATTGTACTTTGCCCATGGTCCTTCATTAAAATTAAAACTGATGAAAAGTTCGAATGGTCAAGGCGTACAGGTAGATAATTATGTAAGTAATATACGTAATATCTACTTAACCTTTAACTACACACTTTTGAGGAGATATGAATTAACGAGCTACGTGAGCGTAAGAATATAAACGATAAAGAATTAAGAAAGAGTTTATTTATAACATAACATCACGCCTGTGAGGGAGAGGGCACGGCGCGGCTCCTCCCAAGCGGCACCCTGCCAGCGTATGCCGCGCCGTGTCCTCCCGGCAGTCGACGCAGTGGTGACACCGGGCGTCCGGCTCCCTGTTTATGCGCAGAGGTAGTTCCCAAATCAAAACTAACCTAACCTAACTACTAGAATCAAGCCAATTGGCTTGCAAGTTTTTTTACTACATAATTTAAATTTTAATATAAAAAAAGTCTCGAAAAAATATCAGTAGGTACCTATCTACGTTTCCACGCCAGCAAGCCTAATTATGCTCGTTTTTTGGCATGGCAACATTAGTATGCTACTGTTACCATACCAAATATAGAATTAAATTGGTATAATGAACGAGTGCTCGTCAAAAAACTGTGACGTCTGTTATAGCAGTACAAAAAGTTATTGAAGTAATGGATAATATAGTTTCTATAGGGCAGGTCTTGTGCTGAAAAAGATACGAGAAGCAGTTGTGGTCCAGTGGTAACAATTGCGACTTACGAGTTGTAGGTTCGAACCCAGACAGACGCTTTACTCTGTGTAAGCTCATTACCACTGCTCTCGAAACGGTGAAGGAAAACATCGTGAGGCATGTCCTAGAACCAAAAATTTGAAGGTATGTGACTTCTACCCACCCGCACTGGGCCCGCGTGGCAGACTACAGTGCACTCCCCTCTCACAGAGAGGAGGCCTGTGTCCCTGTAGTGGGAACATTTTAGGCTGATTATTATGATGTGTGTACTTCCCATAGTACAGAATGGTATGAACTTAGCGTTCGGCGTCCAGTCTGAGCGACCAGCATGTTCCAAGGGGAGGCTGTCTATCTGCCCTCCAAAACCCAGTTACTGGGTAACACGATAGGTCTAACAAAACCCCGATGCAACAAAAAAATAATACTTACATAATATGTCGACTAGAACCTCCACCACCTTCGGGGATGTAAATACGGCTAAAAAGTGCGAAAGAGATACGACGGATATCTAAGTTCCTCTAGAGTATCCGGCCACTTTTTTAGTATTAGGCCGAATACACGACCGGAGAGAGATCAGACGCAGGACAAAGGGCTTTTTTTTTTTTGAGGATGGGAAATCATCAAATGACCCCTTCCGCTCTGGGTGGAGTGGAAGGGAGTGTCAGACTCTTACTGACTAAAACCCACCCGTGTTCCTTCCTTAGCCCTTTCTGTTCCAGGGCAGCGGTAACCCTTTCGGACGATTCCGCTGCCCAGGACAAAGGGCTTAACGTGGTTTCCGAGGCACGGGGGTATCACACCGCCAACTTCCAAACCCCGGGCTGTTACCAACAAATTCCTAATGGAAAATCTCAATAACACTTTGCCCGACCCGGAAATCGAACCCAGGCTCAACCCACGACCACGACCACGACCACCAGTTGGTCATTATAAAATTATTGAAAATATTGTCTTTGATTCATATCAGTTATGTATGTACCCACTTCACATGGATATAGAGCCAACCATTTTTTTGGACGTGTGCGTAAATTTTGGCATTTACAATTTAAATTCTATATGTTTCTTACATTAAATGGGCGGGTATAGGCGGAGAACGGCAGCCAGAACCAACCAATCAGCGCCTAGAATTATCCACCTTTCGAATTGTAAAGACCACCTAGTTTTTGAAGGTGAAACGGCATGCGGCATGCGAGTTTCGAGAACCGGACACATATTCGTCGCTATTTTTAAACCAAAAACCAGTTTTGGCGAGGTTATTTTTGGAGGCGATTATATTTGGATTTTATATTGTAATTCCAGCCTACTGTTCGGATGGCAACAGTTTTAGGTGTGTTTTCGATTAGATCTTCAATATGAGGATCCTTGAGATCCTTAGATGCTTTAGCATGACCGTCTCCTGCTTCGAGTCGCTGGCACGACTGAATTTCAAATCTTGTTGGCCCAAAACTTTTCCACTTCCACGGCATCGTCAGTGGCAGCGCAGACGTCACTTTGACTACATGTTTTGGGATACAGAGGGCAGGATAGGAGGTGGAGCAAATGAAATCCGTAGTTTCAGCCAAAGTTACGGGCGCTTCCTACTCCGTATCACCTACGGACATGATATTAGTTTGGGGCCCGACCTAATAATTAATAATGACACCACGATTTGACAGCTGTCCCTACTCCCGATGTGCTGTTGCCCGTTAGAAAAAGTTCGCTAATCGGGTGTAGGGTTCACTCTGAAGTTTCGAACTACTTTCGGAAGGGCGCGTATCTTCGTTCGGACTTAGAGAGTAAGACCCCAGATTTTAGAATTTGCTATGTAATCATTAGAGTAAAGCTACGGTTTCCTTGAACAGCAGTGGCCGCCGCCGGCAGTAGGGTGTGTTTGTGGAGCTATGTCACAAACCATGCTCCATCTCTTATCCTACCCGGTACATCCCAAAAGATACAGTCAAAGTGAACTCTGCGCTGCCACCAACAACGCCGCGGAAGTGGCCAAGTTTTGGGAAAACAAGATTTAAAATACAGTCGTGCTAACGAGACGAAAAAGCAGAAGGGGCCGCCACAAACGGCAGCTATTACGGCCGTCATGGAAACAATGGCACCTGGGTATGACTTTACGCTCAAAAACGCTCTCTAAGGAAACACCAACTTACACAAATAACGTATAGTAAATTCCGGACGCTACGTGGCCGCCACCGTAGTCTTAGAGACTATAGACCAAAAGTGTCTTCTCGAACAAAGAAGTAACTAGGGGGTCTATTCCGAAGTGCAAATTGCGAATGTTCGGATCGGACCGACACATGGCCGAACCGAATATTAGGTATTGAAAAATGCGAAAAAAGTTCGGATCAGCTCAATTGGGTCGGGACCATAGTCAATATTCGAAAGAGTGTAGGAGTGTAGGATCGGAACAGACCGAACCAAATAGCAACTTCGTAGCAGGAAACGGCCGAACATTCGGCCGATACTACTTCGGAGTAGACCCCTAGGAATGAACTAACTTTAACATAACATCACGCCTTTTTTCCCGGAAGGGTTGGGCTGAGGTGTCCCTACACTAGACACCCATTTCTCATAGGAAAACCCATTAACAGTTGGCCCGACCTGGTTATCGAACCCAGGAACTCATGCTCAGCAATAGAGCTTGCGACCACTAGGACCAACGAACGGGACCAAAAAAAGCCTTTAAAATAATAATTCAATATTCCAATATAACTCGTTCTGACACATCGCCTATAAACTGGCTTAGAGTAACTGTGATACCCGGTACTGACGTCATGCAAGTAAAAATAAAGCTAAATCATAATTTTAGTCTAAAAATTCTAGAACAACAACCAACAAGTTAGTCGCAAAATAAACGAAATATTCCAAACGGATGTTGTTTCAAAAAATAAAAAGATAAATTATTCTACATAATCTTAATAAATTAACATAGTTTAAGTAAATCGCTTACACGGAAATATGTTTGAACATAGAATTATATAGGTATCATGTTTTTTTTTTTAAGTAAATTGACAATCGTGTTTTTTTTTCAACCTCAATTGTATAGGTGGTTGGGTCGTTGGTCGTGTATTGTATAGATGATAAGAGAGATGAGATGTGAATCAATAATGACGCGTGTTCGCGGCAGCACCAACAGTATTCTCAGTGTGTTCGCAGATCGGTGGGATTCCCCAATGTTGCGGAAGTGGATGCAGCTCGACGCTGAATTTTAATTGTACATCTGTGTCTGTAACCTACTAACATTACAAGTTAAGTACAATTGTTACTAACCCTTTAGATTCCTGTCTGAATCTGAAATAAAAGTTTTCTATTCTATTTTATTGTCACACGGTTCCTTGTATGTTGTTTGTTTTGTTGTTTAGGTACGAATCTACATATCGTCATTGAAGTTCTAACAGCGCGTAAGTCATTTTATGAGTGTTTTAAAATTTCAATGTCAATGGATAAATCTTAATGGCGCGCATCGTATCGACCAATCAAAACATGGGTTCAAATCATCACAGAGTTCATTTGTATAAATAATTAAACACAATATGGCCTTAAGCGTAAGTTACATTCATTTCATACAGATTTTTCACTCTGCTGTAAAGTAGCCATTTTTGACTTCCGTACTGTTAGAACTTCACTAACGATATTCGATCTAATTTCGCTACGCTGTCAACTGGTCGAATGTACCAGAGACTGAAAGAAAGAAAGAAAAAGTATTTATTGCGACTCGTACAGAAAGATCATAAAACTAAACTAAACACAATCAAAAATTTAAAAAAAATATTTAAAAAAAGTAACAAAAACAAAAAGTCCCGTACATTTAAAAAACAAATGTCGCAGCGCTGGTATTCTGATAGGGCCCGCTGTGATGTCACGGGCAATTACAGTAATAAATAAATAAATAATCTATTTTATTATTTAAATAAGTATATAGACTGGCGGCAAACATATCGCCAGCTAAGTTTAAGTCCCATGTAACAGGGGGGCAAGGCTATTACCTACAACCGGGCATAAACCCAGACTCTGGGTTGCTGATTAGAAATTCCAGATGGAAAAAACCCAATAACACAACAATACACAACCTGGGAATCGAATCCCCAGGACCTCATGCTCAGCAGTAACGCTTGCGACCACTTGACCAATGAGACAGTATGTACAGTCACGAGCAAAAGTATGTATACACTCGGCTTTATTCAAAAGCGATTTACTCCTTTATTTTTAATTGAAATTTTATGTGGTTACGAACATAGCATTTTCGAACCCATACGTTTATGTAATGTGTCGTATTTCAACGTTCCATTCGTTATTTCACGAAAAAATTGCAGTTGAAAGTCGCCAAGTGTTGACATATTGGTGTTCGTGACTGTACATATATTGGTGGGTTATTGGTTCGAAACCTTGGTACAGACGTTAGCGCATCAAGCTACCCGAAACTGTCAAATTTTCCCCAATCAACCTTGAACTTAATGCATCAGCGATAAAGTTGAAAATCAATTATTGCTCTAAAAAAATGATAATCGTTTAAATATAAATTCTATTCTATTTTATTCTAGTTATTTTTAATTAATATAGAATCGGCAAAGTATAATTTTTTTACATGTTTTTTGAAAGACGTGATCGTGAACATAACACTTTCAAAACTCAAGGTTATATTATAGTAATCATATTATTTGAAACGGAACGTCATGTAAAGGGAATGCAACAATATCAACACTTTTTCATTTTAAATTAAATTCCCTGTTCAAAAATCAAATCTATAAAAAATAATTACTATAATATTCTGATCTTGATGCATGAGACTTTAGGTACGACTTTTGGTAATTATGCTTTGACAGATTGTAGTCGCTTGATGTGCTAGTCTGTACATACCATAACATGAACTGTGTGAATGATGATATTGCTTCTACTAAGCATGACTCTGGCACCCATTCACCTGTCTAGACTCTTATGAAACATCTTAGTTTATTTTTTATATTTCGTTACAGTTCAATCTTTTCAAATTGCTACAAAAACGCGGCCAAGACTTGGAAATTCCAAATATCATGACGTTTTTAGTTTAATTTTAATTTTAGAGACGAATTGTATTTTGTTAGGACGAATATTCAGTGGCGGAACATAATATTCGGCTTCAAAATTCGGTCAAATATTCTATCGAATTATTATTCATATTTCGTAAGTAGTCTTCGAAAGGAAGGGTCCGTGGCTAAATAATAACAGCCGCACAGACCAGGTTAAGCTACGCTTGCCGCGGTTGGTCTGTAGATGGGGGACCATCTTTACATACCGAGACCCCTCCGTGCCTCGGAAAGCACGTTAAGCCCGGTCCCGGCTGTCATTCGTGGATCCTCGACAGTCGTTACGGGCAATCAGAAACCCGAAAGTCTGACAACCAGTCTTACCATGGGGTATTGTATTACCCAGTAACTGGATTGTGGAGGTCAGATAGGCAGTCACTCCATGTAAAATACTGGTATTCAGCTGCATCCGGTTAGACTGGAAGCCGGTACAATGACCTCTTAAGAGGTTGTTGGTGTTTTTCCATTAACCCTGTATATCAATTGATATTTATGTGCCCAGGATTTTGTAATAATATCTTGATTTAAAAGAGTGTCCTTGGAGTTTCTTGAACGTTCTTCTCCATAGAGATCTACGTTTTGGAATGGGCAACTAACTAGCTTCAACTTTCTGACTAACTGACCGACTATTTAATTTTGACAATTCAAAAGTGCATGTAAATGGTTGAATTGAAATAAATGCTTTGAGTTTGAGTTTGTGGATACATATTAATCATTTGATATTTATTGTCAAAACTAGTTTCGCAGATTCAAAGTTTACTCAGCAACACTTGACAAAAAACAACACTTTAACCTGACATACTGAAATAAAAAATTATGGCCAGCCGCTAAAAATATAATTTATTGATTATCATATAAGACTCCAATTTTTTTGTTACTTCTTAATAAAAACGTCAAATAATCAGACAAAAACTTTTATTTTACAACTAAAACACAAATAAACCACTCACAGTATGAAAATCGCATATTTTTTATCCACGATAAAAAAAGATGGCGGCTTTACGTGCTTTCCGAAGCACTATTATAACTTATAAGTATATAATAAAAAGTCGCTTGGATCTTAACGCTTTTTCCTTACGTGACGATTTCCCCCAGTTTACTCCTACTGCAAGCTCCGTTAAAGACCTTCGTTCCGACAATCACGAAAAACCACTAGAAATGCCATGTTGCCATACCGCGCGGGATGAACGCACTTAAAAACTATGGAAGCATTAACCTTGGGCAATAGCTTCGTCAGTGAAGTAGGTACGGAACGTCTCATTTTTTGTCATGACCATGACGCACCATGTAATGTTTTAAAATGTTAAATTAAGCTTTTTCTTGCCAAGCTATTCTCGTCATAATCTCTTGAAGCCTTTAACTAGTTTAATATTGAGACATTTCATTTCATTCGCAGTTTAAAAAATGAACTAGATTTTCTTACGTTTTTTTGCAATCAGAAGGCCAATTTTCCTTATTTAAAACGTTCAAAATCTATTTGCAGTCTCATCTCGGTGACAAACAAATGTCAAAAACTTGTCAAATTGTAGGGAAATTAGAGTAGAGGATTTTTTGACAGACTGAGACTGAGATCAGACTGTGAACGTTCTTAAAATTACGAGAATTGCCGCTCAGGTTGTAAGTTGAACAAAAAATTATTCGTGAGCGTAACAAGTAGGGCGGCGGGATCGTTCGAAAGGGTTACCGCTGCCCTGGAACAGAAAGGGCTAAGGAAGGAACACGGGTGGGTTTTAGTCAGTAAGAGTCACTCCCTTCTGCTCCACCCAGAGCGGGAGGGGTCATTTGATGATTTCCCATCCAAAAAAAAAAAAAGCGTAACAAGTAAGCTTGTATGTAATTACAGAATTATAATAATTAAAATTATCTAGACATACTCAAGTTCATAATTATAATCCTATTGACATCACAATTCTTTGACGAACACTTGTTCATTATAAGTAACCTAACAATTTAATTCTATATTTAAACGAGTATGCTAATGTTGCCATGCCAAAAAACCTTATTCTCAGTAGGGCTGCGTGGACACGTGCTGATATTTTCGAGTTTTTGTTTTTTACATATGGCACTTTGGACTTTCATTCGAATTAACAAATTAAAAATTATACATGGCACTTTGGATTCAAATTAAAAATATCCGGCTTCGTCATTTTTTTTTTTTTGTATGCCGACTTACTTCCGTGTCGATCCGTGTACGTACGTACTGGTATTTTCATTTTATTTTTTAATCGTGTCTCTTTGGTCTGTCATACGAATAAAAAAAAACTAAAAATAGTTATCTGCTTCAGCTTATTTTTTTTGGTATATATATTATTAGTTTTACGTTCTTTTACGTAAATAAGTTGAAGTCGATACTTCGTTAGAGTAGGTTAACGATAACGACGTACTATCGCCAAATCTGTCTACTATCAATACCTGACCATTTTGAAAACAAAATCCCGTGCACATGATGACCACAGCTGCGTCCGTGAGTAAAACAAAAGACGATCCTTTTTAGGTCGACTAATAATATGCGCTGCAAGCGTGAATGTTCTTAAATTTACCAGAATTGCCCCTCTGATCTCAGTCTCAATCTGTCAAAAATACCTCTAATTTCCCTAAATTTTGACAAGTTTTTGACATTTGTTGGTCGCTGAGATGAGACTGCGACTAGATTTTGGACGTTTTAAATTACGAGAATTGGCCTTTTGATGACCGTTGGGGTAGACGTATTCTTGAGTGGAGACCGCGAATCGGTAAACGTAAGGTGGGACGCCCTCAGGCTAGGTGGAGCGACGATCTTCGAAGGATGGCTGGTAGCAGCTGGATGAGTGTTGCCGAAAATCGAGTCTAATGGCGTGCAATAGGAGAGGACTATGTACAGCAGTGGACTCCTATTGGGTGATGATGAACTATTTACACAAGATACTAAATCAAATGACTAACTATTACAGGGTGGCAGGGACATCGACGCGCAAACTGTAACCATGACTGCAGCACATGAGTTTAGACCCCATAGCGTAGAAATTTTACGTCGGTTATCGAAAAAAAAATCTTCTGTTTCATAGAAAAGTGCAATACCTACGCGGTCAAAATGTATGGAACAGCAATATTTTTTTTAATAATCGACGAAAATGTTCGACGCTTTGGGGTCTAAACTCATGTGCTGAATCCATGGTTACAGTTTGCGCGTCGATGGATTCACCACATAGCACTGTATTTTGAGAGATAAGAGTATAGTTTTTTTTTTTTTTTGGTGTGTATGTAGACGTGCCCTAAAACTCCGCTTGTCAAAATAAATACAAAAACAAAAGGACACGCGTCGAAGTACTCGTCCGCATCGCTGTCATCCGGAAACGTGCTCAGAAGATTGGCAGCGACCCTCTGGGTATTATAATATTTAAAACAAATCCATAAATAATAAGTAAATAGTAAGCCCCACATTAAAAATATCAACTCACTATTTCCTTGCCAACACAGAAAATAAATAGACAAAAACTATTTTTAGTTTAATTAAATATTAATTTTATTCAAATCGAATTCGAAGGCCAGTCAGGGAGAATTAGGGTTGCCAACTTTTTATATCAAATATAGTATTTTCGAAGCCATTGCTTGTAAAAATACAGGTTCAAATTAAATTAGCTAGCGAAACTCTGCAGACGTGAGGGGTATCGACATCTAAACACGATAAAATTAAAAATTAAAACGATTTGATGTTTTTTCTTATGGGTTAACGACCGCTGTTAGTGTTTCTCGAAGCATACTTCAAGAAACACTAACAGCGGTAACTAACCTCAGAAAATGTGTTTCGTCGTTTTTAGATATCAATAACAATCACGTCTGTAAATTTGACACTAAAAAGAGTTTTTTAAACTGATATTTCAAGTGAATAACAGCAGTCGATGACCCCACAAAAAATCATGAAATTAATTCGTTTTTTGTTTTTTCATCACGTATACAGAGTTTCGCTAGCTAATTTAATTTGACCCTGTAAAGTAAGATCCGTGTCTCGGAAAGCACGTTAAGCCGTTGGTCCCGGTTGTCATTTGTAGATCTTTGACAGTCGTTACGGGTCGTCAGTAGCCCGAAAGTCTGACAACCAGTCTTACCAAGGGCTATCGTATTACCCAGTTACTGGGTTGTGGAGGTCAGATAGGCAGTCGCTTCATGTAAAATACTGGTATTCAGCTGCATCCGGTTAGACTGGAAGCCGACCCCGACATAGTTGGTAAAATGCAAGTCAGATTGATTAATAGTAGGATCCTATATTGAAGATTGGCATCCCTAGAGACAACCTTTTTTGAATAAAGCTATTGTGAGACTCACGTGTCCAAACTACCAAAAACAACATTTAAACTAGAAACCAGTTTCATTTATTTTCGTCTAAACCGGTTTTCCAAATCATTTTTGAAAACGTCATAGTATAATGTTATCATGAAAAGAACGATTAAAAAAAATCCCCGGATTTTCCTAATGTTCTTTTTTTATTTTGGGAAAATACGTGGCTTAAGAATCTGTGGGGCGGGTGGGGTGTGAGGGGCTTGTGGCTAAGTAATACCAGCAACCACCACCATAAACGCATTTTTCTTTCTTTCTTTCTTTTCTTTACCAGCCGCACGGGTCGATCGATCATTAGGTTCGTCACAAATATGAACATAGTTGCCCAAAGCGTAGTAGGTTCTTTTGGAGAAGAATTGTCAAGAAACTTCAGGTACATACGCATAGCATAATCATTCTATAATGTTTCATGGTTTGTGACATAGCACCACAAACACACCCTACTGCCGATGGCCACTGGTCTTCAAGGATACCGTAGCTTTAGTCTAATGATTACATCGCACCTTCTAAAATCTGGGGTCCTACTCTCTAAGTCCGTCAACGAAGATACGCGCCCTTCCGAAAGTAGTTGGAAACTTTAGAGTGAACCCTACACCCGATTAGTGAACTTTTTCTGACGGGCAAAAGCACATCGGGAGTAGGGACAGCTGTCAAAACGTGTTGTCATTCATTATTAGGTCGAGCCCCAAACTAATCTCTTGTCCGTAGGTGATACGGAGTAGGAATCGCCCGTAACTTTGGTTGAAACTACGGATTTCATTTGCTCCACCTCCTATCCTGACCTCTGTGTCCCAAAACATGTAGTCAAAGTGACCTCTGCGCTGCCACTGACGACGTCGTGGAAGTGGCAACGTTTTAGGCCAATAACATATAAAATTCAGTCGTGGCAGCGACACGGAGAAGGTCTTTTAGAGGCATGAGGAACAGGGTGTAAAGTTCACTCATCCTCCATTGAAAAGGGAGGATCCTCCGACCAGACGGGTGTTATGTCTGGCGGGCAATTGCCCAATGATTGATATTGGGAAATTGTATCTATGCTAATTGCACGGTAAACTCTGCTTGCGAGATGCAGGATTTGCGTGACGTCAGTATGACGCGTTGTTCGCATGTGGCGTTGTAGATACCGCTACAATCTCATGATTCTACTCTGTAAGCACGAAACCCATAGTTTCGGCTGAGGGCGTTTGCTACTCCGTATCACCTATAAACAGACATAATTAATTCCGGGCCCGAAATAAGAATGAATGACAACACAATTTGACAGTTGTCCTTTCCCGATGTGTTTTGCCCGTCCGAAAAAGTTAATTGATCGGGGGTAGGATTCATTTCGTAGCACCACCGACCTATTTTCGGACGGGCCCGTATCTTCGTTGACGGACTTAGAGGGTAGGCCGGTGACTCGTTGTACGTATCAAACGCTCTAAACGCGTTCAAAATCGCACAGACTTGGGATTTTACGTCCTATTTCGCTTCTTATAAACTTTTTTGTCTAGACTATTACTAACATGTTATACAATGTCTTGGTCTAGTCTAAACCATTATATAAATTATACATTATAATTCTGCCTTATTGATAAATGATTTTATTTCTGTACGTAGATTTGTCCAAACACTTTCACACGTCAATCATATTTTAAAACTAGATGAGGTCGGCGTTTCCTATCTGACTAATCTGAGAAGGCCGAAACAAACTCAGAGGTCACAGTCTCTTTTAAAGTCCAGACATAATCTTGGTCAGATCATAACGAAGACCATGCAGGTCGATGTCTGAGATGGTCTTTTGAGGAAAGAACCACACAGATTGAGAGGACCTGTCCAGGCAGTGCATTGAACGTATCAAACACTCCAAATGCGTTCATCATCATAATTTCAGCCGAAAGACGTCCACTGTTTGACTTGCCTCCCCTAAGCACCCCCACTTCGACCGGTTCTGTGCTACCCGCATCCAGCCGATCCAGCGGCCTTCACAAGGTCGTCGGTCCACCTTATGAGAGGCGTTCCAACGCTAAGTTTTCCTGTACGCGGTTGCCACTTCAGAACCTTTCGGCCCCATCGGCCATCTGTTCTGCGAGCAATGTGCCCTGCTCACTGCCACTTAACAGCGTTGACAACGTACGGCATTTCATACAAACTTTCAAGTCCTTGTTTTTCGAAATACATGAACCGATTTTAATGAAACTTCCTACGCATAAGCAGGATATATAGGTCTAAAAAGTTAATTGAGAACATTTTTGAAAAATAGTGTCACAGCTAAAATAGACCGATTTTAAATTTTCCATAGAAACAGAGATTTCCAATTATCTTTTTTTTAAAAAGACATTTCGAAAATGTTCTTAACTAACTTTTTAGACCTATGTATTCTGCTTATGCGTATAAAGTTTCATTAAAATCGGTTCATGCATTTCGAAGAACAAGGACTTGAAAGTTTGTATGAAATGCCGTACGTTGTACACGCTCTTAAGTTTGGCAATTCTTCCGAACAAGTTCAAATCTCCCTATGGAACCTACAGCTACGGGGTTTTTCCTCTAATTTCGCTTCTTAAACGACTTTTTTTCTGAATTACAGATTACCAACACGTTCTACAATGTCTTAGTCGACTCAAAACTATTTATAAGCTAATGTTAAACAGTAGTTTGAATAATATTATAATAATAGGAGCTCAGACGAACCATTCAAGAGTATTAAGTATAATTTTATGTATGAAAAATGTTGTATGTTCACGCCTCTTCGTAATTATGTGCTAGGTAGGGCACTTACATACATAGTTAAAAGTTAGTTAGTTTTTTAGTTTAAACCAGGCAGACACTTAAAGCGCTTTTAATTTAGGTATATTATGTATGGAAGCAGATCGATATTTTATGATTCCCAATTGTAACTTCGAGTGTCCAATTGTTTTTTAACTAGAAAGAAACTTATTGTATTTTTGTAAGAATTGGAAGCTAAAGAATCATTCCGCTAGAGTACAGACGCCAGCACATCAAGCTACCCGAAACTGTAAAATTTTTCCAATCAACCTTGAACCTAATGATTTGGCGATAAAGTCAAAAATCTATTAAAGAAATTTGACAGATTGTAGCAGCTATGTGCGGGCGTCTGTATATGCAAAAAAAAAAACAGAATACCAACCTTTTTCGAGCAGCTGGGCGAACATGTTCTGCACATTAGAATGGTGATGCTTCCACCTCAGACAGTACTGCTGGGGCATCATCTTCATTGAGAATCGTCGTCGAAATAAATAAATGTAATCACTTTGGTATAGAGAAGGCAGGTCATAGAGAATTTTAAGTTTGGTAGAAAAATTTGGTCGAAAGTACTTTTTGTTTATAATTTATACTATTCTTAATTCTATAATTTCAGAATTAGGTACATTGTTTTTTTGTTTCAATTCGTTTGGAATGTTGTCCTTCGGTGGTAGGGGTTTTTACCTGTAACAAGAAAAGGGGAAATTTAGCACTTTATACATGTAAAATGATGATCGAGATGGTTCTAGAAAGGAATGCCAGCACAGCACAATCTGAATCATTTTGAAGAATATTGCTAATCCAAAGTCGTAAAAGTTCCGCGTTGGCGTTTGCCAAAGAGCGATGGAGCGCAGTTCCGGGGTGTAAAATGACAGAACAAAATTCGGAACACCATGCTGCGATCCAAAACGGGTTTAATAGACGTTAGGCAAGAAGGCTGCCAGGCTCAAGTGGGATTGGGCGGGTCACATCAGCCGCATGCAGGATGACCGCTGGGCAAAAGTTTCCCACACAATGGGTGCCTGAAGATGGACGGCGCCGCGGAGGTCGGCCCAGACAGCAGTGGCGAGATGACCTGGACGCGTACCGCGAGGGCTGATTCGAGGTGCCGCGGGAAAGGAGTTCATGGAGGAACTTGGGGGAGAGGCCTTTGGCCAGCAGTTGAACAGAATATGCTAATAAAAAAAAAATGCTAATCCATTGCTTCATCCGTTCGTAAAATTGGTCTGCTACAACAACAAAAATAACGCAATGAATTTTGTTGAACTGTCAAAATGAAAGCGATTCCTACCGTTAGTGTGTTACTCAATTACCCCGCTAGGAGGACTTGGGGGGGACGTTTGCCCAGCAGTGGGAAAACAGAGGGGACATTCTCGTAATTTTAAGAACGTTCACAGTCTGATCTCAGTCTCAATCTGTCAAAAATACCTCAAATTTCTCTAGATTTTTGACAAGTTTTTCGAGATTTCCCCTACTCTTATAGCCATCGACATTCATACTCAAAACTCTCCTCACGACATTTTCCCCATTCCTCCGTATCACATGCCCATACCATGACAACCAATTTCCACACAACTTTTCAGCTACCGGTGCCTTTTTTTTTTTTTTTTTTTGTGGATGGGAAATCATCAAATGACCCCTCCCGCTCTGGGTGGAGCGGAAGGGAGTGTCAGACTTTTACTGACTAAACCCCACCCGTGTTCCTTCCTTAGCCCTTTCTGTTCCAGGGCAGCGGTTAACCTTTCGGAAGATCCCGCCACCCTGGCAGGCTTCGGCCCTATCGGGCCCCGTCCTCTGCTGACATCTCTTTGAGGCGCGCGTGGAACACAACGCGCCGTCCGGCACAGGCCTGGTCCTGATCGGACGGTGAGCTACCCATTACTCACCGCCCGCAGGCCCGCGCCTACGGTGGCCAATGGTACATAAGACTACCTCTTATGTACCATTCGTGTAACACCGCACATCCCTCTCAGCATTCTCATACACACAACTTTTCAGTTACCGGTGCCACTTTAAGACTACCTCTTATGTACCATTCGTGTAACACCACACATCCCTCTCAGCATTCTCATCTCAGCTGCATGCAATTGCCTTTCATCCATCCCTTTTGTGGCCCAACATTCTGATCCAAACAAGAAAGAATTTAGTTATCACGTCAAACCCAACCAACCGGTTACTGAGTCGATCGAAACATCCAACATACTGCAGAACTTTTCCACCAATAACAGTTCAAAAATATTAATTTATTTGCTGTTCACGATTGCCAAAGCGTTGTGGAAAGTTTTGATAAGATTTGACAAGTAGTCTGTAGGTACAGACGCCAGCACATCAAGCTACTACAATCTGTCAAAATTCTTTAATAGATTTTCAACTTTTCGTTAAAGCATTAAGGTTCAAGGTTGATTGGGAAAATTTGACAGTTTCGGGTAGCTTGACCTGCTGGCGTCTGTACAACTGAAACTCAAGGGGTTAGTCAGTCAGAAAGATGAAATCAGCTAGTTGCCCATTCCAAAGCGTAGTGGTACTACGCACTTGACCATTCTGAAGATCATCACCAATATGGTCACTATATACTATACTACTATATCCTAACGCCTTACGAGGGCCTGTCTGGCGTTTCCACTCACATCAAACTCATAGTATTTATTTCAATTAAACCAATTACAGGCACTTTTGAATTGTCAAGCGGTCGGTCAGTTAGAAAGATGAAGCTAGTTGCCCATTCCAAAGCGTAGCAGGTACCTATGGAGAAAGAACGGGCTAGAAACTCCATGGACACTTTTTTAAATCATAAAAATGTTACAAAATATTGGTTACATCATTCATGTAAACACGATGTAGAAAGACGTGCACGTTAAAAGCGTCCGCAATAACAAAAGGTAGAAACAATTTAGAAATTAAAATAAGCCGTGGCAGCTAAGAGAAGTCCAGCTCCAACTGACGGTGCCCGTTCACGAACATGACGTATGGATCAGCACCATTCAGCTCAACCATTTTGAGGGGAACTTAATGATCCAATACACGCCACCAACAGCGAGACATTTGAGTGAGCATGACCACAGCCTCCAGGACATTAAATTTCTATGCTTTTTCTTATCTGGGTATAAAACTAAGAGACCAGGTTAGGAATACGACCATCCGGTCCATCACAAAGATGTTTGATGTCACTTGGAAAGCTGCCACGCTAAAATGGAATTGGGCTGGACACACCTGCTGCATGTCGCACGACCAATGGGCCAAACTTACGACCCAATGGGTCCCTGTTAATGGCAAGCGACATCGCGGCAGGCCCAGACGGAGATGGCGGGATGAGCTGGACTCCTTCAACAAGAACTGTGCCTTAGCAGCTTTGAACAGAGAAAAGTGGAAATGGAATAGGAAGGCCTTTGTAGGCCCTGCAGTAGGACATCACAGTCTCACAGTCTGATAATAATAGAGTTAGATAAAAAATTAACTAGGTCGCCGAATTATTTATCTATACATATAAAAATGAATCCCTATTTCCCTTGGTCACGCCCAGTAGCGTGCATTGCATAAAGGCATATAAGCAGTGCCTACCTCGAAAATTCACCATACGCCTGTCAATTACATTTTAGTGTGTGTGCCCCACAATTAGGAAACTCACTAAATTCTCATACCTAACATGAAACAAAATCTTCATACAAACGCGCGGCAGTAGGCAGTCGCCAGACGGCCTACTCGGCTCCCGTACTATTCGCACATTGATTGGTCTTTACTCGTTCAAGTTAATACGACGAAATTAAATCCCTGCCTACCTATTCTGAAAACCAATGCACGCCACTGGTGACGTCATAACTTGAGAACGACTACACCGATTTCATCCATCTTTTTTTTTAAGTTTTCTAATACTTTGTAGAAGGTTCTTACGGAAAAAATTAAGAAAGTTGCTTCACACGAAGTCGCGGGCTGAAGCTAGTTTATTTATAATTAATTAAAACGGTACAACACAATTAACATAGAGACAATAATTACGTTGACAATAATATAACTTACAAACTATCATGGAACAGTGGACTCCCTTGGATACATTCTCTCACAGAACACCAGACATACGCATAATTTTAATCCATACATCCGCAAACACATCACATTCAGGGTTGGCAGCAGAAGGGCATTCAGCACCTTTAGAGTACGACAGACCGGGAATTCGGCTCTGGCTACAGTTTTCTCTTGGAGTTGCGCAAACAGATCGTGCCGGCTCTGACGGTATCCGATGTATTTGTCGGGCACAAATAGTCGGCAGAAAAGACCATGGAGTTCTGGATGCCCCAGTAAGGTCTTACAGGCTACAGTGAATTGATCAAAGCCTCTTCTCACCTCCAACGAGTTAAAGCCCAACGTCCCTAAAAGAAAGCTGGTAGGGTACGTGTAGGGAAAGAAATTGTATAACCTTTGGAAGAGGCATCTAAGGAAAGTTTTCTGTGCCTTTTTTTTTATTAGTCGAAAAGAATTATTAAAATTAATAGTGTATAGTTGGTACAACGTGTAGGGAACGAAATGGTTATAACCTTTGGAAGAGGCATCTAAGGAAAGTTTTCTGTACTTTTTTTTTATTAGTCGAAAAGAATGATTAAAATTAATATTACCTTTACCAGATATTGACGATTTCAAGTAAATATAACCTTTAAAAGGCAACCTTGGAAAATAACCGCGCCACATAAAATTTTATTTATTTCACACATTTCGGTTTTTTGCTTACCTACCTATGTATTTTAATTAATTTTAAGACTTGTGATTTACAATAAGTCCAATCTTATTGTACCTAAACCACAAATCTTAAAATTAATTGTACTTAGTTACATAATATGGTGTACAAAAATATTCAAATGTCATTCTATATGGCGAACAAATATTCAAATGTCGTTCTATATGGCGCATGGCGTGGCGTACGTGTATTTGAGTATAGAGGTATGAGGAACAGGGTGTAAAGTTCACTCATCCTCCATACCGTAACGATTGTCAAAGATCCACGAATGACAGCCGGGATCAACGGCTTAACGTGCTTTCCGAGGCACGGAGGGGTCTTGGTATGTGAACATGGTCACCCATCCACGGACCAACCGCGGCAAACCTGATGGATCGACCCGTGCGGTTGTTATTACTTAGCACATAAGAAATGTTATTATGTTTCTAACAATTTAAATGTTCTTAACAATGTTGTATGCAATATTTTTAATTTTGATAGTGTAGCTCTGATAGCTTTTTTTTTTTTTTTGAGGATGGGAAATCATCAAATGACCCCTCCCGCTCTGGGTGGAGCGGAAGGGAGTGTCAGACTCTTACTGACTAAAACCGACCCGTGTTCCTTCCTTAGCCCTTTCTGTTCCAGGGCAGCGGTAACCCTTTCGGATGATCCCGCCGCCCTGGCAGGCTTCGGCCCTGTCGGGCCCCGTCCTCTGCTGACATCTCTGTGAGGCGCGCGTGGAACACAACGCGCCGTCCGGCACGGGCCTGGTCCTGATCGGACGGCGAGCTACCCATTACTCACCGCCCGCAGGCCCAGCTCTGTTAGCTTAGAATTTAATTTTTAACACAAATTTTAATACTAAATTGTAATTTCGTAGGCACCTAAGCAGCATTCGCGACTTACACGCCAAAAATGTAAACAAATATCAGTTTATGGAAAAATAACTTTAATTCCTACACAATAAAGTTCAGTTTACGCTACAAGTTCAAACATTTTTTCAATAGTGCTAGTTAATCTGAAATCTACTTAATCACCATTAAAATAAAGTTGATATTTGTTTAACTAGAAATAACATCAATTTGAAACGCCTGCCTGGGTTCGAACCCACGATCTACAGCTCGTAAATCTCGCTACCACTGGGTCACCACTGCTCGTACTGGGCCACCACTGCCGGTCAGCAGAAACAAAAGAAGTTCAAAAATATCTTCGATTTTTATATTTTTTACATCTTCTAATACATAAAATTCTCTTGTCGCAATGTTTATTACCAAACTCCTCTGAAACGGCTGGACCGATTTGTATGAAATTTTGTGTGCATATCGGGTAGGTCTGAGAATCGGCCAACATCTATTTTTCACACAAAAAAAATCCTAGAAATAATGTATAAACATAACTTTTTCCCTATTACGTTTCTAATCCATGATAAAAACCATAGCAACAATCATATTATAGAGAAAATTGACCTTTTACACATCTATCTATCTATAACTTATAATATAAAAATGAATCGCTGAATGTGTTGCTAAGCGCAAATCTCGAGAACAGCTGAACCGATTACGCAAATTGTTTTTTTAGAATATTCCTTGAAGTACGAGGATGGTTCTAACGGTGGTTCTTAAAAAAAATGTAAGAAAGTGGCTTCAGGCGGACGAAGTCGCGGGCAAAAGCTAGTATATAAATAAAAATGGATCTTCGAAATGTATGTACGCCCATAACTTTCGAACGACTGCACCAAATTGGATGATTCTTGTTTTTATGTATTCGTTATTGTTAGGACAAGATTTGTATACACACACACCACCAAATTGGACCCGGTAGGTGGCGCTGAAGTAGGGTAGGAGTAGGGTAGGAGTAGTGTAGTAGTAGGGTAGGAGTAGGGTAGGGGTAAAGTAGGTTGTAGGACACCAGCGTCCATGCGAACGAAGTAGCGCCGGACAGCTAGAAATAATTTAAATGGCAAAACAACGTTTGCCGGGTGAGCTAGTAAAAGATAACATCACGACTGTATTCCCCAAACGGCTAGACAGAGGTGTACCTATAGTACATCTACACCTACATTCCGACAGTTATGTTCGAGTCCCATGTTATACGGGGCGAGACTATTGCTGTCAACCGTGCACAGAGCCAGACTCCGAGCTCATGAGAAATTCCTGATTGAAAAACCCAAGACAACACTTTGCCCGACCCGGGAATCGAACCCAGGACCTCATGTTCAGCAGTAGCGCTTGCGACCACTAGACCAACGTGGCAATCCTTCTACCTCCACATCATCTGCCTGCCTTTTTCCAACTACGTTGGAGTCAGCTTCCAGTCTAACCGGATGCAGCTGAGTAACTGTATTTTACATGGAGTGACTGCCTATCTGAGAGGCAATTCTCGTAATTTTAAGAACGTTCACAGTCTGATCTCAGTCTCAATCTATCAAAAACACCTCTAATTTGACACATTTTGACATTTGTTTGTCGCCGAGATGAGATTGCGACTGGATTTTGAACGTTTTAAATTACGAGAGGCCTTCTGATCTTCACAATCCAGTTACTGGGTAACACGATACCCCTTGGTAAGACTGCTTGTCAGAATCTTGGGCTTCTGACGACTCGTAACGACTGTAAAACCTCGACGAACGTGCTTTCAGAGGCAGAGAAACCTAAGTTTCAGTAAACCTTGGTAAGTTGGCAGTCCTACCTATTCTGGTTAAAATGTGAGTCCCGTGACAGACGGACACGTAGTCATAGGGTTGACATTAGCCCTTTGCCCGCGGAACCCTAAGCCGATTACGTAGCCCACAGATACGTTATCAAATAGTTTCGAAAACAGTTTTAAAAATATTCCGATAACGCGTACCTAATGAGAGATAAGGGCGTAACTATGATAGATAAAGCAACTAGTTTTCAGCTATTTGACAAATATTTTTTTGTGTGGAATAGATTTTTTTTTATCGAGGAAAGAACGTTCTAGAGTTTCTGGGTATAGTAGATTATGTTTATCGGTGTTTTCGTGGTGGTGTTTCGAATACGTGAAAAAAAGGTCGTTGAAAGTAGTATGTTCTTATTTAATTACTCAATCAACTCAGCCTATCGTAGTCCACAGCTGGACATAGGCCTCTACCAGACTGCGCCACAGCCACAACACCCTGTCCTCCACATTCCGCATCCAATCCGTCCCAGCAACCTTCTTTAGGTCGTCCGTCCATCTAGCTGGGGGGCGTCCCACACTACACTTGCCGATACGCGGTCCCCACTGGTGTCGGTAACTCTGCAAGCTATGTCGGTTTATTTGTGCTTATATTTATATGTAATTAGGTATATACAGGGTGACAGGGACATCAACGCGCAAACTGTAGCCACGAATGATAACCGTCGGTTATAAAAAAAAAAATCTTTTGTTTCATAGAAAAGTGCAATACCTACGCGGTCAAAATGTATGGAACAGCAATATTTTTGTTTTAATAACCGACGAAAAATTTCGACGCTATGGGGTCTAAACTCATGTGCTGAATTCATGGTTACAGTTTGCGCGTCGATGTCCCTGCCACCCTGTATAGAGAGCAGTGGTGGCCCAGTGGTGTCGGCCGCGGCTTACGAGCTGTAGGTCGTGAGTTCGAACCCAGCAGGCACTTTGTGTATTTAATTTCATCACCACTGCTCTCAAAACGGTGAAGGAAAACATCGTGAGGAAACCGGCATGTCCTAAAACCAAAAATTCGAAGACTTGTGACATCTACCAACCCGCACAGGGCCCGTGTGGTGGATTATAGCCCACTCCATCTCAAAGAGAGGAGGCCGGTGTCCCAGCAGTGGGAACATTATAGGCCGATTAAGTAATAGATTTGAAACGAAATTCAAATCTTACATAAAACGCACACTATGTAGCCAAGCATATTATAAGTTGGGGGATTACATCGCTGACAAAAATGCTTGGTTAAACGCTGGTCCTGCTCCACAGGACGCATAAATAAATTGATTAGCATTTGGAAATACTTCACACACGCCTACCCTACCTACATACTGTTGGAGCTGATGAAGATTTTAAAATACTATTTTTGCAATGTATAAATTCAATCTCCTAGTATTGTATAATTGCATAGCACATAAATGTGAGTACTATGTACGTACATACTATAAAGCTACCATTTACTGGGTACGTCTTTCATTGACTTGAATGTGGCTTGGCGGCTGAGAGTATGTCATGCTCACTCTAATGTCTCGCTGATGGTGGCGCGTGTGTTGGATCATTTAGCTCCCTTCAAAATGGTTGAGCTGAATGGTGCTAATCTATGCGTCATGTTCGTGAACGGGCGCCGTCAGTAGGGACTGGTCAACTCTTTGCTGCCATGGCTTATTTTATATTTAATTTTATATTTGAATTGTTTTTTCTTTATCTGTTCATTACGGACGCTTTTAATGTTCTGCATCGTTCTCACATGCATAATTTCTAACATGAATGATGTAACCAATACTTTGTAACCATATTATTCTGATTTAAAAGAGTGTCCATGGAGTTTCTTGCCCGTTCTTCTCCATAGGTACCTACGCTTTGGAATGGGCAACTAGCTTCATTTTTCTGACTGACCGACCCCTTGACAATTCAAAAGTACCTGTAATTGGTTTAATTGAAATAAATACTTTGAGTTTGAGTTGAGTTTGAGTTTGATTTATGCGTATCTTTATATTTAAAATATTTATTCCTCAATTTTCATGATTGCACCCTACCACTCTGCATCCCCCAAAGTATGATTGGTAGAGATTGCTATGGCATTAATTCTGCCCCACATTTGTGTGCTGGAAGTGTTAAATCACCGCTCCACGAAGGTTGAGGAGATCGTGGAGTACATGCGCATGAAGACCAAAGAACTTTGAGGGTCGAGAAGTTGCGAGTCGCGTCACAACTTGAACTTCAAGTCGTTCGTGGTGCGTGTTCCGACATTATCATCTCGAGAAGTTCCGCAAGGAAGAGTTCTGGCCGAAGGGTGTTGTGTACCGCCGGTTTCGTGGCCGGCTACATGACACCAGTCAGCGAAACACGACGTAGACACTTCGTGTGCGCTAATAGTTTCTTAGTGTAATTATAATGTTGTATGTATATAAAATAGTATTAGATTACCTAGATTTTATTTAGTTTTTTTTTTTTGTAATTTGAAGCAAACATATTACACTTTTATTGGTTCGAACATGTTTTTAAAATAAATGTTTAAATGGTAAACCCACCATATTGGTGCCCAAGATACAGGCTTGCCTAGTTTGGGGCCAATGTAAAATCTGTGTAATTTTTTGAGCAATAAAGTTTTTTATTATTATTATAGTACTTATTTGTAAGTTATATTAATATTGTATTGTATGTGTTTATATGGGCCTTGATGCCTGTAATAAATGGATAAATAAATAAATCCAGTCTCCCTTAATAATTAATGTATGGTAATGGTACATTTGATTTGAAAGTAGGATTGACCGTCTTGCGCCATTCATTGTGCGCACTAGATCGGAAATTATGACGCAATTGGATTATTACTTACATCAGGCTGAACATTACTTTGATTCTTAGATATTTTGCCAATGAAATCTCCTCTGCCTAGCCTTATCCCAACTATGTTGAGGTCGGCTTCCAGTCTAACCGGATGCAGCTGAATACCAGTATTTTACATGGAGCGACTGCCTATGTGTCCTCCACAACCCAGTTACTGGGTAAGACGCGACACCTCTTGGTAAGACTGGTTGTCAGACTTTCGGGCTTCTGACTACTCATAACGACTGTCAAAGATCCGCGAAAGACAGCCGGGGTCACGGTATGTAAAGATGGTCACCCATCCACAGACCAACCGCGGCAAGCGTAGCTTAACCTGATCAATCGATCTGTGCAGCCGTCATAATTTAGCCACGGGAACCTCCAAAACAAACACTACATTCTACTAATATTATAAACGCGAAAGTTTGTGAGGATGGATGGATGGATGTTTGTTACTCTTTCACGCGAAAACTACTGAACGAATTTTGACGAAACTTTACAGTAACATAGCTTATACATCAGAATAACACAGAAGATACTTTTTATCCCGATATTTCCACGGGATTGACACTTATGCGGGTGAAACCGCGGGGCGCTCCTAGTACCCTATACTTCACTTACACCAGTGTCTCAACGTCATTCTATTAAAAACCAGGTCAAAATCCAGTCAGTTTTTCTAGCCAGTAATACTCACAACTGAAATTAGGCTAACAACGGCATACTTTCCGCATTGAACCGCGTTTTTTCTCTGCGTTCGTACATTTCTGAGAAGTGTCGCAAGCGCAAGACGCAGAACGTGTCTAGTACAGTTTTCCTACGAGTTGTCGGCTGCACTTTCATTATTTCTTCGAAATGACGTAAAAAAACTTCTAACTTCGATGTGGAACGTGTCTAGCTTGGGAGACTTGGCAAGTGCAAAGGAAAATAGGCCTTATTGTTGTATCCCAAATATAGATGGGCAATCAACCGGGTGTAACCCCGGTGTTTTGGTGAACAACCAATTTTCTGGGTGTTTATGAGTGTTTACGGGTGTTTATCGGGTGTTTACTAAAGAACCGGGTTTAAACCCGCACCCTAATTGCGTAACACACTATCAATCACAATCTGAATCATTTTGAAGGATATTGCTAATCCATTGCTTCATATGTTCGAAAAATGTATCTTCTCCACAACGTGCAACGTAAATAACGCAATGAATGTTGTTGAACTGTCAAAATTAAACCCATTGCCACTGTTAATGTGTTACGCATTTACCCCGCTCGCTGGTGGATTGCGCAATTCTCGTAATTTTAAGAACATTCACAGTCTCAATCTGTCAAAAAAATACCTCTAATTTCCCTACATTTTTGACAAACCAAAAACAGTTAATTCTGAGAAAAAAACCACTCCACTCCAAACAACTAATTGATACTTTTCTGAAAGTTGAAAAATTAATGGTTATTAAAAAAAAAAATGCTAGCAAAACTTACACATAGAGGAACTGAGAAGTACCGTTAACCTAACCTAACCTAACTATTTGTTTAAGTATATGATTACGTCATTATCACAATCATTAACAAGAACATGAATAGAATGATTAGATACGAGTACAAGTCTGCTAACATATTTAATACAGGGAGATAACACAATCTAATGCTCCACCAAAAAATGTTGTTTTTGTGACATCGTCAGACTTGAACATTGGACGAGGATAAAAAGGGCAGCATAGATACACAGTTTCTGACTAAGCAAGAAATGTGAATTGAGTCTTACCAAAATCATAAATACAAAAAAAAACGATATTTTTTTTTTAAATTAATTTATAATATAATAAATAAAAGATTTTATTTCTGTACGTAGATTTGTCCAAACACTCACACGTCAATCATATTTTAAAAACTAGATGAGGTCGGCGTTTCCTATCTGACTACTCTGAGAAGAAAGGGCGAAACCAATTCAGAGGTCACAGTCTGTTTTAAAGTCCAGACACAATTGATGCGGATTGAAAGACAGAATGGATGCAGAAGGCGGAGGACAGGGTGTTCTGGTGCAGCTTATGTCCAGCAGTGGACTGCAACAGGCTGAGTTGGTTGATTGATTAGTCGTCCTCTCGATAGTCACCCTCTCAGTCCACCAGGTTGGTCCAGTAGAATACCAGCGTCAGGCACTATTTGTCTGGCATTTTTGCTAAACTGGGCCTTTTTGGCGCAGCTGTGAGGCGCCGTCCTATTGCCGCGCGATGATATGCGTCCGTCCGACGAAAATGATCGTGCGACCGTGCGTTCAAACATGCGGATATCTACTGAATGTCCTATTGAAGGTCGTGCGATCATGCGGTGCGACCAAATTGTTTAATTTTTGTCGCGCGATCATTTTCGATCGATGACGAACGATCGACGATCGTTTCCTCATCGTGCGATTGGTTTCATCGTACGATGAAATCGCATCGCATCATCGCACGAGCGATGGCAATAGGACGGCGCCGAAGGCACACTTTCCTGCTAATTTCATACATCGCACTTTACACTTTCTATTTGATTTGTATTTTTTTTTTATCTAATTTATTTATCTGGTGTATGGTGTGTCTTTTAGTATGTGCTAAATAAATGTATTTTCTTTTTTTTTTCTCTTTCTAACCATATCATCTATCAGCGAAAAAAAATAACGCCCTATCAAACACGTTCCAATGTGTCACACGACATTAAATAATTATACAAAATTGATATGAATGAGATGAGATGTCACGTAGCTTTTCAAGGTCTGTGTAACCTACCAGATATCAAAAATAAAACACCGAATTTGTATGCATTGATAACACGAGCGAAAACCTCTATTGTATTTCGTAAAGAAGGCAGAAGTAGAAGAAGAACCGCCTGGTGGAAGTAGTGCTCGCCTCGCTTCGCTCTCTCGGCTCGCGCGAGGTTGATCACAGTTCTAACCTAACCCATTGGCTCGGGGTGCCCTGGCAATTCGGCTCGCGCTTGATTTACCTAAACTATAATTGTATATTATTCAGGCCGATAGTTGAACGGCCGCCGTTTAGTTAAAAGGCTAGGCGGTTAACTAAACGGCTAATTAAACCAGTAGGCTGCGACATATATATGACGGACAAGTTATGTGTCTCTCGTTAACATCAACCATATGTTAACTGCTGTGGGCGTACTATGGGTGGTGTTGGATATAGTGCAATAGAAAAACCGTTTACGGTTCAAATCAAATTATAATTTCACGAACAAATTAATCAGTGATCAGAATGAGCAGCGGTGGCACAGTGGTAACTGCCGCTACTTACGAGTTGTAGGTCGTGGGTTCGTACGTAGGCAGGCAGTTTGCATTGTGTAAATAATTTCATCACCACTGCTCTCAAAACGGTGAAGGAAAACATCGTGAGGAAACTGGCATGTACTAGAACCAAAAATTCGAAGACATGTGACATCTACCAATCCGCACTGGGCCCGCGTGGTGGACCGCCCACTCCCTCTCACCGAGAGGAGGCCTGTGTCCCAGCAACATTATAGGCTGATGTAGTCGCCTTTCACTCATCCTCTCAACATGACCAAACCGAGCATACTCTTTCAATTTCACAGGAATCATTAGCTTACGTACATAAATATGAGGTGGAGAGAGGTGCTTGTGGCTAAGTAATAACAGCCGCGCGGCTCAATCGATCAGGTTAAGCTACGCTTGCCGCGGTGAGCCCGTGGATGGGTGACCATCTTCATATACCAAGACTCTTCCGTGGCTCGGGAAGCACGTTAAGCCGTTGGTCCCGGCTGTCATTTTTGTGGATCTTTGACAGTTGTTACGGGTCGTCAGTAGCCCGAAAGTCTGACAACCAATCTTACCAAGGGGTATCGTATTACTCAGTAACTGGGTTGTGGAGGTCAGATAGGCAGTCGCTCCTGCGCTCTCGCGCTGGTTAGACTGGAAGCCGACCCCAATATAGTTGGGAAAAGGCTAGAATGATGAGATGATGACTTGCATACATAGATATAAAAATTAAAAACAAAACATGTACTATCAAGCACGTTTTGTTAACAACAGACTTTTTCATTTGGATATCATTTTGACCGTGAAGCTATTTATCTTATTTTTGTTTTATTTCGAAGAACAGTGGGGTAGGTTATTATGCTGTTATCTACTGAATAAGTTATTCATAGCACATTAAGATATCGAGATATTTTGAAAATAATTTTTGTTTAGTTTGTAGGTACACACAAAACACGTTAGAACGTACGGTAGAGAGCACGGAAAGCACGTGCCGTTAGTGAGGCTGTCATTCGTGGATCTTTGCCAGTACGTACGGATAGTCAGAAGCCTGATAGTCTGACAACCAGTCTTACCAAATAACTGGGTCGTGGAGGTCAGATAGGCAGTCGCTCCATGTAAAATACTGGTACTCAGCTGCATCCGGTTAGACTGGAAGCCGGGTCCAACATAGTTAGGAAAAGGCTAGACAGATGATGACAATAGCAGTTGCTTTAATTTTGACAGCTCAACAACATTCGTTGCGCTGTTTAAGTTGTCAGCAGACGAAATTTTCAAACATGAGGCAATGGATTAGGAATTTACTTCAAAATCTGAAAGATTATGATGATTGAAAGTGTGTTTTTATCTGCGGGGCAATTCACGTAATTTTAAGAACGTCACCGTCTGATCTCAGTCTCGATCTGTCAAAAATACGTCTAATTTCCCTACATTTTGACAAATTTTTGACATTTGTTTGTCGCCGAGATGAGACTGCGACTGGATTTTGAACGTTTTAAATCACGAGAATTGGCCTTCAGCTTATATTCTCGCGTTTTAGTCTGTGCTAAACAAATTTTCTTTCTTTCTTTACGCAGTTAGGGTGCAAGTTGTACCCGTGATGGCAACAAGTCAACCGTCTGAGTTAAACGTATGCAATTTCATTCAAAGTGTATATATGTATGTCTTATTCTAACGCTGCGCTGTATCGTCACTTGGCATACAATGGCCGACCGTCGGCTTTGCATGAATACACAAGCATTTAACTGATTGATGTTTTGCTGCGTTTTGTAATTTTTACTTTTACGCATTCCAATTGATTTGCGATCGTCTGTACAGGTTTGTATTACAATTTCTTGTTAATACTCGGGGCAGGCAGATATTATGTTGTAAGGCAAATGTGCATGGTTATTTATACAGCATGTATACCATATAACCGTTAAGAGTAACCGTGGAGTTTCTTGCCGGCTCTTCTCCATAGGAAACGACCAATTGGAACCGTGCACCTAGCTCCTGACGTTCATAAGTGCCCAAGTTGGTTTATGTCAGTGGCGTGCATTGGGTTTCAGAACAGCCGATCGATTCTGTAAAAATCTCACCGTGAAAAGTTAGGTGAAGTGAGCTTAGAGTGAGCTGTCAATAGTGTCAATCCCTAGCATTAGTTGGAATGACAGCTCACTCCACGCTCACTTCACCTAAGTTTTCACGGTGAGATGGTAACAGAATCGCACTGCTGGTAGTCAGGAATTTAATTTCGTCGTATTAACTTGAACGAGTAAAGACCAATGACAATGTGCGAATAGTACGGGAGCCGAGTAGGCCGTCTGGCGACTGCCTACTGCCGCGCGTGTTTGTATGAAGATTTTGTTTTTTGTTAGGTATGATAATTTAGTGAGTTTCTTAATTGTGGGGCACACACACTAAAATGTAATTGACAGGATTATGGTGATTTATCGAGGTAGGCACTGCTTATATGCCTTTATGCAATGCACGCCACTGGTTTATATGAAACTAGCTTCTGCCCGCGGCTTCGCCCGCGTGGATGTCGGAAGTTATCCCACGGGAACGTGCTACCAGGATAAAAAGTATGTGCTTCCCCAGGATGCCATCTATCTCTTTGCCAAATCAGAAGTTCAGTGGTTTAGGCGTGAAAATGTAACATACAGTTTCATGTTCATATCCGCCCCTAAAAACCGAATTACCCCTTTTTGCCCCGTCAGGGGTCAATTTTCGACCACTTTACATACTTATTATTAATTATTTTCTGTCGAAAGTATTAATACTGAGTTTCGAGTTAATCGGACCGCGCATTCAATTTCTTCCACACAAACTTCAACACCCCTATATCTCCCTTTGAGGGGTAGTTTGAAAAACTTATAATGATAAACTTTATTACTTACTTAGGCAAGTATTGTTGCCAAGTTTCAAGTTTATTAACTAAATTAATAAGATTTTTCATTTAACTGTATCCCCGCTTTTCACCCACACAGGGGTGGAATTTAAAAAAATTCATAACTTGACTCAAAGATTATTTATACCAATTTTATAATTAATCAAGCCACTTATTATAATCCTCCCCTGTAAAATTAACTACCCCTTTTCACCCCGTTAGGGGTAGATTTTCGAAAAACCCTCATAGGTGTTATTATTTATTTTTAGTCTTAAGTACACACACTGAGTTTCGAGTTAATTGGACCGCGCGTTCAAATTCTTCCACACAAACTTTAGCACCCCTATATCCCCTTCGAGGGGTAGTTTTGAAAAACTAATAATGATAAACTTTATTGCTTACTTAGGCGAGTATTCATGCCAAGTTTCAAGTTTATTAACTCAAGGAATAAGATTTTCCATACAAACAAAATCCCCCCATTTCACCCTCTTAGGGGTGGAATTTCGAAAAACCCCTTCTTAGTGGATACCTACTCTTTACGAAGAATACACCCTCCAAATTTCATGTCTCTAGGAGCAGCGGTTTAGGCTGTGCGTTGATGTCTCAGTCAGTCAGTCAGTCAGTCAGTCAGGACTTTGAATTTTATATATTTAGATAAAATATTTTTATTTTGATTATACCACCACGTGGAGCCCTGACACAGCTAGAAGGCGTCGCGGCAGACCCCGTAGAAGATGGCGCGACGACCTGGACAAAACTAACGACCAGTGGTCTACTTTAGCCCTGGATCGCAAAAGCTGGAATCGTGGAGAGACGCCTTTGCCCAGCACTGAATGGTGCAGGCTAACAGTAACAGTATCAGTCATATTTATGGGTTCGGTACAGACCGTCAAACAGATTAACTTTCTCCATGGGACCAACATCGTAATTGCGGAAAAAATCAACTGTCCCATACAAAAATTCAATACTTACTCGATTCAAATGTATGGGAGGGCTGATAATTGTATGGTCCCATAGAGAAAGTTGTTCAGTTTGATGTTCTGTAACACAATCTTAAATTTGACCAGACCTTACTGATACACGCTGTATGTATCTATAGGGAGTGATTACCGTGATGACGACCAATACAACAATACATATTCCTACATCAACACTTCACACTAAAACACTCTACAGATAAATACATCTTTAACAATTTGCATCTTTGATTTTGCTTTTGTGACAAACTGACAATTAAACGACTTCCACGTCACTCGTACTTCAAGTTCTTCGCGTCAACGTCACTCGTAACAGTTGTAACTATAAAAATATCTGCCGAGTGTTCGAGTTGGTTTGTAATTAAAAACCAATTTCGACGAGATATTACTTACAAAGCTACTTGTCACACGACTCTCTCACTTAAAGATAATTTATCGGGCTTCTGCCAAGCTTAGCTTAAATGCAAGAAAGTTTTGAAGGTTAAATTCTTTTAATTTAGTATAGCGTCTAGCCAAAACAACACCAGCCAACATTCCAGGAATCATCATGACCATCATTTCAGCCGAAAGACGTCCACTGCTGGACATACGCCTTCAACTCCACTTAGACCGGTTCCGTGCTTCTCGCATACAATTTAGGACAGGCGCGGTCTGAGGGGGCAGGTCGTGGGGGTCATGACCCCCCCAAAATCATTCAAGCTGCCGAGAGTCTGCATGATTTACTTGCCTTACTAATTTAAGTCGCTAACTTGATTGAAATGAGAAAAATGTCGTGAGGAAAGTTTTGAATATGAATGTGATATTCCTAACAGGGACGAACTGGTACAAATTTTTACCGCTTGTGGTACACAATTGTACCAGCTCGTCCTAATGAAGTACGCTTTGGAATGGGCAACTAGTTTCATCTTTCTAACTGATCGACTGCTTGCCAATTCAAGTGTCTGTGATTTTGAGTTGAGTGAGGTTAAATTAAAATAAATGCCATGAGTTTGATCAGGGTGGCTATAAGAGTAGGGGAAAGGCCAAAATAACGTTGGATGGAGTATGTGAAAGATTATACGACTGGTAGGGCGCCGCAGACACAATTATTACAAAACGAAACCTAACTTTAGTTCTAGCCTAAACTATTGAGCCAGTATTTGTATTTCGAACTTTATTTCGATTTAGGCAAAGTTCTTAATACTAAAATGACAACTTAGCACCGAACTAAGCTGTCATTTTTGTATATAGAACTGCATTTCTCTATCAGTTGGGTTCATAATTCAATAACTGGGTCAGTGGTTTAAACCTGATCGAAAGGAAACCCTTGTTTTGTAACAAGGGGGAATATGTCGGAAGTGGGGGATCACTGACCCATCTACCCATGTGCGAGTGCGGTGTCTCTTATCAGACCACGACCACGGTGTCTCTTATCAGATTGGTAACCATCAAATGACCCCTACCGCTCTGGGTGGAGCGGAAGGGAGTGTCAGACTCTTACTGACTAAAACCCACCCGTGTTCCTTCCTTAGCCCTTTCTGTTCCAGGGCAGCGGTAACCCTTTCGGACGATCCCGCTACCCTGGCAGGCTTCGGCCCTATCAGGCCCCGTCATCTGCTGACATCTCTTTGAGGCGCGCGTGGAACACAACGCGCCGATGCTGCAAGCCTTACGCACGTTTTTTTTTTTTATGTACTTCTACTAATATTATAAACGTGAAAGTTTTTATGGATGGATGTTTGTTACTCTTTCATGCAAAAACTACTAAACGGATTTGGATGAAATTTGGCACACACATGGTTTATAACCAGGATTAACATATATGATACTTTTTATCCCGATATTCCCACGGGATCGAAACTTATGCGGGTGAAACCGCGGGGCGCAGCCAGTAATTTTATAAACGTGAAAGTTTGTATGGATGGATGTTTGTTACTCTTTCACGCAAAAACTAGTATTACATATTATAGTGTTAGCTTGTATAATGTACTGTAGCATATTTCAGTGTTTCGTAAGTAAATACTTTATAAAAGTTGACTATTCGCAACCTTTTAGAGTTAACGGAGGAGCACCAAAGGAAACACTTGTTATAAGGATTTATATAATACGTTTATTATCCTTTTATATTTATATATTGGAAGGTGTGTTTACTAATATTACGTGAGACGTGTGATCCCACACAAGGCTAAAAGAGTAGCAGAGCGTGGTTATTTTGATTCCCAGAAAACATTTGATATCTTTTAAAATGGTATTCGCCTAACTCAATACAACATAGCTCATAGAGCAAATTCTAGAAATAATCCAATTAAAAAATGAAAATGTATGTTACATTATGTGTATAACAAGTTTTAGATACTATGTTGTATCCCGTGGCTTTTCTAGTGCGTTCCCTAAGCTGGTTTAGAAACCGCTAGACGTGAGCCACAGTGAAGAAGCAACAGTAATACAAGTTTTTTAATTGGTCTCAAGTGTCTCGACAAAGCAGTAGAAGTTGACAAGTCTCCCAAGACAGCCTCACGGCGGAGTGTGGCAATGCTTTCTAGGGGTAGTCAGCTCCGTTTCTACCTTGCCAATTGGTTGAATTTTTGTTTGAGTGGGAGAGAAAATGCTCTACAAAGCCGAAGTTTATCTTAAACCCGATGCTATATTCCTGCCCGGGTATTCTACACGGGCTTCCAATGTATTTCTGAATGCTTTAGCAGGATCTTCTGTACTAACAGTTAGTGCACAGTGTCTTGTAACTGAGTCATCGATCCAATTGCGTAACACCTTTTCAATTACAATCCAACGAATTTGATTTTTTAAGGAAATTGCTAATCCATTGCTGCGTAAATCACGCGATGAATGTTTTTGTCAAATGAAAGACATTGCAAATGTTAAGGCGAATTTCACCAAACTTTTATACCTAGAATAAGTCTTAAGAACAAATTTTGAATTTTTGACAGTTTTTCCATACTAGAACACTGTCAGACGTCAATTTTATGCCACAATAAAAGATCTGACATTGGGAAAATCAGCCCTTAGTATGTTACGCAGTTACCCCACAGATCTCAAACTCAAAGCATATATTTCAATTAAACTAATTACAGGCACTTTTGAATAATCAAGGAGTCAGTCAGACAAAAAAACATGAAGCTAGTTGCCCATTCCAAAGCGTAGTAGATACCTATGGAGAATTTTCCCAAAGACAGCGTCGACTTGACTTACTGCCCCACCTGCGTACTGTGAGCTACCGCGCTCGCTCACTCTTTTTTGTCCGATCCACTCTACGTTGCATTTACAATTCAATGGTTAGACAAAAAGCGGTTGCAGTCGGCTGGCTGTGTGCGAAGTCTTAAGGCCTGTTTAGAGATAGCGCTGAGCTAGGTAGATCTCTACACCATGGATAGGAATGTGAAAAAGTAACGATACTTGAGTTTATACGGGTCAAATTAAATTAGCTAGCGAAACTCAGCAGACGTAATGGGAACCTATATCTAACTAAAAATAATTTAAAAAAAAATGGATGATAATTTATTTTGGGGTCAACGACCGCTTGTATTGTTGTTACATGAAGTTGTGGAAATCAGTTTTTTTTTGTGTTTAGATATCGACACCCATCACGTCTGTGAAGTGTACAGACGCCAGCAGGTCAAGCTAACCGAAACTGACAAATTTTCCCAGTCAACCTTGAACCTTATTGCTTCAGCGATAAAGTTGAAAATCTATTAAAGAAATTTGAGTTTTTAACTCATATTTCAAGCAATACACTACATTCGGTCGTTGACCTCAATATAAATTATCATCATTTTTTTTTTATTGTTTCATCATGTTAAGATATCAATTCCCATCAAGCCTGCTGAGTTTCGCATTTTTTTTTTCATTAGCCTATATTGTGTTCCACAGCTGGGCAAATGCCTCCCCTTGTTTCTCCCAAACCTCCCTGTGTTGAGCGATCTCTGGCCATGTTGGCCTGCAGACCTCGCTAGATCATCACACCACCTTCGCCGTGGTCTACCTCGACGACGATGTGACTTCAGGCGTCCAGTGAGAGACGATCTTTGCCCATCTCTCCGGGTGCATTCCCACGACGTTTTCGACCAGTTTCGCTAGCTAATTTAATCAGAATCAGAATGCTTTCTTTGTAAACATAGGTCAAATTACAATAGTGTGCGCGATGTTACAGATAGGTAGGTCCTCTATGTTTTGCCCAGAGGCGTACAAATATATTTAATTAACATTGTCGATTTTTTTACTTTAAACACCAATTTAACTTTTGAGATATCATAATGTAGTAGAATTATGTAAACTTTCACATTAGTAACAAAATATTTATTATTATGTCGGCAGTCGGCAAAAGAGATAAGTAACCAGGGCATCGGATATAGTTGAAGTTTAGTAAGAAACCGTTGGATATTATTTAATGAAATTTAATTTGATAAATAAACTGTTTGTTTTCTATTAATGAAATTAAATTTCATTCGAAAACATCCATCGGTTTCTTGCCAAACTTCAACTATATCCGACGGCCCTGGTTACTTATCTCCTTTGGTGACCGTACATGCATCATTACAAATCGAAAATAGAATCAATTTCAATAAAATATGTCAAATAGATTGCCGTAATACTCGTAATGCTAATGTCAAATAAAATTTTAAATCGTCAATATAGGTGAGGTGATGTACAATTTTCTGAAGCAGTATTTATAGAATAATCGTCCAAATATTCCTGTAGTGAGTAATAAGTAATAACGTTTATTTATCAATATTCCTAGTAGTTCTGTTTTTTCATTTGTCCTTGAGGCCTAAAAAGGCCACTTTAGTAGAATCATAATAGGATAACAATATGAATCATATTAAAAAACGTAAAATGGTCACAAACTGACAATTCATAATATGATCTGTGTGCAATTCATATCACGCAATTTACCTGTTTGACAGGTTTGTATGGAAATTCGTAAAATGGTCCACCAATGTTTACACCAAATATGATTGATATGAAATGAATTATTGTAGGTGATTAAACTATTATGTGTAACCATTTAACGAAAATTAGAGGAATTGCTAATAATCTGCTAGGAAATCAGGAAATGAATAGCTTTTAGAGGTATGGCTTAAAGTGGCCTTTTTAGGCCCCCTGGCATACTTTAGATTCCTAATTCTGCTGAATGCTCTACAACATCGATACAGGAGTGTGATTCGTTTGCTTCTAGATGGATAGACATAGTGACAAGTTGGAGAGGCCCGTGGCTAAGTTATAACAGCCTCACGGGTCGGTTAAGCTACGCTTGCCGCGGTTGGTCAGTGGATGGGTGACCATCTTTACATACTAAGACAACCTTCCGTGCCTCGGAAAGCACGTTAAACCGTTGGTCCCGGGTGTCATTCTTGTATCTCTGACAGTCGTTAAGGGTCGTCAGAAGACCAAAAATCTGACAGCCAGTCTTACCAAGGGGTATCGTATTACCCATTAACTGGGTTGTGGAGGTCAGATAGGCAGTCGCTCCATGTAAAATACTGGTATTCAGCTTTATCCGGTTAGACTGGAAGCCGACCCCAACATAGTTGGGAGAAGGCTGGCAGATGATGAGAGTCATTAATCATAATTATACATTAATTGACCAGTTGACACGACGTTGACACTTGAAATGTGCCGATGTCGGAGTCCCCGGATACGTCCAAGACAAATACAATGTTGAAATAAAAGGATATTGCGACTCGTACAGGATCATAAACTCAACTAAACACAGTTTAAAATAAAAATAAAACAAATTATATTTAAAAAAAAGTAACAAAAGGAATAATGAAACAGAAAGTCCTATACGAGGCCAAAAGGCCACAAGAGCCAAGGCCAAGGGAGGTTTTCGGGCTTTGGACTTGTGAAAAGCGTTTAGAGGACTTAGTTGTTCGGTATGGTACGGAACGGTATCGAGTGGCTGTGAGTGTGAATAGTTAGGCAGACGTATGAACGTAAACATTCGGGTCTTAGCATTATGCTGAGCGATGGCGGTTTTGCGTGAATGTGGCGTGAATGTGACGCATGTTTACCCCCAACTTGTTTTTTTTTTTTTGTGTTTTTGTTCTTTTTTATGCGTCATGTTTGCCGCAAATAAATGTATTTTCTTTCTTTCTTTCTAAACGAGGCACAAGGAGTGAGAAGAGAGACAAGGATCGTGCCAGGTGGTGTTCTGTAGTTTCTACCTACCCCCACGGGAAGAAGGGTTTAAGTACCTATGTAAGTAAGTACCTAGTATAAGGCATCGAGATCGACACTTTAGAATACACTCAAACTGAAAATATTATTTTCTCTAACAAAATTAAACTCAAAATTATACCGTGCCCGTTATCAATTTAACCACAAAATTATTTCATCAAGTTATCAAACTGAAGTTGCGCAATGCGCATACACATTCGACCCACAGACAGACGGATGTGACGTCAGCACGTCATTCATTCAAATTATTTTATCAGCTCGTATTTCAAAATGGAAAGATTTTGCCCGCCATATTGTTTATCTGGCGAGGTGTCATGCCAACCGTCTTCGTAGGAAAACTTACTTTAAGAGGACACGTGGACACATCATCTGCCTAGCCTTTTCCCAACTTTATTGGGGTCGGCTTCCAGTCTAACCGGATGCAGCTGTATACCAGTATTTTACACCCAGTTACAGGGGAATATAATAATATATCCCTTCGTAAAACTGGGTGTCAGACATTCGGGCTTCTGACGACCCGTTACAACTATAAAAATCCACGAATGACAGCCAGGATCAACGGCTTAACGTGCTTTCCGAGGCACGGAGTCTTGATATGTAAAGATGGTCACCCATCCACCGACCAACCGCGGCAAGCGTAGCTTAACCTGATCGATCGACCCATACGGCTGTTATTACTTAGTCACAAGCCCCTCTCCCTGGTTAATGATACTAATCAAGAATTAATGAAAATTGGTTCTAAAATTAATACAGGGTGCCAGGAACATCGACGCGCAAATTAAAACCATGAATGCAGCACATGTTTCTAGATCCCCTAGCGTAGATTTTTTTGTCACTTATCAAAGTAAATATCTGCTCTTACATGGAGAAGTGCAATACCTATTCAGTCAACGTATGGAACATCTTTTTTTTTTAATAACCGTAGGAAACTTCCAAAATTTCAGAATCGTATACTGAATTCATGGTAACAGGTTGCGCGTCATGTCCCTGCCACCCTGTATACTCAGAATAAACCTATCTACTGTTATTATTACACAAGATCACTTTAAAACTTCTAAGTTATTGTCAACAACTTTCATTTAGGTGGGCTCCCGCTGTCTGGCAGAATGCATCATAAGCGGAGCGGAGCAGAGAAAATAATTAGTTTGTTGCCAACAAGGACCCTTTTTTTTTGAGGATGGGAAATCATCAAATGACCCCTCCCGCTCTGGGTGGAGCGGAAGGAAGTGTCAGACTCTTACTGACTAAAACCCACCCGTGTTCCTTCCTTAGCCCTTTCTGTTCCAGGGCAGCGGTAACCCTTTCGGAAGATCCCGCCGCCCCGCCAACAAGGACCCTTAATCGTTAATTATAATACAGTAAACACATTAGGAGCCTTTATACAACAAACTATGTATATTATTTCAATGATAAAATCTCGTTTGACGGTAAGAAAGATTAGAAAGAAAAATGCGTTTATATATACTACTAAAAAAAACAGTCAAAACCTTCACAAGTCCCCTCCCCACTCCACCGACTTCTACTCCTACTCCTTCACAGGGCTTAGTCGCAAAATGTCTCTTTCTTATAATGTCGCTTTCGCAAAATGTCTCCTAGTCGCAAAATGTCTCTTTCTCATAATGTCGCTTTCGCAAAATGTCTCTTTTGCAAAATGACTCTTTCTCAAAGTCGCTTTCTCACTATGCCTCTTTCGCAGAATGTCTCTTTCGCAGAATGTCTCTTTCGCGAAATGTCGCTTTAGTAACTTAGAATAAAATTGTAGGGTTAAAATAAAAAAAAATAACATTTGTTACTGTCATATATTATATACGAGTAAATATAGTGCACGCGGTGCGGTTGTGGAATTCACTACCGCCTGACATTAGGGACTGCCAAACGGTTAAAGAACACTATCTGTCCACTTCATCATAGTTGTGTATGTATTTATTATTTTGAGTATGATATAATTATTATCATTCTAGTGATATTTATTTTAGACGTATGTATGTGTGTTTATTTCTATGTATGTTAGTATATTCTCGTAATCTTTGTTGAGTGTTTTAAGTGAATTGTTTTTGATTGCATGTATTATTTTTTTGTCTCCTTTACCATTTCACACGCCTGTCTACATCTGTATCTATTGTCCTGTCTCGGGTGTGCTGGAAGAGATTTCTTATGAAATAAGCATCATCTCTGTGCCTAATTTTCTGTTCTGTTTTTTCCTGTCTGTTTATATAATATGTGTGTACATAAATGGTAAATAAAATAAATAAACAGAAAACAAAGATTTGAATACCAAAAGGGCCTCAGCTCGGCATAATGTCAGACGACAACACAAGGTGTATCCCCTTTCTTGACTGTCCTCAACCGTTCCGCTATCTCCTATGAGCATAACAGCTTCTTTACAAAAACTTTTCCAATGCAGCATAACTTTCAAAGTCGCAAGACCCGTTACCATGACTTGCGGAACGTTGTAGCGTTTTAAAATTAATAATTATATACGATAATGGCGTTCTATATGGAATAGAAGGTAATTTAGGGTTTTGCAAGGGGAGTTTGATATGAAATGAGGCATTATACAACGTGTAACAAAATAAAAGCAAGTCCTGAAAGAAAAGCAAAAATCACTATGTATTTATTTATAAGAAATTAAATATTAGTAATTGATTTAAAATCTAGTACTAACATAACAAAATTATATCCTAACTTAACTAGAACTGTTTACAAACTAAAATATAGCGTCGAGAAATTCATCCGCATCGCTGTCGACTGGTAATGTACCCAAGACACTGGCGGCATTGCCACGTTGTATGGCAATGTTTAGCCTCTGGCAAAGGTGAAAGCCAGCCCTTGGGTCATGGGAAGTGTCAACCAGTCGTTTTGAAATTTCTTTAAAAAGACCATGAGCACTCGGCCCGAAAGTAGTTTGTTCATAATTGACTACTGAATAGATTTCAGTAACCTTTATTAGACGTATATTATTTTTCTAAAACTATGTATTTTGCTATGCTGACCGCCGATTGAGCCAATAAATCTTATTTTAAAGCAATAAGATTCAATTTCAAATGGATAAAGGAATGCTAGTCAACACGACTTTCTTCATAATAATGTTAGCTCTAAAAAAATAAGTTTCGGTCATTGTATTACGCTTTTAACTCAATAATTTCATAAACTATGGTACATATTGTATTGTATGTAATTTTGGCAATAGGGTCGAAAATGCATTTTCACAATCACGAAAATTAAGGGAAGTCGCCAAAAACTTGACTGAATAAAGTTATTAAGAGCTGTTTTTGGAGTAATTTTGAGAGCAAACAACTTAACATGGGTTTCTTTTAGATATACATATGCCTCCCATTTAGATATAGCCTACAATGTTCCCACTGCTGCGACACAGGCTCTCAGTGAGAGGGAGTGGGCAAAGTGCAAAGAACTCTTCGGGTATTGGACATGACGGAACGACCTTTGGACGATGATTTAACAACTTTGAAACGCGAAACTAACGATGGAAATCTCATAGACATATTTTTTTGTCTTACCTACTTACTTATCTCTGAAAGGTAGCAATGACTCGGCTCAGGTACCTGCCCCACCGTCGATGAGGAAGCGACTCAAGAATCGGCCTATAATGTTCCCACTGCTGGGACACAGGCCTCCTCTCTGTGAGAGGGAGTGGGCCATCCACCAAGCGGGCCCAGTGCGGGTTGGTAGATGACACATGTCTTTGGTTCTAGGACATGCCAGTTTCCTCACGATGTTTTCCTTCACAGTTTTGAGAGCAGTGGTGATGAATTAATTTAGAAGCTAGTCTATATAATATAAAAATGAATCGCTGAATGTGTTGCTAAGCGCAAATCTGGAGAACAGCTGAACCGATTTCGCTAATTCTTTTTTTAGAATATTCCTTGAAGTACGAGGATGGTTCTTACGCAGAGAAAAATTTAGAAAATAGGGTAGGAGTAGTGTAGGAGTAGGGTAGGAGTAGTGTAGGAGTAGGGTAGGAGTAGTGTAGGAGTAGGGTAGGAGTAGGGTAGGAGTAGGGTAGGAGTAGGGTAGGAGTAGTGTATGAGTAGGGTAAGAGTAAGGTAGGAGTAGTGTAGGAGTAGGGTAGGAGTAGTGTAGGAGTAGGGTAGGAGTAGGGTAGGGGGTAGGGTAGGGGGTAGAACACCACGCGAACGAAGTAGCGCCGGGCAGCTAGTACACTATAAATATTCCATACGCACACGCACCCATTAGAACCGTGTTGCCCATAAAATGATTCATACCATATATTTTCAAATTCATAACGTGGAACCATTGAACAAATAAATTGCTTGTGCCATAGCCAAAAATAAAACACCACATAGGATCCGTCTGACGTCACCGCGTTTTTTTTTTGGAGTTTTTAATACATGCGATGTAATATTTGAGTATTTGAAGATCTCTGATTGGTTCTGCGAATCCAAAAAGGTGTTATAATAATATCTACTGTCTTTATTACCTACATCGACATGATTAACGTTGATGATTAAAATCATTTTGAAGGATATTGCTAATCCATTGCTTCATATGTTCGAAGAGTGTGTCTGCTCAACAACGTAAATAACGCAATGAATGTTGTTCAACTGTCAATGTGACAGCGTTTACTACTTATGGTGTGTTACTCAATTACCCCGCAGATGCGAGTGAACATCAATACATGGAGCGGCTTTCTTGCCTTTTCCCAACTAATCTAATATCGCGACATATTCGCCAAAAATGTAAACAAATATGAGTTTATGAAAAAATAACTTTAATTCCTACACAATAAAGTTCAGTTTACGCTACAACTTCAAACATTTTTATAACTGTTTCAATAGTGCTAGTCACTCTGAAATCAACTTAATTTCCATTAGCATAAGTTTGATATTTGTTTAACAAGAAACAACGTCAATTTGAAACATAAATACAATTTGAATTATAATAATATGTATGTTGGGGTTGGGTTCAAGTCTAATGATGCAGCTTAATACCAGTATTTTACATGGAGAGACTGCGTGTCTCACTTCCACAACCCAGTTACTGGGTAACACGGGTAGGGTTGCCATACGTCCGGAATTTTCCGGACAAGTCCGGAAATATAGGTCTTTGTCCGGAATGCGGGGGAATCTTAAGCCGTCCGGAATTTCTACAAATAAGTGAATAGTGAAATAAAAAATGAAAAAAACCAAATTATTTATTAAGTAATTATTTTTATTCTAAACCAAAGTATAGGTACTACATTACTTCTGATATTTAATGCTCTCAGAAATATTGTTCAACATTTCTGAATCTCTAGTTTTGTAGAACACTTCGCAAGTCATATCGATTTGGTTTGTTTATGCACTTGCACGATGCGTAACGATTTTAATATAAAATTGACAAGAAAGTCCGGAAATTTCATCAAATGTCAGGAATTTTTTCCGGATTTTTGATATTTTGATCTGGGAACCCTAAACACGGGTGACTTTTATTGGTACTTTATATATAAATATTCGAGTGGAAATCGGTTGTATGGGCATGTGATATGGAAGAACGAGGATGGCTTAAAGCCGGTTGCAGACCGAAAACTAAGCTATGCCAAGGCTAAACTAAGCTATGACAAGCAAGCTAGGCTAAGCTAAGCTAGAAATAAATAGCGTGCACACCAACAGCTAAGCCAAAGCTCCATAATCGCTACTAAACGACCGTGCGTACAACAAAGAACACTGGACAGCACTGGCGAAGGATGTGCAAAGGGTGTGCGGGGTAGCGGGAGGGGCTTAGCTTAGCTCGTGTAGCTGCGCATCGGCATACACAACTAACTTAGCTTCGCATATTTTAGTTAGCTCACATAGCTTAGTTCGCATAGTTTGCGGTCTGCACACAAGTATGGAAAACTGCGTCAGCTATGCGAGCTACGCTAAACTAACTTAGCTTAGCTCTTGGTCTGCAACCCGTATTATGAGCTGGAGAGAGGAGTGAAGGCCTAAGAGACGATGGATGGACTGTGTCATGTGCGAAAGATGGCAAAAAGGGGGGGTAACTACCGAGATGACGACTAATAGAGAAGTATGTGGTGCAGATCAATGACGTATTATATATAGACGCGTCATGCATGAACATCACGGCTGTCGAAAACAGCGTAAATACTGTCGTAGCTAGATAGCTACTTATGACGCACGAAGAAAGGGAAAGAAAATTAAATGTCATCTAAGGAATTTCTGTTGTTAGAGAGAGATAAATATATTTCTTTAATTCCGTTGTCATTCTGTGGTGCATGCTCATTTGCCGAGCGCGAACAACGGCGCCGGCCGCCATTAGAAGGCGTCGAAAAAAATAAAATAAAATACATTTTTCTTGATACTTACGCATGAAATGATACTTTTTTATCTTTCATAGTTAAAGTATAATTTTTACATGTCCTAAAAACACAGGACGGCATTTTTTTTTTCGTTGTTTGAGGAAGTTATACACAAAAGTTATTTTAATGTCACGTACTGCCGCGGCACTGGTTGGTACGCGACTAAATGGAAGTACGGCAATTGCCTTGCATTCATGTTGCCACTACAGAGTGCGGGCAACGTGTCTATCCTACTAATATTATAAACGTGAAAGTTTGTATAGATGTATGGATGTTTGTTACTCTTTCACGGAAAAACTACTGAACGGATTTGGCTGAAATTTTTCACACAGCTGGTTTATAACCAGGATTAACATATGATACTTTTTATCCCGATATTCCCACGGGATCGAAACTTATGCGGGTGAAACCGCGGGGCGCAGCTAGTAGTTTATATATCATTGGTGCAGATGCCAAATAAATTGATATAAGGACAAGAGAATATGTGGGTCCACACCGGACATGACTCGGCCGGAGGGCACGGGGCTCCGATCGGGCGCGTCAGGAACAATGCCCGGTCGATGTGGAGATACCGCGCACACTGCCTGCCTGTTCCTTTAGAGCGGTTCTGAACTGCATCCGATCCGAATCCGAATTCAAGATCCGACTTCAATCCGAATTGGGAATGTTCTAAATTCGGACTGACTGAGTTCGGATGTAGTGCGCCTCATGCAAATAGTGCTAGGGCTACTTCGGACCTTCATTTCTCGGATTCGGATCGGATGCAGTGCAGAACCGCTCTTACGCTCATAGTCCGATGGGACGGCAATCTGACGCGACCGGGGTGAGATTGGGCGCAGAACCAACGCTGCTTGCTTTTCGAGACACGGGGGTATGACATCGCGAACTTCTAAAATCCGACTCTACTGAGAAATCCCTGATGGAAATCGTAATAACTTACTAGACTCAACTAGAGAGGCACCGTGTAGGTACTCGTTTATTACTCGGTACTCGCATACTCCGCTATTTTGGTAGAACTCGTTGCCAGCCGAATACCTCGGTTCGACTGGCGAGGTGCTCGAAAAGAACTCATAAATTGATAACCAGAAGGCCCATTCCCTGAATTAAAAACGTTCAAAACCTAGTCGCAATCTCATCTCAGCGACAATCAATGTCTAAAACTTATCAAAAATGTAGGGAAATTAGAGGTATTTTTGACAGATTGAGTTCAGACCTTTCATCTTTCTTTCAGAACTTTCTTAAAATTACGAGAACTTCCCCTCTGACCTCTTTACAATATTAATGTAGATTAGTCACTGTCAGAAAAATCACAGAAAAAAAACGAACATAGTATTTAATTAAATAATCAGAAAGCGATCCACAGAACCGGTCGAAGGTGTGGTGGTCTAATGCCCAGCAGTGGACATATTTCGGCTAAAATGTTATAATTAATACCTGCGTTAACTAAACCGAGTTACTCGGCAGAGTACAGTCACGGGTAAAATTATGTATACACTCGGCTTTATTCGAAAGCGATTTACTCCTTTATTTTTGAATGAAATTTTATGTTGTTACGAACATAGCATTTTCGAACCCATAGGATTATGTAATGTGTCGTATATCAACGTTGCATTCGTTATTTCACGAAAAAATCGCAATTGAAAGTTGCCAAGTGTTGACATATTGGTGCTCGTGACTGTACTTGGTTCGGTAAACATAATACCAATCAAAATCAAAAGTCATTTATTCAAATTCGGCTGAAAATCAGCACTTTTTGAACGTCTTAATTACAAAAGACAGTCCCCGCAAAACGCCCGCCCTTCACCACTTCCTAGTGCTATCGCTGGGAAGAAGTGGCGCCACAAACTCCCCAGCAGCACAGCTGTCTGTTCAATTAGAAAATACTTGATTGTATACAATACTAGGTACCTATGATCAGGTAATTAACATTACAAGAGCAGAACATAAAATTAAATTACTTGCCATAATATGTCAGCTAGCCACGCCAATATAATATACCAACAAATATAGTAGACTAGCTGACCCGGCAAACGTTGTTTTGCCATATATATAAATTATTTCTAGCTGCCCGGCGCTACTTCGTTCGCGTGGTGTCCTACCCCCTACCCTACTCCTACCCTACTTCTACCCTACTCCTAACCTACTCCTACCCTACTCCTAACCCACTCCTACACTACTCCTACACTACTCCTTTTTCCATATTTTCTGACCGTTTAAACCTTCTCTGGATTACGACAAACATTTCAAAACCAAAATCAGCTAAATCGGCCCAGCCCTAGAGTTAAAAAATTACAACGAAAAGTGGCATTGATTTTTATATATTATATAGATATACCTAATCAATACTCAGTACTCGGTTACTCTGTAGAACTTGTACTCGGCACATCTCGACTCTCAAAGGGTTCTAAAGTGCTAACTGCAGCCGAGCGAGGCCCGCTAAACACTACGATAAATGTTATTGTTTAAATAACAAACACGATTTCTGGGCGAAAGTGTCAACTGCCCTCTTTCGAGTTGACAAAACCATTCAATACTAGCAGGGTAATTGCAGAAAACACTATCAATGGTGTTCATTTTGACAGTTCAGCAACACTCATTGCGTTGCATTGTTGAGCAGACATATTTATCGAACATATGAAGCAATGGATTAGCAATATCCTTCAAAATGATTCAGATTGAGACTGATAGTGTGTTAGCGTTACATCCGCTGAACGGAACGTTAACATCACACGCACACATGCTGCGATTTGAGGTGTATAATATCTCAAATCGCAGCATGTGTGCGTGTGACGTTAACCACTTGCCACTAGAAACTCGCGACGTTAACGTTGCGTCTGCGCAACGTGGGCGCTGCGCAGATGTTGGAGAAGCGCCAACGCTCGTAAAACGCCAGTGGGATAGCGGCCTCTATGTTGAAAATTATCCCAAGGGAACGTGGTGCCGGGGCAAAACGTAACCTATGTCCTTTCACAGGATGCCCTCTATCTCCTTGCCAAATTTTATCGAAATCCGTTCAGTGGTTTAGGCGTGAAAGGGTAACATACAGACAAAGTTACTTTTTGTATTGTATCGCCTATTTATTTTCTTACTTATTAAATATTTTTTTATAAAAAACGTAAAAAAATTATAAATAAAAGTGGTTCACCAGTATCGGGAGCTACCGGTGGTAAGGGCTCCAGAGACAGGAACCCCTTCACGATGCGAGCCGTATCAAGAAGTCAGTACTCCTTGATGCGGCTCGCATCGTGAGGAGGTTCCTTCTGAATCAGGCCCTTGATCCAACACGAGCCTCGAGAGATGTTGATCGAGGCTTTCGGCCATCAAACTATTTGCCGATACGACAATAGAATAGAATACTCTTTATTAAGAACACCATATAAATTACAGACATAAATATATTATAAAATTTTACAAAGGGTGACACAATGGACGGTCTTATCGTTAAGAGTGATCTTTTAAAAACAACCTTTGGATGGATTAAAATTAAGGAGAGACAAATACTGTAGGTGGTGTACCATTTACAATATAAATACAATAAATATGTACACATAAAGTATATTATACTTATCTACATAATTATATAACATAATAAACATAAAACAAGAGCAAAGAGGAGGGAGGCAGTGCTTTTTTATCATAATTTTAAAGTGGACAAAGATTGAGCACGCCTACCGACACGGGCAAGTCATTCCATAACCGTACTGCTTGAACAGTGATTTCTCATAGAAGCTGGTGGAATCGGAACAATGACAGTCGAGCTCACGTTCCACATGTCAAGAACCTCACTGAGCAAGCGTGGTGATCAAGGATCAATGCTCGTTTGGTCTCTGTAAGAGAAAAGGCTTTTGCCTTCCAGTGGAAACATGACAGGCTGATAGTTTTTTTCTCAGCTGCCATTTTGAATTAAGCAATAGAACTTCAAGCGTGTCGAAACTCAACCGCAAAACTTTAGGGCTTCAGCACACCTCCGACGCGAAAATAATGATGCGAAGTCGCTAAACAAATACCGCTGTGAAATATTACTACGTTTTATCGCGTTTCGAGTAGCGGAATATCATCGAACAAATGTTGAATGGGAGCAAAATGCATGAAATATTTCAAAAACGATGAAGGAAACATTGTGATCGTGAGAAAACTGGCATGTCCTAGATACAAAAATTCGAAGAGATATCCACCACCCCGCACTGGGCTTGCGTGGTGGCGCACTGGGCCTGAGTGGTGGATTACGGCCCCTCTCTGGTCGGTCAGTCTGGAGGAAACCTGTGTCCCAGCAGTGGGAACGTTATAGGCTGATTATGAGCTAAATGTCGTCACTTCCGACTTAGTACATACAGTATAGGTCTAAACCGGACCTCTGGATTAGTTTTCCTTAAAATCAATTGTCAGTCCAAAAAAATAAAAGTTTCGCTTTATACGTAACAAAATGGTGGGATAAGCGCGGCGATATAGCCGGCTACCGAGCAGATGGGAGAAATCACGCGGGAAAGAGAAAGAATCATAATCAAATCTGTACATTAGAACAGGCAGTTTCGCTTCTGTTTCGCTTGTCGTGCAACGGACAAGTCATTCGCTGCGATGGTTCCGCGGCGGGAGGTGTGTTACCTGCCTTAATGATGGACGCGGATATCCAAAACGCTATGTCATCTTCACTTTCTTGTTTTTCGTCTACGCAAACACTGGACAACGGTATGCAGCATACTGCCAAGTCATAGCCGTTTTAGCATTCCATAGGTACTCGGAAGGTGTTAATAAGTCTTTATACAGGTTTAAATTAAATTAGCTAGCGAAACTCCGCGGACGTGATGGGTATCGAACTATCGATATCTCAACAGGATAAAACAACAAAAAATAAACTGACTTTTTTTTGTGTAAATTTCACAGATGTGACGGGTACCCATGTCTCAACACGACAAAATTAAAGAAAACAGATTTTCTCAACTCATACTTCAAGTGACAAAACATCCAGCGGTCGTTGAACCCCAAAAAAAAACAAATATTTTTTGTTTTTATTTAATAGTGTTTGGTTGGATATACATCCATCACGTCCACAGAGTTTCGCTAGCTAATTTAATTTGACCCCGCATATTTTTGAGGGCTGTATTAAAGTAGCTTCCACGATTGACTAGACTGTACTTGAACTGTACATATACATATATTAAAAAATTTATTTATGTTTCAAATTGGCGTTATTTCAAGTTAAACCAATATCAACTTTATTTTAATGAAAATCAAGTTGATTTCAGAGTGACTAGCACTATTGAAAAAGTTATAAAAATGTTTGAAGTTGTAGCGTAAACTGAACTTTAATGAGTGAGAATTAAAGTTATTCTTCCATAAACTCATATTTGTTGAAATTTTTGACGAATATGTCGCAAGTGCAGATTACGTCTGGCGCATCCTTGCGCCGGCCCCGCTGCAACCTCCTGCCACGGCTTCTTCATGTCAATACAAGAGAAGCCGGACTTCCGAATACATAAAGGGATCTGAAGATCCGTGGCATACCTACTGTCGCGACAGTTTATTTATTTATTTATTTAAATAACATGGGAGACTTACAGCTAAAACAAACAGAACAAGGACAGTACATTAGTCTGAAAGCCAATTACAAGTCTCCACTTATAAAATACAGAGAAAAAAAAAAAGAAAATTCTAAGGACATTCACACCAACTACTATATAGGTACTACAGTATAATATTATATATATATCATTATTTTTTTACCCAAAATGGCGGCCACGCGTGATTCCTATATAACTCAATAGCTGACATTAATGCAAACAGAAAACATATAATGAGATCAAAAGTGTCAACTGTCACGTTTCCGAAATATTAACGTTCAAAGTTTATCCTATTATATTTCCCGTAAATAACAAAAGTAAAAAATGAAAGGTGGTTCAAGAAACGTATTTTATTCGGCGCAGTTTGCCTTGAGGTACAAAACCCTACCCGTCTTATTACAAAACGAAACCTAACTTTAGTTCTAGCCAAAACTATTGAGCCTGTACTTTTATTTCGAACTTTATTTCGATTTAGGAAAAGTTCTTAATACTAAAATGACAACTTAGCACCGAACTAAGCTGTCATTTTTGTACAAAGAACTGCATTTCTCTATCAGTTGGGTTCTTAATTCAATAACTGGGTCAGTGGTTTAAACCTGATCGAAAGAAAAACCTTGTTTTGTAATAAGGGGGTTCGTGTTCAGGCCCGACTCGCACTTGTCCAGTTTTTTTTGTTGTTGTTAGCAACGTAACATTTCTAGGTTTAGTAAAAGTTCCACGAACCGTTACTTGCTTCGAACTCGACCGCTGTTTCTAAGAATTTCGGTTAATCGTAAATCAATCACGGACAAAACTTGAAGCTTACATCGAACTATCAGAATTGACTACAGCAAATGGCTATAAATAAAATACGATACGATACCCCTCGGTTGGTAATGGTTGGTTAAGACTGGTTGACAGATTTTCGGGCTTCCGACTACCCGAAACGAATGTCAAAGATTCACGAATGACAGCCGGGACCAACGGTTTAACGTGCTTTCTGAGGCACGGAGGGGACTCGGTATGTAAAGATGGACGGACCAGGCGCGGCAAGCTTGTGGCTGTTGGTAACTTAGCCACAAACCCCTCAATTTTGACGGCACGGTTGGCGCGGTGGTAAAGCGATTGAGTGCTGCGCTGCGTGTCGCGGGTTCGATTCCCGCACGGAACAAATATTTGTATGACCTACAATTAGTTGTTCCGGGTCTGGCTGTTTGTGCATGTGAGTTTATATGTCTGCAAACGCACCCACGACACAGGAGAAATTCCTAGTGTGGGGCAACGTTTTAAAAAAAAAAGAAAAAAAAATCTCTCTAGCAGCGTGTTTTAGCTTAATCCTTCACACGACTAGGAGACGACCCTGAGTGGGGTAATTGCGTGACAAACTAATTAGGAAAGGCTTTAATTTTGACAGTTCAACAACATTCATTGCGTTATTTACGTTGTTGAGCTGACAAATTTTCGAACACATGAAGCAATGGATTAGCAATATCCTTCAAAATGATTCAGATTGTGATTGATGTGTTACGAAATTTGGGTGCAGTGTTTACTCATATTGGTGTATTGAATTAATTGTAATGTAGTGGTGGAGTAGTGGTAACGGCCGTGACAGAGTTCTAGGTTCGAACCCAGACAGGCGTTTTTTTTTATTTGCCGTTTATGTCGCACGGTTGGGCAAAGGCCTGCCTACTCTCTTTCTACCTCTCTCTGTCCAGAGCTGCCAAGGACCAATCTTTATCAAAGGATTCCAGCTCATCCCGCCATCTCCGTCTCAGCCTGCCGCGATGTCGTTTGCCATAAAGTGGGACTCACTGTAAGCCAGGCGCTTTCCTTTGTGCAAATTATTTCATCACCACTGCTCTCAAAACGGTCAAGGAAAACATCGTGAGGAAACTGGCATGTCTTAGAACCAAACACTCGAAGACATGTGACATCTACCAACCCGCTCTGGGCCCGCGGGCATGTCTTAGAACCAAACATTCGAAGATAGGTATATGACATCTACCAACCCGCTCTGGGCCCGCGGGCATGTCTTAGAACCAAACATTCGAAGATTAATGACATCTACCAACCTGCTCTGGGGTAGATTACAGCCCACTCCCTCTCACTGAGAGAAGGCCGGTGTCCCAGCAGTGGGAACATTATAGTCTGATTACTCGTCAGCGGTGGGGCAGGTACCTGAGCCGAGTCATTGCCTTTACCTTTCTGAAGAGATAGTAAGTAGGTAAGATAAAAAAAAATTCTAAGAGATTTCCATCGTTAGTTTCGCGTCTCACAGTTGTTAAGTCATTGTCCAAAGAATGCTCCGTCATGTACAATATCCGAAGAGTTCTTTGAACAGACGCCAGCACATCAAGCTTCTACAATCTGTCAAATTTCTTTAATAGATTTTTAACTTTATCGCTAAAGCATTAAGGTTCAGGACTGATTGGGAAAATTTGACAGTTTCGGGTAGCTTGACCGGCTGGCGTCTCGTCTGTATTTTGCGATTTAGAGCTTTAAGGCTATCAGACAGATGCGATTCTTGAGAAGGTGCGACGCGATTCTTGAAGGTCTTTTCAAATTCATGTTTCCAATTGATGTCATTTCAAGTTAAATAAATAACAACTTTTTTGTAGTGAAAATTAAGTAGAAATCAGAAGAAAAAACAGAAAACCTCCCCAGCAGCACAGCTCTCTGTTCAGTTAGAAAATACTACTTAGACTGGAAGCCGACCCCATGACATTTTTATTGGATTACTGTCATTTTTACCGTATTACTGTGACATGCCATTATTGTATTACTGTGACATTTTTACTGTAATTCAAACGATTTGACATTAATTTGTATTAAGTATTTTATTCTACTAATTGTTATTTATAATCATCACCTCTGTACCTACCTATTTTTTCTGTTCTGTTTTTCATTGTCTATTTATATGTGTGTACATAAATGGTAAAATAAATAAATAAAAATATAATTATAATATCTTTTGTGTAAATTAAATAATAATATATGTGTTGCATGCCCATGTGACGGTAGAGCATGCATGACTCTTATAATAAAACATCTATGTACTAAATATGCATGTTTGCAATCCAATAAATGATTTGATTTGAACTGAGACGCAATTCTCGTAATTTTAAGACCGTTCACAGTCTGATCTCAGTCTCAATCTGTCAAAAAATACTTCTAATTTTGACATTTTGACAAGCTTTTGACAGTTGTTTGTCGCTGAGAAGAGACTGCGACTAGATTTTAAACGTTTTAAATTACGAGAATTGGCCTTCAGATACTAAGGTTTAACCTCAGCTACACGTGTCAATGTGTGAAGATGGATTCTTGCAAGATAATAAAGGACAACTTAAACCTTCACCATCCTACCCCCATCCCATCTTCGTTCCTTATCCATGCAGTGTTTTTATCTCACAAAGCGACGCGCGCTTTACTTGCGGTTACCAAGTGTGTAAACAAGCTGTGAATGTGTGTGTACGCGCAGGAGCTCTCGGTACCGTCCGAGTCAAAATCAAAATCAAAAGTTATTTATTAAAATTAGGCTGAGAATCAGCACTTTTTGAACGTCAAAATTACAAAAGACAGTCCCCCAAAAACGCCCGCCCTTCACCACTTCCTAGTGCTATCGCTGGGAAGAAGAAGTGGCGCAACAAACTCCCCAGCAGCACAGCTGTCTGTTCAGTCAATGGCGAACTCGGAAGTATGTGCGTGTGTGTGATATGTTCTGACGCTACTCGTCTTCACGCACACATTCACAGCGTGTTTGTACGCTTGTTTGAGGGTACTTGATACGACGGAGTGGGTCAAGAAATTTCAAGCGAATGAAGTCGCGCGCAGAAGCTATAGTACCTACTATTTAAAATGACAGAAAAGCGTAGAACATTTTCGAATTCTGCCAAAACACAATAGTATTGAGGTCACGAAATGACATCACTGACCTTGACTGAAGCCCAATGAGGCATCACGAGGGAGTGGCAGCCTTTGTGACGCTTAGAAACCAAGACCATGGCTAATCAAGGTCTTTGATTGTTGCTAAATACTTGAAAATCTTTACAAATTGTACAGTTTTTTGTTCCTCTTGAGGTTGGTACAATCAGTGTTTGTAGTTTACTGGCTGGTCGGAGAAGTCGAGGACGGCCCAAGCTCAGATGGTTGGATGGCGCAGAAAAAGATTTAAGAACTGTTGGAGTGAGAAATTGGAGCGAAAATGCCGGAAATGGGTCCCGATGGAGAAATAAACTAGACCAGACCAAGTAAGTACGCTTGACTTGACAGTGTCAAGCGTACTTACTTTACTTTGTGTGAGAGGCCTGTGTCCCAGCAGTGGGAACATTATAGGCTGATTATGAAGATGGCTGGCTCTACCAGAGGGGCAATTCTCGTAATTTTAAGAAAGTTCAGTCTGATCTCAGTCTCAATCTGTCAAAAAATACTTCTAATTTCCGTACATTTTGACAAGTTTTTGACATTTGTTTGTCGCCGAGATGAGACTGCGATGCGACTAGATTTTGAACGTTTTAAATTACGAGAATTGGCCTTCTGATAGACTCCCCAGTAAGGTGTTCCGGATTGCGTACGTAGAGAGACTTTTATCGCATCATAACCAGCACTCTAATTGCGTAACACACTTTCAATCACAATCTGAGGGTTTCGAAGGAAATTCCTAATCCATTGCGTCATAGGTATGAAAATTTCGTCTGCTTCACAACGCAAATAACGCAATGAACGTGTCTAAACTGTCAAAATGAACTTAAATGAAGGCATTGCGATCGGTTATCATTTTATGTGTGTTACGTAATTACTTCGTAGGCTTTAAAAACCATTTGTAAGTGTAACAAAATTGACAATTGGCACATCAATCAAGCTACCCAAAACTGTCAAATTTTCGCAATCAACCTTGAACCTTAATGCTTTAGCGATAAAGTATAATATCTATTAAAGATATTTGACAGATTCTAGTAGCTTGATGTGCTGGCGTCTGTACAAAACAAATCGAATTTCACGTTTCAAAAAATTCGACTTTATAAATAAATACTTAACGATTTCTATAGGCATTGGTTCAAGGCAATGTTTTTACAACATTTTCTGACCAAACAAACAAGAACAATTAAATAAGTAGGTAAGCAATCATACATAGACGGCACGGTTGGCGCAGTGGTTAAGCGATTGACTGCTGCGCTGCGTGTCGCGGGGTCGATTCCCGCACGGAACAAATATTTGTATGACCTACATGTATTTGTTCCAAGTCTGGGTGTTTTTCTATCTATAATATGTATGTATTTACAAAAAAAAAAATGTATATAAGTAGTTTATCAGCCATCTTGTTACCATAACACAAGCATTAGGTTGCTTAGCTTGGGACAAATGGTGCTGTGTGAAATGTCCAGGGATATTATAAGAACTGTATTCGAAAATACCAGCGAGAATGCTGTGGGATTTCTCGCCAGTCTGCCGGCGCGTCTACAGGGCAAATTGAGTGTATTTATAGTTAAATTTAATCATTCTGTCTTTATTCTTTTGTTTCTGTCAGTGTTGTCGTCTACCTAAACGGCTATGGATATTGAAAAATTAATTAGTTTTGTTTATAATAGACCAACCCTGTGGGATACGATGACGAATTAAATTGCGGTATGAATTTTCTAAAAGATACATTTCTTCGAATTCCTCCATTTTAAAAACGCGTTTTCACTCTGTTACGCAACACAGTCAACTGCAGAATACCAGTGGTACACTGCTGCAGTGTAAGCACATACACGTCCGAGTTCCTCGTCCGGGTAGTTCTGTCCGCCATCGGCCGACAAAATCGGTTTTGGTGAACAAAATTTCCAGGTTGGCAAAGTGTTATCGTGTTTTTCCATTAGGAATTTCTCAATAACAGCCCAGAGTTTTGAAGTTGGCTGTGCGAAGCCTCGGAAAGCACGTTAAGCCGCTGGTCCTGCGCCTGATCTCTCTCCAGTCGTGTTGGATTGCCGTCCCTGAGGACTATGAGATTCAGGGAAGAGAGAGCGCACCTGTGTCTGCACAAACGGCATTGACGGCACGGTTGGCGCAATGGTTAAGCGATTGACTGCTGCGCTCCGTGTCGCGGGTTCGATTCCCGCACGGAACAAATATTTGTATGGCCTACAAGTAGTTGTTCCGGGTCTGGCTGTTTGTGTATGTGAGTTTAAATGTTTGTGAACGCACCCACGATACAGGAGTAATTCCTAGTGTGGGGCAACGTTTTTCATTAAATAAAAAAAAAAAAAAACACTTGTGCACTATAATTTATCTCCCGCGTCGATGGCTAGTCTCTGCTGAGATTGGCAGCCATGACCGAAATCTGGTCTAGAGGACAATAATTACGATACCCCTTCCCTTACTGGCTGTCAAACTTTCGGGCTTCTGACATCCCGTAACGACTGTCAAAGATCTACAAATGAGAGCCGGGAACAACGGCTTAGCGTGCTTTCCGAGACTCTGAAGGATCCCGGTATGAAATATCCATCAAAATTCGCTAACATACACAAAATGGCCGAAAGCCGAAACCAACAGTCGTTCCTCGAGTACGTAAAAGCGAACTCAGTGTTACAAACCGTCCAGTTTTGTTTTATTTATTTTTTAGTTAGAAGCACTTTCTCCAATCTATTTTATTCGTAGTCTTTTAAAGTCTGCGCACGTTTAGAATGTAATCAGTGGTTTAACCGGTCTTTGGCAAAAAAAACTAGATTTTTTAAGCTACGAAAGTGGAGCTGTAGACCATGCCATGCCATGTCTAGGAGAAATAATCAAGACTGTATGATGACTGTATTTTTAGGGTTCCGTACCCAAAGGGTGCCCACGGGACCCTATTGCTAAGGCTCCGCTGTCCGACCGTCTGTCACAGGGCTATTACTCTCGAACCGTAATAGGTAGACACTTGAAATTAATTAATTAACACAGTGTGTTTTATATAAAAATAAAATAAAGTTAAAAATTGAAGGGTCTCATCAACGTGTTTTATTTAAAGTTAAAAAAAAAAGTATACATATTGTACGGTGGTCAGAACCCTTCATGTGCGAGTCCGATTCGACCTAGGCCGCTTTTATTGCATTTTTTTCTTGATTTCCTGACTAGCGTACTCAGCGTTTCTCCTCCATTTATTACGCGCACAGCCAACGTGTGGATTCGCTTCCAGTCTAACCGGATGCAGCTGAAGACCAGTATTTTACATGTAGCGACGCCACAACCCAGTTACTGGGTAACACGATACCCCATGGTAAGACTGTTTCTTCCCTCACCGAGTGAAGGCCTGTGTCCCAGCAGTGGGAACATTATAGGTAGATTATGTTGTTAACTAAGACTGTTTCTCTGTGAGAGTAAGTCAATTAGTAAAAATAACGATCATAATTTAAGGTATAGGAACCGGATTCACACCAAGAACTACAATGATGCAAAAATCTGCATACATTACTCACAAAAATTGCATAATAAATAATAATATTGTCACTATGAACAAAAGAATTGAAGTCGGCGCTCAACCTTGGACGACCAACTAATAACTGTAGGTAAAAAATACATATTACGAACTCAAAACCGTCACGTTTTAAAACATGCGCGGCTAAAAATAGCCGGTAAAACATGTTCCGTTAAACTAATTCGAAACGAAACTTAAAAATAACTTCGTATATGTAATTCAACTTAATATGGTAACGGTCGGGTACGTTCTTTTTTTGCCGAATTTAATTAATTGGGTTATGTTAAGTACTTAAAGTATTATTTTTAGTGACCGACCGAAGGCTTGGTTTCGGCCAAAAATCAGGTTTCGGCCGCAGTTTCGGTTTCGGCCAAAAAGTGGCCGAATGTTCGTTAGTTTTTGCGTTTTTGTTCTTTTCATGCGTCATGTTTACCGCAAATAAACGTATTTTCTTTCTTTCTTTCTAAACTAGAGGAGGAGCCGAAGGTTCGGTTTCGGTTTCGGCTGAAAAACGTGTTTCGGTCGGTTACGACTTATTTTTATACTTTGGCTATTGTCTCAAGGTGTCTCGGAAAGCACGTTAAGCCGTTGGTCCCGGCTGCCATTCCTCGACCTGTGACAGTCGATACGGGTCGGCAGAACCCCGAGAGTCTGACAACCAGTCTTACCAAGGCGTATCGTTTTACCCAGTAATGTGGAGGTCAGATAGGCAGTCGCTACATGTAAAATACTGGTATTCAGCTGCATCCGGTAAGACTGGCATACTCCGACATAGTTGGGAAAAGGGTGGGCAGATGATGATGGGTGCGGTCTTAACTGTTGAGGGAAGGCCTCTTGTATTGAGAAGGAGTATCAAACCCACAATCAAAATTAATTTATTCAGATAAGGCGAGAATCAGCACTTTTTGAACGCCAAAATTACTAAAGACAGTCCTCCAAAAACGCTCTGCACCACTTCCTAGTGCTTTAGTTGGGAAGAAGTGGCGCTACAAACTACCCAGCAGCACTGCTGTCTGTTACTAAACTAATCCACATGATCACCAAACTGACCACCATGTTTTCTCACTGCGAGTCTCGCGGTGTAATTGCATAACACACTTGTAGCGGTATCTACAACGCCATGTTCGAACAACACCACTGACGTCACGCAAAATCCTGCATCTCGCAAGCAGAGTTTACCGCGCAACTACCATAGAGTTGAGAGAAAATAAACTTTATTATTATTATTATAGGGCAGTAGCCCATCAGACACAACACCTATCTTGTCGGACAATCCTCCCTTTTCTATGGAGGATGAGTGAACTTTACACCCTGTTCCTCATACCACTATAGTATCAAAATTCTGAAATTAAGAATGAATTAACTTTAAATTACGCAATTTTAAGAAAGTGGAGGCTGTTGCTACAGAAAATTCGGTTTGATATCTCTCTGCGGGGGACTACAAAAATGGCGGCAATAGAAATTAGTGCATCTTACTTCGAACCAAGTTATTGAAATTATTCACTTTTTTCTTATTTTAACTTCATTCGATTTGGCTAAAACTGTAATCGATTTGCTAAGTACGGTGAAAGTTGTTACAAAAAGTCGTTTGTTCTGAACTCTTTTTTTTTTTTTAAGAAAGTGATACTTCCTGACTTCTAGTTAAACATCTGTCTAGTCACATTATGATGTTTTATTAATGAATATTTGAACATAGCTAAAACTGTTTGCATGCCTCAGTTAGTATAATTTTAAACGCGCAATTCTGTAACCATCTCACCGTGAAAACTTAGGTGAAGTGAGCGTGGAGTGAGCTGCCATTCCAAATAATGCCAGGGATTGACGCTACTGACAACTCACATCAAGCTCACTTCACTTGAGTTTTCACGGTGAGATTTTCTCAGAATCGACCGGCAGTATCAGTCACAGGATCACCTAGTTTAGGAGTCAGGGTTTAACTTATCCGTATGACCTTTAGTTAACCAAGCTATGTGTCCTAGTCTTAAGGAATGTCAAAGGTTTTTGTATCAATAAAGATTTTTATTTTTTTTTTTTTTTTATAGTATCTTGTATCTACTTTCTGTGCAAATAAAGAACTATTCTATGCTTCATGCAAACCCACAAACACAAACGTCACACCCACATTATTGCATTTGCAATTAAATTTTTATAGTTATGTTATTTATAAGCTATTCAGCTTAAGCATCACATCACACAAATATTATAAAGGCGAAAGTTTGTGAGCGTGTGTGTGTGTTTATATGTTTGTTACTTCTTCACGCTCAAACGGCTGGACCAATTTGAATGAAATTTGGTACACAGATATCCCGATATTCTCAAGGGATCGAAATTTATGCGGGTGAAACCGCGGAGAGCTGCTAGTTCATAAAATTCAAAATGAGCCAATTGCCTAATACATATTTATGGAGCTGTCGACTTGCCTACAAGTAAATTAACTTCGTGCGAGTCGCCTATAGAAAAAATAATATCGTCTAAAAGTTCACCGTTTCGGGCGAGTAAATTCGTGCGAATTGACTAATAAAAAAGAAAGAAAATACGTTTATTTGCGGTAAACATGACGCAAAAAAGAACATAAAACACAAAAAACAATTATTATTACACTGTACTGGTGCAGCGTACATAAGCCCATTTCTCTTTCACCTGCCACTGCCTATCCATCCCTTTTTGTCGTCCCTAAGGGGCCGTCTCCACGAGCGTGAGAATCGCGGCGATATTGTCGTCGAGCCACGTATTTCTATACACTCTCTTAGAACGTGTCTCCACACGGCGATATCATCACGGCGAGAATTGGATGGCACGAAAAAACTATCGCCGCGATTCTCTCGCTCGTCGTGAAGGTCCCCTAGTCTTATAGCCATCTTTAAAACTCAATCTCAAAGCACTTACTTCAATTAAACCAATCACAGGCACTTTTGAATTGAGCAAAGACTATAATTGAGTCATCAAGGAGTCGATCAGTTAAAAAGATGTCGCCAGTTGCCCATTTCAAAGTGCATTACATAACTACATTCATACTCAAAACTTTCCTCACAACATTTTCCTCATTCCTGCAATGTTTTATGGTGTAGTGTTTGTAAACAGTTTTTTAGATCCCAAATTCAAATACAATAAAAACTGTTATACGTCTCTCTCTCGTCTCTCCCCGTGACTTCCAGCTCTTCCGATCCAGCGCTAAAGTGGACCACTGGTCGTTTGTTTTCTCCAGCTCGTCCGCCATCTACGGGGTCTGCCGCGACGCCGTCTAGCTGTGTCAGGGCCCTAATTCACTATGACCACTCAATGATTCCTTACTTGGAAACCACGTCAATTCCTTCGAACCTCGCGTTCATTTCGGGCGGTTTCGTCCATTGTGTCACAGAGAATACGGTCTCAGGGCTCCGAATAGTGGTTATTTTAGTCCACAGCTCATCAAATATTTAATTAAATCCACAATTTTCCACTACACCGACGTAGATGCATACAATTAGCTTTTTTTCACATTTTCTCTTGATTATTAATATTCATGAACGTAAACAATAATTTATTCAAACGAAATAAACACAAACACATAAAAACGTTTAGAATATGACTCAGTTGAGCTAAAGGCACAGACGCTAGCCCGTCAAACTACCCGAAACTGTCAATTTTTCCCAATCAACTTTGAACCTAGTGCTTTAGCGGTATAGTTGAAATCTATTAAAAAAATTGACAGTTTGTAGTAGCTCGGTGTGCACGCGTCCGTAGTTCCCGAGTTCCAAATATTATTATCTGCCTAGGTTTTTCCCAACTATGTTGGGGTCGGTCTTACCGGATGCAGCTGAATACCAGTATTTTACATGGAGCAACTGCCTATTTGACCTCCACAACCCAGTTATTGGGTAACACGATACCCCTTAGCAAGACTGGTTGTCAACTTTTTGGATTTCTGACCACCTGTAACGATTTATCAAGTTCTCCATTGATGTCCGGTTCGATACGGAAACGTATCGAATGGTTGCGAATAGCTATGCTGAAGCCCAATTTCCGTAATTAAAAACGTTCAAAAATCTAGTCCCAATTTCATCTCAGTGCCAATCAATGTCAAAAACTTGTCAAAAGGGAAATTAGAGGTTTTTTTGACAGATTGAGACCGAGATCAGACTACGTTCTTAAAATTACGAGATGCCCCTCTGTTCTAATCAGCTTAAGTAATTGTAATCTTTTAAGGTTACTTTCAATCTATTAAACTGCCGAACCAGGGGGTCTACAGTCTACACCGAAGTGCAAAGTGCGAATGTTCGGATCGGACCGACACATGGCCGAACCGAATATTATTGAAAAATGCGAAAAGAGTTCGGATCGGCTCAGTTGGGTCGGGACCATAGTCAATATTCGAAAGAGTGTAGGATCGGAACCGACCGAACCAAATAGTAACTTCGTGGCAGGAAACGGCCGAACATTCGGCCGATACTTTCGGAGTAGACCCCCAGTATTGTTTTACTGGTGAATAGGTAACTCGGCGATTTCTTGAAAGGTAATTGTTATCTACTACAAATCTGAAAGGAGTATTTAATAAACTACCAATAAATAAGATACCAATTCAAGAATCTGACTTGTCTTAATATTGATTAGTTTGTTCAGAGTTTAAGGGCGAATTTCACCAAACTTTTATACCTAAAATATACTGAGAATAAATTTTTGACAGTTGTTCTATACTAGAACTGACAGACGTCAATTTCATTCCACGCATAAAACTTATCTGACTTTGGTGAAATCAGCTCTAAGACGAGACAAAGAGAGATTTGTAAGCTATAACGTAGGTTTTTTTGTTTTTTTATATATACATATATATTTTTTTTGTGTAATGTTCTAGTGCGCAAATACATACAATACATCCGATTAAACTGGAAGCTGACCCCAACATAGTTGGGAAAAGGCTAGACAGATGTTGAAATTCCAGTACGCAAATCGATAGTGCGGTACTTTCCTATCATTTAGATACAAGCGAGATTGATATTATGACAAAGATTTTGGGTGTATATGTCTTTAAGGTTATATGTTCTTGGTAAGCCTTTATGTAAATAATAATGGCGCCCAGTGGGTTCCACACAATGGGTGCCTGAAAATGGACGGAGCCGCCGAGGTCGGCCGAGAAAGCGGTGGCGAGATGACCCGAGGGGCAATTCTCGTAATTTTAAGAACGTTCACAGTCTGATCTCAGTCTCAATCTGTCAAAAATACGTCTATTTTCCCTACACTTTGACATTTGTTTGTCGCCGAGATGAGACTGCGACTAGATTTTGAACATTTGAAATTATGAGAATTGGCCTTCTGGACGCGTACCGCGAGGGCAGGTTCGAGGTGGCGCGGGAAAAGAGTTCCTGGAAGGACTTCGGGCAGGCCTTTCTCCCGCAGTGGGAAAGCATAGGCTACAAAAAAAGCGCCCAGAATGGGACTAATTAAATTACATTTAATTCTCTTATTTCGTTAACTAATTTCAGAGGACATTTGTCATGGAATGGCGCAGTTATAGTGATTGCTGTCGAGTTTACTTGTTGAGTTTACTTTCTTTTTATATTTTCTATTCTTATTTGTTAATTTCTTTGTCCCCTAGTGACTACTGTGTGTATTTTAATATGTGGCAAACTTGTATTGTGCTAATAAATACTTATTATTATTTGTTTTTTTGCTGTGGGTAGTTTTAAGTATTACTACCACTAGTCTATTTATTTTATAAGAACATTGTTAACAAAATGGACACCATGGTCTGAAATAAAGTATTTATTATTATTATCTAATGCAAAGCTATACTGCAGCAGTTTCATTTCACCACGAAGTACCATGCACATAGTGTAAGATACACGTACCGAACAATGCCACGAGCCGTCAACGGCTGACCGTTAATCATCGCAAACTACCTATCTATCTTTGTACGTTGTAAGACAGAGGCATTAAACGTGCGATGTTTGTTACTCTTTCACGCAAAAACTACTGAACGGATTTGGATGAAATTTGGCACACAGATAGTTTATAACCAGGATTAACACATAGGATACTTTTTATCCCGATATTCCCACGGGATCGAAACTTATGCGGGTGAAACCGCGGGGCGCAGTTAGTACACACATAACATAAGCACACGCCCTCCTCCCATGGGGGTAGGTAGACACTACAGAACGCCAACTGCTACTATCCTTACAATGTACTCCGTTTGCTTCGTTTGCGTTCATAAAGAAGTGGAGGCCCGGTGGTAACGACCGCGACTTCCGAGTTGTAAGTCCCAGGTTCGAACCCAGACAGGCGCTTTACTTTGTGTAAATTATTTCATCACCACACTGCTCTCACAACGGTGAAGGAAAACATCGTGAGGAAACCGGCATGTCCTAGAAGCAAAAATTCTAAGACATGTGACATCTACCAAACCGCACTGCGCCAGCGTGGTAGAATGTGGACCGTTTCCTCTCACAGAGAGGAGGCCTGTGTCCCAGCTGTGGGAACATTATAGACTGATTTTGATGCTGTTCATAAATCTAGTTATACACGCAAGTCGGTTGCGAGTACTGTACACCTGGGGGTCTACTTCGAAGTGCAAAGTGCGAATGTTCGGATCGGACCGACACATGGGCGAACCGAATATTATTGATAAATGCGAAAAAAGTTCGGATCGGCTCAGTTGGGTCGGGACCATAGTCAATATTCGAAAGAGTATAGGAGTGTAGGATCGGGACCGAACGAACCAAATAGTAACTTCGTAGCAGGAAACGGCCGAACATTCGGCCGATACTACTTCGGAGTAGAGCCCCTGACCTTTCTGGAGACATTTGTAATTTCAGTCATACGGTGCTTTGGCTAAGCGTAGGATTTTCGCCAGTTTAACGCTTACATTGACTGCATAACATGACTAACCTTTTCCCAACAATGTTGGGATCAGACGTAGCTAAATACCAGTATTTTACATGGAGCGATTGCCTATCAGACGTCCGCAACCCAGTTCCTGGGTAACTCGATAACCCTTTGTAAGACTGGTTGTCAAGCTTCTGGCTCGTAACGACTGCCAATGATTTACGAATGACAGCTGGGACCACGGTGGGGCTCTCAATATTTTATTTATTTGTTTATCTTACATCTACCATTGCAGGTTACCCCGATGCGATAAATGCGCCTATGCCTATACTAACTTAAATAATCTATCTAGAACAAAGTACAAACAATGAATTCCTTGTGAATTCACTCAGAGAACAACAGAATAAGGCCGTTTCACTCGCTATGAGGTTGAGCATGCGGATTTTATGAATGGTCACCCATCCACGGACCGATCTCGGCAAGCGTAGCTGACTGAATCAAGGCACTTAATTGATAACGGAATGAGAAATGGAATTCGCACTCCACCATCCGAATCCAATAAAAAATATGCCATTCGTTCGATTCGCCCTACATTTTGCAACTTTTCATTGCAGTTTTCATTCGTTTCATATTATTTGAAAAACATCCGTCCACATTGTTTGGCGTCGGTGTCTCGAAATATGACGCGAACCATTTTGTTTTTACATAGATTCGCAAACTGAAAATGTTAACGTTATAAATTGTGACGGTTTCACGTGGGCTCGTTTTCAAACTTTTGTCTTTAGTTCAATCAAATCGGAGAGCACTGGTGGCCCAGTGGTAACGCCCGGCGAGTTGTAATTGTAAGGTCGTATGTTCGAACCCAGCCAGGCTATACTTTGTGTAAATTATTTCATCACCACTGCTCTCAAAACGGTGAAGGAAAACATCGTGAGGAAACCGGCATGTCCTAGAACCAAAAATTCGAAGACATGTGACGTCCACCAACCCGCACTGGGCCCGCGTGGTGGATTAGGGACTACTCACACTTATTCAGCTCTTTTCAGCTTTTGACCATAGAAAATAACGATTTTGTATGGAATGCGTACGCGGTCGTAAAGCTGAACGCGTACGTATTCCATACAAAATTGATGTTTTAACATTAATAAATCAACGAATGTTGTTGAACTGTTGTTGAATAATAATAATAATATCCCTGGACATTTCACACAGCACCATTTGTCCCAAGCTAAGCAACCTAATGCTTGTGTTATGGTAACAAGATGGCTGATAAACTACTTATATACAATTTTTTTTTTGTAAATACGTACATATTATAGATAGAAAAACACCCAGACTCGGAACAAATACATGTAGGTCATACAAATATTTGTTCCGTGCGGGAATCGAACCCGCGACACGCAGCGCAGCAGTCAATCGCTTAACCACTGCGCCGAATCGAATAAACGTATTTTCTTTCTTTCTGTCAAAATGAACGCCATTGCTATTGTTAGTATGTTACGAAATTACCCCGCTGTTCATAGGTACACGCAAGCCGGTTGCGAGTTTCTGAAAAACATTACCAATTTGTCTTCGAAAATATTTCAAAAAAACACACACAATCAAGAAAGAACATCACTTGAAACATATACCTATCAATTTAGTGGAATCAGGACGCTGCGCTGGTCGGAACTTCTTCATGATTTTCTGCAAGCGAATAATGATTATGATAGTACTTACGTAGCTATTAGGATTTGTGTCTAAGCCGAGAAAGTCTGGCTCAGATGTAGTCGCCTTGAAACAAACCTTGGAACGCCGCTCACAATATTATAATCCGCGTTTAAAGTTTAGACTAGTTATGTTTAGTTTTTTATGGTGACAGTCAAAATAAAGCTACGCTACGCTTGCCGCGATTGATCCGTGGATGGGAGACCATCTTTACACACCAAGACCCCTCCGTGGCTCGGAAGGCACGTTATTAAGCCAGTCGTTACTCGTTACGGGTCGTCAGAAGCTAGAAAGTCTGTCAACCAGTCTTACCAAGGGGCATCATATTACCCAGTCACTTGTGGAGACAGTTGTGGAGGTCAAACAGGCAGTCGCTCCATGTAAAATACTGGTATTTGATATTTGAACAAACCATCGTTCTGGACTTCAGCCTCTAGGTATATTTCCCTCCATTTTGATTGTCACCATCATCATGATCTGCCTAGCCTTCTCCTAACTATGTTGGGGTCGGCTTCCAGTCTAACCGGATGCAGCTGAGTGCACGTATTTTACGTGGAGCATATTATAAAGAGGTAAAATTGACCGTTCCAAGCACCCTTATGAGCTCAACTGTAACTAGGCACTATTACTTTTTCTATTGTTACCGAACTTAGTAAGCTTGCCAAATAGACGATCAGCATGTTCTGCGTGCGTTACACGCGCACTACCGTAAACAGCGAATATTCACACCAAAAATAAAAGTCATTTCCCAGCAAATATTTTTGCAATAAGTCCCCTAATCTGAATTCGCGTTTCATTTGCCAGAAATGTAAACAAATATGAGTTTATGGAAAAATTGCTTTAATTCCCACATTATAAAGTTCAGTTTACAATACGACTTCAAACATTTTTATAACTTTTTCAATAGTGCTAGTCACTCTGAAATGAACTTAATCACTACTAAAATAAAGTTGATATTTGTTTAACTTGAAATAACATCAATTTGAAACATAAGTTTGAATAGACTTTACTTAGTTTGATGTGCAGAATGCGTAGATCGAGTTCATGAAGAGTTTTTTTTACACTGTAAAAACTCGAAGTTCTGACATGTCGCTACATGAGGAGATTGCACCCGAGCAAAGCATGGACGGCTCGCTAGTTTACAACTTAAACCTAGTCAAAGAACATAGCCATGAATTAAACGAAAAATCACGTAAATTGGATAACTGGTTCCCGAGTTATAAGCGCACTTTACGGACGACGGAGACGTTGATGTTTTACAATAGGATGGATGGAGTATCAAGCTCAAAGTCAAAGAATTTCTTTCAATTAAACCAATTACAGGCACTTTTGAACTGTCAAGGGGTCGGTCAGTCAGAAAGATGAAGCTTGTTGCCCATTCCAAAGCGTAGTAGGTTACTACGGAGATGAACGGGCAAGAAACTCCACGAAAACAGATATTGGTTACAGTATTTTTATCTCACGAAGCGGCGCTCGCTTTACTTGTGGTTCCCAAGTGTACAAACGCGCTGTGAATGTGTGTGTAAACGCAGTAGCTTTCGGTACTGTCCGAGACAATGGCGAAGTCAGAAAAAAAAATATAAAAATAAAATAAAAAGTGTAAATAAAAGGTGTGTAATAAAAGGTGTGTTGCAGAAACTTGTACAACTTTTACAGTAAATCTTACATAGGGACCTCCTTTTAAATAAAAGCCGGAGGTGTGTTATGTGCTGACGCTACTCTTCACGCACACATTCACAGCATGTTTGTGCACTTGGTTACCACAAGTACGCGTCGCTTCGTGACATAAAAATACTATACATCATACATGTTGAAAATGATACACGCGAGAATGATGTAGATAGCTCTGCACACTGCGTAACACACTATCAAACATAATCTGAATCATTTTAAAAGAAATTGCTAATCCATTGCTTCATACAGAGTTGATATGACAGAGGGGCTTTAAATTACACTACGTATACTATACGTGTTTAGTATTAATTCGATACGGTATAAAAATAAAAAGCGCCAAAAATGAGTTTTTTTTTTCAAACAAACTAAATAGCTTACAAGTCAGAATAAAACGCAACCACCCTTTGTAAATAAATTTGGCTGACCTTAGATACCTAGGTAACAAAGTGGCAACGTCTTTATCGTTGTAAGGTGCATGACTTACGCTTAGACATAATCGTGTTCGAACGGTGTAAAAACTACTAAACTACTGCTCCTATTAAATTTATTTTTGGTACAGAACTTGAAAATGGTACCTAGTATAGGCAGTTTAAAGGAAAGCCCCTCTGTCGTATCAGCTTTGTATGTCCGAAAAACGTGTCTGCTCAACAACGTAAATAACGCAATGAATGTTGTTGAACTGTCAAAATTAAAGTCCTTGCTACTGATAATGTATTACACAATTACCCCGCTGTTAATTATTTTTCTAGCTGTAGAATCCATACGTTTATCAATGCAACATTATATTATCATCCGTCAGTCACTCGTCTGTGTGCAATGTACAGTCAGCAAAAGAGTTAAATAACCAGGGTCGCCGGATATAGTTGAAGTTTTGTAAGAAACCTATGGATATTTTAGAATAAAATTTCATTTAATTAATAGAAAACGAACAGTTCATTTTTCAACTTAAATTTCATTCGAAAACTTCCATCGCTTTCTTACTAAACTTCAACTATATTCGACGACACTGGTTACTTATCTCCTTTGGTGACTGTACATAGTGTAACTAAACACTACGTACATTGTATATAAGTATAGAGTATACAAACACAGTGATATACATATGTCTACAGAACACCGATTGAAGCCATGACATTGGCGCCGATTCCCATGTTCACAAACTGAACTAAATTTAAGTTCAGTACATCGTTTTCTTTCTATTTCATTAAGAAAAGGACAGAAGATAAGTATTAGTTTAGTCCTGTCAAATTAGTCAGCGCCTGACGTAAATTGACGTATTTTTAGTAGCCATGTTTTTAATCACGTCTAAACTGTCTATGGAGTATCTTAATTTGACAGGACTAAATTAATATTGATCTTCTGTTGTCTGTTTGCTCAACTCAAATTGTCTGCTCAATAACGGAAATAACGCAATGAATGTTGTTGAACTGTCAACATGAAAGCCTCTCAATTACCTCGCAGTAGACCAGCGAGGCCTCGCAAAGGTCTTACATAGTGCGTGTGCGAGGGTGAAAGTGTGAGAGACGGATGTTTTTACTTTTTAGGGTTCTGTAGCCCAAAAGAAAAACGGAACCCTTATACAGGTCCAAGATACAAGCTTGCCTAGTTTGGGGCCAATGTAAAATCTCTGTAATCTTTTGAGCAATAAAGTTATTATTATTATAAAATACTTCTGACTGTCTGTCTGATCAAGACCCGTTTTCTTAGGAACGCATAGAGTTATCGAGTTGAAATTAATATCAAATACTCAGGGTTGCAATCCCTTGAAGCAGTGAAAAAATCAAACTTCTAAGTCAACGCAATCAAAAGATACGGGCGTTTATCCGTTTATGCCGCATATTTTGACACTCGCAAGGGAATCAAAACCTATTGGGTACTTCCCGTTGACCTAGAATTTGGCAAGAAGCAATGCCATGTAGCAGAATTAAAGGAAAAAATCCGAAAACTGTAAATTTGTAGTTACATACCTCCTAATTTGTAATTTCTTAAATCGGACTTTAAACTTTTATTTGATCTGATCTTTATTTTTATTTTTTTTGTTTTTATCTGATGTATGTATCTGGTGTATTGTGTGTCTTTTAGTCTGTGCTAAATAAATGTATTTTCTTTCTTAAGGAAACCCTCGGTTCGCGAGTCCGACTCGCACTTGACCGGTTTTTTTTAATGCACTCCAAAGTACTTGATAGGTTTGTCCAGAAACCATTCCTGTATCAATATTATGTTAATACGTAATTCTGAATGATCACTTTAATCAGGTAATTAACATATCATTAGTTTATATTGTAATTAAAAACGTCTTGTTAATTGTTACAACGATTAATTGGAAAATAGATAGCAGATATTAGTCACTCACCATCATTACATGCCGGAGTAGAGTATAAATAAATTACTGCATTTCAATTGCAAAGTCGAGTTTGTATGTGTTTTGTTAAGTTCTAGTTAAAATGAGCTGCCGCTTAAAAGATGTGTATGGCAGAGGACAAGCTGCATAATAATCCTACGTTCCCACTGCTGGGACACAGGCCACATCTCTGTGATAGGGTGTGGGCCATAATCCATCACGATCTGACCAAGATTATGTCTTAAAAGAGACTGATGACTGAGACGAAGGGCGTGTCAGACTTTCACTGACTAAAACCCACCCGTGTTCATTCAGTTGCCTGTGCCAGGGGCCACGGTATCTCTTTCGAACAACCCGCGGCCCTGGCAGGCACCGGCCCTAGCGGACCCCGTCAATTCGTGCTGAAAAGAGGCTGATCCTTGAGTTTGTATCGCCATTTCTTCTCAGGAAATGTCGACTCCATCTTTTTTTTTTACTGGCCTTTACTGTCCGACTGTTGGGCAAAGACCTCCCTACACTCCTTCCACCTCTCTCTGTCCAGAGCTGCCAAGGACCGATCTTTGTCAAAGGAGTCCAGTTCATCCTTTCTTGCCCGTTCTTCTCCATAGATACCAACTATGCTTTGGAATGGGCAAATAGTTTCATCTTTCTGACTGAGCGACTCATTGACAATTCGAAAGTGCCTGTAATCGGTTTATCTATCTTCTTCTATATAAATAAAAATGGATCTTCGAAATGTATGTACGCCCATAACTTTCGAACGACTGCACCAAATTGGATGATTCTTTGGATGGTTTTGTGTATTCGTTATTGTTAGGACAAGGTTTGTATACACAATTGGATAGCTTATTTTCTCATAATATGACGCGTAAAAAGTGATTCCGATACACTATAATTTGTAGAATAAACAATTTCATTTAGGCGGACCCTGTGATGGTATCTCAACATTCTATTCTATCAAAGATTAAATTGAGTCTCTCAAAGCTTGAATTAGAGCGATTTATTAACTCGTCTCAAAACTGCCGTCGAATTTCACGAGAATTTGAAACGAATACAGTGTCGCAATCAAATATGTAATTAAAAACATTCTACCAATTATGGAACTCAAAAACAGGACTCTGCATGTAACCTGACCTTTAAACTGTCTTGTGTAAACAAAACTGCATTCTGAGAACAATGCGGATGGACAGAGATGGAGAGATGCGATTTTCGGGTAGTCAGACAAAGATGGCGGCATTAGGTATGCTCGGCGTTGGTACTTGTCGTTCATGGTTCTTATTGGGAGTTAGATAGTCTTGTTTTAATTTAGTACGATGTTGCTGTTGCTAAGCTGGGTTTTTGACTTAAAACTAGCGCTTTGCTCGCGATAGATGATAGATAGAATACTATTTATTATGTACTAGCTGCGCCCCGCGGTTTCACCCGCATAAGTTTCGATCCCGTGGGAATATCGGGATAAAAATTATCCTATATGTTAAACCTGATTATAAACCATCTGTGTGCCAGATTTCATCCAAATCCGTTCAGTAGTTTTTGCGTGAAAGAGTAACTAATGCAAATCCACCTTACGTCAACCTTTGACGTTTATAATATTAGTAGGATTTTACACCCGTGGCAAATAATAACAACCGCACAGGTCTATCGATCAGGTAAAACTACGCTTGCCACGGTTAGTCTGTGGATGGGTGACAACCTTTACATACCATGCCTCTTTTTTCATTAATCATCATCTGCCTAGCCTTTTCCTTACAATGTGGGGTAGGCTTCCAGTCTAACCGGATGCAGCTGAATACCAGTATTTTACATGGAGCGTTGCCTATCTGACCTCCACAACCCAGTTACTGGGTAATCGATACCTCTATAATAGCTTGGTTTTAATAGCTTTGTATATTGCATTTTTTATTTATCCATTTGATAGATTCTTTTATATTTTGTAAATGTGAGGACTTTGTAGGCCTTGCAGACTTTAGATCTGTAGTATTTGTATCCATTTTTTATTTTATCAAGTACCTGGTGCTTGTTCACAGGCCTACGCTGTCCTCCCATACTTACTGTAATTTGAAAACATTGTAAAAGCCAATTATTTTTAAAAGAGTAACCGTGGAGTTTCTTGTCGGCTCTTCTCCTTGGGAAACGACCAATTGGAACCGTGCACCTAGCTTCTGACGTTTGTTGAAGTGAATGTAGGTTTATGTGAAATAAAATATTTTGATTTTGAACAGTAGCGGCCAGCAGCAATTACGTAACAGACTTTCAATCTCAATCTCAATCATTTTGAAGGATATTGCTAATCCATTGCTTCATATGTTCGAAAAATGTATCTGCTCAACAACGTAAATAACGCAATGAATGTTGTTGAACTGTCAAATTGAAACCCATTACTACTGATCGTGTGTTACGCAACGCAACTACCCCGCTGAATGATATACTATGTAATAATGATATGTTTACTGATCAATCTGCGTATTACTTTAAAAACAAACGATTGAAGTATTTAGAGTCGTGTTTTTATACGAATTTCGTAGAATTAGAATGAGGAAAAGGGCATTTGGTATCAACAAGTGAGGTAGGTAGGTTTGTTACAATAGTATCTTGTTTGGTATTCGACGCCATTTTGAATAATCAATCTCTAAAACGTATTTAGAGCTTAAGAATTCGTTTTTTTTTGTTTTTTTTTTTATAAATTTTGCCCCACACTAGGAATTACTCCTGTATCGTGGGTGCGTTCACAAACATTCAAACTCACATAATACACAAACAGCCAGACCCGGATAACTACCTGTAGGCAATACAAATATTTGTTCCGTGCGGGAATCGAACCGAAATTAATTTAAATTTTGTAAATTATTTTTGTAGTGGTGTCTCAGTGGTTCTAGCCTAGCCGTGACTTATGAGTTGTAGGTCGTAGGTTCCAATCCAACCCAGACAGGCGTTTTACTTTATGCAAATTATTTCATTATTTTAAAACGGTGAAGGAAACCGGCATGTCCTAGAACCAAAAAATCTAAGACATGTGGGGCCCGCGTGGTGGATTAGACCCCACTCTCTCTCACGGAGAGGAGGCCTGTGTCCCAGCAGTGGGAACATTTTCACGTTTGGTAATTATTTGAGACACAAGTAGCCATTGTGTGCGGATAATAATTTTAATGTTTATAAATAATTTAAGCGATAGCATTAGGAAGTGGTGAAGGGCGGGCGTTTTTGGGGGACTGTCTTTTGTAATTTTGACGTTCGAAAAGTGCTGATTCTCAGTCTAATTTGAATAAATGACTTTTGATTTTGAATGTTTTTGCCGCCATTATTAGCAATAGATGTGCATCCCTGACGACGCGAGTTCGCGGCAGCACAAAAAAAAATCTTACGTGTGTTCGCAAATCGGTGGGATTCCCCGATGTTGCGGAGGTGGATGCAGCTCCACGCTGAATTTTAATTGTAAATCTGTCTTATGGGTAAGTAATAACAGCCGCACGGGTCGATCGATCAGGTTAAGCTACGCTTGCCGCGGTTGGTCCGTGGATGGACCCCTCCGTGCCTCGGAAAAGCCGTTGATCCCGACTGTCATTCGTTGATCTTTGACAGTCGTTACGGGTCGTCAGAAGCCCGAAAGTCTGACAACCAGTCTTACCAAGGGGTATCGTATTACCCAGTGACTGGGTTGTGGGGGTCAGATAGGCCGTCGCTCTATGTAAAATACTGGTATTCAGCTGCATCCGGTTAGACTGGAAGCCGACCCTAACATAGTTAGGAAAAGGCCAGACAGATGATGATGAGAAGGATGGACAATGGATATCGATCCATTGTTCATCCTTCTATCGTTTGTTCGTATACAATAAGTTATATACTGCTAGCTGCGCCCCGCGGTTTCACCCGCATAAGTTTCGATCCCGTGGGAATATCGGGATAAAAAGTATCCTATGTCTCAATCCTGGTTATAAAGTATATGTGTGCCAAATTTCATCCAAATCCGTTCAGTAGTTTTGGCGTGAAAGAGTAACAAACATCCGTCTGTCCATACAAACGTTCGCGTTTATAATATTAGTAGGAAATCCTACAGAAACCTTTCCGCATCAAGTCCCCTGCTGACCCTATGCTGCTTACTAAAGTGCACTGCTTAACTTACTTACCCATGAGCTGGTTATAAAGTATCTGTGTGCCAAATCAGTTATTTCCATTTGAAAATTGTTATAAAACTACAAGTAAAATTTAGACCATGTTTTTAGTGAAAAGTTTCTAAATATACACCTAAATAATAATTGTTTCATAAAACTTTATGTATCGGGTTTCCTTTATTCCAGGCTTGCATTTGACTATCATCCTGCTGGTTCAAAGGTACAAAGATGTCATCATATTTGATGTGGTTTTCTTAGACTTGATTTGGATTAGAAAAGGCTAAGTTAGTCATCATCATTACCTGCCTACTGCCTAGCCTTTTCCCAACTATATGTGTAATAGGGTAGTTTCCTGGGTAAAAAAATAATAATTATATTTAGTCCGTCAGTTAGATTATCGAAAAATAATGGACGTATTTTTTCTTTTGTCAATCAAACAAAAAATGACAAAGATAAAGCGTCGTCACTTGCTTGCAAAAGTGTCGCAAGCAAGTGACGTCACGCGGAACTTTAACGGGCGATATCTTCAACATTTTTAATATAATTGACAAAGGAAAAAAAACGGGTTCAATATTTTTTGATAATCTAACTGACGGACTAATTAGATTTTTTAGGAAACTAGCCTATTATGTTGGGGTCCGTTTTCAGTCTAACAGGATGCTACATGGAGTGACTGCCTGTCTGACCTCCACAACCCAGTTACTAGGTAGCTCCATACCCCTTGGCATAACTGGTTGCCTAGCCTTTTTCCAACTATATAATGTTGGGGTGGGTTTTTAGTCTAACAGGATGCAGTTGAATACCAGTATGTTACATGGTGTGAGTGCCTGTCTGACCTCCACAACCCAGTTACTGGGAAACAACTGGGAAAGACTGGTTGACAGATTAAAAAGTTAAGTTAATAATAAATCATTTTTATTTATTTGTTGTGTTTGATACCAGTTTTGGGTCTCTCTGTGCCCTTTCACAAAGGCCTTCTCCATCCTATTCCAATTCTACCTGTTCCTTGCCTGTCTAGTCCATGTCTTTCCAGCCGTCCTCACCAATTCATCCTGCAATCTTTTCCCTTCCTTAGGGTACCAGTGTGGGTCACTTTTTTGGTTCCACTTCTCTTGTCCGAAGTGTGGCCGGTTTATTTTTATTTTTTTTAATAAAAATGTTGCCCCACTCTAGGAATTTCTCCTGTGTCGTGGGTGCGTTTACAGACATATAAACTCACATACACAAACAGCCAGACCCGGAACAACTAATTGTAGGTCATACAAATATTTGTTCCGTATAACCATTTTAGTCTTCCTATTTTTATTACTACATCTTGTGCTGTTAAGTCCTTATTCAAAGTATAATATTGTGACTTTTGGTTCTACTTTTAGCCCACTCCTTCTCCAAGAGAGGAGGCCTGTGTCCCAGCAGTGGGAACATTATAGGCTGATTAACTTCTCCAACACCTCCGAAAAACGGCAGTTGCGTTGGCATGACAGAGACACTAATTATGTTGGTCCTGCTTCCGAAAAAGAGATTTGCACTTCAGACATGTAGTTTTACAACATAACATCACACCTTGTTTCCCCGAAGGGTTGGGCAGAGGGTCGGGTTTACCTATAGTGCTTCCACATTTCACCAGGGGGCCTAAAAAGGCCACTTTGGCAGAATCATATAGGATAACAATATGAATCATATTAAAAATCGTAAAATGGTCACAAACTGACAATTTACCTGTTTGACAGTTTTGCATGGAAATTCGTAAAATGGTCCACCAATGTTTATACCAAATATGATTGATATGAAATGTATTGTAGGTGATTAAACTAATATGTGTAACCATTTAACGAAAATTAGAGGAATTGCTAATGATCTGCTGGGAACTCAGGCAATGAATAGCTTTTAGAGGTATTGCTTAAAGTGGCTTTTTTAGAGGGGGTAGAATCCAGACTCCGAGCTGCTACTGAGGAATTCTAGATAGAAAGACCCGATAAGATTGCTCGTCCTGGGAATGGAAACCAGGACCTCATGAACGATGTTGTCTATAATATAAAAATGAATTGCTAAATGTGTTGCTAAGCGCAAATCTCAAGAACAGCTGAGCCGATTTCGCTAATTTTTCGATGGTTCTTATGCAGGGAAAATTTAAAAAAAATGCCTGAAAATGTCTAAAAACAACACTTTTCTATACTCCCATAAGTATACAAATTGACAAAGTATACAAATTTTGTTTCGGGGTGGGTTGGGGGTATAAGAAATTTCACACGGACGAAGTCGCGGGCAGAAGCTAGTTATATAACAGTTTCTAATAATCTATTGATGTCTTTGTTATTTAAATCAAATAAATAACTTATACAGGGTGTCCCGAAACTCAACGATAACCTGGTACCGGGCGAGAGGCCAAGGTATACCAGTTATGAAAAAAATAAGCAAAAAAATCCTTGTCACTTAGTCAAGCGATAATAGACATTTTTTGAAAAAGTTGAAAATTTGACCCTTGGTCACATTTTTAAGTACTGTGATCTGTGATCACAATTTTTTTATAATTTTACAGTGATTTTTTAAATAATGTAATCTCAAATAACAGTGCTATTAATCGCAACCACAAATCAAAGTAATAAACATTGTTAACTAAGTAAAATAAATTAAGTTTTGACGAGTTATGGTTTACAAAATTATTGTCAGTTAACTTTGACACTCCATGTTGGAAAAAAATTGGATTTTTTTTCTTATTTTTTTACTACCAGCTGATAGATTAATTCTTTTGACTTAATCAAATCCAATATCTTCCTGAATAAAATACCTTTATTCAAAAACTGTTTTTTTATGTGCCTAGCTTTTTCTCAGCTATGTTGGGGTCAGCTTCCAGTCTAACCGGAGGCAGCTGAATACCAGTATTATTTTAATTTTTCAATTAATAAAACACAAGACACTTGTAACTAGGTATGTACTTGTTAAATATTTACATAAGTAGGCACTTACTATCTATTCAAATATTACATAAACATGTCAGTATGTATTAAAAACTATTTTACATAATATTATTGTAAGTGTGTAGTTACTTATGCAAGACTTTTTAAACTTACATGTTAGGTACATGTCACAAGGAATTAAATTGTTAGTAAGCTTATAACAAATGTCTTTTGTCAAATTACTGTTTAAATCTTTATGTAATTTTCAAAAAGTAGATAATAAATGCGTTATTTATAACCTTCGTCTCCAAATAGGGTAAGAACTTATGTAAGTTTATCATTTATTATTTTAAGTGATATGTATTTTTATTAACCTTTAACTTTATCAGTAATAGGTATATTAACCATTAATGTTTTAATGTTGAATTCCTTTGAATTAAAATTTATGATTTGTGAATGGCTGACTTATGTCCACATTTGTTGACATTAAAAATACTCTAGGATGTAGATTGGTAATTGGATTAGAAACTCATATAAAATATAATTTAATTAGATGCTAAGAAAAATAATTTATGTTAACATACCAAGGGGTTTTTTTTGGCCCATTTCTGCCCCCATACTCAAAATTTTAAGTAGGTAGGTCACTCAACAATCTAACCATAATGTATAACTAAAAGTTTTTTTTTTGTTGGTTAATTTATATTTATTTTGGTATACTTCCAACATATAATTTTGTGGCAAGCTTCTAAGATTATTTTCAAAACTAAAATGCCAGAATAAAAATAAAAATGTGGTTGTTCAATTTTCTAAAATTCTGTGTAGGCTGAATTTATTTTTAACACAAAACTGTATCTTGTCATTCAAAGTTTTTGTGGCTGGCATTTTTTACTTCTGTTGTGACCTTTAGCTAGCATTTCAATTTTAAAATTAACTACACACACAGAAGCAAAATAAAATTTAATAGACTATAGTTTTTAATTAAACTTTTTGGTTTGGCTTTATGCCTGGCTGGTTCTTTTAATTTTGATTCTATTTTCAAATAATATATTTGCTTTATTCAAGCAGGATGTTCACTTGTTTCATGGTATTGTTTACAGCTGTATGATGGCAGTAGTAAGGTTATGTTAGACATAGATTCACAAGAACTCCTTGGTGCAACAGTGTCAACTTACTCTATGTACATATCTATCGTTGGTGAACTTTTAAATGGTGTCTGTAGCCCTACGAGGTCATTCTAGAAAGGTTCCTTGTACTTACACTAGTGGCCGTTCAGGTGAGCAAGGTGCGCCTAGGTCCGTGGCCACAGCTGCAGCATCCAACGCACAATAACACTAGCCGTGCACTTTCACAATCGGAATGCACCAGACACAACTATCAACCAACTATGCACTAAAAACTTGCACTAACACAAACATTTTTCATAGGATCGTATCACAGAAGTCAACGCTCGCAGTGTCCGTGTTCCTCACCACTAACCCATATTCGGACACTATATTACTGTGTAATCAACGGAATTATTACCAATTTACGGCACCGCACTCGACGTCCGTTCGCCGCCGAGAAAATACTTGTAAAATATTTTTCGAAAGCGCATAGACGCGACGCGGACCTTTCGAAAATGTATAAAATACGATAGCGCGCTAAATAGGAAAATCGATAAGGCCGTTGGAACGCCGCCGAACCGAAACTAGAATAATAATTTATCAAAAAATGTAATAAAAACGACATTATTTTCTTGTGACGGTTCTGAGCTGTCAGAATTTTCTATGTACAATACGGTCTATTTCAGCGGCGCGTTCATCTCCACGGCCCAAGGGCTCCTGACAAGTCGTTTCAATTCGGCTGGGTAGGCGTTGAGTGCGCACGAAAATCAACCTTAGCGTCATCGCCACTTACGACTTTCCTACATTGCCGCTAATCGCGAAAAATACGAAACGGACTCGAATTTGTTTGTAAAACTTACGACGAGTAGTAATCAGTGGATTGGAAAATTCCAAATAATAAACGGCGAGCGGGCGCGCGGTATCCGTAGAAAGAAACGCGAGACACTGTTTTCGAAACAACATTGGCTCGACGTCATTTTTGGCGTATTTTGAGTTGGATCATGAACGGAAAACTCGAAAGCGAGTAAAAGAGACGGAATATAATATTGATACAAACAAAACTAATCTTTATGGCGTGGGATGTTCATACATTATAGTTTGAAATTGGTGTAATATAATGTGAAAGTGAGTGAAGCCGTACTATTTTGAAGTTTTTTTTCTATAATACGTATAGATAGGCTAGAGCGGAGAACGGCTGTTTTTCTATGTAAAATTGTGTTAGTGTGAGTGACTTCCCGTATGTGTAGTTGGCGTATGGATGAAAATGTGTCTGTGTGTTTTTGTCACTTATATAAAAACTGTATAGCCAGTGACGGCTCACGGAATCAATAATCTAAAAAAAAATTATATTTTTGAACAGTCATGTCGGGCAGAGGTACCTACGAGTTACGCAGGGAGTTTGTAAGTTGATTTCAGTGCTAACGCGCTATGTGCATACATTTATTATGGTTTCAAAATGATTATGTAGATGCGTTTTTATTCCTCGTTAGGTAAGTTTTGTTTCGTTGGTATGCATTGAGCAATATTGTTGAATATTCAATACCTATTTTAATCTATGTAAGTAAGTACTCCTTCTTACAAATGGGTATTCTCTATTACATTATGGTTAACTCTAGGTTCATTTTTAACTTTTTGGTAGTAAGTGGAACTGGATGTGTGGTTCCGGAGTTTGATTTCCGGATAACGACAAAGTGGGGGTAAAATTTTTTTTTTTTAATTTTGAAGGCTTTAATTACTTAAACGATGTTACCTATGTCGTCATCATCATGATCATCCTTGATTCCTTGCCCATTGCTGGTCATAGGCATCCCAATAATTGGTCCCCAAAATCCGAAGCATGGATGGGGGTCTCCGTAACTAGGTAGGTACCTATGTAATAGATGGTCACCTATCCACAGAACGACCCCGGCAAGCGTTGCTTAACCTTGAAGATCGGCCCGACCCTATTATTTATAAAACACCACAATATTCATTAATCACCAAGCTTGTTAAAAGGACTGGTGATTCTGCGGGGTAGGTACCTAATTGCCAAATAACACACTATCAGTAGAAAAGGATTTAATTTTGACAGTTCAACAATATTCATTGCGTTATTTACGTTGTTGAGCTGACAAATTTTTCGAACATATGAAGCAATGGATTAGCAATATCCTTCAAAATGATTCAGATTGAGATTGATAGTGTGTTATGCAATTAGTACTGGTTATCAATGAATACCTACCTATTTATTAAATTCCCATAATAGTTATTTCTTACCTCACAGAATTCCTGTACCTATAAAATAATTTCATATGTTGACCTAATTAGAGATTGTGACTAAATGCGCAGAAAACAGTCATTTATGTAGGTACCTACCTACCTACTGACTGACTGAGTAATAAATCTAGCCATAGGCTCAATTTACATTGCCGCGGAACAGAGTGGAAGCGAGTTTTCGTAGCGATATTGTACATAGCAAAATGAACTTTATGTCAATTCTCTAACGTACAAACTAGATACGAGCTTGCTACTGCGGGAATTCCCGAGAATGCGCGATAATTCTCCAGAAGATGCGGGATCTGTGCGTATGTGTGTATCTAATTTGTGCGTTACATTATTGACATAAAGTTCATTATGCATTGTACAAAAAAAATCGCTTCCATTCCGTTCCAAAGTAATATAAATTGAGCCTTAGAGTAGATAATCACACAGAGACTGCACTCTAGTCGCGCTGGCTTGGTTAAGCATGTGTGCGTAAAGTGTGAACACAAGAAAGTGAAGTGAGAGTATAATATTATTATTAAGTCCTTTATTTAATTACTAGCTGCGCCCCGCGGTTTCTCCCGCATAAGTTTCTATCCCGTAGGAATTTCGGGATAAAAAGTATCCTATGTGTTAATGATGATTATAAACTATCTGTGTGTCAAATTTCATCCTAATACATATAAGTAGGATTTATGTACATACAAATTATATTTTCAAATAATAGAATACCGCTAAAAAAAAAAACTTCAAAACATCGTGAGGAAACCGGCATGTCATAGAATCAAAAATTCGAAGACATGTGACATTTATCAACCCGCACTGGGCCCGCGTGGTGGATTACAGTCCACTCCCTCTCGAAGAGAGGAGGCCTGTGTCCCAGCAGTGGGAATATTAAAGACTAATTATGTATATAAAAACAATTGAAAATATAAAAAATAGTAGCCTACCGGTATCGGGAACAGGGCTCCAGAGAGAGGAACCTCCTAACAATGCGAGCCGTGTCCAGAAGTTAATTATTATTATACTTAACAATTTTAATAGGAGTGCTCGGTCTTGAAACGTTTAGTTTTTAGGGTTCCTTACCCAAAAGGTGCTAACGGGACCCTATGAGCTGAGGGTCAGCTGTCCGTCCATCCGTCTGACATAGGGCTGTGGAAATCAATCAAAATCAAAAGTCATTTATTCAAATCAGTCTGAGAATCTGCACTTTTAGAATGTCAAAATTACAAAAGACAGTCCCCCAAAACGCCCGCCCTTCACTACTTCTTAATGCTTTCGCTGGGAAGAAGTGGCGCAACAAACTCCCCTGCAGTGTATCTTTTGAACTGTAATAGATAGACACAAATAATAAAAAAAGTAAAAAATTAAAGGGTTAAAACTCGTTTCTTGAAATCAAATTTATACCTGTCGATTAACATGAATGATTAACAAGTCTAATGATTAACAGTCAATGTATGAATTGAGGTCGTCCTCGTCACCCGCTCGTTTTTATGCGGGAAGACGCGTAATTAGAATTCATGCAACTTTTCTCCTTTCTTGGTCATGCCGTGTCGCTGTGCCAGCCAATTGAGCCAATGGAAGGACGTCCAACCAAAATCAGACTCACATAAATCATCCTTCTCCTGCCCATATCCCAATTTATTTCGGGTCGGCGCAAGCGCAACATTTCTTTTTCTTCCATACTTCTCTTTTAGTCATCATCTCGACCAGTCACCCCCCTTTTTTTTTGGATGGGAAATCATCAAATGACCTCTCCCGCTCTGGGCTGAGCGGAAGTGTCAGACTTTTACTGACTAAAACCCACCCGTGTTCCTTCAGTTGCCTGTGCCAGGGGACACGGTATCTCTTTCGAACAACCCGCGGCCCTGGCAGGCATCGGCCCTAGCGGACCCCGTCAGTTCGAGCTGCCCATTGCTCGCCGCCCGCAAACCGGCGAGGGAGGGAGTCGCCTGTTGACTTCTGCCCGGGGCGTCTCCTGCGGCGACTAGGGGCGTTAGGGCGCAGTGATTGCCTTTAGCTCACGCGCTCTACCTCCTACTTCGCGAGCATTACTGCTTCGCAGAAGATGGTGACTGCCCTCCATGTACTCTCGCTCCGTACCATGGCCTGGACCAGGGCCGGACGCGAGAGATCGCCGCCGCCGATCGCCGCCACGAGGATGCGGCGGTGCTCCGCCCAAGCCGGGCAGACCTCCACCGTGTGTCACCCCCCCCTTCTAACCATATCATCATTCACACATTCCATCCATCGTTTCTTTGGTCTTCCCCTACTCTTATAGCCATCGACAATTCGACATTCATACTCAAAACTCTCCTCACGACATTTTTCTCATTTCTCTGTAACAGTGTAACCCATGCCCCATACCATGACAACCGATTTCCACATAACTTTTCAGTTACCGGTGCCACTATCAAACTTCCTCTTACACTCACATAAATATCGTATACAATTATACTGATGTACTCTGAACTCATGATAACAGAAAAAAAGTAAATATTTAGAAGTAGTACACACGGCTACACATGAAGCTATGCATTTCCAGTTTTAGCTGACCTCTCATTGTATAGGGTTTTCGTACAATCAGAAGTCAGTTTATACTGGTTATGTATAGCCTGATGTGTAGCCGTGCGTACCTAGATAGACTTTCTAAAAGAGCAAGGGGGTAAGTGCGTAACACACTATCAGTAACAACGGGTTTCATTTGGACAGTTCAACAACATTCACTGCGTTATTTACGTTGTAATAACACTTCAATTTTATTTATTTGTCATAGCCTACAATGTTCCCACTGCTGGGACACAGGCCTCCTCTCTTCGAGAGGGATTGGGCTATAATCCACCACGCGGGCCCAGTGCGGGTTGGTAGATGTCACATGTCTTCGAATGTTTGGTTCTAGGACATGCCGGTTTACTCACGATGTTTTCCTTCACCGTTTTGAGAGCAGTTGTGATGAAATAATTTATACAAAGTAAAGTGCTTGTCTGGGTTCGAACCTTATTTGTATAGAAGATAAATAAACAGGGGGTCTACTTCGAGGTAGTATCTTCCGAATGTTCGGCTATTTTCTGCTACGAAGTTACTATTTGGTTCGGTCGATTCCGATCCTACACTCTTTCGAATATTGACTTTGGTCCGGACCCAACGGAGCCGATCCGATTTTTTTTCGCATTTTTCAATAATATTCGGTTCGGCCATGTGTCGGTCCGATCCGAACATTCGCACTTTGCACTTCGGAGTAGAACCCCTTTATTGTCCCTGCGACAGTGACGCATCTGTGATTTTTGAGCGTGGTTCTCTGTACTCTATCAACTCTGTTGTCAGAAACAATATAAACACTTTGTTTTACATGAAACAAAGACAGTTGAATGGGTGACTAAAATAAATAGTAGGCAATACAGGGGGTCTACTCCGAAGTAGTATCGGTCGAATGTTCGACCGTTTCCTGCTACGCAGTTACTATTTGGTTCGGTCAGTCCCGATCCTACACTCCTACACTATTTCGAACATTAACTATGGTCCCGACCCAACTGAGCCGATCCGAACTTTTTTCGAATTTTTCAATAATATTCGGTTCGGCCATGTGTCGGTCCGATCCGAACATTCGCACTTTGCACTTCGGAGTAGACCCCCAGGTCGTATAATAATGAAATCCATATTCATTGAAATTGAATACCTATCCTCTCGGTTATCTCGTTAAGTGAAATTTTCCTGAATTCGATTAAATACAGCCGATCGAATCTGTAAAAATCTCACGATGAAAAGTTAGGTGAAGTGAGCTTAGAGTGAGCTGTCAATAGTGTCAATCCCTCGCATTAGTTGGAATGACAGCTCACTCCACGCTCACTGCACCTTAGTTTTCACGGTGAGATGGTTACAGAATCGCACTGCAGGATACATTTTTAACCAGGCGCAAACTGTAACTACGAATTCAGCACAATTATGATTCTAAACCCCTTAGCGTGGACATTATTCGTCGGTTATCAAAAATCAATCTGCAGTTTAATATAAAAGTGCAATACCTACGCGATTAAAATGTATTGCAGAGCTCATTTTTTAGGGTTCCTAACTCAAAAGGAAAAACGGAACCCTTATAAGATCACTTTGTTGTCCGTCTGTCTGTCCCTCTGTCAAGAGAAGACCATGGTCAAGACCGCTTTTCTCAGGAACGCGTGGAGTTATCAAGTTGGATAGCCTGATGCCAAACATGGAACGCTCCATGGCTCTCTGTGAAACTCTTAGCCTGTATACAGCCTGTGTGAGCGTCCACGTCTCAGCCGGTCGACTTTGTAACCATCTCACCGTGAAAACTTATGTGAAGTGAGCCTGGAGTGAGCTGTCATTCCAACTAATACTAGGGAGTGACACTATTGACAGCTCACTTCACCTAACTTTTCACGGTGATATTTTTACAGCAGTGCGATTCTGTAACCAGCTCATCGTGAATACTTAGTTGAAGTGAGCGTGGAGTGAGCTGTCATTCCAACTAATGCTAGGGATTGACACTATTGACAGCTCACTCTAAGCTCACTTCACCTAACTTTTCGCGGTGATATTTTTACAGCAGTGCGATTCTGTAACCATCTCACCGTGAAAACTTATGTGAAGTGAGCGTGGAGTGAGCTGTCATTCCAACAAATGCTAGGGATTGACACTATTGACAGCTCACTCTAAGCTAACTTCACCTAACTTTTCACGTTGATATTTTTTATAGAATCGATCGGCTGCACTGTACGTCATGGTGCGCTGAGAGAACACACTGGTTACCTACCTACCTATCTTTAAATCAACTAAGCGGATGGTACACAATTTGTCTATATTATACAATTATTAGTACACACCTATTACACTAGATACTATGTAAATTAAATGATAAACTATACAAATAAATATGAAAAGGACACGTAGGCGTCGAAGTACTTATACTCGTGCGTATAAAAATTAAAACACATTTTATTTTATCTTGATACTTCAATACCCTTATTTTATTCGTATTACCCAGTAACTGGGTTGTGGAGGTCAGATGGCAAAACCATGCGCTCCATGCAAAATACTGGTATGCAGCTGCATCCGGTTAGACTGGAAGCCGACCCCAACATAGTTGGGAAAAGGCTTGGCAGATGATGAGTTAGCAGATAATATTATTCATCATCATCATCATTTCAGCCGAAAGACGTCCACTGCTGGACAGAGGCCTCAAACACCTCCACTTCGACAGGTTCTGTGCTTCTCGCATCCAACGGGTTCCTGCGACCTTCACAAGGTCGTCACAACGGACCTATAAAGTATTCTATTCTAATTAAGTACTCGTCTCATCTTCCCCTTTTTAATCCATCCAAAGGTTGTCTTTAAAAGATCACTCTTAGCGATAAGACCGCCCATTGTGGCACCCTTTGTAAAATTTCTATATTTATGTCTGTAATTTATATGGTGCACATTACACAATGAAAGAAATGGGTGTGTTTATGGAGCTATGTCACAAACCATGCTCCACCTCCTATCCTGTCCTCTGTGTCCCAAAACATGCAGTCAAAGTGACCTCTGCGCTGCCACCGACAACGCCGTGGAAGTGGTAAAGTTTTGGGAAAATAACATTTATATCTTACTTAAAATAGTTAAAATTTAAAATACAGTCGTGTCAGACACACGAAGAATAAGAACAAATGAAAGAGTATTCTACTCGATAATTTATTAAAAAAAAAACTGCATAGTTGAAAGTTTCTAACATAAAATGTATGTAAGAAAAGTATACAGTTTTTACTTTGTACTACAAGACGCTAACACACACAGTCGAAGATTGTGTTCGCGCGGTTTTGTGTGTGTGTACCTAATACAATCCAGTGGAATGGCGCTGGACGGAATTTTCCCACCTTTCGCTGGCAACTTAGGTTCCGAAGCAAGTTTTTAACGGCTTAGTAAACTATTTTGATTTGTTTGTAATGTGGTAGGTATGTTAAATTATCATTGAATTACAATAGGTAACTTAGAAAAAGACATTTTTTTTTTTGAACATTGTTTATTGAATTGTCAAGTAAATAATTTAATGTCTTTGATTTAATCGTTTGTTATTCAATATTCCAATTATATATTGTACTTATTTGTGTTTTCTTTACTAAGAACCTAGTTATTTTAGATTTTTGCTGTTTTCTTTTTAAAACGGGGTAATTGCGTAACTCACTAACAGTTTAGCTATGGTTTTCATTTTGACAGTTCAACATCATTCATTGCGTTATTTAGGTACGTTGTTGAGCAGACAAATTTTTCGAACATAATTATGAAGCAATGGATTAGCAATATCATTCAAAAGATTCAGATTATGATTGAAAGTGTGTTACGCAATTGGGGTGCTGTTCCATTTACATGATTGCAAGATACATGAACTGCAAATCACATGATTGCAATATGCGCGGTAATATATAAAAATAATATGTATTTATTTAAAATAACTATAAAAATATGAAAGTAGGCAGTACTCTACAAGATGACGAAAGATAAAAAGACAATAAGGAAACACGGAGATCTTACGTCATTTCCGTTAGCTATGCAGAGTGCAGACGTGACGGTGCTGCAAGCGAAGTAATTAAAAAAAAAAAATCACGCTGACAAGTTTTTCAATGCGTTCTATTTATGACGAATTTGATTAAATCGAGTTTTTGAATATCGATTTTTAAAAAGAATGCATTCTTTTCGAATACCTAATCTCTATCTAAAAATGAATCCCTATTTCCAGGTTTTATAGTCATTGCTATTTCCCTTGGTCACGCCGTGACTTGAGAACGAATTTACTGATTTCATCCATCTTTTTTTAAAGTTTTCTAATACCTTTTAAAGTTTTCTAATACTGCGCTCCAAAACAAAAATAGCTGACGTGGCTCAAAAGGCTGCCCAACTGAAATGGGACTGGGCAGGATATGTCTGCCGTATGCCGGACAAACTGTGGGCCAAAATAGCACAGAATTGGTGCCCTGAGACAGTGAGGCGAGGTCGTGGCAGACCACGTAGGAGATGGCGGGACGAGCTGGATAGGTTCCGTCAAAACTGGAAGGAGGACGCGCGGGCTCGCGGAAGATGGAAGGAGTGGAGGGAGGCCTTTGCCCAGGAGTGGGACAGCATAGGCTAACATAAAAAAAAAAAATACCTTGTAGAAGCTTCTTACGAAAAAAAAAAAACAAGTGTGAGTCGGACTTGCGCACGAAGGGTTCCGTACCATTACCTATCTATAAAAATCACGTCTGTTGTATGGGAAAAAATATTTAGTTTATTTTGTTTTTAGTATTTGTTGTTATAGCGGCAACAGAAATACATAATTTGTGAAAATTTCAACTGTCTAGCTATCGCGGTTCTTGAGATACAGCCTGGTGACAGACAGACGGACGGACAGACAGCGAAGTCTTAGTAATAGGGTCCCGTTTTTACCCTTTGGGTACGGAACCCTAATTAGGAAAGTTGCGCAGAAAATTAGAAAATTTAAGAATTACGCTTTTACGCTAAAACTGCTGAACGGATTTAAATGAAATTTGACACATGGGTAGACCATGATCTGGAGAAGGACATAGGCTACTTTTCATCCTGGATCGCAGACGAAGTCGCGGGCAACATCTAGTGTTAAATAAATTGAGGTTTTTTTTTTTTATTTTTTCGTGATTTCCAGGGGACTTTACCTACTAACTATATCTAAAACAACTTCTTAACACAAAGCTGTGCGTGTACACGGATCGTGGTCAAAATCGCACCTTATACCGCCATGTTGTTTTTTTTTAATTAATACAGCATCTAGCTACCCGAAACCACAGATACTAAATAGTTACTACGCCGAAACTGTCAAATTTTCCCAGTCAACCTTGAACCTAATGCTTTAGGCCAGTGGTTCTCAAACTTTTTTGGTGACGGAACCCTTTTGGGAAGCAAAATACTTGATGGAACCCTACAATAAAACAATAGTTTTTAAAAGTGTATTCTTTATTAATAAGCATAATAAAATTACAATGTAACAGTTACTAATTATTACTTACTTTACCACATGGCAAATACAATAATAGAAGATATTAAAAAAGAAAAAAATCTAACTAATGGGAGGTATGAAACTGTTTTTTATTTTTCATCAATTGGTTGATATCAGGTTTGATAGAAGACAGTTGAAGTCTCATATCAGGTTCGGCGTCCAGTCTATTGCGATATTTTGTTTTCGTGGCTGCATAGGTTGAGAATCCTGTTTCGCACAAATATGTTGTTGGGAACGGGAGAAGAATATTCAGAGCCATTTTGCCAAGCATTGGATATTCATCACGGATTCTGCACCAAAAATCGTTGAGAGGCGTCGTTTTGAACAGTGACTCCATACTTGTGTCTGATGACATTTCTAAAAGAGATTCATATATCTCGTTTGACATACTTTCGGGCTTTTCCAAGTTAGGTAAAAAAGGATTATGAATCCATGAATTCAGTTTCATTTTTGTATTCTGTTCTTCGGGAAAATACTTTTCAAAAGATGCGCGCATCGATCTGAGATATTGGACCAATTCTCCAAACACATCATTTTGAAACATTTCTGAGTCGTTATCGCTAACAAACTCACTGAGTGACGTAAAGCTTTCTATTTCTTTCTTACCAACGCAAATAATCCAAAAATCTAATTTTCTTTTGAAGGCAGTTATTTTGTTATAGGCCTGAAACACTGTTGTCTGTTTACCTTGCAATGATAAATTCAATTCGTTCAGTTTTTGAAAGATATCCGCCATAAAAGACAATCGGAACAACCAAGTTTTATCATACAAACGGTCCTTCAAATTAAAAGAAGTATCTGCTGAAAGAAACATTTGTAACTCGGCTCTAAGTTCAAATAGCCTTGTTAAAGTTTTACCTCGAGACAGCCATCGCACTTCTGTATGGAGCAGCAGTGTTTTATGTTTGCTGCCATAATCTTCACACAATAATGAGAACAATCGGGAATGTAGTGGTCGTGATTTGATAAAATTAATTATTTTTACCGCTTCATCCATAACTAATTTTAGATTTGACGGCATTTGCTTCATCGCAAGTGCTTGTCTATGCAGAATACAATGGCTGGAACTACAATTAGGCGCTTTATTTTTTATTCGTGACACTGCTCCTGCTGTTTTACCTGTCATCGCCTTGGCCCCATCTGTACAAATGTCAATGCAATTGTTCCAACTGATATTATTTTCTTCAAAAAATATATTTATTTTATTAAAAATTTCTTCCCCGGTAGTGTTTGTGAGCAGCGGTGAACACATAAGCATGTCTTCTTTAAAAGAACTTTCATATGGATATCTCACGATAACCAGCAAGATAGCCAAACCAGCGACATCAGTTGACTCGTCCATTTGCAAGGCGAATCGTGTTTTTTGTAGACGTGTAACTAGTTCTTGTTTGACGTAGCTTGCCAGATCATGGATTCGCCGTGAAACAGTATCGTTTGATAGCGGCACAGTAGAAAGATGCTTTGCAGATTTTTCATCGAGCATACATTTTGTTATGTCTAATACACATGGCTTTATTAAATTCTCAGCGATAGTGTGCGCTTCACCTGCTTGTGCAATGCGATAGCTAACTAAATATGATGCCTCCGTGGCCTTTTCGTTGATAGTTTGTGTTACATGCATCATATTTTTTTGACTTTCCAATAACTGATCTTTTTTACGAACAAAAAATTCTTTATTCTTGTCTTTAGACTCGGGGTGCACAGTTTCTAAATGTCGGCGCAATTTGGCAGGTGCCATGGAACTATTAGGAAGCAGTTTACTACATAGCATGCAGAGAGGTGAGCCGTTGGAATCAACAAATCCGAAACTGATATATGATTCATCATACTTCCTTTTTTTCGTCTTTGAAACCGTCGAGCTTGACGTCGCGGCATCATCGTCTGGATCGGTGATTGCTATATTCTCCGTGCGTACTGCTTTTGAACATTCAGCGTCATTAGAAGATGTTGTTGCAACACGTTTAACACCTTTAAGCCAACGTTCCATTCTTCTTTATTTATAATGTTACACGTCAGGATAGTGGGGTCTAAATAATGCACAATCGTTACTGCGTATAAGAGACTAAGTTTAGTACAATGAAGAAATGTATAAAACTGAGACAACGAATACAGCAGGCAGTAGAACAATGAACACTAGTTTCTCGCTAGCAAGCTTATAAGTAGGTAGGCAGGAACTTATCGCTCCGAACGCTAATTGTCAACTGACTGACGAGGCGCGACACGCGATCGCCGCTTTTATACTTAGTCCTAGACTCGATCTCGAATATTCTCGAAAATACTCGAGTCGGCGCCTTTGATAAACAAAAAGCAAAAATAAAAAGAGAAATATAAAAACACCAAGTTCACAAGTATACCTACAAGTATACATGTTGATACCAAAGTTATGAGATATTGTACCAGTTATTGTAACACATGTTTATACAAATACAAATAAATAAATAAATATACATACGCGCGGCCGCGGTGTCAAAACGTTCGACCAGAGAGAGGTGTTTTGATTTTTTTTCTAAATTCTTGAGGAACCCCTACAGAGGTATCGCGGAATCCTAGGGTTCCGCGGAACACACTTAGAGTATAGCTGCTTTAGGCGATAAATTTGAAAATCTATTAAAGAAATCTGACAGATTTTAGTAGCTTTATGTGCTGGCGTCTGTAAATTTTACGTTTATAAACAGCGCCCCCCTCTAAACGTCAATCGAGCGCTAAACTGTTGTAGCAGTGTTGGTACCACAATTTCAATACGCGTTAGTAATTTATTTAATTAATGATCTCATCTCATCCATATCCTAAATTTAGGGGTCGGCTTCCATGCCGGATGCATCTGAACACCAGTATTTTACAGGTTTAACTAGGAGTTATGTTAAGTTAGCGCTAAGGCTTCGTTCTGACCACTTTCCATCGGGAAAGTTTGCTTTCCTAATGCGAAAGGCTGCATCGCCCAGTTGTGAGCCATGCAATACAATTGAAGATGACATTGACATTTGCTGATGGAATGTGTTAAGGACAAAGTTGAAAGGGAACCATTGGCCCCGATTCCCTTGTTCACAATCTAAACTAAATTTAAGTTCAGTGCATCTTTTTCTTTCTATTTCATTAAGAAAAGGACAGACGATAAATATTAGTTTAGTCCTGTCAAATTAGTCAGCGCCTGACGTAAATTGACGTGTTTTTAGTAGCCATGTTTTAAATCACGTCTAAACTGTCTATGGAGTATCATAATTTGACAGGACTAAACTAATATTTTATCTTCTGTCCTTTTCTTAATGAAATAGAAAGAAAAAGATGCACTGAACTTAAATTTAGTTTAGTTTGTGAACAAGGGAATCGGCGCAATTGGCTAGGGAGTTTAAACTAAACATGTGGGATGTTGGACTTATTCAAAATATTTTGGCATACCCTAAATCAGAGAGGACTAAACGTATGATTAACGGTGGATTAATGCAGAAGCCTAGGCAATAATTCCCTTTCCTGCTTCATAGGATATAGTGATGTAAATAAGTACAGAAATAGTTTTAGTTGTGTTAAATAATTTTGTGTGTAAACTAAGTACCTATAGGGTACAAGGGTGTACTATGCCAAATCGAATGCCAAATAATCGAATATCAATTGATCGACCACTATAGATCGAACGTCTAAATACTCGAACGCTCATAATATCGAATGGTTATTAAATCGAACATTCAATACATCGCACACTCAATACATCGAGTGTTCAAAATATCGAATGTTTGTTTGATCGAGCGTTCAAAGCATCGCATATTCATTCTATCGAAAGATCAATATATTTTTTAAGAATACACGAAAAACACAAAATCTCCTAATAAATCACATTTTAATCTTTAATTATATAGGTACCTACTTACATTTTAAAGTTTTGTGTGAATTGCATTTGCACGAGAAACTCTAATAAGTCTATGTTGTTTTTATTATTCAATATTTTTTCAATCGCATTATCATCCCTTTTGCCTCTTTTTCTTCCCAATCCCGCGTTTACCTTTTCAATTGTCCTATTTGTTATAAAATTCTATGGAATAGGGTTGATGTATCCGTGTGGATAAAGACCCCTTATAAATAAAGAATAAAAAAAAAAAAAAGTCTGGGGAACACTGGTTGTCAGATTTTCGGGCTTCTGACTACCCGTAACGACTGTCAAAGATCCACGAATTACAGCCGAGACCAACGGCTTATCGTGTTTTCCGAGGCATGGATGTGTCTTGGTATGTAATGATTGGTCACCCATCCACGGACCAACCACGGCAAGCGTAGCTTAACCTGATCGATCGACCCGTGCAGTTGTAACTATTGATAAATGATTTTATTTTGTACTAGCTGCGCCCCGCGGTTTCACCCGCATAAGTTTCGATCCCGTGGGAATGTCGGGATAAAAAGTATCCTATATGTTAATCCTGGTTATAAACTATCTGTGTGCTAAATTTCGTCAAAATCTGTTCAGTAGTTTTTGCGTGAAAGAGTAACAAACATCCATACATCCATACATACAAACTTTCGCATTTATAATATTAGTAGGAAGTAGGTTTGTACATACAAACTCTTTTACACGTATTTTAAAAACTAGATGAGATCGGCGTTTCCTATCCGATTAGTCTGAGCAGAAAGGCCGAAACAAACTCAGAGATCACAGTCTCTTTAAAAGAGACTGTGAAAACTCAGAGGTCACAGTCTCTTTAAAAGAGACTGTGACCTCGTGAGTTTGTTTTGGCCCATCCAGACATAATCTTGGTCAGATTTTGGAGGACTGAGGAACAGGGTGTAAAGTTCACTCATCCTCCACAGAAAAGGGAGGATCCTCCGACCAGACGGGGGTTGTGTCTGGCGGGCAACTGCCCAACGACTGGTCGGGAAGTTTGTATGTGTGCTGAATGCGCGGTAAACTTTGCTTGCGAGATGCAGGATTTGCGTGACGTCAGTATGACGCGTTGTTCGCATGTGGCATTGTAGATACCGCTACAAGATCATAGGAAGACCATGTAGATCGATTTCTGAGATTATTAGGCTACGAGCCCCTCAATAGCATTTTAAACAACGGGCTATCGATGGTATTACCTCCCACTCGCACAGTTAGCATGTTTACCTCCCACTTTTATTTTTTTTGTGTTTGTTCTTTTTTTTATGCGTCAGTTTGCCGCAAGTAAATGTATTTTCTTTCTTTCTTTCTTTTCTTTCTATATTACGCAAGAAGTCCTTTGTTATATTAGTAGGTCAGTCTACCCGCAACGATTTGAACTAACTCTACGATTGACAAAGAACTAGTATTTTCTGCTTACCACGCTATTAACAGTCATTTGATCAAGAAACAGCGACGTTTTATTCTAGCACACATTGGATAAGACAGATTGGATTGCGGCTAAGTAACAGCCGCACGGGTCGATCGATCAGGTTAAGCTACGCTTGCCGCGGTTGCACCGTGAATGGGTGACCATCTTTACATACCAAGCCTCTCTGTGCCTCTTTGGTCCCGGCTGTCATTCGTGGATCTTTGACAGTCGTTACAGGTCGACAGAAGCCCGAAAGTCTGTCAGCCAGTTTTACCAAGGGGTATCGTATTATTATTATTATTTAACAAGGTTGTGGAGGTCAGATAGGCAGTCGCTCCATGTAAAGTACTGGTATTCAACTGCATCTGGTTAAACTGCAAGCTGACAACGACGAAGTTGGGAAAAGGCAAATGATGATGAGGTAGATACAGGTTTACAGGAGGTCCTATTTATACTGTAAAACGCTGTAGATTGATCGATTTTGAGGTGACGAGAAGGCTTGAGGTAGTAGGCTAGTTTCCAATTAGTCCGTCAGTTAGATTATCAAAAAATATTGGACCCGTATTTTTTCTTTTGTCAATTATATAAAACATGATGAAGATATCGCCCGTTAAAGTTCCGCGTGACATCACTTGCTTGCGACACTTTTGCAAGCAAGTGACGTCACGACCCCCCGCTCCCAAATTTTGACGCGCTTTATCTTTGTCATGTTTTGTTTGATTGACAAAAGAAAAAATATGTGTCCATTATTTTTCGATAATCTAACTGACGGACTAAATATAATAATTATTTTTTACCCAGGAAACTACCCTGTACATTACCTGTAACCCGCGCTGATAATTTATTATCAATTAGTCATTCATATCAGAACAAATTCTAGCTAGACTGTAGACAGGCTAGATAAGAGCCAGGTCATGAGGGCCTGACCTTTTCACTCAAGATAATAAATAATCTGAAAGGTGTGGTCAAACACAACATGTTTCGAAATTGACGCACACGACCAAACACCCCAATTAGAATATCTATATATACAGAGTGGCGATTAGGTTATCACATTAAATAGTACAGCGGTCATTACAAGTTGTTAAAAGTCTGTGAAAATAATAAAATGTAAATTTAACTAAAAATAGAAAAAAAAACAAATAAAATAATTAGGTAGCGCAAAAATTGTCATGAAATAAACCACCCTTGATAATAAGTCACTAGACACGCGTGAGGCAATGGTATCAAGAATTCAACACAAACTTTTTGTTATTGTTACTAAGTAAACAAAAATTAAGTTTAATGTTGTTAGGTAAATACTGAAACGAAAAAAAGGACCCACGACTAAAATGTTAATTGTTATTAATTCTTTTAATTGTGTATGTTTAATATACGTTATGTAGAATACGTGGTTTCAATTCATGTGATAACCTAATCGCCACACTGTATAAAAATTAATCCCTTTTTTCTTTGGCCACGTCATATCTTGAGAACGACTTTACCGATTTCATCCATCTTTTTGTTTTAAGTTTTCTAATACTTTGTAGAAGGTTCTTACGGAAAAAAAAATAAGAAAGTTGCTTCACGCGAACGCAGTCACGGGCAAAAGCTAGTTATGTTATAAATGTGTATTTATTTTATTATTTATTTACATACACACAGTAAAATATATAGGGTTATGATATAATTATAAAATGAGTACAAAGGTAGGTGATGAATGATTTTATTTTGTAAGTCGGTTTGTACAAACACTTTTAGACGTCCAAACATATTTTAAAACTAGATGAGGTCGGCGTTTCCTATCTGACTAGTCTGAGAAGAAAGGCCGAAACAAACTCAGAGGTCACAGTCACTATAGAAGTCCAGACATAATCTTGGTCAGATCATATGAAGACCATGTAGATCGATATCTGAGATGGTCTTTTGAGGAAAGTACCACACAGATTTAGAGGACCTGCCCAATCAGTGCACGCATTTGTCAGAAATCGTGCAGCTCAACTCAAAACTTAAGGAGCTCAACGATTCGACGAACAATACGAAAGGAGATTTGGGTAGGCCACATAAATTACTCAAAATGTCAGACCATGACAAAACTTACAGAATAGAAAGAAAAATAAAAATAAAATGACCCACATATTCAATCAAAATACATACACTGAATTTTTACTATTATGTATACCTAATCCATTCTCCTGCCATTATTCCAATTTATTTGCGGTCGGCGCAACATGCCTTTTACTTCCATACTTCTCTATGAGTCGTCATCTCGACAGTCACCCCCTTTCTAACAATATCATCATTCACACAGTCCATCCATCGTTTCTTTGGTCTTCCCCTACTCTAGTAGCCATCGACATTCATACTCAAAACTCTCCTCACGACATTTTTATCATTTCTCCGTAACACATACCATACCATGACAACCGATTTCCACACTACTTTTCAGTTACCGGTGCCACTTTCAGACTTCCTATTATGTATGAAACATTTTTTATTTATAGAAAATTGGTTATATTGATTATGGGACAAAATTGTGGTCGCATTACAAATATACTTACACCACAGACTTACACATTCGCATACGTTGGCGTAGTGCGCACGACGTCCATACTGGTTTGTTTGACAGTGGCGCCGATTCCCCGTTCACAAACAAAACTAAATTTAAGTTGAGTGCATCTTTTTCTTTCTATTTCATTAAGAAAAGGACAGAAGATAAATTTAAGTTTAGTCCTGTTTAGTTTAGTTTGGGAACAAGGGAATCGGCGCCATTGACGCCGATTCCCTTGTTCACAACTAAACTAAATTTAAGTTCAGTGCATCTTTTTCTTTCTAATTCATTAAGAAAAGGACAGAAGATAAATATTACGTAGTTTAGTCCTGTCAAATTAGTCAGCGCCTGACGCAAATTGACGTATTTTTAGTAGCCATGTTTTTAATCACGTCTAAACTGTCTATGGAGTATCTTGATTTGACAGGAGTAAACTAATATTTTGTCCTCTGTCCTTTTCTTAATGAAATAGAAAGAAAAAGATGCACTTCAATATAGTTTAGTTTGTGAACAAGGGAATCGGCGCCATTGCAGCAGAAGTGTGACTGTAATTTACGGAGTCTTAAATATTTTTAAGATAAAAAATACCTTAGTTACAAAATGACAGAAATCGTTCAGACAAACTACTTTCATAGTGTGCATTAATTCAGTTCAACAATATTCATTGCGATATTTACGTTGTTGAGCAGACAAATTTTTTGAACATATGAAGCAAATGGATCCTTCAAGATTATTCTGATTGAGGTTGATAGTGTGTTATGCAATTAGGGTGCAGGACCCAGTAACTGGGCTGTGGAGGTTAGATAGACAGTTGCTCCACATAAAATACTGGTGTTCAGCTGCATCCGGTTAGACTGGAAGCCGACCCCAACATAGTTGCAAAAAGGCAATTGATGATGAGGTAGGTACAGGTTTACAGGTGGTCCTATTTATACTGTAAAATTAAATTCGCTGGCGAAACTTCGAAGACATGACGTGTTCAAAAAAAAAATTGTTTTTTTTTGTTTCATCATGATTTGATAGCTATGCTCGTGCTTAAGTAATTTGACCTATATAATATATACACAACACTGTGTTTAACTGATTTTACAAAGTTGTTTACAAAAACCAGTACACTTGAAAGCCACTGGACAATTTAAACACATTTAATTTATCACTTTGTTACCACATCATGTAGGCAACGCGAAATTAATTCAAATTACATTTTCTACTGCTTTTTTTCGAGTACAGTACAGTCGGCAACGTCATCTGCCTAGCCTTTTCCCAACTATGTTGGGGTCGGCTTCCAGTCTAACCGGATGCAGCTGAATACCAGTATTTTTCATGGAGCGACTGCCTATCTGACCTCCACAACCCAGTTACTGGGTAATACGGTACCCCTTGGTAAGACTGGTTGTCAAACTTTCGGGTTTCTGACGACCCGTAACGACAGTCAAAGATCCACGAATGACAGCCGGGACCAGCGGCTTAACGTGCTTTCCGAGGCGCGGTACCATAGATATTTCTATAGACAGGTACAGTCGGCAACACGACTAATAGACCTCGTAAGTTTCTATATATATCATATAATTTCATTTATTTTCAGGATAACAAAGATCCCATTGGATTAGTAACAATAGTCTTAACCTATGTTAGTTCTTAACTAATAACAACGACAATGTACAGGTGACAAGTGACCTCACCAACGGGCTGTCATGTCTCCCGGCTATAGCGCGTCGAATGCTGTTGGGGCAGCCACGGAGTCTATTTAGCAGCGAGACCACTTTCTTACGTACGCACATAAAAACAGCGTTTCTTTTTGGGTGGCAATCAGGCGACCAATATAATAGTATTATGTTTATTCAATCAACTGATCTATTAAGTAAAAAATTTTTGCAAAAAAAAAAATAAACGGCCGACTTCCGAAAAAGACACTACTTTTGCTTTAACTTTGAACTGCACCCTAATTGCGTAACACACAATCAATCTCAATCTGAATCATTTTGAAGGATATTGCTAATCCATCTATATCTTCTATATATATAAAATTCAAAGTCCTGACTGACTGACTGACTGACTGACTGAGACATCAACGCACAGCCTAAACCGCTGGTCCTAGAGACATGAAATTTGGAGAGTGAATTCTTCGTGAAGAGTAGGTATCTACTAAGAAAGGGTTTTTCGAAATTCCACCCCTAAGAGGGTGAAATGGGGGGATTTTGTTTGTATGAAAAGTCTTATTCCTTGAGTTAATAAACTTGAAACTTGGCACGAATACTTATCTAAGTAAAGTATGAAGTTGGGCATTTTTTGTTTTTATAAACTACCCCCTAAAAGGGGATTGGGGGGTTTCAAAGTTTGTATGGAAGAATTTTAGCGCGCGGTCCGATTTAATCGAAACTCAGTATTTATACCTAAAATTGAAAGGAAAGAATAATGTGTATCAGGGTTTTTCGAAAATCTACCCCTGACGGCCTGAAAAGGGGTAGTCAATTTTATAGGGGAGGATTTTACAGCGTGGCTTGATTAACTCGAAAATTGGTATAAATAATCTTTGAGTCAAGTTATGAACACATCCCAAATGATTTTTCAAAATTCCACCCCTGTGTGGGTGAAAAGCGGGGATACAGTTTATATGAAAAATCTTATTCGTAAGGTTAATAATCTTGAAAATTGGCATGAATACTCGCCTAAGTAAGCAATAAAGTTTATCATTATTAGATTTTCCAAACTACCCCTCAAAGGGGATATAGTAGGGGTGTTAAAGTTTGTGTGAAAGAATTTGAACGCGCGGTCCGATTAACTCGAAACTCAGTGTACTTGTGTATTAAGACTAAAAATAAATAATAACACGTATGAGGGTTTTTCGAAAATCTACCCCTAACGGGGTGAAAAGGGGTAGTTAATTTTACAGGGGAGGATTATAATAACTGGCTTGAATAATTATAAAATTGGTATAAATATATCTTTGAGTCAAGTTATGAATTTTTATGAATTTTATAAAATTCCACCCCTGTGGGGGTGAAAAGCGGGGAAACAGTTTATATGAAAAATCTTATTAATTTAGTTAATAAACTTGAAACTTGGCAACAATACTTGCCTAAGTAAGTAATAAAGTTTATCATTATAAGTTTTTCAAACTACCCCTCAAAGGGGGATATAGGGGTGTTGAAGTTTGTGTGGAAGAAATTGAATGCGCGGTCCGATTAACTCGAAACTCAGTATTGATACTTTTGACAGAAAATAATTAACAATAAGTATGTAAAGTTGTCGAAAATTGACCCTTGACCGGGCAAAAAGGGGTAATGCATGTTACATTTTCACGCCTAAACCACTGAACTTCTGATTTGGCAAAGAGATAGATGGCATCCTGGGGAAGCACATACTTTTTATCCTGGTAGCACGTTCCCGTGGGATAAATTCCGACATCCACGCGGGCGAAGCCGCGGGCAGAAGCTAGTTGCTTCATATGTTAAAAAAATGTGTCATGACGTGTCTGCTCAACAACGTAAATAACGCAATGAATGTCGTTGAACTGTCAAAATGAAACCGATTCCGATTGATCGTGTGTTACGCAATTAGGGTGCTGAGGTCCCCACGCTTAGCAGTCGACCTTCCGGCCAGGAGACCAATGAGGCTGTCCACTAATTTATGTGATACTAGCTGCGCCCTGCGATTTCACCCGCATAAGTTTTGATCCCTTTGGAATATCGGGATAAAAAAGTATCCTATATGTTAATCCTGGTTATAAACCATCTGTGTGCCAAATTTCATCCAAATCCGTTCAGTAGTTTTTGCGTGAAAGAGTAACAAACCATCCATCCATCCATACAAACTTTCACGTTTAATATTAGTAGGAAGTAGGATTTTGTTGCATTGTTTAGCCGCGACTGTCGCTAATTAATAGTACTTATGTACGGTCAAGTTTAGTAAGAAACGAAATGAAATGTTTATTTTCTATTATTTTTTTTGAAGTGAAAACTTCTTTAGCGGCGTTGTGCACTTTTGTTGTGATGGGTAAAAAATGTTAAACTCGCGTCTCGCGAATCGTCGTCGCGAATGTAAAATTCATTAGACGGAGCTCGCGTCAGGACACGTGACCTGATCGAAAATTCGTAAGACGGAGGGAGAGTAGACCGCATTCGAAATATCAAAAATGCACAACGTTAATATTCAAGTTTTCACTTCTGCCGGCACTCCCGGAGTACAACCCGTTTTTTTTGGTACAAAACTTCAACTATATCCGACTACTCTAAGCTGGTTATTTGTCTCCTTTGGTGACTGTATAAACGCAGATTCTGATGTGTAATCTGACAAGTGTTTAAAGAATTTTAAGAAATAAAATATGGCCTACTTTGTTCGTAGGAATTTGAGTGAAAGTGCCATGACTTAATTTAATATATTTAAAAAAAACTTAGTTCTAAGTAACTGAAGCGTTCTGTCAATCGTTTTACACGAGTGGCTTGTGGGTGTCATACACGCGCCGAGCCTACAACGTTCTGCATGTTCAATTTAATAATGCTTTTAGGAAGCTGTTGGGACTGTCATGGCGTTGTAGTGCTTCGGGAATGTTCGCAGAGGCTCGCGAGTCCATGTCATTATGCGGCAGAGAGCGGCCTCCTTACTACAGCGTGGCACTGGTTCTAAACCATCTGTGTGCAAAACAAAATGTCATCCAAATCCGTTCAGCAGTTTTTGCGTGAAAGAGTAACAAACATCCATCCATACAAACTTTCACGTTTATAATATTACTGGCTGCGCCCCGCGGTTTCACCCGTATAAGTTTCGATCCCGTGGGAATATCGGGATAAAAAGTACCCTATGTGTTAATCCTGGTTATAAACCATCTGTGTGCCAAATTTCATGCAAATCCGTTCAGTAGTTTTTGCGTGAAAGAGTAACAAACATCCATCCATCCATACAAAATTTCACGTTTATAAAATTAGAAGGATTGTTGTCTCCACATTGCAAACCTCTGATTATCTCATAAAGGAATACAGACATGACGTTATCTGTCGTTAAAGTATAAACTGTTCAAAGTAAACTGAACAATATTTAGTTTGGGTCAATAGCCCAGAGCAAAGGGTTAACGATTTGAGACACAGATGTTTTTAGGGACAGGGCTGTCAAACTGTGACGCGTACGCGACGCAACGATCGACGGCGCGGGCGCAGAGAGACCAATTAAAAGGCATGTATACATATAATCGAACCTCCAATAATTCCCATTTTGTGCTCCTAAAAATATTAAAGAACACGCTAATCTGCATTCGCGATTTATTTACCAAAAATGTAAACAAATATGAGTTTATGGAAAAATAACTCTAAATCCTACGTTATAAAGTTCAGTTTACGCTACAACTTCATACATTTTTCAATAGTGCTAGTCACTCTGAAACCAACTTAATTTCTATTGAAATAAAGTTGATATTTGTTTAACTTGAAATAACATCAATTTGAAACAAGTTTGAATAGACTTTAATTATATTAGAGTGACACTCTAAGTGCAAATTGATTTGATTGATTGATTGTTGACTGTATTTTTATGAAAGAACTGTCAAAAATTCAAAATTATTCCTCGGATAAAACTATCTCGCGTTGGAAAAATCAGCCCTAATTATAGTAGAAAGTATAACTATATGAGGTTCACAAAAAGAGGCGCAATCATTATTTTTATTTCGCCTCTTTCTAAGTTCATGAAATAGTTACTATTTTGGTGTCCTAAAAATACTAAATAGTAAGTGCGATTACCACCCAAACACACCACCAACTTGCGTAAACACTACCAATCACAATCTGAATCATTTTGAAGGATATTGCTAATCCATTGCTTCATATGTTCGAAAAATTTGCCTGCTCAACAACGTAAATAACGCAATGAATGTTGTTGAACTGTCAAAATGAAAGCTATTGCTATTGTTAGTGTGTTACGCAATTACCCCACTGGTCATTTAAAAAAGCGTATACAGACGCAGCAGGTCATGCTACCCGAAACTGTTTTTCCCAATCAACTTTGAACCTAATGCTTCAGCGATAAAGTTGAAAATCTATTAAAGAAATTTGACGGATTGTAGTCGCTGGAGTCTGTAGATCATTAGAAGATTTATTAGTTTTTAGAGAATCAGTCCATAAAAACAATGCTTAATACAAGATACGTACACAAGCTAGCAAGTCAAGCTACCCGAAACTGTCAAATTTTCTCAATCAACCTTGAACCTAATGCTTTTGCGATAAAGTTGAAAATCTATTAAAGAAATTTGACAGATTGTGGTCGCTTGATGTGCTGGCGTCTAGCGTCTCTACGTCAAATGTGGAGACACGATCTTCAGGTAAGGAGCAGAAGGGTTCATTCAGCTAGATGAGTAGCCATGTTTCTAAGGGCTAGGGTTGTGCGATACGACGAAAAACTACTTAAAATGTATAGAAGAATATTATGAACAGCAATCACACTAATATTATAAAGGCGAAAGTTTGTGTGTGTGTTTGTATGTTTGTTACTTCTTCACGCTCAAACGGCTGGACCAATTTTGATGAAATTTGGTATGGACGTAGCCGACACCCTGGATTAACACATAAGATATTTTAATCCCGATATTCCTACGGGATCGAAACTTATGCGGGTGAAACCGCGGGGCGCAGCTAGTAACTAAATAAAAACGATAGCCCAGCACCTCCAAGTGCCAACCTGAACCTAACACACTATCAACCGTAATAGTTAAAAAAACAAATCTGCTCTTTCATAGATAAAAAAATGGGAGAGCTGATTAAAAAAAAAGTAAAAGAAAGAAAGAAAAACGTTTATTAAGCGACGCGGCGCGGCGCGGCGTTTACGTTTACGTTTGTTAAGTACGAAAAATTTCAACGGGGGTTCAGAATCAAGTACGGACGCCAGCAGGTCAAGCTACCCGAAACTGTCAAATTTTCCCAATCAACCTTGAACCTTAATGCTTTAGCGATAAAGTTGGAAATCTATTAAAGAAATTTGACAGATTGTAGTACGCTGATGTGCTGGCGTCTGTACATATACAGATAATCCATGGTAAGAGAGGGGCAATTCTCGTAATTTTAAACACGTTTACAGTTTGAGGGGCAATTCTCGTAATTTTAAGAAGGAACGTTCACAGTCTGATCTGTCTCAATCTGTCAAAAATACCTCTAATTTCCCTACATTTTGACAAGATTTTGAAATTTGATTGTCGCTAAGATGAGATTGCGAGGAGATTTTGAACGTTTTTTATAATGGGTTGCACGTTGAGGTTCCTGCCACACCCTGCCGATCGATTCTGTAAAAATCTCACCGTGAAAAGTTAGGTGAAGTGAGCTTAGAGAGAGCTGTCAATATTGTCAATCCCTAGCATTAGTTGGACAGCTCACTACACGCTCACTTCACCTAAGTTTTCACGGTGAGATGGTTACAGAATGGCACTGCTGTTTATTTAACAAATATTTGAATTTGAATTTGAAAAAAAAAAATGAATAATAACGTTGTGCATTTTTGATATTTTGGAATGCGGTCTACTCTCCCTCCGTCTTACGAATTTTCGATCAGGTCACGTGTCCTGACGGTGACGCGAGCTCCGTCTTAGGAATTTTCGATCATGTCAGTGTCCTGACTCCTGACGCGAGTTTAACATTTTTTACCCATCACAACAAAAGTGCACAACGCCTCACTTCAAAAAACACTGTTATTTCATAGTTTTAGTTTTCACTCCAGTCCCCATGACAGCCTCAGTTGTATAATCATTCATCGTCCGAGAGTTACCTCCGCGGCAACCCTACCGCGGTTCAATAACCGCGGCAGCTATGCCCTGCTTTTAATTGTAACTTTTTGGTTATTTATTATTCACCATAACGCAACGTAGAGAATGCGTTTTAACCAGATAACCTTTAGTGAAAGCTTCCGAGTTAGTTATATTAATTTTTCGCATTGTTGGCCACTGGCTTGCTTATTTATTATTTTTTGTGGGAATTCGGGAGATTTGTCTATTTACAGCATAACCAACGTATAACGTTCCCACTGCACGGACACAGGCCTCCTCTCTGTGAGAGGGAGTGGGCTGTTATCCACCACGCGGGCACAGTGCGGGTTGGTAGATGTCACATGATGTCTTAGAATTTTTGGTTCTAGGACATGCCGGTTTCGTCACGATCTGCCGAATGCTCACAAACACGAATAAATAAGTAAGCCAAAGCTAGAGTGGCAATGGGCAGCCATATTTAGCCGGAGAACGTGTTCTTGAGTGGAGACCGCGAATCGGTAAACGTAAGGTGGGACGCCCTCAAGCTAGGTGGAGCGACGATCTTCGCAGGATGGCTGGTAGCAGCTGGATGAGAGTTGCCGAAAATCCAGTTGAATGGCGTGCGATAGGAAAGGACTATGTCCAGCTGTGGCCTGCTATAGGCTGGTGATGATGATAGTAAGTAAGTAATTATTTATTTTACTAAAAGACTTAGCATAAGTAACATGAGTATTAGTTCAAAATGGGATGGGTATGGTACATTTGAGAAGATCCCTGCCCTTCAAACTAGGAAAATCCTGTATCTTGAAGGACAGTGATGATGAATCAAATAATTTTGAAAGCTTTCACCAATACGTTAATCAACCGTTTGAAACAACCGGCCCTAAATAACAATTAAAACATGGGAAAAATTCACGAAAAAAAAGTAAGTACCTATATGAAGGTAATTAATTTTCTTATACATTTTGCACGCAACGGCTTTTCGAGAACGGATTGACTGATTTCGATAAAGAAAAATGCCATACCATGACAACCGATTTCCACACAACTATTCAGTTACCGGTGCCACTTTCAGACTCCTCAAACAGGACAACGTCTGCCGGGTCAGCTAAATAGTCGGAAACATAAAACTGCTCGAACCATCGGAGAAGTAGGAAACAGATTTCTATAATAACAAGTAAATAATTTAAGTAAAAAACACATGCTTTCATGTCGGCCATAGCAACCAGATAAGGCTTCAAGATAAGTAAACTTCCTCTACAGATAACGACGCTAAAAAAAAGTAAAAACACAAGCGGCTAACTTCGTCCTCTACAAACAAACGGGCGGCCTGTGAAAAACATGCAGCTGGTTTGGCACTTTGGCCATCGCGTACTAAAGTACCTACGATATCCAACACACTCAAAAAAATCTATTTTGGCGGGACGTCCGCCATTAATATTTTGGTATCTTGCCCGTCCGTGTGACACGCACACATACCCAACACCGATAACAACAATCGAAAATAAACTTTATTGTTGTAGGCATAGGGTTAAAATTAGCAACGACGCGAAAGTTACAGAATTTTGTAAGTATTCGAAACTCAAAACGGTCCACACACGCGCCGTGTGATCGATTTTTCGAAATGGCGGCTGAACTTCGCGGAACAGCCTACCCCCGCGCCCCTCACCCCCGCGCGCTTCTATTACCCCGCCGATGGCTTTTTACGGCATTTTTATTTTTTTCTTTTTTTATTCCCTCCTTGGATATCAGGCTCCGTTTTACAGCCTGACCCAACTTTTTTATATATTTTTTTTATTTTATAGCCTATAGCTATTCCGCTTCGACGATGACATTTTATATTACGGTAATATGATGCCAAGCGTTCTGCAAAGAGGCCGATTTCGCCAGAAACACTAGGTAATCGAAAACGAACTGTAATTAATTGTCGAATTAACATTCTTTTTGGGTTAAGTAATTAAATTCAAAGCCAAAACTGAAATGTTGATAGTTATCTTGAGACGTGACAAGTTGCCAGCTTTTAAATTAATTGCTTTAAAAGCAAAGTAAGTACTTATGTAAAATATTAGCTTGAAACTCGAACAACCCGACCTTTAAATAAACAATGATGGTCGGGTTCCACGAGGCTAGTTTTAACAGACTTCAAAAAAAGGAGGAGGTTCTCATTTCGCTTGTATGTATGTATGTTTGTTACCTCAGAACTCCGTTATTTATGAAACGATTGGACAATCCTGGTACCTATATTTATAGGGTGGTTCCATATAAATTTGGTCAAGTTCTAACGTATTTTGAGTTTGCAAACCCAACACTAGGGTTAGCCAAAAGGAGGGAGGGGAGGGTTAAGGTTAGCGCTAGGGTTAGGGGGTTGGTTCGGGGGAAGGGGGGGATTGGGGGTTGGGTTAGCTTCAATCGTATTTTTTTCCACTTTGTGTTTATTGATGATGTTATAATAACTTCCTGTCACTGACTTAGCAAGTGAAGGTATACGAATTAGTGTGGGGTAGGGTCAGACGCCATCAGGTCAAGCTACCCGAAACTGTCAAATTTTCCCAATGAACCTTGAACCTTAATGCTTTAGCGATAAAGTTGAAAATCTATTATGGACATTTGACAGATTGTAGTATCTTGATGTGTTGGCGTGTGTACCACAATTTAAAAAGTGTTAAATTAAAACTTTATTACTAAAGACTTCCAAAGAAAACACTACAAAGTATAATTATAGTAATATCGTTTTTAGAGTTCCGTAGCGAAATGGCAAAAAACGGAATCCTTTAGGGATTCGTCATGTCTGTCTGTCTGTCTGTCCGTCCGTATGTTACAGCCACTTTTTTCCGAAATACCTACCTACTATATAGGTACCTACTATTGAAACTTGTAACTAAAGCAATATTTTTTCTAAACTGAAGTTTGCGCGAGAGACACTTCCAAAGTGGTAAAATGTGTCCCCCCCCCCCCCTGTAACTTCTAAACTAAGAGAATGATAAAACTAAAAAAAATATATGATGTAAGTACATTACCATGTAAAATTCCACCGAAAATTGGTTTGTTGAACGAGATCTAGTAAGTAGTTTTTTTTAATACGTCATAAGTCATAAATCGTAAATTGTAATTGTACCGAACCCTCGGTGCGCAAGTCCGACTCGCACTTGGCCGGTTTTTTTTAAGCTAGGGAGCAAGGTAGTTACTCTAGCCTCGTGTATACAGAACTGTCCCCATTTTTAGGCTAGTAAGCTAGCATAGTCAGTGAGGAAACCGGCAAGTCCTAGAACCAAAAATTCGACGACATGTTGACATAGCTACCGACCCGCACTGGGCCCGCGTAGTGGACTTCGGACCACTCTCGCAGAGAGGAGGCCTGTGTCCCAGCAGTGGGAACATTATAGGCTGATTATGTATATTACTAGCTTGCTATACTAGCCCCGTGTAACCCGGGCACAAGTAGAAAGCAAATTGACGACAAACAAACTTTCAAATCGTCTTTTTCAACCAAGCATAGATAAGTTGCTATAGCCGAAAGGTTAGTTAGGTCTTAACGGGCAATCGAAAGGTCGCGGATACAAATCGCGGAACTAGTAATGGCGGATGTGAAGGGATTCTAACGGCAAAATAAACTAAATGTATTAGGTCTGTACTTATTTTAACTTTTAAACTATTGAATTTAAAGTAACTTTTATGCATAAAGGTTTTAGTCAGAGTTTCGACACTAGATTTACCTATTTATAAACTAGCTGCGCCCCGCGGTTTCACCCGCATAAGTTTCGATCCCGTGAGAATATCGGGATAAAAAGTATCCTATATGTTAATCCTGGTTATAACCCATCTGTATGCCAAATTTCATCCAAATCCGTTCAGTAGTTTTTGCATGAAAGAGTAACAAACATCCATCCATACAAACTTTTACGTTTATAATATTACTAGCTGCGCCCCGCAGTTTCTCCCGCATAAGTTTCAATCCAGTTGGAATATCGGGATAAACAGTATCATTTATGTTAATCCTGGTTATAAACCATCTGTGTGCCAAATTTCATCCAAATCCGCTCAGTAGTTTTTGCGTGAAAGAGTAACAAATATCCATCCTTCCATCTATACAAACTTTCACGTTTATAATATTAGTAAGACTTGTTTAATGGACAAATAACCGAACCGATGGATGAATAAACGAATATTCTTTCTTCTTTCTACAGACTCTAAACGCCCCCAGCCAGGCGTAATAACAATAATTTGTCTATTATGTCTCGTTCAGTGTTCTTTAACCGTTTAGCCATTTTACATTTTCATGTAAAACATCTCTTAACTTCAAGCAAGGTTTATGAATAAATCCTTAAGTACATACTATCGCCAAAACCTATATATATCTGCCCACCGTAAGGACTATTCCTGCTTGCAGCGCATATTATTAGTCGACCTAAAAAGGATCCTCTTTTGTTTTACTTACGGACGCAGCTGTGGTCATCATGTTTTGCACGGGATTTTGTTTTCAAAATTTTCAGATACATAGGCGCCCCTAAGCTTTAATACCTTTGCCAAAAAAATACAACCGAGTTCCAAAAAAAAAAAAAAACACTGCTATGTGAAAAATTACTTTAATTTCGGAAGTCAGTGTCGTTGGTTCCGCATTTACGTTTTTTGACATAAGCGACAGCAGGAATCGCGGTTGATTTGCTGGCATTTAATTTATTGAAGAGTTCCGTTCTCTCTCCCCGAAACTCATCATCAGATCTTTATGAAATTTAAATGGACCATTTCGGAATAAACCACAAACGAACAAAACGAAAAAAAATTACAAATCCGTCTGTATATGACGGAGTTATGCCCAAACAAAAAAATATAAACATTCGAATTGAGAATCTCCTCCATTTTTTGAAATCGGTTAAAAAGACGAAACAATACAAATCTTCCATGAACGAGAACTGACAGATGAGTTGAACTTTATGTAGATCTTGCGGAGTCAAAATTCCCCTCGCGTTCTATATCCAAAATGTCATATGAGCATAGACACACGAAACTCGCCCTAGACATTTTAATATCCTATTCCTTGGCACCGGTTTTTGAGAGGGAGGCGAAATGGGGAGAGGTGGCTGTAAAATTTTTTATATCTTTGCGTCTGCGTGGATCAAGAAAAAAAAAAATCGAATCGATAGCCGACGGCATGACGTACAGTTTTATAGACATTATTTTTTTTATATTAGATGATTATGCTTTTTAAAAATTGTACGGTGCAAACTCGTTAAGACTTCGGGTAGGGCGCACAGTATTGGGCGCGTCAGTGTTAGACAGATACCTACATAGATGAACTATTTATCCTTGTTGTTGTGTTAAAACTGTTTAGTGCACACAAGAGAAGCACAACACACAAAAGCACAATTCAGTGATGACAATATTACATGAATATACAAAAACAAGGTGCCAACAAACAACCAATAAAAAATGAAAACATCATCATCTGCCCAGCCTTTTCCCAAATCGCCAAAGCAAGCTGCTTTCAGACTACGCTATAATATAATAGCATATAGTATAATATAGCTCAGAGCACAACAATATCGCGCACCATACATTGTTATGGACACGTTCACACTGTACTGTACTATATATTAGTGGCTTACTATTAAAAATTAATACTAGGTCCTTCTTTGATATACTTTAAGGCACTATAGTATAGCGTAGTCTGAAAGCAGCACTCTAATAGCGTAACACACAATCAATCTCAATCTGAATCATTTTGAAGAATATTACTAATCCATTGCTTCATATGTTCAAAAAATGTGTCATGTGTGTTTGCTCAACAACGTAAATAACGCAATGAATGTTGTTGAACTGTCAAAATGAAACCGATTCCGATTGATCGTGTGTTACGCAATTAGGGTGCAGCTTCAAGGTTCAAGATTGATTGGGAAAATTTGACAGTTTCGCTCCCTTGATGTGCTGGCGTCTTCACCTTACATTATTGTTACTTTACTTAAAGCAACGTTTATTAATAAAAGGGGTGTGTGTTTTACTTACCGGGGTACAAAGCTTCAAACCTGGAACCTACAACTCGCAATTCCGCGGGCCATTTCCACCACTGAGCTCTCACTTCCTATCCTTCAAATAATCAGCAGTGTGATTATGTAACTAGGTGAAGTGAGCGTGGAGTGAGCAGCTGTGCGATTCTGTAACCATCTCACCGTGAAAACTTAGGTGAAGTGAGCGTGGAGTGAGCTGTCATTCCAACTATTGCTAGGGATTGACACTATTGAAAGCTCACTCTAAGCTCACTTCACTTAACTTTTCGCGGCGATATTTTTACAGAATCGATCGGCTGTAATTCCAACTAATGCTAGAGATTGACACTATTGACAGCTCACTCTAAGCTCACTTCACCTAACTTTTCAGGGTAAGATTTTTACAGAATCGGTCGGCTGTTCTTTTATCAGATTCGCCAACGAACAGCTGGCCAATTGCCGTAATTAGAAACGTTCAAAATCAAGTCGCAACCTCGTCTCGGCGAGAATCAATGTTAGAAACTAGTCAAAAACGTAGGGAAATTAGAGGTAGGTACATTTAACAGATTTATAATGAGATTAGATCGCGAAGGTTCATTAAACTAAGGGGAATTGTCGCTCTGATATCTGGGTAAAGTTTTAACAAGTAGGTACAGTCACGAGCAAAAGTATGTATACACTCGGCTGTATTCAAAAGCGATTTACTCCTTTATTTTGGAATGAAATTTCATGTTATTACAAACATAGCATTTTCGAACCAATAGGTTTATGTAATGTATCGTATTTTAACATTGCATTCGTTATTTCATGAAAAAATCGCATTTGAAAGTGGCCATGTGTTGACATATTGGTGGTCGTGACTGTACACTGTCCAATGACTCCAAAGTAACTCATACACAATTTCTCATTCAAGTCTAATTATTTTAAACTTACGACAAACATACACTACATATACATAAATTACACATACCTACATACATTACACATCCCTAAACATTCACTCACCCTCACACACTTACATACGTTGTCCTCTCTATTTTCTGTATAATTTTTACTGTTTTATATTTTTATTTCAATTCTCTGTGACAATGAAATTGCACTAATACCCCTGCTGTCCCTCGTGGGAACCTGTGTACCTTTGTGAAATAACTTTTGTTCGAACACTGCTACTCATAACACACAAGTTAGATCTTACTTTGAGTACCAGAGTTCAAAATACGCCAGCTTTTTAAATGTTCTGGTAACAGTTCTTAGCGTATCATAGTTACTTGTGTTATTGTTCACTTTTTTCCGAAATAAAGAATTTTATTATTATTATTAAAGGTACTTTGTACCAAACTCATAATATGTCCATGACTCTAGTAAGAGTCATAATACAAAAGTAAATTTGATATTTTTTATTTGACTCGACGTATGAATAAGAGGAAAATATAAAGATTCTCATGGACGTGTGGGTTAACAAGGCTACCGAAAATTTAAAAGAGCCGCCGTGGACGTACGAATACATTTTATAACTTTGTACTGGGACAGGCAACGTGTTTTATTTTTATTTTATTTTATTAGATAGGAACAACAAACAGCTCTACATTATGCAATATTATAAACAGAAAAACAAATGTAACCCACAGCGCTGTTCACGGATTACCCTTAATAAATTAAACCTTAATCACTAGGAGGTGAACTGTTCATGCATGACAGTTACGCCAATATTATAAAAAAACAATACAAGAAAAAAAAAAAAAACAGTATTTTTAAAGCTACAAACAATTAGTCTAAGAGTTCAAGCGTCTCATACAAAAGGCTACGAAACCTATTCAAAGAGCATGTAAATATATCTATATGTTCAAATGTGTTAACTGCTATGGTTTCGTGGTCGCAAACGCGATTACTGAGCGTGGGGTCCAGGGTTCGATTCCCGGGTCGGGCCAAATTTTACTGAGTTTTTCCACTGGAAATTTCATATTAACAGCCCCGAGGGTGGAAGTTGGTGGTGTGGTACACCCCAGTGCCTCGGAAAGGACGTTAAGCCATTGGTCCTGCTCCTGATCTCACTCTGCACCCTAATAGGGTAGTTTCCTGGGTAAACAAATAATAATTATATTTAGTCCGTCAGTTAGATTATCGAAAAATAATGGACACGTATTTTTTCTTTTGTTATATCATATTTTTTAGTCAGATAGGAAACGCCGAACTTATAGTTTAAACCAGCTATACTCTAAGTGTGTTCCGCGGAACCCTAGGGTTCCGCGATACCTCTGTAGGGGTTCCTCAAGAATTTAGAAAAAAAATCAAAACACCTCTCTCTGGTCGAACGTTTTGACACCGCGGCCGCGCGTATGTATATTTATTTATTTATTTGTATTTGTATAAACATGTGTTACAATAACTGGTACAATATCTCATAACTTTGGTATCAACATGTATACTTGTAGGTATACTTGTGAGCGCGCAGTCCCTTTGATAAAAGCCGCCTCTGTATTAGACGCTATAGTTGTCAACAAGCGACTTTCGACTCTAACTTAAAAAAATAAAGTCGAGATTGTTTACAACGTAATTTTTATATTTCTCTTTTTATTTTTGCTTTTTGTTTATCAAAGGCGCCGACTCGAGTATTTTCGAGAATATTCGAGATCGAGTCTAGGACTAAGTATAAAAGCGGCGATCGCGTGTCGCGCCTCGTCAGTCAGTTGACAATTAGCGTTCGGAGCGATAAGTTCCTGCCTACCTACTTATAAGCTTGCTAGCGAGAAACTAGTGTTCATTGTTCTACTGCCTGCTGTATTCGTTGTCTCAGTTTTATACATTTCTTCATTGTACTAAACTTAGTCTCTTATACGCAGTAACGATTGTGCATTATTTAGACCCCACTATCCTGACGTGTAACATTATAAATAAAGAAGAATGGAACGTTGGCTTAAAGGTGTTAAACGTGTTGCAACAACATCTTCTAATGACGCTGAATGTTCAAAAGCAGTACGCACGGAGAATATAGCAATCACCGATCCAGACGATGATGCTGCGACGTCAAGCTCGACGGTTTCAAAGACGAAAAAAAGGAAGTATGATGAATCATATATCAGTTTCGGATTTGTTGATTCCAACGGCTCACCTCTCTGCATGCTATGTAGTAAACTGCTTCCTAATAGTTCCATGGCACCTGCCAAATTGCGCCGACATTTAGAAACTGTGCACCCCGAGTCTAAAGACAAGAATAAAGAATTTTTTGTTCGTAAAAAAGATCAGTTATTGGAAAGTCAAAAAAATATGATGCATGTAACACAAACTATCAACGAAAAGGCCACGGAGGCATCATATTTAGTTAGCTATCGCATTGCACAAGCAGGTGAAGCGCACACTATCGCTGAGAATTTAATAAAGCCATGTGTATTAGACATAACAAAATGTATGCTCGATGAAAAATCTGCAAAGCATCTTTCTACTGTGCCGCTATCAAACGATACTGTTTCACGGCGAATCCATGATCTGGCAAGCTACGTCAAACAAGAACTAGTTACACGTCTACAAAAAACACGATTCGCCTTGCAAATGGACGAGTCAACTGATGTCGCTGGTTTGGCTATCTTGCTGGTTATCGTGAGATATCCATATGAAAGTTCTTTTAAAGAAGACATGCTTATGTGTTCACCGCTGCTCACAAACACTACCGGGGAAGAAATTTTTAATAAAATAAATATATTTTTTGAAGAAAATAATATCAGTTGGAACAATTGCATTGACATTTGTACAGATGGGGCCAAGGCGATGACAGGTAAAACAGCAGGAGCAGTGTCACGAATAAAAAATAAAGCGCCTAATTGTAGTTCCAGCCATTGTATTCTGCATAGACAAGCACTTGCGATGAAGCAAATGCCGTCAAATCTAAAATTAGTTATGGATGAAGCGGTAAAAATAATTAATTTTATCAAATCACGACCACTACAATCCCGATTGTTCTCATTATTGTGTGAAGATTATGGCAGCAAACATAAAACACTGCTGCTCCATACAGAAGTGCGATGGCTGTCTCGAGGTAAAACTTTAACAAGGCTATTTGAACTTAGAGCCGAGTTACAAATGTTTCTTTCAGCAGATACTTCTTTTAATTTGAAGGACCGTTTGTATGATAAAACTTGGTTGTTCCGATTGTCTTTTATGGCGGATATCTTTCAAAAACTGAACGAATTGAATTTATCATTGCAAGGTAAACAGACAACAGTGTTTCAGGCCTATAACAAAATAACTGCCTTCAAAAGAAAATTAGATTTTTGGATTATTTGCGTTGGTAAGAAAGAAATAGAAAGCTTTACGTCACTCAGTGAGTTTGTTAGCGATAACGACTCAGAAATGTTTCAAAATGATGTGTTTGGAGAATTGGTCCAATATCTCAGATCGATGCGCGCATCTTTTGAAAAGTATTTTCCCGAAGAACAGAATACAAAAATGAAACTGAATTCATGGATTCATAATCCTTTTTTATCTAACTTGGAAAAGCCCGAAAGTATGTCAAACGAGATATATGAATCTCTTTTAGAAATGTCATCAGACACAAGTATGGAGTCACTGTTCAAAACGACGCCTCTCAACGATTTTTGGTGCAGAATCCGTGATGAATATCCAATGCTTGGCAAAATGGCTCTGAATATTCTTCTCCCGTTCCCAACAACATATTTGTGCGAAACAGGATTCTCAACCTATGCAGCCACGAAAACAAAATATCGCAATAGACTGGACGCCGAACCTGATATGAGACTTCAACTGTCTTCTATCAAACCTGATATCAACCAATTGATGAAAAATAAAAAACAGTTTCATACCTCCCATTAGTTAGATTTTTTTCTTTTTTAATATCTTCTATTATTGTACTTGCCATGTGGTAAAGTAAGTAATAATTAGTAACTGTTACATTGTAATTTTATTATGCTTATTAATAAAGAATACACTTTTAAAAACTATTGTTTTATTGTAGGGTTCCATCAAGTATTTTGCTTCCCAAAAGGGTTCCGTCACCAAAAAAGTTTGAGAACCACTGGTTTAAACTATATCTAAAGAGCCATTTCGGCGTTTCCTATCTGACTAGTCTGAGAAGAAAGGCCGAAACAAACTCAGAGGTCACAGTCTCTTTTAAAGTCCAGACATAATCTTGGTCGATCTTGTGAAGACCATGTAGTTGCTCATGGGGGAGCCACGAGCAACTACTATTAAAATATTTTGCCTTTGCGATCTCAAGTAGTTTTTTTTAATAACTTTGTAATATACAATGAAATCCTGTCTGTTAAATGCACAGTCATGGTGACTTCAAAAGATAAACTGTTGGATCTGATAAGAATTTTAGAAAAAACACCTTTTATTGTGTTTTTTTGCAGACTCTTTCTAGGGTTCCGTTCCTATTTGTGTCCATATAAATCGACAAAATATATGGAACAGCTGACTTTTTTACTATGAAGGGTGGCTTTGGGACCTTGACGCCCAGCCTTTACCATGGATTCATTCATGATTCATGGGTTTAACCCGGTTCTTTAGGTAAACACCCGATCATCATCTGCCTAGCCTTTTTCCCAACTATGTTGGGTTCGGCTTCCAGTCTAACCGGATGCAGCTGAGTACCAGTATCATCAAAGATCCACTAATGACAGCCGGGGCCACCGGCTTAACGTGCTTTCCGAGGCACGGAGGGGTCTTGGAATGTGAAAATGGTCACCCATCCACGGATCAACCGCGGCAAGCATAGCTTAACCTGATCGATCGACCCGTGCGGCTGTTATTACTTAGCCACAAGCCCCTCCGGGTCGGATGTTCATCGGGCGTTAGGTAAACACCCGATGCACACCCGTAAACACCCAGAAAATTGGGTGTTTACAAGGTGTTTACCAAACACCCAGGTGGATTGCCCATCTGTATCGCCAGCACATCAAGCTACTACAATCTGTCAAACTTCTTTAATACATTTTCAACTTTATCGCTAAAGCATTATTAGGTTCAAGGTTGATTGGGAAAATTTGACAGTTTCGGGTAGCTTAATGTGCTGGCGTCTGTAGGTACTTACATGAATCCGAAACCACTACCTTGAAATTGTTCGTCTGTAATTTTCTATAGTCAGTCGTTTCATACATTTTGACCGCGTAGCTTTAGCACTTTTGAATGAAATTAGCCATTAAATAACCTTTCAAATCATACAAACCGCACCCTAACTGCGTAACACACATCAATCTCAATCTGAATCATTTTGAAGGATATTGCTAATCCATTGCTTCATATGTTCAAAAAATGTGTCATGATTTTGTCTGCTCAACAACGTAAATAACGCAATGAATGTTGTTGAACTGTCAAAATGAAACCGATTCCGATTGATCGTGTGTTACGCAATTAGGGTGCTGCCGATCGATTCTGTAAAAATCTCACCGTGAAGGTGAAGTGAGCTCAGAGTGTACTGTCAATAGTGTCAATCCCTAACATTAGTTGGAATGACAGCTCACTCCACGCTCACTTCACCTTAGTTTTCACGGTGAGATGGTTACAGAATCGCACGGCTGTTCTGTCTTCCAAAAAACCCTGTGTTTCAAAATGATGTATTTTTAGATTTTATCGCTTTTTATGTTGTTTTAATCATCGTGTTACGCGTAAAAACTTAAATGAATATTTAATTTTATATCTTTAAGCTGTGATGCGCACAACTTATTAGTAAAAAATCGGTAATTAAATGCACTGATAATCAATCTGCATAATTATTCTTTTCCCAATCATTGTGTGGTCTGCTTCTAGTGTAAGATGCAGCTGAATATCAAAGAGGCAATTCTTGAATTGAACAGTCTGATCTCAGTCTCAATCTGTCAAAAATACGTCTAATTTCCCTACATTTTGACAAGATTTTGACATTTGTTTGTCGCCGAGATGAGACTGCGACTAGATTTTGAACGTTTTAAATTACGAGAATTGGCCTTCTGTTATATTGGACATAGAGCGACTGTCTATCTGACGTCCACTACCCAGTTACTGGGTAACACGATTCGATACCCGTTGGTAAGACTGGTTGTCACACTTTCGGGCTTCTGACAACCCGTAACGCGACTGTCAAAGATCCATGTGTTGCAGCCGGGAGCAACGGTCAACAAGTCTCGATATGTAATAGTCACCCATCCACGAACCCACCGCGGCAAGCATAGCTTAACTAAATGCACTCTCAATCTGTCAAAATACTTTTGCCTCCAAAAAAATGACTCCGACCGTGGGAGACTTCCATACATACGTAATCAGCCCATAATGTTCCCACTGTTGGGACAAGAGAGAGTGGGCTGTAATCTACCACGCGGGCCCAGTGACCGTGGGAGATTAACATTTTCTTATTCTCAAAACCATGTTTAAATAAATTAAAATACACTTAGTAAATGACAAATGTTCGAATTATTTAAACAAGCATGGCTTACAACTTATAGTTTAAACTATATCTAAAGAGCCATTTCGGCGTTTCCTATCTGACTAGTCTGAGAAGAAAGGCCGAAACAAACTCAGAGGTCACAGTCTCTTTTAAAGTCCAGACATAATCTTGGTCGATCTTGTGAAGACCATGTAGTTGCTCATGGGGGAGCCACGAGCAACTACTATTAAAATATTTTGCCTTTGCGATCTCAAGTAGTTTTTTTTAATAACTTTGTAATATACAATGAAATCCTGTCTGTTAAATGCACAGTCATGGTGACTTCAAAAGATAAACTGTTGGATCTGATAAGAATTTTAGAAAAAACACCTTTTATTGTGTTTTTTTGCAGACTCTTTCTAGGGTTCCGTTCCTATTTGTGTCCATATAAATCGACAAAATATATGGAACAGCTGACTTTTTTACTATGAAGGGTGGCTTTGGGACCTTGACGCCCAGCCTTTACCATGGATTCATTCATGATTCACGGGTTTAACCCGGTTCTTTAGGTAAACACCCGATCATCATCTGCCTAGCCTTTTTGCCAACTATGTTGGGTTCGGCTTCCAGTCTAACCGGATGCAGCTGAGACTGGTACAGCTGCATCCGTTTTACATGAAGCGACTGCCTATCTGACCTCCACAACCCAGTTACTGGGTAATACGATACCCCTTGGTAAGAGTGGTTGTCAGACTTTCGGGTTACTGACGACCCGTAACGGCTTAACGTGCTTTCCGAGGCACGGAGGGGTCTTGGTGTGTGAAAATGGTCACCCATCCACGGATCAACCGCGGCAAGCATAGCTTAACCTGATCGATCGACCCGTGCGGCTGTTATTACTTAGCCACAAGCCCCTCCGGGTCGGGTGTTCATCGGGCGTTAGGTAAACACCCGATGCACACCCGTAAACACCCCTAAAATTGGGTGTTTACAAGGTGTTTACCAAACACCCAGGTGGATTGCCCATCTGTATCGCCAGCACATCAAGCTACTACAATCTGTCAAACTTCTTTAATACATTTTCAACTTTATCGCTAAAGCATTAGGTTCAAGGTTGATTGGGAAAATTTGACAGTTTCGGGTAGCTTAATGTGCTGGCGTCTTGTAGGTACTTACATGAATCCGAAACCACTACCTTGAAATTGTTCGTCTGTAATTTTCTATAGTCAGTCGTTTCATACATTTTGCCCGCGTAGCTTTAGCACTTTTGAATGAAATTAGCCATTAAATAACCTTTCAAATCATACAAACCGCACCCTAATTGCGTAACACACAATCAATCTCAATCTGAATCATTTTGAAGGATATTGCTAATCCATTGCTTCATATGTTCAAAAAATGTGTCATGTGTGTCTGCTCAACAACGTAAATAACGCAATGAATGTTGTTGAACTGTCAAAATGAAACCGATTCCGATTGATCGTGTGTTACGCAATTAGGGTGCTGCCGATCGATTCTGTAAAAATCTCACCGTGAAGGTGAAGTGAGCTTAGAGTGTACTGTCAATAGTGTCAATCCCTAACATTAGTTGGAATGACAGCTCACTCCACGCTCACTTCACCTTAGTTTTCACGGTGAGATGGTTACAGAATCGCACGGCTGGTCTGTCTTCCAAAAAACACTGTGTTTCAAAATGATGTATTTTTAGATTTTATCGCTTTTTTATGTTGTTTTAATCATCGTGTTACGCGTAAAAACTTAAATGAATATTAATTAATTTTATATCTTTAAGCTGTGATGCGCACAACTTATTAGTAAAAAATCGGTAATTAAATGCACTGATAATCAATCTGCATAATTATTCTTTTCCCAATCATTATGTGGTCTGCTTCTAGTCTAAACGGATGCAGCTGAATCTCAGAGAGGCAATTCTTGAATGTTCACAGTCTGATCTCAGTCTCAATCTGTCAAAAATACGTCTAATTTCCCTACATTTTGACAAGATTTTGACATTTGTTTGTCGCCGAGATGAGACTGCGACTAGATTTTGAACGTTTTAAATTACGAGAATTGGCCTTCTGTTATTATATTGTACATAGAGCGACTGTCTATCTGACGTCCACTACCCAGTTACTGGGTAACACGATTCAATACCCGTTGGTAAGACTGGTTGTCACACTTTCGGGCTTCTGACAACCCGTAACGCGACTGTCAAAGATCCATGTGTTGCAGCCGGGAGCAACGGTCAACAAGTCTCGATATGTAATAGTCACCCATCCACGAACCCACCGCGGCAAGCATAGCTTAACTAAATGCACTCTCAATCTGTCAAAATACTTTTGCCTCCAAAAAATGACTCCGACCGTGGGAGACTTCCATACATACGTAATCAGCCCATAATGTTCCCACTGCTGGGACACAGGCCTCCTCTCTACAAGAGAGAGTGGGCTGTAATCTACCACGCGGGCCCAGTGACCGTGGGAGATTAACATTTTCTTATTCTCAAAACCATGTTTAAATAAATTAAAATACACTAAGTAAATGACAAATGTTCGAATTATTTAAACAAGCATGGCTTACAATATTAAAAATAGATTTTTACCATGTATGCTTTGCAAAGATTAGCGCTGTAAACATCGTTCGGGTGTGTTCGGCAGCGCTCGTTAATTTCCGTTATTTTCGGGCCATAGAGATGGCGGGTTGTTATTTTTATTTTTTAGATTAAGTAATACTCGTAGACATATATGTATTTAGTTTTAAACAAGATATTTACACACGATAATTACCTACGCGAAGTTTCTTCAGGAAACAATCAACAATTTTATTTTCCTAAGAACATTAGAAAAAACGTTACTCTGTCATTCTCTATCAAACGTTAATCAACCTTTTCTATCTGCGAGGTGATTACGTAACACACTAAACAGTAGTAACAGTTTTCATTTTGACAGTTGAACAACATACATTGCGTAATTTACGATGTTGAGCACTCACATTTATCGAACATATGAAGCAATGGATTAGCAATATCCTTCAAAATGATTCAGATTGTGTTACACAAGTTGGGGCCATATCCACCACTGAGCTCTCGCTTCCTAGACAGTAAGCAAATAAAAAATGTGCAAAAATCAATTTTTTCGTACTTACATAATTTATGAAGCAATGGTTTATGAATATCCTTCAAAATGATTCAGATTGTGATTGATCGTGTGTTACACAATTAGGGAGCTGCTGAAATGGTCGCTTTCAACATGTTTCGTGAATTCGCTTCGACAATTGCCTTGTAGCGTGCCTCGGAAAGCACAAGCTGTTGGTCCCAGGTCGTCATGAAAGTCTGACAACCAGTCTTACCAAGGGGTATCGTATTACCCAGTAACTGGGTTGTGGAGGACAGATAGGCCGTTGCTCCATGTTCTTTGTATTTTTTTTTTATTTACATTTTTATGTATTAGGCGTAAGTTGATTTTTCATTTCATTTTTTCAAAAATGTATATATGTAGTTTATCAGCCATCTTGTTACCATAACACAAGCATTAGGTTGCTTAGCTTGGGACAAATGGTGCTGTGTGAAATGTCCAGGGATATTATTATTATTATTATTATTATTATTATTATTATTTGGTGTGTATTTGCTAACCACTGTTGCATTGGTGTCATCCTGTAAAGAGAGTGTGTGTAAGTTTTAATAAATAAAAAAAGTTTTTATAAATAAATAAAAATAAATGTAAAATACTGGTATTCAGCTGCATCCGGTTAGATTGGAAGCCGACCCCAACATAGTTGGGAAAAGGCTAGGCAGATGATAATGATCGCCTTAAAGACAGCCCGCCCTTTTCATTTCCCGCGCACTTCATGGCCACAGGCCCAACGCGCGTAATAGCAGAACTATTTACGGACAGCGCCCTTTGCTTAGCGAATCTCATCTCTAAACCTTTGCCATAAGGGCCATTTTTCCCAGTTGGCATGCCCTTGGTACCACGATATATATTTTTTCTTTTGCCTTGACTTGACATGTTGAGGCGAGCAGCCATTTTGTTATGTTTTTTTTTATAATGTAAGTTTTAGATTAAAAATACGAAAGATTTTACGATTACTTTTTTACTTATTTTCTCGTATCGGTCGGACAACGGTGTCGTTTTACCCAGTAAATGGGTTGTGGAGGACAGATAGGCAGTTGCTCCATGTAAAATATTGGTATTCAGCTGCATCTGGTTACATTGGAAGCCGACCCCAACATAGTTTAAAAGGTTAAAAGTGAAATTATAGAAAGTTGTCAATCAGTGTCATAGAAAACACAAAAAAAACATCAATCTTACCAAAATTTTTCATTCAGTCATTAATACTAACTTTTTGTTGAAAGAATGATTTGATGATGTGATGATCAATCTGCCTAGCAAATCAAAATCAAACGTCATTTATTCAAACTAGGCTGAGAATCAGCACTTTTCGAACGTCAAAATTACATAAGACAGTCCCCCAAAACGCCCACACTTCAGTGCTTTCGCTGAGACGAAGAAGTGGCGCAACAAACTCCCCAACCAAGCGAACCTCCTCCTTTTTAACACGCTTTTATTAGGTCGACATGTATGTAACTATGTAATGGAATCTAAGGTAACTAATTTAACCATCTTCCAAGGGTCGTAGCGTAATGAAAATTGGCAGCTGTATGTAGTTCTGATGACAATACAATAATATGGTACTGTCGAACTGATCTGATGATGGAGCCGAAAGATATGAACTGGAACTTCACGATGGAAAATCGTATCATAGCTGTTTTGGATTTCTTAGAAAAGTCTTGTAATGAACTTTGACCACGATTAGGTTTCAAAATAAAATTTTTATTTTTATTTTGAAGTCAGTTAAAAACAAATGTTTATTTATGTGTAAAGTTTTTTGTGTAATATTCCGGAAAAACACGCGTAGGAGACACGACATAATTTATACCGTATAAAATTAATTGTACATAATATGAATAACTAACTGTTCTATTTTGTAGGCCATATAAATATTTATTCCATGTAGGATGGAAAATAAAAATCGAGACCCAAAGTCAATCTACCTAGACTTTACTCAACTATGTTAAGGTTGGCTTCCAGTCTAACCGGATGCAGCTACCAGTACAAATACCAGTATTTTACATGGAGCGACTGCCTATCTGACCCCCATAACCCAGTTACTGGGTAAAAGGATACCCCTTGATAAGACTAGTTGTTAGATTATTGGGCTATGGGCTTCTTTTCGGAATTAACGGCTAAGGCTGCTTTTCAACCAGAGATGTTCTATGCAGCTATGCTGCGAGGATGTGAAAGTTAAGCTACGAAACTGTGCGACCGTTTCCACTAATGCTAAGAAAGAAAAAGTATATATTGCGACTCGTACAGGATCATAAACAGATAAAAATAAAACAAATTATATAAAAAAGTAACAAAAGGAAAAATGAAACAGAACGTCCTATACGAGGCCAAAAGGCTCCTACCTCAGCATGATGCTTCGACATTTAAAAAATAAATGCCGCAGCGCTGGTATTCTGATAGGGCCCGCTGTGATGTCACGGGCAATCACAGTAATAAATAAACAATAAAATAGATTAATAGATATAATGATGTAAGCTAAGCTGTGTAGCGGGGCGAGTAAGATGTGCTATGAAGATGCGCCGCCGCGAGGTAGCTGTGCGAGAAAGATGCTCAACTCGAGCAATACGATGCATCGATAGTAGGGAAAGCATGGGGAGTACTCTGCTCTGCACATAGCTACACCAATCGCGCATCCATGGCTCCCATCCATAGCACGCATCCTTCCATATAAAGAACATAGCTTGTTGAGCCCGTTTCCACCAGTGCTATGCTATGTGGACCAATGAATATGATTGGTGGATAGCAAACGCATCCATAGCAACGTAGCATAGCACATCTCTGGTGGAAAAACAGCCTTAACGTGCTTTCCGAAGCACGGAGAGGTGTCGACATGTAAGAAAAGGAAGGTCACCCGTCCACGAACCGACTGCGGCCACCTTCGACCGAGCCGTGCGGCTGTATTTACCCACGAATCATGGTGCACTACATGCCGTAGTGAAATGTCTGCCAGCCGATCGATTCTGTAAAAATCTCACCGTGAAAATTTAGGTGAAGTGAGCTTAGAGTGAGCTGTCAATAGTGTCAAGTCAATGCCTAGTATTAGTTGGAATGACAGCTCACTCCACGCTCACTTCACCTTAGTTTTTACGGTGAGATGGTTGCAGTTAGCATTTTAGCACGAGTCCTGGGGTAGAGGTAGAGACCGCGTACCGGCAAGCGTAGTCTGGGACGCCCCCCAGCTAGATGAACCGACGACCTAAAGAACCTGGCTGGCACAGACTGGATTCAGAAGGCGGACAACAGGGTGTTGTGGCGCAGCCTGGGAGAGGCCTATGTCCTGGGCCCCAATTCTGTATGGTGGTGGTTCCCCGCGTAATCTTACCACGTGCAAACCACGTACGGTTGTCAAGCGTGGTATTTTGACAGTTCAAACCGCGCCAACTTCACGTGCGTTCATTTTGCGCGGGTTCGTTCATGTGTCATAGATAATACGCTAGCAGATGTCGTGTTTAGGAGGGAGGAATTGATGTGCTTTCGAAGAAAGGAATCAGTAAGTGGTCATTGTGAATTATGGCCCAGCAGTGGACTGCGATAGGTTAGGGCTTGTGGCTAAGTAATAACAGCCGCACGGGTCGATCGATCAGGTTAAGCTACACTTGCCGCGTTTGGTCCGTGGATGGGTGACCATTTTCACATACCAAGACCCCTCCGTGCCTCGGAAAGCACGTTAAGCCGTTGGTCCCGGCTGTCATTCGTGGATCTTTGACAGTCGTTACGGGTTGTCAGTAGCCCGAAAATCTGACAACCAGTCTTACCAAGGGGTATCGTATTACCCAGTAACTGAGTTGTGGAGGTCAGATAGGCAGTCGCTTCATGTAAAATACTGGTATTCAGCTGCATCCGGTTAGACTGGAAGCCGACCCCAACATAGTTGGGAAAAGGTGAGGCAGATGAGTGGACTGCGATAGGTTGAATTGATTTACAGCAAGGTAAAAGTACGTTGGATTAACCAAAGGGCCAATCGCCGTATTTGAAAACGTTAAAATCAAGTCAAAATCATATCTCGGCGACAATGAATGTTAAAACTTTCCAAAAATGTGGGGAGATTAGGGAGTTTTTGACAGGTTAAGAATATAAGAACTTTCTTAAAATACGGGAATCGTCCCTCTGTTAAGAAACTTTGAGGTGAAAAAATCAGAACTTAGCATGTGTTTTTTAATTTTATTTTTAATCATAATTGATATTATTTCTGGAAAGAGGATTTCATTTGAGTTATTCCTAATTACCGACGACCTTATGAAGGTCGCAGGAACTCGTTGGATGCGAGAAGCACGGCAGAACCAGTCGAAGTGGAGGTGCTTGGGAAAGCTACATATGTCCAGCAGTGGACGTCTTTCGGCTGAAATTATGGTGTTGATGAGTTCCAATTAAAAACTCGAAATATTTTTCACACTTATAGGTGAAAAGATATAGGTATTATAAGGCTCCGATAAAAATTAAAGATCGATTATTGCCCTATGCAAACAAAAAAAAAAAATAGATCAATATTGTTCTTTGACAGTGTATCGTGAAACCGAGTAACTGGGTAGTGGTGGTAGTGGAGGTCAGAAAGGCAGTCGCTCTGAAGTTCTGAAGGCCAATTCTCGTAATTTAAAACGTTCAAAATCTAGTCGCAGTCTCATCTCGGCGACAAACAAAATGTCAAAATGTAGGGAAATTAGAAGTATTTTTGACAGATTGTGAACGAGATCAGACTGTGAACGTTCTTAAAATTACGAGAATTGCAAAACTCAACTCAACTCAACTCAAATCATTTATTTCAATTAAACCATTTACAGGCACTTTTGAATTGTCAAAATTAAATAGTCGGTCAGTTAGTCAGAAAGTTGAAGCTAGTCGCCCATTCCAAAAACGTAGATCTCTATGGAGAAGAACGGACAAGAAACTCCAAGGACACTCTTTTAAATCAAGATATTAATACAAAATCCTGGGTACATTATTCTTATTGCTTCTTTATGTGAGAACAATGTAAAAAAGAAACAATTTAAAATATAACATTAAAAATAAGCCCTGGCAGTTAAGAGAGAGAAGAGACCTGTCTCAACCAACGGCGCCCGTTCACGAACATGACGCGTGGATCAGCACCACCCAGCTCAACCATTTTGTAGGGAACCGAATGATCCAACACACGCGCCCCCATCAGTGAGACATTTAAGTGAGCATGACATATTCTCAACTGCCATGCTCTTTCAAGTCAACATCAAAATATCATAAAAAACGGATCCATGGTTTTAACATTTTAACATTTACAAAATTTAACAAGTGCTTCTAATTTATACAAAACTATAGTTTGCAATTTTCTTAAGAGATAAGAGAAAAAAATATATATATAAAAAGTTATAAGTGTGCCCCTCTGGTATTCAGCTGCATCCGGTTAGAGTGGAATCCGATCCCAACATATTTGACAAAAAGGCTGGTCAGATTGATTTTTAAGTGTAGTTTAAAAGGTGGTTAAAAGTGAAATTATAGAAAGTTGTCAATCAGTCAGTGTCACAGAAAACACAAAAAATACATCAATGTTAACAACATTTTTCATTTTGACATTAATACACAACTTTTTGTTGAAAGATTGTTTAAAAAAAAATCATATTGGTACGTTTTATGATGATGGCAATATTTCAAGTACTTAGTGGATAATATTGATTCATTGAAGAAGAAATAAGAATACAAATACCTTATAAATAATGTAAGAGTTGTCTTTTTGTAGTAAAACTTCTTAGGCGAAGATAACTGGACGAAAATTGAGTGATAATGAGGGGCTTGTGGCTAAGTAAAAACAGCCGCACGGGTCGGTCGATCAGGTTAAGCTACGCTTGGTCCATGGATGGGTGACCATCTTCATATAGGTACCAAGACTTCGGAAAGCACGTCAAGCCGTTGCTCCCGGCTGTCATTCGTGGATCTTTGACAGTCGTTACGGGTCGTCAGTAGCCCGAAAGTCTGACAATCAGTCTTACCAAGGGGTATCGTATTACCCAGTAATTGGGTTGTGGAGGTCAGATAGGCAGTCGCTCAATGTAAAATACTGGTATTCAGCTGCATCCGGTTAGACTGGAAGCCGACCCCAACATAGTTGGGAAAAGGTGAGGCAGATGAATTGAGTGAATTTCGAGGAATGCGTCACGTTCAGGCACATTTCGATATACATGCTGATGACGGGAAGGACGCACTGATTGAAGACCTTAGTCTCCAAACATAGTGGGATAAATGTCGTGTAGCGACAAGTAAAACTAAACTTAAAAAGTCAGGGGTGATGAAATTAAAGAAAGGGAGGTAGAAAACAATTAAAGTTATATTTATAAACAATTAAAAAATGGAGATGGACTGAAGAGTGGTGGGTGTGTAGTATGTGGAGGTGGGGTGTAATGATGGTGATGAGTGATAGGAGGGTTGAGGATGCTGAGGTGGAGCAGTAGCTGGCAACAAATGCGGGTACAGAAGCAGGTCCAGGTGCAGATGCTGATGCGTGCGCGGCACGGGGGGCACCCGTAGGAGGGCCCACGCAGCAAGACAGATCGCAGCACGGCAGCAGAAGGAAGAGGCACGGCGGGGACGCTGTCAGCCCACCAGGTAAGGCGGCCCTCAGATGTTGATGCGTGTGCGGCACGGAGGGCACCCGTAGGAGGGCCCACGCAGCAAGACAGGTCGCAGCACGACAGCAGAAGGAAGAGGCACGGCGGGGACGCTGTCAGCCCACCAGGTAAGGCGGCCCTCAGATGCTGATGCGTGTGCGGCACGGAGGGCACCCGTAGGAGGACCCACGCAGCAAGATAGGTCGCAGCACGGCAGCAGGAGGAAGAGGCACGGCGAGGACGCTGTCAGCCCACCAGGTAAGGCGACGCAGACGACGAGAAGACCTGACGGAGTTTCCCAAATGCTGCCCAAACCAACTGAATCCTTCTGTCGGCTTCGTTCTCAAAGTTGTGTAGCTACCGAGCTACTCGTAGATTATTTGCCCCAGGTAAACTTATTTATAAACATCTCTTAAATTACTTGAAAGTTTGTATGGATGGATGGATGTTTGTTACTCTTTCACGCAAAAACTGTTGAACGGATTAGGATGAAATTTGGCACACAGATGGCCGATTTTATCGCGATATTCCCACGGGATCGAAACTTATGCGGGTGAAACCGCAGGGCGCAGCTATTAGTTTATAAACAAATCTGGTGTCGAAACTCTGACTAAAACCTTTATTCATAAAAGTTACTTTAAATTAAATAGTTTAAAAGTTAAAATACGTAATACATTTAGTTTATTTTGCCGTTAGAATCCCTTCAGATCCGCCATTACTAGTTATTACCAGGCTTAACACATAGGATACTTTTTATCCCGATATTCCTACGGCGTCGAAACTTATGCGGGTGAAACCGCGGGGTGCAGCTAGTCAATCTATAAAATGGAGATTGACGTGGTTTTTATTTCGCAGAATATTTCTTACACGTGCCTACGACCGCATTTCGAAGTGTAAAGATAAAAATGGTAGGTCTTTTAAATTCGCTACGTCATCTCGCGATGAGAACTCTGACCTTTTCGAGAAAATTATTCAAAAAATTACATTAAAAGCTTGCCCCAAATTCTTAAAATGTGATAAGATTTTTTTGGTAACTTGTATTATATTTAATTTCATGTTTGAACTTTGTTTGAACTGTAAGACCGCCTGGGTAATTGCGGAATAGGTATACTTACAGTTATAGTAGAGTTTCATTTTGACAGTTCAACAACATTCATTGCGTTATTTACGTTGTTGAGCAGACATTTTTTTCGAACATATGAAGCAATGGATTAGCAATCATCATCTGCCTAGCCTTTTTTCAGCTATGCTTTTGTCGGCTTCCAGTCTAACCTGATGTAGCTGAATACCAGTATTTAACATGGAGCGATTACCCGGACTACCTGTCTGACCTCCACAACCCAGTTACTGGTTAACAGGATACCCCTTGGTAGGACTGGTTGTCATATTTTTGGGCTTCTGACGACCCGTAACGACTGACAAAGATACGTGGTTTCCGAGGCACGGACGGGTCTCGATAATGTAAGAGACGGTCACCCCTCCATGAACCGACCGCAGCAAGCGTAGCTTACCCAATCGACCCCTGCGGCTGTTACACCTCCACAACCCAGTCACTGGGTAACATGACTGGTTTTCAGCCTTTGAGATCTAACATTGACACCTAACGTCAAAACCGAGGTCAATACCAGGCTCGAGATTAGGTGCTTTTATTTGCTATCTCACGCCCTCTGGCGTCTGGGTCACGGCCAGTTGTCCAGTATTCCTCAATGATTAGGTTTTAATCTAGAACGTTTGTTAACCTTCAGCGCGTGGAAAACTAACTACTCGCGGAAACAAAGTAGACGACGAAAAGAGATAGCTACATTGAAAAAAAAAAAAACTCGTGTAAGGGGTTATCCTTACACGGGTTTTTTTTTTCAGTTCGTTTCATGTAATCAGAATAGAATACAACTGCGGTGTGATTGCATAACACACTATCAGTAGAAATGAGTTTTATTTTGATAGTTCAACAACATTCATTACGCTCTTTTTTTTTGTCGCATGGGTCGATCGATCTTATTAAAAATGTTACATTGCAATAATCGTAATAAGCTGAGCATGGTTGCAAAAATGTCTTACGATGATGCAAGAGTAATTTTTATTCATAAAATGTTGACCACTTTTCTGACATAAAAACTCTTTGCTAAGATTTAAAAAATATCTACCGTTCGTTTTAGACGGAGCATCTTGATAAACCGTGCGTTTTACATTACCATAACGCACAAGTACGAAATGAGCTACAATACGATATTGAAATTGGTGAAATAAGAGACCGACGAGCAAATGTGTTATAAAAATTATAATACGCAGAACATGGTTGCAAAAATGTCTTACGATGTACCTACCACATAATGTCAATTAGAATATAACCATAATTTAAATTAGATAAATTATTTACTATTTATTTAAGGAATTTTAAATAATATACTTATGTATAAGCACTTGAGTGAGATACCTGAGATACAGGTTAATTCCTAGGGGAATCCAAATATTTTTACCTACACCTAGTATTAAGGCCTTATTTTGTAAATATATTTTTATGCAAATCAATTATTTCAATAAATAATTTCAATTTCAATCAGTTTAAGCTACGCTTGCCGTGGTTGGTCCGTGGATGGGTGACCATAAATCATAATACCATGGGTGCTTTCCGAGGCACGGAGGGTCTTGGTATGTGAAGACATACCAAGACCCTCCGTGCCTCGGAAAGCACGTTAAGCCGTTGGTCCCGGCTGTCATTCGTAGATCTTTGGCAGTCGTTACGGGTCGTCAGTAGCCCGAAAGTCTGACAACCAGTCTTACCAAGGGGTATTGTATTATAACTGGGTTGTGGAGGTCAGATAGGCAGTCGCTCCATGTTCAATACTGGTTTCAGCTGCATCCGGTTAGACTGGAAGCCGGCCCCAACATACTTAGGAGAAGGCAGGTAGAATGATGAACGAAGGTTTATCATGTCGTCATCGTCCGTCTCATTTATCAGTTTTATCAGTCCGGTATTTATGTACATATTCGTTACTATTTCTATCTGACACAAATTAATTTTATTTAAGCACGCATCACCAGCGCTGAACCTCTGTCTCGCTTAGGATCTTAGTGTTATGCTGAGCGATGACCGTTTAGCGTGGATGTGAACGCTTGTTTTCCCCCAACTTGTAATTTCTTTGTGTACAGCGTGTTCTTTCTTCTGCGTCATGTTTAGTGTTTACCGTAACTAAACGTATTTTGAAGTGAAAACTTATTTAGCGGCGTTGTGCACTTTTGTTGTGATAAATAAAAAACGTCAGGACACGTGGCCTGATCGAAAATTCGTAAGACGGAGGGAGAGTAAACCTCATTCCAAAATATCAAAAATGCACAACGTTATTATTGAAGTTTTCACTTCTACCGGCACTCCCGGAGTGCAACCTGTTTTTTTTTATTTCTTACACACGTTACGTTGCAGTATAAAACTGATTTACATCCGTCACCACACATCTGGTCTAGCCGATCGATTCTGAAAACATCTCAGCGTGAAAAGTTATGTGAAGTGAGCTTAGAGTGAGCTGTCAATAATGTCAATCCCTAGCATTAGTTGGAATGACAGCTCACTCCACGCTCACTTCACCTAAGTTTTTACAGTGAGATGGTTACAGAATCGCACTGCAGTTCAAAACCAGCGTCAGGCACTAGTTGTCTGGCATTTTTGCTAAACTGGGCCTTTTTGTCGCAGCCGTAAGGCACACTTTCCTGATAAGTTCTTACATCGGATTTTTCACTCTTTTTATTTGTTTTTATCGCGAACACATCAAAGCTACCCGAAACTGTCAAATTTTCCCAATCGACTTTGAACCTAACGCTTTAGCGATAAAGTTGAGTTTGACAGATTGCCAGATTGCAGCTTGATGAGCTGGCGTCTGTATCTTTATTAAGTTGTGCGCCTTTTAGTCAGTGCTAAATAAATGTATTTTATTTATTTTACCATTTATGTACAGACGCCAGCAGGTCAAGCTACCCGAAACTGTCAAATTTTCCCAATCAACCTTGAACCTTAATACTTTAGAGATAAAGTTGAAAATCTATCAAAGAATTTTGACAGATTGTAGTAGCTTGATGTGCTGGCGTCTGTACACAAATAATTATAAACAGACAAGAAAAACAGAACAGAAAAAATAGGTACAGAGGTGATGCTTATTTCGCAAGAAATCTCTTCCAGCACACCCGAGACAGGACAATAGATACAGAGATGTAGACAGCGTGTGAAATGGTAAAGGAGACAAAATAATAATACATGCAATCAAAAACAATTTACTTAAAAAACTATTTTCTTTCTTTCTTTTCAAGGTGAGCTGGTTTCCCTGGATAACACGGATGACACGTGCCAAAAAAGAGAATCTTTGTAAGGCAAATTTCAAGCCAATATTTAGTACAGCATAAGCATAATCGGCCTGTACTGTTCCCACTGCTGGGACACAGGCCTCCTCTCTAAGAGAGGAAGTGGGCCATAATCCACCACACAGGCCCAGTGCGGGTTGCCAGATGCCATATTACATCTTCGAATTTTTGGTTTCTCTATCTCATCTATGTTGGGGTCGGCTTCCAGTCTAACCGGATGCATCTGAATAACCAGTATTTTACATGAAGCGACTGCCTATCTGACCTCCACAACCCAGTTACTGGGTAATACGATACCCCTTGGTAAGACTGGTTGTCAGACTTTCGGGCTACTGACGACCCGTAACGACTGTCAAAGATCCACGAATGACAGCCGGGGCCAACAGCTTAACGTGCTTTCCGAGGCACGGAGGGGTCTTGGTATGTGAAAATGGTCACCCATCCACGGACCAACTGCAGCAAGCGTAGCTTAACCTGATCGATCGACCCGTGCGGCTGTTATTACTTAGTCACAAGCCCCTCCTCCTTCCTTCAACGTTTTAAATGATGAAATGAATTACACAAAGTAAAGCGCCTGTCCTGACCGCGTGCCGGAAGACGTAGCGTTGGAAGGCCTCCCACAAGGTGGACCGACGACCTTATGAAGGCCACAGGAACCCGTTAGATGCGAGAAGCACAGAACCGGTCGGAGTGGAGGTGTTTGAGGGAGGCTTATGTCCAGCAGTGGACGTCTTTCGGCTGAAATGATGATGATGATGAAAGCACCCTGGGTTCACCACTGCTCTCGCTAAATTTCTCTCTTCAAATTTAGCACGCTCTGTCCAAATTCGACTCTTGTTATTACATTAGATAAGTGCCAAAATTGTCTTATCGTAGTTCATAGAATTTGGAGCGTATCGTCGGAGATTATTGTCGCTTTTACCACGCGTGGCGACCAGGTCAGAGGTCTGGAGAGCACTTCGGATGCTCCAGACCTAGAAATGTTATCTGGAGCCTTCCTAATGAGGGGACCGGTCGAATCGCGGTCGCTACCACGTGTATGTAAAAGTGACGTTTGCTTGAATTTTGATATTGTTTTTATCTGTTCTGAAATTGTTCAGATTTGAAAAGTTCTTTTTGCGTTTGATTCTTGAGGAAGGCTTTTTTTCTATCTTTCTTTCTTGCTTGAGTCCTGCAGTCTTACATTGTGGTAGGGATCAGGGTGTCTACTCCGAAGTAGTATCGGCCGAATGGTCGGCCGTTTCCTGCTACGAAGTTACTATTTGGTTCGGTCGGTTCGGTCTCGATCCTACACTCCTACACTCTTTCGAATATTGACTTGAACTTTTTTCGCATTTTTCAATAATATTCGGTTCGGCCATGTGTCGGTCCGATCCGAACATTTGCACTTTACACTTCGGAGTAGACCCCCAGGTTTCCCTGCCATCTCTGTTCACTATTTGTTTTATTACCTAACTTCTGTCCGCGAGTTCGTTCGCGTGAAATTTCTTGTCCCCCGACCCACACCGTCGCATCGCATCGCCCGCCCGCTCTGGCCGATTTTAATGATCTTTGAATTGTTTAATTTGTCTCCGCCCTGAATAGCAAACGTAGAATCTGTCATATGTAGAATCTGTCATATTATGTAGAATATGATGTCAAAAGTAGAATCTGTCAAATGTCGACTAAACGTTATTTACATTTTAATTTGAATTAATAATTAAATTAGCTTGAGTACGTATATTTTTTATTATATTTGTTGGTATATTGGCGCGGCTAGCTGACATATGGCAAATAGTTTAATTTTATGTTCTGTGTCTTGTAATGTTAATTACTTAACATAGGTACCTAGTATTGTATACAATCAAGTATATTCTAACTGAACAGACAGCTGTGCTGCTGGGGAGTTTGTTGCGCCACTTCTTCTTCTCAGCGAAAGCACTAGGAAGTGGTGAAGTGGTTTATGGGGGACCATCTTTTGTAATTTTGACGTTCAAAAAGTGCTGATTCTCGGCCTAATTTGAATAAATGACTTTTTAGCAGAACATGCAAAGTTCAACATTGACGTAAGTAAACTAGTTTTAACTATGCCAGTCAGAGTTGCCAGTAATCAAAAAACCGTACCTACGTCATTCAAACACGTTTTTTAATTAAGCCTTTTTAGCGTTCCTTAGGCCACAATGAGACACAGACACAACAGAAGGCCAACTCTCGTAATTAAACACGTTTAAAATCTAGTCGCAATCTCATCTCAGCGACAGTCCATGTCAAGACCTTGTCAAAAATGTAGGGAAATTAGAGGTATTTTTGACAGATTGAGACTGAGATCAGACTGTGAACGTTCTCAAAATTACGAGAATTCCCTCTGCAGTCGGATCATTTTATTAGTCGCTAAGTATCAATCTCAGACCAATAAAAAAGTACTTTTTTATTGGTCTGAGGTATCAATCTACAAATTTTATTTAGGTATGTTTCAAATTGACGTTATTTCAAGTTAAACAAATAACAACTTTATTTCAATAGTAATTAAGTTGATTTCAGAGTGACTAGCACTATTGAAAAAGTTATAAAAATGTTTGAAGTTTTAGCGTAAAATGAACTTTATTGTGTAGGAATTAAAGTTTTTTTCCATAAACTAATATTTGTTTGCATTTTTGGCGAATGTGTCGCGATATTAGGATTAGTGTGTCTGTTTCTCAGTACCAGCGGAGTTTGGATCTGTGTCCGATTGATTGCAATAGTAGGAGCCCTGTGGAACGGCCACGATTTACCGACTTGTAGGTCGTAATTTCAAACCCAGACAGGCGCTTTACTTTGTGTAAATTATTTCATCACCACTGCTCTCAAAACGGTGAAAGAAAACATCGTGAGGAAACCGTCATGTCCTAGAATCAAAAATTCGAAGTCATGTGACATCCTCCAACCTGCTCTGGGCCCGCGTGGTGGATTACGGCCCACTCCCGCTCACCGAGAGGAGCCCTGTGTCCCAGCAGTGGGAACATTATAGGCTGATTTCTGCCAATTAGTCATGCTTTCGGCAAAAAGGGGTTACTTTGTAGTTTGAAAGTCTAAAATACGTTACTTGAACTTTTTTTTTATTTCTCACATGGTAAACACATTTTTTTATTTTCAATCCATTTATATTTCGATTAATCAAATTAATGGCAACATTAAAAAGCTGGTAAAAAAAAATACCATTTGACCACAAATCTTTGGTTTATAATTTATAAATAACTTATTTGAACGTAAATAAAAATGGTGTTGAATTTTTTAAGCGGATTTACTATCTTGCATTTAAACAATTTAAAAAATGTGAAACGTAGACATAAAATGAACTGCGCAAATGAGTTTTACAAGCGGTTACAGGTCAGATGGCAGTCGCAATGAATGAGTAATAAACAAATCAACTGATTCATTCAACTTGCAACGCTTACATAATCTCAGAAATAAAAGGTCTTTTTTAGCAATTTTTTTATTTTTTAACCACCTCTAGTATGGCTCTTTTGGGGAATACGTCGGAAAAAAAATCTTCTGTTTCATAAAGTGCAATACCTACGCGGTGAAAACCTATGGAACAGAAATATTTTTTTATAATAACCGACGAAAAATTTAGACGCTATGGGGTCTAAACTCATGTGCTGAATTCATTATGGTTACAGTTAGCGCGTCGATGTCCCTGCCACCCTGTATACCTAATTGATTAGGTTTTTGTTGATTTATATTTTGTTACTTTCGATATTATTTCTTATTATTTTGTTATTTAATTATTGATCTCACACTGTTAATTAATTATTTTGCTTACTTTGACCTCACGCTGATGGCAATGCATGCATGCATGATTAGTTCTTTTATTTTATTTTAATTAATGACGTTACTACTGCGGAGCGTGCGCGCCTGCTGGCTGTGGGTAAATGGGAGTCGGGTCTGTGGCTTCATGCACTACCGTCGTCGAACATAGGCACTTTGTTCGACGACAATACTTTCCGCCTCGCTGCTTCCTTACGATACGACTAGGAGCACCGTGTTGTTCTCCCCATTGCTGTCACTGTGGCGAAGTTGTCAACAGCCTCGTACACCACGGCCTGTCTTGCAGCCGAAGTGCGGGTCGCTTAGCGCGGCACGCAAACATTAACGACATCAATTGACTAATTGACAAATGTTATTACTCCATTTGTGAATTTCTAAATGATAAAACTGTATAGTTACATAACTAATCCTGACATTTTTTAGTTGTTTATTTTATTTTATTGACCATTATTGTTAGATTTTTTGACAGTGTTTTAGTCTAATTACACATGCAACCTTTGTAATATTTGACATTTTTGTAGTAATATGACACATTGTTACTGTAATTTAAGCGATTTGACATTTTTTGTATTAATATATATTTTTTTTGTGTATTTCAAACGATTTGACATCTATTGTAATTTAAACGATTCCACATTTCTGAATTATTATGGCATTTTTATTGTAGTTCAGACGATTTGACATTAATTTGTATTTTGTACTATCTACTTTCTTAATTGTTACTTAAAATTATAATACGATTTGCATGCCCATGTGACGGTAGAAAATGGAGCACTAAAATAAAAATAAAAACATATATATGTATACTAATTACCCATGTTTGCAAACTAATAAATGATTTGATTTTGATCATTCGACGAGCTGTTGTCACCGTCGGCGTTCCAGCTGTATTAGATAGAACCCAATGGTTTGGCAAATTGGCACGCGACGATGGCAAGAGACCGGATGTCTTTATTTCTATCGAAGGTGGGTACTTGGGTAGGCCTTTAGTGTGGGATGCCATCCCATCTTCCAGGGTTGGCGTGCTGCGCTGGTGCTGCTGCTGTGGCTGCGGAAAACCTCAAGCGGCGTAAATATAATAACCTTATTAATAATTATAATTTCGAGCCGTTCGAAAAGACTGGTTGACACTTCCCATGACCCAAGGGCTGGCTTTTAACTTGGCCAGAGGCTAAACATTGCCATACAACGTGGCAATGCCGCCAGTGTCTTGGGTACATTACCAGTCGACAGCGATGCGGATGAATTTTTCGACGCTATATTTTCGTTTGTAAATAGTTTAGTTAATTTAGGATATAATTTTGTTATATTAGTGTTATCTTGTAAATAAACTATACTTAAACATTAATTTTAGTTTAGTTATATTTTAGTATTTGTTTTCGTATCAATCACTATGTACCACACTTTGAAAATGTCGCAACTCTGACTCCCAAAGGAAAATGCCTAGTTTGGTCGCCGTCTATTCTATTCTTGTACAAATTCCATCACCATCTGCCAAGCCTTTTCCCAACTATGTTGGGGTCGGCTTCCAGTCTTACCGGATGCAGCTGAATACCAGTATTTTACATGGAGCGACTGCCTAAAGCACGTTAAGCCGTTGATCCCGGCTGTCATTCGTGGATCTTTGACCGTCGTTACGGGTCGTCAGAAGCCCGAAAGTCTGACAACCAGTCTTACCAAGGGGTATCGTATTACCCAGTAACTGGGTTGTGGACTTGTGGAGGTCAGATAGGCAGTCGCTTCATGTAAAATACTGGTATTCAGCTGCATCTGGCTAGACTGGAAGCCGACCCCAACATAGTTGGGCAAAGGCTAGACAGATGATGATGACATGGAGCGACTGCCTATCAGACCTCCACAACCCAGTTACTGGATAACATGATTCCCATTGGTAAGACTGTTCGTCACACTTGGGCCTCTGACTAGCCGTAAAGATTATCAAAGATGAACAAATAACAGGAGGAATCCTGATATACCTATAATGTATGGTCACCCATCCACGAATGTTTCGTAAATGGGTACCCACGAACCTACCGCGGCAAACGCAGCTTAGCAATATATCCTACTAATATTATAAACGTAAAATTGAAAAAAAGGATGGATGGGTGGATGGTTGGATGAATGTTTGTTACTCTTTCACGCCAAAACTACTGAACGGATTTAGATGAAATTTAGCACACAGATAGTTTATAACCAGGATTAACACATAGGATACTTTTAATCCCAATATTCCCTAAACTTATGAGGGTGAGACCGCGGACTTCGTTCGCGTGGAATTCGTAAGATACATCTCTCCAAAGTATGTCTTACGAAGTAACAGAGAATTTACTAACTGTGTTAAAGTAAACATAGGTATACAAATATTTATCAAATTTAGAAACTAGGAGTTATGCTACTCAACATAATTATAATTATTTTTCTATTGTCAACTTTTGATTATTTATTAATTTTAGAAGACTATTTTAGCTCTTCTCGCCTGAAACACAGGATTACCTAGTTCAGACACAGTCTTAGGAATACAATTTACATTTAAGCAAAACTGTACTAATTTTCATACCTTATAATTTTTTTAATAAATATATTATTAAATACATGGCACATTAAATACGGGACAAGGCTAGGCAGAATTGTGTTGATTGCAGATATAGAAATTATTTTTTCTATTACCTACTTTTAATTAGGAAAATAGAACACAGCAATCTCTGTGGGCCAAATTGGGAACTGCCAAGGTCGAAGTCAGCACGTGTATACAACCTAGGACACATTATCATCTCTTTAAGAATACCGTAAGCTGATAACTGATATGTTGTAACGCGTGTAAGTATTATCAGACTGTTTACTTCTACTGTCGAATGTGATCCTTATTATCGCTGACTTAGCTTTTCACCCGCGGCTTCGCTCGCGTGGAGTTCGGAAATTCTCCCACGGTAAGTATCCTATGTCAGTATACATACATAGGATACTTTTTATGCCGGTATAACGTTTCCTATCTGACTAGTCTGAGAAGAAAGGCCGAAACAAACTCAGAGGTCACAGTCTCTTTTAAAATCCAGACATAATCTTGGTCAGATCATTTGAAGTGTTGAAGAACATGTAGATTGATGGCTGAAATGGTCTTTTCAGGAAAGTACCACACAGATTTTAGTGGACCAGTCCAGTCAGTGCAAGTATAGCGGTATCTACAACGCCACATGCGAACAAAACGCATCATACTGACGTCACGCAAATCCTGCATCTCGCAAGCAGAGTTTACCGCGCAATTAGCATAGATACAAACTTCCCAACATCAATCGTTGGGCAGTTGCCCGCCAGACACAACACCCGTCTGGTCGGTGGATCCTCCCTTTCCTATGGAGGATGAGTGAACTTTACACCCTGTTCCACATACCTCTATACAAGCATTTGTCAGTAATCGTGTAGCTCAACTCAAAACATGAGGTGCTCATCGACTCGACAATATAAAGAAAGGACATTTGCATAGGCCGCATAAAGTAGGTACTCAAACAAAACTACCAGACCAACATTAACTCTAACAGAGAAAGGATAAACAAGGATTGAGCACATAGTCCTCAATCCTCATATTCACAATAATTAAAGTAAAATAATGGTCATCCTCTGCCTACCCTTTTCCCAACTATATTAGGGTCGACGGTATAACCGGATGCAGCTGAATACCAAAGGGGCATTTCTCGTAATTTTAAGAATGTTCACAGTCTGATCTCAGTCTCAATCTGTCGTAAATACGTCTATTTTCCCTACATTTTGACCAGGGGGGTCTACTCCGAAGTGCAAAATGGCCGAACCGAATATTATTGAAAAATGCGAAAAAACGTTCGGATCGGCTCAGTTGGGTCGGGACTCGGGACCATAGTCAATATTCGAAAGAGCCGACCGAACCAAATAGTAACTTCGTAGCAGGAACGGCCGAACATTCGGCCGATACTACTTCGGAGTAGACCCCAAGGTTTTGACATTTGTTTGTCGCCGAGATGAGACTGCGACTAGATTTTGAACGTTTTAAATTACGAGAATTATTGGCCTTCAGTATTTTACATGGAACGACTGCCTATCTCACCTCCACAGCCCAGTAACTCGGTAATACGATACCCCTTGGTATTCTGACGTGTCTATCTAGGCAGGCTATGTCCGCAGCCGTCTCCTTGAGATTCGGCCCATATGACTTGATGTCGGTGGGGCCATGGGAGGTGGAGTTATTACCCGTAACGACTGTCAAAGATCCACGAATGACAGCCGAGACTAGCGGCTTAACGTGCTTGCCGAGGCACGGAGCGGTCTCGCTATGTAAAGATGGTCACCTATCCACAGACCAACCGCAGCAAGCGTCGCTTAACCTGATCGATCAACCTGTGCGTCCGTTATTTAGCCTCGGGCCCCTCATAATTAAAGTAAAATAATACTAAGTATACAAATTAAAACAAACTGACAGAGGTCCGCGTTTATGGAAGGAAAATTAGCACAATGATTAAAAAATATTTAAGTATTTTAATTCATTGTTGTTACAGGTCAACCATGCCCTTGACCTCTATCACGACTAGGCCCCAAAATATGTATGGTAATTGTTATTCCCGCGTAATCTTACCACGTGCAAACCACGTACGGTTGTCAAGCGTGGTATTTTGACAGTTCAAACCGCGCCAACTTCACGTGCGTTCATTTCGCGCGGGTTCGTTCAACGTCTAGCATACTGCAGATGTCTTGATTATAGGAATTTATTAAAACTTACACACATCATCTTTACAGGATGACCCCAATGCAATAGTGGTTAGCAAATACACACCAAATAAAATGAATAATCAACTTACGCCTAATACATAAAAATCTAAATTAAAAAAAAAAATACAAAGCACTTTATGTAATACATAAAAAATCAAAACTTTAAAAATACAAAACTTTTTGTTTTTTAATTGACTTGGTTTCGAAGTCATCACCTCATCTGCCTAGCCTTTTCCCAACTGTTTGGGGTCGGCTTCCAGTCTAACCGGATGCAGCTGGGTACCAGTATTTTACCTGGAGCGACTGCCTACCTGACCTCCACAAACTAGTTACTGGGTAATACGAAACCCCTTGGTAAGATTGGTTGTCAGACTTGGACCCGTAACGACTGCCAAAGATCTATGAATAACAGCCGGGACCAACGGCTTAACGTGCTTCTTGACACGAAGGGATCTTGTAATGGATGCTCACCCATCCACAAACCGACCTCGGCAAGCGTAGCTTAACCACTGATCGACCTATGCGGATGTAATTAAACACGAGCCACTCTAAAAAGAGCCAAAAGAAGCACACGTCTAAACATAATTTAACACAAGTAAGAAGCCATATTACAAAATCAACTCCAAAAATATTAAAAAAAAAACCGGTTCGTACGCTAAGTTTATTTAAAAATTGCTTATTAATGCCGGCTGGGCTAAAAATAGCACAACGAATGCTTGCTTTCTAATTTTGGCTCGCTTACCTCACAGAACTGTACAAAATACCTACCGGCCACCAAAAAACGTGAATAAAAACACTTATTGATAAAAAAACCTGTTTATTTTTTGTTATTTCGTTTGTTACTCTGCAAGCTAAGTGCAGAAGGTGAGGTTTGATCGAGAGCATTAGAATCAGACTTTTTTATTTTTCGTTTGCAATATATCTTTACCTAGCATCGCCTCGCGGTTTCACCCGCATGAGTGTCGATCACGTGGGGATATCGGGATAAAAAATAACATGAAAAAGAAAAAAAATAACCTGAGAAGTAACCTGTGTGTTATTATGATGTATAAGCTATATTACTGTAAAGTTTTATCAAAATCCGTTCAGTGGTTTTATCATGAAAGATTAAGTAACAAACATCCATCCATCCATACTCACAAACTTTCGCGTTTATGATATTATGTAGGTTAATAGAGTTTCAATAAATCTTTTTAATGAATATCACTGAGGTACAAGTGTGCGCGCAGACACAGGTGCACTTCCTCGTCCCCCACTCTCATAGTCCGATGGGACGGAAATTTGAAACGACTAGAGAGATCACGCGCACGATTAACTCGAGCGTCTCAGGAACTTAAATTGACACATTGTTGCAAATGGCCGTCGTGTTGTTTTGTTACGACTCTCATGATTTAGGTCTAAATCGTAGAATAAGACTTTTTTGTGTATTTTGTGTTGTCTATCTATGTGTATTTTTATCATGACAGTATGCGCATTTTGTAAAATTCAGTATCAAAAATATTAGTTCCACGGACACTCACGTCGTTATCAGCGCCAAAATGGCGAAAATCAAACGTCTTCATTTTGTCATCGACAGTGTGATGTCCAACGTACTTGTTTATTATAGGTCAGTGGAATTAGGCTATTTAGTTAATTGCATAACCTGTACACTAGGTTAACTTTTTTGATAGCTGCCCTAAAACATTACTATTCCAGATTACGAAACTTTAAAATGCATAATAAAATAAATATACCTTGTAAACTGCCTAATCTTATTGAATTGTCTTATTTAAGGCTTCTTACAGACATTATAATACCGTACGTGTATCAATCAATGAATTGTATGTTGCTGCAATCACTAGTTCCATCTGTCAAAAAACGGTTTACCTAATGGACAGGGGCATATATCTACTATTGATAACTATTGTATCACTGTGGGCCGTTGCCATAGTGATAAATTAATAAATATTGGAGTGAACCTTCTTTACAATATTTTTTTATGCGGGCAAACTTTGTTAAAAACTTCGTGCCTACTTTGATTTTTTATAATTTTGACTCAGATTTGTTCTCAATATAGAAATACTTGATAGCGTGGGTTGGGTTTTACCTTATTAAACCCAAAGGAAGGGTGATGGGAAAAATAAGATTTCACAGCACGTAGTCTATAGAAAATTCTGATGAGATTATAAGATTACTTAGGTACAGACACCAACAGGTCAAGGTACCCGAAACTGTCAAATTTTCCCAATCAACCTTGAACCTTAATGCTTTAATGATAAAGTTAAAAATCTATCTAAGGAAATTTGACAGATTGTAGTAGCTTGATGTGCTGGCGTCTGTACCTAAATACTTTTACGTAGTGTGTTCAGAAAAACGATTCCGAACGATCTTTTCCGAAGTCGGGTAAAGATTAAGTCGAGTAAGTTTCACATAGAAATATAAAAAAACAATTTTTTTCTTATATCTGTAGTTTCACACTAAAATAGTCCCTTTTTCTAATACCTACAGGTTCTACCTTGTACAGTCACGAGCACTAATATGGCAACACTGGAAACTTTCAATAGCGATTTTTGCGTGAAATAACAAAAACAACAATGATATACGACGCATTGCCAAAACCTATGGGTTCGAAAATACCTACCTACTATGTTCGTAGCAACATAAAATTTAATTAATAATTGAAGGTGTAGGTATATCGCTTTTGAATAAAGTCAAGTGTATACATACTTATGCTCGTGACTGTACAGTGTACACCAATAACAATAGTTTTGAACTCAAATCATTGCAAGACTTTTTTCCGCGAAACGAAACGTCAAATTAGTTGATTTTTTTTTTCAAACCAAGTCATGGAAATCATTCAGCCAAAAACTTAAAAAGGTCATTGAAAAAAAGCAAACTCGGTTGTCGCAATATTGCGTTTTTTGAAAGTAAGTATTTAGTATTTATTTTGCTATCCATGGTCAGCATTTTTTGTTTGATTTGAAAATGAACTAAATCGAATTCAAAATGGACGCCGTTATTCAATCTTGAAGAGTTGAAAAAGAATAGAGTTTACGTCAAGATGATCGTGTAACCGTTTGGTTCGGTTACTACGCGTGGAGAGGAAATGCCTGCGCCTGGTGACGGGGACCATCACGGGACACTGCTTGCTAAACAAACACTTCCACACAATAGGCATAACGGACAGACCCTTGTGCAGGGCTTGCATGGAGGCTGATGAAACCGTCGCGCGTCACCCAGATTAGGTCAGAAACCCTCGAGACACCCAGATCTTACACAGATATTCTCAACAGGCCAGGAGACTTAATCAACTTCTGGAGGGAGGTGGGCTGGTTGGAATAACCACCGACGGCCGCCTTGGTCCACGCACAATGGTCCACTTGTAGGACTAAGCGCGGAAACCAAACCCGTAACATAGAACGTCAAGATAAGAGCATGGAATTAGTATGTACGACCATTGCATCTGCGTCATGACTTTTAGAAACAAAGTGCATATAGTTTGATTGCTCGTAGGGTCCTGGGTTAGATCCCGTTTTTCATTATCATTCTCAGAAGTAGTAACTCGAAGCCTGGATTTGGTAGCTCGCATACATGGGGCTTAAAACATAGCCATTCGTACCTGATCTGGCGAAATTTGGATAGGTGTAAACATTTGTGGACCATTTTACGAATTTCCATACAAAATCAAAATCAAAAGTCATTTATTCAAATTAGGCTGAGAATCAGCACTTTTTGAACGTCAAAATTACAAAAGACAGTCCCCTAAAAATGCCCGCCCTTCACCACTTCCTAGTGCTATTGCTGACAAAACTGTCAAACAGGTAAATGGCGTGATATGAATTGCAAACAGGTCATATTATGAATTGTCAGTTTGTGACCATTTTACGATTTTTAATATGATTCATATTGTTATCCTATTATCATTCTGCCAAAGTGGCCTTTTTAGGCCCCCTGGTGGGATAAGAAGGCTGGCAGCACTGCCATGCTGCCAGTCTTCTAAGCACGTTTCCGCATGACAGCGATGCGGACGAGTACTTCGCCTTTTGTTTTGTACCTATGTATTTGTATAGGTAGTTAGGCAGTTATTTATATAATTTAGTACCTAGTGTAAATAGTTAGTTACCAACACAGTCAATATTTTTTTATATGACAAAACTACTACTGTTGTTTTTCGTAAGTCAATCAATGGCAAAAACACCAAAGTAGGTGATAGACTGATAAAACTTTCTTTTGAGTTGCGACATCAAAATGCATCGAGTTCTATTTGCCAGTTAGTTAAAAATAAACGTAATGTAAACTTTCGAAACGAACCAGGTTCTCGGTATTACGTCACTGCAGTTTTTGCGCCATCTTTTGAGTATTTTTCCGTCAGTTAGAGGCCATTGGAACTTTTTGGTTTGACGCCCAGTTTGGTTGAATCTCCTCTTGCAGGTAGAGGATGTACTGTAGAAACTACAGACTATTTGATGCTAACATGTCACCTCCGCGAGTTTGTTAAAAAGTGATTAGCATAAAAGACGAGACAAACATAAAAAAGATTTCAGCTTAGAAGAGTTTAGCCTAACAAGCGAAAGAAGGAAGATGTACCTAAAATAAGTCATATATATTTAATAGGAATAACTATTGAACATTACGAGTTATAAACCGTAGTTTGATTTTATTCCTCCCGGTACTGAAGGGCTTGTTTAACCCTTCACAAGTAGTGGAGGCGCCGGGTATTCGGCGAGTGTCTTCAGAGTGCTGCCCTGTGTGGTTTCAAATTTAATTACCATGAAGGTACCATTTCATTCGATGTGTGATGTGTTAATTACGAGCAGAGCTTCCGTGCAAATGTCACAAAACCATATAAAAGGTGCAAGAAGCGGAGGTTGCATGTTAGCACCAAAATATAGGCTACAGTCTCCAGTACTGTTCGTATTTTAATTTATATATGGACTGGAATCTGTGAAGTGTCACCGACTCTGGCAGGGCCACCACCAGGGATTTTAATTTTGATAACACAAAAAATTAGTCGCGAATTTGCCAAATATCAGAATTTTCTCACCATAGTTCGAATGCACGCTTGTGCGACAAGCAATAATATTAAGTCTTCGACGTCAGAGGCACGCCGAGGTTCGGTTTGGTTAGGTTCCTTTAAACCCTACAGACAGAAATACCTCGCGAAGCGGGGCTCCGTCGACTATGCTTGTCGCACAAGCGTGTATTCGCACTATCGTGAGTCGCAGTACAGTTTTGTCGCACAAGTGTTATTCGCACATCCATTTGTCGATCTCACGTAGTACATTCATTAAAAGCCTGTGGTGTCCTACTGCAGGGCAGAGGACACCACATATCTGTGGTGTCCTCTGCCCTGCAGTCCTCCCTACTCTCTTTCCACATATCTGTGTTTAAAGCTTCTAAGGACCAGCCAATCGATTCTGTAAAAATCTCACCGTGAACAGTTAGGTGAAGTGAGCTTAGAGTGAGCTATCAATAGTGTCAATCCCTAGCATTAGTTGGAATGACAGCTCGCTCCACGCTCACTTCACGTAAGTGTCATGGTGAGATGGTTACAGAATCGCACTGCTGCAGTGCGATTCTGTAACCATCTCACCGTGAAAACTTAGGTGAAGTGAGCGTGGAGTGAGCTGACATTCCAAATAACGCTAGGGATTGACACTACTGACAACTCACATCAAGCTCACTTCACTTGAGTTTTCACGGTGAGATTTGCACAGAATCGACCAGCTGTTCTTGTTGAGTGCATTCCGCCATCTTTGTCTGGGCCTGCTAAGGTACAGACGCCAACATCAAGCTTCATATCCACATCAAGCTACTACAATCTGTCAAATTTCTTTAATAGATTTTCAACTTTATCTCTAAAGCATTAAGGTTCAAGGTTGATTGGGAAAATCTGACAGTTTCGGGTAGCTTGACCTGCTGGCGTCTGTACACCCTTATTATGTCAGTTATGTTTGAGTTCCATGGCAACCGTGCACAAATCCAAACTTACAGTCCGTCGAGAGCGACATTAGTGCGACAATTCTAGAGATGTCAGCAGAGGACGGGGCCCGATAGGGCCGAAGCCTGCCAGGGCGGCGGGATCTTCCGAAAGGGTTACCGCTGCCCTGGAACAGAAAGGGCTAAGGAAGGAACACGGGTGGGTTTTAGTCAGTAAGAGCCTGACACTCCCTTCCGCTCCACCCAGAGCGGCACCCCAATTGCGTAACACACAATCATTCGGACACAGAATCATTTGGAAGCAAATTGCTAATCCATTGCTTCACAAGTTCGAAAAATTTGTCTGCTCAACACGTAAATAACGCAATGAATGTTGTTGAACTGTCAAAATGAAACCGATTCAAATTGATCGTGTGTTACGCAATTAGGGTGCTGGAGGGGTCATTTGATGATTTCCCATCCTCAAAAAAAAAAAAAAAAAGTGCGACAATTCTAGTAGCTAATAAAGATCAAATTCGCAAAACACGTAGGTATTCGTTATTTTGAAACTGACAGGTGTCAAGTACGCATTCTCTCAGCGGCCGAACTCTAATTCGAAAAAATCACTTTTTATTTGTTGAATTATTTATTTGATAGTTTCAAATTACTTTTATGCATTAGTAATTATTGTCAGTGTCTTCTTTATCGTCTCCACATTGCACAAGCACGACACTTGTTCACGCGACCGATCGTTTTCGAACGCCATACAGCAATTTACACCAATAGAGCAAAAAATCACTTCATGTGCTGCTTTCCATCCATCCTGTGCGCGGTGGACATCGAACGAGTGGCGATGGATCATGCACGCTCACGCAGCGTGGAATATAATAATATTATATTGCATAATTATAATAATCACTATCTATCATAATCAGCGTACAGTGTTGCCACTGCTGGGCGCCAGCAGTGTTGGCACAAAGGCCTCTTACCACGCGAGCCCAGTGCGGGTTGGTAGAAGTGTCTTTCGAAATTTTGGCTCTAGGACATGCCGGTTTCCTCACGATGTTTTCCTTTCCCGTTTTGAGAGCAGTGGTGATGAAATTAATTACACAAAGTAAAGCACCTGCTTGTGCTCGAACCCACGACCTACAACTCGTAAGTAAGGACTGTTACCAATAAGCAATCACTGCTCTGCGTTCGTTACAACAGAGGCTATACAAAAAACTGAAGAGTCAAGAATTAAAACAAGATGATGAAGCAATTTGATCCTTGAATAGCTTACTACCTATGAAAATTTGACAAAAAAAAATGTACTAGAGTTCATTTTCTTACGGCTACAATACCTATATTGGACTTAATGAGGTTTAGACACGGTCCATTTTATTTTAGCAATGTAGTTTACAGGCTACTTGCTCGGGTTTAGATTTACACGTGCGGGCTTCAAGTTTTTTTGAAATCTGTCTTTGTAACTTACAATCTGCATTGTCATTGCTAAATTGTCGTGAAGAAAGTTTTGAGTATGAATGGATGGCTATAAGAGTAGAGGAAGGCCAAAGAAACGATGGATGGGCTGTGTGAATGATATGACTGACCGACCCTGGACAATTCAAAAGTGCCTGTAATTGGTTTAGTTGAAATAAATGAGTTTGAGGGGTGACTATCGAGATGAACACTATACACGGTCAAATTAAATTAGCTAGCGAAACTCCGCAGACGTGATGGGTGTCGATATCTAAACACAGTATAATAAAATATAAAAATTATTTGATGTTTTTTTTTTAAGGTCAATGACCGCTGGTAGTTTTGTTACTTTGTGTTTGAGTTGAGAACATGTTTTATCGTGTTTGAATATCAGGAACTATCACGTCTGTGAAGTTTACACAAAAAAAAACAGTTTTTTTAAACTGATGTTCCAAGTGACTACACTTACTGCGGTCAATGTACCCGCAAAAATCATCAAATTTATTTATTTTTGTTTTATCGTGTTTTAGATAGGTATCCACAGGTACCCATCTAAAACATGATATCAGGTCTGCGGAGTTTTGCTAGCTAATTTCATTTGACCCTGTAGAGTAGATGGGAGAAAAAGAGACGACGCACTTGCGCCGACCCCAAATAAATTGGGATAGGAGGCAACAGAATGATGAATTTGCGTTGTCATCTCATTAATCTACGAAAGGTTCAATTTGACTGTTTCCCGAGTTTGATTCACAAAACGGGACAGTGTTTTAGGGGTTTTCAATCAAAAATGTCTTTAGTAACAGGCTGGAGTTTAGATTTAAAACTTACAAATAGTCGCTTCGAGTCGCTTCTTGTACTAGCACACACATCTCTTAATAAAAGAATTCGTCACGACATCTATTATATTTTTTAGGAATTACGTCTAATAGCGCCATCTAATATTTTTACAAAAAAAAACTGCAGTCATTCTTCGACCTCTCACCTTCAAGCTTTACTTGAAGATCGGCTAGATGGCGCCACATGCCTAATTATGAGAATTTTATGCCTTCTCCTAACCAACCGAGTATGAGTGAAAATAATACTTCGTAATTTGGGCGTACGAAGGAAGAGATGGATAATGAGATCGCCGATGGTGAGGTCTAACCCATTTTGTCGGGGTGCCCAGGGGGTCTACTCCGAAGTGTAAAGTGCAAATGTTCGGATCGGACCGACACATGGCCGAACCGAATATTATTGAAAAATGCGAAAAAAGGTCGGAACGACTCAGTTGGGTCGGGACCATGGTCAATATTCGAAAGAGTGTAGGATCGGAACCGACCGAAACAAATAGTAACTTCGTAGCAGGAAAAGCTACTACTTCGGAGTAGACCCCCTGGCTTAGTTACTGCGACCAATTCGTCTCGCGCGTGATTGGTTGGTTACAGTTCCAAGCTAAACTATAATTTATTGAATATCATTCAGGCCGTTAGTTGGAACGGCCGCCGTTTAGTTAAAAGGCTAGGCGGTTAACTAAACGGCTAATTAAACCAGTTCGCTGCGACATATGTATGTGGTGTATTGTGTCTTTTAGTGTGTGGTAAATAAATGTATTTTCTTTCTTTCTTTAGGACGCCGCGCCGTAGCTTCTGCCTTGCAGTAGGATTTGAAAAGGGTAAATAAAGGTAAGCAAAAATTAAGAAAAGAAATGACGTGATCCACCAACCGCCAGTTTATTAATATTATCATACAATATAACAAATAAAATAGTTTTAAAAACCTGTGCAGGTGTTATTAGCTAATACATAGGAAATCATATTCTTTTATAATATAATTAAATATAACGCGTATTTTCTTTAATGAGAACAAAAAAATACAGATGTCTTGGTTGGTTTCTAAAATAACAGATCGCATTCGGAATTAGACGCGATTGCGTTTCTGCGATTAGTCGCAGTTGCGTTTTTGCGATTAGTCGCTATTGCGTTTCTGCGAATAGTCGCGCGACCGCCAATAAAATACTGTAATGTTCTAATTATTGCAATGGACTTTTTGACGATCCTTTGCGACTAATAACGCGCTAGTAATTAAGTTCATAATATACGTAAACGAAGTTCCGAATGCGATCTTGATTGTCGAGAATGTGTGCCGTGTCTTATAGCATACTTTAGGTGTAAACCAGTGGTTTTCTTGTGACAAAAGTTTTTAAAAATCAGTCTTAAAATGCTCGTGCCATCTCTGCATCAGAAGAGCCTGGTAATATTTTATGGAAATATTGTGATATAAATATGTGAATGCAAACAATTTAGGCAAATACTTTACGTAGCATCTCTACTTGGATTTTATTTCATTAATACTTTTCTTATAAAAACTCATTTAGCAGCCCGGTATGGGGTATATATTAAACCGACTTCAAAAAAGGAAGAGGTTGCGTATTTTATGAGTATTTTTTAAGTACAGAACCCATTTTTCACACTTTTCCCAGTTACTTAATAACTTGACATTTTTAGTACAACTTAAAAAAATACTTAATTTTTTTTTGTATTCTTTTTCTACCCGGTCTGGTGAAATGTGTGTGTACAATACACCTCTGCCAAACCTTGACAAATACAGTCGTGAAGTTATTGTCGATCATTAATATAGTTTGCACCTAATATTTTGATGAAAAAAATGCTTTTTAAATACCTAGATAGACAAACATTACTTCAAGCATGCTTTGGCTAAGACATGTTCCTCTCTCATGCTCTTGTAGTTTGACAGTTGTGTCAAACTGTTGGTTGACGTCACCACGTCATCGCCAGCTGTCTCTGATCTCGCATCGCTTAGTATTTATGCTGAGCGATGGCCGTTTTTAGTGAGAGACGCCTATTTTCCACCAATTTGTTATTTTTTTTTTGTGTCGTGCTCTTTTCCTACGTCATGTTTACTGCATAAAAGTGTTATATTTCTTGTGCGACAGTGACAGGCCACACCGCTTGCGTAACGTTGACGTACGCGTCGTAGACGTACGTTACGCAGGCGGTGTGTCCTGGGTCATACAGTTCCATACATTACAACTCAGTGGTACGTGCACGTCTACGCTTACGTCTACGCATACGCATCCGGTCTGCTCGAGCCTTAAAGCCGACTACCCACTGTTAGCTGCGCGCGATTTGTTGCGAGTAACGTATTCGAGCGCCGCAGTGGGCGATCCCACCTACATTTTCATACAATGGAAATCTATGTACACGTCCGTCATGCGTATTGCTTAACATAGCCATGAGCTGTGTAGCAGCGCTTTAAGGGACTAACCACATTTCAGCTCTGTTCAGCTTTTGTACATAGAAAACAACGATTTTGTAAGGAGATGCGTACGCATACGTAAAGCTGAACGGATGCGTACGTCCCTAATTCTCAACCGCAGCAGTGTTCCAGTATTGTTTATATATCTTGGTTTAACCAATGATATTATAAGTAAAAATAAGTGGGATTGGGCGCTAGTGGCAAGTCAAAACTTGGCAAATTATCCTAGGTACAGACGCCAGCACATCAAGCTACTACAATCTGTCAAATTTCTTTAATAGATTTTCAACTTTATCGCTAAGTTTTAAGATTCAAAGTTGATTGGGAAAATTTGACAGTTTCGGGTAGCTTCTGTTGTGATGTGCTGGCGTCTGTACTATCGTGAAAACCTATATCTGACCATTTTGAAAACAAAATCCCGTGCACATGATGACCACAGCTGCGTCCGTGAGTAAAACATAAGAGGATCCTTTTTAGGTCGACTAATAATATGCGCTGCAAGCAGAAATAGCCCTTACGGTGGTCCGATATAGATAGATTTTGGCGATAGTACATACTCGTCTGCTAAGAAAGCTTATGTTCGGTAACAATAGAAAAATTGTGACTCATTAACGACAGTCGAGTTCATATCGTCATGTCTCTTTTCCGCTCCCGATAATTACGACATGCCGTCCTACTTCCACGTATCATCTAATTGTCACTGTGCCGTTTTCGAAGGTCGCATGTTGGGTAAAGACTATTCCAATCGTTGTTTCCTATCGATGTTATTTCCGCTTAAACGAATATCAACTTTATGTCAGTACAAATTAAGTTGATTTCTGATTTCTTTTGGAAATAGTGCAAACTGAACTTTGTGTTAGCGTTAGTTCGTTTTTCCAAAAACACATAGTTGTTTACATGTTTGGAAACTATTTCGCGAACGCAGGGTAGGTAACCGATCTCAGTATTTTTACTTATAATATCACTGGGTCAAACTATGGTCAAACCACTGGCAAACTCCCTCTAGACCAACAGTTCTTTTAAAACTCATTCAGCAACAGATAACAGATAATATAAATATATATTGCAAACTGTCAGTCTTGTAGTAAATATGGTGGTATACCGTCAAGAATTTGAAGAACTGAGTCAAAAAAGAAAAAATATGAATGAATGAATGAAATGCACCGATCCCAGCGTGGTTAAACCAGACTCGATTAATCGAATGAACCCCAAGATTCGCACTAGCCCCTGTAGCCTCATGTTTCATGGTGCTATAGCGAGCAGGGTATCAAAAAAAAAAAAGAAAAAAAAAAAACAGGAAAATAGATTTAGATAGGTGCAAGTAACACGAAGTCAGAGAAAATAATCTTAGACTTGGCTAATTAAGCTATACTCCACTTGAAATAAGATAAGACATTTTGCCTAGCGAAAGCTAGTATTTTTATGATTGAGCATTGAAATACGACAGTATACCACCATAATACAAGGTCAAATTAGATTAACTAGCAAAACTTCACGGACACAGGTATCAATATCTAAACTAGTGTTGATTGATTGAAATGGTGAGTTTAAAAATCATTATTTTTTTAAAATTTTGTTTTTAATTTATCTGTAACACCTCTATAAAGTCTCACTAGCTAATTTAATTTGAGCTTCTATGTATAAGTAAAGGCACACATCGAACGCAGCCGTGCGACACGGCACACAGTTGCGACAGATGCGACGGACGCGCGATTAATAGTCGTCGATGTCGTACAGGTTGTCAATTTCTTCGTCATCAAGCTGCATCGACTGGAAGTCCACCTTGTAACGGAGCAAACCTGGGAACAATGATGATAGATATTAGAAATTATGTACGAGAACGAGAGTCCTGTGTCCCAGCAGTGGGCAAACCAGCCCACAGCCAGCCCAGCCCAGCTAGTACGGAAACCAGTCGAAATTCTGTCACCAATTTTGTTGGGTTCTGCATAGCTGTTCACAACCATTCGATACGCGTTCGTGCCAAATCGAACATCACTCATTGATATCGAAGAATCGAGTCCTCTAGACACTGGTCTGCTCACAAATCGAACCCGAAAATTTTGTCAGTTTCAGGCCTGATATTGATAGTTCAGGGCTAATTTTTCCAACGCCAGATAATTTTATCCGAGGAATAATTTAGAATTTTTGACAGTTCATCTATACAAAAACTGTCACACGTAAATTTTATTCCACAATTAAAAGTTATCAGTCGATTGAAAAATCCGCCCCAAATCAAGTAAAGGATCGCTATTATTCAAACAGCTATTGGCTGTCGGGGGCAAGGCAAATAGACTGTCGAATGGTTGTGAATAGCTTTGCTGTTGTCAATTATATAACACTGACCGACTGACTTTAAAATCATTAGCATCCCTCTAGGGAGTGAAAATAAATAAGAACTAGTTTTACTAAGTGATCAAGTCTGAAATAGTGAAAGAAATATATTGTCTCATACATTTTGATTATGACAAAATGATATTTTATTTCAGTAAATTGTTTTTAGGTACACCTCTGCATAACCCTTCGGTGAATTACAAGCGTGATGCTATATATTATAAACAGGACACTTTTACACGTCAAAATGAAATAATAACATTTTAAAACTAGATAAATTCGGTGTTTCCTAACTGACTTCTCTGAGAAGAAACATCACAACAAACTCGGATAAAGTAACACTGCCAACTATTTTAAAATCAGCCGGTAATATCGATATGCCAGTCTGGAACAGCTTTTAAGTTGCAAACTTAATACTACTACTACAAAAAAAAAAGATATTTATTTATTCTCTCAAAAGACACATGCAGCATTTGAAAATCGATAAAACAATATTCATAGTAGAAAATAATAAAATCGCACAGCAAAAAAAAAAAAAAAAAACTACCTACTACACTGCGGGCGAGAAAATGTGTTCTTGACACCTGCCAGTTTCATGCAATCAAATACGTGTTTTGCGAATTTGACCATACTAGCTACTAAAATTGTCGCACTGACAGGTATCAGGAACGCATTCTCTCGACGCCCGGACTATAATATTGTTTTTTTTTGTTGTAATTGTGGTAAGTTCGGCGTTTTGGTAAGACAGTACACGTTTTAACATTCCCGGCTAATTTGCCAATATTTTTTAATGTTACAGCCCTAAAAAAGTATAGCCAAATTAGCAGGAATACAACAATGTGACCACCTACTGGGCTCAAACTATATGAAAAAACGACTAGAAAGAGTACAGACGTCAGCACGTCAAGCTACCCGAAACTGTCGAATTTTCCCAATCAACTTTGAACCTAAAACTTTAGCAATAAAGTTGAAAATCTATTGAAGAAATTTGACAGATTGTAGTAGCTTGATGTGCTGGCGTCTGTACTATCGACACGAAAAGTAGAAGCGGGGATACACGGTACGGTCTAAACCCAGCACCGAACATACCCCAACATAACTTTCGTACGTATCAACCATGCACAAAAGATAAAATAACTGATTAAACTACCACACACATTAAAAAACGTATTAGTAGAAATTACCTCGTCTCCAGTGTTAGTTAGCATGTTAGTAAAAGAAAAACATATTAATAAAATAGAATATAAATGTTTATTAAAAACGTCAGTGAAAAAAATATTTTCTTTTCAATTCCTGCTTATGATTAATCACTTATGGCTAGCGCAGAGCAGACTTGTATATGAAATTGAATAATAAACACAAAGAAACTATTAATTTCTTCGTCGATATTAGTATAATTTTACACTTTTTTATCTGTCCCAACGCCGTCGAGGAAGCGACAAGCTATCAATTGTTTTCTCGCGCAAGAAACGTGCAAAAGAGAGTCCAATATCAGTAAACGAGATGCATAATACAGTGGCGCCGATTCCCTTGTTCACAAACTAAACCAAATTTAGGTTCAGTGCATCTTTTTCTTTCTATTTCATTAAAAAAAGGACAGAAGATAAATATTAGTTTAGTCCTGTCAAATTAAGATACTCCATAGACAAGTTTAGACGTGATTAATCAATCAATCAATCAATCAATCATTTATTTTGTTAAACATAGGTATGGTTACAGATATTATATAGTCTTAGATATGTGCACTATGTTTTGCCAATATATGGCGTACAAAATTAACATAAACAAGCAATTAATAATAATAATAAGGTACAATCAATTAAATAATTAAATTAAAAAATTGGCTACTAAAAATACGTCAATTTACGTCAGGCGCTGGCTAATTTGACAGGACTAAACTAATATTTATCTTCTATCCTTTTCTTAATGAAATAGGAAGAAAAAGATGCACTGAACTTAAATTTACTTTAGTTTGTGAACAAGGGAATCGGCGCCAGTGGCCTTCAAAACTTAGTTGACATTTTTCCACTTCAGCTAATGCCACATTAAGATTTAAAATAAAAAAAATGTACTCCTAAGGGATTATTTGATTCTTTTTTTATGATAAGTCAAAGGTTTAAGTAAGTCAAAATTAGTCAATAAAAACGTTATAGCAGTTCAAACATTTGGATCACTAGAACTTTAAATTATAATGTGGTGTCTCACAGCTGAACTGGCAAAATATCAACCAACTTTTGGAGGCCACTGTCTATTAATAGTTGTTCGCAAACTGTTAAACCTAACAGCGAGAACTCTGTCAAACAAAGAACTCGTTTTAGTTGCTATACCCTGTCCATTAAGTTAACAGTTTTTTGACAGCTGTCTTAGAACGCACATATTCTTCCAGATTACGTAAAAGTTAACTTTAAAATGCGTAATAAAATAAATGTATAAACTGCCTAATCTTATTGAATTATCTTGTTTGTGACTTCTTACAGACATTATAATACCGTACGTGTATCAGTTTTGACAAAAAACATGTAATTTCTCAATAGTTCGATGTGTCAAAAAACGGTTAACTTAATGGACAGAGGATGAATTATAACTCTGCTCGTTTCACGCTAATTCCTGGCGGTGAGACCTTATGAAAAAGTAGATAAAGTCTAGTATTCAATGTCATCAGAAAATCCTCTAATCTACATTACTCTAGAGCTAGACTTACATTCCTGAATTTGTAGGCAATTATATTTAAATACAAAAATAACAATGATAAAAACATGTCAATGCATATTATGAGAACATTCATTCGATTAAAATAAATGAATGAAAGTTAGCTAAAACCTTTTCAAACCAACTTACATATTTCTTCTTCAGACTTTTAAAGGAAATACTTATATTAAAGGATTATTTTTTACGTAATTGGGTGCAGGCGCGGATACAGTGGGGGGAACCAATTGCCCCCTTTCTCAAACTCTATATTTGACATAAAAATAGTTGTATAACCTGTATTTTCACTTTGTATACATCTTATTACTAAGATAAGTCTTCATCATCCTCGAAAGAGGGGGAGGGGGTCATTCTAGAATTTATATGAAAAAAGAGTAGAAATTCTTTTTTAAAGACTCTCACGGCTTGAAAAATCCCCCCTCCCTCAGAGAGAAACTTTAGCCCCATTACCCCCCCATAGATGCCACAGGTATCGCTTGTACGTTGCCATCGCAGAGCAGAGACAAAGGAATATCGGGTGTAAAAATACCAGTAACGAAGCCGAGATTCAATTGGATTGGGAACCCTTTGGTTACGGAGATATTGGAGGTCAAAGTTCCAACTCTTATAACTTTTTTTAAATGAAAACAAGTTTTAAATGTTATTGAATCGAAGTTCCTTAATGCGGCTTGCGGTAAAAGTTGACTGGTAGGAATCGTCACGTAAGGAAAAAGCGTTATGCCCCCTCCATGCGACAATACTTCTCTCTCCCTCTTTCTATTATATACGAATGCGCGTGCGAGTATAACGTAAGGAACTTCGTGCAACAACATAAACCCTTAGTGTGCATACACACGAACGACACCGGACAACGTCAGAGGCAACTGCACCGTCGACAACGTCCCGCTCGTGTATTTGAGTACGGTGCTCAAATACACGAGCAGCATGTTGTTGACGGCAGGCGCCGCCGCGTCGACGGCTGCGGTTCACACGCATTGACGGCAGCTGTCGACGTAAGTACAATTTTAGGCGTGCGTTACGACACTTACTACCGTAAACAGCGAAGGTTCACAACAAAACTAAAAGTCGTTTACTTGCAATTTTTTTTTTTTTTTAAGTTGATGTTCAGAATGCGTAGACAACGGCTTCATGAAGGGTATTATTACAACTTTATATCTCAAAAATGTGGGTAGTAACAATAATAACGAACAAATACCATTGCAAACTCTTTTATATATAAGAAAAGCATACAATCCAACTTGTAACACAGTTACCTTAATTTTTAACACGCCCTTAATTAACAATTTAATCTCATATTGACAGTTCATTGTTTCTCATTGCACTAATATGTCTTATAATCATTTGTTTCACTTAAGATTAATTAAAACAAAAAAACCTATTTTCGAAAACAAAATGGTCGAATCCTGCTTGCACGCAGCGAAAGATTTAAAATTTCGTTGACTTTCTTTTTAATCGAATCTACCGATCGGGGCTGATTTTTCCAACGACAGATAATTTTATCCGAGGAATAATTTTGAATTTTTGAAAAGAAAGTTATTACATTTATTTAGCACATACTAAAAGACACACAATACACCAGATTACATACATCAGATAATAATCAAATAGAAAATGTAAAGTCCGATGTATGAAAATAGCAGGAAAGTGTGCCTCACAGCTGCACCAAAAATACCCAGTTCAGCAAACATGCCAGACAACTAGTGCTTGGTTTTCAACTGAAACTGATGTTGGTGACAGTTTTTCTATACAAAATCTGTCAGACGTCAATATTATTTCACGAATCAAAATTAACTGTCGATTGATAAATCAGCCCTTACTTTAATTAAACAGTTTCTTTTTTAATTGGTCCTTCTATCTCCTAGTTTTTTTTTTTTTTTACGTAGACGGCTGTTTAATCATTTATGTACTTAAGTTCTGTTTAAAAAAAAAATTCCTTCGCGTTCGGAACTTCATACAGTATGCTTCCCTATATATCATATTATGATGAATAAATACGACGGTCGTAAAAACTTGTCCAGAAATATTCGAACAGTTAATAAAATGTATAAATATATTTTTAATTCTTTTTTAGCTTTCATGGGAGAGTATATAAAATACAGGGTGACAGGGAAATCGACGCGCAACCTATTACCATTACATATATTCAGTATAATTATTATGATTCTGAACCTACATGAAATTGATAGTCAATTATTTTTTTTTTAAATCGGCTGTTTCCTACAAATGTGTACTACGCGGTCAAAATGTATAGGAAAGCAAATTTTTTTTTAATAACCGACGAAAAAATTCAACGCAGTGATTCAGAATCATGTACTGAATCCATGGTAATATTTTGCGCGTCGATGTCCCTGCCAACCTGTGCGTGTGTCACGATGCCTTAATATCTTATTACTATTAAACCTACAAAGTACTGGAGCCCCTTTTGCACAAATTTCATGACATAAACATTCAAAGTTGGCACGGCATTAAAGCCACGTGACTGCTGCGGTAGGTAGCAGTACATTTCCCTTGCTAAAAACGAGAATCTTATTGATAAACTTATAGAGGTATGAGGAACAGGGTGTAAAGTCCACCCTCCCTTGGGGGGATCCTCCCATTTCTATGGAGGATGAGGATCCTCCGACTAGACGGGTGTTGTGTACTGCCCGATGAATCATGTCGGGGTATTGTATATAAATGCTAATTGCGCGGTAAACTCTGCTTGCGCGATGCAGGATTTTGCTTGACGTCAGTTTATTGATGGTAATATAAAGACATAAAAAAAATATTGAGAAATATGTGTCATTGTGGAGATCATATATGCTCGCTCCATTTAAAATACTGATATTCAGCTGCATTCGGTTAGACTGGAAGCCGACCCCAACATAGTTGGAGAAAGGCTATATCTTTTCATCGAAATTGCGTTCAGCCGTCAAGGTGTGACAAGGTCAGACAGACAGAAAACGTTACTTTCGCATTTTAATATTAGTATAGTTGCGATTTTCTCGGCCCTAAAAAAGGTGGCTTGGCCCGACTGGAGTCGGAGACGGAGTGCCAGTTATTTTGGCGAACATTGCAGTCCTAGAAGACAGGCGTATATCCAGCAGCCTGATCTGGGATTGCCGTCCCATCGGACTATGAGAGTGAGGGAAGAGGGAGTGCACCTGTGTCTGCGCGCAATCTTGTGCACTATAATATCTCCGGAAAAACGGCCTGGAGGACTTAATATCCAGCAGTGGACTGCGGTAGGCAAATTGATTGATGGCAACATTCTAAGTTGTTTTCTTACACATGTCATAACATGTTTCAACAGCCTCTGTGGTCTAGTGGCAAGACCACCTGTCTGACCCAGTTGTCCCGAGGTCGATTCCCAGCGGGGACAACAAAACTGCCGTTTGGCTGGTGGTAGGGCTTGTTCTAAGTCCGCCTGGCCAGCTACCACCATTTTATCTGTCTATGTTGCCATAACGACAATGCTAATAGCATTGTTGTTTCGACGCAAGTCAGATAACCAGCTCCTCTGTGGCTGAGGATTCCGGGTGAAGCTCGCTTCCACCATCGGCTTGCTCATCACTTAACATCAAGTGAGATGAAGGCCATGAGCTTCCCCGTTAAACAAAGAACAACCTCACGCCTAATTTCTTCTAAGGGCTAGGCAGAGGTATAGCCAGGCCTCCGTCACTCCATGTACGTACTTGCGCGCTATAATAACCTACCGCCCGGCCGAGCGGTCTCGGGCCGTTTGCGGACCAAATTCAGTGCTGTGGGATCGCGCGGTGCGAAGCAATCACAACTGTACGTTTGAGCATTTAGGCAGATTTTAGCATGCAGCAGTTGCTGACGCGACGGAGTAGGCTATTATAGCAGTAGGTATTGGAAATTTTCTACTGAGCGAAGTATCTGTTACGTGGTAACTATTTAGTAATCATACAGTATAGCTAAAGCAACTGACTCCCATAAGTAACTGTTGCTCATAATTTTTGAACCAAAAATTCCCGTTTTTAAGCATAACCCTGACAACTTGAAGTTTAGCCATATATTATTCTAAAAGCCTACACTAATGTCACCATATTTAACGCGATTGTACCTACACCTACATAATATAATCTTTACAGAATTCTGGAGAGATGAGCCAGTTATCAAGTGGTAATGGTCGTTTTATAAACGGAAGAAGCTTATGAAGAAGCGTATGCTGCTGGTTGGTTGTAATTACGTCAACGCCGGCTGTCGCTGAAAACCAGCGCTGGGGCTGTCTCGTATAGGGTCTTAGGATTATGCTGAGCGATGGCCGTTTTGCGTTTGTGTTCTTTTTTATGCGCCATGTTTGCCGCAAATAAATGTATTTCCTTCCTTTATTTCTTATGAAACTTTGTGTTGTGAAATTGTGATATGAGTAGAATGGAAAATATCTACATAATCCTCAAGCTTTTTGACCCTCTGCACTAAAAACAGCTGTCACGCTTAAATGGAATTAAGCTGGACACATCTGCCGCATGTCAGACAATCCGGCCAGACTTAAGACCCAGTGGACCCTGCTTAGTGGCAAACGACATCGCGGCAGGCCCAGGAGATGGCGGTATGAGCTGGACTTCTTGGCAGCTCTGGACAGAGAGAGGTGGAAAGAGAGTAGGCAGGCCTTTGCCAAGCAATGGAACAATAAAAATGGATTAATAAAAACAAAAAATGATGCACCCTTTTTTTAAATAAATGAGCGTCTTTTTAACTTTTTAGGCTTTTGCACACAGTTGGTACCAGTAACTAAGCCACCAAACGGGTTACGTAAAGGTCCGAATTCGTTGTTGTAACCAAGTCCTAGAATTTTCTATCTATATTCAAATTTTATTTATGTTTCAAATTGACGTCATTTCAAGTTAAACAAATATCAACTTTATTTTAATAGAAATTAAGTTGATTTTAAATTGACTAGCACTATTGAAAAAGTTATAAAAATGTTTGAAGTTGTAGCGTAAACTGAACTTTATTATGTAGGAATTAAAGTTATTTTTCCATAAACTCATATTAGTTTACATTTTTTGCGAATATCTCGTGAATGCAGATTAAAATTTCTCAGTAACAGACCTGAGTCGGGATTTATGCACAGTTGATGGCATTGGCTCACCCCTAATTACATGGAACTTCAACATAACTGACAAAATGTGAGTGTACAGGCCCCAGCAGGTCAAGCTACCCGAAACTGTCGAATTTTCCCAATCAACCTTGAACCTTATGCTTCAGCGATAAAGTCGAAAATCTACTAAAGAAATTTGTACTAAACAGATTGTAGTATCTTGATTTGCTGGCGTCCGTACTATACACACACCGCCGAACCGTTCGGGGTAAAGGAAGTTATGTATGTTTAATTTCGGACTGTGTGGTTAGAAAGAGGGGTGACTTTCGAGATGTGGACTAATAGAAACCGAAGTATGGAAGAAAAAGACATGTGGCGACGACCCCAAATAAACTGTGATACGGGCAAGAGAATGTTGATGATATGAGACACATACAAAATCAGCCTATAATGTTCCCACTGCTGGGACACAGGCCTCCTCTCAGTGAGAGGGAGTGGGCCTTAATCCACCACGCGGGCCAGTGCGGGTTGATTGGCAGATGTCACATGTCTTTGATTTTTTTGGTTCTAGGACATGACGGTTTCCTCACGATGTTTTCTTTCACAGTGGTGATGAGATAATTTACACAAAGTAAAGCACCTGTCTGGGTACGAACCTGCGACCTACAATAAGTCGCGACCATTACCACTGGGCCATCACTGCTCATGAATCATGATGATATATCGGGGATAAATTCCGAATTTATAAGACAAACCATACCATTTTCAAATCTAACTGTTATGTATAGCCTCACCCTACGTACCCTAGCATACTCAATCGGCCGTTTATTTATATGTTAATAAAAATATTTGGTAAGTCACTTTAAATCCCTATGTAAGCGTTTTATTCCTTGATACAAACTATTTTCTTATATTTTAATACGAAATCCTTGATATTATGTATTGTACTAATAATAATCATTCTATTTTCCGTTGCATTATTTTTTTTTTAATCAAATTAAGGCTCTGACGTCACTTTTACAGTAACGATCCGATTTTATCATTATGATCATTGCTATCACAAATTCAAGTCTGACGACTGTAGACTGGTAGCCGATCCCAACGAAGTTGGAAGGCAGGTAGATGATTTTGATATGTCACATGACACGCACAATAACAATTCTTAATCAGATGGGTAATTCCCGTAATTAAAAACGTTAAAAATCTAGTCGCAATCTCATCTCAGCGACAATCAATGTAAGGACATTAGAGGTAGGTATTTTTGACAGATTGCGACTGAGATCAGACTGTGAACGTTCTTAAAATTACGAGAATTGCCTCTTTGTTGTAACATAGCATAAGGACAATGTGCAGAACATATCGACAGTAATTTGTAATTAAAATTTAAAGAGCGAATTTCACCAATGACCTCGTTCAAAAGCTGCCAGTTTTTAATATTCCATAGTAACGATGGCTCTAGAACGCGGTCTAGTTCTGGTGTGCTGGTCGCGTTCAGTTGTGTTCATTGGTGGAATTCACCCTGAGTGTCGTATTAACTAACACAAAATGTTGTGCATAGATGATGATGCAGGTTTCAGAGTGAAAACTTTTTTTTACACAATTCTTTCAAATAAAAAAAGTTTAACCTTAAAAAAGAATGTAGTAAACATTTCAAAAGATACGTGTACGTATGTACCGACGCCAGCAGGTCTGTAAAATTTTTCCATTCAACGTTGAACCTTAAAGCTTTAGCCATAAAGTTGAAAATCTATTAAAGAAATTTGACAGATTGAAATAGCTCGATGTGCTGGCGTCTGTACATTCAAGAACCGAAGAAATCCAGATAAAAAGTATTAAACAAAGTATATCTCTGGTACTTAATTAAAAAAAAACGTAAAACATCGGATCGTTACTTCGTGAACCGGCTATATTAATATACTATGATAACAAGAGGACACACAGGGAAATTCTACTACTTCTAGCTTTTCAACTATATTGCTAACACGAACAGATAACTATTCAGAACAGATTTAGACTAAAAACGTGTAAAAGCGTAACTCATGCTCCATAATATGCATTAAAAGTGGCCTGAAGACTAACAGCCTGGTGAAAGACCTACAGAAGATCGCGGGGAGGACCTGGAGACCAGGGAAGCATGCCACAAAAGGGAGGAGGCTTGTAATCAGCACCGAGTGGAATAAGACTGCCAAAGATGATGATAATTACATAACCTCACACAAGACTCAAGCCTTACGTAAAACTAGTTTTCAATTAATCAAATGGCTGAGTTTTGAGTGAGGTTTTGTAATACTACCCTTTTTTTCTGACACGGGGATTATTGAGTCGCTTTAGGTTATACGCCACGTATCGGCAACCTTATTTTGGCTTGAGCAAACGCGGGACTATTTCACGAGTCTTTTTGTCGTTATGACGTTGAATATAAGGTTCAAATTACCATAACACGGCTTCGAATTTCGGTCGCACAAGTCACGCTTTTATACATTTCTATTCTTCTAAGCTAAATTTTCTTATTGGTGTTCGTTACAACGATAGTTAGAGTTCATTTCACCCTGCGAGGTTATTAATAAACGTTACAATTTCCTATTAAAAAAGTACACTTGTAGTCTCCATTGTTTCTATATAGGTTACGTTGGTATTCGTACTTTATTTGTTTTAAAAGATGTCGATTTGCAATCTCGCCTCGGCATTTTACATTATTCTTAGGGTAGGTAGCTATCTGCCAGGGTCGCGGGTTGTTCGAAAGAGATACCGTGGCCCCTGGCACAGGCAACTGAAGGAACAGGGGTGCTGGGTTTTAGTCGGTAAAAGTCTGACACGTCACACGAGAAGTTATTTGATGATTTCCCACTCAAAAAAGGGGAGGTAGGTAGCCCTACTAGTAGTTTCTTAAAATTTGAAGGTCAGACCATATATATTGTCTGAAGGTCAGGTTGTATATTGAACAAAATATGATTCGCGAGCGTAACAGAGGATTTACAGAATTATAAAGGTTTGGTCCAAAGGTTGTTGCCCATTGTGTTACCCTTTGTAAAAATTTATATATTTATGTTCTGTAATTTATACGGTGTAAATTTATAAAGAGTATTCTATTCTATAATCATTAAAATCATCGATACAACCCTCTAAGTTCATATAAGCCTTTGTAACATCAGTGTTATTTCTATAAGGGATGGGTGTTATTACATATGAGAAGACACTGCCCTTCAAGCTATGAAATTCCTGTATCTTCTAGGATGTAAGACATGCCGGTTTCCTCACGAAGTTTTCCTTCACCGCTTTGAAGAGTGATATTTTAGTTTTCGTCCAACTATAACCTAGAATAAAAGTGTACGACACTTTTGATCGGTGTACCGACGACCTTGTGGAGGTCGCAGGAACCCGTTGGATGCGAGAAGCACAGACCCGATCGAAGTGGAGGTGCTCGGGAGAGGCTTATGTGACGCCTTTCAGCAAAAATGCTTATGATGATAAAAGTGTACTGTGAATAATTCCTTGGCAATTTTGCAAATCAACACCTCGTCTATTTATACTTAAACAATATTTAACGCAAAACTAATGCTTGCATGCAATGCAAAACATTGATACGTTTTTAATCTATTAATTATACAATATTGAAAAATTACATTAATTATCGGCCATCGGTATAAGTGATACAGATAAAAAAAAAACATTTTGAAAGGAGTTGCCGCGACAATAACCTGTAAGTAACTTTTTTTTTCATGTGACAACTCCGTCAGAATGTTTATATTTCGTAAGATTATTTAAATATGTTTTAATGCGTTTAATATTTAAAATGTGATAAATTAGTTTTGAACTTGTAATATGACTTTTTTACATTGAAAATATATCTTATATTGAAGGCTGTATAATTATGTACAAACATTAAAAAATGCATTATTGCTCATATATAAAAGTTACCTGTATGTCAGGGACAGTAGGTCTATTTTAGAACGGCTACACTGTAGGCGCGGGTTAACAATGTAATGTGCAATAGAAACTGAACTGTATTTTAATGTGATTAAGGACAATAATTGTAGAACAACGGAAGTTGTCAGATTTGTACTTTTAACACGAATTTTGCAGTAAAAGTTATCGTGTCGCCCTTGACAAATTGTAATATGGAGACTGTTCAGAAAAGGGTGATTTACGCAGGAAGCCGATATACCAATAATTCCGTATTGGTAACCTTTTATTAAAGCGAGAATCCAGATAATCGACCTTTTTGTTGCGTAAAAACACTCGTGTTTAGGGACAGTGCAGATAAAGCAGCATAATACTCGAGTACTATTTTCGCTGTCAAGTTTTGGGTGAAAATATACGCGAACATGCATTAGAATCATCACTTGCACGCGATTTTGAACTCAATTTTAGTTGTGTTTAGTTCTAAAAACGCTTATCTCTATATACGCTGACCTGTACGGACATCAAACGCCTTTTATGAACAGGCTCTCAGTATTGAAATAACGCCTTTTGAGAGTATTTGTACTTGGAGAATTTTGTCGGAAATGGCTAGCGACAAACTTTTTACTACAACATCACGAAGATCAATGACATTCGTGCTATCTTTAACACAGCCTTGTTTAAAAACACGTAGACAACATAAGCTCACACAATGCAGAAACATAATATTAGCTAGTTCTAACTAAACAAATATTTAGCGATTGCACAACACTATTGTTTGCTCTTTCTGGCTGGAGATTGTTGTATAGCGCTGTCTCTCTGTTAGGCTTCTCACTGGCGGCGCAACCATGGTCGCGCTACCAGCAAAATACACACTGCTTTATATATATACAGGATGAAATTGAATTCATTGGCATTCTTTTAAGGGGTCATTGTACTCATTATTATGAACAACTTTTACTATGGGACCAAACCTGAAATCGCGAAAAAAAAATCAGCTGTTCTCTACATTTTGACGAGTTATGCGAACATAAATGTAGGGAACAACCGAATTTTTTTTTCGCGATTTCAGGTTTGGTCCCATAGTAAAAGTTGTTCATAATGATGAGTACAATGACCCCTTAAAGGGATGCCTATGAATTTAATTTCGTCCTGTATAAAGCTGTAGTGACAGATGTGTAGCGCGACCATTGAACCGACCGACCAATTCGAACCGACTGGACCTGGTGAGGCCACCAGGCGTCCAAACGGTTGCGCAACCAACGATACATTTTTGGCAGTGCGACCATGGTTGCGCCGCTACTGGTGTTCTAGTGACTTTTCACGGTTATCTTGTCCAATCGAGGTCCACCGAGCCTGCAACTTTGGAGTGCTATCGCCAAATAACAATACTACGTTGCAAGAAAGTTGAACTAAATACATCAAAACATTACAAATCGAGTGTATATGAATATCAATCAATACGTTTAGCTTCTATTCGTTCCAAGTGAAGCGTGTGAGTAAAGCAAGCGTAGGGTTGTGGGCGGGGAGGAAAATATTACCATTTTACCCGACTCCGTCGGAGCTTAAAACGAGGGTAATATTCCTTTATAAACTTGACATTTTTAACGAAGCCATCTGTTTTAACAATTGCTATTTGCAATCATCTTTTTCATATGACGACTCCATAAAAATGACAGTTAAGGCTGGAGTTAGTACTTGACCGACGGTCAGCGCTGACATCGGTGAAACATATGATATATCAATGAAAACTTATGAACAATATTACAGTGCAGCGCCTGATGAAACGCGCGCTATGTCGGTTTATACGGGGATTTAGTGCAACGCTGACCGAGCGACCGACCGTACACGGGTGCGCAATATCTCTTGCGAGTACTCAGTTTGCCGTCAGCTAACCACGCGCTCATTTACGACCGATAATCAGTGCGCACGGGCGGTTGAGCACAAAATTCGGCCTTATCAAGTTTCTTTTTTAATTAAAATTGCAAGGCAAAGTCCTCTTCTCATACAGAGCAGGCATGAACAATATAAACATATCACCACGCTTGCTCAAGACAACTGTTCTTGCAATTTTAACTATAAAAATTGATTTTAGAGCCCCGCCCAGCCCACGCAAACAGCCACTAAGAATTCTACACTAAAAATATATAAAAATTCTGAACAACACTTATAGGAGTAGCGCTTCGGCTATAGAAGTAAATAGAAAACGTGAAACTAAATACATATGTTGATATAAATATAATTATATTAAAACCTCTATGCAGTAAATACTTATGCGAATATTTCTGGACAACATGTATTAAATAATTTAAATATATGTATATTGGTCGTGTACATATTTTGTGATTATTTATGGGGTCTATTTGACTGCCTCGCTGGTGTTTTGGTCGCGCTATTGCTTAGCAAGAGGTCCTGGGTTCGATTACCAGGTCGGGCAAAATGCTATTGGCTTTTTTTAGGAATTTGTCAGTTCTGCCCGGATTCTGAATTTGTGCCTGATGGCAACAGGCTCAGCCCCTATTATGGGACTTCACCATAACTGGCGAAATGTGAGTGTACTGTAGGTGCATCTGTGCCTACGACTTCGGGGATTACAAGCGTGATGTGTATGTTTTAGGAACATAGGCAGGTACAGAATACCGCCTTCCAGTACCAGGTACAGACGCCAGCAAACCAAGCTACCCGAAACTGTCACATTTTCTCAATCAACCTTGAACTTTAATCCTTTAGCGATAAAGTTGAAAATGTATTAAAGAAATCTGACAGATTGTAGTAACTTGATGTGCTGGCGTCTGTGCTAACCAGTCTTACCAAAGGTTATCGTATTACCTAGTAACTCGGTTATGGAGGTCAGATAGGCAGTTGCTCCATGTAAAATACTGGTATTCAGCTGCATCCGGTTAGAATGGAAGCTAACCATAACTTAGTGGGAAAAGGCTAGACAGATAATGAGTTCATTAATTTGTCAGAATATTGTTTCAGAGTTGTTTCATACCCAACAATTCACCACAAAACGTGTACCGACTCCTTTATTTATATAATATGTCGTTTATTTATTTAAATGTATATTATTGCTGATATATAGTGGTCACCTTAGTATATTGGCATGTTGAGTAGGCAAGATTACATTTCATGAGTTTTTTTTTATTTTTTATAATCGGGATTATTACGAAGCTTTTGAGGTTAAAATAACATTTATCCGCACAGATTTGCTTGTCTGTATCTCTGTCCCTATCTGTCATTAGAAATACGAATCACTAGGGAGCGAACTCAAACCCCCAGAGCAATATCCCATCGGAAAAAATAACGAACTTCCACCCCCTCCTAATAACGTCCTTTGCTTACTTATTTACCCCTTTCCTTAATGCTTACTTTCCCTATATAAGGAACTTCCTTGCATAATGTCACGCTCCATTTAGGCTGTGCGTTCTCTGTCAAAGAATGCAAGAATTTAAGATTTTTATTAAGATTCCATTTATTCTTAGCCCATATATTTATATATTTTTATCCCAAAGAATCAGCATTGCGCAAAAAAGCAGCTTCCCTGCTGGCCCGTATACGGGGTAACAACAACGGCATTCTGAACGCAATAGCAGTAAGTTTTGATTGTCCCTTTCAGAATCGGTGGGTCATGTCGTGTGTAGGTGTGGCGAGTCATGGCAATTTATAAAAAAATTATGTAATGTGTACTAGGTTAAGGTTTCTATGGGTCTATGCCACCCGAAATAAAGTTATTATTCTTATTATTGCCATCCAACGTTGTAATGCCGCCAGTCTTTTGGGCAATTATCCCATTGACAGCGATGCGGACGAATTTTTTGATGCCCCATGAGCTCCTGCCTTTTTCTTTATTTTTTTATTATATACTTGTATATATATTTTAATGTTAGCTTGTAAAAATAGTATTGTGTACACAACATGTGTTGTGTCTACAACGGTTCTTAGCTATAAGCCTTTTGTGAACATCTTTATACCTTGTGGGATGCAAATAAACGAATATGAATATGAGTACCAATAAAATATACATTCTTCGACACTTCATGGAGTTTCTTCTCCGTGCTTCTCCATAAGAACCTACTACGCTTGTAAATGGGCAAATAGCTTCAATTTCCTGTCTCACCGACTCCTTGCCCATGCAAAAGTGCCTGTAAATTGTATATTCGAGAGAGAAAAAAATGCTTGTTCGTCATAGTGTCACTTTTACTTCGATATGTATGTTTTTATTTTTGTTTTCATATCGGCACCTTCGTTTTATATTATAGTAGGCTTTGCTCGCGGCTTCGCTCGCGTTAATTTAGAATTTGACATTCAATTCGGATTGTACTCTGCTTGTTGTCTCCCTCGGAAAGCTACACGTGGCGCCATCTATTATCATAATAACGTTATTGTTGTTTTCCTCGAAAACAGAACTCTGTTTTCGGGATGAAAGGTACCCTATGTCCGTGTCTGTACACCTGACAACGTATATACAAAATTTCAGGATGATCGGTTCGGTGTTTTAGGCGTGAAAACGTCAAACTTACTTTCGCATATATAATATTTGTATTCAAACAAACAAACTTTTGTGTTGTTTTGTTTTTGTTTTGTTTTTTGTGTTTGTATTTGTGTTTGTTTTTTGTTTGTTTTGTTTTTTTTGTGTTTTTGTATTAATTTTGTTTTATTTGTATTTGTATTCATGTACATTTGTGTGTTGTGCTGTCTTTTTCCAAAGAAATGGTTTATCTATATACCTGAGTGTCCATGGAGTTTCTTGTCCGTCCTTCTTTTAAATCAAAATATGTTTTATTGTGAGAACCGCATTCTCACGTAAAAGCATTTTCTATGCGAATGAGTTGTGGACTTCTCTCTCTAACTAACAAATGACAGCTCTAAGTGATAGAAAGAGAAAGAGATATAGGAAAATTCTGCACCGTGCGTATAAATATGTTTTCATTCTATAATATAACAAAGTATTCACTGGTTTCAGATATAAATAATATTCTTATATTACATTATGTACTTGAGGCTCATTGCTTAATTGTTCACTAGCATGTTTTAATTATTTCTACAGTTTAATTATTTCTAATTGTTTACACGAGTTGATTTCATAAGGCCACTAATAGTCACGCAATTTAATTCTACATTTTATCAAAGGTCATCACCGAGGTTGGTTTTAGGATGATTCGCCGCGAGAGCACTGAGTATTTGATACTTGTCAAAGTGATCCTCTCACAGAGAGGAGGCCTGTGTCCCAGCAATGGGAACGTTACAGGATGATTATGTAAAGTGATCTTATCCTCTACTTTTCGTATGTGTTCATAAGAAAAACACTCGAAACGTCAATAACATATATAATCGTGAAAACAGTTGAGCACTCTAGTGGGCGAGCGTCTGACGGGTTAAATGAAATCGACCAGACACAAGACAGTAGCGCCATCTCGCGGGAAACTTAACAGTTTAATGAAAGTATCAAACACTTAGCGCCATCTACGCGGAACAAATTTGTTAGTTCCTTCCCTACTTACCAGTTTTATCTGGATTTCTCTATTCTGCGCGCGGGGTACTGAGGTCAACCCCCGGTTAGTTAGTTTTTGTTTTTTTTTTTTATAAGAAATCCAGCCAGCGCCAGCGCTGCTCACAGCATTATGCTGAGCAATGCCCATTTTGAGTGTATTTGAGGCATATTTTCCACCCTACTTGTTAATTTTTTGCGTCATGTTTACAGCCAATTAACGTATTTTATTTATTTATATCTAATTCTTAGCAGGCTTAAATGTGGATATATTACTATAACTATATGTCTGCCGAATCCTTCGGGAAATAAAGGCGTTATGTGCCAAGTTACATGGCAAGGTTCTATATTAATTAATGCTTCACGATCTGTAGTATCATTTGGAAAACCTAGTTTCTATCAACTAATTATTTAATAGGAAAATTACTATGATTAATTCTGATCACTAACAATATACAAAGCTCCATTTAATAAAAACGTATTGAAAATATCCATCAATAACATGTGCGTCCCGTTTCACTCTATTTTAATATAAAATTTTATTTCTTTTTTTTTTTTTCATTTTTGTCTTTTTTTACTTTTCTTCTGCGTCATTCGTAAAACTTCGTAATAATCCCGATGTTCAACATCAAAAACAACAAAAAAAAACTACTTATTACTGAGAAGAGGGAAAATGTATAAAAAACGCTTGGTGTGTACTAAAGCAATATGTTACGAAAAAATGAAAATAGGTTTTAACTAGAACTAGAGGGAGAATATTAGCTAGAAAAACATTTAGATCGCATTGGGCGTTTAGACGCTACGTTTTTAGGCGCGCGATTAATATACGCTGCGTTTTTTAGGCGCGTGGTCATCTTTCCCGACGAACAACCTGATGGAAATTTAATGTCCATTTCTTTTTAACCGACTTACAAAAAGGAAGTTATGCATTCGACGAGTTTATTTTTTTATTTTTTATAAGAGTTTCTTGCTCGTGACGATTGTCAATCTAAGACTTGCCCACACCTTTATTTATTTCATACTTCTATTACAACACAACAAAACATGCAATAACAAAAAACAAATAAATATGAAAATAATAAAGTTGGACATATTATTAGATTGAACGCTCGATTAAAAAAACTGTCCCTTTAGTATCAACATTAACCACAGACTTTTATTATTCGTGTCTGAATTTGGCGCAACTCAGCGCAATTGACTGTCACAATTGCCTCGGGCCGTGAACGGTGAACCAAAAATTCGAACACATGTCACAAACACCAAGTGACTTATATTAAAAAAGTACGCTGGACTTCATATTATCGTTAAGAAAACGAAGACATTTGATTTTCGCCATTCTGGCGCCGAAGACAACGCGACCGTCCGTGGAACTAGTATTTTTGAAAGCGAGTTTTACAAAATGCGCATTCTCTCATGATACAAAGTTCTAAATATCTCGTAGTAAACACAAAACATGTCTTATTCCACGATTTAGAGCCTAAATCATCAGAGACGTACGCGTACCAAAACAACACAACGGCCATTAGCAACAATGTGTCAATTTTAGTTCCTGAGACGCTCGAGTGGGGCGCTTTGAATCGGCACAAAAATCAACTGTCATTTCGTATTGTATATTTAGTCCAGCGTACTTGTATAATAGAGGCGGAGACTACGGCCCATTCGCTCTCACTGAGAGAAGGCCTGTCCCAGGAGTGAAACCTTCATAAGCTGATGTGTCATTGGTGAAACTCACTGTGTTTGTATGGAAAGTGCTGACATAGGCGGCATTCAACACTCTCCATACAAACCAAGCGTAAATTTTCATCTAACGGAAAACGACGCCTCGGCGCTGCTAGAGGCGGCTCTAGCAGCGCCGAGACGTCTCCATGAGGTGGTAACATCTAAGCTGTGTATTGCAATAACATAATCAGCCCATAACGTTCCCACTGCTGGGACACAGGCCTCCTCTCTGTGAGAGGGAGTGGGCGGGTTGGTGGATGTCACATGTCTTCGATTTTTTGGTCCTAAGACATCAAAGTTTCCTTACAATGTTTTTGTTCACTAAATAAATAACAGTAAATCGCCTGTCAGGGTTCGAACCCACGACCTACAACTCGAAGTCGGGGCCATTACCACCGAGCCACCACTGCTCTCTTATTCATTAATTTAATTTATCAATAACTTAAATGAAATTATGTAATATCGCTGTTGAACTAAAATATTGATTATGGATTGTGAGAATAACGACTAATTAGGTGTTGTAACAGTTTTAGGTGAAAAATAGCATTTGGACGATTTCCAATTGCTTTTTTTTTACTCTTAAACCGAAATATTCAGAGTCACGATATTAGTTATTGCAAGTTATGTTCAATATTTCAGTAGAACACAGTGGTATTTAATAAATTCATTTAGTAATAACGATGAACTAAGTTATCAAAACGGCGAAATATTCGACAGCTATCTACGACGTTGCCAACTTTCATAACAGCAACACATTTGACAGTCATTTGCGACGTTGCCGACTTTCAGAACAGCAAAACATTTGACAGTCATTTGCGACGTTGCCAACTTTTAAAACAGCAAAACATTTGACAGTCATTTGCGACGTTGCCAACTTTCAGAACAGCGAAACATTTGACAGTCATTTGCGACTTTCAGGACCGTTCGTTAAGAAAACGCAGCGTCCACGCCAAAGCGACCAGAAACACAATCATAATTCAAGCATAAAATCCTAACGTTAAAGAGTCGAAATGGTGTTTTTTTTTATGTTTTTTTCTCAAATAAGTGAAACGTATATTTTTTAATAATCGTCTAAGTCTACATCGTCGAGCGGTTCGTCGAGTTGCAGAGATTGAAAATCCACTTTGTAACGTAGGATGCCTGTTTAGGAAGGATATATTTACGTGTGTGTCCCACGGCGTCCGAGCGGCGGGGAGGAGAAAAAAATAAAGACAGTTAGTAAGTATTCTGTATAAAGCATTAGTTTGTAAGCGGGTTCGATGGAGTTTGACGCTGCAATGCTGTAAGCCCATGTACAGTCGGTGATAGCAATTAACTGACCCCCCTAAAAATTACTCGATTTTGCACCCTCTGCTCATAATATTAAAGGTTATTCAATATGTATGAGTTTATCGGACTAACACTACTCGATGAACAGAAACAATAAATAATTTTGATACGCAAACTTGAGCTTTAAGATGTAGGTGTTAGGTCATTTACTATGTATGGGTATTTGTTACGCAATTTTCATTTTTATGCAGCAAGACTTAAAGGTTAGGTTAATGTTGTGATAATTTGTGTCATTGCTACTAATACCTTATTTCATTTGTCTTACCTAAGTAAATCTGGTGTCGTGGTTCATGCGTAAGGCTGAGACGTGCAAGATGCGAGTTCAAATCCAGTCTCGTGTTTCATTTTGTCACACTGAAGTAAAAATATCGCGGCGGGATTTTATCGCGCATTGGATTTTCAAATCTGGGTGTTGAACCGAGCATTGAGAATCCAACACAGCGCATCCCAGCGACGTATTCGACGTACGCATGTTACGTTAACCAACCGGCCCTTAGTAAAAGTAATTAATCTTATTTAATACCACGATTGATGCGTCAAACTCCATCTTAACATTTTTATGGTAAAAATACACATAGGTAATTATAGTAAAAAAAATCATTGAAATGTTATTTCCAAGAAAAGGACTCTTGCGGGCCAAGATATTCATATAAAGTAAACATTCATAATATACAGATAAGTTTGTTTCGCGATTCCCAAAGCATGTTAGTAGTTAATTTTTAGAATTATTCATTAAAGATTAATATATTTTTTCTAGCTGGGTAGAGTGTTGGGCTAAGCTATCAGAGAATTAAGTTACGGTAATTCATACTACTAGTGTTTATCTTAATATAATTTATATAATTCTTCTGTACGTGTGTTTGTCACCCAACTCCTCCTAAACGGCTGGACCGATTTGGATGAAATTTTGTGTGTATATTTCAATGGGTCCTGGGTGGTTTGAAAACACAATTGGACCCGGTCGGGCAGGACGACGTCTGCCGGGTCCACTAGTTTTTTTATAAAATCAAGTAGCGTTTTCTTGTTTCTGCCTACCTCCATGAGAAGATGCAAGTTTATGTAGCTAATTAACGACATCCTCAATTACGAAAGTCCTGTACGAGGCCAAAAGGCTCCTATGCCAGCATGATGCTGCGACATTTAAAAAATAAATGTCACAGCGCGACTGGTAACCGGTTTGATTGTTTCCGTTTGAATTGGAATTCGTTAAAATGAAGTTGACCGATCTGTGTCAGAAAACACAGCCTTACAGAATTGTTCTTCGAAAGATATCAAGATCACGCAGACTACAAAAAATAATACCACTTTCATTTTTTTGGCCTAACAGACAGTACTCATACTAGAAAGAAAAGAAAGAGAAATATTTTATTCTGCACAAACAAAACGCACGCCCGCGCGCGCGTGCTGTACTAATGCAACCCATACTATCATAAACTAGAGACACTCTATTTTATTTGTGTACAGCGTGGGTATAGTTTCCATACAATGGTGCCCAATGATCTTTCCAGCCAGTATTTATCTCAGCGCGCTACCCAGCTAGATCATAATTATAGAAATTTATATTGCATAATAAAATATCATAACACCTACCTCCAATGCCGCCAAAGCCTCTGACGAACTGGCTGCCCTCCTGACTCTTATCAGTAATGATCTCGAGGGTTGCTCCGAAAGACTTGTAGTTGTTGGCAAGCCACTCCAGCAGGGGCTGGCATTCTACCAGCTCGAGTTCAACGCCACTCTGGAAATTAGAGAAAATATGGGATGATATTTACTGCAGGGCTAACGTGGTATGTGTCTTGTGTGTCCGGCCTGTTTTAACCCATGGTGATCAGACCATAGAGAGTATTATGTCGTGTTGGCACCATAAAAGGGATGATGACATTTTTTATTATTATTTTAAACTACAAAATATTTTTTTGAAAATAGTGCAAACAATATTATAAGAGTGTAAAAGCTTAAAAAGTTGCCAGATTGGCAGTTTTTAAAATATCTGCTAGACGTCACGACTGTGTAACCTCATACTAGCGCCATAAATTGTCCATACCGCGCGACAAGGACGGGAATAATCGGTATATTCCCAGTCGCCCCTACATGGATTGCCACCAGGTGGCAATCGGGAATAAAATTCCCAGTTGCCACCGGGTGGCGACTGGGAAGTTATTGCCCCCCCTTCAAATCTCTGTACACTGCAGCGTGGATCGCCAGCCCAGTTTTTTTTTTACTATTTACAAATTATATTAGATACAAAATTTACTTAAAATTTTCGATAAATTAACAGTAATCCCCTTCAAACACTTTTCAAGAGTGTAGCCTCTCCATATTTCCATCGATTTTACCATTTTTTCGATCACCTCATTTTCAGCCATTTTTAAATTATTACAATAATTTTTCGAACATTTCTAATTTTAGTCATAATTCCTATTATGGCTAAACACTTCATAATACGGTTTAGGCCTGTCCAATAAATATATTTCAGGGCAGTTTCAGTGTATAGCTGGTCAAGCTGTAGCGCATATGATTCAAAATCGCTTGAAACTTCACATGATATCTCATATTTTGACACTTTTTGTCAAATATTGAGTGGATGGTAACCGGGTTACAAATACTCCGCCTTGGAGTCTGCTAAAGAGTAATGGAGCGCAGGATTCCGGGCGTAAAAATAACAGGGCAGATCAAGGAACACCACGCTGCGCTCCAAAACGGGTATAATAGACGAGAAAAATGACTGCCAGGGCATGGGCCATGTCAGTGTCAAGTCTCCACGCATTGGGTGCCTGAAGGTGGACGGCCCAGAAACCACAGACACAGGCCTCTCTTCAAGAGGGAGTTGCGCACGAGTGGTTTCACGCGAGCCCAGTGCAGCTTAGTAGACGTCACATGTCTTAATTTTTTTTTTTCCGGTTGTATGACATGCCATCAGACTATGTTTTCCTTCACCGTTTTGAGAGCAGTGGTGATGTAATTATTTACACAAAGTAAAGCACCTGTCTGGGTTCGAAACCACGACCTACAAACTCGTAAGTCGAGTTTGATACTACTGCTCTCATTTTGCAGGGCATGTTGACATTAACAGCTGTACCACATAAGGTTCAAAATCGCTTGACACTGCACTTTTTGCCAAACTGAGTGCATAAAGTGGCACAAGAAAACTTGGAAAAATTTAGAGAATGGTTTTGGCCGGCAGTGTGACATTTATTTCTGCCGCCAATGTTCCGGTTTGAAGGGTATGGGTACCGGTGTAATTATAGGCTCATGAGAGCGATGCGCCTGCGCCGCGTCTAGTATTGCTGCTGTGTGCTTGCTTGTTGTAATCCAATCTTTCATCACCTGCCTAGCCTTTTCCCAACTATGTCGAGGTCGGCGTCCCGTCTAACCGGATGTAGCTGAGTACCAGTATTTTATATCGAGCGACTGCCTATCTGACCTCCACAACCTAGTTACTGGGTAATACGAAGCCCCTTGGTTAGACTGGTCGTCAGACTTTCGGGCTTCTGACGGCCCGTAATCCAATCTCTATATAGTAAAAAAAACAGTCGCTATGTGCGTGTGTGTGGGCTTAATTCTAAACTACACTATATGGATTTCTATGTGGTTTTCACCAAAAACAAAAAATATGATGTGTATGTAGATGAAATCATATTCACTCGCTTATATCGCAATTTTACTGTATCTCTATCCCTTTCTGTCACTCAGAAGAGCAATTCACTAGAGCAAGAAGTCCAATCGCACGTAGTTCGTTTACGATGCGAATGAATGCGAACACTTGCGAGCGGGCTACTCGCTCTAGCGAATGACACATCGAAGTTTTGAATTCAAAGACGTCACTTAACAAACTTTAACCGGTTGAATGCCGTAATTACAGAAACAATTAAAAACACAAACCGTCTTAATTACAAAACGAAACCTAACTTTAGTTCTAGCCTAAACTATTGAGCCAGTACTTGTATTTCGAACTTTATTTCGATTTAGGCAAAGTTCTTAATACTAAAATGACAACTTAGCACCGAACTAAGCTGTCAGTTTTGTATATAAAGAACTGCATTTCTATAACAGTTGGGTTCTTAATTCAATAACTGGGTTAGTGGTTTAAATCCGATCGAAAGAAAAGCCTTGTTTTGTAATAAGGGGGATTGTGTTTCGCGTGGATCCACGTTCCAGCCCTACGCAGGGTTAATTGACCAGCTTAACCTTCATAGAACATAGACTGTGACAGCGTTGCAAAATTATCATCATCTGCAGAGCTTTTCCCAATCATGTTGGGGATGGCTGGCTTTGATTAACAAAAGAAAAAATACGTGTCCATTATTTTTCGATAATCTAACTGACGGACTAAATATAATTGTTATTTTTTTACCCAGGAAACTACCCTATTAAGTTTAAATACAATAACTTTTAAGTGACCTCTGGGTGCCAATTAAGAGACAGAAAGTTATAGAGATGCAAAAAAATGTTGACTTTTTCGAGAAAATATGATTTCACCCTATGATGTGGTAATGGAAAAAAAAGCGGAAGAAATAGCAACAAATAATAATCACCTCTTTGTCAGTGAAATGTGACTTAGAAATAATAACCTCCTTATCTGTAAAATGTGACTTGTCCTTCTCTTGTTCAGGCGTCAGATGGAGGATGGTTTCCTGGTTGGTGGCGTGTAGTTTTAGCACGTATCTGGAAAATTTGGCGGAAGATATTAAAGTACCATAAAAACAGCCTCATTGGCGCCGATTCCCTTGTTTACAAACTAATCTTATTTAAGTTCAGTGCATCTTTTTCTTTCTATTTCATTAACCCTTCAAGAACCGGTAATAATGAAAATTTTAGTACAAAATAATAATTATTATTCTCTACTAGCTGTTGCCCGCGACTTCGACTGCGATCCAGGATGAAAAGTAGCCTATGTCCTTCTCCAGATCATGGTCTACCCTTGTGTCAAATTTCATCTAAATCCGTTCAGCGGTTTAGCGTAAACGCGTAATTCTTAAATTTTCTAATTTTCTGCGCAACTTTATTTTTTTTTTCCGTAAGAACCTTCTACAAAGTATTAGAAAACTTTAAAAAAAAGATGGATGAAATTGTATATAGATGACATACCTCTGGATGTCGAGATTTTCCCAGCAGATCAGAGTCTCAACGGCGCCAAGTTCGAGAGCGCGGAGCGTGTCGTCCACACCGAAGCAGTACTTCCCCGTGTCCTGTCACAAAAATAATTATTATTATAACCCGGTTCATTAAAGAAAGGAGTTTTAAATGGCGGCGCTTATCATGTTCTCTCGCTCGCACACTAGTGCCATCTATATTCACTCTCGCGCGTACCGTAAGCAGAAAAAAAATGAGTCTTGATTTGCTTCCACGCTGTCTTGACGCGCTCAGTGATCCTTTTTACGAATATTCCTTGTTATAGTTTTCTGCTATTTTTCCGTTGTTACCGGTGTGTTATAGTTGTTCAGTTTTGTTTTATTGTTACTAAGTACTTATAATGTCTCATTTTTACAATTTTACGTTCTTTTTATGATATTGTATAACGCTTAAGTTTGATAAAGATAGTTTTTAAAGGAATGTTACGCGTTCAAACAATATATCGTATAATTTAATTACGAGAGGATACTTGAAAAACTTTGTCTTGTATATGCTAACTGTACTACTGTCAACGCAAATACAAGCCGCCATTTAAGATTCCTTTCTTTAGTGCATCGGCTTATAACTGTATAATGTGGGCCACTGAATGCTTCAACTTCTCCGTGTCGCTGGCACGACTGAATTTTAGTGTTTGTTGGCCCAAAATTCAGCGCAGAGGTCACTTTGACTGCATGTTTTGGGACATTTTGACGGCACGGTTGGCGCAGTGGTTAAGCGATTGACTGCTGCGCTGCGTGTCGCGGGTTCGATTCCCGCACGGAACAAATATTTGTATGACCTACATGTATTTGTCCCGAGTCTGGGTGTTTTTCTATCTATAATATGTATTAATTTACAAACAAAAAAAATTGTATATAAGTAGTTTATCAGCCATCTTGTTACCATAACACAAGCATTAGGTTGCTTAGCTTGGGACAAATGGTGTTGTGCGAAATGTCCAGGGATATTATTTATTATAGAGGGCAGGATAAGAGGTGGAGCATGGTTCGCGATATAGCTCCACAATCACACTCACACATCTACTGCCGTTCCGTCAAGGTGAACGAATGAATGAATGCTGCAGATGCCGAAGGGCGCGCGCGATTGCGCACAGCTACTGAACTTAAGTGGAACTGGGCTGGCCATAACTGTCGCATCGGAGCAGCAATATGCAAAAGCCACCACTCAGTGGATCCCCAATGGCAGGAAACGACAGCGCGGCCCAGAAAGAGATGGCGGGACGGACTCCTTCTTAAAGGATTGGCCCACAATCGCAGTAGACCGGGTAAAGTGGAAAGAGGGAATCCTGCCTGCCTGTCCTGCAGTGGGACAACACAAGCTTATAATAATAATAATATAGGGGATACTATACAAGGAAATATGAAGCCCTTACCTGTGAGATCTCATCGAAGTATCTGCCAATGAGTTTCTTCTCCTGAATAAACTTGACGTTCTGGAGCGACTCGGCCGCCAGCTCGATGGCTTGGTTGAAGCCGTTCTCACCGCCGTAAGACACATCCACCAGTTTGATGATCTTGGCTTGGAGACGCTGTCGAAGAAAATAAAAGTTAAGATAAATATATACATCAATTCACTCCTTTCTCTTGTAGAGGAAGGTTTAAACCACGGACCTCTAATAAACAAGTACGCTGGACTAAATATACTATACGAAATGACAGTTGTTTTTTGTGCCGATTCAAAGCGCCCCGCTCGAGCGTCTCAGGAACTAAAATTGTCATATTGTTGCAAATGGTCGTCGTGTTGTTTTGGTATGTCTCTGATGATTTGTTTTTTTTTTCCGTGAGTTTCTTGCCGGCTCTTCTCCATATGAAACGACCAATTGGAACCGTGCACCTAGCTTCTGACGTTTCATAAGTGCCAATGTTGGTTTATGTGAAATAAAATATTATGATATTTTTATTTAGGTCTAAATTGAAGAGGACTTTTTGTGTATTTTGTGTTTACTACGAGGTATTTAGAACATTTTTATCATGAGAGCATGCGCATCTTGTAAAACTCGTTACTAAAAATATTAGTTCCACGGACGCTCACGTTGCTATCAGCGCCAAAATGGCGAAAATCAAATGTCTTCATTTTGTCATCGATAGTATGTTGTCCAGCGTACTTGTTTATTAGAGGTCAGTGGTTTAAACTTAAGCACGCCACATTGCTGCGATCCGTATACCACGTTCGTACCCGTTCTTTCTATAGAGAAGAACAGGCAAGAAACTCAACACATATTCGTGCAAATACTACTGTACAATCTCTTTGGAACTTATATGTTCGAGCCGTTTGGGGTTGAAACACTAAGACCATGGGGTCCGAGTGCACACTCAGTATTTCGAGACATCGCCAAGCGGTTGGTCGACTCATCGCGTGATCAGAGGGCTGGCCTATTTTTTGGCCAAAGAATTAGTATCGGCATTGCCACGTTACATACGTGGCAATGCTAACAGAATTTTAGGCATGTTTCCTATTGACAGCGATGCGGACGAATTTTTTGATGCCCTTTGATTATTTCCCCTTATATATATACACATATTTCAATTGGAAGCATTTACATTGTAAATTGTGGAAGAAATAAATAAGCTAAACTCACCGGATCAAACATATCAGACTGCGACAATTCAGTCTTGAAGTCAGCCGAACCGGCGAGGATCAACCCTGCGACATTGGGGCGGTCGGCACTGATGAACAGCTGGGTGGCCACCTCTGCGACCTTTCGGACGTAGTTGTGACGCTTCTCCATGCGCAGACGAGCGAAACGCAGCGCGGACTGACCACCACGGCCGTGCTTCTTCGGCAGATCGACTGTGAACTTGTGGAGGACCTGGAAAAGTAGAATGTCGGTTGGTAAGGGTCCATATGACGCACGAGTATACGTCAAAAACGCCGCTAACTATCGTCAAACCAAATGAAAGCGTTGTTTCAAATTACAATTACAAAATTATGGCCCTGACGTACGTCAAATATTAATGAATACGTAATCGTTATTATGTTACGTTAACCAACCGTCTGAATTAATCGTTAGTGTGTTGTAGCCTCCTACTGTTAAAAAGATTTTTTCGACTTTACATTTAGGGCCTCTATACACGGCGTTCCTTTTCCACGCCGTCGACGCGCGTATACGCGCTGCAAACGCAACTAGCGCTACTTTTTTAAGGCAGAAAACCACCGTCAACGCGCGTTAAGGTGGACACACTTCATTATTAAATTTATTTATTTAGGATCTCCAACAGATGTACCCAATACATGACACATAAATTAAAGGGTAATACAATATCAGGTAATAAGTAGGTACACTAATTCACTTAAAGGCGACCAATTTGCGAGGCGTGAGGCACATCACATCGCATGCGAAACACATGCCTTGCAATGTGCGTACTTGCTTGGTCTATTATATTATATTGCAAGTGATGGTACAGTCAACAAAAGAGATAAGTATGCAGGGTCGTCGGATACAGTTGAAACTTAGTAAGAAACGGATTGATGTTTTCGGATGAAATTTAGTTTGATAAATAAACTGTTTGTTTTCTATTAATTAAATAAAATTTTATCCGAAAATATCAATCCGTCTTACTAAACTTCAACTATATTCGACGATTATGCATACTAACCTCTTTTGTTGACTGTACTGCATTATAATGCATGCCGCATAGGCCGTATTATAAGTAGCCTCGGTTGGTCAGATAGTTTCTGACCCCAATGCCAATATTTATTAAGGAACAAAGATGTAATTGATTCATTGTCTAAGAAAGAGCAGTGATTGGCATCAAAAATTATTGTGTAAATTGCCTATCATCATGCTGAATGTGCATTTTTTTCTTCAATATGCATTTCAAAATGCCCACGAGTAACTTTTGTATCCGCGACTAATTTTTCTCTCATATCAAGTCTACATGTAGCGATGCGGCAGCCAGGAGACATTTTTTTCCGCGGGTTTAGACGCAACTGTTACCCGTCTATCGGTTGCAATCGCGCCCGGCGACAAAAAGTTTCCAGCTAGCCAGTTGGCGCTCAACCGAGAATTTTGCGTTGCTGTCGCTTCCGTGTGCACATCGTCAAAATGTAGGCGAGGCGACAGCGACAAAACAATTGCTGGGCAACTAAGTAGCTCGTGGACGCCCTCCCAAAAAGTTAAGAAGTTTTGAAAATGAATACACACCTCCCTCGTATTACCCTGCAGCGTACCAAACAGGGCTCCGTTACCGTCCATGACAATGAAACCAAACTTGTTGTCATCAGCGAGCAGCGCGGTCAGGGCTTCGGTATGGAACTTGTTGTCACAGAGGTACAGGGACGTGTTGATTGGCTTGAACGGCTCGAAGTCGATGTTCACTTTCTTTTCCTTGCCTTCCTCGGTGACGATCGTGCCGCAGTAGATTACGAGACCATTTGGCGGTACTGTAAGAAGAAATGGGGATGTGTATTAGTTCACAGCGTGCCCTATTAATTTTTTAAATATCGCAGCATTATGCTGAGATGGGTTCTAGACTATGCGGGTTTCCTCACGATGTTTTCTTTCGCCGTTTTGAGAGCATCATCTGTCTAGCCTTTTCCCAACTATGTTGGGCTCGGCTTCCAGTCTAACCGGATGCAGCTGAATACCAGTATTTAACATGGAGCGACTGCCTATCTGAACTCCACAACCAAGCTACTGGGTAATACGATACCCCTTGGTAAGATTGGTTGTCAGACTTTAGGGCTACTGACGACCCGTAACAACTGTCAAAGATCCACGAATGACAGCCAGGAAAAGCGGCTTAACGTGCTTCTGAGGCACGGAGGGGTCTTGGTATGTGAAGATGATCACCCCACGGACCAACCGCGACAAGCTTAACCTGATCGATCGACCCGTGCGGCTGTTATTACTTAGCCACAAGCCCCTCACCGTTTTGAGAGCAGTCTGATGAAATATTAAATAATTTACACGTAGTAAATTGCCTGGCTGGGTTCGAACCTACGACCTACAACTCTCAAGTCGGAGCAGTTTCCACTGGGCCATGACTGCTCTAAAATCTGGTGAATAACCCGGTTTTTCATAACTTTAAACCGTAATCTTGTCTCGGTTTACTGAGATGCTATTTTTCGAGGCCAATGTACAGTCACGAGCACCAATACGTCAACTTTCAAATTTCAATTGCGATTTTTACGTGAAATAACGCATGCATCGTTGAAATACGACACATTACAGAAACCTATAAGTTCGAAAATGCTATGTTCGTAACAATATAAAATTTCATTCAAAAATAAAGGAGTAAATCGCTTTTGAATAAAGCCGAGTGTATACATACTTTTGCTCGTGACTGTATGTGGTGTGTTCCGAGTAACTTTTTAATGATTATTCTATTACCTTTCGTGTATAACTTGAGTCGATGCTGCACAGAAGTAATGGCCCCCAGCACTGACAGTCGGTTGACTCGAGATTTAATGTTGGAAGCTGTTCCGAACTCGTCCGCCAACATCTTGGACACCCGCGAGATCTGATCCTTGGGCGGAATGATAAGGGATATCATTGAGGTCCCATTTCTGGAAAGAAAGAAGAATTTTTATTAGTTTTTTATGTTACGTGGCAAATAATAAGCAGACAGCTGTGTTGCTGGGGAGTTTTTTGCGCCATTTCTTCCCAGCTAAAGCACTATACCCTGACCCTGTCCATTAAATAAACCTGATAAAACAATGATAAATGCTTTATTTTCTGTAAAGTAGGCTTGCACAAACACTTTTACATGTCGGTCATATTATTTTAAAAACTAGATGAGGTCGGCGTTTCCTATCTGACTACTCTGAGAAGAAAGGCCGAAACAAACTCAGAGGTCACAGTCTCTTTTAAAGTCCAGACATAATCTTGGTCAGATTATCTGAAGACCATATAGATCGATGTCTGAGATGGTCTTTAGTTTCAATGTTCTGTTAGTTTTAATGTTAATTTTATTTTCTGTGCGTATCTGAAATAATGTGTCTTTCTATTTTTGACAAACGAAAAAAGGTTTTCAAGTCGACACGAATATTATTTATTTTGATAACACAGGATTTCACTATCGATTTTTTTACACGGCACGAATGTATGCTGGTTAGTTAGACCCCTCAAACGTCGATTGCTGGATATTTGCATCGTTTTAATAACCCTACAACTCGCCAAGTAAGGGTTGAATCAAACAATAGATTGACGGGCTAAAATCAGTCGACGACCTATCGATCGTCAGGCGACCCTACCCTCGTCATATAAAGTATTTTAACAAATACGTGCTTGTCTAATTGAATTTAAGTATAATATTTCGATATTAGACCTAATGAGATTCAGTATTTTTGAATTTAATATTATAAAAAGGTACAAGTTTGTTTTTTGAACGCGTTAATCTCTGAAACTGCCAGTCGGATTTGAAAAGATCTTTTTGAATTTGATAGCCCAATTCTTGAGGAAGGCTATTGATATTTAACATCACGCTATGACCCTTAGGAGGTGAGCAAAACGAAAAAAGTCGGAAAGATTACTACTATTAAGACACTTATTACACTATCCAATTTTAAGGAATGCTAACTAGGAAATCGGCAGATGTAATCGCAGTTAGAACAGATTGGATCCAATTTAGTGTACATTGTAGGTCCAATCGCACTACTTCCTAAATTGTCTACAATCGTTCTTCACGAATGCGTGTCTGCATGCGTCGTCTGACCGATTTAGAATCCAATTTAGTGTAGTGTAATCACTAGCTTATTTCCTAGTTAGAGTGTTCCTAGTTAGCATTCCTTAAATTGGATAGTGTAATAACGAAGTGATAGCGCAGGCATGTGATGTCCGGGGGTAGGTCGGGGAACAAGAAATCTCACGCGGACCGAGTCGCGGCCAGGCTAGTTTTGTAATATAAGTATTTATGCAATACCCCCAGTTTCTGAATACCCCCATAGGAAGAAGGCGTGGGTTTTTGTATTTAAAACTACCTAGAAAACATAGCTCATTACTATTATGTCCGCTTATGAATCCTACTTTCGACTAGCCCACCAAATGAACGTGAATATTTAAACGACATTGTACACGACCTATTAAACTCCTATAATTTTACCAACGTAAATTACAGCCATAATTCAGGTAGAATACCATCCCCTCCCATACGTCGGGCCCATTTATAACATAGTTGGAATACATAATTACATAGCAACTGAAAGTTGTGTTTGCGTTTCGCTGTGGTGTGGTATGTGAAACGGAGTTGCTAAGGAGTTTTGCACACGAGGTGAGGTGTGGTTTGCGTGCTTTTTCTATATGTACTAATAATCACACTAATATTATAAAGGCGTTTGAGAGTGAGTGTGTGTTTGTACGTTTGTTACTTCTTCACGCTCAAACGGCCGGACCAATTTTGATGAAATTCGGTATGGACGTAGCTGACACCCTGGATTAACACTAAGGATACTTTTTATCCCGATATTCCCACGGGATCGAAACGTATGCGGGTGAAAACGCGGGGCGCAACTATTATTTATTATAAAGATAAAAACATTCCGTACCGCTGACACGGGTGGGAAAGGTTATCATAATTTATCAGGCCGTGAACACTCGCAGATTAAATGGACCTCCCCCGCAAACAACAACACGTAACATAGGGTGGAGATCAGAGCATTATATTACGTCACCATGGCATAATCAGCCTTTCAACGCTCCAACTGCTGAGATACCAGGCTTCCTATCTGTGGCCCGAGGAGTGTTCGCTTACGGCCGCTTCGTTGCGATCGCTACTGATGGTAGACAGTACAATCATTAACTGCCAGTATCATATGATCATACATATCGCTACTGATATAGATTATTGGGACGCTAAATCCAGAGATCGGGATAAAAAGTATCCCATATGTTAATCCTGGTTATAAACCACCTGTGTGCCTGATACTGATGGTAGACAGTACAATCATTAACTGCCAGTATCATATGATCATACATATCGCTACTGATATAGATTATTGGGACGCTAAATCCAGAGATCGGGATAAAAAGTATCCCATATGTTAATCCTGGTTATAAACCACCTGTGTGCCAAATTTCATCCAAATCCGTTCAGTAGTTTTTGCGTGAAAGAGTAACAAACATCCATCCATCCATACATATACCTTAGTAGGATGATGCGAGTTTCAATACGAAATCAAAGAGAAGATTCAAACAAAGGAGTCCATTCATATGACGTTTATGATGACTACTAGCTTCGTCCGCGAGAAATTCCTTGCTACCCCGACCCATCCCGTCGCATCGCATCACCAGCCCGTGCTATGACTGTGTTCATTCTGATTTTTTTTGTTTTTGTTCAGCTCCTGTGTCTTAGCGCGATGTTAAACGGCATATAGCCTTCCTCAATAATTAGGCGATCATCACACTGCCACGCATCACGCTGCAGGTTGCGTGTCAACGCACCTATGCGCGTACTTGCGGGAGTGCAGATCTGCATCATCCTGAGGGTTACGCACTCACGCGCGTTGTTGCGTTCTGTGGATTCACGGCGGCTCTGACTCTTTTCATTCAAAGCCCATCCAAAATCACGCACGGGTTTATTACCTATTTAAGTTTGACAGTATCTCAGATACAGAGAGACAAAGAACAGAACCGCGTTATTGTATCGTATAAGCGGCCGCGTTTTTATGTGTGTGTAAAAGGGCAGTTGCAGTGCAGTCTCACCACGGTCGCGTTTTTAACGCGTGTCCCACACATGCCGATTACCGATAATTAAAAAAAAACCTACTTATTTTATTATTGATTCGTGTCGAGAATCAGTAGCATAGTTACCTCCTTGAATTTGACGAGGATGCAAAACGACACCTTGTATATAGATTAGTATAGTATATATAAGTATTATTATTATACTAGCTGACCCGGCAAACGTTGTTTTGCCATATAAATTATTTCTAGCTGCCCGGCGCTACTTCGTTCGCATGGTGTGCTACCCCCTACCCTACACCTACACTACTCCTACCCTACTCCTACCTTACTCCTACACTACTCCTACCCTACTCCTACACTACTCCTACCCTACTCCTACACTACTCCTACCCTACTCCTACCCAACCTACTTCTACCCTACTCCTAACCTGCTCTTAACCTGCTCCTACCCTACTCCTACCCTACTCCTTCCCAACTCCTACACTATTCAAAACCCTTAATTTAATACGTGCTTCAATTCGAGTGGACCCGAGTCTAGCGTACCGAAGGGACGATCGTCAAATGTTTGACAGGAAAGTAGGTAGAACAGTTTATATGGGAAAATGAAATTGCAATTAAATTAAAATTGCGACTATAATTTGAGATTTAAACTGTCCTATCTCTCAAGTTGGATCGAACTGCACATGTTGTGCGAATTTTATTATAATCGGTTAAGTGGTTTAGGAGTCCATTGAGGACAAACATTGTGACACGAGATTTATATATATTAAGAAAGATATTACCTACTACGTCACGAGTAATGACTTAATGATCCATCATTCGCTGTCCACAACGACGCGGAATGTACCGTACAAAAGTATAGACAACAGAGCAGTTACTTCCTTGATACTCACCTTGGATGCGCGGGCGCAGGTTTGGTCATGACATTGAACGGTGCTCGGTGATAATGTTATTACCGGCCAATTGTTTTATGTAACGTGTAGTTGTTCAAATTGGGCAAGTGCGAAACTGACTCGTAGAGAATTCTGTACACACAGAAGTTCAGAATCCAGAGTCAGTCCGTAAGTACATTTCGGCGGTTATTTAAAAAAGTAAATAAAGCTCTGCCATTTACCTATTCTAAATCCTTTCTGTTCCTCGCATATAATATTATGTCTTTCTATAAATGAACTTAGTTCCTTGTAAATGTACTTCTCAAATATTTTAGAAATTATAGGAATTAGTGATATAGGCCGATAGTTCTCCATTAACTCCCTATCTCCTTTCTTAAATAGTGGCTTGACGATAGACACTTTTAGAGCATCAGGGTAAACGCCTGCGCTAATGCTGAGATTGATGACATGACTCAAGTGACCACAGATTTCATCCGCAACACGTTTTAGTACATGGGTAGCAATACCGTCATATCCCACACTGTTTGTATTATTCAAGGACATTACTATCTTTTTAATATCGTCTGGTATACTAGGGACCATAAACATAGTTTTGTTATTGAAATCCAGTGTACACGCCCCAGGTTTGCAGTCTACATCCAGTTTTGGCTGTATTTTATCTATAAAAAAATCATTAAATGCTTCTGCAATAGTCTTGTGATGTGATATGACGCAGCCACCCATTTTAATTCTATTTATGTTAGATTTAGGTACGTTATATTTTGCACGATTGATAATGTGCCACGCAGTTTTCGATTTGTTTTTTGATGTTCTTATATTGTAATTGTTTTGTGCTTTTTGTGTTAAATGGATAATTTTTTTGTACATTTTAGAATATTTATATAAAATGGTTTTATTAATATTGCTACGATTAAGTCTAAACTGCCATAGGAGTTTCCTTTTCTTTTTACTGCATAGTTTGATCCCTTTTGACAACCACTTAGTTCTTCTTAATGTATTTATTTTAACCACTTGTAATGGAAAACACAGATCGTATAATAGCTTGAAAATCTCAATGAAATGGTTATAAGCTACATTTGGGTCATCCGTGTCATATAGTTCAGAAAAGGTAAGATTCATTAGATGGCTTTTAAATTTTACAATATTATCCGCACTATAGTCCCTTCTAGTTGCGTACCAATACTTAATACAGCATATTTTTTGCACTGGACACTGAAGCAGCTGTGCTGTATGATCCGATAATGCCCATTCTAGTACTTCAGTCTTACATGCGTTAAAGTTATGCGCAAAGTTGTCAATGCACGATAAACTGGCCATGCGAGTTGGTTGTTTCAAAGCAAGTTTCAGATTGTAACTCATTAAAAGACATTCAAGGTCATTAGTTGCACTATTTTGCTTGAGTACATCTATGTTAAAATCTCCGCAGATAACAATTTTCTTACAGCATGTACGTAAAATTTCCTTCAAGAGCAATTCAAGTTTGTCGAAGCAATAATTTAAATTATTTGAGTTCGGAATTCTATATATACACACAATTATTATCTTATAACTAGTCAGTTCCACGCCACAGCACTCAAATATGCCTGGAGTTGATAACTTTGCTACTTTTGGCAATTCTTTCCATTTTGTCCCATTTTTAACAAGGATACATGCACCACCCCTTTTTTGTTCTATTCTACAATAATGTGCCGCCAAATTATAGTTAGATAAAAATAATAAATTTTGATACCCTTCCATGATGAAGTGCTCCGTAATACATAAGACATCAACATTTGTCTTTTTGTTAGATAGCTCCTCTAGACATACCAACAAATCATCTGCCTTATTTATCAGACCTGCTATATTTTGATGCAATATGTTGATGTATCTATTAGAGAAAAAACAATTCATTTTCCTCAGTAACATTGCTTGGTACAGTGTGAGGCACATCTGTCACTTTATTAGAAGAATTACACGAGTTTATGTCACTATACAGTGTAAGTTCATTAATCATTAAACTCATATTCTGCATTATATTGGCCATACCTCGATTATTTACAGAACCACTACTCTTAGTAAACATACTAGAGTCATAATCAAGATAATAATTAGTATCAAACAAGCAAGCATAATTATATGAACAAGCATCCAAATAGATTAAACTGTTAAAGGTTTCAATTCTCGAATTAAACATTGTAGAGTAATCATTTAGTTTGAACGTGGGAGCGCATAATATGACATTTGTGTGCTGTAATTTTGACAGCGTTTCACGAATACTGATAGTTAGTTCGACATAGTTCTTTGTCCGGCGAAAGTCCTCTTCCCCGACAAATATCAAGCAGTAGTCATTCATATTGTAGTCCTTCAATTTGAGATCCAAGTCGGCGATAAGGTACTTAACACCACAGTTGGGTGTCAGGTAGTGGCAGATTCCATAGTTAGGGAATATATCTTCTGCAATTTCTAACATTTTATTATTTTTATTGCTACTTAAAATACATAATTTACTAATTCTAGTTTCGTTCGGTTTACTGTTATAGTTTAATTGTGTAAGTTGTGCTTCTGTCTTTCTTTCTTTATTGCCAGTACTGAGGATAACGCCATCTGTGATCGATTTATCCAACTGTTGATGATTTTGAGCACTGGTTGGCGATGTGGATTTCTTAGCTCTAGTGGTAAATCCTTCACATTCACTAGACTTTTCTGTGTTTTTTCTCATACACTGGTTGATTTTTACAGACTTTTTCTTAGTTTTTGGTGTTTGTAGCTTTAACTTAGCAGGGGAGCATGCCACTGTTTTGTACAGTGCATTCTGCTTCTGTAGCTCCTGGTTAAGGTGGTTGAGTTTCGTATTTTCTAGAGTTAATGATTCTATTTCGTTGTGAGCACTATTGAGTTCCAAAGTTAATTGTTCTAATTGATGTTTTAGTTTGGTAATTTGATCATCTTCGTCATCAGAAATGTCCGGTAAGCTGGTTGTGGTGCCATCTATCGGCGAGTTCGTTAGTAAAGTATCCTCATTTGTATCATTAGTATTCGTTTCTGACTTTGAACGGTTACGTCTAAACGTGATGTTATCTAGAAAATTCATTTTACAGTGCTGCTGAAGTGCGGAGGAAAAGAAACAATCAATCGATCAATGTTTACAAACGTCACTTCTTGTTACGCCACTTGCCACTAGATGGCGCTGTTTACAGTGTCATACGATTATGTTTATTTTTCACATCTGCAACCCCAGAATTAATGTCATTTAATTGACCTATTCACCACTAGATGGCGTCGTTTACAGTTTTAGTACTTTTAGTTAGATACTGTTTATTTTTCACTTCTGCAACCCCAGAATTAATGTCACAAAATTTTAATTTAATTGATCTTTTCGCCACTGGAGGCGTTAGTAAGGGTACAGAGGTCACTTTTCAAATAATATTTTTTCTAGCAACGGCTTGACAATCATCTATCATTGATCAATTTCACTGTTTGGTCCGATTTTGTCACACTGAGTTGTTTATTTTAGTTATTAAATATAGTTTCTATAAATTTTATTGTTCAGATGAAACACATAATGTTCAAATTCACTATTTCGAGGCAAAACGCAATGTTTTCACTCAACACTAATTTATATGGGATATTACTTAGTTTTAAAAGTCACTAACACTGTCACTTATGCAGTCCTATATTTGTGATTTAGTTTAGCATAGTATTCACCATTAAAACTTTTGTTTGTTTATTTATTTATTTTAATTACACAGGCGATGTTTACTGCGCTAGTGTTGCCACTTTTTTTGGTATGCCAGCTTTTTTTGGTATGCCAGCTGTTCATTTTTTAATAACCGACGATAAATTTGTCTAGAATTATGTGCTGAATTATTCATTGTTTCAGTCTGCGCTTCGATGTCCCTACCACCAGCCACGCCTGCCTGCTACTAATTTTTTTTTTTTTTTTTTAATGTCTAAGCATCATGCTGAGATGGGAACCTTTTGGCCTCGTATAGGACTTTCCGTTTCATTTTTCCTGTTGTTACTTTTTATATAAGTAATTTGTTTTATTTTTATTTTTAACTATGTTTAGTTTAGTTTATGATCCTGTACGAGTCGCAATAAATACTTTTTCTTTATTTCTAATATTAAAGCAGAAGAGTTTGTTACACGCGTTAATTTCTGGAACTCCCCGTCGGATATGAAAAATTCTTGTTTTCATATGATAGCCCAATTCTTAAGGAAGGCTATATAGGCTATTTTAGCCCTTAAGAGCCGAGCAAAAGGGCGGCGAGCAATGGGCAGCTCGCCGCCCGGTAAAGACCAGCCGAATTGTAAAAATCTCACCGTGAAAAGTTAGGTGAAGTGAGCTTAGAGTGAGCTGTCAATAGTGTCAATCCCTAGCATTAGTTAGAATGACAGCTCACTCCACGCTCACTTCACCAAGTTTTCACGGTGAGATGGTTACAGAATCGCACTGCAGGTCCGGGTCGACGGCGCGTTGTGTACCACGCGCGCTCCAAAGAGATGTCAGCACGAACTGACGGGGTCCGCTAGGGCCGATGCCTGCTAGGGTAGTGGGTTTTTCGAAAGAGATACCGTGGCCCCTGGCATAGGCAACTGAACTGGAACACTGGTGGGTTTTAGTCAGTAAAAGTCTGACACGCCCTCCCGCTCCGTCCAGAGCGATAAACGTCATTTGATGATATCCCACCTAAAAAAAAATCTATAAAAATCACGTCTGTTGTATGGGAGCCCCCCTTAAACATTTATTTTATTTTGTTTGTAGTATTTGTTGTTATAGTATAGCGGCAATAGAAATACATAATTTGTGAAAATTTCAACTGTCTAGCTATCGCGGTTCTTGAGATACAGCCTGGTGACAGACAGACTGACGGACAGACAGCGAAGTCTTAGTTATAGGGTCCCGTTTTTACCCTTTGGGTACGGAACATTAAAAAGGAACCGAGCAAAAAGAAAAAACGACGACGTGGTGGGTCGGGGGAACAATTTCACGCGGACGAAGTCTGGGGCAGTAACTAGTTATTGAATATACAAAGTCGCTCAGCTAGCCATGAAAAGGGCTATGCTTGGATTCTTTGATGCGGTTTTCCCACGGCTACCTAGCTGCGAAAGTATGGGGTAAACCGAGTGACATCTGTCGGTACGTGTGAAAGCCACAAGTACGTAATATCCTCCTTACCGATTTCAGTCACGGTGTCTGACAGGGTCTACAACGGTTCTTAGCTATAAATAAGCCTTGTGTGAACATCTTTATACCTTGTGGAATGCAAATAAACGAATATGAATGGAAATCTCAACGGAGATCAGCCAAGTACGCAGGAGATATTATAGTGCACAAGTGCGTAAGCAAACACAGGTGCACTCTCTGTTCCTTTACTCTCATAGTCCGATGGGACGGCAATCCGACACGACCGGGGAGAGATCAGGCGCAGGACCAACGGCTTAACGTGCTTTCCGAGGCACGGGGGTATCACACCGCCAACTTCCAAACTCCGAGCTGTTACTAAGAAATTCTTAATGGAAAACCCGAACCCTGTGGGCTTACTCCGAAGTAGTATCGGCCGAATGTTCGGGCGTTTCCTGCTACGAAGTTACTATTTGGTTCGGTCGGTCCCGATCCTACACTCCTACACGCTTTTAACTATGGTCCCGACCCAACTGAGCCGATCCGAACTTTTTTCGCATTTTTTCAATAATATTCTAAATGGACTCTGCTACTTGTTTGGCGCCATCACCAGCGTCCATCAGTTCCTGTAACGTGCAGCTGACTAGCTACTTAGGCTAAGCACGCACGATACGATTTTTTAAATCGCATGTTCATGCGAAATAAAATCGCGGTCGCTTGTATAATTTTTGAAGCGATTATTTTCCGCAACGATTAAAATTCGTGGTGCGCGCTAAGGCCTTTGTTCCGACAAGCTCGCCTGTGTTTACTTTCCTTGCATTAGACACTGCCCGAGCGAGTCTCGTCTAGCCAGTAATGGGATTAAGTGGTTCTTTGTAAGTCTGCAGCTTAAACAAAAAACCGGCCAAGTGCGAGTCGGACTCGCGCGACCGAGGGTTCCGTACAATTTAAAATTATTAAAAATATTTTTATTATAAATGATGTACTTAACTAAAAAATTACGGTTTTCGCAATGTACCCTGTAGGTTTTGATTCCCTTGCGAGTGTCGAAAATTTGCGGAAATTTGCATAAACGGCTGTATCTTTTGATTGCGTTGGCTTAGAAGTTTGATTTTTTCACAGCTCCAAGGGTCAGTAGACCTGAGTATTTGATATAAATTCCAGCTTGATATCTCCACGCGTTCCTGAGAAAAAGGGTCTTGACAGAAAGACGGACGGACAAAAAAGTGATCCTATAAGGGTTTCGTTTTTTCCTTTCGAGGTACGGAACCCTAAAAAGCAACTATCTAGATATAAATCTATCTAAAACCTCCCCCTCAGTGTCTGAAAGGCTATTCAATTACATTTTTTGCGCAATTATAGTTTGTATTAAACATGGAGTAGCATCGTGGTCCAGGGGTATCTGCCCGTGGGTCGTGAGTTCGAACTCAGACAAAAAGTTCACTTTTTATAAATTATTTCACACCACTGCTCTGAAAACGGTGAAGGAAAATATTCTGAGGAAACCGGCAAGTCCTAGAACCAAAAATTCCAGGAAATGTGACATTTTCCAACCCACACTGGGAGGCCTGCGTGGTGGATTACGGTCCACCACCACTCACAGAGACGAGGCCTGTGTCCCTGCAGTAGGAACATTATAGGCTGATTATGTGTGTCAAACATGGCGGCTCTGAGGTGCGCTTTTCGCTGCGCAGTACCTCACCCCTCACCCCCGCTGAACCATTACTTTGTTACTGCGCAGGGACTCGCCTGATGTTCCGAGCCGTCATAAAGTTTGAATCGGGCAGTACATGAAAATTGATTTGGTCGAGATGACGACATTATATGGGCATGTGATGCGGAGAAATAGGGAGGGAAAGTTTTGAGTATGAATGTGAATGGCTATGTGGCTGGCTAGCATAGAGGTATGAGGAATAGGGTGTTATGTTCACTCATCCTCCAAGAGGGTATCGTGTTTGGTGGGCTACTGCCCGACTATTGATGTCGGGGCTTTGTTTATGCTAGTTGCGCGGTAAACTCTGCTTGCGCGATGCAGAATTTTGCGTGATGTCAGTGTGATGCGTAGTTTGCATGTGGCGATGTAGATGCCGCCACACACCCGTATTTGATATTAAGGTTTAAAACATCGCTCTGTGTTTATGGACAGCCATTTGTGACGCAAACGTTAAAGCAAAGCTTACTAGTGTTATTGACTAACGCTACTGAAAAATATGTATTTTCATGCAAAATGTTATGCAATCTCTTGCTTGTGGTGTGGGTAAATGAACAAAGCGGCTACGTAGAGCGAGCGATGTCGGTGGCGCATTCATAAGGGGATGGCTTGTGTGATGATGGTCTCTAAGTTACTCCATATTATACAGGTATTCAGCTGTTTTCGGTTAGACTGGGAGCCGACACCAACATAGTTGGGAAAAGGGTAGACAGATGATAAGCCGGCAAGAGAAGAAAATGTTCGTTCTTATTCTTTTTGAGTACTTGTATTGCGAAATCATGTATGAGTTAGTCCGAAAAAAGTCTAAAATTTTGACCGTCACGACGCTACGTAACCTGGTATCCCAGGAAACGGCTTACGTATTGATAAACAATAACAGCGAACGTACCCCTCTGTGACAGTTCCCAACAATACATAATCAGTCTATAATGTTCCCACTGCTGGGATACAGGCCTCCTCTCCTCGAGAGGGAGTGAACTGTAATCTACCACGCGGGCCCAGTGCGGGTTGATAAATGTCACCTGCCTTCGAATACAGTTCTTGGACATGTCACGGTTTCCTCACGATGTTATCCTTCACCATTTTGAGAGCAGTGGTGATGGAATTATTCACACTAAGTAAAGTGCCTGCCTGGGTCTTAACCCACGAACTACAATTCGTAAGCCGGAGCCGTTACTACTAAGCCACCACTGCTCTCGTCAGCCAGTCCCACCGATTCTTTTTGGAAAATCAGCATCTATACTGCGTATATTTGTATGCACTCAAATTCATATACGAAATTCCATCTACACTTCAACAGCGCGACTGTCCTTTTCGATCGATCGTATTACCCGCCGACCACAACATGCGGCATGTGGTATGGTTCCGCTCAAAAACACGTGTCATCACGTGTCGGGTCCGGATATCGGCCAGGTTGCATACAGCAATCATGTTGTAGGTATATTATGGACCAGACTGTTCTCGTCTGTCTTTTAGATGTCTGCGAAGGTTTTGGAAAACGAGTCGATAAAATTTTGTTGATGAATCAGTTTGCCATTAAGCACATAACTGCTAGATGGACGGACGATCTTTAAAAGTGGCTGGGGGTGCAAGGCAGAGGACAGGGTGTTGTGGCGCAGGTCCATGTCCTGTAGTGGACCGCGATAGGCTGGGTTGAGTGTCGTAAGTCACCAGAAAGGCATCCAACATTGCTTTTTACCAACAAAAAACCGTATTTTTTATTCTTCTGGATTTTAACCCAAGTTCTTTGTATTTTGTCCTGATAAAAGCCTCCAGAAGTGGCAATGCTGACTTTATGATACGTCCAGCTAACCCTGCACCTTTGCACCAGCATCCTGCCCCACCTTGAAATTTTCCCTGAGAGTTCGTGCCGATGCGCTAAAGACGAGTATTTTTTTGTGCTTAGTGCTTCGTCTGCGCAGATCCCAGATACAGCTGCGTGATAACTATTCGTCGTGTGTACTTGAGAAACACTATTATACTCTTTTATTTCTATATAAACTTCATACTGAACACTTGGATCGGTCAAGGTTGCACTTGAAATCCGTTTAGATTGGCGACACGCGACGTGCATAAGATTTTACGAGCCCAAGGTCGCAATTCTCCATGAAACAATGAACGAAACCGCGCGAAATCAACGCGAGATTGGTGGAATTAGCTAAAGAATTAACGTGGTTTCGAAATAAAGGAATCGTTAAGTGGTCATAGTGAATGAGGCCCCTGAATACAATGCTGATACTGGAATCTATTCTGACCCCTAGTTACGAGGTGTAGTTACACCAGCCGGTCGATTCTGTAAAAATCTCACCGTGAAAACTCAAGTGAAGTGAGCTTGATGCGAGTTGTCAATAGTGTCAATCCTTAGCATTATTTGGAATGACAGCTCACTCCACGCTCACTTCACCTGAGTTTTCACGGTGAAATGGTTACAGAATCGCACTGCAGGACCATTTGAGATACTAATCTACATAGTCCTAACATGATCTGACCAAGATTATGTCTGGACTTTAAAAGAGATTTTGACCCCTGAGTTTGATTCGCCATTTCTTCCCAGGAGTAGTCAGATAAGAGACGTCGACTCCCATCTAGATTTTTTTTTATATGAAGTGCAGAAGTGATTCTGATATCTTATTTACAGAATAAACTATTTCAGTTGAGTTTAATTATTCGTAGTGCAAGTGTACTTTGGCTTTACTTTACTCCGCGTTTGTTTTAAAACATAGGTACCTACTTAGCTGCGTCTACCACGCTTGAATACCCCCAGACAGTCTAGGGTGGTGAAAAGGGGGGATTCCAAAGGCAGGGCTAGACGAATGTTTGCCTAACGCAAACGGCTAGAGTGCAATGTCTCGACAGAGAAAAACTACGAGACATCTGTCGTGATAGCATTATGCTAGTTACCTAGAAGAGCGGTAGCCGCCACATAACGGTCGGAGTGACGGCTGTCACGAAAATGAAGGCAGCGGGAGCGTTTTTGACACCGTAAAGAAGCGCTTTTGACACTGACTAAGAAAACAACGAATTACCTACTTTCGTAAATAAAAACTTTGTGACGTCATTCGCCGGTCAGTTGCGGACGCTATGTAGCGGTCACCGCTCTACAAGAAACCCGTAGCTTTAAGCCTGATTCACATTTACAGACTACCCTAGGTCGCAGCCCGCACGTCAGTGAAAACAAGACCACCACTAATTTCGTAACACACGAACTATAAACCACAATCTTAATCATTTGAAGGATCCATTGCTTCATATATTCGAAAAATGTGTCTGCTCAACAACATAAATAACGCAATTAATGTTGTTGCAGGCTGAAGTGGGATTGGGCCGGACACGTCGCGCGAATGCACCCGGAGAGATGGGCAAAGATCGTCTCTCACTGGACGCCTGAAGGAGGACATCGCCGTCGAGGTAGACCACGGCGAAGGTGGCGTGACGATCTAGCGAGATCTGCAACATGGCCAGAGATCGCTCAAGACAGGGAGGTTTGGAAGGAAAAAGGGGTGGCCTTTGTCCAGAAAACTCACGTACTTACTGATAGTGTGGTACGCATTTACCTCGCAGTATAAGCGGGCCTCTTCGTACTACGCTAAGCCAGCACCAGGTCAAACTGTTACCACTGAAATGCGGCTCATGCACGGCGTGGTAGATAATGGACAAGGCGGGAATTTGTCGGCATCCCATCACGTGCGCCCTATCGCCGGTAACAAGGAAACGCCTGCTGTACGTGGACGCGTTTAGCGAATAGGTAACTACGATAGGACGCACGCGCAATTACCCCGCTGGCCTGAACCTAGCGTAGTACGAACTACGAAGAGGCCCGATTATACTGAGGGGTAATTCAGTAACACATTATCAGTAGCAATGAGTTTAATTTTGACAGTTCAACAACATTCATTGCGTTATTTACGTTGTGGAGCAGATACATTCTTCAAACATATTAAACAATGGATTAGCAATATCCTTCAAAAGGATTCAGACTAAGATTGATAGTGTGTTACGCATTATGGTGCTCGTCATTCAGGTTTTGTTAGTGTGCATGTGCATACACACGAACGACACGGGTCGACGACACAGGCAGCTGCAAACGTCGACGCGTCGGCGGCTGCTGTCGACAACGTGTCGCTTGTATATTTGAGTACGGTGCTCACGGGTCGCGGACTGACGAATACGTGTTTTGCGAATATGATCTTTATTAACTACTAGGATTGTCACATTAGCGCCGATTCCCTTGTTCACAAACTAAACTAAATTTAAGTTCAGTGCATCTTTGCCTCTGCCGTCGACGTGTGTCGCTTGTGTGTATTTTGGAGGTATGAGGAACAGGGTGTAAAGTTCACTCAACCTCCATTGAAAAGGGAGGATCCTCCAACCAGACGGGTGTTGTGTCTGGCGGGCAATTGCCCAACGATTGATATTGGGAAATTGTATCTTTGCTAATTGCACGGTAAACTCTGCTTGCGAGATGCAGGATTTGCGTGACGTCAGTATGACGCGTTGTTCGCATGTGGCGTTTGTAGATACCGCTACAGTATGATGCACACTTACCAATGGCGTGCAGCCCCCACCTACTTACGAAAGGTTGCGCTTTCGTCAGCTCCATGGTTTTCATAGTAATTCATGATTGCATAATTTCTCATTTAACATGTGACTATTTTATTTTACTAATTCAGGTTTTCTTCTGCAGCCATTAATGTTGACGTAATCTTATGGCGCAATGAATATTAAACTTTAAAGCTGTTCTCACATGGGCTACTATCGCGTAACACCGTGTCTTAATAGAAAGCAGTGTGACTACGCGTCCGTTTAAATATTAATTACTAGTTATTGCCCGCGACATCATCCGCGTGTAATTTCTTTTTCTTGATAACTCGGGCTCTCTCAACTATAGAATCGCGCATGATTCCATAGAAAATGTATCTACTGGGGTAGAGATGCTGTTGAGACGTGGACGCAACGTGACCTCGAGAAGAAGATAGAAGTTCTGGAAATGTGGTGCTGAAGAAGAATGCTTGGGGTATCGTGGAACGAGTTTAGCACCAACAACTCTATACGCCAAGAACTCGACATCAAAAAGCGTCTATCTGTTCTGGTCCAAACGCGCATCGTCAAATACTTCGGACGCATCTCGAGGCTTGAGAGTGACTATATAGAGCGCCTTGTCGTGCAGGGTAGAGTGGACCACGCGGACACTCGCTCATGAGATGGACTGACCAAATTAAATCCGCAGTGGGGCGATCCCTTGAGTGCACTAAGAACACCAGAAATCGGAGTAGGTGGTGAGAAATCGTGAGGCGAATCACATCTGTCCCTTTTTTTTTTTTTTTTGGATGGGAAATCATCAAATGACCCCTCCCGCTCTGGGTGGAGCGGAAGGGAGTGTCAGACTCTTACTGACTAAAACCCGTCCGTGTTCCTTCCTTAGCCCTTTCTGTTCCAGGGCAGCGGTAACCCTTTCGGACTATCTCGCTACCCTGGCAGATCACATCTGTCCCTAGACAAGAAACTACATGAGGACCACGACCGCTCTGATAAGAGTGCTACGGGGAAGAATATGAAAGGTACCGCGATATGTCACGCGAAAGTCGCAATTGTATGGTGGAGCCTTATAGCGACAATATTGACCGCACACGTATCTGTATAAAAACACGCGAAGGTCAGGAAGGCAAGCAAAATAATAATAATATCCCTGGACATTTCACACAGCACCATTTGTCCCAAGCTAAGCAACCTAATGCTTGTGTTATGGTAACAAGATGGCTGATAAACTACTTATATACAATTAAACAAATACTTCCATTAAACCATTAGTCAGCTTATACAGGGCTGTTCATTTATAAAGTGTCCATATGGATCAAGTTCTTATTTACATACAGGATGTAAACAATACTGTTGATTTATTACGAGTTCTGTGGCTGAGAAACCATTTACGTTTTATAATTATTATAGGCATTCAGTTTATAGGGGAGGGGCCCATGGCTAAACAATAACAGCCGCACAGGTCGATCGATCAGGTTAAGCTACGCTTGCCGCGGTTGGTCTGTGGATGGGTGACCATCTTTACATAGCGAGCGTATCGTGTTCGAAACACAATACTGCGCCGCTCCAAGATAAAAACAGCTGACGTGGCTCAAAAGGCTGCCCCTGCCCAGCTTAAATGGGACTGAGCAGGACATGTCTGACGCATGGCCAGACAGGCTGTGGGCCCAAATAGCACAGAATTGGTCCCCAGAGACAGTGAGGCGGGGTCACGGCAGACCACGTATAAGATGGCTGGACGAGCTGGATAGGTTCCGTCAAAATTGAAAGGCGGATGTGCAGACTCGTGAAAGATGGAAGGAGTGGAGGGAAGCCTTTGCGCAGGAGTCAAACAGCGTAGGAAATTTAAAAAAATTTAAGGCCAATAAATTTAACACAAGGGATGGCTGACAGTGGCTCAGGTGTATAGTATACAACATGTTTTTTTTTATATCCCGTAACTCTAGGGGGTCATTGTACTCATCATTATGAACAACTTTTACTATGGGACCAAACCTGAAACCGTGATTACAGTATAAAAGTTTGTAACTTCATGTTTTTTTTTTTAATAATTTCAAATCTTTATTGCATTCCATATGTGTTACATAGATGAGAAGGGACGAAACGCATGTGACTAAAAGAGTGATGAATATTACATGTTGATGGATGGAGAGGGAGAGGAAGGCTGAAGAAAAGATGGATGGATTGTGTGAGGAATGATATGAAAGAGAAGGGAGTGAATGATAGTGTGACAGTTGACAGGGGAGAATGGAAGAAGAAAACGTGTTGCGCCGACCCCAAGTAACATGGGACAAGGGCAGGAAAATGATGATGAAATGATGATGATGTTTTACATAGATGGTATATACAAGGTAAAAGATCAATATGGACCCTGTCGGGCACAGCAGAAATTAGGAGAGGAAGAGCGCTAAGTGGCAATTCAAAACAATTAAATATTATGAGATGTGCTTAATTGGGTGTATAATTATGTATAATATAATATAGTTTTGTGTATATAGGGATAGTATATTAGTTATTTTATGTATTGCGTAACAATATGCAGGTAATTATTATGTAATTCTTAAGTGTTTTCATTATTATAAAATTATTTTATTATTTAAGTATTCATATTTTCATATCTATATTAGATTTTCTATATTCCATATTATATTAATAGTATACATGTAACCATTTATGTACACACAGTTATGAAAAGGAAAAATATGTACAAAGAAATCTATTTCAGTATACTTGTGACAGGAAAGTAAATAGATAGTGAGAAATGTGTGTGTGTTGACTGTTGGATTGTTTTGTATGACTAATAATTTTATTACTCAAGTTTCTGAAATTTAATGAATTTATTGTTGAATCATATGTTTTGGTCAACCATTCAAAACAGTTCACTCAAGATATGACATTATTATCTACATCTACTGTGATTATGGCTTCAAAAATGGGGTTATTTCCTAACAATACTGGCAGTCAATAGACAATTTTCAAGACAGACTCAACCAAATTCGAAATTCGTATTGCATAACTCTGCAACCCTGTAGCTAAATAAAATTGTACTTTTTTGTACACCATATGGGTAGAAAAAACGTGGGGTGAATCGTTAGTCATACATAGGATTTTCACGTTAGAGTTCACCGGCGCCCTATGTCCGCGCACGTTGCAAACATAAAATAACCACAACTGACAACAGTCGCTACGCAACCCCCGCGTCCCCTAACAGCCCATAGATAAAGTCGAATTTAGCCTTTTTCTTTCCTAGCCACTTGCTAGCGTGTCAGCAAACCAAAGACTCGCGCATCCAACAAAAGCGCATGTGCGAAAAGTGACGCAGCCTTGTTGGCAGTTTCGTCCAATCATGTGGCCAAAAACATGCCACGGAAAACTTCATAACCCAAACAAAACTTATTGAAACACTAAAAAAACTTTCAATTACTCACCCTCTTGCCATTTCCAAGCTCTTGATCAGCTTCTTGATCTTCCAGATTTCGACATTGCGATCCGCTGACGATTCCTCAGACATTTTGGATCGGTTTTATTTAAATATTACACCACAAAAACGCACTAGTAGACAAATATAATTAAAATAATGTCTAAATAACACACCACTAAACTTCTTACTAAAGGGATACGAGGGGAAGGGAGCCCGACTTGCGGTCCAAACTGCTCTAATCCAGATCAAACCGGACGGACAAGAACCTCGTTACTTTATTCACGCACTTTTGAGTTCACATTTACGTTTGCCGTCGCTCGTACTTTTCTTCTAGTGCGGGGATTCTTGGATTTTTTCTTTATTCGGTTACCCCTAAGCATGTGGGACGTAGAAATAAGACATTACAGGGATAAAAGATGACGTTGAACAAACGATCGAACGAACGCTGGTCGCTGTGTCGTCCGTCGTTGAAATGAAAGAAGAAAAATGCGGTTTGCTGTTGCCAGCAATAAAAACTATATTGATTTTGATTTTTCTTGTCGCAAGGCAATCTTGAACTCACTATTGTTTTCGACAAAGGAGTAAAATTAAATACAATTTTATCTACTATTTAGTGGAAAACAATAAGTGAAACAACAAATAAACATGTCATAGAAATAAATCCCTTCGGCTGGATTTTAGAACATTTTTTGCACATGCAACCAATATCGAAGTAATGTGCCCATTTGATTTTTGTGGACTTATTTTAGTCGATAAAAAAATAAACTCATGTCGGAAAATCGCTGTAGTCTTTAGTAACAAGTTTATGATAGCTTTAATCAGCTTTAATGTAAATAAGTGTAAAATATTTCTATTAATGAGAGTTTCGACGACTTTTGCCTACTATTGCACTGAACCATGTCCACAGTTTCACACTGTGAATCAAAGAGTTTAATAATAACTGTGAATACTTTCCATTCCAAGCACGCTAACAGCATGGCGTACTCCTACTGGGTGGAATGCAATACAAAAGCTGTAAAGTTGGCAAAAAATAAAAGGCCCGCTTAGACATTTGAGAATACGTTCTTGGCGCCTGTCAGTTTTATACAAACGAATACGTGTTTTGCGAATTTGATCTTTATTACCTACTAGAACTGTCAATGTCAAAATGGGCCTCTTATTTTTTGACAACTTTAACAGTGCTTCAAAAATAGTCCCACATGAGTTTCTTGAATGCAGTGTTGTTTGAAACACAATCATTTCGTACCACACAATAAACATGTCCTAAAACTAAAACAGAACCAATTACCTACATATCTAAAAAAAATATATAAATAACGGCGTACCCCAGGGGAGTGTACTTGGTCCGTTGTTATATTTATTTATTTTTAGACGTTAATGTCCCGCAGCTGGGCAAAGTCCTCTCTATTCTCTTTCCACCTCTCTCTGTCCAGAGCTGCCCAGGACTAATCTTTATCAAAGGAGTCAAGCTCATCCCGCCATCTCCATCTAACCCGTTGTTGTTATTCCTCTATTAGAATATGTTTAAAAATGATTCCCAGAATCATAGAACACCCCATGACTCTATTTACCGATGACTACACTACAATATTTATTGGAAAAATCTTACAAAGAAATGAAAATGAAACCAATACAGGTGTTAAAGAAATTGCGTTACTTAGCTTCAGGATCGATAAAGGAGAGGAGGAGTAAAAAATAAAAATAAAATACCAAAAAAAGTAAAAAATAAAACGAAAATTAAGTACTTACCTACTAAATTAGTAACAATCGTTTAGAATTGATTAATTTTTTTTTATTTTGTTTAAATGCTTATTAATAATTTTCTAGAGTTACCTTCTTAATAGCGAACACAATGAAATACCGGGATCCCTTCTTTTTGAATAATATTCTTTTTCCTAATATACTTTGGCATAACGATTTTGGTATAATTTGTTTTGCCATAATAATGCTTTGCCATATTTTTTTTACCATACAGTTTATGTTGGCATAATTATCTTGAAGGCTAATTTGTTTTGGCATAAATTATTAGTCATAATATTATTTTGCATAACAGCGCATGGCATAAACTTCATTTCGCAGAAAATCGTTTGGCGTACACTCATTTATCATACATTCAAAACTCATAATTTCGTAAGTCAGAATAATCTTTAGGCATAAATTTCATATAGGTCATAATCATAATAATTAAAAAGTAGAGCCATCATATCGCAAAAAGTTCACAGTCAAAATCGTCTTTTGGCATACATTTCATATCGATAGTCATTAAAAGGCAGAACTATCATATCTCAGATAGTTTACAGTTATTACAGAAAATTCATTCATTCACCATGTATGCAGCGAGCATGCAGCATGCAAACAAGCATACACCGCGCATGCAGCATGCAGACAAGCATACACCATGAATGCAGCAAGCATGCAGCATGCAAGCAAGCATGCATGCAACATGTAGCAGGCATGGTTTCTGTCACGGCTCCGGCGCTGCGGGGCTCCGGCGGTCCCACGCGAGCTTATCGTCGCAGATGGTTTAAAGGCTCATCACCGCAGCTTCGGCTTGCTGGCCGGCTAGCCGGCCAGCCTCGGCTGCGGCGGCGAGCGTTAATACCACCTGCTCCCCAGCTCGCGGGCCGCCTCGCCCCTCCGCGCCTACACGGGCTTAAATTACACTCGGGGCAGACAAGACTACGTGGAGTCGGTTTTGCAGCGATTCGTTTTTGTCACTAACTTTTGTAGCACAACATATTATTGACTATTCACAACATTTTAATTTAAGGTTAAAAATGCTATTTTATAGAAATAGCAATACCATGCCTAATAAAATTATTCCAATCGAAATTCTACCATGTTCATAGTATGCGAAGTGAACTTTATGCTAAACGAGATTATGCGAAATACTAACTTCACCAAAAGTAATTATGCCAAATAAAATTCTGCTATTTTAAAAGTATGGCATTGTAAATTTGGACATATAAACATTCGGCCAAACAATAATTATTTATGCCTTAAAAATATTCGTTTAAAAAAGATTATACCAAGTGTGATAGGCCAAATAAATTTCGGAGCATCAAGATTCTGCCAGATAGAGGGAACCCAAGAAATAAAATAATTTTAATTCTAAACAATTGCTATTTTAAGTTTGTAGGTACTAAATTATCTTTACAGGTCAGTGATCTTGCAATAGTTTTTTATTGTTTTTATTTTTCCTGGGTTCCTTTATCGATATTGAACCTACCCTTATGCTATGGCATGGCACGCAATTTCTTTAACACTCTGTATATTTGAATCATGGACGTAATATACTAATTTGAATCAACCAGAATCAACTGATTCGCTGCTCCAACCTTCCAATCTCTTTTTTCGAAACCTACTCCCACATGTTTTTCTAGTAAGTAAACTAAGCCCATCACTATTCAATGTCATTCTGTCATTCAAAAATCAGTCGAATGAATTAAGGTTATAAATTTCGCAATTGCGACAGAGATGTTATGTAGTAAATTTAAACAAATTGTATTACCACAACAGGCTTTAAACAATAACGTGCAGTTTCGCTATTTAATAACGTCTCGATATCTGTTCAAAAGATGGATGTGGTACGACGGGTTTTTGGAGAATGTTTGTAAAAAGGAAATTGGAAATATGTCTGCTCTGAGGTTTATATTGCGGGATTTTCGTGTATGGAGTGTTTGGACACGGAATAACTTAGTGAGTACGGTGGTGAAGAGGTGTAAACGGGATCGCAGTGTGCGGGAAGTGATTCAATGCTTCAAACAGACTTTTCGGCCTAGACGAACGCTGCTGATCTCGGCGACAGCAGCGTATAAAGCCCGCGGGGACGACGAAGACGAGTGCACGCCAGTCAGCTGTGACAAAAACATTACCGACGAAGAGTTACAGGTACTTTTATTTATTTAAACTTTTCGTACACAATTAAGTAGGTATACAAAGGCGGACTTAATGCCTTAGGCACCCAAGTAGCACACAAGCTCTATAACAAGCCGTACACTGGCCGGTTAGAAGTTCTTAATAACGGCATTGGCTCCATAAACAAGTTCTACAGTAGATGTACAAGCGGATACAGCGCCGCTGTACCCCCAAAAGAGGCACAGATTTATACGGCCTGAGGTTCTACAGTGTATCTACAATGTTCGTAAATGTGTGTTAGTACGGAGATACAAAGATGCTATGCGAGCGATAGTGTGCGCCTAAGTATCTAAAATAAGTTCTTGTAGCGCAACTATAGCGCTCGCATCTTATTTAGATGCGTCTGTGTCTCTGAATTAGAGTTTACGGATCTGTATTACGTATACGGTAGCAATATTTTGGGGAAATGAACCATCTCAACAAAGACTTAGTGCCAATGGAAAGTGATTGATGGAAAATACGCCTGAAAATAATTAAAAAATAAGTAAGTGTTGATTTTTCTATTATGCATGCAAAATACCAGTGCGAGTACCAGTTTATTGTAAATATATACATATTTTTTAGCTAAAATTTTCACGCGCCTGCTATTTATGCAGTTTTTTGTATAAAAAGTACATTTAATTATAGGGTTTGAATTTTGAATTTAGTTTATATAAGATAGTTTAGCTTTATAAGTAGTTTCTTTAGAATCCTGGGAGAGAAAGAGTGGCGTGAATTCGATTTTTATACATATTTATGATGTTGAAAAATTATAAATAATCATGTGAATTGCTTTTATCATAAACTATTAATGGCGTCTCGGTTACAAGAGCCTTCAGAGTTTATTAGAACCGTTCTATCGATTTAAGCCGCTAGTATCCACCGTTGTAGACCTTTCGGTTCAATAATTGTGGTATTGACGCTCTATTGTACTTTTTTTAGGTGTACATCAGCAATTAATATATTCTTTTAAGAGTCTAAGGTTGTACAACGGACTATTGATATTCTAAGGGTCATTTTACTTAGGGGTCCATTGTCAGAATCTTAAAACCCGTTAATTCCCTCTTACAACTTTCTTTCAGTTTCAGTTACAATGTCTTACAGGTATTACAAGAAGACTGCGGGAATACTTCAACAGCTAAAATTGACTGCAGGAATGCTTCTGAATCTCAACCTGGCGAAACGTATATAATACTTTCTGACAACTCAGGAACTCAAGCTGCGACAATACAGGAACCAAATTGTGATATACAAAATATACTGCAGAATCAATATCTTATTTGATATTACTAATCAGATAATAGAAAATCAAAAAAAATTATAAATAAATTAAATTATTAAATCACAAATGAAACATCTACTTAATTTATTTTTATTGTTTTGCCAAGTTCCTCAATATGAATTCCATTTTCCAGTAGCGGCAGCCTCTCTTCTACAAAATCATTTAAATAGGCATCTAGATCTTTTGGTTTACTACTCCCACAATAAATACCAATTATAAACGGCCAGAATTCTTGTTTCGAACTTTTATGAATAGGAAGCCCATCAAAATTAAAATTTAAGGAAATAGCTTCTGGTATTTCATCTGGGGCCCAAGAACGTAGAATTCTTGTGAGAGGAGTACCGCCTACAATCGGCTTTAAATTTTTATTTCTAGCGGTATGCAATATGGTCCGAGGATCTTTAAGCAAAATATTAGGAATAGTATTATTTAAAATTTCTGACAAATGTCTTAATGCTACATGCGATATATTAAATTTAACTGCCCATTTTCGTAATTCATTGCGAAAATCAACGTTCTTTATGAAATCACTAGTAGACTCGGCAGTATCTGTATCTGAACTGCTGAGATCAGCACAGTCGTCATTATTTGATGCAGTGTCATCTACGGATTCTTCAGCAATTACTTCGGCCTCAACTCCTGGGAAGTCACAGTTAATACTGTCAGCTACATCACTGCTCCAGGGTACATTAGTCGCAGAATTTAAACCTACGGAACCCTCTTTATTTTCAACACACACTTGACTGTTAGAGTTTTCAACACTGATAACATTATTTGATGCAGCGTCACCTGCCTCAACTTCTTCGAAATTAACAATAATATTGTCAGCTAAACCGCTATTGCAAGTTATGGTAATATTAGACGAATTTCCTTGAAGCTTCACTTGATTACTAGCGTTTCCAAATTTTTGCTGGGACTATGTTCTGGTCGATTATTAATAATATTCCCATATTCTTTGCTAATCTTTTTCCTCACACTACCATGTCTTTTTCTTAATTTCTACGCTTTTTGGTTATCCATGATAAATTTACGATAATCTTTCACAAAATGGAGTCACAATGAAGCAATTAAATTAGTAAAACACTCTTCTCTCGCTTCAGCTGTTAAAGTGACCATAGAAACGGTTTTCATTTTTCTTTTAGCTGTTTATAGCGTGTTTTTCTTGCCTTATTCAGCTATTTACCATACAGTTGCTGTAAAAATCTCGAATATAACGGCTTACGGGCGACTATATAATTATATTTCTCTGCTGTAGATATAGCGTTTCAAAAGCTGTAATAAGTTCTATTTTACAGCTTACAGGTTTAAAAATATACAATGTACAACCTAACGCGCTTTAAAGGAAGCGTGTAACTCCATTTAAACACTTTTAACTACTAAAGCCCTCTATAAGACCTCGCGGCGTTTTAAAAGGTATTTATAACTCTGGTTTATATCAAATGCCCGTACAATAACTCTATGACACGCCTTTGTATCTTCATTGGGATTATATTTACCGTTGTTCGCCTATTGTACCACATGCCTGTTAAAGCACTATTAAATACGCTACTGAACAACTTGAGTATTATAGTAAATCCCTTAAACAGCTATTACACAACATTCAGGTTGTACAGAAGCCATTTAAGCAGCTTGTGTGCTACTTGGGCATTCTCTACCAGTTATTCTCTACCAAGGGTGGTGCAGAGATTAGATGGCAGGTGCTTTGGTTGAGAGGCGCAATGATACAAAAACTATTGAGTTATAAATAAAATAGGTACACATACATAAATAGCTTATACACACTAATTTCTTTAATACATTTAAATACACCTAAATATTTACAAATTCGAGGGAGAGAGGTGTTGAGATGACTATGCTTTTTAATTCCAACTTTGTTTTTTTTTTCACTCTTTATTTTTTAATCTAGACGGAACTAGGCATGGCATTGTTGTGTATATAGTGAATTATCTTAGTAAGAAAAATATTAGTTGCATTGAAAAAGTGGTTATCCTGACACAAACTTACTAAAAAATACTTTTTAATTTAATCTTCTTAATTCCTTAGTCTATAAATGCAGCATTAAAAAAAAAAGTTCTCTTTGGATGCAACACAGGTGCTTTATTATTGCAAAAAAAATAACATCTAAAATGCATTGTTTATGTTCAGGATATTTCAAGGTCATTACTAAAATAAATGATAAAAGCATTTGTTTACTGACAAAGAGAGTTCAAGATACTTTTGTAATGTTATTTTCGTTATTCTTTGTCTTCATTATTATCTGTTTTATTTATAAAATGTCTTGTTGACTTTGTTTTGTTACCTACCCATGTTTATACAGGGTGGCAGACATATTGACGCGCAACCAGAATTCCCATAATTTAAAATGTTCAAAATCTAGTCACAGTCTCATCGCACTGACAATTAATGTCAAAAACTTGTCAAAAATGTAGGGAAATTAGAGGTATTGTTGACAGATTGAGACTGAGATCAGACTGTGAACCCCTTGCCCCTCTGTTACCATGGATTCAGTACATGATTCTGAACCCCTCAGTGTTGAAATTGTTTGTGGTTATTAAAAGAAAAATGTACAGTTCCATAGCTTAAATTTACTGTTTAACCAACAACATGTGTAATGACTTATGATGGAGGAACAGTGACTCCAAGTCACAGGTATATACCTAGTTTGGCTGCCAGGGAACTTATGTTTGAGATTCAAAATAGAATGTCATAAAAAAATTAAAAAAAATATATAAAAATCAATTGCTGATTGTTTGTCTCGCTAAAACTCTAGAATGGCTGGGCCGATTTAGCTGATTTTGGTTTTGAAATGTTAGTCGTAGTCCAGGGAAGGTTTAAACATTCCCCTACTACCCTACACTACTCCTACCCTACGGTAGGAGTAGGTTACGAGTAGGGTAGAAGTAGGGTAGGAGTAGGATAGGAGTAGTGTAGGAGTAGGGTAGGAGTAGATTAGGAGTAGGGTAGAAGTAGGGTAGGAGTAGGGCAGGAGTAGGTTCGGAGTAGAGAAGAAGTAGGGTAGGAGTAGGGTAGAAGTAGGGTAGGAGTAGGGTAGAAGTAGGGTAGGAGTAAGGTAGGGGGTAGGACTTTTTATTTAATACGTCATAAATCGTAGGACGCGCTAATCTCTGGAACTACCAGACGGATTTGAGAAATTCTTTTTGCATCTGATAGTCCAATTCTTGAGGAAGGTTATAGGCTATCTAAATCACGCTATGACCCTTAGGAGCCGTGCAAAGGGACATAAAGTCGGAGAGAACACTAACGCGGTGTCCTGCGTGAGTGACGAACACGACGCGACGCGACGCAACACAACGCGACGTAATGCGACGCCATGCTACACGAGACAAGTGTCCTACGTGATTTTGGTCATTACTTCTCGAATCATGGACTTCAACTTTCGAGCAAAATTGTACTGTACTAGTACAATTTTGCTCGAAAGTTGAAGTGACGCGTCTGGTCGCCCTCAAAACAAGTACGCGACGTCGCGTCTCGCCGCAGACTGTCATATCATATTTATGCCGCAAGTAGGGTACGCCGTTGAGTTGATCGCGTTCGTCGCGTTCGCAGCGTCGCGTCGCGTCGTATTCGTCGCTCACGCAGGACACCGCGTGAAGCGCTTATTACACTATCCAATTTTAAGGAATGCTAACTAGGAAATCGGCAGATGTAATCGCAGTTAGAACAGATTGGATCCAATTTAGTGTAAATTGGAGGTCCAACCGCACTACTTCCTAAATTGTGTACAATCGTTCTTCACGAATGCGTCTGCATGCGTCGTCTGACCGATTTAGGCGATTATTACACTGCCACGCATCGCGCTGCATGTTGCGTGTCAACGCACCTATGCGCGTACTTGCGGGAGTGCAGATCTGCATCATCGTGCGGGTTTTTTACGCACTCACGCGCGTAGTTGCGTTTTGTGGGTTCACGGCGGGTCTGACTCATTTCATTCAAAGCCGTTCAAGCCCATCCAAAATCACGCACGGCACTGCTAGACTCGGTGTGCCATACCTTGCGTCTCGTCCCGCATCCACGCGCGTGTGCGCATGTTTCTCCGCTTGTAGGCGCGTGATCTGAATGAACGCGCGTGGATGCATTTTCTGTGTGTTGGACTGTGCGTGTTTTCTATACAAACGGAGATAGGCGATTAACAATCAACGTTAAAACACGCATTCACGCGCTGCGCTGCGTGGTGCGTGGCAGTGTGTTAACCGCCTTAGAATCCAATTTAGTGTAGTGTAATCACTATCTTCCGATTTCCTGGTTAGTGTTCCTAGTTAGCATTCCTTAAATTGGATAGTGTAATAAGCGCTTAAGCGAAAACGAAGTAACAGCGGGGGCGATGCGATGCGACAGGGTGGGGCGGAACAAGAATTTCACGCGGACGAAGCCGTGGGCATAAGCTAGCATGCATATAAACTCATTGTTATTTTATTACGGAAGGATAACTTTTAATTTTAAGAAAAAGGATAAAAATACTATGTTCCTATTGTAAGGTAGTTTCGATACTTGTACAGACGCCAGCACATCAAGCTACTACAATCTGTCAAATTTCTTTAATAGATTTTCAACTTTATCGCTAAAGTATTAGGTTCAAGGTTGATTGGGAAAATTTGACAGTTTCGGGTAGCTTGATGCGCTGGCGTTACTTGATAGGTAGCTGCTACGTTTGAATGATTCCAAAATAAGGAAAAAAAGTCATTTTTCCCATTGTAAGTTTTAGATCAGCATAGTTATTCACAACCATCCGACAGATTAACATCGTGTCGAAAATGACACATTTTGGTAACCTGGGGTTCTACTCCGAAGTGCAAAGTGCGAATGTTCGGATCGGACCGACACATGGCCGAACCGAATATTATTGAAAAATGCGAAAAAGTTCGAATCGGCTCTTTTGGGTCGGGATCACAGTTAATGTTCGAAAGAGTGTAGGAGTGTAGGATCGGGACCGACCGAACCAAAACCAAATAGTAACTTCGTAGCAGGAAACGGCCGAACATTCGGCCGATACTGGTGCATCTAGAAATAATTTATATATGGTAAAACAACGTTTGCCGGGTCAGCTAGTATATTATAACTCTTCTGTATGTGTGTTTGTCACCCAACTCCTCCTAAACGGCGGGACCGATTTGGATGAAATTTTGTGTGTATATTTCAATGGGTTCCTGGATGGTTTGGAAACACAATTGGACCCGGTAGGTGGCGCTGCTTTGCCGGGCAGGACGACATCTGCCGGGTCCGCTAGTTAAATAAACTTAGATGACACGATCGGCGCGATCGAATCGTCCCGCATCCCGCGCGAGATTCGCCTGTTTGCCCAGAGCTTTAACCTGCGGGGTAATCGCTTTTGCTATTGTTTGCGACGCGTCCCCATTACAAGAACTTACGAGGCTAGGCCGCGCGGGTGGGCCTCACGGAGCTGCGCGGCCCTAGTGAGGACGCGCCTTAATACCCTATCAGTAATAATGACTTCCAGTTTGACAGTACAACAACATTCATTGCGTTATTTACAAAGTTGAGCAGATAAATTTTTCGAACATATGACTACCAATATACTTCAAAATGATTCAGAATTCTGATTCTGACTGATAGTGTGTTACACAATTAGGGTCCTGCCGATTGATTCTGTAAAAATCTCACCGTGAAAAGTTAGGTGAAGTGAGCTTAGAGTGAGCTATCAATAGTGTCAATCCCTAGTATTGTTGGTTAGTAGGTCTACCACCTTCACCTAAGTTTTCACGTTGACATGGTTACAGAATCGCACTGCTGTACCATCTTTCTATACGTAAATAAATATAATCTGTCCACAGGCCCTACTATCAGAATTGGATGGCGTGGAAACATTGTCCAAGAACACATTGTTTTGCCTTGGATGCGGCAAAAGACTGGTCATCGAGAAGAAGCAACCAGGAGTTCCCTATTGCGCGTAAGTATAGAGGGTAGCCTTCGTTCTCCCGATGATCTCTTCATTTCTGATTATTCGATCACGCGTACCGATATAGCCCGAAGAATTGCCAAACTTAAGTGGCAGTGGGCAGGGCACATTGCTCGCAGAACAGCCGATCGATTCTGTAAAAATCTCACCGTGAAAAGTTGGTGAAATGAGCTTAGAGTAATAATAATATAATAATAATATCCCTGGACATTTCACACAGCACCATTTGTCCCAAGCTAAGCAACCTAATGCTTGTGTTATGGTAACAAGATGGCTGATAAACTACTTATATACAATTTTTTTTTTGTAAATACATACATATTATAGATAGAAAAACACCCAGACTCGGAACAAATACATGTAGGTCATACAAATATTTATTCCGTGCGGGAATCGAACCCGCGACACGCAGCGCAGCAGTCAATCACTTAACCACTGCGCCAACCGTGCCCGACAAAGAGTGAGCTGTTAATAATGACAGCTCACGTCACCTAAGTTTTCACGGTGAGATGGTTACAGAATCGCACTGCAGATGGCCGATGGGGCCGAAAGGTTCTGGAATGGCGATCGCGTACCGGAAGACGTAGCGCTGGGAGGCCTCCTTCAAGGTGGACGGACGATCTTGTTAAAGCAAGCACAGAACCGGTCGAAGTGGAGGTGCTTGGGGAACCCTATGTCCAGCAATGGACGTCTTTCGACTGAAATGATGATGTTGATGATAGAGGGTAGAAGGAACACCGACGCGCAAACTGGAACCACCATAGTTCTCATATGGCGATATTTTCCTCCAAATATATCGGAAACGTGACATTTTAGGCAACCGAAACCATTCAATGTTTGTATAAGTGTCCCCTACCCATATACAGGCCGTCTGGTAATTAATGGATAACCTCTTAAGGGGGTGATTGTACTTTGGCGAGCAATGGGCAGCTCGCCGCCCGGTAAGGACCCAGGCCCGGGTCGACGGTGCGTTGTGTTCCACGCGCGCCTCAAAGAGATGTCAGCACGAACTGACGCGGTCCGCTAGGGCCGATGCCTGCCAGGGCCGCGGGTTGTTCGAAAGAGATACCGTGGCCCCTGGCACAGGCAACACGGAACACGGGTGGGTTTTAGTCAGTAAAAGTCTGACACGCCCTCCCGCTCCGCCCAGAGCAGGAGAAGTCATATGATCATTTGCCACCCAAAAAAAAGTCATTGTACTTATCTTATAAATACTTATAAACATGAAATCGCGGAAAAAAATCAGCTGTTCCCTACATTTATGTTCGCATAACTCGTCAAAATTTAGGAAACGGCTGATTCTTTTTCGCGATTTCAGGTTTGGTCCCATAGTAATAGTTGTTCATAATTATGAGTACAATGACCCCTTTAGAGGTTATCCATTAATTACCGGACAGCCTGTATATGAATACAAGATGTATTTCAAGATGTACAAAGTTGATATTTTCTTGGCAGAGAGTACCACTCAGAACAGGTGGATTATGATGATGATTTTAGACTTTATTTCGACGCGAATAATGTTGTTATTTGTTTGACAGCGTTTCGCCAGGTCTACGGCCTAATGCAACGTTGAAACCTGTTGCAGGTGTAAAGTATCCGAAACACCAGGGTGTGAGGAGTCTTCCGATGGCTGGGTTCCTTACATGGAGGCTGAGGACGTCATCATCTGGCGGAAGGAGTACAAACCTGGGCTGGGATTGTATGCATATAAAGGTATGCAAATAGTATTCGGCAAATACTAAAATGTACAGTCACGAGCAAAAATATGTGTACACTCGGCTTTATTCAAAAGCGATTTACTCCTTTATTTTTTAATGAAATTTTATGTTATTATGAACATAGCATTTTCGAACCCATAGGTTTATCTAATGTATCGTATTTCAACGTTGCATTCGTTATTTCACGAAAAAATCGCAATTGAAAGTTGCCAAGTGTTGACATATTGGTGCTCGTGACTGTGCATGACTTTAATTTAATTTTATAAAACGTAAGCGGGGGCTGTAGGGGCGTACGGGGTGATCCTGGAGTTCGTAGCGTGATGTTAAATAACCTATCATCATCTGCCTAGCCTTTTCCCAACTATGTTGGGGTCGGCTTCCAGTCTAACCGGATGCAGCTGAATTCCAGTATTTTACATGAAGCGACTGCCTATCTGACCTCCACAACCCAGTTACTGGGTAATACGATACACCTTGGTAAGACTGGTTGTCAGACTTTCGGGCTACTGACGACCCGTAACGACTGTCAAAGATCCACGAATGACAGCCGGGACCAACGGCTTAACGTGCTTTCCGAGGCACGGAGGGGACTTGGTATGTGAAAATGGTCACCCATCCACGGACCAACCGCGGCAAGCGTAGCTTAACCTGATCGATCGACCCGTGCGGCTGTTATTACTTAGCCACAAGGTTAAATAACCTATATACTCGTATAACCTTCCTCAAGAAATGGGCTAACAAATGTATTTTGTTTTTCATATCAAACAGCTACTTCCAAAGATTAGCACGTTCAAACAAACAAATAATTCAGCTTTATTATATTTCACAAACGAAGAGGGCTTGTGGCTAAGGAATAGCAGCCGCACGGTTCGATCGATCAGGTTAAGCTAAGCTTGCCGCGGTTGGTCCGTGGATTGGTGACCAAGTACCTATAGATTCGTAAAAGCAGTGGTCGTGAGTTCGAACCTAGTCAGGCACTTTTGTGTTTCATCTCCATGGTTCTTAAAACGGTGACGGAAAACATCGTGAGGAAACCGGCATTTCCTTTTTTTTTGGTTTTCGGGGGGAAACCTTCAAAAGGCGCCTGGTCTTTGGGGATTAAACTAGGGAGTATGGGATTTTTACCTCACTAAAACCACCCCGCTGGTCACCATCTGCACATGGAAGGGGCACCGTTACCTCTCAAAAGACCAATCCGGAGCCCCCTCTGTGCAACGCCTGTTAGGGCACTTTCTGGGGAGACTGTAAAGGGGTCTCCCCGAAGCCTGACTGTGCAAGTGTGCAAGGCAGCACGTGACCACTGTGCGCCGCCTTCCCCGAGGTCACTCAGTGGGCCGACAGAGTCCCCACTCTAATCGCCCGCGACCCCAAATTCCCGCCTTTGTTAGATGATGCAGGTGGGGTTTCGGCGTGTTAGGCGACGAGGCGGTTGCCTGCTCGACGCCTTCTTCTCCGAGCGGGATCGGCCCTCTCACGATCCCGCTCGGCAGCCTCCTTCTGGACCATCACGGTCTCACAGAAGGAGGCAACTTCCCTCCAGTTTTCTGTCTCCGACAGCATAGCGCTCACTACTGCTGGCAGAGACAGGTCTCGCCCGATCCTGGCGACCAAAACCACCCAGGGCACTCCTCGAGCGAAACCGGCATGTCCTAGAACCAAAAATTCGAAGACATGTGACATCTAACCCGGGCCCGCATGGTGGATTACAGCCCACTCCCTCTCGAAGAGAGGAGGCCTGTGTCCCAGCAGTGGGAACGTTATAGGCTGATTATGCTTGCTTGACGCTACTGTTGAGCTACAGTTATGACTTGTACTTCTGATTTATTTTTACTATGTGTCTACGAGTTCGTTTCATGGGACGTTTTGTGTGTTATCGAAATAAGATAGTTACAATGTTAAACGAATCCGTTATCATACGTTCAATGTTCAATATCTCTGATTAAATGAAACATGGGTTAACTATATAGGTAAAAAATAACTAGCGTTATCCACGTTGTTGGCCTACTTAAAACAAAAGTCATTTATTCAAATTAAGCTGAGAATCAGCACTTCTCGAACGTCATAATTACATAAGACAGTCCCCCAAAACGCCCACCCTTCACCACTTCCTAGTGCTTTCGCTGGGGACAAGAAGTGGCTCAACAAACTCCCCAGCAGCACAGCTGTCTGTTCAGTTAGAAAAACTTGCTTCTATGCAATAGTAGGCATGCAAAGCAGTTAACATTGCGACGAGACAGAACATCAAATGAAACTATTTGCCCTATGACAGCTAGCCATGCCAATATACCAATAAATAGAATGTACTATTCAAGCAAAAACTAAGTATGTAACTAGGTACTCCTTTTTGAACAAACAATAAATGGGAACACAGTACTTAAACCGACTACCCCATCAGAGAATACAGGCATGATGGTATGTTACTACGTCCATAGTTTAATCTCTCGAAACTGCAGTAGCGCTTGTATAACCGCGTCGAATGCTGCGATACCTGTATCGCAGCATTCGACGCGGACAGAACACAAGGTCTAATTATTTTCCGCCTTCATACGTCACCATCAATGATTACTAGCATTTATCATTTACTGCGGATCTTTATCACTGTCGGTACTAAGGATAAAAACGTTAGGTTATCACCATGGACGACACGGTTGGCGCAGTGGGCGATCGACTGCTGCGCTGCGTGTCGCGGGTTCGATTCCCGCACGGGCTCAAATATTTGTATTGCCTACGGGTAGCGGTTCCGGGTCTGGTTGTTTGTGTTTGTGAGTTTAAATGTTTGTAAACGCACCTACGATACATGAGTAATTCCTAGTGTGGGGCAACGTTTAAAAAAAAAACATCTGCGTGACAATTTTTTTTTTGTTGTGGTGAAATCCTCTTGGACTTCCTCCATCGTGGGGGTGTGACAGAGGGGTATGCCGGACTCTTACCGGCTAAACCCACCGCGGTGTTTCACCTCTGCCTATGTCCGGGGGTGCGGGATTCGCATAAGCATTCACCACTCTCCCGACATTCCTCGACCTGTTGTTCCTCAGCGGGTCCTCCCCGTGCGGTCATTCGCATAATACAGACAGATCAGCTAGGCAGTTCATCATCTGACTAGCCTTTTTCCAACTATGTTGGTGGCGGCTTCCAGACAAACCGGATGCAGCTGAATACCAGTATATTTACATGGAGCGAATGCCAATCTGACCTCCACAACCCAGTTACTGAGTAACACAATACGGGATACCCCTTGGTTAGATTGGTTGTCAGACGTTCGGGCTCCATTTTTTTTAAGTCTGTTAAAAACATCTTTCTCTCGCAGTATACGGCAGGTATCCAGACGTCAGAGCTTCCGACTTCGCAGCCGTCCAAGTAGATGGTGCCTACCGAACGGTGTGGGACGCGGCCGTGGCAGCTCTCGCGGTCGTGGAGCGCCGCGCTAATGGCCTCGCCGACCAGGCTGTGCTGCACTGGGAGGTGCTGTGGCCGGTGAGTCAATGACGTCACGTATCTAAGGCTAACGCTCAGTCCATTCTCTATGTCCGTGGGCATTGCAGATATTGGGCGAAAGTGGTGATGAATATTTTTAGGAGCGCAAAAAGTTTTTACGAGGTTCCTTAATTTCAAAAAGGGTCCAGCCGATCTATTCTGTAAAATCTCACCGTGAAGACTTGGGTGAAGTGAGCTTGGAGTGAGCTGTCAATAGTGTCAATTTGCGGAGACTCCTAATACAAGCAATTCCTTGCTTAAAAGGAGATCTCCAAAAAACATGTATCTAAAAACCATTGTAATTGAAATAAACATTTTTTTTTTAAATAAAAAAAAAATGTCAATAGCATCAGCCGATCGATTCTGTAAAACTCTCACCGTGAAAAGTTAGGTGAAGTGAGCTGTCAATAGTGTCAATCCCTAGCATTAGTTGGGAATGACAGCTCACTCCACGCTCACTTCACCTAAGTTTTCACGGTGAGATGGTTACAGAATCGCACTGCAGGTGGAATGACAGGTCACTTCACCTAAGTTTTCCCGGTGAGATTTTTAGAGAATTGTCCTCCAAAAACGCCCGCCCTTCACCACTTCCTAGTGCTATCGCTGGGCAAATGCCTCCCTACTCTGTTTCCACCTCTCTCTGTCCAGGGGGTCTACTCCGAAGTGCAAAGTGCGAATGTTCGGATCGAACCAACACATGGCCGAACCGAATATTATTGAAAAATGCGAAAAAAGTTCGGACCATAGTTGGGTCGGGACCATAGTCAATATTCGAAAGAGTGTAGTATCGGGACCGACCGAACCAAATAGTAACTACGGAGCAGGAAACGGCCTAACATTCGGCCGATACTACTTCGGAGTAGACCCCCTGAGCTGCAAAGGCCCAAAGATTGAAGATGTAAAGATTCCCCTTTACACTACTTTATTTTTGTTTTTTCGCAGAGACTCTTCGCAAACAGAGATTACGTGTATATTAGACGACATAAAGAATTCGAGATCGCAACAAAAAGTCTACAGCACAAAGATGGCATATTCCGAACCCCCCCTTGCGAAAGACGAACAGAGCCGATCTATTCCGAACGCCAGAGCGTGCACTCCAAAGCGAAACGGAAAGCTATGGAAGCGTATGACAGAGAAAGAGATGGAAAACCAACCGATAATAAGGTTTACGTAATTATTTCACGATCGTGTGAGCACCCGAAGGTTCCCGAAACGAAACATGCGATTCGAGTGTCGGAGTATTGGAGTCATATGGTTGTGAAGACCCTTGATGGACCTGATAAGGTAAGGATTATGTTGGTTCCCAATCTGCCTCGCCTTTTATCAATAATGTTGGGGTCGGCTTCCAGTCTAACCGGATGCAGCTGAATACCAGTTGTAGCGAAATAAAAGAGGAACACATCTTCGCTAAGCATCTCATCGCATCTCATCGCTTCGCATGTTTACCACCCACTTTTTTTTTTTTGTTTGTTCTTTTTTTTATGCGTCATGTTTGCCGCAAATAAATGTATTTTCTTTCTTTTCTTTCTAAGAAATACGTTTTTAATTTTGATAATAATAAAAAAAAAAACTGGTTAAGTGTGAGTCGGACTCGCGCACCGAGGGTTACCTACAAATTTACGGTTTTTGGATTTTTTTCCTTTACTTCTGCTACATGACATTGCTTCTTGCCAAATTTCATGATTCTAGGTCGACGGGACGTACCCTATAGGTTTTGATTCCCTTGCGAGTGTCGAAATATGTGGCATTAACGCAACATAAACGCCCGTATCTTTTGATTGCGTTTACTTAGAACTTTGATTTTTTCACTGCTTCGAGGGATTGCAGCTCTGAGTATTTGTGATATATAAAATTTCAACTTGATAACTCCACTCGTTCCTGAGAAAAAAGGTCTTGACAGACGGACGGAGAGACAGACAACGAAGTGATCTTGTAAGGGTTCCGTTTTACCTTCTGAGGTACGGAACCCCTTTCTTTATTTTTTTTTTTATCGTGGGGAAATCTTGGATGCCCTCCGTCTGGGAAGAACGGAGGGTTATGTCGGACTACTACCGACTAAAACCCCCACTGTTCCTTCTAGTACCATGAGTCGGGGGCCCGGGAGATACTTGTACATTCGCCGCACCTAGAGAGTAGAGCTTGTCTGCCGTAGGCAACCTTATTTGGTACAGGCCGGCTATATTTATGCGCGGGTTCCATTCGAACGTTCAAGCTAGTGTCATATATTCTAATTAGGATTTTCGTTTAGAACTGTCAGTGGTAATTTTAGTAAGAAATATGTAAAGACGTTCGCCCAATATAGTCTTAAAGGAGTGATATAAGTAGTTTCATTCCTCCTGGTACTTAGAGGGCTCTTCCAGATCCCTACAGTACGGAACCCTAAAAGGTTCTCAACGTGGACGATAACGCCCCCTGCGTTGTCGTCCACGTTGAGAACCTATAATTTAAGTTTCCGTCAGTCAGTCACAAATCTTCGTATGTCCACAGATAGGCATGGAATTCGTGTTAACATACTACGACGAGCCGGCCGTGGGCGGGATGCCCAGCACTGTGGCGGCGTGGGCAACCGGCCGCGCCGCCCCTGCCTACCTGCAGCGCATGCGCAGGGCTGCCTGTGAGTACCGCGCCTGGCGGCTGGCGAGACATCAAAAGGTAATGTTACTAAGAGCTCATACACACGAGCTACACGCATCGACGACAGAGGCAACTGCAACCGTCGACGCTTGTCAGCGGCAGCCGTCGACAACGTGTCCCACGTGTATTTCAGTACGGTGCTCAAATACACGAGCGGCATTATGTCGACAGTCGCCGACACGCGCGGACGGTTGCAGTTACCTCTGTCGTCGACGCGTGTCGCTCGTGTGGATATGCCGCCGCCAACTGGTTTAATCAGCCATTTAGTTAAATGCCTAGCCTTTTAACTAAACGGCGCCGTTCAACTAGCGGCCTGAATGATATTCAATCAAACGGCAAATAACTGCTGCGGCTGATTTTTTTTCGCGATTTCATGTTTGTTCTCGTAATAAAAGTGGTTGAATGATGATGTAATGATAAGTACAATGACCCCATAAGAGATTATTCATTAATTACCGGACAACCTGTATACATAGTTGACGGCACGGTTGGCGCAGTGGTTAAGCGATTGACTGCTGCGCTGCGTGTCGCGGGTTCGATTCCCGCACGGAACAAATATTTGTATGACCTACATGTATTTGTTCCGAGTCTGGGTGTTTTTCTATCTATAATATGTATGTATTTACAAAAAAAAAAAAATGTATATAAGTAGTTAATCAGCCATCTTGTTACCATAACACAAGCATTAGGTTGCTTAGCTTGGGACAAATGGTGCTGTGTGAAATGTCCAGGGATATTATTATTATTATTATTATTAGTTAGTACCTTTTATTTTAATAATTTTCTTTCTTTTTAATTACTAGTTTGGAACGAATGTACCATATATTTGACCTGGGCGTTGATAGCTGCGCCACAGTTTTAACTTTTGTAGCTACTCGTATCTTCGTTTTCTTTTGTAAATTTATGTCCTGTAACTTGTTCCAAATAAACGTTTATTATTATTATTATACAAGCTGTTGTTTTGCATCCTCGTAAAATTTCAGGAGTCTGTTATGAAAGACATAAATCTCCGGGTCTGGCTGTTTGTGTATGTGAGTTTATATGTCTGTAAACGCACCCACGACACAGGAGAAATTCCTAGTGTGGGGCAATATTAAAAAAAAAAAAAAAAAACAAATAAAATTACGATCCCTGGTAAATAATGAATACATACTTGTTTTTTTAGTTACATATTTAAGTTTGACAGTGGCGCCGATTCCCTTGTTCACAAACTAAACTAAATTTAAGTTCAGTGCATCTTTTTCTTTCTATTTCATTAAGAAAAGGACAGAAGAAAAATTTTAGTTTAGTCCTGTCAAATTAGTCAGCGCCTGACTTTTTTTAGTTGATTGACGTATTTTTAGTAGCCATGTTTTTAATCACGTATAAACTGTCTAAAGGACTATCGTAATTTGACAGGACTAAACTAATATTTATCTTCTGTCCTTTTCTTAATGAAATAGAAAGAAAAAGACGCACTGAACTTAAATTTAGTTAAGTTTGTGAACATGGGAATCGGCGCCATTATTTCAGAAAACACCACTTTCAAAGAACAGAATCGCGATATGGTATCGTATAAGTAATAATATCCCTGGACATTTCACACAGCACCATTTGTCCCAAGCTAAGCAACCTAATGCTTGTGTTATGGTAACAAGATGGCTGATAAACTACTTATATACAATTTTTTTTTTTTTGTTGTAAATGCATACATATTATAGATAGAAAAACACCCAGACTCGGAACAAATACATGTAGGTCATACAAATATTTGTTCCGTGCGGGAATCGAACCCGCGACACGCAGCGCAGCAAGCAGTCAATCGCTTAACCACTGCGCCAACCGTGCCGTTCGCCGGTAATAAGTGGCTGCGTTTTTATGTGTGTGTATAAGGGTAGTTACAGTGCGGTCTCACACAGGCCGCGTTTTAAAATGCGTGTCCCACACATGCCGATTACAAAAAAATAGAAAAAAAACCTTACTTATTTTATTATTGATTCGTGTCGAGAATCAGTAGCATAGTTACCTCCTTGAGTTTGACGAGGATGCAAAACGACACCTTGTGGATCATTGTGTGTATGTTAAACGTTTTGTTTATTATTTTTCAGCATGACTTACCTGAGTTTATTCCATTTGTGAACGACGGGGAGCCCTGCGTAGAAGTTGCCAACGCAAAAAGCGAAGAGGACATGGAGGTGAGTAAAAAATATTATGGACCTTATTTTCATATACACAGGGTCTATAGTCACTTTCATTAGCTTTTTACTTGGACACACTTTCAATCACTTTACGGGGTTTGGTCCTTTTAAATTTACTGTTTGCATTGATGTCAGCTATCAATTTGTATAGTTTTCATGCATGGCCGCCATTTTGAAAAAAAATCGAAATGGTGGACCGGTAGGTATGCCACGGATCTTCAAAGCCCTTTGTGTTTTTCGAAAAATAACTTTAAAACTTACACACAAAGTTCAGTTTGCGCAACACCTCACATTTTTCTGACTTTTTGAATAGCACTAGTTTTTGTAAAACCAACCTAGTTTACACAGGTGTACAGTTTATATTTCAATCACTCAACTCAGCCTATCGAAGTCCACTGCTGGACATAGGGCTCTCACATCTTTTTCCCATGGGAGTAGGTAGAAACGACAGAACACCATCTGCAACGAACCTTACATACAAGGAGTATGCGTTTTGCTTTGTTTACGTTCATACATTTAGTCAACAGTTTTCATGATTTAAGAGAGCAGTGGTGGGTCAGTGGTAATGGGGTCTTACGAGTTGTAGGTCGTAGGTTCGAACCAGACAGGCACTTTACTTTGTGTAAATAATTTCATCACCACTGCTCTCAAACGGTGAAGGAAAACATCGTGAGGAAACCGGCATGTCCTAAAGCAAAAAAATCTAAGATATGTGACATCTGCCAACCCGTACTAAGCTCGCGTGTAGATTAAAGCCCACTCCTTCTCGAAGAGAGGAGGCCTGTGTCCCAGCAGTGGGAACGTTATAGGCTGATTATGTGTTTCATGTTTTACATATTTCCCCTTTGTGTTCTCTTAGTCTTCTCAAACTGGGCCCGACATTGATGGAACTCGCGAACAAAGCACGCAGACAGAGGTCATCGCGACCTTACCGCAGCAGCCGGACATCAAGGTCACACAACTGTCCTCCAAGGTCGCCGTCGACGAACCCGATGAGGTCAAGGCCAAAGTAAATGTAAGTAAACGTTAACATTTCGTAACTTGACACTTGTATTTTCCGAAAGGCACAGGTGAAACTTTGCACTTGTATTTTTCGAAAAGCACAGGAGAAACTTGACACTTGTATTTTCCGAAAGGCTCAGGAGAAACTTGACACTTGTATTTTCCGAAAGGCACAAGTGAAACTTTGCACTTGTATTTTTCGAAAAGCACAGGAGACACTTGACACTTGTATTTTCCGAAAGGCACAGGAGAAACTTGACACTTGTATTTTCCGAAAGGCACAGGAGAAACTTGACACTTGTATTTTCCGAAAGGCACAGGTGAAACTTGACACTTGTATTTTCCGAAAAGCATAGAAGAATAGGAAGAATAAAAAGGATAAGAAGAAGGTGAATATATGAGTGTTGGTTCCCGCTGGATGCCAGGAGGACAGAACCGGTCGAAGTGGCGATGCTTGGGGAGGCTTCTGTCCGGAGTTCTCCAAGTAGAGGTTTAATGAAATTAAAATCCTACTCCTACTAATATACTAGTAATGTTATAAACGTGAAAGGTTGCATGGATGGATGGATGGATGTTTGTTTGTTACTCTTTCATGCAAAACCTACTGAACGGATTTGGATGAAATTTGGCACACAAATAGTTTATAACCAGGATTAACCCATAGGATACTTTTTATCCTGACATTCCCACAGGATCGAAACTTATGCGGATGAAACCGTGGGGCGCAGCTAGTAATATAATAAACAAAAAAATAGAAGGACGTTATGGAACAAAATTCACTGAACATCATCACCACCATTCACCATCATCATCATTCACTGAATTCACTGACATTTAAATATTTGTACGCCACTAAGGCCAAACATGACTGGTCCGAAATTATAATGTATCTCAATAACTTGCATGCTCTGTATGTGTACTCATGTTTTGACAAATAAAGAATCTTGAATCTTGAAAATAAATGGACTGTGTTGACTAGTGTGGCGTAGGGGCGCGCGCTGGCTGCCTGCCCGCTGTCCCTCTCCCCTCGTTCTCTGCCGCCAGCGCGCCAACATATTGAGAGGAGCGGTCTCAACATACACACACTTTTATATTTCTCAGGATCAGGAGACACATTCAGGCACAACGGAAACGGATACCAAGACTGATGAAGAAGACCCTAAAACTGGTGGGTGGTGGAGATACTTGTACCCTTTCTACTATTTTGTGTGAGGTGACGTCACTACACAATAAAAGAGATAAGTGACCAGGCAGTAAGCTATAATAATACCAGCCTTCTAGTGTCCCACTGTCGGGCAATAGCCTCTTCTCATATAGAGGACGCACGAGCCTTGATCACGACGCTTGCTCAAGACGGGTTGGCGATTTCAGACGTGTACAGTCACGAGCAAAAGTATGTATACACTCGGCTTTATTCAAAAGCGATTTACTCCTTTATTTTTTAATGAAATTTTATGTTGTTACGAACATAGCTTTTTCGAACCCATAGGTTTATGTAATGTGTCGTATTTCAACGTTGCATTCGTTATTTCACGAAAAATCGCAATTGAAAGTTGCCAAGTGTTGACATATTGGTGCTCGTGACTGTACAAATGTAACATAATTAAAGTTGTCAAAAAATAAAAGGCCCGTTTTGACATTTGAGAATGCGTTCTTGACACCTGTCAGTTTCATACAAACGAGTAAGTGTTTTGCGAATTTGATCTTTATTAACTACTAGTACCGTCAATGTCAAAACGGCCCTTTTATTTTTTGACAACTTTAACGCAAGACCTCATACACCCCGATTGGAGTATTGAGTTAAAAGCATAATAAATAAAATGATTAAAACTTTTTGTTTAAAGCTAACAATTGTTATTAAGAAAGTCGTGTTGAATCTAGCATTACTTTATGCATTTTAAATTGAGTCTTATTGCCTTGAAATAATATTTAATTTTCTTTGGCTCAATCTGCGCGAGTATGGCAAAATACATAATTGAAAAAATATTAAAAGATACTGAAATTTATTCAGCACTCAATTATGAATTGAATTAACTAGCGAAACTTTGCAGACGTGATGGATATTGTTATCTCAACACAATGAAATTAAAAAAAATGTTTTTTTTTTTAGGTTCAACGACTGCTAGTTGTGTTGAACTTTGAGTCTGAGTTGAGAAAATCTGTTTTCTTTAGTTTTGTCGTACTAAACTAACCCCACAAAAAAGTCGTCAAATGAATTTCTTTAATTTGTCGTCTTGACATTTGAGAATGCGTCCTTGACACCTGTCAGTTTAATACAAACGAATACGTGTTTTGCGAATTTGATCTTTATTAACTACTAGAACTGTCAATGTCAAAACGTGAACGTGTTTATGTGATAACCTAGTCGCCACACTTTATACGAAGTTTAATTGATTCAAAAGTCATTTATTCAAATTAGGCTGAGAGTCAGCACTTTTTGAACGTCAAAATTACAAAAGACAGTCCCCCAAAAACGCCCGCCCTTCACCACTTCCTAGTGCTATCGCTGGGAAGAAGTGGCGCAACAAACTCCCCAGCAGCACAGCTGTCTGTTCAATTAAAAAATACCTATGTTCGGTAATCAACATAACTTACTTACCAACTTAACTTACAAGACCAGAAAATAAAATAAAATTGTGTCGTATCGTCGTCTTCACCTTCTATAACAATTATTGACTGTTTTCTTATCTCTTTTCTTGGCTGATCAGACGCCAGGACATCAAGTAATCTGTCAAGTTTCTTTAATAGATTGTCAACTTTATCGCTAAAGTAATAAGGTTCAAGGTTGACTGGGAAAATATGGCAGTTTCGGGTGGCTTGACGTGCTGGCGTCTGTACGTACGATAAAACCTAGTAACGTTAACAATGCTTGGTGAAATGTGAAGTACCAATCTGGGATTCTCCAAAAATCTGAAACAATTTCGAAAAAAAAAAATCGTTTTTGCTCGAAATTATGGCTCGAATTCAATTCAGATTGACTTGCTAACTAGCAATGTTATAAAAACCTTATTGGTGAAATGTTTTTTAAACTATACGATTATAATTGCCCTCTCTCTTTATTACCTTGGGGATTACAAGGACAAAAAAGAATTTACAAAGCGTACACAATTTAGGCGGTTTTGTAAATAAGGACGCCCGTAACCGTCCGGATTTGTCTGCCTTTCTGGCCTCCCGTCCGTGCTTTTGAATTGTCCGGACTTCTCAACACGAGGTCGAATAGTTGTTAACCAAAATCGAAAATCGGCAGATTAAAATCTAAACGTCCTGAATTTTTGCAATGTCCGCCGTTTTTCTGGACTTTTCAAAGGGGATTGATGATTTTTGTATGGCATACATACCTGTGCGCCATTTTGTTTTTTTTTTTCAAAATGACGGCCACATTAACCTACAATTTGGAACGACAACGGCGAGGAACTTTGAACGTTAATATAACGGAAACGTGACACTTTACGGGGGTTGGTCTCATTATGTTTTCTGTCTGCATTGATGTCAGCCATCGATTTATACAAGGTGTCGTTTTGTATCCTCGTCAAATTCAAGGAGGTAACTATGCTACTGATTCTCGACACGAATCAATAATAAAATTAGTAGGTTTTTTTTTTAAAATAATTTTCGGAAATCGGCTTGACACGCATTTTAAAATGCGGCCTCTGTGAGACCGCACTGTAACTGCCCTTTTACACACATATAAAAACGCGGCCGCTTATACGATACCATAACGCGATTCTATTCTTTGAAAGTGGTGTATTCTGAAATACTATCAAACTTAAATAACTAAGAAAACAAGTATGTATTCATTATTTACCAGGGATCGTAATTTTAATTGATTATTTATGTCTTTTAATCCGCCAAACGGGCCCGCGGGAACAAACATTCCCAGAAAAAATATGCCGTAAAGCGGCCACAACCTCCTTAAATTTGACGAGGATGCAAAACAACAGCTTGTATAGGTGTCATCCGCATGGCCGCCATTTTGAAAAAAAAAAAATTTGGGCTGGGTAGGTATGCCACGTATCTTCAAAGCCCTTTCGAAATGGTAACCCGCAATGAGATTAGAATATAATCATCACGACGTCTATAGTTTAAAATTAATTGGTAAGAATTCCTAAAATATTAGATGAATATGAAAGCCTCGTTGGTCGAAATTGCTGAGCATGAAGTCCTGGGTATGGCCTCTTGGTCGGGTAAAGTGTTTCGAATTTTTCTATGAGACTTAGCTACGCGGTTTCGTGCCTGAAGGCTTTACGGGCCTTCCGAAAGTAGTGGATACTTCGGAATGAACCCTACTCCCGACTAATTAACTTTTTCGGACGGACAAATGGCATCGGGAGTAGCTATCAAATCGTGTTGTGATTCTTTCATAGTACGGGCCGCGAACTAATCTTATGCCCGAAGGTGATACGGAGATAGAAACATCCGTAATTTCCGCCGAAACTAAGGATTTTGTGCTTAGAGAGTAATTAGCTTAGGGGCAATAGACCTGCCTAATTTAATTGCCGTTGCTGGCGAAATTAAAAAAACTTTAGGAAAAATATAGTAGGAGCTCGGAAAGAAATTAATGATGTATTAATTAGCAATGAATATTGCGCGAGCCAAGCCGCAGAGAATTACTATTAAATAATAATTATATTTTAATTAAGAAGTAAAATAACTAGAAGGTAGGGATTTTGTTGAAGTTAAGTTCAAGGGAACGTGTAAAAACTCTACTGCTTGTTTAAAGCTGCAATTTCATTTGAACATTTTTATATGGAGCCTAGCATACCTACTGCCGCGCCATTTTGTATTTTTTTCTAAATGGCGGACACGCATTATACCTGTATAAATCGATAGCTGACATCAATAACAAGGCAAAGCAAGGCAACGCTTAAAAAAATGCAAACGGAAAATATAGTAGGAGAAACGTGACACTTTACGTGGTATGGTCTTATTACGTTTTCTGTTCAGTCAGTCAGTATTGATGTCAGCTATCGATTTATTTAGGTAACATGCGTGGCCGGGCGGATAGGTATGCATGCTCGAGGTAGGCTATATGTAGCAAGTTATAATGACATGAATTTAATCGAAACTCAAAAAATTCCTATTTATGGCTCATAAAAATATTATTGTAATATAATGACTGCGCCTCTTTTTATGAACCACAAATAATTAAAATAATTTCACGATAAAAAAATAATTTCTCTGATTTTTCGATTATCTCATTTTACTATGCCTTCTTTGAATTTGCGTTATTTGTTCGAACATTTCTAATATTACTCATCATCCCTATGGCAAAGGGTGTTTGTGAGACCTAATCTTTATAAAGTTGGTTCAAGAATATTTGCCTAAAAACGTTCACGTCTAAAACTAGTAGAAAACTAAAATATTGTTAAAGTATCATGATTTGAGCATTAGCCCTTTAAGGTTTGATAAAGGCAATATGGGCATACGTTCGATAATAATAATAGTTTCTAAAATATATTTAGGAAAATATTAAGAGAAAATTAATAAATTAAATCTTAAGAATAAAATAGTCAGTATTGGAAGAAAAGTTGGTAATAGGAGGTGTACGAGTATATATGTAAACCGAAAAGAAAATGTCCTTGGAATGTTAAATATAATGTGGAGATGACAACACGACAACAAATGAAAACACTGACAATACTAATGCGTAAGAGCATTTTGGAACTATCAAATAAATCCTAACATCGAAATTAATAAAATGATTTTTTCAAACAAACTTAATAGTAGTGATGTGCCGACTATGGATTAAGCCAATTTTTGACTAGCCATAGTGACTAAACTATTGGATATATTTGGATAAATTATCGTATCGTAGTTGAGAGCACTGGCTCTCAAAACGGCGAAGAAAAATGTCGTGAGGAAACCTGCACGTGCTAGAAGAAAAAAATCGAAGGCATGTGACATCTACCAACCCGCACTGGGCCCGCGTGGTGTATTATGGCCCAGTCCCTCTCATCGAGAGGAGGCCTGTGTCCCAGCAGTGGGAACATTATAGGCTGATTATGCTATACATACTGGGAACGGCACTAGAAATACGCAGTTTAATTTATTGTCGTATTGTCGTGTTAAACTTGAGTATCGAAAAAATGGAAAAGTAAAATCCTGTCTTTAAGACATTAGATTATTTAAGACTTACTTCAGGTTTCAAAAAACCTTTATTCAGTAAATATGTTTTTTAATCTCATTTCACTTTTTGTGATTGGTTGACCTGAATAGTGATAACAGATCATGTAGGTTGACATGACATTTATCAAAATATTAAATTCAGTTACCGCGCTGAAACCGGGGATGAATTTTTATTCGGAATTTTCATACATAATGCAGCACAAATAAACCAAAGAAATATAGTCCTTACGTTTCATAACGTTTATCATACTAATAATATTTTCATAATATTTTTATTAATTATTCATGATTTTGTAATATCTTGATTTAAAAGAGTGTCCTTGGAGTTAATTGCCCACTTTCACCATAGAGATGTACGTTTTGGAATGGGCAACTAGCTTCAACTTTCTGACTAACTGACAGACTCTTTGACAATTTAAAAGTGTCCGTAAATGGTTTAATTGAAATAAATGCGCCGAATTTGCGTTTACGTCATTATATTTTCATTATTATATTCATAAGTCAAATTTTAACTAGATAGCAAAACTTCACAGACTGTACCTATCACGTCTGTGTAGTTACCAACTAATTTAAATTGATTTTGTAAAGACGTCTTTTCGAATATTTAGTGTGACAGCTCCGAAGTATCGCTGTCTTTTTCTCGCGCTGCTGTCTGCTAGTAAACGATAGTAATACTATATTTTTGTTTACTTGGTGCAAAAGCGAACCAGTGTGAATGTATCCGCTGTCATTTTGTCGTCAAAACTCGTCGTACTTTTGCTATACAAAGTCGAATTAATTTGACTAGCGAAACTTCATAGACGTGAAAGGTATCGATAGCTAATTATGTTAAAACAAACAAAAGAGGGTGGAGTATACGCGACAGCGTCACCAGCGACTGGAGCCGAGTATACCTGATTCAGCGTCACCGAACTGAGCGTGACGGTTTTTTTTTAAATCTGTACTCACAGTTCTAAGTAACTCTACAAGTGGCCGTTGCAGCGTTGCGTGATACCCAGCACTCTCGTCTGTGGAGTTTCGCTAGACAAACTATGAAAGTACGCAGTTATGTGGTTATTGCTCCATACAGTGCAATATAAATACTAATAAGGTTTATTTTTCTGTCCGTAGTCTTCCGAACGTAGTTTTATAATATTGTTATTTATTTTATATACAATAATTATTTTATGTATATTTTTTAGTACTTAGTAACATGTATTTTTACAAATGATTTCAAATAGTTTTATTTTGTGATATTTATTGTTCCTAGATAAGGGTGTGTATTCATATATGATAACGCCTAAATGAGTACATCAGCACATAACACACACACACATACACCCTTACACACGTACAGTCACGAGCAAAAGTATGTATACACTCGGCTTTATTCAAAAGCGATTTACTCCTTTATTTTTTAATGTAATTTTACGCTGTTACCAACATAGCATTTTCGAACCCATAGGTTTATGTAATGTGTCGTATTTCAACGTTGCATTCGTTATTTCACGAAAAAATCGCAGTTGAAAGTTGCCAAGTGTTGACATATTGGTGCTCGTCACTGTACACACACCTTCAATAAAGACACCCACACCCACCCGCAGACTTCCCACTTCGCTCGTGTCTTGGGTGTTACCGAAAGCTCCTGCGCTAACACGCACTTTCACAGCGTGTTTGTACACTCGGTAACCACAAGTAAAGCGCGCGTCTCTTCGTGAAATAAAAAAACTATACATGCTGTATAACTTTGCCTGGTGGTTACACACCCTTATGAACTAACTATGAATGTATTTACTTATTTATTTTAATATTATTATGTATTTATTATTTTACTAAGTACATTAAAAAAACAAAATCCATATAGAAACAGCACTGATATCTTAGTTAATATTTAGTTTAGGCAGACAAAACATTTATGATGCAATTAGAATGTATTTAGAATTATATAAAAATATATTACCTGTGCTTTTAAAGTAATTTGTTTAATGTGCATTATTTAGTAATATTTAACAAAATACAGTGCAACCTTAATATAACGTAGGTACCTCAATATAACGACTTCCTCGATTTAACTAATTCTTCGTAATCCCCTTAAATTGTCCATAAGAGTCAATGTAAAATATACCTTTACATTGCTAAGATTTTTTGCGAACAACCTCTTTATAACGAATTTTGAACTATCAAAAAAAGTGTAATTTTTACCTCTAATTAATGAATTTTGCCAACCCAAAACCTTTATATATCGTTCCCAATAGTATGTGATTCAGTCGCGACAGGTTTCGACACGTTTTTACCTCTTTACCTATAACAAATTTTACACCAACCTAACCTCAATATAACAAACCTCGGTTTAACGAATTACTTGATATAACGAATATTTACTTGTTCCCTTCTGATTTGTTATATCGAGGTTGCACTGTATTACTTAAGGGGGGAGCCAGACCAGCTTGGAAAGAAAATGTGCGTTCGGGGGATCCCCGTTAGGAATGAAGTTCTTTACACGATACTCGCACGCACACGGCACACACTCGAGTATTTTATAGAAAGAGACAGAGCGAAAGAAAAAATCGCTTGAAGGGGGCCTAGCGCTTTTTCAGCGTAGGGCGTATGATACGTTCAAAGAATGATGTCGGCGCAAGCACAAAGGGCAGTTTATCCGGAGTGAAACCGTTTGCGACGTACTTTTTGCGGCTCACTTCGAGCCCCGTAAATTAACGTTTGTCTGGTTCCACCCTAATATTGCAAAACTTCACACTAGTAGGTATATTAATATCTCATTTAAGGATAATGTTATATCATGGGTGCCATTTAAAAATAATAACAAATACTTGTTAACATTTTTTTTCAGTCCTCTCCAGTTACCATTTTTGTAATTATTAATTCTGTTAAAAACCTAGCCAAAGTTGATAAAACTGTCACCGACATTCACCGGTCAATAAGCACACTGACCAGTTAATGTCGACTAAAACTAAGTAATAAATCTTACTAAAACTACAGTTCCTAAAAGAGCCGTGGCCGCTATATGACGGCCGCAAATGATAGCAGCGGGTTTTGACTTTTTCCGGTGTCAAAAACGCTCTCTAAGAAAACACACCAACTTACTTTCATAACTCATAAGTAACGTTTCAGTGACGTTATTCGCCGGTATCTTGCAGACGCTATGTGGCGGCCACCGTTCTCCTAGGCAGCCGTAGCTTAATACTAAAAGTATTGCCAAACCGACGCGTTCAATATGCGTCCGCGATAGCGTGCGTTCAGTTTAAAACGTTGGTTTGACCGTACCTTGAGGCCCATTTCCAACAAACTTTGCTAGACATTAAAGGTCATATTAAGCATTTTGACGGACCGTTTCGCATAGCACGTCAAAATGCTCGCTCCGTTAAAGCTTTGGATTCCTGAGAAAGCGGACAACGGTCACACAATAGCGGCTGTACAAATACAGAGCGGTTTTTGGCACCTTCATGTCAAATACCAGAGGGGCCAATCTTATAATTTTAAGAACCTTCACCTTCCTAAACAAAGTAATGGCCTGTGTCCCAGCAGTGGGCAAATTATAGTCTGATAATGAAAGCGCCTGTCATGGTTCGACCCTACGATCTACTCTATTGCCATCGATCTAATGACTCCGGGCTGCTGCTGAGAAACAGACATACCTGAGGGTCAATTCTCGTAATTTTAAGAACGTTCACAGTCTGATCTTAGTCTCAATCGGTCAAAAAATACTTCTAATTTCCTTACATTTTGACAAGTTTTTGACATTTGTTTGTCGCTGAGATGAGACTGCGACTAGATTTTGAACGTTTTAAATTAGAATTGGCCTTCAGACTGTGAGCGTTCTTAAAATTACGAGAATTGCCCTCAGATAACTTGCAGAGTATGGTGAGAGTCGCCCTAAATGTAATTAACTCTGTTCTTAGGGTGAAATGTTAATTGAAGACCCAAGATAACCCAGAGAAACCGAACCAGTGTACCACAGTTAAGGAATAATCTTTGTAACGTGTAATTTTTGTAAAAGTTTTTCAAGTTTTGGTGCGATGCAATGTTAATGCATTATTTTATGTATATACTTGTATTATAGGATGTTACAGTTGTGAACATTAATCTGTTACGTTGTTAGTAAATTAAATAAGATTTTTTATTAAATTGTTCTTTTATTTTGCCTCTTAGCCGCGTACGCACGAACGAACAAAAACATGGTGAACACGAACACTTTGTTCGCACGTGCGTAACTAACACAGTGTTTGGTGTTCGTTAGTGGTACGCACGTGCGAACAAAGTGTTCGATGATCGTGTAAAATTCCCAGTTGCCACCGGGTGGCAACTGGGAATTTATTGCCCCCACTTCAAATCGCTGTACACTGCTACCACACTGGAAAAGTCTGACCGTCAAACCCCTAATCCCGGCCGTAAGACAGGCAACAATGAGGGGGGTTGGCGATCCACGCCGCAGTGTACAGCGATTTGAAGTGGGGGCAATAACTTTCCAGTCGCCACCCGGTGGCAACTGGGAATTTTATTTCCGATTGCCACTTGGTGGCAATCCATGTGGGGGCGATTGGGAATATTATTCCCGATTGCCACTTGCTGGCAATCCATGTGGGGGCGATTAGTAATATTATTCCCGATTGCCAATTCGTGGCAATCCATGTGGCGCCCCCACATTGGGAATATTCGGCACAGAGGAATGTGCGAGTTTAAATCCTAGGCGAGATTTAAAATGAAACTACAATAACTATTAACTCGTGAGTTTATTGTAGCTTAGTTCACAAAGAACTCGTTGGAGCGTTGGTTCTGGTTGTGGCGCCACTTGCATGCCCAGTTCCAACATGACATGCCTGCCCACGGCTCGTCAGTGTAGAACACTTGGCCATTCTGGTACATCTGAAACAACAATAATGCCTGTAATGTTCCCATAGCTGGGACTCGGGCCTCCTCTCTGTGAGGAACCAAATCCACCATCCGCAACCAATCATCATCAAATAGCCATTTCTCAACTACATAGAGTGGCTTCCAAAAGGTAGTTGACTTTCTACTTCAGCTATGATCCCACATTACGATTTAAAATGAAAAAATAATCAGGGACTAAGAAAGACAGAAAAAAAAACATTTATTTGCGGCAAATATGACGCATAAAAAGCACATAAACACACAAAAAAAAAAATAACAAGTTGGGGGGTAAACATGCGTCACATTCACGCAAAACGGCCATCGCTCAGCATAATGCTAAGACCCTATACGAGACGGAGCCCCAGCGGTGGGGTTGACGTGATGACGTCAAACAGTGCAGCATGCAATTATACGTAAATAAATAAAAACAACAATCAAAACAAGAAATGAAATAAACCATTGCAACATATGATTCGACACAAACAGAAAAACAACAATCAAAACATGACTACTAAATGATAAAGGATTACTTGTTTATTTTATATGATAACTCAAAGGAAGTTGAATTAGTCAATAAACACGTTTTAGCAGTTCAAACATTTGGATCACTAGAATTTAAAATCATAATGTGGTTTGTCACAGCTGAAGTGGAAAAGTGTCAATTAATTATCGGCAGCTGCCAGTCTAACTGGATGCAACTAACCCGTAGCAGAATACCCCTATCTTACATGGAGCAATTGCATAATATCAGTGACCTCCACGACCCAGTTACAAGTCTGGTTGTCACAGTTTTTTCTGTCAAGTCGTAAAGACTGTCAAAAATCTACGACTTACAGCCAGGACTAATGGCCAAGGGAAGTCGGGGTCTCGGTTTGAAGTGGATGGACACCCATCCTCGGACCAACCTCGGGAAGCGTAGCTTAACCTGGAACTACCGACCCGTGCGGCTGCTCCTTACACCCGGTTTCTAAATTGAGAATTTGAAGTTAGAACTTGTGAAACTCTAGCATTATTTACGGTGAGTCCTTTAATGAAGAACGTGATATTCAGTGTCAGATTGCTGGTTGAACGGAATATGATTCGCGAGTGTAACAAGTATGTATTTACAGAATTATAATGATTAAAATCATCATTACAACCCTCTAAGTTCATATAACACTATTGATTGAAATAGTCAAAAACGTAAGTAAGAGTTTCGCGGACTACTCTGGCGAAGTAATTTTGTAACGAAATTTTGAATAAAAAAAAAAATACCGTAACGTTGAACTGGTTAATTTGTCGGTCAGTCAATCAATCATCTCAGCCTATCGCAGTCCACTGCTGGACATAGGCCTCTCCCAGGCTGCGCCACAACACCATGTCCTCCGCCTTCCGCATCCAGTCTGCCCCAGCCACCTTCTTAAGGTCGTCGGTTCGACAACGGTCTCTCCCAGCCTGCGCCACAACACCCTGTCCTCCGCCTTCCGCATCCAGTCTACCCCAGCCACCTTCTTCAGGTCGTCCGTCCATCTAGCTGGGGGGCGTCCCACACTACGCTTGCCGATACACGGTCTCCACTCTAGGACTCGTCTGCTCCACCGGCCATCGGTCCTTCGACAAACATGGTCAGCCCACTGCCACTTCAGTTTGCTATCTCTCAAAGCTATGTCGCTAACTCCGGTTCTTTTCCGGATAATTTCATTCCTTTGTCAGTGCTCAACTTCAAATTCTCAATTTAGAAATCGTGTGTGAGCCACGAGCTCTTTATAAACAATCAACGGGTTGCACTCCGGGAGTGCCGGCAGAAGTGAAAACTTGAATATTAACGATGTGCATTTTTGATATTTTGGTATGCGGTCTACTCCCCCTCCGTCTTACGAATTTTCAATCAGGTCACATGTCCTGACGCGAGCTCCGTCTTACGAATTTTCGATCAGCCGATCGATTCTGTAAAAATCTCACCGTGAAAAGTTAGGTGAAGTGAGCTGTCAAGTGTCAATCCCTAGCATTACTTGGAATAATGACAGCTCACTCCACGCTCACTTCACCTAAGTTTTCACGGTGAAATGGTTACAGAATCGCACTGCAGGTCACGTGTCCTGACGCGAGTTTAACATTTTTTTACCCATCACAACAAAAGAGCACAACGCCGCTAAAGAAGTTTTCACTTCAAAAACTCAAAAATACTCACAAAAGTCAAATCCGAACTCTTATACGTCACGCCGTCGTAACCGAACCTAAAGACGAAGTTCATGGCAAAGATAGAGAATATGCAGCGGACGTCTGTGGTGGCGGGGATGAAGTAGCGGTAGGGCCCGCAGTAGTACGAGACCTTGGGCTCGTACTCGACGGACTCCGGGAATTCCTCGCGAGGATTGATCCTGGGAAGAAAATAACCAAGGTAAACTTGTAAGTAGTAAGACCAGTAGGTAGTGGTGGGCTGGTGGCCACGTGTGACCTATTGGCCCAGACCTATGTACAGACGCCAGCACATCAAGCTACTACAAATTTCAACTTTATCGCTAAAGCTAAAGGTTCAAGGTTGATTGGGAAAATTTGACAGTTTCGGGTAGCTTGACCTGCTGGCGTCTGTGCGAGTTGCAGCACCCTACCCTGTCCATTAGGTTAACCGTTTTTGACAGCTGTCTTAGAACGTACATATTGCAGATTACGTAAAAGTTAACTTTAAAATGCGTCATAAAATAAATAGGTATATAAACTGCCTGAACTTATTGAATTATCTTATTTATGGCTTCTTACAGACATTATAACACCGTACGTGTCAATCAATGTATTGTGTGTTACTGCAATCACTAGTTCCATCTGTCAAAAAACGTTTTACCTAATGGACAGGCGAGGCGTAACATACTATCAATCTCAATATGAATAATTTTGAAGGATATTGCTAATCCATTGCTCAACAACGTAAATAGCGCAACAACGTAATAGTGTGTTAGGTACGCAATTACCCCGCAGGGCAATGGGAACTTACTTGTAGATACATTGCGCGTCGCTCCAATTGTCGTCAGAATGGCAGTAGAGGCCCTGGCTGGGGTCTTTAGCTTGGAACTGCTCCGCATGCGGCCCTACATATGTCGTCTCCGAGTGGCGGTGGTAGAAACCGATGAAGGCAAAGGCACCTGGACACAAAAGTAAACAAGGTAAGGCTGGTTTTTCATATACTGTAATCTTCATTCGCGACATATTCGCCAAAAATGTAAACAAATACGAGTTTATGGAAAAATAACTTTAATTCCTACACAATAAAGTTCAGTTTACGCTATAACTTTAAACATTTTTATAACTTTTTCAATAGTACTAGTCACTCTGAAATCAACTTAAATTAAAATAAAGCCATTAAAATAAAGTTGATATTTGTTAAACTTGAAATAACGTAAACAGAAACAAATAAAATTTGAATATAGGTTTGTTTTTTAAACATAGTTCTACAAAATTTGGCCTGGCCCACTGTACTTACCTACTGCACTGCTGTACTGAGAGCAGTGGTGACTTACCAGTTGTAGGTCGTCGGTTCGAACCCAGACGGCGCTTTATTTTGTCTAAATAATTTCATCTCCACTGCTCTCAAAACGGCGAAGAAAAACATCGCGAGGAAACCGGCATGTCCTAGAACTAAATACTCGAAGACATGTGACATCTACCAACCCGCACTGGGCCCGCGTGGTAGATTACAGCCCACTCCCTCTCACAGAGAGGAGGCCTGTGTCCCAGCAGTGGGAACATTATAGTCTGACTGATTATGCTTTGCTATGCTACGCTGTACTTAGATCTTACCTCTAAATGTGTAGCAATGTGGCTTCCTCTCGCTGGATAGTATCATCTGAGCGTCCTCCTGGTTGTGAGCTGACACTATGTAGTATGAAGTGTCCAAGCATTTGAATTCTGCAAAGAACACAATAATATTAAAATACAGGTCAAATTAAATTAGCGTAAACTGCGCGGACGTGATGTGTATCCATATATAAACTCGATAAAACAAAGAATAAATTAATTTCGCGATTTTTTTTTGTAGGGTTACCGAACGCAGTTATTGTAGTCACTTGAAATATCAGTTTAAAAATCAACATTTATTGTGTAAACTTCACAGATATCGATATTTCAACGCGATAAAACAACAGAAAACAGCTGATTTTCTCAACTCATACTTTCAAGTTGCCACACAACCAGCGGTCGTGGTCCGCAACAAAAAATAACATCAATATTTTTTGTTTTTATTTAATTGTATTTAGATATTGTTTCTCATCTCTCAGTGAGAGATCACCCGCACTAAGTGTCGCGACGAGGGCACAACGCTGTTGGGCTTAAACTGAGCACTTCTCCAGCGTATGTTGCGTCGTGTCCTCGTAGCAGTCCACACAGTGATGACAAGCGGGCGTCCGCTCCCGACCTATGCGACGCAGATATTTTCCGAAACATCCGTGTCCCGTAAGCACCTGCGTCAGCCGGAAACTGAGGGCGCCGTGCTGCCTCTCCAGTCATTCCTCCATAACAAGCCTTACCGCTACTATTGTGGTGACCCCACCTGGGTTGCGCAAGTCGCTAGCAAACGCGTGAAATCTTAGGTGAAGTGCTTGGTGTCAATCCCTAGCATCCGGTGAAATGACAGCTTACTTCATACTAACAGCTGAGATCGGAAGACTAGCCAGATGAAGGCCGAAAAAAAGGGTGAAATGAAAGGTAAAACGCCTTACCAGGACTAGTATACAAGCCGAACGGTATCTTCGCCTGCGTCGACTTGATCTTAGCTTCAGAAGTGTCCATTTTCTTGTTCAGTTTCAGTAGAACCATAGACATGAGGGCCATGTCGGTGGCAAATAGAAGCCTCTTCATATCTTTGATGTGCGTATCAATAAAATTGAAGAGCTTCTTTGAGCCGAGTTCCATTATCTCGTGTCTTTCCGACTGAAATAGGTAAATTTCTTTAGTTTTTACGCTGATATTAATTCTAATGCTTAATGAAGGGTAATGTGACATGTAGAAAGGGTAGGTAAATTATGTCGTGTAGTTCATAAAGTGTAGGCGACGAGTAGTCAATATCATGTAGGGTAATAAAATGTTGAGTTATTTACAAAGTAGGGTAATAAGACGTGAAGTTATGAACTGTAGGGTAATCATCAGTGTGTCGTCAATACTTACAGGGTTGTGTGGTTCCTTCATCCGGCCGTTCATGTAGTTGAAGTAATCTTGTAGCTTCTCAAACTTCTCGTCTGCGTAACTGTGTCGGGGGTCTATCTCTTTCGAGTTCGGCATGTTGTAGGGTTTCTGGGAAAAAAACGTTACAAAACGAGCTGTTATCCGATATTTTATTCGTCTGTTTCCGTTCAGTAGCTATATTCAAATTGTATTTATGTTTCAAATTGTCGTTATTTCAAGTTAACAACTTTATTCATAATCATCAAAAGATGCGGTATTTTGTTTCTTTCAAGCAGTGGCGTGCATTGCATAAAGGCATATAAGCAGTGCCTACCTCGATAAATCACCATAAGCCTGTCAATTACATTTTAGTGTGTGTGCCCCACAATTAAGAAACTCACTAAATTATCATACCTAACAAAAAACAAAATCTTCATACAAACACGCGCGGCAGTAGGCAGTCGCCAGACGGCCTACTCGGCCCCCGTATCTAGGATTTTCATTTTGAACTTTGTTCCTGCCGGGGTCCCACGACCACACACGTTTTTTTTAAACCCAGTAAATAAATTACTTTTTACTTAAAGTGCCTGCCTTCCTGTTCTGAAAACCAATGCACGCCACTCTGCTTTCAACTATGCGTAATAATACAAAGTTCTTACCGTTTCCACAGTAGGGAACGACAACCGGGCGAGCTGAAAATAACAGAGAAACGTTCACATACAAAAGCTTAAAAAAAAAACAGCCGACTTCAAAAAAAAATCACTACAAATAGTGAAAAAACTACTTTAATTTTGGAAGTCTTTGGTTCTATAATTCCGCCTTGCACTGTTCGTATGTAATGTCTATTAAAAATTTTTCAAATTCTTGTTATTTCAAGTTAAACAAATATAAACTTTATTTCAACACTCATGAAGTTGATTGCAGAGTTATAGAAATATTTGAAGTTGTAGCGCAAACGGAACTTTATTGTGTATAAATTAAAGTTATTTTTCCATAAACTCATTTGTTTACATTTTTGGCAAATAAGTCGCGAATGCAGATTATGTTTTTATTTTTGTAATAATATGTCCGTCAAGATTTGCAAACCATTTTTCGACCATTCGTATCCGACTGAGCTGAAAATTTTTATTACATTGCTTGAAGTATTTTTTTCACTTCGTACTGATTTTTGGAAGTCGGTCGTTTTATTTATTTTTTTAAAGTTTTTTTATTTTCAATTTGTATGCATAATCTTAAAATCCATCCATCACAAGTAAGTCAATATAACATATTACCAGTTGAAAAGAAGACACATCGTTGCTAGCGCTGGTGGAATGCAGTGTTAAAAAAACCTGTGAAAAAGAAAATTGTATCAGGTAAGCCTAAATACCCATTCAGAACAGCAGCAGATGTAAGCTCTAGGAATCGGCGTGACAAATTTAGACTTGTTTTAGACGAATTTCCTCGATCAACAAAATCTAGTAAAAGCTGTTTAGCTATGGCTGTACGTATATATAATAAATTACCATGTAAACTTAAATTACTAAATGGCAGACTGTTTAAAATTCACTTGTTTAAATGGCTAAATGATAATAATTTTCATAGCAATAAGGAATACTTTGAACATAAGTTGTGTTAACCAATTTGCATGATTTAGTCTTAAGCAAAACATGTATGATCTGATCTTTAACTCATGTAACACCTTTGTATACCATGTTTTACGCAAATAAATAAATATGAGTCATGCTACCTAGTTCAACAATTTCATCATAATTAGATACTTATTGGGGGACGAGACTGTGACGATGTGGGCGCGATGTCTTCGTGGAAACAGCTGAAATGTATCAAGTGCCTTCAATAACATGAGTATCTACAGAGTAACTGGGTTGTAGAGGTCGGATAGTCAGTCGCTCCATTTAAAATACTGGTATTCAGCTGAATTCGGTTAGACTGGAAGCCGACCCCACCATCATTATCATCAGCCTAGCCTTTTCCCAACTATGTTGGGGTCGGCTTCCAGTCTAACCGGAAGCAGCTGAATATCAGTATTTTAAATGGAGCGACTGCCTATCTGACCTCCACAGCCCAGTTCCTGGGTAATACGATACCCCTTGGTAAGACTGGTTGTCAGACTTTCAGGCTACTGACGACCCGTAACGACTGTCAATGATCCACGAATGACAGCCGGGACCAACGGCTTAACGTGCTTTCCGAACTGTATTTTCCCTTCTGCATGACAAAGATCTCCCTCCTCTTTTTTAATGAACATAAAAATACTTACAGAACATAGTCTTAAAATAATATTTTTGGTATCCATGGAGTTAGTTAAAGCCTAAACCTTCCGAAGGCGCCTTTTCGACTGCTACCTGCACTATCAGCATCAAATAAATTGATTGTTACTTCAATTGGACTAATTGGTACCTCGTTATATTGTAAAGGAACAGTTTAATTGGTACACTGATGCCACGTTGAAGGCTAAGCGAGGCTGCTAACCTTGAAGCGAACAGCAGTGCGATTCTATAACCATCTCACCGTGAAAACTTAGGTGAAGTGAGCGTGGAGTGAGCTGTCATTTCAACTAATACTAGGGATTGACACTATTGACAGCTCACTTCACCTGACTTTTCACGGTGAGATTTTTACAGAATAGATCGGCTGTAGGGTAATATAGCGCGATTTTGAACACTTTTGGATGCCGATTTATTCTTTAAAAGTCTCACCGTGAAAACGTAGGTGAAACGTAGCTGTGAAGAGTGTCAATCCCCAGCATCAACCGATCTTTTCTGTAAAAATTTCACCGTGATAAGTTAAGTGAAGTGAGCTTAGAGTGAGCTGTCAATAGTGTCAATCCCTAGTATTAGTTAGAACGACAGCTGTTCGATTCTGTAACCATCTCACCGTGAAAACTTAGGTGAAGTGAGCGTGGAGTGAGCTGTCATTCCAAATAATACTAGGGATTGACACTACTGACAACTCACATCAAGCTCACTTCACTTGAGTTTTCACGGTGAGATTTTTACAGAATCGACCGGCAGCTCATTCCACGCTCACTTCACCAAAGTTTTCACGGTGAGATGGTTGTACCATCGCATTGGTGGAATGACATCTCACTTCATAGATACGCACGAAAAACATAACCCCGTCTCATAACGAGACGGGGTTATGTTTTCTTCTTAAAAAATAACATATTTATAAAATATCATATTTTCTTCTTAACAATGATTAGTTTTTATATTTTATGTTTATAGTTCTCATGTAAGTGAAATGTTTATGAGAATTAAATGTCTTTAACCAGAAAATAAAACACGGGATGTAACAAAATAAGACAGTCGAACTTATATAGACAATTCTTTATTAGAAAAACGTTATTCACCCAGCAACGTATGCATATGCTTGAAGTTGACTAGTCGCTTGGCGCGGTTAGCTTGGGGGTGCAACATGTTCATCTGATTTCTACTAATGGTCATCCTACGACCGTCTGACGTCTTTACCAACAAGGGTGAGGCCATGCTGAGCGCGCAGAGGAGCACTGTTGAATATTACAATACTTAGATTAAACCAGCCGATCGATTCTGTAAAAATCTCACCGTGAAAAGTTAGGTGAAGTGAGCTTAGAGTGAGCTGTCAATAGTGTCAATCCCTTAGGATCGTACCTACGTTCCCGTGACCCCCGGCGTAGGTGTGAGATGAAACACTTGGGTTGTTTATAGTCAGTAAGAGTCAGACCCCGCCGCCGCCCACCCCAGGGCGGCGGACATCCATGAGGATTTTCCAGACGGGAAAAAAAAAAGAAAAACGGGGGAAAAATTATTTTTTTTTCAACGGCTATTTGCGGTCGGCGACTAGGCAAATCAGGGTACCGAAAATAAATCATCTCCGACTCGGAGGCTTGTTGAATGGTTGTGAATAACTATGCTTGTATTGGTGGGATAATTGCATAACACACTAACAGTAGCAATCACTCTCATTTTGACAGTTCAACAACATTCATTGCGTTATTTACGTTGTTGAGCAGACACATTTTTCGAACATATGAAGCGATGGATTAGCAATATCCTTCAAAATGATGAATGTGTTACACAATTACCGCAGGTTCTTTTACGCTCACTTACACGACAACAGATAAGACAGCTTCGACAATAACTTCATAGTGAATAATGATAAGGTCTTTGTGAACAGAACAAGAAAAGTCATCTTAAACTAAGCCTGCGTCCACCGTTCTACTACTTATTTCATTATTTTATTTGTCAAGATGTAAAAAAATAAAAATAAAGTCCTCCAGAGTCCAGACCGAATTTCGACCATGCGACCAATCTCAGCCGACAGCAGCCTTCGTCACGGGAGATATTGTTACCGTCAAGATGGAGGGACCAAGTCCTGCAGTGCGATTCTGTAACCATCTCCCCGTGAAAAGTTAGGTGAAGTCGGAGTAGATTAGATTTCGGAGTAGAGTAGATTTCGGAGTTCATAACAGATAAAAACCTAATGACAGAATGTTGACATGCTAATAAATTATATCTATTGTTGTCCTTGACATAAGGTTTTTTTTTTTTTTTTTGTTTTTGTATATTGACATTAGGATTATATATTGACATCTGTATATTGACATCATTATTGTTGTAATTTTGACATCTGTATTGTATATTGACATAAGTATTGTATATTGACATAGTCTTATTATTAGTTTTCATTTATTTTGTATTTTATTTTTTCTGTGTTTTGACATTTATTGCTATTGCTATTTATTATTAATTAATTTGTCAAAATGTTCTTTACAATTATTTTTTTATAGTCCAGGCTTACTTTCATATTATTTACTTTCTTGTCGAGACTTGGCTGCTTGATTAATCACAAACATTTGTACGCCCTCTGGCTTAACATAGCGCACTATTCTATCTTTATGTAACATCATTATTGTACCTATGTTCAATAAATTAATAAATGACTTATGACTTATGACTAAGTGAGCGTGGAGTGAGCTGTCATTCCAACTAATGCTAAGGGATTGACACTATTGACATCTCACTCTAAGCTCACTTCACCTAACTTTTCACGATGAGATTTTTACAGAATCGATCGGCTGGATCTCAAATCAGCCTATACAGGGTGGCAGGGACATCGACGCGCAAACTGTAACCATGGATTCAGCACATGAGTTTAGACCCCATAGCGTCGAAATTTGTCGTCGGTTATCAATATCCTTTTATATTTGTTGGTATATTGGCGTGGCTATCTGACATATGGCTGTCATTGTCACTTCCCCACCTGTCCTCACCTGTGGGTTGTTGGTATCAAGACATTTTTTCTAACCTACAAAGAACATTAATCAACTCAGCCTATCGCAGTTCACTGCTGCATAGAGGCGTCTCCCAGACTGCGCCACAACACCCTGTCCTCCGCCTTTCGCATCCAGTCTGTCCCAGACACCTTTTTGAGGTCGTCGGTCCATCTAGCAGGGGTCGTCCCACACTACGCGTGCCGATACGCGGTCTCCACTCTGGGACTGGTCTGCCAAGAACATAATAAATATACAGAGTGGCGATTAGGTTATCACATTAAATAATACAGCGGTCATGACAAGTTGTTAGAAGTCTGTTAAAATTTAAATTTTACTAAAAATAGAAAAAAAAACAAATAAAATAATTAGCGTAAAAATTGTCATGAAATAAACCATCCTTGATACTAAGTCACTAGACACGTGTGAGGCAATGGTATCAAGAATTCAACACAAACTTATGTTATTGTTACTAAGTAAACACAAATTAAGTTTAATGTTGTTAGGTAAATAGGTACTGAAACTAAAAAAAGGTACCACGACTATAAAATGTTAATTTTTATTAATTCTTTTAATTGTGTATCTATCTATATATATAAATATATATAACTCAAAGGTGACTGACTGACTGACATAGTGATCTATCAACGCACAGCACAAACCACTGGACGGATCGGGCTGAAATTTGCCATGCAGGTAGATGTTATGACGTAGGCATCCGCTAAGAAACGATTTTGACCAATTCTACCCCCAAGGGGATAAAATAGGGGATGAAAGTTTTTATGAAACTTTGTCAATTTTAAACCGATCGGGCTGTATACTTCTTAACGCGAGCGAAGCCGCGGGCAAAAGCTAGTGTTTAATATACGTTATGTAGAATACGTGGGTTCAATTCATGTGATAACCTAATCGCTATACTGTATAGCCTACAGTTTATTAAGCCACCACGCCCCCCGTGGGCTACTCTGCGCCCCCTAAGTGGGGCGTAGTTGGAAACCTATTTTCTAAACAGACGGACTGCATTTGAACTGCATGCCAGCTGCAAAGTTGCAGCACCGGTGTGCATTCTGCCTATGTCCACCATGGCAAATGGGCTATCTCTTTCCAATTAGAAAATCCAGCCGTATCTGATTCAGAAATGGAACGCTGTATTTTATGTGCAGACATTCCTGTTGCAGTTATTTAATGGTCAATTTTTATATAAGCACCCTATCCTATCACCCGATAACCACCCTATTATCCTCGTGGTTTTGTTTAAAAAAAAAAAGCGTTTGGTACGTTCCCATTGTATGACTTAAAGATTATTTATACCCATTTTCAAGTTAATGGAAGAAAGCAGTAAAACCCACCCCACTTTATTACCCTTTTCCACCCCGGTTAGAGATGATTTTTGAAAAACCCTTAAAACACATACTTAGGTACTTTTTACTATAGGTATTTAGTACCGAGTTTCGAGTTAATCCGTCCGAGCGGTTTAATTTTTTTTCTTACCTATTAACTTTTTCACCCCCTGAATCCTCGGTCAGGATTTTTTTAAAAGTAAAACTGACCATCTGTATAAGTTAATATTATGAAAAATCGTATTCCTTTGAAAAACCTAACCCAATGAATAAGATTTTTCATATAAACTGTATCCCCGCTTTTCACCCCTACAGGGGTGGAATTTTGAAAAATCGTTCGGGATGTGTTCATAACTTAACTCAAAGATTATTTATACCAATTTTATATATATATTTTTCGTGTTAATCAAGCCACACAGTAAAGTACTCCCCTGTAAAATTTACTACCTCTTTTAGCCCGTCAAAAGTAGATTTTCAAAAAACTCTGATACATATATATTATTTTTTAATTTCAATCCTAGGTATAAATACTGAGTTTCGAATAAATCGGACAGCGCGCTAAAATTCTTCCATACAACCTTTAAAACCCCCAATCCCATTTTAGGGGGTAATTTCTAAAACCAAAAAATGGCAAACTTCATACTTAACTTAGATAAGTATTCGTGTTAAGTTTCAAGTTTATTATCTCAAGGAATAAGATTTTTCGTACAAACAAAATCCCCCCATTTCACCCTCTTAGGGGTGGAATTTCGAAAAACCCTTTCTTAGTGGATACCTACTCTTCACGAAAAATACACCCTCTAAATGTCATGTCTCTAGGACCACAGGTTTAGGCTGTGCGTTAATGTATCAGTCAGTCAGTCAGGACTTTTAATTTTATGTAATTAGGTATATATAGATATAGTTTACCTTGATTAATAAAAGCATCATAATAAGTATGTGATTAAATAAATACTTGAATGCATTCACTATGGTAATAATCGTTATCTAAAAATATTATAATTTGCCGATAAATTGCAACTTACTTTGAAACAATGACCACAATTATAACCATTTATTTGCCATTCTATAAAATATGCATGAATACCTCCGATTTGTCTGCATTTTGATTTTGGCTTCAGTTTCATATTCAATATGGTTCCTAACGTAACGACTTTTGTGCTCCTTGCATGCGCTTGCGTTACAATAAATGCGATGCCGGGACTTCTTAGAGCAGCCGCCTGCATGAAGATTCGAGAAGGTAGGTAACTTGTACATAACATTTGACTGTTCCTAAATTACCCTGAGAGAACCTGAGAGCTGTTATGGCCCAGTGGAAACGGCCGCGACGTGTGAGTTGTAGGTCGTAGGATCGAACCGTTTTTTTTTTTGTGGAGCGGAAGGGAGTGTCAGACTCTTACTGACTAAAACCCACCCGTGTCCCCGTCACCATCACTCGTCCTTCCTTAGCCCTTTCTGTTCCAGGGCAGCGGTAACCCTTTCGGACGATCCCGCCGCCCTGGCAGGCTTCGGCCCTATCGGGCCCCGTCCTCTGCTGACTTCTCTTTGAGGTGCGCGTGGAACACAACGCGCCGTCCGGCACGGGCCTGGTCCTGATCGGACGGTGAGCTACCGCAGGCCCGCGCCTACGGTGGCCGGGAGTCGTCCCGCGGCTCCCGACGCCCGGAGCGTCTCCCGCGGCGGCTGAGGCGTGAGGTGTTCTCCCTCAGCCTCCCCGCCACCTCCTTCGCTAGCATGACTGCTTCGCAGAAGGAGGTGACTGCCTCCCACTCCCTCTCGCCCCGGACCATGGCTTGAACCCGGGCCGGACACGAGAGGTCGCCGCCGTTGCCGATCGCCTCTACGAGGGCACGGCTGAGCTCCGCCCAAGCAGGGCAGACCTGCACCGTATGCTCCACCGTGTCCTCTGGGCGATCCTGGCAGTGATGACACCCGGGGGTCTCCTCCCGCCTGATGATGTGCAGGAACCTCCCGAAACATCCGTGTCTGGTGAGGACCTGCGTCAGGCGGTAGGTAGACGCCGTGACGCCTCTCTAGCCACTCCTCAAAGAGGGGTCTTATCGCCACTATCGTGGCGTGCCCTGCGCTGGGTTGCGATAGTCGCGCCTTCCATTCCGCCATGAGATCGCGCCGGAGGTCCGTCCGCTCCGCAGCGATTTGCCGCGTGTGCAGAGTTTCCCCCCGGCGTAGTGCCTCCGCGCGCCAATCATGCAGGCGCGCGAGGACTATTGCCTCCAGATCCCATGGCGGCAGTCCGGCAAGGAGGATCGAACCCTGACAGGTGCTTTTCTTTGTGTAAATTATTTCATCACTACTGCTTTCAAAACGGTGAAGGAAAACATCGTGAGGAAACCGACATGTCCTAGAACGGTAGAACCAAACATTCGAAGACAGGTGACATCCACCAACCCGCGCCAGGCCCACGTGGTGGATTACGGCCCACTCCCTCTGACAGAGGAGGCCTGTGTCCCAGCAGTGGGAACCTTATAGGCTGATTTACACATAGTGAAGCACCTGCCTGGGTTCGAATATTTATTGGTATATTGGCGTGGCTAGCTCCTCATATATGGCAAATAATTTAATGTAATGTTCTGTATCTTGTAATGTTAATTACTTGGCATACCTACTATTGTATAGAATCAAGTATTTTCTAACTGACCAGACAGCTGTGCTGCTGGGACGTTTGTTACGCCACTGCCTCCCAGCGAAAGCACTAGGAAGTGGTGAAGGGCGGGCGTTTTGGGGGACTGTCTTATGTAATTATGACGTTCAAAAAGTGCTGATTCTTAGCCTAATTTGAATAAATTACTTTAGTTTTTTTTTCTGAACCCACTACCTAGAACTCGTAAGCGTAAGTCGGTACCGAAACCAATGGGGCTCCGATGCTGCAAAAAAAATGTTTAGTATGCGATAGGTCACATAATTAAGTCTATCGCACACTAAACACTGAGTAGAGAGAGGGGGTGGGTGTGCTGTGGGTTAGAGTGAGAGAGGAAGAGCCTGCCTACCGCTGTGGGTTAGAGTGAGAGAGGAAGAGCCTGCCTACCGCTTCCGTATGCGTGAGAGAAAGGGAAGCCAGATAGACTGGCGCCGTAACGCGTTACGTTACGAAGCGGTTTACCCTCCCATAAGAAGTTATCACTTAAAAAATTTGGGATTCATTTATGAAAAAAAGCGTATATGATAGAAGGGTATTCAGAGGTTCAATGGAATATTTCCCATTTTAAATCACAAAAATCTACTGCCCCAACTTATTGTTATTGTTTTGTTATTCAGGATCTACCGAGGGGTTTAAACGTGACATGGAACCAATCATCCTACCACAGGGACAAGCTGACTGGGAAATGGTAGGTGTCGGTAAAGTGCAACGAGGTTAACAGCACCTCAGTGCTTCTACTTGGCGTGTCGATAGTAATCTAAATGCACTAGGCCCAGAATTCGGCCACTTGTTTGGCGCCATCACCAGCGTCCATCAGTTCCTGTAACGTGCAGCTGACAGGACACGCAGGACACGATATTAAGTGTCCCATCGTTTGTGGCACCTCAGTTGATGCATGGGAAGCCGTCACCTCCTTCTGCGAAGCAGTAATGCTCGCGAAGGAGGAGGCGGAACTCGTGAGGGAGAGGCAATCTTTGCGCCCTCCGCTCTTATTTGCCGCAGGAGAAGCCCTGGACGTCGAGAATTGAGAGCCAACTCCCGGCCACCGAGTTATGGTAAAATGCAGCAAGCCCATCTGGGCCGGTGACGGTGGCGCTATTAGTGAACAAAAACCTTTTTACTGATAATTGATAAATGATTTTATTTTGTAAGTAGGTTTGTACAAACACTTTTACACGTCAATCATATTTTAAAACTAGATGAGGTCGGCGTTTCCTATCTGACTAGTCTGAGAAGAAAGGCCGAAACAAACTCAGAGGTCACAGTCTCTTTTAAAGTCCAGACATAATCTTGGTCAGATCATAAGAAGACCATGCAGGTCGATGTCTGAGATGGTCTTTTGAGGAAAGAATCACACAGATTGAGAGGACCTGTCCAGTCAGTGCACGCATTTGTCAGAAATCGTGCAGCTCAACTCAAAACATAAGGAGCTCGACGATTCGACGAACAATACCAAAGAAAGGACATTTGGGTAGGCCACATTAATTACTCAAACTGCCAGATCATGACAAAAACTAAGAGAACAGAGAGAAAAATAAAATATAATAAAAATAAAGTGACCCACATAGTCTTCACATTCACAATAATTAAAATAATAGCATATTTTACAAAGTAAGCAAATGTCATAGTAAGTATATATAAAATTCATTGATGTCAAAGTGTATATAAAAAAAAAAAACAACAAAAACAGAAAAATAAGAACACCAAAAAAGGTAAAAAATTGGAAGCAGCTCAATCCCAAGCCTTTTTGTCCTCGATATAATCCTTAACGGTATAAAAAGCTTTCTTGCACAACTTACGTTTAATTAATGATTTGAATTTATTAAGGCTTAGATCTTGAACGGGGCTTGGAACAACACTGATTGCGTTAGTTCCAATTAAAGCCTCCGAACCAGCGAATGGCAATGGATATCATTTTGACACTTCAACAACATTCATAGCGTTATTTACGTTGCTTAGCAAACAAATGTTTCAAACATTTGAAGCAATGGATTAGCAATATCCTTCAAAATCATTCAGATTATGATTGGGGCGGGCGCCGTCAGTGGGGACTGGTCATCTCTTAGCTGCCAAGGCTTAGGTATTTTAATTTCTGAATTGTTTTTGTTTTTATCTTTTACATCGTTCAACATAAATGATGCTACCAATATTTTGTAACAATTTTATAATTTTTAATTAACTCATTCATTTATTAAAAGAGTGTCCGTTGAGTGTCCTGCCCGTTCTTCTACATAGGTACCAACTGCGCTTTGGAATCAGCAACTACTGGCAACTGGCCTGCGTCTGCATTCCCGAGTTCATACCACCCTAATCTCTTCAGGGTGAGAGTGAATAGGCTTCTTCTGGGCAAGCTCGTTCCACCGTAGATCTCATCCCTGCCTCTGGGCTGGATTGAGGTCAAGAGTGAGCCCATTGTCAATAAAAAAAAAAAAAACTAGCTTCATCTTTCTGACTGACCGACCCTTTAAAATATTCAAAAGTGCCTGTAACTGGTTTATTTGAAATAAATGCTCTGAGTTTGATTGATTGTGTGGCTCTAAAACGGTTTTCAGGGTGTTACGTAACATGCTAGTTTTATTTCAGCCGCTCCCTGAATGTCTTGGCGAGATGGTCGGCGTAGAAGTCATAGTATGCGACGGGGAAAGCATTCCCTCCGTGTGGATCACTGAATCGGGCACAGTGGCGGTACACAGGAGCAGGAACTTGGACTCCTATACCAGCGTGCACATAACCCTGTACTGCATAACCCATCGGGACCCATTGGGCAGTGGGAAAATACCACCGCCATTGTGAAGAAATGATACTTTGTATACCGATGCTACCAAACAGTTTTTGGCACCTTAAAAATATCTGTTATGGTGTAGCGGTATCTACAACGCCACAAGCGAACAACGCGTCATATTGACGTCACGCAAAATCCTGCATCTCGCAAGCAGAATTTACCGCGCAATTAGCAATATACAACAGCCCGACATGATTCATCGGGCAGTTGCCCGCCAGACACAACACCCGTCTGGTCGGAGGATCCTCCCTTTTCTATGGAGGATGAGTGAACTTTACACCCTGTTCCTCACCTCTATACTGGTTGCGTGACGTCAGTATGACGCGTTGTTCGCATGTGGCGTTGTAGATACCGCTACAATAGAATTAGAATAATAAAAACAAATGAACCAAAACCAGCGCTGGGGCTCTGTCTCGCATACTCTTAGCATTATGCTGAGCGATGGCCGTTTTGCGTCGATGTGACGCATGTTTTCCCCCAATTTGTTATTTGTTAGTGTATTTACTGCAAAATAATAGTATTTTTTCTGTTTATTTCTCTTCGTCGTGTTTTCGTTTAGATAATAAAAGATTTTAATATTAAAGAATGAAATAAAAAATTAACTATTTTTGCATTTCCTTAATAAATAAAACAATTATACTATTACACAAAAAAAGGGAAAAAATCATAGGGCATCAAAAAATTCGTCCGCATCGCTGTCAATAGAAAAAGTGCCCCAAAGGCTGGCAGCATTGCCACGTTGTATGGCGATGCAGATTCTTTGGCCATAAATAATTGCAGCCGAATGTTTTGATGCCCTAGTATTCATTTCCTTCTTCTTTAGATGTATACCTACACATACCTACATATCCTACCAATATTATAAACGCGAAAGTTTGTGAGGATGGACGGATAGATGGATGTTTGTTACCCTATACGCAAAAACTACTAAACGGATTTCGATGAAACTTTACAGTAATATAGCTTATACATCAGAATAACACATAGGCTACAATTTATAAAGATTTTGTGTAATTTGGCCATAATCTACTATATAAAAATAAGTCGGGTTTTCCTTCCTGACGCTATAACTCTAGAACGCACGAACCGATTCCCACGGTTTTGCATTCGTTGGAAAGGTCTCGGGCTCGGTGAGGTTTATAGCAAAGAAAATTCAGGAAAAATAGGAGTAGGGTAGGAGTAGGGTAGGAGTAGGGTAGGAGTAGGGTAGGAGTAGGGTGGGAGTAGGGTAGGAGTAGGGTGGGAGTAGGGTAGGAGTAGGGTAGGAGTAGGGTAGGAGTAGGGTAGGAGTAGGGTGGGAGTAGGGTAGGAGTAGGGTGGGAGTAGGGTTGGAGTAGTGTAGGAGTAGGGTAGGAGTAGGGTAGGAGTACGGTAGGAGTAGGGTGGGAGTAGGGTAGGAGTAGGGTAGGAGTAGGGTGGGAGTAGGGTGGGAGTAGGGTAGGAGTAGGGTAGGAGTAGGGTAGGAGTAGGGTAGGAGTAGGTTAGGAGAAGTGTAGGAGTAGTGTAGGAGTAGTGTAGGAGTAGGGTAGGAGTAGGGTAGAAGTAGGGTAGGAGTAGGGTAGGGGGTAGCACACCACGCGAACGAAGTAGCGCCGGGCAGCTAGAAATAATTTATATGGCAAAACAACGTTTGCCGGGTCAGCTAGTATAACGATAAATATCAAGTAAGGACTGATTTTTTCAACGCCAGATAATTTTATCCGGGGAATAATTTTGAATTTTTGACAGTTCACCCATACAAAAACTGTCAGACGTTAATTTTATTCTAAGAATGAAAGTTATCTGTTGATTGAAAATTCGGCCCTAATTCAGAATATATACAATACCTTATTCTACTTTAGAAATATGAAATTTGTTTGAATCGTTTGAGAAATATCGACCATAAATGTTGGTCCCTCCATAGTGACAACTGTGTGCGCAAGTGTGTTACGCAACTACCCCGCAGGTCACTGTCACCTAAAGCCGCGTACGCACGAACGAACAAAAACATGGTGAACACGATCATCGAACACTTTGTTCGCACGTGCGTACCACTAACGGACATCAAACACTATGTTAGTTAGTGGTACGCACGTGCGAACAAAGTGTTCAATGTTCGTGTTCACCATGTTTTTGTTCGTTCGTGCGTACGCGGCTTCAGGGTTGTTGGCATCTAGACATACTCGTATTTCTAACCTACAAAGAACATCAATCAACTCAGCCTATTGCAGTTCACTGTCGTCAGAAGCCCGAAAGTCTGACAACCAGTCTTACCAAGGGGTATCGTATTACTCAGTAACTGGGTTGCGGAGGTCAGATAGGCAGTCACTCCGTCTAAAATACTGGTATTCAGCTGCGTTCGGTTAGACTGAAAGCCGACACCAATATAATTGGGAAAAGAAAAAAGAGACAGATATTGAACACACTATAAATCTTGATCCGAATCATTTTGAAGCAACGCCCATCTCTTTTGAGATTGTCCGAAATACGGTCTGGAAGACTATACTATGTATACTGCTGTAGCGACATCTACTACGCCACGTGCGACCCTCAAAAACCTGACGTCAAAGTCTATTATACAACATCTCGACATCAACCGTCGGGAAGTAGCCTACCACTCCACTAGTGGATCCACCCTTTTTTGTGGAGAATGAATGAAAGTTACACCCTGTTCCTCATACCTCTTTACTACTAGTACTTCTTCTACTAGCCGGCTAGCCGGCTTGAAGAGCTGGCTCGGCTGTCATTCAAGGATGTGTGTTCAGTGATGTTGCCTTGGTCAAGTTACCTTCACTCTAAGTTTGAGATTTTTACAGAATATGTAGATCAGGTTCCGTAGTCAACAAGCAACCCTTATAGTTTCGCCATGTCCGTCCGTCTGTCCGTCCGCAGATTAGCTCAGAGACTCTTTGTGCTAGATAGATAATTTGGCATAGTTATACCTACATATTAATCATGCCGACAAAATGGTAAAATAAAATCATTAAAAAAAAATTATAGGTGACCTCCTGTACACGTAAAGTGGGGATGTTTGTATTTTTTCTCGTCTGCTCCATGGTGTGGGGTATTGTTGGGTGGGTCTTTCAAAAATATTGCGGGTTTGTGAATTTTTTTTTTCGATTTTTAAGGGATCCGTTTCTGAAATATTACGGTTTAAGACGTTAATTTATTTCTCAAAAAGAATACAATTCACTTTATATGAGAACTACAAGATAATCTTAAAACACATAATAATTACTTATGGTGAAGGTAGGTTTTCTTCGTAAATTCAGATCTACCCGATAGTCCATTTTCCCAGAGACGGTGTTTGATGAGCCGCTCTGCAGAGTAGTTCAGGATAATTTACTTAACACGTCTGTTACTACTGCGGAGCGTGCGCGCCTGCTGGCTGTGGGTAAATGGGAGTCGGGTCTGTGGCTTCATGCACTACCGTCGTCGAACATAGGCACTTTGTTCGACGACAATACTTTCCGCCTCGCTGCTTCCTTACGACTAGGAGCACCGTGTTGTTCTCCCCATCGCTGTCACTGTGGCGAAGTTGTCAACAGCCTCGGACACCACGGCCTGTCTTGCAGCCGAAGTGCGGGTCACTTAGACGGCACGCACGGCGGCGCACGCGGCACGCAAACATTAACGACATCATTCGACGAGCTCTTGTCACCGTCGGCGTTCCAGCTGTATTAGAACCCAATGGTTTGGCACGCGACGATGGCAAGAGACTGGACGCCATGTCTTTATTTCCATGGAAGGCCTTTAGTGTGGGATGCAACTTGTGTCGATACTTTTGCGCCATCCCATCTTCCAGGGTCGGCGTGCTACGCTGGTGCTGCTGCTGCGGCTGCGGAAAACCTCTAGCGGCGTAAATTTAATAACCTTATTAATAATTATATTTTCGAGACGTTTAGGGTTGTAACCCTCGGGCCGTGGGGACTAAGGGCGCATGGTCTTTTTAAGGAAATTTCGAAAAGGCTGGTTGACACTTCCCATGACCCAAGGGCTGGCTTTTACCTTGGCCAGAGGCTAAGCTTTGCCATACAACGTGGCAATGCCGCCAGTGTCTTGGGTACATTACCAGTTGACAGCGATGCGGATGAATTTTTCGACGCTATATTTTAGTTTGTAAATAGTTTTATTTAATTTAGGATATACACTCGCGAGCAATGAAAAAGTTCCAGTGACATATAGTACCAAATTACTCCTAAACGGGAAAGGCTAGCTTAATGACCCCGTCTGCAATATTGAAGTACATTTAACAGCGCATCACAATATTACCAACTAAAAACGTAAATATTGTGCAGTGTATTTTTGTTATTTTAGTGTTATCTTGTAAATTGTTATTGTCTATAAATAAAACATCCAAACTTATACAGATATTATCTTGATTAATAAAAGCATCATAATAAGTATGTAATTACCTAAATACTTGAATGCATTCACTACGCAATCGTTATCAAAAACATTATAATAGCCGATAAATTGCAACTTATTTTCAAACAATGACCACAATTATAACCATTTAAATTGGCCGTTCTATAAATGCATGAATACCTTCGATTTGTCTGCATTTAGATTTTGTCTTCAGTTTCGTTGTCAATATGGTTCCTAACGTAACGACTTTTGTGCTCCTTGCATGCGCTTGCGTTACAATAAATGCGACGCCGGCCTGCATGAAGATTCAAGAAGGTAACTTGTTTTACATTTGACTATTCGTAAATGGTGGCCCAGTTGAAACGGCCGTGACTTATGAGTTATAGGTCGTAGGTTCGAACCCTGACAGGTGCTTTACTTTGTGTAAATTATTTCATCACTACTGCTCTCAAAACGGTGAAGGAAAACATCGTGAGGGAACCGACATGTCCTAGAACCAGGGTCATTGGAAAATTTCCCAATATAAATCACAAAAATCGATTGCACCAACTTATTGTTATATTTTGGTTATTCAGGATCTACCGAGGGGTTTAAACGTGACATACAACCAATCGACCTACCACAGGGACAAGCTCACTGGGAAATGGTAGGTGTCGGTAAAGTGCAACGAGGTTAACAGCACCTCAGTGCTTCTACTTGGCGTGTCGATAGTAATCTAAATGCACTCGGCCCAGAATTCGGCCACTTGTTTGGCGCCATCACCAGCGTCCATCAGTTCCTGTAACGTGCAGCTGACAGGACACGCAGCACTAGAGATGGGATTTTACCCGGTAAAAACCCAGAAGTGGGTAAATTCGAGGGTAAATACCCGGGAAAACACCCGATTGGGAAAATATTCTGGTATTTTTAATTATAGCTTGTGTAATATTAAGATACACATACATTAAATATTGCATAGTTTTTAAATTTTGTTACTACTAGTTTGAGCTTATCTAAGTTGAAATGACGCACTCCCCTACCACCTTTTACGTAAACAAGCAAATTTATAGAATGGATAATTAAGTAGTGAGTCACTCGAAACTACCTGCCCCCACCCCGGGGAGCAGGTAGTTTCGAGCCGGGCCTGCCTGAGTATAGCCTGTAGTAGTTGTCGTGTAATGTGATCTTTCACAAGTTGTTTTAGCTTCATACCGTGCGCACTTATGTTTGTTTGATTTATTGATGACCTGGATTTTGTTTTGTGGACTTTTGATATTCTAGTGATTAAATACGTGATATACTTTGAATTGATAAACTACTGCTATTCTTACGGACTTCGATACCTACTACATCCCATCAACATAAATAAGCCGGTAAGTTTGAGTTTCTAATAGACATGTAGAATACTTTAAGACATCTGTTTTATTCTGTTCTTACAATTGTTTTTTCTTTTTGCATTAGATAACACCATGCCCAGAAAGAAAAATAACGATGTATGGGAAAACTATTTCCATTCCGCAACCAGTAAAACGGTTAAGTGCAAACACTGCGAAAAAGTTTACATATATGGCAATGTCAACAAGATGGCCCGCCATCTGTTGAAATGTTATAGATGTCCAACTGTCATCAAGAACAAACTAAACAAAACATCTGGCGCTAACGCAACTGCAACAAATCTGCCCTTGCAAGATGAATCGCAGCATGAAACGGAACAAGATAATAGTTTGACAGATACAAACTCTAGTACTACATCAGCAGAAAAGAAACTTTATCTAGATCAGCTTTTATCGAAAGCAATATTTGTTTCCGGTTCTCCTTTGTCCATGGTGGAACACCCGTTGTGGGCACGATTTTTTGATGAGTTGCAGCCACTTTACAAATTACCATCCAGAAAAGCAATCTCAACTACACATCTGGAAACTATTTATAAAGAAATGGTAAAAGAAATTACAGACGACCTGAAATCTATAAATAATTTGCATCTGCAGTGTGATGGCTGGAGCAATCAGCGCAGTGAAGGTATTATCAACTTCATTATTGCAAAACCCGAGCCCGTTTTTGTCAAAAGTCTTAACACTCTTACCAACCGACATACAAGTCAATATCTTTCTCAAGAGATTATCAAAGTTATAAATATGTACGGAGGCCACAAGTTTGTGACTCTTATAGGAGATAACGCTTCTAACATTCAAAGAGCATTTCAGATGGTAAAAGATTCTTACACACACATATTACCGCTGAGATGCGTAGCACATACACTAAATTTACTATGCGAAGATTGTATAAGACCAGAACCTGTTAAAGCATTTATATCGATTGCATTAGAGACCATAAAAGCAATAAAAAGAAGTCAAACTATGAGTGCTTTACTAGCCCAGATCATAAAAGACAAACGAACAGGTGAAACATTGAAATTGCCAGGAAAAACCCGCTGGGGTAGTTACTGCACTGCTTTAAAAAGCTTAAAAAATTCGAAAGTAGCATTACAGACATTAGCTGTTCACGAAGATGCTACTATTTCAGAAGAAATAAAGTCAAATTTATTGGATATCAATTTCTGGACCATGGCCGAAAACTGTATAAAATTGTTGGAACCGATAACTGACAAAATTTTCAAACTTGAAGGAAACGGAATATTAATAAATGAAGTATACATGGCTTTCAAAGATATTAAATCTGCATTTAATTTTGTTCTATCCGAAATTTCTATTTTAGATGACCAATACAAACAAGATATAATAAATGCTGTATCCAGGCGAACAAATAATTGCATCAAACCAATCCATTATGCTGCATATTTGTTAGATCCGAGATCGCAAGGCATTGAACTGGATGAAGAGCATGAAGTAGATGCCATGGAGTTTATACATGAAGTGAGCCAATCACTCAATATTGATGTTGGTGTAGATTTAGCTAAATATAGAGCTAAACAGGGTTTATGGGGCAGACCATTTATATGGAAAAATGTCGCAGAAATGGACCCAGTCGTTTGGTGGAGGGGACTTTGCAGCTCCAAATTGCTGAGTAGGGTCGCAGTACGCCTTCTGACTGCTCCCTGCACTTCTGCAGCCACTGAACGGTCATTTAGCACACATGCTCATATACACAGTCACAAAAGAAACAGATTGACTACAGACAGAGCAGCAAAGATAGCTTTTATATCATATAATTGGAACCTTTTGCACAAACATAAAGATAATGACAACGACGAAGACGACGAGCCCTTATCAACCCCTAGACAGTTGTCTAGCCCGATGAATAGCCCAATTCATGACCAACAACCTTCTACATCTCGTGGAAGCCAAGAAGAACTAGAATTCTGTGATATTGATGATTTGCATGATGACCAAGGCAGTAGCGATAGCGATTAAAATTTTAGAACGAATGATCGAAAAAATATTTTTGTAATTATTTTCTATTGTGTAATAAATAATTGTGATTGTCTGTTTTGTTTTATTTTTACATTCCGACTGGTAATTCCACAGATTACCGCGTTTGAACAAACAAAAAATCTTTTTAGCTTTATTGTATTAGTGTAGATAATGAAAATACCCGTCTATTGGGTTTTTTCCCACATAAATACCCGGTATTTACCCAAATGGGTAAAAACCTGGGTATTTTCCCGTCGGGTTTTTTCCCACCGCCCATCTCTACGCAGCACACGACATTAAAAATAAAAGCGTGTTACATTGTGATTGCAAAAGAAAAATAATGAAGGTGTAATATGCTAAATGTTCTTTAATGTTCCATCACAATGTAACTCGCTTTTATTTAGTAGTACCTATATAATGGTATCTTTCTTATCAGGTTTAAATTATTTTAACTTTTAATTATTTTTATTAACAAGTAACAAAAGCTTGTTTCTAAAAAGATTTTTTTTCTTTTAATTTTTAAATTAACTAATTAATTGATTTTAGATATAAAAGAGTGTCCGTTGAGTGTCCTGCCCGTTCTTCTACATAGGTACCAACTGCGCTTTGGAATGAGCAACTACTGCCAACTAGCTTCATCTTTCTGACTGACCGACCCCTTAAAATATTCAAAAGTGCCTGTAATTGGTTTATTTGAAATAAATGCTCTGAGTTTGATTGATCGTGTGGCTCTGAAACGGTTTTCAGGGTGTTACGTAGGGCGGCGGGATCATCCGAAAGGGTTACCGCTGCCCTGGAACAGAAAGGGCTAAGGAAGGAACACGGGTGGGTTTTAGTCAGTAAGAGTCTGACACTCCCTTCCGCTCCACCCAGAGCGGGAGGGGTCATTTGATGATTTCCCATCCACAAAAAAAAAGGGTGTTACGTAACATGCTTGTTTAATTTCAGCCGCTCCCTCAATGCGTTGGCGAGATGGTGGGCGTAGAAGTTATAGTTTGCGACGACGGGGATGGCAATCCTTCCGTGTGGATCACTGATTCGGGCATAGTGGTGGTACACAAGGACGGGAACTTGGACACCTATACCAACGTGCATATAACCCTGTACTGCTTATTACCTCAGGATCAGGACCCACTGAGCATTGGGAAAATACCACCGCCATTGTGAAGAAATGATACTTTGTGTACCGATACTACCAAACAGTGTTTAGCACCTTAAAAATATCTGTTATAGTGTAGCGGTATCTACAACGCGTTCTCGTTTTCGTTTCGTAAAGATTTTAATAATAAAGAACGAAATAAAAAATTAACTATTTTTGCATTTCCTTAATAAATAAACCAATTATACTATTACTTATACAAAAAAGGGAAAAAATCATAGGGCATCAAAAAATTCGTCCGCATCGCTGTCAACAGGAAAAGTGCCCCAAAGGCTGGCAGCATTGCCACGTTGTATGGCGATGCAGATTCCTTGGCCAAAAATAATAGCAGCCGAATGTCACACACACCTACTTATAACACATACCACACACACACACACCACACACATACCTACACATGCCTACATATCCTACTAATATTATAAACGCGAAAGTTTGTGAGGATGGACGGATAGATGGATGTTTGTTACCCTATACGCAAAAACTACTGAACGGATTTCGATGAAACTTTACAGTAATATAGCTTATCATCAGAATAACACATAGGCTACAATTTATAAAGATTTTGTGTGATTTGGCCATAATATAACGATAAATAACAAGTAAGGACTCATTTTTTCAACGCCAGATAATTTTATCCGAGGACTAATTTTGAATTTTGACAGTTTACCCATGCAAAAACTGTCAGACGTCAATTTCATTCCACGAATAAAAATTATCCGTTGATTGAAAAATCAGCCCTAATTAGGAATAATTCCTGCCCTCTGAAAGCTATCTTGGCGTGCGCCGCCTAAACAGTTGACGTGTCAACTTCCACCCTACATTACTCAGATCGGACAAGGAATCAAGATAAAAGTCATAGGTATTCTTGTACTAAATCTTAATACCTTTCTACATTCATTCCTATTGGAGCGGCTTCCATACATTTCGTGGCAACACCCTTCAGAGTCGATACTGTATTGTAAAATTTATTACATACTAGCAGTGCCCCGCGGTTTTACCCGCGTAAGTGTCGATCCCGTGGGAATATCGGTGTAAAAATTATCAAAAGTAAAATGAGCAAGCTGAAGTGGCAATGGGCCGGCCATATTAGCCGTAGAACCGATGACCGTTGGGGTAGACGTGTTCTTGAGTGGAGACCGCGAATCGGTAACCGTAAGGTAGGACGCCCTCAGGCTAGGTGGAGCGACGATCTTCGCAGGGTGGCTGGTAGCAGCTGGATGAGTGTTGCCGAAAATCGAGTTGAATGGCGTGCAATAAGAGAGGACTATGTCCAGCTGTGGACTGCTATAGGCTGGTGATGATGGAATACGAGGGTGAATCAAAAAGTTCTTAGAATTGCATATATATAAAACCTTTTTGGGAGAAGTTCGATATTCAAATTAAAGAGTGTCAATCACACAATATTTAAATGCAAACTGTCACTTGTTTTTGTCAGTTCGTTCGCACGTAATAAATTGTTTTGTGCAACGAGTTGCTAAAAACCCAAAATTATGGATAAAAGTGAGTTACGTGCGATGATAAAATATCTCAGTTTGAAAAAAATGTGTACGAAGGATTTTTTTTCGGACATTCAGCAGACATTAGGGGATGATGCTGTACCCTATTTTACGGTTGCGTATTGGGTGGCTGAATTTAAAAGAGGTAGATCAAGCTGTAAAGATGACCCACGTTCTGGGCGGCCTTCAACCTCCGTTACGGAAGAAAATGTCAAAAAGGTTGAGAATCTGGTTTTGGAAGACAGAATAATAACTATAAAACATATAGCTGAGATCCTAAAGATATCATTTGGTAGCGTTCAATCCATTTTAATTGATTCACTGGGGTTCAAAAAAGTGTCGGCAAGATGGGTGCCACGAATGTTAACCGACGAAAACAAAAAGCGACGTTTGGAAATTTCTAAGCGTAATCTCGAAATGTTCCAGCGTGATTCGGATTTTTGCCATCGCCTTGTCACCATGGATGAAACGTGGGTCCACCATTTAGATCCTGTAACTAAGAGACAAAGCATGTCTTGGAAACGACCATCCTCTCCATTCATTAAGAAATTTCGAGTTGCTCCTACCGCTGGCAAAGTTATGGCCTCAGTTTTCTGGGATAGTGAAGGAATCCTTTTTATTGATTACATGCCAAAAGGCCAGACGATTACTGGACCCTATTATGCAAATTTAATCCCGAAAGCGCGTGAAGTGATTAAAAAAAACGTCGTGGAAAACTATAGTTGGAAGTGTTGTTTCTTCAAAATAACGCTCCTGCGCATCGATCGGAAGTTTCGCTCAACGCAATCCGCTGTGCTGGCTTCAATCTCCTTGACCACCCACCATATTTTCCGGACTTAGCCCCAAGTGATTTTCACTTATTCCCAAAATTAAAAGAGGACATTCGTGGAACAAAATTTTACGATAATGACGCGGTTATGGCTGCCGTAGAGGAGTTTTTCGAGAGTCAAGTAAAAAATTTTTTTTTCACAAGGAATAAGAAAGTTAGAAAAGGGTTATTCTAAATGCATTGCATTGTAGGGAGATTATGTAGAAAAATTTAATATTTTTGTTTAAATCTTTGCATTTTTTAATATTGATTCCAAGAACTTTTTGATTCACCCTCGTATGTAATACGCGATTATCCCTCTGCTTTGCACGGCTGCAATGGCGACAAATCAAAACATCGAGATCATGTTACTACTACACCTAAGTTCAATATAACGTACTAGCTCACTCGGCAAACGTTGTTTTGTCATATAAATTATTTTTAGCTGCCCGGCGCTACTTCGTTCGCGCGGTGTCCTACCCCCTACCCCTACCCTACACTACTCCTACCCTACTCCTACACTATTCCTACCCTACTCCTATAAGTAAATAAAAGTATTAAATAAAAATAAATAAATAAAAATTCTATGTCCGTCTCCTGGTTCTAAGCTACCTCCCCACCAATTTTCAGCCAAATCGGTTCAGCCGTTCTTGAGTTAGAAATAGTGTAACTAACACGACTTTCTTTTATACAGGGTGTCCCGAAACTCAACGATAACCTGGTACCGGGTGAGAGGCCAAGGTATACCAGTTATGAAAAAATAAGAAAAAATCCTTAGAATAGAATAGAATAGATATATTCCAAAAAAAATAAGGGAACTCCCTCTTAAATACTTTAAATCCAATCTACATAAATGGCTTATTGGTAATTGTTTTTATAGTATGCAAGAATTTATTGATAAAAAAGTAACAGATAAATATGGTTACTAATTTTTATTATAATTATTACCTACTTTTTAAAAATACCTAATATTGTTAAGAATTTCATTAAAGGTAGGAGACATGTGAATTAAACAAACCCTACCCTTGCCCCTATTCAACGACGTTTCGGAAAGATTGTTCCAAATTAATATGCATTCGGCCATCACCTTAATTCGTTACTGCTGTTTCGGCCCTAATGTAACTTATTTTCTTCGCGCTTCCCATTTATGGAATCATATTCACCTTTTAGACAGTGGTCCAAATTATCAGGCAACCATTAACTTAAATTTTAAATGTGGCCTTAGATGACCGAGCTTGGGCACAAGCTACTCTTCCCATTCGTATGGGAGGCCTCGGCGTCCGCAAAATTTCTAGTATTAGTTTACCGGCTTTCATATCCTCGGTCCACGACACTGAGAAATTAATCAGGAAAATCTTAGCCTCCACACTGATTAATTTTGATGTGCCCTGCTTCACCGAGGCTATGGATGCCTGATGGAGACTCCATTCCAGATAATCCATTTTCCCAGAGACGGTGGGATGAGCCGCTCTGCAGAGTAGTTCAGGATAATTTACTTAACACGTCTGTTACTACTGCGGAGCGTGCGCGCCTGCTGGTTGTGGGTAAATGGGAGTCGGGTCTGTGGCTTCATGCACTACCGTCGTTGAACATAGGCACTTTGTTTGACGACAATACTTTCCGCCTCGCTGCTTCCTTACGACTAGGAGCACCGTGTTGTTCTCCCCATCGCTGTCACTGTGGCGAAATTGTCAGGAATCAGGAAAATCCAAGCCTCCACACTGATTAATTTTGATGTGCCCTGCTTCACCGAGGCTATGAATGCCTGGGGTCTCGCTTGCCCGAACTCAGATCTACCCGATAATCCATTTTCCCAGACACGGTGGGATAATGGATAATGGTGAAATAATATACATATATAGATATAAATTTATTATTTTTTGATATTTTCCTTTTGATTAATGGTAGCCGCTCTGCAGAGCAGTTCAGGATAATCTACTTAACACATCTGTTACTACTGCGGAGCGTGTGCGCCTGCTGGCTGTGGGTAAATGGGAGTCGGGTCTGTGGCTTCATGCACTACCGTCGTCGAACATAGGCACTTTGATCGACGACAATACTTTCCGCCTCGCTGCTTCCTTACGACTAGGAGCACCGTATTGTTCTCCCCATCGCTGTCACTGTGGCGAAGTTTTCAACAGCCTCGGACACCACGGCCTGTCTTACAGCCGAAGTGCGGGTCGCTTAGCGCGGCACGCAAACATTAACGACATCAGTCGACGAGCTCTTGTCACCGTCGGCGTTCCAGCTGTATTAGAACCCAATGGTTTGGTACGCGACGATGGCATAAGAGACCGGACGGCATGTCTTTATTTCCATGGAAGGTGGGTGTGTATATCTGTGTGTGTCTATGTAACTCATAACACAACTAATCAACAAATTAACTTACTTATCAGAAAACATTAACAATCATTTAATCACCTATTCAGGCTTATTAGAAGACTAAATCATTGTAATTACTTACTCACTTATTTTCAGACTCACTAGAAGACTAAACAATTTGGTATTTTGGTTGTATTGATGATGTAAAGTTTTAAAGCTTTTGTATTGTTGCGCGCCACAATTAATGCCTGATACATGGTGCATTAGTTACCACTAGCGCCATCTATTATCAAATAGCAGAACTAATTTACCACTAGTGCCATCTAGTATGGAGTAGTAGAACAAGTAGATACTTCTAGAAATTTCGATACTAGAACTATCGACAGAGGTCAGTCGGGGCCGGTATATACCCGAACATTCTAGATGTTTCTACAGTAGAAGGTACTAGAACAATCTGCTGGACTATATAAGGCCGGGAATAACCGCGATGCGACACAGTGTGTTGGAAGCGATACATGCGAATACATCTAAAGCGATCTTAAAGTGCGACTTAAGTGTAATAATTGTGTTTATTTATTAGTGTGTTTGTGTTAATTAATTAAAGTGTCATTTTTGGTAATTTATATCGGCAGTTTTATTGTCACGAACCCGAAGCTCGTAACAATTGGTGTCAGAAGTGGGATAAAATTATGCCGATTTTACCTAAAGACGACGACACGGAGGGTATCCGTACCCGGAGTCAACGCCAACAGGAGACGGACCAGAGACGTTTTGGTGGAACTATGCCGCAGAGGTTGGAGGGCCAGCTACCAACCACGGAGGCCGACCCGTCCGCAGCCGCTTCAGCATCAGCAGCACCAGACTTTGCTGCCCTGATGATGATGCTGCAGGAGCAGTCCCGCCGTCAGGAGGAACAGGCTCGCCGACAGGAGGAACAGGCTCGTCGGTTGGAAGAACAGCTCCAGCGGGACAAGGAGGAACAGGCTCGCCGACAGGAGGAACAGGCTCGTCGGTTGGAAGAACAGCTCCAGCGGGACAAGGAGGAACAGGCCCGTCGGTTGGAAGAGCAGCTGCTGCGTGACAGGGAGGAACAGGCCCGCCGACAGGAGGAACAGGCTCGCCGACAGGAGGAACAGGCTCGTCGGTTGGAAGAACAGCTCCAGCGGGACAAGGAGGAGCAGGCTCGCCGACAGGAGTAACAGGCTCGCCGACAGGAGGAACAGGCTCGTCGCCAGGAAGAGCAGATGCTCCTTATAAAGGACCTTCACGCTACCTTCGGGAAAGACATGAAGGAGGTGAAGGATAAGGTTGCTCAATATGACAACCGCCTGTCGGAAGCTGAAATCCGAATCGACCAAGTGAATAACCGGGTTGACAACGTGATGGCCGACATGAAGGAAACCGTGATGGCTGACGTGAAGAAAAACGTAATGGCTGATGTAAAGAAAACGCTGGATTACCTTAAACTTGCGGATGGAATCGCAGCTCCCGTAGCTACAACACCTTCGCTACGTGGATTCAAGGTGCCACCGTTCGACGGAACTTCTTCCTGGTCGGCCTACAAAATCCAGTTCGAGGCTGTCATGAAGGCGAACGGTTGGAATAAAAGCCAGGCAATGACTGCCCTCACCCTAGGCCTGCGCGACCAGGCCTTAACTGTCCTGGAAGCTCTCGGTAAGGAAGTGACTTACGAGCAGCTCCTTGAGGCATTGGAGGCTCGGTATGGCGACGCTCACCTGGAACACGTGTTTCGTGCGCAGCTCAAGGATCGCGTGCAACGCAGTAATGAAAACCTGCAGCAGTGGGCCCTTGAAGTGGAGAAGCTGGTGCGTAAAGCTTACCAGTCCGTACCTGCGCTTATTGATGGGAACCTGGTGCAGGCATTCATCGACGGCATCCGCGACCTTGAAGTTAGAGCTGCTGTGAGGCTTGGGCACCACGGGACGCTTAAGGACGCCTTGGCCCATGCACTGGAGGTGGAAGCTGTGCGACAGGATCATCGTTCCCATCGCGTCAGGGAGGTTGCAGCGGCTACAGTTCGCGACCGCAATAAAGGATACAGCCCTAGGTGCTACGGCTGTGGGGAAAGGGGCCACCTTCGATCCAGTTGCCCTAAGCGAACTGCAGAAAGAGAAGACGGCCGATCTCCAGAGGGCAGTGCAGCTAACAGCAATGCCCAGCACCAGCAGCAGGGAAACGAGTAATAGCCAGGACTGCGGGGCGGGTGCTGGCTGATGTTCAAAGAGCCCCAAGGGTTTCGATCACACAAACCCAAGACGGGAACAGCCTAATCATCAAGGGCGAGGTCAACGGAACGCCGTGTAAGCTGACCATAGACACTGGAGCCTATCTCGCACGGTTGTCAGTTCCCAGCTCATAAGACGGTCCCTTGGGGACTCCGCGTACAACCGAGAACACATTAAGTTGGTAACAGCCACCGGTCAGCGCATACCCGTCCATGGAGAGAAGAAGATGGGGTTGAAGCTAGGCAACAGAATCTACCTGCATAATGTCATCGTGGCTGATATAATGGACGATTGCATTCTGGGCCTTGACTTTATGAGGAAGAATTGTTGTGAAATTGACGTCAAGCAAGGTGTTTTGAGATGTGGACAGGAGGAACTTTTTGTGGAAGGGGCGTTACCAGGAAACGTGTACAGCCTTAAGAAGATTGTTCTTCCGCCGAGATCGGAAACGATTGTGCCGGTTATTCTTCCTCGGAATCCTGGGCAAACTCATCGTTGTGTACTCGTGGAAAGGGTAGATAATGACCTTCCATGGAAAGTGGCACGAACTTTGGTCAGAGCCACCGACATCTCTGGGGTACGTGTGCTGAACCCTTGTGATCAGGAACAGATTATAGAAAAAGGCACACTAGTTGGTACTTGCGAGGAAGTGGATTGGTTGCGTCGATGCCAACATCTATCGACTGGGACCCTCAGCAAGGATGCACAAACGAGAGTGACCACACTTTTAGAAGACTGCCGCAGCGCTCTGTCCCAAAGTGAAATGGTCAAGGCAAAGAAAATGTTACTCAAGTATGCCGATGTTTTCTCGTCAAACGATGCTGACATCGGGAGGACGGGCGTAGTTCAACACAAAATAAATACAGGAGAAGAATTGCCAATCCGTCAGCGGCCAAGGAGATTGCCGGTAGCACGTGAAAAGGAAGTGGAAACCATGATTGAGGGAATGGTGAAGGATGGTGTTATTGAACCTTCATCTAGTCCATGGTGTTCACCCGTAGTGCTGGTAAGAAAGAAGGACGGCAGCATGAGGTTTTGTGTTGACTATCGTCGGCTGAACGACGTTACGAAGAAGGACAGCTATCCTTTGCCCAGAATTGATGACACGCTGGACATGCTTACTGGAGTAAAGTGGTTTAGCACGCTGGACCTGAAAAGTGGCTACTGGCAAGTTGAGATTGATCCTAAGGACAAGGAGAAAACTGCATTCTCGACAGGAAAGGGTCTGTGGCAATTTAAGGTCATGCCGTTTGGATTGTGCAATGCTCCGGCCACGTTTGAAAGGTTGATGGAACTTGTACTTACCGGGCTAATTGGCGATGCCTGTCTGGTCTACTTGGATGACATCATCATCGTAGGCCGTACGTTTGAAGAACATCTTCAAAACCTGGAACGCGTGCTCGTGAAGATCCAGAGTGCCAACCTCAAGTTAAGTCCGAAGAAGTGTTCACTATTCAAACGACAAGTTAGCTTTCTGGGATATGTAGTGTCTGAAGAAGGTATCCGCACGGATCCAGAGAAAATCGCCGCTGTCAAGGATTGGCCAATTCCAAAAGACAAGACGCAGGTCAGAGCATTTCTGGGTTTGTGCTCCTATTATCGGCGATTTGTTAAGAACTTTGCAGATATAGCCAAACCCCTGCATAAGCTAACCGAGGAGAAGCGACATTTCTGTTGGGATGAAAGTTGCGACATCGCATTCCAGGAGCTAAAGGACCGTCTGTACAAAACACCTATTTTGGGGTACCCTGATGCGGGCAAGGAATTTATAGTTGACACAGACGCAAGCGACATAGGACTTGGCGGTGTGTTATCTCAGCGGAATGGCGATCAAGAGGTTGTGATAGCGTACTTCAGCAAGTCATTGTCGAAACCTGAAAGGAACTATTGTGTTACGAGACGGGAACTGCTTGCTGTGGTAAAGTCATTGCAGCATTTCAGCAAATATCTTCTGGGGCGGAAATTCCACTTACGAACCGACCATGCTGCACTGAAATGGCTATTGCAGTTCAAAAATCCAGAAGGACAAGTTGCGAGATGGATTGAACTACTGCAGGAATACGACTTCGTGATCGAACATCGCAGCGGAAAATCTCATGGCAACGCAGATGCATTGTCAAGAAGACCTTGTCCTGAAGACTGCAAGCATTGTACTAGGCAAGAAAGTAAAGAAGTCGTACCTGTGAGGATGCTTAAGACAGACCTCAGCAACGAGTGGAAGGAAAGCCTACAACGTGCACAGCAGGAAGATTCAGACACCAAGCCGATTCTGGAGTGGATAAAGGCCAGAGCTCCTAAGCCCAGGTGGAGCGACGTCTCAGCGATGAGTTCGATCACAAAAAGCTATTGGGCCCAATGGGACAGCTTGGTGATTCAGGATGGAGTCCTGTGCCGTAAATGGGAAAATGCTCGGGGAGACAGCTGTCATTTGCAAATGGTTGTCCCTAAAGCTCAAGTACCGGATGTTCTACAGCTGTACCATAATGGTTGTTCAGGAGGTCATCTGGGAGTAAAACGGACTCTACTGAAGATACGAGAACGGTTTTACTGGGTCCACTGTCGGGACGATGTCGAGGACTGGTGTCGCAAATGTACAAGTTGTGCAGCTGTAAAGGGACCTCAGACTCGTAGTAGAGGTGCATTGAAGTTGTACAATGTTGGTGCACCATGGGAGAGGATAGCCCTTGACGTTGCGGGGCCGTTTCCGGAAAGTGAAAGTGGTAACAAGTATTTCATGGTTGTGATGGATTACTTCACTAAGTGGCCGGAAGTCTTCGCCATTCCAAATCAAGAAGCTTCGACAGTTGCAGATAAATTAGTTCATGAAGTCTTCTGTCGTTTTGGAGTACCTTTAGACTTTAGAGATTCACAGTGATCAAGGAAGGAATTTTGAGTCCCAAATATTCCAGGAAACTTGTCGAGTTATGGGTACTCATAAAACAAGAACAACTTCTTACCACCCACAATCGGATGGAATGGTGGAACGATTTAATCAGACATTGGAGAGGTACCTAGCAAAAGTTGTGAAAAATCGGCAAAGAGATTGGGACAAGCACATACAACCGTTTTTGTTGTCATATCGAAGCGCTGTTCACGAAAGTACATCTGTGACACCAGCTTTTGCAAACTTTGGAAGAGAATTACGGCTGCCTGCAGACCTGGAGCCCAATTCTCGCGCAAATCGCGTTCGTCCCGCACGAAATCCTTGCCGGTCGTCTCCGCATGTCGCTTATAAAACGGTGAGATATCCAGAAACATCTATTCTCACTACAAGTCTATCAGAAATCACGAGTCTAGGGACAATAATGTTGCCATTATGCGTCCCACGAAGTAATCCCTTCCACATAACGATGCGATTTTTTGTCGTAGTCGTTAATGTACTTTTGACCATCTTAAAAAATGATTTTTAATGCAAAAACATATTTTGAGCAGCATTATAAAGGTATTTCATTAACATTTATCAATCTAATAATCATTATGGTTTTCGTTACTCCATTTTTATTTTATTATTAACATTGATATAATATAAGGCCTCCGTACAACGGAAAGCATAGCTCATGTTGATTTGTCAACGTCATCGATATTTGTCACGTCAAAGTAAAGTCAAAATACAATTTATGTTGTTTGTTTACATTGGTCTACATAATAATAGGTAATGAAATAAAACAGAATGACTGCTAATGATATTATAAGTAAGCTGATGACCAGCACAATAACCTAAAAGTTTATCAAGATGGAGAAGAAGAGGAGAAAGGGTCATTGTTTTGAAGAGTGCGGTACTGCACCAATCGGACCGTCCTGCTACACGCTTTTCCAACGACGTTAGGCTTCTGTATCTACGTGTCCTGGCTTCATTACTTTACAAAGGCCCAAAAGATTGTTGGGAAATCCTTGCGAAAACAGATTTCACCCTGAGGGTCGCGTTACTAGTCTCGTCACAACACGAATTCAAATTTCTTTGTGGTCAAACTGTCAAACTGCCTCACAAACATGAAGACTAGGCGAAACGTGAAGTGGTCCGCCGATTCCTAAGCCAACGCTTGACTCATCACGCCGACCGTTCGTGTAAACTAGTGATCATATACTGTCCTGTGCTGCACTGTACTGTGTTGTTGTGTGTGTTTATTATTATCACAGATTTAGGTTTATTTTAGTTTGATAGCTTCATGTAGAAGACGTTATTAACTAAACCGCTACGATGGATAGCGAGAATGTGCAAGTGCTCTAGCCGTTACAGTGGCACCCACTGGGTACCAGGGCGCAAGTAGTGGAGGGACCGCTACAAAGAAAACGTAAAGTAAATAATTCTATGATAATAGTTAATACTTTAAAGAGATTTATTTTATGTTTCTTATGTTCTAATTAGTATTTGTTATCAGTATTTGTTATTAGTTTTTGTATCCCGAACGAATAAGACTGTTTTTGAAAGGATTCCAATAAGTAAAATTTTGTTCATACATAATTACGTAACTTGGAAAATCACTTTTTTGTTTATGGGTAGAATTTAATAATTTTTATTTTAAATGAAAGGTCTAGATATAAAACCAATAATACCGTTTGAATTATGAAAATCGGACCATTGGTTCAGAAGTTATAGTGAGATTTTTATAATCAAAATGTTCCTAGTTGATATTTTGAACAGTTTTTCTTCTAGAAACTTTTTATTGTGTATAATTAAGTTAATTATTACGCTGTAATTAGGTTAAGGATTACGTAAGGAATAATATATGTAAAAATTGTAAGGATATAATAATTATGGATAAATAAATAAAACAAGGGCTTGACAGATCTCGGCTTAGCGAAAATTAAAGTAAAAAAGGGCTCAAAATACACGGTCCGCCTTAAGGGAACTTAGGCCGGTATAAATAGAGCGCAGTTTTTGACGAAAAGTCAGTCGCAGCTCAGCCGTCGAAGAGGCAACACTACAAGCAAGAAGCCGAAATCTGCAAGCAAACTTCAACAAGAAAATCTTCTTTTATTTCATCACCTCTTCGCTGCCCGTCTCTAAAAAGCCCTCCCTAGTAGTTGTACAGACTACGCATTCAGGGGTGCGTGGGACGTATGTCACCAGCGAAAGTAGTACATCAGAGCATACGTCAAAACGTGGGAGACTGTCCCAGGTACGACCGTAGGTACTGGACGTACCCCGGTTGTCCGTTTCACACACTCTGTCATTTTAACATCCGCTTGCTAGCAGGAGTGATTCCCTGACCCTCACTATACGGTATACCCCAAATCTAGAGGTTCTACGTACCGGTTCTACATATGGATTCTACGTTCAGGTTTAAGACAGGACAATCGCTTCGCACTGCACGTGGAGTTTAACTGGGCGCTGCACGCACACCTATCCACTACTACGTATCTATCCCTACATTCCCTACCTATTGTAAATTTGTCACCCAGTGAGGATTATACATATGAACTTTGCTTGTGTGTTTCTATTTCCTAACCCAACTTGTTAACGGCCTGCGCAGCCTAGCCCTACAATAATTTGCGTATGTTATTTTTGTTACTTAGCTAAGTTTTACATTGAAAAAAATAAAATAAAGACATTTGAAATATTTATTGTTTGAAATGCTTTTGAAACACTTTATTTCTAGTTACAAAAGAACCTTTATAGGAATACCTTACAGACTCATAAATAAATTCAGTATATACATCCAAGTATAAACCACTAAAACATAATTATTATCACACCACACATGGTAGTTTACTTTTGGTCATGCTTCTCTGTAACATCTAACCACAACTCCAGCCGGTCAAAATTCGTAGTCTAGCTCGACTGCATCGGCCTTCCTTCGGCACTAATAAGACCTTGGCTCTTTCTCTCTCGATATCTGTCGATCCAACCGGGAAATGTACGGGAGCAAAGTGGGCACTACAGCTCAAAAATACCCGCTTGCAGAAGTAGTACCGCGTTTGTTGTGGTTGCGACGCGATCGACCTTTCTTGCCCTCAACCAGAGTAAAGCCTGGTAAAGCCGTCCTTGTCCATTTGACTGGTTTTAAATCCGGTGCCTTCCGCTTCTGTATCCTAAGTGTCTCATTCATCGACGCTACACAAGCAACAACTATCCACTGTTGACAACTTTGGCGGAAGCCTGAAGTTCCTTTTCTTCGTGTTTTTCCTTGTTGTGACGGTCGCAGACTCTTCTAAGATGTTTATGAACTCGTAACACATTTTGTTAAAATATATTTATTATTTCCTTTCGCAATTGACACAATTATGATTGACATAACCACTGTTTGACGTTCGCACGAAGGTCGACACAGTCATACGTCACGTCGCGACTGGTCATGACCACTCGTTGCATGACGCATGTAAACTAAGGCATATCGCGTGTCTTTCCTGCGTGAAATGCTCGAATCGCCATGGCGAGAATAGCTCGGCTTGATTTTTTCGAGGGAAAAGTTCGATTCGAATGTCAATAACGAACGCGAGTTGCGCGAGAATTGGGCTCCTGATCACCGGAATACCACCTGATGCCCCACGCAGTATAACCGATTAAGTATGCGAATGACTTGCGAAATAAAATGAATGACATTTATGAGCACGTCAGACAATCGGGCCAGCAAATGTCTGAAAAGATGAAAACTCGTTATGACCGCAAAATGAACAACAAAGGGTTCGACGAAGGTTCACTAGTATGGTTGCACAATCCAGTCCGCAGCAAAGGGAAATCTCCTAAGCTTCAAGCTAGATGGGATGGACCGTACCGGATTGTGACAAAAATCAATGACGTAACCTACCGGATACAGAAAGGTGCAAGAGGCACTCCTAAGATCGTCCATGTGGATCGACTGGCGCGTTATTATGGAGCCGATAATGCTCGGGACGAGCATGTCTTAGGAGGGGGCAGTGTTGCGCGCCACAATTAATGCCTGATACATGGTGCATTAGTTACCACTAGCGCCATCTATTATCAAATAGCAGAACTAATTTACCACTAGTGCCATCTAGTATGGAGTAGTAGAACAAGTAGATACTTCTAGAAATTTCGATACTAGAACTATCGACAGAGGTCAGTCGGGGCCGGTATATACCCGAACATTCTAGATGTTTCTACAGTAGAAGGTACTAGAACAATCTGCTGGACTATATAAGGCCGGGAATAACCGCGATGCGACACAGTGTGTTGGAAGCGATACATGCGAATACATCTAAAGCGATCTTAAAGTGCGACTTAAGTGTAATAATTGTGTTTATTTATTAGTGTGTTTGTGTTAATTAATTAAAGTGTCATTTTTGGTAATTTATATCTGCAGTTTTATTGTCACGAACCCGAAGCTCGTAACAGTATTGATAAATATCTAGCTCAAACATATCTATAAACCTCTGACTACTTCTTCGGGAATATAGGGGTGATGCTATTTTATGTTACGTGTTTTTAAAAGTCTGTGTTCCTCAACTTAAAAACTAAAAAGAACCGTTTCATATGTAAAAATAAATAAAAATATTTTAACGATTTAAAAAAAAATAATTGCAGCGATATCCGTTATATGACATGTGTCAAAAGATCATAAATAACTAGTACTATAACCACCTGTAAGGATATTACGGTTTTCCTTGCTGTTTACGAGATAATTAACTTTTTCATACTAGCTTCATACAAATTTTTCGTAAAATAAATATAATTCCTTCGTTTTTAGTTCGTAGTAAAAAAAATTTTTTTTTCTTATCTCTTAAAAAATTGCAAACTGTTGTTTTGTATATTTTAGAAGTAGTTTTTAAATTTTGTAAATGTAAGAACCATGGATCCGTTTTTTATGATATTTTGATGTTGACTTGAAAGAGCATGGCAGTTGAGAATATGGCATGCTCACTTAAATGTCTCACTGATGGTGGCGCGTGTGTTGGATCATTCGGTTCCCTACAAAATGGTTGAGCTGGGTGGTGCTGAACCACGCGTCATGTTCGTGAACGGGCGCCGTTGGTTGAGACTGGTCATCTCTTAACTGCCAGGGCTTATTTTTAATGTTATATTTTAAATTGTTTCTTTTTTACATTGTTCTCACATATAGACTAAGCAATAAGAATAATGTATCCAGGATTTTGTAATAATATCTTGATTTAAAAGAGTGCCCGTGGAGTTTCTTGCCCGTTCTTTTCCATAGAGATCTACGTTTTTGGAATGGGCGACTAGCTTCAACTTTCTGACTAAATGACCGACAGCCGCTTAAGTCCGGGTGGGACAAATATGTCCCATACCTAAACCCCTGTAAAGTCCGGCTGGGACATTTTTGTCCCAGTGGCTTGTTTACTGACTGACTTTAATTTTTTCAATATTGGTATCTCTGACGTTCGTATTTTGTAGTTCATTCTATTTCCGATGTTACGAGAATGTCTTCCGCATCTTTTGATGTATGACAACCCTAGAAGCGATGAGTCTATGATTTCAAAAAAAATTGTTTGTTGTGACATTTTCGCGAGTGACGTTGGTGAAGTGATTCTGTGTGTTATCGGATAAAAAGAAAGTGTTTAGAAGTGTATAGTGTCTTAAAAACTATTAGTGTGTGTTAATAATGTTATAAGCAATAGGAAATAACACAGCATTCAAGTCGGTGAGTGAAATAATACGTAATATTTGTATTTTACGTACGTAGGTAGGCCGCCATTAGCGTGGGTTGAAAATGTTTTGTGTATTTTCTGGTGTAAATACGTTGATTTCTTCCATGTTTCCTTTTTATCATCGAACCATTATTATCAAAATGAATATTCTGTCCATTAAATACGAAAAAAAACAAAAAAAAATAAAAATTTTGAGAAATTCGTCATGCGCCCGGATATTTAAATTTGAATTTTTTAACCGTTATTTTTACATCTAATTTTCATTTGTTTACTTATTTTTCCAATTATGTAGTGTTTATAAGTATAAATACGTCTTTGGAAAGGGTATTTTACTCACTAATTAATATCATTTTTTTTTTTATATCATGTTTTTTTTATCTAAAGTTAGAACTCTTTTTGTAACCTAGTGCCGTTAGTGTTCTTTCTTCAGACTTGAAACCTAATTTTAGTACAGTGTTTGATTCCACTGCCACAATTTTTACAAATTTAAAGAAGTATGAAATAAGCTAACTACAGGTACTAATTTTTTTTATGTACGTCTAAGATTCACGTAGAAAAAAAATGTTTTATCGGAGCGCAAAATTTCCTGTCTGTCAAATAATTTTTCTCAACTTCGGATGCTTGTAAATAATAAATAGTGGTCGTAATAACGTGGGTACTTTATTAATTACGTTAAGAATAAACACACCATTCATTTAAAACCAACCAACGTATAGGTCACCGCGGTTGTTTTTTAATTACAGCCATTCTCTTGAAATCTAAGATAAAAATAATCATTGTTCATGTTTACCACCACTTTTATGAATGAAAACCATCATAAATTCAAACAAAAAAAACACTACTTGAAAGCCCTATTGTTTACGATAACAAAAAACACTCGAACGTAAGCACCACTCGACACCCGAGTCAACCCGACGCCGCTAACCGCTTTGTTTATAAACATCTGGCGGCCGGCGGCCACTTGAAAACGGGGCCCGGACAGCACTCGGGCGCTTACGCCGCGCGTCCGGACTTGAGCGGATTTTAATTTTGACAATTCAAAAGTGCCTGTAAATGGTTTAATTGAAATAAATGATTGGAGTTTGAGTTTGAGTTTTGTGCAGAATTAACTCGGGTGTCATTTTTGAATATAGTAATAACTAATAGAAGCGATATCCGGCAAAAAATCCGGCACTTGCAAATTGAAATCACTAAGTCTATGAAAGCCGATTTTCAGCTCACCGTGGAGCGGGCCGCAGCCCGGTGAAGCTTGGTGGACATCACATGTCTATGTTCTAGGACATGCCGATTTCCCCACGAAGTTTTCTTCGCAGTTTTGAGAGCTGTAGTGATGAAATAATTTACACAAAGTACAGTTTCTGCCTTTTTGAAGTGAAAACTTCTTTAGCGGCGTTGTGCACTTTTGTTGTGATGGGTAAAAAATGTTAAACTCGCGTCAGGAGGACACGTGACCTGATCGAAAATTCGTAAGACGGAACTCGCGTCAGGACACGTGTTCTGATCGAAAATTCGTAAGACGGAGCTCGCGTCAGGACACGTGACCTGATCGAAAATTCGTAAGACTGAGCTCGCGTCAGGGCACGTGACCTGAGGGGCAATTCTCGTAATTTTAAGAACGTTCACAGTCTAATCTCAGTTTCAATCTGTCAAAAAATCCTCTAATTTCCCTAGATTTTGACAAGTTTTTGACATTTGTTTGTCGCCGAGATGAGACTGCGACTAGATTTTGAACGTTTTAAATTACGAGAATACGCCTTCTGATCGAAAATTCGTAAGACTGAGGGCGAGCAGACCGCATTCCAAAATATTAAAAATGCACAACGTTAATATTCAAGTTTTCACTTCTGCTGGCACTCTCGGAGTGCAACCCGATTTTTTTTTCATTTGCCTATAATATCCCACAGCTGGGCAAAGCCCCCCCATATTCTTAAACCTTTCCTTGTGCTGTACCTACGACCTACAACTCATAAGTCTTACACTTAATATCGTCGGCTTATTGCAAGAACTCATTAACTGCAAAAAATCACTAAATACGTTTTTATCTATTATATTGTGGACTTCTTTTGACACATTCTACAAAAGGCAAAAACTCACTAATTTCGTAATTATATTTAAGGATAATATGGGCAAATCAACATAACCACTAACTAAATCAAACTAAAATACCGTTTATCTTAGAATAGCCGACGATATATTCTAATTGGAGAACTAACGACATTTTAAGAAGCGTTCATGAACAGCGAATTATCAAATATTCGCTTTGCACTCTCATTTACTCCCATGTAATTTAATTATTGCATTTTCAATGCAATTAAGACTATTTTTATCAAATCTTGTGCCTTATAAATAGTCGTGTTGTTCACAAATGTTCGCTACACTTCTCTGGACACCATGGTTGCAGTTACGAGTCTTCTGGTGTTGGCCTGCTCGTGGGCTGCCGCGATTGCGTACCCACTTGGTTCGGAACAGTGCGGGCTGATACAGACCGGTGAGCTTTCATTGTTTTTAGAGTTTTTTCCTGTCTTATTACTTAACAAGATTTATATTCAGACCCCGAGGGGTAATTGAGTAACACAATAACACTAGGAATGGGGCGTTAATTTTGACAGTTTAACAACGTAATGAAGCGTTCTTTTCGTTGTTGATCAGACAAATAGCGGCATTACTACGTTGTATGGTAATGCTTAGCCTCTGGCCAAGGTCATGCCTTGCCAGAGGCTAAGGCCAGCCCTTGGGTCATGGGAATTGTCAACCAGTCGTTTTCGAATTTCGTAGAAAGATCATGAGGACTCGGACCCCACGGAGGGTTTCAACCCCAAACGACTCGAAAATATAATTACCAATAAGGGTTACTTATTGGTAATTTTATTTAATTATATTAAATAAAACTATTATTATTATATATTTTTTTATTATTTTATAGTTTTTATATTATTATTATTTTATTATTTATTTTTATTTTCTTTTTTATTTATATTAACTATATTTAATTATAGGTATTATAATACTATATTTATATTTATTTAATTTAATTGATATTGAATGTCGGATTACAATGATCCATAATGGTTAGTAACAATTGGAACTTATAAACTATGTTAGGTAGGGGCTTGTGGCTAAGAAATAACAGCCGCACGGGTCGATCGATCAGGTTAAGCTACGCTTGCCGCGGTTGGTCCCTGGATGGGTAACCATTTTCACATACCAAGACCCCTCCGTGCCTCGGAAAGCACGTTAAGCCCTTGGCGGGACCAAGGGCTTAACGTGCTTTCCGAGGATTGGCTTGGAGGCTGTCATTCGTGGATCTTTGACAGTCGTTACGAGTCGTCAGTAGCCCGAAAGTTTGACTACCAGTCTTAACAAGGGGTATCGTATTACCCAGTAACTGGGTTGTGGAGGTCAGATAGGCAGTCGCTTCATGTAAAATACTGGTATTCAGCTGCATCTGGTTAGACTGGAAGCCGACCCCAACATAGTTGGGAAAAGGCTAGGCAGGTGATCAGTAGGGTTACAAAAATACAATCATAAAAGCACATTTACAACATATTATTAACAGCAAATAGGTACATTTATTTTACGGTCCCTACCACAATGCTCACCCAGAGCGAGTACATATATTGGACACTGATATTTATCAGAAATGATCCTCAGAATACTGTTGCTGCTGCCGCGTACTCTGTCTAACAGTGACGACACACGCTTGCGTCTTATTACATAGAAGTCATTTGTATGCACTTCAGCAAACATCGCGTTATACTTACGCCGCTTGAGGTGTTCCGCAGCGGCAGCACCAACACAGCACGCAGAGTACCTAATATCTGTTGAAATATTTTGTGAACAGGTTCTGCGATTGGGAACGGGATCCCATTGTCGAAAACTGCTCTACAGCCAGGGATAGCGGACTTCGAAGTGCTTATTCCAGTAAGTGTTCTCTATCAAACTAAACATGCCTGTAGCCTATAAACCATAGATTCTCAACCTTGTTTTGTCCACCGCAAACTTTGTGAATATATTATTTTCTAGAGCTCCCCAATTTTTTTTTACTTACCATCTCGTCGCGAATCTGAAACGGCTATTGCCACGATTATGTAAATATGTAATCTTATACAGGGTGGCAGGGACATGGACACGCAAACTGTAACCATGGATTCAGCACAAGAGTTTAGACCCCATAGCGTAGAAATTTTTCGTCGGTTATTAAAAAAAATATTGCTGTTCCATGCATTTTAACCGTGTAGGTATTGCACTTTTCTATGAAACAGAAGATTTTTTTTTTGATAACCGATGAAAAATTTCTACGCTATGGGGTCTAAACTCATGTGCTGAAGTCATGGTTACAGTTTGCGCGTCGATGTCCCTGCCACCCTGTATAGTCGTAACATAGGATGTATAATTTTCCCTGGGTGTTATACTACCCCCCTAAAGTCTCAAACGCCCACGAGGGGGTGTTATCACCCACGTTGAGAATCTATGTTTTAAACTTAAATTGTGTCGTTTGCCTGGTGTGTACTTCGTGTCTGTAATGTGTGACTTCTCAGCCTCTCATAGCAGCTCGATATCTAGATTTCTGGCCAGTTGATACCAATATGCTTGCCTCCTACAACATGGGACTTCATCATATCTGGCGAAATGGGGGTTTTAGATATATTTTTTTTCTTGCTGAATGGGCCAGCCCTTCATCTCGATCACGCCTGGTGGAAAGCAGTGGACGAGGTCTATGGTGGAATGAGCGTGGCCAGAAGATGTCTGTTCACTCTTGCTTTGCCTTCAAACCAAGAGTGAACAGACGGGTTAAATGTGGAAGGGTCCACAAACGCTGGCAGAGAGTTCCATACTTTGGCTGTGCGCATAATAAATGTGGAGAAGAAGCGCTGAATACCACTGGTCGGGATATCAGCAAAGTGCGAATAGCACGCTGCAGTGCGCTTAGTAGTCCAATAGTAAAAGGGCGGTGGTGGGACACACGATCAATCGGAATCGGTTTCATTTTGACAGTTCAACAGCATTCATTGCGTTATTTACGTTGTTGAGCAGACACATGACACATTTTTTGAACATATGAAGCAAAATGATTCAGGTTGAGATTGATTGTGTGTTACGCAATTAGGGTGCGGGTCGTGGAACTCCTGCGCACACTCTCCGAAGTACAGTCTGTAGAAGATCGACAGGCAGGCAACATTACGCCGATGAGCCAGGCTATGAAGCCTAGCTACCAACGTCTCGTCGGCTATAAGCCTTGGGTGACCCAAAAACGTCTCCGTGCCTTCCTAAACGTCTTCGGGATACACAGGCGTGATTTGATATTAAGTTTGCGTTAAGGTTAAGGCTTCCTTGAAGCGATGTCATATCGACAGGTCTTGTGTTTCTCTCATCAGCGGAGCGCCAAGACCCTCACCAGGTTACCTGTCCACCATATGGGAGGCCTAACATCGCTGTAACGTATCTTGGCTGAAATGAATGATGACGATTTAAAATTATGTTTTCAGGACATCCCAAATTGCCCAAATGGACCTATCGGCGTTAGAGCAATAGTGTGTGACTTCGACGTTCTACCTTCGGCCAGTTTCATATCTACCAACATTATCTCAGTTCACCGCCTCGGTAGTCTCGTTGGCGAAGGAAGCGTCACACCGACAGTCTATTGTGGAAATGCGCTTCAAAACAACCAACAATTGTTACAAAATAACCAGCTGTGGTTGTCTCACAACCAACTGCAGAACGATGCTACATTAAATTCTCATTTGTGGGGGCAGTCACCTCAGTCCGTGCATGGCCAATCGTACCTACCATCTTTAGGCCTTAGCTCTCAGTCTCTATTGGGCCAAACACACAGTCCGTTGTTGGGCCAGTCACAACTCTCCCTCCTTTGGGGACAATCACCACAGCCCCTTTATGGCCAATCGTCCCTACCATCTTTAAGCGTCACCCCCTTATCTCAATTGGATCATACACACAATCCTTTGTTGGGCCAATCACAACTCTCCCTCCTTTGGGGACAATCGCCACAGCCCCTTTATGGCCAATCGTCCCTACCATCTTTAAGCGTCACCCCCTTGTCTCAATTGGACAATACACACAATCTGTTGGGTCAATCTCAGAACTCTGTTTGGGAACAATTACCTCAGTCCCTTTATGGCCAATCGTCCCTACCATCTTTAAGTGTCACCCCCTTATCTCAATTGGACCATACACACAATCCTTTGTTGGGCCAATCACAACTCTCCCTCCTTTGGGGACAATCACCACAGCATCTTTATGGCCAATCGTCCCTACCATCTTTAAGCGCCACCCCCTTGTCTCAATTGGACAATACACACAATCTGTTGGGCCAATCTCAGAACTCCGTTTGGGGACAATCACCTCAGTCCGTTTATGGCCAATCGTCCCTACCATCTTTAGGCCTTAGCCCCTTGTCTGAATTGGACCAGACACAGAATCCTTTGTTATGCCAATCACAACTCTGCGCCGTTTCCGGACAATCACCCCATCTACTTTTGGGGCAATCATCCCTACCATTGTTAGGGCAGTCACCCCTACTTATGGGCCTCTCTTCCCTACCACAGTTGGGACAGTCATCCTTACTTATGGGTCATTCATCCCTACCATTGTTGGGACAGTCACCCCTACTTTTGGGAAAATCTTCCCAACCACTGTTAGGAAATTCACCCCATAATTTGATTGCTCAAGCTTATTAATTCATTGACTATGAAAACGATCATACTTTTTTGCGACACTTTATTCATTTATTTTAGGACTGCGTAGGTAAAATTGAACCCCAAGGCCATTAGACTATTTTCTTATCATTCATAAATAGAACATTTTGATTGTCTATCCGTAATTATAAAAAATGCTGGGAGGTGATCCTTTACAAAACTGCCATTTCTGTTTTTAGAAACACATTTCGGTGGTGTTTGTTACATAAAAAATTGTTCTAAATATATATTTTATGCAATACACTGTAATTATTTATAATTTGTTGTTTTATTGTTACATCTAGTTTTTGCCCGCGGCGTTACCCGCGTAGTTATGCGCGGAAAATATGCAACTTACTAACGGGCTTAAACGCAATGTGTATGTTAATGTAGGATATAAACTATCTGTGCGCTAGGGGATTGCAGATTTTTATATGGAGCCTGGCATACCCTACTGTCGCAACATTTTTTTTTTTTTTTTCAAAATGGCGGCCGCTTATGAAACTGAAACCTATATAGTGCATGTTGCCAGTGATGACTGACACTGAAACGTGGTCGCTCACAATGGGCCTTATTAGAAGGCTTAAAGTCACCCAAAGGGCAATGGAGAGGGCTTTGCTTGGAGTTTCCCTACGTGATCGAATCAGAAATGAAGAGATCCGCAGGAGAACCAAGGTAACCGACATAACCCGAAGAATTACCAAACTTAAGTGGCAGTGGGCAGGGCACATTGCTCGCAGAACAGATGGCCGATGGGGCCGAAAGGTTCTGGGGGTCTACTCCGAAGTGCAAAGTGCGAATGTTCGGATCAGACCAACACATGGCCGAACCGCATATTATTGAAAAATGCGAAAAATGTTCGGATCGGTTCAGTTGGGTCGGACAATATTCGAAAGAGTGTAGGAGTGTAGGATTGGGACCGACCGAACCAAATAGTAACTTCGTAGCAGGAAACGGCCGAACATTTGGCCGATACTTCTTCGGAGTAGGCCCCCTGGAGTGGCGACCGCGTACCGGTTGACGTAGCGTTGGAAGGCCTCCTACAAGGTGGACCGACGACTTTGTTAAAGCTGCAGGAACCCGTTGGATGCGGGAAGCACAGAATCGGTCGAAGTAGAGGTGCTTGGGAGAGGCTTATGTCCAGCAGTGAACGTCTTTCGGCTGAAATGATTATGATGGAACCTTATATAGGTTCCATCATAAATCGATAGCTGATATTATTGCAAACGGAAAATATAATAGGACCAAACCCGTTTCCGAGATATTAATAAAGATATTGTGGCCGCCATTTTGAAAAAAATCGAAATGGCGGACAGGTAGGTATGCCACGGAACATCAAACCCCTTCTCATCCAAACCCGTTCAGCCATGTTTGCGCAAATCCGGAGCATTCAACCAGACAAACGGACAAAAATTCTTCGGTCGCTGTTTCACTGCACTGCATTGGAGTTTGCGAGATAATAGTGAATGCGCGGGCAAGGACCAACAGACTTAATGCTGATGAGAACATGTTGACACCTGTTGACCAGCCAAGTGTACCCAGTTATGGAAATATCAGCGCTCTATTTATACATGCCTGTGTATACGCATATGTACCTATTAGGGTTGCCAACCCTACTATACAGGGTTATTTGTAAAACACCAGCAACCTCATAAGAGGTCATTGTACTCATCATAAAGAACAACTTTTACTATGGGACCAAAACTGAACTGGACTGGTCTGGACGACTGGACTGGACGATTTCAGGTTTGGTCCTATAATAAAAGTTGTTCATAATGATGAGTACAATGACCTCTTAAGAGGTTGTTGGTGTTTTACAAATAACCCTGTATAATATAGTATCCTACTATTAAAAAAATATAGTAGGCGAAACTACTAGGTATATTTTCTTTTCAATACAAAATGGCCAGATGAGCGCAATGTGGCCAGTATTAATCCAATAAAAGCTGAATTAATGGTAACCTTAATTTATAGTGATAATGGCTGAGATAATAAAAAAAAAATTAAACATATTGTTACTATTTTTTTTTTTCGCCATCTACCTTATTTTTGCAGGCAATGGCTTCAAAAATACTATATTTGGTATAAAAATAGTTGGCAACCCTAGTACCCATATATGCCTCAAGATTTTAAGAATAATTAAATCTCTCTCTTATATAATAATTAAATTATACGGGACGTAATTAGTGCACATAACTAATGGTTTAGCAAAGCACTGCTAATCCGTAGCGTGACCTATTTATGTGGTAATTAATATTGGTTAGTCAATTATTTATGATTTTCTATCTATAATATGTATGTATTTACAAAAAAAAATGTATGTAAGTAGTTTATCAGCCATCTTGTTACCATAACACAAGCATTAGGTTGCTTAGCTTGGGACAAATGGTGCTGTGTGAAATGTCCAGGGATTTATTTATTTATATTTATTTTTTTGTTTTACGAGAGGCTTGTGGCTAAACAATTTATAATATAATAAAAATATGTATGTTTAGGTTATCTATGGGCCTGCGTCGCCTGAAATAAATAAATAAATACAAAAAATAAACAATAGCCGCACGGGTCGATCGATCAGATTAAACTACCCTTGCCACGGTTGTCCATGGATGGGTGACCATCTTTAATACCAAGACCCTTCCGTACCTCGGAAAGCATGTTAAGCCGTTGGTCCCGGTTGTCATTCGTTGATCTTTGACAGTCGTTACGGCCCGAAAGTCTGACAATCAGTCTTACGAAGGGTTATCGTATTACCCAGTAACTGGGTTGTGGAGCTCAGATAGGCAGTCGCTCCATGTAAAATACTGGTACTCAGCTGCATCTGGTTAGACTGGAAACCGCCCTATCTAACAATTTCTTCAGACGCCCATCGTGCTCGGTTTTGCTGGAGCCCCAGCAGATTACGTCATCGATGAACGAGTCGACTCCCTCCAGGTATTCCAGTATCTGTCGGATTTTGTGATGGAAAACTTCTGAAGCGCAATTGATTCGATACGGTAAACGCAAAAAGAAAGAAAGAAAGAAAATACATTTATTTGCGGCAAACATGACGCATAAACAAAAAGAACAAACACACAAAAAAAAATAAAAGTGGGGGGTCAACATGCGTCACATTCACGCAAAACGGCCATCGCTCAGCATAATGCAAAAATTGGTATCTACCTACCGAACGGCGCGGCGTCCCGAAGGTACAAAGGTCAGCACTGGCATCGTCGATTTCTACCATCCAAAACCCAGAACGAGCGTCAAACTTACTGAAATATTGCGCCTCCTGGAGCTTGGTTGCGAACTCCGTGAGCGTCGGCCGCGGGTCGAGGCATACGCGGATGGTGCCGTCCTTCTTGGCCGCCACTACGATACCGTTCACCCACTGTGTCGGGTGAGCCACCTTACGAATCACTCCCATTTCTCCATGCGTACCAATCTTGCGTTAACACGACTTGTCTAATTTGGTGTAAACATTGGTGGACCATTTTACGAATTTCCATACAAAACTGTCAAACAGGTGGCCTACAAAAGGCCACTTTGGCAAAATCATAATAGGATAACAATATGAATCATATTAAAAATCGTAAAATGGTCACAAACTGACAATTCATGATAATATGATCTGTGTGCAATTCATATCACGCAATTTACCTTTGACAGTTTTGTATGGAAATTCAAAAAATGGTCCACCAATATTTACACCAAATATAATTGATATGAAATGAATTGTATGTGATTAAACTATTATGTGTAACCATTTAACGAAAATTAGAGGAATCGCTAATGATCTGCTGGGAATTCAGGGAATGAATAGCTTTTAGAGGTATTGCTTAAAGTGGCCTTTTTAGGCCCCCTGCAACTCGTAAGTCAGAATCAGAATAACATTTACCTATTTGCCTACTTTGTGTATTACAAAATGTCTCTGAGGCTGGTAGGCCGTGCAGAGTTGAGTCAGCTAACTTATGTCCTAATGGATCTATGTTTGCTGTGTTCTGTTTATTCGCAATATGTGAGAGTATACAAACAAATTACCTACGTGTTTTATTTATGTTATGTGGTTACAGTCTGTTTCATTGCGGGTTATTATTTTACATTTTATTTTATTTTAAGGGGCGCGGAGCCTTTGTTTTTTCAGTAGGCCACCGCTTGTATCCTTTTTTATTAGGGTCGTACAATATATCGCCTATTCTGTGATTAACCCTGAGGGGCTTGAATTCGCCGTGCGCTTGATAGGCGTGTCCAGGGGATTCTAGAACTTCTATTTCTAATTTTGTTATTTTTTTCAATCGTAAAGTAAGTCGCGGCCTTTACCGCTGTGCCACCACTGCTTCATAGCATTAGGTTATAGCAATATAAAAATCAATAGAAAGAAAATAAAGAAAGAAAATACATTTTTTTTTGCGGCAAACATGACGCATAAAAAAGAACAAACACACAAAAAAATAACAATTTGGTGGTAAACATGCGTCACATTCACGCAAAACGGCCATCGCTCAGCATAATGCTAAGACCCTATACGAGACAGAGCCCCAGCGCTGGTTTTCGGCGGCAGCCGGCGTTGACGTGATAGAGAATAGGCTCAAATATGGTAATGGACTTGTAACTCTTGATATGCGCGTGGGCGTACTCCCTCTGCCGGCCATCCGGGAATCTAGGCGTTATGCATGTAGATAATAAATTTACCCATTGACGTACCCTATTTGTACTGGGTATTTGTGGTCTGGTAGGGTACAACGGTACTTTGCACTCGCAGCGTATGTAGTGAAGCTACTGATCGCTGATCTGTAATGTTAGTTGTGCATAGGTAAGATTTGAATAAATAAATAAATAATAAAATGAAACAACCAGATCTGGATAATAATATTTTATATTTACACCCACATTTTAAATATTTTTTGCTGGATTTTATGTCTATTAATCCAGCCATTTATGGACATAAAATCTATGATAAACAGAAACTTTCCAGTTTTCTAAAGGCGCTAATATTTTCAGGGTGGTCGATTTTCTTCATGCATTTCAAACAATTTAGCTTAAAGAAAATCATTCGTTTCTCAAAAAATAAATGAGCCGAAACGCTTTCATGTTTATCAATAGCTTGTTTTTAATTTACAGTATTTAAATGAAATGATATTTAATTTAAATTAATTAATATTAGGTAGTATAATAACGATTATACTTTACATATATATTTTTTACATTTTAAATTGACTGAGGCCTGGAAATACAATTATACATTTTTCAAAGATTTTAATAAGAATTATATTTTTGAGGCGAATATTTTTTTTAATACTAAAAAAATGGGTTACTTTTGTAAGATTTACAGCCCGTCGTATGCGAATGAGAATTTTATCTGAATAGTTTTAAGGTTTATATTCGAATGAAACTGCCGCTCACCTTGGCTTATTCGCTATGAAGATTAGCTGCCTAAAAATAAGGTTCATATTTGTATGGAACTCTAAGTCAACGTGTAATCTGTAAGTCTTGGCGAGTTTCAAACATTTGTGTTAAGAGAATCGAAAATTAAGAGATATTCGTACTCTAAGTCAACGTGTAATCTGTAAGTCTTGGCAAGTTTCAAACATTGATTTTGGAACATTTGATTACATTATTGAAATAACATATTTTATTAAAGTTTTAATTATTACAAATATTCTGTTTCAATCGAATAAACAATAATTTAAAATGTATTAATGTATCTTCAAACGGTGTTGCAGGGTAACGAATTAAGCTTATGCGTCGTACATGCGGTTTTCAACCATATCTTCTAAGGAATACGGGTGGTTTTCGTTGGATAGCATGTTGGAGATCCATTGTTCGGGTACCGGAATGTTTTCGACGACAAACATGGGAAGTTTTCCACGTTGTTGAGTATCCTTAACATCCTGGTTTGGCGACAAGAACTGTAAAATATTAACATATTATTAATTCTGCCTCTTTGGTGTAGCGGTCGCAAGCGCGACTGCTGAGCGTGGGGTCCTGGGTTCGATTCCCGGGACGGGAAAAGTGCTAAAATTTGATTTTTCCATCTGAAAGGGCTTTAAAAATCCGTGGCATACCTACTGTCACGCCATTTTGAAAATGGCGCCCACGCATATGGGACCTATATAAATCGATAGCTGACATCAATGCAAACAGAAAATATTCCCCCTTATTACAAAACAAGGTTTTTCTTTCGATCAGGTTTAAACCACTGACCCAGTTATTGAATTAAGAACCCAACTGATAGAGAAATGCAGTTCTTTATACAAAAATGACAGCTTAGTTCGGTGCTAAGTTGTCATTTTAGTATTAAGAACTTTGCCTACATCGAAATAAAGTTCGAAATACAAGTGAAAATTGTTTTTTTGTTACAGGTATCGTATATACTTATATAGGCATTTAGTAAAACGCTGTTATTTTTACATTACACACAGACACTTCAACTGTTAAAAAGGGTAATAAAATATGCAGTCAAAGTGACCCCTGCGCTGCCACCGGACGACGCCGTGGAAATGGCAAAGTTTTGGGTCAACAAGATATGAAATTCTCGAAGAAGAAGATAAGGCTCAACTTACCTACTGCCGTGAAATGGAATGGAAGCGACTTTTTTTTTGTACAAATCATAATGCACTTTATGTCAAAAGTGTAATGCACAAATTAGATGCATACACACATACGCACAGGTCGCGCATCTTCTGGAGAATTCTCGCGCATTCTCGGGAATTCCCGCAGTAGTAAGCTCGTATCTAGTTCGTCCGTTGGACCATTGACATAAAGTTAATTTTGCTATGTACGAAAACTCGATTCCACTGCGTTCCGCGGCGGTGTAAATTGAGCCTAATGGGTCCTGGGCCCTAATTCTGTATGGTAATCATTATTCCCCGCGTAACTACACCACGTGCAAACCACGTACGGTTGTCAAGCGTGGTATTTTGACAGTTCAGACCACGCAAACTTCGCGTTATTTCGCGCGGTGTCGTCCATTGTGCCATAGAGAATACGTTAGTCGCAGATGGCGTGATAAGTTAGGAATTGACGTGGTTTCAAAGCAAGGAATCATGAACACGTACGACGTACTCCACAAGGCCTTCATTCACTATGACCACCATAGAGAATTAGGGCCTTGTGGAGTACGTAGCCCTTTTTTTTGTGGGTGGGAAATCATCAAATGACCCCTCCCGCTCTGGGTGGAGCGGAAGGGAGTGTCAGACTCTTACTGACTAAAACCCACCCGTGTTCCTTCCTTAGCCCTTTCTGTTCCAGGGCAGCGGTAACCCTTTCGGACGATCCCGCCGCCCTGGCAGGCATCGGCAGTACGTAGCCCTAAAAAGATCTTACCTTGAGGGTTTCCGGTCCTCTCTTCTTTCTGAGGTAGTTGAAGCAGCAGGACCGGAAGTGTCGTGTTCCACACGCAGACGCACATTCGCTACCGCAGGAGTCACAGGAGAGACTGGCAGCCCACAGCGTGCTTCCTGCAAGAATACAAATACCATAACATCACGCCTGTAATACCCGAAGGGTTGGGCAGAGGTGTACCTAAAGTACACCCACATTTCGCCAGTTATGTCTAAGTCCCATGTAATAGGAGCGACTCCTTAAAATAAAGATTGGTCCTCGGGAGCTCTGGACAAAAAAGGTTGAGACTATGGAGGCCGTTGCCCAGCGATGGGACATTCACTGTCTCAAATTTTGACGTTTAAAACTGCCTTTTATGTGCCTATTTGAAATAAATGATTTGACTTTGATTTGACTTCATATTAAAAAATAAGGGCAAGTCTGTAGCGGTATCTACAACGCCACATGCGAACAACGCGTCATACTGACGTCACGCAAATCCTGCATCTCGGAAGCAGAGTTTACCGCGCAATTAGCATGGATACAATTTCCCAACATCAATCGTTGGGCAATTGCCCGCCAGACAACACCCGTCTGGTCGGAGGATCCTCCCTTTTCAATGGAGGATGAGTGAACTTTACACCCTGTTCCTCATACTTCCAAACTGGTGACCCCGAACATGAACGTCAGCGCAGCCTTCGTGCACCTACTTCAGCGTGACGTCATCATCACTCCCGCAAGCTTTAGCGGCGAGTCACCCAGCCAGCCAGCATCCACGGCTCAACGGGTATCCTGACCACCAGCATGCAGCGACCGCGCATACCGCCCGCGCGTTGTAGATACCGCTACACTCCCTTTTCTATAGAGGATGAGTGGACTTTACACCCCGTTCCTCATACCTACTTCTACAAGTCTATTGCCATAAACGGGGCACAGATCCAGACAATCTTATCCTGGCTGCTACTCGCAATTCTCGATGGAAAATCCCATTAACAGTTTGCCCTACCTGGAAATTGAACCCCGGATCAACCAAGATTACCAGACATAGGAATTGCGCTGCGACTTCTGGAGACGGCACAGCTGACTACATGTGTCTCTAAAAGTACGTCTGTGTTGAGTGACTGCCTACAAAGCCGTCAGTTTCTACAGGGTCAAATTAGATTAGCTAGCGAAACTCCGCAGACGTGATGGGTCGATATCTAATCATGATACAACAAGTTTTTTTTTTTTGTAGAACCACGTGTACTGTTGGCAGTTAAAAAAAATTGTTTTGTGTAAACTTTACAAACATGGACGATGGGTTTCGATATCTAAACACCATAAAACAAAAGAAATACTTCATACTTCTAATAACAAAACACCAAAAGTCGTTGACCCGAAAAAAAAACATCTTTTTTTTTACTTATTCTTTCTTGGATATTGATCGATACCCATCAAGTCTGCGGAGTTTCGCTAGCTAATTTAATTTGACCCTGCATACGACGATACATCTTCGTCTGTCTTGGTTTTTCCCAATTACGTTGGGATCAGCTTCCAGTCTAACCGGATGCAGCTGAATACCAGTATTTTACATGGGGCGACTGCCTGTCTGACCTCGGCAATCCAGTTACGTGGGTAAGCACGATGCCGATGCTGATGATAAGACTGGTTGTCAGACTTTAGGGCTTCTGACGACCCGTAACAGCTGTCAAAGATCTACGGATGACAGCCGGGACCAACGGAGGGTTTCAACATGTAATAATTGTACTCTTTGGGCAAGATTACTCGTAAGCACGTACTTTTAAAATTACTAAGAGCTGATTTTTCAACCAACCGATAATTTTTATTCTTTGAATAAAATTGAATTCTGACAGTTTTTATATTGAAGAACTGTCAAAAACTCAAAGTTATTCGTCCGATAAAATTACCTGGCGTTGGAAAAATCAAGCTCTAAGTAAAGTTAGCGTTTCAACGAACAGTAAACTTGCTTGTATTAGCTTATACGAATATGAACATTATTAAGTTATTGATGAAGTTGAAATCCGTATGAAACGCTAATTTTACTTAGCAAGACTTTGTGTTTGTTAAAAATTCCATATTGTGTCGCTTATTATAATAACATTGAATGCTTCAAAAATCGCACTATGACATTACTTTGATAAGTAAAGTAAGCGTCTCACACGAATGTGAACACTAATTGTTCAGCCTTAGGTTTAAAGAATCCTTATTTCTCATAACAACAAGATACAGTTCACCTTTAAGAGATTTAAATTTTAACATAAAAATAATCGTCGTATAATGACGATAATTTAAGCCTTAATGTTCATATTCGAATGAACACAAATGCTGTAGAACGGTTGTAAAGACTATCCGCATTAGAATAAGATTCATATTCGTACTGAACGCTTACTTTACTGAAGTGCGATCTGGCTATGAATACTACATGATATTTTCTTTAGCATAATGTTTGCATTACTAATTGGCTAACATAAATAGTCTACACATAGAACAGTCATTTATCTAACTAATCAACTAATGTAACTAATCAACTATACTCTGAGTGAATTCACACGGGCCGCATTTTGTAAAATTACTCTTAGTTTATAATAATATATAATTGTAAGCCTAATTGTAAGCTATTATAACTATAAATACACTATTGTTTTAGGTAAGCCTGCGATGAATTGATGATAGTGTATGGGTTTTTAAAATAAAATAAATAAATAAATCGATAATTTAGGTTTTGACGATCACACATACAAAAACGATGTTTTACACGAATTCGTCTTTAAATGGGATTCAAACTCAAACTCAAACTCAAACTCAGAGTTTGAGTTTGAGTTTGAGTTTTGAGTTGTTTGAATGGGATTGAAAATGTTTATATATGGACACCTGTCCGCCATTTCGATGATTGAAATAATCACTCTGAATTTTTAAAGTAATCCAGCATCTATGCAACAAGATACAAAATATGAATGTCGCGTGATCAACATCTCTGAAACGTAACACTTTACGGGGTTAGATACTATTATGGTTTCTGTTTGCATTGATGTCAGCTATCCATTTATATAGGTTTAAAGAGTGGCCGACATTTTGAAAAGCAAAACAAAATGGCGGGTAAGTGTGCCAGGGACCTTGAAAGCCCTTTTGATTTAGCTGTTTCTGTGTCATATCAATCATAATAAAATGAACAACGTATTAAACAAACTTAATTTAAACATAACATTCAATTTTTATTTGACACCCACTGTGCGCATTTATAAATTCCAACGACGGTATTATCATAGGTAAACTATGGTATTATCGTGGACGTCCACGTCATGGGATCGCGGTAACGTTATAATGTGCACGTATTTCCACACATTTAATGGATAGCAAAAAATATACCTACAGCAAAAAATGACAATACAAAAATGACAGCTATGTGAACAGAACCCAGCAATGCATAAATATGTAAGCTGTCACGCCCTTTATGCCTGGAGGCTTTTATTTGGGTTGTAAGTTTTTATTTATATTTTAATTTTAATTAATTATTTTTTAGCTTGGGTAGGTACGTATAGTTTTTATTATATTTTTTAGTATATTGGCGTGGCTAGCTGACATAAATGGTAAATAATTTAATTTTATATTCTGTGTCTTGTAATCTTAATTACTTAACATAGATACTGTACACAATCAAGTATTTTCTAACTGAACAGACAGCTGTGCTGCTGGGGAGTTTGTTGCGCCACTTCTTCCCAGCGATAGCACTAGGAAGTGGGGAAGGGCGAGCGTTTTTGGGGGACTGTCTCATGTAATTTTGACGTTCGAAAAGTGTTGATTCTCAGCCTAAGTAAGTTGAAAAAATGACTTTTGATTTTAATTTTGTATGAATATAAAATATGAATGGAAAAGAAAATGAATTTATTGGCCCACACACCGGAATATCACAAACTATACTTGACACATTATGATTATCAGCCTAGACTATTTTCAACTATGTTGGGGTCAGCTTCCAGTCTAACCGGATGCAGCTGAATACCAGAATTTTACAAGGAGCGACTGTCTATCTGACCTCCACAACCCAGTTACTGGGTAACACGATACCCCTTGGTAAGACTGGTTGTCAGACTTTCGGGCTTCTGACTAGCCGTAACGTCGCCGCGCGGAATGCAGGACGAAATGCGCTCGCGCCGATTGTTTCAACTAACTTGGAGATGTATTGGCGTAGCCAGGGGTTTTGTCAAAGGGGGCAGCCGTCCTGGTAATCAATTAATGAGAGCACAGCTTTACAAACCTTGCATCTTGGTCAAAATGTACAATCTATATGGGTTCCATGTTTTCCTTTTGAGGTACGGAACCCTAATAAAAATCGATTAAACAGTAAAAGTACTTCAATACTAGAAGTTTCTAGACCGATCATTGCCCACCCTTGCCCCTAGCTACGCAGATGTGGAGGTGTTTAAACTGTCCCGAATAGTCGCATGACATCCTACATCAGACTGCATTACAGCGACGCGCGCAGTCGCGTCCCGCATCCCGCGTGGGATGAGCCTGAGTCGCCAGAGCTTCATACTTTACCCCATCTAAATGTTTGACCCTCTGTTCTAATAGAAAGCAATCGTCGCAATCATTTGTCGCTCATTCGTTCGGAAAACCAGAAGGCGCCCTTTGTCGCCGCGACCACGTATTTGGGTTCGCCGAACAAAATGAATGCAAAGCTCGCGTGTCTGCGCGATCGCTTTGGGTAGGACGCGGCCTTAGGGTTTGTCGAACAAAGGACTTTGAAGATCCCTGGCATACCTGTCCGCCTCTGTTTTGTGTCCAGGGATATTATTATTATTAAGACCAAGTCCCGTAAAGTATCACGTTTCCAAGATATTAATATGAAATCAATATCAGTAATCGGTCTGCATTGATGTCCGCTATCGTATAGGTTTCAAGTGTGGCCGCAATTTTGAAGAAAAAATACGGGTTGCACTCCGGGAGTGCCGGCAGAAGTGAAAACTTGAATAGAATAGAATAGAATATTTGAATATTAACGTTGTGCATTTTTGTTATTTTGGAATGCGGTCTACTCTCCCTCCGTCTTACGAATTTTCGATCAGGTCACGACGTGTCCTGACGCGAGCTCCCTCTTACGAATTTTCGATCAGTTCACGTGTGTGAGTTTAACATTTTTTACCCATCACAACAAAAGTGCACAACGCCGCTAAAGAAGTTTTCACTTCAAAAAACAAAATGACGCGACAGTAGGTAGGTATGCCAGGGTTCATATAAAATTCTACAATGCCCCTTACGCACCGATTGCTTATGCTGGGAAGTGGGAACACTTTGGTTGAACGTAACATGAAATGTAAGCTCGATTCAAACTTTATGGCGGCTCGGAACATGAGGCCAGTCGCTGCGCAGTAACAAATTCACGTTTCAGCGGGGGTGAGGGGTGGGGTACTGCGCAACGAGTAGCGCACTGCAGAGCCGTCGTAAACTTTGACGCGAACTATAACACACGTTGAAAGAAATTCGCCTAGTTGTTACGTGTCACCAATCAGCACCCTAATTGTATAACAAACTATCAATGAAGGATGAATCATTATGAAGGATGTTGCTAATCCATTGCTTCATATGTTCGAAATATTGTCTGCTCAACAACGTAAATAACGCAATGAATGTTGTTGAACTGTCAAAATGACACCCATTGTTGCTGTTAGTGTGTTCCGCAACTACCCCGCTGTATCCGGCTGCATATGGGGTGAAATCTTATACAAACTTATGGCACCCTAAACAAACATTCCAGCCGATCGATTCTGTAAAAATCTCACCGTGAAAAGTTAGGTTATGTGAGCTTAGAAGAGTGAGCTGTCAATAATGTGAATCCCTAGCATTACCCAAGTAACACATTTGGTGACAAATAGCTTGCATATAGTATTTTTTTGGAAACTTTAGTAATAAAATCCACCGTGATTAAGTTCTATAAAGGTGGTTAGAACCTATAAGCAACCTGTATGTTACCAAAGGGAGAAAAATTGCAGCTTATTTATAGATGCAAAAGCGATGCAGAAGAGTTCGAATTGTTATCCTGAGTGGCACTTGGAACTCACGGTGCAAATTGCGCGCCGTGAATGAATGATTGCACGAAAAAGCGATACAGCTCATTCGTTTAGTGACAAATGAGATCTTAACAAGTTCTTATTTTCGGTGGAGATAAACAAAAAGACGGTTGTTTGTGCTTTGTGTTGTGACAGCAAATTTATTTGGATTATTGCATCTATTTGGTGAGTATTAAAAAAATATGTGTGTAACATGGGATAACCATCATGGAGCCCATGCAAATGGTTTTTTATCGTGAAACCATGGTATATTTACTGAGTAAATTTTGATGCGCCTTAGATCTAATCAAGAATTATCAAAAAATATGCACTGATCAAATAAATTAGATAATACTTTATAAAAATATGGTTGATAAAAACCTAACATTAAGGTTTTACAAAAAGTATAATGTCAAACTACATCAAAAACAGTTATCAAAACTCATTTTATTGTATGTTATTGTAATAAAATACCATTCAACAAGGTACTTTTCAAGAACTCCATTTTTAAACATGGCGATTTAAAATAGACCTTGCAGTTCATATTTCCACTCATTTGTTGCCTTATTGGAGCTCCTAGGTCCTAAATTCACTCATTAGTACCTAGTAGTGATTATTTTCACTTTACAGGTCTCGTTGTCTTTGCGTTGAATTGGGGATCCTCAAGACGGGTACAAAATCCATTTATGAAGGTAAATAAAGTAAAATTTATTTAAATTGTAAATGTTGGCTGGAATATAATCCTAGACTTCTTAATTCGATGCCCGATTTCCTACTGATAGTTTCCAATTGGTAATTTTTCATTAGCAGTTCTTCTTTACAATATAATATAGTACCTACCTACACTAGTAGGTTTGAACTAACTTGCAATAGGTAATTTTTATCAATGTGTAGAACTAGGCATATAATCAAAATATTTGTGTAAAAGGTAATAGTGTTAATTAGTATTTATTTGACTAAATGAAGTACTTAATATAAAGGGTGTAACGGAAAGGAGGTATCAAGCTTTAATAGGCCACATTTGGCACACAATAAGGGTTGGATCACATTTGACCGCACGGAATCGCACTTTCCTATGTTGCTATCCTATTCTGTTGCTCGGAACCATCATTTTCGAGATGAGAAAGAGAGCTGGTATGCGGCAGGTTCATAGGTTTGCCGTTTTATTAGGTACTTACTTCTTCTTAAATAGCCGTAACATTCAGTGTGTGATGAGGCCTCCCCAATCGGGGGCAAATGCCATACTCGCCACGCTTGGCAGGCGGGTTGGCGGGCGCAATGTAAAGTGTAACATTAACATCACAGAGAACGCTCTGCCTATTCCTTGGTTTTCCCTTAGTCGCTTTTTACGACACCTACGGGAAGAGATGGGGTGCTAGTATTCTAAGCCAGCACACGGCATATTGACTTACTTAATTTTAATTTATAATGCTGCATAAAAATATGTACTTTACAGTAATATTATTATTTTTTTCAGAATGCCGTTTTTGATAGTTGAAACGATTGAAAACGGTTCCAAAAAACTATCAATTTGTCCGAAAGGATGGGTGGATAACGGAATTTTAAGTTGGCCTACTAAGAAGACTTCTAAAAAATGTAAATTTAAGTGTAAAACAATTACTTAACTCAAATTGTGATGCTGCAATAATCCTCACGTAAACTTATAATTATGAGACTATTCCCAGTGTTTTTAGTTGTGTGATTGAAAATAAAATCCGTGTATGACATGAATTTGAATGTGTTTTATTTTAAATCTTAAATTATTATTATTTCATTATTCACATTATCATTATCAGCCAAATTTCCATCACTTATTTCAGTTGAATTTCCATCAGTAATTTCAGTAGAACTTTCACTAGGATCATGACTGCAAAAAAAAATGTTTATAGAATAAATCTGACAAATAGGTACCTACCTACAACTTGAAAATCGAAATACAAGAGACGTCTAGAAGGGTAACTCATGAATGTAAACTGATCTTGCCTTGCCTACCAATCTGTAATTTACACCCAGCATAACGTATGTAGATTAAAAAATTACAAAGTGAACTAAGTGATTTGATAACTGTTAGGTATATAAACTAGTCCAATTACCTAAAATGTAGGTCTACTTAAATACAAATCATACTCTTTTTAAATTTATTAATATGTACGGAACCTGCGTTATTGATAGTAAAATTCTCAAGACACAATTGCTCAAAACAGAAAATTATTATTATTACAATCTGCTTGCTGTACCTTTTATTATGCTTTAAATTGATAATTACTTACCTTTCAACAATTGGAGTGCCGCACTGAATCGTAATAAAAAATAAGTTCTACATTTCTATCTTTTAGAACTGTTAGATCTTAAGTGGTTCTAAATGAGTGAAAATTGTTGCATAAGGTTTTCAAGAACCATCTTTTGGAATCGGTCTACGCGTTACAGTGGCATATTAGAGTATATTAGACCTTACAAAGGCAATTACACTAGGTTCCAAATGAGCTGCAATAATAACTCTTGAGCCACTACAGGTGATAAATAACTTATATATACTACTTATTTAGTAGTAAAGGTGCCAAATAAAGAAAAATTACCACCTATTAGGGCACGGTTCTTCAGGGGAGATTTTAAGATGTCATATGCTTCTTTGAGTTCTAAAAGAGTAAAAATTGAAACCTGTATGCGTCTATAAGTAATAAATTCGGCTTAATGCCACCATAAGTGATAAAGCAGGAACAAAAAACACTCAAAAGCAAGTGTTAGTGATAAGAGCTACTCATATGCAAATTCGAGTGCTGTTTGCATCTATAAGTAATACCGTACACTCTTACATCACTTATATGCTACCTACAGTTGCAAAATAAGTTCCAAAATTCACTAACGTGCTACTTGGGTAGTTGGAATGACAGCTCACTCCACACTCACTTCACCTAAGTTTACACGGTGAGATGGTTACAGAATCGCACTGCAGATCTAATGACTAACATACATATAAAGTACACTTATTAAAATTAGCTACTAACACCTATATGTCGCCCTTTGGCCTCGTCCAGGGTAGGATTACACGGATGCTAAGGTGGGCGTGAAATATCAAGCAAATGAAACCGCGAATTATATCCATAGTTTAGTGTTGGACTCGCACACGAAGGGTTCCGTACCTCCTTACAATATTTAACGCAACATATACAGGTTGACAGGGACATCGACGCGCAAACTGTACTCGTAACCATGGATTCAGCACATGAGTTTAGACCCCATAGCGTCGAAATTTTTCGTCGGTTACTAAAAAATAAATATTGGTGTTCCATACGTTTTGACCGCGTAGGTATTGCACTTTTCTATGAAACAGAAGATTTTTTTTTTTGATAACCGACTACAAATTTCGACGCTATGGGGCTAAACTCATGTGCTGAATTCATGGTTACAGTTTGCGCGTCGATGTCCCTGCCACCCTGTATATAAAAAACACGTTTCGAGTATTGTATTATTATTTCTTGTTATAGCGGAAATAGAAACACACTATGAAAATTTCAACTGTCAACGCATTACGGTTTATGAGATAGAGCCTGTTGACAGACAGACGGACAGCGGAGCCTTAGTTAAAGGGTTCCAATGCACCCTTTGGGTACGGAACCCTAAAAAAGAAAGCCTATTTAAAGAATTTCTCTCTTGTCCGCTCTTTAACACAATATGTCATCCGACATTGGTGCTACTGAGCTCAAGGATCAGTTGGTTCATGTATACCTAGGTTGAAGAGCTGGGGTGAGCTGAGCCCCCCTGCATCGGCCCACACTCCAACCGATACACTACATTCTATACCAGCCGGTCGATTCTGTAAAAATCTCACGGTGATAACTCAAGTGAAGTGAGCTTGATGTGAGTTGTCAGTAGTGTCAATCCCTAGCATTATTTGGAATGACAGCGCACTCCACGCTCACTTCACCTAAGTTTTCACGGTGAGATGGTTACAGAATCGCACAGCAGGTACCCTATACTGCCCGCTACAACAGCTCGCTCTGCACTGTGACCAGCTAATCGCCTCCGCCTGCGTGCCCGCTACCGCCCTCGTCCGTCACCCCGCGTTCACTCTGGACGAGGCCTTAGCCCAAGTTCGCACAGACGTAAAACCATCGCGGTGGGATTTTATTGCGCTGGGTTTTCAACCCTCGGCGTTGATCCGAGCATTGAGAATCCTACAAAGCGAATAACAGCATATCAAAAAAACACACTGTTGTATTTTCAACTCTCGACACTAAGCAGTGCATTGAAAATCCAGTGCGCAAAAAATATCACCCGTGCCAACCTGGGCTTACACCTATATTACACTGAGACACCATGCTCGCGGAACCATGGTTTCGTGGTCAGCAAAATGTATGGGGTTAGATACCCACCAAGTATAGTCTGTACCAAACGTATCTCATGAAGTGTAAACAAACCTTGTTCAGCATAGCTATTCACAATTTTATTATCCGACAGGCTATGGTATCGAAAATGACACATTTCGATAACCTAATTTGCCTTACGGTACAACAAACAGCTGTCGGAAGAAAAGCGGTCGTCTCTATTTGATTTAAATTGACAAAATTTTCGGGTATTGGGCTTGTGAACAGCGTTTAGACGACTCCCTACGAATCCTACGATGACATCTATTGATGTTCGATTCGGTACGGAAACGTATCGAGTGGTTGTGAATAGCTATGCTGGTTAAATTCTTACGCAATCACTCTCATAACCGAATTAGTAACACATTCATCTATATTTAGAAGGTTTCAACATTATATCTCACCCCTTTCTCCTACAATTATTGTTTGTATAAAATTATCAAATTGTAGGAAATTGAAAAATCATCGACGAAAATTGAATTCATAAAATTAACCTCAACTTGTTAAATGAAAAACATCTCCAAGATGATTTTAAATTACAATTTCGTGTTTGAGTACTATTTAAGTGATCAAATTAAAGCACTCAATTTGTAATTGGCACTACAAAATGGCCGTCGTTTTCTGATCCATTTGTTTACTTTTTTAGCAGATAGTTTTGGAACAGGCTATAGGTATACATTTGGTTGGCAACGCAACCATGGTTGCGCAACCATGGTGCTCCAGTATAATTTAATGCTCTACGCATCTTACTTTTGACTAACCTGAAGAAAAATCAGCTGATGCGGTAGCTTCCTTTTTGTGTCGTTTAGAATCTGCCTGCGACCATGTCGCTGGCAAATTAAAGTCACATTAGTTCCATAGATAAATGATTTTATTTCTGTTTGTACAAACACTTTTAGAACGAAAGAAAACACATTTATTTAGCACAGACTAAAGAACACACAATACACCAGACACATACATCAGCGGGACAATTCTCGTAATTTTAAGAACGTTTACAGTCAGAGGGGTAATTCTCGTAGTTTTAAGAACGTTCACAGTCTGATTTTTCAATCTGTCAAAAATACGTCTAATTTCCCTACATTTTGACAAGTTTTTGACATTTGTTTGTCGCCGAGATGAGACTGCGACTAGATTTTGAACGTTTGAAATTACGAGAATTAGCCTTCAGATAAAAAACAAACAAAAACTGTAAGGTCCGATGCACGATGTAGGTAAGAAATTAGCAGGAAAGTGTGCCTCACGGCTGCGCCAAAAAGGCCCAGCTCAGCAAAAATGCCAGACAACTAGTACCTGACGCTGGTTTTCAACTGGGCCTGATGTGTGAGGTGACGGATTTAAATCAGTTTTATTAGATGAATATTAATGAAACATCAATCATCCCATGTAATTGGGGAGAGCCTAATGCCATCATCTGAACACAAATCAAGATTCCGGGCTGTTACTGAGAAATATTTCTTAAAGGGACAGTACGAGTACATTGCATTCATACATACATAATCTAATCACCCTATAATGTTCCCACTGCTGGGACACAGTTTGTACCTATCGATGAGAGGGAGTGGGCTATAATCTACCACGCGGACCCAGTGCGAGTTGGTAAATGTCACATGTCTTCGAAGTTTTTGGTTCACGATGTTTTTAACCGACTTCTAATAAAAGGAGGAGGTTCTCAATTCGGATGTTTGTATTTTTTTTTATGTTTGTTCGCGCATAACTACGTCGCTTGCCAACCAATTTGAAAAATTATAAATAAATTAAGGCAAAAAAAAAATAATAAAAAAAAAATTAAAAAAAAAAAAAAAAATTTTAGGCATTAAGTCCGCCTTTGTACCTTTTTTGTGCGAAAAGTTTAAATAAATAAATAAATATTTTTCGTTGGAAAGCGTATAGGTACTTCCCAAATGGTCCCATAAAAAAATTATCAAAATTGGACAAGCGGTTTTTTAAAAATCAAAAAAAAAAAACAGAGGAGTGAAAAATAAAAACTTTTTTACAAAAAAAAAAACAACCGTCTTCCATAAAAACACTACAAAGTGAAAAATAACTTTAATTTTGGAAGTCGGTAGCGAAAAACGACGTTTTTTCCTTCACCGTTTTGAGAGCAGTGATGATGAATTTAAACCAAGTAAACCGCTTGCCTAGGTTCGAACCCACGACCTACAACTCGTCTTTAACCTTCGATGCAGCTGTTATTATTTAGCTACGAGATCTTCCTGTATCTCTTGATATATTTGTGATCATAGATTCATGATAGTGTAATTTTGCCCTAAGACTGAAATTATAAGAAATACAGGTTTTACCAATGTAATTTGTGTGTGGTTTATGAACAGTCCACATATCGCCTGAATAAGGCATGCAATGATAATTAGTCTAAACTAATTTAATAAAGAGAAAAGGTATGAATTTTTGTACGTTTTTTGTTGTTACGCTTTCACGCTAAAACAGCTAAACTTTGGATGAAAGGCACATAATTTTTAGAGACTTATGCGGGTGACACCCTGGGGCGCAGGTTTTAAATATAACAAAAACAATTGAAAACTTACCAAAAAGCAGTAGGGAAACGACGGCCGTAATCTTCAACATTTTTTTACAAGTTTACTTTATTTTCTTGATACTAGATGGCGCTGTCACCAAAGCGGAAGCCTGAATGCCGTAGTTCCCATGCCACCCCTATTTATATCGGTTGAAGTTTACCGAAGTACTTAAAATGCGTTGCGCGTGTTGCGTGATAAAAATACAAGATTTCTTCTGTTCATTTATTTTTTAGTGTTTGATTAGTAATTCATTATTTTAGGCGGACGAAATGTTACCTTAGTGATTAATAATAAAATATATATTTGCATAAAGAGATGGTAAAAGCACAATTTAGAATAAAACATGTTTTGCTAATATAATAATAAGCATGCCAACACCTCAGGAGGCTCTCATTGCGCGGCTGGGTCAAGGGCTTGATTCAGAAAGCAGTATCTACTCCTGGACACGGCACGCATAGTGAGGAGGTTCCTTTCTCTAGACCCACCCACAGCTTGGTCCCTGTTCATGATGCCGATGGGCCAGTATTTTTATATTGACGGCACGGTTGGCGCAGTGGTTAAGCGATTGACTGCTGCGCTGCGTGTCGCGGGTTCGATTCCCGCACGGAACAAATATTTGTATGACCTACAATTAGTTGTTCCGGGTCTGGCTGTTTGTGTATGTGAGTTTGTGTCTGTAAACGCACCCACGACACAGGAGAAATTCCTAGCGTGGGGCAACGTTTTAAAAAAAAAAAAAAAATTTTTTTCAATTTCTTCTAAAAATATTTAAAAATGTAAATACTGTGCAACTTTAATATAACGTAGGTACCTCAATATAACGACTTCCTCGATTTAACGAATTCTTCGTAATCCCCTTGAATTGTCCATAAGAGTCAATGTAAAATATACCTTTACATTGCGAAGATTTTTTGCGAACAACCATAAAACGAATTTTCAACTATCAAAAAAAAGGATAAAATCTCTAATTAACGAATTTTGTCAACCAAAACCTCTTTAGTATGTGATTCAGTCGCGACAGGTTTCGACACGTTTTTAGACAAACCTAACCTCAATATACCTACCTACCTGTCAAACCTCAGTTTAACGAATTACTTGTTATAACGAATATTTACATTTTAGCGTGGCAGCAGTATAAGCTAGTACCTATTTTTGAGATCATTTGGTAACTTATTATACAGAGTGGCGATTAGGATATCACATTCAATAGTACAGCGGTCATTACAAGTTGTTAAAAGTCTGTTAAAATAATTTTAAATTTTACTAAAAATAGAAAAAAAAACAAATAAAATAATTAACGTAAAAATATCCTTGATAATAAGTCCCTAGACACGCGTGAGGCAATGGTATCAAGAATTCAACACAAACTTTATGTTATTGTTGCTAAATAAACACAAATTAAGTTTAATGTTGTTAAATACTGAAATGCAAAAAAAGGTCCCACGACTAAAATGTTAATTGTTATTACTTAATTTTTTTAATTGTGTATGTTTAATATACCTACATACGTTATGTAGAATACGTGGTTTCAATTCATGTGATAACCTAATCGCCACACTGAATAAGTAAACGTATACACATTGCAAGGCACCTCTAATTTATATTTAGTTAGCCTTGCAATTTCACTTAGTACGAGCCTGCAGTGCGATTCTGTAACCATCTCACCGAGAAAACCTAGGCCCCTCGCCCACGGCGACTTTTTGTATGCGATAGCATCGCTACTAACGCGCGTTAGTCGCGTTTGCAACGCGCTACAAAAGCGATGCCATCGCGCTACAGCTTCGCGACTGTATCGTTGGAAACGCGCGACCGTGTCGGACGATATCGGGGAGAGAACGGAGGGAGGGTGGCGCGTGAGTGGAGAACCGAGCATCAGTGCAACTCGCATCGCGACAGTATCGCGTTTGCATCACGACTGAGAATCGTGGTGTGGGCGAGCGTGAACAGCTAGCGACCGCATCGCGACTGTATCGATGCGAACGCGCGACAACATCGCTACAAAAAGTCGCCGTGGGCGAGGGGCCTTAATGGCATAAGTTTTTAGTAAAGATATCAGCTCTTTTCCAGTCTTCTCGTGGCCGAGCAAAAACAAGTGATTGGGAATCCACGCGCGACCCTGTTTACCATCTTTAAAGGAAAACTTTAAATTAATTTTGCACTTTGTAAATTGAAAAGGTTTATTTACTCCGGATTAATAAAGTTGTTTCATTTTTAGAATATTTAAGGTGATTTTAGAACAGCCGCGTTATTACGTAAAACACTAACAATTTCACAAATAACAAAGTCTTTCATTTCGACAATTCGACAACATTAATTGCGTTATTCACCCGATCGATTTTGTAAAAATCTCACCGTGAAAAGTTAGGTGAAGTGAGTGAGAGCTGTCAATAGTGTCAATCCCAAGCATTAGTTGTAAATGACTGCTCACTCCACGCTCACTTCACCTAAGTTTTTACGGTGAGATTTTTACAGAATCGATCGGCTGTCAATAGTGTCAATCCCTAGCATTAGTTGGAATGACAGCTCACTTCACCTAAGTTTTCACGGTGAGATGGTTACAGAATCGCACTGCAGGACAGTAGTCACTCTTTTCTAAAACAATTTCATGTATGTAAGTAAAATGTGTATGTAGGTAAAAAAATTGGTCAGATACGTACCTGTTGGAAAACGTACCCGAATGCCTGTAGATGCCCGTTACAACTTGAGCGATTTGATTATTTGAATACATTATATAGTGCTGTTTTTCCATCGCCGGATAACTTTTTTCGATTCGAGGAATAAAATTTACGTTTGACAGTTTTTGTATGAAAGAACTGTCAAAAATACAAAATTATTCCTCCGATAAAATTATCTGGCGTTGAAAAAACCAGCCCTCCCTGGTGGCCCAGTGGTAACAGTCGCGACTTACGAGTGTAGTTCCGAGGTTCGAACCCAGACAATCGCTTTACTTTGTGTAAATTGTTCATCACCACTGCTCCCAAAACGGTGAACGGAAACATCGTGACGAAACCGGCATGTCCTAGAACCATAATTCGAAGACATGTGACATCTACCAACCCGCACTGGACCCGCGTTTTGGACCCACTCCCTCGCACAGCCCTGTGTCCCAGCAGTGGAAATATTATTGGCTGATTATGATTACTGACAGCGGTAAAGTGCCAAAAATGTATCAATCTAATTGTTATCGATTTTGTCATAATTCTGTGTTTCACTATTTCCAATTTTAATTTTATTTAATTTAATATTTGCGCTTAGTACTTAGTAAGTTAGCTAATTTTCTGAATTTATTGTTTTGTGCATGTGCTGTTTACCTATAAGTAATTGTTGCGCTGTAATTTAATTTTAAGAATGAATTGTGTTGCTGTATCCAGTGTGAACAATTGTTGGTAGACCTAATAAAAATAAATAAAATAAAAATCTTGAGGAAACTTGGACGTAATGAAGTAGTAAGGTAACTATGTAGAATAGTAGAAGTCTGAATACGCCTTAAGCAGCCTTCTCTGTATGAGAAGAGACCTTTGTCCAGCTGTGGGACAGTAACAGACTGGTATAATTTTGTCGACTTGGAGTTTCTTGCCCGTTCTTCTCCATATGAACCTACAAACAAACATCAGACGCGGGTACTAACTTTTGAAATCGATATTCCGAAGCTAAAAATCATGGAACACAATATAACATCGGATATCTTTGAAGAATAAAGAGGGAATGGCTGTAACCACAGATAATCCTGCAACTTGTGTGTGGGATGCGATCTATTTGCATACTATAAAGTGTTTCGCGGGTAGGCAGAAAACATCCCACATAATTATGTACCTTCTCCCCCTTATTACAAAACAGTTTTTCTTTCGATCAGGTTTAAACCACTGACTCAGTTATTGAATTAAGAACCCAACTGATAGAGAAATGCCGTTCTTTATACAAAAATGACAGCTTAGTTCGGTGCTAAGTTGTCATTTTAGTATTGAGAACTTTTCCTAAATCGAAATAAAGTTCGAAATACAAGTACTGGCTCAATAGTTTAGGCTAGAACTAAAGTTAGGTTTCGTTTTGTAATAAGACAGTCTGAGTTTATCTTGGACATTACCAGAGGTCGAAATTTTATTTATAATATGTACTTGCATCGAAATGTTGATATTAATATGGATCTTCCCGGGATTTCTAATAGACATTCCCGTGTACAATACAGTAAGGCCAAATCAAAGTCGGTTAATGCGTGCCGAAATAGTCGTATTAAGTAGAGTCCAGAATCCAATAAACAAGCCAGGGTCAAACAGGATTCACCACACAAAACACAACAGGAAACAATCGAGCGCATTCTACGAACCGAGGTAAGTGAATGAGCTGTCTGAATGAGTTAACCGATTTATTGCTAATAGAAAGTTTGAATGCGATAAAAAGAAACAAAATCTAGTACATTTCGTTAAGCGGGGAGTGCTCCGCATTTCCGCTACTGTTTTCTTTTGTTCTCACAAGCTATGTTGTGCGAACTACAAATGTGGCAACATCGCGCGAGTGCGCATTGGAATTTCGCAACTTCGGACATCCGATGTCGTTGATATAAATTTGGCAACGTCGCGCGTGCAGTGGTTTGAATTGTGTAAAAGTAATTAACTTTTTTAATTAATAAATCACGGGATTTTTCTGCTCTTTAAAATTAATCACGGGATTTCAGACATATCGACTTTATTCTTTCGCTGTATGAAATTAGTGTAAGTAAATAAATAACTCTGCCTAATTCCGACCTCTGTACATTACTCACAGTGACTGAGCAGTGGTGGTCATGTGGAAACGGCGGCGACTTACGAGTTGTAGTTCAAAGGTTCGAACACAAACAGGCGCTTTACTTTGTGTAAATTATTTCATCACCACTGCTCTCAAAACGGTGAAGGAAAACATCGTGAGGCAACCGGCATGTCCTAGAACCAAAAATTCGAAGACATGTGACATCTACCAACCCGCACTGGGCGCGCGTGGTGGATTAAAGACCACTTCGTCAACAGAGAGGAGGCCTGTGTCCCAGCAATGGGAACTGTGGGTGTGTGGGACAATAATGTGCATGACAATGAGTGTGCTGGGTCAATAAGAATCAGTAAATAACGTACAACTTGAGTCTGTTTATATGTAGACTCTGCGTAAATAAAAATCCGTAAATGTGTGAAATTGTTGTTTGTATAGAGTCCCTAACCCTATATATGTATCGAAGCTGTGATTGGGCGTTTGCCCAGCAGTGGGACATTAATAGACTGGTATAATTTTTTCATTGATTTCATTCAATAGTGCTTTAAAATATTTCTGCATTATTTTCGTCGCACATTCGTAGCATCAGCTACGCAAAATCTCGTAGCAACAGCTACACAATAACTCGGCAACAGAGCCTGCACAATTATACGCGTCTTTACTAAATGTACCTTGTGGGGACGCCAGTGACGTCACGGACCTGGCCGACTTTGGGTATAATTACGAGATCACATTTTCAAGTGAGTACCGCTAAGTGTACCTTGCAAAACACCGCTACTCGGGTATATTTAGTAGCACCAGTTTAAAATGAATCATTACTAAATATACCCTATTTCAATAAAATAACTTGATTGAAAAATTGCGGGATTGGTGCATAGTGCGAGTTTTCAGGGCGGAGTTGTGTAGACGTAATCGACGGACATGAATGAGATGACGGGGGCTCGTTCGCTCGCTTTGCCCTCTCACTTGAGCCCCCGTCATCCCCTTCGAACCTAACCTGTCCGAGTCGGGATGCCCCAAGGCCCAAGTCCCGAGTCCCTTTGACCGAAACTTACGAGCACAAAGCGGTCCAGCACGGCTATCGATGTGTGGTAATATACAGTATATTTAGTAGTACATAATCACGCAACGCTAGGTCCTAAATATAACCGATTATGATACTCCAACTCGGGTATATTTAGTAGTTAGAAATTTCGAAAACCTCATGCTAACTATACCCGACCAAAACTCTACGGGGAGTTTCCACAAGGCACATTTAGTACAGACGCACGCAATACGTCGTAGAATTGTCCGTAGCAACAGCTACGCAATACCTCGTACTACGTTTGTAGCACCAGCTACGCTATACCGTAGCAGCAGCTACGAAAATCCTTGTAGCGGCTCGTAGCAAAGGCTACGCAAAATAACACATGCAAAGTTTGGTTTAATATTTTTACTAGACTTCAAAAAAGGAGGTTTTAAGTATTTTTTTCTATCAATTATTTTAACATATGTACAGTTTGGTTATAGTTGTAATTGCAATCATTCCATTATGTTAGAATAGTTTTTTTTTTCAATTATTTAATTGATCTTTTATTCAGGGTTATATTACTAACATCGTAAACAACTTCTGTTCTATAACTTTTATTAATTCATCAGACTTTCATACAAAAATAAATATTTCAATTCGACCAATTGAAATATTCGATTTTCTGTTACGAACTCTACGCGAAGTTAACGAAAAGGCTAGTCAGGTAAACAAGAGCCGTGTCTAGTATAAAATTCAGCGGAGTTATATAGAACAACGAAATCTTAAAGGTTTGATTTTAGTCAATGTATTATGTTTTGTAAAAAGTCATACCTAGAATAAAATTTGATGGCATGACAGTAGGTGTGCCACGGGCCTAGAAAGCCCTGTGACTAAATTAAATTAAATATCATTTATTTCAGGCAATTGTTAAGCCATACCATGCAGACACATACTCTTAAATACCATAGCCATTAACATAATAATAATAACACAGACAGAAAGCCGAGAAAGATAAACAAATCAAGTATCTTGACTTGGCTCGCGAGGTTGTCGACATGTGGGATGTGGACTCAGCGATCATTGTGCCGATAGTCGTGACAGTCAATGGTTTAATAGCCAATAGCCTCGACCAACACCTGAGGAGGCTCTCGTTGGGCAGCTGGATCAAAGGCTTAATTCAGAAAGCGGTACTTCTGGACACGGCTCGCATCGTCAGGAGGTTCCTCTCTCTGGAGCCCTGACCGCCGGTAGCTTGGACCCTGTTCCCGATACCGGTGGGCTACTATTTTATTATATTATTAAATGTTTTTATACTTTTTATATTCTAATATTTAAAAATATAACTAATATGTGTTTACATGTAAATAAAGGAAATAACACAGACAGAATATTAAAATACAACAACTAAAAATATATATTAAGTCATTTGCCTCCCTTGCAAGCAGTGGCGTGCATTGCATAAAGGCATATAAGCAGTGCCTACCTCGATAAATACATTTTAGTGTGTGTGCCCTACAATTAAGACACTCACTAAATTATCATACCTAACATAAAACAAAATCTTCATACAAACACGCGCGGCAGTAGGCAATCGCCAGACGGCCTACTCTGCTCTCGTATCTTGGATTTTCATTTTGAACTTTGTTCCTGCCGGGGTCCCACGACCACACACGTTTTTTTTAATACCCAGTAAATAAATTACTTTTTACTTAAAGTTCCTGCCTACCTGTTCTGAAAACCAATGCACGCCACTGCTTGCAAGAAGGACGACAAGGGTAATTTCCTGGGTAAAAAAATAATAATTATATTTAGTCCGTCAGGATTATCGAAAAATAATGGACACGTATTTTTTCGTTTGTCAATCAAACAAAAATTACAAAGATAAAGCGCGTCAAAATTTGGGAGTTGGGGGTCGTGACGTCACTTGCTTGCAAAAGTGTCGCAAGCAAGTGTCGTCATGCGGAAATTTAACGGGCGATGTCTTCGTCATTTTTTAAATAATTGACAAAAGAAAAAATACCGGTTCAATATTTTTTGATAATCTAACTGACGGACTAATTAGAATTTTTCAGGAAACTAGCCTATTTCATTCCTACTCAGCGTTACCCTTGTGTAGAATGACACTCTGAGCTTACTTAGCAGCGCGGTAAAGCCGGCAACGTTGCTTACGGGTTACGGCGAACATGTCAGTTGCACTACGCCGCCAGAAACCTGAAGATGAAGTAATAAAGCCTGATTCAAATGTGAAAATAATAAAACAACATCTCTCTGGAATGTTTTTACAATTTATTTATAAAAACACAATATTATACTAGCTAACTAACTAGTTTTATTAAAACTATAAAATCAAATTCGACTCATTACAATTTATAATTAAATTTTAATAAATATGATACAATTGTAGCGGTATCTACAACGCCACATGCGAACACGCGTCATACAGACGTTACGCAAATCCTGCATCTCGCAAGCAGAGTTTACCGCGCAACTAGCATAGGTACATACAGCTTCTCGACATCAACCGTTGGGCAATTGCCTGCCAGACACAACACCCATCTGGTCGGAGGATCCTCCCTTTTCTATAGAGTATGAGTGAACTTTACACCTTGTTCCTCATACAATTTTTTATAAATTTTCACAAGGGTAAAATTCGCTACACTAGCGCCTTCCGCGGCCACAATAGGAACTAAAGCCAGACCGCCATTACATAAATAGTAAAATTAAAATAATTACAACATTTTCGAGTTTTCTTAATACCTAAATATGGTAAAAATATATCATTCGAGCTAGAGGGAAGTCATCAGTTATCTTTATGGAATAACAAACTGACACCAGCGCCCCAATTCCGCAACACACTTTATACCTAATCCATTGCATTGCATCAGATGTTTGAATAAATCGTCTGTTCAACAACTTAATTGACGCAATGAATGTTGTTGAACTGAAGGCTTTGCAATTGTTAGTGTGGTACGCAATCACCCCGCCGGTTCCTAAACAGCTGATGACATTAAAAATTAACTAACACGCTCTGAATTAACAGGAGCTAATCAAATCACTTGGCTAAGATTGAGAACATGTTCAGTTCAAAGGCGAAAATATCGCGCACTGGATTTTCAACTCTCGGTGTTGCGCCGAGGGTTAAGAACCCAACAAAGCGACACGCACGCGAGAGCACAGCGAGCGAGCGAGAGTACCTACAGTCGCCAGCACATCAAGATACCCGAAACTGTCAAATTTTCCCAATCAACCTTGAACCTAAGGCTTTAGCGATAAAGTTGAAAATCTATTAAAGAAATTTGACAGATTGTAGTAGTTATATTTGAAGTCCCGTGTAATAGGACGAGCCTACTGCCATATTATTAATTTAAAATTCATTCCCTACACACCCGAAGCCCTCTCCTAAACTAATATTATAAAGAGGTAAAATTGTTTTTAACACGCTTTTATTAGGTCGACCTGTATGTAACTAGATGACAGGACTAAACTAATATTTATCTTCTGTCCTTTTCTTAAGGAAATAGAAAGAAAAAGATGCACTGAACTTAAATTTGGTTTAGTTTGTGAACAAGGGAATCGACGCCATTGTCATTGTAAGTGTGTTAAGTACGACAATCAACGCGAGCATCGCTTTACAAAGTTTTGGGCACAAATCCACGCTCCGGGCTGAGAAAATCCAGACGGAAAAACCCGCTAACAGTTTTAAAAACCTAACGAAAAATTAATCAGTTTCATCGTCCACCATATCTAATTCACTTTTAACTTTCTTAGCTTTTTCATGGCGCTTCGCATGCAGCATCAACTTGCTTCTCGTCATGAACCTTTTATTGCAAACAGTACACAAATGAGCTCTGTCGCCGACGTGCATTTTAATATGCATAACCAGATTATTCTTCTGCGTAAAACTCTTCGAACATATTTCACAAACATGAGGTTTTATACCGAGATGTATTTTCTCGTGACGATCCAAATCTGCTTTTCTGTAGAAAGAAGCACCACAATCGCCACAGTTGAAGTTTTTGATGCCTTCATGAGACAACTGGTGTATGCTGAGATGGCCCAGCTGTGTGTAAGTTTTACCGCATATAGGACACATGTACGGTCGTTCGCCGGTGTGTGTCCGGATATGTTTTTTTAGTTCATACCTCGTGGCGAACGTTTTTGGACAGTGTTCGCAGTTGGATCTCTCTTTAGGAACGGTGCGTTTTCTTATACGTCTGAAAATATAAGGTAAGTCGTTTAGGGTGAAATTGGCAGCCATTTTTAAAGCATAGCATAATCACCCTACATTACATTATACATTTGTTACTTACTAACATAGTTTATAAGTGTGTATTATTAACATCATGTGGATCAAGGTCTAAAGTAAAGTATTTTTAATTTATTTTTAGGGTTCCGTACCTCAAAAGGTAAAAACGGAACCCTTATAGGATCACTTTGTTGTCCGTCTGTCTGTCTGTCTGTCTGTCAAGACCTTTTTTCTCAGGAACGCGTGGAGGTATCAAGCTGAAATTCATATCAAATACTCAAGTCTATGGTCTCTTGGAGCTGTGAAAAAATCAAACTTCTAAGTCAACGCGATCAAAAGATACTCCCGTTTATGCCGCAAATTTTCGACACTCGCAAGGGAATCAAAACCTACAGGGTACTTCCCGTGAACTCAGAATCTTGAAATTTGGTACGAAGCAACGTCTTATAACACAGATAAAGGAAAAATTGCGAAAAGCATAAATTTTTAGTTACATCATATAATAAAAATATTTTTAATAATTTTAAACTTATTACCCCTTTACTCATGAACGCGTAGTGGTATTATATTGAAATTCTTAACAAATACTCAAGTCTATAATATCTTTAAGCTGTAACAAAATCAAACTTCTACGTCAACGCAATCAAAAGATACAGCAATTAAAGCCGCATATTTTGAAACTCGCAACTACTCGCAAGGGAATCAAAACCTAAAGGATACTTCCAGACGACCTGGAATCTTGAAATTTGGCATGAAGCAACGTTATAAAGTACACATATAGGAAAAATTCCGAAAATCTTAAATTTTTAGTTACATCACATAGTATATTTTTTTTAATAATCATAAACTTACTAGCTGACCCAGCAAACGTTGTTCAGCGATTAAAAAAAAAAACAGATGTTGGCTTTTTTATCAAGGATATAATCCTCTAATTTATAATATGCTTGTCTACATAGTGTGCGTTTTATGCATGTTTTAAATTTTGTCTCGTTCAGTTGTAGAATCCGCAGTGGTATTTTATTATAAAATTTTACACAATTCCCCATAAAAGAATTTCGTACCTTAGCCAATCTAAACCGAGATTGATCCAAATTGTGCCTATTTCTAGTATTAAAATTATGTCTATCACTTCTCTTCTTAAAGAGATGAAGATTTTTCCGAACATACATAATGTTTTCATATATGTATTGACAAGGTACCGTCAGCTTTCCACATTGTTATGTTATGGATTTCATTTAGCAATAAAAATACCATAACTTTTACTTATATACCTACAGGTTTGTACGGAACCCTCGGTGCGCGAGTCTGACTCGCACTTGGCCGGTTTTTTTATAATGTTTCCACTGCATACAACATACAACCTGATGCAGACATGCAAATTGGAGAATACAATTAATTATATAATTAATGTATGCAAAATATTGGAAAACATTTTAAAAGAGTAATGGTGGAGTTTCTTGCCATTCTTCTCCATACAAAAACTACCTTTTGGAAGTGGCGACTAGAATCAATTTTCTATTCTATTTTCGTCTAACTCTATGGAAATGGTGCCGATGTCAACAATTCTGCCAATGTCAGATGTGATATGAGAAAACGTGCGGAGAAAACAAAAAAAAAAAACCTTAAATTCTAAATCCAATACCAGATCATTGACAACACTTTGAATTTAATGTGAAACTTGTTGAGAGAATCAATTTTATTTTACTGTAATTTTTGACGTTCAAAAGTGCCTTTTTTGTGCCTATTTGAAATAAATTATTTGACTTTGACAAAAAACTTGAGAAAATTTGAATTTCGCGGGCCTTCCTTAACACGTACACTGTCCAAAGGAGTCACATTTGTACCAAACTCATATGTCCATGACTCTAGTTGGTATCATAATCCAAAAGTAAATTTGATGTTTTTTATTTGACTGGACGTATGAATAAGAGGGAAAAGATTCTCATGGACTTATGGGTAGATAACAAGGCTACCGAAAATTTAAAAGAGCCGCCGTGGACGTACGAACACATTTTATAACTTTGTAAGTACTGGGACAGGGAACGAGAATTTTTTTTGGTGATTTTTATAATAGAAGCTTACTTTTTCTTCTTCTTTCCTTCCTCCTCTTCTTCATCAGATATCTCTATTACTTCACATTTTATTACTACTTCTTCCACCTCTTCTGTCTCCATTTTAATTCCTGTAATAAAAAAGTTTTTTTTAATATTTATTGCAAGCCTAGCTTCCACCCGCGGCTTTGCCCACGTGGTATGTCGATAAAAGATAGCTCATGCCTTTCTCTTGGGTTCAAAGTATCCCCATACCAAATTTCATCAGAATCGGTCTAGCCATTACGGATATAAAAAAAAAATGTTTTATGGTCTGTATATTCTTTCATTTTAATATTCCAGTCTTACCAAGGGGTATCGTATTACCCAGTAACTAGGTTGTGGAAGTCAGATAGGCAGTCGCTTCATGTAAAATACTGGTACTGAGCTGCATCCGGTTAGACTGGAAGCCGACCCCAACATAGTTGGGAAAAGGCTAGGCAGGTGATGATGTTGAATTGCTGTATTATAGAAAAGTGTAAAACCTACATGGTTGAATGGTATGGACCAATTTTTTTTTTTAATTGTTCGGTTTAGAATTATCATATGCCTAGCCTATTCCCAACTATGTTAGGGTCGGCTTCCAGTCTAACCGGATGCAGCTGAGTACCAGTATCTTACATCGAGCGACTGCCTATCTGACCTCCACAATCCAATTACTGGGTAATACGATAGCCCTTGGTAAGACTGGTTGTCAGACTTTCGGGCTTCTGATAACCCGTAACGACTGTCAAAGATCGACTTATGACAGCCGGGACCAACGGCTTAACGTGCTTTCCAAGGCACGGATGGGTCTTGGTAAGCAAAGATGGTCACCCATCCACGAACCAACCGCGGCAAGTGTAGCTTAACCTGATCAATCGAACCGTGAGGCTGTTATTATTTAGCCACGGATCCCTTCGGTTCGGTTTAGAATCATTTACTGAATCTATTGTTACAGGTTGCGAGTTGTTACCCTTGCCACCCTGTATCATGCCTGTCAGACGTGTAATGCATATTTTTGCTGGCTATAATAGCTCCAGTAGGTAACATATGATAGACCCCTATCATAAAACACAGCAAAAACTCAATGGTGGTGCCCAACCTGGGACTCGAACCCAGGACCTCATGTTAAAACATTTGCATTTGCAACAAGTAGATGAATGAGGCTGTAATTAATTTATTTATTTAAATACAATATAAGCTGACAGTATATGAACATGACATCGCTTATAATATGCTAACTAAATGAAAGTGGAAGGAAAACTTACATAATATTAGAATAAATTTTAGATTTATTTATTTTCACCCGCATAAGTCTCGATCCCTTGGGAATATCGGGATAAAAAGTATCCTATGTGTTAATCCTGGTTATAAACTATCTGTGTGCCAAATTTCATCGAAACCCGTTCAGTAGTTTTGGCGTGAAAGAGTAACAAACATCAATCCATACAAACTTTCGCGTTTATAATATTAGCAGGATTAAAAAAACTGCCTCATTGGTGTAGTGGTTACAAGCACTACTGCTGAGCATAAGGTCCTGGGTTCGATTCCCGGGTCAGTCAAAGTGTTACTGTTTTTCTGGAATTCCTCAGTAGCAGTGTGGAGTCTGGATTTGTGCCTAAATAATGACATAAGGTTGGCCCCGTATTACATGGGACTTAAAACACAGAATGGCGATATGTGTGTGTATTACAGGTACACCTCTGTCAACCCTTCAGGAAATATGGGAGTGATGTTATGTTATGAAAAACTTAATCAGGCATGTCAGAAGTTAATCACCTTATGTATTAAAGGCTTACAAGAAGATTAGTATTCTACAGACTGAATTATTCAGAAAATTTCATGTTTTTTCGAACCTATATACGGTCACCAAAGGAGATAAGTAACCAGGGCCATCGGATATAGTCGAAGTTTGGCAAGAAACCGATGGATGTTTTCGAATGAAATTTAATTTCATTAATAGAAAACAAACAGTTTATTTATCAAATTAAATTTCATTCAAAAATATCCAACGGTGTCTTACTAAACTTCAACTATATCCGATGCCCTGGTTACTTATCTCTTTTCCCGACTGTACAATTACATCAACAATTTGGAAAAAAACTTCAACAGTTATTGTTTTTTGTCTTGTAATATAGCTCCTAATTAAGCCAGGAATCAACCTGAATCAACTTTGTATCCTGGTACACGTTGCAGTTACCCTGGGATGCTAGTGGAACCGCGGGCAAAAACTAGCAAATTGCAAGTAAACAATATGTAAGGTTTGTATGAGTTTTCCTATCATAATGTATGTTTAAAGTGAAAAAATACTTTTATTTCATCTCTAGATCAATGGAAGACATATTACAATGTTCCAAAATTAATAATTAGGAAGAATAAGCCATAATTACCTGCTATAAGTACTCAATGTTTACTGAAGCCAATGTAATCAAACAAAAATACAAAAATTATTGTTTGTAAATGATTGTTTTATAACATTTTGCCACGAATTTAATATGTAAGCCGGAATTTTACCAAAGGTTTTAATTTACAGCGTATTTATTTGGCCTTTCTGTGGATTTAATTAAACCTAATTATTTCCGAAAAGAAACTTCGATTTATTTTATTTTTGTCAGAAAAACTCGTTTTTAAATATGAGGGAGATGAAAGATGCATTGTTTCGGAAGCGTGAAGGGTTAAGCATGATTCAGAAAAATGCTTCAAATTAAAAATTAATGGAACGAGTTGAAAAAAATGTGACATTGACAGCACCACGGTTTGACAGCATTAATTGTGTTGCCACTCTTTATTCATCAAAACTACTATTTTTGGTATTTACCTATTTTTATTTTTTTTGTGTTAAACCTAAGCAACTTTAAACTCATACTTGATTCTTAATGTGATTAAAATGATTTAGAGTTATTAAATGCAATTTCTATTACAGTTGCTTATTATTAGAAATTATACTTACACTGCTACAGCCGAAACAAATTCAACGGAGTCGGCCGGCACGACAAGAAATGCATCCGTAAACATAGTATTTATTTTCCTTTTGCAACATTTAATTCGCGTTTAATTATTGCAGAAATAAATTATACAAAAAAAATCAATATTAGCGTATTATTTTTATTTAAAAGAATATAATTATCTTGTAGATCACTAAAATATGAATACGGAATACATACTAATAAAAATATTAGTAATATGCTTTCGCTTCAATGTATGATAATTGTTCCCTTCTAACTTCAACGTTTTATTTCACAGTAATTTTACTGCAGAATAATACTGCAAATTCATCACATCATCTATAGTTATTAACTCAAATACTATGTAATTAATAAAATTAAAATTCTTCAAACGTGGTTACGAAACCCAAAATGACTCATTTTCTAAAATAACGTTCCAGTCATTAATCAGTTTAAACGCATTAAATTTAAATAAAAGTAGGTATGAGTAAAAAATACAAACACCTATGTTATTGGCCTTCTAAAAATAAGGCGGCAAAATTGAGAATACGTTAAATGTATGGAACAGTGATGTCATGTTTAGGACTATTGAATTTGTCAGGGTTACAGATAATCGGGTCACAGATGATGTCATACTAGAGGGCCATTTGCACACTTAGCTTACACTCTGCAACTAGCTCGACGCTTTCTTTTTGTAAAATCTCGAAAAGAAAGATATTATTAGGGTCTTGCTCATAATACGACTTCACGAAATCAAGTATTTTACTAATCGAAATTTTATGATTATAATAAGTAAAGAATTGAAGTAGAAACGTTCGTGATTATATATAGACAAGTGTAGATAACAATATAAAGTATAAAAAGGATGTCAAAGTGAAAGTTGCCTTGAGGTTTTTAACAGCAATGGAATATGATCATTCACATTAATAAATTATAGGTAACGGCCGCAACTTATGAGTTGTAGTTCGGGGTTCGAACCCTAACAGGTACTTTGTGTAAATTATTTCATCACCACTGCTCTTAAAACGGTGCAGGAACACATCGTGAGGAAACCGGTATGTCATCATGACATCTACGAACCCGTACTGGGCCCGATTGCCCGGTGTCCCAGCAATGGGAACAATATAAGCTGATTATGATTAGGTATGCTATACTGATAAATGTGTACGCTGGTGTCAAGTAAAGAGTTCAGGACCTGCGTTTCTGAACTTTTGTAAACGTTGTACATGTAGTTCTTATATACTTAGCTGCTTAGATAATAATCTGCTTATTTCTGCATACCGCCTGAAGCGTAGAAAAGAAAAAAATAGGTTTCGATTTGCTGGGAGTCTTTGACAAAAGAAATTACTAAGTCGACTATATTACGATGGCAAATAGTCCATCCATAGGTAATAATATTAAACGACTGTGAATCGGTCGGTGCTGACTCGACTCAGTCGTTCATTCATTACCCATGACATCACCGCGCCGTGGTGTAGCCTAAGTATGCTGGTTCTGTCGACAGCTTTAATTTTAAGAATGACGTTATTATTTCCACACAGGTTTTCGTGGTTCGCGGGTGCGCGATTACACGAATTAAAACAATTTTCTCTTTAATTCTACGTGTGCTAGTGAAAAAAAGATGTCGTATTATCAACAACGGACTGTCGGTGAGTGAGATTTTGTTTTTATTATTGATCGTGAAAATTGTGGCTTGTTTTTTTTTTATTTATTCTGGCTGTATATTTCGGCATTCGTCGTCAATAAAACCTTAAGTCTCCAATTTTCATTCCTTCGTCAAATATTTTTCTTTTTAAGTTTAAAAGTTAAATTATTTTTAAACCAAAAAATGATGTTGTAAACAATGCTAAAAATAATATAATAATAAATGCAGTGATATGAGCATCGGCATAATTTTGTGTACTTTATTATAATTGGAAAATAGTATCTCAATTGTATAGACTAGTAAAACAGCTGTTTGTCACCAAGGCCGTAGGTGCATCAATCGACTTACCTGCTGTGTCAATTAATACGACCTTGGTCTGTGGCATATTGACACAAAAAATAGTGCATATAAAATGACATCATGTGTGTGTTCACTATACATAATTTAGCCGTTTCGTTTTTCGGTTATTAATCTAAGTTATAGCTAATGTTGTAACATCGTCATATTTATAAAGACGCCAATAATAGGCGACCTCATTTTTCGGAAGAAATCTTACCTAGTTGACTATTCTGATAATTTTATTATAGATACTTTATACAGTTAAATAAACAGTATAAAGTCAAAGACAGACAGAGTTTTTCTGGGTTTATTTGAAGTGGCCTATTTTTCCCAATCATTATTTAGCTCTGGCAATAGTTGTAGCCATAAACTAAAGTGTATATTATTGGTTTTAGCCTATTTTCAGCATTGTAGTATGAGAAGGAAGAGAGTAGTAGACAGTTTTGTTGACATTGATAAGTAACTATGTCACGTCACGAAGCCGCTATGGATACAAATAGGCCATCATGTTTTTGAAATACAAAAACAATATATACTTTTTCTTAGTTATCGGCACCCTAATAATATAAAGTGAATACCTAAACCTAAGCATACAATGGGTCGATCGTTCAGGTTAAGCTACGCTTACCGCGGTCGGTCCGTGGATGGGTGGACCATCTCTACGTATATCGAGACCCCTCCGTGCCTCGGAAAGTCCCGGCCGTCAATCGTAGAACTTTGACAGTCGTTACGGCAAGTCAGAAGCCGAAAACCATTCTTACCAAGAGGTATCGTATTATCCAGTAACTGGGTTCTGGAGGTCAGACAGACAGTCGCTCCTTGTAAAATACTGGTATTCGGCTGCATCCGGCTAGACTGGAAGCTGACCTTAACATAGTTTGAAAAAGGCTAGACAGATGATGACCTAAGCGTACAAATAAATTTATGCAATAGGTACCAGAATAGGTACCTAATGATAAGCAGTTGAGCAATGTAGTTGAGCAGTGGGGAAGAAGCGGAATATTCTCTATTCATATAACATACTAGAAGAGGTAGGGAATGCAATCCGGACTATCCGTAATCCGAAAAATCCAGATATCCGCATATTTTTACTAGACTTCTAAATCCGGATTTTAAATTCGAATCCGGATTTTTTGAATAATATTTTTTTTTAGCAAAAAATCGAAACGAGCGGGTTCACTGTTCGCGCGTCGCGTCTCGCGACTACTTATCGTGTGTGAGTGTGAGCATGCGAGTCACTGACTGATTATTTTAATAAGAATGATTATTTTAAGAGGAACGTTACATATTATAGCAATAACACCATAAATAAGGTACTTAATTATGATGGTTTGAATAATAAAAAAAAAAAATTAAAAATTAATTTGATTTGTTTTTAATTTTCATGTGCTTTTATTTTAATCCATTTACACAAATATAAGAAACATCATATTAACAAACTAATATGGGTAGATTTGTTTATTTTCATGAACAATCCGTAATTGGACCAGATATCCGTTCTTTAAAATCCGGATATTAAAACAGAACGGATTTGCATTCCCTAAGAGAAGGTTGCTGACAGAGTTAGAGTTACACCGCTTCTTGTCTGACTTAATTAAGATACAATTATCAAAAAGCTGCAATCCTCAATTCTCAAGTGTCTTATGGAACAAATTCAGTAAAATACCTACGACATAATCCTCATACTAATAATAATTATAAACGTGAAAGTTTGTATTGATGGATGTTTGTTACTCTTTCACGCAAAAACTACTGAACGGATTTGAATGAAATTTGGCACACAGGTGGTTTAATACTTTTGATCCCGATATACCCACGGGATCGAAACTTATGCGGGTGAAACCGCGGGGTGCAGCTAGTCAGCCTATATATGTTGCCACTGCTGTTCCCAAGACTGGTTGTCAGAATCTCGGGTGGTACTCTTGGGCTTCGGACGACCACGAAACGACTGTCAAATTAATGACAGCCGGGACAAACGACTAACGTGCTTTCTGAGGCACGGAGGGGTCTTGAATGGTATGCAAAGATGGTCATACATCCATGGACCAACCGCGGCAAGCGTTGCTTAACCTGATCGATCGCCTTGTGCGGCTGTTATTAAGCGCTTATTACACTATCCAATTTTAAGGAATGCTAACTAGGAATGTGAATAAGACTATGTGGGTCATTCTATTTGTATTATTTTTAATTTTTCTCTTTGTTCTGTTAGTTTTTGTCATGGTCTGGCAGTTTGAGTAATTAATGTGGCCTACCCAAATGTCCTTTCTTTGGTATTCGTTCGTCGAATCGTCGAGCTCCTTAAGTTTTGAGTTGAGCTGCACGATTTCTGACAAATGCGTGCACTGACTGGACAGGTCCTCTCAATCTGTGTGGTTCTTTCCTCAAAAGACCATGTCAGACATCGACCTGCATAGTCTTCATACGATGTGACCAAGATTATGTCTAGACTTTAAAAGAGACTGTGACCTCTGAGTTTGTTTCGGCCTTTCTTCTCAGAGTAGTCAGATAGGAAACGCCGACCTCATCTAGTTTTAAAATATGATTGACGTGTGAAAGTGTTTGTACAAACCTACTTACAAAAATAAAATCATTTATCATTTAGGAAATCGGCAGATGTAATCGCAGTTAGAACTGTTCTAACTGCGATTACATCTGCCGATTTCCTAGTTAGCCTTCCTTAAAATTGGATAGTGTAATAAGCGCTTTACTTAGCCACAAGTCCTATGTCCAACAGTAGAGGTCTTTGTCTGAAATAATAACTAGTAGGTACAGTCACGAGCACCAATATGTCAACACTTGGCAACTTTAAATTGCGATTTTTTCGTGAAATAACGAATGCAACGTTGAAATAAGACACATTACATAAATCTATGGGTTCGAAAATGCTATGTTCATAAGAAGATACAATTTCATTAAAAAATAAAGGAGTAAATCGCTTTTAAATAAAGCCGAGTGTGTACATACTTTTGCTCGTGACTGTACAATAACACGCCTTTTTGTTAAAATGCACTTTTTGCGTCGCGTAAAATTTTATTCAACTTAGGTATTCTAACTAATTTTATTCAACTAATTATTCATTATTTTGGCGGGTTTAACCACGAGGAACGTTAGATAATCTCGGATGTTTCGCGAGATACCTACCTATTATACAGGGTCTTATTAAATTAGCTAGTGAAACTCTACTTACAGATTATTAACTTAGCTTTATTTTCTGTAAGTAGGTTTGTATACAAACACTTTTACACGTCAATCATATTTTTTTTAAACTAGATGGGTTCGGCGTTTCCTATCTGACTTACTTAACTTAGGGAGGTCAACGACTCGACGAACAATACCCAAATGGGTATCAATATGACGGCTTGACGGCACGGTTGGCGAAGTGGTTAAGCGATGGACTGCTGCGCTGCGTGTCGCGGGTTCGATTCCCGCACGTAACAAATATTAGTATGACCTACAATTAGTTGTTCCGGGTCTGGCTGTTTGTGTATGTGAGTTTATATGTCTGTAAACGCACCCACGACAAAGGAGAAATACCTAGTGTGGGGCAATGTTTAAAAAAAAAAATCCAAACGCGATAAAATAAGAATACCGACCAAAGATTTGATGTTTTTTTAGAAGGTCAACGACCGCTGGTACTCTTGTAACTTGAAGAATGATTTGAGAAAATCTGTTCACTTTTGTTTTATCGTATTTAGATATCCTACCCATGACTTTTGCGGAGTTTCGCTAGCTAATTTAATTTGACCCAACTCAACTCAAATCATTTAAGTATTTCAATTAAACCATTTGCAGCCGCTTTTGAATTGTCAAAATTAAATAGTCGGTCAGTTAGTCAGAAAGTTGAAGCTAGTCACCCATTCCAAAACGTAGATCTCTATGGAGAAGAACGGGCAAGAAACTCCACGTAGCCTGTCGACGCTAATGCAGGCTCTAATCATAATCAAAAGTTATTTATTCAAACTAGGCTGAGAATCAGTACTTTTCGAACGTAAAATTTACAAAAGACAGTCCCCCAAAACGCCCGCCCTTCACCACTTCCTAGTGCTTTTGCTGGGAACAAGAAATGGCGCAACAAACTCCCCAGCAGCACAGTTGTTCAAGAAAAGGTGATAGTTTTAATCGAGACTAAGCACACACTATCTTTTCCGGTGTACGTAACCAACAAAAAATCTAGGTAAAATGTAAAAAAATAAATCATTTTATTATTTGGTAAAATGTTTGCATTTCTTATCATTGAAGTAATGCACATAATTGGGTTACGTCTCGGGCAAAGCATGCAAAAATGTATGATAACTGATAAGGGAATATCTGAGTAGGTACTCGCTTTGTTTACTATTTTGTATTGTTAAACATGCTGAAATGAGCACAAAGAGCAAGGAACTCCATGATAATTGCGCATTTTGAAGGATATGCTAATCCATATATTCGAAAAATCATCGAAATGTTCTTTACTAACTTTTTAGACCTATGTATCCTGCTTAAGCGTAAGAAGTTTCATTAAAATCGGTTCATGCATTTCGAAAAACAAGGACTTGAAAGTTTGTATGAAATGCCGTACGTTGTAAACGCTTTTAAACAGTAAGTAATTCTTCAATACTGACGATTTTTCAAGGGTGGGCAAAGAAATTTCTAGGGTAGGCTCTGCCCGCCCTTGCCAGGCTACGCCCATGACCACATAGGCAACTGCAAACGGCGTCGACACGTGTCTTTGAGTACGGTGCTCGAATAGACGAGCGGCATGTTGTCGACGGTTGCAAATGCCTCTGTCGTCGACGAGTGTCGCACGTGTGCATGCAGGGTCACCAAAGGAGATAAGTAACCAGGATCGTCAGATGTAGTTGAAGTTTAGTAAGAAACCGATGGACATTTTCGAAAAAAAAAATTTTTTTTAAGCACTTAATTTCGTTTATTATGTTACATTAAATAAGCTAACATTTAAAATAATAATATGCAATGTGAAAAAATAATCATAAGGCATCAAAAAATTCGTCCGCATCGCTGTCAACTTGAACAGTGACCAAAAGGCTGGTACTGCTGGTAGCATTGCCACGTTGTATGGCGATGCTAATTCTTTGGCCAAGAAACAGGCCAGCCACGTGAAGAGTCGACTAACCGCTTGGCGATATCTTGGACACTCGGACCCCATGGCCCTAGTGTTAAATTTAACTTAATTTATTTACTAATAAACAAACAGTTAATTTATCAAATTAAGTTTCATTCGAAAGCATCCATCGGTTTCTTACTAAATTTCAACTATATCTAACGACCCTGGTTACTTGTCTCTTTTGGCGACTATAACAGGTACACTTATACAAAGTGCCGATTATTTTTCGTAAGATCCTTTAGGGTTGAATCGAGGGGCTTATGGTTAAGTATTATCAGCCGCACGGGTTCGATCGATCAGGTTAAGCTACGCTTGCTCGGTTAGTCCGTCCATGGGTGATCATCTTCACATACCAAGACCACTCCGTGCCTCAGAAAGCACGTTAAGCCGTTGGACCCTGCTGTCATTCGTGGATCTTTGACAGTCGTTACGGATAGTCAGTAGCCCGAAAGTCTGACAACCAGTCTTACCAAGGGATATCGTATTACCCAGTCACTGGGTTGTGGAGGTTAGACTGATATGCAGTCGCTCCATGTAAAATGCTGGTATTCAGCTGCATCCGGTTAGACTGGAAGCCGACCCCGACATAGTTGGGAAAAAGCTAGGCAGATGATCATGACGTGTAAAAGTGATTCCGATAGCCTATTATATTATTAAATAATTTCATTTCATTACACACCCACGATAAAAGAGAAGTCCGTAAAAATAAAGACGCTGCCCTACACGCCCACATTCTATCGACTAAACAATGATATCAACTTAACAAGGCACCTCTACTGAATTATCGATGTAATTCTCCTTGACCTGCTATGGAAATAGGTTAATGGCGGACCTGGGGTTCTACTCCGAAGTATCGACCGAATGTTCGGCCGTTTCCTGCTACGAAGTTACTATTTGGTTCGGTCGGTCCCGATCCTACACTCCTACACTCTTTCGAATATTGACTATGGTCCCGACCCAACTGAGCCGATCCGAACTTTTTTGCGTTTTTCAACAATATTCGGTTCGGCCATGTGTCGGTCCGATCCGAACATTCGCACTTTGCACTTCGGAGTAGACCCCCTAAATACATCGCACCTACCTGTTATGTACAACACGATATCAACGTTAGTTGCAAGGTAAATAATGTATAATACGGTTATTAATTATTCTCATTTCTTAGTACGAAGAACTAATGCTTCGCTGGGGAGTTTGTTGCGCCACTTCTTCTTCCCAGCGAAAGCGCTAGGCAATGGTGAAGGGTGGGCGTTGCAGGGGACTGTCTTATGTAATTTTGACGGTCGAAAAGTACTGATTTATTTATTTAAACTTTTCGCACAAAACGGTACAAAGGCGGACTTAATGCCTTAGGCATTCTCTACCAGTCAACCAAGAGTGGTGAAGAGTTTAGATGGCAGGTGCTGATTCTCAGCCTCATTTGAATAAATTATTTTTGAGTTAATGAATGTGTCGTCATGAGTACTATGAAGTAAAAGCGGCCCCGCTTGAGACCATATACAGGGTTATTTGTAAAACACCAACAACCTCTTAAGAGGTCAATTGTACTAATCATTATGAACAACTTTTACTATAGGACCAAACCTGAAATCGCGAAAAAGAAATCAGCTGCTCCCTACGTTTTGACGAGTTATGCGAACGTAAATGTAGGGAACAGCTGATTTTGTTTTCGCGATTTCAGTTTTGGTCCCATAGCAAAAGTTGTTCATAATGATGAGTACAATGACCTCTTAAGAGGTTGCTGGTGTTTTACAAATAACCCTGTATAAATCGATAGCTGACATTTAATGCAAACAAACATATACTAACAAAATATACTAAGACTAAACCTCGTAAAGTGTCACGTTTCCGAAATATTAACATTCAAAGTTTAACATGTTACATCCATATTTTTTGAATTTGCTTTTGTAAGTTGAGAATCAAGTTTTTCTAACTGAACCGACTGCTGTACTGCTGGGGAGTTTGTTGCGCCACTTCTTCCCAGCTATAGCACTAGGAAGTGTTTTTTCGTAAAGTGCTGATTCGCAGCCTAATTTGAATAAATGCCTTTTGATTTAGTTTTTTTTTTTATTTTGATACCTCACTGCGATACATCGCGGGCTGCCTCGATACCGTGGGGTCTTCTCCGAAGTAGTATCGGCCGAATGTTCGGCCGTTTCCTGCTACGAAGTTACTATTTGGTTCGGTCGATCCCAATCGTACACTCCTACACTCTTTCGAATATTGACTATGATCCCGACCCAACTGAGCCGATCCGAACTTTTTTCGCATTTTTCAATAATATTCGGTTCGGCCATGTGTCGGTCCGATCCGAAAATTCGCACTTTGCACTTCGGAGTATACGTATACCCCCAGATTCGGAGCTTAATTTGAATAAATGCCTTTTGATTTAGTTTATTTTTTTATTTTGATACCTCATTGCGATACATCGCGGGCTGCCTCGACACCTGGTCTCCTAATGTTTTGGTTTTCTGGTTCCAGGTCCCATGCCACCGCCGACGCTGTCAGACAAGCTTCGTCTCTACCATGTGGATATGAACCCTTACGGTCACAGGGTCCTATTGATCCTGGAAGCTAAGAAGGCGAAATATGAAGTATACAAACTGGATCCCCTCAGGTTACCTGAGTGGTTCAGGAGCAAGAATCCGAGATGTGAGTACAGGATACGTTTTTTTTTATTATCTGGCGGAAAGGTAAGAGACGCCTAGCTTTCGCCCGTGGCTTTGCCCTCGGGGAGGCCTGAAATCATCCCACGGGAACGTGCTACCAGGATAAAAAGTATCCAATGTCCTAACCCAAGTCATGGTTTACCTGAGTGCCAAATTTCATTAAAATCCGTTCAGCCATTATGAGAAGGTAACAGACATAGAGAGATACTTTCGCGTTTATAATAATTCTATACAGCTTTTGCCCGTGACTTCGACCGCATGATGTTTATTGTTGTCCTGACCCACACTGTCGCATCGCAAAGCCTGTTATTACTTCAGGGATCACAGATCACACACACATAATAAAATTATAACATAGAGGGGCTCCTGACTAAGTATTATTACTTAGTCAGGAGCCCCTCTATGTTAGCTTAGCTATGCTAATAGTTAGCTTAACCTGATCGATCGACCCGTGCGGCTGTTATCAGCCGTACGGGTTGATCGATCAGGTTAAGCTACGCTTGCCGCGGTTGGTCCGTGGATGGGTGACCATCTTTACATACCAAGACCCCTCCGAGCCTCGGAAAGCACGTTAAGCCATTTGGCTGTCATTTGCTGATCTATGACAGTCGTTACGGGTCGTCAGAAGCCGTGCATCCGGTTAGACTGGAAGCCGACCCCAGCATAGTTGGGTAAAGGCTAAACAGATGAATAAAATTACAACATAATTGTGTCTTCTTATTTTCAGTAAAAATCCCAGTTCTGGAGATTCCCACTGATAATGGAGACAAATATTTGTTTGAGAGTGTGGTGATCTGTGACTACCTCGACGAGAAGTATTCCAGGAATCAGCTCCACTCCCGGGACGCGTACGTGAAGGCTCAGGATAGACTGCTCATCGAGAGGTTTAATGAGGTAATCATTTCATGTATTTTTTTCGTGGGTGTAATATTTTTTGAAGTGAAAACTTCTTTAGCGGCGTTGTGCATTTTTGTTGTGATGGGTAAAAAATGTTAAACACGCGTCAGGACACGTGACCTGATCGAAAATTCGTAAGACGGAGGGAGAGTAGATCGCATTCCAAAATATCAAAAATGCACAACGTTAATATTCAAGTTTTCACTTCTGCCGGCACTCCCGGTGTGCAACCCGTTTTTTTTTTGTTTTTATTTATCTTTTTGGGGGTTTTTTTGTGGATAAGTAATAACGGCCGCACGGGTCGGTCGATCAGGTTAAGCTACGCTTGCCGTGGTTGGTCCGTGAATGGGTGACCGTCTTTACATACCAAGACCCCTCCGTGGCTCGGAAAGCACGTTAAGCTGTTGGTCCCGGCTGTCATTCGTGGATCTTCGACAGTCGTTACCGGTCGTCAGTAGCCGAAAGTCTGACCACCAGTCTTACCAAGGGGTTTCATATTACCCAGTATCTGGGTTGTGGAGGTCAGATAGGCAGTCGCTCCATTTAAAATACTGGTATTGAGCTGCATCCAGTTAGACTGGAAGCCGACCCCAACATAGTTGGGAAAAGGCTAGGCAGATGATGATTACTTCTTTGATAGATTGTTTTTTACATATTTTTTTAATGTGAGAACGTTGTAGGACTTATAGACTTGAGACTTGTAGACCATTTTCTACTTTATTAAGAACCTGGGGGTCTACTCCGAAGTATAGTATCGGCCGAATGTTCGGCCGTTTCCTGCTACGAAGTTACTATCTGGTTCGGTCGGTCCCGATCCTACACTCCCACACTCTTTCGAATATTGACTATGGTCCCGACCCAACTGAGCCAATCCGAACGTTTTTCGCGTTTTTCAATAATATTCGGGTCGGCCATGTGGCGGTCCGATCCGAACATTCGCATTTTGCACTTCGGAGTAGACCCCCTGGTACTTGTTGACAGGCCTACACTGTCCTCTTATTAACACTGTTGCTGATTCTGGTTTTCTTTTTAATTTTCAGTTAATAAAAGGCAGTTTAGAATGTTTCGATACGAACTTCGCGTTCGGGAGTGAACAAATCATACAAACACTAGATATCTTCGAGAAGGAATTGGCATCAAGAGGTAAGGAACGTCTTTCTTCATTTTATGAGCATGGCCGGTCCAGTACCCCAATTGCGTAACACACAATCAATCGGAATCTGAATAATTTTGAAGCAAATTGCTAATCCGTTGCTTCATAAGTTCGCAAAAATTTGTCTGCTCAACACGTAATAACGTAATGAATGTTGTTGAACTGTCAAAGTGAAACCGATTCCGATTAATCGTGTGTTACGCAATTAGGGTGCTGGTTTCAATGCCCAGTTCGGACAAAATTATATTGAGTTTTTTCTATTCTGAAAGAAAGAAAATACATTTATTTTCGGCAAACATGACGCAAAAAAAAGAACAAACGTGACACACAAAAAAAATAACAAGTTGGGGGTAAACATGCGTCACATTCACGCAAAACGGAAATTCTGAAATACCTAATGGCGTCGATTCCCTTGTTCACAAACTAAACTAAATTTAAGTTCAGTGCATCTTTTTCTTTCTATTTCATTAAGAAAAGGACAGAAGATAAATATTAGTTTAGTCCTGTCAAATTATTCAACGCCTGACGTAAATTGACGTATTTTTAGTAGCCATGTTTTTAATCACGTCTAAACTTGTCTATGGAGTACTTACCTTAATTTGACAGGACTAAACTAATATTCATCTTTTGTCCTTTTCTTAATGAAATAGAAAGAAAAAGATGCACTGAACTTAAATTTAGCTTAGTTTGTGAACAAGGGAACCGGCGCCAATAGCAACCTGGATTTTAGATTTAGCCAGCCAAAACTGTAGCCAGAGCAAAATCCCTAGTCTGTCGTACTCTATAGGTGCTGAATGCCCTTCTGACTTCCAACCCTGAATGCGAAGTGTTTGCGGATGAATGGAGTAAAATTATGCGTTTAGGTCTGAAGGCCAATTCTCGTAATTTAAAACGTTCAAAATCTAGTCGCAGTCTCATCTCGGCGACAAACAAATGTCAAAAACCTGTCAAAATGTAGGGAAATTAGAGGAAGTTTGACAGATTGAGACTGACAGACTGTGAACGTTCTTAAAATTACGAGAATTGCCCCTCTGGTGTTCTGTGAGAGAAGTATGCAAGGGAGTCCACTGTTCCATGTTAGTTTTTATATTAAAATATACAAGCTGTTGTTTTGCATCCTCGTCAAATGTCAAGAGGCTGTTATGAAAGACATAAATAATCAAATAAAATTACGATCCCTGGTAAATAATGAATACATACTTGTACTTTTTTTAGTTATTTAATTTGGTCAGTATTTCAGAATGCACCACTTTCAAAGAACTGAATCGCGTTATGGTATCGTATAAGCGGCCGCGTTTTTATGTCTGTGTAAAAGGGCAGTTACAGTGTGGTCTCACACAGGCCGCGTTTTAAAATGCGTGTCCCACATATGCCGATTTCCGAAAATTTGAAAAAAAAACCTATTTATTTTATTATTGATTCGTGTCGAGAATCAGTAGCATAGTTACCTCCTTGAATTTGACGAGGATGCAAAACTACACCTTGTATTATTATCAACGTAATTATTGTCTCTATGTTAATTAATGTAATTGGTGTTGTACCGTTTTAATTAGCTATAAATATATAAATATGCTCACTATTACGACCACTGGACAAACGACGCACCTAATACTCTATGGTCTGATTCCAGGTACAAACTACTTCGGAGGTCACCGTCCTGGCATGCTGGACTACATGATATGGCCCTGGGTGGAGAGGCTGTACCTCCTGCGATGTGTCAACCAGAGGAAATTTGATGAGAAAAGAGGATTGTTCCCTAATTTTGTAAGTACACTTTGATAATATTACCTGAGGGGCAATTTTAAGAACGTTCACAGTCTGATCTCAGTCTCAATCTGTCAAAAATACCTCTAATTTCCCTATATTTTGACAAGTTTTTGACATTTGTTTGTCACCGAGATGACACTGCGACTAGATTTTGAACGTTTTAAATTACGAGAATTGGCATTCTGCAGTGCGATTCTGTAACCATCTCACCGTGAAAACTCAGGTGAAGTGAGCGTGGAGTGAGCTGTCATTCCAACTAATGCTAGGGATTGACACTATTGAAAGCTCACTCTAAGCTCACTTCACCTAACTTTTCACGGTGAGATTTTCACAGAATGGAACGGCTGTTGTGTTAAGCGCGACTGCTGAGCGTGGGGTCCTGGGTTCGATTCCCGGGTCGGGCAAAGTGTTATTGGGTTATTCCATTGGGAATTTCTTAGTGACAGCCCGGAGTTTGGAAGTTGGCGATGTGATACCCCCGTGCCTCGGAAAGCACGTCAAGCCGTTGGTCCTGCTCCTGATCTCTCTCCGGTCGTGTCGGATTGCCGTCCCATCGGACTATGAGAGTGAGGGAAGAGTGAGTGCACCTGTGTCTGCGCACACACGCCTGCACTATAATATCTCCCGCTCCGAAGGCTGGTCTCCGCTGTGATTGGTCGCCATGGCCGAAATACGGTCTGGAGGAGTTTATTTTATTTAGTACCTGTTCCAAAGATTTAAATCGTTAGATTTGCCCCACCGCGTAAAAAAATTGATGTTTTGTTACCTCTGACATACACAATGACTTCACTGGCAGCAACGCCATATAATATACTAGTTGGGTCCCGCGGTTTCACCCGCATAAGTGTCGATCCCGTGGGAACATTGGGATAAAAAGTATCCTATGTGTTAATCCTGCTTATAAACTATCTTTGTGCCAAATTTCATCCTAATCCGTTCAGTAGTTTTTGCGTGAAACAGTAACAAACATCCATCCATCCATCCATAGATACTTTCGAGTTTATAATATTAGTAGGATATAATCTTGTCATTTAATTATGTACTTCTTGCTTTTCCAGGCGGACTGGGGTGATCAAATGCAGTTAGATGACGTCGTGAAGAAGCACGCCAACTCACCACAAGAATACTTTGATTATTACAAGAATGCTAGGACACATTCTATGGGGTACTATTTATAATTCCAAAACAGTATATTATACAACGTGTTTTTTTTATATCCCATAACTCTAGGGGTCATTGTACTCATTATTATGAACAACTTTTACTATGGGACCAAACCTGAAAGCGCGAAGAAAAATCAGCTGTTTCCTACGTTTATGTTCGTTTAGCTCGTCAAAATGTAGGAAACACCAGATTTTTGTTTCGCGATTTCGGGTTTGGTCCCATAGTAAAAGTTGTTCATAATGATGAGTACAATGACCCCCTAGAGTTATGGGATATCAAAAAAACACGTTGTATATTATCAGTACTATTTTTTATGTCTACATCATCTGCCTAGCCTTTTCCCAACTATGTTGGGGTCAGCTTTCAGTCTGAAAAAGCTGAATTCCGGTATTTTTCATGAAGCGACTGCATTTCTGATTTTTTATGTTATACTGGCTACCATCAGTAGCGATTTGTCTTTAACTGAAAATAGGTAATTAAGTTCATATTCATATTCGTTTATTTGCATTCTACAGATGTTCACAAAAGACTTATAGCTAAGAGCCGTTGTAGACCCTGTCAGGGCACAGCAAAATTATAGTTATACAATACATATTTATTAAAAACCTAAATCGTAGAAACAAAAATCAAAATAAAATCGGCAGTTAACGTGGTTTCCGAGGGCCGTCTCCATCGTCTTCAATTCATCATTCAGTAGGCCTTTCCCAAGCATCGCCACGACCACCGGCCCTATGGTAACCCTAATCCAGTTACCAGTATCATCATGATGTATAATAATAATGATAAATCACTTTAGGCTAAAAATAGACCGATCTTTCGATGGGTGCACAATAATATATGTAATTTTGGCCTATAATGGGCATTTATAAACGTTAAAAAAAGGGATTGAAGATTTTTATATTATGGAGCCTGGCATACCTACTGTCCGCCATTTTTTTTTCCAAATGGCGGCCATCATGTAAATCTATATAAATCTATTTGTATAGGTATAAAATGTGGCCACGATTTTGAAAAATAAAACAAAATGGCGGACAGGTAGGTATGCCGCGGACCTGCAAATCCCTTTAGTTTAGACGTTACGAAGTCATAATAATTTAAGTAGTATTTTTTATTTAAAATATTTTTACGAAATCTCAAATTTCTTTTTTTTTTTATCAAACGCATTTTTATTAAGGGCATATCTTTTTGGAGTGTTCGTCAAAATTAAGTCTGGCATTTGTATTGCGCATTTAAATTTAAAAAAACTTCTTGTTATGTTATAAGTTTTGTGTAGATAAAAATTGGTATGTACTTAAAAATGATATTTCTGAACGAAGTTCCTTTGCAAATGAGAGCTAAGCCAAAAAAAGTGCAACATTTTGACAGCCACCACACTTTTTCTATGGGGTTAACATATAATGACCACCATAAAATGCTTTGATACCCTTTTTAATTCTTGCACTTCAAATTGTATTCGAACACCAAAATGTAGTAAATGATCACTAAATCTTAGCGAGCAAATTAATGCGCTATTTCTGCCTAAATAAACCACTATGATTGCCATAAAATGTAGGTTTATTTCCAAATAAAGTATTATGATGCCATATTAAGTTATGTCTCCGGATAGACGAGGTTAATTTAAAAAAGAAATGGTTAGGTTAGATTAAAACTGTGACCTCCTACGCCCTAGCGGCCGGCGAGTGTCAGAAACGACTAGATTGTATGGAAAAAAAGAGATTATTTTTTGCAGGCTGTCGAGAACCGAACATGATTTATTTGGAGTCATTTTGCTTAAATAGGATAGCGAGATGTTAAAACATTGGTTATAAATTTACATTAAAATGCGGGTTTAATTTTTGGTGATCATTTACTATTTTTGTCTGTTATATGTTACTTTATCTAGTGGTAAGTTAAACATAAGCCTTTTGCTATTAGTGTGTTTACAAGAGTACATGTATGTCTGTATGTACAGACGCCAGCAGGTCAAGCTACCCGAAACTGTCAAATTTTCCCAATCAACCTTGAACCTTAATGCTTCAGCGATAAAGTTGAAAATCTATTAAAGAAATTTGACAGATTGTAGTAGCTTGATGTGCTGGCGTCTGTACTATAGCTACTATACACCGTTAAATTTTGATCGTTTTAATCCTTAAAACTTTTACAAAGGGACCAACACTGAAATCGTGAAAAAAAATCAGTTAATCCATAGATTATGTCGAGTTATGCGAACATAAATCTATGGATCAACTGATTTTTTTTTAATTGTGCCTGTTATTTTAAATTCATCACATACAGTGAAAGGAACTTCGTTCGAACCGCGACGGGGTTATTACGTAACACACTAATAGTAGCAATTCTTTAATTTTGACAGTTCTATTGAACTGTCAAAATTAAACAATTGCTACTAACATTAATTACGTTGTTGAGCAGATAATTTTTTCGAACATATAGAACAATGTATTCAGATTGTGATTGATAGTGTGTTACGCAGTTAGGCGTATATCTCACTAGGACTCCATGGCGGCGCAACCATGGTCGCGCTACTAGTAAAATATACACAGCTATATGGTGAATATCTCACCAGGCGTCAAATCGGTTGCGCAACCAACCATACATTTTTAGAACTGCGGCCATGGTTGCGCCGCTACGGTGTCCCACGACACCCGTCGTTTTTTTAATTTTAATTATATAATCATTGGTATAAATGATCTGTGCTTAACATGGTAACACTTTATAAAATGATCACAAATTACCAGTAATAGTTACTAGAAGCTAATTTAAATTGTTTTGTCATTTACAGAATGAGTGTTCATTTCGTACTCATTCATTCCGGAGCTATTTATTATGTAAAATAGGCCGAAGGGGGGTGAATGAGCACAAAATAAAAAGCGATTTTTGCGTTGCAATTTGCTATATTATTAGTCTATTTCTTGTACTAACCCAATATTACATAGATAGGTACGTTGCATACAAAGTATATTTGTTTTTTTTTTGTTTTATTACATAATATATAATAGTTATTAGACCTATATGGTGCTATTCTACAACTGTATAGAATATACACGAAGAAGTTACTCACGTTACAGCCCGATGCAAACTTCAGGTCGGCTCGGAACATGAGGTGAGTCGCTGCGCAGTAACAAATTTACCTGTCAGCGGGGGTGAGGGGTGCGGTACTGCGCAGTGAGTAGCTCACTTCAGAGGTGCAGGTTGAGCGGGTTCATTTGTTTTCCCGCCACGCTTCATTTGCATTCGTGCGTACAGCGCTATAACGTTATTTTGGCGCGTGGTTCGCCATCTTGTTTTATCAATCGATTTGGTTACCTACCTTTTATTTTTCTGTGTTAAAAATTGATCATTTGTTTTGTTATCTTTTAAAATAGGTACATACTTAGTGCTCTTTTTAAATAAGATATATTTTCTTGTTTTACGATGACAAAATGTAGGTACATGATATTATTTATATATTTAGTTGTAAGTTAATAAACAATTTAAACTTACCTATTCCTTTTCTTTAAATCAATCCAAAATATTTTACCCTCTTAGACACTGCTACATACGTCAGTAGAGTAGAGACTGGCAATCTCTTAGCCGCCGCGGCTATTTTAATTTATTTTCATTTCTGATTTTTTTTTTTTTTTTTTAATCTGTTTTTATACGGGCGCTTTTAACGCACGTCTTCCTACTGCGTTCTCACTTGTATAATTTCAACATGAATGATGTAACCACTATTTTGTAACAATTTTATGATTTAATAGAGTGCCCGTGGAGTTTCTTGCCCGTTCTTCTCCATAGGTACCTACTACGCTTTGGAATGGGCAACTAGCTTCATCTTTCTGACTGACCGACCCCTTGACAATTCAAAAGTGCCTGTAATTGATTAATTTGAAATAAATGCTTTGAGTTTGAGTTTGATAAATATCACACACGTTGGCATGAGGAGCATAAATCGTGATTATTAAGGTTTGGGTAGCCCGCGAAATTCAAATTAACTTACGTTTTTTTTTTTGTAAATATGACCCGCGGCCGTAACAATTATGTATTTATAGAATTATAATCATTAAAATCAATACCACTCTCTAAGATCATATTACCCGTTGAATGACTTAGATATTTCATGAAATCATAACATTTGAGGCTATTCTAACTGAAGGTGATTGCTGATTGAAATATTTATTATTCAGTAAAGCCATATTTTTTACGCTCGCGAATCATATTTTAATCAACATACAACCTGACACTGCAAGTTGCAAAAAGCGTAACCAAATTTGAATTTCGCGGGCTACCTTAGCGCATCCCAATTAAAAAACCTAAGGCTGATTTTTCAATCGATCGATAATTTTTATTCGTGGAACAAAATTTACGTCTGACGGTTTTTGTATGGAGGAACTGTCAAAAATTCAAAATTATTCCTTTGTAGTTATCTGGCGTTGGAAAAATCAGCCCTAAAATTAATTAATTCTCTGACAGACAACGCACAGCCTAAACCAATGTTATGCATGATATTTTGTACAAGAGTTCCTTTTCTAACGTAGGTAGGTAAGTACTTTTTGAAAGTTTATCCCTTATGGGTTAAATAGTATAGAATAGAATTTTCTTTATTGAAGTAACCAAGACTCAATAAGATTGTTAGTAAAACTTGGCTGGATTGACGTCAAGAGTGAGCCCATTGTCAATAATAAAAAAAAAACTTACGTCTAAGTTACTAAGCACTGACACTAAACAAAAACAATACAAAAGATAACGGTTGGTCACCGTTGCGACATCCCACGAGAGACGGTACAACGATGACCCACGTACACACAGTCCAGACGAGTCGCAACCACGCTTAAGACACTGCTAGAGCCGCCCCACACCAAATAGGGATTAAAGTTTGTATGGTAGTTCGTGAGTTTTGCGGATGGGAAATCCCATGGGCCTCACAGCTTGTTGAATAATAAGTTATGTTTCTAATGTTAATGTTCCCTCATTGGTTTTCACTGTTGACACTCAAACTCCTCTCGTTTTGAGCCACCGTTATTCTGTCCTGTGTGCGTGGTGCGCACGCACACAGGACAGAATAACGGTGGCTTTATTTGTCTTTCTATTCATGTAAACAAGTGGTCGAAAATAAATCATAAAAATCCTATTCTATCCTATTCCTACAACTGAAAGTCTCCGTGCCACTTACAGAACTTGATGATAAATCTACATTGGCAAGAAAATAAAACGCAACTAACAAGCATAAACTAAACGAAGATCACTGATAAAAATTGAATAGAGGATTTCGAACGAAAAGTGAAACGTCAAATCCTTTATCACAAAATTTTCAGTATATACTGCGAAAGTGCGAAGAGGATTTTAACAAACTTATCAATTTATTTATGTGAAATACATTAAAAATGCCGCTAATACGATCCGCAAACTTTAATTTATTTGTTGAAATAGTCGTGCGTATCATTTTAGTGTCCGCCTTCTGGTAAGTCGTCTCCATATGTTGTTCTAATATTTACAAACATATTTTGGTAATTTATCAATGAAATATGTGTTTATTTGCTATAAATCCTACATGAAATTGTTTTTCCATAGTCCTACTATAGTTTGAGGAAGTATTTTATGGAAAAATTTCAATTTTCTGATAAGAAATTGTAAAAATATTTTAGGGTCTTTTTTTTATTGCTCGTCGCATCACGATTTTACCGTTGTACGCTTACGAATAGATAAGTGACATCATCAAAACCTTATCAGTTTATTCCCGCGGCTGTTATTAGAGATACTAATTAAATGTGGTTTAAGTTATTAATAATTTTTTTTATTAATCTTCTAATATATAAAATTCTCGTGTCGCAATGTTTGTTACCAAACTCCTCCGAAACGGCTGGACCGATTTGTATGAAATTTGTGTGCATATCGGGTAGGTCTGAGAATCGGCCAACATCTATTTTTCATACAAAAAAAAATCCTAGAAATAATGTATAAGGCAAAACAACGTTTTCCGTGTCAGCTAGTGTTATTATAAATATAATTAGTATGAATGAGAATTTGACTGATTCAGAGAAATGGTAGCCAGCGGGCAGCGGTGTATAGTACACCTGCATTTCTTCACGAGTCATGTTCAGTCCAAGGTGATTTGCGAGCCTATTGTCATGAACCGCCCCACATATCCAGACTCCAGGCCGCTTCTATAAATTTTACCTGTAAAGAAAGAAAATAAATTTATTTGGCACAAACTAAAAGACACTACATCAGATACATACATCAGATAAAACAAACAATAAAAAAAAAAAGATTAAATAAAAGTGTGAAGTCCGATGTAAGAAATTAGCAGGAAAGTGTGCCTGTGCTGTGTTACCATGGATGCGGTACATGATTATGAACCCCCTGCCTATTGGTCTCGTGGTCGCAAGCGCGACTGCTGAGCGTGGGGTCCTGGGTTCGATTCCCAGGTCGGGCAAAGTGTTATTGGGTTTATCCATTAGGAATTTCTTAGTAACAGCCCGGAGTTTGGAAGTTGGTGGTGTGATACCCCCATGCCTCGGAAAGCGTGTAAAGCCGTTGGTCCTGCACCTGATCTCTCCCTGGTCGTGTCGGATTGCCGTCCCATCGGACTATGAGAGTAAAGGAACAGAGAGTGCAATGTGTTTGCTCACACACTTGCTAATCTCCGTTGAGATTGGCTACCGTGACCAAAATTGGTCAGGAGGATTATTATTTTGAAGCATTGAGTCTTGCCTGCCAGGGCGGCGGGATCTTCCGAAAGGTTAACCGCTGCCCAGAACAGAAAGGGCACTCCCTTCCGCTCCACCCAGAGCGGGAGGGGTCATTTGATGATTTCCCATCCACAAAAAAAAAAAAAAAGCATTGAGACTTATCATTGGTTATTAAAAAAAAATGTGTATTCTTATCTATTACCTTCCAGTTACATGGAAACTATGCAGCCGTTCATTCGTGTGATACAGAAAGCAGAGCTGGAGTCTGATTTCATGTATCCTCACATGGACTCATATGTGACAGGGTCCATGCTGTGGACGACAGTTCTTGCAGTACCCTGCGTGCTGTCACTAATGGCTTGGGCTGTTTGTAATGACTGCAATGATGCTTTAGAGGTAACAGAGTATTTTTATTTTATAGTGTTCATGAGGAGCTCGTAGCTTAATAATAATAGCCGCACGACTCGATCGAAGGTTAGGCTACGCTTGCCGCGGTTGGTTCGTGGATGGGTGACCGTCTGTAACATGTCGACACTCTTCCATGTGTCGTTAAACCCTTGGTCCCGGCTGTCATTCACAGATCTTTGACAGTTGTTATGGGTAGAAGCCCAAGACTGGCAGCCAGTCTTACTAAGGAGTATCGTATTACCCCGTGCCTGGGTTGTGGAGGTCAGATAGGCAGTCGCTCCATGTAAAATACTGGTATTCAGCTGCATCCGGTTAGACTGGAAGCCGGCCCCAACATAGTTGGGAAAAGGCTAGGCAGATAATACAATTAGTATAATAGTAAGTATGGATTTTAATTATGTTTAATCTTTTCAGATCCTCCTGTCCTGGTCCCTAGCTCTTGGGATAAACGGAGTTCTGACAGACATGATCAAACTGATGGCTGGTATGTATTCATCATGTACACAGTCACATCAGACACATCATTTCAGGTTTGTCTCTAGGAAAGTAACGCACCTGTGATGCCTCTTCTGTATCTATGGAAATCTGCAGTACTTGCTACTGCAGCCGATCTATTCTGTAAAAATCTCACCGTGAGTGTTTGGGTGAAGTGAGCTGTCACTCCATCAGCCGATCGATTCTGTAAAAATCTCACCGTGAAAAGTTAGGTGAAGTGAGCTGAGAGTGAGCTGTCAATCGTGTCAATCCCTAGCATTAGTTGTAATGACAGCTCACTCCACGCTCACTTCACCTTAGTTTTCACGGTGAGATGGTTACAGAATTGCAATGCAGATGCTGGGGATTGACAGACACTTAAGTTTACACATTGACTGAGCAGTGGTGGCCCAGTGGTAACGGCCGCGACTTACGAGTTGTAGACCGTAGGTTCGAACCCAGACAGGCGCTTTACTTTGTGTAAATTATTTCATCACCACTGCTCTCAAATCCGTGAAGAAAACATTGTGAGGAAACCGGCATGTCCTAGAATCAAAAATTCTTAAGACATGTGACATCTGCGAACCCGCACTAGGCCCGCGTGGTGGATTACTGCCCACTACCTCTCACAGAGAGGAGCTCCGTGTCCCAGCAATGGGAACAGTATAGGCTGATTATGTGATTATTTTTTTGTCATTATTTTTTATTTAGCTAACACTGTTCCATTGCTCAGCAAAAGCCTCCCTCAAATCCTTCCATGCATCCTTTTCTATGTCATTTAAACTGTTAAAAAAAAAACTAAAAAACACGCTTTTATAACGCACTAAAAATCAAAGTACCACCATCCACCTCCTGGCTCCATCATCAGATCAGCTCCAAGATACCAAATTATCGTATTGTCATCCGAACTATTTACATACAAAGTTTCATTTCGATACGACAGTTAGAAGCAGGTTAAAATTCACTTCTAAGATTTTACTACATTGTTTGTTAGTTAGTTAGGTACAAGTGAAGCTAATAAAAACTGCTTTTATACTACTTTTCAGGGCGACCGAGACCCGATTTCTTCTACCGCTGCTTCCCAGATGGGGTGGAAACTAAATACCTTCAGTGCACAGGAGATCCCAATGAAATCATGGAGGGCCGGAAGTCGTTTCCAAGCGGACACAGCAGTCGTAAGTAACTATAATTATCTATACGAATATAATAAAGCTGTAAAGATCTGCAGGAGAACCCAGGTAACCGACATAGCCCGAAGAATTGCCAAACTTAAGTGGCAGTGGGTAGGGCACGTTGCTCGCAGAACAGGTGGCCGATGGGGCAGAAAGGTTCTGGAGTGGCGACCGCCTACCGGGAGATATAATGTTGGAAAGCCTCCCACAAGGTTGATCGATGACCTGGTGAAGGCCGCAGGAACCCGCTGGATGCGGAAAGCACAGAACTGCCGGTCGATTCTGTAAAAATCTCACCGTGAAAACTCAAGTGAAGTGAGCTTGATCTGAGTTGTCAGTAGTGTCAATCCCTAGCATTATTTGGAACGACAGCTCACTTTGACGGCACGGTTGGCGCAGTGGTTAAGCGATTGACTGCTGCGCTGCGTCACGCGGGTTCGATTCCCGCACGGAACAAATATTTGTATGACCTACATGTATTTGTTCCGAGTCTGGGTGGTTTTCTATCTATAATATGTATGTATTTACAAAAAAAAAAAATTGTATATAAGTAGTTTATCAGCCATCTTGTTACCATAACACAAGCATTAGGTTGCTTAGCTTGGGACAAATGGTGCTGTGTGAAATGTCCAGGGATATTATTATTATTATTACTCCACGCTCACTTCACTTAAGTTTTCACGGTGAGATGGTTACAGAATTGCACTGCTGATCGAAGTGGCAATGCTTGGGGGGGGGGGGGGGGGCTATGTCCAGCAGTACACGTCTTTCGTCTGAAATAATGATGAAGATGAAGAAGAGTTTGTATGTTTGTTTGTACGCACTAATCTCTGGAACTACCAGTCGGATTGGACACGAGCAAAAAAAAAAGGATGCTAAGCGAGAACGTTGTAATAGCGCAGGTAGACGATACGATGCGACGGGGTAGGTCGGGAGAACAAGAAAGGGTATTGAAGATTTTTATATGGAGCCTGGTATACCTACTGTCGCGCCATTTTGATTTTTTTCCAAAATGGCGGTCACGCATGAAACCTATACACCGTTGAGTTTTGATACTACGGGACCAACCGTGAAATCGTGAAAAAAAAATCTGTTGATCCATACATTATGTCGAGTTATGCGAACATAAATCTATGGATCAAGAGATTTTTTTTTTTTTGAGAGAGGGCATTTGGGTAGGCCACATAAATTACTCAAACTGCCAGACTGTGACAAAACTAACAGAACAGAGAGAAAAATAAATAAAATTACCCACATAGTCTTCACATTCACAAACTTAAACCACACTGTTTTTTTATCATCCAGTGTCCTTCTGTTCCCTGGGCGTGGCCTCGGCCTGGCTCTGCGGCCGGCTCGGCGTGTTGTCTCGACGTAGAGGCAGCGGTCTGCGTGTGGTCGGATGCCTCATGCCTCTTCTGATAGCAGGCAGCATTGCCTTGTCCAGGAGCTGCGATTACCATCATCACTGGCAAGGTATGTAATCTGCATTCGCGACCTATTCGCCAAAAATGTAAACAAATATGAGTTCATGGAAAAATAACTTTAATTTCTACACAATAAAGTTCAGTTTATGTTACAACTTCAAACATTTTTATAATTTTTCAATAGTACTAGTCACTTTGAAATCAACCTAATTTCTATTGAAATAAAGTTGATATTTATTTAACTTGTAATAACGTCAATTTGAAACATTAATCAAGTTTTAGTATATCATTATCATTCTCCTGACCTTATCTATTTATTTGGGGTCGGTCCAACATGTCTTTTCTTCCATACTTCTCTGTAAAAGGTAAAAGCACCCGCACTGGTCGATCTTCAAGGTTAAGCAACGCTTGCCGCGGTTGGTCCATGGATGGGTGACCAACCATTACATACCGCGACCCCTTCACGCCTCGGAAAGCACATTAAGCCGTTGGTCCCGGCTGTCATTTTTAGATCTTTGATCATGTTTTTAACGCTTTTTTCCAGATATCCTAGTCGGTTCCATCTTGGGTTACTCCGTCGCAGTCTTCTGCTATCGCCAGTACTACAACCCTCTCTCATCAGACCTGGCTGGCATTCCCTACATCGTTTCCAGCGTTAACGCAGCCAAATTCTTCAACGGGAAGCCGGACAGCCCAGTTAAGGATGCGAAAGAGGAGTCCACGCCATTGCTGAACGGAAAGAAAGATGACAAGTGGATATAAATACTATATTCTGTTAAAATATCAGGTTTTTAAATGTCAATACCAGCGGCATAATTGAGGAACACACAAAAAATTACAATTGATCGCAACGCCTTCATTTTGACAGTTCAACAACATTCATTGCGTTATTTACGTTGCTGAGCGGATGAATTTTTCAAACGCATGAAGCTATAGATTAGCAATATCCGTCAAAAATCTCGGATTGTGATTGAATGTGTGTTACGCAATTAGGGTGCAGGTTTTTAATCGAAATTCCAGGTTTATAAAGGTAAAAACCTGTTTTATTTTTTAGCGAAATACTAGAGGGGCGTTTCCTGTAGTTTTAAGAATGATCGTTTCCCAATCTCAGTCCCATTCTGTCAAAAATACCTCGAATTTTCAGAAATTTTTGACATTGATTGTCGCTGAGATGAGACTGCGGCTAGATTAAGGCGAAGGCGATAGGGAAGCCCACAAAATTCAACTTTCTTATGTTCTTTGCAATGTGCAGTATCAGGTTGTTTGTCGATCTAAATATAATTCACGGCCGAAACAAATATTTATTTATAGAAATCTACAAGGCAAAGGCCCTCCGCTCCGTTTTCCACAGAATTCTATCTTTTGCGAGTAAATAATAAAATATAATAATAAATATATATCCCTGGACATTTCACACAGCACCATTTGTCCCAAGCTAAGCAACCTAATGCTTGTGTTATGGTAACAAGATGGCTGATAAACTACTTATATACAATTTTTTTTGTAAATACATACATATTATAGATAGAAAAAACACCCAGACTCGGAACAAATACATGTAGGTCATACAAATATTTGTTCCGTGCGGGAATCGAACCCGCGACACGCAGCGCAGCAGTCAATCGCTTAACCACTGCGCCAACCGTGCCGGCCAGTTCCTATGGTAGGAATCAAGCTCGTCCCGCCATCTCCGTCTGGCCTTCTGCAATGGCGTCGTGCGTTTAGCGGGACCCAATCGGTGGTTCTTTTAGCCCAATTGTCATCTGACATGCGGCAAACATGTCCGGCCCAGTCCCACTTAAGGTTGGCGGCTTTCTGGCTACCGTCTGTTATCTTGGTTTTGGCGCGCAGTATTGTGTTTCTTATACGAACAGAAACTCGAACCCCCAGGACACTGCGCTCCATGGCTCGCTGGCAAACCTCGAGTTTGGCCCTCTGCTGAAGTGTCAGAGACCAGGGGGTCTACTCCGAAGTAGTATCGGCCGAATGTTCGGCCGTTTCCTGCTACGAAGTTACTATTTGGTTCGGTCGGTCCCAATCCTACACTCCTACACTCTTTCGAATATTGACTATGGTCCCGACCCAACAGCCGATCCGAACTTTTTTCGCATTTTTCAATAATATTCGGTTCGGCCATGTGTCGGTCCGATCCGAACATTCGCACTTTGCACTTCGGAGTAGACCCCCAGGTTTGAGCACCATATGTGAGAATGGGGAGAATACACATCAATACATCTCTCTATGTTCATATTATCCCATTGAATGAATATTTCATGAAATCATGACATTTGAGGCCAATTTCTAGCTCAAGGAGTTCTATTGCTGATTCAAATGATTATAGTTCTGTAAAGTCATATTTGTTACGGTCGCGAATCATATTTTAATCGACATACTACCTGACAATGGCGCCGATTCCCTTGTTCACAAACTAAACTAAATTGAAGTTCAGTGCATCTTTTTCTTTCTATTTCATTAAGAAAAGGACAGAAGATAAATATTAGTTTAGTCCTGTCAAATTAAGATACTCCATAGACAAGTTTAGACGTGATTAAAAACACGGCTACTAAAAATACGTCAATTTAAGTCAGGCGCTGACTAATTTGACAGGACTAAACTAATATTTATCTTTTGTCCTTTTCTTAATGAAATAGAAAGAAAACGATGCACTGAACTTAAATTTAGTTTAGTTTGTGAACAAAGTAAGTTCGAAGGCTAACGAAGCGCATCCCCCTTAAGTTATTTTTTTATGAATAACATTGATGTGCTTACAATTTTATCAAGCTTTTATTGTTATATTTGTAAGTTGTCCGTCAAAATTTCCCCATTTTTTTAACCCATTTTTTTGTTTTTTTGCGTTGTGATTCACGAATTTTGCTAGGTTATAATAAATAATATATGGTTTGGTTAAATCATGAGTACCGTCACTCTTTAAAATACAGGGTCAAATTGAATTAGCTAGCGAAACTCTGCAGACGTGATGGGTATTAATATCTAAACATGATCAAACAAAAAAGAAATTGACTTGATGAGTTTTTTTTTGGGGTCATCAACCGCAGCTAGTTTTGTCACTTGAAATATCAGTTTTCTTTGTGTAAACTTCACAAACGTGTTGGGTATCGATATCGAAACACGACAAAACTAAAAGAAAAATATTTACTCAACTCATAAGTACTTCAAATAACACCAACTGCGGTCGTTGACCCCAAAAATTGCTTAAATAACGGTACTCATTACGTTTGCAGAGTTTCACTAGCTAATTTAATTTGACTCTGCATAGTTTTACTTGGATCTTTTGGCGCGTGGCCAAAATCGGAACTAACGTCGCCATCTTGTTTTTTCAATACAATTTCGCAAATGTTTACCAACAGCGCCCCCTTGTTATTGAAGCACCTAAGAGTTCCTTGTAGCACTCTGTGGTAGCATTTTATTTATTTTACAGGCCGTTCGCTTATTATATTTCTGACGTCAACGCAATAGTGACCTTAGAGTAACGAAAATAAAGATCACTGTGGTTTGACAGACTTGTCAATGCACAACCCAATAGCAACCTTATTTTAACAAAAATAAATATCACTGTGATTTGACAGCGATTCAAAGTCAGAGATAAATGAACGGTGAATGGGCTATATTTTTATTATTTGACGTTATATACTTTTAATTTGATTCGTAAACTTTTTTGTGTATGCTTTAGACACATGAGTTTTTTTTTTTTAACTAGTACTTACTTTAAATTTCATTAGTATTTATTGTTTAAAATAGTTTAATAAATTTTTAGGTAAATTTTAAATTATTTCGCGGACGCTATCCACTTTATTTATAAACGTCGCTTATAGTTAAGTGACGTCTAAAATGTATGGTTAAACAGTCGCTAATCATTACTTCCTGAGCAGGGGTAGCCTAGTGGTAAGGGACGCGACTTACGAGTTGTAGGTCGTAGGTTCGAACCCAGACAGGTGCTTTACTTTGTGTAAATTATTTCATCACCACTGCTCTCAATACAGTGAAGGAAAACATCGTGAGGAAACCGGCATGTCTAGAACCAATATTCGAAGACATTCGACATCTGCACCCGCGTGGTGGATTTCGGCCCACTTCCTCTCACCGAGAGGAGGCCTGTGTCCCAGCAGTGGGAACATTATAGGCTGATTATACATTTATTATTCCTCCGATAAAGTTATGTGGCGTCGGAAAAACCAGCCCTTAAACTGACAAAAACGGGTTTTGGACTTGTGAACAGCGTTAGGACTCCTACGATAACATTGATTGATGTTCGATACGGCACGGAAGCGTATCGAGTGGTTGTGAATAGCTATGCTGGCCCGGAAGCGTATCGAGTAGTTGTGAATAGCTACGCTGGCCCATTTTATTTTTCGATTGTGATATTGTTTTAAATTATAGTATACTTAGTCATGTAGTTACCCATTTATTTAATATTACATAGTTCAAATTTTTTATAAATAAATTTAAATTTTTAACAGTTCCTGTTCAAATAATTTATTTTAGTGAGTTGTCTTTTTTAAATTTTATCACTAATTATTATAATTTATTTTACCATTATTAAATGACTTATTTGAACGTAATATATTAGTTTATTAATAAATAGCTCAATTTTATTTTAGTTAATTTTTTTAACGAATTTTATTACATTTAGTTAAATTGCTTTTCTTTTATATTTTAGTTAAAATATGTGTTATTTAACAAATGCTTATTATTGGTATATTTATCTTTACTTGTGTGCTTTTTAGTGGTAGTATAATTTAAATATACACACGGGGAAATGAATTGTTAGATAAATGGACACCTTACGTCAACCATCTAATTTGTGATTAAAAATTAGATCACCAGGTCTGTTTTTTTTTATATAATTTTTTTTACTTAGTTTTTAATTAAAAAAAAAAGATGTAATCATGTATGACGTATGTTTTCATGATATTTTTTATTGTATGGGTCAGATTTGACTACAGTTAAACAAGGATCTTATGACTCGTGGCCTAAATTGGAACTAACACCGCCATTTTGATTTTTCAATGTAATTTTACAAATCACCTGGCTCGTTGGTCGCATGCACTACTGTTGAGCGTGAGGTCTTGGAATCGATTCCCAGGTCAGGTGAAGTGTTGTTAGTGGTTTTTAAATTAAAAATTTCTCAGTAGAGGCCCGGTGTCTGGATATGTACCCGGTTGGTGGCAGGCGCGGTCCGAGGGGGGGGGGGGGGGGGGGCACTTAACTGTATTTTACAAAAATTAAATTGTACCCATGATGAAAGAATCGTAAAATAGAGGTAAAAAATACTTTAAATCTAAAATTTGCAAAATTTTGAGGGTTAACTATCATATTTTATGTAATGATAATAAAACGAATTCAATCAGTTATAGAAATACCTAAAAACTATTCCACTGAGCCGTGCATTCAATTTTTTATTTAATTATTACTGCAAAATCACTTTTATTTTTTGTGGTCATTCGATTCAACCAACAAAAATCAAAAGTCAATTATTGAAATTAGGCTGAGAATCAGCACTTTTCGAACGTCAAAATTACTTATGACAGTCTTCCAAAACGCTCGCCCTTCACCACTTCCTAGTGCTTTCGCTGGGAAGGAGAAGTGGCGCAACAAACTCCCCAGCAGCACAGCTGTCTGTTCAGTTAGAAAATACTTGTTAGTATTGTATACAATCAAGTATTTTCATCAATCGAATCGCTGTTAATTTGTTATTTGACAATTACCTAAAAATTTGCTTTCTACCGCCTCTTAAATCGTCAAAAGATCCTTGTCGTACTGTACGTGATATCTATTTGTTTTAATTTAAATTGTGATAATTATTTAGGTATAAGAAAAAATATCATTAAATGATAAAAAATAATGTTGTAGTAAAAAAATCTTTTAGTATGAGAATAGTTCACGTTTTTTAAAGTACCTCATTATTATTGTTTTTAATAACAAATAGTACCTGTTTTGTCAAATAAAAATTACGACACGAACATGTAAAAAAAAAATGTCAGGAGGTGTCGGTGGACACCCGGTTGTAATGAAGTTTCTTTCGTTGTATACAGGGTGTCCCAGAAGTCGACATCAAGCCGGAATCGGGTACTGGGCCAAGTCATAATAGTTACCAGAAAAATATAAAATTCCGGCCTGACGTCGAGTTCTGGGACACCCTGGGAGTTTCAGAATCATGTAAGTACCGAATCTATAGTTATATGTTGCGCGTCGAAATCCCAGCCAGCCTGTATACAGACATACGCTTGTAATCTCACATACTATAACGAAAATGTCGTGGCTGTCATTCACCAAGTGTGCAGAACTTGCGACAAGAAACTTCGTTTTTGATCAATTCCTAAAAGTAGACCATAGGTATTTTTAGATCAAGGTAATAGCACTACTTGTAAGAGCGAGCGCGCACTAAGACTTTTAATCGCGCGATTATTTTGTCGCAAAAATCCAACGTAAATTGGTAAATAGCAGCGATATTCTCACTGCCATATAAACCAATAAGTTGAATTTCTACGACAAAATAATCGCGCGATTAAAAGTCGTGCGCGCTCGCCCTAAAAGCACGATTTATAAATTTATGCGATCACTTTAAAATAGATCTTTGTACAATTTTCAATAAAAACATAATAAAAGTCGTTTGAATAGAATTTAACATTTTGACTGTCAATACTTGTGAATAACCATGACATACAAAATAGTCCGTTCCAAAAGTCACTGATGATAATGTAAACAAACGGTTCAGAAAACGTACCTGTGGATGCTGATTTGTAGTCAAAATCAAAACTCATTTATTCTGCTCATAGAAACTCATAGCTGTCTGTTCAGTTAGAAAAAACAAAATTGCTTCCAAATGGAGTGCTTCAAGATGTTTTTTTTTTATGGCAAGGCTAAAACATTTTTCTTCGATGATTTTTCAATTACACCATCAGAATAGCCTTTTCCTAACTATGTTGGGGACGGGGTTGACTTCCAGTCTAACCGGATGCAGCTGAATACCATTATTTTACATGGAGCGACTGCCTACCTGACCTGCACAATCGTCACTGGGTAATACGACACGCCTTAGTAAGACTGGTTGTCAGACTTTCGGGCTTCTGAACCTGAACTACCTGTAACGACTGATTTGACTGACGTATGATTTCAAAATATTCAAACAATAATAATTGGAAAAGCTGGTGAGATATAAAGTTGAAACTTTCCTAATAGAGATGAATGTATTACCAACGCCCTTAGAGAGTAATTAACGTAAGAGTTTAACCTGAACAGGGATTGTTTACAATTTCAGCAGATACTTTTGGAACAGATTATAGGTACTTAAACTTGAATTCAAAATCTCGGATGGTTATCAAGGTTTTGGAACATGAAATCAACGTCATAAATATGACAAAGTTCAAATTCCATAGCAACCAAAAAATATTACGACCTTTTTATTATAAAGGGTCATTCAAAAATCAACTTAGAATACATACTACTAAAGTAGATAGTTGAGTAATAACTGGCAATGAATGTAAATCAAAAATTCGAGTACCTACTTATTTACTAATTACCTAATGTTGTAATTTAAATTTTGTATAGTATGACTGCATATTTAGTGTAGAATCATTATGAATCAGTCAGAATCTTATTTATAATAAAATTTACGTACTTAATTTTTTTTTAAACTATTTCTATAACGTTTTTGACTGATTATTACAAATAGTTGGCACACACCTAGCGATCCAATGCGTGGTTTTACTATTTTTAATGACGAGACCACGGCGAACAGCAAAGCCGACCCGAAACAATTACTACACGTTCGGTTACGGTTCCCTATTACATGGGAATTCATTAAACATAACTGGCCAAATGTGGGTGAGTACACCCACATTTAGCCATTTTGCCTAAGTCTTCGGGGATTACAGGCGTGGAGATGGCGCAGGTAGATGCCGATCGGCACTAACCGAATGAAAGCCGCATGTGTAGTAATTGTTTCGGGTCGGCTTTGGTGTTCTCTATTGAAGATTCCTTTTATTGCCGTGTCGTCGTGTGTATTTAACATCATAATAAAACATTCGTACAGAAGTCTTTTGAAAACTAGAATAAATAAGTACTTAGATTCATTGGTGTCCAAAATACTTTAATTTAGTAATTTATCAATGTATGTAACATTTATGTGTACTTACCTAAAATGTAATATTTTGAAGAAATTCCTACTGAAATAAACATTCCAAAATAATAATAGAAATTGTTTTATTTTAACAGTTACTTCCGCCCGCGTTTGTCCGTGTTTTAACACAACAGGATACCTACATGATAAGCTAAAACAAGAAATTTCACGAAGGCAGAAATAACGCTGACATCAGATTAGAGCACCCTACTTACGTAACACACTATCGATCACAATCTGAATCATTTTGAAGGATATTGCTAATCCATTGCTTCATATGTTTGAAACATTTGTCTGCTCAACAACGTAAATAACGCAATGAATGTTCTTGAACTGTAAAAAATTAAAGCCATTGAGTGTGTTACGCAATTAGTTACCTACCCCGATGTACACATAGGTCTAGGGAAGATAATAAACAAAAGCATGGTAACAACTAAGAAAAAAATATTTATTAAAATAAACCTTTGGTATTGTTATTATGGCACAGTTTTAAATGAGGCGCACACACTTGTTCACTTCTGTTTTTCACAACCATTCGACAGGGTGTCGAATAAAAAATGTGACGATTTCAATTACTAATTTGCCTTGCCCTCGACAGCAAATAGCTGACGGAAGAGGCGGTCGTCCATTTGATTTTAACTGACTAAATTTTCGGGTTTTAGATTTGTGAACAGGTTTTAGAGGACTCTTGATAACATTGATTGATGTTCGATTCAGCACGGACGCGTATCTAACGGTTGTGAATAGCTATGGCAACATTCCAATTCGCCAAACGATTACTTCGCTGAAAACAAGTGTGCAGCACACCTTACAAAATACCTACTTACTTTACTATTTCTAGATCAAATTTATCAGAAATTATACAAAAAAAAACATTAAAAATGGCATTTAACTATACAAATAACAGGTATACATAAATATCTACTCGTTAATTAACCCATCATAGGACATATAACCTGGATTAACACATTGGATACTTATGATAATAAGTATCCAATGTGTCCAATCCAGTAGTTGTTCCCATGGGGTAATTTCTAACCAGGCAAAGCCTCGGGCAACAACTAGTATTCTATACATTTACTTGCATATCACATGAAAATTATAATATTCAGGGCAATATTATAAATGTCTAGTTAACTATTGTCCATTTAGAGACTCGTTCGCAATGCCCCGTGTCTGGACACAGCCTGTTAAACGTAGTTCCACTGTCAAACCCCAATATCTCTCTCTCTTCTTGAATTCTATATGTGAAAGTGCTCTCATGTGTTCCAATGAAATGGGCCGCATGCGAGCATATGATTTGGTCAATGATTGCTATTCCGCCATCCCCATACTCGTCTATTATTGACGGACTTGGCAAGAAAAAGTGTATTTCGTACCCGAGACTAGTCAATTCGTTTTCTAGTTTGTTCAATTCAGACATAGACGCATCAGTTGCAATAAATACTTTTTTGATGTTGGATAGTTTTTTTAGTGTATCATGTATCTGTTTTGCGGTTCCTGATATTGATGGGACGTCGTTCCCACGGCTGCGGGCAAAGTCTTGCCTTCTCCAATGAACGCTTAAATAGGTCTTACATTTATCCGATTTACAATTTAAATATTGCAATACATATTTTTTGGCAATCTTGACAAGTTTTTTGTTAAATTTCATGCTCTTTCGGCAGTCCCAGTAAGTTTTGGTGCCATAGCTGTCGTGAAGAGGAATCTCCCCATGAGAAAACATGATTTTTTTGCTGTGGGGATGTAATGATATCAGCTCCCAAAGTTTTGAGTTCTTGCCTTGAAACTTGACACATAAGGTTTCTTTAACAGTCACGTTACTGTAGCCCCAGAACTGGCCGGTGTGACTGCAGTCACCCACTACCTTCCATTTCTCCTCAAAGACACCATTTTCGAAAGCATCTTCATAATTTTCCAGTACATACAAAATGTCAATTTCTAACACCTTTTTCTTAGTTTTACTGAATATCTCGTGCATTTCCACCACTGGAGCGAACGTTTTTAGGGAATCTATATCGAAAAATTGGCTCCACGGTTTCGGAACCCGCCGGTCAGTTTTCCAATGAAAGAGGTTACTCCAAGGAGGTAAAACTAGCTCCCAGTTGTCTTTACCTCGTTTTTGGGCTTCGGATAGCATAATCGCGAACCTCATGTAGACGTCCCTGCGTAAATTAAAGCCTTCGGGAGGATTAACATCGTAAAAAATCTGCTTTTTGCCATTGTTAACTTCGATATCATTTTCGCAGTGTTTTGTCTTATCACAGTATTCTATATTTACTTCGGCAGCGTTAATAACTAAATTGGCAACTAATATACTTAACATAATCATATTATAGCTTATTTATTATATTTAAACGTACAAAACTAACGCTATTTGAACTTTTAAATATTTCCATTCCAATGCAATCAGCAATGTTTCAAAACAAATGTCTTGTTGTTCTTGTTTGGCATGTTTTTTTTTTTGAGAATTTATCGTCGTGGTTACTGAGGCCTTTAAGTAAAGTCTAGTTCCTATTAAAACGAAATGGTAGCTTACCACCTGCTCATAGAGCAGGGCAGAAGGAGCTAGTAGTGATAGTGAGCCCCATGCACTTTTTCATTTAGATTATTTTCAATGTTACTGTTAGCCAGCATCATCCCACAGCTGGGCAAAGGCCTCTCCCCATGACTTTCAGCTTTTTTAGAAGCTACATCTCTCTTCCAGATTATTTTCAATGTATTTATAAAAAAAAATATAGTGGTTTAAAACAATAAGTCTTTTAATTTTAATTTTTCTGTTGTGTGTGTGTGTGTGGCAAAAACTCTAACAATAGAGTTTCGAATTTTTGACCCTATAGATCGTTGGACCACTATTTACGCTAGTCTGTGGCCAGTATTTAGACTGGACAATGTCAATGACATGACATATTATGACATTTAATTCATACAAACATTGATGATTGAATTTTTGAGTGCTACTTTTTAAGGTTATAAAAATGTTTAGAAAGATAAGAACAAAATACTTCACCACTTTGTACGCTAATTACACAACTAGAGTAGCAGTTGACCCTAACCTAAAGGAGAATTTTGAAACAAAAGTCTTCAAACCACGGAAACATCCTGGCACAACGCGAATCAAAGTAGCCTCTATCCCTCCGGATCTTCAGAACGCTATTAAACTAATTCTAGACGATGCCGCGGCCAAGGCTTATTACAAGGAAAGCGTAAATCTAAGTAACTACATCCGCTCACGGCACCTCCCCCCAGAAGAAGGAGAAATCGATGAAAAAGCACAGAAATTTCATGACACCATTTCGAAAAAAGTTTATTCGACCGTAGATCGAGAATTAACGGGAGACGAACAGAAATTTTACGAAAACAAGGTTCAAAACAAAGTGTTTAGTGCATTGAAGAAGAATGTTTACCGTTGGGGCAATATTGCCTATGATAAACCGACTAGCTTGCAGTATCTTATGAGCAGAGCTGCTCCCGAATATGCCGTCCTAGTACGCGTTTTAGATGAAATAAATAAATTTAACCCAGACTACAAACCTCGGAGTTTCTTCGACTTTGGTTCTGGTGTAGGCACAGGAACATGGGCAGTGAATCACTTCTGGAAAAATGATATTTTTGAATATTTCTGCGTTGACACTTCATCTACGATGCACGAGCTAGCACGCCTCATACTATGCCAAGGGAAAGACAATGTAGAGATGCCTATAAAAGGATATTTCCAACGACAATTCTTACCAGCATCTACAGATCTGAAGTACAGTATAGTTCTATCGGCATACTCGTTATTTGAGCTCCCAAGTATGCAATCGAGGTTGGAAACCATACAAAAACTTTGGAACAAGACTGAAGACTACTTAATTATTGTTGAACATGGCTCGAACGCTGGATTCAGTGTTGTTAATGAAGCGAGAGAGTTTGTTCTCAATTTAGAAGGGAAGAAACAACAACAGGGTTATGCTTTTTCACCATGCCCTAATGACAATGTCTGTCCACGGTATATGGAGCACGAAACACCTTGCAACTTCCTTATGAAGTATGAATCATTGGCGTACGCTTCAAAAGCTGAAATTTCTGCTGATTTATTTTCCTACGTCATATTGAAGAAAGGGCCTCGTCCATCAGATGACCCGCAGTGGCCTAGGATAGTGCGTGCACCTATTGTACGGTCCAAACATACAATCTGTAAGCTATGTACTGCACAAGGAGAATTGAAAGAGATTATATTTTCTAAAGCAAAGTATGACCAGACCACGTACAGATGTGCAAGGTCTTGTAATTGGGGAGATCTGTTACCCGTAAAATAAAATCATTGATAACTGTTTTGAATTTTTATTATATGTATTTATTTATTTTATTACTAGCTGCGCCCCGCGGTTTCACCCGCATAAGTTTCGATCCCGTGGGAATGTCGGGATAAAAAGTATCCTATATGTTAATCCTGGTTATAAACTATCTGTGTGCTAAATTTCGTCAAAATCTGTTCAGTAGTTTTTGCGTGAAAGAGTAACAAACATCCATACATCCATACATACAAACTTTCGCATTTATAATATTAGTAGGATTATGTACCTACACACAGGAAAATACATAATGATATGACATAGATATAATATGAGTACAAAGGTACTGCTTATTTCTTGCAGACCTGCGAAAGGAGAAGTAAAAATGAAATCTAGACAATAGTGTGTGAGAACAAGAAGAGAAAAATATGAATGTGTGAAGTCTAAAACTAAAATATAATATACCTACACTTATAACGCAAAAAAATATGTATTATTAGTATAGGTACTGACTATATTCCATACTATTATTTTGGCTGCTAAAGTAAGCCCACTTTTCTGCGCGCTTTTCCTGCGGCGATTTTTTTCGCGCTCTCCTAGCGCCGTGAGTTGAAAATCCAACAGTCTGTTTTTTTGACGCGCTGGGATGCACTCTGTTAGATTCTCAATGTTCGGCTCAACACCGAGGGTTGAAAATCCTATGAACTGGATTTTCAACTCTCGGTGTTGAGCCGAACATTCAGCAGGAAATCAATTTCATGCCTAAACCACTGAACCGATTGTTATGAAATTTGATAGATTGGCAACTTAGGACCTAGGTCCATCTTAGATAATTGGATAAAAAAAAAAATACACACGCAGACGAGGTTACTCTAGTAAAAGTTCATCTCAGCTCGGCTCTCAACATAGACTAATATATATAAAATGAGGCTCTCAAGCCCCAACTCGAGACCGAGCGCGGAGCGGAGACCGGAGAGCATTGTTGCCAGATCCAATTTTAAAAAATCCGTAGGGCTACGCTTAAAAATCCGTGGAATTCCGTAGATCGCCTCTAAAAAAATCCGTAGATCTACAAAAAAATTTTAAAGCTAAATAAACCTGACTATTTAGAGATGGACTGACCTTACTAACTTAATTCCTCGCCGGTAAAGAAATTGTTAACTAAAAAAAATCAGGGGAAAATCTCCAAGACAAAGGAAAAACAATAAAAATTGTATTGAAAAAAAAATATTGTTAATTAATTACTGTCCGTGTCGGTGTCCCCCTCTCACGATTCTCAGTAATACAAGGTGGGCCATGAGGGTGTTGGCGGTTTCAATATTCAATTAAAAAAGAACTATGAAACATTTAAAAAAAATATTTGTATTTTTAAAAAGTAGAAACATGGGAATTTTTAAGACCTAAAAATAATGTTTTCCAAATGACTTCCCTCGGCTGCTTGGCACTCTTGGAACCGAAGTTGCAGATTTTTGAAAACTCGTTGAAAACTTGTTCTCGGTATTTAAATTGTTACTTTCCTGAAAATTATTCCTCATCAGCTGCTCTAAATTGATCGGGTTATTCTCGTAGACCACCGATTTGAGGTAGCCCCATAGAAAATAATCGCATGGAGAGAGATCAGGGCTACGTTAGTGGCCATTCAATATCCCCCCTTTTTGAAATGAGTTTTCCGTTTTAAACATTTTTCAGCAGCTCTATGGATACCCCAGCCGTATGACATGTGGCCACATCTTGTTGAAACCCGTAGACCCCCGGTAATCAATTCCCGTAATTAAAAAGTTCAAAATCTAGCCGCCATCTCACCTCAGCGACAATCAGTGTCAAAAATGTAGGGATTTTAGAGGTATTTTTGACAGATTGAGACAGATCGAGTGTGAACGTTCATAAAATTACCTACGTGAATTGCCCCTCAGAAGTCAGCTGTAGACTACAAGGACCCAGCGAGCATTGACGATAAATGATATTGATATTACTGAAACGCCGTTTGAAGGCTGTTTTGTGCAACTAAGAGCTATTAATATTTTGCTCATTTTGGTAGAACAAGGAAAATCTGTTCGCAGATGCCATTATGTTTCACGAATGCAAATAACTGAGACGCTCTGGTACAGTAATTATGATTTGTCATTATACCTAATTTGAAAATGGGTTTTTCCTTATTACCTAATATCTATAAATAAATACAATATTAAAGTACCTACTGATAAATTAAGTAAGACGTAATTAATAGTGGCGCCGATTCCCTTTTTCACAAACTAAATTATATCTAAACCGTTGTTTTTTTGGGGTCAACAACCGCTTGTAGTTTTGTAATTGAATTATGAGTTGAGAAATTATCGATTTCAGATACTTACCTAAGTCGATCGATACCAATCACGTCTATGAAGATTACAAAAAAAAAAATTAAACTTATTATGTCAAGTAAATACATTAAAGCGGTCGATGACCCCACAAAAAAAAACACCATCAATGTTTTTTTTATCTCCTCTGCGGAGTTTCGCTAGCTAATTTAATTTAACCCTGTATTTATACTCCTGACTACACGAAACGGTGAAACATTTTGTTTTGTCCTTGAAGTTTGTGATTGATGTGAAAACTCTTGATTTTAGTTATCGTGTTTGTTTACCGAAACATAATTAGGAAAAAAACCTATCGTCGTTTAATCTAGCGTCACATGCGCCCACGCAATTGATTTTTTTACATACATACGCGATAAAAATGCGACTTACGAAATCGTGGGCTCAAACCCCAGCAGACGCTTTACTTTGTGTAAATTATTTCATCACCACTGCTCTAAAACGGTGAAGGAAAACGTCGTGAGGAAACCGGTATGTCATGACGACATCTAAGAACCCGCACTGGGCCCGCATGGTGGATTATGACCCACTCTCTCACAGATTAAGGAGGCCTGTGTCCCAGCAGTGGGAATATTATATAGTATAGTGGCTGATTAAGCTACACAATAGCGCGTAGGTATGTAGGTAGGGATACATCACAGCGCATGAAACAAATATCCGGCTACTATCCGGTATCCAGCCCAATTTTACCATCCGGGCGGATACTCTAAACCTGGTATCAAAATTATTTTGATTATTTTTGTAATTTATAAGAAATCCTGCGACAATAACCTACTAAGTATCCAGTATCTGGCCCTATTTTATTATCCGGCCGGATACTGGACAGTACGTTATTATCGCAGGGTTTTCTATAAACATATCGATTTTGTTACTCGGTTCAGTGAACCAGTAAGGAAACCACCTTACTCGAACAGAACTCACTGCAAGATCGCCCGTTACTTTGCTAAGTGACTCAAGAACGATTTAAACAAATCGTAACGTCACTAGCTACCGTTACAGACTAATATCAACATTGATTTTACTCAGTCCTCTAGCACAACCGTAGCAATGACTACTGTGTCGCTCGAGTTTAGTCTATTCGCAATTTTTATAATCAATTTTATATGTTACGCCAAAAGTGGTGAGTGAAAATTTCATATGTATTTCTCCGAATATTATTTATTTTGTATATTGTACGTTTTTGTTTTTGTTTGATCGGGTTTTTACAGACATTTGACTGACGTTATACCTGCTTTGTTTTATTAGCAAACAGTGTTGTTTTTCGTATAAATTGGCGCGGTTTTACGAATTAAAAACGCGCGCGGTTTTTGAAAGGATTGTGGTGTACTCAGTAGATACTGATGGGCATTTTTCCTGTTGAACGTACGAAGGTGGACGAATCTTTTCCCTTCTTTTTACACAGGGTGGCAGGGTCATCGACGCGCAAATTGTTTCCATGGATTTACACCGCTGGTAAGTTATAGGTAAGTAGGTTTGACAAATCATTAGCTATTGAGGAAAATTTATTCGTGATTTAGTGAGATCATAATGCTTCAAAAACACATTATATACCTAACATTGCGCCTGGATTATCCTAAGTGGTAGGTAGAGGTATCTACAGAACGTATACCCAGTATGGTATCTAGGTTTCTATGTGGTAGGTACTTTCCTTAAAAGACCATTTCAGACGTCAATCTACATGCTCTTCATATGATCTGACCAAGATTATGTCTGGACTTTAAAAGAGACTGTGGCCTCTGCTGTGTTTGTTTCGGCCTTTCTTCTCAGAGTCGTCAGATAGGAAACGCCGACCTCATTAACCTCATCTAGCTTATGATTATTTTTTTTTTATAATATGGCGTTTAAAAGTGATTCCGATATCCTACTTACAGAACAATTCACAACAACACAACAATTGAGCAATTGATTGATTGTTTAGAACAATTTCATTTCATTGTGAAGTTTACACAAAATAAAAATAGATTTTTTAAACTGATCTTACACAAAAGCACCATCAAATTAATTTATTTTTGGTTTTATCACGTTTAAATATCGATACAGTACATCACGTCTGCGGAGTTTCGCTAACAAATTTAATTTGACGCTGTATAAGTCTGAAAAAGCCAACCCATCTTGAGCAAGCGTGGTGACCAATGCTCATGCCTTCTCTCTATGAAGACAGGCCTTTCTCCAGTAGTGGAACAATAGTTGGCTGGTATTACGTTCGTGGGGGGCTCTACCTCCATCAGTCCATCCTTATTTCTGTTGTTCCTGCCGCCAAGGATCAGTGGTGGCCTGGTGGTATTGACTGCAACTTACGAGATGTAGGTCGTAGGTTCGAACCCAGACAGGCGCTTTACTTTGTGTAAATTATTTCATCACCACTGCTCTCAAAACGGGGAAGGAAAACATCGTGAGGAAACCGGCATGTCCTAGAACCAAAAAATTCGGAGACATTTGTGATATCCAACAATCCGCACTGGGCTCGCGTGGTCCCTCTCATCGAGAGGAGGCCTGTGTCCCAGGCTCCCAGCATTGGGAACACTATAGGCTGATTATGCATGTTATTAATAATATAATAATATCCCTGGACATTCCACACACAGCACCATTTGTCCCAAGCTAAGCAACCTAATGCTTGTGTTATGGTAACAAGATGGCTGATAAACTACTTATATTACTTTCTTATTTCTATGGATTTCATAAAGTCTGAATTAAAAAGTTTTTATTTTTATTTTTATTTTTTTTATTTATATAATTATTTTTTTTTTGTTGTAAATACATACATATTATAGATAGAAAAACACCCAGACTCGGAACAAATACATGTAGGCCAAGCAGCGTGACTTCCCAGTTTTAAGATAATTCAACAGCTATGAGATGTTCAGATCATCCATTACATACTCGTACTAAGACACTCCGTAGCTCGGAAAGCACGTTACGTCGTTGGTCCCGGCTACCATTTCTTTGTCAGTAATTACGGGTAGTCAGAGGCCCGAAAGTCAACCATTCTTACCAATGGGTATCTTATTACCCAGTATCTGGGTTGTATTGTTTTTGAAATTGTTTTTTTTTTATTTTTAAACGTTGCCCCACACTAGGAATTACTCCAGCCGATCGATTCTGTAAAAATCTCACCGTGAAAAGTTAGGTGAAGTGAGCTCGAGTGAGCTGTCAATAGTGTCAATCCCTAGCATTTTAGTTGGAATGACAGCTCACTCCACGCTCACTTCACGTAAGTTTTCACGGTGAGATGGTTACAGAATCGCACTGCTGTATTGTTGGTGCGTTTACTAACATTTAAACTTACAAACACAAACAGCCAGACGGAACCACTACAATACAAATATTTTCCATGTTAAATATTGGTATTCAGCTGCCGGTCGGTAAGACTGGAATCCGACCCCAACATAGTTGGGAAAAGGTTAAGCAGATTTATTGATTGATATATTCAGTTTTTATCTATAAAATAACGACGCACGTCACACCTGCGAAGCGTCTTGGGATCGTATACATTTTCCTTTGAAATAAAGTTTGCCTTTATCGATAAAAATATTACTATTGCTAATAGTTACCTAGTTTAGGTACCTATGTACTTAATGATGACTGACCTACTTTATTTCATTCAATGAAAAAGAGTAGTCATGAGTCATGACTACACTATAGGTCGTAGCATCTCGCCTGTCTGTCTCAAAGCGGTAGGCAGAAGTGTTTATAATAGAACACACACATATTGCGCGGAGGCTACAAATTCAAATTAAAAAAGGGGGGTCGGAGGACCCCTGACAGGAAGAAAGTTCAAAATGAAAATCGTAGAAAGCGGATGCGAAAATTTTACAATATTGATTTTGACCTCACTATCAGCTTCAGCGCATTCGAAAACCATGGAAACGATACCCAAGTCCGTCTTGGGTATCGTTTCCATGGTTTTCGAATTTGGAATTTTTTGCAGCCGCCATCTTGAATTTTCATTTTGACCTCACTATCAGCTTCAGCACCCTCTCGAAAACCATGAAAACTATCTCTTTCTCTCTATTATATGTAGTGAAAAGTCGTATGGAGGGGGCTTAACGCTTTTTCTGTCCATGACGATTTCTCCCAGTCAATTCCTACCGAAGAAGTTTGCAGGTCAGGGTCAGTGTCAGGTTGTATGCTGAACAAAATATAAATGTAATATCAATGGTGATATTTCATGAAATAGTCATTCGTAACATAAATATGAACTGTAAAGTCATATTTGTTACGGTCGCGGATCATATTTTAAATCAATTGATATAACAAGCAGGCACTGGGCCTGTAAATTGTTAAAAACGTAAGATTTGAAGTTCGCGGGCCACCTTATCACACCTCTGCATAGGTGAAAATCATGTATTTTTTTCATTACAACTGTAAAAAAACCTGCTTAAAGTGGAACCAACAAAGTATGAAAATTAAATTAAGATCATTTGTTCAGCAACAGCGTCGCCGCAGGGTAATTGTGAACGCACAATGAATGGAATGGGTTTCATTTTGACAGTTCAACAGCATACATTGCGTTATTTACGTTGTTGAGCAGACACATTTTTCGAACATATGAAGCATTAATGGATTAGCAATATCCTTCAAAATGATTCAGATTGTGATTATCGTAGCAGGCGTTCTGTAGTTTTTGCCTACCGTCACGAGAAGAAGTCGTGAGACGTGATGTATCCTATGTATCGGAGGGGCAATTTTCGTAATTTTAAGAACGTTCACATGCAGTCTGATCTCAGTCGCCATCTGTCAAAGATTCCGTACCTCAGAAGGAAAAACATACACTGATTAATTACTATTTTTACAAGCCAACACAAAAATATATAAACAATTATATACAAGTAAGTATATAATACGAAAAAATATAGAAAAAGGCAGGAGCTCATTGGGCATCAAAGAAGGAAAAACGGAACCCTTATAAGATCACTTCTTTGTCCATCTGTCTGGCCGTCTGTCAAGACCCTTTTTCTCAGTAACGCGTGGAGTTATCACGTTGAAATTAATATCAAATACTCAGGGCTGCAATCCCTTGAAGCAGTGAAAAAATCAAACTTCTAAGTAAACACAATCAAAAGTTACGGGCGTTTATGCCGCATATTTTGACACTCGCAAGGGAATCAAAACCTATAGGGTACTTCCCGTTGACCTAGAATCATGAAATTTGGCAAGAAGCAGTGTCATGTAGCACAAGTAAAAGAAAAATCCGAAAACCGTAAATTTGTACTTACATACCTACTCTGTACGGAACCCTAGGGGTCCCGAGTCTGACTCTCACGACTTGACCGGTTTTTGAGATTGATTGTCGCTGAAATGGAGATTGCGACTAGATTTTGAACGTTTTTAATTACGGGAACTGGCCTCCAGATATTTGTTTTAGGTTTTTAAAAATGTAGATAATTAGCACTATTAATGAACAAAAGCGAATGACGCACAGATTGCAATTAACAAAACGGGAACTAAAGTACTTTTATAATTAGCCTAATTAGGGAATTATGTTACAATTTAGAGTAGGTTAATGATAGCACCCGATAGTAACAGATTGCCTTAGTAGTAGAACAAGAAATGAGTACATAAGAGGAAGTCTGAAAGTGGCACCGGGCACTGAAAAGTTGTGTCAAAATCAGTCATGCGATACGGAGGAATGAATAAAATGTCGTGAGGAAAGTTTTGAGTATGAATGTAGATGGCTATAAGAGTAGGGGAAGACCAAAGAAACGATGGATGGACTGTGTGAATGATGATATGGTTAGAAAGGGGGTAACTGTCGAGATGACGACTAATAGAGGAGTATGGAAGGAAAAGACATGTTGCGCCGACCACAAATACATTGGGATAAGCAGGAGACTGATGATGCCTTAGTAGTGGAGCCCTTTGTGAAGGAGCTCGTATGAGGAAGAGATCTATATAATATATAAAATTCAAAGTCCTGACTGACTGACTGAGACATCAACGCACAGCCTAAACCGCTGGTTTTAGAGACATGAAATTTGGAGGGTGTATTCTTCGTGAAGAGTAGGTATCCACCCCTTGTGTTGAAGTTTGTGTGGAAGTAATTGAATGCGTGGTCCAATTAACTCGAAACTTAGTATTAATACTTTTGACAGAAAATAATTAATAATAAGTATGTAAAGTTGTCGAAAATTGACCCCTGACGAGGCAAAAAGGGGTAATTCGATTGAGGACTTGAACTTGAAACTGTATGTTACATTTTCACACCTAAACCACAGAACTTCTGATTTGGCAAAGAGATAGATTGCATCCTGGGGAAGCACATACTTTTTATCCTGGTAGCACGTTCCGGTGGGATAATTTTCGACATCCACGCGGGCGAAGCCGCAGGCAGAAGCTAGTACTATTATAAGTTCCGAGTTCACGGTACGGCTGGTCCATAAATTCAAGGTTCACCGAGCTGTGGAACGAGCTATGCTTGGAGTCTCTCTGAGGGATAGAATCCGAAATGAGATGGGGATGTCACATGTCTTCGAGTTATTGCAGGACATGCCGGTTTCCTCACGATGTTTTCCTTCACCGTTGTAGAGCAGTGAAATAATTTACACGAAATTTACTCTTAGTTTGTTCTAGTTTTAGGCGCTTTAGCGCCTGTCAGGGTTCGAATCAGGGATGTTGCAGATTCAGATTTTTTCTCATCCGCGGACGCGGGTACGGATTTTAAGAGGCTCACAGCGCGGATGCGGATCTGTACAAATCAAGTCGAGAATATGTTTTACTACATATTTTACACTGAGATTTATCCCGGTCATTTTGAACAGCCGGTCGATTCTGTAAAAATCTCACCGTGAAAACTCAAGTGAAGTGAGCTTGATGTGAGTTGTCAGTAGTGTCAATCCCTAGCATTATTTGGAATGACAGCTCACTCCACGCTCACTTCACCTAAGTTTTCACGGTGAGATGGTTACAGAATCGACCGGCTGGTTTGAAATAGGTCCAAATTTCACTTTGCGTAGGTGATGGCATAGTTCACTTGTCCAATAGGTCAGGTAACGAAAGTCAATTTGAATTAAAAAAGCAGCACTCACTTTACATAACGTAATACGTAGTACTTACGTACAGACGCCAGCAGGTCAAGCTACCCGAAACTATCAAATTTTCTCAATCAACCTTGAACCTTAATTCTTTAGTGATAAAGTTGAAATTCTATTAAACACACCCCCACTCGCACGCGCATACACACACAAACACACACACGCGCGCGAGCACACACGTTGCTATATTAGACTTTTGTTATTCGGCTCTAAATTTTATTAATAACTAGCTGACCCGGCAAACGTTGTTTTGCCATATAAATTATTTCTAGCTGCCCGGCGCTACTTCGTTCGCGTGGTGTGCTACCCCCTACCCTACTCCTACACTACTCCTACCCTACTTCTACCCTACTTCTACCCTACTCCTACACTACTCCTACCCTACTTCTACCCTACTCCTACCCTACTCCTACCATACTCCTACCCTACTCCTACCCTACTCCTACCCTACTCCTACCCTACTCCTACCCTACTCCTACCCTACTCCTACCCTACTCCTATCCTACTCCTACCCTACTCCTACCCTACTCCTACCCTACTCCTATTTTTCCTGAATTTTCTCTTGCTATAAACCTCACGGAGCCCGAGACCTTTCCAACGAATGCAAAACCGTGGAAATCGGTTCGTGCGTTCTGGAGTTATAGCGTCAGGAAGGAAAACCCGACTTATTTTTATATAGTAGATAACAAACCTCCTTTCATTTCAGACTGTATTCTATCTCTGAGCAGAGACTTCGGAAGCCCGGGCCCAGTTTTCATCAGAAATGGGGCGTTCATGGAAGTTAACACAGCAGTCGGAAACATTACCTTCGGAAGATCGGAGACTGTGCAGGTCTCATGTCCCGGACCCAAACGGAAGATTCTCCTGGGGAACTATACTTCCAGCTATGACACCCTAGTAAGTTCCTTTTTTTTTTCTTTATTTCAAACAACTTTGAGTACAGGTAACTTAATTAATACTACATCATGAGAGACAGATACAAATATTATAGTGGATAGTGGAGAAAAAAAAAAAAAAAACCCAGTTCCGCGCTAGGAATTAACCTGTGTTACAGACACTAGGGCTGCTCCATCACCTCACTAGAAACATTACTTCAAACGTCTGTAGTACTAAAATTATGGAGTTGCTGGATTCCCAATTTAAGCATGCCTGTGGGAATCCATTATATAATAATAAATGAACGTGACACATTCACGACGTGAATGTTATGTTGTGGCAGATGATGATTAATTCAATTCGGCTATTAGTTTATTACAGTGATTACACACGCCTTCTGTCCGCGTGCCGTCGGAAGAGGGAGTGCACCTGTGTCTGCGCGCACACTTGTGCACTATAATATCTCCCACGCCGAAGGCAGAATACGATATACGATCTACTTTTCGCGGTGAATTTTTTACAGGATAGCACTACTGTAATCATCTCACCGTGAAAACTTGGGTGAAGTGAGCGTGGAGTGAGCTGTCATTCCAACTAAATGCTAGGGATTGACACTATTGACAGCTCATTCTAAGCTCACTTCACCTAGCTTTTCACTGTGAGATTTTTACAGAATCTATCGGCTGAATCGCACTGCTGGAGGACTTTATTTATTTACATTAATTTGTAGATTGTGCCCGTGCCAAGCAAGGGGTGTCTAGTCTTAACTATAAAATGTCTGTTTCAGGAGGCGCATTGCATTTATAACACAACGTTCAGGGTGGATCGCCGGATTGTTAATTTTAAAGACATTCGCTGTAACACCCAGCCTTATTTTACTACCCAGGAGAGCGCTGAGACCTGCCACGGTCGGAACCACATATATCAGTAAGTAAACATCACGCCTGCACTTTGCGAAGGGATAGACAGGAGTGTACAGACGCCATCGCCAGCAGGTGAAGCTACCCGAAACTGTAAAAAATTCCCAATCAACCTTGAACCTTAATGCTTTAGCGATAAATTTAAAAATCTATTAGAGAAATTTGACAGACAGTAGTAGCACAGATAAACGTTTTTATCTATCTTATCTTATCTATCTATCACAGATTAGTAAATAGTTATACGTAGTAGCTTGATGTACCTACGGGGTTATAGGGGGCGAGTTGGTATGTTGCCTTAAATGCCGGGCAAATGAAATTAAATGAAATTGTTTATTCTGTAAATAACGATATTATCGGAAACACTTTTACTCGTCATATTAAAAAAATAATCTAGATGCAGTTGACATTTCCTAACCCTGAGAAGACGAATGGCGAAACAAAAGTCTCTTTTAAAGTCCAGACATAATCTTGGTCAGATCATGTGAGGACCATGTAGATCAGTGCATTAAATGGTCTTTTGAAAAAGAACCACACATAGTGGACTGTTGATTTTGGTATGATTGTGTGCAGCCTTTTTTTTTGGGTGGGAAATCATCATATGACTTCTCCCGCTCTGGGCGGAGCGGAAGGGCGTGCCAGACTTTTACTGACTAAAACCCGTGTTCCTTCAGTTGCCTGTGCCAGGGGCCCCGGTATCTCTTTCGAACAACCCGCGGCCCTGGCAGGCATCGGCCCTAGAGGACCCCGTCAGTTCGTGCTGACATCTCTTTAAGGCGCGCGTGGAACACAACGCATCGTGTGCAGCCTAACGGCCTAACTCATAATAACGTCTGATAAAGAGATTGTAGGCTTTCTCTAAAACTAATGACTTCAGTGCGGTAGGCATCTAAAAGGGCTCCACTCTGTTAGAGAAGCGATACAGAGTTTTTCTAATTTTAATCTCTAATTTTCAGTGTCGGGTATAAAGTGAAGAGCACCTTCCATTCGCTGTATGAAGCCTGCCACGACAAGGACCTCGTAGTCACACACTTTGTGAAACATCGGCTGACCCCAATGAGCGTGTTTCGGCAGAATGGATTGAAACGACCACCGTTTACTGGTAGGTAATTTATTTAGAGGACTGTGTGACCTAAATCCGCACTTAAGTAGGATATTTTTCGACTCCCACGCGGGCGAAGCCGTGGACAAAAGCTAGCATTAATAGTAAATTACGATACGTGTGACTTATTATCTTTGTCCAAGTACCTAGTTCATTAAAACGTCGTGAAATTGCTAAACGCCGTGCCTTAATAGACACTTAAGTCACACGTATCGTACTATTTCATAGCTCGTGTGACCTAAACCCGTACTTATTTACGCTTCTCTGTGTAAAAATGGACTACTTAAGTCACCGCGTGACTTAAGTGCGGGTTTATGTTTTCATTTATTTTCTCCCACAAGATACATACGTTTCTTAAATTTAACAGAGCCAGGCCTCCAGACAGGAGCCCATAATAAGTAATGAACTTGTGTCATGGGTCTCCTGGCCTCCCCGGACACATATACGTGCTAGAATCTAACTAATTACCTAAGAGTTGCGTGATTGGGAATGAGATAAATGAGTAGTTTGTTATTGGGCGAGTGAGGATGTGTATAGTTATGAGTAAGTAATGATGCATCTGTGTGTATGTGCGTGTGTGCGTGTGGCGAGTGAGGGTGTGTTAATGTGTGTGTGTGTTAGACGTCTCTGTGTCTGCAGAGAAGTTTCTCTGTCTCATGTTTACTTCAGAAGATTTCAACTCGGTCTTATGGAATATAGTTATAACACACGACGACATATTGTCAAGTGACTCGTATTACCTTTCCATGCAATACATTCAGGGTGATCACATAATTGTATTTTCTTTTTCAGAAGGAAACATGTTTGGGAAAATTCGAATGAATGAAGTCTACAAGTTTGGTGGTCAGATAATGGCCTTAGATGCCATCTTAGGAAAGAATATGGCAGGAAATTATTTGACCAAAAAGCAGGTAGGAAATGTGCGCTTTTGTTAGAGCGATTCTACACTGCATCCGATACGAATTCGAGAAATGACGATCCGAAGTAGCTATAGTACTATTTGTATGAGGGGTTGCGCACTACATCCGAATTTAGAACATTCCCAATTCGGATTGAACTTGGATCTTGAATTCGGATTCGGATCGGATGCAGTGCAGAACCGCTCTAATTCTGGACCTCATTTTATCGTGGACGTCCACGTCTACGATTTTCTCCTGATGTTCAAAGCTGAGCAGTGGTGACCCAGTGGTATTGGCGCCGTCTTACGAGTTGTAGGTCGTGACTTCGAACCCAGACAGGCCCTTTACTTTGTCAATTTAATTTCATCGCCACTGCTCTCAAAACGGCGAAGGAAAACATCGTGAGGAAACCGGCACGTCCTAGAACAAAAAATTCGAAGACATATGACATCTACCAACCCGCACTGGGCCCGCGTAGTGGATTACGGCCCACTCCCTCTCAAAGAGAGGAGGCCTGTGTCCCAGCAGTGGGAACATTATAGGCTGATTATGTTCAAAGTTTCAAACATTGGTGCACGTTAATAACTTTATCGTGGCCGGAAAAAAGTGTGCTCATAAAAGAGGGTGGCAGCCATCGCCGAGTCGGGTGAGATCGTCCGAAAGGGTTACCGCTGCCCTGGAACAGAAAGGGCTAAGGAAGGAACACGGGTGGGTTTTACTCAGTAAGAGTCTGGCACTCCCTTCCGCTCCACCCAGACCGGGAGGGGTTATTAATTTGATGATTTCCCAACCAGAAAAAAAAGGCATAATCGCCGCGCAACCTGTTACGAGGGATTCAGCACACTATTCTTTGAAATTTTTCCTCGGTTATTAAAAATACTGTCCTGTCAACGACTTCTCAGCGCCAATCAATTCATGGAGCATGTTGTAAACTATCACCCGTGTGGCACCCAGTCTTACAAAGGGGTATCGCCGTGTTACTCATTCAGTAACTGAATTGGTGGAGGTCAGATTATTTAGCTGCATCCACTTAGACTGGAAGCCGACTCTGTGGCTGCATCTACAACGCTACATGCGAACTACACATCACATTGACGACATGCAAAATCCTGCATCGCGCAAGTAAAGTTTACCAGACGACTATATGTACGAGAATACTACGTCCCGACAACAATCGTCGGGGAATTGCCCAGCAGACACAACACCCGTTTGGTCGAAGGATCCTTTCTTTTCTATGGGGGCTGAAGAACTTTACACCCTGCACCCTAATCGCGTAACACACTATCAAGCATAATCTGAATCATTTTGAAGGATTAATCTATTGCTTTATAGGTTCGAAAAATTTGTCTGCCCAACAACGTAAATAACGCAATAAGTATATGTTTTTGAACTGTGAAAATGGAAGCCATTTCTAGGTATTGATAATGTGGTACGCAATTACCCCGCCGTTCCTCATAACTCTTTATAAACCCCGACATAATCTGGTAAAAGATCTATTTTTTACACATTTTTTGTTGGACGTTACAATATGCAGTCAATAAATGAATCCAGAAATCATCATCATCTGTCTAGCCTTTTCCTAACTACATTTATGTTGGGGTCAGCTTCCAGTCTAACCGGATGCAGCTGAATACCAGTATTTACATGGAGCGACTGCCTATCTGACCTCCAATAACCAGTTACTGGGTAATGCGATATCCCTTGGTAAGACTGATTGTCAGACTTTCGGGCTTCTGACTACCCGTAACAACTGTCAAAGATCCATGAATGATAGCCAGGACCAACCGCCTAACGTGCTTTCCGAGGCACATGGTCACCCATCCACAGACCAACCGTAGCCAGCTTAATCAATTCAGAAAAATATTTTTAATTCCAGTTCCTGTCTCGAGGACATCTAGCTGCCAACGCTGACTACCCGACTAGTGCGCTGATTCGAGCTACCTTCCACTATGTCAACTCGGCTCCACAGTGGTTTAGAGGGAACGCCGGTGATTGGGCAGCCCTGGAAGATGTGAGTTAACTATGATCCATAGTGATCCTAATCTATCTATGCTAATAATAATGCTGAAGAGTTTGTTTGTTTGTTTGAACGCGCTAATCTCTGGAACTACCAGTGAGATTTATTAGCCCAGTTCTTGGGGAAGGTTATAGGCTATTAAACATCACGCTAGGACCTTTAAGGGCGGAGCGAAATGAAAAAAATCGTAGAAAGAATGCTAAGCGAAAATGTAGTATTATCGCGGGCAAGCGATGCCATGCGACAGTGAGTCAGGGGAACAAGTTTCACGCGGAAGAAGTCGCAGGCAACAGCTAGTTTTATAATAAACTAGCGGACCCGATAGACGTTGTCCTGCCCGAACATAGCGGCACCTACCCCCCGAACACACGAAAAATTAAATCATAATCGGTCTTGCTGTTTAGGAGGAGTTCAGTGACATACCTACACACGTATAGAGGAATTATTTAAATAAATAATAATAATTAATCATTAATATAAAAAGTGCATCATTAGAAGTGCGAAAAGTTTTTTGAGATTCATTAAACTCTGTCCGCTAGGTTCACCGTTTTTTGACAGATCGAAATAGTGAACAACTATATTTATTTTGTCAAAACTGATACACGTACCTACCTACGGTATTCTAATGTCTGTAAAAAGTCATAAATAAGATAATTCAATAAGATTAGGCAGTTTACCTATATATTTATTTTATTACGCATTATAAAGTTAACTTTTACGTAATCTGGAATATGTACAGACGCCAGCACATCAAGCTACCACAGAGCATGCAAGCTACTACAATCTGTCAAATTCCTTTAATAGATTCTCAACTTTATTACTAAAGCATTAAGGTTTAAGGTTAATTGGGAAAAATTGACAGTTTCGGGTAGCTTGACCTGCTGGCGTCTGTACGTTCTAATACAGCTATCAAAAACGGTTAACTTATTGGACAGGGTATAATTTCAGAAAGTGTCCATCAGTAAGTTTTGAGACGATACCTAAGTTAAATATTTCCCTTCATTAAATCAACGTTATTTTCTCGCATTCCTTTTTCTGCAAGTGAATGTATGCATGTCTCAATTCACATGACAGACACAGATTAATTAAACTACTCCATGATAACAACAAAGATCAACTTATTAGTGGTACAGTCAACAGCAAAAGTAGATGATCAAAATCAGAAATTCAATACTAATTAACGGAGTTCGCGTCAGAACTGTGTGGCGTCGAAGTGATTCAAAAGTATGACACTGAGTCTGACATACTTTTGAATCACTTCGACGCCACACAGTTCTGACGCAAACTCCGTTCATTGGTATTAAATTTCTGATTTTGATCATCTACTTTTGCTGTTGACTGTACGATTAACTTTGTGTCTGAGTACGCTCTCACCCATTCTTCTTTAATATACGAGTAGGTACTTACCAATTTAGATGATGTCTTCGCGAGTACTGAACTAGAATTCCTGCACACTGCTACTCGATACCTGCCGATCGATTCTGTAAAAATCTCACCGTGAAAAGTTAGGTGAAGTGACGTTAGAGTGAGTTGTCAATACTGTCAATCCCTAGTATTAGTTGGAATGACAGCTCACTCCAAACTCACTTCGCCTAAGTTTTCACGGTGAGATGGTTACAGAATCGTACTGCTGGAGTCCATTGCCACTCCCAGTACAGTCACGAGCAAAAGTATATATACACTCGGCTTTATTCAAAAGCGATTTACTCCTTTATTTTTTAATGAAATTTTATATTGTTACGAACATAGCATTTTCGAACCCATAGGTTTATGTAATGTGACGTATTTCAACGTTGCATTCGTTATTTCGCAAGTTAAAGTTGGCAAGTGTTGACATATTGGTGCTCGTGACTGTACAACCTCCTAGGAGTAGATAAATTAAATAAAACAGTTTCTTGTTATTAATAATTCTATTTCAATTTATCCTAATTCTATCTAATTTTATTTATTTTTTACCAATTTTGTTTCATTTCATTGAATTTCATCAAAATTTATCCATTGTTATTATGTGATTTAACTCAATTTTATGATTGCATGACTGATGATGTGTAATTACTGATATTGACTAATAACTTGCATGTGTGGTGCAAACTGTTAATATAAGTTGGTTATTAATAAATTTATTCATTTATTTATTCGCCCCCAGGGTCTGCGACGCCGCTTGCGAGCCCTAGGCACCGAAGCCACAGTTTATACAGGAACCTACGGAGTCATGACATTACCCGACAGAAGAGGTCGTATGCAAGAGGTGTACTTGCATGCAGACGCAAATAATAATCTGGACTTACCTGTGCCTATGTATTTCTATAAGGTGAGTGTTTTTCAAGCCTTATGTACGTATTCACTAACATTGAAGTCAATACACGCAGACCACTGACCTCTAATAAACAAGTACGCTGGACTAAATATACCTACTATTGGAAATGACAGTTGTTTTTTGTGCCGATTCAAAGCTCCCCCGCTCGAGCGTCTCAGGAACTAAAATTGGCACATTGTTGCAAATGGCCGTCGTTTTGTTTTGGTACGTCTCTGATGATTTAGGTCTAAATGGTCGATTATGACTTTTTTGTGTAATTTGTGTTAACTACGAGATATTTAGAACATTTTTATCATGAAGAGTATGCGCATGTTGTAAAACTCACTATCTAAAATATTAGTTCCACGGACGCTCACGTTGTTATCAGCGCCAAAATGGCGAAATTCAAATGTGTTCGTTTTGTAATCGTTATTATGATGTCCAGCGTACTTGTATAATATAGATCAGCGACGCAGACAAAGTCGCGGACAGAAGTATTCACTGTATTAATAATATACGATACGTGTGACTTAAGTAGTCCATTATTGCATGGCGTGAAATTAAGTCACACTTAAGTCACGCTTTTCTGTGTAACAAAAAGATTACTTAGGTCACAGAATAGCGAGGCTTAAGTGCGGGTTTAGGTCATAGTGCTATACTACGATTTTTCTAATGACATACTCGTATATGTTTTTCTACGCTACATCTAGATCTTGCTAAGCTAAAAAGACGAAAAGGCACTCCTGTGTGCGATATAATCCAATGCCATGCCGTTCCAAGTTTGCCAGCCGACAGTGTGCGGCAACTAGCCCTCGACTCTATAGAATACATAAACTTATACCCATATACTCCCTAACTAAACACGAAGTCTATATCAAGTTTGGTTGCAGAAGTTAACGTATGACGAAACCGAGAATCTCCGCCACTTGTCTCTTAAGGGCAGATTTTTCAATAATAGCTGATAATTTATTCGAGGAATCATTTTGAAATTTTGACGGTTAGTTCATACAAAAACTGTCAAACGTCAATTTTATTCCTCGAATAAAAGTTATCTGGCGATGGAAAAATCAGCCCTTATTGAACTATAATACTGTATAAATTGCATTGACTGTATAATATGTTTTGTTTCTATAAGTACTTGCATGACACTTAATGCCAGTTGTATGTCATACCTGGAGCTGGAGGAATCTTGGCTCCTAAAACACAGGCTTTTGGCCTAGTTTAGGAGGCATCAGTTCGCCCTTTAATTTGTCTCTATTGTACATAGGTACAATACTATTACGGCTTAGATAACTTTATAAGTTCAGGAGTTATAGAAGCCTAACCTGTAAAGTCTCGTATATTTTTAATCTTGTGTAATTACTGTATTACATGTTTTCTAAGTGTACAAATAAATTTTATTATTATTTTTCAGCTCGTTTATGACCCACAACAAAATACAGCAGCCGTCTTCATTTCAATCAACTCGTCATTCTACAACGACACTACGATCGACAAATTACTATTCTGTGACAACATTTGTGACGGTAACTCTCAGTTTTCGTGGCTGAAGTGGCGGTCAGACGATGGCACGTTTAGTTTTTGCTGTGATTACGACCAGTTTGTTGAAGAAGTTCGTTATTTACCGAAGTTGGATGTGAAGGGGAGATTTTATTGATTGATTCGTTTGTGTCTGCCTACGCATGAAGCTTACGTACGCAATGACAGGTGGTTTGCTTAGCGCCTAGAGCCTAGTGACTTAAAATCTGCTTGATCCACGTTAGGCGACTAGCGAAGGAATGTTCCTTCGCTAGTCGCCTAACGTGGATCGAGCAGATTTCAACAACATGCATTGCGCTAAATAACGCAATGCATGTGCATTGCGTTATTTAACGCAATGCATGTTGTTGAACTGTCAAAGTGAATTGTTTTGAAACGGTTAAACCTGCGTCAGTTGACTGTCGCTCGAGTACGCGATCGTTAACCTAAATAATGACGTACAGACGCCAGCAGGTCAAGCTACCCGAAACTGTCAAATTTTTCCAATCAACCTTGAACCTTAACACTTTAGCAATAAAATTTAAAATCTACTAAAGAAATTTAACAGATTGTAGTAGCTTGATGTGCTGGCGTCTGTACATACGCGGCTTGGTTGATCACGCGTATGTCATATTAAAATAAACGGACGACTATTCTCGCTAGTTAGAACACCTCCATACAAAGTAAGTTGACACACTCGTTCAAGCTAATTTCGTCCCGCATCCCGCGCGGGATTCGCTTCAGTTTGGGCAGAGCTTAATAGTTAATAGGCGTGTGTGTATTGTTAAATGTACAGACGCCAGCACATCAAGCTACTACAACCTGTCAAATTTCTTTAACAGTTTTTCAACTTTATCGCTGAAGCATTAAGGTTCAAGGTTGATTGGGAAAATTTGACAGTTTCGGGTAGCTTGACCTGCTGGCGTCTGTACATAACTGAACATTTTTATATAATTCTTAACCAATGTCATGATATTTGACCGAGGTTTCATTCATAAGATTTATTAATGTATAACGTTATTGTAAGTGTAGCAAAGTGTTATTAGCACTGACCTATATTATACAAGTAGGAATACGCTGAACTATGGGCTGATTTTTCCATCACCAGATAACTTTTATTCGAAGAATAAAATTGAATTTTGACAGTTTTTGTATAAAATAACTGTTAAAATTTCAAAATTATTCCTCGAATAAAGTTATCAGACGATTGAGGCAGAAAAATCAGCCCACTATTTGAAATGACAGTTGTGTTTTGTGCCGATTCAAAGCGCCCCGCTCGAGCGTCTCAGGAACTAAAATTGACACATTGCCGCAAATGGCCGTCGTGTTGTTTTCGTACCTTTCTTATGATTTTTGTCTAAATCGCGGAATAAGACTTTTGTGTTTACTACGAGATATTTAGAACATTTTCATCATGAGAGTATGCGCATATTGTAAAACTTTGCCATCAAATACATTAGTTCCACGGACACTCACGTTGCTGTCAGCGCCAAAATGGCGAAATTCAAGTGTCTTCATTTTGTCATCGATAGTATGAAGTCCAACGTACTTGTTTATTTTGTGTCAGTGGTTATCTGTAGTCACAGTAACTCTGGAAACCAAACCGTTAAGAATAAAACAAAAACAATACTTTCCATTTCTTTAATTAATAGTTTTTAAACATAAAATAGTTTTATTACCTAATCTAATGTTTTTTTCTCGAGATTTTACGTGTGCCCTGTACATACATATAAACATACAGTAATAGTTACAATAAAATATCTAAGAAACAAATCGAATCAGACGATTTTACTATTAAAATATAACTTACAAAACTACGGTACAGTAGGTACTAGGTGCCAATTTCACCGATGTAACTAAACGTAATCAGCACAACAAAGCTGCGATCAAGAGCTGTCGATCTACTTAAAGAAATAAACATTTCATTTCATTTCAACATTTCTTAACAATAATGACACTGATAGCTCTTGAACGCGGTTTAGATGTGCTGATCGAGTTATGTTTCATTGGTGAAATTTGCCTTTAGGCGAAAATATATGAGACATCAAGCTTTAGGAAGAGAGTGTGATAAAGGAATGTGTAAGAGATATACAAAGCCGATTTTTTTCCTAAAACCCGATGTCCGTTTTCACTGAGCCTCTGGACGCAGACCAGGCGATGTTCGGCAGCCACCGCCTAACAAATATCGAACTTAGGCTATAGAAATAAAGCTCAAAATAAATAATGCTCTATTCTCCCTTCGAAACAAGATTAGACATTTAAACAAACCTTTTTTACAATCTGTTCAACCGATTTTAACTTCTATCGTAGGCATAAGGATGGCATTAAAAGCAAAATAGTGGTTGGTTTGAACGGAATGTAAAAAAGGTTTGTTTAAATGTATAGTAGCTTGAGAGCGCATCAAAAATGTCAGGTACTTTCGACTTTATTTTAAGGAGCGCAATGTTGAAATTTGCTTGGAAGTGGCAACCGTTCCTCGCTCTGCTTCGGCGCTAGATTTATCATATTTTAATTATTTACACATTTTATGTATTCATAACATTTTTAGGCATAACGTGGCTTTAAGGCTCTGATAAGATTTAAAGAAAAACCGCACCTTTCCCACACTAAGGCTGCCTGTCCATTCAAGCGGAGCCATGCCGCGGAGCAGAGAAACGGAGAAATATTAACCAAGGGCTCCGTCAATCCTATTGGTTAATATGTCTCAGTTTCTCCGCTCCGCAGGCTCGCTCCGCTGCAATGGACAAGCAGCCTTATGCGGGGATGCAAAGTAAAAAGCACGCGTGTCAAATACATTGTGAACGTAGCGGTGCAATAAGCCCAAGTCCGCACAGACGCAAAAATATCGCGACGGGATTTTATCGTGCACTGGAATTTCAACTCTCTGTGTTGAGCCCAGCGTTGAGAATCCAAAAGAGCGCATACCAGCGTATCAAAAAAACTACTGTTGGATTTTCCACCCTCTGCGCTAAGCAGTGCGTTGAAAATTGATTTAACTGCTCTCAAATTACGATGTTTATTTATTCTCTACATACTTCTTTGACATAATCTTTTTATTATTTGATATTAGACACCGTTAAATTTTGATCGTTTTGTCCTTAAAAGGGGTCATTGTACTCATCATTATGAACAACTTAACAACAACCTTGTTGGTTTATGTGAAATTAAATATTTTGATTTTGAATCAAGTGCGTGAAAAGGCATTAAGTCCGCCTTTGTACCTTTTTTGTGCGAAAAGTTTAAATAAATAAATAATAAAAATCGTCGCGAGAAACACGCGCCCGGGTAGACCTGGGCTACAGGCCACCACTCAACTTATTCAAGCATTAAACAGTAAAAGATTTTAATTATCACCTTTTGTACGAGGCTTGTATTAACTACGATAACAGGTACAGCACCCTAATCGAGTAACACACTATCATTTTGAAGGATATTGCTAATCCATTGCTTCATATGTTCGAAAAATGCGTCTGCTCAACAACGTAAATAACGCAATGAATGTTGTTGAACTGTCAAAATGGAACCCATTCCGACTGATAGAGTGTTACATAATCACCCCGCAGGCGTTAATATTACATTATTTACAGGGCTTCGAGAGATGACTAACACAAGGCCTATTCAATTAATGTTATTTCAAGTTAAACAAATATTAACTTTATTTTAGTAGTAATTAAGTTGATTTCCGAGTGACTATTAGCACTATTGAGAAAGTAATAAAATTGTTTGAAGTTGTAGCGTAAACTGAACTTAATTGTGTAGGAATTAAGGTTACTTTTCCAAAAAAACTCATTTGTTTACATGTTTTACAACTAAATCGCGAACGCAGATTAGAGGGAGCTATAACAAAGGAAGTCACTGCAATACAAACATCTCTTTCTTTCTTATGAAACATCCTGCGAGTTAGAAAGAGATGCCTATAGTTTTGTCTATTTGTTTTATCGCGTTTATTAATAATATCGATACTCATTTGTGGAGTTTCGCTACATAATTTAGCTGGACCTTGAATAATAGTCATTTCTCTGAGATGCAGTACCTATCAGTTAATATGATTTTTCGAGAGCTAGAAAGAGACACAGGTATGAGTGAGAGAGACGGCGCTCTAGAAAGACTAACTTTCTGTAAAACTCGATGTGACAGATTAACGGCCAGGTATAGACGCCAGCACATCAAGCTCAGACATAATACATCAAATTTATATAATAGATTTTCAACTTTATCGCTAAAGCATTACGTTCAAAGTTGATTAGGAAAATTTGACAGTTTCGGCTAGCTTGATGTGCTGGTCTGTACATTACATAGACAGCTTTTTAAACAGCAAGCACCCTTATCAACTAATACAGCCTTACAAAATTTATATTTAAGCCAGCTTACACCTCTAACCGAGTTTAGCGCTAAAATTATTTTGTGTTCTGTGGTGCAAGTGGGCCTTAGATTCAGGTATACACAATCGAGCCATTATTGAATTTCGGACCTTATTCCGACAACGTTACAGTTCTAATCTGCACTCGCGACAAATTTGCCAAAAATGTAAACAAATATGAATTTATGGAAAAATAACCTTAATTCCTACACAATAAAGTTCAGTTTACGGTACAACTTCAAACATTTTCATAACTTTTTCAAAAACGCTATTCACTCCGAAATCAACTTAATAACCATTAAAATAGAGTTGAGATTTGTTTAACTTGAAATAACGTCCATTTGAAACACAAATATAATTTGAATATAAACACAAAAACTGACTTTGAACCCGAGTCGAGTAGATTTTGTATTAAGAACTTTATCGTAGTCGGAATAAGGTTCGGAGTGCATAAACTGGCTGAAAGGTTTCGCGCACTCCCTGCTCGTTGCCCACCAACTTGTTTCTAGTTGTTAGCTCTAGTCACTTCTAGTTATTCGCCGGTGGTGAGCCGTACCAGCCTATAATGTTCCCACTGCTGGGACACAGGCCTCTCTCAGAGGGAGTGGGCCGTAATCCACCACGCAGGCGCAGTGGGGGTTGCTAAATGTCACATGTCTTCGAATTTTTAGTTCTAGGACATGCCGTTTCCTCACGATGTTTTCCTTCACCGTTTTGAGAGCGGTGGTGATGAAATTATTTACACAAAGTAAATCGCCTGTCAGGGTTCGAACCTACGACTTAGAACTCGTAAGTCACGGTGGTTACCACTGAGTCACCATTGGTCCATAAAGTTTGTGTATACCTAAATTACACCGCAGCATCCCTGCCTTCAATGATAACTGACAACGCCTGTCTGTCCTTCTTATTCTCACACGCACAAGTAACCAAAGCCATCAGGTGTTTATTGGAATACTCAATCCTTTCTAAAACAAAATCTTCCAAACCTTTTCGCGGCAAATAATACGCCTTCACATACTTATCGACATACTCTTGGAACGGAACGGGTTTCAACCCCGAAATCTTCTCCAACTTCAAGAACAATTGCCTATAATCCAACTGCATAAGACCGCGGCCACCGTTCGTGCACTTCGTCGCGTTTGAGAATCCTTCAACTAGCAAATGTACTATAAATTTTGAGACCATACTCCAAATTGCGTTTAAGACTTCCAAGTTCAAGGTCACCTTGCTCGAAACGTTTTCCAAACGCAACGCGAACACTTGTATTTTTCTTATAATCATGTCTACGTAAGCGCTGTGTTCAACTGCAACGTTTTTGACATCCCATTTCACTTGAGACATCGCTATTAGAGCTGTTCGCGCATCAACAGCTTTCGACGCGGAACACATATACACTGGAACCCTCAAGTCTTGGACAACAGCTAGAGTATTATCTTTAAAGTGCTCCAAAATCATCCTCTGATGAGGAGCGACTATCGACTCTAAGTAAGGTTCCAAGATCTCATATTGCTTCGACAGAAAAATTACGCTTTCAACCGCTACTATCCTCTCAGATAGACCGTGTAAATTTTCTTCGGCAGTTAAATTCAAGTGCTGAGGCGAATCTGGGGAAGGCACCTTGCCCTCAACGACCCCAGAATTTTCTGTATCAATATTGTTTTTAATCCTTTTTAACACAGAGTTTAATTTGGAGGTGTACAAAGTTGAAGAAGCGACGTCTAAGTCTGCAGTGAAAAATAAATGGACGGTGAAGAAATAGTAGTCGAAAAGTTGGTTCATAAGCATCACGACTTCTAAAGAAATCTGTGGTAGATATCGACAGATCTGTAGATACTGGCCGCAGTGTCTTAAAACGGATAACGTCGTATTTGTGACTATAACGCTGTCTTTAACTTTACTGGGGCTCTCATTCGGCTCTGGCCTATCATTTTCGTCAACAAAATCTCGTTTCAACTCATCCGGTTCGTCGTCTTCCGAATCATCGCTAACAAGCTCTGGTTCCAAGCCGAAAATATCATCGTTCGTTATATTTTCGTTTCGGAATATTTCGAAGGGAGTGTGACTTGTATTTTGTTTGAAATACTTTGCAATATAAACGCTGTCGTCCTGGGAATGTACGGAGGACGCGCCATCGGAGTGAGTTTTTAACAACGATGTGTCAGACCGGATGTTGAGGTACTTTTTGAACTGTTTAAACTCTTGTAGGGACAAGAGATTGAACGTTGATTTCACTGGACACTGTTCCCATCCTTCGTTCTCTAGAAAAAGCTTCAATTCTTCCATCCTTCCCCGATGATAGTTCTTGATGTATAAAACACTTTGGGTCTTGATAAAATCTTGTAGCAAATCTGATTTGTCGCCGCAGAAAACTTCAGCTACCTGCGTCAGTTTTCTTAGCACGCCAAGCATTTGAATAAACTTCTCGAAAGGATACTCTTCTAAGCCGGAACTCTTTAGAAACGTGGAGACCTTAGCTTGTACATCGTTCCAGATTCGGACAAGACCAGCTTTTAACTTCTGGCGAATATATTCTCTGCTGACGTTTTTCTCTATTTCAAAAACGTTGCTCGATATTGGTATCGCTTCTTCCTCATCGTGCTTCGAATGCCAATCAACAAGCAGGTAGTAGCTCCTCATGATTAAAAACAGATTCTCACATAGATTTAACAGACAAATAGGGGCTTTATTGGCTTGCACCGACTGACACATTTCTTGGAACTTCATATCCATGCAATCACCGACGTAGTTCTTAACTGCTTCTATGGAAGACTCATTGACAGCAGAGGAATAATGCATGTGCAATTGCTCCATCGCTGCCTGAGTCTTCCCCAACAACGCGTACGCTTTCCTTAACTTCCTAAACGTATTCTCGTCGAAGTTATAGCATATGCTTGCAAGCACTGAGTCTAATTTCTCCTCAGTCATATCCAAGGTGTCTTGGAGTCGTGTCGCTAGATCGGCTATGCAAGTATACTCCTTGTGACTGCTCGCGGCTTTTTTACTCTTTAAAATGAGCTCTATTGCTTCGAAATATTCTTTTTTTAGTAGCAACTCTGCTACATCTTTTTCTACGCTTCGTAAGCTTCTGAGTAATTCAAGGGATTTCAGAACGGACCTAATAATTTGACGTTTTCTGAAGTTTGCTAAGATTACGAACGTGGAGATGGTCAGATGGTTGGATGCTGCCCTGAGTTGGACCCGTGCCTTCTGACAGGTCTGTAAAGTTGTTGAGAGCTGGTCTCGTATGTTCTGAATTTCTTTGAATTCCCTGTCACAGGTATCCCGTTGCTGTGAAATTAGGTGGAGAGCTTTGCCTGACACTACCTGTGGTACAAAAAGAGTTTAATGTGTATTTTAAAAAAAAGTGGCAAAGTTGTATGTCGCGTATACTGTCGCGTCAATTTGTTTTGTTTTTTCAAAATGGCGGCCACGCATGTGGCTTTTATAAATCGATAGCTGACATCAACGCAAACGGGAAATATAAATAACAGGAGATCAAACGTCTATGCAACAAGACGTAGGTAAGCAAGTTAAAAAAATATCGAAGTCACGTGATCAACACTATGAACGTTATTGTATTTTCTGTTTGCATTGATGTCAGCTATTGATTTATATAGGTATCATGCGTGGACGCCATTTTAAAAAAATGGCGGATAGTAGGTATGCCACGGAACTTCAAAGCCCTTTAATTTCTTTAAAAACCATGTCGGATAGGTACCAGCAGCCTTTCCATAATCGATCCATTACGTCCTTGAATTTTCACTAGTTTTAATTTAATATTGGAACCGATTCCCTTGTTCACAAACTAAACTAAATTAAGTTCAGTGCATCTTTTCTTTCTATTTCATTAAGAAAAGGACAGAAGATAAATATTAGTTTAGTCCTGTCAAATTAAGATACTCCCTAAACAGTTTAGACGTGATTAAAAACATGGCTACTAAAAATACGTCAATATACGTCAGGCGCTGAACAATTTGACAAGACTAAACTAATATTTATCTTCTGTCCTTTTTTAATTAAATAGAAAGAAAAAGATGCACTGAACTTAAATTTTGTTTAGTTTGTGAACAAGGGAATCGGCCCATTACTTTGTAAATATAGTCTGTAGTAAGTATACCTGCTGTTGCCTCTTCAATTTAGCAAACATGTGCTCAATATCGTCACAGGAGGTGACGGAGGGCGCGTGCTCCAGCACGTAGCGACCGGCGTCAAACTCCGACGGTGAGTGGAAGTATACATTCTCTATCTCTCGGAGGACCTGCAAACAATGGTTTATAAACTTACCATCTCATTATGAAACGAGTCGGAATAAAGTATAAAATACAAAAACTGGCTGGAAAGAGAAAAAAAAAACCGAGGGACCCGCGTATCCATATACTTACGCCACATGCAAACATTCGCCGCACCAACAGACGACATACCGGCCTCGGAAGCAAACACGTACTAACAAATCAAATCAAATCAAAAGTCATTTATTCAAATTAGGCTGAGAATCAGCACTTTTTGAACGTCAAAATTACAAAAGACAGTCCCCCAAAAACGCCCTCCCTTCACCACTTCCTAGTGCTATCGCTGGGAAGAAGTGGCGCAACAAACTCCCCAGCAGCACAGCTGTCTGTTCAATTAAAAAGAAAATAAACTAACGAGATGCGCCAGCGCCGGAAATATTTATAGTATGCGTTTATAGGAGACAGCGCTATACGTCGCTCTCTCGCTCTGACGCGTGCGCGACGTATAGCGCTGTCTCCAATAAACGAATACTATAAATATTTCCGGCGCTGGCGCATCTCGTTAGTACGGATACGCGAGTCCCACAAAACTAAACAAAACTATCTGGTTAGATTACATTGTAAGTTAGGACTACAAGCATTAAAAATATTAAATGATAAATGATTTGATGACAATCATATTTTAAAAACTAGATGAGGTCGGCGTTTCCTATCTGACTACTCTGAGAAGAAACACCGAAATAAACTCAGAAATCACAGTCTCTTTTAAAGTCCAGACATTATCTTGGTCAGATCATGTGAACACCATGTAGATAGATATCTGAAATGGTCTTTTGTGGAAATAACAACACAGCTTGAGTGGACCTGCCCAGTCAGTGCACGCATTTGTCAGTAATCGTGCAGCTCAACCTAAAGAGCTCAACGATTCGACGAACAATATCAAAGAAAGGACAATTGAGTAGGCTGCATAAATTACTCAAACTGCCAGACCATGATTATGATTAAAATTAACTAAAAAAAAAACGAGTTTTAGAAATAGTTTGAAACTCTTTGACGCTTCCATAGGAGAGTTACAAATATTATGTTACTAGTCGAATTCAAAAGACCGCCCGGGTCTGTAGGTTAAAAAACGTGTGCGTCTCGGGACGCCCGACAGAAGTGTATGTCTATCGCACACTAAACACTGAGTAGAGAGAGGGGGAAGCGTCTGTCCGAAATACGACTAGCGCTGTGGGTTAGAGTGAGAGAGGAAGAGCCTGCCTACCGCTGCCGTATGCGTGAGAGAAAGGGAAGACAGACAGACTGGCGCCGTAACGCGTTACGTTACGAAGCGGTTTACCCTCCCATAAGAAGTTAAATGATAAATGATTTTATTTTTGTAAGTAGGTTTGTACAAACACTTTTACACGTCAATCATATTTTAAAACTAGATGAGGTCGGCGTTTCCTATCTGACTACTCTGAGAAGAAAGGCCGAAACGAACTGAACGAGCTACCTATTTTCTTGAGCCTTGTTATAGGTACAACAAATTTGTGTTTGTTCCTAGTATTTATATCATGGATATCACTGTATTTTTTAAACAATTTTATATTTTTATGGGCATATAAAAGATTTTCATAAATATACTGAGAAGGCACAGTCATAACATTAATCTCTTTAAATTTGTCTCTGAGCGAGTGTCTCTGACTTAATTTATAAATTGATCGAACAGCTCGCTTCTGCAAAACAAAGATAGTCTGAATATCAGCGGCATTTCCCCACAATAGAATACCGTACGACATTACACTATGAAAATAGCTAAAGTACACTAAACGGGCTGTCTCTATATCAGTTAAATTACGAATTTTTCTAACAGCGAATGCTGCGGAACTTAGCTTTTTTGACAATTTGTCTATATGCGGACCCCAGCATCCAAAGTTATGCCCAAGAATACGGTGCTGTCTTCAGGATTCAATTCTTCGCCCTTTATCAACACATTAGTTTTCACCTGCCTAACGTGAGGTAGCGTAAACTTAATGCATTTGGTTTTTTTCTCGTTTAGAAGTAAATTATTAACATTGAACCAGTGGACTACTTTAGAGATCGCGCTATTTACTTCGTCAGTAACCTGCTGCTGACGTTTAAGTTTAAACAAAAGTGAAGTGTCATCTGCAAACAACACTATATCATGATTATCCTTTATGAGGTACGGCAAGTCATTAATATAAATAAGAAACAAGAAAGGACCAAGAATTGAGCCCTGTGGGACTCCCATTGTTACTATAGATCCGGGAGATCTTTTTCCATTAACGTCAACGCTCTGAATCCTCTTACTCAAGTATGAAGTAAGAAGATCCAGAGCAGCGTTCCGGATCCCGTAGTGACGGAGTTTCCTGATTAAAGTTTCGTGAAGAACGCAATCGAATGCCTTGGACAAATCACAGAAAATGCCCAAGGCATCGCATTTGTCTTCCCATGCATTATAAATATGTCCTAAAAGTTCAACACCGGCATCAGTAGTTGAACGACCCCTTGTAAAACCGAACTGTTTGCTATGTAATAATTTGTGTTTATTAAAAAATCTTTGCATTTGTTCTAAAATTAATTTCTCAAAAATTTTACTAAAAGTAGGTAGTACAGAAATAGGTCTATAATTTGTGGGGTCTGATGTACTAAAAGTTATTTTAGAGGTATGAGGAACAGGGTGTAAAATTCACTCATCCTCCATAGAAAAGGGAGGATCCTCCTCCTGTTGTGTCTGGTGGGCAATTGCCCAATGACTGATGTTGGGAAATTGTATCTATGCTAATTGCGCGGTAAACTCTGCTTGCGAGACGCAGGATTTGCGTGACGTCAGTATGACGCGTTGTTCGTATGTCGTGTTGTAGATACCGCTACATTATCACTTCAAAAAACAATTACTGCCTCTACGGTCTAGTGGTCACACGCTCTACTGCTCAGCAGGAGGCCCTGGGTTCCCACGTCGGGCAAAGTGGAAGTTTTTTCCATCTGGAATTTCTCAGCACCAGCTCGGAGTCAGGATTTGTGCCCGATTGTCTGTGTCATGTCTATAAGGGACTTATAGAATAGAATAGAATAGAAAACTTTTATCCGTCCGTCCGTCCGTCCGTCCGTTTTTCTTATGTCCGTGTCATGTCTATTTTTATTTTATTTTATTTATTATGGGACAATACTACAGCTGCAATATGAAACTCAGAACTCTATATGCGACTAAAAGGTGAAGCACCAGCAGAACTCGCGAAATTAAAAAAACAACCGTTCATGTGCGAGTCGGACTCGCGCACCGAGGGTTCCGTACAAATTTGTAGGTATGTAAATAGTTGATCAGGGGAAAACATATTTTTTTTGTAATGTAACTACAAATTCACGGTTTTCTGATTTTTTCCTTTACTTACTTGTGCTACATGACATTGCTTCTTGCCATAAATAAACGCCTGTGTCTTTTCATTGCGTTGATTTTGAAGTTTGATTTTTTCACTGCTTCAAGGGATTGTAACCCTGAGTATTTGACATTAATTTCAACTTGATAACTCTACACGTTCCTGAGAAAAAGGGCCTTGACCTTGACTGACTGACAGACAGACAGACAACGAAGTCATCTTATAAGGGTTCCGTTTTTCCTTTTGAGGTACGGAATCCTAAAATCGTAAGATAATTTGAATTTCGCGGGCTACCCGGGCGCTTTCCCTTAAATATGTCGATTTTTGGGTGTAGTATACGCCCCTGCCTACCTACTACGAGCATACAGACGCGATATAATGCTAACCTCTAGATCAGCAGCGGAGTGCGCGACGCTTAGAGACCGAGAGTTGACTCCAGGAGGACCACGCCTGTTCTCTATACCGTCTTCGGACAACATCGTTCACAGCTGCAAAAAAAAAAAAAAAAAATAAAATTACTGATAACTTCTTCTCTTGGTTGAAAGCGGTGGTGGCACGGTGATAACGGCACCGACTAACGTGTCGTAGGTTCGAACCTAGGTAGGCACTTTACTCTGTGTAAATTATTTCATCACCACTGCTCTCAAAGCGGTGAAGGAAAACATCGTGAGGAAAATTCGAAGACATGTAACATCTACCAACCCGCACGCAACCCCCTTCCTACATAAACTAAACATCAAAAACAACAATCTTAATTCTATATTCTACAAGTGGTTGATTATTTTACTTACATGAACAATAAAAAATAAATTAATAAAACATTATAAACTTTTTTCATTCAAAAAATCTTGTACAGAATAGTAACATTTATATAAGAAGGGATGTTAGCCTCTTTTTAAATACACTTAGGTATTGATTCTTCTTTGAGCCTATGAGGTATTTTATTATAGATGACGGGCCCCATTTTTAGTAAGCTTTTTCTTAATAATGCTGTTTTGTGCCTACCTGTAAACATGATGCCTACCTGTAATATGAGAATTCCGACAGCTCAGGGTTCAGATATTTGCAAGTCTATCACGCGTAAAATTTCTTGTTTTAACATAAAATATACCCTATGACAATCAGCAATACTGTAGCTTTCTATCAGTAAAATATATTTTTTGTAATCGGATCAGTAGCTCTGAAGATTAGCTAGCTACATAAAAACTTAAAAATGTTACCTCTTTTTAATACTTTAGATTAGATAAGAAGAAGAAAAAACTCATTGGATATCAATTCAACACATGACACCGAAATGCAACCATTCTATAATTTTATGCACACACAGTCATAATAACCTGCCTAGCCTGTTCCCTGGGTCGGCTTCCAGTCTAGCCAGATGCAGCTGAATACCAGTATTTTACATGGAGCGACTGCCTATCTGACCTCCACAATCCAGTAACTGGATAATACGATACCCCTTGGTAAGACTGGTTGACGGCTTAACGTGCTTTCTGAGGCACAGAGGGGTCTTGGTATGTAAAGATGGTCACCCATCCACGAACCAACCGTGATAAGCGTAGCTTAACCTGATCGATCGACCCGTGCGGCAGTTATTACTTAGCCACAAGCCCCTTATGCACACACAGCATGATGAAATATTATTACAACTTCAGTCCGTTCACAGTATTTACCTGTGACAGCAGCAACCTTATTGTGACGAGAATAAGGATCACAATGATTTGACTGACTGGTCAGTGGCCGCAAGCTAACAACAACCTTATTACAATGAAAATAAAGATCACTTTGATTTGGACAGTGATGCAAAATCAGAAGTAAAATATCTGTACATGAATACATTACGGCGTGTGCAACATTTTATCGTGCATTGCGTCTAGCAATATGCTTCAAAACCGGCATAAGGAATTAGCGCTGGGATTTTTTTTGACAAATAGAAATATACTTTAACATTATGACACTAAAATTGTAATTTCAACGGCGACGACGCCGCGGTACCCTTGGCCTTAAGGGACAGTCTCTATGAGCGAGAGAATCGCAGCGATATTATCGACGTTCCATACAGTTCTCGCCGCGATGATACCGCCGCGTGGAGACGCGTTCTAAGAGAGTGTATAGAAAGAAATACGTGGGACAACGATAATATCGCCGCGATTCTCTGCCACGTGTAGACGGCCCCTTAGCCCAAGTTCGGACGGACATAAAAATATCGCGGCGGGATTCTATCGCGCACGGGATTTTCAACTCTCGGCATTGAGCCGAGCGTTGAGAATGCATCCCAGCACATCAAAAAAACATACGGTTGGATTTTCAACTCTCGGCGCTAAGCAGTGCGTTGAAAATCCAGTGCGCAAAAAAAAATCAACGCGTGTAAAACGCGCCCGTGCTAACCTGGGCTAAGAGCTTAGGCCTGGCGCCCACTTAACCTGGGCTAAGAGCTTAGGCCTGGCGCCCACTGGTAGCACGCCATGGCAAGGGATTTATGTGCAATTAACAAAAATATACCTTAGCAATATGACAATAAAGCTGAAATTTCAACGGCAACGACGTCGCGGTATCCTTAGGCCTTCCAGGGGCTATCAGGACGTCCTAAAGCATCATCATTTAAATTTAAATTTTATTGTCGTACTGTTAAGGTGCATTTCTGTTTTCCGCCCATAGTGTAGTATTATCACAATGTCAATGTTTTAACTTTTATCTTATTAATAGTATTAGTATATACTTATTTGTCCTCATTTAGGTATATTTATGGTTTTTAATACATATCCTTATACACCATGGTCTCCACGTTATCCATAAACTTTAGCAAATGCTTCTATAGCTTTTACAAATCAAATTTAACAAAGGAAGTAGTACTTAAAAAGTGTTCATTACAAAGGTATTTGTAATTTAATGTGAAAGCCTTAAATCAATGTAATATCAATACTAATATAATAATATGGGTATATATTAGTATTGATATCACATTGATTCGAGGCTGGAACAAATCTGAGGTTGTCAAAAAACGGTTAACCTAATGGACAGGGTTGTCCATTAGGTTAGGATATGAAAAAAAATCTTAAAGAAAAGGTTTGTTCTGGCTAACCTCCTAAACAGCTGGATTGATTTCAATGGGGCTTTCACTAGCAGATAGCTCATGTCATAAGGAGTAACTTAGGCTACTTGTATTTTAGAAAAAGAATTTAATAAAATGATTAGATAAAGAAAAAAAAAATTTCATTGGTTTTAAAAAAACCCTTTTTTAAAACCAATGAAATTTTTTTTTTCCCTGACACGCACATGAACAAAGTCACGGGCACAGCTTGTGAATAGTAATAATAGTATCAACATCATCTGCCTAGCCTTTTCCCAACTATGTTGGAGTCAGTTTCCAGTCTAACCAGATGCAGCTGAATACCAGTATTTTACATAGAGTGACTGCTTATCTGAGCTCCACAATCCAATTACTGGGTAAGTAATACAATACCCCGTGGTAAGACTGGTTGTCAGACTTTCGGGCTTCTGACGACCCGTAATGACTGTCAAAGATCCACAAATGACAGCCCAGACCAACGGCTTAACATGCTTTCCAAGGCACAGAGGGATCTTGGTATGTAAAGATGGTCACCCATCCATGGACCAACCGCGGCAAGCGTAGCTTAACCTGATCGATCGAACCGTGCGGCTGTTGTTACTTAGCCACAAGCCCCTCTCCTTAAATTAATGTGGTATCATACTAATATAATATTGCAACAAGAAAGAAAAATTAACTTGGCAAATATGTCTAAATCAAACAAGACACTACCCGGAAAACAGTTATCCACACAGTTATTATTAATTGTAAGTAAAATTAATTACCTGTGCAAACAAAAAAAAAATTACACTAAAATGACTGCATTAAAATACAAGAAACGAATAAATAGGAGTTCACGATGAATTTCGGATCACGTCTGTTTTGTATCTGTTTAAAATTCATCGGTAAACACTATCGATTAAATAAATTACGGTACCTGGTACGTACGAAAGTAAATCTACGTTTCACTCAAAATAACGTTGTTCTGTCTCAAAGTTCTCAGAGAATAAGGCAATAATCGTGACAATATAAGTATAAACTTAAATTAGAATAAATATAAACGTAAATACTGACCTGTAAAGTATTATTAGCTGAATATTTACAAAATCACTTTGCGTTCAAAGTGCGTATCTCATATAACGTTGGTTTCTTGAAAATTTTTCATGTATTGTGTTATTTAAAACTTCTGGATAGGTTATTTGCACTATATTCAAAGTACGAATCTACATTATTGACTTGTTATCAGTATTTCTAAAGAATTATGATAATTTGTTTCCTTTTCATAAAAGTTTACACGGGAAAATGGGATGACATTGACAAATGACAATATGATGGTGACAGTTGCTGAGTGGTTGACAGTCTTGACAAGTACTAGTGATGCCGAAAAACTTTTTAAATTGTATCTAATCAAATCGATTAAATAGGGTTAAAAACTCGTCTACGCAATGGCAGCACTTACTTATTTTATTACTCACTCTCATTAAAAAGGGACTGTTTTATTGTATTTGTGTTATTGATATTTTTTATAAAAAATAGGTTATATACCTGTGAGTTTTTTATTATTTATATAACATTCACTGATTAATTACTATTTTTACAAGCTAAAAATAAAATAAAAAATTAAGTCAACTATGTTGCGACCGCGACCCCAAAATGACTTTCAGTCTAACCGGATGCAGCTGAATACCGGTATTTAACATGAAGCGACTGCGTATCTGATAATCTGACCTCCTTATCACAATTGCTGGGTAATACGATACCCCTTGGAATCTAAGAAAGGTTTGAGTTCGGGCTTCTGACGACCCGTTACGACTGTCAAAGATCCATGAATGACAGCCGGGACGAAAAGAAAAAAAAGAAGGAAAGAAAGAAAATTTGTTTAATTGCGGTAATCATGACGTAGAGAAAAAACACAAACACAAAATAAGAACAAGTTGGGGGAAAATATGGGTGACATCTAGTGGCGAACAATAGGGCGACAGGAGTGGCAAAATGCCACTGGCCCCCAATTGGAGGGGGCCCCTAGTCCGAGAGTGCCATGCGCTCACGAGGATCCTAACATAACTATAGAAATGGCAACTTTTTTCGACCACTAGACCAACGAAGCAGTGACTGATTCAATTTTGTAGGAGAAATTACGAAATCTACGATTCGTCCATGTAGATGTCGTAATTTCGCGAGCAAAGTGCCAGTAAAAAAAAAATTATAACGTTGGTTGAGCTTCTTTACATTGAGGGCCCTATCTCATGAATTTGCCACGGGCCCCAAAGGCTATAGTTACGCCACTAGCCACTGGTTGCATCCAGACAAAATGGCTATTTCTCAGTAGGTATAAGGCTAGGACCCTAGTGACACAAAGCCCCAGCGCTGGTTTTCAGCGACAGCCGGTTGGCGTGAAGACGTGAACCGATGCATCATAGGATAAGATAAAAAACAAAATAAGTAATATAATAAATGCGCAATACGATCAACGTCATAACGTGCTTTCCGCACGCAATATGGTTGAATACATGAATTTCTAGATGAGGTTGTAAACCACACACAAGACCACTCAAAAGCTTACGAAATTGTGTACTTAATCTTGGCTGTCGTACAAGATTTTAAATTACCATCATCATGCATGTATGTATGCTTTTGTTTCACCATTAGAGCCTCATTAATTACCATTGCGAGAAACTTTAACGACAACAGGTGGAATGATTTATGGCTTTTGTGGTAGAAACCAAAAATAAAGTAAACGTGATTGTTTCAATCTAATCATATAATCGACTGGAACTGTCTCGGACTTTTAGTATTTTCTTACACGTCAATCACTATTTTCACTTTTGAAATGACGTTTCTGTACGTTTCTTTACACTCGTGCGAAATGTAAGTCATTAAGCAAAAGCATTTTCTTTTTCATATTTGCCTAATTTTAACTATCAATATCATGTAAATCTTAAATATTCAGCAAACAAAATTTGTTTGCTACCGAAATTATGCTTTTAACATAATGAATATAACAATTTTTTAAATTAAGTGTAACATGTTGGCTGTATGTTTATAAAATACCAGTGCCAACAGTTGTAATTCCAGTTCGAAAAAAAATAGTTGTGCTTGACGTCATGCGAGCGATGAGTATTTAGCGACAGTGGTTTCATTATTTGGTGGTGTTTTAGTGGACTTAATATTGATGTTTCTTGTGAAATAGCAAAAATGGAGACCGAAAGGATGATAGAAGACACCATGCCACCCCAGGTAAGGCAGGAAACTGTAAATGGAACAACCCTTAATGTCATGATGTCTGTCGGCCATATTTACTTTTACCATTATTCGCTTCGATTATTTTGTGTTTTTATGACCAATCTGATAACAAAAGTAGTTTTGGAAGGTTTATTAGCCTCCCCAATTACCTGAACAATGCCAGTTGAGACGTAAAAACTATGCTACGTGTTAGAGATTTGGTACAACGCCTCGTACTAATTTTTTAAGCCGTCCTGCAATGCGGATCTTTAAAAAAGATATACTTTTTTGTATATTTCCTGTAGTCATTGTCGGGGTCTGTTGCGTTTAGTACTTAATTGTATGCGTTCACATTACTTTCGTGTCAGTATTGAGCTGTTTATTTACATCCACGACACAATTCGTACGCGAGTAAAGCTGTCACGTTTCACAGGAAATCGTGGAATAAAAACTTCTTTTTCATCTTTAAAAAATATTTTTATGTATTCAAACCTTCATTGTAACTCGCCCAAATGAACCTCCTTTGATAAACTTCGTAATAAAAGCGCACAAAGGCGTAATTCATTAAAAATGATGTTTGTGCTACTTTCCATACATATTTCGCAACAGTGATGCATTTTGCAGAAGAAAGAGTTTGCATAGTGTTATAACATTAGTCCTGCCAGTAGTAAATTAGCAATAACAAGATTATGAAATGATCAGGTTTCATCTAGGCATAAATTAGAGAGTGATCAGAAAAAAACTACTTTTCATTCTAACCTAGTCCACATACGTCCCTATATCTACTTCATTCTCATAATATAACAACACTGAATAATTCAAACATACTATATTCATGTTTCTATGAACCATTTATTCATGTTGAATTATGAACATTCTTTTAGATACTTGAAATGATGGATGACAAATAGGTCTTGTTTTTCCTTGAGGAAACTTTAAAAATATACATTCTTAGAATTTTATTATTCTGAAAGCATGTTGGAGCCTATGGTTTGTGTTAAAACTTAAAAGTTTGCAGATGAAAATCAGCGTCAGGTGATACACCTTGTGTTGTCATCTGACATTATGCTGAGCTGAGGCCCTTTTGGCATTGTTTTCTGTAGTTTTAAGGTGTATTTTTTTCTGCTGTAATGCTATAACACACACATATTTATTTATTTTTTTAAATAATGGCTAAAAAACAAGTCAATTTCAGAGAGAAACTAGGAAATCGGAAGCTAGTGATTACACTACACTAAATTGGACAGACGACGCATTCAGACGCATTTGTGAAGAAGGATCGTACACAATTTAGGAAGTAGTGCAGTTGGACCTCCAATTTACACTAAATTGGATCCAATCTGTTCTAACTGCGATCACATCTGCCGATTTCCTAGTTGGCATTCCTTAAAATTTGATAGTGTAATAAGCGCTGTACAGAGATGTATGGAAGAAAAAAGATGTGTCGCATCAACTCCAAATTAATTGGCATAAGCTAAGTAATGGTAATATTCTCCTGTCCATATCCCAATTTGTTAGTGATTATTGTAGCATTTCAGACACGTCTAGAAATATCTATAAGCAAATAAATACATTTGAAGTGTCTGTTTGTAATGTTAAAATAATAGCTTTTGACTAACTCCATGAAAGTTTATATGGTGCTTATAACAAGAAAACAAGTTTCAAAATTTTTGTCTGTCTGTTTGTCCAGCTAATCTCCGAAACGGCTGGACCGATTTTGACAGAACTTTCACTGGCATGGTTGTTATAAGGTGTAGCAGAAGCAACTTTTATTTTAGAAAAAGTAATAGCAGCATAAACAGCCTATAACGATCCCACTGCTGGGACACAGGGCTCCTCACTGTGAGCGGGAATCTTTTATTTTAGAAAAAGTAATACACAAAAAAAAATACTTTAAAAGAGGCAAAAGATGTTTCCTTTTCAATGGAGGAGTGGTACCTATACTGCATTCGCGATTTATTTACCAAAAATGTAAACAAATATGAATTAATAGAAAAACAACTTTAATTCGTACTTAATAAAGTTCAGTTTACGCTACAACTTCAAACATTTTTATAACTTTTTCAATAGTGCTTGTCACTCTGAAATTCAACCAAATTACCATTAAAATAAAGTTGATATTTGTTTAACTTGAAATAACACTAATTTGAAACATCAGTTTGAATGGACTTTAAAATGAATGAAATTTAATTTGAAAAATTTGCTGTTTATTTACTATTAAATTAATTAAGTTTTATTCGAAAACATCCATCGGTTTCTTACTAAACTTCAACTATATTCGCCTGGTTACTTATCTCCTGTGGTGACGTGGTGGTGGTACATATACTGACGCCTTCTTACCATGCGTGAAGGTAGGCAGAAACAACAGTATGCTACCTGCTACAATCCCATACTCCTTTTGATTCGTTCAGCTTAATAAATCTGGTCATACACGCTCGCTCGTTGCGAGTGCTACACACCTGACCTTTTTCTGAAGAACATCACCAATAAGGTCGCTATATGCCCTCCTAAGGCATCCCCTCCTAGGGCATCCCCTCCTAGGGCATCCCCTCCTAGGGCATCCCCTCCTAGCGCTTCCACTCAGATCTGCCATGTAAATATGTTTTACTATTGCCTTTCATTCGTCCTCTCATCATGACTAAACCGTAATAATCAGCCTATAATGTTCCCACTGCTGGGACAGGCCTTCTCTCTTCGAGAGGGAGTGATCTATAATCTACCACGCGGGCCCAGTGTGGGTTGGTAGATGTCACATCTTCCAATTTTTGGTTCTAGGACATGCCAGTTTCCTCACAACGTTTTCCTTCACCGTTTTGAGAGCAGTGGTGATGAAATAATTTACACAAAGTAAAGCGCCTGTCTGGGTTCAAACCTACGACCTACAACTCAAAAGATGCGGCCGTTGCCAGTGGGTTACACTGCTCTCAAAGTTGGTATACTGCAAGTAATAATACTATGACTCATTATTTTCTACGCTTAATACTGTCTCATATTATTGTGAAGAAAGCAATGATAAGTATAATTATTGTTTATAAACATTAAATAATAATAATAATAATATCCCTGGACATTTCACACAGCACCATTTGTCCCAAGCTAAGCAACCTAATGCTTGTGTTATGGTAACAAGATGGCTGATAAACTACTTATATACAATTTTTTTTTTGTAAATACATACATATTATAGATAGAAAAACACCCAGACTAGGAACAAATACATGTAGGTCATACAAATTTTTGTTCCGTGCGGGAATCGAACCCGCGACACGCAGTGCAGCAGTCAATCGCTTAACCACTGCGCCAACCGTGCCGTCACAATCATAAATAATTATAATAAACTGCAATTGGCCCGTTGCAGGTCATGGGACTCTTCTCATGCAGAGGACACTCTGTAACTAGGATATCAGAATGACTTTTGATTGCCTGAAATTGATGGCCTGAAACACAGGTTTTTATAAACCTAGATCAGGCAGTTCTACATTACAGTTAGAATTTAACTTTCCTCTATTGTAATTAATGTAAATCATATTTTTACTTTACTTTACACTTGAATATTTTGTTTTAATTATTTTATTACTTTTACACGTCATCATCATTTGCCTATCCTTTCCCCAACTATGTTGCGGTCAGCTTCCAGTCTAACCGGATGCAGCTGAATACCAGTATTTTACACGGAGCGACTGCCTATCTGACCTCCACAATCCAGTTACTGGGTGAAACAATACCTTGCTGGTTGCTCTAAATAGAATGTTTTATTATTTCCTTTATTTCAATGTAAACATATAAATTGTATTTTTAACTATTAGAATATAAAAAGTACAAACACATTAAAAAAATAGAAATAGTAGCCCACCGGTATCGGGAACAGGGTCCAAGCTACTGGCGGTCAGGGCTCCAAAGAGAGGAACCTCCTGACAATGCGAGCCGTCTCCAGAAGTACCTCTCTCTGAATCAAGCCCTTGAGCCAGCTGCCCAACGAGAGCCTCCTCAGGTGTTGGTCGAGGATCTTGGCTATTAAACCATTGGCTGTTACGACTATCGGCACAATGATCGCCGAGTCTACATCCCACATGTCGACAATCTCGTGAGCCAAGTCAAGATACTGGATTTGTTTATCTTTCTCGGCTTTCACGAGGTTCTCATCAGTTTTATTATTATTATTTTTTTTGTTACATTACAGGTGACGTCAATCACATGCGTGGACTCGGGCGTGCGACCGATGCCGAGCAGCGCCGCGTACGCAGCGGAGAGGGACGCCTGCCTCAACTACTTCACAAGATGGAACGAAACGGATCAGGTATAGAATATGTCCTACAAAATACGTCCCACGGAGATTTCACATCGGATTTTAATTTTATGTTCTGGCTTTGTAGTGTTCATTACCGAACATAGGTACCTAGTATTGTATACAATCAAGTATTTTTTTAAATTGAACAGACAGCTGTGCTGCTGGGGAGTTTGTTGCGCCACTTCTTCTTCCCAGCGATAGCACTAGGAAGTGGTGAAGGGCGGGCGTAATTGGGCGACTGTCTTTTGTAATTTTGACGTTCAAAAAGTGCTGATTCTCAGCCTAATTTGAATAAATTACTTTTGATTTGATTTTGATTTGACGGGCGACGTAGTGAGTGCTACACGAGCGCTGCCATGACGACACCGCTCAGGCTTTGCAGCGCAGACGCCACGCATTGGCAACACTCGTGTGGCATCGCTCTAACCATACATTTTTCAGGATACATAGTATCTTATGTTTTGAGTCATTTATTCAAACTAGGCTGAGACACCAAACATCCATCCATCCATACAAACATTCATGTTTATAATATTAGTAGGATAACTTTAACAAGGCAAATGTAGGTATAGTTTAACCCTCTGCCAACCCCTTAGATGCATACAGGCGTGATGTTGTTTATATTTTCATTAATTACAAATACTTGACCGCCACAATTATTTATTAACAATTTCGTTTGTTATCATAAAGTTCCGAGTTTGAGAGCAGGGGTCACAGTCGACAGAAAAATAAATAATTTGACCTCTGCAACATAATTACAGGGAAATACCGATATTTTAAGGTCAGCACCCTAATTGCGTAACACACGATCAATCGGAATCGGTTTCATTTTGACAGTTCAACAACATTCATTGCGTTATTTACGTTGTTCAGCAGACACATGACACATTTTCAATATCCTTCAAAATGATTCAGATTGATTGTGTGTTACGCAATTAGGGTGCTGATCTGCAGGCCAATTCTCTTTAAAACGTTCAAAATCTAGTCGCAGTCTCATCTCAGCGACAAACAAATGTCAAAAACTTGTCAAAATGTAGGGGAATTAGAAGTATTTTTGACAGATTGAGACTGAGATCAGACTGTGAACGTTCTTAAAATTACGAGAATTGCCTGTCAGTTGTTATAATTTTTGGATTTCCTACAATACACTGTCGATTACGACGGCACGGTTGGCGCAGTAGTTAAGCGATTGACTGCTGCGCTGCGTGTCGCGGGTTCGATTCCCGCACGGAACAAATATTTGTATGACCTACATGTATTTGTTCCGAGTCTGGGTGTTTTTCTATCTATAATATGTATGTATTTACAAAAAAAATTGTATATAAGTAGTTTATCAGCCATCTTGTTACCATAACACAAGCATTAGATTGCTTAGCTTGGGACAAATGGTGCTGTGTGAAATGTCCAGGGATATTATTATTATTATTACTGTCTGAGGAAAGATAAGACTGACATTTATGGCAAATAATTTAATTTAATGTTCTGTGTCTCATAATGTTAATTACTTTGCATACCTACTATTGTGTAGAATCAAGATATTCTAACTGAACAGACAGCTGTGCTGCTGGGGAGTTTGTTGCGCCACTTCTTCCCAACTAAACCACTTGGAAGTGGTGAAGGGCGTTTTGGGGGACCTGTCTTATGTAATTTGACGTTCGAAAACTGCTGATTTTGATTCGGCTAGTTTGGGAGTTTTCAAGTTTATTATAAAAAAAAATATTTGTCTTGCAGGTGGAGTTTGTGGAACAGCTGTTGGCACGGATGTGTCACTATCAACATGGTCACATCAATGCCTATCTCAAGCCTATGCTACAGAGAGATTTCATCAGCATGCTACCTAGTAAGTTTTACCGTTTCACCTACCAGGCTATTCGCACGTTTAAATTAAGTGTCACCCCGTATCTGTCTACCTTTTTTTCGCGGTTTCACCCGCATAAGTGTCGATCCCGTGGAATTATCGGGATAAAAAGTATCCTATGTGTTAATCCTGGTTATAAACTATCTGTGTGCCAAATTCCATCCAAATCCGTTCAGTAGTTGTTGCGTGAAAGTGTAACAAACATCCATCCATCCATATAAACTTTCGCGGTTATAATATTAGTACTAATTATCTAATGTGTAGGTACAAACTTCTATCGAAATAAATTATAAAAATATAATATCCTAATCTAACTAAAACTATTTTTTTTTTAAACGTTGCCCCACGCTAGGAATTACTCCTGTATCGTGGGTGCGTTTACAAATATTTAAACTCATATACACAAACAGCCAGACCCGGAACAACTACCTGTAGGCAATACAAATATTTGTTCCGTGCGGGAATCGAACCGGCGCGACACGCAGCGCAGCAGTCGATCGCTCAGCCACTGCGCCAACCGTGTCGTCGAGAATTATCTAATTAAATTAAGCCGCGATAGATGTTGATCGAGGCTTTCGGCCATCAGTAGTACATACTAATCTGCATTCGCGACTTATTTGCCAAAAATGTAGACAAATATGAGTTTATGAAAAAATAACTTTAATTCCTACACAATAAAGTTCAGTTTACGCTACAACTTCAAAATTTATTATAACTTTTCACTAGTGATAGTCACTCCGAAATCAACTTTATTACCATAATAAAGTTGCTATTTGTTTAACTTGAAATAACATCGATTTGAAACATAAATTAGATAGTATTTTAGGCCCACTGTAGTACTATTATTGTTGATCGGAGTTTTGACCACATAGATTTCGCAGTGAATAATAAAAGGAATCGAAGTCGCAATGATAATATTTTAAATTCAAACCATGGTCTCGCAAGAAATCTGTAATTCAATCATTGAAAACAAAACACATCGGAATATTATAATCATATTCTATAATCAAGGTTATACAGGTTGTTTTGAAAGAAAACAGCATATCATTACGACGGCTGTATTCTCCGGTAGGGTAGGCAGAAGTATTCTATAGCATCGTTTGTAATGTAAAACATTCCTAACGCTTCTTGGCTAACAAACTAATGGCAGTATTAAAATTACAATAAACAGTACCCGGACGTACATCGAGTGTTAGAAAGAGACACAGGTATGAGTGACAGAGACGGCGCTCTATAAAAACATAATCAGCCTAAGGCGTTCCACTGCTAGGACACAGGCCTCCTCTGTCAGAGGGAGTGGACCGTAATCCACCACGTGGGCCTGGCGCGGGTTGGTGGACGTCACATGTCTTCAAATTTTTGGTTCTAGGACATGCCGGTTTCCTCACGATGTTTTCCTTCACCGTTTTGAGAGCAGTGGTGATGAAATAATTTACACAAAATAAAGCGCCTTACAGACTTATTTATTTATTCACAAGGCAACTACAACAGGCAATAATCACATTAAGTACACGGCTCAAATTATAGGTTTCGACCTGACTATCACCCAAGGCGTAGTCGCACAACATGATCAGCAACAACAATAATAATGATAACAACTACAGTAAAATCATTATTCTCCTGCCCTTATCCCAAATTATTTGTGGTCGGCGCAACATGTCTTTTTCTTCCATACTCCTCTATTAGCCGCCATCTCGACAGTCACCCCCTTTCTAACCATATCATCATTCACACAGTCCATCCATCGTTTCTTTGGTCGTCCCCTACTCTTATAGCCATCGACATTCATACTCAAAACCTTCCTCACGACATTTTCCTCATTCCTCATTCCAACAACTGCAGTAAAAAAAAAAAAAACTTAATTGACAAAATGAAAGCTACATGGTATGAGCGTCTGCCCTCCGACTACTCTACCTACACAGGGAATGTGTCAGAGACCAAACACGCCAGGTTAAGTACATAATTGACACAAAACATTATTTGAAGAGAACAGTATTCGAAGCGTTACAAAATTAAAAAGAAAGAGTACATACATGTCTTATTACCAATTAAACGATTTTCTTAACTAAATCTTCAACAAGGTATTCAGAGATAAATAAGTAAGCTTGTACTTCATAGATTGTCTTTGGACGTTAGAGTTATAAGAAATTTATAATGTATCCTTTACTTGTTGAAATTGAACTGTTCTTGTCTGTATTCAATTTTATTTGTCTCTAATTTACGTTATTTCAAGTTACACAAATATCAACTTTATTTTAATGGTAATTAAGTTGATTTCAGAGTGACTAGCTCTATTGAAAACGTTATAAAAATGTTTGAAGTTGTAGCGTAAACTGAACTTTATGGTGTAGGAATTAAAGTTATTTTTCCATAAACTCATTTTTGTTCACATTTTTGGCGAATGTGTCGCGAATGCAGATAGATTAGGTAATGTTGATTAAAGCCCTTGCATACTCAATATTAGATTTCATGGATATCTTGTACGACAGACGAGTGTTAGACCTAATGTTTCTTGGAGAAAAATTTATCTTTAACATTGACTGAATCGACTAGTGAAATAAAATAGTAATAGCGAGTGTTTATTTTTGGAATTTTTAACTGGTTGGATTCCCGGTTTAAGTAATCTTGTCGAGACAACGGTGAAAACAGTTTTGTTTCCTTTTAAAAAATAAAGGAATGTTTTCTTTAAGGGCTGTTTTTCAGTCGTCTGATAATAACTTTGATCGACGAATAATTTTGATGTTTGGACGGTTATTTCATACAAAAACTGTCAAACGTTAATTTTATTCCCCGAATAACAGTTAGCTGTTGATCGCATAATCAGCCATAAGTAAAATAATCTATCTAAAGGATTTAAAGAGGTTTAGGTTCAGGGCCCATTGATTTTTTCCACCCTAGATGTAAACAAATGGATGTTTACATCTTCAAAAGATGATTTTGGAACTTACTATACTCACATCAATTTTTTTTTTTTTATTGACAATGGGCTCACTCTTGACCTCAATCCAACCCAGAGGCAGGGATGAGATCTATGGTGGAACGAGCTTGCCCAGAAGAAGCCTATTCACTCTCGCCTTGAAAAGATTATTATTATTATTTTTGTTTTTCCTCTCCACAGAAAAAGGTCTGGACCACGTAGCGGAGAACATCCTCTCGTACCTAGACGCCAGCTCCCTCTGTGCGGCCGAGCTGGTCTGCCGGGAGTGGCTGCGGGTCATCTCCGAGGGGATGCTGTGGAAGAAGCTGATAGAAAGAAAAGTGCGCACTGACTCGCTGTGGCGGGGGCTTGCGGAGCGAAGAGGGTGGTATGTACTCGCTATGATAGTTGTATTGAAGCATCCATTTCATTCAGGGAGCGGAGGATTCAAGCATTCATTCATATCAAATCATTTTCAACCGAATTCAAAAAAAGGATGAGGTTCTCAATTCAAATGTTTATATATACAACATGTCCCGAAATCAACGCACACACCAGACACCCCAATTAGAATATTATGTTTTAATCATAATGCATGGCCTGAATTTTAATTTTAATTAAAAAAAAATATTGTTTTAACTAATTAGTTAAACTGATTGTGGGAGAAAATTATGTTTACATTACAAATCTACGCATGCACACAGTCGCACTCGTATAAGGGTCTAGCTTAGTGGGTATTTCATCCATTTTGGTTTGTTTTCACTGTACAGCGGAAGTGTGACAGTAATTTACGTAGTTTTAATTATTTATGGGATAAAATATTACCTATATTAAAAATTACAGAAATCGATTCAGTAAAGGATTCTGAACACTACTTTCATAATGTGCCTTAATTCGGGTATACATTGTATATTTTTTTATGTATGTTCGGGCACAACCCCGTCATATATAGACGGATTTGCAAAATTCTTTTTTTGTTCGAAAGAGTTTTCATTTATGAACCAACGACACCGACTTCCGAAATTAAAGTTATTTTTCAGTTTGTAATATTTTTGCACTATAATGTCTCCTGCGTACTTGGCTAATCTCCGTTGAGTTTGGCCAACGTGAGAGAAGAAGAAGAGAATTTTTTTTCCCCGCCTCTCCCGCGCCTTGGTTATACTACACGTGCTGTAAATGTAACGGTATTTTCTTTCTTTTAGGATCCAATACCTATTCAAGCCGAAGCCAGGTAGCCAGCATCCGTCCCACTCGTTCTACAGACAGCTGTACCCCAAGATCATCAAAGATATACAGTCTATTGAAGATAACTGGAGAATGGGCAAGCACAACCTACAGGTGAGAGGAAACATAGTAGTATGCCCTGTTCCAAAACTATTTGTTGAAAGTGTAAACACATCATCATCTGCCTAGCATTTTCCCAACTATGTTGGGGTCAGATTTCGGTTTAAAAGGATGCAGCTGAGTACCAGTGTTTTACATGGAGCGACTGCCTATCATAAATGATAAATGATTTTATTTTTGTAAGTAGGTTTGTACAAACACTTTTACACGTCAATCATATTTTTAAAACTAGATGAGTTCGGCGTTTCCTAACTGACTAGTCTGAGAAGAAAGGCCGAAACAAACTCAGAGGTCACAGTCTCTTCAGTCCAGACATAATCTTGGTCAGATCATATGAAGATCATGTAGATCGATGTCTGAGATGGTTTTTGAGGAAAGAACCACACAGATTGAGAGGACCTGTCCAGCCAGTGCACGCATTTGTCAGAAATCGTGCAGCTCAACTCAAAACTTAAAGAGCTCGACGTTTCGACGAACAATACCAAAGAAAGGACATTTGGGTAGGCCACATTAATTACTCAAACTGCCAGACCATGACAAAAACTAACAGAACAGACAGTAAAATTAAAAATAATATAAATAAAATGACCCACATAGTCTTCACATTCACAATAATTAAAATAATAGAATACTTTACAAAGTAAGCAAATGGCATAGTATATATAAAATCCATTAATGTCAAAGTGTATATAAAAAAAAAAAACAACAAGACAGAAAAAAAAAATATAAATAAAAATAAAAACATTCAATATGTAAAAATTGGAAGCACCTTAATCCCAAGCCTTTTTGTCCTCGATATAATCCTTAACGGTATAAAAGGCTTTCTGGCACAACTTACGTTTAATGAATGATTTGAATTTGTTAAGGCTTAGATCTTGAACGGGGCTTGGAACTTTATTGTAAAAGCGTATATCTGACCTCCACAACCCAGTTACTAGGTAATACGAAACCCCCTTGGTAAGACTGGTTGTCAGACTTTCGGGCTTCTGACGACCTGTAACGACTGTCAAAGATCCACGGATGACAGCTGGGACCAACGGCTTAACATGCTTTCCGAGATACGGAGGGTTCTCGGTGTGTAAAAATCGTCACTCGTCATGTGTCTGCTCAACGACGTAAATAACGCAATGAATGTTGTTGAACTGTCAAAATGAAACCGATTCTGATTGATCGCGTGTTACGCAATTAGGGTGCAGGGTTTGTTTACACTTTCAACAGTTACTTTTTTAACAGACATTAGTCTGTCGAATGATAAATTCTACAAATATTATATCTCTTTCTCTTTCTTTCACAGAGGATAAACTGCAGATCAGAAAACTCTAAAGGCGTGTACTGCCTTCAATATGACGACAACAAGATCGTTTCTGGTTTAAGAGATAATACTATTAAAATTTGGGACAGGAAAACGTTGCAATGTGTTAGGGTGAGTTGCCTTTTTATTTTATAGTAGCATCACGTAGTTTTCAGGCCAAACAAGCGTAATTTCAGTCGCAAAAAGTGAGTTGCGTAATTTACGTTCCACAGACTTTCGTATGAAACTGAATGCTGCTTAAATTACGCCACTCAAACAGCGTGACACATCTATACAAATAAATAAAATTGTTTTGTCTTTTTGTAATGTCAAAACAACAGGTTTTTATTAAATGCATCTGAAAGAATATACAGTATTTACAACAAAAAAAATTATTAAAAAATGTCTGTTCCGGATAATCTCCGAGAGGCCTGGACTGATTTTGATGGGACTTTCACTGGCAGATAGGTGATGTTATAAGGAGTAACTTAGGCTATTTTATTTTAGAAACAGAATCAACTGTTCCATACGTTATGACCGAGAGCTGTTTTTTTAGTATTCCGAACCTCGTAAGGAAAAACGGAGCCCTTATAAGATCACTTCGTTGTCCGTCTGTCTGTCCGTTCGTCTGTCAAGACCCTTTTTCTCAGGAACGCATAGAGTTATCAAGTTGAAATTAATATCAAATACTCAGGGCTGCAATCCCTTGAAGCAGTGAAAAAATCTAAGTTCTAAGTAAACGCAATCAAAAGATACGGGCGTTTATGTTCCGTTTATGTCGCATATTTCGACACTCGAAAGTGAATTAAAACCTATAGCGTACTTCCTGTTGACCTAGAATCAAAAATATGGCAAGAAGCAATGTCATGACTCGCACTTGACCGGTTTTTTTTTTTAAATAAAGTTTATCCCTTGCAGGGTCTAGACTCTTCTGCTAAATTCATAGTAACAGTTTACGCGATTATGTCCTACACCGTGTAGTTTATTCTTTTCAGCAAACGATATTTTATTGCACTTGCATTTCTATTACTTACCATATTTACCTTAATAGCATACAAGCGTTTTTACACTTTATTACTTACCAAATAAAGGTTAAATTTAAATATCCGACGACGTCTGCAGTTTTTAAACCCATGTTTGGCTATTTCGAGCTCTACGACGTTCGTAATCCGGTGTAAATTCGCGTACCTTTGTTTAATCTCCCACTTCTTTCCCCAGGAACTACAAGGCCACACGGGCTCCGTCCTGTGCCTACAATACGACGAGCGAGCCATAATATCGGGCTCCTCGGACAGCACGGTGCGCGTGTGGGACGTGAGCACGGGCGCTATGCTCAATACGCTCATACACCACTGCGAGGCTGTGCTGCACCTCAGGTTCTGTAACGGCATGATGGTCACGTGCAGTAAGGTGAGAGATATTATTGGGGGCATATTTGGAGTCATCCTAAAAAGGGTCATTTGTGAGATGGCATTTTTGGAGTCACTCTAAAAGAGTCATTTTTGGGGTCACCCTAAAAGAGGCCATTTTTGGGGGGCACGCATTGTTGAGATCATTTTTACGGTGCACCATTTTATAGGTCATTTTGGTGAAGTTACCTTAACCTAAAATGTTTTTTTTTTTTGGGAGGCGCCTAGAATGAGGTATTTTTGAGTCACTTGGGCACACCCTCTGTGGATCATCCATTCGACGTTATGTGGGGTCAGTCTGAAATTCGCAGGACTATAGCCCACCGTATCGAGAGGGCGAAACTTTAGGGTGACCCATCCCACTCAATGCACAACTTTTAATCTAGTGCCACAGAGGCTTAAAAACCGCAAAAAAAATCTTGGATCCGTGAGTCCAGCCGATAGCAACCCCTCCACAGGGAGATGTGATCTTTGGCAAGAACTGCTTAAACCTCCTGAATTCCTTATTGTACTATCAGAGAACCTCCCATCCAGGCACAGGTTACCGTGGCCTGCTTGGAAAACCTTAAATAGACTTCGTACCCAAGTAGACCGCAGCAAGGACAACCTCTACAAGTGTGTATGCCGCGTGTCTCCACAGACAATGGCGCCGATTCCCTTGTTCACAAACTAAACTAAATTTAAGTTCAGTGCATCTTTTTCTTTCTATTTGATTAAGAAAAGGACAGAAGATAAAATATTAGTTTAGTCCTGTCAAATTAGTCAGCGCCTGACGTATTCTTAATCGCCATGTTTTTAATCACGTCTAAAATGTCTATAGAGTTTCTTAATTTGACAGGGCTAAACTAAAATTTATCTTCTGTCCTTTTTCTTGGTGAAATAGAAAGAAAAAGATGCACTGAACTTAAATTTAGTTTAGTTTGTCAACAAGGGAATCTGAGCTGATGACTCACCGTCCATCTTGCTCCGCCCGCCCTGCCACCTGGAAAAAAGATAAACAACAAGAAATAGTGGTATTACTTTGTCCGACCTGGGGGCCTAAAAAGGCCACTTTGGCAGAATCATAACAGGATAACAATATGAATCATATTCAAAATCGTAAAATGGTCACAAAATGACTATTCATAATAATTATGATCTGTGTGCAATTCATATAAACTGTTGACAGTTTAGTATGGAAATTCGTAAAATGGTCCACCAATTTTTACACCAAATATGATTGATATGAAATGAATTGTAGGTGATTAAAATATTATGTGTAACCATTTAACGAAAATTAGAAGAATTGCTAATGATCTGCGGGGAATTCAGGAAATGAATAGCTTTTAGAGGTATTGCTTAAAGTGGCCTTTTTAGGCCCCCAGTTTACTGTATGGTAAATTTTTTCTGCAATTGCCATTTATTTTTACCCTAATTCAAAGTATCATGTCCATTGTTCCAGGATCGTTCGATAGCGGTATGGGACATGTCTTCAACCACAGAGATCATGCTTCGAAGAGTGCTAGTCGGCCATCGCGCCGCCGTTAACGTTGTTGATTTTGACGAGAAATATATTGTTAGTGCGAGTGGAGATCGTACTATTAAGGTAAATAACAGCACGCCTGAAATCTACGAAGGGTGTTAACCCTTCGTAGATACGCGCGATAACCCGCGGCATATCTGTTAAGATATGCCGCGGGTTGTTCGAAAGAGATACCGTGGCCCCTGGCACAGGAAACTGAAGGAACACGGGTGGGTTATATAGTCAGTAAAAGTCTGACACGCCCTCCCGATCCGCCCAGAGCAGGAGAAGTCATATGATGATTTCTCACCCAAAAAAAAGGGTTAATAGATATGAGCATGTATAACTTTTTACTGTCAGATTTTTTTTATGGCTGTGTGAATAAAAATTACTCCCTAGTCGAGTATCTAGTGTAGTATTTGAAAGAAAGAAAATATATATATTTGCGGCAAACGTGACGCATAAAAAAGAACAAACACACAAAAAAAAAAACAAGTTGGGGCTAAACATGCGTCGCATTCACGCAAAACGGCCAAGGTTCAGTTTACGCTACGAATTCAAACATTTTCAATAGTGCTAGTCACTCTGAAATCAACATAATTGCCATTAAATTTGATATTACTGATAAATAAAAAGTTTGAATGCGGCCAATTTATTCATTTAAACAACCACGTCACTATCTATGTATACTGAAAAATGTACATTTCTCCTCCTAAGGTATGGAACACATCATCATGCGAGTTCGTTCGTACGCTAAACGGTCACAAGCGCGGTATCGCGTGCCTACAATACCGGGACCGACTGGTCGTGTCCGGTTCGTCCGACAACACGATCCGACTGTGGGATATCGAGTGCGGGCAGTGCATACGTGTCTTAGAAGGGCATGAAGAGCTCGTCAGGTGTATACGGTGAGTGTAAATGGTCACTTGGACTGACTTCAACTCTATAGAAAAGGATGGATCCTCCGACCAGACGGGTGTCGTGTCTAGTGAGCAACTGGCGACGATTGATGTCAGGACGTTTGTATATATGCTAGTCGCGCGGTAAACTCTTCCTGCGCGATGCAGGATTTTGCATGACGTCAGTGTGATGCGTCATTCGCATGTGGCGGTGTTAGTGCCGCTACAGAGGGACTTTTGTGGTCGCTTTTGGTTAATTGGGGTTACTTTATGACACACCGGACTGACTGGTCGAGTCCGGTTCGTCCGACAACACGATCCGACTGTGGGACATCGAGTGCGGGCAGTGTATACGTGTCTTAGAAGGGCATGAAGAGCTCGTCAGGTGTATACGGTGAGTGTAAATGGTCACTTGGACTGACTTCAACTCTATAGAAAAGGATGGATCCTCCGACCAGACGGGTGTCGTGTCTAGTGAGCAACTGGCGACGATTGATGTCAGGACGTTTGTATATATGCTAGTCGCGCGGTAAACTCTTCTTGCGCGATGCAGGATTTTGCATGACGTCAGTGTGATGCGTCATTGGCATGTGGCGGTGTTAGTGCCGCTACAGAGGGACTTTTGTGGTCGCTTTTGGTTAATTGGGGTTACTTTATGACACACCGGACTGACTGGTCGAGTCCGGTTCGTCCGAGAACACGATCTGACTGTGGGACATCGAGTGCGGGCAGTGTATACGTGTTTCAGAGGGGCATGAACAGCTCGTCAGGTGTATACGGTGATTTGAAATGGTAATTTTATGAAAGTAAAGTAACGTTAGGGGTCACTTTTGGTAAAGTGGGTCTGTTCTGGTGAATTGGGGTCACTTTTTGACACACCGGGGCTGACTGATTTTGAACGTTTTTAATTACGGAAATTGATCTCCTGGACTAGTTAAAATCAGTTGGCCAACCCGTTTTGAGCAAGCGTGCTGATCAATACTCGTGCCATATCTGTATGAGAAGAGGTTTTTGCCCAGCAATGGGACAATAATAGGTAGGTATTATTGTCTCTATGTAACTCTTTGTTTAACCAAACCCACTTTGTCCACAGATTCGACAATAAACGGATAGTAAGCGGCGCGTACGACGGCAAAATTAAAGTGTGGGATCTCCCCGCGGCACTAGACGTCCGCACGCCACATCAGGAACTATGTCTCAGAACATTGGTGGTGAGTGGTGTTCTTTAGAAATACTGCCTGTACTACTAGCTTTTACCTGTGCATTCACTCCCGTGGTTATCCTACAGGACCCGTGCATTTTTCCCGAATAAAGAGAATGTATGTCACTCTCTGGCGCATTTGGGTCTACTCACACTTATTCAGCTCTCCATAGAAAACAACTATTTTGTATGGAATGCGTACGCGGTAGTAATTCTGAACGGATGCGTACGCATTCCATACAAAATCGATGTTTGCTATGGACAAAAGCTGAACAGAGCTGAATAAGTGTGAGTAGTCCCTTAACCATCTCTGCAAACGGAGCAGTAGTGTTCCAGTGGTCACGCCCGCGACTTACGAGTCGCGTCGTAGGTTCGAACCCAGACAGGCGCTTTACGTTGTGTAAATTATTTCATCACCACCGCTCTCAAAATGGTGAAGGAAAACATCGTGAGGAAACCGGCATGTCCTACAACCAAAAATTCGAAGACATGTGACATCTACCAACTCGCACTGGGCCCGCGTGGTAGATTACAGCTCACTCTCTCTCTCGAAGAGAGGAGGTCTGTTGCCCACCAGTGGGAACATTATAGGCTGATTATTCATTAATGGAACCTATACCAAGCTTCCCCAATGTGACCGAACACCTTGCCACAGGAGCACACGGGCCGCGTATTCCGGCTGCAGTTCGACGAGTTCCAAATAGTGTCGTCCTCGCACGACGACACCATCCTCGTGTGGGACTTCCTCAACTACGGCGGTGCCTCGCCTGCGCCCGCGCCGCAGCCGCGCCCGCGCACGCCCGACCACGAGCGGGACAGAGAGCATGACCTGTACGACTAGGTGAGTGAACAGTGCGACACTACTTCCTTAACTAGCGGCGCCTAGCCTGCGCCCGCGCACGCCCGACCACGAGCGGGACAGAGAGCATGACCTGTACGACTAGGTGAGTGAACAGTGCGACACTACTTCCTTAACTAGCGGCGCCTAGCCTGCGCCCGCGCACGCCCGACCACGAGCGGGACAGAGAGCATGACCTGTACGACTAGGTGAGTGAACAGTGCGACACTACTTCCTTAACTAGCGGCGCCTAGCCTGCGCCCGCGCACGCCCGACCACGAGCGGGACAGAGAGCATGACCTGTACGACTAGGTGAGTGAACAGTGCGACACTACTTCCTTAACTAGCGGCGCATAGCCTGCGCCCGCGCACGCCCGACCACGAGCGGGACAGAGAGCATGACCTGTACGACTAGGTGAGTGAACAGTGCGACACTACTTCCTTAACTAGCGGCGCATAGCCTGCGCCCGCGCACGCCCGACCACGAGCGGGACAGAGAGCATGACCTGTACGACTAGGTGAGTGAACAGTGCGACACTACTTCCTTAACTAGCGGCGCCTAGCCTGCGCCCGCGCACGCCCGACCACGAGCGGGACAGAGAGCATGACCTGTACGACTAGGTGAGTGAACAGTGCGACACTACTTCCTTAACTAGCGGCGCATAGCCTGCGCCCGCGCACGCCCGACCACGAGCGGGACAGAGAGCATGACCTGTACGACTAGGTGAGTGAACAGTGCGACACTACTTCCTTAACTAGCGGCGCATAGCCTGCGCCCGCGCACGCCCGACCACGAGCGGGACAGAGAGCATGACCTGTACGACTAGGTGAGTGAACAGTGCGACACTACTTCCTTAACTAGCGGCGCCTAGCCTGCGCCCGCGCACGCCCGACCACGAGCGGGACAGAGAGCATGACCTGTACGACTAGGTGAGTGAACAGTGCGACACTACTTCCTTAACTAGCGGCGCATAGCCTGCGCCCGCGCACGCCCGACCACGAGCGGGACAGAGAGCATGACCTGTACGACTAGGTGAGTGAACAGTGCGACACTACTTCCTTAACTAGCGGCGCATAGCCTGCGCCCGCGCACGCCCGACCACGAGCGGGACAGAGAGCATGACCTGTACGACTAGGTGAGTGAACAGTGCGACACTACTTCCTTAACTAGCGGCGCATAGCCTGCGCCCGCGCACGCCCGACCACGAGCGGGACAGAGAGCATGACCTGTACGACTAGGTGAGTGAACAGTGCGACACTACTTCCTTAACTAGCGGCGCATAGCCTGCGCCCGCGCACGCCCGACCACGAGCGGGACAGAGAGCATGACCTGTACGACTAGGTGAGTGAACAGTGCGACACTACTTCCTTAACTAGCGGCGCATAGCCTGCGCCCGCGCACGCCCGACCACGAGCGGGACAGAGAGCATGACCTGTACGACTAGGTGAGTGAACAGTGCGACACTACTTCCTTAACTAGCGGCGCATAGCCTGCGCCCGCGCACGCCCGACCACGAGCGGGACAGAGAGCATGACCTGTACGACTAGGTGAGTGAACAGTGCGACACTACTTCCTTAACTAGCGGCGCCTAGCCTGCGCCCGCGCACGCCCGACCACGAGCGGGACAGAGAGCATGACCTGTACGACTAGGTGAGTGAACAGTGCGACACTACTTCCTTAACTAGCGGCGCATAGCCTGCGCCCGCGCACGCCCGACCACGAGCGGGACAGAGAGCATGACCTGTACGACTAGGTGAGTGAACAGTGCGACACTACTTCCTTAACTAGCGGCGCATAGCCTGCGCCCGCGCACGCCCGACCACGAGCGGGACAGAGAGCATGACCTGTACGACTAGGTGAGTGAACAGTGCGACACTACTTCCTTAACTAGCGGCGCATAGCCTGCGCCCGCGCACGCCCGACCACGAGCGGGACAGAGAGCATGACCTGTACGACTAGGTGAGTGAACAGTGCGACACTACTTCCTTAACTAGCGGCGCCTAGCCTGCGCCCGCGCACGCCCGACCACGAGCGGGACAGAGAGCATGACCTGTACGACTAGGTGAGTGAACAGTGCGACACTACTTCCTTAACTAGCGGCGCATAGCCTGCGCCCGCGCACGCCCGACCACGAGCGGGACAGAGAGCATGACCTGTACGACTAGGTGAGTGAACAGTGCGACACTACTTCCTTAACTAGCGGCGCATAGCCTGCGCCCGCGCACGCCCGACCACGAGCGGGACAGAGAGCATGACCTGTACGACTAGGTGAGTGAACAGTGCGACACTACTTCCTTAACTAGCGGCGCCTAGCCTGCGCCCGCGCACGCCCGACCACGAGCGGGACAGAGAGCATGACCTGTACGACTAGGTGAGTGAACAGTGCGACACTACTTCCTTAACTAGCGGCGCATAGCCTGCGCCCGCGCACGCCCGACCACGAGCGGGACAGAGAGCATGACCTGTACGACTAGGTGAGTGAACAGTGCGACACTACTTCCTTAACTAGCGGCGCCTAGCCTGCGCCCGCGCACGCCCGACCACGAGCGGGACAGAGAGCATGACCTGTACGACTAGGTGAGTGAACAGTGCGACACTACTTCCTTAACTAGCGGCGCCTAGCCTGCGCCCGCGCACGCCCGACCACGAGCGGGACAGAGAGCATGACCTGTACGACTAGGTGAGTGAACAGTGCGACACTACTTCCTTAACTAGCGGCGCCTAGCCTGCGCCCGCGCACGCCCGACCACGAGCGGGACAGAGAGCATGACCTGTACGACTAGGTGAGTGAACAGTGCGACACTACTTCCTTAACTAGCGGCGCCTAGCCTGCGCCCGCGCACGCCCGACCACGAGCGGGACAGAGAGCATGACCTGTACGACTAGGTGAGTGAACAGTGCGACACTACTTCCTTAACTAGCGGCGCCTAGCCTGCGCCCGCGCACGCCCGACCACGAGCGGGACAGAGAGCATGACCTGTACGACTAGGTGAGTGAACAGTGCGACACTACTTCCTTAACTAGCGGCGCCTAGCCTGCGCCCGCGCACTCCAGACCACGAGCGGGATAGAGAGCGTGAGATAGCACGACTAGGAATTTTGATGGTAATTGGGAACCTTTTTGGTAGATTGGGGTAACTTTTAGTAGATTGAGGCCAGTGTTGGTAAAAAGGGGGCCACTTTTTGCCAAAATGGTTATGTTTACCTACAATACCGAGACCACGAGCGACACAGAGAGCATGACATGCATGATTAGCTGACTCATCATCTGCCTAGCCTTTTCCCAACTATCGGGTCGGCTTCCAGTCTAACCGGATGAAGCTGAGTACCAACATTTTACATGGAGCGACTGCCTATCTGACCTCCACAACCCAGTTACTGGGTAATAAGAAACCCCTTGGTAAGACTGGTTGTCAGATTAACAACAGACAGTTGTTCGGGCTTCTGACCAGCCGTAACGGTGCATAACTAGGTGAGTAATTTAACTTATAGGTTTAGGCACACTTGCACCACAAATTACTGCATGCGTTTAGTTCTAGACATATTTAAACACCATTCTATCTCTGCCATCAGGGATTGATAAAAACAGAGCGATGATTTGAATATGTTGAGCCAAATCATTCAGTCTTCCTCACCTTTTCCCAACTATGTTGGGGTCGGCTTCCAGTCTAACTGGATGCAGCTGAATACCGGTATTTTACATGGAGCGACTGCCTATCGGACCTCCACCACCCTACTCGGTATGGTATTTTAATCTCTCTAAGTGACGCTCGCTTTACTTGCGGTAACCAAGTGTACAAACACGCTGTGCATGAAGACGAGTTGCATTAGCACATAAACTCACGCATAGGCACTTCCGACTTCGCCCGTCGCCGTCTCGGAAGGTACCGGAAGCCTGCGCTTACACACAGATCCACAACACACTTTGTACACTAGGTTATCACAAGTAAACCGCGCGTCGCTTCGTGAGATAAAAATACTGTACGCCTTAGTAATACTGAGAAATGCCAAATATCTAATGCTTATTTAATTTTCTTTTCAGTAATTTATAATAAGGACAATATAAGACTTCTTTTACCAAGAGGCAGCGCGTGCGCAGCCGAGTGACTGACGTCACAGCAAGGACTATACACACCGTTACCATGACGACGAGTTAAGGAAACATCACACGGTCGCTAAGATTCGGACTTACATACATTTTCTAGAGAATGAAGTATTGAACGAAGTTTTTGTAAACATAATTTGTAAGGAATGCGAGGTTGTGAGTTCGATTCCTAGTTATTGAAGTAAATACTAAGCTAAATGATGCTTGTTAATTTCGTGATCATGTATTGTTATCATTATCTGTCCAGCCTTTTCTCAACTATGTTGGGGTCGGCTTCCAGTCTAATCGGAAGCAGCTGAATACCAGTATTTTACATGGAGCGACTGCCTATCTGACCGCCCCAACCAATGAAAAGTCGCGACCCATTCCTTCTCACAGAGAGGATGTCTGAGACCAACACTGGGAACATTATAGGCTGGTTGTGTAAATCCTAACTTCATATTTACTTTTCAAGGCTTTAAAATTTTGATTTGGCAATGAAATGTTAGTACAACTATACTCTGTTCACTTAATGTTGATCATTATGACAGATGCTAGATGCTTATTTAAAAGAGCGAGCGTAACATAAAACTAAAGTTAGGTTATTCGATTTTTTATTCAGGAACTGATTATTGTAGATCTCGCTTTAACTATGTAAAAAGTGCTAATGTTTTGGCTCGTGTCATATCAAGCAACATAAAATGAACACACTATATTTATCATATTTCATTTGTCGATCGTCCTTCAAAAAATCCTGTACGCACGACGACATATCAATCTTTACATTTCCAGTATAATCTGACTTCTCACTGTGCGGAAAGCCAAGCGAAATTAAAGGCATTTCTATAAGAACTTGGGTTCAGGAGCTTACCTAAACACCTACCCTCCTAAAAAGTGCTAATGACGCCGACGAAACTATGCGATCAGCACATCTAAACTATAATCAAATTTTATTTGTTTCAAATTGACGTTATTTCAAGTTAAACAAATATCAACTTTATTTAAATGGTAGGTAATTAAGTTGAATTCAGAGTTACTGGCACTATAGAAAAAGTTAGAAAAATGTTTGAAGTTGTAGCGTAAACTGAACTTTATTGTGTAGGGATTAAAGTTATTTTTCCATAAACTCATATTATTATTTTTTAATTTTTGGCAAATACGTCGCGATAATAATATGTAACAATGATGACTCTGACAGCTCTTGAATGCGGTTTAGATGTGCATGGGCCGTATTATGAAGTATTAAGTGTTCGTTTACACAGACAGGCTCGGAAAGGAGAGTACATTTTTATCGCGCTTAAAAAAGAATTTGGGTCATTGAAATACGGTTGATTTTTTCATGTCACTTCGCGCAGTGACATGAAAAAATCAACCGTATTTCAAAGATCCAGAACTCTTTTTTAAACACGATGAAAATGTACTCTCCTCTCCGAGCCAGTCTGTGTGAACGTACATGCTGTCAAGATTCAAGTCTGAGAAAGATGGTGCTATCGGTCATATACAGTGTGGCGATTAGGTTATCACATGAATTGAAACCACGTATTCTACATAACGTATATTAAACATACACAATTAAAAGAATTAATAACAATTAACATTTTAGTCGTGGGGCCTTTTTTTCGTTTCAGTATTTACCTAATAACATTAAACTTAATTTGTCTTTACTTAGTAACAATAACATAAAGTTTGCGTTGAATTCTTGATACCATTGCCTCACGCGTGTCTAGTGACTTATTTTCATAAGGATGGTTTATTTCATGACTGATGTTTTTTTTTTCTATTTTTAGTAAAATTTAAATTTTATTATTTTAACAACTTGCAATGACCGCTGTGTTATTTAAAGTGATAACCTAATCGCCACTCTGTATAGCCCCCTCTCTGTCGCACTGGAGTCATGATGTAATTACAACGTCATAGTACCTGACCGCGTTCAATTTCATTACTAGAATCCGCCCTAAATGAGCGAAATATAAGTGGTTTTGTATTTCATTAGTCGATGGAAACTCTTTTTGAAAGTACTATATTTTATGTTCATACACACGACTACACATCTACCCATACAGTTCCAGTTTTAGCTGACCTTGCATTGCATAATAGATTTTCAACTTTATCGCTCCAGCATTAAGGTTCAAGGTTGGTTGGGGTAATTTGACAGTTTCAGGTAGCTTGACCTGCTGGCGTGTGTTGAGAAGGCAGCTTACACTGGAGTATAGCTTGATATGTCGTTGTGCGTACTTGCATATGCTTCGTATAGAGACGAAATGGCGTATCGTACGTCTGAAAGTTGGGTAACAATGCGAATTGTCACGGGTTCGAAGATGTACGCATAATCAGCAGTGGGACTCCAGCCTCCTCTCTGTGAGTTGCCCACGCGGGCCCAGTGCGGGTTGGTAGATGTCACATGTCTTCGAATTTTTGGTTCTAGGACATTCGGTTTCCTCACGATATTTTCTGTCACCGTTTTGAGAAAATTTCTAAGTTACACGAAGTGTTTTAGCCTGACTGGTTCTTTTGTCGAATGTACTATCACCAAAATCTATATCGGACTACCGTAAGGACTATTCCTGCTTGCAGCGCATATTATTAGTCGACCTAAAAAGGATCCTCTTTTGTTTTACTTACGGACGCAGCTGTGGTCATCATGTGCACGGGATTTTGTTTTCAAAATGTTCAGTTAAAGGTTTTGGCGATAGTACACCCTAATGCTTGGAGTATTTGTCGAAATATTCAAAACAACACAAAACAGTTCAGTTTCAGTTATTACAAAATTAACTTTATGTTAATAAATTTAGAGTATATTTTGTACTAGCAAAATGGCGGATATATTGTCAAATAGCCAAATACTAGCCTTGCAGCTGAAATTGAGTTGCGATGTGTCCGATTTTTATAAAACTGCGCGATTCTTTACTATTTGTTTTGTATTCTCTTTGTAATAAGATCTATTATCGCTCGACAAACTAGTCAAAATGCGACCGATATGGACAATATTAAATTATCAATCGTGGAATTCTTAAAATTCGTTCAGTAACAACTTTACAGTGGACATATAAAGCCGACTTTCGACGGTGCGTGGTTTCACGGATGCGCACGCCCATGAATCAATTGAATATAAATATATATACTTTATTGCAAACATCATAAAGATCAAAATAGCAGGATGTGTGGCTCAAAACACACAGCTGCTTATAAAACTTCGATTTTAATCCTTATGATGACAACTATACAGTCTAACATTGCTATCAATATGTGCACACTCGTCCGTAAAATCACACGCCGTAGGAAGCCATGCCACCGTAACACATCGAGCTTTAGAAAGAAATGTCGCACGTGTGAGTGACAGAGAAGACAAACACAAAGCTGGACTTTTTCTAAAACTTAACTGTCATATTTACAACCGGGTGCTGTACAGACGCCAGCACATCAACCTTCTACAACCTGTCAAATTTCTTCAATAGATTCTCAACTTTATCGCTAAAGCATTAAGGTTCAAGGTTGATTGGGAAAATTTGACAGTTTCGGGTAGCTTGACCTGCTGGTGTCTGTACAAAGGTTTTTAAAAACCTGTTCAATTTAATAGAATGTTCAATCGCATTACCTTGACTATAAACCTCTGTCCAAACAGGCGAACCCGCGCGGGATGCGGGATGAAATTCGCTCGCGCTGATGCTCCAACTAACTTGTATGGAGTAACTTCCTAATCATTAAAAAAAATCGACGCACAGTCCCGCATCGCCGCCTGTGGCTAGAGCTTAAGCCTGAACAAGTGAATCGGTTATCCCGCTGTCAGATCTCATGTTACAAGTCCTTTTAGTAAAGTTATTTTACCTTCGACAAGTTTGTCAAATTCACAGTGATTTTCATTCTCTCTACAACATAGTTGCTTCTGTGTTGTCGCCTTAGAGAAGTCTGTCAATGCAAAGTGATTTTTATTCTCTTCTCAATAAAGTTGCTTTTCGGTTGCCGCTTTAGACAAGTCTTGTCAATGCACAGTGATTTTTATTCTCTTCACAATAAAGTTGCTTTTCGGTTGCCGCTTTAGACAAGTCTTGTCAATGCACAGTGATTTTTATTCTCTTCACAATAAGAAGGGAAAATAACCGGGAAAGGACTATAGCTATTGTGACATAAGATATGACAACAAATTAAATTGAAGAGGTTTTAGGAACTAGGTATTAAACACAGTAAAATAGACACCATGATATATCAAGCTATACATTTCCAGTATAAGCTTACCTTGCATTTTATAGGCTTTCTGTACTAAATACAGGGTGAAAGGGGTTATACTAGAGGTCATCAGCAACAAATTAAGTCCAGTGAACTAGGGGTCAAAACTGGATGGTTAAAAAATAAAAAAATTGCTATTAAAGACCTTTTATTTCTGAGATTCTGTAAGCCTTGCAAGCATTTTTTTTTTAATGTTCACTCATTTTTCAACTTTCAGAAAAGTATCAATTAAAGAGTAGTTTTTTCTCATAATTAATTGTTTTTTGTAACAAGTTAGAAAGTTTCTAAAAAAAAATCGAAGAACCGACACAGCTTGGTAACCATCCAGTTTTGAACCGTAGTTAACTGGACTAAATTTGTTGCTAATGACCTCTAGTATAACGCCTTTCAATGAATACGTCGAGTTTCACTGTCACCCTGTATAAGAGGGAGTAATAGAGAAGTATGGAAGAAAAAGACATGTTTCGCCGACCCCAAATAAATTGGGATATTAGCAGGAGAATGATGAACAAGTCAGCTTATACTGAAAATGCTTAGTAGCGTAATATGTATTCGTGTGCACACTGGCGTATATTAAATGGAGCATTTTTTTAGATGAAAAAATGTTCAGGCATGAAAATATGAATTAAAAAGTAGTTTTGCTTCAAAACTTCTGTTATAATGAAAATTTAACATCGAAGACAAAAATGATGAACAACAACTGTCACTTCACTTCATTGAATTATCTTACAGATGTCAAGAAGTTGTAGAGCACCAGTATTTTTTTTTTAATAATGAAATGTTGGCCTGAGTGTTTTTTTAGGCTACTGAAAAGCTCTATGAACTCTATGTTAACAAGGACTATGACAAAATTTTGTAAATATTAATTTTTACTGATGAGTAATGTCTGAATAAAAGTATGGTCGGGGAAGAATAACAAAGTTCTTTGAAGAAAAGTAGTTTAAATAGGCAACAATGTGGGCGCGACAAAATTTTGTCGTAGCATTATCTCGTGACTATGCAACACAGTCGGTGTTCTCGGCGCGAGATAATGCGACGGCGAAATTTTGTCCCGTCTCGCATTTTAACCTAGTTACAATTTTAGTTAAAATTACTGTTTCTGAAGTATTATTTCACTGTATGTAAAGCTTACTTAAACTAAAGCAGGTTTCCTCACGATCTTTTTCTTCACCATTTTAATTTTTTTAATTAGTGATTCGCCATGTTGATTTAAAAATGGTCTTGCGCCGCGAATAAATGAAAACAATCAATGCTAAAATTATTTAGGACGCGGTCAGCACATCTAATCCGCATTCAAGAGCTGTCAGTGTCATGATTGCTGTGGAACATCGACCCTGAGAGCTTTTGAACACAGTTTAGTGCTGCTCTCGAATTCACAGAGGGGCCTAAAATGCCAGAATAAAATCCGATTGTTTGTCTCGCAACACCCGCATTAGTGCGTATAACAACCACAGGTGGCGTGACTACGCGCGCAAACAAACTCGGTACTCGACGTCAAGTGCAGTGCGTAGTATATATATACTAACCTGACCGGCCGGCGGGCCTTGCTTACGGCAACATGCCTATCACAACAGTGCCGTATGTATGGGCAGTCGTTCCGGTCCGTGCCCAACGCCAGGACGGCATTGGTGCTGCCCCACACCCTACGCATGGTCGCGTGGAAGTAATCCGCCACCTATGCTATACTCTGGCTATGTGCGGCCACCGCTCTTACCAAAAAAAAACATAGTTTTACAGGCTATTGGCAACTATAATCGTAATTATCGTGAGTCTTTATAGATTTTAGAACTGTATTACAGCTGTTTTTTTTTTAATCTAATTTTTTCCCTCGACCGTACTGACATATTGTAATTACTAGAGTAGATGAAAAAATACATAAGTTTTTTTTTTCTGTTCATATTTTTTTCGATAAAGTAAATGCTAGATTATATTATTATTGAAGGTTTTAATTAAAAGTGTTATGTGTGCGATATTCAGTGGATATTTTTTTAATAATTATTTTGTAAAAAAAAATAATGTGAATTAGCGTAGGTGTAATGTTAATAATAATTGTAAATTTAAAAATGGGTAGAGCGTTTTTGCTCTTTTTTTTAAACTTAATGATAAACATGCTGTTTTGCTATTCACTGTTTTTTTATTTAATTTATTCTTGGGAGCCTATCGTTTTAGTTTAGTTCCTTTGAAATAAAAAAACTCAATATTAAAAAAAAAAAAACGAGAATCGTTTTCTCTGTTTTCTATGTTGCGGAACATGGCCCTCGACAACTACGTGAATGTCCCGAGAGAATGTCGCGAAACATTTTGCAGGCCTATAAATGGTGCGACACTGGCGTGGGACACGTGCGCTCGCTCTCGAAGCGGGAGCAAGCAACATATCCCGTGTCACGTAAAATGTTGCGGAACTTGTTGCAGGACACTGCTACGTTGCAGCGACATGTAGATTGAGTGTTGCGCGACAAGTTGCGGGACAAAAAGTCCCCTAGTGTATTTGAGGCTTCAGTTTTGGCTGCTTTTTGAGTACTTACCTTTACGTGGATAGCCTTCGTCCATTGACAGTTACTGCCAATAAAAAGAACATAAAACGCATCTACCCGTTAACTTATAAAAATGCCTTGCCCGAAAGTAATTAGTGACACAATAGTTTAAATATAAAGAATAATATTTCTGATAACAGGATGTCTTTTGAACGCCACGCATTTTAGTTTAGATACATTTTTTTTTATATATTCTTTATGGAATGGACCATTTTATATTTCTTGTAGTCACAAATAATAACAGAATAAATTGATGACTATGACAGTTCAAAATTAAGGATTTCAGGATACTCGATCGTTTTACGGCTAAAGACGTTTTGTCATTTATGGCTGATTTTACCAAAGTGAGATATATTTTATCCGGGGAATAAAATTCACGTCTGACAGTTCTAGTATTGAAAAACTGTCAAAAATTCAAATTTATTCTCAGGATAAGATGATGATAATTCTTGGTATAATAGTTTGGTGAAATTCGCCCTTATTCAGACAAAAGAAATAGTAGTTATTTAGAAAAATATACTGGTTTTTTTTAAATCATATTTTAAAGCAGTTTTGTAATCTATAACATGGTCCATTTTGTACTGAAATTAATAAAATAATACATAGAAGCAGGCCTTAGGACTGAGAGCATTCAACAAGGTGACGAATGAATTACCAAAAGAGGTTTGATTATAACATTTTAACTTAAAATTGACATCTGAAGAAAGTCATCATCATGGTAAATGCTCTTAGTTTCTAATGTAATCAAGGCTTGGCGTTAAAGCAATAAAATTGTGCCTAAATCTCTTGTGTAACCCACTTCTGGACTTATCACGATTTGTAAGAAAACTGACAGCTGTCATTTTGACATCGACGTCATGTGTCAGATGAAAAAGTGACAAATGTGGTAAGTTCTTAATTTATTGTCTGCATAAACAGGCTATTGAGTTATATCGCGATATAGTGGAATGAGGTGATTTTTGTAAATGATACTGAGACCTAATTTGAGTTGTGCTGTGTGCACAATTAATATTAAGAACAGTGTGTCCGCTAAATCTACTAGTAAGCTCGCTAAAACTGTCAGAAGTCGACTTGCTTTTTAGATGGTGCCAGTCAGTTAGAAATTCAACTTGCTAGTAGATTTAGCCACACTCTCTGAAAAGAGAATACACAATGTGAGTTTCTGAGAGAGAAAACAACAGCCTGTATATTATGCATTGTCAAAACTATTGACCAATCATATTAATGTCACCCTGTAAAAGCTAGGGCAAATGTGAGCGAACAACACAGCGTTTTTTCACCCTGACATCGCGCTTTCGGATCATTTGAACTTGCTACGGTGACACACAAACGTACAAAAGAAAGGGTGTATGCAACGATTGAAAACAGGCAGCGCACACATAGACACGTACGCGCGGCGTTATCAAACGGTCGCTAGTGCGCAGACTCTCGCTGTACGTGAAGCGTGTCTGTGTGCGTGCATTTTCGAACGGTGTATGGAACAAACTATACAGTCCGATCTAAACTTTATGGCGGTAAACACCCTGCAGCTGACATGTGAAATTTTTACTGCGCAGGATCATGTTCGCGGCCAAAAAGTTTGAATCGGACTGTACCTCTTTTGTGAAGATTTTGCCGCGTTTTTCATTCAGATTTGTCTATAGCACAAACTCGCCATGTTCGATTCAGAGTTAAAAATCCAAACATGTACGCTTTAGACTAATATTAAATAAAACAGATTGTATTGTTTCGGCGCTAGATAGCTAATTTAGAGTAAGAAAATACAGATTATATTTGAAACTGTCAGAGCAAAACTGCCTTTTTATTTCTTACAATTTAAATTGGTTACCCTGGATGGCAACGCAACTTTAATGCCTCTGGACACACATGTCCATAGACAAGGGTGACTTACCATCGAAGAGCCATCTGGCGTCAATGATGAAGTTTATACTAATTTCCGATCTAACCCTATGGTAATAGAGAATACAGTCGAACGGCCAAAGCTACCGTATGATTTGTAATTATTAGGTTTTCATAGTTCTGTTTCGGGGCAAAATATTGGTCGAAGATTACAACTTAACTCAAAAGGTACTTTTGCTCTGAGTCTCGCAAATGAAAAAAAAAACAGTCGAGAGGTGACATGGGATACCCGGTTGGAACGAAGTTCCTTTCGCTTCCGCAGATTTGGCGAAGGAGAGCTAGAAAAAAAAAATTACAGTGACGACAATTTTGTTACGCAAATAAAATTTTCGTGACTAAATTTTTTTTTTTAGTCTAGCTAACTTTCGGCAAGTGTGCAGAGTATAATGTGCGATAAAGGAACTTCGTTCCAAATGATCGCGTACCATTAATCGTAATAATGTGATGTAAAAAACACCAATACGGCGTTCAAAAGATTTATAAAAAAATATATTAGAATTACCGTTAGATTTACCATAATGTAAAAAAATGGGAAGTTTGAAATGCATTTTGTAAAGCTTAGTTCGCATCGAGACGGTCTCGTTTTGTGATTAAAAAGTTTCAGATTCTGTTAACACAGCCTCAACTAAAACCAAAATTTACAACTTCACCTCAGTTCCAGAGTCAGTTTTTGCATTAAGAACTTTATGTTCATCAGAATAGAGTTCAAAATACAATAACTAACTCGAAGTTCTGGGTTCAGCTTCATAATAAGGCCAAATTTGTTGCTATCTCTTTCCATCAGGTAGAATGAGAAAGAGAAAAGCGGTTTAGAGCTGACAAACTGTCTTGTGTTTTAGGCTTCATATTCGGAGATGTCGTCCAAAACACGACACCAATGAATGTCTAAATAAAAGCGTGTTGTTGAATTTTCAACTTTCGGTGACGAGCTGAGAGTTGAAAATCCAACAGCGCGTTAGAAACGTAACTTTTTTCCGTCTCTTTCTAGTTTTACCTGCGAGTATAGGATGGCAATATTGTGTGGCTTGTAGTTTTGAAATTAAGTACTACCTACAAATAATTCCGAGTCTCTTCCATCGATCGGATACTTTTACCCGACTGCAGCTAAGCCCAAAAGGAAGGTAATATTTTAAACTTTCTTATACCCGGTTAAAATGTGGCCTTTTCTTTCACTTACTCTATAAAACAATTATCTTGGGGCCCGCCCAGTTATCTAGCACGTATTGAAGTGACAAAGGAAGACAATGGCGCCGATTCCCTTGTTCACAAACTAAACTAAATTTACGTTCAGTGCATCTTTTTCTTTCTATTTCATTGAGAAAAAGACAAGATATAATATATTAGTTAAGGCGCTATTGTCACAAAAAAATTCGAATCTCTCGTTTCAAAATTAGTTATGGATCTCCTATGAGATGGTATCCAGGGTGATTAATATCGCGCACAGGATTTTCAACAAACTGCTGAGCGCCGAGAGTTGAAAATCCAACCGTGTGTTTTTTGACGCGCTCTACACGCTGTTGGATTTTGAGTCCTCTGCTCAACATAGAGAGTTGAAAATCCAGTGTGCCGTTAACAAATCGTCCGTACCTGGGCTGACTGAAGGGTTATTTTTTTGCGGAATATTTAGGCTATCGTAGCCAATAAACAGGAGAAATATGAAACTATTATTTCTGTTTTTAGCAAGTCAAGAAATCAAAATCGAATTGTAAATAATGTAGAGTCGACCTTGTCGTTACCACCCTAAGGTTGAATGTCACTTGCATGTCATCAGGATCTATTTTTCCTTTTAACACTATGTGTCAGATCGTTTCAGCCGTAAGCTTGGGTGTCTTAAGAAAGCCATGAACGGTCACACAATAACGACTGTCAAAATACAAACCGTTTTAATGTCAAATACTGGTGAAAATGACAGATTTCCGTGACAACGGAATATGACGGAACCGCAGTCCTAGGAAACCCAAGCTTCAGTGAAGTTTGAATTTACTGGGTGTTTTGTCAAAAGTGGTAATGAAATTACGAGGTCAACTGTACTTGCGCATATTTCTCGCAAGAGCGGCCACGCGCATGCGTGCCCTCCGTTCGCTCTTTCCTCCATGATTTAGTAAGTCCAATTATCCATTTTGTACAGACGTCAGCACATCAAGCTACCACAATCTGTCAAATTTTCTTTAATAGATTTTCAACTTTATCGCTACAGAATTAAGGTTCAAGGTTTATTAAGAAAATTTGACAGTTTCGGGTAGCTTGACCTGCTGGCGTCTGTACAAAGACTTTTTCATTGGCATTGTATAAAAAAAATAGTTTTTGTTTTAGAAAAAAAATGTAAGCAGCGATACTTACTTAATTTTAAGATAATCTTTTCGTAGAAGGCCTCTCCACGTTTGGCAGACTGGCAATTCAAATGCCCGAATTTTGTAAGTAATTAAAAAAAAAGTTGAATTTTTCAAAATTGAAATGCCCTTCGATACGAAAATATGGTTGTTTCAAGTGTGTCCGATGTTAAAATAGTTCCTTGTTTATGTTCTTTTTAATTTGTAAACCAGCTTTTATGTTAATTTTAATCGTATGTAATTAAGGTTTATTTCAGTTCTTTTGTTTACCGTTAAAATAGTAATTGTGGTATATTTTAATCCATATTAATGTTTAAGACTCAAAATTTTCTAGATTAAAAAAAAATGTGAATTTCATTTAAAAAAATGCAGTTTTTTTTAAATAATTCCGAATTAATAATGTAGGTATTTATTACTGCACTAGATGAATATTAATATGGATTATAATATAAATACACAAACATACACGCATCATGTATATTTTTTATTCCGAATTAATCGCAATCTTTGTATATATTGCTTGTTTATAATTAAATTAATTTAATTTATGTATTGGTTTTATGTTTTTTTTTTTAACCTAATTTTCAGTTTATTATTCGTAACCTCCTAAAGCCGCTACGTACAAATGAAAAAAATAGGCAGCTTTTCTATACTAGAGTAGCTTTTCGTGTTTGTCTGTGTGACCGCTTAGTTCTTAAATTACGCAATGGCGTCGCTTCACTTGTTCATAATCTAAAATAAATTTAAGTTCAGTGCATCTTTTTCTTTCTATTTCACTATGAAAAGGACAGAAGATACTACAAATTAGTCAGCGCCTGACGTAAATTGACGTATTTTTAGAGTAGCCAATTTTTTGATCACATCTAAACTTGTCTATGGTGTATCTTAATTTGACATGACTAAACTAATATTTATCTTCTGTCCTTTTCTTATTGAAATAGAAAGAAAAAGATGCACTGAACTTAAATTTTGTTTAGTTTGTGAACAAGGGAATCGGCGCCAATGGGCTTCTCTGGTACCTGGAGATTATTCCGGTATCTGGAGTTTATTCCGGAAGGCATACGTGTATAATATAATCATTCAAAATCTCGACGTTTAATCAAGTCGGGCGGGTGGCTACCTACTGATCTAATAAAAAGAATACCTTGTTGATTGAAGAAATATTAAGAATTTTCATTATAAGGAAGTGGAAGAAAAGGCCAAACGCGACATATTTTTTTTTGCTTACTTCGTAATCGAATTTTAATGTCGTACGTCTTACCTCGAAAGCTGTTTTTCACCGTAGACAGCGCACAAAGAATATCCTCACTAAACGAGGCTGTCTTGATGTGGCAAGAGGCACAGTCCAAACGAAAAGAATAGTACAGAGATGTTTCTCAGGCAAAAATGTAGGTTTAGAGCAAAAAAGGCGGGAAATGTATAAAATGTGAATGTAATGTATAGATTTATTTTTAACTTTTTTTTACTGTTGTTTGTAAGGGCAGTGCCGTTCGATGCTATAGATAATATATCGATTATTGTAGCTGTTGAGTCGAGAAGGCGGAAATGCATTTAGATTATTTAAAATTGTATGCTAATTATTATTAATTTTAGTATCAAACTAGGTTTACGGCTACTGTAGTAATTTGCCTTGAGCTTTATAACAGTGAGAGAAATTATTCTATAGCTAATATTTAAATATTTTTTATATCTACGTAGATGGATCGTATAATTTTATCGCCTATCGTAGTTCACCGCTGAATCGCGCGTAAGCATAGGCCATTAACTAAAGGCAGAATAATAACACAAAGAGCTTCCAATTCGCGATTATAGTTCCTAGTTGAAGCATAGAAAAACACTGGTATTAACATATCTTCCATCACAATCTTCCATTGTAGCCTCAAATATTTATTATATGTAACATCACGCAACACCATTCATTTAGAACTTAAACATCTCCATACAAAATGTATCAAGGCCCGTGATCGTCTAGTACCGTTGAAATCGGTCAAATATTTGTAAATGACATACTGATCGACAGTTTTCAGACTGTCGGTAAATCGTGTTCAGTGTCTTAAAACGCGTACCCTAATTGCATTACACACTTTCAATCACAATCTGAATCATTTTGAAGGATATATTGCTAATCCATTGGTCAGTGGGTCATCTTAGGGGCGGATTCATATGTTCGAAATATTTGTCTGCTCAACAACGTAAATAACGCAATGAATGTTGTTGAACTGTCAAGCTATTGATTGCAACTGATAGTGTGTGAAAAATACAGCAAATTGCCATTTATTCTCTATCTATGTACAGCGAAGCACGTTACAGGTTATATTAGAACACTAAATACTATAATGCTGTAGGAAAAAATTGTTTTGGAAAAAAACATTGTTTTTTTCACTAGCACAAAGAACTCCCTCTAAATGTATTTTCGCCTTCTAACTTTCATGGTACCATATCTCCATGACGCTGTTTTGTCGCGTAAGATCAGTATAAAATAATAATAGACTGCTTTCAGTTTGTAATATTGTACCTACTTTATAAATGAATAAATATTGTGAATTGTAAATAATGAAAATTTCTTTATTGATAAATAAATAAATGTCTATTGTACAGCTGCAGTTTTATTCTTGATTGTTAACCTTTACCATGATGGGCATGCATTTGAAATAACTTAGTAAAATATTAGCAATATGAATCCATGTAAAGATCGTTCTAGCGTTTGAGTTTGTTGCCCAATCCACTGTTCTAATTATGATGCAGGGTCTTATAGTGCTACGGTGCTGCAGAGCAGCGGAGTCGTAAGAAAATAATGTAAGATCTTATGGGCCGTCTCACGAGCGAGAGAATCGCGGCGATATTATCGTCGTGACAGGTATTTCTATACACTCTTAGAATGTGTCTAAACACGGCGATATTATCGCGATGATTATTTGGTGGCACCACATGACTATCACCGCGATTTTCTCGCCCGTGGAGACGGCGCCTTAATTAACGATGGCGATAGTGACCTAGCGTTATTATTTTAGTTAGGAAGTCGTTCACTCACTTTAACGTTAATTTTACAGAAGAACTCGGTTAAAAAATACTAGGTAATGTATTTTTTCAGTAAAATAATACTAATGTAGGTACCTATTTATTCTGTTAAGTTTACTGAAAAATGAATGTGAAATTGCAACTGACAATGACCAATAACGGCTTATAGCTTTTATTTTAAAGAATCGAACCATAATCAATCGATTTAAATAAATGTTGGACATCCCTAAATCTGTCAAAACACTGCTGGCGTCGCAACGCGTTCCATCGAAGATCTTTGAACAGTATTAGCCTTTTTGTGTTTTGGCTCCGTCTTTCAACTTAGAGAAAAGTGAGACAAAACATAGTGTAATCTGTAATCTTGCATACTATGGAACGCGTTGTATTGATTGAGGTTATTTTAGAACTGTGAAAGCTTAGCTGATTTTGCGAGAAATTATGTTATTTACGTGCTCTATGTGGCAAAAATAGTTAGAAAAGCACTTTTATTTTAAAATTGAAGTTATAAAATGTCTGACGTTGAAGAGCCGCCGACGAAGATGTCAAAATACGAAGAGGTATGTTTTCGTTTTACTTTGGCTCGTAAAAGCCGGCGTTGGCTGCCAGTTTCTTCATGAAAACGCATTCCGTACTTCTGTAAAGTATCTGTGATTCCATTCCAATATAATCCTGCAATGGTAGCAGAAGAAAAATATTGATTGTTTTTTTTCTTGTGATACAACCATAGAGTTTCTTTATTGTATACAATTTCTCACCAACAAGTTCTGAAAAAGCTATAAGCAAAGTTTCTTTTAAAAAGAGTCCCATAATCCGATCTAGCCTGTCCCTTGCTGCCCTCTCCCAGCGACGCCCTAGGCCGAGGTTCGTACCCCACAGGGGGTGCCCTTAGCGTGTATCACCCGTACGCAAAATACGCGCATTGACGTGGAGTTACGTACACCATCCCGTATTATCTATTACCTAGCATGTAGTCGCTTAGTTTTCAAGCCTTGGCTCGAGGCCTTAATTCGTTAACCCTTCATATGTCGGAACGTAGACACCCCCAGTTAAGGCACCCCCAGGCAAGTTGGTTAAGCAGACGGCAACCTCTCTTCTTGGCTATGATGGTTTAGTTTCATATTTACTACCTTGGACATTGAATAGAATAGAATATATTTCGACGCTCCCAAGCAATAACCCGGTTAATTGAAAAATCAAACTTTTACAGGAGAAAAGATTTACTGATTTTATCAAATATCTTTTCAACAAGTGGGACTATTGAAGTCTTTGATGTAAAAAAATACCTTTCATTTAATACATCAATGACTTCAATAGTCCCACTTGTTGAAAAGATATTTGATAAAATCAGTAAATCTTTTCTCCTGTAAAATTTTGATTTTTCGATTACCGGGTTATTGCTTGGGAGCGTCGATTTATTTTCTTTAAAACATGGTACATTAAGGTCTTATACATAGAATTATGATCTTACATGTTTCGCCAAGGACTGGCATACAAATATTTAAACACGTTACATGTAAAAAATTAAGAGGATACATTATTCCAACATGTCTCCTAACTTTAATGAAATTCTTAACAATAATAGGTATTTTTAAAAAGTAGGTAATAATTATAATAAAAATTAGTAACCATATTTATCTGTTACTTTTTTATCAATAAATTCTTGCATACTATAACAACATTGAAGACTCTTATTTCGAATGAAATCACTGAATTAATGAATGACAGTATAACTGGCATAAAGTTACTATCTGTGTACCCTATACATCTGCTCACCTTCTGGCAAATATGATATTGCAAGGGCTCTAGACCTTTTCAGGTAACCACTGAAAATCAGTGCTGTGCTGTGGGTCCCTTATCGAACAGCATCATATTGAGTGGAAGCCTCTCTTCTTGTCACGACGTGCAGCCGTCAACTATTTCTGTTTTGTGCTCGTGATAAAAGATAATTATGTTTTGTTTTTCTTTATTATTTGAATTATTTTTGTATACACATGTTTCTATGGCAAATAAACCTTTTTTTCTTTTTTAGTCCTTTATCCCCAGTTAGAGTAAATAGCTTTTTTGGGTTTTCCCATTCAGAATTACTCAAATGGCTAGTAGATAGGACTTTTAATGGAGCTCTGCCTGTCCCTTCGAGAAATACACGCATGATATTATACACCGTTAAAAGGACCAACCTAAAAAAAAAATCGGTTGGATCTGGTGAAAGGTGTGTACCTACTTAATTAACAGTAGGTAACCCTCTGCCTGTTCCTTCGAGAAATACACGCATGATATTATACACTGTTAAAAGGACCAACCTAAAAAAAAAATCGGTTGGATCTGGTGAAAGGTGTGTACCTACTTAATTAACAGTAGGTAACCCTCTGCCTGTTCCTTCGAGAAATACACGCATGATATTATACACCGTTAAAAGGACCAACCTACAAAAAAAATCGGTTGGATCTTGTGAAAGGTGTGTACCTACTTAATTAACAGTAGGTAAACCTCTGCCTGTTCCTTCGAGAAATACACGCATGATATTATACAACGTTAAAAGGACCAACCTAAAAAAAAAAACGGTTGATCCATACATTATGTCGAGTTATGCAAACATAAATCTATGGATCAACTGATTTTTTTCATGATTTCAGGGTTGGTCCCGTAGTAAAAGTTGTTCATAATGTTGTGCTTGTGTACAATGACCCCTTTTATGGATTACAACGATCAAAATTTAACGGTGTATAGGGTGATTGGGACAACGAAGCGCAATCTGATACCATGGATTTCAGTACATAATCATGTACACAACTGCAATGAAATTTTTCAACAGTTATTTTAAAATTACCGCACTGAAAACAAGTTACAGGAAAAGACTTAAAAGGAAAGAGATCGTGTAGTCCACCCACACGTGTGTGGACCTAAGCGCGAATACGTATGAGTAGATGGCTCGCTGGAGTCACGCTCTTTCCGCCAATGTTTACCTAGCTCATCCGCTAAAAGTAAAACTGATCGCGGATAACCACAGAAAAAAACGGCACCGCGCACCGCCGCGGTAGGCGGTGAAGCGGATCTCATGTCGCATTGTCCTCTAATAAATCCGTAGATGCCTAACACACGTACACCGCCCGACCGTGCGGTCGAGCGGTGCCTCACACACGGGGCGCCGCATAACCGCGCGGATCATCGTGGGTGTAGGACGGTAAAGCGGATTTCGTAGCGGTACCCCGCGCGGTAAGGCGGTTTACGCGCCTGTCCGCGCGGATGGATTTAACACGGTTTTCGACATCTAAATCCCCCACTCCACTTTTAAATTGCACGTCGTCGTCCTGCACGCACGATGATCCGCGCGGTTATGCGGGGCCCCGTGTGTGAGGCGCCGCCCCACCGCGCGGATGGCAGCGCGGAGGGGCGGTGGCGGTGAGAGCCGCTTGACCGCGCAGTCGGGCGGTGTACGTGTGTTAGGCATCTACGGATTTATTAGAGGCCAATGCGACATGAGATCCGCTTCACCGCCTACCGCGGCGGTGCGCGGTGCCGTGTGTTAATCGCCTTACCGCACGGGCTACGTAATCCGCTTTACCGCCACCGCCCTCCGAGGCGGTGCACGGTGACGTGTGTTAATCGCCTTACTTGGGGGTCTAGTATCATGTGCTGAATTCATGGTTGCGTCATTGCGTGTCGATGTCCCTGCGACCCTATGTAATAATTAATGTTCAATTTATTTTTTTGTATGCACATGTTTTTGTGACAAGTAAAACTATTTTTCTTTCTTCTTGAGTGCAGTATTTAGACCCAGAGGGTGAGGAATGCTTGGAAGAGGGCCAGGAGGAATGGCTCAGCGAAGGAGTGCTGACTGATGATGACTATGTTCAAACAGTAAGTGAATTTAAACCAACACTAAGGTCCCTAAGGTATAGAAAAATGCGTTTTTTTTTCTGTTTTTCGTTTAAAACTAGTTTTGAGTCAATTTTTTATTTTAGAATGATCCTTAAGTATAGATTTACTGATCATAGTTCAGCTAAGCCTAACATAATGGCTTAAAAAAATTCCATGACACAATCTTGATTTTTATCGATGAATCAAACTGAAGTTTTAAACTTGATGATGATTGATTATCAATGAATTAGACGGAAGTGTTGATATCCCTGTTTGGAAATATGGACAGAGCTCTTAATTTGAAATCCCTGCGTTTAAAATTTTCCCTGCCATCCTGTATAATTATGAAAATTGATGCCCTACGTCAATACACAGTTATTTCGGTGAATTGATTTACAGTAATAACTGTCAACGAATGACAGACATTGACAACAGTGAATTATTATTCAGCCTATGATGTTCCACTGCAGGGCACAGGCCTCCCTACTCTCTTTCCACTTCTCTCTGTTCAAAGCTGATAAGGATCAGTTCTTGTTAAAGGAGTCCAGCTCATTCCGCCATCTCCGTCTTAGCCTGCCGCGATGTCGCTTGCCATTAAGACGGACGCATTGGGTCGTGAGTTTGGCGCACTGTTCGTCTGACATGCGGCAGATATGTACAGCCCAATTCCATTTTAGCGTGGCAACTTTCCAACTGACATAGGTTATCTTTGTGACGGGTCGGGTGATGTTATTTGAGTAAACAGACAATTTAAGCTGATAGCCATTTTACTCAACAATGAATTTCTCTGAAATAATATTTATTTATCCATTTATTTCAGGCATCAACCATATAAAACACATACAATACAATATTAATATAACTTAAAAATACTATAAATACATATAACATTATAATTACACTAAAAACTAACTAAGTCACACGAAGTGTCTGCGTCGTGTTTCGCTGACTGGTGTCATGTAGCCGGCCACGAAACCGGCGGTACACAACACCCTTCCGCCAGAACTCTTCCTTGAGGAACTTCTCAAGATGATGTGTCGGAACACGCACCACGAACGACTTGAAGTTGGTGTTGTTACGCGACTCCAAGTTCTCGACCCTCAAAGTCCAGTTGGTCTTCACACGCATGTACTCCACGATCCCCTCAACCTTCGTGGAGTGGTGCAGTCTGGACACGTACAGCTGCGTCGTCGGGATTGCTGGTCGCAGCAGCATGTTGGGTCCTGACAGCGCGGTGCCGCACTGGTTCTGACAAGGAGGCTTCTTCTTCTTCTTCTTCTCCACCTTAATGAAACCATCCTTGTCGCACGTGTCCTTCTCTAATAATGATCTCAATGCCCATTCCAGACGGAGATGGACCAATCACAAGACAAAAGCGATATTACCCTACCCGCCAACCCAGAAGAGAATGAAACTACCCAGACATTCGAAGAAACGGACACAATACAAACTACCACAGTCATAGGCCAGGTGGAGTTACACGATGGCAGTATTACCCATGCCACTATTACCCATGGAACTATTGCGCACAGCAATAGCAGCCATGGCAGTGTTACCCAAGGTGTTGGCAATATTACCCAGAATATTGAGGAGCAGTTGAATAATTTGGAGAGTACGCGCAATGGTGATGAATTGCCTGATGATCTGGATGCGTTCTTGATCAGGTATTTATCTAGACTCGTATTTTTTTAACACACTTTTATTAACTTCACTAACAAACAATGTAATAAAATTTTAGAAGTAAATTTTAACCTACTTGTAACTGTCGTATCGAAATGAAATGTTGTATGTATATGTAGTTCGGATGACAGAACTATAATTTGTTGCCTTGGAGCTGATGATTGGGCCAGGAGGTGGATAGTGGAACTCTTCAGTGGCTACTAGTAAAACCCTCGAATTTGGGCTCATATGATTTGTTTTGACGAGTACAATTGACTGGGCTTGGTAACGAGGGTCTAATGATGAAGCCAGGAGGTGGATAGTGGAATTCTTCAGTGGCCACTAGTAAATCCCTTGACTTTGGGGTCATATCGTGTTTAGATAGCGATATCCATTACGTTGCAGAGTTTCGCTAGCTAATTTAATTTGACCCTGCATACAAAAACTTGGGCCTTATTCCAATGGGAGTAGACAGAAACTACTACTACAACCTGAAACAACAACAACTAGACACCACCACCAACACAAGTCACAACACAACCCACAACAACAAACAAACCCACACACACACACAAACCAACAGACCGAACACAACACACACACATAACAACACAAACCAACCACACCACAACAACACCAAAAAATCACAACTCAACAACAACACACCCAACACAACAACAAACCACACACAACACAACTACAACAACAACACCACAACAACAACAAACCAACACAACAACAACACATCAGAAAACCAACACAACAACAACAACTATGTACTAACTTTTTACAACTAGAAACCTGAAATATGCGTTTTATTTTCAGAAAGACGGACGGGCATGTGGTTGAGACGAAAGTGTCTGATGAAACAGAAGCAGTCAAGGCGGAACAACACGAAGATGATGGCAACGATACTGATGATCTACTGGTAAGTAACATCATCATTATCCCACCCGTTTTTTTTTTTATTTTTGTGGGTGGGAAATAATTCAATTACCCGTTTTCACAATCCTATTTCATTTACAGCGCATGTTGGGCGAAGGTGATCAAAAAGTGAAGAAAAAGACTTTCAAAGTGATAAAGAGTGAAAAGAACGATGATCAGGGCTCCAGCGATGATGATGACTTTATTTACGAGGTGTGTACTATGTTTTAGGGCTGATTTTTCTAACGCCAGATAACTTTATCGGAGGAATAATTTTGAATTTTTGACATTTCTTTCATACAAAAACTGTCAGACAGAGATGCCAAATAAAGTTCTGCTATCTTAAAAGTATGCCATTGTAAATTTGGACACATAAACATTCGGCCAAACAATAATTATATTAAATAATGTTTAAGCCTTAAAAATATGCGTTTAAAGAAGATTATGCCAAGTGTGTTATGCCAAATAAATTTCGGAGCATCAACGTTCTGCCAGAACCCATGTGCAATACCTGTTGCTTTTTTTTCTTTTGATATGCGTCGAAATATTTCAAGGCATGCTGGAGGTCCAGAATCATATACTGGATCCATGGTTAGAGGTTGCACGTCGATGTTCCTGTCACCCTGTATATATATCTCCCTAGCGGAGCCCATCGTAGAATACGCTTTTTTAACCGACTTCTAAAAAAGGAGGAGGTTCTCAATTCGGATGTTTGTATTTTTTTTTTTTTTTTTAATGTTTGTTCGCGCATAACTCCGTCGCTTGCCAACCAATTTGAAAAAATCGTTTTTTGTTGGAAAGGGTATACTTCCCAAATGGTCCCATAAATTTTTTATCAAAATCGGACAACCGGTTTTCAAAAAACCCTACAAAGTGAAAAATAACTTTAATTTCGGAAGTCGGTGTCTTTGGTTTTTGTATTTCATTTTTCGCCACCGACTTCCGAAATTAAAGTTATTTTTCACTTTGTAGTGTTTTTATGGAAGTCGGTTGTTTTTTTTTTGTAAAAAAGTTTTTTTAAAACATACTTTATTTTGTCCACAGCGTAGTCAAGTCAAAACTCTGAAACTAGCCAAGAACGCCTTAATCAAGAGATCAGCAACAAAAGCAGTACCAGAAGACATGAGTGACGGAGATGATGAAACTGATCAGGTAAGCATTATAGGAAAAAAAAAATATTTTATAAAAAAAGCCAAATCGCCGACCTTGGCGGTAAGGCTGCCATCAGACGGACTGCATCGCAGCAACCACGCGCAGTCGATTCATTCAACTGCATGAGTTATCTGCAGTCGGATCTGACCTTGCGCAGTTGACGCCATGCATCTAGCCCAGGAGCAAGTTCGAAACCCAGCCTTTTTTTTTTGCCCCGTGGAAATCCTCATGGACTCCCTCCATCGTGGGGGTGATAGAAGGGTTTAGATATTAGCCGGACTCTTACCGGCTAAAACCACCGCGGTGTTCCACCTCTGCCTATGTCCGGGGGTGCGGGATTCGCATAAGCATTCACCGCTCCCCCGACAGGCCTCGACACGCTGTTCCTCAGCGGGTCCCACCTCCCCATGCGGCCATTCCCACAATGGTCGCACCCACTCTCGAGGGGCGCGCCTGGAACATTCCCGTTTGACATTGAGGTCCCTGTGATACCTAGAACCTCATTGTCGACATAGCACTTGTCAACACTAGATGAATGCCATATAATATATTTTCAAGGTAGCTATGTAATGCAAATGTGTGTTATTTTTTCCACAGTCTTCAGACGAAGGTAACACAGTGCAGAGGATATTCGAAGTGAAGAAAACGCCCTCTAGCGGCAGGAAACCGGAGCCAAAGAGAATTGTGAAACACGTGGTTCAAGTCAACACCAGCCTTAACAGAAGTCGTAAGTGAACGTGATATTACCATCATCATTCTCCTGCCGTCATCCCAATTTATCTGAGGTCGGCGCAACATGTCTTTTTCTTCCATACGCTATTAGTCGCCATCTCGGCAGTCACCCCATACATATCATCATTCACACAGTCCATCCATCGTTTCTTTGGTCTTCCCCTACTCTTATAGCCATCGACATTCAAACTCAAAACTTTCCTCACGACATTTTTCTCATTCGTTCGTAACACATGCCCATAATATTATCGTAATTTACTAATATTCTTTAAACTGAGGAATGTTGTGATAAAGCAACGGTGCGGTTTAAAAGAAGCGTCCCTTCCCGGCGTTTCCGTCTGTAGCGGTATAACTACGCGTCATACTGACGTCACGCAAAATCCTGCGTCGCACAAGCAGAGTTTACCGCGCAACTAGTATATATACAACGTCCCGACATCAATCGTCGGGCAGTTGCCCGCCAGATACAACTTCCGTCTGTTCGGAGGATCCTCCCTTTTCTATGGAGGATGAGTGAACTTTACACCCTGTTCCTCATAGCTCTATATGTCATAGAGTGACCTTGTTGGTGATGTTCTTCAGAATGGTAAGGTGCGTAGTACTCGCAACCGGCGTGCGTGTGTGACCAGATGTTTGAACGTTAACAAAGCAAAAGAAGTATGTAAGGATCGCAGCATGTGGCGTTCTTCAGTTTCTGTCTACACTTATGGGAATGTGTTATCTATCTATAATATAAAAATGAATCGCTGAATGTGTTGCTAAGCGCAAAATCTCGAGAACAGCTGAACCGATTTCGCTAATTCCTTTTTTTAGAACATACCTTGAAGTACGAGGATGGTTCTTACGGAAAAAAAATGTAAGAAAGTTGCTTCACGCGGACGAAGTCGCGGGCAAAACTAGTTATATATAAAATGAATGCCACTTTTCGTTGTAATTTTATAACTCAAGAACGGCTGGGCCGATTTAGCTGATTTTGGTTTTGAAACGTTTGTCGTAGTCCAGGGAAGGTTTAAACGGTCAGAAAATATGGAAAAAGGAGTAGGGTAGGAGTAGTGTAGGAGTAGGGTAGGAGTAGGGTAGGAGTAGTGTAGGAGTCGGGTAGGAGTAGTGTAGGACTAGGGTAGGAGTAGTGTAGGAGTAGGGTAGAGGGTAGGGTAGGAGTAGGATAGGAGTAGTGTAGGAGTAGAGTAGGAGTAGTGTAGGAGTAGGGTAGGGGGTAGGACACCCCGTGAACGAAGTAGCGCCGGGCAGCTAGAAATAATATATATGGCAAAACAACGTTTGCCGGGTCAGCTAGTTTTGTTTATATTTGTATGTATTTATATGTTTTTGGTATTCCGCGGGATAGGTGAAGGGCGGGCGTTTTTGGGGGACTGTCTTTTGTAATTTTGACGTTCAAAAAGTGCTGATTCTCAGCCTAATTTGAATAAATGACTTTTGATTTTGATTTTGATAGGGAGAAGTTGCTGGCAGTGCTTTACCTCCTTGAATTTGACGAGGATGCAAAACGTCACCGTATACGAGTGTTTGTGCGTGCGAGTATCGCGTAAGGAACTTTGTTCCTGACGGCCGGAGGTCCCCCGACCGCACACGTTTTTTTCGTTTCAGCTAATGAAGAGTCACTATGGAGTTTCTACTTTAAAAAAAAGTAATCATTTTTGTTTGACAGAAAAACCTGCTCAAAAATTCAACAGCAAGCAGCTTTTAACCAGCCAGAAGTCAGTTCCTAAGCCTGCTACCCCCACCTTCAACCAGAAGTCGTCGAAGTCGGTCGAAGTCAAAACCCCAGCACCGTTCAAGCCGCTCGACAAATCAATCTCCAGAGAGAAAGGCTCGAGGGCGGAAGTCAGAGAGGGTAAAATCGCTTCCAGAAATGAGGAGTTCGATGAAATTATTGATGAAGAGGAATTCTTGGAGGAAGACGTTTCGGATTTGGATGAGGAGGTGCGTATATCATATCCTACTAATATTTAATTTCATATTTGATCCTACTTCCTATCCTATCCTACTAATATTATAAACGTGAAAGTTTGTATGGATGGATGGATGTTTGTTGCTTTTTCACGCAAAAACTACTGAACGGATTTGGATAAAATTTGGCACACAGGTGGTTTATAACCAGGATTAACATATAGGATACTTTTTATCCCGATATTCCCACGGGATCGAAACTTATGCTGGTGAAACCGCGGGGCGCAGCTAATCTATATATATAAAACAAAGTCGGGTTTGTTACAACACTTATAACTCGAGATCGGCTAGATCAATTTTCATGGTTTTTGTTTCGTTGGATTTGTCTCCGCCCTGAATAGCAGAATACATTTTAAAAACAATGAAAACTTGACGAATACATAATTATGAAAATGAATCATTTTCCATTTAATTATGTTCCTTTGTTTCGTACCTGTCAAACATTTGTTTTCCTCCTGTCATCCTGTCAAATACTGTGATTGACATTTATGCATGCGTTCAGAAATGTATTTTGTGTAAACTATTTAAAAAGGGTGAATAAACTTTAGTCTGTATTTTTTTTAATCAATTAAAAAGGTTGAAAAGTGTATTAAGCAGATTTGAATAGAAGTTCCTCAAATATTTATGCGTGCGTTCAGAAATAATGACAAATGGTTAACATCGGTAGGAGTAGGGTAGGAGTAGGGTGGTAGTAGTAGGTTTGGAGTAGGGTGGTAGTAGTAGGTTTGGAGTAGGGTGGTAGTAGTAGGGTAGGAGTAGGGTAGGAGTAGGGTAGGAGTAGGGTAGGAGAAGGGTAGGAGTAGGGTAGGAGTGGGGTAGGAGTAGGGTAGGAGTAGGGTAGGGTAGGAGTAGGGTAGGAGTAGGGTAGTAGTAGGGTAGGAGTAGGGTAGGAGTAGGGTAGGAGTAGCGTAGGAGTAGGGTAGGAGTAGGGTATGAGGACACCACGCGAACGAAGTAGCGCCGGGCAGCTAGAAATAATTTATATGGCAAAACAACGTTTGCCGGGTCAGCTAGTAAATAATAAATAGACATTCAGTTTGTTGTTCCATAACTTATAGCGAAATTCTTGCACTACACACCTCAGGCTACCCCTTGGGGGGTTACAGGCGTGATGTTACGTTGCTAATTTCTCTGGTCTACTCTCAGGAGTTCGGCGAAGACTCTGAAGGCGAGGGCTCGAAGAAGCAGCGCATCATGAGACCTGAAATGATGGATGAGGAGGTTCCCAGCGATGGTGAAAGTCGATCTGAAGATGGAAGTCTTTATGATGTAAGTGACAACACAATACAAACTTTTTGATCCATGATTCTAGACAAAAAACCAAAATCAAGCAAGCATAATCAGCATATAACGTTCCCACTGCTGGGACACAGACCTCCTCTCTGTGAGAGGAGTTTAAGCGCATACTTTTTTCCGCGTGGCGGATCATGGCCCACTCGGCCATGATCCGCCACGCGGAAAAAAGTATGCGCTTAAACATGGCACAGTGAAATAAAGATAAAGTTTGTCTTTGAGCGTGCAAGAGCGTGGTGGCTCCGGCTTACGAGTTGTAGGTCGTGGGTTCGAACCCAGACAGGCGCTTTACTTTGTGTAAATAATTTCATCACCACTGCTCTCAAAACGGTGAAGGAAAACATCGTGAGGAAACCGGCATGTCCTAGAACCGTGGGCCGTAATCCACGTGAGTCCCGTGCGGGTTAGTGGATAAATCAAGCAAGTAATGGAATAAATAGGTGCACCATATAAATTACAGACATAAATATAGAAATTTTACAAAGGGAGACACAATGGGCGGTCTTACATAAAAAACTGTCAAAAACCTAAACGTTAATTATTGAATACGAGGCTTTTGGGTACTTTGTAAGTGTGTATTTTATGGTTTTTTTTTTTGTGTCGTATAAAAAACTTTTCTTTCTTTTTTTTAATGTGTGACCGAAACAATGATGTGTTCTTGTAAAAATAACTGTAATACTTACACATAAAGTTCAGTTTGCGCTTCAACTTCAAAAATGTATCACTTAGAGCTGATTTTTGAATCGACCGATTTTGTATGGAAGACGAAAGTTTTTCTATGGAAGAGCTGTCAAAGATTCAAAATTATTCCTCCGATAAAGTTATCTGGCGTTAGAAAAACCAGCCCTTAATTGGCATTTTTTTTATTTTAGTTGGGTTTTAGTTTTTTAGAATGAAAATACGTTTATTTGCGGTCAACATGACGCAAAAAAGAACACAAAACACAAAAAAAAAAAATAAGAAATGGTTGGAGGAAACATGCGTCACATCCACGCAAAACGGCTATCGCTCAGCATTATGATTAGATTAGATTCTATTTATTTGTAAGAATGTAGTTTTACATTGTATGGTGTTAAATTTTAGTTTTAGTTCCATACATTCTACCATAGCACATGCCCCCTTATTCATAAACGTTGCTTAAAGTTAAGCAGTGATTAGCGACTGTTTAACCAGACATTTTTGACGTTTAAACGTTACTTAACTTTAGTCATCGTTTATGAATAAACCCCTTAGTGTACAAATATTAAAATGTCATTTTATATAATGAAGTACAATTAATTATAGGATTTAATGATTAAAAATATGTCCAATATGAATTATTATAATTAGTTAGTGGTTAATGTAAAATCAATGTCGAAATTAAGTAGTACATGTCATCATCATCATGCTGCGAGCTGCGACCCTATGCAAGACAGAGCCCCAGCGCTGGTTTTCAGTGACAGCCGGCGCCGACGTAATGACGTCGTCCGGCGCAGCAAACAATTATTAGGACGCTGCACCGATACAGCGTACTTAAAGAAAAATAATATAATTTAATTTTTGAAGTGATAACTTCTTATGGCAGGGTAAACCGCTTCGTAACGTAACGCGTTACGGCGCCAGTCTGTCTGGCTTCCCTTTCTCTCACGCATACGGCAGCGGTAGGCAGGCTCTTCCTCTCTCACTCTAACCCACAGCGCTAGTCGTATTTCAGACGCTGCCCCTCTCTCTACTGTGTTTAGTGTGCGATAGACATATACCATAGCTAAGTTTAAGTTATCACTTCTGTCGGGCGTGCCGAGACACACACGTTTTTTTTTTAATTTATTTAGTTTTTACTCTCTTTTTAATATAACTATGGACCGTTTTCAGGAGTTGCCGTCTTCGGATTCCGAAGACTTGGACGACTGGTTCACCCTGGACATCCGGGCGGAAAGAGCCGGCGACTACTTGCCCTTATTAGGTAAGTTCATTATTTGTGGAGAATTAAGTATTAACATGCATTATTAACACTTTTGTCATTAATTTCTTCTTTTTGTAAGAAGCACAAGGAAATGGCGGGAAATTAAAAACAAAATCTTCGGCTGGCAACATGAAATAATAATAATAGTTTGAAAAAAAAAGACGATGATGCTTTAGTATTTTTATGCTAATTAGTTTTGTAGCGGTATCTACAACGCCACATGCGATGAACGCGTCATACTGACGTCACACAAATCCTGCATCTCACAAGCAGAGTTTACCGCGCAATTAGCATATACAACGTGTTTTTTTTATATCCCATAACTTTAGGGGGTCATTGTACTCATTATTATGAACAACTTTTACCATGGGACCAAACCTGAAAGCGCGATAAAGAAATCAGCTGTGCCCTACATTTATGTTCGTATAACTCGTCAAAACGTAGGGAACACCAGATTTTTGTTTAACGATTGCAAGGTGCAAGTCCAGTACAAATAAATATCACAATGACGAGGGGCTCAAGTGACTCTCGGCTTCGTTAAGTGTCTTTTTACACCCGTTATTTCATGTTGCCAGCTGAAGAATTTTAAAATTTCCGCCATTTTCCTGTGCCATGACTTTCTGACCAAATTCTAACATGACTGTTCATGTCCTAGGTGCAAAAGCTCGTGACCTACTCATCGCCGAACGTCGCCGCGTCAGTGCAAAAGTGGACACACTACGCCAAAGTCTGTCAGCGTTGACTGACAGTGCGCGGCGTCAAGCTGACCAGTTGCGGTCAGCCGCCATGGCTCTAGCAGAGATCGACGATACCCTGAGAGCCGCATGACCTTATACACCACAGATCAATCAATCTACTCGCCCTATCGCAGTCCACTGCTGGACATAGGCGTCCCCCAGGCTGCGCCACAACACCGTGTCCTCCGCCTTCCGCATCCAGTCTACCCAGCCACCTGAGGGGCAATTCTCGTAATTTTAAGAACGTTCACAGTCTGATCTCAGTCTCAATCTGTCAAAAAATACTTCTAATTTCCCTACATTTTGACAAGTTTTTGACATTTGTTTGTCGCCGAGATGAGAGTGCGACTAGATTTTGAACGTTTTAAATTACGAGAATTGGCCTTCAGGTTTTTGGTCCATCTAGCTGGGGGGCGTCCCACACTACGCTTACCGATACGCGGTCACCACTCCAGGACTTGGCCTACCACCAATTATATGTTTAGAATGATGGATCGTGCGACTACGTCTGTTTGCATTGATGTCAGCTATCGATTTAGATAGATTTCATGCGTGGCCGCCATTTTGAACGAAAAACAAAATGGCGTGCGGTAGGCCAGGCTCCATATAAACATCTTCAAACCCCTGGCCAGTTTCTCATAGTTTGGGATTAGACCTGCACGCGTGAAAAATTCAACCTATAAGTATACAAAATGAATTTAAAGTTATAAGCAATACATTTTGAATATTATTTTTTTCTATTGTACCGCCTAGATGATAATGTAAATATTTTACAGTACCTGGCCGTAAAAATAGCATAATCAGCGTATAATGTTCCCACTACTGGGACACAGGCCTCCTCTCTGTGAGAGGAAGTGGGCTATATTCTATCACGCGGGCCCAGTCTGGGTTGGTAGATGTCACGTCTTCGAATTTTTATTCCGGTTTCCTCACGATGTTTTCCTTCACCGTTTTGAGAGCAGTGGTGATGAAATAATTTACATAAAGTAAAGCGCCTGTCTGGGTTCGAACCTACGACCTACAACTCGTACGTCGGCGCTCGATGTGTCATATTTACGTCCGGGTACTGTTTATTGTAATTTTAATACTGCCATTAGTTTGTTAGCCAATAATCGTTAGGACTGTTTTACATTTCAAACGAATTTACACTTTATTGTTAACTCCATAAAGATGAAAATCAAAGTCTCGTGCGCGTCTGTGGTTAGGAGATAAATGCTCTGCTATTTCGATCCTTATGTTGTTAGCAATAATGTTAAAATTCGTCTGACTGTAACGTTGAGTTTTGAAACTGAATACAGCTATAAGCCGACCGTTTAACTGAGACGTTTCCTGAGGTAGCTGCGCGGTGCGGGAGGGGTGATAGTTATCACAAGTTGACGAATCACTGAGCTCTTGCATCACGTCACCACACCCCTCCTGCACCGCGCTGCTACCTCAGGCCACGTCTTAGTTAAGCGGTTCACCTGTAGTTAATGCGACTCATTTCGGGTGGCCCAACTATATCTATGTTACGATTTTTTGGCTCTTCGCTTAGTAAGCTTATAGTAGCCTGCTGTTCACTATTGGCCACAATTGGCGACGAGACGTTGGTGGCTACGCTTCACAGCCTGGCTCATCGGCGTCATGTTGCTCGCCTATCGGTCTCCTACAGACTGTACTTCGGAGAGTATGTGCAGTGTCCACTACCCACTGACCTCTAACAAACAAGTACGCTGGGCTAATTGTACTATACGAATTAATGACAGTTGTTTTGTGTGCCGATTCAAAGCGCCCCGCTCGAGCGTCTCAGGAACTAAAACTGACACACTTGCGAATTGTTATCGTGTTGTTTTGGTATGTCTCTGATGATTTAGATCGAAATCGTGGAATAAGACATTGTTATGTTTACTACGAGATATTTAGAACATTTTCATCATGAGAGTATGCTCATTTTGTAAAACTCACTATTAAAAATATTAGTTCCACGGACGCTCACGTTGTTGTTAGCGCCAAAATGGCGGAAATCAAATGTCTTCGTTTTGTCATCGATAGTATGAGGTCCAGCGTACTTCACACCATCGCCCTCTTTTACTACCAGGCTACCAGACGGTACTGCAGCGTACCATCCACACTTGGTTGATATCCCGACGAGTCGTACTCAGCGTTTCTCCTCCACGTTTGTTATGCGCACAGTCAAAATGTGGAACTCTGCTGGCGTCTGTGTTCCCTTCCACATTTAACCCGTCTGCCTTCACAACAAGATTGAACAGGCATCTTCTGGGCATGCTCGTTCCATCATAGACCTCATCCATCGCTTTCCAGGCGAGATCGAGGTCAAGGGCAGGGCAGGACCATTCAGCAATAAAAAAATATATAAAAAATACTACGAGGTATCGTGAACGAATATTTTAATGCATGCTGGAAGGCAAAAGCTGAATTCCTATTGATTAAATTTAAAACTTGATTCTAGTTAATGTAAGGTAGTTGTAAGTTTTGTAAATACTGCAATAAAATTAATTGAAAGATAATAAATTAGTTATTAAATGAAATAAAAGTTGTTTTCTTTGATAATGAACTACATCGCAATTGAAATAGATTCAAAATAGCATGCATGAGATGAAAACCTGTATTGTGTGTTCTTGATACATGGAAAATGAACTAAATTTAAATTGCAATAGAGTTCAAAATAGCGCGCAAGAGAGGATTCTCTGCACTGTGTTTTTGATAACTTGAAAATTAACTAAATTACAACTGCGATGAGTTGAAAATAGACTGCTACAGATGATTATCTGTGCTGTGTTCTTGATAAATTGAAAATGAACTTCATTACAAATGAGATTGAGTTCAAAAGAGCGTACAAGTGATGATTTCTGTAGGTTTTCGCATTGCATGAAGCAAAAAGAGTATATAAAGTTCTGACAGCTGTTTACGTCCACTACTGGACATGAGTATCTGTATCGAATGAGGAAGCTGGGGTGACGTCTCTCCAGCTAACACACACTAAACGACTCATATTATCGAAGTTTTTGTGGCAGTTATATTAAGACTGGGAACTTTGATTGCAGCTATTATGCCTTAAATATTAGCATAGGTAGAATTATTCTATCACATATGAGGAAGCGGGAGTTAAACACACTACATTTTGACAGCGTAGGTTTTGCACTTTTCTATGAAATGGCAGTTTTTTTGTTAACCTAGGTACGAAAAATTTCTACGCTAGGGAGGGTCTAGAATCATGTGCTGAATTCAAGGTTACAGTTTGCTCGTCAATGGTAAGCGTCAGAACCCCTGGATCAATAGAGTTATTATGGATCAATATATGGTGTAACCTTCCGTGGTCCACTTGAAAGTCCCTGAACCGTCTCCGGACACAAGTGTGAAGATGTAAGTCCAACCTGGTAAAGTGGGGCTACCTTGACGGAACGGCAGTAGGGTGTGATTGTGGAGCTATGTCGCAAACCATGCTCCACCTCCTGTCCTGTCCTCTGTGTCCCAAAACATGCAGTCAAAGTGACCTCTGCGCTGCCACTGACGACGCCGTGGAAGTGGCAAGGTTTTGGGAAAACAAGATATAAAATTATATCGTGCAACACGAAGAAACAGAAGAGAGATATTTGACGTTTAAAAAATACCAAAATGCTACCTCTTTGCTACAATTTTTTACCTACCTTCAGATATTTAGTACCTCGACTGACAGCGAAAAAACCGCCCGCACCACCCTGTATATACATGGCTGGAGAACAATTTTCTTTGGTGAATTTATATGCGTATGCATTGATGATTACTTTGAAGTGGAGTCTCTGAGTGCGGCGGTAAGTCTCAAGTGGAAAAGGCTATACCGTACATTCCGTTCATAGTTATTTTACGCCTAATTTTGCATCACTGTAATTAACAAACTGATCTTTAACATCGTGGTAATAAGGTTGCTCTTGTTTTGCTGCCATTTCCATAAGTCTGTCAAAATCACAATGATATTTATTTTCGTTGTCATAAAGTTGCTATTCGGTTGCCTGCTGTCAGAGGTAAAATAAACGTGAACGGGCTGTAGATACAAGAGATAGTCACAGATGTAAAGCGACCTTCACAAACCATCCGTTGCCATGGCAACCATATTTGTTACTTCAATATTGACATCAAGTGATAAGACTACTATTTTGTTAATAACTTTATTTTAGTGTCAAAATGAGCGGGGATACGTTATACGAAGCTCCTAGCAGGAAACACACTGTGTCTAAAATACGGTGCCATGATTATCTTTACGGTAAGTCCCTTATTTTAACTGTTACGCGACCTCCCACCTGGACATGAGTTACCTTGGGTAACCTGGAAGTCTTTAAACAGACTCCGGACCCAGGTTGGCCGAAGCAAGGAAAACCAGTTCAGGTGGAGATTCATAGACGACTCCGCCTCACAATGTGGAGCTGTTCCACAAACGATGGGACACTTAATATCGTGTGCTGCGTGTCCTGTCAGCTGCACGTTACAGGAACTGATGGACGCTGGTGATGGCGCCAAACAAGTAGCCGAATTTTGGGCCGAGTCCATTTAGATTGCTATCGATACGCTAAAACGAAGAGATTGTTACGCTAAAAAGCGCCTGGGCCCTGATTCACTATGACCACATAACGATTCCTTCGAAACCACGTCAATTCCTTAGCTATGTATTCCCGCCAATATCGCGTTCATTTCTCGCGTTTTCATTCATTGTCGCTAAAGTTTCTTTCGCCATCATATTCAACCTATAATGTTCCCACTGCTGGGCCACAGGCCTCCTCTCTGTGAGAGGGAGTGGGCTGTAATCCGCCACGCGGGCCCAGTGCTTTTGGTAGATGTCACATGTCTTCGAATTTTTGGTAGGACATGGCGGTTTCCTCACGATGTTTTCCTTCGCCGTTTTGAGAGCAGTGGTGATGAAATAATTTACACAAAGTAAAGCGCCAGTCTGGGTTCGAACCTACGACCTACAACTCGTAAGTCGCGGCCATAACCACTGGACCGCCACTGTACACAGTTTCTTTCGCGATCGGTGGGAAAGTGAAATTGGCTCTAGACGCTGCTTGAGCCGGCGGGCGTAGCAATTAATGCTTTGTGGTTAGGTTATTCAAAAAAAACAAGAAAAAACCGGCCAAGTGCGAGTCGGACTCACGCACGAAGGGTTCCGTAAAATTATCTATAAAAATTAAGTCTGTTGTATGGGAGCCGCCCTTAAATATTTATTTTATTTTGTTTTTAGTATTTGTTGTTATAGCGGCAACAGAAGTACATAATTTGTGAAATTTTCAACTGTCTAGCTATCGCGGTTCTTGAGATACAGGCTGGTGACAGACAGACGGACAGACAGCGAAGTCTTGGTAATAGGGTTCCGTACCCAATGTTTGAGACACGTAAAAAAGGAGCATTCAAAACACAAGTTACATTTAAAAACGACCAAAAACAAGACCTGTGCGAGACCAAAAGGGCTCCTTATCTCAGCTGTCTCAGCATAATGCTGCAATACTTACACAGGCTTCCGTTAGTAGTCTAAGGCCGCGCTCACTTTGGATACGTTTTCGTACGAATTCCATTCGTGCAGAAACGTACGAACACGCACGAACATTCCCGACCTTCTGAGTACTATGATAGCGCTCACACTGCGCGCGAGTTAGTCGTACGTATACGTACGTGCAAGTCCGACGTCCGAAATCAATCCGAACTTGTTGGGATTTTATTACACGTTCGTGCGTTCGTATGCGTTAACACCGCTACTCTGTCTATTTGACGGAGAAAAACGTTTTCAGTGTGCGCACTCAATTCGTACGAACAGTGTTCATACGTTTACGTACGATATAATTCGCATCCAAAGTGAGCGCGGCCTAATACTTAGTCGGCGGGCGAATATAAAATGGATAAATGGAGCCATTTCCTACGTGTAAAAGCTTTCACAGTTCTCCAGCCTAACCTTTCACCTTTCACCGATGTTATTCCTGTACTATGTTGTCAGATTCGGCGTTCATTGTGTCAGGGGCCCGGGACTACGCGCGGACAGCTTTCAAAGCGGCTGTGGCGTCCTCACAATTGGTAAGCATTTGTATTACTTACAAACTTTTTTATGTCATAGAGTAGCAAACAAATTGAGCAACGCTTGCGAAGGTCTGTCCGTGAATGGGTGACCATCCATTAGAAAGAAGAAAGAAAGAAAGAAAAAGTATTTATTGCGACTCGTACAGGATCATAAACTAAACTAAACACAGTTAAAAATAAAAATAAAACAAATTATTTAAAAAAATAACAAAAGGAAAAATGAAACAGAAAGTCCTATACGAGGCCAAAAGGCTCCTATCTCAGCATGATGCTTCGACATTTAAATACAATATACCATTACATACCGAGACCACTCGGAAAGCACGTTAAGCAGTTGGTCCCGGCTGTCATTCGTAGATCTTTGACAGTTGTTACAGGTAGTCTGAAGCTTGAAAGTCTGATAAACAGTCTTGCCAAAGTTACAGCACCACACACATTAGGAATATCGGACAATAAAAACGCAGCTGTGTGACAAGGAATCAGGACGCATTATCGCTATATGCGATATTATCGATCGATAATAACGCGCCTGTGGGGGAGAGCCTTAAATCCAGGGGATTTGCATTTATAGGTCTTTGAAATGTGGTATTCTCTATTTCCAGGTGTTACAGCCTATATACAACACTATGTTCTCGGAACATAGTCTCCGACCCAGATTGAAATATGGTGAGTTCGTTTAAAACTAAGTAGTTACGAGTATGGTCTGTGCCAAGCAATGACTATAAAACCTCTTGACTGTTCATACGAGCGACTCAGGCTCACGACACATAAATGAAATTGCACTTATCTCTACTATATAAAAATAAGTCGGGTTTTCCTTCCTGACGCTATAACTCCAGAACGCACGAACCGATTTCCACGGTTTTGCATTCGTAGGAAAGGTCTCGGGCTCCGTGAGGTTTATAGCAATGAAAATTCAGGAAAAATAGGAGTAGGGTAGGAGTAGGGTAGGAGTAGGGTAGGAGTAGGGTAAGAGTAGGGTAGGAGTAGGGTAGGAGTACGGTAGGAGTAGGGTAGGAGTAGGGTAGGAGTATTGTAGGAGTAGGGTAGGAGTAGGGTAGGAGTAGGGTAGGAGTGGAGTAGGAGTAGGGTAGGAGTAGGGTAGGAGTAGGTTAGGAGAAGTGTAGGAGTAAGGTAGGAGTAGTGTAGGAGTAGGGTAGGAGTAGTGTAGGAGTAGGGTAGAAGTAGGGTAGAAGTAGGGTAGGAGTAGTGTAGGAGTAGGGTAGAAGTAGGGTAGAAGTAGGGTAGGAGTAGGGTAGGGGGTAGCACACCACGCGAAGGAAGTAGCGCCGGGCAGCTAGAAATAATTTATATGGCAAAACAACGTTTGCCGGGTCAGCTAGTATTAGATGAAAATATGAGTGACCATTTTAGTTTTGACCAGTTATATCGTCTAGAACATCCAGCTATAAAAAAGATGGCATAACTTTTCATCGGTAAGCAAAATATATTTATAATTTAATAATATTATGAATAATTGCAGGGCTCAAGCTAAACTGGTTGGTTACGTTTAAGGCACACAAAAAGTACACCGCGTTGATGTCTTTTTGAAAAGTCCCTTTCTCTCACTAGGTATTGTCAATAAGTCTGTCCCTTTCCATCTGTAGGTATAGATAGAAAGGACAGACGTATTGCTGTAGTGTTGTGACAACTTCAAAACAAAGTATAAATAATATGGTTGATATAAATTACGATGTTCCCTAACTGTAAATGTGCAATATAAAAAAGATATTTATAAAATCAAGTTACTTCATGCATCCACCACCGTAATAGAAATTTGCCGCCGTAGTGAAATTTGTATTAAAAAAACGATTAAAGAAAATGGGTCCAAAATACTACCACCAAAATTTAATACCGACTACTTTATTCGACTAGTTCTTAAAACTTTTATAGGCTACAATTTATTCCCCGAAATAGACCTACATGTATTTGTTCCGAGTCTGGGTGTTTTTCTATCTATAATATGTATGTATTTACAAAAAAAATAATTGTATATAAGTAGTTTATCAGCCATCTTGTTAGTGTTACCATAACACAAGCATTAGGTTGCTTAGCTTGGGACAAATGGTGCTGTGACCCCCCCGGTGGGTTCCCGCATTGTCGAGGCGGGGGGGCTCAGTAGCCGTGGTGGATTGGGCCACGGTGAAGCTAAGAGGAACCCGAGGAGCGGCCGCTCGTCTAGGCTGTGCGGAAAAGCCGACGACGTAGCGGCCGGCGGGTAGGTTGCGGTGCCGCTTGGGCGACATCGCAGCCTACCTGAGGCGGGCCGCGATGTCCCCCGTGAGGGAGACATCGTGGCTGAGGATTGGAGGCCGCGGCGGGAGAGGAGTGTCGGTGATACGTTGCCGCTCTCCCTACCTTCCGCGGCCTTGACGGGGCCGCCACCGTTCGATGGCGGACGCGGTGGGGCCGCAGGGGAAGAGGAGTGTCGGTGTGTCGTTGCCGCTCTCCCTATCCTCTGCGGCCGTAGCCCCCCATCCTGGGGGGCATGCGGGGCCCGCCATTCAGGCGGGCGTGGGGGCCAGCGGGCAACGGGTGCGGGGGCACCGTTGCCTGCATTGCACAGGCCTCCACCAGTGTTGGACGGGAATGGCTAGGTGGTCCCGGACATTCCCGTAGTCCCCCAATGTGGGGGGCATGCGGGGCCCGCCATACCAACTAGGCGGGCATGCGCCGGGAGGGCTATGTAGGTAAAGGCTATGCCTATTCCCGTGGCCCTCCCATCACGGCGAATGAGGGAACACCGCTGAGTTTTAGTGGGTATACTGTCATTCCGACAGGGAGTCCCACATACCCCGTCTCGTCCCCCGCGAGGCGGGCATGCATAAAGCATTTCTCAGCGACAAAAAAAAAAAAAAAATGGTGCTGTGTGAAATGTCTAGGGATTTATTATTATTATTATTTCATTTTAAATTTCGTAAGTCAGTGGCAAAAACCGAAAATACAAAACCAAGACACTGATTTCCGAAATTAAAGTTATTTTTCACGTTGTAGTTGTTACCACATCTAAAAAATACCCGAATCGCTATGGTGTGCCTATAATATTTGAAGAGTTCCTATGATTTATCCAGGATCCCATCATCAGATCCTGACCTAATGACCTGGGAAGTATACCCTTTCAAACAAAAAAAGAATTGTGAGAATCGGTCTGGCCGTCTTCGAGTAATCGGGGAACATGTGTATTAAAAAATAGGTAGTTTAAAAATACAAAAACAACAACCAATTTGAGAACTTCTTCCTTTTTTTGAAGTCGGTTAAAAAACACGCGTCCAATCTAATGGACTCGTCAAAACAAATCGTATGAGCCCAAACTCGAGGTACAGACGCCAGCAGGTCAAGCTACCCGAAACTGTCAAATTTTCCCAATCAACCTTGAACCTTAATGCTTTAGCGATAAAGTTGAAAATCTATTAAATAAATTTGACAGATTGTAGTAGCTTGATGTGCTGGCGTCTGTACTATAGTAGCCACTGAAGAGTTCCTCTATCCACCTCCTGGCTCCATCATTAGATCAGCTCCAAGATACCAAAATATAGTTTTGTCATCCGAACTACATATACATACAAAGTTTCATTTCGATACGACAGTTACAAGTAGGTTAAAATTGACTTCTAAGATTTTATTACATTGTTTGTTAGTTAGTTACAAGTGGAGCTAATAAAAGCTTGTTAAAAAAAGATTCCGACGAACTGAGAACCTCCCACTTTTTTACTCGACTAGGCAAAGCCTAAAGGAAGGGTTATGATTTTAGCAGTCTATGTATGTACAGACGCCAGCAGGTCAAGCTGACCAGCAACTCGAAACTGTCAAATTTTCCCAATCAACCTTGAACCTTAATGCTTCAGCGAAAAAGTTGAAAATCTATTAAATAAATTTGACAGACTGTAGTACCTTGATGTGCTGGCGTCTGTATGTTTGTAATTACGTGTGTTCCACAGTTCGCCTAAACAACTGAACCAATTTTTGAAGTGAAAACTTCTTTAGCGGCGTTGTGCACTTTTATTCTGATGGGTAAAAAATGTTAAACTCGCGTCAGGACACGTGACCTGATCGAAAATTCGTAAGACGGAGCTCGCGTCAGGACACGTGACCTGATCGACAATTCGTAAGACGGAGCTCGCGTCAGGACACATGACCTGATCGAAAATTCGTAAGATGTTAATATTCAAGTTTTTACTTCTGCCGGCACTCCCAGAGTGCAACCCGTTTTTTTATTACCGGCCGACCGCTTAACTGAAACGTTGCCTGATGTAGCTGCGGTGCGGGAGGGGTGATAGTTGTCACAAGTTGACGAATCACTGAGCTCTCGCATCACGTCACCACACACCCCTCACGCACCGCGCTGCTACCGCAGGCCACGTCTCAGTTAAGCGGTTGGCCTGTAAAAGAGCCAGTTGACTAACATTGCCTATCCAACAGTTTACTACCCAAACTGCCGACTGCCCGAACATATTGACAGATCCTACACCGCATATGTCAATCGTATGGAAGAAGCCAGAAGTCTGCCAACACCTGACTTCAGTGGGAAGGACTCCTTTAAATTCACTGCCATGTAAGTAAGGTATGAGGTACGACCCCTCGCGTAGGTGTGAGATGGAACACCCGGGTGGTTTTTAGTCAGTAAGAGTCTGACAGACCCCGTCGCCCGCCCCAGGGCGGCGGACATCCATGAGGATTTTCCACCCCGGAAGCAAAATAAAAAAAAAAGGTTTTATACCTAAACTATCTGTTTCAGTCAATTTTCGAAAGAGTGTAGGAGTGTAGGATCGGGACCGACCGAACGAAATCGTAGCAGGAAACGGCCGAACATTCGGCCGATTCTACTTCGGAGTAACTGCGAATAACGTGCCCTGCCCACTGCCACTTAAGTTTGGCAATTATTCGGGCTATGTCGGTTACCTTGGTTCAGCGGATCTCTTCATTTCTGATTGTGTAGGAACACTCCAAGCATAGCCCTCTCCTTTAGGTGACTTTCAGCCATCACGAACTCCACTAATACTGTAAAATCTTCTAATCAAACATGTTTTTCTTTCAGGCCGAAGAGGGTTATGCCAATACCTTGCACCACCCCGGACTTTCGGCCCAACACACCGATCGTGGTGCCGCCCCCACCCGGCAAACCGAGGAACCGGGCTACCCAGAGCCTCTTCAGGTAAGGCGACCAAGATACTTACGCCTGCAATAATGTCGGGTAAGTTAGAGTTTAACTAGAAATTCTTAAGCCATTCCTACACAGGGTGACAGGGACATTGACGCGCAAACTGTAAGTAACGCCATGAATTCAGCACATGATTCTATACCCCCTAGCGTGGAAATTGTTCGTTGGTTATCAACAAAACCGGCCAAGTGCGAGTCGGACTCGCGCACCGAGGGTTCCGTACAATTACAATTTACGATTTATGACGTATTAAAAAAAACTGCCCACTAGATCTCGTTCAAACCAATTTTGGGTGGAAGTTTACATGGTAATGTAGGTACATCATATATTTTTTTTAGTTTTATATTTCCCTTATTTTAGAAGTTACAGGGGGTGGGGAGGACACATTTTACCACTTTGGAAGTGTCTTTCGCGCAAACTGTTCAGTTTAGAAAAAAATGATATTATAAACCTCAATATCATTTTTGATGACCTATCCATAGATACCCCACACGTCCCATACGTGTGGGGTATCTATGGATAGGTCGGTTCGGTTCGATGAAAAAAAATATTTTGAGTTTCAGTTGTAAGTATGGGGAACCCCCAAAATTTATTGTTTTTTTTTTCAATTTTTGTGTAAAAATCACAGAATACCAAGTTTTAACAGTATAGTTCTTTAGAGGTATGAGGAACAGGGTGTAAAGTTCACTCATCCTCCATTGAAAAGGGAGGATCCTCCAACCAGACGGGTGTTATGTCTGGCGGGCAATTGCCCAATGGTTGATATTGGGAAATTGTATCTATGCTAATTGCACGGTAAACTCTGCTTGCGAGATGCAGGATTTGCGTTACGTCAGTATGACGCGTTGTTCGCATGTGGCGTTGTAGATACCGCTACATCACTCCCCTCCGGAGACCGGAGGTCGATAATTGGCTGAGTCTTGTATCTTGCGATGCTTGCCAGGCCAGCTGAGGTTCCAGTGAGTCGGAACCGGTTGCCGCATAGTTCACGGTGAGTCGGAACTGTCTGCGGAGATGTCCCCAGTGCGTCGGGGTAGATGGCGCTGCGTTATACTCCAGTGCGTCGGATGTCGTACAGCGCCGGGTTTAGGCTGGCTGCTGCGTCGACCAGGAGAGGGTGCTCTGCTTGTTGACCGGCTGAAAGTGCAGTGTGCTGTGCCGAGGTTGCTGATGAGGCTGAGGGTGATGACCAGGTATGCGCGGTCGCTGCATGCTGGTGGTCAGGATACCCGTTGAAGCCGTGGATGCTGGCTGGCTGGGTGACTCGCCGCTAAAGCTTGCGGGAGTGATGATGATGATGACGTCACGCTGAAGTAGATGCACGAAGGCTGCGCTGACGTTCATGCTCGGGGTCACCAGTTTAGAGGTATGAGGAACAGGGTGTAAAGTTCACTCATCCTCCATTGAAAAGGGAGGATCCTCCGACCAGACGGGTGTTATGTCTGGCGGGCAATTGCCCAATGGTTGATATTGGGAAATTGTATCTATGCTAATTGCACGGTAAACTCTGCTTGCGAGATGCAGGATTTGCGTTACGTCAGTATGACGCGTTGTTCGCATGTGGCGTTGTAGAACTTGTAGATACCGCTACAGTTCTTATAGTTTCGGAAAAAAGTGGCTGTGCCATACGGACGGACAGACAGACAGACAGACATGACGAATCCATAAGGGTTCCCTCTTAGCCATTTGGCTACGGAACCTTAAAAACGGCTCCTTCATAGAAAAATGCAATACCTACACGTTCAAAATGCATGGAACAGAAATATATTTTTTTAAACAAACTCCTGGGCAAAGTACTTCTCCCATTTTCCTTGTGTTTTATCCGGCCAGTCGGTCAGGAACGAGTCCCGCCTTAAGTTTTAGTCAAAACTAAAATGTTATCATCTCCGTGTGTTTCAGGGAGTCTTCAGCACAGACGATACCTTGGCAGCCTGATGGGAAGGCAGCTGAACAGTGCGAGAAAACACCGGAAGTGCTGTTCCTTGATAATTTGGAATGGGGTGTGTATTCTTTAGCACCATCGGCCCATCGGATCCTATAATATTTGTATGACCTACATGTATTTGTTCCGAGTCTGGGTGTTTTTCTATCTATAATATGTATGTATTTACAAAAAAAAAAATTGTATATAAGTAGTTTATCAGCCATCTTGTTACCATAACACAAGCTTTAGGTTGCTTAGCTTGGGACAAATGGTGCTGTGTGAAATGTCCAGGGATATTATTATTATCAGGGTTCTGTTTTCTCATACGGACGTACGGAACCTTGAAAACACAAGCGCAAAAAGAACAAGTTGGGGGAAAATATGCGTCACACATCGACGCAAGACGGCCACCCTCAGCAGTGTCTCTATGCGAGATAGAGCCACAGCGCTGTATTTTAGCAACTACCGGCACCGCTATGACGTCAACCGGCGCAGCATAAAATGAGAAACAAAAATCAAAATTAAATAAAAATTTACACCTGGTACTAAATTAAATGAGTAATAAATTTTATTCAAATAATTATAAAAATACAAGGACACATAAGGTAGCCATTGACGATACGTCTGTTTGGAATGCTTCTAAATGGAAGACTTCCATATGGATGTACTTCAGTTTATAGGCACATTGACTTACTTCCATTTGGACGTACGCGCCGCCACTTCGAAGAAATTCGCTATCAAGTCGACGTCGTACGCAAAGACATTAAATTATTTACTTATCTTAAATCTCTTTGGTCGTCACTTGCCATAAACATGGGTACGATTTATATTTTTCAATGACATCTAATACAAAGTCACGGGCAGACGTAGACATAATTACAAATAAAACAGTCCTGGTTTCATAGATAGCTCCACAGAACACTAATACCCTAGGCGGGCTCAGCTCTTTCTAGCACTGTAGCACATGTACCAAAGACTAGAGAGTACTTTTGTTATACGGAAACACATGTACCCCCCGTCAACACAGAGCAAAAACTGAGACAAAATTTCTAAAAAAATGGACGCGGTTTTGCCCATTCACAGACGATTCGAACGGCTTCCAAATTGCGTGTCGCACGTTTTTGACATTGACAGTCGGCCGCGGATGACGTCCATTTGGATTGGATACATGGATTTCAATCCGTTTGGAAATCCAAAGCTGGAAGGCGTCCATTTGATTGGCATACGTTTATCACATTCACGAAACGATTTTGGAAGACGTCCACTCCATTTGGATTGATGGACGTATCGTCAATGGCTACCTTTAGGCGTCGAAGAATCATCCCCATCGCTGTCATCCGGAAATGTGCTCAGAAAACTAGCATTGCCACGTTCAATAGTAATAGTAATTCTAATAAAATTAATACATAATACAAGCTCTAAATCTTTATACATGATCAAATTAAATTGGCTAGCGAGACTCCGCAAACGAGCCAGCTGTCGTTGATCCCAAAAATTAAATTCATCTAATTAATTTCTTTTTAGTTTTATTGTGTTCAGTTTTCGATACCCAGGTCAGTGGGTCATCTTAGGGGCGGAGTTTTAGGAGTTGGAGTATACGCTTAGGGGCACTATAAGCAGCAAAGAAAACATACAAAAAAAAAATTTCAAAAAAAAAAATTTTTGGGACTTGTAAATTTTTCGGTTTTTTTTTTCTAAAATTTGAATTTTTTATTGCACTTTCGGGTTAACCTTGACCATAGAAACCATTTAGGATCTGAGAAGCATGGCCATACGACGCACCGTTTCCGAGTTAGGAGCTTTCTATTTTTTTTTATTTTTTTACAAAACACTCTCTATTTCCAAAATGGTAGCTTGGATGAAAATCTTATCTGGAAAGAAATTGTTGCTCTAGTCGAAGACCATGACATTATATAAAAAAACACGGCGAATTATCAAGAAAAAAAAAATATTTCAAAAAAATTCTAAGTGTCGGTCGATCTTCACCTTGCGTAGTCTTAGGGGCAGAGGACTTAGTTAAATTTTCGGAGATTTTTTTTTTACAGATTTCGGCCAGTTTTATTGCAGCACCTTATCAAACTTATCCATAGAAACCATTTAAGCTCCGAGACACATGGTCCTACGACGCACCGTTTCCGAGTTAGGAGCTTTCTATTTTTTTTATTTTTTTACAAAACGCTCTATATTTCCAAAATGGTAACTCGGATGAAAATCTTTTCTGGAAAGATATTGTTGCTCTAGTCGAAAACCATGACATTATGTAAAAAAACCCGCGACAATTTTACTAAGTCTTCTGCCCCTAAGGGTACGCAAGGTGAAAGATCGACCGACACTTAGAATTTTTTTGAAATATTTTTTTTTTCTCGATAATTCGCCATGTTTTTTTACATAATGTCATGGTCTTTCACTGGTCATGGTTATGGGTATCCCATAACCTCTGCGGAGTTTGGCTAGCTAATTTAATTTGACCCTATATAAATATGATATTTACAATTTTGTGTTCAGGTCCAGGCTCTCCTTACTGTCTTGGAGATTTGCCGGCTGATTTCCATACCACGGCCATTATTAACAAGTAAGATTTACTTTACTTTTCTTTACCATCATCTTTTAATTAAATATGTACTCTGCGTTCGCAACTTAGGGCGGGTTGTTTCAAACGGTTGGTTAACGTAACATACGTACGTAAGTCAAGGCCATAATTTTGTAATCGTAATTTGAAACAAAGCTTTTTTTGTTTTGACGATAGCTAGCGCCATTTTTGACGTATACGCGTGCGTCAGGTGGACGTGAAATAACCTGCCCTTATAGTGTTGTGTTCCAAAAAACATAGGCCAAATTGAAACCCTTTCTTACTGCATAGCTCAAATTAATTTTTATTTATTTATTGACACACCGAATTAAATTTCATTAAATGAAATGACAAATATCTTTGTAACGAAGCCTTTTTGAGTACTACTTCCTTTGTTAGATTTGATTTGTAAAAGCTATAGAAGCGTTTGCAAAGTTTATGGTTATCGTGAAGAACACGGGGTATACCTACTTATGGAGGTAAAGATTGTCATATAAGGACAATGAAAATCATTAAAAATGAAGTCGGTAATTACGAGATAAAAATACTAACTGGTTTGTGGAGGTCAGATATAGGCTCTCTTTGCTACATGTACAGACGCCAGCAGGTCAAGCTACCCGAAACTGTCAAAATTATCCAATCAACCTTGAACCTTAATGCTTGAGCGATAAAGTTGAAAATCTATTAAAGAAATTTGACAGATTGTAGTAACTTGATGTGCTGGCGTCTGTACATATTATGTGTGCTATAATTGTCTTTTGGCGCTCGAATGAATTTGACAGGGGGGCGCTGATGGTAAACACTTGTGCAATAGTCTTGTGAAATGTATTGAAAGAACAAGATGGCCGCGTTAGTTCCGATGTTGGCCACGCGCCAAAATGTACAGCCTACAAAATACTGGTGTTCAGTTGCATCCGCGGGGTAATTGTGTAACACGCTAATAGTAGCAATTGGCTTTCAATTTGACAGTTCAACTATATTCATTGCGTTATTTACGTTGATAGGCAGACGAAATTTTCGAACATATTGTTACGAGCTTCGGGTTCGTGACAATAAAACTGCCGATATAAATTACCAGAAATGACACTTTAATTAATCAACACAAACACACTAATAAATAAACACAATTATTACACTTAAGTCGCACTTGAAGATCGCTTTAGATGTATTCGCATGTATCGCTTCCAACACACTGTGTCGAATCGCGGTTATTCCCGGCCTTATATAGTGCGGCAGATTGTTCTAGTACCTTCTATTGAAACATCTAGAATGTTCGGGTATATACCGGCCCCGACTGACCTCTGTCGATAGTTCTAGAATCGAGGATCTATTTGTTCTACTACTCGATACTAGATGGCACTAGTGGTAAATTAGTTCTGCTATTTGATAATAGATGGCGCTAGTGGTAGCTAATGTCACCATGTATCAGGCATTAATTGTGGCGCGCAACACTGCCCCCTCCTAAGACATGCTCGTCCCGAGCATTAACATAGTAACATCGGCTCCATAGTAACGCGCCAGTCGATCCACATGGACGATCTTAGGAGTGCCTCTTGCACCTTTCTGTATCCGGTAGGTTACGTCATTGATCTTTGTCACAATCCGGTACGGTCCATCCCATCTAGCTTGAAGCTTAGGAGATTTCCCTTTGCTGCGGACTGGATTGTGCAACCACACTAGTGAACCTTCGTCGAACCCTTTATTGTTCATTTTGCGGTCATAACGGGTTTTCATCTTTTCAGACATTTGCTGGCCCGATTGTCTGACGTGCTCATAAATGTCATTCATTTTATTCCGCAAGTCATTCGCATAATCGGTTATACTGCGTGGGACATCAGGTGGTATTCCGGTGATCAGGTCTGCAGGCAGCCGTAATTCTCTTCCAAAGTTTGCGAAAGCTGGTGTCACCGATGTACTTTCGTGAACAGCGCTTCGATATGACAACAAAAACGGTTGTATGTGCTTGTCCTAATCTCGTTGCCGATTTTCCACAACTTTTGCTAGGTACCTCTCCAATGTCTGATTAAATCGTTCCACCATTCCATCCGATTGTGGGTGGTAAGAAGTTGTTCTTGTTTTATGAGTACCCATAACTCGACAAGTTTCCTGGAATATTTGGGACTCAAAATTCCTTCCTTGATCACTGTGAATCTCCAAAGGTACTCCAAAACGACAGAAGACTTCATAAACTAATTTATCTGCAACTGTCGAAGCTTCTTGATTTGGAATGGCGAAGACTTCCGGCCACTTAGTGAAATAATCCATCACAACCATGAAATACTTGTTACCACTTTCACTTTCCGGAAACGGCCCGCAACGTCAAGGGCTATCCTCTCCCATGGTGCACCAACATTGTACAACTTCAATGCACCTCTACTACGAGTCTGAGGTCCCTTTACAGCTGCACAACTTGTACATTTGCGACACCAGTCCTCGACATCGTCCCGACAGTGGACCCAGTAAAACCGTTCTCGCATCTTCAGTAGAGTCCGTTTTACTCCCAGATGACCTCCTGAACAACCATTATGGTACAGCTGTAGAACATCCGGTACTTGAGCTTTAGGGACAACCATTTGCAAATGACAGCTGTCTCCGCGAGCATTTTCCCATTTACGGCACAGGACTCCATCCTGAATCACCAAGCTGTCCCATTGGGCCCAATAGCTTTTCGTGATCGAACTCATCGCTGAGACGTCGCTCCACCTGGGCTTAGGAGCTCTGGCCTTTATCCACTCCAGAACCGGCTTGATGTCCGGATCTTCCTGCTGTGCACGCTGTACGCTTTCCTTCCACTCGTCACTGAGGTCTGTCTTGAGCATCCTCACAGGTACGACTTCTTTACTTTGCCTAGTCTTCAAGGCGGCAATCTCATCCTTCAGCTGGTTGACATAAATACGGTCCTGTTCGGACCGCGCATGCGCTTCGCGTCGCACTCGCTCCAACTTGTTCTGTTGCATGTCAAACGCGCGCTTCAATTCTTCTAAACATTCTAGAAGGGCTTGCTGTTCCTGGCGAGCCATAAGCAACGCCTGCTGCTGGTGCTGGGCGGTGCTGTTAGCTGCACTGCCCTCTGGAGATCGGCCGTCTTCTCTTTCTGCAGTTCGCTTGGGGCAACTGGATCGAAGGTGGCCCCTTTCGCCACAGCCGTAGCACCTAGGGCTGTATCCTTTATTGCGGTCGCGAACTGTAGCCGCTGCAACCTCCCTGACGCGATGGGAACGATGATCTTGCCGCACGGCTTCCACCTCCAGTGCATGGGCCAAGGCGTCCTTAAGCGTCCCGTGGTGCCCGAGCCTCACAGCAGCTCTAACTTCGAGGTCGCGGATGCCGTCGATGAATGCCTGCACCAGGTTCCCATCAATAAGCGCAGGTACGGACTGGTAAGCTTTACGCACCAACTTCTCCACTTCAAGGGCCCACTGCTGCAGGTTTTCGTTACTGCGTTGCACGCGATCCTTGAGCTGCGCACGAAACACGTGTTCCAGGTGAGCGTCGCCATACCGAGCCTCCAATGCCTCAAGGAGCTGCTCGTAAGTCACTTCCTTACCCAGAGCTTCCAGAACAGTTAAGGCCTGGTCGCGCAAGCCTAGGGTGAGGGCAGTCATGGCCTGACTTTTGTTCCAACCGTTCGCCTTCATGACAGCCTCAAACTGGATTTTGTAGGCCGACCAGGAAGAAGTTCCGTCGAACGGTGGCACTTTGAATCCACGTAGCGAAGGTGTTGTAGCTACGGGAGCTGCGATTCCATCCCCAAGTTTAAGGTAATCCAGCGTTTTCTTTACGTCAGCCATCACGGTTATCTTCACGTCAGCCATCACATTGTCAACCCGATTATTCACTTGGTCGATCCGGATTTCAGCTTCCGACAGGCGGTTGTCGTGTTGAGCAACCCTATCCTTCACCTCCTTCATGTCTTTCCCGAAGGTAGCGTGAAGGTCCTTCATAAGGAGCATCTGCTCTTCCTGGCGGCTCGCTTGCTCCTCCTTATCACGTTGGAGCTGTTCTTCCAACCGACGAGCCTGTTCCTCCTGTCGGTGAGCCTGTTCCTCCTGTCGGCGAGCCTGTTCCTCCTTGTCCCGCTGGAGCTGTTCTTCCAACCGACGAGCCTGTTCCTCCTGTCGGCGAGCCTGTTCCTCCTGACGGCGGGACTGCTCCTGCAGCATCATCATCAGGGCAGCAAAGTCTGGTGCTGTTGTTGTTGAAGCGGCTGCGGACGGGTCGGCCTCCGTGGTTGGTAGCTGGCCCTCAACTTCTGCGGCATAGTTCCACCAAAACGTCTCTGGTCCGTCTCCTGTTGGCGTTGACTCCGGGTACGGATACCCTCCGTGTCGTCGTCTTTAGGTAAAATCGGCATAATTTTATCCCTCGCTTCTGACACCAATTGTTACGAGCTTCGGGTTCGTGACAATAAAACTGCCGATATAAATTACCACAAATGACACTTTAATTAATCAACACAAACACACTAATAAATAAACACAATTATTACACTTAAGTCGCACTTGAAGATCGCTTTAGATGTATTCGCATGTATCGCTTCCAACACACTGTGTCGAATCGCGGTTATTCCCGGCCTTATATAGTGCGGCAGATTGTTCTAGTACCTTCTATTGAAACATCTAGAATGTTCGGGTATATACCGGCCCCGACTGACCTCTGTCGATAGTTCTAGAATCGAGGATCTATTTGTTCTACTACTCGATACTAGATGGCACTAGTGGTAAATTAGTTCTGCTATTTGATAATAGATGGCGCTAGTGGTAGCTAATGTCACCATGTATCAGGCATTAATTGTGGCGCGCAACAATATGAAGCAATGGTTTAGCAGCCTTCGATATGAGATGATGATAGTGCCCGGGAGGCAGATGATATGTAGGTACTGTACCTGTCTTCGTACTTCCCAGGATGCGTCATGCTCGCGCCTGGATGGATCTGGTGGAAGGAGGCCAGTTCCCGCGATGGATGAAGAAGAGAGATGCCATCATCGATGATGTGGTCGTCAAAGACTGGCTTTTTAGACAAGCGGTAAGGACTTTTTTTTGTTACATTAACTCATGGTTGATGCCAAAAGTATATAAACAATTCCTATGTTGAAATAAAGTCGGGAATAAATTGACAGAATTTAAAGGTTTATATGAAACGTGACTAGAGAGCAAGAGTGAGGAATATAAATGTTGATGGATGTAGGGGAGACAAAAGAAAAGGTGGCTTTAACAAAAAAATCAATGCCAGGGTTTCAGAATCATGTACTTACTGAATACATGGTTACAGTTTGCGGACTGGTTAAAAATGTATCCTGTATGTAAATGATATACTACACAATACCTGCAGTATTCTCTCTCTCTCTCCTCTCTCCCTAAGACCATCCAAAGGTGGTTTTTTAAATATTGTTTTTAGCGATGCAGGCAAAAGAAGTCATCATGAACATCTCCAACGCACTGTAACAGCCAACATCAACTTTCCAGGAGATAGACGAGCTCCAAGACATCCGCCTGGAGCTACTGCACCGTCTGCAGATGGAACAGCGCAAGAAGAGGGCCAACCGCACCAGCTTGAAGCTGGCGAAGCTCTGGAGCGAGAAGAAGCAGGAGATGGACAGGAAAGTCAACAATATTAGGAAGACGAGGGACAGAGGTGATTGGAATTCAGAAATCTATTATTATTCCTAAGGATACATTCACCTGCCTACACCGGGTTTCTGGAATGAGAAACTCTACTTTAGCATAACTTAATCCTGCGTGCGTAAAGTTGGGTCTGGCACACCCAGAACAAGATAAATCGATCGATAATTTAGTGGTTAATCATTATAATAGGCTATGCATCTGAGTAGCTCGCGGAGGGTGGTAATGTAGCGCCGATTGTCACGGCTCAGTGGACCGCCACCCGACGAAGTGCTTAGACGAGGCGAGGGGTGTTAGCGAGTGGCGTGGGTTACACCCAACTTACGCTTTGTTACATATTTTAAACGCACGCCGGAATAAAACTTTTCCTCAACCTCGCATGTGAACGTCGAGGCAATTCATCTTCTGGAAAACACGTACATAGTGTGTAGGCTAAAGAGAACCATTTGAGTTAGTATGGTGTAGCGGTATCTACAACGCCACATGCGAACAACGCGTCATACTGACGTCATGCAAATCCTGCATCTCGCAAGCAGAGTTTATCGCGCAATTAGCATAAATACAAACTTCCCGACATCAGTCGTTGATGGGCAGTTGCCCGCCAGACACAACACCCGTCTGGTCGGAAGATCCTCCCTTTTCTATGGAGGATGAGTGAACTTGACACCCTGTTCCTCACACCTCTATAATGGCAAGACAGAGCAAAGGTGGCCCAGTGGTAAAAACCGCCGCTTACGAGTTGTATTTCGTAAGTTCGATCCCAGATAGGCGCTTTTCTTCGTGTAATTTATCTAACCACCACTGCTCTCAAAACGGCGAAGGAAAACATCGTGAGGAAACCAACATGTCCTAGAACCAAAAATTCGAAGACATGATGTGTCATCCACCAATCCGCAGTGTGCCCGCGTGGTGGATTTAAAGAATACCGATGTCTATTCAGTAAAAATCTCACCGTGAAAACTTAGGTGAAGTGAGCTGTCAATAGTGTCAATCCCTAGCATCTGTGGGATGACACTGACAGCTCACTCCACGCAAATCACGGTGAGGTTTTTACAGAATAGACATCGGCAGTCTTGGTTGAATGATCGTTATTTCGCGCGTGACGATGAGCGAGCGGTGCGCGTCTCTGGTGCGCAGAGTGCGGGGCAGCACCAACTCCGTTCTGGCGATGATCGCCAACAGACTGGATTGCCCTTATATCTGATCTGGCAATGCTGCAGCAGACATTTTGCTGCCTTGTGAGATTGTAGTCTGTGCTTGCGAGTGTTCGTATTGGTCTGTGCTTGTTATTCTGTCTGTCTGTTTCCTTTTATGTATGATGTATCTGTTTGTATATGAGTCTTTACTTGAATTAAACTAATTTTATTTTTATTTATTTCTAGAACTCCGAAAACTAGTAGCGATACACGAAGGCGGGGGTCGCGTGGGCTTGGTGGCGCGTATGAAGGCGGCACGCGGCTGCGGCTCTATGACGTACGCGGCCAAGGACCCCACGTCGGACCTGCACGCCCCGGTCGCCAGGCACGGGTACCAGGCGCGCAGGAGACACGCGGAGATTATTTACGACCCAACGTTGTTGTGTGAGCTCTTGTGGTATTTTTATCTTCTAGTAATTGTCAGCTCGCCAGACACGGGTACCAGGCGCGCAGGACACACGCGGAGATTACTTACGACCCGACGCTGTTGTTTGAGCTTTTGTGGTATTTTAATTTCCCAACTCGATAGGCACGGGTACCAGGTGCGCAGGAAGCAAGTGGAGATTACTTGTGACCCGACGCTGCTGTGTAAGATAATTGTAGACAAAATTAATTATGCTGCTCTCGTCTCTTGAAACGAACGAACGTTGAACGTGAAACGTCTTTCAATTCGGTAAGTACAGACGCCAAAACATCATGCTACTACAATCTATCAAATTTCTTTAATAGATTTTCTACTTTATCGCTAAAGCATTAGGTTCAAGGTTGATTAGGAAAATTTGACAGTTTCGGGTAGCTTGATGTGCTACCGTATGCAATTAAAACATGTCGGCTCAGTGACTACTGTAGCTCTGTAGATCTGCAACTGCGTGCTTTTTTTTGTTATCGGCTTCTTAACCTGCGGGGTAATATATGCTAGATTGCTTAAAAAAATCTAATTCGTCCGTCAGTTAGATTATCAAAAAATGTTGGACCCGTATTTTTTGTTTTTTCATCTATATAAAAATTATGAAGACCGCCCGTTAAAGTTCCGCGTGACGTCACGCCTCGCTACACTTTTTAGCATGGCGTGACGTCACGACCTCCCACTCCCAAATTTAGACGCGCTTTATCTTTGTAATTTTTTGTTTGATTGACAAAAGAAAAAATACGTCTCCATTATTTTTCGATAATCTAACTGACGGACTAAATATACCTAATAATTATTTTTTTACCCAGGAAACTATCCTATTGCGTAACACAGTATTTCAGTAGTAATTGGCTTTAATTTGGACAGGTCACCAACATTCATTGTGTTATTTATGCTGTTGAGCAAACCAATATTTCGAAAATATGAAGCAATGGATTAGCAAGCAATATCCTTCAAAATGATTCAGATTGACATTGATAGTGTTGTAGCGGTATCTAGTTACAACGCCACATGCGAACAACGCACGCAAATCTCGCAAGCAGAGTTTACCGCGCAAATCGCAACTAGAATATACAACGTCCCGACATTAATCCTTTGGCAGATCCACCAGACACAACACCCGTCTAGTCGGAGGATCCTCCCTTTTCTATGGAGGATGAGTGAACTTTACACCCTGTTCCTCATACCTCTGTAGTGTGTTCGGGTTTGCCTGTCGGTGCCTCAATAAATTAAGACCTTCAACCAGGGCTTAAAAAACTTTAAAACTAAGCGACTACACGCTAAGAGCACCCCCAGTGAGGAACGAAACTCGCCCTGAAATTGATTTCATTGAAATAAAAGCTTGAGTTTGAGTATGTCAATCTTTAGCTCTGGAAGACCACAAGGCGCTTTCAGAGCCTCCCCCGTGGCTGGAGAGATGCGGCCAGGACCTCACAAAGTCTTGCTCCGGACACCACCTGCTTCGGGACCCCACCGAGCTGTGTGAGCGGCAGACTAAATGGAGCGAGCAGTTCTTGGAGAACCTTCATAATGATTTGAAGAGTAAGTGGAGATTTTTAGCTTTCATAAAGGTTCATACAAGTCAAATAATGATTTTCTAGAGTCTGGCTAAAAGCACGGCAAACGGCTTTGAAGTACAGCCATTTTGTTTTTGCTTTTTTTTTCAAAATGGGGCCTCGCATTAAATCCATATAAATCAATGCACACAGAAAACAATATAAGAATATTTTTATTTGGAGCCTGGCATACATAATTGGCCGCCATTTTGAAAAATAAAACAAAATGGCGTACAGGTGCTTATTATACCAGGCTCCATATAAAAATCTTCAAGCCCCGTTAATAAATCTACATGTCTAATAGTAATCTCTAGACTCTAGAGTATAGTAGGAATAAATCATTTTGATACTTGACAAAAAAATAATAATAATGATTATGATACTGGCCTATTTTTTTAACAGTACTCAATAAAATAATATCGGAATGAAGGTTCATTTAGATTTATCCATACTAATCATTAAAGCTGAAGAGTTTGTTTGTTTGTACGCGCTAATTTCTGGACCTATTGTATTAAAAAATTCTTTCGAAACAGAGGTAATAGCGTGGGCGTGATGCGATGCAACGCAGATGACCGGGGGAGCAATAAATTTGACGCGGACGAGCAGAAGCTATGTAGTTCATTTATAAATTTAAAGGCTCTAGAACTAAATACACGCAATTAACTTTCCATCTTTGTCACAGATGAGACAGCTGCCTAAAGCGCAGGCCACATATAAATGGCGTCGGGCGTGGACACGCACGGGCGCACGGGCGGCTTCTATTCCATTCAAATTTCATACAAAATGCATGGAAATAAAGCGCAATTTAGGACACACCGTATGTCGTTGATCGGACGTGGTTATGACGCGCTATTTCGGCGCCCGCGCCTGAATTTGAATGGAATAGGAAGCCGCCCGTGCCATTTCCGCGCCCGACACCATTTATATATTACTAGCTTCTGCCCGCGGCTTCGCCCGCGTGGATGTCGGAAATTATCCCACGGGAACGTGCTATCATGATAAAAAGTATGTCCTTCCCCAGGATGCCATCTATCTCTTTGCCAGATAAGAAGTTCAGTGGTTTAGGTGTGAAAATTTAACATACAGTTTCAAGATCAAATCCTCCCCAAAAATCGAATCACTCCTTTTTGCCCCGTCAGGGATCCATTTTCGACAACTTTACATACTTATTATTAATTATTTTCTGTCAAAAGTATTAATTAATACTGAGTTTCGAGTTAATTGGACCGCGCATTCAATTACTTCCACACAAACTTCAACACCCCTATATCCCCCTTTGGGGGTAGTTTTGAAAAACTTATAATAATAAACTTTATTACTTACTTTGGCGAGTAGTCTTGGGATTGAAAAATCGTTTGGGATGTATTTATAACTTGATTGTCAGATTATTTATAGCAATTTTCGAGTTAATAAAGCCACGCATTATAATCCTCCCCTGTAAAATTAACTACCCCTTTTCAACCCGTTAGGGGTAGATTTTCGAAAACCCTGATACATGTTATTCTTTATTTTTGTTCTTAAGTATAAACACAGAGTTTCTTCCATACAAACTTTGAAACCCCCAATCCCCTTTTAGAAGGTAGGTACTCGTAGTTTAGAAAAACAAAAACTGGCATTCTTCATAATTTACTTAGATAAGTATTCGTGCCAAGTTTTAAGTTTATTAACTCAAGGAATAAGATTTTCCATACAAATAAAATCCCCCCATTTCACCCTCTTAGGGGTGGAATTTCGAAAAACCCTTTCTTAGTGGATACCTACTCGTCACGAAGAATACACCCTCCAATTTTTTAGTTTCTAGGACCAGCGGTTTAGGCTGTGCGTTGATGTATTAGTCAGTCAGTCAGGACTTTGAATTTTATATATATAGATGTGGCCGGGCACAAACCAAAGGAGATGTGCTAACGAACCTCCTATCTTTACAGAGGCCCGACTAGGTGCCGCTAAATTGACGGCAGGTCCTCTCCACGTGCTCAAAGCCCGCCAAGAGCCGGTGGTTGCTCGCCCTGACACGCCTGAGGTGGAGGCGCTGGACGATTCCGAAGAAATTGCTCATCAAGCGGCTTTGGTGCTGCAGAGAATCATCCGAGGCCGCGCCGTGCAGAATCTGGTAAGAAATCACACTAATATTATAAAGGCGAAAGTTTGTGAGTGAGTGTGTGTGTGTGTGTTTATATGTTTCTTACTTCTTCACGCTCAAACGGCTGGACCAATTTTGATAAAAAGTTCGAAATAGTAGTAGTCAAGTTCTGGCTCAATATTTTAGGCTAGAACTAAAGTTAGGTTTCGTTTTGTAATAAGACGGAATAAGTTAGTTTGTTTGTTCGCGCTAATCTATGAAACCACTAGTCTGATTTGAAAAATACTTTTTGCATTTGATAGCTCGATTCTCAAGGAAGGTTATAGAATGTTTAGCATCACGCTACGACCTGTAGGAGCCGAGCAAAAGCAAAAGCAAAAAATAGTCTGAAAGAACGACTTAGTCGTGGCATAGATTACTAAATAGTTACGTCGCGGGCAGTTTAAAATAAATGCTTTTAATTTGAGTTTGAGCACTTTAAAAAAAGAACTCTTATAATATGTTCATATTTTTATAGATGTATGAAGGACGCACTCGTGCTGCGGAACTGACTGAGGAGCTGAAGACAACACATGGTCTGCAGAGAGAGGACAAAGTCAGGATTGCGAACGAGGAGTCGAAGGCTCGAGAATTTAACGCTAGGAGGACTGAGACGGAACTGAAGGTACTGTAGGAAATATACGAGAAACAAAAGTCAATGTAGAATTTATGAAAATATAATGTCTGTACACAGCACGATATAAATATAACACAGAAGGAGTATCTAAGTGAGAAGAAACACAATAGATAGGAGCACGAGACCACAAAACCACAATAATAATGTTAATTGAAATTACTGAATAAAATTATTATCAGACGTATGTCTCCGCCATGACAGCAAGTTGACAGCTCAGAAGCGCCACTAGTGGCGTATTTCTGAACTAAGTATGTGGTAGGAGTAAAACCTACAGTACCAAGTGATTCAGTTTTCTGTAACATCACGCTTCTATTCCCCGAAGGGCTGGGCAGAGGTGCGCCTATAGTAAACCTGCATTTCGCAAGTGATGTTTAAGTCCTATGTAACAGGGAGCGAGCTTATAGCCTTCAACTGAGTCCACACTCCGAGCTGGTACTTGCGTCGATTTCCTTGTTCAAAAATACGTCAATTTACGTCAGGCGCTGACTAATTTGACAGGACTAAACTAGTATTTATCTTCTGTCCTTTTCTTAATGAAATAGAAAGAAAAAGATGCACTGACCTTTTTAGTTTAGTTTGTGAACAAGGGAATCGACGCCACTGAGAAATTTCAGATAGAAAAATCCAATATTTTTATCCATTGTCAAAAAAATATACACATCACTATTATTACAGCCTACAGCAGTCCTCTGCTGTACATAGTCCTCTCCTATTGCACGCCATTCAACTGGATTTTCGGCAACTCTCATCCAGCTACTACCAGCCACCCTGCGAAGATCGTCGCTCCACCTAGCCTGAGGGCGTCCGCTACCTAACGTTTGCCGATTCGCGGTCTCCACTCAAGAACACGTTAACCCCAACGGTCATCGGTTCAAAAAAATATACAGTGTGGCTCTTTTACAGTGGTCTAAAATTTTATAGAAGCCTCTCTACAAGGGCTTTCACACACTTTGACGACACGGTTGGCGCAGTGGCTGAGCGATCGACTGCTGCGCTGTGTGTCGCGGGTTCGATTCCCGCACGGAACAAATATTTGTATTGCCTACAGGTAGTTGTTCTGGGTCTTGCTGTTTGTGTATGTGAGTTTAAATGTTTGTAAACTCACCCACGATACAGGAGTAATTGCTAGTGTAGGGCAACGCTTAAAAAAAAAACAAAACAATGATTATGGAATCACGTTATGGAACAAAGGTTGTTGACAATAAAATGGGCCTTGTCCGTGTATACATCTTTTTGAGGCTGTATATACCAGGATGGCATAAACCAAAGGAATATGTTCACAGGAGGATACTATCTCGGCTCTCGTGGACGAACTGTGCGGCGGCGCCGTGGCGGCCGCTCTGGACTTCCTGGAGAAAGAGCTTCGAAGACTAAAGGAGGAGAGGAGACAGCACGCCTTCCTCCTGATAGCATGTAAGTGTCCTAACGCCACAAACTGTGGTCATGTGATTCATTAACCAGGAGGCCGATTCCCGTAATTAAAAACGTTCAAAATCTAGTCGCAATCTCATCTCGGCGACAATCAATGTCAAAAACTTGTCAAAAATGTTAAAGCCAAAACTTGGTACCTAATATTTTATCTCAAATTCTGAATTCAAATGTAAATGATTTAGACGCCTGGCTGTGCCGAATCATGCCGACCCGAACATATGCATGTGTAGCACCCCTGAAGCTGTTTGGTTTTGTTACCAGTGCGTGAAAAGACGATGCGAGAGGCTGCTGAAGCTGGCAGGAGGCAGAGGGAGGAACACCGGCGGAGAGAGCACGATGAGATGTTCAAACAGGTACAGTCTTCAAATCTCCTTCTGCTTTACCGACTCAGCTTATAAAATTGCCTCGTAATTTCAATACAGACTGATATTCAGCCATCTTCCTCACATGTCAGATCGAATTAAAAATGTAACAATTAATATTAAATTGACACAAAATAAATATTAGTTTAGTCCTGTCAAATTAAGATACTCCATAGACAGTTTAGATGTGATTAAAAAGTTGGCTACTAAAAATACGTCAATTTAAGAAAAGAAAGAAAGAAAAAGTATTTATTGCGACTCGTACAGAAAGATCATAAAACTAAACTAGACTAAACACAATCAAAAATAAAAAATAAAACAAATTATACATAATAAAAGTAACAAAACCAAATTATATAAAAAAGAAGTAACAAAAAGAAAAATGAAACAAAAAAGTCCTGTACGAGGCCAAAAGGCTCCTATCTCAGCATAATACTACGACATCTATATATATAAAATTCAAAGTCCTGACTGACTGACTGACTGACTGACTGACTGACTGACTGACTGACTGAGACATCAACGCACAGCCTAAACCGCTGGTCCTAGAGACATGAAATTTGGAGGGTGTATTCTTCGTGAAGAGTAGGTATCCACTAAGAAAGGATTTTTCGAAATTCCACCCCTAAGAGGGTGAAATGGGGGGATTTCGTTTGTATCAAAAATCTTATTCCTTGAGTTTATAAACTTGAAACTTGGCACGAATACTTACCTAAGTAAATTATGAAGTTGGGCATTTTTTGTTTTTTTAAACTACCCCCTAAAAGGGGATTGGGAGGTTTCAAAGTTTGTATGGAAGAATTGTAGCGCGCGGTCCGATTTAATCGAAACTCAGTATTTATACCTAAAATTGAAAGAAAAGAATAATGTGTATCAGGGTTTTTAGAAAATCTACCCCTGACGGCCTGAAAAGGGGTAGTCAATTTTACAGGGGAGGATTTTATAGCGTGGCTTGATTAACTCGAAAATTGGTATAAATAATCTTTGAGTCAAGTTATGAACACATCCCAAATGATTTTTCAAAATTCCACCCCTGTGGGGGTGAAAAGTGGGGATACAGTTTATATGAAAAATCTTATTAGGTTATTATTAGAAAATTGGCATGAATACTCGCCTAAGTAAGCAATAAAGATTATCATTATTAGTTTTTCAAAACTACCCCTCAAATATAGGCATATAGGGGTGTTAAAGTTTGTGTGGAAGAATTTGAACGCGCGGTCCGATTAACTCGTAACTCAGTGTTTATACTTAAGACCCAAAATAAAGAATAACATGTATCAGGATTTTTTGAAAATTTACCCCTAACGGGTTGAAAAGGGGTAGTTAATTTTACAGGGGAGGATTATAATAAGAGGCTTGATTAATTAGAAAATTGGTATAAATAATCTTTGAGTCAAGTTATGAATACACCCAAAACGATTTTTTTAAATTCCACTCCTGTGGGGTGAAAAGCGGGGATACATTTTATATGAAACATCTTATTAATTTAGTTAATAAACTTGAAACTTGGCAACAATACTTGCCTAAGTAAGTAATAAAGTTTATCATTATTAGTTTTTCAAAACTACCCCTCAAAGGGGGATAGGTATAGGGGTGTTGAAGTTTGTGTGGAAGAAATTGAATGCGCGGTCCGATTAACTCGAAACTCAGTATTGATACTTTTGACAGAAAATAATTAATAATAAGTATGTAAAGTTGTCGAAAATTGTCCCCTGACGGGGCAAAAAGGGGTAATTCGGTTTTCAGAGGAGGATTTGAACTTGAAACTGTATGTTACATTTTCACGCCTAAACCACTGAACTTCTGATTTGGCAAAGAGATAGATGGCATCCTGGGGAAGCACATACTTTTTAGCACGTTCCCGTGGGATAACTTCCGACATCCACGCGGGCGAAGCCGCGGGCAGAAGCTAGTTTAAAAATAAATGTCGCAGCGCTGGTATTCTGATAGGGCCCGCTGTGTGTGTGTGTGTGTGAATTTACGTCAGGCGCTGAATAATTTGACAGGACTAAACTAATATTTATCTTCTGTCCTTTTCTTAATGAAATAGAAAGATGCACTGAACTTAAATTTAGTTAAGTTGGTGAGCAAGGGAATCGGCGCCACTGACACACTCTGACGATAACATTTATAAAATAACGTGTGTGTGCTGGGGGGACCCCTGTCATGAACGAAGTTCCTGAAGCGATACTGCCACACACACGCACTCGTATATCGATAGAGACAAGCATAGTGAATGTAATACGCGTTTTTAATACAGAGCCATCTAATGTAAGTTTTTAGAAGCTCTCATAAGGTGGGTTCAAGTGGCTTGGATTTTCATTTTGATTTTCTTTACCATGAAAACGACAACCATATCGAAAAAAAATTATAGGTTTCGCAGCCGCCATCTTGGATTTTCACTTTGATCTCATTCACACTCATTGGCTTTATTAGCACCCTCAAAAACATGAAAACGAGACCCGTGATGAAAAATTTGAAAATTATCGCAGCTGCTTCTTGGATTGCTCATTTTGACCTCCATATGGGTTCGCACCCTTGAAAACCATGGTCATCGATGTCCCTGCCACCCTGTACGTATATGTCCTTTACTAACGAGGACTTACATCTATTGATCAGACGCCAGCAGGTCAAACTACCCGAATCTGTCAAATTTTCACAATCAACCTTAAACCTTAACGCTTTAGCAATAAAGCTGAAAATCTATCAAATAAATTTGACAGATTGTAGTAGTTGATGTGCTGGCGTCTGTACGAAATTGTCGATAGCAGGTCGTTTCCTCGTCGGTGGTGAGACAGGGTACCTTAGTAAGAAAGAAGCGCGAATACTGCAGCGTTCATCTTTTTTCTCACTCCCTCTACATCAGGGCCCGTATTCCCGTAATTTAAAACGTTCAAAATCTAGTCGCAGTCTCATCTCGGCGACAAACAAATGTCAAAAACTTGTCAAATTGTAGGGAAATTAGACGTAGGTATTTTTGACAGATTGAGACTGAGATCAGACTGTGAACGTTCTTTAAATTACGAGAATTACCCCCATGAGGGGTAATTCTCGTAATTTTAAGAACGTTAGTTTGTTTTCGTATTATTAGGTCCTCGGCGTAACACAAGGGACAGTGGAAGCCTATTTGCAAGAAATCATAGAGGAAGGAGTGGAGTTGGCCGCTGAGGATGATGCCAGAATCAGGGCGGAGGCCCAAGCTGACAAATACACCGACACGTTTATTGAGAACCCTAACTTGTAAGTACTTACAGTTAAAACAGAATAGGTATGCATAATCAGTCTGGTGTTTCCACTAATGGGACACAGGCCTCCTCTCTGTGAGAGAATGGGTCGTAATCATCCACCACGCGGGCCCAGTGCGGGTTGGTAGATGTCACATGTCTTCGAATTTTTGGTTCTAGGACATGCCGGTTTCCCCTAAATTTGAATCGCGACATATTCGCCAAAAATGTAAACAAATATGAGTCTCTGGAAAAATATATAACTTTAATTCCTACACAATAAAGTTCAGTTTACGCTACAACTTCAAACATTTTTATAACTTTTTCAATAGTGATAGTCACTCTGAAAAAAACTTAATTTCCATTAAATAAAGTTGATATTTGTTTAACTTGACATAAAATCAATTTGAAACGCATATAAAATTTGAATAAATGTACCTACATTATTGAAGCTGTTCCATACACTTTGTGGTTTTGGCCTATAATGTTCCCATTGCTGAAGGCCTTCATTACTTCCTTCCAAACCTCCCTGTCCTGTGCGATCTCTGGCCATGTCGGCCCAGCAAACCTTATCAGATCATCACACCACCTTCGCCGTGGTCTACATCGATAGCGACGTCCTCCCTCAGGCGTCCAGTGACTGCCCGTCCTAACCTACACATGCACAAACTTGGTCACTTACTGACTAACAGAAGTCCAAACTCAAGATTTGCCAACGGGCAATGGACCGCAGCATATTAGGTGTTAAGCATAAAGTTAGAAACACCGCGCTGTGCTCCATAACTCAAGTAGCAGATGTTGGAGAGAAAACAGCCAGGCTGGAGTGGGATTGGGCCGGACACGTTGCGCGAATTCTCCCGGAGAAATGGGCAAAGATCGACGTTACACAGGATCAAATTAAATTAGCTAGCGAAACTCTGCAGACGTGATTGGTATTTATATCTAAACACGATAAAATTAAAAGTTTCGATGTTTTTTTTAAGGGTCAACGACCGCTGGTAGTGTTGTTACTTAAGCATGAGTTGAGAAAATATGTTTTATTAACCGACTTCTAAAAAAAGGAGGAGGTTCTCAATTGGGATGGTTGTATTTTTTTTTTATGTTTGTTCGCGCATAGCTCCGTCGCTTGCCAACCAATTTGAAACATTCTTTTTATGTTGGAAAGGGTATACTTCCCAAATGGTCCCATAAAAAAATTATCAAAATCGGACAAGCGGTTTTTAAAAAATCAACAAAAATCAAAAAAATTATCACAACAAAAAAGTGAAAAATAAAAACTTTTTTACAAAAACCAAAGACACCGACTTCTGAAATTAAAGTTATTTTTCACTTTGTAGTGTTTTTATGGAAGTCGGTTGTTTTTTTTTTGTAAAAAAGTTTTTCGTGTTTACGCATGGATTACAATCACGTCTGTGAAGTTTACACAAAAATACTGTTTTTTTTTTCAAGTGAATACACTAATTGCGGTCGAAGAACTCACAAAAAAAACATTAAAGCAATTTCTTTTTTGTTGTATCATGTTTAGATAAAGATATCCATCACTTCTGTGGAGTTTCGCTAGCTAACTTAATTTGCCCCTACATATATAATATTTTTTCAGAAATACTGCGGTTACAAATGAGTTGGTGGCCGAGTTGGTTCAGCAATTCCTTCTGCCTCACACCACGAAGATGGCCACACGACACCACATCACCAAGCTTCAGAATAAGAGCCTTGAAACTGCGAGGAAGGCGATCTTCGGGCTCCTCGACAATGCAGAGTCTAAGATAGGTAATAATCAGACTCGCGATGATTGATTTTCTTTCATATTATATCTTTATAATCAACACTAATCCGCATTCGCGACATATTCGCCAAAACCGTAAACAAATATGAGTTTACGGAAAAATAACTTTAATTCCTACATAATAAAGTTCAGTTTACGCTACAACTTCAAACATTTTTTAACCGACTTCTAAAAAAGGAGGAGGTTCTCAATTCGGATGTTTGTATTTTTTTTTTTTTATGTTTGTTCGCGCATAACTCCGTCGCTTGCCAACCGATTTGAAAAATTCTTTTTTTGTTGGATAGGGTATACTTTCCAAATGGTCCCATGAAAATTTTATCGAAATCGGACAAGCGGTTTTTGAAAAATCAACAAAAATCAAAAAAATTATAACAACTAAAAAGTGAAAAAATAAAAACTTTTTTACAAAAAAACAACAACCGACTTCCATAAAAACACTAGAAAGTGAAAAATAACTTTAATTTCGGAAGTCGGTGGCGAAAAACGAAATTAAAAAACCAAAGACACCGACTTCCGAAATTAAAGTTATTTTTCACTTTCTAGTGTTTTTATGGAAGTCGGTTGTTGTTTTTTTGTAAAAAAGTTTTTATCAATAGTGCTAATCACTCTGAAATCAACTTAAACACCATTAAAATAAAGTTGATATTTGTTTAACTTAAAATAACGTCAATTTGAAATCTAAATAAAATTTGAATATAGCTTTATTTTTACAGCTTCTGTCCGCGACTTCGTTCGCGTGGAAGTCGTAAGCTACACAATGCTAAAATACAGCCATTTTTTTTATAAAAACAGACCCTGGCCACTGCGTCGCATCGCATATAGCACTAATGAGGTCCTGACTACCTGGTTGGTCTCGTGGTTGCAAGCGCGACTACTGAGAATAGAATAGAATAGAATACTCTTTATTGTACACCATAAAAGTTACAGAACATACATAAAATATATAAAATTTTACAAAGGGTGACACAATGGGCGGTCTTATCGCTAAGAGCGATCTTTTAAAGACAACCTTTGGATGGATTAAAAAATTAAGGAGATGCAAATATAGTAGGTAGTATGTGGTGTACCATTTACACTATACTATTAATACATACATAAAGTATATTTTACTCATCTAAATAAATATATACATATAATAATAAACATGAACAAGAGCAAAGAAATAAAAAAAAAAAAAAAAATAAAAAATAAATAGAATAATAATAAATAATAATGATGATGGTTAAGGAGAGAGGAAGTGCTTTTTTATCATAATTTTGAAAGCGGACAACGATTCAGCACGCCTTACCGACACGGGCAAGTCATTCCATAGCCGTACTGCTTGAACGGTAAAAGATTTGTCAAAGAAACTGGTGGAATGCATCGGCATCTCTAGTCTCAGGTTTTCCGATGACCTCAGATATCTATTATGTGTGTCATGAAGGAACTTGAAACGTTCTTTAAGATAAGAGGGGGTTTTAGGATTAAACAAAATACTGTAGAGCTGAAATAAGATATGAGAATTCCGGCGAAGACGTATGGGAAGCCACTTGAGCTTTGTACGAAATTCAGAAATGTGATCATATTTGCGCAGGCCAAAAATGAATCTTATGCAAAAGTTTTGAAGTCGCTCAAGTTTATCTAGTTGTGCCTCAGTAAGATCTGGATAACTGACATCAGCGTAGTCAAGGATGGGAAGTAAAAGAGATTGTGCAAGCGCAGTTTTAGTGGCAGTTGGAAGAAAGTTCCGCAACCGTCTCAGTGACTTACCAGATGCAAACATCTTTCGACTTACCTCCTGTAGCTGAGGACCCCAGGAAAGATGTTTGTCGATCCAAACCCCAAGATTCTTAACCTTTTCGCTGAATGGAATAGCAGTTCCGTTAAATAGAACCTGGGGAAGCTGCGACCAGTTTATCTTGGCGATCATCCTTGAGCTGCCAACAACAATGAGCTGAGTCTTCGATGGGTTAACCTGCAACCCATGCGCCTCGCTCCACTCACAGATTGAAACCAAATCCTTGTTGATAATGTGTACCGCATCAGCTAAATTCGAGTGGCCAGCTTGTTTATAAATTTGCAAATCGTCTGCATAAAGGTGGTAGGAAGAAAGAAGTTTTTTGTTAATGGAGTTTATAAATGTTGCGAAAAGTAAAGGAGATAAAACGCCACCCTGAGGTACACCGGCAGAAGTATAACACCACGAAGAGCAAGACTCTTCTATGCATATACGTTGCCGGCGGCCATACAGGTAACTGCGAAACCAGTCAATCGCCGTTGGAGATATGTTAAGCGAGCGAAGCATACCAAGCAGGATATCGAAATCTACAGTATTGAATGCATTGCTGAAATCCAGCAAGCAAAGAACTGTGAGATTTCCTTCCTCCATGCCTGACCGTATGTCATCAGTGACGTTAACTAAGGCTGTAGTGGTACTGTGACCAGGACGAAAACCGGATTGGAAAGGATTCAGCAGACTATTCTTACAAAGAAAAGTACTAAGCTGATTGTGGACAAGGCGTTCTAGGACTTTGGAGAGGAACGGCAAGATGGAGATGGGACGATATTCTGAAAAGGAAGTAGGATTGGATTTTTTGGGTAAAGGAATGACTTTGGCCTCTTTCCACATCGATGGAAAGGCACCATAGGATATAGAATAGTTCAGGATATAGCATAGGACAGGAAGGATTTCGTCTAGGACAGGGAGTATCATTTTACGACTTATACAATCACTGCCGACTGCGTTAGACGTGATTGAAACTATGCTCTTCTTAACATCACAATCAGAGAATTGACTAAAAATAAATGGGGGATGGTCCGGAGTTGGAAGGTTTGAAAGATAGTTAACAGTAGCGGCCTTTATGGTCCCATTACAGTGGGACGAAGATGAGAAGTGTTGATTCAGTAGATCAATATCTAAGTCTTTAGGAATTGATTCTTGGCGTGATTTTCCAACTCCCATGGATTTAAGAAATTTCCAGACTTTTGCTGGATCTCCGTTTTCAACTGAGGTGTGGATATGGCGGCGTTGGGCATCTCTACACATCTTATTACAGCGATTGCGTGCATCAACAAGGATCTCCCGGTTCAGCGGTGAGGGCCGACACTTAAATTTAGTTTTGGTTACAGCCTTTCTGTGCATGATAGTCCTAATCTCGTCTGTAAGCCATGGTGCCGGAAGATGCTTTATTTTCACTGCACGAATGGGAGCGTGAATATCATACAGCTGCACAAGGTTATCTGTCAGCAAATTTACTTTATCATCCATCGACTCAACATTGAATAAAGGAGCCCAGTCAATACTGCTAGCATCTCTTCGGAGATCATCTGTATTCATACCACTAAAATTGCGCTGCAACAGAATCTTAGGTTTTGCCTTAGGTGGGCGAATTTTATAGGATAGGAATAAAAGGTCATGGTAAGAAAACATGTCAGCTGGGCATTGGCCATGCTTGCTGACATGTTGAGGAGACGACACAATGAGTAGATCCAGAAGTGAAGGATTACAGTTTGGAAAATGGTGTGTGGCACTCAAGGGGAGAATTGATAAATTCGACGACTGGACTATTGATCGAAAAGAAGAGGAGCGGGAATCGTTTTTCAATAAGCAAGTATTGAAGTCCCCCATAATGACTGTGTGACTGTAAGAGGGTGTTAGGTTTTCTAAGATATTTTCAAAGGAAGACAAGAAATTTATACGTGACGAAGGGCAATAATAAACACCTAGAAGAACTTTCACGTGGTTCAGGGTTACTTCCAAAAAGAGATGCTCGCCCGCGTTTTGCGGCGGAGGTTGTGCAGACATATTGATAATAGAAAAAGGAATATGTGGACGGAGGTATATGGCAACACCGCCGCCACCGCCACTCGTGCGATCATTTCTTATTAGTCGAAAACCCGGCAAGGAATAGGAAGTAGAAGGGAGACATGGCTTTAGCCAAGATTCTGAGACAAGGATAGCATGGATGTTCTTACAGTCTAGGTACACTAGCATGTCAGAATAATGTGCCGGAATACTCTGGGCGTTTATATGGACTACATTGAAATTCTTAGGTACATCGGAAAACTGAGATTCAAGGGTGTCAGCAAGGGACGGAAAAGTAACAAAGCTGTCATTACTACAGACCGACAAAAAGCTTTCGGTGTCGCTGTCATCATTGCTATCTGACATTGACACTGTATAAATAAATGAAATAATAATAATAATAATAAAAATAAACTAAATAATAATTATAAATGTTAATAAAAAGTGCAATTAATTAAATCCACCCGCCAGTTGAGTGTTAACATTTTAAAAGTTATAAAAATAAGCAAAGCATTTAAAAAAATAAAGTAAAAATAAAAATTTCATCGTGCTACTGAGCGTGGGGTCCTGGGTTCGATTCCCAGGTCGGACAAAGTGTTACTGGGTTTTCCATCAGGAATTTCTTAGAAACAATCCGGAGTTTGGGAGTCGGCGGTTTAATACCCCCGTGCCTCGGAAAGCACGTAAAGCCGTTGGTCCTGCGCCTGATCTCTCCCCGGTCGTGTCGGATTGCCGTCCCATCGGACTATGAGAGTAAAGGAACAGAGAGTGCACCTGTGTTTACGCACACACTTGTGCACTATAATATCTCCTGCGTACCTGGCTAATCTCCGTTGAGATTGGCCACCCGTGACCGAAATCTGAGGTCCTCACAGATTCATCATCTGCCTAACCTTTTCCACACCCCATGGAGCGACTCACTATCTGACCTCCACAAACCAGTTACTGGGTAATACGATACCCCTTTGTAAGACTGGGTGTCAGACTTTCGGGCTTCTGACTACCCGTAACGACTGTCAAAGATCCACAAATGACAGCCGGGACGTACGGCTTCGTTAAGCCGTACGTCCCGGCTCAGCAACCTCAGCAGCTCAGAAACCTCGTTAGGTTTCTGAGGCATGATGATATTACACCACCAACTTGCAAACTCCGGGACACCTGGGTCTTGCCATTAGGCATTTCTTAGTACATTGTCACAACGCAACACACCGCTGCCTACTTCGTTCGGGTGATACAAGCCTGATGTTTTATTGCAGACATGTGCACGAATTGCGGCGAAGCTCTGGATGGGAAGTGTCGATGTCCGATCTGTCCTATCAAGCTGGAACCAACGGAGAGAGCGTCGAGGTACGATTGGAGATGGAAGCTCGCGGGAGGTGAGTTTCAAAATGTAACTATGTATCAAGGGGGGACGCAAATGTGGATCCCCGGGGGTCGACAACACGCCGCTCGTGTATTTGACAAACGGAATCCTTATAAGATCACTTCGTTGTCCGTCTATCAAGACCCTTTTTCTCAGTAACGCGTGGAGTTATCAAGTTGAAATTAATATCAAATATTCAGGGCTGCAATCCCTTGAAGCAGTGAAAAAAACAAACTTCTAAGTGAACGCAATCAAATGATACGGGCGTATATGTGCCGAAATCAAAACCTATAGGGTACTTCCTGGTGACCTAGAATCATGAAATTTGGCAAGAAGCAATGTCATGTAGCACAAGTACAGGAAAAAGTCTGAAAAACGCAAGTAGTTACATTACAAAAAAAAAAAAAAAAAACTATTTACATAGGTACCTACTTTGTACAGTCACGAGCACCAATATGTAAACACTTGGCAACTTTCAATTGCGATTTTTTCGTAAAATAACGAATGCAACGTTGAAATACGACACATCACATAAACCTATGGGTTCGAAAATTCTATGTTCGTAACAAAATAAAATTTCATTCAAAAATAAAGGAGTAAATTGCTTTTCAATAAGGCCGAGTGTATAAATACTTTTGCTCGTGACTGTACGGAGCCCTCGGTGCGCGAGTCCGACTCGCACTTGACCGGTTTTTTTTTTAAAGAATGAATTGTCATGTAAATTAATAGCTAATATTTCTCAGCTCGCCCGAAGACACCGGAGAAGACGCTGTCGGAACGGTTCCCGATGCCGCACGAGATGAGATGCATGCTGAGAGATCTAGTGGATGACGGTAAGAACACGACACTGATAATAAATTATGATTGTGATACATTTCCTTAAGTAGGTTACATGTAAAACAAAACACACAAACAAAAACATAGACAGACAAAAAACAAACAAAAACAAACACACAAACAAACACGTAAACATTTTTACACGTCCTACTAATATTATAAAGCGAAAGTTTGGATGGATGGATGTTTGTTACTCTTTCACGCAAAAACTACTGAACGGATTTGGATGAAATTTGACACACTGATAGTTTATAGCCAGGATTAACATATAGGATTATCCCGAGACTTTTTATCCCGATATTCCCACGGGATCGATACTCGGGGCGCAGCTAGTACATAATAAATGATGATCGAGATAAATTAAAATTTTTTTTTAGTTGTAGTTTTTCAATTTTTGTGTTTTAATTTTTTTATTTAATTTTTTATACACATAAAACAAAACACAAGCAAATCAACGCAAACAAAAACAAACACACACACAAACAAACACGTAAACATTTTTACACGTCAATCATACCTATTTTAAAAACATCTGTGTAAGATCTGGGTGCTCCGAGGGTTTTGCTCTAATCTGGGTGACGCCTGTGCATTCAAAGAACACATGTGCAGGTTTCCTCAGCGTCCATGCAGGCCTGCAGGCCCTGCACAGGGGACTGTCCGTTATGCCTATTGTGTGGAAGTGTTTGTTTAGCGAGCAGTGTTCTGTTATGGTCGCGGTCACCAGGTGCAATCCGATCCTGTCCAGGCGTAATAAACGTCTGGTAAGCCATCTTGCGTAATACGATACCCCTTTTTAAGACTGGTTGTCAGACTTTCGAGCTTCTGACGACCCGTAACGACTGTCAAAGATCCACGAATGACAGCCGGGACCAACGGCTTAACGCGCTTTCCGAGGCACGAAGGGGTCTTGGTATATGAAAATGGTCACCCATCCTCGGACCAACCGCGGCAAGCGTAGCTTAACCTGATCGATCGACCCGTGCGGCTGTTATTACTTAGCCACAAGTCACTCCCCCCGAACCTTTATAGTTATTTAATGTGATAATTATAACACAGTTGTGAAGAAATCACGCACCGACCGCGCAGATGTGTTGGGAAAACGGCGCGAGGCCCAAGACATGGTGGATGAAAAAGTGGAAATAACGTTAGATGTGAAACACTACTTGGATGTCGGTAAGCACTCAAGTCCTTTCACAGTTTCTGCTAGAAAATAATAATAGCCTCCAGACCGAATTTCGGCCATGGTACGCAGGAGATATTATAGTGCACAAGTGTGCGCGCAGACACAGGTGCACTCTCTGTTCCTTTACTCTCATAGTCCGATGGGACGGCAATCCGACACGACCGGGGAGAGATCAGGTGCAGGACCAACGGCTTTACGTGCTTTCCGAGGCACGGGGGTATTAAACCGCCAACTTTCAAAATCCGAGTTGTTACTAAGAAATTCCTAATGGAAAATCCAGTTTATAACACTTTGCTTGACCTGGTATTTTTGCCGGTCCACACGCACAGCAGTCGCGCTTACGACCACAAAACCAACGAGTCTGTTTTATAAACTGCATTTTTTGCTATATTTCAGCTTTTGACATAGCTACTGGTGAAAAGAGTCTACCAGTGAAGGAAACTAAATATCACTACTATTCGAGGCAGAGTCGGTCCGACGCGCTGCCGCGGTCCAAATCTTATGAACCTCCAGGAACATGTAAGTTATTTGACATCTATCAGACTACCCTTTTTTTCTTTTCGGGGGAACCTTTCCAAAGGCGCCCGGTTTTTGGGGATAAAACCAGGGAGTGTGGGATTTTTACCTCACTAAAACCACCCCGGTGGTCACCATCTGCACATGGAAGGCACCGTTACCACTCAAAAGACCGATCCGGAGCCCCCTCAGCAGTGCCGGATTAAGCCAGCGCGGGGCCTGGAGTAAATGTTACCCAGTAGAACATAGTTTGTTTAAATAGAACTTTAAACAAACTATGTTCTACTGGGTAACATTTTAACACAAGAAGATAAAACAAAACTTTTCATAATAGTTTTATTTGTAGGTATAGTGATTTTTCATTAGTCAAATCAATGTTTCCAAATACGTTCTTGTCCGTTCCATATCAGTTGAAGTACGTAAGCCAAATTACTTTCTATAAAAATGCTCAGTATTGTAAGTACTTTTGTAAAAACCTACATGAATCATCTTTCGTATATTCTCGCGTGATTTTACAGCGATTGCAAGTTCTGCCAGAACTTTGCATGCAAGAGCGAGCGAAGCGAGCTCGAAAATTTTTAGCATCTCACCTCGGAGAGCTTAGGTTACTTTTGACCATTCTTAACTAATATTTCAGTGAACCTAATGGTGGTATAGGATACCATGGCTTGTTTTTGGTACAGTCAACAGCAAAAGTAGATGTTCAAAATCAGAAATTTAATACTAATGAACGGAGTTTGCGTCAGAACTGTGTGGCGTCGAAGTGATTCAAAAGTATGTCAGACTCAGTGTCATACTTTTGAATCACTTCGACGCCACACAGTTCTGACGCGAACTCCGTTAATTAGTATTGAATTTCTGATTTTGATCATCTACTTTTGCTGTTGACTGTACCTCCAAGCGCGGGGCCCCCAGCATTTGCTACTCCTGCTATATGGCTAATCTAATCCGGCACTGCCCCTTTGTGCGACGCCTGTTAGAGCACATCTCTGGGGAAACTATAGAGGGGTCTCCCCGAAACCTAACTGTGCAAGAGTGCAAGGCAGCACGTGACCACTGTGCGCCGTCTTCCCTGAGCCCTGAGGTCACTCAGTGGGCCGACAGAGTCCCCACTTTAATCTCCCGCAACCCCAAATTCCCGCCTGTCTTAGGTGATGCAGGCGCAGTCAGCCTAAATTTGAATACATATTCGCCAAAAATGCCGCCAAAAAAAATATGCGACATATTCGCCAAAAATGTAAAAAAATATGAGTTTATGGAAAAATAACTTTAAATCACAATGAGGTCTGCGCAACATGTCTTCTATACCTCTCTATTAGTGGTCATCTCGGTAGTCATACCCTTTCTAGCCACATCATCTTTCACACAGTCCATCCATCGTTTCTTTAACCTTCCTCGTGGCTAATAGTGTTCAACAACTTGCAACACTGCCCAGGTCCTAAGGAACTGCCTTCAGAACTGAGACGTCGCGCGGATGAGGAAGCGGCACGCTTGGCAGCCTTGGGACCCTGTTACTGTAAGGACGATGACAAAGAGGCCGCCTCCAAGCCTAACAAGAAAACAAGAATAGGATTCGGTAAGTCTTGACCAGGGCAGAGCGTAACACTCTGTGGCGTCATCTATACCGCCACATGCGAACTACGCGCACTGACGTCACGCAAAATCCTGCATCTCGCAAGCATAGTTTACCGCGCAACTAGCATATACATATACAACATCCCGACATCGATAAACAATAATACAAACAATACCTACATTCTTTGCAAATAAATGATTTGAATCCTTTGCAAATAAATGATTTGATTTGATTTGATCAATCGTCGGGCAGTTGCCCACCAGACACAACACCCGTCAGGTCTGAGGATCCTCCTTTTTCTATGGAGGAGGAAGAGTGAACTTTACACCCTGTTCATCATGCCTCTACACACTATCAATCACTCTCTGCTAATGGGAGTGGGATGTAATCCACCACGCGGGCCTAGTGCGGGTTGGTAGATGTCACGTGTCTTCAAGTTTTTAGTTTTTCTTCTTCGCCGTTTTGAGAGCAGTAGTGATGAAATAATTTACACAAAGGAAAGTGCCTGTCTGGGTTCGAACCTACGACCTACATCTCGTTGACTCTTTTCACGCTAGGAAACTTCAACCAATTTCTCTATTATTCAGCCCCACCGCCTGAAAGAGAGAAGAAGACGCTACTGCCTTCAGAGCTGAGAGTGCTTGAGGAGTTGAAGAAATGCAAGTGTGACTCCGACCCTGTGGATCCAGTTCACGGTAAGATAGTAGCAGCAGAACACTCAATTTATAACATGTAATTTATGTGTTACGCTCAAAGACCAAAGCCGAAAGGGGATTGTCCGCCTTTTTTTTTTCAAAATGGCGGCCTCGCATGAGTCCTATATAAATCGATAGCTGACATCAACGCAACGTACTCAAACAGAAAACATAATATTCGAGACCAAATCCCGTAAAGTTAACGTTTACGAGATATTAACGTTTAAAGTTGATGATTGAGTCACGTGATCAACTCGTGATTAATACTCGTACCTCGGAAACGTGACACTTTACGGGGTTTGGTCTCATTATATACCGGGGCACGGAGTGGTCTTGGTATGAAAAGATGGTCACCCATCCACGGATCAACCGCGGCAAGCGTAGCTTAACTTGATCGATCGTCCCGTGCGACTGTTATTGAAGTGAAAACTTCTTTAGCGGCGTTGTGCACTTTTGTTGTGATGGGTAAAAAATTTTAAACTCGCGACAGGACACGTGACCTGATCGAAAATTCGTAAGACGGAGCTTGCGTCAGGAGACGTGACCTGATCGAAAATTCGTAAGACACAGCTCGCGTCAGGACACGTGACCTGATCGAAAATTCGTAAGACGGAGGGAGAGTAGACCGCATTCCAAAATATCAAAAATACACAACGTTAATATTCAAGTTTTCACTCCTGCCGGCACTCCCAGAGTGCAACCCGTTTTAACTTAGCCGCTGACGCTAAGTAAACTTATTAATATCATCCTGTTCCAGAACTCATCGCAATCGCTGATGAATTGACGGATTACTCTGACGCAACAGAATACACTTCGACAGTCACTGGTGACGGACGACCAGACGGGGAGCTCGACGGGGAGGACTGAGCTAACCCTCACATAATGTTCAGTTGGTGCTACACACACTTCTATCATTTTTATGACTTTTTCATTGGTACCTACTAGTCATTCAGCACAAGTAGCATGACCACCTTAGAAACAGGTTATTTCGACGGGAGAATAGACGAAAATAAAAGAAAAGAAAGAGAAAATTGTTTATCCCGCACAAAAAAAAAAGACATAAAATATACACAATGTAGTCAAAAGCCTCGTACTCAAGCATATAAAATGACAGATTGTAGAAAGATTTCTACCGTCTTAAGCATGGCGATGAAGTTGAAGAGAAGAAATGTTTATATTGGTAGAAAAGTGTACAATGGCGCCGATTCCCTTGTTAACAAACTAAAGTAAATTTAAGTTCAGTGCATCTTTTTCTTTCTATTTAATTAAAAAAAGGACAGAAGATAAAAATTAGTTAGCGCCTGGCGTAAATTGATATATTTTTAGGAGCCATGTTATTAATCACGTCTAAACTTGCTATGGGGTATCTAAATTTGACAGGACTAAACTAATATTTATCTTCTGTCCTTTTCTTAATGAAATAGAAAGATGCACTGAACTTAAATTTGGTTTAGTTTGTGAAAAACGGAATCGGCGCCAATGTCAAGCATGACAACCATTTTTTCTCTACTCTTGACACTTGGAGGTAGAAAAATTTCTGCTCAACAAGTGTCAAATAGTCTACATCACATTGGACTTAGACAAGAATCTATATTTATTTTAAAATTTGCTCCCCGTTGCTATGGAAAGAATAAATGTCTTTGTATTCATAGAAACGCGAGTCGCCCTGTGCTCTGGCAGAAGAGATGTCGAGTTGAATAAAAAGAACTTTGTCTATTCTTGGTAGAATAGAGATAGAATTGGTCATGCTACGCGAGCTGGAATCAACTTAATTTGCACTAGCATTTAGTTGATATTCGTTTTAAAAAAACAATAATTAAAAACCAGCGGGGTAATTGCGTAACTCACTGACAATTACAATTCCTTTCATTTTGACAATTCAACAACTTTCATTGCGTTGTTTATGTTGTCGAACAGACGAAGTTTTCAAACATAGCAAGCAATGAATAAGAAAGGGCCTATATGCCCGCCATTTTTTTTTCAAAATGGCGGCCACGCATGGTTCCTATATAAATCGATAGCTGACATCAATGCAAACAGAAAACATAGGTAACAGGCGTGCCCGACATTTTGAAAAGAAAACAAAATGGCGTGCAGATAGGTATGGCAGGCTCCATATATAGATCTTCAATGTTCTTTCACAATCCTTCAGATTGTGTAAGAAAGTGTTTTACGCAATTGTCGTGCTGGATTTGATTAAACTAGGCGAGGTCACGCGACGTTACTAGTCATAGTATAATATTTATTTAGATTGAGATTCGTGCAATCATGTTCATCATTTAAAAAGCGTTCGCTTTGATTTGTATACGTTAATGAAATAATAAATGTGTATTTAAAATTATTTGTTTTATTTCAAAAGTGATTGACGTTGTAGAATAATATTTAACTATACTAAAAGCTAAAGGGTTTGTTTATTTGAATGCGATAATCTCTGCTTTCTCTTAGAGCTTTTCATAGCCTGTCCCACTACCGGCCAAAAGCCTCTCTCCATTCCTTCCATCTTTCGCGACTTACTTCCTACAATTTGTCGGAACGTATCCAGTTCAAAATCAAATGTAATTTATTCTTTGGCTGAGAATCAGCACTTTTTTAACGTCAAAATTACATAAGACAGTCTCCCAAAACGCGCGCCCTCACGTCACCACTTTCTAGTGCTTTCGCTGGGAACAAACTCCCCAGCCATCTTGTTAGTAGCTTTTTTTATTGCTTCAATCTGGTTAACGTCGTCACTTGGTTCTGTGGCGCCATCTACATCGCCGCATGCAAACTACGCATCACGCTGATGATACGTAAAATCCTGATGATAAGCAAAGTTTACCGCGCGACTAACATATAGGTACAGACGCCAGCACATCAAGCTACTACAATCTGTCAAATTTCTTTAATAGATTTTCAACTTTATCGTTATAGCATTAAGGTTCAAGGTTGATTGGGAAAATTTGACAGTTTCGGGTAGGTTGACCTGCTGGCGTCTGTACATAATTATATCAATCGTCGGGCAGTTAGTTGCCCACCAGATCCGCCACCCGTCTGGTCGAAGAATCCTCCCTTTTCTATGGAGGATGAGTGAACTTTACGCCCTGTTCCTCATGACTCGATAGGTCTGTCAGACTCTTACTGACTAAAACCAGACGGTATTTTCATCGACCTTCGTCCGGGGTGCTGGAGCAGTTGCGCATTTCGTCACGCTCTCCATCACCTTTTTGGCCTGCTGCGACCCCGCCTCGCTGCTTCAGGGCACCAGTTCTGTGCTACTCGGGTGATAAAAATAAGGGTCGATTGTTTCAAAGGGTTGGTTAACGTAGTATACGTCAAAAATTAACGAGTACGTAATCGTAATTATTTGATTTCAAGGCCATAATCCAGGAATATTGGATTTTTTATTTGTCCAGGGATATTTATTTTTTATTTTATATTTATTTTATAATTTATACTACTTGTAATTGAAAATAACGCTTTTTTGGTTTGACGATGGGTAGCGCCATTTTTGACGTAGACGCGTGCGTCAAGTGGACGTGAAACAACCCACCCTAAAACACCCAAAATCAAGCATCTGCCGATATATTCTGTAAAAATCTCACCGGTAAAACAATAGTGTCAATCCCTTGTATCAGATGACAGCTCACTATGTACACTTAAGGTTCGTGGTGAGATTTTCTATAGAATAGATAGACTTGTCACTCACAACATCTCGGGAACCTCCCTCATTTTTGTGAACTCTGCTAAAATACGATGCGAGGTTACGTTTAACCATCAAAAGATGGCGCTGAGAGTTTAAAATAATTAATAAAACAAAACATTTATAGCATTTTTATAATTTATTAATTTATCAATACATAAATGTGTGCTCATAGCAGTTTATAAAATCATTTATTTTTATAAGGTAGCTTTATTTTTAAAACTGTGAATCCTTAATATAATCTCTTTGGTAATAACATTTTTATTTTAAAAAAAAATCGTTTATTTCATCGGTTAATTATTAAAACAAAAAGGTTGGAAAATAATCTTGTCTTGAAATTCATGAATAAATAATGGTTACGAATTCGGATTCATAGTTTAATTAAACAATTTCGTACAATTTATACTAAGTATTTTATATATTTTATACAATTGGTATCATAGAAGTGTATAATGATATAAACAGATAAATTATCACAGCCAAGCGAAAGAAACATAGAATTACGAGAAGATAGTCAGTTGCGAGCAATGCGAGAACATAGTCAGTTGCGGGAACAGATGCGAGAATAGTCACCTGCGGGCTTAACGATCTCGTAAACGGTTTTCAAGTGTTTAAAACTTGGACACGCATGATAAACGCAAAATGCTTGCAGTTAATATAACAGCTAAACTTGAACTACAAAAAACCAATGCTGGAGTCGGCCTCCAGTCTAGCCGTATACAGCTGAATACCATTTTACACGGAGCGACTGCCTATACAGGGCAAATCATGAAGCTCGGTAGATACACGCCCGGGCCCTTTCTCGAGCCAGCCCGAGCCGCTGAGCCTGTAGATTTAAATCCGTCCCTAAATAACTCAGCGATTCAGCCTGTCCGTTGCTGTCCTCTCCCAGCGACGCCCTAAGCCGAGGTCCGTACCCCACAGGGGGTGCCCTTAGTGTGTATGTGTAGTCGCTTAGTCTTTAAGATTTTAAGCCCTGGCTGGAGGCCTTAATTTATTGAGGCATCCACAGGCAAGCCCGGTTAGGCAGACGACAATCTCATAAGTTGAACTGCAAGACGCCATTGACAAAAAAAAAAAACTGGGTAGTCACAACTTTGAGAAAGAAGCCGACAGAAGGATCCAGTTGGGTTGGGCAGCGTTTAGGGTAACATGACACCCCTTGGTAACACTGGTTGGCAGAATTTTGGGCTACTGACTACCCGTAACGACTGTCAAAGATCGACGAGTGACAGCCGGGACCAACGGCTTAACGTGCTTGCCGAGGAACGGAACGGTTTCGGTATGCAAAGATAGCCACCCATCCCCGGACAACGTAGTTTAACCTGATCGACCCGTGCGGCTGTTACCTACCGAATACCAATATTTTACATGGAGTGCCTACCTATCTGAACTCCACAACCCAGTTACTGGGCAACACGATAGCCCTCGGTAAGACTGTTCCAAATCCGTCAAATATTGGTAGAAGACAACGGTTGATGGTTAGTCACATCCCGCAGTTGACTAAAGAGCCTTAGAAATAGCAAAGTAAGTAAAATATCTACAAAATTGTCAACCAAAGATGCAGTTATTTTTATCACTCATTTCTCCATGATCGAAGACACCTGCCGATCGATTCTGTAAAAATCTCACCGTGAAAAGTTAGGTGAAGTGAGCTTAGAGTGAGCTGTGAGTATTGTCAATCCCTAGCATTATTTGGAATGACAGCTCACTCCACGCTCACTTCACCTAAGTTTTCACGGTGAGATGGTTACACTATCAATCTCAATCTGAATCATTTTGAAGGATATTGCTAATCCATTGCTTCATATGTTCGAAAAATTTGTCTGCTCAACAACGTAAATAACGCAATGAATGCTGTTGTACTGTCAAAATGAAACCTATTACTACAGATAGTGTGTTACACAATTACCCCACGGTCTCACCCCCTGAGATAAACGAGAAGCAAGTGGAGCTAGCAACAAAAAACAGTTTGGCAACGGCCACTCGCTGCCAGGGTATGTACAGAGGCCAGCGTCGAGCTACCCGAAACTATCAAATTTTCCCAATCAACCTTGAACCGTAATGCTTCAGCGATAAAGTTTAAAATCTATGAAAGAAATTTGACAGATTGTAGTAGCTTGATTTGCTGGCGTCTGTACGTTTCTTGAGCGAGAAACTCGTTGATGCCTAGTCGCTTCCTCGTCGGTAGTGGGACAGGTGCCTTATGTCTTGTATTTTAGGAGCAAGCATTAAAAACACTAACTTTGATTTTTGCAAATATATGCGGATATGTATGTGACCCTAGCAATGGTGGTTACAAATAATATTTATAACATTGTTTGACCTAAACCCGCACTTAAGTCACGATTTTGTGACTTAAGTAGTCCATTTTTACCACTGACCTATATTATACAAGTACGCTGCACATCATATTCATATTATCGATGACAAAACGAAGACATTTTGATTTTCGCCATTTTGGCGCTGATAACAACGTGAGCGTCCGTGGAACTAATATTTTTGATAGTGAGTTTTACAAAATGCATATGCATACTCTCACGATAAAAATGTTTTAAATATCTCGTAGTTAACACAAAATACACAAAAATGTCTTTTTCCACGATTTAGACATAAATCACCAGAGACGTACCAAAATAACACGAGGACCATTTGCAACAGTGTCAATTTTAGTTCCTGAGACGCTCGAGCGGGGCGCTTTGAATTGGCACAAAAAACTGCTGTCATTTCGTATAGTAAGTATATTTAGTCCAGCGTACTTGTTTATTAGAGGTCAGTGATTTTTACACAGAAAAGCATGACTCAAGTGCGGGTTTAGATCACACGTGCTATAAAATAGTATACGATACGTGTGACTTAAGTAGTATTAAGGAACGACGTTTTGCATCCTCGCTACGCTTGTGCGCTAATTTCACACCGTGTAATAATAAACTACTTAGGGCACACTTATCGTAATGTACGGACGCCAGCAGGTCAAGCTACCTGAAACTGTCAAAGTTTCCCAATCAACCTTGAATTTAGTGCTTGAGCTATAAAGTTGAAAATCTATTGAATTTTGACAGATTGTAGAAGCTTGATGTGCTGGCATCTGTACTATAATTTTATTTACTTATTAAGAGATGAAGAAGTGTACTAAAATAGTAATTTAGTCCCAAGTTAGTGAACGAAGTTGCGGGAAACGGTTAGCCGATTCATTTAAAAAAAGTGAAATAAGGATTTGTGTTTAAAGAAGTAGTGAATTGAAAGTAGTGTGTTGTGAATATATGGCAATTTTTCCCCAAGTTAGTAGAGATGTGCCGAGTCATCATCATCATCATTTCAGCCGGAAGACGTCCACCGCTGGACATAGGCCTCCCCCAAGCACCTCCACTTCGACCGGTTCTGTGCTTCTCGCATCCAGCAGATACCTGCGACCTTCACAAGGTCGTAGGTCCACCTTGTGGGAGGCCTTCCAACGCTACGTCTTTCGGTACGCGGTCGCCACTCCAGAACCTTTCGGCCCCATCGGCTATCAGCAGTGCGATTCTGTAACCATCTCACCGTGAAAACTTAGGTGAAGTGAGCGTGGAGTGAGCTGTCATTGCAACTAATGCTAGGGATTGACACTATTGACAGCTCACTCTAAGCTCACTTCACCTAACTTTTCACGGCGAGATTTTTACGGAATCGATCGGCTGTTCTGCGATCAATCTGGCCCTGCGTTTATTACTCGGTCATCGGCCATTTTGGTAGTACCTATTACTTGTTATCGGCCGGATAACTGTTTGACTGCCGAGATATTTACTCGAAAATAGCTCATAAACTTGTAACGCAATCAATATCGCAGAAATTTATTACCACGACAGATTGGTTCTTTAATTAAATATGTTCGTTAAAGAGGTCAGCTCTTTACAATATTAATGTAAAACATAGACAGAAAAATCAAGTGAAAAACGAACATTGAGTTCCGGTTCGTACATGTCCCAATACCAGAGTCAACTTTTGTTTGTATATTTAGGTTTGTAGTCTATATGAGGCTTACTGTAGCCAATTTCAACTTTAGTTTTACTTTATTTTATTTAAAATAACCAAAATGTTGTACCTAAATAGAGTTAATGGTCCCCAAAACACAGACTGTGCCTAGTTTGGGACCAACGATACCTCCATATTGTAATTTTGAATGTTAAAATAAATTATTTTTACGTTTACTTTTTAAGTAAACCGATTTCTTCTGCAGAGTACTTGTTTCGGTAAACATACATAGTGTACAGGGCGCATCTCTACTAGTAAGTAAAAATATCATAGTGCTGACAAAGTGGGTGCAATGGTTTTGGAAGTCACTTGCAGCAAGGCAATACAAGTGCAGGACTTGCTGCAATCTTGTGGATATTATTTACATGAAAACTTGTACAATCAAGGGAAACATATGTTCACATTTAGCGAATTTCAAATGCTCTTTTCTGGGCAAATATCTATTTTAATTGTGAGAAACATAATAACAAAATAATCATTACAATAATGTCAATAATGTATCTACGGGTTCCTAGGATCTATCAAACTGCCTAGCCTTTTCCCAACTATGTTGGGGTCGGCTTCCAGTCTAACCGGGCAGCTGAATACCAGTATTTTACATGGAGCGACTGTCTATCTGATCTCCACAACCCAGTTACCCCTTGGTATTAACACTGGTTGTCAGACTTTTGGGCTTGCTGACAACCCGTAACGACTGTCAAAGACCCAAGAATGACACAGCCGGGACCAACGACTTAACGTGCTTTCCGAGGCACGGAAAGGTCTCGATATGTAACGATGGTTACCCAACCACGGACCGATCGCCAAGTGTAGCTTAACCTCATCGACCCGTGTGGCAGTTATTACTTAGCCCCTAGTATGTCAATTGGAAAAGTTAGTCAACGTTATTGGATACCTAATATCGCATTTGAATTTTGCTAAATGTTTCCATATTTTTTATGGCCGGGTACTGTTAGGGTGTTAAAACACCTACCTTACTTACCTTCGGAGGATACGGGCGTGATGTTATTCTCTACAATATAAACGCAGCTTTAGATAGCTGGCGACTCCAGTTGACGGCAACTATCGCCCGGCTGTTGCCGCCCTCAAATTATTGCAAAACATACATTCTATCCGACTACGTCAAAGCATGGAAGGGTAATGAATTACAATTCGTATGTCAGATAGTTTTTGTTACCGTTACAGCCGAAACTACTGAACTGTATTCAACAAATCAGGCGACAGTAGATCTATTTTGATCTAGAGTATGTAAATACAGACCGACAAGTATCTGAATGAACGTGACAAAATAGGGAACTAGCACGAAATTGATTTGACAGATTTTTGACATCTTCCTTGACAAGCAGCGCGTCCACGTTCATTTAGATTCATGTCATCTGAGAAGACGTCATAGACAATTCTAAATGGCGGACGCTTGTTATTACAAAAATCAGAAAACTAATATCTTTTTAAACGTAGTCGGGTTTAGTTTTATCTTATAACTTAATTGAACTTAAAAGTTAGGTACTTGACTACATAGAGTTATAAATATTTAGTTATATTTCCTAAGATATTTGTTAGCTTATTAATAGAAGGTATGCATGGTAAATAAGAAGTATGGCAGGGAAACTAGACTGGAGTTGCTGGGATTCGTTACAAGCGTCCGCATCGTTGCAGCTTTGTAGGCAACCGTGAACGTATCTGAAACAAAAATAAATCTTATAATAATGAAGAAAAGGTATTGAGCCAAAGGCCCACCTGCATAGCTATTCACAACCACTCGATACGCTTCCGTACCGTGTTGAACATCAATCAATGTTATCGTAACAGTCCTCTAAACGCTGTTCACAAGTCCATAACCCGCACATATTGTCAGTTTCAATCGAATAGACGAGCGCTACTCTTCCGACAGGTTGTTTGCTGTCGGAGGGCAAGGCAAATCAGGTTATCGATAGCCTGTAGGATGGTTAGGAATAGATATGCTGGGAGCTTGTTGGGCCACTTCCTATTCATTTATTTATTATTCACAAAATCCACAGCTCATTGAAATTTTATCTTAAAATATATAAACACGAATTTACAATTTAATAGCTATACAATATTATACAGCAGAAACAAACATACAGAGTGAAGTGAATTACTGCTAGCACCATCTAAGCGCTGCTAAGTGTACAGTGTGGGTGAGTGTGTAGGAGTGTGCATGAGGAGTTGCGAATGGGTGTGCGAATATGTTATAGTGGTACGTAGTGATTGTCTGTAGTATACCTTCTATTCAATTTAATTAAATTAGATTTATTTGTCAGTTCGGCACATACTGACGTTATTAATTGTTTTCTTAATAATTAAATATAAATATCAAGATGAGAGAATCTCTTGTTAAAATTCTCAATTCTTCTTTCCAACTAAACCACTAGAAATTGGTGAAGAGCACGCATTTAGGGAGGTAACAGGTTATACGGCCTGGTGTCCGTAACTCCACGTCAATGCGTGTATTTTGCGTACGGGCATGTAGGAGACTGTCTTATGTAATTTTGACGTTCAAAATGTGCTAGATTCTCAGCCTAATTTGATTACAGGCCGACCGCTTAACTGAGACGTTGCCTGAGATAGCTGCGCGGTGCGGGAGGGATGATAGTTGACGAATCACTGAGCTCTCGCGTCACGTCACCACACCCCTCCCGCACCGCGCTGCTACCTCAGGCCACGTCTCAGTTAAGCGGTTGGCCTATAAATGTCATTTGTTTCTCTCGCTTACCTGTCATCATAGTAGAATCGGCCACAGTGTGACATTCTAATGATCTCCGTGTCAGTCGTCGCCGTACCAGAGTCCAACCCGCAGCCGCGGACTGTGATTGTCTCTCCAGTGTCATCTGAAACAGTTGCAGGGAGTTTTACGAGACTTTTTACCACGAACATCACGAGAAACCACGAAGGTTTTACCACGAACATCACGAGAAACCATGAAGGTTTTACGGATCCGCTACCTACGTAATGCTTCTATTAATGTATTACTAGCGACTTCGTACGCGTGCATGGCTTTTAATATTTCTATGCGGAACTCTCGGTACATACATTCACGAGCACCAATATGTCAACACTTGGCAACTTTCAATTGCGATTTTTACGTGAAATAACGCATGCATCGTTGAAATACGACACATTACATAAACATATGGGTTCGAAAATGCTATGTTCGTAACAATATAAAATTTCATTAAAAAATAAAGGAGTTAATAACTTTTGAATAAAGCCGAGTGTATACATACTTTTGCTCGTGTCCTGTACACCGATGAGTCACAAAAAAAGTTCTTACCAAAAACTCCAGCTATTTTGATACAAGAAGTGGCAGGGAACAGCCCGTCGCGTCCTTTTCTGCCACCCATGCAGGGTGACTCCAGCATCTGCAGGCTGTGATTGTTGTGGAACGGGTCGTCGCACGCAGGGAACCGGCCATTCATGGACACGCACTTGAAGCAATCGATGCTGTGTACTGAAAAAATAACGGTAGGTAAGTAGGTGTACGCTACAAAAATACGGTAGGTAAGTAGGTGTAGTGCTACAAGAAAACGTTTGGTAATCAGATATAGCGCTCCAAAAATAACGGTATGTAGGTAGGTATAGCGGTACAAAAATAACAGAAGGTAAATAGCGCTACAAAATAACGATTAGTACTTAGGTATAGCGCTACAAAATAACGATTAGTACTTAGGTATAGCGCTACAAAATAACGATTAGTACTTAGGTATAGCGCTACAAAATAACGATTGGTTAGTAGGTATAGCGCTACAAAAATAAGGGAAGGTTAGTAAGTATAGCGCTACAAAATAACGATTGGTTAGTAGGCATAGCATTTCAAAATAACGATTGGTAGGTAGTTATAGCGCTACAAAATAACGATTGGTAAGTTGGTACTTATAGCGCTATAAAATAACGTTTGGTAAACTGATATAGGAGGGCGGGTTTTGGTTTAGTTTATGATCCTGTACGAGTCGCAATAAATACTTTTTCTTTCTTTCAGATATAGCGCTCAAAAAAAAATAACGGAGAATCTGCGAGCTATGTGCCCTGCCCACTGCCACTTAAGTTTGGCAATTCTTCGGGCTATGTCGGTTACCTTGGTTCTCCTGCGGATTTCATCATTTCTGATTCGATCACGTAGGGAAACTCCAAGCATAGCCCTCTCCATTGCCCTTTGGGTGACTTTAAGCCTTCTAATAAGGCCCATTTATCATAATACAGGGTGGCAGGGACATCGACGCGCAAACTGTAACCATGGATTCAGCACATGAGTTTAGACCCCATAGGGTCGAAATTTTTCGTCGGTTATTAAAAAAAAATATTGCTGTTCCATACATTTTGACCGCGTAGGTATGAATGTATATTTCACTTTTCTATGAATCAGAAGATTTTTTTTGATAACCGACGAAAAATATCTACGCTATGGGGTCTAAACTCATGTGCTGAATTCATGGTTACAGTTTGCGCGTCGATGTCCCGGCCACCCTGTATATCCTTCAAAATGATTCAGATTCTGATTGATACTGTGTTACGTAATTGAGGTGCTAGTCTACGTTTGGACAGCCCCTTAACAATTTCGTTTTAAGATGATTCTGTCTGGATGTCTTGAAACTAGGTAGGTATTCTTTCTGAAACATCTACAAAACGAAAATAGCCGTGCGAATATTTGCCATCTAAAAAGAAGCAATAAAACAGTTATGGTGATAGATATTGGTCTATAAAACATAGAGGAGTTAATAAATGGACAGTTACCTCCAAAGTAATAAAAATATTTCCATACTAGCTGCGCCCCGCGGTTTCACCCGCATAAGTTTCGATCCCGTGGAAATATCGGGATAAAAAGTATCCTATATGTTAATCCTGGTTATAAACCATCTGTGTGCCAAATGTCATCCAAATCCGTTCGGATGAATGGATGGATGTTTGTTACTGTTTCACGCAAAAACTACTACACGGATTTGAATGAAATTTGGCACACAGATAATTTATAACCAGGATTAACACATAGGATATTTTTGTCCCGATTTTCCCACGGAATCGAAACTTATGCGGGTAAAACCGCGGGGCACATCTAGTAGATAATAAAGTTTCCTACCTGTAGTCGCCCAACATAAAGTAATAAACGCCGCTATGAAAATATTATTTCGGGCGCGATCTGGAAGTTTCTCCATTGTAACACCAACTCTGAAACAAAAATACTTTGATTTAGCTGTGTGCAAAGAGATTTATGTATTACCACACAGCCACAGAGGTACCTACTTATACAACGTGTTCGTCACGTTATCCATAAACTTTGGCAAACGCTTCTACAGCATTTACAAATCAAATCTAACAAAGGAAGTAGTACTTAAAAAGGCCTCGTTACAAAGATATTTGTAATTTCATTTAATGAAATTTTATTGAGTTAGGCAGTAAGAACGGGTCTTAATTTGGCCTATGTTGCCGCTTAAGGGCTTATTACACTATCCAATTTAAGGAATGCTAACTAGGAACACTCTAACTAGGAAGTCGGAAGTGATTACACTACACTAAATTCGATACTAAATTGGATTCTAAATCCGTCAAACGACACATGCAGACGCATTCGTGAAGAACGATTGTACACAATTTAGGAAGTAGTGCGATTGGACCTCCAATTTACACTAAATTGGATCCAATCTGCTCTAACTGCGATTACATCTGCCGATTTCCTAGTTAGCATTCCTTAAAATTGGATAGTGTAATAAGCACTTTAGTGCAATTAAAATGATAAATCTATCAAATGCTTCGGATAAAGAGGCATGCATATCGGGTAATTTACGTCAAGGTATTTAGTTTTTATAATAATAATAATATCCCCTGGACATTTCACACAGCACCATTTGTCCCAAGCTAAGCAACCGAATGCTTGTGTTATGGTAACAAGATGGCTGATAAACTATTTATATACAATTTTTTTTTTTTGTAAATACATCCATACTATAGATAGAAAAACACCCAGACTCGGAACAAATATACATGTAGGTCATACAAATATTTGTTCCGTGCGGGAATCGAACCCGCGACACGCAGCGCAGCAGTCAATCGCTTAACCACTGTGCCAACCGTGTCGTCATTTTATGAAAATTAACAAAAAAATAAGAATTCATTAATGTGTCCATAATGAAAAAAGCTTATTTCCATGGTCTGAACATCTTGTCGTAGTTTATGTATATCGTCCGGAACACGGTGTTTAGAGCTGTACAGTGAACAAGGATCTTTTGACGCGTGGCCTAAACCGGAACTATAAGACCGCCATCTTCTTTTTAGGGTTCCGTTTCCCAAAGAGTCAAACTCAAACTCAAAGCATTTATTTCAAGTAAACCAATTACAGGCATTTTTGAATTATCAAGGGGACGGTCAGTCAGAAAGATGAAGCTAGTTGCCCATTCTAAACCTATGGAGAAGAACGGGCAAGAAACGCAACGGACACTCTTTTAAATCATAAAATTGTAACAAAATATTAGTTACATCATTCTTGTTGAAATTATACATGTGATGAGAACTATGTAGAAAGACGTGCACGTTAAAAGCGTCCGTAATAAAAAAGATTTTAAATAAATAAAAGCAACAGTTCAAAAATGTGCCGTGGCAGCTAAAGAGATGACCAGTCCCTACTGACGGCGCCCGTTCAAGAACATGACGTATGGATCAGCACCAGGGACCCAACGGGATGCTATTACGAAACCTGCGCTGTCCGTCCGCCCGTTCTTCTGTCTGTTGGCTTGATCTCAGAATACCAGATTCGCAATATACCAGAAGTATAGCGGGCTGTATCTCATGAATCGTAATACATAGGTAGACAGCTGTCACAGAGTGTGTATTTCTACTGCCGCTATATTAAAAAATAATAAAAATTTTGGTTCGCGGAACCCTTCGTGTGCGAGTCCGACTCGCACTTGTTTCAATAAATTTCATAAAACAGTTACACAAATGTTTACCAACAGCACGACCTTGTCAAAGTCATAAGCAGCCTATCGTTCCCACTGCTGGGACACAGGCCTCCTCTCTTCGAGAGGGAGTGGGCTGTAATCCACCACGCGGGCCCAGTGCGGGTTGGTAGATGTCACATGTCTCGAATTTTTGGTTCTAGGACATGCCGGTTTCCTCACGATGTTTTCCTTTACCGTTTTGAGAGCAGTGGTGATGAAATAATTTACACAAAGTAAAGCGCCTGTCTGGGTTCGAACCCACGACCTACAACTCGTAAGTCGCGGCCGTTACCACCGAGCCACCACTGCTCTAGGTGATAGGTTATCGATACCTAACGGTTTAGGTGGGGCACCGTTAAAAAAAAAAAATTGCACTGTCTCTTCCCTCACTCTCAAAGTCGATGGGACGGCAATCCGACACGACCGGAGAGAGATCAGGCACAGGACAAACGGATTAAACTGCTTTCCGAAACACGGAGGAAAAGTACTGTGTATGGTACCTAATGAAAAACAAATGTAACATGATGAAGAATTTCGCGGAAAAACGTCGACGAAATAGATACCACAGACAAGCTGTTAATGGACACATCAACATCGACCATATAGAGTTTTAAATGGCGGTATTGACAGTTATGTAAACACATTAGGTTAACCTTTAAAACAAGATTATTGATTTATGGTTTCTGCGTAAATCGATAATTTATAGAACGAGTAGGTAGAACGATCTTAGGCTCCTGTCCCACTGATTAACGAGAGCTGTTTTATGTGTAAACTTCACAGATGTAATAGGATAATAATCAGCCTAAATTGTTCCCACTGCTGGGACACAGGCCTCCTCTCATCCAGAGGGAGTGGGCTGTAATCTACCCCGCGAGGCCGGTGCCGGTGGGTAGGTGTCACATGTCTTCGAATTTTTGGTTCTAGGACATGCCGGTTTCCTCACGGTGTTTTCATTCACCGTATTGAGAGCAGTGGTGATGAAATAATTTACACATAGTAAAGCGCCTGTCTGGGTTCGAACCTACGACCTGCAACTTGTACGTCGCGGCCGTTACCACTGAGCCACCACGGCTCTAGGAGATAGGTTATCGATACCTACCTAAATACATATTAGATAAAACAAAAGAAAACACCTTTTCTCACCTCATACTTCAAGTAACAACACAAAAAAAAAACATTTTTTTTCGACACCCATCACGTCTGCAGAGTTTCGCTAGCTAATTTAATTTGACCCTGTATACTGACCTAATTGCGTATCACACTATTAGTCACAATCTGAATCATTTTGAAGGATTTTGCTAAACTATTGCTTCATCCGCTCAACAACGTAAATAACGCAATGAATGTTATTGAACTGTCAAAATCAAAGCCTAAAGTAAAGCTACTGATAGTCGTGTTTCGCAGTTACACCGCTGGTTTTGTTTCACTGAAGCACGGCCATGGTACTTAGTTCAGGTTATAGAGGTATGAGGAACAGGGTGTAAAGTTCACTCATTCTCCATAAAAAAGGGAGGATCCTCCGACCAGACGGGTGTAGTGCCTGGTGAGCAACTGCCCGACGTTTGATGTCGAGAGTTCGAGACATTTTTACATCTAGTTGCAAAGTAAACTCTGCTTGCGCGATACAGGATTTTGCGTGACGTCAGTGCGATGCGTAGTTCGCATGTGGCGATATAGATGCCGCCACAAGGTTCATATTTAAATGCAGTTGAAACTCGGCTCGCTCTATCCTACTTCCTGCTAATATACCACATTCCCACTATCCCTCCAATACATATTATAAACGCAAAAGTTTGAGTGGATGGATGTATGTTACTCGTAAAATAGCCCATACATCAGAATCACACATTAGGATACTTGTTAACCCGATATTCCCACGGGATCGACACTTATGCGGGTGAAACCGCGGGGCGTTGCTAGTAATATTATAAACGCGAAAGTTTGTGAGGAATGAGGATGGATTTTTGTTACTCTTTCACGCAAAAACTACTGAACGGATTTGGATAAAATTTGGCACACAGATAGTTTATAACCAGGATTAACACATAGGATACTTTTTATCCCGATATTCCCACGGGATCGACACTTATGCGGGTAAAACCGCGGTGCGCTGCTAGTTACCTATATATGCTGGAATGTTCTAACTTCAACGCCAAATCTACTGGAAAATACATTCTTGGATAATTTCCAAATATTTTTGATTGATTCAGGAATAACGCTGTTTAAAATGATTCTTCAATCAGCACACAACATTGTTGCGTTCAAGATGAGAGGGCCTCGTGTCTAAGTAATAACAGTCAGACGGGTATTAAGCTACGCTTGCCGCAGACGGTCCATGGATGGGTCATCCAACCATCCAACATTACGAGTCAATTCCGTGGCTCGGAAAGCATGTCGTCAGTCCCAGCAATCAGAAGCCCGAAAGTCTTAATCGTGTTACCCAGTAACTGGGTTGTGAAGGTCAGATAGGCAGACGATAGGTCCGGCATTCAGCTGCACACGGTTAGACTGGAAGCCATCCACAATACAGGGTGACAGGGACATCGACGCGAAAAATTTCTATGCTATGGGGTCTAAAGTCATGTGCTGAATTCCTGGTTACAGTTTGCGCATCTATGTCCCTGCTAGCCTGTATAGTTAGGAAAAATGGCGACCAATCGGAGACCAGCCTTCGAAGCGGGAGATTTTATAGTGCACAAGTGTGTGCGCAGATCGACGGCACGGTTGGCGCAGTCTGGGTGTTTTTCTATCTATAATATGTATGTATTTACAAAAAAAAAAAAAAAAATTGTATATAAGTAGTTTATCAGCCATCTTGTTACCATAACACAAGCATTAGGTTGCTTAGCTTGGGGAAAATGGTGCTGTGTGAAATGTCCGAAAAAAAAAAAAAAAAAAAGGAATAGGTGCACTCTCTCTTTCCTCACTCTCTTTCTCCGATGGGATGGCAATCCGACACGAGCGGAGAGAGATCAGTCGCAGGACCAACGGCTTAACGTGCTTTCCGAGGCACAGGGGTATCACACCGCCAACTTCCAAACTCTGAGCTGTTATTAAGAAATTTTCTATAAAAAACCCATTAACATTCTGCCAGAACCGGGAATCAAACCCAGGACCCCACGCTCAGCAGTCGCGCGACCACGAGGCACTCAGTTATACTAGAACCTAAAGCAAAAGTAGGTATTTCAGTCTGCTCCTCTATCAGGGTTGACCCTGAAGGTGATAGATAAAATATTCTTATCAATGCTACCGCGAAAGAACGCACCAGCGTACTTATACATATGTAATATATTATATTTATCCATTTATTTCAGGCATCAAGGCCCATATAAACACATACAATACAATATTAATATAACTTAAAAATACTATAAATACATACATTATAATCACATTAAAAACTAACTAACGCACACGAAGTGTCTGCGTCGTGTTTCGCTGACTGGTGTCATGTAGCCGGCCTCGAAACCGGCGGTACACAACACCCTTCGGCCAGAACTCTTCCTTGAGGAACATCTCGAGATGATGTGTCGGAACACGCACCACGAACGACTTGAAGTTCCTGTTGTGACGCGACTCCAACTTCTCGACCCTCAAAGTCCAGCCGATCGATTCTGTAAAAATCTCATCGTGAAAAGTTAGGTGAAGTGAGCTTAGAGTAAGCTGCAGTGCGATTCTGTAACTAACTCACCGTGAAAACTTAGGTGAAGTGATCGTGGAGTGAGCTGTCATTCCAACTAATGCTAGGGATTGACACTATTGACAGCTCACTCTAAGCTCACTTCACCTAACTTTTCACGGTGAGATTTTTACAGAATCGATCGGCTGTTAATAGTGTAAATCTAGCATTAGTTGGAATGACAGCTCACTCCACGCTCACTTCACCTAAGTTTTCACGGTGAGATGGTTACAGAATCGCAGTGCAGTTGGTCTTCACACGCATGTACTCCACGATCTCCTCAACCTTCGTGGAGTCAGTCTGGACACGTACAGCTGCGTCGTCTATGATACCAATACTATAAAATGCCCCGCTGACTGTCTCGTTGATTGAAGCGCGACTAAGTTCGCGCTCAGTCGCTTCCATTCCCGGGTCAGACAGTGTTATTGAGATTTCCATTAGAAAATCTTAGTAATAGTCCGGAGTTTGGAAGTTGACGGTTTAATACCGTGTCTCGGAAAGCACGTTTGTAAAGCCGTTGGTCCTGCGCCTGATCTCTCCCCGGTCGTGTCGGATTGCTGTCCCAGCGGACTATGAGGGTAAAGGAACAGAGAGTGCATCTGTGCACTACATAGTATAACCGCGTACCTGGCTAATCTCCGTTGAGATTGGCCACCGTGACCGAAATCGGGCGAGAGGCTATTAGTATAAGCTACCTTTGTCGGATAATATCCCACAGAAACGGTCTACCGAGATTAAAAGTACCCTATGTGTTAATCCAGCGGGATAATTACGTAACACACTAACAGATGGAACGGTTTTCATTTTGACAGTTCAATTACATTCATTGCGTTATCTATGTTGTTGAGCAGACATTTTTTTCGCACATATGAAGCAATGGATTAGCAATGTCCTTCAAAGGATTCAGATTATGATTGATAATGTGTTACGCAATTAATGTGCTGGTTATAAACTGTATGTGTGCCTCATCCAAATCAGGCTGAGCCCGTTTTTGCGCCAATCCGGAATATACATCCAGACAACAGAGAACAAACTATACTTTCAGCATCAGACTCACCTCGGGCTGCAGTCTCGACTCGACATTCATAGCGATCGCTTTACGACCGAATTCGGTCGTAAAGCGTAGTCATAGTCCCGGATTGACAGGTGTAGGTGTAATGTATGGAGTGACAGGGCTTTGCGACCGAATTTGGTCGTAAAGCGATCGCTATGAATGTCGAGACTGCAGCCACTTTTTTTTTTTTTTTTGACGATGGGAAATCATCAAATGACCCCTCCCGCTTTGGGTGGAGCGGAAGGGAGTGTCAGACTCTTACTGACTAAAACCCACCCGTGTTCCTTCCTTAGCCCTTTCTGTTCCAGGGCAGCGGTAACCCTTTCGGAAGATCCCGCCGCCCCGGCAGGCTTCGGCCCTATCGGGCCCCGTCCTCTGCTGACATCTCTAGACTGCAGCCCCTGGATTCGATTCTCAGGTCGGGCAAAGTGATATGGTTTTTCCATCAGGAATTTCTCAGTAACAGCCCGGAGTGTAAATTCGTCCCCGAAAAAGGCTCGCCCCCTGTTAAATGGCACTTAAACATAACTGGCGGAATATCGGTGTATTTTACACCTCTGCTTAGCCCTTCAAAGATTACAACCGCGATGTTATACATGTAACAAATAATCACCGATATATTTTTTTTATCACCTGTCCCTCTGCCAAGCGCGGTGATTGTGATTTTGACTACTTATTATTTCCGTATACCTTTTTACCGCCCCTAAGATGACCCACTGACCGAATTTTTCATAAAGTTAACTTTTATCTATAAGTAAATAATAATATAGTTACAAAAATTCAAAATTCATTTACCATGTCGTTTAAAATATTTAGTTTATAATATACATCTAGGAAGTAACTAATAAATCGAGAGCAGCGTCGTTTAGATAAACAAAACTCAAGATTGTTTATTCATAACGCATATAATTTATATTTAGAGCTATTAATAAGCTAAACTTACCAAAACTCCGTAAACCAAAATACAGGAATCAATCAATAAACACACTAGAACACTTCAAAATAGACTTGTATCAAAATGAACGCATAATTTTTAAAATTAGTGTCATATTCTGAGAGTATGTGACCTTTTTCATAAACTATAGTTTTATTTCAGATATAAAACACTGTTTTCGTTTGATTTATTGTGTTGGTTTTGTTTTGGAACGACCGGGACGCGTGTATCTAATTTGTGCTATAAATATCGACTGAATTCAGGACCTCTACTCTACTGAAATCTGAGTTGCTATGTCAGAAAAAACTACTTGAGGGAGATTTTGTCGACTTTTATTTCGAATGAAATCTTTAATATGGTAATTTTATATTTAAATGTTAGCCAGATAATTTATATAACTGTAGATAATAAAGAATGTTTCAATGCCATTCAGAGCTAAAAGTAATTATTTATTCTCGTAGATAGAGAATTTTATTCTAAATAAAATCTTCGTAAACGAATAGCTAACGTCAAAGTCAAAATTATAAGATCGTTCCATCCAGTGGGAATATTTATATCTTCAGCCTAATTCATTAGAATATAAAATATAAATCATTAAAAATAGTGCTCATCTTTTGGTGTTTTTATGACATTGACATTAGAGTTGCCGGTAAACATTTGCGAAATTGTTGGAGTGCGGTAAGATAGCCCGCGAAATTCAAATTTTCTTACGTTTGTTACAATTTGCAAGACGGTGTTAGGTTGCATGTTGGTTAAAATATCATTTTTGACCGCAACATTCTCGTCAGGATGCCGAAGCTTACTTACTATGACCAATTTGGCATTAGAAGCCACACCAAACGCTTATTGTGACTGCAGATAAGCCATCATCCATCGTCTCATTACGCATTACGTCTAAACGTCTGTAACAGTTTTGTTAAAGGTAGCGCAATAAATACGTCACTATATGCAGAAGCGGGATTGATTAGTGTTTTGTCATTCATTACTGTATGAAGTTCTCTGTACCTATATCAGTCATTCATAATTACCAATTTTCGAGGATGAAGGGATGTGAGGCGAGGATGATGTGGCCACGATAACTTCTGCACCAATGTCTAGAAAAAAAAAACAACAGAATAGCAGTTCCAATTATTTATTTAAAATAATTATAAATTAAATCCCTACTCCGATTCGGAAGAGCTTTGTATGTACCAGACGCCAGTAGGTCAAGCTACCCGAAACAGTCAAATTTTCGCAATCAACCTTGAACCTTAATACTCTAGCGATAAAGTTGAAAATCTATTAAAGAAATTTGACAGGTTGTAGTAGCTTGATGTGCTGGCGTCTGTACTTAGCGCATTCACGTTAATTTAAGGGGTATTAAAAAGCACACCATTTTTAAAACAATGTTATTTTAATTTTTTTGGATTTAAAATAAATTTATTATAAACTTAATAACAATTTTTTACTTAGATTTTAATTACAATATCACATACGAGATTCTTATACCATACTAATTTCCGCGGGGTAATCGCGTAACATACTATCAGTAGCAATGCGTGACAGTCCAACAACATTCATTGCGTTATTCACGTTTTTGAACAGACACATTTTTCGAACATATGAAGCAATGGATTAGCAACATCCTTCGAAATTATTCAGATTGAGATTATTTTTTTTTTTGTTGCAATTCTATTGTAATGGGCTGTAGTGCTCTGATAGAGCATATTATGAAAGGTTAAAGCTCTCGCGTATCCCGCAAGCGTAGTGTGGTACGCCCCCCAGCTAGATGGACGGCCGACCTAAAGGTTGCTGGGACGGACTGGATGCGGAAGGCGGAGGACAGGGTGTCGTGGCGCAGCCTGGGAGAGGCTTATGTGCACTGTGCAGCAGTGGACTGCGATAGGCTGTGTTGATTGATTGAAAGCTCTCGCCACACCGAGGCATCCCGCGCGGGATTCGGGATAATAGGTAATAAGGACTGGTGTCCACAACTCCACACTCAATGCCGTTTTTTGCGTACCGCGTGTTGCGGGATGCGACTGCATATATGTCGATTACTTTAATGATTAAGAAGTCTCACAACAATTCGAATTCGCCAGTTTGAACACCTCCATACATGTGAGTTGACATCGAATTTCGTCCCGCATAACGCGCGGGCTTCTCCGCAGCTTGGCTGTGTCAAGAACAAGTAACATTGATTCAACAGAAATTGTGGCACAATATGCCACAATTTCTGTTGAATCAATGTTTCTTCAAATTCTATTCATACTTTCCACATCAAGTGTACAAATGCCTGTGTTCTTGACCTTACCTATTACTCAAATCAAAACATTCAAACTTACAAACATTAACAATTATTTTATAATCTTTGTCTTCAAATTCTAAACTCCTATAGGGCTCGTACAATTTCAAAACAGATTCGGCATTCACATTGCTATTTACATATAAACTATTAATAAAAATTATATATTTGTCATTTTTCACATCAACAGCATCAAGTAAGTAGCATCCATATTTAAAATCTATTTTTTTTATAAAGAAAACAACATGTTCTTTTTTTGGAATGACAAAGTTTGAAGTTCCCGCTAAAAATCTTTCATGTTGCCATAGAGAAATATGAGCATTTTGTTTTTTTAAAAGCACATTCAACCTGTATGCCAGCCCTCCTTTTTTGTACTTCACCTTCTTATTTTTCTCAAAGAAGGTTGAGGTGTCTGAATTGCTAGTGCATGCACTGTCTTGTTTAGATAAGTTCTGTATTATTGAAATTGCAGCTGGTTGAGTTCTACAGCTTAAAATATCAATAGTTTCATTTTTTAAACATTCTTCAGGTGTAGGTGTGTCACTGATATTCTGTGAAGTATTTTCTGAGCTAAAATGGCTGTCAAAGTAATTCTTTACTTTGTTCATCAGTTTTAGTTTGGCATTTATTGAAGATCCACTCTCATCTGATTTTTTCGAGCACAGTAAATCTAATTTGTCATCTGCATTACAAACTTCGGAGCTAAGATTGATTGATTCTATTTCATTTCTCCTAATGTTTAAATATTCGACTTTTGATGCATGATTATTGTCTCTGTCTGGAGTTTTAAAATTAGAATCAAGTATTCTTCCTGTATTGGCATAGCAATTATCTTCTCTTGATGTTTTTTTTGCATTGTAAGCCAGTTTTTTTTTCACTTTGTTTGAATATTCAGGGGATGTACTTTTTGACATCAAAATAGGACTTTTTTGTTGTAAACTTTTCATAGACATAGATAATATGGGAGAAGACCGTTTGTTTGGCGGGAATCTGGATGAAGTTAGTATTGGGGATGTGGGAGTGTCAACACCGACACATTTCGTCACCAAAATCGGCGATTTCTCTCTATAGCTAACTCTTTTATGGTCTTTGGGTGCGTCTATGATCGTGATATCTAAGTTAGATATGTTCTTTAGCGTTTTTTTCTTACGTTTTCGTTTCCGGCTGAGAGTTTTGCTACTGTTGCACAGTTTGTCATTACGCGATATATTTTCATAATCACTAGATGAACTCGATGACCATTTGATATCTTCACTGTTATCTTGTGAGTTTAACAAACTGAATTTTTCCATAAATACGTTTTCGTTGTGTTTTTGCATGATATAAGTTATAAGTCAATATGACCGAATGACAAAACTGACAATGGCAACTGACTGACGTGTTGAAGTGACAGTTAGTATTTTTTTTTATAAGTAAGTTCCAGCCTTTTGGTACACAGTGACTTAGAAAGCAATACACATTTTTATTGTATTTTGGTTAAATCTTTATTTATACAGGAATAAGAGATACTTTGTCGACTTATATAAAAACGCGAGAATGCAAGATACATGAGCGAGCGAAGTGATCTTGAAAATTTTTCATAGGTTGATTTTTTTTTCTGTATACATTACTTAACACATAATTAAATACAAGTCTCTTGTTCCACCTATACGAGCGAAGCAAGTTAGAAAATTTTAGCTCCCTGCCTCGAATAGTTGGGTAAGTTTATATTTTAATCATTTGGAATTAATAAGACGTACAGACGCCAGCATGTCAAGCTACCCGAAACAACTTCTCCCAAACAAATTTTCCCAATCAACCTTGAACCTTAAATATTTGGCAATAAAGGTGAAAATCTATTAAAGAAATTTGACAGATTGTAGTAACTTGATGTGCTGGCGTCTGTACGTAACGCTGGTAGAATAGTTGACAACGGCTCAATTGACGGCACGGTTGGCGCAGTGGTTAAGCGATTGACTGCTGCGCTGCGTGTCGCGGGTTCGATTCCCGCACGGAACAAATATTTGTATGACCTACAATTAGTTGTTCCGGGTCTGGCTGTTTATGTCTGTAAACGCACCCACGACACGACACAGGAGAAATTCCTAGTGTGGGGCAACGCTTTTTAAAAATAAAAAAAAATGCCAAGAAAACATAAATTACTTTGTCAAAAAAGCGAGAAAGTTACGAATTATGAGAACGTAACATAATTATACAGGATATCCCAAAAGTTGACGTCTAGCCGGAATCCGGTAATAGGCCAAGTCACAATCAGATATCAGAAAAAAAAACGGATTGCACTCCGGAGTGCCGGCAGAAGTGAAAACTTGAATATTAACGTTGTCCATTTTTGATATTTTAGAATGCGGTCTTCTCTCCCTCCGTATTACGAATTTTCGACCAGGTCACGTGTCCTGACGCGAGAGTTTTCAGTACAGTCAACATACAACTTTTTTTGGGATTAGATTTTTTTGTAATGCAAATCTCGGGAAGTACCTACTCCCGAGATTTGGATGTGGCCCGGGGCGCACCAGCCTTAATTTTATTTTAATAATATTATCGTTTATTTTTCAATTCTATTGTGCTTAACCCAAATATTATATAAGTACCCAAATGATACACTGGCGATACTACAAAAATTACGGGGCCAGGCTTCGTAATGCAATATCTATATAATGTGATGTCATCATTATTCCTGGCCTCAACCGAATTTATTGGTGGTCGGTGCGGCGTGGCGCGGCCGTAATCCCAGAATTTACTTCATTCTTAAGGGCTTAATACACTATCCAATTTTAAGCAATGCTAACTAGGAAATCGGCAGATGTAATCGCAGTAAGAACAGTTCTAACTGAACTGTTCTGTTAGAGTGTTCCTAGTTAGCATTGCTTAAACTGGATAGTGTAATAAGCGCTTTATGGCTGGTACGCTGGTATTACAAACTTTTATCCGTGGAAGACAATTGACGTCTGACAGTTCTAGTATCGAAAAACTGCCAAAAATTCAAAATTTATTCTCAGGGTAAGACTAATTTCTAGGTAAGTATAAAAGTATGATGAAAATTGAAAAGCTCCCATAACCATGTAATCTTTTACCTAAACCAAGCTTGCATATTCATGGCATTTTTATTATTAAACCTCTGTAAGATAGGAATCTCTTTTCTCTCTGTACCAATGCCCTTGCAATAGGGATCGCCCAATAAATTAATTAATTATGAGCGCGTTCCTCTTAATATAATCAAGGAAATTAAGCCTAATTTGAATGGCATCTTCCTCTGGTTCATAAGGTAATGTTTGTAATGGCAAAAAATGGTCCTGATTCAAATGTCTCCAAGAACCTTGAGACACTATCCCACCATCTATATAAGTGTCCACTGAGCCCGGAGGACAGTAAATATCTTTAGACGAGTCGCTTTTCATCAAAAAGTTATGCAGGAGCAAACAGCTGCGTATAATAATGGCAGATTTGGCTGGCTCCAATATAATAGGTTTGATCAAGACTTTAAAAACGGCTGAAAGAACACCAAAGGCATTATCAACTGCGGAGTGAGACTGAGCAACCAATTGATTGTAAATACTTTCAGCGGAGCTGGAGTCATGGTGTCCGGGGAACGGATTCATGATGTGTCTCTCGAGGGAAAACGATCCATCCGTTACAAAGACATAAGGCATATTGTTAGTGTCTCCGGGCAATGGCGTGTATGGAGGTAAATTTAGATTGTCCGTATTAATATTTAGCCATAAATCGCTTTCATTGAACACTTTGTTGTCCATATTTTGACTTTGCACAATGTCAGCGTACATAAAATTGTGATTGCTGTCCACTAGGGTTAGTAGAACCATGCTGAAGCTTCCTTGGTAGTTCATATCTTCAGGACCTGTGTGTGACGGAGCCCATATGGAGATATGTTTCCCGTCCAGTGCCCCGAGGCAATGAGGGAAACTAAATTCTTGGGTTTTCTCCAGCCATTCTTCGGGACATGTTGGTGTCTGGAAAGATTAATTGATTTTTTGTTAATACAGTTTTAATGTATATACAATTTAAATCCCAGTTTTAAGTAATGAACTTGTTGCATGCATTTTATAACTTTAATTTACACTAATTTGAACAATATCAGTATCTGTGATGTATGTAATTTATAAATAATGTTGAGCAGCGGGGTAATTGTGCAACACATTAACCACAGAGCATGTAACCTTTTACACTAACAGCAGGAATGGCTATCATAATTGAGAGTTCAACAACATTCATTGCATTATTTATGTTGTTGAGCAGACAACTTTTTGTAACATACGAAGTAATGGATGAACACTAGGGCCTTGGGGTCCGAGTTGTCCGAGTGGTCATCGAATTTTTCGGGACATCTCCAAGAGTTTGGTTGTCTCTTCACGTGACCGGAGGGCTGGCCTATTTTTAGCTCTAAGAGTCAGCATTGCCATCCAACGTGGTAATGCTGCCAGCCTTTTGGGCACTTATCCCATTGTAAGCGACGCGGACGAATTTTTTGATGCCCAATGAGCTCCTGCTTTTTTCTTTATTTTTTTTTATTATAAACTTGTATATAATATATACCTATATTAATAGTGTTGGCTTGTAAAAATAGTATTTAATGTGTTGAGTACCAATAAAGTATTTAAGCAATGGATTAACAATATCCTTCAAAATTATTCAGATTATGATTAATAGTATGTATTAATCACAATCTGAATCATTTTGAAGGATTAAAGGTTTTTATTTACTTTTTTTTAAAACTCACCTTAATCAAGTCTTTGAAAATGACAATAAAAGCTTTGCAGACTTCCGGTATGATCCTCGACACCAAGGAACTGGATATCTTGAAAAACCGATGTAAAGTGGTGTAGCTGTCTCCCGTTGCCAGAAACCTCAGAGTGACCGCAAGCCTGATCTTAGCTGGTATCGAATCCCTCCAATGAGTGTCTTGTTTTTTAATAATGGGGGATATTTTCTGCAATAAGTACTCAAAGTCACTTGATGACATGTGAACGAAGTATTCACCTGTTAGCTCTGTTAGAAGCTCAACGAGACGGTTGTTCAGGCTGGACCTGGAAACGAATTTTGTTTCTAAGAAATGTCGGTTTCCTCACGGTGTTTTTCTTTACAGTTTTAAGTGCAGTGGTAATGAAATTATTTACACAGAGTAAAGTGCCTGGCTGGGTCTCGCGCTACGCTGTGAATAAAACTAAAATGTTCAATCATGACATTCATGACTGATTTAGTAAAAACTAATTTAATCCAAAAAAAAAAAATAGTTTGACTAACCTATAGATTCAAAATTTTGTGATTGAGCCAAACAACAACATATTTCTTTTCTTATATTGACTGTCCCATTGCCTCCTCCAAGTTCTTGTATCTCTTTTTTTTCGTGTTTTGAGTTTATCATACATTTTCGTAAAAAAAAATAGGTGGCTGGGACAGACTGGATGCGAAGAAGGAGGACAGAGTGTTGTGGACTTGTGGTGCAGCAAAGGAGAAGCGTATGTCCAGCAGTAGGGGATTGCGAAAGGCTGACTAGATTGATTGAACATTGAACATTTTCGTACATAAGCTATGATTATTTTTATTGTTACTATGGGTAAGAGATCTTAGGGTATTTTTTGTATTTTCACCATTTGTTCAAATTACCTAGTTCTTTCATGATGTATAGCCTGCATCCAGCAACGCCGTCGACGAAGTCTCTTTTTAGTGGCTGTATGGTGCCGGTAAACAGCTAAATAGTAATTAAATGTAGCACCCAAATAAAGGGCAGCGGCTGCTACTACTTCAGTATCCATTTTAGATTTTAGTATCGCAGTCCGCGACAAAATTGTCTTTCAACAAACAGAATGATACAAAAATAATGATTGAACACAATAATAAACAATCACAGAGCATGTAAACAATCAATGGGTTCATGAAATAGGTGTTCTCTTACCACAGAACACTACACTATTACTCGGTACTCCTAGCGGTTCTTACACTGACATCTGACATTTCTGACAATGACATGTTAACTATAATATTCCATTGACCTAAGAAAAGTTTATTCCTATCTCAATGTAATATTCAAACAAAACAAACAAGCGTCAGTCAGGCTGCTAGTGACATATTTATATTACTTTACTCTTTGTAGTGTTGACGTAAAAAGATGTTGTAGGACTTGTATACTGTAGACGCTACAGAATATAATACTCTAAGTGGAAGCCATTTATCTAAGCTAGGCTTTGGTGATCGCGATCTTTAATGGAGAAAATACAGGTTCCAAAAAAAAAACCGAGTTAATGTGAGACTAAAAATACTAGATAATTTTCTAAACCAATCTCTGGCTAATATTGAAAATCGAATTCATTGATAGTTTTCAAAGTCGACATATTTGTGTCCGTTTTTTCTCTAAATATGAATCCAGTCCATCGCTTGGAGTTATTGTTGCTTGCTAGGACTTATATTGTTTTTGCCTGGCGCTTTCGCCTTAACAAGAACGTCTATTGCTCTCTACTAGCCTACACAGTCTAGATCAATGCCACTTTTCACAATTCACATTTTGGTTTTGAATGTTTGTCTTAGTCCAGGGAAGGTTTAAACTTTAAACGGTCAGAAAATATGGAAAAAGGAGTAGGGTAGGAGTAGGGTAGGAGTAGTGTAGGAGTAGGGTAGGAGTAGTGTAGAAGTAGGGTAGGAGTAGTGTAGGAGTAGGGTAGGAGTAGTGTAGGAGTAGGGTAGGAGTAATGTAGGAGTAGGGTAGGGGGTAGGACACCACGCGAACGAAGTAGCGCCGAGCAGCTAGAAATAATTTATATGGCAAAACAACGTTTGCCGGGTCAGCTAGTTGTACACATACTACATAGATTAAAGTCTCAAAAGTCAAACATCGATTGATTTCGATCGATTTGAGATTTTATCCTCTACCGCAGGCTTTATATTTTCTATACTTACATCATTAATAATACTTTTGTGGGTTTTTATAAAGATGTCAAATAAAAAATGTCCTAAAATATAGTGTGACCGTGACGGAAGTAATGCTGCGACCAAAAGACTAGAGTCCAGTCTACCAACAGTCAAAGAAAAAATCCGTGTCGTCCGCTATGTTATTTGACTAACTTCATGTCGGTGTGCTCCCCAAAACAAATACGTGCGTCGTGAGAGCCATTGTTTATCGTACCTATAAACAAAATAAACGTGACCCACATTTTTTGTGCGTGTCCTATTAGATTCTATTTCGAATTCTTTTTAGATTTTTAACGTCGATTTGCACGAATAAACTTTCGTTCCGCCGCCGTCATGGAAGTCGAGCGTTTCGCTTCCGATTCTGAAAACGTGGCGGTAGAGGATAACGAAAAGCCGGTTGTGGACGAAGGCGCCGGAGACGCCGCCACCTCCCATTCGGAGCGTCTGCGTCGCAAGAATAAGAAGTATTGGCGCTCTAATAGCAAGGAGGGTCCGGCAAACGCGACGGCCTCGGCTGTGGCGCCGTTACCAAAATATCGAAGCTGGAAGAATAGTCGCAGACCGCGCAACGGCCATGGACGAGGGCTGCCAAAGAAAGGTAGGCGACACCACGCCTTGCATTGAACATTATTTCCATCCCAACTAATTCCGACCGGTTGTTTTGAAAGTTCTAGAAAATGCTTCCTACACCATGAACAGAGGTGCATTTGGGTATATTTTTTTACGTAATGTTTACTACACAGCGAGTCACGTAATGTACCTCTGTATATAGGGCGTCCGGGCTACGTTTCGAAGGTCACGCAAACGCAGAACCTTTTTGCGCAGTTAACTATTATTATTACCTACAAGTTTTGTTATTGAACCCCGGGCGCGTGGTGTGAGACGGAGAGACTGTTACGCAACGCCATAATATAAACAACTTTCGCATATCAAGGCTATTTTTGTAGCGTCGTCGCCGCCACGCGGTTAATTATAAACATATTAGGTGACGGGGTTATGGCAAGCAAGACAGACATAGTGGCGAGAGTACAACGTTATCAATAAATAGTCGTTTGTTGTTGTTTTTCTGTCAAATCATAATGCATCACACTTTTTTTTTTTTTTCGGACTAGGCAGAAGTTGATATAGGTAAATGCCAAGTTTTGCTTTTCATAGATTAAAACTTTATTATTATTTGTTATCTACCTGCTAACTAGGTTGATAGCTTAAAAAAAATATATCTAAATGATTTCAAGATCAAGATGATTATTTGAAGCCCTGAACAAGATAAACGAAAGTTTATTTTTGGCTTTACCTACATTAGTAAAATGTGCACAGTTAATAATTTAGTATCAAATCCAACATGTCTGTGATTTTGTCATATCTATACTAATATTTAAACATGTAAAATTTGAGTTTGAATGTAGAGTTAATATTTGAAACTACTGATCAGACATAGAAAATTCTTTACCAAAAAAAAATAACTATTACCCTACTATATTTAGTTTTTGGGTATAATAGCAGTCTTATTGATAACAATTTCTACCAACCTTTAGATGGACTCAAGAAACTTAATAAAGTAGGGTAGTCCACGATGTTGCTAATAATAAATAACATACTACATATTTCTATCTTGGATATATTATATATTTCCATGTTTACACACCGAAACCCCCCCTGCCTCGGATAGCACGTAAAGCCATTGGTCCCGGCTGTCATTTGTGGATCTTTGACAGTCTTTACGGGTTGCCAGAAGCCTGATAGTCTGACAACCAGTCTTACCAAGGGGTTTCATATTACCCAGAACTAGTAACTGGGTTGGGGAGGTTAGACAGGCAGTCACTCCATCTAAAATATTGTTACTCAGCTGCATTCTATTACACTGGAAGCCGACCACAAAATAGTTGGGAAAAGGCTGGGCAGATGATGAAGTAATTAGCATCGTCGGTATGCCTGACCCATGCCGTCGTCGTTTTTGTACATTTTATCTGTTATTTACTATCTACCTCAGAATATTTTGTTAACTATGTGTTATGTCTGTGTGAGCTTAATACTAACGTAATGATTATTACGTTAGTATTAAGATTACCTAAAAGTGTGTCAACATTTGCACCCTAATTGCGTTACACACTATTGATCCCAATCTGAATCATTTTGAAGGATATTGCTAATCCATTGCTTCATATGTTCGAAAAATGTGTCTGCTCAAAAACATAAATTAAGGCAATGAATGTTATTGAACTGTCAAAATTAAACCGACCGGCAACTGATAGTGTATTACGCGATAACATCCGGACAGACCTATTGAAGTTTTTGTGATGTATCCGTTTATATTTTGTCATGTTCATTAATTTATAAACTGTAAAAAATAAAGTGATAGCATGGTTAGGAGATTCGATGCGACGGCGTAGGTTGGCGGAACAACTAATTACATGCGCACGAAGTCGCGAGCTGAAGCTGGTTTATCAAAATCAAAATTCATTTACTCAAATTAGGCTGAGAATCAGCACTTTTTGAACGTCAAAATTACAAAAGACAGTCCCCCAAAAACGCCCGCCCTTCACCACTTCCTTGCTATCGCTGGGAAGAAGTGGCGCAACCAACTCCCCAGCAGCACAGCTGTCTGTTCATATCTGATAAAGATTGCTTTCAGAATTCCTGGGTTTAAGTGGTCATAACAAAACTAGATAAAACTATTTATCTTATCCATTTGAGATTATACCTAATCCTTGAGGTCTTTAGGTAAAACTCAAGGTATTCTTCAATACAATTGAATATTTGAGTATGTTGTTACGGGTAGTCAGAATCCCGAAAATCTGACAACCAGTCTTACCAGATAGGAAACACCAACCTCATCTAGTTTTAAAATATGATTGACGTGTAAAAGTATTTGTACAAACCTACTTATAAAATAAAATCATTTTATCATTTACCACGGGGTATCGTATTACACAGTAATTGGGTTGTGGAGGTCAGTTAAGCAGTCGCTGCATGTAAAATACTGGTATTCAGCTGCATCCGGTTAGACTGGAAGCCGACCCCAACATAGTTGAGACAAGGCAGGCAGATGACGTGTGATTAGTGTATGCCATACCAATCTATACTATAATACTAATATGAAAGCTAAAGAGTATTTAATTGAAAGGAACGAAATATCTGGAACTAACAGTCGGACAGACAGCTGTGCTGCTGGGGAGTTTGTTGCGCCACTTCTTCCCAGCGAAAGCACTAGGAAGTGAAAAACTTTGCATTTTATAACCGAATTCTTGAGGATTTAACATCACTTTAAGGAGCCGAGCGAATAGAAAAACAAAACAGATACAACTCTAATCGAAAACGAAGTAATACCGCGGGCAGGCTATGCATTTGCAGTTTATGCAGACGCGGTAAGTCGGGAGTCGTTTTTGTGTATCTTACGAGTTCCACGCGAACGAAATCGTCTACCCAACAAGTTACATAATCATCATTACAGCCGAAAGACGTCCACTGCCGGACATAGGCCTCCCCAAAGCCAAGCATCTCCACTTCCGACCGGCACCCTAATTGCGTAACATACAATCAATCTCAATCTGAATCATTTTGAAGGATATTGATAATCCATTGCTTCATATGTTCAAAAAATGTGTCATGTGTCTGCTCAACAACGTAAATAACGCAATGAATGTTGTTGAACTGTCAAAATGAAACCGATTCCGATTGATCGGGTGTTACGTAATTAGGGTGCGGTTCTGTGCTTCTCGCATGCAACGGGTTCCTGCGGCCTTCACAAGGTCGTCGGTCCACCTTGTGGGGGCCCAAAAAAAGGAGTTCAAAAATAAATAAGAAAATAATAAAGTTAATCATTAGATTTACAATGGCGCCGATTCCCTTGTTCACAAACTAAACTAAATTTAAGTTTTGTGCATCCTTTTCTTTCTATTTCATTTAAAAAAGGACAGAAGATAATATTAGGAGTCCTGTCAAATTAAGATACTCCATAGACAAATTAGACGTGATTAAAAACATGGCTACTAAAAATACGTCAATTTACGTCAGGCGCTGACTAATTTGACAGGACTAAACAAATATCTTCTGTCCTTTTCGTACTGAAATAGAAAGAAAAAGATGCACTGAACTTAAATTTAGTTTAGTTTGTGAACAAGGGAATCGGCGCCAGTGACTGGTAAACATCACGCTAAGCGATACTGCTCTAATTTATAAAATTCGCTAGTCAGATTATTGAGTAAACAATAAAACGTCTTACACTGCGTTTCCATGGCAACGCTTTTTTTAAAACGGCAGGGTCACGTGATTCGCGCTATCTTTCACCGCGTGCACAACCGCTCGGTCTTCCGTCGTATCTCGCTGGCACATGTCACATTGAAGCGATGCAGTACACAGTTATACATTTTAAAAAATGCCTGGTGATTAGACTGGATGCTACTCCAGGGTCGCGGGCTGATCGTAAGAGTTACCGTGGCCCCTGGCTCAGGCAACTGAAAGAACACGGGTGGGTTTAAAGCGCAGGCCACACCGCCAGCTGGCGGGCGGGCGGGCGAGCCGAGCGAGGCATCTTTTCACCTCTTTTCATACTTGGGTTCACACCGCGAACTACAGAGATAAGCTACCGAAGTATGAAAAAAGGTGAGACGATGCTCGCTCAGCTGCTCCGCCTGCCCGCCTGCCCGCCAGCTGGCGGTGTGGCCCGCGCTTTAGTCGGTAAAAGTCTGACATGGCCTTCCGCTCCGCTCAGAGCGGGAGAAGTTACTTGATGAATTCCACCCAAAAAAAAGAGGGTTGCGCTAAGGTAGCCCGCGAAATTCAAATATTCTTACGTTTTTGGTAATTTCCAGGTCAGTGTCAGATACTCAGATTGTATATTGTACAAAATATGATTCGCGAGCGTAACAAGTAGGTATGTATTTACGTAATTATAATCATTAACCCTCTAAGTTCATATAATCATATCCGACTATCCTATCCTATTAAAATTATAAACGCGAAAGTTTATGAGGATGGATGGATGGATGTTTGTTACTATTTCACGCAAAAACTACTGAACGGATTTTTATTTTAGATATACTGATAATAACACATAGGATACTTTTTATCCCAATATCCCCACGGGATCGACACTTATGCGGGTGAAACCGCGGGACGGTGGTAGTTGATTCATATTTCTTGAAATAGTCATTCAATAGGTTTATAATATGAACTTTGTATTGATGATTACAATTCTGTAAATTCATATTTTTGCTAAACTCGCGAATCATATTTTAATCACCTGCAACTTGCACGTAAGAAAAATTGAATTTCGTTGTTTTCTGGCGCTTCCTTAATCTACGAGTCAACCTAAAACCATTAGTATTCTCCTAGGTGGCGCTGGCGGCAAGGGCGTGTGGGGCGCGCCGGGCTCGGAGCTGCTGGAGGAATACGTGGAAGACGCCAATGACCCCAACTACGATTCGGAGGCGATCAGCAACGGTGATGTTGAGTTCAAACAGATCATTGTTGAGGCTGAGCCGGAGGAGATTGTCGTGAGTGGCTTTTACTGTTATTCTAGGCCTAATAACAACTCAGGCTATCGCAGTCCACTGCTGGACATCGCCTTTCCCAGACTGCGCCACAACACCCTGTCCCCCGTCTTCCGCATTCAACCTACCCCTTCTATAGGTCGTCCATCCATCGAGCTGGGGGGAGTCCCACACTACGCTTGCCGAACCGCGGTCTCCCTTCAGGGGGTTCTACTCCGTTGAATGTTCGGCCGTTTCCTGCTACGAAGTTACTATTTGGTTCAGTCGGTTCCGATCCTACACTCCTACACTGTTCGAATATTGACTATGGTCCCGACCCAACTGAGCCGATCCGAACTTTTTTCGCTTTCAATAATATTCGGTTCGGCCATGTGTCGGTCCGATCCGAACATTCGCACTTTGCACTTCGGAGTAGACCCCCAGCGGCAGTCGTCTGCTCCAGCGGCCATCGGTCTTTCGAAAGACATGGCCAGCCCACTGCCACTTCAGTTTGCTTACTCTGCAAGCTATGCCGGTAACTCCGGTTCTTTTGCGGATAATTTAATTCCTGATTTTATCCTTCAAAGAGACTCCGAGCATAGCTCGCGCCATAGCGCGCTGAGTGACCTTGAACCCGTTTCGGCACCGTATGTCATGACGGGCAGGACGCACTGGTTGAAGACCTTAGTTTTCAAACACTGCGGGATAGGCGACGAGAAGACTTGACGAAGCTTTCGAAATGCCCAACCCAACTGGGTCCTTCTGTCGGCCTCTTTCTCAAAGTTGTGTCTACCGAGCTGGAAGACTTGTATGATGATGAATAATATCAGCCTCTTGAGAAAGAGGAACAAATTAAATATCTAGATTGGACGACACGGTTGATACAGTGGCTGAGCGATCGACTACTGCGCTGCGTGTCGCGGGATTTCCCGCACGGAACGAATATTTGTACTGCCTACAGGTAGTTGTTCCGGGTCTGGCTGTTTAAGAGCGTTGACAACGTACGGCATTTCATACAAATTTTCAAGTCCTTGTTCTCCGAAAGGAATGAACCGATTTTAATGAAACTTCATAAGCATAAGCAGAATACATAGGTCTAAAATAAAAAGTTACTTAAGAACATTTTCGAATTGTTTGTTTAAAAAAAGATAATTGGGAATCTCTGTTTCTATGGAAAATTTAAAATCTGTCGAATTTACATGTAATACTATTTTTCGAAAATGTTCTCAATTAACTTTTTAGACCTATATATCCTGCTTATGCGTAGGAAGTTTCATTAAAATCTGTTCATGCATTTCGAAAAACAAGGACTTGAAAGTTTGTATGAATTGCCGTACGTTGTCAACCCTCTTAATTGTGTATGTGAGTTTTAATGTTTGTAAACGCACTCATGATACAGCAGTAATTCCTGGTGTGAGGCAATGTTTTATAAAAAAAAAAAAAAAATGACTTAGCACACGAAGTTGTTGACATGTGGAATGTGAGCTCGGCTGTCAATGTGCCGATTGTCGTACCGGCCAATGGCCTGATGGCTGAAAGCCTCGATCAACATCTATCGAGGCTCTCGTTAGGCGGTTGGATCAAAGGCCTGATTCAAAAGGCAGTAGGTACTCCTCGATACGGCTCGCATTGTGAGGAGGTTCCTGTCTCTGGAGCCCTAACCACCGGTAGGTTTGACCCTGCTCCCGACGCCGGCAGAACACCATTTTTGAAGTGAAAACTTCTTTAGCGGCGTTGTGCACTTTTGTTGTGATGGGTAAAAAATGTTAAACTCGCGTCAGGACAAGTGACCTGATCGAAAATTCGTAAGACGGAGCTCGCGTCAGGACACGTGACCTGATCGAGAATTCGTAAGACGGAGAGAGAGTAGACCGCATTCCAAAATATCAAAAATGCACAACGTTAATATTCAAGTTTTCACTTCTGCCGCACTCTCGGAGTGCAACCCGTTTTTGTGTATATTTTTAATAAAATAAGGAACTAATTAAATAAACGAAATATGTATAATACCATACCAGCCATACGCTACGCTATGGGAGCAGTCACGGTGGCCCACAGGTAACGACCACGACTAGTCACCTAGTCACCCAGTCAGGCGTGTAAATCAATTATGTCATCACCACTGCTCTCAATACGGTGAAGGAAAACACCGCGAGGAAACCGGCATGTCTTCGAACCTAAAAATTCGAAAACATGTGACATCTACCAACCCGCACTGGGCCCGCGTGAGATGCGTACTCCCTCTCGCAGAGGAGGCCTGTGTCCCAGCAGTGGGAACCTAACAGGCTGATTATGTTATGCATTGGTAGTCTTACCAAGGGGTATCGTGTGCGGCGGGATCGTCCGCAAGGGTTACCGCTGCCCTGGAACAGAAAGGGCTAAGGAAGGAACACAGGTGGGTTTTAGTCAGTAACAGTCTGACACTCCCTTCCGCTCCACCCAGAGCGGGAGGGGTCATTTGATGATTTCCCATCCAAAAAAAAAAACAGGTGTATCGTGTTACTCAGTAACTGGGTTGTGGAGGCCATATAGGCCGTTGTAAAACCGTAAGAAACGGGCCCCAATTGCCATGGAAGTGTTTCAAAAACCTCGATATTACTAAAAATACAACTTTATCTGTAACTAAATTAACAATAACAAATAATTTTATCACCTATATAAGAATATGATTAGGCAACACAAGCTGTATTGGGCTCAATCGTGCGGTTTTTAAAGTTTAAAATCGCGTGAATTCGAGGCGTGAAATGGACATTCTTGTTGTTTTCGCTTATTTCTGACAATCGACCTTGAGATAATGTATAATGTGTTTACAAGAAACGTACTGACTGACCGTTGAGACAATATAAAGTCTATATACGCTATTCGGTTGTTGTGGCTAAGTTAATAACAGCCTTACGGGTCGATTTATCAGGTTAAGCTACGCTTGCCGCGGTTGCTTCGTGGATGGGTGACCAACTGACCATATTCCCATACCAAGAGCGCTTAGAAGAATTGATAACACAAATGCCGCGAATTTTTTTTTTTTTAATAATAATAAAAAATTGCCACGAGGTTAATCAATGAATTTATTCAGGAGTGGCTGGAGGGGCTTGTGGCTAAGTAATAACAGTCGCACGGATCGACCTGTCAGGTTAAGCTACGCTTGCCGCGGTTGCTTCGTGGATGGGTGACCATACTACTTTTTTATTGAAATTACAGTTGTACTATATCGTATTAAAATTTGGTGTGTTCAGTTTAAGATCACGCCATGTGTTTTTCATTAATTGAATGCCACGCCATGTGTTTTTGAAATTGACCGCTTTCTTTGTAGAATATTTTGAAATTTTATGAGTGTAGAATTTTACTACGAAAGTATGAACTAGTAGAAATATTGTATTAAATCCTATCCAGATGATATTCGAAATACTGGCGGAGTCCCGTCATCTTGAACTTCATTTTAAATGGCCACCATAGTGCAGAATCACGAGCACTATATAATCCATGATGAACCATTTATCACCGCACTGATAAAGACGCGCAAGCGGTGCTCAGGCGCGGGCGCACTCCGGAGCCGCCGAGATAGGATTTATAAAACACCACGCGGGACGGGCTTAGTTGCAAAACGTCTCTTTCGCGAAATGTCTCTTTTTCATAATGTCGCTTAATTTGCAGAATGAATTTTTCTCAAAATGTCGCGTTTACCCAGGTTTAAAAGAAAAGTTGTTTTTTTCTTCGATACTCCTCTATTAGCCGCCATCTCGACAGTCACCCCATTTCTAACCATATCATCATTCACACAGTCCATCCATTGTTTCTTTGGTCTTCCCCTACTCTAATAGCCATCGACATTCATACTCAAAACTTTCCTCACGACATTTTGCCGTTTTGCGTGGATGTGACGCATGTCAACCATTTCTTATTGTTTTATTTTCTTTATTTGTTCTTATGTTATTTTGTGCGTCATGTTTACCGCAAATAAACGTATTTTCTTTCTTTTTCTTTCTTTCATTTTCCTCATTCCTCCGTAACACATGCCCATACCATGACAACCGGTTTCCACACAACTTTTCAGTTACCGGTGCGACTTTCAGACTTCCTCATATATACTCAGTTCTTATTCTATCCATTCGTGTAACACCAAACATCCCTCTCAGCATTCTCATCTCAGCTGCATGCACCTTTTGTGGCTCAACATTCCTATCTTAGTAAAATTGAAAATTGACGCACCATAAATATTGGTCACCCTTCTTCTAACTTGCATTATAGGTTTTAACTTCTGTAGGTCGTGAAGTTCAAATATTAGGACTTTTCATACTGTACATTTTCTTCGAAATCGTATCAGTGGTTAGCAAAAACAATGGGACCTCTACGAAGCTCCGTTTAAGGGAACTGCGTGTCCGCGCAGTTCTCCATGTGTCAACCGCGCGGCCATAACATTTAAGTTCTGTAAGTCGGGAACTCCAAACATTAGGACTTTATTCATACTGTCTACATTTTCTTCGAAATCGTATCAGTGGTTAGCAAAAACAATGGTACCTCTACGAAGCTCCGTTTAAGAGCCGCGCAGTTCTCCACGTTTCGACCGCGCGACCATGGTTAATCCTTTAAAACTTTCTGAATATTGGATCTACGAATTTGCGACTTTCATTGTTAGTATTTTACAAATTCCTTCGTAATGTTGACGTAGTCTTTTTTCTTCTACGACACTGTGGCCGAGCAGTCGAAACAGACACTATATAATTTTCTATGAGTCTTCTACTGTACCCCTGAAAGTCTCAAACGCCCACGAGGCGGCTTTATCGACCACGTTGAGAACCTACGTAATAGATGGTCACCCATCCACGAACTGACCGCCTCGAAGACACAAAGCAAAGCCGTCCATCAACCCATAATCAGCCTATAATGTTCCCACTGCTGGGACACAGGCACCCTGTGGGCCGTGGGCCCAGTGCGGGTTGGTAGATGTCACATGTCTTCGAATTTTTTGTTCTAGGACATGCCGGTTTCCTCACGATGTTTTCCTTCTACGTTTTGAGAGCCTACATGCCATTAATAAACTTCTCACGTAAATTCTTGGCTAACTTTGGCATGCTGTCATTTGCATTTTCTTAAGTTTTTTGCAGGTTAGTGTCAGGACAGGGTGGCAGGGTAGTGTTGTATGTTGATTTAAATATTCCTCAGAGAGACTCCAAGTATGAATTTAGATATAATTATCCTACTTCCTATATTATAAACGCGAAAATTGGGATGGATGGATGGATGTTTGTTATTCTTTCACGCAAAAACTACTGAACAGATTTGGATGAAATTTGGCACACAGATAATTTATAACCAGGATTAACACATATGCTACGTTTTATCCTGATATTCCCATGGGATCGTAACTTACGCAGGTGAAACCGTGGGGCGCAGCTAGTATGATTATAATTCTGTAAAGTCATATTTGTTACGGTCGCGAATCATATTTTGATCAACATAGAACCTGACACGGACCTGAAATTTGCAAAAAACTAAAGAAAATTTGATATTCGCGGGTTAAACTGACGCTCTAGTGGATTCTCAATGTTCAGCTCATCACCGAGAGCTGAAAGAGAGTTGAAAATTCAGTGCGTGATAAATTCCCGCCGCGATATCCGTCCGTGGTGGGCTATACCCTGTCCATTAGGCTAACCGTTTTTTGACAGCTGTCTTAGAACGTACATATTCCAGATTACGTAAAAGTTAACTTGAAAATGCGTAATAAAATAAGTATAATTAAATAAACTGCCTTAATATCTTATTTATGGCTTCTTACAGACATTATAATACCGTACGTGTCTCAATCAATGTACAGACGCCAGCACATCAAGCTACTACAATCTGTCAAATTTCTTTAATAGATTTTCAACTTTATCCCTAAAGTATTAAGGTTCAAGGTTGATTGGAAAAAATTGACAGTTACGGGTAGCTTGACCTGCTGGCGTCTGTACTGTGTGTTGCTGCAATCACTAGTTTCATCTGTCAAAAAACGGTTTACCTAATGGACAGCGTATAGTAGAGATTTACAGCGCATTGCGTGGTTTTTTTTCCGATTTAAAATGGCTGGTATTTGCATAAAGTTGCACCATCTGCGGCATGCATAACATGAACATGCCTTGACAAGTATCGTCAGTTGGCAAGCGACCCAACACGTATGACCTTATCGTGGTGTCAACAACCTCTGTGGCTCTCTATACATAAATATATTCCCCTTTATTCATAAACGTTGCTTAAAGTTAAGCAGTGATTAGAGACTGTTTAACCATACATTTTTGACGTTTAAACGTTACTTAACTTTAGTCATCGTTTATGAATAAACCCCAATATGCTACAACTACAATGTTTACTTATACTAGCAGCGCCTCGCGGTTTTACCCGCATAAGTCTCGATCCCGTGGGAATGTCGGGATAAAAATATCCTACGTGTTAATCCTGGTTATAAACTATCTGTGTGCCAAATTTCATCAAAATCCGTTTAGTAGTTTTTCCGTGAAAGAGTAACAAACATCCATTCATCCTCACAAACTTTCGCGTTTATAATAATACTAGCAGCGCCCGCGGTTTTACCCGCGTAAGTCTCGATCCCGTGGGATTATCGGAATAAAAAGTATCCTATGTGTTAATACTGGTTATAAACTATCTGTATGCCAAATTTCATCCAATTCCGTTCAGTAGTTTTTGCGTGAAAGAGTAACAAACATCCATCCATCCTCACAAACTTTCGCGTTTATAATATTAGTAGGATAACTCTTTTTATTTTTATTTAAATCTAGCTGTTGCCCGCGACTTCGTATGCGATCCAGGATGAAAAGTAGCCTATGTCCTTCACCAGATCATAATCTACCAATGTGCCAAATTTCATCCAAATCCGTTCAGCCATTTTAGTGTGAAAGCGTAGCAAACAAACATAATATAAAAATCAAATCTTTTCTCTTTATAATATTAGTTTAAATGTAGACATATACAGGGTTATTTTTCAAAGATCAGCCAAATTCAAGAGTGTACAGACCATCCAACTGAACAACTTTCTCTACGGGACCAATATCGTAATCGCGAAAAATTTATCAACTGCCCCATAGAAACCTTCAATACCTACTCGACCTAAACGTATGGGACGGCTGAATTTTTATTCGCGATTACGGTGTTGGTCACATGGAGAAAATTGTTCAGTCTGATGGTCTGTACCACACCCTTCGATTTGGCTGGACTTTGAAAATTAACCCTGTATGTAGACTAACCGATCCGTCAGACTTGGACAGTGGCGTGGCAGTTCCAGATATTAGCGCTGACCCAACAGACGTTCTGTTGGGTCAGCGCTAATATCTGGAACTGCCAGTCGTATTAATAAAGTATTTTTGCAGTTGCTTGCCCAATTAGTATTCCTTTATTCCATTTAAATACTTATAAATTACATTTTTAAATATTTTTATAAAGAAAACAATTTAAAAATATAAAAAATAGTAGCCCACCGGCATCGGGAACAGAGTCCAAGCTACCGGCGGTCAGGGTTCAAAATATTTTTAATAATTTTGTACGGAACCCTCGGTGCGCAAGTCCGACTCGCACTTGGCCGGTTTTCTTTTACCTTTTCACGCCTAAACCACTGAACCGATCATCCTGAAATTTTGTATATACGTTGTCAGGTGTACAGACACGGACATAGGGTACCTTTCATTGCGAAAAAACGTGTTGTTCCCGAGGAAAACAACAATAACGTTATGTTATTAGGTATGATAATAGATGGCGCCACGTGTCTTTAGAAATTATGATTGAATAAAGTGCAATGGTCAAAAAACAAGCAGAGTACAACCCGATTTGATTTTCAAATTCTAAATTAACGCGAGCGAGGCCGCGTGCAAAACCCAGTATTAGGTATAACGATAAAAACTATAATATATCTCGTAGCGAAAACCGTGTTAACTATCATTAAAGATAAGCGTGTGGAATATTGTAGTGTTATCATTATTTACTTAGTGTTTTTTTTTAAACGTTTAATCACACGAAACACTAGGAATTCCCCCCGGGTCCGAGCCCCACGAGTCGATTGATCAGGCTAAGATACTCTTGCCGCGGTGTGTCCGTGGATGGGTGACCATTTTCCCTTGCCAAGAACCCTCCGTACCTCGGAAAGCACGTTAAGCCGTTGGTCCCGGCTGTCATTCGTGGAGATTTTGGCGTCGAAGTACTCATCCGGAAACGTGACCAGAAGACTGGCAGAATTGCCACGTTGAATGGCAGCATTGCCACGTTGAATGGCAGCATTGCCACGTTGAATGGCAATGCTAATTCTTTGGCCAAAGAACGACCCAGCCCTCTGGTCACATGAAGGGTCGAACGGCCGGCGAGAAATTTTTTAAAAATGAGACGCTCGCTCGGGCCCTATGACCTGAGCGTTTCGACCCCAAACGGCTCAAATCTGTAGTTACCCATAAGGTTACAGTTTACAGTATTAGCGCCGCTTGAGAGTCTCAACAACCGCAGTAGCGCAAAAAAAAAAAATTACATAAATAAACATTTCATTCAGCGGTTTAGGCTGTCCGTTGTCTCCTAAACCGCTTTAGTTTTAATTTATTTTGTTACCTAAATTACGAATCTTTTGATGTGACGCACTGCGGGATACCACCCCTATTTGGTTAATATACCAGATATACGCACTAAGCGCTTCTCATCATCTTTTCTGCTGCGCACAGCAAAGGAGTGGAATTGTCTGCCTGCATCTGCATTCCCGAGTTCATACAACCCTAATCTCTTCAGGGCGAGAGTGAATAGGCTTCTTCTGGGCAAGCTCGTTCCACCGTAGATCTCATCCCTGCCTCTGGGCTGGATTGAGGTCAAGAGTGAGCCCATTGTCAATATTTTTTTTTTTTTAAATCTGACTTCGTTTCCGTACGTCCTTTACGGGTAACCACTGAAAATCAGCGCTGTGCTGTGGGTCCACATAGCACAGCATCATGCTGATTGGAAGCCTTGTCAGTCATGACGTGCAGCCGTCGAATATTTCCGCTTTGTGCTCGTGATTATAGACCTATGTATTTTGTTTTTCCTTATTGAGGGGCTTGTGGCTAAGTAATAACAGCCGCACGGGTCGATCGATCAGGTTAAGCTACGCTTGCCGCGGTTGGTCCGTGGATGGGTGACCATCTTTACATACCAAGAGAAGAAAGCACGTTAACGATCTTTGACAGTCGTTACGGGTCGTCAGAAGCCCGAAAACTGACAACCAGTCTTAACAAGAGGTATCGTATTACCTAGTAACTGGGTTGTGGAGGTCGGATAGGCAGTCGCTCCATGTAAAATACTGGTATTCAGCTTCATCCGATTAGACTGTAAGCCGACCCCAACATAGTTGGGAAAGGCTTGACAGATGATGATTTTTCCTTATTATTAGAATTAATTATCTTTTTGTACGCACGTGTTTCTGTGGCAAATAAACCTCTTTTTCTTTCTTTCTTATCAGTGAATGAACGAATGAATTGAACATTTTTATTAAAGAGATATTCTCTTGTCTACAGCGCAAGGCTGAGCCAGTTATCCTGGAGTATTTTGAGCATGGAGACACGAACGCGGCCGCCGAAGACTTCTTGGAGTTCATCACGGCGAAAAGGAGCCATTTGGTGAGACATTTTATTAAGATAACAACACTGTGCCCTAATCGTAATGGATTAGGGAAACCGCACTCGTAATAGACATAATCACATCGGCGCTTAGGAGAATTGATAACAGAAATGCCACGAAGTTAATAGGGTAGATTAATGGGTAAAAAAATAATTATTATATTTAGTCCGTCAGTTAGATTATCGAAAAATAATGGACACGTATTTTTTCTTTTGTCAATCAAACAACTAATGACAAAGATAAAGCGCTTCAAAATTTGGGATTGGGGGCGTCGTGACGTCACGCCATGCTAAAAAGTGTAGCAAGGCGTGACGTCACGCGGAACTTTAACGGGCGATATCTTCATCATTTTTTATATAATTGACAAAAGAAAAAATACGGGTCCAATATTTTTTGATAATCCTAACTGACTGACTAATTAGATTTTTTTTAGGAATCTAGCCTATTTATGAATGTATTTGGGAGTAGCTGGAGGGGCTTGTGGCTAAGTAATAACAGCCGCACGGGTCGATCGATCAGGTTAAGCTACGGTTGCCGCGGTTGGTCCGTGGATGGGTTACCATCTTGATATACAAAGATCCCTCCGTCCATCGGAAAGCACGTTCAAGCCGTTGATCCCGGCTGTTATTCGTGGATCTTTGACAGTTGTTACGGATCTTCAGAAGCCCGAAAGTCTGAAAACCAGTCTTACCAAGGAGTATCGTATTACCCGGTAACTGTGTTGTGGTGGTCAGATAGGCAGTCGCTCGGGCCCATCCCGGTTCTATGTTCTATGTTACGGGTTTGGTTTCCGCACGGGTTTGGTTATTCCAACCAGCCCACCTCCCTCCAGAAGCTTATTAAGTCTCCTGGTCTGTTGAGAACATCTGTGTAAGATCTGGGTGTCCCGAGGGTTTCCGACCTAATCTGGGTGACGCCTGTGTACTCAAAGAGCACATGCGCGACGGTTTCATCAGCCTCCATGCAAGCTCTGCACAGGGGGCTGTCCGTTATGCCTATCGTGTGGAAGTGTTTGTTTAGTGAGCAGTGTCCCGTGATGGTCCCCGCCACCAGACGCACGCCTTTCCTGTCCAGGCGTAGTAATCTTTTGGTTAGCTTGCCATCTAATGATGGCATGGCTTCCTTGGACTGCCTGCAGCCCGGTGATGAGGACCACCAGTTCTCTGCTTGTGTGTGGGTGTGCTTCTATAGCCACGTGCGTAGTTGATTGAAGGGGTTTCCTCACGATGTTTTCCTTCACCGTTTTGAGAGCAGTGGTGATGAAATAATTTACACAAAGTAATGTGCATGTCGGGGTTCGAAGACACAACACATGAGTCGCGGTCTTCACCACTAGGCCATCACTGCTACATTTCACACACACTCACAAACTTTCGCCTTTATAATATTAGTGTGATGTTTTTCAACAGTTATGCGAGACGATTGTGGAAATAGCTCTGGACCACAAACCGTCTCACTGCGAAATGGCCTCAGTACTCATATCCGATCTCTATGGAAGACTGTTCTCCGCTAAGGATATTGGATTCGGTGAGTTTGTAACCTTACTATACCCACAAAAAAACCACGCAATGCGCTGTAAATCTCTACTATACGCTGTCCATTAGGTAAACCGTTTTTTGACAGATGGAACTAGTGATTGCAGCAACACACAATACATTGATTGATACACGTACGGTATTATAATGTCTGTAAGAAGCCATAAATAAGATAATTTAGTAAGATAAGGCAGTTGATATATTTATTTTATTCAGCATTTTAATGTTAACTTTTACGTAATCTGGAATATGTACGTTCTAAGACAGCTGTCAAAAAACGGTTTACCTAATGGACAGGGTATAACAAGGGCTAATTATAATATACCGCCTGGACAACAAGAGGGTATAAAAGGTGAACGGAGTCGAAGTCTACCATCACTAGTACCAGCGCTGCGACATTTATTTTTTAAATGTCGCAGCATCGTGCTGAGATAGGAGCCTTTTGGCCTCGTATAGGACTTTCTGTTTCATTTTTCCTTTTGTTACTTTTTATATATTTTTTTTTATTTTTATCTGAAAAAAAAACTCCTCCTGTCTGTGGCAGACTTCAGCAGACTCAATAATGGCCCCCCAAAAACTGTCGCTAGCACATTGTGACGTAGCGACAAGGGCAACATGTCCTGAGGTGCTTATGAGGAGTGGAGAGGTGTTCGACGGCTATCAGGAATCCCGGAGCCCGGAAGACGGTCCCACGTCCCTGTAGGTTCCGCTGGACACGGGGAAGCTTCCAGACCTGCACCCCAATTGCGTAACACACAATCAATCGGAATCTGAATCATTTTGAAGCAAATCGCTAATCCATTGCTTCATAAGTTCGAAAAATTTGTCTGATCAACACGTAAATAACGCAATGAATGTTTTTGAACTGTCAAAATGAAACCGATTCCGATTAATCGTGTGTTACGCAATTAGGGTGCTGGCACTGGACACTCCAGACGCGACGGTGTTGTCGGACTCGGCGACATAGCGCGCTATGTCGCCGACGATTGTCTCTAGATACTCTAACAACACCGTACCATTCCAGCGTTGGACCGCCTGCTGGACAAGCTCCCAGACCTGGTGCTGGACACTCCAGACGCGGTGGTGTTACTGTCCAACTTCATTGCGCGCTGTGTCGCCGACGATTGTCTTCCGCCGCGCTTCGTGCAGACCGCTGCAAAGAAGACCGATGTCAATTCGCATGCGAAGTGAGTTTATTTATCTATTTATGTACGCGAGCACATCAAGCTGCTACAATCTGTCTAATTTTTTTTTAATAGATTTTCAACTTTATCGCTAACTCATTAAGAGCGTTGACAACGTACGGCATTTCATACAAACTTTCAAGTCCTTGTTTTTCGAAATGCATGAAGCGATTTTAATGAAACCTCCTACGCATAAGCAGGATATATAGATCTAAAAAGTTAATTGAGAACATTTTTGAAAAATAGTGTTACAGCAAAATTAGACCGATTTTAAATTTTCCATAGTTCTATCTATAATATGTATGTATTTACAAAAAAAAAAAATTGTATATAAGTAGTTTATCAGCCATCTTGTTACCATAACACAAGCATTAGGTTGCTTAGCTTGGGACAAATGGTGCTGTGTGAAATGTCCAGGGATATTATTATTATTATAGAAACAGAGATTTCCAATTATCTTTTTTTAAATAAGACATTTCGAAAATTTTCTTAACTAACTTTTTAGACGTATGTATTCTGCTTATGCGTAGGAAGTTTCATTAAAATCGGTTCATGCATTTCGAAAAACAAGGACTTGAAACGCGGGCCCAGTGCGGGTTGGTAGACGTCACATGTCTTGGATTTTTTTGTTTTAGGACATCCTCACGCGGTTTTCCTTCACTGTTTTGAGAGCAGTGGTGATGAAATTATTTACACAAAGTAAAGCGTCTGGCTGTCTTCAAACCCACGACCAAATGACTCGGTGTCAACGAAAGCAACATATGCTTGTCTCTTTTCCGCTTCCGATAATCACGATATGCCGTCCTACTTCCACGTGTCATTTATAGTATTATTTTTTTATTTTTTTTGGATGGGAAATCATCAAATGACCTGAGTGTCAGACTCATACTGACTAAAACCCACCCGTGTTCCTTCCTTAGGCCTTTCTGTTCCAGGGCAGCGGTAACCTTTCGGACGATCCCGCCGCCCTCATTTATAGTATGACATTACTACATATTTTATTATTCTCAGCCTAGTTTGATTAAATGACTTTTGATTTTGTATTCTAAAATAATAATGATTTGGTTCCAGACAAGCCATCCACAGGGCGGAGACGTTGCTCTCCTTGAAACAAGGAATGGTGCGGCTTGACAACATCTGGGGGGTTGGAGGTGGCATCAGGTAAATAAAACAACGGGTGTAGAAGCAAAGAGTCGTTTTTTCTTCCGTAATAATAATAATAATATCCCTGGACATTTCACACAGCACCATTTGTCCCAAGCTAAGCAACCTAATGCTTGTGTTATGGTAACAAGATGGCTGATAAACTACTTATATACAATTTTTTTTTGTAAATACATACATATTATAGATAGAAAAACACCCAGATTCGGAACAAATACATGTAGGTCATACAAATATTTGTTCCGTGCGGGAATCGAACCCGCGACACGCAGCGCATCAGTCAATCGCTTAACCACTGCGCCAACCGTAATCAGCCTATAATGTTTCCACTGCTGGGACAGCCCACTCCATCTCGAAGAGAGGCTCTTCGAGATGGAGTGGGCTGTAATCTCCACGCGGGCCTAGTGCGGGTTTGTAAATGTCACATGTCTTCGAATTGTTGGTTCTTGGACATGCCGGTTTGCTCACGAAGTTTTCCTTCACCGTTTTGTGTTTAGTTGCCCTTTTTTGTCGTAGTTGGGATTTAGCTTTTTTTTTTAAGTAAAATAACGGCTATAAAAATACACTTAACGAAGCCGAGAGTCACTTATATTAGTTTAGTCCTGTCAAATTTAGATACTCCATAGACAAGTTTAGACGTGATTATATACATGGCTGCTGAAAATACGTCAATTTACGTCAGACGCTGACTAATTTGACAGGACTAAACTAATATTTATCTTCTGTCCTTTTCTTAATGAAATAGAAAGAAAAAGATGCACTGAACTTAAAAGTTTAGTTTGTGAACAAGGGAATCGGCGCCAATGTTACTTAGTTTGATGTAATTAATGCGTGGTTGACGGCTATGTGATGGATTTTTTTACACCTTGTATTTTTATTTATCAAAAATAACGTTTCCAGGCCTGTGAGTTCCCTCATTCGCCAGATACAACTGCTAATCAAGGAGTACCTGACTTCGGGTGACCTCGCGGAAGCCATGCGCTGCGTCCGAGACCTCGAAGTACCTCACTTTCATCACGAGGTCGTCTATGAGGTAATTACCGACTCCTGAAACATTTATTTAATTACAAGCTTCCGCCCGCGACTTTGTCCGCTTTAAAGGGTTTTTTTTTATTAAAAATCATCAAATCACTTCTCCCGCTCTACGCGGAGCGGGAGGGCGTGTCAGACTTTTACTGATTAAAACCCACCCGTGTTCCTTCAGTTGCCTGTGCCAGGGGCCACGGTATCTCTTTCGAACAACCCGCGGTCCTGGCAGGCATCGGCCCTAGTGGAGCCCGTCAGTTCGTGCTGACATCTCTGTGAGGTGCGCGTGGAACACAACGCGGTGTGGCCCCGCGCCTGGTCCTTCCCGGACGGCGAGCTGCCCATTGCTCGCCGCCCGCAAGCCCGCGCCTACGGTGGCCGGGAGTCGGCTGGTGACTCCCGAGGTCCAGGGCGTCTCCTGCGGCGACTAGGGGCGTGAGGGGAAGGAGATGACGGCTTCCCATGCACTCTCGCTCCGTACCATGACCTGGACCAGAGCCGGACGCGAGAGATCGCCGCCGCCGATCGATCCGTGGCAAGCCTACTGTCGCACCAATTTGTTTTTTGAAGTGATAACTTCTCATGGGAAGGCGCCAGTCTGTCTGGCTTCCCTTTCTCTCACGCATACGGCAGCGGTAGGCAGGCTCTTCCTCTCTCACTCTAACCCACAGCGGTAGGCAGGCTCTTCCTCTCTCATTCTAACTCACAGCGCTAGTCGTATTTCGGACAGACGCTTCCCCCTCTCTCTACTCAGTGTTTTAGCGGCGTTGTGCACTTTTGTTGTGATTGGTAAAAAATGTTAAACTCGCGTCAGGACACGTGACCTGATCGAAAATTCGTAAGACGGAGGGAGAGTAGACCGCATTCCAAAATATCAAAAATGCACAACGTTAATATTCAAGTTTTCACTTCTGCTGGCACTCCCGGAGTGCAACCCGTTTTTTTTTTTAAATGGCGGCCACGCATGTAACCTATATAAATCGATAGCTGACATTAATGCAAACGGAAAATATCATCATCAGCCTATGATGATGATATTAGCTCTGTCAGAATCCCAGCGCTGCGGTATAATTTTTTTTTTTTAAATATCGCATCATTATGCCGAGATAGGAGCCTTTTGGGCATCGCACAGCTCTTTTTGTTGTGGTTTATCTATCTTTATGGTTGTTTCTTAATGGATGGGGAGGGTTTCGTGGCTAAATAATAACAGCCGCACAGGTTGATCGATCAGGTTAAGCTACGCTTGCCGCGGTTGGTCTGTGGATGGGTCCGACAACCAGTCTTATCAAGGGGTATCGTGTTACCCAGTAACTGGGTTGTGGAGGTTAGATAGGCAGTCGCTCCATGTAAAATACTGGTACTCAGCTGCATCCCGTTAGACTGGAAGCCGACCCCAACATAGTTGGGAAAAGGCTAGGCAGATGATGGTTGTTTTTAATGTGACTTTTAGTTTGAAATGGTCCTTTTTTACTGTTTGTAATTCCTGTGCGCGTTCCAAATAAAATAATTAATAATAAAAAATAATAATAGTTAAAATAATAATCGCATATTTTTTTATTATACTAACATGAATATGGATCTCTGGTGTCTGAATTAAATAAATAATATTATAAAATATTTTTCTGTATTTCTTTACAGACAGTTCTACTTGCTGTCGAGACAATAAACTCAAGCGTTGAAGAGCAACTGTGTGGCTTCCTCGCAGAGCTCCGGCGATGTGTCATCGTCACCCCCGACCAGATGGACAGGGTATGTTCACGAAACGCGAAAGCCGGGTAGCCCGCGAAAGGACATCCTTAAATGAATGTTTATAAGTAGGTTTGTACAAACACTTTTACACGTCAATCATATTTTAAAACTAGATGAGGTCGGCGTTTCCTATCTGACTAGTCTGAGAAGAAAGGCCGAAACAAACTCAGAGGTCACAGTCTCTTTTAAAGTCCAGACATAATCTTGGTCAGATCATATGAAGACCATGTAGATCGATGTCTGAGATGGTCTTTTGAGGAAAGAACCACACAAATTGATCGGAACTGTCCATCAGTCAGTGAACACATTTGTCAGAAATCATGCAGCTCAACTCAAAACTTAAGGAGCTCAACGATTCGACGAACAATACCGAAGAAAGGATGGGTAGGCCACATAAATTACTCAAACTGCCAGACCACGACAAAAACTAACAGAACAGAGAACGATAAAAAATAAAATGACCCACATAGTATTCACATAAATAAAATGAATGTGGAAAAGAATGTCGCTTAGGAAACGCCCACCTCACCTAGTTTTGTTTTAAAATATGGTTGGCGTGTAAAAAAGAGTTTGTACAAAACTACTTACAAAATAAAATCATTATTTTATCATTTACCTACTAGCATAGTTATTTAGTCTTTTTTTAAATGACACTGGGTACAGCACCCTAATTGCGTACCACACAATCAATCTCAATCTAAATCATTTTGAAGGATATTGCTAATCCATTGCTTCATATGTTCAAAAAATGTTTCATGTGTGTCTGCTCAACAACGTAAATAACGCAATGAATGTTGTTGAACTGTCAAAATGAAACCGATTCCGATTGATCGTGTGTTACGCAATTAGGTTGCTGATAGTCTGAAAATAAAATATTTTTATGCTTGTTCTTGTCTGCCAGGGTTTCCTCCGAGTTCTTGAAGACATGAGCGACATAGTGCTTGACGTGCCGCTCGCCTATATTATGCTGGATCGCTTCATGGAGCGCTGCCAGCACAAGTTCCGTCTCGGAGACGCCGTTCTTAAACGGATGCCTACCAGGTCAGTCCATCATCTGCCTACCCTTTCCTCATAAGAATCGTCAATGAAAATCTCATGTACAGACGCCAGCACATCAAGCTGCTACAATCTGTCAAATTTCTTTAATAGATTATGAACTTTATCGCTAAAGCATTAAGGTTCAAGGTTGATTGGGAAAATTTGACAGTTTCGGGTAGCTTGACCTGCTGGCTCTCGCTCGTCGTCGTAAAAAAGTACAGAAGATAAATATTAGTTTACTCCTATCAAATTAAGATACTCCATAGACAAGTTTAGACGTGATTAAAAACATGGCTACTAAAAATGTCAGGCGCTGACTAATTTGACAGGACTAAACTAATATTTATCTTCTGTCCTTTTCCTAGTGAAGTAAAAAGAACTGAACTTAAATTTAGTTTAGTTTGTGAACAAGGAATCGGCACCAATGAATAGTCCGCCCTTGTACCTTTTTTGTGCGGAAAGTTTAAATAAATCACTGTAAATAACGTACTTTTCTCCTCAGGGGCCGGAAAAGGTTTGTCTCTGAGGGCGATGGAGGTATCATCAAGGACCACGCACTGAAACTGCGCGAGTAAACACTCACACGTACGTGTCGACGGAGCCCTGGAGCCCTAACGAAGACCTAGCCGTAAAGGATTAAGTATTAGAAACAATTGTTCGCCATCAAAATTCAGTCGAAAGACGTTCATTACTGGAGATACCCCTTCCCCGTATTGTGTAATATAGCGGTCATTGACACCACCTACATTTTCAAGCATTATTTAACTGAAAAACTGAAATAAAGTCCATTAGACCCAGCGCCCACTGGCGGCATGGCACGGCAATGGAATTTTGAAAATATAACTTAAAGAGTATGACAATAAAATTGAAATTTCATCGGCAGCAATGATGCCGCCAATGTTCCTTTGGCATGCCGCGACGTCCTGTGACATCATCATTGAAATTTCAATTTTATTGTCATACATATAAGTTATATTTCTATTCGCCGCATAAAAATCCCTTGCCGTGCCGTGCCGACAGGGGCCGCGCCCTTAATGTCCTAGAATCAATGTGTACCGGGTTGTTCAACATGTTCTAATGACGAAAAACCGTACAGAGGGCGTAGTGCGAGTTTTTTACCTACTCGATCGCGTGAACGTAAACGTATTAGAGTAGCGCCATCTAGTGGAAACTCGATAGCACTGCTGTCATTCCATACAAATCTGAGTTTACGTTAACGCCATCGAGTAGGTAGAAAAACTCGCACTATGCCCTCAGTTTGTTGTATGGGTTCATAAAGAAAGATTAGGGACAGGGCAGTGACCGCTGTTGCTATGCTAAACGCGACGACTATATTACTAAATTCTTTTAAATAAAGTCAAATTATATGAATTAGCAAGACTTCACAGGCTGGGTATCGTTATGTCATCATAAACTTTAATTGTTTTAATTAAAAATTGTATACGCATTAATTTTCTCAAAATTGAATTCTCAGAACAATAATGTACAGGTTGGTGCAGTAAGACAATAAATGAAAATGTTGGCAATACTAGTACAGTCACAAGCTTAAGTATATATAATTATATACACTTGGCTTTATTCAAAAGCGATCTACTCCTTTATTTTCGAATGAAATTTTATGTTGCTACGAACGTAGTATTTACGAACCCATAGGTTTTTGCAATGTGTCGTATTTCATTCGTTGTTTTCGTTATTTCACGCAAAAATCGCTATTGAAAGTTATAGGAGTTTTGTCAAACCATCGACGAATACCTAACCTATGAATTCAGTACATGATCCGAGATCCACCAGCGTTGATCGGTGGCATACCTACATGTCCGCCATTTTGTTTTTCAAAATGGCGGCAACGCTTGTAACCTTTATAAATCGATAGCTGACATCAATGCAAACAGAAAACGTTATAAGACTAAAGTAATCTCAGAAACATGACATTTTACGAGATTTGCCCCGTAATGTTACGTTTCCGGGTTTACGTTCGTAGTTGGGTAGTTGATCACGTGACATCCACATCTAGCTCACATCTTGTTGCATAGATGCTTGAAAAAATCAAAATGGCGGACAAGTAGGTATACCAGACTCCATATAAAAGTCTTCAATACCCATTTTTGGTCGGTTTATAAAAAAAAATATGCTGTTTCATACAAACGCCAGCACATTAAGCTACTATAATCTATCAAATTTCTTTAATGCATTTTCAACTTTATCCCCTAAATCATAAGGTTCAAAGTTGATTGGGGTAATTTGACAGTTTCGGGTAGTTTGATGTGCGCCCGTCTGTACATTTTGATCGTGTTGTTGGAATGACACTTTTTTAATAACCGTGTTTACGAAGTTTATTAATTTATTATCAATTTTGAGAAAATTAATTATTACATAATACAATACAGACGCCAAAACATCAAGCGTACTATTGTTGATCTAAGACCGTCACGTTCGGGTCAGTGACGCTGAATCGGGTATACTCGGCTCCAGTCTGTCGGTGTCGCGGGATCGTGTATACTCGGCGCTGAATCGGGTATACTCGGCGGCAGTCGTAACTTTTCACTTCTATCGTGTAGTCATATGCACAGACCCTGTTCAACAGTCACATCTTCGTATCTAAGAGCTCCGTGGTCACGGCGTGTATACAAAAGGCGTTTAAACTTAATCGCCCTTCGTGTCGTGTTTAAACTTTAGAAATATTAGATTTATATAAGCTTTTTAAGACATTTTTTTGAATAAAAAAAAAATGTTGTTGTTTCGAGTCAAATGTCATCGATATGAACGCTTTACAAATGTATGCTTTTTCTTTATTTTTTATTTTGTGTGTTATTTTATTTTTTAATACTAAGGGGTCAGTTCAGTTGTTCGGGTGTCGGCACAACCGGGCAAAATTGAAAATAATTACGTTCGGGGTAAAAACCGCTCGGTTTTGCTCGAATTTTACTGAGCAAACCGGCATTCTCATTATGTAACACTTTCAATCACATTCCGAGTTTCGCGAATCCTTTGCTTCATAAGTTTGAAAGAATCATCTGCTCAGCAACGTAAATAACGCAAGTTACGTTCATTGCGTTATTTACGTTGTTGAGATGTCAAATGTAACCCATTCTGATCAATTTTCATTTTATCTGTGTTACGCTATTACCCCACAGGACATGATTATGTGAGGGTAGACGTAGGTCGGCACGAGCCGAAGAAAAACCAAGTATGTGTAAGGTCTGGCCAAATTCTTGTTGCCAATCGATGTTATTTCTTCTTAAACGAATATCAACTATATGCTAGTGTAAATTAAATTGTTTTTAGAATGACTACTATTGAAATTTTCATTAAAATGACGTTGTAGCGCAAATTGAACTTTATGTGTACGAATTAAGGTTGAAATTAGTTAAATCGCGAACAGAGTATAGTAATTGCTTCGGATTAGCTTTGTTTAAATTATTAATCACAATAAATTTGTACGAGAATAGAATAGACGGCGACCCCCAAACTAGGCATTTTTTTATTTTTTTTTATTGACAATGGGCTCACTCTTGACCTCAATCCAGCCCAGAGGCAGGGATGAGATCTACGGTGGAACGAGCTTGCCCAGAAGAAGCCTATTCACTCACATTTAGGCATTTGCCTGTATCTTGGGAGTCACATAGTGTGTTACATAGTTTTTCTTGAAAGACAGGAAATCAGTTAAAATAAAATAAAAAACTCGGCAAAATAAAATCAAAAGTGTGAGATCAATTAAATAACAAAATAATAAGTATTAATATCGAAACTAACAAAATATAAATCAACAAAAATCTAATCAATTATATAAATCAATTTTACAAAATGCATTGTAGAGTGTCCTGGCCCGAGTTGTGGGTCGTAGGTTCTAACCCAGACAGGCGCTTTGTGTAAATTATTTCAACACCACCGCTCTCAAAACGGTGAAGGAAAACATCGTGAGGAAACCGGCATGTCTTAGAACAAAATATTCGAAGACATGTGACATCAACCAACCCGCACTGGGCCCGCGTGGTGGATCACGGCCCACACCCTCTCACAGAGAGGAGGCCTGTGTCCCAGCAGTGGGAACATTACAGGCAGATTATGTATTCTAAAGTGTAAGCGAGTGTATGTGTTCTTCAACAAATACTGTCGGGTCGAAAATGCTGACCCGAACAACTGTGTTAACCCTTCACATTACTACTGTAACTATTGATTCGACTAAGTTGTGTATTTCATTCATAAGTTCCCTATAAGTATTGACTTTGAGTGCAGTAGTAACTCACAAACACCCGGCAGGCTATCGTATCGAAAATGACACATTTCTATAACCTGATTTAAGGCTGATTTTTCAATCAACTGATAACTTAATTCGAGGAATAATTTTGAAATTTTGACAGTTATTTCATACAAAAACGTCAGATTTATTCCTCGAATAAAAGTTGTCTGGCGTTGGAAAAATCTGCCTTAAATTTAAACTTACAAAATTTTTGGGGTCTTGGACTCGTGAACAGCGTTTAGAGAAAGAAAGAAAGAAAGAAAATACATTTTTTTAGAGGACTCCCATGGTAACATTGGTTGAGGTTCGATACGGTTCGGAAGCGTATCGGGTGGTTGTGAATGGCTATGCAGGTTCACACTGACGACCGTGCCTATACGGCGCAACGACCGTAGATTCTCACAGCAAAAAAAAAAACGTACGTGTGTGTACATGACACGGTTTTTTTACGATACGGCGTGTAAACCACGCCGTAGAGAACTCTTGTGACACCACTGATAACCGGGACCGTGCCTACACACGGCGAAACAGCCGTAGATTTCCACGATAAACTGGTGTTCTCCACGGTAAGGAAAACATGTGTGTGCGCCTTACTGCACCTTTATGTTGTAGCAGTAAAGGCGGTTTTCGTAGCTCAAGTGTGACTAAAGGGGTTTGAAAATCCTTGGCATACCTATTGTTGCGGTAATTTGAAAATGGCGGCCCGACTAGACCTGTATAAATTGATAGCTGACAGAAAACATGATAAGACCAATCCCCTTAAAGTGTCACGTTTCCGAGATGTTAACGTTCAAAGTTGATCACGTGACTCAATCATCAACGTTGAACGTTAATATCTGCTTGCATTGTTGTCAGCTATCGATTTAAACAGGCCTCATGCGTGGCCGCCATTTTCAAAATGGCGCCACAGTTGGTATGCCAGGCTCCGAATAAATCTTCAAACCCTTTTTTTAATAAAAAGAATACTATTCTTGTTAGAAGTTATAATTGTTTGATAACCGCAGTAAAGCGTTCATATTCATTAGGATAAAAAGTTGATGAAATAAATAAATTCATACCACGCCTCATAACGGACGTTGATATTTTTAATACGCGACGTATTCACGTCATAGCATAAGTTTTTAATTTACAATTTTTTTTATTTTTTGTTTTTTTAATAATCCTCCTTGTACAGTTTTGTATAGAAATAATCATTATCATCGTCTGCTTTTCCTGGGGGACTCGTGGCTAAATAACAGCCGCACGAGTTGGGCGAGTGTTAAGCTATGCTTGCCGTGGTTGATTCGTAGATGGGTTACCATCCATTAGACATCGAGATCCCTCCGTGCTCTTCCTGTCATTCGTTTATCTTTGACAGTCGTTACGGGTAGTCAGATGCCCGAAAGTCTGACAGCCAGTCTTAAAAAAGGGTATCGTGTTACCCAGTAACTGGGTTGTGGAGGTCAGATTGGCGGTCGCTCCATGTGAACCCCTGCCTATGCCTTCGGGAAATAGAACCGTGATGCTCTCATGGTATTTCTATACAGAATTGTAGGAAAAGAGTGCGAAATGACTGTGTTAGATTTAGTCGTACTTCATTCGATATTTTTTCTCTTTTTGTAAACTTAGTTATTAATATTATTATAAAATAGTACAAGATGTTTTTGTGTGTTCAAAATTTTAAGTTTTTGGTGGTCTGTTTAAGTTGCTATGCTATATAACTACTTCCGTTTTATTCGATTTTAAACCGTAATTCGAAGCTGTAAGAGTCATGTTCTTATCGACGACCACCAATACTTATTTTTTTTTTAATTGAAAGTGAATTATGTAATAATGATTCCAATATAAGAGGCATTTATTTTGAGCCAGTGAGCGTCAGACATTGCTTTTTATTTTAAAACTAGCTGACCTGACAGACATCTTGTCAAAATGTCTGTATGGCCTCTTGAGTTCATAAAAAAAATGCCATATATAAAAGCATTTTCAGTATTTCCCGAGCCGTCTTTCCATTAAATCCTAATAAAGCGGACTATTACGAACATTTTGAAACAAAAAATTGCCAATTCGGTCCAGCCGGTCTCGAGTGATGCGCGCACCAATGAACAGCATTTAATTTTTATAGATATTTCTGAGAACTGAATGAACATGTTCATCGCGTGTACTCTGTGCTGAATCGCGTATACTCTGCGCTGATTCGCGTAGGTATACTCGGCGCTGATTCGCGTATACAATATACCATGACATGGGATACTTTTTATCCCGGTAGTACATTCCCGATGGACACGCGTTCGAAGCCGCGAGCATGAGCTAGTATTTTAAATAAAACAATGTTCGACGCTACAGTACGGCAATCATCGGAAGTTTTTTTTTTTATTTGTTAATATTTTGTATGTCTGTGCGATTGGCGGAGGTGACTATATTTTTGTATTCTGTCAAAATCGGAACGTTTTAACTAACCAATGATATTATATGTAGAAAGAGTTTGATAGGTTACTTAGCAACGGTCTTCAAAAACGGCACACTAAGCCGGGCACGGAATTCCCTCGGTGATTTTTTTTCACGTACTGGATTTTCAACGCTTTGCCTAGCGCCGAGAGTTGAAAATCCAACAGAGTGGTTTTTTTTTGACGCGCTGGGAAGCGCTCTATTGGATTCTCAACGCTCGGCTCGACACCGAAAGTTGAAAATCCAGTGCGCGATATTTTTACGTCCATGCTAACGTCGGCACATAAACAATTTAATACTGTAACGTCATACTATAGATGACACGTGGAAGTGGGACGGCATGTTGTGATTATCGCGAGCGGAAAAGAGACAAGCATATGTTGCTTTCGTTGACACCGAGTCACTGGTCGTGGGTTTGAACCCAGACAGGCGCTTTACATTGTGTATATTATTTCATCACCACTGCTCTCAAAACGGTGAAGGAAAACATCGAGAGGAAACCGGCATGTCCTCGAACCAAATATTCGAAGACATGTGACATATACCAACCCGCACTGGGTGCCCGTGGTGGATTACTGCCCACTCCCTCTCAACGAGAGGAGGCCTGTGTCCCAGCTGTGGGGACATTATAGGCTGATTATGATCAGTGGCGTGCATTGTATAAAGGCATATAAGCAGTGCCTACCTCGAAAATTCACCATAAGCCTGTCAATTACATTTTAGTGTGTGTGCCCCATAATTAGGAAACCCACTACCACTACCTAACAAAAACAAAATCTTCATACAAACACGCGCGGCAGTAGGCAGTCGCCAGACGGCCTACTCGGCTCCCGTACTATTCGCACATTGTCATTGGTCTTTACTCGTTCAAGTTAATACGACGAAATTAAATTCCTGCCTACCTATTCTGAAAACCAATGCACGCCACTGATTATGATGATAACCTATGTACCTCTTTTTACCCATAATATTGTTGTATTTAACCATTTTAAGAAATTTACGATCCATATACCAGTTTTGTAACAAAACTGTCATACGTTTTTGGTTGCAATGTAATTTGAACCCTGTTTAGTATGACATTCAGTTTGTTGTTCCCTAACTTGAAAATTATGTCAAATCTCTTAATTTAAATGTAATTAACATGTTCGGCTTGTACACAATTTACAATGTTTTGAAACTAAAATTGCTAATCTAAAATCTCCCTAGCATTATATCCTGAGCATTTTAAACGATTCCATTTTGACAGGTATGTCAAAAATTAAATGACAAAATTATTATAAGATCCCATTTAGCCATTACAAATTTAAAGTGCATTTTAATATTAAAGTTTTTTTTTTATGAGCCCCTGGTTAATGGGCTGACTTTTGACTACTACGGAACCCAGCAGTACGTCCAGTTAAGAGGGATGCACAAGGCTATACAACCTCGTATTGATTTGAAAATTTTGGCGCTTAACGCCCGATGTTCGTCGCTAGGGTAAGTTTAGAAAGAAATTCTCAGTAGCCATGTTAGATTTTGGTCGCCAATGCAGTTAAGCATTAAAAAACAAATGAAATTAAGTCAAAAGACAGCCCAAAAAAAAAAAAGTGTACGAAATTTTTGTATCCCAGACTATGCAAGAGATTTTGAGCAAAATCTCCAGGTCGTAAGGTCGGTATTCAAAAAGTTTCGTGCCTTTTTTTTTTGTTTGCTCTAGTATAGATGATAAGTTGTATTTTTATTTGCGTAAGTTAGAGCCAGGATTGTTTCGGCAATCCTTTGTACATAAACGAGGCAAATATATAGAATGTTTCACTTTTTGCGTGTTTTAATTATGCGATCCCTTTCTGCCATCTCCCAGCACCGCCGTAAGCCGTGTACGTTACCCCAAAGGGGGTGCTCTTAGGCGGATCACACACTACAACGCATCACGCAACAGGGCGCGGGAAACGGAGGCCAATTCCCCGATTTTTATTGAATTTGTATGTAAAAAATGACGCGCGGGGGCGCGTTATCTGCGTCCCGTCGCGTGGCGCGTTGCAGTGTGTGATCCGCCTTAGCATGGATTGCTTAGTTTTATAGAGGTACTTGCTGCGTCTTGCTGTTTTACCCGTATATGTGGGAATATCGGGATAAAAAGTGTCCTATGTGTTAATCCAGGATGTCAGCTACTTCCATACAAAATTTCATCAAAATTGGTCCAGCCGTTTGAGCGTGAAGAACACACTCACAAACTTTCGCCTTTATAATATTAGTGTGATGAGGAACAATAATAATAATAATATCCCTGGACATTTCACACAGAACCATTTGTCCCAAGCTAAGCAACCTAATGCTTGTGTCATGGTAACAAGATAGCTGATAAACTACTTATATACATTTTTTTTTTTAAATATTAATAATATATTGTTAAAATATATTGTTGCGCGCCACGATTAATGCCTGATACATGGCAACATTAGTTACCACTAGCGCTATCTATTATCAAGCAGCAGAATTATTACCACAAGCACCATCTAGTATCGAGTAGTAGAACAAATAAATCCTTCTAGAAATTTCGATACTAGAACTATCGACAGAGGTCAGTCGGGGCCGGTATATACCCGAACATTCTAGATGTTTCTACAGTAGAAGGTACTAGAACAATCTGCTGGACTAAATAAGGCCGGGAATAACCGCGATGCGACACAGTGTGTTGGAAGCGATACATGCGAATACATCTGAAGCGATCTTCAAGTGCGACTTAAGTGTAATAATTGTGTTTATTTATTAGTGTGTTTGTGTTGTTAACTAAAGTGTCATTTTTGGTAATTTATATCGGCAGTTTTATTGTCACGAACCTGAAGCTCGTAACAATTGGTGTCAGAAGCGAGGGATAAAATTATGCCGATTTTACCTAAGGACGACGACACGGAGGGTATCCGTACCCGGAGTCAACGCCAACAGGAGACGGACCAGAGGCGTTTTGGTGGAGCTATGCCGCAGAGGTCGGAGGGCCAGCTACCAACCACGGAGGCCGACCCATCCGCAGCAGCTTCAGCATCAGCAGCACCAGACTTTGCTGCTCTGATGATGATGCTGCAGGATCAGGCTCGCCGACAGGAGGAACAGGCTCGTCGGTTGGAAGAACAGCTCCAGCGGGACAAGGAGGAACAGGCTCGCCGACAGGAGGAACAGGCTCGCCGACAGGAGGAACAGGCTCGTCGGTTGGAAGAACAGCTCCAACGGGACAAAGAGGAACAGGCTCGCCGACAGGAGGAACAGGCTCGCCGACAGGAGGAACAGGGTCGTCGGCTGGAAGAACAGCTCCAACGTGATAAGGAGGAACATGCGCGCCGCCAGGAAGAGCAGATGCTCCTTATGAAGGACCTTCACGCCACCTTCGGGAGAGACATGAAGGAGGTGAAGGATAGGGTTGCTCAACACGACAACCGCCTGTCGGAAGCTGAAATCCGGATCGACCAAGTGAATAATCGGGTTGACAACGTGATGGCTGACGTGAAGACAACCGTGATGGCTGACGTAAAGAAAACGCTGGATTACCTTAAACTTGGGGATGGAATCGCAGCTCCCGTAGCTACAACACCTTCGCTACGTGGATTCAAAGTGCCACCGTTCGACGGAACTTCTTCCTGGTCGGCCTACAAAATCCAGTTTGAGGCTGTCATGAAGGCGAACGGTTGGAACAAAAGTCAGGCCATGACTGCCCTCACCCTAGGCCTGCGCGACCAGGCCTTAACTGTTCTGGAAGCTCTGGGTAAGGAAGTGACTTACGAGCAGCTCCTTGAGGCATTGGAGGCTCGGTATGGCGACGCTCACCTGGAACACGTGTTTCGTGCGCAGCTCAAGGATCGCGTGCAACGCAGTAACGAAAACCTGCAGCAGTGGGCCCTTGAAGTGGAGAAGCTGGTGCGTAAAGCTTACCAGTCCGTACCTGCGCTTATCGTTGGGAACCTGGTGCAGGCATTCATCGACGGCATCCGTGACCTCGAAGTTAGAGCTGCTGTGAGGCTCGGGCACCATGGGGCGCTTAAGGACGCCTTGGTCCATGCACTGGAGGTGGAAGCCGTGCGGCAGGATCATCGTTCCCATCGCGTCAGGGAGGTTGCAGCGGCTACAGTTCGCGACCGCAATAAAGGATACAGCCCTATGTGCTACGGCTGTGGGGAAAAGGGCCACCTTCGATCCAGTTGCCCTAAGCGAACAGCAGAAAGAGAAGAGGGCCGATCTCCAGAGGGCCGTGCAGCTAACAGCACCGCCCAGCACCAGCAGCAGGCGTTGGTTACGGCTCGCCAGGAACAGCAAGCCCTTCTAGAACGTTTAGAAGAATTGAAGCGCGCGTTTGACATGCAACAGAACAAGTTGGCGCGAGTGCGACGCGAAGCGCATGCGCGGTCCGAACAGGACCGTATTTATGTCAACCAGCTGAAGGATGAGATTGCCGCCTTGAAGACTAGGCAAAGTAAAGAAGTCGTACCTGTGAGGATGCTCAAGACAGACCTCAGTGACGAGTGGAAGGAAAGCGTACAGCGTGCACAGAAGGAAGATTCGGACATCAAGCCGATTCTGGAGTGGATGAAGGCCAGAGCTCCTAAGCCCAGGTGGAGTGACGTCTCAGCGATGAGTTCGATCACAAAAAGCTATTGGGCCCAATGGGACAGCTTGGTGATTCAGGATGGAGTCCTGTGCCGTAAATGGGAAAATGCTCGGAAACAGCTGTCATTTGCAAATGGTTGTCCCTAAGGCTCAAGTACCGGATGTTCTACAGCTGTACCATAATGGTTGTTCAGGAGGTCATCTGGGAGTAAAACGGGCTCTACTGAAGATACGGGAACGGTTTTACTGGGTCCACTGTCGGGACGATGTCAAGGACTGGTGTCGCAAATGTACAAGTTGTGCAGCTGTAAAGGGACCTCAGACTCGTAATAGAGGTGCATTGAAATTGCACAATGTTGGTGCACCATGGGAGATGAAAACCCGATATGACCGCAAAATGAACAATAAAGGGTTCGACGAAGGTTCACTAGTGTGGTTGCACAATCCAGTCCGCAGCAAAGGGAAATCTCCTAAGCTTCAAGCTAGATGGGATGGACCGTACCGGATTGTGACAAAAATCAATGACGTAACCTACCGGATACAGAAAGGTGCAAGAGGCACTCCTAAGATCGTCCATGTGGATCGACTGGCGCGTTATTATGGAGCCGATAATGCTCGGGACGAGCATGTCTTAGGAGGGCGCAGTGTTGCGCGCCACGATTAATGCCTGATACATGGCAACATGGCAACATAGTTACCACTAGCGCTATCTATTATCAAGCAGCAGAATTATTACCACAAGCGCCATCTAGTATCGAGTAGTAGAACAAATAAATCCTTCTAGAAATTTCGATACTAGAACTATCGACAGAGGTCAGTCGGGGCCGGTATATACCCGAACATTCTAGATGTTTCTACAGTAGAAGGTACTAGAACAATCTGCTGGGAATAACCGCGATGCGACACAGTGTGTTGGAAGAGATACATGCGAATACATCTAAAGCGATCTTCAAGTGCGACTTAAGTGTAATAATTGTGTTTATTTATTAATGTGTTTGTGTTGATTAATTAAAGTGTCATTTTTAGTCATTTATATCGGCAGTTTTATTGTCACGAACCCGAAGCTCGTAACAATATTATAGATAGAACAGGGTGTAAAGTTCACTCATCCTCCATAGAAAAGGGAGGATCCTCCGACCAGGCGGGTGTTGTGCCTGGTGGGCAACTGCCCAATGATTAATGTCGGGCAAAGTGAAATTCAATTAAAGATGACTTTGAATTGTTGATTGTTTTTTTTTTTCGTTCTTTAATTACTACTCTCTGGAACTAACAGTCGGATTTGAAAAATTCTTTTCCGTACGATAGCCCTGGGGGTCTACTCCGAAGTGCAAAGTGCGAATGTTCGGATCGGACCGACACATGGCCGAACCGAATATTATTGAGAAATGCGAAAAAAGTTCGGATCGGCTCAGTTGGGTCGGGACCATAGTAAATATTCGAAAGAGTGTAGGAGTGTAGGATCGAAACCGACCGAACCAAATAGTAACTTCGTAGCAGGAAACGGCCGAACATTCGGCCGATACTACTTCGGAGTAGACCCTCAGTTCTCGAGGAAGGTTAATAGGCTTCACAACACCCCTTAGGAGCCGAGCAGAAAGAAAAATAGAAAGAACGCCGAGCGGAACAAAGTAAGAAATAACAGCGGCATCAAGTTAAGCTATGTTGCCGCGGTTGGTCCGTGGATGGGTAACCATCTTTCTTTATTTGTCCCGGCATCCATTCGTGGATCTTTGACAGTCGTGTCGTTGTCAGAAGTCCGAAAGTCTGACACCCAGTCTTACCAAGGGGTCTTACTTATCACCCAATAACTAGGTTGTGGAGGTCAGATAGGCAGTCGCACCATGTAAAATACTGGTATTCAGCTGCATCCGGTTAGACTGGAAGTCGACGCCAACATAGTTGGGGAAAGGCAGGCAGATGATCACCGCGGGTTGAGGGGTGAGGGATTTTAAATAAAAATGTGTCTGCTAAAAGCTAGTAAAACAATATAAACGATTAACTTAAGTTTTTAATTCCGGTTTCTTGTGTTTATTAATACAATCTCGAAAATCATTTACTTCCGTTTGGCATTTTCTCCAATCCTTGGTTGTTGCTATGCACTCCTGAAAAAAAAAAACAAATTTTATAATGAAAGTATGTACATAATAATCGTAATCTGCCTGTAATGTTCCCACTGCTGGGACACAGGCCTCCTCTCTGTGAGAGGGAATGAACCGTAATCAACCACGCGGGCCCAGTGCAGGTTGGTAGATGTCACGTCATCGAATTTTACAAGCTTTTATTTAACTTGCGATGTATGTATGTTCAGGTGGACTCTTGCAACTCAATTTTGAAGCAGATATCTCCAACCGATTGAGCTGAAATTTTGCATGCATGTGTAAATCGGATGACAATGAAAAATTATTATAACATGGAGCTGATCTAATGATGGATGCGGAAGGTGGCCATAGGGACTCGGTAGTTAAACGACACAAGCCCATCGAGTTTGGACTCGTATGATTCGCCTTGACGAGTACTTTGGTGCTAGATGGTTACCATGCCCATGGTCTGATGATGGGGCTGGAAGATGACCATAGGAACTCGGTAATTAAACGACACAACCCTATCGAGTTTGGGCTCGTATGATTCGTCTTGACGAGTACTTTGGTGCTAGATGGTAACGAGGGTCTGATGATGGAGCTTTTTTTTTCTTTGTGTTCTAAATGTTCTTTAATGTTCCACGTTCCAAAATGTAACACGCTTTTATTTATTTCTTATCAGGTTTAAATTATATTTAACTGTTCAGTTCTTTTTATTAATAAGTAATAAAAGCTTGTTTTTAAAAAGTTTTTTTTTTTCTTTTAATTTTTTTGGTCCTAGACATGCCGGTTTCGTCACGATATTTTCCTTCACTACTACCTACTACTAAATTTATTCGATAGAGTTACATAAATGTTTTGTTAAGTTAACTTAGATCAAAACCATCCGTTTATTTTTCTAATATTAAGAATTCGTCGTAAAGAGTCTACATATTATTAAATAAACATAAAAAAAGACTTGTATTATTGTTTATTGTCGTAAGTAGGTAAATTAGATACCTGAACTTTATAATGTAACTCCAAGCAGCCTGTCTTCTTCAACATGCTCTCCACTGGATCGTCATCGGGATCCACTGGTTTTTCACGGGGCTTCACAGTCATTGTTCAATAAATTAATCAACACAGGACAATTATTTAATTATAAACAACTTAACTTAACCTCTAAAATTATCAGCTGAGCAGATAAGGTGACGTATTATGCTACTAAAACAAAAAGTCTTACCTAGTCATGGCAACTACTTGTATTATAGTGTATTTTAATTTAACCGGGTTATAGCAACGTTTCGTTTCTCATTTTTAGTTTTAGCTAAAAAAAAAACACAATTCACTAAAAAAAAGAAAAAAAATAAAAAGTTAAAAGAAAGAATTCTTTCTTTCTTTGAAGTGAAAGTTTTAAACTAAATTGAATTTTTTTATTTAGTTACTCTCAAACGTTGTGAAATAACCCCACCGCCGCCGTCTCTCTACGTTGACTTCGTGGTGGGGCTTGCGCGCTCCGAACTCTAGACCTGCGCCGGAAGAGTTTACTTTGCGGAAACAGGTCTAGGGTGAGGAGCCAGACCAAGAGAGATACAGAAACCCGCAGGGCAGCATGTGGCGAGCTGTTGTTCAGTAGCGACCCCACGGATCGTATCTCCCAGGAGTAGTCTTATTCCTCACATCTGGGTGGCCTTTATTGGCCGGCTGGAGTGAACACTGACGAGGAACAGTGCTCCCACCTCTTTCTTGCCTTTATTGGCCGGCCTGAGTGGAGATTTGGAAGAGCTAACGTGCTCGGAGGAAGGAAGTATTCCAGAAAAGGGCCATTCATTTATTACGTAAGACTATTTTCGCTAGTTTTAGACCCCCTCCCCCCCCCCCAGTATAAGAAAAAATAAGAATAGCCCGACCCCCTCCCCCTGTTTAATATTTATTACGTAAGAATCTAAAGGAAAACAGAATACACGTTTGGTTTGTTTTAATGTTTTTTTTTTCAAAGTAACAATTTTTAGAAATGTTTATTTGTACTTTCAAAGAAACTAATAATTTTTATTGTTTGGTAAACGAGTGTTGTTTTGTTTACGCAAACAAATGACGACTAGTCCACAAGCGGGGAGTTCCCGGGAGAAATAGAAATCGTTTACCTATTCGCATCCAAGCGAACCTCGGCACTCGCGCGGTTGCCCGCGCTTTTTCAAATTATAATTTTATCTTTGCGCATTTTTGTGATCTTACGTTAGAACTATCGAGACTCCCTTCCACCCCCTTGTAATAAAAAATAAGACATGGTCGACCCCCCTAAATCGTCTTACGTAATAAATGAATAGCCCCTAAGTGCTCGTAGGATGACCAGCTTCTGGGCTCTGGGATTGTTTTGAAAGCCGTGGAATACGTCCCCACTCCTCAAGCACCTGAGGACATGTTGCCCCCCCATGTCGCTACGACATCGACACTATGTACTAGCGACCGTTTCCGGGGGCCTATTATTGAGTGTGCAAGTCACCCCCTGCAATTTTTCAAAATGGCGGCAACGCATGAAACCTATATAAATCGATAGCTGACATCAATGCAAACAGAAAACATTATAGGACCAAATCCTGTAATGTGTCACGTTTTCGAGATATTAACGTTCAAAGTTGATCACGTGACATTCATATTTTTTTAATTAACTTTCTTACATCTTGTTGCGTAGATGTTTGATTACCTACTTTAAGCTTTCAGAGTGATTATTTCTAACAGCTTAGTTAGCTAGCGTAGTCAGCTATAGATTTATAAAGATTCTCCATGCGTGGCCATTTTGAAAAATATCAAAATGGCGGACCGATATTTTTTCAAGAGGGACAAAGTGGAAATTCCAAAAATAAAAGAAAACAAGCTTTAGCTTCAGGTGCGTAAAATAAAACGATGTAATAAATAACTTAACTTCTCATTTATTTAATTATAAAAATAAACAGTTAACTACTATGCTTATTTAATATTAGGCTAAGATCTTGCTTTTGTTACGAAGAGCTGTGTATGCGACTAGGATGGACAGTGCCGTAGCCAGCACTTCTGAGTTAACCCAGGGGCCGGAGTAACCTGCAAAATAGAAATAGGTGTTTAATAATAATAATAATTTATTTATCAGATCATACAATCCACTTTGTTAGTATACATTTAATAGTAAATTATTCACTAAGGGAATAATGCTGTGTCTTATGTCACAGGTGCTATATTGAATCAGGGATACAGGGCTCAAACTACTGTTAAGACTAGAATCCTGCGGAGTAATTGTGTAACACACTATCAATAGCAAGGGTTTAATTTTGACAGTTCAAAGAAAGAAAAATGCGTTTATTGGCATTACAGCAAAATGAATACACCTTAAAACTATAAAAACAGAAAACAAAGATTATAATGCCAAAAGGGCCTCAGCTCAGCATAATGTCAGATGACAACACAAGGTGTACCACCTGACGCTGAATTTTAGCAACATTCATTGCGTTGTTGAGCAAAATAATTTTTCGAACATATGAAGCAATGGATTAGCTATATCCTTCAAAGTGATTCAGATTATGATTAAGGGACTACTCACACTTATTCAGCTCTGTTCGGCTTTTGTCCATAGAAAACAACGATTTTGTATGGAATACGTACGCGGTCGTAAAGCTGAACGGATGCGTACACATTCCATACAAAATCGATGTTTTCTATGGACAAAAGCTGAGCTGAACAGAGCTATACAAACACTATAAGTGTGAGTAGGCCCTAATAGTGTTTGTATGACATAATTATGTATTCCGGGCTATACCTATAATAATAATTAGCTCCATTCAATATCGCGGGACTTCTTTCGTGAAACGGACTCTACGCGCCACAGTCACCGATCAGCTGTTACGATGACATGCCGCCATTACCGCCACAGATAATTTAGTAACACCGATTTTTTTTTTATTATTATAGCACGCCTAAAAACAAAATATGGACGGTGGCGGCAGTGGTAGATAGATTATACATTCTAGTAAAAAGAACTTACTGCCTGGATGATGTAACTGAATGGCGATCAATGGAGCGACGGCAGCGTTAGGGTCGGCGCGGCGGGCGCGGCGCAGAGAAGCCCAGCCTTCCTCGTCCAACACCAGGACTTCGTGCGTACCAGAGCGGGCCTTCGCTGGCTCCTCGGTCCAAGATACCTGAAGATAACAAAAGTAATGAATGAGAAATGTGCCGTCCAATTTTTGTTGTCCGTGGATGGGTGACCATCTTTACATACCAAGACCCCTCCGTGTCTCGGAAAGCATGTTAAGCCGTTGGTTGCGGCTGTCATTCATAGATCTAAGTCTCATTCACATATTTATAGCCTTTGACAAAGGCATCCTCCAGCCCCTTCCAATTCTCCCTGTTTCTTGCCTGTCTAGTCCATGTCTTTCCAGTCGTCCTCACCAAGTCATCCTGCCATCTTTACAGGGGTTTTCCGTGTTAAGTCTCATTTCTTAAGTTTTACTAAGCTGCCTGCCCATTGAAGGGTAGAAGGGTCATTTGTATGAAGTTAATGTGCATGTCGCAGCCAACTGGTTAAATTAGCCGTTGAGTCAACTGCCTGGCCTTTGGAAGTAGTGCTTGCCTCGCTCTCTCGGCTCGCACGCGGTTAATCACAGTTCTAACCTAACCCATTTGGTCAGGGTGCCCTGGCTTAATTACTGCAACCAATTCAGCTTTCACATGATTGGTTACAGTTCCAACCTAAACTAATTTATTGAATATCATTCAGGCCGTTTGTTGCTGACCGCCGTTTAGTTAAAAGGCTCTACTAGGCTGTGAAGGATACCAGTTGGCTGCGACATGAATATTGATATAAACAACAATGAGCCAATGTAAAATGAGTATGTGTTTCAGTGCCCCGTTGGGCTCGCCGAGTGTGGGTCCTGGTGATGTCGACCATTTTGCCAATTTATAAAGTGAATTGGAAAAGTAAGTGTGCACTGGGACAAGCGGACGTAGAGTGTCTGTGTTAGACAAACTTATTACTTTCAGTATGGCACTTTGCGGGACACTAAACGCCGCCAGACGTAATACAAATAAAACTTTTGTGTCTCATTCAGTTTCCCCTTCATTGAGCACTTACGGACACTTTTACTTACGATTTCGTAACTTTCTATACGAAATTAAGCGCCCCGAAGATAATACATAAATTCAAAAGGCATACGAAAAACTTGCCAGCGTCACCAGCACTGGTAACGGGACTTAGAAAGTGAAAAATACACCAAAAAGGTTATGCTTACCTGGTATCTATTATCGCCGACACGGGCAGCAGTCAGCGGCTTTCCTTCAACCTCGGCGTACAATGCGTAGTTTTCAGGCAAAGGGTTGTCGCATTTCAGCGTAAATTCAGTAATATACGCTATATGTGTCACTACTGTCGCGTCTAAGCTCGTGAAAGATGAAGCCTCAACTTGTGGGTTTGTGCAGCCCTGCGCAAATGCGACAGACGCTATGGCCAATAAACCGATCGCGTATTTTGTGACCATTTTGCTCAATTACTAACAAATTGTGACTTGTAATTGCTAATTTAATATTTTTAAATAAAGTTACAGCATTAATAGCACTCGTTCCGGCTCCACGTACTTCGTTTTTAATGTGGCGTTCGAAAAGTTCGTCGGATCGAATTTCATAATAGTGAAAGGAACCTCGATTTACATTAGATTAAAGTAAAGTTCGATTTAAAAAAATTAATTATGCAACCTTTTCAGAAATTTATAGAGAAATCTGGTTCTTATAAGTTGATTTAAGTTATTTGATATTTTATAGTTGTCAAATGTAAATGGCACAAAGTTAGATTTTATGCAACGTGAGTTCGAATTTTATCCGGATTTTTGTTCCGAACGCACTTTCCAAACGTCAGCGATGACGTGTGACGAAAATGCCAAGTTTATGTTTTTGGCCTTTCAGTTGCGTTCATAATTAAAACAATGAATGCGTTCGTTTACAAGAATCCTTTTTACAAATAGTTTCACGTTTATTATTTTATTTGGCGTTTGTATATTTATTTTGTGCTTGGTAAAAAGCATGTTTTGATAGCAATTGACGCTTATAGGTCAATTACACACGCAAAATAGGAAAGTTGATTAAATAGTCGTGACGAGTGCACCGCGCGTAAACACAACGCACCGTCGACCAGGGCCTGGTTAGCCTGCTCCTAACCGGGCGGCACCCGTCCCTTGAAGGACTTTATGAAAATAGAAGTGGCAATGAAAATGTTAATGGGTGCATCTCGACGGTTGAAAAGCAAAATTGACTAAGCGACATAGTGCCATAGTGCTATGCTAACTTCACAGGAGAACAGTTTAAAGTATAACTTTTCACTAAAAAAAATCCATATAAATTCTGATCCGGCACCCTAATTGCGTAACACACGATTAATCTGAATCGGTTTCATTTTGACAGTTCAACAACATTCATTGCGTTATTCACGTGTTGAGCAGACAAATTTTTCGAACTTATGAAGCAATTTGCTTTAAAATGATTCAGATTCCGATTGATTGTGTGTTACGCAATTGGGGTGCAGATCTCCTTAGCAAGTCGATAGCAATCTAAATGGATGCCCAGAATTCGGCCACTTGTTTGGCGCCATCATCAGCGTCCATCAGTTCCTGTAACGTGTAGCTGACAGGACACGCAGGACACGATATTAAGTGTCCCATCGTTTGTGGAACAGCACCACATCTACACTCCAAGGCGGACTCGTCTATGAATCTCCACCTTAACAGGTTTTCCTTGCTTCGGCCAACCTGGGTCCGGAGTCTATTTAAAGACTTCCAGGTTACCCAAGGCAACTCATGTCCAGGTGGGAGGTCTTCAGCGGGTGGGACGAAAGGTTTGGGTAAGGAAGCGCTGTCTCGCCAGAGCTTCAGTTTTTCTTGCGATCGTTCGCCAGTGAGACTGTTTCGACTTTTAAGCCTTTGTGGCACAAGGATTCACCACGATGGCAATCCAAACTTCCAAAGTCCTCTGATTCAGACGATAAAATAAGATTTACAAAATAGTAAGAGTTACGCCTGTAATCCTACAGGCGTAATTCTTACTATTTTATTATTTTTGTATTACAAGGATTTATATGAGTTTTTGTGTGAATTTAAACTTTATACTGAAAGCCTCTTCTCGGAATTTAAAACGTTCAAAATCTAGTCGCAGTCTCATCTCGGCGACAAACAAATGACAAAAACTTATCAAAAATGTAGGGAAATTAGAGGTATTTTTGACAGATAGAGACTGAGATCAGAATGTGAACGTCCTTTAAATTACGAGAATGTCAATTTTGCCTTTCCAGAGTCGTTATGCAGGTGAGGAAAATAAATTAAAGACATAATGATAATTTATCCGTAAAGGCCTATATTTATTGATTTATTTATATTTTGTTGACATAATCCATGTGTGCCCGTTCATTAATCCGAGAGCCGTTAGAACAGCCGCGCTGACTTCATACCAACCGCTTTACAAGTCCAAACTTCACAATATTCACATTTACAAACAATATATCTAATATCTCTTTGTGTTTATGGTGTCCTAGTACAGACGCCAGCACAGCAAGCTACTACAATCTGTCAAATTTCTTTAATAGATTTTCAACTTTATCCCTAAAACTTTAAGGTTCAAGGTTGATTGGGAAAATTTGACAGTTTCGGGCATCTTGACCTACTGGCGTCTGTACATTGGATCAAGAATCTTTAAAGCGACCGCTTGGAACAACAACAGCACTAGATGAAGGATTAGGAACGAAAACACATCAAGTGACCGCGATTGCATATAGCTTGATTATAAACCTTAACTGGCAAACATAAAGTCTATTATCGTTTGCATTACTTTGATTGAAAAATAAACGTATTCTTACAACAAGAACAAAAATATTTATGGAAAAATAAAACATAATTTCTAAGCATTATGGTTGAAAAACCTATGTTGCAAATTAAGACCACAATATTATCTGTGGTTTTGATTTTCCGGCCGATTTTGATGCGTTCATCGGAAATCTAGTACTGTTGTTGATCAAGGAGTTCTGTGACAAATTGACTGTTCGCTTGAGTCGCCGTCCATTCTCATGCTGTCCTCAGTTTGAAGGTATTTTGTGGCTTTTATACACTGACCTATATTATACAAGTACGCTGGACTAAATATACTATACGAAATGACAGTTGTTTTTTGTGCCGATTCAAAGCGCCCCGCTCGAGCGTCTCAGGAACTAAAATTGACACATTGTTGCAAATGGCCGTTGTTTTGTTTTGGTACGTCTCTGATGATTTAGGTCTAAATCGTGGAATAAGACTTTTTTGTGTATTTTGTGTTTACTACGAGATATTTAGAACATTTTTATCATGAGAGTATGCGTATCTTGTAAAAGTCGCTATCAAAAATATTAGTTCCACGGCCGCTCACGTTGCTGTCAGCGCCAAAATGGTGAAAATCAATTCTCTTCACTTTGTCATCGATAGTATGAAGTCCAGCGTACTTGTTTATTATAGGTCAATGCTTTTAGAGCAGTATCAGAGCCCGATCACTCCTACCACGACAACACGTACGTGGTCGGGCGATAGTTTGTGCAAGATGGCCGACGTTAGTTCCGATTTTGGCCACACGCCAAAAGAAAAGGGTAATTGAGCAGTTCTTGGCAATTGTGGTCAATATGACATGTCGGATACCTACCAATTGAGGGAAAACTACGTTAGCCCAGGTACGCGGGGCGCGTTTATCCCGCGGTAGTTTTTTGTCACGCACTGAATTTTCAACCCTCTCCTTAGCGCCGAGAGCTGAAAATCCAACAGTCTGTTTTTGACGCGCTGTGCTACGCTCTGTTGAATTCTCAACGCTCGGCTAAACACCGAGAGTTGAAATTCCAGTGCGCGACGAAATCCCGCTGTGAAATTTTTTATTTTTGACTTACAGAATTGCCTAGAATTGCGCAATTTAACAAATCCATTCTCAAAAAAATAATGTTGGTTCTCCATAAATAAATAATAAACATACTTTCAACATTGAATAGTGACAATACACCATAGAACCAAAACGAATTTAATGTAATTCTATAATAATACGATATTTATATCTCTGTATACACCGTGCCTTTTGTATTATCTTACTGTTTTCTTGATTGTGATTCTACTAGCTTTGGCCCGTGGCTTCGCCCGTGTGGATGTCGAATGAGCCATGTCATTTACCGTGACCAAAATGCGTTTATTCAGGCATAAACTGTGTGCCAAATTTCATCCAAATCCGTTAAACAATTTTTGCGTGACTGAGTAACAAACATAATTCAATATGGCGACATATTCGCCAAAAATGTAAAAAAATATGATTTTATGGAAAAATAACATGACAGGACATCTTGGGAATTGTTTAAATTTTTCGCATATTCAACGAATAACGAAAATATTACGAATATTTAAAGTTTTATTTGAATCAATGGTTTGATTCAAATAAAACTTTAAATATTCGTTCTTTACGAAATATCGTTCACTACCCCAACACTATTAGTTTTAGTATGGCAACATTATTTTTCTTTGAACAATCGAATTATAGAATCAATATAATCTGTCACTTTGTCTATTCTATCTGTCATTTAGACTATTCTTCTGTCAACAAAACCAGTTTCCATGCTGGAACCAAAACCGTTTTGTGTTGACAGACAAACAATTTTGACCCTGGTGTACGCTCTGTCTTATTTTGTGTAACAGAAATCGTCCTAAGCAAAAAGGTGTTTATTTATAAACATTGCTTAAAGTCAAGTAATGATTAGCAAAAGTGGAAGGAGCGAGGCCTTTGCCCTTGCAGTGGACAAGACAGGCTCATAATAATAATTTAAAATTGTGTGAAGGGCTTCTGTGAGTTGACTTCGGCCCCTAGTATGCCTTTCAAAGGTCCGGGTCCCCAGGGTCCCGAGATATGTCAAAGATAATAATGATTAGCAACTGTTAAACCGTAAATTTTTGACGTTTATAGTCTCTTTAACTTTATGCAACGTTTATAAATAGACCCCTAAAGGACTGAAATTGAGGCGACTCTCGCTTTTCATTTCTATTTTAGAACAATTGTTTTTATTTATATTTTATGTACAATAAAGTAATGTTAAAAGTCTGTATAATTTATACATCTGAGTTTGCGCACACACTTGTGCACAGCGCTACATAGGAGCGTGGCCAAAATCGGAACTAACGTCTTGTGACAGTGACAGCTTCTACAAATGTTCACCAACAACGCGTCAATGTCGTTCAGGTGTCAAAAGATCCTTGCTTGTCTAGTCTCCGTGGAGATTATCAGGAATTCACTCAAATTTTACTATACATATTTAGACGGTTGCCAGTCTTACCGTATGGTATCATGTTACCAAGAACTGGGTCGTGGAGGTCAGAAAGGCAGTCGCTCCATGTAAAATACCGGTATTCAGCTGCATACGGTTAGACTGGAAGCCGACCCCGACATAGTTGGGAAACGGTTAGGTAGAAGAATCATACACCTGTTTGCGCACACACTTGTGCACTATAACATCTCTTGCGTTGGCTAGTTTTTGAGATACACTCCTTTCACAGTCATTTCACCTCTGACAGCAGCAAGCCAACAGCGACCTTATCTCAATGAACATAAAGATCACTGTGATTTTGCCAGCCTTATCACAGGCAACAACCCAAACGGCCTTCGTTGAACATTATCAGTGTACTTTTGGCAGCGATGCATAATCAGAGGTGGAACGAGTGGGCAAGGAGTTCGCTCAGGGCCCGTACTGCGTAGTGTGCAGGCCCTCGTGCTGGGCGTGCGCTCGAGGCCCGCAGGTCAGTGTCCGGGCGGCGTCTTGGCGGGCGAGGCGGGCGGCGGCGCGCTCCAGTCGTCGCCCCCCTCGTACTGCGTGTTCTCCAGGCGCGTGATGAGCCGCTCGTCCTCGTCGCCGAACTCGCCGCCCATCAGCGACGGCTCGCCCACCACCATCACGTCCTGGGGACACGCGGGACGGTCAATATGCTTGCTGTACGTGACAGATGAACGCGGACTGAGTTACAAAGTGGCCAAGACAAGTCTGATTCGCAGACGAAGGGTTCCGTGCCACCGTACAATACAGGGCGGCAGGGACATCGATTCTGGACCCATCTGCGTTTATATTTCATCGGTTATTAAATAAAATCAGCTGTTTCATCTGAAAGTGCAATAACTACGCGGTCAAATTGTATGGAACAGCTGTTTTTAATTTTATTTATTTATTTTACCATTTATGTACACACATAAATATATAAACAGAAAAGAAAAATATAGGTACAGAAGTGATGCTTATTTCACAAGAAATCTCTTCCAGCACACCCGAGACAGGACAATAGATACAGAGATGTAGACAGCGTGTGAAATAGTAAAGGAGACAAAAAATAATACATAAAATCAAAAACAATTCACTTAAAAAACTAAACAAAAATTACGAGAATATTTTATATAATAAACAACACACAACAACAGGTTGCGCGTCGTTGCGGGGTTTTCCTCTAAGGTTAATCCCCCAAAAGATGTTTAAGGAGGTGGTAATTTGTGTGGATGTTCATTATTTTTGCCAAAGGGTATATAATACCATCGGGCATACGGTATATTCCCAGTCGCCTCACATGGATTGCCACCTAGTGGCAATCAGGAATAAAATTCCCTGTTGCCAAACTGGTGGCGACTGGGAAGTTATTGCCTCCACTTCCAATCGCTGTACACTGCGGTGTGGATCACCAACCCCCCTCATTGTTGTCTGTCTTACGGCCACAATGAGCGGGTTGGTGGTGAAACTTTTTCAATGTAGTTTTATTAGTAAGTGATATTATTAGGGACATACAAACAAAATTTTCTTCGTCGTAGTTCTTATTTACTCACTTAATAAATTGTAAATACTGTGATTATCAGGGATTCGAATTTACACCAGAAGGCCAATTATCGTAATTTAAAACGTTCAAAATCTAGTCGCAGTCTCATCTCGGCGACCAACAAAATGTCAAATACTTGTCAAAAATGTAGGGAAATTAGAGGTATTTTTGACAGATTGAGACCGAGATCAGACTGTGAACGTTCTTAAAATTACGAGAATGGGCTATTCTCGTAATTTCTTTGGTTTTTATGATTAATAATAATAATTGAATTATATTCCCGATTGCCACCTGGTGGCAACCCATGTGAGGGCGACTGGGAATATTAGAGGCATACGGCTTGCTGTTCAATAAATAATAACGTAACATCACTCCTATATACCCCAAAGGGTTCAGCAGAAGTGTACCTATAGCGCACCCACATTTCGCAAAGTTTAAGTCATATGGGCTATCAACCGGGCACAAATTTCGACTCCAGGCTGCTTCAGAGATATTCCAGATGGAAAACCCAACAACACTGGGAATCGAACCCTCATGGTCAGCAGTAGCGCTTGCGTGCACTAGACTAACAAATAATAATAAATACATATATAATATGTTGCCAATAAGCCCGATATAGTGGTGGTGAATCGATCAGCAGTGCGATTCTGTAACCATCTCACCGTGAAAACTTATGTGAAGTGAGCGTGGAGTGAGCTGACATTCCAACTAATGCTAGGGATTGTCACTATTGACAGCTCACTATAAGATCACTTCACCTAACTTTTCACGGTGAGATTTTTACAGAATCGATCAGCTGAGCGGCGCGCAATGATTGTTGACATAACCGTCCCGCATGATGACAACCTCGTGAAAGCCGAGAAACATAAACAAATCAAGTATCTTGATTTGGCTCACGAGGTTGTCGACATGTGGGATGTGGAATGGCTTAATAGCCAAGAGCCTCGACCAACACCTGAGGAGGCTCTCGTTGGGCAGCTGGATCAAGGGCTTGATTCAGAAAGCGGTACTTCTGGACAGGGCTCCAGAGAGAGGAACCTCCTGACAATGCGGTAGCTTGGACCCTGTTCGCGATACCGGTGGGCTACTATTTTTTATTTGTTTATTCTTTTTATATTCTAATATTTAAAAATATAATTTATATGTTTACATTGAAATAAAGGAATAATATATAGGTACCTGCGACGCTAAACTGAAGTTGGGTCCGGGAGATCGTTTCTTGGCGGGCGCGGGCGGCGCGGCGTTGGGCCCCGCCGAGCCCTTGCGCTTGCGGCGCTTGCTGGCCGGCCGCTGGGACTCTGTGGAGGGACAGCACGTTAGTATACCAGCCCACTGCAGGCCTCGCGTCATACAGAGAAGGCAGGAACAGGAACATAACCGGTGTTAAAAGACACTTAATAAAGCCTTTACACACCTAGTATTGTATACAATCAAGTCTTTTCTAACTGAACAGACAGCTGTGCTGCTGGGGAGTTTGTTGCGCCACTTCTTCTTCCCAGCTATAGCACTAGGAAGTGGTGAAAAGGCGGGCGTGCCGGGGGACTGTCTTTTGTAATTTTGTCGTTCGAAAAGTGCTGATTCTCAGCCTAATTTTAATAAACGACTTTTGATTTTGATTGCCGAATTCGAAGACAATTATTGTACTCCCCGTCATTGTAATATTTTTTTTGTACTGGATCATACCTGGGAACCTTCTGGTTGCCAGTAAAAGTTGCAATTTTGACCTCAATATCTCCATTGCAGGTCCAAATTGCAACTTTTTTTGATGTTTTTGGCGAAAACAAGTTTTTGATATTATAACACCGCTTTCAATACCCCCACGACCCCTGTACCATTGCATGCACCCATAGACAATGTTTTGCGAGTGTTACATAGCGCAAACAGCAAATTTTCACACCAAAAATAAAAGTCGTTTCCCAGCAATTATTTTTAGATAAAATAAGAAGAAAATAAATTTTAAATTAGAAATTTTACATGCATAATGCTAGGGCCAGCGCTGGGCTCTGTCTCGCTTAGAGTCATAGCATTATGCTGAGCGATGGCCGTTCTGCGTGGATGTGAAGCATGTTTCCCCCCAACTTGTTATTTTTTTTTGTGTTTGTGTTCTTTTTCTGCGTCATGTTTCATGTTTGCCACAAATAAAAGTATTTTCTTACTTTCTTCCTTTATTTCTATGATTGACTCACCAGGAGGCGCCACCATCCGCTGCCACTTCTGGAACAGCGTGGTCTTGAGGCAGTCCCGCGGCGACAGCGCGTACGCCTTGTGTCGAGACATTAACTCCTGCATGGGCTCCAGGATCACGCATAACTGGAACATAGAGGAGAAAGCAGTTTAGTAATATAACTCATTTTACATAAAAAAAAGTTCTCTCGACCGATTTCGGTCACGGTGGCCAATCTCAGCGGAGATTAGCCAGGTACGCGGGAGATATTATACTGCACAAATGTGTGTGCACAGGTGCACTCTCTCTTCCCTCACTCTCATAGTGCGATGGGACGGCAATCCCACACAACCAGAGAGAGATCAGGGAGACAATTCTCGTAATTTTAAGAACGTTCACAGTCTGATCTCAGTCTGAATCTGTCAAAAATACCTCTAAAGGTCAAAAGAAATTTAACCTCTCCGAAATTTTTTACCATCCCTTCTCGGAGAAGTTCGATTTCTTTTACCGTTCATACAAACCTTTACTATTCCATTGGACCTACCGGGTACAGGAAACCAGACTTGTTTTTTTGTACCTACGTTTAAGCGCTGGGTCAGCAGCATTGCTACACCTGGCTAATCCAGCTCTACATGACACGAGTCTCAGAGACGCGACTTGCAGAGCGACGGACGGAGACTGGAGACGGGCGCGGGATGAGCTTGGCCTGGTCGGACTCACCCTGAGATAGTTGAGTGTGGAGTTCGTGATGCCCTGCCGCGTGATGTTCTTGGCGAGCGCGTCGAGCGCGGCGTGGTCGGACTCACCCTGAGATAGTTGAGTGTGGAGTTCGTGATGCCCTGCCGCGTGATGTTCTTGGCGAGCGCGTCGAGCGCGGCGTGGTCGGACTCACCCTGAGATAGTTGAGTGTGGAGTTCGTGATGCCCTGCCGCGTGATGTTCTTGGCGAGCGCGTCGAGCGCGGCGTGGTCGGACTCACCCTGAGATAGTTGAGTGTGGAGTTCGTGATGCCCTGCCGCGTGATGTTCTTGGCGAGCGCGTCGAGCGCGGCGTGGTCGGACTCACCCTGAGATAGTTGAGTGTGGAGTTCGTGATGCCCTGCCGCGTGATGTTCTTGGCGAGCGCGTCGAGCGCGGCGTGGTCGGACTCACCCTGAGATAGTTGAGTGTGGAGTTCGTGATGCCCTGCCGCGTGATGTTCTTGGCGAGCGCGTCGAGCGCGGCGTGGTCGGACTCACCCTGAGATAGTTGAGTGTGGAGTTCGTGATGCCCTGCCGCGTGATGTTCTTGGCGAGCGCGTCGAGCGCGGCGTGGTCGGACTCACCCTGAGATAGTTGAGTGTGGAGTTCGTGATGCCCTGCCGCGTGATGTTCTTGGCGAGCGCGTCGAGCGCGGCGTGGTCGGACTCACCCTGAGATAGTTGAGTGTGGAGTTCGTGATGCCCTGCCGCGTGATGTTCTTGGCGAGCGCGTCGAGCGCGGCGTGGTCGGACTCACCCTGAGATAGTTGAGTGTGGAGTTCGTGATGCCCTGCCGCGTGATGTTCTTGGCGAGCGCGTCGAGCGCGGCGTGGTCGGACTCACCCTGAGATAGTTGAGTGTGGAGTTCGTGATGCCCTGCCGCGTGATGTTCTTGGCGAGCGCGTCGAGCGCGGCGTGGTCGGACTCACCCTGAGATAGTTGAGTGTGGAGTTCGTGATGCCCTGCCGCGTGATGTTCTTGGCGAGCGCGTCGAGCGCGGCGTGGTCGGACTCACCCTGAGATAGTTGAGTGTGGAGTTCGTGATGCCCTGCCGCGTGATGTTCTTGGCGAGCGCGTCGAGCGCGGCGTGGTCGGACTCACCCTGAGATAGTTGAGTGTGGAGTTCGTGATGCCCTGCCGCGTGATGTTCTTGGCGAGCGCGTCGAGCGCGGCGTGGTCGGACTCACCCTGAGATAGTTGAGTGTGGAGTTCGTGATGCCCTGCCGCGTGATGTTCTTGGCGAGCGCGTCGAGCGCGGCGTGGTCGGACTCACCCTGAGATAGTTGAGTGTGGAGTTCGTGATGCCCTGCCGCGTGATGTTCTTGGCGAGCGCGTCGAGCGCGGCGTGGTCGGACTCACCCTGAGATAGTTGAGTGTGGAGTTCGTGATGCCCTGCCGCGTGATGTTCTTGGCGAGCGCGTCGAGCGCGGCGTGGTCGGACTCACCCTGAGATAGTTGAGTGTGGAGTTCGTGATGCCCTGCCGCGTGATGTTCTTGGCGAGCGCGTCGAGCGCGGCGTGGTCGGACTCACCCTGAGATAGTTGAGTGTGGAGTTCGTGATGCCCTGCCGCGTGATGTTCTTGGCGAGCGCGTCGAGCGCGGCGTGGTCGGACTCACCCTGAGATAGTTGAGTGTGGAGTTCGTGATGCCCTGCCGCGTGATGTTCTTGGCGAGCGCGTCGAGCGCGGCGTGGTCGGACTCACCCTGAGATAGTTGAGTGTGGAGTTCGTGATGCCCTGCCGCGTGATGTTCTTGGCGAGCGCGTCGAGCGCGGCGTGGTCGGACTCACCCTGAGATAGTTGAGTGTGGAGTTCGTGATGCCCTGCCGCGTGATGTTCTTGGCGAGCGCGTCGAGCGCGGCGTGGTCGGACTCACCCTGAGATAGTTGAGTGTGGAGTTCGTGATGCCCTGCCGCGTGATGTTCTTGGCGAGCGCGTCGAGCGCGGCGTGGTCGGACTCACCCTGAGATAGTTGAGTGTGGAGTTCGTGATGCCCTGCCGCGTGATGTTCTTGGCGAGCGCGTCGAGCGCGGCGTGGTCGGACTCACCCTGAGATAGTTGAGTGTGGAGTTCGTGATGCCCTGCCGCGTGATGTTCTTGGCGAGCGCGTCGAGCGCGGCGTGGTCGGACTCACCCTGAGATAGTTGAGTGTGGAGTTCGTGATGCCCTGCCGCGTGATGTTCTTGGCGAGCGCGTCGAGCGCGGCGTGGTCGGACTCACCCTGAGATAGTTGAGTGTGGAGTTCGTGATGCCCTGCCGCGTGATGTTCTTGGCGAGCGCGTCGAGCGCGGCGTGGTCGGACTCACCCTGAGATAGTTGAGTGTGGAGTTCGTGATGCCCTGCCGCGTGATGTTCTTGGCGAGCGCGTCGAGCGCGGCGTGGTCGGACTCACCCTGAGATAGTTGAGTGTGGAGTTCGTGATGCCCTGCCGCGTGATGTTCTTGGCGAGCGCGTCGAGCGCGGCGTGGTCGGGCGGGTGCACGGCGGCGCGCGGGATGAGCTCGCGGTGCGCGCGCACGGCGAGGTGCCACGTCTTGATGCGCATGAGGTCGTCGAACGTGAACTCCAGGATCAAACGGCCTTCTGTGCATACCTGTGGGTGATAGTTGTTGTGTAGGAAATTACATTATTCTGTAAAGAGAATATCGGAATCACTTTTGCACCCTACATGGCGCTAGGTGGTGTCGACATTTCCTGTCGGACTACCCCCGAAAAATCCTACTTTCCTATTTCCTATCCTAAAGAAAGAAAGAAATAAAATACATTTATTTAGCACATACTAAAAGACACACAATACATCCATACATACATCTGAGAGGCAATTCTCGTAATTTTAAGAACGTTCACAGTCTGATCTCAGTCTCAATCTGTCAAAAATTTCTCTAATTTCCCTACATTCTGACAAGTTTTTGACATTTGTTTGTCGCTGAGATGAGACAACGACTAGGGTAAACACATCTAATTCTGTGACTCGCCTAATTCGGTGATATTTGGTTTGAGCGCTATCATAGGGCTATACGAGTGAAATCAATGGTTTGAAATACAACCTTAAGCCTCTGTGATAAAGTTCAAATTCAAAACCAAATATCACCGAATTAGGCGAGTCACAGAATTAGATGAGTTTACTATAGATTTTGAACGTTTTAAATTACGAGAATTGGCCTTCAGATAAAACAAACAATAAAATTAAAAAAAAGGTTAAATAAAAAGTGTGAAGTCCGATGTAAGAAATTAGCAGGGAAGTGTGCCTCACGGCTGCGCCAAAAAGGCCTACTAATATTATAAACGTGAAAGTTTGTATGGATGGATGGATAGATAGATAGATAGATGGATGGATGTTTGTTACTCTTTCACGCAAAAACTACTGAACGGATTTGGATGAAATTGGGCAGAGAGATGGTTTATAACCAGGATTAACATATATGATATTTTATATCCCGATATTCCCACGAGATCGAAACTTATGCGGGTGTAACCGCGTGGCGCAGCTAGTAAAAAATAATATGACTTTGAAGCATGTGCATTTGGATTGAGTGATCTTTTTTATTTCGTGACAAAATCTGATTGTACATTTAGTCAAACATAGTCAAAACTCATAACCCAAAGTAAAAAATTGTCACTCACAAGGGTCTTCAGTTATTGCCAAAAATGTGGATCACTCAATTCAGACATTTTGCAAAAACAGCAACTAGCTAAATCTCAACAAAAACTTACTCTACTGACTAAATTTATATCTCAAAAATTTGTCACAACATTTTTTAAACCCATCAAGGCATTTAAAGCTTCTTCCAGGTATCTTTGGACAGTATCATTGGATCACTCAGTACAGACACGATTTTGTCTGACAGATCGTTGTAATAATGTTTGTAATATGACTTTTTATATAGATCTATTGTTTATCCTATAATTTACAGACGCCAGCACATCAAGTTACTACAATCTGTCAAATTTCTTTAATAGATTTTCAACTTTATTGCTAAAGCATTAGGTTTAAGGTTGATTGGGAAAATTTGACAGTTTCGGGTAGCTTGACCTGCTGGCGTCCGTACATGTTCCGAATATATTTGAAGCTACAGGGAGCAGGATATTTCACCTAATACAAGTACTTTTTGTCGTCAAAGTACAGAGCGGTGATCCTATGCGAGTATCCAAGGGTATGAATGTCATAATTACAGACACAATTAAAAAGACATTGTGTCTCGCGTGGATCTACGTTCCGACATATGAAGGGTTAAAAGCCCACTGTAAAATACCTACAGTCGCGCCATTTTGATATTTTTACAACACGCGGCCACGCAAAAGAATATCTAAGTAAGTCCTAAGTAACTAAGTTATTTAGGTTTTTGAGCAGATACATTTTTCGAACATGGACACCTAAGGAAATGGATTAGCAATATCCTTCAAAATTATTCAGATTGAGATTGATAGTGTGTTACGCTATTAGAGTGCAGGTAAAAAGGTCAACTACACTTTCATAAATCCCTCTCACAGTACTTCTGACATGCCGACAAAATGTTCGTCCATTCGTCCGCAAACAGGAGGCCAATTCTCGTAATTTAAAACGTTCAAAATCTAGTCGCAGTCTCATCTCGGCGACAAACGAATGTCAAGAGATTTTTGACAGTTAGAGACTGAGATCAGACTGTGAACGTTCTTAAAATTACGAGAATTGCCCCTCAGATGTTTGTTGGATTAAGAATCCAAGAGATCATTAAAAATCATAAATGAGCACTTACTTTAGTGAACATAGGTTTCCCATGGTGCGTGACCATGGTACAGTGGTCGCAGTCTAGCGTGATGCTTGTATTATGGAAGGACTCCTTGGGCTGCCGCATCGTATAATACAGTTCGGACACGCCACCCTCGTAGATGCTGCGGAAGTACCGCGGTATCAGCGTCCTTCCTATCGCTGGAAACAGGACATGCACATGGATTAGTAAACGTAGGGAAAGTATTTTAATGGCCCAGTGGCAACGATCCCGTCTTACGAGTTATAGTTCGTGGGTTCGAACCCAGACAGGCGCTTTACATAAAACATAATCAACCTAAAATGTTCCCACTGCTGGGACACAGGCCTCCTCTCTTCAAGAGGGAGTGGAATAGGAAGGAAACCGGCATGTCCTAGAACAATAAAAAATGCACTCCAGGAGTGCCGGCAGAAGTGAAAACTTGAATATTAACGTTGTGCATTTTTGATATTTTGGAACGCGGTCTACTCTCCCTCCGTCTAGCTTACGAATTTTCGATCAGGTCACGTGTCCTGACGCGAGCTCCGTCTTACGAATTTTCGATCAGGTCACGTGTCCTGACGCGAGTTTAACATTTGTTACCCATCACAACAAAAGTGCACAACGCCGCTAAAGAAGTTTTCACTTCAAAAAAATCGAAGACATGTGACATCTACCAACCCGCACTGGGCCCACGTGGTGGATTAAGGTCCACTCCCTCTCACAGAGAGGAGGCCTGTGTCCCAGCAGTGGGAACACTATAGGCTGATTATGTTTCTTCCATAACAAAAGGTTTCAAAAGGGTTTAAAAAGGGTTTTTGGTTTCTTCCATAAGGGGAGGGGGAGGGGGTCGGAAAGTGGTCAAAATTGTCTTACGTAATAAATGAACAGCCCCAAAAGAAAAAAATACGGGTTCAATATTTTTAACACGCTTTTATTAGGTCGACCTGTATGTAACTAACTATGTAATGGAATCTAAGGTAACTAATTTAACCATCTTCCAAGGGTCGTAGCGTAATGAAAATTGGCAGCTGTATGTAGTTCTGATGACAATACAATAATATGGTACTGTCGAACTGATCTGATGATGGAGCCGGAAGATATGAACTGGAACTTCATGATGGAAAATCGTATCATAGCTGTTTTGGATTTCTTAGAAAAGTCTTGTAATGAACTTTGACCACGATTAGGTTTCAAGGTTTGATGATGAAGCCGGAAGATACTGGCATCGTGAATTTATAAAAGCGTGTTTTTCTAGTGTTTTTTAAACTATTAATTAATTTGATAATCTAACTGACGGACTAATTAGATTTTTTTAGGAAACTAGCCTATTGGTTGTTTACTGGGTGTTTACCAAAGCACCGGCTTTATACCCGGTGGATTGCCCATCTATGAGTGTGTTATTAACGACCGGCTGTACCAGGCGAGCATAAGTCCGAAGCGTACTCACTGTATCTCTTGGGTCCATCTTCTAAACAGAATGTGAGGGTCAGCGTCGCATCGTCTTCAAAGAATTCTGTTGCGAACGCGTCCCACCACAGGTTATCTGAGTCCTGGAATGTATAAGTTACACTGTGAGTTCATGGTGTCCTGGTACTTCAAAACATTACACACAGCAGATAGGAAAATAAAATAGGATTTCCCGCGAATTTCAAGTTTTCTTTTGGTTTTGCAATTTGCAGAAGGGTAATTCCGTAACAATCAGTAGCAATGGTTTTATTTTGACAGTACAACAGCATTCATTGCGTTATTTACGTTGTTGAGTAGACAGATTTTTCGAACATATGAAGCAATGGATTAGCAATATCCATCAAAATGATTCAGATTGAGATTGATAGTGTGTTACGCAATTAGGGTGGGTGCAGGGGGGCAAAGGCCACTTTGGCAGAATCATAATAGGATAAAACTATGAATCATATTAAAAATCTTAAAATGGTCACAAACTGACAATTCATAATATGATCTGTGTGCAATTTATATCACGCAATTCACCTGTTTGAAAGTTTTGTATGGAAATTCGTAGTAATAAAAATGGTCCACCAATGTTTACATCAAATATGATTGATATGAAATGAATTATAGGTGACGATTATGTGTAACCATTTAACGAAATTAGAGGAATCGCTAATGATCTGCTGGGAATTCTGAAAATTAATAGCTTTTAGAGGTATTGCTTAAAGTGGCCTCTTTAGGCCCCCTGGTCAGTGTCAGGTTGTATGTTGATTGATATTTCAATAAAGAGCCTTTCAATAGGATTACGTGAACTTAGAGGGTTGTGATTGATGATTTGAATGATTACAATTCTGTAAAGTCATATTTGTTACGGCCGCGAATCATATTTTAATCAACATTCAAACTGAAAATTACGAAAACGTAAGAAAATTTGAATGTACAGCAGCCAGCAGGTCAAGCTACCCGAAACTGTCAAATTTTCCCAATCAACCTTGAACCTTAATGCTTTATCGATGTGAAAATCTATTGAAGAAATTTGACACATTGTAGTAGCTTGATGTGCTGGCGTCTCTACCGTAAAACAACCAAACAAACACACACACACACCTTTTGGACAAAATCGATCATATTATTCGCAGTACTCTTACATCCATTTTTAATGTGGCTTTGGACGACCGCGCGTGGCTGCAAGCCACACTACCCATTCGTTTTGGTGGGCTCGGCGTCCGCAAAATATCTAGTGTAAGCCTACCGGCGTTCCTATCTTCGTTTCACAGCACCGAAAAGTTAACCACACGAATCTTGGTTCCTACTCAGGTTGACTCTGAAGTGCCGTGTTTGACCGACGCGGTGAACGCCTGGAAAGTGGCTTGCCCGGACACGGTTCAGCCCGAGGACCCGTCTTCCCAAAGACAGTGGGATGAGCCGCTCTGCAGGTTGGTACGGAATAAACTTATTAATACGTCCACCAATACTGCTGAGCGTGCCCGCTTGCTGGCTGTGGGTGAATGGGAGTCGGGCCTCTGGCTTCAGGCGCTACCGTCACCCAATATAGGCACTATGCTGGGTGACACCACATTCCGGCTCGCTACATGTTTGCGTCTGGGCGCTCCATGCGGAGCTCCACATCGCTGTCAATGCGGTGAAGCAGTCGACTGCCTCGGACACCATGGCCTATCCTGCAGCAAGAGCGCTGGACGGATGGCAAGGCACGCCAGCATTAACGAAATCATCCGTCGGGCTCTTGTCTCCGCCGGAGTGCCAGCTGTTTTAGAACCCAATGGCTTGGCACGCGACGATGAAAAGAGGCCCGATGGAATGACCATAATGTCTTGGAAGTTGGGTAGGCCTTTGGTGTGGGATGCAACCTGTCTCGACACCCTCGCGCCATCCCATCTTCCTAGCACGGTGGGCTGTGCTGGAGCGGCTGCTGCAGGAGCAGAAAACCTCAAACGGCGCAAATATAACAACCTTATTGGGAGCTATATGTTTGAGCCGTTTGGGGTTGAAACTCTAGGGCCTTGGGGTCCGAGTGCTCATCGAATTTTTCGGGACATCGCCAAGCGGTTGGTTGACTCTTCACGTGACCAGAAGGCTGGCCTATTTTTAGCCCAAAGAATCAGCATTGCCATCCAACGTGGTAATGCTGCCAGCCTTTTGGGCACCTATCCCATTGACAGTGATGCGGACGAATTTTTTGATGCCCAATGAGCTCCTGCCTTTTTCTATATTTTTTCGTATTATATACTTGTATATATATAATTGTATATTAGTGTTAGTTCGATGAAATGTAAATAAATGGATTAAAGGTAAAAAAAAAAAAACCAAACAAAACATAAACAACATTATCTTCATCCAACCAAGAAAGAACCAGTTTTTTGCAATTGCAGGTCAGTTGTCAGGTTGTATGCTGAACAAAAAACTTAAAAAAAAACAACGGGAGTGCCGGCAGAAGTGAAAACTTGAATATTAACGTTGTGCATTTTTGATATTTCGGAATACGGTCTGCTCTCCCTCCGTCTAGCTTACGAATTTTCGATCAGGTCACGTGTCCTGACGCGAGCTCCGTCTTACGAATTTTCGATCAGGTCACGTGTCCTGACGCGAGTTTAACATTTTTTACCCATCACAACAAAAGTGTGCACCACGCTGCTAAAGAAGTTTTCACTTCAAAAAAAAAGTACCGGTCATAATTGCTTTAGAACGCTAGATGGCGCTACGTGTCTGTCGAATCATGATAAATAAAATGAAAATAATGAATGAAAATAACATTTTTACAATTTTTGTCTGTCTGTCTGTTTGTTCCGGCTAATCTCTGGAACGGCTGGACCGTTTTGACGGGACTTTCACTGGCAGATAGCTGATGTTATAAGGAGTAAATCAGGTTAGTTTTATTTCAGAAAAAATAAAACAAGAGGTATTAATGTCACGCGAACGAAGTCGCGGGCACCAGCTAGTAACAAATGAAGTGAAATGATACCAACCTCTGTCCTCTGTTGTAACCGTTTGTTGAGTTCGTAAACTCTGTAATCTGGCTGACCGAAGTAAGGGGCATGCCGCCTGGAATAGAAGAAAAAAGAAACTGTTAAATTAATAATAATAAAAAATCATTTAAAATAAAATTGTCTTAGGGCCTCTGCGAGTTGGCTTCGGCCCCTGGTACGCCTTTCAAAGGCAAAAATAATAATCATTTAATTTCGGACAACTATGAGATCCATAAATAGTTAGTAAACAGTTTTGCACTTAAAATACTATTGTTAATAACTTAAAACTAAACACGAATGAATGCGAAGACCAGAAACTAAGGAACAAGTCTTCGCACAAATTTCCTTACTGTGGCGGAGGAGGTATCAGTCGCCACAGCCCTAAGGATGCTATTGCGACTGCCTCGTATTCTGCTCAGGGGGTCTACTCCGAAGTGCAAAGTGCGAATGTTCGGATCGGACCGACACATGGCCGAACCGAATTATATTGAAAAACGCGAAAAAAGTTCAGATCGGCTCAGTTGGGTCGGGACCATAGTCATTATTCGAAAGAGTGTAGGAGTGTAGGATCGGGACCGACCGAACCAAATATTAACTTCGTAGCAGGAAACGGCCGAACATTTGGCCGATACTACTTTGGAGTAGACCCCCAGGATTGACGTTGTTTTATTGGGGATCATCATTCTCCTGCCCTTATCCCAAATTATTTGTGGTCGGCGCAACATGTCTTTTTCTTCCATACTCCTCTATTAGCCGCCATCTCGACAGTCACTCCCTTTCTAACCATGCCATCATTCACACAGTCCATCCATCGTTTCTTTGGTCGCATGAAACCCATCAGTATGGGTTCCCGCGAACATTTTTGAGGCACAGCAAAAACGAGGCGGTCGCATCAGCATCCAAAATAATATAAGAAAAATATCAGTACCCTACTTTCCGAGTTTGGATGCAGTCGGGTAAAAAGAGTCTTGGGTAAAGTTGGAGAGACGATAAATCAGTGAAAGTACTTATACACAAATCGAAGCGGGTTGAAGGAAAACATCGTGAGGAAACCGGCATGTCCTAGAACCAAAAGTTCTAAGATATGTGTCACGCGCACTGTGCCCTTGAGGTGGATTTTGGCCCACTCCCTCTCACAGAGAGGAGGCCTGTGTCTCAGCAGGAGGGATGTTAGAGGCTGATTATGTATGTGTCATCCACCAACCCGCACTGGGCCCGCGTGGTAGATTACAGCTCACTCTCTCTCTAAGAGAGGAGGTCTGTGTCCCAGCAGTGGGAACATGGCTGATTATGGGTAAAAACAATCTTGGGCAAAGTTATAGGCATGGGCGAGAGTATACACCGTCACGTACAGACGCCAGCCACATGAAGCTACTACAATCTGTCAAATTTCTATAATAGATTTTCAACTTTATCGCTAAAGCATTAAGGTTCAAGGTTGATTGGGAACATTTGACAGTTTCGGGCAGCTTGGCCTGCTGGCGTCTGTACATACAGCTGCAGTGCGATTCTGTAACCATCTCACCGTGAAAAACTTAGGTGAAGTGAGCGTGGAGTGAGCTGTAATTCCAAATAATGCTAGGGATCGACACTATTGATAGCTCACTCTAAGCTCACTTCACCTAACTTTTCACGGTGAGATTTTTACAGAATCGATCGGCTGTAGCTGTATAGGAATCTTTTGGCGCGCGGCCAAAATTGGAACTAACGCTGCCATCTTGTTTTTTTAAACAAAACATTTGCACAAATGTTACCAACAGCGCCCTCTGTCTACGTCATTCGAACGCCAAAAGATCCTTGCAGCAATGTAATAAAATAGAACAGCATACTACGTCATCATCCTCCTAGCCTTTTCCCAACTATGTTGGTGTCGGCTTCCAGTCTTAACCGGATGCAGCTGAATACCAGTATTTTACATGACGCGACTGCCTATCTGACCTCCACAACCCAGTTACTGGATAATATGATACCCCTTGGTAAGACTGGTTGTCAGACTTTCGGGCTTCTGACGACTGTCAAAGATCCACGAATGACAGCCGGGACCAACGGCTTAACGTGCTTTCCGAGGCACGGAGGTAGGTTGGTATGTGAAAATGGTCACCCATCCACGGACCAACCGCGGCAAGCGTAGCTTAACCTGATCAATCGACCCGTGCGGCTGTTATTACTTACTACCCTCTACTACTCTTTATTACGTACACCATATAAATTACAGATTTATTAAGGTATTAAATTTTACATAGGGTGACGTAACTATGATTTTGAAACGCCATTGTGCGCTTTTACGCTGGGGAGTTTGTTGCGCCACTTCTTCCCAGCGAAAGCACTACGAAGTGGTGAAGGGCGGGCGTTTTGCCCCTGTCTTTTGTAATTTTGACGTTCGAAAAGAAATTCGTTCAAATTCTCAGCCTAATTTGTATAAAGTTGACTTTTGTTTTAATCTATGATTTCTAACTCGAAGGTATTATCTTGAACGTCCAGCCCCTGCAGTCTCGACATTCATAGCGATCGCTTTACGACCGAATTCGGTCGCAAAGTCCCGGATTGACAGGTGTAATGTATGTAGTGACAGGACTTTGCGACCGAATTCGGTCGTAAAGCGCTCGCTATGAATGTCGAGACTGCAGCCCCGAAAGCCAATCCCGCAATTAAAAACGTTCGAAATGTAGTCGCAATCTGATCGTAGCGACAATCAATGTCAAAAACTTGTCAAAAATCTAGGGACATTAGAGGTATTTTTGACTGAGATCAGACTGTGAACGTTCTTAAAATTACGAGAATTGCTTCTCAGATCTACGTCACGGCATCACGATAAAATACAGAGAAGTAAAATGTATGGGAAAAAATTATTTATTTTATTATTTATGTACGTGTCGCAGTCAACTGGTTAAATTAGCCGTTTAGTCAACCACCTGGCATAATTATGGAAGTAGTGAAAGAAAGAACGAGAATACGTTTATTTGCGGTAAACAGGACGCAAAAAAGAACATAAAAACAATTTCAAGTGCTCGCCTCGCTTCGCTCTCTCGGCTCGCACGCGGTTGATCACAGTTCTAACCTAAACCATTTGGTCGGGGTGCCATGGCTTAGTTACTGCGACCAATTCGGCTCGCGCGTGATTGGTTACAGTTCCAACCTAAACTATAATTTATTGAATATCATTCAGGCCTTTAGTTAAACGGCCGCCGTTTAGTTAAAAGGCTAGTCTAGTCTAAACGTCTAATTAAACCAGTTGGCTGCGACATATACACAGTAAAATACAAAGGGATACGACAGAGTACGTACGCCGAGCGACACATCAAGCATTTCCTTTATGCTAACTTTAACAGTATACAAGTAGCAAGGTAGCTGTGAGTTTGACGTGTTGCGCTTGACCAGTAGTGGGTCTCCCGCTCTACCGTCTAATTGTCAGTATCCATGATTGCCCATGTTTATTTTGAAGTGAATACTCCTTTACTCTTTTTGAACAGTGAACGAAACTACGGGCTAATTGCGTAACACATCAGTAGCAATGGGTTCCATTTTAACAGTCCAACAACATACATTGCGTTGTTTACGTTGTTCAGCAGACAGATTTTTCGAACATATGAAGCAATGGATTAGCAATATCCTTCAAAATTAATTAGATTAATAGTGCTACGCTGCACCGTCACGCTTAGGTCGGTTAAGTTACGGTGTCCTAAAAAAGCGGTGACCGCCAGTAGCGGCTGTAATGTCCAAATATACAGAGCGTTTTTTTGACACCTTAATGTCAAATACTGTTGGAAATTACAGTTTTCAATGACGTCCGTTATGAATATAACGGTAAAGTTCTTCTAGGACGTAGCTGTACGCTCAATCGGCGTTGAATCGCGTATACTCGGCGCTGAATCGCGTATACTCGGCGCTGAATCGCGTATACTCGGCGATGAATCGCGTATACTCGGCTCAAGTCACGAGTTTTGCGTATACTCGGCGCTGAATCGCGTATACTCTGCGAATAATCGCGTATACTTGGCTCCAGTCATGAGTTTTGCGTATACTCTGTGCTGACCCGCGTATACTCGGCGCTGAATCGCGTATACACGGCGATGAACCGCGTATACTCGGCGATGAAACGCGTATACTCGGCTCCAGTCATGAGTTTTGCGTATAGTTGGCTCTGAATTGCGTATACTCGGTGCTGAACAGCGTAAACTCGGCGCTGAATCGCGTATACTGGGCGCTGAATCGCGTATACTGGGCGCTGAATCGCGTATACTGGGCGCTGAATCGCGTATACTCGGCGTTGAATCGCGTATACTCGGAACAGTCATGAGTTTTCACTTGTATCGTGTAGTCATAAGCACAGATCCTCTTTTTTCTTTAAATATCCTTAGCCCTGATATAGAAATCACCTTTATAAAAATATATCACACCATTTTTTTTCCTCCTTACATAACCTAAATAAAACGTTCCAGAAATACACAATTATTCCATCAACTCCAGTTAAACATGTCTATTACGTCATCACACAATGACGTCAACCCGTCGAAGCCTTACGTCCGTCCCCAATTGAGAAAAACAATACCATTTGTGCGAGTTTGTGTAATTATGAGAGCAACTACAGGTTTGCTAATTGAGTACTACAGTACAAGTCGACCGGCCACTTGTAGAGTGCTACAAGGATCTGACTATCTCCGTCATCTGCCTAGCCTTTTCCCAACTATGTTGGGGTCAGCTTCCAGTCTAACGGGATGCAGCTGAATACCAGTATTTTACATGAAGCGACTGCCAATCTTATCTCTTTACCCCCCACTTTGTTTTTTTTTTTTGTGTTTGTTCTTTTTTTTTTATGCGTCATGTTGCCGCAAATAAATATATTTTCTTTCTTTCTTTCTATCTCTGCCACCCAGTTACTGGGTAACACGATATCTCTTTGAAAGACTGGTTAGACTTCTGGGCTTTCGACTACCCGTCGACTGTCAAAGATCTACAAATAACAGCCGGGACCAACGGCTTAATGTGCTTTCTGAGGCACGGAAGAGTCTCGATATGTAATGGATGGTCACCCATCCACGAACCGACCTAGACAAGTGCAGCTTAACCTTCGAATGACCCGTGCGACTGTTATTATTTAATCTGATCTATTCTGAAAAAAATCTCACCGTTAAGTGAGTTGTCAATAGTGTCAATCCGTAGCATCAGCCGGTCGATTCTGTAAAAATCTCACCGTGAAAAATTAGGTGAAGTGAGCTGTCAATAGTGTTAATCCCTAGCATTAGTTGGAATGACAGCTCACTGCACGCTCACTTCACCTAAGTTTTCACGGTGAGATGGTTACAGAATCGCAGTGCAGGTGGAATGACGGATCAATTCTTTTTAATGATTTCTGCTTGAAGCAAAGATAACAAAGTAAAATGTCAGGACTGCAATTGTCCAATTCTAACTTGGAGAGTTGTATTGATGATTTTAATAAAATTCATTAGTAGACATTTGTTACGGTCGCTCACGTGGCTACAAGTTCATTGCGTTATTTACGTTGTACAACGGACGAATTTATTAAACCTATGAAGCAATGGATTAGAAATATCCTTCAAAACTCTCGGATTGTAATTGAAACTGGACTCGTGGTCTATCGAAGGCTAGGTTTGTCGCGGTCGTTACGTGGATGGGTGACCATTCAATACATTTCGATAGCTCGAGACTCCTCTGTGCCCCAGAAACCCGAAATTCTGACCACTAGTCTTGCCAAGGGGTATCGTGTTACCTAGTAACTGGGTGGTGGAGGTGATATAGGCAGTCGCTCCATGTAAAATTCTGGGAGACTGCTGCATTCGGATAGACTGGAATCCGACCCCAATATAGTAGAGAAAAGGCTAGACAGATGATGGAAATCGACTGTACTGTAAAGTACGTGTAACTGGGTTGTGGAGGTCAGATAGGCAGTCGCTCCATGTAATATACTGGTATTAAGCTACATACGGTTAGACTGGAAGCCGACCCCAACATAGTTGGGAAAAGGCTAGTAGGCAAATTGATTGAAACACGTATTGATAAGACACATTACTCATGAAGTCATGACGTATATTTTTTCCAAGGCGGTTAAACAATTTAACGTTTTATTTACAGATTATTTGTTTAAATACTCTTGTTAATAAAACATTAACTGTTTACACACAAACAACATTTATTGTGCGAGACAATCGTAAAACTAATTAAGGAAGATTTTTACACAGATAAGTAATGCGAATTGCGAATCTATTCTGTAAGTCGCCGTGACAACTTAGTTGAAGTGAGTTGTCATTCTATTTGTTCTGGGCATTGATACCATTGACAGGTCACTTCACCTATTAATCTTACTTTCTTACTAATAGTAGAAACGCGAAAGTTTGTGAGGATGGATGGATGTTTGTTACTCTTTCACGCAAAAACTACTGAACAGATTTGGCACACATAGTTTATAACCAGGATTAACACATAGGATACTTTTTATCCCGATTAATTTATCGCGAGGCGCTACTAGCAAATAATAAATAATAAATTTCTTTGTTGACATCAAAACAGAGGGGCAGTTCTCGTAAATTTACGAACGTTCACAGTCTGATCTCAGTCTCAATCTGTCAAAAATACCTCTAATTTCCCTACATTTTTTAAAAGTTTTTGACATTGTCGCTGAGATGAGATTGCGACTAGATTTTGAACGATTTTAATTACGGGAATTGGCCTTCAAGGTCACAGAAAAATTAAATTGAGACCCTGGCTCCAGAGCTAGGTTAGAGAACCTGTATTTCAGGAGCCTACCTACCTACCTACCTATGTGACCTATGTTTACACCATCAACACGTTGACTACCAGACAACAGACAAAATAGAAAATCTATTGTTGGCGGACACCGGTGACCGCGGTGGCAATCAATGGCTTAATATTGAAAATATAACCTGAAAAATTATGAAAATCGACTGATCTTGATTTCTATTTTTCCGCAACTGAATTTTTTCCTATATCATATATCATACCTACAACCCAGTTACTGGGTAATAAGATACCCCTTGGTAAGACTGGTTGTCAGGTTTTCGGGCTTCCGACTACCCGTAACGACTGTCAAAAATCCACGAATGAAAGCCAGGACCAACGGCTGAACGTGCTTTCCGGGTCTTGGTATGTAAATATGGTCACCCATCCACGGAGCAACCGCGGCAAACGTAGCTTAACCTGATCGATCGACCTGTGCAGCTGTTATTATTTAGCCACGGAACCCTCAGACCCTTGCCCAGCAGAGCGACCAAATAGGAAAACATAAAAAAAAATGCCCGATTTGTGAATTTAAAAAAAAACTAGGTTTTGCATTTTTCATCTCTGCTCCCAATTCTGAAGTTCACGCAGATGAAGTCGCGGCCAGAAACAACTGAAACGCGTTAGCTAGTTTCGGTCAAAGTACTAGGCGCACATAATTCGAAGCAGTTTTTAACTGTTTACCTAAAATAGGGGTCCGGTATGGGATGGTATATCGGCGGCGGCGGCGGCGGCGCATACTCGTGGTACTGTATGTGCGCCGGGTGGTGCGGCGAGACATGGTGGCCGTACTCGCGGTACTCGCCCTCGCCGCCGAGCGAGCCCAGCGCCACCGGCATGTAGGCCACCTTGGTCACCGAGCCATCTTCGTGTCACTTGTTGGGCGTTAAAAACTCTTTAACGATATGCCCGCCTGGTAGTTCACAGATAATTTTCTTCAGATTTTTCACTTAGTTTTTAATTAAATATTGCACACTTTTTTTTAGTCACAGTCTCTCTTAATTTATTAGTAAAGGTATCTTTGAATAAATATAGATTTTATGTCTTATTTTAATAATTATTTTTTTTAAACACACTAACTTTGGGCACTTTGGTTTTTGTAACACATTTATCAATTAATTAAAACACTTCTTCACGTCTAAAAGCGACTAAAACAAAGAAAAAACTATTATTTAGGTAAATAAAACGTTCCAAGAATTTACTACGCGCCGCGCATCCCGAAGTTCGACTGATAAAGCTTTTCAAATTTTTCGCGCGGGAAGTGTCACAGTACCGTGAAACGTCCTAAATCCTTTATATACTTAGTGTTGCTACGCGAATTTGGGCCTAATCGCGTGGCAGTAGAGGCGATAAGCGTGAACGGTTCAGGGCACGGCAGGAAGTGCGGCAACGTCGCGTCAGCTGGCCATGCTACTAGCGAGACGCGTTCGAAAAGGTCAACATCGGTTACAATTTTTTTTTCATCCCACCGGCTATTTTCGTTGGCTTTGTTTGTTTTTTTATCATTGATATATTGATTTTTTTGGGCTGGAATGTGGATTGGAAATCATCGAGTAAAAACATGGGCTAAATAGTTCCGGTTGACGCATTTAGATATCGATTTTCATACAAGAATGTCTGTATTGAATTTCATAATAGACTGCATGCGGCGTGGTTTCCATAGCGTTGTTTGTATCGTCAAAAAACCGGTTTCCAAATTCAAAGTAAGGCTATTCATCCAAATATTATCTACTTAGTTAGTATTCATCAATGTAAAAATTATCATATAAAATAATTTATTCAAGAAAAATTAAATAATAAAAGACTATTGTTTTCACCGCGGCCTCGGAACGCACGCGACGTTGCCGCTCTTACCGTTCGCGCCATACTTTTTACTGTTTCTTAGCACATAGAAACGCTCATTACGCTGGCACGCACACAGACAGCGTTTATATTGTTGTATCCGCAGTACATAGTGCAAGATGGTATATAATGTACATTCCGCGACGGTAGATATGTAGGTAAACTACGTCGCTGTACAAATCAAACATTCGCGTCTATAAATAAAATGCAGACGTGTCCATGAAACGCGCGCATCTTCGATTGTTTTAGGAAAATGATGAAATTCGAATTTATTCGAAAATGGCGGGTGGAACGTCATAGTGACGTGGTAAGTTTTTTTTTTTTTGCAAACAGACGGAGTTTAGTCGAGTGAGCGAATGGGAAAGTTTTGGAATTTGAAAATCTAAATTCGTATAATTAGGTCGGTGAAAGTAGCATATTTTCCAGTATTCTACTATTTAATGTTCACGTTACTAGGTTACTTACTTGAATTGATACGAAAAAGAAAATGATTGATTTTAAAGTAATACTTTAAAATTCTACGATAATAACAACAATTTATATTATTTATTTACCTACATTGAGAAAAAAATACTAAAACATCGTCCGAAACTAGCAAGGACGTCTCAACAATTAAGTACTACAAAAAGCCTCATTGTAAGCGCGAAGCATAAAAAAACAATTCACACAATTGTCGAATCGCGAACCCAAGGATGTTGCCTTGAAGCGTTATCTAGATACACTGATAACAACACCAAACAACGCGTCGCAGTACACAAGAAACTTTAACGTTCATAAAACAATAAAATTAGACAAAAAAAACGTCCGCGAGGAGCCGGCGACGTGCAGTTTTGTCGGATAGAATGTGTGTCATGACGAGTCATTGACTTCACTCTAGTACAGAGTAACACGTAAAGTTATACACGTGCGGAAAGAAAATCGGGGTGGAAATCGAGCCCGATCGAACATCGCGACACGCGTGCGTTGCACCCGGCGGCTACAACACTAATAATTACACGTAAACATTATCAAACGAATCGATTGTAAAAAAAAAACGTAATACAAAGCGATTCCAAATTTGAATGCACACTAGCTAGTTACCGGCGCGACGGCGTACTGCACCTATGTAAAGTACATAGCAGAAGTGTGCCGCTCTGACGGGTGACGGACTGTCAACGCTCGGGCGTTTCCGTGAGCTCTCGGCGGCGCGGTCGGGTAGCGTCGGGAGGCGGCGAGTTCGGATACACGATTAGATTATGTCAAAATGATTAATATAAACCGGTTTTAGTTAGGTCAATCACATCGACTGGTTACAAATTTACAATGGCTGGCTAGTTTTGGCGGTGGGCAAGTGGTTCCGCGATCTGAGGTCGTCTGATAGCGGGTGATAAATCTATTTGCAACAAAACGATGTAGTGTCGTCACAATTTGGTCGGAAAACTGGTTTCTTGTACACTATCGTAGTTAAAGACCAGAAACATTAGAATAACTTGTTAGTTATGAGTTATTTTCGATTCAACTATGTAGCTACTTCTTTTCACTGCCGCGTTGGTTTAGTCGTCGCAAGCGCTACTACTGAGTATGAGGCTGGGTTCGATTCCCAGGTCGGCCAGTGATATAGGGAATTATTATGCCCGGAGTCTGCGGGGTAATTCCGTAACACACTATCAGTAGCAATTGCTTCCATTTTGACAGTTCAACAACATTCATTGCGTTATTTACGTTGTTGAGCAGGAACATTTCTCGAACATAATTATGAAGCAATGGATTAGCACTATCCTTCAAAATGATTCAGATTGAGATTGATACTTGATAGTGTGTTGCACATCTTTAAGCAACGTTTATGAATAAGGGGGTTAGGGTGCAGGATTTGCGCCTAGTTGATGGCAATAGGATCGCACCCTATGGTCCTAGGGTCCTATTACATTTAACTGAAATGTGCGTACTGTAGGTACACCTCCGCCTAACGTATCGAGGATTACGGGCATCAGGTGGAAAACTGCTGCGACCCTTGTGGCTAAGTAATAACAACCGCACGGGTCGATCGATCAGGTTAAGCAACGCTTGCCGCGGTTGGGCCGCGGATGGGTGACCATCTTTACATACCAAGATCCCTCCGTGTCTCGGAAAGCACGTTGAGCCGTTGGTCCCGGCTCTCATTCGTGGATCTTTGACAGTCGATACGGGTCGTCAGAAGCCCGAAAGTCTGAAAACCAGAACCAAAGGCCCGTATACCCAGGTAAGGTATAAGGTAACGTATTACCCAGTAACTGGGTTGTGGAGGTCCGATAGGCAGTCGCTTCATGTAAAATACTGGTATTCAGCTGCATCCGGTTGGACTGGAAGCCGACCCCGACATAGTTGGGAAAAGGCTAGGCAGATGAAGACTACATAGCATTATTGTTGTAGCCACTAGCCACATTTTTGCTGACCTGCCGATCGATTCTGTAAATATCTCCCGGTGAAAAATTAGGCGAAATGAGCTTAGAGTGAGCTGTCAATAGTGTCAATCCCTGGCATTTGTGGGAATGACAGCTCACTCCACGCTCACTTCACCTAAGTTTTCACGGTGCGAAGGTTACAGAATCGCACTGCTGGTCCTTTTTGGTGCAGCCGTGAGGCACACTTCCCTGCTAATTTCTTACATCGGATTTTACACTTTTTATTTGTTTTTATCAGATGTGTGTATCTGAGGGGCAATTCTTGTCGTTCACAGTCTGGGGGTCTACTACGAAGTGCAAAGTGCGAATGTTCGGATCGGACCGACACATGGCCGAACCGAATATTATTGAAAAATGCGAAAAAAGTTCGGATCGGCTCAGTTGGGTCGGGACCTTAGTCAATATTCGAAAGAGTGTAGGAGTGTAGGATCGGGAGTTCGGGACGGACCGAACCCAATAGTAACATCGTAGCAGGAAACGGCCGAACATTCAGCCGATACTACTTCGGAGTAGACCCCCTGATCTCAGTCTCAATCTGTCAAAAAATACTTCTAATTTCCCTACATTTTGACAAGTTTTTGACATTTGTTTGTCGCCGAGATGAGACTGCGACTAGATTTTGAACGTTTTAAATTACGAGAATTGGCCTTCAGGTGTATTGTGTATTTTAGTATGTGCTAATTATTACTGGTAATAATTACAACTTGAACGTGAAAAATAAAAAAGTTATTTTTCACTTTGTATTTTTTGGAAGTCGGTTGTATTTTTTTTTTTGCAAAAAAGTTTTTCTTTCCATATTTCTTATCTTTGTAAAGATATCAAATGTACAACGTAGGGTACAAGATAACGTAAGAGTAATTTGGAGTATGTCAGGCCTGCTTATCTCAAAGCAAATAAGGGAATGATTTACTAAAATAAAGAGTGCGGATGTGGAAATACACGCGCGCTATGGAGCGAGCTATGCTTGGAGTCTCTGAAGAATAAAATTATCCGGAAAAGAACCGGAGTTACCGACATAGCTTGCAGAGTAAGCAAACTGAAGTGGCAGTGGGCTGGCCATGTTTGTCGAAGGACCGATGGCCGGTGGAGCAGAGGAGTCTTGGAGTGGAGACCGCGTATCGGCAAGCGTAGTGTGGGACGCCCCCCAGCTAGATGGACGGACGACCTAAAGAAGGTGGCTGGGGTAGATTGGATGCGGAAGGCGGAGGACAGGGTGTTGTGGCGCAGCCTGGGAGAGGTGTATATCCAGCACTGGAATGCGATAGGCTGAGTTGTTATTAGGCCTAGAATAACAATAAAAGCCATTCACGACAATCTCCTCCGGCTATGTCCTCAGGCCTATGTCCGGCAGTAGCCTGCGATAGATTGAGTGATGCAGCTGAGTACCAGTATTTTACATGGGGGCGACTGCTTTTCTGACCTCCACAACCCAGTTGGTAATACGACACCCCTCGGTAAGACTGGTTGTCCGATTTTCGGGCTTCTGACGACCCGTAACGACTGTCAAAGATCCACGAATGACCAGTACCAACGGATAAACGTGCTTTCCGAGGCACGGGGTGGGGTCTTGGTATGTGAAGATGGCCACCCATCCACGGACCAACCGCGGCAACCTGATCGATCGACCTGTGCGGCTGTTATTACTTAGCCACAAGACCCTCAAGTCGCGGGTCGAGCTAGTGGAACATGATTTTTGCTCACAACAAGAACAAATGTGTCCGAACAGAGCGGCGGCGCCAGTCGTCACTGAAGCATCAAAATGGCGTCGAACTTTCTAACTTTCTCACCATTGTCGAGCAAATCACTTGTGCTCTGGATACGACAAACATCACGGCTGTTACACGAAGGAGTGGGCAGCTGCAGGCTGGCAGGGACATCGGAGCTGTGGTGACTTACGAAATATAGGTCGTAGGTTCGAACCCAGACAGGCGCTTTACTTTGTATCAATTATTTCATCGCCACTGCTCTCAAAACGGTGAAGGAAAACGTCGTGAGGAAACCGGCATGTCCTAGAACCAAAAAATCGAAGACATGTGACATCTACCAGCCCGCACTGAGCCCGCGTGGTGGATTACGGCCCACTCATACCGAGAGATGGCCGGTTTGCTCACGATGTTTTCCTTCACCGTTTTGAAAGCAGTGGTGATGAAATAATTTACACAAAGTGAAGCACCTGTCTGGGTTCGAACCTACGACCCACAACTCGTATGTCGCGCCCGTTACCACTGGGCTACCACCGCTGTCTACAAAACATAAGTCAAGTTTCCGAGATTACAACTTAACGAGAGACAAATGAGTAACATTTGACACTATTAGAGGTGTCAAGCAAGGTGAAAACGATAAATGTCTACAGTGTAAATTATCGACATTTATTATCGAACTAACTCCTGCCCCCGACTTTGTCCGCGTTCGCTCTGACTTTGTTTTTCTTTACGCTCGGCTCCTGAGGGCCGTAGCACTCGTAGCGTGATGTTAAATCAACACTCATATTACAAAGAGGTAAAATATGTTTGGTTGTCTGAAGATCAATGTGCCAAACTTACGACCCAGTGTGTCCCGCCTAATGGTAAACGACATCGCGGATGGCCCTGACGGAGCTGACGGGATGAGCTGGGAGTCCTTTCATAAAGATCGGTCCTTGGCAGCTCTTGACAGAGAGAGGTGGAAAGAGAGTAGGGACGTCTTTGCCCAGCAGCGGTACATTGAAGGATAATAAAAAAAAACGGGTTGCACTCCGGGAGTGCCGGCAGAAGTGAAAACTTGAATATTAAATAGTTGTGCATTTTTTATATTTTGGAATGCGGTCTACTCTCCCTCCGCCTTACGAATTTTCGATGAGGTCACGTGTCCTGACGCGAGCTTCGTCTTACGAATTTTCGATCAGCCGATCGATTCTGTAAAAATCTCACCGTGAAAAGTTAGGTGAAGTGAGCTTAGAGTGAGCTGCCTTAACTTTTCACGGTGAGTTTTTTACAGAATCGACCGGCAGGTCACGTGTCCTGATGCGAGTTTAACATTTTTTACCCATCACAAAAAAAGTGCACAACGTCGCTAAAGAAGTATGTTTGTTTGTGTGTAGGGGGTAATCTCCGGAACTATCAGCCGGATTTGAAAAATTCTTTTTGCATTTGATAGTCCAATTCTTGAGGAAGGTTTATAGGCTTAGCATCACGTTATGACCATTAGGAGGCAAGCAAAAACAAAAAAAAAATACACACGAAACGCTGAACAAAACGAAGTAACAGCGCAGGCAGATGATGCGATGCGACGGGGCGATGCACTTCCTCAAGAATTGAACTATCAAATGCAAAAAGAATTTTTCAAATCCGAAGGCCTGAGAAACGCTGACGTGAAGATTTGGACTCGTTCCTAACCGACTGGACGGAGAAGACACAGCACATAGAGAGGTAGAAGAACATGGGGGCGCCCTTTGCCCAGAAGTGGCCAGTGAGACTATACAGGCTAATCTTCGTCTTCGTGTTGCTGCGCTGGCACGACTGAATTTTATATCTTGTTTCCCCAAAACTGCCACTTCCGCGGCGTCGTCAGTGGCAGCGCAGAGGTCACTTTGACTGCATGTTTTGGGACATAAAAAATCAAAACACATTTATTCAAATTAGACTGAGAATCAGCACTTTTTGAACGTCAAAAATTACAAATCCACCAAAAACGCCCGCCCTTCACCACTTCCTAGTGCTTTCGCTGGGAAGAAGTGGCGCAACAAACTCCCCAGCAGCACAGCTGTCATAGAGGGCGGGATAGGAGGTGGAGCATTGTTTGCGACATAGCTCCACAATCAAAACCTACTGCCGTTCCGTCAAGGTAGCCCCACTTTACCAGGTTAGACTTACATCTTCCCACTTGTGTACCTGGTAATATAATAGGCTAATGAAAAAAAAAAAAAAGACTGGTAGTTTCAAAGATTAGCGCGTTCAAACAAACAAACTCTTCAACTTCATTTTATTAGTAGGTATAGTTAGATTCTCACGACAGTGATAATATATCTTGTCTCAATTATCAAATTTGTCATGCATTTATCATTTTTTGATTATGGCATAAATCGATAATTTATTATTATTTAGTATTAAGAAGAACGGGAGGGGCTTGTGGCTAAGTAATAACAGCCGCACGGGTCGATCGATCAGGTTAAGCTACGCTTGCCGCGGTTGGTCCGTGGATGGGTGGCCATCTTTACATACCAAGACTTCTCCGTGTCTCGGAAAGCACGTTAAGCCGTTGATCCCGGCTGTTATTCGTGGATTTTTGTCAGTCGTTACGGGTCGTCAGAAGCCCGCAAGTCTGACAACCAGTCTTACCAAGGGGTATAGTGTTGTGTTACGCAGGCACTGTGTTGTGGAGGTCCGGTAGGCAGTCGCTCCATGTAAAATACTGGTATTCAGCTGCATCCGGTTAGACTGGAAGCCGAACCCAACATAGTTGGGAAAAGGCTAGGCAGATGAAGACGCTGGTCCCAAGCTAGTGCCGCCTATCTGTTAAATAATATAACGATCTAAAAGTCTACTAACTAATGACGAAATCCGTAGTTTCGTCCGAAGTTACGAGACGATTCGACGGACATAAGATTAGTTTTGGCTACTTAACTAAGAATGAATGACAACACGGTTTGACAGTTGTCGCTACTCCTTATGTGTTATTGACTTATTGCCAGTCTGAAAAGTTGATTAGTCCGGAGTAGGGCTCACTGGGGCAATGGTACTGGTGGCTCAGTGGTAACAGCCCCGAATTACGAGTTGTAGGTCGTAGGTTCGAACCCAGACAGGCGCTTTACTTTGTGTAAATTATTTCATCACCACTGCTCTCAAAACGGTGAAGGAAAACATCGTGAGGAACCCGGCATGTCCTAGAACCAAAAATTCGAAGACATTTGTGACATCTACCAACCCGCACTGGGCCCGCGTGGTGATTGGTCACTCCCTCTCACAGAGAGGAGGCCTGTGTCCCAGCAGTGGGAACATTATAGGCTGATTATGGTATGCGTGATGGATATTCTTAAGTAAAATCGTTGGTGAGTTATTTAAAGACAAACAAACATTTTTTCAACCATAAGGAACGAATATTTAACACAAAACCAAGTATGTATAGAAAAAAAAGATCGAATTCCTATTTTGAAATAAATTCAAATATGGAACGATCATCTATCGAGAGGGAGCGAGCGAGGTTGTTGATTTAATTCATTAGCGGGACAGAGACGGCAACAGCGGCGTGCGAATGAGATAGCGACATTACGTTGTGTTAAGCGGTGTGTACACTGTCCGGCTGTGTCGTTGGCTTTTTACAGGTGACGACGTTTGGTATAAATATGAATACAGTAATAACTGCACATTGAGAAAAACGCGTCGAAATTTTTACGCGTGCGAAATATTTTTTTTTTTTACTGTCCCATTGTCTTCCCCCAAGTCCTTTCACACCCTATCTGAATCATTTTGAATGATAGTGCTAATCCATTGCTTCATATGTTCGAAAAAATTGTCTGTTGAACAACGTAAATAACGTAATGAACGTTGTGGAACTGTCAAAATGAAACTCCATTGCGATCAATTTGTAATGGTATGTGTGCTACGCAATTACAACTTGTTTACTGTTCAGAGAGAATGCTAAGAAGTTTCAATTTCAAAAATAGGCCAAGGTCAAAAGGATTAATTAAAGTAGTCATAGCTATGGCCGGCTCTCACCAACAAAAAAATAAAACGACAAATCTAATTAAATTAAATTGAATAGAAGGTATACAGACCACACCACATACCACTATAACATATTCGCACACCCATTCGAAACTCATGCACACTCCTACACACTCACCCACACTGTACACTTAGCAATGCTTAGATGGTGCTAGCAGTAATTCACTTCACTCAATGTTTTTTTCTGCTGCACATATTGTATAGCTATTAAATTGTAAATCCGTAATTGGGTTTAATTACTAGTTTATATATTTTAAGATAACATTTCAAAGAGCTGTGGATTTTGTGAGTAATAAATAAATAAACAGGGGCCGTAATTCTTTATTTATTGACGTCACTTATTTTAATTTAATTTTTGATAATTGTTTGACATACATAAATTCTTAATTGACATAATATACAATTATTTAACATTTCCTGACATTTCATATATTATTATTTATGACGGAGTTTTGTTTATATAATTGATTAATGTCATTTGTTAAATCAGTAATAATTTGTAAAATTGCATGCCTTCAGGCGGATTATGGAGAGACTTATATGTATTTTGTATGTTACCTACCTATATTACCCATTTTCGCAATAAATGAATGAATATGAATTCTCTATGGCACAGTGAACGAAACCGCGCGAAATGAACACGAGATTGGCTGGGATTAGGTAAGGAATTGACGTGGTTTTTTGGTGCAGTCGTGAGGCACACTTTCCCGCTAATTTCTTACATCGGACTTCACACTTTTTATTTGATCTGTATTTTTTTGTTGTTTTATCTGATGTATGTATCTGAAGGCCAATCCTTGTAATTTAAAACGTTCAAAGTCTAGTCGCAGTGTACTCGGCGACAAACAAATGTCAAAAACTTGTCAAAATGTAGGGAAATTTGAGGTATTTTTGGCAGATTGAGACTGAGATCAGACGGTGAACATTCTTAAAATTACAAGAATTGCCCCTCTGGTGTTATGTGTGTCTTTTAGTATGTGCTAAATATATGTATTTTCTTTCTTTAGTTCCGAGTATGGAATCGTTAAGTGGTCATAGTAAATTAGGGCCCAGGACGGCACAAGGCGATATTGTAAGCGATTTATTTTCTTTTTTTTTAATTTCAGCTTTATAAACACAGTTATACAGGGTGAAATTAAATTAGCTAGCGCAACTCCGCAGACGAGATGAGTATCGATATTTAAACTAGATAAACAAAAAAAAAAGTTCATTTGATGACTTTTTTTTGTGAAGTAATCGACCGCAGTAGTTAGTGTAGCCACATGGAAAAGCAGTTTAAAATTCAGTTTTTTTTTTGTATACTTCACATAAGTATTGATATTTGAACACGTTAAAAAAAACAGATTTTCTCAACTCATACTTCAAGTAACCACACTCCCAGCGGTCGTTGACCTCCAAAAAACAAACACGAAATATTTTATCGATACCCATCACGTCTGCAGAGTTTCGCTAGCTAATTTAAATTGACCCTATATTAATCCTTCACCATGCCATCCTTGTTACTCAATGGCAATTATATTAAAGTAATTAAGCCCTTATTTCAATCACAGTCCGAGGGATTTTGAAGGATATTGCTAATCCATTGCTTCATATGTTCGAATAATAATTGGTCGCTCGTCCACGTAAATCACGCAATGAATGTTTTTAAATTGTCAAAATGAAAGCCATTGTCATTGTTAGTGTGTTACGCCATTAACCCACAACATCCTAATTACGTAACACAGTTTCAATAACAATCCAAGGGTTTTGAAGAAAAATCATAATCCATTGCTTCAAATGTTTGAAATATTCGTCTGATTAGCAACGTAAATAACGCAATGAACGTGTCTGAACTGTCAAAATGAAAGACATTGCGATCTATTATAGATAATAACTAGCTGCGCCCCGCGGTTTCACCCGCATAAGTTTCGATTCCGTGGGAATATCGGGATAAAAAGTGTTCTTATGTGTTAATCCTGATTATAAACTATCTGTGTGCCAAATTTCATTCAAATCCGTTCGCTAGTTTTTGCGTGAGAGAGTACAAACATACAACCATCCATCCGTCCATACAAACTTTCACGTTTATAATATTATTGGGAAGTAGAATTCTGGGGTTTATTTCTAACGATGATTCAAGTTAAGTGACGTTTAAACATCAAAAATGTATGGTTAAACAGACGCTAATCACTACTTATAGCTAAGCACCGTTTCTTTCTAATTATTACGCAATTACTCTCATCAATCTTTAAGTAAAATCTAAACGTAATAAACTCTAGCAAGCCTTCTTAAACAATATAGCCGCAGATCAGAAACAATCAGAACATAAAAACTAAAAACATTACAAAAACAAAAAAAACAGCTCAACCATTCCACGCATTGTCAATCTCAACGTCAAAACTCAACAGTGTATAACCCTCTTTACACTGAATGAGTGAAAGGCACCGGCGAGCGAGCGAGACAGACGTACGTTACTACCCCGCGCTAGACAGGGACAGCGAGTCTGTTGACGTAGTAGTAGATGAGATAAGGGGCTATCAGCAGTTTCGTGCGCGTTCGTACTGTTTTTTTTACTTGAATACTTTTGTGACGGGTTTTTGTGGCAAGTGCGCGGTTGTAGTCAGTGGTGTGAGATTGTTACGAAATCGAGGTGTATGGGAAATGTGGGAGGTTTGATTTGTTTAATGCAAGTTCTAAAGCATTGTTGTTGGTCATTTCACAAGGTACACGCTGAAATAATTACACGTACTCTATGTTTATTACCCATATTAGCAAATAAATGATTTCTTTTTTTTTTATGTTTATAATTTAAAATCTGACAATTATTAAGAAAATATTCGATTTTTAAGGAAACCATGTTTTTTCGGCGGCGGACATCAACAATCCCAGGCTACTTGGTTGCTAATTGTGTCTTCCGTTTAGATTCATTAGTAATATAAATCCTTTAAAACTACTCTACGTTACCAAAATTTATCAATCAGTCAAAATCTGGCTAAAAATATAAAGATTACTGTCTTAATTCCACGATTGTCTGCGATAAACTTGAAACAGTTCTACACATTCCACTCGCCCATCCCGCTCGCCTAAGAACTTGCCTCCGACAATGACAAGATGCAAACGCGGCACGAGCCGAACGCACACATAGGAAAGTTACGTCGCACGCACACAGACGAGAATTATGTATTATTATTACGGGACACGACAGATAGATAATGCTGTAAGTGAAAAATGAGTTCTTGCGAATCTGAGAATGTTTTTAATGTGAGGATTGAAAATTAATAATAATAATAATAATATCCCTGGACATTTCACACAGCACCATTGGTCCCAAGCTAAGCAACCTAATGCTTGTGTTATGGTAACAAGATGGCTGATAAACTACTTATATACAATTTTTTTTTTGTAAATACATACATATTGTAGATATAAAAACACCCAGACTCGGAACAAATACATGTAGGTCATACAAATATTTGTTCCGTGCGGGAATCGAACCCGCGACACGCAGCGCAGCAGTCAATCGCTTAACCACTGCGCCAACCGTGCCGTCAATTAATTAATTAATTAATTGTAACAGAAAAATAAATATTATTATTGATAAAAAAAAATACGATTATATTGCCAGAACAAAGCCTAGACTAAACAACAAGACTGGTGAGACACTTAGAATCTTTTTGTATTATTCTATGTAAAACGAAAACGTAATTAATGTCAGGAGTTTTTTAGTCAAGGTAAGTATTTTTCTTAATGACCTATCCCTGGGGATTTTTGAGCCACTTCTCTTCGTAATTTTTTGTTCTCTTTTTGTGTCAACGTGCTAAACTTCAACCTAATTTGAATAATTATTTAATCATAATAATAATATAGCTATTGATAATCTACTCTCACTACTAATGGCCGATTCCTATAATTTACGGACCGTTATTGGTTAAAATTAAGACTCTTGTATCTTTACCAATAATGAAACAAAGACCATGAGGTCTTTGCTTCATTATTGGGCTAAATGGAAGTAGCTATCACAGGTAAAATTTGCTTACGAATTTATTTATACGCCCAGTTTGGCCATAAAAAATAATACCATTGGTAAACAAAACGATTCGTTTTTGTTTATAGGAACCGAGCATAAGAGGAGTAAACTCTACGTAAACACAAGCAAATACATATTATGAACTGTCAAAGATCTACGAATGAAAACCATTCACGTACACGAAACGAAACAAAATTAAAATAAAAATAAACAACGAAAAAAAAATAATAATCAGAAAATTCACTTAGAACCTTACCACGATGCGTCGTGCGCCGTTGAACTCACACACACAGGTGCAAACGTCTCGTGTGTGTGAAGAGTGAAGACAATAAAATTACGTATGTGTGAGTGCGATGTCTAGATGTATACCGCGACCGCACAGTTATGATACTTGCCAGCAGGATTATTTTAATAGTAATGGGGTAAAGTTTTTGGGCAAAATAATACTAGCGGATAATATAAAGCATCACGCCTTTATGCCCAGAATAGGTGGGCAGAGGTTATATATGCATACTACAGATAACGACAGGTTTGTTTTTTTTTTTTTTTTCAATTTTGCAACTCACAAAAGGCCGGCTTACGAGTTGTAGGTCGTAGGTTCGAACCCAGACAGGCGCTTTACTTTGTGTAAATTATTTCATCACCACTGCTCTCAAAACGGTGAAGGAAAACATCGTGAGGCAACCGGCATGTCCTAGAACCAATTGGTTCTATGACAAATGACATCTTCCAACCCGCACTGGGCCCACTCCCTGGCCTGTGTCCCAGCCGTGGGAACATTATAGGCTGGTTATGTAATCCACTACGCGGGTTGGTAGATGAGACATGTCTTCGAATTTTTGCTTCTAGGACATGCCGGTTTCCTCACGATGTTTTCCTTCACCGTTTTGAGAGCAGTGGTGAAGAAATAATTTACACAAAGTAAAGCGCCTGTCTGGGTTCGAACCTACGACCTACAACTCGTAAGGGAACGTTACTACTGGGCTACCAGTGTTATTAAGAATTTCTTCATAAAAACCACAACAGCATTTTTCCTACAGATCCAACCCAGGACCGCAAGCTCGACAGCCGCGCTTGTAACCGCTAGTCGAACGAGGCTGTCATATTATAGGAAAATGCATTTTAAGTAGTATTTTCCTGTTAGTGTAACATTTGTTTTCGAGTTCAGCCGATCGATTCTGTAAAAATCTCACCGTAAAAAGTTAGGTGAAGTGAGCTGCAGTGCGATTCTGTAACCATCTCACCGTGAAAACTTAGGTGAAGTGAGCGTGGAGTGAGCTGACATTCCCAACCAAATGCTAGGGATTGACACTATCGACAGCTCACTCTAAGCTCACTTCACCAAATTTTTCACGGTGAGATTTTTACAGAATCGATCAGCTGTCAATAGTGTCAATCCCTAGTATTAGTTGTAATGACAGCTCACTCCACGCTCACTTCACCTAAGTTTTCACGGTGAGATGGTTACAGAATCGCACTGCAGTAAGTAATTCTTAAGAGCACTGGTGGCCCAGTACAAACGGCCGCGACTTACCGAGTGTAGGTCGTAGGTTCGAACCCAGACAGGCGCTTTACTTTGTGTAAATAATTTCATCACCACTGCTCTCAAAACGGTGAAGGAAAACATTATGAGAAAAACCCGGCATGTCCTAGAACCAAAAATTCGAAGACATGTGACATCTACCAACCCGCACTGGGCTCCGTGGTGATTGCTCACGGGCTCTCACAGAGAGGAGGCCTGTGTCCCAGCAGTGGGAACATCATAGGCTGATACATTTTAAGTAATTCTAAGTAATAACAGCCGCACGGGTCGATCGATCAGGTTAAGCTACGCTTGCCGCGGTGTGTCCGTAGATGGATGACCATCTTTACATACCAAGACTCCTCCGTGGCTCGGAAAGCACGTTAAGCCGTTGGTCCCGGCTGTCATTCGTGGATCTTTGACAGTCGTTACGGACAGAAGCCCGAAAGTCTGACTACCAGCCTTACCAACGGGTATCGTATTACCCAGTAACTGGGTTGTGGAGGTCAGATAGACAGTCGCTCCATGTAAAATACTGGTATTCAGCTGCATCCTGTTAGACTGGAAGCCGACCCCAACATAGTTGGGAACAGGCTAGGCAGATATGTGTTGACGTTAAGTAATTTTTAAATTCAGGAAATTATGCCAATTGTTACAGATATTATTTTATTACTCGGTGTAATGCTGGACTGTGAAGAAGACGGATGAAAAAAGATTGCATGCAGCGGAGAAGAGAATGTTAAGATGGATGTGTGGAGTGACGAGAATGGATAAAGTAAGAAATGAGTATATAAGAGGAAGTTTGAAAGTGGCGCCAGTGACAGAAAAGTTGAAAGGAAATCGTTTGGCATGGTATGGGCATGTGATGAGAAGGGACGAAACGCATGTGACTAAACGAGTGACGAATATACATGTTGATGGATGGAGAGGGAGGGAAATGATATGAAAGAGAAGGGAGTGAATGATAGCGTGACGGTTGACAGGGGAGAATGGAAGAAGAAAACGTGTTGCGCCGACCACAAGCAAAATGGGTAAGGGCAGGAAGATGGTGTATTGCTATTGAAACATCTAACTTTTCTTTTTAACATAACATAGCATCACGCTTATATTCCCCGATGGATTAGGTAGGCAGAGGTGTACCCATAGGCTTAGTTTCATGACTACCCTAGAAACATCGACAGTTTTGACGAATTACTTACAGTTTAATAGTTTTTTACGTAAGGTGGGACCCTCAGGCTACGTGGAGCGACGATCTTCGCAAGAAGGCCGGTAGCAGCTGGATGAGAGTTGCCGAAAATCGGGTTGAATGGCGTGCACTACAAGAGGCCTATGTACAGCAGTGGACTGCTATAGCTGATGATGAAGAGTCGCTTTTTATTAGGAGGGTTTATTAGAGCCGCACATTTTGACCAAGATGTCAGGTTTGTAGTTAGGTGAAGAGTTATGAGCACAAAACAAACAAGGTGTTTTATAGATAAACAGGGATTTATCTATGATGAACCCAGGAGAACAATATTGATGCGTCTTACAGTAATGGCGGCGAAAAAGAGAGAGAGAGAGAGACAATCAACGACAAGGGCAGATAACTTTAATGTTGACGTTGACGCTAGTTTTATCTGTCACTGTCATGTCATGTGTGACGTTTGCATGACAATCGACGATGATTTAGGTTATTATATCACAGATGATATTAGCTTTATTTACTACTAGCTGCGCCCCGCGGTTTCACTCGCATAAGTTTCGATCCTGTGGGAATATCGGGATAAAAAGTATCCTTTATGTTAATCCTGGTTACAACCAATATTTATCTTCTGTACTTTCCTTAATGAAATAGAAAGAAAAAGATGCACTGAACTTATAACTTCGTGTAAAAAATGTTGCCAGGACTTAAATAACGCATTCGCTGTTAAAAAGTTATCAGATCTAATGTAGAGCCAAGCCCCTAAAGATCCTACTAATATTAAAAACCTGAAAGTTTGTTTGGATGGATGGATGTTTGTTACTCTTTCACGCAAAAACTACTGAACGGATTTGGATGAAATTTAACACACAGATAGTTTATAACCAGGGTTAACATATAGGATACTATTTATCTCGATATTCCCACGGGATCTACACTTATGCGGATGAAACCGCGGGGCGCTGCTACTTGCTAGTAAGTAAATAAATGTAAAAAAAAAATTACGTACCGAATCAAAATCACCACGCTATCGTGTACAACTACATACATAATTAGTGTTCGGTATATAAACAAACAGCCATAAAGATACACAGTACACATATAACATTGTAAACGATCTGCGCATGTGTGGGAGTCTTAGTTTAAAAGTAACTTTAAAGATTTTGTACAACATAATTTTTATGACACTTTGGAGGGGCTTGTGGCTAAGTAATAACCGCCATACGGGTCGATTAAATAGGTTAAGCTACGCTTGCCGCGGTTGGTCCGTGGATGGGTGACCATCTTTACATATCAAGACCCTCCGTGCCTCGGAAAGCACGCTAGGCCGTTGGTTCCGGCTGTCATTTGAGTATCTTTGGCAGTCATTACAGGTCGCCAGAAGCGCGAAAATCTGACAACCAGACTAAGAAATTCCTAATGGAAAACCTAATAACACTTTGCCCGACCTGGGAATCGAACCCAGGACCCCACGCTCAGCCGTTGCGCTTACAACCACGAGACCAACGGGACAGCCGGTGACTTAATACACAAACTATGAACCTCCTTTAGTACAATGTTGAAAAAATCTCTTCAAAACGTTAACGTTACCCAGTAACTGGATTGTGGAGGTCAGATAGGCAGTCGCTCCATGTAAAATACTGGTATTCAGCTGCATCCGGTTAGACTGGAAGCCGACCCCAACATAGTTGTGGAAAGGCTAGGCAGATCGATTGAGTGATGGTACCGAGCTACATCCGGTCAGACTGGAAGCTGACCTAACATAAACAGCAAAAATAAAAAAGTGAGAAAGAACGATAAGCGAAAACGAAGGTATAGCAGGCGATGCGATGCGACGCTGGGTTGGGAGTGCAAGAAATTTCACGCGGACGAAGTCGCAGGCAGGAGCTGCACCCTAATTGCTTAACACACTATCAACCACAATCTGAATCATTTTGAAGGATATTGCTAATCCATTGCTTCATATGTTCGAAAAATTTGTCAGCTCAATAACGTAAATAACGCAATGAATGTTGACTGTCAAAATGAAACTTGCTACTGATAGTCTGTTACGCTATTACCCCGCTGGTTGAGTATAAGTAGCGTAATCAGCTTATAATGTTCCCACTGCTGGGACACAGGCCTCCTCTCTGTGATAGGGTTTGGACCGTAATCCACCACGCGGGCCCAGGGCGGGTTGGTAGACGTCACATGTCTTCGAACTGTTGACGACACGGTTGGCGCAGTGGCTGAGCGATCGACCGCTGCGCTGCGTGTCGCGGGTTCCATTCCCGCACGGAACAAATATTTGTATTGCCTACACAGGTAGTTGTTCCGGGTCTGGCTGTTTTTGTATGTTAGTTTTAAATGTTTGTTAACGCACCCATGATAAAGGAGTAATTCCTAGTAAAAAAAAATACGACATAAAAAAAACTTTTGGGTTTAAGACATGCCGGTTTCCTCACGATGTTTTCAGAGCTGGTGGTGGCCCCACAGCTCTGAGTACAAGTAGAACTTCTCAAAAAGAATCCCTATTCTTGGTGCAGTCATCGATTTTTCATTTACATGCCAATTGAGACAGATATACAACGCTGCCTCGTGTGCGAGAAAGATAGTGTATTTATTATATTAATAGGGGCGACTTTACGCACCCTTCACTCCTTCACTTGATGTCGATTTTTGAAATCAATATTTTCTCTTATTGATTTAAATATAGTTTTGAAGTTCTTGGGAGTGGTGTTATAAATGGTGAATAACTTTGACAGTAAACTTCGACCAGCGGGGTGACTGCGAAACACGGCTTGTGGCTAAGTAATAACAGCCGCACGTGTCGATCGATCAGGTTAAGCTACGCTTGCCGCGGTTGGTCCGTGGATGGGTGACCATCTTTACATACCAAAACCCCCCTCCGTGCCTGGGAAAGCACCCTGGCTGTTATTCGTGATTCTTTGACAGTCGTTACGGGTCGTCAGAAGCCCGAAAGTCTGACAACCAGTCTTACCAACGGGTATCGTATTACCCAGCAATTGGGTTATGGAGGTCAGATAGGCAGTCGCTCCATGTAAAATACTGGTATTCAGCTCCGGTTAGACTGGAAGCCGATCCCAACAGCCCGGCTGCCCGGCTAGGCAGATGATAGTTATTTACGTTGTTGAGCAGCCAATTTTTTCGAACATATGAAGCAATGGATTAGCAATATCCTTCAAAATGATTCAGATTGTGATTGATAGTGTGTTACGTTACTATTAGCGGGTACTGCCTAATTTAGGCCAATAAACATTATCTATCACGTGTTACAAAATAACCTAGATCCCTGCCTACTCCCGTAACGGCGATCGATACCGCCGGCGAGTACCAGGCACTCATAAGTTACAGAAGGCAGCGAACGACGGTGGGCATTGCCTGCCGCCACCTGCCACGTTGGCCGTGAACTACTAGGGCAGCATAGATACGTCAAATGTCAAAACATTGAACTGAGTCGGGCGGAGAAATTGTGAGAACGGAGGAGAAAGATGGGGAATGATATTAAATACGTGTACGAGCATTGGCAGACCCCCACAGTATTCTCTCTCCTAATAGATAACACTATAACGAAAATAGATTTAGCTAATTATGCGATGTTATTGAGCAACTAAGAAAAATGTACTTACAATTCCCCGTCTAACCTTCGACAAGGTCGAGAGTTTTTGCGCGACAAATGATTTGATAGATAACTAACGATGAATTAGTCCACGAAAATGATTCCTCCCTAATTCTGGATCAAGTATGTTTAAGACTGAACCAACTCCACTAATTAATTAACTTCAATCAGTACCCACAAATTGTCAGAGTGCAAAAAAAAAAAAGCATTCGGACACAATGTACCAGGAGCGCATAGCCACACAGAAATGCCCAGGTGATGCTGACTCGACCAATGATGATAATATTTTTTGTGTAGCTCAGCATTTTTGCAAACCGTACTCGCAGGGGGCACGCGATCGAGGGGATCTCGTATACTGCGATGAAGTAATCTTGATCCTTGAGTAATTAAATCATCCGCGAAAAGGGCTTTTCTTTCGGCAGTCACGATTTCTTTTTTCTTTTATAATTCTTTGGCCCAAATCTTGTATTGCTTGTTTGGAGTTAAAAAAATGTAGCTGTCATTAGTTAATTTAGGATATATTTTTGTTATTTTAGTGTTATCTTATAAATAAAAACATAATACGCTGTCATTATAATAATCTATGCAACGACTTAAAATACCAATAAAACTGTCAAAAAATTATAAAAACCTAATAAAACTGTCAAAAATTAATGAAGATTAAATGAAATTTGACAGCAAATCGTGTGATTTGAATAGGAAATTATTATGAATGCGTTTTAACACGTAATATGGTGACAGTTTATGCTAACTAGATGTCAAAACGGTAATAACGATGTGGGGGTTTCGCATACATTTGTAGTTTAGATTGTTTTTTTTTTCTACACATTCTATCAACGTTGGGAAAGGCTAGGCAGATTCGATATAGTGGATATTTTATTAGTAATATCCTACTAATATTATAAACGTGAAGGTTTGTATGGATGGATGGATGGTTGTTACTCTTTCACGCAAAAACTATTGAACGGATTTGGATGAAATTTGGCACACAGATGGTTTATAATCAGGATTAACATATAGGATACTTTTTATCGTGATATTCCCACGGGATCGAAACTTATGCGGGTGAAACCGCGGGGCGCAGCTAGTTTGAAAATAATATATTAACTTAATATCGCTATCAACAGAAAGTCAAGGGGCCAAAGAGTGCCCCCCTTCACGAGCCCTACCTGTGGAACATGCACAGTCCAGCCAATCTATTTTGTAAAAATCGCACTGTGAAAACTTAGGTGAAGTGTGCTTTCAATAATTGGTGTCAAGCCAATCAATGTTATCAGGGCCCGTATTCCCGTAATTTAAAACGTTCAAAATCTAGTCGCAGTCTCATCTCGGCGACCAACTAATGTCAAAAACTTGTCAAAATGTAGGGAAATCAGACGTATTTTTGACAGATTGAGATTGAGATCAGACTGTGAACGTTCTTAAAATTACGCGAATTAACCATCTGGAGACTTCACCTAAGTTTTCACGTCGAGATTTCACAGAATAGATCTGCTGGTTCCTAATACTGAATGATGGAGTTAGATTGTTACTATTTCTAAAGGTCGATCTAAGAAGTATTTAAAAATGTTATCAATAAGTAAATAAATGAATATAGAACTTCCATGTGTATATAATTACAACCACTGCATGTACTTGTACATCACAGCGGGCCCTATCAGAATACCAGCGCTGTGACATTTATTTTTTTAAAGTCGCAGCATCAGGCTGAGATAGGAGCATTTTACCTTCGTATAGGACTTTCTGTTTCATTTTTCTTTTGTTACTTTTTTTTATATACTTAATTTAGTTTTTTTTTATTTTTGATTTAGTTTAGTTTGTGATCTTCCTGTACGAGTCGTCATTAATACTTTTAGTTTCATTCCTTCTTGACATAATCCCCTTTATTCATAAACGTTGCTTAAAGTTAAGCAGTGATTAGCGACTGTTTAACCATACATTTTTGACGTTTAAACGTTACTTAACTTTAGTCGTCGTTTATGAATAAACCCCAATATCTTGAAAAAAATTAAGTCGGCATCAAAAAAACCCATATCTCGCTCTATCAAAGTACCAAGACCGCAGCGAGCCGAGGGGGTTGCAACCACCCCTCGTTCGCCACGTGCTCGCCACCCTCGCGTACATACCTACAGCTATGTACTACTATATACTTAAATATAGGTTAGCTTGTCTGTCACTGTGTGGAGTTGCTAACCACGTTTTTGAACTTACTATAGCTATAGCCGGTTGTTCTACTTTGGGGTCGGTAGAACTCTTGGTAAAGTACGTATGTATATACTCACGCACTTTTCCCATGGGTTTAGGCAGAAACTATAGAATGCTTCGTGCTACGATAGTTACAACTCCTTTAGCTTTGTATACATTTTAGTCTTGTCATTTATTGGTTGGTTTGCAGTCGCTGCGGGTCGTCAGGAGCACGAAAGTCTGACAAACAGTTTTACCAAGGGGTAACGTGTTGCCCAGTTACTGTGTTGTGGAGGTCAGATAGGCAGTCGCTCCATGTAAAATACTAGTATTAAGCTGCATCGGGTTAGACTGGAAGCCGACCCCAACATACATAGTTGCGAAAAGGCTAGGTTGAATGAATGTATGTAAAGGACATGAATATGACATACAGAGCATGAGTAAAGTCAAAACTAGAGCCTACCAAACAGAAAATATCAATTCCACACTCATTGGTTCCTGTTCAATTTATTAAAAAAATTTACTAGATTCAAAAAAACGGTTCTGGTTTTTCCATAATACAAAATGTATTGCTCCCTAGGGTTAATTTACAGCCTCTGTTCAAGCTGTTAGCACTTGAAGATCACGATTTAAAACAATTCAGTGCATCTCTTGATTGATAGTCAAACGACGACGACGTGGTGAAGGTCGCCGGGAGCCCTTGAACTACGTGGCTTAGAAACATTAAATACGTTTGTTTACTCTCAAAAAAAGGGACAAAATTTATACAGACGTCTCATTCAAGACAGAAGTAGTATCTTAAACATAGTTCCCCTGGCTCCCAAATTAGGTTTATTTGTGTGACTTGGGAGCCAGTGTTCCTCCATTTAAGTCAGTGAAAGAAGTTACTTTCCTTATATATTATGTATTAAATAACAGCTACAATTACAATACATTCTAAAAGATTTTAAAAGAGTAACGGTGGAGTTTCTTGCCCATTCTTCTCCGTACGAAAACTACCACTACCATCATTTGGAAGGGGCGACTAGAATCAATTCTATTTTACTGTAATTTTTGACGCTCAAAAGTGCCTTTTATGCCTATTTGAAATAAATACTTTGACTTTGACAGTAAAATAAAATAAATTAGCGGCGTTTAAGAGAAACTAAATGAAGAAAAAGAGTTTCGTGAGTGAGATGGTCAAAATTTTGCCTTTTTTTCGGTCTAACTATCATTCACACGGTGTGCAGAGTATAAAATGTGATAAGGAACTTCATTCCAATAGGATAACATCAGTCATCAAGGGATAAATAACAGCCACCTGCACTGCTGCAGCAATCTGAATCATTATGAAGGTTATCCATTGCTTCATATGTTCGAAAAATGTGTCTGCTCAGCAACGTAAATTACGCAATGAATGTTGTTGAACTGTCAAAATGAAAGTAATTGTAGTAATTGTATTGTATGTGATTATTTAACAAGAAAAAAGAATTGAACCTACCTCTTATCGCCTGAAACACAGGATTACCTAGTTCAGGCACATAACATGTGTGAACTTTACGTAAACCGCCAAAATTGTATTTATTATTTACCTTATGATTGATGAATAAACATTATTATTATTTTATTATTAATTCCTACTGTTAGTGTATTACGCAATTAGTGTGCAGATCTTAGTATTTTTTTATATATTATGTTGTTCAACAGTTCGTCTGGCCACCTGACGTTGGTTACCGCCTACAGACACCTGCAACGCCAAGGGATTAGCCGATGCGTTACCGACTCTAAAGACGAACTTGAAATGAGTCACGTGCCAGTAATTTCATCGGTCTGCTCAACCATTTGGGAGTTATCAAACGGAGTAACGTATGTATGTTTCTGTAGTCCTACTAATCCTACTAATATTATAAATGCGAAAGCTTGTATGGATGTATGGATGTTTGTTACTCTTTCACGCAAAAACTACTGAACAGATTTTGACGAAATTTAGCACACAGATAGTTTATAACCAGGATTAACATATAGGATACTTATTATCCCGATATTCCCACGGGATCGAAACTTATGAGGGTGGAACCGCGGGGCGCAGCTAGTAATTTATAAACGAATCTTCCTTTGTAACTGAAAGCGCCTTCAAGTTGGTATTGTATTGTATTTATATCTTTTATAAACAATGAGTAACGTATTGTTTTAAGCCACACAGGTGAACAATTCACAATTCGTCAAATAGGTGTCGAAAAGACCGTTTTGAATTCAAAAAATCATTTATATACAAACCAATAATCTTATGTTACTATTCTATTTCACTAAAAATACCTTAAAAAAAACAATTTTCAAATTATATTTTCATAATTTCTTATAAAATAAAAAAAATATAACAAAAAAAATATTCATTCGAATTTCGAATCGTTTTGATCGTGGAGCGCGCGGCAGACGACACTCCAGCGAAGTGGAGTTTCAATCTAGCTATGTATCGTCAACCAGTTTAGCGTGACCCCTCGGAGGTAACGGTTGTGGTAACAGCGAGGATCAAGATGGGTTGGGCGAAGCGGTACCGATGTTATACTTAGGTATGTAGGCACGGGGTGGGCTGGTACCGACAGAAAATGTGGTTCATTTGCGTTTAATTATTTTTTAAGGTTTTCTGAATTAAATAATTGAATTTATTTGGAATGGTAGCTATTGAATTATTTCTATGTGAGAAATGAGAATGTAATGTCTATTTGCTAGGGCCGAAAAATTATTAAAAAATAAATAAAACAATGAGCAAAAGCTGGGTATAAGAGTAGGGGAAGACCGAAGAAACGATGGATGGACTGTGTGAATGATGATATGGTTAGAAAGGGGGTGACTATCGAGATGACGACTAATAGAGAAGTGCCGAAGAAAAAGACATGTTGCGCCGGCCACGAATAAATGGGGACAAGGGCAGGAGAATGATGATTATCAGAAAGCTAAAGCGAAGCAAATAAACTTCAATAAAAATTACTGCAAAAAGAAATTTAAAAAAATAACATAAAAAAAACGGGTTGCACTCCTGGAGTGCCGGCAGAAGTGAAAACTTGAATATTAACGTTGTGCATTTTTGATATTTTGGAATGCGGTCTACTCACCCACCGTCTTACGAGTTTTCGATCAGGTCACGTGTCCTGAGCCTGACGCGAGCTCCGTCTTACGATTTTTCGATCAGGTCACGTGTCCTGACGCGAGTTTAACATTTTTTACCCATCACAAAAAAAGTGCACAACGCCGCCAAAGAAGTTATCACTTCAAAAAAAGTGAAAATGGTTGTAAGATTTATCGATAAAATACCTATAGATATCGTTAACGTTAATTGAAGTTTTAATCCCTGACAATTTATTAATCAAAAGTCATTTATTCAAATTAGGCTGAGAATCAGCACTTTTCGAACGTCAAAATTACATAAGACAGTCCTCCAAAACGCCCGCCCTTCATCAATTCCTAGTGCTTTAGCTGGGAAGAAGTGACGCAAAAAACTCCCTAGCAGCACAGCTGTCTGTACAGTTAGAAGAACTTGATTTTATACAATAGTACATAATTAACAAAGATATTACAAACATGATATTTTTTTAGAAAAAAAAAAATAAAACATGAAAAAGTAATTCCAGATCCTATCACCTAAATTTCATACTAACCCAATTTCTTTAAAAAAACCACTCACAAAAAAAAAACAATCAAAAATATCATTATTTAATTAAACCCAATTTTCTGTCGGTACCGGCTATAAGTACATACTACATTCACCTACATTTATTCGTGCACACACACAGAGACAATTTTATGACTCGACTCGAGTCGCACACACACAAGCTCACACCGACACGACTCGAGCGAGGTACCCACACACACGAAGGCATTTATTTTATTCTTACGAAGACGGTGAATTTTTGAGATTTTTTTTTTGGCATTAAAAACCCTATTTTGTACGTATTGGTAGAAAAAAAAAAGAACGTCATCCTCTGCCAAGCCTTTTCCCAACTATGTTGGGGTCGGCTTCCAATCTCACCGGACGCAACTGAACACCAGTATTTTACATGGAGCGACTGCCTATCTGACCTCCAAAACCCAGTTACTAGGTAATACGATACCCCTTGGTAAGACTTAATACTGGTTGTCAGACTTTCGGGCTTCTGACGACCCGTAACGACTTGATTTTTAACTCACATAGTTTTTCGTTTCATCAATACTTAGAGCTAGTATAGTAAGTTAGTATGGACAGATGTAAAGAATGTCATGGTCCCAAAAAATAAAACACAGGTGAAGTGCGAGTCGAACTCGCGCACCGAGGGTTCAGTACTTTGTAGATATGTAACTAAAAATTTACGGATTTCGGATGTTTTCCTTTACCTGTGCTACATGACATTGCTTCTTGACAAATTTCATGATTCTAGGACAACGGGAAGTGCCCTATAGGTTTTGATTTAATTCCCTTGCGAGTGTCAAAATATGCGGCATAAACGGAACATAAACGCCCGTATCTTTTGATTGCATTTACTTAGAACATTGATTTGTTTCACTGCTTCAAAGGACTGCAGCCCTGAGTATTTGGTATTAATTTCAACTTGATAACTCCACGCGTTCCTGAGAAAAAGGGTCTCGACAGACAGACGGACAACGGAGTGATCTTATAAGGGTTCCCGTTTTTCCTTCCGAGGTACGGAACCCTAAAAACAAAAACTATGGCAATCAATAAATAATTAGAGTTACCAGCTTCTGTTCAGTGGCTTCCTCATCTCAAGACATTCACTTAAAAAAGATCACGTTATAACATCACGCCCGTAACATCATCCCGAAGGGTTTGGCAGAGGTGTACGCACGGCTACAGCAGTGCGATTCTGTAACCATCTCACCGTGAAAAGTTAGGTGAAGTGAGCGTGGAGTGAGCTGTCATTCCAACTAATGCTAGGGATTGACACTATTGACAGCTCACTTCACCTAAGTTTTCACGGTGAGATTTTTACAGAATAGACCGGCTGATCAAGCTATACAAAACCAGTATAATCTGACTTCTAATTGTACGAAAAACCTAAACAATGCGAGGTCAGCTAAAACTGGAAATGCTTGCTTGACTTGAATGTTTGATGTGTTGTGTAGCCGGGTTTACTTACCAAGTCTATGGACATATCACAATTCGCCAGTCATGTTTAAGTCCCATGTAAAAGAGGGCGAGCCTAGAGCTATAAACCAGGCCCAAATCCAGCTCCCTAATTGCGTAAAACACTATCGATCTCAATCTGAAGGATATTGCTAATCCATTGCCTCATAATGTTCGAAAAATTCGTCTGCTCAACAACGTAAATAACGCAATGAATGTTGTTGAACTGTCAAAATGATAGCGTGGTACGCAATTACCGCGATGGGATTTGTTTACATTTTATATTATTCATCCCTTCGTAATCGTCTACTCCAACTGCGATGGATCCAGTGCACGCACGCATGCATCCTCACTACACACAACATACACATCTTTTCTCGCATATTATCATGAACTTACTCCCGAAGTCCGGACTACCCACAAATCTGAGGCAAGCACACCGTACACTCATACACTTCTCACGACACGCACAACACACCACACACGTACACGCACCTCAATGCAGATAAACAAACCTATTTGCATGATATTATTTTTTTTTAAATTTACTTTAACCTATTTCTCTTTACTTCTCTTCCATAGAAGTTACAAAATATTTGTTAATTGTCCTAAAACTTGAGTAATACAGCACCTAAACACTGCGGTGGGCCTGGAGACCTGTAACACAGGGTTTCCCTAGCACGGACTCCAGTCTCTCGCAAAGGAGCAGTTGTCTTGTACTTATTGTTAAGTCCTAAGGTGTTATTTATAAGCCAACCTTTGTGGAGAGAGAAATAAACTATTATTATTCAATCAATCATTTATTTTGTTAAACATAGGTATGGTTACAGATATTATATAGTCTTGGATATGTGCACTATGTTTTGCCAATATATGGCGTACAAAATTAACATAAACAAGCAATTAATAATAATAATAAGGTACAATCAATAAAGGCATGTCAATAGATTACATTAAAAAAGAAAAAGCATGTCAAATTATGTTGAATTAAATAAAATCATAAGTGTTTGATTGGCATGTCGCAAACGTCATACCTCTACTATTATTATTTTAAAAAGAGACTTTTGAAACAGACTATATTATCTTAAAATATTTTCGTGGGAAGTTACAAACGCGCTCGCCTCAGCGTCCGCGGAAGCTTATCACTCAAGACGCACGCTAAAGAAAACATAATGAACTTTGAGCTACTGATAAGATATTGATAACGAGTTTAGACGGCTAGCAGACTTTATGGACCGTGGCCTATTGTTTGCGAAAAATCTGTGTTTAACTTTAATAGTGGGCATAAACATGGAGGGGCTTGTGGCTAAGTAATAACAGCCGCACGGGTCGATCGATCAGGCTAAGCTACACTTGCCGCGGTTGGTGTGTGGATGGGTGACCATCTTTAAATTCCGAGACCTCCCCCGTGCCTCGGAAACCACGTTAAGCCGTTGGTCTCGGCTGTCATTCGTGGATCTTTGACAGACGTTACGGGTCGTAACTAGCCCGAAGGTATGACAACCAGACTTACTAAGGGGTATCGTATTACCCAGTAACTCGGTTGTGGGAGATAGGCAGTCGCTCCATGTAAAATACTGGTATTCAGCTGCATCCAGTTAGACAGGAAGCCGATACCAACGCGGGCCCAGTGTGGGTACATGTCACATGTCTTCGATTTTTTGGTTCTAAGACATGCTGGTGCCCCTCACGAACTTTTCCTTTGAGAGCAGTGGTGATGAAATAATTTACACAAAGTGCCTGTGCGGATTGGGGTAGACGTGTTCTCGAACGCCCTCAGGCTAGGTGGAGCGACGATCTTCGCAGGATGGCTGGTAGCAGCTGGATAAGAGTTGCCGAAAATCGAGTTGAATGGCGTGCAATAGGAGAGGCCTATGTCCAGCTGTGGGCTGCTATAGGCTGATAATGAAAGTGCTTGTCACAAGAATGTTGTGAGAATGAGAGTGCTGTGGATGATGATAATGACGAAAGCTCCTGTCAGGGTTCGAATCTTAGGGCAGCGGGATCGTCCGAAAGGGTTACCACTGCCCTGGAACAGAAGGGGCTAAGGAAGGAACACGGGTGGGTTTTAGTCAGTAAGAGTCTGACACTCCCTTCCGCTCCACCCAGAGCGGGAGGGGTCATTTGATGATTTCCCATCCTCAAAAAAAAAAAAAGTGTTCGAACCTTCGACCAACAAGTCGTTAGTCGCAGACGTTACAACTAGTTAACGCCTATGGAAAAAATAATCCTAGTAATATTGTAAACGTGAAAGTTTGTGAGGATGGATGTACATGTTTCACGCAAAAACTACTGTACAGATATTTGATGAAACTTTACAGTATTGTAGCTTGTACATAAGAATAACACATAGGATGGTTTTTATTCCGATGTTCCCACGGGATCGAGACTTATGCGGGTGAAACCGCGGGGCGCTGCTAGTATTAAATAAAGCGACGACTCGCTCGTTTCGGGCGACTAAATTCGTGCGAATTGAATAACAAGCCGGAAATGCTTGGCTTGTAATATCGTCGTGAGTTTCACACTCTTAAAAAATAACACCTTTCTGATAAATGCTATATTTATATTATGGCATCCATCTTTGGACAACACATCAGTCCAACTGTGCAACACGGAACTTTAATTTCTAAACGTTGTTTACACAATCGATATGCTCCTCAATTATTAAAGACTGCTCGCGTTTTAGACCTTCAGTTCTTCAGCTAGCTAAGGTTAGTACAGACTGACTATGAATATAACCAGCTCTGAGGCTCTGTCTCGTAAGGTCTTAGCATTATGCTGAGCGATGGCCGTTTTGCGTGGAAATTTGTCAGCGCCTGACGTAAACTGACATATTTTTAGGAGCCATGTTTTTAATCACGTCAAAACTGTCTATGGAGTATCTTAATTTGACAGGACTAAACTAATATTTATCTTCGGTCCTTTTCTTAATGAATTGTAAAGAAAACGATACACTAACTTAAATTTAGTTTAGTTTGTGAATAAGGGAATCGGCACGGCGCCAATATCATGTCCTGTCAGCTGCATGTTACAGGAACTGCCGATCGATTCTGTAAAAATCTCACAGTGAAAAGTTAAGTGAAGTGAGCTTAGAGTGAGCTGCCAATAGTGTCAATCCCTAGCATTACTTGGAATGACAGCTCACTCCACGCTCACTTCACCTCAGTTTTCACGGTGATATGGGTTACAGAATCGCACTGCTGTCAATCCCTAGCATTAGTTAGGAATGACAGCTCACTCCACGCTCACTTCACTTAAGTTTTCACGGTGAGATGGTTACAGAATCGCACTGCTGATGGACGCTTGTGATAGCGAATTCTGGAATTCGCTATCACAACCGAATCGAACAATCGAATTCCAAAAAAGAAGCCGAATTCTGGGCCAAATCCATTTACATTGTTATCAACACGCTAAGAAGAGAAGTTTGCAGCTGAAATTCAGCGTCAGGTGGTACACCTTCTGTTGTCATCTGACATTATGCTGAGCTGAGGCCCTTTTAGCATTATAATCTTTGTTTTCTGTTTTTATAGTTTTAAGGTGTATTCATTTTGCTGTAATGCCAATAAACGCATTTTTCTTTATCTATACCAATACATAACGGGTGTAAAAAGACACTTATCGAAGCCGAGAGTCACCTTGTGCTCCCCGTCATTGTGATTTTTTTTTTGTACTGGACCATACCTGAGAACCTTCTGGTTACGGAGATACTGAAGGTCAAAATTCCAACTTTTACTGATGTTTGTTTTACGAAAAGCTAACAACAGCATTAGTCATTTAAGAAATCAACTTAATTTACATTAAAATAAAGTTGATATTCCTTAAAGTAGTTATAACACCAATTGGAAACAATGACTTTAATAGACTTTAGGTGGTTCATCTTTTTGGGAAAGGAATCCCTTTTCAATCAGCGGTTTTATTAACTGAATAATTATGTGGTATACAAACTCCCGCAAAAAGACGCGACACGACTCCAGTAATGATAATTTATTTTTATTTATTTATTTACTTTATACAGTGGTGGTTACATAATTATAAACTCGTCAAACTTTAAATGCCCAATGCCCTTTAAACGCCAAACCGAAATGCGAGCGCCTTAAGGCCTGCGTATGCGCCTGTCTACGAGAGCCTGAAGGCGGTTCACTCGCAGTGACGCAAGTCGGGAGTGGCTACGTAAATGCTGCAGAGACATACGTCTATGTGACGACCGTGGGCGTTGCCATGCGATCGTCATGCCGTTCAATCAGTGCATTTCTGACGCGTATGACCTGCGTCACCGCGTAAGAACCGCCTAAGGTCTAAGCACTGGCAACATCTAGAGGCGACACCGTCAACATTGACCATACGAACCAAGCATATCATCGTCTACTCGCACTACGACACTAAACACGTATACAAATTAATGACGGTCCGTGACTGAAGTTAGCCACGAATTTTATTAGTACTGCCGACTTTAGAGCCTGATCTGTGTCTCCTATGTCTAAGAATTAAAAAAAAAACTGACCTGTCAACAGGCGGCGGCAAGGGCGCCATCATATGCGGGTGAGGCGGCATAGGCGGATGTGGAGGGTGCGGGTGGAAGGGGGAGCCCGGCGGCGCGAAGCCCGGCCCAGGGAAGTGTGGCTGCTGCGGCGGGCCCGGCGGAAACCCGCCGCCGGAGCCCGGCCGCGCCGACGGCGAGCCGAACGGGCCCGGCGCCGCATACGGCGGGCCCGCGAAGCCAGGGCCGGGGGTCGACGGGGCTGGGGACGCGGCGAACGCCGGCCCGGCCGGGGACCCGGCGGGCGGCGCGAACGACGCGAACGGCGGCTCGGCGTTGCCGCTCTTCCACGCCGCCGGCACGCCGCCGCCGGTCTCGTCCAGCGCCGGCACGCGCCTCTGCAGCCCCACCGACATCTGGGTACCAGGACGACATGGTTACTTAAGAGTTTCATACAACACGTATTCTATAACTAGGGGAAGTTCCTGCACTGATCTCCACCAAGGCAGAGAGTAACACTTTGACCATGAGCTGCGGGGTAATCGCGTAACACACCATCAGTAGCAACGAGTTTCATTTTGACAGTTCAACAACATACATTGCGTTATTTACGTTGTTGAGCAAAACATTTTTCGAACAAATGAACCAGTGGATTAGCAATATCCTTCAAAATGATTCAGATTGATAATGTGTTACGTAATTAGAGTGCTGGCCTGGCGTAGCACAAAGTTTCAATAGAAAAAAGAAGCCAACTTATACATTATCGGTTTTGTTACCGCTGACTTGCGGCATCTTGTACAGACGCCAGCACACGAAGCTACTACAATCTGTCAAATTTCTTCAATAGATTCAACTTTATCGCTAAAGCATTAGGTTCAAGGTTGATTGAGAAAACCAGTTTTGGGTAGCTTGATGTGCTTGGCGTCTGTACTACATCAGAAGTACTGCTAAAAGGGGGAAGCGCCAGTTTACCCCGCGAAATACAAAATTTTTTTACGTTGTTTTGCAATTTTGCTGGTCAGTGTCAGGTTATATTATTGAGCAAAATATGATTCGCGAGCGTAACAAGTACGTATTTACAGATTTATGATCATTAAAATCATCAATACAACCCTCTAAGTTCATATAAAAAATAAATGTAATAAAAAAATGTAATGTAAATAAATGTAATACTTAAATGTTTTTTCTTTCTTTCTATATAACACTATTGATTGAAAATTTTGAATTTCGCGGGCTACCCTGGAGCTGTACGGACTTCATAGTTGAGGCTCTTTTAAATGATTACCACCGTGTGGTACCAAATACAGGTTGTCAGTGGTCATGTGCGCATGGGCTGATTAAAATGAATTCTATTAATGAGACACAAAGTATTAAAACCTACATATTCCGTTCATATTTGTATTAAACTAGAGATTGACAAAGACGGTTCTTTTTCATAGATCTGACAGTCGTTACGGGTAGTTAGAAGCCCGAAAGTCTGATAACCGGTCTTAACAAGGGGTGGTATGGTGTTACACAGTAACTGGGTTGTACTGGCAAAATAGGCAGACGCTCCATGTAAAACACTGGTATTCAGCTGCGTTCGGTTAGACTGGAAGCCGACCCCATCATAGTTAGAAAAATACTAGACAGAATGATTGAAAAAGACGACGTTCTACAAAACCAAAATATTTTTTTTATAAGTACAGAAGGCTAATTCTCGTAGTTTAAAACGTTCAAAATCTAGTCGCAGTGTCATCTCAGCGACAATCAATGTCAAAAACGTGTCAAAAATGTAGGGAAATTAGAGGTATTTTTGACAGACAGATTACACTGTGAACGTTCTTAGTCCCCGTTGAGGTTGGCCGCCGTGGCCGAAATACGGTCTGGGGGACTTTATTTTATTTATTACGATACCCCTTGGTAAGACTGGTTCTGAGACTTTCGGGCTTCTGACGACCCTTAACGACTGCCACGAATGACAGCCGGGACCAACGGCTTTCCGAGAAATCGGTAAGCGTCGTTCGAAAATTCGAAATTCGAGCATCACTGACAGCGAATCAGCGGTACAATCGACGCCTCATGTTGTGTCGAGTTTATTGAACTATTTCTATACAGTTGTTGTTACACAACTTTGGTGCAGCGGCGTACGCGCAGCTTACGTCATACGCTCAGTAAATTGTATATTATTGCTAAATATAGAAAGTGTACGGTCTATTAAATTGTATTATTTGTTTTTTTTTGTGTGCGAATTAATTTGGGATTGATTTCGTGGCAGACTTGTATGACTTCGATTTTCTATTTCCTCCTTTTCAGAAATTTTCGAGTAGATGCTGGAAATTCTCTCAACGACGACATTAAGAACTCTACTACTATAAGGGTAGAACACCAAAAGATGGACCGACGACTAGCCAACGTATTCTGTAACATTCTCACCGTGAAAACTTAAGTGAAGGGAGCTTCTATGAACTGTCATCCCATCCGATGCTAGGGTTTGACACTATTGACAGTTCACTTCACCTTCGCCGTTGTTTTACAGAATAGCACCACAGGGCACTAATTCACTATGACCACTAATGCTCGGTTCCTATAAACAAAAACGAATCGTTTTGCCTACGAACGGTAGCATTTTTTACCATCAAACTGGGCATATAAACAGATCAGTAGGCTAGTTTGACCTGTGATATCTTCTACCATAGATTTGCATAGTAGACTAGGGTTTATCCAAAGCTATGAGGTCTTTGCTTCATTATTGTTAAAGATACAGGAGTCTTAATTTTAACCAATAACGGTCCGTAAATTATAGGAATCGGCCATTAATGATTCCTTACTTCGACACCACATCAATTCCTTAGTTAATCAAGACATCTGCTATTAACGTATTCTCTAGGGCACAATGAACGAAATGAACGCGAAGTTGGCGCGGTTTGAACTGTCAAAATACATGTTATCCCGTACTGTTGACATTTCGATTCCTTGCCGTCACAGGCGTTTCTACGAGACACAATATTGACGTGGTTTGCACGTGGTAAGATACGCGGAACAATAATTACCATACAGAATTGGGGTCTAAAGGAAATTAACGTTCAAAATCCAGTCGCAATCTCACGTCAGCAACAGTTACTGTCAAAAATTAGAGGTATCTTTGGCTGATTGAGACCGAGGTTAGAAAGCGAACGTTCTTGAGGTTCGGTAAGAAGCAATTTTTTACGTAATTGAGAATAGCGCATCGCATCAACAAATAAGGGGGTCTACTCCGAAGTGCGAAAACTGCGAATGTTCGGATCGGACCGAAACATGGCCGAACCGAATATTATTGAAAAATGCGAAAAAGTTCGGATCGGCTCAGTTGGGTCGGGACCATAGTCAATATTCGAAAGAGTGTAGGATCGGGACCGGCCGAACCAAATAGTAACTTCGTACCAGGAAACGGCCGAACATTCGGCCGATACTACTTCGGAGTAGACCCCCAGGTCTAAAACAGCGATCTGCACCCTAATTGGGTAACACACTATCAATCAAAATCTGAATCATTTTTAAGGATATTGCTTATCACTTTATAATTATTATGTTCGAAAAATTTGTCTGCTCAACAACGTAAATAACGCAATGAATGTTGTTGAACTGTCAAATTTAAACCCATTGCTACAGATAGCCTGTTACGCACTACCCCGCCGTTTGATCAAGTTGAATCGAATGACCACCAAAACAAAAGTAATTTTGCATTTTTTTTGCGGTTAATTGTCCACTGCTGGGCAAAAGCCTCCCCTACTCTCTTGTCCTTGTACAGACGCCAGCAGGTCAAGCTACCCGAAACTGTCAACTTTTCCCAGTCAACCTTGAACCTCTATTAAAGAAATCTGACAGATTTTAGTAGCTTGATGAGCTGGCGTCTGTACAGAGCTGCCGAGGATCAATCTTTATCAAAGGAGTCCAGCTCAGTTTTAATGAAAAAAAAAAAAAAAATGCACGGCTGTAGATAAATTTTTAGGTATTTCTTTAATTGATTAAATTCCCTTTTACACTCAATATTTTAAGAATTACGAGACAAAAAATAAATGTTTTTTTGTTTTTCGTCTCGTTACTCTCAAAATTTCACTAAGAACTAGCTTCTAGCTCTTCGTGTGCCTTGCATAAATATATTGATTTAGCTCGAAACATTTTTTATTCGTACGCAGTTGCTATTTAAGAGAACTGCGTTCTGAAATTGAAAAGCGTAACGTCTAACGCACTTCCTGCGCTTCCGCGCACTTGACATTATAAATTCAGTGAATTTAGCATAACATCACGCTTGTATCACCCGTGAGAGTAGGCAGACCTCCTAGAGCGTCCTCTCCCGGCCTTTAGCATAACATCACGCTTGTATCACCCGTGAGAGTAGGCAGACCTCCTAGAGCGTCCTCTCCCGGCCTTTAGCATAACATCACGCTTGTATCACCCGTGAGAGTAGGCAGACCTCCTAGAGCGTCCTCTCCCGGCCTTTAGCATAACATCACGCTTGTATCACCCGTAAGAGTAGGCCGACCTCCTAGAGCGTCCTCTCCCGGCCCTTCCACCTACATCTTGTAATACCTTTTGTTAGTCGCTTTTCATTCATCCTCTCATAATAATAATGAGTTTATAATATCCCCAATGCTGGGACACAGGTATCCGCTCGGTGAGATGCGAGTGGGCCGTCAACGCGGGCCCAGTGCGGGTTGGTAGATGTCACATGTTTTCGAATTATTGGTTCTAGGACATGCCGGTTTCGTCACGATGTTTTCCTTCACCGTTTTGAGAGCAGTGGTGATGAAATAAACTACACAAAGAAAAGCGCCTGTCTGTGTTCGAAAACTTCGAACTCATGACCTACAACTCCTAAGTCGCGATCTCATACCACTGGGCCACCAATGCCTTCGCCAGCAGCCAACCGTATTTCAGTTGAGATTATGATAACAAGCAATTGACATTACCAGCGAGACCCCTGACAATTTCAGCCTAAATCCGCTTATATCTTGTTTTGCGTAGACTCTTGCGCATCGTAGTAGTTAAAAGGATACGTTCATTTAGCTTAGTTACAAGCTCAGGCGACCTTTACAAACTATATCTATACTAATGACTAATATACACGGTCAAATTAAATTAGCGAGCGAAACTCCGCAGACGTGATGGGTGTCGATATCCAAAGTGTGCGCCTGCGGAGTTTTGCTAGCTAATTAAAATTTTACAGGATTTTTTTACGACAAACTAAAAATAAAAAGCTTGGATGTTTTTTTTAACTGATATTTTTAAGTACAGACGCCGCCAGCACACCAAGCTACCCGAAACCGACAAATTTTTCCAATCCACTTTGAGCCTTATGCTTTAGAGATAAAGTTGAAAATGTACTACTAAAGAAATTTGACAGATTGTAGTAGCTTGATGTGCTGTCTGTACAAACTATCGGCGATTGATGACCCAAAAAAAAAACATCACCGAACCAATTTCTTTTAAAACATGTTTCGACATCGATACCTACCACGTCCGCGGAGTTTCGCTAGCTAATATAATTTAACCCTGTATAGTACAAAACTCGACGAGTTTGTTCGTTTGTTTGAAAGCGCTAATCTCTGGAACTACCGGTAGAATTTGAAAAAATCTTTTTGTATTTGATAGCCCAAGAAAACCCTTAAGAGAGGCTAATTAAACATCACGCTACGACCCTTGGGCGCAGTCCTATTGACATCGCTCGTGCGATGATGCGTCCGTCCGACGAAAATGATCGTGCGACCGTGCGTTCAAACATGCGGATATCTACTGAATGTCCTATTGAAGGTCGTGCGATCATGCGATGCGACCAAATTGTTTAATTTTTGTCGCGCGATCATTTTCGATCGATGACGAACGATCGACGATCGTTTTCTCATCGTGCGATCTATATATCCTGCTTATGCGTAGGAAGTTTCATTAAAATCGGTTCATGCATTTCGAAAAACAAGGACTTGAAAGTTTGTATGAAATGCCGTACGTTGTCAAAAAAGACAATAGGTCAGAACAGTGCGTCGTTGAAACGCAGGTGCGCACAATGCGTTGATCCGTCGCGACGACGCAACGCAACGCAACTCACTAATGAGGCATCACCCTATAGCGCGGACGAGCGAAGCGATGCGACGCTGTAAAATACAAGCTAGTCTAGTAAACGATTTATTTAGCCGAAGCAATCCATATACATAGCGTTTTACGTACCAGGCAGAGGGCCTTATCTTTCCGTGTTGTAAGAGAAACAGGTTTCCATGAACTACCAACCTGTCGCTACTTGTTTGTTGCCGTTTATCTTACGATCTATGCTCCTTGGGTTTCTGCTAACCTGGTACTATGACGCCCTTGCGGGGACGGAAGCCAGTTTGGTCTTCAAGGTCGGGTGCAATCCGATTTTTATTCGACAATGGCACCGATTCCCTTGTTCACAAACTAAACTAAATTTAAGTTCAGAGCATCTTTTTCTTTCTATTTCTTTAAGAAAAGGACAGAAGATAAATATTAAATTAGTCCTGTCAAATTAAGATACTCCATAGACAGTTAAGACGTGATTAAAAACATGGCTACTAAAATACGTCAATTTACCTCAGGCGCCGACTAATTTGACTGGACTAAACTAATATTTATCTTCTGTCCTTTTCTTAACGAAATTTGAAAAAAAAAAAGATGCACTGTACTTAAATTTAGTTTAGTTCGTGAACAAGGGAATCGGCGCCATTGTTGACTACCAAGATGACGATTAATAGAGAAGTAAGTAATAAAGAAGAATGATGACGAAAGGCTAACTTATCGATACCGATCACGTCTGCGGGGTTTCGCTAGCTAATTTAATTTAACCCTGTAGATATGACGCCCTTGCGGGGACCGAAGCCATTTTGGTCTTCAAGGTCGGATGCAATCCGATTTTTATTCGACAAAGGTGACACGAGATGACGACTAAAGAGGAAGTATGGAAGAAAAAGACATGTTGCGCTTGCGCCGACCGACCGATAAAGCCCGATAATCCGACCGACCGATAAATTGGGATAAGGGCAGGAGGGGCTTGTGGCTAAGTAATAACAGCCGCACGGGTCGATCGATCAGGTTAAGCTGCGCTTGCCGCGGTTGGTCCGTGGATGGGTGACCATTTTCACATACCAAGACCCCACCGTGCCTCGGAAAGCACGATAAGCCGTTGGTCCCGGCTGTCATTCGTGGATCTTTGACAGTCGTTACGGGTCGTCAGTAGCCCGCAAGTCTGACAACCAGTCTCACCAAGGGGTATCGTATTACCCATTAACTGGGTTGTGGAGGTCAGATAGGCAGTCGCTTCATGTAAAATATTGGTATTCAGCTGCATCCGGTTAGACTGGAAGCCGACCCCGACATAGTTGGGAAAAGCCTAGGCAGATGATGACCCATCACGTCTGCGGAGTTTCGCTAGCTAATTTAATTTAACTATAGATATTAGCAACAATCAGTTGCCAGGTTACCGTCTGCCGCAACCAGGAGAGGGCAATTAAAATACCAGGAGCGCATAACGATCGAGGTGATTGCATCGAGGATCTCTCGCGTGCCAACTTATCGCGTGCTAAATTTAGGGCGTGAACTTTCAGCAGACACGGTGCAGGTGGTACTGTTGTTCGACAAATTGACTAATACCCATATTATACGGCGAGTTTTTGATTGAAAAACTAACATACATCACGCCTCGTTACCTCGAACGGTTAGGCAGAGTTGAACCTACATATTATAGTACAGTTGTTTAAGTCCCAATAGGCTTTCAGCTGGAAACCAGCATTTTTACCAGGGGGCCTAAAAAGGCCACTTTAAGCAATACCTCTAAAAGCTATTCATTCCCTGAATTCCCAGCAGATCATTAGCAATTCCTCTAATTTTCGTTAAATGGTTACACATAATAGTTTAATCACCTACAATTCATATCATATCAATCATATTTGGCGTAAACATTGGTGGACCGTTTTACGAATGTCCATACTAAACTGTCAAACAGGTAAATTGCGTGATATGAATTGCACACAGATCATATTTTATTATGAATTGTCAGTTTGTGACCATTTTACGATTTTTAATATGATTCATTATGTTATCCTATTATGATTCTGCCAAAGGGGCCTTTTTAGGCCCCCAGATCCCACTTTGTTAATCATGTGCATTGCATTGTCGGCACGGTGGGCGCAGTGGTTAAGCGATTGACTGCTGCGCTGCGTGTCGCGGGTTCGATTCCCGCACGGAACAAATATTTGTATGACCTACATGTATTTGTTCCGAGTCTGGGTGTTTTTCTATCTATAATATGTATGTATTTACAAAAAAAAATTGTATATAAGTAGTTTATCAGCCATCTTGTTACCATAACACAAGCATTAGGTTGCTTAGCTTGGGACAAAATGGTGCTGTGTGAAATGTCCAGGGATATTATTATTTATTATTATTATTGTAATGCAATGCACATGATTAACATGTACCTTAAGGTGTACCTTATGCCCAAAACCGTGGATTAATCAGAAAGAAAAGTTCTTTGACAAACAGACTAGGTACATAACATAACATCACGCGGCACGCCTGTAATGCCTCAAGAATTAGGCAGGGGTGTACCTTACTACATCTACATTTCGTCAGTTATGTCCCTTGTAATAGAGAAAGAGCCTATTGCAATCAACTGGGCACGAATGCAGGCTACGGGCTAGTACTGAGAAATTGCAGATGGAAAAACATCTGCTTTTTAGGGTTCCGTACCTCGAAAGGAAAAAACGGAACCCTTTTAGGATCACTTTGTTGTCCGTCCACCCGTCTGTCTGTCAAGACTTTTTTCCTCAGGAAAGCGTGGAGGTATCAAGTTGGAATTTATATCAAATACTCAGATGTATTGACCTTTGGAGCTGTGAAAAAATCCAACTTCTAAGCCAACGCAATCAAAAGATACAGCCGTTTAGGCCGCAAATTTTAGACACTCGCAAGGGAATCAAAATCTACAGGGTACTTCCCGTGAACTCAGAATCTTGAAATTTGGTACAAAGCAACGTCTTATAGCACAGATAAAGGAAAAATTGCGATAACCGTAAATTTTTAGTTACATCATATAATAAAAATATTTTTAATAATTTTAAATTGTACGGAACCCTCGGTGCGCGAGGCCGACTCGCACTTGGCCGGTTTTTTGTTGCTAATCGACGTATTTTTTTTTTAAATAATATATAACACTATGTATTTAAAATGGAATCGCAAATACCCAGACCCAAACTACGAGTACCAACAAATTTTAATTGGGCCAATTCCCGTAATTAAAAACGTTCAAAATCTAGTCGCAATCTCATCTCAGCGACAATCAATGTCAAAAACTTGTCAAAAATGTGAGGAAATTAGGGCTGATTTTTCCATCGCCAGATAACTTTTATTCGAGGAATAATATTGACGTTTGAATGTTTATGTATGAAATAACTGTCAAAATTTCAAAATTCTTCTTCGAATAAAGTTATCAGATGATTGAAAAATACAGCCCTTTTGCTTTATATGTTCGAAAAATGTATCTGCTCGACAACGTCATATCATCTAGCTAGCCTTGTCCCAACTATGTTGGAGTCGGCTTCCAGTCTAACCCGATGCAGCTGAATACCAGTACTTTACATGGAGCGACTGCCTATCTGACCTCCATAACCCAGTTACTGGGTAATACGATACTTCTTGGTAAGACTGGTTGTCAGACTTTCGGGCTTCTGACGACTTCTCAACAACGTAAATAACGCATTAAATGTTGTTGAGCTGTGACACAACTACCGCGCAGACTGTGAACGTTCTTAAAATTACGAGAATTGCCCCTTGCTCAGCAAACCTTAAAACAATAAGAAATAATGTATCACTTCGAAGGTCGATATGACTCACATTACTACCTGCAGCATTGCAAGAACTTTAGTCCCGTGGACAGATATATTCATCATTTGGAACGACGAAACAGCGGCTCAAGTTTTTTTTTTAAACAAACATTTGTTTTTTTTTACAGACGCCAGCAGGACAAGCTACCCGAAACTGTCAAATTTTCCCAATCAACCTTGAACCTTAAAGCTTTAGAGATAAAGTTGGAAATCTATTAAAGAAATTTGACAGATTCTAGTAGCTTGATGTGCTGTCTGTACAATTATTGTGTAAGTTATTTTTGGTATAAGTCAAAATCAATCAAAAATAATTTATTGAAATTTGGCTGGGAATAAGCCCCGAGGGGGTTGTCGATAAGTAATAACAGCCGCGCGGGTCGATCGATCAGGTTAGGCAACGCTTGCCGCGGTGTTGTCCTTGGATGGGTGACCATCTTTACATACCAAGACCCCTCCGTGCATCGGAAAGCACGTTAAGCCGTTGGTCCCGGCGATCATTCGTGGATCTTAGATAGTTGACAGTTCAACAACGTCCATTGCGTTAATAACGTTGTTGAGCAGACAAATGTTTTGAACGTATGGAGCAATGAAATATCCTTTCAAATGATCCAGATTCTCATTGACAGTGTGATACGCAATTAGGGTGCTGTCCTCAATTCTTCATAGGGTTCAGAAGAGCATAAGACTGACCAATAATGGCTCCGACCGACAGGCGCGACGCGAGTCTAATAGAACAATTTCTATGATTTTTTTCTACCATAATCGCGTCGCACCGTCACGTAGCGCCTGTCTATGGGAGCCTTTAAAAACGGTACCTATTTATTCCAATTTTGTTCTCGAGAATGTATAACAACAAGGGTCGAAGGGACAAAAAAAAATCGACCGAAACGGGTTTCGAACCTTGAGGTGCTGCGCTAGCTACCAACACGACCAATATTGAACGATTAGTCGTATCGATTTAAATACGGAACCAAGCGGGACAATTCTCGTAATTTTAAGAACGTCCACAGGACGACAGGGCCCCAATTGTGTATTATTCCCCGCGAAATCTCACCACGTGCACATCACGTCAACACCGTGTCTTGTTCACGGCAAGGAATCGAAGTGTCAACCGGTACGGACAACATATATTTTGACAGTTCAAACCACGCCATTGTGACATAGAGAATACGTCAATATCAGAGGGGCAATTCTGGTAAATTAAAGAACGTTCTCAGTCTGATCTGTCTCAATCTGTCAAAAATACGTCAAATTTCCCTACATTTCGACAAGTTTTTGTCGCCGAGATGAGAATGTGACTAGATTTTGGTCGTTTTAAATTACGAGAATTATTTATATTTGGCCTTCTGGGGGCCTAAAAGGCCAATTCGGTAGAATCTTAATAGGATAACAATATGAATCATATTAAAAATCGTAAAATGGTCACAAACTGGCAATTCATAATATGATCTGTGTGCAATTCATATCACGCAATTTACCTGTTTGACATTTTTGTATGGAAATTCGTAAAATGGTCCACCAATGTTTACACCAAATATGATTGATATGAAATGAATTGTAGGTGATAAAACTATTATGTGTAACCATTTAACGAAAATTAGCGGAATTGCTAAAATGATCTGCTGGGAATTCAGAGGTTGAATAGCTTTTAGAGGTAAAAGGAGGGCTTAAAGGGGCCTTTTTAGGCCCCTGATCTGTTGTCGGAAAATAATTGAAACACTCTTGTGTCATCTCAAGAGCTTAAACGCAATATGCCTGGCCTTTTCCCAACTATGTTGGGGTCGGCTTCCAGTCTAACCGCGTGCAGCTGAATATCAGTATTCAACATGGAGTAATTGCGTGTCTGTGCTCCACAAACCTGTTGATGGGTAGCACAATACCCCTGAGTGGGGCTGGTTGTCAGAAGTTTGGGTGTCTTGACTACCCACCCGTAACGACTGTCAAAGATATACGAATGATAGTCGGGACCAGCGGCTAAGCTGTATTGTAAGAGCAGTGGTTTACCAGTGGTTGCGACCTCGACTTACAGAGTTGTAGGTCGTAGGTTCGAACCCAGACAGGTGCTTTACTTTGTGTAAATGATTTCATCACCACTGCTCTCAAAACGGTGAAGGAAAACATCTTGAGGAAACCGGCATGTCCTAGAACCAAATGTTCAAAGACATGTGACAACCACCAAACCACAATGGGCCCGCGTGGTGGTAGCCCACTCCCTCTCACAGAGGAGGCCTGTGTCCCAGCAGTGGGAACGTTATAGGCTGACTATGCTGTGTTCCAGCTCCTTGCCACGTGCCGGATAAAACTGCGTAGTAGCAGTAATTTTATCAACTTCCCACTCTAGTATTTTGATCATTTTCCTCATTAGTTTGACTTATTTAACTTGCATTATGATAAGGAAGTACCTACTATCATATTGTTATTCTTGAAACTGATATTTACGCGCTTATTTACGGGTTTCAGGAGGCTGGAGGTGCTCTTGGCTAAGTAAAAACAGCCGCACGGTCCGATCGATCAGGTTAAGCTACGTTTGCCGCAGGTGGTCCGTGGATGGGTGACCATCTTTACAGACCCCTCCGTGTCTCGGAAGGCACGTTAAGCCGTTGGTCCCGGCTGTAAAGGTCTCTGCACACAGCGGGCGTGGCATGGCGTGGCGCGGCGGCACGGCGGCGACGTGACGCTGAGCAGGAGGCCTAAAAAGGTCACTTTAAGCAATACCTCTTAAAAGCTATTCATTTCCTGAATTAATCCCAGCAGATCATTAGCAATTCCTCTAATTTTCGTTAAATGATTACACATAATAGTTTAATCACCTACAATTCGATGTAAACATTGGTGGACCATTTACGAATTTCCATACAAAGCTGTCAAACAGGTAAATTGCGTGATATGAAATACAGTCCGGAGTTTGGAAGTTGGCGGTTTAATACCCGCCATCCCCCCGTGCCTCAGAAAGCACGTAAAGCCGTTGGTCCTGCGCCTGATCTCTCTTCGGTCGTATCGGATTGCCGTCCCATCGGACTATGAGAATAAAGAGTGCACCTGTGTTTGAGCATACACTTGTGAACTATAATATCTCCTGCGTACCTGGCTAATCTCCGTTGAGATTGGCCACCGGAGGATATTACTATGGCCGAAAGTGAAAACATTGGATTTGAACCCAAAAAATATAGTACAGACGCCAGCACATCAAGGTACTAAAATCTGTCAAATTCTTTAATCGATTTTCAACTTTATCGCAAAGGTATTAAGGTTCAAGGATGATTGGGAAAATTGGACAGTTTCGAGTAGCTTAACCTGCTGGCGTCTGTAGGAATCGCCTCGGCTAACTAAACTATGCTTCGGCCAATTTTTTTTTTTTTTACGACTTCAATAACATTTTATTAATAATTAGTAATCAGCAGGCGGCTACATAAAAGAAGAATGAAATGGTAGAATTTCTAATTTTAACAGGTTTTTCGGTTAGAAACTAGATTTATTATTCATATTTGATTGATTTGATTCGTGATTTCTAGAATTAGATCGTAGGATTTATTTTTTAACTAGCCCACGAGTTCGCGTGATTTTTTTTTATTTTTATATAAAACTAGCTGACCCGGCAAACGTTGTTGCCTGACGCTACTTCGTTCGCGTGGTGTGCTGCCCCCTCCCCTACCCTACTCCTACCCTACTCCTACACTACTCCTACCCTACTCCTACCCTATTCCTACTCTACTCCTACACTACTCCTACCCTACTCCTACCCTACCCCCTACCCTACTCCTACACTACTCCTACCCTACTCCTACCCTACTCCTACACTACTCCTACTGTACTCCTACCCTACTCCTACTCTACCTACCCAACTCCTACCCTACCTACCCAGCTCCTACCCTACTTCTGGGTTACTCCTAACATACTCCTACCCTATTTTTTAAATTTTTCTCTGCGTAAGAACCATCCTCGTACTTCAAGGAACATTCTAAAAAAAAAATCAGCCAAATCGGTCAAGCCGTTTTCATGTTATGTCGTGACAACGGAAAACGGGTTTCATTTTTATATATAATATAGATAATATGTTCTTTAGCCTGTGGCCGGTTAGCTCGTTTTCGCGACTCTTCTTGGCTTCTTATGGTCGTAGCCTGTTGTTAAAACCATGCCCTTCCTCATGAATTGGGTTATCAAACGCAAAAAGACTTTTACACAGACAGTAGATAGAGATTATCCCCTTTTAGAGATTACACACAAACAAAGGACATCATTCAGCGAGGTAATTTCGTAACACACTGTCATTTTGACAGTTCAACAACATTCACTGCGTTATTTACGTTGTTGAGCAGACGCATTTTTCGAACATATGAAGCAATGGATTAGCAATATCCTTCAAAATGATTCAGATTGAGATTGATTGTTTGTTACGCAATAAAGGTGCAGATCGTACAGACGCCAGCGCATCAAGCTACTACAATCTGTCAAATTTCTTTAATAGATTTTCAACTTTATCGCTAAAGCATTAGGTTCAAGGTTGATTGGGAAAATTTGACAGTTTCGGGTAGCTTGACCTGCTGGCGTCCGTACCTTCAGCCGGGGAGATAGTTGTAGACTTGTGTTGTATAAGTAAAAAATGCTCAAGATGTTATTTCCCATAAGAAAACAGTGTATTTTTTCTGGCCAGCTCTTCAATTTTTTTTTTTTTTTTAAAGAACGTTGCCCCACACTAGGAATTTCTCCTGTGTCGTAGGTGCGTTTACCTTTACAGACATATAAACTCACATACACAAACAGCCAGACCCGGAACAACTAATTGTAGAGTCATACAAATATTTGTTCCGTGCGGGAATTGAACCCGCGACACGCAGCGCAGCAGTCAATCGCTTAACCAATGCGCCAACCGTGCCGTAAATTTATAAAATTAATTAATTAAATTATGGATATAAAATGTTCGACGCCTGAATGATGTCCTTTTACCTATTTATAATACTACTAGCAGCTCCCCGCAGTTTCACCCGCATAAGTTTCGATCCCGTGAGAATATCGGGATACAAAGTATCTCATGTGATAAACTATCTGTGAGTCAAATTCCATCCAAATCCGTTCAGTAGTTTTTGCGTGAAAGAGTAACAAACATCCATCCATCCAACCTCACAAACTTTCGCGTTAAAATATCTATTAGTAGGATAGGAGAGAAGGATTATAGTAAGCACAGATTTCAATTGAATTCTTTGAATCTGAGTGGTGCTGTCTCCTTGGTCAATTGTTAGAATGTTGTCGAACAGCCAAAATTAAAGGCATCGTCATTGGTAGTGTGTTACGTAATTAGCCAACAGGTGATGTAAGTTTAAAAAATGCGAATAAGGCGAAGATCTGTAGCATTCAGTCAGTCTAACTGTACTGCGGACTCTTTCGACCGTTGACCCAAGCAAGCCCCATTTTCTGACGCCAAAAAAATGTAGCCTAACATTTTAAAATGACTGATATTATACACTAGACGCCAGCAGACTAGCCTTTTTTTTGTTATTCTCTAAAATCTAGCCATTCTTCCTTGTTGGTCTCAAATCATAGTATACTATTATTATTATCCGCCTAGCCTTTTCCCAACTATGTTGGGGTCGGCTTCCAGTCACTGGATGCAGCTGAATACCTGCTGCATCCAGCTGGTGCTGAATACATGCTGTAATTTTACATGGAGCGACTGCCGATCTGACCTCCACAACCCAGTTACCGGGTAATACGATACCCCTTGGTAAGACTGGTTGTCAGACTTTCGGGCTTCTGCCGACCCGTAACGACGGTCAATTAAGAATCCATCCACATCCTCGAACACATTACAGGCGTGTGGGTTCATGGTAAGTAAAGTATCTCCAGTTTTTCTTAACTGTGCTTTTTTCGTACAAAGGATTCTAGGTTGAAACTGGTGCAGACTAAACCTGCAATGTAGGAGCACGTTTTCGGGAGCTGTACTTCACATCCTTTTAACGCGACTACAGCACGGATTAGGATGAAATTTGGCACACAGATAGTTTATAGCCAGGATTAACACATAGGATACTTTTTATCCCGATATTCCCACGGGATCGAAATTTACGCGGGTGAAACCGCGGGGCGCTACTAGTCTTTACATATTTTGAAACAAGGTCCCACCGCATCAGTCTGTCTGAACGCGGTAAACTCAAAAACTGCCAAACGGATTTTGATACGGTTTCACCAATGGACGGAGTGATTCATCAGGAAGGTTTAGGTGTATAATTCATGAAGATTTTGTGTAAATTGGCTGAAATATGACGATGTCGGAAAAAATCATACCGTCTGGAAGCCTTACTGGCGTGCGACGCGTAAACCAATAGAGGTCAGACTTATAATAAGAAAACAATGGGAATTGGGGATATTTTCTGACATCCACGCGGGTGAAGCCGCGGGCCAAAGATAGTTAGGTATAACTTTGCCTGTCGTGAGTTTAGTGTACTCTGTTCATGAGAGTTTTTAATATCATTACATGGAACAAGTTGTTTGATAGTAAGTGGTCAGTGGGAGTAGTGGTGACCCATTACATCGTCATCTGCCTAGCCTTTTCCCAACTATGTTGGGGTCGGCTTCCAGTCTAACCGGATGATAACGAATACCAGTATTTTACGTGGAGCGACTGCCCATCTGACCTCCACACCCAGTTACTGGATAATACGATACCCTGTGAGGCACACACTATTGTTGTCTGAAACATTTGTTATTTTATTAATTTTGAATTTTGTGTTTCACGAACTGTGCCCAATAAAACTTTTTTCTTTCTTTGGTAAGACTGGTTGCCAGTCTTTCGGGCTACTGACGACCCGCAACGACTCTCAAAGATCCACGAATGACAGCCATGGTGCCCCATTATATTCTCTTTATTATGTACACCATAAAACGTATATATAAATGTAGAAAGTTTACATAGAGTGACACATTAGGCGGTCTTATCGCTAAGAGCGATCTTTAAAAAAGCGTAAAAGCTAATGACATGTTCATCATCAGTAACATTTTCTGGCAGCACCTAGCATAATCAGCCTATAATGTTCCCACTGCTGGGACACAGGCCTCCTTTCGCTGTGAGGGAGTGGGCCGTAATCCACCACGCGGGCCCAAAATTATTTATAATAATTTTAAAAAAAAATCGAATTCGAGTTTTTTTCGATTTTTTGTATTTTCTGAGAAGATTTACTAAAGTAACATATATTTTTTTTTCACCATCGGAAAGTAGAGATTTCAACGAACAGAAAACATACCAACTTTTTGAAAAAAGCTGATATTTTGAAGGGTGAATTTTCGATTGAAAATTAGGGTGCTTTTTCGATATTAATTCAAAATAAGGTGAAAAAATAAATATTTTTAATCAAATAAATTACAGCGTATTTGGGACATAAAAAAGCAAGTTTTCACCAAATTTCGTTAAAAAAAAAAAAAAAAATTGTAAAAGATAAAAATAATTAAACAAAAAAATTGGTTTTTTGAATTTTTCACATAAATTTTGAGGTTATGTGAAAAAAGTGTAAATACAAAAGTTTTAGATCTTTTTATTACCTACAACTTTGCCGTTTGACTTTTCTCGATAGGACTTTTAGTTTTGCCGGAAATCGAGAAAAACCGTTTTTTACCCTTAAAAACTCACCCCATCCCCTTCCCGACCTCAGATCGCCCGTAAATTATTTTTCCTTTCATTTTTATAATATTCCCCTCCTTTTCTAATGGGTTTCATCCTACTATTATTTTTTTTGGTTTTAAAAATTATCGACCCTGGTCTATTTGAGAGCAGTGGTGATGAAGTATAATTTACACAAAGTGAACTGACCTGTCTGGGTTCGAACCTATGACCTTACAACTCGGTAAGTCATGGCCGCCACCACTGCTCTTAGGCTTGTTTTACACGTACAGTCAACAGCAAAAGTAGATGATCAAAATCAGAAATGCAATACTAATTAACGGAGTTCGCGTCAGAACTGTGTGGCGTCGAAGTGATTCAAAAGTATGTCAGACTCAGTGTCATACTTTTGAATCACTTTGACGACACACAGTTCTGACGCGAACTCCGTTAATTAGTATTGAATTTCTGATTTTGATCATCTACTTTTGCTGTTGACTGTACCACAACAACACCACAACCACATCAAAACCAACACGTGGGCGGGCGCTAATTTGCATGAAAATTAATAGTTAAATTCACACGGACCATTTTGCCGTGATTATTAGCACATTCAAGCTACTAGAATCTGCCAAATTTCTTTAATAGATTTCAACTTTATCGCTGAAGCATTAGGTTCAAAGTTGATTGGGAAAACTTGACAGTTTCGGGTAGCTTGACCTGCTGGCGTCTGTACCACCACGCAACCGCAAGAAGCCGCAGCGACATTCACACGTAACCACAGTTTGACCACGTTTTTGTCGCTGCGATGTGGTGTAGTTGTGGTACGTGTGAATGTGCCCTTACAACACAGCCTACCCCATAAACACAAGCGGTCGCAATACTAAGGCTAAACAATTTCGTCATAGCAATGTGCGAAGTAGGTAGGTACTTAGTAAAAACAAGTTTTCGGGTTACCTAAACAGTCGGCGTTCCAGTTTTTTTTACTTGCTAAGCGAATTATTGATTTCTTATGTATTCGCGATACTGTATGTCGGATACCTACTCGATATTATGTGCGGTTTAGAGCAGCACCCTAATTGCGTAACACACGATCAATCGGAATCGGTTTCATTTTGACAGTTCAACAACATTCATTGCGTTATTTACGTTGCTGAGCAGACACATGACACATTTTTTGAACTTTAATTATTATGAAGCAATGGATTAGCAATATCCTTCAAAATGATTGAGATTGATTGTGTGTTACGCAATTAGGGTGCAGTTTGATATTACTACTAGGTCTGACTAGAACGCAACGCGTGCCTGTCGGAAAACAATTGTTTTTTTTTTATTTTTAATAAAAAAACGTTGCTCTACACTAGGAATTTCTCCTGTGTCGTGGGTGCGTTTACAGACATATAAACTCACATACACAAACAGCCAGACCCGGAACAACTAATTGTAGGTCATACAAATATTTGTTCCGTGCGGGAATCGAACCCGCGACACGCAGCGCAGCAGTCAAATTGGATTTCATGCACGGAGCCCTAATTATTGTCTTAAATAAAAGTAGCCTTAGTACTTATAACATCAGATAACTGCCAGTGAAAGTCCTGTCAAAATCGGTTTAGCCGTTTCGGAGATAAGCGGGAACAAACAGACAGACAGATAACATTTTTAAAACAAATGCATTTTATTAAAAGGTTGTTATTTTGATATTATAACGACTAGCACTTCATTTTTTTTTCCTTGTATCCTACTTCCTACTAATATTATAAAGGCGAAAGTTTGTGAGTGTGTGTTTGTTACTTCTTCACGCTCAAACAGCTGGACCAATTTTGATGAAATTTGGCACACAGATAGTTTATAACCAGGATTGAGACATAGGATACTTTTTATCTCGATATTCCAAAGGAATCGAAACGTATGCGGGTGAAACCGCGGGGCGCAGCTAGTAAATGTATAGATTAAAGTCGCATTTCGTGTCTGTGTGATCGCGTTGGTCTTCTAAACGCCACGGATTTTGATACAGTTGTCATAATCATTTAGACTTTAGAGTTTATTGCGGAAGATTTATCTGTATATCATCTGCTATCTGCCTAGCCTTTTCCCAACTACGTTGGGGTCGGCTTCCAGTCTAACCGAATGCAGCTGAATACCAGTATTTTACATGAAGCGACTGCCTATCTGACTTCCACAACCCAATTACTGGGTAATATGATACCCCTTGGTAAGACTGGTTGTCAGATTTTCGGGCTTCTGACGACCCGTAACGACTGTCAAAGATCCACGAATGACCGCCAGGACCAACGGCTTAACGTGCTTTCCGAGGCATGGAGGGGTCTTGGTATGTAAAGATGGTCACCCATCCACGGACCAACCGCGGCAAGCATAGCCTAACCTGATCGATCGACCCGTGCGGCCGTTATTACTTAGCCACAAGCCCCACAAGGTTTATCTGTATAATGCATTAATATTAAACTTACATAATTATGTATAATAAAGAAATCATGTTTTGTCAAGTCGTAAATTATATGTTAGCTGTTCACGCCTAAACCACAGAACGGATTTCGGTGAAATTTTGCCTGGAGATAGATGACATCCTGAGGAAGGACATGGGCTAATTTTTATCCCGGTAGCACGTTCCCGTGGCCTCATTTCCGACATAAACGCGAGCGAAGCCGCGGGCTATTCTATGTATACTAATATTATAACGAGGTAAAATTTGTTTGCTTGTTATCTTGTGTAGGGGGTAATTTCTGGAACAACCAGTCGGATATGAAAAATTCTTTTTCCATTTGATAGCCCAATCCTTGAGGAAGGCTGCAGGCTATATAACATAACGCTATGACCCTTAGGAGCCGAGCAAAAATATAAAAAGTAAAAAAGAACGCCAAGTTAAAACGAAGACAGCGCGAGCGATGCGACGGGCTGGGGGACAAGAAATTTCATGCGAACGAAGTCGCGGGCTGAAGCTAGTCTAATATATAAAATTCTCGTGTCGCAATATTGGTTACCGAAACGGCTGGACCGATTTGTATGAAATTTTGTGTGCATATCGGGTAGGTCTGAGAATCGGCCAACATCTATTTTTCATTAAAAAAAAAATCCTAGAAATAATGTATATGGCAAAACAACGTTTGCCGGGTCAGCTAGTGTTAAATAAATTACTTCATAGTACATCTTGATAATACAGTTTGTTTCGGCGTCCCATTGCAGTGCCATCGTGTTCGAGTTTATAAACATTGGCAGCGTCTTTAAAAGACCAACAATTGTGGATTGAAAGAAAACAATGAATTAAAGTCAGCAAATTAATGCGCTGCACAAACGTTATTAACGCCTAACTGACCTCCCCAACCCAGTAACTGGGTAATGGCACCGTTTCCCTTGTTCACAAACTGAACTAAATTTAAGTTCAGTGCATCTTTTCTTTCTATTTCATTAAGAAAAGGACAGAAGATAAATATTAGTTTAGTCCTGTCAAATTAAGATACTCCCTATACAGTTTACACGTGATTAAAAACATGGCAACTAAAAATACGTCAATTTACGTCAGGCGCCGACTTTAACGAATGGAGTGGGTAAGTCAGAATCCTAGTTCGAACTCACGTAGGTCTTTGTCAGCACATAAAGATGATCGTCGAGATCTCATCATCATCTCCCTGCCCTTGACCGATGAAACTTGTGGTTGACGCAACACGTTTCCTTCTTCCATTCTCCCCTGACGACCGTCGCGTCACGGATCGGATAGACTAGTAATAGTTTAAACCTAGCCTAAGAACGTACTATCGCCAAAATCTAATATCTGACCACCGTAAGGACTATTCCTGCTTGCAGCACATATAATTATAATCAGCTTATAACGTTCCCACTGCTGGGACACAGGCCTCCTCTCGGTGAGAGGCGAGCCGTAATCCACCACGCGGGCCCATTGCGGGTTGGTAGATGTCACATGTGGTTCTAGGACATGCCGGTTTCCTCACGATGTTTTCTTTCACCGTTTTGAGAGCAGTGGTGATGAAGTAATTTACGCAAAGTGAAGCACCTGTCTGGGTTCGAACCTACGACCTACAACTCGTAAGTCGCGGCTGTAACCACTATGCCACCACCTGCTCTGCATAATATTAGTCGACCTAAAAAGGATCCTCTTTTGTTTTACTTACGGAGGCAGCCTGTGGTCGTCATGTGCACGGGATTTTGTTTTTAAAATGGCCAGAACGCCAATTCTCGTAATTTAAAACGTTAAAAATCGACAAACAAATGTCAAAAACTTGCCAAAATGTAGGGAAATTAGACGTATTTTTGACAGATCAGACTGTGAACGTTCTTAAAATTACGAGAATTGCCCCTCTGATATAGGTTTTGGCTATAGTAAATAATTATCTCGAAAAACTCATAAATCGAACCTAAAAAAATCCTACAGATTGATATTTCATGAAATAGTCATTCAATAGGATTACATGAACTTGAGAGGGTAATATTGATGATTTTAATGATTACAATTCAGTAAGATAATTTGAATTTCGCGGTCTAACGAAACGGATTCATCGAGAAGGTTCTCCTTTCTTATCAGCACTCACCATAGAGCATACCTCAAGAAAAACCAAACCACAAGAAAGCCATAGATGACCCTCTGACTAAAATACTTGCTAGTCTGATAGCGCCTTTCTCTCGTAGCGGTAACGGTGATTTTCGTAAGGCAAGTGCTATCAGTGCGGATTTTACGTTATCTATTTCCTGGATGTTTTTGTTTACACTTTCGGAGTCCTAGATTTGGTGCAACAATGACGCAACTGCTGTGTGGACGGATTTTGGGTCTCCTAGGTCGAGAACAGCAGTGCGATTCTGTAACCATCTCACCGTGAAAACTTGGGTGAAGTGAGCGTGGAGTGAGCTGTCATTCCAACTAATTCTTAGGGTTGACACTATTGACAGCTCACTCTAAGCTCACTTCACCGAACTTTTCACGGTGAGATTTTTACAGAATCGATCGGCAGTTCAAATTTTTCTTTAAAAAAAAAGCTATGTTTATTAGTAAACTGTGGGGTTTGAATTTGTGCCCGGTAGTAGCGGCTTGGTGAGGAGCCGCAAGGGTCTTTCGACAGTTAAGCTACGCTTGCCGCGGTTGGTACGCGAATGGGTGACCATTCATTACTATATCGAAACCCATCCGTGGCTCAGAAAGCACGATAAGCCGTTGGTCCCGCCGATCATGCGTTACGGGTTCTCAGAAGCCCGAAAATCTGACAACCAGTCTTACAAAGAGGTATCGTGTTAGCTAGTAACAGGGTTGTGGAGGTTAGATAGGCAATCGCTTCATGAAAAATACTGGTATTCAGCTAGATCCGGTTAGGCTGGACGCCTCCCAACATAGTTGAGAAAAGGTTAGGCAGATTGGTTGAGTGGCAAAGTCTTGGTTCCTATTGGAGCTCCAAGATTGCTGGTAAATGTGGATCTATAGGCACTCTGCCAGGTGCCTATCCATTTGAGGACGACTGGCATGATGTCATGCTGTAACCTGCTATAGGTTACAATCATAATCATCAAAGGTATAGTTTCTGAGAGCCAGAAAAGCGCTTTACTTTGTGTAAACTATTTAACACCACTGCTCTCAAACGGTGGAAGGAAACCCACACTGGGGCCTCATTGGGGATTACAGCCGACTCCCACTCGAAGAGAGGACTGTGTCCCAGCAGTGGGAACATTACAGGCTGCTTACGTTTTATGTGTGTATGGAGTTTCTCGCCCATTCTTCATTCATCCATACGAAACTACCTTTTGGAAGGAGAAAATAGATCCAATTCTCTTTTTTTTTCTTCTTGTAAGTAAATGACATTAAAAATACCCCTTTTTGAAATAAACGTTTTGATTTTGACTTCATGGTGTTGCCATAATCACCACGATGGGCGAAAAAAATGGTAAAGTTTGTGGTTATTAGAAATTAGGAGATTATTTCTTTTTGCTTTTGGCTTAATAAATAAATATCTTTACGGTACAGTCCATTTTTTGGTTTAGTTTTATAATAGACGGTTTTCTCAAGGTACTAGGCTGTCATGACCAAACAGGAGGTGTTTTGAAATGTACAGTTGATGGTTCGAAAATCAAAATTGCTCGTTAGAGAGAATATAACTCTGTCTATGCCACCAAAGTAAAGATAGGATACAGATGAATTTCTATTCTAACCTATCCCTAAAAATTACGTATAATTTTAACCTTCAATATGTATTTGTTTTTATTAGCAGCTAAGGTTCCAATAGCTAAAAAAATATACTAAATACGACGAACAAAAGTTAAACGTATAGAAACACGTACCAATGCGAGTTATCCTAAACTTTTGAACGGTAAAACCCGAAGTTAGCCGACAACGGAAAAAACAAACTTTGTGTTTGAAAAAAAAAGAACTATCGAACGATCGATTTTTTTGTGTTTATTTATCGAAAACGCGTGTAGAAACTCGGACGCGAGTACTAGGCGCTTATAACCTACAAGAGTATCGATTCGTAAACATTCCCTCCAAAAAAAAAACGCGTCGCACAAAAAAGGGGTTACATGGGACCTGTTTCGGTTAGAAAAAACACTGAGGACATGAGGGATAGTCCTCCGTACCTCCGTTTTTGATCAGCGGCCGCCCCACTCGGATAAAACCTCTGTGGTCTGGGGCGAGCAACCCCGCATTTCTGGCCAAACACAACTTAATAACACTGAGCCTCACGCTCTCACTTACAATGTTCCTTGTGCTTTTCTTCCTCATACGATCATAGCACGCCGTTTATACATTTACCTATTTTAATACACTACACTGACACAAGCATCCTCACTTCCACCGACATTGGAGTTTTTTTTTTCGGGGAGCGTTGTCGCGTGCGTTCGCCGGCCGGTAAACAATGCTCACGGATTTTACACAACACTAAAACTATACTAAATGTTGTTTAACGTTATTATTTACATTATTTCACTGAATAAATGCGTGTAATGTTGTGTTCGGTTCATCATAATCGCGTAGCGTGGCGCGTTTACTGTTTGTAGCAGGTACGCGCGGTACGTGTCGCTCGATCGCACTGGTTTCGTGCGCCCTCGGAGGGGGTCGGGTACGCTGCCGCGGGGGGAACGCCTGTTTTACCGACCCACGGTATTTCTGAACTGTTTTATCAACATTTGGAACGGACAGGTGGCGCGGTTGGTGGCTCGAAACAAGAAAGCGCTTGAAGCGAATGATTTGTTTTGTCATGCAGCGGTATGATTTTTTTTGATGATTTTTTTTCATTGTTTTGTTTAGATTCTAGGAACTATAGATTCCATACCAAAAGTATCTTTTAATATATACTTTTGGTTTATTTATATCATATATTATTCTTATAAATCTTTGTAGAAAAAACGAAGTTCTATAGTAGTAAATAAATAATTATCAGTATATTTATTTAACACTTTATTGTACATACATTACATAAAACAAAAACAACAAACCTCTTTTATGTTATTTACAATCATTTTAATTTCGTTAAGTATCATCTTATTCATTGATGTGGTGAGTGCAGGAGACACATCTGTACAATTGCACATAAATAGGAATGTTTTCGTTTTTGTGATACCATATGAAAGTGAAAATCTTAGAGAAAGCGTGAATTATTGCCCGTCAGTAAGCTACTAATTCGGAACTTCTAAATCGGCGGAAAATGTTCAAGCATTATCTGTTGCAAATAAAATTAATAGTGTACAGTTAAAAAAACAGTTCTGCAGCTTCTGTAGTGTTACACTTACGTACATTTTTGTTCAAAACATAACCCTGCCGTTTTATACAATCGGCTGAAATTAAGCGCTTTGTAGGCTGTATGTTCAAACGTCAGTGATGCGCTTGTCACGGAGAGAAAAATAAAAAAATTATAACTTTTTATAGGCTTTGTAGAACACCTGACTTTACTTATTTACGACCGACGAAAACTTAAATCGAGTGTTTAAGCAGAAAAATACAAAAATGTATTGTTTTATTATAGTAGAATTAAGAAAAATAAATTTGCTGATCTAGTAAAATAGGTGGCGCTTTTGTGTGCGCTTTGCTTGAAGTGCTCGAACGAAGATTGTTTATTTTTTTTCGTCTAGAAAGTAATTTTTGAGACATTTCCTATCGGTGCTTATTCTTATCGGTATTAATAACACATTTTAAGAGGTTTTCGCGCGAAAATTAATGCCTTAGTCATGAGTAGGGGAGTAATCAAGCATTTGAAAACGATTATTGGGATTGCTAAGCCGCATCGCATCGTCATCGGTCGGCGGTCTGACACCGGACACGGTCTCTGCGGGCTCTGCGGCAGTCAGAGCCTCACTGCCTCCGCTCTCCGCTAGGAGTAATAGTGTTCTGTGCTCACTGCTCACTACTCAGCGGTCACCAACCCTTTTCCTTTGCTTGTCTTTCGTTATACTGCAGACATTCCACTGACGCCTCTATTTTTAGTCTATTTGCAGTAGATCACAAGTGGAATTAATTTATGAAAACATCAGTTAGTTACTCTCGTGTCTACCGATGCGAAGTATAATTAAGAAAAATAGCTCATAGTATTAAATCGTATCTTGTGTGCATGTACCTTTTATCCGACTTAAAAAAATATATTTTATATTCGGTATTCAATCCTTATGTACTATTATCTAACTGTCCGTATTTTCTCAAAAACAACAGAACCGATTTTTTTTTAAATTAATGCCTGGTTTGTTTGTTTACCAAACAAGAAGACTTAGATCTTGCTTCTGTAGCAAATAAAAAAAAAACATAATATATATTTGCGTGAACGTTAGTAGTAGTACCTACCTATACCGAATAGCCTACTGAAAATTAAAGGGGATAAAAATATTAATAAATGTTTTTCGTGATATAAGATAATTTTATGATAGAAACCCAACTTATATAATTTCCGAACGAAACGATACAAATCAAATTAAATGTCAACCAGCCACACGTATTGATGTTAGTGATGGAACATTTATTACTAACCTTACCTACGAAAACTATTAACAAAATCGACTAAATAAGTTTAATGCCAACTAAAAGCTGACTTTGTTTTAGGTTGATTTGATTTATTTTTCCATTTAATCTAGATAATAAAAATTTAAATGCTCAACAGCGTATAAAACGCAATGTATCTTGTTGACTTGCTAAAATAATAGCGAGCCAGCGTGTGAGCGTGTTAGGGAATTAGGCTGGTATTGGAACTCCTAAGAATTATGAAAGTGTTTTTGCCTCAAAAAACCTAGCAACGCACGGTGAGTTTCCAATCTTTTTCACGATGATGAAGAAGAGTGGAAAGTCATGGAGTAAAATTAACCACGAATCTCAGAATCAAGACCGAAGGCAAAGGGGACTAATAGAGCCTCTTTAGACGTTTTCCTCTCTGCCCCCTTTAAGAACAGCAATACACGATGTACGGTGAATTTTAATGGTCTCAAAAGTTTTGAAAAAGAACTAAGGTCTATACAAAAGCGACTAAGAGCGTGGCTACATGTCGCTACCAGCCGTAGCCAAATGAGGTTGCCAAATAAGTAGCCAGTGGCTACTGTCTCTCAGTCCTGGCAATCAGTTGGCTACTGAGTGAGGGAGGCGTAACTTACTTGTATACAAAATACTGGCGACTTGGCTAGATTTCAATACGAATTCTTTGGATACGTAGCCGGCGAAGTCGCCATGGCGCGCGTCCCAGTGTGTTAGCGCTCTTAATCTAGCAATACTTTGTGATTTGAACTGTTTTTTTTCATATAGTCACGTAACTCAACATGTCATAGAAAACTTTTTCAGTGCATTTTCCTCATATTCAATGAAGAAGTCGAGTTTACTGTTAGTGCCTTTAGTATCCATGTCGCATCCCTATCAAATCGAAACGTCAAACCCGACCGCGTATTGACGCTTGGAATTCGCGTTCGCCGATAAAAATATTAGACAAATTTACAGATAAATTATACAAGAAATCGTGTCAATTCCACATACATATTGTAGATTAGTTATTAGTTAATAATTTAACATGGTTAGACATAGAAAAGTAGTGTCACTTAAGACGGATAAGGTAGATACCAGCAGTAGTTCGGGAAGTAGCGAAACTTCGTCTTTTGGTAGCAGAACGTTTAAATTTCTTTCTGTTTGGAAGACCGGCGTCGGCTTCGTTTGTTTCTTAATTGCCGTTTATATCAGCACTTTGGGGTATTTAGAAACGCGAGTTAACACGCCATTCGACGATGATAAGGTGAGAAAAGTGTTACTATTTTTTGAACATTATTTTCTTCTGTTTGATCATTTTTAAGCCGGTTACAGCACCGGTAGCATCATTTATCTATGGCATAATTCATTTACCTGTCATTTCTTTATTTTTAATTTCTTTTTACCTATTTTGGTGTAGTAATTTTATTCTAGGCGCATCATCTTCACAAAATTATAATTTATAATAATTAACTAGCTTCTTTCTGCGACTTCGTTCGCATCAAATTTAACCTCCGACCTCCCGACAGAAGGTATAATAAGTAATTATAGTATTAAAAAATAATGTAAAACATTTTTAAAAGAGTAACTATGTCGTTTCATGCCCATTCTTCTCCATACAAAACTACCTTTTGGGCTAGAATCAATCTAATTTTTTTTTGTAAATTTTGACTTTCAAAAGTGCCTATTTGAAATAAATGATTTGACTCTGAGTTTGTAAAGCACCTTGTTGGTTTGGTGATCACAAGTGCAATCTCTGTGCAAACGGCTCTAAGTTCGATTCTTAGTACAGTCACGGGCACCAATATGTCAACACTTGGCAACTTTCAATGAAATACGACACATTACATAATCCTATGTGTTCGAAAATGCTATGTTCGTAACAACATAAAATTTCATTCGAAAATAAAGGAGTAAATCGCTTTTGAATAAAGCCGAGTGTATACATACTTTAGCTCATGACTGTACAGTCTCAGTGTTTTTCAATAGGTAATAATACAGTAGCACCCTGGTGATTGTTCTTGTACCCAGTTGATGGCAGTAGGCTCTCCCCCTATTAAAGACTCTTCAGACCAAACTTCGGCCATGGCAACCAATCTCAGGGTAGACTATGCATCGGCACTGGAGATATTATAGTCCACAAGTGTGTGCGCTCAAGACTGCTGAAGATACAGGTGCACTCTCTCTTGTTGCGCTATTATTGTCCGATGGGACGGCAATCTGACAGAACCAGGGAGAGATCAGGGGCAGGACCAACGGCGACACGTGCTTTCCGAAGCACGGGGATCAAAACGCCAGCTTCTAAATTCCAGGCTGCTATTGAGAACGTCCTTATACATGTAGTACAGTAATTAATTTTAAACCTTTCCCATAATTTTTGTAGGTAGTAAAAGAAACCGGTCTACAAATCCCTCAGCGCTACTGGGGTACGTACAGACCGGGTGTGTACATGGGCATGAAGAGCCGAGAGCCGCGGTCGCCAGTGTTCGGTATGATGTGGTACGAGCTGTCGGCATCAACCCACAAAGGAATACGGTAAGAATTCTATTATTTTTACCAATCAGCGTTATCCTCTTCTTAATTCCGATCCGTCCTGTCCCTTGCTACCCTCTTCCAGCGACGCCCTAAGCCGAGGTCCGTACCCCACAGGGGGTGCCCTTAGCGTGTAGTCTCTTAGTTTTTACGTTATATTTTAAACATTGGCTGGAGTCCTTAATTTATTGAGGCAACAACAGGCAAGCCCAGTTAAGCAGACGACAACCTCAAAGGTACTGACAACTGAGAGATGCCATACAAAAAACAAAAATGGTCTTTTTCTTCATGACGCTGGCACAACTGTATCTGTATTTAAGATCTTGTTGGCCCAAAACTTTGCCACTTCCACGGCGTTGTCGGTGGCAGCGTAGAGGTCACTTTGACTAATATTCAAATTCAAACTATTTATTTCAAGTAAACCAATTACAGGCACTTTTGAATTGTCAAGGGTCGGTCAGTCAAAAAAAGATGAAGCTAGTTGCCCATTCCAAAGCGTAGTAGGTACCTATGGAGAAGAACGGGCAAGAAACTCCATGGACACTCTTTTAAATCACAATAATATGGTTACAAAGTATTGGTTACATCATTCATGTTAAAAATTATGTATGTGAGAATGATGCAGAACGTTAAAAGTGTCCGTAATGAAGGGATAAAAAAAACAATTCAAATATTTTTAAATTAATAATTTTTATTTAAATAGATTATATATTATTTAAATAGATAAATTAAATCAAAATAAGCCATGGCAGCAAAGAGTTGACCAGTCCCTACTGACGGCGCCCGTTCACGAACATGACGCACAGATTAGCACCATTCAGCTCAGACTGCATGTTTTGGGACACAGAGGGCAGGATAGGATTAGCGTGGTCAATCAATCAATCAATTATTTATTATTTGTGTGGTCTTTGAAAAAAAATGGCGTCCTCGTTGACATCTTTATAAATGGATAAAAATCAAAATGGCGCGAGACTAGGTATGCCAGACTCCATATAAAAATCTTCAATCCCCTTTTTCGAACATATGAAGCAATGGATTAGTAATATCCTTCAAAATGATTCGGATTGCGGTTGATGTTGATAGTATATGTTACGTAATAACACGCGCATGCGTGCGCTTATAATAGAAAGAGACAAAGATAGAAAGAGCAAGTGAATTTAATACACGTTTTTAATACAGAGCCAGTATAAGATTTTAGGAGCTCTTATCAAATTCTGGCCATCTTGTAATTTCGTTTTGACCTCAATAAGGCTTCAGCACCCTCGAAAACCATGAAAACTGTCTGTCTCTCTCTGTCTAATATATAATAAAAAGAGACAGAATGAGAGAGAGAAGTTCGCATGGAGGAGGCATAAATCTTTTTCTTTTCGTTACGATTTCTGCCAGTTTGGAGTAAACTGCATTAAAGAAATAAGTAAAAAAAATAAAAAAATAAACCTTTTTTCACAGTCATTGGTGTGACCAAAACGACCAGCTAGCCACATACGGCTGGCTCAGACACGACGGGGTCACATTCGGGGAGCAGCTGATAACAGACCTCCCCCACAACATCACTACCTCGTTCATTAAGACCCCTGGGGGTGAACATGGGGGTCATTGGACAGCTAGGATTAATATTACTACTAAGGTAAGAATTTTTTCACCATCATCATCATTCCAGCCGAAAGACGTCCACTGCTGGACATAGGCCTCCCCCAAGCACCTCCACGTCGATCGGTTCTGTGCTTCCCGCATCCAGCGGGTTCCTGCGACCTTCACAAGGTCGTCGGTCCACCTTGTGGTACGCCTTCCAACACTATCCCCTTTATTACAAAACAAGGTTTTTCTTTAGATCAGGTTTAAACCGAGCCGAGTTATTGAAATAAGAACCTAACTGTTATAGAAATGCAGTACTTTTTATAAAAATGACACCTTAGTTCGGTGCTAAGTTTTCATTTTAAAGTTCGAAATACAAATATTGGCTCAAAGGTTTAGGCTAGAACTAAAGTTAGATTTCATGTTGTAATAAGACGGTCTGTCTTCCGGTACGCGTTCACTCCAGAACCTTTCGGCCCCATCGGCCATCTGTTCTGCGAGCAATGTGCCCTGCCCACTGACACTTAAGTTAGATGATTTTTTAAATGCAATTAATTATTAATATACTTATGATCAGTGAGCAGTGGTGGCGCTGTGGCTGCGGCCCCGACTCACGACTTGTAGGTCGTGGGTTCGAACCCAGACAGGCGCTTTACTTTGTGTAATTTATTTCATCACCACTGCTCTCAAAAACGGTGAAGGAAAACATCGTGAGGAAACCGGCATGTCCTAGGACCAAAAATTCGAGAACATGTGACATCTACCAACCCGCACTGGGCCCGCGTGGTGGATTACGGCCCATTCCCTCTCACAGAGAGGGGGCCTGTGTGTGTGATCTATATCTTCCTCAGCTTTCACGAGATTATTTATAGTTATTATTTCAGGGTCACGCCAAAGTACCGTTCATGCTGATCTGGTATGCTGCGCTGGACGAGTCCCTTGGTCCTGCAGCCCCACATTCCAGGTTGTGGTATGAAGATGGTTCCATACTGGGACATACGCCACAACTGCACAACTTCAGAGTCAACTTAGTCCCTCAAAAAGGTAAGCAGCAGTATTAAATGAGTAGTAAAAAAACCGGTCTAGTGCGAGTCGGACTCACGCACCAAGGGTTTTGTTTGTCGCCAGTATGTAACTACAAATTTACGGTTTCAGATTTTTTCCTCTACTTGTGCTACATGACATTGCTTGTTGCCAAATTTCATGATTCTAGGTCGACGGGAAGTACCCTATAGGTTTTGATTCCCTTGCGAGTGTCAAAATATGCGGCATTAACGGAACATAAACGCCCGTATCTTTTGATTGCGTTTACTTAGAACTTTGTTTTTCTCACTGCTTCAAAGGATTGCAACCCTGCGTATTTGATATTAATTTCAACTTGATAACTCCACGCGTTCCTGGGAAAAAGGGTCTTAATAGAGGGACAGACAGACGGACAACAAAGTGATCTTATAAGAGTTCCGTTTTTCCTTTTTGAGGTACAGAACCCTAAAAATTACCTTGATGGCCTTGTGAAGGTCGCAGGAATCCACTGGATACGGGTAGCACAGAACCGGTCGAAGTGGAGGTGCTTGGGGGAGGCTTATGTCCAGCAGTGGACGTCTTTCGGCTGAAATGATGATGATGATGACCAGGCTGGCATAATCCAGTTGAAGTTTACCGCGAACATTCTTAAAATTATGCCAATTTTGCCGAATATCTTGTATCAAAGTACCAGGGTGTCAGAACTCAGTAGGAGTCTTCACTGTCGACGTTCATCCAACTGTCGAGTCCACGCGACAATAACCGTTAACACTATCACCAAAGGCTCAAACTTCCGGTCAGGTTTAAAGAATAAGTCTAAGTTTTGAGTCCGCGGGAAAATAACCCTTACTTCTATTGCGGCAAGGGTCAAACTCACCTGGTGGGCACTCCAGTATATAAGGGCGCTCTCTAAATACGGCATTGGTTCCTTTGTGTATTGCTTGGTGCTAGGGGGAGGCCAATATCCAGCAGTGGACGTCTTCCGGCTGAAATCATCATGAGCAAAATAATGACAGTATGAATGTCGATGGCTCAATCACTTGAGCCATCGACGAAACGATGGATGGACTGTGTGAATGATGATATGGTTAGGAAGGGGGTGACTGCCGAGATCACGACTAATAGAGAAACATGGAAGAAATACGTCCATGAGCATTTCCCACTCCAGAAAAAACAAAAAAAAAAAGAATAGGCAGTACTAGCAGTCGTTACCGGTAGTTAGAAGCCCGTAGATCACTAAAGGCCAGGGGGTCTACTCCGAAGTGCTAAGTGCGAATGTTGTGCGGACCGACACATGGCCGAAGCGAATATTATTGAAAAATGCGAAAAAAGTTCGGATCGGCTCAGTTGGGTCGGGACTATAGTAGTCAATATTCGAAAGAGTGTAGGAGTGTAGGATCGGAACCGACCGAACCAAATAGTAACTTCGTAAAAGGAAACGGCCGAAAATTCGGCCGATATTAATTCGGAGTAGACCCCCAGGCGTGGTCCGACGGGGGGGGGGGGGGGGGGGATTATGAACCCAAAATCATTCAAGCTGTCGAGAGTGCATGATTTACGTGCCTTATGCGCATATTACGCTATCCAATTTTAAGGAATGCTAACTAGGAAATCGGCAGATGTAATCGCAGTTAGAACAGATTGGATCCAATTCAGTGTAAATTGGAGGTCCAATCGCACTACTTCCTAAATTGTGTACAATCGTTCTTCACGAATGCTGCATGCGTCGTCTGACCGACTTAGAATCCAATTTAGTGTAGTGTATTCACTAGCTTCCGATTTCCTAGTTAGAGTGTTCCTAGTTAGCATTCCTTTAAATTGGATAGTGTAATAAGCGTTTTACTAACTAAAGTTACTAACTGCGACCGCGCCTGCTAAGGGCGGATTGTTCCAACGCCAGATGACTTTTATTCGTGGAATAAAATGGACGTTTGACAGTTTTTGTATGAAATAACTGTCAAAATTACAACATTATTCCTCGATTAAAGTTATCAGATGATTGAAAATAAGCCCTTATAGCACCCTAGCCTCCCATCTCCCATCCTAGCCTTGGTTGACTTAACTTCAAGGAAGAGTTATGTAAATTGACGCTTTTTTTCAGGGAAGCTCCTCCACACATCATATTCGGAGGCCAACGCACCAGGGCTCCATCTACTCAAGGAGAAGTTCTATTCTTTACTGAAGATTGAAAGACACTCCATGTTCGGGAAACTGGCCGTTCTAGGACAAGACGATGAGCTTCATATTAAGGTATGTGGGTATATAAGGTTGAATTGGTCAAAGTAACTAACTTAGGACACGGTTAAGGAATAACAGCCGCACGGGTCGATCGATCAGGTTAAGCTAAGCTTACCGCGGTTGGTCTGTGGATGGGTGACCATCTTTACATACCAAGACCCCTCCGTGTGACGGAAAGCACGTTAGGCCGTTGGTCCCGGCTGTTGCCGTGGATCTTTGACAGTCATTACGGGTCGTCAAAAGCCCGAAAGTCTGACAACCAGTCTTACCAAGGGGTATCGTATTATCCAGTAAGTAGGTTGTGGAGGTCAGAGAGGCAGTCGCTTCATGTAAAATACTGGTATTCGCAATCATTATATTAGGGTCATCATCATTATCATTCTCCTGCCCGTATCTCTCTCTTCTCTATTAGTCGTCATCTCGGTAATCACCCCCTTTCTATCCATATCATCATTCACACAGTCCATCCATCGTTTCTTTGGTCTTCCCCTACTCTTATAGCCATCGACATTCGCACTCAAAACTCTCCTCACGACATTTTCCTCATTCCTCCGTAACACATGCCCATACCATGACAACCGGTTTCCACACAACTTTTCAGTTACCGGTGCCACTTTCAGACTTCCTCTTATCTACTCATTTCTTATTCTATCCATTCGTGTAACACCACACATCCCTCATAACAAAAAGGTGTCTTGACCTTAAAATAAGCACAATCCCTCCTAACGATGATTATGATATTATTTTCTCTTCCACAGGAAAAAGACATAAACTTCGTACCAATACAGATGTTGGTAGAGACTCCATTTTGTATAGACATAGTGTATACCACAGAGGACCTAGCCACCCCTCCCTTGAAGGGGGCTAAGTACAACAAGGCTCTGGAAGCTAAGAAGATGGCGTTTGATCTTGAGTTCGAGGAGAAATTCAAATTGGATGAGAAGGGGTGAGCTTTTAACCGACTTCAAAAAAGGAGCTTTAGCATTTTACGAGCCATGCGCATGCGCATTCACATTTACCATCGACAAAAAGTGGCCAAGTGCGAGTCGAACTCGCACGCGAAGGGTTCCGTATCACCGTACAACGTCTAATAGTCCATATAAAAAAATGCTTTTCTTGTATGGAGATTGATCAAAAAAACAAATAAAAAAATTATAAACGCGAAAGTTTGTATGAATGAATGGATGTTTGTTACTCTTTCACGCCAAAACTACTGAACGGATTTGGATGAAATTTGGCACACAGATGATTTTATGCAGGATTAACACATAGGATACTTTTTATACTGATATTCCCACGGGATCGAAACTTATGTGAGTGAAACCACGGGGCGCAGGTATAATTATTATTTTATTTCAGTTACCCACCCAACGATGTGGCGATAGCCCGGGCCGCGCTATCCAACATGGTCGGCGGTGTGGGCTATTTCTTTGGGGCAAGCAGGGTGCAGTCCCAATACACGAAGGAACCAGTGCCGTACTGGAGAGCGCCCTTATATACTGGAGTGCCCAGCAGGTGAGTTTGACTCTTGTGTCTATAAAGTTCAGGGTTATTTTCTCGCGGGACTCAAAAGTTCGACTAATTCTTTAAAGCTGACCGGGAGTTTGAGCCGGAAAAGATCAAGTGAAATGTTCTTAATCTATTTAGGAAGGCAAGGAAGTTTGTTCCTTATGTAATATAGTTAAGGGGTAATTTCGTGTGAACACGTCACATGGCCAACGGTGTGGACTTTTCCTTGGGGTAAGCAGAGTTCAGTTCCAATACAGGAAGGATCCAGTACCGTACTGGAGAGCGCCCTTCTACACTGCAGTGCCTAGCAAGTGAGTGTGACCCTGGTCGCAATAGAAGTAAGGGTTATTTTCCCGCGGGACTCGAAATTTCGACTAATTATTTAAAGCTGACCGGGAGTTTGAGCCTTTTGTTGATATTGTTAACGGTTATTGTCGCGTGGACTCGACAGTTGGATGAATGTCGACGGTGAAGTCTCCTACTGAGTTCTGATAGCCTGGTACTTTGCTGCAAGATATTCGGCAAAATTGGCATAATTTTAAGAATGTTCGCGGTAAACTCCAACTGGATTATGCCAGCCTGGTCATCATCATCATCATTTCAGCCGAAAGACGTCCATTGCTGGAATTAGACCTCCCCCAAGCACCTCCACTTCGACCGGTTCTGTGCTTCGCGCATCCAACGGGTTCCTGCGGCTTTTACAAGGTCTTCGGTCCACCTTGGGGAGGTCTTCCAACGTTACGTCTTCTGGTTCGCGGTCGCCACTCCAGAAGATCAAGTGAAATGTTCCAAATCTCTTTAGGATGACCAGGGAGTTTGTTCCTTGTGGCAATATCGATAATGATGACGTACATGTGCCAAATTGATTGTTCTTTGTTCTTTTTGTTTTGATTGTGGCGTTACTTTTGTTTTATTTCATTTTTTCACTAACAATAGGTTAAGGCAATACTAACACATTATGGATCCTGTAATCCGAAATAAAGAATTATTATTATTATTATTTCCTTTATTTAAAATTAAACATATAAATTATATTTTTAAATATTTGCATATAAAAATTATAAAAACATTTAAAAATATAAAAAATAGTAGCCCACCGGTATCGGGAACAGGGTCCAAGCTACCGGCGGTCAGGGCTCCAGAGAGAGGAACCTCCTGACAATACGAGCCGTGTCCAGAAGTACCGCTTTCTGAATCAAGCCCTTGATCCAGCTGCCCAACGAGAGCCTCCTCAGGTGTTGGTCGAGGCTCTATTATTATTATTATTATTAATATAGACAGGGCTAATTTCCTGTGGATATGGTAGTCAGACAACCGATTATTTCCGTGTCCGGGAATTTGAGCGTAACGGCAATAGCGTTAAGTACTGTTTTTGCATGATTTATGTATTCTTTTTTTTATTTTTCTAGATCATTCTTCCCTCGAGGTTTCCTCTGGGACGAAGGTTTCCACGGCCTACTACTCGGCCGCTGGTCTCCGGACATTCAGATGGACATAGCAGCTCATTGGATGGACCTTATCAACGTTGAGGGTTGGATTCCTAGGGAGCAGATATTGGGTAAGTTTGCAGGATCTTCAGTTATGTCACTCACATGTATGGTCACCAAAGGAGATAAGTTACATGCACCCTAATTGCGTAACACACAATCAATAGCAATCGGTTTCATTTTGACAGTTCAACAACATTCATTGCGTTATTTACGTTGTTGAGCAGACACATGACACATTTTTCGAACATATGAAGCAATGGATTAGCAATATCCTTCAAAATGATTCAGATTGTGATTGATTTAATGTTGTAACTATTTATTTACATTTCATCGAACTAACACTAATATATACTATATACAATTATATACAAGTATATAATACGAAAAAATATAGAAAAAGGCAGGAGCTCATTGGGCATCAAAAAATTCGTCCGCATCACTGTCAATGGGATAGGTGCCCAAAAGGCTGGCAGCATTACCACGTTGGATGGCAATGCTGATTATTTCGGCTAAAAATAGGCCAGCTTTCTGGTCACGTGAAGAGTCAACCAACCGCTTGGCGATGTCCCGAAAAATTCGATGAGCACTCGGACCCCAAGGCCCTAGAGTTTCAACCCCAAACGGCTCAAACATATAGCTCCCAATAAGGTTGTTATATTTGCGCCGTTTGAGGTTTTCTGCTCCTGCAGCAGCCGCCCCAGCACAGCCCACCGTGCTAGGAAGATGGGATGGCGATTGTGATTGATTGAGTGTGTTACACAGTAAGGGTGCTGGGTCGTCGGATATAGTTGAAGTTTTGGAAGAAGCCGATGGATGTTCTCGAATAAAATTGAGTTGAATTAATAGAAAACAGACAGTTAATTTATCAAAATAAATTTCATTAGAAAAAATCCATTGGTTTCTTACTTTACTTCAACTATATCCGGCGACCCTGCTTACTTTTTTTTTATTATTTTTTTTATTGACAATGGGCTCACTCTTGACCTCAATCCAGCCCAGAGGCAGGGATGAGATCTACGGTGGAACGAGCTTGCCCAGAAGAAGCCAATTCACTCTCGCCCTGAAGAGATTAGGGTTGTATGAACTCGGGAATGCAGACGCATACTTATCTCCTCTGGCGACTGTACTTCTGCAGGCCTGGTACCAATGGTTCTAGATGTCTCAGGGGGATGAGCTAACATTCTGCTAGTGCGGTAAAAATTTACTTGTAAAATATACACTTCGAGCCTTATTGACCACTGAACAACAAGGCAGTCAATATTCTTACATATTTTTTTCATGTACCAGGGTCGGAGGCGTTAGCAAGAGTTCCAAAAGAGTTTGTAGTGCAAAGTAACGCTGCTGCCAACCCTCCTATGCTGTTAATACAACTTGCTCACATGGTGAAGATTCGGCCCGAGCTGTTCGTCAGCGGTTCCAAGTATCGGAGCACGCTGGATAGAATGTTTAGCAGGCTTCAGGTAAGCTCCTACAGAGATATGGTAGCCTGGTACTTTCGCAGGAAAAAAAAATACCAGAAATCAAGCGTTTTATTTGTTAAAGAGCAGTGGTGGCCCAGGGGTAACGGTCGCGACGTACGAGTTGTAGGTCGTAGGTTCGAACCCAGACAGGCGCTTTACTTTGTGTAAATTATTTCATCACTTTCAAAAGCGCCCCCTTTTAATCGGCACAAAATCAACTGTCATTTCGTATAGTATATTTATTCCAGCGTAGTTGTTTATTAGAGGTCAGTGACCGGCACCCATACTCGTCAAACCGGAATACAGCAACTCTTGTCGGAAGAAATACGTGGTGGCTGGCACAGAGAGCTCAATACTACTGCTATTAGACCAACCTTATTCACCTTCCTGTTACTTCTGCAGGCCTGGTACCAATGGTTCCAGATATCTCAAAGAGGGGATGAACCAACTTCCTACCGATGGAGGGGCCGGGATGATGATGGGCTACAATTGAACCCCAAGACCTTGACCTCAGGACTTGATGACTATCCCAGGTAATGAGCTAGTTATGTTGCATCATCATTTACAATTTAGGATAACATAAGCTAGCTTAGAAGTTATCCAACCAAGCGCGAGCCGAGCGAGCGCGCTACATCCAAGTACCAACTTGCTGCGCTTGCGCAGTTACTTCGTAAGAAGAAAAAGAGCAGTGGTAGCCAAGTGGTAGCGGCCGCGAGTTACGAGTTCTGGGTCGTGGGTTCGAACCCAGACCGGCGGTTTGGTTTGTGTAAATTATTTCATCACTACTACTCTCAAAACGGTGAAGGAAAACATCGTGAGGAAACCGGCATGTCCTAGAACTAAAAAAATCGAAGACATGTGACATCTAGCTACCCGCACTGGGCCCGCGTGGTGGATTACGGCCCACTCCCTCACTCCTCACACTCAACGAGAGGAGGCCTGTGTCCCAGCAGTGGGAACATTATAGGCTAGGCTATTACTTAGGCTTTTTATAATTTTAGGACCTCAAAATGAATAAAAGGGTGAATGAAAGGCACCATGCAGCTGAGATGAGAATTTTATGAGGGATGTGTGGTATTCCACGGATGGATAGAATAAGAAATGAGTACATAAGAGGAAGTCTGAAAGTGGCACCGGTAACTGAAGGATGGGTAACCATCTTCACATACCAAGACCCCTCCGTGCCTCGGAAAGCACGTTAAGCCGTTGGTCCTGGTTGTCATTCGTGGATCTTTGACAGTCGTTATGGGTCGTCAGTAGCCCGAAAGTCTGACAACCAGTCTTACCAAGGGATATCGTATTACCCAGTAACAGGGTTGTGGAGGTCAGATATGCAGTCGCTCCATGTAAAATACTGGTACTCAGCTGCATCCGGTTAGACTGGAAGCCGACCCCAACATAGTTGAGAAAAGGCTAGGCAGATGATGAGAGTGTCCAATAATATTTTTTGGAAAGCGTATTTGTGGTTCGATGAAAAAAATGTCAATGTTGTTTGTATTGCAGAGCGTCCCATCCATCAGACATAGAGCGACACGTCGACCTGAGATGCTGGATGTTCGCGGCCGCAGATGCTATGATGACCATAGCTGATGTGCTGCACAGGGATTCTAGCAAGTGAGTAGCCTCGCAGAAGTGTCATCGTCATCATTTCAGCCGAAAGACGTCCACTGCTGTACATAGGGCTCCCCCAAACATCTCCACTTCGACCGCTTCTGTGCTTCTCGCATCCAACGGGTTCCTTCGGAGATGTATGACTCGTGAGAACTGCTAGGGACTTATGCTCGCCTAGTACTATTCTCAATGAGAAAGCGTCATTTATCAGACGCTATGATGACCATAGCCGATGTGCTGCTGCACAGGGATTCTAGCAAGTGAGTAGCTTCGGAGATGTATTGCACGTGAGAACTGCTAGGGATTTATGCTCGCCTAGTACTTTTCTCAATGAGAAAGAGTCATTGATCAGACGCTATGATGACCATTGCTGTGTGCTGCACAGGGATTCTAGCATTGACCTATATTATACAAGTTCATTCTGCATTCCCGAGTTCATACAACCCTGATCTCTTCAGGGCGAGAGTGAATAGGCTTCTTCTGGGCAAGCTCGTTTCACCGTAGATCTCATCCCTGCCTCTGGGCTGGATTGAGGTCAAGAGTGAGCCCATTGTCAATAAAAAAAAAAAAAAAGTACGCCGGACTAAATATACAATACGAAATGACAGTTGTTTTTTGTGCCGATTCAAAGCGCCCCCGCTCGAGCGTCTCAGGAACTAAAATTGACACATTGCCGCAGATGGTTGTCGTGTGGTTTTGGTATAATGCCCGGCACGAGTCGTGAGCACAGATGGGCAGTAGTGGGGGCAAGCTCGCGCATGTACACTTTCGGCCAAATTTATTTAGTACCGCTTTTGCTCAAATTATTGATAGCTGTACTTACGCAAACTATAATTAAAATATTAGTGGTACTTGAAATTTTACTTTGATACAGTAATGTTGTAGGCCTTTGTGACTTACGGCCAGTTTCTTCATCAACACAATCAGTCAAAGTATTAACTTTTACTTGACCTTTACTGATACTACAGCAAATGTTTTCTTCGTTCAAGTAACTGCTAAGATAGTGAAGAAACAAATTTAACCGTTACTTTGACTTAACAAATAGGAATTAACAAAAATAAACTATTTCCAAATTAAAAACGTACCTAAGTCATTTAAAGTGCACGAAAATGTACAGTAGCCGAATGACACGTGAGAGTCCAATAGACGACGAGCATCGACAGACGAACCAATCGCGTGCAGCCTCGGTGCCCCCCGCCTTCTTCATTCCGCCAAAGAGACCGAAAAATGAACTACTGCGCAGGTGTCAGTTTGTGCTCACGACTCATGCCGGTTACTATACTTCTGTGATGATTTAGGTCTAAATCGTGGAACAAGACTATTTTGTGTTTATTACGAGATATTTAGAACATTTTTATCATGAAACTAGCTATCAAAAAAATATTAGATCCACGGACGCTCACGTTGCTGTCAGGGCGCTAAAATGACGAAAATCAAATCACTTCATTTTGTCATCGATAGTACGAAGTCCAGCGTACTTGTTTATCAGTTAGTCAGTGGATTCTAGCAAGTAAGTACCCTCGGAGATGTATTGCTCGTGAGAACGGCGAGGGACTTCTGCTCGCGTGGTACTTTTCTCAGTGAGAAAAGTACCACGGTCTTTCATCATCATTATTTTGAGCGGTAGAGTGCGGGGGGGGTCTGGCACTTCTGTCGAAGGAAGAGTGGGGGGTTCCTCTCTACTTAGTATTGAAGATAATGAGACGGTATAAATGAGATAAATGAGACGTCGTTGACGTGAATACTGCTGGTAACTTATGCTAGCCCAGTTCTTTCGTTACCGAAGAGGTGATAGTTATCGTCATTTTGTGGGGGACAGCCCCCCCCCCCCCCTGCGCCCTCAAAATGACCCAGGTTCCACCAATGTGGTGAATGGTGGGGGTTTTGCAACTTTACCATTCAAAAAGTGTTGATTCTCAGTTTAATTTGTTTTCTTTGTCCAGGTATGAGGCTACTAGAGACCAGCTCGGCGACGAGGATTTACTGAACGACCTACATTGGTCCTCACATACGCAAACATATGCTGACTATGGTAAGTCTGTGATCATCACAGCATAGGATGTCAAACTCAAAGCATTTATTTCAACTAAACCATTTGCTGGCACTTTTGAATTGTCAAGGGGTCGGTCAGTCAGAAAGATGAAGCTAGTTGCCCATTCCAAAGCGTAGTAGGTATATTTTAAAAGAGTGTCTGTGGAGTTTCTTGTCCGTTCTTCTCCATAGAGATCTACGTTTTTGGAATGGGCGACTAGCTTCAACTTTCTGACTAACTGATGATCGACACTTTAATTTTGACAATTCAAAAGTGCCTGTAAATGGTTTAATTGAAATAAATGGTTTGAGTTGTGTAAAAGCTAGGCAGATGATGATTGTGTTACACTTCTGCCTACCTTCGGGGAATACAGACGTAATGTTATGTTATTCTTTCTAGGACTCCACACTGACGGCGTCAAGTTGGTTCGCCAGCAACCTAAGAATCCCTCTGAGGGTGCCAGGGTCATCAGGAGTGTTACTGTACCTCCCCAGCCGAGACTCGTCACCTCTGCGTTTGGTAAGTACCACAGATTACTAAATAGTTACTACGTAACAGATACTTCACTCAGTAGAAAATTTCCAATACCTACTGCTATAATAGCCTACTCCGTCGCGTCAGCAACCGCTGCATGCTAAAATGTGCCTAAATGCTCAAACGTACAGTTGTGATTGCTTCGCACCGCGCGATCCCACAACAATTGCAGGGCTACCTCTTCGATAAAATTAAATTAACATAACTTTTTGTGTCTATGTTATTGAGAACTGTGAATAATATGTTCTGACTATAGGTGGTAGTTTAAAATTGTATCGTTTGTAATTTTTTTATTTTATTTATATTGGTTCTGACTGTGCAATACATCTAGATAAAACATAATTATAGAGATAGAGAGTAGTAGTAGTAGTATAGAGCACATAAGGCACCAGACGGCATCGTAGGTACGCGTACGAACGAATGGAACGATTAAAATGAATAACGTGCGTGCTTGCGAAAACTGCACTGAATTTGGTCCGCAAACGGCCCGAGACCGCTCGGCCGGGCGGTAGGTAATTATAGCACGCAAGTACATGGAGTGACGGAGGCCTGGTTAAACTACGTGCAAAAGGTATTTACAAGGAACCCCGGACGCCTTAGAAGGACATGCAGGGTCAAATGAACTTAGATGGGTTTTTTTTTTGTTTTTTACCTAGCCTAATTAAGTATGTTGTTGTGTAACTTTTTAGTATTTAATTTGGTCTGTATCTCTGTATGTCATTGAATTCAATTCTGTAACGTTGTTCATGTAATCTAAATAAGTAAAACTAAATTTGCCAATTTTTTTTTTCAGGATACGTGAGCCTGTTCCCAATGTTGTTGAAAGTCCTGAAGCCAGACAGTGAGAAGTTAGGCAAAATATTACAAGATTTAGACAAACCTGAACTGTTGTGGTCACCTTATGGCTTAAGGTAAGCCCACCATTATAATCAAAGACTATTTTTTTTTTCATATTTCAAACGTTTCGTTTTGTTCGTCAGTCTCACTAAGGGGTATCTTGTTACCCAGTAACTGGGTTGTGGAGGTTAGATAGGCAGTCGGTCCATGTAAAATACTTGTATTCAGCTGCATCCGGTTAGACTGGAAGCCGACCCCAACATAGTTGGGAAAAAGCAGGCAGATAATTTTTGGAACGAAGTTCTTTTACGGAGCTTGTTGTGGTGAGTGTAAAATGGGAGAAATCGTCACGTAACGAAAAAGCGTTATGCCCCCTCCATGCGACTTTTCATTTATGTAAGTAATAGAAAGAGAGAGAGAGAGAGATAGTTTGCATGGTTTCCAAATTTTTCGTCATGGGTATCATTTTCATGGTTTTCGAGGGCGCTGAAGCCCATAGGCGATAGTGAGGAACGAAGTTCAAAATGAAAATCCTAGATGGAGGCTGCAAAAATGTACAAATCGTCATTTTGAAATTTTCACAGCCGCCATCTTGTATTTTTATTTTGAACATCGATCCTGCCGGGGGCCCTCCGACCCCACGCATAATCAGCCTATAACGTTCCCACTGCTGGGACACAGGCCTCGTCTTTGTGAGAGGGAGTGGGCCTTAATCCACCACGTGGGCCCAGTGCGGGTTGGTAGATGGCGCATGTCTTCGAATTTTTGGTTCTAGGGCATGTCTCTCAAAACAGTGACGACCGAACCGTTTTTTTTATACTATGTATTTTTATCCAGATCCCTCTCAAAATCAGCTCCACTATACATGAAGAGAAATACAGAGCATGACCCGCCATACTGGAGGGGCCAGATCTGGGTCCCTATAAACTACCTCGCGCTATCAAGCCTCAAGTACTACGCTAGTATGGAGGGCCCGCATGCGGTGAGAGCGGCCGAGCTGAACGCGAGACTGCGGGATAATGTTGTTCGTGAGTATTTCTTGGTTTTTATGTGAGCCTAGTACTTTTGTAGGACTTACTCACTTGTCACTTTTTTGCACTTTTTCTGAGGAACAGGGTGTAAAGTTCACTCATCCTCTAAAGAAAAGGGAGGATCCTCCGACCAGACGGGTGTTGTGTCTGGCGGGCAACTGCCCGATGATTCATCTCAGGCCGTTGTATATATCCTACTTGCGCGGTAAACTCTGCTTGCGAGATGCAGGATTTTGCGTGACGTCAGTATGACGCGTAGTTCGCATGTGGCGTTGTAGATACCGCTACGCGTAAGTAATTATTTTTTAGCTTGAGTACGTATATTTGTTGGTATATTGGCGTGGCTAGCTGACATATTATGGCAAATAATTTAATTTTATGTTCTGTTTTGTAATGTTAATTACCGAACATAGGTACCTAGTATTGTATACAATCAAGTATTTTCTTTTTAATTGAACAGACAGCTGTGCTGCTGGGGAGTTCGTTGCGCCACTTCTTCCCAGCGATAGCACTAGGAAGTGGTGAAGGGCGGGCGTTTTTGGGGGGACTGTCTTTTGTAATTTTGACGTTTAAAAAGTGCTGATTCTCAGCCTAATTTGAATAAATGACTTTTGATTTTGCTACACAATATTACTTAGTTAATTAATAATAATAATAATATCCCTGGACATTTCACACAGCACCATTTGTCCCAAGCTAAGCAACCTAATGCTTGTGTTATGGTAACAAGATGGCTGATAAACTACTTATATACGTTTTTTTTTTTTTTGTAAATACATACATATTATAGATAGAAAAACACCCAGACTCGGAACAAATACATGTAGGTCATACAAATATATGTTCCGTGCGGGAATCGAACCCGCGACACGCAGGACAATTGACGGCTATGTGATGTGTATGTACTCTTGTCTATTTACACCTTGTATTTATGTTTCATTTTCTCTCACAGGTAACATTCTAAACGAATACAAACGAACGGGATACCTGTTCGAGCAATATTCAAGCGAAGACGGTAAGGGGTCGGGCTGCAAGCCCTTCAACGGATGGACTGCTTTAGTAGTTCTTATCATGGCTGATGAGTATTAGATTAAGGATTGAAAGAGTATGCTTTGATGGTTCCTCATGTTGGAAGAATGAAGCAATGGAACAGTGGTGGCCCAGCGGTAACGGGGACTTGTAGGTCGTAGGTTCGAACCCAAACAGGCGCTTTACTTTGTGTAAATTATTTCATCACCACTGCTCTCAATACGGTGAAGGAAAACATCGTAAGGAAACCGGCATGTCCTAGAACAAATTAAATTAGCTAGCGAAACTCCGCAGACGTGATGGGTATCGACATCTAAACATGATAAAACAAACAAGAAATTAATTTTTTTGTTATTTTTTTGTGAGTGATTACAGACCCATCACGTCTGCGAAGTTTCGCTAGCTAATTTAATTTGACCTTGTAATGTTCCCACGGCTAGGACACAGGCCTCCTCTCTGTGAGAGGGAGTGGGCGGTAATTCACCACGTTGGTAAGTTGGTAGATATCACATGTAATTGGCTCTAGGACATGCCGGTTTCCTCACGATGTTTTCCTTCACCGTTTTGAGAGCAGTGGTGATGAAATAATTTACAAAAAGTAAAGCACCTGTCTGGGTTCGAACCTACGACTCGCCGCCGGCCACCACTGCCCACAGGCGGGTCTAGAGGACATATGTAGAATGACCTTGTTGGTGATGTTCTACAGAAAGGTGAGGTGCGTAGTGCTCGCTACCGGCGTGCGTATATAACGCCCTCTCGTTATACACGCACGCTGGTTGCGATTTTACACAATGCTCATAATTAAAAACGTTCAAAATCTAGTCGCAATCTCGTCTCAGCGACAATCAACATCTGCCTAGCCTTTTCCCAACTATGGTGGGGTCGGCTTCCAGTCTAACCGGATGCAGCTGAATACCAGTATTTTACATGGTGCGACTGCCTATCTGACAACCAGTCTTACCAAGTGGTATCGTATTACCCAGTAAGTGGGTTGTGGAGGTCAGACAGGCAGTCGCTCCATCTAAAATACTGGTATTCAGCTGCATCCGGTTAGACTGGAAGCCGACCCTAACATAGTTGGGAAAAGGCAGGCAGTTGATGACTGCCTATCTGACCTCCTCAGCTCAGTAACTGCGACAATCAATGTCAAAAACTTGTCTAAAATGTAGGGAAATTAGAGGTATTTTATGACAGATTGAGACTGAGATCAGACTGTGAACGTTCTTAAAATTACGAGAATTGCCTCTCAGATGTATGAGTGTAAACGAAGCAATTGGAGTATGTAAAGGTCGTGGCAGGTGGCGTTCTGTAGTTCCTGCTTACCCTGCTGCGTGACACACTAGTTAGCAATACAGTTAGTATAGTGGTCAAAAAAAAAAAAAACAAAAACGCGCGTCAGTTAATGCAATTTATACCTTATGACAATGATGTAAGAGTCACAAGTCGCGCGTTCGTGAGTTTTAAGGTAACAGAACTGTACTTAATAAATTAAGTACGTAAGAAAAAGACGAACTTACAAATTACTATTAAAAACGCGAAAATTCGAACCCGTTATTGTATTTTGAACTTTATTCCGACCACTGTAAAGTTCTTAATACAAAATTGAAAAATTAGATTCGGGTTTGACGTGAAATTTTGTAATTAGAACTTTAACGTTGTAGGAATAAAGTTCAAAATTCAAAATTCGCTCGATGGTTTAAATACGGATCTAAGGGAAAATGTCGTAAGACGGTAAAGTTCTGTAATACGATCAGAACTGTACTTAATAAATTAAGTACTGAAGCCAGCAGGTCCAGCTACCCGAAACTGTAAAATTTTCCCTATCAACCTTGAACCTTAATGCTTTAGTGATAAAGTTGAAAATATATTAAAGAAATCTGACAGATTGTAGTATCCTGATGTGCTGGCGTCTGTACGATTTTAATTATAAAGGAACTTGGTTGCAAAAATAAACCTTTGCAGTCCGGACCCTGGGCCCTGAATCATATACTGAATCCATAGTCATCATGTTTGCAGTTTCGCTAGCTATTTTACTTTGACACTGTGTAACAGAGGATTGCGATGGCGGTTTCCATGATTAATTAAATTATCAAATATAAGTATGTCAGTTCATCAAAACACGACATAGCTACGCCTCAAACAAAGGTACTATTAAAAAAAAAATCGCTCAAGTGCGAGTCGGACTCGCGCCCCGAGGTTCTGTACAAATTTGTAGGTATGTAACTAAAATTTTACGGTTTTCGGTTTTTTTCCTGTACTTGTGCTACATGACATTGCTTCTTGACAAATTTCATGATTCTAGGTCGACGGGAAGTACCCTATAGGTTTTGATTCCCTTGCGAGTGTCGAAATATGCGGCATAAACGGAACATAAACGCCCGTATCTTTTCATTGCGTTGACTTAGATGATTGATTATTTCACTGCTTCAATAGATTGCAGCCCTGAGTATTTGATATTCATTTCAACTTGATAACTCCACGCGTTCCTGAGTAAAAGGGTCTTGAATGACGGACAGACAGACGGACAACGAAGTGATCTTATAAGGGTTCCGTTTTTCTTTTTGAGGTACGGAACCCTAAAAACGTGAGACAATTTGAACTTTTTGGGCTACCTTTGGGCGGAAGCGTCAGGGTAGCCCGCGAAATTAAAATTTGAATTATAATCATTAAAATCCAACAATACCCACACCACAACAACACAACAACAACCCCCGCAACAACAACACACAAGCAACAACAACACAACTCCCTAAGTTCATATAAGCATCATCATTCCAGTCGGAAGACGTCCACTGCTGGACATAGCCCTCCACCACCTCCACTTCGACCAGTTCTGTGCTTCTCGCATCCAACAGGTTCCTGCGGCCTTCACAAGGCATCACATGCCTCCCATGCATGCTTCGCATATAATCTCTATTGATTGATATTTCATGAAATAATCATTCAATGGAGTTAGGTATATGAACTTAGAGGGTTGTATTGATGATTTTAATGATTATAATTCTGTAAATACACACTTGTTACGCTCGCGAATCATATTTTGTTCAACATACAAACTGACCTGCAAATTGCAAGAAACCTAAGAAAATTAGGGTATGGCGGGCTAGTTTAGCATTCATCATTTAATAGACGGTAGTGATGCACTAGAGTCTAGCTAGAGTTGATAGAATGATTTAAAAGCTTCGCATGCGAGGTAGATTGCTCTAGACCTATAAGCAGCCTACAATGTTCCCACTGCTGGGACACAGGCCTCCTCTCGGTGAGGGAGAGGGCCGTAATCCACCACGCGGGCCCAGTGCGGGTTGCTAGACGTCACATGTCTTCGAATTTTTCGTTCTAGGACATGCCGGTTTCCGCACGTTTTTCTTCACCGTTTTGAGAGCAGTGGTGATGAAATAATTTACACAAAGTAAAGCGCCTGTCTGGGTTCGAACCTATGACCTGCAACTCGTAAGTCGCGGCCGTTACCGCTGGGCTACCACTGCTCTAGGGCTATATTACTCTGCAACGCCAGTGGCGCCACCACGGTTGCGTCAGGCCTCCGTCACTCCATGTACTTCCGCGCTATAATTACCTACCGCCCGGCCACAGATTACTAAATAGTGACTACGGCCCGGCCGAGTGGTCTCGGGCCGTTTGCGGACCAAATTCAGTGATCGCGCGGTGCGAAGTAATCACAACTGTACGTTTGAGCATTTAGGCACATTTTAGCATGCAGCGGTGGCTGACGCGACGGAGTAGGCTATTATAGCAGTAGGTATTGGAAATTTTCTACTGAGTGAAGTATCTGTTACGTAGTAACTATTTAGTAATCTGTGGTTGCGTTGCGGCCCAGCGGGATAGCTGCGTAACACACCATCAGTAGCAATGAGTTTCATTTTGACAGTTCAACAACATTCATTGCGTTGTTTACTTTGTTGAGCAGACACATTTTTCGAACACACGAAGCAATGGATTAGCAATATCCTTCAAAATGATTCAGATTGAGATTGATTGTGTGTTACGCAATTAGGGTACTTGAGGTTTACTCCGAAGTGACATATTCGAATGTTCGGATCGGACCGACACATGGCCGAACCGAATATTATTGAAAAATGCGAAAAAAGTTCGGGTCGGCTCAGTTGGGTCGGGACCATAGTCAATATTCGAAAGAAGAAAAGTGTAGGAGTGCAGGATCGGGGCCGACCGAACCAAATAGTAACTTCGTAGCAGGAAACGGCCGAACATTCGACCGCTACGATACATTTACCACTTCGGAGTAGACCCCCTGATCGTAATGTCCGTGAGACTAATTAATAGAATAAAATAATCGAAGTACTTAGTGTTGCTAGACTACATTAGTAATAAGTGTTATTCCTATTTGAGGTTTTTACAGGGTCAAATTAAATTAGCTAGCGAAACTCCGCAGCCGTGATGGGTGTCGATATCTAAACACGATAAAATTAAAACAAAAAATATTTGTTGTTTTTTTTTGGGGTTACCGATCACTGGTTGTGTTGTTACTTAAAGTATGACTTGAGAAAATCTGTTTTCTTTTGTTTTATCGTGTTGAGATAATGATATCCATCTCCTCCGCGGATTTTCGCTAGCTAATTTAATTTGACCGTGTTTTATTATTTTTATTGAAGTGAAAACTTCTTTAGGCGCACTTGGCGCTCTTGCTAAACAGTGAACGAAACCGTCACGCTCGGGTTGGTGACGCTGAATCGCGTATACTCTGCGCTGAACCGCGTATACTCCGCGCTGAATCGCGTATACTCGGCGCTGAATCGCGTACACTCGGCTTCAGTCGGTCGTTGCATCTGAATCGCGTATACTCCGCTTTGAATCGCGTATACTCGGCGCTGAATCGCGTACACTCGGCTTCAGTCGGTCGGTGCATCTGAATCGCGTATACTCCGCTCTGAATCGCGTGTACTCGGCTCCAGTCGGTAAGTTTTCATTTCTATCGTGTGGCTATATGCACACACCATCTTTTTTATAATAATTCCTATTTCCAGTCTTCCTAAATACTGCTTATTGAATAAGTCTAAATTAACATGTCAGCTATGTCCGACCACAAATGTTGTACCTTGTACCTATTTATCTACTTTCGCCTATCTTCTGTACTTCCGTGTGTTTGTCACCTAACTCCTAAACGGCTGGACCGATTTGGATGAAATTTTGTGTGTATATTTCAATGGGTTCCTGGATGGTTTGAAAACACAATGGACCCGGTAGGTGGCGCTGCTTTTCCGGGCAGGACGACGTCTGCCGGGTCCGCTAGTTGGTATATATGTTTTTACTTAAGTTTGCAAACTGCATTCCTAAAAAATGAATTTATTTGTCGATTTATGAGATATTTTTACGACGGACGTCGACTTTTGGTAAGCAGCTCAAATCAAATCAAAATCGTTTATTTGCATAAAATGTGGTAGGTACAAAAGATGATATACTTATATTTCAGTGCAGACACATTCCGCCTTGTAATGATGGCAAGCAAATATTTAATACATGAAGTAGGTATGTAGTATAACATACAGTAATATACTAATAACGTAGTTAACTTAAATCAACAAAGGAACATAAATAATTAAAGAATCATTACAATGCATTTCTGAAATGGTAGGACTGACATGATTTTTGTTGAGAAATTCGCCGACTGAGTAAAATCTATGCGATATCAACCATCACAGCAGTGTAGTCTCAGACGAGCTACCTGACCACACGCTCACCACGACCGACGACGTGTAGCCGTCCGTCACCGACGACGGCCGAATGCTATGTTCGTAAATACACGGGCGCGATTACACGCCGCCCGCGACTGCAGTCTCGACATTCATAGCGATCGCTTTACAACCGAATTCGGTCGCAAAGTCCTGTCACTACATACATTACACCTGTCAATCCGGGACTTTGCGACCGAATTCGGTTGTAAAGCTATCGCTATGAATGTCGAGACTGCAGCCCCAGGTGCGACAGCGGCAACTAATGTTTTTGCTACCGGGGCGCGGTGGCGTGCCGGTCGTCCGACGTGACGTCACCACACGCTAACCGTAGCGTGTGACGTTATAAAAGAGACTGTAGGTGTAGTCTAAGTAGTTTTTATTGATTAGGTATGCTGGTTGTTGACATGAATTCTGATTAAGTTAGTTTTTTAATCATGAAAACAATTATTGTTCTCAAAAGATGTGCAATCGAAACTGACGATTAAATTGTAATAATATGAACTAAAGTTGTCAAAAAATAAAAGGCCCGTTTTGACATTTGAGATTGCATTCTTGACACCTGTCAGTTTCATACGTGTTTTGCGAATTTGATCTTTATTAACTACTGGTAGAACTGTCAGTGTCAAAACAGGCCTTTTATTTTTTGACAACTTTATCTGTTATGTAAATCGCGTAAACAAAGACGATGGTTTGTGATGAATTTCTTATTAGTTAATTTATAAATTTTTCTTTTCAGCGTTGTACATTTTTGTAAATAGATTTTATTGTTAAATAAACGATTTGGAAAACACTGGCTGGTTTTTATTTGTGAAACTACTAGCGTTTGCCTGCGTTTGGTTGCATCAGTCAGCATCATTATTCTTAAGACTTCGCTAGGATGACGTAAACGCGCGGTGCTGAGGCGTCGGTCGATGGAGACAGCCCCTAAGGTATATAATTATGTTCTGTGGAGACAGCAGTAACAGCGTGGGGGTCGAGGGAGGGGGCGCTCAGGTCTCACGTTAACTCTTAATTGCGGCTTGTACTATCGACCATTTTGATAACAAAATCCCGTGCACATGTTGACCACAGCTGCGTCCGTAAGTAAAACAAAAGAGGATCCTGTTTAGGTCGACTAATAATATGCGCTGCAAGTAGGAATAGTCCTTACAGTGATCAGATATAGATCTTAGCTGTAGTACAGACGCCAGCACATCAAGCTACTACAACCTGTCAAATTTCTTTAACAGATTTTCAACTTTATCGCTAAAGCATTAAGGTTCAAGGTTGATTGGGAATATTTGACAGTTTCGGGTAGCTTCACCTGCTGGCGTCTGTACATTCGCGCCGCACTGCACTTTTTGTAATAAAAAGCGATGCGCTGTGGTCCGCTGCGGCTGTAATCTTCAGATATCTGGTATAAAGATACCAGCTGAAAGGATTTACAAAAAAAATACAAAAATCTTACTAACAACTTTAATATAACTATACGAACACTACAAAACTAACAAAATCACATTCACTCAGCTGTTTTCAAGTCTTCACTCTGTTCACCCAGTTTTTGGGCCTCAAATATTAACCGTAGCTGTTCTGTAGCGGTTATAGGTAGTCTATTATTTGCTCCAAGCGCTGCGTCTGGCAACTCCGCAGTGTTTAGCTCAGGTATCTTGTAAGTGAACGGAGTCCAGGGCCCTTGGATGGACGGGTAATCCGTGTACTGGTATTTACGCAGTCGAGTCGTGGAGTTGTCTCCTTGTTGTGTGCGCAGGATGTCGATCCATTTTGTAATTTCTTCGTGCGTTTTGTTGTGCATGTTCATCCATACGCGGTCTCCGTTTACTGGGAAAGATTTTGTTTTGATTAAAAAGTTTTTCATTAAAAAAGGAATTTGTATTTTTGACATAATTATATTCTTGCATCAATCAAAGAAATGACTCTTGTTCTGTCGGTTAATGACCTGACAGTCATTTCTTCCACTTTTAAATGAAAAACTTTTGTTTATTCATAGATCTGTCATTCTATTTTGTAATCATCACCAATCTATTCTGTAAGAAAACGTATTTTTTTTTTTAATCGTTGCCCCTCACTATGAATTTCTCCTGTATCGTGGGTGCGTTTACAACCATTTAAACTCACATACACAAACAGCCAGACCCGGAACAACTACTTGTAGGCCATACAAATATTTGTTCCGTGCGGGAATCGAAACCGCGACACGCAGCGCAGCAGTCAATCGCTTAGTTGAAGTGAGCGGTCATTCCACCTGATGGTAGCGATTGACACTATTGACAGCTCATTTCATCTAAGTTTTCACAGTGAGATTCTTACAGATGACATCGCCTGTTGTTGTTTTAGTAAACATTGTGCTAAGTTATATAACATAGAGGACATCTAGCATCATCATCAGCTCATGGCATCACACTGCTGGACAGAGGCCTCACCAACACCATGCCATCTAACTCAATCTTTGGCTATTTTCATCCAGCCTCCTTGCAGTGGCGTGCATTGGTTTTCAGAATGGGTAGGCAGGAATTTAATGTCGTCGTATTAACTTGAACGAGTAAAGACCGATGACAATGTGCGAATAGTACGGGAGCCGAGTAGGCCGTCTGGCGACTGCCTACTGCCGCGCGTGTTTGTATGAAGATTTTGTTTTTTGTTAGGTATGATAATTTACTGGGTTTCCTAATTATGGGGCACACACAATAAAATGTAATTGACAGGCTTATGGTGATTTTTCGAGGTAGGCACTGCTTATATGCCTTTATACAATGCGCGCCACTGATCATAATCAGCCTATAATGTCCCCACAGCTGGGACACAGGCCTCCTCTCGTTGAGAGGGAGTGGGCCATAGTATACCATTAGGGCACAGTGTCGGTTGCTAGATGTTATAATGTAAATTGGTGTAGGTAATGTCAACTTACAATATTCAGCAACAACCACAGGTCCTCTGTGTCTGCGGGGCTTTAAATATACAACCACACCTGGATTCACCTTCGCGAATTCCACTAGGTCTTGTTCGATGAAATCTCTGAAAAAAACAGCCAGAAACATATAGGTAATAACTGGTGTGATAGGATATCTGGGTATATTAATAAAATAAAGTCCTCCAGACCGAATTTCGATCATGGCGAACAATCGCAGCGGAGACCACCAGGCCAGGCCTTCGGCACGGGGATATTATAGTGCACAAGAATGCAGCTGTGGCTGTGCATACAGCACAGACACCGCTGTTCACTCTCTTCCCTCTTTCTCATCGTCCAATGGGATGGCAATCCGACTGGAGAGAGATCAGGTGCAGGACCAACGGTTTAACGTGCTTTCCGAGACCTGGGGGTATCACACCGCCAACTTCCAAATTCTAGGCTGTTACTAAGAAATTCCCGATGGAAAAACCCAGTAACACTTTGTCCGACCCGGGAATCAAACCCAGGATAGCAGTCGCGCTTACGACCACGAGACCAACAGGGCAGTTAAAACATTATAATATGGAGTAAATAAACGATGAATTTGAAGTCAGGATAATGCAGTGTTAACGGGTTATTACAATCTCGTTTTTACTGTATTTACGTAATTTTTTTTTAGGTTTGATTTAAACCGATATCTTTGTCAATAACGGTAGAATATTTATTTTAGAAGGCTTTGGAAATACTAGCCTTAAGTTAACAACCTAGCGAAATAAAATGATCTATGAAGTTACCTCATTCCACGACTAGATCCATTGCTTTTACAGAATTTAAGCACAACTCGTTGCAACTGACACACATATCGGCCAATACCATTCTGTAATGGTGCCCGGACGAATCCGGGCTTCAAGAACATGCTCTTAGCCGACATTTTAATAGAATATTCTGTAAATTCTTCGCTTTTATTTATTTGATTTTGAGGTTAGGTTAGGATAGTGTTGTGACATTTGACATTGACAGTTGTCGCTTTATGCTGTCAGACTGTCAGTTACTAGTTTGAAAATTACGTTCCATTCCTAGTAGCTGTATTTTAACAATTATTTATTACCAAAATGACAGTAATATTAAATTTCTCTCAAAATTTCTCGGTTGTTCAAGAATGTTGTCCTTGCCGCCAAGGAATACTTCTTTAAATCAAACTCAAACCCAAACTCAAAGCATTTATTCCATATTTCCCTTCTTGAAAAGCTCTTATAATTGTTGTATGGCTATTATGTAGTATGGAATAACAATCAAGAAAAATCGGCATAATGAATAAAATTCCTCTCCTTGATGAGATCTTTCCATTACGCTTCAGGGCAGATTCGCCCAATCTCCCTTACAAATTCTTGAGCTACTTCTAAGTTAGAGCTTATGGCACTACGTGAAGTCTCCAACGTGTAATCTAATCAGTGTTTCATATCTCTTTTTAGACTGCTTTTATTTAATGTTCTACTGATTTGATCAGAATGTATGTAGGTACATCTAGTTGAAAATAGTCTTAATTGTTCTCTCTGGTCTTATATTTATCATACGATAATATTTTTTGCATGTAATAATGATTCGAACCGCTACTTTTATCATGGTAAATATTTTCTGATGATCAAGTCCATTGCTGGACATAGGCCTCTCCCAGGTAGCGCCACAACACCGTCTCCCGCCTTCCGCAAACCACCCCAGCTAGCTTCTTAAGGTCGTCGGTCGATCTAGCTGGGGGGCGTTCCACACTACGCGCTCTCCACTCTAGGACTCGTCTGCTCCACCAGCATCGGTCCTTGGAAAAACATGCCAGCCCACTGCCATTTCAGTTTCCATACTCTGCAAGCTGTGTCGGTTACTCCAGTTCTTTTCCGGATAACTTCATTTCTGATTTTATCTAGAAAAAAAACTCCGAGCATAGCCTGCTCCATGGCGCGCTGAGCGACCTTGATTGGATTTTCTGATTATACCTTTAGTATTTTTTCTGATGTTTACTAAGCCCTGGAATAACTTTATTAAATAATATATCTTGCTGTTTTTAAATAACTAAAATAAATAAAACACTGTATAAAATATTTTCAAAATATTTATTACAAAAAATCATAATATTTACATACAGAGTCAATGATTAAATACAACTTTAATGTAAACGTTAAGAGAATTGCACATTTATTCGATCACCATTTATAAAGGTTTTTAATAAAAATTGAAATAAAGTATCCTATTCATAATACGACATTTATAATGTATGTATATCTTTTCTGCACGCGTGGAATGACAACCATAGAAACGGGTTTTGTCATGGTTTTGTCGAAGGATGTATAGACAAAATGACAGATTGTTGACATATTCTATCCGTCGACCCGTTTCTATGGTGGGCATGCTACGCGTGCTGAAGGCGCAGTAACAGACATAATGAGAAGGGATATACATTAGAGAAGTATGGAATAAAAAGAAAGTGGCGCCGAACCCAAATAAATTGGGATAGGGCGAGGAGCATACAACACAATACAAATTTTTATTCGATTCGATCATCCATTTTAGCCTTTCATTTTCATTCATACTTTGCTTTATTTTATTTGTTAGGACCTGTACACACAGCTATAACTTATAGAATAATTATGTACGTTGGCCCTAATTTATTTAAAATAGGTTTTTAATAACACATTTTGCTTTTAAGTTTGTTAGAGAGGCGTTACCTATAAAAATGATTATTTCAGACATTTAATGAAATTATGGCCCAGCCCAGTACGGTGATTAGGTCTGCGGGGTAATCGCGTAACACACTGTCAGTAGCAGGCTTTCATTTTGACAGTTCAACAACATTAATTGCGTTATTTACGTTGTTGAGCTGATAAATGTTTCGAACATATGAAGCAATGGATTAGCAATATCCTTCAAAATGATTCAGATCGTGATTGGTAGTGAATTACGCAGTTAAGGTACTGATTAGTTAAGACAATGGTCCAGCAGTGGACTGCAATAGAGTACCTAGATTAAGTAAGTATACCACTTATTTTTTGTAAAATAGACTGGTCGAATAAGATACTGATATTTTTAAACTTCCTGCCTAATATCAGGGACGATATTAAATGTACAGACAGGCATTGACATTAAGGTTAAGCTACCCGAAACTGTAAAATTTTCCCAATCAACCTTGAACCTTAATGCTTTAGCGATAAAGTTGAAAATGTATTAAAGAAATTTGACAGATTGTAGTAGCTTGATGTGCTGGCGTCTTCTGTACGCTTTATTCTGCTAATAGGACTGATTAATGAAGAGATAAAGATGGAGGATATTTTATTTACCGAAGTCTTGGAAAAGGACAATGGTCGACTTCAAACGTTTCATCGAATATTTTTAGTAAAGACATCAATTCCTTAACATTTGGCCAAGATGTTACATTAAACTTAAAAATAATAATGAGAAACATAAATACTTACTAATTATTGCACTTATTATTATTAGTATACGTTTGATACCCTTTCTCTTCGGTATTAGATGCGAATTAGCAAAAGAGTATAAAGTATCTTATGGTTTAGCTCATTTAGTCAGTCGGAACAGTCGGGGGAGTCATTGTGACTAAACTAAATTTCGACACTTAAAATGAAAAATTGACTAAGCGACATATTATATATAATTCTGATTCAGATGATTAAATAATATTAAGAATTACGCCTGTAGGATGATTACAAGAATATATATGATTTTTTTTTCTGAAAAGTTAAACTTTAAACTGTTATTCTGTAAAGTTAGCCACATGTCGCTTAGTAAATTTTGCCTTTCAAGCGTCGTTTTACTTTTATTCCATTTGTGAGTTTCCCGGTTGTAGGTTCCACACCTGGCATGCTGTATAAAGACAAACTACATGAGGAAATCTTATGGTCTGATCGCACGCAGTTAGCGTGGTGATCACTGCTCGTTTGGTCTCTGAATAAGAAGAGGCATTTGACCTGCAGTAGGCAAGTTACAGGCTAAAATTATTCACTTGGAAGAGGCTAGTTTAGCTAACAACAAAGGGCTAAAAGATTTTCTTTGCATCACTGATTTATAATGACTTTAAAAAGATGATTGGGGTTTAAGAAATCATGCTCACTGATGAAATAGTGCCCTTAATTATGAGCTTTTGTAACCAGTCTGTTGTCAGTCGACAGCTGACATTTTGTAAGCATTATGCTTGCTTACAGCTGGTCAAAAGTCTTAGGACTGGTCGTACGATAGCAAATGAGCTTAAAATAAAAGTTTTACGTTCAGGCATGTACTAAAATTGACACTAAATTACCATCACAACGACTTTAAAATCGACTAACGACTAAATTACTAAGCTGAGAGTCATTTACTAAAACTAATAGCTAAAGTACACATTGACTGAACGACATTATTGATGGATGATCGCGAGTGAACGAAGGCATGGTCGCAAACACGGAATCTCATAAAAATAAATTCGATGGCGATCCATCACGGTGAATGTTGTACAATTTTGTTTAATTTTCATGTTAATGTGGTATAATACAGGCAGGCCTTGGAACCGGTACCAAAAGTACAGGTTCTGTATCGGTACTTAGCGGTTCTTGGTATTTCGGTACCTGGGTACCGGTCCCAGACGGGTACCAGTACCAAATTCAGGTACCCGCCGCGTGTGAAGTGGCAATGTCACTTTCATACGTACTGAATTAGAGCGATATTGCCATTGTATCTGTTTTCTCACTCTAACTTACAGATTTTGTTTGGTACTGTTACAATACCCACACTGGGCCCTAATTCGCTATGACCACTTCATGATTCCTTAGTTCGAAACCACATCAATTCCTTAGCTAATCACGGCATCTGCTAATAGCGTATTCTCTATGACACAATGAATGAAATCGCGAAGTTGGCGTGGTTTGAACTGTCAAAATACTACACTTGACAACCGCACGTGGTTTTCACGTGGTGAGATTACACGGGGATTAATAATTACCATACAGAATTGGGACCCTGATTAGAAAGTACCGGTATCAATAGTACAGATACTAGTACATCTAGTACTAGTATTACAGTGAATACATATTTCGTCCAGTCAACATGTATTGAAAACTATAAGTACATTTAATATTTATTCCTATCCTCCAATTGTTTAATTCTAACTGGTACTTGTACCGCTGGTAGGTCCACGCTTTTGGCTCGTCGTCGGCCATTTTGTATTTCTGCGGGCGTTAGACGCACTGGTGCGAGTTCGGGGATCATCGAGTGTTTCCGGACTAGTTCGGGCGTGCGAAGAGTCCCACCTGCGAAGGGTAGATAGAAATTATTTCTTGTTTTTTTTTTACAGGTTCGGCGGTTCGGAGTGTTTTTTTTTGTATGGAATTCATTAAGAAAAAGTTAATTTAAGTTACAATTGGATAAAGTTATAGGATTGGTAATTGCAGTGTCTATGTTGTACTAAACAAAAGAACGACGATACTGGCAATCCTTTTAGCTCACATTCTTAGTTGCCTTTTATCCGAATGGTGAGGTATAAGATACTCTTGAAGCAAACCATTTCATGGCAATACATTTTTATTAATTAAAATCTGTACCAATACATTTTTAGACCGTCGAGACCGCTTCCGAACCGCTTGTGTCTGGTGGTGTATAGGTTTATTTTTATGAAAACCATTTATTCATATATTTACAAATTTATTTACGTGTGTTCTTTTATAGATTAAAAAAAGAGAGAGAAGCAAAGATTTAGGCCAGAAAAGGATGTTCAAGTTAATTTAGAAAATATTCAATTACTAATTTTCATTCCGCTAATATCCAACTATTTTTATAATAGTGTGACCTAAACCCGTACTTAATTCACACTTTTCTGTGACTTAAGTAGTCAATTTTTACACAGAAAAGTGTAACTTAATTGCGGGTTTTGGTCACACGAGCTATAAAATAGTATACCATACATGTGGCCTAAGTAGTCTATTAAAGCACGGCGTTTAGCACCCTCACTACGCTCGGGCGCTAATTTCACGGCTTGCTATAATGGACTACTTACTTAAGTCACACGTATCATAATGTACTATTTATTGATAAGAAGAAAAAAAAAACAAATAACAAAAACTATTTACAAATACTCGTTATTTTCAAATTATGTTTTAATGACAGTTTATTTACAACAACAAACTATTTCATAACATTTTACACACTTAATATTGAAAGCTTCCCTGCATACCTAGCAGGGAACTTAGCTTGAAGATACACAACATACAATTCACACGAATACCTATAAAAACAAATCGATCTTTTATTTTTATACAACGTTATTTTTGATTCATTTAGAGAAAAATCGAATTGTTGCTCCAAAATATTATCCATTTTTATGCGGAAAAGCGTGACTTAAGTGCAGGTTTAGGTCACACGTGCTATAAAATAGTATACGATACGTGTGACTCAAGTAGTCTTAATGCACGGCGTTTAATACCCTCGCTACGCTTGGGCGTTAATTTCACCCCGTGCAATAATGAACTACTTAAGTCGCACGTATTGTAATGTAGGTACTATTTCTTAAATTCGAATGTCTTTCATGTTTACACTGCACTAAAAATAACATTGTTTAAGTTGAGTGGAGTCGAGGAAATCTAGCAAAACTATTTATTTGTCTTTCTTACTATTCCACTAAGGGCTGATTTTACCAAGGTCAGATATTTTTTATCCGTGATTTAAATTTGACGTCGGACAGATTTAGTATAAAAAAAAAAATTGTCAAAAAGTCAAAATATATTCTCAGGATAAAACTTAATCTATGTAGGTGTAAAAGTTTGGCGAAATTCGTCCTCAGGAAACTAGACTTACTGTCGGTCATGAATAAAAATACGGATAGAAAAATAGTGAACTAAGTAGATACTTTTGCACCTTGAGCGTTTTACGCACTGCACCGAATCCCATCCCAGTTCGAGAAATGAAGATCAAAAGTAGCCCATAGTAGAGGATTGTGCACTAGAACCAAATTCCATCCCTGCGAATTTAGAATATTTTAATTCGGATCAAACTCAATCTCGAAATCCGATTCTCTTATGCATCAACGCCCATAGTCCTTTGTAAGGTAGAGTAAAAGTAAAATCGTTTATTTCAATATTCAAAATTACAATAATTATGGAGGTATCGCTGGCTCCAAACTAGGCACAGCCTGTATCTTGGGCACCATTATTGATTTGTGGAATTAATATTTTTTCACAACTGACGGGCCTAAAATTTTTACAGGACCGGCTTTATTTTGTAAAAATCTCACCGTGAAAACTTAGGAGAAGTGAGCTTGAAGTAAGCTGTCATTCCACCTGATGCTAGACACTTTTGACAGCTCAATTCACTCAAGTTTTCACGGTGAGATTTTTGAAGAATAAATCGGCTGTCTAAGTTAAGGGGTGTATAAACAACGATTAAAGTTAAGTGACATTTAAACGTCAAAAATGTATGGATAAACAGTCGCTGATCACTTCTTTACTTTAAGAAACGTCCTACTATAATTATATTATATTTTATATAATATTATAAACGTGAAAGTTTGTATGGATGGATGGATGGATGTTTGTTACTCTTTCACGCAAAAACTACAGAACGGAATTGGATGAAATTTGGCACACAGATGGTTTATAACTAGGATTAACAGATAGGATACTTTTTATCCCGATATTCTTACGGGATCGAACCTTATGCGGGTGAAACCGCGGGGCGCAGCTAGTCTTATATGTAAAAAGCAATTACCGTTCCTTAGTCTCGCAAAAACTCTAAAATGGCTCGTCCGAAAAGCTTATGCGAGTGAAACCGCGGGGCGCAGCTAGTTTATGAATAAAGGTAGTTGTCTTATGACTGATTTCTCCAACGCCAGATAATTTGGTCGGAGGAATAATTTTGAATTTTTGACAGTTCTTTCATACAAAATCTGTCAAACGTCAACTTTATACTTACCATAAATAAAAATTATCTGTCGATTGAAACCTTGCCCTTATTGGAGTAGTAAGTGCATTGCAACTATTTCTAACAGCTGATAGGTTCAACATAACATTACCACAGTAGTTCAATTACCTTTGTTAACACGACCCCTGTGAATATGGCCAGAGCTGGGGCATGTTTTGATTTGAATGTTTATGATTTAAAACTACAATTTGAAAACAAAATCCCGTGCACATGTTGACCGAAGCGTCCGTAAGTAAAACAAAAGAGGATCCTTTTTAGGTCGACTGATAATATGCGCTGCAAGCAGGAATAGACCTTGGCGTTAATACCGACGCCAGCAGGTCAAGCTACCCGAAACTGTCAAATTTTCCCAATCAACCTTGAATTGAACCTCAATGCTTTAGCGATGAAGTTGAAAAGCTATTAAAGAAATTTGACAGATGTTAGTAGCTTGATGTGCTGGCGTCTGGACAATGACACAAGTGTCTTGGCAAGGATCTTTTGGCGCCTGAATGACACTGAGAGGGGGGCGTTGTTGGCAAAAATTTGTGAGATTATCATAGGAATTATATTAGGTTGCGCTACGTAGCCCGCGAAATTCAAATTTTCTTACTTTTTTTTTTCAAATTGCAGGTCAGTGTAACATGACACTGTCTTTCTAGCGCTTCCCCCATAAAAAAACAAGATGGTGACTTTAGTTCCGACTTTCACCACGCGTCAAAAGAACCTTGTAAGATTGTTGTAGATACTACGGTGAAAGTAATATGAAAAATTGGCTGCCTTGATAGTATATTGGTTGCAAGCAGGATTGCTGGGCGTGAGGTCGTGAGTTCGAAGCCAATTTTTATGGATGGCATCTCGCAGTTCAACCTATGAGGTAGTCGTCTGCTGAACCGGGCTTGCCTGTGGATGCCTCAATAAATTAAGGCCTCCAACCACGGCTTAAAAAACTTAAAAACTAAGCGACTACACGCTGTGGCCTCTGCTTAGGGCGTCGCTGGGAAAGGCCAGCAAGGGACTGGCTGGATCGAAATGATTCGCGGCCAAGGTTGGGCAAAGTGTTATATTATGTTTTTCTATGAGGAATTTCTCAGAAGCAACCCCGGGGTACTAAACTAGTTTTATGGTCATAAGTTACATGGGCCCTGCAGAGCTATTCACAATCATCCACTTCACTGTCGAATTCGATTGAAAGGTTCGTTTAAGGGGAACGCTACAAAATTGTAACTTTTATAGAAGAAAATGTTATGTGGTGGTAAATAAATGTCTTTGAGAGATCTCGGGACCCTCGGGCTCTCGCAAGGCCTCTTAGACAATTTTAAATAAATGATGATTTCGTAATATAAATTCAGTGTTACTATAAAATAAAAGTAACTTTTGTAGCGTTCCCCCTAAACGGACCTAACAATCGAAATCAGCCCGAATGGAATAGTTGTGAATAGGTGTTCTGGTGAAAGGGGTTTCGCATTACCCAGTAACTGGGTTGTGGAGGTCAGATAGGCAGTCGGTCCATGTAAAATCCTGGTACTCAGCTGCATCCGGTTAGACTGGAAGCCGACCCCAACATAGTAAGGAAATGGCTAGGCAGAGGATGAGGTGTGCTGGTGAAATGCGAGTGTGTTACACGCTTCTGCCTACCTCTTAGAGGAACACAGGCGTGAACATATACTTTGTATGAAAAATGATTCTCAACAAAAATGTAATTGAACCCATCTAAGGGGCCCGATAGGGCCGAAGCCTGCCAGGGTAGCGGGATCGTCCGAAAGGGTTACCGCTGCCCTGGAACAGAAAGGGCTAAGGAAGGAACACGGGTGGGTTTTAGTCAGTAAGAGTCTGACACTCCCTTCCGCTCCACCCAGAGCGAGGGGTCATTTGATGATTTCCCACCCACAAAAAAAAAACCCATCTAAACATGCCCAGCTCCAACCATAATACAGGGTGTTCACCGGCGCACAATCCACACACAATAGCGACTAGAGTGCTCACCTATATACAGGGTGACATACCCTTACGCCGGGGCTCCGCTGGTGTCTCCTCGGGGGGCAGAGTCTCACAACCGTCAGCCCTCGTGCGTGCACCTAATTTTGGAGTGCTGAGATAAAAATTGCGCGTGAGTTTGTGCAGTGTTGCCAGCTCAAGCATTAATAAGATTTCTAGTTTAGGTACAGACGCCAGCACATCAAACTACAATCTGTCAAATTTCTTTAATAGATTTTCAACTTTATCGCTAAAGCATTAATAATTTAATTTAATTTGGCAAAAAGAAGAAATACAATGCATTAGGTTACATATTACAATTGTGCTCAATTTTTGTGAATAATGACCCCGATGCTAGGAAAATCCTGTGTTATAGGGGCCATCCATTCGTCCGTAAGATAATTTTACAAAATTCGGGAAGCTAAAACGTGTAACAGCAGCAATAGTGTGTGAGTAGTGCGTGTAACGTGGTGTAATGGGGGAAGTGTAAGAGTGCGTGATGTGTGTGTGTATTAAGGTTCAAGGTTGATTGGGGAAATTTGACAGTTTCGGGTAGCTTTACCCGCTGGCGTCTGTACAACTGCCTTAAAACTGTATATTATTATAAACGACTAAACATTTCAACTACTTCTAGACACCCCTGGGTCTAAAATCATGTACTGAACCCAGGGTAGCAGGTGGCAGTGTCCCTGCCACCCTGTATTATCAATGTCTACTAACTTCTGTTCGAAGAGTATCTTGGTGAGCCTGGCGACTTCACCCCTCAGGTGGTGGAGCTCCTTGTCCTTCGCCTTGGACTCCTGTTCAGCTTCCCTCTCCCGAGCAGTGAGGCGCGCTCGGATGTCATCGAAACTGGGGAATGATTGATTTGAACATTAATAATAATACCAACCTTAATTTCATAGTACATACTTAAAAACTACATTTTTAATTTTTTTTATAAACAACAAGATAAAAAAAACATTTAAAAATTTAAAATCTAATAGCCCGGTATCGGGAACAGGGTTCAAGCTACCGGTGGTCAGGGCTCCAGAGAGAGAAACCTCCTGACAATGCGAGCCGTGTCCAGAAGTACCATTTTCTGAATCAAGCCCTTGATCCAGCTGCCCAACGAGAGCCTCCTGAGGTGTGGTCGAGGCTCTTGGCTGTTAACGCATTGGCTGTCACGACTGTTGGCACAATAATCGCTGAGTCCACATACCACATGTCGACAACCTCGTGAGCCAAGTCAAGATACTTGATTTGTTTATCAGTCAAGATACTACTTGATTTGTTTATCTTTAGTTTTTTTCCATTTAGTCATTAGTAGACAAGAGCCTCGACTCGACAAGAGGCTCTCGTTGGGCAGCTGGATCAAGGGTTTCCTCAAAAAATCTTTGAGGCCTGCATTCAAGGTTAAAATCGGTTTAAAACTAGAGTTGAGTATAAAACACTAAACCCCTAAGCTTATTATATTATCTGCACTATAGCTGAAAATCGTTCTGAGAATCTGCAGATCTATTCTGTTAAAATCTCACCGTATAACCTTAGGTGAAGTGAGCTGTCACTAATGACAGCTCACTTCAACGTTACTTCAGTTAAGTTTCAACCAGCTGGATACTATAAAAATCAATGGCAGTAACTTCAAGCGTAGGTACTTACAGCTTCCTCAAACACGCACACTTTCTGGTCAGGTGCTCAATCTGGTCCTTCGAAGCATGCTCCACTTGCTTGATCTTCGTGGCATCCTCTGATCTCTTCTCTCGTAACTCTTTCTCCCTCGCCAATGCCTCTCTATCGTTAGTCGGTTAAGGAAAGACAGTTAAATTGTGTGTGAAATTAATTTATATGCTATGCCGATAGTTGGGTTTTTCACCCTACGTTTTGTGTTGGACTGCCGATAACTGGGGGTTTCACCCTATGTTGTGATATTGGTGTTGCCAGTTTTATTAAAAGGAAATTAATAGGTAAAAAAAGGGATAACTCAAAAGTGTTTTTTTTAAGTAAGTAAGTAGTTAAGAAAAATCTTTGTACTTGTTTAGTATCTTAATTAATATTATTCAAAGAATTTAACAATATTCCTGTTTTAAAAAAATATTTTTACAATGGCAACACAAGAAAAAGAATAAATGTGTATGTGTAAATTAATTTTGGCGGCAATAACCAAAAATATTTTTTTTGTAGTTTTTTATTTTTCACACAAAATAATTTTCAAAATCGTATAAAAATAGAAAAACGAGTGAACACTTATAGAATGAATGATAACAATTTGAGCAATGATGAGCTAGATTAAGGATGTATATTAAAAACGATGATAACAGCAATAAGAAAGGGCATTCAACAGAAAATAATTAAAGTTTATTTTATTGATACAACACGCAATTATTAGAACAATCACGGAAATCCTACTAATATTATAAACGCGAAAGTTTGTATGGATGGATGGATGTTTGTTACTCTTTCACGCAAAAACTACTGAACGGATTTCGATGAGAGGAACACAGATAGTTTATAACCAGGATTTACATATAGGATACTTTTTATCCCGATATTCCCACGGGATCGAAACTTATGCGGGTGTAACCGCGGGGCGCAGCTAGTCTTATATTTATATAAAAAACAATTACCGTTCCTTAGTCTCGCAAAAATCTCTAAAATGACTCGACCGAATGTGATGAAACTTTGGCAAGCAAGCAAGGGAGTGGGCTATAATTTACCACGCGAGCCTAGTGCGGGTTGGTAAATGTCATATGTTTTGGGCACGGCCGCGGCCGGTTGTTAGATGTCACAAGTCTTCTAATATTAGTTTTATATAATTTTTTTTTTAATAACCGACGATTTTTACCGCAGGGGAGTTCAGAATCATGTATTGTGTCCATGGTAATAGGTTGAGCATCGATGTTCCTGCCACCCTGTAGGTACTAATATAATAGCTGTTACCCGAGAACCGCTTGGACATACTTTTTTCTAATATTTTACTTGCTTACAGATTGATATAGTTTTTATATCATTATCCTCTCTTAGTGCGAATCTTTTCCCTAACAGCAGTGCGATTCTGTAACCATCTCACCGTGAAAACTTAGGTGAAGGGAGCGTGGAGTGAGCTGTCATTCCAACTAATACTAGGGATTGACACTATTGACAGCTCACTCTAAGCTCACTTCACCTAACTTTTCACGGTGAGATTTTTACAGAATCGATCGGCTGATGGACATGGTACCCTTTTTGCAATCGCTAGAGAAGGTCATGACGCCATAGCATTTCGATATTAAGAAGAAACACCAGGGTAGCCTGCGAAATTCAAATTTTCTTAAGTTTTTTGCAATTTGCAGGACTTAGGATGTTTTTAGGAGGAAAAATATTTAAATTAATTAATTGCCTGGCAAATACCCTTAACCAAATTGCTGCTTCTAACAAACAAATATTCTAAATGGTGACTAGATAATTATCATGATTGATTGATTTTGATACAATAACATATGAAATATGAACATGATGATAAAATAACTCGTGAATTGTGGGTATACTATACATATCTGTCTACCCTTTCGGGGAATGCAGGCGTGTGTTGTGTTATGTGTAAATGATATGATTTCAGTCCAATTGGCAGTATTTTAATAATAAAATTATACAAAGAAAAAGATTAAATGTTAGCAACAATTTTAATGTTATGTTATCTGTGGTATTTAGGACAGCAGCGCCTCTGTAGGAGGATTATGGAACTTGTAATAGAGAATACACAAAAAGAGGTATAATTATTGAGATACATCAGAAAATCGGTTTAAAACTGAATTAAATACTTAAAAAAAAAACTCAAAAGTCAGAAAAAAAATTAAGCCGCAGGGACATTCCACATCGTTAGTTCCATATTTAGCCGCCAGAGGCGCTACTGTTATGCTGTTTTTTGGCATTTTAGCTCAGTTTTATGCTTTATTTGCGCTGTTTCAATGTTATTAGTATAATATTTGGTATTTAAATAAGCTTAGTCGGGATTCTTTCACTAATGATGATACCTACCTGAGTTTTCTGACCGTTTTGAATCCGAAAATTTTGATAATTAAGGTTTCTTTCTGTACCGGAGAAAGCTAGCATTACTTTGCATAGATCCATCCTGGGACCACAAAGGGTCTCAAACTCTACAGTTACTGTAACGTGTTTTTTCAAAATCCAGCTTTCATACGTTAACACACGTCAAAAAAATATTTCTAGCATCCCACATGAACTATGCTAGGTCACGCTGCAAATACGTATATCTATACCCTGTCCATTATGTAAGCCATTTTTTGACAGCTGTCTTAGAACGTAGAATATAATACTCTTTACTATGTACACCGTACAAATTACAGAACATAAATATATAAAATTTTACAAAGGGTGACACAATGGGCGGTCTTATCGCTAAGAGCGATCTTTTAAAGACAACCTTTGAATGGATTGAAAAGGGGAAGGAGAACAAATACTGCAGGTAGTTAAGGTAGTACATATTCTAGATTACGTAAAAGTTAACTTTAAAATGCGTAATAAAATAAATATGTAAACTGCCTTATATTCTTGAATTATCTTGTTTATGGCTTCTTAAATACAATACAATACCGTACGTGTACCAATCAATGTATTGTGTGTTGCTGCAATCACTAGTTCCATCTGTCAAAAAACAGTTTACCAAATGGACAGGGTATAGAGTCCGTCTCACGAGACTTCTTTGACGTTTGACATGTGTCATGTGACACGTTTCACTTATTACTTATTTAGTTCCATTTAATACCGTGGGACGTCTTTTGTGAGACGGACAGTCGAACCCAGCTCCACATTTGCAAACCTTGCATTGATAAAGCGATTCTCGCGTGCGTTCGTTATTTGTGTATGTTTCTTTAATGACAACTGTGCATATTCAGTGTGCACTTTACGGCAAGATTTTATAAGTACCTAGATAAAAACAATATCCGACTTTTTTATAATAAACATTAATGTTTATTTTTTTAACCGTTACCGTCTCCAGACACAAGTGGGAAGATGGAAGTCTAACTTGGTGAAGTGGCTACCTTGAATGAACGGCAGTAGGGTGTGATTGTGGAGCTATGTCACAAATCATGCTCCACCTCCTATCCTGCCCTCTGGGTCCCAAAACATGCAGTCAAAGTGACCTCTGCGCTGCCACCAACAACGCCGTGGAAGTGGCAAAGTTTTGGGAAAACAAGATATACTAACACTAGTTTCGTGAGTTTTACTGTACTACGTAACATTTTATGGATTTTGAAGCAGACTTCGAAATCCATCGAAAAAACTTCTTAATTCAGAAACTAAGAAGTTTTTTTTTCTTTTACCCTTCGTCCTGACCAATGGCGAACGTCGGCGAGCCTTTTTAAATTCAAGAAAAATACTTCGGTGGACTTGTCTACAAATGTGGAGCAAGTTTCAAATTAAAATCTAATATTGGTTTAATAATGTCGTTTAGCTCGACGCAACAGCCTGGCTGCTAACGCCACGGTGACGGCTAGCAGAGTGGCGATGAGTGTCACCCGCAGAGAACAGCCTCCCCACGCACACAGCAATACCACGATGATGCCGACACTGTGTAACAATGAGGCTGATTCTAACATTGACAACGAACACGCTGGCGGCAAACATGGCGGTTACCGACATTTGACAAATAACAAAACAGTTAGGTGTAATGCCATTTTATTTTCAATTTTTTATTGCTGAATGGACCGGCTCTTCACCTCGATCACGTCTGATGGAAAGCGATGGATGAGGTCTATGATGGAACGAGCGTGCCCAGAAGATGCCTGTTCACTCTTGCTTTGAAGGCAGACGGTTTAAATGTGGAAGGGAATACAGACGCTGGCAGAGAGTTCCACACTTTCAGGGATAATGCGACACCATACTTTCAAGCTGGGACCAGTACTGTTTTTTGGCAGAATAGGGTATGATGTGACTATGAGTCTAGATTTAGAATTGGATGGATGGCAAGAAAGTTTTGTTTTTTTGCCATTTTGTAATCTATTACAGAATAAGGCGTATTAAAGCTATTTGAAGAAGTCTGACAACCAGTCTTACCAAGGGGTACTGTGTATCTGGGTTGTAAAGGTCAGAAGACCAATTCTCGTAATTAAAAACGTTCACAATCTAGTCGCAATTTCATCTCAGCGACAATCAATGTCAATTAAACTTGTCAAAAATGTAGGAAAATTAGAGGTATATTTGACAGATTGAGACTGAGATCAGACCGTGAACGTTCTTAAAATTAGGGGAATTACCCTTTGGATAGGCAGTCGCTTCATGTAAAATACTGGTATTACTGGTAAGACTGGAAGGCGATCCCGACCCGGTTGGGAAAAGGTTAGCCAGATTTGGGGAAATATATGACCACTTCCAACTCTTAAAGTTAATGACGAAATTTGTTCCTTATAACGCATTTGCTATTTAGTGTTTTCCTCTATATAATTTTACTGAAATATTGCCTTTTGGACATGATTTTTTTAATGATACTATAATGTAAATGATGTGTTTTTGTGATATGTACTTATGTCAATGAAGTTGTGTGAAGAATTTGAAAGATGCCTCTTAATGATTGGGTCAAATTAAGATTTTAGTAAAAGATACTGAGAGACTAGAAAATAAGCCAAGTGATTTAGGGATAAAATAGATCCGAACCTCTTTGAATGAGTATTATGCCCACAGGATAAAAATACCAAAAGATTATATTTGATAGATTTAATAACACTATCTCTCATTTAAATGATTTGAACAGAATCGAAGTGATAACGACTGAAGAAGTGATAGGACATTTCGTTGATGAATATAATGTTACAACGATTGCCTCTTTTGCCAGTAAAGAAAATATTATACAAAGATTTTGAGCGATTTTCGCAAGTGTGGACAAGACGGGTCCAAGACACACAGAAATTCTTACAACATTGATAATAAGAAGGGAAATGGGTAAAATAAAATGACGACGATGTTTTTAATTTTCACATATTTTTGATATTTACCTTCTCAAAACAAAACTTTTAGAGATTCTCAAATAAAGAGAAGAAATCCAGGAGAAAAACTAAAATAAAATCAAATGAAGACCACGTGGAATTCTGAATCATTGTTTGTGTTCAGTAGATGCTGAGACAAGAACCTCCAAAATACAGGCATCTTTCAATATTAATGATTTTAAATAATGTATTTTAATTAAAATAATGTTAATGACCATGTAATTTAAATAAACTGGTAGTTAACACTCCATAGGTGAATTTTGACATGCGGTCATGGTAGCCAAATTTGTCCAAAAGACTATATTTCAATAAAATTAGTGTTAAAATCATTAGTTTTAATAAAAAAAAATAAAGGTTTTTAGGAACAAATTTCGCTACCAATTGTGTTTGGTTGAATTAATGATTATTTTTGATATGAGGGACTATTTCTTCCCGTATTCAAAGATTGGTGATAAGGATATTTTAAGGGAACGTTGTAAAAGTTCTTTTGGAGGACCAGACATTTAGCTAAAGTCAAGCGCAATTTTTTTAATATAATAAAACAAAAAAAAAAATTATTTAAAATAATAATATGTATATTATTTATATAAATAAATATTTATTTATTTAATAAATGTTTCCAGCTTTAGGTTCAAAATTACTTATTAGTTAAGAATTCAATGTCCAAATATTTTTTACCTTCTTCAAAATTAAACTATATCCCACAAAACAATAAGCTACATCTTTGAATACGGGTCTTATCAAAACTTAAGGTTTGCAAACATGCATATCATCTATACAGAAAAAAATTATGAGCCTAATGATATTAGTCTCAAATGTACACTGACCTTAACTCCTGCTCAGTGACAGCTAACGTCCTTCCACAAGCAGCTGCTTTTATGGATAAATGGTCGTATTCGCTTGACTGCGACTGCAACTGTGACTTTAATTCTGAAATAGGCATCTGATGGTAACCGGCGGCCAAATCTTTTACATGACATAGCATAATCAGCCTATAGTGTTCCCACTGCTGGGACATCGGCCTCCTCTCTGTGAGAGGGAGCGGGCCATAATTCACCACGCGGCCCAGTGCGGGTTGGTAGATGTCACATGTCTTCGAATTTGTGGTTTTAGGTCGGGCTTTTGCGATGCGATGTGAAAATAGTACATTACGACATGTGTGACTTAGTAGTCCATTATTGCACGCCGTGAAATTAGCGCCTCAGCGTAGCGAGGGTGCTAAACGCCGTGCATTAACAGACATCTTAAGTCACATGTATCGTATACTATTTTATAGCTCGTGTAACATAAAAGCGCACTTAAGTCACGATTTTCTGTGTAAAAATTGAGTTAAGTCACAGAAACGCGTGACTTTTTAGGTCACACAGTGCAAATAATATGAGGTATAATAATTAATAGGAGCAAATAACTAATAATTCATTCGCTTTGGCCCTATAAGAAATCTAAGACATGTATTCAAAAAAACAAGCACTTGCACTGAATAGAGAGATTTGCAAGGAAAAAGGGGAGTCCTTTACCCAGAAGCAGGCCACATCAGGGTGATAAATAAAATCACTTACCAGCAATTTCTTCTATCAATTCCTTCTCCCTTTTAACTCTATCTTCTTCACCCTCCTGCCGACACTCCGTCTTCATTCTCGCGAGACAATTCTCTTTGTCTTCCATAAATTGTTCCCATTGGTCATCTGTAAAGGTATTGTATAGGTATTTAAATTTAGTTGAATTAAACTGGAACGCAAATTAGTTTGGCGGCCGAAATGAGCATGGGAAGTAATTTTCGGTACAAGTTTTTACCAAGTACTTGGAAAGAATTTTACATTACACGAAACATCATGCCTGTGGTTTCCGAGGGTTAGACAAAGATGGTGGCTAGAATGTAGGTGCAACAAAATAGCCTTTATGAGTGTTTATAATACTACCTTACTGCCTCGCTAATATTTTATTAATTTATGTAAACTTTGAGAACAGTGGTGGCCAAGTGGTTACGGCCGCGACTTACGAGTTGTAGGTCGTAGGTTCGAACCCAGACAGGCGCTTTACTTTATGTAAATTATTTCATCACTACTGCTCTCAAAACGGTGAAGAAAAACATCGTGAGGAAACCGGCATGTCCTAGAACCAAAAATTCGAAGACATGTGACATCTGCCAACCCGCACTGGGCCCGCGTGGTGGATTACGACCCACTCTCTCTCACAGAGAGGAGGCCTGTGTCCCAGCAGTGGGAACATTATAGGCTGATTATGTATGTATACTTTATAACAGAATATAAATCGAACACTACAAAATATACAATGGGCGGCCTTATCACTATCTGCGATCTCTTCCAGGCAACCTTGGAATGGACAGTGATTTGCCTGGACATAAAATGGGGCTGTTGTTGGTGCAAATAATAATTATAAACTGAAATATGTATACACAGATATGTATATACATATCTTAAATAATAGGTACAGAAATATAGATTTTCAACATGACATACATAAGCATAATCAGGCTATAATGTTCCCACTCTTAGGACACAGGCCACCTCTCTGTGAGAGGGAGTGGGCTGAAATCCACCACGCGGGCTCAGTGCGGGTTGGTGGACTTCGCATGTCTTTGAATTTTTTGGTTCTAGGACAGTGAGGTATCCTTCGGCATGTGCGTGGGTGTCTATTATCATGCATTTGTTATATGTAAATACAGTTGACATCGAGGTAGCGAGCTAAACCGTGACCGCGAGGTATCGGAGTGACGCATCTTTAGCATGTAACTACCCTAACTCTACTCACCCATTTCCTGTCGATGCTGTTCTTTGAGCTTGTTGACTTGTTCCATTCTATCCGCTATGAGCTTCAGTCTAGTGGTGTCTAGAAGGTTCTTAGCCTCGTGTGCTGCTGTGGCAGCTTGTTCCTCTATATCTCTTACCTTTTCTGACCATTCTTCTATTAGACTTTCTGCAAAACCAGAATTAATAGTTAGGTAAATATTTTTCATGAATTTAACAAAGAAACTCATGGTTTTTTTTATTATTACTTGTGAACAAGGGAATCTGAAAAGATTCTTTCTATTTAATTAAGAAAAGGACAGAAGATAAATATTCGTTTAGTCCTGTCAAATTAGTCAGAGCTGATTTTTAGTAGCCATGTTTTTAATCACGTCTAAACTGTCTATGGAGTATCTTACGTTGACAGGACTAAACTAATATTTATCTTCTGTCCTTTTCTTAATGTAATAGAAAGAGAAAGATGCACTGAACTTAAATTTAGTTTAGTTTATGAAGAGAATCGGCGCCATTGTAGGTCAAAATTCCAACGTTTACTAACGTTATTTTACGAAAACCAGTTTTTAATGTTATAACCCAACTTTAAATACTCCCACGACTTCTGTACCGTTGCATGCATCCATAAGCACAAGGTTTTGCGTGTGTTACATAGCGCAAACAGAAAATTTTCACATCAAAAATAAAAGTCGTTTACCAGCAATTGTTTTTATGCAATGTTACTTAGTTTGATGTACAGAATGCGTAGCTGACGGCTATATGATCTATTTACACCTTGTATATATATTTTAAATATATTTATCAATATTGGTGCTATTCATGCTGTATAATATCGAACCTCTTTCTTAAACTGAACCATTAGCACGGAGAGAACTTTCCTTTCCAGAAATAACTCTCTTAAAGCTAGATATATCTCCCTGAAAGTTACCTTTCTCTGCTTCAAATCGTTCGCTCATCTCCTCGCACTTGTTGGCGTATGTGATGTCAGCCTTGTCCAGCATATGTCTGAGCTGCATTATATCCCAGTCTGCTTTGCTGTGAGCCTCCGAGATGGCATGCTCGAACTGAGTCTCTTTGCTCGCCAGAACTTCTTTCAGGTTCTCGTACTGAAAGAGAAAAGGGATTTCATTATCACAAGTACGCTGGACTTCATACTATCGATGACAAAATGAAGACATTGGATTTTCAGCATTTTGGCGCTGACTTGAAGTCGGCTTCCAGTCTAACCCGATGCAGCTGAATACCAGTATTTTACATGGAGCGACTGCCTATCTGACCTCCACAACCCAATTACTGCGTACTATACCCCTTGGTAAGATTAGTTGTCAGACTTTCGGGCTTCTGACGACCCGTAACGACTGCCGGGATCCAAGAATGACAGCCGAGACCAACGGCTTAACGTGCTTTCCAAAGCACGGGGGGTCTCGGTATGTAAAGATGGTCACCCATCCTCGGACCGAGCGCCGCAAGCGTAGCTTAAAGCTTAAAATTTATAAATAAATTAGTGCTGCTGTCTCTAGAATATGATACTAGACGCTGTCGGTGCGGCAAATCCGTGCTATGTGGCTGATGATAATGATAACTTCTTGCCACTCACCCTAGTAGTGACCTCTCTCAGCTTCCTGTCCGCGTTCCTGGCATCCTGGTCAGCCTCAGCCCTGAGCTGTGCGAGCGCATTCCTCGTCCTCTCGGCGTGATTCCTCTCCAGCAGCGCGCGAGTGGACGCTGCAGCCGCTGCGTGCTCGGAGCGAAGGGATTCAACTGTTTTCGAGTGTTGCTGTTCTAGGTGTTGGATTTCCTGGAATGGTGTGCAAATGAAGTTGATTAAAAATGATACACTTGATGTGGGGTACATACCACAACTAAAACGTAACAAAAATTGAGGAAAAAAAAATATTCCGTTTTTTTCATGAACCATGGCTACCCCCTATTCTATTTTTTTTAAATATTCTCCAGGTTATGTCACCCGGGATAACGCAACGCTTCTAACCATACCACATACATTAAAGAAAAACAACCGCGTTTCAAAAAGAAACACTACAAAGTAAAAAATTACTTTAATTTTTGAAGTCGGTGGCAAAAAACGAAAACACAGAACCATAGACACCGACTCTTAGCTGTTATTTTCCATGTTTCAAGAACCATATAGAATAACAGAGTGCGGTGCTTCTGCACCTGTGAACTCTCTGAATACCAGCGCTACGACATTTATTTTTTAAATGTCGTAGCATTATGCTGAGTAGTAGCCTTTTGGCCTCGTACAGGACTTTTTGTTTCATTTTTCTTTTTGTTACTTCTTTTTTATAGATATAATTTGGTTTTGTTACTTTTTTATATATAATCTGTTTTATTTTTTATTTTTGATTGTGTTTAGTTTAGTTTTATGATCTTTCTGTACGAGTTGCAATAAATACTTTTTCTTTCTTTCTTTCTTCTGATCAGACCATGCCCCACTTGCTGGAGTGTCCTAACTGCCCGTTCACCTGCACCTCGGATGACTTAAAGAATGCCATTGATGCCGCAATCAACGTGGCCACCTATTGGGCTCAAACTATACAGGGTGGAAGGGAAACGCTTCCGAAAACGAAGACAGGTGATAGGGCTACTGATTCTCGATACGATACCATAAAAAAATGAGAAAAAAAAATGAACAATTTTACCTATTTTTTTTAGCATTTTTCGTACACTATGCTGTGAGAACAGTTAAATTAAACCATTATTTGCTATTAAACACATTTTTTTTCTTTACAACTCTAACAAGCAATGTATTCGTAAATAAATATCATCTGACGCTTGCGCGTGACCTCAAGTTCAAAGTGCGCGCGCGCTCGCCGACAGCTGTGCGGCTGACGACCCCAAGTCCACGTGACGCGCGAAAATAATCAATTTCAGGCGAAAGGTTAGTGGTATCCGTTTGCATAAAGGTTGTATATAATCTACGTTCTGGCTTCGGAAGCGTTCTCCTGACACCCTGTATAAAAAACCGGTCAAAAGAGAGTCGGACTCGCGCACCGAGGGTGCGTACAAATTTGTAGGTATGTAACTACTTTACCGTGTTTGGATTTTTTCCTCTACTTGTGCTACATGACATTGCTTCTTGTCAAATTTCATGATTCTAGGTCAACGGGAAGTACCCTATAGGTTTTGATTCCCTTACTAATGGCAAAATATGCAGCGTAGGCGGAACATAAACGCCCGTATCTTTCGGTTGCGTTTACTTAGAACTTTGTTTTTTTCACTGCTTCAAGGGATTGCAGCCTTGAATATTTGATATTAATTTCATCTTGATAACTCTTAATAACGCGTTCCTGAGAAAAAAGGTCTTGACATATGGACGGACAGACAGACAGACAACGAAGTGATCTTTTTTTCCGGGTTCCGTTTTTCCTTTTGAGCTACGGAAACCTAAAAAACAACGAGTAAGAGTACTATCGACACGTAAAGAAAAAGAACTATATGCAAAGAGTTACCAACCTTACGATACCTCTCCTCTTTCTCTTTCCCGCTGATAGTCTCCCTCTCCAACAGCTCCTTCAGCCGATGCGACTCAAGCTTCAGAGCCTCTTCCCTAGTCTCCACCTTTTGCAGCTGAAGGGTCAGGGACTGTACCGACCGCTGCTGCTCCGTGATCAGACCTCGCAGCTGTTGGAGTTCCGCTACCTGAGCTGGTGAGGGCTTCGGGTCGGATTTCAGTTGGTCTACTGTTGCTGTGAGCTGTGGAAGAAAGTTTTATGATGTTAGCAGGTGATATAAAGTCCTCCAGACCGAATTTCGGTCATGGCAACCAATCTCAGCGGAGAATAGTCATAGGTGCGAAAGATACTATAGTACACAAGTGTGTGAGACACAGACACAGCTGCACCCTCTCTTCCCTCACTCTCATAGTTCGATGGGACGACCGGAGAGAGATCAGGCGCAGGAACAACGGCTTAACCTTCTGAACGCCATTGTCACATATATGTGACAAACGAAATCTTACCCTGAACGCCAACGTCACAAATATATGACAAAATACACGTCGCACCATATTATGAAATAAACAATTTAAATCATTACTGGAATCCCTATTTTTTATAAAGGTCATTTGACAGATAAAGTGGCCTGGCGTCAGGGGTGCGGCGGTCGGCGGTACGTTTATACTCTGGCGTTCAAAAGGTTAAGGATTAACCACACTTGACGGCACGGTTGGCGCAGTGGTTAAGCGATTGACTGCTGCGCTGCGTGTCGCGGGTTCGATTCCTATTCCCAAATATTTGTATGAGCTACAAGTAGTTGTTCCGGGTCTGACTGTTTGTGTATGTGAGTTTAAATGTTTGTAAACGTACCCACGATACAGGAGAAATTCCTAGTGTGGGACAACGTTTTTTAAATAAAATAAAAAAGAAATAAAAAGAAACACTTATTCAGCTCTGTTCAGCTTTTGTCCATAGAAAACCACGATTTTGTATGGACATAAGTTGAACAGAGCTGAATAAATGTGGCTAGTCCCTTAACTTGCTTTCCGAGGCATGTGGGTAGGTACCGTATCACACCGCCAACTTCCACACTCCGGGCTGTACAGTCACGAGCAAAAGTATGTATACACTCGGCTTTATTCAAATGCGATTTACTCAATTATTTTTGAATGAAACTTTATGTTGTTACGAACATAGCATTTTCGAACCCATAGGTTTATGTAGTGTATCGTATTTCAACGTTGCATTCGTTATTTCACGAAACAATCGCGTTTGAAAGTGGCCAAGTGTTGACATATTGGTGCTCGTGACTGTACATAAATACACTACAGCTAAGAAATACCCAATGGAAAAATTCAATAACAATCGACGGGAATCGAACCCAAGATCTCGTGACGTTCCTGTGAAGAAACACACACAGCTTACCTAGAAAGAAATAGAAAATACATTATTTGCGGCAAACATGACGCATAAAAAAAGAACACAAACACAAAAAAAATATAACAATTTGGGGGTAAACATGCGTCACATCCACGCAAAACGGCCATCGTTCAGCATAATGCTAAGCCCCTATACGAGACAGAGCCGCAGCGCTGGTTTTCAGCGACAGCCGGCGTTGACGTGATGACGTCAACCAGTGCAGTACCTCTCTGTTTTGTTTGTCAGCCTCCCTGGCCCGTTTCTCCAGCTCCCTCATCTTCCACTCGCAGTCCGCCAGCATGCGCTCCGCCCTCGCGGCGGCTTGCGACCGCGCCGCCTCGTGTGCTGCGCGCCATTTTGATGTACAGGCTTCCGCTGCTGCTAACGCCTGGAGCAGAAACATCACATTACAATTTGCTCGAGGCGATTTCAGATTTATATCGTCGTGGTGAAGAAGACACCAGTGAGCAGTGGTGGCTCACCTACTTTCTAAGTCCGTCTACAAAGATACGGGCTCATCCGAAAGTAATTCTATACTTCGGACTGAAGCCTACTCCCGATTAATTAACCTTTTCGGACGGGCAAACGCATATTCATTCTTAGATAGGGCCCCAAACGAATCTTATGTCCGTAGGTGGTAACGAGTAGGAATTTCGGCCGGAACTAAAAGAAAGAAAAAGTATTTATTGGGTATTCATTACAGCCAGTTGCATATAGGCATATAAGCAGTGCCTACCTCGATAAATCGATAAACCATAACCCTGTCAATTACATTTTAGTGTGTGTGCCCCACAATTAAGAAACTCACTAAATTATCATACCTAACAAAAAACAAAATCTTCATACAAACACGCGCGGCAGTAGGCAGTCGCCAGACGGCCTACTCGGCTCCCGTACTATCAAGTTAATAAGACGAAATTAAGTTCCTGCCTACATATTCTGAAAACCAATGCACGCCACTGATTACAGGCTTTCGGTAGAACTCCAGTAGTGAGCAGTGGTGGCTAAATGGCAACAGCTGTGACTTACGAGTAGTAGGTCGTAGGCTCGAACCCAGACAGGCACTTTAAATTTATGTACATTATTTCATCACCACTGAAATGGCGGATGAAATGGCGAGGTCACAGGAACAACTTGCGACCCACGGATGCCCCTCAAGTTAAAGGGGAAAATTTATAAGTCTGTGATAAGGCCTGTCGTACTTTATGGGTCTGAATGTTGGGCTGTGAAGAAGACGGATGAAAGAAGATTGCATGCAGCGGAGATCAGAATGTTGAGATGGATGTGTGGAGTGACGAGAATGGATAAAGTAAGAAATGAGTATATAAGAGGAAGTTTGAAAGTGGCGCCAGTGACAGCAAAGTTGAAAGGAAATCGTTTAGCTTGGTATGGGCATGTGATGAGAAGGGACGAAACTCATGTGACTAAAAGAGTGATGAATATACACGTTGATGGATGGAGAAGGAGAGAGGCCGAAGAAAAGATGGATGGATTGTGTGAGGAATGATATGAAAGAGAAGGGAGTGAATGATAGCGTGACGGTTGACAGGGGAGAATGGAAGAAGAAAACGTGTTGCGCCGACCCCAAGTAACATGGGATAAGAAGGACAGGAAAATGATGATTTCATCACCACTGCTCTCAAAACGGTGAAGGAAAACATCGTGAGGAAACCGGCATGCCCTAGAACCAAAAATTCGAAAACATGACATCTACCATCCCGCACAGGGCCCGCGTGGTGGATAACGGCCCGCCGCAATCGTAGCCAGCCCGTGCGACTGTTAATCTTTTAGCCTCGAGCCCCTTACACCGTTTGTAGTGATCAGTAGTACGATCATGAACTTGCAAGAAATATCTCACCTCCTGTGCTTTCTGCTCCTGTATAACTTTCTCCTGCTCGAGTCTATCCTTGTCTCGCTCTAGTGCGAGCACTCGTGACTCGAGCTCTGCTCTCTGCCCGAGAGCATCCTCCAGCTCTGCTCGAATCTGACGTAGTGACTCATCTGGAAAGAAAAGAATATATTGAGACGTGAGATCACCTTCGTGATTGCGTAACACGAAACATTTTGGATTAACAGTATCCTTCATGTTCGAAAAATTTGTCTGCTCAACATCGTAAATAACCTCTCCTGTTAGTGTGTTACGCTATTACCCCATATAGGGCCCTAGCAAGTAGCAATCGCTTACAAAGCGTCTCGTATTTCTACAACGGCCTTCAGCTGGGGAGTTTGTTGCGTCACTTCTTCCCAGCGAAAGCACTAGGAAGTGGTGAAGGGCGGGCGTGTCAGGGGACTGTCTAATGTAATTTTGACGTTCGAAAAGGGCTGATTTTCAGCCTAATTTCAATAAAAGACTTTTGATTTTAATTGACATAAGCTGCAACTAAACTGATGTATGTACAACTATTCGTTTCTTAGTAGGGGAAGATCAATTTGTCTTACCGTTTCGCCTGTGCAGCTGATCGGCTAAGTTAGATGAACAGGTCCTGGCTGCAGACAGCTCCTCTTCCAGCGACCGGCTTCTCTGACGGATCAGCTCCGACTCCTTGTATGCCGACGCGAGCTCGCATTTTAACTCTGAAACGAGAAAGAGAAAGTTTGGTTAGATCAGTTAAGAAGATAATATAGTAAAAAGTACACATTGAGTTTTAGAAAATGTTTGGTTTTGTAGAGCATCGTTTCTGAAACTCATAACTGTGCGACAGGTTCTTTTTAAGGGTTGTAGCGGTATCTACAACGCCACGCCACGCCATGCGAACTATTGACGTCAAAATCCTGCATCGCGCAAGCAGAGTTGTCCGCGCAATTAGGATTAGAAGAATTATGATTCATCGGGCAGTTGCCCGCCAGACACAACATCCGATCGGAAGATCCTCTCTTTTATACAATACAAATACAAAATTTTTATTTCTGTACCAACGAGTTTACATTAGTTTATGATTGGAGCCTCCTTTTAAGCATGATAACGCCTGTGTTAGGAGACTCCGCACTTCCATAGCTTTGGCTGTTTGTACAGCTTACAAAATTATTTTATTTTTAGTTTTTTAAGTTACACTTTTATACATTAATGTGGGTGTGTTGGGTGTGCGGCGTGTGTAATGTGTGAGCGGTGTGTTTAGTGTGTCGAGTGTGTGTGGTGTGTGATGTGATTGGGGTGTGCGAGGTGTGAGAGGTGTGTGGTTGGTGTGGATGTGTGTATGATAGGATGTGCGTGTGGGTGTGGCGGTGGCATTTAACTAATTTCCACTTATTGTAACAATAATTCAATATCTGCATAGGTTCGTGATTTTAACCATTCTATTAGCATTTTCTTACCTTTATGAAGATGTTCAGTGTAAATGTATATGTCTTTATTAATTTTATTATATAACCGTGCTGATTGAGTAGTTAGTTTTATGGAGGATGAGTGAACTTTACACCCTGTTCCTCATACCTATAGCCTCATCCTATAGGGTAATTACATGCCGAAGATGCCTCACTGCGGTACGTCACGGTCGATGTTTAGCTCGCTACCTCTATGTCACTTTCATGGAAAACAATTGCATGTTAATAGACACGCACATGCCAGAGAAAACTGTAGCCAGAGCCGAATCCCCGGTCTTTCGTAATCTAAAGGTGCTGAATGCCCTTCTGGCTGCCAACCCTGAATGTGATGTGTTTGCGGATGAATGGATTAAAATTATGCGTATATGTCTAGTGTTCTGTGAGAGAATGTATGCAAGGGAGTCCACTGTGCCATGTTAGTTTCAAGTTATATTATTGTCAACGTAATTATTGTCTCTATGTTAATTAATGTAATTAGAGTTGTACCGTTTTAATTAACTGTAAATAAATAAATGCCAGGCATCGAGGTTAATCCCCAAAGCAGCCCGCGTTGTATAATAATAATAACCCCACCGCCGTATCTCTACGTTGACGTCGTGGTGGGGTTTGCGCGCTCCGAACTCTAGGCCTGCGCCGGAAGAGTGTACTTTGCCGAAACAGGGGGAATTATCTTACTGAATGCCACTTCTTATGTCATCTCATACTATATCTGTCAAAATCTCATGGTCAATTTAGTTCAACTCGCTGACATTCTCGCAAGGGTGGCGCATAGTGTAAAATCGAGTTTTTAGAATGCCAATCAAGAAACTCACAGCGGATTCAGATTCGAACTTTAGAATGAGGTCTTACAGAATCACACTGCAGGTCTAGGGTGAGGAGCCAGACCAAGAGAGATACAGAAACCCGCAGGGCAGCATGTGGCGAGCTGTTGGGCAGTAGCGACCCCACGGACCCTATCTCCCGGGAGAAATCTTGTTTCTCACCTCTGGCTGGAAAATGTCTTATTTAAAAAAATATAATTGGAAATCTCTGTTTCTATGGGAAATTTAAAATCGGTCTAATTTAGCTGTAACACTATTTTTCAAAAATGTTCACAATTACCCCTACCTTACCACTTATTACCTTTTTAGATCTATATATCCTGCTTATGCGTATGAAGTTTCATTAAAATCGGTTCATGCATTTCGAAAAACAAGGACTTGAAAGTTTGTATGAAATGCCGTACGTGTCAACGCTCTAAATATATTATGCAATAGTAGACTCTATCTTGTAAACTAGGACTGACTATATCGCAGTGAGGTATCCTACATAAGACATGTGATATCCACCAACTCGCACTGGGCCTCCCCCCCTCCTCACTCCCTCTCTCAGAGAGGAGGCCTGTGTCCCAGCAGTGGGAACATTATAGGCTGATTATTTTACGTTTGTTTGCTTGTTGTACAGGATAAACAAAAATATTGTCAGTATTTTTTTTATTATTTATGTTCCTTTGTTGTGTTTTACTTAACTAAGTTATTCGTATAGGTATTACTGTATGTTACTACGTACCATACTTCATGTATTAAATATTTGCATGCCATCATTACATATATCTATCTATAATATGTATGTATAAACAAAAAAAAAAAATTGTATATAAGTAGTTTATCAGCCATCTTGTTACCATAACACAAGCATTAGGTTGCTTAGCTTGGGACAAATGGTGCTGTGTGAAATGTCCAGGGATATTATATTATTATTATTATTACATGGCGGAATGTGTCTTTTCACTACAATTTTATATACTTATCATCTTTTGTATGTACCTACTACATTTTATGCAAATAAACGAATTTGATTTGATATTTTTTTATCAAGAGCGTAAACCGTAACCATGTATTCAGTTCATGATTCTGAACACACCTGCACTGAAATTTTCGGTTATCAAAAAAAAAAAAAAAAACACCTACGTAGCCAAAATTTATAGCAGAGCAAAATTTTTTAAAATTAATCGACCAAAAATGTAAAGGGGCGTTCAGAAACATGAACTGAATGCATATGGCTACAGTTTGAGCACTGGTTAAAAACATATCCTTTATAACTGATCCCAGGAATCCTTTAACAGTTTCATCAGAATATAATCCGTGAAGTTATTTGACAGCGTGGGCAGAATCCGGCTGCATCAGTTTATATTTAGTTCTGATGGAAGCTTCGCGAATAGAGTTTAATTACGGGAAGCGATCGAGAAGTTTCTGGCGTCAAAAACATCCTTGTATCATTTATCAACGTTGTTTAGTCTCACATTTTGTGTATCAAAAATCAAAAGTCATCTATTCAAATTAGGCTGAGAATCAGCACTTTTCGAACGCAAAAATTACAAAAGACAGTCCCCCAAAACGCCCGCCCTTCACCACTTCCTACTTCCTAGTACTTTATCATCTGCCTTTTTCCCAATTATGCTGGGGTCGGCTTCCAGTCTAACCGGATGCACCTGAATACCAGTATTTTACATTAATATTTTGTTTATACGGGGTCAAATTGAATTACCTAGCGAAACTATGCAGACGTGATATCTTAAACATGATCAAACAAAACAGAAATTATTATTATTATTATTATTTATTAATCAAGCAACAAGAGACTCATACTAATTATTAGGCACACAATTTCAATAACAATACAAACATACAAGACAATAAAATAAAATATAAAATAAAATAAAATAAAATAAAATTGAAATTGAAATCGAAATTGATTTGTTGTTTTTTTTTTGGGTTAGCAACCGCACATATAGAAATTAAGTTTGAATTGAGTTACTCGTATTGAAATAAAATAAAATCTTCTGTTTCATAGAAAAGTGCAATACCTACGTGGTCAAAATGTACTGAACAGCAATAGTTTTTTTTAATAACCGACGAAAAACGACGCTATGGGGTCTAAACTCATGTGCTGAATCCATGATTACAGTTTGCGCGTCGATGTCCCTGCCACCCTGTATGCTAATTGCGCGGTAAACTCTTGCGAGATGCAGGATTTGCGTGACGTCAGTATGACGCATTGTTTGCATGTGGCGTTGCAGATACCGCTACAATGCGAAGGGATTGGTCAGGGGAATAAGAAATTTTACGCGGACGAAGCCGCGGGCAGGAGCTAGTGTAGTTATATAGGTACAGCAGTGGGAAAAAGTGAGAATACGATATGACTATCGTTAATATCCTACTAATAAACTGCCGACAAACTGTCCTGCAGTTTGGCAGAAGATCTGTGTATTCCCATCTGTGTACCTACTCTTTTGTTGAAATAAAAAAATATTATAAATGCAAAAGTTTGTATGGATGGATGGATGTTTGTTGCTCTTTCACGCAAAAACTACCGAACAGATTTGGATGAAATTTGGCACACAGACAGTTTATAACCAGGATTAACACATAGGATACTTTATATCCCGATGTTCCCATGGGATCGAAGCTTATGCGGGTGAAACCGCGGGGCGCAGCTACTTCATAAATATTTACCAACTTTCACTAGAAAACCATGACATCTGACCGGTTTTTACTTTTTGTCGTTAAAATTAGTTATCCAATGAAATTGACCTACATATCCGTTGAATGAGTTTGTTATCAATGGTCAACTGTTGTGGACACAAGTTAATTGAAAAAATGCTACTGAGTCAGTTACTGACACCGGTATTAGGTAACTTACCCTCATGGGTAATTGAGGGGCTTGCGGCTAAGTAATAACGTTCATTCAGTCGTTCGATCAGGTTAAGCTACGCTTGCCACGGTTGGTCCGTGGATGGGCGACCCTCTTTACATACCAAGACCCCTCCGCGCCTCGGACGCACGTTAAACCATTGGTCCCGACTGTCATTCCTGGATCTTTGACAGTCGTCAGAAGCCAGAAAGTCTGAGAACCGGTCTTACCAATGGGTATCGTATTACCCAGTAACTGGGTTGTGGAGTTCAGATAGGTAGTAGCTTCATGTAAAGTACGGGTATCCAGCTACATCCGGTTAGACTGGAAGCCGACCCTAACATAGTTGCGAATAGGCTGGGCAGATGATCGGTGGTTAAAAACGTAAATACAAAACAAAGACCGACTTCGGAAACCAAAGTTATTTTTAACTTTGTAGTGTTTTTTTTGGAAGTCGGTTTTTTATTACCGGCCGTTAAAGATTTGATTGAAGGTGAAGTGTAGGCGAACTATTGTTCGGGTGGATGGATAGAGTAACTATCGGCACTGTTGCTTACTTTATAGAGAACTAGCTGTGCCCCACGGTTTCACTCGCATAAGTTTCGATCCCGTCGGAATATCGGGATAAAAAGTATTCTGTATGTTAATCCTGGTTATAAACCATCTGTGTGCCAAATTTCATCCAAATCTGTTCAGTAGTTTTTGCGTGAATGAGTAACAAAGATCCATCCATCCATACAAACTTTCACATTTATAATATTAGTAGGATTATTTAAGCCCCTGAATTCTATAGATTTTAATATTAATTTCATAAATTAATTCGAAACTAATAAAAATCCTACCAATCCGTTATGGGCCAACAAATCCATTGGCTCCAATTTTAAATAATCGTAATTTGACATTTGATGAGCGAACAAGAAAGATGGCGGCTATTTCGAATTCCAAACGTTCCCAACAATTTGTTTGACAGTTTCGGCTCGGGACGACGCCATTGTGGAAGATTGATAGCCGTAATGAAAGATACAGATGCTAGTTAAATAAATCGGTTTTCATTTTGTGGCGATTGATAAAAAGGGGATTAATGAAGACTGTGAGTAGTAAATTGTTATGGTTTACTTATCACGAATGCGACGAACATAGCCGAGCATTGGCGCCGATTCCCTTGTTCACAAACTAAACTTAATTTAAGTTCAGTTCATCTTTTTCTTTCTATTTCATTAAGAAACGGACAGAAGATAAATATTAGTTTAGTCCTGTCAAATTAACATACTACGTCGTAACGTAAATTCGAACATAACCGAGCATTGGCGCCGATTCCCTTGTTCACAAATTAAACTTAATTATTTAGGTTCAGTGCATCTTTTTCTTTCTATTTCATTAGGAAACGGACAGAAGATAAATATAAGTTTAGTCCTGTCAAATTAAGATACTCTATAGACAGTTTAGACGTGATTAAAATCATGGCCACTAAAAATACGTCAATTTACGCCAGGCGCTGACTAATTTGACAGGACTGAACTAATATTTATCTTCTGTCCTTTTCTGTATTAGAAATTAGAGGTATTTTTTGACAGATTGAGAGAGATCAGACTGTGAACGTTCTTAAAATTACGAGAATTACCCCTCTGTTTGCATTGATGTCAGCTATCGCTTTTTTTTTGGTTTTTAAGGAACGTTGCCCCACACTAGGAATTACTCCTGTATCGTGTGTCCGTTTACAAACATTTAAACTCACATACACAAACAGCCAGACCCGGAACAACTACCTGTAGGCAATACAAATATTTGATCCGTGCGGGTATCAAATCCGCGACACGCAGCGCAGCAGTCGGTCGCTCAGCCACTGTGCTAACCGTCAAAATTTATATAGGTGTCATGCTCGGCCGCCATTTTGTAAAATGGCGCGACATTAGACCTGAAAGCCCTCGCTATGACGAGCACAATTGGCAAAAAAGCTCTAAGATAGTTGAATTTTCGGGAACACAATGACAGACGTAGTGATGTCATAAGTATATCAATGAAAACAAAGAAAAATATTTATAAAAAAAAAAATCGTATCTTTCTGAAAAATAACCGCCAATACTCATTCAAAGAATTTCGTCAGCAGATCACATACTGTATGTCCGTAAACAAAGAATAAAACTCATCATTGTACTGAGAAATGAGTCAGAATGACACACGATGCAATGTACTGATACTGACCCACGCAGGAGAAAGCGGGGGACGTCTGGCGATACGCCAGGTTCGTCGAAACAAAGTTCGTTTTCGTGCATACGGTTGTGGGGAGTTGCGAAATTGTTAGACTATAGTTCATTCTGTGTTTTTAGAAGTGTTGTTGAAGAAGTGTGCTTGTGGCAAAGTAACAACAGCCGCACGGTTCGATCAGTTAGTTAAGCTACGCTTGCCGCGATTGATCCGTGAATGGGTGACCACCTTGCACAAAACCCCTCCGTGTCTCGGAAAGTACGTTAAGCCGTTGGTCCCGGCTGTCATTCGTAGATCTTTGGCAGTCGTTACGGGTCGTCAGAAACCCGAAAGTCTGACAACCAGTCTTACTAAGGAGTATCGTATTACCGAGTAACTGGGTTGTGGAGGTCAGATAGGCAGTCGCTTCATGTAAAATACTGGTATTTAGCCGCATTCGGTTAGACTGGAAGCCGACTTCGACATCGTTGGGAATAGGCTAGACTGGGTCTGTGTTTTTATAAACGTATTTTCCGATGGATTTAATTCGTCATTGACTAGCTAACAAGTAAGTTCGCGCTGACGAACGAATTAGTCAGCGCCTGACGTAAATTGCCGTGTTTTTAGTAGCCATGTTTTTAATCACATGTAAACTTGCTATGGAGTATCTAAATTTGACAGGACTAAACTAATATTTATCTTCTGCCATTTTCTTAATGAAATAGAAAGAAAAAGATGCACTGAACTTTAAATTTAGTATAGTTTGTGAACAAGGGAATCCGCGTCAATATCTCGGACATTCGGTGACATTTTATGGGGTTTAGTCTTGTGTTTTCATGCGTGGCCGCAATTTAAAAAAAAAAAACACAAAATGGCGCGACAGTAGGTATGCCACAGACCTTCAATCCCCCTTTTCAGCGTTTTTTGTTTGATCTTAATATTAACAATAATGGCAATAGTAGGTACAAATGGAACCCTTCGGTGCGAGACCGACTCGCACTTGGCCGCTTTTGTTACCTTAACAACTATTTTTATTATTAATAAGATAACACTAAAATAACAAAAATATATCCTAAATTAACTAAAGCTATTTACAAACTAAAAGATAGCGTCGAAAAATTCATCCGCATCGCTGTCGACTGGTAATGTAAGTACCCAAGACACTGGCGAATCAATCAATCAATCTTTTTATTATACTCTCAAACTCACGTTCGATCTCCTGGTCCTTCTCCTCAATCTCCTTCCTGTACGCGGAGATGAGTTCCCTCGCACTCGCCGCCTCATCACATCTGGTGTCAGCTAGCTCTGTTAATGATGCTACCTGCGTCTGGAACTTTGACTCCTGGGTGACGAGGGTCTTCCTGTAAAGAATTAGAAGAAGTTGTAATTAGTTTACACATAACACACATAATCAGCCTATAATGTTCCCGCTGCTGGGACACAGGCCTCCTCTCGGTCAGAGAGGATGGGCCGTAGTCCACGCGGGCCCAGTGCGGGTTGGTAGATGTCACATGTCCTCGAATTTTTCGAAGTTAGTTTACTATGAAATGAAAATCTATGAAATTGTTCACACGGGTTTAAATTAAATTAGCTAGCGAAACTCCACGGCTATGATGGGTAACGATATCAGATCTTATCATGATAAAACAAAACATAAAAGATTTGAAGATTGTTTTTGGGGTCAATGACAACAACAACAAACAATGCTATATAACAATGCTTTCAGAATGTTGTTAAGGCTACCGTGGCGCTGCAGTGCCTCCGGAATGTTTGCAGAAGCCCACACGGACGGCTTCAAGGCCATAATTCGCAAAAAATCGGCTTCTTTGCTGCAGCGTCTGCGGGGTGCTAAAAGCATTCTGAAAGTCATTGCTGCTCGATTTGATTGCCCAATTCAAAAACACTTGGTGAGGGTAGTGAATGGTAGTCAACAGCCGACTCCCGGCCACCGTAGGCGCGGGCTTGCGGACGGCGAGCAATGGGCAGCTCGCCGCCCGGTAAGGACCAGGCGCCGGGCCACGCCGCGTTGTGTTCCACGCGCGCCTCAAAGAGATGTCAGCACGAACTGACGGGGCCCGCTAGGGCCGATGCCGCCGGGGCTGCGGGTTGTTCGAAAGAGATACCGTGGCCCCTGGCACAGGCAACTGAAGGAACACGGGTGGGTTTTAGTCAGTAAAAGTCTGACACGCCCTTCCGCTCAGCCCAGAGCGGGAGAGGTCATTTGATGATTTCCCACCCAAAAAAGTAGTCTATTTATAGATAAGTACTAACAATACTAACATAATTGTAAGCTATTGTTGTTGCTAATATATATACTAACAAGATATGGATTTTAATTATCTGAAATAAATTATTCTATTCTATTCTAATGACAGCAAGTAGTATAGTTATTCGGTTCTAGGTGCTAACTCTCCCTACGCGAGTTTTTGCAGGGTTGTGAATGATATCAGTGATCGGATCGACCTCCATTTAATTTTGACAGTTTAGGCAAATTGAAAGCCAGTTTTTTATAAGTATCTCCCCGAATATTGAGTTTCTTAGCCCTGAATTATCTCATTGGGTGGGTGAATTTAGGCGACGTATAAGTTAAACTAAATTAAAACAAAATCAAAACAGACTAAACTAAACAAAACTAGGTATTAAAAAAATTTAAAAAATCGTAAAAGTGAACCAAACTACGTACACTAAGCTCCAGAGAAACGGAACCCCCCTTGGTTAATGACATCAAACCGCTTAAGTTTTTTGTAATATAACGTGAATGGCGCGTTGGCCTAGTGGTTAAGACTGCGGCTTAGCAATACGATGGTCACGAGTTCAAATCCGCGAATGAGATGTTTGATTTTTTCTAATTTAAGTTCTTTATTTATTTATTTATTATTATTTTTTAGGTTATTATGTGATTCTCGTTAATTATTATTTAAGAAATCAAATATTAAATTAGGAATGAAGTTTGTAAGAAAAGCTAGGCATGTTGCATAAACAATATTCATTTATTTCTTTATTTACATTTCTAGGACTTCATGGAATCCACTTCCTGGTTGAGTATACAGTTTTCTATCTGTGTTAAATTGGGGTTATTTACTTAGAATATTAACTAAACACAAAATAAATACCCTGGGTGAGGTATAACGGTTCGTTTATAGACATTTCTAGAAACATAACTACAATATTTATTTATTTAAAGTTGTTTCAGTTTCTTCTATATTTTTTCGTATTATATACTTGTATATACTAGTATATATTAGTGTTAGTTCGATAAAATGTAAATAAAAGTATATAGAGAAAAATAACGTGCTATTTATTTTTTTATTTATTTTTTATACTCTGTATGATCTTATGGGACAAAAACCCTTGTTAAAAAAATGAAATGTTGTCATTCGTGCCTGTGAATTACAGAGGAAGAACCAACATGCTAAACTATACAGTATAGCAATATACATCTTTCTCTTTTATCACATTTTCTTATAACCCATTTAACACAATATTATAGAAAAATATGTGAGGTCAGATGGTGCATCGTTAACACATTAAAAGACTACTTGTAAACAGGAGTAACTGGATTAATATTAATAAAGGTTGTTTATTTTTGATTAACTACTAATGATCCCACAAATATTGGGAATTATTAACACTTGATCATGTTCCAATGAAATTTTATCAGATAAGTTACACAATGAATCTGCTGAGTAAAACCCTAATAATAACGAAGAGGATGACCGTCACTGTCTATCACTTCTTGAAGAGGACTTCCTGCCCAAAACCATATTAAAGCATGCAGCACACACGCTACATCAGTGCTAAGCGACACTCCAAAAGTTTCAGCACTTGAACGCGTAGTTTTGAAGGGTTCCACCGAGTGAACTTCCACAATGTTACGGTGTCGCTCCGATTCATTAGTGTAAGCAATTGGACGAGGGCCTTGGCGATCACATTTCACATCACCCGTCGCTTGATACCTTTGTATCCATCTACGAACTGTTTTTCTCTGTAATGAAAATGATAATATTAGATGCGCGTGCTATTTTCTTTATGCTTTGTTCCTGTTCTCAGAGAACAACAATTTTAGCCTTGAAAAAAGTAGTTAATCGCACCATACTATCGGTTAATAAAATCGACTGTTCAAAAACTTAATAAATCGGATAATATTACGACGAAGATATTACACACAAGCGGATCGGCACGAAAACGAAACGATTTGTAAAGTAATTATACCCTCAATCACAGTTTAGTAAATAAGGCGAAGAAGTATTCTAAATTCAACCTTAACTCGCAGTTCATACAGCAGTTAAGTTTCTGAAGTAAAATGACGGTAGTGCAATAATCGGAATCAAGCACATTCTATTCAACCAAACAAGAAATCTATGCTAATTTCAACCTTATCTTTTAGTTAATTGAGGAGTTACGTGGATGTTGAAATTTAAACCTTAATATCTCGAAGATTAGGCCGTTATCAACCTTGTTCGATAAAAGGAGTAATGCTGTTAGAATTTTCGTTGAGATTGACAACTGAACCAATAGCCTAGTGGTATAAGGCGCGGTCTAAATGATCGGCTGGCGTCTGATGATGCGGGTTCGTATCCTCAACCGTACGAAGTGTCTTTTTGAAAGTTATTCTTGGTATATGGTTCGGCCAGAAGCCGAAAAAAGACCATATTATTAAAAACATGCAAATAATAATATGTGATCGGTGGATCGGTGGATCGGTGGATGCTCGGGCAGATATGGGTGCGGCGGCAGGGGAGGGAGCTGCTCGGGGCCAGAGTCACGTGACGCGCCTGCCGTCGCTCGGGCGATAATCTTTAAGTGTTGGGATGGGTCGTTTACTATGACGCTTACTGTACATAATAAAAAAAAACTGAAAAGAAAAAAAAACAAGCACTTAGCTGTCCGGTGGTCTAGGATTCTATTATATAGGTATTATTGAAGAAAATAAAATATATTCTAATAATGGAACGTAACAACTGAACAGTCGGGATCCATTGAAAAATTAGATTGGCTGTCGAATAATGGAAGTATTCATGCTATAATATATTATAGAATTCCCTGAAATCGTGAAATAATCAGTTGATCCATACTTTATGTCGAGCTATGCGAACATAAATCTATGGAACAACTGATTTTTTTTCACGATTGCAGGTTTGCTCCCGTAGTAAAAGTTGTTCATAATGATGAGTACAATGACCTCTTTTAAGGATTAAAACGATCAAAATTTTACGTTGTATTATAGGTTGGCAGGGACATCGACGCGCAAACTGTAACTATGAATTTAGCACAAACAGATCTTAGCGTAGAAATATATCGACGGTTATCAAAAAGAAAATCAACTGTTTCATAGTAAAAACGCGGTATATAATTGTCTAAAGTATATATTAGTGTTAGTTCGATAAAATGTAAATAAAAGTGTATAATTAAAAAAATATTGATTTATTAAAATTGTATGCACAAGTAAAAAAAAAAACGCGGTAAAAATGTATGACACATATGACATATGACACAGGCCTCCTCTCTCTGAGAGGGAGTGAGCCGTAATCCACCACGCGGGCCCAGGGAGTTGGTAGATGTCACATGTCTTTGATTTTTTGGTTCTAGGACATGCCGGTTTCCTCAAGGTATTTTCCGTCACCGTTTTGAGAGCAGTGGTGATGAAATAATTTACACAAAGTAAAGCGCTTGTCTGGGTTCGAACCTACGACCTGCAACTCGTACGTCGCGGCCGTTACCACTAAGCCACCACTGCTCCTAATAGATAAAAACATACAATTCAATAATGGAGGTACTTTCCATTTTGAATTAATTCATTGTTGCACATCGAAAACTATCAAACAAAATATTTCAAAACCATCATCCATACAAAGCTAAAATTAGATCGTTTAATACTTCCACTTGAAACGTCCAGGCGGCCTGGCCTAGCCCTGTTTACGCCTGAATTTCAGCCTGGATTAATTTATGTACGCCTCGAGTGCATCTGGATATCTTTGCGGTCATTATTTTTTTACTTTTAGGATGGAGGATACTTTTATGCGGCCTACTGAGTTTCCGTGCTATTCTCAACACTTCGATACGCTTCCGTACCGTATCGAACATCAATCAATGTTATGGTAGGAGTTTTCTAAGCGCTGTTCACAAGTCCAAAACCGGAAAATGTTGACAATTTAAATAAAATAGACGAACTTCTTGCGATAACTGTTGGCTGTCGGGGGCACGGCAAATCAGACCCCCTGATTTGTGTGACTCCGAAGTAGCAGGAAACGGCCGAATGTTCAGCCGTTTCCTGCTACAAAGTTACTATTTGGTTCGGTCGGTCCCGATCCTACACTCCTGCACTCTTTTGAATATTGATTAAGGTCCCGACCCAACTGAGCGATCCGAACTTTTTTCGCATTTTTCAATAACATTCGGTTCGGCCATGTGTCGGTCCGATCCGAACATTCGCACTTTGCACTTCGGAGTAGACCCCCAGATTACCGAAATGTATCATTGTCGATAAGACAACCATTCGAATGGTTGTGAATAGCTATGCTGATGTGCTTAAATACTTAGTTCTCCAAAGGGTCTAGAGAGCTGAAAAGTGCACCCAGAACGTCAATTTCCGTAATTAAAAACGTTCAAACGTTAAACATTTAGTCGCAATCTCATCTCAGCGACAATCAATGTCAAAATCTTGTCAAAAATGCAGGAAAATTAGAGGTATTTTTGACAGATTGAGACTGAGATCAGAGAGGCAATTCGCCCGGTTGATTGGGAAAATTTGACAGGCAATTCCCATCAGTCGGCATTGCTGTGGCAGGCATGTTGCTGTTCCAATGCCGACTAGAAGGTTGTAATTATTAAGTTATTTTTGTTTTTTATATTTTTATTTTTGTGACTAATAATGTAATGAATAAGTTTAATTTAATTTATTTTATTTTATATTTTATTTTATTGTCTTGTAAAGTGTACTAGGTTAAGGTTTCTATGGGTCTATGCCACCCGAAATAAAGTTATTATTAATTCTCGTAATTTCAAGAACGTTCACAGTCTGATCTCAGTCTCAATCTGTCAAAAATACCTCTAATTACCCTACATTTTGACAAGTTTTTGACATTTATTTGTCGCCGAGATGAGACTGCGACTAGATTGTGAACGTTTTAAATTACGAGAATTGGCCTTCTGACTGTGAACGTTCTTAAATTACGAGAATTGCTCCTTTGATCAAAATCGGTTAAACTATTGTTAATTATTGTTCCCTGTATTGCAGCAATATTATTATAATCGTAATATTATACGATGAAACTCTAAAATTAACTTATATATTATATCACCGTTATTTTCGCAACGCGCATTGTTTTCCTAAAACATTGTATAAATATAACTGGGCACGCATTTTGCAGGAAACTGCAGTTATAATAATATTATTTAGTAAAGTTTATGTAATGTATACTAGTTAGTTTAATAAGGGGGCCGGCACCACAGATAACACTTCGATGCCTTTAATGTACAGACGCCAGCACATGAAGCTACTACATTCTGTCAAACTTCTTTAATAGATTTTCAACTTTATTTCTAAAGTTTTAAGGTTCAATGTTGATTGGGAAAATTTGACAGTTTCGGGTAGCTTGACCTGCTGGCGTCTGTACAGCAACCTAATTATGTAACACACTCATCTGCCTAGCCTTTACCCAACTATGTTGGGGTCGGCTTCCAGTCTAACCGGATGCAGCTGAATACCAGTATTTTACATGAAACGACTGCATCTGACCTCTACAACCGAGTTACTGGGTAATACGATAGGTACCCCTTGGTATTTACTTTGTCATATTATAATGAAGTAGGAGAAATTCAAAAGAGTCTAAGTACAACCTAATGCCGCACACGACCACGTAAGTATTAAAAAACCTTTTAATTTTCTACCTCTAAGTATGACTGGTTGTCAAGTTTTCGGGCTTCTGACGACCCGTAACGACTGCCGAAGATCTACGAATGACAGGAACCAACGGCTTAACGTGCTTTCCGAGGCACGGAGGGGTCTTGGTATGTAAAGATGGTCACCCATCCACGGCAAGTGTAGCTTATCCTGATCAATCGACCCGTGCGGCTGTTATAACTTAGGCACGAGTCGTTGCCCTTCTTTTTTAGTAATCCTACTAATATTATAAACGCGAAAGTTTGTATGGATGGATGGATGGATGTTTGTCTCTTTCACGCAAAAACTACTGAACGGATTTGGATGAGATTTGGCACACAGGCACTTTATAACCAGGATTAACACATAGGATACTTTTTATCCCGATATTCCCACGGGATCGAAACTTATGCGGGTGAAACCGCGGGGCGCAGCTAGTAACTAATAAATTAAAATTGAATCCGCAACGAGGTGATCCGCTAGAGAACCAAAGTTGTCGATGTAGCTCACAGAATAAGCAAGCTGAAGTGGCAATGGGCCGGCCAAGATTAGCCGTAGAACCGATGACTGTGGGGTAGACGTGTTCTTTAGTGGAGACCGCGAATCGGTAAATGCAAGGTGGGACGCTCTCAGGCTAGGTGGAGCGACGATCTTCGCAGGATGGCTGGTAGCAGCTGGATGAGAGTTGCCGAAAATCGAGTTGAATGGCGTGCAATGGGAGAGGCCTATGTCCAGCTGTGGGCTGCTGTAGGCTGATGGTGACGATGTATGTAATGGCAAATAATAAAAAGATGATGACAAAGAAGTATGCCAAAAATATCGAACATAACATCCCAAGTAGCACGTTAGTGAATTTTGGAACTTATTTTGCAACTGTAGGTAGCATATAAGTGATGTAAGAGTGTACGGTATTACTTATAGATGCAAACAGCACTCGAATTTGCATATGAGTAGCTCTTATCACTAACACTTGCTTTTGAGTGTTTTTTGTTCCTGCTTTATCACTTATGGTGGCATTAAGCCGAATTTATTACTTATAGACGCATACAGGTTTCAATTTTTACTCTTTTAGAACTCAAAGAAGCATATGACATCTTAAAATCTCCCCTGAAGAACCGTGCCCTAATAGGTGGTAATTTTTCTTTATTTGGCACCTTTACTACTAAATAAGTAGTATATATAAGTTATTTATCACCTGTAGTGGCTCAAGAGTTATTATTGCAGCTCATTTGGAACCTAGTGTAATTGCCTTTGTAAGGTCTAATATACTCTAATATGCCACTGTAACGCGTAGACCGATTCCAAAAGATGGTTCTTGAAAACCTTATGCAACAATTTTCACTCATTTAGAACCACTTAAGATCTAACAGTTCTAAAAGATAGAAATGTAGAACTTATTTTTTATTAAGATTCAGTGCGGCACTCCAATTGTTGAAAGGTAAGTAATTATCAATTTAAAGCATAATAAAAGGTACAGCAAGCAGATTGTAATAATAATAATTTTCTGTTTTGAGCAATTGTGTCTTGAGAATTTTACTATCAATAACGCAGGTTCCGTACATATTAATAAATTTAAAAAGAGTATGATTTGTATTTAAGTAGACCTACATTTTAGGTAATTGGACTAGTTTATATACCTAACAGTTATCAAATCACTTAGTTCACTTTGTAATTTTTTAATCTACATACGTTATACTGGGTGTAAATTACAGATTGGTAGGCAAGGCAAGATCAGTTTACATTCATGAGTTACCCTTCTAGACGTCTCTTGTATTTCGATTTTCAAGTTGTAGGTAGGTACCTATTTGTCAGATTTATTCTATAAACATTTTTTTTTGCAGTCATGATCCTAGTGAAAGTTCTACTGAAATTACTGATGGAAATTCAACTGAAATAAGTGATGGAAATTTGGCTGATAATGATAATGTGAATAATGAAATAATAATAATTTAAGATTTAAAATAAAACACATTCAAATTCATGTCATACACGGATTTTATTTTCAATCACACAACTAAAAACACTGGGAATAGTCTCATAATTATAAGTTTACGTGAGGATTATTGCAGCATCACAATTTGAGTTAAGTAATTGTTTTACACTTAAATTTACATTTTTTAGAAGTCTTCTTAGTAGGCCAACTTAAAATTCCGTTATCCACCGATCCTTTCGGACAAATTGATAGTTTTTTGGAACCGTTTTCAATCGTTTCAACTATCAAAAACGGCATTCTGAAAAAAATAATAATATTACTGTAAAGTACATATTTTTATGCAGCATTATAAATTAAAATTAAGTAAGTCAATATGCCGTGTGCTGGCTTAGAATACTAGCACCCCATCTCTTCCCGTAGGTGTCGTAAAAAGCGACTAAGGGAAAACCAAGGAATAGGCAGAGCGTTCTCTGTGATGTTAATGTTACACTTTACACTGCGCCCGCCAACCCGCCTGCCAAGCGTGGCGAGTATGGCATTTGCCCCCGATTGGGGAGGCCTCATCACACACTGAATGTTACGGCTATTTAAGAAGAAGTAAGTACCTAATAAAACGGCAAACCTATGAACCTGCCGCATACCAGCTCTCTTTCTCATCTCGAAAATGATGGTTCCGAGCAACAGAATAGGATAGCAACATAGGAAAGTGCGATTCCGTGCGGTCAAATGTGATCCAACCCTTATTGTGTGCCAAATGTGGCCTATTAAAGCTTGATATCTCCTTTCCGTTACACCCTTTATATTAAGTACTTCATTTAGTCAAATAAATACTAATTAACACTATTACCTTTTACACAAATATTTTGATTATATGCCTAGTTCTACACATTGATAAAAATTACCTATTGCAAGTTAGTTCAAACCTACTAGTGTAGGTAGGTACTATATTATATTGTAAAGAAGAACTGCTAATGAAAAATTACCAATTGGAAACTATCAGTAGGAAATCGGGCATCGAATTAAGAAGTCTAGGATTATATTCCAGCCAACATTTACAATTTAAATAAATTTTACTTTATTTACCTTCATAAATGGGTTTTGTACCCGTCTTGAGGATCCCCAATTCAACGCAAAGACAACGAGACCTGTAAAGTGAAAATAATCACTACTAGGTACTAATGAGTGAATTTAGGACCTAGGAGCTCCAATAAGGCAACAAATGAGTGGAAATATGAACTGCAAGGTCTATTTTAAATCGCCATGTTTAAAAATGGAGTTCTTGAAAAGTACCTTGTTGAATGGTATTTTATTACAATAACATACAATAAAATGAGTTTTGATAACTGTTTTTGATGTAGTTTGACATTATACTTTTTGTAAAACCTTAATGTTAGGTTTTTATCAACCATATTTTTATAAAGTATTATCTAATTTATTTGATCAGTGCATATTTTTTGATAATTCTTGATTAGATCTAAGGCGCATCAAAATTTACTCAGTAAATATACCATGGTTTCACGATAAAAAACCATTTGCATGGGCTCCATGATGGTTATCCCATGTTACACACATATTTTTTTAATACTCACCAAATAGATGCAATAATCCAAATAAATTTGCTGTCACAACACAAAGCACAAACAACCGTCTTTTTGTTTATCTCCACCGAAAATAAGAACTTGTTAAGATCTCATTTGTCACTAAACGAATGAGCTGTATCGCTTTTTCGTGCAATCATTCATTCACGGCGCGCAATTTGCACCGTGAGTTCCAAGTGTCACTCAGGATAACAATTCGAACTCTTCTGCATCGCTTTTGCATCTATAAATAAGCTGCAATTTTTCTCCCTTTGGTAACATACAGGTTGCTTATAGGTTCTAACCACCTTTATAGAACTTAATCACGGTGGATTTTATTACTAAAGTTTCCAAAAAAATACTATATGCAAGCTATTTGTCACCAAATGTGTTACTTGGGATGTCACCTTAATTATCTTCTTGCGGACATTTTTACGACTAACAAATCAAGAGAGTTGGTTTCGTAATTTCATCGCTTCTGGAGTTGGTTTATAAGATATTCTGGGCAGAATTGGAGCATGGGAAGATTGACGATGTTGAAGCAACATTTAACGGTTGTTCATGTATTGTTAAACTAATATTTATCTTCTGTCCTTTTCTTAATGAAATAGGAAGAAAGGGATGCACTGAACTTTTTAGTTTAGTTTGTGAACAAGGGAATCGGCGCCAGTTACTGTATTTTAAACTTTATTCCGACGAGTGTAAAGTTCTTAATGCAAAATTGACTACTACTTTAACTTTATCGGATTCATCATCAGTCTCCTGCCCCGGCAGTCTCGACATTCATAGCGATCGCTTTCCGACCGAATTCGGTCGCAAAGTCCCGGATTGACAGGTGTAATGTATGTAGTGACAGGACTTTGCGACCGAATTCGGTCGTAAAGCGATCGCTATGAATGTCGAGACTGCAGCCCCTGCCCTTATCCCAATATATTTGCGGTCGGCGCAACATGTCTTTTTCTTCCACTCTCGTCGTAATCTCGGTGTTCATTTTGTTAGATTATAGCTACGATCAGTAATATTGAAATATAAAAATGGCGCAAAATAAATCCTACTAATATTATAAACGCGAAAGTTTGTATTGATGGATGGATGGATGGATGTTTGTTACTCTTTCACGCAAAAGCTACTGAACGGATTTGGATGGAATTTGGTACACAGTTTATTTGACGGCACGGTTGGCGCAGTGGTTAAGCGATTGGCTGCTGCGCTGCGTGTCGCGGGTTCGATTCCCGCACGGAACAAATATTTGTATGACCTACATGTATTTGTTCCGAGTCTGGGTGTTTTTCTATCTATAATATGTATGTATTTACAAAAAAAAATGTATATAAGTAGTTTATCAGCCATCTTGTTCACAAGCATTAGGTTGCTAAGGCTGCCTGTCCATTGAAGCGGAGCGAGGCTGCGGAGCGGAGAAACGGAGAAATATTAACCAATAGGATTGAGCGGAGCGGAGATTTTATGATTTTATGCAATCCTATTGGTTAATATTTCTCCGTTTCTCCGCTCCGCAGCCTCGCTCCGCTTCAATGGACAGGCAGCCTTAGCTTGGGACAAATGGTGCTGTGTGAAATGTCCAGGGATTTATTATTTAGTTTATAACCAGGATTAACATATAGGATACTTTTTATGCCGATATTCCCACGGGATTGAAACTTATTTATTTATTTATTTGATATTAGGCACACCAACAACTTATTTACAAATAAGACATGTACAGACGTCAGCACATCAAGCTACTACAATCTGTCAAATTTCTTTAAAATTGATTTTCAACTTTATCGCTAAAGCATTAGGTTCAAGGTTGATTGGGAAAATTTGACAGTTTCGGGTAGCTTGACCTGCTGGCGTCTGTACAGACATTTACGATGGGATTCTGTGTAAATAAGTTATGCGGGTTAAACCGCGGGGCGCAACTAGTAATTGTATAATGGTGGAAATAAATTTAATGATTTTTTTTTTGTGGGGTCATGGGCTGCAGGTTGTGTAGTCACTTGAAATATCAGTATTTATGTTTAAACATCACGTCGGTGAAGTTTAAAACGTACCCAAGTAACAAGACTACCAGCGGTCGTTGACCCCAAAAAATAATTTTAATTTTATCGTGTTTAGATATCGGTACCCAATCACGTCTGCAGAGTTTCGCTAGCTAATTTAATTTGACCTTGTATACAAAGAAAATTTACAATATTATGTTTATGGGGTCACCTACTGACTATTTCACTGTCTAAACTCATTAACCTATAATGATTTAAAAACAAAAGTATTTTACTGAAATGAACTCCGCAAACTTTCTTTGTTTCAAATTTAGAACGCGCATGACTCACTCCGTGCGTCAAACGCCAATATGGCGACCTTGAAACGTCAAAAATGCGCGCGAAAATAAATATCCTGTAAGTTTTTATCTTGTTCACGATATCTGGGATTTGATACTGTACATATTATAGGATCACATTTTTGAACTCTGTTCGGTCATTTGTTACAAATTCTGTGAAGTTCATCTCGACTTCCAAAATCTGTTAAATCAAAAGTTAGCCTGGCTAAGCCTGAAAGTGACGAATGAAAATCGCCTCCAATATCCTACTAATATTAGGTATAAACGTGAAAGTTGGTGGATGGATGAATGGATGGATGGATGTTTGTTACCCTTTCACGCAAAAACTACTGAATGGATTTGGATGAAATTTGGCACACAGATGGTTTATAATCAGGATTAACATATCGGATACTTTTTATCCCGATATTCCCATGGGATCGAAACTGACGCAGGTGAAACCGCGGGGCGAGCTAGTATACAATATGGAGAGCAGATAAGTGGTGGCCCAGTGGCAACGGCCGCGACGTACGAGTTGCAGGTCGTAGGTTCGAACCCAGACAGGCGCTTTACTTTGTGTAAATTATTTCATCACCACTGCTCTCAAAACGGTGAAGGAAAACATCGTGAGGAAACCGGCATGTCCTAGAACCAAAAAATCGAAGACATGTGACATCTACCAACCCGCACTGGGCCCGCGTGGTAGATTATACACAATGTAAATTGTTTATGAATAAATAAATGAATGAATTATACATACTCCTGAAGAGGAGGACTGTGTCCCAGCAGTGGGAATAATATAGGCTGAATATGACATACAAAACTATTACCTGCCGGTCGATTCTGTGAAAATCTCACCGTGAAAACTCAAGTGAAGTGAGCTTGATCTGAGTTGTCAGTAGTGTCAATCCTAGCATTATTTGGAATGACAGCTCACTCCACGCTCACTTCACCTAAGTTTTCACGGTGAGATGGTTACAGAATCGCAGTGCTGTTGGCCGTGGCTTCATACACTTGGAGGTCGAAAATTATACCACGGGAACATACTCCCGTGATAACATTTTGATGACACTGGCAGAAAGTTAAACCATGAGGTCTAAGTGTATGCCAGTGTCCTCAAAATCCGCCGTTTAGTCGTTACGGCGTGAAAAAGTGACAGACAGACAGATTCACGCTTTCATGGGTGTAGGCAGAAACTGAAGAATGAGCAACAATTCTTCCATACTCCTTTTGCCTCGTTCGTTCTACGCACCTATGTAGCACCTAACCACCTTGATGCATTTGGGATGTGGTGCTGGAAACGAATGTTGCCAAACGCACCAATGCATCGATCTTAACCCAGCTTCGAATAAAAACCCGCTTGTCGTCAACAACGCACTCTCTCCTACATATTTCGGCCACATAGTACGCAAAGGCGATGAAAGAAAAACTGATTATGGTAGGGAACACCGAAGGCAAGCGATCGCGCGGTCGTTCACCAACACGATGGACCGATCAGTCGAAGGAATCATCGTCCTCTAAATTCTGCACGGTGGTAAGGGATGCGCTGGACAGAAACCGGTGAAGGTGGATCATCCGCTCCAGATGCTACTCCGAAGCTGACCACTATCCTCAGACATCAGGGACCCACTACAGCGAGAGAGTAGCACCTAAGTATGGATTGAGAGGCCAGAATATTCGTAATCCCACACTACGCTAGGGTAAAATAGGTAATCGTAGACAGAAACATCGAGAGGTAATCTAAAATGGTAATTAACCAGGGACTGGTATTGCATACTGTTTCCAATTACCCCAAGCTTCATAATCAGTCTATAACGTTCCCACTGCTGGGACACATACCTCCTCTCTGTGAGGGTAGTGCTGTATTCCACCACGCGGGCCCAGTGCGGGTTGGTAGATGTCACATGTCTTCGAACTTTTGGTTCTGGGACATGCCGGTTTCCTCACGATGTTTTCCTTTACCGTTTCGAGAGCAGTGTTGCTGTCGTCATATTTATCCTTAATTGCCAAGATTTGCACAATTAATTGGCCGTGTCCGTGCAACTTTACGCTATCTGTGCGTTTGAGTGTGCAGAAGCTGAGAGTTGCGGAGTAAAGAAAACGTAAACTAATATAATTCTTGAAATATCTTCTGTAGTACTTTCTAAGATTATCTATGACAGCGCTACATCAGTGAAGTAAAATACGTGAGCACACTTTCAATCAAAATGAACAATTTGAAGATTTTGATTTTGGCTAAGTGAGGGGCTTGTGGCTAAGTAATAACAGCCGCATAAGTCGACCGTGTTAAGCTACGCTTGCCGCGGTTGGTCCGTGGATGGGTGACCATCTTCACATACCAAGACCCCTCCATGCCTCGGAAAGCACGTTAAGCCGGTGGTCCCTGCTGTCATTCGTGGATCTTTGATCTGAAAGTCTGACAACCAGTCTTACCAAGGGGTATCGTGATACCCAGTAACTGGGTTGTGGAGGTCAGACAGGCAGTCGCTCCATGGAAAATACTGTTACTCAGTTGCACCCGGTTAGAGTGGAAGCCGACCCCAACATAGTTGGGAAAAGGTTAGGCAGATGAGAATTGGTAAAAAAAAAAAAAAATTAACTAAATTTAAATTATCTTGTCAGTAACATGGAAACAGTTCCAGAAAATAATGTTTAAATTCTTTAACCTACTATTCGTAAATAATTTGCTTTGATTACAAGGCGCCGCGTGGTGTCTGCGGCAAGGTTACCGGATCAGTTTCAGCTTTAATATTCAAACATTTATTTACATTTACTGACTACTTTAGGAGATTGAAAAACATGACTACTGAAATAAACAACTAATATCATCATCGGCCTAGCATATTCCCAACTATGTTGGGGTCGGCTTCCAGTCTAACCGGATGCAGCTGAATACAAGTATTTTACATGGAGCGACTGCCTATCTGACCTCCACAACCCAGTTACTGGGTAACACGATACACCTTGGAAAGACTGGTTGTCAGACTTCTTCATTTAATACAACCTATTCTGAAATGATTTTTTTTTGTACAAAGCATAATGAACTTTACGTCAATAGTGTAACGCATAAATTAGACACACAGGTCGCGCATCTTCTGGAGAATTATCGCGCATTCTCGGGAATTCCCGCAGTAACAACCTCGTGTCTAGTGTGTACGTAGGTACACGAATATTGCGACGCCATATTTTAGTTTTTTAATAGTTTTAGTTAGTACCTATACTCGTAGGATATTATATTTTTATTTTAATATTTTGTAGTTTATTTAGTATTAGAAGTTTGTAAATATTATGTTTATTGTTAAAGTTAATAAATATTATACCGTTTGTACGTTACACAATTGACATAAAGTTCATTTTGCTATGTATAATATCGTTACGAAAACTCGCTTCCACTCGCGGCAATGTAAATTGAGCCTAACAGTATTAGCAATGGAACTGTCATTTTGACAGTTCAACAACATTCATTGCGTTATTAACGATGTGGAGCAGACATTTTTTTCGAACATACGAATATGAAGCAATGGATTAGCAACATCCGTGTTAATGATCATGCATGATCAATAGCCGCTCATCAGTTCAACAATAATAAGTGTATTTAAATTTATCTTAAGGTTTGTACAAAACGTAACTAGATGGCGTTGTTCGTATAATTAGAACTCGCAAGCGTTGTGTGACAACGATTTGGTTGGGTTCATGTGAATTTTAGCAAATATAAGAATCAGCTAGATCAGTATACAGTTTGGTTGTTTTATTCAGACCTTCAACCCTACTAGTATACACATAAGGTCAAAACTTAAGTACTGAGTACCATACCAGGTGTTCGGTATTTAACAATCCGTCAAAATGATTCAGATTGTGATTGATAGTGTGTTACGCTGTTTAATGCCTTTCTGCCTGCCAAATGTTTAATTAGTGTGCTGGATTAACAAATTGCATGGATAGCGAAAGCTCTAGGAAGTGGTGAAGGGCGGGCGTTTTGGGGGACTGTCTTTTGTAATTTTGACGTTCGAAAAGTGCTGACTCTCAGACTAATTTGAATAAATGACTGAAAAAAACGTTGCCCCACACTAGGAATGACTGTATCGTGGGTGCGTTTACAAACATTTAAATTTTAAACTCACATACACACACAGCCAGACCCGGAAAAACTATCTGTGGGCAATACAAATATTTGTTCCGTGCGGGAATCGAACGCGCGACACGCATCGCAGCAGTCGATCGCTCAGCCACTGCGCCAACACCCATATTTCTCCAGTTATGTCTAAGTCCCATGTAATATAGGCCGAGCCAATCCAGATGGAAAAAACCAATACCACTTGCCCGACCCGGGAATCGAATCCAGGACCTCATGTTCAGCAGTTGCGCTTGCGACCACTAGACCTCAAGGCAGTCATTTATCAATCAACTCAGCCTAACGCAGTCCACTGCTGTACATACGCCTCTCCCAGACTGCGCCACAACACCCTGTCCTCCGCCTTCCGCATCCAGTCTACCCCAGCCACCTTCTTTAGTTCGTCCGTCCATCTAGCTGGGGGGCGTCCCACACTACGCTTGCCGATACGCGGTCTCCACTCCAGGACTCGTCTGCTCCACCGGCCATCGTCCTTCGACAAACATGGCCAGCCCACTGCCACTTCAGTTTGCTTACTCTGCAAGCTATGTCGGTAACTCATATTATAGTCATTTATATCGTGTGCGTAATATATTTTTAAGCTAAGAAGCACACTCATTAGAATGATGTAAAAGAATTTCTGGCTCTTCTCCATAGGGAACTGCTAATTAGGACCGTGCACCTAGCTTCTGATGTTTCATAAGCGCCCATGTAGGTTTATGTGAAATTATCTATCTCTACTATCATCATCTGCCTAGCCTTTTCCAAACTAAATTGGTGTCGGCTTCCAGTCTAACCGGAAGCAGCTGAATACCAGTATTTTACATGGAGCGACTGCCTATCTGACCTCCACACTCCAGTTACTGGGTAATACTAAAGCCCTTGGTTGTCAGACTTTCGGGCTTCTGACGAGCCGTAACGACTGTCAAAGATTCACGAATGACAGTTCGGAACAACCGCTTAAAGTTAAAGCTGGAGACCAGTGACGTAACAGTAGGGTGGTAGGAGTGGCAAAACCGTGGCCCCTGGCACCGGCAACTGAAGGAACAGGGGTGGGTTTTAGTCAGTATAAGTCTGACACTCCCTTCCGCTCAGCCCAGAGCGGGAGAGGTCATTTGATGAATTCCCATCCAAAAAAAAAAAGGCAGTTGTTAGTGGAACTCTTCAGTGGCTACTAGTAAACCCTTCCCCCCTTATTACAAAACAAGGTTTTTCTTTCGATCAGGTTTAAACCACTGACCCAGTTATTGAATTAAGAACCCAACTGATAGAGAAAGAGTGGCAAAATGCCACGGGCCCCCAGTTGGGGGGGGGGGGGGGGGTGTCCGAGTGGGCCATACGCACACGAGGATCCTAACGTAAATTATAGAAATGCAAACTTTTTTCGACCACTAGAAATTACGAAATCTACGTTTCGTCCACGTAGAAATCGTAATTTCGTGGGCGAGGTGCCAGTAAAAAAAAAATTATAACGTTGGTTGACCTTCTTTACATTGAAGGACTTTTTTTTTTTGAGGGTGGGAAATCATCAAATGACCCCTCCCGCTCTGGGTGGAGCGGAAGGGAGTGTCAGACTCTTACTGACTAAAACCCACCCGTGTTCCTTCCTTAGCCCTTTCTGTTCCAGGACAGCGGTAACCCTTTCGGACGATCCCGCTACCCACATTGAGGGCCTTATCTCATGAATTTGCCACGGGCTCCCAAGGGTATAGTTCTTTACACCACTGCTGGAGACTTTGTCTGATCGCGCTAATCTCTGTTTTTTTCTTGAGGAAGGCTATAGGCGACATAACATCACGCTAGGATCATTAGAACCCAAGCAAAAGGAAACAAAGTCAGACAGAAAGCTAAAACGAAGTAATACCGTGCCGCAAGAAATGCAACCACACAGCGTACTCTTGCGCTCCTCAACTCGATCTTATTAACTCAAGATGTGGACCTGTTCACTGACAGGCTGAACAAAATTGTATCCGCGACAAGGGTCCACCTCACACACTGTCATACTAGTACAAGTTAAGGCGACGATAACACACTTTTGTGGATTTTAAACTGGGAGTTCACATCTAAAACGAAAATGTAAGTTACACAAGAGCATATTTTTCCTAATAACGTAACATGTGAATGTTTTAGATTATGTTTATATTGCATAGTGCAAAAAAGGGCTATTTTTATAAAACCTTCACCACTTTATAGATAATTTAATTGTTTATCTTTTTAGAATACGTGGTTTACATAACTAGGTTAAGCTGTATTTACTTTATGTTAGTAGTTAAGCATTAGTATTAAATCATAATAATACCTATGTATATTGCTAATTGTAACTTGTTTGTAGACACCTTGGGTTGACCTGTTAAATCTACAAAATAAATCCAATAAATAAAAAAATAAAAAAAAAAATAGCGCGAGCAGGCGATGCGATGCGACGGAGTAGGTCGGGAGAACTAAAAATGTCATAGCCTTCCTCGAGAACTGGGCTATCAAAGGCAAAAAAAAAAAATCAAATCGGACTCGTAGTTCCAGAGATTACTCCTTACAAACACACGAATTTTACCTCTTTATAAAATACTTGCTTTTGCCCGCGACTTCGTCCGCGTAAAGCAACTTTCTTAATTTTTTTTCCGTAAGAACCTTCTACAAAGTATTATAAAACTTTAAAACAAAAAGATGGATGAAATCGGTAAAGTCGTTCTCAAGTTATGACCAAGTGAAATAGGGATTCATTTTTATTTATATATGTATATAAATTTGTTATATATAGATAGATAGGTAGTTTGTATATAAATAAAAATTCAAATGAGCAAAAATAATAAAAATACTTCTACACGTGTTAATTGGGCACCCGCCTAGTAATTAAAGGCACTATGCTAACAGAGGGGCAATTCTTGTAATTTTAAGAACGTTCACCGTCTGATCTCAGTCCCAATCTGTCAAAAATACCTCTAATTTCTCTACATTTTTGACATTGATTGTCGCTGAGATAAGATTGCGACTAGACTAGATTTGAACGTTTTTAAACTCAAACTCAAATCATTTATTTCAATTAAACCATTTACAGGCACTTTTGAATTGTCAAAATTAAATAGTCGGTCAGTTAGTCAGAAAGTTGAAGCTAGTCGGCCATTCCAAAAACGTAGATCTCTATGGAGAAGAACGGGCAAGAAACTCCACGGACACTCTTTTAAATCAAGATATTATTACAAAATCCTGGGTACATTATTCTTATTGCTTCTATATGTGAGAACAATGTAAAAAACAAGAGACAATTTATAACATTAAAAATAAGCCCTGGCAGTTAAGAGATGACCAGTCTCAACCAACGGCGCCCGTTCACGAACATGACGCGTGGATCAGCACCACCTAGCTCAACCATTTTGTAGGGAACCGAATGATCCAACACACGCGCCACCATCAGTGAGACATTTAAGTGAGCATGACATATTCTCAACTGCCATGCTCTTTCAAGTCAACATCAAAATATCATAAAAAACGGATCCATGGTTCTTACATTTACAAAATTTTAAAAATGCTTCTAAATTATACAAAACTATAGTTTGCAACTTTCTAACTAAAAATACTAACTAAACTAATAAAAAAAATAATAATAATAATAATAATAATAATTTAGGGAATTAGTATTCTGTTCTCTGGGCAGTTTTTTCAAAGAATTCTTGCTACGCAAGTTGTTATTTTGTTTAGTCTACGAACAAAATAGAGGACATATTAAGATAACACTCAGATGTTTGACGCTGTTGGTTCTCATGGAACTCTATTTTATATTTGCAATACCACATTGTAAATTTCGGCATATTTTTTCCGTATTTTTTTTTATAAAACGTTGCCCCACACTAGGAATTTCTCCTGTATCGTGGGTGCGTTTACAAGCATTTAAACTAACATACATAAACAGCCAGACCCAGAACAACTACTTGTAGGTCAAACAAATATTTGTTCCGTGCGGGAATCGAACCCGCGACACGCAGCGCAGCACTGCGCCAAACTTGTCGTCAAATATTATAGTGCACAAGTGTGTGCTCAAACATAGGTGCACTCTCTGTTCTGACTTGAATGTGCCTTGGCGGCTGAGAGTATGTCATGCTCACTCTAATGTCTCGCTGATGGTGGCGCGTGTGTTGGATCATTTAGATCCCTTCAAAATGGTTGAGCTGAATGGTGCTAATCTATGCGTCATGTTCGTGAACGGGCGCCGTCAGTAGGGACTGGTCAACTCTATGCTGCCATGGCTTAATTTTATATTTGAATTGTTTTTTTTTTTAATCTGTTCATTACGGACGCTTTTAATTTTCTGCATCGTTCTCACATGCATAATTTCTAACATGAATGATGTAACCAATACTTTGTAACCATATTATTGTGATTTAAAAGAGTGTTCATGGAGTTTCTTGCCCGTTCTTCTCCATAGGTACCTACTACGCTTTGGAATGGGCAACTAGCTTCGTCTTTCTGACTGACCGACCCCTTGACAATTCAAAAGTACCTGTAATTGGTTTAATTGAAATAAATACTTTGAGTTTGAGTTCCTTTACTCTCATAGACCGATGGGACGGCAATCCGACACGACCGGGGAGAGATCAGGCGCAGGACCAACGGCTTTACGTGCTTTCCGAGGGACGAGGGTATTAAACCGCCAACTTCCAAACTCCGGACGAAAACCCAAAAACACTTTGTCCAGTCGCGCTTGCAACCACGAGACTGACGGGGCAATAAAAGTGGCAAAAAAAAAAAACAAAAAAAAAAAGATGTTAGAAAGAGGTGGTGACTGCTGAGATGACGATTATTAGAAAAGTATGGAAGAAAAATACATTTTCCGTCGACCTCAAATAAATTGTGATACGGTAGGAGACTGATGATCATGTCATATTATGTTTTGTGGGGCGTATAATACGAGACAGAACTAAACTGAGCGAGGAAACTTCAATGTTTGCTTTGTCTATCGTATACAGGGTTAAATTTGACTAGCTAGCGTAACTCCGCAGATTCAATATCGATATCTAAACATGATGTAAAAATCTCACCGTGAAAACTTAGGCGAAGTGAGCTGTCAATAGTATCAATCCCTAGCACGAGAAAATTACTAGAATTGCCCCTCTGTTATTATTACTAGGGGGGTGCAAAATTAACATGATTGTGTAGAAGTTTAAAAAAAAGAAAACTAAATTAATAAAAAAACTAGTAAAAAATTAATGCAATGGCAATTGCCCAACGATTGATGTTGGGAAATTGTATGTATGCTAATTGCGCGGTAAACTCTTCTTGCGAGATGCAGGATTTGCTTGACGTCAGTATGACGCGTTGTTCGCATGTGGTGTTGTAGATACCGCTACAAGTACATAAAGTATATACTATAGGTACTAATATTATAAACAGGTATTTTTTTTTCTCGTAATTTTAAGAAAGTTCACAGTCGGATCTCGGTCTCAATCTGTCAAAAATACCTCTAATTACCCTACATTTTGACAAGTTTTTGACATTTATTTGTCGCCGAGATGAGACTGCGATTAGATTTTGAACGTTTTAAATTACGAAAATAATTATTATTATCGTAATTTCGTTCGGATAACGCCTTCAGGTGGAATGACAGCTCACTTCAAGATCCTGAATAGAACGGACGATTAATTACATAGTAATCGAATTCACACGAGTCTAATATATCAATATTGACACACATCTAAACATGCTTTTTGATGTGCGTTTTAGTTTTTTTTTTAAGCAAGTGCGTACGCAGTTACGAACATATGATGTTTAGCCAAGAATTGTCATCGCAAATTATATATTGCGTTGAAGATTCACCGTATGTTTATTGCAAGACTTCATTTCCTTGTTCCTCATTGACTAATTAATTAGACAATTAACATATTTGTATAATTTATACAGTGCAACCTTAATAAATGAATTCTTCGTAATCCCCTTGAATTGTCCATAAGAGTCAATTTAAAATATACCTTTATGTTGCGAAGATTTTTTGCGAACAACCTCTTTATAACGAATTTTCAACTATCCTAAAACAGTGTAAACCTCTAATTAACGAATTTTGGTCAACCCAAAACCTTTATAACGTTCCCAATAGTTGGAAACGTTTTTACCTCTTTATAACAAATTTTAGACCAACCTAACCTCAATATAACAAACCTCAGTTTAACGAATTACTTGATATAACGAATACTATTTACTTGTTCCCTTCCGATTTGTTATATCGAGGTTGCACTGTAGATTATACTTAAGAGGATTAAGAGGGGCTCGTGGCTGAGTAATAAGTGTAATAAGTGTAATAACAGCCGCATGGGTCGACCCGCGGTTGGTTGGTTGCACCATCTTTACATACCAAGACCACGAAGTAAAAGTAGGCGATGCGATGCGACGCCACGGGGTGGTTCGGGGACCACGAAATTTCACGCTGACGAAATCGCGGACAGAAGCTAGTGTTTATATTAATCAAACAATCTACCTAGCCTTTTCCCAACTATGTTGGGGTCAGCTTCCAGTCTAACCGGATGCAGCTGAATACCAGTATTTTACATGAAACGACTGCCTATCTGACCTCCACAACCCAGTTTACTACGGATACCTACCCCTAAGACTGGTTGTCAGACTTTCGGGCTTCTGACGACCCGTAACGACTGCCAAAGATCCACGAATGACAGCCGGGACCAACGACTGAACGTGCTTTCCGAGGCACGGAGGGGTCTTGGTATGTGAAGATGGTCTCCGGACCGACCGTGGCAAGCGTAGCTTAACTGATGATGAATAAATAAACTAGCGAGCCGCCCCTGCTGCACATGGTTTTACGTGTTGACAAAACATCTTGATTTCTTTATTAAGTGTAAGTTTCATATTTACGTATTATACACGAAAACCTTCCGGAATAAATTCTCTAAATGATGGTGTAAGCCGCATCTAAATCTGTTGCGTAGTTTAGGAGAAATAAGCGGTCACATATACAGACACGAAAAGCGAATAGAATATGTAGAACACTCTTTATTATGTAGGTATACCATAATTACAGAACATAAATATGTAAATTTTACAAAGGGTGACACAATGGGCGGTCTTATCGCTAAGAGTGATCTTTTAAAGACAACCTTTGTATGGATCGAAAAGGGGAAGGAGAGACCAATACTGCAGATAGTCTGTGGTGTAATATTTACATAATACAATAAATACATACATAAAAGCGACTTTAAATTATAATATGATCTACTCAGAAATATGAGAAAAACAAAAAGAAAAGCAAAAAGTCAGCACCGCGTAATACATCTGAATCATTTTGAAGGATAAATTGCTAATCCATTACTTCATATATATTATTATGTTCGAAAAATGTATCTGCTCAACTCAATGAACGTTGTTGAACTGTCAAAATATATATTTACTAGCTTCTGCCCGCGGCTTCGCCCGCGTGGATGTCGGAACTTATCCCACGGGAACGTGCTACCAGGATAAAAAGTATGTGCTTCCCCAGGATGCCAGGATTCCAGTCTAACCGGATGCAGCTGAATACCAGTATTTTACATGAAACGACTGCCTATCTGACCTCCACAACCCAGTTTACTACGGATACCTACCCCTAAGACTGGTTGTCAGACTTTCGGGCTTCTGACGACCCGTAACGACTGCCAAAGATCCACGAATGACAGCCGGGACCAACGACTGAACGTGCTTTCCGAGGCACGGAGGGGTCTTGGTATGTGAAGATGGTCTCCGGACCGACCGTGGCAAGCGTAGCTTAACTGATGATGAATAAATAAACTAGCGAGCCGCCCCTGCTGCACATAGTTTTACGTGTTGACAAAACATCTTGATTTCTTTATTAAGTGTAAGTTTCATATTTACGTATTATACACGAAAACCTTCAGGAATAAATTCTCTAAATGATGGTGTAAGCCGCATCTAAATCTGTTGCGTAGTTTAGGAGAAATAAGCGGTCACATATACAGACACGAAAAGCGAATAGAATATGTAGAACACTCTTTATTATGTAGGTACCTATACCATAATTACAGAACATAAATATGTAAATTTTACAAAGGGTGACACAATGGGCGGTCTCATCGCTAAAAGTGATCTTTTAAAGACAACCTTTGTATGGATTGAAAAGGGGAAGGAGAGACCAATACTGCAGATAGTCTGTGGTGTAATATTTACATAATACAATAAATACATACATAAAAGCGACTTTAAATTATAATATGATTTACTCAGAAATATGAGATAAACAGCAAAAAGTCAGCACCGCGTAATACATCTGAATCATTTTGAAGGATAAATTGCTAATCCATTACTTCATATATATTATTATGTTCGAAAAATGTATCTGCTCAACTCAATGAACGTTGTTGAACTGTCAAAATATATATTTATTTATTTTATTTTTACAATTTTAAGTAAGCTTACAGACGTCATCATCTGCCTAGCCTTTTCCCAACTATGTTGGGGTCGGCTTCCAGTCTAACCGGATGCAGCTGAATACCAGTATTGAAAGCTTACAGACGTAATACATGTGTGTCAATGATAACGAAATGGTAAACAACTGACAATTGCTGATTACAAGCTTCCACATAATATACTACAATGTTTTATAAAAAGATTAAAGAAAAAAAAAGAAAAAAGACGCATGGGAAACAGGCAGGTATACCGCGATAAACTAAAAACATTCACCCATTGAAATATACCTTACTCAAGATTTTCCTGATTCTTAACGCACTAGTACAAAACAAATCAATTTCGAAATGTGATAGAAGGTTTTTTTTTCTGACAATGGGCTCACTCTTGACCTCAATCCAGCCCAGAGGCAGGGATGAGATCTACGGTGAAACGAGCTTGCCCAGAAGAAGCCTATTCACTCTCGCCCTGAAGAGATTAGGGTTGTATGAACTCGGGAATGCAGACGCAGGCAGACAACAGGTTGTTCAATAATATTGCACTGCGTATACAAAAAGAGTTACGCCTATAATTTGTAATTGTAAACGGTACTTGTAATAATGGTCGTAGTTTTAGGTTATTTTGATTAGTGCGAAGATAAATTTCACTAAGTAAATCGGGACAATCGATTTTACCATTAGCAATGTGGACAAGAAAACAAATATCATTAATATTACGCCTTAATTCTAATGGTAAAAAGTGATAACGCTTACACCGGTGTGCATAGCCATCTGAAAACTGCTGCGCCTTGAAATCTAGGTATCTCATAAATATTCTCTGAACTAGTTCAATAGGAGATCTATACGATTCATACTGGGGGTTCCATACTTGGGAAGAATGCTAAAGGGTACTGCGTACTTTTTTTTTTTTTTTTTTGTGGATGGGAAATCATCAAATGACCCCTCCCGCTCTGGGTGGAGCGGAAGGGAGTGTCAGACTTTTACTGACTAAAACCCACCCGTGTTCCGTCCTTAGCCCTTTCTGTTCCAGGGCAGCGGTTAACCTTTCGGAAAATCCCGCCGCCCCGGCAGGCAATCCCGCCGCCCCGGCAGGCAGGGTACTGCGTACTTAAGAACAGTAAAGTACCTTGACATAAATTCCTGATTTTATTATTAATCTTTCTGTTTGATTTTTATGTTTTATTGGTTTAATGTTTACTGTTTTATTAATGTTTACTGTTTGATTTTTATGTTTTAAAGGTTTAAATTGTAATAAATTAATTAGTGTACTAAATATTTCAAACACAATGTGAATTGTTATGTGAATGAATAAATTAAATGAAAACTGGTTTTAAAGAATTAAAGTCGGAACAAGTTCGCATTATGAATCCCATAGCTTCGGAGGCTTTCTTTATGATGGAATCTATATGTTCGTCAAAAATTAGTTTACTGTCATGTATCACGCCACGCCAAGCTCTCTAAAATAATGCCATTGCTACTATTAGTGTTTTAGGCAAATACCCCACAGATTTTCTTTGGTATAACGTATTTTTTAATAGTCAACAGAAAAGAACAGAAGTAAAATGTATTGAATAAAATGACAAAAGAAAAATATTGCAACAAAAGTGTGTGTGGTTGCCAACAGCCGGTGAGTAAGCGTTGTGATCCACGCTCATTCCTTCTTTGTACGAGAAGAGGTCTTTGTCCTGCTTCTGCCGATCGATTCTGTAAAAATCTCACAGTGAATAGTTAGGTGAAGTGAGCTTAGAGTGAGCTGTCAATAGTGTCAATCCCTAGCATTAGTTGGAATGACAGCTCACTCCACGCTCACTTCACTTGAGTTTTCATAGTGAGACGGTAACAGAATCGCACTGCTGTTCTTTGTAACCATATTATTGTGATTTAAAAGAGTGTCCATGGAGTTCTTCTCCATAGATACTACTACGCTTTGGAATGGGCAACTAGCTTCATTTTTCTGACTGGCCGACCACTTGACAATTCAAAAGTGGTTTAGTTGAAATAAATAGTTTGAGTTTGCAGTAGGAAAATTACTGGCAGGTAAAGTCTACAGTAACAAAATAAAGGTGAAGAGTTTGTTTGAACGCGCTCATATCGGGAACTACCAGTCGGATTTAAAAAAAATCTGTTTGCATTTGATAGCCCGATTCTCGAGGAAGGTTACAGGTTATGTAACATCACGCTGGAACTTTTAAGAGCCGAGCAAAACGAAAGAAAGTCAGGCAGAACGCTCAGTCAGCAAACACGTAATAACAGCGCGGGCGATGCTAAGCTATACACTAAGCAATTTTACAATAAAGGAGCAAAAATTTTTACACGTCAATCAATTTTTTTTTTAAACTAGATGAGATCGGCGTTTCCTATCTGACTAGTCTGAGAAGAAAGGCCGAAACAAACCCAGAGGCCACAGTCTCTTTTAATGTCCAGACATAATCTTGGTCAGCAGTGCGATTCAGAATCGATCGGCTGATCAAGTAAAGATATCACTTCATACTTCGAACGATATCTCGTTGTGAATCCGCGATGATTTACTTTAAAAACAAATGAGTTCGCTTTCGAATTGTGTGGGCTCACTTGCGTGAGATTTGAATTGAACTCTATAGAATATAACACCTATTGTTTGTGTGATTAGCAGACGGAAATTTATACTACAATATTCCCACTACTGGGACTCAGGCCTACTCTCTGTGACTGGGAGTGGGCTGTGATCAGAAGGCTTCCCGTAATTAAAAACGTTCAAAATCTAGTCGCCATCTCAGCAATAATCAATGTCAAAAATTAAAGGCATTTTTGACATATTGAGACTGAGATCAGACTGTGAACATTCTCAAAGTTACGAGAATTGCCCCTCAGATCTGTGAAACAGGAAGACACTACCTTCTGTCTATCTTCTTGTCACTTTTTAAAGGTTGGATATTTATTTTCAGAGATTAAAAATAAAAATTAAAACTACTTACTGCTCATCCAAAGGTTTGACCTCAGTTTCACGGACGAACGGCTCACTGACAGTGATTTCTTCTATAATCTCCTCTATGATCTCCTCTTCAGTGTCACTCCCGCTCACTTCCGCTTCACTCTCACTCTCACTCTCCTCACAGTCCTCTAGTTTGTCAGTCACTTCACTCCTATCTCCTATTTCAATAAAACCACTGTCACTATTATCGCTAGCGATTCTTTTCAAAGTTTCCGGACTTTCAACTTTTATTGTCACTGCTTCATTGTCATTATCACAATCATTTACGTTAATAACCGTTGTGTTATCAGTGAAGATAATGTCGTCAGCATCTTCGAGAAATTCCTCGTCTTCCGAGGAAAGGGATTCGAATGAGGAGCAGATTTCTTCGTCAGTTTGTTGCTCTCCATCATCGAAGACTATGTGCTTTCTGAAGGTAACTCTTTTCTTCCCGCAGTCTGACCTGTCGTCGTCAGAACATCCTTCAGTGTCAGATTTCGGAGGTTTCAAGTTGGATTTCTTCGATATCCCCGGTGAGTCACCGTCAGGTTCCAGACTGTTTGTATCCGCATCTGTGTTTAATAGTTTATCTAATTCCCCTTTTAATTCTTTTCCATAATTTAAATTTCGTTCGTCGATACTTTCGTATAGAGGCTCACTCCTATCGCTCTTGCTGTCAGTACCTCCCATTTGTTTGCTTTCATTTAATTTGTCGACGGTACAGTCTATAGTGCGCGCGATCTCCCGTAGTAATGCCTCCGCATGTTTTTTTTCTTCCAAATCCGGTTCGTTTACGTACACTAGGGACACGTGTTCCTTGTTTTCGTGGCTCTTTGAATATTTCTGCAGCACCAAAGCTTTAACGAAGTCCGCGTCGTCTGATGTATTTCTGGCTTGTGTGGGAACGACTACGTCATTCGCCTTCCGATCAGAGTTACTCCTTTGCAATACATTTGTCTCTTTCAGGGGGCTTATTCTGCAAGACTCTGTTCGCGCGTTCCTCCGTTTCCCCTTCTTCCTTTTCCCCGCCATAATCTGCAGTATGGCACCGACGCCAGTTTTCTGGTTGTTGTAATCAGTTTCAGGTAATAATAAATTTACTACATCTTTCCGTAGTGTATTGAATTTTTCGTGCTCTGTGTCGTTTCGTTGCGCGCGCGCGGTAACTGATGTTAATTTTGTTTGGTCGGGGTTCGGGAATTTTCGGGCGTCGTCGGCTGTTGCCGGCGCGGCCTCGGGCTTCCCGCCTTTCCTCTTGAAGAAATTAAACATGGCGGTCCTGTGTTGTCATGACCGCCTGCCGCGGCGATGTCCCACCGACTGTTCGATGAAATACTGTCAAGGATAGACAATGTTGATACCATATGTATATGTTTTGTGGTTGATTCAATGCAGTGCGGCGTCTGTTTTTTTTATTTGATTGACGGTTTACTAAGTAAATAAAGTAATAACGACGATGGGTCGATTGATCAGGTTAACTTACGATTGCCGCGGTTGTCCGTGGATGGTGGACCATCTTTACACACAAAGACCCCTCCGTGCCATTGTAAGTAGTGATACCCCTTGGTAAAACTGGTTGTCAGACTTTCGGGCTTCTGACTACCCGTAACGACTGTCACAGATCTACGAATGACGGGACCAACTGCTTAAAGTGCTTTCCGAGTCACGGAGGGGTCTTGATATGTAAAAATGGTCACTCTCCCCTTCAAAATTTTTTTATAACACGTGGAATTATATATTTCGATTTGGCGCACCTGTTCAATTTCATCCCGAATATTACCGGTACATTGCCTGCTACTTTATTCTCTCTACCGATCAGTACTTATAAACACTCTTCCTAATTTATAGGCTCCTGGTACCTACTTCTAACGTAATGTTTTAAACATTACCGAGATGTTTTGGCAAAAAACTTACAAACTGAAACAATATATTGTGGATAAAGGTTTAATAATTAACGAATATATTGATTAAAATGTGCGTGCAGACTTTTATATATTTACTACATATTTCAGCCTTAATATTTGTACAAGAAAATATACTCATATACAAGTTTCAAGAGTATTATTAGTCGTAGTAATATTACTGGTATTCAGCTGCATCCGGTTAGACTGGAAGCCGACCCCAACATAGTTGGGAAAAGGCTAGGCAGATGATGATTATGATACAAGTTTCAAGAGTCAGTTAAAAGGGTTTTTTTTCCTGAAAGTTGGCAGCGTCGCAATGGCTGTCAAAAATTTCGCCATTTTGAATAATTTGTCAATATCTTAAATTATGAAAGCTCGCTCTCAATTATATAGGCTTTTTTTTATTTTATTTTACTAACGGCTGATTTTTCAATCGACAGATAATTTTTATTCGTGGAATAAAAACGATGTCTGACAATTTTTGTGTGGAAGAACTGTCAATAATTCAAAATTATCTGGCGTTGGGAAAATGGGCCCTTACATATATAATGTGTAAATGTGACATAAGGAAAATAACAGAGTAATGATAAGGATATTATAAACTGCGATTGCTCATCAGTAAATCTATAAAGAGTATTGGTTATGGATCATTGTTCTGTTTCGATAGATCATTGTTGAGATTATTAATATAATGATAAATGATAATTACGTGCTTTAAGTCATAGTATTAATTAATTTGACAGGAGAATATAGAAAAGTTTTAAATGGATTTCATTGTGACAGTTCAACAGCATTCATTGCGTTATTTACTTTTGTGGAGTATACAAAATTTTGGAACATAATATATGATTAGCAATATTCAAAATGATTCAGATTGTGATCGGGGCAGTCGGCTCGGACCGCCGTTGTTGCCGAAAGCCGTTGGCCCCGGCTGCCAATTACATTCCTTTGACAGTCGATACGGGTAGTCAGAAGCCCGAAAGTGTGACAACAAAGGAGTATAGGTAACGTATTACCCAGTGACTGGGTTGTGGAGGTCAGATAGGCAGTCGCTCCATCTATATATATAAAATTCAAAGTCCTGACTGACTGACTGACTGACTGACTGAGACATCAACGCACAGCCTAAACCGCTGGTCCTAGAAACATGAAATTTGGAGGGTGTATTCTTTGTGAAGAGTAGGTATCCACTAAGAAAGGGTTTTTCGAAATTCCACCCCTAAGAGGGTGAAATGGGGGGATTTTGTTTGTATGAAAAAGCTTATTCCTTGAGTTAATAAACTTGAAACTTGGCACGAATACTTATCTAAGTAAATTATGAAATTGGGCATTTTTTGTTTTTATAAACTACCCCCTAAAAGGGGATTGGGGGGTTTCAAAGTTTGTATGGAAGAATTTTAGCGCGCGGTCCGATTTAATCGAAACTCAGTATTTATACCTAAAATTGAAAGGAAAGAATAATGTGTATCAGGGTTTTTCGAAAATCTACCCCTAACGGGGTGAAAAGGGGTAGTTAATTTTACAGGGGAGGATTATAATAAGTGGCTTGATTAATTATAAAATTGGTATAAATAATCTTTGAGTCAAGTTATGAATTTTATAAAATTCCACCCCTGTTGGGGTGAAAAGCGGGGATACAGTTTATATGAAAAATATTATTAATTAAGTTAATAAACTTGAAACTTGGCAACAATACTTGCCTAAGTAAGTAATAAAGTTTTTCAAACTACCCCTCAAAGGGGAATATAGGGGTGTTGAAGTTTGTGTGGAAGAAATTGAATGCGTGGTCCGATTAGCTCGAAACTCATTATTGATACTTTCGACAGAAAATAATTAATAATAAGTATGTAAAGTTGTCGAAAATTGACCCCTGACCGGGCAAAAAGGGGTAATTCGGTTTTTAGGGGAGGATTTGAACTTGAAACTGTATGTTACATTTTCACGCCTAAACCACTGAACTTCTGATTTGGCTAAGAGATAGATGGCATCCTGGGGAAGCACATACTTTTTATCCTGGTAGCACGTTCCCGTGGGATAACTTCCGACATCCACGCGGGCGAAGCCGCGGGCAGAAGCTAGTGTAAGATATGCGACCCATGCGGCACGGTTGGCGCAGTGGTTAAGCGACTGACTGCTGCGCTGCGTGTCGCGGGTTCGATTCCCGCACGGAACAAATATTTGTATGACCTACATGTATTTGTTCCGAGTCTGGGTGTTTTTCCATCTATAATATGTATGTATTTACAAAAAAAAAATTGTATATAAGTAGTTTATCAGCCATCTTGTTACCATAACACAAGCATTAGGTTGCTTAGCTTGGGACAAATGGTGCTGTGTGAAATGTCCAGGGATATTATATTATTAAGATACTGGTATTCAGCTGCATCCAGCTAGATAGAGAGCCGACCCCAACATATGTAGTTGGGAAAAGGCAAGCACATGATATCTAATAGAACAGTGTGACATCTTTGAGTCACACAGAACTAATTGGCATCTATTATTACCACACAGGTATTTTACGTAAAAAACTTGGCATTGGCGATCTATGTCATGTAACTAAAGTATCAGTGTTTTGTAACGGTCTCGTAATGTAAACATTTCAGTGATAATTGATGATATGGAGCAGCATCTACATCGCCACATGCAAACTACGCATCATACTGACGTCACGCGAAATCCTGCATCGCCCAAGCAGAATTTACCGCGAAACTAGCATATGTCATATAACGTCCCGACATTAATCTTCGGGCAGTTGCCCACTAGACACGACACCCGTCTGGTCGGAGGATCTTCCCTTTCCTATGGAGGGTGAGTGAACTTTACACCCTGTCCCTCATACCTCTATAATAGTTTTAGCCCAGGTTCGGGTTTCGCTCCTTGACCCGATGAAGCACTTTGTGGCAGTTTGTAAGTTTAATAGACATCAAGCATAAAAAATCACCTTGGCATGGTGATTTTTTTATGTACATACAAGAAAACATACGGTTTTTTATTTAATATTCAATAAAATAACCAAAAGCATGCAATATACTTATTAATCGAAACAGTTTTTTGTCTCTCCTGGAAAATGTACAGGTTCGTATTTACGAGGTATCACATCTAGAGGGACGATATGGGAGCGTACACCTCTGCTTAACCCTTTGAAATTATAGGCGTGATGTTATGTGTTAATTCTATCTTCATGATATTACATAAAGAGGATTCGAACGGTAGAATAGAGTAAACAAAACTCAGCAAGGTCGCAGACGATATTAGTATTGGCACCCGTTCACAACCTATAACTGGTTATTAAAGTCTGTTCGAAACCTTGTTTCCAATTGACGTTTGTACCAAATAAATAAAAATCCACTTTAAACTAGTGTAAATTAAGCGCGTTATCAGTCACGAGCGCGCGCGTCAGTCGCGCGTCAGGTTTTGTCGCACAGTTAGGCGTAAAACTTTTCCGAAATCAAAAAATACTTTATTCGTCCCAAAAAAGGTGGCAACCCTATACACATTACAAGCCAGTAAAAGTTGAGTGTATTGTCAAATGTTCAAAGAAAAGATTTATGCCAAAACATTTACTAAAAATAAAATTGTATCATGATAAACAATCGCAAAAGAGAGCACAAAAAAAAAATCCTCACATAATCTGCCACCCTTTTCTCAACTATGTTGGGGTCAGCTTCCAATCTAACCGAATGCAGCTGAATACCAGTTTATTACATGGAGCGACCGCCTATCTGACCTCCACAACGTCCCGTATTATTATTATACTCTTTGTCCACAACCCAGTAACTGGGTAACACGATACCCCTTGTTAAGACTGGTACTCAGACATTCGTGCTTCTGAAGTTCTGACTACCCGCAACGAAGGTCAAAAATCTACATAAATGACAGCCGGGATCAACTGATGAATTTAATGCGGAGGGGCCTCGGTATGTTATGGGTTTTCACCCATCCACAGACCAACCTCGGCACGCGTTGCTTAACCTTAACGATCGAGCCGTGTGGCTGTTATTACTAAGCCACGAGCCCCTAATAAAAGCAGCACATTTAGAACAAAAACAGACGCTTGCATCCATAAAAGCAAAGGTCAGTGTCTTGACTAAATATAACTACGATGTATGCGCGAGCGCAAGGAAAGTAGTCTGTGTAGAGATGTGCTGTAGTGATTTATTGTTAGACGCATATCGATAGAGGGTAGCGTAGTTTTTTAAGGAGTACTTAATTACGGTTTCTCACAACAAAGAAAAATTGTAATTGTGTTTTATAAATAATATTTTGTTTTAATATATTGAATACCTTATTTATTTATTGATAATTTCAACGGTTTACTTACAAAACTTACTAAAACATACACAAACAAAATGACAACAATTTTCGAAAGAAAACTGTTGTCAAAAAAATGTTTTGTTTATTTGATTATATTTTTTTAGGTAGTCTGAATTCGTCACTTACACAAATGCACAGCACTAGCTGAGAATTTAATGTTAATAATTCAGTAAAAAATTCAAGGTTGCTCATCGCGCTATGGAGCGAGCTATGCTCGGAGTCTCTTTGAAGGTTAAAACCAGGAATGAAATTATCCGGAAAAGAACCTGAGTTACCGACATAGCTTGCAGAGTAAGCAAACTGAAGTGGCAGTGGGCTGGCCATGTGTATCGAAGGACCGATGGCCGGTGGAGCAGAACGAGTCCTGGAGTGGAGACCGCGTATCGGCAAGCGTAGTGTGGGACGCCCCCCAGCTAGATGGACGGACGACCTAAAGAAGGTTGCTGGGGTAGACTGGATGCAGAAGGCGGGGACAGGGTGTTGTGGGGCAGTCTGGGAGAGGCCTATGTCCAGCAGTGGACTGCGGTAGGCTGAGTTGATTGAATTCAATAAATAAATCGGATTGTAACGTTTTATAAAGTATAAAACTAAACAAAGGTCTTGCAAAAAAAAAAAAACTTTTTTTTACTGCAAAATTCGTTGTTTCATCATTTCCATGTTTACGTTTCAAGCCACCACAGACTGCCAAACTAAAGGTCAGTGCTTCAATTAAATATAAATATTCACAAGATCCACGTGTTTATACACAGTCAGACGCATATATTTAGAGAAAGTCCGCCGTAGAGAGGTGCAGCGGTGATTTATGATAATACACCGACTTTTATCGATAGTTGCTTCGGTGAATTAATCTCGATGTTGGGTCGAGGTAATGTTGTAAAGTTTCGATATTTACGGTTCGAAATGTGTGTAGGGGATTTATTGATTGATTGATTGAAGACCACATTTATTTAGATTTTAAATTAGTGTTAAGTTGAAAATAGCACAATCAATTGCAAAATAATAATGCTGAAACTAATTTTTAGTGATTATTATGATATTAGTGTTGTACCGGTTTTTGATTAGCTATAGTGACTAAAGTTTTGGATATATTTGGTTGAATTTCTGTATGCAGATAAAGATAAGAGTGTCAACATTTTTATGCTTGAGTACGAGTCTTTTTGACTATGTGTAAGTATCTAAGTTAAGTCTTTTTTCTTATGTTTTTTTAATATTATTATTTTTTAGTTGTAATTGTGCGTTTTGTTTGTGCAGAATAAATTTTTTTTTTCTTTCTTTCTTTCAGATAGGGAACGTCATTAGACACACGACGTTTAATTTACTGTCGTCTCGTCATCTCCACCTTGTATGTTTCTCCTGTGATTCGATCTTTAAGGAGGGGCTCATGGCTAAATAATAACAGCCACATGGGTCATGGGGTAAAGCTACGCTTGCCGCGGTCGGTTCGTGGATGGGTGACTATCCATTATATTTCGAGACTCCTCCATACCATTGTCATTCGTAGATCTTATTATTATCTTTATTTCCATTCATTATGTTATGTTGTGTTTTGTTGTAATAATTTTATTTTAATGTGTTGATTGTTCTTTTTTATAATAATTACTAATTGTCTGAAAATGAAAGAGTGTACACCTTTAAGGTAGATTTTTGAGGAACTGGTTATTTATTACTAAGATCTCATGTAAAATGTACCAAAAATCACAGCAATAAATGAATTTGAATTTGACAGTTGTCACGGGTAGTCAGTATCCCAAAAAGTCTGACAACCCCCAATAAAGTTGTTAAAAGGCTAGGAAGATTGATTGATTCGACCTTTAAGGTCGAGCTTACACCCATCAGTACTTCAACACCTTTTCCAGTAATGACCAATCTCACCTTAGCATTAAATCAACAGTCTGCCAAATGAGACTTATTTTTATCCCTTGAGATCGTAGCGTAGTATAACATCAGAGTAACACGCACTAACACCACGTGGCGTTCATGTTTGCGTGCCACAATCGTGTTGTAATCGATATAAATGTAGAGGGACGAGAGAATGTATGTAAGTGCTTATACACACGAGCGATGTCGACGGTACAGGCAACTGCAACCGGCGACGCGTGTCGACGACATCCGTGAACGCGTGGTGCGACAACATGCTGCTCGATTTAAGCACTGTACTCAAATACACGAGCTACACGTTGTCGTCGGCGGCCTCTGTCGTCGACACTTATCGCTCGAGTGTATGCACACTTAGGCCCATATGTTTTTAGTTTCTTAATTAGTTTAAAAGGGGTTTTGATCAAGACATATTATGCCACCCTCATGTACCACCCTACTGCTGGGACTGAGGCCACCTCTCAGTAAGAAGGAGTAGGCCGTAATCCACCACGAGGGCCCAGTGCGGGTTGGTAGATGTCACATGAATTCGAATTTTTTGGTTCTAGGACATGCTCGGTTTCCTCACGATGTTTTCTTTCACCATTTTGAGAGCAGTGGTGATGAAATAATTTACACAAAGTAAAGCGCCTGTCTGGGTTCGAACCCACGACCTACAACTCGCAAGTCTTTTAGCATGGCAGTTTAAATACGCTTTTTATAAGACAGTTTATTTAGACTTCATGAACACGTGAGACATGTCAATACTCTTGTAGTTTTTATTTATGTTATACGTATGGTATCTATTTATATCAGCCAACATTTACTACGCACTCCTAGACGCGTGCCGGCGACACACGGAATATCGCATCAATATGAATACAGCAGTTTCGTGACTTACTGACAGACACACTGACAATGAAAATACAAAGCCGTGAAGGTATGTAAGAACATCTTCATAAGTTTGTAACTCTAGGAAGTAGGTTTTACTATCCGATCCAGCCTGTCCCTTGCTGCCCTCTCCCAGCGACGCCCTAAGTCGAGGTCCGTACCCCACAGGTGGTGGTCTCTTTAGCTCATAGTCGATTAGTTTAGAAGTTTTATGTCCTGGCTGGAGGCCTCAATTTATTGAGGCATCCACAGGCAAGCCAGGATAAGTAGACGACAACTTCATAGGTTGAACTAAGAATAGCCATTACAAAAAAAAAAAAAACATACTAATAGAATAAATTCGAAAGTAACTCTATCTGTCAACTCAACCTCTCTGTCTCAACTTTTCTCGCCTAAACCATTGAACGGATTTCGATAAAATTTGGCAAGGAGATAGACGGCAAAAGGACATGGGTACTTTTTGTTCCGGTAGCCCGTTCCCGTGGTATAATTTCCGAAATCTACGCAGGCGAAGCCGCGGGAACAAGTAAGTCATTATAAAGAAGCTTTACATCAATATTTTGACACTTCTGTATTCATGGTAAGTACAATTTAGTACTTACTAAAAAAAGTGAACAACAATTGTAGGTGTCAATGGCGTTGGGCAATACAAAATAACTAGCTAGAATATAATAAGGCAAAGTTTCAAGACAAACAATTTGCTATTACTGGCCCGTCGATAATATTGATAAACTGCTCAATTTGAAGAAAATTTTACCTACAACTCCACCGTAATAGATAAGTTTTAGGTTTCAAAACATATATTTGTTATTTCCTTATAATTTCGGAACACATTACAATGTTCAAATCATTGAAACGCGATATTATTACTACCGCTATTAAAAATAACGATCGGAAAACGTCAAATCCAACAAATCGGAAACACAACAATTTCCCTGAAATAAAACCGAAAAGTATCGATAAATAACGCACATCACTAGGCTACTAATAACAGCTGATCTAACGGAAAGACGGCGCGTCCGGCGTCCGGTTTTAAATACTGTTTCACGCACACATGCCTATTATATTTCTCTTTTTTTTTTAAACTTCGTCTGCGGTGCGGTTATTGAGTTGAATCTCTTGGCGGGCTATGCGCTCCTGGTACTTTCGATAGAGATTTTTTATTTGTTACCATATGTTTTTAACAACAACAACAAAGACAACTGTCAAAGATCTACGAATGACAGCCGGGACCAACGGCTTAACGTGCTTTCCAGGGCAAGGAGGGGTTTTGATATCTAAAGATGCTCACCCATGTACGGACCAACCGTGGCAAGCGTAGCTTAACCTGATCGATCGACCCGTGCGTCTGTTATAACTTAGCCACGAGCCCCTCACTATAGCAATAGTGTCGCGCCGGTCAAAATATTACACATTTATTTGGTCTACTAGCATTCATGCGTCAACGAGAGACGAGGATTTTGTTTTAAAAAATGAGTTAAGTAGTAGGGGATAGCTAATAATGAAAATCACGCCAATTTATCTTCTCGCAAAAACGTAAACATAAAATTAATTTAACCCAGCGCAAACAACTCGACATGTGAGTGCCGAGAGGAAGAGCTTCTGACGTCATCGCGTAAAAACAAGATGGTTGACATTGAAAGAAAATTAAAAGAAGTTCGGATAATCCAGCGATGAATGGTGGGAATATAAACAAGAATATCATGCGTGTGCGCAGTTGCTAAGTTGTTTATTTAGGGAGTGAAGGATTCACAGTCGTACAGAAGTTTTCCTCGTAAACATTAATTATCTTTTTGGCGTGTCGATATAATAGGCAATAAAATAGTTTTTTTTTCTTAAAATTTTTTGGCCCAATATTCAGCAACGGGGATAGCATTCGCTGACGCAGCCATTAAGTCCTCATGTGTGCAGGTGTCAGGGCATGCGGCGCAAGATGGGAGGTGTTCTTGTTCACAAACTTAACTAAATTTAAGTTCAGTGCATCTTTTTCTTTCTATTTCATAAAGAAAAGGACAGAAGAGAAATATTAGTTCAGTGCTGTCAAATTAGTCAGCGCCTGACTTATTGACGTATTTTTAGTAGCCATGTTTTTAATCACGTCTGAACTGTCTGTGGAGTATCTTAATTTGACAGGACTAAACTAATATTTATCTTCTGTCCTTTTCTTAATGAAATAGAAAGAAAAAGATGCATTGAACTTAAAAGTTTAGCTTGAGAACAAGGGAATTGGCGCCATTGTCTGTGGAGAGACACCGCATACACACCGGAGGTCAGAGCCTTCCATGAACCCTCACTGGTGGAGGTTTTCCTTGCCGCGGTTATCCTACTATCCTACTAATATTATAAATGCGAAAGTTTGTATGGATGTATGGATGTTTGTTACTCTTTCACGCCAAAAGTACTGAACGGATTTGGATGAAATTTGGCACACAGATAGTTTATAACCAGGAATAACACATAGGATACTTTTTATCCCGATATTCCCACGGGATCGAAACTTATGCGGGTGAAACCGCGGGGCGCAGCTAGTATTATTATATTACAGGTTCAAATTAAATTAGCTAGCGAAACTCTGCAAACGTGATGGGTAGGTATATCTTGACACGATAAAATAAATGTAATTGAAGTTTTTTTTTGCATAAGAACTCGCACTGTGTCCGCGTGATGGAGTTATAGAGGTATGAGGAACAGGGTGTAAAGTTCACTCATCCTCCATAGAAATGGGAGGATCCTACGAACAGACAGGGGTTATTTCTGGTGGACAACTGCCCGACGATTGATGTCGGGACACTTTAAATACCTAATTCTAGCTGAACCCCGCGGTTTCACCCGCATAAGTTTCGATCCCGTTGGTATATCGTACATCTGACACGCAAACTTCCCATGCTATAAACTCCAGTCATATAATTTTTTGAAAGCAATCAAAACTTTAATAACAACTATCCTCCATCAATTTCTATGATTGCGGTCATTTTATATGCTGGCAACACTCCAACGGCTTTTGATATTCCAAATTCGATATAACATTCGATTTATGATTCGATTGGTGTTATATCGGTTATATAAATGCATTCATTTTTATGGATTTGATCATGGGTTTTTACTAGTATTAGCATAGTTTAGTTTTAATCGAAGCAAATGAAGTCCCGTTTTGTAAAACGGTGTTCAAGCATAAGAGTCATAATTTACATTATGTCTGTATTACACGACGGGTAGGCATTGTATCAAAAACAGAAGTCATTTATTCAAAATAGGCTGAGAATCAGCACTTTTTGAACGTCAAAATGACATAAGACAGACCCCCAAAACGCCCGCCCTTCACCACTTCCTAGTGCTGTCGCTGGGAAGAAGTGGCGCAACAAACTCCCCAGCAGCACAGCTGTTTGTTCAGTTAGAAAAACTTGCTTCTAAACAATAGTAGGTATGCAAAGTAATTAACATTAAGAGACACAGAACATTAAATTAAATTATTTGCCATATGTCAGCTAGCCACGCCAATCATCATCTGCCTAGCCTGTTCTCAACTATGTTGGGGTCGGCTTCCAGTCTAACCGGATTCAGCTGAATACCAGTATTTTACATGTAGCAACTGCCTATCAGATCTCCACAACCCAGTTACTGGGTAATACCCCCGTCCCCACTTAGGCATGTACGTTACTATGGACTATTAATTTCATTACCACTGCTCTCAAAACGGTGAAGGAAAACATCGTGAGGAAACCGGCATGTCCTAGAACCAAAAATTCGAAGAAATGTAACATCCACCATCCCGGAATGGGCCCGCGTGGTGGATTACATTACAACCCACTCCCTGGCACCGAGAGGAGGCCTGTGTCCCAGCATTGGGAACATTATAGGCAGATTATTCTATTAGGCTAATGTAGAGTGTAATGCCATTAAACGGGGCACATATCCAGGCTGTAACTGATTATTGATGCGAAATACAATTAGAAAGAAAGAAAGAAAAAGTATTTATTGCGACTCGTACAGAAAGATCATAAAACTAAACTAAACACAATAAAAAATAAAAAAATAAAACAAATTATATATATAATAAAAGTAACAAAACCAAATTATATAAAAAAGAAGTAACAAAAAGAAAAATGAAACAAAAAAGTCCTGTACGAGGCCAAAAGGCTCCTATCTCAGCATAATGCTACGACATTTAAAAATAAATGTCGCAGCGCTGGTATTCTGATAGGGCCCGCTGTGATGTCACGGGCAATTACAGTAATAAATAAATTAATAATCTATTTTATTATAATAATTATGTATTTTATCAAATAGAATAAATTACGGTGCAACCTTAATATAACGTACCTCAATATAACGACTTCCTCGATTCAACAAATTCTTTGTAATCCCCTTGAATTGTCCATAAGAGTCAATGTAAAATATACCTTTACATTGCGAAGATTTTTTGCGAACAAGCTCTTTATAACAAATTTTCAACTATAAAAAAAAAGTGTAAACCCAAAACCTTTATATAACGTTCCCAATAGTATGTGATTCAGTCGCGACAGGTTTCGACACTTTTTCACCTCTTTTTAACAAATTTTAGACCAACCTATCCTCAATATAACAAGCCTCAGTTTAACGAATTACTTGATATGACGAATATTTACTTGATCCCCTCCGATTTGTTATATCGAGGTTGCACTGTATTACACTTTACCCAACCCGGATATCGACCGTAGGTACGTACAGCTGTCATACTTGCGACCACTAGACCCACGAGGCATACCTATTTCTCATATTCCGGGGAAAAAAGTTATAATGTTGAAATTTAGGATGTATATTAATTCGTGCTAAATTGCTTCCAAATCCGCTCGCTATTGCTGCTTGATTGAGTAATAAAGTTAAAAATAATTTGTCCTGGCTTGCTGTTCTCGTAGTCGCAAGCTCTACTGCTGGGCATAAGGTCCCAGGTTCGACGAATTGTTTGATGCCCTGTGATTCTTTTCCCTCCTTTCTTATATGCTTGTAAATAAAAAGCGCGCAGTCTTTACATGTGCTTAAAACTTTTTGTTCAAAAAAAAAAAACAACCGACTTCCAAAAAAAAAAACACTACAAAGTGAAAAATAACTTCGGAAATGACTTCGGAAGTCGGTGTCGTTGGTTCCGCATTTTCGGTTTTCACTTTGCAGTGTTTTTCTTGAGTTTAAAAGTTTTTATTTTTCACGTTTTAGTTACGAGTATATGTACCTACCCTACCCAAATTCATATAACACTACTTGCTATGTAAATATCAGTGACAGGAAGTTATTATTAAAACGTCATCAATATAAACTAGGTGCATATAATTTTAGTAAATATAATTTTTGTGCAATGTTACTTAGTTTTATGTACAGAATACGTACTTGACGGCTATGTGATGGGTCTTGTTACACCCTGTATTGTCACTATTGTGTAAATATTGTCTGATTCGGTACGTAAAGTAAAAGTGGATTTCAGACGCAGCCAGAAGGGACATAATTATCTCGTCAAGCCGTTTTAGGATACATATTTCGTAATAACTCAGGCAGGAAATGGGAATATATTTAGAAACCGCTCTTGACTCTTTCCTTGTTTCGTGATGGATTCCGGGAGTTGTCGCATCCTGCCCTTTTTAGTTTTTACTATAATAATAATAAAGTAGTGTATTCTAGGTATATTCGTTCCTCCTGTGACTTCACATAAGGCTCCAGGCTCCATAAAAGTCTTCACTCCACTTTTAAGTATTTTAATTTGGCGCACTGTGGGCGAACCCTAGTTTCCTAAAAAAATCTAATTAGTCCGCCAGTTAGATTATCAAAAAATATTGAACCAGTATTTTTTCTTTTGTCAATTATATAAAAAACGATGAAGATATCGCCCGTTAAAGTTCCGCGTGACGTCACTTGCTTGCGACACTTTTGCAAGCAAGTGATGTCGCGACCCACTCCCTTTTGACGCGCTTTATCTTTGTCATTTTTGGTTTGATTGAGAAAAGAAAAAATACGTGTCCATTATTTTTCGATAATCTAACTGACGGACTAAATATAATTATATTTTTTTTACCCAAGCAACTACCCTATTTCATACAGAGCAGTGGTGTCCCAGTAGTAACGGTCGCAAGTTACGAGTCGTAGGTTCGAACCCAGACAGGCGCTTTACTTTGTGTAAATTATTTCATCACCACTGCTCTCAAAAAAAAAACATCGTGAGGAAACCGGCATGTCCTAGAGCCAAAAATTCGAAGACATGTGCCATCTAACAAGCCGTACTGGGCCTGCGTGATGGATTACGGCCCACTCTCTCTCACAGAGAGGAGGCCTGTGTCCCATCAGTGGGAACATTATAGGCGGAATATGCTTATTCAATTTCATCCTGTATATTGCCCTCTCAGCGTCTCTACAGACATCTGCCTCAGAAATAATCATTCCAGTAAAATATGGCCGCAGCTATTATATTTGGATTCCACTTGAAGTTCTACTGGGTTGGAACATTGCAATAGTGTATTTATTAATAGTAACGGATTTCTATTGATCTGTCTGTTCTGGTTCAATATGGTGGATGACGCAGAACGCAAGCATTTTAAGCAAAAACTAAACACTAGCTTCTGCCCACGACTTTGTCCGCGTGAAATCCGCGTCGCATCGCATCACCTGCCCCAGGCATAAAGGGCGTAACAGCTTACATATTATAAATGTCGCAGCCAACTGGTTAAATTAGCCGTTTAGTCAACCGCCTGGCCTTTGGAAGTAGTGCTCGCGTCGCTTCGCACTCCCGGCTCACACGCGATTGATCACAGTTCTAACCTAAACCATTTGGTCGGGGTGCCCTAGCTTAGTTACTGCGACCAATTCGGCTCGCGCGTGATTGGTTACAGTTCCAACCTAAACTATAATTTATTGAATATCATTCAGGTCGTTAGTTGAACGGCCGCCGTTTAGTTAAAAGGCTAGGCGGTTAACTAAACGGCTAATTAAACCAGTTGGCTGCGACATACACACCCACGTTTCACCAGTTATGTCCAATCCCATGTCCTATCTGGCTAGCCTTTTCCGAACTAGGGTTCGGCTTTCAGTCTAACCAGATGCAGCTGAATACCAGTATGTTACATGAAGCGACTGCCTATCTGACCTCCACAACCCGGTTACTGGGTAAAACGATAGATACTCCTTGGTGGGACTGGTTGTCAGACTTTCGGGTTACTGACGACCCGTACCGAGTGCCAAAGATCCACGAACAACAGCCGGGACCAACGGTTCAACATGCTTTCCAAGACACGGAGGGCACTTGATATGTAGAGATGATCACGCATCCACAGACCAACCGCGGCTAGCGTAGCTTAACCTGATCGATGGACGCGTGCGGCTGTTATTACTTAGCCACAAGTCCCTCAATAATAAAAAAAGATAATGACACTTAAATAAACATGTAATTTATTTTTTATTTTTTCCTTCGCCCTTCTTGGGCAGGCTAAGGTCTTGGACCATACCGCCTCGTCTTCAGTCTTTATTGTCCTTCTTGACTAAAAGTAAGGCCAAAGCCTCGTCTACAGTTACATCCTTCTTGTTCAAAAATAAGTAAGGCCGAAGCCACGTCTTTAGTTTCATTCTTCTTGTCCAAAAGTAAATAAGGCCACAGCCACGTCTTTAGTAGTTTATACCTTGTAAAAAAACATGTAAATATTAATAGCTTTGACAGCTATTAATATATATTTACATGTTTTTTTCAGTTTCAGTCAGTAAAATGAGGTCAGAGTACTACATTTTTTAACATTTTGCTAAACTAGCAGGTTCCAATTGTAATATTAGCAAAAAAATGTGTTCGATATGCGTATGAGTGGATGGCGCAAGAGTAGATAGTGTAACAGAGGGCCAGCTCCAAACAAACGATGCGATAGTCTTTTTAAAGTTATGTTTTGTTAAACAAGCCACAGCAGTGGTGGCCAAGTGGTAATGGCCGCGACTTACGAGTTGTAGAGGCGAACCAAGACAGGCGCTTTCCCTGTGTAAATTATTTCATTACCACTACTCTCAAAACGGTGAAGGAAAACATCGTGAGGAAACCGGCATGTCCTAGAACCAAAACATTCGAAGACATGATGTGACATCTACCAAACCGTACTGGGCCCGCGTGGTGGATTATGACGCACTCCCTCTCACCGAGAAGAGGCTTGTACCCCAGTAGTGGGAACGTTATAGGCTGATTAAGGATGACATTGACAGGAGGGCGCTGTTGACACAAATTTGTGAAATTGTATTGAAAAACAAAATGGCGGCGTTTGTTCCGATTTTGGCGACGCGTAAAAAGGACCTTTTACAATTCTTAACTCATGTCAAGTGATCTGTTTAAACGTTGATAATTTAGTCAACCAATCACAGCAGAAGGTTGTCAGTCTTTTGGGCTTCTGACGACCCGTATCGACCGTCAAAGATCCACGAATGAGAGCCGGGACCAACGGCTTAACGTGCATTCCGAGTCACGGAGGGGTCTTGGAATGTAAAGATTTGTTACGCCATCTACAGACCAACCACGGCAACCATAGCGACCTTTTCGATCGACCCGTGCGGCTATTACTTAGCCACAAGCCCCTCAAGTGTTAGTCTCTGGTAAAAAAATATTCTCGTGCTTATGCTAACTCTTTATGCCAATATGTTCGCACTCGACCAGTTTTACTGTTCATCCATTAACATATTAACTACCTCAATTTCGTTAACTGGTTATATCAAATACTGACTCATAGATTAATTAATATGTTGCAGATTACCTGGTAGTGAACGATTAGCAGTAAAATATAAGTGATTGTTATTTTTAGGGTTCCGTAACTCAAAAGGTAATATGGAACCCTTATAAGATCACTTCGTGAGGTCAAAATGAAAATCTATAGTATTGTTCCCCGCGAAATCTTACAAGCTACTTCAATATCGTGTCTTGTAGAAACCCGTTGTAACGACAAGGGATCGAAATGTCAACTGTACGGACAATATGTATTTTGACAGGTCAAACCACGCCAATGGCGCCGATTCCCTTGTTCACAAACTAAACTAAATTTAAGTGCAGTGCATCTTTTTCTTTCTATTTCATTAAGAAAGAGACAGAAGATAAATGTAAGTTTAGTCCTGTCAAATTACGAAACTCCATAGACAGTTTAGACGTGATTAAAAACATGGCTACTAAAAATACGTCAATTTACGTCTGGCGTTGACTAATTTGACAGAACTAAACTAATATTTATTATTTATCTTCTTTCATTTCTTAATGATGACCTTGGAGTCCGAAATGTGGGTGTACTATGGTCTCTGCCTAACCTCTCCGAAAAACAGGCGTGATGTTTCTCTTTATTTGAAAATGGAGGCAAATCATGGCCACTTTTAATTTCTTTATAAATTACAACGGGTAACAAGATTTGTGAATAAAAAACAACTTTAATTATAATATCGATCGAACTCGACCCCAATACAAGACTCGCGACCCGGTTGGGCCTGTTTGTACAGTTAGGTATTATATCTATGCGAATATGCACGAATCTGTTAGTCGTCTAATAAAAATATTAACGGTATAACAATACTAACATCATCTGGTCATCATCAGTGGTCGAGGCACCTGTGGCCGACGCCCCCGATTCGACTAATTCAATATCTTTTTTTTTTACTAGATTTCTTATTAAGATAAATAAATAAATAATGAAAAATAAGTAAGACTTTCATTTTTCAAAACATACATCCAATTTAAAAGCATTTCTATGTTATAAATATAATATAATATAATAATGATTTAATATTATACATATACTTACAATCAATATACATTTGACGGCACGGTTGGCGCAGTAGTTAAGCGATTGACTGCTGCGCTGCGTGTCGCGAGTTCGATTCCCGCACGGAACAAATATTTGTATGACCTACAATATTAGTTGTTCCGGGTCTGGCTGTTTGTGTATGTGAGTTTATATGTCTGTGAACGCACCCACGACACAGGAGAAATTCCTAGTGTGGGGCAAGGTTTTTTTAAAAAAAAAAAAAAAAAATATATTTTTGTAAAACATCTCAAGTCTCAGTCAACCTCGACCACTGGGGGCCTAAGCCACGGACCCGAGCTTTTTCCCAACTATGTTGGGGTCGGCTTCCAGTCTAACGATGCAGTTGAATACCAGTATTTACCATTGAGCGTGCCTAACTGACCTCCACAGCCCAGTTACTGCGTAATACGATAGCCCTTGATAGGACTGGTAGTCAGACTTTCGGGCTTCTGACAACCCGTAACGACTGTCAAAGACGAATGACAGCTGGGACCAACTGCTTAACGTGCTTTCCGAGGCGGCACAGGTACAGACCCAGGTACACCTAAGTACAGACGCCAACACATCAAGCTACGACAGCCTGTCAAAATTCTTTAATAGATTTTCAAATTTATCGCTAAAACATCAAGGTTCAAGGTTGATTGGGACAATTTGACAGTTTCGGGTAGCTTGACCTGAGCTGGCGTCTGTACCTAAATTTCACTGTATTTTTTTAGATCTAAGAATAATAATGTAATCAGAGCTATAATTAAAACACTATAATTATCCTAAAATAGAAACCGTATTTGGCATAGTCACTGGTCGTTGAAAGTTGTCCATTTTTCTAACGCTACGTTGGAGTTGCCAGCATATACAGCGTGCATCAAAAAGGAGTGGTCAAAGGGGATTGACGATTTTTATATGAAGCCTAGCATACCTACTGTCGCGCCATTTTGTTTTTTTTTCAAAATGGCGGCCACGCATTACACCTATATAGTTGATCACGTGACTCAATCATCAACTTTGAACGTTAATATCTTGGAAACGTAACGCTTTACGGGGTTTGGTCCTATTATATTTTCTGTTTACATTGATGTCAGCTACCGATTTATATATGTTTCATGAGAGGCCGCCATTTTGAAAAAAATAAAACAAAATGGCGCGACAGTAGTATGCCACTATCTTTAAGCCCCTTTTACCACCTTTCTAAAACATGCTGTATATAAGTGAATAGGTAGTAAATAATAATTATTGGCAACAATAGTTGCCAGGTGTGCCATTATATCAACACTTGGAAACGAAGTTTTCTGGCAAAGAATAGCCTCGAGACAATGGCGCCGATTCCCTTGTTCACAAACTAAACTTGCATCTTTTACGTTCTATATCATTAAGAAAAGGACAGAAGATAAATATTAGTTTAGTCCTGTCAAATTAGTCAGCGCCTGACGCTGTCCTTTTCTCAATGAAATAGAAAGAAAAAGATGCAGTGAACTTGAATTTAGTTTAGTTTGAGAACAAGGGAATCGGCGCCAATGAGTTCCCGACCGGTATGGAATGAAAAAAAAAAGATTTCGGCTTCCCAAACAGTTTGTCAGTTCAACTGCCCCTTTGGTCTCGTGGTTGCAAGTGCGACTGCGGAGCGTAGGGTCATGGATTCCCCGGTCGGGAAAAGAGTTACTGGGTCTTTAATCTGTGCGTCATGTTCGTGAACGGGCGCCGTCAGTAGGGACTGGTCAACTCTTTGCTGCCATGGCTTATTTTGATTTTATTTAATATTTGAATTGTTTTTTTATCTTTTCATTAGTCGGACGCTTTTAAAGTTCTGCATCGTTCTCACATGCATAATTTTTAACATGAATGATGTAACCAATACTTTGTAACCATATTATTGTGATTAAAAAGAGTGTTCATGGAGTTTCTTGCCCGTTCTTCTCTATAGGTACCTACTACGCTTTGGAATGGGCAACTAGCTTCATCTTTTTGACTGACCGACCCTTGACAATTCAAAAGTGCCTGTAATTGGTTTAAGTACTTGAAATAAATAGTTTGAGTTTGAATTTGAGTTCAAAAGGAATTTCTTAGTAACAGCGCGGAGTTTGGAAGTTGGCGGTGTAATACCCCCGTGCCTCGGAAAGCACGTTAAGCCGTTGGTCCTGCGCCTGATCTCTCTCCAGTCGTGTCGGATTGGCGTCCCATCGGACTATGAGAGTTTGGAGGTATGAGGAACAGGGCGTAAAGTTCACTCATCCTCCATTGAAAAGGGAGGATCCTCCGACCAGACGGGTGTTGTGTCTGGCGGGCAATTGCCCAAAGATTGATATTGGGAGATTGTATCTATGCTAATTACACGGTAAACTCTGCTTGCGAGATACAGGATTTGCGTGACGTCAGTATGACGCGTTGTTCGCATGTGGCGCTGTAGATACCACTACAAGAGTGAAGGAAGAGAGAGTGCGGCTGTGTCTACGCACACACTTGTGCACTATAATGTATCTCCTGCGCCGAAGGCTACTCTCCGTTGAGATTGGCTGCCATGGCTGAAATACGTTCTGGAGAACTATTTTTTTTTATAAACACAACAATACAAGAAAAAAATACTGCATAACCTCCTCCGTTTGAAGTCGGTGCCTTCATAATATTTTTGAAGTTTATTTGAACTGACTTCTTAATAGTGACAATGGAATTCAGAACATCGGCAGTAATATTGATAACTTTAAAAAGATTCTAAACACATGCAACCTCGTTTCAATGTTTGTGAATTATAAAAAAATAAAAACAAATAATCCCACTGTCAAATGTCCCGAATAGCGCCGTAGCCGAAAGGCTGCCGTCTGAGGGGTTAGGTGGGTTCGATTTCACATTGGCACCCTTCCCTATGTGTTTGTTATTCCACCGTGTGGCACTCGTGGGTTGCAGCTGAAAATCAGCGTCAGGTGGTACACCTTGTGTTGTCATCTGACATTATGCTGAGCTGAGGCCCTTTTGGCATTATAATATTTGTTTACTGTTTTAATAGTCTTATGGTGTTAGTTGAGCAGTGGGGAAGAAGCGGTATTAATTTTGTGTAATGCCAATAACGCATTTTTCTTTCATTCTTTCTTTCTTATTTCCAGAAATGTGTAGGTCGTATCAAGAATTTAATTAGGCAATGTACTGTAGAGATTATAGCCAATTTGGTGGTTGCAAGTTTTTTATTTTATCAGGTGGCCGAAATATGAGACAGACATTGATTAAAAAAAACCGGCTAAGTGCGAGTCGGACTCATGCACGAAGGGTTCCGTACCACTATCTATAGGTACAACATGAGACACTATTATTATAACCTTTTTTTTTTAGTTTCACCTGTCCCGGTCTGTCTGTAAATACAACTAAATATTCACAGAATATTTAGTTGTATTACCGTTCCTGTTATTAATATCGAGCAATAAAACGGCAAAAAAATCATGTCTGTTTTATGGGAGGTCCCCTTAAATATTTATTTTATATTAATTATTTATTTTTAAAGTGAATATACAACTAAATAGGTATCCTGTGAATATTTGAAGCGTCTAGATACCTGTTGCCGTTATTAATATCGAGCAAAAAAATCACATTTGTTGGAAGGGGGCCCCACTTAAATATTTATTTTATTGTGTTTATTTGTTGTTATAGCGGCAACAGATATACATCATCAGTGAAAATTTCAACTGTCTATAACTATCACGGTTTATGAGATACAGCCTAGTGACAGACAGACAGACAGACACGGACAGTGGAGTCTTAGTAAATGGGTCCCGTTTTTACCCTCTGGGTACGGAACCCTAAAAACAACGCTAGTAATGAGATTTGGTTAAGTTGAACCATCTTCTAGGGGCTTAGTAGGCGACTCGGCCGGACTACCTAATAATTATTGAAGTAATATGATAAACTGTGTTTTTATTTACTCGTACCGGTATTGAGAGCTCATAGTACCGCCCTATACCTAATCATTTTCGTAAAAACCGTCAAACCGCACTGCAAGTTAACCAACCATCGAAATTCAAACTAAAAAAAAAAAACAAACGGTACTTTACCGCACTAAATTAAAAAAAAAAACCAGTAACACCAATATTCACGAACTTATCACACTTTAGCTGTCCGACTTGTCACTGCGTATCCAATTATTAGAAAACCACAAATTAAAACATAAAGACACAGTCACACCGCACTATTATTAATTTGTTTACAAACAAAAAACAACTGCAACCCGCCTTCGGGAAAATAACTCACGGGAAAATTAGAATCTGACAGTTCATTACGGACTCAATAAAAAAAAATAGGGTATTGACAATGCACAGATTAAAAAAGGAGGTTATTTATAATGTCGGTGGTCGCGTCCGCGCGTCACTTGGCTTTCGACAGACTGATTCGTACCGTTTCACGTTACGGCACTCGGAAATAGAAATACTTATTTTCTACTCCGTGTATCGGTTGAATTTTGCACTTCGGTTATAATGGGGGCAAAAGACGCGTGGCTGACTCATCAGGGGTTGAGGATGAGGTCGGTGTTTCGTATCAGACAGTAACAAAGATAGATATAATATTCTTTAATAATTTTATTATGTACAGACGCCAGCAGGTCAAGCTACCCGAAACTGTCAAATTTTCCCATTTAACCTTGAACCTTAAAGCTTTATCGATAAAGTTGAAAATCTATTAAAGAAATTTGACAGATTGTAGTAGCTTGATGTGCTGGCGTCTGTACAACATAAAAAATACAGATAAATGTAGACGACATTTTACAAGGGGTGACACAATGGGCGTCTTATCGCTAAAAGCGATCTTTTCAAGGCAAACTTCGGATGGATTAAGGGAGAAGGAGAAACAATACTGAAGGTAGTCTGTGGTGTATGTACCATATCCTACTTCCTACTATTCTAATAATCCTACCTATTATAAATGTGAAAGTTTGTATGGATGGATGGATGGATGTTTGTTACTCTTTCACGCAAAAACGACTGAACGGATTTGGATGAAATTTGCCACACAGATAGTTTATAGCCAGGATTAACTCATAGAAAACTTTTTATCCCGATATTCCCACGGGATCGAAACTTATACGGGTGAAACCGCGGGGCTAATAATCATGAAACAGGTGCAAAGAACAAGAAATGGTGTTTTAGGAGAGAGATAGTGTTTTTTTATCATAATTAAAAAAAACCGAAGGGTTTACTAGTAGCCACTGAGATTTCCACTATCCACCTCCTGGCTCCATCATCAGATCAGCTCCAAGATACCAAATTATAGTTTTGTCATCCTAACTACACATAGGTACATACAAAGTTTCATTTCGATACGACAGTTACAAGTAGGTTAAAATTGGCTTCTAAGATTTTATTACATTGTTAATTAGTTAGTTATAACATAAAAGTGAAGCTAATAAATGGACAATGATTGAGCACGCCTGTGTTTGTTTCTGTAAGTAGCTTTATATTGTACAGACATCAAGCTACTACAATCTGTCAAATTTCTTCAATAGATTTTCAACTTTATCGCTAAAGCATTAGGTTCAAGGTTGATTGGAAAAATTTGACAGTTTCGGGTAGATTGACCTGCTGTCGTCTGTACAAACACTTTTACACGTCAATCATATTTTAAAAACTAGATGAGGTTGACGTTTCGTATCTGACTAGTGACTACTCTCAGAAGAATGGCCGAAATAAACTCAGAGGTCACAGTCACTTTTAAAGTCCAGACATATAATCTTGGTCAGATCATGTGAAGAAGACCATGTAGAATTGTAGATGGATGTCTGAAATGGTTTTTCGAGCAAAGAACCACACAGATTCGAGTAAATTTGTCCAGTCGGTGCACGCATTTGTCTTGTTAGTAGTTGACTTTGGAAATGACCTAGATTTAAAAAAAAACTCGTTTAAAAAAATAGATCGTCTATTATTTCTGGGAAAAAAACAAATAGTTTGACAGGTTTAAGTGCCAGTAGCATTGTTTTTTTTTACGTACAGCGTTGGTTGTTCTTGTTATTCGATTCTCATGCATGCAAAAAATATCCACCTTAAAATAAAATTTTAAACAATCTTCTCGCCAAGTTTCATGAATCTAAGTCGGGAAGTACCCTATAGGTTTTGATTCCCTTGCGAGTCTCAGAATATGCGGCATAAACGGAACATAAACGCCCGCATGTTTTTTGATTTCGTTTACTTAGAACTTTGATTTTTTCACTGCTTCTAGGGATTTTAAACACTGTTAAATTTTGATCGTTTTAATCCTTAAAAGGGGTAATTGCACTCATAATTTTGAACAATTTTTACTATGGGCCAACCGTGAAATCGTGAAAAAAAAATCTGTTGATCCATAGATGTTCGCATAACTCGACATAACAGTCTGTGGGGTCAACTGATTTTTTTTCACGATTTCAGGGTATTAGTAAAAGTTGTTCATGATGAGTACATACAATGACCCCTTTTAAGGATTAAAACGATCAAAATGTAACGGACTAAACTATATTAATTTCAACTTGATAACTCCACGCGTTCTTGAGAAAAAGGATCTTGACAGACGGAAGGACAGACAGACGTACAACAAAGTGATCTTCGGAACCTAAAAACCAACAAACTTTTCAGTTTTAATAAATTATTATTTTTTGTCATATTTGCAGATGATATATTGTTAGATGCAGGGTTACCATTAAATAATAAACACCGAGACCTATTTGGTCTCAGTGTTTATTATTAAATGGTAAACCTGCATCTGACTCACACAAAGGTACACGACCGGGATGAATAATTTCGATTCCTTTGCTCTGACTGTTTTGCCGCCAAAAGCGAACGCCATGTTGGATTTTCTTATTTGTTTTTCTTTGAATGTAAAACAAAACAATTGTGTAAATGTAATAATGGAGAATGTTTTGTGGAGATGGTAATATATGTATGAAATAACATAAGCTCTTTTTGCACGTGTGGGTCCCGGGAGTATATAAAAATAGATTACCTATATAATTCATTTGGTTTAGAAATACTGTGTACCTACTACCTACCTAAGTGGCGTAGCTCATCCTAAAGGGGCCCTTTTTACCCGACTGTAGTGGTGAAGAGAGCTGCCGATCGATTCTGTAAAAATCTCATCGTGAAAAGTTAGGTGAAGTGAGCTTAGAGTGAGCTGTCAATAGTGTCAATCCCTAGCATTAGTTGGAATGACAGCTCACTCCACGCTCACTTCACCTAAGTTTTCACGGTGAGATGGTTATAGAATCGCACTGCACTACTGCAGTTAGTGGTCCGGCCTGTCGTAATGGCTGCGACTTGCTACTTATTTGTTGGTCGTTTAACCCAGGCAGGCGCTTGACTTTGTGTAAATAATGTTCTCGCCACTGTAATGTTCTCAAAACGGCGAAGAAAAACATTGTGAGGACACCGGCATGTCCTAGGGTAAGAAATGTGTGGTGGATTACGGCTCACTCCCTCTCACAGAGAGGCCTGTGTCCCAGCAGTGGGAACATGCTAATTATATATATCACTTTTATTTTTCTGTTATTTTCTTCTCCGTTTACATATGTTTGTACATAGATATTTAAATAAATAAATAAGGATTTCAGGTTTTAATTTAATTTTTTTTTTAAATAATATTTTTAAAATTTTGGCTTAAACACGTCACGTCGTCGTGGGCCCCTGTTGCCCAGGGGCCCCGTATCATTGCTATGGCTGATACAGCGGTAGCTACGCCCCTGCTACCTACCCTAGGTACATTTTTGGAATGAAGTTCCTTATGGCACGTTATAAGATTGAGATTGAGATTATCAGTGCCATGAGTTAGTAAAACGGAACGAACAAAATTTCTAGGTATTTGGCTAGACGAAAACATGACATGGAAAACACACATTGAGACTGATAAAACAAATTCATCAATTTTGCTATGCTTTACACAATTTGAATAAGGTTGCAAATCGTAATACTGTCCTTACTGCATAATATCATGCATATGTCTCCACAACTCTTCGTTACGGCATAATATTTTGGGGCAACTCTACCAATAGAGAAATGGCATTTAAGGCCCAAAAACAATGTCTTCGAGCCATATGTTTGTTAAAAACCACCGAAAGTTGCAAACCATTTTTCGTTAGTTTAAAAATACTTACGTTTCCATCCCTCTATATTTATGAAATTTCAATATTTGTTAAGGAGAATCGGTCTAAATTTGAAAAACTTAATACTAGACGTCACCAAAGCACACTAAAATCTAAAAAACACAATACTGCACTTTTCTCAAAGAGTTGTCTCGGCATGGGTCCGAAGATTTATAATAAACTACCAAAAACTTTACAAAGCATGACCAACATAAACCATTTTAAATCGCAAGTTAAAAAATTCTTAATTGAAAAGGCTTACTACTCTATCAATGAGTTTCTAGATGATATAGAAGCATAAAATAAAAAATGTCCGATCCACTTGTTATTCTATCTTGTTTACGACGTTACTTGTTTGAAATATTTAGTTTGTAGTTTTTTTACGCCTAATTTGTACGCCTTGCAAGGCAAAACATAGTGATACAACGCAATTTTTTTTTATAAGTAAAAAAAAAACCACCATGGACCACCACCACCACCACCATACCACCACCACCATACCACCTACCACCACCATACCACCACCACCACCACCACCATACCATACCACCACCACCACCATACCATACCACCTACCATACCACCACCATACCACCACCACCATACCACCATACCACCACCACCATACCACCACCACCACCACCACCACCATATTACCTATGTTAAACAAATAAAATACTTTGACTTTGAGTCTTTCATCTTGAGACACTGCAGTGTGTGGGAGAAGATATTGCGGAGCTAACTCGCGCCATGTAAAATACTGGTATTCAGCTGCACCCGGTTAGACTAGAAGCCAACCCCAACGTAGTTGGGAAATGCTAGGCAGATAAGGATTAACACAAGTGCAAAGAGGCAATTCTCGCAATTACAAGAACGTTCACAGTCTGATCTCAGTCTCAATCTGTCAAAAATATCTCTGAAATCGCTACATTTTTGTCATCTCACCGATAATCAATGTCAAAAACTTTGAATTTGACATTGATCGCTAAGCGTTCACGTGACCAGAGGGCTGGCCTATTTGTTGGCCAAAGAATCAGCATTGCCATACAACGTGGCAATGCTGCCAGCCTTTTGGGCACGTTTCCTATTGACAGCGGTGCGGACGAATTTTCAGATGCCCTTTGATTTATTTCCCCTCCTTTTAAATATACTTGTACAGTTATTATTGCTGAGATGAGACTGCTACTAGATTTTGAACGTTTTTATTTACGGGAATTGGTCCTCTGGTTTCCTTACGATACTTTTCTGCACCGATGTCTCAGCAAGTTACAGGCTGATGTACAGACGCCAGCACATCAAGCTACTACAATCTGTCAAATTTCTGTAATAGATTTTCAACTTTATATCTAAATTATTAAGGTTCAAGGTTGATTGGGAAAATTTGACAGTTTCGGGTAGCTTGACCTGCTGGCGTCTGTACATAAAAACCCGCGATGATATTTCTAATTACTTTATCCTGTTGTGCTTTGTGTTGCCACCCATTCGCAATCTGTAGTGGAACACAAACTAGATAAGTAGATAAGCATTGATATCGTTACAGATAAATATGTGTTATGAAAATGGTGGCGGAGTCAGTCGTGTCCGCCATGGGCTGTATACAAAGTGTATCGTGTTGCTGCATCCCACTCTGCGACTGTAGCGATGTAAGTGGCTTAACTTTCCATTTATTCATTATTCTCCTGCACTTATCCCAATATTTTTCCAATCTTTCTCTTCCATACTTAAATAATAAATAAATCTTTATTTCTCAATAAATACATTAACGTGTTAGTGTTCCATAGTGAAAATCCTGAATTCTAAACTAGGTTTATGTATACCTGTATCTTAGAAGCCAGTGTCCCTTCAAAGTGATGTGCATATATAAAACAAGACACAAATTATACACAATAATCCGTTAGGGCAAATCCAAGAGAAATAAAAGAAAAACAGAATACAAGAATAAAATAAATAATAAAATAACAATAAATGAAAGTGTTGTGTATGTCTCTAGTGTGTTAGTCTTGTCTATTAGTCGTCATCTCTTTAGTCACCCCCTTTCTAATCATATCATCATTCATACAGCTCCTCTTCCTATACACCGTGTTCTTCAAGTTATCCATAAACTTTGGTAAACGCTTCTATAGCTTTCACAAATCAAATCTAATATAAGGAAGTAGAACTTAAAAAGGCTTCGTTACAAAGATATTTGTAATTTCATTTAATGAAATTGAATTGAGCTATGCAATAAGAAAGGGTCTTATGGGTCGTAAGAAACTTAGTTTTGACAGGTTTCAGCCCGCCAAATCTTATGAATGAAAATACGACGTTGCCAAATCGGATAAAGAGGCATGCATATCAGGGGGTCAACTCCGAATTAGTATCGGCGGAATGTTCAGCCGTTTCCTGCTACGAAGTTACTATTTGGTTCGGTCGGTTCCGATCCTACACTCCTACACTCTTCCGAATATTGACTTTGGTCCCGGCCCAACTGAGCCGATCCGAACTTGTGTCCATAATGAAAAATGCTTATTTCCATGGTCAGAACATCTGGTCGAAGTTTATGTATATCGTCTGGAACACGGTGCATAACGGGTGTAAACTTGTGCTCCCCGTCATTGTAATATTTTGTCTTGTACTGGACCATACCTGGGAACCTTCTGGTTACGTTAAAATACACAAAAGAGTCTTATTCCACGATTTAGACCTAAATTATCAGATATGTACCAAAACAAAACAACGACGGCCATTTGCGGCCATGTGTCAATTTTAGTTCCTGAGACGCTCGAGCGGGGCGCTGTGAATCGGCACAAAAAACAACTGTCATTTCGTATAGTATATTTAGTCCAGCGTACTTGTTTATTAGAGGTCCGTGTCCTAAGGCATCCCTGGCGTTTCCACTTACATTTCCCTAGTTGCCTTTCATTCATCCTCTCAACATCACCAAACTATATAAGCGTACTCTTTCCAATTTTTGTCACCACATCTTTTAAACCGCTTGCAAGAGGGGCTTGTGGCTAAGTAATAACAGCTACACGGGTCGATCGATCAGGTAAAGCATCGCTTAGCGCGGTTGATCCTTGGTTGGGTGACCATCTTTACATACCAAGACCCCTCCGTGCCTCGGAAAGCACGTGGTCCCGGCTGTTATTCGTGAATCTTTGACAGTCGTTACGGGTCGTCAGAAGCTCGAAAATCTGACAAACAGTTGTCGCGAGGTCTGCCCGTATATGTTAAGACTCTACCATTTAACAGAATCATGTAATACTAGATTATTATGTGGATCTCTTCTGAGGGGTGTAACTTAGGCAGACGTAGCGAATGATAAGAAATAGTAGGTGATTTTTACCTTTGTAGTTTATCTGCTTCGCTTGTTAATTCTTTATGGAGATAGAGCATGGAATGCAGATCAATAAGACTTGAGAGCAGGGGCCACTTTCACCATCTGTAGATAGATATTATCGATGACACTGACACTTCGATATTTTGAGCATCAAGCTATTGGTATTTACTGAAACCATATGTCAAATATTAGGTTTTATTATTACATTACTCAACAGCTGGAACCCGGTATGGGTTCCCCCCCTGGAAGCTCACTTCCAAGGGGCGAGACGGTGGGCACTCTCTGGCCCTTCATACCGCCTCACTAGTATAGGCTTTAAGGTCAAGCATACCTTTTATTATTACACTACTCAACAGATGGAACCCGGTATGGGTTCCCCCCCTGGAAGCTCACTTCCAAGGGGCGAGACGGTGGGCACTCTCTGGCCCTTCATACCGTCTCACTAGTATAGGCTTTAAGGTCAAGCATACCTTTTATTATTACACTACTCAACAGATGGAACCCGGTATGGGTTCCCCCCCTGGAAGCTCACTTCCAAGGGGGGAGACGGTGGGCACTCTCTGGCCCTTCATACCGTCTCACTAGTATAGGCTTTAAGGTCAAGCATACCCTTTCGGAACGGTGGACACTCTCTGGTCCTTCATACCGTCTCCCTAATATAGGCTTTAAGGTCAAGCGTACCCTTTCGGGACGGTGGACACTCTCTGGCCCTTCATACCGTCTCCCTAATATAGGCTTTAAGGTCAAGCGTACCCTTTCGGGACGGTGGACACTCTCTGGCCCTTCATACCGTCTCCCTAATATAGGCTTTAAGGTCAAGCGTACCCTTTCGGGACGGTGGACGCTCTCAGGCCCTTCATACCGCCTCATTCATCATTCTAATACTAATTGAGATCTCAAGAAGCTTTAGTCTTTCATGTACAACTACAACATACACACTTTGCCAACCTTATTGGTTTGCATGGAATCATCATTCAGCATTTCTGTAATCTATTGAACTATGGGTTCAGTGAATAACATAGTAAGTACTTAGAGAGATTAATTAATCTTAAACATTAGATACTCAGCTTTCAATACAGGGATGCCGCCGGCTCCAACCCCGATACAAACTCACTATCATAGACACGGCTTTTGACTAGTTAAAACACTCAGTTAAAACATCGACATTAAAAATACTGGTTCTTACCGGGTCGGACTGATTTGACAGGTTCTATCGATGTTGCCATTGCATAAAGTTATTGTTGTAATGTTGCTATGTCTGATTATTATTATATTTACATTCGCGGATCATAATCTTCTAAAGGTCCGCGACACTCCCGGCCGGGAAATTAAAGTAATGTTATTAGGTTTTGCGTCCACTCTCTGATCTTCTGCAGAGCTCTCGTGGCCGCAACTCTTCTTTCCTTTGGTACTTCTTTGTCTTTTTTCGTATACTCATTATTCTTATCCTTATCGATCTTATCGTCATCTATCTTATCGTCACCTATCCTCCCGTTAGCCTCTACTGATTCCTCACTATGTATTGATGTATCTCTAACACAGTTGGTTTCGTCTCTTTGATCATTTATAGTTTTACTGGTTTTTCCTATATCTATAGGTTCCATAGCTACGTCTACAGATTGAATGTCCTGTGTGTCGAATCCTTCACTTCCACTTATAGATTCGTTATATACTCGAATAGATTCACTTCCACCGTCTTCTATTTCCAGAGGATATAGATGTGCTAAAGATCTTGTGAATTCCTTGTTACCTATTTTTACATTAGCTACTCTACATAGTCCATCTATTCCCTTTTGAAGTGAGACTATCGTTCCTACTTTCCATGTTTCTCTATTTTTAGAATCACCTCGCAACTGGACGATCTGGCCCACTGCTGGTGCGATTTTCGCAGTTACTCTTGGTTCTTTGTGTGAATGCCAATACCTCTCACGAAGACTGGGTAAATATCTGTTTAGAAACATTTCTTTGAATTCTTGTAAAATGACTAATCCTTTCTTCCAACCTTTAATAAGATCAGTTTTGGTTACAGTACCTTCGTTGACCAAGTTTTCAGGCGAGCTTTCTACCGTCATACATTTTCCCATTGTAAGAAAATCTGCTGGTTTTAAAACTTGTTCTAGCTCTGAGTCTACGCTAGTGAGTGGTCTCATATTTACAGATGCTTCAATCTCTTTTGCAACTGTAGTTAACTGACTGTGTGTCAGCATGTGTTTTCTCAATGTTCTTTTCATACAGTTTTTAACTATACCGATTAGTCTCTCATAAAAACCCCCGAACCACGGCGCCAGTTGGGGTATGAATTTCCACTGTATTTCTTTATTGATACAGTATTGTTTTGACAGTATTTCAGACATAGTTTGAAATGCGTGGCATTGTCTGATGTTATGAGTGTTGGAATGCCTCTAGTAGCTATCATTCTCCTCAATGATAGTAGGCCTTCTTCTGCCGTTAGATCTTGAACGACTTCTAGGTGTATAGCTCTTACTGCTAGACAGGTGTAAAGACAAATCCATCTTTTGGTTTCTCCATTTTCTCCTTTCACCAGAAGGGGTCCCATGTAGTCCACTCCTACGAAAGTAAATGGTGCACTATAGTTCACTCTTTCTGGCGGTAGCGCTGGTGTAGGTGGAAGCTTAAAAGGCCCCCCACCATGTTTCACGCAATTCGAACATTGTCTCAGAAGTTCCGAACTTGACCTTTTCCTAGAGGAATCCAGTACGATTGACGTATGATGCTCAAGGTGTGATTTACACCCGCATGATAATTTTCATTGTGTGTTTTCATTATAATGTTATTGGTAAATACACTCTCCTTTGGTATGAGAATAGGATAGCGTTTTTCAAAGGTCCAGTCTGCATTCATCATGCGACCTTTACAACGTAAGATACCATCTACGTCTTTAAATAATCTCAAATTGCGACTTAAATTAGTCTCTTCATCGTTGTATTCATGTGGGAAATATTCGGCTTGTACCTTTTTAATCGTTTCAAGCTTGTTTGACAATCCACTCGTTTGTGCTTGCAAATTTCTTTCTCGTTCTCTCGACTTGTCAATATTCTTTTCCGGTGTATCTTGACATTCTTTATTAACATATCTTTCGACTCGAGGTTCCCTCGAGAGACCCTCCCGGGACAACAGGATTATGGACCTTTGCAACGTAAGATACCATCTACGTCTTTAAATAATCTCAAATTGCGACTTAAATTAGTCTCTTCATCGTTGTATTCATGTGGGAAATATTCGGCTTGTACCTTTTTAATCGTTTCAAGCTTGTTTGACAATCCACTCGTTTGTGCTTGCAAATTTCTTTCTCGTTCTCTCGACTTGTCAATATTCTTTTCCGGTGTATCTTGACATTCTTTATTAACATATCTTTCGACTCGAGGTTCCCTCGAGAGACCCTCCCGGGACAACAGGATTACGGACTTTGCCTCGCTTGTAGGCCAAGTTTAGGATCCTTGCATCAGAAACGTAGGTCCTACTAGCCATTTATCTCTGTCCTCTTTTGTGCTCACCGATCTTGTAGCAACATCCGCAGGATTAAGTTCGGATGGAACATATCTGATTGTCATTCCTTTGTTTCTCTTGATTTCTTCAATTCTCCGTGCAACAAATGGTGGCAATAATTTATCTGAATTAACCCCGTCGATAACTATTTGACTGTCAGTCCACAATGTTTGTCGTCTTATTTCTATTTTTAGGGAGTCGACTACATATCTCATTAAACGGCTTCCAATTAGTACTCCCAGTAATTCCAATCTAGGTATCTTTAGGTGTTCCTGGTCTTCTTTGTGTAATCCTATTTGTAGGAATGCCTTTTCTACATCGGCTGATAACCTTATTTGATGCGATCTGAATCTAATTAGCAGTTTAGTTAGGTCTTCGAGTATCATCGGCCCGCAATATAAACATTCGTTTAAGCTTTTATGTCCATTAACTTTAGCCGATGCATCGTATACAATTCTAGTTGGTTTTCCTGGCTGTTGAACACCGTGATGTGGTAAGTAGTGTACAGGTCTATCCTCATGTGTAGTTTCACTAAATTCGGGAACTATTTCAATTATTCTTTTCTGTCGCTGATCTTGCAGCGTTTCATCATATGACTGTATTGATTCGAAATTCATTCGTTTGATTAAGCTCTTGAGGCGGCCGAATGCCATTCCGAAGTTACTGGTCAGATTAGGCGGGAATTCTTTCCAAGGCCAGTGCACGTAATACCTTCCTTCGATAAGTTCGGTAGTATCATTGAAGCTTCGAATCGCTTCTTCTTCCTTTGTTATTTTTGGTGAATCTGTTATCCCGATGGAGTCAAGATCCCACAGAGATGATATGTTCGCTTGATATATTGGCAGGTCAGGTTTAGTTAACTTCACATCTAGCTCTGTTTGGAAATATGTAGTTAACGTTAAAGCCTCTTTAGTTTCCGGGTTTATTAATCCAGATAATATCCAACCGAACTTGGAATCAACTAGATACAGGTTGTCTCTGATTTGAATCTTCTCAGCTTTCATAAAACTGTAGTAGTAATCGTTACCTATAAGAATATCAACTTGGTCAGATGAACTATCATCAGCTAGCAATTCTTTACGTTTCCAGTTACTAAGCTCACATGGTGCAACTGGTATTCCTTTACATATCATTGGTATTACATTTGCATAAATTGATCGTTTAGACATGTCTCGGGTTTCTAAATTCAGTCTAACTACCGTACTCTTGAGTTCTCGGGGAGCTTCTGCTCCAAAGGTAAAAACAGATAAGTTTTCTTCTTCCTCAATCGGGAGATCTAATTTGCGTGCGATTTTTTGGGTGACGTAGGATCTTTGTGACCCAGAATCCAACAAGATTCGACATTTAACCTGGTGGGAAGTATCTCCTTCCTTTGAGGCTATAGCAACTGCCGTTTGCAGCACAGTGTCCCCTTTATTGTTTATTGCTGACAGCGTAGATGACTTTACTTGAGAAGGAAATTGATTGGGACACAATGCTCTATTGTGTTTCCCACGTTCATTACAATGAAAGCATGGCCTGTGTGATTTGCAACTTTGGATGCTATGGCCAGGACGAAAGCATTGATAACAACGGTCTTTGATCATATTCTTTCTATCTGAAGAAGTTTTATATTTATCGCATTGGTCGTTGAAGTGGCTACCATTACAGAATATACAGCTTAACTTCATCCTCTTCCTTTGAGGTTCTGCTGATGACTCGCCCTTCGACGACCTTGTTCCTTTATTATTGCTCCTACTATTTTCCTTTGCTTCAATGGGATGTCTCCTGTTCTCTTGTGTAACATGCAGCGTTTCCACAGTGTAATTTTCAATTACCTTCGGGTTTCGTTCTTGTGTTATTCGACTAGCATCTTCACGAGCAGTAATGATGATTTCCAAAAGTTTCCTCAGCTCTTGAATGGAGTTCTCAGTCGATTTCATCTTAAGTTCATAAATTAGGTCTTCGGGAAATTTTTCGAAAATTAGATGTCTCAGATGATTATGGTTTATATCTTCACCAAGTGACTCTAGGACTCTTAAATGTCGTTCTATGTTGTTTAGTACTTTCCTGCACTCATTTGTTGTTTTATCAACAGTTTTTACTTTAGTTAACGCAGAGTAATGAGCGTCGACTAAATGGCAAGTCTTCCCATATCTTTCTTTCAACGTCCTCAAAGCAATCTGGTAGTTGGCGTTAGTAGTGTCAAAACCGTCAATAACCTGCTTGGCCTCCCCTTTTACAGATGCTTTTAGGTACAGTAACTTATCGACATCAGTGATGTTTCTGGCGTCGATGTTAGAACTGAACTGGTCCCAAAATTGATGCCAGTTCAATACGTCCCCGTCGAACTCAGGTAGGTTTAGTTTTGGCAGGCGGCTAGAAATGCTGCTGGCTTGGGTGGCCCCCTGTTCGACTATATTGTTTCGAGAAGAAAACATTTTAATTTTCACATTCAATTCGGCGAGGTTCTGTTCAGCTTCAAGTTGAACTTCGCTCATTTTCCCTATGTCGTCAGTGGAAGGTATATCAATCATACGAAAGTAGTTAGTGAGGTCTTCGTTAAATCTCTTTAACGACGATTCGAGTTTAACCTTTATAATTTCTGCGTCATATCTTGTCTCATCATTATGTATAGAGAGGCTGGAGGATAAGCTAGACTGATGTGCGATTTGATTTGCTAATAGTTGCAAGCGGTGCAACAATAATTCTTCCATATTTGCACAGGTCCTGTAACCGAAAATTGCATCACACCCCTGCTGTTTACTAAAATGCACTGCATAATCGTTTTTTTTTAATTATTGTTTTATTACACAACAAACAATAATAAGAGAATTCCCCTTTTCTCATAAACTTACTCTAGAAGTGTATGAGTTTATGAAATAAATTAAAGCCAAACATTGTGATTTGATGTCATTACCTCATTTGTAATAGTCTCTATTCAGATGTTTGTGAAATTCTATCAGTGTACCTACTTATCACTATTATTTACTTTTAGTTTGTTAAAAGTTCTTCAAATCTGAGTTTGGCAAGTATTTATTTATAGGTAAGTACTCAATAATTACTAGTAGGTACTTGCTACCTCTTTTGTTTTCAAGTAAGAAACATTTACTTTTAAAAGATATAGATATTCTACATTTTAACTAAATATTCTCTTGTGATATATCTAACTTTTAGTATTGATCTTACCCCCCTGTTATGTGAGGTGTAATATTATTTATGCATTAGTCATATTAACAATCTCATTTGGGTGCTTGGTGCTCGCTGAACTTTCAAATAATTAAATCATCAGATTTCTGCCAGTGTCAGTTACTAAAGGCAAGTAAGTGAATGGGTAATCTTTATTTGAAGAAACTTATTTCTTTGTAATTTGTATGCACGCTCATGGCATAAAAATTTATAGGGTATGGTTTCATCTAGGTACCAATCATAATAAAAGTCTATTTACCTCGTAGTAGTGTAGGTAGGTAGGTATCCGTAGTTTCGTCTACGCAGCGGATCGTACTCAGAGCTATCCTTTCCGATAGGTAATAGGTCCTAAAATAATAGCCCAAGTTGGTCGAGGTGTTTTCTGTAAATCCCCGATTATCACATCAATCCTTATGTTTTTTACAAAAACAATATGGCAATTCTCATGGGCCATTTGGTTTTTATTAGGATACGATCATAGATGACGAAACAAATCGCTATGACTATGATTATTTATTCAGATCGAATTTACAATTCACTCAACAGTAAGTTCAATCGTTCAAATTACATATATTCATATCAATAACTTACCAATAGATTCTAACTTTTTTGGGTCGGTGAGTCCTCTTTGGTTTTACGACAGATGACAATATTTCAGCAGCAAGGCAAGGTATTCATTCAAACTTTCCTCGCGGGTAAATAATCCGTTCCATGCGTCACAACACAAGTAAAACTTTTCCGACCATAGAGTATAATAATAGTGTTGCCGATATTAGTGGGGTGATAGTTAACCGTATAAATCGTAACGACAATCGATTTTCCTTTCCAAAATAGATTTATCATTTATCGATTAGATTAAAATTCCAGACTTAAAATTAAACATTATCTCGCTCCTAATTTTATGTCAGATACATTAGACATCAAGTTCACGTTAATCGAGCGTTAAAGACAAACCTAAATTAATCGGAACCACAATCGATTTAAGCAAGCGTATTAGGAATAATGCAAAACTCGATTCATTGTCGTACATCCGTCGGGACTAATACGTCAGCTGAAATACTCTTAATTATTTCTTACATTATTCCTAACTGAATGGTAACTTTGTCTAAACAAAAAAGAACTTAATTAAATTTTATTTAATTCAAATTCAGATGATTTCAGGGTAGAATTTTCATTCTAAAATTGACGCGTCAATTTTGTTATTTGACAGTAAAATGCTTACGGAATGGACGAACTTCCGGCCGGATCACGACAATCCTTCTTAAAGAAGGCATTGAGTAAATGACATGTTACGATTCAATGTAACTGAATAAAATGATATAATTGTTTAATTACGCAACTTGCGTAATTGCAACGTTTTCTTTTGAACAATAATTACACATTCAGGCAACTAGTGCCATCTAGCGATTCATTCGGAAAACTTCAGTTACAAACAAATGTTATTAAACTTTACAATTTTATGGTAAAATAATTAAAACATGATAGATCTATAATTCGTCGTGGTGTCGGTGGCCTCTGCTCCATCCCGTGTGCTCTGTTTACATTAGTGCATACTGCAACTAAATCTTTATTCACAACTTCTAGTGTGGTTTATAAAGCTTTAAATAATTATCTAAATGATAATTGCTACTCTCCACTGTTGGTGATAAATTGTCAATTCATTTCTCTCTTACTCCTGGTCATGGTACTGCTGCCATGCCTGCATTAGGCTCTCTTGGCACTCATAATATTCATGAAACCAGTTTCAAATCCCAGCATCTCCACCATGTCGCGAGGTCTGCCCGTATATGTTAAGACTCTACCATTTAACAGAATCATGTAATACTAGATTATTATGTGGATCTCTTCTGAGGGGTGTAACTTAGGCAGACGTAGCGAATGATAAGAAATAGTAGGTGATTTTTACCTTTGTAGTTTATCTGCTTCGCTTGTTAATTCTTTATGGAGATAGAGCATGGAATGCAGATCAATAAGACTTGAGAGCAGGGGCCACTTTCACCATCTGTAGATAGATATTATCGATGACACTGACACTTCGATATTTTGAGCATCAAGCTATTGGTATTTACTGAAACCATATGTCAAATATTAGGTTTTATTATTACATTACTCAACAGCTGGAACCCGGTATGGGTTCCCCCCCTGGAAGCTCACTTCCAAGGGGCGAGACGGTGGGCACTCTCTGGCCCTTCATACCGCCTCACTAGTATAGGCTTTAAGGTCAAGCATACCTTTTATTATTACACTACTCAACAGATGGAACCCGGTATGGGTTCCCCCCCTGGAAGCTCACTTCCAAGGGGCGAGACGGTGGGCACTCTCTGGCCCTTCATACCGTCTCACTAGTATAGGCTTTAAGGTCAAGCATACCTTTTATTATTACACTACTCAACAGATGGAACCCGGTATGGGTTCCCCCCCTGGAAGCTCACTTCCAAGGGGGGAGACGGTGGGCACTCTCTGGCCCTTCATACCGTCTCACTAGTATAGGCTTTAAGGTCAAGCATACCCTTTCGGAACGGTGGACACTCTCTGGTCCTTCATACCGTCTCCCTAATATAGGCTTTAAGGTCAAGCGTACCCTTTCGGGACGGTGGACACTCTCTGGCCCTTCATACCGTCTCCCTAATATAGGCTTTAAGGTCAAGCGTACCCTTTCGGGACGGTGGACACTCTCTGGCCCTTCATACCGTCTCCCTAATATAGGCTTTAAGGTCAAGCGTACCCTTTCGGGACGGTGGACGCTCTCAGGCCCTTCATACCGCCTCATTCATCATTCTAATACTAATTGAGATCTCAAGAAGCTTTAGTCTTTCATGTACAACTACAACATACACACTTTGCCAACCTTATTGGTTTGCATGGAATCATCATTCAGCATTTCTGTAATCTATTGAACTATGGGTTCAGTGAATAACATAGTAAGTACTTAGAGAGATTAATTAATCTTAAACATTAGATACTCAGCTTTCAATACAGGGATGCCGCCGGCTCCAACCCCGATACAAACTCACTATCATAGACACGGCTTTTGACTAGTTAAAACACTCAGTTAAAACATCGACATTAAAAATACTGGTTCTTACCGGGTCGGACTGATTTGACAGGTTCTATCGATGTTGCCATTGCATAAAGTTATTGTTGTAATGTTGCTATGTCTGATTATTATTATATTTACATTCGCGGATCATAATCTTCTAAAGGTCCGCGACAACAGTCTTACCAAGGGGTATCGTATTATCCAGTAACTGGGTTGTGGAGGTCAGATAGGCAGTCGCTCCATGTAAAATACTGGTATTCAGCTGCATTGGGTTAGACTGGAAGCGGACCGCAACATACATAGTTGGGAAAAGGCTAGGCAGATGGTCTTCATTTAACCCGCACCGTTGTCCTATCACAAGTCGCAACATTTCCTCAGCTTATCATTCATAGTCACACACCACGCGTAGCATGTTTTGTCTACGGAAGACAAAGTGACAGATTCTTGAATTATTTCAACCGTGCTGCATGGCGACTATGGAGAGGTAAGGAGAACTGTTTCTGTTGTGAAGAAGTCTCCGTCAAACTGCGTTAAATTAGGGTGGCGCCACAGTAGCAACGGGGAAAACAAAGAAATCGCCAAAAATTTGACAACTTTTCACCACGCAAATGTTGCCCATTATTGTTCAAATGTTTTAAAAAAGTTTTGTAACAGTAAGCAGTAAAAAAATCACTAAATATTATTCAAAGTTCACAAAAATTCAATCACAATCCACGTTTTTGTCTCACAGCACTAATTTTAGGTTATGTTTACAAAATTATTTTGGACTACGTAAATAGGTATACTGGGCTGTCACTAACTACTTTAGTCGCTAAAAATATTAAACTTTCTAAATACTTCAATCCGTCAACAACTGGTACGTTCATACCATACACTTTGCCTACGCTAGCGCCATTTTGGAGGGTTTTTGAACTGTTATTTACTGTTTATAGCTGGACACTTTTTCAACTTTCCCCCCATATGAGACGGTTCTCCTTACCTCTACTCTCCATAATGGCAATGAAGAGAAGAAATGTTTCTATTCTTCAACTGACAAAATTCCACAATTTCAAGCATGTCGACTAATACCCCATTTTAAAATTTGCTCTTCGTAGCTAGAAAGAATAAAATACATAATATCTTTGTCTTCATAGTAGATACGCGAGTCTACGTATCGCCCCGTGCTCGGACAGAAAAGATGTCGAGTTGAAATCTTTATTTATCCAAAAACACAGAGTTCGAAAAACAGTTTTGATATTTGGTTAAAAATATATTATACTCTACCTCTGCTAGTTAAACCTGTATTTTAAGAGGTAGTTTACGGTCAAGGTATAGAATGATCAACAAAAACTTATTTCAAGTGGACTATGTCATTCTACTGGTATAAAAATAATAAAATTGAATGTACGGACGCAAGCAGGTCAAGCTACCCGAAACTGTCAAATTTTACCAATCAACCTTGAACCTTAATAATTTAACGATAAAGTTGAAAATCTATTAAAGAATTTTGACAGATTGTAGTAGCTTGATGTGCTGGCGTCTGTACAAGTGTGTTGTGTGTTTATGTGTGCGAGTGGTGTGTGTGTGTAGGGGTGTGTGGGTGGGTGTATTACACAAGATAGGCAACTAAAGACTCCGTGTAAGAGAAATCTTTCAGCAGTGCGATTCTGTAACCATCTCACCGTGAAAAGTTAGGTGAAGTGAGCTGAGAGTGAGCTCTCAATAGCGTCTATCCCTAGCATTAGTTGGAATGACAGCTCACTCCACGATCACTCACTTCACCTAAGTTTTCACCGTGAGATTTTTACAGAATCGATCGGCAGGAGCAGCCACTCCGTTACTTTAGATTTTAGTGCATGTGAGTTTAAATTTAAAAGATTGAGGTATTTGGTGTGTTTATTTTGGTGAATTCTTGGTAGAATAGAGATAAAATCGGCCATGCTACGCGAGCAGGAAAATTGTTGAATGAGTTAATACTTCAACAGGAAAAATACAAATAAAATAGATACCTATATATATTGATCAATGGAACGCCTAATTGAGGCTTATACTTTTATCAAAATTTCCGATACATAGATTGTGTTATCAGATTACAAAATTGTTTTTTGATAACAGTTTCAAATCTGCTGATAATAAGATGGCTAGGGGACGAATACTGACACTGCATCAAAAATATGGAATTTAGACAAATCCTACTATTATTATTATAAACGTGAAAGTTTGTATGGATGGATGGATGGATAGATGGATGGATGGATGGATGTTTGTTACTCTTTCACGCAAAAACTACCGAACGGATTTGGATGAAATTTGGCACACAGATGGTTTATAACCAGGATTAACATATAGGATTTTTTATTCTGATATTCCCACGGGATCGGGTGAAACCGCGGGGCGCAGCTAGTATTTTTAATAATCTACAGGGTTAAACTAAATCAGCTAGCGAAACTCTGCAGACATGATGGATATCAATATCTGAACACGATAAACGCGAATAAATAAATATACAGGGTGGCAGGGACATCGACGCGCAAACTGTAACCATGGATTCAGCACATGCGTTTAGACCCCATAGCGTCGAAATTTTTCGTCGGTTATCAAAAAAAAAATCTTCTGTTTCATAGAAAAGTGCAATACCTACGCGGTCAAAATGTACTGAACAGCAATATTTTTATAACCGACGAAAAATTTCGACGCTATGGGGTCTAAACTCATGTGCTTCTATGGTTACAGTTTGCGCGTCGATGTCCCTGCCACCCTGTATACAAACAACTTCTGCCCGCGACTTCGTCCGCGTATAATTTTAGCCCCCAAGTCATCGCGTCGCATCCCATCGCTCGCCCGTGCTACTACTTTGTATGCGCTAAGTTTTCTCCTTTTGCTCGGCTCCTAATTGTCGTAGCGTGATGTTAAATAGTATGTAGCCTTCCTCAAGAATTGGGCTATCAAATTCAAAAAGAATTTTTCAAATCCAACTGGTAGTTCCGGAGATTACCCCCTACATACATACAAACAAATTTTATCTCTGTATAATATTAGTTGGGCTATTAAATGCAAAAATATTTTTTCAAACCGACTGGTAGTTGTAGTAGGGGGTAATCTCCGAATTACCCCCTACATACATACAAACAAACACATTTTACCTCTTTAAAATATTAATAAATTACTGTTATTATTGGCCAATTATTTTTAAAAGAGTAACCGTGGAGTTTCTTGCCGGCTCTTCTCCATAGGAACTGACCAATTGGAACCGTGCACCTAGCTTCTGACGTTTCATAACTGCCCATGTAGGTTTTTTATTATTTTTTTTTACTATAAATGATTATATTTTCTTTTTCAGGGAGGTACAGTCAACGTGGTAGATGGGGTCGACTACGGCGGTGGCGGTGGCTGGGGTGGGGGCGGCGGGGTCCACGTCAGTGACGGGATAGACTACGGCGGTGGCGGCGTCAACGTCGTCGAAGGGGGTGGTTGGGGCGGCGGAGGGGGCGTCCACGTCTCTGACGGCGTCGATTATGGGGGCGGAGTGCATGTAGTTGACGGGGGAGACTACGGTGGGGGTGGAGTGCATGTAGTTGACGGAGGAGGCTATGGCGGGGGCGGTAGATATTAATATCGTGTAAGTAACACAACACACACACACACACAGTGTACCACACACACACACACACACACACACACACACACACACACACACAGTGAACCACCACACACGCACACACAGTGTTTAGTAGTATTTAACTGTTGTTTATAATAATTAAAATCTTTTTCTTTATGTAATGATTTAGGCTGAACTGAAGGTTCAAGGAAGAACAATTGCCGTAATTAAAAACTTTCAAAATCTAGTCGCGATCTTATCTCAGCGACAATCAATGGCTTGTCAAAAATGTAGGGAAATTAGGGGTGTTTTTGACAGATGGACACTTAGATCAGACTATGAATGTTCTTATTTTTATGTTATATGCACAGAAACCTCATGCATCCATCAGTCGGGTATTACATTTCTATATTCGTCGCAGTGAGTCCGCACTTTCTCTGACGCCGATCGGTTTGGTTTGGTTTTTGTTTTTTTTTCTTATTTGTATTTGTAATGTATGTACGTGATTAGTAGTTTATTTATTTATAAGTATGTATTAGGTATGTTGAAACTGTGTGTACTCCCCGTCACTTTTCCCTAAGGGTTCATTAGAAAACCAGCGTCAGACAGCATCTGTCTGGCATTAATGCTGAAATGAACCTTTTTGGCGCAGCCGTGAGGCACACACTATTGTTGTCTGAAACATTATTTGTTATTTTATTAATTTTGTATTTTGTGTTTCACGAACTGTGTCCAAATAAACTTTTTTCTTTCTTTCTTTCTAAAATTACGAGAATTACCCCGCAGACTGTGAATGTTCTTAAAATTACTCTGATTAAACTTGGAGAGCAGTAACGTGGTAGCCCAGTGGTACCGGCCGCGTGTAACGAGTCGTAGGTTCGAACCCAGACAGGCGCTTTACTTTATGTAAATTAATTCATCACCTTTGCTCTCAAAACGGTGAAGGAAAACATCGTGAGGAAAGGAAGAAAAAATAATATTTATAGAAGCATGAGGAACAGGGTGTAAAGTTCACTCATCCTCCATAGAAAAGGGAGGTTCCTCCGATCAGACAGGTGTTGTGTCTGGCGGGCAACTGCCCGATGATTCATGTCGGGCCGTTGTATATATGCTAGTTGCGTGGTAAACTCTGCTTGCAGATGCAGGATTTTTTGTGACGTCTGTATGACGCGTTGTTCGCATGTGGCGTTGTAGATACCGCTACATATTATTTAAACGTGATGATTCGCCCGTTTCGAGCGAGTGAATTCGTGCGAACCGACTAATAAGCCAAAATCACTCTTGTTATTCCCCGAAGGATTTAATTGAGATTTAGAAAAAATAATTTATTATTTAAACGTAACGATTCGCCCGTTTCGGGTGAGCCGTGATCTTATGTTATATATTTTTTCATTGTTACAGGTACCCAACGGAAATCAAAATGATGCAAGCTACGTTGATATTGTCGAATAAAGTATTTATAAGTTACATTTATATATTTTTGTAAGTTTTTTAAATACTCTTTTAGAAGTACATACATGCAAAAAAATCTTATAATAATTTAAAATAAGTAACAATAATTTGAAAACTACCCAAAAAAAAAAAAATGTAAAAAAACTGTATTAATGTACAGCCAGCACATCAAGCTACCGGAAACTGTCAAATTTTACCTATCAAAATTGAACCTAATGCTTTAGCGATAAAATTGAAAATCTATTAAAGAAATTTGACAGATTGTAGTAGCTTGATGTGCTGGCGTCTGTACTAAAAAACTTAGCTAAGGCTTTAGAAATAGTCATCCGCATAGCTGTCATCGAAATACCTACTTGAGATTTAGTGAGAGAGACAGAGAGAGAGTTACATCTTTCTTCCCTCTCATGTTACGAAATGTGCCTAAGCGTGACGCGTACTTGAAAGGCCTGGGCCCACCTGCAGTCGCGCCATTTTTTTTTCTTTTTTCAAAATGGCGGCCACGTATAATATAATAATAATAATAATATCCCTGGACATTTCACACAGCACCATTTGTCCCAAGCTAAGCAACCTAATGCTTGTGTTATGGTAACAAGATGGCTGATAAACTACTTATATACAATTTTTTTTTTGTAAATACATACATATTATAGATAGAAAAACACCCAGACTCGGAACAAATACATGTAGGTCATACAAATATTTGTTCCGTGCGGGAATCGAACCCGCGACACGCAGCGCAGCAGTCAATCGCTTAACCACTGCGCCAACCGTGCCGTCGAATTATTGTTTTCTTAGTTCTCTTTCTCTGATGATTTGAACTAGATTGTTTTCTAGTATGAAACCTATATAAATCGATAGCGGACATCAATGCAAGCCGAGGGGCTTGTGGCTAAGTAATAACAGCCGCGCGGGTCGATCGATCAGGTTAACCTACACTTGCCGCGGCTAGTCCGTGATGGGTGACCATCTTTACATATCAAGACCCCTCCATGCCTCGGAAAGCACCTTAAGCGGTTGGTCCCGACTGTCAATCGTGGAAACCCGAAAGTCTGACAACCAGTCTTACCAAGAGGTATCGTATTACCCAGTAACTGGGTTGTGAAGGTCAGATAGGCAGTTGATTCATGTGAAATACTGGTATTCAGCTGCATCCGGTTAGACTGGAAGCCGACCCCAACACAGTTGGGAAAAGGCGAGCAGATGACACCAATGCAAACAGTAAACTTAATAAGACCAAATCTCGTTAAGTGCCACGTGACATCAAGATGCCAGACAGGTAGGTAGGCCACGGACTTTCAAAGCCCTTCCACGTCTTTCTCGTCCACATATCGGATCACCGCCTAAGAATTATCTTCAGAAAAAGAAATGTCAGATGCGTAAGCTCTTTTATTATTTGAAGTCGATTCAAAATAGCCAAGCCCTCTGGTCACGTGAAGAGTCAACCAATCGCTTGTCAAGTCTAGGAAATGAAGGCGAGCATCCAGACCCCAAAGATCCGCAGGAGAACCAAGGTAACTGACATAGCCCGAAGAATTGCCAAACTTAATTGGCAGTGGGCAGGGCACATTGCTCGCAGAACAGATGGCCGATGGGGCCGAAAGGTTCTGGAGTGGCGACCGCGTACCGGAAGACGTGGTGTTGGAAGGCCTTCCACAAGGTGGACCGACGACCTTGTCGCAGGAAGCCGTTGGATGCGGGAAGCACAGAACAGGTCGAAGTGGAGGTGCTTGGGGGAGGCCTATTTCGAGCAGTGGACGCCTGTCGGCTGAAATGATGACCCAGACCCACCCAATGTTTTAATTAGTTTGTAACTCTGCAAACTTATCTAAAGACATTAGAAAATGCTGCTGTGGGACCTCAAGATCTGCAGAACTTTTAAATACATTTATATTAAAAAATGAGACTTTTTTTCTTATTTTCCCTCTTTCGATCTACAATTTAAAGGAATGCTTGCCGAAGTCGGTCCTGGGTGACCATCCATTACATACGTGTGGAGACGATGCTCGCAACTGCTAAACGTGTCCGTGGCCAGAACAAATCTACTGGCGAAAGCACGGGGTCACCCGAATAATAATCCGTGTGGTGAACGAAATCCATGAGAGACTGGATATTTTTTAGTGCCCATTGAGTGAATTCGCAAGAGTTTTATTAAATGTAGTTAGTTATTAGCGCCGATTCCCTTGTTCACAAACTAAACTAAATTTAAGTTCAGTGCATCTTTTTCTTTCTATTTCATTAAGAAAAGAACAGAAGATAAATTTTAGTTTAGTCCTGTCAAATTAAGACGCTCCATAGACAGTTTAGACGCGATTAAAAACATGGCTACTAAAAATACGTCAATTTACGTCAGGCGCTGACTAATTTGACAGGACTAAACTAATATTTTATCTTCTGTCCTTTTCTTAATGAAAGAAAAAGATGCACTGAACTAAAATTTTGTTTCGTTTGTGAACAAGGGAATCGGCGCCAGTGTAAGGTAGAAAGTTATATTATTTGTTGTTATGTGCGAGTATGTAAGGTAAGATAGAAGTTATTTTTAAGTTGATAACTACACTGTCACATTAGGGTAAGCCCTGTAATTAAAGTTGTAAGGATGATAAATCCTACTAATATTATAAACGTTAACGTTTGGATGGATGTTTGTTACTCTTTCACGCAAAAACTACTGAACGGATTTGGATGAAATTTGGCACACAGATGGTTTATAACCAGTATTAACATATAGGACACTTTTTATCCCGATATTCCCACGGGATCAAACATAAGCGGGTGAAACCGTGGGGCGTGGCTAGTAAATATATAAATATACCAAGACCCCTCCATGCCTCGGAAAGCACGCTAAACACAATACGGATGACAGCCGGGAGCTTAGGTATTTGTTGTTACTTGCTTACTTATTATCTTAAAACTGTCAAACGTCAATTTTATTCCTCGAATAAAAGATATCTGGCGATGGAACAATCAGCCCTTAATTTACAAAAAATAAATTAGCTAGATATGTATGATGGATCCATATCTAATAAAAACGAAAACAAAGTCGATAGGTTGAACTGTGACTGAGTGGGTCATCGTGGGAATGGCCGCACGGGGAGGTGGGACCCGCTGAGGAACAGCGGGTCAAGGCCTGTCGGGGGAGCGGTGACTGCTTATGCGAATCCCGCACCCCCAGCTATAGGCAGAGGTGGAACACCGCGGTGGATTTAGCCGGTAAGAGTCCTCTGTCATATGCTCCTCTGTCACACCCACGATGAAGGAAGTCCATGAGTATTTTAACCGCGCAACAAAAAACAAAAAAATCTTGAACTGTGACCAACAACAAGCCAAACTGGGGGCCTGGAAAGGCCACAGTAAGCAATACCTCTAAAAGCTATTCATTTCCTGAATTCCCAGCAGATCATTATCAATTCCTCTAATTTTCGTTAAATGGCTACACATAATAGTTTAATCACCTACAATTCATTTCATATCAATCATATTCTGTCAAACAGGTAAATTGCGTGATATGAATTGCACACAGATCGTATTATAAATTGTCAGTTTGTGACCATTTATTGTTGTTGTTGGTTGTTTAGGCCCCCAGGTCGCAGTAAATAAGCTAGGGCACTCGAAGCAAATGGTAATAGGTTAGAACTGTCAACTTGTGTGGGCGTTGTGGACTACCTGGTACTTGTGGACAGGCCTACTCTGTCTTCCCATACCTGCTAACACATCACCATCATCGTGATCTCAGCCGAAAGACGTCCACTTTGACCGGTTCCGTGCTTCTCGCATCCAACGGCTTCCCGAGGCTTTAACAAGGTCGCCGGTCCACCTTGTGGGAGGCCTTCCAACGCTACGTCTTCCGGTACGCGGTCGCCACTCCAGAACCTTTCGGCCCCATCGGCCATCTGTTCTGCGAGCAACGTGCCCTGCCCACTGCCACTAAAGTTTGGCAATTCTTCGTGCTATGTCGGTTACCTTGGTTCTCCTGCGGATCTCTTCATTTCTGATTCGATCACGCAGGGAAACTCCAAGCAAGCCCTCTCCATACCTGTTAACACTGTAATTTGAAAACATTGTAGAACCCAAAATGAACAGGCCCTGCCTTCTTATTGTTTTTATTTTTATATACTGTAGGACCGGCAAACACTTGTTTTTTCCTTTTACCCGTGACCCCACGAGTAAGGATTGGGGGTCGCGATCCACAGGCTGCAAAACACTGCTTTAGACATATTATACGTTTTCAAAAAACACGTGTAAACGATGAGTATTTTTTTTTGTTGTAATCTCAACTTAGCCGAATTCGTTATCAGACAAAGCTTACTTTAAAAATACTTATTTTTAGATAAAGTATCTATCTACGAACCTGCAGATAAAACTTACATGGACTTTAAATCTAAATATAGATAGTGAATACCACAATCAGTGCTAAATTCAGTGCCATATCCGTCCTGGTGAAAATTGGACGCATTGTAGAATATTATATTTGTATTTTTTCCTGTTAAAAAAAATCGCAACATGAGTGGCGTACATGTAAGTACCTATAGTCAAATTTTATTTATGTTTCAAATTGAAGTTATTTCAAGTTAAACGAATATCAACTTTATTATACTAGCTACTAAGTTGATTTCAGTGTGACTAGCACTATTGAAAAAAATATAAAAGTTGTAGCTTATACTGAACTGTTGTGTAGGAATTAAAGTTATTTTTCCATAAACTCATATTTGTTTAGATTTTTGGCGAATATGACGCGATTCAAATTTACATTATATTATTTATTTTTCATACAAACAAAATCCCTCCTTTTCACCCCATTGTTACCAAAAAATCGGTTCTCAGCGGACGCCTACGTCAGCTAGGCATTTATGCGGCGGGATGGTCCGAAAGGGTTACCGCTGCCCTGGAACAGAAAGGGCTAAGGAAGGAACACGGGTGGGTTTAAGTCAGTAAGAGTCTGACACTCCCTTCCGCTCCACCCAGAGCGGGAGGGGTCATTTGATGATTTCCCATCCAGAAAAAAAAAAGCTAGGCATTTAACGTGTTTAGATATCTATCGATACTCATCACGTCTGCAGATTTTCGTTAGCTAATTTAATTTGACCCCGTAAGAAGACGCTAAGCTGCGCTCCATAACTCAAGTAGCAGATGTTAGACAAAAAACAGCCAGGCTGAAGTGGGAGTGTGCCGGACACGTCTCGCGAATGCACCCCGAGAGATGGGCAAAGATCGTCACTCACTGGACACCTGAAGTAGGACATCACCGTCGAGGTGGACCACGGCGAAGGTGGTGTGACGATCTGATGACGTTCGCAGGTCCAACATGGCCAGAGATCGCACAAGACAAGGAGGTTTGGAAGCACAAAACAGCCAACAAAAAAAAAATTAGGTATATGTTATTAATAAGATGTATACTCAGCGGTTGCGTTTGTGGTTTTCTTTCAAACCTCCCACCTTCACCGTGGTCCACCTCAAAATCAAAATCAAAAGTCATTTATTCAAATTAGGCTGAGAATCAGCACTTTTCGAACGGCAAAATTACAAAGTGCAGTCCCCCAAAAACGCCCGCCCTTCACCACTTCCTAGTGCTATCGCTGGGAAGAAGTGGCGCAACAAACTCCCCAGCAGCACAGCTGTCTGTTCAGTTAGAAAATACTTGATTGTATTCAATACTAGGTACTCGACAGCGATGTCCTCCTTCAGGCGTCCAGTGAATGACGATTTTTGGCCATCTCTCCGGGTGCATTCGTGAGATATGTCTAGTCCACTCCTTCTTCAGCCTGGCTATTTTTGTGTCAATCTTTTTATTAGTTTTTTCTAGACCAACTAGACAGTTTGAAGGAAAAAAAAAACTTTTTCAGTTCGATGACGGCGGTAGTGGAGTCCAATTTGCCGATTCTGACAACGGTGGGGGAGTCAACATCGCCGATAACGGTGGAGGAGTCAATGTTGCCGATAACGGCGGGGGAGTCAACTTCGCCGATAACGGCGGGGGAGTCAACTTCGCCGATAACGGCGGGGGAGTCAACTTCGCCGATAACGGCGGGGGAGTCAACTTCGCCGATAACGGCGGGGGAGTCAACTTCGCCGATAACGGCGGTAGTGTTCAGGTTTCTGATGGAGACGGTGGAGTCAATGTTGTAGAGTGAAGGTAAGTTGAATAATTACTAGAGACTGTAATTTAAGTGGACAAGTGGGGGCCCAGTGGAAACGGTCGCGACTTCGAGTTGTAGGTCGTAGGTTCGAACCCTGACAGGCGCTTCACTTTTTGTAAATTATTTCATCACCACTGCTCTCAAAACGGTGAAGGAAAACATCGTGAGGAAGCTGGCATGTCCTAGAACCAAAAATTCGAAGACATGTGACAATGTACCAACCCGCGCAGTGGATCACGGCCCACTCCCTCTCACAGACATGAGGCCTGTGTCCCAGCAGTGGGAACATTTTGGGCTGATTATGCATTATTTGTAACTTAAAATGGTCGATGTATGCATGCATGATGAATGGCCATAAATACGCTAAATTAATTGATTCAAATACCTACATAACAAATCTTTCATGAACTATGTAATTGAGTACTTTTATAAATATTATATAATAGTCTATCAATAGTATCATCATGCTAGGCAGATGATATTTCAAGGTATCCAAAACATATCAAATAAAAGTACTGACAGGGCCTTACTCGCCAGTGGCGCCAACTTGTGAGCACAAAAATGACAGCCCTCATTGGTTTCCTATGGAGAAGAACCGGCAAGAAACTCCACGGTTGCTCTTTTACAAATGCCAAAAGTGCTAAGCCTAATGCGAGGTTGACTATACGTACAACTGAACATTGGTGAATGGTGATTCCACATTGTCATTCCACACTTGACTTACACCCGTATTCCCAAACGACACTTAACTTTTGGACGTTACTGCTTGTGCACTGAATCCAAACCGACGGGACGTTCCGTAATCTATACTAAAAATCTGTACTAATAAAGCTGAAGAGTATTTTTGTTTGTTTGAACGCGTTAATCTGGAACTACCAGTCAGTTTAAAAAATACTATTTGCATATGTTAGCCCAATTCTTGGGGAAGGCTATAGGCTACATAACATCACGTCAACCAAAGTAATAAGCCAACAGCAACCTTATTAGAACGGTAATAAAGATCACTGTGATTTTGACAGACTTGCCAATGTCATTGGCAGATTGCTGCTGATAAGTCTGTTAAACTCACAATGATCTCTATTACCGTTATAATAAAGTTGCTATTGCCTTGCTGCTGTCAGAGGTACCTAAAATAACTGCGAAAGGATACGATAATTTCAATTGGGCGGCCATTTTGAATGCGTAGATAATGTTTGTTAATCACCTGTTTACCTTTGTTGCAGGTATTGGAAACGAAAAATCAATTTCGACGATTAATATATTTTTAAACTAGCTGACCCGGCAAACGTTGTTTTGCCATATAAAATATATATAAATTATTTCTAGCTGCCCGGCGCTACTTCGTTCGCGTGGTGTCCTACCCCCTACCCTACTCCTACCCTACTCCTACCCTAGGGTGGACATCCCTTATCACTTACGGGTTTGAAAAAAAAAAAAAATAGATGTTGGCCGATTCTCAGACTTACTGAATATGCATAAAAAGTTTCATAAGAATCGGTCAAGCCGTTTCGGAGGAGTATGGCAACGAAAACTGTGACGCGAGAATTTTATATATTAGAAGATTAGTCATTTTTATTATTTACTTACATAAACTGTTTGGTAGGGACTGAAGATTAATTCATTCGCTCATGTTGTTAATCTGCTACGAACTGCAGAACATTTGAATAAATTTTTATTTAAAAAGAATTTTAGTTTCTATTTAAACCTTCAATGTGTGTGTGTGTTGGTTTTAACCTACTAGCAGCGCCTCGTGGTTTCACCCGCATAAGTTTTGATCCCGTGGGAATATCGGGATAAATTTATCTTGTATGTTCATCCTGGATAAAAACCATATGTGTTCTAAATTTCATCCAAATCCGTTCAGTACTTCTTGCGTGAAAGAGTAACAAACATCCATCCATCCATACAAACTTTCACGTTTATAATATTAGTACCTAGGTTAATAGGAATAGGATTTATGTATTTTGTGTACACTATTTTATTTTGACGGCATGGTTGGCGCAGTGTTTAAGCGATTGACTGCTGCGCTGCGTGTCGCGGGTTCGATTCCCGCACGGAACAAATATTTGTATGACCTACATGTATTTGTTCCGAGTCTGGGTGTTTTTCTATCTATAATATGTATGTATTTACAAAAAAAAAATTGTATATAAGTAGTTTATCAGCCATCTTGTTACCATAACACAAGCATTAGGTTGCTTAGCTTGGGACAAATGGTGCTGTGTGAAATGTCCAGGGATATTATTATATTATTATTATTATTTTGGGTGTATTTTTTTTTCTCAGCTCTTAGGCTGGTTTCGGGCCAAAGCCAAGTAAATGCAGCGTGTTATTATTATTATTATTATTTACTATACAATCTTTTTTTATCATTGTTCCTCTCAACCAAAGCACCTGCCATCTAATCACTTCACCACCCTTGGTTGACTGGTAGAGAATGCCTATTAAGTCCGTCTTTTTATCATTTTTGTGAGCGAAAAGTTTACATAAATAAATAAACAATGTCCTCATTCCCCTGTCCTTATCCCAATTTATTTATACTTACATACATACTTCTCTATTAGTCGTCATCTCGACAGTCACCCCCTTTCTAACCATATCATCATTCACACAGTCCATCCATCGTTTCTTTGGTCTTCCCCTACTCTTATAGCGATCGACATTCATACTCAAAACATTCCTCATTCCTCCGTATCACATGCCCATACCATTTAACCCTTCAATGTCTAAAGTAGGTAATAATATCTGGTCTTACGTATTTGAGTCTAGCCATATTCTGCCAGGGTCAGGGTTGTTCGAAAGAGTTACCGTCGCCCCTGGCACAGGCAACTGAAGGAACACGGGTGGGTTTTAGTCAGTAAAAGTCTGACACTCCCGCTTCACCCAGAGCGGGAGAAGTCATTTGATGATTTGCAACCCAAAAAAAAAAAGAAATGAAGTCTAGCCATATTAGTACAGTTATGTGAAAACGTAAGATGGTGACGTGAGACGGTTTGGCAGAGGTGTACACACATACATTTCGCCAGGAATGTTTAAGTCCCATGTTGCCCGTGTGGCACTCACTGTGTCGAAATCACTGCGCTGCGACGACGCAACGCACGGGCAACGCTCATGTGGCCTCACTCTAACCCACTCTACTCTTCTATTATTTGTATGACCTACAATTAGTTGTTCCGGGTCTGGCTGTTTGTGTATGTGAGTTTATATGTCTGTAAACGCACCCACGACACAGGAGAAATGCCTAGTGTGGGGCAACGTTTTTTTAAAAACAAAAACAAAACAAAACTCTTAGGGCGATGCCTCATTAGTGCGTTGCGTTGTCGCAACGGATCAACACACGTCGTACGTGGTCGCACCACCTGTGTGGCGACCACGTACGATATCGCAACGCAAGAGGACAACACACGCACCTCAGTCAGTCTCACAATGGATCGGAACAAATGTGTTCTGTTGTTGCTTTTATTGGGCTACCGCCGAAAGAAACGTAGAAACAATAAAATATGTCTGGTGATGATGACGAACTGTCCGTCGTCGCATCGGAGCTTCGACAGCTAAACGCATCACCCTCCCCCCCGCTTCGTCTCTCGTCCGTCGATCCTTTCAAAAGTCGCTTCCGACGACGTAGCGCTATAATGTGGCATGTCATTTAAAATATTTGGAAAACGACGCAACGCACCGGCATGGCATCGCAACGCCCGTGTGGCCTCACTCTTACTCAAAACGACGTTTGTGAATGCGGAGGTAAGTTTCTACTGCAAATGTTGTGAAAACAATACGACTGATTGTCTCGCTAAGACTTTATGCAGCTTGAAAATGCATGTAGTATTCATAGAACCTTTGCCGGTTGAACTGTTATTTGGGTCTCTGGCGGGATGACCTGGGGGTCTACTCCGAAGTAGTATCGGCCGAATGTTTGGTCGTTTTCTGCTACGAAGTTACTATTTGGTTCGGTCGGTTCCGATCGTACACTCCTACACTCTTTCGGATATTGACTATGGTCCCGACCCAACTGAGCCGATCCGAACTTTTTTCGCATTTTTCAATAATATTCGGTTCGGCCATGTGTCGGTCCGATCCGAACATTCGCACTTTGCACTTCGGAGTAGACCCCCTGAGCTCCCAAGAACTTAGTATACAAGGCTAAATTAGAATAGGAAGTGAAACTCCACTAACGTGAAAAAAAAGTGTTACATGTGATAGAAATTAAACTTAAAAAAAATATGATTAAAAATATACAGGGTTATTGGGAAAACACCAATCACCTCTTAATAGGGGCCAAACCTGAAATCGCAAAAAAAAATCAGCTGTTCACATTTAATGACAACAACAAATTTAATGACAAAACATTTATGTTCGGTTAACTCGTCAAAATGTAGGGAACAGCTGATTTTTTTTTCGCTTTTTCAGGTTTGGTCCCATAGTAAAAGTTGTTCATAATGATGAGTACAATGACCCCTAGGGTTATAGGATATAAAAAAACACGTGTATTCCTGAGAGATTGTTAATGTTTTTACCAATAAACCTGTATAAAAATCTCAGCTGCCACCTGGAAACTATTGTCAGCTAACTTCACCTAAGTTTTCACGGTGAGATTTTTATAGAGACTAACTGAAGACTGTCGGCTCGCAAAATCGTGCTAACAGCTCACAATTGAGACTCCTAATTTTCATATATGTACAGGGTCAAATTAAATTAGCTAGCGAAACTCTGCAGATGTGATGGATAACGATATCTAAAGGCAGTAAAATAAAAAATATGTTTTTATTTTAGGGGCCAACGACCGCTAATAGTGTTGTTACTTGAAGTATGAGTTGAGAAAATATGTTTTATCGTGTTAAGATATCGGTACCAATCACGTCTGCGGAGTTTCGCTAGCTAATTTAATTTGACACAGTATTTTCCATGGTAGTAGGTATGTTCCGTTCGGTTCCCGAAAGTGGAAGTACTAAGAATTCACTGTGGTTGTTTCTAAGTTTCGTGGTTCGTTTTTGTTTTGCGCTTCAAGAATTGGTTTTAAGGAACTGTCAGTTTATAGTCTCACAGTCCTGTGAAGTGGTCAGACGTTCAGGAACACAGGTAAGACTCAAACATACGCATTTATTTCAATTAAACCACTTACAGGCACTTTTTAATTATAAAAATTAAATAGCCGGTCAGTTTGTCAGAAAGTTGAAGCTACAATCACAATCTGAATTATTTTGAAGTTTATTGCTAAGACATTGCTTCATACGTTCGAAAAATGTGTCTGCTCAAAAACGTAAATAACGCAATGAATGTTGTTGAACTGTCAAAATATGACATTCCCACAGCAGTAGGAATGTCATATTTTGCGTATGTGGGATTGCATAACATACTAACAAGTGTGTTGCAAAATTACCCCTCAGAGGACTGGGTCATTCTTTGGACAAAGAATAAGCATTGCCATTCAACGTGGCTATTCTGCCAGTCAACGCGGTACTGTTGCCAGTCTTCTGGGCACGTTTCCGGATGACAGCGATGCGGACGAGTACCTCGACGCTTCCTTCTGTTTGTGTATTTATTTACGAGTAGGTATATAGTTAGATATTAATGTCTTTTGATTTAGTACCTAGTGTAAATAGCTAGTTATCTATCAAAGTACTTACGTTATCTATCAAATATCAATAGCTAAGTGAAGATAGCACTGATAACACAATCAGTAGGTACCTACTTGGTCAGTGCGATAAGTGTCATTGTGTTAAAAACGTCGCATTGGGGAAAACAGTTTGATTTAAGTTGGTGATATAAAGTAATTTAAAATGGGCGACGAGAGAGTTACGTTCGTCGATGGAGGACACGTACGTTTTATTTAATTTATTAATAATATCCCTGGACATTTCACACAGCACCATTTGTCCCAAGCTAAGCAACCTAATGCTTGTGTTATGGTAACAAGATGGCTGATAAACTACTTATATACAATTTTTTTTAATGAAAATACATACATATTATAGATAGAAAAACACCCAGACTCGGAACAAATACATGTCGGTCATACAAATATTTGTTCCGTGCGGGAATCGAACCTGCGACACGCAGCGCAGCAGTCAATCGCTTAACCACTGCGCCAACCGTGCCGTCATCATAATAATCTGCTGGACATAGCCGACATAAGCCTGTCCTATTGTACGCCATTCAACTCACTTTTCGGCAACTCTCATCCAGCTGCTACCAGCCATCCTGCGAAGATCGTCGCTCCACCTAGCCTGAGGGCGTCCCACCTTACGTTTACCGATTCGCGGTCTCCACTCAAGAACCCGTCTACCCCAACGGTCATCGGTTCTACGGTTAATATGGCCGGCCCATTGCCACTTCAGCTTGCTTATTCTGTGAGCTATGCCGACAACTTTGATTCTCTGCCGGATCACCTCGTTGCGGATTCGATTTTAATTTATTAGTTACTAGCTGCGCCCCGTAGTTTCACCCGCATAAGTTTCGATCCCCGTGGGAATATCGGGTTAAAAGAATCCTCTGTGTTAATCCTGGTTATAAAGTATCTGTGTGCAAAATTTCATTCAAATCAGTTCAGTAGTTTTTGCGTGAAAGAGTAACAAACATCCATCCATCCATACAAACTTTCGCGTTTATAATATTAGTAGGATTACTAAAAAAGAAGGGCTATGACTTGTGGCTAAGTTATAACAGCCGCACGGGTCGATCGATCAGGTTAAGCTACACTTGCCGGGGTCGGTCCGTGGATGGGTGACCATCTTTACATACCAAGACCCCTCCGTGCCTCGGAAAGCCCCGGCTGTCATTCGTAGATCTTTGGCAGTCGTTACGGGTCGTCAGAAGCCCGAAAGTCTGACCACCAGTTTGGCCAAGGGGTATCGTGTAACCCAGTTACTGGGTTGTGGAGGTCAGATACGCAGTCGCTCCATGTGAAATACTGGTATTCAGCTGCATCAGGTTAGACTGGAAGCCGAACCCGACATAGTTGGGAAAAGGCTAGGCAGATGATTAAATAGTCATTATTAACAAATGATCATCACAATCTTCCCATTTATTTGTGGTCGGCACATTGTTTACATCTTCCATTCTTCTCTGTTCGTCGTCATCTCAGTAGTTTATAATTTATAATAATATAATAAAAACTTTATAATAATAATAATAATAATAAGCCTGATATAGTGGTGGTGGATCGATCAGAGCGGCGCACAATGATTGTTGACATAACCGTCCCGCATGATGAGAACCTCGTGAAGGCTGAGAAAGATAAACAAATCAAGTATCTTGACTTGGTTCGCGAGGTTGTCGACATGTGGGATGTGGACTCAGCGATCATTGTGCCGATAGTCGTGACAGCCAATGGCTTAATAGCCAAGAGCCTCGACCAATACCTGAGGAGGCTCTCGTTGGGCAGCTGGATCAAGGGCTTGATTCAGAAAGCGGTACTTCTGGACACGGCTCGCATTGTCAGGAGGTTCCTCTCTCTGGAGCCCAGCTGGTGTAGCTTGGACCCTGTTCCCGATACCGGTGGGCTACTATTTTTTATATTATTAAATGTTTTTATAATTTTTATATTTAAAAATAAAATTTATATGTTTACGTTTAAATAAAGGAAATAATAATAAAAGGACACAAAAGATTTTTTTTTTTTTATTGCTCAAAAGATTTAACATTGGCCCCAAACTAGGCAAGCCTGTATCTTGGGCACCATAATGGAGGGTTTACCAATTAAACATTTATTTTAAAAGCATGTTCGAATCAATAAAAGGAAAATATTTTTGCTTCAAATTAAATATAATATTTTACTTTTACACATCTAATATATAAAATTCTCGTGTCACAGTTTTCGTTGCCATACTCCTCCGAAACGGCTTGACCGATTTTGATGAAATTTTTTGTGCTTATCCGGTATCTATGAGAATCGACTAACATCTATTTTTCATCCCCCTAAATTTTTTTTTTATTTTTTAGACAAAATTTTTAATTTCTATTTTTTTATGATGCAACATACAAAAATACATACAATCCTCAATTTTCACCCTTCTACGATCAACCCTTATTTTTAGTAATTTAATAATTTTTCCTCTCCGGTCGAAAACTGATCAATCGTCATTTAATTAGAGGGTAGGAGTAGGGTAGGAGTAGGGTAGGAGTAGGGTAGGAGTAGGGTAGGAGTAGGGTAGGAGTAGGGTAGGAGTAGGGTAGGAGTAGGGTAGGAGTAGGGTAGGAGTAGGGTAGGAGTAGGGTAGGAGTAGGGTAGGAGTAGGGTAGGAGTAGGGTAGGAGTAGGGTAGGAGTAGGGTAGGAGTAGGGTAGGAGTAGGGTAGTAGTAGGGTAGGAGTAGGGTAGGAGTAGGGTAGTAGTAGGGTAGGAGTAGGGTAGGAGTAGGGTAGGAGTAGGGTAGGAGTAGTGTAGGAGTTGGGTAGGGTAGGGGGTAGGACACCACGCGAACGAAGTAGCGCCGGGCAGCTAGAAATAATTTTTATGGCAAAACAACGTTTGCCGGGTCAGCTAGTATACATATATATGTATTTCTTCACAAATGTTGATGTGGATAGAAAGTGCATAATCTAAAAAATACGATTAAAAATATCATTAACAGGTTATCTTAAGATCGCTCTTAGCGATAAGACCGCCCAATGTGTCACCCTTTGTAAAATTTCTATATTTATGTCTGTAATTTATATGGTGTACATAGTAACATTACATTAAATTACATTTTTTTCACTATTCTAACATTTGTACATACGACATGGCCCTGATTCCCTTGTTCACAAACTAAACTAAATTTAACTTCAGTGCATCTTTTTCTTTCTATTTCATTAAGAAAAGGACAGAAGATAACTATTAGTTTAGTCCTGTCAAATTAAGATACTCCATAGACAATTTATAGGTATTTTTTTTTATAAACGCCGAAAAATTTCGACGCTGTGGGGTCTAAACTCATGTGCTGAATCCATGGATACAGTTTGCGCGTCGATGTCCCTGTCACCCTGTTTATGGATTGCCATCAGTCACCCTGTTTATAAATTAATAATTTTATTGAATCCAAATAAATCTTTAAATATTTTCCATTTCAGGTGGACGGGGGAGGAGTTCACGTCGCAGACGGTGTGGACTACGGCGGGGGAGTCCATGTTGTCGACGGGGGCTACGGCGGCGGGGGCGTTCACGTCGTTGACGGGGACTGCGGTGGGGGCGTTCACGTCGTTGACGGAAGTTATGGCGGGGGGGACTACGGGGGCGGAGTTCATGTAGTAGACGGCCCTGACTTCGGTGGGGGCGTGAACGTTGTAGATGGCGCTGACTACGGCGGGGGAGTACACGTTGTCGATGGCAATGACTACGGCGGCGGAGTACATGTGGTTGACGGGGACAATGGGGGCGGAGTTCATGTTGTTGATGGTGCTGACTACGGTGGGGGCGTGAACGTTGTAGATGGCGCTGATTACGGTGGGGGAGTGCACGTCGTAGATGGGGACTACGGCGGGGGAGTACACGTCGTCGGTGGCACTGACTATGGCGGTGGCGTCCATATTGTTGATTGAGCTAAGGTAAGTCTGTCCTGTACAAGGTGTAACAAAATATACGCTATTCCTGAAAGTAGTTTGTTCATTATTGACTACTGAATAGATTTCAGTAACTTTTAAAATACGTATTTAAACGAACGGTAAGTACCCTAAAAAGGCAGGCTGAAGTAGGAGTGGACCGGACACGTCGCACGAATGTATCCGGAGGCATCTCTCCGGATACATTCGTGTGTGTGATTCGAGTGAGTGGCGATCTTTGCCCATCGGCAAAGATCACCACTGGACGCCTGAGGTGAAACTGCGAAGGTGGTGTGACGGTCTAACGAGGTCTGCAGGGCCAACAAGGCGAGAGATCGCTCAAGACAGGGAGGTTTGGAAGGTAAAAGGGAAGGCCTTTGCCCAGCTGTGGGACAGTACAGGCTAATAAAAAAAAAAACGGGTAGCACTCCGGGAGTGCCGGCAGAAGTGAAAACTTGAATATTAACGTTGTGCATTTTTGATATTTTGGAATGCGGTCTACTCTCCCTCCGTCTTACGAATTTTCGATCAGGTCACGTGTCCTGACGCGAGCTCCGTCTTACGAATTTTCGATCAGGTCACATGTCCTGACGCGAGTTTAAATTTTTTTACCCATCACAACAAAAATGCACAACGCCGCTAAAAAAGTTTTCACTTCAAAAATATATATTTTGCCACACTGACCGCCGATTGGGCCAAAGAAAATTCAATCTAATTTCTAGGCAATAATACTCAATTTTAAATGCTAAGGTCAACACGATTTTCTTATATTATATAATAATAGTTAGGTTTTACACCCCCTCAGGGTGCCAGTACCCAACCAATCAATCAATCTCAACTACTACTAATACTACTACTATCAATCACAATCTGAATCATTTTGAATATTGCTAGTCCATTGCTTCATATGTTCGAAAAATATGTCTGCTCAACAATGTAAATAACGCAATGAATATTGTTGAAGCGTTAAAATGGAAGCCATTTCTACTGATGATGTGTTACGCAATTTCCCCGCAGTTCTGTGCTATCTAGGCCCACAGTTTGTCAGACATGCGGCAGACATGACCAGACCAGACCCATTTAAGTTGGGCAGCCTTTTGGAACACATCATCATCATAGCAATCTAAATGGATTCGACCCAGAAATCTGCCGCTTGTTTGGCGCCATCACCGGCGTCCATCAGTTCCTGTAGCCTTTTTTTTTTAAATTATCGTGGAGAAATGCTCATGCATTCTGCACAACCACGGGGAGATAGTGCAGTTATGTGGGACTCTAACCCACTAAAACTCCACGGTGTCCTCCTCTGCCGCTTACGCGCTTACGGCGGGAACACGGGCACGCGTTAGCACTCATCCGTGAACCCGCCGCGGCTGTCCGTCACCGGACCCTCCTCTGGGGAGAACTTCCCATCACCGGCCCGCCAGAACACATAGCACGCCGTGACCTCCCCAGGGAGGGGATGGGCGCCAGACGACCCCGTGTCTGGGCACCCTTGGTCCTCCTGCGACGGGTCAGGTCATGTAACCTGCAGCTAACAGGACACGATATTAAGTGTCACATCGTTTGTGGAACAACATCACATTTACACTTCAAAGCGGAGTCGAGTTTCATCATCAGCTTATAGCAGCAGTCCACAGGCCTCTCCTATTGCACGCCATTCAACTCGATTTTCGGCAACTCTCATCCAGTTGCTACCTGACCACACATAATCTGCCGAGCCTTTTCCCAACTCTGTTGGGGTCGGCTTCCAGTCTAAGCGGATGCTGCTGAATTCCGGACCAATATTTTACATGGAACGACTGCCTATCTGACCTCCACAATCCAGTTACTGGGTAATACGATACCCCTTGGTAAGACTGGTTGTCAAACTTTCGGGCTACTGACGACCCGTAACCACTGTCAAAGATCCACGAATGACAGAATGCTACCTGACCACATCATGCTGGCTAATAATAAGAGCCTATTATTGCGCCACTGCAGGACAAAGGCCTCTTCTCTTACAGCTAGACGGCACAAGAACTGATCAGCATGCTTTCTGTTTCTGTTAGGCTGCATCATCCCGACACGGGGTCAAAGACCCCATGACTTCCAGCTCTTTCGATCCAGGGCTAAAGTAGACCACTGGTCGTTTGTTTTGTCCAGCTCGTCCCGCCATCTTTTAGGCTTCTGCCTCGAATCTTGCGGGCAGCGGGTCGGCGGTGGCGGCGGCGCGGGAGCGGGGCGGGCAACGCAGACCCGTTCTCGAAACCAGCCGGCAGATCGCGCGGCACTATAGCGGAGTAGTGTTGTGTTCGTGGCTGTCGTAAATACCTATATTTGTTTTTATTCGCGAACGGAATGTCTGAAAAACGGCGACATCTTTTTGATTCAAATTTATTCCTAATGCTCGATTTACTGTGGGCAAAAGACTGCAAGACGCGCGGGCGGTTACCGCTTGACTGGAGTGCACCGCGCTGCCCGCCAGATTCGAGGCAGAGGCCTTACGGGGCCTGCCGCGACGCCTTCTAGCTGTGTCAGGGCTCCAAGTGATGTTATTTTGGCCCACAACTTATTGGATATATGGCATTCAGCTTACCGGCTTTTTGAGCAACGTCAGTGATCTGTGTTTTGGAGCGCAGTGTGGTGTTGCGAATATGGTCTGTCAATTTGACGCCTAGAATACTGCGCTCCATTGCACGTTGGCAAACCTAGAGTTTGGACTTTTGAAAGTTTGTCAGAGACCAAGTCTGGGATCCCTGTGTCAGAATGGGAAATATGCACGTGTCTATAATTTTTCGCTTTAGTGTCAAAGGCCTTTCATTTCATAAGCTCTTTTATGCAGTGGCGTGCATTGGTTTTCAGAATAGGTAGGTTCGTCGTATTAATTTGAACGAGTAAAGACAATGTGCGAATAGTACGGGAGCCGAGTAGGCCGTCTAGCGACTGCCTACTGCCGCGCGTGTTTGTATTAAGATTTGTTTTTTGTTAGGTATGATAATTTAGTGAGTTTCCTAATTGTGGGGACACACATTAAAATGTAATTGGCAGGATTATGGTGATTCGAGGTAGGCTCTGCTTATATGCCTTTATGCAATGCACGCCAAGTTACTGCGTTTCATGGCATGCTTTCTACATAATATGTATTTTTAATTTAATTTAATTTTCTTTTGTTACAGAGAACGAAAACAGTTATCATGCAGATCAACGTCGTGTTGTTGAATGGGAATCTAATCTTAAAATAATTAATTATAAATAAATTTTTGTTAATTTTTCAAAACTACCTTTTTTTTTATCTGACGACTGCCTCGCCGGTCACAAGCGCTACTGCTGTGCCGTCCTGGATTCGATTCCCGGGTAAAGTGTTATTATGGTTGTCCAACTGGAATTTCTTTGTCGCAGCCCGGAGTCTGGTCCGTGCCCGGTTGACGGTAATAGGCTGGCCCCGTTACATGGGACTTAAAAAACTGGCGAAATTTGGGTGTATCAAAATCAAAATATTTCATTTCTCACTAGCTGACCCGGCGAACTTTGTTTCGCCTTAGAGACAATAAATTAGCAGATTTTGGATTTTATTAAGTTCAATTTGTGGGACGGCACAGTTGGCGCAGTGGTTAAGCGATTGACTGCTGCGCTGCGTGTCGCGGGTTCGATTCCCGCACGGAACAAATATTTGTATGATCTACATGTATTTGTTCCGAGTCTGGGTGTTTTTCTATCTATAATATGTATGTATTTACAAAAAAAAAAAAAATTGTATACAGGGTGTCAGGAGAACGCTTCCGAAGCCAGAACGTAGATTATATACAACCTTTATGCAAACGGATACCACTAACCTTTCGCCTGAAATTGATTATTTTCGCGCGTCACGTGGACTTGGGGTCGTCAGCCGCACAGCTGTCGGCGAGCGCGCGCGCACTTTGAACTTGAGGTCACGCGCAAGCGTCAGATGATATTTATTTACGAATACATTGCTTGTTAGAGTTGTAAAGAAAAAAAATGTGTTTAATAGCAAATAATGGTTTAATTTAACTGTTCTCACAGCATAGTGTACGAAAAATGCTAAAAAAAATAGGTAAAATTGTTCATTTTTTTTTCTCATTTTTTTATGGTATCGTATCGAGAATCAGTAGCCCTATCACCTGTCTTCGTTTTCGGAAGCGTTTCCCTGCCACCCTGTATAAGTAGTTTATCAGCCATCTTGTTACCATAACACAAGCATTAGGTTGCTTAGCTTGGGACAAATGGTGCTGTGTGAAATGTCCAGGAATTTATTATTATTATTATTTATTATTAATTTTTTATTATTTAAAAATGTTTGTCAGGAAAGTAGGTAGAGCAATTTACATGGTAAAATGAATTTCTTGTTTTTACTACCTTCCTCGCAATTTTTCCATATTTTCTCACCGTTTAAACCTTCCCTGGACTACGACAAACATTTCAAAACCAAAATTAGCTAAATCGGCCCAGCCGCTTTCAAGTTTTAGCCAGAGAAACGAACAACAATTGATTTTTATATATAAAAATAGATAGATATAAACGTACATGGGCACTTATGAAACATCAGAAGCTAGGTGCATGGTTCCAATTGGTCTTTTCCTATGGAGCTGATACTTCTGCGGACACTTCTGCCTAACGCTTCAGGGATTGACGGCACGGTTGGCGCAGTGGTTAAGCGATTGACTGCTGCGCTGCGTGTCGCGGGTTCGATTCCCGCACGGAACAAATATTTGTATGACCTACATGTATTTGTTCCGAGTCTGGGTGTTTTTCTATCTATAATATGTATGTATTTACAAAAAAAATAATAATAATTGTATATAAGTAGTTTATCAGCCATCTTGTTACCATAACACAAGCATTAGGTTGCTTAGCTTGGGACAAATGGTGCTGTGTGAAATGTCCAGGGATATTATTATATTATTATTATTATTGAGGGCGCGATGTTATAAAACCTTTTATTTTTGTCTGGTTTACTCCGGTTAGTGTATATTCAAATTGTATTTATATTCCGCAGTGCGCCATTGACGTTATTTCAAGTTAAAAAAAAATGACAACTTTATTTTAATGCTAATTAGGTTGACTTCAGAAAAAGTTATAAAAAAAATGTTTGAAGTTGTAGCGTAAACTGAACTTTATTGTGTAGGAATCAAAGTTGTTTTTCCATAAACTCATATTTGTTTACATTTTTGGCGAATATGTCGCGAATGCAGGTTAGTTAGAACTACATAATATGTGTCTCATGAAAGATTATGCTTACGTCATTCAACTGCCCGAAACGTTACCGACACAAGATACAGTGGTTGCAGGATTAACTAATAATCAAAGACATTAAATTATTTACTTGACAACTAAAAATAAACCATAGTGCACGATAACCATCCTGACAATATCTAGACATGTCATAGAATAAATAGCTTAGCTAATAGACGATGAGCTCTAATGAAATTTTTTTACGAGTAATAATTTTTGTCACAAACGCCTACCAAAAAAACATTAGCAACATATCTTCATCATGGTATTGATAGTTATTGTTAAATGTTCAGGCGCTTAAAATACTAATCTACGGTGTTTTTTTTACAAAACATTTTTTTTAGGATATAGGGTGGATAGTTATAAAGGCCTTGGAGAGAAACTACACCTACTATTGGTACTACCAATATTTATTCAATAATACATTCGATTTTTCCATAGTACATACATACGCCAGCACGTTAAGCTACCCGAAACTGTCAAATTTTCCATTTGTGCCCCGTGGTCCCTTCCGTAGTCCCTGGAAGGGACCACGGGGAATTTCATTACCCGTGGTCCCTTCGAAAAATACAATGCTGCCGAATTAAAATGGTAGTTTCTGCCGTAGTCCCTGGAAGGGACCACGGGGATTTTCCCAATCAACCTTGAACTTAATACCTTAGCGATGAAGTTAAAAATCTATTAAAGACATTTGACAGATTGTAGTAACTTGATGTGCTGGTAAATGTACGTAAAACTGCTTTCAAATTCACATAAACCTACATGGGCTCTAATGAAACGTCCAAAACTGTGCTTAGATTGAGTCGTTTTTTAAGTATTAACTAAAACGCGTGCGCTCGGTAAAGTATTTATTGCGGAAGGGCATAGACAAAACATGCGTCGCTAGAGGAGGGCCATAGTGTTCTCTCTATGACCTTATTATGGAAGGTGTGTAGGTACACACGGACACACATCCACCTATACATTTCCAGTTTTATCTGACCTCGAATTTATAGGTTTTTCGTACAATCTCAAGTCAATTTTTGTTCGTCGTAAAACTTTGTAAAGGGCAATAAGACCCATTCCCAAATGAGATGACTTCTAACCTGTAAAAAAACCTGCCTTCCAACAGATTGAATAATTGCACTTAATTCTAATCCTATATGTTCTGTACTTAATTCTAATTACTGAAACCCAAATATTTCATTTGCTATGCACCGGTTTATGGAATGTTGGATCTCCGTTGGAAACCAGAGAAAATCAGAGTAGGCTGAGATGCGAGTTATAGGTACTGTTATTATAGCCTAGGGGCCCGGGGCCCCAAAAGGCCGCACGGTCCTAGAGGGGACGCGCATTATCAATCACAAAGCGAACTTTAGTATACACTTACCAATAGCCGAAGAACTCGGAAAGATCCATACAATCGACCTCCTTTCTTGTCTCTGGTGTTACTTCGTCAGCTATTCCGGAATCAACATCTTCTTCAGAACTCGACGCACTATCGCTGTCCGTGTCCGAGCGCGGGTTATTCATCGCATAAACAGTGTCACTTCTTCGAAAATGGCGGTCACACTCGTAGTGATGTGGTGTGGTTTACGGTTTTTGTTGATTTTACGGTTTTTTGTTTTTTTACGGTTTAAGCTACTGTCACACTTTAGCTGCAGTGAAAAACAATATGTCAAATACTAAGTGCCCTTTACGGTTGATCTCCTAAGGATATAGGTACCTACTACAGAGGTTGGTAAAGGTATTACATTAATACCTACTTATCACAACTGGTAATTATGAACAAAATAGAAACAAACTTAAAGTTGAAAAGACCTCCACTCCTGCCCCTCAAAAATCGAAATTCAGGCGTAGCGGTATCTACAACGCCACATGCGAACAACGCGTCATACTGACGTCACGCAAATCCTGCATCTCGCAAGCAGAGTTTACCGCGCAACTAGCATACATAAAACTTCCCGACATAAACCGTTGGGCAGTTGCCCGCCAGACACAACACCTGTCTGGTCGGAGGATCCTCCCTTTTCTATAGAGTATGAGTGAACTTTACACCCTGTTCCTCATACCTCTATACAGGAATAAAATATACATACAAGTACATAAACAGGAGGAAAAAACGGTTTGTGACCTATTTATTTTACAACGAATACAGGGTGTATGAACACAGTCAACTCAGCCTTTCGCAGTCCACTGCGGAACCTAGACCTCTCCAGGCGGAGCTGCAACACCCTGTCCTCTGCTTTCCGCATCCAGTCTGTCCCAGGCACCTTTTTAAGGTCGCTGGTCCGTCTAGCTGGGTGGCGTCACACGCTACGCTTGCCAATACGCGGTCTCTACTCCAAGACTCGTCTGCTCTAGGGCCATGGGTCTATCGACAAACATGGCCAGCCCACTGCCACTTCAGTTGGCTTACTCTGCAAGCTGTGTCGGTAACTCCGGTTCTTTTCCGGATAATTTCATCTCTGAAATTATTCTTTGAAGTAACTCCGAGCATAGCCAGCTCCGTAGCGCGCTGAGCGACCTTAAATTTGTGGACCAGCCTGACTGTCAGTGTCCACGTTTCGGCACCGTATGTCAAAACAGGTAGGACACTCTGGTTGAAGACCTTAGTCTTCAAACATTGCGGGATTGGCGACGAGAAGTCTTGACGAAGTTGTTCAGACGCTGCCCATCCCACCTGGATCCTTCCATAGGGTGATTGATATCGACAAATTATACTCGCATGCCAAATAGGGTTGTTGCCTGGGTAAAAAAATAATGATTATATGTATTTAGTCCGTCAGTTAGATTATCAAAAAACAATGGACGAGTATTTTTTCTTATGTCAATCAAACAAAACATGACAAAGATAAAGCGCGTCAAAATTTGGGATTGGGGGTCGTGACGTCACTTGCTTGCAAAAGTGTCGTAAGCAAGTCTCATTCCTACCGTGTTGACGTGTTCTAATGCCGAAAGGATTCGATCGGATACGACGACAGACGAACGGAGCTGATCGCGCATCACAGCATACTCTCGGCTGCGATCACGTGTCGCGGAAGACGCCCGCGGTCAAGCTGCTGTGAGCGGCTTGGTAATATAGACTTTAAATACTGCGTACACGATTTTATATCGTTTAAAGATTTTAAAATCCGTTCCGATGGTCCGATGCGAGCGGTTTGGTGGAAATCATCCTTAAGAAGATTTTCAATACGATAGCTTGTTGGATGGTATGAATAGCTATGCAGGTATACATATTAGATTTCATTTTAATTGCGTAACATATTGCCGTGACAGCCAACGATGGATAATTAGGACAGCAGCCAATTGAATATGTGTCATCGATTCACAGGTGAAATTCATTTGTATACGACAGACGTACGTCGTGGTTTCGAGTTCACGCAGCTGGGTAGCATAATTAGCATAATATGTTCCAAATACACAGGCCTCCTCCCCTAGGCAACCTTTGCGCCCTCACGCCCCTAGTCGCCGGAGGAGACGCCCTGGGTGTCGGGAATTGATAGCCGATTCCCGGCCACCGTAGTCGCGGGCTTGCGGACGGCGAGCAATGGGCAGCTCGCCGTCCGGTAAGGACCAGGCCCGGGTCGACGGCGCGTTGTGTTCCACGCGCGCCCCAAAGAGATGTCAGCAATAAGTGATGGGTTCCGCTAGGGCCGATGCCTGCCAGGGTCGCGGGCTGCTCGAAAGAGTTGCCGTGGCCCCATATTCGTAGCAGGAAACGGCCGAAAAAAAAAAAAAAAAAAAAAAAAACGACACTACTTCGGAGTAGACCCCCAGGATTAACACATAGGTTACTTTTTATCCCGATATTCTCACGGGATTACACGGGAAACTTATGCGGTTAAACCGCGGGGAGCAGCTAGTTTAATTGTTTATCAACATACAATGTAAAATATATTATGGAAGTGTTTATCGTTGAACAAATAAACGAATCAATTTAACACTATGTAGTACCTAAGGAAAACATCGTCGGAGCAGATAAGGTAGTAAGTTTTAACAATGTTTATAGCACTATTAAGAATGAATCACCAACAGTATTCATATACGTGATCAAATTAAATTAGCTAGCGAAACTTCGCACGACGTTAAAACGTTCAAAATCTAGTCGCAGTCTCATCTCGGCGACAAATAAATGTCAAAAAGCTGTCAAAATGTAGGGAAATTAGAGGAATTTTCGACGGATTGAGACAGAGATCAGACTGTGAACGTTCTTAAAATTACGAGAATATGATGAAAGAAAAATGAAATGAATAAATTATGATTATGAAATTAATTTGATGAATTCAATTTTTATGATCAATGACAGCTGGTAGTGTAGTTACATGAAATAAAAGTTTAAACATAAGTTTTTTTTTGTGTGTAAACTTCGCAGGCGTGAAGGGTAACACGACAAAACAATAAGAAACTTATTTTCTCAACTTAGATAATTATCATATCAGCGGCAGCGGACGTTGACCCAAAAAAAAACATCAAAATCCTTTTATTTCTATTTTATATCCTGTTTAAATATCGATACTTACACGTAACGTCTACGAAGTTTCGCTAGCTAATTTAATTTGACCCTGTATAAATTACATGAAGTGACTTTTTTGATAGGTACGTAGTTAATTCAACCAATTGTTAAAAATTTTAAAGTAATTGTTAAATTTTTGCAAAATGTGTTTTTTTATCAATTTAATGATATACTTAATATCATTGTTAATGATCAAATAATTAACTATTAGCTAAAACAATAACCATAGATAAACTAGCAATTGATCAAAAACACATTTTGCAAAAATTTAACCATTATAAGTTTCTATTTTTAACAATATTGGTTGAGTTAACTACGGATCAAAAACCGGTCCTTAGGTATAATGTGCATGCATGCATAATCTAATGTCGCGACATATTCGCCAAAAATTTAATTAAAGTTATTTTTCCATAAACTCATATTTGCTTATGGAAAAATAACTTTAATTACTACATAATAAAGTTCAGTTCACGCTACAACTTCAATCATTTTGATAACTGTTTCAATAGCGCTAGTCACTCTGAAATCAACTTAATGCTCATTAAAATAAAGCTGATATTTGTTTAACTTGAAATAACGTCAATTTGAAACAAAATTTGAATATACATGCATGTTTGATTATACCGAGTTACCGAGTGATTTTTTTACCGAAGTAGAAGCCAGCATAGAAATCTCTTTTTTTTTCAAAAACCTGAATCTGTAAGTTTTATAAATCATCTGCCTGTCTTTTCCCAACTATGTTGGGGTCGGCTTCCAGTTTAACCGGCTGCAGCTGAATACCATTATTTTACATGGATCGACTGCCTATCTGACCTCCACAACCCAGTTACTGGGTAATACGATACCCCTTGGTAAGACTGGTTGTCAGACTTTCGGGCTTCTGACTACCCGTAACGTCTGTCAAAGATCCACGAATGACAGCCAGGACCAACTGCTTAACATGTTTTCTGAGGCACGGAGGGGTATTGGTAAGTAAAGATGGTCGCCCATCCCTGGAACAACCGCGGCAAGCATAGCTTAACCTGATCCATCGACTTGTGTGGCTGTTATTATTTAGCCACAAGCCCCTCCTCTCACCATAAACATGTGTTTAAGTATCGGTCACTAATTACCAGTCACCCTATAATAGGGTAGTTGCCTGGGTAACCAAAAAATGTAATATATAGTCCGTCAGTTAGATTATCAAAAAATAATGGACACGTATTTTTTCTTTTGTCAATCACACAAATAATGACAAAGATAAAACGCGTCCAAAGGAGATGGCTAAATTGAAGTATGGACGAATTTCCAGCAATGTCTAGACATGGTACCTAGCAATATGTAATGCTGAATAGCTGAATATTAGTATTTCATACAAAAAAAGTTTCAGGCACTTTTTATATCTTTATAATCCTGAAAATGAAATCGTGTAACTCCTACGTCAAAAGGCATAAAAACTGCAAATAAATTACATTGCTATGAACTTTTACCTAGGTGTTACCCAAACAACACTAGATTTTTGTCGAAAACCAAATCCCTATAGTAAATATACTCGAGAGATGGGTTCTGCAACGCGCGCAAGAAAACACTCAGGCGGCAGGATTTTTCTGACTTGATTTACACCTACACGAATGTATAGCTAAACCTTCCGGAAGTGACAACCCCATCAAAATATGTTTGTTTATATGTCTAACATCTGACGTTTCTTTTTTTCATAGAGATGGGATTGAACGTCAAGTGTAATCGAATCAATAAAATAATCGATTGGGTTGAAAGATAAAAATATAAATAGTTTTTGTCGACCTGTATTCAGTTAATATTTTTCGACACAAAATAGGTAGTAACATTAAACGTAGAAGCACATTCTGAAGCTTTCAATTATTTTTATTTGATTTTGATACGAAAAGAGTGGAATTGAATAGAGTCGATTGTCACTTAGAAACAACCCCATTTCCCTGTGAAAACACAATAAGAAGCAACTAAACAGGACACCGAATTGAATTCCATCGATTCCCGCCAATAACTCTGATTGCCACTTCTTAGTTTCAGAAAATAAATCGTTTTGATACCTGTTATCAAAAATCGATATAAGTATAGTTTGATTTGACATTTTAGAAAAGCGACATGACCCGTCCCTAGTTGCAGTACTGTATTATTATTCCCCTTGAACTTGTCATGTCAATCAAAAAAAGCAACTAAGATACTTTTTTTATGTTTAACAGTTCACGAAAGTGCTAGGAAATTATTAAACACTTAATAATTCATGAATGAATATTTAAATATTACGAGTTAATGTGAGGTTACTAGACATGCTTGGGGCAGTCATTTAGCCATGTCCTTTGGGAGTACGGGGTCGTGACGTCACGCCATGCTAAAAAATGTAGCAAGGCGTGACGACACGCGGAACTTTAACGGGCGATATCTTCATAATTTTTTATATAATTGACAAAAGAAAAAATACGGGTTCATTATTTTTTGATAATCTAACTGACGGACTAATTAGAATTGTTTAGGCAACTAGCCTATTGTATACATACACAAGCTTTTGCCTGTGCCTCCTTCCGCGTGAAATTTCTTGTGTCGCATCGCATCGCCTACGCATGCTATTACTTCGTTTTCGCTGTATTTACGGACTTTTTTTCTTCTTGCTCGGCTCCTTAGAGTCCTAGCGTGATGTTAAATAGCCTAGCCTTCCTCACGAATTGGGCTATCTAAAGTTGTCCAAAAATAAAAGGCTCGTTTTGACATTGACAGTTCTAGTAGTTAATAAAGATCAAATTCGCAAAACACGCACCTATTCGTTCGTATGAAACTGACAGGGTGTCAAGAACGCATTCTGAAATGTCTTTTATTTATTGACAACTTTAGAGCAAAAATAATTTTTCAAATTCGTATGGTGTTTCCAGAGATAAGCACATTCAAACAAACAAACCCATCAGCTTTATTATTAGTATGGATTTATAAATTTGCAATGCCCGCTTAGATGCATACCGACTGGTGGCCGTCCTGATATCAAGAGGAAGCGCATTCCAAAGAAGAATGGACTGAATATATGAAAGGAAGAATGAACAAAGTCAGAAGTATGAGAAGGACAGGAAAAGATTCAAAATGGAGCCGGAAGACACGTCAAAATGGAGCCAGGAGCAGTTGTGGTCCAGTGGAGAAGGTCGCGACATACGAGTTGTTGGTTGTAGGTTCGAACCAAGACAGGGTCGTTACTTTGTGTAAATTATTTCATCACCACTGCTCTCAAAACGGTGAAAGAAAACATCGTGAGAAAACCAGCATGTCCTTGAACCAAAAATTCAAAGACATGTGCACTCTACCAATGCACTGAGCTCGCGCACTGCTGGGACTGAGACCTCCTCAGAGATTCCTCTCACAGAGAGGAGGCCTGTGTCCCAGCATTGGGAACGTTAAAGGATAATGATGCTTTAAATGCTATGCCACGTAAAAATTACATCATAATAGTTTGATACGAGTACATAACAAAGCCAAGCCGTCTCTCTTCGCCGCGCCCTCAAAATTCGATATTTATTTCTAGCTGGCAACCATACTTTGACATTTAAACTGAGCGTCTCCCGCCAAGAGCAGCCAGCCGACCCGGCCAGTACTTATTTATAATGACCTCAATCGATTGTTCATAGAGAATGTAAAGCTTCCTGGTTGATTGATCGCTGATTGAGCTTTGATCAATAACTTTCTCGAATTCATGAGTGCCTGGTACTTTTCAACTTGTTTTTCGTTGGTTTTTAGACATTTTTCGTTTTCTTTTTTTAATTAGGAGAATGAAAGAAAGAAAGAAAATACCTACGTTTGTTTGCGGAAAACATGACGCAAAAAAAGAACACAAAAAAATAACAAGTTGGAGCGAAAGCCTGCGCCACATCCACGCAAAACGATCATCGCTCAGCATTATGCTCTAAGATTTTAGAATTTTGGATTTGGTTTATTTTGAACCAGTCTCACCAAAAGGTGTTACCTGTGTTGTGGAGGTCAAATAGCCAATCGCTGCATGTAAAATACTGGTATTCAGCTGCATCCGGTTTAACTAGAAGCCGATCCCAAATATGTAGTTAGGAAAAGGCTAGGCAGTTTGATTATTTGTTTCATCTGTAAATAGGATGTCTTCATGTTGTAAGAATGGACGAGATCAGAGGGGCAATTCTCGTAATTTTAAGAACGTTCACAGTCTGATCTCAGTCTCAATCTGTCAAAAATACCTCTAATCTTCCTACATTTTGTTTCAAGTCGTGAATATGCCAGAGATGTCAGCAGAGGACGGGGCCCCACAGGGCCGAAGCCTGCCGGGGCGGCGGGATTTTCCGAAAGGTTAACCGCTGCCCTGGAACAGAAAGGGCTAAGGACGGAACACGGGTGGGTTTTAGTCAGTAAAAGTCTGACACTCCCTTCCGCTCCACCCAGAGCGGGAGGGGTCATTTGATGATTCCCCATCCACGTTCCCATCCCATCGTGAATATGCCTATGGGGTTTCCTGAAAAAAAAACATTTCAACTCGTCTGTTGACTAAGTTTTGAAACCGGTTTTAAGGTACACAATCTATGCCTACACCTACGGGGTTTACAAGCGTGAATATGTTATGTGACGGAAAATACAATACAATATGAAGTACCTTATGTAAAAATCAATACGATTTCACTTGTTTTTAATAATCAAACATAATTATTGCTGACAGCTATGTGAATAGAACCCAGCAATGCATAAATATGTAAGCGCATGACAGCTTACATATTATGCATTGCTGGGTTCTTTATGCCTGGAGGCTTTTATAGTAAGTTTTTTATTTACACTTTAATTAATTATTTTCTGCCTTGAGTACGTATAGTTTTTATTATATTTTTGGTGATATAAATATGGCAAATAATTTAATTTAATGCTCTGTGTCTTGTAAATAATTACAATCAAGTATTTGTACAAACAGCTGTGCTGCTGAGGAGTTTGTTGCGCCACTTCTTCCCAGTGAAAGCACTAGGAAGTGGTGAAGGGCGGGCGTTTTGGGGGACTGTCTTTTGTAATTATGACGTTCGAAAAGTGCTGATTCTCAGCCTAATTTGAATAAATGACTTTTGATTTTCATTTTATTTTGTACTACAGTTGTACCATTACATTTCCTTCGTTTCCGCTCAAACCCCATACTTTTGACGGTCGTCGCCATAGTAAAGAATGATCAGTAAACTAAGACCTTTTAAATAAGATGGGTCTCAAGTGTGTTAACTAAGTTTAAATTTTTGGGGACGCCCATCGTCCTTTTTTTTTTTTTTCAAAATCCAGTTCAATTAGGCTTGAGCACTTTTTTAAAGGTAATGGTAATAATACAGGGTATTTTGTTTATTAAACAAAAATATTTTGGTAGGTGCAGTCACCAAAGGAGATTAGTAACCAGAGTCGTCGGTTATAGTTGAAGTTTAGTAAGAAACCGATGGATGTTTTCGAATGAAATTTAGTTTGATAAATGAACTGTTAGTTGTCTATTAAATAAATTAAATTTTATCGGAATACATCAATCCGTTTAACTGACGTAATTTTATGTCATGTATATGTATGTATGTACCACAATATCAAATACTACGTTACTAAAGGGCCAAATTGAATAAGCTAGCGAAACTTTACGGACGAAAAAAATCTTCTGTTTCATAGAAAAGTGCAATACCTACCTACGCGGTCAAAATGTATGAAACAGTAATATTTATTTTTAATAACCGACGAAAAATTTCGACTCTATGGGGTCTAAACTCCTGTGCTGAATTCATGGTTACAGTTTGCGCGTCGATGTCCCTGCCACCCTGTATATCAATTTAGTCAACCCTAAAAAAAAATCAGCAAATCGGATATGAGGATTTACCTTCCCTGTAAGACTATAAGCTTAACGGTAAGTAACTGACACAACGCTTCACATAGGTAAATCGAATTTCACGCAAAATTCACGGTCTATTTAATTAAAAAACACCAAAAAAAACCGTAAAACCGTCAATTCTTTTATATCTGTGCACACACTGACCTTACGAAGCACTTCACTATTTTAATTCACCATAAAGTTTATTTTATTCTATGACAACAAAACGTGACATTTAGGAACGCGGGAAATTTTGACAGCTAAATTATAAAAAAGAAAGTTTTGCGATTTAAAAATGAAATAATGCTCTGTTACAAGATGAAAAAAAACACCAAATTACGGATGTAACAAGAAAATATTGATGAAAGCTTTTAAATATACAACTTCGAATGGCTCGTTAATTCCTAAATAGCCGTTTGTTATTATAAATAGTACCTATCTCTGCGTATTATTTTTATTATTTCGTATTACGCGCTAGTTTTGTTAACGTGCAGCCTCAAACTGGCTCATGTTCTTCGTTTTACATTGACCACGCGACTTAGGAAGGCATGGAGCTGTTTTTCAGATAATTTTTTTAGACTGGCGAGTCTAAAAATCCTTCAAAATGATTCAGATTGAGATTGATTGTGTGTTACGCAATTAGGGTGCTGGTCAACATAAGTATGGTCAACGGTAGCTGATTGTACAGACGCCAGCACATCAAGTTACTACAATCTGTCAAATTTCTTTAATAGATTTTCTACTTTATCGCTAAAGCATGAAGGTTCAAGGATGATTAGTATTATCAATTATTATTATTCACGTAGCTTAATGTACAGTCACGAGCACTAATATGTCAACACTTGGCAACTTTCAATTGCGATTTTTTCGTGTAATAACGAATGCAACGTCCAAATACGACACATTACATAAACCTAAGGCTTCGAAAATGCTACGTTCGTAACAACATAAAATTTCATTCAAAAATAAAGGAGTAAATCGCTTTTGAATAAAGCCGAGTGTATAGGTACGCCGTGTGTGTTTTTTTTTATACATACTTTTGGTCGTGACTTTACTAGCGTCTGTACTTCCCAGGATGAGGTCCTTCCTACTTGCTACTTGTTTGGTAAGAAGCTTATAGCATAGCATAATCAGCCTGTTACGTTCCCACTGCTGGGACACAGGCCGCCTCTCTGTGATAAGGATTGGGGCATAATGCACCACGCGAGCCCAGTGCGGGTTGGTAGATGTCACAATGAAGAAAATAGACGATGTTAATGTTATATTTTAAATTGTTTCTTTTTTACATTGTTCTCACATAAAGAAGCAATAAGAATAATGTATCCAGGATTTTGTAATAATATCTTGATTTAAAAGAGTGTCCGTGGAGTTTCTTGCCCGTTCTTCTCCATAGAGATCTACGTTTTTGGAATGGGCGACTAGCTTCAACTTTCTGACTAACTGACCGACTATTTATTTTTGACAATTCAAAAGTGCCTGTAAATGGTTTAATTGAAATAAATGATTTGAGTTTGAGTTTTTACAACTCTTCGAAACCACGTCAATTCCTTAGCTTATCACGACATCTGCTAATAACGTATTCTCTTTATCACAATGAACAAAACCGCGCGAAATGAACGCGAAGTTGGCGCGGTTTAAACTGTCAAAATACTGTCACTTGACAACCGTACGTGGTTTGCACGTGGTAAGATTATGCAGGGAGTAATAATTACCAAATAGAATTGAAAGAAAAAGTATTTATTGCGACTCGTACAGGAAGATCACAAACTAAACTAAACACAGTCAAAAATTAAAAACCAACCAATCAATCCAATTTTTTATTATTAATATTAGCCGTTAATGTCCCACTGCTGGACAAATGCCTCCATACTCTCTTTCCACCTCTCTCTGTCCAGAGCTACCGAGGACCAATCTTTATGAATGGGTTTGTGTTTAAACACCGCCCAAAAAAGTACCTATTTTACTACCGAAAAAATTCTAAACGGTTACCAAAATGGATAAATGGTCACCAAATAATGTTTCCTAAAATATTATGAAATAAATCCATTTTTTCGTATTATTGTATATGGACGCCTTTAAAATACACTTTAGACTAAATATTATATACTGTCACTACTTAGATGTTACCAATTATGTAATACCATGAGTTCTAATTTGGTAATTTTTGCTAGGCTAAAAAAGCTAACGATCGCTAGAATATTTCCCAAATACCAATTAATATACTGGGGTTCCCAAACGTACGTCACTTATTTATTGTTATATGAAATTCACTAAATATACTGGGGTTCCCAAACAAACGTCACTTGTTTAGGCTAGGCGTATGCTGAGAGGCAGGTGACACAGGCCGCGCAGCGCAGAGCAGAGCAGATTTTGTAAAGGCTTATGTTTAACTTACCATCAGATATTTTTCTATACAATCTAGTCGTTTCTGGCACTCGCCGGCCGCTGCTGCGGCACCGCTCGCTTCGCTCGCTCGCCTCGTGCGTAGGAGGTCACAGTTTTAACATAACCTAACCTAACCATTTTTTTTTAAATTAAGCTCGTTTATCTAGTTTGTAGCAAGCCGGAGACATAACTTAATATGGGATCATAATAACATTAATTTGTTCTTATAATTTAAAATATGTAATAAAAATCAGCGCGGCCTGTGCCTCACGCACCGGTGGCGGTTCTGCAGGGTGCGGGGTGCGGAGTGTGGAGTTAAGAAATAAAGGGAAGCAATTGTAATTTTAGTCTTACATTAAAGTAGTCTGGGATCAAATAATGTATTTTGGGTGACGTCTTACTATCTTCGAGTAAGATTTTTGGTAGTAATAATATTAATCTTTGAGTTGGATAGAATTTGGTGACCGTTGATCCATTTTAGGAACCAAAAATAATATTTGTGCAAGGTTTGAGATTTTTCTGATGTTATTTCATTTATTTTGGATCATAATATTATATGCTTTAGGGCCCTTTTAATAAAGTCAATTGATTTTTTTTTTGGTGTTGTTTATTTTATTTGGTGCCTAGGCTTAGTCTTAAAAATATTTTTGGTGACCGTCTAAATGATACCCTTATGAATGGAGTCAAAAACCAAATTATATTAAAAAAAAAAGAATTGGGGCTCTGTACGTTTAAATACCGAGTCTGGACAAAACAAAATTTTTAGTTGCAACATCCGCTCCACGCCCTCGTTATTCTTGTCAACGAGAACGTTTCTATTATTAAAATGGCCGCCCAGTTCGGTGCACTCAAGAGTAATCTATTTTCTTCATTATCGCCCGTATGCGACTGCACTGCTTTTTAGAACATTTATATAAAACTTAGCACCCTAATTGCGTCACAATCTGAATCATTTTGAAGGATATTGGCGCCGATTCCCTTGTTCACAAACTAAACTAAATTTAAGTTCAGTGCATCTTTTTCCTTCTATTTCATTAAAAGAAGGACAGAAGATAAATATTAGTTTAGTCCTGTCAAATTAGTCAGCGCCTGACGTAAATTGACGTATTTTTAGTAGCCATGTTTTTAATCACGTCTAAACTTGTCTATGGAGTACCTTAATTTGACAGGACTAAACTAATATTTATCTTCTGTCTTTTTATTATTTTTTATTAGTATTATGCTTTTAGTAGGATTTGGATGAAATTTGGCACACATATATTTTATTATAACCTGGATTAACACATTCACATTCATTCACATTCATTCATTCATTCATTCATTCATTTCATTCATTATTCATTGTAAATATTTATGTAAATCAATTATTTCAATAAACAATTATTTATTATTATTATTATTTATTCGGATAGGTACTTTTTATGCTTTGAAAATTATTACCGTTTCCGTGGAATATATTCGTATCAGTTATCCCTTGGGACTAGTAGGACATATAACCGCACTTGTCTTGTCTTGACTAGTGGGATATACCCTAATTTCCGACCTCCACGCGGGCGAAGCCGCCGGCAAAATCTAGTATTTATATATTTTCCTCCAATTTGTTCTGTTTTATGTTTGTGTTCTTTCTCTGCGGCGCGTCGTGTTTACCACAAATATACGTATTTTCTTTCTTTCTTTCTAATAGATCGGCTAGTTTCCTTCACATTACTCAATAGTTTTTAAGAAACTCAAAAGAAAAAAACAAAACTTAAAGCATTAATTTCAAATAAATCAATCACAGGCACTTTTGAACCCTGCCAGGGCGGCGGGATCATCCGAAAGGTTAACCGCTGCCCTGGAACAGAAAGGGCTAAGGAAGGAACACGGGTGGATTTTAGTCAGTAAAAGTCTGACACTCCCTTCCGCTCCACCCAGAGCGGGAGGGGTCATTTGATGATTTCCCATCCACAAAAAAAAAAAAAAAGGCACTTTTGAATTGTCAAGGGGTCGGTCAGTCAGAAAGATGAAGCTAGTTGCCCATTCTACCAAACTGCTCGCATCGCATCGGATCACAAAGGATACGAACGGATGCGGCGACAGCCGATCGCGTCCGGCAAGATGTTGACGTATACGATCGGTTCCGCAACGGTCGCTTGCGAACGTATCCGTTTCTGCGCCTAGTCAAATAGTTTCATTCCTACCGTGTTGACGTGTTCTAATGCCGAAAGGATTTGTTCGGATTCGAGGACAGGCGAACGGAGCCGATCGCGCGTTGATGCATACTTTCGGCTACGATCGCGTGTCGCGGAAGACGCCCGCGGTCAAGCTGCTGTGCGTGTCTTGGTAATATAGACTTTAAATACTGTGTACACGATTTAATATCGTTTAAAGATTGTAAAATCGATGCGAGCAGTTTGGTGGAAATCATCCTCGTAGTACGTTCCTATGGAATGGGCAAGAAACTCCACGGACACTCTCTGAACACACCTGTTTCTACAAATAAACAAATTCAATGTCTTTCTACACTGCTAACCTGCCGAAAATAATACATTACACTTTTTGAATGCGCGGGAGGGAAGAATGTCTAGATGTTAACACCTACCAAGGTTAGGGTCACCGTGAAACAGAGAGAACAGGGTCAAATAAAATTCGCTAGCTAAATTCCGCAGACGTGATGGGGTACCTATCGATATCTAAGCATGAAAACCGGCCACGTGCGAGTCGGACTCGCGCAGGAAGAGTTCCATTATCTATAAAAATCACGTCTGTCGTATGGGAGCCCCCCTTAAATATTTATTTTATTTTAATTATTTATTTTTAAAGTGAATAATACAACTAAATATTCCATGAATATTTCAAGCGATTATTAATATCGAGCAAAAAACGGAAAAATCAAGTTTGTTATATGGGAGCCCCAATTAAATATTTATTTTATTCTATTTTTAGTTATTGTACCGGCAACAGAAATACATCATCTGTGACAATTTCAACCGTCTAGCTATCACGGTTCATGAGATACAGCCTGGTGAAAGACAGACAGACGGACAGTGGAGTCTTAGTAAAAGGGTCCCGTTTTTATTCTTTGGGTGCGGAACAATAATAAAACAAAAAAGAAAGTAATTTAACAGTATACAGGGTGGCAGGGAAACGCTTCCGAAAACGAAGACAGGTGATAGGGCTACTGATTCTCGATACGATACCATAAAAAAATGAGAAAAAAAAATGAACAATTTTACCTATTTTTTTTAGCATTTTTCGTACACTATGCTGTGAGAACAGTTAAATTAAACCATTATTTGCTATTAAACACATTTTTTTTCTTTACAACTCTAACAAGCAATGTATTCGTAAATAAATATCATCTGACGCTTGCGCGTGACCTCAAGTTCAAAGTGCGCGCGCGCTCGCCGACAGCTGTGCGGCTGACGACCCCAAGTCCACGTGACGCGCGAAAATAATCAATTTCAGGCGAAAGGTTAGTGGTATCCGTTTGCATAAAGGTTGTATATAATCTACGTTCTGGCTTCGGAAGCGTTCTCCTGACACCCTGTATATATATATGTATATTTTGTAACTTCGTTCGCATGCATTCATCGGTTTTATATTTTTTGCGTGGAACCCTAATTCTTTTTTTTTAATAAAAGTAAGTATCTGCCAGGGAAAGTCTATCGAATCGGGAGGGGGGGGGGGGGGTTCGGTAATCAAAAGGCATTTTTTTACATTTTCATTTTATTTCGATAGTGATAGTAAAGTAAATCTTTGCACTCTACTAAAAAATTTCTCAGATGCCGTGGCGTAGTGTCGTCAGGAAAACATGAGATTGTGCCATTAAAGCGGCTAAAGGTGTTCATAAGTATATTATAATATTTATCGTACGTAAAATCAAGGCCAGCAGATTCTGACTGCATTTTTAAAAAATCCAAAAGCAGCACGTATGCTCTTAAGCAGTTGTCTCGTCTGTTGTCATATTCAAAATTTCGTCGCACAACATATATATAAGAATCAATATCCAGGCTTCCTTCAGAGCAAAGATTCTTAACTTGTATGTTGAGCTTTAATAATGTGTTTATGTATGTGTCCTGTTCAGAGAGAGAAAAGTTTTCTAGCTTGTACGATGGTCCGAACTCTTGTTCAATTATGTTCAAGGATCTGCCTGTGACCCAGATTTTATGCTTACGAGGATAACTCCTGATCGTCTTCAGTAATGACATGAATGGTGTTTCCTTCCGCCAAAAGAATTCATCACAGTCATCAAAGAGAAATATCAGTTTTCCTCTGTTGTAAAAATTAAGGAACATTTTCAAATGAAACACAGAAAAACCGAACACCGTTGAATTGAAACCTGAACATTTTTTAAGGCAAACAGTTCCATTCGGTGATTCTTCCAAATCAATTAATCCCTTAGATTTACCCCTTGTATAATAATTTACAAATTGTCTCCATAATTTAGAAATTATTCCTCCGTCGTATTGCTGTTCGAGTGCAACTTCACTCAGAAATTTTAAACTTTCCAAAGTATTGATGGCTGTATTTTCGCCCTGCCAATTAATATATTTTCCATACGGTATCACGTCTCCCGGTAAGATCCTTACAATCCAAACATTAGGATCGATTTCCTTTGTCTTAAGTGACAAGTGTCTAAGTAGAGCTGACTTACCCATTCCCTTTTCTCCTGTTATAAGTACGACGTCGTCTTCTAAATCGTACAACGTTTTTAAAACCTTGTCTTTGACATCATCAAACTTATCGTGTTCTTGTATTTTGGTGCGACTGATCCGTCTGTCAATGTAATACATATCATTATTATTATAAATAGACATATTACCAATTTGAATAGTTTCGTTATTGATAAGTTTACTAAAAACTTCTTGGTCAATAAGTTGCACAGACTCATCCACTCCGATTATATCTAAGCTAACGTCTTTTCCTTGAAGTTTTATTGAAGAAGTCGCTAAAAAATTCTTCTGTGATTCAACACTCAAGTCGGTGAAAACAGTTCTTTCATCGTTCAATACATTACTTGCTTGTGAGAAATATTCAGTCATAATGTCAACTGAAATTTTGTTCGTAATGATTATTATTTGCTTGCCCTCAAGAGCTTTCGCGATATTTTCAAGCCTTTTACAAGAATTTTTAGAATTTCTGAAATTATGGCAATCAATAATTAATATCTTCTCCTTAGGTGTGTTCGTCAATTCTTTACATAAAGTGTTGTGGTTCTTCAACGGCAGGTTGACAATGGTTTCCAAGTCTAACACAACACGGTCATTATTTCCCAGATATTGTTCCACCTTAGCAACCGTTAACTCACAGCTTTCCGTTACAATAACAGTTCCTATAATCTGGCCATGCAACTCGAATGGTTTTAAAACGTTTTCATTAAATGTGTAGTCTTTATGCTGAATCTTATGCATTATGTTTAAAACACTCATTAATGGCTCACTCATGGCATTCGATACTGCTTTCTCATATATTTTGCTGTTCTTTGTGAGATATGATCCCACTTTAGGCGTCATCCACAATTTTTGTATTTCATCATGATATTTTAGAAATATCACGTCAGATCGAACTCTAAAGTTGCTTACGTCACTGCACGGGTGATCTTCTATTTCTCCTCTCAAAATTTCCTCTACACCATTCTGATCAGCTTGGTTTGTGTAAAACAGTAATTTGTCAAAGAAATCTCTGACTAAACTCACGTCGTATTCTCCTCGTTCGAATGAAAGTTTTGGAAAGTTTTTAACTTTTACATCCAATTTATATTCGTGCAAATTTTCGATTTTACTCTTCAAAGATTCATACCATCTTCTGGCAAGACTTCCTAGTGATTCACAATTGTCTGTAAACTTTAAAAGTTTAGAACTTTCATCGAAAACTAGTATGTTGCCGACAGCAGAAGCTATGCCTCCATTTAACCGAAGAAATCCATCTCCCAGCGACTCATCTATAGCAACGATGTTATTGGGATTAGATTTTTTTAATATTTCTATAATTGTTGATGTTAAGTGGTTTAGTCTCTTTTCGGCTTTCTCAGGTTTGCCTCTTATTGCTAAATCTTTGTTGCCGAAGGAAGATGGGGCTTTAAGCTTCAGGGATAGTAAATACTCTTTAGCAGCCTTTTCTGCTGCTTCATAAACAGTTGATTGTGAGACATTTGCTTTATCCAGCTGGCGCTTTAGATCATCTCTCATCGATTTGTTTACAAATTCAAGCTTGCTGTTTTTATAAGTAAGGACACTTCCTATCAATTTACTTAATGTCGTTACTTCAGAGGGTTCACTAAGGAACTTCAACAATAAACTCTGTACATCAGTCTCTTCCGACTTTCGCTTTTTGAGAACCTCTAAGCACAGTATGTTTTTGAACAGTACGAGAAATTCTTCGTTGGTTGTAAAGAAGTCTTGTCTGAAGCTGGCAATCCGATGTCCTTCAGGTTGGATTTCAGACACGTGTAAAACGTTGTGTGCTAGAATAACATGATAGCGCAACATCAGGTCATGATTCATCCACATTACGCTATCAGATTCATCACAAATAAGCTTCGCTAACAGTTCAGCTAGTGTTGTGATTTGTTCTTTCATTACTATTTTACACAAAAAGTCCAAGCTTTCATCTGTGTATGATGGCTGTGTGCAACAACCTCCTGTTCCTATGAGTTCGTTCAAATAGTCAGCAAAACAGCTTTCATATATTTTGTTATTGCAATCGTCCTTTGCTGTAGTATAAATAACGAAAAAACTTTCAGTTTCATCAAAATTTCCACCAAAAATTCTGTCTTTACTGCTCGGTTCAAAAGTGCGTCTAATTTCTAAGTAACTATGAAAATATTTGGCCAAATCAGTTTTACTAGTAAACGTTAGAAGTTTGTCGTTCTCCCTGTGTTTAGCTTGAATGAAGACACTGACTGGTTTCTCAAATCCCTTTATTTTTGCTTTGAAACAAATATCATCGAATGCACCTATGTCATCTCTATTGGTGGCCAAAGTAAACTGCTCAACACTGTCGTCATGTATCATTCTAAAATATATTAGACTAATTAATTTAGTCTCATAAAGCTGCCCCTGGATGCCCGATGTACCTGCACGCTTTTTATACGTTTTACTGTCCATGGTTTGATGGTTATTGTTTCTGTTTCGTCAATAGGACGCAACCTACGATGTCAAGAATTGAAGTCACTGTTTCTTCCTCCTATTGGTCGTTTAGCAAGTACATCCCATCGCGCGTCACAACTCGCCTTTGAGCCTCCTTGTGAGAATGAACTTGCTCAAGTAGCGTGTCTTCTGCTGATGATTAGTGATCTGCAAATATAAGTTTATATTATATTTTTTGTTACGAGCCTTAATAGTAATTGTTCAAGACGTATGCCCTTTTTAACCGACTTCTAAAAAAGGAGGAGGTTCTCAATTCGGATGTTTGTTTTTTTTTTTTTTTTTTTTTATGTTTGTTCGCGCATAACTCCGTCGCTTGCCAACCGATTTGAAAAATTCTTTTTTTGTTGGATAGGGTATACTTTCCAAATGGTCCCATGAAAATTTTATCGAAATCGGACAAGCGGTTTTTGAAAAATCAACAAAAATCAAAAAAATGATCACAACAAAAAAGTGAAAAATAAAAACTTTTTTACAAAAAAAAAAACAACCGACTTTCTTAAAACCACTGTAAAGTGAAAAATAACTTTAATTTCGGAAGTCGGTGGCGAAAAACGAAATAAATAAAAAACCAAAGACACCGACTTCCGAAATTAAAGTTATTTTTCACTTTACAGTGGTTTTAAGAAAGTCGGTTGTTTTTTTTTTTGTAAAAAAGTTTTTATATAATTTTTTTTTTGGGTGGGAAATCATCAAATGACCTCTCCCGCTCTGTAGGCCTAGCCAAGTTACAAACGTTTCGTATTATAATCTCTTTCTACAATCGTTAACTCCTCGGCGTAAGCGATTTTAGAAAACGATAAGATGGTAGCCAAGTTGACACGACTGAGTCGAACGCTCATTCTAAAACGTCTTTAGAAAAAACCTATACTTTAGTCTATGGTGAGCGACTGAGTGTTCTTACAAACGTCAAACTAACGTCCAAGCATGGAATGTGCTGGATTTGAACGATTTTTGCACGTTTATAACAATCATCATGTAGGTTCATGTTAAATTGTACTATATCTTGTTTATTCAGAAGCTTATTAATAGAACTCTGACGTAACCGAACGGTGAATGCCTACAGGCGCGGTGCTATGTTCACTACTGATAATGTAAACTTATCGCTTATGACGACGACATCATTATTTTGTTAGTGAAACTTATTACTTACCTGTCATCCAATGTGTTCTAAGATTAGAAGAGATCACTTGAATTGTTGTTCAAAAGATACAGAATCCTTTGTGTGTGACACAAATTTTAATAACATATTAAACCAATGTACATGTATAGATTATGAATATGATTCATTGTCCAACAGATTATTTCACAGTTTTCAATCAATTGTCAAACTGTGGTATTGCCATGCTAATAACTCTGAGCGGAATGACATATGTGTATGTCAATTAATTTAAAAATAATGACAAAAAAAAAACAACTGATTATGGACACTACAAAGTGAAAAATAACTTTAATTTCGGATGTCGGTGGCAAACAAAGAAGATGCGAACCGAACAACACCCGAAACTAAAGTTATTTTTCACTTTGTAGTGTCTCTTCAGTTTTTTTTTCATTTTTTAAGTACTTAGTAATTTTTACCAGTAATTTTGGTAAAAATTACTAACCAAACTACTGAACCGTTTTTGATGAAATTGTTATTGGCACTAGCAAGAGGGAACGCGTTTTTTTAACCGACTTCAAAAAAAGGAAGAGGTTCTCGATTCGGTTGAATTTTTTATTTTATTTTTTGTTTGTTACCTCAGAACTCCGTTATTTATAAGCCGATTTGCAAAATTCTTTTCTTCTATTGAAAGTTTCTATTTTGAAAGGATATACATACTTTCAGATTGGTCCGATAGAAATTTCATCAAATACGGCTCTGTAGTTTGGTTTTTAAATCTAAATTACTAGTAAAAAAAGTGAAAAATCAAAACTTTTTTACAAAAAAAAAAAACGATTTCAAAAAGAGACACTACAAAGTGAAAGATAACTTTAATTTCGAAAGTCAGTGTTGTTCGGTTCGCATTTAACATTGACGCCGATTCCCTTGTTCACAAACTAAACTAAATTTATGTTCAGTGCATCTTTTTTTCCATTTCATTAAGAAAAGGACAGAAGATAAATTTTAGTTTAGTCCTGTCAAATTAGTCAGCGCCTGACGTAAATTGACGAATTTTTAGTAGCCATGTTTTTAATCACGTCTAAACTCTCTATGGAGTATCTTAATTTGACAGGACTAAACTAATATTTATCTTCTGTCCTTTTCTTAATGAAATAGAAAGAAAAAGATGCACTGAACTTAAATTTAGTTTAGTCTGTGAACAAGGGAGTCGGCGCCGAATATACCAGTATTTTGTTATTTTTTTTTTAATTTGTGGCTTCCTAATGTATTTACTTAGTCATTTTAATTGGCCCTAGATCCTATCTAGTCTGGACAGCCCTGCTTGAGAGGAAGCGTTGAAGGGCGGGCGTTTTGGGGTCTGTCTTTGGGACACTCGTTGGGACTGTCTTTTGTAATTTTGACGTTCGAAAAGTGCTGATTCTCAGCGTAATTTGAATAAATGAAAGATTTTCACAGCTCGTCCCGCCACCTCCTACGTGGTCTGCCGCGACCCCGTCTCAGGGCACCAATTCTGGATCGCCCAGAGGACACGGTGGAGCATACGGTGGCGGTCTGCCCTGCTTGGGCGGAGCCCCGCCGTGTCCTCGTAGAGGCGATCGGCAACGGCGGCGACCTCTTGCGTCCGGCCCTGGTACAAGCCATGGTCCGGGGCGAGAGGGAGTGGGAGGCAGTCACCTCCTTCTGCGAAGCAGTCATGCTAGCGAAGGAGGTGGCTGAGAGGCTGAGGGAGAACACCTCACGCCTCAGCCGCCGCGGGAGACGCTCCGGGCGTCGGGGGCCGCGTGACGACTCCCGGCCACCGTAGGCGCGGGCCTGCAGGCGGTGAGTAATGGGTAGCTCGCCGTCCGATCAGGACCAGGCCCGTGCCGGACGGCGCGTTGTGTTCCACGCGCGCCTCAAAGAGATGTCAGCAGAGGACGGGGCCCGATAGGGCCGAAGCCTGCCAGGGCGGCGGGATCATCCGAAAGGTTTACCGCTGCCCTGGAACAGAAAGGGCTAAGGAAGGAACACGGGTGGGTTTTAGTCAATAAGAGTCTGCCACTCCCTTCCGCTCCACCCAGAGCGGGAGGGGGGACATTTGATGATTTCCCAAACAAAAAAAAAAAAAAAAGTGCCATCGTAGTTAGTTGCATACATTTTATTTAAAAGAATACATAATAAAGATAACCTTCGATCAATGTTTACAAAAAAGTAAAATTAGTGGACACTTGTATATCTACATATAATACTACTCGTACAATGTAATACCTAAATAATTATAATAATAATTAATATATATGGACCGGGCCGGTAGATTTAGGTATCAATCTCAACATCATTATTGTCATCATTCTCCTGCCATTATCCCAATTTATTTGCGGTCGGCGCAACATGTATTTTACTTCCATGCTTCTCTATTAGTCGTCATCTCGGTAGACACCCCCTTTCTAACGATATCATCATTCACACACTCCATCCATCGTTTCTTTGATCTTCCCCTACTCTTATAGTCATCGACATTTATAACCAAAACTCTGCTCACAACATCGTCCTTATTCCTCCGTATCACATGCCCATGCTATAACAACTGATTTCCACACAACTTTTCAACTGAAAAGTTTTGTGAAAATCAGTACACAAGGTGAAGTCTCACCTGGGCCTCTGGCCCCTTGTGTACCTACTCATTTATCGATTCGTGTAACAACACGAATGGACAAATTAAGAAATGAGTACGAGAATGCTAAGGTAGTGTTTGGTGTTCCACACACTCCCTCTTAGCATTCTCATCTCAGCTGTATGAAATTGCCTTTTATTCATTTTTGTGGCCCAACATTCTGATCCATATAAGACAGCAGGTATCCATGTATAGCAACTGTTTAAAAACAAGATGCACATAAATATAGTTCCACGTAGGCATACCCTACAGTTACACAAAGAGCTGTAATTAGTTTATAATAAGTCATTTACATCATCTTTCATTCCTAGATTTTATATTTTATTTTTATTGTTGATCACCTTTTGTAAAAAATCGTCTCAATATTGTAATAATTTAAGGGAAAGAGCGGGATAGCCCCTACAAAAGTATTATCAATTACTTACTGGGGATGTCTCATTTATAATCCATGTAACATTTTTAATTTCTCCTTGTTTTCTTGTACTGTTCCTGAGGTCTGGAAGCAAGCTCATATTATCCCCTTACCCAAAATTCCTAAGCCGGTCTCACCCACCGATTTCCGTCCCATTTCTATCCTCCCATTTCTCTCTAAAGTTCTTGAGCATATTGTTCATCAACAACTTTCTGCCTTTCTATCTGCGAATGACCTCCTTAGTCCTTTTCAGTCTGGTTTTCGACCTGGTCATAGCACAGTAACGGCTCTTTTGAAGGTTACCGATGACATCCGCTGGGCTATGGACCACAAATCTCTTACTTTACTTGTACTTCTCGACTTTAGCAGTGCCTTTAACTCACCCCCTGTTGATTTCGACATCCTTCTAGGGATCCTTAAATCTTTAAATTTCTCCTCTTCCTCTATTGGTTGGTTTAACTCCTATCTTAATGGCCGCTCACAGCGGGTTCGTCTTGACGAGTCGTCTTCTGATTGGTGCTCTCTTACCGCTGGTGTGCCTCAGGGTGGCGTTCTCTCTCCTCTTCTCTTTTCTATTTTTATTAACTCTGTCACCAGAGTCATATCTTCTTACTTCCATCTCTATGCTGACGACCTGCAGCTTTACAATAGTTTCCTAAGGGAAGATGCGGAAGACGCTGTTTCAGCCATGAACAGTGACCTGGATTTGATTAGCGAGTGGTCGCGGTCTTTTGGACTGCAGATCAACCCTAGGAAATCCCAGGCCATAATTATCGGCGGCAGGTATATGCGGAATAGGCTCGATGTAGCGTCACTGTCTCCACTCTGTCTGAATGGAGTTCAGATTGAATACGCACTAACGGTTAAAAACCTGGGGGTGACCATGGACTCCTACCTGTCGTGGACTGCTCATGTTGCTCAAGTCAGTCGCAAAGTGCACTATACTTTCCATTCCCTGAAATGTCTCCAGGGCTTCTTGCCCTTGAACACCAAAATCTCTCTTGCTCAAACCCTCATTCAGCCCATTATTGATTACGCCGATGCCTGTTACCTGGATGCCACGGAGGAGCTTTTAAATAAACTTGAGCGTTTGCAAAATATCTGTATTCGTTTTGTTTTTAACCTTAAAAAGTTTGATCATATCTCCAACTTTCGCAAGGTACTCAAGTGGCTCCCCATTCGACTTCGCAGGAACTCTCGGATATTGTGTCTGCTATTCAATCTCCTTCACAATCCTAAAACACCATCCTATTTGCGGGAGCGTTTTATCTACGCCCGTCCTGCAGATGCACCTTGCAGGTCGCATCTTAAAAACCTTCTCAAGGCCCCTCCACATTCCACCGATTTCTACTCCTACTCCTTCACAGTGCACGCGGTGCGATTGTGGAATTCACTACCGCCTGACATTAGGGACTGTCAAACGGTTGCAGCCTTTAAAAGAAGAGTGAAAGAACACTATCTGTCCACATCATCATAGTTGTGTATATATTTATTATTTTGAGTATGATATAATTATTATCATTCTGGTAATATTTATTATAGAAGTATATATTTATGTATGTTTATTTGTATGTATGTTAGTTCAGTCTCGTAATTTTTGTTTAGTTTTTAAGTGAATTGCTTTTTTGATTCTTTGTATTATTTTGTTGTCTCCTTTGCTGTATCACACGCTGTCTACATCTCTGTATCTATTGTCCTATCTAAGGTATGCTGGAAGAGATTTCTTATGAAATAAGCATCACCTCTGTACCTATTTTTTCTGTTCTGTTTTTCATTGTCTATTTATATGTGTGTACATAAATGGTAAAATAAAAAATAAAAACTGTTTTGGGACAAATAAACGATTTTCATTTTCACTAGTTCTATGGTCTCCATTGCCACAGGGGAAAGAATTTTTGCCGCATGTTTTCCAACTGAACTTGGAATCTTACAGCTAACGCGCTCAGATCCCACGGCATTGTGTCGTCTGGAAAACATGAGATTGTGGTATCGCAAAGGTCAAAGTTGATCATAAATTTATGATAAAATTTATCATACGGAAAATCAATGCAAGCAGACATTGACTGCGTTTTTAAAAATTCCAAAAACAGCGCGTACCCTCTCAAGTACTCGGTTCTGTGGAGGTTCATTTGCAAAAAGTTGTGCATTTCATTTACAAAACAATCATGTTCCAGGATTTTTAAGAAGTAAACATTCTTAAGTTGTAAGTTGAACTTCCACAATGAATCTAAGTGTGTATCTTGTTCAAGACGAGAAAAGTTTTCTAGTTTGTACGATGGTCCCAGCTCGTGTTCAATGATGTTCAAGGATCTGCTTGTGATCCATACTTTATGCTGAGGAGGAATACTCCTGACTAACGTCTGTAATGATAAGACTGCCGTTTCAAACTGCCACTTTGATGAAATATTTATTTCATCCAAGCCATCGAAAAGGAATATCAAATTTCCTGTGTGGTAGTAATGTACGAACATTCTCAACTGAAATACTTTTGATTCACCGCCTAAACATTTCATAGGGAAAACTGTTCTATTTATATTATCTGCCACCTCTATTGTTAATTCACCTTCTTCCTTCCTCCATCCTTCTTTCTGTCTTTTATCGTATTCCTCGCCAAGTGCAACTTGACAAAAAAACTTAAAAAATTCCGAAGTATTGTCTGAATTTTCGTTTAATAATCTGACTATAATTTTGTGCTCCGATAAGTTTATTCTCACAATCCAAACTTTAGGATAGAGTTCCTTTGTCTTAAGTGACAAATGAGTAAGTAGAGTTGACTTACCCATTCCTAGTTCTCCTGTTATAAGTACAACGTTGTCTTTTATATCGTAAAACGTTTTTAAAACCTTGTCTTTGACATCATAAACCACACCAAGTTTTAGATTTTTGGGGCGGCTGACCCGTCTGTCAATGTAAAACTGCTTTCTGTAATTATTATAAGTTGCTGTATCACCAAGCTCGATTGTTTCATTATTGATAAGTTTATTAAAAACACATTCGTCAATAAGTTCGACAGATTTATCCTCTCCGATTATATCAGCTAAGATAACGTCTTCACCTTGAACTTTTAGTTTAGAAGTCGCTAAGAACTTCTTCTGCGATTCAACACTCAAGTCGGTGAAAACAGTTCTTTCATCGTTCAATACACTACTTACTTGTGAGAAATGTTCAGTCATAATGTCGACCGTAGTCTTGTTCGTAACTATTATTATTTGCTTGCCATCAACAGCTTTCGCGATATTTTCAAGCCTTTTACAAGAATTTCTCGAATCTTGAAAAGTATTGCAAACAATAATAAGTATCTCCTCCTTGGTTGTGCTCGTCAATTCTTTACATAAAGTGCTCTGGTTTTTCAAGGGCAGTTTGAATATGTGCTCCAAATCGAATACAAGACGGTCTTTATTACCCAGAAATTGTTCTACCTTAGCAACTGTTAACTCACAACTCTCCGTAGCAATAACAGTTCCAATAATCTGGCCATGCAACTCGAATGGTTTTAAAACGTTTTCATTAAAGGTGTAGTCTTTATACATATTATTATGCATTATGTTTAAAACACTCATTATTGGCTCACTCATGGCGTTCGATACTGCATTCTCATATATTTTGCTTTTTTTTGTAAGACATGATCCCACTTTGGGCGTCATCCACAGTTTTTGTATTTCATCATGATATTTTCGAAATATCACGTCAGACCGAACTCTAAAGTTGTTTTCGTCCCTGCACGGGTGATCTTCTATTTCTCTTTTCAAAATTTCCTCTACACCATTCTGATTAGCTTGGTTTGTGTAAAACAGTAATTTGTCACAGAAATCTCTCACCAAACTCACGTCGTTTTCTCCTCGTTCGAATGACAGCTTTGGAAAGTTTTTAACCTTTACATCCAATTTATATTCGTGCAAATTTTCGATTTTACTCTTCAAAGATTCATACCATCTTCTGGCAAGACTTCCTAGTGATTCACAATTGTCTGTAAACTTTAAAAGTTTAGAACTTTCATCGAAAACTAGTATGTTGCCGACAGCAGAAGCTATGCCTCCATTTAACCGAAGACATCCATCTCCCAGAGACTCTTCTATAGAGACGATGTTATTGGGATTAGATTTTTTTAATATTTCTATAATTGTTGATGTTAAGTAGTTTAGTCTCATTTCGGCTTTATCAGATTCGCCTCTTATTCCTAAATCTTTGTTGCCAAAGAAAAGTGGGACTTTAAGCTTCAAAGATAGTAAATACTCTTTAGCAGCCCTTTCTGCTGCTTCATAAACAGTTGATTGTGAGACATATGCTTTATCCAGCTGGCGCTTTAGATCATCTCTCATCGATTTGTTTACAAAGTCAAGCTTGCTGTTTGTATAAGTAAGGACACTTCCTATCAGTTTACCTAGTAACGTTACTTCAGGGGGTTCACTAAGGAACTTCAACAATAAACTCTGTACATCAGTATCTTCCGACTTTCGCTTTTTGAGAACCTCTGAGCACAGTGTGTTTTTGAGTAGTACGAGAAATTCTTCGTTGGTTGTAAAGAAGTCTTGTCTGAAGCTGGCAATCCGATGTCCTTCAGGTTGGATTTCAGACACGTGTAAAACGTTGTGTGCTAGAATAACATGATAGCGCAACATCAGATCATCATTCATCCGCATTACGCCATCAGATTCATCACAAATATGCTTCGCTAACAGTTTAGCTAGTGTTGTGATTTGTTCTTTCATTACTATTTCACACAAAAAGTCCAAGCTATCATCTGTGTATGATGGCTGTGTGCAACAACCTCCTGTTCCTATGAGTTCGTTCAAATAGTCAGCAAAACCACTTTCATATATTTTGTTATTGCCATCGACCTTTGCTGTAGTATACATAACGAAAAAGCTTTCAGTTTCATCAAACTTTCCACTAAAAATCCTGTCTTTACTGCTCGGTTCAAAAGTGCGTCTAATTTGTAAGTAACTATTAAAATATGTGGCCAAATCAGTGTTATAATTAAACTTTAGAATTTTGTCGTTCTCCCTGTGTTTAGCTTGAATGAAGACACTGACTGGTTTCTTAAACCCCTTTATTTTTGCTTTGAAACAAATATCATCGAATGCACCTATTTCATCTCTATTGGTGGCCAAAGTAAACTGCTTAACTCTGTCGTCATGTAACAATCTAAAATATATTAGACTAATTAATTTAGTCTCATAAAGCTGGCGCTGGAAGCGCGATGCGCCTGCACGCTTTTTATACGTTTCACTGTCCATGGTAATTGTTTCTGTTTCGTCACTAGGACGCAACCTGCGATGTCAAGAATTGAAGTCACCGTTTTCTTCCTCCTATTGGTCGTTTAGCAAGTACATCCCATCGCGCGTCACAACTCGCCTTTGAGCCTCCTTGTGAGAATGAACTTGATCAAGTAGCGTGTCTTCTGCTGATGATTAGTGATCTGCAAATATAAGTTTATATTGTATTTTTTGTTACGTGCCTTAATTGGTCAAGGGGGTTTTTGCAATTTTCGTGTCAGTACAAATACGTAACAAAATACAAATAAAATAATAATACAAATTCGTGTATTAACTGAATGACTTTTATAGAATACCGCGGGCTACCCTGGCTCAAATTAAATACTACAGAAAAGTTTGTAGACTTTTAAATGGTATACTACAGGAGTTGGTTCCATAAAAGGGTTTTCCATATGCTAACGCTATCGAATCAGATAAGTTAGTGGCACTATACCATATTCCGTGCAGTATTCAATACTCAATGGTACCGATTCCCTTGTTCACTGTTGTATTCTTGGTACGGGAGACAAGTGAAACGCAACACAGCTATTGACACACTGATGTATTACCTAACTCTTTTTGACACATCGCGTGGGCGCAGCCACGCACACATAGATATCATTTGCGTACATACCCAACATTCACAAACTAAACTAAATTTAAGTTCCGTGCATCTTTTTCTTTCTATTTCATTAAGAAAAGGACAGGAGATAAATATTAGTTTAGTCCTGTCAAGTTAGCGCCTGACGTAAATTGAAGTATTTTCAATATTCTATAGTCTAAACTGTCTATGGAGTATCTTAATTTGACAGAACTAAACTAATATTTCGTGGGCTTAGTTCCAGTTCAATACCAACTAACTCGAAATTTTGGCAGATTGAGTTTAATATACAAATCAATTCCAAATGTTTTCCTTTTTCTGGTAAAACTGACTAACCCTTGCGATGCTTCGTTTCGGAGATACTGAATCTTAAAACAAACTAAATTAAGCTGTCAATTGTATGAAAACCTAATATTCCTTGTTAATCAGTAAAAATATATATTTTTATCGAAGTCAAACAAAATACCTACACTTACCAGTTTTCAAAATAAAACTTTGCGACTAAAATACGGAACATTTAAAAAGTGAAACGATCTTATTCTGTTTAGTTGGATTTTATTAGTCTAACTATTGTAGTCAAGAAAAGATTTAGACAGTTTTATAGTTTTAATAACAATTACTAGAGGTTAGTTGGTTTTCCTATTGATCGCGTATTATCTAACTGAACACAATATAACGAAGTGATTGTGAGTAAATTTGTGTAATAGGTTTTACTTCTATAATTTTGCTCATATTCCACGCGCAATGTCAAGACTGTCTAGAGGTACTTAGTACCGGCTATCCCAGGGTAGTTGATATAAATTCTCGAGTTACCGACGCGGGCGGGCAGGCGCAGCACAATACATGCATTAGGCCGGATGAGAGAAGAGAGGAGACGAGATGAGATGTGTTTGAATAAACCAATCCGATTTCGTTATTTCCACATCTCTTCTCCGCTTAGCTTTGGTAGAAATGGATCAAGCGGAGAGGGGAGGAGATGTCTCATTTTCCTATAGAGTTTTGTGCGGTGAGCGAGCAACCGGCGCGGCAGACCGGAGAAATGTCTAGTCGGGCGGCCGGGCGGTCTTGCTTTTGGGTATACGGTTTAATCAAGTCAAGTAACTCGTAGAAATTATCCCTCTTGAAACAGTGTGGCATATTCGCCATGATTGTGACATTTTATATGATTTCTTATCCAGAATCTATGTTGCCGTCGATAATTTAAATATTGAAGAATTAATTGTGTTTCTTCAACCTCAAATTCCTCTTCATCAAGCAAATTAAGATAAAACTTTTGTAACGACATGACGTCTTCCTCTCGTAGACAGAACTTGACTGGTTTAGATTTCTCACCGCTCACATCTCTGCTACTCAAAGCTCACATCTCCTCTCCGATACACTTCTCCTCTCCGCTTTGGTGGAAATAACCTGCCTGTCTCCTCTCCCCTCCGCTTCCGCCGCCGCGAGAACAGCTCGTGTTGTTTTTGGTGTCGCGTCGGCATAATAATTCGATTATTTAAAGTGTTTGTGTACCTACTGAAATGGATTCTTTACAAGGTTAAGCATCTCTTTTAAGTCCCGAAGACTGTCAAACTAAGAGTGTCATATAATTCAAATCCAAAAATCGTATTGTCTCTATCAGAAAATGTTGAAGATCAAAAAATACTATCGAAGGGAGAATGCAATTAAATCAGATTGTCCTAGTATAGGGCTGTGAGTAGGTAGGTATCCAAGATTTTTATTTCGCGAACTTTTGTGGCGCGCGATATTGGCTAAATTTGGCCATACTTTTTTCAAAGGTAAATATCGATACCTACTTCTTTTTGACACAATCTATCAGATATTTTTTCATTGAAAGTAGGTAGTCGGACGACATCCATAATTATATAGATACCTAGCGTAGTTCGTAGGTACTTTTTGCGCAAAAGTTTATAAGGTCATATCCCTGTGACCTTTTAAACTGCATAGATTTGACATCTGACTGATGAATTTGTTTTTTTTTGGGTCTGGGGATTGTCTGTGTACCTTGCCATGCCATCCCGATATAGAGGGAATCCTAGTTGGGAGCCATGAGTGTGACGCGTGTCTGTTTGTTTTGTTAGTAGCCTTATAGGTTTAGCTCTGCAGCGGTAACTAGCAGATAATGTCATTATTTAACTTTAATTTTCAGGAAATGATGTGGATGGTATGGAAGAAAAATTGGAGAAAATGTTTACTCAAGAAACGTCTACTACTTTAATCAACAAAAACCCAAAAAAAACTATTCAGAAGATCTTATAACATTAGAAGATTTAGGTACTGGATCCTATTTCCTGTTTTACTGCACAACACGCACTTGATTTACAACCTTTGAGTCCTCTTGATATGGATATGGAAAAGTGAAGCGTCAATGATAGCAACAATAACTGTACTTAATGGAAATATTTGACCGTGCTGTTACAAGTGCTTCATCACATGCATTCGAAATTGTAGATAATTCCTTTCAAGTGTTTTATTTGATAATAAAATGATTACCTACTTTTAAATATTGTTTATATATATATATATATCTATATATATAAAATTCAAAGTCCTGACTGACTGACTGACTGACTGAGACATCAACGCACAGCCTAAACCGCTGGTCCTAGAGACCTGAAATTTGGAGGGGTTTTGAGGCTTCGTGAAGAGTAGGTATCCACTAAGAAAGGGTTTTTCGAAATTCCACCCGTAAGAGGGTGAAATGGTGGGATTTTGTTTGTATGAAAAATCTTATTCCTTGAGTTAATAAACTTGAAACGAATACTTATCTAAGTAAATTATGAAGTTGAGCATTTTTTGTTTTTATAAACTACCCCCTAAAAGGAGATTGGGGGTTTCAAAGTTTGTATGGAAGAATTTTAGCGCGCGGTCCGATTTACTCGAAACTCAGTATTTATACCTAAAATTGAAAGGAAAGAATAATGTGTATCAGGGTTTTTCGAAAATTTACCCCTGACGGCCTGAAAAGGGGTAGTCAATTTTACAGGGGAGGATTTTACATGGCTTGATTAACTCGAAAATTGGTATAAATAATATTTGATTCAAGTTATGAACACATCCCAAATGATTTTTCAAAATTCCACCCCTGTGGGGGTGAAAAGCGGGGATACATTTTTTATGAAAAATCTTATTCGTTAGGTTAATTATCTTGAAAATTGGCATGAATACTCGCCTAAGTAAGCAATAAAGTTTATCATTATTCGTTTTTCAAAACTACCCCTCAAAGGGGATATAGGGGTGTTGAAGTTTGTGTGGAAGAATTTGAATGCGCGGTCCTATTAACTCGAAACTCAGTGTTTATACTTAAGACCAAAAATAAAGAATAACATATATCAGGATTTTTCGAAAATCTACCCCTAACGGGTTGCAATCATTGCTCATTATCATTATTTTCGAGTTAGTTGGTATTTGAACTAAGCCCACGATTTATCTTCTGTCCTTTTCTTAACTTTAGTTTAGTTTGTGAACAAGAGAATCGGCGCCAATATCTTTATTGCTTTACCATAATATGTACTTAGGTGGTAACTATATAATTTGGATCCTTATGGACCCTGTAGGGCACATCAAAAGGGTAGAAGAGAGGATCTCCCTGTTACGAAATGTAGGTATGTACTTAAATGTTTAGATTATTTTTATATACCTGTACTATAAAACTCTAGATAGCTATGGGGGCTTAAAAAGGCCACTTTGGCAAAATCATAATAGGATTTTGCCTACAGGCGCGGTGATACGAGTATGTTCACTACTGATAATGTGAAGTTATCGCTTTTGACGACGACATCGTTATTTTGTTAGTGAAACTTATTACTTACCTGTCATCCAATGTCTTCTAAGATTAAAAGAGATCACTCGAATTGTTGTTCAAAAGATACAGAATCCTTGGTGTGTGACACAAATTTTAATGACATATTAAACCAATGTCCGTATGTCTATTGTAGGTACTCTGTGGTGTATAGATTAGGAATATGATTCATTGTCCAACAGAGTATGTCACAGTTTTCAATCAATTGTAAAACTGTGGTATTGCCATGCTATTAACTCTGAGCGGAATTACTTTTATGTAGGTAAATTAATTCAAAAACAAAAAAAAAAAAATGTAAAAACAAACAACTGATTATGGACACTATAAAGTGAAAAATAACTTTAATTTCGGATGTCGGTGGCAAACAAAGAAAATGCGAACCGAACAACACCCGAAACTAAAGTTATTTTTCACTTTGTAGTGTCTCTTCAGTTTTGTTTTTCATTTTTTAAGTAAGTACTTAGTCATTTTTACCAGTAATTTTGGTTTAAACACCAAACTACAGTTGATTTTTTTGTATAAAAAAAAATGTTTTTTTTTTAATTTTTTATAATAATAATATCCCTGGACATTTCACACAGCACCATTTGTCCCAAGCTAAGCAACCTAATGCTTGTGTTATGGTAACAGGATGGCTGATAAACTACTTATATACAATTTTTTTTTTGTAAATACATACATATTATAGATAGAAAAACACCCAGACTCGGAACAAATACATGTAGGTCATACAAATATTTGTTCCGTGCGGGAATCGAACCCGCGACACGCAGCGCAGCAGTCAATCGCTTAACCACTGCGCCAACCGTGCCGTCACTACATTTTACATATAAATAATTCCGATCAGAGTTATTAGCATGGCAATACCACAATTTAACAATTGATTGAGGGAGTTTCTGATGGGAAGTCAAACAAGGCGGTAATTTTGATTTCACAAAAAGTTTAATAAATAAATAATTTTACAGAAATACCACATTCATAATATCTGATAAGACCTCGAATAACCATGAGTGTCACAAGTGGCGGTGAGGGGCTGCCAGAGCCGGGAGACAAGAAGAAACGAAAACAACAACAATCTCTCACTCAAATAATAAGTATAACATTTTCACTAAACCAAATTATAAAAGACTGTTCATAGAAAACACCAATTCTGAATACATATGTAGTACTAGCTGCGCCCCGCGGTTTCACTCGCATAAGTATAGATCCCATGGGAATATCTGGATAAAAAGTATCCTATGTATTAATCCTGGTTATAAACTATCTGTGTGCCAAATTTCATCCAAATCCGTTCAGTAGTTTTGGCGTGAAAGAGTAGCAAACATCCATCCATTCATCCATACAAACATTCACGTTTATAATATTATTAGTAGGATGTTTTTGCTTGAGTACCTACGTATAGTTTTTATTGTATTTGTTGGTATATTGACGTGGCAAACTGACATTTATGGCGAATAATAATATAATAATAATAATATCCCTGGACATTTCACACAGAACCATTTGTCCCAAGCTAAGCAACCTAACAATTATGGTAACAAGATGGCTGATAAACTACTTATATACATTTTTTTTTTTTAAATGCAGGTTATTCTATAACCTAGCTAGGAAAGCTGAACTTCACCCACCAGATTGTGTTTGACATGGTACAAACTGATATGAATAACTTTATGTATGCCTCATGTACTACAATCTCCTTTTTATGAAATAAATTTATTATTATTATTATTAAATGCATACATATTATAGATAGAAAAACACCCAGACTCGGAAGAAATACATGTAGGTCATACAAATATTTGTTCCGTGCGGGAATCGAACCCGCGACACGCAGCGCAGCAGTCAATCGCTTAACCACTGCGCCAACCGTGCCGTCAAATAATATAATCTAATATTCTGTGTCTTGTAATGTTAATTACTTTGCACACCTAGTATTCAATACAATCAAGTAAATTATAACTGAACAGACAGCTGTGCTGCTGGGGAGTTTGTTGCGCCACTTCTTTCCAGCGAAAGCTCTAGAGCAGTTCTGTCCAAACCAAAGCCCGCGGGCCACATGCGGCCCGCGGTTTGAATTAATGCGGCCCGCCAAATTTTTTTATTTTCTTTGTTTAAATACCTAACAGTTTTGTGGAGAGTACTATATTATAAATATTTTTTTTTGCAATCCCAAATAAATGTTATGACGCAACACTTGAACGAACTGAATTTAAAGTTGCAAGGCAAAAAACTTAATATAGCCAACTTGTACGGACATGTGAATGGATTTAGAAGAAAACTGAAATTGTTCAAAACGTCTCTAGAACAAAGTGAATTTTCTTTTTTCCAAGTTGCATAGAACATTATTTAGAAATGGAAAAATTTGAATCATTTAATTTTTTGGACCACCTGAAATTCGTGGACGAAATAATCGGGGAATTTGAGCAACGTTTCACAGATTTAAAAAAAAATTGAGAGTGATATAGCAGTCTTCACTCATCCATTGTGGATCGCAGTTGAAAGTGTGAAGATTGATTATCAATTAGAACTGTGTGATCTGCAATTAGACCCCTTTTATAAGGGCAGAACCGTTCCGTGCGGGAATCGAACTCGCGACACGCAGCGCAGCAGTCGATCACTCAGCCACTGCGCCAACCGTGTCGTAATGTAACGCCTGTACTTAGTATACTGCGCTCCATTGCTCGTTGGCAATCCTTGAGGTTGTACTTCTGGGTGTTAGTCAAAGACCAAGTCTGTGCACCATAAGGTTAAAAACGGGAAGAATACACATCAACTCAAATAGAATTGAATAATACCTGAATAAAATCATCCAGGAATAAAGGGCGTGCCCGCTTAGATATGCAAAGCCAGCATTCCACATTTAAGCGGGCACGCCCTATAGGTTGCTGTAACTCGAAGTCACAAATGATAAACTAGGACCATCGTAGTTAGTTGCATACATTTTATTTAAAAGAATACATAATAAAGATAACCTTCGATCAATGTTTACAAAAAAGTAAAATTCGTGGACACTTGTATATCTACATATAATACTACTCGTACAATGTAATACCTAAATAATAATAATAATTAATTAATATGGACCGGGCCGGTAGATGTAGGTATCAATCTCAACATCATCATTGTCATCATTCTCCTGCCATTATCCCAATTTATTTGCGGTCGGCGCAACATGTCTTTTACTTCCATGCTTCTCTATGAGTCGTCATCTTGGTAGTCACCCCCTTTCTAACCATATCATCATTCACACAGTCCATCCATCGTTTCTATGATCTTCCCCTACTCTTATAGTCGTCGACATTTATAACCAAAACTCTGCTCACAACATTTTCCTTATTCCTCCGTATCACATGCCCATGCTATGACAACTGATTTCCACACAACTTTTCAACTGAAAAGTTTTGTTTAAATCAGTACACAAGGTGAAGTCTCACCTGGGCCTCTGGCCCCTTGTGTATGTACCTACTCATTTATCGATTCGTGTAACAACACGAATGGACAAATTAAGAAATGAGTACGAGAATGCTAAGGTAGTGTTTGGTGTTCCACACACTCCCTCTTAGCATTCTCATCTCAGCTGTATGCAATTTCCTTTTATTCATTTTTGTGGCCCAACATTCTGATCCCTAAAAGACAGCAGGTATCCATGTATAGCAACTGTTTAAAAATAAGATGCTCATTTATATAGCTCCACATAGGCATACCCTACAGTTACACAAAGAGCTGTAATTAGTTTATAATAAGTCATTTACTGATATCTTTTATTCCTAGATTTTATATTTTATTTTTATTGTTGATCACCTTTTGTAAAAAATCGTCTCAATATTGTAATAATTTAAGGGAAAGAGCGGGATAGCCCCTACACAAGTATTATCAATTACTTACTGGGGATGTCTCATTTATAATCCATGTAACTGTTTTGGGACAAATAAACGATTTTCATTTTCACTAGTTCTATGGTCTCCATTGCCACAGGGGAAACAATTTTTGCCGCATGTTTTCCAATTGAACTTGGAATCTTACAGCTAACGCGCTCAGATCCCACGGCATTGTGTCGTCTGGAAAACATGAGATTGTGGTATCGCAAAGGTCAAAGTTGATCATAAATTTATGATAAAATTTATCATACGGAAAATCAATGCAAGCAGACATTGACTGCGTTTTTAAAAATTCCAAAAACAGCGCGTACCCTCTCAAGTACTCGGTTCTGTGGAGGTTCATTTGCAAAAAGTAGTGCATTTCATTTACAAAACAATCATGTTCTAGGATTTTTTTAAAGTAAACATTCTTAAGTTGTAAGTTGAACTTCCACAATGAATCTAAGTGTGTATTTTGTTCAAGACGAGAAAAGTTTTCTAGTTTGTACGATGGTCCCAGCTCGTGTTCAATGATGTTCAAGGATCTGCTTGTGATCCATACTTTATGCTGAGGAGGAATATTCCTTACTAACGTCTGTAATGATAAGACTGCCGTTTCAAACTGCCACTTTGATGAAATATTTATTTCATCCAAGCCATCGAAAAGGAATATCAAATTTCCTGTGTGGTAGTAATGTACGAACATTCTCAACTGAAATACTTTTGATTCACCGCCTAAACATTTCATAGGGAAAACTGTTCTATTTATATTATCTGCCACCTCTATTGTTAATTCACCTTCTTCCTTCCTCCATCCTTCTTTCTGTCTTTTATCGTATTCCTCGCCAAGTGCAACTTGACAAAAGAACTTAAAAAAATCCGAAGTATTGTCTGAATTTTCGTTTAATAATTTGACTATAATTTTGTGCTCCGATAAGTTTATTCTCACAATCCAAACTTTAGGATAGAGTTCCTTTGTCTTAAGTGACAAATGAGTAAGTAGAGTTGACTTACCCATTCCTAGTTCTCCTGTTATAAGTACAACGTTGTCTTTTATATCGTAAAACGTTTTTAAAACCTTGTCTTTGACATCATAAACCACACCAAGTTTTAGATTTTTGGGGCGACTGACCCGTCTGTCAATGTAAAACTGCTTTCTGTAATTATTATAAGTTGCTGTATCACCAAGTTCGAGTGTTTCATTATTGATAAGTTTATTAAAAACATATTCGTCAATAAGTTCGACAGATTTATCCTCTCCGATTATATCAGCTAAGATAACGTCTTCACCTTGAACTTTTAGTTTAGAAGTCGCTAAGAACTTCTTCTGCGATTCAACACTCAAGTCGGTGAAAACAGTTCTTTCATCGTTCAATACATTACTTACTTGTGAGAAATGTTCAGTCATAATGTCGACCGTAGTCTTGTTCGTAACTATTATTATTTGCTTGCCATCAACAGCTTTCGCTATATTTTCAAGCCTTTTACAAGAATTTCTCGAATCTTGAAAAGTATTGCAAACAATAATAAGTATCTCCTCCTTGGTTGTGCTCGTCAATTCTTTACATAAAGTGCTCTGGTTTTTCAAGGGCAGTTTGAATATGTGCTCCAAATCTAATACAAGACGGTCTTTATTACCCAGAAATTGTTCTACCTTAGCAACTGTTAACTCACAACTGTCCGTAGCAATAACAGTTCCAATAATCTGGCCATGCAACTCGAATGGTTTTAAAACGTTTTCATTAAATGTGTAGTCTTTATGCATAGTATTATGCATTATGTTTAAAACACCCATTAATGGCTCACTCATGGCATTCGATACTGCATTCTCATATATTTTGCTTTCTTTTGTAAGACATGATCCCACTTTAGGCGTCATCCACAGTTTTTGTATTTCATCATGATATTTTCGAAATATCACGTCCGACCGAACTCTAAAGTTGTTTTCGTCCCTGCACGGGTGATCTTCTATTTCTCTTTTCAAAATTTCCTCTACACCATTCTGATTAGCTTGGTTTGTGTAAAACAGTAATTTGTCATAGAAATCTCTCACCAAACTCACGTCGTATTCTCCTCGTTCGAATGACAGCTTTGGAAAGTTTTTAACCTTTACATCCAATTTATATTCGTGCAAATTTTCGATTTTACTCTTCAACGATTCATACCATCTTCTGGCAAGACTTCCTAGTGATTCACAGTTATCTATAAACTTTAAAAGTTTAGAACTTTCATCGAAAACTAGTATGTTGCCGACAGCAGAAGCTATGCCTCCATTTAACCGAAGAAATCCATCTCCCAGCGACTCATCTATAGCAACGATGTTATTGGGATTAGATTTTTTTAATATTTCTATAATTGTTGATGTTAAGTGGTTTAGTCTCTTTTCGGCTTTCTCAGGTTTGCCTCTTATTGCTAAATCTTTGTTGCCAAAGGAAGATGGGGCTTTAAGCTTCAGAGATAGTAAATACTCTTTAGCAGCCTTTTCTGCTGCTTCATAAACAGTTGATTGTGAGACATTTGCTTTATCCAGCTGGCGCTTTAGATCATCTCTCATCGATTTGTTTACAAATTCAAGCTTGCTGTTTTTATAAGTAAGGACACTTCCTATCAATTTACTTAATGTCGTTACTTCAGAGGTTTCACTAAGGAACTTCAACAATAAACTCTGTACATCAGTCTCTTCCGACTTTCGCTTTTTGAGAACCTCTAAGCACAGTATGTTTTTGAACAGTACGAGAAATTCTTCGTTGGTTGTAAAGAAGTCTTGTCTGAAGCTGGCAATCCGATGTCCTTCAGGTTGGATTTCAGACACGTGTAAAACGTTGTGTGCTAGAATAACATGATAGCGCAACATCAGATCATTATTCATCCACATTACGCTATCAGATTCATCACAAATAAGCTTCGCTAACAGTTGAGCTAGTGTTGTGATTTGTTCTTTCATTACTACTTTACATAAAAAGTCCAAGCTATCATCTGTGTATGATGGCTGTGTGCAACAACCTCCTGTTCCAATGAGTTCGTTCAAATAGTCAGCAAAACAACTTTCATATATTTTGTTATTGCGATCGTCCTTTGCTGTAGTATACATAACGAAAAAGCTTTCAGTTTCATCAAAATTTCCACCAAAAATTCTGTCTTTACTGCTCGGTTCAAAAGTGCGTCTAATTTCTAAGTAACTATGAAAATATTTGGCCAAATCAGTTTTACTAGTAAACGTTAGAAGTTTGTCGTTCTCTCTGTGTTTAGCTTGAATGAAAACACTGACTGGTTTCTCAAATCCCTTTATTTTTGCTTTGAAACAAATATCGTCGAATGCACCTATGTCATCTCTATTGGTAGCCAAAGTAAACTCCTCAACACTGTCGTCATGTATCATTCTAAAATATATTAGACTAATCAATTTAGTCTCATAAAGCTGGCCCTGGATGCCCGATGTACCTGCACGCTTTTTATACGTTTCACTGTCCATGGTTTGATGGTAATTGTTTCTGTTTCGTCACTAGGACGCAACCCACGATGTCAAGAATTGAAGTCACCGTTTCTTCCCCCTATTGGTCGTTTAGCTAGTACATCCCATCGCGCGTAAAAACTCGCCGTCGAGCTTCCTTGTGAGAATGAACTTGCTCAAGTAGCTGTGTTCTGCTGATGATTAGTGATCTGCAAATATAAGTTTATATTGTATTTTTTGTTACGAGCCTTAATAATAATTGGTATGAAGAAGAAAACGTATGCTCTTTTTTTTGGGGGGGGGGGGGGGAGAATCATCAAATGACCTCTCCCGGGGCTGAGCGGAAGGGCGTGTCAGACTTTTACTGACTAAAACCCACCCGTGTTCCTTCAGTTGCCTTTGCCAGGGGCCACGGTATCTCTTTCGAACAACCCGCGGCCCTGGCAGGTATCGGCCTTGGCGGAACCCGTCAGTTCGTGCTGACATCTCCAAATACAAATAAAATAATAATACAAATTCGTGTATTAGAATGCCGCGGGCTAGCCTGACGCAAATTAAATACAAAAGAAAAGGACAGAAAAATATGCAAATTTTCGCATTTTATGCGCAAGTACACTGTGTTTCTCGATAGTGATTCTGTTTAAATGTCGCTTATTGCTGACCAAAAATTGGCCATCTAAAATGCAATACAAAGTATCTGTGCAGGACCGCTCAGTGGTGTACGTTACCCCAGCAAGAAAGTGTCTCCTAGGGTTATAGGAGTAAAACGTATAATTTGTGCCCTAACTGCTGTAAATGTGCCCCCACATAAAAAATGTGTGCCCCCTGTCGTTTTGGAAAAAAACGGAAAAAACGATTCCTGCTGGGGTAACGTTTTTCTAGCAGGAAAATTCTAAACGAATGATCGGAGAGAGAAAAATTGTGCATGGCCAGAGAGCTTATATGTGTGCTAAAATGTGCCCCCAAAAATAAAATCTGTGCCCCTTCAGGTTTTCGAGATATTGCATTTCCTGCTGGAGTAACGTTTTGATGAATCGTATATCTCTACAACCATTGCATGTGCCCCTGTGGAATAAACATACACGAGTAGCTCTTAATATGTGCCCCTATGTGCCCCCAATTAGATTTAAGAAAATATTTATAGTTTTCAAGTTATCGCGGTTTCATGAAAAACCGAAAAAACATCGCAGCGCCTAAATTAGACAAGGCACAAGTTCGCTGAAAACTGTATTCGGTCCTTCTTGACGCTAATAATAACCATACAAAGTTTCAAAACTGTTCATGCATGCGTTTTTGAATAATCTTGCTAAAAGTCAAAACGATGGTGTCATAACTTTGACGGCAAAATACAAGGAACCGGCTCAATCCCAGATGTGTAGGTGTAAACCAAAATCATGTGCCTTTATTCAAAAATATATGGTGAAAATATTCAGCTTAGAATGTTTCGTATTAAGTAAATATTAACAAAAAACCAAAATATGTAAGCAACGGCTGGTTATCCGACAAAATTTGAATGACTACTAAAAAGCGACGGATTCATACATATCGATGACCTTCTTTACTTTACTCACTAACCGGTTCACACGTGTTGTGCCTGAGTACACTGACTTAGAAAAGTAATAAGTAATAAAATAAAGTTGTTATTGGATGATGTGATTTTTTGTGATGCAAATTTACTAATTATATGTTAGACTTAGATGAAAAACTGATCTGTGATTTAAATAATAATTACTACACAACGTGCAAATAATTTCTAATATTTATAGGTAGGAACTTTGATCTGTGATTTGATGCAATAATTACTTTAAGAATTAAAATTAAGGGAATAAAAATAATAATTTCCACATCAACAAGCTGTTTCATTTATTATAGTCACAGGGTGCATTTAATATATTTTTTAATTAGCCCCCAAAACTTTTGAACGCGACTGTACGGACAACAGCTTAGGTATAATACGTCCAATAAAGAAGGTCATCGATATGTATGAATCAGTCGCTTTTTAGTAGTCATTCAAATTTGGTCGGATAACCAGCCGTTGCTTACATATTTTGGTTTTTTGTTAATATTTACTTAATACGAAACATTCTAAGCTGAATATTTTCACCATATATTTTTGAATTAAGGCACATGATTTTGGTTTACACCTACACATCTGGGATTGAGCCGGTTCCTTGTATTTTGCCGTCAAAGTTATGACACCATCGTTTTGACTTTTAGCAAGATTATTCAAAAACGCATGCATGAACAGTTTTGAAACTTTGTATGGTTATTATTAGCGTCAAGAAGGACCGAATACAGTTTTCAGCGAACTTGTGCCTTGTCTAATTTAGGCGCTGCGATGTTTTTTCGGTTTTTCATGAAACCGCGATAACTTGAAAACTATAAATATTTTCTTAAATCTAATTGGGGGCACATAGGGGCACATATTAAGAGCTGCTCGTGTATGTTTATTCCACAGGGGCACATGCAATGGTTGTAGAGATATACGATTCATCAAAACGTTACTCCAGCAGGAAATGCAATATCTCGAAAACCTGAAGGGGCACAGATTTTATTTTTGGGGGCACATTTTAGCACAAATATAAGCTCTCTGGCCATGCACAATTTTTCTCTCTCCGATCATTCGTTTAGAATTTTCCTGCTAGAAAAACGTTACCCCAGCAGGAATCGTTTTTTCCGTTTTTTTCCAAAACGACAGGGGGCACACATTTTTTATGTGGGGGCACATTTACAGCAGTTAGGGCACAAATTATACGTTTTACTCCTATAACCCTAGGAGACACTTTCTTGCTGGGGTAACGTACACCGCTCAGTGGAGCCTAGGTAATAACACGCAGTGTGTGTTTTTATCGGGTGCGAGATGTCGGCGAGGAGAGGTTTTTATAGAGACCTTTCTTTGTAGGACTGGAACTGGTCGTGTTGCGGGAATGAAATCTTCTTAATAAAAACAGCTGTTGAGTTTTTCTAGCTTTTCCATTTATTTTCTTGATTGACTGCTGGATTCGGAATGAATCGATGTTTGAAATCGACCTAAATTAGTACCCCAGCTACGTAGGCACACGTAGTGGGTACCCCTATCTTAAGTTTTAGGGTTTTACTTATAGAAACGTTTATTTCAGTTCTACTACTCCGACAGGTTCAGACCTGTCTGAACCTGCTCGGAGTCAGGATCCTGGGCTGTGACTTCATCCAATCACAGCCTTGATATATACATAGGGTTTGATTATAATAATTAATGAACATAACAATCTTACTTACTAATTCTTATAATTACACATAGATTTAAACAAGTAGATTTATATAAGCATAACGATATGAAATTATGAACCTACGCTATTTACTATTCGTATAGACTTTATACAAACATAACGACTTATAGTTTATTCACTGATTCATTATATACCTATGTTATCTCACACTTATCGTCACATACTCGTACTCTATTGTTTCTGTGCAGATAACGAATCGAATACATAGAAAGGCTTGCCCGTCACATTATCGCGCACACTACACAATATATCAATAACGAACTAATACGTGAACGATTCCCTAAGGTGTCACATACAGACACCATACAATACTTTAACAATGAAACAAATACTTGGATGGTTTGCCTTGTGCATCAGATCTCTACCTCAGGGGCTCGATACTGCTACACTATGTATATAGGTCTGGCTATTGTTATGGTATCGTGCACAGTAGGGTGAGGTGTTCAACAGTGAACCATGAAAAAGTTGCACATTCAAATCTCAGCTGTTTCTAAACATAATGAATATTGTTTTATGTCTATAAAATGCACTGTAGTTTGAAATTCCCGCCCTAGCTTCTGCTCTCTAGTTTTCGTGGGCTGAATATAGATGGCGCCGGTAGGTAAGGAAAAATTTCCTCCTGTGTGTACGGAGTCGTTATTCTTCCCTTTATGGTATATACGAGTAAGTTCTGTATTCAGTAATCTGTGGTTCTGTGTTGACGGGGGACCGACAGTGGAGCTGCCTGCACTGCCCCCTCACCGTCACGCCGCACTCATACTAAAGCTGCTTTCAGCCTACCTTTTACTATAGTGCCATATAGTTATCAAAAAAGGACCTAGTATTAAATATATAGCACAGTACAGTGTGCGTGTCGGCGCTGATCTCGAGTTTTAATTTGTGAACAGGGGAATCGGCACCAATATCTTTATTGCTTTATCATAACGTGTAGGTACTTAGGATCAATTCAATTCAATTCAATTCAATATCTTTATTGTGGATCATAGGTAGGTACATAATAAAGGTGGCAGGTAAATTGTGAACAGCTATGTCCCGCCCGTAGGGCATACAATAGTCAGTACCTACATATTATAATCATGTAAATTATGGAAATGTAACTATATATTTAAGTAATTTAGATCAAAAAGACCCTGTAGGGCACAGCAAAAGGGTAGAAGAGAGGAAGCCCTGTTTTATGAAATGTATGTACAGACGCCAGCACATCAAGCTACTACAATCTGTAAAATTTCTTTAATAGATTTTCAACTTTATCGCTAAAGCATTAAGGTTTAAGGTTGATTGGAAAAAAATGACAGTTTCGGGTAGCTTGACCTGCTGGCGTCTGCACTTAAATATTTAAGATTATTTTTATATAGGTACCTGTAGATACTATAAAACTCTAGATAGCGATGGTCTAACTGGCAAACTGAAAATAGGTCAGTGGGGAAGTGCGCAAGGCAATCGGCGTCGTGAAATAAAGACCAAGCATAAAATGAGCTGGATTTGAACGATTTTTGCACCTTTAAAACAATCATCATGTAGGTTCATGTTACATTGTACTATTATCTTGTTTAATCAGACGCTTATTATTAGAACTCTGACGTAACCGAACGGTTAATGCCTACAGGCGCGGTGCTATGTTCACTGCTGATAATGTGAATTTATCGCATAAGACGACGACATCATTATTTTGTTAGTGAAAATTATTACTTACCTGTCATCCAATGTCTTCTAAGACTATAAAAGATCACTCGAATTGTTGTTCAAAAGATACAGAATCCTTTGTGTGTGACACAAGTTTTAATAACACATTAAACCAATGTCCGTATGTCTATTGTACTCTGTGGTGTATAGATTGGGAATATGATTCATTGTCCAACATCAGAGTACCTATGTCACAGTTATCAATCAAACAATAAGTGTTAAGTTGTGGTATTGCCATGCTAATAACTCTGATCGGAATTACCTAACGAAAATGCGAACCGAACAATGTTGGAGTATAGCAAAAACAAATGAACCCTACTTCAACACTATCGTTTTTCTCTTACTAACTCATAAATATTATTTTTTTCTATCGAGACCGCCTAAGCCTAAAAATCTAAGACACACAGCAACAACATTTTTGCGATACGACGCCGCAACGCAGTGTTGTGGCTTCGCCCGAAGTTACATAATATAATATATATGTATAGGTACTGTCCCGGACAAACCATTAATAGGTAATAAAGTTTAAGAGAGGAACATCGTCTGTCGCGGTGGACTCCGAGGAAGCGAGTGGTCATCAGAGCCGTGTCACCGCTACGCCACGTCTCAACTTGCCGATGACGCGTCTGTAGCGGTATCTACAAAAACTCCACATGCGAACTACGCGTCATACTGACGTCACCCAAAATCCTGCATCTCGCAAGCAGAGTTTACCGCGTAGCTAGCATAGGTATATACAATCGTTCGTTGGGCTTGTCCTCCGCCGAGCCTCCCCCAGGTAACTGGGGTCTCACCTGGCGGGCACAGACCGCCGAGGTGTCGTGAAAAAAGCGGCCCTGTGAGTCAGCGTCGCGGCGCGCCTACAGAAACACAACATGCAATCATTCACATAGACGCGCGTCCAAAAGTACTACTAGCCATTGTACGCAAATCTAGAGGGGTATTAGCGGGTCACCGTATGGCAATCTGCGGCCGGAGGGCAAAGCCCTGGTGTCGCTCGCCACGCCTAACAGGGGCGTCGCAACTTCCAAGAGAGAGAGAATATTTGGGCAGTTGCCCGCCTGATACATCACCCGTCTGGTCGGAGGATCCTTCCTTTTCTATGGAGGATGAGTGAACTTTACACCCTGTTCTCTCTATACATCGATCACGCCACCTGCTCAAGCAGACCCCGCGCAAAGTGTTGGGTTCGATACCAAACTGGAACTGTAGAACTTAGTAAGTGTGCATGCATACGAGCGACACGCATTGACGAGAGAGGCAACTGCAAGTTCCGTCGACGCGTGTAGGCGACAGGCGACGCGTCGTCAGCTAATGCCGACACGCGTCGCGTGTACATATTTGAGCACCGTACTTAAATACAGGTGTCGGAGGAGCTTGTGGCTAAAATGCTAAACAATAACAGCCGTGGTCCGTGGATGGGTGACCATCTTTACATACCAAGACCCCTCCATGGCTTGGAAAGCACGTAGTCATTAGCCCCGCCTATCATTCGTGGATCTTTGACAGTCGTGACGGGTCGTCAGAAGCCCGAAAGTCTGACAACCAGTTTTACCAAGGGGTATCTACCCAGTAACTGGGTTGTGCAGGTCAGATAGGTAGTCGCTCCATGTAAAATACTGGTATTTAGCTGCATCCGGTCAGACTGCAAGCCGACCCTAACATAGGTTTCATTGGTAAAAGGCTAGGCAGATGCAGATGACGACTCAAATACACGCGTCGACGGTTCCAGTGGCTCAATAAAGTAAGGCCTCCAGCCAGGGCTTAGAAAAAAACAAAGCGACTACACGCTAACGGCACCCCCTGTGGGGTACGGACCTCGGCTTAGGGCGTCGCTGGGAGAGAGCAGCAAGGGACAGGCAGGATCAGAATTATTTAGGGACGGGTTTAAAACTACAGGCTCAGCGGCGCGGGCTGGCTCGAGAAGGGTCGAGTCGGGGCGGAGACCCTAACAGAAATAAAATCATTTATGGCCGCAGGGCCAAGCTGCAAGCCGACTCACGTCACCCAATGCACCACTACGTCTCCGTGCGCAAGAGGCTGAAGAGCCGAAAAAGTTTTCTTAGGTCCAGCTTGAGCTAGTCCAGCAAATAGTAACGCCTCCACAGCACGATGTTACCTGGAAGTATCTAATAGACTCCGGACCCAGGTTGGCCGAAGCAAGGAAAACCTGTTCAGGTGGAAATTCACAGACTCCGCCTTGGAGTGTAGATGTGGTGCTGTTCCACAATGTGACACTTAATATCTTTTTTTTTTTTGGATGGGAAATCATCTAATGACCCCTCCCGCTCTGGGTGGAGTGGAAGGGAGTGTCAGACTCTTACTGACTAAAACTCACCCGTGTTCCTTCCTCAGCCCTTTCTGTTCCAGGGCAGCGGTAACCCTTTCGGACGATTCCGCCGCCCTGGCAGGCTTCGGCCCTATCCGGCCCCGTCCTCTGCCGACTTCTCTTTGAGGCGCGCGTGGAACACAACGCGCATATCTTGCCCTGCGTTTCCGGTCAGCTGCACGTTACAGGAACTGATGGACGCTGGTGATGGCGCCAAACAAGTGGCCGAATTCTGGGTCATTTAGATTGCTATCGAACCGCTTAGAAGAAGCACGATTTAATCTATGACGGGAGCTGTATGTTTTAAGGAGATTTCAATAAATAAAACAAAAACTCAGTGTTTCATCATTTTAAATCGATTAGCTATAGTCTTCAAACGGTCTTGATTGGTTTTTTTCCTTTTTTTCTGGGTTTGACTCCCATATAACGCTCTGCGCTGCAATGATCGTTTCACAAGATTGATCTCGAAGAACAGTTGCGCGCACTTTTCACACTCATACCTTTTTCCTATTTCCGAAACAGTTTTTATACATTCGTAATTCATAGACGACGTATTTTTACAAAATGAAAAACAAAGGTCGCACAAACTTAGAATTTTTGAGTCGAAAGTCTTCCTCTCTTCAATGTTTTCTTCGAATAATAGTTTATGGAAGGATTCCGTTTCCGTTTGTTGGTTCTTGTCTATGTCCCCTTTATGGAACGTTAAATAGTGATGTCTCAAGTCATTTCTTCCTCCGATTAGATATTTCTTGCATATAACACATAAACTGACTTGACTATTTTTAAATGTAATGTGCGACGACTCGTGTACAATGGCGTCGTATCTGTGAAAATAAAGATTTTATTATGAAATACTAGCTTTTGGCCGCGGCTTCGCTCGCGTGGAGGTCGGAAATTATCCCACGGAAACGTATTACCTAAACTTAAGTTTCTAATATAATTCAATCATGATTCCAAAGACACGTGGCGCCATCTATTATCATAATAACGTTATTGTTGTTTTCCTCGGGAACAGCACTTTTTTTCGGGATGAAAGGTATCCTTTGTCCGTTTCTGTACACCTGACAACGTATATGCAAAATTTCAGGATGATCGGTTCAGTGGTTTAGGCGTGAAAAGGTAACAAAAAAAAACATACTTTCGCATTTATAATATTAGTTAGGATGTTTCATTGATTCAGTAGGGCGTGTTGTTAATTGATAACAGCACTGACTTTTAATAAACAAGTACGCTGGACTTCGTACTATCGATGACAAAATGAACACATTTGATTTTTGCCATTTTGGCGCTGACAGCAACGTGGGCGTCCGTGGAACTAATATTTTTGATAGCGAATTTTACAAGATGTGCATACTCTCATGATAAAAATGTTCCAAATATCTCGTAGTAAACACGAAATCCACAAAAGTCTTATTCCACGATTTAGACCTAAATAGTCAGAGACGTACCAAAACAAAACGACGGCTAGTTGCGGCAATGTATCAAATTTAGTTCCTGAAACGCTCGAGCGGGGCGCTTTGAATCGGCACAAAAAACAACTGTAATTTCGTATAGTATATTTAATCCAGCGTACTTGTATAAAGGATAACCGTCCCAAGGGTCGATCGAAGGTTAGGCTACGCTTGCCGCGGTCGGTTCGTGGATGGGTGTGTGGCGGCATCTACAGCGCCACATACGAACTACGCATCATACTGACATCGCCAGAATCCTGCAGAGCTTACCGCGCAACTAGCTTTCGTACAACGTCTCGACATCAATCGTCGGGCAGAAGTCCACCAGACTCGACACCCGTCTCGTCGGAGGATCCTCCCTTTCGATTTCGATTTCGAGGATGCGTGAACTTTACATCTGTTCCTCATACCTCTATAGGTTACCATCTATTAAATATCGATAGCCCTCAGTGCCTCGGAAAGATTACTCAAAAAAAAAAAAAGATTAATTTAAAATGTCAGAGTCATTATTTCAAGCATCTATGTAACTAGATGTAAGTTAGTTAAAAAATATGGATGTCACGTGATCAACTTTGAATGTTAATATCTTGGAAACGTGACACTGAGGGGTTTGGTCCTGTTATATTTTCCGTCTGCATTGATGTGAGCTATCGATTTGTGTAGGTTACAAGCGTGGCCGCCATTAAAAAAAAAATCAAAATGGCGGACAGGCCACGGATCTTCAAAGTCCTTTCACGCGGACGAAGTCGCGAGCAAAAGCTAGCGCTATCATCATCATTTCAGCCGAAGGACGTCCACTGGACGACATAGGCCTCCCCCAAGCACCTCCACTTCGACCGGTTCTTGCTTCTCGCACCCAACGGGTTCCTGCGGCCTTCACAAGGTAATCGGTCCACCTTAGAGAGGCCTTCCGTCCTGGCGTCCGGCCTGCCGTCTTCCGGTACGCGGTGGCAAAGATAATAATAAAAACCCTCACCTCATAGGAAACCCCTTGCCACACTTCTTGCATCGATAAACTCCAGGCTTTTTTAGTTCGTCGTAATGGACGCTTTTACCGCTAAACTCATCTTGTTCACCGTTCACCCAGGGTGTGTCAAACAATTCTATATTTACTTTGCAGTCTGTGGTCAAATCGCTTAGTAACTGGTCACTCGTGCAGTCCACGTAGATCAGGTCGTCGTCTTCGAAAACCAGACGACTTTTTATACATTCACTTTTAGTTTCATTCTTTTTTGTTCCTACACATATTACATTCCGTTCGTTCTGTTTTGGCCGTGATTCCTGAAAGAAAATTACAATTATTTGAAAACGTGCAAGCTAGGCTAAAGCCCTTTGTACACATACGTTTTTCTTGCCGTGAAAAACTACGGTTTATTCGCTGTATAGGCACGGTCGTCAGTGTTGTGTAGGGTTGCCAGGAACCACTTCTTGATGCAAGGGTTGCTAGCATCAAAAAAGGTCGGCTTCCAGTCTAACCGGACAACCAGCAGCCGAACACCAGTATTTTACATGGAGCGACCGCCTATCTGACCTCCACAAACAAGGTACTGGGTAATACGATACCCCTTGGTAAGACTGGTTATCAGACGTTCGAGCTACTGACGACCCGTAGCGACTATCAAAGATCCACGAATGACAGCCGGGACCAACGACTTAAAGTGCTTTCAGAGGCACGGAGGGGTCTTGGTATGTAAAGATGGTCACCCATCCACGGACCAACCGCGGCAAGTGTTGCTTAACCTGATCGATCGACCCGTGCGGCTGTTATTACTTAGCCACAAGCCCCTCACTGCAGATGATGCGTGTCTTACCTTCGTATTACTTCGACTAAGGCTTGAATTCAGTGATTTGCGAGGTGGACTGTGAAAATCATTGACTAGGGGTTTCCAAGCTAGCGTTACATCTGGATGCTTCTTCCGACTATGAGTTCGTAACTCTTTCTCACTTGTGAAGCTGTGCAGACAGGTGGGACAGTGGTAGATCGTCTGGTTTAGTAACGGTATGATAATATGACTAACATTATGAATTAGGCTGGAGTATCTGTAAAATAGAAGATTTGTCATTAGTTTATAGAGGTATGAGGAACAGGGTATAAAGTTCACTCATCCTCCATAGAAAGGGGAGGATCCTCCGACCAGACGGGTGTTGTGTCTGGCGGGCCACTGCCCAACAATTGATGTCGGGAAGTTGTATGTATGCTAGTTGCGCGGTAAACTCTGCTTGCGAGATGCAGGATTTGCGTGACGTCGCATGTGGCGTTGTATATCTACAACGCCACATGCGAACAACGCGTCATACTGACATTACCGCTACAGCTCCATATGTTCGAAAAATGTGTCTGCTTGACAACGTAAATAATGCAATGAATGTTGTTGAACTGTTGAACATTGATGTTCATATAACTCGTCAAAATGTAGGGAACAGCTGATTTTTTTTCGCGATTTCGGGTTTGGTCCCATAGTAAAAGTTGTTCATAATGATGAGTACAATGACCCCCTTAGAGTTATGGGATATAAAAAAAGCACGTTGTATAGATAGATAATATGACGTGTAAAAGTGATTACGGTATCCTAATCACAGAATAAACAATTTCATTTTATTTCTTTAACATCACGCTAGGAGTCTTAGGAGCCGGGCAAACCGTAAGAAAGAACGCTAAGCGAAAACGAAGTAATAGCGCAGGCAGGCGATGCGTTGCGACGGGGAGGGGAGAACATGAAATGAGTTTGATAAGGTTCCCTACCCAAAGGGTAAAAACGGGACCCCATTACTAAGACTGCGCTGTCTGTCCGTCCGTCTGTCTGTCACCAGGCTGTATCTCAAGAGCCGCGATAGCTAGACAGTTGATTTTCACAAATTATGTATTTCTGTTGCCGCTATAACAAGGAATACTAAAAATAAAATAAATATTTAAGGGGGCTCCCATACAACAGACGTGAGTTTTATAGATACCTAATGGTACGGAACCCTTCGTGCGCGAGTCCGACTCGCACTTGACCGGTTTTTTGTTTAGACGCACTAATCTCCGGATCTACCAGTCGGATTTGAAAAATTCTTTTCGCATTTAATAGCCCAATTCTTGAGGAATGTTATAGGCTATTTACAGTCACGCTATGACCCTAAGGGGTAAAACGAAAACAGTCAGAAAGAACGCAAAGCGAAAACAAAATAACAGCGCAGGCAGGCGATGCGATGCGACGGAGTGGGCAGAACAAGACATTTCATGCGAAATCGCGGACAGAAGAAAGTAAAATAAATGAAAAAAAAAAAAAATAATATCTCACCTCACCAGTCTTACCAAGAGTAAGACTGGTGAGGTGACTAACTAACTTACAACACAGTTACTGTATTACCGCTCCATGTAAAATACTGGTATTCAGCTGCATCCGGTTAGATTAGAACAACCTCAACATAGTTGTAAAAGGCTGGGCAGATGATGAATGTAATATCTCACCTATTACTGGAGATTCTATCGCAGAATTCACATGGTTGAAGACTGTGCTTGCAGAGGCTGTCGTAATGGTTCGTGTCTTCCACAAATCCATTATTTTTTAATGTCTTCAATGGAACATTATCTTCGTTACAACTGTCACTGCTTATGCTAATTGTTCTAACCCTCATTTTTCCTGAAAATATTAATGAGAATTAATTAATAAGGGAAGGTCTATCATGCGGCGGTCTCACTTATTTAGTTATTTAACCTTTAAATATTATTATCAGTATTTTCTTGTTTATTTTTTTGCAATGTTACTCACATATCGGTACTGGTTTTATCTAACACAATATAATTTTATTAATATATTTAAGTATGCACACATACGTCACATTGCAGTGTAAAACTGATTTACATCCGTCACCTCACACATTCAGGTCCAGTTGAAAACCAGCATCAGGCACTAGTTGTCTGGCATTTTTGCTGAACTGGGCCTTTTTGGTGCATCCGTGAGGCACACTTTCCTGCTAATTTCTTACATCGGACTTCACACTTTTATTTAATCTTTTTTATTGTTTGTTTTATCTGATGTATTGTGTGTCTTTTAGTTTGTGCCAAATAAATGAATTTTCTTTCTTTCTAATATCACTACGGGTTGTCAGAAGCTCGAAACTCTAATAACCAGTCATACCAAGAGGTATGGTATTTTTTACCCAGTCACTGGGTTTTGGACGGCAGATAAGCAGTCACTTCATGTAAAATACTCATGTTCAGCTGCATCTGTTTAGACTAGAAGCCGACCCCAATATAGTTGGAAAAAGGCTAGGTACATGATGGGTGACTTAAAAAAAACATACCGTCGAATTGAGAACCTCCTCCTTTTTTGAAGTCTGTTAGTTACGATACATTAAACCATAGTGACTTGATTAAAATAAAAATGAAAGCTGCAACTTAATACAGATGCAATGAAAAAATCAGTGATAAACATTCAGACCTAGTTACAGTGCACTTGCCTCACGAAACGACGCGTGCTTTACTTGTGGTAACCAAGTGTACAAACACGCTGTGAATATGTGTGTAAGGCGGTTGTCACACTGCATAGGAAACCAGAAAACCGTGTGTCGTTTTGTGAGTAAAAAATACTGTACAAAATGGTAATACATGGTTGAGCAGTAGTGGTACCCGATAGAATGGATTACTTACGTAAACTTTATATCTTTCACACTCGCTAGGATAATTGAATATCTGTGAAAGATGCTATGGCTAGAAATTGAGTGACTATCGAGATGACGATTAATAGAGAAGTATAATGTGGAAGAGAAAAACGTTCCGTCGACCCCAAATAAATTGGGATGGCGGCAAGAGAATGATGATGATAATTGTCCATCAATGCATGCAATAATATCTAAGTTAAAATAGAAAACGAATAAGAAAAAGGTGTAACCTTAAAGTTATTTACCTTTTTTGAAATCGTAACCTCAAATAAGGAATTATCATAAATTCCTCGCGACTATTAAATTCTACACTTAACAATAAATTATTACTTGTAAGAAATATGTACTAGCATTGTTAAAATCGGTTATATTGTATCTTTGCATCGTAGTTCGTAGCTTCATTTTTTTTCACTTCACTTTTTTCTTTCAATAATTGACACTATTGACAGTTCGTCTTTGAATTGCCAATATTTGCCAGCCGGTAAATTGTAAATGGAATAAGACGGTCAATGATTTTGTTCATAATATTTTTTGTGTTTATTAAAAGCGTTGTTATTTTTACTCGTTTAAGATTTTAAAAGAGCACTTTAAAGTGCGCCGATTTTTCGCTTTCCCCGAAACTTTGTTATAGTTGATAATGCAGATTTTTTATTATTGATTAAATACCATACTTTTACAAATTTTTTTTAATGATATAAACTAATGCTTGACTGTGATCCCGCCTGATGGAAAGCAGTAATGCAATAGTTGATGGTAAAGCGCGCTAATTTATTATGAGCCTATTCACTCTAGCCTTGAAGACACTTAAATTGTGAATTGTGAATGTTGTTGGCGTAATTTTAAATAAATGAAATAAAATCAGACAAAGGCGGTGGCGGTGATGATAGACACTTGACACTAGGAGGCTAATGAGGGAGGGCCCACTCGCTCTCACACAAGAATTTTAGAGAAAACAGAGTTTGAATGTATGTATACCTGATATGAATGGTCAAATGGTGTAACTAAACGCAGATTTGTTATCAAAACAAAACTTTTCTGTCAGTGTCACTGTCACTTGCAATTGACAACTAATTGGCACGTCACAAATATTGGGATATTTTTTAAATTTAATTTCAAAATATCTAAGCCTTTTTGTGAAAATATATTAAAGAAACATGGTAAATTATTGAAATAATAATCTATTTACAACAGCTTGCAATTGTATTCTATCCAAAACATGATGCTTTCTCGAAATGTTATCGGCGACAAAAGTTTTATTTTTATTATTTTTCTTGATCATCGTATGTGTTTTTAGGACTTGAAAACATTCGGGGAGGATAATTTCGATCCTAAGCAATGGATTAACAAGGCATGGAGCTCTAGTGGCAATCAAGAAAAAGAGGTATACTAATGAAAATAAATCTCTTTGAAACGCATGAAATTCCCATGTTTTTTTTTATTTTATTGTCTGCTCGAAGGGCTCGTGGTTCAGTAAAACAGCCGCACGGGTCAATTCATCACGTTAAGCTACGCTTGCCGGGGTCGGTCCGTGGATGGCTGACCATCTTTACATACCGAGCCTCCTCCATGCCTCGGAAAGCATGTTAAGCTGTTGGTCCGGTCCCGGCTGTCTTTTGTGGATCTTTGACAGTGGTTGTAATTTTGACATTCAAAAAGTGCTGATTCTCAGCCTAATGTGAATAAATGACTTTTGATTTTGATTTTGGTTATGGGTCGTCAGAAGCCGGAAAGTCTGATAACTAGTCTTACCATGGGGTATAGTATTACCCAGTAACTGGGTTGTCGAGGTCAGATAGGCTGTCGCTCCATGTAAAGTCAAGTCTTACCAGGGGGTATCATATTCATATTCAGCTACATCTGGTTAGACTGGTAGCCGACCTAAACAAAGTTAGGAAAAGGCTAGGCAGATGACCAGGTAACTATATGTTTCAAGAGATGTCTGACGACACAGCTGATGTTTGACGGCACGGTTGGCGCAGTGGTTAAGCTATTGACTGCTGCGCTGCGTGTCGCGGGTTCGATTCCCGCACGGAACAAATATTTGTATGACCTACATGTATTTGTTCCGAGTCTGGGTGTTTTTCTATCTATAATATGTATGTATTTACAAAAAAAAAAAAAAAATGTAAATAGTAGTTTATCAGCCATCTTGTTACCATAACACAAGCATTAGGTTGCTTAGCTTGGGACAAATGGTGCTGTGTGAAATGTCCAGGGATATTATTATTATTATGTCTTTTTACAGATATTTGTGGCCAACACAGTGTCAAGATTGCAACTATACATGAAACAGTTGACCAACTCTTTAGATGAGACCACTACACAGGTTTGTAATACATTTTTTTATTACTAGCTAACCCAACTGATGCTGTCCTGTCAAAATTTAAATACGCAAAATCTTTTATAAAAATTTAAAAATTATTGTCTGTACAAGAAACTTTTTACCTTATTCAGACAAATAAAAATAAAAAATAAGTTGGTCTAACCATTCTCAAATGACGTTGTACTTAACAATGCACTTTTTGTTTCTTTGTTTTTCAGCATTTAATTTTATAGATATATTTTTATTTTTATAGACTAGCTTTTCGCGCGGTTTAGTCTTTTTAGGGTTCCGTACTCCGTACCAAAACTGGAGCCCTTTTAGGATGACTTTGTTGTCGGTCTGTCTGTCCGTCCGTCTGTCAAGACCCTTTTTCTCAGGAATGCGTGGAGGTATCAAGTTGAAATTAATATCAAATACTCAGGTCTGTGGTCCCTTGCGGCAGTGAAAAACTCAAACTTCTAAGTTGACGCGATCCAAAGATATGGCCTATAAGCGCTCCTGTACACGATGCCGCCACCGCGCCGTCGCCGCGCCGACGCCGCACAACTACACTGTACACACGAGTCGCGCGAAGACCGCCACCGCGCCGTCGCCGCGCCGACGCCGCACAACTACACTGTACACACGAGTCGCGCGAAGACCGCCACCGCGCCGCCGCCGCGCCGCCACCGCGCGCGTTCCCAGTTATTTCATTATCCTGATTCATTCCATTGCCGGCCGCGTATGAATCGCGGCCGGCAATGGAATGAATCAAATAGATGCGCGGTGGCGAGACGAGGACCGCGCGCGGTGGCGGCGCGGCGGCGGCGCGGTGGCGGTCTTCGCGCGACTCGTGTGTACAGTGTAGTTGTGCGGCGTCGGCGCGGCGACGGCGCGGTGGCGGTCTTCGCGCGACTCGTGTGTACAGTGTAGTGGTGCGGCGTCGGCGCGGCGACGGCGCGGTGGCGGCATCGTGTGCAGGAGCGCTTATGCTCCGTTTTTGCCGCATATTTTGACACTCGCAAAGGAATTAAAACCTATAGGGTACTTCCCGTTGACCTAGAATCATGAAATTTGGCAAGAAGCAATGTCATGTAGCACAAGTAAAGGAAAAAATCCGAAAATCGTAAATTTGTAGTTACATACCTACAAATTTGTACGGAACCCTGGGTGTGCGAGTCCGACTCCCACTTGGCCGGTTTTTTTTCTTTCAGCATTTAATTTTATACATCCATTTTTATAGACTAGCTTTTCGCGCGATTTATAGTTTTTTCTTCTTGAAACCTCCATGAATATTCCCCTCCTTTATTCTATGTTGGAAGGTTTGGTTAGCCTACCTCCCACCAGAAGTTGATTTTACGTCTCCTAACCTGTTGGAAACATCTGTGCAAGGTATATTCCCCTTTTCAGATAGTGAGTTCCGTCCCTAGAATCCTGCAAGATGCGTCATCTCTTCAACTGGAAGGAGCCATGCTTCAGCAGAAGTTATTGTCATTGGAACAGAAAGTGCAGAGCGTTGAGGAGCAGACTGGACACTCTATAGAGAGCTTGCAGAAGATTGATCAGCTGAAGAGTCGGTTGGAGGTAAGGAATATACAGGGTGGCAGGGACATCGACGCGCAAACTGTAACTATGAATTCAGCACATGAGTTTAGACCCCATAGCGTGGTAAATTTTCGTCGGTTATCAAAAAAAATAAATCTTCTGTTTCATAGAAAAGTGCAATACCTACGCGGTTAAAACGTATGGAACAGCAATATTTTTTTTTAATAACCGTTTTTTAATTACAGTTTGTGCGTCGATGTGCCTGCCACCCTGTATTGCTAGCACCTGTGGCGCCATCTACAACATCAATCCTCAACTCAGTCTAACGCAGTCCACTGCTGGACATAGGCCTCGCCCAGACTGTGCCACAACACCCTGTCCTCCGCCTTCCGCATCCAGTCTACCCCAACCCCCTTCTTTAGTTCGTCCGTCCATCTAGCTGGGGGGCATCCCACACTACGCTTGCCGATACGCGGTCTCCACTCCAGGACTCGTCTGCTCCACCGGCCAGCGGTCCTTCGACAGACATGGCCAGCCCACTGCCACTTCAGTTTGCTTACTCTGCAAGCTATGTCAGTAGCTACGGTTCTTTTCCGGATAATTTCATTCCTGATTTTATCCTTCGAAGAGACTCCGAACATAGCTCGCTCCATAGTGCGCTGATTCGCCATCTATAACGGCACATGCGAACTACGCATCTCACTGACATCACGCAAAATCCTGCATCGCGTAAGCAAAGGGCTTTGAAGATCTGTGGCATACCTAGCCGTCCGCCATTTTGTTCTTTTTTCAAAATGGCGGCCACGCATGGAGCCTGTATAAATCGATAGCTGACATAGATTGATAGGTGTTTTATTATTCAAATTCATTTTTATTAATAATGACACATAGTTCACAAACATACAACTATTAGCATGCAGTTCTAACCAACAGAAAACTTAGATTGATATAACAGCAGGTCCCAAACTAGGCACAGTCTGTATCTTGGTTACCCAAACCCTATACAAAGTTCTAAATGAATCAGTTCAATCAATTTAGAAGACCAAACCCCGTAAAATTGCACGTTTCCTAGATATTAACGTTCAAAGTTGATCACGTGACATCCATATTTTCTTTAACTTGCTTTTACATCTTGTTGCTGAGATGTTTGATTACTTTAAACTTTCAGAGTGATTATTTCTTAGGGGTGCGGTGTTATTATATTTTCTGTTTGCATGGATGTCAGCTATCAATTTATGTGGGATTCATGCGAGGCCGCCATTTTGAAAAAAAAAAAACAAAATGGCGCGACAGTAAGTATGGCAGGCTCCATTTAATAATCTTAAATCCCATGCCATCCATATGTTATCATGTTTAGATACCTATACACATCATGTCTGCGGAGTTTCGCTAGCTAATTGAAAGAAAGAAAGAAATAAAAAAGTTAAAGTAAGTAAGTTAGTAAGTAATTGTTTATCAAGACAAACAGTCCTTTTTGTAAGACCTATGGTCGTGCTTCTAGTCCAAGCATAAGTTTTTGAACCTGTCCATTAGGTTTACCGTTTTTTGACAGCTGTCTTAGAACGTACATATTCCAGATTACGTAAAAGTTAACGTTAAAATGAGTAATAAAATAAATATATAAACTGCCTAATCTTATTGAATTATCTTATTTATGGCTTCTAACATACATTATAATACCGTACGTGTATCAATCAATGTATTGTGTGTTGCTGCAATCACTAGTTCCATCTGTCAAAAAACGTTTTTTGTTTTGGGCAGGCTGTAATTAAAGATCTTAATAAAAAACAAAAAAAAATGTAACTTGAACCCGATTCTAATGTCAGTTAATATTTAATGAACTTTGTCTCCGTTAAGAATGATCTGCGAACCTTCTCCACCTTCCTACGGGATCGAAATTTACGCGGGTGAAACCGCGGGGCGCAGCTAGTAAATAAACGTGAAAGTGTGTATGGATGGATGGATGTTTGTGTACTCTCATGCAAAAACTACTGAACGGATTTGGATGAAATTTGGCATACAGATGGTTTATAACCAGGATTAACATATAGGATACTTTTTACTTTTATTGCATAATGTAAATAGGACTCCACAAACTACCTACAGTGTTGTCTCTCCTTCCCCTTTTTAATCCATCCAAAGGTTGTCTTTAAAAGATCACTCTTAGCGATAAGACCGCCCATTGAGGCACCCTTTGTAAAATTTCTATATTTATGTCTGTAATTTATATAGTGTACATAATAAAGAGTTTTCTATTCTATCCACCGACCCGCAATGGGCCCGCGTGGTAGATTATAGCCCACACCCTCGCACAGAGAGGAGCCCAGTATCCCAGCAGAGGGAACATTATAGGCTGATTATGTATGTACTAGGCGCCCATGAAAGCTTAAGAGCACCTTCCACAGAACGCAGCATCAGCACTTCGCGAGGCTGACAAATGGGCTGCTCTAGCCTCTTCCTTAGAAGACATCCTGGAGTCAGGGGTACCCACACAGGGAGACAAGTTAGCTGAACTGGCAGAACAAGTATCTGCCATGACTGCAAGTCTTGAGGTGAGAAAAAAAATAGAAAGAACCCTGTCCCGGCCTGTCATTCGTAAATCTTTGATAGTGTTTAGTCAAAAGAAGAAGTCCGTCAGAAGCCCGTCTTACAAACTTACTAAGTGACATCGTGTTACCCAGTAACTGTTCTCACATGCATAATTTCTAACATGAATGATGTAACCAATACTTTGTAACCATATTATTGTGATTTAAAAGAGTGTTCATGGAGTTTCTTGCCCGTTCTTCTCCATAGGTACCTACTACGCTTTGGAATGGGCAACTAGCTTCGTCTTTCTGACTGACCGACCCCTTAACAATTCAAAAGTGCCTGTAATTGGTTTAATTGAAATAAATACTTTGAGTTTGAGTTTGACTGGGTTGTGGAGGCCAGGTAGGCAGTCGCTCCATGTAAAACACTGGTATTCAGCTGCACCCGGTGAGACTGGAAGCCGACCCCAACATTGTAGGGCTGTTTACATAGCGGAAACACTTCCGAAACGACTTCGACAATCCTTGCGGGTAGTGAGTAGGCCAAAACACTGACAGCCTGTACCCTAATTAAGACGGCACGGTTGGCGCAGTGGTTAAGCGATTGACTGCTGCGCTGCGTGTCGCGGGTTCGATTCCCGCACGGAACAAATATTTGTATGACCTACAATTAGTTGTTCCGGGTCTGGCTGTTTGTGTATGTGAGTTTATATGTCTGTAAACGCACCCACGACACAGGAGAAATTCCTAGTGTGGGGCAACGTTTATTATTTAATAAATAATAATAATAATAAATTGCGTAACACACTATCAATCTCAATCTGAATAATTTCGAAGGATATTGCTAGTCCATTGCTTCATATGTTCGAAAAATTTGTCTGCTTAGCAACGGAAATAACGCAATGTATGTTGTTGAACTGTCAACATGAAAGCCACTGATTGTGTGCTACGCAACTACCCCGCAGTTTTACCAAGTACCTGGGTTACCAGTACCAATTACCCAGTAACTGGGTTGTGGAGGCCAGGTAGGCAGTCCCTCCATGTAAAACACTGGTGTTCTGCTGCAGGTTAGACTGGAAGCCGACGCCAACATAGTTGGGAAAGGGCAGGCAGATGAATTAAATCGCACAATGTAAATAACAGTTTAATTTTATGTTCTGCAGGTACTGAGTGACGCGCCTGACTACGAAAATAAGCGTTTGCAACTTGAGACATTATACAACAGACTCGAAGCGGCCATAAGCGCACCTCTGATAGAGGCTCTTACTCAAATGGACCCCGGTAAGGAATCCTACCGTCCTTTCATGTTTATTTTACCTTTTCTTCTTAGCGTGCTATGCTTCAGCAGAAGTTATTGCCATGGGAACAGAAGGTGTAGACCGTTGTGGAGCAAACCGGACACAATAGAGAGCACAGAAGATTTATCGTGGCGCCATCTACATCGCCACATGTGAACTACGCATCTCTCTGACGTCACCCAAAATCCTGCATCGCGCAAGCGAAGTTTACCGCGCACAGGGAGAATTTTTCAAGTGGGCGTGGATGGCCAAATTAGAAACTATGAGAAATAGCGAAAAGTACTCAAGGAAGTCTCGTGCTCGATTTTGATGAGAAATAAAACTGCATCATTGGATTTTTGAAAAATCAAGATTTCTAGCCAGATATCGAACATCGAACTCGTTGAATTTTGATAAGCTCTGCCTGCAAGCACAGGCAAGCCCGGTTAAGCAGACGACAATTTCATAGGTTAAACTGCGAGATGCCATTCCCAAAAAAAAAAATAGTTTTAGAGGATCTGTTAAATGTCTTGTCATGTCTTTAGAGCGCACAGCGACGTACGTGGCAGTGTTCAGTGGTATGGGCCGAGCGGTGTCAGTGTGCCGTTGCTGGCGACGCGCGGCAGCCGCTCGGCTTGCGACCGCGTGGAGACGACTTGATGCGCACACGCTGTCTGCCCTTACCAGGTTGTTGGCGAGCGAAGCTGGAAGACAGGTCAGTAGAATATTGCATAAAATTGTGCAAAACATGAGGGGTCTTTTAGTTTTAGTCCCATCTTTTATTGGAGAAAGAAATTGTTTGACTATTTTATATATTGTATTTAAATAACTATTAGAAATTGTGACATTAATTATATTATTGACTGATGAGTTAGAATTATTTTATTTATTGAATGAATTGAATAGCTGAATATTGATAATTATTAGTGAATGATTAACTAGAAATTTGTTATTTAATGGAATAGTAAATATTTATTTTAATTGTAAACTCTGTATTTTTGCATGCCTTGTAATTGGCAAAATATTGCTGTTTCTGTATCTATATTATGTAGGTATAATGGCCGGCACGAGTCGTGAGCACAGATGGGCAGTAGTGGGGGCAAGCTCGCGCATGTACACTTTCGGCCAAATTTATTTAGTACCGCTTTTGCTCAAATTATTGATAGGTACTTACGCTAACTATAATTAAAATATTAGTGGTACTTGAAATTTTACTTTGATACAGTAATGTTGTAGGCCTTTGTGACTTACGGCCAGTTTCTTTATCAACACAATCAGTCAAAGTATTAACTTTTACTTGACCTTTACTGATACTACAGCAAATGTTTTCTTCATTCAAGTAACTGCTAAAATAGTGAAGAAACAAATTTAACCGTTACTTTGACTTAACAAATACGAATTAACAAAAATAAACTATTTCAAAATTAAAAATGTAAGTCACTAAAAGTGCACGAAAGTGTACAGTAGCCGAATGACACGTGAGAGTCCAATAGACGACGAGCATCGACAAACGAACCAATCGCGTGCAGCCTCGGTGCCCCCCGCCTTCTTCATTCCGCCAAAGAGACCGAAAAATGAACTACTGCGCAGGTGTCAGTTTGTGCTCACGACTCATGCCGGTTACTATACCATCATGACTTGTATAGTCACGAGCACCAATATGTCAACACTTGGCAACTTTTAATTGCGATTTTTTCGTGAAATAACGAATGCAACGAAGAAATACGACACATTACATAAACCTACGGGTCGTAACAACATAAAATGTCATTCAAAAATAAAGGCTTGGTCGTCCGGAAGGGTTACCGCTGCCCTGGAACAGAAAGGGCTAAGGAAGGAACACTGGTGGGTTTTAGTCAGTAAGAGTCTGACACTCCCTTCCGCTCCACCCAGAGCGGGAGGGGTCATTTGATGATTTCACATACTCAAAAAAAAAAAAAAAGGGGGTGTTGTCGCCCACGTTGATAAACTATGGTCTAAATATTGAGCCATATTCCACGTTTCCATTAACTTTTTTCACATCACTGCACCTTCATAATTATCATCATTTCAGCCGAAAGACGTCCACGGCTGGACATAGGGCTCCCCCAAGGACCTCCACTTTGACCGGTTCTGTGCTCTCAACGGATTCCTGCGGCTTTAACAAGATCGCCGTTCCACCTTGTGGGATTGCACCTTATGCTTAAAGAAATAAAGTTGAGTTTCTCTTGCAGGTTGATTGGTTGACAAATGTATTGAAATCGGAAACTCCGCTAGCAGAACTAATAAGACTATATACGGATTTGCTTCTGTCTTTGGAACCTGCCCCAACTAAGGTAATATAGTGAAGACTACAGAAGGCCAATTCTTGTAATTAAAAACCTTCAAAATCTAGTCGCAGTCTCATCTCGGCGACAAACAAATGTCAAAGAGTTGTCAAAAATGTAGGGAAATTAAAGGTATTTTTTACAGATTGAGACTGAGATCAGACTGTAAACGTTCTTAAAATTAAGAGAATTGCCCTCTGACTGCGAACGTTCTTAAAATTGCGAGAATTTCCTTTTAGATCTCCCAGAAAAAGTGCTTTGAAGATCCGTGACATACTACCTGTCCGCCATTTTTTTTCTTCAAAATGGCGGACTTTTTCTGGGAGATCAAGACAAAATCCCGTGCACATGATGACCACAGCTGCGTCCGTAAGTAAAACAAAAGAGGGTCCTGTTTAGGTTGACTAATAATATGCGCTGCAAGCAGGAATAGTCCTTACGGTGGTCAGATATAGATTTTAGCGATACATCTCTTTGCGTAGATGTTTGAAATAATCACTCTGATAGTTTAAAGTAATCAAACCTGTATGCAATATGATCTTGTTGCAAGACTTTGATCAACTTTGAACATTAATATGCGTCACGTTTCCGAGATATTAACTTCAAAGTTCATCAAAGTTGACATGGATGTGACGTGAAAAATATCTCGGAAACGTGACGCTTTACGGGGCCCATAATGTTTTCTGTTTGCATTAACGTCAGCTATAGATTTATATAATCTGCATTCGCGATTTATTTTCCAAAAACGTAAACAAATATGAGTTTATGGAAAAATAACTTTAATTCCTACACAATAAAGTTCAGATTACGCTACAAATTAAAACATTTTTATAACTTTTTCAAGAGTACTACTCAGTCTGAAATCAACTTAATTACTGTTAAAATAAGGTTGATGTTTGTTTAACTTGAAATATCATCAATTTGAAACACATTTTTATAGACTTTAGGTTACACGCGTGGCCGACATTTTGAAAAAACAAAAAAACAAAATGGCGCGACAGTAGGTATGCCTCCATATAAAAATCTTCAATCCCCTTTCAGGTCGTTTCAGCGAATCTGAAGCTGTGTTCGTCTCCAGAGGAAGGCATACTGTTGCTGACGGATTTGAGGACTGATATAGATGACTTCATCTCTTGCATTCAAAGTGCCATAGATGCGCCTAGGCAGAACAAAGGTCAGGCATTCGAATTTCGAATATCGTTGAAAAACATTCGTGATTTAAAAACTATTTCTCTACTAGCTGTTGACAGCGACTTCATCTAGGATCCAGGATGAAAAGTAGCCTATGTTCTTACCCTGCACCCTAATTGCGTAACACACGATCAATCGGAATCGGTTTCATTTTGACAGTTCAACAACATTCATTGCGTTATTTACGTGTTGAGCAGATAAATTTTTCGAACTTATGAAGCAATGGACTAGCAATTTGCTTCAAAATGATTCAGATTCCGATTGATCGTGCTTTACGCAATTAGGGTGCTGATCCTTACCGGGCGGCGAGCTGCCCATAGCTCGCCGCCCGCGCCTGCGGTGGCCGGGAGTTGGCTGGTGACCCCTGACGTCCAGGGCGTTGCGATAGAGAGGCCTTACATGCTAAATCCTTAATCTACATTCTATAAAATTACATACAATATCTTAAATCTTAACCTTTTGAACGCCATTGTCACATATATGTGATAACGAAATCTTACCCTGAACGCCAACGTCACAAATATATGACAAAATACACGTCGCACCATATTATGAAATAAACAATTTAAATCATTACTGGAATACCTATTTTTTATAAAGGTCATTTGACAGAAAAAGTGGCCTGGCGTCAGGGGTACGGCGGTACGCTTATACTCTGGCGTTCAAAAGGTTCTACATCTAAATAACATGTTATATATAATGTAACTTTTGCGTATTCATTCAAGTTGCACTACATCAACTCTCTCGTGAACCTTGTTCACCACACGTATGGCTTTAGTGAGAGGATTTCTGTAAAAGTGCAAGACCGACACGGTCAAAAAGTATGGCAGAGTGTTCAATGTTACCTTCGGACATTGACAGCATTCGGCCCGGCTGACGCGCGGCCCAGTTAAAATACTGTTTATTTGCGTCTTACACGCATAGAACTCACTCAAATTTGTGTAATAGTGTGTATTAAAACAAATCCTACTAATATTATAAACGTGAAAGTTTGTATGGATGGATGGATGAATGTGTGTTGCTCTTTCACGCAAAAACTACTGAACGGATTTGGATGAAATGGCACACAGATGGTTTATAACCAGGATTAACATATACGATACTTTTTATCCCGATATTCCCACGGGATCGAAATTTATGCGAGTGATACCGTGGGGCGCAGCTAGTTATCAATAAATTCATAGGGACTTAAAACACCCCTGCCTACCCTTCAGGGAATACAGGCGTTCTGTTATGTTCTTTGTATCTATTACAGAAACTCTACTGCCGGCGACTATTAGAGAGTTCGGTCGGGCTGCGTACGCGCCGCTCAGAGAGCTGCTACCGAAATACACCGAGTTACAAACACAACTGCTACTTGATAATCTAAATGATCCACAATTGAACCAGGTATGTCGTAATGGGTGTAAAAGAAAGAAAAATGCGTTTATAGGTGTTGAATAAGTTGGGTTATTGCGGCTGTCGAAGGACCAATAAGCGTTGTGTAATTATTCGGGAACGAATGTCATGTCGCCTGCACACAAGGGGGTAGGAAACAATTAAGGACTTACTTGGTGTTTTTGAATGTGCCGTGCTGATATGTAGACCGGCGCGGCGTCCGGTAACTTTTCGTTTCCCTGCTTCTTCCTGGTTTTGTGTCGGCCGACACTCGTAAATTGGGTTTATTTTAAAGCGGTTTGGTATGTTTCGCGGCGCGCGCGCGTCGCGAAGCTTAACGGTGTAGCTTGCGGTGCTGTGCGGTTGACTGTTCGATTACAAGTGAAGTTGAATCTCTGTCCCTCTGCTGGAGCGTCTTGATTCCACGTAGCCCGGAAACGGTTGTCGGTTGGCGCTTTCTCTTTCTGTCGCGTATGGACGTAATGATAGGGAGAGGGATAGATGGATAGGCATTTGGCGACATGACAGAATAAAGCGGGTTGACGTTTTCGTTCGGATATTTAATAGAGAGAAACTTGTAGTATAGAAACTTGCGTAAGCATCCTGCCCGGGTTTGAGGATATGTAGTATTCTCAAAAAAGGGAAAGGAATTGCGTTAAAGCGGATTAAAAGAAAGAGAGAAAAGAAAACAATTGAAATATATTAATTACGACTAAAATTACGTGATATTAATTACGCGGTGAAATCATTGGGAAGGCAACGGGCAGAGTTTAACAATGGGTCGCTTGAAAGAGCCACTGCATGTCTTCACCATAGCAACGCGGGTTGTCCCATCTTTGCCGGGGAAAACCTCGGTGATTATGCCCATTGGCCAACGTAAAGGAGGGACATCATCTTGATGCATGAGAACCACTGCACCAATCCTAACATTGTCCACGGCATCCAACCATTTTTGCCTAACTTGTAAGTTATGTAAATATTCTATCCGCCATCTTCTCCAAAAGCTGCAAACCATTTGGTCAAGCAATTTTTTGCGGCAAGTTAGAGACTTCGTTGTTTCGGGAACGTTCACGACAGGCAACGAAGTCAACGGAGAAGCCATTATAAAATGAGCGGGAGTAAGCGGTTCTGGGTAAGGATCCTCAGTCAGGACACAGAGCGGTCTCGAATTCAGAACTGCCTCAATTTCAGTGAGAACAGTCGAGAGTTCCTCATAGGTAAGAAGCTGAGAACCGATAACAGGGTATAAATGAGTTTTAATAGATTTAATATTAGATTCCCACAACCCTCCAAAGTGGGGAGCGCGGGGTGGAATCATTTTCCACTCTATGCGGTAGCGGTTAGCAAGTAGTTCTTGCAGTTGAGCCTTGGCTCTAGCACACACCAAAGTTACGTGTGCGTTGCCACTTGTGTCAGTAACATGTAAGTATATGACGCAGCCATATGCATTCAAGCTGGCATCAGCAAAACCTACTATATTTGTCACGCAACCCATAGTAACGGCTACATGACGCGGCAGTTTTAAAGAGGAAAGTAAAGGCAGTTGCTCTTTAAACTTTTGAAAGAGAAGTACAATAGAATCGGGTGGAGTTTCATCCCAATCTGTGTTTAATTTCCATAATTCCTTTATGAGTAATTTCGCGAATAAGACCACGGGAGCCACTAGACCCAGAACATCCCACAGACGGGCAACAGTGGAAAGTATGGAACGTTTAGTACAACTTTTATCCAAGTTAGATGTAGTAAAGGTGAAACAATCCTCGGAAGGAATCCATTTGAGTCCAAGAATCTTTAAGTTATCCCCGTCAGAAAAGTTAATAGAAGAGCGGTTGGAGTGTGGAATAGAATCCAGTAGTTCCAAGGAATTACTTGCCCACTTAGTAAGGTCAAAGCCCCCAGCCTTAAATAAGGCGATAAGTTCAGCGGAGAGAATCTTGACTTCCTCCAGAGTGGAGGTCGAGTTAGCCAAGTCATCCATGTATAACTCATGCGAAGCGACAATGGATGCGCGCGGGAATCGATGTTTTTCATCCTCTGATAGTTGACGGACTGTCCGCATTGCTAAATATGGGCTGGGCTTAAGGCCAAACGCCACTCGGTTAAATTGAAATTCGCGAACAGGTTCAGCGGTATTAAACCGAAACAATATTTTCTGATATTTTCGATGCTCATCAATAACAGCAATTCGGAGATACATCTGTTTTATATCAGCTGTGACTGCAATAGGGAATAATCGGAAATTTAAAAGTAATAAAAATATGTCAGCCTGTAGATTAGGCCCTGTGTGTAACAAATCGTTCAATGACACGCCATTATGAGACTTGGCGCTCGCGTCAAGGACGATGCGAACTTTAGTAGTTTGTTTATCATTCCTAATAACAGGGTGATGCGGTATATAATAACCTACAGTCTGATCAGCAGCCCTAGGTGTAGTTTCAGTTAAATAATTTTGATTAAGGTATTCTTGGATTATTTCGTTATAACTAGCGCGCAAGGCAGGGTCGCGAAGCTTAGTTTTTTCCAAGTGAATAAAACGTCGATAAGCGACAGCATAAGAATTTCCGAGTGAATCTGGATTCTTACAAAATGGTAACGCAGTACAGTACCTACCGCTGGAGTCACGTGACACCGTAGAAACGTACAGCTGTTCACATTCCCGTTCAGCGGGACTCATAAAAGATTTTGAGGGTATTTCTTCAATGTTCCAGAATTTATGTAAAGATTCGTCTAACGACAGAAAACAATGAGAATCATCTATATTCAACGCGGTAGAAAAATATGAAGCGGTATTTAAATCAGCGATATTATTTTTATTATTAAACGAACTATATAACTATATATATTACGAATAATAAAAACGAAGTACCCACGTACTTCGTTTTTATTATTAAATAAACTAGCGGGTACTTCACCCATAAGAATATAACCGAACACGGTTTCAATAGCGGATGGCGCGGTAGGTGAAATAATTTTATTGTTGAGTAATAAATATGGGAACAGCTTTGCCCCAAGAAGTAGTTCAACATCACCAGGCACATGCCACAGGGGATCGGCCAGCGGTAATTTGAACAAATGTTGCACTGCAGAGGTATCAACAAAGTGAGATGGTAATTTGTCAGTTATGCAGTCAACCACAAGAGCGGTTATTTTAAAGGAATTATTTTTATTTTTAGCAGTAACTGTTATCTCAACGTAACCTATAATAGGCCGCGAAGAGGTTCCTACGCCTTTTATAAATGAATTTGAAAGCGGTATAATATTCAATTGAAGTCTCTTACAACAAGCTGACGTAATTATGTTGTTTTGCGAAGCGTTATCGATCAAACATCTTACAGAAACATATTTATTATATCTGTTGTCAACGTATACTTGTGCGGTCGACAGTAATACGGTTGTGCGCGGTAAATCTGTACCTACGCGTGAACATGCACACAGCGCCACCTGTTGTGAATGCGTGGAACTAGGCACAGCGTCGCTCGATCCCGACCGTTGAGTAGTTTGCTCCAGATGTAAAAGCGAATGATGTTTCTTGTTACATGTCCTGCAAGTATGTATTGATTTACACTGTGAAGCCGTGTGTGTTGAGCTAAGACAGTTTACACATCCACGTTTGTTTTTAATAAAGTCCAAACGTGAATTGGCTGATAGTGCTTGAAATGTTGGACACATATAAAGCTTCCAATGATCACTTCCATTACAGTGTGAACAAGTTTGGTTATTGTCACAAGCAACAAAGGTATGCACCGTACTATCACGTGACTGATTACGATAATTATTTTTGTTCACTGATACAGTTCGAGACGAAACAGTTCTATCCAATATTTTAACTTGCGATTTTATGAATTCAACGAAATCCGTATAAGTTGGAATCTCCTCCTCTCTCGTATGCATCTCAAATAAATGTAAGGTAGCGGGGTCCAATTTTTTCAAAGCTAAATTTAATAGTATGAAATCCTTTAAGTCGTTAATTTTTAATTGTTCTAGTGCCGAAACAGACGCGTGAAAACTTTCAATAAAACTATTTAAAGAGGTGGAATTATTACTTGCAGGTTTAATGTTTAATATGTTAGACATGTAATGTGACCCTAGTGTTCGTTTATCTTGATACTTTTGAACCAAACTGTTCCAAATGGATTTATAATTTTCGCCCGATGGAATAATTCCGGCAGTAATTTGTAATGCGTTTCCTTTCAGATTACCCATTAAGTATTGCACTCGTTGAGAATCTGTAAGATTTATATTACTATGGATGTTTGACTTAAATGATTCGTAGAAAACAGGCCAGTTTTCAATCCTACCATCAAAAAATGGGATCTGAATTGGAGGTAGTTTGATCGAGTATTTAGATTGTTTCACGATATCACAAGTTGAGTCATCCGGTGACCTTGCAGACCTCGCGGCGACAAGTGAACGAACTCTTTCGACACGGGTGTAAACGCCGTCAAATGATATTTGACTGTTATAATCGATTGTATAATCAGGATTTATTTGTAAAGAATATGTATTTATTTTATCTAAGTTAGCACTAAATTCCTGACGAGTGATCGAGAGTATTTGAGTGTCCGCCATGAACGTTTCCGCCGAACGAAGCTCAATATTAATCATATTTATTTTCTTTGAAGTTTCATACAATGACGATAAACGCTCAAAGATTGCTTGATTTTTAGCTTGAAGTAATTTTATCTTCAGTTTTAGTTCTTCCATAATGGGTTATTGTTGAAAATACAACGGATAAAAATTATTAAGTATAGCGGGTAGACTTACAACAAATATTTTTATTGTAATTTGTAAGTGAGTAAGAAGTAATTGGTTATAAATAAGTTAGTAGGCAAGTTTGCCGAACTAACTCACGATAATAAGCGGTTTTTTAATATTGACCTATGCTATTGTAATGCAGCAGGAGCAATCTTAAGTTGCCACAATGGTTCTCAATGAATATGTACCTAGCGGAATGAACGAACGTTAGTACGCGTTCGTTTAATATGGCGGTTTCACGAACTTAGGTATTTGCCTAAATTCTTAGGTATGGGACCTATGAATGCTGATTATTTGAATCCGACTCGAATGGACCAAAAACTTATGTTGAATAAGTTGGGTTATTGCGGCTGTCGAAGGACCAATAAGCGTTGTGTAATTATTCGGGAACGAATGTCATGTCGCCTGCACACAAGGGGGTAGGAAACAATTAAGGACTTACTTGGTGTTTTTGAATGTGCCGTGCTGATATGTAGACCGGCGCGGCGTCCGGTAACTTTTCGTTTCCCTGCTTCTTCCTGGTTTTGTGTCGGCCGACACTCGTAAATTGGGTTTATTTTAAAGCGGTTTGGTATGTTTCGCGGCGAGAGCGCGTCGCGAAGCTTCGGTATAGCTTGCGGTGCGGTGCGGTTGACTTTTAGATTACAAGTGAAGTTGAATCTCTGTCCCTCTGCTGGAGCGTCTTGATTCCACGTAGCCCGGAAACGGTTGTCGGTTGGCGCTTTCTCTTTCCGTCGCGTATGGACGTAATGATAGGGAGAGGGACAGATGGATAGGCACTTGGCGACATGACAGAATAAAGCGGGTCGACGTTTTCGTTCGGATATTTAATAGAGAGAAACTTGTAGTATAGAAACTTGCGTAAGCAATAGGCATTCCAGCAAAAGAAAAAAACATTTAAACTATTACTTTGACATTATTATGAATTCTTGGACATTGTAATTTTCATTTTGACATTATTTATGATTTAGATTTTGACATTATGATTTAGATTTTGATATAATATCAAAATCTTTGAAATTATGATTTATATTTTCGATATTGGCGCCGATTCCCTTGTTCACAAACTAAATTTAAGTTCAGTGCATCTTTTTCTTTCTATTTCATTAAGAAAAGGACAAAAGATAAATATTAGTTTAGTCCTGTCAAATTTGCCAGCGCCTGACGTAAATTGACGCATTTTTATATATTAGCCGTGTTTTTAATCACGTCTACGTCTACGACATTACGATTTATTCTTTGACATTATGATTTATATTTTCGACATTATGACTTATATTTTTAATCTAACTATTAATTTGACATTATAAATAATGCGACTTTAGGTAACATGCGTGGCCGTCATTTTGAAAAAAAAAAAAACAAAATGGCGGACAGGTAGGTATGCCACGTACCTTCAAACCCCTTTGAATTTCGCCGGCTACCTTAGCGCATGCCTTAGAGTTACTTCCCTAATTGTTACAGGAAGATCTTCTAGAACTGTCGAGAGCTATCCTGACAGTGTCGGAGCGCTGTGAGGGTTGGCTATCAGCAGCGCACAGCAGAGCTAAGAAGATCGCGGGTGACGCGCTGTACGTCTTCTATATGCCGGCCGTCGAGGTGAGTTTTAAAGTTGCACGATAGTTGGGTGACAGTTGACCACAATTGACCCATAGACCCGACAGGAATAAAAATATTCGGAAAAAACCGCAGTACATAGCTTGCAGAGTAAGCAAACTGAAGTAGGAGTGGACTGGCCATGTTTGTCGAAGGACCGATGGCCGGTGGAGCAGACGAGTCCAGTATAAATTCTGTAAATACATATTTGTTACGGCCGCGAATCATATTTTAATCAACGTACAACTTAGTACTGACCAGCAAATTGCAAAAAACGTAAGAAAATTTTAATTTCGCTGGCTACCTTGGAGCATCCACCTTAAAGAAGGTGGCTGGAACAGACTGGATGCGGAAGGCGGAGGACAGGTTGTTGTGGCGCAGTCTGGGAGAGGCCTATGTCCAGTAGTGGACTGCGATAGGCTAAGGAGATTGATTGATTGGGTGGCAGTTAAACAGGATTTTGTTTTGAGAATATTATCTTGATTTGAACAAGCGTCCTTGGAGTTTCTTACCCGTTCTTCTCCATTGAGATTTACGTTTTGGAATGGGCAACTAGCTTCAAATTTCTGATTAACTGACTGACTCTTTGACAATTCAAAATTAAATGGTTTAATTGAAATAAATGCTTTGAGTTTGAGAGTTGATCATGCTGTGGAGTTTGTTGCGCCACTTCTTCCCAGCGAAAGCACTATGAAGTGGTGAAGGGCGGGCGTTTTGGGGGACTGTCTTTTGTAATTTTGACGTTCGAAAAGTGCTGAATCTCAGCATAATTGGAATAAATGACTTTTGATTTTGATTTTTTGATCCATAGTTGGGTGGCAGTTGACCCATAGCTCTGTGATAGAGAAGCGACATGCTTTGACGGCTGTCGCTCGTATGTATGAGCACATAGTTGGGTGACAGTTGTCCCAAAGGTTGCCAGATAGTTGCGCTTTAGTTGACAGACTGTTGGCCGATAGTTGACCGATAGTTAGTCAACTTTAATTTTGGCCCATAACCATATTTCGCACCACATTGTACCCATTCTTTTCCAGAACTTCACGTCCTCCCTATCGAACCTAATATCGGCACACAGTCGCCGCATAGAGTCCACGTTCCTATCTTCGGCCTCGGCAGGCCAGGTCACCGGCGTCCTGTGCACCAGCTTCCCCGCGTCGCTGATGCTGCAGACGGCTGCGGCTAATATCTTGAAGACCTTGGCTGAGCTGAAGGATGTCGAAGGTCAGTCCAGAAGCCTAATTTTAAAACAGTCCTAAATACCATCTCTTTAAAATGCACATCTTTGAGGAGTGAATTTTGAATTGAAAAAATCTAACCGTCTTAGGGTGTCTCGTTTCTCAGGTTAAGCTACGCTTGCCGCGTTTGGTCCGTGGATGGGTGACCATCTTTACATACGAGCCCTCCGTGCCACGAAAAGCACGTTAAGCCGTTGTTCTCGGCTGTCATTCCTGGATCTTTGACAGTCATTATGGGTCGTCAGAAGCCCGAAAGTCTGACAACTAGTCTTACCAAGGGGTATCGTATTATCCAGTAACTGGTTTGTGGAGGTCTGATAGGCAGTCGCTTCATGTAAAATACTGGTACTCTGCTGCATCCGGTTAGACTGGAAGCTGACATAGTTGGGGAAAGGCTAGGCCGATGATGAGTGTGTATATGTCGCAGGTTTTTCATGTTTTTGATCAAACACCGGAAGATGACACATTTTAAACTCAATTTCATCATAAACCTGTAACAATCCAGATTTTTATCAAAAACCTGAACTAGTTTTATAACTTGTATGTGTGGTGCAAACCGTTAATGTAAGTTGGTTATTAAGTTTTGGTTTTCTGCTGGGACACAGACCTTCTCTCTGTGAGAGGGAGTGGGCTGTAAACCACCACGCGGACACAGTGCGGGTTGGTAGATGTCACATGTCTTCGAATGTTTTGGTTCTAGGACATGCCGGTTTCCTCACGATGTTTTCCTTCACCGTTTTTGAGAGCAGTGGTGACCAAATTATAGCTCCTGCCTGGGTTCAAACCCACGACTTACAACTCGCAAGTCTGGAATGTTACCACTACTCCACAATGTACGCATTAATTTAAGCTTTTTTATTAAGTAGTTTAACGACTATCTCAAATCTTCTAGAATCTAAATACCCGGATCCTCTACACGACCTGCCTACCCTCCTACTGGAAGCGGACGTGCGACAGCGCCTGTCTGCCTTTAGGGCGGAGCCCCCGGCCTCAGCTGCCGTCCTCAGACGCACTAAGGATCAGCTCAGGAGCTTGGCCAGAGCTATATTGAGGAATCCTATTGATGTTCAACTAGGTAAGTCTATGAAAAAGATCTTAGGGCGGGCGCCCACGAGCAAATTAGTTGCCCAGCAACTTTGTCTCCGTCGCTGTCTCCTCGCCGAGATTTGGACGATGCGTACACGGGAGTGACAGCAACGCTACTTTTTTGTTAAATTTTCGGCAACTGGCTAGGCAACTATACACGGGCGACAGTGGCGTCCAAACCTGGGGGTCTAATCCGAAGTGCAAAGTGCGGATGTTCGGATCGGACCGACACATGGCCGAACCGAATATTATTGAAAAATGCGAAAAAAGTTCGGATAGGCTCAATTGGGTCGGGACCATAGTCAATATTCGAAAAAGTGTAGGATCGGGACCGACCGAACCAAATAGTAAATTCGTAGCAGGAAACGGCTGAACATTCGGCCGATACTACTTCGGAGTGGACCCCCTGCAGACAAAAAAGTCTCCCAGGGCAGGTTTTTAAAATTGGCAACAATCCTTTAACTAAAATACCTACGCCATTTAAAAAAAGCATGCAATAAATAACTAATTAAATACAAAATATTAACCCCACCACACGATTTCAATCAAGTGAACTCAGAAAAGTTTAAAATATATTTTATAATTTATAAGTGTAACAAAGTAAAACGCAATTTATGCTTTGACACTGTATTTAAGTAGTTCGTAGTGGTTTTATTTATTCGGTACAGGGAACTTCGTATCTATAGATAAGTAAATAAGACTAACAGTACAGGGAGCGGGGACCCCGTGCATGCGCTAGCGTAGTACTGCTTCTCAGAGCTGTCCAACCAGAGAGGTTGAAGCAGACCGAGAGCGCGGATACTGCCTGCGTACGCTTTTTTATTTTTTTTTGTATGGCATCTCGTAGTTGGCCTTGACAGGTCGTAACTACTTAACCGGACTATCCTATGGATGCCTTAAGAGAACTTAAAGCCTCCAGCCAGGGCTTACAACTAAGAATTAAGCGACTGCACGCTAAGGGCACCCCCTGTGGGGTACGGACCTCGGCTTAGGGCGTCGCTGGGGGAGGGCAGCAAAGGGACAGGCTGTATCGAATTGGTATTGTTAATGCTTTGATGAGCGCGGCGTTTCCTAGGACTATCTCTGAGAAGAAAGGTCGAAACAAACTCAGAGGTCACTGTCGGGGAATTTAAAGCTACAGGCTCAGCTACGGCGCGGGCTGGCACTTCTGCGGGCAAGGGTTGGGGGGGGGGGGGGGGGGGGGATTTACTCGGGGGCGCGGTCGCGAGACTTGCGAGGGACCTCGGCGGCGAGGTCGGAATGACGGTCTCCTATTTTTGCGTAATGTACTGGTGGCCCTATCACACTCTTGGAGGAGGGTTATGGGGTCATCGGGGTCTACGAGAGCATGCCTTGGGCGGCGAACTTTGCTAATTTTGGAGGGGATGTAATTTGCGGCCGCTACCACCAGAGGGTTGCGATGTTTAGCGGCTGAGTCAAAGAAACGCTTGGAATGGCGTTTCAGCCTGCGTACGCGGCGGTGGTCGTCTTTTATAGGCTCTCGCCAGCGGCGGCGAGTGGCGGGATCATCGTGCGCGGGGAGGCCACGCCCAGTGTGACGTGTAGCGTTCCGTTGGTGTTCTTACATAAGTATATTTTTATGGTCATACTCTATTGCTTTTAAGCGGTACTGATTTTGGGCAATGTCTTTTGTATGTTACAGAGAAAATACCACAATTGTCTGTTTGGAACAACAACGACGCGTTGTCGACGGATCTGCCTGATTTCGCGTTGTCACCACAGGAATATATTACTGAGGTAAGCGAGGTAGAGGGAGGGGCGAGGTCCGAGCCGCGTGTCGTGCGCGCGGCGGCCCAGGGCGGGCGACGTACTGTCGCACGCGGGCTGTGGGACGTCGCGGGCAGTCGCACACCTGCCCCGTGGAATTGAGAGCGTTTACAACGTACGGCATTTCATACAAACTTTCAAGTCTTTGTTTTTCGAAATGCATGAACGGATTTTAACGAAACTTCCTACGCATAAGCAGGATATATAGGTCTAAAAAGTTAATTGAGAATATTTTCTAAAAAATAGTGTTACAGCTAAATTCGACCGATTTTACATTTTCCATAGAAACAGAGATTTCCAATTATCTTTTTTTTAAATAAGACATTTCAAAAATGTTCTTAACTAACTTTTTAGACCTATGTATCCTGCTTATGCGTATGAAGTTTCATTAAAATCGGTTCATGCATTCCGAAAAACAAGGACTTGAAAGTTTGTATGAATTGCCGTACCGTACGTTGTAAACGCTCCTAAGCTGCGCCAACCAGTGATCGTGCAAAATTGAATGGCGTGCAATATGAGACGCCTATATCCAGCTGTGGACTGCTGTAGGCTGATGGTGATGATAAATATACAAGGGCCACGTATTGTGTAGCATGTAAGGTAAAGTAAGTAAGGTTAAGTATATTTTTAAGTTACTTTGTCGCATTAGATTTATCTGTAATGGCAAAGGAAACATGTGATAAATAAATAAATTATTTTCTTACAGATTGGGCAATACCTGATGACATTGCCACAGCATCTGGAGATGCATTTGTCAGAGAAACAAGCACCACTACAGTTCTTATCCGAGGTAAATGATAAATGATTTTATTTTGTAAGTAGGTTTGTACAAACACTTTTACACGTCAGTCATATTTTAAAACTAGATGAGGTCGGCGTTTCCTATCTGACTACTCTGAAAAGAAAGGTCGAAACAAACTCAGAGGTCACAGTCTCTTTTAAAGTCCAGACATAATCTTGGTCAGATCATGTGAAGACCATGTAGATCGATGTCTGAGATGGTCTTTTGAGGAAAGAACCACACAGTTTGAGAGGACCTGTCTGATCATCGATCATCGAACAATTACATATGGCGTACCCCAGGGCAGTGTTTTAGGGCCTCTTCTATTTATAATCTATATAAATGATATGCCGAAAGTTTCTAGTCACCCCATGTCACTATTTGCCGATGACAGCACTGTAACCATTAAAAGCACAAACGCTCAAAACTATAACGACGAAATTACAAAGACAATAACCTCCATAGTACAATGGTTAGATAATAATAATCTAAAAATTAATATTGAAAAGACAAAATTAATGATGTTTAGCCAACGTTCAAACACAAATATGAGCATACACTATGACAGCCAACGCATAACGCAAGTAAACACATCTAAATTCCTAGGTCTAACAATTGACAGTAAATTAGATTGGAAGACACACACGGAGGAGTTGACCAAACGTATAAGTAAATCTGCATATGCCCTATATAAACTTAGCTCAGTGATGACTCTGGACGCTTTAGTTATAGCATATCATGGCTTGGTGGGTTCAGTGTTAAGATATGGTGTTATCTTTTGGGGGAATTCAACCAATAGGGAAATTATCTTTAAAGCCCAAAAAAAGTGTATAAGGACAATGTTTGGATTGCAGGTCATAGATACATGCAAACCATTGTTTATTAAGTTTAAAATTTTGACTCTTCCATCTTTATATATTTTTGAGGTTGCTGTATTTGTAAAGACCAATCCAAAGTGGTTTAAAAAAATGTCGGACATTAATAATCGAAGTCGCCGGGATAATAATAGCTTATGTGTAAGAAGGTCTCACACAGCTCTAATGTACAAAAGTGTTTTTTGCATGGCGCCAGTTATATTTAACCGCTTACCGTCGTCAATCAAAGAATTGAATGTGAACTTATTTAAGAAACGGCTAAAATCTTTACTTGTGAACAAAGCATATTACAGTATTTCGGAGTTCATAACAGATAAAAACCTAATGACAGAATGTTGACATGCTAATAAATTATATCTATTGTTGTCCTTGACATAAGGTTTTTTTTTGTTTTTGTATATTGACATTAGGATTATATGTTGACATCTGTATATTGACATCATTATTATTGTAATTTTGACATTTGTATTGTATATTGACATAAGTATTGTATATTGACATAGTCTTATTATTAGTTTTCATTTATTTTGTATTTTATTTTTTCTGTTTTTTGACATTTATTGCTATTGCTATTTATTATTAATTAATTTGTCAAAATGTTCTTTACAATTATTTTTTTATAGTCCAGGCTTTTTTTTTTGTGGATGAGGCTTACTTTTATATTATTTACTTTCTTGTCGAGACTTGGCTGCTTGATTAATCACAAACATTTGTACGCCCTCTGGCTTAACATAGCGCACTATTTTATCTTTATGTAACATCATTATTGTACCTATGTTCAACAAATTAATAAATGACTTATGACTTATGACTTATGACCTGTCCAGCCAGTGCAAGCATTTGTCAGACATCGTGCAGATCAACTTAAAACTTAAGGAGCTCGACGATTCGACGAACAATACCAAAGAAAGGACATTTGGGTAGGCCACATTAATTACTCAAACTGCCAGACCATGACAAAAACTAACAGAACAGAGAGAAAAATTAAAAATAATATAAATAAAATGACCCACATAGTCTTCACATTCACAATAATTAAAATAATAGAATACTTTACAAAGTAAGCAAATGTCATGGTAAGTCACAATCTCACCTTTTGAAGTGAACGTGCACGACCGTTTTATGTCGATTTACATACGACAAAAGTCCCTTGGAATGCACGTCAAACTGTTGGTCCCGGCTGTCATTCGTGGATCTTTGACAGTCGTTACGGGTCGTCAGTAGCCCGAAAGTCTGACAACCAGTCTTACCAAGGGGTATCGTATTAGGTACAGTAACTGAGTTGTGGAATTCACATAGGCAGTCGCTCCATGTAAAATACTGGTATTCAGCTGCATCCGGTTAGACTGGAAGCTGACCCCAACATAGTTGAGAAAAGGCTAAACAGAGGATATATGGCAAAAGTCGACTGCCTCAAAATCGATTTGGGGGGGGGGGGGTGTCACCATGGGTGCCGAGGAATATTTTTGGGGAGGTACATCTCGTTGATCTAGTGATCGCAAGCGCTACTGCTGAACATGAGGTCCTGGGTTCGATTCCCGGGTCGGGAAAAATGTTATTGGGTTTCCACCTGGAATTTCTTAGCGGCAGCCCTTAGTCTGACAATCTGTCACCTATTGAACAGTGACTGACTTAACTGCATTGCCATAACAATTATGAGTTATCAATTTATGAGATTTACGAAATTTTATTAACAACATAACATTGGGGTAAAGTCGACATTTGTTTAAAATGGAAATGGCATCAATTTGAAACAAAGATTTGAATAGAATCTATGCAGTCAAGTTTAACGATTTTTACCAGAAGATAGATTTCATAAAGTATTGTGCTGTTAGGGAGTTTGTTGCGCCATTTCCTCTTCCCAGCTAAAACACTATACCCTGTCCATTCGGTAAACCGTTTCTTGACAGATGGAACAAGTGATTGTAGCAACACACAATCAATTCATGGATACACGTACGGTATTATAATGTCTGTAAGAAGCCATAAATAAGATAATTCAATAAGATACCTTGCAATTAAATTAATTTGATTAACGTATGTCAATTGTAACTCACAATTAACATAATTGCAATTAACTTTTTTAGTTGTTTTATGAAACAATTAAAAGTAACAATTAACTTTATTATCAAAACGAAATTAGTAAAAGTTTTATTTGTTGCCAACGTGTGTATTTAACCAAAGGAATAGATGGGGGGGCACTATTCTACTACCCGGGGCCACACGGGTATATTATATATTTATATATACCGGCTGTATATTATACAGTAGCATTTTTTTAATTGTTAATTTTAATTAAAATTCACAAAACAATTGAAAATTAATTAATTGTTAATTGTAGTAAATCACAATTAACAATTAATTAATTGTTAATTGTTACTACTACAGTTAACAATTAAATAATTTTTAATTGTAATTTTCCACAATTACAATTGATTAATTGTTAGTTGTTGTGGTTACATTTACCAATTAATCAATTGTTAATCTTTAATTTATTGTTCTTGCAATTAAAATTTGCCCAACACTGTTTACGGCCCACTCCCTCTCACAAAGAGGAGGCCTGTGTCCCAGCAGTGGGGCTGTGGGAACATTACAGGCTGATTATGCTTATTATTATTTACAGGTATGCACACATACTTGTGAAGTGTATGCTGAGAAAATCCTGAATATAAGGAACATGGACGCTTTGGGGACGAAACGATGTCTCAATGATATCGGTAAGATTTAACTAAACTTATTTAAAACTTTATTTCATGGCTTTCTCTATACAGGAGAAATTTATAACCATTGTGCAAACTGTAACCACGAATTCAGCACATGATTCTAATCTGCATTCGCGATTTATTTGCCAAAAACGTAAACAAATATGAGTTTATGGAAAAACAACTTTAATTCCTACACAATAAAGTTCAGTTTACGCTACAACTTCAAACTCAAACTCAAAGTATTTATTTCAATTAAACCAATTACAGGTACTTTTGAATTGTCAAGGTCAAATATTTTTATAACTTTTTAAATAGTGCTACTCACTCTGAAATCAACTTAATCGCCGTTAAAATAAAGTTGATATTTGTTTAACTTGAAATAACATCAATTTGAAACATTCGTTTGAATATACGGTTATAAAAAATCAGCTTTTTCATAAAAAAGTACAATATTCGCGGTCAAAATATACATTTTGACCGCGAATATTGTACTTTTTTATGAAAAAGCTGTTCGTCTCGTTTCGTCGATTATTAGTCCTGCCATACGGCAGGACTAATAATCGACGAAACATTTCAACGCATTTCAGAATCATGAAAACCATCAGAGAGTTTCGCTAGCTAATTTAATTTGACCCTGAATCAAATTAAATTAGCTAGCGAATCTTTTTTTGCGTGACGCCACAGTTTTTCGTAGTTCGCATATGGCCATGTAGATGTCGCCACAAACGTATCTAAATCATCACGCCAACGGTTCATTGGCCTCTCTTTCCATTTTTTTTATTCGCCGTTACAATCCCACAGCTGGGCAAAGACATCCCTACTCTCTTTCCTCTCTGTCCAGAGCTGCCGAGGACCAATCTTTTTCTTTCCACTATCTAATGATTATTTTACTATTTGCAGTATACCTATCAAGTGTTGTAGAAGACTTAGGAAGCAGTATCACGCCTTCCTTGAGGAGCTTAGAGAAATCCCTTCGAGCTGCCACACCGAGCCAGCCCAGCGAATGATGAGGCAGTTATCATGTGCTCACCTTCTCCCAACTATGCTGGGGTCGGCTGCCAGTCGAACAGCATGCAGCTGAATACCAGTATTTTCCATGGAGCGACTGCCTATCTGAGCTCCACAACCCAGTTATAGGCCAACCTCTTAACTCTTGCGTTGCCTGAGGTAGCAGCGCGGCGCGGGAGGGGTGTGGTGATGTGATGCGAGAGCTCAGTGATTCGTCAACTTGTGACAACTATCACCCCTCCCGCACCGCGCAGCTACCTCAGGCAACGCGAGAGTTAAGCGGTCGGCCTGTAGTGGGTAACACGATACCCGTGGGTAAGACAACCAGTCGGTAGCCAGACCAAGGGGTATCCTGTTCGTTATGTAAATGTTAAAAGTCAGTAAAGTTCTGTATACTATACCCTGTCCATTCGGTAAACCGTTTTTTGACAGATGGAACTAGTGATTGCAGCAACACACAATACATTGATTGATCACGTACGGTATTGTAATGTCTGCAAAAAGCCATAAATAAGATAATTTCAATAAGATAAGGCAGTATACAAACATATTTATTTTATTACGCATTTTAACGTTAACTTTTACGTAATCTGGAATATGTACGTTCTAAGACAGCTGTCAAAAAACGGTAAACCTAATGGACAGGGTATATTATGGTATGTTTTAAGCATATGAAAACAACTTTAACTGGGCCAATTTCGTGAATTTAGTATCATGTAAAATTATAATTTAACCCACAATATTGAAATGTTATTTAGATAAGAATGAAGTAATAAAGACAATATTTAAAATGATTAAATTGTTTTACTTGCAATTCATAATCAGCCTACATTGTTCCCATTGCTGGGACACAGGCCTCCTCTCTTCGAGAGGGAGTGGGCTTTAATCCACCACGCGGGCCCAGTGCGGGTTGGTAGATGTCACATGTCTTCGAAGTTTTGGTTCTAGGACATGCCGGTTTCCTCACGATGTTTTCCTTCACCGTTTTGAGAGCAGTGGTGATGAAATAATTTACACAAAGTAAAGCGCCTGTCTGGGTTCGAACCTACGACCTGCAACTCGTAAGTCGCGGCCGTTACCACTGAGCCACCACTCTCTCTTATTGCAATTGGATGGGGATAATTATAACAGTTGGATGGGGCTGGTTTTCTGATCCTGGATCTGGACAGTCATCGTGGCAGCGTCATACAAACATCTCAACACTTCGATGTAGCACCAGTCAATTCGACATCGTTGTAGAGAGGCCAGAACTGCCCATATTTCGATGGAGTCGAAGGCTTTCTCGTAGTCCACAAACGCCATGCTGGAGCAGACGGGTCCTGGAGAGGAGACCGCGTATCGGCAAGCGTACTGTGGGACGCTCGATAGCTAGATGGACGGATGACCTAAAGAAGGGGGCTGGGACAGACTGGATGCGGAAGGCGGAGGACAGGGTGTTGTGGCGCAGTCTGGGAGAGGCCTATGTCCAGCAGTGGACTGCGATAGGCTGAGTTGATTTATTGATCAAGAAAATCCAAATATGAATAAAATCAGTAAAATTAAGCCGTTCAGTATTTTGGATACTGTAGTATTGATGAAATGTCACTATTATTACAAGATTTTGTTTAGTTTTATCACCTGGCCCGGTGTTCAATCAAATCTTGCAAGTTAAAGGGGTTTCAACACTGACCTATTTTATACAAGTACGCTGGACATCATACTATCGATGACAAAACGAAGACATTTGCTTTTCGCCATTTTGGCGCTGATAGCCACGTGAGCGTCCGTGGAAGCGCCATTTTGTTTGTATTTTCGAAATGGCGGCCACGCATGAAACCTACATAAATCGATAGCTGACATCAATGCAAACGGCAAAAATAAAATGGAACCAAACACCATAAAGCGTCATGTTTCCTAAATATCCCCCCCTGCCCCTCTCAGTGCCCCATCGGGCGGGACGCATTATCGCAATAATGCATCCATAATAACGCGCCTGTGGGGGAGAACCTTTATTGTTATGACGGCTATAACCGTATAGTGAAAATGTTAATAGTGTTTTAACCTTTTCCGTGCCCCTACCGCGCGGGTGTATTTCTGCGACAGAGAATATGCATGAAATTTTAATCAATACGATTGCTCCTCTTTATTTATTTTATGTAGGTATTATTTTATCGATTTGTAGCCGCGCGCTAGGGGCACGGCAATTGATATTTAGCCAAGCGCTTAAAAGGTGGAAATAAGAAATAAAATACCATAAATTAGTTCATATACCCACATTTTTAATAAATTATAGTCCAACACGTTCAATACTGCGCTTATTATTGTCTCCATAGCTTGGACGTCACACTTGGCTGGCTGGCCAAGTTCTTATATTGTCGTCAGATAGGCCAAGATTCTTAAAAACATTGCTTAATTTTAATGACGTGAAAATCGGATCAAGTATATCGATGATGATAAAGTTTTGGCCAATTGGTTGATATTTTGGCTTATTTTGATATGTTGCCAAGATTGTTGACATTTAGCAAAGCTTTTTTTGAAAGTTTGATGAAAAATGCGCGAAAATTAGAGCCAAGTTCGGCCAAGTTAAATCAGAACAAGCGCAGTAAGATTTTTTTTTAATATAAACATATCTATGTTAAAGATTTAGACATTCAGGGCAGGACTAGATATGTTATACCTAAATAACACATTAAAAATAACATTAATGAAATTAACATTTACAAAAATAACATTACTTACATAACATATTGGAATTCTCAATCTTTTCAGAGTACAAGATATTAAATGGTTTAAATTATTTCAATGTTTTTTTTTTTTATAGGAATTGTTTTGATAATAGGAAAAACATATTAAAATAGTCTCAACGACATTATTTGACTTTGTTTTAAAATATATAAATAATATTAAAATGTGCTTATTAATACACCTGGAGTCAAAAAAGATTCAAAATGGCGACAAATTAATTGGTATCGAAAATGTATATAAATATATAAAAAGATTCAGAACTCCCTAATCAATAAATGATTAACGAACATAAAATTGCATTTTTTTTTAAACAATATTCTATAGTTTAACATTCATCTAACAAATATAATATTTCAAATAATTATAGTTACTTAGTTATTTTATAAATCAAAAAGCAGAAAATATCACTAATCTATCACATTTATGGATTATATATTACTAGCGAAATGGCGACAGGATTTCGCTTATCAAAATATCCGGCTAATGTGCGAAGTGCCTTTAATAATAAAAAGGACACGTAAATTGACAACGTCAAAATAACTGTCAAATATTTTTCGGTTTTGATTAATATGCGCTTGGTAGCCTTGACAGCCTCCCCTGGGATGTGTCTTACAGGCGTTGCACAGGGGGGTTCCGGGACCACCCCTTGCTGATGGTGATCACCGGGGTGGTTTTAGTGAGGTAAAAATCCCACACTCCCCGACCTCCCTGGAGGCCGGGTGCCTTATGAAGGTCACAACCGAAAACAAAAAAAAAAGGTAGCCTGCGAAATTCAATTTTTCTTACGTGTTTTACAATTGGCTAGTCAGTGTCAGGTAGTATGTTGAACAAAATAAGATTCGCGATCGTAATAAATGTGACTTTACAGAATTATAATCATTAAAATCATCAAAACAACCCTCTAAGTTCATAATTATAATCCTATTGAATGTCTATTTCATGAAATATGAATTAATAAGATTATATTATGAACTTACGAGGCTTGTAATAATATTGAAATCAACATTCAACCTGACACTACAAATTGCAAAAAACGTTAGAAAATTTGAATCTCGGGGCTACCCTGACGCTTCCCCCTTAAGTCAGTAATCAATATGTGCACTACAAGGAGATTTGTCATAATGCCATTCAGTAAACTAATCAAAACAACGAAATATTTGACAGCTATTTACGATGTTGCCAACTTTCTGAAGCATACAAAATATGTTTTTTTAATGCTGTTAACATTTAATAATACAGTGTAAATTATTACTACAAATACCTACCATTAATAAGCATTAAATTATTAACATTTTGGCGTCCTATAAATTCGCTTAGGTAATACCTATTCTAAATACATTTCTATCCTAATTTCTCATTAGTTTCATTTCATCTGGCTAGTTCGTGTAATACAGCACTTCGCACATTACCCGCTAAAATGTATATCATTTATGATATTAATGTATATGTATATTAAATGTTATATAAATATATTGTTTGTTATTTTACAAAGTTTTCGAATTATTACTAGGATACACTTTCAGCTCGAGGCTCTTGTACAGTACTAATATTTAGTTTTTTTTTTTTTGTTTTATATTATTACACATATATTTTACATGTAAATGTTATTTTTCAAAGTTATTATTGTAAAATACTAACGATTTATTAAATGTAAGAATTATTTTTTTATTAGGACTGTAAATATCTATATTATATATTTCTAAAATTCTAATCGTTTTTATAATATATTTATTTGTTTGATATTTACGGGTTTTATAACAAAAATAACTTAAAAAAATAACAACATTACTTGGTAACACTACAATTCTAATTAAACATTAAAAAAACAGATAAAAACTATTTATTTTAAACATTTAAAATAATTTAAATTATTTGTCAGTTCATTTTACACGACCAATGATTAAAAATACACAATTCAGTTACAGGACCCAAACCCAGCTATTGCAAAAGTTAATAAAACACCATCAAATATGAATGATTGTAATACTAATACTACATTAAGTTAATAAATATCCCTACAATACTACAAAAGATTAATTCTATATTTCCCTACGGATAACAGTTTTTTTTTCTACTATTCCTACAAATATACATACGAATAATTTATATCAAAGTGGACTATACATGTATTCGTTGAATATTCTATACATTTACTAAATTGTTATTTTATATTTTAATGTCCAACTTTAAGCATAGATCAATAGATATTTATGAAGATGCAATGCTTGTAACTTACGTATTATAAATATATATATTGTTGCCTATACTGACCCACGGCTGGGCAAAGGCGTCCCCCAAATCTTTCAAGATAAATAGATATTATACATTTGTATATTTTATGTAAACATATTTCTAACACTGGAAGATTATGTGACGACATATTTCGATTTTGTTGTTGTACGTTATTACGATATTAATGCTCTCACTCGCTCTACTGTGAATTTTATGGCATCAAAAATTGTAATAAATTTAAAGATTGGACAAATTTATTAAGAAAAAAAGAATGAAATGGACATTTTTCATCACTTTTCACAAACAAACTATGCAGCCATACACAATTTGCTTTAGCGTGTCCTCGAGAAAATAAAGTACAAATTTTATATTATAACAAAAATAACTTTTAGTTGAACATTTGATGTTTAAACGTCACTTAACGTTAAACACTGTTCATAAATAAACCTCTAAGTTGAACTTATGAATTGTTGAATTGTAACTTGTTTAAACGCCAAGGGGAGGAAACTGTTTAAAATAAATCCAGTCTCTTCTTAGCGTGTCCATGGCAATCTAAATGGACTCGGGCCCAGAATTCGGCTACGTGTTTGGCGCCATCACCAGCGTCCATCAGTACCTGTAACGTGCAGCTGACAGGACACGCAGGACATGATACTACGGGTCCCATCGCTTGTGGAATAGCAAAAAAAAAAATCAAGAAGAAATCAAGTTGTAATACATTAGCAGTGAAATTTAGGATATATAGACAAATTTTAAGATAAAAACCCCGTAGATTTAAGATTAAATAATAATAACTAATACATTCTTCCAAATAAAATACAGTTGGGAGTTATGTTAGTTTAACTGAAGACACAAATGAAGAAATATGTCCATCGAATTCAAGATTATGATTTAGAAACAGTATTCTTTAGATATTTCTACTTTTAACTAAGTTGGTATATTATAATATATTTATTTAAGCTCCTAATAAGCAACAATGTAAGAATTTAGAATAGATATGACTATTGAAATAGATATCTTTATTAAAATTGTTGTAGAATTAGTGATAATATTTTAATATTTATGACATTATAATGAATTATTGCCAATAATGCCGATTTCACTAATAATTTACAACTTTACCACGAATCAAAACTCTTTGAAACTAAGTTACATCAAAATAATGCTTAATTATATTTAAATCATAATTATAATTTGGCTACAAAATAATTACTCAATAAAATAATTTATTTATGAGATACAGCAGAATGAAATCTTTGACGTAAAATTTAATTAATTTATTATATTATTGTAATATCCATATACTTACCGAATTATATTTACAACCATTCATATTCGCAATTTTACATGAAAAATAAATTATTGATACACAAAAGTCTTAAATTATTATATTTCTTTTAAACATTACTTCGTTAAAGTAAATTTTATAAAATCGAAGCAATATATTTATATATCTACTAAAACATTGTTAGTACCTATATATTCAAGATTTTTAGAATTACAAGTCAATATCACAAAAGAGAGCAAGAGCTTTTACGGAATGGTTGCCGAGGGACTGCAGGAGTGTTGGCAGATCAATAGCCAGATGCATAATCAGCCTATAATGTTCCCACTGCTGGGACACAGGCCTCCTCTCTGTGAGAGGGAGTGGGCCGTAATCCACCACGCGGTGGATGTCACATGTCTTTGGTTTTTTAGTTCAAGGGCATGCCGGTTTCCTCACGATGTTTTCCTTCACCGTTTTGAGAGCAGTAGTGATGAAATTATTTACATAATTCTGTTCAAAACAGACAATGACCAGTAATTCTCTAAATTCAAATCATTTATGTACAGACGCCAGCAGATCAACCTACCCGAAATTGTCAAATTTTCCCAATCCAACCTTGAACCTTAATGCTTTAGCGATAAAGTTGAAAATCTATTAAAGAAATTTGACAGATTGTAGTAGCTTCATGTGCTGGCGTCTGTACATTGTATATTATATTTAAGCATAATAATAATTATTATTATTGTGATAGATATTGTCGTAAAAATCATTATTGCATTATTTACAAGACATTTTTAAGCTCATAATTATTATTCAAAATTATTTCAAAAGTCTACAATTTTTGGTCCATTACCCAATAAAATAAGTTTTAAATAAATGTCTGACATATTCCACTCAAAAGTCAAATTCAACCTCAAGCCGTCTTATTCGAGCCAGTTACTGTATTTTGAACTTTATTCCAATAATTGTAAAGTTCCTAATGCAAAATTGACAACTTAGACTCGAATTTAACGCCAATTTTTGTAATAAGAACTTTAACTTTGTCGGATTAGAGTTCGGTATTTAAAAATGGCTCGATGTTTTTACCGTTGGTGTAAAGATAAACCTTGTTTGTAATAAGGCCAAAATTGTTTTTGAGTTGAGTTTGAGTTTGAGATTCTATTCTTGTCTGTTAATTTGCTGTCAAACTGAAATATATTTAGAAACCTACAAAACAGTATAAAAAACCATCTCCAGTTAACGTTTGGGAAAAATTAAACGTATTATTTTTTTTTACTCAAAAGTTTCAATGTCAAATATTGTCATTATTGTCTAAACATATTGTAGGTATACATATTTTAGTTAAAAAATGTACAATGAAAAATATTGTCAAAGTCACCTTCGCGAAATAAATGTATAATTATGATTATACTTACGTACATAATATGTGTCATATTATAAATGTATAGTTTAAAAGCCACATAGTATATTATAATTATTATTTAATCATTTAAAAGCTGAGATGACATTAATTTATTTGTATAAGTCACAAGAGTAGTTGAGATGGAGTTTTTGTTTTGTTAAGTACTAAGTTTGACTTCCAGTTAATAAATAAGAACTCAGTTATGGGCTAATTTTTCCATCGCCAGATAACTTTTATTCGAGGAATAAAATTGACGTTTGACAGTTTTTGTATTAAATAACTGTCAAAATTTCAAAATTATTCCTCGAATAAAGTTACTTAACAGATGATTGAAAAATCAGCCCTAACTAAAATTAGGTAAAGTCAGTTATTAGCGTTTATAGATTTTAGTCATTTTAAAAATGACAAAAGTGTATGTATTTAAAATGAATTTTAGAGTAAACTATTGTATACTTAGAGATAAAAAGAAGTCTGCATTTGTCAGATTTTGATAAAAAATGTATAGGTACACAAAGAACTAGTTTTTGTAATGTTAAAATCTTATGGGTCTTCGACAGCACGTTTCGTAGAACCATTACATATAAATATACATATTTTGCCGAGTATACATAAAATATATAAACATTTTTTTAAATACGTTTTCACTATTAGCTAAAAATGTACACCCTGATCTAAGTATATTGGCACATACATATTTTTACTACAACAGTTTTAAATACGAGGCTGACAGAATTTTGCAATTTTTTATTTACTTAAATTTTGTTACTTAGCTATCATTAATGACAGCATGTCTTAAGCCATATAGAGCCATGTAAGATATTAAAAGATGATTTTTATCTCATTCAATGTACATAATGCAGTTCAATATTTTGATTTAAATTACATCGTCGACAGGCGTAATCATTGATACAGTTCTTTGAACAACCTCGTATTCATGTATAAGTTATACATATACATAAAAGCCATTAGTATACACAAAATATACACACATTTATCAACAGGTCACAGAGCAAAATTGGTCAGAAGATTACAGAGAAGTATCTAAATACATTGTATATGGATAGACATAAAATATAATCTAATATACCTAATATGTATATTCGATATGATTTAAATATACATTTTTTGGGCAATAATCTACAGTATACATATAAACATTATATTCCTTATTCGTCTTAAACCGACTCCTAGGACGTATTAAGCAAACCCCATAAAAAAAAACTCCCGAGTTTTAAAATTCAAAATGGCGGGTGTCATTGGCGGGAACAAGATGGCGGAAAGTGGTGGATCTATTCTTCTTCCTCGTTTTGGTAACTCACGTAGCGGACAGATGATTTGTCGCTTGCTATGAGGCTCTGAAAATAATAAGTATCAAATGTCAGAGCACAGAAGATAGTTATTGGCGCGGCCGCGCCGATTCCGTTGTTCACAAACTAAACAAAATTTAAGTACAGTGCATATTTCATTAAGAAAAGGACAGAAGATAAATATTAGCTGCTGTCAAATTAGTCAGCGCCTGACGTAAATTGACGTATTTAATGGAATTATTATGTACTACGTAAAGTAGGATAAAATTTCCATGACGTATTTCTAGTCGCCAAGTTTTTAATCACGTCTAAAATGTCTATGGAGTACCTATCTTAAAAATTTATTTTGGTTTTTGTCTCTATGTTTTTGATTGAATTGAATTGACTCCGATCACGCCTGATGGAAAGCGGTGGATGAGGTTTATGATGGAACGAGCGTGCCCAGAAGATGCCTGTTCACTCTTGTTTTGAAGGCAGACGTGTTAAATGTGGAAGGGAATACAGACGCTGGCAGAGAGTTCTACACTTTGGCTAGATATTTTTTCATGCATTTTTTTTTTCCTTTATTGGTCAACCAACAATTGTTTACACTGTAAATATTTAAAGTGCTATCTACCATAATCTAAGGTTAGTGTAACAATTTATTAACATATCACTAAATACCTACTGAAAAACTGTTAAGCAAAATATTGTGGAGAACCCTGCACCCTAATTGCTCCGTCAAAGCTAAAACCCTTGTATGTGTTGGTGCAAACCGTTAATGTAAGTTGGTTATTAACAAATAAATAAAAATAAAAAAATTGCGTCACACTATCAACCTCAATCTGAATCATTTTGAAGGATATTGCTAAACCAATGCTTTTTATATTTGAAAAATTTATCTGCTCGACGACATTAAAAACGCAATGAATGTTGTTGAACTGTCAAAATGAAACCCGTTGCTACTGACCCAACCCTACTTCGCACAGTTTTTATCTTCTACTATATAAAAATAAGTCGGGTTTTCCTTCCTGACGCTATAACTCCAGAACGCACGAACCGATTTCCACGGTATTGCATTCGTTGGAAAGGTCTCGGGCTCCGTGAGGTTTATAGCAAAGAAAATTCAGGAAAAATAGGAGTAGGGTAGGAGTAGGGTAGTAGTAGGGTAGGAGTAGGGTAGGAGTAGGGTAGGAGTAGGGTAGGAGTAGGGTAGGAGTAGGGTAGGAGTAGGGTAGGAGTAGGGTTGGAGTAGGGTAGGAGTAGGGTAGGAGTAGGGTAGGAGTAGGTTAGGAGAAGTGTAGGAGTATGGTAGGAGTAGTGTAGGAGTAGGGTAGGAGTAGTGTAGGAGTAGTGTAGGAGTAGGGTAGAAGTAGGGTAGGAGTAGGGTGGAAGTAGTGCAGGAGTAGGGTAGGGGGTAGCACACCACGCGAACGAAGTAGCGCCGGGCAGCTAGAAATAATTTATATGGCAAAACAACGTTTGCCGGGTCAGCTAGTGAATTTATAAAACACTAGCTTCTGCCTGCAACTTCACCTACGTGAAATTAGTTCGGACGATCCCGCTACCCATTTAAATGTACTTACAACCGTTCCGAAATAAATTCTATAAAAATTTGAAGGTTTGATAGCGAAAACCGCATCAAAATTCGTTACGTAGTATATGTATAGAGAACCAACACGATTCATAGACAGACACGTCTGCTTCTCTGGTATGGTTGTTAATCGTGGAGGGTACCTGAACAGTGCCTACCTGTTTCTCATTGGTGGCTGGTGGCGACCTCAGGAACAGCAGACAGGGTGCGTACGCGAAGTTAAGGACTGCGATGATGACCAGCATCCACTCGAAGCCGATGCTGTTCATCAGGGCGCCGGAGAGAGCTGGTCCTGAAATGGTACAAGTATTATCATTAATCCCTCTCTCCGAGAGGAGGCCTGTGTCCCAGCAGTGGGAACGTTATTGGCTGATTATATCACTAGCTTTAGTAATTAGTGGCCGTTTTGCGTGAATGTGACGCATGTTTACCCCCAATTTTTTTTTTTTGCGTCTTTGTTCTTTTTTTTTATGCGTCATGTTTGCCGCAAATAAGTGTATTTTCTTTCTCTCTTTCTAAATAGTAAGAGATGACTTCCGTTCGGCGAAAATATGGGCTGTTTTCATGATAGAACCTCTTCCAGAACGACTTTGACAATCCTTGCGGGTAGTCAGAAGGCCAAAAATCTGACAGACCCTAATTGCGTAACATACAATCAATCTCAATCTGATTCATTTTGAAGGATATTGCTAATCCATTGCTTCATATGTTCGAAAATTTTGTCTGCTCAACAACGTCAGTAGGTAACGCAATGCATGTTGTTGAACTGTCAAACCCATTGCTACTGTTTATTGTTAACATTGTTATCTGATTAAATAAATTATTATTATTATTATTGCTACTGATAGTGTGTTACGCAATTATCCCGCAGTTTTACCCAGTACAACGGGTTGTGGAGGTCAGACAGGCAGCCGCTCCATGTAAAATACAGGTATTCAGCTGCATCCGGTTAGACTGGAAGCCGACCCCAAAAATTGTTGGGAAAAGGCTAGGCAGATGATTATGACCAGGGGTCTACTCCGAAGTAGTATCGGCCGAATGTTCGGGCGTTTTCTGCTACGAAGTTACTATTTGGTTCGGTCGGTTCCGGTCCTACACTCCTACACTCTTTCGAATATTGACTATGGTCCCGACCCAACTGAGCCGATCCAAACTTTTTTCGCATTTTTCAATAATATTCGGTTCGGCCATGTGTCGGTCCGATCCGAACATTCGCACTTTACACTTCAGAGTAGACCCCCAGGTATGCAGAACTTACCAACAGCATATCCAAGACAGAAGGCGGTATCTCCAATAGCGTACACGGAACCGTAGACGGCCGCATGTCGGATGTCCACTAGGAAGCCCAGTTCTGGCATCATTGAAGAGTCCACCATGCCGATAGCGAAGCCGAGGCCAGCGTTGGGAATGATCAGGTGCTCCAGTTTACGGGCCATGGGAATCTGTGGGGTTTCATAAAATTGTGTTGAAGTTAAAAATAGTAAATTATAGCACTCTGTGACCACGGTTATCCGTGACTTAAGTAGTCCATTTTTAGGATTCCGTACCCAAAGAGTAAAAACGGGACCCTATTACTAAGACTTCGCTGTCTGTCCGTACGTCTGTCTGTCACCAGGCTGTATCTTAAGAACCGCGATAGCTAGACAGTTGAAATTTTCACAAATTATGTATTTCTGTTGCCGCTATAACAACAAATACTAAAAACAAAATAAAATAAATAGTTAATGGGGGCTCCCATACAAGTTCATACAACAGACGTGATTTTTATAGATACGGAACCCTTCGTGCGGGAGTCCGACTCGCACTTAGCCGGTTTTTACAAATAAGTGTGACTTCGGGCTGATTTTTAAATCATCTGATAACTTTCTTCGGGGAATAATTTTTATAGTTATTTCATACTAGCTGCGCCCCGCAGTTTCACCCGCATAAGTTTCGATCCCGTGGGAATATCGAGATAAAAAGTATACCATGTGTTAATCCTGGTTATAACCTATCTGTGTGCTTAATTTCATCCAAATCCCTTCGGTCGTTTTTGGGTGAAAGAGTAACAAACATCCATCCATACAAACTTTCGCGTTTATAATATTAGTACATCGATCACTGTATTAGTAGGATAAAAACGGTCAAACGACAATTTTATTCCTCGAATAAAAGTTATCTGGCGATGGAAAAAACAGCCCTTAAATAAATAAATACGTAAATAAATAACACAGGTCCTCAGTCGCATGCGCGTGCGTGTCTATTAGCACGCATTTCTTTTACATGGAGGTGACTTTTTCTTTTAAGTATGGCATATCGCAGTTCAACCTATGAGGTTTTCGTCAGCTTAACCGGGCTTGCCAGTAGATGCCTCAATAAGTTAAGGCCTCCAGCCAGGGCTTAAAAAACTTAAAAACTAAGCGACTACACGCCAGAGGCCAGCAAGGGACAGAATGGATCGGAATTAACATGGAGGTGACATCAAGGTAGCGAGTTAAATCGCGACCGCGAGGTATCGCAGTCAGGAATCTTCGGCATGTAATTTACCCTAAGAACCGTTATTGGAATGAAAGAAAGAAAGAATAGTAGATTATTAACCAAGGGGATAAAGGAGTGTCTTCTGTCGCGGGTGACGATTTAGCGAGCGTAGCGAGGGTGTTAAAAACTTAAATCACGAGCGAAGCGAGGGATTTAAGACGAGTCCTGAGTGTAGCGAGGGATTTAAGTTCACCCAAGACTAAGACAGCTTTATCACCGAGGAAAATACTCTACTTTTCGTACCATTTGCGAAAAAATATACTTAACGTTTATGTATTTGAAGAAAACAAAAACGCGGCAAATTCCTAGACTAATATTTTTTTGTCGGAAAAGCAAAGGCATCAAGCTCATACGGCCTCGTCGGTTTTCGTAATTTTATTTAATAATCATAACTGCATAAATAAATGCGTATTCCTTTGTCAAAAAGATGTATAATGCTTTATATACAAACTCAATGGTGTAAACACAGATGTATTTAGTATAAATTTCGGTAAGTATTCCAAATTTAAATCACATTCTCCCCCTAGAGGATGAATGAAATTCATTACAATTTTCTTTCCCTGTTTTTAACAGATTAAAAATGACTATTGTTATGTTCGCTTTTTGTGGCATAGAATGTCACTTTTTTGAGCAAGTGGTATTGAAAAATACATTTATTTGCGGTAAACATGACGCATAAAAAAAGAACAAACACACAAAAAAAAGTGGGGGGTAAACATGCGTCACATTCACGCAAAACGGCCATCGCTCAGCAAAATGCTAAGACCATATACGAGACAGAGCCCCAGCGCTGGTTTTCAGCGGCAGCCGGCGTTGATGTGATGACGGCAACCAATGCAGCATGCAGTTATACATAAGTAAATAAAAACAACAATCAAAACAAGAAATACAATAAACCATTGCAGCATTTGATTCGAGACAAACAAAAAGAAAAGAAACAACAATCAAAACATGAAATAAAATAAAATAATCATACATAAGAAAAGACATGAAAAATAATTATGATGTGGTAGCATTCCGGGCAACGAATCTCACACCGCTGGGTATTAGTAATCAAAAAAAAAAACCAAAATGTGGACAATGTGGTCCAAAATGTATGTTCAGCAGTCGACGTTGGTCCAATAATGTTGCTCTTACCAGAATCAGACATATGCCAATGATGATCAGTCCGGAACAGGCTGCCAGCCAGCGACCCATCTTGTGGCCCAGAGGTCCGAACAGATTGGTACCTGAAAGTGTAATCATTTTTAACCCACGAAAAAAAAAAAACGGTGGAAGTTCTCAAGTCGACGCGTATTGTTTTTTTTTTATGTATGACCACGCATAACTTTTTACAGAGTAGTCCGATTTTGATAATTCTTTTTTTATTGGAAAGGGTATACCCCGAAGTTGGTCCCATATAAAATTCTCTTCCTCCTTCCTCCTCTTCTAAATCCCATTTGAAAAAAAATTCAACCCTAAGGGTGGGAAAATAGGGGAGATTTATTGTTCACTCACAGATTTGAATGACCTAAGTAATATGCCTGCCCTTTGGCAAAGAATTAGTAGATTATAGCCATAATTTTGAGTCGGCGCCGTTTAAATTTAAGGCAATTTAGTGATCTTTGTTTATTGATTGTTTGGCGCCGACTCAAAATTACTTAGGTATACGTACATTAGTTTAAGAACTTAGTTATTAAGGTTAAATAAAAAAGGTCTATTAATTTTTGCTTTTCAGTTTTTTCGGCGGTTTAATTTTTTTGTTAAAAAGTTTTTAAATATGTAACTACAGTTTTTCTGTGAGTACTGGTGGCACAGTGGCAACGTCCCACAACATTGTATAAATCATAATCAGCCTATAACGTTCCCACTGCTGGGACACAGGCCTCCTCTCTTCGAGAGGGAGTGGGCATAGTGTAAATGATTTCATGGTATTTACGAGTAGCTCCATTCTAACCGACTTTTAACTAAGCGAGTTTTTTCGTACTCCGTTAATGGCTACTAACCAATAAGATAACAGATGCTGGCTGGTAGGAAGGCGACGCCCTGCTGCCAGCGTCGGGCTTCCATGGTATCAGCCATCCAGATCGGCAGACTTGGTTCCAGCATTGCAATGCCCACGTTAGCGAAGGTGATGGCTCCTGAAAAACAAAAGAAATTTGAATTCTTTTATCTTGCAGCCGGCACACTATTGTCGGCTCAACATATTGTACTCCACCGGCCATCGGTCCATTCATCATGAGCCTACAGCAGTCCACTGGTGGACATAAGCCTCTCCTATTGCACGCCATTCAACTCGATTTTCAGCAACTCTCATCCAGCTGCTACCAGCCATCCTGCGAGGATCATCGCTCCAGCTACCCTGAGGGCGTCCTACCTTACGTTTGCCGATTCGCGGTCTCCGCTCAAGAGCACGTCTCGTCACACCCCAACGGACCATCGGTTCTACGGCTAATATGGCCGGCACATTGCCACTTCAGCTTGCTCATTCTGTGAGCTATGTCGACATAAAACTATGTCATCCGTCCATAAAACTTGACATTTTAATTAATTATCATGCAAAACCATCATCCAGTTTTGTATGCACATTGACATTGATGAATATTGTATACGAAATGATACGAATATTTACTTTGTAAAGTATAATTTTACTTTTTTATTTATTGTGAATATTGAGACTATGTGGGTCATTCTTTTTTTTTCTTTTCTCTGTTATATATTTATTTATTGACACACCAACGACTTATCCACTAAATCATTACATTAAATATATTCTATATCAACAGCTTTGCGGTGAATTTGTCACTTATAGGTGTGCACAGCACTGTCTTGTATAATCAATAATAAAAATAAAAATGGAAATATATGATCATAACAAAATTAAAAATTTACAAAGTTTACATTGAATTTAAAATGGCAAGTAGTTAAATTAAAATACAGTATAATTCAAAAATTAATAAAAAAAAACATCAGTTAAATTGGAATAGTAAAATAATTATAAATTGAAACTATAAAAATACAAATAAATTAGTTAAATTGGAATATTATAAAAATTATAAATTGAAAGTTGATATTGGTCTGGCAGTTTGACTAGTACTTTATGTGGCCTTCCCAAATGTCCTTTCATATCTATTGTTTGTCGAGTCGTTGAGCTCCTCAAGTTCAGAGTTGAGCTACACGATTACTGACAACTGCTTGCACTGACTGGACAGGTCCACTCAAATCTGTGTGGTTCTTTCCTCAAAAGACCATTTCAGACACTCATCTACATAATCCTCACATGATCTGACCAAGATTATGTCTGGACTTTATAAGAGACTTGAACCCCTGAGTTTGTTTCGACATTTCTTCTCATTCGACATTCAGATAGGGAATGTCGACTCCGTCTAGCTTATTTTTAGGGTTCCACACCTCAAAAGGAAATAACGAAAACTAAAGAGTGAATGGGTACAAACCTGCCGCGATCAGGATGTAAGGGTCGCAGACGAGAGCCTTCAGAGAAGGTGGCTCCGACTCCTGGCGGACTACTCCGGGTTGCAGGATCATCAGCTGCAGCACTGGGAACAAACAAGTGTGAATTTGTTGAATTTCTTTATTATTATCAGTGTTCAAAATCTCAGAAAATTTCCATTCGATCACCACTTAATCAGTTATCTACTTTAACGTAATGTGTTCAAAGTTGATTTTTCAGTGACGATTTGTAGCAAAAAGTTCTCATAAGTTTTTGGCTGCAATGGAACTTGAACTTTGTTAAGCATGATATTAAGTTTGTTTTTTATAACTTGAAAATTAACGAGCAGAGCCAGCTTCGCACAGAGCAATGGCGTCATGGCGAAATTTCTGTACTATAGAACGAATAAGTCAAATACTTATGTGTTTTACGAGAGTACTGGTGGCCCGCAGTGATAACGGCCTCGATTTACGAGTGGTAGGCGCGGGTTATAAACCCAGACAGGCGCTTTACTTTATTTAAATAATCACCGCTGCTCTCAAAACCGCGATTACGAGGTAGAATAATAATAATAATAAAAGAGAGAAAGATAAACAAATCAAGTATCTTGACTTGGCTCGCGAGGTTGTCGGCATGTGGGATGTGGACTCAGCGATCATTGTGCCGATAGTCGTGACAGCCAATGGCTTAATAGCCAAGAGCCTCGACCAACACCTGAGGAGGCTCTCGTTGGGCAGCTGGATCAAGGGCTTGATTCAGAAAGCGGTACTTCTGGACACGGCTCGCATTGTCAGGAGGTTCCTCTCTCTGGAGCCCTGACCGCCGGTAGCTTGGACCCTGTTCCCGATACCGGTGGGCTACTATTTTTTATATTTTTAAATGTTTTTATAATTTTTATATTCAAATATTTAAAAATATAATTTATATGTTTCCGTTTAAATAAAGGAAATAATAATAATATCCCTGGACATTTCACACAGCACCATTTGGCCCAAGCTAAGCAACCTAATGCTTGTGTTATGGTAACAAGATGGCTGATAGACTACTTAGGTATATACAATTTTTTTTTGTAAATACATACATATCATAGATAGAAAAACACCCAGGTATCGTACTGAGGCATCTTCGGCATGTACATAATCAGCCTATAATGTCCCCACTGCTGGGACACAGGCCTCCTCTCGGTGAGAGGGAGTGGGCTGTAATCCACCACGCGGACCCAGTGTGGGTTGGTAGATGTCACATGTCTTCGATTTTTTGGTTCTAGGACATGCCGGTTTCCTCACGATGTTTTCATTCACCTTTTTGAGAGCAGTGGTTATAAAATAATTTACATAAAGTGCTTGGGCGGCATGTAATTTCCCTTATTCTGAGGGCCATTTAGGGCTAATTTTTCCATCGACAGCCAACTTTTATTTGAGAAATAAAATTGACGTTTGACGGTTTTTGTATGAAATAGGTAACTGTCAAAATTTCAAAATTATTCCTTGAATAAAGTTATCAGATGATTGGAAAATTAGCCATAGGGCTGATTATTCAATCAACAGATAATTTTTATTCGTGGAATAAAATTGACGTCTGGCAGATTTTGTCTAAAAGAACTGTAAAAAAATCAAAATTATTCCTCCGATAAAATTATTTGGCGTTAGAAAAACCAGCCCCTAAACGAATCTGGTTCTCAGTCTGATCACCTCATAAAAAAAAATATAAATACGTCTTTACGTATTTATATTTTTACGGAAAAAATGGAAAATTTTATGTAGGTTTGGAGGCATGAGGAATAGGGTGTAAAGTTCACTCATCCTCCATTGAAAAGGGAGGATCCTCCAACCAGACGGGTGTTGTGTCTGGCGGGCAATTGCCCAATGGTTGATATTGGGAAATTGTATCTATGCTAATTGCACGGTAAACTCTGCTTGCGAGATGCAGGATTTGCGTGACGTCAGTATGACGCGTTGTTCGCATGTGGCGTTGTAGAGACCGCTACATAGGTACTTTTACCTATATACAATTTGCCGTAATACAACACGTGTAAGAAGACTCTCGGTCATTGTAAACAATAACCACAATAATTCATTTCCTACTTTTGACTTGTTGTGGGCCGGTAATATGCGCATTGCTAGCAATGTGACACGAGTTAGAAGATAAACGTGTATGACCGGAGTTAATGGCAGATTGAATGATTTAATGGGTTTAGTAACCTTGCTTGTGGCTAAGTAATAACAGCCGCACGGGTCGATCGATCAGGTTAAGCTACGCTTGCCGCGGTTGGTCCGTGGATGGGTGACCATTTTCACATACCAAGTCCCCTCCGTGCCTCGGAAAGCACGTTAAGCCGTTGGTCCCGGCTGTCGTTCGTGGATCTTTGACAGTCGTTACGGGTCGTCAGTAGCCCGAAAGTCTGACAACCAGTCTTACCAAGGGGTATCGTATTACCCAGTAACTGGATTGTGGAGGTCAGATAGGCAGTCGCTTCATGTAAAATACTGGTATTCAGCTGCATCCGGTTAGACTGGAAGCCGACCCCAACATAGTTGGGAAAAGGCCTAGGCAGATGATGAATGATTTAATGGGTTTAGTAACCTTCTCAGGATGAGGGGGGCTCGCGGCTACCTAACACCAGCCGCATGGGTTGATCTTCAAAGTTAGGCAACGCTTGCCGAGGTCGATCTGTGGATTTGTTGCCATTCATTACATACCGCACATACATACATTACATTTACATTTCACACACACACACACATTCACATATATCACATCATCACATCATTCATTCATTCATTTTTCACATTCTCTTACATTATTCATTATTACCTTCCGTGTCTCGAAAAGCAGGTTTAGCCGTTGGTTTCAACTGTTATTCGTCGATCTTTGACTGTCGTCACGGGTCGTCAGAAGCCCGAAACTCTGACACCGGTCTTTCCAAGGGATATCGTGTTACAGTAACTGGGTTGTGGAGGTGAGATAGTCGCTCTTTGTAAAATAAAGGTACCTATTCAGCTGCATTCGATTAGATTGGAAGGTGACCCCAACATGATTGAGAAAAGTCTCGGCAGATGGCGCTGGCATGAGCTACTCTCCTGATTTTTGTGCTAAGAGGAAGTAGAAATGCTATTGAAACTCACATCCATCTCCGAGTGCCAAGGCCGACAGCATCAGGAACGGGGCAGTCTTTCCAACGAACTCGTACATGAGGCCTCCGAATGGTGGACCGATCAGCACACCCAGAGCTAAACCTCCCAGAGCTATGCCCATAGCGTTACCACGCTCCTGTAGAAAAAAAACAAAAATTTTAGCGATCTACATTTCTTACTATCTAATATTATAAATGCGAAAGTTTGTAACGATGGATGAATGGATGTTTGTTACTCTTTCACGCAAAAAGTACTGAACGGATTAGTATATAACCAGGATTAACATATAGAATACTTTTTACCCCGATATTCCCACGGGATCGAAACTTATGCGAGTGAAACCGCGGGGCGCAGCTTGTATACAAATAAATGAAATTGAAGTGTCTGTTTGTAATGTCAACATAACTTTTTGTTCACGGCAGGTTGTCTCACGTCCACCTGACGCACGCGCATACGTCAAAAATGGCGCTAACTATCGTCAAACCAAAAAAAGCGTTGTTTCAAATTACAATTACAAACAAAATTAAGGCCTTGCCGTACGTAAAATAAAAACGAGTACGTATTCGATATTATTTGACGTACGTATGTTACATTAACCAACTGTTTGAAACAACCGACGCTAGGGGCGGGTTGTTTCACGTCCACTTGACGCACGCGTATACGTCAAAAATGGCGCTAACTATCGTCAAATAAAAAAAGCGTTGTTTCACTGACTTCCTATGTCAAATAATAATGATTACGTAATCATTATTAAACGTACGCGAGCAGTACGAATGCCGTATCCAATGACTGGCCTTCCGCAAACATTCGCAGGACCATAGCCAGCGGCAACGAGAGGGCGAATCTGAACCATTTTGAAGGATATTGCTAATCCACTGCTTCATATGTTTGAACAATTTGTCAAAGTCAAAGTATTTTATTTGTCTAACATAGGTAATATGGTACATGGTATAAAAAAAATTGCGTTGTATCACTATGTTTTGCCTTGCAAGGCGTACAATTTATCGGCTCAACAACGCAAATAACGCAATGAATGTTGTTGAACTATCAAAATTAAAGCCATGCCTATTGTGTTACACAATTACCTCACAGGGCTCAATAATTAACATGTGAACTCCTTACCTTATCATCAGGGTACCGTTCTGCCAACATGCCCATGCCTGAGACGGACGAGCAAGAGGACCCGATGCCTTGCAGCGCACGCGCAATGAACAGCACGGAATAGGAGCGACCGAAGGCGAATACTGAGGACAAAAGTGTTGGTTAGAGAGCGTAGCTTGATTTCCGACTCCTCTCTTCTTCTTCTCGTAGATATCCTGCATTTTCGACTTGACGTGCCAAAAACATTACATGTTTTATCTCATTTTTTTATATTTAGTGCGAAAAAATCGCCAAGTCGGACTCGCAACGAAGGCGTGTTCGGGCCCTATCAGAATACCAGCGCTGCGGTATTTATTTTTTAAATATCGCAGCATTATGCTAAGATAGGAGCGTTTTTGGTCTCGCACAGGTCTTTTTTAAAAGACAACGTCCCGACTTGAATCATCGGGCAATTGCCTACCACACACGACACCCGTCTGGTCGGAGGATCCTCCCTTTTTATGGAGGATGAGTGAACTTTACACCCTGTTCCTCATCCCTCTATACTGGTGACCCCGAACATGAACGTCAGCGCAGCCTTCGTGCAACTACTTCAGCGTGACGTCATCATCATTACTACTGCAAGCTTTAGAGCGGCGCGTCATTCAGCCAGCCAGCATCGACAGCTTCAACGGGTAACCTAACCACCAGGATGCAGCGACCGCGGATACTAGAAGGCCAATTCTCGTAATTTAAAACATTCAAAATCAATCAATCTTGGCGACAAACAAATGTCAAAAACTTGTGAAAATTTAGGGAAAGAGGTATTTTTGACAGATTGAGACTGAGATCAGACTGTGAAAATTCTTCAAATTACGAGAATTGCCCCTCTGGTCATCACCCTCAGACTCAGCAGCAACCTTGGCACATTGCACTATCGGCCGGTCGGCAAGAAGAGCTCTAACCTCTGTAGTTGTGAATAGCTATGCGGAAATGTTTATGTATGTCGAGTTTAACGAATGATTCGCGTAGTCAAGAGCTGAAATATGTGCCAGGGTAGCGGGATCGTCCGAAAGGGTTACCGCTGCCCTGGAACAGAAAGGGCTAAGGAAGGAACACGGGTGGGTTTTAGTCAGTAAGAGTCTGACACTCCCTTCCGCTCCACCCAGAGCGGGAGGGGTCATTTGATGATTTCCCATCCACAAAAAAAAAGAGCTGAGATATTTGACGGCACGGTTGGCGCAGTGGTTAAGCGATTGACTGCTGCGCTGCGTGTCGCGGGTTCGATTCCCGCACGGAACAAATATTTGTATGACCTACACGTATTTGTTCCGAGTCTGGGTGTTTTTCTATCTATAATATGTACGTATTTACAAAAAAAAAAAAAAAATTGTATATAAGTAGTTTTATCAGCCATCTTGTTACCATAACACAAGCATTAGGTTGCTTAGCTTGGGACAAATGGTGCTGTGTGAATAGTCAAGGGATTTATTATTATTTTTTTTATTATATGAGTATCTACTTACTTAAGGTGGACAGGAACATCAGAATGAAACCGGTGAACATGGGAACACTGTAGCCGATCCTGAAACAAAACAAAATATCAGAAGGCCACTTCCCGTAATAAAAAACGGTCAAAATCTAGTAGCCACCTCATCTCAGCGACAATCCATGTCAGAAACATATCAAAATATAGTGAAATCAGAATTAATTTTGACAGATTAGGACTGAGATCAGACTGTGAACGTACTATTATATTATTTCCTTCTTTTAAAATAAACTTCTACTTTGTAGAGCGTCATCTCTGTCGTTCATACACTGAGTGACAGAGATAGAAGAGACACGTAAAGGTATGTACGGTTTCCTTGTAAAGCTCGGTCGCATATGGCGGTCGCTGTGACGACTGTCATGAAAATAATGACAACAGGAAAGAAAGAACGAACGAACAACAAGAAAGAAAATAAGTTTATCTGCGGCAAACATGACGCATAAAAAGAATATAAAAAAAAATAAGAAGTTGGGAGAAAACATGCGTCACATCCACGTAAAACGGCCATCGCTCAGCATAATGCTAAAACACTATACGAGTCAGAGCCCCAGCGCTGGTTTTCTGCGACAACCGGCGTTGACGTGATGCAAAGATTTATATCGGTAGAATCGCCCTACCGCGTCAAAAAATATTTACGTTTCGTTTTGACGCCTCTGAAATACAATGACTTAATTTGATTATCATGGCAACGCTTTATATACAGGGTTATTGGAAAAACACCAACAACCTCTTAAGAGGTCATTGTACTCGTCATTATGAACAACTTTTACTATGGGACCAAACCTGAAATCACGAAAAAAAAATCAGCTGTTCCCTACATTTATGTTCGGTTAAGTCGTTAAAATGTAGGGAACAGCTGATTTTTTTTTATATAGTGAAGTATACAGTGAAGCGATTAGCTTATCACATGAATTGAAACCACGTATTCTACATAACGTATATTAAACATACACAATTAAAAGAATTAATAACAATTAACATTTTAGTCGTGGGACCTTTTTTCGTTTCAGTAATTACCTAACAACATTAAACTTAATTTGTGTTTACTTAGTAACAATAACATAAAGTTTGTGTTGAACTCTTGATACAATTGCCTCACGCGTGTCTAGTGACTTATTATCAAGGATGGTTTATTTCATGACAATTTTTACGCTAATTAGGTATTTTATTTGTTTTTTTTAAATATATTTTTAGTAAAATTTAAATTTTATTATTTTAACAGACTTCTAACAACTTGTAAACCTAATCGCCACTCTGTATAATAGCTTTTGTCAACGGCTTCACCCGCGTGGAGGTCAAACTTATCTTACCGGAACGTATGTACAGACGCCAGCAGGTCAAGCTACCCGAAACTGTCAAATTTTCCCAATCAACCTTGAACATTAACGCTTTAGCGATAAAGTTGAAAATCTATTAAAGAAATTTGACAGATTGTAGTAGCTTGATGTGCTGGCGTCTGTACTACCAGGTTAAAAAGTACTTTTTACCCCAATATTCCCACGGGATCGAAACTTATGCGGGTGAAACCGCGAGGCACTGCTAGCAAGTAATAAAAACGACACCTCCAAACGACCTCTGACGTTTCATAAGTCTATCATCTAGGTTTATGTAAAAGAAAATATTTTAATTTTGATACATCAATCTATACATTCCCAGGTTTAGCTAACCTCGCATTGTATAGGTTATTCGTACAATCAGAAGTCAGCTTATACTGGTTATGTTTAGCTTGATGTGTAGCCGTGTTTACCCTGCAAACCGGAACACAGCAACACTGTTTGGAGGCAGGAACAGATGTGGTGGTAGTAAGTACTCTGGACAAGTTCCTTCAGTACAAACTTACTTGTGTGTGAGCGGTCCAACGAAGGGGTTGGCGAGCAGCTGGACTAAAGCCTTGCTGGCGAACATGACGCCAACTGCCACGGTCTCATGGATTAGTTCCTGATGTCTTTCCTCGCGCTGCACGGTCAGATTCACTGCAACAAAAACAAAATTGAACTCTCTTTCACAGTTTTCATGGTTTTGGAGTGCTATTAGCCGATATTGAGGTTAAAATGTAAATCCTAAATGGCGGCTGCGAAAATTTTCAAACTCATTCATTACGGGTGTCGTTTTGCGAGTATCGCGTAAGGAATTAGTTGCTTACGGCAGTCGGATCCTCCGACTTCCACACGTTTATTTGTCATTCGAACAATAAATTATCTTAGCATTGTTATTTTTTGGCTTTAGGAGTTTTTTTCTAAATAATAAAAGTCGCACGGCCCAGTCAATCAGGTCAAGCTACGCTTGCCGCGGTTGTTCCGTGGATGAGTGACCATATTTACATACCAAGACCCCTCCGTGCCTCTGAAAGCACGTTAAGCCGTTGGTCCCGCCGGTCATTCGTGGATCTTTGACAGTCGTTACGGGTCGTCAAAAGCCCGAAAGTCTGACAACCAGTCTTACCAAGAGGTATCGTATTACCCAGTAACTGAGTTCTGGGGGTCAGATAGGCAGTCGCTTCATGTAAAATACAGGTACTAAGCTGCATGATGCGAATCACTTGCAAGATATAGTTTACCTCAACCGTGATGCGTACGGTACCTTCAATAACTTTTTTGACATTCAATTAATTAATATCGGTGGACAATGAGATTATTTATATATATTTTTTATTTTTCTTTCTAATGTTATAGTTTCTTCTGACATTTTTATTGGAATTTGTGTATTACTGACTTCTGTAATTTATCTAATCTTTATGACTATGTGATTGTTATTGTATGCCTAAGCGGCGGGACATAGCTGATCCAATTGAACTACTATTAAGAACATTGTATGTATTGTCAACCTACCTATGATTCACAATAAAGAATATGAATATGAATATGAATATGCATCCGGCTAGACTGGAAGCCGACCCCAACATAGTTGGGAAAAAGCTAGGCAGATTGTTTGATTGTTATTTTTAGGCGGTTGATCAGACAAACTTATTAAAATGAAAGGGTTTTCCCTTTAGAATGTGATGGCAATACTCACGAGGCTGCGTCTCGTTCTGTATGAGACTGGTGTTGTTGACCTGCAGGCAGGGGCAGTACGGTGTCGGGGACGGTGGCGGCAGGGTGATGTCCTCAAGAGACATCGAGAGCGGGGCGTCGGGGTGGCGGATGTCGTAGAGGAACTCTGGGATGATTGGTACTGCAAGAATTTTTAATTTCTGAATTGTTTTTATGTTTTCTATAACGGACGCTTCAAACGTGCACGTCTTTCTACATCGTTCTCACATGGTTAATTTCAACACGAATGATGTATCAAATATTTTGTAACAATTTTATGATTTAAAAGAGTGTCCATGGAGTTTCTTGCCCGTTCTTCTCCATAGGTACCTACGCTTTGGAATGGGCAACTAGCTTCATCTTTCTGACTGACCGACCCTTTGACAATTCAAAAGTGCCTGTAATTGGTTTAGTTGAATTAAATGATTTGAGTTTGAGTTTGAAGAGATAACTATGTTTTACGTACCTATTCCGTTTGTAAAAAGGGTTTTTTTTTATATACACCGTGTTCCGGACGATATACATAAACTTCGACCAGCGAATACAACATTATCACTATTATACAATGCCTTCACTTATTTATTAATAACTAGCAGCGCCCCGCGGTTTCACCCGCATACAGATGTCCAAATCACCCGATATGCATGCCTCTTTATCTCTTTATCCGAAGCATTTGATAGATTTATCATTTTCATGGCACTAAGCGGCAGCATAGGCCAAATTAAGACCCTTTCTTACTGCGTAGCTGAATTACATTTAATTAAATGAAATTACAAATATCTTGGTAACGAAGCCTTTTGAATTACTACTTCCTGTGTTAGATTTGATTTGTAAAAGCTATAGAAGCGTTTGCCAAAGTTTATGGATAACGTGAAGAATGAATGAAATGAATGAATGAATATGAATGAATGAATGAATGAAAAAAATATGAATGAATGAAATGAAAAGAAAAAAAGAATGATTTTGAAAAAAAAATGAATCATGAATGAATGAATGTCATGAATTTATATGTGTGTACATAAATGGTAAATAAATAAATAAGAATACGGTGTATATCAGTATCTTAAGAAAACAAGACAGCATTTTTTATTTAAGTACAAACCTTAAAATCTATTAATACGCGTCAGTAATTAAAACATTCATCATAAACAATTAAAAAAAAAACATTTAAAATCCATAGATCCCTCGTTACCAAACGTTGTTAAGTACTACGGAATACCATTCGATCGACATTCCAAATTTGAAAAGCCCTTCGCTCCGTCAAGAGTGCCTGAAGCGACAGTTAATTCCGAATATGACGCGGACGGCCCTCGTCGGAAACTGCCGAACTTTGCCGAAGTACTCGTGGGGTTAATAGGTCGGACTGAAGTACTAGGGTTACATATTTAATGAGGATTTTATTAATAGGTTTTGAATTATTGATATATTTTGGGAACAAAATTAAAGGACTATGGGTCTTCTGGAAACGATCGACTTGTGCGGTAAGACCTTCCATGTGCACTATTTTTTGACGTGACAACGTCTAATAAATGGATGAACACCGGCTGCATGCACGAAAAAGATGACAAATTGTCCCGTTACGCTCATTGTACGCATGCGCGTTTGCAATCATTTCATCAATGTTTTGTTATGACGTTGTCACGTTAAACTATCGTCCGTAAATCAACTTTACAGACAACCTTCATTTAAACAACTCTGTTTAATCCTACGGATGGATGGATGGATGCATGTAATTAAAAATGAAATGCTGCTCGTTGGTAAGCGCATCACTTGAGAAGGGCTGACGGATGTTTTTTAACCGACTTCAAAAAGGACGCGGCTTTTCCTTCCTGCCACTGACGACATAGCAAGTAGTGTTATACAACATGCGACTTCCAAAAAAACCACTGCAGAGTGAAAAATAACTTTAATTTCGGAAGTTGGTGGCAAAAAACGAAAATGCGGAACCTAAGACACCGACTTCCGAAATTAAAGTTATTTTTCACTTTGTAGTGTTTTTTTTGTGTTGTTATGGAAGTCGGTTGTTTTTTTTTCGTAAAAAAGTTTTTATTTTTTTACTTTGTAAAGTAGTAATTTACTTTATTTATTGTGAATGTGAGGACTATATGCGACATTCTTTTATTTTTCTTTAATTGTTTGAGTTAATGTTGGTCAGGCATTTTTCGTTATATATGGTTGTCCTTTGTTTTCTTTTCATGTTGTTTCTGTCAAATTTTCCCAATCAACCTTGAACCTAATGCTTTAGCGATAGAGTTGAAAATCTATTAAAGAAATTTGACAGGTTTTAGTACCTTGATGTGCTGACGTCTGTACACAGATTTCCCCGTTATTCCTGCGCTGGCTTACGTGATCCGATCGTTTTTTCATTAGGCAGGGGATGCTCGTATAATGGTCCCATATAAATTTTATTAACTTTGCTTGGGTAGTTTCTGAGCTAGCTCCAACAAATACGTATTTTTCGACATCATATTCTATACAACATTTTTATATCCCATAACTCTAGGGGGTCATTGTGCTCATCATTATGAACAACTTTTACTATGGGACTAAACCTGAAAGCGCGAAAAAAAATCAGCTGTTCCCTACATTTATGTTCGTATAACTCGTCATAATTTAGGGAACACCAGATTTTTGTTTCGCGATTTCGGGTTTGGTTCCATAGTAAAAGTGGTTCATAATGATGAGTACAATGACCCCCTAGAGTTATGGGATATAAAAAAAAACACGTTGTATATATAAATAAAACAAAGTCGGGTTAGTTACGCTATTTATAACTCAAGAATTTGTTGAATTTGTCTCCGCCCCAAATAACAGAATCACTATTAAATCATGGGAAAAATTCACGAAAAAAAAATTATGAAGATAATTTATTTCAACATTTATTGATTCTGAGGCGGTACGCAGTTTGCCGGGTCAGCTAGTAAAAGAATGAAAGAAAGAAATAAAATACATTTATTGAGCACAGAATAAAACACACACAATACACCTGAGGGGCAATTCTCGTAATTTTAAGAACGTTCACAGTCAAGATGTCAGGCTCAATCTGTCAAAAATACCTTAATTTCCCTACATTTTTGACATTTGTTTGTCGCCGAGATGAGACTGCGACTACATTTTGAACGTTGTATTAACGAGAATTGGTCTTCAGATACATATATCAGATAAAAACAAATAAAAAATTAAATAAAAAGTGCACCACGCTGCGTTCCAAAACGGGCATAATGGATGTAGGAAAGAAGGCTGCCAGGCTCAAATAGGATTGGGCGGGTCACATCAGCCGTGCACGATGACCGCTGGGCAAAAGCCTTCACACAATCGGTGCCTGAAGATGGACGGCGCCGCCGAGGCCACCCCAGAAAGAGATGGGGAGACGATCTGGACGCGTACCGCGAGAACTGGTTCGACGTGGCGCGGGAAAAGAGTTCCTGGAAGGATTTCGGGGAGGCCTTTGCCCAGCGGTGGGACACTACAGGCTAATAAAAAAAAAAACAGTCCGATGTAAGAAATTAGCAAGAAGTGTGCCTCAGCGGCGATTTGACTTTGATTTTGAATGGATGCTCACCCATCCAAGAACCGACCGCGGCAAGCGTAGCTTAACCTCTGACCGACCCGTGTGGCTGGTACTAGTCAGCCACGAGCCCCAGATAGCCCCAACAATTGTGTAGCACGCTATTATAAGTCTAGCTAGTACCCAAACGGCAATCTCAAACTATTTAACAACGTTAAGTGCTACCCCGGAGCAAAAGGGTGAAAACCCGACGAAATATGATTTGAAATGCGACTACGAGGACCCTGTCTTGACTAGTGAGGGGGCACTGTCGATAAATTTTGATGTCGATAAAAAGTGGAGAACGTCGATACAATTTTTAAATCGACGAAAAATTTGAAAGGGGTAAAGGGAGATCTTTATTAAAATTTGTGCAACAAGAATGAGGCTGGCAAAATAAAAATAATAAAAAGTGTTTCTACCCCAAGAAAGACATTTTTTTTCAAAAGGCCGGCCATTCATAAAACCTATATAATTCGATAGCTGACATCAATGCAAACAGAAAACATTGTGAGACCTAACCCCGTAAAGTGTTACGTTTCCAAGATATTAACGTTCAAAGTTGATCACGTCACATCCATTTTTACATCTTGTTGCATAAAAGTTTGAAATAATCACTTTTCAAACAAAATCGAAATATTTTATTGTAGCGGTATCTACAACGCCACAGGCGAACAACGCGTCATACTAACGTCACGCAAATCCTGCATCTCGCAAGCAGAGTTTTTTTGCAATTAGCATACACACAAACTTCCCGACATCAGTCGTTGGGCAATTGCCCGCCAGACACAACACCCGTCTGGTCTGAGGATCCTCCCATTTCTATGGAGGATGAGCGAACTTTACACCCTGTTCCTCATACCTCTAAATTTATTTCACATAAACATCACACGGGCACTTATGAAACGTCAGAAGCTAGGTGCACGGATTCAATTAGTCGTTTCTTATGGAGAAGAGCTGGCAAGAAACTCCATTCCACTCCTCCAAGAAACTCCACATCTAAGCATCTAGATGTACGCAAGCTCAATCCCCTCTAAATCCCAAATAACCGAAAATTCTATCGACAATCTTGTATCGTAGTCCCAACACTACCAGCGGCCTCTTTTGATGAGGCAGCTAAGTGAATTTCACTTTGATCTCGCCGACGGGGAAATTGCCCCGGCTTCCGTACTGAACCGACTGCAGTAGAAGTGAGTAGTGTGTTTGAGACGTGGGACTTATTCGTGTTTGATTACTACTTCTACTATTCTTGAAGGTTCTACGAGAACTAGCTTAAGCCCGCGACTTCGTCTGCCTGGAATTTCTTATTTCCCCGACTCGATCACCTCGTCGCATCGCATCGCTTGCCCGCGCTATTACATCTTTTTCGCTTATTGTGCTTTGACTTCCTTTTTCTTGGCTTCGTAGGGTCCTGGCGTGATGTTAAATGGCTTTTAGCCTTTCTCAAGAACTGCAGTGCGATTCTGTAACCATCTCACAGTGAAAACTTAGGTGAAGTGAGCGTGGAGTGAGCTGTCATTCCAACTAATGCTAGGGATTGACACTATTGACAGCTCACTCTAAGCTCACTTCACTTAACTTTTCACGGTGATATTTTTACAAAATCGATCGGCTGGTCTATCAAACGCAAAAAGAATTTTCCAAATTCTACTGGCAGTTCCAGATATTAGCGGGCCTAATCAGCTCTCAAAGTCAAATCATTTATTTCAAATAGGCACATAAAAGGCACTTTTGAACGTCAAAAATAGATTTAGTTCTAGTCGCCCCTTCCAAAACTTAGTTTTCGTATGGAGAAGAATGGGCAAGAAACTCCACAGTTTATAATGTTTCCACTGCTGATGCTGGGACTCAGCCTCCTGTCTTCCAGAGGGAGTGGGCTGTAATCTACCACGCGGGCCAAGTGCGGGTTGGTATATGTCACTTTTCTTCGAATTTTTGATACTAGTATATGACGGTTTCCTCACTTCTAATGTATCCTACTAATATTATAAACGCGAAAGTTTGTATGGATGGATGGATGGATGTTTGTTACTCTGTCACGCCAAAACTACTGAACGGATGTGGATGAAAGGCACACAGATAGTTTATAACCAGGATTAACACATGGGATAATTTTTATCCCGATATTCCCACGGGATCGAAACTTATGCGGGTGAAACCGCTGGGCGCAGCTAGAACCAATAATAAAGCTGAGGAGTTTGTTTGTTTGAACGCGCTAATCTCTGGAAATATCAGTCGAATATGAAAATTCTCTTTGTATTTGATAGCCAAGTTCTTGGGAAAGGCTATCGGTTATTTAACACCACGCTATGATCCTTAGGAGCCGTCCACGGACCAATCGCGGCAGACGTCTAGCTTAATCTTATCGATCGATCCGTGCGGCTGTCATTTCTACTAGCCACAAGCCACTATGGGATTGAAAAATAAAAAAGGTTTACGAAATAGAACAAATAAATAAGAACACTTATTCTACCTCTTTTCAATTCAAAATCGGAACCGTTTCCAACCGCTTCCTATCCAGGCAGGCACAATCCAAGATGGCGTCGAACAATCACAGGAGTGGTTTACTTCATCTGCAATTCATTAGATGGTGTAATGGCCCATCGTTCCTAAGAAAAGATTCCTTGGGAAATGTTTAACGAATTCGCAGAGGGAATAAAATATTATTTCAATGGTTGGGGGAGAAAACTGAGGTGTGGGAAAACAATCGGTGAAGGAAAGAGTTATTCGCAGATTTACACACCGGAGCTTAGGCTTTTTTAATTTAGTAAAATTTTGTTTTTGTATGTGCATATAACCTACTAGCTTTTGCCCGCGGCTTCGCTCGCGTTAAGAAGTATACAGCCCGATCGGTTTAAAATTGACAAAGTTTCATACAAACTTTCATCCCCTATTTTATGCCCTTGGGGGTAGAATTAATCAAAATCCTTTCTTAGCGGATGCCTACGTCATAACATCTACTTGCATGCCAAATTTCAGCCCGATCCGTCCAGTGGTTTGGGCTGTGCGTTGATAGATCACTATGTCAGTCAGTCAGTCACCTTTGAGTTATATATATTTTATTTTATTTATGTATTTGTGTACCCAATATTAAGAGTTTGTTTTTTTAATCAGTTTTTCCTCTCAACCAAAGCATCTGCCATCTAATCTCTTCACCACCCTTGGTTGACTGGTAGAGAATGCCTAAGGCATTAAGTACGCCTTTGCACCTTTTTGTATGCGAAAAGATTAAATGAATAAATAAAAATCGCTATTTACGGTAGCGCACACAAAACATTGTGCTCAAGGGTGCAAGCAACGGTACATGAGTCGTGAGTGGAGTTATAGCATTAAAAAGCTGTTTTCGTAAAAAAAGCTCACTAAAAGTTGGAATTTTGATCTTCAATGGCGCCGATTCCCTTGTTCACAAACTAAACTAAATTTAAGTTCAGTGCATCTTTTTCTTTCTATTTCATTAAGAAAAGAACAGAAGATAAATATTATTATTTTAGAAGGTCCGAAGGTCAGAAGGTCCCAGGTATGGTGCAGTACAAAAAAAATTACAATGACGGGAAATACAAGTGACTCTCGGCTTCGTTAAGTGCCTTTTTACACCCATTATAACTCTTAACGAACACGGCAGCCGTCCAGCTGAACGAAGCAGTCATTTAATGAGAGATCATGCCTCGTAATAAATAATCGTGGGATTATTTATTACGAGGCATGATTGAATGAAAACATTTCATGTGAAGTAGACATGGGCGAAATAGCTCAGTGAAAAGAAAAAGAGTGATTAGCTCTTTCACTCTAAAGAGCTATATCACTCTTCTAGCTCACTAGCTCTTCTGTAGCTCAGTGATCAGACGCCGACTGTTAGCTCATTTGACTCTCGCCGCACGCGCGTCAAAGGAGACGGCTCGGCTCGCTCAATAGTCAATAGCTCTTTGGAAGTAATAAAGATATATTTACTGTGACTAACGTCGTATGACAAGTTTACAATGACGTATTGTGCCATAGAGCTGAACGAACGATGCAAACCGAAGTATTCCGAAGTGAGCCGAATGAGTCATTTGGACGGTTACTTCGGTGTCTCGCTGAAGTGCTGAGCTAGTGAGTCTGAGTGAGCTAACTGAGCTAGTGAGCTATCCAGCGACCGAGTGAGTGAGCGAGAGCTACGAGCTACCCATGTCTAATGTAAAGTAGGTTCCAAGACTTAAATAACGCTTTCACTGTTAAAACGTTATCAGATCTAATGTAGAGGAGGCCCCACTCTACAAACCTGACATCTTGCTCAAAATATACGGCTCCAATAAAAAGTGATTAAACAGTAGTAATTCTTCAATACTGACATTTTTCTTTGGTGGGCAAAAATTAATAAATTCAATCAAAAGTTATTTTCAAACTAGGCTGAGAATCAGCACTTTTCGAACGTCAAAATTACATAAGACAGTCTCCCAAGACGCTCGACCTTTCACCACTTCCTAGTGCTTTCGCTGGGAAGAAGTGGCGCAACAAACTCACCAGTTGCACAGCTATCTGTTCAGTTATAAAATTCTTAATTGTATACAATACTAGGTATGCAAAGTAATTAACATTACAAGACACAGAACATTAAATTAAAATTATTCGCCATATTTCAGCTAGCCACGCCAATATACCAACAAATACAAAAAATAATAATAAATGACAATTAAAAATGTAAACAAAAACATACCTAAATAAATGCTTTCAGGTATAAAGGGTGTGACGGCGTACATATTTATGCAACGCTGGGTTCTGTTCACATAGCTGTCACTTGAAGTCACAAATGATAAACTATAGGACCATCGAAGTAAAATAAATAAACAAGTTATTACTAATATCTACGCGCATGGTTACGAAAAGCTAGAGGGGCTTGTGGCTAAGTAATGACAGCCGCACGGGTCGATCGATAAGGTTAAGCTACGCTTGCCGCGGTTGGTCCGTGTATGGGTGACCATTTTCACACCAAGACCCCTCCGGCCCTCGGAAAGCACGTTAAGCCGTTGGCCCCGGTTGTCATTCGTGGATCTTTGACAGTCGTTACGGGTCGTCAGTAGCTCGAAAGTCTGACTACCAGTCTTACCAAGGGGTATCGTATTACCCAGTAACTGGGTTGTGGAGGTCAGATAGGCAGTCACTTCATGTAAAATACTGGTATTCAGCTGCATCCGGTTAGACTGGAAGCCGTCCCCAGCATAGTTGGGAAAAGGCTAGGTAGATGATGATGGTTACGGAACGCCAATCCGTTCCAAAAATCGATTGAAAAGTTAAACTTACCGACAGTAGTTAGCAGCATGTTGTCGAGTAGCAGTGCGATGGCAACGATAACCAGGACCAGCTTCCTGGACTCCCTCAGAGCTGCTATCTTCGCCCTCCATCTGCTGGTGAAGCCATCTGATGCGACGCCCATGTTGATGTTTTAGGATTCTGCAACAAGATTTTATTCTAATTAAGTAGGTAGATGCTCATAGCGCTAACAGCATGCTGGCCGCGCTCGCGGTAGGGATTGATTGCTCCATCATCTCCTACTGTTGTAAGCGACATGGGTCCAAAACGCTTGTGCTCGGTTTTGTTACAAAATTCCTCCCAGAAGTCACGTGACTCAATTTTTAAACAAACATTTCACATTGAAAATGAAATCGAGACGCAAACTACACTTAGCGTGCCTTCTGTTTGGTGTAGTTAAATACCAGAAGCCGGACTACCTGTACGACAAGTGGAGTTGGATAGCCATTAGACGAGAATGTGGCAGAAGGCAATGCTCGCAACAACTCTCGACCCAGTCGCATAGCACAGCCAGCCACTTGTAGAGTAACCTGCCACCACTGATTAGAGAAATTAACACCAGAGCTGTTTTTAGACGACGCGACGATTACGGCAATATCTCATAGAAGCGCAAAGGAAGGTAGGTGTGGTCACACTAAATGTCTCAATTATATGATGTACCTATGTACCTACCCACTTGAGTATGTGCATCGTTTTAGAACCGGTTTATGTTGTTCTGAGTCGTTTCGATGAATTAATTTATTAACATATTAACGAAGGTCTATCACGCGGCCGTCTCCATTATATTTGTCAGTAATTTTTGGTTTATTTTTGCAATATTACTCAACTCACACTATTTATGTACATATTCGTTACTTATTTTTTATCTGTCACATATGTATCGCCTTATTGAATGCATACACACGTCACGTTGCAGTGTAAAACTGATTTACATCCGTCACCTCACACATCAGGTTCAGTTGAAAACCAGCGTCAGGCCCTATTGTCTGGCAAATCGTATTGCCTTGCAACATGGCAATGCCGCCAGTTTCTTGGGTACATACCAGTTGACAGCGATGCGGAGGCATATTTCGACGCCATATTTAGTTCGTTAATAGTTTTAGTTAGGTTAGGATATTTAATAGTTTGTTAGTTTATTTAGTACTAGCAGCGCCCTGCGTCCCGTGGGAATATCGGGATAAAAAGTATCTTATGTGTTATTCTAATGTATAAGCTATATTACTGTAAAGTTTCATCGAAATCCGTTCAGTAGTTTTAGTGTGAAAGAGTAACAAACATCCATCCATCCATCCATACAAACTTTCGCGTTTATAATATTAGTAGGATATTAGAATTAAAAGTAGGTAAGTCCATTTAATAAAAAAAATTAAACAATTTAAGTCACAAGTCTTAAAATCCCTCATTTAACAGAATATACTTCTCCAATTAACAATTACAAATGGCTGCAATAATGACGCTGGTGACGTATTCAAGATGGCGCTCGGAAGTAAGTCGACGGCGGTAACGAGCCGTTTCCACCAATATGGCGCCGATTCCGGCTCGTCTGCGCTTTTGTCTGAATAATTAATTTTGAATGTTTGAATGATTTTCGAAGTTGACATTTTTAGATGATTGTGATATATCTTAGCTGTTCGTAGCTTGTGATAATATGAAACTTTAGATGTTCATAATCTGCCTAGCCAAATCAAAATCAAAAGTCATTTATTGAAATCAGGCTGAAAATCAGCTTTTCGAACGTCAAAATTACAAAACACAGTCTCCCAAAACGCCTGCCTTTCACCACTTCCTAGTGCTTTCGCTGGGAAGAAGAAGTGGCGCAACAAACTCTCAAGCAACACAGCTGTATGTAGCCTTTTCCCAACTATGTTGGTGTTGGCTTGCAGTCTCTCGGACTGGATGTTAAAACTGTCAAACTTTGAATGTTATAGTTACTTAATATACAGAGTGGCGATTAGGTTATCACATTAAATAATACAGCGGTCATTACAAGTTGTTAAAAGTCTGTTAAAATAATAAAATTAAAATTTTACTAAAAATAGAAAAAAAAAACAAATAAAATAATTAGCGTAACAATGGTCATGAAATAAACCATCCTTGATAATAAGTCACTAGACACGCGTGAGGCAATGGTATCAAGAATTCAACGCAAACTTTATGTTATTGTTACTAAGTAAACACAAATTAAGTTTAATGTTGTTAGGTAAATACTGAAACGAAAAAAAGGTCCCACGACTAAAATGTTAATTGTTATTAATTCTTTTAATTGTGTATGTTTAATATACGTTATGTAGAATACGTGGTTTCAATTCATGTGATAACCTAATCGCCACACTGTAGAAGGGCTGGTGGCTAAGTAATAATAGCCGCACGGGTCGATCGATCAGGTTAAGCAACGCTTGCCGCGGTAGGTCCGTGGATGGGTGACCATCTTTATATACCAAGACCCCTCCGTGCCTCGAAAAGCATGTTAAGTCGGAGGTTTTTTTTTCCTTCACAATTTTGAGAGCAGTGGTGATGAAATTATTTGCAAAAAGTAAGGCGCCTGACTGGGTTCGAACCCCTAAACCTTAGAAGTCGCGGCCATAACCACTGTGCCACCTCTCTGACCTTCTCCACGGTTCGCTTAATTAGTTTTACTTTTTAAATAGTAAATGACCTTAGAAATACGTGGCATACTTTTGTCGGGAACCAACCATTAAACCTTTGTAAAAACTCGAATTTTCCACGAAAATGTCTGTGTTTTAGTACCGTCAAAATGTTGGCGAAGCGAGCCTTTTGAAGCATTTCTGGAATATGAAACGAAAATGCGGTCACAGTAGACACAAAGTTAGAAAATATTTAATTTTCGTTGCTTTATTTTTTACTAGCTGCGCCCTGCGGTTTCACCCGTATAAGTTTAGATCCCGTGGGAACATCGGGATAAAAAGTATCCTATATGTTAATCCTTGTTATAAACCATCTGTGTGCCAAATTTCATCAAAATCCGTTCAGTAGTTTTTTCGTGAAAGAGTAACAATCATCCATCCACCCATCCATCCATCCATCCAAACTTTCACGTTTATAATTTTAGTAAGACGTGTTAAGCTGAGGTAAAAGGCAACATAAGTACATAAGAAAAAAAGAAAGAAATAATATGTAACAAGTACAAAAACAAACAAGTTGAGGGAAAACGCAATTTGTGCAGATTCAACATAATTATACAATGGATAAGAGCAATTTATTAGTTAAAATAAAATGTACCACACTGAAAAAAAAAAGGTCAATAATTATTCTAGAAATTTAAAACGTTCAAAATCTAATCGTAGTCTCATCTCGGCGACAAACAAATGTCAAAAATGTAGGGAAATTAAAGATATTTTGTGACAGATTGAGACTGAGATCAGACTGTGAACGTTCTTAAAATTACGAGAATTGCCGCTCAGATATGAATGTATCAATTCACAAAGAGAAAGCTTCTTAAAATATTTCATCGTGACCGTAGCAATGTCGCTACGGCGTAGCAATCAGTGCTACGGCGTAGCGATCATTGCTACGGCGTAGCGACATTCGCAAAAGGGATGGCACTTGCAAACCGCTCGTCAAAGTTTATAAAAAAATAATTTTATTTCATACAACGTGCCGTTAAAATGGCGAGATTAATTACCAATAAGTGTCATTAATTATACCCGTAAAATTGGCCAGTAATCATAAAAATTATAACAACATACAATAATTCGTAATTTGAAAACTGCCGCTTGCGCCGCTCGCCGACACAGGACTCTCTCTCTTTCCTTCAATTCGCCTACTCTTTGCACGTTATTCGTTTTAATTACATTGATGCGATGTTATGATCCGTGACCCCGGCAATTTTTTTTTGTGTGTGTTAGTTTATTCGTATAAAATTATTTTGTGTATTTTACGATGGGCCTTAGTTGCCTGAAATAAAGTGATTATTATTTCCTTTATTTGCATGTAAACATATAAATTATATTTTTAAATATTAGAATATAAAAAGTATAAAAACATTTAAAAATATAAAAAATAGTAGCCCACCGGTATCGGGAACAGGGTCCAAGCTACCGGTGGTCAGGGCTCCAGAGAGAGGAACCTCCTGATTATTATTATTATTATTATTAAAAAATTACCCCTGCGTTACAGATTTTTAAGTACCGGTTGCTCCAAGATATTATTTTGGGGTCGGCTTCCAGTCTAACTGCATGCCGATGAATACCAGTATTTTACATGGAGTGACTGCCTATCTGACCTCCACAACCCAGTTACTGGGTAATACGATACCCCTTGGTAAGATTGCTTGTCAGACTTTCGGGCTTCTGACTACCCGTAACGACTGTCAAAGATCTACGAATGACAGCCGGGACCAACGGCTTAACGTGCTTTCCGAGGCACGGATGGGTCTCGGTATGTAAAGATGGTCACCCATCCAACCGCGGCAAGCGTAGCTTAAGCTGATCGATCGACATGTGTGATTTTGGTATAAGAAAATATTGTGTCACACATCGCACCTCACAAGAGCGGCCAGGCCCGAATGTGTTAAGCTATGTATTCTACAGCAAATAGTAATAACAGAGAAAATAAAGAAATATTCCGTCCGAATATAATTCCTCTGCTGATCCATCAAACATTAGGGTCACGACCCGGGTTTGATAAAGATGAAAGGGTCGGCAAAGGTCTGAGTAAGGTCAACCGCCAGCCTTTTACCTTTGATTTATAATGCGCTGTCTGGCTAGACGTCGCTGAATATTATCATCAGTTAATTTTATCAATTACTAGCTGCGCCCCGAGGTTTCACCCGCATAAGTTTTGATCGCGTGGGAATATCGGAATAAAAGTATCTGTATGTCATGTGTTGATCCTGGTTATAAACTATCTGTGTGCCAAATTTCATGCAAATCCTTGCAGTCGTTTTTGCGTGAAAGAGTAACAAACATTCATCCATCCATGCAAACTTTCACGTTTATAATAACAGCTGCGCGTCGCCGTTGTCACCAGCATAAGTTTTGATCCCGTGGAAATATCGGAATAAAAGTATCTGTATGTCATGTGTTGATCCTGGTTATAAACTATCTGTGTGCCAAATTTCATTCAAATCCTTGCAGTCGTTTTTGCGTGAAAGAGTAACAAACATGCATCCATCCATCCATACAAACTTCCGCGTTAATAATATTAGTTGCAAAAGGTTCATAACTCGGAGGGGCTTGTGGCTAAGTAATAACAGCCGCACGGGCCGATCGATCAGGTTAACCACGCTTGCCGCTGTTGATCCATGGATGGGTGGGACCATCTTTACATACCAAGACCCCTCCGTGCTTCGGAAATCATGTTAAGCTGTTGGTCCAGGCCGTCATTTGGCGATCTTTAGCAGTCGTCACGGGTCGTCCGAAGCCCGAAATTCTGACAACCAGTCTTACCAAATTTATCGTATTACCCAGTAACTGGGTTGTGGAGATCAGATAGGCAGTCACTCCATGTAAAATACTGGTACTCAGCTGCATCCGGTTAGACTGGAAGCTGACCCCAACATAGATAGGAAAAGGCTAGGTGATAATTGGCATGGTTAGTAATTTAATTTAATGTTCTGTGTCTCATAATGTTATTTACTTTGCATTCCTACTTTTGTATAGAAGCAAGTTTTTCTAACTGACTTTCTATTCATCTGCTGCGAGAGAGAGAGAAAAAATCGCAAGGAGGGGGGGCATTTCACTTTTTGATTGCATGACGATTTCTACCAGTTTAATCCTACAGCAAGCCGCGTTAAAGGACTTCGTACCTGAAAAAACTAATTAAAAAAAACGTGTGAGCTCGGGGGACAATCGGCAGGAACGAAGTTCAAAATTAAAGTCCAAGATGGCTGCTGCGAAAATTTGAAAATATTCGCAGCCGCCATCTTCTATTTTCATTTGACGTCACTATCGGCTTCAGCATCCTCGAAAACCATGAAAACGAAACCCAAGATAATTAAAAAAATCACAGCCGCCATCTTGAATTTTCATTTTGACCTCACTATCGGCACTCTCGAAAACCATGAAAACTATGAAAGAGATAGAGAAAATCGCTACGTGACCATTTCTACCAGTTTAATCCCACCGCAAGCCGCAATAGAGAGCTTCATTCCAGAAAAAAACTAGTAAAATGAAACCTCAAACCCATTTCAGTTATCTTTATATCCAGCTATTCCTAATCTCTTAATGGTCGCCTTCAATCTCAGTCAAGAGTTTAATCTCTTGAGGAATCAATCCCGCGAACCGAGCCTCGTTTAACGGCAGTGTTAATCTTTTTTAGGGTTCCGCATCGAAACTGGGTTATAAAAATTGTGCTGACCATTTTTTTTTAAAACGCTTTTTTTAGCTTTACTTGTAACTAACTAACATTTAAAATAATAATATGTACATGTACTGCAGACGACAGTACATCAAGCTACTACAATCTGTCCAATTTGTTTAACTTTATCGCTAAAGCATTAAGGTTCAAGGTTGATTGGGAAAATTTGACAGCTGTACGGGTAGTTTGACCCATACATATGAAAAAAGAAGCAAAAGATTCATAGGGCATCAAAAAATTCGTCCGCTTCGCTATCAACAGGAATAGTGCCCAAAAGGCTGGCAGCATGGCACGTTGTGTGGCGATACTAATTATTTGGCCAAGAAACAGGCCAGCCCTCTGGTCACGAGAAGAGTCGACTAACCGTTTGGCAAACTAACTAACAATGTAATAAAATCTTAGAAGCCAATTTTAACCTACTTGTAACTGTCGTATCGAAATGAAACTTTGTGTGTATATGTAGTTCGGATGACAAAACTATAATTTGTTATCTTGGAGCTGATCTGTGATGGAGCCAGGAGGTTGATTGTGGAACTCTTCAGTGGCTACTAGTAAACCCGCCAGTTTGGGCTCATATGGTTTGTTTTGACGAGTCCAATATATATATCCTATTATTATTATAAACGCGAAAGTTTGTATGGATGGATGGATGGATGTTTGTTACTCTTTCACGCAAAAACTACTGAACGGATTTTAATGAAATTTGGAACACAAATACTTTATAACCAGGATTAACACATAGGATACTTTTATCCCGATGTTCCCACGGGATCGAAACTTATGCGGGTGAAACCGCGAGGCGCAGCTCTCATTTCTCGACCTCTGTCTTTTTATTATTATACTAATAATACAGCTAATAATATTTCAGCTGCTCCATACATTTTATTAATGAAACAAAACATGTATTTTAAACAGAATTTAACCATCGTATTTTCTTTTCTTTTAACACTTTTGAGTCGACGCGATAGTGTTTGAAAAACCAAAGAGAATATTTTATTAACAGCTCGTAAGCATAAATTATCATTTTCCTGACCTTTTCCCAATATATTTGGGGTTGGCTCATCATGTCTTTTGCATCCATCTATTAGTCGTCATCTCGGATAAAATCAGGAATTAAATTATCCGGAAAAGAACCGGAGTTACCGACATAGCTTGCAGAGTAATCAAACTGAAGTGGCAGTGGGCTAGCCATGTATGTCGAAGGACCGATGGCCGCTGGAGCAAACGGGTCCTGGGGGTCTACTCCGAAGTGCAAAGTGCGAATGTTCGGATCGGACCGACACATGGCCGAACCAAATATTATTGAGAAATTCGAAAAAAGTTCGGATCGGCTCAGTTGGGTCGGGACCATAGTCAATATACGAAAGAGTGTAGGAGTGTAGGATCGGGACCGACCGAACCAAATAGTAACTTCGTAGCAGGAAACGGCCGAACATTCGGCCGATACTACTTCGGAGTAGGCCCCCATGAGTGGAGACTGCGTATCCGCAAGCATAGTGTGGGACGCCCCCCAGCTAGATGGTCGGTCGACCTAAAGAAGGTGGCTTGGACAGACTGGATGCGGAGGGCGGAGGAGACAGGGTGTTGTGGCGCAGTCTCGGAGAGGCCTATGTCCAGCACTGGACTGCGATAGGCTGAGTTGATTGAATGATTGAGTCGTCATCTCGGTAGTCAGCCCCTTTCAAACCATATCATCTTTCACAGAGTCCATCCATCGTTTCTTTGGTCTTCCCCTACTGTTATAGTCATTCACATCTCCTTATAATATGAACTAGCTGCGCCACGCGGTTTCCCCCACATAACTTTCGATCCCGTGTGAATATCGGGACAAAAAGTATCCTATATGTTAATCCTGGTAATAAACCATCTGTGTTCCTAATTTCATACAAATCCGTTCAGAAGTTTTTGCGTGAAAGAGTAACAAACATCCATCCATCTATCCATCCATACAAACTTTCGCGTTTATAATATTAGTAGGATTTAATATTATTATGTTTCCTCAAATTTTACCACCCCTGTTAAAACAGGGGTGGTAAAATTTGAGGAAACATAGGAAAGAAGGGGAGAGGTGGAAAGAATCTGTTGGTAATTAAATTATTATAAGATTTATCTTATAATAATTTAATTACCAACAGATTCTTTACAATATCGTCAAACACAAAGCGGTAAATAAAATATATTTCCTTTACATTTTAGGGTCCCACAATTGAATAAAAAGAGCCGTCATAGCGACATTTTGACATCCCTTCTGAATCTAATAGGTTTTTATAATGGTGAAAAAGTTTCCCTAGAGGCATCGTTACGAGAGGGAATATAATTAATAAAAAAATTATGTCAATGGACGTAAATGAGTGATCTAATTTAGGACATTTTTGTTTTTGAATGATTCCATTTCAATGAGTCGTATTGAGAGCAATGGTGGCCGAGTGAAGGAAAACATCGTGAGGAAACCGGCATGTCCTAGAACCAAAAAAAAATAATAATAATAATATTCCTGGACATTTCACACAGCACCATTTGTCCCAAGCTAAGCAACCTAATGCGTGTGTTATGGTAACAAGATGGCTGATAAACTACTTATATACATTTATTTTTTTTGTAAATACATACATATTATAGATAGAAAAACACCCAGACTCGGAACAAATACATGTAGGTCATACAAATATTATTGTTCCGTGCGGGAATCGAACCCGCGACACGCAGCGCAGCAGTCAATCGCTTAACCACTGCGCCACCCGTCAAATCGAAGACATGTGGCATCTACCAACCCGCACTGGGCCCGCGTGGTGGATTATAAATCCACACCCTCTCACAGAGAGGAGGCATGTGTCCCAGCAGTGGGAACATTATAAGCTGATTATGTTTTATTTTACACGAGCTGACTCATGATCTGCCTTTCTTTTTCCCATGTCGGGGTCAGCTTCCAGTCTAACCGGATGCAGCTGAGTACCAGTATTTTACATGGAGTGACTGCCTATCTAACCTCCACAACCGTTATTGGGTAATACGAAACCCCTTGGTAAGACTGGTTGTCAGACTTTGACGCTGTCCTGTCCAAACAATAATTTTAGACCAAAATCGCATAAAAAAAGACGTTCAGTTTCTCCCAAATTAAAAAAAAATCGGGAAGCTTGTTCAATTATTCTTTCCATTAAACCTAATTCGGACAATTACGAACATATAAAAACAAAATCTTTCCCAACTGACGCGCATACCAACGTACAGCATTTCATTTTTATTTATACAACGTGTTTTTCACGTTATCCATAAACTTTGGCAAACGCTTTTTATCTTTTACAAATCAAATCTAATAAATGAAGTAATACTTAAAAGGTTTCGTTACCTATTTCATTTAATTAAATTTAATTGAGCTATGCTACTGCATAGCTCAATTAAATTTAAATTAAGACCCTTTCTTACTAGAAAGGGTCTTAATTTGGACTGGTTGCCTCTTAGTGCAATTAAACTGATAAATCTATCAAATGCTTCGGATAAAGAGGCATGCATATCGCGTTATTTACGTCAAGGTTTGTAGGGAAATTAACAAAAAGTAAGAATTCATTAATGTGTCTACAATGCTTATTTCCATGGTCTGAACATCTAGTCGAAGTTTATGTATATCGTCCGGAACACGGTGTATAGATGAACAGCAGCACCCCGCGGTTTCACCCGCATAAGTGTTGATCCCGTGGGAATATCGAGATAAAAAGTATTCTATGTGTTATTATGATGTATTAAGCTATATTACTGTATTTCAAAATCCGTTCAGTAGTTTTTGCGTGAAAGAGTAACAAACATCCATCCATCCTCACAAACTTTCGCGTTTATAATATTAGCAGGAATATTTCGACACGCATAGATACAAACAGTAAATAATAAATGACTTTAATCTTCGTAAATTGGTCCAAAAAACAATTTTAAACGTCAAAGTTAAATTATGTTTTAAAACTAGATGAGGTCGGCGTTTCCTATCTGACTAGTCTGAGAAGAAAGGCCGAAACAAACTCAGAGGTCACAGTCTCTTTTAAAGTCCTGACATAATCTTGGTCAGATCATATGAAGACCATGTAGATTGATGTTTGAGATGGTCTTTTGAGGAAAGAATTACACAGATTTTAGATGACCGGTCCAGAAATAATTAAATAAATTATTCCGCTTTTTAAAAACGAAAAACGTTTATAATAAAATATCATCTACCTACTAAATAAATAAGAAATCGGCAATACTCACTCTAAATGTAATTCTTGAAGACACCAACCGACATTTTGCCTTAGAAAACTAAAAATATAATATATATTTTGCAATATATTTGATAAAAATAATTTGTAAAATTAATACTAACTAGTGTTAGACGTCCGCGCCGCGCGTAGTCCGCGGAGCGACTGAGAGAACCCACAGATATCGGGTGCCCGATTGGCGTTGACCAAATTACTTTGAACTCTGACTTACACAATGGTAGCCCCTCTTATATAAGTCAATAGTTGACGTCACAGGGGGGGAGGGGGGTCTTACACTACTGGTAACGTCTTATCAGCTTGTGAACACCAGTTCCTTTAAATTTCAACTTTATTTCTCGTTTATTACGTCTGAATTTTCGTTGTCACGGCGAATTTTCCAACACAACTGAAGACTGCATGGGATTTTCAGATGTGTTGTCTTACAAATAAGGTTGATTTTCATGTGGAGTGAATACAAAAGCTACAGGTTTTCGATAAGTTTCCGCTGAAAATGCGCGCAGCGTTATCAGGGAAAATGGGGTAAATGCACTTTCTGTTACGGTTTGATTTATTGCTTTATCTTCGCGAGAATAATGGGTTCGAGTGATTAAAGGATTGTAAAATGACAAAAAAACTTAATCAAAATCAAATCAAAAGTCATTTATTCAAATTAGGCTGAGAATCAGCAGTTTTCGAACGCCCAAATTACAAAAGACAGTCCCCCAAAAACGCCAGCCCTTCACCACTTCCTAGTGCTATCGCTGGGGAGAAGAAGTGGCGCAACAAACTCCTCAGCAGCACAGCTGTCGGTTCAATTAGAAAATAATTGATTGTATACCAATACTACCTGTGTTAAGTAATTAGTAATTAACGTTACAAGACACAGAACATAAATTAAATTATTTGCCATATGTCAGAACACGGCTGCACGGCTCACGGCTGTAGGCTCACATCACCGGAGGGTTAGGCAGTGGTATAACCTGTAGTACACCATTATTTTTTATTTACCAAAGGGGCAATTCTCGTAATTTTAAGAACGTTCACAGTTCACAGTCTGATCTCAGTCTCAATCTGTCAAAAATACCTCTAATTTCATTACATTTTGACAAGTTTTTGACATTGATTGTCGCTGAGATGAGATTGCGAATGATTTTGATTGTTTTTAATTGTGAAAATTGGCCTTCAATATTATGTTTAAGTCCCATGTAATAGGGAACGAGCCTGTTGCCATTAATAGATAGATAGATAGATAAATCATTTATTTGGCGCACACAAAAAAGACAGCACAACACACAAAAGTACACTATTAGATGATAACCAAACTACCCACATGATTATAAATTATAATATAAAAACAAGGTGCCGATAAAAAAAAAACAAAATGAAAAACACAAATATGGAAATAAAATAATCGAGCAGAAATCCAGACTCCGAGCTGCGACGTGAAATTCCTGATAGAAAAACTAAATAACACTGTACTCCTTCAAATCTAATTTAAAAAAAAATCCTCAAAGTTCAAGCTTCTCCTAAAAAAAAATCCTTTTAATTATCAAATAAAATATACAAAAGTGCACTTCCTCACTTTTCCCTGTAAAGCGACGCCCGGTACTTAATTTCTCGCTCCGTCCTTGTCTGTCACGTTACAGAATATACAGCTATCTCTTTCATCACTTACAAGTCCGGTTCCAGGCTCTGACGTAATACAGCTTCCTTTTACACGTGACTTCACTTGGGATATTATTTTCGTATAAAAGTCATTATCTGCCTGCCTTTTCCCAACTATGTTGGGGTCGGCTTCCAGTCTAACCAGATGCAGCTGAGTACCAGTATTATGCACGGAGCAACTGCTTATCTGACCTCCACAAACTAGTTACTGAGTAACACCCCGACACCTCTTTGTAAGACTGAAGTTTAACATTTTTTACCCATCACAATAAAAGTGCACAACGCCGCTAAAGAAGTTTTCACTTCAAAAATAAAGTCAGGAAAATAAAATTCTATTTTTTTATGTTCAAAAGTGATAGCTCACTTCTTGAAGAAGGCTTTAGGCTATTTAACATTACGCTAGGACTTTTTAAAATGAGTCAGACAGAACGCTAAACGAAAACGAAGTTATAACGCTGACGATGACGACGCACCAGGGTGGGTCGTGATAGCAAAAAAATTCCACGCGGACAGACGCAAGTTTGAAATAAATGATTTCTGGTTAAAGACATTTAATTCTCATAAAGAAATTTACATTTCACTTATATGAGGACACATTTAAACATAAAATATGAAAACTAATCGTTGTCCTTCTACAATTGAACTCACAATTAACCTGACGTATTTGACTACACATATATTAACAACAAAACAAAATTATGGTAACATTAGTATTACAAATTATTTAGGTTCGTGGGTACTCCCAAAAGTCCAACACGGTGCCACTATGCGTAACTGGGTCTGCCTTGAGATGTCGAGAGAGATTTGACTTTGACCTTACATGTTTTATATTTTAGTGTAAACGCCCTAACAGACAGATCGACTTTATTCAACGTTAGTACATCCCTGTCTCTCTCTAACACGAAGTCAGTCTCTATAAGCGGCTTCATTTTATTTTCTGTGGCTTTGTAAGTCCATTCTATTCTTTTAGAGCTGCTAGAATCTTTTGTTCCAGTTCAGTTCTAATACTAAGTTTTTTTTTTAATTTTAAGTAGGTTTAAAGAGGTTTGAAGACTTATCAACTTTTTGGTACGAAGTTCCTTATCTCAGGTTACACAAGGTTCAAAAAAAAATCAGCTGCTCCCTACATTTTGACGAGTTATGCGAACGTAAATGTAGGGAACAGCTGATTTTTTTTCGCGATTTCAGTTATGGTCCCATAGTAAAAGTTGTTCATAATGATGAGTACAATGACCTCTTAAGAGGTTGCTGGTGTATTACAAATAACCCTGTATACTATGTACACTTTCCGAATGAGAGCTAGATCGAAAAAAAAACCGGTCAAGAGAAAGTCGAACACGCGCACCGAGGGTTCCATACAAATTTGTAGGTATATTATCTACAATTTTACGGTTTCGGATTTTTTCCTCTACTTGTGCTAAATAACATTGCTTGTTCCCAAAAGAACAACGGGTAAGTACCCTATAGGTTTTGATTCCCTTGCGAGTGTCAAAATATGCGGCATAAACGTAACATAAACGCCCGTATCTTTTGATTGCGTTGACTTAGAAGTTTGATTTTTCACTGCTTCAAGGGATTGCAGCCCTGAGTATTTAATATTGGGTAGCGGGATAGTCCGAAAGGGTTACCGCTGCCCTGGAACAGAAAGGGCTAAGAAAGGAACACGGGTAGGTTTTAGTCAGTAAGAGTCTGACACTCCCTTCCGCTCCACCCAGAGCGGGAGGGGTCATTTGATGATTTACCATCCTCAAAAAAAAAAAAAAAAGTATTTAATATTAATTTCAACTTGATAACTCCACGCCTTCCTGAGAAAAGGGTGTTGACAGACGGACAACGAAGTGATCTTAGTGATCTTGACTGTGTTTAGCTTAGTTTAGTTTAGTTTATGATCCTGTACGAGTCTCAATAAATACTTTTTCTTTCTTTCTTTCTTTCTTTATCTTATAAAGGTTCCGTTTTTCCTTTTGAAGTACGTAACCCAAAAAAGTGTACCATTTAGAACATCATACCACTTTTGTTACGTATTAAAAGTATCGTCACGACACTTGGCAAATGAGAGCTTCTTTCCTATTTACAACCACTCGATACGCTTCCGTACCGTATCGAACATCAATCAATGTTATCGCAGGAGTCCTCTAAGCGCTGTTCACAAGTCCATAACCCAAAAATTTTGTCAGTTTAAATCAAAAAGACGACTGCTATTCTTCCAACAGCTGTTTGCTGTAGGCAAGGTAAATAAGAAAGAAAGAAAGAAAGAAAAAACGTTTATTTGGACACAGTTCGTGAAACACAAAATACAAAATTAATAAAATTACAAATAATGTTTCAGACAACAATAGTGTGTGCATCACGGCTGCGCCAAAAAGGTTCATTTCAGCATTAATGCCAGACAGATGCTGTCTGACGCTGGTTTTCTAATGAACCCTTAGGGAAAAGTGACGGAGAGTACACACAGTTTCAACATACCTAATACATACTTATAAATAAATAAATAAACTAGTAATCACGTATATATCATTACAAAAACAAATAAGAAAAAAACAAAACAACAAAGCCTCAAAAAAATAAATCTAGGTTATCTAAATGTGTCATTTTCGATAGGATAGCTTGTCGGATGGTTGTAAATAGTTATGCTGGATTGAAAAAAGTGCCGCGACGCCGACGTTTAAAATGGTGCACTTTTTTTCGTCTAGCTCTAATTCGGCAAGTCTGCACAAGCGAAAGGAACTTCGCTACAACCGGGTCCCACAACATATCTCGACTATTTTTTATTTAAAGCGGTTAACTATCAGCGCTCGGGCTCTGTCTCGTATACAGTCTTAGCATTATGCTGAGCGATGGCCGTTTTGCGTGAATGTGACGCATGTTTAATTTTTTTGTGTGTTTGTTCTTTTTTATGCGTCATGTTTGCCGCAAATAAATGTTTTTTCTTTCTTTCTTTCTTATCTAAACGGCTAATTAAACCAGTTGGCTGCGACTCACATATAAACTGTGTCTTTAATTTCTGTAATTGGTTTTAAACCGTTTTGATTAGAGAAATAAATAAAAAAAAATAATGTAGGTTTCCCCCAATTGTTTGGATTGGTGTTCCTTTACCGTTTTAAAAGCAGTGTTGAAATAAGTCGAATGTGAATTTTTCGGCTTTTGTTCCCAGCAGTTCGATTCTGTAACTATCTCACCGTGAAAACTTAGGTGAAGTGAGCGTGGAGTGAGCTGTCATTCCAACTAATGCTAGGGATTGACACTATTGACAGCTCACTCTAAGCTCACTTCTAACTTTTCACGGTGAGATTTTTACACAGATCGATCGGCAGTATTTCTGTTAGCTGGTCTCTGCTCTCGTCAACAACTGTGCAACAAGTGAGCGTCGAACTCACGACCTAACTAGCCGGTGTTGGTAACTTTTAAACTGAACATAGGTAGGTATACCACGCCTGTTTTCCCTGAAGGGGTGGGCAGAGGTGTTTATTCATATAATTGGTTCTTTATGTAGTTGCTTTATATTCTACTAGCTGCGCCCCGCGGTTTCACCCGCATAAGTTTCAATTATGCGGGTAAAACCGCGGGGCACAGCTAGTACTAATAAAGCTGAAGAGTTTGTTTGTTTGAACGCGCTAATGTCTGGAACTACCAGTTGGATTTGTTCTTTTTTTAAATCAAATATAGCCCAATTCTTGAGGAAGGCTATAAGGCTAATCTGCATTTGCGACATATTCGCCAAAAATGTAAACAAATATGAGTTTATGGAAAAATTACTTTAATTCCTACTCAATATAAAGTTCAGTTTACGCTACAACTTCAAACATTTCTATAACTTTCTCAATAGTGCTAGTCACTCTAAAATCAACTTAGTTCCCATAATAATAAAGTTGATATTTGTTTAACTTGAAATAACGTCAATTTGAAACATAAATAAAATTTGAATATATGTATCTCTATCTTACATAACGCCAGCACCGTTTGGAGCCGAGCGAAGAGAATTTACCGAAAGAACGCTAAGTGGAAACGAAGTATTTATCGAAGTAATATCTCATAGCGCGGGCAGGTGATGTGATGGGTTGGGCGGTAACCAGCCGATCGATACTGTAAAAATCTCACCGTGAAAACTTAGATGAAGTGAGCTTAGAGTGAACTGTCAATAGTGCCAATCCCTAGCATTAGTTGGAATGACAGCTCACTCCACGCTCACTTCACTAAGTTTTCACGGTGAGATGGTTACAGAATCGCACTGCTGATATTTAGGTATTTATTTAATCTTTTCGCACACAAAAAGGTACAAAGGCGGACTTAATGCCTTAGGCATTCTCTGCCAGTCAACCAAGGGTGGTGAAGAGATTAGATGGCAGGTGCTTTGGTTGAGCCGACCAAAGATAAAAAAAAAACGTGGGCGTCTCGGGACGCCCTACAGAAGTGATAACTGTTTCATGATATTTTTTATAACCACTTTTGAAACGATAATAATTTTAGGTTGTATGTTCACTGTCAACAGTAGGTATTTGTCTATCGCACACTAAAGACTGAGTAGAGAGAGGGGAAGCGTTTGTCCGAAATACGACTAGCGCTGTGGGTTAGAGTGAGAGAGGAAGACCCTGCCTACCGCTGCTGTATGCGTGAGAGAAAGGGAAGCCAGACAGACTGGCGCCGTAACGCGTTACGTTACGAAGCGGTTTACCCTCCCATAAGAAGTTATCACTTCAAAAACTATTAAGATCATTAAATTATAAATAAAAAACCAGTCAAGTGCGTCTCGGGCCACGCGCAGTGTAGGATTCCGTAGTTTTTATAACAGCCAAGTGCGGGTCGTATTCGCTGACTGATAGTTTTTTTTAGATTTGGATAAGACTTGTCATAGCCGGTGTTTTGAATTTAAATACAGGACACAGAGCTACACTACTCACTTGTCACAAAAAAGTAAAATTGAGGAATTCTAAGGAGTTGTTCGAAATTTTCGAGTCAAATACAATTGGTCGACTATTACTCGTAAACTTGTAAAGCCTACTTAAGTGTGATAGTTTTCCTTTAAACTTCGTTATATATAGGTACTATTGCCGTGACATTTGAATTTCTAACTACAACCGTTTAGTTGGTAGAGGGGGGGGGGACACTTGACTCTAACGAAAATTGGTACTTTAAAGCTTGATAAGTCACGAACGGTTTACTTAATCAAAAAACGGTCTTCCAAACCCCTAATATTTTTGAAATACCTATCCAACAATATCCCACACTATGGGAAGGACGAAAAAAAAATTATCATCCCCACTTTACATGTAGGGGAGGTACCCTAAATAATAGTTTTTTTTCAAAATTTTATTTTACCACTTTTTTGGCGTCATTTACGTGTATACTCATGCCAAATTACAATATTCTAGTACCAATAGTTTTTGAGCTAAACCGCGGACAGACAGACAGACAGACGGACATGGCGAAACTATAAGGGTTCCTTGTTGACTACGGAACCCTAAAAACGTACACAAATACTTAAATAGAAAAAATTAACACCATATTTGTTACCTACATTATTGGCAAAAATAAATGATTTGATTTGATTTGATTTGATAGGTAAATTTCACGCGGACTAAGTCGCGGGCAGACGTAGTTGTTCACATTACGGCCTTCAGTTTAGGAAATTAATCGGTGACATTGACTTCGCGCGTTGGCGGTAAATAAGTGTTCATTTGTCACTGTTTTGCAGAACAGGAACATGTCGTTACCAAATTATCTAGTTCTGGCAGTAGTGTCGACGCTATACCCACGAAACTGCGTAAGAATAAAAATGTAAACTGGAAGACTGAGCACCATGTATCTATCACAAAATTATTTTATATGTCATGGTTTCATTTTAATTACTTTACCAAATTGTGGATATAGAGGTATGAGGAACAGGGTGTAAAGTTCACTCATACTCTATAGAAAAGGGAGGTTCCTCCGACCAGACGGGTGTTGTGTCTGGCGGGCAATTGCCCAACGATTGATGTTGGGAAATTGTATATAATTGCGCGGTAAACTCTGCTTGCGAGATGCAGGATTTGCGTGACGTCAGTATTACGCATTGTTCGCATGTGGCGTTGTAGATACCGCTACAGTAATTGTATTTTATTTTAGGTGGATCGACCTCACAAAAAAAAATACAAAAAGTTTATTGCAGTAACATGTACAACTTTTACAATAAAACTTACATAGGGACCTCCTTTTAAGTAAAGATATACCTGTGCTAGGAGGCCCCGCTCTTCAATGACAAATTATAAAATGGTAAAAGTGGTGTACCAAAACATAATAAAATATAAACAAAAAGAAAAATAAAAAATTAAAGAAAAAATAATAATAAACTAAAATAGTATGTGAGTGCGTGTGTAGGTGAGGGGGTGTGTGCGGGTATGTGAGAGGGTGTGTGTGGGTGTGTGAGGGTGTGTGTGTGTGTGAGTGAGGGTGCATGCGTGCGTGTAACTTTTCAACTCATATTGACGATGCTTGCAGCAACAATCCAATCAATCCTCACATGTAATTTTTTTTTACTAGGAATTTCTCCTGTGTCGTGGGTGCGTTTACAGACATATAAACTCACATACACAAACAGCCAGACCCGGAACAACTAATTGTAGGTCATACAAATATTTGTTCCGTGCGGGAATCGAACCCGCGACACGCAGCGCAGCAGTCAATCGCTTAACCACTGCGCCAACCGTGCCGTCAATTCAAAATCAATCAATCAAATCAATTATATAATGAATGTATGTAAAATATTCTAAAACATTTTAAAAGCGTAACGGTGGGTTTCTTGCCCATTCTTCTCCATGCGAAAACTGTCATTTGGAAGGGGTGACTAGAATCAATTCTATTTTTCTGTAATTTTTAACGTTCAAAAGTGCCTTTTATGTGCCTATTTTTAAGAAGACTGTGTAAGCTCACAGATATTTCGATTTGTTGGTCTTTTCCTATTTCGTTAAAAGTGAACGAAAAGTAAATGAACGAAAGAATATTAAGAATACTTTCTCATTCTTTCTTTCAAAGAGAGAAAGAACGGTCCATGCAAAAGTTGTCTTTAAAAGATCGCTTTTAGCGATCATCCTATGTAATATTTCTAAAGGACCAATGCTCATGGATGTATGGAATCCCGTACCATGCTACTTCAAAGTCAAACTTTGTTTTTTATAGACTACACTTATCATATTAACTCCCACAAAAGTTCTTTTTGTAAACAAAACTCGGGTTTCGGAGATTTTCAAAAAATTCTAAATAACCTGAAAACTAGGTACTTTATTTTGTTTGACATGTCATACACGAACGGCCATTATTGCTCTAAAATAATGGCCGTTCGTGTATGACAATAAAATGATAATCGTTTAAATAAAAATTCTATTCTATTTTATTCTAGTTATTTTTAATTAATACGTAGAATCGGCAAAGTATAATTTGTTTACATATTTTTTTAAAGACGTGATCATGACACTTTCAAAATTCAAGGTTATATTAATCATATGGCAAGGCAATATAATGTAAGGTCCAACTTGACAGATTTTCCTATTGATATCTTCTCCATGAGTTTTCCTTCATACAGACGTTCCCTATTTAGACAGTGTGAAGAGTGCACGTCTATGTAGCTCAAATTGTTTTTTTTTGTTTTGTAGATTTGTAGTGTTCTAAATTAAGATCTACTAGACACACTTTTTATTGTTCTCCTTTGTCTCTAATATTTATTAAGTTAAATGTCATGCATACCTGTTATTTGCATGGTTACTGTAATGCTAATTTTAGATGATATTTAATTTGAATTGTAAGTGACTGTGCTGTTGGTGTGCTTATTATAAATAAATAAATATCACTCGAAACGGAACGTCATGTTAAGGGAATACAGCAATATCAACACTTTTTTACTTTAAATTAAATTCCCTGTTGAAACATCAAATCCCGGACGCGTAATGTCGTAAACAATTATGAAAATAATTACTATAATATTTTGATCTTGATGCATGAGACTTTTTGGTACGACATTGTCCTTTATATCTGTAATTCGTATAGTGGATATAAAAAAGAGTCATCATCTGTCTAGCCTTTTCCTAACTAAGCTGGGGTCAACATGGATAGATACATAAATAGAGACGATTAATGGATCTTTTATTCCCATAAATAAAATAAAAATAAATAATAAAAAAGCCTTTATTCTACCATAAATACATAGAACAATTTAAGCATAGTAATTATTTTCTCCTATCACATTGTATACTTACTAGACATTTCATTAGGTATCATTAATATAATTGTTTATAATTTGAGTTGAATTCATATTTATTATTATTGTATAATTGTATATTTCATAAGTGTTTGTAAGCAAAATATAATTTAAATTTAAATATATAATATAGAAGATCAATAAATTATTATTAATGTTAGCATGCACGTAAAAATTATTTATTTATGGAAGTCGCCTCTGCAGCGTAGGCCTCCCCCAACTTTCTCCATTTTTCCCTATCTCTAGCTTGTCTCCTTCAGTCTGGTCCACATCTTTCCTTAAATATATATATCTTTTATTCCCATAATCCAATTTAATTTGATATCGGATGAATTGTCTGTAATCTGTAAGTACAAAGTCGACGCAAAAGATAGAGAGTAACTCGATATCTATTCTGACGGCACACTGTAGTAGGGTAACCTTATATTTTGTCTCTGTAAGACAATAAGATACCTACTGCTATGGTAGTGCTTCGGGCCCACTGACCTGTAATAAACAAGTACGCTAGACTTCGTACTATCGATTACAAACTGAAGACATTTGATTTTCGCCATTTTGGCGCTGACAGCAACGTGAGCGTCCGTGGAACTAATCTTTTTGATAGCGAGTGTTGACCAACCAACCTTTTTTATACAGATATTATGTTTCCTTTTCTATAAAATGTATTCTCTTGTCTTTAGCTGTCACTCTGTTAAAAGTTCGTTACTCGAGCTGTAACTACCCCGGCACGCATACCGTTCAAACTGGAACACAGCAACGCTTGGCGGCAGAAATATGTCATGAATGGTGATAGTACTTCCCCGACGAGCTCTTTCACATAGAGATCTACGACTACCTGGTTAGTCTCATAAAATCTTGATGGATGGTCATCCTACTCTTAAGCCGAGAGATCTGTTTCCCTCTCGCTCTAATTGTACCTTTCTCTCTCTAACACTTAAAGTCCTTTAAGGACAGATGGATGGACAGGAATGGCGTGGAGTGGATTAATATTGTTACAAGCTTCGGGGTTCTTGACAATAAAAACTGCCGATATAAATTACCAAAAATTACACTTTAATTAAACAACACAAATAACAACTCAAACACACTAATTATAAAACACAATTGCACTTAAGTCGCTCTTGAAGATCCCTTTCGATGTATTCACTTGTGTCGCTTATCCAGCTCTGCCCCGGTCGTGGCTTATCCCGGCCTTATATCGTGCCGCAGATAGTTCTAGAACCTTCTATTGTAAAAACATCTAGAATGCTCGAGTACATACCGGCCCCGCCTGACCAAATGTCGATAGTTCTAGAAACTTCTAGCATCGAAATTTCTAGAAAGATCTTGACTCTATTAGTTCTGCTACTCGATACTAGATGGCGCTAGTGGTAACTAATGTCACCATGTACCAGCCAGTCATTAATTGTGGCGCGCAATAATATTATTAAAATTACTAATATTACTAAGGTTCGATTCCCGCACGGAACAAATATTTGTATGACCTACAATTAGTTGTTCCGGATCTGGCTGTTGGTGTATGTGAGTTTATATGTCTGTAAACGCACCCACGACACAGGAGAAATTCCTAGTGTGGGGCAAAGTTTAAAAAAAAAAACTGTAAAGTCAAGAGCAGTGGTGACCCAGTGTTATCGGCTCCAACTTACGAGTAGGTCGTGAGTTCGAACCCTGCAGGCACTTTGTGTATTTAATTTCATCACCACTGCTCTCAAAACGGTGAAGGAAAACATAGTGAGGAATCGGACATGTCCTAGAACTAAACATTCAAAGACATGTGAAACCTACCAACCCGCACTGGGCCCGCGTGGTGGATTATGGCCCAGTCCCTCTCACAGAGAGGAGACCTGTGTCCCGGCAGTGGGAACATTATAGGCTGATTATGATAGCTGGCATTATAGGCTTTAACGGAACTTGCGGTAGGATGGTAATTGGTAATTCAAGATGGCGGTTTCGAAAATTTTCAAAGTTTTCGTAATTTTAAAAGTTTCGCAGCCGCCATCTTTGACTTTCATTTTGAACTTCGTTCCTGCCGGGGCTGCGGGGGCTTCGTTCGTTGCTGCCCTGACCCCACAAGTTTTTTTCTATCAAATTGTCAATCCAATTGACTAATCCAATTGATTGCCAATTCAATTGTTCCAAGTGCCAATTTAAATTGTTCATCTAGTCAAATCACTACTGTGATTCTTTGACTGTTGTATTAAATGGCTATACTTAACACGACTAGTTAAATAAAGTCCTCCAGGCCAAATTTCGGCCATGGCGACCAATCTCAGCGGACACCGAACTTCAGTGCAGGAGATATTATAGTGCACAAGTATGTGCGCAGAGAAAGGCGCACTCTCTCTTCCCTCGCTCTCATCGTCCGATTAGACGGCAATCCAACACGACCGGAGAGAAATCAGGTGCAGGACCAGCGGCTTCTCGAGCTTTTGGAGGCACGGGGGTGTCTCATCACTAACTTCTAAACTCCGGACTGCAAGTAGTCCATTAGCGAGTCGGTTGCCAAAATGAGAATTAGCCCTAATGCGCCTAAACCCATCTTATTAAAAACCCCAATAACATTTTTCCGACCCGGGAAACTAACCCAAAACTTCATGCTCACCAGTAGCGCTTGCGACCACGAGACCAATAACATCCTGGATTTCACATAAACAATAGAACAACTAAAGCTAACGTCGTCGTGGATCTGTGACAGTCGTTACGGCCGTCAGAAGCCTGAAAGTTTGACAGCAGTCTTACCAAGGGTATTACCAAGTCACGAATTTATTTTATCACGCGTATACAGATACTGTAAATCTTAAATGCACCCACGGGCATACAAAAAAAGGAAACGGGAAGGAAAAGGGGTATTGTATTACCTAGTAACTGGGTTGTGGAGGTCAGATCTTAGGCAGTCGCTCCATGTAAAATACTGGGACTCAGCTGCATCCGGTGAGACTGGACGCCGACTCCGACATAGTTGGGAAAAGGCGAGGGAGATGATGAACAAGTAAAACTAAATAAAAGCTAGTCAAAATATGTTGTGTTTTCCGACTCCACAGTTTTCTTGCGCCACCGCGACCGGGCGCTACACAGATCTGCACTTGCGACTAATCATCGCCTCTGCCTATACTATAATACTTATAGAATGAATATAATATCACGCTGTATTTCCTGAAGGGTGGGCACGGGTGTGTAGTGCACCCACATTTTGACAGTCAAACTCAAACCATTTATTTCAATGAAACCATTTACAGGCACTTTTGAAGTGTCAAAATTAAATAATCGTTTACTTAGTCAGAAACTTGAAGCTAGTTGCCCATTCCAAAACGTAGTTCTCTATGGAGAAGAACGGGTAAGAAACTCCAAGGAGTCTTTTAAATCAAGATATTTTTACAAAATCCTGGATACATTATTCTTGTTGCTTCTATTAAGTGAGAACAATGTAAAAAAAAAACAAATGAAGGAACACGGCCACACAAGGAACGGCGGCCAAAAAGCTGGGCATCCTGAACAAGGTTAAGCGGCACTTCACACCGGGACAACTTTTAACCCTTTACAAAGCACAAGTTCGATCGTGTATGGCATACTGCAGTCACATGTGGGATGGCTCAGCTAAATACTAACTCGCCACTTTAATAGACTCAATCGAGCGCAGAGCTAAGAGACTCATTGGCGATAAAAAGCTGGTGGAGGCAAAGCTTCACAGTTTGGCTCACCGGCGAAGTGTTGCCTGTCTGTCCGTCTTCTACAGACTGTACCACCTACAACTCGTAAGTTGGCTCTTGAATACGGTGCTGTGAAACTAATACACATCGCAAGATCCTGCATCGCGCAAGTGAAGTTTACCAAGCAACTACCATATACTGTGTGTCAGATTAAATTAGCTAGTGAAACTCCACAGACGTGATGGGTCGATATCTAAACATGATGACTTATCAATAAAAAAAAAACAAATTTTGCAAATCTGTATATGACGGAGTTATACCCGAACATACACGAAAAAAAAAACCATCCGAGTTGTAAACCACCTCTTTTTTGAAGTCGGTTAAAAAGGCAGCTTATTCCCAGTGGCGTGCATTGGTTTTCAGAACAGGCACAAAAGTATTTTATTTACTGGGTATAAAAAAACGTGTGTGGTCTTGGGACCCCCGGCAGGAACAAAGTTCAACATGAAAATCCAAGATACGGGAGCCGAGTAGGCCGTCTGGCGACTGCCTACTGCCGCGCGTGTTTGTATGAAGATTTTGTTTTTTGTTAGGTATGTTAATCTATTGAGTTTCTTAATTGTGGGGCACACACACTAAAATGTAATTGACAGGCGTATGGTGATTTATCGAGGTAGGCACTGCTTATATGCCTTTATTCCGTGCTTATTCCATCGAAATAACTAGAATGTTCTCCTAAACTGATTCTGTTGAAGAGATTGGTTCAATCTAGGATACGGCACGCGCGTTGCTAGGCAACCGTAAAGGTGTCCTTCTAAGTTTACCTGTACCTCTGTCGATCACAGATTTATATGAGGTAACTATTACAAAGAAGGGACATTTACCCTGCAGTGGGACAATAATAGGTGTAATAAATGATAAATAAAAATGTACAGGACATTAGGGGCCTGTAGCTAAATAATAACAGCCGCAGGTTACGCTTGACGCGGTTGGTCCGTGGAGGGGTGACCATCTTTACATACCGAGACCCCTCCGTGCCTCGGAAAGCACGTTAAGCCGTTGGTCCCGTCTGTCATTCGTAGATTTTTGACAGTCGTTACGGGCCGCCAGAAGCCCGAAAGCCTGACAACCAGTCTTACCAAGGGGTATCGTATTACCCAGTAACTGGGTTGTGGAGGTCAGATAGGCAGTCGCAGTCCATGTAAAATATTGGTATTCCTGGCGGCTGAGAGTATGTCATGCTCACTCTAATGTCTCGCTGGTGGTGGCGTGTGTGTTGGATCATTAAGTTCCCTTCAAAATGGTTGAGCTGAATGGTGCTGATCCATACGTCATGTTCGTGAACGGGTGCCGTCAGTAGGGACTGATCATGTCTTAGCTGCCACGGCTCATTGTAATTTTTAATTTCTGAATTGTTTTTATGTTTTTGTAACGAACGCTTTTAACGTGCACGTCTTTCTACAACGTTCTCACATGGTTAATTTCAACACGAATGATATAATCAAATATTTTGTAACAATTTTATGATATAAAAGAGTGTCCATGGAGTTTCTTGCCCGTTCTTCTCTATAGGTACCTACGCTTTGGAATGGGCAACTAGCTTCATCTTTCTGACTGACCGACCCTTTGACAATTCAAAAGTGCCTGTAGAATAGAATAGAATAGATTTTTTTTTTGCAAATATGGGTAATACATAATAATGGAAATGGTAATTGGTTTATTTGAATTAAATGATTTGAGTTTGAGTTTGAGTCGCTCCATGTAAAATACTGGTATTCAGTTGCATCCGACTAGACTGGAAGCCGACCCCATCATAGTTGGGAAAAGGCTGGACAGAAGATGATGAGCGATTCTCGTGCCATTCATGATGACACGACATAATCGAGTGTAAATTTCCCGAGTCTTTATAAACTAGTATTGAATTATTTCAGCATCAATATGATTATACATCGAAATACTTTATCTATCGAAAATTCGACCCTAACATTCATAGCGGAAACCATACAAACGAACCTCCACTTTAACCGCCTAAAATAGAGTCCAAAACACGTTGTGTATTCACAAAATTCTTCTCACTCAGTGAAATGAATATGTTGGCAAAGGAAAAGAGGCTTTAGTTTCGGGGATAGAAGTTGAAAATTGTTTGGAGACGGTAGTCAATTCATTATCTTGAGTTATGGTGGCTACGGTTTGAGCTTTGAGTGGGATATTGTCGTAATTGGTATCAAAAGAGATGCTGAATCATCTTTGTGAAATAAATGGAACCATAAATCATAGCACAAAGACCACTGATATACAAAATCAGAAAACCAATTACCGTAATTTAAAAACGTTCAAAATCTAGTCGCGATTCCATCTCAGCGACAATCTATGTCAAAAACTTGTCAAAATTTGAGGCATTTTTGACAGATTGAGTCTAAGATCAGAGGGGCAATTCTCGTAATTTTAAGAACGTTCACAGTCTGATCTCAGTCTCAATCTGTCAAAAAATCCTCTAGTTTCCCTACATTTTGACAAGTTTTTGACATTTGTTTGTCGCCGAGATGAGACTGCGACTAGATTTTGAAAGTTTTAAATTACGAGAATACGCCTTCAGACTTTGAATATTCTTAAAATTACGAGAACTGCCCCTCAGACTGTGAACGTTCTTAAAATTACGAGGATTACCTCTCCGATCTCAGTATGTGACATTGACTGTCGCCGAAATGCGATCGCGACTAGACTTCGAACGTTTTTAATTACGAGAATTGCCCCTCAGATGTAAATTAACTGTCCGGGGAATCTAAAGCTCAATTCACACTGATTAGGCTCTGAAGCAGCGGTGGCTCAGTGGTTATGGCAGCGCCTTACGAGTTGTAGGTGGGTTCGGATTCCGCATCGATTTAGACATCCGCATCTGCATCCGCATCCACATACATCGATGCGGAGCTGATGCGGATGCAAATGTGTAGCAGGCCGCGACAAGAGAGAAAGGAGCGGGCCCGGCGAATGGCGCGTGTCAACCGCGCGTGCTGATTGACCAATAAGAAATCAATCATTTGTTTTGAACTTCGGTGAATCGATGACGGTGACGCGTCTCGCTAATGTTTGTGTTGTGAAAAGATCTGACGCGCACGGTTGTTGTTTTGTCATAAATAGTCAATCATAAGTTTATTACTTATTAAAATTGTATATAAGTAGTTTATCAGCCATCTTGTTACCATAACACAAGCATTAGGTTGTTTAGCTTGGGACAAATGGTGCTGTGTGAAATGTCCAGGGATATTATTATTATTATTATTATTATTACTTTTTTATTATACTTTTTGTTAAAGAGTGTCATCGCATACTTGTAACTCTATTGTTTACGTACGTTATCGTAAGTACTCCGTATTACGCTAAGTAAAGTGATTGCTGCTTTTTTAATTCAAATGGACTTTTGTTAAGCTATTGGACAAGTGAGCTATGCCGCCTCCTACGCAAAGTGAAATTTGGAACTAATTCAAACCCTGAAAATGACCGGGATAAATCTCAGTGTAAAATATGTACATAGTAAAACATATTCTCGACTTGATTTGTACAGATCCGAATCTGCATCCGCGGATGTCAAAAAATCTGCATCCGCAACATCCCTGGTTTGAACTCAGACAGCCGTTTTACTTTGTGTAAATTATTTCATCACCACTGCTCTGAAAACGTTGAAGGAAAACATCGAGAGGAAACAGGCATATGTCCTCCCAAGTTGGTGCCGCAGTGTTCCACGTGCCACTCGAGAGTGGGTGCGACCATTGTGGGAATGACCGCACGGGACGGGGGGAGGTGGGACCGGCTGAGGAACAGCGGGTCAAGGCCTGTCATGACATGTGACATCTACCAACCCGCACTGGGCCCGCGTGGTGGATTATTTGGCACACCCTCTCGCCGCGAGGAGGCCTGTGTCCCAGCAGTAGGAACGATATAGGCTGATTATGCATGAATCATAGCATAACATCGCGCCTGTGTTCACCTAAAGAGTAGAGAGAAGTAAGTATGTACAGACGCCAGCAGGTCAAGCTACCCGATACTGTCAAATTTTCCCAATCAACCTTGAACCTTAATGCTTTAGGGATAAAGTTGAAAATCTATTAAAGAAATTTGACGGTTTGTAGTAGCTGATATGCTGCCGTCTGTACAACACCCACATTCCGCCAGTTATGATAAGATCCCATTTAAGACAAGCGAGCCTTTTATCAAGCCAAACTCCGAGTTATCATCTGCGTGGACTTTTCCCAACTTTATTGGGGGTCTGTCGCCTTCCACCTAACCGATCAGAACTCCACAACCCAGTTACTGGGTAACAAGATACCCCTTGGACCCCGAGGTACCACAGATAATATAAATCCCTAATGGAAAAAACCCAATATATATAATAATTTGCCCAACCAGCTCCCTTATTGCCTAACACACTATAAATCACAATCTGAATAATTTTGAAGGATATTGCTAATCCATTGCTTCATATGTTCGAAAAAATTGTCTGCTCAACAACGTAAATAACGCAATGAATGTTGTTGAACTGTCAAAATGACAGTCGTTACTACTGTTAGTGTGTTACGCAACTACCCCACTGGCTATCGAACCCCAAGTTCGATGCCCCATACGTTGGTATATTTATAGAGACAAATTCCACATGCTGACAAACACCCAGATCCTGAAGAACTATCTACAGTCCGTACCGATCTGTAACTCAAAAACTAACAACAGTTTTTGCAGCTCGTTCGACCGAAAAGAAAGGTTGCTACGCCGTAGCGGACGCGTAGGACTTATTGCTACGCCGTAGCGAACGCGTTGAGCTTATTGCTACGCCCGTAGCGAACGCGTAGAGCTTATTGCTACGCCTGCTACGACGTAGCGGGAATAGCTACAAGCAGCGACGCTGCGTTATCATAATTTATTATGACACTAGCTGTGCCCCGCGGTTTCACCCGCATAAGTTTCACTCCCGTGGGAATATCGTTATAAAAATTATCCTATGTGTTAATCCTGGTTATAAACTATATGTATGCCAAATGGATTTCTGAAACATGTGACTTCAAAAAAGCTGCCAGAGACTAGAAATTGAGCTCCTCGAGTTCAGAGTTGAGCTGCACGATTACTGACAAATGCTTGCACTGGACTGGTCCACCCAAATCTGTGTGGAACTTTCCTCAGAAGACCATTTCAGACATCAATCCACATGGTCTTCACATGATCTGACCAAGATTATGTCTGGAGTTTCAAAGAGACTGTTTTCCCACTGCTGGGATTTCGGCCTCGTGTCTGTGAGGGGAGCGGGCCGTAATCCACCACACGGGCCTAGTGCGTTGGTAGATGTCAAGCGCGGGCGGGTGATGCGATGCCACGGGGTAGGTCGACGGAGCAAGAAATTTCACGCGTACGAAGTCGCGGACGGATGCTAGTCTAAAATAAAAATGTCCTCCAACTTTCCTTATCATGTCCCCCATACCGGTCCGTGCTCAATGGAATTCAGAGGGCGTCAGTTATTTAATAAAGCCTTCGTCCTACGCGGCACGCGGCAATGTGCTCAGAAGGAATGCTAGATCAATATCCGGACGCATATCACCCTGTATACGGATGAATATAACACCCTGTAGGTATGTGAATAAGTATGTGCTAAATACTACAGCCTGTATGTGAATAAGTGTGTGCTAAATACTACACGTAATAGTATGTTCGGAATGTGACACCCTGTATATGGGTTTAATGTGTAAAACAGGTCTGAAAAATGCGAATTTAAAAAATTGACAGAGACAAGAAATTGAAATATATTTTTCAGAAGTCTTTCATCACCTGCTTACCCTTTTCCCAACTTAGCGACTGCCTATCTGACCTCCACAACCCATGCTAGGTAACACGATACCCCTTAGTAAGACTGTTTGTCAGACTTTCTAACTCTGTCGTCTGCCGTCTACGAAGTTTCACTAGCTAATCTAATTTGACCCTGTATATTGAGTATACTAAACGTTTTCGTTGTGCGGAATCTTCAGTGCGCGAGTTTGATTCTCACTTTGCAGTCTGTTTTAGGACGTATCAAAAAAGTGACTCTAGGTTCCAATCAATGTGTAAAAACGCCCTTAGGAGTTTTTATAGCACTGTGTGACGTAAACCCGCACTTAAGTCACATTTTTCTGTGACTTAAATGCTCCATTTTTACATCGGTTTTAGGTCACACGAGCTGTAAAATAGTATACAATGAATAAATAAAATAGTTTATTTATAAAAAACACTAGAAAAACACGCTTTTATAAATGCACGTAAAAACAAAAAAACAGCTATGATACGATTTTCCATCATGAAGTTCCAGTTCATATCTTCCGGTTCCATCATCAGATCAGTTCGACAGTACCATATTATTGCATTGTCATCAGAACTACATACAGCTGCCAATTTTCATTACGCTACGACCATTGGAAGATGGTTAAATTAGTTACCATAGATTCCATTACATAGTTAGTTACATACAGGTCGACCTAATGAAAGCGTGTTAAAAAGGGGATACATTTACAATGTTAAAATAGCGCACAGTTGCTAATTTACCTGAATACTTAATGTAATAAATTAACAATGAGTATAACGTAAAAACTAAATTAAAACTTAAGTAAATAAAAGTAAAATAGCATGTTAGCAGTTTTATTTGCAGACAATACGTGGCCGATTTTTTGATCTGTATTAACTACAGATCAAAAAATCGGCCACGTCTAATATAATGGTCACTAATGGTTATTTTTTTAACTAATAGTTAATTATTTGATCATTAGCAATGATATTATATTATTAGATAAACTAAAAATTGATCAAAGAACTCATTTTGCAAAAATTTAACCATTAGTTACAATTAGTTAATTAACAATTGATTGAGTTTTACTAGGGATCAAAAATCGGCCTTTAATTAGTCTATGAATGCACTGCGTTTAGCAATGTACTAGTTAACAACCCACTAAAAACGAAAGAGGTAGCATTCCTTTCCCAACCTACGCACGCCAAAACTCTCATTTTTACTATGATCTTTCAAATAACAATTCACCCCCAGACTCGCGGCGGGGGGAATACAAAGCATTCCTAATATATTCCCGGCTACCCCAATGGGTACTATCGAGGATAAAATTGAACGTGTCTGCCGCAGCCTCTGTTAATAAAAGGGGATGATAATTGAACCCCCTGGGGTGATAGAATGTGTTATGCAGACAGGGAGTTAGGTAGAAAAGTTACTATCGCTAAAACCTACCTGATCATTTTGAGAACAAAATCCCGTGCACATGATGACCACAGCTGCGTCCGTAAGTAAAACAAAAGAGGATCCGTTTTAGGTCGACTAATAATATGCGCTTCAAGCAGGAATAGTCTTATTACAGGATAGGCCTAACACGCATGCGCACAGTAAACGTAACGTAAATTCGGATGATTTGTTTTTTGATAGTTCCGCGCAAAAAAGTTAAACCTATGAAATCCAATTTGGTTTCGAACATGCAGCGCGCTATGGAGCGAGCTATGTTCGAAGTCTCTTTGAAGGATAAAATCAGGAATGAAATTATCGGGAAAAGAACCGGAGTTACCGACATAGCTTGCAGAGTAAGCAAACTGAAGTGGCAGTGGGCTGGCCATGTTTGTCGAAGGACCGATGGCCGGTGGAGCAGACGAGTCCTGGAGTGGAGACCGCGTATCGGCAAGCGTAGTGTGGGACGTCCCCCAGCTAGATGGATGGACGACTTAAAGAAGGTGGCTGGGGTAGACTGGATGCGGAAGGCGGAGGACAGGGTGTTGTGGCGCAGTCAGCCCATGTACAGCAGTGGACTGCGATAGGCTGAGTTGATTGATTGATGCACTCGAACGAAGTCGCGGGCTCAGCTAGTTTATAATTTTATTTTATTTATTTTAGGATCTCCAACAAAACATTACATATAAATTAATGGACGACAAAGTAATAAGTAGGTGTACTCCTTCAATTACAGGAGACCACAGCATGCACAATAAAATAAACAACTAAGCTAACAAATTATATACCTAATCTACATATATATAAAAATGAAACCCGTTTTCCGTTGTCACGACATAACATGAAAACGGCTTGACCGATTTGGCTGATTCTTTTTTTAGAATATTCCTTGAAGTACGAGGATGGTTCTTACGCAGAGAAAAATTTAAAAAATAGGGTAGGAGTAGGTTGGGAGTAGGGTAGAAGTAGGGTAGGAGTAGGGTAGGAGTTGGGTAGGAGTAGGGTAGGAGTAGTGTAGGAGTAGGGTAGAGTAGGAGTAGGGTAGGAGTAGTGTAGGAGTAGTGTAGGAGTAGTGTAGGAGTAGGGTAGGCAGTAGGGTAGGGGGTAGGGTAGGAATAGGGTAGGAGTAGTGTAGGAGTAGGGTAGGAGTAGAGTAGGAGTAGGGTAGGAGTAGTGTAGGAGTATGGTAGGAGTAGGGTATAGGAGTTGGGTAGGGGGTAGGGTAGGAGTAGTGTAGGAGTAGGGTAGGAGTAGGGTAGGAGTAGGGTAGTAGTAGGGTAGGGGGTAGGGTAGGTGTAGGGTAGGAGTAGTGTAGGAGTAGGGTAGGAGTAGGGTAGGAGTAGTGTAGGAGTAGGGTAGGGGATAGTAGGAGTAGGGTAGGAGTAGTGTAGGAGTAGGGTAGGGCTAGGGTAGGAGTAGGGTAGGAGTAGTGTAGGAGTAGGGTAGTAATAGGGTAGGAGTAGGGTAGGAGTAGGCTAGGAGTAGTGTAGGAGTAGGGTAGGAGTAGTGTAGGAGTAGGGTAGGATAGGGTAGGGGGTAGGACACCACGCGAACGAAGTAGCGCCGGGCAGCTAGAAATAATTTATATGGCAAAACAACGTTTGCCGGGTCAGCTAGTGCTTAATAAAATAAAAGAAAGAATAATAAAATACCTAAAATTAATTTAAAAAAAACATTCGTATTACAGTAATTTTTTAAGACATTTCTTAAATTTAACGAGAGATTGGCTGATGTCTAAATCTGTAGTTTTAGCCATCATGTTGAAAGCAAAGCAAAGCAGCCTAATACGTATAAATCGATGTAGTAGACTTTCTGACTAAACATACTGCATATATATCTTATTTTAATTATTGTGAATGTGAAGACTATGTGGGTCAATTTATTTATTTTTTCTCTCGTTAGTTTTGTCATGGTCTGGCAGCTTGAGTAATGTATGCGGCCTACCCAAATGTCCTTTCTTTGGTATTGTTGAATCGTTGAGCTCCATAAGTTTTGAGTTGAGCTGCACGATTACTGACTAATGCGTGCACTGACTGGACAGGTTCCCCCAATTTGTGTGGTTCTTTGCACAAAAGACCATTTCAGACCTCAATCTTCCACTTGATCAGACCAAGATTATGTCTGGACTTTAAAAGAGACTGTGACCTCTGAGTTTGCTTCGGCCTTTGTTCTCAGAGTCGTCAAGGAAACGCTGACCTCATCTAGTTTTTAAAATATGATTGACATGTAAAAGTGTCTATACGCCAAGAACTCAACATCAAAAAACGTGTATCTGTTCTGGTCCAGACGCGCATCCTCAAATGTTTCGGGCATGTCTCGAAGCGTGAAGGATATTCTATAGAGAGCCTTGTCGCGCTTTTGGAGGGCACTGGACCACGCGGACGCTCGCCCATGAGATGTACTGACCAAATTAAATCCGCAGTGAGCGATCACTTGTGCGTGTGCACAAAAAATACCAGAAATCGGAGTAGGTGGCGAGAAATCGTGAGGCGAATCCCATCCGCCCCTAGACAGGAGACTACATGAGGACCACGACCGCTCTGACAAGAGTGTTACGAAGATGAAAAAAAAGAGAAGTGTTTCTGCAAATCTACTTACAAAAATAAAATCATCAATCTTCCAAAGAAGAGTCGCATCTGTTTCTTACTCTGTGAGGCAGGAGGGGGGGTCAAATACTAAGGATAATGCCAAGCACTTGACTTCAGCGAGGTCCACATGGCGTTAACTGAAATATAATTCATTGTTCTTTGTTAAGGAGCTTGTCCGAGGAAGGACTTTTTCACCATCTGGACCAAAACTGTCACTACACTGTCACTGACAACTGTCACTGTGCATAAAAGGTGAACGGCGTAGAAACCTGTGGCTCAAAATTCTCTATTTTTTTTAAAAAATGCTTAAATGAAATTAACCTATCAATAAATACTATTACTCATTTGAAGTAAACTTTTCATACTAAAAAAAAAAAAAAAAACTAGGCACCCACTGTACGCGCGGAAATTATCAACTTAATTAAAAAAATAATTATCAACCGGCACCTGCCCTTCCCTGTCAACCCCCACCCCCTCGTTACGCCCATCAAACTGGCCTTGCGTGTTTTTTTTTCTTAGACTAGAAAGAAAGAAAAAATTGTTTATTCTGCACAAACAAAACGCACATTACAAATAAAAAAAACACATAAAATACACACATATACAACGTGGTCAAAAGCCCTACTGTTATTCTTAGCAGAATCAGCGTTTAATATTCCCACCACTGGGCACAGGCCTCCTGTCGGTGAGAGGGACTGGGTCGTAATCCACGCAGTGCGGGTCAGTAGATGTCACATGTCTTCGAATTTTTGGTTCTAAAGTTGTCAAAAGATAAAAGGCCCGTTTTGACATTTGAGAATGCCTTCTTGACACCTGTCAGTTTCATACAAACGAATACGTGTTTTGCGAATTTGATCTTTATTAACTACTAGAACTGTCAATGTCAAAACGGGCCTTTTATTTTTTGGGAACTTTAGTCATGCTGTTTATTTATTTTATTATTTATGTACAGACGCCAGCACATCAAGCTACTATAATCTGTCAAATTACTTTGATAGATTTTCAATTTTACCGCTAAAGCATTAAGGTTCAAGGTTTATTGGGAATTTTTGACAGTTTCGGGTAGCTTGACCTGCTGGCGTCTGTATTATCTGGTGTATTGTGTGTATGTATTTTAGTCTGTGCTAAATAAATGTATTTTATTTCTTTCTTCTTTATATATCGACAATAGTGTGTGAGAACAAAAAGAGAAGAATATGATTTGCTGTTATTCTTACCAGCATGTAAACCTCATCTAAAACGTTCAACAGGCGACGGTGGCGACGTGGATAGCGCGGAAGAAAATTGAAATTTACTTACTTATTAATTTATTTTATTTCAATAAGAAGGAATTCTTTTTTAAATAGACTCGACTTTATTTTTTTAGATTAAAATGTGATTACATTCATTAAAGAAGATTTCATCATTAATATTTTTTGTATTGCCTACAGGTAGTTGTTCCGGGTCCTGGCTGTTTTTGTATGTGAGTAATATAGTAAACACACCCACGATAGCCGATCGATTCTGTAAAAGTCTCACCGTGAAAAGTTAGGTGAAGTGAGCTTAGAGTGAGCTGTCAATCCCTAGCATTAGTTGGAATGACAGCTCACTCCACGCTCACTTCACCTAAGTTTTCACTTCACGGTGAGATGGTTACAGAATCGCACTGCAGGAGTAATTCCTAGTGTGGGGCAACGTTTTTATTTAAAAAAATATAATAATATTAATTTATAATTGTCTAAGAGGCCTCTGCGAGTTGACTTAGGCCCCTGGTACGCCTTCCAAAGGTCCGGGACCCCAGGGTCCCGAAACATGTAAAAGACAATTAATAATACTCGTATTAATTAAATAACATCATCATCATCATTTCAGCCGAAAGACGTCCACTGCTGAACATAGGCATCCCGCAAGCACCTCCACTTCGACCGGTTCAGTGCTTCTCGCATCCAACGGGTTCCTGCGGCCTTCACAAGGTCGTCGGTCCACCTTCTGGGAGGCCTTCCAACACTACGTCTTCTGGTACACGGTCACCAATCCAGAACCTTTCGGCCCCATCTTCTATCTATTCCCCTAAGCCCTAATATTTTATATCATTGTGTATGTTAAAACTTCCAATTTCCCTACATTTTTGACAAGTTTTTGACATTGATTGAAGCTGAGGTGAGATTGTGACTAGATTTTGAACGTTTTTAACGGAATTGGTCTTCAGGTAAAAAGCGCACCAACAAATTTTGATGCAGGTCCTTTAGGACCAACTGCGACCACTGGAATCGAACCCCATGGCTTGCTCAGTATCTGCGCATGTTACCCTTAAACTAACAAGTCAGTCAGTGTAGTGGTAAATTAGTTTGCCTGGAATTTTTTTCAACTATGTTGAAATAGATTAGAATTGATTAGATTAAAAGATAGATTAGAAGATAGATAGATTAGAAGATTAGAATAGATTTGACTGCATTGAGTTAACTAACATGTTATGCTATGTTGTCCCCAGAACAGTGTACAAGCGAAGGGTGCGCGCTGGTAGACTATTTTCCATGCGTACCTGCCATTCTAACACTGGTTTGCGCTCACCTGTTCGCAGAATGATAGATGCCTACAACTTGACTTTTGAACAATATTACATATTGACATTTTTGCATGTTCTCCCAGTTTCAAATGTCTTACACTCAAGGAGCTCTCTTGATTGATGTGTAAAGGTACAGATAAGCATGATAGTTAAGTAAGTTTAGTTTTAATATTATTATGTATTATTTTAACCTAGCTTTTAATTAAATAATTGTTTGTTTAACATATTCCACTGTTAATCTGTGAACAGTGTTGTGGGCTACGATATTGTTAAAATATTATGTGTATTTCTTTTTTTTATACTATATGTCGTAGCTGTTTGCTGTTCCTCTTGAATAAAAATAAAAATGTTGAGATCGGCTTCCAGTCTAGCCGGATGCACCTGAAAACCAGTATTTCAACATGGTGCGACTGCCCATCTGACCTCCACGGACACTTACATCGGACTTCACACTTTTATTTAATCTTTTTTTATTGTTTGTTTTATCTGATGTATTGTGTGTCTTTTAGTTTGTGCCAAATAAATGTATTTTCTTTCTTTCTTTCCTTTCACGACCCAGTTACTGGGTAATACGATACCCCATGGTCAAACTGGTTGTCAGACTTTTTGGCTTCTGACTACCCGTAACGACTGTCGAAGATCTACGAATGACGTGGAAGGGTCTCGATTATGTTATGGATGGTCACCCATCCACGGATCGACCGCGGCAAGCGTAGCTTAGCCTTTGGACCCGTGCGGCTGTTATCAGTCAATGAACTCGAAAGGGAAGGAAGCCAAATAAAAAAAACAATTAAAAATGTATTCAGTATATAATTTACTTAATTATTATAAAGAGTAGGTACATTAATTTAAAGTTATAACTAACGACATCTAAGTTATAACACGATTCAACTTGAATTCAAAATCTTAAATAATTGTATTCAAACTGCCACTTACTCAATTATCAACTTTATTGCTAAGTCATCTAAGTTGATATTTGAGTAACAAGAAAGTCCTAAAGAAATTTCCGTGTCAATGGAATTTGAACTTTGTTGTGTTTAACATTGAGTTCGTTGTTCCAAAACTTGATGATTATCTGAGATTCTGTATTGAAGTTTAGCTAGAGTTCATCGAGCTTTAGAAAGAGACACAGGTATGAGTGAGAGAGACGGCGCTCTACAAAGCAAAACTTTTCGAACAAAAAATGTCAGTTTGACTTTGACATATTGTTTTTAAAGGTAGGGTTTCTTAGAAAAGCGATGACCGCACAGTGACAGCTGTCATGAAAATGATGACAGCAACAAAGAAATCACTATACCCTGTCCATAAGTAAGTTTTATAATTAACCTATGCGTAGAGCATGGTCACTTCCCAGACAAACTAAAAACAACCGTAATTAAGCCCCTTCATAAGAAAGGTGACAAAGCCACCATTTCAAATTACCGGCCAATAGCCTTAATACCGGTATTTTCCAAAATTTTTGAGAAAGTGATCTATAAATCTCTTAACTCTTTCTTTGAAACTAATAATATACTTGCTAAAGAACAATTCGGTTTTCGTAAAAATAGAAACATTAACAACGCAGTCTACGAGTTAGTTGCCAATATTGTAAATAATGTTGACAACAAAAATCCTATTGCTGCAGTCCTCATGGACATGTCTAAGGCATTCGATCACGTGGATCATGCAATATTACTGGATAAGTTAGAACGTTATGGTGTCCGAGGAAATATATTGAGATTAATCGAAACTTATTTAAAAGGAAGGAAACAAGTCACAGTTTTAAATAGAATGTGCCCCAATTCTAAAACAGAGGTTCCTCACAAGTCATCCATTAGATATACAACTTTCGGTGTGCCCCAAGGGAGTGTTCTTGGACCCTTACTATTTCTCATTTATATAAATGATTTGCCTCAGTGTACAGACTATCAAACCGTCCTATTTGCCGATGACAGTACAATTATTATACCTTGCAAAAACTTAGAGTCTTATGAAAGTGAAATAAATAATGCTATCCATTGTACTATAAACTGGTTACGAAAGAATAAACTTAAAATAAACCTAGAAAAGACACAGATTATGACGTTTCAACAAAGAATGAAAAAACTAAATTTGAATATAAAATACGCAGACCATAAAATACCAGAAACCAGCAGTGCCAGATTTTTAGGACTTCACTTAGATAGTCATTTAAATTGGAAATGCCATGTAGAAAGTCTGTGTAAAAAACTAAACCAGTATTCATATGCGCTTTACAATCTTGCGAAGATATCTAATGAATCTGTAGTTTTGATAGCATACAAAGCGTACGTCTCATCAACGTTACGTTTTGGAATAATGTATTGGGGGAATTCCACTGACAAAGACACTGCGTTTAAAGCTCAAAAGAAGTGTGTGCGTGCTGTGTTTAAGCTTCAAAAGACTGATAGTTGTAGGCCATTATTTAAAAAATATAGACTTCTTACTTTGCCATGTATGTACATCTACGAGACAGCAGTATTCGCAAAATCAAACTTGCATTTATTCCAAACACTTAGATCGAAGCGACGCCATGGAGAGATATGTGCTATTCCACACAAGACAGCGCTTTACTCAAAAAGTTTTTTGGGAAAGGCGCCCAAGTTATATAATAAGTTACCTATTTCTATAAAAGATCTTGACAGCATACACCAGTTTAAAAAGGCTCTTCTTAATCTATTAGGCGAAAAAGCATACTACACAGTCAATGAGTACCTAGAAGACAAATTGTAATTTTTGACTTTTTTATTTACTTGTAATTTTGACATTGTAACTTTGAGTTTGTAATTTTGACATTGTATTTTGACATGGTAACTTTGACATTGTAATTTTGACATGGTAACTTTGACATTGTATATTTTGACATGGACACTAAATTTTTATATTATTTTTTATTTCACTAAATGTTTTTAATCTTTTTTATAATTTTAATGTTTTGTTGTCTAATTAATTTAATGTTTATTTTAATTACGAATTTTAATTTATATTGAATAGTTACAATAATTACTAATTTTGAATATATTTATTAGTTTGAATGATTTAGAAATTATAATCTGAATATTTGTACGCCGTTGACGGCAAGACATAGTGATCCTATCTATTAACATGACAATGACATCTGTACTTTTATTTACCTATGTACTACAAATAAAAATATTTGAATTTGAATTTGAATTTGAATAAGGTTAACCGTTTTTTGACAGCTGTCTTAGAACGTACAAGTACATATTCCAGATTACGTACAAGTTAACTTTAAAATGCGTAATAAAATAAATATATAAACTGCCTTATCTTATTGAATTATCTTATTTACGGCTTCTTACAGACATTATAATACCGTACGTGTATCCATGAATGTATTGTGTGTTGCTACAATCACTAGTTCCATCTGTCATAAAACGGTTTACCAGGGCGAATACCCTGGTCCATTACCAGGGTATTCGCCCTGGCGCGTCAAAAGATAGTCGCGTTACTGTTTCGTTCTGACGTTCTGACCCCTCTGACATATAATGACGCAGTGACTTTGGACTTGATTGTCACGGAGAAGCTATATGATGCGTGAGCTCACTCTTCTCAGCTCGAGCCAGCCCGCGCCGCTGAGCCTGTAGATTTAAATCCGTCCCTAAATAATTCTGATCCAGCCTGTCCTTTGCTGCTCTCTCCCAGCGACGCCCTAAGCCGAGGTCCGTACCCCACATGGGGTGCCCTTAGCGTGTAGTCGCTTAGTTTTTTAGTTGTTTAAGACCCGGCTGGAGGCCTTAGTTTATTGAGGCATCCACAGGCAAGCCCGGTTAAGCAGACGACTACCTCATATGTTGAACTGCGAAGCCCTATCGATTTCTTTTTTTTTCCAAGAACGGACACTTTCGCGAGACGAAGAACGGTGAGAGCAAAGCGATTTAAATCTTTCGACAGCGGGGGTTGACATAATGTCAAATGCTAAATGACAGATTTTCAAGATGGACGTTGTAACATGACGGAGCCACATTGCTAGGAAACTAAAGCTGTAGGCTCAATCCACATCGAGGTTGCAAAGCGGTAAGCAGTTTCAGTATCAAATGATTTTAAGCTTTATCTTCATTACTATAATACATAGTATCACATATCACAGTTGCGTGCGCCACCCGACTTCTCTCTCTCTCTGAGCTCTAAACTGCTCATTGCCAATAGCGTAATCAGCCTATCATGTTCCCACTGCTGGGACACAGAGGCCTCCTTTCAGCAAGAGGGACTGGGCCGAAATCCACCACGCGGGCCCAGTGCGGGTTGGTAGATGTCACATGCCTTCGAATTTTTGGTTCTAGGACATGCCGGTTTCCTCACGATGTTTTCCTTCGCCGTTTTGAGAGCAGTGGTGATGAAATGATTTACACAAAGTAAAGCGCCTGTCTGGGTTCGAACCTATGACGTTATAACTTGTAATCGCGGCCGTTACCACTGTGCCACCACTGCTCTACTGCCCACTCAGCATGAATTGAGCATTAAATTCATTGGTCAGTTATTTTACATCTGATTTTACAGCAAAGTGATCTTTAGTGTCGTTGTAATAAGGTTGCTTCTTGGTTGCTGACTAGTAGGTAGTCTACTAGTTCCAATTTCAGCCACCGGCGCCAGCCAGCGCGGGAATTGCGTTACAAACTATGAGTAGCGATGTCCTCCATTTTGACAGTTCAACAACATTCATTGCGTTATTTACGTTGTTGAGCAGACAATTCGAACATATGAAGCAATGGATTAGCTATATCCTTCAAAATTATTCAGAGTGAGATTAATAGTGTGTTAGACAATAATTATGGTGCAGATAATTATGTTTGTTTGTGTTCTTTGTGAATATACTACATAGATATCGTTAGTTATAATTTATAAGTCTCCATCATGTAATTATCCTTGAAACGCAAAAGCGAACCCGTCGCCGAAACTGTGAGGTTGCTTATTCTGATTTTCTACTTCATTTTCGCGGTACTGAAACAAAAATAGTAAGTTAATAAACCTATATTTTTTTAAATTATACATTTTACTTTAAACATACAAACGTATGATTATTACAAACATCTCATCATCTGCCTAGACTTTTCCAAACTATGTTGGGGCCAGCTTCCAGTCTAACCGGATGCAGTTGAATACCAGTATTTTACATGGACTGCGACTGCCTATCTGATCTCCATAACCCAGTTACTGGGTAATACGATACCCCTTGGTGAGACTGGTTGTCACACTCGGGCTACTGACGACCCGTAACGACTGTCAAGATCCACGAATGATAGGGGGACCAACGGCTTAACGTGCTTTCAGCACGGACGGGTCTTGGTATGTAAAGATGGTCACCCATCCACGGAACAACCGCGGCAAGTGTAGCTTAACCTTATCGATTGATCGAACCATGCAGCTGTTATTACTTAGCCACTTTTTCAAATTATACATTTTACTTTAAAGTTTAAACATTCAGAGTGATTATGACAAACAACTAATAAGCAACAAAAAAACTTTGAACGTTAATATCTCGGAAACGTGACGCTTTACGGGGTTTTGGTCTAATTATGTTTTCTGTTTGCATTGATGTCAGCTATCGATTTTTATAAGTTTCATGCGTGGCCGCCATTTTGAAAAAAGTTCAAAATGACGGACAGTTCGTAAACCATGGACCTTTTTTTTTTTTGTGGATGGGAAATCATCAAATGACCCCTCCCGCTCTGGGTGGAGCGGAAGGGAGTGTCAGACTCTTACTGACTAAAACCCACCCGTGTTCCTTCCTTAGCCCTTTCTGTTCCAGGGCAGCGGTAACCCTTTCGGACGATCCCGCTACCCGAACCATGGACCTTCAAAGCACTTTGGACAGGACAACGTGTGTCGGGTCAGCTAGTTAGTGCTAAAAAAATAACAGCCGCACGGGTCGATCGATCAGGTTAAGCTACGCTTGCCGCGGTTGGTCCGTGGATGGGTGACCATTTTCACATAACAAGTCCCCTCCGTGCCTCGGAAAGCACGTTAAGCCGTTGGTCCCGGCTGTCATTCGTGGATCTTTGACAGTCGTTACGGGTCGTCAGTAGCCCGAAAGTCTGACAACCAGTCTTACCAAGGGGTATCGTATTACCCAGTAACTGGGTTATGGAGGTCAGATAGGCAGTCGCTTCATGTAAAATACTGGTATTCAACTGCATCCGGTTAGACTGGAAGCCGACCCCAACATAGTTGGGAAAAGGCTAGGCAGATGATGGTGGATATGACTTAGCGGAGCGAGGTATTATTAACCGACTTCAAAAAAGGAGGAGGTTCTGAGGGGTAATTCTCGTAATTTTAAGAACGTTCACAGTCTGGTCACAGTCTCAATCTGTTAAAAATACGTCTAATTTCCCTACATTTTGACAAGTTTTTTTAGTCGCCGAGATGAGACTGCGACTAGATTTTCAACGTTTGAAATAACGAAAATACGGGCCCTCAATTCAGTTAAATATTTTTTTTAACATACTCTGCGAGTGACATATACATATGTAGGAGCAAACTGTGACATAACATGGGAGCGAGCGAAATAGGAGGACGCATGAGCAGCCTTACCTGGCCATCATCCTCGCCCCCCGCTTGAGGTCTCCAATTCGACACGAAGTACTGATTACCAGCCGGCCGTTGTTCAGCTGCAGGACCCTGAAACAAATACAAAATCAAAATATTTCATTTCACACTGACTTCTGCACGCGACTTTGTCCACGTGCCCCTGACCCCATCGCATTGCATCGCCTGCCTGCGCTATTACTTCATTTTCAGGATCATGATGTCCCTGCCATCCTGTATTTTGTATTGTCGCAGCATCATGCTGAGATAGGAGACTTTTGGCGTCGTATAGAACTTTTTGTTTCGTTTTTCTTTTTGTTACTTTTTTTTATATAATTTGGTTTTTTTTAATTTTTGATGAGTCGCAGTAATAATAATAATAATAAATCCCTGGACATTTCACACAGCACCATTTGTCCCAAGCTAAGCAACCTAATGCTTGTGTTATGGTAACAAGATGGCTGATAAACTACTTATATACAATTTTTTTTTTTTTTTGTAAATACATACTTATTATAGATAGAAAAACACCCAGACTCGGAACAAATACATGTAGGTAATACAAATATTTACAGTAAATACTTTTTCTTTCTTTCTTTTCTTCCTTATTAAAGAGATCAGCAACCCGGAGTCGTAAATCTGTGCCCTGGCAATACACTCGCCCCCTAGAGTAGCTGAGGATTGAGCTAAATGTAGTTGTTCCGGGTCTGGCTGTTTTTGTATGTGAGTTTAAATGTTTGTGAAGGCACCCACGATACAGGAGAAATTTCTAATGTGGGGAAAAGATTTTTCAAATAAAAAAAGTAATTAAAAAAGGCACACGGTTAGAGTGCGCCATGTACAACAGTGGACTGCTAAAGTCAATGCTGATACAAAAAAAAATTAAAAGTCATTTATTCAAATTAGGCTGAGAATCAGCACTTTTCGAACGTCAAAATTACAAAAGACAGTCCCCCAAAAACGCCTACCTTTCACCACTTCCTAGTGCTTTCGCTGGGAAGAAGAAGTGGCGCAACAAACTCCCCAGCAGTACAGCTGTCTGTTCAGTTAGAAAAAATACTTCTGCCTACTCTTTTCTGTGATAAAGGCGTGTGTTCTCACCTGGTTCTGTCCCCAATTCTGCTGTGCATCAGGTTTCTGTTGGTTGTACTGTTGTTGGAGGTTGTATTGCTGTCTTTGTTGCGCATACGCATGTTGGTAGTAGTTGTCTGAAATAAAATCGGCGTTCAGAATCTTGAATTAAATAGAGCTCGTTTTGGCATTTCTTCTCAAGATGGTCAGCTAGGAAATGCTAGAAAATCTACTTTTAAAAATAATCATCTTTTTTTATTTTATTTTTTTATTTGTCTCCATGGGCATAGAGCCCCAACGTAACCTAAACTAAATAACATCCTTTAAATTGCATCAATGCCTCAAAACAATCTAATGTGTCGCAAAAATACAGAAATAATAATAAATAAAATAAAAATAAAAATAAGTTTATTAACACAAAAACCTTAGTTTAGAAAGCCATTACAATACACAGGAATACAAACGAAAAAAAGGCTGCACAAATAGTGAAGATCCCTGCCTCCTAAACTAGGGGTACCCTGTGACTTAGGAGTCAGTGTTCTACTGTAGCTTCGTGTTCAAAAAATCCTTTTTGTGTGTGATACTCGTAACATGATGAACCTATAATGACTCGGCTCAACTACGAATATGAATGAGTAGGTATGTGTGTTAAAGGAGGGAGATGTGGCTGTGTGGTGTGGGGTGCTGTGTAGTAGAATGGTGTGTTGTGGTGTGGTGTGGTGTATGAAAGGGGGGGGTCTGTGTTTTGTGGGGTTGTGTGAGGTCGTAAGAGGAATGTTCTTGTGGTGTTGCATGGGCTTATGTATTCCGTATTGTAGAATAGTGATTATTATTACGTGGCTATATTAATTTAGCAATAAGATCCTCTGTACGGGAATAGTCCTGATTATACAGCCAGTTTTGTAGTTTGGTTTTAACTTCGTGTTTGTTTAAATTGCTTAATTGGATATGTTTATTCACCCTTCTGTAAATGAGCGAGCTTATCACATAAAGCTGGCGGCTAGCGTAGGCTGTTTTGTGAGGGACAGATGGGCATGCAGATTTGGCTTTACGAGTGGTAGGATCTAATAGAGGAACCTGACTATGCTTTCTGAGGGTGGCATTGAGCACAAAGAGCTGCCGCACAGTAAGTACCCGGCATTCCGCATACAATTTACTAGTGGGAAATCTATACGGCTTGACGAGCATCACCTTAAGCACAGCCCTCTGGGCGCGCTCCAACCCAAGGAGTTTAGTCTTCGCGGTGCCACCCCAAATCGGAATGCAATAACTGATGACAGACTGGCAAAGTGCAAGATAGACCATTTTTAATGTTTTGGGTTCTGCGCAGTGCCTTAGAGACTTGAAGATATAAATAAGTTTCCTTACCCTTGACGTTAGGCTTTCAACTTGAGAGTACCACTTTAGTCCGTCATCAATCACTACACCCAGGTATTTGGTTTGACTAACGCGAGAAAGTGGTGTACATGAACATGAGGAGGCGCCCAGGCAGGTATGAGCATAAACCATAAAATCAGATGGGGCATTGGTCCTGTGACTAATAGAGAAAGGAATGTAGTTGGTTTTAGCCAAATTAAGTGATAGAAGGTTATTTTGCAGCCACCTCACGACTGTTTGCAGTGATTTCTCTGCATGATATTTCACGTCTGTCCATGTATCCCCGTATACTACGATCGCAGTATCATCAGCATATGTGAAAATCTTGGTGTTGGGGAGCGCCAAAGTGCAAAGGTCATTTATATATATTAGGAAGAGCGTAGGCCCTATCACACTGCCTTGCGGAACGCCGTATGTGATCATTTCTTCATCACTAGTGTATGAATCAATCTTGACACGGATTTTTCTGTTTTGCAGGTAGCTCCTGAAAAGCGCATGCGCTGTACCCCGAATGCCTATGGCTTCCAATTTCGACAGGAGAGTAGGAACAGAGACAGTGTCAAAGGCTTTCTGTAGGTCCAAGAATATCGATAGACATTTACGATGATCATCTACATTCTTAGCAACAGTTTCCGTTAAGTCAGCAATTGCATCTTCGGTAGATACCCCTTTTTTAAAACCATATTGGTTGCGCGCAATGACTTGATGTTTATATAGAAAGTTGAGTAGACGACCATTTATTAACCTTTCCATAACCTTTGATATCGCCGAAAGAACAGAGATCGGTCTGTAATTATTCACACAGTCCCTGCTCCCGCCCTTGAACACCGGATGTACCAAGGCCCTCTTAAAGGGTTCTGGAAAAATACCTTTCGCTATTGATATATTTATTATATATGTGATAACGGGTACAAGGGGTTTGCGACACATTTTGAGGAGAATAGAAGATATTCCGTCCCATCCAGTGGCACTATCATGTCGTAGATTCATAATGACTGACTCAACCTCAGAATAGTCAACGTCAAGAATGACAAAAGAATTTGGGGAGGAAGTTTTTAGTGGAAAAAATGACTGTGTGGGGGCTGAAATTTTAGAGGCTAGGTCAGTGCCTATGTTGGCAAAGATCTTAGATACTTGATTGACCGCATTATACGGGTCTGCACATGCTTTTAGAAGCTCTAGAGGAGAAGCACATCTTTTTTTGGTATTTGTAATCTCTTTTATTTTGTTCCAAAGTGTTCTAGGGTTACATTTAGCTTTTTCCAATTCTGACTTTTCATATGCTGTTTTAAGCTTCTTTAGAAGATTATTACAATAATTCCGGTATCGTTTATACGAGATTTGCACGATATCATTATTGGGTGAGTTACGGGCTTTTTTATGGAGTTTATCGCGATGTCGAATGCAACGTAATAAACCCGGGGTAATCCAGGGCTTTAGGTTTCTTGCTTTTTTAGGAACATTGATTATACGTGTGTGTTTTTTCAGAATAGATTGAATTATGTTTACCAGACAAGAGGCAGCCATATTAGGGTCTTCCGTGTTAGTGACTTGAGTGAAATCCTGACCCTCCATATCTTCTATGACATTAGGATAATCTATTTTTGGGGACTTATAACCAGGAGTTGCCTGTTTCACTGAACCTGGTCCATCCATACATATTAGTAATGGAAGGTGATCAGTGATGTGGGATTCCAAGACAAGAATATTAGTAGATTTATTAGATTTTAGGAGAACGTGGTCAATACAACTATTGATTCTAGTGGGGAGGTAATGTCCTGGTAAAAGACCATGGGTGGCGTTGAGAGTCAGGTAATTAGCACATTGTTGATCGGTATTAGACGGTTTAATATCTATGTTAACATCTCCGATGAGGAATATACTATTAAACTTATTCAGTGTTGTAAGAACACCGTCCAGACTGTCTATGAAATTATCAAAATCTACTTTAGAGCTTAAAGAGGGCGAACGGTAAACGGCAATTATTGCTAACTCGTTATTGATTTGACAAGTAAGACAGTTACCACTAGTGAAAACAGGCTCCAGGACAGTACACTGAATATGGCTTTTTATGTACATTACTACCCCTTCATTCTGATTTTTATTGTTGTGTGTTAAGTGGGAGTTGTAGCCATCTAACACTGGAAGGTTTGTGATTTTACTCAACCAACACTCAGTCAGTATCAGAATATCACAATCAACTTTAGTTAAGGATAATAACGCTAAGAGTTGGTCAAAGTTCTTCTTTATGCTGCGTATATTAATATGTAAAATCGTAGTGGAGTTATTTGATGTCTTTAAATACTTTGTGCACTCTTCCGGGAGACAGTAATGTGAATTTGCAACTGAAATATCGTCCAAATCCGATACTATATTATCCACTAAATTAGCCATTTGAGTAACAGGGAACACAAACGCAATGGGACCGTACAGGGATAAAGAAAAGCTTTACTACAAACGGGAAGGTGTAGTAGATAGGGCATTATAAAATTAGTTGCGGTACTAGTTATAAAATAATATGTAACTTTTTGTGTTTTGTATGAATTAAGATGTATGTGTGTGTGAGTGTAAGTGTCTTTATTTAGAAAAAAAAATTATTTCATTTTAATTTAATTATTTATCTAAATGCTAAATTAAAACAAGTTTAAGTTCGCTCTATGACTTTGCTGAGCAAAGTTAGCGTTTTAACGAATATGGACCTTATCCTAACCGAATAAAGTTTACATGACACGCACATGTCGTATGAAACGCTTGTCCACATTGCACATTGGCTTATACAAATATGAACATTTTTCACTTAAAAATAAGGTTCACATTCGTATGTAAAACGTTTGACGTGATACTCGCCTCCGTTGTTAGGAGCAACTGGCTCCGGACTCTTGGGTAAGTGGCTGCCTTCCAGAATCTGGGAACAATTGAAAATGAAAAATCAAGTACAATTGTTTATAGAATAGTACCCACTACAGCCAGCCAGCCAGCCAGCGAACCGCTTTAGCCCTGGATCAAAAGAGCTGGAAGTCATGGGTAGAAGCCTTTGCCCAGCCGTGGGATGATACAGGCTAACAGACACAGTGACCTACTACAGCTCAAGCATAGTATAGTATTTTTATCTCACACAGCGACGCGCGATTTACTTGTGTTAACCAAGTGTACAAACACGCTGTGAATGTGTGTGTAAGCGTGAGAGTTCTCGGTACCGTCCCAGACAATGGCGAAGTCGGAAGTGTGTGTGTTATGTGCTAACGCTACGTCTTGTCTTCACGCACACATTCACAGCGTGTTTGTACACTTCAAAAGTAAAGCGCGCGTCGCTTCGTGAGTAAAAAAAATCAATCTCCTCAGCCTATCGTCCACTGCTGGACATAGGCCTCTCCCAGACTGCGCCACAACACCCTGTTCTCCGCCTTCCGCATCCAGTGTACCCGAGACGAGAGAGAAAGAGTTATTGTTATTGTTAGTTATTTATTGTTGCAACATCGAGGGAAAAGGCGCTGGAAACCGAAATACAGGCATTACCTAGTTCGGTTGCAGTAGCTACATCCACCTATTAGAAATGAATACTGCCAAACTTTTTTTCTGTAACCTATATTATTAAGTTTTTTTTTTTTGAGAAATAAATTTATAATTATTATGTTATTAAAGAGTGTGGGACGCCCAGCTAGATGGACAGACGACCTAAAGAAGGTGGCTGGGGTAGACTGGATGCGGAAGGTAAAAAAAATAATGGATCATAAATAGAGAAACATTGCAGTCTTGGCATATTTGAAATTATAGCATTATTACAGAGTCTGGCACGTAGAGTTAAAAAAATAAAAACTTTTTTACAAAAAAAAAAACAACCGACTTCCATAAAAACACTACAAAGTGAAAAATAACTTTAATTTCGAAAGTCGGTGGCGAAAAACGAAATACAAAACCAAAGACACCAACTTCCGAAATTAAAGTTATTTTTCACTTTGTAGTGTTTTTATGGAAGTCGGTTGTTTTTTTTTTTGTAAAAAAGTTTTTATTTTTTTTGACTTTTTTGTTGTGATATTTTTTTTTATTTTTGTTGATATTTCAAAAACCGCTTGTTCGATTTTGATAAAAAAATTATGGGACCATTTGGGAAGTATAACCCTTTCCAACAAAAAAATATTTTTTCAAATTGGTTGGCAAGCGACGGAATTAGGCGCGAACAAACATAAACAAAAAAAAAAAAAATACAAACATCCGAATTGAGAACCTCCTCCTTTTTTTAGAAGTCGGTTAAAAAAACTCTCTCACAAAGGCTAGTCTCCGTTGATATATAATATAATATCCCTGGACATTTCACACAGCACCATTTGTCCCAAGCTAAGCAACCTAATGCTTGTGTTATGGTAACAAGATGGATGATAAACTACTTATATACATTTTTTTTTGTAAATACATACATATTATAGATAGAAAAACACCCAGACTCGGAACAAATACATGTAGGTCATACAAATATTTGTTCCGTGCGGGAATCGAACCCGCGACACGCAGCGCAGCAGTCAATCGCTTAACCACTGCGCCAACCGTGCCGTCGTTGATATTGGCCGCGATGGCCGAATATGTGATGATCCTGAGATCCTGACTCAGATGTCCTGGTAAAGTGGAGCTACCTTGACGGAACGGCAGTAGGGTGTTTTTTTTTTTCCAACTAAACCAGTTACAGGCACTTTTGAATTGTCAAAGGGTCGGTCGGTCAGAAAGATGAAGCTAGCTAGTTGCCCATTCCAAAGCGTAGGTACCTATGGAGAAGAACGGGCAAGAAACTCCACGGACACACTTTGAAACCTATAAAATTGTTACAAAATATTTCATTACATCATTCGTGTTGAAATTAACCATGTGAACGATGTAGAAAGACGTGCACGTTAAGAGCGTTGAGAACGTACGGCATTTCATACAAACTTTCAAGTCCTTGTTTTTCGAACTGCCTGAACCGATTTTAATGAAACTTCCTACGCATAAGCAGGATATATAGGTCTAAAAAGTTCATTGAGAACATTTTCGATAAATAGTGTTACATGTAAATTCACCGATTTAAAATTTTCCATAGAGATTTCCAATTATCTTTTTTTAAATAACACATTTCGAATATGTTCTTAACTAACTTTTTAGAACTATGTTTCCTGCTTATGCGTATGAAGTTTCATTAATATCAGTTCATGCCTTTCGAAGAACAAGGACTTGAAAGTTTGTATGAAATGCCGTACGTTGTCAACGCTCTTAAAGGCGTCCGTTATAGAAAACATAAAAACAATTCAGAAATGAAAATAAGCCGTGGCAGCGGTGTGATTGTGAAGCTATGTCACAAACCATGCTCCACCTCCTATCCTGTCCTCTGTGTCCCAAAACATGCAGTCAAAGTGACCTCAGCGCAGCCACCGACAACGCTGTGGAAGTGGCAAAATTTTGGGAAAAAAGAAGAAAATGTCGTATTTATATCATTCAGCTGCATCCGATGAGACAGTGAAGCTGTCCTCAACATAGTTGGGAAAAGGCTAGACAGATGATGTCGTATGGACATACCTGGAAGCCATCCTTGCCAGCCCTGTACTTGAGCTTCACCAGCTGTCCACTGGGGTCCTTGTACTGGTAGGCGCCGACCCTGGAGCCGTCCGGTTCTATCTGCTCACCGGCCGCTAAGCCATTGTCCGAGGCGTACTCGAAGCGGAAAGCACCATCTAGATAGGAGACAAAATTTATTTATTTATTTATTATAACTTACACACACTATCTTTACAGGATGCAAAGATGCAATAGTGGTTAGCAAATACACACCAAATAAAATGAATAATCAACTTACGCCTAATACATAAAAATCTTAATTAAAAAAAAAATACAAAGCACTTTAAACAATACATAAAAAATCAAAACTTTAAAAATACAAAAGGTTTTTTTTTAGTGCTATAAAAACAACAAGCAGCATTGCAAGAAGATTTCTCAAAAAAAAAATCAGGCGCTTGTCGCCATACTCAGCCTACAGCAGTCCACAGCTGGACATAGGCCTGTCTTATTGCACGCCATTCAACTCCATTTTCGGCAACCCTCATCTAGCAGTTACCAGCCATCCTGTGAAGATCGTCGCTCCACCTAGCCTGAGGCCGTCCTACGTTACGTTTGCCGATTCGCGGTCTTCACTCAAGAACACGTCTACCCCAACGGTCATCAGTTCTACGGGCAATATGGCCGGCCCATTGCCACTTCAGCTTGCTTATTGAAATTGAATTCACATAAATATTTACAAAATAGAGCCTAAAAAAAACGTGTGCGTCTCGGGACGCCCGACAGAAATGATAACTTAAACTTAATCTATGGTATAGGTATGTCTATCGCACACTAAACGCTGAGTAGAGAGAGGGGGAAGCGTCTGTCCGAAATACGACTAGCGCTGTGGGTTACAGTGAGAGACGAAGAGCCTGCCTACCGCTGCCGTATGTGAGAGAAAGGGAAGTCAGACAGACTAGCGCCCGATGATGCCAAAGAACATCGCGGCATGCCTAAAGGTACCGCGGCATCATGGCTGCCGATGAAATTTCAATTTTATTGTCATATTTTTAAGCCATATTTTCTATTAGTCGCATAAAAATCCCTTGCCTTGCCGTGCCGCTAGTGGGCGCCGGCCAAACGCGTTACGTTACGAAGTGGTTTACCCTCCCATAAGGAGTTATCATTTCAATAATTGTAGTATTGTTTACCTGAAGTCAAAGACTGTTTATGGTGGAGTATGGATGCTTGCTGCTCCTTCGACAGTCCGCCGTACGGAAGACGCCATGGCTCAGCCTTTGAAAGAGGACTTGCTCCGGAAGCAATGTTGCGATCTGAAAACAAAACATCACATTAAAGAAAAAAAAAAGAAAGAAAATACGTTTTTATTTACGGTTGCATTCCCCGAAGGTGTAGCCAGAGGTGTTTACCCATATTTCGCGAGACCTCGATATTGCGATTATCATCTCTGCCTATCGCAGTCCGCAGCTGGGTATATCCTCTACCAGGCACCACAACACCTTGTCCTCGGCCTCCAGCATCCTCCAGTCTGTTCCAGCCACCTTCTTTAGATCGTCGGTCCATCTAGCTAGGGGGCGTCTCACTCTACGCTTGCTGATACGCGGTCTCCACTCCGCGGTCTGCTCCACCGGCCATCGGAGCTTCGACAAACATGCCCAGCGCATTGACACTTCAGTTTGCTTACTCTGCAAGCTATGTCGGTAGTTCCGGTTCTTTTCGGGATATTTTCATTCCTGACCTTATCCTTGAAAGAGCCAACAACTGGGTACAAAGTCAGACTCCAGAGAAGCATAATCAGCCTATACTCAGCACGGATTATAAATAACTAGCTGCGCCCCGCGGTTTCACCCGCATAAGTTTCGATCCCGTGGGAATATCGGGATAAAAAATATCCTATATGTTAATCCTGGTTATAAACCATATGTGTGCCAAATTTCATCCAAATCCGTTCAGTAGTTTTTGCGTGAAAGAGTAACAAACATCCATACATCCATACAAACTTTCACGTTTATAATATTAGTAGGATATGAAGAAGAATCTTCCGTCGGAAGATGTGTTCGATAGCCTGCCGAAATTTGTGTTAGGAGCACAAATGTGCATTGAAGGCGGCATAATATTGTAATTTTTAGATATTATTAAATTTTTATTGTTGAATTTTATGTTCGTTATTTATAGATAGTTTTATTAAGTGTGTATAGCAGCGTCTTGGAATACTGTAAGATGTTGTACTTATAGGTGTGAATAAATAAATAAAATAAATAAATATACACTCAATCGAGTTGGACCGTTCCGATCCGATCGCGCTGGTGTCGCGCGATCGGAATTTTCCCGCGCCTGCGCCCCGGGTGTTACCAACTTATTCAAATTTTATAATTATGTTTCAAATTGACGTTATTTCAAGTTAAACAAATGTCAACTTTATTTCAATGCAAATTAAGTTGATTTCAGAGTGACTAGCACTATTGAAAAAGTTATAAAAAATGTTTGAAGTTGTAGCGTAAACTCAGATTTACTATATAGGAATTAAAGTAATATTTGTTTACATTTTTGGCGAATATGTCGCGATATTAGATAAGAGAGCAAACAGTAGTTTGTCTAGCAAACTACTGCATCTATACCAAAATAAAAACGACGAGTGTATAGCTGAAACTATACAAGCAAGTTCAATATATAACATAATCTGCCTATAGTGTTCCCACTGCTGGGACACAGGCCTCCTCTCTGTGAGAGAGAGTTGGCTCATACGCAGGCCCAGTGCGGGATGTTAGATTCTACTTCGTGTCGCTCGCACGACTGTATTATAAATCTTCTTTTCCCAAAACTTTGCCACTTCCACGGCGTTGTCGGTGGCAGCGCAGAGGTCACTTTGACTGCATGTTTTGGGACACAGAGGGCAGGATAGGAGGTGGAGCATGGTTTGTGAAATAGCTCCACAATCACACCCTACTGCCGTCCTGTCAAGGTAGCCCCACTTTACCAGGGTTGGTAGATGTCAGAAGGCCAATTCTCGTAATTTAAAACGTTCAAAATCTAGTCGCAGTCACATCTCAGCGACAAACAAATGTCAAAAACTTGTCAAAATGTAGGGAAATTAGAAGTTTTTTTTTGACAGATTGAGACTGAGATCAGACTGTGAACGGTCTTAAAATTACGAGAATTGCCGCTCAGATGTCTTCATATTTCCGATTCTAGGACATACCGGCTTCCTCATGAAGTAATAGTGTGGGCGATGGGATGCGACGCGGTAACGAAATTTCACGCGGTTGAAGTCGCAGGCTCGTTGTATAATAAGATATTTTTACTTCGAATGAAATAGTGTTCATTTCTTACCCTGGTTTCCTTTCCACTGGTCGTTAGTCTGGGCTGGTCGCCAAGGATCCACTACTGTAGTACTTTGTGCATTGACGTCATTTGGTGCCGGCGAAAACAGCGCCCTCTGGTACGGATCATTCTGAGGAACAAACAAACTATTAAAGAAAAATACACTGCGGATAATAAGTCCCGCGGGGCAATTGTGTAACACCTTAACCTTCGCTATGGTTTTCATTTTGACAGTTCAACAATATTCATTGCGTTATTACGATGTTGAGCAGACAAATTATTCGAACTTCCGAAGCAATGGATTAGCATTATCCTTCAAAATTATTCAGATTGTGTGAGTGTTGCGCATTTAGGGTTTACGCATTTAGGGCGAAACATAAATCAGCTGTTCCCTACATTTATGTTCGGTTAACTCGTCAAAATGTAGGGAACAGCTGATTTTTTTTCGCGATTTCAGGTTTGAACCCATAGTAAGAGTTGTTCATAATGACGAGTACAATGACCTCTTCAGAGGTTGTGTTTTTCCAATAACTCTGTATAATAAAAAGTCATATGGAGTTAAGATTTGGCAAAAAGCTTTTTCGTTAAGTGACGATTTAGTTGTACCAGGTTTCTCCTACCACATGCTCCGTTAACCTTTTGAACGCCAGAGTATAAACGTACCGCCGCACCCCTGACGCCAGGCCACTTTTTCTGTCAAACGACCTTCATAAAAAATAGGGATTCCAGTAATGATTTAAATTGTTTATTTCATAATAATTGGTGCGACGTGTATTTTGTCATATATTTGTGACGTAGACGTTCAGGGTAAGATTTCGTTTGTCACATATATGTGACAATGGCGTTCAAAAGGAGAACTTCGTTCCAAAACTGTTGTGAAATGTATATTATTTCTTGCTAGGATAGGTCATATCACTATCCTTAGGTCGTAAGACCTGAATGTAACGTATGCAAGCTTACAGGAATCTTTTGGTTCCAAGGTCTGTCCAAGGGTTTGAAGAGGACTGGCTCAACCTGAACATACAAGGTGGCAAATAAGTAATAACCAGCAGTGCGATTCTGCAACCATCTCACCGTGAAAACTTAGGTGAAGTGAGCGTGGAGTGAGCTGTCATTCAAAATAATGCTAGGGATTGACACTACCGACAACTCACATCAAGCTCACTTCACTTGAGTTTCCACGTTGAGATTTTCACAGAATCGACCGTGGATATAATAATTAACAACTTGTAGCTACATAATAACAGCGACACGGGTCGATCGATCAGGTTAAGCTACGCTTGCCGCGGTGAGTCCGTGGATGGGTGACCATCTTCACATACCAAGCTCTCTCCGTGCCTCGGAAAGCACGTTAAGACGTTGGCCACGGTTGTTGTTTATAGATATTTGGCAGTCAGACAGAAGGAAAATCAAGCTATCTTGCGAGGGATGGTAGGTACATACTGCATTATTGTCAATAGAAGTACTACAGTGGTCTTTTGGTGCCTGTATCGAGGGGTGAGGAACAGGATGTAAAGTTCACTCATTCTCCATAGAAAAGGGAGAATCCTCCGACCAGACGGGTGTCTTCTCTGGTGGGCAACCACCCGATGATTCATGTCGGGACGTTGTATACAGGGTCAAAAAAAATAGCTAATGAAACTACACAGACATGATATCGATAGGTATGTAAACATTATAAAACAAAAAAAAAACACTAAATACGGTCGACCCCAAAATAAATTATTATCAAATAATTTTTGCCTCTGCGCTCGCGTGGTGGATTATGGCTCCTTCTCACAGAGAGGAGGAATGTGTCCCAGCAGTGGGAACATTATAGGCTGATTATGCAGTTAATTGAGAACATTTTTGAAAAATAGTGTTACATGTAAATTCGACCGATTTTAAATTTTCCATAGAAACAGAGATTTCCAATTATCTTTTTTTAAATAAGACATTTCGAAAATGAACTTTTTAGACCTATGTATCCTGCTTAAGCGTATGAAGTTTCATTAAAATTGGTTCATGCCTTTCGAAGAACAAGGACTTGAAAATTTGTATGAAATGCCGTATGTTGTAAACGCTCTTAATTCCGGGACATATTCTACTCACCGTGCTTTTCACGTTATCCATTAACTATGGCAAACGCTATAGAAGTAGTACTTAAAAAGGCTTCGTTACGAAGATATTTGTAATTCCATTTAATGAAATTTAATTGAGCTATGCAGTAAGAAAGGGTCTAAATTTGACCCATGTTGCCGCTAGTGCAATTAAAATGATAAATCTATCAAATGCTTCAGATAAAGAGGCATGCACATCGGGTGATTTACGTCAAGTTATTTAGTTTGTATGGAAATTAACAAAAAAATAAGAATTCATTAATGTGTCCATAATGAAAAATGGTTATTTTCATGGTCGAAATTTATGTATATCGTCCGGAACACGGTGTATAGGTACCTTTTAAATTTAGTATACGGCTTGCCCCCAAAGCGCAGTCACCATAATCTAATTATGAATCAATAATTACTCAAGAATAATGATTCGATGCACGCGACTGACCGCAACTATGTGGTTACAGTTCAACAACTATTTGGTGAACAGCGCAATGCTTGTAAGTGCTCCAATTAAGGGTTAAGCAACCGTTACTTAGGTTTAAAGACTGATGGGTAACCGATATGATTATGAAGGTTGTCGGAAGTGGTTTTAACGTGCCTGAATTCCTGAATATTGCGTTGGTGTAAGGATAGTAAATATTTTCTAGCTATAGTCCGGCCGACGCGACGAGAAAATGTGTTCCTGACACCTGTCAGTTTCATACACACAAATACGTGTTTTGCGAATTTTTGCTCGATAATTTAAAGTTGGACTGTAAATCAGGTGGCAGGGAAAAAATCTTCTGTTTCATAGAAAAGTGCAATACCTACGCGGTCAAAACGTATGGAACAGCAATATTTTTTTTAATAACCGACGAAAAATTTCCACGCTATGGGGTCTAAACTCATGTGCTGAATCCATGGTTACAGTTTGCGCGTCGATGTCCCTGCCACCCTGTATAATATATATCTGGTGGGGGAAAAGACAATCAGTCGTGGGAAACTATCTTAACTATTAATATAGTCCGATCAAATTTAGTTTTCGTTGTCTGTTTCAGCAATTTTTGTTTTCGGTCGAAAAATATTTATCACTAGCTGCGTCCCGCGGTTTCACCCGCATAAATTTCGATCCTAATATGTGTTAATCCTGGTTATACACAGATATAACTTTATGTGTACCAAATTTCATCCAAATCCGTTCGATAGTTTTTGCGTGAAAGAGTAACAAACATCCATCCATCCTCACAAACTTTTACTAACGCGTTTATTATAGTGGGAAATAGGAAATTAGTAGGATTACGCGGACTTCTACGCGGCCGAAGTCGCGTGCAGAACCTAGTATAAATCAAAATAAAAAATCATTTATTCAAATTAGGCTGAGAATCAGCACTTTTCGAACGTCAAAAATACAAAAGACAGTCCCCCAAAACGCCCGCCCTTCACCACTTCCTAGTGCTTTCGCTGGGAAGAAGTGGCTCAACAAACACCCCAGCAGCACAGCTGTCTGTTCAGTTATAAATAAAAAAACTTACTTGTCTAAACGTCTGTGGTGCATAGTATCCATTGTTTTGTGCTCGGACAGCGGCCGCCAGGAGAAAACACCAAAAACATATTAGCTGGAACAAAATAACACAATTAGGTATACGAGTAAGTAGGGGAACACCAGTCCTATCAAGGAGTATTGTGCTAGAAAGAAAAAAAAATACTTTTAGCACAGACTAAAAGATTTAAAAGAAACATTGAAACGCTATATGTAATTATAAATGTAAAACTGCATTATTAACAAAAAGTGTCCTTGGTATGGCTCCACACATTTATAATAAAATTCCAGATGCCATAAAAGAATGACATTTCACACAATTTAAGAAAAAAATGAAATTGTTCCTAATTGATAAATGTTATTAAGTATAATATTGACGAATACTTAAAAGACGAATTAATTTATAGAATTACAATTATTGAGGTTTGAGATAAATTGAGACAAATATTAATAATATTTTAGACAGACATTAAATAACTTTAACATTTTTATTTGACATAGATTTTTAATATTTTAATTATTTTGGCATATATATTTTTTTTGACATTTTAATAATTCCTCATTTAGATCTGACATAATTGGAGCATTCAATAATATGTAATTGTTAAATATATAATTATGCATGATTTTCAAATATTTTAATGCACATGATATTTGTACGCCTCCTGGCATAACATAGCGCTCTGTTCCTCAAACATAAGATCTGTACTTACTTTACCTAAGTTAACAAATAAATTATGATTTTATTTGATTTGATTTGACGCCATAGCGACGTCGCTGGCTACGTAGACATGGCTACCTGCCGTAGCCAAATCATCATCTGCTCGCCTTTTCCCAACTATGTTGGGGTCGGCTTCCAGTATAACAGGACGCATCTGAATATCAGAATTTTACATGGAGCGACTGCCTGCCCGACCTCCACAACCCACTTACTTATACGATACCCCTTGGTAAGACTGGTTGTCAGACTTTCGAGCTTTTGACGATCCGTTATACGACTGTCAAAGATCCACGAATGACAGCCGAGACCAACGGCTTAACGTGGTTCTGATTAAGCATAATAATATTAAAATTAAATATGATTTAAATAGATTACAAAATTATGATCGTTTAACAAAAAGTGTCGGTTACTAAAATCAAAATAAACACACAAAACTGCTATTTAACTCAAAACCATCTCAACTTTTTACATATACTACACATAATACTCACCCTCATTTTTTAAACAGCAAATACACCCTCACCGTTTGACAGACAGACGGAAAATGCGTTACAATTATGAAACTTGCACATACATATACACTTGTGCGGCAAGGGGGCCAATAGACCGCGACGTAACGAGTTGATGGATGGACGAAGATCGCAGCGAAATTGTAGTATACAGGAAAATTGTAGAAGGCTAATTTTTTAACAAAAAAATAAAAAATAGCCAGTGTTTGGTTAAAAAAACTGGTCAAGTGCGAGTCGGGCTCGCGCACCGATGTCGGTAACTCCGGTTCTTTTCCAGATAATTTAATTCCTGATTTTATCCTTCAAAGAGACTCCGAGCATAGCTCGCTCCATAGCGCGCTGAGCGATCTTGAATTTGTGGACCAGCCGGACCGTCAGTGTCCACGTTTCGGTGCTGTACATCATGACGGGCAGGACGACATCCATTTGGAAAATATGGTGGATTATTTAGGACTAAAAAATATTGTCATGTCCAGCCCACTGCCACTTCAGTTGGCTTACTCTGCAAGCTATGTCGGTTACTCCGGTTGGGTTTTGTACCTTTGTCAAAGTGGTCACTTAAAAGCAAATACTTTTCCATGGCGGCTAAGAGAAAAGTACTCAACTCGTGCGTCTTACCTTGCCTGACGTATGGCAGCCAAACATGGGCCCTAATTCAACCATAAAAAATAATAAATAAATAACTATGTCATTATTATAATCTAAGACATTCGAAATTGCAAAGGCGACGCACATTTATCAATAACATTTTTAATATACCTAGTTTTGTCATTTAAAAAGTCTTTAATTGTGTAATAGCATTTCTCCAACAATAGTCTTGTTAATTGTTTTTTAAACATTTTTATGGGAAGCCCTTTTAAATTTTCAGGTAATTTATTATACACAAGCGGCCCCATGGAGAGGATGCTATTTTTTAATAAGGCTGTTTTATGACTCCCTGTGCACAATTGGTTTTTATACTGGGATCTCATTGGTGCTGTGCGTTGTCTTATGTCAATCATCGAGGTAAATAGGTGTTTATTTAATTTAACGAATAGGGCAACTTCTAGTATATATAAACAAGGTAATGTCAGAATGTTTAGGGATATAAATACAGGTTGACAACTTTCAGTAAACTTAAGCCCTGTCATTGATCTAATACATAGTTTTTGATCCCTAAATATTAGATTATATGTGTGTTTAGTTCTTCAGCAAAATAGGCTTAATAATAAAAAAAAGTGGTCACTTTAACTGGCACTTCTTGTATTTACTTTTCTAGTAAATTGTTACAACTTCTTGAGCCAAAATCATGGTCGTATATTAGGGAGGTACTTTATTCTTAATTAATCGGCTTACTTTATTCTTAATTAATCGATTATACAGGGTGGCTATTGTGATTTAGGTACCTAATATGTCATAAAATTTTCATTTTCTTTTCATTATACAAGATCAAATAAAATTAGCTAGCGCAACTCTGCAGACTTGATGGACTCGATATCTAACACGATAGAAAAAAAACAAGGGGTCAACGACCGCTGGTAGTGTTGTTAGGTACTTGAAGTATGAGTTGAGAAAATCTGTTTTCTGTTGACCCATGACGTTTGTGAAGTTTGCACAAAAAAAAACTGACATTTTAAGTAACTACACAAACTGAGGTCGATGACCCCACAAAAAATCAACAAATTTATTTCTTTTTTGTTTTAATTCGTTTAGTTATAGATACCCATCACGTCTATGGAGTTTCGCTAGCTAATTTAATTTGATCCTGTATGTGGACTGTCGGAAACCCTAAAAGGCAGTTGGGACATGGGAATGGGTTTGGGATGCATGTGGAAGGCAGGCCGCAGGAGGCGCCTTGGACCTCGGGAGTCAACAGCCGACTCCCGGCCACCGTAGGCGCGGGCTTGCGGGCGGCCAGCAATGGGCAGCTCGCCGCCCGGTAAGGACCAGGCCCGGGTCGACAGCGCGTTGTGATCCACGCGCGCCTCAAAGAGATCTCAGCACGAACTGACGGGGTTCGCTAGGGCCGGTGCCTTTCAGGGCCGCGGATTGATCGAACGAGATACCGTGGCCCCTGGCACAGGCAACTGAAGGAACACGGGTGGGTTTTAGTCAGTAAAAGTCTGAAAAAACACGGCAGTGCAGGTTGTTGTCGTATGAGTCAGGAGAGGCCTCTCATAGTCCACAGCTGGATATAGTCCATCTGTGGACTAAGCAGTTCCTTGATCAACATCATAATCAACCTATAATGTTCCCACTGCTGGGACACAGGCCTCCTCTCTGCGAGAGGGAGTGGGCTGCAATCCAACACGCGGGCCCAGTGCGGGTTGGTAGATGTCACATGTCTTCGAATTTTTGGTTCTAGGACATGCCGGTTTCCTCACGCTGTTTTCCTTCACCGTTTTGAGAGCAGTGGTGATGAAGTAATTTACACAACGTAAGCGCCTGTCTGGGTTCGAACCTACAACCTAAGCAGGAGGTCGTAAGGCGCGGCCGTTACACCTGGGCTATTCTGTTTATCCATTTCCTTTTCATAGACAGGACAGGTATCGATTTCGAAACGTTTTGTAAAACAGTAGGTACAGTAGGTAATGTTTTTCTATACAAATAAATACAATTGATGTGTCTGTTTGAAATGTCAAAATAACAGTTTTTTTACTAAATGCATAATTAATTATTATGAAAGTATACACGGTACTTTGAACAAATACTTTTTTTTTTGACGTGACAACGTCTAATAAATCGATGAACGCCGGCTGCATGCACGAAAAGGATGACAGATTGTCCCGTTAGGCTCATTGTACGCATGCGCGTTTGCAATGATTTCATCAATGTTTTGTTATGACGTTGTCACGTTAAACTATCGTCCGTAAACCAACTTTACAGACAACCGTCATTTAAACAACTCTGTTTGCAAGCCAGTTCGAAATTTAATTAAAACCCTTGATAAGTTACCTCCTTGGCTGCCATGTTTTTCTGTGAACATCAGACTGTGAATGTTCTTAAAATTACGAGAATTGTCCCTCAGACTATGAACGTTCTTAAAATTACGAGAATTACCCCTGAGGAGTAACTAGGCTACTTTTATTTCAGAAAAAGAGCTAAGGAGTGGAATTGTCTGCCTGCGTCTGCATTCCCGAGTTCATACAACCCTAATCTCTTCAGGGCGAGAGTGAATATAGGCTTCTTCTGGGCAAGCTCGTTCCACCGTAGATCTCATCCCTGCCTCTGGGCTGGATTGAGGTCAAGAGTGAGCCCATTGTCAATAATTTTTTTTTTTTAAATGGGTTTCTGGGCAAAAAATTCAAAACCCTACGCGGGCGAAGCCGCGGGCATAATTTGTTTATTTATTTTTAGCCGTTAATTTCCCACTGCTGAGCAAAGGATTCCCTTCTCTCTCTCCACCTCCCTCTGTCCACCACCCACCACCCTAATTGCGTACCACACTATCAATCTCAATGTGAATCATTTTGAAGGACATTGCTAATCCATTGCTTCATATGTTCGAAAAATTTGTCTGCTGAACAACGTAAATAACGCAGTGTATGTTGTTGAACTGTCAAAATGGAACCCGTTGATAATAATAATGTGTTACGCAACTACCCCGCTGAGCTGCCAAGGACCAATCTTTATCAAAGGAGTCCAGCTCATCCCGCCATCTCCGTCTGGGCCTGCCGCGATGTGGCGTGTAAAAGCTAGTTTTAAATAACTTATCAACAACCGGCTGTCATTCGTAGATCATTGACAGTCGTTACGGGTCGTCAGAAGCCCGAAAGTCTGACAACCAGTCTTACCAAGGGGTTTCGTATTACACAATAACTGGGTTGTGGAGGTCAGATAGGCAGTCGCTCCATGTAAAATACTGGTATTCAGCTGCATCCGGTTAGACTGGAAGCCGACCCCAACATAGTTAGCTGGCCAGATGATGAGTTAGGTTTATCAATATGACTATAGTTTACCTACACCCTGTATACTGAAGAAATGTATGATGCAAAAATATAACATTTTAATTGATTTATTTAATTATCTAGGTGGTACGACCTACACAAATGTTTCCAATCGATTTTATTTAAGGTTAAACAAATTTCAAGTTTATTTTAATAGTTGTTAAGTTGATTTTAAAGTGACTAGCAACTATTGAAAAAGTTATAAAAATGTTTGAAGTTGTAATGTAAATTGAACTTTATTGCGTAGGAGTTAAAGTTGTTTTTCCATAAACTCATATTTGTTTACATTTTTGGCATCTACATCACGCATGCAGATTAGGTAGGTAGGTACTTGTTTGCTAACCAGTCAGGTATTTGATTGTTTAACGACTAATTATATTTTTTACTAATTACCTACCTGAGTATTCGTGAAGAAACCCGAAGGGTTACGTGTTCCCCAGTAACTGGGTTGTCGAGGTCAGAGGGGCAATTCTCGTAATTTTAAGAACGTTCACAGTCTGATCTAAGTATTTGATCTGAAAGCCAGTTCCCGTAATTAAAAACGTTCAAAATCTAATCGCGGTCTCATCTCAGCGACAATCAATGTCAAAAACTGGTCAAAAATATAGGGAAATTAGGGGTATTTTTGACAGATTGAGACTGAGATCAGACTGTGAACGTTCTTAAAATCACGAGAATTGCCCCTCTGGCGAGACGGATCTAAAGGTAGTATGTCGGAGCTATTAAGGAACCTAAAGATAGATGGCACTAAATAATGCTTTGCACTAGAAATCTCCCCAAGATGTACTGCTGGTCGTAAACGAAGGAGAATATTACTTCATAGCAGGTGGCGTTCAAATCAGGAATGAAATTATCCGGAAAAGAACCGGAGTTACCGACATATCTTGCAGAGTAAGCAAACTGAAGTGGCAGTGGGCTGGCCATGTCTGTCGAAGGACCGATGGCCGGTGGAGCAGACGAGTCCTGGAGTGGAGACCGCGTATCGGCAAGCGTAGTGTGGGACGCCCCCCAGCTAGATGGACGGACGACCTAAAGAAGGTGGCTGGGGTAGACTGGATGCGGAAGGCAGAGGACAGGGTGTTGTGGCGCAGTCTGGAGGACGCCTATGTCCAGCACTGGACTGCGATAGGCTGAGTTGATTGATTGAGGTGGCGTTCTGCAGTTTCTGCCTACCTTATAGGAAGAAGGAGCCAATTTATGTCCTGTTGTGCTTGTGTGCTGAGGATATTTTTTTAGATGGTAGAGGTTCGAAATCGTTTAAACCATTTAACAGACGGACTCCATGGATTTTCACGCGAAATTAAGAGAAACATTACGTCGTGATCATTCCCTAACAAGTGTACTACGTGAGCTCGACAAATGGATGTGCGAATAACACTTGTGCGACAAAACTGTACTGCGACTCACCATTTTTTTCTCCAACATGCGTTACTTGAGTTATGGAGCGCAGCGTGGTGTTTCTAAAGATTATTCTCAGAGCCTTTACAAGGTAAGGTAGCTTCCCATATTCTGTCACGTAAAATCTCTGAAGAAATAAGGTAAAGTCACAAGTTTCGTTCGTCGCGTGTTCCGAGTTGCATTTAACCAGGTTAGAGCAACGCGGTCAGGTGACTGCACTAATTAGCGCGTTACATAATATGTTCATACTTCTAATTGTGCGGGGTGAGTATAGGTTTACATAGTACCTACTTCGATTGATAATTAGTACCTACCATGTAGCATAATCAGCCTATAATGTTCCCACTGCTGGGACACAGGCCTCCTCTCTGTGAGGAGTGAACACGCCGGCCCAGTGCGGGTTGGTAGATGTCACATGTCTTCGAATGTTTGGTACTAAGACATGCCGGTTTCCTCACGATGTTTTCCTTCACCATTTTGAGAGCAGTGGTGATGAAATAACTTACACAAAGTAAAGTGTCAGCCTAGGTTCGAACACACGACCTAGTTTACTTACTCTGCAAGCTACGTCGGTAACTCCGGTTCTTTTCCGGATAATTTAATTCTTGATTTTGACCTTCAAAGAGACACATAGCTCGCTGAGCGACCTTGAATTTGTGGACCACCCGCAGTAGGTGGTCATGACGGGCAGAACATCCTTTTGAGAAATATAGTGGATTATTTTTCCTTCCGCACCCAGTCTGTCCCAGCCACCTTCATAACTTCAATCTTCACATTCTTGTTATTTTTGTAGACACATAAAGAACTATATCAAATCGCGTGAAAGTGATTACTTACAAATCAACTTCCAATTAACGATTACGTAGTTATAACCGATTCGTTTAGTGGAGCTAATAAATAATTCACATCCTGTATATTATTTCCGTTGTTACTTATACAGAGTGATGTAAGCTATCAACAAAAGGTGGAGTTCGTTGTATAATAGGTGTAACGCGTAATTAAGACGTTTCTTTGTGGGTAATTTATCTATCTACCTCACTAATAATAAAGCTGAAGAGTTTATTTGTTTAACCTTTTGAACGCCAGAGTATAAACGTACCGCCGACCGCCGCACCCCCCTGACGCCAGGCCACTTTTTCTGTCAAATGACCTTCATAAAAAATAGGGATTCCAGTAATGATTTAAATTGTTTATTATTTCATAATATGGTGCGACGTGTATTTTGTCATATATTTGTGACGTTGGCGTTCAGGGTAAGATTTCGTTTGTCACATATACGTGACAATGGCGTTCAAAAGGTTAAACGCGCTAATCTCAGGAACTACTGGTCGGATTTGAAAAAAAATTTCTGCATTTGATAGCCCAATTCTTCAGGAAGGCTATAGGGTATTTAACATCGCTACGCTACGGCCTTCAGGAGCCGAGCAAAAAGAAAAAACAGTCAGAAAGAACGCTATTGCCCGCCAGACACAACACCCGTCTGGTCGGAGGATCCTACCTTTTCTATGGAGGATGAGTGAACTTTACACCCTGTTCCTCGTGCGTCTATAGTATGTTTTTCAAATCCGACTGGTAGTTTCTGAAACTAAAAAGAAAAAGAGAACAGAAGCTGGTATAAAATACCAGGAGAATGACAACATGTCTTATCATCCGTCATCTCCATAGTCACCCCCTTTGTAGCCACAAGAACTTTCACATAACATAATCCATCCATCCTTTCCTTGGTCTTTCCCTACCGACTTCTTCTACCTATCCTTTACCCAATTATGTCGGGGTCGGCTTCCAGTCTAACCGGATGCAGCTGAATACCAGTATTTTACATAGAGCAACTGACCTCTAAACCCGGTTACTGGGTAATACGATACCCATTCGTAAGACTAAGTAGGTTTTCTTATATTTGTTTAAAATAAAACCACAAAACATTTAAAAAAACAAATGATTTAATACAATTTAATCATCATTAATTTATACAAAAATATGAACAGTTACAACTTACAATCTTACATTATAACAATTTTAACCATTGAATCACAAAGTCAAGCTACATTTTCCGCAGCCCTTCTGGATGGGTGACCGTCTTACAATTCCCGGTTCGACCAAATTTCCTTTAGGAAATTTTTAATACTTAACAGCAGAGAAATTCTTATGACCGCTCAACAGAATTAGGATTGGGTTCCGATTCAGCGTCACCGAACGACTGGAGCCGAGTATACCCGACTCAGCGCCACCGACCTACTGGAGCCGAGTATACCCGATTCAGCGTCACCGAACGGCTGGAGCCGAGTATACCCGATTCAGCGTCACCGAACGGCTGGAGCCGAGTATACCCGATTCAGCGTCACCGAACGGCTGGAGCCGAGTATACCCGATTCAGCGTCACCGAACGGCTGGAGCCGAGTATACCCGATTCAGCGTCACCGAACGGCTGGAGCCGAGTATACCCGATTCAGCGTCACCGAACGGCTGGAGCCGAGTATACCCGATTCAGCGTCACCGAACGGCTGGAGCCGAGTATACCCGATTCAGCGTCAACGACCGACTGCAGCCGAGTATACCCGATTTAGCGTCACCGACCGACTGGAGCCGAGTATACCCGATTCAGCGTCACCGAACGGCTGGAGCCGAGTATACCCGATTCAGCGTCACCGAACGGCTGGAGCCGAGTATACCCGATTCAGCGTCACCGACCGACTGGAGCCGAGTATACCCGATACAGCGTCACCGAACGGCTGGAGCCGAGTATACCCGATACAGCGTCGCCGACGAACGGGTATACAGGAGTGATGTTTTGCAGGTTACTTGTTTGGGACTACCTGAGGTAGTCTTGCACCCAGACTGACATTTCTGGCGTATATTTGATCGGTGGTAAGTCATATGGGATAACTAGACGGTTTTTAGCATTCTGCTGCAGAGGGAAGAAATCTTCTTTTATCTGTAACAATAATAAATAATATTAAAATATCAATTTTGTACAGCGGGGTATTTGCGTAACACATGACAGTTCAGCAACATTCATTGAGTTATTTACGTTGTTGAGCAAACGAATTTTTCGAACATGTGAAGCAATGGATTAGCAATATCCTTCAAAATTATTCAGATTGTGATTGATAGTGTGTTACGCTTTAAGGGTGGCGCCCGAGTACGGCCAGCCGTACTCGGGTGGAGGTAATATGGCACATCGCGTATTGCAAAAAGTTCAGTTTTGTATAGCGTGATCTCTGTCATTCATACTTGTGTGACAATCGACCGCGTAACGTAACTAAATTTGAATCGCGACATATTCGCCAAAAATGTAAACAAATATGAGTTTATGGAAAAATAACTTTAATTCCTACACAATAAAGTTCAGTTTACGCAAACATTTTTATAACTTTTCAATAGTGCTAGTCACTCTGAAATCAACTTAATTACCATAAAAATAAAGTTGATATTTGTTTAACTTGAAATCACGTCAATTTGAAACATAAATAAAATTTGAATATACATCGTAATGTTAGCTACCTCGTTGGTCTCGCGGTTGCAAGCGCGACTGCTGAGCGTGGGGTCCTGGGTTCGATTGCCGGACAAAGTTTTATTGGGTTTTCAATTAGGAATTTCTGAGTTTCCTAGTTCAGGCAAATGAGCAACTGTGTCCTCCACATTTTTTAAGATAAGTTATTGTAAATCTGCACCATTTTTATAAATAAACATTATTATTATTTTTATACTAGCTGACCCGGCAAACGTTGTTTTGCCATATAAATTATTTCTAGCTGCCCGGCGCTACTTCGTTAGCGTGGTGTCCTACCCCCTACCCCACTCCTACCCTACTCCTACACTACTCCTACCGTACTCCTACCCTACTCCTACACTACTCCTACCCTACCCCCTACCCTACTCCTACCCTACTCCTACACTACTCCTACCCTGCTCCTAACCTACTCCTACCCTACTCCTACACTACTCCTACCCTACTCCTACCCTACTCCTACACTACTCCTACCCTACTCCTACCCTACCCCCTACCCTACTCCTACCCTACTCCTGTGGACCCTATTCCTACCCTACTCCTACCCTACCCCCTACCCTACTCCTACCCTACTCTTACCCTACTCCTACCCTACACCCTACCCTACTCCTACACTACTCCTACCCTATTACTACCCTACTCCTACACTACTCCTACCCTACTCCTACCCTAGCCCTACCCTACTCCTACCCTACTTCTACCCTACTCCCAACCTACTCCTACCCTATTTTTTAATTTTTTCTCTGCGTAAGAACCATCCTCGTACTTCAAGGAATATTCTAAAAAAAAATCAGCCAAATCGGTCAAGCCGTTTTCATGTTATGTCGTGACAACGGAAAACGGGTTTCATTTTTATATATATAGATTTTAACATAAATCTCGGGACCATGGGGCCCCGGTCCTTTGGAAGGCGTACGAGGGGCCGAAGCCAACTCGCAGAGACCCCTTAGAAAGAAAAGAAAATACATTTTATTTGCGGCAAACATGACGCATAAAAAAGAACAAACAAAAAAAAAGAAAATAACTAGTTGGGTTAACATGCGTCACATTCACACAAAACGGCCATCGCTCAGCATAATGCTAAGACCCTATACGAGACAGAGCCCCAGCGCTGGTTTTCAGCGGCAGCCGGCGTTGACGTGATGACGTCAACCAGACTTAGGAAATTCTATTGAAATGTGGCACTATTATTATATCTCCTGCGTACCTGGCCTTCGTTGAGAAAGACGACCATGACCGAAATCGGTCGGAATGAAATTAATCTAACTACAGTTGACTCGCGGTAAAACCTGAAGGCCAATTCTCGTAATTTAAAACTAGTATCGTTCAAAATCTAGTCGCAGTCTCATCTCGGCGGCAAACAAATGTCAAAAACTAGTCAAAATGTAGGGAAATTAGAGGTATTTTTGACAGATTGAGACTGAGACCAGACTGTGAACGTTCTCCCCTCAGATCACACGAGCGTGTTCATCCCGCGACGTTTTTTTTTAGCGCACTGGAATTTTAACTCACTGTTAAGCGCCGAGAGTTGAAAATAAAACAGTATGTTTTTTTGACGCTCTGGGATGTGCTCTGTTAGATTCTCAACGCTCGGCTCAACACCGACAGTTGAAAGTCCAGTGCGCGACAAAATCCCGCAGCTCTATTTGAACGTGGGACAAAATTTAGGGAACTTACCACAAACTGAGGCAAGAACAACACTCCAGCTTCATAGCTCATGATCCTGAGGGCCCCATTCCCCTTGTTCAGCTGCCCCCACGCCGCCTTGCTGACATTTGCAGACGTCAACAGGTAATATGCAGCTTTGTTATTTGAAAACCGTGTGTATGACTTGATGTGAGGCATCGCTTTATTGCGGTTAGAGGATTTTGCTTGCCATTGGCTGAAAAGAAAGGATTAAATGAAATTAAATGAAACCACACACATGCACCGTGTTTGTACACTTGATAAACACAAGTAAAACGCGCGTCGCTTCGTGAAATAAAACTACTATAGATACTGTCTGAGAGGCCTGTGGCTAAATAATAACAGCCGCACAGGTCGATCTATCAGGTTAAGCTACGCTAGCCGCGGTTGGTCTGTGGATGGGTGGCCATCTTTACATACCGAGTGCTCTCCGTTCCTCAGTAAGCACTTTAAGCCGTTGGTGACGGCCGTCATTCGTGGATCTTTATTTATTTATTTATTTATTTATGATAAATGATTTTATTTTCTAAGTAGGTTTGTACAAAAACTTTTACACGTCAATCATATTTTAAAACTAGATGAGGTCGGCGTTTCCTATCTCACTAGTCTGAGAAGAAAGGCCGAAACAAACTCAGAGGTCACAGTCTCTTTTAAAGTCCAGACATAATCTTGGTCAGATCATATGAAGACCATGCAGGTCGATGTCTGAGATGGTCTTTTAAGGAAAGAACCACACAGATTGAGAGGACGCATTTGTCAGAAATCGTGCAGCTCAACTCAAAACTTAAGGAGCTCGACGATTCGACGAACAATACTTTGACAGTCGATGGGTAGTCAGGAGCTCGACGATTCGACGAACAATACTTTGACAGGCGATGGGTAGTCAGGAGTCCAAAAGTCATAACCAGTCAACAAGGGGTATCGTATTACCCAGTAACTGGGTTGTGGAGGTCAGATAGGCAGTCGCTCCATATAAAATACTGGTATACAGTTGCGTCCGGTTGGACTGGAAGCCGACCCGAACATAGTTGGTAAAAGGCCAGGCGGATGACATCTATGTATTCTACTACTAGTAAAGTAATTATTTTACTAGTTAATTGTATACCTACTATAAGAAAGCGTTGAGCCACGGCTGCTTCGCGTGAGCTTCCGCAGCGTACGGTAGACATCCACCGCCCAACAGATTGTCGTGAGATTGTCGCACGTTTTCTGTAAACAAACCAATAAAAATATATATGTAATATGTCACCGGAAAATAACAAGAACAGGAAATTTATAAATTTTCTAGGAAATTTATAAACTTTCGTTTTAGAAGTGGTGAAGGGCGGCCGTGCTGGGGGACTGTCTTTAGTAATTTTTGAAGTAAAAACTTCTTTAGCGGCGTTGTGCACTTTTTTTGTGATGGCAAAAAAATGTTAAACTCGCGTCAGGACACGTGACCTGATCGAAAATTCGTAAGACGGAGCTCGCGTCAGGACACGTGACCTGATCGAAAATTCGTAAGATGGAGCTCGCGTCAGGACACGTGACCTGTTCGAAAATTCTTAAGACGGAGCTCGCGTCAGGACACGTGACCTGATCGAAAATTAGACTGTGAACGTTCTTAAAATTACGAGAATTGCCCCTCAGGAATGAAGTTATCCGGAAAAGAACCGGAGTTACCGACATAGCTTGCAGAGTAAGTAAACTGAAGTGGGCTGGCCATGTTTGTCGAAGGACCGATGGCCGGTGGAGACCGCGTTTCGGCAAACGTAGTGTGGGACGCCCCCCAGCGAGATGGACGGACGACCCAAAGTAGGTGGCTGGGGTAGACAGCTGTGCTACTGGGGAGTTTGTTGCGCCACTTCTTCCCAGCGAAAGCACTAGGAACTGGTGAAGGGCGGGCGTGTCTGGGGACTGTCTTATGTGATTTTGACGTTCGAAAAGTGCTGATTTTTAGCCTAATTTGAATAAATGACTTTTGATTTTGATTTTAACTGGATGCGGAAGGCGGAGGACATGGTGTTGTGGCGCAGTCTGGGACCGGCCTATGTCCAGCACTGGACTGCGATAGGCTTTGAGTATGATTGTGTGTTGTTTTAGTTGTTGTAATGTTTTATTTTGCACCTTATAGATAAATGTCTTACCTAACGAAGGGTACACAATCTTCAATTCAGGCGGACTGGATAGCAGTTGGGACTGATTCTTAATTTTAGTGAAGTTGTGAAGGAAGTCCCCGGTCAGCCATAACTGTGGAACAAAAAACTGTGTTTTGGCAGGTGCACACCGAAACAATTCAACTCAAATAAAGTTGATAAATTAGGTTGTTTTCAATAAAGGCATCAAAATTGAAGTTGTAGCGCAAACTAAACTTTATGTGTGAGTTTTTAAGGTTATTTTTCCAAAAACAGATAATGGCGCCGATTCCCTTGTTCACAAACTAAACTAAATAATAAAAATAAATAAATAAATAAATCCCTGGACATTTCACACAGCACCATTTGTCCCAAGCTAAGCAACCTAATGCTTGTGTTATGGAAACAAGATGGCTGATAAACTACTTATATACAATTTTTTTTTTTGTAAATACATACATATTATAGATAGAAAAACACCCAGACTCGGAACAAATACATGTAGGTCATACAAATATTTAAGTTCAGTGCATCGTTTTCTTTCTATTTCATTAAGAAAAGGACAGAAGATAAATATTAGTTTAGTCCTGTCAATTTAGTCAGCGCCTGACGTAAATTTACGTATTTTTAGTAGCCATGTTTTTAATCACGTCAAATTTGTCTATGGAGTATCTTAATTTGACAGGACTAAACTAATATTTATCTTCTGTCCTTTTCTTAATGAAATAGAAAGAAAAAGATGCACTGAACTTAAATTTAGTTTAGTTTGTGAACAAGGGAATCGGCGCCATTTGTTTACATGTCTGGAAGCTAAATTGCGAATGCATGTAGTATTTTTTGCCCTTGACTGTATACTCTCCGTCTATTCAGTGGCAAAAAATTACTACATGCGTTCACAATTGTAAAAAAAAACCCGGGCCATGCCCCAGTCTAAAACCGGGTACCCGGGTAAAGACTTTTTATTCAAAAACCGGTTTTTCAGAAACCGGGTTTTAGGAAATACTTTTTTTTATTGCTTAATTTACTTCCTACCTTAGGCTCCTTCCCGTAGCTGCCAATGCTGCTCGCCTGCGCCACCAGCGGCCACTGCCTGGTCTCCTCAGCAGGCACACAACAGTGCTGTCTCAACAACGTGCCCACTCGGGTCATGCCCCAGTCTAGATCGAAGTGGGAACCGGGGACGGATGCTACTAGGAATACGCTGAAAAAAATTAAAAGTATGAATAAAATGGAAGGAATGGAGGGCGGCCTTGCTAAGGAGTGGGAAAGCTCAGGATAGCAAAATAAATACAAAAAAAAAAACCGGTCAAGTGCGAGTTGGACTCGCGCACCGAGGGTTCCGTACAAAAATACTTATTAAAAAAAAATTAATGTAACTACACTACTTTACGGTTTTCGGATTTTTCCCTTACCTCTGCTACATGACATTGCTTCTTGCCAAATTTCATGATTCTATGTCAACGGGAAGTAACCTTGCGAGATATTGATAAGAGATTGATAACCTTGCGAGTGTCAAAATACGCGGCATAAACGGAACAGAAATGGCGGAATATTTTGATCGGTTCAAGATAAAAGAATAAAAATCAAGTATGAACGTAGACGTAGTATGATCGTTTTTCTTTCTTTCTTTCTTTTCTTTCTGTATGTGATGATTGAGTCACATGATTAACTTTGAACGTTAATATTTCGGAAACGTGACACTTTACTTTAGTCTTATTATGTTTTCTGTTCGCATTGATGTTAGCTATCGATTTATATAGGTCTCATGCGTGGCGGCCATTTTCAAATTGGCTCGACAGTAGGTATGGTCTTTGGGGTCGCAGGCGCATAGAGTGGAGACTCTGTTCGCCCACCAAGTGACCCCAAGGAAGACGGTGGCACAGTGGTCACATGCTGCCGTGCATAGCGAGGCTTAGGGGAGGCCCCTTTACAGTCTCCACATGTGACTCAAACATAACTGGTGAAATGAGGGTGTAATATACACCCCTGCCTACTTATGGGAGCTGAAGGTCGCAGTATATGCATGTTGTTTCGTCTAACGCCTGTATTGCATGGTCTTCGTCTAAATCTTTAACGTTTAGAGAAAGTTTTCATATAACAACCTGTATCGTTTGAAGGAGACAGAGAAGTAAAGTTTATGTACTCTGTCCGCCCACCAAGTGACCCCAAGGAAGACGGTGGCACAGTGGTCACGTGCTGCCGTGCATAGCGAGGCTTAGGGGAGGCCCCTTTACAGTCTCCTCAGGGATGTACCCGACAGGGTCATCCCTAATACATGTGACTCAAACATAACTGGTGAAATGAGGGTGTAATATACACCCCTGCCTACTTATGGGAGCTGAAGGTCGCAGTATATGCATGTTGTTTCGTCTAACGCCTGTATTGCATGGTCTTCGTCTAAATCTTTAACGTTTAGAGAAAGTTTTCATATAACAACCTGTATCGTTTGAAGGAGACAGAGAAGTAAAGTTTATGTACTCTGTCCGCCCACCAAGTGACCCCAAGGAAGACGGTGGCACAGTGGTCACGTGCTGCCGTGCATAGCGAGGCTTAGGGGAGGCCCCTTTACAGTCTCCGCAGGGATGTGCCATAAATACAGGCGTTGCACAGGATTCCGGAATTGGTATTTTAACAGGAACCGGGACCACCCCTATGTGCTGATGGTGATCACCAGGGTGGTTTTAGTGAGGTGAAAACCCAACACTTCCAGACCTCAATTCCTGGAGGTCGGGTGCCTTTAAAAGGTTCACCCCGAAAAAAAAAAGTATGCCAGGCTCCATACAAAAATCTTCAAACCCCTTTGGATGAAACTGAACGACCTTTATCGATGGAATTTTTGTATGAATTATTGTTTGAACAGCACAACGCCTGTTGCGTCAGGTAGTCTATCATAATATTTGGTTTTTGTGTGTGTGCAAATAAACGATTCTATTATTATGTCGTCTATTTATTTAATTGTCTTATTTTATTACATTTTTAAATATTAGTATAAAGAAAACCATTTAAAAATATAAAAAAATAGTGATCCACCGGTGTCGGGAGCAGGGTCCAAGCTACCGGTGGTTAGGGCTCCAGAGACAGGAACCTCCTCACAATGCGAGCCGTATCCACGAGTACTGCCTTTTGAATCAGGCCCTTAATCCAACCGCCTAACGAGAGCCTCGATAGATGTTGATCGAGGCTTTCGGAAATTATTATTATTATTATATTTTTCTTTTTTTAATCATGATTACTTACTTAATATGACTAAAATCGCATCTCTTGACCCTCTCCACGTAGAACGCTAGCTGTGGCAGATGGTAGTGGTTCAGATATCTCAGGAGACACTTTTTGAACATGGTGGGGGATTCCCCGTCGTGAGGCATCGCGTCTGGAGGCAGCTCGGGACAGGAGGGGCTGAACCAGAGGCTGGAAACAGGATATACATAAAATAAACAATGTTTTTTAAAAATCAGTGTACTTCATTTTTAATTAGTCAGCAAAACTTCACGTACGTGGATTGTAGTTAGCTATACTAATAATGCAGCTAAAGAGTTTGCTTGTTTCAACACGCTAAACTCTGGAACAACCGGTCGGATATGAAAAAATATTTTTGCACTAGCTGCGCCCCGCGGTTTCACCCGCATAAGTTTCGATTCCGTGGAAAAATCGGGTCAAAAAGTACCCTATGTGTTATCCTGGTTACAAACTATCTGTGTGCCAAATTTCATTAAATCCGTGTAGTAGATTTTGCGTGAAAGAGTAACAAACATCCATCCATCCATCCTTACAAACTTTCGCGTTTATAATATTAGTAGGGGTAGGATTTGATAGCCCAATTTTTGAGGAAGGACGCTGTGACCCTCAGGAGCTGATCAAAAAGATAATTAGTAGTTGCCCGCCAGATACAACACCCGTCTAGTCGGAGGATCCTCCCTTTTCTATGGAGCATGAGTATACAGGGTCCAATTAAAATAGGTGGACAAATTTTACCACAGCGCTTTTTTTTTATTTTTCCACAAAAAAAAAAAAGCGCTCAGTACGTCTAACCAAAGATACGCAAGCAAAAAAAAACACTGATTATAATGATTATATTATTTTGACCTAAAATAGTGGGTAGATACTTGCACTCGCGCCCCGCTGCGCGCAGGCTCGTAAGTAGGTACATAGTCAGTTCTGTTACATCCTTACATCATTCTGTATTTAACAAAGTGTTTATGCATTGGGTAACCAACATTTATAAGTGTATTTTTGTTAGCTGATTATTTTAATTGTAAGTATCTAGTGCGTTTTTCTTATATATTTTTTTTACCATTGTCCTTATTTTGGTGGTCTGAATGATTTCTAAAAGTTTGTCCACCTATTTTAATGGGACCTTATATACATCTATGGATAGATAACTAACTAATTTTGTGGGAGACTTCAAATTCTAATTCAAAATATTTATTGCTCAACGCAATACATTTTATACATTTCCAGATGTTAAGTGAATGCGCAGTCCACTGTATTGTACCAATTCAGGCATGCAAAATAGAATAGGTATTTATTTGCTTAGAATGTAGGTACATAAAAATAAGTTGTTAAATTATATAATAGGATCTATGTACATTCTGCCTTAATATAGCATGCAACGGCACGACGGCACGGCACGGTTGGCGCAGTGGTTAAGCGATTGACTGCTGCGCTGCGTGTCGTGGGTTCGATTCCCGCACGGAACAAATATTTGTATGACCTACATGTATTTGTTCCGAGTCTGGGTGTTTTTCTATCTATAATATGTATGTATTTACAAAAAAAAAATGTATATAAGTAGTTTATCAGCCATCTTGTTACCATAACACAAGCATTAGGTTGCTTAGCTTGGGACAAATGGTGCTGTGTGAAATGTCCAGGGATATTATTTTTAAATGTAATACAAAGTAGTAGATAATCAAGATATTACAAAAAATTATCATTCAAGAAATCCTGCACAGAATAATAACATTTATCTACAAGTAATTCGGTGAAATGCTTTTTAAATTTTTGCAATGGTAAGTTTATAAATTGGTCACGTATTTTATTAAAGATTACAGGAGCCATACAAATCACATTTCTTTTTAATAAGCTAGTTAGAATAAATTATATTTTAGTATCAAAAAGCTCTTACCCCTGCGTCCTATTTTCCCAATCGTCGAGGTACAAGTTGGCTGTAGATATGACCACTCGAAGAGACCCGTCCTCGTAACACAGGATCATCATTTTACTGAAAAAACATTTAGTAATTGGTAATCATCTTCCTAACCTTTCCCCAACTATGTTGGCAGCTTCCAGTCTAACCGGATGCAGCTGAATACCAGTATTTTACAAGGAGCGACTGCCTATCTGACCTCCACAACCCAGTTACTGGGTAATTCAATACCCCTTGGTAAGACTGGTTGGCACATTTTCGGGCTTCTGACGACCCGTAACGACTGTCAAAGATCCACGAATGACAGCCGGGACCAGCGGCGTAACGTGCTTTCCGAGACACGGAGGGGTCTTGGTATGTAAAGATGGTCACCCATCCACGAACCAACCGTGGCAAGCGTGGCTTAACCTGATCGATCGAACCGTGCGGAGGCGTAGAAATAAAGAGTAGCGTTTATTGGTAAATTAAGACTAAAATACAAAATGATGTCACATCTTCGAATTTTTGGTTCTAGGACATGCCGGTTTCCTCACGATGTTTTCCTTTATCGTTTTGAGAGCAGTTGTGATGGAATAATTTACACAAAGTAAAGCGCTTGTCTGGGTTCGAACCTACGACTTACAACTCGGTCGTTATTTTTTTTAAACTTTTCATTACGGACGCTTTTAACGTTCTGCATCGTTCTCACACGCATAGTTTCTAACATGAATGATATTTTGTAACCATATTATTTTGATTTAAAAGAGTGTCCATGGAGTTTCTTGCCCGTTCTTCTCCATAGGTACCTACTACGCTTTGGAACGGGCAACTAGCTTCATTTTTCTGACTGATCGGACCCTTGACATTCAAAAGTGCCTGTAATTAGTTTAATTGAAATAAATACTTTGAGTTTGAATTTTGAGTAAGTCGCTACTGTTACACTGGGCCATCACTGCTCGATATAAAAGACAGAAAAATCTAATTTTAAATGAAATAAAACTTACGTGTGATGTTTACCGAAGGGCGTAGACATGGTGACGTAGTGGGCGTCTACTTGCGGTTTCTTCTTATTAATATTCTTGAGATCGGAGCAATCCTCACCGTACAAAATCGTTAGTTTCTTCTCGCTGAAAGAAATTCAACCTTATTTATTTAGCGTCAAGTTCAAATTAGAATAAATACTATTTGAATTCATTGATGATATTGAACATTATACTGATTATGAAATATAAGAGGGTGGTAATCGGTTGTCATGGTATGGGCTTGTGGAAAGGAAAGGAAAGTTTTGAGTATGAATGCCGATGGCTATACGAGGAGGGGAAGACCAAAGAAACGATGGATGGACTGCGTGAATGATGATATGGATAGAAAGGGGGTGACTACCGAGATGACGACTAATAGAGAAGTATGGAAGAAAAAGACATGTTGCGACGACCACAAATATTTAGTCCGTCAGTTAGATTATCGAAAAATAATGGACACGTATTTTTTCTTTTGTCAATCAAACAAAAAATGACAAAGATAAAGCGCGTCGAAATTTGGGAGTGGGGGGTCGTGACGTCACGCCATGCTAAAATGAGTAGCAAGGCGTGACGTCACGCGGAACTTTTACGGGCGATATCTTCATCATTTTCTATATAATTGACAAAAGAAAAAATACGGGTTCAATATTTTTTGATAATCTAACTGACGGACTAATTAGATTTTTTTAGGAATGTAGCCTATTGTAATAAGGGCAGGAGAATGATGATGAGATGGATAGTGTGAAGATATGGCTAGAAAGGGGGTGACTCAAGGAGGCCAATTCTCGTAATTTCAAAAACGTTCAAAATCTAGTCGCAGTCTCATCTCGGCGACAAACAAATGTCAAAAACTTGTCAAAATGTAGGGAAATTAGAGAGATTTTTGACAGGTTGAGACTTTAATTTTAAGAACGTTCACAGTCTGATCTCATCAGACTGTGAACGTTCTTAAAATTACGAACGAGAATTGCCCCTCTGAGATGCTGATAGAGATGTATGGAAGAAGACGTGCTGTACGTGTGTGGATTGAGAGATCTTTTCGAAAAACTCTTCCAATCCCAACCAAATTATAAGAGGATTTAGGAAATAATTGTGAAAACTTCATGGTAAGGTACAGAATTTGTGAAACCAAAACAAAGAAAGTTAGAACTCATTAACTGGATCTCTCAATCTGGACAACTGAAGAAAAAGCCATAACGCGTATCCAAGAAGTTAATGAGTTCTAACTTTCTTTGTTTAGGTTTCACAAATTTTATACCTTACCATGAAGTTTTCACAATTATTTCGTTAATCCTCTTATAATTTGGTTGGGATTGGTAGAGTTTTTCGAAAAGATCTCTCAATCCACACGCACTAACCGTACCGGCCACTAATAAATTGGGATAAAAAGAGATAACGACAGGACGATGATGATTAAATAACATACCTATATCCAGCGAAGTAGTATTGAGCCAACAGCCATCCGATTTCCACCATAAAGTTGATTTGTAAAGAACATTTTAGTTCGCCCAGACTACGGTCGAGGATTTCTGAAAAAAAAAATACTATTTACCTTTTTCTTTATAAGACTTTAGAGCATTATAGAGGTATGAGGAACAGGGTGTAAAGTTCACTCATCCTCCATAGAAAAGGGAGGATCCTTCGACCAGACGGGTGTTGTGTCTGGTAAGCTACTGCCCGAAGATTGATGTCGGGACGTTGCATATAATTGCGCGGTAAACTCTGCTTGCGAGATGCAGGATTTTGCGTGACGTCAGTATGAGTATGCGTAGTTCGCATGTGGCGATGTAGATGCCACTACAGCATAATCAGCTTATAATGTTCCCATTTATAGGACACAGGCCTCCTCACGGCGAGAGGGAGTGGGCCTTAATCCACCACGCGGGCCCAGTGCGGGGTGGTAGATGTCACATGGTCTTCGATTTTTTTTGGTTCTAGGATATGCCGGTTTCCTCACGATGTTTTCCTTCACCGTTTTGAGAGCAGTGGTGATGAAATTATTGACATAAAGTAAAGCGCCTGCCTGGAGTAGAACCTACGACCTACGACTCGGTAAGTCACGGCCACCACTGCCCTACTGGGCCACCACTGCCTTAGTAGGCCACCACCGGCTACTGGGCCCAGTGGTGGCCCAGTAGCCGGTGGTGGCCTACTACGTTAGGAATTAACTGGTAGAAATCGTCACGTAAGGAAAAGCGTTCATGCTTAAAGCTCCATGCGACTTACTCTCTCTCTGTCTTTTTCTATAATACAGGGATCCAGTATATATGATCCTGAACGTCAATGTACCTGCATACGACGTGTGCGTGCGAGTATCCCGTAAAAACCTTCGTTCCTAACGGGGGTTCCCCGAAAGCACACGTTTTTATTTTTCTTGTTTTGTCGTCAATAGATATCGATATATGAAGTTTCCCTAGCTAATAAAATTTGACCTTGTATATTATTTACCTTGAAAAGTAATAGAGTAAGGTTGTGCATGCGTCTCCTTGCAGTCCGTGATAGTTGTGTAAAAGATGTGGTAGGGGGCGCTGGCGGCGTGTTTGGCGGCCATCTTGCCTTTAGGACGGACCACAGACAAGAAGTCTTCCGCGCGGCGTGTCGGATTCACTATGGGACGGTAGTCGCTATCTGGGAGAGAAAATATATTTTAAATTGAAAATACTTGAAAAACTTTATGTAAGTATAAGGTAGTTTTTCCTTCGTCCTTCAGTGTTGCCTGCCTTGGAAGTAGTCCCATAAAAACCGGCCAATTGGAAGCCTGACTCATGCAATAAGGCTTCGGTGTTACCAAAACTATTACAGTTTAACGTCATTTACTATTTGCCATGATGGTAGCCCATACCATCCACATAACCATATGGCTATGGTTTAAAAGGTACAGCCCTGTGACAGACAAACAGATGTAGTTACGGGCAGGGTTTCCTAAAAAGGTTTATTTTTATTTATTGCACATTACATTTGGTTTTATTTTTCTACATTCGAAAAAGTTTTTTTGAAAGTTCCAATGGCATTAAATGCGCCTCTGCACATTTGTGTGGAGTTAAATAAACGAAAAAAAAACCTAATTTTGTAAGGCATTGCCAACAATAGATTTTCTATTGTGTCTATTGTCTGGCAGTCAACATGTTAAAACTGTCAAAAAAAGAAGGTAGTGGAGAAAATTAAGAAAACAAAATGTTACTTTTCTTACTCGAACTCCCACTAGATGACGCTGTACTGCTCCCACCACTCCGACCTCCTTGCATATTACGGCGCTCCCCACTACTACTCTCTGATCTTTTACTAGTCTCCCCACTCCTACTCTCTGATTTTTTACTAGTCTCCCCAGTTCTCATTGGTGATTTGCTGTCATCCCTCTGTTTGACTTGTAATCTTGACTTCTCTTCTTTATTTTTATCTTCTGTGCTCGTCTGTTCTGCCTCTTGACCGGCAGAAGATGTGCTGTAAGAAGAATAACATGAGTGTCAGTTGAGTTCTTGTTATAACATAACAAGGACCTCTTAGGGAGCGCGCCCACAAGCTACTTAGTTTCCCAGCAACGTTTTTGTCTTCGTCGCTGTTTCCTCGCCGAGATTTGGACGATGCGCACACGCACACGGGAGCGACAGCAACGCTACTTTTTTGTTAAATTTTTAGTTAACCGGCAACTGGCTAGCCGGCAACTTTTTTGTCGCCGTGAACATTGCAGCCAATAGAAGGGCGACAGTTGCGTCCAAACCCGCGGACAAAAAAGTGTCCCAGCTGTCTCGTCGCTACATGGGCGCACTTTCTTCCAAACCCGTAGAATTGATGTGAGAGACAAATTAGTTACGGAGACAAAAGTCCCTTCCGTTAGATGAGATAAGATAGATATTTTTATTTTTTAGGTTATTTTTTTAATTGTTTTTTGAAGTATGAGGCACGGAGTGTAATGTTCACTCATCCTCCATAGAAATGGGAGGATCCTCCGACCAGACGGGTGTTGAGTCTGGCGGGCAATTGCCCAACGACTGATGTCGGGAAGCTTGTAGGTATGCTAATTGCGCGGTAAACTCTGCTTGCGAGATGCAGGATTTGAGTGACGTCAGTATGACGCGTTGCTCGCATGTGACGTTGTAGGTACTGCTACAGTTTCTTAATTTTATTCTTTTACATTGTTCTCACATATAGAAGCAATAAGAATAAAGTACCCAGAATTTTGTAATATCTTGATTTAAAAGAGTGCACTTGGAGTTCCTTGCCTGTTTTTCCCCAAAAAGATCTACATTTTAGAGTGGGCAATTAGCTTCAACTTTCTATATGTATTGCAGTAAGGCAGCTTCAGCAAGTAATTATTCTAAGAGAAGAAAATAAAAAAATACAGACTCACCTACAACCCTGATCACTCCCAAAGTTTTTACCGGGAGCGTACAGCTGCTTGTGTATGATCAGCTTCAGCTGGTCCACATACATCTGCTTCTGACTGAACAGCTTCGTGGGTATTGGGAAGTCTCCGCTTCCAGTGTACGAGTCTAGGATTGATTCCACTGGAAATTACAACAAAAATCATCAAAAATCATCATCATCTAGCCTAACCTGTGTTAAAGTCAGCTACCAGTCTACCCGCATGCAGCTGAATACTAGTATTTTACATGGAGGAACTGCCTATCTGACCTCCACAACCCAGTTACTGGGTAATACAATACGCCTTGGTATGACTAGCCAAAAAACTACAAAAATATAGAAAACAAATATATATAACAGAATGAGGATAGCTTTTATACATATAGCCCCGATAGTCTTCTTGTCACCTATCCCGCAATGTTTGAAGAGTAATCTCTTCAACCAGTGTGTCCTGCCCCTTATGACATATGATGTCATAACGTGGACACTGACAGTCGGGCCAGTTCGCAAATTCAAGGTTGCTTAGCGCGCTAAATAGCGGGATGAGCTGGACTTCTTTGATAAAGACTGGTCCTTGGCAGCTCTAGACAGAGCGTAGAAAGAGAGTAGGGAGACCTTTGCCCAGCAGTGGTACGTTAATGGCTAAAAATATTTAAATAATAGCGCGCTATGGAGCAGGCTATGCTCAGAATTTCTTTGATGGATAAAATCAGAAATAAAGTTATCTGGAAAACCAACATAACTTGCAGAGTAAGCAAACTGAAATGGCAGTGGGCCGGACATTTGTCCTTCGATAAACATCGGTCTCAAACCTACGAGTCGTAAGTCGCGACAGTTTCTACTGGGCAACCAGTGCTTCCAATACTTAATACAATATCTAAATTAAAAAGACAATAAACTAAGACATACAATTAGGTGTCCGAATGGTCTCCCATATGCCACCTTAAATGTAGCTTTAAAAAATGTATTTATTTACTTACGGTGTTCATGGCTGTACTCTTTGAAGTGTATAGGATTTAGTCTGAAGCATTTATCTCCATAAGGACACTCCATTTTAGGTCGTTTGGTAGATTTGTTATCTGAAAAAGAAAATATTGATGACTTGTTGAATTGAATGTGATATAAAAGAGAATGAACGAATTTTTTGTAGGTAGCATATTGTTTATTACCTTCCATGGCATCTTTTCGTTTAGTTGGAGTACTCATATCGGGTATTTGGTAACAAATTGTATCTCTTAAAAAGTTTCAAAAATGTTTTACACACACACAGGTTTTTTTGGCTAGCTTGACAGCTTTCAAATTCAAAATTGACATTACGTAGACAAAACTTTGAAGTTGAAGTTTCTGTGCACGTTCTGAAACGAGTATATTTCGAAACCTATAAAAAAATAAGTAATGTGAACAATAATATGGTGACCCTTTTCCCTCATAATTATTTAGACAGAGATATCATGCCCGGAAAATTCAAATTTCGTGTAGTGAATAATAAAAATTAAGAAATTAAATTAAACTAAATATTATACATAAGTTTACGAACGAAACTGTTGTAAAAAAAAACTTTTTAACAAAAAAAAGTTTTATTTTATAATTTTTTGTGGTAACTATCTACGTTTTGTGGCTATAATCAATGATGTATACGTCATTGGCTATAATCTACTATATTTGCCAAAGGGCAGGCTTAGACAGTGGCACTGAGTAGAGTAATAATACACAACTCAGCATTCAAATCTGGGAGTGAACAATAAATCTCCCCTATTTTCCCACCCTTAGGGTTGGAATTTTTCTTTCAAATTTCTACGGGACCAACTTTGGGGTATACCGTTTCCAATAAAAAAAGAATGATCAAAATCAATATCAAGAACGATTTCTTATTTTGCTAATATTGGCATAATTATAAACATAACGCAAGTGCGTTTATAATTAAGTGTATTTTAGCAACTTACATAATATTATACAACTTGCCAGTAACTAGTGACAAACATAACATTTAGTATGAAACAGAGCCGAAGTTTAGTTCAAGTTTAGTTTCTACCAAAATGGGTTAACATTTTGGTAGAATTCATTTCATAGCTTGGTAACCCCGATAAGTTTTAGTTTTAGTCAAAGAAATTGACAGGCACTGAGAGTGGAGTGGAGATACGCTTTTTTTTATTTTTAAAATTGAAATTGTAAACAAGAAACCGGCCGGTACCGCTCCTTAAAGATTTTATAACTTATCTACTGAAGTTTTCCTGTATTAGTTGTACAGAAAATAATTCAATCACAAGTAAGTATTCTCGACATTTTGAACAAAGAACAATAATCACCATTTAATATTTACGATTACATTTTCCTTGTAACACGATATAATGTTTAGACTGTATGGTATTTTTATGGATTTTGTTATCTCAAGGCTCGTGTTCTCGAATGAACGAAGCTTACGAAGCTCTCACAATTTAGAATTTTAAGTCAAAAGGGATAGATTTCATAATAAGGAACCCATTTAAATCTATCCACGTTCTAAATTCGAGATTCGCGTGACTAGCGTCTTTTTAAAATGGGTGCAAAACTAACTGTAGGTAATCCATATTAATATAAAAAATGATCGAAAAATGGTTGGAAAGATGGGGAAATTTAGATGGATTAAAAAAAGCTTGTAAAATGCGAAAGTAATATTTTCACGCACTAACGGCGGAAGATATTTCGATGAAATTTGGCGCAAACACATAGCCGGGTTAGGACATACTGTATGCTACTTTTTATCCTAGTAGTACGTTCCTGTGGGATGACTTCTGAACTCCACAAAGGTGAAGCCGCAGGCAAAATTTAGTTTTAAATATCTTTTAATCGAATAGGTACTTACTTAGCTCAGGGGCTTGTGGCTATGTAATAACAGCCGCACAGGTCGATCGATCAGGTTAAGCTATGCTTGCCGCGGTTGGTCTGTGGATGGGTGACCATCTTTACATTCCGAGACCCCTCCATGCCTCAGGAAGCACTTTATCATTTGTGGTTCTTTAACTGTTGTTAAGGGTAGTCAGGAGCCCGAAAGTCTGACAACCAGTCTTACCAAAGGGTTTCGTATTACCCAATAACTAGGTGACCTCCACGGTCAGACAGGTAGTAGCTCCATGTAAAATACAGTTACTCAGCTGCATCCGGTTAGACTGGAAGCTAACCCCAACAAAGTTGGGAAAAAGGCACTTTGAGGTGCTTAGCTGTTTACTCCAAAATGATGTTGAGTTCTGACATGATTGATAAATTTTTTTGTCAGGTCATTTTGTTTTCGCATTCAAGAACAAGCAATAACATATCTGTAGAAATTCTGACAATCTCAATTACATAATTGTTATTTTCTTTTTCCAGTACCAAAATGGACAACGACGAATATACATCATGTCCGTACAACGCGTCACATCGCGTCCCTCGTTCCCGGTTGCAACATCACCTAATCAAATGCCAGAAGGTCAACCCAGAGCTCTGGATATGCCCGTTCAATGCCACACATCGTTACCCGGATTATTTAAAACACCAACATTACAATACGTGTCCCAATAAACCGCTAGATGCACCCATACATTTGGCTAAGGCGGCGCAAACTGACACTATTGGAGCGATCACCGCACCCAAACCGTTGCTGCAAAAGGACTATTTGCCAGAAAATGATCCTGAGAATGAATATTGGGACTAGTTTAAGTATTTAATGATCTGATTACTGTTTTAATGCTATGTACAATACGGGTACGGCTGATGAATCATGACGGGTCCAAACTGCTCAGAAGGCAAGAATTTTTTAGGAAACATTTTTTAATAACATCAATAAAAACTCTTTGAAAAGAAATGGTGACATGAAGTGAGTGTGTGTGCGTATATAGTGCCCTCAAAAAGTTAGTAGACATTTTTCCACTTCAGGGCTGTAATTCTCTGACACATTGGACGAAACCACACAAAATCAACGCTAGATTGGCGGTATTAGCTAAGGAATTGACATGGTTTCAAAGTAAGGAATCCTTAACACTGACTCCAAAGGAGTCACATTTGTACCAAACTCATATGTCCATGACTCTAGTTGGAGTCATAATCCAAAAGTAAATTTGACTGGACATATGAATAAGAGGGAAAAGGTTCTCATGGACATATGGTTAGATAACAAGGCTACCGAAAATTTAAAAGAGCTGCTGTGGACGAATACATTTTATAACTTTGTACTGGGACAGGGAACGTGTTAAGTGGTCATAGTGAATTAGAGCCCAGCGGTGAAGCCACATTATGATTTCAAATAAAAATATAATCAGGTACTCAGTACTCGGGTAAGTCTGACAACCAATCTTACGAAGGGGTATTGTCCCAATCCCAATAACTGGGTTGTGGATAGCCAGTTGCTCCATGTAAAATACTGGTATTCAGCTGCATCCGGTTAGACTGGAAGCCGCCCCCAACATAGTTGGGAGAAGGCAAGGCAGATGATGTTAATGAATTAGGTACTCCTGAGGAATTATTTGATTATTTTTTTATGATAAGTTAAAATAGTTTAATTAGTCAATGCAAGAAACGTGATAGCAGTTCAACACTTTGGATCACTAGAATTTTAAAAAGTAATGTGGTATGTCACAGCTGAAGTGGAAAAATGTCAACTAAATTTTCGAGGCCACTGTACTATCGCCAAAATCTATATCTGACCACCGTAAGGACTATTCCTGCTTGCAGCGCATATTATTAGTCGACCTAAAAAGGATCCTCTTTTGTTTTACTTACGGACGCAGCTGTGGTTATCATGTGCACGGAATTTTGTTTTAAAAATTTTCAGATATAGTTTTTGGCGATAGTATATGCGCGGTAGTTCGGAGAGCCTAATTTCATACCTGACATGATTCAGCCGTATTGTACTGCGGTAATGTTTATTTCTATTCAGTATAAGATGTTTTTTTTATTGGTGTTCGAAGAAGCGTGTGATTGGTCAGTGAAACTGAGTATAGAAATGTTGGTAAATACTTGTAGTATAAGTTAGTCATCAGGGTCAAATTAAATTAGCTAGCGAAACTCCGCAGATGTATCTAAACATGATGAAACAAAAAATAATATTTGACGATTTTTTTTGTGAGGTCACTTGACATAATCGTTTTAAAAATAAAAAATAACAAATTTTTTTGTGTAAAATTCACAGATGTGTGATGGGTGTCGATATCTCAACACGATAAAACAAAAGAAAACATATTTTCTCAACTTCTACAACTACCTTTTTTGTTTTTATTTTATTGTGTTTCGACGTCTGCAGAGTTTCGCTAACTAATTTAATTTGACACAGTATTTTTTGGCAATAGTAGATACTATTGAATGTGCCATTTACCATGTAGAGTGGCTGAGGTAAACCTCAGAAGGAAAGCCTGCAGGAATTGTATTCTATGGCTCTCCCCACTGATGAATTCAGTTCCTGCTACCCGATAGAGTTATCTTGAGACCCGAGCGGCCCCTCCTGACCCCCGGGACCCCCTGAGGCGTCGATTGCGAGAGCGGTAACAGACCTGTTACCGCTCTCGCCATCGGCGCCTCAGGGGGTCGCCATAGCCTTCAACAAAGATACGGGTCCAACCGAGAGTAATTTTTACTTCGGTATGAAACCTAATTCCGATTAATTAGCTTTTTCGGACGGGCCAAAACACATCGGGAGTAAGGACAGCTGTAAAGTCGCGTTGTCATTCTGTTTAAGTCCGAGCTCCGAACTAATCTTTTATCCGTAGGTTATACGGAGTAGTAAAGGCCCGTAGTTTTGGCTGAAACTACGGATTTCGTGCTAAGGGAGTTCCCAAGTACTACGCGCATATGTCATCCGAGCGAAGTGTCAAGTCAACTAACATTCAGACTGAAATTTAGCTAGAAAATGTGACCTTCATAAACGCAATAAACCAGCATTTGGGAAGCTGGTATCTATAATTACAACATCCATCTTTTTATGTGTTCGTAACCACCCAAAAATAAAACTTAGGTATGCAGTTTTTTGAGTTTAAAGTTTTTTATTTTAATTTTAAGTAAAAATGATTTTATGTAAAATGTTTTTTAATTTTTGTAACTAAAGTCTTAAGAATATTGACAAATTATTTTCGCTGTGACATTAATATAATCATTCCTATGTGTGCAGCGAGTGGACTGTAGGAGTTGTGTGCTGCTGTTTTGCCGAGGTTTCACTGGTTCAGGACGGTGGCAATTCTTACCCTGTTGATGCAGTGGTTCGTCGGGGAAACCAAGAGAGGGTTCTTCTTACTGGGATGTGAATTAAAACTGCTTTGACATGTTAAAGATGAGACGGAGACTTAATTTGCCCAATATTTCGGTTGCCTGACGGGCATAGTGACGACTATGTTCGACTGATTTCTACTGATTTCTAATGTACGTTTGCCCCGCACGGCCCCCCAGAAATTGCGTTTTATGTGTGCACTAATGCAATGTACTCGCCTCTAGGAGTATATGTACCTGTTTCTTTTTCAATGTACCTCTGTACTTTTGAAGATATTTGCAAAAAAAGAGGGCCGTGCCAGCCAAACGTTTTCAGCACGGCCCCCGTGTAACTTGAAAAATATGTAGCGTATTGAAAAGTTTCTTAAACTCAAGCAATGTACTCTATTAGCACGTTATATGTACCGCAACAGATATTGTGAATTCGTAATAACAAATAATATATAGACGCGGATAGGGGGCCGTGCTGGAAAAAAAATATAAGAAAATATCTAAAAAAGACAAAACAATCTTAGCCAAAAACTATTAAAAAATAATTGATGTTTAGCAAGTAACATATGTAACGCATTGGTTTCTCATACAACTTGCTAAATTTGAAAAAATAAACCAATTTTAGTTCATTCAGCACGGCCCTCTATAGTTGCTTATATCTTTTTAAATATGACATGTTTGTGTAGAAAATTCGTTTTTCTGAATTATGTATAGGAGTACATTCGTTCCAAATAAATTGCGATTCTGCTGTATTAGTACTTTAAAAAATAAATCGGATCTAAAATATCATACATTACAACTTATGGGGTGACCATGATTCCACGTGAAAATGGATAAAAAAAAAACTGCATAAATTCAGGAAATCTTTAATAAAATAAACAAATCAACAATAACGTACATACCTAATCTATATTCACGATATATGTATAGTAGGTCGCTAATCGAACAAATCAACAAATTTCGCTAAGCATAGCTAAAAGGCTTAAAAAATCTACTGTACTGTTGTTAATTCCTTTGTAATTGAAATGGAACAGACGCAATGGTTTTGTGTAATATCCCGGTCACTATTAATTTAAAAAACCAAACTTATGAAGTCGTTGGTGCCATTGAAATATGTAGGGAATTCAATGGGGACTCTGGGCCATTATAAGTGCCATACGCTTAGCTATAATCAGTGGCTTTGCTACGATGATTTAGCCTTGAAAATTAACAACAGTACAGTAGATTTGATATTCGAACACACCCTTACTTACGTTTTAGAGAGTGATCTTTGATGTTTTAAATACATCTAAAAATAATAACCTTTACAAATACCCCGCTTTCACGTCGGAGTTCCATGACTATGAGCCTATGAGTGGCGGCTCTGGTAATTACAGTGAAGCGATTGCCATCTCACCTTCAGGATCAAGTCGGAACCAGACTTTAACTTTGGATCATGGTGTTTTAAATACATCTATTTTGTAATAGTAGAGACTTGTATCAATAATGCGTAGGCGACTTAGAGTCGCCTTTTATGTTCTAGTGCATAAAGTATTTTTTTTTTAGACTAAGATAATCAGGCCCAACAGTCACACACGCGCAATAAAAGCGTTAGCCCGAGACGTTTATATGCACCCGAGCCGCAGGCGACGGTGGATAGTTAAGTCGAGGGATAAAATGGCTCGTTTATGCCCGAGTTAAACACTCTGCTTTTCACTTCGATTGCGAGAAAATGAAACAGGCATAAAGTATACATAACAGTATTTGCACTGTTCAAAATTTTTGTAAAATTGAAGAAGAGAATAGCTAATTCCCGCCACGAAACTTTTTAAAAGATTTTTTTTTTATTTTCGACATGATTGTGTCATTCGACTTGGGTACCTACTTCATTCGGCCAAGTCAAAAAATGTTTCTTTATATATAAACTGTATTGTTGTTAATTTCCAAGGCTAAATCATCGTAGCAAAGCCACTGATTATAGCTAAGCGTATGGCACTTATAATGGCCCAGAGTCCCCATTGAATTCCCTACATATTCAATGGCACCAACGACTTCATAAATTTGGTTTTATAAATTAATAGTAACCGGGATATTACACAAAACCATTGCGTCTGCTTCATTTCAATTACCAAGGAATTAACAACAGTACAGTAGATTTTTTAAGCCTTTTAGCTATGCTTAGCGAAATTTGTTGATTTGTTCGATTAGCGACCTACTACACATATATCGTGAATATAGATTAGGTACGTTATTGTTGATTTGTGAATTTTATTGAAAGATTTACTGAATCTATGCAGTATTTTTTTTATCCATTTTCACGTGGAATCATGGTCACCCCATAAGTTGTAATGTATGATATTTTAGATCCGATTTATTTTTTAAAGTACTAATACAGCAGAATCGCAATTTATTTGGAACGAATGTACTCCTATACATAATTCAGAAAAACGAATTTTGTACACAAACATGTCATATTTAAAAAGATATAGGCAACTATAGAGGGCCGTGCTGAATGAACTAAAATTGGTTTATTTTTCAAATTTAGCAAGTTGTATGAGAAACCAATGCGTTACATATGTTACTTGCCAAACATCAATTATTTTTTAATAGTTTTTGGCTAAGATTGTTTTGTCTTTTTTAGATATTTTCTTATATTTTTTTTTCCAGCACGGCCCCCTATCCGCGTCTATATATTATTTGTTATTACGAATTCACAATATCTGTTGCGGTACATATAACGTGCTAATAGAGTACATTGCTTGAGTTTAAGAAACTTTTCAATACGCTATATATTTTTCAAGTTACACGGGGGCCGTGCTGAAAACGTTTGGCTGGCACGGCCCCCTTTTTTTGCAAATATCTTCAAAAGTACAGAGGTACATTGAAAAAGAAACAGGTACATATACTCCTAGAGGCGAGTACATTGCATTAGTGCACACATAAAACGCAATTTCTGGGGGGCCGTGCGGGGCAAACGTACATGATTTCTACTGATTTCTACTGATTGAAGTGTGGGACGGCGTGTCTCCTTATATACACGCTGAATTTAGACTGGCCAGCGGTCCTTTTGCTTTGCACGATCATTTCGTCGGCAAACTCGCGTCTAAGGTCGTTCTGTGCTGTGATTGGGTATGTCGGCAATTTCTTTTGTAAAGCTCTCGGCTTGTGCGCTCTTGATCCATTGTTCCTCGGCGCGTAGGCTATAGATAGCGGGTATAGGTATATGTAGTTTATTATTTTACCGGCAGTAGTTTTTTGCGTAACAGTTTTATTGGGGTTTTTTTTTTTTTTTTTTTTTTTTTTTTTTTTTCATGATTTATAGGTCAGCTTACTTGAACTTGGCAGAAAGTGTATTCCAGAATTTGGTCTGTTTTAGTACATCGCGTAATATGGTTGTCTGGTCTGTGGAGGACGACTCTGAGATTGCATCCAAGACAATCTGCTCTGTTAGACCAAACTTTCCATATTTTAGAATGCATTCCTTTCGCTTGTCATATTTACCTTCCAATCTTATGCCTGTTTCCAGATCCTTCACCCAATCAGGGGGGGAGCACTTTACTTTCTTCGGTGCTGTTGCAGATGGAGTTGTAGACCCCTCAGGTAGTGCCAACTTGACTCTAGGAGGACGCAATTCCTTGATGGGTGTGGGTAAGATCGGAGATGGAATCTCAACGTTGGGATCGATCCCGGAATCAATCGGCTCTATGGATTTGTCCTCTGATGGAGTCCCCACAAAAGTAATCTTCGGTTTGCAGGCACAGGTACCAATCATTGCCTTATCAAATTCTGCCTGGATCCTTCTCACTGTCTCATTCGAGAGGAACCCCAATGTCACAAATATCTCATCTGATGGATCCCGACTTGTATCTCCTGACTCGCTGGAAGGGCCACTCTTGTAAATCTCCACTGCAGCTGCGAGTCACCACCATCCTGCTGGATCTTGAGGATTCGGCTTTCGAAGGACCAGAATGTGCAGCGAGTGGACTGTAGGAGTTGTGTGCTGCTGTTTTGCCGAGGTTTCACTGGTTCAGGACGGTGGCAATTCTTACCCTGTTGATGCAGTGGTTCGTCGGGGAAACCAAGAGAGGGTTCTTCTTACTGGGATGTGAATTAAAACTGCTTTGACATGTTAAAGATGAGACGGAGACTTAATTTGCCCAATATTTCGGTTGCCTGACGGGCATAGTGACGACTATGTTCGACTGATTTCTACTGATTTCTGCGAGGGCCTGGGCGCGCCGCCACGTCTTTTTTTTTTTTTTTCATGATTTATAGGTCAGCTTACTTGAACTTGAACTTGGCAGAAAGTGTATTCCAGAATTTGGTCTGTTTTAGTACATCGCGTAATATGGTTGTCTGGTCTGTGGAGGACGACTCTGAGATTGCATCCAAGACAATCTGCTCTGTTAGACCAAACTTTCCATATTTTAGAATGCATTCCTTTCGCTTGTCATATTTACCTTCCAATCTTATGCCTGTTTCCAGATCCTTCACCCAATCAGGGGGGGAGCACTTTACTTTCTTCGGTGCTGTTGCAGATGGAGTTGTAGACCCCTCAGGTAGTGCCAACTTGACTCTAGGAGGACGCAATTCCTTGATGGGTGTGGGTAAGATCGGAGATGGAATCTCAACGTTGGGATCGATCCCGGAATCAATCGGCTCTATGGATTTGTCCTCTGATGGAGTCCCCACAAAAGTAATCTTCGGTTTGCAGGCACAGGTACCAATCATTGCCTTATCAAATTCTGCCTGGATCCTTCTCACTGTCTCATTCGAGAGGAACCCCAATGTCACAAATATCTCATCGGATGGATCCCGACTTGTATCTCCTGACTCGCTGGAAGGGCCACTCTTGTAAATCTCCACTGCAGCTGCGAGTCACCACCATCCTGCTGGATCTTGAGGATTCGGCTTTCGAAGGACCAGAATGTGCAGCGAGTGGACTGTAGGAGTTGTGTGCTGCTGTTTTGCCGAGGTTTCACTGGTTCAGGACGGTGGCAATTCTTACCCTGTTGATGCAGTGGTTCGTCGGGGAAACCAAGAGAGGGTTCTTCTTACTGGGATGTGAATTAAAACTGCTTTGACATGTTAAAGATGAGACGGAGACTTAATTTGCCCAATATTTCGGTTGCCTGACGGGCATAGTGACGACTATGTTCGACTGATTTCTACTGATTGAAGTGTGGGACGGCGTGTCTCCTTATATACACGCTGAATTTAGACTGGCCAGCGGTCCTTTTGCTTTGCACGATCATTTCGTCGGCAAACTCGCGTCTAAGGTCGTTCTGTGCTGTGATTGGGTAAGTTGAGTCTCAGTTCTCCATTTTATTAAATTCTGTACATTTACCATACATTTGGCTTTATTACTACTTAATCTAATATACTATAATCATTGCACAATCTTTTACATAGGTTATAGGTACGTATAACGCTCCGAGTCCGCGGCCTGGTCGGTTTTCCTTAAACGACAAACTTATATATATTACCTACGCGCACGGACTCGGAGCTACCATGAAAAATACACGTTTCTAGTATGGAGACACCTATAATTTTTAATTTCATTATTTGTTATTACATTATTAATAGAAATACACACTGTAAAAATTTCAAATGTTACTGTTCATGAGATACAGCCCGCTGACAGACAGACGGACGGTCGGACAGCGAAGGCTTAGTAATACGGTCTCGTTGCACCTTTTGGGTACGGAACCCTAATAACGGCTATGTGATGGGCCTTTTTATACCCTGTATGAGCTTTTCGTACATACATCGAGCGGCCAGATTGAAATTGAATGTCTAGCTTGGTGTGTCTTTTGGCATACGTACTGTATACACACGACAACCATGAATTTAGTACATGATTCGATGTCCCTGCCACCCTGTATTTACTTGCCTAAACATTGTCATTTAACACTTAAGTTAGTCCTATTTCACCAGTTCTGGGTAGAGACATACTATCCGTCAGATAATTTAACCAGAATAGCTATTCGCAACCACTGGTACTCATCCGTACCGTATCGACGCCAATCAATGGGAGTCCTTTACACGCTGCTCGCAAGTCTGTTAGAATATTCGGTTCGGCCATGTGTCGGTCCGATCCGAACATTCGCAATTTGCACTTCGGAGTAGACCGCCAGGTTACCGAAATGTGTAATTTTCGATACGATAGCCTGGTTGTGAAAAGCTATGCTGGAGTTATCTGGAGATGGTCAAATTGGCCCTGTATACTTTTGTACTTATTTTATAGAAAATATTAAAACTGATCTGTAATGCTGTGTTTTATTTATTACATTATAGACCATTGGTCCTCAACGTGGGCGATAACGCCCCCTCGTGGGCGTTTGAGACTTTCAGGGGGGCAGTAGAAAATTATATATCCTATCTTACAAAATATAACATGCTTAAATATAATCGTGACAATAGCTACATATTTCAGATTCACGACAAATGTAGGTACCTAAGTAAAAAAAATTGGGGGCTCTAGAAAAAAAAAATCGCGAATGGATGGTCAGTCACTCAACCGCGACAAAGCTTTTTTTTAGGTTGGGCTGGAAAATTCTCATGGATGTCCTCGGCTCTAAGCTGGCCGGAGGGGTCTGTCAGACTCCGTACTGTCTAAAAACCATCCCGGTGTTCCCTTAGGCTTGGACCGTGGATCATGGGAACGTGTGCACCTTCCACGATCCCCGGCTGGTGCTCGCCTTTGCAGGCCACCTCAAGTCACCTCCGGTCCGCGGGGGAGTGAGGTGTAAGACTCCCCCCCGCAACTTGCAATAGGGGTGACACCTCGTGTCCTGCTAGATGGGAACCTTGACAGATCGACCCGTGCGGCCGTCCATTCATCATCATCATCTGCCTAGCCTTTTCCGCACTATGTTGGGGTCGGCTTCTAGTCTAACCGGATGCAGCTGAATACCAGTATTTTACATGGAGCGACTGCCGATCTGACTTCCACAACCCAATGACTGGGTAATACGATACGATACCCCTTGGCCAGACTGGCTGCGGTGCGGCCGTCCATTATTACATTTAATTTAAAATGTATTATTGGACTTTGATTATGGGTAGTAATTGTGTTATATTATCTTATCTAACTTCCTGAATCAGCCGAGCGTTAAGTCCGCACCCTTCGCCAAGATAACACATAGGCACCTAGGTTTTACTGTTGTATTTTTTATTATAGAATCACTGTCAAGCGACCCCATTGGTCTCGCGTTTGCAAGCGCGACTGCCGAGCGTTGGGTCCTGGGTTCGATTCTTTTTTCTTCTGGGTTCGATTCGTTCTGGGTCCCGGACAAAGTGTTATTGGGTTTTCAATTATGAATTTCTTAGTAACAGTCTGGAGTTTGGAAGTTAGCGGTTTAATACCCCCGGGCCTCGGAAAGCACGTGAGCTTTTCTAGCATTTAATGAATTCTCTCAATTTATTATAACGGACAAACTTGCATATGTGTTTGTTATTCCACCGTGTGGCACTCGTGGGTTGCAGCTGAAAATCAGCGTCAGGTGGTACACCTTGTGTTGTCATCTGACATTATGCTGAGCTGAGGCCCTTTTGGCATTATAATCTTTGTTTTCGGTTTTTATAGTTTGAAGGTGTATTTATTTTGCTGTAATGCCAATAAACGCATTTTTCTTTCTTTCTTTGGAGGTGTGCCAAGTAACAAAGGATTTTTCGAATAGGTACTTCATTTGTTACGGAGGACATCGCTCGTAGATTAAGATTTAGGTAACACGTGTAGTCACTTGCAGACTAGGATTTAAAGTATCACGTGTAGTCGCTTGCAGACTAGGATTCAAATACCGCGAATATTGAGATTTAAATGCCACGTGTAACTGAGATAGTGAGATTTAAATGCCACGTGTAACTGAGATAGTGAGATTTAAATGCCACGTGTAACTAAGATATTGAAATGTAAATGCCACGTGTAATTAAGATAGGGTTGTTAAGGTTTAAAATTAGGTATGAATAAAGATAAGTTTATAGTAGGGACTAGCGTAAGATGTAATTCAGATTAGGTTGTTTTTATTAGACGTAAGTAAATAAGTTTAGATGTAAGTTAACATTGTAAGGTGACACGGAGTGGCGTCCAAAACTAAACTCTGATTGGTTGGCGCCGAGGCGGGAAAATAGACATGCGCCCTGATTGGCCGGCCGGACGGACCCTGCTCCGCGGAGCCACTCGCTACGTGCCCTTGAGTATAAAAGACGGGTGGCCAGGCGGTTGAATCCCACCCCGATGACCCCATAACCCTCCTCCAAGAGAGCGATAGGGCCACCAGTACAGTATACAAACACAAGAGACCGTCATTCCGACCTCGCCGCCGAGGTCCATCGCGACCGCGCCCCCGAGTAAATTCTCCTTCCGACCCTTGCCCGCGGAAGTGCCAGCCCGCGCCGTAGCTGAGCCTGTAGCTTTAAATTCATCGACTGTGACCCCTGAATTTGTTTCGGCCTTTCTTCTCAGAGATAGTCCTAGGAAACGCCGCGCTCATTCAATAACAATTCGATCCAGCCTGTCCCTTTGCTGCCCTCTCCCAGCGACGCCCTAAGCCGAGGTCCGTACCCCACAGGGGGTGCCCTTAGCGTGCAGTCGCATAATTTGAATTAGTTTTAAGGCCTGACTGGAGGCTTTAAGTTTTTCATAGGAGGGCGCACACAGGTCCACTAGCGCCACTATTTAAAAAAAATATTATTTCGTGACTGAGAACGAATTATGAAAATCTGCTCAATCCTCGGCGACCTCGGTAAGTGTGTCTAGAATTTTCTAATACCTTTTATTAAGTTTCTTATTGAGACACGAAGCAACTAAATCCTACTAATATTATAAATGCGAAAGTTTGTATGTATGGATGTATGGATGTTTGTTACTCTTTCACGCAAAAACTACTGAACAGATTTTGACGAAATTTAGCACACAGATAGTTTATAACCAGGATTAACATATAGGATACTTTTTATCCCGACATTCCCACGGGATCGAAACTTATGCGGGTGAAACCGCGGGGCGCAGCTAGTACGACATATAGGAATGTGGCCGCTTTTCTTTAGATCGAATTTTGTTGCTTGACTCGCAACTGTCACTCAACCGCCTGCAGCAAGCCGCCATGAAAATAAAAGAAGTCAGGAAATCCAAGACCGAAGTTTTAAAAGGAGTTTGTATGCGACCGAAGTCACAGCAAGCACAACTAAAACATTCACACATGCCAGTTATCAATGACTACACACATTTATCATTATTTTATCATTTCAAAATTACCGATAGCAAAAGATAGTAAGTAAATAACTTCGAAAATATTTAGTGTTCTCGTGCTGAGCAATACATAGATATCTACATTTAGGTTTATTTTTTTTTAACAAATATTTACATTTATTCGTGTTAAGTTACATTTAATTTAGTTAAAGTTACATTTAGTTCATTGTGTAGTGTTTTTTTTTAGTATAGTTCGTTGGTAAAGAGTTTTCATTTGTAGGTAGTGCCAAAAATTACGTAAATATTTTTATCAATAGTGGAACGTTACTTATAGGATTATTGTTTGGCGAAGTGCATTAAGATTTAAAGTGTGTGATTAGGATTTTTTCGGAAAGCATGGTTTTGTTATATTGTAAGTATCTATCTATATATTTGGTTGTAAATCCTACTAATATTATGAACGCGAAAGTTTGTGAGGATGGATGGGTGTTTGTTACTCTTTCACGCAAAAACTACTGAACGGATTTGAATGAAATTTGGCACACTGATAGTTTATAATCAGGATTAACACATATGATACTTTTTATTCCGATATTCCCACGGGATCGAAGCATATGCTGGTGAAATCGCAGGGCTATCTAGTTGATTTAGAGGTCGCAAGCGCACCTGCTGAGCGGGAGCCTCAGGTTCAACCCCGCTCCAGCTGAACTACCTACACTCTCCTCTCTCCAACTCCGTCAACAAAGATACGAAGCCGTACGAAAGTAGTTCGAAACTTCGAAGTGAATCCTACACCCAATTAATTAACTTTTTTAGACGAGCAAAACAACTTTGGTAGTAGGGACAAGTGCCATATCGTGTCTTCATTCATTCTTAGATCGGTCCCTAAACTTATCTTATGTCCGTAAATGATACAGATATTAAAACGCCCGTAACTTCGCACGAAACAACGGCACTGGTGGACTAAGGGTGGCAGGGGCCGCCAGCCCCAAATCTTTAGAAGTACTTTTTAACCAATCATAAACAAGGTAAAAATATGTTCAGTAAGCAGTCGTTCGAGTTGGAGATCCCGTTCGTACCTAAGCAAAACCTAATTGTCGGGTCATAAAAATTTTCGAGCTCGCTTCGGCCCCACTCTCATATTTCCGTAACGACTGTCAACGATCTACAAATGATCAATGCGTGTGTATGTGTGTATTCAATGCATGGTATGATAACATTTAATAATAGGAGTAAACCTGCCCCACGTAATAAACTGATGGCGTTCATAGTGGGTAATCAGCCGCGGCTTTTCAGAAAACCTTGCAACTTGCTTATCATAATCAGCTGCAATTTTTATCAATCCGAAATATATGTTGCTATCGGATATTGGAGAGCACTGGTAACAGTCGCAACTTACGAGAGGTCGTGGGTTCGAACCCAGCCAGGCAGTGGTTTTCACAATAGGTAGGCAGGAATTTAATTTCGTCGTATTAACTTGAACGAGTAAAGACCAATGACAATGTGCGGTAGGCCGTCTGGCGACTGCCTACTGCCGCGCGTGTTTGTATGAAGACTTTGTTTTTTGTTAGGTATGATAATTTAGTGAGTTTCCTAATTGTGGGGCATACACACTAAAATGTAATTGACAGGATTATGGTGATTTTTCGAGGTAGTCACTGCTTATCGGGATTCGGTCATGGTCCACCTGCTTAGTCCACCTAGGTGGACCACGGGCACTTTTTCATGCCGGTGCGTGGTCTAATATGCCTGTATGCAATGCACGCCACCGCAGCCAGGCACACTTTACTTTGTGCAACAATTAAACCGTTGGCGGAAAATAGTGCGAGCAAACCGGAAATGCCAATTTTTTTTATTCTAGGCCTAAATTTCGGAGACATGGAACATCTAACAACTCGCAATGTGGTAGTGTTTTTTACGGCCCACTCCCTCTCACAGAGAGGAGGCCTGTGCCCCAGTAGTAGGGAATATTATAGGCTGTTTAGTAAAACCTTTAACGGGTGTAAAAAGACACGTAATGAAACCGAGAGTCACTTCTACTGGGGGCCTAAAAAGGCCACTTTAAGCAATACCTCTAAAACCTATTCATTTCCTGAATTCCCAGCAGATTATTAGCAATTCCTCTAATTTTCGTTAAATGGTTACACATAATAGTTTAATCACTTACTATTCATTTCATATCAATCATAAGTATGTATATTTGGTGTAAACATTGGACCATTTTACGAATTTCCATACAAAACTGTCAAACAGGTAAATTGCGTGATATGAATTGCACACAGATCATATTATGAAATTGTCAGTTTGGGACTATTTTACGATTTTTAATATGATTCATATTGTTATCCTATTATGATTCTGCCAAAGTGGACTTTTTAGGCCCCCTTTACTCCCTGACATTCATTGTAATCATTTTTTATACTGTACCATACCCGGGAACCTTCCTACGGAGATATTGAAGGTCAAGATTCCAACTTTTAGTGAAGTTTTTTTACGAAAACAAGTTTTTATTGTTATATTATAACAGAACTTTAAATACCCCCACGACCCCTGTACCGTTGCATGCATCCATAAAAACAATGTTTTGCATGTGGTACTACCGCAAACACCAAATCACACCAAAAATGAAAGTCGTTTCTCGTAATTATATTTATGCCATGTTACTTAGTTTAATGTACAGAATGCGTACTTGACGGCTAAGTATGTGATGTGTCTTTTCACACCCTGTACAGTCACAAAGCACCAATATGTCAACACTTGGTAACTTTCAATTGCGATTTTTTCGTGATATAACGAATGCAATGTTGAAATAAGACACATTACATAAACCTATGGGTTCGAAAATGCTATGTTCGTAACAACGTAAAATTTTATTAAAAAATAAAGGAGTAAATCGCTTTTGAATAAAGACGAGTGTATACATACTTTTGCTCGTGACTGTACATACATACATACTTAAACTACATCCTTACTTAAATTATAAATGCGAAAAATAAGTTTGCTTGTTTGTTACGCTTTCACGCTAAAACGGCTGAACGGATTTGGATGAAATTTGGCACATGATTAGACCATGACCTCGAGAAGGACATAGGCTACTTTTCATCCTGGATCGTAGAAGAAGTCGCAGGCAACAGCTAGTAATATACATATATTATGTGCTGTTAGTTTAAGAGGATGCGAGTGAAACTACGGGCAACGGCCAGTTGGAATAACTTTGTATTATTTGAGGAAGGTAATGACGCCGTCAGGTAAAGCTACCTGAAACTATCAAATTTTCCCAATCAACCTTGAACCTTAATAATTTATCGATAAAGTTGAAAATCAATTAACGAAATTTGACAGATTGTGTAGCTTGATGTGCTGGCGTCTTTAACTAACTCATTTAGTCCTACATGTTGTCAAGTATTAGACTACATATATCTACATACCTTTAACATGACATTCTCAATTTCTAGATTAAAATTAATAGCTGATAAATTAATAAACATGATATCATTATAAATTATTATCTTTGAGATAAACAACTGATATCGTTAATAATGGAAGTGGAACATAGTAGACTCTTAAAGTTTTTCAAGGAAACCTGTCGAGACAAGTAAGTTTATAATTTTTATTTTCATTAAAATTATAAAGTGCTTTTTCACTATGCTATGCTACTTACGAGATCCATACTTCACCGGAAGAAAACAAGTAACGGTTCCCAAGAAGAGTTTTTCCGTTATATATAAAACGGACAACTTGAAATTATTTAACATTAAAGTGTCAAAAAACGCTTTGTATCAGAAGGCCAATTCTCGTAATTTAAAACGTTCAAAATCTAGTCGCAGTCTCATGTCGGCGAAAACAAATGTCAAAAAGTTGTCAAAATGTAGGCAAATTAGAGGTATTTTTGACAGATTGAGACGTAATTTTAAGAACGATCTCAGTCTCAATCTGTCAAAAATACGTCTAATTACCCTACATTTTGACAAATTTTTGACATTTGTTTGTCGCCGAAATGAGACTGCGACTAGATTTTGAACATTTTAAATTACGAGAATTGGCCTTCTAAAGTCTGAATGTGTGCCCCTGTTGGCCTATGTCCAGCAATCGACTGTGCTATATGGTGATGATGACAAATTGAAGTCCCAAGCTAAGATAATATAAACATAAGTACATATTAAAACAATTTTAAATAAACTGTCCCTTGTAATGTAACCAATAAATGCCATTCCAGACTCAAAATGGCGGAAGCACCAGTGATACCAGTAATAAAAATCCAAAAAGAATACCAAAATCCACCAAACGTAGAAGCAGAGGTACCAGGAACGCATGAGATCAGAGATTTCGACTACAAAAAGAACAGTTCCGAAATACCAGGTGCCGAGGACGATAAAAATACCAGTTCCGAAATCAAAATGACAGGTGCGGATTTCACGCTGTCACCCGTCATAACTGTTACTAAAAATGAATCTTCGCTTACTAAAGGGGACATGAAGTTACAGAAAGTAACTGTTACCGAGGATATCGCGGTGAGTTACAGGCATTTGTTTAAAAAAGACGTCAAACCTGGTAAAACTGTCGTTACCAGCGTACAGAAACTTGAATATAAGTATTGAATGTGTTCTTGAGTTTTATTTTACCTTTATTTTCATAATATACCGAGTATGTATAGTAATACTACTTATTATATACACCGTGTTCTTCATGTTATCCATAAACTTTGGCAAACGGTTCTATAGCTTTTACAAAACAAATCTAACAAGGGAAGTAGTACCTACTTAGAAAGGTTTCGTTAGAATATGTTTTATGGTATAGTTGACTTCCACGCGGTCAGAATATAAGACAGACTGAATGTGGAAGGCGGAAAATAGGACATCATGATTCGTGTGGTACAAATTAAATGAAATTATTAATTCTGTAAATATGTAGGATATCGGAATCGCTTTTACACGTAATTTTATTAAAAAAATAAATAATGATCGAGAGAGGTCAGCGTTTCCTATTTGAATACTCTGAGAAGAAATGCCGAAACAAAGTCACAATCTCTTTTAGAGTCCAGACATACATAATCTTGGTCATTTTTAGACCATGTAGATTGATGTCTGAATTGGTCTTTTGAAGAAAGTATCACACAGATTTCCAGTCAGTGCAAGCATTTGTTGGTAATCATTTAGCTCAACTCAGAACTTGGGAGAGGTTTAGGTATGTCCAGCTGTGGTTGTGTTATCGATTTAAAAATACATTGCATGCATCAACTATGTGACCATCTTAGTCATCTAAATTGTACAGGCTCACTATCTGTAAAGATCTTTTGACGATAACACCGCATAATTAATCGTAGAATATCGTGTAGGGAAAAGTGAGTGTGAGTGCTCTTTCGATATACAAAGAAATAAAGAAAACGGAATTCTTTTAGTCGCAAAGGACGGTAAATAACACAAACATATGAAATTAACACTTCTATACTAAAATTATAAAGAGGTATTTGTTTGTTTGTATGTATGTAGGGGGTAATCTCCGGAACGACCTGTCAGATTAAAAAAAATCTTATTGGATTTGATAGCACAATTCTTGAGGAAGGTTATAATAGGCTATCTAACATCACGCTGCGACCCTTAGGAGCCGAGCAAAATGAAAAAAGTCAGAACAAAGGAGAACACTAAGCGAGAACGACGTATTAGCACGGGCGAGCGATGAGATGCGACGCGATGAGTCGGGGGCCGAAGCTAATAATATTATAAAGAAAAAAGATTAAAAAAAAAAAACGTAACAAATAATAGTTACGCTTTCACGCTACAACGGCTGAACGGATGACGGAAATTTAGCACAGGGGTAGACTATGGGTAGCGGGATCGTCCGAAAGGGTTACCGCTGCCCTGGAACAGAAAGGGCAAAGGAAGGAACACGGGTGGGTTTTAGTCAGTATGAGTCTGACACTCCCTTCCGCTCCACCCAGAGCGGGAGGGGTCATTTGATGATTTCCCATCCAAAAAAAAAGGGGGTTGACTATGATTTGAATTAGACAAAGAAAACTTTTTATCCCGATATTCCCACGGGATTGAAACTTATGCGGGTGAAACCGCGGGGTGCAGCGAGTAAGTATACAGGGTTATTAGAAAAACACCAACAACCTCTTAAGAGGTCATTGTACTCGTCATTATGAACAACTTTTACTATGGGACCAAACCTGAAATCGCAAAAAAAAAACAGCTGTTCCCTACATTTATGTTCGGTTATCTCGTCAAAATGTAGGGAACAGCTGGTTATTTTTCCGCGATTTCAGATTTGGTCCCATAGTAAAAGTTGTTCATATTGACGAGTACAATGACCTCTTAAGAGGTTGTTGGTGTTTTTCAAATAACCCTGTATATACCTACAACTGTAACCATGAATTCAGCACATGATTCTAGACCCCATAGAGTAGAAATTTGCGTCGGTTTTCATAAAAATAATGTGCTTTTTCATAGAAAAGTGCAATACCGAGGCGCTCAAAGTGTATGGCACAGTATTTTTTTTTTTTTTTAATAACCGATGTGAAGTTTCAACGCAGTTTGGTTCAGAATCATGTCAATAATCCATGTTACTAGTTGCGTGTCGATGTCCCTGCCACCCTGTGTATGAGAAGATAACTAGAGTAACCGAACTAGGCCACAGAATAAGCAAGCTGAAATGGCAATGGGCCGGTCACGTGCAGAGAAGGACGTCTTCAGGCATGAAGCGACGATCGCGGAGTATATACTCACTAGCTGCGCCCCGCGGTTTCACCCGCATAAGCTTCGATGCCGTGGGAATATCGGGATAAAAAGTATCTTATATGTTAATCCTGGTTATAAACCATCTGTGTGCCAAATTTCATCCAAATCCGTTCAGCAGTTTTTGCGTGAAAGAGTAACAAACATTCATTCGTCCATCCATCTATCCATCCATCCATACAAACTTTCACGTTTATAATATTAGTAGTATGACAAATAATACATAGATATAGTACAGTACATAGTATAGTAACAAGACAATTATTTAACATTTGACGGCACAGTTGGCGCAGTGGTTAAGCGATTGACTGCTGCGCTGCGTGTCGCGAGTTCGATTCCCGCACGGAACAAATATTTGTATGACCTACATGTATTTGTTCCGAGTCTGGGTGTTTTTCTATCTATAATATGTATGTATTTACAAAAAAAAAATTGTATATAAGTAGTTTATCAGCCATCTTGTTACCATAACACAAGCATTAGGTTGCTTAGCTTGGGACAAATGGTGCTGTGTGAAATGTCCAGGGATTTATTATTATTATTAATTATTATACTTACTACTTTGTATCTCATTATAAGCGGACTGTTCTTAAGAGAAATAAATTTCTTTAAACCGATAAAACATAAAATAAATTAATTTGATGATTTTTTTGTGGGGTCATCGACCGTGTTATTGTATTGATTAATGATAAATGATTTTATTTTGTAAGTAGGTTTGTACAAACACTTTTACACGTCAATCATATTTTAAAACTAGATGAGGTCGGCGTTTCCTATCTGACTACTCTGAAAAGAAAGGCCGAAACAAACTCAGAGGTCACAGTCTCTTTTAAAGTCCAGACATAATCTTGGTCAGATCATATGACGACCATGCAGGTCGATGTCTGAGATGGTCTTTTGAGGAAAGAACCACACAGATTGAGAGGACCTGTCCAGTCAGTGCACGCATTTGTCAGAAATCGTGCAGCTCAACTCAATTTACTTGAAATCTATCTATTTACTTGAAATATCAGATACCAATATTTAAAAACGATAAAACACATTTTCTCAACTCATACTTCAAGGCACAAAACCACCAGAGGTCGGCGGTATACCCATCACGTCTGCAGCAGAGTTTCCCATGATAATTTAATTTTACCCTTTTGGGGTTCAACGACCGATGGATGATGTGTTACGTGAAATATGAGTTGAGAAAATCTGTTTTAGAAAGAAAATACATTTATTTGCGGCAAACATAACGCATAAAAAAAGAATAAACACACAAAATTTGTAGAAAAGAAAAAAAAAGAAGACAGAAAGAAAAAAAAGAAAAGAAAGAAAGAAAGAAAGAGAAAAGAAAGAGGAGAAAGAAAGAGAGGAGAAAGGGAGGGAGGTAGAAACTTAGTAATTACTTAGTAGTTAGGTAGTTGTTTAGTTTTGTCGTGTTGCGCTATCGATACCCATGAAGTCTGTTAAGTTTACCCAATAAAAACCTGATTTTTTAAACTGATATTTCAAGTGACTACAATAATTGCGGTCGGTGACCCAAAAAAAAAATCACCAAATTTTTTTTGGTTTATCGTGTTAAGATATCGATTCCCATCACGTCTGCGGAATTTCGCTAGCTAATTTAATTTGACCCTGTAAAGCCAGATAAGAGTAGCTAAAGATCGAGCTAGATGGCGTGCAATTGGAGAGGCTTATGTCCAGCAATGACATCTACCAACCCGCACTGGGCCCGCGTGGTGGATTACGGCCCATTCCCTCTCACAGAGTGGAGGCCTGTGTCCCAGCAGTGGGAACATTATAGGCTGATGTGATGATGATGGTTTCGAAGAATTTCTTTACGTATTCCCCTTCACTTCTTGGTTATAATCAGCAGTGCGATTCTGTAACCATCTCACCGTGAAAACTTAGGTGAAGTGAGCGTGGAGTGAGCTGTCATTCCAACTAATGCTAGGGATTGACACTATTGACAGCTCACTCTAAGCTCACTTCACCTAACTTTGCACGGCGAGATTTTTACAGAATCGATCGGCTGAAATCATCACATAGTTTACGTCTCAATTAATTTCAGGAACGAGAAGTAAAGAATGGTGGCTACAGGATATCACTCGAAGTTGAAACCTTGATGCAGACAGACAGAGAGCCAGGCTGCATAACTGTGGAGGGAAGTAAGACAAGAAGAGAAGAAATTGTTACAGAGAAAATGGAAGGGGAAGGTGGGTTAATAAAAATCCCATGGTTTACAGAAATTGTTTTAAAAAAACCCGGCCAATTTAAAATTATTAAAAATATTTTTATTATATATATGATGTAACTAAAATTTTACGGTTTGCGCAATTTGTCCCTTATCTGCGCTATAAGACGTTGCTTCGTAGCAAATTTCAAGATTCTGAGTTCACGGGAAGTACCCTGTAGGTTTTGATTGCCTTGCGAGTGTCGAAAATTTGCGGAAATTTTCGGCACAAACGGCTGTATCTTTTGATTGCGTTGGCTTAGAAGTTTGATTTTTTCACAGCTCCAAGGTTCAGTAGACCTGAGTATTTGTTATAAATTCCAGCTTGATACTTTTACGCGTTCCTGAGAAAAAGGGTCTTGACAGACAGACAGACGGATGGACGGACAGCAAAGTGATCCTATAAGGGTTCCGTTTTTTCCTTCCTTAAATACGACTAGTGCTGTGGGTTAGAGTGAGAGAGGAAGAGCCTGCCTACCGCTGCCGCATGCGTGAGAGAAAGGGAAGCCAGACAGACTGGCGCCGTAACGCGTTACGTTACGAAGCGGTTTACCCTCCCATAAGAATTTATCACTTCAAAAATATCAAAATGGCTGTAGGTTATCATTCCATCAACTGCCTAGCCTTTTCGCAATGACTTTAATTTTGACAGTTCAACAACATTCATTGCGTTATTTATGTTGTTGCGTAGACACATTTTTCGAACATATGAAGCAATGCATTAGCAATATCCTTCAAAATGATTCAGATTGTGATCAATGGTAGTGTGTTATGGAACTACCCCAGGTTGACTTCCAGTCTAACTGGATGCAGCTGAATACCAGTATTTTACATAGAGCGACTGCCTATCTGACTTCCACAACCCAGTTACTGGGTATTGGTTGTTAGATTTCGGGCTTCTGACTACCCGTACTTAGCAACTGTCTCCGAATCGGATCAGCTGGGATACGCCAAAAGGAAATAGGTCACATGTTTCTATCTCATCATACTATCTTATTATTAAGGGCTTGTGGTGTAATAACAACCGCACCAGTCGATCGATCAGGTTAAGCTACGCTTGCTGCAGTTGGCACGTGGATGGGTGACCATCTTTACATACCAAGACCTCCGTGTCTCGGAACGTATGTTAAGCCGTTGGTCTCGGCTGTTACTCGCGGATCTATTAGTCTTTACGGGTCGTCAGAAGCCCGAAAGTCTGACAACCAGTCTTACCAAGAGGTATCGTATCACCCACTTACTGAGTTGTGGAGGTCAGATAGGCAGTCGCTCCATGTAAAAAATTTGTATTCAGCAGCATCCGGTTAGATTGGAAACCGATAAGTACTAAAAGTATTTTTTAAATGTTTACAGAAAATAGTCAAGATGAGAAAAAATCGAAAATCCCGCTGTTGCGATTGAGGCAGGCAGTGGAAAAGGTGAAGAAGGAGAGACAAGCACAAAGAGCGAGAGAGCTAGTGAGTTTCTTTTACTATCATTCTATCATTTATTTATCCTCACACTAGAACGCCATATAGCACCAATGGAGCAAAAAATCACTTCATATCCATCCTGTGCGCGGTGGACATCGAACGAGTGGCGATGGATCACGCACGCTAACGCAGCGTGCAAGTGCAGCATTTCTCCATAGCCCCATCACTCCTTCCATATTGCGCACATTCATAGCGAATTTTTGAAACTCAATGATTTTTCTAGCATGTCTCTGATCTGGCGCCTCCAACTGCATCAGACTGTGTGATTGCTGCCGCATAGGCGGGTTAACCGTAAAACCTTTAAGAAAAATTAATGTACTTACCTTTTATATTTTTCCAGCCTCGCAGATCATCAATACCAAAACTAAAAGATGCTAAAAAAGTTATCAAAAGAGATACTTCCCTCAATTTCACACCGCAGGTCGACGACGAATTCGACAAGTTATACGAAGAAATAGTCGATAATAATCAGGAAAATATCGAGGAAAAGCTACCGTCAGTTACGTCAATGGAAGACCCAGAGAAAATTGAGACTAAATTTGAAGAAATTATTCACGCATACGATGAAGATGAACATGCAAAGCAACCTGTTTCCAGAGTATCTAAAATACCTTCTCTAAGACGTAAAGATGATGAGGGATCAAGTAGACTAGGAGCTCTAATTGATAGGGCCAAAGAAAAGAGTACCATTACAGATTCTAAACTCAAAGATGGTGGATTCAAAGTGACTGCATCTACTATTAAAACTAAAAGATTTTCAAGAGGTAACAGTAGAGATTTGAGCACCGAACAGCATATTGAAGTTACAGAAACTATTGATATTAGGGAAAGTGGTGATAACGATGTGTTTGTCAAAGAAATTGTGATCAAAAAAACTGCACCAGATAAACCGGAGAGGAATTTTCGGAAGATTACTAAACGTATAGTTACTGACAATAAAGATGGAACTGTTGAAAATATTGAAGGTGGAAGCACACAAACAACTGTAACAGAAAATTTGGATAAGAAAGACGGTACACTAAATAAAACTAAAAGATTTAATCGCACCGTAAGTAAAGAAACTAGAGAGAGAAATCTAAACAGAGAGTTAAGTAAGAATTTGGAAAATGTCAGAAGAGAGTTCAGAAATAAGATTGAGGATTCAAGGATAGATGACGAATTTAACAACGTTGATAATCACGTTATTACTACAGAGACTATAACCAAAGAAGCTGAAGCAACACCGATAAAAACAGAGATAATTGTTCGTGGTGCATCTAAAGAATTTAATAAAAATGGTCAAAATATGAACAGTACAGAAACTGTGACCGTCAAAGAACTCGAAGATGGAGGTACTCGCACAATCACTACAAAAACTACTGAAACTCTGGTAATAGGAGCACCAGTCGTAACTAAAAAAGTGATTCGAAACATTAGCCGCAATATAAGTACGGAAGGTCAAAATAATACCATCAAGGGAGTTACGACTATTGAAGAGAGTACTGATGGAGGTAGTAAAAAAGTCACAAAAGAAACTTACGTTAGAGAAAATAAAGGGATTCCTGTTAAAACTGAAAGATTTACCCGAGGCATCAGCAGAGAGATGGGTAATATAAAACAGAGAAGTAGTAGTAGAGAAATCGTTACAGCTGTTGAAAATTCAAACCCCGGTACACAATCACTTGAGAAAGAAACCAAGAAGACTGAGCAAATACAAAAAGACGGTAGTAAGGGTATTCCAGTTTATACGAAAGTCACTCGCAGTTTCTCTAAAGGTAAGATACAGAATGTGGAAATGAGTAGGAGTATTGAATGGATACACGCTGATGAAGTTAAAACTAAAAACTTTTCACGAAGTGTCAGTGAGAAAGTTACTCAGAAAGAGCTTAAAGATGCTGGTAATTGGAAATATGGAGCACAAGTTACGGATGAAAATGATAAACCTACTGAGCCAATTAATATTACTGGCACACAAGATAAGACACCGAAAGACCCAGTCTTAGAAAGCATAATAAAGGATACTGTCAAGAACATTGCAAATAAAATAACAACTAAAAAAGTGGCAGAATATAAATCTGAAGAACAAGTTACTAATGTAGAGAAAACTACGTATGTTCTTAGTAGTGACCTTGATTTGAACATAGAAAGCAATTTTAAGGCACACAGAGAAATTGGAACGCAGATGAGTATTGACGGAAAGCCAGTTGATAGAAATTTCAAATTTGTTAAAGAGTTTGGGACACAAATGAGTGTTGAAGGTAAACCTTTAGACTCGCCATTCGATAGAGATTTTAAACTGGCCAAAGAGAGGAATTTACAAGCTAAATCTAAAATTGCTGGTACAACTATCAATGGAGATGAAAATACTTCAAAAGATTTTAGTACTCAAATGAGTACGGTTGAGAAAACTTTATCTACGTCTATTGATGGAACTCCAAAGGTATCTAGAGAATTTGGCACGCAAATGAGTGTAGTCGGCAAAATTGTTGATAGAGATTTAAAGATATCTAAAGAAATTGGTACTCAAATGAGTTTTGAAGGTAACAAACAGATACAAGAAAATGATTCCGCTAAAACCAGTAACGCAAATGTCACAGAAATAAATAAAGACTCCACCATAACCGAAAAGAGCAAGAAAGAATATAGTAAATTGTCAGTGCAAGACAAGGACATGGAAATTGCAGAAACAGAAACTACGGTTCTCAAAGGAAATGTAAGTAGGATGAAAGATAAAATAGCAAAAGAAACTGTTGTCGTTTCTAAGAAAGGACCTGTTGAGGGGCTTCCTAACAAGAAGTCTGTTTTGTCTAAAATTGCAATTTTCGAGGCAAGTATAACAAGTTTCAAATGTAATAAGACTAACTCTAGTTTCTAAAACGACTCTTTAACTTAACACCTATTTTCCTTCTTGTCTCTTATACAGGTGTCCCGAAACTCAACGATAACCTGGTACTGGGCGAGAGGCCAAGGTATACCTGTTATGAAAAAAATAAGAAAAATATCCATGTCACTTAGTCAAGCGATAATAGACATTTTTCGAAAAAGTTGAAAATTTTACACCCTTGGTCGCATTTTAAGTACTGTGATCACCATTTATTATAATTTTACAGTGATTTTTTTAATAATGTAATCTTAAATAACAGTCCTATTAATCGCAACCACAAATCAAAGTAATAAACGTTGTTAACTAAGTAAAATAAATTAAGTTTTGACGAGTTATGGTTTACAAAATTATTGTCGGTTAACCTTGACACTCCATGTTGGAAAAAAAAAACGATTTTCTTGTTATTTTTTTCATAACTGGTATACCTTGGCCTCTCGCCCGGTACCAGGTTATCGTTGAGTTTTGGGAAACCCTGTATATACCTTATAGTTCTGTCACAGTTATTTGACCTTCGACAGCAGCAACCTTATTGTACTGAGAATTAAGATCACTATGATTTTGACAGTGACGCAAAATCAGAGGTAGAATAACTGTGAAAAGAATGCACTTAAAATTATAGGAACAGGTTTATATTTTAGGAATAAAAACTAGATTTTACATTGAAAAAATTATGTATGCCCGATTGCACGATATTCATTATTGTTTTTTATTTCAGCGTCAAGAACCAAAGGTAATAGACCCAGTAATAGAGGAACCAACACGAAGAATAAAATGCAAATATGTACCACCAAACTTAAACCGAATAAACAGTGCAGACAGACCAAAAATAGTCGATGAAGTACTGAAAGAAAACATACAATCTGAACCTTTAGGAGACACTAGCAAGGTTGAAATTGGTGTATACTACGATGAAGTTACATATACAAGTAAACCAGAGGTTGTCAAAAAATATTTGAGAACTGAAGAAGGGTACGAAGAAAAGATTTCAGATATAAAACAAGTGAATGTTGAAACAAAGGAAGTTACTAGCGCTCATTCACAACAAGAAACGAATGATTTCAAAATGGCCATAATTCGACCAGGCACAACTGATTTTAAGACTCAAGATAGCCAAATAGAATTTGCTAAAACTAGAGACGATAAAACACAAATGCAAAGAGAACCTAGTCTGATTGAGATGCCAATAATCATCCCAGCTAAAATTAATTACGAAGCTGATATTGGTAAAACTAAACCTGGGAAAATCAATCTTAATAGTTGGTCTACTCAGGTTGAAATTAACAAAAGTACTGTAGATAAAATTGACTTTTTAAGAGAAGAAAATCTTCAAGATATTGCTCAGACACTGCCTGGCAAAGTTGATTTTAAAACTTCTGAAGGTCAAGTCCCAGTAAGCAGAGACTTACCAGGAATCATTGACTTTAAACAAGAAGAAAATCAAATTGAAAGTGTCACCATTTTACCTGGTAAAATAAACGTTGAAAGCAAAGAAGTCGCACAAACTTTAGTAGGAAGAATTGATAATAAAACCAATGATAGCATAAATGGAGAATGTGACAATTTACCAGGTATAAGTTATGGCTATCTGGTTGATGACGTCACAACGCTACCAGCTAAAATAGACTTTAAATCATATGAAATACATACTGAAATCGCAACAACGTTGCCAGGAAAAACAGAAATTAATAATAATCAAACTGAATTCACCAAAACTTTGACGGCCTTCGGCTACACTTCAGTTGAAAATCAGCCCAAAGATAAATCCCAAACTAGTCTTAAAGAAGTTAGTGCTAAGCCCAAACCTGGAAAAATAAACCTTAATTTATGGCAAAATCAAGTGGAAACCAACAAAACTCTCGTTGGTAAAACTGGCATCATCAAAAAGAGTAAAGAAGCTGAAATAGCAAAGGCACTTTCCGGAAGACCTAACTTCAATAACAAACCAGTCAGAGTAACTGACACTGTCCAAGCGAATAACGTACTTAATAGAAGAGAATATAAAGCTGAAATTGCTAAAACTACCACTAGTCAAATTGATATAAATCCGTCTAGAGGCTATGTCGGAGGTGCTAACACTTTACCGGGTAAAAATGAATTGGATACTACAGAAAATCAAGGCGATATAGCAAAACCATTACTGGGAATCGTAGAGTTTAGTAGCAATAAAACCCAGGAAGCAACTATCGAGACTTTACCAGAACCAGTAAATTTTAGTACAGCCAGCAGTCAGGTAGAAGTGGCTATAACACTACCAGGGACAATTGAATTCAGTTCTTCAGAAGAACCCAAAATATTAACAGGGAAAATCGAATTTGAAACGGATTTCGTAACCAACGAATCCAAGGCTGAAATAAGTGAAAATTTACAGGATAATATTTACTTTGGCTCGACTGATAATCAAACAGAAAATATCTCTCTCTCGGGGCATACCAGTGTTGAAAAGGTAGGGAAACTCGATTTAATAGCTTGGGAACATCAAGTTGAAGTGAACAAAACCCTTGTTGATAAACTAGATGTCGTGAAAGGTGAATATCTAGAGGATATCGCTAAAACCTTACCTGCAAAAATAGACTTTATAACATATGAAAGTCACGTAGGTGAAGCGAAAACTTTTCAAAAACCAATCAACCTAAATACTGAAGAACATAAAGTTGAAATTACTGAAATAGAAGCTGATGAAAATGAAGTTCCTAAAATCTTACCAGGGGCAATCGAATTTGACCCTTTTAAACATACACCTCGGTTTAATCCTCTTCCTATGCTTATGCGTCTTAATTCTCAAGACAATAAGGTCCTCGGTAAAGAAACAGTTCAAGGAGGTAAGGACCTTAAAGATAATGTTTATAAAGTTGAAATTCCCATTGAATCAAATCCGGGAGAAACACTCAGCGACCCAGAACTTGTAGATGAAGATCATGCAGTGGAAGCTAGATCAAATAATGATTCGATGATTGGAAGTATAAAAAGGAAATTGTACTTTATTTCTAACAAAAGTAGTGTTCAAGATGCTACAAACACACCTATGAATACACCTGTTCCAGTAGCAACTGACAATGACAATGATTATGAAAAGAGAGTAGATGAAATACAGACAAAGACGTATTCAATAAGCAATATTGGTCATAAAACTAATGAAGCTAAGACTGTTTCTTCTATGAGTATAACTACTGGTAATGCTTATGAAATAACGGCTAAAACAATTGAAGAAAGTTACTCATACAATGTAACAGATAATACTATGAGTAATTCTACATCTGAATATGAACTTAGTTCCGATACGAATACAGTTCAAAATAAATTAACAAAAGACGCGGACGACTTCAAAACATCTAATGCTGGAGATTATAAACAATACATTGATGATGTAGAAAACAATACAAAAGTAACAAACGAAAACGGATTCAATTTTAATGTAACTAAAGTTGGAACTGAACTAACAAGAAGCGCATACGAGGCTGATGTCTTCAAAACTTCTAAAGAAGAATTGACAAGAGCTAAATCTCTAGCAGAGTTAGATTTAGGAGATGCAGTGCATGGTCAAGTAAGGAGGATAGTAGGGAGATTAAAGTCAGTAGACTTTCCTAGGAGAGAGAGTGTGAAAACAGAGATTAACATCAAGGAAATGCCGAAGAAACTGTCTGTGTGGGAGAAGATTGCACTTTTTGAGGTAAGATTGATAACTTTATAATTAAAAGACAATTTAACTTTATTGTATGTACCTATAGATAATAATAATAATATTTATTATGATACACACAAGATTCATGATACACAAGAGCAGATGTACCAGAAAAACATGGTATGTCTACATAAATCTACACAGATTATGTAACCCTGCCTCTTAAACTAGTCCGGTATCTTAGGAGACAGTGTTAGGCCATACTGGGCGATTAGTCATGTAGGTACAGCAGCAGTCAGGGTGTTTAGCACATAATACTGTAATAGATTTGTGTGCCATTATTAGATAACTAACTATTTACACTAGGTACTAAATTAAATGACTGACTAACAACTAGGTATATAAATAAATACAAAAACAAAAGGACACTTGATCGTCGAAGTACTCAGGGCGGCGGGATCGTCCGAAAGGGTTACCGCTGCCCTGGAACAGAAAGGGCTAAGGAAGGAACACGGGTGGGTTTTAGTCAGTAAGAGTCTGACACTCCCTTCCGCTCCACCCAGAGCGGGAGGGGTCATTTGATGATTTCCCATCCACAAAAAAAAAAAAGGGGTCGTTAAGTAATACTGTAATACATTTGTGTGCCATTATTAGATAACTAACTATTTACACTGGGTACTAAATTAAATGACTGACTAGCTACGACCTAACAACTAGGTATATAAATAAATACAAAAACAAAAGGACACTTGATCGTCGAAGTACTCGTCTGCATCGCTATCAACCGGAAACGTGCCCAGAAGACTGGCAGCATAGCCACGTTGAATGGCAATGCTAAATAATTAATTGGCCAAATAACGACCCAGCCCACGTGAAATAACGAGAAATTTCCTTAAAATGGAAACGTTGAAAGACAAATAGTTTAAAGAAAAACGGGTTGCACTCCGGGAGTGCCGGCAGAAGTGAAAACTTGAATATTAACGTTGTGCATTTTCGATATTTTGGAATGCGGTCTACTCTCCCTCCGTCTTACGAATTTTCGATCAGCAGTGCGATTCCGTAACCATCTCACCGTGAAAAGTTAGGTGAAGTGAGCGTGGAGGGAGCTGTCATTCCAACTAATGTTAGGGATTGACACTATTGACAACTCACTCTAAGCTCACTTCACCTAACTTTTCACGGTGAGATTTTTACAGAATCGATCGGCTGGTCACGTGTCCTGACGCGAGCTACGTCTTACGAATTTTCGATCAGGTCACGTGTCCTGACGCGAGTTTAACATTTTTTACCCATCACAACAAAAGTGCACAACGCCGCTAAAGAAGTTTTCACTTCAAAAACAAATAATAAAGTAAGTCACACAGTTTCTAAAAGTATGCGTCGTTTCCAAACATGTATAGGTACATAGCATATTTGTTTGTGGAAAAATAACTGTAATACCCAGACATAGTTCAGTTTGAGATACAAGTTTAAAAATTTGATGACTTTTTTATTTATTTATTTTATTATTTATGTACACACAGTAAAATACATAGTGATATGACATAGATATAATGTGAGTACAAAGGTACTGCTTATTTCTTAAGAAATTTCTTCCAGCAGACCTGCGAAAGGAGAAGTAAAAAAGAAATGTAGACAATAGTGTGTGAGAACAAGAAGAGAAAAATATGAATGTGTGAAGTCTAAAACTAAAATATTAAATATACCTACACAAATAATGCAAAAACAAATTATATATATAAAAGTACACTTAAATAAATACATAATACAAAAATATATAAACATATATATATAAATACTCACGGTATAGAGGAAATGAAATGCTCTTTTAATCGACGTTTAAATAGAGAAATAGTTTTTAAATCACGAATGCTAGGCGGAAGTGAGTTCCACAATCCTACAGCATGGACAGAGAAGGAATAAGAATAGTAGCTCGTTTTATGAGGATGAGATTTAAGGATGGATCTTAGGTGTGATCTACACGGTGCGGCGCTAGAGCGAGCGTAAGAAAAACGCTTTTAATAAATAGTAGGTACCTACTAGTCATTGTGAAATCAACTTAATTTACACTAGCATAAAGTTGATTTTCGTTAAAGTGGAAACAATATAAATTAGTAGGTAATTGAATAAATTTATGGTATGTATACGTAAGTAGGTAGGTGGTAGGTTTTAAAGTTGTCAAAAAATAAAATTCCCGTTTTGACATTTGAGAAGACGTTCTTGACACCTGTCGGTTTCATATAAACGAATACGTGTTTTTCGAATTTGATCTTTATTAACTACTAGAACTGTCAATGTCAAAACGGGCCTTTTATTTTTTGACAACTTTAAGTGTAGATACGTCGACAGTGTTCGATGTAAGAATTTATGATTCTATGCGCCTATAGAATTTTTATTTCGCGAAGCGACACGTCACGCACTTTACTTGTAGTAACCAAGTGTACAAACACGCTGTGAATGTGTGCGTAAAGACGAGTAGCGTCAGCACATGACACACACTTCCGACTTCGCCGCTGTCCCGGAGGGCACACATTCACAGCGTGTACATGTGGTAACCACAAGCAAAGAGCGCGTCGCTTCGTGAGATAAAATTACTGTAATAGCTCAGTTAGTTAAAGCGCAGAACAAGCATACACACATGCATATAGCACCCTTATTACGTAACACACTATCAATCTCAATCTAAATTATTTTGTAGGATATTGCTAATCCATTGCTTCATATGTTCGAAAAATTCGTCTGCTCAATAACGTATATAACGCAATGAATGTTGTTGAACTGTCAAAATTAAACCCATTGACTACTGAAAGTGTGTTATGTAATTACCACACAGTTGACATACTTACTTCAATCCTGAATCATTCATTTGTTTACCTAAATGAGGATTCTATTCGGTGTTTTTGAAGTGAAAACTTCTTTAGCGGCGTTGTGCACTTTTGTTGTGATGGGTAAAAAATGTTAAACTCGCGTCAGGACACGTGACCTGATCGAAAATTCGTAAGACGGAGCTCGCGTCAGGACACGTAACCTGATCGAAAATTCGTAAGACGGAGGAAGAGTAGACAGCATTCCAAAATATCAAAAATGCACAACGTTAATATTCAAGTTTTCACTTCTGCCGGCACTCCCGGAGTGCAACCCGTTTTTTTTTTTTTTAAAGTTGTTAAAGGCGTGTTATTTTCGGTTGATAATGGCGCCGATTCCCTGGTTCACAAACTAAACTAAATTTAAGTTCAGTGCATCTTTTTCTTTCTATTTCATTAAGAAAAGGACAGAAGATCAATATTAGTTTAGTCCTGTCAAATTAGTCAGCGGCTGAGATAAATTGACGTATTTTTAGTAGCCATGTTTTTATCACGTCTAAACGGTCTGTAGAGTATCTTTTGACGGGCTAAACTAATATTTATCTTCAGTCCCTACCCTTAATGAAATAGAAAGAAAAAGATGCACTGGACTTAAATTTAGTTTAGTTTGCATATGAACAAGGGAATCGGCGCCAATATCGGATACGTTATTCGGGCATCGTGTGACCCAGTACAGCCGATCGATTCTGTAAAAATCTCACCGTGAAAACTTAGGTGAAGTGAGCTTAGAGTGAGCTGTCAAAAATGTTGTTAGCGCGGGGAGCAATAATGTTGTTAGCGCGGGGAGCAATAAAAGAGTGGACTGTTTAACTAGGATATGGTTTAATGCCGTCTGATCTACAAATATAAACTTTCCCGGACAAACAATTAATAATTTAAGAGTATCGTCCGTCGCGGTGGAGTCCGTTGAAGCGAGTGTTCATCGGGCCGAGCCGTGTCGTCGCCGCGCCGCGCCTCAGCTTGCCGATGACGCGTTGATCACGCTGGCTGCGCGTGCAGGCCGCGCGCAAGATGTTGTGTTGGGGGTAGATTCCCAACATGCTGCCCGGGTTGAAGCGTAGACTTCAAAAACTGGAATGGGGCGAATATGAGTGTGTGTCCTCTAAATGATGCCCCTCATTGGTTTCACCTTAGTGACTAATGTCACTGTCAGGGTAAAAGCTCAGGACCCTTCCAAATAAGCTGCAGGTGTTTCCATTGCCAGTGGAGACCTGTGGATAAGAACAGAATTAAGTGGCCGTCCATTGGAAACAGGAGGAGTACAAGTGGAAGAGTTGAGGGGTTTTGAGTGATTTGATTTGATTTTGAAGAGGAATATGAGGATAGGAGTTTGACTGAGCCAGCTTTTAATGAGGCAGGTAGCCGTTTCTGATAACTAGCAATCAATGATAAAGACTGAATATGAGTAGGAGAACAAAGGTTAAGAAGCGTAAAGTGAATTCCGACAAACAATTGAACAGCGGACTAGTAATCTTCACTTGATAGCGCAGCAACGAGTTCGGAATGACAGGCTTGTGTTGAATTGCAGATAAGATAACCAAATATGACATAGTAAGATTGTAAATTCTGCTTCTCCTGTCTGCTAGCATCACTGGCTCGGCGTAAACAACGCCGCAATACAAAAATGGATACTTTGTGCAACGACTAAGGACACATCATATATGAATGAACCAAATCACCGTGTATACCTACACATATTGGATTATAAAATGGGAACAGGGAAATAAGAACTAATCGTCAACTACGAGACGTTATGAACACTAAACTAAGACCTAACCTAACTGTTTAATACACTACATAATCTACTAATGAATTATTGTTGATATGTTGGTACAACAGAACAAGAAACCAGTACAGGACTGGTAGATCATGTCTCTCGTTATGATTGGGCATTTTGGGCAATGTAGAACCAGGCCACAACGAGGATAAACACTGATATCAATCAGCCTTCAGCCCGCGAGAAATAAGATCCGCTGATTTGTCTGTCGACGGTAGATAGCTACACGCGTGATAGGTAATAAATACTATTTGTATTTAGTAAAAACGACTATTTTTATGAAGACAGCTAGGCGAAGACTCCCTATTTTTGTACCTACATTCGAAGATAGAACCGTTTAGAAACTGCTCATGTGACATGAACCGACACTTTGATATAAGCGAGCCACCTAAGACTGAAGGTTTTTCCCTCAGTGGTATGGTTTCCACAAAGCGTCAGTCGTCCTTATAAATGAAGCGTCTCACAACGTTCTGCTTGAGTGACGTTCCACACGAGATAAGGAGTGCTTGGCTGCGATGATATCTGATACCAGGAAAGAAGATAAGACTGAATCGGCTCTAAAATCTAAATTATCAATGACTAGTAATGCACTATCCTTAAGAGAAACACGAATCTGATCTCGAACTGATCGTGAATGAATAAGTGAAATGTGTCTTTAAATTCTAGCCAGTGTTGATAGTGACCGTGGAAAACAAGTAAGTCAATTCTTCGCAACCTTACACAATTACATTTAAAACCACCTGCCTGTACATCCTCGATACCCGTTACGGATCCATCTCGAAGACTGCAAGACTGGGAGGCCACCAGCTTATAACACTGGTTCTCAAACTGCTCACGCCGCTCGCTCTCGTCATCGGAGTTGTCCAACAACACCTTGATGTCGCACTGTAATTTGTCGAAATCCACATATAAGTTATCTAATTTATTATATCTGGTCTCTAAATCTAACAGCTGTAAGCTGCTAAGTTCGGTGCAACTTTAAGCATGTGAAGGTAGTTGCTAAAAATTGTGAGCATAGATTTCATACAGCTGCGTTTCTTAACGAATTTTTCAACCTTCTCGTCAGCCATAGCGATAAATACATCAGTAGCAAACTTGCAAATGAACTAATGAGATAACGAACCAGCTTTTTAAAGGCAATATGAAATGTAACTAGCTAATGTTATTTAGGAATTACTCAAACGGTGCGAACAAAAGAACAGCTGTGGCTAAGTTAAGTAAGGTAACATGTACAGACGCCAGCAGGTCAAGCTACACGAAACTGTCAAATTTTCCCAATCAACCTTGAACCTTAATGCTTTAGCGATAAAGTTGAAAATATATTAAAGAAATTTGACAGATTGTAGTAGCTTGATGTGCTGGCGTCTGTATGTCGCCGAGCGATCAGCTGTTATAGATAAGAAGCGAAGGAATTGCGTAAACAGATGGTTAATTCTACCATTATATTTTAGCTTTGTATGTAGGTAAGCAGAAAATTGATTTTAGAGAAATGTAAGGATATGAATAAGAATGATTGTCACTAAATGACTTATATTGAAGATAAATGAAAGCACTCACTTAAATATGGCTATTTACACATAAATGAAATAAGACAAAGAAAAGGAATAAATAAGGGATAAATTGGAACAACCTCACTGAATGCCGAATCCTTATCCACAAGAAACCTGTTCAAAAATCCTTCAAGCGATGACTCGGCGCCAATCGTACAATGTACAATCCAGTCGTTAATAAGCGCCAACGTCGTTACTTGGTGAAAAATAGTAGTCCAGCAGTGCGATTCTGTAACCATCTCACCGTGAAAACTTAAGTGAAGTGAGCGTGGAGTGAGCTGTCATTCCAACTAATGCTAGGGATTGACACTACTGACAACTCACATCAAGCTCACTTCACTTGAGTTTTCACGGTGAGATTTTTACAGAATCGACCGGCAATTCTTGTCCTTCTTTGTCCGTGACGATGACTCGAACATTCGACGGGTCCGAAGTCCGCGCCGGACGACCTCTAGATGACTTCTTCCTCTAGGCGTGTGCGGTTGCTACGCGAAGTTTCTTGAACAGGACATTGATGACTCCTCCAGGAACTGGCACCGCTGAAGACCGCAACTGAAGAGCTTCGAGTTTGAAGTTTTTTCTTCCAAAACTGTTATTTTTTGCAAATTATAAGACGGCGAGATCCTCGAAGGACCAATGTTCGCGCGGGCCAACAATCCCTAGCATTATTTGGAATGACAGCTCACTCCACGCTGAATTCTCCTAAGTTTTCACGGCGAGATGGTTACAGAATCGCACTGCAGTTATGGTTGGGAAAAGGGTAGGCAGATTTATTCAATATCTGATACGTTACTGCAATAATGCGTCCCGGTTCCTTGCCACACAGCTGCGTTTCTATATTTATACTACAGGCACCCCGCCCACACTACACGTTACTACATTATTAACGCCGCAGGTGTGTGTGAGATCGTATGCGTCCGAATACAACATGTTCTAAGAACTCATATCGGATTATCGCAGGACGGAGGAACGCAAGCATCCTACTTCTATTGCGTCGTTATTATCGCAGCAATATGTAACTTCGCGGCCGTCCTGCCGGTCGATTCTGTAAAAATCTCACCGTGAAAACTCAAGTGAAGTGAGCTTGATGCGAGTTGTCAATAGTGTAAATCCCTAGCATTATTTGGAATGACAGCTCACTCCACGCTGACTTCACCTGAGTTTTCACGGTGAGATGGTTACAGAATCGCACTGCACCAAGATGTACTGAAAACAGATATCGTAATATCGCGCCTGTTGGGGAGAGCCTTTATACTTCTAGAAAGAAAGAAAGAAAACGTATTTATTGTGACTCGTACAGAAAGATCACAAACTAAACTAAACACAGTCAAAAATAAAAAACCAAATTATATAAAAAAAAAGGAACAAAAATTGAAACGGAAAGTCGTATACGAGGCCAAAAGGCTCCTATCTCAGCATGATGCTGCGACATTTAGCGCACGATAAAACTTAGGGTAGGTATTTGTTTGCGAAAACACGTACAGTCACGCGCATAATATCTTACAGTTACGCAAAATTCAAAAGCATGTTTCTCGTGATGTATAACGGGGACGACCGACCCCAACATAGTTGGGAAAAGGTTACGCAGATGATTTTTTCATTTATTTATCTTTTATTATTATTTTTTTTTACCTTTTTTATTGATCTCCAACAAAAGATATACACTAAACATTAATTAAGTGATTGTTGTTTTGTTTTATCCTTATAATTGAATGTAATTGAATGAATTTTAAACTAATAATTTTAATTTTATTTTATTTTAACTAACGTATTTATTTTTAATGCAATGTTTTTAAATGTGTAATGTTTTATGTATATCTCTATGTAATTTGATGTTCTTAATATGGGAATAAGTTCCTGAAATAAATGATTATTATTATTATGTAATAGTTAATGGACGACAAAGTAGCGTAGCGTGGGTATCGGCTGCCCGGGGCGGAAGACAATTTTGCCGCCCTCTTCTATGTATTTCAATTTAATGTATACTATACATTATATACATTAATTCTAGAGAACCTTTCGGCAAGAACAGTCATCACTATTTGCATTATACAGGTTAGATTTTAAATAAAAATGTTTATTTGTTTTACAATCGCGTTTATTACCCCGCAAGTCAGTATAGACGGTGTTGCCATTCGCTACAAAATATCATTCAAAGAATGGGGATTCCCCGAATTCGTCACAGAATAAGTAATTAAAAATTCCGTACTCTTTTCAGTCGATCCGAATTTATAGTTGCGTTAAAAATATGAAATGGTTCAAATATTTACAAAATATTTTTTTATTATTTACTGTGAAATTTTGCCGCCCCCTGAAACGTGCCGCTCGACCCCGCTCCTGATGAGTTTTGGTGAAAATCGATTTTGAATCGATTTTCGAAGCGCAAGTGTGAGATATTTTTGCACGTTACTGTACGTACTAACTTATTTTTTTACGTTTACATTCAAATGTGCCAACTAGACTAGTTATTAAAAAAATGTGGGTAGTTCTGTTTTTTTAGCAAAAACTTGTCAATTTTCTCAACCATATAACGCAAGCTTTTAGAATAAAATATCATTTGCAGACCAGTGGTCGTTGGTTTTGATTTAGAATAGAAATAACAGTTTTACTAAGTAAAATTGCTAATATGAAGTGTTTAACAATATCATTGTTGCTGACAGCGTGTTTGATTGTAAGTAAATTCTTCGTAATAATAATCATGCTCAATAGGTCGTTTTTTAAATCGCCATTTTGTGTTAAAAACATGAAGTGCGAATTGCTATTTTTAATTTCACGTAATTTGTTTAACGCATCTAATTATCCGAACGGGTGAAGAATATAACAATCCGTTCCATCACTAAAATAACTGATGTCACTCGGAAAGCTGCCCTGGACACATCTGTCGCATGCCAGACTTACGACCCAGTGGGTCCCGCTTAATGGCAAACGACATCGCGGCAGGTCCAGGCGGAGATGGCGGGATGAGCTGGACTCTTTTCATAAAGATTGGTCCTTGGCAGCTCTGGACAGAAAGAGGTGGAACGAGAGAGGCCTTTGCCCGCCAGTGGGTCATTATGGGCTAATAATTATTATAATTGTTCTTGCTAACGTCCACCTACCTACTTGTTCGATATTATTGGTTTTATTTCTGTAGGTAATCTACATAGATTACTCAGTAATCTATTTAGCTAGGGGACCAGCGATTCACCCAACAATTCGTTGTACCTACATCATGTAATAATAATGCATACTTTTTAGGTTCCTCATGTACTACTAAACGTTTAAGTAGGTACCTTAATAAAAAAAATATTAAATCCTACTAATATTATAAACGTCGAAGTTTGTATAGATGGATGGATGGATGTTTGTTACTCTTTCACGCAAAAACTACTGATCGGATTGGGATGAAATTTGGCACACAGATGGTTTATAAACACGATTAATATATAGGATACTTTTTATCCCGATATTACCACGGGATCGAAACTTATGCGGGTGAAACCGCGGGGCGCAGCTAGTTTTAATAATTATTAATTACTAGCAGCGACCCGCGGTTTTACGCGCCCGCGGTTGATGTGAGATGTGGTTAGAAAGGGGCTGAATGTCTAGATGACGGCTAATGGAAGAAAAAGACATGTTTCGCCGACCACAAATAAATTTGGATAAGGACAGGAGTATGATGGTGATGGGAGAGAGAGTAGCGAGTGTTTAGCGAGGCAAGAGGTAATAGGAAGATCTGCGTTTGATTTTAGCAAGTCGGTAGTCCGTTAGTCAAATTAATGATGATTTCCTCACGAAAAAACCGGCCAAGTGCGAGTCGGACTCGCGCACCGAGGGTTCTGTGCAATTTAAAATTATTAAAAATATTTTTATTATATGATGTAACTAAAAATTTACGGTTTTCGCAATTTTTCCTTTATCTGTGCTATAAGACCTTGCTTTGTACAGAGTTACAGACGCCAGCAGGAAAAGCTACCCGAAAATGTCAAATTTTCCCAATCAACTTTACACCTTAATGCTCAAGCGATAAAGTTAAAAATCTATTAAAGAAATTTGACAGATTGTAGTAACTTGATGTGCTGGCGTCTGTACCAAATTTCAAGATTCTGAGTTCACGGGAAGTACCCGGCGGAAATTTGCGGCATAAACGGCTGTATCTTTTGATTGCGTTGGCTTAGAAGTTTGATTTTTTTCACAGCTCCAAGGGTCAGTAGACCTGAGCATTTGATATAAATTCCAGCTTGATACCTCCACGCGTTCCTGAGTAAAAGGGTGACAGACAGACGGACGGACGGACAACAAAGTGATCCTATAAGGGTTCCGTTTTTTCCTTTCGAGGTACGGAACCCTAAAAACCCTCTAAAAGTATGTACAAAAATTTTCTAGTTTTTTTCATTTTTGTCGCTAGTATTTTTTTCACTTTTTAGTGCTTTTTTTTAAGTAGGTAGTTTTATTTTTGTTTAGTAAAAAGTTGACATTACAAACTGACTCTTCAATTTTATTTAGTTGTGTAGATGTATACAGGGTTATTGGAAAAACACCAACAACCTCTTAAGAGGTCATTGTACTCGTCATTATGAACCACTTTTACTATGGGACCAAACCTGAAATCGCGAAAAAAAATCAGCTGTTCCCTACATTTATGTTCGGTTAACTCGTCAAAATGTAGGGATCAACTGATTTTTTTTTCGCGCTTTCAGGTTTGGTCCCATAGTAAAAGTTGTTCATAATGATGAGTACAATGACCTCCTAGAGTTATGGGATATAAAAAAAACATGTTGTATATTGATTTTATTACGCATTAAAAACGGTTAAGTAAAAAAACTCGGAAAGGACGCTAATTGAAAATTAAGTGAAGTGAAGTGACGCAGTGGGTCGGAGGATCAAGAACCACGTGATGTAAGTCGCTGGCAGAAGCTAGATTTTTTTAAAACTAAAACCTCTTTACAGGCTAAAACAGCAAGTTCCAAATGCCAATCGACCACCACAACAACTACTGTCATTAAAGAGACCAACCCAGCAATTACTGAGGAATCCTACCTGGTGAAAACAAGTTCCAGTTGCCAATCAACAACTACTGACATTAAAGAGAACAGCCCAACAATTATTGAGGAATCCTACCTGAAAAAAACAAGTGCCAGTTGCCAATCAACAACAACACCAACTACTGTCATTAAAGAGAACAACCCAACAATTACTGAGGAAACCAACATGAAGAAAACAAGTTCCAGGTCCCAATCAACCACAACACCAACTACTGTTACTAAAGAGACCAACCCAGCCATTACTGAGGAAACCTTCCAGAAGAAAATCGAAGACCTAAACACGGGGAAGACTACGTTTGGAAAAGTAGACAACATGCTTCATTTACCGCTGGCTGATGGCTCGAAAATTCCTGTGCTGGCTTTGGGAACCGCTTTGGTAAGTACAAGAATAATATTACAGGCTCCTTCTGCGAAGCAGTCATGCTAGCGAAGGGGGTGGCTGAGAGGCTGAGGGAAAGAACCTCACGCCTCAGCCGCCGCGGGAGACGCTCCGGGCGTCGGGAGCCGCGTGACGACTTCCGGCCACCGTAGGCGCGGGCCTGCGGGCGGTGAGTAATGGCTAGCTCACCGTCCGATCAGGACCAGGCCCGTGCCCGAAGACGCGTTGTGTTCCACGCGCGCCTCAAAGAGAAAATGTCAGCAGAGGATGGGGCCCCATAGGGCCGAAGCCTGCCGGGGCGGCGGGATTTTCCGAAAGGTTAACCGCTGCCCTGGAACAGAAAGGGCTTAGGAAGGAACACGGATGGGTTTTAGTCAGTAAAAGAAAAAAGTCCATGTACAGACGCCAGCAGGCAAAGCTACCCGAAACTGTCAAATTTTCCCAATCAACCTTGAACCGTAATGCGTCAGCGATAAAGTTGAAAATGTATTAAAGAAATTTGACAGATTATAGTAGCTTGATGTGCTGTCGTCTGTACATCATGGATCTTCTGGCATAATCAGTCTATTATATTCCCACGGTTTGAACCAGGCCTCCTCTCTGGGAGAGGGAGTGGACCTTAATCCCACACACACACATACTCTCTCGTTCACTCATCACTGCATTAATATAGCATATTCAGCATATAATGTTCCCACTGTTGATACACAGTCCTCTCTGTGACAGGGAGCGGGCCGTAATCCACCACGCGGGCTTATTGATGTCACATGTCTTAGAATTTTTGGTTCTAGGACATCCATACTTCTTTTTAATTATTAAAATTATGATGCGTTCCGAATTCCACATCCTACTGACATATTCCAACTTCAGCTGTGAGCCTGTGACACGCACCACATTATGATTCAAATTCTAGTGATCCAAATGTTCGAACTGCTATAACGTGTTTATTGTCTAATTCAACAACCTGTGACTCATAAAAAATAATCAAGTAATCCCTTAGGAATACCTGATTTTTATTTATTTTTAACAAACTTCAAAAAAGCCGGAGGTTCTCAATTCGGTTGTTTTTTTTTTGTGTTTGTTACCTCAGAACTCCGTTTTTTATGAGCCGATTTGCAAAATTCTTTTTTTATTGTGAAAGGACATGGACATACTTTCAGATTGGTCCCATAGAAATTTCAACAAAATCAGTTCAGTAGTTTGGTTTATAAACCAAAATTACGGGTAAAAATTCATGTAAACGAAATTGCGACGTTTGCTTTCCACAACTATAAAGAGAAAAACAAAAACTTAAAAAAAAATAAAGACGGTGTCTTTGGTTTTGTATTTACGTGTTTTGTTGCCACCGAATTCCGAAATTAAAGTTATTTTTCACTTTGTAGTGTTTTTTTGAGAGTCAGTTGTTTTTTTTTTTGGAAATAAGTTTTTTTAATCATAATGTGGCATCACAGCTGACGTGGAAACATGTCTAACTTTTGGAGGGCACTAAACCTAAAGTCCGTTTCATAAAAGAAGTCTCGTAGACGCGGCGCCACTGTCATACGACAGAATCAGACATATTGCTTGATTTATTACAGGCACTGGTTAATAAAATTCACAATCTTAAATAGACAAAAGTTTCTGAGGTAGGAGGGTAGTAGGAATGTTGCTAACTGTATAATAATAATTAGTTCAACTTGTTGCAGCGCGACTTCTTTCGTGAAACAGACTTTACATATTTCTCAAATCTGTGAAATTTCGCCAACTCACTACGTCTATTCACAGGTGGACCCCCGCTTACTACCGCACCAGATCGGTGCAGCTATCGACATGGGTTATCGAGCCATCGACACAGGGTACATCTACGGCAATGAGAAGGAGATTGGACAAGCTATTAAAGCTAAAATTGACGACGGCACTGTGAAACGGTGAGTTCAAACACCAAATTAATTACAGTATTTTTATCTCACTAGGTGACCCGCGCTTTACTTGTGGTAACCAAGTGTACGAACACTCTGTGAATGTGTGTATAAGAGCAGGAGCTCTCGGTACCGTCCGAAACAATGGTGAAGTCGGAAGTGTGTTTTCGAATGTTTGAAAAATGAACTTTAAGTTTACTAGAACTTTAGTTTGTTTTCTATGTATTGAATTCAATTTTATTCTAAAACATCCATCGGTTTCTTACTAAACGTCAACTATATCAAACAACCCTGGGGGTCTACTCCGAAGTACAAAGTGCGAATGTTCGGATCGGACCGACAGCCGACACATGGCCGAACCGAATATTATTCAAAAATGCGAAAAAAGTTCGGTTCGGCTCAGTTGGGTCGGGACCATAGTCAATAATCGAAAGAGTGTAGGAGTGTAGGATCGGGACCGACCGAACCAAATAGTAACTTCGTAGCAGGAAACGGCCGAACATTCCATTTGGTGTCCACTAAGATACTGATTATTCCTCTTATTTCCTGTGACTTTGTCCTTATTAATAATTTGAGTAATTGAAATCTACTAATATAACTCTAATAATTGTATATTGAAATGATTGTAATAATTATTGTAATCCAAATTTTCTTATAAATTGTAATAATTAAAATAATTGTAATTTAATTTAAAAAAATGATTGTTGTAAACAACTATAATTTTGCATGCCCGTGATGAGGGTGAAATATGTCCTGTGCTATAATTTAATTTAACATCTTGTGTACCCACCATATTTCAGGCAAATAAATGATTTATTATTATATTATTATTATTCGGCCGATACTACTTCGGAGTAGACCCCCTGGATTGTGGGATACAGTCTGTTGAACTTATCTTCTTTGATGACCGCACATAGAGCTTATGTAAAAGAACAGTCCTCCAGACCGAATCTCTGCCGAGACCAGCCTTCGACTCGGGGATGTTATAGTGCACGAGTGTTTGCGAAGACACAGGTGCGCCCTCTTCCCTCACTCTCATTGTCCGATGAGACGGCAATCTGACACGACCGAAGAGAGATCAGGCGCATGGCCAACAGCTTAACGTGCTTTCCGAGGCACGGCGGTATCACAACTTCCAAACTCCGGACTTATGTGTGTGTGTGTCCCTTGTTCTCCCTTACTTGTGTATGGCCCGCGAAATGTGTGTGTCCCTTTGGAAAATACAGCCGTGAAATGATGCTTATAAATTCTGTATCCTCTGTCCACAGCGAGGACCTGTACATCATCTCGAAGCTCTGGAGTACGTTCCACCGGTCTGACCTCGTGGAGGTGGCCTGCAATGCTTCGCTGAGGAACATGGGGCTCGATTACTTTGACCTTTACCTGATACACAACCCCATGTCTTTTAAGGTAAGTTGAGAAAGACCATTTTGCTCTTTAACTTTATTTTATAGTTTCTATTATTTTAATTATTGTGAATGTGAAGACTATGTGGGTCATTTTATTTACTTTTTTTTTCTCTGTTCTGTTAGTTTTTGTTACGGTCTGGCAGTTTCAGCAATTTATGTGGCCTACCCAAATGTCCTTTCTTTGGTATTGTTCGTCGAATCGTTGAGCTCCATGCGTGCACTGACTGGATAGGTCCCCGCAAACTGTGTGGTTCTTTCCTCAAAAGATCATCTCAGACACAGATCTACATGGTCTTCACATGATCTGACCAAGATTATGTCTGGACTTTAAAAGAGACTGACCTCTGAGTTTGTTTCGACCTTTCTTCTCAGACTAGTCAGATAGGAAACGTCGACCTCATCTAGTTTTAAAATATGATTGACGTGTAAAAGTGTTTGTACAAACCTACTTACAAAATAAAATTATTTATCAGATGTCGCTAATATTTTGATAATAACGATGTTTTTTTTTTTTGATAACCAACCTGTATTTTATTTTTAAACCCTCTTCATTCTTCTTACAGGAAGGCCCCGACCCCATACCAAAAGTCGGCACAGTCTTACAATACTCCCAGCATACCTACTTGGACGCCTGGTCTGGCATGGAAGGCCTGGTGGCCAAGGGCCTCGCCAAGTCCATTGGAGTCAGCAACTTTAACGCTCAGCAGATACAGAGTATTTTGGATAAAGGTGGACGGAAGCCAGTTGTTAACCAGGTAAAGTTAGAACTTAAAGGCACACACCATCTGCCCAACGTTTTCCCAGCTATGTATGTTGGAGTCGGTTTCCAGTCTAACCGGGTGCAGCTGAAAATCAGTATTTCGCATGGAGCGACTGCTGACCTCTGAACCCGGTTACTGAGTAATATGATACCTCTTGGTAAGACTGGTTGTTAGACATTTGGGCTTTTGACGACCCGACGAAAGATCAACGAATGACAGACGGGACCGACCGCTTTACGTGCTTTCCGAGGCACTGAGGGGTAAATAAATGTTGGTATGTAAAGATGATTACACCGCCTTAAATACCTTTACAAGCACTTGTACCGGTTTTATCCTCTCTTGTATCCCACTAAATTCCTGTTGGGTTGCTTAAGTTTCAATTCTCTAGAAGTAAGACGGTCGCGCGATCAGATATGACTGTTATATTTAAAATTCTGAGGGGGATTATTGATGTTCCTGATCTCCATAATGAAATCTGCAATCTATTTGTCCCAGACAATTACTGTCGTGGCAGAAAACACCGCTTACTGGCTGTTCCAACTTGCCGTACTGCGGCACACTCCAAGTCACCTATTCCTCGGACACTAGCCGCTATTAACGCTCTCCTGGACTCAAACACAGATCTTGATATGTTTGCGAATGAATCGAAGATGATATTGTCAGAATGTTTGAATTTTTGTGAGAAGAATGATGCTTAAATAGTGTAATTGACTTCGGCCGTTCTATTTAATATAAATAAATAAATATATAAATACACATTCACGGACCGACCGCGCCAAAATATCATGACGACATGTCCTAGAACTAATAATTCGAAGACGTGACATTTACCATCCCGCACTGGGCCCGCGTGGTGGATTACAGCCCACTCCCTCTCACAGAGAGTAGGCCTGTGTTTCAGCAGTGGGAACATTATAGGCTGATTATGCTTGTTATGCTCTGCCTGTGAATCAGGAATCCGCTGGAAGCGGGAAGCACAGAACCAGTCTAAGTTGACGGGTTTGGGGAAGCGTATGTCCAGCATTGGACGTCTTTCGGCTGAAATGAGGATGCTCTGCCTGTTACGTACATCTGCAATACTTCGTAAAATAAGTTTCTGACACTTATAACCTTCTTGCAGGTGGAATGCCATCCTTACTTAACGCAAGAACGCTTGCGCAACTTCAGCGTTGAACACAACATCAAACTCAGCTGTTTCGGAGTGCTCGGCTCTAAGGTAAGTTCTACTAAGCTCTCTAAAAGCTCTACAATACAAAATCAGCCGGTGGCGGCATCTACAACGCCACATGCGAACTACGCATCATAATGACGTCATGCAAAATCCTGCATCGCGCAAGCAAAGTTTACCGCGCGACTAGCATATAATAATATATAACATCCCGACATCAATCGCCTGGCATTTGCTCGCTGGACACGACACCCCTCTGGTCAACATAAATATATTTCTGTTCACAGGGAACCCCTGCCGAGTACAAGAACTCCACGACCGCTGCTATTGATGACCCGTTAGTACAAGTGATAGCATTCGGCCTTGGTGTGACACCTGCGCAGCTGCTTATAAGGTAAACTAAACGAACGAAGCATTCGCAACGAGGTGATCCGGCAGAGAACCAAAGTTGTCGACATAGCTCACAGAATAAGCAAGCTGAAGTGGCAATGGGCCGGCCATATTGACCGTAGAACCGATGACTGTTGGGGTAGATATGTTCTTGAGTGGAGACCGTGAATCGGTAAACGTAAGGTGGGACGCTCGCAGGCTAGGTGGAGCGACGATCTTCGTAGGATGGCTGGTAGTAGCTGGATGAGAGTTGCCGAAAATCGAGTTGAATGGCGTGCAATAGGACAGGCCTATGTCCAGCAGTGGACTGCTATAGGCTATACAGAGTGGCGATTATTTTATCACATTAAATAATACAGCGTTTATTACAAGTTGTTAAAAGTCTGTTAAAATAATAAAATTTAAATTTTACTAAAAATAGAAAAAAATAATTAATAATAATTAGCGTAAAAAATTTCATGAAATAAACCATCCTTGATAATAAGTCACTAGACACGCGTGAGGCAATGGTACATCAAGAATTCAACACAAACTTTATGTTAATGTTACTAAGTAAACACAAATTAAGTTTAATGTTGTTAGGTAAATACTGAAACGAAAAAAGGTCCCACGACTAAGATGTTGATTGTTATTAATTCTTTTAATTATTGTGTGTTTAATATACGTTATGTAGAATACGTGGTTTCAATTCATGTGATAACCTAATCGCCACACTGTATAAACGCCATGTGGTAGTTGTGTGTCAAGTCCTTCGATTCTCTGGTTGGGCGAAATGTTATTGGGTTTTTTTTTAAACGTTGCCCCTCGTCGCGACCGCGGGACCACGACGCGCAGCCTGGTACCATGGATTCAGTACATGATTCTGGACGCCCTTGCGTTGAAACTTTTCGTCGGTAATTTAAAAAATAAATTGCTCTTCCATACATTTTGACGCCGAGATTTTTCACTTTTCTATAAAATGGCTGTTTTTTTTTTAGATAACCGACGAAAAATTTCTACGCTAGGGGTCTAGAATCATGTGCTGAATTCATGGTTACAGTTTGCGCGTCGATGCCACCCTGTATATGTACAAGCTGTTGTTTTGCATTCTCGTCAAATTCAAGGAGGAAACTATGCTACTGATTCTCAACACGAATAAATAATAAAATAAGTAGATATTATATTTTTTTTATAATTTTTATAAAGTGTGGGCACGCATTTTAAAACGCGGCATGTGTGAGACCGCACTGTAAGTGCCCTTTTACACACACATAAAAACGCGGCCGCTTATACGATACCATAACGCGATTCTGTTCTTTGAAAGTGGTGTATTCTGAAATACTGTCAAACTTAAATAACTAAAAAAACAAGTAGGTATGTTTTCATTATTTACCAGGGATCGTAATTTTATTTGATTATTTATATCTTTCATAACAGTCTCCTGAAATTTGACGAGGATGCAAAACAACAGCTTGTATATTAAATAAATAAATACCCATCAAGTCTGCGGAATTTAGCTACCCAACTTAAAATAACCCTGTATATTCTAATACTTACCCACAGATACCAGATCGAGAGTGGCCACAGCGTGGTAGTGAAGGCGTCCACTGCAGCCCACCTATGGGACAACCTACAAGCTCTGACCTTCTCACTGAACCAGTCGCAAATTCTCACACTGAGCGCGCTCAATAAGAATAAACGTACTTTTGCTTTTAGGGGGTAAGTTTAACACCGATTCTGCATAGCTAGCTGCACAACCATCCGACAGGGTGTCGTATTGAAAATGACATATTTCGGATAAACTGATTTGCCTTGCAATCAAAAAAAGCTGTCGGTTTTTTAATCGACAGATGAGTTTTATTTGTGGAATAAAATTGGAAATAAAAATGGTTTTCGGATTCCTTTACTTTTGCTACATGACATCGCTTCTTGCCAAATTTCATGATTTTAGGTCATGCAAAATTCCTTCTAGGTGTAACTTTTTTTTGGCTTATCGAAAAAAATTAAGAAAAACATATGTTGAGGTACCAATGAGGTACTAAATTTTAACGAAAAGATGAACTAGTTATAACACCTACAACTCGGTGAAGTCGACTTGGTCGGCTGGCCACTTTCCTCGTAATAGTTTTCCCTCTTTAGCGAGGTACCAATTATTTGATGTCTGGTACCAAATAGTACCAAATAGGTACTAAAACTTGGTATTGCTCAAACTTCAAAAATCGCTCTTGGTCCAGTCATCCTGACCCTGACTATAGGTTTTGATTCCCTTGCGAATGGTAAAATATGCGGCATGAACGGAACATAAACGCCCGTATCTTTTGATTGCGTTGACTTAGAAGTTTGATTTTTTTCACTGCTTCAAGGGATTACAGCCCTGAGTATTTTATATTAATTTCAACTTGATAACCCCACGCGTTCCTGAGAAAAAGGGTCTTGACAGACAGACGGACAACGAAGTGATCTTATAAGGGCTCCGTTTTTCCTTTTGAGGTACGGAACCATAAAAAGCTATTAAAGTCATAATCTCCAACTCTTATATATCAATTATTGTTTCTCGAAAATCCTATTTAGTATTTGGCAATACTTCAATTTTGTTATTAAAACAATATTTTTCTTTTCAGAATGGGCGATACTCACAAAAACTATCCGTTTTAGCGGCATATTAGATTAGAAATCATGTTTTATTTTATAAACATTTTTGTGTAACTTTGAATTTTTTCACATGAAGTTTTCTAGCTATAAGTTTGACATTAAAATTAATTTAAGAATAATTTTTTATCAATTTTGTAATATCAAAATTGATTTTAATTTCAATCAATGTTCTAATGGTATTTTATTAATAGAATAGAATGGACAACTTTTATTTCAGACAGGAGTCCATAGGATTAGTAACAAGTTTACTTAACATCTTGTGTTAGTTAATTATTATTTCATGAATTTGTAAAACTTATTTTTTAATAAATAATTGACATTTTTAGTATAAAAACGCGTATTTTTATTTAACAATGATTTCACATAATAACATGAATTATTTATATGACGGAGAAGGTATATCTGTCTCTCGTTAACATCAGGCATATTTTAATTACTGTGGGCGTATGGGTAGTGTTGGTTATAGCACAATAGAAAAATGGTTTGCAGTTCAAATCAGATTGTAATTTACGAAAGAGTTAGTCACATTAGCGAATCACACACTGTAGGTACACATTCAACGATACGGAACGCTGTCAGTTTCTAAGCACATGTTGTTCGTACGATGTCCAATGTTTCGATCATCCCGAGAGCTCTGCTCACACCGATTTTGTAGCTGTTGCTCTCGTCCCCCCCGCGAACTCAGGCTAGACTCTGTCTAGCACCACGAGATGGCGCTAGCGTTCCGAATAGTCAAACGAATGACTCCGACATATAATTAAGGCACACAGATAAAGCAGTTTATATACCTATTGATTTTATTACGCATTTTAAACTTAACTTTTACGTAATCTTGAATATGTACGTTATAAGACAGCTGTCACAACAGAAATAACGCTAAGTGAGAATGAAGTGATAGCGCAGGCAGACGATGCGATGCGACGCAGTGGGTCGGAGGAACAAAAAACACGTGATCTAAGTCGCTGGCAAAAGCTAGATTTCTTTAAAACTAAAACCTCTTTACAGGGATTTTTTTTTTTAATCTCAATTTATTTACGGGGAATATGTCACCCCGATTATTGAATACAACTTCTTTATAAATACATATTGTATACTAGTCTACCCGCAACCTTATAACCAAAATAATAATATGATAAAGCGTTCTAGCCTCAACTGATAATGGTGAGGCCAGAACGCTATTATAGAAGCCCACAAATGTTAATGCTAAGCTTCACTAGCTCAATAGCGGTTGTCAGCGGACAAGAGCCAAATAGGCTTCACTAGCTATTGCTCCCGCTATTGCCCACAATTGTTGACAAAAGCTTGACGCCTTTGGACCCCAACACGAACACACTCTGACAGGATATGATACACGTCTTCTATAACTCCACAGACCACACAATTGGGAGAATTAACTTTGCGCATCATGAATCCAAAACTATTGAGTGGTATGTGACCGGAGCGGAGTCTCAAAGCCGTCGCAACCTCCTGTCTACTCATCCTTCCCTCGCTGAACCAAAGCATCCGTGGGAGAGATGGCTGAATCGTTGTATACCAAATGCCTTTTAGTTAAAGACCTTTCATCAAAGTATTCTGACCAAGATTCAATACATCTGTCTCTAACCAAGGGTAAGAGCTCGGTATGCCAAGGAGAACACGGATAGGTTTCCCCATCTGACCCAGCCTCATTTGCCAAACGATCAACCACCTCATTACCCTCTAATCCAACGTGAGAAGGAATCCATTGCAACACAATTTTTATATTTTTTGCAAAAAAAACATTAATACTTCTTAATATAATATACGCCAGTGGAAGCCCTCTCGCAGATGAAGTACTCGTACATCTCAACAGATGGAGAAGGGCACTTTTCGAATCAGTGAAGACAACGAAACGATCACCGTCCAATGATTCGATATAAGATAAGGCTTCAGCAATAGCAAATAGCTCTAAGTGCATTATTGACACTTTTGATAAAATTTTAATCCTTTACAGGGATAAAACTGCAAGTTCCAAATGCTAATCAACCACAACGCCAACTACTGTCATTGAAGAGACCCACCCAACAATTACTGAGGAACCCTACTTGAAGAAATAAGTTGCAGGTGCCAATCAACCACAACGCCAACTACTGTCATTGAAGAGACCCACCTAACAATTACTGAGGAACCCTACTTGAAGAAAACAAGTTCCAGGTGCCAATCAACCACAACTGTCATTAAAGAGACCAACCCCGTAATTACTGAGGAACCCTACTTGAAGAAAACAAGTTCCAGGTGCCAATCAACCACAACTGTCATTAAAGAGACCAACCCCGTAATTACTGAGGAACCCTACTTGAAGAAAACAAGTTCCAGGTGCCAATCAACCACAACTGTCATTAAAGAGACCAACCCCGTAATTACTGAGGAACCCTACTTGAAGAAAACAAGTTCCAGGTGCCAATCAACCACAACTGTCATTAAAGAGACCAACCCCGTAATTACTGAGGAACCCTACTTGAAGAAAACAAGTTCCAGGTGCCAATCAACCCCAACTGTCATTAAAGAGACCAACCCCGTAATTACTGAGGAACCCTACTTGAAGAAAACAAGTTCCAGGTGCCAATCAACCACAACTGTCATTAAAGAGACCAACCCCGTAATTACTGAGGAACCCTACTTGAAGAAAACAAGTTCCAGGTGCCAATCAACCACAACTGTCATTAAAGAGACCAACCACGTAATTACTGAGGAACCCTACTTGAAGAAAACAAGTTCCAGGTGCCAATCAACCACAACTGTCATTAAAGAGACCAACCCCGTAATTACTGAGGAACCCTACTTGATGTAAAAAAGTTCCAGGTGGCAATCAACCACAACTGTCATTAAAGAGACCAACCCAGTAATTACTGAGGAACCCTACTTGAAGAAAACAAGTTGCAGGTGCCAATCAACCACAACGCCAACTACTGTCATTGAAGAGACCCACCCACCAATTACTGAGGAACCCTACTTGAAGAAATAAGTTGCAGGTGCCAATCAACCACAACGCCAACTACTGTCATTAAAGAGACCCACCCACCAATTACTGAGGAACCCTACTTGAAGAAATAAGTTGCAGGTGCATATCAACCACAACGCCAACTACTGTCATTAAAAAGACCAACCCAGTAATTACTGAGGAACCCTACTTGAAGTAAACAAGTTGCAGGTGCCAATCAACCACCATGCCAACTACTGTCATTGTTACGGACGACATCGCTCGTAGACTAGGATTTAAAGTACCACGTGCAGTCGCTCGTAGACTGTGATTTAAAGTACCATGTGTAGTCGCTGGCAGACTAGGATTGAAATACCGCATATATTGAGATTTAAATGCCACGTGTAACTGAGATAGTGACATTTAAATGCGACGTGTAATTACACCCGTGATAGTTGTTAAGGTTTCAAATTAGGTACTCGTATGAATAAAGATAAGTTTAAAGTAGGGACTAGCGATGTAATTCAGATTAGGTTGTTTTTATTAAGTAAATAAGTTTAGACGTAAGTTAATATTGTAAGGTGACACGGAGTAGCGTCCAAAACTAAACTCTGATTGGTTGGCGCCGAGGCGGGAAAACAGACATGCTCCCTGATTGGCCGGCCGGGCGGACCCTATTCTGTGGAGCCACTCGCTACCTGCGCTTGAGTATAAAAGACGGGCTGCCAGGCAGTTGAGTCCCTTTTTTTCCTTCGACACTCGCAACTCTCACTCAACCGCCTGCAGCAAGCCGCCATGAAAATAAAAGAAGACAGGAAATCCAAGACCGAAGTTTTTATACGGTCCACCCCGTTAGTTGGTCCTTCGAGCCGGATATTCTCGTAGAGCCAGCTCTAGTTCTTCAAGACTACAAGCAAGTTATTCCTGTCGACCGTACGCATCAAGAAGCAAGACGCCAATTATGAAGCCGTCAAGCATTCGAACCAGAAGCGTCACGGGCTCACGGCTAAAGAAGATAAATCTGAATCGGGCTACGATTCAGACGCCGACGCCCCCGTACTTTTGAACATCCGCTAAGGTCGCCGTCAACCGTCGCGTCCGCGCTCCCACGCATCCCGTACGAAGCGCCCGCGGCGGGGTCCGACCCCGCCATCCCCGCGTTCGCGACCGAACCCCCCGTCGCCACCGCGACGGGGAGAGTTGCGCCGACCACGATAGAGGGGGCGTCCGCTGCGCCGGCTCCTCGCCTACCGGAGAGTAGAGCCACCGCGATCGCGTTCGAGTATGGCGAATCGATCGTCGCGCCATCCACGTCATACTACCCGACGACGTCTTCTACGATACAAAACCAGAACACGGCAAGAAGTACGACAGCTGCACGCGACGCATCTATAGGGGACACAGCAAGTACGATACGTTCCCGAAGATCGTATAAAAGTGATGTGGCACGAGTAAAAAGGGCAGAATATGAGGCCCAGAAAAGGATCGCTGCGATAAGAAACGAGCAACTAGAAATTGAAAAGGCGCTCGTCAACAAGCGATTAGAGTACGAGGTGTCGACGATCGAAGCGTAGGCCGAAGCCTGTGAAAAAGGTTCGGTACGCATGAGCGAGGATAGGGTGGATGAGGCTTGAAAATATTGACCGAAGTCACCCTCCAGGAGCGGATCGACTGCAAGAAGAGCAGCCGCCGCATCCCGCCGCCATGCGCGCCACCCCGAGAACCGCTGATTACGTCGAGCCCGCCGCACGTGTCAATATCGCCAGGGCCCAACTCAGACAAAGATCGGCTTCACGGTCACCCACAAGAGGGGAACGCCGTGGAGGAATCGAACGCCTGGCCGACACGTTGGAAAGATTGATACACGTACGCCCGCCGCCACGACAAGCAACTGAGCTGCCCACGTTTACGGGAGCGGCTACTGAATGGTTACCATTTAAGGCGGCGTACGATGAGTCATCAAAATTGTGCAAGTTTTCATCAATCGAGAACTTATCGAGACTACGCAACTGTCTCAAGGGTGAAGCTAGGGATGCAGTGTCAGCACTTCTGTACACCGCATCCGACCCTCAAGTGATCGTGAACACGCTGGAGCAGTATTACGAGAGACCGGAAATACTCATGGATCGAGCAATGGATGACTTAAGGTTATAGCACATTACACCAGCACCGCAACTGCACAGCTGCAGCACGGCGTCACCTCGAATTTAGGCTACGGCTTGCTGCCAGCGCGCTAACTACGCGTCGTCCGCAGGGTGCAAGCTCGCAGTCCGCGCGCCGGCCGCAACTTGTAAGCTCACAGTCCGCGCGGTGGTCGCGAGGTGCAAGCTTGCTGTCACCGCGAACTAAATATTGTTATATGGCATATATGGCGGTGGAGCGCGGGCGACGCGCGACGGCGCAGTGACGTTGTTTCGCTGGCGACTCGGAGTCGGCGCGTAATAAGCATGCGGTCGACGCGCTGTAAGCACATGATCCGCTCGCTTGCAGCACGCGGGCTGCGAGTCGAGTTGTATGGTCGCGGCAAATGCGCTGACTGCCCGCCGTTGGCTTTTTCATATTGACGTTATGAAATATATTTTACTACACACAATTTAATGCTCTAAATTGAATGACAAGTTAAATGCTGGTTTGGAGCGGTGCCGTTGCGGTGCCGGTATAATGTGCCATGACCTTTAAAGAAATTGCCTCAATTCACAAGTGCGGCCAGTGACTTAAATTCGCCCGCGGTCAACTTTCAGAATATAGTGTGCGTGTTATCTAAAGTGGACATCCGTGGGTATGCATGGAACCCAATGTTAGTGCGTGAGGTGGTCGAGAAGCTGAGCCCGCACTTAAAATCGAGATGGTGCGACTACGCTTCCAAAAATGCGGAATCGTCACACGAACCGGAGGTAACGCTGCTGTCCCGGTTCCTGATGCGGGAGGCGGACCGAGCCATGAGGTACGCCTACACACACGCGACGCCTGCACCTGCCCCGAAGAAAGAAACAAGGACTGCGACCCAAGTGAACGTGAGAAAGAAATCGGGTCGCGAATTAGTTTACGCCACATCGGAGAGGCAGGAAGAAACAAAACCGCGGTGTTTGTGTTGTGACGGTGACCACGAGGTACCTAAGTGCGCTAAGTTCCTACGGATGAATAATGACCAAAGGTGGAGTTGGGCGCGCACCAATAAAGTGTGTTTCAAGAGTGTGACGCGACTCCATCGCCGCGAGCGCTGCCGAGCAAAACGATGTGGCCGAGGGTCCTGCAGCCGCCCACACCACGCGCTGCTGCACCAGGAACGGGAGGTGAAGGAGGCGTCGACGAGCGAACCGAATAAGTCGACTGACGTCGAGAGCGAACAACCGCGGGAAGCCGTGATGACAGTCTCCGCGGCTAGTGATGTGACACAGCGCGTATTACTGAAAATGTGTCCGGTGCTATTAAAAGGGCTCAACGGGCAAATATCCACGTTCGCCCTACTAGATGAAGGCTCCACGATATCGCTCGTCGACGTGGAATTGACGCGCCAGCTACGCGTGAACGGTCCAGGCTCGACCCTACGGATTCAAGGCGTGACCGCACAGCAACGCGAGGAGCACAGTCAAGAGGTCAAGCTGCAGATACGCGGCCTGGACGGCGAATTCCAGGAGCTGCGCGCACGAACTATGAAGGACCTGCAGCTCCATAGTCAGACAGTGGATAGGTCGACACTAAACAACTATCCACACCTCCGCGGCATACAAGAGAATGCGTACTACGGAGAGGCCAGACCCAAAGTGCTAATAGGTGCCGACAACTGGCACCTGATCGTCACGCGAGAGCTACGCATGGGCGGGAAAAACGAACCCGCGGCTTCCTACACCCAGCTGGGATGGGTGATCCATGGGACAGCACCACGCGCCACACTAAATAATATAAGAAAGAAGGGCAAGTGATGCTCCACCTATACGACGCGTCTGTGACAAAACAGACGGACGATTTGCATCGTGTGGAAGAACTCATGAAGTCCCATTTTAGGATCGATTCCCTAGCGAAGAAAGTCAAACCAGACGATCAGACGGCGATTGACGTGGTTCACAGTACCTTGAAGAAAGTCGGCGATCATTTCGAAGTCGGGTTGCCGTGGCGTGATGAGAATTCGTCGATGCCCAACAACTACAGCTGCGCCCTAAGGCGGCTAAGGACAATAGAAAAGAAGATGGATGCATCGCCGAACCTCGCGGAACAATACGGCACCCTAGTGAAGAACTTGTTTGCAAAAGGATACGCCCAGGAGTGCAACGGATCGGAAGACAAGAATAAGCGAGCGTGGTACCTGCCACACTTCCAGGTCGTGAACCTGAATAAACCAGGTAAGATGCGCCTAGTGTTCGACGCCGCGCATCAGTATAGTGGAGTGTGCCTGAACGATTACCTACTGGAAGGACCCGACCTCTTGAACTCGCTACCGGGGATCCTGTTCCGGTTCAGAGAGCGGCCAGTAGCCGTCACCGCCGATATCCAGGAAATGTTTCTCCAGGTGAAGATAAGAGATCGGGACCAAGCTGCGCAGATGTTTCTCTGGCGAGACGCGGATCGCACCAAGCCACCGAAGAAACACAAGATGACGTCAATGATCTTCGGAGATTCGTGTTCGCCTTTCATCGCACATTCAGTACGGGACGCCAACGCGACGCTGTACGCACGGGAATACCCTGACGCCGTGCGAGCCATAACGTCGAGCCACTATATGGACGACTACGTGGACAGCGTCGCGACCGAAGATGAGCCTATCAGGACCGCGCACGATATAATGAAGATCCACCAGAACGCGCATTTCAACCTGAGAGGTTGGTGCTCCAACAGACCCAACGTGTCGACACGACACGGAAGTGTGATTTGGTCGAATCGAGGAAAGTACAGACAAGACGCTAGGCTTACTGTGGCAGACAGGCTCAGACGAGCTGGGCTTCAACACCGGTCTACGCCGGTTGCCACCCGACGTAAAGGCCAGGGACAGAGGGTCGACAAAAAGGGAAGTCTTGGGAGCGGTGATGGCGGTATATGACCCTCTGGGTCTCATCAGCCACTTCACGGTCACCGGCAAGCTCCTGCTCCAAAACCTGTGGAGGCACGGCATCGGATGGGAAGAGGAAATCCCAGAAGAACACGCGCTACACTTCGAAGAGTGGGTCCGAAGTCTGGGTGAAATAACCAAGCTGCGCATACCCAGGTGGTACGGTTAAGGCCCTGACGACCTCATAGACCTGCACATCTTCTGCGACGCTAGCGAACAGGCGTACGCAGCGACCGCCTACTGGAGGATCCAGAAACCAGACGGGAGAGTGGACGTAAGGCTGGTCGCGGCGAAGGCACGGGTAACCCCTTTGAAACCCGTTACTATCCCGCGACTAGAGCTGCAGGCAGCGGTGATCGGCGCACGACTGGCAGCGACGATAACGAGGGAACATCGAGATAAGCCCAGAAGTACCATCTACTGGACCGACTCACAAACGGTTCTGCGATGGATAGAGAAGGACGCCGTGACATGCACACCCTTCGTGGCACATCGCCTGGGAGAGATTGCGGAACTGACTGATGCCAGCCAGTGGAGATGGGTGCCTACCGACCACAACGTAGCAGAAGCCGCTACGCGCCCTGATTAAGCCATGCGCATGGAACCAGAAGACCAATGGTTCACCGGCCCTGCGTTCCTGTACGACGACAAAGAGTCCTGGCCGAAGGAGAGGTCCAAAGAAGACACTACCGAGGCGACCTACGCATTGATCGAGGACAAAAGAGACCTCCCTTCCCACCTGCCCGACGTAAGGAGATTCTCTTCATACGAACGGTTATTGCGAGCCACAGCCATCCCCTCCTGTTCAAGGAAAAATGGGACAAGACCAGCCAGATGACCGTCGACCTGAGAAGGCCGAGAAACTATGGCTTAAACAGGCACAGCTCGATAACTACGCCGAAGTGATGCAGCTGCTTCAGAAAGGGAAGCCAGTACCAAATTCCAGTAGTATATACAAACTGGACCCCTACCTCGACCATGACGTCCTTAAAGTGAGAGGGAGAATCGGACACGCAGCAGTCAGGGAAACTATGAAGACGCCGGTGATCCTACACGGCAAACACCCGTTCACACGGCTATTAGTAGAAGACGCACACCGAAGAGCTGGTCACGCTAATAACGAGCGCGTGATCACGACCTAAGGCAGCAATACTGGGTGGTCCATCTACGCCCTACGGTGCGAGCTATCGCACAGCGATGCCAGCTCTGCCGTATCAGGAAGGCTTTGCCGGTGAAACCGACTACAGGGGGGCTTACCTGTAGAGCGCATAACGGAGACGACGCGACCCTTCACTTACTGCGGGACTGACTACTTTGGTCCAATGACAGTAGTCATAGGAAGAAGACATGAGAAACGATGGGGAGCACTCTTCACCTGCCTGACTACGAGGGCAGTCCACCTAGAATTAGTGTCGAGTTTGTCCACTGACTCGGCGCTGATGGCGATAAGGAGAATGGCGGCGCGGAGAGGTTGGCCTAGAGTAATGTACTCAGACAATGGCACCAACTTCAGAGGAGCAGACGCCGAGCTACGTGCGATATACAAAGAGTGGTCAAAGACCTTCGTTCACTTTGGGCTAGAACACCGGATGAAATGGAAGTTCATTCCACCAGGGGCGCCGCATATGGGGGGAGCGTGGGAGCGACTAGTGCGCTCTGTTAAAACGGCACTGCATGGGAGTGACCCTGAACCAGAAGGCGCTAAAGGAAGAGGTGCTGCTGACGCTGCTGACAGAGGTCGAGCACTCCGTGAACTCTCGGCCCCTGACCCACGTTTCTGTCGATCCTAAGGATCCAGAGGCCCTCACGCCTAACCATTTCCTCCTCAGGCCTTCCCTACACTGGGCCTTGTGAGGACGCTAGCCGCAAGCAGTGGAGAGCTGCCCAAGCGCTCGCCGATCAGTTCTGGCGGCGTTGGGTGGACAAGTACCTGCCTATGCTGGTGCCCCGAGGGGCCTCAGATGAGCAACGACGCCCCCTGCAAGCCGGCAGCCTGGTCGTCATCATCGACTCGTCGCTCCCGAGAGGAACCTGGCCTCGAGGCGTCGTGGAAGCAGTCTACAGCGGTCCAGTCCAGACGGCAAAGTGCGGTCAGCCGACGTCAGAACAACAGCGGGCATCCTACGGCGTCCAGTCACGAAGCCCGCCGTCCTCTACGTGGAAAATTAGGCTACGGTAGCCCTGCGCCGGGGGGAGGATGTTACGGACGACATCGCTCGTAGACTAGCATTTAAAGTACCACGTGTAGTCACTTAGAGACTAGGATTTGAAGTACCACGTGTAGTCACTTAGAGACTAGGATTTGAAGTACCATGTGTAGTGACTTGCAGACTAGGATTTAAAGTACATACCACGTGTAGTCACTTGCAGACTGGGATTTAAAGTACCACGTGTAACTAAGATAATATTGAGATGTAACTGCCACGTGTAATTACACCCGTGATAGATGTTAAGGTTTCAAATTAGGTATGAATAAAGATAAGTTTATAGTAGAGACTAGCAATGTAATTCAGATTAGGTTGTTTTTATTAAGTAAATAAGTTTAGACGTAAGTTAATATTGTAAGGTGACACGGAGTAGCGTCCAAAACTAAACAGGTTGGCACCGAGGCGGGAAAACAGACATGCGCCCTGATTGGCCGGACGGACGGACCTTACTCCGCGGAGCCACTCGCTACCTGCGCTTGAGTATAAAAGACGGGCGGCCAGGCGGTTGAGTCCCTTTTTTTCCTTCGACACTCGCAACTGTCCCTCAACCACCTGCAGCAAGCCGCCATGAAAATAAAAGAAGACAAGAAATCCAAGACCGAAGTTTTTATACAGTCCACCCCGTTAATCATGCAGGCTAACATGGTCAAAGGGCACTCAAAAGTCCCAATTGGATCACATTATAACGCCACACGCTACAGAAAAACTCTTCGAATTTATTAAAGGTGAATGGGCCGCTAGGAGCATATCCTACCATAAAATAATCTGGGGTTTGCTAAGGACAAACCGAATTTCAAACAAAAAAGAAAACACAAAACACAATAATAGACAAAGGCAACCGCTACTCGCGAAGGAGGCAACAATAGTGGCCAAGGACTTCAACTATAAACAATGCTATTATGCCGCCCTCAATAGCAAGTTCACCAAAACCAAATACCAAGATTGCATAACAAAAAAGCTAAAAAATATAGGAATCAACTCAACGGACGAAAACATCGAAATACCCTGGAATACCATAACGGAAATATTAAAAGCGGCTGCTCAGGAAACTTTAATTCTTCAGTCAGTTATCTCCAGAGATCATCGACTAGCTCTTGCTAACCTACAAAAGGCTAAATTCTTACAAAGCAGGCCACCAGATAATCCAAATAGGCATAACCGCGTAAAAGAATGTCAGTCAACACTTCAAAAGGTTAAATATCAGGAGGAACAAAAAGCATGCAGTACCAAGTAGTAATCGAGCTCTACAAAGCGATGCCCCTAATACTACAGGAAGCCGTCACCAGACACATGAACAAAGCCTGGACACAGATCGAAGCACATGACACATGGCTGGAGACCGTGCAGGTGCCAATCCCAAAAAATAACAACCCAACAAATATGCGAATGACTATCAACGCATATCGGTTTGCAATACGGGTTACAGAATCTACGCTTCATACGTCCTAAAAAAACTAGATAATGTAATAACGGAATTAAGCAACTACCAAGCTGCCTTTTTAAACAATAGATCAACAGACGACCACATCTTTACACTCAAAAGGGTCTTAGACGAGGAACGGCGTGCAGGTTAAATAATTTATGTACTCGCCCACGACATAGAAAAAGCCTTTGACAACGTAGACCTCAATGCACTAAGAGATATCCTATTACAACGTACCAACAAACCGCTAACTAACAGGATAATCAAGGTATGCTTGAATGAACGAACATGCATCAAATGGTGTGGCCAGTAAAGCAGTTGGAGTATAAAAGGAAAGGGAATCAAACAAGGTTGCCCTCTGTCCCCTCGCCTGTTTACACTGGTCATCGACGAAGTCCTTAGAACCCTAGAGGAGGAAACCCAATTAATAAAACTTGACCAGGATCGTGAAATCTCACTCCCCCTGGTACTATAATTTGCGGACGACCTTATCTTCATTACAGATGACCTAGAAGGGTTAGAAGGCATCTTATACCATATTAAACCCCTACTAGATAGTGTAGGCCTCCAAGTAAACGAAACAAAAACAAAAATACTAATTAGGGACCCCATAGCTACACAGAAAACGATTTACGTGACCCCTAGTGGAATAAGCATACCGACATTTCAAACAGGCCATAAGTAACGCCAAATCGTTACTACCATTCATAAAAAACTCAAATATGGACTGAAAATTAGCCAGACTGGAATTGAGTATCGAATGGTGATCGTTCCGTGCATGATACATGGTTTGAAAGTATCGGCACTTACTAAAGCTAACAGGTGAAGACTCAGAAAATATGAGCGAGTTATCATGAGAGATTTGATAAACCACTCCAGGAATAAACCGAGACAAAAGAAAATGCATGAAATCTTAGACAGAAAAACAGTAACCAAACGCATCAAGAACCACATGGTGAACCAATTGAGGATGTGATGACCTCGCACATGTTTATAATGCAAAGCAATGGAGTACAAGGCCAAAACCAAGAAGGTAGGTCGACCTACATATCTACACATGGAACGACCACCTAAAACAGGACATGAAGTACTTCGACAAGGGAATCGATTTTTGGATGGATACGGCTGAAGACAAAAACAAGATCAAGATCGCTGCTAGTGAAATATACAAAAACCGGAAACGGATAGTAGCGAGAACTCCGACGACGACATTGAAAACAGAAACATCTAACACAGCAGAGCAAGGACATACATAAGAACCGAGAAAGCAGTAGAACCTCGCCAAAAGATTCACGGGTGAAGCTCGACCTGAAGCACCTGGCCGCGTTGTCTTTAAAAGATGCCCATCCATAGACAAATATCACCCAACTCTCCTCTAATCCAATGCTTACTCTCGGATGCATATCCGGTAGGCTCTTAAATCCTACCCTTTCCTACGGGCACGTCTTCCTTACAAAAACCGCGCCCCCCGGTCTACTTCTTGATATGCAATGGTGGCTGTAGCACCATGAACATGAGGCTACAGGAGCCTAGTGCGAATCTTGGGCTTCATTCGATTAATCGAGTCTGGTCAAACCACGCTGGGATCGGTGCAATTCATTCATTCATTAATTCATTCACTGCTGCTACAGAATATTTCCACTAAAGCCAGGAAGCTGTTCTATCAAGCTAGAGAGTTTGCAAAGCTAAATGCCTACGCGTACCACTGGACATCACATGGCAAAGTCTACATAAAAAAGGAAGAGGGAGCGCCGGCAAAGAGAATAACACAGGAATCCGACTTTGAAGGTCTGAATCAGCAAAAAAAAACATGACTAGATACACTTAGTAACACCCTGAAACGCGACCTTCCTAAAACATTGATCCTTCGTCTGACAATTGCATGCCATGTTAACTTTCCTGTATTTAACGTAGTTTTAAGATTTTTTCTGCTTTTTTTTATATTTTTGTACGTGTATGCCAACACACTAAAACCAAAGTACATTAGAACGCTATTTACACTATACAAGCAATCACTACACACAACAACAATCAACAAACACAATACATTTAATATATTGTATCAGTTTTTACTAGACACATTCACAATTAATTCACAGTATATTCTACATCACATTCACATATACAGCACTAGCTCTTACCCGTGGTTCCGCCCGCGGGGAACCGACATAAACGGTAGCCTATGTGTTGTTCCGGGTTGTAACCATACGTGCTTGTTTGCCTTATGTTTGTTTAAAGTCTTTGTCGATATCGTAGTTGAATTATATATAGAATACCCTATGACCCCTCAGTCTGCTACACCCATAAAAAAAACAATTAACAGTGGATAATGTGTCAGAAATTATTAGCCATATAGATGGGCTCTCAGTCTCTACCACACTTAATCTTGACCCCGAAGAATGCACTAGCTATGTCACTAACCCATCCAACCAATTAAAAATAATTACCCAGAACATTCGCTCTATTCATGCAAACTTCGACTCTTTCTTAACCCTCCTACATAGAATAAACTTTGACTGCGAAATACTAGTACTGACTGAGTGCTGGCTGAAACGTTATAATGATTCAATCCCAACTATCGATAGCTACTCTTATTATCAGACAAAAAAACACTTAAACCAGAACGATGGTGTAGTCCTTTATGCTAAAAATATAGAGAACTACACAGTTGAAGAACCTGACTTCTCAGATGCCAGTTGTCTAGTGCTAAAAATCGGCACAGATAAGGCAATAATATGTATATATAGATCTCCGTCTTTTAGAGACGTATGTAACTTCCTACAATCCCTAAACGCTCTTTTAACAAGCCTGATTACATATAAAAACATAGCTATAGTTGGTGACATTAACCTTGACATCGCATGTACTATATCTTCCAACCAAACCTCGGACTATCTCGATCTCATAGCTTCCCATGGCCTACTACCTGCTCACTCACTTCCCACTCGAGAGAATGCCTGTCTTGACCACATCATGCTCAAATCTAACTTGTCTGCACTCACCATAGTATTACACGCCTCCATCACCGACCATAACCCTGTAATGCTTTGCCTTAATCTAAAACGATCTGTAAATCCACGGTCATGCACCATTTTGAAGACTAATTACGAATCCCTTGATAGTGAGATGAAGACTACTAATTTCCAAGCAGTTTACGAACATACCGACGCTAATGAAGCGACAAAAAGTTTAGTTACCTCTCTAGCTAGACTCATAAATACTCACACTTCTATAATCAAGATCCCAAATAAAAAACGCTTACTCAAACCGTGGATGACCGTTGGTATGCTCCGCTGTATGCGTAATAAAGATGCAATGCATAAAAAACTCAAGCTATCTCCGAACAATGTTATATTAAGTATTACATATAAAAGATATAGGAACTACTGCACAAAAATATTAAAAAAACTAAAAAGAGATTATGATAGGAGAGAATTGAGTGAGGCTTCAAAAGACAATAAAAAGATCTGGAAGGTGATAAAGAGAGTAACTAATACAGACAAACCAAACATACCCAACACTGATTTATTGGCTTCTTCTACTTCACCTCAGCTCTCGGTTGACAAAGTAAACAAGTTTTTTGCCAACATCGGCAGGGAACTTGCTGATAAGTTTTCATGTCCATCTGGTAGTCATAAAATTCCACCAGATATTGCCTCCACATCTTCACCTTTACAATCATTCGTCATGTTAGACACCGATGAGGTGGAGGTTGAGGAGGTACTAATGTCGCTTAAATCAGATTCTGCTATAGGCTGGGACAATATTCCAACAAAGTTTTTAAAACGCTATTCATTGACACTGGTCCCCATACTCACACATATCTTTAATCTCTGTTTCCATACCGGCACTTTCCCCTTATACTTCAAGAAGGCCATCATACACCCAATTCACAAAAGTGGGAGCAAAAAGCTTCTAAATAATTATCGTCCTATTGCAGTCTTACCTTCTATCTCTAAAGTTCTAGAACGCCTAATCAACAAAAGACTAGTGACTTATATGGAGGATAAAAAGCTTTTTTCTCCCAAACAATTCGGCTTTAGACGCAACAAATCTCCAAAAATGCTGTAATTGACCTAATCGACCATGTTACAAAAAATATTGACAAGGAAAAGAAAGTATTGTCAATTTTTTTGGACCTAAAAAAGGCATTCGATACGGTTTCGATTTCTGTTTTATTAATAAAGCTGGAGGAACTCGGGATTCGTGACCAAACACTTGATTTATTTAGGGACTACCTTCAAAACCGAACCCAGTGTGTAAAAATACAAAATTACCACAGTAGAGAGGAACCAGTGACGTTCGGCGTTCCCCAAGGCAGTGTGATTGGCCCAACCCTATTTCTAATATACGTAAACCAACTATGTAATCTGAGTTTGGAAAATGGAAGAATCGTGGCGTTTGCTGATGACACCGTCCTTACCTTCTCTGGCGACACTTGGGATGACACCTTCGATTCCGCACAAAAAGGACTAAATAGGGTTCTACAATGGCTCCAAAGACACATTCTCACTATCAATACCGACAAAACTAAAATTCTTACTTACAGCTTACGAAATTCCAATCAACCTCCAAATTCATATGCTTTAGTAGCGCACTCATGTTTACAGTCTGGCACTGCGACATGTACATGTCCAAAATTGGAACGTTGTCGAACCATCAAATATCTCGGTGTGACTCTTGATGATGGCCTGAGCTTTGCACCTCATATAGAGTTATTGACAAAGAGAATCAGAAAGCTAATGTTTGTCTTTAGTAGTCTTCGCCACATCGCAGAACCTCAAACTATTAGGTCTACATATTTTGCTCTTTGTCAGTCTCTCCTAACGTACTGTATATGCGCTTGGGGTGGTGCACCCAAAACGGTACTTTTGAAGCTAGAACGAGCTCAGAGAGCCGTGCTAAAAATTAGTACCTTTCGATCCATCCTTTTCCCAACTGAAGAACTATATAGGAACTGTAAAGTCCTCACAGTGCGACAATTATTTATATTACACATCCTGCTGCATCAGCATCAAAGAACCTCCTATAAAATAATCACCACAAGACGCAAAGACAAGGTATGTCAACCCTTCCGTTGTAAATACTCTTTTACAAGAAGATTTCCCTGTTTCCAAGGTCCTCATCTCTACAATAGTCTTAACAAAATACTGAACTTTTACTCACTCCCTATAGTGTCATTTAAAAAGAAGCTAAATAATTGGCTACAAACACTTAATTACAACAACACAGAAAGCTTATTGTTGACTCAATACAGCTCCCGTTAAACCCCATTCTATCCTCATTTGCTCATCGGTCGCTACCATTACCCACGAATATAGGAATAACACATACACCCACACACACACCCCCACCCTCACACTCACACACCCTCATACTCACACACCCTCACACATGCACACCTTCACACACGCTCACCTTCACACATACACACACCCTCACACACCCCTACACACACTACACTACTCCATTCATAAAAAAATTAGTTTTGTTTAATTTCCTTTCCTAAATAGTTTATTTGTCCGTTTACCTATGCCATATAATGAACCAGTTGTATAATTACAAAATGGCATGTATGTACCTAAATGCGATATAGAAACATCCAATAAAGGGTCGGTCGGGCCCAGCATCTTTAACACAAGTTGTCTTGGCAACTTAGCAAGGGTGCTGGTGTCGCCACGCTATTGTTAATTTACTCTAAACTGTATGTACTACCATGTATTTAATGTAAAATGTAAAACTTGATGCAAATAAATTATTATTATTATTATTATTATTATTTCACGAAACCATCGTCGGATGATATATGAGATCACATTTTCAAGAAGAAAGATTATATTCGGGACGAAAAAAAATGGTTTGACTGAACTGATGTAGGATGATAAGTTCTTGAATAAATACTTTTTTGTTTTTTTTTGTTTTGTTGGTTTCTTTGTTTTTTTTTTATTTTTGTTTGTTTCTTTTTGTCTATTGTACTTATTTTCAATACAACTTCACTAAAACTTCACAATCGATTAAAAAAAAATGAGAAAAATTACGTAATTATGGAAATGGAGAAAAAACTTGCGTAATTGACATTTCCGTAATTTTGGAAGACCTACTTCCGACGATCCGATCTAGGTCTTCCAGCGTTTCTCCTACTGGATGACATACGACCCTCCGAAAACGCCTGATGCACATTAGTAAACACTCGATAGTCAGGATATCTTTGAGCGTTTGGGTACCTTTCTCGATACAGTCTGCTAGCAGAGTTACCATTGCATCGGCATTGCATATTAGCGTATTCCTATGGTGTGTATGATTGCGGCATGTTAAACGCTAAACAATCCAAAATGCGCCAGAACTCCAAATCACAAAACTCACAATCGTAGTCACAAAACACACAATCGTAGTCCAAGATAATGCCAGGTCAGTTCAGTTTGCAGATCACTTCCAGTCCAAATAATGCCAGGTCAGTTAAGTTTGCAGATCGATTCCAATCCAAAAAGCCAAGCTAAAAGTCGTTAGTACGTACGAGAGCCAAGTCAGTTGAATACGGAACGGTGCGCAGTAAACGAAGGAACAGAGCGTACTGAACAGACTTGCTGAGAATAATAACATAACAGCTTCTCTACCTGCCCTGTTGTTGTCTCTTTTTAACGTAAATATCTCTTTCTATCTATCTCTCTCTAACTTCTAAGGTATGTATGCCCCATTCAAATTCCTAGAAATAGTAACAAGAACCCATTTTGGGCACGCTGTAAAAGTGATTACTGTCAACTACAATTTAAGGAGTTTGGTTCTTGTTTTGAACTAGTATGGATATTATTTTTTTGTGGCTGGTTTTCCTAGAGTATTATATCATTTTGGAATCTTGATTAGTTGCGTCAATTTATAAAAAAAACTTGCCATAGTTCATACTTTTTTAACATAAAATAGGTAAAATTTGAAATTCCTCATAGCTCGTCTCTAAATCAGGAATGAATGAACTAAGCATGCTCTGTCGCCTATTATAGAAGAAAAAAACGTTTGGCTACAAAATAAAGTGTTTACACTTGTAATGAGTTGGCAACTGTGTTGAACCATTATAATTATTATTAACCTAAATTCCTTTTATTATTTTTTTCGGGTCTTCTTCAAATAAGACTGTATACAAGGAATTTTTAAACAAACGCACACAAAGCTCTATCTGGGAACATTTCTTGAGAGCTGATAATGGACAGATTGTTGAATGTAAGCAATGCAAAAAAAAATTGAACACTCCCGGTGGCGCAACTGGAGCGTTACACACTCACATGCGTGCCAAGCGTATCTGAGAGATGCCGCAAGAGCTGGAGTCGCAAATGCCGAGTACATCAACGTCTAGTAGTGGTCAAATTCAAACACGAAAACGTACGAATGAACCTTCACAAAAGAAAAAAAAACTTTGACATCAATGAATTTTATATACTTATACTATCCGTGTGCATGTGCACACGGATACAAGAAACACACTGGTGTATTCACCTACGGGTGAACCCGTACCCGGCAACATACACATCCTCTACAAGAACCAGCACTATGATAGTTGGGTCATGACCGACGACGAACATTACAATGATCTAATACAAGAAACAACCAATGTCAAAATATCACAACATACTAAGCCTTTAAACGGACAACCCTCGAAACCCCAGTCTCAAACTAACAACACCCAATTGACTAGGTCATTAACACAGTATGAACAACAAGTATCAATATATACACCGTTATCAGACGTAGTCGCAGATGTCAATGGGTTCACAATACTAAGAAACCAGCCGTCTACTGCAATAAAATACACTTGCCTAGACTTGCGTATTGCTACCTGGAACGTCCGTGGGGCCTCAAAACCGGCAAAAAAAGATAGAATAGATGCCGAACTTTCACTTAGAGGCATCCATTTAGCCTGCATACAAGAAAGAGGCATGAACTCAGGAGCATACAACTCCACACACTACCAATGGCACCTCTATGGAACCACAGGTAAGACACACCGGGGACTGGCAATTCTAATCAGAAAAGATGCCCAAATTGAATTAGTTAACAGGAAAAAGGATACAGACGCAATGTCAGCTACTCTTAAAGTCGACATGGGAAATGACAAGCCTGCTCCTCTGTATATAATCAACAGTCGTACATCCATAGCAAACAGATCCTTCTACTAAATTAAACTTGATCAGACAAAAACCAAGGAAATGTACGTTAATAATCCTTGGCGACTTTAACGCACATATTAGTCGCCATGATACACAAAATTACCAACGTAAAGGGCTGATTCAACAAAATCTACTCCATGACTTCTCCAACTGCAACGGGGAACTGTTAATGGATATTCCCAACAGGGAAAAACTGCAAATAGAAACGACAAAAGCGAGATCATCATGCAGGCTAACATGGTCAAAGGGCACTCAAAAGTCCCTATTGGATCACATTATAACGCCACACGCTACAGAAAAACTCTTCGAATTTATTAAAGGTGAATGGGCTGCTAGGAGCATATCCGATCATAAAATAATCTGGGGTTTGCTAAGGACAAACCGAATTTCAAACAAAAAAGAAAACACAAAAGACAATAATGCACAAAGGCAACAGAATATCACCATGAATGCCACCATGAAGGAGGCAATAATAGTTGCCAAGGATTTCAACTATAAACAATGCTATTATGCCGCCCTCAATAGCAAATTCACCAAAACAAAATACCAAGATTGCATTACGAAAAAGCTAAAAAATATAGGAATCAACTCAACGGACGAAAACATCGAAATACCCTGGAATACCATAACGGAAATATAAAAGCGGCTGCTCAGGAAACTTTAATTCTTCAGTCAGTTATCTCCAGAGATCATCGACTAGCTCTTGCTAACCTACAAAAAGCAAAAATTCTTACAAAGCAGGCAATCAGATAATCCAAATAGGCATAACCGCGTAAAAGAATGTCAGTCAACACTTCAAAAGGTTAAATATCAGGAGGAACAAAAAGCATGCAGTACCAAGTAGTAATCGAGCTCTACAAAGCGATGCCCCTAATACTACAGGAAGCCGTCACCAGACACATGAACAAAGCCTGGACACAGATCGAAGCACATGACACATGGCTGGAGACCGTGCAGGTGCCAATCCCAAAAAATAACAACCCAACAAATATGCGAATGACTATCAACGCATATCGGTTTGCAATACGGGTTACAGAATCTACGCTTCATACGTCCTAAAAAAACTAGATAATGTAATAACGGAATTAAGCAACTACCAAGCTGCCTTTTTAAACAATAGATCAACAGACGACCACATCTTTACACTCAAAAGGGTCTTAGACGAGGAACGGCGTGCAGGTTAAATAATTTATGTACTCGCCCACGACATAGTAAAAGCCTTTGACAACGTAGACCTCAATGCACTAAGAGATATCCTATTACAACGTACCAACAAACCGCTAACTAACAGGATAATCAAGGTATGCTTGAATGAACGAACATGCATCAAATGGTGTGGCCAGAAAAGCAGTTGGAGTATAAAAGGAAAGGGAATCAAACAAGGTTGCCCTCTGTCCCCTCGCCTGTTTACACTGGTCATCGACGAAGTCCTTAGAACCCTAGAGGAGGAAACCCAATTAATAAAACTTGACCAGGATCGTGAAATCTCACTCCCCCTGGTACTATAATTTGCGGACGACCTTATCTTCATTACAGATGACCTAGAAGGGTTAGAAGGCATCTTATACCATATTAAACCCCTACTAGATAGTGTAGGCCTCCAAGTAAACGAAACAAAAACAAAAATACTAATTAGGGACCCCATAGCTACACAGAAAACGATTTACGTGACCCCTAGTGGAATAAGCATACCGACATTTCAAACAGGCCATAAGTAACGCCAAATCGTTACTACCATTCATAAAAAACTCAAATATGGACTGAAAATTAGCCAGACTGGAATTGAGTATCGAATGGTGATCGTTCCGTGCATGATACATGGTTTGAAAGTATCGGCACTTACTAAAGCTAACAGGTGAAGACTCAGAAAATATGAGCGAGTTATCATGAGAGATTTGATAAACCACTCCAGGAATAAACCGAGACAAAAGAAAATGCATGAAATCTTAGACAGAAAAACAGTAACCAAACGCATCAAGAACCACATGGTGAACCAATTGAGGATGTGATGACCTCGCACATGTTTATAATGCAAAGCAATGGAGTACAAGGCCAAAACCAAGAAGGTAGGTCGACCTACATATCTACACATGGAACGACCACCTAAAACAGGACATGAAGTACTTCGACAAGGGAATCGATTTTTGGATGGATACGGCTGAAGACAAAAACAAGATCAAGATCGCTGCTAGTGAAATATACAAAAACCGGAAACGGATAGTAGCGAGAACTCCGACGACGACATTGAAAACAGAAACATCTAACACAGCAGAGCAAGGACATACATAAGAACCGAGAAAGCAGTAGAACCTCGCCAAAAGATTCACGGGTGAAGCTCGACCTGAAGCACCTGGCCGCGTTGTCTTTCAAAGATGCCCATCCATAGACAAATATCACCCAACTCTCCACTAATCCAATGCTTACTCTCGGATGCATATCCGGTAGGCTCTTAAATCCTACCCTTTCCTACGGGCACGTCTTCCTTACAAAAACCGCGCCCCCCGGTCTACTTCTTGATATGCAATGGTGGCTGTAGCACCATGAACATGAGGCTACAGGAGCTAGTGCGAATCTTGGGCTTCATTCGATTAATCGAGTCTGGTCAAACCACGCTGGGATCGGTGCAATTCATTCATTCATTAATTCATTCACTGCTGCTACAGAATATTTCACGAAACCATCGTCGGATGATATATGAGATCACATTTTCAAGAAGAAAGATTATATTCGGGACGAAAAAAAAATGGTTTGACTTAACTGATGTAGGATGATAAGTTCTTGAATAAATATTTTTTTGTTTTTTTTTGTTTTAGAATAGAATAGAATAGAATAGAATTTATTTATTTGTAAGAATGTAGTTTTACATCGTATGGTGTTAAATTTTAGTTTTAGTTCTATACATTCTACCATAGCATATGGTGTACAAATATTAAAATGTCATTTTATATAATGAAGTACAATTAATTATAGGATTAAATGATTAAAGATATGTCCAATATGAATTATTATAATTAGTTAGTGGTTAATGTAAAATTAATGTCGAAATTAAGTAGGTACATGTCATCTTGGATTTTTACAATATTCCATATATTCACCAATGTCATAAAAACAATTATCCAGTAACCAACTTGTCAGCTTTTTCTTGAACATGGGGATAGGAAGTTCCTTAAATGAGTTTGGTAACTTGTTATACACCTGAATGGCATTAACATATACATTCCTCTTAAATATTTGCAATCTACCTTGAGGTACATTTAGTTCGTGTTTGTATTTATTTCGAACAGAAGCCTTTTTGTGGCTTACTTCTGATTGCATGCGAAAGTAGTGCGGATTTTGCTTTACTAGCATACATAGTTCCTTGATGTACATGCAGGGTAACGGTAAAATGTGAAATTTTTTAAATAAAGGTTTGCAGCTGTCCATAAACCAGACGCCAGATATTGCCCTAACACACTTCTTTTGTACTCGAAATGTCTTAGAACTTCTTTTGTTGGTTTCCATGTTTATTTTTTATTTTTGTTTGTTTCTTTTTGTCTATTGTATTTATTTTCAATACAACTTCACTAAAACTTCACAATCGATTAAAAAAAATGAGAAAAATTACGTAATTATGGAAATGGAGAAAAAACTTGCGTAATTGACATTTCCGTAATTTTTGGAAGCCCTACTTCTTCATCACGATCCGATCTAGGTCTTCCAGCGTTTCTCCTACTGGATGGCATACGACCCTCCGAAAACGCCTGATGCACATTCGATAGTCGATAGTCAGGATATCTTTGAGCATTTGGGTACCTTTCTCGATACAGTCTGCTAGCAGAGTTACCATTGCATCGGCATTGCATATTAGCGTATTCCTATGGTGTGTATGATTGCGGCATGTTAAACGCTAAACAATCCAAAATGCGCCAGAACTCCAAATCACAAAACTCACAATCGTAGTCACAAAACACACAATCGTAGTCCAAGATAATGCCAGGTCAGTTCAGTTTGCAGATCACTTCCAGTCCAAATAATGCCAGGTCAGTTAAGTTTGCAGATCGATTCCAATCCAAAAAGCCAAGCCAAAAGTCGTTAGTACGTACGAGAGCCAAGTCAGTTGAATACGGAACGGTGCGCAGTAAACGAAGGAACAGAGCGTACTGAACAGACTTGCTGAGAATAATAACATAACAGCTTCTCTACCTGCCCTGTTGTTGTCTCTTTTTAACGTAAATATCTCTTTCTATCTATCTCTCTCTAACTTCTAAGGTATGTATGCCCCATTCAAATTCCTAGAAATAGTAACAAGAACCCATTTTGGGCACGCTGTAAAAGTGATTACTGTCAACTACAATTTAAGGAGTTTGGTTCTTGTTTTGAACTAGTATGGATATTATTTTTTTGTGGCTGGTTTTCCTAGAGTATTATATCATTTTGGAATCTTGATTAGTTGCGTCAATTTATAAAAAAAACTTGCCATAGTTCATACTTTTTTAACATAAAATAGGTAAAATTTGAAATTCCTCATAGCTCGTCTCTAAATCAGGAATGAATGAACTAAGCATGCTCTGTCGCCTATTATAGAAGAAAAAAACGTTTGGCTACAAAATAAAGTGTTTACACTTGTAATGAGTTGGCAACTGTGTTGAACCATTATAATTATTATTAACCTAAATTCCTTTTATTATTTTTTTCGGGTCTTCTTCAAATAAGACTGTATACAAGGAATTTTTAAACAAACGCACACAAAGCTCTATCTGGGAACATTTCTTGAGAGCTGATAATGGACAGATTGTTGAATGTAAGCAATGCAAAAAAAAATTGAACACTCCCGGTGGCGCAACTGGAGCGTTACACACTCACATGCGTGCCAAGCGTATCTGAGAGATGCCGCAAGAGCTGGAGTCGCAAATGCCGAGTACATCAACGTCTAGTAGTGGTCAAATTCAAACACGAAAACGTACGAATGAACCTTCACAAAAGAAAAAAAAACTTTGACATCAATGAATTTTATATACTTATACTATCCGTGTGCATGTGCACACGGATACAAGAAACACACTGGTGTATTCACCTACGGGTGAACCCGTACCCGGCAACATACACATCCTCTACAAGAACCAGCACTATGATAGTTGGGTCATGACCGACGACGAACATTACAATGATCTAATACAAGAAACAACCAATGTCAAAATATCACAACATACTAAGTCTTTAAACGGACAACCCTCGAAACCCCAGTCTCAAACTAAGAACACCCAATTGACTGGGTCATTAACACAGTATGAACAACAAGTATCAATATATACACCGTTATCAGACGTAGTCGCAGATGTCAATGGGTTCACAATACTAAGAAACCAGCCGTCTACCGCAATAAAATACACTTGCCCAGACTTGCGTATTGCAACCTGGAACGTCCGTGGGGCCTCAAAACCGGCAAAAAAAGATAAAATAGACGCCGAACTTTCACTTAGAGGCATCCATGTAGCCTGCATACAAGAAACAGGCATGAACTCAGGAGCATACAACTCCACACACTACCAATGGCACCTCTATGGAACCACAGGTAAGACACACCGGGGACTGGCAATTCTAATCAGAAAAGATGCCCAAATTGAATTAGTTAACAGGAAAAAGGATACAGACGCAATGTCAGCTACTCTTAAAGTCGACATGGGAAATGACAAGCCTGCTCCTCTGTATATAATCAACTCCCACATCAACAGTCGTACATCCATAGCAAACAGATCCTTCTACTAAATTAAACTTGATCAGACAAAAACCAAGGAAATGTACGTTAATAATCCTTGGCGACTTTAACGCACATATTAGTTGCCATGATACACAAAATTACCAACGTAAAGGGCTGATTCAACAAAATCTACTCCATGACTTCTCCAACTGCAACGGGGAACTGTTAATGGATATTCCCAACAGGGAAAAACTGCAAATAGAAACGACAAAAGCGACATCATCATGCAGGCTAACATGGTCAAAGGGCACTCAAAAGTCCCAATTGGATCACATTATAACGCCACACGCTACAGAAAAACTCTTCGAATTTATTAAAGGTGAATGGGCTGCTAGGAGCATATCCGATCATAAAATAATCTGGGGTTTGCTAAGGACAAACCGAATTTCAAACAAAAAAGAAAACACAAAAGACAATAATGCACAAAGGCAACAGAATATCACCATGAAGGAGGCAATAATAGTTGCCAAGGATTTCAACTATAAACAATGCCATTATGCCGCCCTCAATAGCAAATTCACCAAAACAAAATACCAAGATTGCATTACGAAAAAGCTAAAAAATATAGGAATCAACTCAACGGACGAAAACATCGAAATACCCTGGAATACCATAACGGAGGTATTAAAAGCGGCTGCCCAGGAAAGTCTAACTCTTCAGCCAGTTCTCTCCAGAGATCATCGACTAGCTCTTGCTAACCTACAAAAGGCTAAATTCTTACAAAGCAGGCAACCAGATAATCCAAATAGGCATAACCGCGTATATGAATGTCGGCCAACGCTTCAAAAGGTTAAGTATCAAGAGGAACCAAAAGCATGCAGGGCCTGCCTCAGCGGACTGGGGAAAAACCACCCTGCAAAACGCATGCAGATGCTGTACTTTTTTTTACAGGAGAAACAAACTGCAAAAAAAACGTCGAAAAAGATCTACTCATGTACCGATGACCAAATGGAAGCAAATTGCTTACGCAAGTTTCTATATTACAAGTTTCTCTCTATTAAATATCCGAACGAAAACGTCAACCTGCTTTATTCTGTCATGTCGCCAAATGCCTATCCATCTATCCCTCTCCCTATCATTACGTCCATACGCGACAGAAAGAGAAAGCGCCAACCGACAACCGTTTCCGGGCTACGTGGAATCAAGACGCTCCAGCAGAGGGACAGAGATTCAACTTCACTTGTAATCGAACAGTCATCCGCACCGCAAGCTATACCGCTAAGCTTCGCGACGCGCGCGCGCCGCGAAACATACTAATTTACGAGTGTCGGCCGACACAAAACCAGGAAGAAGCAGGGAAACAAAAAGTTACCGGACGCCGCGCCGGTCTACATATCAGCACGGCACATTCAAAAACACCAAGTAAGTCCTTAATTGTTTCCTACCCCCTTGTGTGCAGGCGACATGACATTCGTTCCCGAATAATAATATTACACAACGCTTATTGGTCCTTCGACAGCCGCAATAACCCAACTTATTCAACACAAATTCTAAAAAAACCCGCGGGCCGTATTTTATCAACAATTAATATAAAAAAGCCAATAACCGAAGTACAAGGCGATGGACCCACTACAGATGACGTAATGGCAATCATCAAGAAAATGCGGAACGGGACAGCTCCCGGGCCCGGGACTGACCAAGTAGTAATCGAGCTCTACAAAGCGATGCCCCTAATACTACAGGAAGCCGTCACCAAACACATGAATAAAGCCTGGACGCAGAACGAAGCACCTGATACATGGCTGGAGACCGTGCAGATGCCAATCCCTAAAAAAACAACCCTAAAGACGCGAATGACTATCAACGCATATCGGTTTGCAATACGGGTTACAGAATCTACGCCTCATACGTCCTAAAAAAACTAGATAATGTAATAACGGAATTAAGCAACTACCAAGCTGCCTTTTTAAACAATAGATTAACAGACGACAACATCTTCACACTCAAAAGGGTCCTAGATGAGGAATGGCGTGCAGGTAAAAGAACTTATGTACTCGCCCTTGACATAGAAAAAGCCTTTGACAACGTAGACCTCAACGCACTAAGAGATATCCTATTACAACGTACCAACAAACCGCTAACTAACAGGATAATCAAGGTATGCTTGAATGAACGAACATGCATCAAATGGTGTGGCCAACAAAGCAGTTGGATTATTAAAGGAAAGGGAGTCAAACAAGGTTGCCCTCTGTCCCCTCGACTGTTTACACTGGTCATTGACGAAGTCCTCAGAACCCTGGAGGAGGAAACACAACTAATAAAACTTGACCAGGATCGTGAAATCTCACTCCCCCTGGTACTATCATTTGCGGACGACCTTATCTTCATTACAGATGACCTAGATGGGTTAGAAGGTATCCTATACCCCCCACTAGATAGTCCCTACTAGATAGTGTAGGCCTAACAAAAATACTAATTAGGGACCCCATAGCTACACAGAAAACGACCTACGTGACCCTTAATGGAATAAGCATACCGACATGTGATGAGATTAAATACCTAGGTACACTTATAACATCTAAATTAAGCAGAAAATGCACTATTAAAAAACGTTGCAAACAGGCCATAAGAAACGCCAAATCGTACTACCATTCATAAAAAACTCAAACATGGACTGGAAATTAGCCAGACTTATGTATCGAATGGTGATCGTTCCGTGCATGATACATGGTTTGAAAGTATCGGCACTTACTAAAGCTAACAGGTCAAGACTCAGAAAATATGAGCGAGTTATCATGAGAGATTTGATAAACCACTCCAGGAACAAACCGAGACAAAAGAAAATGCATGAAATCTTAGACGGAAAAACAGTAACCAAACGCATAGAATCACAGGATGTGCTACCTCACACATATTTACAGGCGCCGCGTACCACATCTTCTGCATGCAGCAATGGAGTACAGTCAACAGCAAAAGTAGATGATCAAAATCAGAAATTTAATACTAATGAACGGAGTTTGCGTCAGAACTGGGTGGCGTCGAAGTGATTCAAAAGTATGACACTGAGTCTGACATACTTTTGAATCACTACTCTCATCTACTTTTGCTGTTGACTGTACAAGGCCAAGAGCAAGAAGGTCGGTCGACCTATCTACACGTGGAACGACAACCTAAAACAGGGCATGAAGTACTTCGACAAGGGAATCGATTTTTGGATGGATACGGCTGAAGACAAAAACAAGATCAAGATCGCTGCTAGTGAAATATACAAAAACCGGAAACGGATAGTAGCGAGAACTCCGACGACGACATTGAAAACAGAAACATCTAACACATACAAAAGAACCGAGAAAGCAGCAGAACCTCGCCAAAAGATTCACGGGTGAAGCTCGACCTGAAGCACCTGGCCGCAGTCTTTAAAAGATGCCCATCCATAGACAAATATCACCCATCTCTCCACTAATCCAATGCTTACTCTAGGATGCATATCTGGTAGGCTCTTAAATCCTACCCTTTCCTACGGGCACGTCCTCCTTACAAAAACCGCGCCCCCCGGTCTATTTCTTCATATGCAATGGTCACTGTAGCACCATGAACATGAGGCTACAGGAGCTAGTGTGAATCTTGGGGTTCATTCGATTAATCGAGTCTGGTCAAACCATGCTGGGATCGGTGCAATTCATTCATTCATTCATGCGTTTTTAAGGCGTTATCAAATGCAAAATTTACAGACGAAGAGATCCAAGACCTTCACGACATTCATTACATCTTGGATGTAATAAAAACTACAGTTTTGTCATTATGTCGCCGTGATTCAATTTTATTGACGGCCGACGCTGCGCTTCGATTTATGCCAGAGAAACTTGATCTTCAGTCGAACGATCTCAGTGCAAAACTAGCCACATCTCTTAGAAAGAGAATAAAGGAAAGGCGAAAAAATGTATTCGGTATTTTGCAAATATTTGCATAACAATGAGGATTTTTTTTAAATTGCTGCCACAGAATACTTCACGAAACCATCGTCGGATGATATACGAATGTATATAGTGGAACCGTTGGAACGGTTGAAATATAATTCTATTCAAACAAGTACAAATTCACAACCACAACCGAGTGCATCGAACGCAATTGCCACCAGTGACGATGATGACGAGGAGTTGACAATCGCACAACAGTTAGACAAAGAAATAAACAAAGTGACTGTAAATAAACCAATTTCAAGAGTAAACACAGATCTCCATTCCATTAATAGGGTTTATGAGATCACGTTTTCATTTTCAAGAAGAAAGATTATATTCGGGACGAAAAAAAATGGTTTGACTTGATGTAGGATGACAAGTTCTTGAATAAATATTTTTTTGTATTTTTTTTTTGTTTTGTTGGTTTCTTTGTTTTTTTTTTGTTTGTTTCTTTTTGTCTATTGTTTTATTTTCAATACAACTTCACTAAAACTTCATTAAAACTTCACAATCGATTAAAAAAAGGGAAAAATTACGTAATTACGGAATTGGAGAAAAAACTTGCGTAATTGACAATTCCGTAATTTTGGAAGCCCTACTTCTTCATCACGATCCGATCTAGGTCTTCCAGCGTTTCTCCTACTGGATAGCATACGACCCTCCGAAAACGCTTGATGCACATTAGTAAACACTCGATAATCAGGATATCTTTGAGCATTTGGGTACCTTTCTCGATACAATCTGCTAGCAGCGTTACCATTACATCGGCATTCTCCATAGATGAGGTGCATATTAGCGTATTCCTGTGGTGTGTATGGTTGTGGCATGTTAAACGCTAAACAGTCCAAAACGCGCCAGAACTCCAAATCACAAAACACACAATCGTAGTCACAAAACACACAATCGTAGTCCAAGATAATGCCAGGTCAGTTCAGTTTGCAGATCACTTCCAGTCCAAATAATGCCAGGTCAGTTAAGTTTGCAGATCGATTCCAGTCCAAAAAGCCAAGCCAAAAGTCGTTAGTACGTACGAGAGCCACGTCAGTTGAATACGGAACGGTGCGCAGTAAACAAAGGAGCAGAGCGTACTGAACTGACTTGCTGAGAATAATAACATAACAGCTTCTCTACCTGCCCTGTTGTTGTCTCTTTTTAACGTAAATATCTCTTTCTATCTATCTCTCTCTAACTTCTAAGGTATGTATGCCCCATTCAAATTCCTAGAAATAGTAACAAGAACCCATTTTGGGCACGCTGTAAAAGTGATTACTGTCAACTACAATTTAAGGAGTTTGGTTCTTGTTTTGAACTAGTATGGATATTATTTTTTTGTGGCTGGTTTTCCTAGGGTATTATACCATTTTGGAATCTTGATTAGTCGCGTCAATTTATAAAAAAAAACTTGACATAGTAGTGTTCATACTTTTTTTTACACCGAGTTAAAGTTGATTAAAAGTAAAAATCTTCAAAAAATTAAGGGAATAAATTAAGTTTAATTAATGTTTATGAAAAAACTAGAGGTATCCTGGATTTTTTAAGAATTTTGGTAGATCGCAGAGCTATTCAGGTTGCCTATAAAAAAACACAAATATTTCAAAGGACCAACTGACGAGGTGGACTGTGTTTTGTTCCCGAGTTGATTGTTGATTAAAACTTCGGACTTGAATTTTTTTACTTCTTTAATTCCAGGGCGGCTTGCTGCAGGCGTTTGTGTGGCGAGTGATGAGTAGAGGTGTCGAATGATTCTCCCTGAGTCTGCTCCGTGTCACCGTATAATGTTTACCTACGTCTAAAATAAACAACCTAGTCTGAATTACATCTTACGCTAGTCCCTGCTACACTCGCGAGCAATGAAAAAGTTCCAGTGACATAGCACCAAATTACTCCTAAACGGGAAAGGCTAGCTTAATGACGCCGTCTGCAATATTGAAGTACATTTAACAGCGCATCAGAATATTACCAACTAAAAACGTAAATATTGTGTTCAAATTTTAAATTACGGCAAAAGTATCGGCATCGTCTTTTATCGGCATTGTGTGGGTGGAACTTTTTCATTGCTCGGCAGTGTATAAACTTATCTTAATTCATACCAAATCTTAAACCATAACATCTATCTTAATTACACGTGGCATTTAAGTATCAATGTCTTAGTAACACGTGGTAAATTGAATGTCCATATTATCTTAGTTACACGTGGTACTTAAATCCTATTCTGCAAGCGACTACACGTGGTACTTAGATGCTAGTCTGTAAGCAACTACACGTGGTACTTAGATCCTAGTCTACGAGTGACTACACGTGGTATTTATAACCTAGTCTGCAAGTGACTACACGTGGTATCCTAGTCACTCTGCAATTGACCACACGTGTTACTTAAATCTTAATCTACGAGCGACGTCGTCCGTAACAATTTAGAACAATATTACAATAAGAAAAGCATGAAGTACGAAATCTAGAACGATACCGTATTTTGTGCTAGAATAAGAGAGTGTATTAGCTTACGCCGCCCCACTAAATATAATATAAAAACATTGTCCTAAAGCTTACATAGGTACTGTAAATTACCACTAAGAGAACAATAGAATAAGCACGAAATAAAAGAATTAACACGTGGTTGTTTACTTCATATACACGCACGAAATATAATCTAATCGAGTAGAACGAATGCACAAAAACTTATCACCACGCAGCGTAAATTACCACTACGTGAGCAATAAACTAAGCGCGAAATAAAAGAATTAACGCGTGGTTGTTTACTTCATAAACACGCACGAATTATAATCTAATCGAGTAGAACAAATCACGTTAAAATGCACAAAAACTAATTACCGACAAAATCAACAACACGTGATGAAAAATGTTAAACAGTCTAAAACACTATTTCCTGTTAAAAAAGATGGCGAACGATTTGATATTTTCACTGCTTCAAGGGATTGCAGCACTGAGTATTTGATATTAATCTCAACTTGATAACTCCACGCGTTCCTGAGAAAAAGGGTCTTGACACACAGACGGACAACGAAGTAATCTTATAAGGGTTCCGTTTTTCCTTTTGAGGTACGGAGCCTTAAAAAGCTATAAAAGTCATAATATCCAACTCTTATACCTATCAATAAAATTATTGTTTCTGGAAAATCCTATTTATTATTTGGCAATACTTCAGTTTTGTTATTAAATTAATATTTTTCTTTCAGAATGGGCGATACTCACAAAAACTATCCGTTTTAGCGGCATATTAGATTAGAAATCATTTTCTATTTTATTTTATTTTTTAGCAGCTCGAACAGTCTCCTGAGGGAGTTGTCCGAGCGGTGGGACCTGCACCCTAATTGCGTAACACACGATTAATCGGAATCGGTTTCATTTTGACAGTTCAACAACATTCATTGCGTTATTTACGTGTTGAGCAGACAAAGGAGATTGTTCTAGACCGCCCTATAACTAACAAACATTTGACGTGTACGTTAATTTTAATTATATTTTAATATACTTTTTAAAAATAATAAATTCAAGCGGACACTGTTTAATTCCTAATAGGTTTTTTAAAAGTGACCTCATTGATTTTATTACCAACCAAACCCGCCATCTTTCATGGAATTGTCAATGTGAATGTGACAAAAGATTTGATAGTGTCGCTCTCGCTCATATTACATAAATTATCGATATCGGCGACGATGTCTATAATATCTAGTGATAAATAATAGATGTTCGATATTTATCACTTCCAAAACATTGAAAATGTGCAACATAAAAGTTTTTCATGCATATTTTTTTCATGGAATTAGTTCCGTGATCATTTTAATGGGACTTAAGATAAATATGGCCTAGCACGATTATTTATTTTTATTTTATTTTATTTTATTGGTTCACCAACAATTGTTACATCAATACAAAATAAAAAGAGCACAAAAAATGTATACTAGATGTACAATATTAAGAGGTAAACACCACATGCAATATATAAAAAGAACAACTTTAAAAGTAAACAAAAAGACCAGAAACAATTTAGTTTTTATGTGATATTAACTGAAAATAAATGGCAAAGTAAATATTGTTTTAAGTGACTTTAGTTAAAACTATCTTAGACTAGGCTTATACTAACTATATACTAAATTAATGTTAGAAACAATTGGTGCTTGAAGTGCTGAAGGGAAGAGCCAAAGATATCAATTTTATCAAATTTATTATGTAGTCGACTAAGTCTAGGGATTGCAGAATTACGACCTTATGATGAAAATATAATGCAAAAAACAAACTCACAAAATGTACTTACTAGTCGAATGAGGGATTTTCTGACAAGTGAGAAAATATTAGTTTAATAAAAGAGGCGTTGGTAAAAAATACGTCACTGTCTCTGGTTTTTGACATGAAATAAGCTTTCTTATTAACGGATCTTATTTTTGTTATCAGTAGCCAGTAAAACAAAGACGCATTTTTTACCCACGCCATCTATTGAACTATGTTTTTTCACTAGTCAGAAAATCTCTCATTGAACGATTGAAATGTCATTTACGACGCAACTCTATTGAATTGTTCTCATAACGATTCCACGACTTCAATAGCCATATTTTTACTTTTTAAGTACTTAAACTCTATTTTTAAATGTCGCAAACTAAAACGTTTCACATTGTTCGTTGGGAACAAAATATTTTATTTAATGTGAAGTAGAATCATAGCAACAACGTGTTTATGTTTGAAACGGAACAAATTAATTTACATTTGACATATTGATCTGACATTTTGGTCTACTAAATTAAAACTACAGATTAAATAAGTGGTCATTGATAATCGATATACAATGATCGATCTTCGAGAAGCATCTCTACGTCACTACGTCAGTCCGTCAGACGTTCAGATGTGTTGTTGTGACTACCTACCTATTTGACGATTTCTTTTGGCAATTTTGTTTCTGTTTAACGGACTACGATTTGGATTGCTTTCAACGTGACCTGGCTTCGAATAACTGATTCTGTGATCTGCTTAAACGACACCTTGGCATTTTGATAACGGATAACGGACTTCGCATACGAAATGAAAAGTGGATTTTGTATCAGCTGTGGCTCTGCTGGTGGTTGTATGTTGTTGGAAGATGGACAGATTCGTCGATATATTCAGGAAAGGGCTCCATCACTTTCGGTAAATAACTGTTAACGTGTATTTAACATAACGACATTTTGTAGAAGACATAACGTGTAATATTTTTCTAAATTGTTTATTTATTTTTGTCTAAGCTTTTAGTGCAATCATAAATATACCTACATTTTAAGTAAGTATACGTTCTTTCAGATTCAAGCAAGTGATATTATATGCACAATATGCTGGACTTCGGCACAACAAAGCATACAAACTACATCAGAATACATTGGTAGAAATTGTGCACTATGCCATAACACACTAGGACGTCGAACTCGTTCTCATCAAGTTATTGCTCTGAGAACTGACACACAGCACCATATTAATATCAAGAATATTATCACAGAAAGATTAATGCCATTGGAGGTATATTATTGTCTAATTCTGATAAGCTACTTAGAAATATCTTATTGATATACCAGCTCAAAATGTACTTTTTATTTTAGATACATGCTTCTCACCATATTTGCCATCCTTGCTGGCAGAGAGCAGATCGTGCTGCCAGGCATTATTCAGAACCGTCATCATCTACACATACTCCAACAAGAAGCAATCCCTTGCGATGTGCCAATTGTGGGATCAATTTAATAAGATTGAGAAGGCACATACTAAATGACGATGCCATTCTTCTGCAAATACAGCAACGTGTTGCACCGCAAGTGCTAGACAGAAGTCAAGTTGGAAGACAATCCATAATACAATATTGTTGCAACTGCATTGTTGGGCGCAGGACCATAGGATGCTGCGCGCATATCATGACCATTATATGGTATTTAAGTTATGCCCGATATGAAGTCAACATCGCCCCACCTGCACAATTCTTAGACTATATTTTAATAGAAAATGTAGAAGATAATGAAAATGAATAAAACTGTAATACCTAATACAAAATAAGTGTTTTATTTCTGTTCTTAACTATGAGAATGTCATAATACCTATGTATATGGCTACTTACAAAACCTGATGTTGGTCTGGTCGGAGTATGCGACTAACGCCAGGATTCATATCAACTGCATAATTAATCATCCTAGCTTATTATGTAAACTTCAACCAACAAATAACTGTACCTAAAAGGCATAATAAAACTGTAATTACAGTAATATTTTACTGTATTTGAAGTTTAATCCTTTGTAGAAACCAGAAATAGCGATTTTAGAAGGAATTACTTAAGTTTTCTTTTATTAAAAATAACCTCAAAATCTGTTCCTTTTTTTTAAATAAATCTGTTCTCTAAAGTGTCCGTCAAGAAACTTTGTTCTTATGGGTTACTAAGGGCAATTTACAAATAGAAAATGATTTTTTCTATGCAGTTGGCTCCAGGGCGAACAATGTATGGGCGTAGAACAATCTCCTTTTAGAACTTATGAAGCAATGGATTAGCAATTTGCTTCAAAATGATTCAGATTCCGATTGATTGTGTGTTACGCAATTGGGGTGCTGTCCTTGATACAGAGGTGGATGCAGCTTCATGTTAGCGCTTCTCCTCGTATTATTTGACATTGTGTGTATGTATGTTTTTAATGTCTAATTTTGTGATTGAGTAGGTATGTTTAAAGTGTTTTATTTTTATTTATATTTGTTTATTTTTAATTCTGTAATTTTTCTCTTGATTTATTTTTAATGTTTTATTTTGATTTTAATTTGTAATAGTTTAGGACTATAGACATTGTCTGAAATAAATGAATTGAATTGAATAAACATTTTTGTGTGACTTTTAATTTTTTCATATGAATTTTTCTAGCTATAAGTTTGACATTAAAATTAATTTAAGAATATTTTTTTATTAATTCATCAATTAATTGTATCAATTTATCAATTAATTGTATTTTATTAATAAAATAGAATGGTTTTAACATCTAGTGTTAGTTAATTATTATTTCATGATTTTTTAGGGTAATCATTTGTAAAACTTATTTTTTTATAAATAAATGACATTTTTAGTATAAAAACACGTATTTTTATTTAATAATGATTTCACTTAATAACATAAATTATTTATAATTAAGGCACACAATTATTATTACAAACTATTAACTATGTCGTCTTCGGAGCAGGCTTCTTCAGTAACCCTGAAAATAGAAAACAATTGATAACCAACTTCAAAAATAGGAAATTCTTAACACGATATTTACGCCATTTTTCCAATGACTAACTTAAGTGTCCAAACACACTATGCCGAAGGTACGCGACCGAAGTTCCGCGGCTGATTTTACATTGCGAACTATTCGGCTGATATGACACACCATAAGTGCCGAACTTACGCAGTTTACTTCAGTTGCGCAACTTTGTGTATTCAGTGTCTCGACTTCTCGAGCGCTGTCGTAGCGTCGTCGTGTCGTGTTATCTAAACAGCCGGACAGACAGACGCAAAACACGCTCGCAACACTACAGAAGACGTTGCCGCCGAATTGCCGCTGAACTTACGCCCGACCGAAGTTCGGCTGTACGCTATAACGCAACGTAATTTCGGCATAATGTGTCGTCAGTAATTCAAATAACATTGCAGGCGTAATCATGCCGAACTTGGGTCGCGTACTTTCGGCAGTGTGTTTGGACACGAAGTCAGCGGGTGCGGGGCGGCGGCGGCGCGGGGTGCGGTGCGTTCCAATGCATAGATTAATGTAGAACTGGCCTCGAAGGCAGCGGCGCGGGGAGCGTCTACATTGACGTAGTAGGTTTATTAGATAAGAAAAGGACAGAAGATAAATATTAGTTCAGTCCTGTTAAATAAAGATACCCCAGAGACAGTTTACACGTGATTACTAAAAATGACATGACATGGCTACTAAAAATACGTCAATTTACGTCAGGCGCTGACTAATTTGACAGGACTAAACTAATATTTATCTTCTGTCCTTTTCTTAACGAAATAAAAGATACATTGAACTTAAATTTAGTTTAGTCTGTGAACAAGGGAATCGGCGCCTATGTAGTAGTACATTTTTGATAGGACACCTATATGGAACAACAAAGATGTAAACCACAAAAATAGGATGGTAGTTAACCAATTATGGGTAGAAATAAAAAACACTACGCCGCTGCCGCTCCCGCCCCGCAATCGCTGACTGCGTGTCCGTAGCCTTCGTCTTTCCAAGGAAACCGGTTCGTGAAATATAATGTTAAATCATTGAAACACAATAAGAAATAAGAACGGACCCAGTATTGAACCTTGAGGTACTCCTAACTGAACTGGTAGCCCGGAAGATTTCACACCAACTTCTACACATTACTTAAACATACTCGTAACTGGTGAAATGTGGGTGTCAAGCACGGTCACGAGCACTATGTCAACACTTGGAAACTTTCAATAGCGATTTATTCGTGAAATAACGAATTCAACGTTGAAAACAAACTTATGGGTTCGAAAATACTATTTTCGTAGCAACATAAAACTTCATTCAAAAATAAAGGAGTAAATCGCTTTTGAATAAAGCCAAGTGTATACATACTTTTGAATAAAGCCAAATGTATACATACTTTTGAATAAAGCCAAGTGTATACATACTTTTGAACAAAGCCAAGTGTATACATACTTTTGAATAAAGCCAAGTGTATACATACTTTTGAATAAAGCCAAGTGTATACATACTTTTGAATATAGCCAAGTGTATACATACTTTTGCTCGTGACTGTACACCACTGCCTAAGGCCGCGTGTCCACGGCAGCGCTGCACAAGACAAAAATGTTGTCTGCGCCAGACAAGATTTTTGCCTTGTGCAGCGCCGACGCAGTGTACACTAGTCGTGTGTAGAAACGACACGAATTCTTACATAGACCCGGCGATTTTTCTTGCCGTGGACACGCGGCCTAACCCTTCAATAATTTTGACAACTTTTTCAATATTACTATTAGTCCTCGTGAAATCAACTTAATTTACACTAGCATAAAGTTGATATATGTAGTGCATATGTCGCAGCCAACTGGTTAAATTAGCCGTTTAGTCAACCGCCTGGCCTTCGCCTCGCTTCGGTCTCGGCTCGCACGCGGTTGATCACAGTTCTAACCTAACCCATTTGGTCGGGGTGCCCTGGCTTAGTTACTGCGACAAATTCGGCTCGCATGTGATTGGTTACAGTTCTAGCCTAAACTATAATTTATTGAATATCATTCAGGCCGTTAGTTGAACGGCCGCCGTTTAGTTAAAAGCTAAGCGGTTAACTAAACGGCTAATTAAACCCTGCGACACATATAACATCAATTGAAAAAGAGGAATTACCTACGAGAATAGAATACTTACGAGGTATATTCGTAGATTTCACCATTTTCTGTTTAAACGTCTCTTGGGATTGTGTTTTGAATTTCGACGGGATTTTTCCTAGAAAAATAATTAAACACGTAGTGAAAAACTATGACAGAAAACTATGAAGAAAGTACAGAATTAGTGCCTTGTTGGTCTAGCGGTAACAAACTCTACTGCTGAGAATAGAGTACTAGGTTCAATCCCTGGGCGTCTCCAGTCTAATGCTCGGCTCCTATAAACAAAAACGAAATCGTTTTGCTGACCAAAGGTAGTTTTTATTAACAAACTAGGCATATAAATAGATTCGTAAGCTAATGTTTACCTGTGATAGCTACTTCCATATGGGAGGTTCTACTGCAGGGCTGTACTATCGCCAAAACCTATATATATGACCATTTTGAAAAGAAAATCCCGTGCACATGATGACCACAGCTGCGTCCGTAAGTAAAACAAAAGAGGGTCCTGTTTAGGTTGACTAATAATATGCGCTGCAAGCAGGAATAGTCCTTACGGTGGTCAGATATAGATTTTAGCGATAGTACGCAGTGACAGGTGGCTTGCTTAGCACCCAAAGCCTAGCGAGTCATCTTGCGAGTATCAAAGTGAAACGAACGCTAGAATTTTCGCAACCAGCTGCACAGCGCGCTTGGTGCCTTCTCTAGTCGTCTAATAGCGTGCATGGAAGGATGTTAAGACAAAGAGTCTAGGCGCTTAGCAAGCATACATAGCCCTACAGTTTGCGCGTCGATGTCCCTGCCTGCGTGATCGAATCCGAAATGAAGACATCCGCAGGAGAACCGACGTAACCGACATAGCCCGAAGAATTTCCAAACTAAAGAGCGTTGACAACGTACGGCATTTCATACAAACTTTCAAGTCCTTGTTTTTCGAAATGCATGAACCGATTTTAATGAAACTTCCTACGCATAAGCAGGATATATAGGTCTAAAAAGTTAATTGAGAACATTTTCGAAAAATAATGTTACATGTAAATTCGACCGATTTTAAATTTTCCATAGAAACAGAGATTTCCAATTATCTTTTTTTAAATAAAACAATTCGAAAATGTTCTTCACTAACTTTTTAGACCTATGCATCCTGCTTATGCGTATGAAGTTTCATTAAAATCGGTTCATGCCTTTCGAAGAACAAGGACTTGAAAGTTTGTATGAAATGCCATACGTTGTCAACGCTCTTAAGTGGCAGTGGGCAGGGCACATTGCTCGCAGAACAGATGGCCGATGGGGCCGAAAGGTTCTGGAGTGGCGACCGCGTACCGGAAGACGTAGCGTTAGAAGAACAAGGTGGACCGACGACCTTGTGAAGGGCGCAGGAACCTGTTGGATGCGAGAAACACAGAACCGGTCGAAGTGGAGGTGCCCAGAGATGTTATACAATATTTTTAATACTTACTGGGACTGATTCTTAGGAGATTTTTCTTCGAAGAACCTTCACTTATAATTGACAATGTTTTCTGCGGGATTTTCGACCCCTTGCCGTCATTTTCTTTTTCAGTGTTGCCAGTGGTGATAGTTTTAGTGCTACCAGCTTTTAATATTTTTGGAGGATTTTGTGGTTTTAATGAATTTCTGTGTGATGCTATTTTGTGAGTTATAGGTTTTTTAACGATGTTTTTAGTACTCTTAGTTTTTTTAGTAATAAAATTGCTGCTTAACACTTTTTCTGGTACTTCTTTAGGTGTAGGTTTGTCTTTAACGGTTTTCTCTGTAACTTTTGTTAATGGAGAAATTTTATCTTTATTTCTCACGTTTGTTGCATTTTTCTCTGTAACTTTTTTAGCAGTTTGAGCATCATTTTTAACTGTTCTCTCTTTAACAGTTTTCTCTGAACCTTTATTAGCGATTTCTGGTAGTTTTTCTTTATTTTTGACAACTTTATCAGTAGCCTTTTTGACTTGATCATCGTTTTTAGTGCTGGCAACATTGAGATTTTTTTGAGCATCTTTTTTAGTAGTTAGTTCGTCATTTTTTGTGTTGGCAACATTTTTTACTTTATTTGCATCAATATTTTTAGGTTTATTGTCATTTCTATTTTTATTAATATTACTTTCAATGTTTTTAACAGAATTCATAGTTTTTTCTGTAACCTTGCTTTTGGGACGCCCAGCATCTTTGTTAGCATCTATATTTTCCTTACTTTTTGTATTAGTAACCTTTTTGATTATCTTCTTTTCAATATTGTTAGTATTAACATTATTTTCATTATTCTCTTTAGGGTTTCCAGTCTCCTCAGTCATTTCTTTAATTTTTGCATTAGCGACACTTTTGAGTTTCTTTTTCTCAATATTTTTAGTTTTAACATTATTTTCATGTTGATTATCTTCTTCAACATCACCAGTCTCTTTCGTTGTTATATTTTTAGCTTTATTATTGGCATTTTTAGCTTTTCCTGTTTTAATAGCTTCCTTATTTTTATCGTTTTTTGATGCACTACCTTTATTTTGGACATTTTCAATGTTCTCTGCAGGTTTTTCATTGTCATCTGATTCTTGATTATTAACAGTTTGTTCTTTGACAATTTTGGTTTTTGATTTAGTGTTAGTATCTGTGTTCGCTGGTTTCTTTAAAACTTTAGTTTTCGGTTTAGAATTGATATCTTTCGTTGCATTATCGCCAGCTTCCTTTATAACTTTATTCTTATTTTTTGTGTTTTTATTATCAGTAGATGCAGATTCTTTTATAGTTTTAGGCTTTGAGTTACTATTGGCAGTTGTATCTTCAGCATTCTTAGATTTAGCATTATTCTCAGATTCTTTAACGTCTTTAGGATTAGTGCTGCCAGTTTTATCTTCAGTTTCTTTAACAGTTTTAGATTTAGTGTTGCCAATTTTATCTTCTGCTTCTTTAACGTTTTTAGGCTTAGTGCTGCCAGTTTTACCTTCAGTTTCTTTATTACTTTTAGGTTTAGTGTTGCCAGTGTTATCAGTTTCTTTAACATTCTTAGATTTGGGGTTGCCAGTTTTATCGTCAGTTTCTTTAACACTCTTAGCTTTAGCGTTACCATCTTCAACACTACCAACTTCTTTAACATTTTTACTGTTTGCAACTTTATTAACGTCATTCATCTTTCTTTTCTTACCACCTTCAGTGGCCACATCATTTATTTTAGTCTTCCTAGTATTATTAGCATCAACTATACTTTTCTTAGCTTCAGGGACATCATTCTTCATCTTTTTAGCTGCAGAATCACCATTCTCATCATCCATAGTTCTTTTCTGAGCAGCATTCGGTAAACTATCTTTATTTTTCTGTTTGCCTTTCTTAGGTAGACTTTTAGGAGGAGCCATAACTTCGCTATCTCGCTTTTCAGATTCGCTGTCTCTTTTATCTATATCGTTGTCTCTTTCTGTCGTTTTCGACTCTAGGTCTGATTCAGGGTCTATTGCACCGCGCGCTTCGAGGCAAGTGGTTATAATTTTAGCTAGGAGTAAGGTGCGTTCGTCTGTCTGTATGGCAGGGTCGAGGAGTTGTTTGTGGGCTTGCGTTATAAGTTTGATGTAGGGCTCCTCTGGAAGGATGTGAAATTATTGAAATAAACATAATAGTTATGAGGTTTTTGATCTCTGCTGCTCAAAACCAGCAGAGATCAAAAACCTCATAACTATTATACAGGGTGGCAGGGACCTCGATGCGAAAACTGTATCCATGGATTCAGCACATGAGTTAAGACGTCATAGCGTCGTAATTGTTCGTCGGTTATTAAAAAAAAATCTTCTGTTTCATAGAAAAGTGCAATACCTACGCGGTCAAAATGTATGGAACAGCAATATTTTTTTTTAATAACCGATGTCGATGTCCCTGCCACCCTGTATTTATCAGAGCATACTTACTAAATCTAGCGGAGAATTAAAACTTCCTTACAGCTACACAAAATAGGTCATACTTTGGTGAATACTTTAAAAGGGAATATTTGATAAATAACAAACGATCGCTCGTTATTATAATTTATTTTGCAAAAAAAAAAAACATTGAGAGACCTTACTAGATGAAGAAGCTTTTCAAAAACAAACATGGAGTTTTATTTTTGCCAATGTTTATCTCCATCTCATCCGCTAAAAGTACAAACTGATCGCGGACACAAAACGCCACACGGAAGAAAAAAAAATCCAAAATCAAGATTATGCCTTCTTCGACCATCAAAATCAAGGCATTTATTTCAAATAGGCACATAAAGGCAGTTTTGCACGTAAAAAATTACATTAAAATAGAATTGATTCTAGTCGCCCCTTCCAAATGGTAGTTTTCGTATGGAGAAGAATGGGCAAGAAACTCCACCGTTACTCGTCTGCCTAGCCTCTAGCCGGATGCAAAGATCTACGAATGACAGCCGGAACCAGCGAGCAGAAGTAGACTTACCCATAAACTCCAAATCGAACTTCATCCTATGATGGAAGGGCGCGACTGGCGACCATTTGTTCTCCAGTCTCCAAGATACTTCTAGCAGATCTGCGCATTTTAGCACGAAGCCTCCTTCAGCCTGAAAATAAACAGATTAATAGATAGTGTTGCGCGCCACAATTAATGCCTGATACATGGTGACATTTACCACTAGCGCCATCTAGTATCAAGTGGCAAAACTAATAGTCACTAGCATCATCTATTATCGAGTGGCAGAACTAATTTACCACTAGCGTCATCTAGTATCGAGTAATAGAACAAATAGATCCTTCTAGAAATATCGATACTAGAACTATCGACAGAGGTCAGGCGGGCCCGGTATATACCTGAACATTCGAGATGTTTCTACAATAGAAGGTACTAGAACAATCTGCTGCACTATACAGGGTGGAAACTTTCAGCGGGGCAGTAAGGGGAAGTACCTTATCCGTTGCAGCTACGCGAAAATGGTCTTAGGAGACTATCCATAATTTTATATGGGATTTTGATCCCCATTCACAGATTTTCAAAAAAAAAGTTCAGTTAGCAAGTAAATAGCCATTTTACACAAAAACATTTTTTGATGCCAATCGATCCTGTTTTTAATACTGATCAAAAACTTCTATGGGACCAACCATCGTTGGAGTACTCAAAAAGTCACAATTTGCAAAAAACTTTTCCCGTACATTTTGTATGAAAATTAGTATAGTGTAATTTTTGGTAATTTATACGGGCAGTTTTTTAGTATCACGAACCCGAAGCTCGTAACAATAGCAATAATTTGTCTATCGTGTAGCGATACCGACACCGCCATATGCGAACTACCCATCATACTGACGTCACGCAAAATCCTGCATCTCGCAAGCAGAATTTACGGCGCGAATACCATATTATTAGAGTCCGACCGAAACTGGTTTTCCGGCCGAAACCGAAACCGAAACCGAATATTCGGCCGTGGCTTCAGTTTCGGCCGAAACCGAAACCGAAACCGAAACTCACGTGGTTAAGTATAAAATTCCTTAAAATACTGAAATTTGGTGCATTTTACCCATTATTCTGCATTAATTAGGACATGAAATGGAAACACAGTATATTAATTTTTTTGTAAACATTTATTTAATATAATATAAAAAATATTAATAATATTATTATTATTTTTTCAAATTTAGTTCTCATAGTAAAATGTTTATCAGTTATCAATAAATCAAATCACTAATTGTTACTGTTTCGGTTTCGGCAATAGTTTCGGCCGATTTTGGCCGAAACCGAAACTGCCGCCGAAACTTGATTTTTGGCCGAAACTCGGCCGAAACCGAAACCGAAACCGAACTTTCGGTCGGACACTACATATTATATACAACGTCCCGACATGAATCATCGGACAGTTGCCCATCAGACACACACCCGTCTGTTCGTAGGATCTTCCTTTTCTATAAAGGATGAGTGAACTTTACACCCTGCTCCTCAGACCTCTAAATCATTTTCCCAAGTATTTTGTGGTCGGCTTCCAGTCTCACAGGTTGCAGCTAAAGTATAGCCGGATGCAGCTCCCAGTTACTGAGCCACACGATACCACACTACTGTGTGGTAGACTGATTGACACGCTCGGGTTTCTGACTACCCAGTACCGACTTTCAGATGCACGAAGGGGCCTTGGTATGAAACATGTAGTCTCCCATCCACGGACTGACCGCGGCAAGCATAGATTAACCTTGACCTTTACCAATTGAATATAACGAGGTAAAAAAACTATATTTTAACTTACATGGGGCTCCATAAACAATGCGTTCGTATATTTGTTAGCCAAGCGAGCGAGCGTCGTTCGCCGGGAGCGGTAGCCTGCCGCGTAACTCCTTAACACCTGAAACACATTATACATTATTATAAACTAGTTGTGACCGTGACTTCGTTCGCTTTTACTGTTACTGTTGCAGCAGCTGGGCAAAGGGATGATGATACCATCCATCCCTCCATCCATCCATCCTCACAAACTTTCGCAATTATAATATTATAGTAAGAAGTAACATTAGGGTTTAGTGTAATGTAAATTGGCTGAAATATGACGACGATTGTTGAAGATGTCGGAAAAAATCATACCGACTGGGAGCTTTACTGGCGCCTTTTCCCAATTACGTATGTGGGGTCGGCTTCCAGTCTAACTGGATGCAGCTGAATACCAGTATTTTACATTTTTCACACGCGTACATCCAAATGCAACGAACACACTACGACGTCGTTCACGAGCGACGCGACACGGCGCGGGGACCGGGCGGGAACAGTATCGAGCAGTGCATCATGGACTAATATAAAGGCTGGCAGGGACATTGACGCGCAAACTGTAACCATGGATTCAGCACATGAGTTTAGACCCCATAGCGTAGGTAGAAATTTTTCGTCGGTTACCATAAAAAAAAATCTTCTGTTTCATAGAAAAGCGCAATACCTACGAGGTCAAAACGTATGGAACAGCAATTTTTTTTTTGTATATCATTGCATCGTCCGACACGACCGCGCTCGGACATACCTTTTGCTTAAAGTATTCAGGTTGCTATAATTATGAACCACTTAATAAACCTTTTTACAATACAGTTCGCTTCGTTTACTTCGAAATGGGCCTAGACATACAACGTGGCGCGACAATAGCGACATTAATTTAACACACGGGTAGGACTAGTGGCCAGTAATCATAACTTGACGGCACGGTTGGCGCAGCGCTGCGTGTCGCGGGTTCGATTCCCGCACGGAACAAATATTTGTATGACCTACATGTATTTGTTCCGAGTCTGGGTGTTTTTCTATCTATAATATGTATGTATTTACAAAAAAAAATTTGTATATAAGTAGTTTATCAGCCATCTTGTTACCATAACACAAGCATTATGTTGCTTAGCTTGGGACAAATGGTGCTGTGTGAAATGTCCAGGGATATTATTATTATATTATAAAAATTATAACAACATAAAAAAAAATCGTAACTTGAAAACTTCCACCTGCGCCGCTCGCCGACATAGGGCTCTCTCTCTTTCCTTCAATTCGCCTTCTCTTTGCACGTTATTTGTTTTAATTACATTGATGAGATGTTATGACCCGCGACCCCGGCAAGTGACCCCCTTTTTTTTGGGTGGGAAATCATCAAATGACCTCTCCCGCTCTGGGCTGAGCGGAAGGGCGTGTCAGACTTTTACTGACTAAAACCCACCCGTGTTCCTTCAGTTGCCTGTGCCAGGGGCCACGGTATCTCTTTCGAACAACCCGCGGCCCTGGCAGGCATCGGCCCTAGCGGAGCCCGTCAGTTCGTGCTGACATCTCTGTGAGGCGCGCGTGGAACACAACGCGCCGTTGACCCGGGCCTGGTCCTTCCCGGGCGGCGAGCTGCCCATAGCTCGCCGCCCGCAAGCCCGCGCCTACTAACGGTGGCCGGGAGTCGGCTGGTGGCAAGTGACCCCTGCGCTTCAGTTCTTTAAGTCAGGTTGCTCTAAGATGCTATTTTAGAAAATTGTTAATAAATAAATATTAATGTTTAATTAAATTAAAATATATTCATAAAACTAAAACTCGAAACCGTATACGTGTGTTAAATTAATGTCGCCATTAAAACGCCACGCGCCAGACGACTGCCTATCTGCCCTGTCACAACCCAGTTACTGGGTAACACGTCACCCATTGGAACTCGAAACCTTACCTCTATGGCATCGCTGGGGACCTTCAAACTGTGCAGCACTGACTTGGAGAGCTCCAACTCATGTGCACTCTTCACGGGCACCACGCGAAGACCTCGGTATGATGGCGGAGCGAATCTGCGACCCTAGAAGTTAAGTAAATACAAACATAAGGGTTAGAACAGGTGGGCAGCGGGATCATCCGAAAGGGTTACCGCTGCCCTGGAACAGAAAGGGCTAAGGAAGGAACACGGGTGGGTTTTAGTCAGTAAGAGTCTGACACTCCCTTCCGCTCCACCCAGAGCGGGAGGGGTCACTTGATGATTTCCCATCCACAAAAAAAAAAAAAACGGTTAGATCAGGTGACTAGAGTATATTTGAGTTATCCTTTATAGAAACTAGAGTTAGTATGTAAAACTAAAAGGACACATTCCAGTGCACACGCCGCGGTAGCCGGTCGGGTCGTCGCGTACGCGGACGGCTGCGTATTGCCAACTATACAAAAGCGATTATCACACTGCCACGCATCACGCTGCATGTTGCGTGTGAACGCACCTACGCGCGTACTTGCGGGAGTGCAGATCTGCATCATCGTGCGGGTTATTTACGCACTCACGCGCGTAGTTGCGTTTTGTGGATTCACGGCGGCATGGGCGTAGCCAGCCATGGGCTCAGGGTGGGGCAGCAGTCTAAAATAATATGTAACTAGCAAACTATACCCGCAGACTTACCCCGGTTAATTTTTTCATACAAAAAGGTTACACCCTATAGCACCCTGTACTGTATGTATAATTTGAATTATCCAAAACACTTTCTTATTGCTCACCTACCTACACCACGAAATCTTCCATCCAAAAATGTGTCTCTAACTTCAGCCGTTTGGGTTCTGAAAGGGTGGGGCAAGAGCCCACCCTGCCCCACCGTGGCTACGCCCATGCACGGCGGCTCTGACTGATTTCATTCAAAGCCGTTCAAGCTCTTCCAAAATCACGCACGGCACTGCGAGACTGGGTGTGCCATGCACACGCGCGTGTGCGCATGTTTCTCCGCTTGTAGGCGCGTGATCGGAATGAACGCGCGTGGATGCATTTTCTGTGTGTTGGACTGTGCGTGTTTTCTATACAAACGGAGATACTTACAAGCAACGTTAAAACACGCATTCACGCGCTACGATGCGTGGTGCGTGCGTTACATAGGTTTCAAACGTTTCTTTGTAATCTATACTAATAACAACACTGAAGAGTTTGTCGAAACGAATAATTGATAGCGCGGGCATCATGCGATGCGACGAGGTGGGTCAGAGGAACCAGAAATTTCCAGAAATTGATTCGTCTTGTGACAACTATCACCCCTCCCGCACGTCGCATCTTCATTTTTTTTTTTTTTTGGATGGGAAATCATCAAATGACCCCTCCCGCTCTGGGTGGAGCAGAAGGGAGTGTCAGACTTTTACTGACTAAAACCCCTCCGTGTTCCTTCCTTAGCCCTTTCTGTTCCAGGGCAGCGGTTAACCTTTCGGAAAATCCCGCCGCCCCGGCAGGCTTCGGCCCTATGGGGCCCCGTCCTCTGCTGACATTTTCTCTTTGAGGCGCGCGTGGAACACAACGCGCCGTCCGGCACGAGCCTGGTCCTGATCGGACGGTGAGCTACCCATTACTCACCGCCCGCAGGCCCGCGCCTACGGTGGCCGGGAGTCGTCACGCGGCCCCCGACGCCCGGAGCGTCTCCCGCGGCGGCTGAGGCGTGAGTTTCTTTCCCTCAGCCTCTCAGCCACCTCCTTCGCTAGCATGACTGCTTCGCAGAAGGAGGTGACTGCCTCCCACTCCCTCTCGCCCCGGACCATGGCTTGCACCAGGGCCGGACGCGAGAGGTCGCCGCCGTTGCCGATCGCCTCTACGAGGACACGGCGGGGCTCCGCCCAAGCAGAGCAGACCGCCACCGTATGCTCCACCGTGTCCTCCGGGCGATCCTGGCAGTGGTGACACCCGGGCGTCTCCTCCCGCCTGATGATGTGCAGGAACCTCCCGAAACATCCGTGTCCGGAGAGGACCTGTGTCAAGCGGAAGGTGAGAACGCCGTGACGCCTCTCTAGCCACTCCTCAAAGAGGGGTCTTATCGCCGCTGTCGCGGCGTGCCCTACGTCGCATCTACCTCAGGCAACGTCTCAGTTAAGCGTTCGACCAATAGTTGATAGAAGGTGTTGTCAAACTCGAACTCAAACTCGAACTCAAACTCAAATCATTTATTTCAACTAAACCAGGCACTTTTGAATTGTCAAACGGTCGGTCAGTCAGAAAGATGAAGCTAGTTGCCCATTCCAAAGCGTAGGTACCTATGGAGAAGAACGGGCAGGAAACTCCACGGACACTCTTTTAAACCATAAAATTGTTAAAAAATATTTGATTACATAATTCGTGTTGAAATTAACCATGTGAGAACGATGTAGAAAGACGTGCACGTTAAAAGCGTCCGTTATAGAAAACATAAAAACAATTCAGAAATTAAAATAAGCCGTGGCAGCTAAGAGATGACCAATCCCTGCTGTCGCATATTTTATTACTAGCTTCTGCACGCACCATCGCCTGCGTGAAATTTCTGGTTCCTCTGACCCACCTCGTCGCATCGCATGATGCCCGCGCTATCAATTATTCGTTTCGACAAACTCTTCAGTGTTGTTATTAGTATAGATTACAAAGAAACGTTTGAAACCTATGTAACGCACTGAGCTCTCGCATCACGTCACCACACCCCTCCCGCACCGCGCTGCTACCTCAGGCAAAGCGCTCAGTTAAGCGATTAGTGCATAGATAATTTTAAATCTTTGCTTCTTAAAAAAAATTCTCACACAAATGGTACTTACAGGAGTATGCATGAAGAATGTCATAGTAAAAGGCACGAGGTCTATTCTGCACTCAGCCGTGACTTCTCTCCATGTACCAGCCTCCGTTACTGGGCGCTCTCTGAAAATGGGACAATAATCTCATCAAAATCATCATCTGCCTAGCCTTGTCCGGCTTCCAGTCTCACCGGATGCAGCTGAATACGACTATTTTACATGGAGCGACTGCCTATCTGACCTCCACAACCCAGTTATTGGGTAATACGATACCTCTTGGTAGGGCTGGTTGTCAGACTTTCGGGCTTCTGACGACCCGTAACGACAGTCAAAGATCCATGACAGCCGGGACCAACGGCTTGACGTGCTTCCCGAGGCACAGAGGGGTCTTGGTATGTATCGATGGTCACCTATCCACGAACCAACTGCGGCGAGTGTAGCTTAACCTGATCGATCGAACCGCGTTGCTGTTATTTCTTAGCCAGCCCCTCTTACTTAAAAATTATGTATCATAATAAAAAGGACGTGTGGGATCATTTCCGACCTCCACCCAGGTGGCAAAAGCTACCTTTTGAATAAATATTTATACTATTTTTTTATTGATCTTAATCTAATATATAAAATTCTCGTGTCGCAATGTTTGTTACCAAACTCCTCCGAAACGGCTGGACCGATTTGTATGAAATTTTGTGTGCATATCGGGTAGGTCAGTGAATCGGCCAACATCTATTTTTCATACAAAACAACGTTTGCCGGGTCTGCTAGTAATATTATAAAGGCGAAAGTTTCTGAGGATGGATGGTTGGATGGATATTTGTTACTTTTTCACGCAAAAACTACTGAACGGATTTAAATGAAATTTGGCGCACAGATAGTCTATAACCAGGATTAACACATAGGATACTATTTATCCTGATATTCCCACGGGATCGAAAGTTATGCGGGTGAGCCGCGGGGCGCTGCTAGTATTTTATAAGTCTAAAATCACCAACCCACCTTAAGCACAAGTGGTGTTAAATGCTCATGCCTTATCATTTGAGAAAACGCCTTGAACTGCACTGGGACACTTACAGCCTGAGCCTGATCTTGATCTGATCTGAACTTAAGCCATGGTTCTGCACCTGATCTCTCTCCGGTTGTATCGGATTGCCATCCCATCTGACTATGGGAGTGAGGGTAGAGGGAAAGTACCTGTGTCTGCATGCACACTTGTGCACTATAATATATCCCGCGGCGAAGGATTGTCTCTGTTGTGGCCGAAATATGGTCTGGAGGACTTTACAGCCTAGGGGACAATTCTCGTAATTTTAAGAACCTTCACAGTCTGATTTCAGTCTCAATCTGTCATAAATACCACTAATTTCCCTACATTTTTGACATTTCTTTGTCGCCGAAATGATGCTGCACCTGCATTTGAATATTTTTCATTACAGAAATAGGCCTTCAGGTAATTATTATTAAACACAGATAACTTATAGAAGGCACAATATTGAACAGCTTACCTTTCAAATTTAGGCTCCTCAACCAGCACGTCTACTTCAGACTGTAATACCATCAAGCTGGTTAACTCCTGGGTGGCGTGCAGACAGGTCTTCATCATGGCTTGCTGTAGTTTTAGCTGGGTGATCGAAGGGCCCATGTCGATTGCAGAGGCGAAGTCATCTTCTGACTCTGAACTGTGAAGTGTTGAAAAGGTTTCAAAATCAAATTATTTATTTTCTCTTTACAAACCATATAAATTTAGACAAGCTGAAATTTAGAAGCAGAAACTAGTTTGTGAGAGACTGGTGTCTGTACTAGAGGAATACTGGTATAGCAGATCTTAAAAGTTTAGTAGTAATGTAATTAGTTATTTAAGACTAAATCAGACATAGTGTGATCCATAGGGGCTCGTGGCTAAGAGGGGCTCATGGCTAAGTAAGTACGCCGCACTGGTCAATGGATCAGGTTAAGCTACGCTTGTCGCGGTCGGTCCGTGGATGGGTGATCAACTTTACATAACGAGACCTCTCCGTGCCTCATAAAGCATGTTAAGTTGTTAGTCCCGGCTATCATTCTAGGATCTTTGACAGTTGTTACAGGGCGTCAGAAGCCTGAATGTCTGACAACCAGTCTTACCAAGGGGTATAGTATTACCCAGTAACTGGGTTGTAGAGGTCAGATAGGCAGTCGCTTCATGTAAAGTACTGGTACTCAGCTGCATCCGGTTAGACTGGAAGCCGGCCCCAAAATAGTTGGGAAAAGGCCAGGCAGATGATGATAACACAGTGATCCATATTTATGTTAATACTAGCTTCTGCGCGCGACTTCGCGTGAAATATCTTGTTCCCAGACCCACTTCGTCACATCGCATCGCCTGACCACCTGACTGATTAGTAGGATTCAAGAAATTGCGCTTGACCACAGTCTGTTCTGGTAGAAAGCGATGGATGAGGTCTACGAAGACGATGGAATGGAACGAGCGCGACCAGAAGATGCCTGTTCACTAACCACTCTTGCTTTGAGTACGGGTTAAATGTAGTAGAGAACAGTGAGAACACAGACAGCACAGAGTTGTACAATAAATTGTGGTATTTAAACAATAGCGGAGTATTTCTAGAATCTTATCTTAGCATTTATTTTCATTTACCTGTCAGCATGATCATCGTAAAAACATTTGTTTTTATGATTAGCGCGAAAGTCATCAATACTCCTCTCGGTACTTTTGATATCGTCTAGAATCTTTTCCTTGTAAGCTAGCAAAGCCTTTTTCTTTTCGTTTATCACATTATTCATAGACATTTTCACCTAATTCCTTGAAAAGGCAATTCAAAACAATCAACAAGACAAACGAAGTTTTTCAAAATAATTCGTTTGTTTTTTTTTATTGAATGTTACCACATATAACCAAAAAACTTTCTACCAAATGATTTCTACTGTTTACTGGGTTTTTTGCTCCTTACTTTTGAGTTAGCATGGAAATCTATAAATAATAACACAAAAGTATGTACAAAAATCGTACATATCGTATGTAAATGATATACGTGTATATAAGTATGTCTGTAAACATCTGTAAATTTCGTTTGGAGAAGATAAAATAAAACCGCACTTACAAAAATAACTAAAGTGTGTAAATCTCATAATAAAATGACATTTATTGTATTTGGATACATATCCTAAAACGTTAAATTAATTTAGAGATGATTACTTAAAAATGTATTCATAAATCATTGGTATGGCTACGTTGTAATAGGAAATACTTTAATAACAGATTTCTAATAAAATCTACAAAAATATTGGTCTACATTTGCACGACATTCCTTTTCACCAAAAATCGTTTGGAAATGACGTAAGTAATTAGTATCCGAACTGCGATTTTTATCGCAATACAGTTGTCAAAGTGGACATAGTGGCTGTAATGTTTAATTTATAAAAAAAATTATAATAATTCGCAATATTATTACGATAACAAGTGCAATATTAATAGTATCACAATTTAAGTTATTCCTAAGCGAATATAGGGCTAATGATATGCAAATCCTAATGAAATTTGATTAGTTGCGAACCGTAATTCAAGAACCGTGTTTTAATTAAATAAATATAGTAAACATGCGCGCGTGCGGTTCATAGGTCAAGTTTGTGTGTGTTGTGAGACGTTTAGAGTCCCTAAATGTGTTAAAAGGACATTAACGTTGTATAAATAGAGAATTGTCTGTGATAATTTGAAGTTTGGAAGATCTCGGTGAATAGTTCGAAAATGGGTCAGACAGGCAGTACCGTGCCCGGTAAGTGTTGTTAATTGTACTCTAAATATGCGCCAGAATGTTCTAATTGGTATCTAACTGGAATAAATGGGGTTTCCTGGTTATAACCTCCATGTGATAAACTGTGTTTGTTGATTGCAATACTCAGCTTAAAATATATTATACATGCCATCGTAATTCATCATTCTAAATTCAACAAATTTGTTTAAAATGTCGACTTTCCAATAAGAATGTTTATCAAAAAGTATTTACTTGTATACATAAGTATTGATTTTTTAAACAATCTTTTAGTCACCGCAACATCACAAATTATTTTAATAGAAACTAAAATTACTCATGTAATGAACATCACTAGTATACTATGCCAAGTAATATTAGATCTTGAATCAATCACATTCATAATGCCAATTAGATCCAATATAGTCAACCCACACAAATATTTGTTCGCATTCAGCGTGTAAAGGTCTTGAAGGCTGGGCACTTCGTAGTGTTCTGTAAGTATCTTGTACGTTTCAATGAGCCTACCCTCTGCCTGCGCTGTTCCAGTGTGCTAAGGCCAAGGTCTTTGAGGCGCTAGTTGCCACACATTTTCGAATTTTATGGCAATGCTGATTCATTATTATTAGTAGCTAGTCTAACCGGATGCAGCTGAATACCAGTATTTTCTGATTCTTTAGCCAAAAAATTGGCCAGCCCTCTAGTCAGTTCACTCGGACATCTAACTCCCTTTAGGATAGGAATATTTTCGTACATATATAAGCATTGATGTTTGAAACATTGTCAAGACTAAATAAATAAAGTTATCTTTCTTATTAAAAACAAACTGTAACAAGTGTCAGACAAAACACGACAGTAATTGATGTCTAATTGTATGCTGCACTGGTTGACGTCATCACGTCAATGCCGGCTGTTGCTGAAAACCAGCGCTGGGGCTCTGTCTCGTAAAGGGTCTTAGCATTATGCTGAACGATGGCCGTTTTGCGTGAATGTGACGCATGTGTACCCCCAACTTGTTATTATTTTTGTGTTCCTTTTTTATGCGTCATGTTTGCCGCAAATAAATGTATTACTTTCTTTTTTCTTTTTTTAATCATAATGACACAACCTGTAATCCTCACCATCAGTTGTGGCTGAAAATGGATATCATTGTTATCATAACATAAACAAAAAACAAAACAATCTGACTAGTATTTTCCAACTCTTTTGATATCGGCTTCCAGTCTAACCGGATGCCGCTGGGTATCAGTATTTTATATTCCGTGACTGCCTATCTGATCCCCACAACCCAGTTACCAGGTAACACAATATCCTTTGGTAAGATGGTTGATAAACTTTTGGTCCACTGAGTCTGACTGTCCGTAAACAACTGTCAAAAATCAACAGCCGGGACCAACGGCTTAACGTGCCTTACGAGGCACGGAGGGGTCGTAATATGAAAGATGGTCACTCATCCACGGACCAACCGTGGCAAGTGTAGCTTAACCTGATCGATCGACCCGTGCGGCTGTTATTACTAAGCCACAAGACCCTCCAAAATTATAAAGCAGGACCATCAAAGTAAAATAAATAACCAATTAATATAGATAGATTACTATTTCATTAGTGAATTACACCAAAAGTTATTTATTAATATAAATAAACAATGATGGTTTTAACCTAGCTATGACCAGTATAAAATACATCATAATCAACCGTTAATGTTTCCACTGCTGGGACACAGGCCTCCTCTCTGTGAGAGTGAGTGGGCTGTAATCCACCACTCGAGCCCAGTGCGGGTTGGTAGATGCCACATGTCTTCGAATTTTTGGTTCTATGACATGCCGGTTTCCTCACAATGTTTTCCTTCATCGTTTTGAGAGCAGTGATGATGAATTTGAATACACAAAGTAAAGTGCCTGTCTGGTTCAAACCTACGACCTACAACTCGTACGTCGCGGCCGTTACCACTGAGTCACGAATGCTCTACAGCAGTGTTTTTCAACCTTTTTCATGGCGCCCCCTTTTTTTTTTTTTGTGGATGGGGAATCATCAAATGACCCCTCCCGCTCTGGGTGGAGTGGAAGGGAGTGTCAGACTCTTACTGACTAAAACCCACCCGTGTTCCTTCCTTAGCCCTGTCTGTTCCAGGGCAGCGGTTAACCTTTCGGATGATCCCGCCACCCTGGCAGGCTTCATGGCGCCCCTTAGTACAGAAAATATTTCGCGACCCCCTTCCCTCCGCTGTTTCTAACTTGGAATTCAAGTCTGTCACCTTGGGTACCTTGTGGTTAAACAGAAAAATAGAATTCCCACAACCAACCACTGAAGCTTTGAAGTGTTTGATTCCATTTGGAACCTCCTATAATTTTAAAGAAACGACGGCCCCAGACGCTTGGCGACGCCCTAGGGGGTCGCGACCCACACGTTGAAAAACACTCCTCTACAGTATAAGACATTTTAATAAGTATTCAAATTATGTTAGTTCATAAATGATTTAAATGTACATAAGAATTATGTGTTTATCTATCTATATATCTATTAATAATAAAGCTGACGAGTTTGTTTGTTTGAACGCGCTAATAAAAAAAATATTATATTTATTTATTTTTATTTTTTTATTATATTTTTCTTTATAAATAAATAAATCTCTGGAACTAACAGTCGGATTTGAAAAATTCTTTTTGCACTTGATAGCTTAATTTTTGAGGAAAGTAAAAGGCTATTTAACATCACGCTGCGACCTGATGGTTCGAAATAAAGAAATAAATCGACAGTAGCCTACAATAGGGTAGACTCCTGGGTAAAAAAATAATAATTATATTTAGTCCGTCAGTTAGATTATCGAAAAATAATGGACACGTATTTTTTCTTTTGTCAATCAAACAAAAAATGACAAAGATAAAGCGCGCACGTATGACGTACCCACACAGTATTTTATTCAGGAATTAAAAATTATCAAGAAAAATGGCTAAAAAGTTTTTATTTTCTTGTAATCATCACCATAAGCCTATAGCAGTCCACTGCTGAGCATACGCCTCTCCTATTGCACGCCATTCAACTCGATTCTCGGCAACTCTCATCCAGCTGCTACCAGCCATCCTGCGAAGATCGTCGCTCCACCTAGCCTGAGGGCGTCTTTTACTTTTACCGATACGCGGCCTCCACTCAAGAACATGTCTACCCCGACGTCATCGGTTTCTTGCTTCTTATAGGAAAGATAGGAAAGACCTTTTGCTGCATTAAACTTGCATAATTGGAAATGGAAGAAGTTGCTGGGTCCTGAAATACAGGTACTCTAACCTGTCACTAACCCAGGGTCTCAATTTTTCTGTAACCTGTTTTTATTGTTACTAGCTGCGCCCCGGTTTCACCCGCATAAGTTTCGATCCCGTGGGAATATCGGGATAAAAAGTATCCTATGTGTTAATCCTGGTTATAAACTATCTGTGTGCCGAATTTCATCCAAATCCGTACAGTAGTTTTTGCGTGAAAGAGTAAGAAACATCCATTGTCACATTGTTTTTTTTTCGAAGCTATTATGAGAGAGATCTTACAGTGTAGGAGGAACCCACCGAACATAGTCGCATTTGCTTCTAGAAAACTAAAAATTACCAAATAGAAACAAAGAAACAAAATGTCCCTAACAAAGACTTAGTAGGTACTTTCAAAGAACTAGGTATGTACATTTTATTTTTGCTTACCTACCGAACGCACTTGATACTTCAAAATAATAATAAACTACCTCCCACGAAAATCAACCTTAGACGCACTCAATAAGAACCAATATCCCACTTACAACGCAAAACAGCTGACTGTCAGCTGTAAAATTGAATACCTGTAGGGTTTTTTTTTTTAATTCCGCTCCATGCAAGCGCACGTGCACATTTGCCATTGTCGATATTGCAAAATGGACTAACCAAAAGAGTTTTGAAAAATAGTCTGTATTTCTGTAAAACTAAGACGGATTTTCGACTGTTGTCGTCTCACAGAAATTGTGGTAAACGATTTTGAACCTTGCGTTAAGGCGATAAGAGTCATTTTTGAATGGTGTGGTTTGTTTATTTGATAAATTTAATTGGGGTTCAGTAAGAAACAAAAAGAATCGAAAGGTGGTAGTCGTATATTGGCAAATGTGAGGCAAAACAATGAAAATAAAGGCAGACATATGCGTACGATGTAAGGAACATGTGGTCAGCGTAATTGACATTTCATTCAACTGTTTGAAAGTTCTGAGTTTCTGAGTAGAAAATCTGCTTTTATTATTATTTAGCCGTTAATGTCGTGGGACATTGCTGGGCAAAGTCCTCCCTACTCTCTTTCCGCCTCTCTCTGTCCAGAGCTGCCAAGGACCAATCTTTATGAAAGGAGTCCAGCTCATCCCGAGATCTCCGTCTGGGCCTGCCGCGATGTCGTTTGCCATCAAGCGGGACCCACTGGGTCGTATGTTTGGCCGTATGTGTGATCGTCTGACATGCAGCGGATGTGTCCAGCCCAATTCCGTTTAAGCGCGGCAGCTTTCCGAGTGACATCAGTTCATCAAAGAACAAAGAAGAAAATCTGCTGTCGAAGCTAATTTTATTTAGATACAAGCTTCTGCCCGCGACTTGGTCCGCCGCTTGTACTCCGACCCACCCCGTCGCATCGCATCGCGTGCTCGCGCTGATTCACTCAACGTTCTTTCTGGCTTCTTTTTGTTTTTGCTCGGCTCCTAAGCTTCCTAGCGTGATGTTAAGTAGCCTAAAGCGTTCCTCAAGAATTGGGCTATGAAATACAAAAAGATTTTTTTAAATCTGACCGGTACTTCCAGAGATTAGCGCGTTCAAACAAACAACCTCTTCAGCTTTATTATTAGTACTAGCTGCGCCCCGCGGTTTCACCCTCATAAGTTTCGATCCCGAGGGAATATCGGGATAAAAAGTATCCTATATGTTAATCCTGGTTATAAACCATCTGTGTGCCAAATTTCATCCAAATCCGTTCAGTGGTTTTTGCGTGAAAGAGTAACAAACATCCATCCATCCATCCATACAAACTTTCACGTTTATAATATTAGTAGGACAGGTTCAGCTTTATTATTAGCATGGAAGAAGTAGCTGGAAAGAAGTAGTACATACCTCTTCCCAGCGAAAGCACTAGGAAGTGGTGAAGGGCGGGCGTTTTGGGGTACTTTGACGTTCGAAAAGTGCTGATTCTCTGCCCAATTTGAATAAGTGACTTTTGATTTTAGATTTATCCAGTAACCCAGTGGTCCAGTGGTATTGGTCCCGACTCCCGAGTTGCAAGTAGGTCGTGAGTTCGAACCCAGCCGGGCTCTTTACTTTGTGTATTTAATTTCATCACCACTGCTCTCAAAACGGCGAAGGAAAACATCGTGACGAAACCGGCAAGTCCTAGAACCAAAAATTCGAAGACATTGTGACATCTACCAACCCGCACTGGGCCCGCGTGGTAGATTAGATACAGCCCACTCCCTCTCAAAGAGAGGAGGAGGGATAATAATTACTATACAGAACCCATAACTGAATATATACTGCGCTATTGTCCTAAATTCCTAACATCTAAAAGAAAATAATTCAAGACGACCCTTGCACAAAGAGTATTTTTTCAGTACCGCAACTTATTCACGCTACCTGTAAGCACAATCAGCTGATGGGAATGGGTCCTTCTTGAATCAGCTGAGCGAGCGTATCTACGAAATTGATCATCGTTATGAAACTTCACGGAAAATAAAGTGGAAGTGCAAGAATGGTTCGACGACGCATATGAGGCACTGGGCTCGCTCACTTTTACACTGGCAAAATTTGAATTTCAATGCGATAAATGTATAGTTCTCCAAATCTCGGCCATGGCAGCCAACCTCAACGGAGACAAGCCATCGTTGCGGGAGATATTATAGTTCAAGTGTGTGCGCAGACAGCTAGGTGCACTTACTCTTCCCTCACTCTCATAGTCTGATGGGGCGGCAATCCGGCACGACCGGAGAGAGATCAGGCGGAGGACACACGGCTTAACGTGCTTTCCGAGCCACGGGGTTATCACACCTCCATTTTCCAAACAGTGGACTGTTGCTGAGAAATTCCTTATTTATAAACCCAATAAAGAAAGAAAGAAAATACATTTATTTAGCACAGACTAAAAGACACACAATACATCAGATACATAGGTACATCAGATAGCAAATAATAAAGAAAACAAATAGAAAGTAATAATAATAATAATAGCATTATTGAAACTAAACTACCTAGTATAAAACATATGCAAGAAATTAGCAGGAATGTGTGCCTCACGGCTGCACCAAAAAGGCCCAGTTCAGCAAAAATGCCAGACAACTAGTGCCTGACACTGGTTTTCAACTGAACCTGATGTGTGAGGTGACGGATGTAAATCAGTTTTACACTGCAACGTGGCGTGTGTATACATACATAAATATGATAAATATGTGACAAATAAAAAATAGTAACAAATATGTACATAAATAGTGTGAGTTGAGTAATATTGCAAAAATAAACCAATAACGCTTTGTCCGACCTGGAAATGGGGCAACAGACCGAAATGTACAATGAATATGAGGTAAATATGTGTGTGCGTGGTGGAACGCCTCCAGCTGGATGGACCGACGGCCTTGAAACGGTGGCTGTGGGCTGGCCATGTCTGTCGAAGGAACGATGGCCGGTGGAGCAGACCGAGTCCTGGAGTGGAGACCGCGTATCGGCAAGCGTAGTGTGGAACGCCTCCAGCTAGATGGACCGACAGCCTTAAAACGGTGGCTGGGGCAGACTGGATGTGGAAGGCGGAGGACAGGGTGTTGTGGTGCAGCCTGGGAGACATCTATGCCCAGCAGTGGACTGCGATAGGTTGAGAGTGTGGTGCATCGTCAACAAACGTTTAATATGTAGTTATGTAGGTCAAATATTGTTTTATTTACATAACTCACAATACCCAATAAATACGTACACAGTAGGTACACGCACAAGAGATTACTGGCAAGCGACCATCATCGACCGCGTCATCGGTTACCATCAGGTATATTAGTCAAGCAAAACGCGAGCCTATTTTTTTTCCACTGTCCCACAACAGAGCATAGGCCTGCCCCAAATCGTTCCAGGCATCCTTTTCTAGAGCCACCTCGTTCCAACCCTTGTGGTACCCGTCTAGGTCAACTGGCCACCTTCCTTCTTCACCGTCTTCCTGGGCTGGCCTCGACGACGTCGTCCATCCTCAGGCACCCACCGTGTGGAGATAACGCCTGTAAGGCAAACATGTTCTTTCCACCTCTTTGTCGCCTTCCACACTGCAGGAGCTCTTGAAACGTTTTGCGTAATGGTATTTTTTTCTTCGATCATTATTGCATAGTCATGCAACTACCTGTGTGCTCCTCACAATCAGCTGATCCGGACGAAGATTTCTTTTCAAATCAGCTGAGGCGCTCTTTGTGAGTTTTTTTTTTTGCCACAGAAAATTTGTCAAAGATACGGACGGAGAATTAAATCTTGCATAAATCTGAGCCATAGAAAATACTTTTTCGAAAACCCTTGGGGGCCCAGTGCTAGTTGGTAGATGTAACGTGTCTACGCACTTTTGGTTCTAGGACATGCCGGTTTCCGCACGATGTTTTCCTTCACCGTCGTGAGAGTGGTGATGAAATTATTTACACAAAGTAAAGCACTTGCCTTGGTTCGTTCAAAACTTTTCACTCGAGATTTCAAGATTTTCAGGTTATGTTTATCGGGAGGTATAAACTCAGAAGGCCAATTCACGTAATTAAAAAAGTTCAAAATCTAGTTGTAATCTCATCTCAGCGACGATCAATGTCAAAAATGTAGGGAAACTAGAGATATTTTTGACAGATTGAGACTGAGATCAGACTGTGAACTTTCTTAAAATTACGAGAATTGCCCTTCAGGGATTTGATTTCTACCCATGCAGACAAAAAGTGACGTAAGAAACTCCGCTCCAGAAGGACAATGTCATTGCACTATTTATACAAAGAGATTTTTTCGAACCGTTTCTTATACTTACCTGTAATCTTTACAGTCAGCTGATGTGCATTGCGTTGCTATGCAGTCAGCTGGCGGGTACAGTATACTTTCGGCTTTCTATTCAAATCAGCTGAGATATGTTTTTGTTCGGAATTGTCTACCATTGAGTTGAATTGGGAGTGGTGGCCTGGTAACGACCGCGTGTTACGAGTTGCAGGTAGGTTCGAACCCACACAGGCGCTTTAGCAAAATCAAAAGTCATTTATTCAAATTAGGCCAAATATCAAAACTTTGAACCGTCAAAATTACAATTAAAGACAGTCCCCCAAAAACGGCCGCTCTTCATTTCTTAAGCATAAAGTATAATCAGAACTGGGACACAGGCCTCCTCTCTGTGAGAGGGATTGGGCCGTAATCTACCACGCGGGCGCGGGTGGATGTCATAATAAGTCTTCGAATTTTTGTTCTAGGTATAGATGGGCAATCTACCAGGTGTAAACCCGGTGCTATGGTAAACACCCGATAAACACCCGGTTAACACCCAGAAAATTGGGTATATAATATATAGTTCTAGGACATGCTGGGTTCCTTCAAGATTTTACATTACCGTTTTGAGAGCAGTGGTGATGAAATAATTTACACAAAGTAAAGTGCCTATCTGGGTTCGAACTCACGACCTACAACTCTTAAGGCGGGGCCGGGGCCACCACTGCTCCAACGAGGTAAAGTGGAACAAATAAGGCTATAAGCAGGTACTGTAACCAGCCACCCATCCTGATTTGAATAGAAAAAAAAACCCTTGTAAGAAATGGATGACAAATCACAGCTGATTTTAAAAGACGCAATGCATCAGCTGATTGTTACAAGAACAGGTAGTGTAGTTGCACAAGGAGACAAAATAAATGCTTTGACGATTGACCACAAATAATTTTGTCCATTCAAAGATTTGTTAAAAAAAATGTCATTAAAAATTGACCACAGACATTTGTCCCAATCGAGAGTTCGGAAAAAAAAATGTAAATTGATTTTTAATAGCGTTTCGATTGTTATTTTAGTCTTCGAGTTGTGTCTCGGGCTGGGATACTTGCTTCGCGCCCTAAGGCAGGCAACCTGACCCCGTGACCCCCAGTCCCTGGTACCTGCACCCTTATTGCATGACACTCTATCAATCACAATGAGGGGCTTGTGGCTAAGTCATCATAACAGCTGCACAGGTCGATCGATCAGGTTAAGCTACGCTTGCCGCGGTTGGTCCGTGGATGGGTGACCATCTTTACATACCAAGACCCCTCCGTGCCTCTGAAAGCACTTTAAGTCGTTGGTCCCGGCTGTCATTCGTGGATCTTTGACAGTCGTTACGAGCCGTCAGTGGCACGAAAGTCTGACAGCCAGTCTTACCGTTGGTATTACCCAGTAGCTGGGTTGTGGAGGTCAGATAGGCAGTCGCCCCATGTAAAGTACATACTGGTATTGTAAAATATGGTGACTATCAATCACAATCTGAATGATTTTGAAGGATATTGCTAATCCATTGCTTCGTATGTTCCAAATGTATTCTTCTGCCTACTCCTTGCAGGCTTGATGTTATTATTAGTACCATACCAGTTCGATTCCCGAAGCTCAGGTGCAAACGGGGTAAGGTCATAGTACTTGTTAATTAAGACGAAAACTTAAAAGCCATTTAAAGTATTGGACAACAGCTGATTACCAGCTGGTCCTAAAGAATGTCTACATAAGCTAAAAACAGTCGAAATTGAACCTTAACTCCTTTTTTCAACGTCCAAACTACAATGTCATTGGAATTCTGAACGAAGTTTTAGGAAATTGTACTTTAGTCTAATACTGATAAGGTTAAATATTGGTTGTAGGAAAATATTTCTTTGTGAACTTGCCTCGTTGCTAAGCAAAATATAGGCTACCCTGTACCTGTGACGTGTTTTTGTTCTGGGGTTCCTGCCTAACCTTTATCACTAAGGTGAAAGCGTGAAGGTAGCCCGCGGAATTCAAATTTTCTTACGTTTTTTGTAATTTGCAGGTCAGTGTCGGGTTGTATATTGATCTAAATATAATTCGCAGCCGCAACAAATACCTATCTAATATATAAAATTCTCGTGTCACAGTTTTCGTTGCCATACTCCTCCGAAACGGCTTGACCGATTTTGATGAAATTTTTTGTGCATATTCAGTAAGTCTGAGAATTGGCTACTATCTATTTTTTTTTTTTTTTTTCAAACCCTTAAGTGATAAGGGATGTCCACCCTGGGGTAGGAGTAGTGTAGGAGTAGGGTAGGAGTAGGGTAGGAGTAGTGTAGGAGTAGGGTGGGAGTAGGGTAGGAGTAGTGTAGGAGTAGGGTAGGAGTAGTGTAGGAGTAGGGTAGGAGTAGGGTAGGAGTAGTGTAGGAGTAGGGTAGGAGTAGTGTAGGAGTAGGGTGGCAGTAGGGTAGGAGTAGGGTAGGGGGTAGGACACCACGCGAACGAAGTAGCGCCGGGCAGCTAGAAATAATTTATATATGGCAAAACAACGTTTGCCGGGTCAGCTAGTCTCTTTATAAAAATAAAATCATAAAATTCATCAACTAGACATCTCTCTAAGTTCATATTACTCTATTGAATGACTATTTCATGACATTTGAGGCCAATTCTAACTCAGGGAATTGTATTGCTGATTCTTATGATTATAATTCTGTAAAGCCATATTTGTTTGTTAAATTAAGAAAAGCAGATCGGCAATATCCAAAATGGCCGACCAACGAATTTCGCGGGCTACTTTATCGCATCGATCCCCCATAAGCAAATCTAACACAGAGATTCCAAATTCAAATAAAAAAAAGAAATAAAACTCTTAATAAAGCGTCCCACGCGTTATAAGTTAACAGATAAAGTAGCCTATTCAACGTCCGTATGAATGCGATCTCTTTGCCTCTCCCACGGTCTAAAAAGGTCGTTACTGTGCCGTTAGACACGTGGAGATGAACCCGACTGTGTTGGGTTGGGTAAAGGATGAGTAATGTTTTAAAGTCTAAATACACAATAGGGGCTAATCTTGGAATGGGAAGACCTGACATAATTTGAGATATACATAATAAACAAGCTTTTGGCCGCGCCTTCGCCCGTGTGGATGTCGAAATATGTATATCCCACGAGACGTACTACCGAGATTAACTATTGGTTTATGCGGCGCACGCCAGTAAAGCTCCCAGGTCCCGTCTTCAACAATCATCGTGATATTTCAGCTAATTTACACAAAGCTTTAATAAATTATACACCTTAACCTTCGTCATGAATTACTCCGTCCATTTGTGAAAACCGTATGAAAATCCATTCGGTAGTTTTTGAGTTTATCGCGTTCAGACAGACTTTGTTGTTGGTCCTTATCATTTAAAATTGTCTAATTGGCCTCTGCGAGCTTCGGCCCCTGGTACGCCTTCCAAAGGTCCGGGACCCCAGGGTCCCATGATATTTGACAGCTTTACAATCAATCAATCATTTATTTTGTTAAACATAGGTATGGTTACAGATAGTATATTGTTTAAAATTATGTGCACTTACTATGTTTTGCCAATATAAGGCGTACAAAATTAGCATAAACAAGCAATTACAATACTCACACACTATAGCCACTGACCTCTAATAAATAAGTACGCTGGACTAAATATACTATACGAAATGACAGTTGTTTTTTGTACCGATTCAAAGCGCCCCCGCTCGAGCGTCTCAGGAACTAAAATTGACACGCTGTTGCAAATGGGCGTCATGTTGTATTGGCGTCTCTGATGATTTAGGTCTAAATCGTGGAATCAGACTTTTTTGTGTTTACTACTGGATATTTAGAACATTTTTATCATGAGAGTATGCGCATTTTGTAAAACTCACTATCAAAAATATTAGTTCCACGGACGCTCACGTTGTTATCAGCGCCAAAATGGCGAAAATCAAAATGTCTTCGTTTTGTCATCGATAGTATGACGTCCAGCGTACTTGTATTTTATAGGACAATGTTTACAGCCCCATCCGAATAAACTGAACTATCTGTCATTTGAGGTAAGTTCAATAGTGGCGCCGATTCCCTTGTTCATAAACTAAACTAAATTTAAGTTCAGTGCATCTTTTTCTTTCTATTTCATTAAGAAAAATATTAGTTTAGTCCTGTCAAATTCAGATGCAAATTGGACGTGATTAAAAATATGGCGACTAAAAATACGTCAATTTACGTCAAGCGCTGACTAATTTGACAGGACTAAACTAATATTTATCTTCTGTCCTTTTCTTAATGAAATTGGAAGAAAAAGATGCACTGAACTTAAATTTAGTTTAGTTTGTGAACAAGGGAATCGGCGCCAATGTTGATATGTGAATAGGCTTGAGGGTCTCAATCCGAATAACACTTTTGATCGAAGATAACCTGAGCTATTTTTATTGGGACATAAGTGTAACCTTACATTTTATTATGGTTAGTTATCTAACGTTAAACTGGAGTTGTGTTATTCACACGAGTAGTATCTGATTAGATGGTATCAGAGAGGTGACCATGGGCGTAGCCACGGTGGGGCACGGTGGGGCTCTCACCCTGCCAGAGCCCAAACGGCTGAAGTTAGAGACACATTTTTGAATGGAAGATTTCGTGGTGTAGGTAAGTGAGCAATAAGAAAGTGTTTTGGATAATTCGAATTATACATCATACAGATACAGGGTTCTATAGGGTGTAACCTATGAAAAAAATATATGGGTAAAAATATATGGGTGTATGAAAAAAATTAACCGGGGTAAGACCGCGGGTATAGTTTGCTAGTTACATATTATTTTAGACTGCTGCCCCACCCTGAGCCCATGGCTGGCTACGCCCATGGAGGTGACCATACCACTCCTAAAGGAGGACTTTGCAGGCCAGGCCTTGTAGACTTTAGATCTGTAGACCATTTTTTATTTTATCAAGTACCTGATGGCCAATTCCCGTAATTATAAACGTTTAAAATCTAGTCGCAATCTCATCTCAGCGACAATCAATGTCAAAAACTTGTCAAAAATGTAGGGAAATTGAGGTATTTTTGTCAGTTTGAGACAGATCAGATTGTGAACGTTCTTAAAATTAAGAGAATTGCCCCTCTGGTACTTGTTGACCTACAGGCCTACGCTGTCCTCCCATACCTACTGTAATTTGAAAACATTGTAAAAGCCAATTATTTTTTAAAAGAGTAACCGTGGAGTTTCTTGCCGGCTCTTCTCCATAGGAAACGACCAATTGGAACCGTGCACCTAGCTTCTGACGTTTCTTATGTTCCCATGTTGGTTTAATCTGAAATTAAATATTTTGATTGAAAAAAAAAAACATTGCGTAACACACTAATAGGAGAAGGCCGCATTTCATCCTGGATCGCAGACGAAGTCACGAGCAACTGCTAGTAATAAAAAAAAAAATTTTTTTGCCAAATATTGTACAGACGCTATCAAGCTACTAAAGTCGACGGCACGGTTGGCGCGTTGGTCTAATCAATGTCAATCTATCTAATTAATGTTGTTAAGCTGTCCAAATGGAACCTATTTCTACTGATAATGTGTTACGCAATAGAAGTGCCCCGCTGAAGTGCGCTACACGCTGCGCAGTACCTCACCCCCGCTGACAGGAGAATTTGTTACTGCGCAGCGTCTCGCCTCATGTTCGGAGCTGCCATAAAGTTTGCCAACGACAGTCCCATTCTATGTCCAGGAAAGTCACTGCCCATTCTAAGGTTGCCTGGAAGAGATTATAGATAAGGCCGGCCATTGTAAACAGGGTGGAAACTTTCAGCGGGGCAGTAAGGGGAAGTACCTTATCCGTTGCAGCTGCACGAAAATGGTCTTAGGAGTCTCTCCATAATTTTTTATGGAATTTTGATCTCCATCCACAGATTTTCAAAAAAAATTACAGTTAGTAAGAAAATAGCCATTTTCCTGTTGCTGCCTGTTTCTAATACTGATCAAAAACTTCTAAGGGACCAACCATCGTTGGAGTACTCAAAAAGTCACAAATTGCAAAAAACTTTTCCCGTACATTTTGTAAAGAATTTGTGTAACTGAAATACAAAAAATAAAATAAAAGACAGAAATGATCACGTAGAATTTTACACATCATATCAAAAAGAAGGCGTATTAATTTTCTTTTTTTATTAACTAACTTGATGATGTTAGGTCCTAAGACCATTTTCGCGTAGCTGCAACGGATAAGGTACTTCCCCTTACTGCCCCGCTGAAAGTTTCCACCTGTATTTTGTAGTGTTTAATGTATTTTTTTATGCTATGTATTTTTGTGCTGTACAATAAAGTTTGAATCGGGCTAAACGGGTCCAGACTTTTTAAAATTAGGGGTACAAAGGCAATCGGAGGTGAAAGACCTTATCCTACCCTTCTTAAACCCTATAAACAGCTGATCCACCAGATGATTATAAACAGAAGCCGTAATTCGAATTTCGAACATCTCGTGAACTTCCGGCACATATGCGCGTGCGCATCTGTCATTGCTATTGATGTGAGTTCGATGTTTGAATTGATGTTGTCACCTTTCGTAGATACACCTTGAGTAAATGAGTAGTTTTGTACCGTAGAAAGGAGTTCAAGTGGTAATGGTATTATTTTTTTGCCAATTAAAAAAATACCCAATATCCTAACTAATATTATAGATGCGAAAGTTTTGTATGTTTGTTACCTTTTCACGCCTAAACCACTGAACCGATCATCCTGAAATTAAACTAGTATAATAATTTTGCTCATAATGTGACCCACAACACTGTCCACGGGTTATCATAATAATATTTAAAAAAAAAAAACAATAATTGCCAGGGGTGAGAAAAAAAAAGTATACAACCAAGACAGATTTAAAACAATACTTTGAAGATTAAAGTCAAAGTATTTTATTTGTTGAACATAGTTAATATGGTACATCGTAAAAAAAATTGCCTTGTGTCACTATGTTTTGCCTCACAAGGCGTACAAATTAGGCGTAAAAAACCGGCCAAGTGCGAGTCGGACTCGCGCACCGAGGGTTCCGTACGATTTACGATTTATGACGTATTAAAAAAAAACTACCTACTAGATCTCGTTTAAACCAATTTTCGGTGGAAGTTTACATGGTAATGTACATCATATATTTTTTTTAGTTTTCCCTTATTTTAGAAGTTACAGGGGGGGGGAACACATTTTACCACTTTGGTGTCTCTCGCGCAAACTATTCAGCTTAGAAAAAAATGATATTAGAAACCTCAATATCATTTTTGAAGACCTATCCATAGATACTCCACAAGTATGGGTTTGACAAAAAAATAATTTTTGAGTTTCAGTTCTAAGTACGGGGAACCCCCAAAATGTATTGTTTTTTTTTGTATTTTTGTGTGAAAATCTTAATGCGGTTCACAGAATACATCTACTTACCAAGTTTCAACAGTATAGTTCTTATAGTTTCGGAAAAAAGTGGCTGTGACATACGGACGGACAGACAGACAGACGAATCCATAAAAACTACAAACTAAATAAAACTGTTTCAAACAAGTAACGTCGTAAACAAGATAGAATAACAAGTGGATCGGACATTTTTTATTTTATGTTTCTATCGTCTAAAAACTCATTGATAGAGTAGTAAGCCTTTTCAATCAAGAATTTTTTAACTTGCGATTTAAAATGGTTTATGCTGGTCATACTTTTTAAAGTTTTTGGTATTTTTTTGTAAATATTTGGACCCATGCCGAGACAACTCTTTGAGAAAAGTGTAGTATTGTGTTTTTTTATTTTATTTTATTGTGCTTTGGTGACGTCTAGTATTAAGTTTTTCAAATTTAGACAATATTGGAATTTCATAAATGTAGAGGGATGGAAGGTACTCGTAAGTATTTTTAAACTAACGAAAAATGGTTTGCAACTTTCGGTGGTTTTTAACAAACATATGGCTCGAAGACATTGTTTTTGGGCCTTAAATGCCGTTTCTCTATTGGTAGAGTTGCCCCAAAATATTATGCCGTAACGAAGAGTTGTGGAAACATGCAGTAAGGACAGTATTACGATTTTCAACCTTATTCAGCACAGCAAAATGATGATTTTTTAAAATCATAGTCTCAATGTGTATTTTCCATGTCATGCTTTCGTCTAGCCAAATACCTAGGTTCGTTCCGTTTTAATAATCTTATTTTGGTCATAATTAATTACATCTACATACTATGTATTAATTTTCAAGAGTTTTGAAGATAAAACGTTTGAATTTTATGTTTTGTAGTTATTTGTTCACATAGTAGCTAATATCAATATCATAAACCTAAAACCAGCTGTCAGACTTTCATCCCAACTGTTATGCCTGACAGCCGGTCCCCAAGACATTGACTTCACGTTACTCAAAACCTGCCCCAGGCACATATCTACCATACTCCTTACGAAAAGGCCAAGCAAGGACGCGACGCTAACAAAAAAAAGTTTAAATAAAAAAAAAACTCCGCCAGCTGTCATATAGGCACGCGCCGGCGCGTGGCAACAGCCAATAGGAAGGCTGCAGGCTGTTCTTGAATAGCGCCATATTGCGAGTTTGAGTTGGTTTTTTTTTTCATGATTTTTGACATTTGCAAAGTTTTTGACTATTAAGGTCGAATAAAGTTTCGATGTCATATGCAAAGTTCTTTTTTTTCTTAAGTCATTTTTTTGTGAATGTGTTTCTTGGCTAAATCTATTACAGTAAACATATACAGGGTCAGTTTAAATTAGCTAGCGAAACTCCGCAGACGTGATAGGTATCAAAATCTAAATAATGCGCCTGCGTCTGCATTCCCGAGTTCATACAACCCTAATCTCTTCAGGGCGAGAGTGAATAGGCTTCTTCTGGGCAAGCTCGTTCCACCGTAGATCTCATCCCTGCCTCTGGGCTGGATTGAGGTCAAGAGTGAGCCCATTGTCAATAAAAAATAAATAAAAAATAAATGCATATTGCATAAGCTTAATCACCCAATAATGTTCACACGGCTGGGACACAGGACTCATATCGGAGATAGGGAGTAGGCCGTAATCCTTCACGCGGGCCCAGTGCGGGTTGTTATAATGTCTCCTAAATAAAGTGTACTACGTGAGCTCGACAAATGGATGTGCGAATAACACTTGTGCGACAAAACTGTACTGCGACTCACACTAGTGGGAATGCACGCTTGTGCGACAAGCAATAATATTAAGTCTTCGACGTCAGAGGCACCCCGAGGTTCGGTTTGGTAAGGTTCCTTTAAACCCTGCAGACAGAAATGCTGGCCCCGCGAAGCAGGGCTCCGTCGACTAAGTCAGTCAGTCAGTTTGAATACTTATTTATGTATAAGTATTCAAACTGATATTTTATAAGATTTTCTCAACTAATATCATCATCTGCCTAGCCTTTTCCCAACAATGTTGGGGTCAGCTTCCAGTCTAACCGGATGCAGCTGAATACCAGTATTTTACATAAAGCGACTGCCTATCTGACCTCCACAACCCAGTCCCTGGGTAATACGATTCCCCTCGGTAAGACTGGTTGTCAGACTTTCGAGCTTCTGACTACCCGGAACAACTGTCAAAGATCCACGAATGACAGCCGGGACCAACGGCTTAACGTGCTTTCCGAGACACGGAAGGGTCTTGGTTTGTGAAAATGGTCACCCATCCACGGACCAACCGTGGTAAGTGTAGCTTAACCTGATCGATCGACCTGTGCGGCTGTTTTTACTTAGCCACAAGCAACTCGTAATAATCAATACATTTCATACGCTTCGTGTACTTATTCAAATTAAACCTGCCTTATATTATCATGAACTTTTCATCCCTTTTCTACACAAACATCAAGAACTCACTGAAAATAAAAACAATGTAACATAACAATGTAGCATGTTCAGTTGAACAACTTTAATTTTGCGGTCGCTAAACCCAAAGTTCTTCTAACAATCCTTTGAAATTTCAGTTTTATAACCGCAAACGTAATGTTTGCACAAGGTACCCTTTATTACCAACTTAAAAGTAACAGCTGGTTAAATTTGTTTCCTGTGTATTTAGTTTAAAGTTAGCTTTTTTGACCGCAAATATAAAGTTGTAAATGTTCTTTGTTTTTATAAATACATTTCGCTTTGTGTATCAAAGAGTTGAGCTTTGAATCAATACTCTATTTTTTTTTTTATAATAAACGTTGCCCACACTGGGAATTTACTCCTGTATCGTGGGTGCGTTTACAAATACACAATCAACCAGACCCGGAACAACTACCTGTAGGCAATACAAATATTTGTTCCGTGCGGGAATCGAACCCACGACACGCAGCCCAGCAGTCGATCGCTCACCCACTGCGCCAACCGTGTCGTCAAATTATTAGTATCATTTTATAGTAATTAGTATTTACGTTTTTGTAGGTTTTTATTTTTATTTTAGTACCTACCTACCTATTAAAAATCGATGCTTGCCAAATTAAATCCTGTTCATACATAATCAGCCTATAGTAACGTTCCCACTGCTGGGACACAGGCCTCCTCTCTGCGAGAGGGAGAGGACCACAATCCTCCACGCCAGCACAGCTATAACACCAATGCCGTGTTACTACCACAAAGACACACATACTTTTAACTTACATTGACTACCCAAAAATACAATTCAAATACAATCAAAATTAAATAAAAACCGGCCATGTGCGAGTCGGACTCGCGCACGAAGGGTTCCGTAACTATAAAAATTACGTCTGTTGTATGGGAGCCCACCTTAAATATTTATTTTATTATTAAAGTAAAACTACAACTAGAACTACCCCCCCCCCCCCTCCTACTAGTATTTTGTGAATATTTCAAGTGCCTACCTGTTGCCATTATTGATATCGAGTAAAAAAGGGCAATAAAATCCGTTTGTTGTATGGGAGCCCCCCCTTAAATATTTATTATATTTTGTTTTTAGTATTTGTTGTTATAGCGGCAACAGAAATACATAATTTGTGAAAATTTCAACTGTCTAGCTATCGCGGTTCTTGAGATAAGGCTGGTGACACAGGCGTACGGACAGACAGCGAAGTCTTAGTAATAGGGTTCCGTTTTTACCCTTTGGGTACGGAACATTAAAAATACAATTGAAAAATATCATTAAAACTCCATCTTCATTTGCCTGCTCAACATCGTAAATAACGCAATGAATGTTGTTGAACTGTCAAAATGAAAACTATTCAAAATCAAAATCAAAAGTAATTTATTCAAATTAGGCTGAGAGTCAGCACTTTTTGAACGTCAAAATTACAAAAGACAGTCCCCCAAAAACGCCCGCCCTTCACCACTTCCTAGTGCTATCGCTGGGAAGAAGAAGTGGCGCAACAAACTCCCCAGCAGCACAGCTGTCTATTCCATTAAAAAAAAAAAACTTTATTGTATACAATACTAGGTACCTATGTTCGGTAATCAACATAACTTACTTACCAACTTAACTTACAAGACCAGAACATAAAATTAAATTATTTGCCATATGTCAGCTAGCCACGCCAATATACCAACAAATATAATAAAAACTATACGTACTCAAGCTAAAAAATAATTAATTAAAATGTAAATATAAAAAATAAAAAAACTTACTAGGTACCCAATATTGCTTCTGATAGTGTATTACGCTATCACCCCGCTGTGAAGGCCTGAATCCCGGGTAGCGGGATCGTCCGAAAGGGTTACCCGTTACCGCTGCCCTGGAACAGAAAGGGCTAAGGAAGGAACACGGGTGGGTTTTAGTCAGTAAGAGTCTGACACTCCCTTCCGCTCCACCCAGAGCGGGAGGGGTCATTTGATGATATCCCATCCGCAAAAAAAAAAAGGCCTGAATCCTACTCCCTACAAGACCCACACAACAAAGGAAGTACTTAACCCCACGACATTACTAACCATTTAATTAGAGAAATTAACAGCACTTGGTGCGGCGAATAATTCTCTAAATAAACTGACATCATGGTCATCACGGCTGATGTGACATTTTGAGGCAGGTGGGTTTTGACCTTTCATTTATGGATGGGCCCACATCAGTCTTGTGTTCTTTGGAGAGGTAGGCAGAAGTGTATAACTACCTACACACATAATTCCGCTAGTTTATACACCGTATTCTTTACGTTATCCATAAACTTTGGCAAACGCTTCTATAGCTTTTACAAATCAAATCTAACAAAGGAAGTAGTACATAAAAAGGCTTCGTTACAAAGATATTTGTAATTTAATTTAATGAAATTTAATTGAGCTATGCAGTAAGAAAGGGTCTTAATTTGACCTATGTGGCCGCTTAGTGCAATTAAAATGATAAATCTATCAAATCGTTCGGATAAAGCGATAAAGAGGCATGCATATCGAGTGATTTACGTCAAGGTATTTAGTTTGTATGGAAATTAACAAAAACTAAGAATTAATTTATGTGTCCATAATGAAAAATGCTTGTTTCCATGGACTGAACATCTGGTCGAAGTTTATGTATATCGTCTGGAACACGGTGTATAGGTCAATCGTCGACCGCACCTTCGATTACCATCGAGAGCAGCACCCTGATTTTGTTTATGATGTTTTGTTTTTTTTTTTTTTTTAAACGTTGCTTCACTCTAGGAATTTCTCCTGTATCGTGGGCGCGTTTACAAACATTTAAACTCACACACACAAACAGCCAGACCCGGAACACCGACTTGTAGGCCATACAAGTATTGCGGGAATCGAACCTGCGACGCGCAGCGCCAACCGGGCCATCAGATCAGACACAATCAACCTCAACCTGAATCATTTTGAAGGATATTGCTAATCCATTGCTTCATGTCGTTCGAAAAATTTGTCTGCCTAACAACGTATAAAACGCAATGAATGTTGTTGAACTGTCAAAATGGGTTTCATTTCTACTGATAGTGGCGCCGATTCCCTTGTTCACAAACTAAATTAAATTTAAGTTCAGTGCATCTTTTTCTTTCCATTTCATTAAGAAAAGGACAGAAGATAAATATTAGTTTAGTCCTGTCAAATTAAGATGCTCCATAGACAGTTTAGACGTGATTAAAAAGTTGGCTTCTAAAAATACGTCAGTTTACGTCAGGCGCTGACTAATTTGACGGGATTAAACTAATATTTATCTTCTGTCCTTTTCTTAATGAAATAGAAAGAAAAAGATGCACTGGTAAGCTTCTTTTTTTTTTTGGGTGCGAAATCTTCAGATGACTCGCCCGTGTTCCTTCAGTTGCCTGTGCTAGGGGCCACGGTATCTCTTTCGAACAACCCGCGGCCCTGGCAGACCTCTTTGTCAGACTTTCGGGCTTCTGACTACCCGTAAAGACTGTCAAAGATCCACGAATTACAGCTGGGACCGGTTGGTCCCGGCTGTCATTTTTTTCTCGGAAAGCACGTTAAGCGGTTGCTTAACGTGCTTCCCGAGACGCGGAGGGGTCTTGGTAAGTAAAGATGGTCACCCATCCACAGACCAACCGCGGCAAGTGTAGCTTAACCCGATCGATCGATCTGTGCGTCTGTAATTATTTAGCCACAGGCCCAGGCTAACTTAGACATAACTATAATAACTAAATAAACATAATTTTGTTTGTTTGAAAATGCGAGCGAGCCCCATTTTTTTTCTCAAGTCTACCCGAACCTAGACAAAGAGAATCCAAAATGGCTCCCAATAAGCACTAGGCATGTTTTGTAGAAAGTGCACTTACTTATTATTATTCGCGCGCAAATATGTCGTCGCGAGCCACATTGCCAAATGCCAGATGCGCGGTGCCACCTTGCGTCGTGAGCATGCGTCGAGCCCTCCCTCTAATTTCTTTAGCATCTGTCAAAGTTATTTTTTTAAGAATGTAGATTAGGATCGTGGTATTGTGGCTGTTCAGCCTTTGTTGGTACTGTTAGGAGATTAGGGAGTAAGGTGTTTTGACTAGCGTTATTTTAATTGTCATAGCTTCGGATAGGTCGACGATCCCGCTTCGCGTTTGTGCCCGGTTGAATTGTTGTTATTCTAACCCACCTCTACCACTAACCCATCCTATGCCTAACTTTCGGGGGGTGGTACTCTTTATTGTACTAGCTGCGCCCCGCGGTTTTACCCGCATAAGTTCCGATCCCGTGGGAATATCGGGATAAAAAGTATCCTATATGTGAGTCCTAGTTATAAACCATCTGTGTGCCAAATTTCATCCAAATCCGTTCAGTAGTTTTTGCGTGAAAGAGTAACAAACATTTGGATGTTTGTTACTCTTTCACGCAAAAACTTGACATAATTTGACAGGACTAAACTAATATTATTTATCTTCTGTCCTTTTCTTAATGAAATAGAAAGAAAAAGATGCACTGAACTTAAATTTAGTTTAGTTTGTGAACAAGGGAATCCGCGCCATTTTTGGCTTACCTACGTGGTGTTAGAACGTAAGCAGCGATAATCTAGTCAGCATGGCCTTTTTGCGATTGCTGAATCATCGTCGATTTTCTTCGTAACAAAGAATTCAATTAGTAAAAGTAATTAGTAAAGTGTTGTTCTTTGCGTGGGTCCTGGCGAATTAGTAGGAACACTTATTGTTGGTGCAGATAATAATCTCTTATTGCATGGTCATGGTCATCATTCATGACGTGACTGTTCTTGTGAACTAATCACTTAATAGCTACGCAATAGGTACATAATCAGTAATGGTTCCAAAAATTGACCCTGCACCCTAATTGTGTAACACAATGGGTTTTATTTATTAACGATGTTTAAAGTTAAGTGACGTTGAAAGTTGAAACGTCAAAAATGTATGGATAAACAGTTGCTAATCACTACTTAACTTTAAGCAACGTTTATGAATAAAGGGGAATATCAATCACAATCTGGATCATTTTGACGGATATTGCTAATCCATTGCTTCATATGTTCGAAGAATTTGTGTGCTCATTAATGTTAATAACGCAATGAATTTCTTAGGCGGCCCCTACGCCTGCTGTAAAGGACATGGCTAACTATATAAAGTTTGGGCGACAGCCCTAAGCATGTATATTTATTAATTAATGATTATGTATATTCATATTCATTTATTCATCAAATATAAGCTAACCGTTTACACCAAATCGCTTGTATAGATATGCTAATTCTACAATATTACATTAAAATTTTAATTAAAACTTCTTAGACTAAAGTAAATAAATACATAAACAAAAAAAGGGATTAACATAAAATGTATTAAAAAAAATACTTTGTACATAAAATTAGAAACTAAACAATTATTTCTTAATATTTAAATAAATATACCTATACGTGTTTAGCGATTGTCCATTGAGAGTCAAAAAATGTAAGTACATGTAATCCAATTTATATATCTTGATGATGTTATGTTACTTCCAGTCACTGTTGTTTACATAATGTAGTGCGCATCTACGATTGATGGTATAGTATCCTATACGCTGGGGAGTTTGTTGCGCCACTTCTTCTTCCCAGCGAAAGCACTAGGAAGTGGTGAAGGGCGGGCGTGCCGGGGGACTGACTGTCTTTTGTAATTTTGACGTTCGAAAAGTGATGATTTTCAGCCTAATTTGAATAAATGACTTTTGATTGATTTTTAATTGGTTGTGGGGTTAGGTACCATAACTAAAAAGTGAAAAATAAAAAAAAAACAATTTAAAAAATACACTACTCAGTGAAAAAATAACTTTAATTTCGGAAGTCAGTGGCAAAAACTTAATTTCACTTTGAAGTGGTTTTTTGGAAGTCGGTTGTTTTTTTTTTTTGTAAAAAAAGTTTTTACGCAATGACATTGACGACCAATGAGCATCAATGTTTTCGAGTGAGCAAGACCTGCGCAATACTTATCCTACACGGTGTATTTAAAATAATATGGTGCAATAAAAATTAAGGAAACTTTTGTTCAATCATTGCGCAATCTTTAATATTAACCCTAAATGGTCAAAAACAATGCGCAATTGCACGTGATATTGTGCAATATAATTGATCATTTAGGGCACGCCTTAGAAATGAAACGATTTTTATATACTTCTCTATATTCTTCTCCCCTCTATGCTGTGCCCGAAAGGGTCCATAATTGTGACTGAATTATTTCCCTACCAACTATATACATTACTAGCTGTACTCCGTGGGAATATCGGGATAAAAAGTATCCTATATGTTAATACGGGTTATAAACCATCCGTGTGCCAAATTTCATCCAAATCCGTAAAGTAGTTTTTGCGTGAAAGAGTAACAAACATCCATCCATCTATCCATCCATACAAACGTTCACGTTTATAATATTAGTAGGATACTTTTCTATTTTTTTCTCTCCTGTTTGATCTACGCTGTGCCCGACAGGGTCCATAATTGTGACTAATATAATTACTTCCCTACCAACTATTATACATTATCGTACGCAATAAAAAATTGAGAATTGATTAAAATGCTCGGTTCCTATAACACCAAACTGGGCATATAAATAGATTCGTTAGCTAATTTTACCTGTTATGTTATAGCTACTGTACTTCGATATGGGAGGGTCTGATATGAAAAGCTAGAAGGTATTTGCTTCATTATTGGTAAAGGTACAAGAGTCTTAATTTTAACCAATAACGGCCCGTACGTAAATTATAGGAATCGGCCATAAGTCACTCCCTTTCTAACCATGTCATCATTCACACAGTCCATCCATCGTTTATTTGGTCTTCCGCTACTCTTATAGCCATCGACATTCATGCTCAAAACTTTCGCCACGACATCCCTTATTTTATTAAACAGTAAAAACCCTGCATTTTCTAAATATATATTTTTTTTACTTTAAAGTTATAACATTGTCTACTGATTGTAGACAATGTTATAAAAACAAAAAAAAAAAATATAAATAAAAAAAATATATCATAGCATTTTTTTTGGCTTACATTGCATGTCGAGGAGTCTCCATTTAGGCATAGCAATGCCTGTAGTTGAAGGCTCCGCTCTTCCCTTACATTATAAATTACAAATAGGTAAGTAGCAATAAAGAAAAAAATATAAAAAATAAAACAAAGAAAGAAAGAGAATACGATCAATTGTATAAGTGCGTGAGTGTGTTTGTGTGTGTGTGAGAGGGGGTGTTTTGGGGTGTATGTGTGTGTGTGAGAGAGAGAGACAAATTTTGAGTGTACATGGTGTGACTAAATTAGCGAATAACATCACTCTAGAGTCTAGATCATTTATTATTAAGGCACACGTTGCAAAAACGTGTGACTTAATAATAATGCAGGTGATTTCACCGAAGCCTATCAAGTGATATCTTTTATAGAATACTCCCTATTATGTACACCATATAAATTACAGAACATAAATATACAAATTTTACAAAGAGTGACGCTATGGGCGGTCTTTTATCCATGGAATAAAATTGACGTGTGACAGTTCCAGTATGGAAAAACTGTCAAAAAAATTAAATTCATTCTCAGGATAAATCTTATTCTAGTTAAGTTTGGTGGAATTCGCCCTAAGTCTCTTTATTTATTTGTTTTCTTACGAATGAATATTAGTTCAGTCCTGTCATATTAAGATATTCCATAGACAGTTTAGACGTGATTAAAAACATGGCTACTAAAAATACGTCAATTTACGTCAGGCGCTGACTAATTTGACAGGACTAAACTAATATTTATCTTCTCTCCTTTTCTTAATGAAATAGAAAGAAAAAGATGCACCGAACTTAAATTTAGTTTAGTTTGTGAACAAGGGAATCGGCGCCCTAGTAAACGATATTTAATATTTCAAGCACGCGCTCTATTAGATCGAACCCTTTATCCCATTATTCGCCTCTCAATTCCAAATTACCACCTTTACATGAACTCCTGAACAAAGACTTCTAAATGTCACACCAAATAAACTTTTCAAACACCATCCCTTTGTACTCCACATCTGCTAAGCTGAAAATACCTATACAGTGTTGACATTCTCCCCCCACTTTTATAACCATCTCGCTCTGATGTGGGTGGAAAGAAAGAGAGCGATTAAGGGCTTTGGATGCGCACGCAGCTTTCCCAAAGCCCTTGCTTACTTGCTACGGCGACTACGTTGTTCACTCCGCCGCCGGACAGCGTCGCGTGCGGGCGTCTCGTGTTTATCAAAACTAAATCGTGTCATAAGTGCGTTATGGATATCGTGAGTTCGTAAAAATTAATTCGTTTCGTATCGTGGTTTTTAATTCGAGAAATTATATTCGTGTTCTTTTAAATTTCGGTGTGACAGATATGAAATAGAAGTTATTTTTTTTCGTAACCGTTTTTTGGGATTGTAACCGTTTCAATGATGGGCGTAAGTGGTTGTATGAGCGTGAGGCAGGCGAGGGGTTCGTGCCACTGCCCCGCGTGCCCTAGGGCTTCGGGCCATGGGGTGCAGATGCCTCCGCAGACGCTCGTGCTCCCCCCGATGGCTCTCGAGCCCGAAACCACTCCAGTTAAGGATAAGAAAGGATCGAAAATGAAGGTCCTGAAGAAAATTAAGAAAAAGATTGGATTAGGTGAGTTTTTAAAGTGTTTGAGAATGTTGCTAATGATGTTCTATGTGGTTATTTTTTTACTGTCAGATTTTTTTTTTTGTATTAAACAGTTAGCTGCCATAATCAGTCTAAATAAAAACTCTTTTATTAGACTCGTTGTCAGTTTAACCGCCATTTTTATACGCTTTAAGATTTTATCTGAGTACCGACATTAGTAGCAAACTGTTGCTCAAAAAGTTGAAGGTAGCATTACGTAGTTTAGTTATTAGAAAAAAATATCTTTAGTATTTTTACCGACTTGGTTCAACGTGGTGTACTGGTGATCCTATTAGTTTGTCAAATCGAGTGTTTTTGTGTTATAATTGACAAAATATTGTAGAAGTAATGAATTCATGAATCTAGTTATGTATCGATTACGGACAGGTAAGTTAAATGATAAATGACAGTTTTTTTTTCGTTAGACTTTAATATACCTACTTAAGCCTTTTTGGCCATATTTTTTTTTTTCATAAACCTTCACATTAATTTATCTAGACACCAGCTGCGCCCCGCATAAACCCGGTGGGAATATCGGGATAAAAATTATCCTTTAAGTTATTCTAATGTATAAGCTATATTATTTATTGTAAATGATAAATGATTTTATTTTGTAAGTAGGTTTGTAGAAATACTTTTACACGTCAATCATATTTTAAAACTAGATGAGGTCGGCGTTTTCTATCTGACTAGTCTGAGAAGAAAAAGCTAAGTTGCTGTAAAGTTTCATCAAAATCCGTTCAGTAGTTTTTACGTGCTCGATGTTTTGTAAAAACGTAAAAATCGTGCGAAACAGGGTTGCTAGTTGGTCTTAGATAACTCTGCACGTGTGAAACGTACGTAAAGGTACATGACCTAAAAAAAAACTTATTTACGAACATCTGTGATATAAAGTAATAAAAGCCTGGAACCATATCGCGTTATATCAATTCTAATCTCGGCTTAGATTAGCAAAAAACGGTTAGACAGAATGAGCAAAAAATGTTTTGCTCAGTGTTACCGTAGAGTAATATATTATCTGTGGTGTTACTTAGCTAACATAAAGTTCATTTTCGTAACATCTGCTTCTTACTATTGTCTGCCTAATTAGTCCTAGTATTTTTTACTTGATTATAAAAATAAGATTTTGTTTTTTGCAAAAAAAAAACAAGCTGAAACGCTTGACGTCTGTCATTAACCCCAAAAACCATATAAAAAAATAATTAACAAAAGTTTTTTTATTTTTTTCAAAAAAAAAATAACGAAATCGCTTAACATCTGTCATTTGATAAGAAGTATTAAAAAAAAATTGCAATACCTACAGCAAAAATATCTTTGATACAAATGTTTTTACTAAAAAAACTTGTACAGCGCGTGCCATCTGCCTTGCGTGTTATTGAGGCGATGATCGAGTTTTTTTTTTTACAATTTTGTTATTGGCCACCTGCCTTTGCACCTTGGCTAATTTGGTCTAGATATTAAGAAAGAAAAACAACATATCAAAAGTTCTGCTCCAACTCCAATACCCGCCCCGCGGTTTCACCCGCGTAAGTTTGGCTCCCGTGGTAATATCGGGATAAAAAGCATCCTATATGTTAATCCTGGTTATAAACCATCTGTGTGCCAAATATCATCCAAATCCGTTCTGCAGTTTTTGCGTGAAAGAGTAACAAACATCTATCCATACAAATTTTCACGTTTATAATAAGAAAGGAATGGAGGAATGACTAAGAGTTATTGATTTGAAAATATTATTAGTATCGGACGTCAATTCGCGTTACAAGACCTTTTTTATTTTCCTCAATAGAACTTTAACATCGCTATTAATAAAAATTCCATATAAATTAAAAATAAATGACGAAGAGGTTGCTCACAGGAAAGTTCAGTACGCAAAAATATGTTACAACATTAAAAATGATTAAATTAACAACGTCATTCATAGTCAAGGAAATAACACTATTTAATATTTATTTCTATACACCATTTTTAGCATTTTCCCGCGACTTCGTGTCCCCGTGAAATTCCTTCTCCTGTCGCATCGCATCGTCGCCCGCATTATTTACCTCTTTTCCGCTTAGCGTTCTTTCTGTCTTTTTTCTTATTGCTCGGCTCCTAAGGGCACCAGCGTGATGTTTTATAGCCTATAGCCTTCTCCATGAATTCGGCTATCAAATGCAGAAAGAATTTTTCAAATCCGACTGGTAGTTTCAGAGATTACCCCCTACATACAAACTTACAAATTTTACCTCTTTACAAAATTAATAGTTAGTTGAAGAGAGAATTCCAACAAACTTTTATACCTAGAAAAGGTCTTATCCTGAGAATATTTTATTTTTATTTTTGACAGTTTTTCCATACTGGAACTGTCGGCCGTCAATTCTATACCCCCGAATAAAATATATCTGATTTTGGTAATATAAGCCCAAAGTGTGACATCGCCAACCCGTCTTGTGCAAGCGTGGTGATTAATTCTCGTGCCTACTCTATATGAGAAGAGGTCCTTGCTCAGCAGTGCGACAATAAGAAGCTGGATTTTTGCAGATGGCGGACACTAAAGCCGTTGAGCAAGATCAAGTATAATGAGAGTAAATGCAATGAGTGCTCATGTGACCTCTCAAAAATATAGAATGGTAACTCTTTCGTAATGAATTTCATAATGTTTTGAAAATGTACATTTGAGAGCAGTTTTTGATTGTTGTGGGACAAATTCTTGAGGAAAAAACTAAGTTTTGTAGCGGTATCTACAACGCCACATGCGAACAACGCGTCATACTGACGTCACGCAAATCCTGCATCTCGCAAGCAGAGTTTACCGTGCCATTAGCATAGATACAATTTCCCAACGTCAATCATTGGGCAATTGCCCGCCAGACACAACACCCGTCTGGTCGGCGGATCCTCCCTTTTCAATAGAGGATGAGTGAACTTTACACCCTGTTCCTCATACCTCCAAAGTTTTTTTTAGATCACCCTAATTGTGTAACACTATCAACCACAGTCTGAATCATTACATTATGGTGGATAATGCTAGCACATTGCTTCATATTTTCGAAAAATTTGTCCGCTCAACAACGTAAATAACTCAATGAATGTTTAGATGAAGAAAATAGAGTTGATTCTAGTCGCCCCTTCCAAAAGGTAGTTTCGTATGGAGAAGAGGCAAGAAACTCCACCGATATTCTTTTAAAATGTACTACTATATTCTGCTTTCGTAATCGTAAACGTATTTTCTTTCTTTTTCTTTTCTTTCTTTCTTTCCTACTTATTTTATAAACGCGAAAGTTTGTGACGATGGATGAATAGATGTTTGTTATTTTTTCACGCAAAAACTATTAAACGGATTTAGATGAAATTTGGCGCACAGACAGTTTATAACCAGGATCAACACATATAATATTTTTACCCTGATATTCCCACGGGATCGTACTTATGCGGGCGAAACCGCGGGGCGCAGCCAGTTTTGTATAATTGTATGTGAAGAAGATGTCCTATGACCATTTTGTAAACAAAATCCCGTGCATTTATGATGACCATAGCTGCGTCCGGATCCTTTTTAGGTCGACTAATAATATGCGCTGCAATCAGGTATAGTCCTTACGGTGGTCAAATATAGATTTTTGCGATAGTACCACGAAAAATAACTACAATAGGAAAAAAACTAACATCTGGTAACCTATCCCAATTGTATTAAATAAACTTAGCATAAAATTACGAAACACCACGTCCCAGAGCTCCAAAAAGCAAAAAAAAAAATTCCGACATCTGCCGAAGCGCAAAGTTAAGAAGTACACTTCGACTTTGGACTAACACATCTGGCCTTTTTGTTAAATAAATTGCTCCTTTCCGGAAATAAGGGCCGTCACCAGGTTTGGAACTAAAGACGGAACACCGTGTGGAACTCGGAAACATCTGGTGCGAGTTCATTATACCATTGTTAGCCAAATTGTTTTTGTTTAACTTTGAACATGTGTCTGTTAAGTAGAAGGGATTTCCCAAAGACAATACCTCTTTTGGAAAGGATGGTTTTAGTGTAAGACCTCATAACACGGCTTGAAGTAGTTTCTTTTTATTGTTTACTGGCGTCGTCGGCCCGTGATTTCGTCCGGATGAAATTTCTTGGTCACCCCGTCGCATCGGCCACCCGCGCTATCATTTCGTTTTCGCTCAGCGTCCTTGCTCAGCTCCTCAGGGTCCCAGCGTGATGTTTATAGCCTATAGCCTTCTCCGAAAATTGGGCTATCAAATGCAAAAACAATTTTCCAAATGTGACTGGTAGTTCCAGAGATAAGCGCGGTAAAACAAAAAAAAAACTTCAGCTCTATAAGTACACTAGCAGCGCCCCGCAGTTTCACCCGCATAAGTTTCGATCCCGTGGGAATATCGGGATAAAAAGTATTCTATGTGTTAATCCTGGTTATAAACTATCTGTGTGCCAAATTTCATCCAAATCCGTGCAGTAGTTTTTGCGTGAAAGAGTAACAAACATCCATCTATCCTCACAAACTTTCGCGTTTATCATATTTGTAGGATAGATAACTTTACCAATAACTAATTTTGACACGATTTTATAGACCCGTTTTCTTCAAAAATCGTGACAGGAACAACCTAGCACTTTAACAAACGGTTTTTGACACCGGCGGCCATTTTTTTTTCTAGTCCTTTGTTCTACCCGCCCTTATTGCTTCGTGCATGAGTGTTCGGAGTCGTGATTACTACGTGTGGTCGAAATTACACCTCACTGAGGAGATCGTGACGTATGGACCTTTTTTTCTAACGAAATTACCTTTAGTTGTAACACTGGTTTGAAAAGTATGATTATTTTGACGATGGCATTGACTGGAAGCCGATGTGTAGAGGTTTTTGAATTGAAACGTGGGTCCCGGCTGTCATTGGTAGATCTTTGACAGTCGTTACGGGTAGTCAGAAGCCCGAAAGTCAACCAGTCTTACGAAGGAGTACCTACCGTGTTATCCAGTTACAGGGTTGTGAAGGTCAGATAGGCAGTCGCTCCATGTAAAATATTGGTATATACAGCTGCATCAGGTTAGACTGAAGCCGACCCCAACATAGTTGGGAAAACGCTAGCTAGATTGGTGGTTTTATAATCTTTTTTTAACGGAAGGAGCTTATCATATCCTATCCGTTTTATAAATATTCCCACAGCACAGTTTTTTATCTAATTATTTATTGTTTTTTTGTCTTATGACTAAACTAATTGCATCATTCACAACACTACTTTATAGACACTTATTACAGGGTAAGGTTGAAGGCGTTATACTAGATGTCATTAGCAACAAATTAAGTCCAATCAACTAGGGGTCAAAACTGAATGGTTACCGAGCTGTGTCGGCTCTTCGCTTTTTTTGAAATTTTCTGACTTGTTACCAAAAACAATTAATTATGAGAAAAATCTAGTCCACTCCAAACATTTAATTGATACTTTTCTGAAAGTTGAAAAAAGAGTGATCATCTAAAAAAAAATGCTTGCAAAACTTACATAATCTCAGAAATAAAAGGTCTTATAGTAGCAAAATTTTAGTTTTTTTACCATCCAGTTTTAACCCTTAGTTGACTGGACTAAATTTGTTGCTAATGACCTCTAGTATAACCCCTTTCAAGGAATACGTCGAGTTTCCCTGTCACCCTGTATATGTTTAAGTATTTGTTCTCAAGTGAGTGACATTTGACTTTATTGAGAATAAAGTTTCTTTAAACCTAAAATCTTTATTTTGTAGAAGTTACTTTAGAAGTTATACTTTCCATTATGATCTCATTTCTAATTATATCGTTTAGTCTTCAGCGTCATCATTTTAGCCCAGAATCACCCACTGATTACTGATATGCCTCCCCTTTCGTCTGCCCTACGTCCCGGCTCCGTACGACTCTCAAAGATTCATGAATGACAGTCGGGACCAACGGCTTAACGTGCTTTCCGAGGCACGGAGTTCTTGGTATGCGAAGATGGTCACCCACGGAACAACCGCGGCAAGCGTAGCTTAACCTGATCGATCGACTCTTGCGGCTGTTATCATTGAGCCACGGGCCCCCCAGCCAGGTGTATGATCCTAAAAAGCTGCGTGTACTCAAAGATTAGTATGACAAATATTTTCCGAAAAACACACACTATCACTTAAAGTTTGCTCAGTTGGGTAAATTTTTATGTACTCCTACATAACATTCGGAAGCACTCGTTATCGCCCGGAGCATATGTCCTGTATCCATCTCGCTCTAGCGCACAGAATGTGTATCTAGCGTTTCGCTCACTCTTATTTACAAACTTCAACAGCTGTTTCGCAACGGGATCTTGGTGGCGTGCGCCGGCGCATACCCTAGGGGTGGTAGTGGATTATTTTTAGAAGTTTTTTTGATTAAGGGAAAATAGGTTTTGAGTATTTTTGGCACAGCCAGAAGCAATGATGAAATTAGATGGAAGAGTCCAAATATATATGTAGAAGAGTCCAACGAAATTTTGAGGGAATATGTTTTTGGGTATTTTAGTGACGTTGTTATTATTATCGTACATATTATGGGACTTGGGGGAGTCCAAATATATTTAGGGGTATCCCCAAATAATGGCGCCGATTTCCTTGTTCACAAACTAAACTAAATTTAAGTTCAGTGCATATTTTTCTTTCTGAAGATAAATATTAGTTTAGCCCTGTCAAATTAGTAAGCGCCTGACGTAAATTGACGAATTTTAGTAGCCATGATTCTTACGTCAATCGATTTTTGCGTTGTGTTTTCACACCATGAAGCAAATCTTCAGTTTTTTTCAGCTAGTGCAATATTAGTAGAAATAATTGTCTCTTCATCTCTTATTATTATTCAAAACTGCTGATTTAATTATACGCTTATTTCTAGAAAGTACAGCAAAGATATTGCTAATTTCTTACATCGCACTTTACACTTTCAATTTGAATGTTTTATTTGTTTTTATCTGATGTATGTATCAGAAGGCCAATTCTCGTGATTTGAAACGTTCAAAATTAGTCTGATTTATCTCTAGTCAGTCTCATCTCAGCGACAAACAAATGTCAAAAACTTGTCAAAATGTAGGGAAATTGGAGGTATTTTTGACAGATTGAGACAGATCAGACTGTAAACGTTCTTAAAATTACGAGAATTGCCCCCTGGTGTTTTATTAAATAAAATTATCTTTTAGTTTTTGCTAAATAAATGTATTTTCTTTATTTCTTTCAAAGAAATTAACTGGCGATTCAAAAAAAAAATAACTAGAGTTTTTTCGTTTTCTTTTATTTTTGTTCTGGTGCCAACCCTGCTATTGGTAGCAGTCAGCTGCTTACTTACTCCGTTTCATTTTCTATACAACATTTAAGACCAGCTGGTCGCTTTTATGTCTTTTTTTCAACGCCGACCTTCCGAAGGCCTTTGTGTGCATTTAAAAAAAGGACGCATTGCAATTTTGCACGTAACCCAAAGTGGTTAGGACGAAAAGAATAATGGGTATAGCAACAATTTGAAGCATACATTCGCGAAAAAATATATACCCTGGTTGGAGGCTTGTGGCTAAGTAATAACAGCCGCACAGGTCGATCGATCAGGTTAAGCTACGCTTGTCGCGGTTGGTCCGTGGAAGATCTGTACTCCCCAAGACCCCTCCGTGCCTCGGAAAGCACGTTAGGCCGTTGCGTTGGTCCCGGCTGTCATTCGTGGATCTTTGACAGTCGTTACGGGTCGTCAGAAGCCCGAAGGTCTGATAACCAGTCTTACGAAGGGGTATCGTGTTACCCAGTAGCTGGTTTGTGGCGGTCACATAGCCAGTCGCCATGTTAAATACTGGTATTCAGCTGCATCCGGTTAGACTGGAAGCTGACCCCAACATAGTTGGGAAAAGTCTAGGCAGATTGAATGTATCTAGGTACAATTTGTAGCATACTTGTGTGAAAGACAATGCCCTAGCTGGAGTCCTTATTTCTAAGGCATTCATAGGATAGCCCGGACAAGCAGCCGATAGATTGACCTGCGAGATATAGTTCATAAAAAAATATACATGCACACGTTGTCAGAAACACGAAAAGGCCAGACCCGCCGAAAGATAATGATGAATGAAATCTGGAAAAACCGGAAGCTGACCCCAAAGAAATCTAAGCGAGTGTTACAATATAAAGACGTAAGGGTCCTTTTGTTATTTACCTATTGATAATACTATAATATATCAGGACACGATTAAATCGTATATTTTTGAATACATAGTTCCTCATTAAACATGAAATTATAAATTCTAGCTTCTTTCGTCAAATTCGTTTTATTGAGTTTCGTACAAAACGTCTTAATACTTCAATAACTCCAAATATCGATACTCAATAAATTACAGCGAAAAAAAAAACTCATAAACAGCTGGTTTTAACCGTTGAATTCAAGAACGAGATGCGAGATGCACTTCTTTGTGAGAAAGATAAGGACAGCGATACAACAGATGATATCCAGGTGAGTCCTGATATTAGATGCGGGTTTTTGTAGTACTAAAGGTGGACGCAATTGTACGGAGTTTTTGTGGGACGGTCTCGGGACCATGCCTGTTTCTAGGTAGAAAAGGTGATATTTTGGCGAAGAAAGAAATCGTATCAGCTGCTGCCCGTATAAAAGTGTAAATTATTGAGGAAATTGATAACATTTTGGAAGGAGAAGTCACTGAAAAAAGTGCCTTGGTATAAAACGAAGGAAATTGATGGTATGTTTGATTCAAAATGACACCGTATTCAGTATTAGGTGTACATACATATCAAGCTATATATTTTAACTTTTGAATTGTGTGATAGGTGACATGGTTAGAAAGGGTGTGACTACCGAGATGACGACTAATAGAGAAGTATGGAAGAAAAAGATGTTGCGCCGACCCCAAATAAATTGGGATAAGGGCGGGAGAGGTGATATTTCCAACTTTAGTTAACCTCGCATTGTATAGGCTTTTCGTACAATGAGAAGTCAGCTTGTACTGGAAATGTATAGCTTGATATGTCGTACTATCGCCAAGACCTAATCTGACCATTTTGAAAACAAAATCCCGTGTACATGATGACCACAGCTGTGTCCGTAAGTAAAACAAAAGAGGATGCTTTTTAGATCGACTAATAAATAATATGCGCTGCAAGCAGGAATAGTCTTTACTGTAGTCAGATATAGATTTTGGCGATAGTATGTAGTATGTACTTACATACTATTCCCCACAAAAAAATGATAATCCCAAACCAATAACCAAAATCAATAACCGTCGATCCCGACCGAATTTCGAATTCAAAAATGATGCCATCCAATTAAAACCTCATTTACTATTCGGTATTCTAAACATAAAATTTACGAAGGTGTCCGACCGAACTCCGAGCGCGGCCGAATACAGCCGAAATCGTTCACTAATGATCGTGAGAAAACATCGGGAATGTTTACCCGGCCGAACCGCTCCGAATAGCGCTCGGAATATTTGAAATTTGAATTTGTTTACCTTTTTGAATTGATATGAATGTTTGGGAGAGTGGCGCTACTGTTGATCTGTCAGATAGTTTCAAATTTTCATCTCTCAAAGATGGAAATGATAATTTTGGCCCATGTATTCTGAATAGAGGGAAAAAGGGTACATTATTTCTCACGGGTTCCTTAAATAAGCTTCTCATTTAAGAGACCATCTTCACCGCATTCGAAGACGCACACTGCTGGACAAAGATCTCCCCCAAATATTAGATCCAGCAGATTTCCTTCAATGCCATCTTGTTGGGGTCCCTAGCTACGCTCGCCAATTTCCGTCCTCCATTCAAGGACTCTTACTCCAAATTGTTGTCCCCCTTCTAACAATCGCACAAAAAAACTTCTCACACATAGAATCGTCGCAATCAAAATGGCTTTCTCATCCTAAATGAATTTCTAATGAAAATAGGAAATAAATCTCGTTAAAAACTTCAAACAGTTAAGTAACGGATTTTTACAAGTGCAACAAATCGATGTTGGCCTTCTTGCAGGCAATTTTACTGTACCATCTTGTACCGTGACTGTCGACCTACTGGTTTTTATTGTGATTTCGTACATTAAACCTCTTTTTGATTTATGTAGCCCTGGTACTTTTCATGTGAGGGTCCATAGTTTCATGACTTTTGTTCTAGTAACCCTCGTTTCATCTATCTAAAGTAGTTTATGATTCTGACGACATATTTAGCTGTCGATCGCATTTACGTAAAAATATCGCGGCGGGATTTTATCATGCACTGGATTTTCAACTCTCGGTGTTTAGCCGAGGGTTGAGAATTCAACAGAGCGCATCCTAGCGCGTCAAAAAACCACATTGTTGGATTTTCAACTCTCGGCGCTAAGCAATGCGTTGTAAGTCCAGTGCGTGATGATTCCCGCCACGATATTTTTACGCCCGTGCGAACGTCGACTTCATGATACCTCCTTCGTTTACTGTAGCCCTGGTACTTTCCATAATCGACGATCTATAATTTCATTGATTTTTGTTCTAGAAACCTTGGTTTGTTTGTCTATCTAATGTAGTTCAAGGCTCTATTGACTAGGTAGCTATTGTGATCATACCTCCTTCGTCTTATAAAGTCCTAGTACTTTCTACACTAAAGATTTTTGTTCATTCGTCATTGATTTTTGTTCTAAAAACCTTTCAAGCATTCGGAAGTTGCATATTCAAGATTTTGATGTTATCGAACCTTCTTAGTTTATGTTTTCCTGGTCCACGCTAGTTTCTAAGATCTTCATGGCTTCTTCATTCTAATTAGAATTTGCAATTTGAGCTGCATCTAACCAAAATCAAGCTGTTGGAACCAATTTGATGGTAATAGCAGTGAAAGTTTCTAGATTTTATTATCCATATCCTTTCTACGTACTCTTAAACTATAATGCACCGTAAAAACTTCATACTTTCTTTCTAAATCACGCCTGAGATGGCACACCAACAATAGTTCTATGTATAGGGAGCGAATACAAAAACCAAAGACACCGACTTCCGAAATTAAAGTTAATTTTCACTTTGTAGTGTTTTTACGGAAGTGGTTGTTTTTTTTTTTTTTGTAAAAAAGTTTTGACAGTTCCAAAACATTCATTGCGTTATTTTCTTTGTTAACCAGACACATTTTTCGATGAATTAGCAATATTCTTCAAAATTATTCAGATTGTAATTGATGATAGTTACGTGTTACGGGGTGCGGGTTCAAAATCTTTGACCTTGGCTCTAAATGCGATGACCAAAAATGAAGTTTACCTCTCAATAATGACGTAGTGTTAAAACCAATACCCTCTTTATACTTTCCCGTTGTCGAGTAACAGATGGGCTCTAACATAAACTTGTTTCTATGGTAGGCAAGTACATCAGGCAGGTACATGACCAGTTGTGAACACAGCACGAGCATCTCCCACGACCTGTGACCTCGCTCTTACCTTTAATACTGTTACTACAGTTTTGTAGATAGACCACACACATACATAAAAATATGCGTGTTAAACTCATTACTTTTTTTTTGCCGTGTCGGGTACTTTGGTCAATTTTGGCCATTCGCCTTTTTTTTTTCTTAGTTTGAGAGTTACTAACCATTCTGTTTTAACAATGGTTGGCAGAAATAGAAGTCTTTTTTTTAAATATGCTAATTGTTTTACAGTTGCAATACCATTTATAGAACAAATAAGTAATAAAATATTCTATAATATAGTTCTAATATCCCGGAAGCGAGGACGCCATCTTGGAAACGCGGGAACAATCGTTAACAATTATTACTATTCATACTCTGTAGTCATTGAACAAACTTGTGAATGCTTACATAATATTCAAATATGCACCTTATTGTTGTAAGTTACAGTTCAAATTCGATATTCACAAACGTAATTAGAATGTGTGTGAAATACTCTGTAGTGATTCGACAAAAGCGTGAATTCATTTACGATATTCTAAAATGTACTGTATTATGTCGCATCTAAGGTAACATTCGCCTTTACGTAACGCAAATAGAATTCGGTAATGCTACCACAAAAGAAATGCAGCTGCAAAACGAAAACACGAACTTTATTCCCATAAAAATAAAGCCTATATCTGTTCGAACACGTTTTCCACGAAAGCAAAAATAAGAATGTATTTTCATTTGACGCTTCCATTCCCACGGTCGAAAAAATCGAAATTTGAAATTTTTGTTTCTTTTTTTTTTTAATGCAAAAGGGTTATTCCTTCTTTCTAGAAAATTTTGCCACAGAGTATTCATATGCAGTACGTCAAATTACTTTTTTTTATATCGGCAAAGGGTTGTTGTTTCGTACAGCCTATTTTGACGTTTCAGCTGCTTGTTCCCACGCAAGGTGTAAGTCAAGGAAACGAGTTATTCAGGTGTGAGATGGCCACCTTTCACTGGACTATTGTAGTGATCTTTAGACAGGACAGGTGGATAAGTATAATTGTGTAGCGGTTAAGTTGGTATTAAGTTTATCATCGTAGCTTTATAAAAGGACTATTGAAAGTAGTCGTCCAAGTACAATTCAGAGCCTATATTTAGGTAACGTCTTGATATTGTGATTTTAAAAGGTTTAAATTAATAGAGTATCTAAAGGAACACTGCTTTTAGTTTTGGATAAATGGTTTCTATGAGATTTACTGATTAGGAAAACTTTACTTAGATAATGCCCGTGTTTTTTTTTTCAATTCTTTGTAGACGTATTTTTTTTTATTTATTAAAAGTAATGGTAATTTAGACAACGGATCTGCCAAAAAAGTCACACCACAAAACCTTTAATACTGAGAAACATGAAAATTTCGGCGCAAGCGCATCGTTCGTTCATCTTCGTGTTTAATTCGGATCACGAGCGGCGCGGCCGCAGCTAATGATCTACGGCACGCAGTGATCTATAGCTGAGATCTATACGTGAGATGTTTTGAGAAAAAAAACACTTTTGGTACTTGGGAAAGAGTTAGTTGTATTGTAGCGAAATATATATATATGTTGTTATTATATTCACATGACGAAATAAGGTAATTTGTTTAACAATATTCCATAGTTCAGTTTTACTGCATATAGTATAATACATACCCTCCATAGAAAACCATCTATAAATTAAAAAAAAAAAATCTACCTTCCAAATCAAATCTCGTAAGTTTACATGGAAGATCATTTCTTTCATTGTTCATTTAAATACCTCTAAGTATTTTATTTTTGCAAGAGTGAACAGGCATCTTCTGGTCACGTTCGTCCTCGAGAGAGAGTCCTCATCCATCGCTTTCTATCAGGCGTGATCGAGTTGAAGAGCGGGCCCATTCAGCAATAAATAAATTACTTATACAAATTCTTTGCCTTTAGAAGAAACTCTAATCCTCCTCAACCTTTTTCTAAAACCATCAAAATCAAAATCACGTTAGTCTTTCCCTGCCTGAGACTCTTTTTCTACCTGCATACCAAAATCATGTAATTATTTCTCTGTCTCATTATGTTCTTCATCATTTACGCCTACCTGCTTTGTTGTTATCCATTTACAGCCCCTGGTAATTATGCCCAGCTGATATCTCCAAGTTCACACGCCTACAAAGCTACAAGCCTTAAACAAAGCAATACACACTTTTAATTCTGTTGACCGATGAGTAACAACAATGACTCATTTTAAACCGTTTAGTATCCATTGTCGCGTTCTTGTTAAGGACGTCCATTTGACTTGCTTGCTGATCTTCAATGGATGAGGATGTTTTCTCTCACGGGGCGTTTTGTTGTTGTTATTATAATCTACTTTGTTTAGTATTATGTCTTGGTTTTCTATTGTGGTTCTGATTACTAAAGTAGGACTCAAAACTATATCAAATTCTTTGACAAAATCATCATCACTCTCATATCCCAATTCAAATTCCAAAGCATTTATTTCGATTAAACAATTTACAGGCACTTTTGAATTGTCAAGGAGTCTGTCAGTTGGTCAGAAAGTTGAAGCTAGTTGCCCATTCCAAAATGTAGATCTCTATGGGGGGGAACGGGCAAGAAACTCCAAGGACACTCTTTAAATCGAGATATTACAAAATCCTGGGTACATTTATTAGTGGTCAGTGCTGCATGAATGCTTCTCCCATCTCTAATACCCGTCATCGCAGCAGTCACCCCCTTTCTAGCTATATCAACTTTCACACCATCCACCGTTTCATTTTCTTCCTCGATTCTTACAGCCCTAATCAAAACGGCTGTAACAAGGTTGCCTAACTTTACGCATCTTACAGAATTCACGGCATTACTATCTCGGTGTGTGTCGCAACATCAGCCGTCTCGCTCCATTGGCGCCTCTCGCTCGCACAGTCACACGATCCGTGGGAACCTCACCTTTCGTTCGTATCGATCTGTCATTCGTATCGATATATTGATATTGTTTTCGGTGAAAGTGGATTAGGGACTGCCCTGTTCTATACGTAAAATTCCTCGTTGGATTTTGGAGGTATTCGGTGAGTTTTTAATCTAATATGACCTGTATTGCTGTGACATAAAGTCGGACAGTATTTACTTAGAGAAAAATTGCATTGGATTGTTAAACATTTTTGTATTGCTGACCTTCGATGACAGAATGAACAGTGGTGAGTGGTGACCCAGTGGTATCGTCTCGACTTACATGTTGCTAGCTTGTAGGCTGTGATTTCGAACCCGGGTAAGCACTTTACTTTGTGTATTTAATTTCATCACCACTGCTCTCAAAACGGTAAAGGAAAACATCGTGAGGAAACCGGCGTGTCCTAGAACCAAAAAAATGTGACATCCGCCAACCCGCACTGAGCCCGCGTGGTGGATTATAGCCCACTTCCTCTCACGGAGAGAAAACCTGTGTCCCAGCAGTGGGAACATTGATTGTGATGATAGAAATACTAAAATTCTCCTCAGAGAGACTAATAAAGCCTACTCCAGTCCCTATATTACAGTTAGCTGCTGTAAACCGAAAAGAAAGAAAAAGATATCGCCTATATAAAACAGTGTCTCTTATAGAGATAATAACACCCTATGAAACAGGCCACACTAAAATTGCATAGAGCAAACCCAGCGCCAAAAAACAAAAACGAAAAACCATAAACAGTACACCCAGACATAATAATTAAGGCGCGCTTAACGGTAAAGTTAAAAAAGAAAATAGACAGCACAAGAGAGCTTCCCACGCATTGTGAAAAAAAAGTATAAAAAAGAATATATCCTGTCACACGGGACAAGATGCAGTTGCACCTAGTTGGGTGTAATGGCTATGTGTACAATGGGAAAAGCTGGCTTGTTTATAAATTAATAACTGTTTTGATGGGCATCTTATAGGTAACAGGAAAAAGCTATTGAGGATCTTACAAGATTTGGAATTGAAGAGGTTATCCTCAAGCCTGCAGTATTTTTTTTTTCTTTTATACTGTTCTGTATAAGCTATCAACTTGGTTTAACGAATCTCAAATTCTTTCAAAATATTATCATCATCATCTGCCCAGCCTTTTCCCAACTAGATTGGGGGCTTCCAGTCTAATCGTATGCAGCTGAATACCAGTATTTTACATGGAGCGACTGCCTATCTGACCTCCACAGTTACTGGATGATACGATACTCCTTGGTAACACTGGTTGTCTGACTGTCGGGCTTCTGACGACCCGTAACGATTGCCAAAGATCCAGAATGACAGCCGGGACCAAAGGCTTAACGTACTCTCCGAGGTACGGAGGACTCTTGATAGTTAAAGATGATCACCCAACCGCGGCCAGCTTAGCTTAACTTTACCGATTGACTCTTGCGACTGTTATTACTTAGCCACAAGCGCCAGACCGTTATTAATAAAAATTAAAACAACAAGAACTAATCCCATCATGACACTAAACGCAATCCACCTTCAATTAAATTCGCACAGCATATCATTACTGCCATTGAAAGCAAAATTAAAAGTAATAAAATTGTGAAAAAAGAAGTAAAAACAAAGATGGCTCTTGAAAATAAAAGTCACGGGCGTGGGAATAAGGATGCTTCACCGTTATAATAGACCTCGTCCTGGCCTGTTTTAGAGATCCTTGCAGGATTGTAAAACCTTTTGTGAGAATCCTGTACCTGACTGTAGCATAAACATAGCCTACCAGCAGCGCCCCGCGGTTTCACCCGCATAAGTTTCGATCCCGTGGGAATATCGGGATAAAAATTCATCCAAATTTGGTCAGTAGTTTTTGCGTCAAAGAGTAACAAACATCCATCTGTCTATCCATCAATACATACAAACTTTCGAATTTATAATATTTGTAGGATAATGTTCCCACTCCTGTGACGCGGGCCTTATCTTTCTACTGAGGAGTTTGTTGCGCCACTACTTCCCAGCGAAAGTAATAGGAACTGGTGAAGGGCGGGCGTGCCGGGGGACTGTTTTATGTAATTTGGACGTTTGAAAAGTGCAGATTCTAAATGACTTCTGATTTTTCTGTATGCTGTAGCGCCTGTAGCCTATAATGTTGCCACTGCTGGGACTCATGCGTCGTGTCTGTGAGTGGGAGTGGGCTGTAATCCACCACGCGGGCCCAGTGCGGGTTGGTGGATGTCACAAGTCTTTGAATTTTTGGTTCTAGGACATGCTGGGTTTCCTCATGATATTTTATTTCACTGTTGTCTTGTAATGCTTTATTCATTTATATTTTTACTAGTAAATTAACATCTGCATTTCACCAGATATATTAATTGTTTTCAATTATTGTGAACGCCTGATAAATAATATCTGTACAGCCGTTCTTTACTTGCCGTCTGTTTTAGTTTTTTTTTCAGAAACAACTGTATTTCTCTGAGTTTCCTTGTACATATTTACTTTCATTTTTAATTGATGTTTATCTCAAGAACCTCGCGAACGAATCGGTTCGCGCTTGACATCAACACAGCTCCTTACACACTGGGTTACAATTACAATTTAAAAAACAACCCGTATAGTAGTTCCATGAGAAACTGATCATGTAACGAAAAGCCAGTCTTATGTCACTAGAATAGAGTTCGGGTTTGGATGTAAGAAATTCTATTAAGTAAGATTACTTCAAGTTCTCAATGGAATTGTTAAAAACTCGTTTGTGTGGTCTTATTCTCGGTAACTGATGTGACTTTTTTGATGATTCACACGCAGTCCAGTTCTTGGTGGCTGCCACTGTGCTGTACACGATGGTCAATGCTGGGCCATTGTCTCTTATAAAACTTGACTTTAGCCTTTGTTTTTGTCTATGTCATTTTATGTCATCTGTCATTGCTTGTCTATGATTTACCTCTACATCTTCCACACTCCTTATAAGTACATCATTCACTCGTACTTCATCAGTACTAAAAGCGTGATGGTAAAAATGATCTATTGATCATTAACCGTGGGAAAGCGTTGTGCGTGCGCATTGTGAGTTACCCAATTGATCTTTGATTTATTATACTATTAATTATAATTTATTATGATTAGCATTTAAAGGTTGGAAAATCTATGTTCTATGAGAATCTTAAAAGGGATTAAGTATTATTATATTTGTCAGATTGTCCAATTATCTAAGATCGTTAGTTCTAATTTGATTAACTATGACAAAGGTCGAAGATTTGTTTTACATCTCATCATCAGCCTTTAATGTTCCCACTGCTGCGACACAGGCCTCCTATCTTCGAGAGGGAGTGGGCTATGATCTACCACGCGGGCCCAGTGCGGGTTGGTAGATGTCACATGTCTTCGAATTTTTTGGTTCTAGGACATGCCGGTTTCCTCACGATGTTTTCCTTCACCGTTTTGAGAGCAGTGGTGATGAAATTATTTACACAAAGGAAAGTCCTGTCTGGGTTCAAACCTACGACCTATAAATTCGTAAGTCGCAGCCGTTACCGCTGGGCGACCACTGCACTTACAGCTTATTCAGCATACCCTAGTAAACGGTGCTTTTTTTCAATCCTACTGAAATATCTTTAAAGGCTATTAGCGGCAGTTTCTTTTTGTACTTACTGGTTTTCTCCTGTCTTACTCCCGATCCCGCACGGAACAAATATTTGTATGACCTACATGTATTTGTTCCGAGTCTGGGTGTTTTTCTATCTGTAATATGTATGTATTTACAAAAAAAAAAATTGTCTATATTAGTAGTTTATCAGCCATCTTGTTACCATAACACAAGCATTAGGTTGCTTAGCTTGGGACAAATGGTGCTGTGTGAAATGTCCAGGGATTTATTTATTATTACTTATTGAGCCATTTTTGAAATTCAATTGATTTACGGAAAGATATTCAAAGAAATACTCAACTCGCTGATCAAAACGCTTGATTTCAGAGTTGTGTTGTGTTATTTGACAGAAATTCCACCCAACAGTGGGTGAAGTCAGCTGATGATGATGTTGACTTACATGTTTAGTTCCATTCATCTAAACTCAACTTTCGATTTTTCATAATTACAACCAAAGTATTAATAACAGCTCCTACAATCAAGGACCCCATTATTTTACCATTTCAACATCTTGTATGAGGTTTAATATCATGTTCTATTTCCGTGACCATCCGGTGTTGTCGATGGTCATCCTGCCGACCATAACCAACCACACCTCATCCGTTACTCGATACGGTTGGGAAAGCAGTGTTTTTTTTACTCTGTGGTCTTGTGTATCCTCTCGTTAAATCGGAAGTGACATGTTATGTAACTGTTTTGGTTAGGCTGTGGCGGAACTTGTTTTTTGTAAGTATATTATTTTATATCGAATGGGAGATCGGAAAAGTAATTGATTTTGTTCAACGTTGAGGAATATAATAGAAATTATGCAATAGTGTTTACATTCTCGTTTATTAGATGATTTAATCGGAATATCAAAATCAAAAGTCGTTTATTCAAATTAGGCTGAGAATCAGCATTTTTCGAACGTCAAAATTACAAAAGACAGTCCCCCAAAACGCCCGCCCTTCACCACTTCCTAGTGCTTTCGCTGGGAAGAAGAAGTGACGCAACAAACTCCCCAGCAGCACAGCTGTCTGTTCAGTTAGAAAATACTTGATTGTATACAATTCTAGGTGTGTAAAGTAATTAACATTACAAGACACAGAACATTAAATTAAATTATTTGCCATAATGTCAGGTAGCCACGCCATCGCCACCATCATTCTCCCTTATGCCAATTTATTTGCGGTCGGCGCAACATGTCTTTTACTTCCATACTTCTCTATTAGTCGTCATCTCGGTAGTCACCTTCTTTCTAGCCATATCATCTTCCACACAGTCCATCCATCGTTTCTTTGGTCTTCCCGTACCCTTTTTTTTTTTTTTTTTTTAATTCACAAAACTTATGTACAATCACAAATGCATTGAAACCTTTACGACACAATAGTTCTGATTGACATCTACTAGATGTGAATCTAGCATGCATAATTTAAGTAAAACAATTAGTAATTAAAAACAAAACTTACAAAATGTGAACTTTTCCATAGTTATTGAAAAAGTTTTGGGAAAGAATTTTATAAAAATTAAAATTATACAATTAAGACTCTAAGTTTAGTCCTGACTGACCTCTTATCACCAACATCATCATCATTTCAGCCGAAAGACGTCCACGGCTGGACATGGGCTTCCTCCAAGCACCGCCACTTCGACCAGTTCTCTTAAAGCCAGCCACTTTCACGCAGTCCATCTATCGTTATGTATATGGCCAAAGGTTGTTTTTACCAAAGTCAGTCTTTTAGACGTGGAATAAAATTGACGTCTGACGGTTCTAGTATGGAAAAACTGCCAAATATTCAAAATTTATTCTAGGTACCTACTATAAAATTTTGATGAAATTCGCCGTTAGTCAATTTCGAATGACCAACCTAGATCAATTTCTTGTAATACTCGTAATATCTCTTTTCAAGTTCAAAAATACATCAAAACAAAAACCATCAACTGTCACTGCGTAGTGTATCTTTAAAATACACTTAAATTGCACTTTACTCTCTATGGGGGAATGGTGACACATATACATCGATATAACCGCATAGGTACAACTAAAATTAAAGGGGCTGCATGAAATCCCCGTGGAACTGAGCCATCTGTACCACATTTGTCCTTCGTCTGCACTCTATAGTCTATGCCCCACGTAGACATTGTTTATTTTCAAAGATGGCCGCCCCCGCGTCGTTTAAAATTGGAGGGAAAGTGTTTTTGTATTAATATGTAGTGGTAATGTTTTATTATGGGCTTCTATTTATTTAGTAAGACTTGTTTTTATGGTAAGATCGTTTCTTGCGAGATAATTTTGGACATATTCCTCTTGGTCTTTCAAGTTGACTTTGGTTTATTTTCGCTACGATGGTCTTATCAATTTCAAGCATAATAATTAACGTACTATCGTCAAATCCTATAACTGACCATTTTGAAAACAAAATCCCGTGCACATGATGACCACAGCTGCGTCCGTGAGTAAAACAAAAGAGTATCCTTTTTAGGTCGACTAATAATATGCGCTGCAAGCAGGAATAGTCCTTACGGTGATCAGATATAGATTTTGGCGATAGTACAATGTTGCCACTACTAGAACCATGCCTCTTTCTGTGAGAATGCGCCGTAATCCACCACGCGGGCCCAGAGCGAGTTGGTGGTATATTTGGTGTTTACAAATTTTCGCTAAAGCTCTCGAAAGTGTCTATGAATTTTGCCGTGTGATCTTCATCTATAATTATACGACCGTTACACCTTCTATGCGATGTCTTTGCAGGTGAATAAACATATGCTGCGAGTCTGCGATGACCAATCCATTTGTAAAACATGATCATTACGTCATTATAAGGGCATGACTCCATGACTGATTGCTGACTGGGATGTTTGACTAGTAGCCCTACATTTAGCAGGATCTCTTGTAATAATTATATGTATATCGGCACGAATATAATTACCCAAGCCGAGGTATTAGTCAGTTGGCAAGGTGAAGCAAATTATTTTGACAGTTCTACAACATTCATTGCGTTATTTACGTTGTTGAACTGACAATATTTTCGAACATATGAAGCAATGGATTAGCTTTAAGCTTCAAAATTAATCAGATTTGGATTGAAAGTGTTACGCAATTAGGGTGCAGGGGGTCTACTCCGTAGTAGTATCGGCCGAATGTTCGGCCGTTTCCTGCTACGAAGTTACTGTTTGGTTCGATCGGTTCCGAACCTACAGTCCTTCACTCTTTCGAATATTGACTATGGTCCCGACCCAACTGAGCCGATCCGAACTTTTTTCGCATTTTTCAATAATTTTCGGTTCAGCCATGTGTCGGTCCGATCCGAACATTCGCACTTTGCACTTCGGAGTAGACCCCCAGGTGTGAATGACTCGTTGAGCATCAGAAAGAGATGCTCTGTTTTTTTTTCTGGATTCCTTCATCTCGTGTCTCTCTAGGATTCATCTCGTAGTTCAAACTAGGAGGTGGTCGTCTGCTTAACCGGACTTGCCTGTGGTTACCTCAATAAATTAAGGCCTCCAGGCAGGTCTTAAAAAACTTAAATCTAAGCGACTACACGCTAAGGGCACTCCCTGTGGGGTACGGACCTCGGCTTAGGGCGTCGCTGGGAGGGTGCAGCAAGGGACAAGCTGGATCGGAATTATTTAGGGACGAATTTAAAGATACAGGCTCAGCGGCGCGAGCTGGCTCGAGCAAGGGTTGGAGAATTTTGCTCGAATTCAATGCGCTATGTTTATGGCCATTCATGTTCACCAACATTTTAAGTAAGTCTAACTGTTGTTACAGTGTAGTATATTGCCATAGATTTCATTCGCGTGTGTCGGCTGTGATCACGGAGCGTGACGAAGTGAACGCATGCTCTGCAGTGTAGCGTGACGGGAGAGAGGGATGGATGTAGTGTGTGAAAGGGATGGTAGATCGTAACGAAAGTTTTTCAAAGCATTATGGAATATTATGCCAATAGGTTTGTCTGGTTTTTAGTGGTGTATGGAGATGTAATGGATGACTTTTGTACTAACACATAAATACATAATCGCTGATAATGTTCCCACTGCTGGGACACAGGCCTCCTCTCTGTGAGAGGGAGTGGTCTGTAATACAGCACGCGGGCCCAGTGCGGGTTGGTAGATGTCACATGTCTTCGAATTTTTGGTTCTAGGACATGCCGGTTTCGGTCTAACTAACCCGTTTTTTGTAATTCCATTTTGTGCCACGGTTGGGTAAAGGCTTCCCGTTTTTTCTTCCAAACATCCGTCATGTACGATCTCCGGCCATGTTGGCCCTGCAAACAAGAATTTTGTGGAGTATTGTTTTTTTTTTTTGAAGTGCTTCTTTAGCGGGGTTGTGCACTTTTTTGTGATGGGTAAAAAATGTTGAACTCGCGTCAGGACACGTGACCTGATCGAAAATTCGTAAGACGGAGCTCGCGTCAGGACACGTGACCTGATCGAAAATTCGTAAGATGGAGGAAGAGTAGACCGTATTCCAAAATATCAAAAATGCACAACGTCAATATTCAAGTTTTCACTTATGCCCCGGAGTGCAACCCGTTTTTTTTTTAATCCAATAAAGTAAATCTACATCTTAACTTTGCAGGCAAGATATTATAAGAACTATAGCCATTTTTAATCACATTTCCATTTCACAAAGATAAAGAAAAAATATCAATGCAATAAACATAAAAACTACGTTCAATCATTGAAACAATCACTATTACGTAGCCAACCAATCAACGGTCAGTCAAAACTACCATAAATAAAAAAACAGTCTTTGAGGTTAAAAAAAACGCGCGAATATACCATAGGTAATCTCTTCCCACAAAGGAATTTCATACAATCTAAGTCATGTTCTTTTTTCTAAACAGCGCAATAAGCACCGGCATGAAGGAACTCAGCCAGGTCATAGACCTACAGACTTATCCAGCATGACCACAGAGCATGACGGACAGGCCGAGCGTCGATTTCCATGCTCCGGTTTTTTTCTTTCTTAATTCAATTATCCAGTTAGTTCCACTCGAAATCGGAAACGGTCGCGATTTTATTGGGCTTTAATTGATTTCGTATTTCGAATGTTATGTTTTTAATTTTATATTTTAAATTGTGGAATGTTTATTGAGTTTTAATGTTCGAATTTGTTTTTATTATTGCCGCCATTTTGCAGTTCAATTGTTTATGACAGCCAATGGTTACGGGTCTATGGTTAGCATGTAATTGCTATCCATGGAATCAGTATGTACGCAAATCGCTCTGATTCTATACTCCACTATGTTTTTTTCGGCAGAATCGGTATCAGAGCACAAAAAAGTGCTGGAAATCGGATCAGGAAGCCTATTAGCACCGACTAGATTTAAACCACAACTACACAGCTATAGCAAAAACGTAATATTTAGGTCTCCTCAACAGAAGATAATACATACATAATAGGATTTTCGCAAACGGCGGGGGTATAACCAACGCAGCATCTGCACCCTTATTAAAAATAAATCGAATACGGCCCCTGGGGAGGGCGGCCATCTTTGATCCAATTTTGTCTCGGTATTACAAAATTATAGCCTTAACCTTTTAACAGATACTTTTGCGATGGATTTTGACATTATATTCAATAGATTTTAAAATAAATATCTTAAATCACCATTCTCCTGATCTCAATTTATTTTTGGGGTCGGCGAAACATGTCTTTTTCTTCCATACTTCTCTACTACTTACATACAAATGCATAATGAGCTACGTTCCCATTGTTGGGTCACAGGCCTCTCTTCGAGAGGAAGTGGGCTATAACTAACGCACGAACCCAGTGCGGGTTGGTAGATGAAACATGTCTTCGAACCTGGGGGTCTACTCCGAAGTGCAAAGTGCGAATGTTCGGATCGGCTCAGTTGGGTCGGGACCATAGTCAATATTCGAAAGAATGTAGGAGTGTAGCAGGAAACAACTTCGTAGCAGGAAACGGCCGAACATTCGGCCGATACTACTTCGGAGTAGACCCCCCTGAGCTCCATGTAAAATACTGGTATTCAGCTGCATCCAGTTAGTATGGAAGCTGACCCCCACATAGTTGGGATAAGGATAGGCAGTTAATCATTACGACTTCTCTATTGGTCGTCCTGTAGAATGCTGAGGAAAAAATAGATGCCCACTCACTCAAGAGGTTTATAATTAGATTTGTTATTAAAACTAAAATGATGCAACGTAGATATTAAAAGATTCGATGCATGGGTTCATTGTGCTGGCATGAAACGCTGTTGATTTTTTATGTGTTTATAGTGGTGCGATTAGTTAGGCTCTAAATGGTAGATAACTAGCTTCTGTCCGCGTGAAATTTCTTGTACCCCGACCCACCGCGTCGCATCGTATCGCCCCCATTCGCTATTACATAGCGTATTTTCTGACGTTTCTTCTTTTTGCTCGTATCTTCATCTGTCTAGCCTTTTCCCAACTATGTTGGGGTCGGCTTCCAGTCTAGCCCGATGCAGCTGAGTACCAGTATTTTACATGGAGTGACTGCCTATCTGACCTCCACAACCCAGTTACTGAATAATACTATACGAACTTTAGAAATATGTACAGCCCAACATGCAGGGTAATTGTTTAACACACTGGCAGTAGAAATGACTTGCATTTTGACAGTTCAACAACATTCATTGCGTTATTTACGTTGTTGAGCAGACATTTTTTTCGAACTTACGAAGCAATGGATTAGCAATATCCTTCAAAATTATTGAGGTTGATAGCGTGTTACGCAATTAGAGTGCTGGAATACAAGCCAAAGTCTGTAAACATTCCAACTTCCGATATACATGCCAGTGCTCGAAAATGACGTCAAGAACGTCATAGATTGCATTGTTTATGGCACGCACATTCCTTTTATCCGTAGACAATCAAAATGGACGTCACTGCACCTCATTGTGTTAATTGTTGACCTTTCGGCATTCGTCATGATGACGTACCGATGATAAGACAATGAAAAACATAGTAGTTTGTTGAGCGGCTACCCACCGCTGCATAGGGCTTTGGGACCCGCCACACTTGTTCCCAACCATTGCAACTCCTGTAAGCCAGAAACATCAAAAAAACCGAGATAATGAAGCTTGATGAGTCCGGGAGTAATGATTCAACTGCCTTGGAACTCCCAAAAAACATTCAAAATCAAAAGTCATTTATTCAAATTAGGCTGAAAATCAGCACTTTTCGAACGTCAAAATTACAAAAGACAGTCCCCCAAAACGCCCGCGCTCATCACCACTTCCTAGTGCTTTCGATGGGGAGAAGAAGTGGCGCAACAAACTCCTCAGCAGCACAGCATTAATCAGAAAAGGACAATAGAGGATATAGACAAGCCAATCCACATGCCTAAATATGAACAGAAGTTAGAACAGACTAGACATAGCCATTAGCATAGCATAGCTATAGCATAGCATAGTGGATCATCCTGGTGGCCTGGCACCACGGATGTTTAGTTTTCACGACTCACACCCTGACTTATTACTTGTTTTTTTTTTTTTGTTTTTATGAAAATCGTCTACTTTTACAATGTTCATAAATATGTGAGCACCATGTATCTATCACATAATTAATTTATATGTCATGGTATCATTAGTCCATTTAAATTCTTTTATTTATTGTGGTATACTAATATTATTTTAGGTGCATCGTAATCGTAATTAATGTATGCAAAATATTTGAAAAACATTATAAAAGAGTAACGGTGGAGTTTCTTGCCCATTCTTCTCCATACGAAAACTACCATTTGGAAGGGGCGACTAGAATAAATTCTATTTTAATGTAATTTTTGACGTTCAAAGGTACCTTTTATGTGCCCATTTGAAATGTACATGATTTGACTTTGACACGAGGAAGGTCATTAAAGCCATCTTGTTCTTTTGCGAAAAAGAGATGCTGCTATCTGTCCTGTATAGCTTTCATCCCTCTCTCTCTCTCTCTCACACACATATCCTAATACGGCCTTATCACTTCTCCCACCGTGGTTGATTCAAGACTCGGAAACCACGGAAATTGGAGTCGTGATAACCTAAGGATCTTACAAAATCACTTCACTATCCACTAGTAATTATATTAGATTTCCTCTACTACCGGATGCGCAGGCGCAGTGGCGTGGATCTCCGCTCTTAGGGCTGTTACGTGTTCAGGGGTGTCACGGTGTTAGATTTTCCTTTTTAGAACATGTTAGCATCGGTAGTGGACCTTGACGAGAATGGGATGGCGATAGAAAGAGTGAGATAAATAGATAATGTTCTGTGTAAATTCTTCTCGTGTGTGAAGCAAATTGTTGCTATGAAGGATTGGTTGGTTAAATAAGAAAATGTATTCAGTTTTGCGAGAGAGGTCCAAAAAGACATTTTTTTCTCTCTCTTTTAAACTTTTATAGTGACACTAATATTATAAAGGCGAAAGTTTGTGAGTGAGTGTGTGTGTGTTTGTATGTTTGTTACTCTTTCACGCAAAAACTACTGAACGGATTTGGATGAAATTTGGTACACTCATAGTTTATAACCAGGATTAATACATGGGATACTTTTTATCCCGATATTCGCAGGGAATCGAAACTTCTGCGGGTAAAACCATGGGGCACTGCTAGTTTTTAATAAACGTAAAAAAAAATAAAGATGAATTCGTAGTACTAAAGCCTACTATTTAAATTTTATACCTAATGTAACCAGGTGCAAAACAGTCGCAGGCCAGCAAGCTATAGAAAAAAAAAAACAAAGCTAATAAATTCAACGCGACGCTCGACTCTATGCGCTAGCGCAAATGTCACAGCCTGCGTCATCAAATCTTCCTGGTGCAATCTCTGGCTAACTATAGGCCCGTTTGACGTCAATCCTGTTCTAGATCTAGAATAGAACCTAGTCTAGCTTTTTTGGTTTTGCTAGGAAGAAAAGGAAGGCGATAAAAAAATTCGGAGCTTTCAATAATAGTTTTAAAAAAAGACATAAAATACAACATAGTCAAAAGCCTCGTACTCAAGCATAAAAATGTTGAGAATTCTGTCCATTGCTTGATGTTAATACCAATTTCGCAGTTATTGGTCGTGGGTTCGAACCTTAGCAGGCACTTTGTGTAATTTATTTCGTCACCACTGCTCTCAAAACGGTGAAGGAAAACATCGTGAGGAAACCGGCATGTCCCCAAAAATTTATTTATCTATTTATATATGTATACTTTATTGTACACCACAAACATACATACCTAGCATAAAAATACATTAAATACTTCAAAATATACAATGGGCGGCCTTATCGCATTACTGCGAACTCTTCCAGGCAACCATAGAATGGACAGTGATTTTCCTGGATATAAAATGGGACTGTCGTTGGTGCAAATGTCGCAGTAAGATAGATAAAGCCGTAATATAGTTATATCCCTAGGGATATAATTATATACCGTAACATAGTTTTACGAAAGCGATTCTTTACTATCTCACTAGGAATATAGTTATAAAACCGTCGAAGTTTAGTGATATACTTATATTACTAGATTAAGTTCAGTGTTATAAATATATTAGGGTTTGTCTCAAAAAGATCATATTGTATCATATTGTCATCATTATTGTAGTTTATAAAAGCTTACTTATTCTCAAACATTTTTGAAAAATTGAAAAAATTTCAAAAGTATTCCACTTTTTTGAGACAGACCCATTACTTGATTAAGCTTAGTGAAATAGAAATCTACCATAATTAAATAAAACAAAATTTTATTGGTTTTATCTTTATTAATAAATCAACTTAATGTATCCTGCAGTTAGTTACAATACTTTGTGACATTAACACGTATTAAAGTAATTATAATTAAAACGATCATATTTTTTGGAATTTAAACATTAACAATATAATTAAAACTAATAAAACATTAAAAATCCCACGTCAATGTCAGGAAATTTCTATGATGAGTGGGTTTTCATTTTTTGTGCGGCTTTTCTTAAGTTTTCGGCAGCTTTGTCTCTTTGGTTGTTGTTGTTGTTGTTAATGTTTTTTTCGCTGTTGCATAAAAAGCATAATAGCTGCGATCCGTAACCTTCATCACATAACGTTATTCCACAAATTACGTGAACATTTCGTGCACTCGAGTAGCATGCAGCACACTCCGAAAGCTATTTCACTAAATTTAATCTAGTAATATAAGTATATCACTAAACTTGGACCGTTTTATAACTATATTCCTAGTGAGATAGTAAAGAATCGCTTTCGTATAACTATGTTACGGTATATAATTATATCCCTAGGGATATAACTATATTACGGCTTCATCTATCTTACTGCGACACAAATATTATGTATACAATACCTACCCTAAAAAAATCTACTTTGTGTAATTTATTTTGTCACAACTGCTCTCAAAACGGTGAAGGAAAACATCGTGAGGAAACCTGCATGTCCTAGAACCAAAAATTCGAAGATATGTGACATCTACCAACTCGCACTGGGCCCGCGTGGTGGTGGCCCACTCCCTCTCACAGAGAGGAGGCCTGTGTCCCAGCAGTGGGAACATTATAGGCTGATTATGCTACCCTATGCTAAGGTTTACTTCATCGTAGAAATGGACGTTTAAAAACATGAATCGATTCTAACCAAGCAAACTTTTGTGCAAAACTAATTTATTTAAATAAGTTCAATCTACAAACAGATGTTACCTCAAAATGAGGGATACAAAGCTCTCAGGAAAACCAGGTGTTTTTGATTCGGAAGTAGAAAAAACTACTGAGGGGTGGGTGGGTTCAAGGGGATCACTTCCGCCGGATGCTTCCGATTTGATCTCCGATTTTGGGGGAGTCGGTAGGAAATCGGATACTTTAGAAATCGGATGTCGAGTGTCTGGATAATGCCGACTCCTTCGTTCTTTGTTACATGTGGTTTCAAGTGGCTATTTGTATATTAGGGTCCTTAGGAGATATGCTATTTTTAGCATCTTCGATTGATGATTTTGCAGCCTTCTTATCACAGTCATGACCTGCAGATGCCGACTATCTATGCCGATCTGCAGTGCGATTCTGTAACCATCTCACCGTGAAAACTTTGGTGAAGTGAGCGTGGAGTGCGCTGACATTCCAACTAATGCTAGGGATTGACACTATTGACAGCTCACTCTAAGCTCACTTCACCTAACTTTTCACGGTGAGATTTTTACAGAATCGATCGGTTGTTCTGTAAAAATCTCACCGTGAAAACTTACGTGAAGTGAGCTGTCAATAGTGTTCTTAGCATATGTGTCACGGTGACTAGCTGTTTTGTACTCGCGATTATATATCTATTTTATTTTGATTATTCGAGTTAATTGTCCTTTTGTATGCACGTGTTTTCGTAACAAATAAACCTATTTTCCTTTCAACTGTATCAATGGTATCGTAGGACGATTTTGCGTTCGGTCGCTTTCAGCGCTGTATATCGTAGTATCCGAGTTTGCGAAAAGCGCCTAGATCGCCCGTCAGCGATGCTGAAAACCACCCATTACGACCCCTAACGGAAAGACTTTGAGGTTTAGTGCTAATCCTAAATCCACAAACAATAGATTTAAACCGTGACCATACTTTGTGGTGAAAGTTTTATATTAATGTAATTTTAACTCCGTTAAAACTTGCATTCACTTTGTTATACATACAACGACCCTTACACCCCTAAGAGGGATTACCACAACGCACTGAGTCGCATGTATCCCTATTTTATAAATAGGATGACCCAAATACCTACATCGTTGACGAGTGACGACCCTCATTGCTATACATCTGTGTTTATTATCAAATATTCTCAAGGGGGTGTAATGAAATGCCTATTGTTCGATTGTTGGGGGTGAATTGGAACACTTGGCTAAGTGTTGTGCGGTGTTCTTGTTCTTATATAATATAAGCATTTTTTTTAAATCACACTAATATTATAAAGGCGAAAGTTTGTGAGTGAGTGTGGAGTGTGTGTGTGTGTTTCTTTTCTATGTTTGTTACTTCTTCACGCTCAAACGGCTGGACCAATTTTGATGAAATTTGGTATGGACGTAGCTGACACCCTGGATTAACACAGGACACTTTTTATCCCGATATTCCCACGGGATCGAAACTTATGCGGGAGAAACCGCGGGGTGCAGCTAGTGAGTACATAAGAGGACGTCTGAAAGCGGCACCGGTAACTGAAAAGTTGTGTGGAAATCGGTTGTTGCATGGTATGGGCATGTGTTACGGAGGAATGAGGAAAATTTCGTGAGGAAAGTTTTGAGTATGAATGTCGATGGCTATAAGAGTTGGGGAAGACCAAAGAAACGAACGCAAGGACTCATAACTTTTAAATTTTCGTCTTCGGAATCATACTCTTTTAAATTTTCGTCACAATATCTTCTAAAGGCTTTTTGAGATAGATAGTGAGGACAAAGTATTAAAAGCTTAATACGCTGGGCAAATAATTTAAAAAAAAAAGCCTCCATTTATTTTCCTCTAGAATGTCATTACCAACTCATAAAACAAATGACACAACACCACCATAATAATTACTCGCTAAATTGAGCTCGGCGCGTGTCGCGTTACGTCACTTCCTATTTAGGAGGAAGTGACACGTGCTTGCACAATGGCGGGCCCCCTTGTCTAGTAGAGGGTGAAAGCATTATTTGATAGGGGCTTGAAACTTGTGTGGCATTGAATAAGCACGGAGGATCTTGATTTTAGTGTTCTAAGGTACAGACGCGAGCACATCAAGCTACCCGAAACTGTCAAATTTTCCCAATCAATCTTTAACCTTAATACTTTAGCGATAAAGTTGAAAATTTATTAAATAAATTTGACAGATTGTAGTAGCTTGATACGCTGGCGGCCGTACCTTGAAACTACCTCGTAGGTCTAGTGATCGCAGGCGCAACTGCCGATTTAATCTGTAAAAATCTCACCGTGAAAACTTATGTCAAGTGTGCTGTCAATAGTTCACTTTGAGATTTTTACAGAACAGACCGGCTGTTCGGAACAGACCGATCAGGAGAAGTGTTACCTATTGAGTTTTTCTATCAGAAAATTCTCCGTAGAATTCGTGATTTGTGTCTACACTGGCCTGAGTTCATCTCCTACCAGAAACTAGACTCAAATCTATTTTGAAACGCTAAAATCTATTTTGATACTGTTATCATATTCGCGAATGTAAACTGCGGACGCGGCCAATTTGCTCTAACCTTTTGACTCGGAAGAAAGCGTCTGATCTATGATCATTTGATTAGCATCAGCCTATAATGTTCCCACTGCTGGGACACAGGTCTCTGTGAGAGGGAGTGGGCTATAATCCACCACGCGGGCCCAGTGCAGGTTGGTAGATGTCAGATGTCTTCAAATGTTGGCTTCTAGGACATGCCGGTTTCCTCACGATGTTTTCCTTCACCGTTTTGAGAGCAGTGGTGATGAAATTATTTACATAAAGTAAAGCGCCTGTCTGGGTTCGAACCCACGTCCTACAACTCGTAAGTCGGGGCTGTTACCTGGGCCACCACTGCTCCTTATGATGATTATATGAACCTACTAACTGCGCTCCGCGGTTTCACCCGCATAAATTTCGAACCCGTGGGAATATCGGGATAAAAAGTATCCTATATGTTAATCCTGGTTATAAACCATCTGTATGCCAAATTTCATCCAAATCCGTTCAGCAGTTTTTGCGTGAAACAAACATCCATCCGTCCATACATACAAAATTCACATTTATAATATTTGTAGGATTATTTGATTCAACATTAGCTTAACAATAGTAGCAGAATATCGGCGACAACGCTCGTCTGTTCTTAAAAACCGAACTGTTATTCGAAACCCGAAGTGCCAATTTACTGTGTACCTACTTATTCTTAATTAAAAGAAACTGACCCCATAATAATTAAAGGCAATATCCTTGTTGGACACGTCGGCTGCGCATAGGCAAGCTGCGTACTGCGCACATCTGCCACGCAGGTGACGCGCCGCCATGTTGGGAATTAACATTGCCGAGGGGGAGCTACAATATCGTTCTTAGGGGAACGAGAATTTCTGTATTGTCATGGTACTGGGCTTAAGTTTTTAAGACGTCATTGTTGTTGTAAAGAAGCGACTGTTATACTGAAATTTCATGTCTTAAATAAAAAAATCGCGATGTTTCTAGCGCCTTCTTCACACGCCCCACTCCTGTGGCGTTCGGGGTGATTTGCTACGGATTTAGAATATAGATCGGCACGGTGAACTATCCTAATCCTTACTAGGCCCTAATTCACTATGACCACTTCGAAACCACGTCAATTCTCCCGCCAATCTCGAGTTGATTTCGCGCGGTTTCTCATTGTTTCATAGAGAATTACGGCTCTGATACTATAAGGATTTCTTTTAAACAAGATATGAAAAAACCAAACGCGATATGAACACCCACCGTTACTATTTAAAACAACGTCTAGAATCTATTAAAAAACTACATTTTTGCCTGTAATTTGTATGGTTGAACATCATACAAATTACAGGTATAAATGTAGTTTTTAATAAAGAGTATTCTGTTCTATACTATAATCATGGACGTTGACACAAATCATACAATGGAAACTTAATAAAATAACAAACCAAATGCAGGATATGTGCATCTCTATGTCAGCCGTATGACATCTGAGGGGCAAATCTGATCATGAAAAAGGTCTGATCTCAGTCTCAATCTGTCAAAAATACCTTTAATTTCGCTACATTTTTGACATTGATTGTCGCTGAGATGAGATTGCGACTAGATTTTGAACGTTTTTAATTACGAGAATTATTGTGATTATTGACTCCATACCTTTCCACAACAATTTCTGATCAACTGCCGACCCATCATTTTTTAATAGAACCTTTTTACTAAACTAACGTTTCTCTTGTTACAGCCCCCCGCACAACTTGCACCGGTGGTACTCCGAACAACCTGCCCCCCCTGGGGTTCCACTCCATCCATGGCGAGAACGTCAGGGTCTCCCGCGATGGGTCGATGGCTCGCCGTGTGGAATCATTCTGCAAGGGTGTCGCCTTCAGTGCCAGGCCTGTCAGGGTTAATGAGAAGGTGGGTATCTTTACAGGTTTCTAGTGGAGGATTCTCTTTTTGCATTGTAAAATGATAATTATCAACGTAACATGACATTATGCCTGTCTCCCCGAAGAGTTAGACAGAGGTGTAACTACAGGTCACCCAAATATCGCACAAATTAATGTAAAAACAAAAGGATTTATGGATGCGTGAACGATTTATTAAAAAAAAAACGCAGAATATCTTGTTTGCTTTCATCCACTTATTTAAAAAAAAAATCCTTTCAGTCTAATTGGAGTAGCATAAAGGCAATTCTATTTAGAATACGTTGTTATAAAACAGTAATTCAGAAGTACCAGTTAGTTCGATCTAACACATGAATAACCTCTGATATCTCCTTCCAGGTGTGCCTTCGCTTCGTCGAAATCTCAAACAGCTGGAGCGGCGTCATTCGCTTCGGATTCACGAACCATGACCCTGCCACCCTTGCCCATGCCCTCCCCAAATACGCCTGCCCAGACCTCACCAACAAACCAGGCAACTGGGCCAAAGCTCTCGGCGAAAGATTCTGCGAGAAGGACAACATCTTGTATTACTACGTTAACTCTTCAGGTGACGTCCACTTCGGAGTGAACGGTGAAGATAAAGGACTGTTCTTTTCTGGCGTAGACACCAGAAACCCTCTCTGGGCCTTAGTAGATGTGTACGGCAACTGCACAGCTGTCCAATTCGCTGATCCAAGAGCGCCAAGCCAGAGGAGACACAGTCCGCTAGATGAAGATAGACTCGTTGGCAGCATGAGGTCGTTGACTGTCGAAGAATCGTTACCTCCTCCGAGATACCAAAATCCTTTAGTACCACTAACTCTTCACAGAACTAAAGGAAGAAATGTACAGTGTGTGAATGACAGAGGAGTCGCTGCAAGAGCAGATGCGGAATTCTGCCAAGGATATGTGTTTACAGCGCGTCCAATGCGTCCCGGACAGACTATTGTAGTCCAGATCTTGGCAACAGAGGCAGCTTACGCTGGCAGCTTAGCGATCGGTCTTACATCCTGCGATCCTGCTACATTAAGACCTTGCGACCTTCCTGATGATGCAGAACTGCTCCTAGACCGTCCGGAATACTGGGTAGTGAGACGGGACGCTGCTAACGGTCTGCGCAGAGGCGATGAGCTAGCTGTCACTCTGACATTAGATGGCGAAGTCAGAGTCAGCAGAAACGGCTCGACTCCTGTCACTGTCATGCATGTAGACCATACTCTAAGACTATGGGCATTTGTAGACATATATGGAGCTACGCAAAAAGTTCGAATGCTCAGTACCCAAGTTGTGCAGCAAGCCCAAACTCCTCCTCAGCAATTGAGGGTGCTCACGGGGTCGGCGGGGCCGATTACTGCAGGAGCTGGTGGTACAGTTCTGGTGGTGAGCTTGCCTCCCCAAAATGGACAGAATGCTGCTAATCAACAGAGCCTGACGCTTGCCAGCGCGCATTACATTGAGGTGAGTGTGAGTTAAAAATCTTTTTTAATTTTTAGGCCTTCAGCCTCCTTCTTCCTCAATAAAATGGCCAGTTTTTTCAGTCGAGTATTTTTTTCATTAATGATCACTGTTGGGTATCTAAAGTATCTTTTAGTCATCATTACTTTATCATCAGAATTTTAGGGCGGCGGGTCATCGACGCGCAAACTGTAACAATGAACTCCCTAGCGTAGAAATTTCTCTTCGGTTATCAAAAATATCTGCTGTTTCATAGAAGTGAGAAAATGTGTGGAACAGCAATTTTTTTCTAATAACCGACGAAAAACTTCAACCAAAAGGACTGTTCAGTATCATATACTGAATGCATGGTAACAGGTGTCCCGTTAATGCCCTTGCCACCCAAGTTATTTTCATATTCAACAGCACTAATATTTAGCCTTCAATTCACAATATACTTATGAGTTCATCTCTCTTTCCAGCCGATCCAGACTGCCTCCCAGCTCTGCCTAACTGGGCTACCAATCAACCAGCCAGCGAGCTGCAACTACCAGCCACCCAGACCGCGAACCGACAACCAATGCTCATCAACCAGCCAAAACAATATCAATGAGCAAGCTCAGCTACCAAACGGTCACACAGAACCTTTAAGACTGGCTGACAGACTCCAAAATGGACCTTCAACGAGTCGTCACCAACCTATTTACTCCGTCATTGGTGAAGGAGCCACTACTGGTAATCTTACAGGAACGGAATGCACCATTTGCTACGAGAACCCCATAGATTCTGTGCTGTATATGTGTGGTCATATGTGCATGTGCTACCGATGTGCTGTGCAGCAGTGGAGGGGTAAAGGGGGTGGCCAATGCCCCCTGTGTAGGGCACAAATTAAAGATGTGATCCGTACGTATAAGTCCTGATGTGTTTAGATGCCAAATTCGTTTTGTAATCCCAAAAAATCTGTGTATATATTTGGTAGTTAGGTTAGGGATGTTTTTTGTACTGGAAAGGGGTTGTAAGGGGGTGAAGTGATAAATACATAACCTTCTTTTTAGGCAGTCGGGTAAAAGGCTGGAGTGTTGTGCGAAATTGTACAAACATTATTTGATAATTGATTGTAATTAAACTTGGTCTGTTAAACTCTTTTTCAGTACAAAAAATGACAATTTCAAATTAATAATATATCAATAATAATAATATATAAAACAGCGGTTCGCTTGTAGGTCGGTTATTTATTCGAATGACGTAATACAAAATGGCGGCGGAAGTGACGTAAGACGGCTATGATTGGTTAAATATTAAATTATTGAAATGGCAACATTTCTGCAGAAAATATTTGACAGTTCCTGTCACTTTTGGGCGGTAAATCATGGAAGATATTTTTTGAATAAATATTGCCAAATGTGGATAGAACGGTGACATTTTGTAACGAAAAATAATTACTTTATTCAATTTTATTTTTTCGTTTATATTTGACAGTTGAATGTGTAATTTTAAAATGACATAATCTTCACACAGAAAAACCTATTATGTTTCTATGCTGTGTCTTATTGTATCTGGTATACTTATTTTCTACATAAGAAGGGGAGTTTCACCCCCCTTTCTTAGATTTTTCTTTCTTTAAAGTTACACATTTGTACTGCCTTCTCTTATGGGTATTAGTCAAATTATTAGAGACGGCTTGAAATGGGTTGAAAGTTTTATACGATGAATAATAATCTTAAATACTAAATCATGAATAGACATCGTTTTTATGACATTTTAAATCAATTTTAAGGAAAAATTCTCAAGGGGTTGTAATGGAGTGAAATAGTTGTTGAACAACACACAAAATGGCAGAAGAACAGTTTGAGGAAAGTTATATATTCCCGATTTCAACCCCTTATGGAAATAATAAAAAAATAACATAAGACTAAGACGAAATATACTCAAAAAAAAAACAGTCAATGACATTAAAAATTCGCCCCTAAATAAAAAGGGGTGAAACGTAGCACTTTATCTAGGGTTACACCCTCTTTTGTGTTTTCAACGGTTGTTGAAAATAGCCCCAATTATAAAGCGAGGCTATGCGGTGTATATAAAGTAGTTATGCTAGAGTAAACGATAGGTTCCTAGGTAATAAAACACATTAATAGCTATATATAGCATTCGTTTTGGTGTAGCACAGCCTTTTTAATTTTTTGTGTCCTTAAAATTTTAATCGATTTTTTTTTAAGGATTTTGACTTTATTGATCATCTCATTGTATCATTTTCTATGTTAATAAAAAAAAAACATTTTAGTTTTTCATTTGAAAAAAAAACTATAGCTCTCGAAATCGCCGATAGATGGCGCTGTTAATTTTTTTTAGTTTGGGACACAACTTTTAGTAAATTAATAAGAAAACGATTGTTATTACGTCCATGACCCTATTATAAGCATTTAATAATTATAATAATCATATCATAATCTTTAATTATTAAAGCGAATAGTCTAGGAGGCAGTGATGAATGTGATGATTAAGAATTAATTTTAAAATGTCACATTAACCAATATTTAGACAAAAACTGTCATATTATAATTTTTAATTACTTCATATTGTACCACTTTATACACACAAGAAAATCCAATAGATTATAAAATTGAACAATTTTCATCACTGTCTCTTGAACTATAAAACTCCAAAGACAGCTGACTATCGAAGAAAGTTATTTATTTAAACTCTTTTCTACTGTATCAGAAAACAGTTAAATATAACTTTGGACTCCGAAAGTTAACTAATTTATCATACTGGATAACATAGAATTATATTTTGATATTTGTAAACAATGGGAGTTCCTAAAAATGCCTCCGAACAATTTTCTTAACACAACGCGTTAAAATCTCGGAATATTCCCAGCTAATAAAAAGAATAATCGTCCGAAAAGCAAAGTGCGTCGATCGAAAATTTAGCTTTAATAAAGCCGGTAGATCTCCCAAAGCTACCACGCTGTGTTGCCAGTGTTAAATTTCTCTGATCGATGGTAGAAAGTTGTGGGGACGCATTTTTTTTTACCGCGTAACGACAATAGGCATTGCTGAGCTTTAAGTAAAAAGGCTTTTCTTAGTTTTTTTTTGTTTAGTAGTTACAGGTTTTGGAAATAGTCCCGCCTAGCTAGCGACTGTAGATAGTTGATGACATTACAGTCGAAAACGTTTAATAATGTGTGCTGTAATTGAAAAAAGTAATTGTTTTTTTTTAACATTTGTCGTTCATGATTGAAAAGAATGAATGATGTCGTTCGATTGACAATTTAAACATTTGACTTTATAATAAGTACCTACATAGATGATAATGACACCAACTCTTTGTATTCTTTATCTATTCATTCCTCGAATGCTCAACTTTCATAAAGCAATTGTTAACATATCATTTTTATATGCAATTGTACTTTTATTTCGTAAACTCTTTTGACTTCTAACGACCTCTTGGTTAAACATGTTGTCCTGGTACTTTGTTTCGAGGTTACTATCTCGCTGTTGAAAATCATTATGACTGAGCAACCCCCTGTAATAATTAATGCATTTATTTGTAATAAAACATATCTTTAAATTCGGTTCATTTAGACTGAATATTTCTTTTACTTTTACTTCAAGTTTGCTGTGTTAACACCATTGACATTTACTGTTGATCTTCAGATTCTGGAAAATCAAGTAAAATATCAGTAAGTCGTAATCGAAACTATTAAGTGCAGTAGTGCTACGTGGAAACTTAGGTGAAGTGAGCTGTTTACACCATATGCATGGCATAATCAGCCCATAATATTCCCTCAGCTGGGACACAGGCCTCCTCTCTGGGAGCGGGCCGTAATCCACCACGCGTGGTGCAGTTGCGATACTATTGACAGCTCACTTCACCCAAGCTTTCATGGTGAATTTTTTACAGAATATACCGGTAGTTAACCAACGTTTAAACACGAGATAAACTTGAATATTTTTGTTGTAAATAATATAACCATTCCTTGATTACCAATACAGAAACCAAACGTGAAGCCAGTTTCATTCATTGTAACTTTAATTTATGAAGTAAACTTTAATAATTGTGTAATCTGACTTTTTTTTTGTATTATGTAACGCGTTGAGTTTGTTGAGACATTTTTTGTGTATTAATCTGCCTGCCTTATTCCAATTATGTTGGGGTCGGCTTCCAGTCTAACCGGATGCAGCTGGATACCAGTATTTCACATGGAGCGACTCGATCTGATCTCTACAACACAGTTACAGGTTGACTTTTGGGCCTCTGACAGTATAGTGAATATTATGTATTCAATATCTTTTAACGATGTAACAACAAACGCAACGCAAATTAGACTTTATTTATTTATTCATAAGACATTTTTTTTAATAATAATATAATACCAAAACGAGGTGACCAGTTTGACAAAAAAGGAAACAGACTATTAAAGCCAAATCTTGTAGTATTTAGTGGAAAAATGTATATAATTGTGTGAATGAGAATGTTAGTGTGTACTGAGAAGGGTAATTCTAAACAGTGACTATAAATCGGACCATTACAAACGCAAAGTACGAGTCAAATCATTTTTATCGGACCTCTCGCTCGCACTTACAACCCTCATGAATCAATACTAGTGTTGTGCGTAACTATTATTGTTGTAATGAATTTTGACTCTAACTTTAAGTTTTTGTTGGCCCTAGTTAACACAGATAACTGAAGGCCAATTCTCGTACTTAAAAACGTTGAAATTCTAGTCGCAATCTCATCTCGGCGACAATCAATGTCAAATTTGTCAAAAAATTATCTTGAAAATACGGGAATCGCTCCTCAGAAAAGCTGAATAACGCAAAAGAACTACTGTCAACGTATGTAAAAAAAAATGGAGGGGTCTGTTATTTGTAATGCAGCCCTTAATGTTCATGGTAGTATCGCTCACAAGCGTGATATTCCAATCAAAGATATTAAGCTTATGATCAATATTTTCTTGCAAGTCAAAATCAGTCCTTGTGTTTCCGAAGGGTTGGCAGAGGTGTACCTGTAGCACATGTACACCCACATTTCGCCAGTTATGTTTAAGTTCTATGGGGGCGAGCATATTGCTATCAACCGGGCACAAATCTAGAAAAAAAATTTTTTTTCTTATTTTCTGGATTTCTGCCAGTTCGGCAAATTAAATAAATTATGTAAAAAGCATACGTAGACGCCAGCACATCAAGCTACTTCAATAGATTTCCAACTTTATCGCTAAAGCGTTAAGGTTCAAAGTTGATTGGGAAAATTTGACAGTTTCGGGTAACTTCACCTGCTGGTGTCTGTACGTACGTGTAGGTATGCTATGAAAGCTATGATATTTGTATTACCCAATTCTCAGTCACACACTAATATGAAGGACCAAGTGGTATGTGATATCGTGTTTTTTTTTTAAATATTTTTCAGAACTTGGTCATGTACAGCATTGTCATCTAGTCTTTAGTAATTTATTTTTTCTTTTTTCATTATTTTGTGAAAATCAAGCACTCTGTAATGATGTTGGAGATTAGTTTAAGTTTGAAATAAAAATGGTTATCGAACATTTTTGTGTATTTTTTACCCGTTACTTGTGAAATTAAATGTAGTACAATCAGAAAATATAGTAGATGTGTTCAAAACTGAACTACATCTCCGGTCATGTCAGTTTTCGTCCCATCGGACTGTGTCCTAGGATCAAAAATTCGAAGACATGTGACATCTACCAACCCGCACTGGACCTGCGTGGTAAATTACAGTCCACTCCTTTTCGAAGAGAGGAGGCCTGTGTCAGGCTGTGTCCCAGCTGTTATGGGCTGATTATGTGGATTATGAGAGTGAGGGAAGAGAGTGCATCTGTGTCTGCGCACATACTTGTGGACTATAATATCTCTCGCGCTGAAGGGGAGACTCCGTTGAGTTTGGCTGCCATGGCCGAAATACAGTTTGGAGGACTATTACGTCAGACTAAACGCCAATCCGAACATATTCGGGAAGTGATCAGAGGTTAATCAATATCAAAACCAGACTACCTATTTACAGCTATGTTGGTTAGTAGTGTGCAAAACGCGATGAACGCCATCTATATGCATTTTGTAGTAGTTTTATTATGAAGTAGTAGAATTTTCGTAATACTGCTGGCAACACAGTTACTTTTAGAGTAGTGTGGTGCCATCTAGTAGTTATAACTGGAACTATTTAGGATATAACTTTGATAGATTTTAATCAGTTATTTTATTATTTAAATAAATCTTAATTAACTTTAATTTATCTATATGATAAAATATACATGTCAATAAAATTATAATTATGCATTAGGAAATCAATTTTAAAACGAAATTATCGCGACAACATTATAATATATTTCTGAACGAAAACTAAATATGACGCTCCAGATTGAAATTGATCCAATCACAGAACGTTAAACAGTAACTTATATAACATGTTAATTTAAACTTTAACTCTGAGTGTTAAAGCTTAATTTTCATTAACAACAATCGACAATGCAACTTTGAATGCGCGGACGTGAAGCTTCGTGTAGTGATGCCCAAAATTGCATTTTTCTTTTATCTAATCGATGTTTGCACATGATTGATAATAATTTTGACTTTAGTTTTGTAAACGAATGATAGTTAAGATGCGTTGCTAAAATAATCTACTCAAAAGATTTATAAATTGTAACAGATTTAGAAAAAAACATTTTTTCAAACAGATCACAAATCTACAAGGTATCCTTATCTTTTTTAATTTATTACCATTTTTAAATATATCCTGTTATAATCATACTAATATTTTATACGTGAAGTTTGTATGGATGGATGGATGTTTGTTACTCTTTCACGAAAAAACTACCAAACGGATTAATTTTCATTAACAACAATCTACAATGCAATTTTGGACGAAATTAGGCTGGGAATTTGGGGCGCGGTTTCACGCACATAAGCTTCGATCCCGTGGGAATATCGGGATAAAAAGTCCTATATGTTAATCCTGGTTATAAACCATCTGTGTGCCAAATTTCATCCAAATCCGTTCAGTAGTTTTTGCGTGAAAGAGTAACAAACATCCAGTCATCCATACAAACCTTTGCGTTTATAATATTAGTAGGATTTTAATATGAAATTCAATTTGTCAAAATCGATTTTTACGTTGTCAACACAGTCGAGTGACTCGCTTACTCGGCGTGCCCCATCAGTCCCATCACTACACAATAGAACTTGTTATTATTATACGGGTGTACTTAACCTTTTATTTTCATGTTTCGCTATAATTTTAACTAAGAAACAATAAAAATCAAAGGAAAACGCCATTCATGTGATCCAAATAACATTATTTTGGCTCCTACTGTGAGAAAAACCGGTAAAAGGTCAGTGTTTCATTCAAAATATGTACTTATTAATATAATTAGATCAAACCGATGTATACCCGTGTGCAGTTATTTCATGAGAAGTCTTATTGTTTCTCGCATTTAAGAATTACAACGCCATTTTGTGAGCTCTAGAAGTTATTTATGTGTTATTTTCGCGAAGTTTCGTCTTATCTACATCAAAGTGTGGTGCTATGGTGTTTTGAAAATCGAATGTTGATTTTTTTACATAGCGTCGATTTCTTCCGTTTGGGAATCTAGAAAAAAGTTTGTATTACGTTACGTGCGTTTTATTCAATTCAATCCGCATCCTTTTTTGATAACTTTGGCTAATAATTAAGTTGACACGGAACTAAAGTCCTAGACGAATGAATCATAATTTCGCAACATTTTTGGAGTGAACCGCTATTCGGCGTACTTGATTATTTGTATAACCGTATTTTTAAAACAAAAGCAGGAAACTACTTTCATTACCTTAGTTTTATACATTCATTTCACTCACATTACAGTTTGTAGTTAAGTACATAATACTGCTTGTCATAATGAACGATTTTCGCGCAAAAAAAACAAATTATATAAACCTTCATGGTGATATATCAAAACTGACTTGAGCTTTCATCTAAAATTGGAGCTTCAGACTCTATTTGTGCTTTACACCACGCCATTATTTCTTAGGGATTAAGCAGCATTCCTTCTCAATACTAAATTATTGTCTTAAATCTTAAGCCTTGAGAAGAACTTATTGTAGCATTAAAATGCAGTTGGCTGACATGTGATTTCAAGGTTGCTCAGCATGCTATGGAGCGAGCTGTGCTCGGGGTCTCTTTGAAGGTTAAAATCAGGAATGAAATTATCTGGAAAAGAACCGGAGTTACCGACATAGCTTGCAGAGTAAGCAAACTGAAGTGGCAGTGGGCTGGCCATGTTTGTCGAAGGACTGATGTCCAGTGGAGCAGACGAGTCCTGGAGTGGAGACCGGGTATCTGCAAGCGTAGTGTGGGACGCCCCCCAGCTAGATAGATGGACGACCTTAAGAAGGTTGCCGGGACAGACTGGATGTGGAAGGCGGAGGACAGTAGGGTGTTGTGATACAGCCTGGGAGGGGCCTATGTCCAGTAGTGGACTAATAGGCTGAGTTGATTGAATGTGTGATTTACAGGCCTTTTGTACCATATATCACTAGCATAACCATTTAACCCTAAATATAATTATTTAAAACATCTAAAATGACTCATTGGTCTAGTTGTTCACAAGCGGGGCTGCTGAGAATAAGCTCCTGGGTTCGATTCCCGAGTTGCACAAGTTCAAGATGGAAAAGCCGAGGAACAGCCAATCGATTCTGTTTAATCTCACCGTGAAAACTTAGGTGAAGTGAGCGTAGAGTGAGCTGTCATTCCAACTAATGCTAGGGATTGACTCTATTGACAGCTCACTTCACCTAAATTTTCATGGTGAGATTTATACAGAATCGATTGGCTGTTCCTCGGCTTTTCCATCTTGAATTTCTCAGTAACAGATCGGTGTATGGATTATGTGCCTGGTTGATCGCATTACGCTCGCCTCTATTACATGGGACTTTCAGGCTGTTCTGCTATATTATACATACCTATTAAAAACATAATTTTGACTCTGTCGTATTAAAACGATTGACAGAAATACAGCAATGTTCTAAATTTGCTTAGTGCTAGATGCATTTAGTGATTTGTCGTGCAAATGGGCGAAATTGTTTCACTTCTTACAAACAACACAGGCATGCCTTGGTTCCCTGAAGGTTACTCACAGGTGTACCTACTATGTAACTATGTTACGGGTTTGGTTTCCGCACTTAGTCCTACAAGTGGACCATTGTGCGTGGGCCATGGCGGCCGACGGTGGTTATTCCAACCAGCCCACCTCCCTCCAGAAGCTTAGGTCTGTTGAGAACATCTGTGTTAGATCTTTATGTCCCGAGGGTTCCTGGCTGTCATTCATAGATCTTTGACGTTACAGATAGTCAGAATCCCAATACTCTGACTACGAGTCTTACCCAGGGGTTTCATTTTACCTAGTAACTGGGTTTTGGAGGTCAGATAGGCAGTTGCTCCAAGTAAATTCCTTCTTCCAAATTGACTGGAAGCTTTGGAAAAGGCTAGGGAGTTTTTTCTTTGCGTTCCTGACTTTCATGTAACTTGATACAAGAGGGGGTTATCCAGAACCTCGTTACAAATACATCATCCTAAGAAAAGCTAGTATAAAAACCCACCCTGTCGTTACATACATCGTTTTGTATTTCTTTGTTTCGTGTATATAATCAAGTTCTTCTAACTGAACAGACAGCTGTGCTGCTGGGGAGTCTAGAAGAACTTGATTCTATACAATAGTATGCATAGTAATTAACATAACATGATATTGCTCCACTTCTCCCCAGCTAAAGCATTAGGAAGTGGTGAAGGGCGGGCGTTTTGGGGGACTGTCTTATGTAATTTTGACGTGCATAAAATCCTCATTCTCAACCTGATTTCAATAAATGACTTTTGATTTATTGATTAATACATCTATGAATGAAAAACTACACAATAAGAGTATACAAAATACTAGAATACACAATAAGAGGATCTTAAACACAATTCATTATGAAATTTCTAACCATTCCAGATGTTCTGCGTCCAAGAGAAAGAACGAGCCGCCACATTCTCATCAGACAAAGACCCTCTCAGCATCACACAAACAGACTCCGAGGATGACGAGCCAGAAGCAAAGCGTATCAAGTACTCTCCTCTAAACCTTCAAGTCTACCAGATACCAGCATTCAACACACCGAAATCACTATCAATATACCCAACGAACACGCTCCCCAACTTTGTGAACAACCCCTTGAACTTAGCTAACCCGTTAGCGTTCACAACTAAACCGCCGAACGGTGAGAGTTTGGTCAAGAATCTGCATAATCGCTATTCCTTGCCGGCTAAGTTAACGATAACTCCGGTTGTGAATGGGGAAGTGGTGAGGTATAAGAAAAATGGGGAGGTGGCGAAGAAACGTGGGCCTCCGAAGGGGTATAAGAGAAAACCTAAGCCGGAGAAGTTGGAGCTGTCACAGAGCTTTAATGGGGCATTGCAGGTAGAATTGTATTTTGTGCTATTATTATATTATTTAGTCCAATTTGGGGGTCGTAGGAGATGGCGGGACGAGCTGGACAGGTTCCGTCAAAACTGGAAGAAGGACGCGCGGGCTCGGAAAAGATAGGTTTAGAGGCCTTTGCCTTCAAGCATTAAAATCAAAGTTTCATGGAAAAATCTTCCACTGTGAGAACTTTATATCAAACACAAGTGTACCTTCTAAGTCTGATACTAAGGGAATCGTTGCGGTTGTTTTTGTTGAGAGGAATTCCTCATAGAGGTTGTCGATGGAGAGGTCTGTCAGAATCTCACTGATTTAACTATACCGGGTGACAAGGAAAACGACGCGCAAAGTTTCCCAAGGCTTTGAAAAAAATTACTTTGACTACAGGGCACTTTTGTATTTAACAGCTGATTTTTTAATTGGAAACTTCTATATCGGCGTTGTGCACTTTTGTTGTGATGGGTAAAAAAATGTTAAACTCGCGTCAGGACACGTGACCTGATCGAAAATTCGTAAGACGGAGGGAGAGTAGACCGCATTCCAAAATATCAAAAATGCACAACGTTAATATTCTAGTTTTCACTTCTGCCGGCACTCCCGGAGCACGACCCGTTTTTTTTTTTATGTGACAATACTCATAATACTGTCGACGAGTGCTGGAATAAATTCAAATTCCTTAAAGTTCTATCTACAATTAAAAGTACCAGTCTTCTTTGCAGACCCAGAACACGATACTGTCGAGTCTCCTGGCCGCCAACAACACGACTATCACCGGCGTCACTATACAACCGGCCATATTACCCGCCCCAGAGCCCGTGCCGGCGATCAAAGTACCTGAAGGTATGTACTTAATATTCCACTAGCTTCCACCAGTACCCTATGTCCTTCCCTATGGGTTTAAAGTATAGCATCAGCTTATAATGTTCGAACTGCTGGGACACAGGCCTCCTCTCTGTGAGAGGGAGTGGGCCGTATTCGACCACGCAGGCCCAGTGCGGGTTGGTAGGTAGATGTCACATGTCTTCGAGTTTTTGGTTCTAAGACATGCCGGTTTCCTCACGATGTTTTTCTTCACCGTTTTGAGAGCAGTGGTGATGAAGTAATTTACACAAAGCAAAGCGCCTCTCTGGGTTCGAACCTACGACCTACAATTCGTAAGTCGCGGCTGTTACCACTGGGCCACTATTGATCTCACTGGGCCACCTGGGTTCAAAGTATCCCCATACCAAATTTCATCAAAATCGGTCCAGCCGTTTCGGAGATTAGCCGGAACAAACAGACAGACAAAAAGGGGTTTGAAAATCTGTGGCATCAAAATGACGCGACAGTAGGTATGCGGCTTATTATTCAGGCTTATTGCTTCATATAAAACTCATCAATCCCCTTTTAAAATTGTTTTTGTTGTTGTTATAAGTACTGTATACTTTCTACTAGCTTCAATTTTCTGACTAACTGACCGACTATTTAATTTTGACAATTCAAAAGTGCCTGTAAATGCTTTAATTGAAATAAATGGTTTGAGTTTTGAGTTTTCATATGCATTTGCAGCGATAGCACTAGGAAGTGGTGAAGAGCGGGCGTTTTTGGGGGACTGTCTTTAGTAATTTTGACGTTCAAAAAGTGCTGATTCTCAATCTAATTTGAATAAATGACTTTTGATTTAGTAAAAAGGTGTTATTTGGACATTACAAACCAACACTTCAATTTTATTCATTTGTATATTTGTGTTTTGTGTTACACAAACTGTGTCCAAATAAACTTATATATTTTCTTTCATCATTACGCTTGAAGAACCAGTCTTACCAAGGGGTATCGTGTTATCCAGTAACTGGGTTGTGGAGGTCAGATAGGCAGTCACTCCATGTAAAATACTGGTATTGAGCTGCATCCGGTTAGACTGGAAGCCGACCCCAATATAATTGGGAACAGGCTAGGCAGATGACTTTCTTTCTTCACTACACCCTAACAACTACATTTAACTTTGCTTACTGCCAACTAACTAACAAATAACCGTGTTATTTACAGGAACGGAGCTGGTAGAGCTGCTGCTCGACCCTGAGGACTGGTTTCCTACGGAGCCCTATAAGATGGTGTTCAGTCGAAAAAAGAACCCGAAGTGGAAGGACTTCCCTTACCAGTGTGAACACTGCTTCAAGGTTAGTACTAGAATTATAATAATTTATTTTAGTCAATGACGTATTATAAATAGACGCGTCATGCATGAACATCACGGCTGTCGAAAACAGAGTAAATACTGTCGTAGTTAGATAGCTACTTGGACGCACGAAGAAAGGGAAAGAAAATTAAATGTCATGTAGGGATTTTCTGTTGTTAGAAAGAGATAAATATATTTCTTTAATTCCGTTGTCATTCTGTGGTGCATGCTCATTTGCCGAGCGCGAACAACGCGCAGCGGCGCCAGCCGCCATTAGAAGGCATCGAAAGAAATAAAATAAAATACATTTTTCTTGATACTTACGCATGAAATGATACTTTTTTATCTTTCATAGTTAAAGTATAATTTTTACATGTCCTAAAAACACAGGACGGCATTTTTTTTTTTCGTTGTTTGAGGAAGTTATACTCAAAAGTTATTTTAATGTCACGTACTGCCGCGGCACTGGTTGGTACGCGACTAAATGGATGTACGGCAATTGCCTTGCATTCATGTTGCCACTACAGAGCGCGGGCAACGTACCTATAGATTTTACATCATTGATATTAGTTATTTTGTTTTGTCAAAAATGTAGGGAAATTAATGATATGTTTGACAGATTGAGACCGAGATCAGAGGGGCAGTTCTCATAATTTTTAGAATGTTCACAGTCTGATTTCAGTCTCAATCTGTCAAAAATACCTCGAATTTCCCTACTCTTTTTTACAAGTTTTTGACATTTGTTTATCGCCGAGATGAGACTGCGCCTTCTCATTGTGAATGTTCTTAATATTACCAGAATTGCCCCTCTGATCTTGAACAGTCGTTACAAGTAGAAAGTCTGACAATCAGTTTTACGTATCGTTTTACACAGTAGGTTGTGGAGGTCAGGGTGCTTACCACCAGCTATTACAACAGGGCAGAAGTTGAACTGCACTGCTTTTTTGTACTGACTTAGTCGATCAAAAATTACGTAGAATTTGTGACATTAAAAATTTAAGTAATTAAGAAAAATAAAAATAAAACACTGAACTGCACTGCCAACTAAAAAATTCATCATTATCATTATTATTGTTGTTGCTGATCATGTTGTGGGACTACGCCTTGGGTTATAGTCAGGTCGAAACCTATAATTTGAACCGTGTACTTAATGTGATTATTGCCTGTTGCAGTTGCCTTGTGAATAAATAAATAAATCTATTGACACAATATTTACAAAAAAAAAAAATATATATATTTTTGAGGTGTCACCCTCTCTGACAGATGATAGAATAAAATTAGTAATAAAATAAATAAATTATAATTATAAAATTCTTAGTAGCAGCGCAAATCCCCTATTAAACGGAACATGTAACAATTTAACAAGGCTTAATGCAGGTGTACTTTTCACTTCTGCTTACCCCTTCAAAGAATACAAGCGCGATATTCTATAACCTAACTTCTCTTTCCAGGGCTACCGTGTCGCCTCGACGCTAATCACCCACGCGGCCGAGCGGCACGGCTGCGTGCCCAAAGACTTCGCCATCCCCTGTCCGTGCTGCCCGCACGTGTCGACGCGCAGAAAACATCACAAGAAACACCTGGAGAGCCACGAGAGCAGAAAGCATCGGATATTCTGCGTATACTGCTTACCTCCATGTGAGTATCATATTAAATTAGCAACTTTTTAGGGTTGCGTACCTCAAAAGGGAAAACGGAACCCTTATAATTTCACTTCGTTGGCCGTCTGTCAAGACCCTTTTTTGTCAGGAACGCGTGGAGTTATCAAGTTGAAATTAATATCAAATACTCAGGGCTGCAATCCCTTGAAGCAGTGATAAAATCAAACTTCTAAGTGAACGCAATCAAAAGATACGGGCTTTTATCCGTTTATGCCGCATATTTAGACACTCGCAAGGGAATCAAAACTAGGGTACTTCCCGTTGGCCTAGAATCATGAAATAAAAATCGCACTATGTAGGTACCATTTTTGTTTGAAACCAGATGCGTTTTCTCGACATCCGTGTGTCACTAACGGGATACAGCAGAATACCAGCGTCAGGTATTGTACCTGGCATATGCTGAGCTGGACTCCCATTTGGTGCAACCATGAGACACACACCGCCCAGTAGTGATCGACCATTGTGGACATAGACTGTTTTGTACTAGAGGTTGTAGATTTGCGAGGTGTCTATGGGTCGATCTATCTTTTTAATCTTGGTTTCTTTTTGTTTCAATTTTTTTTTTATTGTTCTATTTTTTATACTTGTATTGTGTGTCTTTTGTTGCACTAAATAAACGTTTTTATCTATCTATCTAAATTTGGCAAGAAGCAATCTCATGTAGCACAAGTAAAAGAAAAAATGCGAAAACCGTAAATTTGTAGTTACATACCTTCAAAATAACAACCACAACCCTACCAGCCCTGCCCTACCTACTTGTCGTTGTGATCTTGTTGTCCTAACTGCAAGCGTCTACAGTCTAATTTTTCGTTGCTTGTATATATAGTATGTATGTATTTATGTATTTATAATTTTGAATATGTATATATTTGTCTATTTTAGTGTATTTTATACATAATATTTTCATCAACGACGGTCCCATTTTGTGTCCAGGGAAATCGCTGTCCATACTGAGGTTGTCTGGAAGAGATCGCAGTAATGCGATAAGGCCGCCCATTGTATATTTTGTAGTGTATGATGTGTTTATCTAAGCTATGTATTTTTGTGGTGTACAATAAAGTATATATAAATAAATAGTACGGAACCCTCTGTGCGCGATTCCGACTCTCACTTGACCGGTTCTTTCTTAACATAATATCCTTGGCCTAATCAGGTCTTTGACAGTCGTTGCGGGAGGGAAATCAGAAGCCTGAAAGTCTGACATCCAGTTTTACCAAGGGGTATTTACACAGTAGATTGTGGAGATCAGACAGGCAGTCGCTCCATGTAAAATACTGGTATTCAGCTGCATCCGGTTAGACTGGAAGCCGACCCCAACATAGTTGGGAGAAGGCTAGGGCCCACTCTTTCCTATTCAGATTGATATGGAACTGATAAGACTTAACACCACTTAAACTGGGACAAGATTGTGCTGGGTAGTATTAGAGCTCTTTCTGAAGTGCCAAGCATTGCTGTGTTCCGGTCTGGGTATGGGTTTTTTTTTTTTTTTTGGATGGGAGATCTTCAAATGACCCCGCCCGCTCTGGGTGGAGCGGAAGGGAGTGTCAGGCTCTTACTGACTGAAACCCACCCGTGTTCCTTCCTTAGCCCTTTCTGTTCCAGGGCAGCGGTAACCCTTTCGGACGATCCCGCTACCTGTCTGGGTATGGGTGTGGGTGGGCCTATTACCTATTATGCCCTAGCGGTGGCCACTCACAATCATCCCCACCAAATAGCAGAAAAGCAATTAATTATCATCATCATCTCAGCCGAAAGACGTCCATTGATATACATACCCCTCCCCCAAGCACCTCCACTTCAACAGGTTCTGTGCTTCCCGCATACAGCGGTTCCTGCGACCTTCACAAGGTCATCGGTACACCTTGTGGGAGACCTTCCAACGCTGCGTCTTCCGGAAGCATTAAATATATACTATAAATCATATTTTTTTCCATTTCAGACGATCCTTCAGAGCCGTTCGTGAAGGAACCGGTGAAATACCCCTACGATAGATTCCCCCAATTCTGGTACGCCTCCGAAGAGTCTCTACGTTTACATAAGAAGCGGAAACACCCTTATTCCGGCATGTTTAACGTCAGCTGGTTCAGTACTTGGCTAGATGCCACCCCTAATAGCTAATAGAATAAGGTAAGGTATTTAGTTGTATTTTTGACGTTGACGCTGGCAACCCACAGTATTTTTTTTAGTTTAGTAGTTTTTGTTTTTAAGCTGGCAATTATTTGGTAGCCTTTTTTTAATTGTGATTTTTTATGGCAACGTTAGGTTAGTAATTTTGTGATTGTTTAGTTTGTAGCACTTTTTTTCAAGTTAATTTGTATCCATAATTGATTTAGACATTAGTGTGGCAATAATTTTAGTTTGGTAGGATTTTGTGATTGATCGAAAATTAATATTCCAAAATTAAGTGATAATGAAGTGAAGTGAAGATGTTGGCAACATTTTTAATGTAGTTTTGTAAGGTTTTAATCGATTTATTTCGGACAACTAGTAAAGTCCGATTTTTTTGGACAAAAAAAAGTTCAAAAAGCGGTGATTTTAGTGCATGCAAACAATTAGTTATTAATATTAAATAATGATTCACTTAGACAATTTATTTATTAATACTTGGATTTTAAATAATCCTATTTCGCAGCTTTTAAAAAGTAAATCTTAAGGAATTAACTAGCAACACTACGTGTTCATTTTTTATATTGGCAACTTTTTACAATATATTTTTTTAATAAATGTTGCCAACATAAGGCCAGTAATATTAATGAGCATAATAAAAATGTAGTATTATTTTGTCTAAGACGTATTTTATCCGTATTATACTCACTGTAAACTACTGAACTCATGAATAATGCATTTATTGTAATTTTAAGCAGCTGAAATAGTAAAAAAAAATAGTCGGGTAGATGTACCAATTGTTGTCTCTATTTTTTATAATGTTACTTGGAGATTATAGCATCACATTAATATTTGTAGAAAATATTTAACTATTTAAATTATTTTCTACAACAGTTTTAGCACTTTATCTAGACTTAGATATAGCCTTAGTAAACTATCAGAGACAAATATTTTTCAATAAAAATATAGCTAAGTCAGCAATTGGTGTTCCCACCCTATCAGTAATGTTAGTGCCTTCGAAGAATGGCTAACAAATACACTTTAGTTTTAAATTGTCAAAAGTTTACCTAACTATAGATGAAGATCTCTTTCTCCCTCGATAGCCACAGACAAAGTGACGGACCTGTACGTTGAGTCGGTCACAATATTGGTCATAAGAATCGGAGGAAAAATCGGCCCGATTATCGGTGCTACAAAAAATCTGACGTGGGCGGGCAGCCTCGCAGTTGGTGATAAGATCAAAAACTCCGAACGCACGCAAAATTGGTGATAATATACAGGGTGATCTAAACATCACATTGTTAGGTAGACTTTTAACAACTGGGTCTTACACCCTATCCGCCTGTCCACCCCTTTTAGAGTAAGTGTGATAGCACACCACTGTATTTTTATAAAAAAAATAATTTGTACAAAATATTAGTATTTTTCTAGCTATACGGTATGTTACCAACGTGCGAGCATTTTTTTTTTTTAAGAATTCTATTTAATAACTAGCTTTCGCTCGTGGCTTCGCCCGGTAGGTATGTCGACAAAAACCCATCCATCCGCAGGGTTCAAAGTATCCCCATACCAAATTTCATCAAAATCGGTCCAGCCGTTGCGGAGATTGGCCGGGACAAACAGATAACATTTTTAAAAATTGTGTTTTTGTTAAGAGCACCGTATACAGGATGACAGGGAAACTCGACGTATTCCTGGAAAGGCGTTATACTAGAGGTCATTAGCAACAAATTAAGTCCAGTTAACTACGGTTCAAAACTGGATGGTTACCGAGCTGTGTCGGTTCTTCGATTTATTAGAAATTTTCTAACTTCTTACCAAAAATAATTAATTATGAGAAAAAACTACTTCACTCCAAACATTTAAAAAAAAGAATGATTATTAAAAATTATGTAAGTTTTTAGCAAAACTTACATAATCTCAGAAATCTTTAGTAGTAAAATTTTAATTTTTACCATCCAGTTTTAACCCTTAGTTGACTGGACTAAATTTGATGCTAATGACCTCTAGTATTACCTCTTTCAAGGAATACTTCGAGTTTCCCTGTCACCCTGTATACTTGTAACATAACATCACGTCTGTGTTACCCGAAGAGGTAGGCAGAAGTGTATAGAAAACCCACATTTCGCCAGTTATGTTGAAGTCCCATGTAATAGCCGGGTACTGGAAAAATGTAATAACCCGACTCAGGCATCGAACTCAGGACCTCCACGCTTACGACCCCTACACCAACGAGGCTTCGGTATATTAATTCTAGTTTACCTTCTTAACCGACGAAAGAAGGAGGTTATGAATATAACACATATTTAGGTTTAAAGAAACTTTATTCTCAATAAAGACAAATGTCACTCACTTCACAAATTACACAATATTTAAAAAAATGCCCGTACGAAGGTAACACACTTAGCGCATTTATTAGTGTAGGCAACGTAATCATGTTTAGTTTAGTTCGGGAGGTGGCGTGGGAGAGACGAACATACACGTTATACAGGGTGACGAATTATCAAGTTAAATATCAAAGTAGAGAGTTGAAAAAAAAACACCATGTATATCAACAGGTGTATCAATGATATCTATTTTTAACAAAAAAAAAAACATCTTGTATATTTAAGGTACCCTTTGTTATCAGTTTGTACTTTAAGGCACTGAAAATAAAGTTCATTATTCAATATCATCAGAAAAATCTTAAACCCACGCCACACATGTAAGCCTAAAAACGTATAAAAAGACTATTTCTAGAAAAAAATCTGCTTAAAAAATCTTGAAATATTCTTGTCACATACATTTAAGCTGTGGACACATTGAGGAGCATCCCGCGCGGGACCCGGGTCGATTGTTGTAATGATTACTCTGTAGCCTCGAGCTAAACGCTCAAACCATTGTGGGCGATGCACCTTTACTATTTTATAATAAAAAATTGATGCGTAGGGTGCACCAAAGATATCCTGGGGACGAGAATCACGAAAAATGATGGACTCACGAAAGATTTTTTCTTACAGACACATTGGCGCCGATTCCCTTGTTCACAAACTAAACTAAATTTAAGTTCAGTGCATCTTTTTCTTTCTATTTCATTAAGAAAAGGACAGAAGATAAATATTTGTTGTTTAGTTTAGTCCTGTCAAATTAGTCAGCGCCTGACGTTAATTGACGTATTTTTAGTAGCCATGTTTTTAATCGCGTCTAAACTGTCTATGGAGTATCTTAATTTGACAGGAGTAAACTAAATTATCTTCTGTCCTTTTCTTAATGAAATAGAAAGAAAAAGATGCACTGAACTTAAATTTACTTTGGTTTGTGAACAAGGAAATCGGCGCCATTGCAGAATTTAGATTTTTTTAATCTTTCTAAAATATAGGAGTTATTTGGAGCCAGGTCTGACGTCTAGGGTGACGGAGAGCTTCCAGTTGAAACACCTGTGATTTTGACAAGGTCCTTAGTGCGATGTATGACAAGCGTACTCTTTAGGAAGAAGTGGACTAAAGCCATTGGCTTTTACCGGTTTTGTCTATCAGCTCGAATTTCATCCCGCATCCCGCGCGGGATCGCCTCAGTGTGACCACAGCTTTAGGCTTCCCGACTAAAACCCGTATCACAATACAGACCAAAATATAACAGTATTAGAACTTTAAGTTAGAATCTAGATATAACTGTACATTCTGTAACTGCGTGTCAAAGTTAAGCAAGGTATAGAAAAGGATGGGTGGCCGTAAGTAGGCTTTATAATGGATTGTGAATGCTTTGAAGGTTTTAGAATGGTAATTCGTTTGGTTCTTTGTTTGGACGTTTCAAAATGGGCTATGATTTTGAAGTAACGCCAAAATCTATATCTGACCACCGTAAGGACTATTCCTGCTTGCAGCGCATATTATTAGTCAACCTAAACAGGACCCTCTTTTGTTTTACTTACGGACGCAGCTGTGGTCATCATGTGCACGGGATTTTGTTTTCAAAATGGTCAGATATATTGGTTTTGGCGATAGTACCTACAGTCAAGGAATGAGTATGTTCAGCCTGTTAATTTTTACTAACATCTTATTATTTTCCCGGCCAAAATTTTTAAGAATTTCGTTCTTGGAGAATCAAGAATAATGGTAACAGAAATGCCTCATTTTGAATTGTCTTTTAATGAAATTACGTAACGCAAGTATCCTTATAAAACCACATTTGGTAGGTAATCTCTGTAAATTCCAGGAAATTAATTATTTTTAAAGTTGATTAAATCAAATCTACCTAGCCTTTTCCCAACTATGTTCTGGTGGGCTTCCATTCTAACCAGATGCAGATGAATACCAGTATTTTACATGGAGCGACTGCCTATCTGACCTCCATAACCCAGTTACTGGGTAACACGATATCCCTTGGTAAGACTGGTTGTCATACTGTCGGGATTTGGACTGGTAAAGGCCAAGATCTACAAATGATAACAATGATGATACAAATGTAACCGGGCACTAAATCCAAACTCCAGACAAATACTCTCCATTCGGCATAAGATTAGACATTTAAACAAACCTTTTTTACAGTCCGATCAACCGATTTTGACTTCTATTGCCTTGGTGGCATGACAAATGGCAGCTGAAAAGTAAACAATTGGTATTGTAACCACTTTTATCCTGGGAATGCCATCTTTATGCCTACAGAATAGAATTAAAATCGGTTGAACGAACTGTAAAAAAGGGTTCCGAATACAGCATAAGTGTCTACCAAATGTGGTTCCAACAAAAAGCGGGTAGAATTAAGACTATTTTGTGTACATAAGTTATTTTACAATATGAATGTAAGCAATATTATATGGGTCTTTTCATTTATTACGTAAGACGACTTGAGGGGGGAGGGGTTCCAATCAATCAACTCAGCCTATTGCAGTCCAGTGCTGGACATAGGCCTCTCCCAGGCTGCGCCACAACACCCTGTCCACCGCCTTCCGCATCCAGTCTGTCGCAACAAACTTCCCGAGGAGGCTCCGAACAAGTCTTATTTTTACTTAGATTTTAGATCACTCACAAAAGTAAGAAAAAATTAACTTTTTAATTTTTCTTTGCAATTTTGGTAGATACTGATCTTATGTACGTTACGAGCAGTGGTGGCCCAGTGGTAACGGCGGCGACTTACGAGTTGTAGGTCGTAGGTTCGAACCCAGACAGGCGCTTTACTTTGTGTAAATTATTTCAACGCCACTGCTCTCAAAACGGTGAAGGAAAACATCGTGAGGAAACCGGCATGTCCTAGAACCAAAAATTAGACGACATGTCACATCTACCAACCCGCACTGGGCCCGCGTGGTAGATTATAGCCCACTCCCTCTCGAAGAGAGGCGGCCTGTGTCCCAGCAGTGGGAACATTATAGGCTATTTATGATGATCTTACGTAAGATTGAAAGGGGCGGAGGGGGTTCATCCAAGTCTTATTTTTTCTTGCGTAGGGGTGGGGGGGGGGGGGAGATTGTCTTACACGTAATAAATGAACAGCAGCGTATCAGAAGAAACGTCATTGATAGTTTGATCCGTGTACCTATGCACAATACTCAGTAATTACAACAAGAAAAACCACTTCTTTTCTCGTATTGACACGAGTTTAGACTAATTAACTGATGCCATCGTAAGAAATATTAGCTAACATGTAATGCCACTCACTGAGGCTATTTTAAAGCAGCTTTTAACAGAATTCTAATGGTTTTTAAGAGAATACTAATGGTTTTTAACAGAATACTGATGGTTTTTAACAGAATACTGATGTTTTTTAACAGAATACTAATGGTTTTTAACAGAACACTAATGGTTTTTAACTTTTTAACAATACTAATAGTTTTTATCACAACACCAATTGTTTTTAACAGAATACTAATTATTTTTATCAGAATTCCAATGGTTTTAAACAATACTAATGGTGTGGTGTAACGTTTTCTGGACCAAGACAAATGCTTGGAATTAGAAATGGTGTTGTTGTATTACTGAACATTGTGCCAATTAATTTATGTGTAGTTAGCAAATTGGAGTAGATATGATCGAAAGAACTTTTCATGACACGAACAAAAGTTTTAAATCCTGTATGTAATCAATAATCATGATGATATTTGTAATCATGTATTTTTACGTCTTATATATTTTTCTTCGAGACATACAGCAAACAAAAATCAGACTTTGTTACCTTACTAACGTAATATTAAGTTCAAAAACACGTGTCGCCGATGATCCTGCGCCTGATCTCTCTCCGCTCGTGTCGGTTTGCCGTCCCATCGGACTATGAGAGTGAGGGAAGAGAGAGTGCACCTGTGTCTGCGCACACACTTGTGCACTATAATATTTCCCGCGTAGTCTCTGTTGAGATTGGCTGTCATGGCCGAACTACGGTCTGAAGGACTATATTAGTATTAATTCTTCCTAAGATTCTATTACCAGAAAAAGCAAGATAAATAAAAATATGCCGTCACATCAAAACTCCATTTGCTACTACTATTTCAGAACAATCTTAACTCTAAAATCCTGTGTCCTAACTAAAGCGACCAGTCGCGCGAATACGTGATCGTCGCGCTCATATTTATGTCAGTCATTTGTCGCAATAAATACTTTTTCTTTCTTTAATTGTTTGGGAAAATGGAAGGCGCCCTCTGTCGTCGCGTTCTGGATAGCTATTCACAAACAAGCTTCCGTATCGAATCGATCACCAATAAATGTTATCGAAGGAGTCCTCTAAACACTTAATTCACAAATTTGAAACCCGTCAGTTTTGCCAGTTTAAATGAAATGGACAACTGCTATTTTTATTTTGCTTCAGACAGCTAACTGCTATGGGCAAGACGAATCTGCACCCTTATTGCGTAACACTATCAATCTCAATCTGAATCATTTTGAAGGATATTGCTAATACATTGCTTCAAATGCTCGAAAAATTTGTCCGCTCAGCAACGTAAATAACGCAATGAAAGTTGTTGAACTGTCAAAATTAAAGCCATTGTGCTACTAATAGTACAGGTAACCGAAATGTGTCACTTTCGATACGGAAGTCTCTCGAATAGCTACGCTGTTTCGGTGAACAAAATAAACGCGGCGTTCACATGTTCGCGCGACGATCGCTTTGATCAGGGCGCGGTCTAAATCGTTCCTAGTATTCTCCTAGGTCTTGTAAACTCAGTAGTTCGTGCATGTGCCTCTTAGTATTTAAGACAATGCCTTTAATGTAGCCTTTCATGCCTTCACTCACAACATACTTATGAACTGATGTAGAATAGTGCTTATGCAGGCTAAGAAACATGAGATATGTGTAAAAAGAAACTGTGTGTTATGATCAAAATAAGCTGTTTGACTATGTAAAGTTGCGGAATCATATGTTTCAGGCGAAAGCGTCAGGGTAGACCGCGGGTTTCTAATTATTTGTAAATTTTTTTTTGCAATTTGCATGTCGAAATCTATTCTCTAACTGATCTCAGCGACAATCAATGTCAAAAACTTGTCAACAATGTAGGGAAATTAGAGGTAAAGGGTTTGTATTGAACATGGGATTTGACGCACAATATACGAGTTTATGCGAGTGGGACCTTCTGAGCATGGGACCTTTTGAGAATGGGACCTTCTGAGTATGGGACATTTTGCGAAAAGGACGTTTCGCGAATAGGACATTTGTTTTCACTGTAACATTTTGCGAATGGGACATTCTGCGTCAGATCCAAGTTTGCAAGATTGAGACTGAGATCAGACTGTGAACGTTCTTAAAATTACGAGAATGATTGTCCCTTTGGTTGTATGTTGATCTAAATATGATTCGCGGCCGTAAGAAATATTTATTTATAGAATTATAATCATAAAAATCATCAATAGATAAAGTTCTCCAAGTTCATATTACCCTTTTGAATGATTTCATGAAATCATGACATTTGAGGGCGATTCTAACTCACATGGCCCAGGCACAGGCAACTGAAGGAACACGGGTGGGTTTTAGTCACTAGTTTCATTGCTGGTTGTAAAGATTATAATTTTGTAAAGTCGTTTATGTTACGTTCGCGAATCATAATCAAATCAACACTGACCTGCAAATTGCTAAATACGTAAGAAAATTTGAATTTAGCGGGCAACTCTGACACTTTCGTAAAGGAGAGCACAGTGCTCGATACTTCCTTTTTTTCCAATTGTGTATTACCAACATAAAAAAATGACAGCTCGAAAAGGAGCATTTGAAAAGTGTTCAAAACTAGACGAGTCTACATTTATATTATTTACTGAACAGTATTTTCATGATTATTATGTAAATAGATTAGAACATAATGCTGTAAAATACAGTCAGTTCACAGTCATTTTACCTCTGATAGCAGCAACGCCTTATTGTGACGAGAATAAAGATCACAATGATTTGGAAAGTGATGTAAAATTAGAGGAAAAATAACTATGAAAGGACTGTAGTTGCGTCATGAGAAAGATTTTGAAAGAACTTGCACTGTGTCCACCGACAAGTGCGCTGGACATCATACTATCGATGACAAAACGAAGACTTTGATTTTCTCCATTTTGGCGCTGTTAACAACGTGAGCGTCTGTGGAACTAATATTTTTGATAGTTAGTTTTACAAAATGCGCATACTCTCATGATAAAAATGTTCTAAATATCTTGTAGTAAACACAAACTACACAAAAAAGTCTTATTAAACGATTTAGATCTGAATCATCAGAGACATACCAAAACAACACGACGGCCATTTGCAACAGTGTGTCAATTTTAGTTCCTGAGACGCTCGAGCGGGGCGCTTTGAATCGGCACAAAAAACAACTGTCATTTCGTATAAGTAGTATATTTAGTCCAGCGTACTTGTTTATTAGAGGTCAGTGACTGTGTCCTACAGTTATTTTTTTTTATTTACTCGCCGACCAATTTAATAATAAGTACAACTGTTAGCTGAGACTTCATCCGCAAATATTTGAAGGATTCGAACTTTACAAAGACGAGTACACGACCTGAGGCTGTACTATCAATATTTGCAGGGCATAGGGTTGTATGTTGATCTAAATATGATTCGCGGCTATAAAAAATATTGTTTAGATATAAATTATAATCATACAAACCATCAATACATGTCTCCAAGTTCATATTACCCTATTGAGTGGCCATTTCATGAAATCATGACATTTGAGGCCAATTCTAACTCAAGGAGCAAATTAGGGTGCTGGTTTCGTGAAGATTTCGCGGGGAATGATACAGAATTGGGCCCCAGTTGTTTAATTTTTATCTTGGTCGGCTTGTAAAAATCAATCAGACTACATAACCTCGATCTCCGTTAAAAAAAACCCTGTATTAACTAGAAACTGCGTAATCTTTTAGAAAATATGATATAAATACCTATATAGTTATAATAATCCCACTGAGAAAAATAGTATTTTTGAAAAAAAAAAAACTATGTTAGACTTGTAACTTTACGGGTGGTAAAATACTCCGATTATTAAATAAGAATTTTAATTTGTAAAAATATACGAAATGAAAATGAATTTTGTACAAGTGATTTTCTGTAAATAAATTGCATTTTTTATATAAAATCTGTTGTTTTTGATTTACGAAACACCCTCATAACATCAAGCCTGAAATCCCCGAAGGGTTACTGTGCATACAGACGAGACACACGTCGCGTCGGCGACAGCCGTCAACGCGTGTCAGCGGCTGCCGTAGACAACACGCCGCCGTGTATTTGAGCACTGTAGGTACAGACGCCAGCACATCAAGCTGTCGAATTTCTTTAATAGATTTTCAACTTTATCGCTAAAATATTAAGGTTCAAGGTTGATTGGGAAAATTTGACAGTTTCGGGTAGCTTGACCTGCTGGCCTCTACTCAAATACACGAGCGACGCGCGTCTACGACAGCAGTTGCCTCTGTCGTTGACGTGTGGCTCATGTGTATGCATATTTAAGGCCGGCGCTCACTGGCAGCACGGCACGGCAAGGGATTTTTATGCGATGAATAGAAATATAACTTGAATGTATGACAATAAAATTGAAATTTCAATGATGATGCCAAAGGACGTCGCTGCATAGTTGCCGTTGAAATTTAAATTTTATTGTCATCCTATTAAGTCAGTAAGGGCAGGCCTTTCTTATGTCTATCAGCCTTCCACAGTCCACATAGGGCTCTCCAATTGCACGCCATTTACCTCGATCCTCTGCTACTCTCATCCAGCTGTTACCAACCACCCTGCGAAGATCGTCGCCCCCACCTAGCCTGAGTGCGTGAATTCGTCAACTACAAAAACCGACCTTAATGCTACGAAATAAAGGCGTTGTCAAATGGTTAAAGTCAATTTTTTACCAAGGGCGGGTGAATCACCGTATTCCACTAAGCAATGGGATATATACTATATGGGATAAAAACTAAAAGGTCGTCGTAGGTGGCAGCACTGTTCACCGTCTACAAGCAGCCATTGCATAATTTCTGATGTTTTTTTTTTTATAGTGAGTAATTAGTCGGTTCAGTACTACTTAGTGAATTTTAAATCGGTGGTTCGCTAAAATGTCAAATGCCTAGAGTCTGTCCCTAAGCCTGGGCCTGCCAATATTATATTTACCATGTTAGCAAGGTGACATCAAGCAAGTGGACAGGCCCGCCCCATAAAGTAGATCGATGATTTAGTAAAGATTGCGGGAATCCGTCGGATGCCAGCAGGATCAGAAGGTCAATGTGCTACCGACATTTCAGACATTTTGAACCCTGTACGAACTTTGTCCGGCCTTGTCAGTGTTTGGATTTTTCAACAGGTAGTTTTATACAACAAAAAAAGTAACATGATTTCTGAAAAACAATAATGTCAAAAAGTTAAAGTTAGTTCTGTGTTGTAAACGTATGTGCAAGGCTTTTTTGAAATAGTAACCCTACTTAGGGAGACCCTATGTCCAGCTGTGGACGTCTTTCGACCTAGATGAAGGTGATAAAGGTTCTAAAAAATAAATAGACAGCATAAACATTTAACTATACATATATATTTATAAAATCACACTTATAACAGCTAGCTGAAATCTTTACAACATAAGTAATTTTTTTAACTTATTGAGCAAAAACATCAAAAAATTATAAATCACAAAACTCACAATTTTATTGCTTTCTTGATAGTCCCATCTGAATAATAAACCTTATTTTCAGTGCCGTGAGGAGCAAACAATACTGAATTTTATGACTCTCCGAATAAAGTGTATTAATTCTATGTCATCAGGAAATCTTCCGCTTTGCGAGTAAAACTTAAATACATATAACTTAGGTCTAAAGATTTCAACCATAAAGCTCTTAAATTAAAATCAGATCCAAATACAGGGTTATTTTAAAATTAAATAAATAATATAATTCCATAGCTCGCTAACTGACCTTGAACTTAAAGACCAGTCAGACCGTGTTCAGGGGGTCTACTCCGGAGTAGTATCGGCCGAAAATTCGGCCGTTTTCTGCTACGAAGTTACTATTTTGTTCCGTCGGTCCCGATCCTACACTCCTACACTCTTTCAAATATTGACTATGGTCCCGACCCAACTGAGCCGATCCGAACTTTTTTCGCATTTTTCAATAATATTCGGTTCGGCCATGTGTCGGTCCGATCCGAACATTCGCACTTTGCACTTCGGAGTAGGCCCCCTGATTTCAGATATCGATAGATATCGCGTCTACAGAGTTTAGCTAGCCAATTTAAAATAACCCTGTATAAAGCTACAACACTACGGTCGAAGTGGCGGCGCTTGGGGGAGGCCTATGTCCTGCAGTGGACGTCTTTCAGCTGAAATGATGACTAAGTTTCATGTTTTTTCAAATGCCTATAAAGTCCTGATCGATCAGCAGTAGAAAAACTACAAACACCGCAAGAGAACGGTTTCTCCCCCGTATGAGACCGTTTATGTGCGATCATCTGCTGCTTGACATGCGTTGTATACCCACACTCACACCGCAAATCCTTCACCCTATTATAATGAGAGATCAGATCCTTTAAATCCCTTCCAGAGTATTCACATTCCGTACACTTGTAAGGGGTACCTTGAGAGTGTATCCGCATATGTACTTTCAAACTAGCCTTGTTTTTGGTAAAATAGGAACATTTTGTGCACTGCTGATAGCCCTCCGGAGCCTTATTCCTGTCACATTTCGTGCAGGGTACGTATCTGGCTGGTCTTCTATCACAGTTGTGTTTTGAGGAGAGGACCCGGTCCATTGTGCGGTAGCCGCAAGACTTGCAGTTATAGACGGCTCTTAGTTCAGTTATTTTGATGGTGCATTTGCGTTTTTTTGTTTGCTTTGCTGGTTTTTGCTTTGGTTTTTCAGTTTCAGTCTCACTGGAATTAGAAATGGTGGATTAGTTTTTTTTTTTTACAAAAAACAATGTCACAATGTTCACACTAGTCTCCGAAACCACCCAATTGATTTCAATGAAACTTAATGACTGTGTATGGTTGTTTGAAAGATAGGATTGTTTTTGAACTAATGGTTGGCGCTCCGTGCGGGTCGCTAGTTAATTTATAAGTGCATGGTACTCGCATTAGGCGTGTGTGTATTACCAGATGTATAATAGTGTTGGGCAGGACATACAAGAGGCACTTCAAATGTCCCATACAAAATGACTGATGTCCCAACACCTCAAAAAAATATTTTGTACTACTTCACTGTGACAAAATAAGAATGAAATTAATGACATACGCATTCAGCCATGGATAAACGTAAACGAAGCAAACACTATGCAAGGATCATAGCAGGTGGCATGCTGTAGGTCCTGCCTGCCTGTCCTGCCTTCTGTAGGCCATGGGAAGATGGTGTGTGTGGCGTACATATTTATAATTATTTTCTTGGTGGTTAGGCAGTCATGCCGATATATGGCCTTATTCCTAAGTTATTAATGAAATACTTACAAATAATTATGATCAGTTAAATGGTAGAAGAGCACTGTTTTTGATTTAATTTCAAAATAACAGTGTTCTCTTACAATGTCTTCCACAGCATTGTTATTACTTTTAGTTATGACCTCTTCTCTGGCTTTCTCCATGTTTTTTTGTCTATTGTATATTTTGTAGATATTTCTCTAAATCTCACAGAAAACCCTGTAAATTAAAATAATAGATTTGATTATTATTATTATACATCATCACCATCATCCCAACCATCCCAACCCGCGACACTCAGCACAGCAGTCAATCGCTTAACCACTGCGCCAACCGTGCCGTCAAAATCATCATCATCAGCCCATAGCAGTCGACATGGGCTTCTCCTATTGCATCCCACCAAAATGAGTTCAGTTAATTAGTTAAGGAAACAGACAATATTAATTCATTGTCATTTTAAGGATGCCTGTTATGATAGGTACTTAAAAAATAAAATGTGGTATGCCCTAAGTACTGTTATTATACTATAGTGCCACAGAGTAAATATGGTGCTAAGGATCTTCTTTTAATTGAGCAATATCTATCAAGAGTACTAAGATATCGTGTAGAATATATTTATGGATTCCTGTTCTAACCTCAAATCATTGAAGAAAGTTAAAATGCAGTTAGTATTTTATCTGCAATAAAATTGACTAACATACTACTTGCATGTAATTCGATATTATGTGACTATGGTTTGATAAGAAAACCGCCACATCAACCGATTTTCTTTACGTAAAAATGTCGTTTGCATCGCGTTTGAGTATTGCCTATGTTTGGTAAAATGGGTTACAATGCCTTTGCAGGCAGCTTGTAAAGCAGAATATTTATTGTTGGTGATGTTATGGCACTCTTACTATCATAATTACGGGAAAATTTTAACACCGTCAGACAAAAGTGCAAGCAATTATCAAATAAATAATGTAAACACAGAGTTTTTTGACGTATTTAGTAACTTAAACTTACCTGCGTTATGTTGGGTGTCGTAAGCAGTTGATATCAGACCAAATCACGAGAAACACATACCTTATTTATCTCTGTTGACATTGCAAGAATTGCATTCAATTGCATTCTTGTTGCAGAAAATTATTTTGGTGAACTTGATGAAATTGAAATTGTCATTTTTGACGTAACAGAAAATGACAGCACAGTGTGGCCCATCTATTTATTTTCTACTATAATGGTAGAATTTATGTTCTTGTTAGTTTAATACTAAATATGTTCAGTAAGTAAACAGCAGTTTGAAATTAGAAAACCCTAACCTAGCCGAGGTGGCGGCGTCCTAAAAATGTTGGAGTCACTCATTCTGAATTATCTTACTTTTCTGTATAAGTAAAGTAATTTTGACCTACCTGACCTTATTCTATATGAACTGTCAAAAGAAAATCAACCTTTCAGAGGTGCGAGGCAATTTTCGAGCTCGCTTCGGTCGCTCTCTTCTCTTAATTCTCAATCATTTAAGAATCTCTTGTTTTTGTTTGTATTGTTTAAAAAAAATTACCTATCCGAAACGGGGTGCAAATATTTTCAATTTGGTTGCGCTAGCTCTTGTCCTTTCCTGCTTAAGTCGACAAAGTATCTCCTATTTCTGTATGAATGTACCGTAACGAAAACCTAGGCGAAGTGCTAAAATTTATCGCCTGTCTCTATTCTCCAAGAGTGGAGAAATGCCAAAATCTCGCCAGCGCATGTTATGCTAAAATCGGCACTGGAAATGGTGATGGTGATGACATCTTGTTGACATCTATTGCTATGATTGGTGAAATAGCGGATGTAGGAGCAGTAGTGTGCTAATAAGCCTAAACTTGTAGTTATAATCATTTCCTATAAAAAAAGGGTTTTCTTAACTTTTAATAAACCATTTTTCACTTTCATTTTCTTACATAGCTCTTACAGCAAGGTTTATTACACAATTAAAGGGTCAAAGTAACAGACATATTATTATAATATGAATAAAAAACACCGTTTATGAAAATATTTTTATTTCCAAATAATTACAAATTACGTAACTAAACTTTATATAATTAATAAATAACTTAAAATTATAATACTTAGTACATAAAATTACATCCATAAGTAGTTAATTTGTAATAATAATAATAATCAAATATTTATTTGCAAATAAACATGGTATACATGGTGTTTCAATAATTACATTATAGAGCTTACATGTTTTGCCAGAATTGTACTTAGCATGCAAATTTTAACTTAAAACTAATATGAGAAATTCTTTTCGATAAATTCTATAAGACTGTAGAAATTATTAGAATTCAACCAATCAAACAAAAATTGTAAGCCGACCCCAACATAGTTGGGAAAAGGCTAGGCAGATGATGATGAAACAAAAATTGTGCAAAATTTTCTCACATTTACAGTGCATAGTTTTAATGAATACTTACCTAAATAAAGTTTAATCTAGCACCGATGACTAGTAATATTAGGAATAGAATACAATCAATTTTATATGTAGAAGTGCAAAGTCTTGTAATAGTACAGACCCCAGCACATCAAGCTACCCGAAACTGTCAAATTTTCCCAATCACCCTTGAATGATGTGGTGGCGTTTGTACAGACGCCAGCACATCAAGCTACAACCTTTAATAGATTTTCAACTTTATCGCTGAAGCATTAATCAAAATCAAAATCCCAATTAACCTTGAACCTTAATGATTTAGAGATAAAGTTGAAAATCTATTAAAGAAATTATACAGATTGTAGTAGCTTGATGTGCTGGCGTCTGTACATTAAGATGTGGCTTGAGCAGTCCATTATTGCAAGGCGTGCAATTAGCGCCCAAGCGTAGCGAATATGCTTAACGCCGTGCGTTAATAGACTACTTAAGTCACATGTATCGTATACTATATATGCTATGCTCGTGTGACATAAACCCGCACTTAAGTCACCCAAAACATGGACATGGTGTAAAAATGGAGTACTTAAGTCACAGAAAAGCGGGACTAAGTGCGGCAAGGTAATTACGTAACACTATCAGTAGAAATGGGTTTCATTTTGACAGTTCAACAACATTTATTGCGTTATTTACGTTGTTGAGCAGACAGATAATTCGAATTCGAACATGCGAAGTACTGGATAGGAATACCCTTCAAAATGATTCAGATTGAGATCGATAGTTTGTTACACAATCAGGGGGTCTACTCCGAAGTGCAAAGTGCGAATGTTCGGATCGGACCGACACATGGCCTAACCGAATATTATTGTAAAATGCGAAATAAGTTCGGATCGCCTCAGTTGGGTCGGGACCATAGTCAATATTCGAAAGATTGTAGGAGTGTAGGATTGGAACCGACTGAACCAAATAGTAACTTCGTAGCAGGAAACGGCCGAACTCGGCCGATACTACTTCGGAGTAGACCCCCAGGATGCTGGTTTAGGTCACAGTGCTATAAAAAACATTATTCATTTCTCATCCTCCTCTCATACTATGAGTTTTAAGAAAGTGACTAGACATTTTAGAATAATTATTAAGGATTAACAATAACTTTCGACAGTAGAAGCTCGACATAAAATACACAACATAATGTCGCCGTACAGTGAAAACCTAATAATAAAATAATACAAAATAAAATATAAATAAAAAATATTAATAAAATATTTTTGCCCCAACTTCGTTGTAGGTCGTGGGTTTGAACCCAGGCAGGCACTTTCCTTTGTGTGATTTATATCATCACCACTACTCTCAAAACAGTGTAGGAAAACATCGTGAGGAAACCGGCATGTCCTAGAACCAAAAATTCGAAGACATACTTTTAATGTCTCGAAAGAAAACCTCGGACAATGTCATTGGCGACCATTTTTCAATCTTTCCATGTAAAATAACGTTTGTTGCAATCACGAGGTTTTCACTGAACAGCAACGACAATGGGAATGACGTACATAATTTAAATGAAATTAAGTGGTCATCTTAGCGGCGGCCGCGGCTGCGACGGCAGCAGCCTTCTTCTTGACGGCGAGGGCTGTCCTCTGCTTCGCCTGGATCTTCATTTTCTGGCTTTTCGATAGTTTCCGTTTCTTTTGCTCGTTGCTTGCAGCTGTGGGAAGAATAAAGAAGAATTATTTACTGAACTGCGTCGTGTCTCAAGCGGTACTCGTGAGCAACAGGTCCTGGGCTTGATTCCCAGGTCGGGAAAAGTATTATTGAGTGTCATCAGGAAAATCATCAAATGACCTCTCCCACTCTGGGCTCAGCGTAAGGGCGTGTCAGACTTTTACTGACTAAAACCCACCCGTGTTCCTTAAAAGTTTTATTTACACCTTAATATCAAATAGTGGTTAAAATTACAGATTTTCATGATAACCTTTATGATATGACGGAATCCCTGTTCCAGGAAACCATAGCTTTACCTGCAGCTAAAAGCTGTCTGTTAGCAGCAGTGCGCGCAAGGTCACCGAGCGTGTTGGCGAGAGCGGCGCCAAGGCGGCTGCAGTCAGACCGCGCGGCAGAATGCGCGCGGAGTGCTAGGGTGGCCAGTCTGTAAAAGAACAAGACTACTAAAACGAATTGCAGAAACATGCTATATTTTTATTTGGACGACAGGCTTGCCGACACCAGGCACCCGGCAGTGAATGTCGATACATTATGATTTCTGCCTGTACAGTCATGAGCAAAAGTATGTATACCCTCGGCTTTATTCAAAAGCGATTTACTTCAAAATCAAAAGTCATTTATTCAAATTAAGCTGAGAATCAGCACTTTTTGAACGTCAAAATTACAAAAGACAGTCCCCCAAAAACGCCCGCCCTTCACCACTTCCTAGCATTTTCAAACCTATGGGTTTATATAATGTGTCGTATTTCAAGGCTGCATTCGTTATTTGACGAAAAAATCGCAATTGAAAGTAGCCAAGTGTTGACATATTGGTGCTCGTGACTGTACGTGTGGAAGCTGTCAGACTTTCCTCATTCTTTGTAAAAACTGTATTCTGTACGGTCGTGTGTGAACTGTCGTATTACACCCTGTCCATGTAAACCGTTTTTTGATTTGTTGGAACTAGTGATTGCAGATTTGCAGATACAATACATCGATTGATACACGTACGGTATTACAATGTCTGTAAGAAGCCAATAATAAGATAATTCAATAAGATATGGCAGTTTATATATTAATTTTATTACGCATTTTAAAGTTAACTTTTACGTAATCTGTAATATGTTCTGGCTACATTATAAGACAGCTGTCAAAAAACGGTTAACCTAATGGTAAATGGTAATGAACAGGGTATAACTGTAGTATTCTATCTACAGCAACCGCTAACCGGGATGGGAGCCTAAACATTTAAAATGAGCCTAACAGAAGAGGCATATTATACTTAAGAAGAAAAAAAAAAACAGTTTTCTTTAAGATCGGTAAAAATATAATCACTCACCTGCCAGCCAATTCCTGCTGATCAGTGTCCAGGTCGCAGGGGACCGTGGTGATGTTCTTGCCCTTCAGCGGCAACTGGAACCAACGAGACTGTGTGATAATATTGTGATTTCTCGCCTTTCTGTCCGCTTTTGAGAGTGGACGTTAAAACTAAAAAGAAGGCAGGAAGATGGGCCTATTCGACGATGACGTTAAAAAGTTAGGCCTAAATGATAAATGATTTATTTTCTGTAAGTAGGTTTGTAAATACAAACACTTTTACACGTCAATCATATTTTAAAAACTAGATGAATTCGGCGTTTCCTATCTGACTAAGCTCTGAAAAGAAATGCCGAAACAAACTCAGACGTCACCGTCTCTTTTAAAGTCCAGACATAATCTTGGCCAGATCATGTGAAGACCGTGTAGATTGGTGTCTGAAATAGTCTTTTGAGGAAAGAACCACAGATTAAGTGGACCTGCAGTGCGATTCTGTAACCATTTCACCGTGAAAACTTAGGTGAAGTGAGCGTGGAGTGAGCTGTCATTCCAACGAATGCTAAGGGATTGCCACTATTGACAGCTCACTCACTTCAACTAACTTTTCACGGTGAGATTTTTCAGAATCGATCGGCTGTCCAGTCAGTGCACGCATTTGTCAAAAATCGTGCAGCTCAACTCAGAACTTGAGGAGCTCAACGATTCGACGAACACGAACCAAAGAAAAGAACGTCTTCAATTTAATCTCTTCTTTAACTACTGGGGCAGGGCAGTATTATTGGCCAAATATCTCTATGGCAGTAAGTATTATGAATGATCGTCCACGGTTTCGCATTGCGCTTTCGTTTTTTTTTGTGAATGGCATCTCGCAGTTCAACAAGAGGTTGACGTCTGCTTGACGGGCTTGTCTGTGGATGCCTCAATAAATTAAGGCCTCGAGACAGGGCTTAAAAAAAACTTAAAACTAAGCTACTACACGCTAAGGGCACCTCCTGTGGGTAACAGATTTAGCGTCGCACAGGGAGGGCAGCAAGGGACAGGCTGGATTAGCGGGGTGATTGCGGTAACACAGTAAGATTCTGTAGTAATGGGTTTAATTTTGACAGTTCAGCAACATTCATTGCGTTATTTACGTTGTTGAGCAGACAAATTTTTCGAACATATGAAGCAATGGATTAGCAATATCCTTCAAAATGATTCAGATTGTGATTGGTAGTGTGTTACGCAATTAGGGTGCAGATTCTATAACTCCGGATAATTTTCAGATAGTTTATGACAGATAATGTTATTAAAAAAAGATAAAAAGAGCAGTTGTGGCCCAGTGGTAACAGCCGCGACAAGTTACGAGTTGTAGGTCGTGGATTCGTACCCAGACAGACGCTTTACTTTGTGTAAATTATTTCATCACCACTATTCTCAAAACGGTGAAGGAAAACATCGTGAGGAAACCGGCATGTCCTAGAACCAAAAATTCGACGACATGTGACATCTAACAACCCGCACTGGGCCCGCGTGGTGGATTACAGCCCACTCCCTCTCACAGAGAGGAGGCCTGTGTCCCAGCAGTGGGAACATTAAAGGCTGATTATGTATGATAATGTAATTCTAACTCGGCTCTAATTCAAAAACTTAAAAACTAAGCGACTACACGCTAAAGGCACCCCCTGTGGGGTACGGACCTCGGCTTAGGGCGTCACTGGGAGAGGGCAGGCAGGAACAGGCTGGAACGGATTATAAACGCTTTCTAGGGGCTCACTACCAGCTCTTATAACAGTTGAACTGCACTACTTTGTAGTACAAGTGATCATCATCTGCCTAGCCTTTTCCCAACTATGTCGGGGTCGGCTTCCAGTCTAACCGGATGCAGCTGAATACCAGTATTTTACATGAAGCGACTGCCTATCTGACCTCCACAACCCCGTTACTGGGTAATACGATACCCGTTACGGCTTAACGTGCTTTCCGAGACACGGAGGGGTCTTGGTATGTGAAAATGGTCACCCATCCACGGACCAACCGCGGCAAGCGTAGCTTAACCTGATCGATGGACCCGTGCGGCTGTTATTACTTAACCACAAGCCCCTCCTCCTCTTTTTGTACTAAGTCATAGAATTAAAAAAAACAGTGCAGTTCAACTTACAGTTTTATAAGAAAACACACGTGCAATTAAAAACCCTTGCTGCACACAACAGCTACGGTTGATTGAATTTAGCACCGAGTGTACATAAACAATTACTCAAGTTGTTTAAATTCCTAACGCGAACATATTTATGGATATTTGACGGCTTGACGCACTCGGTACTCAGTTCCCCGTTTATAATTTCAGTTCCACTAACTGCGAAGAGAAAACAATTTTCGAAGTTATATTTAGAATTTGAGTAAATATCTTTGTATTATGTTGTGTAAAATATCCAACTGTATGTTGTGTGATTGGTGTATGCTGTGCCAGTTCGTGTGTAAATACAATAAATAAACAAATAAATGATGCCTATCAGCCGTTAAGTGTTAGGTACAGACGCCAGCACATCAAGCTACTACAATCTGTCAAATTTCTTTAATAGATTTTTAACTTTATCACTAGCTCATTAAGGTTCACGGTTGATTGTGAAAATTTGACAGTTTCGGGTAGCTTGACCTGCTGGCGTCTGTACAGCACAGTAATTGCGTAACAATATCAAAATCACAATTTGAAAATTTGCGAAAACATGTTTTTAATGTTATAACAACAATTTTAGATACCCCCACGACCCATGTACCGTTGCATGCACCCATAAGCACAATGTTTTGCGTGTGTTACCACAGAGTTACGTTGCGCACTAAAGCAAACAGTTTGTATTTATATGCTAATTGCGCGGTAAACTCTGCTTGCGAGAGGCAGGATTTGCGTGACGTCAGTATGACGCGTTGTTCGCATGTGGCGTTGTAGATACCGCTACATACAGATAACGTAAGTGCCCGCTCAGGGTGGTGCGGTTGGGAAAGTCAGACTCTGACTGATTAAAACCCACCCGTGTTCCTTCCTTGGCCCTTTCTGTTCCAGGGCAGCGGTAACCCTTTCGGACGATCCCGCTACCCGGCAAGAGTGGCTTACCCATTAATCCGACGAGACAGTCGAATAAATGGGTTATGTATGTCTAACGTATATTTTATTAGTTCAACATACTAACGGCGATGTTTATGATTTTATTCTGGGCTCGTTTTGACCTACTACTTATTTATTTATAAGGTCGAGACTGTGTGGTAGCTAGCTAATAAACAACATCAGAAGGGGATTTTAAATGTGTGGCATTGGCCTGGATTTAATAACATATGACATAGTCTCTTTTTACTTTTTAAATTTCATAATAGGGTGAACTCATCTAATTCTGTGACTCGCCTAATTCGGTGATATTTGGGTTGTATTTCAAACCATTGATTTCACTCGTATAGCCCTATGATAGCGCTCAAACCAAATATCACCGAATTAGGCGAGTCACAGAATTAGATGAGTTTACTATATTCTTTCCAACTTGTCTAGAGAGACTGTGCTGAACTGCTGCATAAGTATAAAGCATAATCGGCCTATAACGTTCCCACTGCTGGGACACAGGCCTCCTCTCTGTGAGAGGGAGTGGGTGGTAGATGTCAAATGTCTTCAAATTTTTGGTTCTAGGACATTCCGGTTTCCTCACGGTGTTTTGAGCTGCTGACTGACGGTGAACTAACAAGTCGTTAGGAAACGAATGACCTGCCGACCTATTCCGTAAATATTTCACCGTGAACACTTAGGTGAAGTGATCTTAAAGTGAGCTGTCAATAGTGTCAATCCCGAGTGAATGACAGCTCACGCCACGTAAGTTTTCATGGTGAGATTTTTATAGAATAGACCACTGACCTATATTATACAAGTATGCTGGACTTCATACTATCGATGACAAAACGAAGACATTTGATTTTCGCCATTTTGGCGGTGATAGCAACGTGAGCGTCTGTTGAACTAAAATGTTTGATAGCGAGTTCTCAAATTGCGCATACTCTCATGATAAAAATGTACTAAATATCTCGTAGTAAACACAAAATACACAAAAAAGTCTTATTCCACGATTTAGACCTAAATCGTCAGAGACGTACCGAAACAACACGACGCCCATTTGCAACAATGTGTAAATTTTAGTTCCTGAGACGCTCGAGCGGGGCGCTTTGAATCGGCACAAAAAACAACTGTAATTTCGTATAGTATATTTAGTCCAGGCTCCAGCGTACTTGTATATTAAAGGTCAGTGTAATAGACCGACTGAAATCATTAACCTCTGAGGTTAATAATAATAATATTATATTCTTTATTTAGGACTACATATACAAGTACACACGGCTACACATCAAGCTATACTTTTCCAGTTTTAGCTGACCTCTCATTGTATAGGTTTTTCGTACAATCAGAAGTCAGCCAGCGCCAGACGTAAATTGACGTATTTTTAGTAGCCATGTTTTTAATCACGTCTAAACTTGTCTATGGAGTATCTTAATTTGACAGGACTAAACTAATATTTATCTTCTGTTCTTTTCATAATAATCATAATGAAATAGAAAGAAAAAGATGCACTGAACTTAAATTTAGTTTAGTCTGTGAACAAGGGATTCGGCGCCATTAACATTTACGACGACTAGACATAATCAAACCCTCAATCTATTACCAATTTTCTTCCCTCATCAAAGACTGACATGAAATGGCACCTTTATTTACAAACAAAACTTACCTTAAAGCTCTGCGGGCAAATCCCGAACAGATATCTGTCAAGCGTTTGTTTGAGTTCATCTGCGAAGACGAGAGCCGCTCCCTCGTTGAGCTGTGGATAAACAAGCAATGATTAGTGTGTGTTTACGTCATCTGGGAGATTTATTGTAGAGTGGAATCGCGTTTGAATTCACTATCGATCTGTGACTGTGAGTTATATGGTCGCATAATCAGGCTATAAAGTTCCCACAGCTGGGACACAGGCCTCCTCTCTGTGAGAGGGAGTGGGGTGTAATCTACCACGCCGGCCCAGTGCGGGTTGGTAGATGTCACATGTCTTCGAATTTTTGGTTCTAGGACATGGCGGTTTCCTCACGAAGTTTTCCTTCATCGTTTTTGAGAGCAGTGCTGATGAAATAAATTACACAAAGTAAAGCGCCTGGTTCGAACCGACGCGACGTACAAATTCTAAGTCCAAGCCGTTACCACTGGGTCACTGGTCTCTCTCTGCTCAGCTGCTCGTTATAAGGTCGAATCCATCGTAATTCAATTTTGGGCTTATGGAGAGCAGAGGTGACCCGACCAGAGGTAACGTAGGTCGTGGGTTCGAACTCGGATTCAAGCTGACGCTTTACTTTGTGTAAATAATTTCATCACCACTGCTCTCAAAACGGCGAAGGAAAACATCGTGAGGAAACCGGCATGTCTTAGAACCAAAAATTCGAAGACATGTGACATCTACCAACCCGCACTGGGCCCGCGTGGTGGATTACAGGGCTCTGGAAGAGAGAAGGTCTGTGTCCCAGCAGTGGGAACATTATAGGCTGATTATGCATGGAGTCTTTGTTACTTCATGGTGTATTGAAGTGACAGAGAAACCCTCTTAAAGTTTATTACCGTTTGAGAATTTTTGGGCTAACGGCCCAATTTTCAACCAGCGAGGTAATTGCATAACACACTATCAACACCAATGGATTTTATTTTGACAGGTTAACAACATTCATTGCGTTATTTACGCTGCCGAGTGGACGAATTTTTCGAGCATAATTATGAAGCAATGGATTAGATTATCCTTCAAAATTATTCAGATTGAGATCGATAGTGTGTTACGTTTGTTTGGTTTGACCTGGCAAATGTCGATCAAAGCTTGTAGAGACGCCAGCACAACAAGCTACTACAATCAGTCAAATTTCTTTAATATATTTTCAACTTTATCGCCAAAGCATTAAGGTTCAAGGTTAATTGGGAAAATTTGGTAGTTTCGCTTTCGGGTAGCTTGACCTGCTGGCGTCGGTACCTTCTCTGTTAAAGAAATTTTACGTATCGCCAGTTTTATGGTCCAAACCAATGGAGGATTTGGTCACAGGTGCATGGCAAACAACTATTACTTACGATACGATCGAAGTTTATCGATCGTTGTAACAACTTTACAGCCTCTACGGAGTTTATTGATTGCTCACCCATAACCTTTATGATTTACGTGTTTTAGCACTAATTGCTATGGTACTTAATTCGACGGGAATATTGCTAAAGTTGTCAAAAAATAAAAGGCCCGTTTTGACATTTAAGAATGCATTCTTGACACCTGTCAGTTTAATACCTACTTAAACGAATACGTGTTTTGCGAATTTGATCTTTATTAACTACTAGAACTGTCAATGTCAAAACGGGCCTTTTATTTTTTGACAACTTTAGGATATGTACCTTCTTACAGTACTTACGTACATTTTTCTTCATCTGTCTAGCCTTTCCCACCTATGTTGGGATCAGTTTCCAGTCTTACCAGATAACTGAAGGACAATTCCCGTAATTAAAAATGTTCAAAATCGTGATCTCATCTCAGCGAAAATGTCAAAAAACTTGTCAAAAATGTAAGGCATATAAAGGTATTTGACAGATTGAGACTGAGATCAGACTGTGAACGTTCTTAAAATTACGAGAATTAACCCTCTGATTACCAGTATTTTACAAGGAGCGACTGTACTATATCAACGTACAGACGCCTGCACATCAAGCTACTACAATCTGTCAAATTTATTTAATAGATTTTCAACCTTATCTCTAAAGCATTAAGATTCAAAGTTGATTGGGAAAATTTGACAGTTTCGGATAGCTTGACCTGCTGGCGTCTGTACATTAAATATTCTCAATTTTGACCCTAGAAATGGGAAGAGATCTTCGAGTCTCGAGGGAATAGGTTTAGGCAAGGGCTCTATCCTCGACCGCCTCATTGCTTACCATCAGGTGAGAATATGAGTTCCGCGATGGTCATAAGTTTAAAATGTATGTATAGGTATTGAGTTTTAACTCAAAACTTTTTGAAGTGAAAACTTTTTTGGCGCACTGCTCTTTTTCTGAACAGTGAACAACACTGAACCGTCACGCTCGGACGCTGGATCGGGTATACTCGGCGCTAAATCGTGTATATTCGGCTCCAGTTGTAAGTTTTCGCTTCCATCGTGTGCTCATAAGCTCACACCTACTTTTTGTTATCTGAAACCATATCTACCACTAAGGTATTCTAGGCCTAATGATTATGTGACTGCAAAAACCTCTCATTACCACGCTAATAAGGATGTTGTTATGCATAAATGTCATTCATCTGCGCAAAACCAAACATACTCTAAATATATCCCTTTGAATTGTAAAGGTAAACAGCTCTGTAAAATGTAAATTGTAAACGACGTTATTACCAACGTACAGATGAAAGAGTAACGATTACTTCAAGTGTTAAAATAGTGTGAAAATGTGTGGATTCTTTTGTTTTTTGAATCAAACAAACATGGTTACTATTTTTTTTGTGTGTTATTGTTTATTTTTAGCGCACTTTGCGTTGGTCTTTCTCTATGGTCGGTGTTTAGAGTTTAGCATGATTCACGTTTGTGTTTAAAATTTTGAGTAAGTAGGTAGGTAGATATCTAATTTTAAATTTTGCGCTTTGTTTCGTGGTATGGTGTTTGAAACATTAATATTTACATTGTAAGTACATGATGGAGATCCGCTTCTGGTTCGCGCGGTTTTTATGACTTGTCAAAACAAGGAGATTTCTTTATTATAATGTCAGTTTATTTAAGTAAATCGAATGTGTCGACAACGGCGATGTTCAATTCACATTAAAATTATTAAAATTAAATATTAAAAAAGAAAACAAATATTTCTGGAAGAATGCAACATTAGTAGAAAATTATTACTAACAGGTGGCAATACAAATTCGATTTTTTATAACGAGCTCGAGTTGAGCCAAAGCAATCATACATACGTACATACAAGCCATAGACAATATTTTTAAAAATAGGTTTTATTTGTTATACTTATGACTATTTCTTCTGCTTTCTAGATTTTAACGTTTTTAAGTGTATCAGAGTCGTTGCATAATTTTTCAACAGCATGTTCGCTATTAATCATTGTCTTCAAAGAGTAAATTGAGGAAGTAGTATTTTCAAAGTAAGCGTTAGTATTTTTAAATAAATGCTGTGTAGGTAGTCAGCGCCGTCTATCATCTTTTCTAGTACTTCTCAGTTCTCGGCTCATTGCCATGATGCGCTTGGTTGAATGGTGGTGAAGGCGTGATCATTAGCGACTTTCTATTCATCAAATATAAGGTTAACAAGCAAAGATTTGTTTACGGTTATATTAATCAAAACTAAGGAGCTTTTCGTCCGTTAGGAAGGAGTCGGCTTCTAGTCTAACCGGATGCAGCTGAATTCCAGTAATGTACTTGGAACGACTGCCCATCTGACCTCCATAACCTAGTCACTAGAAAACCCGATATCCTTTTTCGTTAGCCTACATTGTGTCCCATATGGGCAATAGGCCTCCCCTTTTTCCTTCCAAACCTCTCTCTCTTGTGCGATCTCTGGCCATGTGGGCCCTGCGAACGTTACCAGATCGTCACACGACCGTCGCCGTGGTCTACCTCGACGACGATGTCCTCACACATCCGCTACTTGAGTTATGGAGCGCAGCGTGGTATATCTAATACATAAAATTCTCGTGTCACAGTTTTCGTTGCCATACTCCTCCGAAATGGCTTGACCGATTTTGATGAAATTTTTTATGCATATTCTGTAAGTCTGAGAATCTGCTACTATCTATTTTTTTTTTTTCAAACCCTTAAGTGATAAGGGATGTCCACCCTAGAATAGGAGTAGTGTAGGAGTAGTGTAGGAGTAGTGTAGGAGTAGGGTAGGAGTAGGGTAGGAGTAGTGTAGGAGTAGGGTAGGAGTAGGGTAGGAGTAGTGTAGGAGTAGGGTAGGAGTAGGGTAGGGTAGGACACCACGCGAACGAAGTAGCGCCGGGCAGCTAGAAATAATTTCTACATATATGGCAAAACAACGTTTGCCGGGTCAGCTAGTTAGTAATATATTAAATAAATTTGACAGATTGTAGTAGCTTGATGTGCTGGCGTCTGTACATTTAGGTATTTCAACTCGTTTGGTCTTACTTTTACTCCAAGTTGTTGACATAGCTCACAGAATAAACAAGCTGAACTGGCAATGGGCCGGCCTTATTAGTCGTCTGTCGTAGAACCGACCGACGACCGTTGGGGTAGACGTGTTCTTGAGTGGCGACTGCGAATCGGTAAATGTAAGGTAGGACGCCCTCAGGCTAGGTGGAGCGACGATCTTCGCAGGGTGACTGGCAACAGCTGGATGAGAGTTACCGAGAATTGAGCTAAGCGGCGTGCGATTGGGCAGCCTATGTTCAGCAGTGGACTGTTGTAGACTCATGATGATGACTCCAAGACTGATCAGACTATCTGTAGCGTAGATAAAGTCATGACCTACTCAACAGGGACAATGGACGCTGAAATGAGACTTTAAAATACGCCAGTGAACCCATAATTCTCATGACAAAATCACCATTCAACTTTCGCTCATCATAATAAATAATCATTAAATACTACCAGCGTCGTCAGTTGTTTTGGCTCCCTAGATATTTACGACTGCATAGTGTAAGTGCATTGTATGTAGTGAACTTTTTGATCTTGATATAAATGAGTGCATTACTCTATTACTTTCGGTTTTTGGCACTGACAAAAGCGAATCGGACGTAGTAACTTTGTCTTTGGTCATCACCCTTCCTGTTGTTATGCGAGATACACACGCACTATGGAGCGGGATATGCTCGGATGTTATTTACATAGAGGATAAAATTAGAAAGAAATTATCCGGAAAAGAACCGGAGTTACCGACATAGTTAACAGAGTAAGCAAGCTCAAGTGGGCTGGCCATGTTTGTCGAAAGAGAGATGGCCGGTGAGGCAGACGAGTCCTAGACCGCGGATCGGCAAGCGTAGTGTGGGACGCCCCCCAGCTAGATGTGGGAAAAGGTGGCTGGGGTAGACTGGATGCGGAAGGCGGAGGACAGGGTGTTGTGGCGCAGCCTGGGAGAGGCCTATGTCCAGCAGTGGACTGCGATAGGCTGAGTTTATTGATTGACACACCCAGCGTTTTAAGTCTCTTGGGTATTTAATCGAACGTCAAATAATTCCAATTTTGGTATCCTAAAAATATGATTGAACACTATTGAATGGGCCTCTTTTTGTGAACCTCTAAGAATTTCTATTTTGGTGTCCTATAAGTTTGTATGCTATTTTGTTAACACTTATTCTGGTATTTACTTAAAAAAAAATACATATTGTTTGTTTGCAGTGTTTATTACGATTAAATATTTTTATTTAAGTTTAAACGTTAAAAACAATTATAAATATCAACAATCTAGTGTTTGACTGTAAAAAAATAGTAGGTACCTACTTTGGTTTAAATTTAATAAAATAATCACAAAAAACCACTAGAAATGTGGCGTTGCCCGCCCGCGTGGTATGAAGTATGAACGCTCTTAATAGCCTTAAGTAACTGCAACCAACTTGGATGAAGTTTGGTTGCATTTACTTGGCTATGGCACAGTTCGAACATAACCTAACCCGAATGGTCAGTGTGCCCTAGCTTAGTTACTTCGACCAATTCTGAGTAAAAACCTGAAACGAGGCCCACTTATTATAAAAATGTTCGTCAAAACCAAAAGGTTTTAGAGATTCATTCATTTAAAACTTAATTTAAAAGAGTAACAGTGGAGTTTTTCAGTCATTCTTCTTCATAGGAAACAATTATATCTAGGTATCTATTCTATTTAATACTAGCTTCTGCCCGCGGCTTCGCCCGCGTTGATGTCGGAACTTATCCCACGGGAACGTGCTACCAGGATAAAAAGTATACGTGCTTCCCCAGGATGCCATCTATCTCTTTGCCAAATCAGAAGTTCAGTGGTTTAGGCGTGAAAATGTAACATACAGTTTCAAGTTCAAATCCTCCCCTAAAAACCGAATTACCCCTTTTTGTCCCGTCAGGGATCAATTTTCGACAACTTTACATAGGTACTTATTATTAATTATTTTCTGTCGAAAGTATCAATGCGAGTTTCGTGTGAGTTTCGAGTTAATCGGACCGCGCATTCAATTTCTTCCACACAAACTTCAACACCCCTATATCCCCCTTTGAGGGGTAGTTTGAAAAACTTATAATGATAAACTTTATTACTTACTTAGGCAAGTATTGTTGCCAAGTTTTAAGTTTATTAACTAAATTAATAAGATTTTTCGTATAACTGTACCCCGCTTTTCATCCCCACAGGGGTGGAATTTTAAAATATTCATGAAAATTCATAACTTGACTCAAAGATTATTTATACCAATTTTATAATTAATCAAGCCACTTATTATGAACTAAAATATAGCGTCGAAAAATTCATCCGCATCGCTGTCGACTGGTAATGTACCCAAGACACTGGCGGCATTACCACGTTATATGGCAATGCTTAGCCTCTGGCCAAGGTAAAAGCCAGCCCTTGGGTCATGGGAAGTGTCAACCAGTCTTTTCGAAATTTCCTTAAAAAGACCATGCGCACTCGGACCCCACGGCCCGAGGGTTTCAACCCCAAACGGCTCTGGAGACTTCACGTGGTGCCATAAGCTCTAACTTAGAAGTAGCTCAGGAATTTGTAAATTTCTTTACAAATATACCATGTAAAACGACGGAAGCTTTAAATTCCTCACCTGTTGTCTCAATTGATCTATTAAGAGCTAACGTTCCAGGATGCTCGATTGAATTTCAATTTAAACACATAAACCCTATGACAGTTATAAAAGCTTTTCGGCAAATCAAAATCAAATTGACCGAAGATTTATGGGGAATGTCTATCAAAGTTTGTACATCCATAATCGAGACTATAGCACCATACTTAGCTTTGATATTTAATTTGTGTGTAGATCAGGGAGTCTTCCCGGATTTAATGAAATACAGTAAGGTTATACCGCTTTTTAAATCTGGGGACAGCAAAGACACCAACAATTATAGACCCGTATCCGTGTTGCCCGTATTCAGCAAGGTGTACGAAAAGGTAATGCTCAATCAAATGCTTAATCATTTTAACACCAACAAAATCTTACATGATCAGCAATATGGTTTCACCAAAGGACGTTGTACGACTGACGCCGGTGTCACCTTATTAAAGCACATATTTGCAGCGTGGGAGGAGGCCCAAGATGCCATAGGAATCTTTTGTGACCTCTCCAAGGCATTTGACTGCGTCAATCACGAAACCTTACTTTTTAAACTGGAGCACTACGGACTAGGTCAACTTGCGCTCAGTTTAGTCAAATCTTATTTAAATGATAGACAGCAAAACGTTCAAATAAATGGTGTCAATTCTCTTGCTTTAAAAGTAGAAATGGGTGTTCCTCAAGGCTCGATTTTAGGTCCTTTCCTCTTTTTAGTATATATTAATGATCTACCCCATTTAATAAAGAACCAACCACAAATGGTGTTATTTGCTGACGATACTTCCTTAATTTTTAAGATAAATAGACGTGCACCAAATATTGACGACGTAAATAACGCCCTACAGCAGGTACTAAATTGGTTCACTGCTAATAATTTGGTATTAAATGGGAAAAAAACTAAATGCATAAGATTTGCTTTACCAAATGTTAAGAGTAGTGATTGTGACATAGTATTGAACAAAGAGAAACTAGAATTCGTCGATAAAACTGTTTTCCTGGGGATCACGCTCGACTCAAGGCTGCAATGGGGTCCTCATTTAACATCTCTTGCAGGAAGGCTAAGTTCAGCAGCTTACGCTGTAAGAAAAATCCGTCAAGTTACTGATGTAGATACCGCGAGGCTAGTCTATTTTAGTTACTTTCATAGTATCATGTCTTACGGTATTTTACTATGGGGACGGGCTGCAGATATCGAGTCCATTTTTATTCTGCAGAAAAGAGCCATCAGAGCAATATATGGCCTCCGCAGGCGCGATTCTTTAAGGGAACTGTTTAAAGATATTAACATCATGACGGTACCTTGTCAATACATCTATGAAAACATCATGTACGTAAGAAAAAATTTAAATCTGTTCCACAAAAGAGGTGAAAAACACAACTATAGGACTAGAAATAGGGACCAATTAGTGCAAACAGGTTTCAGACTGGCTAAAGTAGACTCAACCTTCATGGGGTACTGTTTAAAATGTTACAATAAAATTCCTCCCCACATACTCCAACTGAATGAAACGAAATTTAAATCTTGTATTAAACGCACACTATGTAGCCAAGCATATTATAAGTTAGGGGATTACATCGCTGACAAAAATGCTTGGCTCAATGCTGGTCCAGCTCCACAGGGGCGCTTAAACTAATTAGCATTCGAAACATTGCTGGAGCTGCGGAACATTGGAAGAAAACTATATTTGCATTGTATAAACTCAATTGTTTAGTATTGTATAATTGCATAGCACACGTGTGAGCACTATGTACTTTCTATAAAGCTACCATTTACTGGGTACGTCTTTCATTGACTTAAATGTGCCCTGGCGGCTGAGAGTATGTCATGTTCACTCTAATGTCTCGCTGGTGGTGGCGTGTGTGTTGGATCATTAAGTTCCTTTCAAAATGGTTGAGCTGAATGGTGCTGATCCATACGTCATGTTCGTGAACGGGCGCCGTCAGTAGGGACTGGTCATCTCTTAGCTGCCACGGCTTATTGTAATTTTTAATTTCTGAATTGTTTTTATGTTTTCTATAACGGACGCTTTTAACGTGCACGTCTTTTCTACATCGTTCTCACATGGTTAATTTCAACACGAATGATGTAATCAAATATTTTGTAAGAAATTTATGATTTAAAAGAGTGTCCATGGAGTTTCTTGCCCGTTCTTCTCCATAGGTACCTACGCTTTGGAATGGGCAACTAGCTTCATCTTTCTGACTGACCGACCCTTTGACAATTCAAAAGTGCCTGTAATTGGTTTAGTTGAATTAAATGATTTGAGTTTGAGTTTGCTCGAAAATATAATTATTAATTAGGTTATTATATTTACGCCGCTTGAGGTTTTCCGCAGCCGCAGCAGCAGCACCAGCACAGCACGCTGACCCTGGAAGATGGGATGGCGCAAGAGTATCGACACAAGTTGCATCCCACACTAAAGGCCTACCCACCTTCCATGGAAATAAAGACATGCCGTCCGGTCTCTTGCCATCGTCGCGTGCCAAACCATTGGGTTCTAATACAGCTGGAACGCCGACGGTGACAAGAGCTCGTCGAATGATGTCGTTAATATTTGCGTGCCGCGCTAAGCGACCCGCACTTCGGCTGCAAGACAGGCCGTGGTGTCCGAGGCTGTTGACAACTTCGCCACAGTGACAGCGATGGGGAGAACAACACGGTGCTCCTAGTCGTAAGGAAGCAGCGAGGCGGAAAGTATTGTCGTCGAACAAAGTGCCTATGTTCGACGACGGTAGTGCATGAAGCCACAGACCCGACTCCCATTTACCCACAGCCAGCAGGCGCGCACGCTCCGCAGTAGTAACAGACGTGTTAAGTAAATTATCCTGAACTACTCTGCAGAGCGGCTCATCCCACCGTCTCTGGGAAAATGGTTTATCGGGTAGATTTGAGCTCGGGCAAGCTAGTCTCCAGGCATCCATAGCCTCGGTGAAGCAGGGCACATCAAAATTAATCAGTGTGGAGGCTAGGATTTTCCTGATTAATTTCTCAGTGCCGTGGACCGAGGATATGAAAGCCGGTAAACTAATACTAGAAATTTTGCGGACGCCGAGGCCTCCCATACGAATGGGAAGAGTGGCTTGTGCCCAAGCTCGGTCGTCCAAGGCCACATTTAAAATCGAAGTTAATGTTTGCCTGATAATTTGGTCCATTTTGTCTAAAAGGTGAATATGATTCCATAAATGAGAAGCGCGAAGAAAATAAGTTAATTTAGGGCCGAAACAGCAGTAACGAATTAAGGTGATGGCCGAATGCATATTAATTTGGAACAATCTTTCCGAAACGTTGTTGAAATTTTGTATTTTTTCCTCAATAAATTCGGAAAAGGAATTTTCAAAAATTGGAGACCCAAGGAGACGAAGAGAGCTTTTTCCAACAATTTTAATATTTGGAGCTATTGCGGTAAATTTGGGAAGTGTCAGTTGTCTGTCAGTACTGTCCGCTACAAATAGTTCACATTTCGAAAGGTTGAGATCAAGGCCAATGGAATGAAGTTCATTTTTTAAGAATCTTAGGTCGTTTAAAACAGTATCTACTTCGCCACCCAAGGTGCCATCGTCTAGATACCAAACATTAAATTTGGAATTTAGCTGTCGAATAATTGGGTGAATGGCTAAACTAAAAATCACAGGCCCGAGGGGGTCACCTTGTTGACAGCCAACAGCAGAAGCCAGAAGGTTGTCCCGATACAGTAATTTAGATGGGTGTCTGTAACATTGCCAAAGGAAACTATAAATTTGAGGTATTTCTTTTTTAGTTTCTGCCAGCAAGGTGTCCCTATTAACGGAATTGAAGGCATTCTTTATGTCAACCTTCAGGATAACTTCTCCTTTCCCAGAATTTAGGTAGGTCGACAAGGCGTGTACGGCAGCCTCACAGCCCCCTTTGGAGCCGTAACCTAGCTGCGAAAATATAGCGTCGAATTTTTCGACGCTATATTTTAGTTTGTAAATAGTTTTAGTTAATTTAGGATATATTTTTGTTATTTTAGTGTTATCTTATTATAATCCTCCCATGTAAAATTAACTACCCCTTTTCACCCCGTTAGGGGTAGATTTTCGAAAAACCCTCATACGTGTTATTATTTATTTTTAGTCTTAAGGACACACTCAGAGTTTCGAGTTAATCGGACCGCGCGTTCAAATTCTTCCACACAAACTTTAACACCCCCATGCCCCTTTGAGGGGTAGTTTTGAAAAGCTAATAATGATAAACTTTATTGCTTACTTAGGCGAGTATTCATGCCAATTTTCAAGATTATTAACCTAACGAATAAGATTTTTCATATAAACTATATCCCCGCTTTTCACCACCACAGGGGTGGAATTTTGAAAAATCATTTGGGATGTGTTCATAACTTGACTTAAAGATTATTTATACCAATTTTCGAGTTAATCAAGCCACGCTGTAAAATCCTCCCCTGTAAAATTGACTACCCCTTTTCAGGCTGTCAGGGGTAGATTTTCGAAAAACCCTGATACACATTATTCTTCTCTTTCCATTTTAGGTATAAATACTGAGTTTCGATTAAATCGGACTGCGCGCTAAAATTCTTCCATACAAACTTTCAAACCCCCCAATCCTCTTTTAGGGGGTAGTTTATAAAAACAAAAAATGCCCAACTTCATAATTTACTTAGATAAGTATTCGTGCCAAGTTTCAAGTTTATTAACTCAAGGAATAAGATTTTTCATACAAACAAAATCCCCCCATTTCACCCTCTTAGGGGTGGAATTTCGAAAAACCCTTTCTTAGTGGATACCTACTCTTCACAAAGAATACACCCTCCAAATTTCATGTCTCTAGGACCAGCGGTTTAGGCTGTGCGTTGATGTCTCAGTCAGTCAGTCAGTCAGTCAGGACTTTGAATTTTATATATATATATATAAGAATAAGATGTGAAAAAATAATATATAAGTAAATAACAATTAATACCTAATTAATTAATTAAAATAACAAAATTATGTCCTAACTTAACTAAAACTATTCACAAACTAAAATATAGCGTAGAAAAATTCATCCGCATCGCTATCGACTGGCAATGTTGTTCCCAATCCCAAGGGACTGGCGGCATTATCACGTTGTATGGCCATGCTTCTATTTATTGATTTCATGATTCTAAATATATATTTTTTTTTTGTAAATTTTGACGTTCAAAAGTGCTTTTTGTGAGCCTATTAGAAACAAATTAATTGACTTTGAAGAAAACTGTACATGACATCATTGTGCACACACAGATTTTGACAGCCGATTTGTCTCTAGCGATGTCAGTGTGTGGACGTGGCATTTAGAAATCGCTAACGAGCGGTGGCGACTAAAATCCTGCATTATATTGGCACTTCCTAGCATTATATTTGCAAAGTAAACATCCAGAAATATCTTCCTATTTTTATAAGTATCCTAGTCAACGATTTGCACCGACAGTTGAATCAATTTAGGTAGGTTATTTAAATATATGAGGGGCTTGTGGCTAAGTAATAACAGTCACTCGGGTCGATCGATCAGGTTAAGCTACGCAGTTGGTCCGTGGATAGGTGACGATCTTTACATACCTTAAATTGGTCCCGGCTGTCATTCGTGGATCTATGACAGTCGTTACGGGTTGTCAGTGGCCCGGAAGTCTGACAACCAGTCTTACCAAGGGGTATCGTATTACCCAGTAACTGAGTTGTGGAAGTCAGATAGGCAGTCGCTCCATGTAAAATACTGGTATTCAGCTGCATCCGGTCAGACTGGAAGCCGACCCCAACATAGTTGGGAAAAGGTTAGGCAGATGATGAGTTTTAAAATAAGTTGTGCCGAACTGAGATGATATTTTATAATGCTAGTCAAGTATACAGTATACTCCATAACATGCAATGGCGACTGAAGCACCATGAAACATGAGGCTTTAGGGGCTAGTGCAAGTCTTGGGGATAACTTTTTTCGAGGAATAAAATTGACGTTTGACAGTTTTTGTCAAAATTATTATTCCTCGGATAAAGCTATCAGATGATTGAAAAATCAGCCCTGAGTCGGTCAAACCCCGCTGGGGTCGGTGCATTTCATTCATTCATTCATCTCGGTAGTCACTCCAATCAGATGTATGGATGCATCTCATGCATTCAACCCACAGAGTACATTTTTATATTCAACCATTCAATATTAACAACTTAGGTTATTTATAATATTTTGATAAAAAAGTGGTTGTATCTATGCCAATTTTGCTACGGAATTAGAAGTCGGAAATACTCGGAAAACTAATCGTTTTCTACGCCAACTGTCAAGTAGGTCTAGTTCACACGTGTATACGTGTATCCTACGTTCGTCGGGAATCTCAGACATGGCAGACACGTATCACAGGTGCGTCATCAATATATACAAGATTCACGAAGAAAGATCAGCTCAAAATAACAACTGATTCATTTCATAACACAAAATATAATTATTTTCCCGCCATTTTTACAAACCATAACCTTGACAGCGCTCTATATTAACTTTTATAAATATTACGCACAGGTATAATTCACACAGCCAATAAGCGATAACCTACCACTCGATAATGTTCGTATGAAAGTTTGTTTTGGCTCTCTGCCAATATGGCGCGGTAATACGTTCGCTATTAGAAAACTGTAATGGCTGTCTGTCCGTGCGTTGTTGAAATTGACGATTTCGAGGTCTCGTCGATTAATAGGCTCGATTAATGTATTTTGTAGACGAAAATCTAGAAAATACATTTTTATTGTGTCTTAAAAGTTCCGGTTTATAAAAACAAACGATTACAGCCGGTGTATTCTCTAAAAATCTTACCGTGAAACTTAGGTAATGTGAACTTGAAGTGAGCTGTCAATAGTGTCAATCCCTACTATCACTTTAGCAGCAGTGTGATTTTGTAACCATATCACCGTGAAAACTAAGGTGAAGTGAGCGTGGAGTGAGCTGTCATTCCAACTAATGCTAGGGATTGACCCTATTGGCAGCTCACTCTAAGCTCACTTCACCTAACTTTTCACGGTGAGATTTTTACAGAATCGATCGGCAGGTGTAATAACAGCTCACTTCACAGCACGGCGGGGTTTTAACGTTAAGTATATAAAACATTAAAAATTCTTATTTTTTTATTCCTAGATTTTCATGAAGAAAATGGGTGACCTTTTTATATTACTTCCATTCCTCTTCATTTGTGAATCTTTGACAGTCGTTACGGGTCGTCAGAAGCCCGAAAGTCTGACCACCAGTCTTACCAAGGGGTATCGTATTACCCAGTAACTAGGTTGTGGAGGTCAGTTAAACAGACGCTCCATGTAAAATACTGGTATGCAGCTGCATTCGATTAGACTGGATGGCCGACCCCAACATTGTTGGGAAAATGCTAGGCGGATGATGCCTTTTTTTACCGACAACCTATGCTGTCCCAAAGCTAAAAAAAGACGTGTGGCACTCGGAGACTGCCGCGGTAAAGCTATTGCATAGCATTTTTTTATCAACTTATGCAATTATAATTATTAACCGTTATTTGTTTTTGGACCGTCTTTCTTTTTGGGTGTTAGGTTTTTTTCGTTACGGAATTTCTGGTTTCGGTCCCCACGCTCAAGGCCCGCGATAGAAGCTATGCAATAGCTTAAAACTGCTGGGCAAAGGTCTCCCCCATATTTTCCCACTTTTCTTTGTGCTGTGCCTTCTCCGTCTTGATGACTTTTAGCAAAATTAAATAACTGAATGGCGTCGGGTCTAAAATCAATTATCGTCTTTCAAAAATCTTTGATACTAAAATTACTGGCTGCATATCCAGACTTTGTCTACGACCTCATTTTTTTAGACTTTTCGTCTGCGGTCATGGGTGCATGTTTTGTTTACATTTCCCAATGATTAAAAGATCTTTTGATCAATCGGGCGCTCGAACATTTCAATTTTTCTTTTGATCCATTTTGATAGAGTCAATTTTGTTGATTCATTCCTAAAGAAAATAAGTTAGAAAAAATCTCGTTTAATTTTTGGTGTTTCAACTCAGCTGGCTTTTAAGTTGTAAATCATCATCATGATCAGCCTATAATTGTTCCCACAGCTGGGACACAGGCCTCCTCTCTTCGAGGGGGAGTGGGCTATACCCAGAACCAAAAAATCGAAGACATGTGACATCTACCAACACGCACTGGGCTTGCGAAGTGTACAACGTGAGCTCGACAAATGGATGTGCGAATAACACTTGTGCGACAAAACTGTACTGCGACTCACCATAGTTCGAATGCACTACACTACTACCACGGTAACTACTAAAGATTTTTTCTGACTTAGGGCCTTTTCAAATGCCGTGCCGTGTTAGCTCTTTTACATGTACACGGTTTACGCACGGTCGCCCGGCGGGCGGCGGCGTGATGGGGTGGTCGCGGTATTATCGAGTTACTAGACTAAACCGTGACGAAACCGTGTTTATAGTGGTTAAGTACGGGTGACACACGGTCACGGCACGGTCGCGGTGCCTTGTGAAAGCTGTCTATGAAGCTCATACATTTCTACTTTGCACGGCATGGTGACCTTACCGTGACCGTATGCATGTGAAAAGGTCCCTAGGGATCGAATCCACCAGGACCCTACGATCAGCAGTGGCGCTTGCGACCAGTAGACAAGGCATACAGTGGAAAACCGGTCATCATCATCGTCCAGTCTTTTCCCAACTATGTTGGGGTCAGCTTCCAGTTTAACCAGATACAGCTGAACACCAGTATGTTGCATGAAGTGACTGCTTATCGGACCTCCACAATCCAGTTACTGGGTAACACGATACCCCTTGGTAAGACTGGTTGTCAGACTGTCGGGCTTCTGACTACCCGTAAAGATCGTGGGCAACATTTATACTGACTACTCTTAGCCTGCATCATCCCATTGTTGGCCAAAGGTGAGAGGCCTTTGGCCATGACATTCAGCTCTTTCGATCCATGGCAAAAGTGAACTGAGTGAAAGGTGGGACGAGCTGGAGAAAACAAACGACCAGTGTTATTTTCTCTAGCTCGTCCCACCATCTATGGGGTCTGCCACGACGCTTTCTAGCTGTGTCAGGGCTCCACGTGGTGGTTATTTTGACCCACAGCTCATTGTAATTTTATTAAAGTTTTCTACCTGCCTAGAAAACCGTTTTATAACTCCTATCTGTGCCAATTCTACACTGGAAACGTACCTATATAATTTTGTCACCTTCGAAAATAATCTAAAATAGTTGCTATAATTTGCTCTAGAGCGATTGCGTGTATCGTTGAAGCTGAAATATACGGGCACGTGGGCTGTGATGCATGTGGTACTAGTCTTTGATGTTGATTTTTGTGGTATTAGGCATGTAAAGTTGGGGGAGTGGGGTATGTTATGGGAAGGTGACTTTTTGATATCGATAGATTGATATAATGTGTAGGTATATTTATTTATTCATCCATTTATTAGGAATATATTATATATTATTTATTAGGGATATAGGAATCATCATCTGCCTAGCCTTTTCCCAACTATGTTGGGGTCGGCTTCCAGTCTAACCGGATGCAGCTGAATACCAGTATTTTACATGGAGCGACTGCCTATCTGACCTCCACAAGCCAGTTACTGGGTAATACGATACCCCTTGGCAAGATTGGTATATAGGATTATACTAATCATAATTAAAAAAAAAAAAAAGATAATTTATGTATAACTGAAAAGTTTGCTCGTTTGTTTGAATGCGCTAATCTCTGGAACTACCGGTCGGATTTGAATAATTCTTTTTGCATTTGATAGCCTAATTCTTGAGAAAGGCTACCGGCTACTTACCATTACGCTAGGATCCTTAGGAGCTGAGCAAAAGCAAAAACAGTCAGAAAGAACGAGGCGAAAACGAAGTTAATAGCGCGGAGGTGATGCGATGCGAGTGTGGATCGGGGAGCAAGAAATTTCACGCGGACTATGTCGTGGGCAAATTATGTGATTTTCTATATCATTAAAATTGGAAAAGTGGATTTTCATGTCTAATTTTCCCAATATCTTAGCGAAATAACCTAAAAATATCTCATTATGAAAATATGTAATTTAATTTTCGACACGGCGCGATGGAGCCTCAAAGGGCCACTATGCAATACCTCTAAAAGCTATTTATTTCCTGAATTCCCACAATTCCTCTAATTTTCGTTAAATGGTTACACATAATAGTTTAATCACCTACAATAATTCATTTCATATTTGGTGTAAACATTGGTGGACCATTTTACGAATTTCCATACAAAACTGTCAAATAGGTAAATTGCGTGTTAGGAATTGCACACAGAAATCATATTATGAATTGTCAGTTTGTGACCATTTTACGATTTTTAATATGATTCATATTGTTATCCTAATATGATTCTGCCAAAGTGGCCTTTTTAGGCCCCCAGTATGTCGATTGGATGCGACTAAAAATGTATAAGGCTTCCAGAAGGCTATTCAAAGCGCAATTAATAATAATAATAATAATAATAATATCCCTGGACATTTCACACAGCACCATTTTTCAATTCCTGCATTAATGCCGGCGAATTCGGTCAGAGTTATCAAATCTATTTGCAAATTCACATTGCGGTTATATAACAATCATTTTACAAGATAATTTACAAAAATAATTTTCTATTCTAAAAATTTGTCACACGCATTCTTTTACATAAATATTGGCGTAAAATAGACACTAGGTTTTGTAAAAAAACACTAAGAAGTAATGTCTTCCGAGTGTTTCAGTTCGTATGTTATGAAAACATTGATTCCAATGTTTTTTTTTTATCATAGAGAACGCGTTTTTTGTGAAAATATTTATGTTTTTGGCATATCATAGTCTACAGATGCTGTTAGCTGTAACAAAATGAGAACATTCTTAGTGCCGATGTAATTGCAAACTTTTCAGACATTTCAATTTTGTCTATGGGCATGACAACGCACCTGCCATGCCTGGGACTACGTTGTACTACAAAGTACATGGGTAGTAGATATAGGTACATACCTAAAGAGTATAGATGTCAATTTCAAAGAAAAAATATTGTACTTTAATTCGTAGTTTTATCACTTCTGTCGGCAATCCCCAGCAGTGTGATTCTGTAACCATCTGACCGTGAAAACTTAGGTGAAGTGAGCGTGGAGAGAGCTGTCATTCCAACTAATGCTAGGAATTGACACTATTGACAGCTCACTTTAAGCTTACTTCACCTAACTTTTCACTGTGAGATTTTTGCAGAATCGATCGGCTGTTTTTTATTGCTAGGCAAGCCATAAAAGAAAAGGAATCATGTTCGCTCATTATTGTCACAATAAATATTATTTCCTAAGTTGAGTTAACTTGGGAGTGGGGCGGACACGTAAGGTAGATAGATAGATAAAAACGTTTATTTCGTGCAACAAAAGACACACAATACGAGTATAAAAAATAGAACAATAAAAACAAAAGTGAAACAAAAAAAAAAAACAAAGATTAAAAAAATAGATCGACCCATAGACACCTCACAAATCTACAACCACACGCCAACACCCGGCCGTCACGTCGCGCCAATGCACCCGGAGAGATGGGCAAAATCGTCGCTCACTGGACGCCTGGGGAGGACATCGCCGTCGACGTAGACCACGGTGAAGGTGGTGCGACGATCTGATATCGTTTGCAGGGCCAACGCCAGAGATCGCACAAGACAAGGAGGTTTGGAGGGAAAAAAAAAATATACGCGTCGACTTGAGAACCTCTACCGTTTTTTTTCGTCGGTTAAAAAGGACAGACGTTTGCCCAGCAGGGCCAGCAGTGGGACACAATATAGGCTTACAAAAAAAAAATTACAACAAAAGTCTCATGTTACCTAAACGTTGAGTCAAGCCTCGCTCGCGTCACTGATAAGAAATCGTTCACATTTGCTGAAACTCAAGAGTTTTGGCACCACACTGAAATGATTTCATTCAATGCTAACGAGATAAAACAGCCTTCGGCTTCGATACATTATAAGCTTTGCCAATCTATATCTATACTTTTGCATTATTTTAGCATTTTGTGCGGAGGTTGATTAGGTAGGGAACATGTCTTTCTGCCTGATCGTCCTTTGTTTTTAATAATATTATTTTTTAATTTTTAATTAAATCAATGGATTAGCAATATCCTTCAAAATGATTCAGATTGAGATTGATTGTATGTTACGCTATTAGGGTGCAGCATCAACATAAGTACAACGTGGCAATGCTGCCAGACTTCTGGGCACTTTTCCTGTTGACAGCGTTGCGGACGAATTTATCGATACCCTATGATACTTTTCCCTCCCTTGTTCATATATATGTACATATTATAATATAATTTTAAGGCGGTTGGCTTATATTTTATGTAAATACTATATTCCGTAAAAATAAAGCAAAAGGAGTACCTATGCAAGGTTCGTAGCAGGCTGCAGGTGGCGTTCCTACCCACATGGGAAGAGCGTAAGTTTATGTGTGTAAAAGGTTTTTGACTATCATTTTGGTCTAGCTAGCGCTAAGTTAGAACTAGAAGCAACAAGAATAATTTACCAAGGATTTTTTTAAAAGAGTATCCATGGAGGTTCTACCCGTTCTCCATAGAGATATTTTGGATGACGACGATCAGAGGTTTCTCCAGGTAAAATCTGAGCGTAAAGTGACTCTTCGATCCGTCAAAATCAAGTGCATTTTGCTGTGGTTATGACAGATAACAAAACTAACAGACGAAAGAGAGATTCTGTAGAGATAGGATTTGGATTTAAGCCCAGTAAGCATCTTCAAAGTACCTATGTCTAATTTAACTTGCTTTTAACAAAAATAATTTTCTAGAACATAAAAATAAAAATGGCGTCAACTTTGTGATGATTTTTATTACCTACGAAACGACGTAACACCACAGATTATTAATTCCCTCGTAAAAGTCGCGGGACTATTTTATGGAAGAATTTATTACCGAATATATAGTGGTGATTAATATTTTTTGGGAAAAGCGTCGTCATGCAATGATCCTTGCATCTAAAACTGAATTTTAAAGACACAATAATGTAGGCGAGTGCGTCAGCACAACGGAAAGCCAAAAGCTAAGAATATACTCCAATATAATATCCAAAAATAACAATCAAATTACCTACGTTTTGTCCGCAAAAACTTTCTTGTTGATTCAAAACATTTATAGTTAGCTTTCTATGTAAACGCCGAAATTTTAACTACCAAGGCTAGCTCTATTCCATCATCATTCTCCTGCCCTTAGGTATTCCAATTTTAGTAGGGGTTGGCGCAACAAATTTTCTTCTTCCATACTTCTCTATTATTCGACATCTGGGTAGTCATCCCCTTTCTAGCTATTACATGTTTCTTTAATAAAGCCATGAGATCTAATACCTACTGTCGATCGTTGTTAAAAAGATTAGTAGGCTGAACTCGATGTTACCTTAGCTTCAAATCTACTATCAAAAAACTTGCTGGCAGTATGGTTTTAAGACCTTCGTTTACCTTTATTCAAATTAAAAAGTTTAACAACAACCATAGACAAGCTGCAAAGCACGTTCCGTTTTGTTTTGGCGGCAAACTAGTTTTATGAGTAGGTACAGATATTATAAGTAAAATAAACGAGTAAATAAATGGTACCTACTAGTATTTAATGTTTATTTATTTTTTTAAATCTCCAATTAGGTACATAATATATTAATGTTATTATGTTATGTACTAATATGTTAATCTGTGTCTCACTTAATACCTACTACTTTTAACATTATGTAGCGTTAAAGAAGATGGTTTCTTTCACAAAACATTTCAAATGCTAGCTAGATATTTTTCTCTCTCAATATGCTATGGTTTATAACTATCGCGTATTGTTGTCGCAGTTTTCAGAACATTTGGTTAATTTATGAACGGAGTTTGTTTCAGTTTCTTTTTGGTAAAGAGACGATTATTTTTTTTACAAACACCTGTAAAAATTGGAATCATTGTTGCGTTGAGCCAAATGATCGCAACAAAAAACAAGGTTAGTAATAATATTTAGGTTGGTTTAACAATTTTTCTAAGGGAATTACTGTGAAAAAAAGAAAACTTCTACGGTGTACAGGATGAAATTGAATAAGTGCGCCAAAGTAATACACCTAATTCAACGTGTTATTTAGAAAATTTAGAGCATGTCATCAAGGAAAGTGTTGCACATACGTGCGCGTAGACAAGCGATTTGGCAACATAGTCGTACGCCCTTTTTTTCGTAGGAACGGTCAAAATTAGGTAAATACCGCTAGTTCAACGAGTTGCCAACTTGCTTCATGTTGTGAACTCTACGATGAACGGATTGCTTATTTATCGGGCGGCTCACTGACAGCCTCTTTGACAGTCATTGGCGCCGATTCCCTTATTCACAAACTAAACTAAATTTAAGTTCAGTGCATCCTTTTCTTTGTATTTCATTAAGAAAAGGACAGAAGATAAATATTAGTTTAGTCTTGTCAAATTTGTCAGCGCATGAGATAAATTGACGTATTTTTAGTAGCCAATTTTTTAATAACATCTAAATTGTCTATGGAGTATCTTAATTTGACAGGACTAAACTAATATTGATCTTCCGTCCTTTTCTTTATGAAATAGAAAGAAAAAGATGCTCTGAACTTAAATTTGGCTTAGTTTGTGAACAAGGTAATCGGCGCCATTGAAAGCTCACTTCATCATTACCTACCTTTATTATAATTTGAATCGGCATCTATAGCATGTGATTTCGAAACAGTGCCAATGTTCTCATAATCATATGAATGTAGTGTCAAAACGACTTAATATTTTATGTTTTAACATTATGTAACGGCTCTTTAATATTCCTGTCCCTCTTCAAAATTAGATTTTACGATCTTGTACACCGAAGTTTGGTTTAACGTTTAGTATTTCGTCTCTTGGTGTTGAGACGATGACGAAGTAGTGTTGCATCATGATCTGCCTAGCCTTTCCCTAGTCCTCCAGACCGTATGTCGGCTATGGCGGGCAATTTCATCGGAGACTAGCATTCAGCGCGGGAGATATTATAGTGCACAAGCGTGTGCGCAAACACAGGTGCACACTCTCTTCCCTCACTCTCATAGTCCATCGTCCCATCGGACGGCAATCCGACACCGGAGAGAAATAAGGCACGGGAACAACGGCTCAACGTGCTTTTCGAGGCACAGGGGTATCACACCACCAACTACCAAACTCCGGCATGTTGCTAAGAAATTCCTAATGGAACAACTCAGTATCACTATGCCCGACCTGGGAATCGAACCCAGGACCGCGCTCAGCAGTCGCGCTTGCGACCACGAGAGTTTACCCAACTACGTTGGGGTCGCGGCTTCTAGTCTAACCGGTTACACCTGTATACCGGTATTTTACATGGAGCGACTGCACTATCTGGGGGCCTAAAAAGGCCATTTTAAGCAATACCTCTAAAAGCTATTCATTTCCTGAATTCCCAGCAGATCATCAGCAATTCCTCTAATTTTCACATCTGCTTTGTTACCTACTTTTTGTTAGTATGTTAGGTATTTTTCACTGAGCTCGAGCGGAGCAGCGATAACAGCTAGTCTTTCATATAACGGTAAATACTTAGGAAAACAGCTGTAGACCGTGACAAATCCTATAAATGGCTTAAAACACAGATATAGAGTATCAAGGTGAGCACATGTTCGATGTGTCCAAATTCCTGAGCCAGTTGATAGTGACAATTCGCTCTGAATAGCGCTTCTAGAGATTTAAATGTAGACACTTTTGGGCCGGATGTTGGACCAATGTAAACAAAATTGTTTCAAACGAAAACCGCGGATATGGATGAAGGAAAGCATCGTAAGTTATAGTTCCATTTTGACAGTTCAGCAACATTCATTGCGTTATTTACGTTGTTGAGCAGACACATAACACATATTTTGAACATACGAAGCAATGGAGTAGCAATATCCTTCAAAATGATTCAGATTGAGATTGATTGTGTGTTACGCAATTAGGGTGCCGTATTGGGCCCGCGTAGCGTGTGATTTGTGGCACTGAATCGCTTTCACACAAGTGTACTGAGAAATACAAAATGTATACTAATATGACATCTACCAACCCGCACTGGGCCCGCGTGGTCAATTACGGCTCACTCCCTCTGACAGAGAGGAGGCTGAAGTCCCAGCTGTGGGAACATTATTAGGCTGATGATACTGTACTATCCTACTTCCTACTAATATTACAAACGTTAAAGTTTGTATGGATGGATGAATGGATGTTTGTTACTCTTTCACGCAAAAACTACTGCACGGATTTGGATGAAATTTGGCACACGGATGGTTTATAACCAGGATTAACATATAGGATGCTTTTTATCCCGAAATTCTCACGGAATCGAAACTTATGCGAGTGAAACCGCGGGGCGCGGCTAGTACTTACCTATTTGCGAATTACTTTGCGTTTTATTATTGTCAGTACGTGTTGATGTTTTTATTTCTTGATAGTCTGAGATTTCCGGAAATTAGCTGTTAGTTGTTATGCTATGCTATGCCAAACGACAGTCGTTAAAATCAAAATACGAAGTTGTTGAAGGAATTATTATAATATTATTTAGTAACCGTTTTATTCCTTTATTTCTGCGGGGTAATTGCGCCACACACCAACAGTATCAATGACTCTCATTTTGACAGTTCAACAACATTCATTGCGTTATTTGGGTACGATACATAAAAATGGCTATATCTCTGTAACTGGCCATAATTTTTTTTTGGGCCTTTAAATCTTTTGAAACAGCATATTACAGGCTATATTGTAGGTACACACGGCTACACATCAAGCTATGCAAAACCAGTATTGGCTGACCGTTCATTGTGAGAAAATATCATACAAAGTGAGGCCAAGACAAACTGGTTGTGTATAGCTTGACGTGTAGCCGTGTGTATACACGGCGACGCATCGAGCTATACATTTCCAGTTTTAACAGAACTCGCATTGTATCTAAGGTTTTTCGTATGTACAGAAGTCAGCTTACACTGGTTATGTATAGCTTGATGTGTAGCCGTGCGTACCAAAATTTCAGCCAAATTGACCGAACGGCTTTTTCCTATCATTTTGTGCGGGGTTCTTCGAACATAATGAAGCAATGGTTTAGCAATATCCTTCAAAATTATTCAGATTGTGATTTATAGTGTGTTTGTAGTGCTATTCTGTGAAAATCTCACCGTGAAACAAAGGTGAAGTGAGCTTAAAGTGAGCAGCCGATCGAGTCTGTAAGAATCTCACCGTGAAAAGTTAGGTGAAGTGAGCTTACAATAGTGTCAATCCCTAGCATTAGTTGGAATGACAGCTCACTTCACCTAAGTTTTCTCGGTGAAATGGTTATAGAATCACACTGCTGTCAATAGTGTCAATCCCTAGCAACAATTAGAATGACCACTCACTTCACTCCACGCTCACTTCACATAAGTTTTCACGGTGAGATGGTTATAAAATCACACTGCTGTCAATAGTGGCAATCCCTAGGAACAATTAGAATGACCACTCACTTGACCTAAGTGTTCACGGTGAGATTTTTACGGAATAGACCCGCTGGACTTATACATTGTTATTATAAGCCTGAAATCGCCAACCCATCTGGAGCAAGCGTGTCAATACTCCTGCCTTCTCTGTATGAGAAGAAGCCTTTGCCCTGCCGTGGGACAGTAACAGGCTGGTATTATAAACCTATTTATTCCTCAGTCTACCTGCCTACCTGTGCCCAGAAGGCATGTGTCCCAGGAGTGGGAACACTATAAGCTATATGTTTATACCCGCGATACCAGCAGCGCCATTCACCCCGACTCCAGTATAGAGGTATGAGGAACAGGTTGTAAAGTCCACTCATCCTCTATAGAAAAGGGAGGATCCTCCGGCCAGACGGGTGCTGTGTCTGGCGGGCAACTGCCCGACGATTGATGTTGGGAAGTTTGTAAACATGCTAATTGCGCGGTAAACTCTGCCTGCGAGATGCAGGATCTGCGCGAAGTCAGTACGACGCGCTGCTCGCATGTGGCGTTGTAGATACCGCTACACCCAGTGTTATCCCGTTTGGGTAGTGGGGGTCAGGTAGGCAGTCGGTCCATGAAAAATACTGGTATTCAACTGCATCCGTTTAGACTGGAAGCCGACCACAACATAGTTGGGAAAAGGCTAGGTGGATGATGACATTAAAAAGAAGTGCTTGCTTATAAAAATAACAAAATAAGATTTATCTAAAGCTAAACTAATATTACAAAGAGAAAAGATTTGATTTTTTGTATTTTTGTTTGTTACGCTTTCACGCTGAAACGGCTGACTCTATTTCGATGAAATTTGGCACATGGGTACATTATTTATTTATTTATTTATTTATTTATCACATGGAAAACCAACAGCTTTACATAAGTACAATAAATATACATGAATAAGAAACATGAAGCCAATTATAGGTTTTCACGGCTAGCTATACAATAATACAGTAAGAGATCTTATAAACGACAGATTGTCAAAAACATAAGCGCACCAACCATCAAATCGGTTCCGCCAAACATAAGGAATAAGTTACAATAATTATGTCATAGATTAGGACATAGGTTACTTTTTATCCCGATATTCCCCCGGGATCGAGACTTATGCGTGTAAAACTGCGGAGCGCCGCAAATTTTTTATATAAAATGTTCTCAATTTTTATTGACATTTTTTTCACCTTTTGCAACATTACAATGATTGACGTGCATGTTTTTTTGACGTAAGGTGATAAAGTAGCCATTAGTTTGATCGACGTTTAATAAACAAAGCGGATCTGAATACTGAAGTGTTTACTTTTAATATTTAAAATATTAATATTATAATAACACTAGCTGCGCCCCGCGGTTTCACCCGCGGTACCTAATTCTCGTAATTTTAAGATTATTGACAGTCTGATCTCAGTCTCAATCTGTCAAAAAATACTTATAATTTACCTACATTTTGACAAGTTTTTGAGTTTGTCGCCGAGATGAGACTGCGACTAGATTTTGAACGTTTTAAATTACGAGAATTGGCCTTCTGAACTTCATGTCCACCAGTAGCAATATTGTTATTACTAGTAATATTAAAATGTGGAAGAGAATTTTTGTTACAGCGGAGAATAATGTAAAAATATAAATGTTTTTTGTCGTGCGTTGGCGAGAGTAATCGGTCATAAATTTCGTTTTTTTTTGTCAATGATTATTATAAAAGTTTTTGTGGAATATTTTAGAGATGTGGTTTTTTTTTTATTAAATCTTACATGAAATATATTTTATCGTATACAATATTATCTGTAAGACTGTAATATTTACTTTCATGTGTTAGTTAAAATTGTTCTACACAATCGTGCCAATAATTAAAATAATATTCCGATGTTAACTGGCTACAATTTTTTCTTGAATACTTTCTTGAATACTTTTTTAAATACCATAAATATCTTTTTGATTTTTTTTTATTGTAGTACAAACATTGAAAACATAGAAAAGAAATAATAGATAATATTTATTGATAGGAGGATAACTTAAAGAAGTACATTGCTGTATTAATTATAGTAGATTTATAAAATATTAAAAAAAAAAACAGAAAAATTACCTTCTTCGGAGTTCTCACTTCGGCTGAATGATCGTTGGTTTTATTTTCATTTAATTTCGCTTTACTTTCAACACACAGACAAATTAAAAATATTATCACTGATATTCTTGCTGTTCTAAGCGACTCCATTTTTCTTATATTATTATTGTCCAAAAGTAAATAAAAAAGAATTCAACACAATTTTTATAAATCCATAGTCATTTAAATTACACTTTTTTTTCGGGCGTAAAGCCGAAATAAAAGTTTGACGTTTAAAAAGGCGGGAACCGTGAATGCCAAATGTCAAATCGGTATGGCTGACTCCAGGCGACTGGAAGCTATTACACAGACTGCAAGACGCTTCTATATATAGAGTATCGATGGGGCGTTAGACTTTGCGAATATGATTATTTTTCGCCACTTGAAATCAGTAATTCGCGCTAAGGTTTCATATTTTTGGTAGGTCCGTGTTTTTGTAATATAGGCAGAGGTATTAATGGGAAACAGCCTGATACCTTTTGTCACTACCACAGCTAAGTACCTAATAACTGTTTTTTTTTCGGAACAAAAAAATATTCTAGGCGTTGGATAATTTATTTGAATGAATTGAATTAATTACAGAAGTATTGTTTTACCACGTCAAGTGCTGTAAAAATAAAACGTGACAATAGACGATTTTCTTGCTGACTGTATGGCCAGGTCAACCGTATTACCTATATCTGAAGGCCAATTCCCGTAGTAAAAATGGTCAAAATCTAGTCGCAATCTCATCTCAGTGACAATGCTGTGAACTTATAATAAACTAGCTTTTGCCCGCGACTTCGTCCGCGTGAAGGAAATTTCCTTTTTTTTTCCGTAAGAACCTTCTACAAAGTATTAGCAAAACTTAAAAAAAAGATGGATGAAATCGGTAAAGTCGTTCTCAAGTTATGACGTGACCAAGGGAAATAGGGATTCATCATTTTATATAATTATATATACTTACAAAAAAAAAATCTTATCAATCTTGTCAAAGATGTCGCAAGTTTTTATAGATTGAGACTGAAATTGTGACAGATCAGACGGTGAACATTTGTAAAATTTCGAGAATTGCCCCTCAATAGTAAGCAAGTTTAATAAATCACATCATGACATGGCATATTGATTAAAATGGTACTCTATACCGTCGCCGCGTCGTAGGCACTCCTATCGTAACATTTTATCAATAGATTAGATGCGTTTCGATTCGTCGATAAAAAGTATCCTATGTGTTAATCCTGGTTATAAACCATCTCTGTGCCAAATTTCATGGAAATCCGTTCAGTAGTTTTTGCGTGAAAGAGTAAGAAACATCCATCCATCCATCCATACAAACTTTCACGTTTCTATTAGTACGATTATCCGTCAATAATTTTGAAGGAAATCACTTCAAAAGTTATGTAGGTAGCTAAATGTTCTCCTAAGAATGTAGCATCAATAGTTAATTGAATAAACTTCTTATACTAAATTAACTAACTATTAAAATAACCTACCCTGACTAAAATATGGCGACGAAAAATTCCTCCACATCGCTGTCGACTAGTAATGTACCCAAGAAACAGGCGGCATTACCACGTTGTATGGCAATGCTTAGCCTCTGGCCAAGGTTTAAGCCAGCCCTTGGGTCACCTTGGGAAGTATCAAACAGGCCTTTGGAGAATGTTGAACAAGCCATGAGCACCTACGACCCGAGGATTTCAACCCCAAACGGCTCAAAAAAATACAATTGCCGTAAGATACTTGTTTTTACTGCTGCTTCTCAAATTACCACTGTAGGTACCTATTATCAAAGATTTCAATATCCATCTTCAGACTAATCTGACATTGTTTTTCCCGCATCTTAAAATAAAAGGTGAAATTGACACATAACCTACCGGCGGGGTAGTTGTAGTTGCGTAACACACTACCAGCAACAAAAGAGTTATCATTTCGACAGACCAACAACATTCATTGAGTTATTTACGTTGTTGAGCAGATAAATTTTTCGAACATATTTATGAAGCAATGGATTAGTAATTTATCCTTCAAAATGATTCAGATTGAGGTTGATAGTATAGTACCTATTACGCAATTAGTGCTGGTATCCAGCCTCAGACTAATCTGACATTGTTTATCTAACCTCGTCTTAAAATAAAAGGTGAAACTGACATACAACCCAGTTGCTTTTAAAGTCTGGATCTAAATCTGAAGTTAACAAAAGTAAAACTAGTCGATGTCATGTTTATTATTGCAGCTTTGCAGCCAAGGTAAATAATATAATTTCAAAGGTTCCTTCCATCATGTGGCTTACACCTGACTAGCGTAATCATAATCAGCCAATAATGTTCACACAGTCCTCTCTGTGAGAGGGAGTGGGCCGTAATCAACCACGCGGGCCCAGTTCGGGTTGGTAGATGTCACGTCTTCGAATATTTGGTTCTAGGGCATGCCGGTTTCCTCACGATGTTTACCTTCACCGTTTTGAGAGCAGTGGTGATGAAATAATTTACACAAAGCAAAGCGCCTGTCTGGATTCGGCCGCGACATACGAGTAGTAGGTCTTAAGGACCTAAAAATCCTACAACTCTTAAGTCGCGGCCTTTATCACTGGGCCACTACCAATCGCGCCTTACATTATCTGTGAAAATTTTATTCATATTAAAGTTGATTATCGATTTTCATATTTCATGAAATTGTTATTCAATAGAATTAAATGAACTTATAGGGCTGTGTTGATGATTTTAATGATTATAATTCTTTATAGACATAAATGTGTTACGCTCGCGAATCATAATAAAATCAACATTCAACATGACACTGACCTTTATTATAGTAATCTATGGAAACGTCAGCCTTTAACTTTACAAAAACATAAGCAAAATTGATTTGAATTTTGAACTACTTAAACTATAGACTAAAATTCTTTCTTTCTTAATAAGCAAAGGTACCATTCTGCATTCATCCTAACATTGGCGCGAAATAACTCAAAAAACCACAGATAAAAACAAAATTATTTCTGTTGTGTCGATAAAACAATGGAACATGAATAAAAATCGATGTGATCACCGTTTTATTGGCTATAACGACGTTAAATATAAAACTGTTGGCAGGATACGTTGTTTAGCCGATATTTCTTTGATATTATGTAAGCTTTAGCTTATGTAGCTTTGATCTTCTTCACACAGGAAACCATGGATAAATCCTCAACTAATAATAAAATTGGCGTCGATATCTCAAATGCCTATTAATAGTTACATGTTATAAGGGGCTCATGGCTAAGTAATAACAGTCGCATGGGTCGTGCACTTGCCGAGTCATAGATGGGTGACCATCCATTATATATTGAGACTTCTCCGTGCCTTGGAAAGCACGTTAAGCCGTTGGTTCCGGCTGTCATTCGAAGATGACAACCAGTCAATGGGTACCTATCGTGTTACCCAGTAGGCAACTGGGTTGTGAAGGCCAGATAGGCAGTCACTCCATTTAAAATATTGGTTCATTTTCTTCGTGTTCCTGGCACGACTGTATTTTAGATCTTGTTGGCGCCACTTCCACGGCGTCGTGGGTGGCCGCGCACAGGTCACTCTGACTGCATGTTTTGGGACACAGAGGGCAGGATATGAGGTAGAGCATGGTTTGCGACATAGCTCCACAACCGCACCCTACTGCCGTTCCGTCGAGGTATCCCCACTTTTGGAGTTACACCTTCCTACTTGTGTCCGGAGACGGTTCAAAATACTGGTATTCCGGTTAGACTGAAAGCCGACCCCAACCTAACTATGAAAAGGCTACACATATGACATGACTTAACACCTCTGCCAACCCCTTCGGGAAAACGGGCGTGACATTATATCATTTCATTTAATACAGAAATAGGGGACCAAATTAAATTACAATTTTCTCTATTCCACGAATATTTGCCGTATTTCAGCATGTCATGTCAAGTGCATTAGCTATAAATCGTTGAGCTGGACAGTAAATATCTCCGATTGTATTTAGTTTTGTCTGCCAAATAAATAAGTTGTAGGTAAATTGCTTTTCTTGTAATCCTGCAGCAGTGATTTATAGAAATCATGAATTAATACTTCCTAAATGCTGAATTATTAGCGAACTTCTTGCAAATTCCAATTAAATAGCTCACTATCCCTGTGCGACAAACGCTCATGCGCGTTCAAATAATTTTCGTGTGGTGCTATGAACGCGCATGCGCGGTTGAAGAAAGTCTTACCCAGTGCGGCTGGCCGCATTAGTGCGTCGTTCACTACTTGTCCGAGTGCGGCACGACGCTTGTGTGAGTTTGAAAATTTTTGAGTTTTATGACAGTTTTTTTTTTACTAAATGGCATCTCGTAGTTGTCCTAGAGAGGTCGTGAGTTCGTGACTACTTAACCAGACTATCTTGTTACCGTGATCTTGTGGTTGCCTTAAGTAAACTTACAGCCTCCAGCCACGGCTTAAAAACTATTTAAAAATTAAGCAACTGCACGCTAAGGGCACCCCCTGTGGGGTACGAACCTCGGCTTAGGGCGTCGGCGTCACTGGGAGAGAGCAGCAAGATGGGACAGGCTGGATCGAATTGTTATTACTAGTGCTTTGATGAGCATGGCGTTTCCTAGGACTATCTCTGAGAAGAAAGGCCAAAACAAACTTAGAGGTCACTGTCGGGGATTTTAAAGCTACAGGCTCAGCTACGGCGCGGGCTGGCACTTCAACGAGCAAGGGTCGGGGGGAGAATTTACTTGGCGGCGTCGCGAGGGACGTCAGTGGCGAGGTCAGAATGTCGGTCTTTTGTGTTTGTGTACTATACTGGTGGCCCTATTGCTCTCTTGGAGGAGGGTTATGGGGTCATCGGGGTCAGCGAGAACGTGTCTCGGACGGCGAAGTTTACTGATTTTAGAGGGCGTGTGACTCGCGGCCGCGACAACCAGAGGGTTGCGATGTTTGGCGGCTGTGTCGAAGAAACATTGGAAAGGCGTTTCATGAACTGCTGGATAGTGGGGATTTTGAGGTCCACAGAGGATCTCATTTCTGGTCTGCATCCTATGGATATAACGGGGCGTTGCTTGTGCGAAGACTGCGCAAGCGTATGTCATTATTGGATGGATGCACGCTGTGTACAAGCGCATTTTGCACTTAAGTGACAGCTTACTGCGTGCATTGAGGACGTAGTGGAGGCAGCTGAGAGTGAAAGCGGCGCGCGAACGGACCGTCTTTATGTGCTCTGTGCTCTGTTTTGTATGATAAGTAGATATGTCTGTATAATATATATATATATATATTATTTTATGTATAAATCCTGTAATGTGTTGACTGTGCGCCAGCTTTTCATTATGCAACATGTTTTGTTTGTGCATTTTAAAACAACACACCATGCTTACCAGGTAGGTTCATATTCGGAAGGATTTTTTTTTTTTGCAGGAATGGACTTTGGCTGCACTAGCAGCACCACCCCCAGAACCACCGCCTCGCAGCAGTCGCAGCGTTTGGCTGGCCTGGCTCCAGGAGCACGCTGATTATGGGGAGCCCTGGTGATTGTTCTTGTCCAAACGACTCATCAGGGCTCCCCCAATAAACTATGAACATTTCCTCAAGTTTTTATTTTTATTTTATGATCATCACCCTTTGTATCTTATTTCCATCAAACACACAAACATGAAGTGAAGACTCAACAGGTAAGGCTGCTTAGAGGTATAACTAAATAGGGGAGTTGAGTGAGAAGTGGTTGGTGAGAGAGTGGGTTGGTGGTGTGTTCCTAGCATTTTGGACTGTTTTTTATACATTTTTGGCATGGCTAACAGAGGCCTTGTGGTATTTTTTTCGTACCTAAGCAGATTACATTCGATCCATACCACAGAATTGTTGGTTCGACGTTATCCGTCGCTATCTATTATTTTACAAAATATTAAATTATGTCTTTTACATTATACTATAGGTACTCATAGATAGGACACATTATTTTTTATTATTTATAACAATTCACGTAAAACTAGGCAGTACGGTCCCATGACTGTAGCCTGATATTGAATGGCCATAAACTAAAAAGAAAGTATGTTGTCGCTTGCAAATTAGCTGTCAGCGTTCAGCGAGAAAATAGCGCGAAAGTAGTGAAAAATGGAAGAATGTTTTCTGTAAGTATTCTTTCATAATTTGTATAAGTACAAAGATTTCGCTGTATATGTACAGTTTTCTTAGAAGTTATAGGTACCTATTACATTTTTATAACTTTTTTTTTGTTAGGCAAGACGAGGATACAAATCCCAGCGACTGGGTCCCGTCGGAGTCACTGCCTCCGACTGCCGCTGACAATGGCGAGCCCGGGGGGAGCGGTGGCGGCGGTGCACAGGAGTCTAATAAGACGGTTTTGCTGCAGGCGGTAAAGAGAGTCGTCATAATTGACGACCGGCCCGCCAAACGGCCGTGCCTCCGGCCAGAGTTATCCACGCCTAAAGGGAAAGGCGTGGGTAAAAAAACAAAAAATAAATGATTTTTTTTTAGCTTAGTTTTTTATTGCACGGTCACAAATAAATGTCAATAATAGCTACGTACGACACGACTCGGAAAGCGAGCCAGTTCTAACTGCGATTACATCTGCCGATTTCCTAGTTAGCATTCCTTAAAAAATAAGCGCCTAAGCCGTTGGTCCCGGCTGTCATTCGTGGATCTTTGACAGTCGTTATGGATAGTTAGAAGCCCGAAAGTCTGACAACCGGTCTTGCCAAGGGGTTTCGTATTAGTCATTAGGTCAGATAGGCAGTCGCTTCATGTAAAATACTGGTAGGTACTCAGCTCCATCCGGTTAAACTGGAAGCCGACCCCAACATAGTCGGGAAGAGGCTAGGCAGATGATAGTGTATTCTTCAAGTGGCTGCATCTTGCGACTTTGCAAAAATAATCCCCTTATCTTTGAAAAATAAGCCGATCTATTCTGTAAAAATCTCACCGTAATAACTTAGGTGAAGTAAGCTGTCATTCCACCTAAGCTGTCATTCCAATTTCCACCTGATGCTAGGAATTGACACTATTGACAGCTCATTTCACCTACGTTTCTTAGGGGAATGCGATAAGGCAGCCCGCGTTATTCCAATTTACTTACTCCTACGTTGTTAAAATGCGATTCGCGACCGTAACAGATATGGCTTTACAGAATTATGATCATTTAGAATCAACAATACAACTGCTCAGTTAGAAATGGCCTCAAATGTCATGATTTCACGGAATAGTCATTCAATAGGGTAGGTAATAGGAATTTAGAGATTTGTAAATGATTTATGCAATGATATTATAATAGAATTTAAGACTAGATTAATAAATATTTTTACGGCCGCGAATCTTATTTAGATCAATATGTAACACACCCTAATTGCGTAAGACACGATCAATCGGAATCGGTTTCATTTTGACAGTTCAACAACATTCATTGGGTTGTTTACGTTGTTGAGCAGACACCATGACACATTTTTTGAGCTTATGAAGCAATGGATTAGCAATATCCTTCAAAATGATACAGATTGAGATTGATTGTGTGTTAGCACCCTAGTCCCTAATTGCGTAACACACTATCAATCTCATCATCTCAGGTTTGTGAAGATGGTCACCCATCCACGCACCAACCGCGGCAAGCGTCGCTTAGCGATCGCACCGTGCGGCTGTTGATGACACATTAAACCAAAAGAATATCAATAAATCATTATTATTTTCAAACATCACTGAATAGCTAAAGGAAATAATCATTTAGCAACTGTCATGTTGAATTAGAAACTAATGAATTACGTGGACGTCGCTTTTAAATATGTTACTGTCAACCACTTGCTGTGCTATTAATTAATATAATATTTATTTTTCGGCGATTCCGTTTTCTGACATAAATAATGAGAAATCAACAGCGGGATAGTTTCGTAAACTATCAATGCAATGGCTGTCATTTTGACAGCTCAACAACATTCATTGTGCTAATTACGTTGTTGAGCAGACACATTTTTCGAAGATATGAAGCAATGATTTGCAATATCTTTCGAAATGATTCAGATTGAGATTGATAGTGTGCTGGCGTCTTCGGAAACTCAGCGACAGCCAATTATAGGGAAGTTCCTTTTGCACACTTCGCCAATGAGAGCTAGAACTAAAAATGTGTTACATTTTGACCCTCATACTTCTGTAACGAAATTGTGCTTGTGGCTGAGTAATGACAGCCGCACGGGTCGATCGATCAGGTTAAGCTACGCTTCCCGCGGTTGGTCCGTAGATGGGTGACCATCTATACATACCAAGACCCCTCCGTGCCCCGGAGAGCACGTTAAGCGTTGGTCCTGGCTGTCATTCGTGGATCTTTGACAGCCGTTACGGGTCGTCAGAAGCCCGAAAGTCTGACAACCAGTCCTACCAAGGGGTTTCGTTTTACCTAGTAACTGGGTTGTAGAGGTCAGATAGGCAGTCGCTCCATGTAAAATACTGGTACTCAGCTGCATCCGGTGGGACTGGAAGCCGACCCCAACATAGTTGAAGTTAGTTATTGTTCTCACATAAAGAAGCAATAAGAATAATGTACCCAGGACTTTGTAATTTTAATATCCTGATTTAAAAGTGTCCGTGGAGTTTCTTGCCCGTTCTTCTCCATAGAGATCTACGTTTTTGGAATGGGCGACTAGCTTCAACTTTCTGACTAACTGACCGAATATTTAATTTTGACAATTCAAAAGTGCCTGTAAATGGTTTAATTGAAATAAATGATTTGAGTTTGAGTTTGAGTTGGGAAAAGGCTCAGCTAGGCAGATGAGGACTTCTTTAACGTAACAAAAGTGTCGTGCCTTTTTTCGGTCTAGATTCTAGATCTCATTCGCCAAGTGTGCAAAAGCAAAACACAGCAGAGAGCTCAGAGCAGACCGTGCGCTATTAAATTAAGTACCAAAAAAATAGCGACTGAATTTTTAAGAAACCGGATACAAACCGAAAATTTTTCCGCACAGAAAAATCAATGCCTATTTTTCTAAGCTTCCCAAAAAAGATTGTTGTTAATCCTAACACGTTTTATGCCTAAAACATGTGGTCGTAATTAAAGTCAACCATAGAGGTAATGTATTAGGTTTTTAATGTGGCATTATACGATCGGACTTGACGAGGCACAGGCGTGTCTGCATTCAGCCTGGATGTAAACTATTGTGATAGTTTCTCGAGTACGCTGTTGATCGATGTATCAATTCACCTAGAACTGTATCTAGAGCGTCTAGGTTCCCAAACTTTTCAGGATCGATACCGTTTCCCTCGAAAACTATAAAAACGTCAACCATGACGAAAAATTTGAAAGTTAATGCAGCCGCCGTCGTGGATGTTCAGTTTGACCTCACTATAATAATAATAATAATAATAATAATAATAATAATAATAATAATAATGTTTATTTCCAGTATAAAGTTTACAAAGGTTACATACGTACAGTAAATATGGTACAACGTAGAGTGCATTGAGTATTATCTCCTGGCACCCAAACTAGGTTTATAGCCTGTGACTTGGGGACCAGTGATTCCATAAGGGTAGAAAGATGATCATGATGTTTTATTAAACTGTTTTCTCCAGCAACATGGTTAACATAACAATATAATGAAAGAAGAAAAAAATAAAAAAATAAAATAAAAATAATTAATAATATACCTGTTTGTGAGTGTATGAGTTACAGTGAGTTGGTCGTGGTAGGTGTAGTAGGTATGTTGTGCATGTGTGAGTAATGCGAAAGTGCAGGTTTGTGTATGGTGTGACTGTGTAGTGATGGTGAATGTGTGCGTAAGTGTGAAAGTGGGGGGAGTGTGTGAGTGTTTGTGTGTGAAAATTATTGAATAAGAGGGGGGGGGGGATCTGTCTTACGCATGTGGGAAGAGAAGTTTTTCGGTCTCGTCATAAGATTTCATAATTAGCCATTCTTTAACGGTGCTTTTGCATTGGTGATAATTTAAACCGTGGATATGGAGAAATTTATTAATATTATTATATAGAATATAGCTAAGGTAGGTGAATTGGTGTTGTGCGAAGGTGGTTTTGTGTCTAACTGGTGGAAGAGCAATGTCTGCGCGACGTTTAGTACTTGGTGTGAACGGCAGCCGATGTTTCCTTAATACACATTGTAGCACATATAAACCTCTCACTGTCAGAACTCTGCTTTCCCTAAAAAGTTCCAAAGTAGGGTATCTATAGGGCTTGCAGAACATAACTTTGAGAACTGCTCTCTGAGCTCTCTCTAATTTCAGTAAGTATGTTTTGCAAGCGCCTCCCCAAGCCGGCAGACAATATAGGAGAAGAGACTGACAGAGTGAATAATAGACCATTATAAGTGTATCTGAGTCAGCCGAACAACGGAGTTTCTTAAAGATGGAAATGAGTTTACGCGTTCGGGTGACTAGGTTATCAATATGACTATACCAGTTCAGGTGTTTGTCAATTTGCACGCCCAAGTCACTATCGGCTTCAGCACCCTCAAAAACCATGAAAACTACATATCTCTCTCTCTGTCTCTTTCTATTATACCTACATAGGTAACAAAAAGTCACATAACGCTTTTTCGTTACGTGACGATTTCTACCAGTTTAGGTACTACTACCGCAAGCTCCGATAGCGAACTTCGTTCCAAAAGTATTCCATAATAATTAATCATCTTTGGGCCTGAGGAAGGGAAGGCCAGAAAAGATAGAGGAATGATAGGAGTGAATGATAGCGTGACGGTTGACAGGGGAGAATGGAACAAGAAAATGTGTTGCGTCGACCGCAAGTAACATGGAACAAGGGCAGAAAGATGGTGATGATTCATCTTTGACCCTGGCAGCTTTTTGCCGACATCTACCCCTTTTAAAGCGCAAAATATTGCTTACTTTGAATTAGAAAAACATTAATTTACTGCATTAAAAAATAATGTTTTTCGACAAAACAGTCTCCAATCGGCATGAGGCATTTAAAAAAAAATTGCAACTGTCATCGATACTTTGCCCCTAATTTATTTTTACAGCAAATAGCTGATGGCGCTAGTATACTTCCAAGAATAATGTTTTTACTTCAATTTTGTTTATTATTATTTTCTAATGCAACTTGTAGGAATAAAATGTATTTAAACATATCTTATTGAGCAATGTAAATAAATTACGTTGAGATTCACAGGCGGAGCCATTGGCTGAATGCCAGCAGCCCGAATGTCTCGTTTTTGCCGCCATTCGCTACTCACTTTAAAAAAGTTACATAACTTTTTTAAACGCCATAGACATTACTTACGCTTTTTTTATTGATAATTCTTGAATATTATTATACTTTTGGGATTTACGACGAGTATTATGTGGTTTATATTTTAAATAGCTTCCGTGACGTATTGAGTGTATGAATCATGTATGTAGCCTCCCGAGCATGATAGATTATGTGAATTATCGTTTGAATGTAGACGATTTCGTTGCATTCAGTCATTATTTATGCATTTACGTCATTGCAAGTTGATATAAAGTTGTAACGAATCAAGCTCTTCGCGAATAGTTTTGGGGTTTTTGAGAGCTTTGAAGAAAAATAATGTAGGTACAGACGCCTGCAGGTCAAGCTACCCGGAACTGTCAAATTTTCCCAATCAACCTTGTACCTTAGTACTTTAGCGAAAAAGGTGAAAATCTATAATCTGGCTGGCGGCTGGCGTCTGTACCTACCGAGGATCAATAATACAAGTAGGTAATTTAATACTGCACCATAATTGCGTAACACACTATCAATCACAATCTCAAACATTTTGAAGGATATTGCTAATCCATTGCTTCATAATGTTCGAAAAATTTGTTTGCTCCACAACGTAAATAACGCAATGAATGTTGTTGAACTGTCAAAATGAAAGCAGTTGCTTTTCTGGAGTGTGGGCGCCACGTCGGCCCAAAATACCTACTGAAAATGCATGCAATGACAATAATTATTCTAAAGTATTTATCGCCAAACAAAACAAAGCGAACTTGTGTCAAATTGCCAAAACGCTTGTTATTTTCGAAACGTTTTGTAAATAATTGTTCAAAAATAGATTATTTAGCTAATGAGAATAACTGTAACGGCTTACCGCATGAATTTTCTTTGTTACTTATATCTACTGTTCGGCACCCTAATTGCGTAACACACAATCAATCTCAATCTGAATCATTTTGAAGGATATTGCTAATCCATTACTTCATAATATGTTCAAAAAATGTGTCATGTATCTGCTCAACAACGTAAATAACGCAATGAATGTTGATGAACTGTCAAAATGAAACCGATTCCGATTGATCGTGTGTTAAATTAGGGTGCGGGTCGGCGTTAAAGTTGTCAAAAAATAAAAGGCCCGTTTTGACATTTGAGAATGCGTTCTTGACACCTGTCAGTTTCATACAAACGAATACGTGTTTTGCGAATTTGATCTTTATTAACTACTAGCTGACCCGGCAAACGTTGTTTTGCCATATAAATTATTTCTAGCTGCCCGGCACTACTTCGTTCGCGTGGTGTGCTACCCCCTACCCTACTCCTACCCTACTCCTACCCTACTCCTTCCCTACTCCTACCCTACTCCTACCCTACTCCTACCCTACTCCTTCCCTACTCCTACCCTACTCCTACCCTACTCCTACCCTACTCCTACCCTACTCCTACCCTAATTTCAAATTTTCTCTGCTATAAACCTCACGGAGCCCGAGACCTTTCCAACGAATGCAAAACCGTGGAAATCGGTTCGTGCGTTCTGGAGTTATAGCGTCAGGAAGGAAAACCCGACTTATTTTTTTAGAGTAAAAAAAGAAGACTAGAACTGTCAATGTCAAAATCAAAACGGGGCTTTTATTTTTTCACAACTTTAATCAGCACATTCGGGTGGCAGAATGGAATAATGTGTATTGGTTCGATCGGCTAATCATTACTACCGGAACCGTTTATTACGCCTGGATAAGGAGGACTGCGCCTGGTGCGCCTGATGCGATGCGACGGGGTGGGTCGGGGGGACAAGGAATTTCACGCAGACAAAGTCGTGGGCAGAAAAATATCTACACGAAAAAAACAGTTAATAAAAATAAAATAATGAAAACGTTTATTTTCTCCACCGCATAATGAAACGTTAGGAGTACAATACATAATTTGTGTATGCAAAAATACATTGATGTTGTGGAGATTGGAGCCTGTACTAGAAATACCTGTGTTACAGGTATCCAGGCCTCCATACTACACGGACAAGTCACACAAGACGTTTGTATCACGTCTACTAACAGCAGTGCGATTCTGTAAAAATCTCACCGTGTAAATGTAGGTGAAGTGAGCTGTCATTCCACCTGACGCTAGGGATAGCTAGGGATTGACAACTCACTTTAAGCTCACTTCACCTAAGTTTTCACGGTGATATTTTTACAGAATAGCACGGCAGATGATAATGATATTGGGATGAAAGAAAAAAAAAGAAAAATAGACATTCTCAGTACCTATCAGCCAGGAGTCTGGATCTTTAATGCACAGTGGCTGGCAATAGGATATTTCATGAAGCTTAACATAATATATGTACAGACGCCAGCACATCAAGCTAATAAAATCTTTCAAATTTCTTTAATAGATTTTCAACTTTATTCCTAACGTATTAAGGTTCAGGGTTGATTGGCAAAATTTGACAGATTCGGGTAGCTTGACCTGCAGCTGGCATCTGTACTTCGCAGTAGAAATGCGGTCCCGGCCGGTATATATACATATAGTTATGTTTTCGACCTTGTAATTGCCACTCTTTTTTTTTTGGGTGGGAAATCATCAAATGACGTCCCCCACTCTGGGCTGAGCGGAAGGGCGTGTCAGACTTTTACTGACTAAAACCCACCCGTGTTCTTACAGTTGCCTGTGCCAGGGGCCACGGTATCTCTTTCGAACAACCCGCGGCCCTGGCAGGCATCGGCCCTAGCGGACCCCGTCCCAGTTCATGCTGACATCTGTTTGAGGCGCGCGTGGTACACAACGCGCCGTTGACCCGGGCCTGGTCCTTACCGGGCGGCGAGCTGCCCATTGCTCGCCGTCTGCAAGCCCGCGCCTACGGTGGTGGGGAGTCGGTTGCTGACTCCCGACTTCCAGGGCGTCTCTTGCGGTGACTAGGGGCGTGAGGGCTCAGATATTGCCTCTCCCTCACGCGCTCCGCCTCCTCCTTTGCGAGCATTGTTGCTTCGCAGAAGGAGGTGACGGCTTCCCATGCACTCTCGCTCCGTACCATGGTCTGGACTAGGAATTGCCACCCAATGGTCCAATATCACTTGCACGTACCTTGTACGTCATGAAACGACAAGGTATTATTGGTCTGTTACAGTTTAAGATAAGTATAACCTAGTTTCAAAGTGAAGTTTCAATTGCATGCACCTGAGATGAGAATGCTGAGAGGGATGTGTGGTGTTACACGAATGGATAGAATAAGAAATCCTCTAGAAGAAGGGCATATAGGAGGAAGTCTGAAAGTGATGGCATCGGTAGCTGAAAAGTTGTGTGGAATCCGGTTGTCATGGTATGGGCATGTGTTACGGAGAAATGAGGAAAATGTCGTGAGGAAAGTTTTGAGTATGAATGTCGATGGCTATAAGAGTAGGGGTAGACTAAAGAAACGATGGATGGACTGTGTGAATGATGATATGGTTAGAAAGGGGAACTGACTGTCGAGATGACGACTAATAGAGGAGTATGGAAGAATAAAAAGATATGTTTCGCCGACACCAAATAAATTGGGATAAGGACAGGAGAATGGATGATGTGAAAAGTGTTAAAACAATTATTAAGAGGTCAACTTTACTATCCCCCTGCCTGAGCAGTGGTGGTCCAGTGGCAATGACGCCGACTTACGAGTCTTCGGTCGTGGGTTCGAACACAGGCAGGCGTTTTACTTTGTGTAGATAATTTCATCACTACTGCTCTTAAAGCGGTGAAGGAAAACATCGTGTGGAAACCGGCATGACCTAGAGCCAAAATTCGAAGACATAATTATGATGAATTGATGATGTGACATCTACCAACCAGCCAATCGATTCTGTCAAAATCTTGCCGTGAAAACTTAGACTGAGCTGTCAATAGTGTCAATCCCTAGCATTAGTTGGAATGACAGCTCACTCCACGCTCACTTCACCTAAGTTTTTTAAGTTACAGAATCGCACTGCAGCACTGAGCCCGCGTGGTAGATACATAACCCACTCCCCCTCGCCTGTGTCCCAGCAGTGGGAACATTAGAGGCAGATTATGCTCTCTCTGCCTATCTCTTCGGGGGATACATTTGTATCTTAGGTACTTTCTTAAAAACAAGCTATTTAGCTAGACAATTATTAGACTAAGAAAACAAATAGTTCGGTTATTACTCTCTGACGTCAAACGCAGTTGTCAACGCGTGTGGGCGGGAGTAATGTCTTTACCATTGCGCTCTATTTCGCGTCCGAGGTCACTAGGATAACCAATTTCACGGCTACGCATTGTTTGGCAAACAAGCCGGCAGCCCCGGATTTACGCCATGCCTACCAGGCCCCGGCCTAGGGGCCCAGCCAGTCTAGTTGCCCCAAAGCTACCCCGACCTGCATAGCTATTCGCAACGACGGTTGGGCGCCAAAATGTCGTATAGCGACAAGTAAAACTAAACTTTAAAAGTCAGGGGTGATGAAATTGAAGAAAGGGAGGTAGAAAACAATTAAAGTTATATTTATAAACCATTAAAAGATGGAGATGGACTGAAGAGTGGTGTGTAGTATGTGGAGGTGGGGTGTATTGATGATGATCGACGACAGGGTATCGTATCGAAAATTACACATTTTGATAACCTGATTTGCCTTGTCGTTTAACTAACAAGTTTTCGGGTTTTGGACTTGTGAACAGCGTTAAGACGACTCCTGACAACACTGGAAAACGTACAAAAAGCGTTTCCTAAGTTTATCTATTCTATCCGACTAAATTTCGACTGGGATGCCTCGGATATAACTCGTTAGAGGTAAGGCGAGCAAAAGACCAGCTCACCATAGCCTGTAAGACGCTCCGTGGCACTATTGACGCGCCTGATCTACATGCTGTGCTAGCTCGCTTCTTTGTGCCAGACAACTACTGCCGCGGCAGAAAGCACAGGCTGTTTGCTGTGCCTCCATGTCGCACACTTGCGCGTGCTAAGTCCCCAATACCACGTGGTCTGGCTGCACTTAATGATCTCTTGGACTCTAATACAACAAACTATCTGTTTGCGGACGAATGGACGGAGATTTTGTCGGTATGTCAGAAGTACTGTGAGACGGATTTATGAAAGTGTTGTTTTACTTGGTGATTTTATATTAGGTATTATCTTTTGTTTAACTACCTACTTTCATCTTTTATTTTATCTTGTGTTCGTTTTATACAAATTGTATCTATAATAACCGTAATTGGTTTTAAACATCCGTTCCTTTTAGTGATCGATGGTTTTAAACCGTTTTAGTTAAGAACTAAATAAATGATTGATGTTTGATTCGGTAGGGCAGCGCTCGGGGGCAGTGTCGTAGCAATTTTGAGTATTTTTTTCCTTTGGTTGAAGAAATCTGATGATTGCAAAATCTAACTATTTTTAACAAATCTACGAGAAACGACGGGTCTCGGAAAATAAAGTCATAATTTAGTTAATTAACTTTTTCCTAACTTCATCCCCCTTATTACAAAACAAGGTTTTTCTTTCGATCAGGTTTAAACCACTGACCCAGTTATTGAATTAAGAACCCAACTGTTATAGAAATGCAGTTCTTTAGACAAAAATGACGGCTTAGTTCGGTGCTAAGTTGTCATTTTAGTATTAAGAACTTTGCCTAAATCGAAATAAAGTTCGAAATACAAGTTATGGTTCACTAGTTTAGGCTAGAACTAAAGTTAGGTTTCGTTTTATAATAAGACGGAACAAGTTTTGGTTTTGAGTTTCGACAGAAGCTAGCATGTAGCGACGCGACAAAGACACTCAGCGCCATCTAGTAATGTACACCAAAAACTGTTCAAAACGATGACTAAAACATGCACCAATAGATGGCGTTATTTTCAAAACCTACAATTAACACCGATAGATGGCGTTATTTATTTATTTAAACTTTTCGCACAAAAAGGTTTAAAGGCGGACTTAATGCCTTATCAGTCAACCAAGGGTGGTGAAGAGATTAGATGGCAGGTGCTTTAATAATAATAATATTTAATTCAGACTTGGTGCTTTGGTTGAAGGGTTAGCTTTAAATTTTTAGTTCAATATTTTCGTTTGAATGTTAAATTATTATTGTAGGTACAGACGCCAGCACATCAAGCTACTACAATCTGTCAAATTTCTTTAATAGATTTTCAACTTTATCCCTAAAGCATTAAGGTTCAAGGTTGATTGGGAAAATTTGACAGTTTCGGGTAGCTTGACCTGCTGGCGTCTGTACATTTCTTGACATGGAGTAACGCAGCAAATAATAGCATACCTGATTTTTTTTAATTCTTAGGACCACATAATAATGGAGGACAGCCTATTGCCATTCATTGCAAATCCTGTGTCTATCTTTAGGCTACTGACGGAAAAACTCGGTAACACTGCCCTATCTGGGGATCAAACCCAGGAACTCCAAGCAGCAGTCATGCTTTTGTGACCCACACACGAGACCTACGGGGCAGAGGGGGGCAATTCTCGTAATTTTAAGAACGTTCACAGTCTGAAGGCCAATTCTCGTAATTCAAAACGTTCAAAATCTAGTCGCAGTCTCATCTCAGCGACAAACAAATGTCAAAAACTGGTCAAAATGTAGGGAAATTAGAAGTATTTTTTGAAAGATTGAGACTGAGATCAGGCTGTAAACGGTCTTAAAATTACGAGAATAATTACCCCTCAGATCTCAGTCGCAATCTGTCAAAAAATATTTCTATTTTCCCTACATTTTGACATTTGTTAGTCGCCGAGATGAGACTGCCACTAGATTTATAACGTTTTAAGTTACGAGAATTGGCCTTCGGTTTGTTATTTGGTCCCGTGGGCGGGTGTATATTGAGTGGTTATACTTATCAATGCGACTCCTCAGCGTGGGGTCCTCGGTTCGATTCCCTGGTTGAGCAGTGTAAGGCCTCTGCCTCGAATCTTGCGGGCAGCGGGGCGGAGGCGGCGGCGGCGCGGGACCGGAGCGGGCAACGCAGACCGTTCTCGAAACCAGCGGGCAGATCGCGCGGCACTATAGCGGCTTAGTGTTGTGTTCGTGGTTGTGTCGTCGAGATATTTGTTTTTATTCGCGAATTGAAGGTCTGAACAACGGCGACAACATCTTTTGATTGAAATTTATTCCTAACGCTCGATTTATTGTGGGCAAAAGACTGCAATGCAGACGCGCGGGCGGCCACCGCTTGACTGGAGGACTGGAGTGCACCGCTCGTTGCCCACCCCCGCGACGGTGCCGTGCCGCTGTTTTCCAGGGCCGGTCCATTTGATTTTACGCATTAGATCCTGCCGCTCCCGCGCCGCTGCCGCCACCGCCCCGCTGCCCGCAAGATTCGAGGCAGAGGCCTTAATCGGTTTTTTCACTAAGAATTTCTTAGTAACAGTCCGGAGTTTGAAAGTTGGCGGTGTGATACCCCCGTGCCTCGGAAAGCACGTTAAGCCGTTGGTCCTGCACCTGATCTCTCTCCGTGACGGATTGCCGTCCCATCGGACTAACAGAGTGAGGGAAGACAGAATGCACCTGTGTCTGCGCACACAAGTCTTGTGCACTTTAATAAGCTCCTGCGTCGATGGTTAGTTTCCGTTGAGATTGTCCGCGATGACCGAGATTCGGTCCGGAGGACTATTACATTACACCCGTGCGAAGCAGGGGCGTGTCACTAGTGAAAAATAAAAGATAACTCTATAATAATCACCTATATTGCGTTAAATACATAATTTATTGATGGAATAACATTGCCAGTTCAAAAAAATAAGAATTTTCTAAGCCGGCAACACTTCAAGATGGCGACGAACACTATTTACTTATATCTAGTATTTAGTCCCGGGATGTTCATTTTGCGGGGGAAACCATTTCTTCCAAGGCTTTGATTTCGGCTGGAATTAAAAAGAAAAAGCATTAATCATTAATTGGTAAATTGTTTTCATGATTTTCGAGCATTGAAAATTGGACTTTAAAGTTAGTAAGTACATACAGTACATTTTAATTTGTAGGTCATTTAATTTATATTTGTGCGGGAATCAAATGATATAAGAAACAATTTAAGATAAGATTATTAATTTGCCCTAAAACTATAATAATATTGAGTCTTCTCTGTCATATAAAAGACTGATGGTGATGACCGACCAGAGAAAAAAAAAAAAAAATGAAAAAGATGTTATTATTGCATTGAATAATAAACCTTATTCTCAGTGCATTAGAGACCAAAACAGCTTACGCTTGCGCACTCTAGGCTATGTTCCATCTTTGCACTTTATCAACATAAGTATAAGATTTATTATTCAACTTTATCCTGACAATTTTGACATTCTTACAACTTTGTACTCTTTATGATCCTTAGAATAAAGTTCATAATTCAATGTCATCAGAAAACATTCTGCTTTGCACTTCTCTTTGGTAAATCAATAAAAAAATTAGCTGACAGATGCATCCTCAGCCCATAATGTTCCCACTACTGGAACACAGGACTCTTCTCTATGAGAGGGAGTGAGCCATAATCTACCACATGTGCCCAGTGTGGGTTGGTAGATGTCACAAGCCAGACCCGGAATAACTACTTGTAGGTCATACAAATATTTGTTCCGTGCGGGAATCGAACCCGCGACACGCAGCGCAGCAGTCAATCGCTTAACCACTGCGCCAACCGTGCCGTCATGATGTTATTATAAATTATTTCATCACCACTGCTTTCAAAATGGTGAAGTAAAACATCGTGAGGAAACCGGCATGTCCTAGAACCAAACATTCAAAGACATGTGACATCTACCAACCGGCACTGGGTTCGCATGGTGAATTACGGCCCAATCACTCTCACAGAGAGGAGGCCTGTGTCCCAGCAGTGGGAACAGTATAGGCTGATTAAACATGGCCATTAACATAACCAACTTATTTGAATTGGTTCGCTTTTAGAAAAAGTATGTAATGCAGTTATAAAATAACGTACCAGCTGCAGCAATAGCCTTTTCCTTCCTCAGCTTCTCTTCCCTGATGGGTTTCTCCTTAGCCTCGATCTCTCGGAGCTTGTTCTCCCTCTTGGAGAGCCGGGACTGGTGGAAGGCACCGTAGAGGATGCCAGTAGCAAGGAACGACCAGCGGCCGAACTGGAATACAATACAATACTCTTCATTTTGCATGCCATTAAAGTTACAGATGTAAATATAGAAATTTTACACAGGGTGACAGGATGGGCGGTCTTATCGGTAAAAGCGATCTGTAAAAGACAGCCTTTGGATGGATTAAGAGAACCTTCCGATGGGTCCGAATTTAAGTGGCAATGTCTTAAGGTAATTAAATTATTTCCATACGAAAAATATGTGCTTTGATGCAGAGTTTGATGTAAGTTACAATTTTTTGTTGTAGTTGTCTTTTATCTCCAAATCGTTAAAAAGATTATTGCTTCTCCACAGGCATCTTTTTGGACCATAGAAATACCTTCATTATTGTAATAATTTATACTTTTTAAAGTAATTTAAGCATGATTTTTTTAAGTTAGTATATTACTATAGAAGTAAAATTTAGGTTGAAAATAATTCTATGTAGCAAAATGGTATTGAATTTAGTGCCACAGACTGTTTTGTCAGACCCCAACTCTTAGGCTTGATAGTTAGCGCCAGTATGTGGGTGAAGTTGATGATTTAGAATTATAATTATTGCAGCTTTGTTTATTGTAAAGACAAGAATTTACAGTGTACATTAACTGTCCATTCTTAGGCCCTAAAAATGCAAGGTTACATTGCTATAAAACCTATTTAGAATTAAAAACAATACTGTCAACAACATAATAAAATTAAGGTATTAAACCTCTTTTCATAAACAGCAGATTTAAAAAGAAGAATCACTTTGAATTAAGAATTCCAGTTCGAAAACACTGTGTTACATAATAGCAGGTTTCGTATGAAAAAATGATTTATAAAATTAATGTATTTACCCTGATGAGTGGCGAAACTCGCACTGGGGGTCCATAGGGAAGCTCAGACATGTTGATTTTTATATATCTGGGACGCGAAAATCCAAATAGGATTTATTTAAAAATCCCAAGATTCGATTTGCCGTAGAGGTTATAACTAGGTGGGGTTGTCAAACTCAAAATTTTTCGTTAAAAAAATATCTGTCAAAAATGTTGCGAAATATTTTTAGTATCTAAATGGTTTCAAATATAATTTAAATTATTCAGTTATTAATTAAGTGTCTAAAATATAATAAGTACACTAAAAACATATTTATTTGTTACTTTATCGATTTTAGTTGTTTCCAAACGTTATTTGACAGTAATCAGCTGAGATAGTTTTCAAAGACGAAGAAGAAGACATGAGTAAAACTATGATGTACTCTATTGAGTTAATTTAAGCTTCAATTTAAGTTAAAAAATGCATATTTGTCGAATTTTGCTTTATTTATCCTGAGCATGCACTGTAATTCGTAATATTTGGATTCCAAGTGCTTTATAATTTCTTATCATTGCAAACGAAACGTAATTTTGACATTTTGACAGCCCACGAATGAATGAACACCCGGTGATTTCTCATTCGCTATCAAATCACTCAATTAAATCAATCAGTCTTCAAAATGGCGTTAATCATGCCGTTTGTGTCCGTCGCTATATCTATATTGTACACGCCGTTATTACTTTTAATACTGTGCATAATATTTCTTGCTTCAATTGGAAAATCTTTGGGCGTCAGAAGGTTATACGTGAACATACTGCTGAAACTTTTCGAGGTATGTAAATATTTTTCTTATAAAAATAAATAATAAACGATTTTTTTTCTACGTCGAAGACAACAACACGTGAGGTCAGTAGAGCATAAATTCTTTATTTATTTTTTCTCAAGAATTACCGAACCGAATTTTAGTTAGGTTGTTGTCCTCTGCGTTCTATATTTCGTGTATGACTCATCTTGGTTCGTGGTTTACTGTATTATCTTTAATTTCATAACAGATAGTCAGATTATTTCGTTAATTACATCTCTGTAATCTTTTTTTTTCGATATCCGAAGTCCGATTGTAAACGGAACTCTTTACATTACGTCTACCGGGTGATAAACAGTTGGCGAGACCTTCGCCTGCTTCGCCATGTGTAAAATTGCGGGCTGGCAGACTCCTCGAATGTTGCCGTGAAAATCCAGGTGGCAAATTAGTTAACTGAAAACCTCCATCTTATATTTTCTCGTAAACAACTGCGTAACACAAGACTATGGTCCAAATAAAACGTACTATAATTGAAAAGGTTATAATGATGACAGCATCACCAAATTCTTCAATAACACATGAATATTATTTGTTTTCGAGTATGTTTTTATGCGTGATCTTGACCACTTCAACTGACAATAAAAACTCAGTCATACTCATAATTTCTAACTAAGCCCCAGTAAAGAAACTAACAATAAATTTTATTCAGAACATATCTTTTCTCATTGGGCTAACAATCAGCTCCTTTTGATAATAAAACATTACTAAAAACATGGGTCTGTTTAACCACCTACTTGTGTTTGTATTGAGAAAATGTTAATTTGTAAACATCTCCAAAATTTTTGAAGATTTAGACAGAAATGAGTATTATTCAAAGTTACGTTAGTTAGTTATAGGAATTTATTTCAAATAGGCACAAAAAGTCACTTTTGAACATGAAAATTTACTTGAATAAGGGCTGATTTTTCCAGGGAATAATTATGAATTTTTGACAGTTCTTCGATTCAAAATCTGTCAGACATCAATTTTATTCCACGAATAGAAATTATCTGTTGATTGAAAAATCAGCCCCCTTTGAAAGGTTGTATAGAGAAGAATAGGCAAGAAACTCCACCGTTACTCTTTTAATTTGTTTTAAAATATTTTGTATAAGTACGTAAGAGCTCAACTGTCTCTAATTATACACTTTTTTCTATTGTTACCAAACTTAATCATTGACTGCCACCGCGGTCACTGGTGACCGCCGACAATAGATTTTCTATTGTGTCTGTTGTCTGGCAGTCAACGTGTTAATAACAGACGAAGAGTTGTAGAATTATATGTGAAGACTTGTTATAAAATGCATCATCTCTCTGTCAGTGCCCTGATACTTATCCTGTTTTGTATTTATGAATATAGAATAGAATAGTCTTTATTGGGGGCAGTCGCCAAATAAAATAAGTAACCGTAGTAATGAAATTTAATTTGATAAATGAACAGTTTTTTTTTCTATTCATTAAATTTTATTTTATTCGAAAACTTCCACTGGTTTCTTACAAAACTTCAACTATATCCGACATTGCTAAGAGCGATGTTTTACAGACAACCTTTGGATGGATTAAAAAGGGGAAGGAGAGATAAATACTGTAGGTAGTCTGTGGTGTGGGGTGGATAATTTTAAATGACTGCAGAATAGCCTGCAGTTTAGAGATTAAACTCAGACATCGATCTACATGGTCTTCATATGATCTGACCAAGATTATGTCTGGACTTTAAAAGAGACTGTGATCTCTGAGTTTGTTTCGGCCTTTCTTCTCAGACTAGTCAGTTAGGAAACGCCGACCTCATCTAGTTTTAAAAATATGATTGACGTGTAAAAGTGTTTGTACAAACCTACTTACAAAATAAAATCATTTATCATTTAAAAATGGAAAGCACCCTCATTGCGTAACACACTTTCGGTCACAATCCGAAAGACTAAAGGAATTTGTTAATTATGTTGTCCATATGTATGACGTAGGTAGTACTACCTTCATGAGTTCCAAAAAATGGGGTGAATAGGGAAGGAAGGGTGAATTGAGACGAAAATTTAAGAGGGATTGAAAAAATATAGTCCGTTGCCAAAAAGGACTGTGTTTACTGTATTCTATGTAAAGATGTTTCAAAATCAATATTTTACATAAACCTTATGCACTTATGAAACGTCAGAAGCTGCACGGTTCCAATTGGTCATTTCCTATGGAGAAGAGCCAGCAAGAAAGGTATGGGAGGACAGCGTAGCCCTGTCAACAAGTACCAGGTACTTGATAAAATAAAAAATGGCCAAAACTCTACGAGGCCTACAAAGTCCTCACATTTACAAAATATAAAAGAATCTATCAGAAGGATAAATAAAATATAAAATCTATCAAAACCAAGTGATATGGTTGCCATCAACAAACTATATTTATTTCTTTCTATTTTATTTCAACATTAAAATCGATTTTAAAGTTTCGTCCCAATTCACCCATGCATCCCTTCACCATGTTTGTAGGTAACAGAATAACGCAAATACTCTTGTTGAATTGTCAAAATGAAAAACATTTTGACATTGTACCCCTGCAGTGTTGTAAAACTAAAATAATTATGAATCCCATTGCTTTCCAGCAGGCAAGTTCATTATCAAGATCAGGCTCATTCAATTAATTGGTTGAAGGACACCGAACAAGAGACAGAAGTTCTATTGTTATTACGTCTGTGTCCCGCAGAGATAAAAAATTAATTTAATTCTGTTCCTTACAAATGACTTCTACGTATTCTGGCTTTTAAATTTCAATAGTCTTCTTTCAAAATGCCCTAAATTATTGTTTACCCTATTCCCACTGCTGGGCAAACGCCTCCCCCAAGTCCTTCCAGGAACTCTTTTCCCGCGCTACCTCGAACCAGCCCTCATAAATTAAAAATCATAATATTTAATTTCATATAAACCTACATGAGCACTTATGTAACGTCAGAAGCTTGGTGCAAAGTTCCAATTGGTTGTTTTCTATGGAGAAGAGTCGGCAAGAAACTCCAAGGTTACTCTTTAAAAAATTGCTTTGTAATGTTTTTAAATTACAGTGTTAATATTTTAGGAGGACAGTGTAGGCCTGTCAACAAGTAACAGAAGATCAATTCCCGTACTTAAAAACGTTCGTCGTAATCTCATCTCAGCGACAATCAATGTCAAAAACTTGTCAAAAATGTATGGAAATCATCATTTTCCTGCCCTTATCCCATGTTACTTGTGGTCGGCGCAACACGTTTTCTTCTTCCATTCTCCCATGTCAACCGTCACGCTATCATTCACTCCCTTCTCTTTCATATCATTCCTCACACAATCCATCCATCTTTTCTTCGGCCTTCCTCTCCCTCTCCATCCACCAACATGTATATTCATCACTCTTTTAGTCACATGCGTTTCGTCCCTTCTCATCACATGCCCATACCAAGCTCAACGATTTCCTTTCAACTTTTCTAATAATACTGTGTTAAAGTACTTAGAGATAGTGTTCTAATTGGAATTAAATTAACCCTGTGACTTTCAAAAATGTATGGAAATAAGAGATATTTTTGACAGATTGAGACTGAGATCAGACTATGATTATTCTTAAAATTACGAGAATTGGTAGTCCCTCAGGTAGTTGAAGTTTAGTATGAAGCCAAAGGTTGTTTTCGAATGAATTTGGAATGATGTTAGTAATATAAAGCCTTCCTCCAGTGCTATATTTATTTTTTCTCGTGAATGATAATGTGCTATCAAATGCAAAAATATTTTTAGTCCGACTGGTAGTGTCTAAATTTTGCACGTTCAACCAAACAAACTCTTCAGCTTTATTATTGGTATAAATATAGACGGGACTTCCTATGACCTTCGTCGGACCTCTGTCTCACCCGTCAATAAAAACAGGTATGATGTTATGTTACGAACGTCCAGTTCAAAGTCCAAATATCAATCAATGTCCTTCTAATTGGGTTAATTTAATTCCAATTAGAACACTATCTTTATGTACTTTAACACTGATAAACAGTATTATTAGAATATTATCGATTGTGTAATATTTAATTGTTAATACTATCTGAGGCTATGCTACGCTTGCCGCGGTCGGTTCGCGGATGGGTGACCATACATTATATAGATTAGAGTGCGTGCAAGATAAAATAATCGTTTGCCGCTATCTGTACGTTTATTTCATGTGTCAAGTGTTTAGTTCCGGCACGGTTGGCGCAGTGGTTTAGCGGCTGACTGCTGCGCTGCGTGTCGCGGGTTCGATTCCCGCACGGAACAAATATTTGTATGACCTACATGTATTTGTTCCGAGTCTGGGTGTTTTTCTATCTATAATATGTATGTATTTACAAAAAAAAAAAAAATGTATATATGTAGTTTATCAGCCATCTTGTTACCATAACACAAGCATTAGGTTGCTTAGCTTGGGACAAATGGTGCTGTGTGAAATGTCCAGGGATATTATTATATTATTAGTTCCGTGTTTTCCAAATGCTGGCAGGGATATAATCTTGAAGTCAAACGTCGTGCACAGACTTATCTTGCGTACACTCTGTCAATACCCGTCCGTGTCTCGCAAAGCACGTGAAGACTTTGGTCCCGGTTGTCCTTCACAGATCTTTGACAGCACGCGAAGCATGACCACCATAGAAATGGGTTTTGTCGACGGATGAATAGACAACATGACAGATAGAATAGACAAAATGACATGTAGAATAGACAAAATGGCAGACAGAATAGACAAAATGGCAGACAGAATAGACAAAATGACAGACAGAATAAACAAAGCGACAGACAGAGTAGACAAAATGACAGAAAGAATAGACAAAATGACAGTCAGAAAAGTCAAAATGACAAATAGAATAGACAAAATGACAGAAATAATAGACAAAATGACAGACAGAATAGACAAAATGACAAATAGAATAGACAAAATGACAGACAGAAAAGTCAAAATGACAAATAGAATAGACAAAATGACAGAAATAATAGACAAAATGACAGACAGAATAGACAAAATGACAAATAGAATAGACAAAATGACAGACAGAATAGTCAAAATGACAAATAGAATAGACAAAATGACAGACAGAATACTCAAAATGACAAATTTCTGTAGAAATCAGAATCAGTCTGCCATTTTGTTTATTCTTCCGTTCCGTTTCTATGGTGATCATGCGAAGCGTGCAGTTGTTACGGGTAGTCGGATGCCCGAAAGTCTGACAACCAGTCTTACCAAGGGGTGTTCTGTTAACCAGTGACTGGGTCCTTAGTTTTTAAATACTCATCATCTGCCTAGCCTTTTCCCAACTATGTGGGGGGCGGCTTCCAGTCTAACCGGATGCAGCTGAATACCAGTATTTTACATGAAGCGACTGCCTATCTGACCTCCACAACTCAGTTACTGGGTAATACGGTACCCCTTGGTAAGACTTTCGGGCTACTGACGACCCGTAACGACTGTCAAAGATCCTATGTGAAAATGGTCACCCATCCACGGACCAACCGCGGCAAGCGTAGCTTAACCTGATCGATCGACCGGTGCGGCTGTTATTACTTAGCCTTAGTTTTTAAATACTATTCAATTCAATTCCAGTGGAATCTGATTACAATTTAAATGATTTGTTGGTGTTTTGGCCAAACAGTTGTAACAACGTATAGAGGAAATAGGAACATACATATAAATATAATAGGTTTTGTCTTTGTTAAGTACGCACAAGTGAAACGATCGCTGGCTAGCAACGCACTGGTTTATTCGAGAGTTGGACTCGTCTTACAGTAGATGGCGCGCGGGAGTGTGCGCGCCTTGCACAGATACATAACAATTCCTCCCTCTAGTCCAAAAACACCGAATACAAATTAACATACTTGTAGGTATCCATAAACATAATTAACTTTAGTGCTACATAACAACTTACGCTAGAAATACTTTTTAAAACAAATAACGGGGCGATTACGTGATGATCTCTTTGGTGTAACATGTGAGGACTGGGTATCGAGTTCAGTCCCTGCTTTGTGAACAACATCCTCGGAGGTCGAATGTCTCTCTGTTCTTTCGACATCTACGTCGTTCGTACCAGCTTGATGTTCATCATCAAGAGCCTGTTGTGGATCCTTCTCAGACTCGTCCTCTCCTGACGACGAAGAAGTACTTCGTGTGCACAATTCTGCTGTCCTTCCTCTGGCCGACCTACCCGGCAAGGGATCTGGTAAGTAAGGTTCCGGCTGGAGTATGTGCGTTTCAGGCGTAGCTGGCGACAGGGAAGGCGACGGCGATAACGGAGGCGACGTGGACGGCGAGTGTGGCGGTGATGGTTGCGGTGCAGGAGAACAAGATAACCCAGGTAAGTTCTGATTCGATTTTTGTACATTATCCTCATTATTGTTACTTGTTCCTTTATACAGCATCAGCTGATTTATGTGCCTTTTGTAACTTTCTGCACTCTGACTGTCTTTTACTAAATACAAAACTTTTCCTAATCTTTTAAGTATGACGCCCTTACACCATGTATAACTTGCTTTATTAACAAACTTTTTGTATAATACTATATCGTTTTTTTCTAAAAATTTTGTTTTATTTTTCCCTTGTTGCTTAGTTTGCATACACTGTTGATTTTTCACAATATTAGCTACAGACGGTGACAAAGGTGCCGATGACTTTGGATCCATCAGATCCAATCGTGACCTTAACTGGTGCCCAAACACCAATTGCGCAGGGGACAACCCAGTAGCAGAGTGAACTGAATTACGATAATCCATAAGATATCTTAGTAATTTCACTGATATTTCTTTCGGGCTATGAGACGACATGATACTAGACTTTATTCCCTTTTTAATTACCTTAACGAAACTTTCGGCCTGGCCGTTACTAGGTGGGTGATAGACCGGTGACGTCATATGCGTAATCCCGTTTGCCGCGCAAAATAGTTCAAATTCCCGCGAACAGAAAGCTGTGCCATTATCACTTACCACCGTTTTCGGAACCCCGAACCTTGACATAAAATCACATAGCTTCTCAATCACCGCGCCCGAAGAAGTAGCCGTATTCATGTTGTAAACTTCGACCCATTTACTATGTGCATCTACCGCTACCAAATAAACGCAACCTTTAATCGGACCTAGGAAATCTATGTGTATTCTGTAAAAGGGGCAAGATGGAAATTCCCAGTGAGACGGCGGCGCGCGCGGCGGTGAGGGGCGCAATTGAATACAAATATCGCATGAGCCTATCGTTGTTTCTATAGCCTGGTCTATTCCCGGGAACCAAAATCTTGACCGCGCTTCGGTCTTAGTTTTTACTATGCCTAAATGGGAAGAATGCAATTCTTTAAGAATGACTTTGTATAAGCTCGAAGGAATAACAACTTTATGGCCTCTCATGACACAACCATTCTCAAAGGATAATTGTGATCTACATAAGTAGTACGGTTTTACCCTTATATCGTTTATCTTCGGTGGCCAACCATTTAAAATAAAGTCTTTCACTAGTCTTAAAACTACGTCACTACTTGTCTCTTCGCGCAATTTATCTAATGTCACGGGCATACTTCCGTCTACTACAAAACAAACATAAGTGGCGCGGTCGTATGATACTTCGCAATCACAACAATTACACTGTTCGGTGCACGCGCACTCGTGAACCGCGCGCGGCAAGCTCGCGCGGGAAAAATAATCGGCGCTGTTTTCAGCGCTGCGAACATACTCTATTTTATAGTTATAGCTACTTAAGAACAAGGCGTACCGCTGTAGCCTATTTGCTGACATTTCTGGTATGCCTTTATGGGGCCCGAAAATTGCCAATAGGGGCTTGTGATCCGTACGCAGGATAAACGGTTCCGATCTGCCATACAAATATTGATGAAACCGACGCACACCGTAAATAATGGCGGTTGCTTCCTTTTGGATCTGAGCATATCGCTTTTCAGCAGAGTTTAAGGTACGCGAAACAAATGAAATAGGTCTTTCCACGCCGTCTGAACCTATTTGTGAGAGGACTGCTCCCAATCCACTTGGGGAAGCGTCTACCGTTAATATTATCGTCGCGTTCGGGTCAAAATGTGCGAGAACCTGTTCCGATGTCATGGACTTTTTTATTGACCTAAAAGCAGAGTCATGAGTATCCGTCCATGTCCACTCACAACCCTTTTTTAGCAGATCGTACAACGGACTGAGGATTGTGGATGCGTTAGGTACGAAATTCCTGTAATAGTTAATTAGCCCTAAAAACGATTGAAGCTGATTAACATTTGTGGGCACCGGAGCATCCAACATTGCTTTAATTTTCCCCGGCGCTTTTTTTAGGCCATCCTTAGTGATGATGTAACCTAGATAACTGATTTCGTCTTGAAAAAAACTACATTTACTTTTTTGTAAAGTTAACCCTGCTTCTTCTAAGCGTTTCAAAACGAAATTTAGTTTTTGCAAATGCTCCTGCCTATCCTTTCCTGTTATTAGGATATCATCTAGAAGGCACAACACTCCGTCTATACCGGATAACAGGCCCTCGATAGCACGTTGGAAAATAGACGGCGCGCTGGCTAACCCAAACACTAGACGTGTAAATCTATAAAGCCCGCGGTTTGTATTTATGCAGGTTAGGTTTTTTGATTCATCGTCCAAAACTAACTGGTTATAGGCCATAGATAAGTCGAGTTTGCTAAACTGTTGACCCCCATGGATCTTCGAAAACAGTTCATTAGTTGTGGGAAGCGGATACTGTTCTACTAGTAACTGTTTATTTATACTAACTGAATAGTCGGCACACAATCTGACTGTCCCGTTTCGCTTTAGAACAGGAACTATCGGTGAAGCGAATTCCGAATACTCTACAGATTCAAGAATACCTAAACCGACCAATCTGTCGATTTCTTTATCGACCATTGCTCGCAGCGCAAACGCTACTGGACGCGCTTTACAAAAAACCGGTTTTGCTCCTACCTTCAATGATAGTTTTATTTTGTACTTATTAAATTTCCCTAGTTCATCCGAAAATAATTTCGGGTATTGCAGTTGCAATCCAGATTCAGAAGTGTCGCAAAAGTTGACCGGTATTAGCTGTAAGCGAAACAATGATAAAAAATCTCGACCTAGGATGGGCGGGCCGCCGTCGCGGACCACATACAAGTACATAATATTCGTTCGATCCGCGTAGCGTATCGATAGACGCAACGTACCTAGGCACACAATTTTCCCGCCATTATACGTTACGAGCTGTTTACGTGTACTTGATAATGGCACCTTTATGAAATTACTTTTGTAAAATCCCTCCGAAACAACGGTTACCGCGGACCCGCTATCAATTTCGAATTTGAATGGCACGTTATCAATCCAAACAGTTTCTACCATGGGTTCTCCCCTGAATGAACGGATATAATACAGCTTACCGTCATCGTCATCCTCACCCTTGTCACCGCCATCCACCTGTACGTAATTCACCTTTGGACACATTTTACGCAAGTGGCCTTTTACGTGACACTTTTTACAAACATAATTAGCGAATCTACAGTCAGCCGATTTATGATTCGTATAACCACATACACTACATTTCACCTTCACTACACTACTACCACTTTTCCCTTTATCCGCTATCTTGAACAGCTGCTGGTCTGCCGCAGACGCCTGTGCCAGCGGTCCCGCACTGGCCGCGGCGGCAGCGCGCGAACATCGGAGGTTTTCTGCCATCTCCACGACCTTGGCCAGCGTGAGGTCGGCCAGGTCTTTCGAGTACAGCTTCTCCTTTTCTCGTCCAGGCTGCATCCCCATAATGAACTTGTCGCGGAGGGCCTCCTCCACGTTGAGAAAGGCGCATTTTTCAGTCAGCCCTCGCAATCTCGCTGCCCATTGTGAATGAGTTTCCCCGGCTTGTTGAGACGCCGCGTAGAAGTTATGACGCTCACCAAACCCGACACATTTGGGGGTAAAATGGTTGTCCAGTAGTGATAAAAGGTCTTCGTAGGGCACGTCTTCAACGGCTTTAGGTAAAACTAAATCTGTTGCTAGTTGGTAGGTACCCTCAGTGAGTGCGCTGAGCAAGATGGCCTTTCGTTTTTCACCCGCGGGATCCGTCGTCTCGTTGACGCCATTTGCAACAAAATATTGCGCTATACGCCCTTTGTACGTTTTCCATGTCTGTGTATTATGGTCGAACGTATGTAAAATTCCAAATTGCACAGAACTAGACATTTTCACGTAGTAGGTAAACTTCTCGTCGCCAATGTTAAGTACGCGGGTGCGGGGGTGTGTACACAAGTGAAACGATCGCTGGCTAGCAACGCACTGGTTTATTCGAGAGTTGGACTCGTCTTACAGTAGATGGCGCGCGGGAGTGTGCGCGCCTTGCACAGATACATAACAGTCTTTAATGATAGTATTTTTGCAGTCTATCATTTACCCTGCTTCCCCATATATTCCACATATTCCCACTGCTGGGACACAGGCCTCTTCTCTGTGAGAGGGAGTGGGCCGTAATCCACCACGCAGAGCAGTGGCGGCCCAGTAGTAACGGCCCAGACTTACGAGTTGTGGGTCGTGGGTTCGAAACCAACCAGGCGCTTTACTTTGCGTAAATAATTTCATCACCACTGCTCTCAAAAACGTGAAGGAAAACATCGTGAGGAAACCGGCTGTGTTCTAGAGCCAAAAATTCGAAGAAATGAGACATCTACCATTTACCCTGATTCCAATTAATTTGGAGTCTGTTTCCAATTTATTTGGAACTAGCTGTTCCCGCGACTTAATTCGCATGAATATTGCATGTAATTTTTTTGCGCGAAGCCCTAATTCTTTTTCTATAATCCCTATAACATCAGCTATCTGCCAGTGACGGTCGCGAGATTAGCCGGACCATGTAGATGAGTGTCTGAAACTGTCTTTCGAGGAAAGAACCACACAGACTTGAGTGAACCTGTCCTGTCAGTGCAAGCATTTGTCAGAACTTAGAGCTCCACTTTAAGTCTTCTACTTTCATACTTCTCTATTAGTCTTCATCTCGGTAGTCACCCCCTTTCTAGCTATATCATGTTTCACACAGTCCATCCATCGTTTCTTTGGTCTTCCCCTACTCTTATTGCCATTTTTGTACATAAACTTCCTATGATTAAAACAGTGTTAAGTTTTTGGCATAACACCAAATCATGTCTTTGTCTCACACAATATTGCAAACTAAATATAGAAGTAAATATTCACTTAGTCACCCTGTTGAAACGTAAACAAAGAAATTATCTTATCGTTAATGTTATAAAATAAATTTATAAGGTACTTACATTTAAAAAAAAAACTTTGTTACAAAAAAAAAAAAACCGACTTCCGATAAAAAAATCGAAGAACCGACTTCCAAAGTCGGTGGTGAAAAACAAAACACAAAAAATAAACACACCGACTTCCGAAATTAAAGTTATTTTTCACTTCAAACCACCGACTTTGGAAGTCGGTTCTTCGATTTTTTTTTAAATTTTCCGATTTGTTACCAAAAACAATTAGTAATGAGAAAAACTACTCCACTCCAAACATTTAATTGATACTTTTCTGAAAGTTGAAAAACAAGTGATCATTAAAAAAAATGCTTGCAAAACTTACATAATCTCAATCAATCGCAAAATTTTGATTTTTAACCATCCAGTTTTGACCTCTAGTGAACAATGCTCATGGATGTATGGAATCCCGTACCATGCTGCATCATAGTCAAACTTTGTTTTTTATAGATTACTCTTAACATAGTTCTTTTTGTAAACAAAACCCAGGTTTTGGAGATTTTTAAAATAATCGAAATAACCTGAAAACTAGGTACCTACTTTATTTTGTTTGACATGTCATACATGAACGGCCATTATTGCTATAAAAAAAATGATAATCGTTTAAATAAAAATTCTATTCTATTTTATTTTTAATTAATGTAGAATCGGCAAAGTATAATTTTTTTACAGTCATGTTTTTTGTAAGACGTGATCATGACATTTTAAAAATTCAAGGTTATATTAATCATATCATTTGAAACGGAACGTCATGTAAAGGGAATACAACAATATCAACGCTTTTTTACTTTAAATTAAATTCCCTGTTCAAAAATCAAATCCCGGATGCGTAATGTCGTAAAAAAATTATGAAAATAATTACTATAATATTTTGATCTTGATGCATGAGACTTTTTGGTACGACATTTGGTCTCTCAAATAAAATGTTTAATCCGCTAAGTCAATCCTTTCATAATATCCATCGGATCGGAAAACTTTCGGATTAAAAATTTTATTTATGTAATCGCTTCAATTAATTTACTATCAAATCTTGATCCCTGCAATATAATATCCTTTACATTATCATTGGCATATCTTCGTAACGCGATTAGTGTAAGTTACCTACATGAAATACTTGCGAAACATGGCGGTTTTTCCTCGTCCTGTAGTTTTTCTTTCATATCGTCAAGAGTATACTGGTGGGGACGACAATCCTACTAATATTATAAACGTGAAAGTTTGTATGGATGGATGGATGTTTGTTTGTTACTCGTTCACGCAAAAACTACTAAACGGATTTGGATGAAATTTGGCACATTAATAGCTTATAACCAGGATTAACACATAGGATACTTTTTATCCCGATATTCCCACGGGATCGAAACTTATGCGGGTGAAACCGCGGGGCGCAGCTATTACGACAATAAAATTAAACTTCGGATATGTAATGATGCGATGCGCCTCAAGTGGAGTTGCGCAAGTCATCTAGCTAGACGAGGAGATGGCCGGTGGAGTAAATCTGTGACCGAATGGTGGCCAAAGAAACCAGGGGGTCTAATCCGAAGTAGTATCGGCCGTTTCCTGCTACGAAGTTACTATTTGGTTCGGTCGGTCCCGATCTTACACTCCTACACTCTTTCGAATATTGACTATGGTCCCGACCCAACTGAGCCGATCCGAACTTTTTTCGCATTTTTAAATAATATTCGGTTCGGCCATGTGTCGGTCCGATCCGAACATTCGCACTTTGCACTTCGGAGTAGACCCCCAGGGCCGTCCAAAAGCGCGCTGGGTTGACGATATCGTGAAAGTCGCGGGAAACACCACCAACAATATTATCCAGTCAGCTGGGTAGTAATGGGGCTGACTGCCCAGGGTGCTCCAAACGTACCTACGTATCGCTAGTTGTGGAGGCCATTCTATGTTCCATAAAGGTTCCCATGTATGAGGGGGCGAGTCTTATGCCCCTAACCGGACTGCTACTAAGAATTTCACTATGGAAAAACCCATCAACACCCTCTGTCAAACCGGGGATCGATAGAACTCCACCCTCGGCAGTTACGTTTGCGACTACAAGACCAACGAAGGAGTCAAAATCGTTCATCAGTTGTCTAGCCTTTTCCTATGTTCAAAAACTAAAAAAAAAAATTAAGTCGTTTATTAAAACTTGGCTGAGAATCAGCACTTTTGAACTTAAAAATTCCTAGTGCTTTAGCTGGGAAGAAGTGGCGCAACAAACTCCCCAGAAGCACAGCTGTGTGTACAGTTAGAAGAACTTGATTCTATATAATAGTTATAGTGGTCAATCTTCCAGTCTAGCCGGATGCAGCTGAATACTAATATTTCAACGTAACACGATAACCCTTAAGGATGATTTCCAGCAAACGGCTCGCAACGCATCGGATCGGAACGGATGTTACAATCTTTAAACGATATTAAAATACGTGTATACAGTATTTAATGTCTATATTACCAAGTCGCGCACAGCAGCTTGACCGCGGGTGTCTTCGGCGACACGCGATCGAAGCTGAAACTATGCTGCGACGCGCGATCGGCTTCGTTCGCCTGTCGTCGTATCCGATCGAATCCTTTCGGCATTACAACACGTCAACACGTTAGGAATTAAACTATTTGACTAGGCGCAGAAACGGATACTTACGATACAAGCGACGACGGTACGGAGCCGATCGTATGCGTCGACATCTTGTCGGATGCGATCGGCTGTCGCCGCATCCTTTCCGATCCGATGCGAGCCGTTTGGTGGAAATCGTCCTTTATTAAGGCTTGACTTTCGATGTTCTAACTACTCGTAACCACTGTCAAATATCTACGAATGACTGCAGCCCAAAACGGCGTAACGCTTTCCAAGGCACGGAGGGTGCCGTGGACCGTAGTCGTTATTTACCCACGTCGTCATAATTATGTGATGTCTAATGATGTATGTTTTAACTAAGGTTTTTAATTATTACAGATATATCATCGGAGTCTGATTGTCTGTGTATGTGAGTTGTGTATGTGTCGGTTGCCGTGGTAACCACACTGAGTCTTTAGCTATGTGTGCAGTGCTGCTGGTAGTTTTTTTTTTACGGCATGCCCTTCACAATCCGGTCCTTGCTGCTGTTCCTTTTGCTTGAAAGCCTGAAGTTACAGTCGCGTAAAGATGCCTCATAGAGCTACCTGACCTGCACCCTCATTCGTAACACACTTTCAATCGAAACCGGGGCCCTAATTCACTATGGCCACTTAACGATTCCTTACTTCGAAGCCACGTCAATTCCTTACCTAATTCCGCCAATCTCGCGTTGATTTCGCGCGGTTTCGTACATTGTGCCATAGAGGATTACGGCCTTGAATGATTTTGAAGTATATTGCTAACCCATTGCTTCTTATGTTCGAAGAATTTGTCCGCTCAACAACTTGAATGACGCAATGAATGTTGTTGAACTGTCAAAATGAGACCCGTTAGTAAGTTACGCAATTACCTCGCAGGTATGAGTGAGATTGATGGCGCTCTACAAAGCTGAACTTTATCTATATGTACATATGACTTATAACTGCCTAGTACTGTACTTTTGCCACTTCGCACGAGCGCGTTGTTCCCGCGGCGATTTTCTTTCGCGCACTGCTTACCGCCGAGAGTTGAAAATCCAAGTGTTTTCTGGACGCGCTGTTGGATTCTCAACGCTCGGCTCAACACCTAGAGTTAAAAATCCAGTGCGCGATAAAATCCTGCCGCGATATTTTCACGTCCCTGCGAACGTAAGCTTCTCCACTTCTTTTTTTGACGCGCTGGGATGCGTTGTTGGATTCTCAACGCTCGGCTCAACACCGAGTGTTGAAAATCCAGTGGGTTTCTCCACTCCAATTGACAGTTCAGCTCGCACATTATCTTATAACGCTTGACAGATAGCTCACACACACGCTATTAATCCCCTACTGTTAATCTGTAGCTACCTAGCATGCTTGATTTTGTAATGAAGTTCCTTATTGCACGTTATACTGAAAAAAGTGTAACATTTTGTACACATACACGCATTTCGGGCTTGTGGCTAAGTAATAACAGCCGCACGGGTCGATCGATCAGGTTAAGCTATGCTTGCCGCGGTTGGTCCGTGGATGGGTGACCATCATCACATACCAAGACCCCTCCGTGCCTCGGAAAGCACGTTAAGCCGTTGGTCCCGGCTGTCATTCGTGGATCTTTGACAGTCGTTACGGGCCAGAAGCCTGAAAGTCTTACCAAGGGGTATCGTATTACTCAGTAACTGGGTTGTGGAGATCAGATTGGCAGTCGCTTCATGTAAAATACTGGTATTCAGCTGCATCCGGTTAGTCTGGAAGCCGACCCCAACATAGTCTTTGGGAAAGGCTAGGTAGATGATCACACGCATTTCGGGTGCACGCACACGGTGCACATTGCTTGCAGAACAAGTAGCCGAAGTTGTCGAAAGGTTCTGAAGCGGCGACCGTGTACCAGAAGACGTAGCGTTGGTAGGCCTCCCACAAGATGGACTGATGATCTGGTGAAGGCAGCAGGAACCCGCTGGATGCGAGAAGCATAGAACCGATCGAAGTGGAGGTGCTTATATCCAGCAGTGTACGTCTTTCTGCTGAAATGATGATGGCACATTTTTGTGTCTCTAATGCTCCAAGTTTGCTAAAGCCAAAGGAACTTCTTTCCAACCGAGGGTCCCACGACACCACTCGTTTTATGTTGTTGCACTGGCCACCGTCCCGATTCTCAAGCTACAGTTCTGTCGCATAAGCGACCGCATTCACAACACTGCTTTTCCCTTAAAATCTGTTGCTAAGGCGACAAAATCGATTACACACATCTGTAGACCCGCAGGCTACCGCAAGCAGGCCTAGTTGCTTGCTGCTTGTAGCCTTCGGTAGGACGCCGATGATCTTTTAAACTGCGTTGGTGTGCTGAGCATAAACAAACCGAGTATAATGTACCCAGAAATTTTGTAACTAAAAGAGTGTCCATGGAGTTTCTTGCTCATTCCAAAACGTAGAGCTCTATGGAGAAGGAGCTAGCTTCTAATTTCTGACTAACTGACCGACTTCTTGACAATTCAAGTGCCAACAAGTAATGTGATTAATAAACCAGTTACAAAACTGGTTTATTAATCACATTACTTGTTTGTAAATAATATGCCTCTGCTTACCCTCGGCACAATGTTTTCATCATAGCACTGAATGTTCATCGCACTGCCTAGCGCCGAGAGTTAAAAATCCAACAGTATGTTTTTTGACGCGCTGGGATGCGCTCTAAGGGGCAATTCTCGTAATTTTAAGAACGTTCACATTCTGATCCACGGAGCAAATGTCTGATCTCAGTCTCAATCTGTCAAAAATCCTCGTAATTTCCCTACATTTTGACAAGTTTTTGACATTATTTGTCGCTGAGGTGAGATTGCGACTAGATTTTGAACGTTTTTAATTACGGGAATTGGCCTTCCGTTGGGTTCTCAAAGCTGGGCTCTACACCGAGAGCTGAAAATTCAGCGCGCGATAAATTCCCGCCGCGATATTTTTACATCCGACACCGGCACCACAGACATCGGTCAGGTAATGAAATCGATTACCTATCAAGCTTCTATTAATAAATTGTAAAAACTAAAATGTTCTTATTGTGTTTTTACGCATTAGTTTATCAACAGCTTTTACTAATCAACATAAAATTGTTATCTTAAATGGAAAATGTGTGGACACGTGATGTTAGATCAATATTATGTCTGGAACTCAGTAATCGCCTCTTCAGGGCCTTCATTTCCTTTTGACACAATGTCGGGCTTCTTACTAGCCGTAACGACTGTCAAAGATCCAGGAATGACAGCCGAGTCTAATGACTTAAAAACCCCTCCAATAAGGCTATAAGCATGGTCTTTATAATTAGAAAGTCGTATTTGGCATTTCTGAAGAACATATTTCTGATTTAAATTAATTCAATTAACTGTGACTGAATGTTAGTTATGTGAAGTTTTATGAACGAACCATAAACTAAGAGTTTGCTTTGAATGCACAGAAAATTCGGGGCAATTAGATCATTATTAGAACACTAGCTTCTGCCCGCGACTTAGTTCGCGTGAAATACTTAGGTACTAGTTTATTTACGTGTACTTGCCGTTCTTCATAAGTTCGTGTCATCATCTGCCCAGCTTTTCCCAACTATGTTGGGGTCGGCTTCCAGTCTAACCAGATGCAGCTGAGTACCAGTATTTTACATGGAGCGACTGCCAATCTGACTTCCACAACCCAGTTACTGGGTAATACGATGCGCCTTGGTAAGACTGGCTGTCAGACTTTTGGGCTTCTGACTACCCGTAACGATGGTCAAAGATCTACGAATGACAGCCGGGACGAACCGCTTAACGTACTTTCCGATGCAGTCGGTATGTCATGGATGGTCCGCGGTCACCCATCCACGGACCGACTTTGGCAACCGTTGCTTAACCTTGAAGATCGACCCGTGCGGCTGTTATAACAAAAATAATAATATCATATTTTTCCATGTTTTTTTTTATCTTTCCCTTTATAAAAATATTTAAAAATGTAATTCTTCTTTCTTTTTTTAAAAACGTTGCCCCACACTAGGAATTAGGAATATGGAATAGGAATATAGGAAACAAACTATATTAGGAATTTATGTGTACTAAGTCGAAATAAAGAAAATAATAATTAATATTTAATCAATATTATTAATAATAATTTATAATAATATTTAAATATTTATTTTAAAAAAAAAATTGCCACGAGCCCCTCAAGATTCATATCAACGTAGTTAAATCAGTGCCATTTATCGCAAATAATCAGAGCTCATCAGGAAAACATGTCCTACTAAACAAACGGGCTATCTCGATAGCAAAGGTTAAGTAATCACGTGCGCACACGCATACTCGTGATGGAAACTAACAAGAGGTCAAACTGGGTGCAGCGGGGTAGTTGCGTAATACACTACCAGTACAGATTGACTGCTGCGCTGCGTGTCGCGGGTTCGATTCCCGCACGGAACAAATATTTGTATGACCTACATGTATTTGTTCCGAGTCTGGGTGTTTTTCTATCTATAATATGTATGTATTTACAAAAAAAAAATAATTGTATATATAAGTAGTTTATCAGCCATCTTGTTACCATAACACAAGCATTAGGTGGCTTAGCTTGGGACAAATGGTGCTGTGTGAAATGTCCAGGGATTTATTTATTTATTTAGTTAGCTGTTGATCCTGGCTGTCATTCGAAGATCACTAGTCTTACCAAGGGGTATCGTCTTACCCAGTAACTGGGTTGTGGACGCCAGATAGGCAGTCGCTCCATGTAAAATACATATTGGTATTCAGCTGCATCCGTTTACTGCATCACGTCTGTGAAGTTAACAAAACAAAATACATTTTAAAACTGAAGTGTATACACTAACTGCGGTCAAGCCCCACAAAAAAAAAAACATCAAATTAAGTTATTTTCCGTTTTTATCAAATATTGAACACATCGCGTCCGCGGAGTTTTGCTAGCTAATTTAAATTGACCCTGTATATGTTTATCTCCTCAGACAAATAAGTATTCGCAGCTTGATAAGGTATTTCCACATTTTATCAGACGATTAACCGCTCAGCTTACCTGCTATGTAGTCTGTTATAATAAATAAATAATTTAAGTGTGATTAGCATTTAATGAGTTTGTGATATCGGTGTTGATAACGTTGGGTGCTTGAGTTGAGCAAGAAACGATTGATAATCCTACTAATATTATAAAACGCGAAAGTTTGTATGGATGGATGGTTGTTTGTTACTTTTTCACGCAAAAACTTCTGAACGGATTTGGCTGAAATTTGGCACATAAATAGTTTATAACCAGGATTAACACATAGGATACTTTTTATCCCGATATTCCCACGGGATCGAAACTTATGCGGGTGAAACCGCGGGGCGCAGCTAGTATATTATTATAAACGCGAAAGTTTGTATGGATGGATGGATGTTTGTTTCTCTTTCAAAAAACTACTACTGAACAGATTTGGATGAAATTTGGCACACAAATAGTTTATAACCAGGATTAACACATAGGATACTTTTTATCCCGATATTCCCACGGGATCGAAACTTAAGCGGGTGGAACCGCGGGGCGCAGCTAGTATTATAAACGCGAAAGTTTGCATGGTTGGATGGATGTTTGTTACTCTTTCACGCAAAAACTACTGAACGGATTTGGATGAAATTTAGCACATAAATAGTTTGTAACCAGGATTAACACAGGATAGTTTTCATCCCGATATTTCCACGGGATCGAAACTTATGCGGATTCGGGTGAAATCACGGGGTGCAGCTAGTGGTCGATATTTCTTTAGGAAAATGTCGTGAGGAGTTATGAATGTGGATGGCTATAAGAGTTGGTAAAGACCAAAGAAACGATGGATGGAGTCTGTGAAAGACGGTATGGTTAGAAAGGGGGTGGCTACCGAGATGGTTCTTCTTCCCACCGAAAGACCTAGGAAGTGGTGAAGGGCGGGCATTTTGGGGGACTGTCTTTTGTAATTTTGACGTTCGAAAAGTGCTGATGCGTCTGCCTAGCCTTATCCCAACTATTTTCCATTGTTTTGTAGTTGCCGTTTGGCGTGAATGTGACGCATGTTTACCCCCCACTTTTTTTTTGTTTTTGTGTTTTTGTTCTTTTTTTATGCGTCATGTTTGCCGCAAATAAATGTATTTTCTTTCTTCTTTCTTTCTTTATTTTGGGGTTGGCTTCTAGTCTAACCGGATGCAGCTGAATACCAGTATATTATATGGTCTTAGCATTATACTGAGCGATGGCAGTTTTGCGTGGATGTGTATTGTGTGACGCATTTTTTCTCCCAACTTGTTATTTATTTGTGTTCTTTTTACCGCAAATGAACGTATTTTCTTTATTGTTTTTTCTTTCTTCTATACAATGTAAGGTCAGCTTAAATTGGAAATGTATAGCTCTAAGTGTAGCACAGTGTGTAGGTACAGACGCCGGTACATCAAGCTACTAGATTTTCAACTTTATAGCTAAAGCATTAAGGTTCAAGGTTGATTGGGGACATTTGACAGTTTCGGGTAGCTTGATCTGCTGGCGTCGTATAATATATACACACGGCCTGCGTATAAACCGCTTTGTAGAAAAACATCCGAATTGAGAACCTCCTCCTTTTTTAGAAGTCGGTTAAAAAACGTGTCCGTGTACAAGCTTCAATAGTGAACCATACAACACTGACGATGGTGATGATCCATTGTTTTTTATTTACTTCAGTTCACAAGCAATCAATTTAATAAGTTAAACATTATTTTTTAGGGATCCGTACCTCAAAAGGAAAAACGGAACCCTTATAAGATCACTTCTGTCTGTTCAAGACCCTTTTCTCAGAATGCGTGGAGTTATCAAGTTGAAATTAATATAAAATACTCAGGGCTGCAATCCCTTGAACTAGTTTAAAAATCAAACTTCTAAGTCAACGCAATCAAAAGATACGGGCGTTTATGTTACGTTTATGCCGCATATTTTGACACTCGCAAGGGAATCAAAACGTATATAGGGTACTTCCCGTTGACCTAGAATCATGAAATTTGACAAGAAGCAATGTCATGTAGCACAAGTGAAGGGAAAAACCCGAAAACCGTAAATTTCTATTTACATACCTACAAACCCTCGGTGCGCGAGTCTGACTCGCACTTGACCGGTTTTTATTACCCAATAATTGATAACCTAAGCGTCAGAGCGTGCTTGTCACGGCTCAAACGGGTTTTTACGAATGTTTCATTATCATAATAAAACTATAAAGAATGTATGTAGGAAGTAAAAATACTCAAAGCATTTTTTTTTTTCAATTAAACCATTTACAGGCACTTCGTCAAATAGTCGGTCAGTTAGTCAGAAAGTTATTCATCTGCCTACCCTTTTACTAGCCAGATCGCCTTCCAGTCTAACCGGATTCAGCTGAATACCAGTACTTTACATGGAGCTGCTACCTATCTGACCTCCACAACCCAGTTACTGGGTAACACGATACCCCTTGGTAAGACTGGTTGTCAGACTTTCGGGCTTCTGACTACCCGTAACGACTGTCAAAGATCCACGAATGACAGCCGGGACCAACAGTTTAACGGGCTTTCCGAGGCACGGAGGGGTCTCGGGTATCGGACCAACCGTGGTAAGCGTAGCTTAACCTGATCGATCGACCTGTGCGGCTGTTATTGTCTAGCCACGAGCCCCTGAAAGAAAGACAGAAAGAAAATACATTAACCCCCCCCCCCCCCTCAACGACATATTACTATGACGACCAAAGATTTTTTTACATTTCTGTGATAAAGACTAATATTATGATGCTATGACTTACTTCCACCTTGTGGGAGGCCTTCCAACGCTACGTCTTCCAGTAAGCGGTCGCCACTCCAGGGTGTCCACTCCGAAGTAGTATCGGCCCAATGTTCGGCCGTTTCCTGCTACGAAATTACTATTTGGTTCGTTCGGTTCCGATCCTACACTCCTACACTCTTTCGAATATTGACTATGGTCCCGACCCAACTGAGCCGATCCGAACTTTTTTCGCATTTTTCAATAATATTCGGTTCGGCCATTTGTGTCGGTCCGATCCGAACATTCGCACTTTGCACTTCGGACTAGACCCGCAGAACATTTCGGCCTCATCGGCCGTCCGTTCTGCGAGCAATGTGCCCTGCCCACTGCCTCACGACCTTGTGAAGGCCGCAGGAACCAGTTGGATGCGAGAAGCACAGAACCGGTCGAAGTGGAGGTGCTTGGGGGACGCCTATGTCCAGCAGTGGATATCTTTCGGATGAACTGATGATGTTGATGACTTTCTTGGCTACAAATGTCTTCGAGTCGTTTACACATTAACTTCTACGCATATTAAGTTGTTACAATAAAAAAATGACAATCTATATATATAAAACAAAGACAGGTTTGTTACAACACTTATAACTCGAGATCGGCTGGATCAATTTTCATGGTTTTTGTTTCGTTGGATTTGTCTCCGCCCTGAATAGCAGAATACATTTTAAAAACAATGAAAACTTGACGAATACATAATTATGAAAATGAATCATTTTCCATTTAATTATGTTCCTTTGTTTCGTACCTGTCAAACATTTGTTTTCCTCCTGTCATCCTGTCAAATACTGTGATTGACATTTATGCATGCGTTCAGAAATGTATTTTGTGTAAACTATTTAAAAAGGCTGAATAAAAGCCTCGGAAAGCACGTCAAGCCATTGGTCCCGGCTGTCACTCGCGGGTCTTTGACAGTCGTTACGGGTCGTCAGTAGCCCGAAAGTCTGACAACCAGTCTTACCAAGAGGTGTCGTATTACCCAGTAGCTGGGTTGTGGAGGTCAGGAAGGCTGTCGCTCCATGTAAAATACTGGTATTCAGCTGCATCCTTTTAGACTGGAAGCCGACCCCAACATAGTTGGGAAACGGCTAGGCAGATGATCAAAAACTAAAATATCCCTAGATTGTGTTGATGTGTATATTTTTTGCATATTGTATCATCGTTAAAAGTATTTGTTTACAATTTATTCGCCGGTTACTGAATGATTAACTGCTTAACATAGAATGTTGTTGGTTAACGCGTCCATGAACCTTCACACTGAAATTCAGTTTTTTCAAGCTCTAGAGTATTGGTTCCTGAAAGAGAAGCGTTTATATGCAACATGTCCCGGAATTAACGCACACCACCAGACACCCCAATTAGTATATTATGTTATAATCATAATACATACACTGAATTTTTATTATTATGTATGTAAAAAACATTGTTTTTTTGAATAAATTATTAGTTATACTGATTGTGGGAGAAAATTATGGTCACATTTAAAATCTACGCATGCACACAGTTGCACTCGTATAAGGGTCTAGCCGTCTAGCGTAGACTTCAGCCATTTTGGTTTGTTTTGATTGTACATCGTCAGTGTGACAGCAGTTTACGTATTCTAATATCGCGACATATTCGCCAAAAATGTAAACAAATATGAGTTTATGGAAAAATAACTTTAATTCCTACACAATAAAGTTGAGTTCACGAATCACGCTACAACTTCAATATTTTTATAATTTTTTCAATAGTGCTAGTCACTCTGAAATCAACTTAATTACCATTCAAATAAAGTTGTTATTTGTTTAAATTAAAATAACGTCAATTTGAAACAAATAAAATTTGAATTTACACATGCACACAGTTGCACTCGTATTAGGGTCTGACGTAGTAGGTACTTCAGCCATTTTGGTTTGTTTTGATTGTACAGCGAAAGTGTGACAGCTGTTTACGTAGTTTTAATTATTTTTAAGATAAAATATTACCTATATTCAATTACAGAAATCGAGTCAGTAAACGATTCTGAACAAACTATTTTCATAATGTGCATTAATTCAGTTACACATTATAGTTTACTTCCTCAGGTTCTGAGTGAAGCTACATATAATCAGCCTGTAACGTTCCCACAGCTGGCACACAAGCCTCCTCTCGCCCCCCTCAGAGATCCCTCAGAGCATAGTCCTTTTCATAGCTTGCTGACATTAGATATGAGGGCCAGTCGCAGTCGTTGCGTGCTTGAGTGTCCTCGTCTTAATACTCTAGGGGACAAGTGCCCCGACATGTGTCTCCAAGGACATGACGCAAACTAGACATATGCATCGTCAGACATGTTGTCCCACGACCTCCGCATTTGATTCTATCATGCCTCCAAGTCTATAATGTTGCCACTGCTGTGACACAGGCCACCTCTGTTCGAGAGGGAGTGGGTTGTAATCCACCACGCGGGCCCAGTGCGGGTTGGTAGATGTCAGATGTCTTCGAATTTTTCGTTCTAGGACTTGCCGGTTTCCACACGATGTTTTCCTTCACCGTTTTGAGAGCAGTGGTGATGAAATTATTTACACAAATAATTGCGCTTGCCTGGGTTCGAAGTTCGAACCCACGACCTAGAATCTGCTAGAAACTGCTCTAGAGTCTGTGAGGATTGATATGAAAGAGATGGGAGTGAATGATAGCGTGACGGTTGACAGGGGAGAACGGAAGAAGAAAACGTGCTGGGACGAGGGCAGGAAGATTATGAAGGTCTGCTTAGCCTTTCCCCAACATACGTTCGGGTCGGCTTCCAGTCTAACCAGATTTTAGATCGACTGCCCTTTCAAACATAACTGACGAAATGTAGATGTACTGAACATTCTGCCTTCCTTTGGGGCTCTTTTTTTTAACACGCTTTCATTAGCTTCAACTACAAACAATGTAATAAAATCTTAGAAGTACATTTTAACCTACTTGTAATTGTCGTATCGAAATGAAACTTTGTATGTATATGTAGTTTGGATGACAAAAATATAATTTGGTATCTTTGAGCTGATCTGGTGATGGAGCCAGGCGGTGGATAGTCTGCCAGGGCCGCGGGTTGTTCGAAAGGGATACCGTGGTCCCTGGCACCACAGGCAACTGAAGGAACACGGGTGGGTTTTAGTCAGTAAAAGTCACGCCCTTCCGCTCAGCCCAAAGCGGGAGAGGTCATTTGATGATTTCCCATCCAAAAAAAAAGGCGGTTGATAGTGGAACTCTTCAGTGGCTACTAGTAAACCCTTCCCCCCTTATTACAAAACAAGGTTTTTCTTTCGATCAGGTTTAAACCACTGACTGACCCAGTTATTGAATTAAGAACCCAACTGATAGATAAATGCAGTTCTTTTTACAAAAATGACAGCTTAGTTCGGTGCTAAGTTGTCATTTTAGTAAACTTTGCCTAAATTGAAATAAAGTTCGAAATACAAGTACTGGCTGGAGATTTTTTTAGTTTATTTAACTTTATTTTTTTTAAATGGACACCCTCGCAAACGTTTTTCGGGGTGAAAAGTACCTCCACGAGCTGTTTAAAGACACATAATAGGATCACTGTATTCAAATCCGTCTAGCCGTTCCGTCATTGAATGACAAACGTTGAAATGTACTAAATACACAAAGTAAAGTATGCTAATTAGTTACATCTACATATTAGAAACTAACGTTTATAAGTATGACATCAAATGTCAATCTTTTGTAGTATCTTGAGGATAAATCGGTAGTGCGTTAATCACACTAATAATTTATTTATTGGCAAAAGTTTGTGAGTGAGTGTGTGTGTGTGGGTTTGTATGTATGTATGTTTGTTAATTCCTCACGCTCAAACGGCTGGACCAATTTTGATGAAATTTGGTATGGACGTAGTGACGAGTGAAACCGCGGGGCGCAGCACGTCAAACTATAAATTCAATAAATCAATCTGCCTTTACCCAACTATGTTGGGGTCGGCTTCCAGTTTAACCGGATGCATCTGAATATCAGTATTTTACATGGAGCGACTTCATAAACCCAGTAAGGGATAATATTAAACCCCCTTACGGGCTTCTGACTCACTATATTCAGTAACTCAGTATAGTCGTAATCCACAGGAATGTTTTCTAGGTAATCAACTCGTGCGCATGTATGACCTTTGTTCTAAGACGTATGTTTGTGTCCTTCAATGAATGAACAATTAATTATAACTAACACGAATTTATAGTGCAAATTACTGATGATCGAAGTTCATAATGATAAAAACCGGCCAAGTGCGTGTCGGACCACGCACAATGAAGGGTTTCGTAGTTGGAAAGTTTTTGCCAAGAATGATCTAAACTCGGACGGACGGACTTCGGACGTAGTGCGCAACCGCTAATAGTACTAATCCATCCGAATTAGGGAAATTACGGTTTGAAGTAGCATAGTACTATTTGTATTCCACACTACATCCGACCTCGGTCCATCCGAATTTAGAACATTCCCAATTCGGATTGGACTCGGATCTTGAATTTGGATTCGGATCGGACGTAGTGCGAAACCGCTCTTAGGGTTTCGTTTTTGCATTCGGACGTACGGAACCCTAAAAACGAGTTAATTGGATTATGTAATCAATATTTCTGTTAGAGACAGAACAGGGGGTCTACTCCGAAGTGCAAAGTGCGAATGTTCGGATCGGACCGACACATGGCTGAACCGAATACTAATGAAAAATGTGAAAAAAGTTCGGATCGGCTCAGTTGGGTCGGGATCATAGTCAATATTTTCAAGTTATAGGTTTATGAATTAGTATTTTTATAGTTTATTTTAGTTTTATTTTGCTCAGAGTGTTACTAACGTAGTTTTAAATGTGTTACTAACAACAATATGAATCATTTGTGTTCGAAATAAATAAATAATAATAAAATAAAAATAATATTCGAAAGAGTGTAGGAGTGTAGGATCGGGACCGACCGAACCAAATAGTAACTTCGTAGCAGGAAACGACCGAACATTCGGCCGACACTACTTCGAAGTAGACCCCCAGGTTTACAATTTGTTCGTGTGTTTGTTGTGATTCCTGAGATGGCTGCTCACAGATAGGTAAGTATTGAAGAAGCAAGAATTTTGCACCAACCACAAATAAATTAACCTTTAAATCTATAAAAATAAAAAAAACGGCCAAGTGCGAGTTGGGCTCGCGCACCGAGGGTTCCGTACTATTTAAAATTATTAAAAATATTTTTATTGTATGATGTAACCAAAAAAACTGTTTTTATGGCCTTGAAAGAATATTTAATTTTCTTTGGCTCAATCCGCGGTCAGTATGACAAAATATATTTTTTTTTTTTCAAGAATATGACATTAATAACTGATTACCTGACATTATTGATTAAGTTAGATTTGCAATTCAAATGATTACATATCATATGACTTAAATCTCTACAATAAATTTATCTGACTGAAGCATTCATTTTTAACATACATTTTTCGATTATATAATTATTTTTAACTGTTGACATTTTTAAATTATTATTTTTGCTGAATTAATTTTAAATTGATATTTGTACACCGTCATCGGCAAAACATAGTGTACCTATACATATATTTTAATAATAACACCTGTTTTTACACCACCTATGTTTTACAAATAAAAAAAAACTTTGACTTTGTTTTTTTTTTTAAATACCTATTATCAAAAGTTACTGAAATCGATTCAGTAGTCAATTATGAACTACTTTCAGTACTTGCGTTTATTCTGTTACACCTTGTATATGTTGTTGAACTGTCAAAATAATAATAATAAATCCCTGGACATTTCACACAGCACCATTTGTCCCAAGCTAAGCAACCTAATGCTTGTGTTATGGTAACAAGATGGCTGATAAACTACTTATATACATTTTTTTTTTTTTTGTAAATACATACATATTATAGATAGAAAAACACCCAGACTCGGAACAAATACATGTAGGTCATACAAATATTTGTTCCGTGCGGGAATCGAACCACGCAACGCAGCAGTCAATCGCTTAACCACTGCGCCAACCGTGCCGTCAAAATGAACCATTGCTGTTGAAGCGCAGGCCACACCGCCAGCTAGCGGGCGGGTGGGCTAGGCGGGCGAACATCGTTTCACCTCTTTACATACTTCGGTTCACACCGCGAGCTACCGACTAACCTAACGAAATATCCGACGATTCCAGCGAAGCTACTCGTTCACCTCGTTGGCGCGCCCGCGCTTCGCTAGCTTAGCTCGCCCGCCAGCCCGCTCGCCCGGTTCGTTCGCCCGTCCTCCCCGTTTCGAGTAGACTAGTCGACGCTCGCGCTCCGCCCGTCGCTCGTCTGTCTGTAGTTTTCGGTGTGAACCCCATAGTTTAGCTCGCGAATATTTCGCGTAGTTTGTATAGTTTCCTTCGTTCGCTTCGCCCACCCGCCTAGCCCGCTAGCTGGCGGTGTGGCCTGCGCTTGATGGTTACGCAACTACCCAGCTGTTTGTTTGCTACATAACTACGCAATGGGTTTCTAAATCAAAGTACATACATTACATAACTTTATACCATAACATTCTACATAGCTCCGAGACCCTAGCCCGAACGCGCGACGCAAACGTTACGTAAATTTTAACGATTTTCTTTCAATCGAAAATACAACTATCCTAAGCTCTGATTAATTCCGTTTCCCCAACTATGTTGGGGTCGGCTTCCAGTCTAACCGGGTGCAACTGAATATCAGTATTATACATGACAGCACTACCCAGTGACTGGGTAATTCGATACCCCTTGGTAAGACTGGTTGTCAGACTTTCGGGCTACTGACGACCCGTAACGACTGTCAAAGATCCACGAATGACAGCCGGGACCAACGGTTTGACGTGCTTTCCGAGGCACGGAGGGGACTTGGTATGTAAAGATGGTCACACATCCACGGACCAACCGCGGCAACCGTAGGTTAACCTGCACCCTAATTGCGTAACACACGATTAATCGGAATCGGTTTCATTTTGACAGTTCAACAACATTCATTGCGTTATTTACGTGTTGAGCAGACACATTTTTCGAACTTATGAAGCAATGGATTAGCAATTTGCTTCAAAATGATTCAGATTACGATTGATTGTGTGTTACGCAATTGGGGTGCTGATCGATCGACCCGTGCGCAAGCCCCTCTGGAGAGCAAGCGTGGTGGTCAACGCTCGTGCCTTCTCTATATGAGAAGAGGGCTTTGCCCTGCAGGGGCTGGTTAATCCTACTAATATTATAAACGCGAAAGTTTGTATGGATGGATGGATGGATGTTTGTTACTCTTTCACGCAAAAACTGCTGAACGGATTTGGATGAAATTTGGCACACAGATAGTTTATAACCAGGATTAACACATAGAATACGTTTTATCCCGATATTCTCACGGGATCGAGACTTATGCGGGTGAAACCGCGGGCGCTGCTAGTATTTATATTTACTATAATTTATTCGCGTTCATGCTAATCTTATAAATCGCATAATGCCTGCGTTTTGAGCCATTTTCTAATGATAAACAGACACGCAATGTAACCCTAAATATAAGGAAGGTCCTGAAAGTAATTCGTTCAAAATTGACTACTGAATGGATTTCAGTAACTTTTAATACAGGTTTTTTGTCGCCGATTGAGACAAAGAAAATTAAATCTTATTTCTGGGCAATAAGACTCAATTTTAAGTTGTATTATGCTTTTAACTCTATACTCTAATTTTATTGGTGTGTATTGGGGCGTATGAAGGAGGAAACCGGTATGTCCTAGACAGTGGTGTAGTTCATCCTAAAGGGGCCCTGTATCAACATTTGTTGGGGGCCCTTTTAACCCGACTGCAGTGGTGAAGAGAGATATAGATTTTGGCGACAGTACCTATTTTTCTGTCATTCTCTTCTTCTCTGTTTATATGTATATGTGTTTACATAGAGAGTTAAAATAAATAAATAACATTTTTTTTTTACACACTTCACTTCGTGGGCCCGTATAGCTCAGGGGCCCCGTATCGTTAATACGGCTGATACAGCGGTAGCTACGGCCCTGGTCCTAGAACCAAAAATTCGACGGCATGTGACATCTCGGACCTATTCTGTTGGACAGTGAGTTCACAATGCATGCATTGTTGGTAATAAGTTACAAAATTTAATTACAATAATGGGTTTGTAATGAGTTAGGATAAGAGTTTAGATATATACACTATCGCAATAGATTTCTCTGTAATGATAGATATAAAGTTGGAAAAAAAAATACTACCAACCCGCACTGGGCCCGCGTGGAGGATTATGGCCTAATCCCTCTCACTGAGAGGAGGCCTGTGTCCCAGCAGTGGGAACATTGTCATCATTCTCCTGCCCTTATCCCAATTTATTTGTGAACGGCGCAACATGTCTTTTCCTTCCATACTCCTCTATTAGCCGCCATCTCGACAGTCACCCCCTTTCTAACCATATCATCATTCACACAGTCCATCCATCGTTTCTTTGGTCTTCCCCTACTCTTATAGCCATCGGCATTCATACTCAAAACTTTCCTCACGACATTTCCTCATTCCTCAGTAACACATGCCCATACCATGACACCCGCTTTCCACACATCTTTTCAGTTACCGGTGCCACTTTCAGACTTCTTCTTATAAGTATACCTACTCATTTCTTATTCTATCCATTCGTGTAACACCACACATCCCTCTGAGCATTCTAATCTCAGCTGCATGGTTGTAGGCTGATTAAATTGGGGCGTTCATTAAGTTACATATTCTATATTTATATATATACCACAATACCTTATGTATCAAGGCAATAGTAACCAATGGAACTCGGTTGAACTTTGGGCTTGAATATTATATTCTTTTGCACGAATCATTGTTTTGATGCGTCACCGTCTGTAGGAAGCCGACCATTATGTTTTGTAGGTCAAAATACAAAGTACTATAAACTTTTTGTTGTTGTTTATTTATAGAAAAAACCTTCATGTGGCTTGTGGCTATTTAATAACAGCCGCGCGGGTCGATGGGTTAGGGGGTCTACTCCGAAGTAGTATCGGCCGTTTCCTGCTACGAAGTTACTATTCGGTTCGGTCGGTCCCGATCCTACACTCCTACACTCTTTCGAATATTGACTATGGTCTCGACCCAGCTGAGCCGATCCGAACTTGTTTCGCACTTTTTCAATAATATTCGGTTCGGCCATGTGTCGGTCCGATCCGAACATTCGCACTTTGCACTTCGGAGTAGACCCCCAGGTTATGGGCCGTGGATGTGTGACCATCTTTACATGCAAAGAACTCTTCGTTCCTCTGAAAGCACGTTAAGCCGTTGGTCCCGGCTGTCATTCGTGGAGCTTTAACAGTCGTTACGGGTAGTCAGAAGCCCGAAAGTCTGACAACCAGTCTTATTAACGGGTATAGTATTACCTAGTAACTGCGGGTTGTGGATGTCAGATAGGCAGTCTCTCCATGTAAAATACTGGTATTCAGCTGCATCCGGTTAGACTGGAAGCCGACCCCAACATAGTTGGGAAACGGCTAGGCAGAAGTATGTCAGTCCCATCGTATCCTAAACAATTGTACTGTCACAAGACTTGGGCCATGAATTTGATAAAACCCTTCGCATCGTCGCCATTTGGTTGCGATAGAATTGTATGGAACATGCCTACATCAGTTCAGGGGCCTAAAAAGGCCACTTTAAGCAATACCTCTAAAAGCTATTCATTTCCTGAATTCCCAGCAGATCATCAGACATTAGCAATTCATCTAATTTTCGTTAAATGGTTACACATAATAGTTTAATCACCTACAATTCATTTCATATCAATCATATTTGGTGTAAACATTGGTGGACCGTTTTACGAATTTCCATACAAAACTGTCAAACAGGTAAATTGCGTGATATGAATTGCACACAGATCATATTATGAATAGTCAGTTTGTGACCATTTTACGATTTTTAATATGATTCATATTGTGTTATCCTATTGAGAGGGGCTTGTGGCTAAGTAATAACAGCCGCACGGGTCGATCAATCAGGTTAAGCTACGCTTGCCGCGGTTGGTCCGTGGATGGGTGACCATTTTCACATACCAAGTCCCCTCCGTGCCTCGGAAAGCACGTTAAGCCGTTGGTCCCGGCTGTCATTCCTGGATCTTTGACAGTCGTTACAGGTCGTCAGTAGCCCGAAAGTCTGACAACCAGCAATAATAATAATAATATCCCGGTATTATATACTGGTATTCAGCTGCATCCGGTTAGACTGGAAGCCGACCCCAACATAGTTGGGAAAAGGCTAGGCAGATAATGATTGTGTTATCCTATCATGATTCTGCCAAAGTGGCCTTTTTAGGCCCCCTGTTCAAATTCAGGGACCTTACTGAGCTAATTCTACTGGATTCATATTGGACACATTCCAACAATAAATGTTGTAGGTCCTCGACTACTCCACATTCCTCACAATTAGGTGAATCGACTTCATCATGAAGACAAATTTTTTGCATGGAATGTGCCCAGATCTGAGTCGAAGAGCAGTAACAATCATTTCTCTACTAACTTCACTATTCATGAACCAGGGCACGCGAAGAGGTTCACACTATATGATTTTATACCATAAACCCTTCTCTAATGACCGTTTATTAAAATATTCTTTCCAATAATCAAAGCATATATTTTACTATTGATAATCCGCTAGACATTTTATGTATTCCGAGGTTAACCTCAAAGACACAAGCTGATTAATCAAGGAAAAGTTAATAGGCTTCGTTCTTAATTATACGGAATTAATGGTTGTACGCAGGTCTGTTTTACCTGTTTCTATAAATAAGGATATCTTGCAAAGGATTTTTGCCTCGTTTGTGTAGTGGTCTACAGCTGACTACATACAGGATGTTTCAAAACAGCATTATTAAGAAAGAATATTATGCATATGGGACCAGTTATTTACAATAAAATACCTTACGACATTAAAAGTGATACAACTCATTTTTTCAAAAAGAAATTAACGAAATTACTAGTTGAAAAATGCTATTACGCTGTCAGCGAGTTTTTAAATGATAGCACCCTATGACAATGCTCAATATTATTTCAATTTATTAATTTGCTATATCCTTATTTTGTATTAATGCATGACCATTAGTTATCCAGTGAATTTGATTTTCAAGAATATGACATTAATAACTGATTACCTGACATTATTGAATAAGTTAGATTTGCAATTGAAATGTTTACATATCATATGACATAAATCTCTACTGTATATTATCTGACTGAAGCATGCATTTTAACATAAATTTTTCGATTATTTAATATTTCTTACTGTTGACATTTTTAAATTATTTTTTTTTCTTTGAATTAATTGTAAATGGATTATAAATTATTCATATTTGTACGCCGTCATCGGAAAAACATAGTGTACCTATATATCTTAATAATAACACCTGTTTTTTACACAACCTATGTTTCACAAATAAAAAAACTTTGACTTTGAGTGCTGAGTATGAGGTCGAGCAAAGTTCGCCACAACACACTACAGTCCGGAGTCTGCATCCGTGTACGGTTGATGGCAACGGACTCGCCTTCTATTACATGGGACTTAAAGATAGTAAAAAAAAGAAAGAAAATACATATATTTGCGGCAAACATGACGCATAAAAAAGAACAAACACACAAAAAAAAAAAAACGAGTTGGGGGTAAACATGCAACACATTCACGCAAAACGGCCATCGCTCAGCATAATGCTAAGACCCTATACGAGACAGAGCCCCAGCGCTGGTGAAGATATGAGTTCGAGCAAAGTGTTATTAGGTTTTCCATCCGGAATTTCTCAGTAATAGTCCGGAACTCCGGGGTCTGGATCTGTTTCCGGTCGATGGCAACAGGCTCGCCTCCTATCACATGGGACTTAAAGATGACTGCGAGTGGGTGGGTGGTGATGTGGGTGTACCTTAGGTGCACCCCTGCATAACCCTCCGGGGTATACAGGTGTGATGTTGTGTTATGTCATAAAATATTTCTAAACAAAACTATACAATACATATGTACAGACGCCAGCAGGTCAAGCTACCCGAAACTGTCAAATTTTCCCAATCAACCTTGAACCTTAATGCTTTAGCGATAAAGTTGAAAATCTATTAAAGAAATTTGACAGATTGTAGTAGCTTGATGTGCTGGCGTCTGTACATACACGAGTCATCTTCTGTCTAGACTTTTCCTAACTATGTTGGAGACGGCTTCCAGTCTAACCGGATGCAGCTGAATACCAGTATTTTACATGGAGAGAGTGCCTATCTGACCTCCACAACCCAGTTACTGGGTAATACGATACCCCTTGGTAGGACTGGTTGTCAGACTTTCGGGCTTCTGACGACTCGTAACGACTGTCAAAGGTCCAGGAATGACGGCCGGGACCAACGGCTTAACTTGCTTTCCGAGACACGGAGGGGTCTTGGTATATGAAGATGATCACCCATCCACGGACCAACTGCAGCAAGAGTAGCTTAACCTGATCGATGGACCCGGTACGGCTGTTATTACTTAGCCACAAGCCCCTCACATACATACAAACACTGTATACACACAAAAAAAAAAACACAAGTCATTCATTAATCTTATTCTTATCGCATAGCATTACAATAGATTCTTTAACGACCTTTTTTATCAGGAACTCTTTTTGTCCGCCAACGGAGACTGAATAAAAGAGGTTCTGTCAATTACTGTAGTTAACAAAGTCACGGGTACTTAACGTAATGTTATACCGCTGTGTTCTCTAAAACTTTGAAGAAAAACATCGTGAGGAAACCGGCATGTCGTAGTAGCAAAAATTCAAAGACATGTGACATCTACCAACCCGCACTGGGCCCGCGTGCTGGATTACAGCCCACTCCCTCTTACGGAGAGGAGGCCTGTGTCCCAGCAGTGGGAACGTTATAGGCTGGGTGTCTACTCCGAAGTAGTATCGGCTGAATGTTCGGCCGTTTCCTGCTACGAAGTTACTATTTGGTTCGGTCAGTCCCGATCCTACACTCCTACACTCTTTCGAATATTGACTATGGTCTCGAGTCTCGACCCGACTGAGCCGATCCGAACTTTTTTCGCATTTTTAAATAATATTCGGTTCGGCCATGTGTCGGTCCGATCAGAACATTCGCACTTTGCACTTCGGAGTAGGCCCCCTGATTATGATTTTGCTGTGTCCGGCATGTGTGTGTGGTATTTACAAAAAAATACTCCGTCATCATCATCTGCCTAGCGTTTTCCCAACTATGTTGGAGTCTAGCCGGATGCAGCTGAATACCAGTACTTTACATGGAACGACTTCCGATCTGACTTCCACAACACAGTTACTGAGTGACACGATACCCCTTGCGCCATTAACTATGCGCCACCCCGACTCACTGGGGCATCTCCGTAGACAGTTCCGACTCACCGTGAACTATGCGGGAACCGGTTCCGACTCACTGGAACCTCAGTTGGCCTGGCAAGCATCGAAAGATACAAGACTCAGCCCACTATTGCGCGTCTTACTGACGTCACGCAAATCCTGCATCTCGCAAGCAGAGTTTACCGCGCAATTAGCATACATACAAACTTCCCGACATCAACCGTGGGGCAATTGCCCGCCAGACACAACACCCGTCTGGTTGGAGGACCCTCCCTTTTCTATAGAGGATGAGTGGACTCTTGTTTCCCTATAGTTGGACTGGTTGTCAGACTTTCGGGCTTCTGACGACCCGTAACTATACTAATAAGTTATATACATACATAAAACCTCAAGCCTTATACCGATGGGGTTAGGTAGAAACACAGAACGCCACCAGCTGCGATCCTTAACATACTCTTTTTGCTTCGTTTACGTTAATACACCTGAAGGCCAATTCTCGTAATTTAAAACGTTCAAAATCTAGTCGCAGTCTCATCTCGGCGACAAACAAATGTCAAAATGTAGGGAAATTACACGTATTTTTGACAGATTGAGACTGAGATCAGACTGTGAACGGTCTTAAAATTACGAGAATTGCCCCTCAGGTCATACACGCACGCCGCCGGTTGCGAGCACTGCGCACCTGACCTTTTTGAAGAACATCACCAATATCGTCACTCACTCATCACCAACGCGCCAGCGTTTCTACTCAAATTAATATAGTATCTATAAAAATCTTGTCTAAATTACATCCAAATCCGTTCAACAATTACTACATTACGTAACAAAAAAAAAAACTTTCGATTTAACAAGATAAATAATTGTAAAGTATCCGGTAATCTAACAAACATGCGCATCGTGCGTTATGAATATGATGATCTAACTCTTACTTATGTGACCTTGCCGGCGCCTGCGCAAGGTGAACTGCGCGTACGATTAATCGCACGTCGTGTTCTGTAGTAATACAAACTGAAATCGCGAAAAAAAAATCAGCTGTTCCCTACATTTTGACGAGATTAAATGCGAACATAAATGAAGGGAACAGCTGTTTTTTTTTTCGCGATTTTAACTTTAGTCCTATATAGTAATAGTTGTTTGTAATGATTTAATTAAAACGGTTTAAAACCAATTACAGTAAATGATGAATACAATGACCCTTTTAGATAATAATAATAGGTAGCTTGGAACCTGCTCCCGACACCGGTGGATAACTATTTTTTTTATATTTTTAGATTTTTTGTTTATAAGTACTAATATTAAAAAATGTAATAAAATAAGACAACTACATAAATAAACGACATAATAATAATATATATTTATTTAAAAAAAATTAAGGCATGAAAATTAGTAGTACAGTTTTGCTTAAATTTAAATTATATTCCTAAGAAGACTTACGTACCTGAACTAGGTAATCCTGTGTGTGTGTGTAGATATTTCGTGTATGAATAGAATATACACCTTGTGTGTTTTAGCGTGAATATTGTGTGCCTTACTAAACCTGGGTCAAATTAACTTATTTTCATTATTTCTTTGACTTATCCTTGTCTGTTAGGCAATTGTGCCTCATTTGTCACAGTTGAGCTCATAATTAAAAACCGGCCAAGTGCGAGTCGGACTCGCGCACCGAGGGTTCCGTACAATTTAAAAATGTATTTTATCATAAAATTTACGGTTTTCGCAATGTTTCCTTAATCTGTGCTATAAGACGTTGCTTCGTACCAAATTTCAAGATTCTGAGTTCACGGGAAGTATAACCTGTAGGTTTTGATTCCCTTGTGAGTGTCGAAAATTTGCGGCATAAACGGCTGTATATTTTGATTGCGTTGGCTTTGAAGTTTGATTTTTTGACAGCTCCAAGGGTCAGTACACCTGAGTATTTGATATAAATTCCAGCTTGATACCTCCACGCGTTCCTGAGAAAAAGGGTCTTGACAGACAGACATACAGACGGACGGACAACAAAGTGATCTTAAAAGGGTTCCGTTTTTCCTTTCGAGGTACGGAACCCTAAAAATGGCATAATGTTTTTAAGCGGCTGCTAATAAGTATGTCTATAGTTTTTGAGATATGGGATGTTGTCCTACTAATATTATAAACGCGAAAGTTTGTGCGGATGGATGGATGTTTGTTACTCTTTCACGCATAAACTTGTCAACAGATTTGGATGAAATTTGGCACACATATAGTTTATAACCAGGATTAACACATAGGATACTTTGTATCCCGATATTCTCACGAGATCTAAACTTTAGCAGGTGAAACTGCGGGGTGCTGCTAGTGTTTTATATGGAGTGTCTGACTATCTGATCTCCACAGTCCAATTACTGGGTAATACGATACCCCTTCGTAAGACTTGTTGTTAGATTTGTAAACATTTGTGTAATTGTTTTGTGAAATGTATTGAAATAAAACCCGGCCAAGCGTGTCTGACCACACACGGTGAAGGTTTCCGTAGTTGGGATAAATATTTACGCATGCACATTATTGATTTTATCGTCGGCAACAATAATTTTCAATTCAATATTTTTTTATTTATGGCCACTAGGCCCAATTGTTAGTAACATTGTTCTTAGAAAACTATTGTGTAATAATATGTGTTAATCCTGGTTATAAGCTATATGTGTGCCCAATTTCATCCAAATCCGTTCAGTAGCTTTTGCGTAAAAGAGTAACAAACACCCATTCATCCATACAAACTTTCACATTTTTAATATTAGCAGGATTGGTATTCAGCTGCATCCGGTTAGACTGGAGGCCGACCCCAACATAGTTGGGAAAAGGCTCCGTTGATGGTGATGATGTTTACAAACAGCGCTCCCCTGTTAACGTCACTCGCCAAAACTTTGTACCGCTCTATCTACAAATAATTCCCTTTTCTTCTATTTCCAGTATGGCAGACAACACATTGAGGTGGCGAAGATCAAGATACAAAGAACAGACAGCTCTGATGAGGAAGACCTGCCTCCTGTGCCTGATGACGACAAGCCACCTTCAGCTACCATTAAGGAGAACGGGGGGATGAATGGTGAGTGGAGAGCTTCCTGGCTTAATACCTATATCATCTCAGTCTATCGCAGTCCACTGCAGGACATAGGCGTCCCCCAGGCTGCGACACACACCCTGTCCTCCGCCTTCCGCATCCAGTCTGTCCCAGCCACCTTTTTGAGGTCGTCTGTCCATCTAGCTGGGGGCAACCCTTATTACATTATATGCAGGACAAGACCCGTTTGTACAAACACTTTTTTAACAAGAAATTTCGCTCGGACGAAGTCGCGTGCAGAAGATAGTTGCATATATTATATTAATATTCTTCACACTTGGAAGTAAATTTATGACCAGTGTTTGAATGTTTTATGATCGTACTTCAAAGAAAATAACGAGGAACGGGTTTTTTTTATTTACTAAGGAATATGTTTTCAATCATCACAGTTTATTTTATCTCTTGTCTAACACTGTCGTTCGTAGATCTATGACATTCGTTACGGGTAGGCAGAAGTCAGATGCGAAATACGCGTCATACTGATGACACGCAAAGTCCTGCATCACGCAAGCAGGGTTAACCGCGCTGTTAGCATATATACAACAGCCCGACATGATTCATCGGGCAGATGCCCGCCAGACACAACACCCGTCTGGTCGGAGGATCCTCCGTTTTCTATGGAGGATGAGTGAACTGTACACCCTGTTCCTCATACTTCTATAGTGTTATCTTGTAACTGGGTTGTGGAGGTCAGATAGGCAGTCGCTCCGTCGTCACGAACGTGTGAACGATATTTTTTGAGCCCATGTCTGAGCACGGTCCGTGCATGTCCCGGGCACGGCTCTGATAAGAGTGGATAGACTTTTTATGTGGCACGTAGAACGTTGATAAAAAACCTGTCATGTAATGTAAACTTAGGATGTCTTTTTTTTTAATTTTTTTATTGACAATGGGCTCACTCTTGACCTCAATCCAGCCCAGAGGCAGGGATGAGATCTACGGTGGAACGAGCTTGCCCAGAAGAAGCCTATTCACTCTCGCCCTGAAGAGATTAGGGTTGTATGAACTCGGGAATGCAGACGCAGGCAGACAATTCCACTCCTTTGCTGTCAATGTCGGCGACTTACTGGAACACTAAAGCCTCGGATACACTAGGGGACATTTTGTCCCACAACATGACGCGCCACACTCAATCCACGTGCCACTGCAACGTAGCAAAGTGCCCCTCAACATTTTACGTGACACGGGACATGAGCGAGCGCACGCGTCCCACGTCAGTGTCGCGCCATTAGTAGGCCTGCAAAATGTTCCGCGACGTTCTCTCGGGACATTCTCGTAGTTGTCGAGCGCCATGTTCCGCAACATGTAGCCCCATTTTTCCCCTAGTGTATTCGAGGCTTTAAGGCGCGGGCCCACCGCGGCGCATGCTGTGCACGGGCACGCGGCGCATTTTAGCTGCGTGTATTAATTTGTTTGACAACGTGGGTCTACGTTTCCACTGAAGACCCACGACTATGTATAATAGCGTGGCACGGCGCACGCAGAGGCTACACACGAATTCATCGTCAGAAGAACTGTCTAGCAAAGTCAGTGCCAATGCCATTCTATGAGTACCTACCTCGATACGATATATACGAGAAACATGAAAAGCGTCCCTTCCACAAGGTGTATGAGTTATGACTGAAAACTGCGCTGCGATAAGCGAGCTGTACATAGTCGTGGGTCATATTCGTGTACTCCAGTGGAAACGTAGACCCACGTCGACAGCGTTGAGCTATGTTACCGCCTATTCGAGCAAGACACGCACGTATCAATGGCGTCAATTCATGCGTAGCCTCTCCGTGGGTTGTAGTGGACACAACCACATACATTTTCTTACAAAGCGAAGCTTAATACACGTGCGTAGCCTCTCCGTGCGCCGCGGTGGGCCCGCGCCTCTATAGTGTTGTGCAACTTGGTAGTAGTTCTAAGTAATGCTGTGTTAGTTGCAACGCTGCTTACTTCATTTGGACAGATTAAATGCAAGTGCGAAGTTGAACTGACACATATGAACAGTGGTCCAATGGTAACGTCCCCGAATTACTTGTCGTACCAACGAACCCACCCAGGCACGTTTTCTTTTTTTGTCTATACTGTCCCAATGCTGGGTGGAGGCCTTTTTAGGGTTCCGTACCTCGAAAGGAAAAAACGGAACCCTTATAGGATCACTTTGTTGGCCGTCCGTCTGTCTGTCAAGACAAGACCCTTTTTCTCAGGAACGCGTGGAGGTATCAAGCTGGAATTTATATCAAATACTCAGCTCTACTGGTACTGACCCTTGGAGCTGTGAAAAAATCAAACTTCTAAGCCAACGCAGTCAAAAGATACAGTCGTTTATGCCGCAAATTTTCGACACTCGCAAGGGAATCAAAACCTACAGGGTACTTCCCGTGAACGCAGAATCTTGAAATTTGGTACGAAGCAACGTCTTATAGCACAGATAAAGGGAAAATTGCGAAAACCGTGAATTTTGAGTTACATCATAATAATAAAAATATTTTTAATAATTTTAAATTGTACGGAACCCTCGGTGCGCGAGTCCGACTCGCACTTGGCCGGTTTTTTCTTCTTTTTTTTATCGTGGAGAAATGCTCATGCATTCTGCACTACCACGGGGAGATAGTGCAGTTATTTGGGACTCTAACCCACTAATACTCCACGGTGTCCTCCTCTGCCGCTTACGGCGGGAACACCGGCACGCGTTAGCACTCATCCGTGAACCCGCCGCGGCTATCCGTCACCGGACCCTCCTCTGGGGAGTACTCCCCATCACCGGCGCACCAGAACACATAGCACGCCGTGTCCATCCCAGGGACCAAACCAGCACATGGGTGCAAGACGACCCCGTGTCTGGGCATGCTGGGTAAAGGGCTCCCCCAAGTCCTTCCAAGAACTCTTTTCCCGCGCCATCCACCTCGAACCGAACCCTCGGGGTACGCGTCCTGGTAGGCACATTACTATGTGTAATTTATTTCATCACCAAAGAAAACATCGTGAGGAAACCGGCATGTCCTAGAACCAAACATTCGAAGACATGTGAAATCTACCAACCCGCACAGAGCCCGCGTGGTGGACTACTGCCCGCTCCCTCTTGAAGGGAGGAGGCCTGTGTCCCAGCAGTGGGAACATTATAGGCTGATTATGTAGTCCTCACACATTCCATTCACCTGGAGGCATGATAGAACCAACAGCACAAATGCGTACCAAAAAAAATTGGTTGTCTGTAAAGTTGGTTTACGGACGATAGTTATAATAATATAATAATAATATAAAACGTTTATTTTCTCTACACAAGTTATGAACATAATGCTAGAGTTTGACAGTAGTGCACGAACAAGGGGCTGACTTTGTGAGAGACTGGAGCCTGAGATAGGTTTATATAATAACCTGTATTACAGGTCACCAGGGCCCTCCCGCGGTAAGATGCCTGTTTTTTTTTTTTTTTAGATACACGACATAAAACAATGCAGGATACTTAACGAACTACACATTAATAAACATAATAGTATACTGCCCACCAGAGACTAAAGAGCAGTAACAGCCCTTTTGTGATTTTTCGTTTTATTAGTGATTCTGAAAGCGGGTTTCTTAAGCTTTCTATTGAATTAACTTACTTATTTCTAAGACTATTAGAATGGTTTTTATTTAACAGTTTTCACTTACTGCAAACGAAAAAAATTAACAATTTGGCGTGATTTCCCAACTAAAATACAGTATAAATTATACTGCAGATTAAATTTTAAGGTTTCATAACTAAAATGCAGTAAGCAATATAATTTTACAGTTCTTTAGATAGTTTTATATTTCTGGAAAAAAATTAAAAAAAAAATTAATACGCAGTAAAATTTACCGCCATACAAGCTATTTTTACTGCAAATTAAGAAAATACAATTTATTGTCACGAACTCCCAACTAAAATGCAGTAAAATCAAAGCTTGTCGCATTTTAGTTGTGAATACTTAACATTCTTTTATCATTATAAACTGACTAACACGCAGTAAAATACAGCATTACTGCAGATTAGTTTGGATAGCATAATGACACAGATATGATTATTCCTAGCTAAAGTGCAGTTAATGTTTTAAATAAATAGATACATTATGTTATATATGTTAATATTAAGAGAAAACTGTCAAAGGAGGTTGTGCATTCTGCGCAGGGTCCTTTATTAATTAGATGTTTTTTTTTATTTTTGATATGTAAATTTTACATAAGTGAGTTGAATTATTGTGATTAAATAATAAGAAATAAACGGTCTTTAAAATGTGAACTAGCTATTTTTCTTACTGCACTAGTAAATTGAACACTTTTTTCTTAAAAAACTAACTAAAATGCAGTATTTTTTTGACCTTACTGCATGTTAGTTGGGTTTCTTGACAAAATAACTGATCCAAACGCAGTAATAGGGCTTTTTGCTGCATTTTACTAAGTTTAAAATGGTATTTTTTACAAAAAAGGCTATGCAGTAATAGGCACCAAAAAGAATAAATGGCCATAATAAATTCAGTTATTAAGATATATTTTTTTTATTGCTTTAACGTGTGAACCTATGCCTTTACAACCTTTCTGCATTCAAATTTTTTTGCTTATACATTCTGTTGATTTTTTAAAATCAATTCTTAACTTTAAATGCGTTTTACTCGAAATCGTGATTTTGCTGTTACTGCACTTTAGTGTATGGTGGGCAGTATAAAATTCTAAAATTTAAAATTTAGTAACAAATGTAAAAAATAACAACAAAAAATACTAAAAAATGATGGAAATACCAGAGTTTGTGGGAAGTGAGTGGCTGGAGAAAGTGTATGAAAAGATGTAAGAGTGTATGTGAGTGGTTGTTTGAGCGAGTGTGGTGCGAGTATGGTAAATGGTATGTAGAAGCAGCAGAGAGGATGATTAGTTAGTATAAAGATAGTCTATCTGAGGGGGATCAACAAGTTCTCAGTTCCCTGATAGTCTAGAGTTTTCAAGAATGAAGTGACAGAAATTTTACAATTGTATTTAGTTAGAGGATAAATATTAAGGATGATATTAAGCTTATTGTACAGGTATGGTCCGAGAAAGAAAAAGAAATTACGTGAGTGTGCAGAGCTGTAAGGTTGAGTTTGGCATATTCTGCCTTTACGGTAAGTTAAACGTGACAATGTCATAACAACACATTGATGAAATGATTGCAAACGCGCAAGCGTACAATGAGCGTAACGGGACAGTGAGCGTAACGGGACAGTGAGCGTAACGGGACAATGAGTCATCCTTTTTCGTGCATGCAGCCGGCGTTCATCGATTTTTAGACGTTGTCACGTCAAAAGATCGTGGGACACAATGTCTGACGATGCAAACCGCACTGTGCCCGCGTGGTGGATTACAGCCCGCTCCCTCTTGAGAATATGAGGCCTGTGTCCCAGCAGTAGGAACATTATAAGCTGATTATGATGAGTGTTTTTATAATAATTTATCCGCATCTTGTGGTACTCAAACCGACTTCAGCATATTATGTAGTTAATGCCTTACGGCATGTGAGAGTAATTTACTGCACAATGACAGAAAATTGCTTTGTAAGTGAACTTGCGCCATTCTTTACGTAAAACGTATGCGTTTGCGTTTTAAAGTGTGGTGCTATTTGAAAGTTATTGTGTTATGCAGCAGTTAGATTACAATAGATATATTCTCCAAACGGTTATGCAGGGGTGAACATGTAGTACTCCCACATTTCGCCAGTTATGATTAAGTTCCATATACGGGGTTCCACATCCTGTCTGGGTTCGAACCTACGACTTACAACTCGTTATTCGCGGCCGTTGGGAAACTAGCCTAATGCTTCAGCCATTTTTGCCACGCCTCGGTCCGACTGCCCGGCCCACCTTCCAGACACAATTCCGCCGGTGGCTGTGCGTGTTCCATTGTTTTCTATTGCTCACTGTAGCCCTACTATCACTTTTACTGTATTTTTTTATCCTAAACCGAGATTATTGGGTGTTAATTTCAATTAATTACTCTCAACTCCGCTGTCACCATGTTGTAAAGATTAATAACGAACATGGTAAGAGAGCCTGGACGTACGCCCTTCCTGACATTCTAAATAAACTACCAAAGAAAATTGCCAAAAATGTAGAAGATAAAAATCCTCAACAAATTAAAAATATCCTAAAAGTCTATTTTACTGTGGGGAAGTATGGAATGGAGGATGTCAACGTGTAGGTTCTCAGCCTACGAGTATGTCTAGCCTATTAAAAGTGAGCAACTCTAAAATAAGCTTATAGCGCACATAATCTTATTATAATTAGATTGAGCGCTATTTTTTATGTAGGTATAAAAATGTTATGAAAAATTGCATGAAAAAAATAGTTTGAATTTTTATTTTTTTTTAATGAAAGACGGTTTGACCAAGACTGATTTTTATTGAGTACCTACAACATAACCGCCACCGTCCTCTTAGAATCTACACATAATGTAGTACGACAGTAGCAGGTGGCGTTCTGTAGTTTCTGCCTAGCCCCATAGGAGGAAGACCAGGGGGTCTACTCCGAAGTGCTAAGTGCGAATGTTCGGATCGGACCGACACATGGCCGAACCGAATATTATTGAAAAATGCGAAAAAAGTTCGGATCGGCGCAGTTGGGTCGGGACCATAGTCAATATTCGAAAGAGTGTAGGATCGGAACCGATCGAACAAAATAGTAACTTCGTAGCAGGAAACGGCCGAACATTCGGCCGATACTACTTCGGAGTAGACCCCCAGAGCTTGTGTTTGTTTCGTCGTCAGCTCATGTGCGATAGCTGTTATTCACTCGAAATTGTATAAAACATATATCGTCTTTTAAATAACTCGTCAACATCAACACACAAGCAGAGAACTGGTGGTCCTCGTCACCGGGCTGCAGGCAGTCCAAGGAAGCCATGCCATCATTAGATGGCAAGCTAACCAAAAGATTACTACGCCTGGACAGGAAAGGCCTGTCACCAGGCGCACCTGGTGACAGGGACCATCACGGGACACTGCTCACTAAAGAAACACTTCCACACGATAGGCATAACGGACAGCCCCCTGTGCAGTGCTTGCATGGAGGCCGTTGAAACCGTCGCGCATGTGCTCTTTGAGTGCACAGGCGTCGCCCAGATTAGGTCGGAAACCCTCGGGACACCCAGATCTTACACAGATGTTCTCAACAGACCAGGAGACTTAATAAGCTTCTGGAGGGAGGTGGGCTGGTTGGAATAACCACCGACGGCCGCCATGGCCCACGCACAATGGTCCACCTGAAGGACTTAAGTGCGGAAACCAAACCCGTAACATAGAACATAGAACTCGTCAACATCATCATCATCTGCCTAGCCTTTTCCCAACTATGGTGGGGTTGGCTTCCAGTCCAACAACATGAGACTTACACAAGATTGGTTGTTAGACATTTAGAGGCATGAGGGTGAGGGCACAGGGTCTAAGTTCACTTATCCTCCATAGAAAAGGGAGGATCCTCCGACCAGACGGGTGTTGTGTCTGGCGGGCAATTGCCCAACGATTGATATTGGGAAATTGTATCTATGCTAATTGCACGGTAAACTGCTTGCGATATGCAGGATTTGCGTGACGTCAGTATGACGCGTTATTCGTATGTGGCGTTGTAGATACCGCTACAGACATTTTGGGCTTTTAACTACCCGTAACGACCGTCAAAGATCTACGAATGACAGCCGGGGCCAACTACGTACTACGGCTACGTGGAGTATTCGGAGGGGTTTCGAAATGTAAAAAGATGGTCACTAGAGATGCGCGGAATATTCGTTTTATATTCAGTATTCGGCAGAATTTGATGTATTCGTATTCGGCCGAAAAATTCGGTTGAAATGCCAAATGTATTCGGTTTAATTGATCATTGTAAATCAGCCATTAAAAGTAATTAAAGGAAAATAACAATGGGCAAAATAATTCAAGGAATCCCTTATTGTAACAATCATTTTTATTAGAAATAATTTATTGTAAGGTATTTAAGGTAGGACCGAGGCAAAACGTAGCTTAACTAAAAGCCTGTCGCTAACCCTCCTCTCTCTTTTTCCCAGGTACGCTGAATACGGTGATAGAACGGCAAGAGATCCTGGGCCCTTCACCAGAACTGAACTACAAGAGAAGTTCTAGTCAAGAGAGGGTGCAGAACGGACATCATAAGCCTAGTCAGGGCAATGGAGAGGTAAATATAAGATTTATTTATTTAATCTTTTCGCACACAAAAAGGTACAAAGGCGGACTCAATGCCTTAGGCTTATTTATTACTAGCGGCGCCCCGCGGTTACACCCGCATAAGTGTCGATCCCGTGGGTATATACAAGGTGGCAGGGACATCGACGCGCAAACTGTAACCATGGATTCAGCAGATGAGTTTAGACCCCATAGCGTCGAAATTTTTTCGTCGTTCCTCGTATTCGACTATACACCGTGTTCCGGACGATATACATATCGTCCGGAACACGGTGTATAGTCGAACATTGATAGGTTATTTTGCACTTAACAACAAAAACTGATAGGCAATGTAAACTTATCTGGCCCACAATCAACTTGGGAACAGTCGTAACGAGATTTGTTTCACTTTCTTATCACTTTAGTACCTACTGTTTTGTTATCAAGCAAATGGTATTCAACCTTCTGTTATCTTGGATAGCTGTACTAATATAGAAAGCAAAAGTAAAATTAAGTGCAAGTCACTAAAACGTTCACATTTCCTTAAACTGACTATATCCTATCCTACTAATATTATAAACGCGAAAGTTTGTGTTGATAGATGGATGGATGTTTGTTACTCTTTCACGCAAAAACTACTGAATGGATTTGGATGAAATTTGGCACACAGATAGTTTATAACCAGGATTGACATATAGGATACTTTTCATCCCGATATTACCACGGGATCGAAACTTATGCGGGTGAAACGGCGGGAAAATTGCATGCTGCACTGGTTGACGTCATCACGTCAACGCCGGCTGCCGCTGAAAACCAGCGCTGGGGCTCTGTCTCGTATATGGTCATTATGCTGAGAGATGGCCGTTTTGCGTGGATGTGACGCATTTTTACCCCCAACTTTTTTTGTGCTTGTGTTCTTTTTGCGTCATGTTTGCCGCAAATAAATGTATTTTCTTTCTATAAAAATATGTATATAAAAATCTAAAAAACCCGTAAAACAATCTATTGGACTCGTCAAAACAAATCATATGAGTCCAAACTTGAGGGGTTTACTAGTAGCCACTGAAGAGTTCCACCATTCACTTCCTGGCTCCGTATTTGTGAAAATTGCTAATTTTACTGCGGACCGTAATTTTTTTTTCAAAATCTGTGAGTTAGAATCAAAATTGCTCAAAAAGTTAAGGAAGGTCTCCTCAGACCGTTTTGTTGTAGCTACAACGGTTTAGATGCCCTTACTGCCCCATATTTAAATCCAGCCTGTATACACTTGTTATTTTAGGGGTATCGTATTACCCAGTAACTGGGTTGTGGAGGTCAGATAGGCAGTCGCTTCATGTAAAATACTGGTATTCAGCTGCATCCGGTTAGACTCGAAGCCGACCCCAACATAGTTGGGAAAAGGCAGGCAGATGATGATGATACACTTGTTATTTCTTTTTTTTGTTTGTGTTCTTTTTACGCGTCATGTTTACCGCAACTAAATTAATGATTATTTCTTTGTTTCTTAGAATATCTGTAAATTCATCATCATTTCAGCCGAAAGACGTCCACTGCTGAAGATAAACCTCGCCACATCGACCGGTCCTGTGCTTGGCATCCAGCGGATTCCCGCGTCCATCATCTAACCAGATTTTAACAAGTATTTCTTTAACTTTTCCAGAACAACATCGAGTTCCATCTAGCCAACTGCCTGGACTTGGTCAAGGCTGGCATGGAGTCCATCATCGAGGACCAGGTCACGTCCGTCTTCGAGGCTGAGGAGCTGAGGAGTTGGAACCTCCTCACTAGGACTAATAGGTACGCTTTGTCAGCGAATTATACAAGGTCCACAACCCGTTACCATGGATTCATCACTACTTGATTCTGAACTTCTGAATCCTTTTTTTTGGGTGGGAAATCATCATATAACTTCTTCCGCTCTGGGCGGAGCGGGATGTCAGATTTTTAGTGACTAAAACCCACCCGTGTTCCTTCAGTTTGCCTGTGCCAGGGGCCACGATAACTCTTTTGACCACCAACTTTAAGTACCCCCACGACCCCTGCACCCATTAAAACAATGTTTTTGTGTGTGTGACAATGTGTTAAAACAAACAGCGAATTTTCGCACCAAAAATCGATTATTTTTGTGCAATGTTACTTAGTTTGATGTACAGACGCCAGCAGGTCAAGCTACCCGAAACTGTCAAATTTTCCCAATCAACCTTGAACCTTGATGCTTTAGCGATAAAGTTGAAAATACATTAAATAAATTTGACAGATTGTAGTAGCTTGATGCGCCGGCGTCCGTACCGAATGCGTAGTTGACGGCTATGTGATGGGTCTTTTTACACCCTGTATATCTATTAATCTATATAAATAAAAATGGATCTTCGAAATGTATGTACGCCCAAAACTTTCGAACGACTGCACCAAATTGGATGATTCTTAGTTTTATGTATTCGTTATTGTTAGGACAAGGTTTGTATTACACTAAATAATTATGTATCTCAAACTCAAATCATTTATTTCAATTGAACCATTTACAGGCACTTTTGATTTGTCAAAATTAAATAGTCGGTCATTTAGATTCAGAAAGTTGAAGCTAGTCGCCCATTCCAAAAAAGTAGATCTCTATGGAGAAGAACGGGCAAGAAACTCCACGGACACTCTTTTAAATCAAGATATTACAAAATCCTGGGTACATTATTCTTACACAGTATACAATTGGACCCGGTAGGTGGCGCTGGAGTAGGGTAGGAGTACGGTAGAAGTAGGGTAGGGGGTAGGACACCACGCGAACGAAGTAGCGCCGGGCAGCTAGAAATAATTTAAATGGCAAAACAACGTTTGCCGGGTCAGCTAGTTAAGTATAGATTCTTTTAAATTTAAAAAGAAAGATCTAGAACCTTACAAATATTATCTTTCCTAGATTACAGGATTATAAATGAAGTAATACCTTTTTCTAGATATCAGCGGGTGGTCGACTTATCATAAAGATTAACTATAGCTAATAACTTATCATCGTGAATTTGATTGTGAATGGCATTCGACCTCTTTGGCTAAATGACAAAGATTTGCTACATAATATTGCTGTGCGGGGTTTTGTTCATAAGTTACATTATCATTTGGCATCAGGGTGGTATTTCAGTCTTACCAAGGGGTATCGTATTACCCAGTAATTGGGTTGTGGAGGCCAGATAGACAGTCACTCCATGCAAAATACTGGTTTTCAGCTGCATCCGGTTAGACTGGAAGCCGACCCCAACATAGTTGGGAAAAGGCAACCAACCAACCGCGGCGTAGCTTAACCTGATCGATAATACTTAGCCACAAGTCCCCTAAAAGTAATAAAATAAAATAATAATAATTTATTTAATAAAAACGTTCACAAAATTTCAATGTCCACTCTTGGCTAAATGTACACCATATTTAGCCAAGAGTGGCAAATTTCCCATACAATTATTGTGTCTAAAAAATAAACTACAACAAAAATATTTTTTTATTACAGGTGCAAGTAATGATGGTTCGAAATTCGACTGTTAGGTAGCGACCCACCCGGACTAGGTTTAATTCAAACCTGTGTTCCTATGGAGTCATGAGGATTATTATACCTAATTTAATATTATTTTTGTTCCAGACAGTACGAATTCCTGACGTGGCGCCTGACCATCATTTGGGCAATGGGCTTCGTTGTGCGATACATGTTCCTTTTGCCTCTCCGAATAATGATCTTCGTTATTGGGGTGAGTTAAATACCAACCTTCAGAAAAATAAACAAAATTGTAACATAATACAATATTATAAAAGACAGAGTCAAATTAAATTAGCTAACGAAACTCTGCAGACGTGATGGGAAAAATAAATTAATTTGACGATTTTTTTTGTGGGGTCACCGACTGCCGTTTGTCTAGTCGTTGTTGTGTAAACTTCACAGACGTGATGAGTACCGATATCTTAATAGGATAAAAAAAAAACAGGTTACAACTTTTATGTTACTGGTAACAATTATTTCAAGTAACTATACAGTAACAGTGGTCATTGACCCCTGAAAAAAAACCATCAAAATATTTTTTTTGTTTTATTACCCATCACGTGTGCACAGTTCCGCTAGCTAATTAAATCTGACCCTGTATAGCTATATCTCGTCCCTCTCTATTCTTATTCCACTTTTTTACCTTGCAAAGTTTCAAATTATTTATGTATGTATTTTTCACACCTTGTTAATTTTTGTTACTAATTATGTAATTGTTATTTCCTTTTACTATGTTAAACTTTTTTTTTTATAATTTTTCCCTATGTTCTTGTCACTAATATTCTTAGTTCAAAGCTTGACTGTACATCGAAACTACAGTTTTTTTCTAACATGCTATTTTGTAAAGTTCCACAAGTGAAATCCTCACGGACTTCCTCCATCATGGGGGTGACAGAGGGTTATGCTGGCTAAAACCACCGCGGTGTTCCACCTCTGCCTGTGGCCGGGGGTGCGGGATTCGCATTCACCACCCTGCCGATCCATTCTGTAATAATCTCACCGTGAAATCTTAGGTGCAGTGAGCTGTCTTTCAACTGCTACCAGGGATTAACACTATTGACAGCTCAAATAACTCATGTTTTTACGGTGAGATTGTGACAGAATACGTCTTCTGTACTACACACCTCTGGCACCCTCTATTTGTAACAAAACCGTGATGAAACCTCATCAATCCCACCAGGTTATAGTGATGGTCTTCTCGACCTGGGTCGTCAGTTCCGTGCCGTTCGTCGGCTTACGAAACAAACTAGGAAGGATTTCGTACAAGATGAGCATTAGGATCCTTATCAGGGGTCTGTCCATCCACGCGAGGTTCCACAATAAGCAGTACAGGCCGAAAGCCAATGGCTTCTGTGTGGCGAACCATACCAGCCCCATAGACGTGGGAGTGCTCAGCATTAACACCTGTTTTTCTTTGGTAGGTCGTGTTTTTTTTTGTTTAAGGCTCTCTCCCACAGGCTCGTTGTTATCGGTCGATGATATTGGGTGCGTTATTGCGATTATGCGTCCCGATTCCTTGAAATGAAATGAAATTTATTTGCAAGAATTGTAGTAGTGACAGATGGTCGGGTTTTTTTAAACAGTTTCTAAAAACAATTCGCTAAAACTGGCATGCAAAATTATTGATAACATGCATTATATAAATGAAGCCAATACAATTGGTACCTGAATCATAGTTATTAAATTTAAATGTCAAGTATTTGCCAAATTACAATAGTAACATGTGTGAACCTTTACCCCCTTATTACAAAACAAGGTTTTTCTTTCGATCAGGTTTAAACCACTGACCCAGTTATTGAATTAAGAACCCAACTGATATAGAAATGCAGTCCAGTATTTTGCATGGAGCTACTGCCTATCTGACCTCCAACCCTTGGTTGTCAGACTTTCGGGCTTCTGACGACCCGTTACGACTGTCCAAGACGCAACACATCCGATATTATCGCCCGATAATAACGCGTCTGTGGGGGAGAGCCTTAAATTGCGTGGGACGTTTTGTCCGGGTAGAATGTTCGGTTACAAAGGGTACATCGTGTCTAGATTGGGTTATACTTGTCCGTATTGGGTAATTACGTTGCCTGGGTAGAATTGGGTGATGCGTGTGTCCAGAAGGGCTAATATGTTATGTCCAAATTGGGTAATACTCTGTCTGGGTAGAACGTTTGACTGGAATTGGGTGGGACATTTCGTCTGGATTGAGCGATATGATATGTCTGTATTGGGCAATACGTTGTATCGATATTGGGTAAAACGTTATGTCCTGGTTGGGTAAAACGTTGCTTGGCTAGAACTGGTATGTTGTGCCCAGAATGGCTAATATATGTTATGTCCAAATTGGGTAATACTCTGTCTGGGTAGAACTTTTGACTGGAATTGGGTGGGTCATTTTGTCTGGTTTTGTATTGAGCGATACGAAATGTCTGTATTGGGTAATACGTCATGTCCTGGTTACGTAAAACGTCTGGGTGAAATTGTATTATCCATTGGATTGTGTGTTTTGTGCGGACTGGGTATAGGTCCAGATTGGGTAAAACGTTGTCTGGGTAGGATATTATGCCTGATAGGAATTGGGTGATACGTTGCTTGTGTGTATTTGGTCTTGTCATGTTTTGCATGATTAAGATGATAAGATATATTGGTTGCAAATTATATTATTTAGTTATACAATGTGTAACTGAATTAATGCACACTATAAAATTAGTTAAGAGAGAGTTGAGAGCCGTGGTGGCTTAGTGGTATCGGTCCGGTCGTGGGTTCGAACCCATGCATGCCTGCATGGGTTCTTAATCTACTAATCTACTTTGTGTAATTAATTTCATCACCACTGCTCTCAAAACGGTGAAGGAAAACAACGTGAGAAAACCGGCATGTCCTAGAACTAAAAATGCGACGACATGTGACATCCGCCAACCCGCACTGGGCCCGCGTGGTGGATTATGGCCCACTCCCTCTCAGAGAGGAGGCCTGTGTCCCAGCAGTGGGAACGTTATAGGCTGATTATGTATAAAATTAGTTTCTTCAGAATCGATTTCTGTAATTTTTCATATGAAGTATTTTTTTTTCAACTAAAACTAATTAAAACTAAATCAATTACCGTCACACTTCCGCTGTACAGTCAAAAAAAATCAAAATGGACGAAGTATAGTAACCGGCATGAGTCGTGAGCACAAACTGACACCTGCGCAGTAGTTCATTTTTCGGTCTCTTTGGCGGAATGAAGAAGGCGGGGGGCACCGAGGCTGCACGCGATTGGTTCGTCTGTCGATGCTCGTCGTCTATTGGACTCTCAAGTGTCATTCGGCTACTGTACACTTTCTGGTCTGGTGGGCTAGTGTCCGACGACTGATGTCGGGACGTTGTATGTATGCAAGTCGCGCAGTAAACTTTGCTTGCGCGATGCAGGATTTCGCGTGACGTAAGTTCGATGCACTGATGCGTAGTTCGTATATGGCGATGTAGATGTCGCCACAATGTTATTGGTTGATATTCGGGAGTCGTTCTAACAAATTTATGTTAGGTTTACATATGGCTGTTCTTTCTTGAGCTTTTTATGTTTCCTTGTGTTGTCCTATATATTTACTCCGTGGTGTTTTTTTTATTTTAATGCTTTCTCTGTATCCACCTGTGTTTTGTCCTATATTATAAGTACATTGTTTATTATTTTCGAGTAACGACGAGTTATAATTATACCTTATTTCAATGGCGTGTCGCCTATTACATGGAACTTGGGGACTAAGCACACTTATTCAGCTATGTGGGCTAATTGCGTAACAGTAGCAATGGGTTCCATTTTGACAGTTCAACAACATACAATGCGTTGTTTACTTTGTTGAGCAGACACATTTTTCGAACATACGAAGCAATGGATTACCAATATCCTTCAAAATGATTCAGATTTAAATCAATAGTGTGTTACGAAATTTGGATGCTGTTCAGCTTGTGTCCATAGAAGACCACGATTTTTTTTTTACTAAAAACGTTGCCCCACACTAGGAATTTCTCCTGTGTCGTGGGTGCGCTTACAGACATATGTATAAACTGACATACACAAACAGCCAGACCCGAAACAACTAATTGTAGGTCATACAAATATTTGTTCCGTGCGGGAATCGAACCCGCGACACGCAGCGCAGCAGTCAATCGCTTAACCACTGCGCCAACCGTGCCGTCAATTTTGTATGGAATGCGTACGCATCCGTAAAGCTGAACGGATGCCTACGCATTCCATACAATATCGTTGTTTTTCGACACAAGCTGAACAGCGTTGAATAAGTGTGGTTTTAGTCCTTTAAACATAACTGGCGAAATGTGGGTGTCACTGTACAACACTGCTTATCCCTCTTGGGGATACAGGAGTGATGTTATGTTCATATATCCTAATGTTAACAGAACTCTATATTAATGGTATGCTTATAAAGGCTGATGCATCGCCAGAAAAATTTTATTCGCGGAATAAAATTGACGTTTGACAGTTTTTGTTTGAAACAACTGTCAAAATTACAAAATTATTCCTCGAATAAAGTTATCTGGCGATGGAGAAATCAACCCTAAGGCTAATAAATAAATAAGGTATGTTTATAACTTGTCTAATAATTTCATTTGTGTCTTGTCCAAGTCAGTTTTTGTAAGCGTTAGATACAAGTACCATAAAAAAATATGAAAAGTTACTTTTTTTTTATTAAATTGTTTAGCGAAACTTCACAGTCGTCATGGATGTTGGTATCTATAATAGCAAAAAATAAAACATTAGATTTTCTTAAAACCTTGTCACGCAAAACGACAATTGTACTGAATGGCGTCGGTGTTGTGACGTCAGACTGACAGACTTTCTCTGTCTAGCATAGACTTTGAAACGCATAAAACTTCGCCATTTTTTGAGATAAATATTTTTTTTTCTTTGGCTAATTTTTTGAAGTTAAAACTTCTTTACTGGCGTTGTGCACTTTTGTTGTGATGGGTAAAAAATGTTAAACTCGCGTCAGGACATGTGACCTGATTGAAAATTCTTAAGACGGAGCTCGCGTCAGGACCCGTGACCTGATCGAAAATTCGTAAGACGGAGGGGAGAGTAGACTGCATTCCAAAATATCAAAAATGCACAAACTTCTGCCGGCACTCCCGGAGTGCAAACCGTTCTTTTTTTTTATCCCCGTCCAATACCCTGTTATCGCATGAGTAAATAACAATGCCAATCTGTCTAGTTTCGCCAATAAATTTAACAGGCCTTACAATAATTATAGTAGTGCGAGTAGCATATTTACATCTAAACACTACCAAAAACTGACTTTAAACCTAACCCATTCGGGACATACATCACGCCCTGCTTCCAATAGGTCTGGTGGCTCGTAGCGTGCACAGCATGCGTCGGTACCCTCCCAGATGGGAAAACGAAACAGCGGGTTAACTACGCGGTGTCTGTCATGTGTTTCAACTTCCTGTCGCGTTGCATCTCCGCGGTGATCACATACCACGACACACACTACAAGCCGCGCAATGGTATCTGTGTCGCCAACCACACGAGCCCCATCGACGCGCTCGTGCTCATGTGCGATAACTGCTATTCACTTGTAAGTTTTATTTAAGAAATATATTTTAATTTAGGCAGCCACCGAGAGATGGCGATCGAAGGAAAGAACTGCTATTAACTTGTAAGTTTTATTTATGAAATATATTTTAATTTAGGCAGCCACCGAGAGATGGCGATCGAAGGAAAGTTGCGGAATAAAAAGGTTAAACATGTCCTTAAAATGGTACATTTTCTTCGTATCGTGTACATGATCATCACTACGGCTCCAGTCGGCTTCCAGTCTAACCGGATGCAGCTGAATACCTGTATTTAACATGGAACGACTGCCTATGTGACTTCTACAGCCCAGTTGCTAGCGGTAAGTTTTCTAAGAATTTTAATTTAGCCAGCCACCGAGAGATGGCGTTCCACATACAGTTGCGGAATGGACAGGGTAAGCATCTTTCTCGTCATCATCTAGCATCTGCCTGCCTTTTCCCAACTATATCGCGGTCGGCTTCCAGTCTAACCGGATGTAGCTGAATATTAGTATTTTACATGAAGCGACTGCCTATCCACAACCCAGTTACTGGGTAATACGATACCACTTGGTAAGACTGGTTGTCAGAGTTTCGAACTTCTGACGACCCGTAACGACTGTCAAAGATCCACGAATGACAGCCGGGACCAACGGCTTAACGTCCTTTTCGAGGCACGGAGGGATCTCGGTATGTAAAGATGGTCACCCATCCACAGACAAACCGCGGCAAGTGTAGCTTAACCCGATCGATCGACCTGTGCGGCTGTCATTAATGAGCAAAAAGTGCATGTTTCGTTAAGACGAGTGCCATATATAAAATTGTTTACCATATTTTTAATTATAATGGGAAATATCATAATAATTGTTTCGACATATTATTATGCATATGCATAAAATGTATGTTTTTGTGAAGTCTGCTGTGTTTTATGTTTGGATTGAAATGCGAATGTATACTCAATGGTTGAGTGGTTGCATGCAATGGTTGTCAATGTTAAGGGGTTGGGTTCGAACCCCAGGATTTGTGTGTGATGTTTTGGCAAAATGGTTTGCCATTTTGGGTTTTAAAGCAGTTTGCTGGGGCTGAAAAAAATATTGTTACATTTTATGTCGTGTTGGCCCAGAGGTTACAAGGTCTGCTTATCAAGAATGAGGGTGCGAGTTCGACCCTCGGAACTCTCATTCCACGTTTTTCCCCTCGGACCTTAGTGACTTTTTTAATAACAAAGAAAAGAAATTCATCAAGTTACTGATGGGATCATGAAGTTTTTTAGTGAGGACCAAATAAGTTGTAAGTCGTGGGTTCGCACCTAGGCAGCCCAATTTACTTTGTATAATTTATCGCATCACCACTGCTCTCAAAACGGTGAAGGAAAACATCGTGAGGAAACCGGCAAGTCCTAGAACTCCGAAAGTAGTATTCGAACACTCGGCCGTTACTACTTAGGAGTAGACCCCCAGGAGTGAATGGTTTTCGGCTGAGATTACAATACATAATCAGCCTATAATGTTCCCACTGCTGGGACACAGCCCACCACGCGAGCCCAATGTACTTGGTAGAGGTCGCATGTCTTCGAATTTTTGGTTCTAGGACATGCCGGTTTCCTCACGGTGTTTTCCTTCACCGTTTTGGGAGCAGTGCTGATGAAATTAATTACACAAAGTAAAGGGCCTGCCTGGGTTCGACCTACAACTCTTAAATTGGGTTCGTTGCCATTCGGCCACCACTGCCCTCAAGAGATTATTACAATGATTCTTTCATATTTTTCCTCTGGGCCATCACGACTCAATAATATTTCTATTATGTATGTAATAATAATGTATTAATGACTTGACTAATATTTTCAGATCGGTCAAAGACACAACGGTTTCCTTGGGATCCTCCAGAGGGCGCTGGCTAGGGCGTCGCCGCACATTTGGTTTGAGAGGTCTGAAGTTAAGGACAGACATGCAGTGGCTAGAAGGTATATATCTTACCATATATTATCATGATATCTCTATTCGAGCTTATACAGTATGTAACAAAAACCCTGTTGTTCCAAGTAGGGACATTTTCAGAATCGATATCCGATGGTAATTACGTAAGTCAATTAAAAAAATATTCAAGAAAAAAAAATCAAAATAAATATTTTATAATAAATATTTGAAAAGTAACACTGATTGCTCACCCCTGCAAAGAGAAATAGGTAGCAACCGGTCGCTTTGTCGCCGCCCGCCGCCGCGCCGCACACTACCATACTACACTAAGGTCATGAACTCGTCACGTGTCGTTCACATCACTCAGCTGTTTGACTGATAGATAACACTTTGGGAACATTAGTTTGAATTTTTCAAAAAGTTGGCTTATCAAGTTTGACGATTGATAATTACAATAAACACATAACCAGGCCTCCGTCACTCCATGTACTTGCACGTTATAATTACCTATCGCCCGGCCGAGCGGTCCGGGCCGTTTGCGGCCCAAATTCAGTGCTGTGGGATCGCGCCAAAGAGTATAATAATAATACGGGAATCGCGCGGTGTGAAGCAATCACAACTGTACGTTTGAGTATTTAGGCACATTTTAGCATGCAGCGGTTGCTGACGAGACGGAGTAGGCTATTATAGCAGTAGGTAATTTTCTACTAAGTGAAGTATCTGTTACCTACGTAGTAACTATTTAGTCATTTGTGACATAACTAACACTTTAAAATTAATTTATTTACCCACAGAGCACGTACTTCCGTAGGGTCTTCTTCAAACATCACGAGGATTTCTTCCTCAATGTCATGGTCTCGAGTCCTCGGTTATCCTTCGTCAATACGATGTTGGTCTCGACCGTGCAGAGACCCAATGTTGAACGTCCGTATGTGGAGACGTTGGGAAGCCATCTTGGACGCAAAGTTATGTTCCTTAGAGTTGCGAAACGAAAAACTTGGTACACTACAATATTCCTCATTTGAATAAGACATTTTGGAAAAAAACGCACACACAGAATTCACTCACAAAATCACAATAATTTGGTTCTTTTTCTAATGCTGTCAACGTACGATACATCCGTCCGGAAGTAAGTTGCGCGGGCGACTGAGGGGCAGTGAGGCGGACAATCGGCTAGTGGCGGTCGTACAAAAGGGAGTTTGTGCATGCCGCCTGCTTTGTGTTTTGGCGCCAACCTGTCTAGCTATCGCGAATCAAAGGGGCCGCCGCCGGCGGCGGCAATCTTTATCGACCGTAGGCTAGATCCATTAGTACTTGTAAGTTCAGATGTTAAAAACATTTTGTAACAATGTATCGAATTTAAAAACTATCTGATTATGGACAATGTTCGGCCACCATAGCTTTTTTTTTAATTATAACTTCAATAATGGTAAGCCTATAGGTATATATATACGCTCCTACAAGGAACAACAGGGTTTTTGTTACATACTGTATCTGCAGTTCCCAGGATAATTGCACATGCCAAGAACTCAACCGTGTGAAACTCGTTCAGGTTGTGCATCTTTTTGTTTTTTTTTAAAAAAAAAAACGTTGCCCCACACTAGGAATTTCTCCTGTATCGTGGGTGATTTTACAAACATTCAAACTCACATACACAAACAGCCAGACCCGGAACAACTAATTGTAGGTCATTACAAATATTAATTTGTTCCGTGCGAGAACACTCAAAAATAGAAAAAAAAACAAATTTTGGGGGTTCCCCAAACTGAAACTCAAAAAAAAATTTCATCAAACCCATAAGTTTTCACTTCTGCCGGCACTCTTGGAGTGCAACCAGTTTTTTTTTTTTTTAATTTGTGTCCAACTCTTCAGGTTAAAAGAACACATATCAGTACCAGACAACCCCCCGATCCTGATCTTCCCTGAAGGCACGTGCATCAACAACACCTCAGTCATGCAGTTCAAGAAAGGCAGCTTCGAAGTCGGCGGCACCATCTACCCCGTCGCTATCAAGTAAGTCATCATCTGCGTAGCCTTCTCCCAACTACGTTGTGGTCGACTTCCAGTCTAACCGGATGCAGCTGAATACCAGTACAGTGACGAGAATCGGTGAATCGGTGTCGTGAGTGTGTGTGTATGTGGGTGTGTGTAGTTACATGGAGTGACTGCCTATCTGACCTTCACAACCCAGTTACTAGGTAACACGATAGGCTTGGTAAGACTGGTTATCAGAATTTCGTGCTTCTGCCTAGCCTTCTCCCAATAATGTTTGGGTCAGCTTCCAGTTTAATCGGATGCAGCTGAATACCAGTATTTTACATGGAACGACTGCCTATCTGACCTCTATAACCCTGTTACTGGGTAACACGATAGCCTTGGTAAGATTGGTTGTCAAATATCTACGAATGACAGCCGGGACCAACTGCTTAACATGCTTTCCGATGAGTAATTTTGTAATTTTCGCAGCCACCATCTTGGATTTTCATTTTGAATTTCGTTCCTGCCGGGGTCCCTGACCCCAGACGTTTTTAACCGACTTCAAAAAAGGGGGAGGTTCTCAATTCGACTGAATTTTTTTTATGTTCGTTACCTCAGAACTCCGTTATTTAAAAGCCGATTTGCAAAATTATTTTTTTATTTGTAAGGATATACTTTCAGATTGGTCCCTTAGAAATTTAATTAAAAACGGTTCCGTTGTTTGGTTTTTAAACCAAAATTACTGGTAAAAATTACAACTTAAAAGTGAAAAATAAAAACTTACAAACAACGAAAATGCGAACCCAACGGCACCGACTTCCGAAATTAAAGCTATTTTTTGGAAGTCGGTTGTTTTTTTTATGCAAAAAAGTTTTATTATTTTTCTTTCTTACAAAAACACTTTTTTTTTCTCACAGATACGACCCCCGCTTCGGCGACGCATTCTGGAACAGCTCCCGTTACGGCATGCTGCACTACCTCCTGAACATGATGACGTCATGGGCCATCGTGTGTGACGTGTGGTACCTGCCCGCCATGACCCGCGCGGCCGACGAGACGGCCGTCGACTTCGCCAACAGAGTCAAGGCTGTCATCGCGCGGAGGGGCGGCCTTGTCGACCTTATGTGGTGAGTTATAAGAGCTATATTTGATTGACAGTTTTAGCTCGCGGCTTCGAGATAAATAGTACCCAGGACGTGCTGCAGTTGTGTGCCAAATTTCATCGAAATCCGTTAGCGCGTGAACAGGTAGGCCTTGTCGACCTTATGTGGTACGTATTAAGAGCTATATTTGATTAGGTATGATTCAGAAAAATATAGCCGAGCCGAGTAGGCCGTCTGGCGACTGCCTACTGCCGCGCGTGTTTGTATGAAGATTTTGTTTTTTTGTTAGGTATGATAATTTTATGAGTTTCCTATTTGTGGGGCACACACACTAAAATGTAATTGACAGGCTTATGGTGATTTTTCGAGGTAGGCACTGCTTATACAACATGTCCCGAAATTAACGCACACCACCAGACACCCCAATTAGAATATTATGTTATAATCATAATACATACCCTTTTTTTTTTTGAGCATGGGAAATCAACAAATGACCCCCTCCCGCTCTGGGTGGAGCGGAAGGGAGTGTCAGACTCTTACTGACTAAAAACCCACCCGTGTTCCTTCCTTAGCCCTTTCTGGTCCAGGGCAGCGGTAACCCTTTCGGACGATCCCGCTGCCCATAATACATACCCTGAATTTTTATTATTATGCAAAAAAAATTGCTTTTGTAACTAATTAGTTATACTGATTGTGGGAGAAAATTATGGTCACATTACAAATCTGCGCATGCACACAGTCGCACTCGTATAAGGGTCTAGCTTAGCGGGTATTTCATCCATTTTGGTTTGTTTTGACTGTACAGCGGAAGTGTGACAGTAATTTACGTAGTTTTAATTATTTTTGGGATAAAATATTACCTACATATATTAAAAATTACGGAAATCGATTCAGTAAAGGATTCTGAACAAACTACTTTCATAATGTGCATTAATTCGGTTACACATTGTATGCCTAACAATGCGGCGTGCACTGGCAAGCATTCTTGTTTTAAACATCCTTTTTCTCTCTACAGGGATGGACAACTAAAACGAATGAAGCCCAAGAAGGAGTGGAGAGAGTTACAACAGGAAGAAATCAGTAAAAGATTAAAGGGAGAATAGTGCGATATGAGAGTGAGAGGAATGGACATAATAGTACCCGCCCGGGGTCACTGACCCGGCGGCTTGTGATGATGACGTACCGAATTTGATATTCATTTTAAAAATTCTAGTTGTAATAATTGTTAGCCATTTTTGCAATTTATTTATATTATTTTTAGGGTGAAAAGGGTGTTTTACTTCGTTTAGGAGCGGAGTTGAGAGGAAACGTGGTTACGTGGGCGTTGGCGTGATTTTAAATACAGGGTCAAATTAGATTAGCTAGCGAAACTGCAGATGTTATGGGTGTAGGTATGTAAACATAAAACAAAAAATCTTCTCTCTCTTATTTTCTCAACTAATTACTACTTCAAGTAACAGCACTACAAGCGGTCGTTAACCTCAAAAAAAAAAAATATTTTATCATGTTTAAACCCCATCACGTCTGCGGAGTTTCGCCAGCTAATTTAATTTGACCCTGAATATAATTTTGATAAAATTGGCAGTGATTATATTGTAAAAAAAATTGAACTAATATCATTAACCAGGGCGAAAACAGAGGAATACGTTAGTATGGAATGAACGTCATCGGCCACGTGATCTCATTTTCTCTTAAGCCCAGGGGGTCTACTCCGAAGTGCAAAGTGCGAATGTTCGGATCGGACCGACACATGGCCGAACCGAATATTATTGAAAATTGCGAAAAAAGTTCGGATCAGCTCAGTTGGGTCGGGACCATAGTCAATATTCGAAAGAGTGTAGGAGTGTAGGTTCGGGACAAACTGAACCAAATAGTAACTTCGTAGCAGGAAACGGCCGAACATTCGGCCGATACTACTTCGGAGTAGACCCCTAGGTTCGTGGCGCGTTTATCCCGCGGCGATTTTTTTGTCGCGCACTGAATTTTCAACGCTCTGCTGAGCGCTAAAACGTGGTCGCTCACAATGGGCCTTATTAGAAGGCTTAAAGTCACCCAAAAGGCAAGGGCGATGGCTGCGCTTGGAGTTTCCCTGCGTGAACGAATACTGATTCCTCAAGGTAGAAGATGCCTATAGTATTAAAGTTCGCCCTGGACATGTATGTGCTTGAAGTATTAAATAAATATGAAGAGATCCGCAGGAGAACCAAGGTAACCGACATAGCCCGAAGAATTGCCAAACTTTATTGGCAGTGGGCAGCGCACATTGCTCGCAGAACAGATGGCCGATGGGGCCGAAAGGTTCTGGAGTGGCGACCGCGTACCGGAAGACGTAGCGTTGGAAGGCCTCCCACAAGGTGGACCGACGACCTTGTGTAGGCCGCAGGATGCCCCGTTGGATGCGAGAAGCACAGAACCGGTCGAAGTGGAGGTGCTTGGGGGAGGCCTATGTACAGCAGTGGACGTCTTTCGACTGAACTGATGATGATGCTGAGCGCTGAGAGTTGAAAATCCAACAGTGTGTTTTTTTGACGCACTAAGATGCGCTTTGTTGGATTCTCAACGCTGGGCTCAACACCGACGGTTGAAAATCTAGTGTGCTATAAAATCCTTGCGAAGGGCCAAGTCTCGGCGGTGTATGGTACACCTTGCTTTCGCTTTTATACGAAGTTTTATTCATTTTTCTATAGTTTAGGTAGAGTCGTCAGCTGGTCAAGCTACCCGGAACTGTCAAATTTTCCCAATCAACCTTGAACCTTAATGCTTTTCCGATAAAGTTGAAAATCTATTAAAGAAATTTGACAGATTGTAGTAGCTTGATGTGCTGGCGTCTGTATTTTTTTATTTAAATTATGGTGATGCAAGTGTCTTTCGTATGTATACAGGGTTACATTAAATTAGCTAGCGAAACTCTGCAGACGTGATGGGTGTCGATATCCAAACATCATAATCTGCCTGCCTTTTCCCAACTATGTTAGGGTCAGCTTCCAGTCTGACTGGATGCAGCTGAGTACCAGTATCTTACATGGAGCGACTGCTTATCTGACCTCCACAACCCAGTTACTGGGTAATACGAAACCCCTTTTTAAGACTGGTTGTTAGACTTTCTGACGACCCGTAACGACTGTCAAAGATCCTCGAATGACAGCCGGGACCAACAGCTTAACGTGCTTTTATTGATATCTAAACATGAAACGAAAACTCTTTTCTCTACTACTTCAGGTCGTTGACCCCAAAAAAAACATCAAATATTTTTCCTTTATCGTGTTTACATATTGATACCCATCACGTCGGCGGAGTTTCGCTAGCTAATTTAATTTTACCTTGTATAAATGTCTTAAATTGTCATGCCTCTACCGTTAGCATTAAAAATGTACTTGGTACGGACTCTGGGCAGCCCAGCGTCTGGCGTCCCAAATTAATACAATGTGGAGACGACAATCGTCACCTACCTACTCTTTTCCCAAATATGTTGAGGTCGGCTTCCAGTCTAACCGGATGCAGCTAAATACCAGTATTATACTGCCTATGTGGAGACGACAACACTTGTAATTGCCACGCTAAAGAGATTCGGGTACAGTGCGAGTATTATGAAACTATCAAATAAATCCTGACATCGAAATTATAAAAATAAACTAAATACTAATAATCAGTCAGCTAGCTATTGATTCTAACCCAGACAGACTTACTTTGTGTAATTTATTTCATCACCACTGCTCTCAAAACGGTGAAGGAAAACATCGTGAGGAAACCGGCATGTCCTAGAACCAAAAATTCAAAGACATGTGACATCTACCAACCCGCACTGGCCCGCGTGGTAGATTACGGCCCACTCCCTCTCATAGAGAGGAGGCCTGTGTCCCAGCAGTGGGAACATTATAGGCAGATTTTGCTATGCTAAGTGGTCACACAAACAAACACGAAAAGCGACTAATATTAATTAGTTTCTCGTCTCCATATTGTATCTGACAAATTAAGACATTTGGGTTAGATAAAGATTTTTACATAGTTTGTCGACTAATATACAGGGTGGCAGGGAAACGCTTCCGAAAACGAAGACAGGTGATAGGGCTACTGATTCTCGATACGATACCATAAAAAAATGAGAAAAAAAAATGATCAATTTTACCTATTTTTCGTACACTATGCTGTGAGAACAGTTAAATTAAACCATTATTTGCTATTAAACACATTTTTTTTCTTTACAACTCTAACAAGCAATGTATTCGTAAATAAATATCATCTGACGCTTGCGCGTGACCTCAAGTTCAAAGTGCGCGCGCGCTCGCCGACAGCTGTGCGGCTGACGACCCCAAGTCCACGTGACGCACGAAAATAATCAATTTCAGGCGAAAGGTTAGTGGTATCCGTTTGCATAAAGGTTGTATATAATCTACGTTCTGGCTTCGGAAGCGTTCTCCTGACACCCTGTATATAGTTTGTCGCCTCCACAATGAATATGACAATCTAAGCATGCAGGTTGACAATTAATTTAAAATTTTGACATTTCACAAATCGATTTTTTTAATTTATTATTTATATCATGTCATCGACTTTAAAATGTCAAAATTCTACGTTTTAACCACAACCTTGGTAGCCCAGAAAGACACTGGCGCCATCTATGAGCTTTGAGTTAACTAAAGTTAAGCATTTATCTCGACTGATTAAAAACTTCTTCCTAGCATTTTTATGACCAGACCTTCATAGAGTTGTAATCGAAATAGTATAGCTATCGAGTAGATATCGACATATTTTAAAATTACATAATAAGGGTGGTTCATTTATTACGTAAGACAATGGCGCCTATTCTCTTGTTCACAAACTAAACTAAATTTAAGTTCAGTGCGTCTTTTTCTTTCTATTTCATTAAGAAAAGGACAGAAGATAAACATTAGTTTAGTCCTGTCAAATTAATCAGCGCCTGACGTAAATTGAACCAAAATTGCAAAGAAAAAATAGCAAACATTTTTTAAAGTAATACTAAATAAGACTTGTTCGAGCCCTTCCCCCCTCTTTTTTATTTTTTGTGTGGGAAACTGGGAAATCATCGAATGACTTCTCCCGCTCTGGGCGGAGTGGGAGGGCGTGTCAGACTTTTACTGACTAAAACCCACCCGTGTTCCTTCAGTTGCCTGTGCCAGGGGCCACGGTATCTCTTTCGAACACCCCGCGGCCCTGGCAGGCACCGGCCCTAGCGGAGCCCGTCAGTTCGTGCTGACATCTCTGTGAGGCGCGCGTGGAACACAACGCGGCGTGGCCCCGCGCCTTGTCCATACCGGGCGGCGAGCTGCCCATTGCTCGCCACCCGCACCCCCTCCGTCGTCGTCTTACGTAATGAATGAACAGCCCCTTAGTTTCAGTATTTTATGTCACGAAGCGACGCGCGCACTTTACTTTACATGCATAGCGTGTTTGTATGTCAAACACGCAGTGAATTTGTGCGTGCAGGCGAGTAGCGTCAGCACGTAACGAACACACGCTTCCGACTTCGCCATTGTCTCGGACGGTACCGAGAGCTCCTGCGCTTACACACACATTCACAGTGTGTTCATACACTTGGTAACCACAAGTAAAGCGCGTCGCTTCGTGAGATAAAAATACTAAAAATAAAGAAAAAAAGTGTGGTAAAAAGGCCTATATTTGTTTATTATGTTTCTTTTTTTAATTGTTTTTATTAATAAATAATTTTTATATCATGGAAACAGAAATAATCTTTATAAATATGTACATAAATAAAAATTAAATGCTGTACGTTGGTAAGCGCATTGCTTGGAAACGGCTGGACCGATGGTTAGTTTTTTTTGTTTTGAATTGTTCGTAAGCCCATGTGATCACACGGGCGATTTTTTCGCGCACTGAATTTTCAACGCTCTCTGGTAAGCGCCGAGAGTTGAAAATCCAACATATGTAGTGTTTTTTCGACGCTTTGAAATGCACGTTGGATTGTCAACGTTCGGCTCAACACCCAGAGTTGAAAATCCAGTGCGCGATATTTTTATGTCTGTGCTAACGTGGGGTAATAGACCGAATAAGTTTATATGGAAAGAAAAATTTTAAAAAAATCCTGGAAAATGTTCGAATCTTTCTTCTATGGGATGTTTGTGTAAATTATTGAAAGGACAGGACAGGAGCAATGGTAGCCCAGTGGTAACACGACTTACGAGTTCTAGGTCGTAGGTTCGAACCCAGACAGGCGCTATAATTTGTGTAAATCCATCAAAAACGGTGAAGGAAAACATCGTGAGGAAACCGGCATGTCCTAGAACTAAAAGTTCGAAGACATGACATTACCAACCCGCACTGGGCCCGCGTGGTGGCGGCCCACTCCCTCTCACAGAGAGGAGGCCTGTGTCCCAATAGTTGGAACATTATAGGTTGGTTATGGACAGGACATCGTCTATCGGGTCAGCTGGTTCCTCAAAACTACTGCTCTGGAGCCTTGCCCTACAGTTTTGAGGCGTATTATACGCCTTGTATTATTTCTTTTTTATGCCTATATCCAAAGAAAAATGGATATAATAGTAACAAACAAACGTCAACTTTAACCATTCAAAAATAAAGTCGATTTCATAATAACAAACACAAACTACGAAAGAAAAAAATCAAACAAAAAAATCGTTAAAAAATGGTCTTAGGTAACAGTTTTGTTGCAAACGAAACTGATCTTTGTATTAAGAGAATAAGGTTTAAAATTGTAAATGTATAGTAGTCGTATACTTCTCTTGGCACCAGGATAGGTGTGGTATCAAATTCGGTATATTTTTTAGAAGGATTGTCATGTTTGATGTAAGCAATATATTTTTTGATTGCTCAAAGTGTTGAAGGAACGTGTAATCGCATACGAAATAAATGTTGTAATATATTCTTTTTGATGTTTTCATTATTTTTTATTTTGTTGTTACAATACCCGAAAAAAACAGTGTGAGGTGGTGCCACCTCCGTCAGGAATTAAGTTCCTTACACGATACTCACGCGCACACACACTCGTGTACAGGGTGGCAGGGACATTTCGACATTGACGCAATCAAAATCAAAATTTCAAAATCTAGTCGTAATCTCATCTCAGCGATAATAAATGTCAAAAATAAAGGGAAATTAGAGGTATTTTTGATAGATTGAGACTGAGATCAGACTGTGAACGTTCTTAAAATTACGAGAAATACCCCTCGGTTACCAGGGATTCAGTACATGATTCTGAAACCCTCCGAGTTAAAATTTTTCTTCGGTTGTTAACAAAAAAAAAAATGTTGTTCCATACATTTTGACCGCATAGCTAGGTATTGAATTTTTCGATGAAACGGCAGACTTTTTATAACCGATCATTTTCTGGTCTAGCATCATCATCTGCGTAGCCTTTTCCCACTATGTTGGGGTCGGCTTCCAGTCTAACCGGATGCAGCTGAATACCAGTATTTTACATGAAGCGACAGCCTTTCGGACTACTGACGACCCCTAACGACTGTCAAAGATCCACGAATGACAGCCGGGACCAACGGCTTAACGTGCTTTCCGAGCCACGGAGGGGTCTTGTATGTGGAAATGGTCACCCATCCATGGACCAACCGCGGCAAGCGTAGCTTAACCTGATCGATCTGATTAACCTGACCGTGCGGCTGTTATTACTTAGCCACAAGCCCCTCTCATTTTCTAGTCTAGAATCATGTGCTGAATTCGTGGTTAAAGTTAAAGCTTGTGCGTCGATATCCCTGCCTCCCTGTATAATAGAGAATAAGTCGCATGGAGGGGTCATAACGCTTTTTCAGCATGACGATTTCTACCAGTCGTCAACACCTACTGCAAGCTGCGTTGAGGAACTTCTTTCCAAAGGTAAAATATGGTAATAAAAAATGGCAGACTCAGCATGTGAGGCACCTGTTCCACCGTCGACGAGGAAGCGACTATATTATGTATTTCAATTAAGAATTTGAGACTGACCGATATCACACAAGTACGCTGGACTAAATATACTATACGAAATGACAGTTGTTTTTGTGCCGATTCAGAGCGCCCCGCTCGAGCGTCTCAGGAACTAAAATTGACACATTGCAAAAAGGCCGTCGTTTTGTTTTGTTACATCTCTGGCTGGATTTAGATCTAAATCGTGGAATAAGACTTTTTTGTGTTTTCTACGAGATATTTAGAGCATTCTTATCATGAGAGTATGCGCATCTTGTAAAACTCGCTATCAAATATATTAGTCCCACAGACGCTCACGTTGCTGTCAGCGCCAAAATGGCGAACATCGAATGTCTTCATTTTGTTATCGATAGTATGAAGACCAGCGTACTTGTTTATTAATAGGGCAGTTGAGATAATTTTCAAAACAAATGAGTTGCAGTTTTCAATAGCACATTACACAGGGTGTATAAAGACTCCGTCAACTACGCATTCTGTACATCAAACCTTAGTTTGATGTACAGAATGCGTAAAATGTTTACAATGTTACTTATAACATTGTTGTTTTGTGCAATGTTACTTATAACATTGCACAAAACTAATTGCTGGGAAACGACTTTTATTAGGTATTGGTGCGAAAATTTGCTGTTTGCGGTAGTGCGCAATGTAACACACGCAGAGTCCGACCGAAACTGGTTTACCGGCCGAAACCGAAACCTAATATTCGGTCGTGGCTTCAGTTTCGGCCGAAACCGAAGCTCACGTGGTTAAGTATAAAATACTGAAATTTGGTGCATTTTACCCATTATTCTGCATTAATTAGGACATGAAATGGAAACACAGTAGGTATATTAATTTTGTTGTAGTGTATTATACACTAGATTTATTTTAGGCATAGTTTAAAATTTTCCTCATAATATTAATATGTAATTTTGTAATAATGTAACTTCTATGTAATTTATACTTATGTGAACTTATGAATAAAAATTATTATTATTTATTTAATATAATATAAAAAATATGAATAATATTTTTATAATTTTTTCAAATTCTCTCATAGCAAAATTTTTATCGTTTCGGCAAAAGTTTTGGCCAATTTAGGCCGAAACCGAAACTGCCGCCGAAAATTGATTTTTGGCCGAAACTCGGCCGAAACCGAAACCGAAACCGAACTTTCGGTCGGACACTAGTTTATGGGTGCATGCAATGCAACGGTACAGGGGTCGTTGGGGTATTTAAAATTTTGTTATAACAAAACTGGTTCTCGTAAAAGTTGGAATTTCGACCTTCAATATCTCCGTAACTAGAAGGTTCCCAGGTATGGTGCAGTACAAAAATGATTACAATGACGGGGAGTACAACTGACTCTCGGCTCCGTTAAGTGTCTTTTTACACCGATATACCGTTATTAATACTCTAGCTAGAGTACCCTTTTGAGTTGATAGTAAACAATCGATGTCCTTGGTAATCTATAATTTTATTAATATCTATACTAATATTAAAGCTGAACCGTCTTGTTACAAAACGAAACCTAACTTTAGTTCTAGCCTAAACTATTGAGCCAGTACTTGTATTTCGAACTTTATTTTCATTTAGCCAAAGTTCTAAGTACTAAAATGACAACTTAGCACCGAACTAAGCTGTCATTTTTGTATAAAGAACTGCATTTCTCTATCAGTTATATATAATATATGACGGAGAAGGAACCTCCGTAGTGTTTTTAAAAAGTGTGACGTCAGCATTGCTGACGTCACAATTGTTGACTTCCTGATGATGGCTCATGTTTGGGTCTTCGAAAGAAAACTTCACAAGTACTAGTTAAGCTTCGTATATTCCACGTGCAGCGTAACGACGTCCCAGAGAGGTCCGCACTGTACGACGGCTCGAACACGAATGACCGAGCGCCGACAGTGCGGCCGTATTTATAGGACTCGTCGCACGTGCACGTGTTCACAAGTTTTTAGGTTAAGTATTGAAATTACAATAAGAGAAATAATGGCATGCTGCATAACGTTAATTTTACATCATAATAAACTCAAAGTAATCAATTGATGATTTATGAACTAATTTTAGAATAATCAGATCAGGAAACTTAATTATTCTCGCTGTTATAATAGGCGCACTGTTGTATTTGCGCCGATACGGCCATACTGACAGGCGGTGCGCGCTCTGCACCAGCCTCGTTGATTTTCGTAAGTTGTTGTGGATTCTCCTAGGTTCTCATAGGGTCTCGTAGGTTCTCGCCGAATATTATTGACCTGCAAGAATAGAAAGAACATCTCTGAGTAGGGCATCTGTAAGCAACTTGCGTTGCTTTTTCTTAGTCGTTACATAAACACAACTGTTATGTAAGTTTGAGAATGTCAATGGTAGTAAAGTTAGCAGGTTCTCGGAGATTTTGTTGTAGGGTTCTCGTAGGTTCTCGTAGAGTTCTCGGAGGTTCTCGGAAAGTTCTCGGAGGTTCTCGTAGAGTTCTCGGAGGTTCTCGTAGATTTATTAAAGGTTCTCGTCGGGTTATTTGTAGTTATTGAATTGAGTTACTTACCATTTATTCTGATGGGTTATCTTCACTCTGTAGGTCGTGGCTTGGCTGTATTTGCAGTTCTTCTCGTGAGGTCGATGGAATGGGCTCAGTTGGTTCTGCAGCAGGATCTCGGTGAGTAGGTGATTCGTTTCCCGCCGATACGGTCAACTGATCACCAGGTTGTGGAGCACGGCGCAGCTGATCATGGGCAACCTTGCGGGGTCGTCCTCTGCCCATAACTTTTTTTACCAAATATCGGTCATTTTCCAGTATTCTACAGACTTCATATGGCTCGCTGAATTTAAGGTCAAGCGAGGTTTGGTTGCGGGGATTATTCTTAACCAATACGTAATCTCCTCTTTGGAAATGATGGATTTTGGCCTTGTGTAGGTTGAAGCGTCGTCTGTCTTGTTCGCTAGAATGGATCATTTTCTGTTGTACTTGTTGAGTAAGCGCTTCAATATCAACGGTTTCGTTGTCAATATCCACCAAGTTGAGAAGCTCAGGAGGTACGCAGTGCTTTCGTTGCGTAATAAGTGTCAGTGGTGCAACACCGGTGACTCGATGAGTTGTACAGTTCATTGCCAGTTGAAGTTCTTCAAGTACAGTGTGCCACTGCTCTGTTTCGTAGTTTTTAATCATTACTAATGCATTCTTAAGGGTTGCAACGACCCTTTCAGCTTGACCATTCGCTCGGCTGACTCCTGGAGCGATAGCATGGATATTTATTCCAATATTGTCACAGTACTCTTTGAACTCGCCAAGGAACTCTCTTCCTCCATCGACTATGATTTGGACCGGTGCGCCAAATAGATGCACAGTACGTTTTAGAGCAGCCAATGTACTGTGTGGGTTTTTGTTGGTGCTGAAGTACAGTAAAACGTACTTCGAGAAAGCGTCAATGGTGACTATGACGTATTGCTGATCATCTGGAGTGCCCAGCTTCCCTGTTATGTCCATATGAATAACTTGGAAGGCAGCCGTCGGTTTTTGTATCGGGTGTAATTGGACTTGAATGGCCCCGGATCTTCCTTTGGATGTTCGGCATATAACGCAGTTATCCACAAATCTTCGAACAGTAGAACTCATTTTGTTGAACCAATAAGTTTCTCGGATTTTCTGCAGTGTCTTTTCCCAGCCGGGGTGTTTTAGTGCAGTGTGAAAAGAGTTTATAATGCTCCATTGAAAAGACTTGGGAACGACTGTACTGAGCTGCCGACCGAAGGTAGGATCATCGACGTTCTTCTTTAAGATATTGTCCTCTAACACATAATCTTCTACTGGGTTATTATCGCCGAGGCTGTCCATTATTGGTCGTAGTTCAACGTCCCGTCGCTGTTCAATTTTTAGCCAGTTCAGGTCTTTCGTCATAACGTTGACTGCAAACTCAACTGGATTTCTGCTGAAAAAGTCAGCGTGTTGGAGACGTTCACCTTTGCGGTACTCTACCTCGAAGTCGTAGTTTTGTAAGAATGCCCACCAGCGATGAATTCTTGGCAATAGATCCTTTTTGTGTTTTGAAGCTTTTAACGCGTTGCAATCTGTTATCACGGTGAATTTTCGCCCGTATAGATACTGGCGAAAGTGTTTTATAGCGCGTACCACTGCTAGTGTCTCCAGCTCGTAGGAGTGGTAGCGACTTTCAGCCTCCGTGGTTCTCATGCTCATAAAGGCAACTGCATGTTGACGTCCATCAATCACCTGAACCAGCACTGCACCAAATCCAAGACTGCTTGCATCCGTGTATAGTTGGATGGGTGCTTCTTCTCGGAATAATGTAAGTACTGGAGCAGACGTTAGGCATTCGATAATTGTGTTACGGGCTTTTTCATGTTTATCTGTCCATGTCCATTTTGCTCCTTGTCTTGTCAGTTCATACAAAGGTACCATTACGCGAGAAAAGTCAGGAATGTACTTCCTGAAGTATCCAGCTAGACCATTGAACTGCCTGACTTGCTTGACAGTTTTAGGTACTGGAGCTTTGACGAGGGCCTCTACTTTTCGCGGACTCGGTCGTACTTGGCCATCAGAAACTACGTTTCCGAGATATTCAATGGACCGTTTGAAGAAACTGCACTTGTCTGCGTTGATAGAAAATCCCGAATCTTGTAATGCTATGAGGATTCGCTCCAGGTGTGAGATTCCCTCAGGAAAATCTGTGCATTTACTTAACACGTCATCTACGTAGACTTGTGCAGCTGTTCCCAGCAATGATGTCAGAGCTCTGTTGATGCATCGTTGGTAAACCGAACAAGCATTACTCAAACCGAATGGCATGGTGAGGTATTCATATAATCCATCTGGTGTGACGAAGGCGGTCTTCTCTATGGAGGTCTCACCGATAGGAATCTGATGGAAACCAGCTGCCATATCAAGGCTTGTGTAGAAATAGCCATTTGCCAATTGGTCAATCTGATCGGATATCAACGGCAGTGGGTAGTGGTCACGTAGAGTATTCGAGTTTAGTTCTCGAAAGTCCACACATAGCCGATCGTCACCATTCTTCTTCTTGACTAAGATGATGGGGCTTGAGTAGGGAGATTTGCTTTCACGAATTATATTATGTTCCAGAAGTTCTTTGATTATGGTGCGAACCTTCTCTCGTTCCACTGGACTGAGGCGATATGGTCTTCTCTCCACGAATTTATCAGGGTTTTTCAGTCTGATTTCAAGCTCGCCGGTGTTGACCCGAGTCTTAGGATATCCACAAATAAACAGGTGTTCGTATTTATTCAGAAGTCGACGTAGCTGCATGACTTCGTCTTCATTGGTGAGGTCACAGTCCAAGTTGTTGAAGAGAGAAGAACTCGTACTCACATGATTGACAAGTGTTTTATGGATTAGCTTCGTCCCGTTGGATGTAATTATCACACTTAGATTAGTGTCATGGATCAGGTTCATGCCCACTAAAATGTCTGTTGACATTTCATAGTCGGGCAATACGTAAAAATCCATCTCTACACTGATGGTGTCTACGACGCATACAGTTGTAAGTTTGGTTAATGATAGTGCGGGGAATTGACCAATCCCTTTCAAATAATTGACTACTGGTTTCCTTTGACCAGGTAAAGTTGCAGCAATAGATTCTTTGATGATTGAGCACTCCGCCCCGCTGTCAAAGACGGCTTTCAAAATCCTTTCACCTGTTTTGATAGTGATTGGAGCCAGCTTATCGCTTGCTACGCAGTTCACATTTGAAGTTAGCGAACGTTCGCGTTTGAAGCAAATTTCGTAAGTGTGACCTGGTTTCTTGCAATAGGTACAGGTAGGTGCGGCTGTTGTCTTCGAATCCTTATTGTTGCTAGCTTCAGGTTTAGACTCCGAAGGTTTGAATCTGCAGTCGTTAGTGTTGTGGTTTGTCTTCTTACATATGCGGCAGCTTGATGTAGATGGCGTATTGTCCGAAAAGCGTGGACGTTTATTAGATGTAGTGGAACTGGCGCTTGGGTGACTACGCTTCTTCCGTATGGATGTTGCAACTGAGATGAGCTCAGGCACGGTGGTTGCCCTGGCATTCAATAGTTCGATACGCAAGCGCTCGTCGTTTACGCATCCAATCACTGCCTCCACTGCATGTTCGTCTCCCAGTTTGTCTTTGGTAACTCTTCGCCATAAGATCCAAGCACGTGACAAGAACTCCGCGATGTCTTTTGTCGAGTCGTAAACATGTTCTCTAAACATGATGATGTCCCGTGAGTATCTATTTTCGGGTTCGAACGTGGTGATGAGATTTTTCCGCAACTCTTCCCACGTTGTAGTAGTGACCATCCAATCATCAATCCACATTTTTGCACGTCCCTTTAACAGGCTGCAGACTTTCATACGTACATCGAAATTATTCAGCTTGTATGCTTCAATCGCTTGATCTATATGCTGGCACCATTCTCGTACACCGATGTGCGTGTCCGGATCGAATGATGGTAAATAGATGTCCTTGATTCTTATTTTTGCTTCGGTAGGTGAAGCACATAAGCGCTCCGACATTTTCTGCATTGTTTCCATCATTTGCATCAGGAATTGTGGTGGTATCCCTCCCATCTGCATTCCATAGTGAGGGTACGCTTGCAGTCTTGATTGTGGTACCGCTTCGAATGGTGTATTGTTAACCAGCACAGGTTCCTGCTGCTGAGTGTTGATTGGTTCCAGTTCATCAGGTGGTGTACGAGCTGATGAGGGAGCAGCTTGGGTAGGAGATCCTTGCGATCCCACTTCTGATGACGGAGAAGGAACCTCCGTAGTGTTTTTAAAAAGTGTGACGTCAGCATTGCTGACGTCACAATTGTTGACTTCCTGATGATGGCTCATGTTTGGGTCTTCGAAAGAAAACTTCACAAGTACTAGTTAAGCTTCGTATATTCCACGTGCAGCGTAACGACGTCCCAGAGAGGTCCGCACTGTACGACGGCTCGAACACGAATGACCGAGCGCCGACAGTGCGGCCGTATTTATAGGACTCGTCGCACGTGCACGTGTTCACAAGTTTTTAGGTTAAGTATTGAAATTACAATAAGAGAAATAATGGCATGCTGCATAACGTTAATTTTACATCATAATAAACTCAAAGTAATCAATTGATGATTTATGAACTAATTTTAGAATAATCAGATCAGGAAACTTAATTATTCTCGCTGTTATAATAGGCGCACTGTTGTATTTGCGCCGATATATATATAACTGGGTCAGTGGTTTAAACCTGATCGAAAGAAAAACCTTGTTTTGTAATAAGGGGGGAAGAGTTTTGTTGCGGTATCTACAACGCCACATGCGAACAACGCGTCATACTGACGTCACGCAAATCCTGCATCTCGCAAGCAGAGTTTACTGCGCAATTAGCATACATACAAACTTCCCGACATCAGTCGTTGTGCAGTTGCCCGTCAGACACAACACCCGTCTGAGGATCCTCCCTTTTCTATGGAGGATGAGTGAACTTTACACCCTGTTCCTCATACCTCTAAAGTTTGTTCATTTGATATCCCTATTCTTGAAGGAGGCTATATAGGATATATAACATGACGCTATGACCCTTATACTCTGTCCATTTGGTAAACCGTTTTTCGACAGCTGTCTTAGAACGTACAGACGCCAGCACATCAAGCTACTACAATCTGTCCTTTAAATAGATTTTCAACTTTATCGCTGTATTATTAAGGTTCAAGGTTGATTGGGAAAATTTGACAGTGTCGGGTAGCTTGTCCTGCTGGCGTCTCAGCGTCTGTACATATCCCAGATTTAAGTAAAACTTAACTTTAAAATGCGTAATAAAATAATTAATATATAAACTGCCTTATCTTATTGAATTATCTTATTTACGACTACTTACAGACATTATATTACCGTACGTGTATAGTTTTGACAAAATAAATATCACTAGCTCACTAGTACCGATCTGTCAAGCAGTTGACCAAGTGGACAGAGTTTAGGAGGCGAAAAAGAAAAAAAACAGGAAGAACGCAACGCGAAAACGAAGTGTTGCGACGAGATGGTTCGGGACTCGATGAACCAATAAACACGCGGACGAAGTCGTGGGCAGAAGATAGTAGGTATTTAATAATGCTATACTTTGATATCTAAGCCTTTGGGAGGGAAGAACACAATATAATAACACAGTAGGTACTTAGATTCCTATAATTAAAAGTACTGGGGGCCTAAAAAGGCCGGACCCTGTCGGGCACAGCAAAATAAGTAAGTTAGGAGACAGGAAGCATTAATTGTTAATTTTATAGCATTACTTATCAAACTACTATATTACAATAATGATGTAGATAATGATAAACTAATAGCTTTAATATAAAATAGATAGTCTTTTATCACGAATTAATCATTATCTAATTAGGATGCGGTAGTCCCTGAACCGTCTTCGGACACAAGTGGGAAGATGTTAGTCCAACTGGTAAAGTGGAGCTACCTTGACGGAACGGCAGAAGGGTGTGATTGTGGAGCTATGTCGCTAACTATGCTCCACCTCCTTTTTTTTTTTTTGTGTATGGGAAATCATCAAATGACCCCTTCCGCTCCACCCAGAGCGGCAGTGTCAGACTCTTACTGACTAAAACCCACCCGTGTTCCTTCCTTAGCCCTTTCTGTTCCAGGGCAGCGGTAACCCTTACGGATGATCCCGCCGCCCTGGCAGGCTTCGGCCCTATCGGGCCCCGTCCTCTGCTGACTTCTCTTTGAGGCGCGCGTGGAACACAACGCGCCGTCCGGCACGGGCCTGGTCCTGATCGGACGGCGAGCTACCCATTACTCACCGCCCGCAATGCTCCACCTCCTGTCCTGCCCTCTGTGTCCCAAAACATGCAGTCAAGGTGACCTCTGCACTGCCACCGACAAAGCCGTGGAAGTGGTAAAATTTTGGGCCAACAAGATTTAAAATACAGTCGAGCCAGCGAGACGGAGAAGGAGAAGAACGTGATGGAGTTTACATGGGGTCAAACATACAAAACCAATCAATTTTATGAACTGATAATAAATGGCCTTAGCAACGCGGAGTTATTTTATAAAAATATCTTTTAAAACGTGTGTGATTAGGAAAATAGGACGCGAGACAACGCGTCGACGGTGACGTACGGCAGTCGGCGACACGCGTCGATAAGTTGCAGTTGCCTCTGTTCTCAACGCATGTCGCTCGTGTCTGCACTGACGGTCGAACCCAATTACCTATCTATCATGATATATATGTCGCAGCCAACTGGTTTAATTAGCCGTTTAGTTAACAGCATAGCCTTTTAAATAAACGGCGGCCGTTCGAACGGCCTGGATGATATTCAATAAATTATAGTTTAGGTTGGAACTGTAACCAATAACGCGCGAGCCGAATTGGTCGCAGTAACTAAGCCAGGGCACCCTGACCAAATGGGTTAGGTTAGAACTGTGATCAACCGTGTGGGAGCCGAGAGAGCGAAGCGAGGCGAGCATTACTTCCAAAGCCCAGGAGGTTGACTGCTGCGACTTATACAGGGTGGCAGGGACATCGACGCGCAAACTGTAACTATGAATTGAGCACATGAGCTTAGACTCCATGGCGTCGAAATTTTTCGTCGGTTATTAAAAGGTGCGGTCGCAGGCCAAGATTTTGGAGGGGGTCACCAAGTAGTAAGTTAGTAACTTAAGTTAGTAAGGCAAGTAAATCATGCAGACTCTCGACAGCTTGAATGATTTTGGAGGGGTCAAGACCCCCACAACCCCTCCCCCCTCGGACCGCGCCTATAAAGGGAGAAGGAGGCCTCTGCCCTGAAGTGGGACCATACAGGTAAGTTAGATTAGATTTAAAAAAAACTTAAAACCCATATCATATATTGAATCATAGTTTGATTTGATATGATATGGTTTTTAAATTAAAAAAAAAAAAAAAAAAAAAATTATGAAGTTGTAAAGTGCCTCATTTCGTTATACAGGGTGACAGGGAAACTCGACGTATTCCTTGAAAGGAGTTCATTAGCAACAAAAGTCCAGTTAACTTGGGTTCAAAACTGGATGGTTAGGTACCGAGCTGTGTCGGTTCTTCGAATTTTTAGAAATTTTCTGACTTGTTACCAAAGTTTAGTAGACACCTAATCATTTTTAAAAAAAATGCTTGCAAAACTTACATTTCTTTCAGAATTCGTTCCGGACACATGCCACTAAGAGCCTTTGCATTTCTGATGCAGAAGGTGGAATCTCCGTTCTGTTTAGTTTGTGATAATAAAGTAGAAGATGTTTATCACCTCTTGGTGGAGTGTGTCAGGAATGGGCCTGAAAGAAGTGCGTTTGTTAGTGAACTAAATATAAATAAGTTAGATGTAGGTATATTAATTAATATGATCTTAGCAAAACCAATGTCGCCAGAGGCTGCATTGGTATATTCATTGGTTAATTTGTAAGTTTGTTGTAATTAGATTAGTTTATGATGGAACTAGCGTAACATATTGTTAAAAGTTCCTAAAACAAATAAAGAGAAAAAAAAAAAAAAACTTACCTACATAATCTCAGAAATAATAGTAAAAGTTTTATTTTTTAACCACCCAGTTTTAAGCCCCTAGTTCACTAGAATATCTCGAGATTCCCTGTCAGCCTGTACCTAAGTACCTATAGGTACATACGTAAGTGGGTTATTATACATTACCTACCTAATAGTAAAAAGCGTGTTGATCAATGGAATATTTACCATGATAACGCCACAAAAAAGAGATACTTATCAAAGAAAATAACAATCAAACGGTAATAAGCAAGCCTCTGATTATATAACAACGCTTATCTACTTGAACTACAAATAATAAATTGATAGCACAGTTAACCCAACCTTGATGGTAGGCCATCATTCTTGATTCCTTTGCCTCGCTGTGCAGTCGTGTGAGAAAATGGCGCGCGTACCGACTATTAAATTCAATAATGGACAGACATATCCTTCGATCGGGCTTGGGACGTGGAAGGTAATTTATTTTATTTTGTTTCTATTTTTAGACTAGCTGACCCGATAGTCGTCCTGTCCAAATTACAATAATTAATACAAAAACCCATGGAAAAAACCAGTTTAAATTTTTCCCGATTTTTCTTTTTTTTCGGGAAACTTTTAAATTTTTTCTTTCCTGATTCGGACTAATTACAAACATTTAAAAACGGTCAAGCCGGTCTCAAGTGGTGTGCTTACAAACGAACAGCAGTTTCATTTTTAATTAATCAAATCAATAGTAATTCAGGCTGAGAATCGCTTTTAGAACGTCAAAATTATGACAACCCCCAAAACGCCCGCCCTTTACCATTTTCTAGTGCTTCGTGCTTTCTAGCAGCACATGTAAGTGTATTCATTTTTAATTGTTAACCTCGCCTTGACCGCGATAGTTAACCGGCCAGCCGGCCGGTACCTTCGTACATACCGCGCCGCGAGGTTGTAGGATGAACTCCATTATTCTGAGTAAGAATATTAGGTGATTGGTGAGAGATCAAAATGATAGCCTTACTCTATAAGAATGTAAAAAAAAAATTGTTCCCCCCCCCCCCCCCCCCGAGATTAGAATTGCTAAGCAAACAGTAATACTGACCGACACTCGCAGATGTCGAATACCTACTGCCTATAACGCTTTTCGTCTGGGCAGCATTGTTTTTGAGTTAGATATTTGGCAGAAGAAGTCTTACAATGACCTGATTATTAGGACAGTTCAACAACATTCATTGCGTTATTTACGGTGATGAGCAGATTTTTTTTCGAACATATGAAGCAATGGACTAGCAATATCCTTCAAAATGATTCAGATTGTAATTGCGGAATTAGGGTGCAGTTTAGGGAGGACGGGGCCCGATAGGGCCGAAGCCTGCCAGGGCGGCGGGATCTTCCGAAAGGGTTACCGCTGCCCTGGAACAGAAAGGGCTAAGGAAGGAACACGGGTGGGTTTTAGTCAGTAAGAGTCTGACACTCCCTTCCGCTCCACCCAGAGCGGGAGGGGTCATTTGATGATTTCCCATCCTCAAAAAAAAAAAAGGGTGCAGTTTCGTGAGGCGCCCGTCAAACATGGGCAGTGCTTCCTTGGCCTCCCTCCCAATCATAGTTTGTGAAATTATCTGGCATTAATTATAGCGTAACTCGTATCGTATTGGTATAAATAAATATCTACCTGTAGGTAACTTAAAAGATATTTTTTCTTACCATAAAGCAATCGCGATAATTGTAATAAGTATGAAGATTATTATGTTAATAAAGTACCTACTTATAATGTCTTGTAGATAACAAAAAACAGAAGCAGGAACCATTTATTATTTATATCTATGCATATTATAAATTAAAGTCACTTTTTGTGTCTGTCTGTGTCACTGCGTTTTTCTTCTAAACAACGAAATAGGTTTTGACGAGAGAATTTATTCAGGTTTATGTGTAGGTACAGACGCCAGCATGTCAAGCTACCCGAAACTGTCAAATTTTACTAATCAACCTTGAACCTTAATGCTTTAGTGACAAAGTTGAAAATCTATTAAAGTATTTTGACAAATTGTAGTAGCTTGATGTGCTGGCGTCTGTACAACACATTGATATTAAACTTACGCATAATAAAGAAATGTCGATGCTTTGTCAAGTCAAGTCGTAATAACCGTGCGAAGCAGGGGCGTGTTTCTAGTTTACACAAAACGATGTTGCTTCGTAGAAGTTCGACGATTCATAAAGTTTTAAAACCACCATATGAATTATAAAAGAAGCCAAGGGAAGGCCACAAGGCCTTTACTGGCCAGTGTTTGTTTGGAAATCAATAAAATTACTTAGTTACCGGCAATCTAATGTTGTTACTTACTTTATTTGCTTGAATCATACAGGTACGGACGCCAGCTGCAGGTCAAGCTACCCGAAACTGTCAAATTTTCCCAATCAACCTTGAACCTTAAAGCTGTAGCAATAATGTTGAAAATCTATTAAAGAAATTTGACAGATTGTAGTAACTTGATGTGCTGGCGTCTGTACGTACAGACGCCAACAGGTCAAGCTACCCGAAACTGTTAAATTTTCCCAATCAACCTTGAACCTTCATGCTTAAGCGATAAAGTTGAAAATCTATTAAAGAATTTTGACAGATTGTAGTTGCTTGATGTGCTGGCGTCTGTACCTATACTACTCTGTTTGTTTATCGGTTGAAGGATAGGTAATGAACGCTACATAATTATTTCCGATCCAGCCCTTCTCAGCAGCTGCCTTCTCCCAGTGACGCCCTAAGCCGAGGTCCGTACCCCACGGAGGGTGCCCTTAGCGTGTAGTCGCTTAGTTTTTAAGCTTTTTAAGCCCAGGCTGCAGGCCTTAATTTATTGAGGCATCCACAGGCAAGCCCGGTTAAGCAGACGACGACCTCATAGGTTGAACTGCGAGATACAATGCCCAAAAAAAAAACGATACACAATAGAACTTCTATTGTTATTACGTTTAAGGGCGCTTAGTGACATACAGTGTTAAAGAATAATATTAGTTAAATCAGAACTATTTTGGGCAGGAAATGTTTTGAAATAAATATTAACACAACGTACTTGCCTCCAGCAGAATCGAACCCTCATGCTCAGCAGTAACGCTTCCGACCGCTGGACTCTGGACCAACGAGGCAGACAGCCTTGTCTATCGTTTTATTAAAATAAATAATTATATAGAGAAAAAAAATGGTAAATTTGAATCAAAAGGTGGTAACCCTCATTTTATGTCTAATGTCAATGTCGTCAAAATAATTTTCTTTGACAGTTTGACTTGACAGCCGGCCGGTAGACGACTAGTCACTAGACGTAGAATCTGAATCAGTGTCAGTCAGTCCGTAATCTGGAATTTCGGTCAAGTTCAATTCAATTATTGTAAAACTTTATTTTCCTGCAAAATGGCTTTAAAAGTGCCCAAAGTGAAGTTTTATAATGGTCTTGAGATCCCTATCCTTGGAATCGGTACTTGGAAGGTAAATTTCTTACTATATTAATTTCGTAGTCGAAAACAAGATAATAAAAACTTGTATCCTGATTTGGCCAAAGAAATATTTTCTCACGCTAATAGCGCGTGCCTATCAATTATTCTAGAATGGTCAATACTTATTGTATAAAACAGAAAACCTCAATTGGTTGACGATGTTCGCCACGACATTTTTCTTTTATAATTTTTATGTACCCACTGCAATAATAATTTGATAGAAGTTTTAAGACTAAAATTCCAAAGGAAATCAAAAATGATTTAAAATAAAAGTTAATAGATTTACTACTTATTAATAATACGTTTTTATTAATTAATTTTGATCCTATTTTTAATGTGTAAATTAGAGGCCTATAAATGTAAAAATGTGTACATAACTACCTACTTCGAAATTTGCGTACATTATATGGCAGAATATGTTGTGACAAGATATAACTTTAAGACCACATTTTTAATGTATTACCATATTCTGGCAAATAAATGATTACTTATTAAGATAATCTTTGCCCGTTAGGTTAGCATTACTGTTTGCCAGGTAACTGTAGCAAGCTTAAATGTACACGGACTGACTGCCTATCTAACTTCCACAACCCAGTTACTGGGTAATATGTTACACATTGGTAATACTGAGAAGGGCCGAAACGCATGTGACTAAAAGAGTGACAAATATACATGTTGATGGATCCGAGGCACAACTAAGGGGGTCTACTCCGAAGTAGTATCGGCCGAATATTCGGCCGTTTTCTGCTACGAAGTTACTATTTGGTTTGGTCGGTCCCGATCGTTCACTCTTTCGAATATTGACTGTGGTCCAGAACTGAGCGGATTCGAACTTTTTTCGCATTTTTCAATAATATTCGGTTCAGGCATGTGTTGGTCCGATCCGAACTTTCGCGCTTTGCACTTCGTAGTAGACCAAGGTTTTACCAATTAGAAAAACTTTAACAGTAATTTAAAAATAAAAAATCTTTTCCATTACAATATTTGTATGCTAAAAACAGAATATAAAAATACAGGTGAGGTTTTACACTAACGAAGCAAAAGGAGTAATGCTGGGGAGTTTGTTGCGCCACTTCTTCTTCCCAGCGAAAGCACTAGGAAGTGGTGAAGGGTGGGCGTTGTGGGGGACTGTCTTTTGTAATTTTGACGTACGAAAAGTGCTGATTCTCAGCGTAATTTGAATAAATGACTTGTTTTATTTTTAATGGCATTCTGTAGTATCTGCCTACCCCCACCAGTAAAAGGTGTGAGTTTTATGTTTTTTCTAGAGTTAAATTATTGAATTCTATGATAACTTAATAACGCGGTGAAGATATGTCTATCAGACAATGTCTTATCACTGATGTTCTGATAAATAAATATTATAAGGGTACTTGTAAAAGCCTCTTCAGATGTTATCTTCTAGCTTCTTCAAAAATAAATAGGCCGCTTATTTTATTTAACAGTTAAAATATTTATATAAGTGATGGCAGGCCCCGTGGTACGTTGATTAAAATATGATTCGCGGCCGTAAGAAATATGTATTTTCAGAATTATAATCATTAGAATCAGTAATACAACTTGTTAAGTTAGCATAATCCTAAAATGTCAAGATTTAATGAAATAGTCATTCAGTAGGATTTACTTGATCTTAGAGAGTTGTGTTGATGACTTTAATGATTATAATTCTGTAAATACATATTTGTTACGGCCGCGAATCACATTTTAACTAACGTACCTACAACTTAGTACTGACCAGCAAATTGCAAAAAAACGTAAGAAAATTTGAATTTCGCGGGCTACCTTGGAGCATCCACCTTAATGATCCAACACACACGCCACCACCAGCGAGACATTAGAGTGAGCATGACATACTTTCAGCCGCTACCATTTACTGGGTACGTCTTTCAATGAAAGACGTACCCAGTAAATGCGTAAATGGTAGCTTTATAGCAAGTACATAGTGCCCTCACGTGTGCTATGCAATTATACAATCTACTGTCCCACTGCTGGGGAAATGGCTCCCTACTCTCCTTCCACCTCTCTGTCCAGAGCTGCCAAGGACCAATCTTTATTAAGGAAGTCGGCTCATCCCGCCATCTCCGTTTGAGCCTGCCGCAATGTCGTTTGCCATTAGGCGGGACCAGGGGTCGTAAGCTGAGTCTTCGTTTCGCCTTAACAGCAATAATTCAATATTTTGACCAGGCATGGGGTCATAACCTGGTCAAAAGGGCTCCCGCCATAATCCACGCGCTTCTGGCGGAAACGCCTCTCGTTCCCGCCCGGCCAATGAGAGCGAGTCGAAGCTTCTAGAATATTCTGGAAGCTTCCTTTAAAAACATTCGGCGCGCGGCCCTTTTTGAGTCGTGTGACGTCCGTCATCTGGGCTGCGCACCGAAAGTGTAAAATATTTCACGAAACTATCTTCGTTAAACCCTATTATTTTATATTTATTTATTTATAATAAGCACACCAACAGCACAGTCACTTACAATTCAAATTAAATATCATCTAAAATTAGCATTACAGTAACCATGCAAATAACAGGTATGCATGACATTCAACTTAATAAATATTAGAGACAAAGGAGAACAATAAAAAGTGTGTCTAGTAGATCTTAATTTAGAACACTACAAATCTACAAAACAAAACAAACCAATTTGAGCTACATAGACGTGCACTCTTCACACTGTCTAAATATCCCGAACGTCTGTAAGAAGGAAAACTCATGGAGAAGATATCAATAGGAAAATCTGTCAAGTTGGACCTTTCATTATATTGCCTTGCCATACGTGTTAGTGGGCTATTAAATGTGGTATTTAAGGTGGATGTAGGCAATTCAAAAATACAACGATGACGCTTACTACGTTGGCTAGCCCTAAAGTTAAAATAACCTACCAATGGTGCATCGATGGAACCGTTTATAATTTTATGGAGTATTAGTAAGTCAGAATGGCTACGTCTTTTTTATATGTATAACTGTGTGTTGTATCAAACGCTAACATCCAGTTAATCAGTTGTTTGACACCGTATACTTATGTAGCATTAGATATCATAAAACTAGGGTTATTGATAACAACTGACACGAGATAAGTGGATAACTCAGTTAAAATCAATTTTGACGAGTAAACTATGACGCAAGTGCGACGGCAGCCCATGATTTTGGGGAGATCACCAAGTAGTAAGTTAGTAAGGCAAGTACATCATGCAGACTCTCGACAGCTTGAATGATTTTGGGGGGCTTCATGACCCCCACGACCCCCCCCTCGGACCGCGCCTGGTTAAGCATGAGGTCTTGGGTTCGATTCCCAGGGCAATGTGGTATTGGGTTTTTATAGCTTGAATTTCTCTCAAGCAGTACGGAGAACATCACGCATGTAATCCCCGATGGGTTAGGTAGAGGTGCACCTAGTACACTCATATTTCGCCAGTTATGTCCATGTGCCTTGTAATAGGGGCTGAGCGTTATTCTCATCAATCGGACACGAATCCAGGGTCTGGACTGCTGGAAGGAGTGACTTAGGCTACATTTATTTAAAAAAAAAAAAATTAGGGTTCCGCACAAAAAAAACCAGTCAAGTGCGAGTCGGATTCGCGCTCCGAGGGTTCCGTACAATTTAAAATTATTAAAAACATTTTTAATACATGATGAAACTAAAAATTTACGGTTTTCGCAATTTTTCCTTTATCTGTGCTATAAGACGTTGCTTCGTACCAAATTTCAAGATTCTGAGTTCACGGGAAGTACCCTGTTCCTGAGAAAAATGGTCTTGACAGACAGACAGACGGAGGGACAACAAAGTGATCCTATAAGGGTTCCGTTTTTTCCTTTCGAGTTACGGAACCCTAAAAACCAATGAAATCCAATTTATTTTTCGACATGCACGCGAACGAAGACGTGAACACAGCTAGTCGTTATTAAAATTTCTTCTTTTTTTTTTCACAGTCTAAACCAGGCGAAGTGACAGAAGCTGTGAAGAATGCCATAGACATTGGCTACAGGCACATCGACTGTGCATACGTCTATGGTAACGAGAAGGAGGTCGGCGCCGCCATCACTGCTAAGATTGCTGACGGAACTGTCAAGAGGTCAGTATTTTTTTAACGTTCATTTAGGCGTCCAGAGGTGCGATTCTGTAACCATCTCACCGTGAAAACTTATGTGAAGTGAGCGTGGAGTGAGCTGTCATTCCAACTAATGCTAGGGATTGACACAATTGACAGCTCACTCTAAGCTCACTTCACCTAACTTTTCACGGTGGGATTTTTATAGAATCGATCGGCTGGTTTCGATTCCGTCGGTCAAAATGTTTTTGAGTTTTGTAGCGGTATCTACAAACGCCACAGACAAACTACGTATTATACTGACGTCACAAAAAATCCTGCATCGAGTCAAACTATGACAATAGGCATGCTGCGTCTCGCAAGCAGAGTTTACCGCGCAACTAGCATATATTGACTTTTAAATATTGTGAGAAGTGTGGTGAGAAATATTATTTTTTTATATACAACGGCCCGACATGAATCATCGGGCAGTTGCCCGCCAGACACAACACCCGTCTGGTCGGTGGCTAAATAATAACAGCCGCACAGGTCGATCGATCAGGTTAAGCTACGCTTGCCGCGGTTGGTCTGTGGATGGGAGACCATCTTTACGTACCGAGACCTCTCCGTGCCTCGGAAAGCACGTTAACCCGTTGGTCCCGGCTGTCATTCGTGGATCGTTGACAGTCGTTACGGGTAGTCAGAAGCCCGAAAGTCTGACAACCAGTCTTACCTAGTGGTTTCGTATTTCCCAGTAACTGGATTGTGGAGGTCAGATAGGCAGTTGCTCCACGTAAAATACTGGTATTCAGCTGCATCCGGTTAGATTGGAAACCGACCACAACATATTTGGGAAAAGGCTAGACAGTTGCTGATGACTAGGATGCATTAATTCAATAACCATCTTTACAGGGAAGACCTGTTCATAACTTCAAAGTTATGGAACACCTTCCACCGCCCCGACCTGGTGAAGGGCGCTCTCCAGGCGTCTCTTCAGAACCTGAACCTGAAGTATTTGGACCTGTACCTGATTCACTGGCCCCAGGCTTATAAGGTACGTATGACTTGTGGCGTTTTTTTACAAACTTTTAATAATTAAGCTGAAGAGTTTCGCTGGTTTCCTCACGATGTTTTCCTTCAACGTTTTGTGAGCAGTGGTGATGCAATTATTTACACAAAGTAATGTACCTGTCTGGGTTCGAACCCACGACCTACAACTCGTAAGGCAACCGTTGCCACTGGGCGACCACTGAAAGAAAAATAAAGAAAAACTATTTATTGCGATTCGTACAGGAAGATCACAAACTAAACTAAACACAGTCAAAAATAAAAAATAGTAACAAAAAGAAATATGAAACAGAATGTCCTATACGAGGCCAAAAGGCTTCTATCTCGGCATGATGCTGCGACATTTAAAAAAAATGTGTGCGTCTCGGGACGCCCGACAGAAGTGATAACTTAAACTAATCTATGGTATATGTCTATCGCACACTAAACACTGAGTAGAGAGAGGGGGAAGCGTCTGTCCGAAATACGACTAGCGCTGTGGGTTAGAGTGAGAGTGGAAGAGCCTGCCTACCGCTGCCGTATGCATGAGAGAACGGGAAGCCAGACAGACTGGCGCCGTAACGCGTTACGTTACGAAGCGGTTTACCCTCCCATAAGAAGTTATCACTTCAAAATAAATGCGCTGGTATTCTGATAGGGCCCGCTGTGATTCTTATTAACATCTGCATAATATCTTTCACAGGAAGACGGCGACCTGTTCCCCAAGGACAAATCGGATAACATCTTATACTCCGACGTGGACTACGTAGACACATGGAAGGCTCTGGAGCCGTTGGTCGGCGAGGGCCTGGTCAAGAGCATCGGAATCTCCAACTTCAACTCGAAGCAGATCGAGCGACTCTTGAAGAGCGCTAAAATTGTGCCGGTCACAAATCAGGTAAGACAATCCTAGGCGTTAAGCTATTGAAGGCCCTGGTCACAAGGATCATGGGGCCTCTGACTAGACAAAAGTAGACGAGGAAGATTCTAAAATTATTCCACAATTTATTCATATTTGATAGTTGGCAAATTAAATTTCTTTCTATGTTAAATAGGCTAGTTTCCTAAAAAAATTCTAATTAGTCCGTCAGTTAGATTAACAAAAAATATTGGACCCGTATTTTTTCTTTTGTTAAGTACCTAATTATATAAAAAAAACTATGAAGATATCGCCCGTTATAGTTACGCGTGACGTCACGCCTTGCGACACTTTTTAGCATGGCGTGACGTCACGACCCCCCACTCCCAAATTCCGACGCGCTTTATCTTTGTCATTTTTTGTTTGATTGACAAAAGAAAAAATACGTGTCCATTATTTTTCGATAATCTAACTGACGGACTAAATATAATAATTATTTTTTTACCCAGGAAACTACCCTATTGAACCTACTGGCTACATCTCACTGGGGTCTGCCGCGACGCCTTCTAGCTGTGTCAATTTATTTTTATTTATTTATTCACAAACAATTAACATTGTGTTTGAAATCGTTCCTTAGGACAAAAATAATAAAAAAAAAATAACATTCTTAAATAATACAAGTAACACATTCAAATAATAACAACATAACTCAACTAAAATTACCTCAAATAACATTTTCAACGTCAATTGAATTTAAGGATTTAAGATTAGAAATAGTAATCATTTAACATAGTACCTACAAGTAACACATTTCAAAATTAACAACATACTCAACTAAAATTACCTCCAATAAAATTTTCAATGTCAACTCATTAAGAATTTAAGATTAGAAATAGAAAACATTTAAAAATTATAATAAAAATAAAAGTTAATAGTTCAATGGCAACTTAAATTAATGCTCCACATGGTGGTTATTGTGACCCACAGCTTAATGAGCATACGGCAGACGTGGCCAGCCCTTCCCACTTCAGCTTAGCGGCTTTTTGAGCAACGTCAGTAATCTGTGATGTGGAGCGCAGTGTGATGGAAATTACAGTGATCTTTACTATCGTTACGATAAGGTTGATGTTGGGTTGCACCTAGCAGAGGTAAAATAACTGAAAAGGACAGTAGTCAGAAGCAAAAAATCCTGGCAGTTACCCAGTAACTGGGTTGTAGAGTTGAGATATGCAGTCGCTCCATGTAACATACTGTTATTCAGTAACTGGGTTGTGGAGTTCAGATATGCAGTCGCTCCATGTAACATACTGTTATTCAGTAACTGGGTTGTGGAGTTCAGATATGCAGTCGCTCCATGTAACATACTGTTATTCAGTAACTGGGTTGTGGAGTTCAGATAGGCAGTCGCTCCATGTAACATACCGTTATTCAGTAACTGGGTTGTGGAGTTCAGATAGGCAGTCGCTCCATGTAACATACTGTTATTCAGTAACTGGGTTGTGGAGTTCAGATAGGCAGTCGCTCCATGTAACATACTGATATTCAGTAACTGGGTTGTGGAGTTCAGATAGGCAGTCGCTCCATGTAACATACTGTTATTCAGCTGCATCCGGTTAGACTGGAAGCCGACCCCAACCTAGTTGAGAAAATACTAGGTAGATTAATATGATTTCTAGAAAATCTGCCCCTAAAGGGGTGAAAACAGGTGATCAAGTTTTTAGAGGTGCTAGAACTTAACTTGAAAATTGTCATAATCAGTAACTGGGTGGTGGAGGTCAGATAGGCAGTCGCTTCATGTAACATTCTGATATTCAGCTGCATCCGGTTATACTGGAAGCTGACCCAAATTATCTACCTAATTATAATAATTATATTTTCGTCTTTTCCAGGTGGAATGCCACCCTTACTTGAACCAGAGTCGCCTCAAAGACTTCTGCGAGGCTCGCAACATCAAGATCACGGCATACTCCCCCCTGGGGTCACCTGACAGGCCCTGGGCCAAGCCCGACGACCCCAACCTGTTGGACGACCCCAAACTTAAAGCCATCGCTGACAGACTGGGGAAGACTGTTGCACAAGTACTAATTAGGTAAGTTTTTTAGGAGTAGAAAAAGTAAGAAATATTTTTTTTTATTCTGGACAACGCTAATAAGGCGTTGGAAGGAACGTCGGAAGGCCTCCCACGGGGTGGACCGACGACCTTGTGAAGGCCGCAGGAACCCGTTGGATGCGAGAAGCAGAGACCCGGTCGAAGTGGAGGTGCTTGGGGAAGGCCTATGTCGAGCAGTTGACGTCTTTCGACTGAAGTGATGATGATTCTGGACAAACTTTACGCACATTAAGAGCGTTTACAATGTACGGCATTTCATACAAACTTTCAAGTCCTTGTTTTCCGAAATACATGAACCGATTTTAATGAAACTTCATACGCATAAGCAGGATACATAGGTATAAAAAGTTAGTAAAGAACATTTTTATATAGGATTTATATAGACTACAACAGTGGCAGCCATTTTGAGAGAAAAAAAAAAACAAAATGGCGCGACAGTAGCGATGCCAGGCTTCATATAAAAATCTTCAATCCCCTTTAGAGGTACACCTCTGACTTACTCTTGTCTACGGTCATGATGTTACGTTGTATAGATTTTTTATGTTTATTATATTGTTGACAGATACCAAGTTGACCGCGGAGTGATCGTGATACCGAAGTCGGTTACGAAGTCGCGCATCGCAAGTAACTTCGATGTGTTCGACTTCAAGCTGTCGCAAGAGGACATGGGACTCATCGACTCCTTCGACTGTAATGGCAGACTCGTACCTATGACTGCGTGAGTGTGCTACTAATATTATAAACGCAAAAGTTTGGATGGATGGATGTTTGTTACTCTTTCACGCCAAAACTACGAACGGATTTGGATGAAATTTGGCAGACAGTTTATAACCAGGATGAACACATAGGATACTTTTGATCCCGATATTCCCACGGGATCGACACTTATGCGGGTGAAACCGCGGAGCTATTTTATTTATAAAGGACTAGCGGACCCAGCAGAACTCGTCCTGCCCGGAAAAGTATTGTCACCTGTCGGGTCTAATCGTGTTTTCAACCAGGAACCCATTGAAATATACACACAAACTTTCATCCAAATCGGTCCAGCCGTTTAGGAGTTGGGTGACAAACACACGTACAGAAAAAATTAACTGAACAATTTTCTCCATGGGACCAACATCGTAATCGCGAATAAAAATTCAGCCGTCCGATACGTTTAGGTCGAGTAGGTATTGAAGGTTTCTATGGGGCAGTTGATAAATTTTTCGCGATCACGATATTGGTCCCATAGAGAAAGTTGTTCAGTTGGATGGTCTGTACCACACCCTTAAATTTGGCTGGTCTTTGAAAATTAACCCTGTATTAACAGTACTATTGTGCAGCGAGTGGACTGTAGGAGTTGTGTGCTGCTGTTTTTGCCGAGGTTTCACTGGTTCAGGACGGTGGTGATTCTTACCCTGTTGATGCAGTGGTTCGTCGGGGAAACCAAGAGAGGGGTTCTTCGTATTGGGATATCAATTAAAACTGCTGTTTACAAGTTAAGATGAGACGGAGACTTAATTTGCCCAATATTTCGGTTGCCTGACGGGCATAGTGACGACTATGTTCGACTGATTTCTACTGATTGAAGTGTGGGACGGCGTGTCTCCTTATATACACGCTGAATTTAGACTGGCCAGCGGTCCTTTTGCTTTGCACGATCATTTTTGTCGGCAAACTCGCGTCTAAGGTCGTTCTGTGCTGTGATTGGGTAAGTTGAGTCTCAGTTCTCTATTTTATTAAATTCTGTACATTTACTATGCATTTGGCTCTATTACTACTTAATCTAATATACTATAATCATTGCACAATCTTTTACATAGGTTATAGGTACGTATAACGCTCCGAGTCCGCGGCCTGGTCGGTTTTCCTTAAACGACAAACTTATATATATTACCTACGCGCACGGACTCGGAGCTACCATTCTATTTCAGCCGTCGTCGTGACAACATCTATTTATTTCAAAGTTTACATTATGTATGGGTGCTGAGGGTAAGTATAGCTAATATATTATTAGTTTACAAGTATTCTACATGCTTTTATTTATAAGACTAGGACTTAAATTATCATATCTAGGACTTAAATTATCATATCTAGGACTTAAATTAGGTCAGGTAATAAAAACATAATTTATCTTAAAACTAGGACATTGCCGTCATCATATCTTCTGTGTTGCTGTCGTGCACATTTCTCCCGCCGTCGCAATCAGGCGACTCAGTGGGTAGCACGACAATCCGCTTCGTTGGTCTTCGGAGCACATGCCCTTTGGTCATCACGTCCACGACACGTACTTCACCGTCTGCGCCTGGCATTATCTTTGTCACCCTCCCCTTTGGCCAAGTGTTACGTGGAAGATTGGGGTCGCAGATCACGACGATATCTCCGACCTTGGGTGGAACACCGCTGCTGTAGGGCTCCCGCCGGTTTTGTAGGAGCGGTAGGTATTCGCGTACCCATCGGCGCCAGAAGATGTCTGCGAGGGCCTGGGCGCGCCGCCATTGTTGTCGTGCTGTGACGTCTGCTTCGGTGAAATTACCCGGTGGTGGTACGTGTGAGTTAGGGCCGATTAATATATGATTCGGCGTCAGGGCTTCAGGTTCGTCTGGTGCCACGTTGACGTGTGTGAGTGGCCTAGAGTTCACCGTATTCTCGACTTCCACTAGTAGCGTAGCGAGGGTTTCATCTGACGGGTGAACCTCCTTCATTGTGACGTGCAGTGCTTCCTTGACTGCTCTCACCATCCTCTCCCAGGCTCCGCCCATGAATGGCGACGCGGGAGGTATGTATCTCCAGCTTATGGACCGCGCATTGGACTCACAACCTAAAGCGCTTAAGGCGCTTTCCCCTAGTTCCCTATCAGCCGCCTTGAAGCAGGTAGCGTTGTCACTCCATATTTCCTTAGGACAACCTCTTCTACCTATAAATCGCCTGAGAGCGGCGATAGCTGAATCAGCACTAAGTGAGTTTACTATTTCTATATGTATAGCCCTACAAGTTAAGCACGTAAATAAGGCTCCGTACCTTTTTTCTTTATGTCTACCTACCGTGACAGATATAGGCCCGAAATAATCTAAACCCGTGAAAGTAAAAGGTCGTACGTGATGAGCTAAACGGGGGTACGGTAGGTTTCCTGTGGAGGGATTGGCTGGTTTTGCCTTCTTTATTCTACAGTATAAACAACTTTTTAAAACATTTTTTACTGATGGACGTAATCTTGTTATCCAAACACGCTGTCTTAGCTCATTTACCGTTATCTCGGTGCCACCATGATGTAAGCTTTCATGCACATGTGCTATGTATAGCTTCGTATACCTGTGCTTACCCTCGAGTATGATAGGGTTTTTTATGTCTTCGTTTACGTCTTGTGCCGCTGTGATTCGCCCGCGCAAACGTAAAACACCTGCGTTGTCTAGGTATGTACTCAAGGTGAATAACGGGCTGTCGCCGGACGCCGGCGCCGCTTTGTTTTCTTTTATGGCGGCAATTTCTTTTGTAAAGCTCTCGGCTTGTGCGCTCTTGATCCATTGTTCCTCGGCGCGTAGGCTATAGATAGCGGGTATAGGTATGTAGTTTATTATTTTACCGGCAGTAGTTTTTTGCGTAACAGTTTTATTGGGTTTATTTTTGTTTCCCTTTTCCCACGTTGGATCCTTTAACGCATTTTTTTGTGTACGTTTATATTCGACTATGTGTTTGTTCAGTCTACACAGGTCAATGAACTGAAGTACTCGTGCGGTCGTTCTTATCAGCCGTGTCCATTTGGAAAAACGTGTAATATTAGGCAGGTGATCGTTCATTTTTACGTTGTGGATTACGTGACATCTGACCCGTTCCTCTCCCGTGTTTGTGGGGTTAATGACCTTTTTGTTTTGTGGCCATTCATCTTTGTTTTTTCTAAGGAAATCGGGGCCGTTGAACCATCTGTGTTCCGAGTTAAAATGCTCCGGGGTGCCGCGTGTCGCGTCGTCTGCTACGTTGAGCTTCGAGGGTAGCCATCGCCATTCGTTTTTCTTTGTGAGTTCCTCGATTTCTGCTATACGATGCGCCACGAAGGTTTTAAATGTGCGTGGTTCGGCTTGTATCCAGGCCAGAGCGGTGGTGGAATCGCTCCAATATGTTATGTCGCTCACCTTGTAGTTATGTTCTTGAATGACCGTCTGAGTCAGGCGCGCTCCTAGTAGCGCGGCTTGCAGCTCTAGCCTAGGTATTGATACCGGTTTCAGTGGGGCTACCCTGCTCTTGGCTGCTGCCAGGGTCACTTGTACGCTGCCGTCTGATCTTTCTGTGCGCCAATACACCGCCGCGGCGTAGGCTTCCTCGCTCGCGTCTACGAATGTATGTACTTCTCTGGCTGTGACGTCACCGTAATCGTAGCAACGTGGGATCAGCAGCGTTTCTATGGTACTTAGTGATTCCATCCAGTCTTTCCATTTCGGTTGCAGCTCTTCGGGTAGTGGTTTGTCCCACTCTGTTTTATACTTCCATGTGTGTTGAAGTATCCTTTTTGCTGGTATGGTGATAGGTGATATAATTCCTAATGGATCGAATACAGACATTATTATACTGAGCGCCTCCCGTTTGGTGGGTGGGCGCGTGTTGTTTAACAATACAATGGGTGTTTTGTTTTTGTTGATTTTAAATATGAAACAATCCTTTTTTGTGTCCCATCGTATACCTAAGGCCTTTTCGGTGTCGTCGCCGCCTAATATTTTTATATTCTGTTGAGGTGCGACGTCGTTTTTTAACACATTTCTATCGTTCGATGTCCAACCACACAAAACAAAGTTGGCCTTCTTGTGGATATAATCCACTTGCGTGGTTATCCTCTTTGCTTCTTCTATGCTGGCAAAGCTCTGCAGATAATCGTCCATGTAATGATTATTTACTATTGCTGACGCCGCGTCCGGGTATTTGTCAGCAAAGTCGCTCGCGTTGCGGTCCTTGATGTACAATGCTGTGCATGGGGATGACGTCGCCCCGAAGATAACGGATGTCATGCGGTATTCATCTGGCGGTCCATTTCGTAGGTCGCCGCGCCATAAAAATCTTAATGCATCGCGATCCTCTTCCCTTATTTTAATTCTCATAAACATTTCCTTGATGTCTGCTGACACAGCTATTTTATCTTGCCGGAAACGCATCAAAATACCGGGCAACGATTGCAGTAAGTCAGGTCCCGATAGAAGCAGGTCGTTTAGGCATAGACCTGCTGTCTTCGCCGCCGCATCGTGTACAAGTCGTGGTGGCTTATGTGGCTTGGCCGGATTGACTACCGGGAAGTGGGGTAGATACCATGTTTTGTTTACTGTGGAGGTATCGGGCGCCTTTTCTGCGTATCCTGATTTTAAAAGGTTATCTAGGCGTTGCAAGTATTGATTCTTGAGGTCGCTATCTTTGTCTAGGCGCCGTTCTAAATTTTCTAGCCGTTTTAGGGTGCCTAGGTAATTATTAGGTATTTTAGGTTTCTCTTGTTTCCACAGTAGTCCGGTTTCAAAGCTGCCATCGGGTAGTCGTCGACTCTTTTGTTTAAGGATATCTAGGGCCCTTTGATGCGGGTCCTCCCTAGGTGTCCTAGGTTCTATGCCTAGTGATTCTAGTTTGAAAAAATTCCTCATGCTTTCCTCAATGGGGTCTAACTTTTCTTTCATTTTTATGTTTCCGCAAAATGTAGCTATAATTTTGTTTATGGAGTTTTGACATCCGTGCAGTACCCATCCTAGTTTGGTGTATGACGCCACCGGTTGATTACGCGCACCTGTTCGCGTTTCCGTAGCCACCAATAGATGCCAGTTATCTTGGCCTATTAGGATTTTCGGTTGCGCGCGTTCGTAGATAAGGGCGTCTTGAATGTCGTGCAGATGTTTACAATTTTTTATATCATTTGTATGTACAGTTTGCGTCATAATTTTCAGCTTATCTATAGTGCGCGCCGCTTCTATCTTCTGTGGCTCGCTATAGTGCTTGCCTTGTATGTGGAAATTCACGGTTCGGCTTTGCTCATGCTTGACCTCTGTGCCTATACCTTGTATCCACATAGGTTTGATTGGCCCATCTGCGCCTAGGGCATCTGCTACTGATGCATCTATCAAGGTGACTGTACTACCATCATCCAATAAAGCATAAGTGTCTACGCTTGTGTGTGGTCCGCTCAACGTGACAGGTACTATTTTTAAATACGCGCGGGAATTTTGAGGTGATGTTGCTGATACTGTTTCCCGTGCTGACGTAACGGCTTCGTTAGTGATAACGGGTGTCGGCGTCGCCACATTGTTATGCGTCGCCTCTAATTTGCGTTCTTTATGTAATAGTTTGTGATGTTTCATATTACAGTCCTTTATATCACACGGAGGCGCTTTACACATGAATCTTCTATGTTTGTTTCGTAGACATCTAAAACACATGTTGGATTTTTTAGCTATGTCCCATCGCGCGTCTATGTCTAACTGTTTATATTTGTAGCAGTCTGGTAACTTATGATCCTGATGCTTACACGCGGGGCATTGATCGTTTGACGTTTCTTTGTTTACATTGAACGTGCGCTCTACTCGGCGCCGTTGTCGTATTCCGTTAGCGTCATCGTTGCCTCGTTCCGGCTGCGCGTACGCGCCACACTTATCTGCCTCTTCATTCATAAACATAGATAAGCGCTTTAGCTCGGGAATATCTTCACTCTTTTTATTTGCTGCATAATCGTACCATTTATGTTTTAATATCGGCGTTAATTTTTCTACTATACAACGCGACATTTCAGGGCTATGTAAATACTGTATTCTTTTTAATGCTTCTACTGTACCCACCGTGTTTGCTACACGACTAGCGAATACACATATGTCCCTAGGGTTATCATTTAACTTAGGCAATAATTTTATTTTGTCTAACTCTGCTATGATCAAGGCCTCGGGCCTACCGAAACGTCTTTCAAGCGCGTCTATAATGATCTGAGGGTCAGATTGGCTAAACAATAAGCAACCTACAGCTTCCTTTGCGGCGCCTCTGAGGCTGATCCTAATTCTAGCAACATTTTCTATACAGGAAAAATACATTTGTGAGTCACAATACGCGGCCTTAAAAGCTATCCACTCACCGGGTTTGCCATCGAAGATTGGCAGCTGCTGGATGTACTTGGGGGGCTCTCTTGAACTGCGTGCGGCTTGTGCTAGAGCCGCGGCGAGCGTCCCCACGTCTATCACTTTATCATTCACTGCATTCCCGTGTAACACTTTATCACTCGCGATATTGCCCTCATTTCTTTTCGCACTCACTTGGTTACGTACACTTTCTTCGTGGCTGTCGCCCCGCAGCGGTTGAGCGCCTGTCTCGGCGCCGGTGTCCTTCGCTGCGTCCCTGCCGATCCTCCCGCCGCTGTCGTGGTGTGGCGGCGGTCGAGCCTCATCTCCGGGTGGCAGCGCCGGTCGCGCTAGCCACGTTCCAATCCTTACGGAGGCGAGGTCGTCCACCATGTCTTCGTCTGCCTCACTCGAGTCGGCTTCGGCCCTGATGCGCTGCAGTTGTATCTCTTGCAGCTCTCGCTCTGCCTGCGCTTGCTTCACTTTCATTTCAGCCAGCCGCTCTTTAGCTTCGAGCTCCGTGAGGCGCTTCTTCTTTGATGCTGTAGAGCGGCGTGACCTGGTGTCGCCAGGCTTGAGCGTACCATGTGAACCAGTAGTCTTCGTCTCACGCGTGTTTTCCGTCGTGGTCGTAGTCGTTGTCTGCGTGATGTCGGTGTCGTTAGTCTCCGTAGATCCGCTGCCTGTGTCCGTTTCAGCGGCCGGTTTCGCGCCGGTCTCCGGTGCTGGCTCGGTGGTGCCTGGTTCGGCGGTCGCTGACGGTTCTTGTTGGGCCTGTTCTCTCTTGGAGTCTCCACTGCAGCTGCGAGTCACCACCATCCTGCTGGATCTTGAGGATTCGGCTTTCGAAGGACCAGAATGTGCAGCGAGTGGACTGTAGGAGTTGTGTGCTGCTGTTTTTGCCGAGGTTTCACTGGTTCAGGACGGTGGTGATTCTTACCCTGTTGATGCAGTGGTTCGTCGGGGAAACCAAGAGAGGGGTTCTTCGTATTGGGATATCAATTAAAACTGCTGTTTACAAGTTAAGATGAGACGGAGACTTAATTTGCCCAATATTTCGGTTGCCTGACGGGCATAGTGACGACTATGTTCGACTGATTTCTACTGATTGAAGTGTGGGACGGCGTGTCTCCTTATATACACGCTGAATTTAGACTGGCCAGCGGTCCTTTTGCTTTGCACGATCATTTTTGTCGGCAAACTCGCGTCTAAGGTCGTTCTGTGCTGTGATTGGGTAAGTTGAGTCTCAGTTCTCCATTTTATTAAATTCTGTACATTTACTATACATTTGGCTCTATTACTACTTAATCTAATATACTATAATCATTGCACAATCTTTTACATAGGTTATAGGTACGTATAACGCTCCGAGTCCGCGGCCTGGTCGGTTTTCCTTAAACGACAAACTTATATATATTACCTACGCGCACGGACTCGGAGCTACCATTCTATTTCAGCCGTCGTCGTGACAACATCTATTTATTTCAAAGTTTACATTATGTATGGGTGCTGAGGGTAAGTATAGCTAATATATTGTTAGTTTACAAGTATTCTACATGCTTTTATTTATAAGACTAGGACTTAAATTATCATATCTAGGACTTAAATTAGGTCAGGTAATAAAAACATAATTTATCTTAAAACTAGGACATGGCCGTCATCATATCTTATGTGTTGCTGTCGTGCACAACTATGATAACCTATTTCGTTCATATTTCAGTTCCCTGGGCCACAAGTTCCATCCGTTTGAAAACGACGAGTTCTAAACATGAAGGTTTTAAGCACAAATATAATATGTTACAACTTACACGTATAATAGTAATACCTAAATAAAATATTTTATTTCGTTATTTTTTTGTTTTATTTCAACTTTTGCAAAATTAGGAATCATAAGGTCTACAGGTGCAGTGGTCACACAGTGGCAACGGCCGCGACTCGCGAGGTCGTAGGTTCGTACCCAGACAGGCACTTGTGTGTAAATTATGCTATATACGCAGACTGCAGACCACAGCGGCAGTGTCGCCCAACCAACCGCAGCGACAATCCAGGGGGTCTACTCCGAAGTGCAAAGTGCGAATGTTCGGATCGGACCGACACATGGCCGAACCGAATATTATTGAAAAATGCGAAAAAAGTTCGGATCGGCTCAGTTGGGTCGGGACCATAGTCAATATTCGAACAAGTGTAGGATCGGGACCGGCCGAACCAAATAGTAACTTCGTAGCAAGAAACGGCCGATACTACTTCGGAGTAGACCCCCTGGCCATATTACAGATGTATCAGACCCAGCGGGGTTTGCATAACGCTTCATTTTGACCAAAAATTGCGTGGTCGAGCAGACGACTTTTCAAATAATTATAATACGGGATTAGAAATTGGGTGCAGGTTTAAACCATCGAGCCGTTTTTGAATTTCAATATTTATTCCGGCAGTGTTAAAGTTCAAAACACAAAATCTGATTTTAAAACCTAAGTTGACAATTTTGTATTAAGAACTTTATGACAGTCGGATTAAGGTTGAAAATCAAGAAAAGTTATAAGGTTGGAACAAAGTAAAAAAAAAAAACACCCACATCGAAAAAAATAATTTATTTAAATACAAAAAGAATCGTCTTAAATATTAAAATCTCGCTTAACGTAATATTATAGCAACCGATATTAAGTTCATTTTCGCCATTTTTCATAAATATAACAAAGCTTTTTATCACTCAAGGGTACAAGCAGAGTTCTATTTTTGCCAATATATGTCTGCAGACGGCGAAAAATGGAACTAAATGACAATGTATGGAAATCGACATATTTTTAACGTTTTCCTTGACAAGCAGCTTACATAAAACTGCATACTTCAGCTGGTGATTATGTCAAACTGAACACCAGTATAAGAAATGAAGAGATCCGTTGGAGAGCCAAGGTTATCGAGATGGAGAAGGTATAGAGCCGGTACATCAAGCTACCCGAAACTGTCAAATTTTCCCACTCAACCTTGAACCTAATGCTTTAGCGATAAAGTTGAAAATCTAATAAAGAAACTTGACAGATTGCAGAAGCTTGATGTGCTGGCCTCTGTATATCGATAGCCGCGTAGATAGTTTCGCTATAATTTTATCATTTAATTTGACCTTGCATATTTTGCTTATGAAATACTTCATAAACGCTCGTTTTATTTTATTGGGTGGCAATCGAGGAAGCGTCCACCTGATCATCATGGTTCATTTGGTCATCTCCAGTACCAGAGACAATAAAGCGTTGCTATTCCATAGACAGCTTAAATGTCTATTAAATACTCTGCCTAGCTACAACAAAAATGGTGTTTGCTTATGACCACATTGTAGAAGTGAAAATTCACAACTGGACGCGCGATTCAGCGTCACCGACCGACTGAAGCCGAGTATACCCGATTCAGCGTCACAGACCGACTGGAGCCGAGTATACCCGATTCAGCGTCACAGACCAACTGGGGCCGAGTATACCCGATTCAGCGTCACAGACCGACTGGAGCCGAGTATACCCGATTCAGCGTCGCCGACCGACTGGAGCCGAGTATACCCGATTCAGCGTCACAGACCGACTGGAGCCGAGTATACCCGATTCAGCGTCACAGACCAACTGGGGCCGAGTATACCCGATTCAGCGTCACAGACCGACTGGAGCCGAGTATACCCGATTCAGCGTCGCCGACCGACTGGAGCCGAGTATACCCGATTCAGCGTCACAGACCGACTGGAGCCGAGTATACCCGATTCAGCGTCACCGACCGGCTGGAGCCGAGTATACCCGATTCAGAGTCGACCCCAGCGTGACTGTTCAATCTCGTCCACTGTCCAGTAAGTGCCACTAAAGAGGTTTTCACTTCAAAAATATGAGTCGTGATAACTACAAATTCATTGTTATAATTATGTTTTTTTTTTACATTATTATTTTTATAATACAATACTTTTATCGAAGACATCGTTTAAATGCAAAATAAGTTATTTGCAGAACGGTAAAAAAAATCATGGAAAAAGATTATACAGCTATCAGAAATGTATGATCATATTTTGGTACAGCCGATCGATCCTGTAAAAATCTCACCGTGAAAAGTTAGGTGAAGTGAGCTTAGACTGAACTGTCAATAGTGTCAATCCCTAGCATTAGTTGGAATGACAGCTGACTCCACGCTCACTTCACCTGAGTTTTCACGGTGAGATGGTTACAGAATCGCACTGCAAACCACCAACTAGCAGTCGGCTGGCCATGTTTGTAGAAGGACCGAAAAATTAAACTAATCAAATTGAATTTCCGTTTTGTCTTATCATGTTTAGATGTCGATACCTACGTCTGCGGAGTTTCGCTGGCTAATTCATATTGACCCCGATTACGGGTAACTATATCACAAAATAAATTAACGATGTCTTCTCTAAAATAAAAAGTTCTATGCATTTATACTTTGTTCATTTAATGATGATCGACATGACAAATACAAGGGGTCCGTGGATACATAATAACAGCCGCACAGGTCGATCGATCAGGTTAAGCTACGCTTGCCGCGGTTGGTCTCTGGATGGGTGACCATCTTTACATACCAAGACCCCTCCGTGTCTCGAAAAGCACGTTAAGCCGTTGGTCCCGGCTGTCATTCGTGGATCTTTGACAGTCGTTACAGGTCGTCAGTAGCCCGAAAGTCTGACAACCAGTCTTGCCAAGGGGTATCGTATTACCCAATAACTGGGTTGTGGAGGTCAGATAGGCAGTCGCTCCATGTAAAATACTGGTATTCAGCTGCATCCGGTTAGACTGGAAGCCGACCCCAGCATAGTTGGGAAAAGGCTGGGCAGATGATGACATGATAAATACAAAACCATTTTACAACATTTTTCACGACCAAAATGGTAATCGCGACAAAATTATCAGCTGTCCCATACATTTGGATCGAGTAGGTATTGAAGTTTTGTATGGAACGGCTAGCTTTTTTTTTTGGTTCCATGGAAAAAAGTGGTGAGCAGTGGTGTCCCAGTGGCAACGACCCTGACCAACGAGTCAAGGTCGTGGGTTCGAACCCAGACAGGCCCTATATTTTGTGTAAATAATTTCATCACCACTGCTCTCAAAACGGTGAAGGAAAACATTGTGAGGAAACCCGCATGTCCTAGAACCAAAAATTCGAAGACATGTGACATCTACCAACCCGCACTGGGCCCGCGTGGTGGATAATAGCCCACTCCCTCTCACAGAGAGGCCTGTCTCAGCAGTGGGAGCATTATAGGCTGATTATGTATATATGTATGGAAAAAGTTGTTCAGTTTGATGGTGTGTACCACATACTTAACCTTTTGAACGCCAGAGTATAAACGTACCGCCGTAACCCTGACGCCAAGCCACTTTTTCTGTCAAATGACCTTCATAACAAATAGGGATTCCAGTAATGATTTAAATTGTTTATTTCATAATATGGTGCGACGTGTATTTTGTCATATATTTGTGACGTTGGCGTTCAGGGTAAGATTTCGTTTGTCACATATATGTGACAATGGCGTTGAAAAGGTTAAATATGACGACACACTTCCACTACATCGTCCTCTATACCGAATTTCGGCCATGGCGACCAGAGGAGAACAGCATTTGGCGCAGGAGATATTATATTGTACAAGTGTGTGCGTAAACACAGGTGCACTCTCTGTTCCTTTACTCTCATAGTCCGATGGGACGGCAATCCGACACGACCGGGGAGAGATCAGGCGCAGGACCAGGCGACACGTGCTTTCCGAGGCACGGGGGTATCATACCGCCAACTTCCAAATTTTTTTGCCCGACCCGGGAATCAAACTCCACGCTCAGCAGTCGCGCTTGCGACCACGAGACCAATGGGGCATTTCTGATATACCTACGTTGTATTTGTCATATTAATCGTCATAAAATTAGTATTAGAGTTAACTTTATAAGCATTTGTTACTAATAGTGTATGGATTTATGAATGTGATTTATACAGTAATTTTTAATAGTTTCAAAGTTTCCCAACCGTCAAAAGCCGAAATTTCGCTTCTAAACGGTTGAGAAGCTTCTAAATTTCAATTCAGAATCTTAGCTAACTATTGAAAAAGTAGTGAAAATGTTTGCAATAGTGCAAACTGAACTCTATGTGTGTGTTTCAAAGTTGTTTTTCCAAAAACACATATCTGTTTACATGTTTGGAAACTCATTTGCGAACGAAGTATTTTCTAAGATTCTGAATTAAATTAGACTGGAAATGAGCCTTAATGTTCTAGAATCTTCTAGAAAGTCTTGCGATGGACTGCTCTATGTCCTTCCTCGTCGTATTCGCGTTTCGAGACCCACATTTTACGGAATGTATCGAGCGACGCGAGAATCGAACCCCCGATCCATGTGGAGTAGAGGCGCTCCTGTGGCGCTGAGATCTGTAAAGAAGGCGATATTGATTAGATAAATATTTATAGAAATATTAAAAAATGGATTCAAGATTTTTATATGGAGCCTGGCATAATTAACAGTCCGCTATTTATGTACATATTCGTAAATATTTTTTATCTGTCACATATTTATCTTATTGTATGCATACACACATCACATTGCAGTGTAAAACTGATTTACATCCGTCACCTCACACATCAGGTTCAGTTGAAAACCAGCGTCAGGCACTAGTTGTCTGACATTTTTGCTGAACTTGACCTTTTTGGTGCAGCCGTGAGGCACACTTTCCTGCTAATTTCTTACATCGGTCTTACTTTCTATTTGTTTTTTTATTAGTTGCTCTCTGATGTACGTATCTGATGTATTGTGTGTCTTTTAGTGTGTGCTAAATAAATGTATTTTCTTTCTTTCTTTCTTTATGTAGAGCGTTTAAAATGCAGTGCGCGAAAAAAAAACTTCCTTTTTTGTCTAAGATTAATACAAAACTTTTTCCATACCCTAATCTTCATATCCTTAGGCGCTAATCTCCTGATTTCGGCCAGCAGCCGGTCCCCAAAGCCCCGGAACAGGGTGCTGCCTCCGCTCAGCACTATATTCTGGTACAGAACCTTTCGAAGGTCCATGTCAGACTTTTGTATAGCGAACATTAGGACTTCGTGAAGACCTGGAACGAAAAAAAAAAACAGTTATATTTGTATGATATTATGTGACAAAGTAAATAAATAAAGTCCTCCAGACCAAATTTCGGCAACGGCGACTAATCTTAGCGAAGAACAGCCTTCGGCGCGGGAGATATTATAGTGCACAATAATAATAATAATAATAATATCCCTGGACATTTCACACAGCACCATTTGTCCCAAGCTAAGCAACCTAATGCTTGTGTTATGGTAACAAGATGGCTGATAAACTACTTATATTCCTTTTTTTTTTTTGTAAATACCTACATATTATAGATAGAAAAACACCCAGACTCGGAACAAATACATGTAGGTCATACAAATATTTGTTCCGTGCGGGAATCGAACCCGCGACACGCAGCGCAGCAGTCAATCGCTTAACCACTGCGCCAACCGTGCCGTCAAGCGTCAAGTGTGCCGTCAAAGTGACAAGTGTGTGTGCAGACACAGGTGCACTCCCTCTTCCCTCACTCTCGTAGACCGATGGGACGGCAATCCGACACGACCGGAGAGAGATCAGGCGCAGGACCAACGGCTTAACGTGCTTTCCGAGGCACGGGGGTATTAAACCGCCAACTTCCAAACTCCGGACTGTTACTAAGAAATACCAAATGTAAATTCCAATAAAATATTGGGAATCGAACCCAGGACCCCGCGCTCAGCAGTAGCGCTTGCGACCACGAGACCAACAGGGTCGTCAAAGTAGTGTGTAGGGCTTGTGGCTAATGACAACAGGCATACTGGTCAATCGACGATGAAGCTGAATAGGATCGGTATTTTTCGTCATGGGTGTCGTTTTCATGGTTTTCGAGGGTGCTCAAGCCGATAGTGAGGTCCAAATGAAAATCCAAGATGGCGGATGCAGAAAACTTTCAAATTTATCGTCATTTTCAAACTATCGCAGCCGCCATCTTGGAATTTCGTTCCTGTGTATTTTTTCTTTCATGACTAATTTTGTTTAGAAGTAAAAACTAGTAGTTTCAACATACCCTCGCACTCTTCGCCGATAAGATCAGGCCTGAACAATACTTCTGGTGCCCGGAACCTGGCTGGACCAATCTGTGGAGACAGGAGAAAGGTTTTCATAATTATTTATTAAAACTTTATGACCAAGTAAAAAAATACTGTACAAAGGCGGACTTAATGCCATCTCTATCACCGTCTGCATCATTTTTTTTTTTTTAATTTTTGCGTCTGCCGTTTTGTTCCAGCTAATCTCCGAAACGGCAGGACCGATTTTGACCGAACTTTCACTGGCAGATAGCTGATGTTATAACCAACTTAAGCTGCTTTTATTTTTATTTCCGACATTCACGCGAACGAACCGCGACCACAGCTAGCCAGTACACAGTGAATAGGTACGCCAAATTATAACATCGAATTCTACGTGTTATTAAGAAAATTTAGACCATGTTTTTAATGAAAGGGATGCACATCTACCAGTAAAATTTATCAAGACACAAAAATAATGAACATAAAACAACTTTATATTTACAACACATGCATTTTCATCAGAAATATTCTCAACAAAAGCGTTCACTCAAACATAACACTCACTCAATTTATATAAGTTATCAACGCAGTACACGGCGAGCAAGCTTGCTAGTTTTACCAAAAAAATTTAATTAAAAATTTAAAAAACCCCCGACACAAAATAATAATAAAAATAGTATGAATTTAAAAAGCCTAAAACCATTTAAAATAATTGTAAAAATAAATGTATTTTCTTTCTTTCGTTAAATTTTTTGGTAGGGACGGTCAAAATTAGGTAAATGACCGCTAGTTTAATCGTATTCAGAAATCGATACCCCATCACATCGACGGAGTTTCGCTAGCTAATTGAATTTGACCCTGTATAACCTAGTGTTGTTATGTTTCTTACCTCCAACCCCGTCCCATCTGGCAGTGTGTATTGAGCCCTTTCCGTCTCCAAAGTCTCCTCCTTCAGAGGGTTGGGAGAGAGGTAGCACGCCCTCTCTTTAATAGACTTGACTATTTCTAGTTCAGCCGAAGTTCGGAGGTTAACGCCCTCTTTACGCAAGAGGAGCCTGTGAACAAAATGTTATTATGTTATTTTTTTTAAGTGAAAACTTCTTTAGCGGCGTTGTTCACATTTGTTGTGATGGGTAAACAATGTTAAACTCGCGTCAGGACACGTGACCTGATCGAAAATTCGTAAGACGGAGCTCGCGTCAGGACACGTGACCTGATCGATAATTCGTAAGAATATCAAAAATGCACAACGTTAATATTCAAGTTTTCAATTTCAGTTTGGAAGTTGGCGGTGTGAAACCCTCGTGTCTCGCTCGCACGTGTCACCTGCTCCATCGTCTGATCTCTCTCCGGTCGTGTCGGATTGCCGTCCCATCAGACTATGAGAGTGAGGGAAGAAAGAGTGCACCTGTGTCTGCGCACACATTTGTGCACTATACATAATCAGCTTATGTTTCCACTGCTGGGACACAGGCCTCTGGGAATGGGCCGTAATCCACCACGCGGGCCCAGTGAGGATTGGTAGAAGTCACATGTCTTGGACTTTTTGGTTTAAGGACATGCCGGTTTCCTCATCATGTTTTCGTTCACCGTTTTGAGAACAGTGGTGTTGAAGTAATTCACACCAAGTAAAATGCCTGTTTGTCGAAGGACCGATGGCCGGTGGAGCAGACGAGTTTTGGAGCGGAGACCGCGTATCGGCATCAAATGACCCCTCCCGCTCTGGGTGGAGCGGAAAGGAGTGTCAGAGTATTACTGACTAAAACCCACCCGTGTTCCTTCCTTAGCCCTTTCTGTTCCAGGGCAGCGGTAACCCTTTCGGACGATCCCGCTACCCTGGGTGGGATGCCCCCCAGCGACGATGTACCGACGATGTTAAGAAGGTGGCTGGGACTGAGAGGATGCGGAAGGCGGAGGACAGGGTGTTGTGGCCTGGGGCTGCAGTCCCGACATTCGTAGCGATCGCTTCACGACCGAATTCGGTCGCAAAGTCCTCTCACTCCATACATTACACCTGTCAATCCGGGACTTTGCGACCGGATTCGGTCGTAAAGCGATCGCTATGAATGTCGAGACTGTAGCCCTTGGGAGAGGTCTACGCCCAGTCATCTTCTCCGTGTCTTCTTTAATCTTTCTGGCCCAAAACTTTGCCACTTCCACGGCGTTGTCGGTGGCAGCCCAGAGGTCACTGACTGCATGCTTTGGGACACAGAGGGCAGGATAGGAGGTGGAGCATAGTTTGTGACATAGCTCCACAATCACACCCTTCTGCCGTTCCGTCAAGGTAGCCGAAATTAACCAACACCCGAATTGCGTAACACACAATCAATCTCAATCTGAATCATTTTGAAGGATATTGCTAATCCATTGCTTCATATGTTCAAAAAATGTGTCATGTGTCTGCTCAACAACGTAAATAACGCAATGAATGTTGTGGAACTGTCAAAATGAAACGATTCCGATTGATCGTGTGTTACGCAATTAGGTAGCAGGTTGGACTTACATCTTCCCACTTGTGTCCGGAGACGGTTCAGGGACTTCCCAGTGGACCACGGAAGGTTACACCCTGCAGGAAGATGTCCAGTAGAAGACTGCGTTAGGCACCACTGTTCCAGGCCTCAGGATACAGGGTAATTGGAAAAACACCAACTACCTCTTAAGAGGTCATTGTACTCGTCATTATGAACAACTTTTACTATGGGACCAAACCTGAAATCTCGAAAAAAAATCAGCTGTTCCCTACATTTTGACGAGTTAACCGAACATAAATGTAGGGACCAGCTGTTTTTTTATTTTTTTCCAATAACCCTGTAAGTATATTGATTCTGAACCAAAGTTAGTGTCTCCATCTTACCTTAAGTACCGCGTGACGTCCCTGCCAGCGACGTCGACCCTCATGATGCTGTGTGGCATCGCGAAGCCTTCATAGATGGGAACTGAGTGTGTGACGCCGTCTCCAGAGTCCAACACCACGCCCGTGGTGCGTCCTGTGGCGTATCTGCGGAGAGTAACGTTCACATGCTTAACTAGCTTCTAGCCTGACTTCGCTTGACTTTCTATCTGACTTTTTAACCCCCGTTTGACGTGTCTGTGTGTGTGTTTATGTCTGTCTCTGGCATCGTAGCTCCCGAACGGATGAACCGATTTTGATTTTTTTTGTTTTTGTTTGAAAGGTGATTTTCTTTTTGCTCGGTTCCTAAGGGTCGTACCGAGATGTTTTATCGCCTTTTCCTCAAGAAGGGACGCTTAGTGAAAATGAAGTAAGAGCGCGGGCGGGCTATGCGATGCGACGCGCTGGGTCGGTGTCGAAAATTTCACGCGGACCAAGTCGCGGGCAGAAGTTAGACTTTACAAATAAATCAAATTGTCTGTCTGTTTGTTTGTTTCAGTTAATCTCCGAAACGGCTGGACCGATTTTGACGGGACTTTCACTGGCAGATAGTTGAGGGGCAATTCTCGTTATTTTAAGCACGTTCACAGTCTGATCTCAGTCTCAATCTGTCAAAAATACCTCTGATATCCCTACATTTTGACAAGTTTTTGACATTTGTTTGTCGCCGAGATGAGACTGCGACTAGATTTTGAACGTTTTAAATTACGAGAATTAATTTGCCTTCAGATGTTATAAGGAGAAACTTAGGCTACATAAATTTTTGAAAATTAGAAACCGACATGGACGCGAACGAAGTCGCGGGCATAGCTAGTTTAAAATATGGATGTCACGTGATCAACTTTGAGCGTTAATATCTCGGAAACGTGACACTTTATCCTGCGTTTGCGATTTATTTGCCAAACATGTAAACAAAATATGAGTTATTGGAAAAATAACTTTCAATTCCTACACAATAAAGTTCAGTTTACGCTACAGCTTCATTTTTTTTTACAATTTTGTCAATTGATTAAAATTACCTACACTCTGAAATCAACTTTATTCGTACTGCACTAAAGTTCATATTTATTTAACTTGAAATAACATCAATTGGAATCATGAAATTGAATAGACGTGTTTGGTCCTATTATGTTTTCTGTTTGCATTAATGACAGCTATCATATACATAACATAATACTCACAGACTCAGCACGGCTTGCATGGACAGAAAGAGAGCTGGTACGTTGAAGGTCTCGAAGAACACTTCAGCCGCCTTCTCCCTGTTCCGGCGAGGATTGAGGGGAGCCTCCGTCAGCAGCACAGGGTGCTCCTCCGAGAATGTCGACAGTTGGTCCTGCAAAGAGAGAAAATTCATTTTATTCATTCACTTTGACCTATTGATCCCAGAATTGGTCTTTGACAAACATTCGTTCTGGAGCGTCAGCATCAAATTATACCCAAATCAAGTGATGCGATGCGATGTGATGAAGTCAATGAATCACAGCAGGTTGCGCGCGCTTGATAGTTTTAGATTACTACCGCCAAAACCTGTATCTGAATGCCAATTCTCGTAATTTAAAACATTCAAAATCTAGTCGCAGTGTCACCTCGGCGACAAACGAATGTCAAAATGTAGGGAAATTTGAGGTATTTCTGACAGATTGAGTCTGAGATCAGACTGAGAACATTCTTAAAATTACGAAAATTGCCCCCCTGACCATTTTGAGAACAAAATCCCGTGCATATGATGACCACGGCTGCGTCCGTAAGTAAAACAAAAGAGGGTCCTTTTTAGGTTGACTAATAATATGCGCTGCAAGCAGGAATAGTCCTTACGGTGGTCAGATATAGATTTTGGTCATAGTACCGCTCCTACAGTACTATAGGACCTCTGCCTATCACTTCGCGGGTTACAGGCATGATATTTTAATTAAACTATTCTACCAACCTTACTGTAGATGTAATTCCAGACGCGCTCCATATCATTCCAGTCTGTTACAATGCCATGTTCCATAGGGTATTTGATGCTGAGGAGACCCCGATGCTCTTCAGCACGAGGACCCACAAAGAGCTCTCCTTCCAACGCTCCAGCCATGACACGGACATGCTTCGGTCGGCCTATACTGTTGGACAAGCAATATTGATTATAGTCTAGTAGTAGTCTCTTTCAAAATTGGAAACAATCCCTATTCAGGGGGTCTACTCCGAAGTGCAAAGTGCAAATGTTCGGATCGGACCGACACAATGGCCGAACCGAATATTATTGAAAAATGCGAAAAAAGTTCGGATCGGCGCAGTTGGGTCGGAACCATAGTCAATATTTGAAAGAGTATTAGTGTAGGATCGGGACCGAACGAACCAAATAGTAACTTCGTAGCAGGAAACGGCCGAACAGTCGGCTGATACTACTTCGGAGTAGACCCCCAGGTCAACAGCCGCACGGGTCGATCGATCAGAGAGGCAATTCTCGTAATTTTAAGAACGTTCACAGTCTGATCTTAGTCTCAATCTGTCAAAAAAGCCTCTAATTTCCCTACATTTTTGACATTTTTTTGTCGCCGAGATGAGACTGCGACTAGATTTTGAACGTTTTAAATTACGGGAATAATAATAATAATTGATTAGTATCTATAACTTGGTGACAAAAAGATTTACAATAATTTGGTAAGTACGGACATGTGAGACTAATTTATCTCCTGACTCCCAAACTAGGTTCATAGCCTGTGACTTGGGAGTCAGTGATTCCACAACTTATGCTTAGATAAAGTGCATGAATACACCATTAGACTTCTTATGTTACTTATTTACAAAAGCATTAGGAAAAGTAAAAAAGTAAAATACGGGCCCTGGTTACGCTACACTTGGTGCGGTGGTCCGTGGATGGGTGACTGCCTTCACATATCAACACTATTCAAGACGTGCTTTCCAAGGCACCGAGGGATCTTGATATGTAATGGATGATCACCCATCTACGAACCGATCGGCAAGCGTATATTAGCCTTTGATTGACCCGTACAGCTGTTATTCTTTTTTCTTCCTTCTTTGGCAACTGAGCCGATGTCAACTATTCTATCACCGTCATGTGGTCAGCTTTACAATGAGGTGAGTGTACAGCTGTTATAATTGGAATCTATAACACCTGGCAGTGGTATTGGTTATGGCAATGAGTGGCTGGATTTAGTCCTGAGTGATGACCAATTGATAAATGATTTTATTTTTGTAAGTAGGTTTGTTACACGTCAATCATACTTTAAAACTAGATGAGGTCGGCGTTTCCTATCTGACTACTCTGAGAAGAAAGGCCGAAACCAACTCAGAGGTCACAGTCTCTTTTAAAGTCCTGACATAATCTTGGTCAGATCATATGAAGACCATGCAGGTCGATGTCTGAGATGGTCTTTTGAGGAAAGAACCACACAGATTGAGAGGACCTGTCCAGTCAGTGCACGCATTTGTCAGAAATCATGCAACTCAACTCAAAACTTAAGGAGCTCGACGATTCGACAAACAATACCAAAGAAAGGATATTTGGGTAGGCCACATTAATTACTCAAACTGCCAGTTTTTATATGGATCGCACTCCCTGGCTATTGGAGGCCCAGGGCACAAAAGGAGTGCGTGATGTAGTGTGTAAGACTTATGTATGTGTATTCTAATATTAAGAATCAATATGTTTACTATGGATAGGAGGGGCTTGTGGCTAAGTAATAACAGCCGCACGGGTCGATCGATCAGGTTAAGCTTCGCTTGCCGCGGTTGGTCCGTGGATGGGTGACCATTTTCACATACCAAGTCCCCTCCGTGCCTCGGAAAGCACGTTAAGCCGTTGGTCCCGGCTGTCATTCTTGGATCTTTGACAGTCGTTACGGATCGTCAGTCGTCATTTATCGTCAAAGTTTAAGTTCCTACGCGTGACCGTCGGTACGCAACCGATGTTAGCGTAACACGAAATCCAACCTTAGAAAAGTCTTCTAAAAGGAGTTCCAACAAGAAATTCTAATAGGGGAATGATTTGAATACTAAATGAGAACACTTACAAAAAGCGATACTTACTAGTTTGGAAATCTGCATTTCGGTATCTGATCGCCAGCGAAGCCAGCTTTGATGACTCCGGAGCCCTGGCAAAAACCGGCAGCATTAAAAATCAACAGCACTAGAATTATTGGTAATGACACTAAAACGGGAAGTTAGCACAAGATGACTCATTTTCACCAACTAATGTATGAAAATGTTTGTTTATACTATTTAGAACCTTAAAAATCGATCGAATAACGGCCTAAAACCAATTTAAAATGGTTCTACAATCGATTTTAACTAGATATATTGCATAAAAACTTGCTTCGTCGACTAATGAAAATAGTTAGCGTAGTGGTAAATAAATGGTATTTACATTGTCGATCACGACGGGTTGATTAACTATCACGTCGTTTAGCTCCATTTTTGGCTAAATAACGAAACAATCTTTATTTTAACTTAGTTTTTCTATTAATTTCACTATTGTGGATTCCACATTCGGGTACGTTTTTTCACTAGAGACGTTCCAGGTTATGTTTCAATATTGAGCGGAAGCAAATATCGCTGTGCTGGTCACACGAATGTGTAATTAGCATGTGGTCCTGCTCTCATGCAATTTAAGTCAAAAACTCTGTCACCGAAACTTTGAGGAATGACATCAGGAATGACATCAGTGTTTGAATGTTGCTATAATACAAATCAGCTCAAAAAAGGAAAATTATTGCCATTATCAAATGAAATATTTAACTTAGGGGTGCAAAAAGACTACTCAGATCACCCGCGACATTGCCATCGGCCCGGCCTCGGGCCTTTCGCCATTATACATACAAAAAATAAGTTTTTTCTTTCATCAGGTCAGGAGGGAGGGAGGGGGGGGGGAATTGACTGAGAGTCCGAAGTATGTATAATGACCGGCACGAGTCGTGAGCACAGATAGGCAGTAGTGGGGGCAAGCTCGCGCAGGTACACTTTCGGCCAAATTTATTTAATACCGCTTTTGCTCAAATTATTGATAGCTACTTACGCAAACTATAATTAAAATATTAGTAGTACTTGAAATTTTATTTTGATACAGTAATGTTGTAGGCCTTTGTGACTTACGGCCAGTTTCTTCATCAACACAATCAGTCAAAGTATTAACTTATACTTGACCTTTACTGATACTACGGCAAATGTTTTCGTCGTTCAAGTAACTACTAAAATAGTGAAGAAACAAATTTAACCGTTACTTTGACTTAACAAATACGAATTAACAAAAATAAACTATTTCAAAATTAAAAACGTGAGTCACTAAAATTGCACGAAAGTGTACAGTAGCCGAATGACACGTGAGAGTCCAATAGACGACGAGCATCGACAGACGAACCAATCGCGTGCAGCCTCGGTGCCCCCCGCCTTCTTCATTCCGCCAAAGAGACCGAAAAATGCACTACTGCACAGGTGTCAGTTTGTGCTCACGACTCATGCCGGTTACTATACCTGTGACTATACACTCATGCTAAGAACTACGGGAAGCGGCGAGTCATATAGTCGGGCGCAAAAACCGACAACGATCGGAAGTCGCTCGAGGCGAGCCGAGGTTGCACGAAGCGAACCGAAGTGCACTTCTACACTCTCGACACTCTCGTATTTGTTTAATTTCAATCAACTTCTCTAGTAGTGTAATACCGGCTTTATAGTCAGTGATGGCACTATCAGGCGCTTACGTCACAGCTTGTTAATCCATACTAATATATTTGCCGCGTTTCGAGCGCGCGATAAGGATGGGGAATACCCTTCCAAAAACAATTAATTATTGTAGCTAATCTATATGACGATCGGTTTATGTTTTTTATATACCTATCTTAGTTTATCTTTCTAGACTAATACTAATAACAAAGCTGAATAATTTGTTTGTTTGAACGCGCTAATCTCTGGAACTACCTGGTGGATTTGTAAAATTCTTTTTGAATTTGATACTTAGCCCAATTGTTGAGGAAGGCTATCGGCTATTTAACATCACTCTAGTATGTACCAGAAGGAGTCGTGCAAAAAGAAAAAAGAAAGCTAAGCGAAAACGAAGTAATAGCGACGGGGAGTTTTATGAGTTGGCTTTTAACGGAGTTGGTCCCATAAAAATTTCATCAAAAACGGTTCAATAGTTAGTTGGTGGTTATTAACCCAAAATTACTGGTAAAAATGATCACTTAAAAATGAATGAAAAATAACTTTAATTTCGGAAGTCGGTGGCAAACAACGAAAATGCGAACCCAACGACACCGACTTCCGAAATTAAAGTTATTTTTCACTTTTTAGTGTCTTTTTTGGAAGTCGGTTGTTTTTTTTTAGTATAATTGTGTATCTTACAATTTCCACGCGACCGAAGTCGCGGACAGAAGCTAGTCATAGATAAAGTCAATCATACGTGTCATCGTCTTTGATACGTTCCTCGTATCTTTATGTATTTTGATACAGTTTCGTGATAACAAATATACACAATAGGTAGGTATACCTAATTTTATATTTAAAAGCGGACCTGACAGACGTCGTCCTGTCCGAACAGTGCCACCTACCCGGTCCAAAATTGTGAATCTAAGCCATCCAGAGATCCATTCGCTCAAATCGATTCACACCTGTGTTACAAAATAGAAAGTACACATTTGGAGTTTTCTTAATTAACTGTAAGTATACAAATATTATTGTTGTAATAACTTATTTATATATGTACCTATATATATAACGGCCACGTCTGCCGTATGCCAAATGAGCTGTGGGCCAAAATAACACACTACACACCTAGGTAATCATGACTGCCACCAGTCGGTATGTGGAAATTGCAGAGTTATTTTCAAAACAAATACCTAGCGTAGAGTCATCTCAACACCTCTATCCCTTGATTTTGTTATAAGTATATAATATAGTAAGTATAATAAGTATGCATGTGTATATAACCTATTTATGTATTTGTGTAGGTAAGTAGGTACCTAGTTTCAAAACCAGTAGGTATTTATAGACAAGTAAAAGTAATTACTTGAGCAAAAGTAATTATAAGTGACGATTTGTATTCTATAGATAAGAAATTGCTCGAAGTTAGAACTGTCAAAAGTTAGAATTCTCAGCCAAGTAATAGCTAGTCGTCACCATTTTTGTAGATATCGTAATCCATCACGTCTATGAAGTTTACAAAAAAAAAACTGACAATTCGAGTGACTCCATTAACTGCGGTCGATGACCCCACAAAAAAAACATCTAGGTAATTATTTATTTATTTTATTACTAGCTGCGCCCCGCGGTTTCACCCGCATAACTTTCGATCCCGTGGGAATATCGGGATAAAAAGTATCATAAATGATAAATGATTTTATTTTGTAAGTAATATTATTTTAAAACTAGATGAGGTCGGCGTTTCCTATCTGACTACTCTGAGAAGAAAGGCCGAAACAAACTCAGAGGTCACAGTCTCTTTTAAAGTCCAGACATAATCTTGGTCAGATCATAATATGAAGACTATGCAGGTCGATGTCTGAGATGGTATTTTGAGGAAAGAACCACACATATTGATAGGACCTGTCCAGTCAGTGCACGCATTTGTCAGATATCGTGCAGCTCGACTCAAAACTTAAGGAGCTCGACGATTCGACGAACAATACCAAAGAAAGGACATTTAGGTAGGCCACATTAATTACTCAAACTGCTAGACCATGACAAAAACTAAGAGGACAGAGAGAAAAACATAATAAAAATAAATTGACCCACATAGTCTTCACATTCACAATAATAAAAATAATAGAATACTTTAGAAAGTAAGCAAATGTCATAGTAGGTAAGTATATATAAAATTCATTAATGTCAAAGTGTATATATAAAAAAAAACAACAACAAAACAGAAAAATAAGAACATTCAATAGGTAAAAAATTGGAAGCAGCTCAATCCCAAGGCTTTTTGTTCTCGATATAATCCTTATAACGGTATAAAAGGCTTTCTGGCACAACTTACGTTTAATGAATAATTTGAATATCCCTGTGTGCCAAATTTCATCCAAATCCGTTCAATAGTTTTTGCGTGAAAGAGCAACAAACATCCATCCATCCATCCATACAAACTTTCGTGTTTATAATATTAGTATGATTTCAGTAATATTTTTTTTTTGGTTTATTACCAGCGGCAGCGTCAGCGGAGTTTCGCTAGCTAATTTTATTTGATCCTGTGTACAAAGATGAGTGGATTTCGCATCGAAGACGAAGGAAACAACAACGGTCAAAGTACAAGTGGTCTCGGTACAGCAGGTGTCGTCATAGGTGCTGGCATCGCTATTGGAACCGCACTTTATTACTTTTTCAACAAAGGACAAGGGGATTACGAAGGAGAACAATCCTTGTAAGTATTGTTTTAAAGATAATATCTGTATATAAGCTAACATTTAAAATAATAACAATAATAATAATATCTCTGGACATTTCACACAGCACCATTTGTCCCAAGCTAAGCAACCTAATGCTTGTGTTATGGTAACAAGATGGCTGATAAACTACTTATATGTTTACATTTTTTTTTTTGTAAATACATACGTATTATAGATAGAAAAACACCCAGACTCGGAACAAATACATGTAGGTCATACAAATATTTGTTCCGTGCGGGAATCGAACCCGCGACACGCAGCGCAGCAGTCAATCGCTTAACCACTGTGCCAACCGTGCCGTCAATAATGATATGTACACACGGCTACTGTACACATGAAGCTATGCATTTCCAGTTTTAGCTGACCTCTCATTGTATAGGTTTTTCGTACAATCAGAAGTCAGTTTATACTGGTTACTTATAGCTTGATGTGTAGCCGTGCGTACATATGAAAAAAAAACAAAATAATCATAGGGCATCAAAAAATTCGTCCGCATCGCTGTCAACAGGAACAGTGCCAAAAAGGCTGGCAGCATTGCTACGTTGTATGGCGATGCTAATTCTTTGGCCAAGAAACAGGCCAGCCAAGATTCGACTAACCGCTTCGCGATATCTCGAAAAACCAAGATAATATTAGCTTAAATGGCACCGATTCCCTTCTTCACAAACTAAATCAAAGTTCAGTGCATCTTTTTCTTTATATTTCATTAAGAAAAGGACGGAAGATAAATATTATTAGTTTAATCCTGTCAAATTAAAAAACTCCATAGACAGTTTAGACGTGATTAAAAACATGGCTACTAAAAATACGTCAATTTACGTCAGGCGCTGACTAATTTGACAGGACTAAAGTAATATTTTATCTTCTGTCCTTTTCTTAATGAAATAGAAAGAAAAAGATGCACTGAACTTAAATTTAGTTTAGTTTGTGTACAAGGGAATCGGCGTCATAGTTTCATCATCAGCGTACAGCAGTCTACTGCTGAACATAAGCCTCTCTCCTATTGCACGTCATACAACTCGATTTTCGGCAACTCTCATCCAGCTGCTACCAGCCATCCTGTGAAGATCGTCGCCCCACCTAGCCTGAGGGCGTCAAAATCAAAAGTCATTTATTCAAATTAGGCTGAGAATCAGAACTTTTCGAACGTCAAAATTACAAAAGAGAGTCCCCTGAAACGCCCGCCCTTCACCACTTCCTAGTGCTATCGCTGGGATGAAGTGGCGCAACAAACTCCCCAGCAGCACAGCTGTCTGCTCAGTTAGAAAATACTTGTACAGACGCCAGCACATCAAGTTACTACAATCTGTCAAATTTCTTTAATAGATTTTCAAATTTATCGCTCAAGCATTAAGGTTCAAGGCTGATTGGATAATTTTGACAGTTTCGGGTAGCTTGACCTGCTGGGCGTCTGTACATACGTCCTACTTACCTTACGTTTGCCGATTCGCGGCCTCCACGCAAGAACACATCTACCCCTGCGGTCATCGGTTCTACGGCTAACATGGCCCTTGCCACTTCAGCTGGGCTATTTCCAGCTTTAATGATGATGGCGTATTAATTTGCAGTCGTGATCGCGCCGGATCTATTGTAATATGCTCCATCTGCTTTGACGCACTCATGCGCAGACAGCGTGTGACTTCACTGCCTTGTGGACACAACTACCATTCAGAATGTATCTCGCCGTGGTTTCTACGCTACCGAACGTGCCCTATGTGCCGAAGAGATGTTTAATGAACACCCTAAATTATGTGAGTCCATCTTTTTTTGTTTTTTAATACACTGTGTTGTCTCACAGCTGGGCAATCGCTTCCCCATCATTTTCCACTGTTCATCGATAAGGTAAAATTAAATTAGGTAGCGAAATTCCGCAGACGTGACGGTATAATACCGGATGACTTTTTTTTACTGTCTAGACAAAAAGGGTATAAAAGGTAAACGGAGCACAGAAATCTCTTTTCTTTTTTTTACTTTTATTGTAATTTTAAAATTGCTTAAGACATTTTGGCACAGAACCTTTATTCTAAACAAGTCCCTACGAGTGACGGCCGAATATTCCCGAACCTTGTCGTCTACACTGTTGACGATCGGGAAAGAAGTTTATATTAATTTGTCCACGGTGTGGACGAACGGAACTTTTTTGCTTTATTTCGATTATTCCCGACCAGCTGTGCGATTCTGTAACCATCTCACCGTGAAAACTTGGGTGAAGTGAGCGTGGAGTGAGCTGTCATTCCAAATAATGCTAGGGATTGACACTAATGACAACTCACATCAAGCTCACTTCACTTGAGTTTTCACGGTGAGATTTTTCGTCAACACTGTGAACACACACAGTGTTGACGAACGAAACTTTTTGTTCCTGATCGTTCATACGAGTATATGCTTAGTTCAAGAGTCAATGTGTAGAAAAGTTGAGTTGAATTATGGACGACCGATTTTATTTTAATGTTAGTTTTAGCTTTCAAATCCTAATTAAAGCATTTTCAAAATCTATCGTCATTTCACACATTACACACATCACCCTTTACACTACACATACACTACATACTCACACATTCATATCCATAGTTAAATAAAGTCATGGGTTTATTAGCACACATAAATAAAATTTTCTTTTGTACACGAAGTTACAGTAGAACACTGATTTCTAGGAAAAAAAAGCACAAGAAAAGTCCAACCATCAGCGAGGAGGAGCTCATCATTGTCATTTACCTAACCTTTTCTCAACTATGTTTGGATCGGCTCCAGTCTAACCGGATGCAGCTGAGTACTGTACCAGTATTTTACATGGAGCGACTGCCTATCTGACCTCCAGGAGGAGCTCATTGGGCATCAAAAAGTTCGTCCGCATCGCTGTCAATGGAATAAGTGTCCAAAAGGCTGGCAGCATTACCACGTTGGATGGTCCAAACATTTAACTAGTCCACACTGTGAACGAATGAAACTTTTGCCCGATCGTCAACAGTGATGACGACAAGGTGTAATCGGGAATATTCGGCGACGGCGGCGTTGGGGCGTCTCGTCTATTCCCTGTCGGGCAGCGCGTATAGTGACGTTGACATAAACTTAGTCTATAACAAAACTTCCTCGTTGGTTTCGTGGTTCCTAGGTGGAACAAAGTGTTATTGGGTTTGTAGCGGTATCTACAACGCCACATGCGAACAACGCGTCATTCTGACGTTACGCAAATCCTGCATCTCGCAAGCAGAGTTTACCGCGCAATTAGCATAGTATAGCGCGACCCTTATTAGAGTCAACTCCCCGCTCTTCTAGAGTTCGTCGTGTGCCGGCCAGGTTACGTGACTAGTTACGGTTCGGCACAACGCAACGTAAAGTAATAAGTGTCACACTGTTTTTTCCTATGCCAGCAGGTCAAGCTACCCGAAACTGTCAAATTTTCCCAATCAACCTTGAACCTTAATGGTTTAGCGATAAAGTTGAAAATCTATTAAAGAAATTTGACAGATTGTAGTAGCTTGATGTGCTGGCGTCTGTACAACATCGTTTTATACCAATATTATACACAGTTTACATGCACAATAGTTGGAGTTTCTTTTGTGTAAAGTACCCCGACTATAATAGATACAATTTCCCAACATCAATCGTTGGGCAATTGCCCGCCAGACGGAGGATCCTCCCTTTTCAATGGAGGATGAGGGAACTTTACACCCTGTTCCTTCATACCTCCAAAGGTTATCCATTACAAATTTCTTAGTAACAGTCCGGATTTTGGAAGTTGGTGGTCTAATACCCCCGTACATCGGAAAGAACGTAAAGGGTTTGGTCTTGTGCCAGATCTCTCCCCGGTCGTGTCGGATTGCCGTCCCATCGGACTATGAGAGTAGAGGAACAGAGAATGCACCTGTGTTTACGCACACACTTGTGCACTACAATATGTCCTGCGTACATGGTTAGATCTCCGTTGAGATTGGCCATCGTGACCGAAATCGGTCGGGAGGCTATTATTATTACAAAACAAATTCGTTTTTCGTGTCTGTGTGGCCGCTTAGTTCTTCTAAGTTCGGATTGTTATCAAATTATTATAATTTATTAAATGATTAAAATAGTTTTTCTTTGTTTCAGATAAATGCTTCATAAAAACAATTTGGAATGTGACAACTGTCTAATTAGGTGCCTTAGGGGCTAAAAACCGAAAACTAGTCACAGATGGCAGCACTGTTGTCCGTCTAAAAACCGCCATTGTTTTTACAAGCTTTTATATAGGTAACCTGCCTTGTTATTATTACTAACTTGCCTTGTAACTTAGATAGTTAGTATGTATGGGTCCTGTGTATGTGTCAAATCTTACAAGCTGAATTAAAAACACTTCCTCTTATCCTACGGACTTGAAATTTTACATGTCGATTTTGTTTCGCAGACAGTGGCGCCGATTCCCTTGTTCACAAACTAAACTAAATTAAAGTTCAGTGCATCATTTTCTTTCTGTTTCATTAAGAAAAAGACAGAAGATAATTAATATTAGTTTAGTCCTGTCAAATTAGTCAGCGCCTGACGTAAATTGACGTATTTTTATTAGCCATGTTTTTAATCACGTCTAAACTTGTCTATGGAGTATCTTAATTTGACAGGATTAAACTAATATTTATCTTCTGTCCTTTTTTTAATGAAATAAAAAGAACCAATGCATTTTTAAGATAGTTGACATGATTCTACACCCAGGATTGGCTCCAGACGAGGTAACTCCTCAACGGTCACAGTACAGACACGGAATATAATATATAATATGTAAGAATTTTATTACGATAGTCCATTCTAGAGTCCACTATGATCTGGGCGCTGCATCCAGGATTGGTTTTTATACAGTTTATGTAATCTAATATTGCGACATATTCGCCAATAATGTAAACAAATATAAGTTTATGAAAAAATAACTTTAATTCTTTCACAATAAAGTTCAGTTTACGCTACAACTTCAAACATTTTTATAACTTTTCAATAGTGCTAGTCACTCTGAAATCAACTTAACTGCCATTAAAATAAAGTTGACATTTGTTTAACTTGAAATAACGTCAATTTGAAACTTAAATAAAATTTGGACATAAATTGAATATGTGCAAGAAGAACATCGCACTTGGGTTCCTTCGGTAAACGAGATTACGAGACACACCCGTTCGACGTAAAAAAAACGACGGTAAGATATTTCATATAATTTATTAAATTCAAATAAAAACTTAAACTAAATAGTGCTTTTAAAGCTTATGATAATATTGCTTCAGGTCATTTTTAATAATAATAATAATATCCCTGGACATTTCACACTGCACCATTTGTCCCAAGCTAAGCAACCTAATGCTTGTGTTGTGGTTGGATTTTTAATTCCTTTAATACTTAGAAGCCGATTCCCTTGTTGACAAACTAAACTAAATTTAAGTTCAGTGCGTCTTTTTCTTTCTATTTCATTAAGAAAAGGACAGAAGATATTAATATGTATTAGTTTAGTCCTGTCAAATTTAGATACTCCATGGCAAGTTTAGACGTGATTAAAAACATGACTACTAAAAATACGTCAATTTACGTCAGGCGCTGACTAAATTGACTGTACTAAACTAACATTTATCTTCTGTCCTTTTCTTAATGAAATAGAAAGAAAAAGATGCACTGAACTTAAATTTAGTTTAGTTTGTCAACAAGGGAATCGGCGCCAATATCTCTAAATTTACAAAGTATAATATGAGCCAATTTAACTTCAGTAGGATAATATGAGCCAATTATTTGACATGAGTATAATATATGTTAATTCAATACATTTTGACTTGTCCATGATCATCAGCACTGATAGAATATCACTTTGTCAAGACTTATAACGGTCTGAAAACGTCAACACGTTCTGAGCAAAATTGGTCCTTACTTCTCAGAATGAGAACTGAGAAGAGACTTTTGCTCTGCAGTGGGACAATGAAAGGCCTTTTAATATTAGGCCTATATTATAAGTAGTTCATAACATAGCAATATACCTAGGCCACAATAATATCATTGGCTTAGTGTCCGTTGACACAGACCGGCTGGCTGGCTCGGAGAGGAGAGAACATTTTTATCACGTTTAAAAAAGAGTTTTGGGTCATTGAAACAAGGTTGATTTTTTTATGTCACTTCTTTTTCAAATGGCAATGCTTAAGAGCCAACAACAAAAAATCAACCTTATTTTAATGAACCAAAACTTTTTTACACGCGATAAAAATGTACTTTCCTCTCTGAGCCGATAACGGACACTCATTCTAAAATTAGTATAAGTTTTACCAATTTTATGGGCAAATGTCATTAGTAATTAATAACCCGTTTTGTTTGCTAAGAGCCAATTTTGATATCAGTGGAAATAGAACCAGTTTTCACTTCAAAAATAAAATAAGCCAATTTTGACATCATTGTAATACAGAAGAGCCAGTTTTGACTTCAAATTATTATTAGCTAATTTTGACATCAGTTTTATATGAGCCAATTTTAACATCAGTTTAATATGAGCCATTTTTAACATCAGTTTAATATGGGCCACTTTTGACATAAGTATAATTTGAGCCAATTTTGACTTAAAAAATATAATATGAGCCAATTTTGACATCGGTGTAATACGAGCCGGTTTTGACTTCAAATAAATATGAGCTAATATCGACATCAGTTAAATATGAGTTAATTTTAACATCAGTGTAATATGAGCCGATTTTGACATCGGTGTAATATGACCCACTTTTGACCTCAGTTTTATATGAACCAATTTTAACAAAGTATAAAACTATCCTATTTCACATCAAAACCTTATTATCTAGTAATACCTATACTCCATTCGGAATAAGATTAGACATTTAAATAAACCTTTTTTACAGTCCGTTCAACCGATTTTGACTTCAGGAAACTACAGGAAAATTTTGACAAATATCATTTACATCTACCAAAAAGTTGCCTTTAATTTTTTTAGCATTCATTATTTTTGAACTTTGAGTTTATTAATACTTATCTACAAGCTCGGGCATAGTCTGGTCATAAACCTAACACCTACAGTCCGTCCATAGTTAGTTTATCTCAGAAATTTTGATCATTCGGTTGCCGGATCGTGCTTATCCACGCGTCATGTCCGTGAACGGGCGCAGTCGCTTGAGACTGGTCATCTGTTAACTGAGGAGCGATTCTCGTAATTTTAAGAACGTTTACAGTCTGATCTCAGTCTCAATCTGTCAAAAATACCTATAATTTCCCTACACTTTTGACAAGTTTTTAATTACGGAAATCGGCCTGCTGGTTTCGTTCGTGAATCGTTGCGAAAGTCGCGTCGCGTTTACTCGTGGTACACTCTTCTCTTCTTCATTTGCTGTCTCCGCAGTCGCCGTCGCAACACACGTGTCCCTTGAGCGTGCAGCCACGGGGTAACTGAGGACTCAGCAGGGATACAAATGCACCTTATTTTCTTAAAATAATTGTGATGATATTAATAATTAGGTATGTGATGGATTACTCTACTCTAGAGGTTAGTAGGTACTACTCTAGTAGTTACTCTAGTCATAGTAACTGCATCTGTAACAAAATAAAAATAATTAATTTGGAGCTTTTTGTTTTGTTAATACTTTCACGCGGCCATTAGAAATGTTATAAAGGTATGAGGAAGAGGGTGTACACTCACTCATCCTCTATAGAAAAGGGAGGATCCTTCGACCAGACGGGTGTTGTGTCTGGCGGGCAATTGCCCGACGGTTGATGTCGGGAAGTTGTATGTATGCTAATTGCGCGGTAAACTCTGCTTGCGAGATGCAGGATTTGCGTGACGTCAGTATGACGCGTCGTTCGCATGTGGCGTTGTAGATACCGCTACAATGTCAAATTTTTTGACATTTCTTTCTTTTTTAGGGTTTCGCACCCAAAGGGTGACTCCCGACCCTAAGTGTCTGTGGCCGCACAAATTATTATTTTCCCCCTTACATTTTTACACATACAGGAAACGTGTTTGTAGTAATTATTTAGTATTAAATGTCTGGAAGTGGCACCGGTAGATGAAAAGATGGCTATAAGAGTAGGGGAGGACCAAAGAAACGATGGACGGACTGTGTGAATGATGATATGGTTAAAAAGGGGGTGACTACCGAGATGACGACTAATAGAGGAGTATGGAAGAAAAAGACCTGTTGCGCCGACCACAAATAAATTGGGATAACGGTAGGAGAATAATGATGATGTATGTATGTGGTGTTAAATATTGTGCGGTGGTCCGACTCGCACTTGGCTGCTTTTATTGACATTTGCATCCTGTCAAATGAAAGGGCAATGGTCCACTGTCAAAACTGCCACGTTGGTTATATTAAAGCCTCGGATACACTAGGGGACATTTTGTCCCGCAACATGACGCGCAACACTCAATCTACGCGTCGCTGCAACGTTGCAAAATGTCCCCCGCAGCATGTTCTGCAACATTTTACGTGTCGCGGAACATGTTGCTTGCTCCGAGAGCGAGCGCACGCGTCCCACGTCAGTGTCGCGCCATTTGTAGGCCTGCAAAATGTTCCGCTACATTCTCTCGGGACATTCACGTAGTTGTCGAGCGCCATGGTCCGCAACATGTCGCTCCATTGATCCCGTACTGTATTCGAGGCTTTATGGTCACAAGGGCGGTTGCTGAGCATAGTGTCATTGGATCTTCAAATAAACCTTCTTGTGTGCAGACACCCCCTGTGTCTGCACACAAGAAGTTTCATTTCTTTCAATGTAACCGTCGAACCAAGTCGTTGTTAGTAATTAGTAATAATTTTAGCTTGGGACAAATGGTGCTGTGTGAAATGTCCAGGGATATTATTATTATTATTATTATCTTTGTAAGCTATTGTAACTACACTATTGTATTAGGGAAGCCTGCATGATGATAGTTGTGTTCTAATAAATAAATGAGCATCTGCCGCCAACACGCGTTGACATATTAAAGTTGTTTTTTCTTTAAGAAATATTAGTTTACATGATTGGAAACTAAATCGCGAACACAGTATGACATAATATGCTGTCATACTTACGAGATCAGTTGTTTTGTGGTCTCCGTTGGCCATACACTGTGTGTGCTTTGGGCACCTGACGGTACTGCCACCATTCGACAGCTATGGTGACAGCTGCCACCAACGCTGCCACTCCAATTACGATTACTTTCTCCATCTTTAGTCACCTGGAAAATTACACCTATTTCGTCCGTACAGCATGATCAGCCTATAATGTTCCCACTGGTGGGAACCAGGCCTCATCTCAGTGAGAGAGACTTGGCCGTTAGGATTCAGTCGCGGATCTAGGTTTTCGCTGAAGGAGAGGCAAATTCTCTCTGAGGGCGCCGGGGGGAAGGGGAGGGGAGTTTCTCAAGACGTGGAAGCCTTTTAAAAAGGGGATTCACCCAGTAGCTGGGTTGTGGAGCTCAGAGAGGCAGTCCATGTAAAATACTGGTATTCAGTTAGACTGGAAGCCGACCCCAAGAGTTGGGAAAGGCTATGTAGATTGATTTAAGCTAACCTCGCTTTCCGTACAGTCTGGGTTAATCTTAGTGTGCCTAACACAAGTGACACGCGTCCACGACAGGCAACTGCAACCGTCGACGCGTGTCTGTGACAGCTGACAGCTGTCAACTCGTGTCGGCGACCGAGTCGCTCGTGTATTTGAGTACGGCTGCAGTATGCGTGTTCGTGGAGTTTCTTGAGTTTCTTGCGCGTTCTTTTCCATAGAGATCTACGTTTTTGGAATGGGCGACTAGTTTCAACTTTCTGACTAATTGACCGACTATTTAATTTTGACAATTCAAAAGTGCCTGTAAATGGTTTAATTGAAATAAATGATTTGAGTTTGAGTTTGAGTATCTTCTGTTGTCGACTCGTGTCACTCGTACGCACACTTTGACCTTGTCCAGAAAGAGCGAATCTGTCGGGCGTACGTTGCATTCAGAAGGAGTGTAGGAGCGTACTAACGTGGGAGCCTTTGGGAATGAATTTTGCCGCTTCATTTCCCTTGTCCAGAAAGGGCGAATTCGGTGCGAATCGTTACTCACGAATTCGTATGCACGTTCTCGAGGTACTGCGGGGTAATTGCGTTTTAACACACTATTAGTAAGAATGGCTTTAATTTTGACAGTTCAACAACATTCATTGCGTTATTTACGTTGTTGAGCAGACACATTTTTCAAACATATGAAGCAAATGGATTAGCAATATCCTTCAAAATTATTCAGATTGAGATCGATAGTGTGTTACGTTATTAGGGGGTGCTTCAGGTCACCAATAAATTGCGTTAAGGTGGATGCTCCAAGGTAGCCCGCGAAATTCATCAACACAACTCTCTAAGATCAAGTAATCCTACTGAATGACTATTTCATTACATCTTGACATTTTAGGATTATGCTAACTTAACAAGTTGTATTACTGATTCTAATGATTATAATTCTATAAATAAATATTTGTTACGGCCGCGATTCATATTTTATTCAACGTACAACTTAGTACTGACAGCAAAACATAAGAAATTTTGAATTTCGCGGGCTACCTTGGAGCATCCACCTTAAGCATCGCTTGAATTTATAATACGCGCGTATATCACGTGCACTTCGCCAGACTCTCGACTCGCGCGTGTTTGGTGGACATTATCGACTGATTAAGGACTACCCTACAAGATGCAGCGGGGCAATGCGCGCACTTCTAAGAGTCGATAAAAAACGCACATTTTTTTTTTTTGTTTAAAGGCTTCTCACACTTCATCCAATGAGGTTGTCGTCTGTTTAGCCGGGCTTACCTGTGGAAGCCTCAATAAAATAAGGCCTCCAGCCAGGGCTTAAAAAATTAAGCGACTACACGCTAAAGGCACCCCCTGTGGGGTACGGACCTCGGCTTAGGGCGTCGCTGGGAGAGTGCAGCAAGGGACAGGCTGGATCGGAATTAGTTAGGGACGGATTTAAATCTACAGGCTCCGCGGCGCGGGCTGTTTCGAGCAAGGGTCGGGACAGACATGGTATTGGGGCGTCGCGACGTGCCTCGACGGCGAGGACGGAAGGACGTCTGTCGGGACTTGTACACACGGCTACACGTCAAGCTATGCATTTCCAGTTTTAGCTGACCTCTCATTGTATAGGTTTTTCGTACAATCAGAAGTCAGCATATACTGGTTATGTATAGCTTGATGTGTAGCCGTGCGTACTTTCTGAGAGTGCTGTGGAGTAATTGTGTAAAACTATCATTAGCAATGGGTTTCATTTTGACAGTTCAACAACATTCATTGCGTTAATTACGTGGTTGAGCAAACACATTTTTCGAACACATGGAGCAATGGATTAGCAATATCCTTCAAAATGATTTAGATTGTTATTTGTAGTGTGTTACGCAGTTAGAGTACCTACTGGTTGAAAAAACGCACGTCAGTGCATGCTAGGCCTTATACTGGCATTGTATCTAACGGTGCGATGATTCGTACAGTTTACATTACATTAAAAAAAAAACAATCTACTGTGTCAGTCATTGTCATTGTACCATAGATGGACTTCCGTTATTCCGTGCTATACCTACGTACTTGATATTATATCTACGCGACGCGATGATAATTATGTGCCTATCATCCTATTATGTATATTAATATGTAATTATGTGAACTGATTATGTACCTACTTAGTTATCTGTGTACCTACGTAAGAAAGTAGCTGTACTTATTACATAATTATCTATAATATTAAAATTGGCAGTCTTCGTCAAAACAACTGCGATGTTGTTGAAAAATAAATGGTCATAAACTAGAAATATAATAATAGGTAAACATACCTCTATGTAATTATTTAATTATAGGAATGAATAAAGTGATACAAAATAAACAAAATATACTTACGTGCAGTACCTAAATTAAAATTTATGATTTAGGAACACAGTACACTTTCTCAAAGCAATAAAATATTATTTGGTTACCAAGGAGATTCTACACCAGAGTAACTTTTTTGTTTTTTATGTCCTAAAGTTAGATAAAAGACTAACTTTGTTTGGCCAGAATGATAGATAAAAACAAATAACACTTGTTTTTGCTTCCCCTCCTATTTTAGTCTCCCTATCTGACGTAATTCCCCGGACAAGAAAGCAAGAATAAACTTTTGTTGACATAAAAAGTTACTACAATGAAATGAGATCCATTTCACTCAAGCAAAAATAGACGTTTTGAAATCATAAGAATTGTTAAGTAAAAATCTATAATAAAATAAAACATTAGAAAGTTTAAGATGAGCCAGTTGAAAATACGATTGAAAAAAAATACAACGGGCTACAATCTTAATATTTTAACCTATTCAAAATTGGTGGCTTCATTTAAAACGGGACGTAAAGCCCAAATCGTAGCCATTAGCCAACGTTAACCACTGTTACAGTACTATTTCATGATTATGGGCTGATTTTTTAATCATCTATTATCTATAATAGTCGAGGAATAATTTAGACAGTTATTTAATATAAAAACTTGTATTCCTCGAATAAAAGTTATCTGGCGATGGAAAAATCAGCCCTAAATGATACAGTATAATCGAATGATTATTTTGCCAGATTTTTTTTTTCCGTCAGCCAAAAAAATACAAAAAAAAAAAACTAAATGAACGCTTAAAATGTCGACGCGTTCCAATTCGTAGATCGGAACGAGACGTTTTGACAGCTCTTAACATAGACAACATCAACTTTGACATTGACAACCAGTCCAAAACGAAAGTAATTTTATTTTCACAACAAATACGCAGTACAGTACAAATTAAAAATGAGTGTTCGCGAGGAAGAACGTAATAAAAACAGCTGCCCAAGCCGTGGTCTCGGGATCGCTGCCGCGGCGATAGGCGTCGGGGTTGGCGCAGCCCTTTACTACTTCTTCAACAAACGACAGGAAAACCAAAATTCTGAAGGTTCGTCCAGTGATTGGAGCTGTGAACGACAACAAGCCTTGTAAGTATTACTTTAAGAGCTATTTTGGGTTGGGCGCTTTTGCTTGGCACGATTTCGCATTGTATGGTAGGTAGGAAATCGCATTTTTGTTTCGTTACCTTCGATAAATAATTATTTTATGCTTTCTAAGTTCCTACTCCATTTTTCTTACGTCGTCTTCCATCTGTGACTTTTTGATGGTAGATATTATTTTTTAAATAACGAAATCAAAATGGATTTCTTTGGATTATTTAGAAACAGGTATGTACTCGTTTTAATATTAGATTTAAACGGGAATCAGTGGGTGCTTATTTAATTTTATGGTATCATTATTTTCTCGATATAATCATTACCAATAATTTATTAGTCATTGCACAGAGTGCAGCAAGTCTCATTTGGAACTGGCCTGTAACTGTCACATTTTTTGTCTCTGGAAACATCATAGCATTAAAAAAAAATTTTTTTTGAAGTGAAAACTGCTTTAGCGGCGTTGTGCACTTTTATTGTGATGGGTAAAAAATGTTAAACTCGCGTCAGGACACGTGACCTGATCAAAAATCCAGGGATTTATAAAAAAAAAAAAATATTCAAGTTTTCATTTCTGCTGGCACTCCTGGAGTGCAAACCTTTTTTTTTTCTATTTAAAACATGTTTTACAGACCTAAGTAACTACATAATTATTGTACTTGCTTAATTAAATTTTTTAAATGACAATTTAAATTATTATTGAAAAATTTTATTAGTAGGTAGTTGAAGAAAACTTACTTAACCCAGATACTACGACGGGCCTTTTAAAAGTCCACCTTTTCTTGGCTTTCCTAGAAAAAATAGTATCAGTAACATCTGGGTTGAATCATTGGTAAATTTAATATTTTTATGGCACTGTGTGACCTAAACCTGCACATAAGAGCACGCTAGCCGATATTTTTTCCATACAAATTTCGGGGAGTATTACTTCACTGTTTGAAATTGTACATCCAAAGTTAATTATGCATATAGTTAGTTACTAGTATAGTTAAGTACTTATGCATAAAAACATAACCCAGTCCTGACACGTAGTCGGGTAAATAGTGTATGACACTACACATTACTAGGTATTCCCCGGTTATTTAACAGTTTCACAAAGTACTAATTCAATAGTCGAATTGATTTTTATTACCTTACGATAGGCGCGAACAGTATTCTCCGCGGGGATAGAGGTGTCTTCGTCTTGGGCGTGCTTGAATCCCTCACTGCACTCAGGATCCTAGTTTTCTGTGACTTAAGTTGTCCATTTTTACACAAAAAAGTGTGAATTAAGTGCGGGTTTAGGTCACACAGTGCCATAAAATAGTATACAATACGTGTGACTTAAATAATCTATTAATGCACGGCGTTTAGCACCCTCGCTATGTTAGGGCGCTAATTTCACCCCATGCAATAATGGACTTCTTATACCCTGTTCATTAGGTAAACCGTTTTTTGACAGATGAAACTAGCGATTGCAGCAACACACAATACATCGACTGATACATGTACGGTATTATAATATCTGTAAGAAGCCATAAATAAGATAATTCAATAAAAGTTAACTTTAAAACGTGCTGTAGAGTACCTAAATATATAAAGTGCCTTAACTTTATATATTTATTCTACAGCACATTTTAAAGTTAACTTTTATGTAATCTGGAATATTTATGTTCTAAGACAGCTGTCAAAGAACGGTTAACTTATTGGACAGAGTATAAGTCACACTTATCGTAATACTTAAAAAAATAACCTATGTATCAGTCTTATTCATAAAACTTTAATCAATTGCTAAGCAACTGATTAGCAAAATTCTTATTCATAATAGATAGTTAACGCTAAGAGGATGCTAAGCAATTGATTAATAGCTGTCAAAATTAAACACCACCGGACCACTGCTAAGAGGATGCTAAGAGGCAACATGGCGGATTTTATTTGAATCAGCTGATGGGATCATTGCACTTCGAGGTTATTTTGTTCATGGTATCGAGTAGTGCGTAAATATTTATGGATTTCGACAATCTTTTACTGGATTTCCAAAACGATGTAGCAGAGTATATAATTTTGAAACGACGGAGTGAAGTAAAAGAAGGAAGACCTACAAAGCTCATACAAAACCGCTACGAGAATGATTACCTATTGCATATTCTTCATTCCGAGTACATATGATGAAAGGATTCATAGGGAAAGCTCAATAAGGTGGCTCAGTAGGTGCTCAGGAGGTTTGAAGAGAATGATTTCATGAACAAGCTTATCACAGGTAGTGATTATTCAATGTGTTATCACATGTGCCCATGTGTTATCTTATGACGCCAGTTCCATGGTACAGAACTAAAGAAAAGCCACGTCGTGGCAGTCACACACAAATAATAAGAGACATTTTGTTGAAATAGTTTATTTTGATACGTAATAAAACTAGGTACATTTTTGTTCTATAATATTCATTTCCAATACTCTTCCTCCAAAGGCATGGGTGCTATTCTTTACTCATGCCACTCTCCTTCATCTTTTTCACGTAGCATGGTTTCCTCCATCGCCGTCTTTGCGAGGTTGAACAGTATTGGTGCTAGGTATTAATAGTGGTTTTCATAGCAGCAGTCAAACTTGTATCTGTAAACAAGTATAATAATTGTTACTAAACGGCACTGAAACCCAGTTACAAAAACAGTAGAAAGAATTATCATAAAGACACAAGTACCCACTTACATTTCTAAAAGAGCAAATTCATGTTAGCAAGCTAATACGGCATGAAAATACATAGTTATTAGCGACTACTGCTCTCACATTCATTTGGGCAGTTTTTATTAGTAAGTAGATATAAATTCAATGATAAATACCTTTTCCTGTTTACTCCAATATTATTGGAGCTTATTATTTTCATTGCTACCATCGCAAACACAATGATTTAACATAAATTATTATAATCATATTCAAATTATCCGATGAAAATTTCTGACTTTTATCTGCCAAAGTCACTACAGATAAAAAATCGTAGTTTTGACAAGTTTATTCTAAAAATTCCGTTGTTTAGTCGACTATTTTGATTATAATCTGTGCCGAACGCATAATTTCACCTCTATTTCGTTTCGCAACTAATCACCTGCTAACTAGTCTTTATGAATAAAGAAAAGTTAAGCATTGATTAAGAGCTAAATAAATGGTTAGCTAAACAGTAGCTAATAAATAATAAATAATAATAATAATATCCCTGGACATTTCACACAGCACCATTTAATGAGTGATTAGCGAGATTTTTATGAATAAGGCTGAAAATGTTAATTTTTTTTAAATGTCAATTCAACCGCTGTCAGGACTAGGAATTTATTTGTTTTTCTTAATATTGTATTTTTATTCCACTGCATCAGCCATGTATCTGAATCGGATGCGTCATACACCACAATATCGGAACACGATACTTCAGACACCAGTATGAACAGCTCGTCATATTCAAACATGAGTTTCACCGAAGAAAACTCTGTGATCTCCGTAGAATCCAACTCTGAAGAAGAATTAAGTATGGACGAGAGTGATTCATCTTCTGAAACTGATTCAGAGTTCTCTCCTGATGATTCTGATAATTTAACTTCTCTTTTTGATTCTGAAATTTCTATATCTGAAATCGCATCGGATATGCATGATATGTATTATTTGGGTGATTCCGCCTTCAATTTAACGTCTGATGTGAATTTAGCAGTCCGTTCACTTGAAACTGGCTATACGCAACTGCAGAATATTTTGGCATCACAAGGCGCCGCTCATATGGCATCCGATTCAGATAATGAATGGGACATCACAACCTCATCCCTCGGTGTGCCTGAAGAAACTTCCAGGTCTTCTGTTTCTTCGTTAATTGGTAGAATAGGCAATCTCGTCAGTCCTGGGAAAAAAATGTAAGTTCTTTATGTACAGCTGGGGAAATTTATTGTTAAGCAAACTGACACAATATATCAATTTGCCGTTTTAATGGCGACATTAATTGAATACACGTATACGGTTTCGCGTTTAAATTTTATGAACATACTGCTACAGCTGCGCCCCGCGGTTTCACCCGCATAAGTTACCAGTAGTACTAGGTACTTTTTATTCAAAAAGCAAGCAAAAAGTATTTAGTAGTATGTGTTAATCCTGGTTATAAACGATATGTGTGCCAAATTTCATGCAAATCCGTTCAGTAGTTTTTGCGTGAAAGAGTAACAAACATCCATCCACCCATCCATGCAAAGTTTCACGTTTATTATATTACTAGCTGCGCCCCACGGTTTCACCCGCATAAATTTCTATCCTGTGGGAAAATCGGGATAAAAAGTACACTTTGTGTTAATCCTGGTTATAAACTGTCTGCCAAATTTCATCCAAATCCGTTGAGAAGTTTTTGCGTCAAAGAGTAACAAACATCCATCCATCCTCATAAACTTTAGGATATTTTTTTATGATTACTAGTCCTACCCGTGTGTTAAATTAATGTCGCCACTGTAGCGGCACGTTGTTTTGTTGCACACAACGTCAAAGAATGACAGTTGTGATTTGAATATGTAACGGACATTATTGTAAGTTGTTAGTCAATTTGCTTAATAATTAATTTACCTGACTTCGGGACATACTATGAACTGTCTTATCACATACTTAGTTTATTTTATGATGGTTTACTGACACATTATTATAGGAATTCATATTATAATCAAAATATTTTATTTCACAAAAACCAACATGAGCACTTATGAAACGTCAGAAGCTAGCACGGTTCCAATTGGTCGTTTCCTATGGAGGAGAGTCGGCAAGAAACTCCACGATTACTCTTTTAAAAATGATTGGCTTTTACAATGATTTCAAATTACGGTAGGTATGGGAGGACAGCGTAGGCCTGTGATCAAGTACCAGGTGCTTGATAAAATAAAAAATGGTCTACAGATCTAAAGTCTACAAGGCCTAAAAAGTCCTCACATTTACAAAATATAAAAAGTCTATCAAAAGGATAAATAAAATATAAAAACGTAAAACAAATTTAAAAAATAGCGTAGTCATGTTAACACCTCTCTTCCTTGATTTTGTATATATATATATATATTATAAGTGTATATTATAGTAATAGTATGTATGTGTATATAACCTATTTATATACATAGTTTTAAGTTTTTTATCATTGTCCCTCTCAACCAAAGCACCTGCCATCTAATCTCTTCACCACCCTTGGTTGACTGGTAGAGAATGCGTAAGGCATTAAGTCCGCCTTTGTACCTTTTTGTGCGAAAAGTTTAAATAAATAAATAAAAATGTTAGTAACAAACTCCGGGGTTTGAAAGTTGGCGGTGTAATACCCCCGTGCCTCGGAAAGCACGTTAAGCCGTGGTCCTGCGCCTGATCTCTCTCCGTGTCGGATTGCCGTCCCATCGGGCTATGAGAGTGAGGGAAGAGGGAGTGCACCTGTGTCTGCGCCCACACTTGTGCACTATCTGCCGCACCGAATGCCAGGGGGTCTACTCCGAAGTAGTATCGGCCGAATGTTCGGCCGTTTCCTGCTACGAAGTTACTATTTTTTTCGGTCGGTTCCGATGCTACACTCCTACACTCTTTCGAATATTGACTATGGTCCCGACCCAACTGAGCTGATCCGAACTTTTTTCGTATTTTTCAATAATATTCGGTTCGGCCATGTGTCGGTCCGATCCGAACATTCGCACTTTGCACTTCGGAGTAGACCTCCAGGCTCCGTCCGACCCTGGCTCAAACCAGCCCGCGCCGCTGAGCCTGTAGTTTTAAATCCGTCCCTAAATAATTCTGATCCTGCCTGTCTCTTGCTGCTCTCTCCCAGCGACGCCCTAAGCCGAGGTCCGTACCCCACAGGAGGTGCCTTTAGCGTGTAGTCGCTTAGTTTTTAATTTTTTTAAGCCCTGGCTGGAGGCTTTAATTTATTGAGGCATCCACAGGCACGCCCGGTTAAGCAGACGACAACCCCAAAGGTTGAACTGAAAGAAAGAAAGAAAGAAAAAAAAGGGCTAGGCTCCATTGAGATTGGCCGCCATGGCAGGAACACGGCCTGTAGGACTGTTATACCACAGTTCTAAAATAAGCATAAAGCGAGCGAATGAGCATGAGCGTTGTGTCATATCTGCCATCATAAAATAAACATAGTATACTAAGAAGACAAGATATGCGCCCATTAAAAAAAAAATGTGACTGTCCTTTTTATACGTATTATTTCTTCAAGCTGGTGTGGGGTATTTTATATTAATATTTTTTTTACAATATGTAAAACTAAACTAAATTTAAGTTCAGTGCATCTTTTTCTTCCTATTTCATTAAGAAAAGGACAGAAAATAAATAGGATTAATTTAGTCCTGTCAAATTAGTCAGCGCCTGACGTAATCTGACGTATTTTTAGTCCAATTTTTTAATCACGTCCTAACTTGTCTAAGGAGTATCTTAATTTGACAGGACTAAACTAATATTTATCTTCTGTCATTTTCTTAACGAAATAGAAAGAAAAATATGAACTGAAGTTAAATTATTTAGTTTAGTTTGCAAACAAGGGAATTGGCGCCAATGTAGACTTATCGACTGAAGAATAAAAGCATTTTTCTTCATCGCCATGCTTAAGACGGTAGAAATCTTTGTACAATCTGTCATTTTGTCTATTCTTGACGTCTCGAGTCGCCAGTGTCGCCACCCGGTGGCAACTTGGAATTTTATTCCCATGTGGGAGCGACTGGGAATATACCGTATTTTCAACTCTCAGCGCTACGGTATTGTGTAATGGGATATTATTTTATGAATTTCAGGACTGAAGAGAGACAAATGGCTATTTTAAGGCAACAAGCGTTGTAAGGATATTATTTTTAAGAAACTAAATTAACAAAAAGCAACATTTTTTTTTTTGTTTAAAACTAATATTTTAATGCATGCGCATTGTGTATGTTTTATTTCGTGTTGCCCAGTAACTGGGTTGTGCAGCGGGGTAATTGTGGATGTTTTATTTCGTGTTGCCCAGTAACTGGGTTGTACAGCGGGGTAATTGCGTAACACACTAACAGCAGGATTGGTTTTCATTTTGACAGTTCAACAACATTCATTGCTTTATTTACGTTGTTGAGCAGACACATTTTTCAAACATATGAAGCAATGGATTAGGAATATCCTTCAAAATGATTCAGATTGTGATTGATGGTGTGTTACGCAAGTAGGGTGCTGGTCAGATAGGCAGTCGCTCCATGTAAAATACTCAGCTGCTGCTGCTGCTGCTGGTTAGACTGGAAGCTGACCCCAACATAGTTGGTAAAATGCTAGGTAGATTGAAAGTCTATTGCATGTGATTTGTAATGATTCATTTGATTATAGTTCCCTTAATAGGAATGATGACATGACGGATGTGTCTTTAACATATCTATATAGGGTTTAAAAAGACACATCACATAGCCGTCAACTGCGCATTCTGTAGGTACATCAAACTAAGTAGCATTGCACAAAAATAATTGAAAAGCTGTTTGCGGTAATGCGCAATGTAACACACGCAGAACATTGTGCTTGTGGGTGCATGCAACGACAGGGGTCGTGGGGGTATTTAAAGTTGTGTTATAATATTAAAAACTTATATTCGTAAACAAAACGTTGGTAAAATTTGGAATTTAGACCTCTAATGGCGCCGATTTCCTTGTTCACAGACTAAACTAAATTTAAGTTCAGTGCATCTTTTTCTTTCTATTTCATTAAGAAAAGGACAGAAGATAAATATTAGTTTAGTTCTGTCAAATTAGTCAGCGCCTGACGTAAATTGACGTATTTTTAGTCTCGCATGTTTTTAATAACGTCTAAATTTGTCTATGGAGTATCTTAATTTGACAGGACTAAACTAGTATGTATCTTCTGTCCTTTTCTTAATGAAATCGAAAGAAAAAGATGCACTGAACTTAAATTTAGTTTAGTTTGTGAACAAGGGAATCGACGCCATTATCTCTGTAACCAGAAACTTCCCAGGTACCTATGGTCCATTACAAAAAAAAATTATAACAATGACGGGGAGTACAAATAACTCTGCTTCGTTAAGTGTCTCTTTACACCCGTTATGAGTGCCGACGTGTGTACGTTTGTTATTGCGACGGATTAATTAATGTTAATTAATTTATGCCTGACTGAATTCTATAATAGTAGTTCGTAAAGCATGGATATTTATAACATAGTTCGATATATCCGCGACTTACCGAGTTTATAGGTCGTGTGTCGAACCAAGCGCTTTACTTTGTGTAAATTATTTCATCACTACTGCTCTCAAGGAACACATCGTGATGAAACCGGCATGTCCTAGAACCAAAAATTCGAAGACATGTGACATCTGGCCCGCGTGGTGGGTCACGGTCCACGCCCTCTCATAGTGTGGTCTGTGTCCCGGTACTGGGAACATTATAGATTGATTATGTATGTACGTATTTAATTTATGCTTGACTGTATAATAGTAGTTCGAAATGCATGGATGCGTGTAACATACTTTTGTACAGTTAACAGTACGCGACCGTATAATTAAGAATTGCTAAACTTAAGTGGCAGTGGGCAGGGCACATTGCTCGCAGAACAGATGGCCGATGGGGCCGAAAGGTTCTGGAGTGGCGACTGCGTACCGGAAGACGTAGCGTTGGAAGGCCTCCCACAAGGTGTACCGACGACCTTGTGAACGCCGCAGGAACCCGTTGGATGCGAGAAGCACGGAACCGGTCGATGCTTGGGGGAGGCCTATGTACAGCAGTGGACGTCTTTCGGCTGAAATGATGATGATGATGATGTCCGTATATATTGCAATATTCTTATGCAGTCACGAGCGTAAATACCTTCACAATGTAAAGGGAATGCCCTAGGTAGCTCGCGAAATTCGAAGGGGATTGATGATTTTTATATGGAGGCTGACATACCTACTGTAGGGCCATTATAATTTTTTTCTCAAAATGGCGACCACGCATGTAACCCATGTAAATCGATAGCTCGCTCGATCGATCGATAGCATTATGGGACCAAACCCCGTAAAGCGTCACGTTTCCGAGATATTAACGTTTAAAGTTGATCACGTGACATGCATCATGCTGAGATAGGAGCCTTTTGGCCTCGTACAGGACTTTCCCTTTTTTTTTTACCTTCTTTTTGTATCATTTTGTTTGTTATTTCTATTTGTGACTGAGTTTAGTTTCTGATCTTCATAAACGAAACAATAAATACTTTTTCCTTCTTTCTAATTTTCAGCCGCGAACGCTCATGGACCCTCGAGGAGTGTTCCATCTGCTTCGACGTAATGCTTCGTAACCAGGATGTGACCTCACTGCCGTGTGCGCACAATTTCCACACGGACTGCATCATGCCTTGGCTGCAGGAGAAGCAGACTTGCCCCAACTGCCGGAAAGTTGCCGAATGATCACATTTCTCATGTAAGTTTATCATTATCATACTACTGAGGTAGAAACCTTTTTGCTCTCGCACAGCGGGGTAATTACGTAGCACACCAACAGTAGCAATGTCTTTAATTTTGACAGTTCAACAACATTCATTGCGTTATTTACGTTGTTGAGCAGACACATCTTTCGAACATATGAAGCAATGGATTAGCAATAGGTATCCTTCAAAATGATTCAGATTGTGATTGAAAGTGTGTTTCGCAATTGGGGTGCAGGTCTTTTTTTTCTTTTGGAGGGGCTTGTGGCTAAGTAATAACCGCTGCAGAGGTCAATCGACCAGGTTAAGCTACGCTTGCCGCGGTTGGTCCGTGGATGGGTGACCATCTTTACATATCAAGACCTCTCCGTGCATCGGAAAGCACGTTAAGCCGTTGATCATGGTCATTCTGGATCACCATGGATCTTTGACAGTCGTTACGAGTACTCTGAAACCTCTGCTCTCAAAACGGTGAAGGAAAACATCGTGAGGAGTTGAGGACACCGGCATGTCCTAGACCAAACATTCGAAGACATGTGACATCTACCCACCCGCACTGGGTCCGCGTGGTGGATTACAGCCCACTCCCTCTTGAAGAGAGGAGGCCTGTGTCCCAGCAGTGGGGACGTTATAGCCTGATTATGCTTATGCTATGGTTAAGACTAATGTCTAAGATATCATTTTAATTTGTTGCAGGTAATATGCTGGTATTTGGAATGATAAAATCATCTAAACCAACATCAGCAGTTTGTCCAACATTGGGCCCAACATTTCATATACATATATCTGAAAATATTAATCATATCTGACGTTTAGTGTCTCGAATTATAATATTAGTGCTGACTCTTGAAGGACCGACTAAATTGAAGCCAAAATTATTTTTTAGCTTTTTTCAACTGGCAAAAAATTAGGTAGATTGAGCAAAATTTTTCTCTAAACCTAAATTTAAAAGGACAGTTTAGTCCTGTCAAATTAGTCAGCGCCTGACGTAAATTGACGTATTTTTAGTAGCCATGTTTTTAATCGCGTCTAAACTGTCTAGAGAGCATCTTAATTTGACAGGACTGAACTAATATTTATCTTCTGTCCTTTTCTTAATGAAATAGACAGAAAAAGATGCACTGAACTTAAATTTAGTTTAGTTTGTGAACAAGGGAATCGGCGCCACTGACCTCTAAACAAGTACGCTGGACTAAATATACTATACGAAATGACAGTTGTTTTTGTGCCGATTCAAAGCGCCCCGCTCGAGCGTCTCAGGAACTAAAATTAACACACTGTTGCTCATGGTCCTCGTGTTGTTTTAATACGTCTCCAATGATTTAGGTCTAAACCGTGGAATAATACGTTTTGTGTTTACTACGAGATTAGAACATTTTTATCATGAGAGTAAGCTTATTTTGTAAAACTCACTATCAAAAATATTAGTTCCATGGACGTTCACGTTGTTATCAGCGCCAAAATGGCGACAATCAAATGACTTCGTTTTGTCATGGATAGTATAATGTCCAGCGTACTTTTTTAATATTGTGTGAGTAGATGATTAACGAAATAGTAAAAATTGCACGAACAAAAATTTTTTTTAAAGACAATAATATTATATGTGACATATATTTTAGTTAATTAATCCTTGGATACTCCATTAATTTGTACTGAATATTCTTCTGCATAATGGCTAACAATAATTTTAATATAGGAATAGATTATAAGCTGGCTTTAAATTGTAAAAATATTCCTACGTTAGCAGGCAGTTACAAAAAAACTAGTCACTGCATTGTTCCAGGTAAAACTAACTAAAAAAACATTCATGCAGACATGAAATTGACCCTTTTTCATATTTTGACATGTACTACTACAAGGTCAAATTAAATTAGCTAGCGAAACTCCGCAGACGTCATGGTATCGATGACTAAAAATTTTAAAAAAAAAAATATGTAAATTGTTTTTGGGTAAAAAATCTAAATCAAAAGTCATTTATTCAAATTAGGCTGAGAATCAGCACTTTTCAAACGTCAAAATTACAAAAGACAGTCCCCCAAAACGCCCGCCCTTCACCACTTCCTAGTGCTATCGCTGGGAAGAAGTGGCGCAACAAACTCCCCAGCAGCACAGCTGTCTGTTCAGTTAGAAAATACTATGCGATTTCAGTTTTGGTCCCATAGTAAAAGTTGTTCATAATGATGAGTACAATGACCTCTTAAGAGGTTGCTGTTGTTTTACAAATAACCCTGTATAGATCTAAATACGATACCCATCACGTCTGCGGAGTTTCACTAGCTAATTGAATTTGACCTTGTATAAATGATGAAATGAAATTTGACCATGAATAATATACTTTTAAAACAATATTTGGTAGCATATACATGACTTTATAAATAACATCCTAGAAACTATGATAACCCGTGAATGTTTGTAACGAAATAAATGGACATGTCAATGGGTGAATTTCATCAATGAAACAGTGTGCCTACACGAGCAAAATCAAGTCATTTATTCAAATTAGGCTGAGAATCAGCACTTTTCCAACGTCAAAATTGCAAAAGACAGTCCCCCAAAAACGCCCGCCCTTCACAAGTGTCACGCGTCGACGGCGCGGCGGAGGCAACTGGAACCCTCGACAACATGCCGCTCGTTATTTGAGCACCGTGCTCAAATAGACAAGCGGCACGTTGTCGACGGCAGCCGTCGCACACGCGTCGACAATGATAAATGATTTTATTTCTGTAAGTAAGTTTTTACAATCACTGTTACACGTCAATCATATTTTTAAAACTGGATGAGGGCGGCGTTTCCTATCTGACTACTCTGAGAAGAAACGCCCAAACTCAGAGGTCACAGTCTCTTGTAAACTCCAGACATACTCTTGGTCAGATCATGTGAAGACCATGTAGATCGATGTCTGAGATGGTCTTTTGAGGAAAGAACCACACAGATTGAGTGGACCTCTCCAGTCAGTGCACGCGTTTGTCAGTAATCGTGCAGCTCAACTCAAAACTTGAAAGAGCTCAACGATTCGACGAACAATACGAAAGAAAAGCTTAGCGTATCGATGGCAAATAGTTTAAATATTTTTGGCCCAAAATTGAGCTGCGCGAACTCCGCTTACTGACGCAGTCATAAGATCAGGCACAGGTGACAGGGCATGCGGCGCGGGATGGAAGGTGGGCCATTGTCTGTGGGGAGGTGCCGCATACGCACTAGAGATCAGAGCCGTCCGTGAACCCCCATCTGTGGAGATTGTCTTTGCTCCTGCCGACTTGGGTTCGAAGTTTATTTAGAGATTTCTAAGTCGGCCACGTAGACTTGTTTCCAGGCGGAAGTCTCTCAGATGGCTCGATAATATTCCCCTCCAATGATGATGCTGACAGCTCTTGAATTCTGTTTTAGATGTGCTCACCGCGTTCAGTTTATGGCTGAAATTCGCCCCTAAGTCTCGTCTCGAATGTAAGGCTTTTTACCCCATCGCGGCGAGGCCCGAAGGGACGGTAATGCTGTCTGCTGTGCTCTTAAACCACTAGTCAAGAAATAAAAGGGTTTTGTAGAAATGATTTGACTTTAAAAATTGGATATCAAAATTTGTTTAAGGAGGCTGTTTATTTTATTTTGTTTAGTTAATAATAATTAATATTTGTATAAAATTAATTAAGCATATTAATTTAACCTAAAAAAACTTAGCGCTAAATAACAACGGAGTCTCGATAATTTTAAAATATAAGGTCAGTGACTACACTAACTGCGGTCAATGACCCCACACAAAAAATCACCAAATTAATTTATTGTTTGTTTTATCATGTTTTAATGTACCTACCCATCACGTCTGCGGAGTTTCGCTAGCTAATTTAATTTGATCCCGTATACTAATCATCTTTCAAATAATAAAATATAAAAGAGCTATGTATTCGTTGAAGCATGTAGAGTCAGCAAAGGAGATAGGCCAGGGTCGTCGGGTATAGTTGAAGTTTAGTAAGAAACCGATGAATGTTTTCGAATAAAATTTAATTTGATAAATTTTCTAATAATGACATTAAATTTTAACGTACGTAAGACCTTATTTCATTGATTTTTTCTGTATTTCTAATAGCGTTGAATTATTTTAAAAAATATGAAGTAAGCTGTTACCAATGTAATACTAAAATTAATTGTTTGTAATATTAAAATAGTTTGAAATGTGTAGATGATATTTTTAACATTTTTTTTTATTTATAATTTTCTTTGATTGATAAATTATGTATTTGTAAATACGGCGTGTATGAGAAAGATGTCAAAGGGCCTCGAATGTCCGTGGCATACCTACCAGTCCGCCATTTTGTTATTTTTTATTTTCAAAATGGCGGCCACGCTTGAGACCTATATAAATCGACCTTTTTTATTGATATCAGCTATGAATTTATAGGACTCATGCGTGGCCGCCATTTTGAAAGAAAAAAAACAAAATGGTGTCTCTTAATATGACCACGCCTTTCTGATACATGTTGTATATTGGTAATGATATTATTCTAATGCGCTTGTAATATTTATTCGATTGTGATCAAATAAGCAATAAACAAAACGCTGGCCGGGCCGCGTCTTTATTTGCAAATACTGGCAACACAGATGCAATGATAATAATAATAAAGTCTTCCTTAAAAAACACTAGGAAATTTCGGACGCCGCATCACCCCGTCGCATCGCATCACCTGTCTGCGCTATCGTAGCTTGATGTTAGATAGCCTATAACCTTACTCGAGAATTGGGCTATAAAATATTAAAAGAAATGTTCAAATCTGTTTGCATTTGATAGCCCAATTTTTACCCATCACGTCTGCGGAGTTTCGCTAGCTAACTTATTTTGACCTTAAATAGCCATCCACATACTTCTTTCCTAACGAGTCTCGAGTTCTCGACATCTTCCATTAGAATTGTGGTTTTATTAACGAAATAAAAAAAAATACAGTTGTTCGTCTGTGTTGCCAGAACTATTTTTAAATGTGATATTAATATGTGTTAGTACTAAAATCGTAGACGATACATTGGATAGAATTTTCTTAATAAAGTTAATACCGGGAACGCTGTATTATTTTTTGAGCCCCTACGGTAATCTCCAGAGGGGCAGGTCTCGTAATTATAAGAACGTTCACAGTCTGATCTTTTTTTTTTTGGATGGGAAATCATCATCCCGCTCTGGGTGGAGCGGAAGGGAGTGTCAGACTCTTACTGACTAAAACCCACCCGTGTTCCTTAGCCCTTTCTGTTCCAGGGCAGCGGTAACCCTTTCGGACGATCCCGCTACCCTGGCAGGCTTCAGCCCTATCGGTACGGACAACATATATTTTGACAGTTCAAACCACGCCATTGTGACATAGAGAATACGTCAATGTCAGAGGGGCAATTCTGGTAAATTAAAGAACGTTCTCAGTCTGATCTCAGTCTCAATCTGGCAAAAACACCTCTAATTTCCCTACATTTTTGACATTGATTGTCGTTGACATGAGATTGCGACTAGATTTTGAACGTTTTTAATTAAGGGAATTGGCCATCTGATCTTAGAGATCTGCATAGCTATTCACAACCACTCGATACGTTTCCGTACCGTATCGAATGTCAATCAATACTATCGTAGGAGTCCTCTAAACGCTGTTCGAAATCCAAAACCCGAAAATTTGGTCAGATTAAATCAAGTAAACGACCGTTAGTCTTCCGACAGTTGTTTGCTATCGGGAGCAGGCCAAATCAGGTTATCAAATTAAGTCATTTTTGATACGATAGCCTGTCGGATGGTTATGTACAGACGCCAGCAGGTCAAGCTACCCGAAACTGTCAAATTTTCCCAATCAACCTTGAACCTTAATGCTTTAACGATAAAGTTGAAAATCTATTAAAGAAATTTGACAGATTGTAGTAGCTTGATGTGCTGGCGTCTGTACGTCAGAACCGCGGGTGTACTTTTCAGATCTGCCTAAATTTATTGCAATTATTTGGTACCTTCTGTGTACCTCTACGTACCTCTCTTGAAAATCTGTGTAGTACCTATACCCGTACAATGATATTTAAAAAATTAGTACACCCGCCATGCTGATGTCAGAACCGCGGGTGTAGGTACTGCTACTAACCAATATAATGTATGTAGCTAAGTACACTCTATAAGTAGATTTGGTACCTCTTGTGTACCTGCAGAAACACGGATTTTAATAAACAAAATACTGTCAGGTGGCTGCGAAAAGAAAAAAAAAACAATTTTCTTTTTACATTTGTTGCTGCTGCTGTTTACATTTGGGTCACAAATATTATATGTATACCAACTCAATCATTCTATTAGATTCGGAACTTGGCAACTTGGCTGTGACAGACGGACACAGACACACACTAGTGGTCCTAAAAGGGTTCTCGTTTTTCATTCGGACGTACGGAACCATGGAAAATAAATAAATATTATTTAAAATGCGAAAAGAAATTATCTAGATTTTTTTAAATAGTAAGTTGTTATTGGTTTATTTTTTAGTCTGGCAATTACTTTCAAGAATTCAAGGTAAAAATAACTTCTGATAAACGGGGATAAACAAAATGATTGACTCATTGCATCACTATTATTAAACATTTGAGGTTGTAATTGATTAGGTTCTATTTTAGCATTTAATAAAACAATTATAATTCCTGAATTTGTGTCATTAAAATGTTGTTTTATAAGTAAAATAAATATGGTGTCTTTTCGGAAGAACTTTTGAAAGACAAAAGTGTAGGTAAGTGTTTTTTTACCTCTGTATTGTTAAATAAAGGTTTGCTTTATGGTTGAATGTCATTGACACATGTTTACACAGTTGCACGTCACAAAACGACAAGGACTATTCGTCTAAGTGACAGGCCAGTTAAATATTCTCAATCATAGGCATTGACCTTCTCAATGATCATAGGGCAGATGTTTCAATCAAAAGATAATTTTTATTCGTGGAATAAAATTGACGTCTGAGTTCTGACAGTTTTGTATGGAAGAACTGTCAAAAATTCAAAATTATTCCTGCGATAAAGTTATCTGGCGTTGCAGTAATCAGCCCGGTGCCGGTTTTTATGATCCGTAGTTAAACTCAACCAAGTGTTAGGTAAAATAATGTAGTAGTAAATTTTTTGAAAAATGTGTTTTTTGATCAATTATTGTTAGTTTATCTAATGGTCAGTAATGGTTATTTTTTTAAACTAATAGTTAGTTATTTGACCATTAACAAAGACATTATATCATTCAGTATCAGTTTAAGTACGGATCAAGAAACCTTACCTAATGATTTATTATCATTGCTAATGGTCAAATAATAAAATATTAAGTATATAAAAAAATAACCATTAGATAAACAAAAAAAAATATAAAAAAAAACATTTTGCAAAAATTTAATAACGATTGGTTGAGTTTAACTACGGATCTAAAATTATGGGCCCATATTGAAGTATACATTTTCTGGGAATTGTTGTTGAATAAGTTGGGTTATTGCGGCTGTCGAAGGACCAATAAGCGTTGTGTAATGAATTAGGGAACGAATGTCATGTCGCCTGCACACAAGGGGGTAGGAAACAATTAAGGACTTACTTGGTGTTTTTGAATGTGCCGTGCTGATATGTAGACCGGCGCGGCGTCCAGTAACTTTTTGTTTCCCTGCTTCTTCCTGGTTTTGTGTCGGCCGACACTCGTAAATTAGTATGTTTCGCGGCGCGCGCGCGTCGCGAAGCTAAGCGGTATAGCTTGAGGAGCGATGCGGGTGACTCTTCGATTACAAGTGAAGTTGAATCTCTGTCCCTCTGCTGGAGCGTCTTGATTCCACGTAGCCCGGAAACGGTTGTCGGTTGGCGCTTTCTCTTTCTGTCGCGTATGGACGTAATGATAGGGAGAGGGATAGATGGATAGGCATTTGGCGCCATGACAGAATAAAGCGGTTGACGTTTTCGTTCGGATATTTAATAGAGAGAAACTTGTAATATAAAAACTTGCGCAAGCATCCTGCCCGGGTTTGAGGATATGTAGTATTCTCAAAAAAGGGAAAGGAATTGCGTTAAAGCGGATTAAAAGAAAGAGAGAAAAGAAAACAATTGAAATATATTAATTACGACTAAAATTACGTGATATTAATTACGCGGTGAAATCATTGGGAAGGCAACGGGCAGAGTTTAACAATGGGTCGCTTGAAAGAGCCACTGCATGTCTTCACCATAGCAACGCGGGTTGTCCCATCTTTGCCGGGGAAAACCTCGGTGATTATGCCCATTGGCCAACGTAAAGGAGGGACATCATCTTGATGCATGAGAACCACTGCACCAATCCTAACATTGTCCACGGCATCCAACCATTTTTGCCTAACTTGTAAGTTATGTAAATATTCTATCCGCCATCTTCTCCAAAAGCTGCAAACCATTTGGTCAAGCAATTTTTTGCGGCAAGTTAGAGACTTCGTTGTTTCGGGAACGTTCACGACAGGCAACGAAGTCAACGGGGAAGCCATTATAAAGTGAGCGGGAGTAAGCGGTTCTGGGTAAGGATCCTCAGTCAGGACACAGAGCGGTCTCGAATTCAGAACTGCCTCAATTTCAGTGAGAACAGTCGAGAGTTCCTCATAGGTAAGAAGCTGAGAACCGATGACACGGTATAAATGAGTTTTAATAGATTTAATATTAGATTCCCACAACCCTCCAAAGTGGGGAGCGCGGGGTGGAATCATTTTCCACTCTATGCGGTAGCGGTTAGCAAGTAGTTCTTGCAGTTGAGCCTTGGCTCCAACGAAATTTGTTCCATTGTCGGAATATAAATTGGAAACAGGTCCCCTTCGGGAAATGAATCTTTTAAAAGCGGAAATGAAAGTGTCCGATGACACGTCAGTAACCAACTCAATATGAACTGCTTTGGTAACGAAACAAACAAATAAGCAAATGTAAGCCTTCTGACTTCTTTGACCTCTGCGTCTACATAACGTGACTTTAATGGGACCAGCGTAATCCACACCCGTGTGCACAAAAGCTTTAGTCTCTTGTACGCGACAAGCGGGTAAATCAGCCATCTTTGGGCTGGGGTGAGAAGGTGACACTTTAAAGCAAAAGTTACAAGCGTGTACTCTTTGTCTGATGACACCTCTAGAAGAGAGGATCCAATATTTTTGTCGTAGCAGACTGCTAAGAAGGCTTACACCAGCATGACAATAAATGCGATGGTAATAGTCTATTAAGACATGTGTAAAATTATCATGTTTAGGTAAAAGAGCGGGATGCTGAGCTTCATAAGGAAGGTTCGCATTTGACAACCTGCCACCGATTCTTATTATGTCATGCTCGTCTATAAAGAGATCTAGTTTTTTAAACTGCGAGCGAAGTTTTTTACTTTTAATTTCGACGTAAATATCTAAAAAGTGAAATTGTTGAATGCAACGAATTAAATAAATTTCAGCGGTACCTAGTTCCCGGACAGTAGTTGTCTTATTTAACTTGTCATAAGGAATAAAATGCAAAAATCTTAAGATGTAAACAATTATGCGCAGTATCTTATTTAATGATGCAAATTTTTGACTAACACTATATATTAAGTTAGGTTCTGATACAGTAGATACTAAGGTTAGCGATTTATTATTAAACTCAGGCAACTGCTCGCTACATGAGGAAACAAACGGACTGATAGGCCACTCAGCAGTTGGGCGTAGAAGCCACTCAGGTCCATGCCACCACAAATTGTGATTTAGTAGCTGCTCAGGTAGAAGACCTCGAGACAAACAGTCACTAGGGTTTTCTTTTCCGTTAATATGGAAAAAATGCTTAGGATCAAGGTTTTCTTGACACTTAGCGACGCGGTTGCTAACAAAAATATTCCATTTGTGCGGTGAGGAATGAATCCATGAAAGAGTAATTGTAGAATCAGAAAATGCGAATATTTTATTAATAGCGGTACGAGAGCGGTAAGTGTCATAAACTAACTTAATTAAGCTTGACAAGAGTACAGCGGCGCAAAGCTCTAGACGAGCCAGAGATACGACCTTGACAGGTGCAACCTTGGATTTAGCACACACCAAAGTTACGTGTGCGTTGCCATTTGTGTCAGTAACATGTAAGTATATGACGCAGCCATATGCATTCAAGCTGGCATCAGCAAAACCTACTATATTTGTCACGCAACCCATAGTAACGGCTACATGACGCGGCAGTTTTAAAGAGGAAAGTAAAGGCAGTTGCTCTTTAAACTTTTGAAAGATAAGTACAATAGAATCGGGTGGAGTTTCATCCCAATCTGTGTTTAATTTCCATAATTCCTTTATGAGTAATTTCGCGAATAAAACCACGGGAGCCACTAGACCCAGAACATCCCACAGACGGGCAACAGTGGAAAGTATGGAACGTTTAGTACAACTTTTATCCAAGTTAGATGTAGTAAAGGTGAAACAATCCTCGGAAGGAATCCATTTGAGTCCAAGAATCTTTAAGTTATCCCCGTCAGAAAAGTTAATAGAAGAGCGGTTGGAGTGTGGAATAGAATCCAGTAGTTCCAAGGAATTACTTGCCCACTTAGTAAGGTCAAAGCCCCCAGCCTTAAATAAGGCGATAAGTTCAGCGGAGAGAATCTTGGCTTCCTCCAGAGTGGAGGTCGAGTTAGCCAAGTCATCCATGTATAACTCATGCGAAGCGACAATGGATGCGCGCGGGAATCGATGTTTTTCATCCTCTGATAGTTGACGGATTGTCCGCATTGCTAAATATGGGCTGGGCTTAAGGCCAAACGCCACTCGGTTAAATTGAAATTCGCGAACAGGTTCAGCGGTATTAAACCGAAACAATATTTTCTGATATTTTCGATGCTCATCCATAACAGCAATTCGGAGATACATCTGTTTTATATCAGCTGTGACTGCAATAGGGAATAATCGGAAATTTAAAAGTAATAAAAATATGTCAGCCTGTAGATTAGGCCCTGTGTGTAACAAATCGTTCAATGACACGCCATTATGAGACTTGGCGCTCGCGTCAAGGACGATGCGAACTTTAGTAGTTTGTTTATCATTCCTAATAACAGGGTGATGCGGTATATAATAACCTACAGTCTGATCAGCAGCCCTAGGTGTAGTTTCAGTTAAATAATTTTGATTAAGGTATTCTTGGATTATTTCGTTATAACTAGCGCGCAAGGCAGGGTCGCGAAGCTTAGTTTTTTCCAAGTGAATAAAACGTCGATAAGCGACAGCATAAGAATTTCCGAGTGAATCTGGATTCTTACAAAATGGTAACGCAGTACAGTACCTACCGCTGGAGTCACGTGACACCGTAGAAACGTACAGCTGTTCACATTCCCGTTCAGCGGGACTCATAAAAGATTTTGAGGGTATTTCTTCAATGTTCCAGAATTTATGTAAAGATTCGTCTAACGACAGAAAACAATGAGAATCATCTATATTCAACGCGGTAGAAAAATATGAAGCGGTATTTAAATCAGCGATATTATTTTTATTATTAAACGAACTAGTGGGTACTTCGTTTTTATTATTAAATAAACTAGCGGGTACTTCACCCATAAGAATATAACCGAACACGGTTTCAATAGCGGATGGCGCGGTAGGTGAAATAATTTTATTGTTGAGTAATAAATATGGGAACAGCTTTGCCCCAAGAAGTAGCTCAACATCGCCAGGCACATGCCACAGGGGATCGGCCAGCGGTAATTTGAACAAATGTTGCACTGCAGAGGTATCAACAAAGTGAGATGGTAATTTGTCAGTTATGCAGTCAACCACAAGAGCGGTTATTTTAAAGGAATTATTTTTATTTTTAGCAGTAACTGTTATCTCAACGTAACCTATAATAGGCCGCGAAGAGGTTCCTACGCCTTTTATAAATGAATTTGAAAGCGGTATAATATTCAATTGAAGTCTCTTACAACAAGCTGACGTAATTATGTTGTTTTGCGAAGCGTTATCGATCAAACATCTTACAGAAACATATTTATTATATCTGTTGTCAACGTATACTTGTGCGGTCGACAGTAATACGGTTGTGCGCGGTAAATCTGTACCTACGCGTGAACATGCACACAGCGCCACCTGTTGTGAATGCGTGGAACTAGGCACAGCGTCGCTCGATCCCGACCGTTGAGTAGTTTGCTCCAGATGTAAAAGCGAATGATGTTTCTTGTTACATGTCCTGCAAGTATGTATTGATTTACACTGCGAAGCCGTGTGTGTTAAGCTAAGACAGTTTACACATCCACGTTTGTTTTTAATAAAGTCCAAACGTGAATTGGCTGATAGTGCTTGAAATGTTGGACACATATAAAGCTTCCAATGATCACTTCCATTACAGTGTGAACAAGTTTGGTTATTGTCACAAGCAACAAAGGTATGCACCGTACTATCACGTGACTGATTACGATAATTATTTTTGTTCACTGATACAGTTCGAGACGAAACAGTTCTATCCAATATTTTAACTTGCGATTTTATGAATTCAACGAAATCCGTATAAGTTGGAATCTCCTCCTCTCTCATATGCATCTCAAATAAATGTAAGGTAGCGGGGTCCAATTTTTTCAAAGCTAAATTTAATAGTATGAAATCCTTTAAGTCGTTAATTTTTAATTGTTCTAGTGCCGAAACAGACGCGTGAAAACTTTCAATAAAACTATTTAAAGAGGTGGAATTATTACTTGCAGGTTTAATGTTTAGTATGTTAGACATGTAATGTGACCCTAGTGTTCGTTTATCTTGATACTTTTGAACCAAACTGTTCCAAATGGATTTATAATTTTCGCCCGATGGAATAATTCCGGCAGTAATTTGTAATGCGTTTCCTTTCAGATTACCCATTAAGTATTGCACTCGTTGAGAATCTGTAAGATTTATATTACTATGGATGTTTGACTTAAATGATTCGTAGAAAACAGGCCAGTTTTCAATCCTACCATCAAAAAATGGGATCTGAATTGGAGGTAGTTTGATCGAGTATTTAGATTGTTTCACGATATCACAAGTTGAGTCATCCGGTGACCTTGCAGACCTCGCGGCGACAAGTGAACGAACTCTTTCAACACGGGTGTAAACGCCGTCAAATGATATTTGACTGTTATAATCGATTGTATAATCAGGATTTATTTGTAAAGAATATGTATTTATTTTATCTAAGTTAGCACTAAATTCCTGACGAGTGATCGAGAGTATTTGAGTGTCCGCCATGAACGTTTCCGCCGAACGAAGCTCAATACTAATCGTATTTATTTTCTTTGAAGTTTCATACAATGACGATAAACGCTCAAAGATTGCTTGATTTTTAGCTTGAAGTAATTTTATCTTCATTTTTAGTTCTTCCATAATGGGTTATTGTTGAAAATACAACGGATAAAAATTATTAAGTATAGCGGGTAGACTTACAACAAATATTTTTATTGTAAGTGAGTAAGAAGTAATTGGTTATAAATAAGTTAGTAGGCAAGTTTGCCGAATTAACTCACGATAATAAGCGGTTTTTTAATATTGACCTATGCTATTGTAATGCAGCAGGAGCAATATTAAGTTGGCACAATGGTTCTCAATGAATATGTACCTAGCGGAATGAACGAACGTTAGTACGCGTTCGTTTAATATGGCGGTTTCACGAACTTAGGTATTTGCCTAAATTCTTAGGTATGGGACCTATGAATGCTGATTATTTGAATCCGACTCGAATGGACCAAAAACTTATGTTGAATAAGTTGGGTTATTGCGGCTGTCGAAGGACCAATAAGCGTTGTGTAATGAATTAGGGAACGAATGTCATGTCGCCTGCACACAAGGGGGTAGGAAACAATTAAGGACTTACTTGGTGTTTTTGAATGTGCCGTGCTGATATGTAGACCGGCGCGGCGTCCAGTAACTTTTTGTTTCCCTGCTTCTTCCTGGTTTTGTGTCGGCCGACACTCGTAAATTAGTATGTTTCGCGGCGCGCGCGCGTCGCGAAGCTAAGCGGTATAGCTTGAGGAGCGATGCGGGTGACTCTTCGATTACAAGTGAAGTTGAATCTCTGTCCCTCTGCTGGAGCGTCTTGATTCCACGTAGCCCGGAAACGGTTGTCGGTTGGCGCTTTCTCTTTCTGTCGCGTATGGACGTAATGATAGGGAGAGGGATAGATGGATAGGCATTTGGCGCCATGACAGAATAAAGCGGTTGACGTTTTCGTTCGGATATTTAATAGAGAGAAACTTGTAATATAAAAACTTGCGCAAGCAATTGTTGTAAAAGTAGGTAGTAGGACCTAGCACAAGGTGTGGCTGAAGACTCATTTTCACACCTAAACCACTGAACTTCTGATTTGGCAAAGAGATAGATGGCATCCTGGGAAAGGACATAGGTACTTTTTATCCTGGTAGCACGTTCCCGTGGGATAATTTCCGACATGAAGTAATCACCTGATGTTGTTTTACTGTAATCTCTTTTAGCAATGTTTTATGTTCTACTTGTGGATTATGTTTTTAATGAATTAGAATTACTTCCATCAAGTCGAGAAAATTATAACGGTCAAGTGGCCGCCGTCAAAATACGGCCTCGTTTTATGGCATTCTCCATCCCTTGTGTTAGAACTTCCGGCGATAAGTTCTAGCATTTCTGTCGGTTATTCTATATAAGGGCTTCAAGAGTCTGTTTACATAAGCCTGGGGCTTCAAGTAACCCCACGAAAAAAGTCTGGAGCGGTCAAATCGGGTGATCTTGCCGGTCAGTGCAAATCGACAAAGCGAGAGATTAGACGACGCGGAAATGCTTCCTTCAGAATATCGGTTGTGGCTCATGCAGTGTCCTGTTGGAACCACAATGTCCTCCAGTCCCAATTCATCCAATTAAGGAAGGAAAATGTCGTTGAGCATGGCTCTGTAGCGCTCACTGTCCACAGTAACCATATGCTTCGCGGCTTTCTCGAAACAAAATGGCCGGACGACTCCTCCAGAGTAAACAGCACACCATGCAGTAACTTTGAGCGGGTGTAATGGCTTCGTGGGTCATGGGTACTTACGCGCATTTTCGCTGCCCCAGAAGCGATAATTTTGCTAATTCGCTTAAACTGAGAGATGGAAATGGACCTCATCGCTCATGATGATTATCGATTAAAAATCGTCCTCCTCTTGTTCGGGAATCAGGATGGCTTTATCGTAGCGTTCTTGAGGAGTTAACGTTCTATGGCTTAATGACGTGTATTCTGCATCTGTTTACTTCACAAATGTCAAAACAGAATTGACATTTGCCGCCATTTGCAAAAGTTATAGCGCATTCGCGATTACGATTACTTTTGGCCCACCTTGTACGAGGTCAACGATCCCTATTACAACAAGTACCTACCTATAGCAGTAGTTACTAGTAGGTACCTACTGTGGAAGTAACTTATCTTATCAGTCTGTAGCAAGACGAAGAATTACAAACCGGTCAAGTGCGTGTCGGCTCGCGCACCGAGGGTCCCGTACTTTGCAGGTTTTCGGATTTTTTCCTACTTGTGCTACTTGACATTGCTTTTTGCCAAATTTAATTATTTTAGGGCAACGGGAAGTACCTACCTACTCTATATGTTTTGATTCCCTTGCGAGTGTCAAAATATGCGGCATAAACGCCCGTATCTTTTGATTGTGTTGACTTAAAAGTTTAATTTTTTTCACTGTTTCAAGGGATTGCAGCTTTGAGTATTTGATATTAAATCCAACTTGATAACTTCGACGCGTTCCTGATAAAAAAGGTCTTGACAGACGGACAGCGCAGTGATCTTATAGGTAAGGGTTCTGTTTTTCCTTTTGAGGTACGGAACCTTAAAAATGTGTTTTAGACTATTTTATAGGCATACATCATTTAAAGTAAAGTTATATTTTTACGATCGGCCGAAGCCAACTCGCAGAGACCCGTGAGCCACTTTGAATGATTGAGGCACCAACCGACGATTATCTCTGTGTACACTATACCCTGTCCATTAGGTTAACGGTTTTTTGACAGCAGCTGTCTTAGAACGAACATATTCCAGATTACGTAAAAGTTAACTTTAAAATGCGTAATAAAATAATCATTTAATCCGTCTTATCTTAATGATTTATCTTATTTATGGCTTCTTACAGACATTATAATACCGTACGTGTATCAATCAACGTATTGTGTGTTGCTGCAATCACTAGTTCCATCTGTCATAAAACGGTTCACCTAATGGACAGGGTATATGCAAGTGCACCCAAGGACAATCACCGGTTGTTGCAGGACTATTGCAGGATATGGTAACAAAGATAAATATCTATAGGAACTCTTCAGCTGAACAAGAAAACCCCAGCGTGTTGGATCTCATTGCATTTGTCTTCAAAAGGACCATAGCTCCCATAGCTCTGGGTGTTCAGTCGGTCGATTCTGTAAAAATCTCACCGTGAAAACTCAAGTGAAGTGAGCTTGATGTGAATTGTCAGTAGTGTCAATCCCTAGCATTATTTGGAAAGACAGCTCACTCCACGCTCACTTCACCTAAGTTTTCACGGTGAGACGGTTACAGAATCGCACTGCAGGACTCTAATTGCGTAACACACTATCAATCTCAATCTGAATCATTTTGAAGGATATTGCTAATCCATTGCTTCATATGTTCGAAAAATTTGTCTGCTCGACAGCGTAAATGACGCAATGAATGGTGTTGAACTCTGTCATGCAATTTCCCGCGGAATCTGCCAGAGTATAAACGTACCGCCGTACCCCTGACGCCAGGCCACTTTTTCTGTCAAATGACCTTCATAAAAAATAGGGATTCCAGGAATGATTTAAATTGTTTATTTCATAATATGGTGCGACGTGTATTTTGTCATATATTTGTGACGTTGGCGTTCAGGGTAAGATTTCGTTTGTCACATATATGTGACAATGGCGTTCAAAAGGTTAATGGGGCTAGAAGGGGCCATAGAAACTCCTCTACTAAACGGGGTAGCCCTGTCGTGTTATTTCCACAGCGTTGACTGCACACATATAGACGGACCCTGCAGGAACAAAGGTCCAGAGAGGTCTAAATATTTTTAAAGGAATAGCGCAAGCTCCGAGGGGCTTGTGGCTAAGTAATAACAACACGGGTCGGTCGATCAGGTTAAGCTACGCTTGCAGCGGTCGGTCCGTGGATGGGTGACCATCTTTACATACCAAGATCCCTCCGTGCCTAAGAAAGCACGTCAATCCGCTGGTCCTGGATGTAATCCGCGGTTCTTTGACAGTCGTTACGGGTCGCCGGAAGCCCGTAAATCTGACAATTAGCCTAGTCTTACCAAGGGGTATCGTATTACACAGTAACTGGGTCGTGGAGGTCCGATAGACAGTCACTCTATGTAAAAACTGGTATTCAGCTGCATCAGGATAGACTGGAAGCCAACTCCAACATAGATTGGGAAAGGGCTAGATAGATGATGTGAATGCGAGCTCTTCATGACACCAGTCACTTGCGCCGTCCTTGTGAGCACTGGGGGTCTACTCCGAAGTGCAAAGTGCGAATGTTCGGATCGGACCCACACATGGCTGAACCGAATATTATAGAAAAACGCAAAAAAAAAAATCGGATCGGCTCAGTTGCGTCGGGACCGACCGAACCAAATAGCAACTTCGTAGCAGGAAACGGCCGAACATTAGGCCGATACTACTTCGGAGTAGACCCCCTACCTAACGGGAAACTTTGATTTTCCATTGATATTTTTAGCTTAGAACCATTCATCATTTCAGCCGAAAGACGTGTCCACTGCTGCATCGCCACTTCGACCTGTTCTGTGCTTCTTGCGAACAGCGGATTCCTGCGGCATTCACCAGATCATCGGTCCAGCTTGTGGAAGGCCTACCAACGCTACGTCTTCCGGTACGGTACGCATAGAACCATTATACAAAACAAAATGCAGAAGGTATTTTTCTTACTATTAACCATGGGGATATTATAAATTGCATATCAAATAAATAATCGCCTATCAATACATACTCATCATTTATATTCTTTTTTACATCAAATAACTTACTTCACTACAAATAAACTAAATGTTTAACAAAATTCAAACTGCAGATAATTTGAAATTATACATCAATATGACATTACTTTTTTCCTCATAATGCAATACAGTTAAATTTATTTTTGTACAAAAATACTACATACATAGCATAAATACTGACTGCACAGCAAATTTTCCATATTTCATAGCAAAATAACTACCTATCCCAGTCGCATAGGGTGTGAACATAAACTTAAGATTAGCCGGCTAAACTTTGGTTTATCTTTGAGAAGCAGCTAAAGTTCGATATCATTTTTTATTTAGTTTACCATTTATGTACACACATATAAATAGACAATGAAAAACAGAACAGAAAAAATAGGTACAGAGGTGATGCTTAGGTATTTCATAAGAAATCTCTTCCAGCATACCTGAGGTAGGACAATAGATACAGAGATGTAGACAGCGTGTGATAGAGCAAAGGAGACAAAAAAAAATACAAAGAATCAAAAAAGCAATTCACTTAAAAACTAAGCAAAAATTATGAGACTGAACTAACATTACATACAAATAAACATACATAAAATATATACTTACTTCTAAAATAAATATTACCAGAATGATAATAATTATAAAATAATAAATATATACACAACTATGATGATGTGGACAGATAGTGTTCTTTCACTCTTCTTTTAAAGACTGCAACCGTTTGACAGTCCCTAATGTCAGGCGGTAGTGAATTCCACAATCGCACCGCGTGCACTGTGAAGGAGTAGGAGTAGAAATCGGTGGAGTGTGGAGGGGACTTGAGAAGGTTTTTAAGATGCGACCTGCAAGGTGCATCTGAAGGACGGGCATAGATAAAACGCTCCCGCAGATAGGATGGTGTTTTAGGATTGTGAAGGAGATTGAATAGCAGACACAATATCCGAGAGTTCCTGCGAAGTCGAATGGGGAGCCACTTGAGTATCTTGCGAAAGTTGGAGACATGATCAAACTTTATAAGGTTAAAAACAAAACGAATACAGATATTTTGCAAACGCTCAAGTTTATTTAAAAGCTCCTCCGTGGCATCCAAGTAACAGGCATCGGCGTAATCAATAATGGGCTGAATTAGGGTTTGAGCAAGAGAGATTTTGGTGTTCAAGGGCAAGAAGCCCTGGAGACATTTCAGGGAATGGAAAGTATAGTGCACTTTGTGACTGACTTGAGCAACATGAGCAGTCCACGACAGGTTTTTAACCGTTTGTGCGTATTCAATCTGAACTCCATTCAGACAGAGTGGAGACAGCGACGCTACATCGAGCCTATTCCGCATATACCTGCCGCCGATAATATTATGGCCTGGGATTTCCCAAAAACATTATGAACATAGCAGACATGGGGACCGTCCATAGAGTAAAGTAATATATTATGAGACCGTCATAGAAATGTAATATCTATGGGGACCGCCGACAGAAGTAAAAACTTAAAACTATGAAATGACAGTGGGTTTATTAATGCGCCTAAAAAAGTTTTTACTTTAATAAGCCTGCGAGCGAAGCAATCTCATATTGGGCACCCCACTCGCACGTAAGGTTCGAAAAGCTTAGCTTAAGGCCTGATTCCAAAACCTAAACTGTTGTAAAACGAGTTTAAGCTTTTCGTCACAATTCGATAAAATAAGTTCTCTTTCTGTATGATGGTCAAAAGAAAACCGAATTTATTTCAAGGTAGAGTGCAAAAAATTCCAGGCTCGCTCACGTTCTGTTGATTCTTGAGCTTTTTTTCACAAGTTGACAAAGCAAGTAATTCGTAATCCTTTTGGAATGATCAAAAGTAAATCGAACCTATCCGTAGAGTGAGTAAAATTTTCGAGCTCGCTTCGCTCGCTCTTGCATTCTACATTCTCGTAGTTGCTTAGGCTTGCATGCATAAGTCGACAATGTAACTCCTATAACTGCTTGAAAATATATAACAAAACCGAGTCGGGTTGTTAAAATTTTCGAGCTCGCTTCGCTCGCTCTTCCCACCCTACGTAATCAATCATTAATCCCCGAAGGGTTAGGCATGGGTGTACCTTCATATACTACTTACACCCCCAATTTGCCAGTTATTTTTAAGTACCATGTCAATTAATACTTTCCAAGTTGAGATTTTAAGCTTTGGTCTGGTGAACTGTTGACTTACTAAGCTGCTGACATTCTGAAGTGTTGAGATTTTGAATCGTTCGTCTTACGGTGTTGAGGTTATAACTGCTGATGTTATGGCTGGTGATCTGAAGTATCAAACCCCATCAGCGGAGATGTACCTCCCTTATTAATATTCCTGGGCACCCATGGTAACCCCCCCAAAATCACAGATTACTAAATAGTTACTACGTAACAGATACTTCACTTAGTAGAAAATTTCCAATGCCTACTCCGTCTCGTCAGCAACCGCGGCATGCTAAAATGTGCCTAAATGCTCAAACGTACAGTTGTGATTGCTTCGCACCGCGCGATTCCCGTATTATTATTATACTCTTTGGCGCGATCCCACAGCACTGAATTTGGTCCGCAAACGGCCCGAGACCGCTCGGCCGGGCGGTAGGTAATTATAGCGCGCAAGTACATGGAGTGACGGAGGCCCGCCAAAATCTTGGGCTGCGACCGCGGCTGGTACTTACGTTACGTGCTCAAACAGCTATTCTTATCTATGGAAGGACAATTTCCGCCTAAACGCAACAATCACAGACCGCACTTGGATTTTACTTTGTTAAATAAAGTAAGCGTTTAATACGAACGTGAACCAAATTTTAATGCAAATGGATAATAATCCCATTCGTGTTAGCAAATGTGAACAAGCGTTTCATACGAATATGATGAACATCGTAAGAAAGGTCATATTTGTGTGAAACGCTTCCTTTACTAAGTAAAGTAAAGTCGCGGCGGCGTGGCTGTGAATTTCCCCCCGATCCGAATCCGCTTTCATTCTCTACAGATAATATTTTTTATTTGCAGACCATCAAAACTGTACGAGAAGAAGCTGAGAAACTACAAACTCATTTCTCTGAAGATATTACAAGAACAAAGACGAACAGTCAATGGTATGCAGAGCACGCTGGTATTTTATAAGTTCCTTCTCTCGTAGAATTAGGAGAGTAGCTCATACCGTGGTGACAATACTAGTCAGTCAGAAGCTGGGAGCGGGTCTGACTGTCCAGGGTACGTCCCACGTGCATACATATAAACCAGTACATTAATGTGAATACTAGTTTAATGTACAGTTGATATTTCTCGGAGTTGCAGCAGCCAGCCACTTATTTGAATTAAATAATGTCTGAAAACAAAATGTATAAGAAACGTGACGGAACGTCTGGTATTCGCGGACAACTGTACGAGACAAAATTGATCAGTCTAATACATTTCAGAACTAAATTCGATGACAGCATCAAAGACTATAATTTAGCTACCAATGTAGCTGACATAGGCACTTTTGACGATATCTGTATTAGAGCCAAAGTAAAGATTAATGGAGGGAACAAACCAGTAGCAGTGTTCATACAGGCAAAGCATAGAGAAGGAGACAAAGTCCAGCTAACGCTTAACAATAAAGACGACTTAGCTAAATGGTTTTCTAGCTACCTAAGCATAAAACGCTTGTTCAAACCAAGTAACAAAGATGTCCTTTTTGAAGGCAACTTTCAAAAAATTGAATGTCTTTTCATCATGTACACTACTGCTAAAGCAGATCCTAGTAATACTAAGGAGTTTGAAAGTGATTTTGCTGAAAAATTGAATAGTTTAATAGGTACGGGTGATAAAGGCTTACAGCCATGTCATAAGGATGAAGATATTGTGTTTTTGTGCGAAATCATCATGAAAGAACAATTCGCTACGCTTGCTGTACAGTTGGCCAAGTTTCTCTCTGATAATACAAAAGATGATGACAAAGTAGGTGACAAAAGTCAAGGCAAAGATAATGATCAGAATAACGGTCCTATTATGTCAATGAATAACGACCTTGTGTTACTTTACCATTTAATTTTAGTGCAAAAAGTTTTAAACGTTTCGGAAATAAAATGTAAAAATAAGGATGAAGAACACAGAGTCGCAACCTTCAAAACAGACTTCTTTGCCAACGACGACGATTTCATAATATTATTCAAAGATACGCTGTTTATTGAAATGCTAAGAAACCGTAAATTAGAAGAACAGGAACTGGACATTTTGTTGTTAAAACTATTTATCAAACCGTTAGAAATCGCGGTACTCGGCAGTCTGATTGGAAATGTTGTGACATTTAATGATAAAAAGTTGAAATTGGAATTCGTCAGTAAATCGATGTCTGATGATTTAAAACGAAAACTAGATAAGGTTGACGTTCTACAATCAACTGTAAATGAAGCTATTACATTAGCAGCAAAGGGTATGTTAATAAAGCGAGATTTCAAAGTGTCAGCTTCCTTTGGAAATAAAGATTTAACAATAAGAGGCAATGAAGAGAACGTTGAACCTCCAGAGTTCATTGCGTCCGTAATAGACAAATTAAAAAATAAAATAGTGGATTTGATCAACGCGTCACCAGCGGAAAACATCATCACTATAGATGAAACGGTAGGTAAAGAATTCCTGCAGCTTGACGCAGGCTTAGCTAGCACTATTGGTAATATTCTAGTGTCCGATGAAAACTCTAAATACATGAAATTCTCAGATAACGGAGACTTAGAAAATTTTGCTAAAAGGCTGTACGATGAAGTGCAGTCTGCAATCCCGAATTTGCATGATTATAAGTTTCATGTGAAAGTTAAAACGTTTCCAAAACTTACATTTGACTGTGGTGATGATGAGGATATGAAAATGTTAAAGGATCAAATCACTGTGCTAGCCAAACGCATGGGAGAGTTTATTTGTAAAGAAGATAATTCTATAATGGAAATGAAAGAAACTGTACTTTTACGCTTCCATATACTTGTCGCACAAAAAGCTGTCGATGTTTCTGAGATTCTATCTTTGAATGAAGACGATGAACATCGACTTGCAAGCTTCCGCCAAGATTTCTTTGAAAGCGACGGAGAATTTGATATTTTATTCAAAAATGCGCTTTGCAACGAGATACTCAAATTAAGAAAGTCAAATGAAAACGAAATTAATCTGGCTGCGAAAGAAATATTAACTTCACGTTCGTTTAAAGTACCAACTTCGTTCGGAAATAAAGATTTAACAATAAAAATTAAGAAGAGCAAGGTTGAAAGAAGATTGGATCATCTGAAAAAGATAATCTCTGAATTAATCACCAATGCACAGCCCGATAAAGTCGTCACTTTAGATGAGTCTCTGGGAGATGGACTCTTGAGACTCAACGGAGGAATCGCTGGCATTGTTGGTAATATATTAGTTTCCGAAGAAAACACAAAACTGATGAAGTTCACAGATAACTGGGAGTCACTAGGAGAACTTTCTAAAAGGCTGTTCATGAAATTACAACATGGAATTGAGAATATGCACGAATACAAGTTCGATGTGAAAGTTAAAAAGTTTCCGAAACTTTCATTTAGAAGAAATGAAGACGACGAGGATTTAGCAAAAGATTTCTTGAAGAAACTTTTGTTTTTCACGAATCAGGCTGATGAGAAGGGTGTAGAGAATTTTTTGAAAGATGAGATAGAAGATCACCAGTGTGGTGATGTGAAAAATGTTCGAGTTACAGCTGACGCAATCTTCTTACAATATCACGACTTTATACAAAGATGGTGGATGCTAAAAGAAGCATTGTATCTTACAAAACAAAACAAATACTACGAAGAAGCGATAGCAGTTATAGTAGACAAACCTTTATTGACAATCATAAGTAAAATGTATATGATAAAAATAAAGAACAATACAGACTACACGTTCAATGAAACAGCCCTTAATTTCTACAAATTAATGGATCAGCCTCAACCCACAATTTTCATTACAGAGAGCAGCGCGCTTACCGTTGCAAAAATGGTACAATCTTTAAAAAAAACTGACCATTATGTCTTTGATTTAGAATACGTCTTAGAACTACCAGCAGAAGACAATAGTACAGTCTGCATAGAATTAAAAAAAACAAAAGAAACAAATCTAATCATTATTGTTTGCAATAACATAAACAGAAAATGGATTAAAAGATTGAAAAGTATTGCTGAAGATCTCAAAAATAAACGAACAATCTTTGTTTTAAAAGACAATTTGGTGGATACAATAAATACTTATTTCAAGGCAAATAAAATAGTGTCGGATGAAAAATGCAACCTGATTCAGATGAGTGAAGAATCTCAAAATATTATCTTAGACAATACCAAAGTTATGTTCCAAGACGTTGAAGTTACACTAGGCTCAATTATCGACGAAACATCAATGGCACTCGTTGAAGGAGAAGTGCTAGACAAAATCATGAACGACGAATTGATTGTTCTAGGCACATCAAACAGTAATTCAAATTATGAAAAACTTAAGCATGTTTACATCGACAGACATGCTATCCGTCCCAGTCAGACAGTGCAACGTCAATATAAAGGTTTTTGCTTTATCGACAGAAGTAATACTTTACTAACACTAAACGATATAGACAACGTAGCACTAATAACAGCTAAACCCGGTATGGGTAAGTCAACTCTACTCACTCACTTATCACTTAAAACCAAAGAACTCAACCACAAAGTATGGATAGTGAGAATAAATTTGCTGATTCACTCAGAAACATTTAGCAAGTGGCAAGAAAAGAAAACAAACATTGATTATTTGGAGACTTTGAAGTTTTTTTGTGAAGTTTTGACTGAGAAACAGAACAAAACAAGTGACTTGTCGATTGAACTGGAAGAGGAAAACGGTGATGTTACTCTAAAATCTTGTAAAGGCGATCAGTGGACTGTTTTCGAACTTAAAATGTTCTTGGACTATTATAATAGGAAAGAGCTCATATTCTTATTCGATGGCTTTGATGAAATCTGTCCGATGTACACTGACGAAGTGTTAAGTTTACTTAAAACAGTCAGAAACTATCCTCGCACACATAAAATGTGCATCACAAGTAGATCTTATGACAAAATAATATCCACACTAGAGCAAAAATATGGAACCCCGTTTGAGATACCAGATTTTTCTAATTATCAACAAAATTTATATTTATTGAAGTTTTGGAAATCTAAAATTAAATTGAGAGATCTGAGCGATAAGCAGTATAATAATATATGCAGTTTTATGGAATTTATGACCGTCCATGATGATACTTTTGCTCTTAAAAGCCAGAAGGACAGTGTTAAAAGAGAAACACATCAGGTACTATTTATGAATGTTTGTCTAAACTTTTTAAGCTACTTACGAGAAAAAATAAATGTCTGTCCAGAGTCAGTTGTTAAAACCTTTAACACACACTTTCGCAACTGTAATCGCGAGATTATTTTTATGGAAGACTTTGACACGCCTCTGCATCTTTACCTGATTGCCGAGTACTTCCAAAATCAAATAAAAGAAGAAAGCATTATTCCCAATCGATGGAATTTAGACATTAATGCCTTCACTGCGTATGACACATTCATAGAAACAAAACTGAAAAAGATACGCTTTCAGGAGAAAAACAAAATTGATTTGTACAATCCTGACAATATGATAATTTATGAAAACGTGCGAGCTGAATTTTACGCTAAACATCACAAATTAGGGGCTTACGCTGTTTTCTACCAAGATGCTGGCAAGATTTTTAGCGAGAAAGAACTGAGAGAAATAAAAGAGACCATAGACAAGATTAAAGAGGGTACGGAGAAAACAGGTCTTATACATAGTGTAGCAAATGGTATACCGAACTTCTTACACATGACATTCACTGAATACTTCGCCGTGCAATACATATGCGATGTATTGAGGACAGAGACTAGAGAGGACAAGCAAAAATCTATTTGGGATTTCATTTTGAATATAGTGTTCAAACGCCGAGAAAACGTTCGCACAGTTCTAGGTTATAAGATTAAAACCGATGAGTATGTACGAGCCATCGTGAATGACCATAAAGAAATAATTTTCGACTTGCTATTAGAGCAGGGCAAAGGAGTTTTTGCTTACAACTATGAGGATTTTAGCAAATACCTGTTTTTAAAAGTCAAAACGTCACTGGATGAAGCTATGCGTGATAATTTAATAAACTTTATGCCTTTACTGTACAATTTAAATGAGAAATTAACGGAAGACTACTTATATGATCCGACAAGCAGGACCCCAAGAATAAAACGAATAAAATTTCATGATTTAGTGCATAAAAAGCGAAGAGAATTCTTCTTAAATTCTCAGGATGAGGGTGTAGGTCCTAGCCCAGTATATACTCCGCGGACCAATCGACCAGCTCGGTCAGCTGGACCTAAGTACCGAAATCGACGCCGTCATCGCGGCCACGACGAACCACCTAAGTAGTACGGAGATGGTCCGTTAACCGAGGACGTCGATTTCACCTGTTTTTAGGGTTCCGTAGTCTACAGGGAACCCTTATAGTTTCCCCATGTCCGTCTGTCCATCCGTCCGCAGCTTAGCGCAGGGACTCTTAGTACTAGAAAGCTATAATTTGGACGCCGACAAAGTAGTAAAATAAAATCATGAAAATATTTTTTTTAGGGTACCTCCTGTACACGTAAAGTGGGGATGTTTTTTTCTTGTCTATCCCATGGTGTGGGTTAGGTAGTTCAAAAATATTGCGGGTTTGTGAAAACCATTTTTCGATTCGGCGATCGAGGGTGGTTGTTTTTGGATATGTAAAAGGTAAAAGGAAAACTATCACAGCTAAGTAGGATTTACAAGTTTACGAGTAATTGTCGACCAACTTACATTTGCAGTTGCAATGTATGGGAGGACATGGTTTTCCAGTGCGATGTTAAGTTTGTTCTTGGGATAAATTCATTCCAACTACGGAACCTTCATTGTGCGTGGACGAGAAGATACTGCATAGCTTCTCGAACGCTGCCCAGCCGAATCGGATTCGACGATTGACCTCTTTCTCCAGTTGGACCTTGGACCTACCCAACTGTTAAATTTTTATACAGGGTGGCAGGGACATCGATGCCCAAACTGTAACCATTGATTCAGCACATGAGTTTAGACCCCATAGCGTCGAAATTTTTCGTCGGTTATTAAAAAAAATATTGCTGTTCCATACATTTTGACCGCGTAGGTACTTTCTATGAACCAGAAGATTTTTTTTTCGTTAACCGACGACAAATTTCTACGCTATGGGGTCTAAACTCATGTGCTGAAGTCATGGTTACAGTTTGCGCGTAGATGTCCCTGCCAACATGTATACAGGTGAAACTGAAAACTTGCGACAAATCGAAATATGAGGTACACTAAGTAACTGTTAAATAATCGTTATAAATTGTCATTTCATAAATCTAAATTCTTGAAAGAAATCTTATAAATAATCGCCTCTAAGTTATCGCTTTCAAGTTGACATCACGAATTATTATTTTTATTTTTTTCAAAATTATGAAATATAATACGAAAATGTATGTATTAATTTTCCATGCATCGCGAGTTCACAACATGAAGCAAGTTGGCAACGCGTTGAACTAGCGGCGCGGCACGCATGTGCATCCCTTTTCCCTTTCCTTAATGCCATGCTCTAAATTTACTTTATAATACTGTTACGAGCTTCGGGTTCGTGACAATTAAACTGCCGATATAAATTACCAAAAATGACACTTTAATTAATCAACACAAACACACTAATAGATAAACACAATTATTACACTTAAGTCGCACTTGAAGATCGCTTTAGATGTATTCGCATGTATCGCTTCCAACACACTGTGTCGCATCGCGGTTATTCCCGGCCTTATATAGTCCAGCAGATTGTTCTAGTACCTTCTACTGTAGAAACGTCTAGAATGTTGTGAGCGTCAAAATGGCGGTATCAAGTCTCCAATTTAAAATGTATCACATTAAAATGTTTGTACTACATATGTACTAATTGTACCCTTAAGAAGACATTTGTACCTCTAAAGGTAAAGGAAGTATGTTAAGAGATCCCTGGTCCCGCCACTTTGACATCAAAGTGGCGGTACCTTCTGGAAGCGCTACTCAGAGGCAGGTAATTCACACCCGAAGACTTAGTACTACATATGTACGGGTATATACTCAATTTTCAATACAATTGTAAGTGCCAAATTCAAGTTATGTGATTAAAACACTGGTCCCGCCAATTTGATGATTCATGTTATCGCTGAATTCATATGAAAATCGTTAGAGCTCGTGCAAAATCAAATGTGGAAATTTAGTACGTCCTAAGTACATGAAAGTGTGTAATTTTCATATTCATAACCTAAGTAAATCAAAAGTTATGTATCATTCATCGTTTAATCGTATCATTTATCTTTGAAATGGACACGTCTATGCAGAAATGAAACAAGCAATCTTAATAATTCTGATATATTTTGATCAGTGGAAACCCTAGTTACGTAGTTTGTATTTGACGAGATAATTAACTCATAACCGTTTCTATAAGTTATGAGAAAATATAATTGAACTTGGGGGTAGATTGCGTTTCAACCATACTGTTTTTGCGGCGGAACCGTGTTGTCATTCTGTATGTGAATGCGTTTGATAACAACAGTTAATTATTGTAATATTGCCTATTTTAATATCCGTATTATAAATAAATAGTATATTTTGTTAGCTATGCGAAGGATTAACAATGAAGAGAAAAATACAAACAGGAAGGAAAAGTATAGTGCTGTTGGAAGACCAAAAAAAGGTATTTGAAAATAACAAATCATCTTTTATTCACGGAATACCATCATCGAATGACGTAGTGTTTACTGATATTAGTAGACAACCAAATTTTAAAATGACCCCGAAATGTTTATAGGGTCAGGTGGTAAACAGTGGCCCAGTAGTACACAGTGCACCACCATTCATATCCCAAAAACGCGACGTTGCCAAACCCTACTGCAAACGTGAAACAATTTGCCTTCTACCACCTCCCGCACTCCCTAGTCGACGGCGAGCTCACGCCCGTAACGGTCGCACAGTGTATGGTTTTCTTCTTGGAGCCAAAAAAAGTAAGTAAACGTGTTTTCATTTATTTTCTCTCTAGACTCGTTGTATATTGAGTTACATTATATTGCACTGTTTCTATGTGTAAAGTAACTGTTCCTTAATAACTTAGATATATAAATATCCTTTGAATTTGGTATGTTTAAAAGTTATGTAACCTTATAGGATAAAAACTGGTGTCTGCACACAGTGGCTCAAAGTCGTAGGGTACACAGTGAACCATGGTTCACTGTGTACCAATCACTTTTCAACTGTGATTGTAATAAACAAAAAAGGCGTTAATAGAAGATCTAATACCTACTAATAATAATCATCTTTTTGTTTTAGAATGGGTCGCACTAAAACAAAACCGAAAAATTGGCGGACATGATGCAAAAGATATGAAAAAAGCTGTAGATCTTGTAAAGAAAAAAGATTATTAATGTCTTTTTTTCCATTTTGATTTTTTTTTTGATATAATTATTCATTAATGTGATTGTTGCTGAAGAATACAAATATATAAACAAATTATTAAATATTACATTACTGTAGTTTTATTTAAAGACATTTATATCTATAAATATTTTTAAATATGCGATATACGTAGGCAATTAACATGATGGTTCACTGTATACACATTGGTCCACTGTCGACTCACCCCCCGATTCACTGTGTACTTATACTGGTACACAGTGGACCATTCACCATATTTAAAAAAAAACAATATTACCAATAAACTCTTAGAATTGGTGTTGAAATTGATATGCAAAACACAAGTTTAATAAATTTCCTTTCGTCTAATGTCAATAGTTCTTAATTACATTCACGTACTGTGGATTTATAAATGTTTAAACTTTTAGTGGTTCACTGTTTACCATGTGACCCACCTGTCGGTAAAACGCAATTTTTTTTTTTTTATGTATGTAACTGAATCTTTAACGGATAGCGATAATAACGATAAGGAAATAGAACATGATGACAGTAGTGACTACGATGTTGATAAATTTCCTGTATAATCTGAACAAATACAAGTTATAATTGAAAGAAAGAAAGAAAGAAAATACATTTGTTTGGCACAAACTAAAAGACACAATACATCAGATAAAACAAACAATAAAAAAAAAGATTAAATAAAAGTGTGAAGTCCGATGTAAGAAATTAATTGCACATAGTTGGATCAATATATGTATATGTATAAATACAATTATTTTATCAAAAACATTTTGGCTTGTTTCATTTCTGCATAGATGTGTCCATTTCAAAGATAACGATGAATGATAGATAACTTTTGATGTACTTAGGTCATGGACATGAAAATTACACACTTTCATGTACTTAGTACGTACTAAGTTTCCACATTTGATTTTCCACGAGCTCTAACGGTTTTCATATGAATTTAGCGATAACATGAATCATCAAATTGGCGGGACCAGTGTTTTAATCACATAACTTGAGTTTTTCACTTACAATTGTATTGAAAATTGAGTATATACCTGTACATATGTAGTACTAAGTCTTCGGGTGTGAATTACCTGCCTCTGAGTAGCGCTTCCAGAAGGTACCGCCACTTTGATGTCAAAGTGGCGGGACCAGGGATCTCTTGACATACTTCCTTTACCTTTAGAGGTACAAATGTCTTCTTAAGGGTACAATTAGTACATATGTAGTACAAACATTTTAATGTGATACATTTTAAATTGGAGACTTGATACCGCCATTTTGACGCTCACAGAATGTTCTGGTATATACCGGCCCCGACTGACCTCTGTCGATAGTTCTAGTATCAAAATTTCTAGAAGGATCTACTTGTTCTACTACTCGATACTAGGTGGCACTAGTGGTAAATTAGTTCTGCTATTTGATAATAGATGGTGCTAGTGACTATTAGTTTTGCCACTTGATACTAGATGGCGCTAGTGGTAGCTAATGTCACCATGTATCAGGCATTATTTGTGGCGCGCAACAATACATTGAATTAGTTATTTGAATTTGTCGCACCTATTCAATTTCATCCTGTATTTGTCGATTTTATTTTTGTTTTATTTTACTATCAAAAGTTTACGTCAAATAAGTAAGAGTATTTATTGGTAGGTTAATTTAATTTAAGAGTTTTTGAAAAAAAAAGTAGTCTTTGTTTGTATATATAAAAAAAAACTTGTTTTTTGTTAAGTTATTTTACGTTTATTTTTATTACATACTTTTTTAACTAGAATGTGTTTAAATATGTTGAATGTGTTATCTCCTTTACTTTTACAGTATTTTTATCTCACGAAGAGACGCGCACTTTAGTTGTGGTAACCAAGTGTACAGACGCCAGCAGGTCGAGCTACCCGAAACTGTAAAATTTCAATTAACCTTGAACCTAATGCTTTAGCGATAAAGTTGAAAATCTATTAAAGAAATTTGACAGATTGTAGTAACTTGATGTGCTGGAGTCTGTACAAAGACGCTGTGAATGTGTGCGTGAAGACCAATAGCGTTAGAACAAAATACACACACACTTTCGACTTCGCCATTGGGGAACAGCGGACGTTTTGGGGGACTGTCTTATGTAATTTTGACGTTCGGAAAGTGCTGATTCTCAGCCTAATTTAAATAAATTACTTTCAATTTTTTTATTTTGATTTTTAGCCTATAATCGCGACCTAGACAAGTCGATAGACGCCTCATGTAGGTATTAAAATCCATACAGCCGTTATGATACATTGATACCTAGGCTATACGCGTGAAAAACATATTACCTTATCTTTGCTATCGCGCAGTAGGTTAAAGGATGATTTCCACCAAATGGCTCGCGTCGCATCGGATCAGCACGGATTTTACAATCTTTAAACTATATTAAATCGTGTACACAGTATTTAAAGACTATACTACCAAGCCGCGTACAGCAGCAGCTTGGCGCCTTTCTATTCTATACAAGGCCTAACGCAAAGACGTGAAACTAATCGCGTATGGATTGGAAATCACTTTTTTACTAAAGTCTTCCAATCTTACAAGAGTAGTGCGCAAATACTCGCGTATACTGCTAGCATTATATACAATAATCGACTATTAAACTAATATTATTTTTGGGTTGCAACATTGTCATTTTAATCATTTGATGCTTTTGAGTTATGGCAACCCATAGATGACTTTTCATGAAAAACGGCGGGAAAGGTTGGAGGGTTTTTCTTCTCCTTCGGTCAGTTAGTGGTCTCGAGTTAAATTACTATTTTACTGTGTATTAGTACCAATAAAAGTGAATTGTCTTAGTATTCGAGTTTATATTTTTAACAAGTTCGTCTTTTGTATATATTATGGAATAAGGTAGTCCATATTCCATTATATTAAACAGTGCCAGTACGCATCACACACACACACACTGGGGGTCACAGTTTTAACCTAACCTAACCATTTTTTTTTTGTCAGGCGTAAGTGATGTAGTATAGTTTCGAACTAGGACGCGTGCGTACACGTTACAAACTAAGTATACTTACAAGAGCTGTTTCCTATGGCTACGTTCTGGCCTTGTATAAAATGGAAAGTCGCAGTAGCTTGCTTAAAGTATGCTGCGACGCGCGATCGGCTCCGTTCGCCTGTCATCGTATCCGATCGAATCAAATTAAAAAAATTAGAACACGTCAACATGGAGGCGCAGAAACGGATACGTTCGCAAGCGATGGTACGGAGCCGATCGTATGCGTCGACATCCTACCGGACGCGATCGGCTGTCGCCGCATCCGTTCGTATCCTTTCCGATCCGATGTGATGCGAACGAAATACTTGAATCAGAAAAAAGTGTGACAGGTAAAGTACAGGCATAAATAAATTAAAAAATAGTGAGAAAAATATTTATTTAACACTACGTAGTAAAAAATTGAACACTTCATTTCAAAGGTTAAAAAATAAACTCATTTTCTGTATTAAATTAAAATACTTACAGTTATATTCTCCAACAATAGACTAAACATGTTAATAGCCAAGAATACACTTGCAGTAACTTGCACAAAACACGACGGCCATTTGCAACAGTGTGTTAATTTTAGTTTCGGAGACGCTCGAGCGGGGCGCTTTGAATCGGCACAAAAAACAACTGTCATTTCGTATAGTGTCATATTTAGTGCAGCGTACTTGTTTATTATAAGTAGGTCAGTGCATGCAAGACACACACAATGGCGCCGATTCCCTTGTTCACAAACAAAACTAAATTTAAGTTCAGTGCATCTTTTTCTTTATATTTTATTAAGAAAAGGACAGAAGATAAAATGTTAGTTTAGTCCTGTCAAATTAAGACACTCCATAGACAGCTGTTTAGACGTGATTAAAAAAATGGCGACTAAAAATACGTCAATTTACGTCAGGCGCGGACTAATTTGACAGGACTAATAAACTAATATTTATCTTCTGTCCTTTTCTTAATGAAATAGAAAGAAAAAGATGCACTGAACTTAAATTTAGTTTTGTTTGCGAACAAGGGAATCGGCGCCATTGTGTGTGTCTTGCATGCACTGACCTACTTATAATAAACAAGTACGCTGCACTAAATATGACACTATACGAAATGACAGTTGTTTTTTGTGCCGATTCAAAGCGCCCCGCTCGAGCGTCTCCGAAACTAAAATTAACACACTGTTGCAAATGGCCGTCGTGTTGTTTTGGTAAGTCTCTGATGATTTATGTATAAATCGTGGAATAAGACTTTTGTGTATTTTGTGTTTACTACGAGATATTTAGAACATTTTTATCATGAGAGTATGCGCATCTTGTAAAACTCGCTATCAAAAAACAATAGTTCCACGGACGCTCACGTTGCTATCAGCGCCAAAATGGCAAAAATCCAGTGTCTTCATTTTGTCAAAATGTATTGTTTGGTCAGTGCTTGCATGACGACTTCTGATTGGCGAATGACACATGGCATGCAAGCTACTTGCACTCTTTTGTGTTCCAGGTATGTGTATTCCTACTTTTATTAGCATTTAAAATGCAAGGTCAAATTAAATTAGCTAACGAAAATCTATGGATATCGTTAACTAAACACGATATTTAAAAATAAACAAGATTTGATGTTTTTTTCTGTACTTGAAGTATGAGTTGAAAAAATGTGTTCTATCGTTTTTAATTATATCGATATCAAACACGTCTGAGAAGTTTACACGAAAAAAAAAAACTGTTTAGTTAAACTGATATTTCAAGTAAATACACTAACAACGGTCGATGACCCCATAAAAAAAAATCAAGTTTATTTATTTTATTATGTTTAGATAGTGATCCCATCAGGTCTGAAGAGTTTCGCTAGCTAATTTAATTTGACCCTGTAAAGGCATTTTAGAATAAACTACCCATATTGTGTTCTAATCGTACGTGGCGGGTCCAGGCATCCAGATTTTGGAAATCCTGGAAACAAAATTGCAGCAGTTCAGAATGAGGAGATCCGCAGGTGAACCATAAGGTAAACGTCACAGTCCGAAGAATTGCCAAATCTAATCGGTAATACGTCGTCCCGACAAACTTTTTTAGATTTTTGATAGTCGTTGTGGGTACAGTATTATGAAGTGATAACTTCTTATGGGAGGGTAAACCGTTCCGTAACGTAACGCGTTACGGCGCCAGTCTGTCTGGCTTCCCGTTCTCTCACGCATACGGCAGCGGTAAGCAGGCTCTTCCTCTCTCACTCTAACCCACAGCGTTTGTCGTATTTCGTACAGACGCTTCCCCCTCTCTCTACTCAGTGTTTAGTGTGCGATAGACATATACCATAGATAAGTTTAAGTTATCACTTCTGTCGGGCGTCCCGAGGCGCACACGTTTTTTTTTCTTGTTTTATATCACGAAGCGACACACGGTTTACTTGTGCCTGATTTCTTCATCGCCAGATAACTTTTATTCGAGGAATAAAATTGACGTTTGACAGTTTTTGTATGAAATAACTGTCAACATTTCAAAATTATTCCTGGAATAAAGTTATCTGGCGATGGAGAAATCAGCCAGTCCTCTAGACCGCATTTCGGCCATGGCGGCTAATCACAACGGAGACAAGCTTCCGGCGTGGGAGATATTATAGTGCAGGCGTGTGTCCGCAGACACAGGTGCACTCCCTCTTCCCTCACTCTCATAGTCCGATGGGACGGCAATCCGACACGACCGGAGAGAAATCAGGCGCAGGACCAACGGCTTAATGTGCTTTCCGAGGCACGGGGGTATAAGGCTGCGGATACGAAGTCTGCGGGCGCGTGACGGCGGCGGCGGCGTGGCAACGCAGACCCCGGTCACGAAGCCAGCGGGCAGATTGCGCGGCGCTAGAGCGCGGTAGTGTTGTGTTCTGAGAGTATCTTTATTCGCGAACAAATTGTGTATCAAAAACGTCTCCACGTCGTCGGCGGGCATTTTGAAACGTCAGCCGTTAAAAAATAAAAAATAAAATGCACAACACTACGTCAATGTAGACGCCAGGCGCGGTCGCAGCCCAATATTTTGGGGCGGGGTCACCAAGTAGTAAGTTAGTAACTTAAGTTAGTAAGGCAAGTAAATCATGCAGACTCTCGACATCTTGAATGATTTTGGGGGGGTCATGGCCCCCCCAGACCGCGGCTGGTAGACGCGCGGGCACCGCTCGTACGCCGCTCCCCGCGCCGATGCCTTCGAGGCCAGTTCCATATAAATCTATGCATTGGAACGCGCAACTATTTTTTTATTTTCTTTCATTTTACTTACATCATCACAATACTGGCAGGGGAACAGTTCTAACCCGTGGGTGGCGACGTGGTCCCTGAATTTGTCAGCATCGCCGAATGACACGCCACAGGCGTCACACATCCATGCAGATTCTTCTACTGTATCGCCTTAAATAAAACTTGCTTATTAGGGTACCCAACTCAATGAGTTAAATAATATTTAATAGAGATGACGGGATCCTGCCGTTGCCGTTGTGCCGAACGGATTTTGCCAAAATTTCACTACCCAAACAATTATCAACCTTTTTTATACCAATGCAATGTTTGGAATGATTTTAGTACGCACATTTTCATTTGGTCAAATTTTTACTTGGCGGAATATTATTCTACGAATTACCTTCGTCTTTTGGTTCTAGTTCAGCCTTCAACGCTTCATGACTTGTAATTGAAGCTGTAGCTTGAGATTCAGTCTTTATTTTCTTAGATTCCCTTGGCTCAAAATAAGGACAAGCTAAAAATAAGACAAGAACATTTCACTCCTCGGAGAAGACCAAAGAAACGATGGATGTGCTGTGTGAATGATGAAATGGCTAGAAAAAGAGTGACTACTGAGATGATGACTGATAGATATTATGAGGGACAGGGTGTAAAGTTCACTCATCTGCCATAGAAAAGGGAGGATCCTCCGACCAGACGGGTGTCGTGTCTGGCGGACAATTGCCGGATGATTCATGTCGGGCCGTTGCACTAACCTATATTATACAAGTACGCTGGGAATCATACTATCGATGACAAAACGAAGACATTTGATTTTCGCCATTTTGGCGCTGATAACAACGTGAGCGTCTGTGGAACTAGTATTTTTGATAGTGAGTTTTACAAAATGCTCATACTGTCATGATAAAAATGTTCTAAATATCTCGTAGTAAACACAAAATACGCAAAGAAAATCTTATTCCACAATTTAGACCTAAATCATCAGAGACGGACCAAAACAACACGACGCCCATTTGCAACAGTGTGTCAATTTAGTTCCTGAGACGCTCGAGCGGGGCGCTTTGAATCGGCACAAAAAACAACTGTCATTTCGTATACTATATTTTGTCCAGCGTACTTGTTTGCCAGATCAGTAGGCCGTAGTAGTAGGCAGTAGGCAGTAGGCAGTAGTAGACAGTAGTTGTATTATAATATGCTAGTCGCGCGGTAAACTCTGCTTGCGAGATGCAGGATTTTGCGTGACGTCAGTATGACGCGTAGTTCGCATGTGACGTTATAGATACCGCTGCAGATGTATGTAACAGATGATGATGTATGGAAGAAGAAGACACTAAGCAATCAGGATAAGGGCAGGGAGATGTGTACATCTTCGTGCCTCGGAAGCTGTGGTTCCCGACTATCATTCGTAGATCTTTAACAGTCGTTACGGGTAGTCAGCCCAGGAGCCCGAAGGTGACAACTAGTCTTACTAAGTACATGACACACGACGCGGCCTTTGATGGGTGGTTGAGGCGTGTCGATCGTGTGTATGCTCACTAAGGGGTATCGTGTTACCCAGTAACTGGGTTGTTGAGGTCAAAAAGGCGGTCGTTCCATGTAAAATACTGGTATTCAGCTGCATCTGGTTAGACTGGAAGCCGACCCCAACATAGTTGGGAGAAGGCTAGGCAGATGATGATGTGCCAACTGCCAAATAAATCATCATCCAACTGTTGATACCACACCCCTTGGTAGGACTGGTTGAGACTTACAGGTTTCTGAGTACCCGTAACGACCGTCAAAGATCCACGAATGACAGCCAGGACCAACGGTTTTTTTTTTTTTTTTGGATGGGAAATCATCAAGTGACCCCTCCCGCTCTGGGTGGAGCGGAAGGGAGTGTCAGACTCTTACTGACTAAAACCCACCCGTGTTCCTTCCTTAACCCTTTCTGTTCCAGGGCAGCGGTAACCCTTTCGGATGATCCCGCCGCCCTGGCAGGCTTCGGCCCTATCGGGCCCCGTCCTTTGCTGACTTCTCTTTGAGGCGCGCGGGCCGGGACCAACGGCTTAACGTGCTTTCCGAGCCACTGAGGGGTCTTGGTATGTAAAGATGGTCACCCATCCACGGACCAACCGCGGCAAGCACCTGACCGGTCGAACTGTGCGACTGTTATTAGGTACTTAGCCACAAGCCCCTCTGCCAAATAAGTGTATTCTTCTTTATTTCTTCATATGAAAGAGAGAAAGAAAATAAGCTTATTTGCGGTAAACATGACGCAAAAAAGAACATAAAACACAAAAAAAAAAGAAATTGTTGGGGAAATGTGCGTCACATCCGCGCAAAACGGCTATCGCTCAGCATTATGCTGCGACCCTATATGATATACTTACGTCCGTGTCCCACATGAGTCTTGTAGAATGTGACAAGTACGCGATCCATAGTTTCAGTTATAATCATGTGCGCGGGACACGCCTTTCCAGTTTTGTATATCTGTCTTTCAGGCGCTGGGCGTTTGCCTTTGCCCTAGAATGATAAAAACTAATGTTATACTAGTTGTTGCACGCGACTTGTTTATTTATTTATACTTTATTGTACACCACAAAAATACATAGCATAAAATAAAAAAATACATTAAACACTACTTTAGAGGTATGAGGAACAAGGGTGTAAAGTCCACTCATCACACAGGGAGGACAGGACAGGACAGGGAGGGATAGTTTTCATGCTTTTCGAGGGTGCTGAAGCCAATAATGAGGTCAAAATGAAAATCCAAGATGGCGGGTGCGAAGATTTTCTAATTTTATCCGAAAGATGATGAGAAAATGGCGGCTGCAAAAATTACAAAACGACGAAAAATTTGAAAAATTTCGCACCCGCCATCTTGGATTTTCATTTTCAACATCGTTCCTGCCGGGGGTTCCCCGACCCACACGTTTTTCCCCCCCTTTCTCACCTGGTACACGTAGACTCCGGATTGACTGCACATATAATGAGACCTGACTCCCTCAATGGTCTGTTTGCTAGCCGTAGTCTTTCTAAAGCGATACTTAGTTTCCTCCTGTATAGCACTCTTGAAAATCATGAAATCTGTAATAATATAAAACTCATCATCTACCCAGCCTTTCCCCTACTATGTTGGGGTCGGCTTCCAGTCTAACCGGATGCAGCTGAATACCCAGTATTTTACATGGAGCGACAGCCTAACTGACCTCCACAACCCAGTTACTGGGTAATACGATACCCCTTGGTAAGACTCGTTGTCAGACTTTCGGGCTTCTGACTACCTGTAACAATTGTCAAAGATCCACGAATGACAGACGGGACCAACAGCTTAACGTGCTTCCCGAGACACGGAGGGGACTTGGTATGTAAAGATGGTCACACATCCACAGACCAACCGCGGCAAGCATAGTCATACAGAGTTTTTAATTGACAACATAATCAGCCTGTAATATCCCCACTGATGAACACAGGCCTCCTCTCTGTGAGAGTGAAGGAAAACATCGTGAGGAAACCGGCATGTCCTAGAACCAAAAATTCTAAGACATGTGACATCTACCAACGCGCACTGGGCCCGCGTGGTGGATTATGGCCAACTCCCCCTCGCGGAGAGGATGCCTGTGTCCCAGCAGTGGGAACAGTGTAGGTTGATTATGCTATGCTCATGCTACCTGAATTGGTACAGGAGTTGGTGATTGCAAGACGTTGGTATTCGACGAAAGGTGTCCACCTTTAAAGGTACTCCTTTCCGATTTGGGTAATAACGTTTTGTGAAATGTATAGAGGTATGAGGAACAGGGTGTAAAGTTCACTCATTCTCCATAAAAAAAGGTAGGATCCTCCGACCAGACGGGTGTCATATCTGGTGGGCAACTGCCCTACGATCGATGTCGGAACGTTGTTTATGTATATGCGATAGCGCGGAAAACTCTGCTTGCGCGATGCAGGATTTTGCATGACGTCAGTATGATGCGTAGTTCGTATGTGGCGGTGTAGATGCCGCTACAAACGTGTTGAAAAAACAAGATGGCGATGTTAATTCCGATTTTGGCCGCGCGCCAGAAGATTTTCGTACAGTTATTAACTTACCATCCATATTGTGGAACTCGAGCTGTTCAACTTGCTCATGGACGCGATGAGCATGCAAAAGATGAGCGCTAAAATTAGACCCGTAGCTAACTCTCTCATCACAAAGCGGACAAATGAAAGCTTTACGTTTTTCCACCTGGTAAATGAAAAAAACATTGTGAGCTACTAAAATCTGTCAAATTTCTTTAATAGATTTTCAACTTTATGGCTAAAGCATTAGGTTGAAAAATGATTGGGAAAATTTGACAGTTTCGGGTAGCTTGATGTGCTAGCGTCTACGTACTAGAACAAAAAGTTCGAAGACATGTGGCAGTGACATCTACCAACCCGTACTGTTTCCACGTGGTGGACTACAGGCCACTCCTTACAAACAGGAGACCAGCCTAGCTATTCAGAACCAAGTCCCATGGAAGCGAGCCTAATGCCATCAAACCGGCACCAAACTGAGAAATTCCTGATCGAAAAACTCAAAAACACTTTGTCTGACTTGGGAATCGAACCCTCATATGCTCAGCAGTAGTGCTTGCCACCACTAGACCAACGAGGGAGTCGTCATAATTTCCGTCGAAAGACGTCCACTGCTGAACATTAGGTCGTCCGTCCATCTAGTGTGGACGGCCCACACTACGCTTGCCGATACGCGGTCTCCATTCCAGGGTCTACTCCGAAGTGCAAAGTGCGAATGTTCGGATCGGACCGACACATGGCCGAACCGAATATTATTGAAAAATGCGAAAAAGTTCGGATCGGCTCAGTTGGGTCGGGACCATAGTTAATATTCGAAAGAGTGTAGGAGTGTAGGATCGGGACCGACTGAACCAAATAGTAACTTTGTAGCAGGAAACGGCCGAACATTCACCCGATACTACTTCGGAGTAGACCCCCAGGACTCGTCTGCTCCACCGGCCATCGGTCCTTCGACACACATGGCCAGCCCACACTGCCACTTCAGTCTGCTTACTCTGCAAGCTATGTCGGTAACTCCGGTGGTTCTTTTCCGGATAATTTAATTCATGTCATGATGATAATATTTTCAAAAACTTGGAAGTAAATTACCTCGAATCCATGTGCCTTCCACAAATGCTTGTTCAGAATCTGCTTTTGACTAAAATCTCTGTTACACATATGACACTTTTTACGTTCCCTTGGCACGTATTTCGGAGTTTGCTCGTTACAGAGTTTCACTAAAAGAAAGTTATATAAATGAACACCCTGCAGGGTAATATAATTTTACAAAGGGTGACACAATGGGCGGTCTAATCGCTAAGAGCGATCTTTTAAGAGCGTTGACAAAGTACGGCATTTCATACAAACTTTCAAGTCCTTGTTTTTCGAAATATGCATGAACCGATTTTAATGAAACTTCCTACGCATAAGCAGGATATATAGATCTAAAAAGTTAATTGAGAACATTTTTGAAAAATAGTGCTACAGCTAAATTAACCGATTTTAAATTTTTCATCGAAACAGAGATTTCCAATTATCTTTTTTTAAATAAGACATTTCGAAAATGTTCTTAACTAACTTTTTACATCTATCCAAAATCGGTTCATGCATTTCGAAAAACAAGGACTTGAAAGTTTGTATGAAATGCCGTACGTTAACGCTCTTAAAGACAGCCTTTGGATGGATTAAAAAGGGGAGGGAGAGACAAATACCGTAGGTAATCTGTGGTGTACCATTTACATAATACAATAAATACATACAACAGTCACAATTAAATAAATCAACAACGTTTGGGATTAGCTAAAGGAAAAGAGAAATACAAAATGGCCGATTGAGCCGAAAGGTTCTGGAGTGGCGACCGCGTACCGGAAGACGTAGCGCTGGAAGGCCTCCCACAAGGCGGACTGATGACCTTATGAGGCCGCAGAAATCCGCTGGACGCGAAAATCGCAGAACCGCGAGGCCTATGTCCAGCTGTGGACGCCTTTCGGCTAATGTGATGAACGATGGTGATGACTACAAAGTATTTATTTCATTATACTAGTACTTACATCCATGCTTCATCCGAAGATGAGTAAAACAAGCCTTTTTACTGATGTAAATATTGTCACAGAAATGGCAAGGATATTTCCTGCCATCAGAATCTGATTTGACTCCATGACACCTGAAGAGCAAGGTAGAGAATAATATAGTACAGTATTTTTATCTGACGAACCGAGGCGTGCTTTACTTGTGGTTACTGAGTGTACAAACACGCTGTGAATGTGTGTGTAAGCGTTAGGCTGAGGCTACATTAGGCCGCGACGCGACCTGCGACACATGAGCGATTAAAACAAATAAATAAATGCTCACGTATATGGCTACACCGTACATCAAATATTACTAGCGATCTTTGATTTCTTTCTGCGATAGGAACAACATTACTGTAATCACGGCATTGGCTACATCAACGTATCAACGAAATTGAAGCGAATTTATTAGAAAATTTCTCACTTGCACGACTAGTTCAACAGTGCTACTAAATATGCGTGTGGCTACATTATGCGTACAGTATGATATTTTGATCGCATTGTACTGGAGCCACGTCATCGCTGAATATACGCCGGATTTTCGCTTATAATGTAAGCCATACCACGTTTAACTCGTTTCGCTCTTCCAGTCGCATCGCAAATCGCTGCCTACTGTAGCCTCAGCCTTAGAGCTCTCGGAACCGTCCGAGACAATGGCGAAGACGGAAGGGTGTGTGTGTGTTATGTGCTGACGCTACTCGCCTTCACGGACACATTCACAGCGTGTTTGCATGCATGCGTGCATCTCGCAGTTCAACTTATGAGGTTGTCGTCTGCTTAACCGGGCTTGCCTGTGGATGCCTCAATAAATTAAGGCCTTCTGCCAAGGCTTAAAAAACTTAAAAAATAAGCGACTGTGTAGTCGCTTAGTTTTTCCTTTGGGGGTTTTTCCTTGGGGGTGCCCTTACCCATGCTCGTGTGCTAAGGGCACCCCCTGTGGGGTACGGACCTCGGCGTCTGAGAGAGGATAGCAAGGGACAGGCTGGATCGAAATTATATAAGGACGAATTTAAAACTACAGAGGCTCAGCGGCGCGGGCTGGCTCGAGCAAGGGTCGGTACGGAACGCTTGGTAACCACAAGTAACCACCATAATTATAATATATTTCTGCGGCCAAGAGTTTCTGCGTTCCGGTTTATAGGGTACTAGCTTTTGGCCTCAACTTCGTCCGCGTGAAGCAACTTTAATTTTTTTTTCCGTAAGAATACGTACGAGTATATTATATTCTAAACAAAGAATTAGCGAAATCGTTTCAACTGTTTTCGAGATTTGCGCTTAGCAACACATTCAGCGATTCATTTATATATTATAGATAGATAGATGGGTGCCGGTGTGGTTAGAGGCTCATGACACATTTCAGCTTCACCTTTCAGAGTCTCGTGGCTAAATAAGAACAGCCGCACGGTTAGATCTACGCATGCTGAAGTCGGTTCGTGGATGCCATCCAATACATATCGTAAACCTCCATGCTTTGGACAGCAAGTTAAGATGTTGGTCCCGGCCGTCATTCGTAGATCTTTGAGAGTCTTACCAAAGGGTATCGTGTTACCTACTAACTGGATTGTGAAGTTCAAATAGGCAGTCGCTCCATGTAAAATACTGGTATTCAGCTGCATCCGGTTGGACTGGAAGCCGACCCCAAAAAGGCTAGGTAGATTGATTGTAACTAACCTATTATGATGATCAGCAGGATCCCTCAAGGCAACTCCGCAAAGAGAACACTCTCTCAAAGGCAGTCCAGTCCTGGGTTCCAATTCGTGAACGGTTCGTATATGATCATGCACGTCGTCCACTGTTGGGAGCTGAAGGTCGCAGTATATGCATGTTGTTTCGTCTAACGCCTGTATTGCATGGTCTTCGTCTAAATCTTTAACGTTTAGAGAAAGTTTTCATAAAACAACCTGCAGTGCGATTCTGTCACCATCTCGCCGTGAAAACTTAGGTGAAGTGAGGGTGGAGTGAGCTGTCATTCCAACTAATGCTAGGGATTGACACTATTGGCAGCTCACTCTAAGCTCACTTCACCTAAAGTGCGATTCTGTAACCATCTCGCCGTGAAAACTTAGGTGAAGTGAGCTTAGAGTGAGCTGCCAATTGTGTCAATCCTAGGGATTGACACTATTGGCACTATTGGTGAGATTTTTACAGAATCGATCGGCTGTATTGTTTGAAGGAGACAGAGAAGTAAAGTCTAGGTACTCTGTCCGCCCACCAAGTGACCCCAAGGAAGACGGTGGCACAGTGGTCACGTGCTGCCGTGCGTAGCGAGGTTTAGGGGAGGCCCCTTTACAGTCTCCTCAGGGATGTGCCCGACAGGGTCGTCCGTCGTCCCTAATACATGTGACTCAAACATTACTGGTGAAATGTGGGTATAATATACAGCCCTGCCTGCTTATGGAAGCTGATGGAAGATCTTACCGTCCATGTCCTCATCATCTCCATCAGATGGAGCTTTCAGAACGATCATGTTCTTATTATCATCAGGGGTGATGCATTCGGCTTCTTCGAGAATCGATTCGTCTAAGTACTCTTCATCTGGAAGGAATAGATTGATAGAAATACTCTTTAGTATTTAATTGTACACCGTTAAAATCACACTAACATTATAAAGGCGGAAGTTTGTGAGTGAGTGTGTGTGTGTGTGTTTGTATGTTAGTTACTTCTTCACGCTCAAACGACTGGACCAATTGGTATGGACGTAACTAACACCCTGGATTAACACATAGGATACTTTTTTTCCCGATATCCCACGTATCATTATTCCCACGGGATCGAAACTTATGCGGGTGAAACTGCGGGGTGCAGCTAGTTACATAATATGAAAGGGCTTTGAAAACCGTTGCATGCCTACATATTGTTGTGTACGCATGCATAGGTAACGCGCCGCTGCTACGTGGCCGAGCGAGAGCGAGACACCGGTCCGCGATCGCCCGCTCGCACCCGCGCGCCTCACCCCGGATACTGTGACAGTTGCATGTTATGTTCGCTCGCTTCTGACACTGTGGCGGTAGCGCGCGACAGCCACCGGTGGCTGTGGTTGGTGGCCCGTTTGCGCCGAGCCTAATTATTTCTAAAGATTCGTGACGGTATATAATTATCATAAGCAAAGCATAATATCAGTGTATAACGTTCCTACTGCTGGGAATACAGGCCTCCTCTCTTCAAGACGGTGTAATCCACCACGCGGGCCCAGTGCAGGTTGGTATATGTATATGTCACATGTCTTCGAATTTTTGGTTCTGCGACTTGCCGGTTGCCTCACGATGTTTTCCTGCACCGTTTTGAGAGCAGTGGTGATGAAATTATTTACAAAAAGTAAAGTGCTTGGCTGTGATCGAGCCTACGACCTACAACTCGTAATTCGGGGCCGTAACCAAAGGGTTACTGTGCCACCACTGCCCTCTGATTACCTAACACATAGGCTACTTTGAATCCCAGTAGTACGTTCCCGTGGGATATTTTCAGACATCCACGCGGGCCAAGTCGCGGGCAAGACACATACCTTTCACATTCTGCAGTATTGCCAGACTCTTCGTAGTCTGCCCCTTGAAGTACACAGACTTCTCAAGATTCTCCACGCAGTCTGAGCATATGTATTTCAAATGGGTTGGGACCTACAAAATTATAGAAATCGGTTTAGAAAAAACAAAAAAAAAATATGTAGGTATCGTTTATATTTATTAAAAACATGATGTTTCTCAGTGACTGTTATTAGAGTCATTATTTTGTGAGTGTGTGTGTGACATAAGTTTGTTTTACACAGCTTTTTCGAGAAGTACTATGAAATATGTTAACAACTTATATTTGCGGTCGAGAAAATCAATGTTGTGTATTCGGAAATATTCATCCCGACTACGGAACCTGCAGTGCGATTCTGTAACCATCTCACCGTGAAGTGAAAACTTAGGTGAAGTGAGCGTGGAGTGAGCTGTCATTCCAACTAATGCTAGGGATTGACACTATTGACACCTCACTCTAAGCTCACTTCACCTAACTTTTCACGGTGAGATTTTTACAGAATCGAACAGTGCGATTCTGCAAAAATCTCACCGTGAAAACTCAAGTGAAGTGAGCTTGATGTGAGCTGTCAATAGTGTCAATCCCTAACATTAATTGGAATGACAGCTCACTTCACCTATGTTTTCACGGTGAGATGGTTACAGAATCGCACTGCTGGTTGGGGAAAATATCGGAATCCCACCGACTAAAACATTCGTAGTTGATTTGGATAACAGTTTTGAATCATCATCATTGCATGCGAAAGACGTCCACTACTGGACATGAGCAGTGAACGAAAATGACCCTCCCCAAACATCGGTACTTCCCCCGGTTCCTGTGCTTCTCGCATCCATCGAATTCCAGCGGCCCGGCCGTCACAATTTTGAATAAGCCCACTAAATAGCTTATTTATAACTACACTAGCTGACCCGGCAAACGTTGTTTTGCCATATATAAATTATTTCTAGCTGCCCGGCGCTACTTCGTTCGCGTGGTGTCCTACCCCCTACCCTACTCCTACCCTACTCCTACCCTACTCCTACACTACTCCTACCCTACTCCTACCCTAACCCTACCCTACTCCTACCCTACTCCTACCCTACTCCTACACTACTCCTACACTACTCCTACCCTAGTCCTACACTACTCCTACCCTAGGGTGGACATCCCTTATCACTTAAGGTTTTGAAAAAAAAAAAAAAAAATAGATAGTAGCCGATTCTCAGACTTACTGAATATGCACAAAAAATTTCATCAAAATCGGTCAAGCCGTTTCGGAGGAGTATGGCAACGAAAACTGTGACACGAGAATTTTATATATTAGATATAAATAAAAATGAATCACCGAAATGTATGTACGCGCATAACTTCCGATCGACTGCACCAAATTGGATAATTCTTTTTTTTGGGTGCTTGTTATTGACAGGACAAGGTTTGTATACACAATTGGACCCGGTAGGTGGCGCTGCTTTTTCGGGCAGGACGACGTCTGCCGGGTCCGCTAGGCTAGTTAAAAATAAATAAACTGCGAGGTAACTGCGTACACTAACAGCAACAATGGCTAACATTCATTGGGGTATTTACGTTGTCGACCAGACAAATTTTTCGAACATATGAAGCAATGGATTAGCAATATGCTTCAAAATGATTCAAATTGTGATTGATATTGTTTTACGCAGTCCATGGGCGTAGCGAGGTACGGGCAAGGACGGGCAGCTGCCCCCCCATAACCCCGGGGTTCCGGCACAGTCACGCGGCTTGATGGCAAGCACGTAGATTTTCGCTTGCCGTCAAGCCGCTTGACCGTGTCGGAACCCCTTTAGAAGAGCGGTCGTTCGCTGGTAAACTTTAATTCTGACGAGCTTCATAGCTTGCGACGCTTCTTTAAAGACCTAAGAAACTAACAGGCTTGAAGGCTGGCTTTTGAAATTCAACAATACAGGATGTGATCTCTCTATATTTTTTTAACATCATTTCTTACTCTAAAAATAGCCACATAAAACGACAAGGGTAGCGTAGTTTCTTTGTAATAGAAAAATAACAACGATCAAAACAATATAATCTAGGATTTTCTTTGTCTGCCCCAATACACAATCCTGGCTACGCCCTCGACGCAAGTGTACCTACCACGCGAGCTCGACAAATGGATGTGAGATTAACACTTGTGCGACAAAACTGTACTGCGACTCACGATAGTTCGAATGTACGCTTGTGCGACAAGCAATAATATTAAGTCTTCGACGTCAGAGGCACCCCGAGGTTCGGGGCTCTGTCGACTAAGTCTTAATAATATGCTTGTCGCACAAGCATGCATTCGCACTATCGTGAGTCGCAGTACAGTTTTGTCGCACAAATGTTATTCGCACATCCATTTGTCGATCTCACGTAGTACACTCCTTGACGCAGTCTATGCAAAAATCTGCATTCTACAAAAAATGCGGCTGTCTTTTAAATTCTAGCTACATTCATTCATTAACAAAATATCGTAAAGGTAACAGACAACATCAACGATTATATAATTAATTCGATTACAAAAATATCGATCGATTTTCGGAAATCAATGGATAATTTGCAACGCGCATGTTTCGTACCAGCGAGCCATTTTATATATCGAAAACGTAAATATTGCGATTTCTAAATTATTAACCACAATAATTATGAATTAACGTAGGTAATTAATAAGAACCAAGGACTAAATATTATTATGATGTAATAATAAAGAAGATTTTTAGTCTACCAGAAGTACTTTGCAAATATTTCACCAGTACTTTCCTACGAACTACGTAGGTACCTACCCAGGTAATAATTTTAATATTTTCTTTTGGGTAAGGTTGAAAGTAAAGTGAGCTATCAGCTAATATACTTTTTATATTAAATCTATTTACTACATACTACAATAAGAAAAAAGCTTCATATATAACCTTAACATCAAAACAGGTTTCAAACATTTTCGCATAAGTTTCCGTGTTCTCTGCGTACACAGCAAATAGGTCGCATAAATCGTTGGTGCTCATGCAACTGATGCAACCTACAAACTCTTCGTCCTCCATTTTGTTAGGTAATATTTTTATTTATTTACAAACTAAGGAGGCCGGCGATGATATGCGGTGCAAGAAAATGAACACTGAAAAAGACAATTGAAAGTCGCGGGTGGTAGTGATGTTACTAAGTACTAACTGTAACTACTGGTAAATCGATCGATTTAATTTTAAAAAATATTATTTCAAATGAATTTGTTAGTCCATGGAAAGCACTTGATAAGACCAGCCCATAATTATTGTACTAAACTGACTAAACTGGCGTTCAACAGAATTCCAGTATTTTAAAAAGTCCATTGACTTATTAATAATATTGTTTTGGAACAATATTGGTGCTCACAAGGGCTTTCATTTGTACTTAGTCGTTTTTTCTTATTTAGGTGTCTGTGGTCTGCCATACCTATTTATTACATTTTCTATTTACCACTACTTATACTGAGCACGTAATGGCCCAGTGATTAAGGCCTAGGCTCTCATGTTCGAAGTTGTGAGGTCATATCCGGGCAAATACCTACTGATGTGACTTTTTAATTTATGTGTCCGTACGTTTTAAATTTATCTTGGACATCACTGATATTGGTAAAGGAACGCATCGTAAGGAAATCTGTACTTATAATTGCATTGACTTATAAATGTGAATGGAATGGAATCGCCAACCTGTCTTGGGAAAGCGTGTGATTAATGCTCGTACCTTCTCTATATGAGAAGAGGCCTTTGTCCTGCAATGAGACAATAATAGGTTTAATATAATATTATGTATTATAAACTGAGCACGGAGTAAACACAAACAATTAATTGCAAGGATATTCGCTTTTTTATCCACTTGAAAAAGGCCAAGAATTTTAGAATTATATAGACTCTCGATTGTAAATTCAACTCACCTGTTACATCACTATTGACATTCTGAATTCAAAATTCTGAAAATTTTTACAACTTCCGGATAAAACAAAAAAATAAACCACTGACAAGGAAACGTCAGTACTTATGCTTATCTATGCAAGACAAATGACAGCTGTCTATGATGACATCCTTTTTCGATGTTGCCAACGCTTAATAATTCCCTTCGACGGTGGTAAATGGTCATCTTCTTAGCGTGTTAGAATTTTGGTGAGTTTGGGATTGAGTTGAGTTCCTGTAACGTGCAGACAAAATGACCCGCTGGACACGATATTAAGTTCCTCATTGTTTTTCAACATAATTTTCAGTTATTCTGAATACCTACTTATTATGAATAACAATAAGTAATATAAAATATTGTACAAAATTATTACCGTAAATATTGTAGATACACAAAGCTATTTACAATCAACCGGCTTATTGTAAAACGTGAGCCTCAAAACAGTTCATTATACTAGGTAGGTAACTATTTAAACTGGTTTTAAATTAAAATTCAAGGACGATTTAGTTTATAAATATTTAAATGTTTTAATTATCATAAAGAGAAAGAGTGAGTTTTTTGAGTTCGTGTACCAATATGTGGACGGTATTCTCCGGAACCTATTTGGAAAATTATTTTATTATTTGAAAGGTACATTATCCCAGATGAAAATATACTATAATATATTACGTAAGTAAAGCAAAAATATTACGTAGTAAATATAATTATACAAAGCACCCATTTGAAGCCGGGGCGAGTCGCTATTTATAAATAAAATAAAACTTCCATCTAGTCGTTCTTAAAACTAAGCAATTTTGAGATCAACACTGGCAACCCCATCAGCTGATTCTTAAACGTAGCAAACGTCACTTTTATTATGACAACGATCGAGTTTATCTACTGTTTGTTTATTCAGACTAAAAATATCTTTACGTTAGTCGCGTCTCGTGCGATATCAGGCAATTCAAGTATTATCTTTAATTCGTCTCATATTCCTTTGTGTGCTTAATGATATCAGTGCTAAGACACCTAACTATTTCAGTGCAGTTCTTAGTGATAGAAAGTTGTTGCTGATGTTAAAACCTGTCTTGGCTACAGGAAAAATCTATGCCGTACGCGTTCAATGACCTGTGCTTGGTGAAAAATAACGTGATTTTTTTCTAGGCTGAATGTGAATTTGTTGTGGAAAAAAAAAATGAAATTTAAAATAAACAAAGGCCTTCTGCCCATAAAGGCTCACTTCTTCTTCTTTTTCGCTGGTAAGTTATTTTTTTAAAATTAATTCTATTTTTAGCTAGCTGTTGATATCTATTGAGTTCTGGCTAATTTTTACATTTCATGAATATTTATATAATTTATCAAAGGGCTGTCTGATAATTGCAGAGGTATTTTATCAACATGAAATTAATCCTAAAGATAAGATTTGAAGTATAATTTCGACCTCTTTTTTCTTATTATCTGAGTTATGTTAAAAGATTCTCTTGTCTGGGCTGAAAACAATGACTAAACAAGTTTACACTGACATTTATTTAATGAAATTGAAGACTATGTGGGGCATTGTTTTTTTTCTCAGTTAGTTTTAATGCCTTGGAATTTAGGCAGACCTTTGGTGTGGGATGCAACATGTGTCAACACCCTTGCGCCATCCCATCTTCCTAGCACGGTGGGCTGTGTTGGAGCAGCTGCTGCTCCAACCTGAATGGAGTTATAATTATGTTTGAGCCATTTGGGGTTGAAACAGTAGGGCCATGGGGTCCGAGTGCCCACTTGGTTTTGCGAGATATCGCCAAGCGGTTTGTCGACTCTTAATGTGACCAGAGGGCTGACCTGTTTCTTGGCCAAAGAATTAGCATCACCATACAACGTGGCAATGCTGCCACCCTTTTGCGCACTGTTCCTGTTGACAGCGATGCGGACAAATTTTTGATGCCCTATGATTCTTTTGCTTATTTTTTCACATGTACATAATTATTATTGTTTTAATTTTAGTCTGGCAGTTTGAGTACTTTATGCAGCCTACCCAAATGTCCTTTCTTTGGTACTGTTTGTCAAATTGTTGAGCTTCTTAAGTTCTGTGTTGAGCTGCAGGATTACTGACAGATTGCATTGACTGGACAGGTCCACTTAAATCTGTGTGCTTCTTTCCCCAAAAGACTCATTTTGGACACCAATCTACATGATCTTGACATGATCGGACCAAGATTATGTCTGAACTTAAATTTTATTATCGTATAATATAGTAAAATTTTAGATGTTAGAAACAGTGTATGATGTTTAAAATAAGCTTTAATACTATCAATTTAATGTTCGGATGTTTAGAAATGCGGCTGTTTTAAGCTTGCCGGCGTTGTTCCGTGGATGGGTAACCATCTTTACATACCAAGACCTTCCCTGCCTCGGAAAGCACGTTAAGCCATTGGTCCAGGCTGTCATTCGGTGATCTTTGACAGTCATTACTAGTCATCAGAAGCCTGAAATTCTGACAACCAGTCTTGCCGAGGGGCTTTGTACTACCTAGTAACTGGGTTGTGAAGGTTAGGTAGGCAGTCGCTCCATGTAAAATACTGGTACTCAGCTGCATCAGGTTAGACTGGAAGCCGACCCCAACATAGTTGAGAAAAATGATGACCATTCCATTCCATTCCATTTTTTTGATGATCATTCCTTTGAATTATATTTTGGCGCCATTATAAAGAGGCAGAAAAGGATCATTACAAAAAGTTTGTGTTTAAAACCTGTTCAAGAACGTTTTGACCTCCTTTTTGTTTTTATGGACGACATGTTTTTCTTTTTATTTTTCCTCAATTGCCTTTTTTGTATGTGCATAATATATACTGAGTGTGTGTATGTACAACTTGTTTGAATGACCAGTTTTATTAAATTAGCTTGTTTGGTTTCAAATGGGTAGGTACAGGCTGCAACAAACAGTGATTTTATGCGAGTAACTTCATTTTTAGCGTTCCGTACCTCAAAAGGAAAAACGGAACCCTTAGAAGATCACTTCGTTGTCCGTCTGTCTTACCGAAGACCCTTTTTCTCAGGAACGCGTGGATTTATCAAGTTGAAATTAATATCAAATACTCAGGGCAGCAATCCCTTGAAGCAGTGAAAAAGTCAAACTTCTAAGTCAACGCAATCAAAAGATACGGGCGTTTATGTTCCGTTTATGCCGCATTTTGACAATCGCAAGCCGATGAACACCCGTAAACACCTTTTGCTCGGCACCTGAGGGTCTTAGCTTTATGCCAATTACCCTATAACCTTCCTCAAGTATAATAAGAATTTTCATAATCCGATCGGCAGTTCCAGGGAATCTCTGGAAGTACCGAAAGCAGTTTAGTATTCTATACAATCAAGTATTTTCTAACTGAACAGACAGCTGTGCTGCTGGGGAGTTTGTTGCGCCACTTCTTCATCCCAGCGATAGCACTAGGAAGTGGGCGGGCGTTTTTGGGGGACTGTCTTTTGTAATTTTGACGTTCGAAAAGTGCTGAGTCTCAGCCTAATTTGAATAAATGACTTGACTAAAAGAGTGATGAATATACATGTTGACGGATGGAGAGGGAGAGGAAGGCCGAAGAAGGATTGTGTGAGGAATGATATGAAAGAGAAGGGAGTGAATGATAGCGTGACGGTTGACAGGGGAGAATGGAAGAAGAAAACGTGTTGCGCCGACCCCAAGTAACATGGGATAAGGGCAGGAAAATGATGACTTTTGATTATGCTAAGCTTTTAGAGGTATTGCTTAAAGCGGCCTTTTTAGGCCCCCAGAACATAAAACAAAGATTGCCAAAAGGGCCTCAGCTCAGCATTTTATCTATATTCGACCTGAGTTGATCCTGACCCTGCACTCCAAGGCCCCTACATTGACACTTATATCCCACTTAATAATAATTACATAATAGCTGTCGTGGATATGTAGAGTAGACGGCGTTCCCTGTGACTCATCGATCAACTATAATAGGGCTAGACTCTAGCGCAGTGATGACAGGTGGAGTAAAGAATGATTTCCACCAAACGGCTCGCGTCGCAACGGATCGGAAAGGATACGAACGGATGCGGCGACAGCCGATCGCGTCCGGCAGGATGTCGACGCATACGATCGGCTCCGTATCGCCGCTTGTGAACGTATCCGTTTCTGCGCCAAGTCAAATATTGTGTTGACGTGTTCTAATGCCGAAAGGATTCGATCGGATACGGTGACAGGCGAACGGAGCCGATCGCGCGTCGCAGCATACTTTCGGCTACGATCGCGTGTCGCGGAAGACGCCCTCAGTCAGGCTGCTGTGCGCGGCTTGGTTATATACGAGTATGTAGACTTTAAATACTGTGTACACGATTGAATATCGTTTAAAGATTGTAAAATCCGTTTCGACCCGATGCGATGCGAGCCGTTTGGTGGAAATCATCCTTAAGGCTGCTTTTCCACCAGAGCCAGAGATGTGCTTTGCAGCTATTCTGCGAGGATGTGAAAGCTAAGCTACGAAACTGTGCGACCGTTTCCACTAATGCTAAGCTGTGTAGCGGAGCGAGTAAGATGTGCTATGAAAATGGCTCCGCCGTGGGGTGCTGTGCGAGGAACATGCGCAGCTCAAGCTATGCGATGCATCGATAGTAGCGAAGGCACGGGGAGTACTCTGCTCTACACATAGCTACACAACTCGCGGATTCATAGCTCCCATCCATAGCACGCATCCTTCCATATAAAAAATAGCTTAATTGAACCCGTATCCGCCAGTGCTATGCTATGTGGATGTGGCCATCGCGGGCAAAACCTGCATGAGGCTGGCACAGGAGCGTGGGCATTGGCACAAGAATTTGAGGCATATGTCAGGCAGTGGGTGAAGTCGATGAGGATGATGAACTGTCCTGAATGAGCAGTGGTGGTCCAGAGGTAACGGCCCTGACTTCTAATCCAAGCATGCGTATTACTTTGTGTAAATAATTCCAACACCGCTGAAAACAGAGCTCGTTCCTTCTGCGTATGAGAAGAGGCCTTTGTTCTGCAGGACAGTTAAGCATAATCCGTCTATAATGTTCCCACTGCTGGGACACAGGCCTCCTCTCTGTGTAAGGGAGTGGGCAGTATCATCACCACGCGGGCCCAGTGCGGGTTGAGGAAGTCTCTCTCTTCGATGTTTTAGTTCTAGGACATGCCGGTTTCCTCACGGTGTTTTCATTCACCGTTTTGAGAGGCGTTCTAAATGAACTGGTTTACAAAAGTATTCGTATTAAATATTTGTTTAACGTTCTGCATATATATTTAATACATTTAACCAACAAACTAGGCACGGTATTTGAAATTAGTGTTTAAATTGTATACACTTCCTATCTGGTAGTTCAAATAGTGCCATATGTGTGTAAGATAATAAGGCTACAAAGGAATTAATAAGAGATGTCGAAAGACTGACAACCAGTCTCACCAAGGGGTTTCGTATTACCCAGTAACTGGGTTGTGGAGGTCTGATAGGCAGTCGTTCCATGGCCTAGCCCTTTCCCAACTATGTTGGGGTCGGCTTCCAGTCTAACCGGATGCAGCTAAATACCAGTATTTTACATGGAGTGACTGCCTATCTGACCTCCACAGCTCAGTTGCTGGGTAATACGATACCCCTTTGGTTGTCAGACTTACGGGCTTCTGACGATCCGTAGAGGCAGAGGGGTCTTGGTATATGGAGATGGTCACTCATCCACGGACCAACCGCCGCAAGCCTTAGAAATGCTTTATGCATGCCCGCCTCGCGGGGGACGAGACGGGGTATGTGGGACTCCCTGTCGGAATGACAGTATACCCACTAAAACTCAGCGGTGTTCCCTCATTCGCCGTGATGGGAGGGCCACGGGAATAGGCATAGCCTTTACCTCCATAGCCCTCCCGGCGCATGCCCGCCTAGATGTTATGGCGGGCCCCGCATGCCCCCCACATAGGGGGGCTACGATAATGGCCGGGAGCACCTAGCCATTCCCGTCCAACACTGGTGGAGGCCTGTGCAATGCAGGCAACGGTGCCCCCGCACCCGTTGCCCGCTGGCCCCCACGCCCGCCTGAATGGCGGGCCCCGCATGCCCCCCAGGATGGGGGGCTACGGCCGCAGAGGATAGGGAGAGCGGCAACGATACACCAACACTCCTCTTCCCCTGCGGCCCCACCGCGTCCGCCATCAAACGGTGGCGGCCCCGTCAAGGCCGCGGAAGGTAGGGAGAGCGGCAACGTAACACCGACACTCCTCTCCCGCCGCGGCCTCTAATCCTCAGCCGCAATGTCTCCCACACGGGGGACATCGCGGCCCGCCTCAGGTAGGCTGCGATGTCGCCCAAGCGGCACCGCAACCTACCCGCCGGCCGCTACGTCGTCGGCTTTTCCGCACAGCCTAGACAAGCGGCCGCTCCTCGGGTTCCTCTTAGCTTCACCGTGGCCCAATCCACCACGGCTACTGAGCCCCCCCGCCTCGACAATGCGGGAACCCACCGGGGGGGGAACCGCCGCAAGCCTAGCTTAACCTGATCGATCGACCCGTGCGTCTGTTATTACTTAGCAACAAGCCACACATTTCATTTCATTATCATTTGAACATTATCAAAGTAATAAAATAGATTAAGGCTTTACCAGAGTACGTAACGTCATGTAATTAACATGTTATCGGTCGGCTTTGTTATCAAACAATTGTCTAGATGTTATGACAGCTTATAAACGGCTGAAACTAACATCTTGGATAATAGATGTTGATGTAGAGATTAGTTTTCTTGTAAGATTTTATTAACCGTGTTTTCCGGTTATGAGAGAGCTGTGCCCCAATTACGTAACAGACTTATCAATCTCAATCTGAATCATTTTGAAGGATATTGCTAATCCATTGCTTCATATGTTCGAAAAATTTGTCTGCTCAACAACGTAAATAACGCAATGAATGTTGTTGAACTGTCAAAATGAAACACATTGCTACTGATAGTCATCTGTCTAAGAGCCTTTTCCCAACTATGTTGGGGTTGGCTTCCAGTCTAACCGGATGCAGCTGAGTACCAGTATTTTACATGGAGCGGCTGCCTATCTGACCTCCACAACCCAGTTACTGGGTAATACGAAACCCCTTGGTAAGGCTGGTAGTCAGATTTCCGGGCTTCTGACGACCCGTAACGACTGTCAAAGATCTCCGAATGACAGCCGGAACCAACGGCTTAACGTGCTTCCCGAGCCACGGAGGGGTCTTGGTATTGATAGATGGTCACCCATCCACGGACCAACCGCAGCAAGCGTAGCTTAACCTGATCGATCGACCCGTGCGGCATACCCCGCTGTACGTATTTATTTCATGACTAGATTTTACCTGTGGCTTCGGCCGCGAGGATAACGGGAAATATCCCACGTGAACGTACTACTCGTGGGAAGAGGTCCCCGCTAGAAAAATGCCTCAAGCGAAGTGCCTGTTTGGCGTCGGGAATACCGTAATATGGCCTTGTTGGTCCAGTGGTAGCAAGCGCTACCGTTGAGCATAAGGTGTCAGGTTCGATCCCCGGGTCGGGCAAAGTGTTATTGGGTTTTTGCAGTCCGGAGTTTGGATGTTGGCGGTTTAATACCCCCGTGGCTCGGAAAGCACGTTAAGCCGTTGGTCCTGCGCCTGATCTAACCCCCCGGTCGTGTCGGATTGCCGCCCCATCGGACTATGAGAGTAAATGAGCAGAGAGTGCACCTGTGTTTGCGCACACTCTTGTGTAATCTAATATCTCCAGCGTACCTGGCTTATCTGCGTTGAGATTGGCCACCCTGACCGAAATCGGTCGGGAGGATATTATCGTGTTCGGGGATACAGGTGTAGCGGTATCTACAAACGCCACATGCGAACAACGCGTCACACTGACGTCACGCAAATCCTGCATCTCGCAAGCAGAGTTTACCGTGCAATTAGCATAGATACAATTTCCCAATATCAATCGTTGGGCAATTGCCCGCCAGACATAACACCCGTCTGGCTGGAGGATCCTCCCTTTTCAATGGAGGTTGAGTGAACCCTGTTCCCCTGTTCTGTTCTTGTTGTTTGGTGTGATTTTATATCAAGCATTCCATCAACTCAGCCTATCGCAGTCCAGTGCTGGACATAGGCCTGTCCCAGGCGGCGCCACAACACCCTGTCGTGCGCCTTCTGCATCCAGTATAGCCCAGCCACCTTCTTTTAAGTCGTCCGTCCATCTAGCTGGGGGGCGTCCCACACTACGCTTGCCGATACGCGGTCTCCACTCCAGGACTCGTCTGCTCCACCGGCCATCGGTCCTTCGATAAACATGGCCAGCCCACTGCCATTTCAGTTTGCTGCAAGCTATGTCGGTAACTCCGGTTCTTTTCCGGATAATTTCATTCCTGATTTTATCCGTCAAAGAGCCTCCGAGCATAGCTCGCTCCAAAGCGCGATGAGCGACCTTGAATTTGTGGACCACCCCGACCGTCAGTGTCCACGTTTCGGCACCATATATCATGACGGGCAGGAAGCACTTGTTGAAGATCTTCGTCTTCAAACACTGCGGGATAGGCGACGAGAAGACTTGACGGAGTTTTCCAAATGCTGCCCAACCCAACTGGATCCTTCTGTCGGCTTCTTGCTCAAAGTTGTGTCTAACGAGCTGGATTATTTACCCCAGGTAGACATAATCCCTCACAACTTCGAGAAACGACCCTTCGATGTGTATTGGACTCGGCAAAACGTGCTAATTGTACTTGTGATTTCATATAATACCGTTATAAAAGAACATCATTGCTGAAGTAAAATCTTCTATAAACACCATTATATAACAGTTAGTATATAAGGAGAAGTTTTATTTTTATTACGTCTGAGAGCGTTTAGTGTTCCGCAAAGTATTTAGCTTTGTAATGATAATTATATTAGCTCTTAGTTTTACAATGGCTCTCGTTTAATTCTGCTCGTTGTTTACGCAAATTGTGTTTTGCAAACAGATTAATCCTACACATCATCTGCCTAGCCTTTTCCCAACTATGTTGGGGTCGGCTTCCAGTCTAACCGGATGCAGCTGAATACCAGTATTTTACATGGAGCGACTGCCTATCTGACCCCCCCAACCAAGTTAGGTACTGGGTAATACGATACCCCCTGGTAAGACTAGTTGTCAGATTTTCGGGCTTGTGACGACCCGTAACGACTGTCAAAGATCCGCAAACGACAGCCGGGACCAACGGCTTAACGTGCTTTCCGAGCCACGGAGGGGTCTTGGTATGTAAAAATGGTCACCCATCCACAAACCGACCGCGGCACACGTAGCTTAACCTAGGATCTTCGATCGTTATTATTTGGCCACGAGCCCCTCAGAACGTTGTGAAATGAAAATATGTTGTTATTATAGTGTTCTGTAATCTTCCAGGTCTATTTTAAGCAATGCAGCGGTGATTGCTTTTCCCATGCATTGCACGAATGCTCAGTATGCTCGTCGTATGTTTCAATTAATCATAAATTATTATACAGTAATTCACATAGATAATATCGACAATATACCTACCTAGTTATGTAAGTACTTGTATGAGTCATTTATTATTCCAACATGATCGGGAGCTATACAATGTCGCCCATGCGCATGTGACCGCCCGTAATATTCTGAATATTCATGAAAATATGTCGAAAATTAACTTCAAAAGGGGGGGTCTATCTATAACATTTTTCATGTTATTCAATTTTTAATATTCTAAGTAGAGTTTGTAGATTTGCTTTCTATTTTTGACACATATCCGAAGTTTATGGGTCGATTTGGATTCTGTTTATTATTTCCAAAAGCTTATGAGTTATTTTAACAGGTTCATTAACATTTCTACTAAAACTTATCGACTACGAAAAAAAAGACGGAATCGAAGTCATTTTTTCGGTAAAAAATTGTGTATTTATTTTAAAAAAACTAGTGTAAGTCCATAAATTATCCCCATGGGACGAATTTTTTAATCATTATTTGTAATCTACTACATAAATAAATACACAATTTTGTGTTTGGTTGAAACACTAGGGCCAAAGCCCAGGACCTGGGTTGTGGAGGCCAAAATGTAAATAAAAAGCGTACAAAATCTCTGCGAGTGGTTTACAGCAAATAACCTTTTACTAAATACAAGTAATACTGACATGACTACAACTCGACATAACGACAATTTGAATATACAAGTAAAAGGAGACATTGGCGCCGATTCCCTTGTTCACAAACTAAACTAAATTTAAGTTCAGTGCATCTTTTTCTTACTATTTCATTAAGAAAAGGACGGAGGATAAATATTAGTTTAGTCCTGCCAAATTAGTCAGCGCCTGACGTAAATTGACGTATGTTTAGTCGCCATGTTTTAAATCACGTCTAAGCTGTCTATTGAGTATCTTAATCTGACAGGACTAAACTAACATTTTATCTTCTGTCCTTTTCTTTATGAAATGGAAAGAAAAAGATGCACTGAACTTAAATTTAGTTTAGTTTGTGAACAAGGGAATCAGCGTCATAAACTAAACTAAATTTAAGTTCAGTGCATCTTTTTCTTTCTATGTCATTAAGAAAAGGACAGAAGATAAATATTAGTGTAGTCTAGTGAAGGCATTAGGCTATTAAACATCACGCCAGGGCCCTTAGGAGCCGAGCATTATGAATAAATTCAGAAAGAACGCTAACCGCCTGCGCACCTGGCTGGGTTGGAACCCACGACCTACAACTCGTAAGTCAGAGCCAATGCCACTGGGCAACCACTGTTCTCCAATGCTCAAAAAAAAAAACCAAATCATTAATTCAAATTAGGCTGAGAATCAGCACTTTTCAAACGTCAACATTACAAAAGACAGTCCCCCAAAACGGCCGCCCTTCACCGCTTCCTAGTGCTTTCGCTGGGAAGAAGTGGCGCAACAAACTCCCCAGCAGCACAGCTGTCTGTTCAGTTAGAAAATACTTGTACAGACGCCAGCACATTAAGCTTCTACAATCTGTCAAATTTCTTTAATAGATTTTCAACTTTATCGCTGCAGCATTAATGTTCAAGGTTGATTGTCTGTTCAGTTAGCTCTACTGTCTCACTGAGAAATTACCGATGGACAAACTCAATAACACTTCACTGAACGTAGGAATCGAGCCCAGGAAACCAGGAACTCCTTTCGTGTTTATACTAATAACTAGCTGCCCGGCGCTACTTCGTTCGCGTGGTCGTCCTACCCCCGCTGCCCTACCCCCTACCCCACTCCTACCCTACTCCTACACTACTCTTACCCTACTCCTACCCTACTCTAGTCCTACCCTACCCCCTATCCTACTCCTACCCTTACCCTACTCCTACTCTACTCCTACCCTACCCCCTACCCTACTCCTACCCTACTCCTACACTACTCCTACCCTACTCCTAACCTACTCCTACCCTATTTTCTAAATTTTTCTCTGCGTAAGAACCATCCTCGTACTTCAAGGAATATTCTAAAAAAAGAATTAGCGAAATCGGTTCAGCTGTTCTCGAGATTTGCGCTTAGCAACACATTCACCGATTTATTTTTATATTATAGATATGTATTTTCTCTCTTCCCCAGCCCTGGGCCCCGTACTGCCACAAATCAATGTCTTCGGCCGTCAAATGGGGGTGTCCCCATCAGTCATGGGGCTGGTGACGGCCGTCCTACCGCTGTTATGGGCAGCTGCCAAACCAATTTTTGGTTACGTCGTCGATTTTTGGCCGGTAAGTCACCGTCATCTGCCTCGCCTTCTCTCAACTATGTTGGGGGCGGTTCCCCGTGTAACTGGATGCAGCTGAGTACGTGGAGCGACTGCCTATTTGACCTCCAACCCAGTTCTTGGGTTCCTAATACCCCTCCTGGGTTTGGGTACTAATCCTTATTATAAATACGAAAGTTTGTAAGGATGGTTGGATGGATATTTGTTACTCTTTCACGCAAAAACTACTGAAAGGATTTGAATGAAATTTGGCACACAGATACTTCAGGATTAACACAGGATACCCGCATAAGTTTTAATACATGGTTTCTAATTAGTACTTTTAATTATTTTTCCTCAAATAATGTCTGTCAGAGACAATTTGCTATATAATTTTTTTATTTATTTTCAGGCGCACAGAAAACTAGTCTTCATGCTCCTAATAACAATAATGACAACGTCATATTGTTGTCTCTGGTTTCTACCGATGCCCGCACCGCGAGAAACGAACAGCACAACACTACTGGAGTCAGTCTATCGATTGAACGACACAATCTATTTAAAACCATACACGAACAACAACACTATCTTAGAAAAGTACAAATGTCATTGGAACTGCAGCGTGGCGGGAAATTTTGACGTCTACCTGTCAGATGCTCCGTTCATAAACACCGTTTATATAGACAATGAAGTGTCAAATTCATCCTGTTCGACATTGTCTATGGGGTTTGACGATTTTCAAGATGGCGAAGTTACTTGTATTCCTAAAGAGGATTGTAATTTGCTTTGTTATGAAAATGAGGATGATATAGGTGGTAATAAAAGTAGGAGAAGCATAGACAATTCAATAAATGATAATTATTTAGTAGATTTAAGTAAGAATGTCAGTCAAGTTGATAAGACAGTCGAGAAGAAAAGTGATAACTTTTATATGACTGGTCCGTTTTGGGTGTTCGTAATATTGACGTGTGTTGGTACAGTCGCGTTCAATGTTGCTAACTGCATTGGTGATGCCGTATGCTTTGATGTCCTGGGTAAGTTGTTTTTTATTAATTTTTAAACTAAGTTCTCGTAATCGCGAAAAAAAAACTGTTCCCTACATTTTGACGAGTCAACCGAACATAAATGTAGGGAACAGCAATTTTTTTTTTCGCGATGTCAGGTTTGGTCCTGTAGTAAAAGTTGTTCATAATGACGAGTACAATGACCCTGTTTTTCCAATAACCCTGTATAAGGTGTTTCATACACGAAATATCTAAAGGGGTCATTTTATTCATCATTACGAACAACTTTTACTGTAGGACTAAACCTGAAATCGCGAAAAAAAAAAACAGCTTTTCCCTATATTTATGTCCGCATAACTCGTTAAAACACTGATTAAAAAAAAATCACGTTTGTTGTATGGGAGCCCCACTTAAATATTAATTTTATTCTGTTTTTAGTCTTTATTGTTATAACGGCAACAGAAATACATCATCTGTGAAAATTTCAACTGTCTAGCTATCAGGGTTCATGAGATACAGCCTGGTGACAGACAGACAAACAGACGGACAGTGTAGTCTTAGTAATAGGGTCCCGTTTTTACCCTTTGGGTACGGAACCCTAAAAACCAGATTTCTTAAAGTGATATTGCAAGTGACTACACTAACAGCGAATGAATGATCATTTGTGCCCCGTGGTCCCTTCCGTAGTCCCTGGAAGGGACCACGGGGAATTTCATTACCCGTGGTCCCTTCGAGAAATACAATGCAGCCGAATTAAAATGGTAGTTTCCGCCGTAGTCCCTGGAAGGGACCACGGGGATTTTCATTACCCGTGGTCCCTCCGAGAACAAAAATCCTTCTCTATAAAAAACTCTTTGACAAATATTATATCTGGCCACTTATGACTTTATAATGATTAGTGCATATTAGGCACTATTTTAACCCTAAAAGCCCAATCTACGTCATCTTTGACGTACACTCCAACGAAAATTCATATAAAAAAAAAAAGTCTTTTATTTACAGACTACATATCTAGTGTTAGTGTCTAAAATTATCTTATAAACTATGTTAGTATATACTTAGGAAAAAAAAAGAGGTGATAATATATACGAGGGGCGGCTGAGAAGTTTTGAGCCTAAGGTATAAAAAATGGTGATAGAAATATATAAAAAAAATATTTTTCAATATAATCTCGCTCTATTTCAATACACTTCTTACATTTAGGTACTAAAAAGGGCTTTTTACCCGTTCAAAAAATATTCACCGTCTTTGGCTTCAAAATGTTCATTTACGGCCTCTTTCATTTCCTCGTCGCTGGAAAATCTGCGTCCTCGGAGATCCTTTTTCAAATTTGAAAAGAGGAAATAATCGCTGGGGGCCAGGTCTGGACTGTAGGGTGGGTGGTCGATTTCTTCAAATCCTGTCTCGGCTAGGGCACGCTTTGCAACACGTGCAGTGTGGACGGGCGCATTGTATTGCAAAAACAGAAATCCTTTCGTGAGTTTGTCTCTCCTTTTCTCGACAATGACTTGTCGCAATTTTATCAACAATGCGGCGTAATAGTCTCCATTAATTGTAGTATTTTTAGGAAGAAAATCGATAAGCAAAATCCCTTCACAATCCCAAAAAACTGTGGCCATGAGCTTGGACGCCGATCTTTCCACTTTGAATTTCCTTGGCGGCTTTTCCCCCTTTACTACCCACTGCATTGACACCTGTTTTGATTCCGGATCATACTGTCGCATCCATGTCTCATCAACTGTAACAAGATGAGAAAAAATATCGTCGGGATTATCGCCACACAAGTCCAAAAACTCCTGCGATGTTGTCACTCGACGCTGCTTATCCAGCGGTGTGAACATTTTCGGCACCCATCGCGCACACACCTTTTTCATTTGCAAATGATTATACAAAATGTCACCGATTCGTTCCTTGCTGATGTTTATGGCTTCAGCTATCTGCCACAACTTGATTTGTCGATCTTCAAGGACCAGATTTTTCACTTTTTTAATTTTTTCTTCAGTACTGGCGGTGTTTGGGCGTCCCGACCTGGGATCATCTTCGAGCGACTCCCTACCGTGTTTGAATTCTCGGTTCCAGCGTTTTACGGTGGCAAATGAAGGTGCCGACTCTCCATAAACTGCAGACATCTCTTCAAATATTTCCGTCGGCGTTTTGTTCTTCTTTGTGAGGAATTTAATAACAGCTCAGTACTCCAATTTTGTAGAAAACGCGGATGACTCGGACATGGTGATGTTTACGGTTCAATAACTTAAAGCGTAATGATGCTAATTACATTAAACTTGTCATTTATATTACTAAGGGTACCCTCAATTAATGACGAGCTGCCAGAGTCAATAGGGACTCATTAAGGTACCTAGGCTCAAAACTTTTGAGGCCGCCCTAGTAACGACCACAGATAGTTTCACCACGCCCCATGTAATACATGAAGCTTGATAAACCTACCTACCCATGGTAGGCCCATCCAGTCGTTCAGCAAAGACCCTCAGGATACTGTTGGTGCTTCCTCCCACTCTGCGTGTCATCGACGCACGCACTATTGCAAAACGAATTATTGCAAAATAGTCGTCATTGTGCGCATCGGCGAACATACCTGACGCACTACCATAGGGTGGAAGCCTCAACAGTACCCTAAAGGTATTATTATATTGTATTCGCAGAGCATTGTTTGATTTTTGGGTATGATTAGCCCAAAGGCTGCTGGTGTAAAACGTTTGACAGTAAGCCTCGAATAGGGTAATTTTTACTGGTACCTACTGAGCAACCAGCAAACCTTCGAGCCACCATATTTCCCCTCACAGCCAATGCCCTGCGCTCTCTTTCCATATCTGTGTCATCTTTCAGGTCTTCGGTAACAATATGGCCCAGATATTTAAACTGGGTTACTCTCTGTAAAGTGAACCGCACAGCATTACCGGAGGGATATATGATGGACTTTTATTTCGACCTCTAAACACTCTATGTGGCATCTGACATGCGTGTTGCTGAGCTCAACCAGTAATTTATTGACATAAATGTTAAAAAGTCTTGGGGATGTAATACCCCCCTGTCTAACACCACGCTCCAGCTTGTAAGGGTCAGACAGCGCATTTGACCATTTTACAAAGTTTCTCTGCTTATCATAACCACATAGATAACGTGGACACCAACGAAGCAGGAACGCCCGCCTCTCGAATAAAACCTTTGACTGTATTATGACTTGACCTCGGTACAACTTTAATTCGGCAGCATGGTATTTCTCGGAGGGACCACGGGTAATGAAAATCCCCGTGGTCCCTTCCAGGGACTACGGCAGAAACTACCATTTTAATTCGGCAGCATTGTATTTCTCGAAGGGACCACGGGTAATGAAATTCCCCGTGGTCCCTTCCAGGGACTACGGAAGGGACCACGGGGCACAAATGATGACCCTACAAGAAAATAACGCTCAATTTTTTAAAAATATCTATACCCATCACATCAGCGGAGTTTCGCCAGCTAACTTAATTTGACCCTGTATTTAATTCATTGACTGCCACCGCGGCTACACAGTGACCGCCAACAATAGATTTTCTATTATGTCTGTTGTGTGGTAATCAACGTGTCAAAAATTAGCTTTTAAGCCCCTTTAATAAACATGTATGTTAGCGTCAGAGTTATTACGCAGTTGTGAATATTTTGTAAAACGTGTCAATCCCTTAAAAGTACACTGAATTCAAGATACAGGATTTTCCTAGTTTGAAGGGCAGGGGTCTGGGAAGGGGGGGGTGGGATAGTTCGAAAGGGTTACCGCTGCCCTGGAACAGAAAGGGCTAAGGAAGGAACACGGATGGGTTTTAGTCAGTAAGAGTCTGACACTCCACCCAGAGCGGGAGGGGTCATTTGATGATTTCCCATCCGAAAAAAAAAGGGGTCTTCTCAAATGTAATAGCCATACCCATCCCATTTTGAACTAACACTCATGTTACCTTTTTTTTTTTTTTTTTTTTTGTCGCTGAGAAATGCTTTATGCATGCCCGCCTCGCGGGGGACGAGACGGGGTATGTGGGACTCCCTGTCGGAATGACAGTATACCCACTAAAACTCAGCGGTGTTCCCTCATTCGCCGTGATGGGAGGGCCACGGGAATAGGCATAGCCTTTACCTCCATAGCCCTCCCGGCGCATGCCCGCCTAGATGTTATGGCGGGCCCCGCATGCCCCCCACATAGGGGGGCTACGAGAATGGCCGGGAGCACCTAGCCATTCCCGTCCAACACTGGTGGAGGCCTGTGCAATACAGGCAACGGTGCCCCCGCACCCGCTGCCTGCTGGCCCCCACGCCCGCCTAATTGGCAGGCCCCGCATGCCCCCCAGGATGGGGGGGCTACGGCCGCAGAGGATAGGGAGAGCGGCAACGACACACCGACACTCCTCTTCCCCTGCGGCCCCACCGCGTCCGCCATCGAACGGTGGCGGCCCCGTCAAGGCCGCGGAAGGAAGGGTATCACAGACACTCCTCTCCCGCCGCGGCCTCCAATCCTCAGCCGCGATGTCTCCCTCACGGGGGACATCGCGGCCCGCCTCAGGTAGGCTGCGATGTCGCCCAAGCGGCACCGCAACCTACCCGCCGGCCGCTACGTCGTCGGCTTTTCCGCACAGCCTAGACGAGCGGCCGCTCCTCGGGTTCCTCTTAGCTTCACCGTGGCCCAATCCACCACGGCTACTGAGCCCCCCCGCCTCGACAATGCGGGAACCCACTGGGGGGGGAACACTCATGTTACCTAGGCTAAGTCTTTTAGTAAAATAAATAAAAAGAAATTAAAAAAATGTTAACAAAAGAAAAAATTACAGGACCAGACCGAGGATCTAAATACGGCGCCCAGAGAGCTTGGGGCACAGCGGGGTACGGGTTGACAGCACTGCTAGGTGGTTACCTTATCGATAGTGTGTCAGGGGAGTACAAGGACTTCACGCCAGCCTTCGTAGTGGCTTTGGTATTAACTGCAGTTGATTTGTACTGCTGCAGGGCTCTTACGGTGAGTTGTTTTTGAAGTGATAACTTGTTATGGGAGGGTAAACCGCTTCGTAACGTAACGCGTTACGGCGCCAGTCTGTCTGGCTTCCCTTTCTCTCACGCATGCGGCAGCGGTAGGCAGGCTCTTCCTCTCTCACTCTAACCCACAGCGGTAGGCAGGCTCTTCCTCTCTCACTCTAACCCACAGCGCTAGTCGTATTTCGGACAGACGCTTCCCCCTCTCTCTACTCAGTGTTTAGTGTGCGATAGACATATACCATAGATTAGTTTAAGTTATCACTTCTGTCGGGCGTCCCGAGACGCATACGTTTTTGTTTTTTATTAGCTGCGCTTGCCGCGGTTGGTCCTCGGTCGGACTCGGAAAATATGTTAAGCCGTTGGTCCCGGCTGTCATTTGTGGATCTTTGACAGTGGTTACGGGTGGTCAGAAACTCGAAAGTCTGACAGCCAGTCTTACCAAGGGGTACTTTTTCTACCTATGTTGGGGTCGGTTTCCAGTCTAACCGGATGCAGCTGAATACCTGTATTTTACATGGAGCGACTGTCTAGCCTGCACAACCCAGTTACTGGGTAATATGATACCCCTTAGTAAGACTGATTGATTGTCAGACTTTCAGGCTACTGACGACCCGTAACGACTGTCAAAAATCCACGAATGACAGCCGGGACCAACAGCTGAAACATGCTGTCCGAGGCACTTGGTATGTGAAAATGCACGTCTTTCTACATCGTTCTCACATGGTTAATTTCACCACGAATTATGTAATCAATTATTTTGTAACAATTTTATGATTTAAAACAGTGTCCATGGAGTTTCTTGCCCGTTCTTCTCCATAGGTACCTACGCTTTGGAACGGGCAACTAGCTTCATCTTTCTGACTGACCGACCGTTTGACAATTCAAAAGTGCCGGTCATTGGTTTAGTTGAAATAAATGATTTGAGTTTGAGTTTGATGGTCACCCATCCACGCACCAACCGCACAAGCCCCTCTTTATTTTCATTATGCTTATTTATTGTTATATATGTACAGCTGCCAGCACTATCAAGTCCAGAAGACTCGGGCAAGGCATTGCGCGATGTCCTCAGGATACCTAAGGTGATAGTGTTCATAACATTCGCGGTGGTAGCCGGCACCTTCGACAGCTTCATCATCTATTATATGTTCTGGTAAGTTCTATTATGATTTTTGAATTTTCTTCTTAAGAGTCATCATCTGCCTAGCCTTTTCCCAACTATGTTGGGGTCGGCTTCCAGTCTAACCGGATGCAGCTGAATACCAGTATTTTACATGAAGCGACTGCCTATCTGACCTCAACAACCCAGTTACTGGGTAATACGATACCCCTTGGTAAGACTGGTTGTCAGACTTTCGGGCTACTGACGACCCGTAACGACTGTCAAAGATCCACGAATGACAGCCGGGACCAACGGACAACGTGCTTTCCGAGGCACGGAGGGGACTTGGTATGTGAAAATGGTCACCCATCCACGGACCAACCGCGGCAAGCGTAGCTTAACCTGATCGATCGACCCGTGCGGCTGTTATTACTTAGCCACAAGCCCCTCTTTCTTCTTAAGAGTGTCGATGTGTATTCTCCCCATTCTCACATATGGTGGCCAAACCTAAAGGCCAATTCTCGTAATGTAAAACGTTCAAAATCTAGTCGCAGTCTCATCTCGGCGACAAACAAATGTCAAAATGTAGGGAAATTAGACGTATTTTTGACAGATTGAGACTGAGATCAGACTGTGAATGTTCTTAAAATTACGAGAATTGCCCCTCTGGTCTCTGACACTTCAGCAGAGGTCCAAGCTCGAGGTTTGCCAGCGAGCCATGGAGCGCAGTATCCTGGGGTTTCGAATTTCTGACCGTATAAGGAACACAATACTGCGCGCCAAAACCAAGATAACAGACGTTACCCAGGAAGACGCTAAACTTAAGTGGGATTGGGCCGGACATGTCTGCCGCATGTCAGATGACAATTGGGCTAAGAGAACCACCGATTGGGTCCCACTAAACGCACGACGTCATCGTGGCAGGCCGAGACGAAGATGGCGGGACGAGCTTGACTCCTACCGTAGGGACTGGCCGGTGCTCGCAAAAGACAGAATTGTGTGGGAAAGGGAGAGAGAGGCCTTTGCCCTGCAGTGGGACAGTACAGGGTAGTTAGATTACATAGAATAGTGTCGATGGCAATCTAAATGGACTCACCATTTAGATTGCCATCGACAGACCTCAAAACTTTATTAGAAACTTTTATTTTAATAAAAGAAATTACAATTATTGGAAAATCGGTCGGTCGGCTCGGTCTCGTTTACGTAGTTTAGCTAGCTAATTTAATTTGACCCTGATTGATTTTTTATTTTGATTTTTTTTGTTTGACGACACGGTTGGCGCAGTGGCTGAGCGATCGACTGCTGCGCTGCGTGTCGCGGGTTCGATTCCCGCACGGAACAAATATATTGCCTACAGGTAGTTCCGGGTCTGGCTGTATGTGTATGTGAGTTTAAATGGTTGTAAACGCACCCGCGATACAGGAGGAATTCCTAGTGTGGGGCAACGTTTAAAAAAAAATGTATGCATATTTCTTTCTGTGTGGTGAGCAGTGGTGGCCCAGTGCTAACGGCGGCGACTTACGAGTTGTAGGTCGTAGGTTCGAACCCAGACAGGCACTTTACTTTGTATAAATTATTTCATCACCACTGCTCTCAAAGCGGTGAAGGAAAACATCGTGAGGAAACCGACATAACCTAGAACCAAAAATTCGAAGACATGTGACATCTACCAACCCGCACTGGGCCCGCGTGGTGGTGCCCACTCCCTCTCACAGAGAGGAGGCCTGTGTCCCAGCAGTGGGAATGTTACAGACTGATTATGCTTTATTTCTTTCAGGTTTTTAGAAGAACTTGCCGAACAAACAGGCCACACAGCCAATATCAAGTTGATAGAAGGAGTAGTGATAGCCGCTCAGTGTCTTATCGGAGAACTCCTGTTTTTCTTCTTCTCAGGTAAATTACTCAACTTTATTTCAAAATCAAAATTAAAAGTCATTTATTCAAAAATTAGGCTGAGAATCAGCACTTTTCGAACGTCAAAATTACAAAAGACAGTCCCCCAAAAACGCCCGCTCTTCACCACTTCCTAGTGCTTTCGTTGGGAAGAAGTGGCGCAACAAACTCCCCAGCAGCACAGCTGTCTGTTCAGTTAGAAAATACTTGATTGTATACAATACTAGGTATGTAAAGTAATTAACATTACAAGACACAGAACATAAAATTAAATTATTTGCCATATGCCAGCTAGCCACGCCAATATACCAACAAATATAATAAAAACTATACGTACTCAAGCTAAAAAATAATTAATTAAAATGTAAATAAAAAAACTTACTACCCAAATAAAAGCCTCCAGGCATAAATGGCGTGACAGCTTACATATTTATGCATTATTGTGTTCTGTTCACATAGCTGTCACTTGAAGTCACAAAATGATAAACGACCATCGAAGTAACTTATATAAACAAATAAGTTAGTACTTAACAATACCATGTCAGTAAGCTAATTCTGGAGAAAGAACATAAACATTGTCTTGCGTTAAATTAGGGCGACCAACTATTCTTATCGTGTAAGTAGTCGTTGATGGAATAGTATGCCTTTGAACAAAGGTTGGATTTTACTTGAGCTTTAAAAGCATTAAAAGGCAAGTCTAGAAAAGAAGAGGGTACCTTGTTATAAAAGGTTATACCAAGCCCAACAAATGAGTTATGAACCTTATGCAGCCGGTGAAAAGGGGCACGTAGTTTGTCCTTATTTCTAGTGTTAACACTGTGAATATCACTGTTTTTAGTGTACAAGTGTAAATTTTGCCTAATATATAAGATGTTGGCAAAGATGAATTGTGATGCATCCGTGAGAATACCAATATCTTTAAAAAAATCTCTTAGAGAAACTCTGGCACCTAGCTGGTAAATTGCTCGAACAGCTCGTTTTTGAAGGACAAATATATTTTGTATATCAGGGGCTTTGCCCCACAGCAGAATACCGTAGGACATAACGCTGTGAAAATAACTAAAATAGACTAAACTAGCTGTATCAACGTCAGTGTATTGTCTTACTTTCCTGACGGCGTAGGCAGCCGAACTGAGCCTTCCTGCTAGACTTGATATATGAGGTGAGGTTTTAATCTAAAAATGTTTTTTTTTTTGTCCAATTTCAGGTAAAATAATAAAGCGATTCGGCTTCGGTACTACAATGACGGTGTCACTGTTCTGTTACGGAGTCAGGATGATCTGCATCTCGTTCATAGAGAACCCGTGGCATCTTGTGTTTATCGAGGTAAGGACACTCATTTATACTTTATTGTACACTAGAAACTACATCTACAATCCTGCACTGGGCCCGCGTGGTGGATTACAGCCCACTTCCTTTTGAAGAGAGGAGGTCTGTGTCCCAGCAGTGGGAACGTTGTAGCAACAACTGCCCGATGGTTGATGTCGGGAAGTTGTATTTATGCTAGTTGCGCGGTCAACTCTGCTTGCGAGATGCAGGATTTGCGTGACGTCAGTATGACGCGTTGTTCGCATGTGGCGTTGTAGATACCGCTACGTGTCAATAAGTAGGTACATTGTACATTATTGTGTTGTCCCACAGAGCATAATGCAGGGCCCCACGTACGCGCTCTGCTACTCCACCATCGTGGGCTACGCGGCGCACGTCGCGCCCGAGGGGTACTCCGCCACAGTGCAGGGCATCGTGGCTGGGATGGACGATGGAGTTGGTAAGTACTGATAAATAAGCAATATGTGTCTTCTTTGGGGGGCCTTTGCCCTGCAGTGCGACATCACAGGTTAATAATAATAATAATTAGAGTACTTGAGAGTACTTGCATAGACACAACCTTATAGCCAGGATAATCCATCAGCAACTTGCTCTGAAATACAGCCTTGTGGAATCAGAGGGGCCGTACTACAGGTGCCCGACCCAGGTCTCGAAAATGGAAATATCACATTGTACTGGGATCGATCCATCATCACTGACAGGACTATTGTTGCCAATAAGCCTGATATAGTGGTGGTGGGTCGATCAGAGCGGCGCGCAATGATTGTTGACATAGCCGTCCCGCATGATGAGAACCTCGTGAAAGCTGAGAAAGAGAAACAAATTAAATATCTCGACTTAGCACACTAGGTGGTTTACATGTGGAATGTGAGCTCAGCTGTCATTGTGCCGATTGTCGTATCAGCCAATGGCCTGATGGCCGAAAGCCTCGATCGACATCTATCGAGGCTCTCGTTAGGCGGTTGGATCAAGGGCTTGATTCAGAAAGTGGTACTTCTGGACACGGCTCGCATTGCCAGGAGGTTCCTCTCTCTGGAGCCCTGACCGCCGGTAGCTTGGACCCTGTTCCCGATACCGGTGGGCTACTATTTTTTATACTTTTTATATTCTAATATTTAAAAATATAATTTATATGTTTATATTCAAATAAAGGAGATAATATTAATAACCCCACCGCCGCGCCGTATCTCCTCGTTGACTTCGTGGTTGGGCTTGCGCGCTCCGGAACTCTGGCTCTGTGCCGGTATAGTATACTGTGCCAGGTTTAGGGTGAGAAGCCAGACCAAGAGAGATACAGAAACCCGCAGGGCAGCATGTGGCGAGCTGTTGGGCAGTAGCGACCCCACGGACCCTATCTCCCGGGAGAAATCTGGTTCCTCATCACTGGCTTGCTTTTTTAGAGGTATGAGGAACAAGGTGTAAAGTTCACTCATACTCTATAGAAAAGGGAGGATCCTCCGACCAGACGGGTGTTGTGTCTGGCGGGCAATTGCCCCAAACGACTGATGTCGGGGAGTTTGTATGTATGCTAATTGCGCAGTAAACTCTGCTTGCGAGATGCAGGATTTGCGTGACGTCAGTATGACGCGTAGTACATGTGGCGTTGTAGATACCGCTACACCTTTATTGGCCTGCTAGAGTGAACACTGACGAGGAACAAAGCTCCCACCTCATTCTTTCCTTTATTGGTGAAAGAAAAAAAAAAAAAAACAAAAGTCATTTATTCAAATTAGCCTGAGAATCAGCACTTTTTGAACGTCAAAATTACAAAAGACAGTCCCCCAAAAACGCCCGCCCTTCACCACTTCCTAGTGCTATCGCTGGGAAGAAGAAGTGGCGCAACAAACTCCCCAACAGAACAGCTGTCTTTCAGTTCGAAAATACTTGATTGTATACAATACTAGGTACCTATGTTAAGTAATTAAGATTACAAGACACAAAACATTAAATTAAATTATATGCCATAATATGTCAGCTAGCCACACCAATATACCAACAAATATAATAAAAACTAAACTAAAAAAAAAATTTAAATGTAAATAAAAGCTTACTACCCAAATAAAAGCCTCCAAGCATAAAGGGCGTGACAGCTTACATATTTATGCATTGCTGGGTTCTCTTCACATAGCTGTCACTTGACACAAAGAGTAACAAATATCCATCCATCCATACAAACTTTCACGTTTATAATATTAGTAGGAAGTTTAGATAAGTCCCATGGGTTCGATTCCCAGGTTGTGCAAAGGGTTATTGAGTTATATAAGAAAGTGTTAAGTCCCATGTAATAGGCTTTTTTTTTCTGGATGGGAATTCATCAAATGACCCCTCCCGCTCTGGGTGGAGCGGAAGGGAGTGTCAGACTCTTACTGACTAAAACCCACCCGTGTTCCTTCCTTAGCCCTTTCTGTTCCAGGGCAGCGGTAACCCTTTCGGACGATCCCGCCGCCCTGTAATAGGCTCGCTCTATTATAAATAATAATAATAATAAATCGTTTATTTATAAAAAGGGAACACATTTTACATTATACATGGGACTTTTCACGTTCCCTGTCCCAGTACAAAGTTATAAAATGTATTCGTATGTCCACGGCGGCCCTTTTAAATTTTCGGTAGCCTTGTTATCTAACCATACGTCCATGAGAATCTTTTGCCTCTTATTCATACGTCGAGTCAAATAAAAAAGATCAAATTTACTTTTGGATTATGACTCCAACTAGAGTCATGGACATATGAGTTTGGTACAAATGTGACTCCTTTGGAGTAATTGGACAGTGTACGTGTTAAACATAATTAGGGAAATGTGGCTTAGAGATCCCCACCAGATTACATGCATGAATTTTGCCATACTGACTGCCGTATGAGCCAATGAAAATTAAATCATATTTCAAGGCAATAAGACTCAATTTTAAATGCATAAAGTAATGCTAGGATCAACACAATTTGACACTATGTGTACGAACAAACCCGTACAATAGCATATGTATCAATTTTGTGCTGACACCGACGCGCAGCGAATGAATAAAATGTACAATTCTAGGTCAACGATCAGTAGTCGCATATCACCGTTTGGGCTAACCACAAAAGACTCATTCGCCGCGAGTCGACCAGTTATCAGTTTTGGGTGTTATTTCAATACGCAAATTCCATCATTCTATCAGTCTATCATTTAAATGTACCTTACCCATACACTATGTGCTAGCAACCGTTTTCGGGGCCCATTATTGAGTGTACAGTCACCCCCTGCCATTTCATCTGTGAATATTATAATTATCATCGGTCAGACAGGGGCGTAGACCTTCCATAGTTCAAGGTAACCGATCCACTATAGCCACCCAAACCCATAGCCCAGTATATTTTGTTTCCATGTTCTGCAACAGTCCTGCACCAACCGGGGTTGTCCTTGGGTGCTCTTGCATGGTGCATACAGGGATAATCGTCGGTTGGTGCCTCCTCATCATATTATGCTTTTGACTAAATACTCTAATTACCGGAAGACGTAGCGTTGGAAGGCCTCCCACAAGGTGGACCGAGGACCTATGTATATTGTAAACTAATGTAACAAACGCAATATAAATTGTTCCTGATAAATAAATAAATATATGATTTTTGGAGTTTACTCCTTAAGAAACGATTTGAGTTATAAGGCCCGGTACGGAAATTTTATGAGGAGTAAAATCAAGTGTAACACGAAAAGTTGAGGCGTTACGTAGAAAGAGACAAACATATATATCTGTAGGATTGAACGTGTAAAAGAATGAGATGGAATACATTACACAGCGTATCTCATTCTCGGGGTCTCCTCTTTGTTTACTTTTTATCAAAATAAAACCTTTTTTGAAAATAAATGCCAGTAATATACTTTTTTTATAACTTGAAACCTTATTTTAGTACAGTGTTTGATTCCACTGCCACGATTTTTACAACTAGGTTGAAGTATTAGATAAGCTTACTACAGGTACTAATATTTTTTATGTACGTCTAAGATTTAGAAGTAATATAAATAATCCGAATAATTACAGATATATGTTTGTTTCTCTTATCATTTTAGCAGATGCGTTCATTTACCCTTTTTTTCTATTCGATATATATCAATTATCGTTCGTAAGGAGTAAACTCCAATCGTGCGTCGTAGCTGACACACACACTTTTTTTATTTTCTTTTTCTACACAGGTTTCGCGATAGGATCCCTAGTCGGTGGTCAGCTGTACAGCTGGCTAGGAGGCCGGGCCTCGTTCAGAGTGCTAGCAGTGACCGCAGTTGTAGGCTCAGGACTACATGCAGTACTATTCGCTGTGGTATCCAAGAGTGACGAGCGAAAAGGTTGGTATTTTACTGTATTTTTTAGGTTTTCGTACCCAAAGCGTGCCGACGGGAGCTCGTGGATAAATGAAACAAACATCTGTCAATTGAAGGTCGAATTTTAGCTATGATTGCTGAGTTCGTCCCGTGGATGACCCTTCCGTGCCTCGGAAAAGCGTAAGTCCCGAGTGTCGTTTGTAGATCTTTGACAGTCGTTACGGGTCGTCAGAAGCCCGAAAGTCTGACAACCAGTCTTACAAAGGCGTATCGTGTTACCCAGTAACTGGGTTGTGACTGTGAATGTCAGAGTCGCTCCATGTAAAACACTGTAACGGCTTGTATGATAATAAATATTATCTTTATTCCTTCTTCCTCTTTTTACAGCTGAGAAGCAATTATCGATGCAAGAAGCGACGGCAGAAGAAGGCCAGAAGATGCTGCAGGAGCACAGTAGCGCCATCTATAAAGATACGACCGTACCACTAAACAGTGCAGACAAGTTGGATAGGTAACGCTAATAGATGGCGCTAGTTTGTATCTAGATATTTATGAAACATATTTTTTATTTGAGAAGAACTTTCCATTAGAATAAATTAATATGCCCTGTTCATTTCTTAATCGTTTCCGTGACATATTATAAAAATAACTTTTTATTTTCGATTGTCGAATAAACTTTTGCTAACGTGTTTGTTAAGAAAACGTCGTGGGAAAACCGGCATGTCCAAGAACCAAAAATTCGAAGACATGTGACATCCACCAACCCGCACTGGGCCCGCGTGGTGGAATACGGCCCACTTCCTCTAAAACGTCGTGAGGATACCGGCATGTCCAAGAATCAAAAATTCGAAGACATGTGACATCCACCAACCCGCACAGGGCCCGCGTGGTGGAATACGGCCCACCTCCTCTAAAACGTCGTGAGGATACCGGCATGTCCTAGAACCAAAAATTCGAAGACATGTGACATCCACCAACCCGCACTGGGCCCGCGTGGTGGAATACGGGTCACTTCCTCTCGCAGAGAGGAGTTCTGAGTGCCAGCAGTAATAATAAATAATAATAATAATAAAAAATCTTTATTGATACAAAAACCTTTGACATGCTTAAGACTAGGACACATAGCTTGGTTAACTAAAGGTCATACGGATAAGGTAAACCCTGACTCCTAAACTAGGTGATCCTGTGACTCAGGAGTCAGTGTTCTGCTGTCACTGTGATACAAAAAACCTTTTATGTTGTGTTATAACATTACACAATAGTCATTGACATTGCCGGTTACAAAGTATGTATATTAAATTAAAGTTAACAATTATGAGATATAAGGGATTTAGAAACGACTTCTGAGGTGTATATGTGTGTGTATGTTAGAGTGGGGGTGTATATGTTAGAATGAAAGTGAAATGCAGTGGGAAAAATATAGGCTGATTTGGTGGGTCATTCAAGGAATAAACATTGACCAGCACCCTTGCTCGTGGCGTGTTGGCGATTTCAGAATATTATGAGTCAAAGTATTCCTCACAATGTTTTCCTTCACCGAAACGGCCACGAGGGCCCAGCCTCGTGGTAGATTACGGCGAGGAGAGAGGAGGCCTGTGTCCCAGTAGGGACACAGGAATGGGGTGGGGTGGGGTGGGATTGTTTTTATATGTCATGAAAGACATTATTTTATGAACAGAACATAATAATATTGTATTTGTGCTACAAATTCAAAATAATTTAAATAGAAAATAGTCTTAAATGGATTGAAGATTTTTATATGGAGCCTGGGATAGCTTCCTTTACACCATTTTGTTTTTTTTTTCAAAATGGCGGCTACGCATGAGACCTACATAAATCGTTGGCTAACATCAATGCAAACGAGAGCGACACGTTTCCGAGATATTAACGTTCAAAGTTGATCACGTGACGAGAAACGGAAACGAGACAGTTTACGGTGTTTGGTCTTATTATATTTTCTGTTTGCATTGATGTCAGCTGTCGATTTATATGTATAGGTTTCATGCGTGGCCGCCATTTTGAAAAAAAAAAAACAAGATGGCAGGCAAATAGGTACACCACGGACCTTCAAAGACCTTTAATAATTTTGCAAATAGACTTGAAAAAATGTCGTTTGTCTTCCCACTTATCAAAATAGTCTAAGATTTGCAATAATTGTGCCATTCTTTCTAACAAAATAAGTTTATTTATTTACAATACCGATGTACTGTTTTAGCATTAAGATTTCTTATTACGAATTTATTAATGTTTATAAAGATAATGCAGCTATTGTGGTATACTTGTATAGATATATTTTTTATGTTATATTTTTAACGAAGTTGGATTGTAGATTTTTATATGGAGCCTGGCAAATCATACTAAATAACCTTTATGTATAAATCGATTGCCGATTACGGGGTTTGGTCCTATTTTGAAGGATAAAATCAGGAATGAAATTATCCGGAAAACAACCGGAGTTACCGACATAGCTTGCAGGGTAAGCAAACTGAAGTGGCAGTGGACTGGCCATGTCTGTCGAAGGACCGATGGCCGGTGGAGCAGACGAGTCCTGGAGTGGAGACCGCGTATCGGCAAGCGTAGTGTGGGACGCCCCCCAGCTAGATGGACGGACGACCTAATTTATTATGAGCCTATTCACTCTAGCCTTGAAGACACTTAAATTATAATATATATTTTGCCATCGACATGCTAAGTAAAAGATCAACAACCAACACGTCTGCACAGTTTCGCTATCTAACTCAGTTTGATCCTGTATAGCGCCATCCCTTTCTAGCAACAATCTCTCTTGCGCTGACCTCTGGTGGTGGTAAATAGAATTAAAAAATCGCATTGAAGAGAAAAATTTGTTAGTGGCGCCGATTCCCGTGTTCACAAACTAAACTAAAATGAAGTGCAGTGCATTTATTTCTTTCTATTTCATTAAAAAAAGGACAGAAGATAAAAATTAGTTTGGTGCTGTCAAATCAGTCGGCGCCTGACGTACTCGTGTTTTTAGTAGCCATGTTTTTAATCACGTCTAAACTGTTTAAGGAGTATCTTAATTTGACAGGACTAAACTAATATGTATCTTCTGTCCTTTTCTTAATGAAATAGAAAGAAAAAGATTCACTGAACTTAAATTTAGTTTAGTTTGTGAACAAGGGAATCGGCGCCAGTGACTCTGACTTGGCGATAGGTCTCTTGACATCCTGTTGTGAGTTACGTGCTGAAGCTACACGTCTTTACGCACACATTCACAGCGTGTTTGTACACTTGGTTACCACAAGTAAACCGTGTCGCCTCGTGACGTAAAAATACTGGAACTTTGTGTAGATGCTCGGGATTTACTCTGCATTTTGTAATCTAGAACGATAACGATGAAAGAAATGGTTAGTCAGTCAAATAATTATAGTTTTGTAGTTTTAGTATAGTTTATTTACTAAGGGGGATGCGGTACAAGACCGGTGAAAACGTCAGGGTATATACAATTTTCGTAGGTTTTTTACAATTTGCAGGTCCGTGGCAGGTTGTATGTTGACTAAAATATGATTCGCGACCGTAACAAATTTGTATTTATTCAATTATAATCGTTAGAATCAGAACTCCTTGAGTTGGAATTGGATTAGAATGTCACGATTTCATGAAAAAGTCATTCAGTAGGGTAATTTGAACTTGGAGAAAGAAAAAGTATTTATTCTGACTCGTACAGGAAGATCACAAACTAAACTCTGTCATAAATAAAAATAAAAAACAAAATTATATTTTTTTTAAGTTACAAAAAAAACAAAGTCCTATACGGGGCCAAAAGGCTCCTACCTCAGCATGATGCTGCATCATTTAAAAAATAAATCTCGCTAGCGCTGGTATTCTGATAGGGCCCGAGAGATGTATCCTACTAATAATATTAGAAACGCGAAAGTTTGTATGGATGGATGTTTGTTACTCTTTCACGCATAAATTCCGAAACGGATTTGGATGCCATCTGGCACACAAATAGTTTATAACCAGGATTAACATATAGGATACTTTTTATCCGGTCATTCCCACGGGATCGAGACTTTTGCGGGTGAAACCGCGGGGTGCAGCTAGTAATTCTATAAATAAATATTTGTTACGGCCGCGAATCATATTTAGATCAACACTGCCTAACTTTTGCTCAGGCATAGAACAAAATATAGTTATTTATAATTTGAAAAAAAAAGCTTTAAAAATATCATGAATTTTCCAAAAAGCTCGAAAATGTGAGCTTTTTTGAATGTCAAAACTAGTATAGATATATTACGAAATGCAAGCTAGATCTTAGATTGAAATAAAGCCAAAACGTTTTATTTTTAATATCAATTACTTATATTAATTTCATGAGATATTTAGTATATTATTATTATTATAGCACTGTGTGACTTAAACCCGCACTTAAGTCACACTTATCTGTGATTAGTCCATTTTTACATAGAAAAGCGTGACTTAAGTGCGAGTATAGGTCACACGGGTTTAAAATAAGTATACGATACGTGTGACTTACTGTGCCGTGCACTATACCCTGTCCATTAGGTTTACCGTTTTTTGACAGCTGTCTTAGAACTTACATGTTCCAGTGGGGTAATTGCGTACCACACAAACTCAAACAACTCAAACACACACACACACACTCACTCAAACTTTTTTCTTTCTTTCTTTACACTAACAGTAGGGATGGTTTTCATTTTGACAGTTCAATAACATTCTTTGCGTTATTTACGTGGTTGAGCAGATAATTTTTTCAAACATATGAAGCAATGGATTAGCAATATCTTTCAAAGTGATTCAGATTGAGATTGATTTTGTGTTACAAAATTAGGGTGCTGATTACGTAAAAGTTAACTTTAAAATGCATAAAATAATTATATAAACTGCGTCATCTTATTGAATTATCTTATATACGGCTTCTTACAGACATTATAATACCGTACGTGTATCAATCAGTGTATTGTGTGTTGCTGCAATCACTAGTTCCATCTGTCAAATAATGGTTTACCTAATACACAGGGTATCAGACTACATAAGTCACATGTATAGTAATGCACTATTGTTATTCAAGGGATCAATAATACACTCCTGGACTCCTAAGTCAAGCTCCCAAAACATGTCCCAGAATTAACGCACACCTCCAAATACCCCAATTAGTATATAATGTTATAATCGGGTAGGAACCCGTTGGATGCGAGAAGCACTGAACCGGTCGAAGTGGAGGTGCTTGGGGGAGGGGTATGTACAGCAGTGGACGTCTTTCGGCTGAAATTATGTTCTGATTGTAATATACAATACAGATTTTTTACTAATATGTATAAAACATTGTTTTTTTTTTATTAAATTTGTTACACTGCTTGTGGGAGACACTTGTGGTCACATGACAAATGTACGCACGCACACAGTCGCACCCGCACAGATTTACGAATGCGTACGCATTCCATACAAAGTGGGGGCGCCATATTGTAGCGAAATAATAAAAAAATATTCACTTGTACACGTATAATTTAGTAAAATAAAAAATATTGTAAACAAAACTTAATGAAGTTGGAAATTTAGTGATAAATCTGACGAAGAATTGTACGGCAACATAACAGCAAGGAAAAGATAGTTAATCGAGAATCGGAAGTCAAACGAACTTTGAAAAAACGTCTACCATAGATAAAATGTACTTATAACTATAGTAAGCAACGGGTAATTGTTAATAAACACCTTCTCTTTTATTTTGTTTTTTAAGGACAAAAGCTGAACAGAGCTGAATAAGTGTGGCTAGTCCCCTAGGGTCTAGCCTGGTATAGGTTCGATGTAAGAGTCCGGGAGTCAAGCTCAATATTTGTGACAGGCGGCTATGGGTATACTAAATAAAATATGTACATATCAAGTGACTAAACTTGGAATAATGCGATCAAAAAAAGGTGCTCCCGTCTTAATTGTATATATTTTTAAAATAAATTAGCAATTAAACATTTCCTGTGACCAAAAGGCTGGCTTTTACCTGGGCCAGAAGCTAAGCCTTGGCATGCAACGTGGCAATGCCCCCAGTCTCTTGGGTATATTACCAGTCGACAGCGATGCGGATGGATTTTTCGAGGCCATATTTTAGTTTGATAATAGTTTTAATTTAGGGGGAAGCGTCAGGGTAGCCCGCGAAATTCAAAGGGGTTTGGACATTTTTTTATTGAACCAGAAGGCCAATTCTCGTAATTTAAAACGTTCAAAATCTAGTCGCAGTCTCATCTCGTCAACAAACAAATGTCAAAAACTTGTCAAAATGTAGGGAAATTAGACGTATTTTTGACAGATTGAGACTAAGATCAGACTGTGAACGTTCTTAAAATTACGAGAATTGCTCCTCTGGTATATCCACCCGCCGCCATTTTTTTTTTCAAAGTTTCTACGCTCGACGAAAGTAGTTTATATGGATAGGAGACACTATACAAACAAAAAATGTCCTCCGTGTTCCTCCAAATATATCGGAAACGTGACACTTTAGGGAACCATATTACTGGACATTTTTGTTTGTATAAGACTGTCTAATAAAAGAGCGCGAAAGTTAAAAAAAAAAAATGACGGCGGTCGGATAAGCCACAGAGGTTCGAACCCCTTTCTTAAGTTTTTTCGCAATTTGCAGGACAGTGTCAGGTTGTATGTTTTGCGACCGTAACGAGTATGTATTTACAGAATTATAACCATTAAAATCATCAATACAACCCTCTTAATTCATTTATCCGTATTGAATAACTATTGGGATGAAATATCAATCAATAGGATTATATGAACTGAAGAATTTCGCGGGCCACCCTGCCGCTTTCACCTTAACTTAGGATATTATATAGTTATTTTTATTAGTTTAACATTGTTATTTATTTATATTTCATTTCAATCACTTATAAAAAAAAAATTGGTAAAATATTTTATAATGTACAAAAGAATTTATTGTATTTTGTATATACCAACCATGTTTTTTATTAAATAAATAAAAAGAGAATTATTATATTTTATAATCGTTTTATTTTACAGTTCTAATAATAATACATTACGATACTTGTGAATTAAGTTGTCCATTATTGTACGCTGTGACATTAGCTAAACGCCGCGCCGTGCATTAATATACTACTTAAGTCACACGTATCGTATACTATTTTATAGCTCGTGTGACCTAAACCCGCACTTAACGCACAAGTTCTGTGTAAAATGGGCTTCTTAAGTCACAGAAAAACGTGACGTAAGTGCGAGTTTAGGTCACACGGTGCTATAAATAAGACTTAAAACTAATATAATCTTATTTTGTACTTTTTTACTGGCCACAATATTATTATAATGAGTAGGTACAGTCAGCATCAAAATTGATTTCTACAAACTTACTCCATTTTCAAATATATTTCTGTGGTTTATAATTTATTAATAAAAACAATTATTGAGAATTTGAAAAATTTTAATTCACTAAGTTATTTTTTTAAATATGTTTTTTACCTATGCCTTTTTCTTATGTTTTTATTATATTGTAGCGGTATCTACAACGCCACATGCGAACAACGCGTCATACTGACGTCACGCAAACCCTGCATATCGCAAGCAGAGTTTACCGCGCAATTAGCATAGATACAATTTCCCTACAACAATCGTTGGGCAGTTGCCCGCCATACACAACACCCGTCTGGTCGGAGGATCCTCCCTTTTCTACGGAGTATGAGTGAACTTTAAACCCTGTTCCTTATACCTCTATAATTTAGTTGTAGGTATATAATATATATATATTAGCGTTAGCTTGAAAATTGTAATTGTTGTCTTTGTGAATAAACTCGTTAAATGCTTCGATACCGTTTATATCTTCTAATGTGTCAGTTAACTTGAAGAAACTTTATTTAAGTTTACCTAGTATGTAAGTCATGTTGTACTGCCCGATTTATGAACCAATAATACACTTTATACATATATTTACAAATTTGCAAAATCATCATAATAAAATATTCATCAATATTGATGCTAACTGTATCTTAGGTGTATTATTCTTTACTTCAGTCACATTCGCGGTCACAAAACGTGTGAGCAGGACAGTCATATCCTGTCGCTCCCTCGTTTCATGACCGCAACTGCCACAGACGCTGTTTTTTCCATTTTTGTTAGTTGTTTTAGGTTAGTAGTCAGTAGATGGCGCTTTAGTAGCGAGATAGTCGAGGGCACGTTGTATTGCTGGCGGGATGGGCGGTGGTGTGGGTATGTGATCACCTCGGGCCTCAAAACCGTTCTCACCGGCTGTGTAGAGGACGTTTATCACCTGGAATATAGAAATAAACAAGTTTTAGGAACGTACTGTTACTAAGATCATAAAGCATATAATCAGCCTATAATGTTCCCACTGCTGGGACACAGGCTTCCTCTCTGTGAGAGGGAGTGGGCCGTAATCCACCACGCGGGCCCAGTGCGGGTTGGTAGATGTCACATGTCTTCGAAATTTTGGTTCTAGGACATGCCGGTTTCTTCACGATGTTTTCCTTCACCGTTTTGAGAGCAGTGGTGATGAAATTAATTATACAAAGTGAAGTGCCTGCTTGGATTCGAACTCACGATCTAAAACTCGTAGGTTGAGCCTAATAACTGATCTATGGCGATAATATGGCGCATAGGGTCTTAGCATTATGCTGAGTGGTGGCCGTTTTGCGTGGATGAGACGCATATTTTCCCCCAACTTGTTTTTTTAAGTGAAAACTTCTTTAGCGGCGTTGTGCACTTTTGTTGTGATGGTTAAAAAAATGTTAAACTCGCGTCACGACACGTGACATGATCGAAAATTCGTAAGACGGAGCTCGCGTCAGGACACGTGACCTGACCGAAAATTCGTAAGACGGAGGGAGAGTAGACCGCATTCCAAAGTATCAAAAATGCACAACGTTAATATTCAAGTTTTCACTTCTGCCGGCACCCCCGGAGTTTTACACAACCCGTTTTTTTTTTTGGTGTATTTGTTCTTTCTCTGCGTCATGTTTGACTCAAATCATCTGCCTAGCCTGCCTTTTCCCAACTATGTTGGGGTCGGCTTCCAGTCTAACCGGATGCAGCTGAGTACCTACCAGTATTTTACATGGAGCGACTGCAGAGCTGACCTCCACAACCCAGTTACTGGGTAATACGATACCCCTTGGTATGACTGGTGGTCTGACTTTAGGGCTACTGACGACCCGTATTAACTGTCAAAGATCCACGAATGACAGCCGGGACCAACGGCTTAACGTGCTTTCCGAAGCACGGAGGGGTCTTGGTATGTAAAGATGGTCACCCATACACGGACCAACCACGGCAAGCGTTGCTTAACCTGACCGATCGAACCGTGCGGTTGTTATTACTTAGTCACAATAAGTTTGCCGCAAATAAACGTATTAACGCCGATTCCCTTGTTCACAAACTAAACTAAAAAAGATCTGGGTGTAGTTATTGACTCCAATCTTTCGTGGCGTGCTCAGGTCAATGAGGTCAGCCGAAAGGTACATTTCTCCTTTCATTCGCTGAAATGCCTTCAGGGTCTTCTGCCCTTGAAGACTAAAATTTCTTTGGCACAAACACTTATTCAGCCGATTATAGATTACGCCGACGCCTGCTACCTGGATGCTACTGAGGAGCTATTAAACAAGCTTGAGCGCTTGCAAAACCTGTGCATTCGCTTTGTTTTCGGTCTTCGAAAGTATGACCATGTTTCACACCTTCGCAAGGAACTCAAGTGGCTCCCAATCCGCCTTCGCAGGAACACTCGGATTTTATGTCTACTCTTCAACATCTTACACAACCCGTCTTATCCTTCCTACCTGCGTGAGCGTTTTTCTTACGCTCGCTCTAGCGCCGCACCGTGTAGATCACACCTAAGATCCATCCTTAAATCTCATCCTCATAAAACGAGCTACTATTCTTATTCCTTCTCTGTCCATGCTGTAAGATTGTGGAATTCGCTTCCGCCTAGCATTCGTGATATAAAAACAATTTCTCTATTTAAACGTCGATTAAAAGAGCATTACCTTTCCTCTATACCGTGAGTATTTATATATCTATATATAATATATATGTTTATATATTTTTGTATTATGTATTTATATAAGTGTACTTTTATATATATAATTTGTTTTGCATTATTTGTGTAGGTATATTTAATATTTTAGTTTTAGACTTCACAAATTCATATTTTTCTCTTCTTGTTCTCACACACTATTGTCTACATTTCTTTTTTACTTCTCCTTTCGCAGGTCTGCTGGAAGAAATTTCTTAAGAAATAAGCAGTACCTTTGTACTCACATTATATCTATGTCATATCACTATGTATTTTACTGTGTGTACATAAATAATAAAATAAATAAAATAAAAATAAATAAATTTAAGTTCAGTGCATCTTTTTCTTTTTATTTCATTAAGAATGGGACAGAAGATAAATATTAGTTTAGTCCTGTCAAATTAGTCGGCGCCTGACGTAAATTGACGTATTTTTAGTCGCCATGTTTTTAATCACGTCTAAACTGTTTAGGGAGTATCTTAATTTGACAGGACTAAACTAATATTTATCTTCTGTCCTTTTCTTAATGAAATTGAAAGAATAAGATGCACTGAACATAAATTTAGTTTAGTTTGTGACCAAGGGGATCGGTGCCATTTTCTATCTTTATTTAATTCCTTCATTGTTTTGAGTGCATAAAGCCGAGTTTACCTGTCCATCTGGAGCCGTGTACTGATACTGCCCCTGTACGAACAGGCTTGGTTCACCCGTACTGCCAGGTTCGAATCTGCCTGTCTGTTCGTGGAAGATACCGCCCGCTGAGGATCATAAATTACACACGTTTTTCAAATCCATCATCTCTTCCCAACTATGTTGGGGTCGGCTTCCAGCCTAACCGGATGCAGCTGGGTACCAGTTTTTTTTTTATCGTTGCCCCACACTAGGAATTTCTCCTGTGTCGTGGGTGCGTTTACAGACATATAAACTCACTCACTCAAATATACACAAACAGCCAGACCCGGAACAACTAATTGTACGTCATACAAATATTTGTTCCGTGCGGGTATCGAACCCGCCACACGCAGGGCAGCTGCAGTCAATCGCGTAACCACTGCGCCAACCGTGCCTTCGAATAGGTGGGCTCGGCTTCCAGTCTAACCGGATGCAGCTGGGTACCAGTATTTTACATGGAGCGACTGCCTATCTGACCTCCATAACCCAGTTACGGAGTAATACGAAACTCCTTGGTAAGCCTGGTTGTCAGACTTTCGGGCTTTTGACGACCCGTAACGACTGTCAAAGATCCACGAATGACAGCCGGGACAAACGTTTTTCATACATACTGATATTATAAATTTTAAGGTAACTCTGTCTGTATGTGACCTTTGCACGCCTAAACCACTGAACGGATTTCGATAAAATTTGGCAAGGAGATATGTGGCATCCCGGAGAAGGACATGTCTACTTTTTGTACCGGTGCCTCGAGTATATAGGGAATGGCAATTTTTTTTAATAACCTGAGAAAATGACTGATGATAAGAAAGTTTGAATTCTTTAGAATCTCAAACTCAAACTCAAAACATTTCAATTAAACCATTTACAGGCACTTTTGAATTGTCAAAATTAAATAGTCGGTCAGTTAGTCAGAAAGTTGAAGCTAGTCGCCCATTCCAAAAACGTAGATCTCTATGCAGAAGAACGGGCAAGAAACTCCACGGACACTCTTTTAAATCAAGATATTATTACAAAATCAAGTGCTGAATTCATGGTTCCAGTTTGCGCGTTTGTCCTTGCCTCCCTGTATAAATAATCTATTTTATTATATACTATATATTTTTCACTTTTTTGTTGTGATCATTTTTTAGATTTTTGTTGATTATTGAAAAACCGCTTGGGACCATGGGATTCATGGGACCATTTGGGAAGTGTACCCTATCCAACAAAAAAAGAATTTTTCAAATCGGTTGCCAAGCGACGGAGTTATGCCCGAACAAACATAAAAAAAACTCCTTTTTTAGAAGTCGGTTAATAAAATAAATATGTATAAAACGTTACATGTTTGCAGGGCCCATTTGTAAGACCCATCGTCATTAGGCCCATCGAAGTCCTGTCGAATGATCTCGTCGTCTTTCTGACACAAAGAGAAGGTGGCTGCAGCCAGCACCTGGAAAAAATAAGAACACATTTTTAGTAGTGTAGAGCCACTACTTATCGAGACCCCTCCGTGCCTCGGAAAGCACGTTAAGCCGTTGGTCGCAGCTGTCATTCGTGGATCTTTCGGGTCGTCAGAAGCCCGAAAGTCTGACAACCAATCTTGCCAAGGGGTATCGTGTTACCCAGTGAGTAACCAGTACCAAGTAGCACCCTATGTAATTACGTAAAACACAATCAACCTAAATCTGAGTCATTTTGAAGGGTATATAGGTATTGCTAATCCATTGCTTCATATACAACAACAACAAGAACCGCTGCGGCCAAGTTCCTACGGAGCCCAAAGTCGGCTTGCGTACCGCAAAGCCGAACACACCGGTGTACATCTCCCGCCTACACTACACCACTAAGGCGGAGGACATCGTGGAGTACGTGCGCCAGGGCGCAACTTCAAGGTGTTCGTGGTCCGTGTACCGAATTGTTATCTGCCCGTCGTCATGGAAGAAGACTTCAGGCCGCAAGACGTGGTGTTCCGTAGCTTCCGCGGACAAGTACCACAGAACAGCACAAGAACTAGCTAGTGAAGTACCTACTATTTAATTTAATTATAATAAAAATATGTAGGTATGTTTAGGTTAAGGTATTTATCTATGGGCCTACGTCGCCTGAAATAAATGAATAAATAAAATAAAATAAATTTGTTCGAAAAACGTGTCTGCTCAACAACGCAATGAATGCTGTTGAACTGTCACAATGAAACGCTCCATGTAAAATACTGGTATTCAGCTGCATCTGACTAGAAGCCAATCAAAAATAGTTGGGAAAACGCTAGGCACATGATGATCATGTTATTTTTTTCATTAATTGGACATTTCAATAATATCAAACCCCATTTCAACCTATTCATATTTCAGCAACCTTCCTTTTGTCAACGATCTCTCAGATTTCAACACGGTCTTTTGAAGACGTCCTAAACATTTCGCAAAACGTTTTTGTTCATTACCATCCAATTATGACGGTTGTATATACTTATTTATAAATAAGATTAGCGTGTATTATGCATGGCCCTATCTTGCAACTGAGAAAGTACATTAGTTATGCAATGATTGCTAAACAGTTGCTTGAATTCAATGTTTTTGATGCTCCAAAGTGAACGGCTTGAAATGACAGCTTATGTCAAATATGTCAACGATTTGTCAAAATGGCGTTCCACGATACTTAAAGATTAACTTGTTGACAAAAGCCGTGTCTCCTGCGCGTGTTTTTTCGAAACATTAGGTACACAAAAAATCTTACACGTAAACCTTTGTTTTCATACACAACCTGTCCTGCGTATACCTAAGTTTTCACGGTGAGATGGTTACAGATGAGATGAGATGGTCGCAATGCTGTTTGCTGTCGAGGGCAAGGCAAATGCACAAATAATTTTTCAAATCCGACCGAAAGTTCCAGAGATGCCAGAGCACAACTCTTCAACTTTATTGTTAGTATAGATATAGTTAGCTAAACAAATAAAACGTATGCCTTTTATTACCCAACATAAAACTTAAGAAATATTTTTTTTATATAAATTTGACACACTATCGCTAAACGATCTCAAATAAAATCAAAGTTTAAAACAACTCCGTGACACACTTGTGTGAACCGTGAGAAACTTGCAATCAACATGTTGCGACAACCGACCGCATAATACAGTCAAAGGCGTCACTTTTGAATAGTTTTTAATAGCTAATTTAAAATGTTTATGATCAGACCATGCGCCACTTGCTGGAGTGTCCTAAATCCCCGTTCACCTGCACCTTGGACACTTACCTTCGCGGTAGTGTACCTATATATTCTTTGCCTTGGGTGACCTGAGTTTAGTCCTGTCTGTCAAATTAGTGAGCGCCTGGCGGAAATTGACGTATTTTTAGAAGCCAATTTTTTATTCTTGTCGGTGGAGTATCTTAGTTTGACAGGACTAAACTAATATTTATCTGCTGTCCTTTTCTTAATGAAATAGAAAGAAAAAGATGCACTGACCTTTAGTTTGTGAACAAGGTAATCGGCGCCATTGTGAAATACTTAGTCAGTATAGAAATAGTCATTTTTGTTACGGTCGCGAATCTTACTTTAATCAACATACAGCCTGCAAATGACAAAAAACTGGATGCTGCAATTGCTCGATGTCACAAGTCCACGATTTTTTTGGTTCTGGGACATGTCGGTTTCCTCACGCGATGTTTTCCTTCACCGTTTTGAGAGCAGCGGGCCTAAAAAGGCCACTTTAAGCAATACTGCTAAAATCTATTCATTTCCTGAATTCCCAGCAGTTCATTAGCAATTCCTCTAATTTTCGTTAAATTATTACACATGATAGTTTAATCACCTACAACTCATTTCATATCAATCATATTTGGTGTAAACATTGGTGGACCATTTTACGAATTTCCATACAAAACTGTCAAACAGGTAACGATTTTTAATAAGATTCATATTGTTATCCTATTAAGATTCTGCCAAAATGGCCTTTTTAGGCCAATAAATTGCAAAAAATAAAGTGCCTACTTGGGTTCGAACCCGCGACCTACGACACGTAGGTAAGTCGACACCGTTTCACCGTTACCACTGAACCACCGCTGTGCTAATTTAAATATTATAAGCTGTAAATACCAAAACTGGCATCTTATAACATTTTATGGAGGAAATGTCGTCATGTGAATGTCATTATCATCATAAATCATAATGTTTATGATGATAATTTTTAATTCATAATAACCTTTGATATAGTAACAGAATTACTACTACACTAATTTGATTGTGCATAACTTTATAAAATAGCATTGTGCATAACTTTATAATGAGGCAAGGAGCAGTGGTGGGTAACGGCGCGGCGGTCATCTTACGAGTTGTAGGTCGTGGGTTCGAACCCAGACAGGCGCTTCACTTTGCGTAAATAATTTCATCACCACTGCTCTCAAAACGGTGAAGGAAAACATCGCGAGGAAACCGGCTATCCTAGAACCTAGAATCAAAAATGCGAAGACATGATTTTAATCATTGCGCGTTCGTATAATTTCGGAAAATAAACGTTGTTTGCCGAAGCGCATGTATGTAAACTATCTCCTTTGTTTCAAATTGATGTTATTTCAAGTTAAACAAATATCAACTTTATTCTAATCATGATTAAGTTTATCTCAGAGTGACTAGCGCTATTGAAAAAGATATAATTTTTTTTGAAGTTTAGGAATTAAAGTTAGTTTTCCATAAACTCATATTTCTTTACATTTTCACCTTCCCAATTTAACTAGATTTTGCTAAGTTATATGTTTGAAAGCAGCCTTCACGGTATCATCAATCAATTTAATGATAATTGATTGATTAAATTGGCCTTTAAATTATAATTAATTAAATTCAATAATAATTTATTATACTTTTCAGTCATCAATAATAAAGCTGAAGAGTTTGTTTGTTTGAACGCGCTTATCTCTGGAACTACAAGTCGGATCTGAAAAATTGTTTTTGCATTTGATAGCCTAATTCTTGAGGAAAGATATAGCCTGACATAACATCAAGCTAAGGCCCATAGGAGCCGAGCAAAATGAAAACAAAGTCGGAAAGAACGCTAAGCAAAAACGAAATAATAGTGCGGATGAAGTCGCGGGCAGAAGCAAGCTAATTAAATAAATACCTAACAGTGAATGTATTAAATTAATCAGACTCGCGATATTTGATTTTACTTTCCATAAGTAGGTACCGGTTTCATAGGTCACGACCTTATTTGAACTTTATATATACAGAGTGGCGATTAGTTTATCACATTAAATAATACAGCGATCATATCAGATTCTTAGAAGTCTGTTAAAATAATAGAAAAAATAGAAATAAAAATAGAAAAAAAATACAAATGCGGTTGGTCCGTGGATGGGTGACCATTTTCACATACCAAGTCCCCTCCGTGCCTTGGAAAGCACGTTAAACCGTTGGTCCCGGCTGTCATTCGTGGATCTTTGACAGTCGTTACGGGTCGTCAGTAGCCCGAAAGTCTGACAACCAAGGGGTATCGTATTACCCAGTAACTGGGTTCTGGAGGTCAGATAAGCAGTCGCTTCATGTAAAATACTGGTACTCAGCTGGATCCGGTTAGACTGGAAGCCGACCCCAACATAGTTGGGAAAAGGCTAGGCAGATGAGAAAAAAAAAACAAATAAAATACCTAATTAGCGTAAAAATTGTCATGAAATAAACCATCCTTGATATTAGGTCACTAGACACCTGCTAGACACGCGTGAGGCAATGGTATCAAGAATTCAACACAAACTTTATGTTAATGTTACTAAGTAAACACAAATTAAGTTTAATGTTGTTAGGTGAATACTGAAACGAAAAAAAGGTCCCACGACTAAAATGTTAATTGTTAATTCTTTTAATTATGTATGTTTAATATACGTTATGTAGAATACGTGGTTTCAATTTTGCCTGACAGCTCGTGGATAAACGATAACAGGCACACGGGTCAATGGAAGGTTAAGCTACGCTTGCCACGGTCAGTTCATGGATGGGTGACCATCCAGGAACAATCAGAAGCCTGAAAGTCAGACAACCAGTTGTACCAAGGGGTGTCGTCATTATCATCTGCCAAGCCGTTTCCTATGTTGGGGTCGGCTTCCAGTCTAACCAGATGCAGCTGAATACCAGTATTTTACATGGAGCGACTGCCTATATGACTTCCACAACCCAGTTACTGACTAACACGATACCTACCTCTTGGTAAGACTGGTTGTCAGACTGTCGGGCTTGAGATTACAATCAAAGATTACAATTGTAATCTCAAGCCCGACAGTCTGACAACCAGTCTTACCAAGAGGTAGGTATCGTGTTAGTCAGTAAGTGGGTTGTGGAGGTCAGGTAGGTAGTCGCTCCATGTAAAATACTGGTATTCAGCTGCATCCAGTTAGACCGGAAGTCGACCCCAACATAGCTGGGAAAATGTTAGGCAGTTTGATTGATTTTTGTTATCGAAAGTGATGTCAAAAGTCAGAGGTGTTTTTGGGCGACTGTCTTATGTAATGTTGACATTCAAAATGTGCTGATTGTCAGCTTAGTTAGATAAGACTTTCGATTTTGATTTTGATGAATCAGTCTAAAAACTTTAAAAAAAAAAAAAAAAACTGACTTGTAAAAAAGTTTTTATTTTTCACTTTTTTGTTGTGATTTTTTTTTTATTTTTCTTGATTTTTCAAAAACCGCTTTGTGGGACCATTTGGAAAGTACAGGACCTATACTCTTTCCAAAAAAAAAAAAAAATTTCAAATTGCTTGGCAAGCGACGCAATATGCGCGAACGAACATAAAAAAAAAATACAAACATCGGAATTAGGAACCTCCACCTTTTTTTAGAAGTCGGTTATAAATGTCTGCTCAAAAATGCAAATAACGCAATGAATGAAATGAAACTGTCAAAATGGACGCCGTTCCTAGTTAGTGTGTTACATAACTACCCCGCTGTGGCCAGTAGGTATGACCACAAACAAACAAGTCACCACTATAAAAAAACTAGTTTAATTAAGCATGCCCAATTAACCTTCAAATTAAAAATCGTTTTTTTGTAAAAAAATAAAGATTATAATTGGGGGACAATAAAAATAACAAAGTTTCGCTATCATTTTATAAATACTAAACAGTTTTTTTCTTAATTTTTTTACGATCAACGTAAAAAGGTACATAAGTATTAATGTTTCCCATTAACATAATATATTTATCTATTATCTAACTAACGACCCGCCCCTGCTTCGTACGATTTTTACGACTTCACAAACTCGGCCCCTAAGATGACCCACTGACCCATCGGGTTTTTATTTTTATAGCCCGCCAGATTCAAATTTTCTTACGTTTTTTTGCAATTTGGCGCCCCTTGTTCACAAACTAAGTAAACTAAATTTAAGTTCAGTGCATCTTTTTCTTTCTATTTCATTATGAAAAGGACAGAAGATAAATATAAGTTTATTCCTGTCAAATTATGATACTCCGTTATTGAAAAAATGGCTAATAAACATACGTCAATTTACGTCAAATGCTGACTAATTAATTTATTATCCATTTTGTTTAAAGAAATCATTATATGTTCCTATTATTATATTCAGTTCGAACGGACAATATGAGATAGAAAATAAAACCGAATCCATTAATTTCGTGTCTAACATTTAAAATAAGCTAAAAACCAAATTTAATTAATATCTAATCGAGGTGCAGACGCCAGCACAAAGCTACTACATTCTGTCAAATTTCTTAATAGATCTTCAGCTTTATCGCTAAAGCATTAAGTTTCAAGGTTGATTGGGAAAATTTGACAGTTTCGGGTAGCTTGATGTGCTGGCGTCTGTCCATACAAGAAATTAAAATAAATCGACATAAAAAGACAGTGGAAATTAGTAATAGACAAACGAGTTGTTCCACTGCATGGCAACACATAAATAATCTAATATCGCGTCATATTCGCCAAAACTGTAAACAAATATGAGTTTATGGAAAAATAACCAATAAAGTTCAGTTTACGCTACAAGTTCAAACATTTTTATAATTTTTTCAATAGTGCTAGTCACTCTGAAATCAACTTAATACCCATTGAAATAAAGTTGATATTTGTTTAACTTGAAATAACATCAATTTGAAACAAATAAAATTTGAATATAATTATGTAACACATATCGAATGCAATAAAGATTTGAGTATTGAGTAACGAGGAGCACTGGTGGCTCAGTGGCAACGGACGCGACTTACGACTTGTAAATCGTAGGTTCGAACCCCGACAGGTGCTTTGTGAAAATTATTTCATCACCGCTGCTCTCAAAACGGTGAAGGCAAACATCGCGTGCAAACCGGCATGTCCTAGAACCAAGAATTCGAAGACATGTGACATCTACCAACCCACACTGGGCCCGCTTGGTGGATTACGGCCCAGTTCCTCTCACCGAGAGGAGGCCTGTGTCCCAGCAGTGGGAACACGATATAAGCTGCACCCTAATTGCTCACACAATCAATCTCAATCTGAATCATTTTGAAGGATATTGCTAATCCATTGCTTCATATGTTCAAAAAATGTGTCATGACGTGTCTGCTCAACAACGTAAATAACACAATGAATGTTGTTGAACTGTCAAAATGAAACCGATTCCGATTGATCGTGTGTTACGCAATTAGGGTGCCCTGCACCCGAAAGTTCAATAACATTCATTGCGTTATTTACGTTGTTGAGGAGACACATGACACATTTTTTGAACACATGAAGCAAAGAATGCCAAGCGAAAATTAAGTAATAGCGCGGGCGATGCGATGCGACGCAGAAGCTAGTAAGTTATATAAGAAGCACGAATGTCCTCTAAGTCCTGACAATCACGGCTTGACAAAGCAATGAAACAATATGGTGGCCCCCAAATTATTTAGATACTAACTTTCAATGTTAAATGACAAATATATCAAAATGTCTTATAAAGGGCAACACTTGCCATTCACGAGTCGACTGTTTCATTGTTTTGTCAACGTATCCGAACTGACGACATTTTGGCGGGAATTTTGACTTCTTGTAACTGTCAGTCAAAGTGTCAAACTATTTGCCCTTTTGAATTATTTAACCCCTGTAACTATTCCAGATTACGTAAAAGTTAACTTTAAAATGCGTAATAAAATAAATATATTTAAACTGCCTTATCTTATTGAATAATCTTATATAAGGCTTCTTACAGACATTATTTATAATACCGTACGTGTATCAATCAATGTATTGTGTGTTGTTACAATCGGTAGTTCCATCTATCAAAAAACGGTTTAGGTATTTATTGGACCGGGTATATGGGGAATGCTCTAGCTAACATATCGAACCGATAGCCTAGCGAAGCGAAACTAGCGAAATTAAAATGTTCTTACATATTTTTGCATTTCGCAGGTCAGTGCCGATTGTATGTTGTTTTTTTGCGTTTTGGGTACGTTTTAGAATGAATGACTTTATTATTGAATGTAATTTGCACACTTGCTTGCAGGCAGAACACAATAACTTTTAGGTTTTAAGATCTTCCCTTGTTGTACAATGTATTTTCTGGCAAACAAATATTTTGAATTCGAATTAAATTATGATTCGCGACTGTAACTAGTATAGGTATGTATTTACTGGTATTAACAGGGTTATTATCATTAAAATCATCAATAAAACCCTCTAAGTTCATTATAATCCTATTAAAAGTCATTTCATGAAATATCAATCATTACTATTTTACATTACTAAATAAGTACCTATGTTATTAGAAACAGCACGATATTCATTAATTTTAAGGTAATAAAACAATTTATGTCCGTACTTTGACATTTTATGCCACATTCGTTCAGAAACAAACCTAAATAACTCAAATGATGTGTTTATAATATATTGTCAAAAAGGGTAAATTCCTTCTCAAGGTTCTTATTAAATTCCAAATTATTCATATCTAATGTTTCCTCTTGACAGCTCAAGCATTGTTTGAAAAGGCAGTTATAATACCAACTTAAAATTATTATCCACTGCAGGTCAGCACCATAATTATGTAACACCCTATCAATTACAATCTGAATCATTGCTTCATAATTGTTCGAAAAATGTGTAGCGCCACAACGTCGGCAGACGACACGGTTGGCGCAGTGGAGCGATTGACTGCTGCGCTGCGTGTCGCGGTTTCGATTCCCGCACGGAACAAATATTTGTATGGCCTACAGGTAGTTGTTCCGGGTCTGGCTGTTAGTGTATGTGAGTTTAAATGTTTGTAAACGCACCCACGACACAGGAGAAATTCCTAGTGTGGGGCAACGTTTTTTTTTTTTTTTTAATAACGTAAATAACGCAATGAATGTTGTTGAATTGTCAAAATGAAAGCCGTTTCCGCTGGCCCGCCACTGCCCCCGGACACGGTAATAGATAATATTACCGTGCACCGGACCTCCTGCTGACGGACATTGAACGAGACATAATAGAAATTTTATTGTTCTTACGTCTGTGGGCGTTTAGTATTCCGCAATGCGTTAAGCCAAGGGCTTGTTTTGTTATATAATTATGACATTTAGCATGTCAACCTAGAAGGTTGTCGTCTGCTTAACCGGACTTGCCTGTGAGTGCCTCAATAAATTAAGCTGTTCTGTGCTTCCCACATCCTGCGGATGCCTTCTCATATACCCATCCGCATTCATACTTAAAACTTACGTCATTTCTCCGCATCGCACGCCAATTAGATAATCGATCGATACTAAATTCTAGTTCTTATTAAACCGAGATGCATATTCATTTCTGAATACAAGTATTTCCAGTGTCCCCAATTCTCTACCGCATTCCTATTATACTCTTATGAAATTGCAACATTGAAAATTGGTTTCACGCCTACTTTTATGTTGCATTTTTTAGTCACTTAACTATTGTTTAATGGAGCCGATTTCCTTGTTCACAAACTAAACTGAGCGTTTACAACGTACGGCATTTCATACAAACTTTCAAGTCCTTGTATTCGAAATGCATGAACCGATTTTAATGAAACTTCATACGCATAAGCAGAATACATAGGTCTAAAAAGTTAGTTTTAAGAACATTTTCGAAATGTCTTATTTAAAAAAAGGTAATTGGAAATCTCTGTTTCTATGGAAAAATTAAAATCGGTCTAATTTAGCTGTAACACTATTTTTCAAAAATGTGCTCAATTAACTTTTTAGATCTATATATCCTGCTTATGCATAGGAAGTTTCATTAAAATCGGTTCATGCATTTCGAAAAACAAGGACTTGAAAGCTTGTATGAAATGCCGTACGTTGTAAACGCTCTTAAGTTCAGTGCATCTTTTTCTTTCTATTTCATTAAGAAAAGGACAGAAGATTAGATTAGTTAGGTGGATTAGTTTAGTTCTGTCAAATAAGTCAGCGCCTGACGTAAATTGACGTATTTTCTTTTTCTAATTTTCGGAAATCGGCATGTGTGGGACTCTCATTTTAAAACGCGGCCTGTGTGAGACCGCACTGTAACTGCCCTTTTACACACACATAAAAACGCGGCAATTTACGTCAGGCGCTGACTAATTTGACAGAACTAAACTAATATTTATCTTCTGTCCTTTTCTTAATGAAATAGGAAGAAAAAGACGCACTGAACTTAAATTTAGTTTAGTTTGTGAACAAGGGAATTGGTGCCATTATACCTATTAAATAATTGATGTGGTAGTAAATCCATGAAGTGACAAGTTCGTGAGCAACGAGACGGATGTCACATTTTAAGTTCAAATACGTGTAACTGCCTGAGAACGTTGTAAACTAAAGATTTAACCTTTAAATAAATGGCCTTCATGAAGGATGATACTGGTGCGCACTTGCTGATGGATAATATTCTTAGGGTTTACTATGTAACTAGCTTCCGCCCGCGGCTTCGACCGCGTGGTATGTCGATAAAAAGCCTATGTTCTTCCCCGGGGTTCTAAGTATCCCCATACCAAATTTAATTAAAATCAGTGTAGCCGTTACGGAGATTAGTCGGCACAAACAGACAGATAAGACAGACAAAAATGTTTTAAAATGGGGGTTTTCTTATAAGTACAGTAAATACTTCCATATGCATTTAGTAAAAAGTTGATAGAGAGGCATGCGCAGTAAGGGTTAAAATTGGAGAACCCTACTAAATTGCGAAGCCTACTCTTTGAGACACAAATATAGTTTCGCAAGGGTATATGTAATTTGGTTAGGTTATGGGGATTTTGTTTAAATACAAGCAGATATTTTGACAATCCCTTTCCGACCCTTGCCGCAGAAGTGCCAGCCCGCGCCGTAGCTGAGCATGTAGCTTTAAATTCCCCGACTGAGACCTCTGAGTTTGTTTCGGCCTTTCTTCTCAGAGATAGTCCTAGGAAACGCCGCGCTCATCAAAGCCATAATAATATTAATTCGATCCAGCCTGTCCCTTTGCTGCCCTCTCCCAGCGACGCCCTAAGCCGAGGTTCGTACCCCACAGGGGGTGCCCTTAGCGTGCAGTCGCTTAGTTTTAATTAGTTGTAAGCCCTGGCTGGAGGCTTTTAAGTTTTCTTAAGGCAACCACAGGATAGTCCGGTTAAGTAGTCACGACCTCTCAAGGTCAACTACGAGATGCCAAATCAAAAAAAAAAAAAATTACATTGCAAACAGGCACTTCAATTTTATTTATTGTATCTGTTTCAAAACTTTCTGATGAAAGTCTAAACGGACCCTGTTCAGTGTAATCGCGGAACACAACTACAGTAGCAAATGGGTTTAATTTTAGCAGTTCAACAATTTTCATTGCGTTATTTACGTTGTTGAGCAGACACAAGGGGGTTGAAGATTTTTATATGGTGCCTGTCATACATACTGTCCGCCATTTTGTTTTTTTTTTTCATAATGGTGGCTACAGTGCAAACAGCCGATCGATTCTGTAAAAATCTCACCGTGAAAAGTTAGGTGAAGTGAACTTAGGGTGAGCTGTCAATATATAGTATCAATCCCATAGCATTACTTGGAATGACAGCTCACTCCACGCTCACTTCACCTAAGTTTTCACGGCGATGGTTACAGAATCGCACTGCTGAAAGCAATAGGATCAAACCTCGTAAAGCGTCACGTTTCCGATATATTACGGTTCAAAATTGATCACGTGACATCCGTATTTTATTTAACGTGCGTTCTTGTTGCATAGAAGTTTGAAATAATAAAATATTGTATTAATTGAAAAGTCATCAACGAAAATTGACGTTACAAAAATAACATGCACCCAAATTGAGTAACACACTGTCAATCACAATCTGAATCATTTTGAAGGGCATACATTGCTTCGCCCGAACAATCCGTGTGTTGAACGAAGTCCACGAGAGACTAGTTATTTTTTCGTACTCTTTGAGTGAATTCGCAAGAATTTTATTAAATGTAGTTACTTATGTAAGATAAAAAGTTATAATAAAGGTTTGTATATAAGTTATTTTTAAGTTTGACGGCACAGTTAGCGCAGTGGTTAAGCGATTGACTGCTGCGCTGCGTGTCGCGGGTTCGATTCCCGCACGGAACAAATATTTATAAGACCTACAATTAGTTGTTCCGGGTCTGGCTGTTTGTGTATGTGAGTTTATATGTCTGTAAACGCACCCACGACACAGGAGTAATTCCTAGTGTGGGGCGTTTTTTAAAAAAACATTTAAAAAAAGTTGATAACTACACTGTCGCATTAGGGTAAGGGCCTGTAATGATAGTTGTAAGGGTGATAAATAAATAAATAAAAATAAAATAAATCTGTTCGAAAAATGTGTCTGCTGAACAACGTAGGTAAATAACGCAATGAATGTTGTTGAACTGTCAACATGGAAGCCAAAGCTTACTGTCACGTGTTAAGTAAAAAAAACACAAATGTTTTTATTAAAATATGAATTTCGAGTTTAACAGTTAAAATTAATGATCAAATCAAAGCACTCAATGTGTAAGTGGCACTACTCGTACAAATTGGCATCCACTTGTTCATATCCGTTTGTTGACATTTAAATCAGATATTTTTAAGGGGGTAAATAATAACAGCCGCGCAGCTCAATCGATCAGGTTTAGCTACGCTTGCCGAGGTTGGTCTATGGATGGGTGACCAGCTTTACATAACGAGACCCCTCCGTGCCTTGGAAACCACGTTAAGCCGTTACCAGTAACTGCGTTGAGGATGTCAGATAGGCAGTCGCTCCATGTAAAATATTGTTCGGGTCGGCTTCCAGTCTAAACGGATGCAGCTGAATACCACATGGAGCGACTTCCTATCTGACCTCAAAGACCCAATTACTGGGTAACACGATACTCCTTGGCAAGCCAGGGGGTCTACTCCGAAGTGAAAAGTGCGAATGTTCGGATCGGACCGACACATAGCCGGACCTAATATTATTGAAAAATGCGAAAAAAGTTCGGAACGACTCAGTTGGGTCGGGACCATAGTCAATATTCGAAAGAGTGTAGGAGTGTAGGATTGAAACCGATCGAACCAAATAGTAACTTCGTAGCAGGAAACGGCCGAACATTCGGCCGATACTACTTCGGAGTAGACCCCCAGGACTGGTTGTCAGACTTTCGGGCTTCTGACGACCCGTAACGACTGTCAAGGATGCACGAATGACAGCCGGGACCAACGGCTTAACTTGCATTCCGTGGTACTTCTACTAAATACCTACAATTCAAATTTTATTTATGTTTCAAATTGACGTTATTTCAAGTTAAACAAATAGGTGTCAACTTTATTTTAATGGTAATTAAGTTGATTTCAGAGTAACTAGCACTATCGAAAAATATATAAAAAATGTTTCAAGTTTTAGCGTAAGCTGAACTTTATTGCGTAGGTATTAAAGTTATTTTTTTCATAAACTCATATTTGTTTACATTTTTGGCGAATATGTCGCGATTGAAATTTATGTACTTTTAGTTTTTTTGTTAGCCTTTACCGTTAACTGTCCCACCGCTGGGCAAAGGCCTCCCCCAAATCCTTCCAGGAACTCTTTTCCCACGCCACGTCGAACCAGCCCTCGCGGTACGCGTCCAGATCGTCTCGCCATCTCGTTCTGGGCCGGCCTCGGCGGCGCCGTCCATCTTCAGGCACCGATTGTGTGAAGGCTTTTGCCCAGCGGTCATCGTGCACGGCTGATGTGACCCACCCAATCCCATTTGAGCCTGGCAGCCTTTCCTACATCCATTATGCCCGTTTCGGAACGCAGCGTGGTGTTCCGAATTCTGTCCCGTCTTTTAACACTGTTTAACACCCAGAACGCTGCGTTCCATCGCTCTTTGTCAAACTCTAAGGCGGAACTTTTGTGACTTGGTGAGCGACCGCGAGATCTAATAATTCACGTAAAGTTTTAAGAACTCAACAAATACTTACCTTTAAAATGAGTTCTCCATTGACCTTGTTAGTAAAGTAACGCTTAATTTTACATAATCACTCAGTAAAGTGTTACACACTTGACATCGTCATAAACGTGAAGTTATTTGCGAAATAAACAGATAGTGACTAGTTGGACCGTGATTTTGAAGCTACATGGATGTCGTGGCCAGAAGGTCAATTCCCGTAGAAACATTCAAAATCTAGTCGCAGTCTCATCTCGGTGACGAACAAATGTCAAAAACATGTCAGTAAAGTAGGGAAATACTCAAAGAGATAGTTAGAAAATACATTTATTTATCACAGACTAAAAGCACAGATTACTAAATAGTTACTACTAAAAGACACAATATATCAGAGGGGCAATTCTCGTAATTTTAGGAACGTTAACAGTCTGATCTCAGTCTCAATCGGTCAAAAATACCTCTAATTACCCTACATTTTGAAAAGTTTTTGACATCTGTTTGTCGCTGAGATGAGACTGCGACTAGATTTTGAACGTTTTAAATTACGAGAATCAAATAGAAAGTGTAAAGTCAGTTGTAAGAATATAGCAGAAAAGTGTGCCTCACGGCTGCACCAAAAGGACCAAAAAGGCCCAACGTTTGACGATATGAACAGTTAAACGTATGACTACTTCATGGTGTGGCCATGGCGAGATCATGAAAATGATCAATTCTGATATCTGGCCACGACATGGACACTTGGACAGTCTACGGCCCACCCGCACTTAGGACAAATTTTCGAATTGGAGTGAGTACACGCACATTAGGCGACCTTCGTAGCTCCCGATCGTTCAAGCACTTAAACTGTTTGTCCACCGCCAACATCATTGAAGAATGAAATTCTCCAAGTTGATCCATATTCATAGTTCATACCGGGCCTTAGATTAGAATGTCTATGTTGGACACATTTTCGGTGAAGGAAAACACTGAGTGGAATACTTTGACTTGCGTGGTGATCAATGCTTATTCCTTGAATGACCCAGCAAAATCAGCCTTTAATTTTCCCACTGCATGATCACACAGGCCTCCTCTCCGTGATAAGAAGTATGCCGTAATCCACCACGCGGGCCCAGAGTGGGTTGGAGGATGTCTTCGATTTTGATTCTAGGACATGCCGGTTTCCTAGCGATGTTTTCCTTCACCGTTTTGAGAGCAGGAACGAAATAATTTACACAAAGTAAAGTGCCTGCATGTTCGTACCATAGAAATGTAAATCTTATATTATAATCTATCCACCACTGCACTGCTCGCCATATGATATACTAGACGTTTTTGGAATGGGCGACTATCAAATTGACGACTTTCAACTTTCTGACTAACTGACCGACTATTTAATTTTGACAATTCAAGAGTGCCTGTAAATGGTTTAATTGAAATAAATGATTTGAGTTTGAGTTTTGAGTTTGAGTCTATATGCTGCTCGCGCGTCTGCCACACAGAGTACTTTACTATACGGGGTCTGCCGCGTGGTGAAATGAATTTTCATCCATTAACTCTTTATTACTTGTTTAACTATTTGTAAAAACTTGTAATTGACCATATTTTTTGGACGATGTCAAGCTGTAAGTTTTCCAAATATTATACAACAACATAAAACAAATGGATTGGAGTTCTGCATTCACATTTTTATTACGTAATGAACTTGATCAAATATTGTAATAAATGGATAAGTCACTTGAATAGACAGATCACTGATTTATTGAACATTCTCGTTTATCAATGATGTGTAGAAATACAGGGTCAAATTAAATTAGCTAGCGAAACTCTGCAAGAAGTGATGAGGTGAGGTGATTGAACTAATTAGCGTCCGTCACCTCACACATCAGGTTCAGTTGAAAACCAGCGTCAGGCACTAGTTGTCTGGCATTTTTGCTGAACTGGGCCTTTTTGGCGCAGCCGTGAGGCACACTCCAGCTAATTTCTTACTATATACGACTTTACACTTTCTGTTTGTTCTTTTTTATTTTTTTATCTGATGTAAGTATGTATATTATGTACATATGTGTGTCTTCTCTGTGTCAGTCTGTGCTAAATAAATGTATTTTCTTTCTTTCATTGTATTTTTTTGTTTCTAGGTATCGGTACCTATCTAATAGACATGATCAAATAAAAAAACTTTTTTAGGGGTTCAACGACCGCTATTAGTGTTGTTATTTGAAGTATGAGTTGAGAAAATATGTTTTATCGTGTTTCGATATCGATAGGTACCAATGAGATACGCAAAAAAAAGCACTAACTGCGGTCGATGACCCCACAAAAATTATCATCAAATTAATTAATTTTTTGGTTATCATGTTTTGAAATCGATACCCATCACGTCTGCGGAGTTTCGCTAGCTAATTTAATTTGATCCTGTACATTAAAACTTTTGATTTTACGGATCTTAACATTTAGGTAAATCACGAATTCTCTCTGTCGGTCTGTTTGTCCGTGAATGCACTTTTAACTGGAGAACCACTTGTCTAATGAACGTATATATTTTATTTCATAAATCATAGTGCTAAGTTTTGATTTATAATTAAACTATTTGATGCAATTTAATGTGATTAAAGTTTTAATGCTAATTTTTCAATCATCTGATAACTTTATTCGAGGAATAATTTTGAAATTTTGAAAGTTATATCATACAAAAACTGTCAAAAGTCAATTTTATTCCCCGAATAAAAGTTATCTGGCGATGGAAAAATCAGACCTAAATGTAATTTATTTTTATACACGACTAGCTGCACCCCGCGGTTTCACGCGCATAAGTTTCGATCCCGTGGGAATATCGGGATAAAAAGTATCCTATGTGTTATTCCTGGTATCTGTGTACCATTGGGGGTCAGATAGGCAGTCGCCTTGTAAAATACTGCTGCTGTATCCGGTTAGACTGGAAACTGACCCCAACATTGTTGGGAAAAGGTTAGGCAGATTTATCTCGGATATAGGAACCGAGTTAAAAATAATATATTCGTTAATTATCTTTAATAATCTGCTTAGGAATGACACTTAACATATTGACAATGCATAATTATTATTTTATTATACGTAATAATCAAATATTTTTATCGTTTTTACCTTGGAGACTGTTTTAATTATTTAGTTACTTAAGGTGTGTTCCGAGTCGCGCTGTAATCGATTTAAGCGTGCTTATACCCGCGGGGGAATAGCGTAACACACAACAGCGGCAACAACAACATTCATTGCGTTATTTACGTGTTGAGCAGACACATTTTTCAAACATACTCAGCAATGGATTAGCAATATCCTTCAAAATTAAACAGATCCCGATTGATAGTGTGGTGCTATTCTGAATTAGCGTGAGCGCGATTACGATGTCCCGTGAATCGTCATAGATGACACCATGACATGCGCCATCTAGCGACAACGCCGACCATGCCGTTTTTTTTTTGGGTGGGAAATCATCAGATGACTTCTTGATCGGGAGGGCGTGTCAGACTTTTACTGACTAAAACCCACCCGTGTTCCTTCAGTTGCCTGTGCCAGGGGCCACGGTATCTCTTTCGAACATACCGCGGCCCTGGCAGGCATCGGCCCTAGCGGACCCCGACCATGCCTTAAAATAATATCACCGTGAGCGCTGTCAAAAATGACAGTTGTGCTGTTTTGTTTTGAGTTGCATCATATCTTTAAATTAACATGCCATTTTCGAAATTGCGCTTCTGGATACAGTCGCCATGTAATCGAAAAGAAGATAAGGTGTATATGTCGCAGCCTACTGGTTTAATTAGCCGTTTGGTTAACCGCCTAGCCTTTTAACTAAACGGCGCCGGCGGCCGTTCCACTAACGGCCTGAATGATATTCAATAAATTATAGTTTAGGTTGGAACTGTAACCAATCACGTGCCAGCCGAATTGGTCGCAGTAACTATAAGCCAGGGCACGCCAACCAAATGGGATGGGATGGGATGGGATGGGGGATGGTTAGAACAGTGATCAACCGGAACGCAAATTATTGATGTGTGCCATAATTCGGAACGTAGCCCAAGTGTACCTAATCTGCGTTCGCAATTTAATTACCAAAAATGTAAACAAATATGAATTAATTGAAATATAACTTTAATTCCTACACAATAAAGTGCAGTTAACGCTACAACTTGCAAAAAAAATGATAACTTTTTCAATAGTGCTAGAAACTCTGAAATCAACTTAATTTTCACTCTACTAAAGTTTGTAATATTATGTGTTTAACTTGAGACAAAATCAAATGGAAACAAATTTAAATAGACCTTTCAATTCTTGTCACTGTATGTACTTACTCATAAACCGCATCGCATTTTTAATTATCTTGCGACATTAAAGAACACAGACGATTGAAAAAAACTAATAAGGATAGGATTTTTTGTTTAAAACAACAATTTTTGTAATAACATGATAGAGAATATTTAAATATTTGTTAAAAAAAAACCTGAATTTACACAAGGTTAGAAGTTGATGGCGATGTTTTTTTTTTTTTTTTATAAGACTAGAACAACGTGCGACTTTGCTGACTTTGCCGCGCACTGTGGTTCATTGCATCAGTAGCAAGCAATGTCTTCCATTTTACAGTTCAACAACATTCATTGCGTTATTTACGTTGTTGAGCTGACATTATTCGGACAATTGAAGCAATAGATTAACAATGGCGCCGATTCCCTTGTTCACAAACTAAACTAAATTTAAGTTCAGTGCATCTTTTTCTTTCTATTTCATTAAGAAAAGGATAGAAGATAAAAATATTAATTTAGTCCTGTCAAATTAGTCAGCGCCTGGCGTAAATTGACGTATTTTTAGTCGCCATCTTTTAATTTGTCTATGGAGTAAGTATCTTAATTTGACAGGACTAAACTAATATTTATCTTCTGTCCTTTTCTTGAAATGACAGCCGGGAAGTGCCGGGAACAATGGATTAACGTGCTTTCCGAGGCACGGAGGGGTCTTGGTATGTGAAGATGGCCGCCCATCTACGGACCGCGGCAAGCGTAGCTTAACCTGATCGATCGACCCATGCGGCTGTTATTACTTAGCCACAATGAAATTCCTGATGGAAAAACCCATTAGCACACACAGAGGATTTAATTTTAGAATAAAACAGTAGATAAATAGATATCTAAGTAAAATCATGACGTGAATATAAAATTAATGCACAGATCACACTTAAGGCGAAAGCGTAAAATTCAACAAATTTTCTTACGTTTTTTTTTTTGCAGGCACCCAAAGGGCAATGGAGAGGATTAAGCTTGGTTTCCCTGCGTGATCGAATCAGAAATGTAGAGATCCGCAGGAGGACCAAGGTAACCGACATAGCCCGAAGAATTGTCAAACTTAAGTGGCAGTGGGCAGGGCACATTGCTCGCAGAACAGATGACCGATGGGGCTGAAAGGTTCTGGAGTGGCGACCGCGTACCGGAAGACGTAGCGTTGGAAGGCCTCCCACAAGGTGGACCGACGACCTTGTGAAGGCCGCAGGAACTCGTTGGATGCGAGAAGCACAGAACTGGCCTAAGTGGAGGTGCTTGAGGGAGGCCTATGTCCAGCTGTGCACAGCTTTCGGTTGAAATTATGAGATATCAGAAGGCCCATTCCCGTAATTAAAAAAAATCAAAATCTAGTCGCAATCTCACATCAGCGACAATCAATGTCAATTAACTTGTCAAAAATATATAAAAATTAAAGGAATTTTTGACAGATTGAGACTGAGATAAAAGGGGCAATTCTCGTAATTTCAAGAATGTTCACGGTCTAATCTCAGTCTCAATCTGTCAAAAATACCTCTGATTTCCCTACATTTTGACAAGTTTTTGACATTTGGTTGTCACCGAGATAAGACTGCGACTAGATTTTGAACGTTTTAAATATAAAAAAACGAAAATTGGCCTATGTTCTTAAAATGAAGTCAATTTGTCCCTCAGGTTGTTTTTTGATCTAAATATGATTCGCGCCCGTTTCAAATATTTATCATTAAGTACATACCTAATACATCTAAGTTCATATTACGAGTGCTATTGAATGACTATTTTATGAAATCATGACCTTTGAGGCCATTTCTAACTCAATCAAAATCAAAATATTTTATTTGACATAAACCATCATGGCACTTATAAAACGTCAGAAGCTAGATGCAATTGGTCGTTTCCTATCGAGAAGAGCCGGCAGGAAACTCCACGATTACTCTTTTAAAAATAATTAGCTTTTACAATGTTTTCAAATTACAGAAAATGAGTTGTATTGCTGATTCTAAAGATTATAATTCTGTAAAGCCATATTTGTTTCGATCGCGATATATTGATCAACATACAACCTGACACTGACCTGCACATTGCAAGAAACGGAAGAAAGGGCTTCGAAGGTCCATGACATACCTAATGTCGCGCCATTTTGTTTTTTTTTTTCAAAATGGCGGCCTCGCATGAGACCTATACATATTTCGCGGGCTTCCTTATGTCCCCAATGTCCACCCCGACCCTTGCTCGAGCCAGCCCGCGCCGCTGAGCCTGCAGTTTAAAATTCGTCCAATAATTCTGATCCAGTCTGTCCCTTGCTGTCCTCCCTTAGCATGTAGTGGCTTAGTTTCTTAAGCCCTGACTGGAGGCCTTAATTTTCAAACGACAACCTCATAGGTTGAACTGCGAGATGAAAAGAATATAGCCTCCCCCTTAAATAATGCAAATATTTCGTAATTAAGCAGCTATCTTAAGCATTTCAAACAATTTTTTTTTATTATATTCTATTAAAATTATTTGAAAGGTCCCTCCGAATTTAGTTGTAAAATGACATGTTAGAATGCTACTTTAAATAATAATATGTCTGGGCTCTTGAATGACATTGACAGGAGGGCGTTGTTGATAAACATCTAAGAAATTATTTTGACAAGATGCATTGAAAAATCAAGATGGCGGAATTAGTTCCGATTTTGGTCACGCGCGAAATGAATGATCCGTGTACAGGTTTAAATGCATTATTTTATAGATTAGCAATTAATAGACATGTGATCCGTGGTGGCCCACTGGAAACGGACGATACTTCGATTTGTAGTTTCTACGTTCGAATACAGGCAGGCACTTTCGATGAATCAACTCAGCATAACGCAGTCCAGTGCTGGACATAGGCCTCTCCCAGGCTGCGCCACAACACCCCGTCCTCCGCCTTCCGCATCCAGTATGTCCTAGCCACCTTCTTAATGTCGTCGATCCATATAGGCAGGCAATTTGGTGTAAATTACCACTTAATCTTAAAACGATAAAGGAAGACATCGTGAGGAAACCGGCAAATCCTAGAACCAAATATCGAAGTCATGTGACATCCGTCACTCGAACTGTGCCTGCGTGGTGAACTGCGGCCAACTTCCTCTCACAGATAGGCGGCCTGTGTCTTTGCAGTGAGGACATTAGAGGTTGATTACGCTGAGCCTTGTTGGTTTGGCAAAGTCATTAAATCTGGCAACATTAAATATTACTATCCAAGCAAAAGGCTACAGGTCAATGAGTTCAGGATCAGAATATTAATAGTATTAGAATAATTTGTTGAGTTCCTACTAAAAAACTTTATTTTCGTGGTTTTTTTTAATGAAAATTGACAGTTAAACAAAGCGGGATTACCTGTGGATTTTAAATATAAAAAACTGGTTGGGCTTGCATAATTATGACCGTGTCAGACGTTTGTTACATGGTAATACCACCCATGGACTCCACGAGACGGGCTCGACTTAGTGTGGAGATCATTAGCAAAATGCTTCCTTTGCGTCTTATTTTGGTTTTTAATGTACAGACGCCAGCACATCAAGCTACCACAACCTGTCAAATTTATTTAACAGATTTTCAACTTTATCGCTAAAGCGTTAGGTTCAAAGATGATTGGGAAAATTTGACAGTTTCGGGTGTACACCTAGCTATTAATGTAAATATTATCTTATCTTAACAGCCTCGCAAGTTGCTCCCTCTTCTGGGACACAAGCCTCCTCTCTTTATGGGTGCCCAAACGGTGGGGCACGCTACCCTTGGTAGTAGGTACAATGACAGAAGGGGGGGTCGTGGCGGCTTAAAAAAACCGGCCAAGTGCGAGTCGGTCCGTTTTTTCTTTTCGAGGAACGGATACGGAACCCTAAAAATACAACATAATACCTATGTATTTCTATTTTTTTTTGTTTGGTACTGGTTCCCTTGGTAGTAGGTACAGTGGCAGATGAGGGGCGCGGCGGCTTCAAAAATACACCAAATATTTTCAAAAATTTTATTTTCTTAGTTTTGGAAAAGGTTAAGGATAGATTTCAAAATCCAAACGTTTTTTATTAGGTAGGTTAAAAATGTATGCATAATTATCTGAGTACGCTGCGCGCGTTATGTTATGCATTCGCATAATTTTTGAGTTTTTATGCAACTCGTTTTTTTAAAGTTTATTAATAATTATATTCATTTGTTTTGCATTTAATTTTGTGATTTTCGTGTTGTATGTTTTGATTTATTTTAATATTTTCGCTTTGTCAAACTTACTGTATCGTCAGACATATTTAAAAAGATTGAACGAAAACATTTACTCTGCTTAAATTATAAAAGTACTGAAGACACATTTAAGGTTCTGAAATAGCAAACTCCATACAATACAAAATATCAAATACAGGTACTCACGAGAAGCCAAAATAGCGTGAAGATTAGGAATTTTATTGCAAAACTAGCTGACCCGACAAACGTTGTTTTGCCATATTTAAATTATTTCTAGCTGCCCGGCGCGCTACTTCGTTCGCGTGGTGTCCTACTCCCTACCCTACTCCTACCCTACTCCTACCCTACTCCTACACTACTCCTACCCTAGGGTGGAAATCCCTTATCACTTAAGGGTTTGAAAAAAAAAAAAAAAAATAGATAGTAGCCGATTCTCAGACTTACTGAATATGCACACAAAATTTCATCAAAATCGGTCAAGCCGTTTCGGAGGAGTATGGCAACGAAAACTGTGACACGAGAATTTATATATTAGATTATTTTAAGTTTTTCATTTTCTTTTCTTGAGGAGCCTATACACCGTTAAATTTTGATCGTTTTAATCTTTAAAAGGGGCATTATACTCATCATTATGAACAACTTTTACCACGGGACCAACCCTGAAATCGTGAAAAAAAAATCAGTTGATTATGACATTATGTCGAGTTAAGCGAACATAAATCTACCGTCGACATTATTATGCATAAATATGATGTCCAAATGTCTAGGCATTAATGAATTTTAATTATTGATCAATCATTATATATTTATGAGTTTGACGCGTCTTCAAGTTCGAATGTTTGAGTTTTATGATTTAGTTTATATTAAATATTTGCATAACATCGGTTAAGTGGTCGCAAACTACTAGCGGGGGTAATTGCATAACACACTGTTATCAGTAGTAAGGGTTTCATTTTGACAGTTCAACAACATTCATTGCGTTATTTACGTTGTTGAGCAGACAAGTTTTTCGAACATGTGAAGCAATGGATTAGCAATATCTTTCAAAATGATTCAGATTGAGGGTGATCGCAAAGGGTGCAGTGCGGGTTGGGAGATGTCACATTTTCGAATTTTTGGTTCAAGGACATGCCGGTTTCCTCACGATGTTTTTCCTCACCGTTTTGAGAGCAGTGGTGATGAAATAATTTATACAAAGTAAATCGCTTAACTGGGTTCGAACCTACGACCTACAGCTCGTAAGTCAAGGCCATTTCCATTGGGCCACCATGGCTCAGGTCTAATATGTATCAGAAACACTATAAAATCTCCGGTCCGTCGTTTCTCACCCATGTAAAGATCGTCTAAGCTGAAATGACGCGCCCCAAATCCACATTTACGCACACAAGCAAATTTCTAAATATGGACGCATACACACAAACATGCAATTAAACATACAGCAGTGCGATTCTGTAACCACCTCACCGTGAAAACTTAGGTGAAGTGAGCGTGGAGTGAGCTGTCATTCCAACTAATGCTTGGGATTGACACTATTGACAGCTCACTCTAAGCAACAGCAGCAGCAGCAGCATTATTTCTGTGTATAATTTATTATTGTATTAATGAGTCCTTGTTACTTGATCAATAAATGAATTATTATTATTATTATTAAGCTCACTTCATCTAACTTTTCACGGTGAGATTTTTACAGAATCGATCGGCAGATCATAGTTCATTGAACAATGTCAATGAACTGTACCAAATAAGGTTGCCTACGGCAGACAAGCTCCACAGTAGGTACCTACTACCTATGGAGCAGAACGGGCAAGAAACTCTTGGAAACTCTTACATTATATTGTTACAAAATATTAGAACTGAGCCATGGTGGCCCAATGGAAACGGCCTTGACTTACGAGCTGTAGGTCGTAGGTTCGAACCCAGATAGGCGATTTACTTTGTATAAATTATTTCATCAACACTGCTCTCAAAACGGTGAAGAAAAACATCGTGAGGAAACCGTCATGTCCTTGAACCAAAAATTCGAAAATATGTGACATTTCCCAACCCGCACTGCACCCTAATCGCGTAGTTAACACACTATCAACCTCAATCTGAATAATTTTGAAGGTTATTGCTAATCCATTGCTTCACATGTTCGAAAAACTTGTCTGCTCAACAACGTAAATAACGCAATGAATGTTGTTGAACTGTCAAAATTAAACCCATTACTACTGATAGTGTGTTACGCAATTACCCCGCTGGGTAGTGATTAAAGAAAGAAAGAAAAAAGTTTATTTGGACACACCACCACCAATACCACTCCCTCTGACTGAGAGGAGGCCTGTGTCCCAGCCCAGCGTAACGACTTCCGAAATGATTTCACACGTTCTAAATTCTTTTTTATGCAAATTCTCCGCCCGTCAATGTCAAAGTCGTCATCACCGCATTATATATTTATCAATCAATACATATTTAATTTTATGAATCGGACGCGCGCCTTTGAACTCAAATATTTGACGTTTACTTATTATTCATAATTTTTATTTATGAGCACTCATAAATAATAATAGCCGCACAGGTCGATCGATTAGGTTAAGCTACGCTTGCCACTGTTGATCTGTGGATGGGTGACTATCTTTATATACCGAGATCCCTCCGTGCCTCAGAAAGCACGATAAGTCGTTGGTCCCGGCTGTCATTCGCGGATATTTGACAGTCGTTACGGGTAGTCAGAAGCCCGAAAGTCTGACAACCAGTCTTACCAAGGGGTATCGTGTTACCCAGTAACTGGGTCGTGGAGGTCAGCACCATAATTGCGTAACACACGATCAATCGGAATCGGTTTCATTTTGACAGTCCAACAACATTCATTGCGTTATTTACGTTGTTGAGCAGACACATGACACCTTTTTTGAACATATGAAGCAATGGATTAGCAATATCCTTCAAAATGATTCAGATTGAGATTGATTGTGTGTTACGCAATTAGGGTGCAGATAGGCAGTCGCTCCATGTAAAATACTGGTATTCAGCTGCATCCGGTTAGACTGGAGGCCGACCCCAACATAGTTGGCAGAAGATGAGGATGATTTGCTTATTAAGTTATAATCAATTATGGATTAGTCAGCTGTGAGATGTTTTAGATACATGTCTGTGGTTTCAATGTACAGCCGATCGATTCTGTAAAAATTTCACCGTGAAAAGTTAGGTGAAGTGAGCTGTCAATAGTGTCAATCCCTAGCATTAGTTGGAATGACAGCTCACTCCACGCTCACTTCACCTAAGTATTCACGGTGAGATGGTTACAGAATCGCACTGCTGACCTATAATTATACAAGTACGCTGGAAATCATACTATCGATGACAAAACGAATTAGTCAGCCAGCGACTGACGTTTTACGTAAGTATTTTTAGACGCCATGTTTTTAATCACGTCTAAATCTATATCTGGAGTATCTTAATTTGACAGGACTAAACTAATATTTATCTTCTGTCCTATTTTTAATGAAATAGAAAGAAAAAGATGCACTGAACTTTAATTTAGTTTGGTTCGTGGACAAGGGAATCGGCGCCATTGTGACCGTTTCTTTCCATAGATCAACCTGCAACTGTTCCGGAAAACCTGCTGCTTTATGCAAATGTCCTTACCTTGCGTCCACCAAACCAAGAGCGACGGCGCGCGAGTACACGATGACGTACACACGCGGCTTGATTGATCGCACAACTATGTCATCTATACATACAATACATATCATACAAATAAATCAAATTGAAGTGTCTGTTTGTAATGTCAAAGTAACAGCTTTTTACTAAATGCATATGAAAACATATTGGCTCGGACATCATTAAAAAAAAAATTCTATTCCATAGATTTTGACCGCGTAGGCATTCCACTTATCTATGAAACTCCTCGGGTTCCTCTTGGCTTCACCGTGGGGGACCAAGCCACGGCTACTGAGCCCCCCCACAGTGACAATTCGGGAGCCCACCGGGGGGGTTCTGAACTCTCCTGCGTTGAAATTCTTCGTTAGATATAAAAAAAAAAGAAAAGTGGTGTTCAGAACCACGTGAAGAATCCATGGTAACGGGTTGCGCGTCGTTGTCCCTGCCACCCCGTAGCTTAGGTATACGGAACCTACCGCGAAACAATAAACCGGCCAAGCGTGAGTCGGACTCGCGCACGAAGGGTTCCGTACCATTATCTATAAAAATCATGTCTGTTTTATGGGATTTCTGTCGAAGTTCAGAAAATCTGTTATATTTAAATTTTATCGAGTTTGGATATCTTCACGTCTGCGAAGGTTACAGAAAGAAAACTAATTTGTATACTGATATTTCAAGTGAGTGAGTGTTTTAAGTGTACAGTCAACAGCAAAAGTAGATGATCAAAATCAGAAATTTAATACTAATGAACGGAGTTTGCGTCAGAACTGTGTGGCGTCGAAGTGATTCAAAATTAGGTCAGACTCAGTGCCATACTTTTGAATCACTTCGACGCCACACAGTTCTGACGCGAACTCCGTTAATTAGTATTGAATTTCTGATTTTGATCATCTACTTTTGCTGTTGACTGTACCTAGTGTCCTGCGGTTGATGAGCCAAAAAAAACGTATCAAATCAATTTATTTTTGGTTTTATAAATTATCGATACCCATCACGTCTGCGGAGTTTTGCTAGCTAACTTAATTTGATTCTGTATAAGAATTTTAATGTTTAGCTTATTAGTCTCCTGCATCATTATAATGATGTAGTAGCAAATTATACCTATCAAATTAATAGGCATGGGGCTTCTATGAAACTAAGCATTTGTAATTTATTAACATGACTGTGAAATCCTTGTCCTAACATGTGATTATGGAATGCAATGTCCGACTGCTAATGAGCTTATAATTCGAGAACGACTTATCTGAACAACGTGTCTTTTTGACCGACTTCAAAAAAAGGAGGAGGTTCACAATTCGTTTGTTTTTTTTTAAACAAAATAAAAAAAAAACAAAAGTGAATAATAAAAACTTTTTTACAAAAAAAAAAAAAAAATTACAACCGACTTCCAAAAGAGGCTACAAAGTGAAAAATAATTTTTATTTTGAAAGTCGGTGGCAAACAATGAAAATGCGAACCCAACGACACCAACTTACGAAATTAAAGTTATTTTTTTTTTAAGTTTTTATTTTTCACTTTTAAGTTGTAATTTTTACCAGTAATTTTCGTATAAAAACCAAACTATCGAACCGTTTTTGTTTTCTATGGGGCCAATCTGAAAGTATATATCCTTACAAATAAAAAATAGTGTTGCAAATCGGCATAAAAATAACGGAGTTCTAAGGTAACAAACATTGAGGAAAAAAAAATTGTAGTCCTTTTTACATCTTATCCCTACAGAGAAGGTCATGGTCACGAACAGCCTATGATGTTCCCACTGCTGGGACACAGACCTCCTCCCTGTGAGATGGAGCGGGCTGTTAGTCCACCACGCGGGCCCAGTGCGGGTTGGTAGATGTCACATGTCTTCGAATTTTTGTTTGTTTTACTATTCTAGTGATGTTTTCCTTCACCGTTTCACAGGTCACACAGACCAGACAGAATCACAGAAGGCCAATTCCTGTACCTAATTAAAAACGTTCAAAATCTAGTCGCAGTCTCATCTCAGCGACAATCAATGTCAGAAACTTGTCAAAAATATAGGGAAATTAGAGGTATTTTTGTCACATTGACACTGAGATCTGAATCATTGACTGTGAACGTTCTTAAAATTACGAGAATTATAAGCTGAATATGTAAATGTACGGTTAAATGTATTTGTAATTCAATAATGTAATCCGTTTATTTCCTAATATTTACTTGAGAAAGAATATTTTAACATTTGCGATGTCGCAGAGGCATACAGAGGCATGAGTTGAATTAATTTTGTGGAAATAGGCATATAGTTACTAAATTATCTGTGGTGTAATCTCGACTGACAGATTGAGACATGACGGATAAAATTGTCGTAAAAATGTCTTCTAAATAATCATACAGGGTCAAATTGGTAGCGAAACTGCGCAGATGTGATCGAAAAAGGAAAACACCGGGAGGAAACCGGCATGTCCTAGACTAGAACCAACAATTCGAAAGCATGTGACCTACCAACCCCACAGGGCCCGCGTGGTGGATTACGGTCCACTCCCTCTCACAGAGAGGAGGCCTGTGTCCCAATAGTGGGAACGTTAAAGGCTTTTGACGTTCTGCTAATAAGTATGCTCTTAAAAGGTGCAGGAAAACATCGAGATAAAACAAGCTGCACCCTAATTGCGTAACACTCAATCAATCTCAATCTGAATCATTTTGAAGGATATTATTGCTAATACATTGCTTCATATGTTCAAAAAATGTGTCATGTGTCTGCTGAACAACGTAAATAACGCAATGAATGTTGTTGAACTGTCAAAATGAAACCGATTCCGATTGATCGTGTGTTACGCAATTAGGGTGCTGGTTCTCTTTATCTTTTGCCTTTTAGTTTTGATCATTTCTAAAACCCTTACTGGTCAATCAATCTGCCCAGCCGTTACCCAACTATGTTAGGGTCAGTTTCCAGTCTAACCAGATGCAACTGAGTGGATAGCAGTTATTTTAAATGAAGCGAATCATCTGACCCCACAAACCAGGCACTGGGTAACATATGATACCCCTTGGCAAGACTGGTGGTCAGACTTTCGGGCTTCTGACGACCCGTAACGTATGTCAAAGATCTACGAATGGTAGCCGGGACCAAAATCTTCTCGAATGCCTCATCATCATCAGTTCAGCCGAAAGACGTCCACTGCTGCACATAGCCCTCCCCCAAGCACCTCCACTTCGACCGGGTCTGTGCTTCTCGCATCCAACGGGTTCCTGCGGCCTACACAAGGTCGTTTGTCCACCTTGTACGGCCTTTCAACGCTACGTCTTCCGGTACGCGGTCGCCAATCCAGAACCTTTCAGCCCCATGGGCCATCTGTTCTGCGTGCAATGTGCCCTGCCCACTGCCACTTAAGTTCGGCAATTCTTCGGGCTATGTCGGTTACTTTGGTTCTCCTGCTTATTAGAAGGCTTAAAGTCGCCCAAAGGGCAACGGAGAGGACTATGCTTGGAGTTTCCCTGCGTGATCGAATCAGAAATGAAGAGCTCTGCAGGAGAACCAAGGTAACTAACATAGCCGGAATACCTACACATAAATATTACATAGTGATCTTTGGTAATTTTATCGCGTAGTCGTATAATTATGTATGCAGGCAGCGCTTACATAGGTGCCTAGAGATACGCTAAAAAAAGTTCATTTGGAAATCTATGCTCGTCCGAAGAGATTCTATTTGCAAATTATGTTCCATGAATTAAATGATTTTGTTATGCAACCATTGCTAACTTTGATAAATCCAGTTTTTTTTTTCACGAATAGCCCATTGGTCTCGTGGTCGCAAGCGCGACTGTTGTTCTAGGGTCCTGGGTTCGATTCCTAGGTCGGGCAGTGTTAATTTAGTAACGGATTACGTGCCATGCCATCGGACTATGAGAGTGAAGGAAAAGAGAGTGCACCTGTGTCTGCGCACACTTGTGCACTATAATATATCGGAAATACAGTCTGGAGAACTGGCTGAAAGGAGACTCCTGTAAAACGACTACATTACTCGATCAATGCTTTTATTTCACACGAACCCAAACATACTAGAGCCTCCCGACCGATTTCGGTCACGGTGGCCAATCTCAACGGAGATTAGCCAGGTACGCAGGAGATATTATAGTGCACAAGTGTGTGCGTAAACACAGGTGCACTCTCTGTTCCTGCACTCTCATAGTCCGATGGGACGGCAATCCGACACGACCGGGGAGAGATCAGGAGCAGGACCAACGGGTTTACGTGCTTTCCGACGCAAGCGGGTATCACACCGCCAACTTCCAATCTCCGTACTCCTACTGGAAATCACAATAACACTTTGTCCGACCTGGGAATCGAACCCAGGACCCCACGCTCAGCAGTCGCGCTTGCAACCATGAGACCAAAGGGGTAGTCTAACATACTATACGAGTGTAAGAAAAGAGAAGAGAACTGCGTGGCCGCGTAGTTCTCCATGTTCAACCGCGTGGCCATAGCATTTAAGTTCTGTAAGTCGTGAAGTCCAAACATTAGGACATTATTCATACTGTCTACATTTTCTTCGCAATCGTATCAGTGCAGTGGTTAGCAAAAAGAATGGGACCTCTACGAAGCTCCGTTTAAGCGCAGGCCACGCCGCCAGCTGGCGGGCGGGCAGGCGAGCCGAGCGAGGCATCTTTTCACCTCTTTTCATACATCGTTAGCTTATCTCTGTAGTTCGCGGTGTGAACCCAAGTATGAAAAGAGGTGAAAAGATGCCTCGCTCGGCTCGCCCGCCCGCCCGCCAGCTGGCGGTGTGGCCTGAGCTTCAAAAGAACTGCGTGGCTGCGCAGTTCTCCACGTTTCAACCGCGCGGCCATGGTTATACCTTTACAACTTTCTGAATATTGGATCTACGAATTTGCGACTTACATTGTTTATAGTGTTTTACAAATTCCTTCGTAATGTGGACGTAGACGCTTTTCTTCTACGACATTGTGGCCGAGCAGTCGAAACGGACACTAACGGTCAGAATGTGACACTTCTTTCGGTCTAGCCACAGAATAACTGTCCAGCCGGTCGATTCTGTAAAAATCTCACCGTGAAAACTCAAGTGAAGTGAGCTTGATGTGAGTTGTCAGTAGTGTCAATCCCTAGCATTATTTGGAATGACAGCTCACTCCACGCTCACTTCACCTAAGTTTTTTCACGGTGAGATGGTTACAGAATCGCACTGCAGCTCTCATTCACCAAATCATCACCACCTCATCTGCCTGCCTTTTCCCAACTATATTGGGGTCGGCTTCCAGTCTAACCGGATGCAGCTGAATACCAGTATTTTACATGGAGCGACTGCCTATCTGACCTACACAACCCAGCTACTGGGTAATACGATACCCCTTAGTAAGACTGGTGCTGGTGCTCTCATTCGCGAAATGTGCAAAGTATAACTTGGAATAAAATACATAAATAAAATAAAATATTTTTATTTTATTTCAGATTCAGACCCGATAGTTTTGATGATAGTTTTTGTTTTTGATAGATAGTTTTGTTGGACACAAGACTTAGCATGTTAGTAACAAACGCAAAACATTTAATTTAACTTACATATTATATTGTTAGTGCACTACGGGTACTTCCATGCTATGTTAGTACATAACAACAAAAGGAACTTAGTTCAAGGTGATTGTAGTAAGTAACTATAGTCGGTTAAGCAACTCCAACTTTAAGTTTAACATTTTATTTGACATTTCTTATGTAAAAGTAGAAATAAACATCATTTTAAGTACCTAATGCTGAGTGTGAACATGAGCAGTATTCTATAATATCCTACTAATATTATAAACGCGAAAGTTTGGATGGATGGATGTTTGTTACTCTTTTACGCAAAAACGACTAAACGGATTTGAATGAAATTTGGCACACAGATAGTATATAACCAGGATTAACACGTAGGATAATTTTTATCCCGATCTTACCACGGGATCAAAACTTATGGCGGGTGAAACCGCGGGGCGCAGTTGGTTATAAATATAACGGAAAGATTTTATTAGAACCTTTTTACCGGACTACGGTAAAGCCAAAAGGAAGGGTTGTGTTTTTAGCAGTCCATGTATGTATTTACCGAAATATTCAACTGATACACTATATTAAGAAGAAATAACTAAATTCATATGTATAAATAATTATTATATTGAAAACTTACCAAAAATAAAGTAGCCGTGAAATTCATTTTCCCGTTCTTAAAAATAATATCAAAAAGGTTTGTTCACTCCGTTCAACGTTGAAAACCTACTTCACACAATTAAAAAGTTACAGGTCAAACGACAAAAAAAACAATAACTACTTAAAAAAAAAAATTACACTCGATAAATTCCCGCCAATTTTTGACAGTTATTAATACTTTCGGTAATGGACGCTCTTCCGTGGCGTTCGTAAAGCGACTGAGTGCAAAGAGGTTGTATACTTACTGTTAAGAGCTATTGTGACCTGTGACCTATTGGATACAGCTGTTCAGTGTTTGTTTTTTAGAAAGGGAAGACGTTTTATTATGTAAGGATTCGAAGGTGCGACATTTGTTGCTTTATTGGTTTTTGCAATTCGAACAGTGATTCGTCATTGATTAAACTATTAGAGCTTGCTAAAAGATAGAAAATATGTCGCTATTTTTTCCATTTCAATTTTTCTACAATGTTAGTTTATGTTACACGTTTATCATTTTTTGTTGTTATTAGTTCAAAATCAAAAGTCATTTATTCCAATTAGGCTGAGAATCAGCACTTATCGAACGTCAAAATTACAAAAGACAGTCCTCCAAAATGCCCGCCCTTCACCACTTCCTAGTGCTTTCGGTGGGAAGAAGTGGCGCAACAAACTCACCAGCAGCACAGCAGTCTGTTCACTTAAAAAAAAAAACTTGCTTTTATACAATATAGTAGCTGTAGGCATGCAAAGTAGTTAATCTTAATAGTACCTAGGGTTGGTTAATAGTATGCTAGTTGAATTAGTCAACAAAAACGTTATTGGCTCCGATTCGCTTGTTCACAAAGTAAACTAAATAAAATTTAAGTTCAGTGCATCTTTTTCTTTCCATTTCATTAACAAAAGGACAGAAGATAAAAATATTAGTCTAGTCCTGTCAAATTAGGATACTCCATAGACAGTTTATACGCGATTAAAAACATGGCTACTAAAAATACGTCAATTTAAGTCACGCTGACTAATTTGACAGGACTAAACTAATATTTGTATTCTGTCCTTTAGTTTAGTTTGTGAACAAGGGGGGAATCGGCGCCAAAGTGGAAAAATGTCAACTAACATTTGGAGGGCATTGCTGAGGGGCGATTCTCGTAATTTTAAGCACGTTCACAGTCTGATTTCAGTCTTAATCTGTCAAAAATACATCTAATTTCCCCACATTTTTGGCAAGCTTTTGACATTTGTTTGTCGCCGAGATAAGACTGCGACTAGATTTTGAACGTTTTAAATTACGAGAATAATTTTATTGGCCTTCAGATATCTACAATCCTTTCTTATAATATAGTGCAGCTGAAGAGCATGTTCGTTATTTTGTTGTTTGAACGCGCTGATCTCTGGAACTGCCAGTCGGATTTGGAAAATATCACACGGACGAAATCGCGGGTAAATCCAGTAGTAGGTACAGAATACAGAAGCAGCCAGGCTTGGTCCGGGGGGAGGGGGTAATGACACCCCCCCAAAATCAATCAAGCTGTCGAGTCTGCATGATTTACGTGCCTTACTAAACCTTGGGCTGCAACCGCGCCTGGATGCAGCCCCGTCTGGATTTATGCTCAATAAATGTCAATAGTTAGGTTCACCCCCGTGTTACATGGGACAGTATAACTGGGGAAATAAGGGTGCATCTGCCATCCCCTTCAGTAAATCCTCAGCGTGGATAGATTTTGTCATTTAATACTATGAAATTTAAGTCTGTTAGTTCTGGTATATAAGTGTAATTTTAGATACCCTGCTTTTTTAGGGTTCCGTTGACAAATGGCAAAACACGGAACCTTTGGATTCGTCATGTCTGTCTGTCTGTCCGTCCGTATGTCACAGCCACTTTTTTCCGAAACTATAAGAATTATACTGTTGAAACTTGGTAAGAAGTTGTATTCTGTGAACCGCATTCAGATTTTTACACAAAAATAGAAAAAAAAAAACAATAAATTTTGGGCGTTCCCCATACTTAGAACTGAAACTCAACATTTTTTTTTTCATCAAACCCATACCTGTGGGGCATCTATGGATAGGTCTTCAAAAATGATATTAAGGTTACTAATACCATTTTTTTCTAAACTGAATAGTTTGCGCCAGAGACTTCGAAAGTGGTAAAATGTGACCCCCCCCCTAACTTCTAAAATAAGAGAATGATAAAACTAAAAAATATATATGATGTACATTACCATGTAAACTTCCACCGAAAATTGGTTTGAACGAGATCTAGTAAGTAATTTTTTTCAATACGTCATAAATCGTACCTAAATTGTCATTGTACCCTCGGTGCGCGAGTCCGACTCGCACTTGGTCGGTTTTTCATATTTGTATGCAGTCAACGGCAATGCACAGTGTACCTGTATATATTTTATATTTTATTTTGAACACCTGTTTTTATACCCACCATGTTTTACAGATCTTCACCCAGTGCGTCGTCCTGCCCGTCATGACGTACAGCACCGAAACGTGGACACATACGGTCGGGCTGGTCCACAAATCCAAGGTCGCTCAGCGCGCTATGGAGCGAGCTATGCTCGGAGTCTCTTTGAAGGATAAAATCAGGAATTAAAATAAGCGGAAAAGAACCGGAATTACCGAGATAGCTTGCAGAGTAAGGGAACTGATGTGGCAGTGGGCTGGTCATGTTTGTCGAAGGAGCGATGCCGATGTGGAGCAGAAGATTCCTGGAGTGGAGACCGCGTATCGGCAAGCGTACTGTGGGATGCCCCCCAGCTAGATGGACGGACGACCTGAAGAAGGTGGCTGGGACAGTCAACTGACAGCTTGAAGTTTCCAGAACAGCTTTTACACAAAGATTATTCAGCCAATCTGTATAGCTTGGTCGCCTTTTCGAAGTTTCGAGGAGTGAAAATAAAACAAATCATTTTGGCACGTCCGTACATTATATTTACATTTTTATTTACATTTAGTCATAAACAGTAACAGTCTAACAATAAATAACAATACAATACGAAAACATTACAATTGCTTACAAAATAATCGACGGTAAAGCAGAATTATTGCTATATTATTTAATATTTAGTAATAATTAACACCCCAACCCCACACTATTACTCCAAAGTTATGGATGGTCTCCTAAGAACGTTCCTGAAGCTGCAACGCTTTTAACCTTCGGACAAACCTGCGCGATCAATGCAACTGTAAAATGGGAGCGTCAGTCGCGCGGTAGAATTATTTTTATTATTTACTAGCGGACCCGGCAGACGTCGTCCTGCCCGAGAAAGCAGCGCCACCTACCGGGTCCAATTGTGTATACAAACTTTGTTCTAAAAAACAAACACAAAAGAAAGAATTATCCAATTTGGTGCAGTAAGTCGATCGGAAGAAGTATAGAAGTTGTATGGCATCTCGCAGTTCAACCTATGAGGTTGTCTTAACCGGGCTTGCCTGTGGATGCCTTAATAAATTAAGGACTCCAGCCAGGGCTTGCGCGGCTGACGCTGCTCGTGTTAATTCATGGCGCCTGGATTGAACACTTACGCGACTGCTGTAGTCGTGCAGGTGTTCACGTTTAGTTTCGCGTCGTGGACGCTCCCGCTTCGCAGTCACTTTGATCGCGCAGGTTTGGCCGAAGCTAAGCTACGGTTAGCTAAAAGAGTGATTTCGGCCACATAGTGTCCACAATTTACCGGCGCATGACGTCACTGGTACGTCCCGTCCCGTACTGTCACTACCATAATTTTCATGACAGCCGTCACTACGGCCGTTTTGTAGCGTCCACCGCTCAAGAAACCGTATCTTAAGAACGTTCCTGCACCCTAATTGCGTAACACACTATCAATCTCAATCCCCTTTTGAAGGATATTGCTAATCCATTGCTCCATGTGTTCGTTAAATGTGTCTGCTCAACAACGTAAATAACGCAATGAATGTTGTTGAACTGTCAAAAGAAAAACCAACCAAAACCAAACCAATTGCTGCTGATAGTGTGTTTCGCAGTTACCCCGCTGTAGCTGCTACGCTAGTACTGCCTTATCTGAATATACCACCCTGTATTATACAACCCACATTGAAAACAATCGTTAAAAACCACCTCTTAAATGGCAGTAAGCAAAAATAGTCTAAAAAAATTAAATTTGATACAATCCCTTAAAAACACATAAACAATAAAACAGAGTATAAAAATGCTAAAAAAAACGATAAGGTGAGGTCGTACAGTTTCTTAATTATTAACTTACTTACAAACGTTACGAATACAGATATTTTAGTTTACAATCACACAGGGTAAAGATATACCCTTTTTATTAAATAAAAATTAATTATTTTATAATATTATATCACACTATAGTTTTCTAAATAAAAATATATATATTTCCTTGTCTATGGTAGATTAAAATCTTTAGAATAAAATTAATAAGTTGACCAAGAGCCGGTTTTTTTGATCCGTAATTAAACTCAACCAATTGTTAAAAATAGTAACTAATGGTAAAATTTTTGCAAAATGTGTTTTATGATCAATTTTTATCGACTAAGGGCGAATTTCACCAAAATTTTATACCTAGAGTAAACTTTAATACCCTTAACGGCTGAACGGATTTGAATGAAACTTTGTATGCCCTTGGGATAATTTTTCGAAATGATGTCGTTCTGCCTAACCGGGCGAAGCTGTGGGCAAATGAAAATTTTAATCCCGGCAGTATCCTGGGATACATAATCAGCCTATAATGTTCCCACTGCTGGGACACAGGCCTCCTCTCTTGTGAGAGGGATGGAGGGATGTCGTGGTGGCTTATCTGATACGCATCTTACTCCCCAAGTTGCGAGTTCACACCCAGCGAGTACCAATGAATGTGAGTTTTCCAAAGTCATTCGTACTAAGTTGCTTAATTATTCGAAGACATCACTGACTGACGGTGAAGGGTAACATCGTGAGGAAACCCTGGACTTCGATCTGAAATCACCAACCCGCACTGAGCCAGCGCGGTGATCAAGCTCATTCGTTATCTATGTGAGAAGTAGCCTTATCCCGAAACCCGGGACATTACAGGCAAACATACCCTGGGATAATTTTTAGAAATGATCGTCTTTTTGCTAAGGTCATAAAATAAAGAACTCACGTAAAAGGCAGTGTTGCAAGCTTGGCAGTGTGTACAAAATACTTCATTCTACCATAGACAGGGAGACACGAAAGGCACTATGTTGAGTTTACAATATAATTTTTATATGTCGACACTCCCTACGTATAATTTGCTATGTGTTAAGGCAAAAAGTGTTTTTTTATCGAACTGTTGCCAAATAAATATTATTCTTTTTTTATATAAAGATTTTTATATGGAGCCTGGCATACCTAGTGTCGCGCCATTTTGTTTTTTTTTCTATGCAACAACATATCGGCAAGTTCAAAAAACATGGATGCCAGGTGATCAACTTTGAACGTCAATATCTCGGACACGTGACACTTTACGGGGTTTATTTTCTGTTTGCATTGATGTCAGCTATCGATTTATGTAAATTTCAAGCGTGGTCGCCATTCATTTTATATTTAATTTAATTCATGGGTAAGTGTTATACATAGAAAGTGTCGATTTTACTTAACTTAATATACACATAACAATAATTCATAGGCACACAACAGAAGTCCTTTTAATTCAATATTGCTAGCAGCCAGATATTTTCGAAAGTCAAGAATTTTACTAGAAACGTCACATTAAGAACTTTTTTACTTTGTTTTTAATTTTTTATGTCACACGGGCGATTTTTTTATTATAGAGCCGAGAATGACAAGTAAAAAGCTTTCCAGCTAAGCAAGAGTCTTTATCCATCTTGAAAAATAGAAAGCATAAGCAGCGTATAATGATCCCACTGCTGGGACACATCCATGAACGAGATAATCGCGGCGATATTATCGTCGTGGCACGTATTTCTATACACTCTCTTAAAACGTGTCTCCACCCAGCGATATCATCGCGACGAGAATTAGATGCCACGACGATAAAGTCGCCGCGATTCTCTCGCTCGTGGAGACGGTCACTGTGAGAGGGAGTGGGCAGTAATCTACCATACGGGCCCAGTGCGGGTTGGTAGATGTCACATGACTTCGAATTTTTGGTTCTAGGACATGCCGGTTTCCTCGCGATGTTTTCCTTCACCGTTTTGAGAGCAGTGGTGATGAAATTATTTACTCAAAGTATAGCGCCTGGGTTCGAATCCACGACCTACAACTAGTAAGGCGGGGCCGTTGCCTCTGGGTCACCAGCACTGCTCACAAAAATAGACGATATGTCATGTATTTTATGAGTTTTTTTTTTTCCGAATTTAGCGATGATGTAGTCGAAAATAGTGCAATAGTGCCTAGTAAAATATTTTTTTTTGTTTAACTGGCTGCGAGCTTAATACATATTATACAGCCATATAAACTATGACAAAAATATAAAGTCACAACACATTATCAAGAATATTATTTTAAATATTAAATAATTAAAGTGATAAGATGACAGTACTTATTTTCGGTCGTAAGGTATTTTTATTAAAAAAAAAGAGCTGCGATTATGTAAATCCAAAAAAAAAGTAGTAAAAATTTTTTTTCCGAAAAAAAGTTTAGTTGCCAAATAATACTTGTAAAAAAGCAAACGGCCGTCAATTACCATCTTCACCCTAATTATAGCTAGAAAAGCTTAATTTTTACATTACATTTTTTTTTGGTATTTTTTTCCAAAAATTTTTGATATCCTATCTAAGTTCTGTTATAAAAAAAAAAATAAAGACTATCTACCTACCTACTTACCGTATGTACAAAGTTTACACAATACGTTTACATACAAACTCAGTCATCATTCTACCCCTATACCAATTTATTAGTCGTCGGCGTGTGGCGCCATCTACATCGCCACATGCGAACTACGCATCACACTGACGCCACCCAAAATCCTGCATCGCGCAAGCAGAGTTTGCCGCGCGACTAGCATATACTACATGTCCCAGAATTAACGGACACCACCAAATACCCTAAATATATATCATGTTATAATCATAATACATACAGTGATTTTTTTACTATTATGTATAAAACATTGTTTATTAATTAAATAAATCATACAGATTATGGGAGAAAATTTTGCTCACATTACAAATGTACGAACGCGTACAGTCGCACACGCATAAGGGTCTTACGTAGAACGTAATAAATACTTCGACCATTGTGGTTCGTTTTGACTGTACAGCGGAAGTGTGACTAATTTACGTAGTTTTAATTATTTTTGGGATAAAACATTACACCTATATTAAAAAAAAAACGTAACAAATCATTAAACGATTCTGAAGACTTTCATAATATGCATTAATTCAGTTACACATTGCATACAACGTCCCGACATCAATCGTCGGGCAGTTGCCCACCAGACACGACCCCCGTCTGATCGAAGGATCCTCCCTTTTATAATGGAGGATGAGTGAACTTTACACCCCGTTCCTCATACCTCTGTGCTGGGAACCCCTATGTCATGTCTGTGTGATGTGTAGTTCGCATGTGGCGTTGTAGATGCCGCTACACGAACAGTCCATACATCTCAATCAGTCGTCATCTCAGTGGTCAGTCACCCCCTGTCGCTCTTTTTTTTTTCAACCTCGATTTATTTATGTATTACGGGACCAGCCATTTAACTAATATCACTATTTTATTATCTCTATATTTTAACACGAAATATTCACAAGACTTAAAGCTAATTTATTTTTTGATTAAATTTTGCGGTTAAAACAAAACTTTTTTTTTTTCAATTTTTATCATTATTTATTTATGAATTCATTATTCTAGTATGGCGGGTGTTTTTAACTAGGCACATAACTAAAGGATTTTGCAGATATTGAAATAAAATTGTTCTATTAGTTATTGCTTGATGTTAGGCTCAATTTACACTGCTGCGGAACGGAGTGTAAGCGCTTTTTTTGTAAAAAGCATAATGAACTTTATGTCAAAAGAGTAACGCACAAATTAGATACACATACGCACAGGTCGCGAATCTTCTGGAGAATTATCGCGCATTTTCGGGCATTCCGGCAGTAATAAGCTCGTAACTAGTTTGTACGTTAGACAATTGACATAAAGTTCATTTTGCTATGTAAAATATCGCTACAAAACTCGCTTCCACTCCGTTCCGCGGCAGTGTAAATTGAGCCTTAAAATACGGCCGACGAATGAACATAGGCTATCCGAACGTTCGCGTATGTTCGGTCACTCACACTCTCCTCCTGTCACCATTTGGTTCCTAAAAGGAACCATTGAAGCATAAAAAATCATTGTTTGAAGCGTTTTTACAATTTAAATATTTTTTTGTAAATGCTGGCCAGACGCACTCCGCATTTTAGGTATAAAGCTACAATTACGCGGCGGGCTCGGCTTGCCCGGCCAATTCAGTGGGGCTGCCGCGCGCCTCCCACAAGGTGGACCGACGACCTTGTGAAGGCCGCAGGAACCCGTTGGATGCGAGATGCACACTGTCCCTGCCACCCTGTATTTCTATTTGAAGCTGCAACGCGATCCTACGTGCATTCAAGCTAAAAAACATAGCCTAAAATTCCATAATATTAATTATTATTTTACAGATCTAGTAACCTAAAACCTGGATATTTCTATTATGGCCTTAAAAACTAATATAAAAATTCTTTGTCAAAAAAGTTTTCAATAGATTATTTGATCATCTGCCTAGTATTTTCTTTTTCTGAGGGGCTTGTTTTTGGCTAAGTAATAACAGCCGCACGGTTCGATCGATCAGGTTAAGCTACCCTTGCCGCGGTTGGTTCGTGGATGGGTGGCCATCGTTACATACCAAGACCCCTCCGTGCCTCAGAAAGCACGTTAAGGGTCTACTCACAGTTATTCAGCTCTGTTCAGCTTTTGTCCATAGAAAACATCGATTTTGTATGGAATGCGTACGCATCCGTTCAGCTTTACGACCGCGTACGCATACGACAAAAGCTGAACAGAGCTGAATAAGTGTGAGTAGTCCCTAAGCCGTTGGTCTCGGCTGTCATTCATATGGATAGAAATATATGGAAATTTAAGGATCCTTGACTGTCGTTACGGGTCGTCAGAAGCCCGACGACAGGGCAGCACCAGTCTTAACAAGTAACTGAGTTGTGGAGGTCAGATAGGCAGTCGCTCCATGTAAAATACTGGTATTCAGCTGTATCCGGTTAGACTGGAAGCCGACCCCAACATAGTAGGGAAAAGGCTAAACAGATGACGATCTATCTGCCCAGTCTTTTCTCAACTATGTTGGGGTACGCGTCCAATCTAACCGGATGCAGCTGAACTGCTTAAAACAGTATTTTACATGGAGCGACTACCTATCTGAACCCAGTTACTGGGTAACGCGATACACCTTGTTAAGACTGGTTGGTTTCAAAGTTTTTTGGACTATAAGGGCCGGCGTCCACTGGCGGCACGGCACGGCAAGGGATTTTTATGCGACGAATAGAAAATATAACTTAAAAGTATGACAATAAAATTGAAATTTCATCGGCAGCAATGATGCCCCGGTATCCTTAGGCATGCCGCGACGTCCTTTGGAATTTTATTGTCATACATATAAAGAAAATAACGACTCTCATTTATATGAGACGTAATCATCTTTATGTTTGAATTTGCCGCGTTTCGCACAGAGTGATAGACTCGGGTTATCGATGGTAAAACATGAATACTCGATGGTCGGGATTCTAACCTAAAAATATCGAACATTGAAGATTTCAATTATTGGTTTAAAGGTTATTAATTTTAATAAGGAATAATAAGTAAATCACCTGGAGTAAAAACTTTTAATGTTGTTTTCTGTTTTTATTGCAGGTAAGACTATTTCTAACTGTCTTTTGTAATTTTATCTTGTAAACAGAAAATAAATAAATGAAACTGTTTTTATTGCAGAAACCCAACTGAGTTTTTATTTCGAGAAGGAGTGGTATATAATAACCTTATTACATACATATAAGTTATATTTTCTATTAGTCGCATAAAAATCCCTTGCCGCGCAGTGCCGCCGGCCCTTAAGGCTTCCTGTACATGATTACGAATGAAGATCGCCTCCATGCGGTGCATACATGGTTCCGGCGTGGCTCCGGTGCGGCGCGTGCACGATATACATTCGTATACACAAACATGCGGTCCGGCACCGGTGCGGCTCATGCTCAGGAAGCCATACTGATTACCAAGATTTCTCTGAAGACCAACGCTTCAGAGAAATCTAGGTAGTTCTGGATTAGATACACATGTCAGACAAAGTGTTGTTAGATTTTTCCATTAGGAATTTCTTAGTGTCAGCTAGATATGTGCTCGGTTCATGCTAGGTGCACGTGCGTATAACATGGAACTTAACACGTACACTGTCCAATAACTCCAAAGGAGTCACATTTGTACCAAACTCATATGTCCATGACTCTAGTTGACTATCCAAAAGTAAATTTGATGTTTTTTATTCGACTGGACGTATGAATAAGAGGCAAAAGATTCTCATGGACGTATGGTTAGATAACAAGGCTACCGAAAATTTAAAAGAGCCGCCTTGGACGTACGTGCGAACGTGTTAAATATACCTGGCGCAGACATCAACCAAAATCTTTCAACAAATTTTGGCCAAAGAATTTTTACATTACCTTACTAATAAATTTAATATTATAAGTTGAATCCTCTCAGGTTGTCCAGTCTTCTCTGCAAGTCGTCTACGGTATCCTTAGGGGCGGGTTCCGTCGTCGACTTCCGTCTCTCACCCCCGGGGGCCATTTGGAAGCCGGTGAGGGCTGTCGACTTCCCAGGACTTTCGGTACTGCAACAATAATAGAAATACAAGTTTTATTTACCTATTAATTTATACAGTATGAAATTGAATAGGCGCGACAAAATAAAATATCTAATTCAGCGTGCTATAAAGTAAAAGTGCATGTTAGAAAGGGATGCGACATGACGACACGGTTGGTCAAATGTTCCCAATCAATCTTGAACCTTAATGCTTTAGTGATAAAGTTAAAAATCTATTAAAGAAATTTGACAGATTGTAGTAGCTTGATGTGCTGGCGTCTGTACAATAAAGAGTATTCTATTCTATTCTAAACCAAACCCGTAACATGGAACATGGACCCCCTGGTGTGTTGTGACTTCACTCACCTAAAATACTCAGTGCTAGCTGCCAGGCCGCTGTCCACATTACTGTTACCGTCTTTGTTGTTATACAGCCAGACGCCACCGGTCATTTTGTGGTCGCGGACTTGGAAATCTGTGTTGTAGAGCCGAGGAGGCGTTGTGAAGTCTACATTCAGCTGTTGACCTGTTAACGAGAATATTATAGATAAATCATATGTCTATAAATTTAATAAATAATTGTATATGGACGTATACATTATTGTATACGTACGCATTGTATTACTTATGTACATTTTTTATGATATTTTGATGTTGACTTGAAAGAGCATGGCAGTTGAGAATATGTCATGCTCACTTAAATGTCTCACTGATGGTGGCGCGTGTGTTGGATCATTCGGTTCCCTACAAAATGGTTGAGCTGGGTGGTGCTGATCCACGCGTCATGTTCGTGAACGGGCGCCGTTGGTTGAGACTGGTCATCTCTTAACTGCCAGGGCTTATTTTTAATGTTATATTTAAAATTGTTTCTTTTTTACATTGCTCTCACATATAGAAGCAATAAGAATAATGTACCCAGGATTTTGTAATAATATCTTGATTTAAAAGAGTGTCCGTGGAGTTTCTTGCCCGTTCTTCTCCATAGAGATCTACGTTTTTGGAATGGTTGACTAGCTTCAACTTGCTGACTAACTGACCGACTATTTAATTTTGACAATAAAATTCAGTGCCTGTAAATGGTTTAATTGAAATAAATGATTTCAGTTTGAGTACAAATTAAGAACACTGACTCTTAAGTCACAGGTTTCCCCTAGTTTCGGAGGCAGGGATTCCATTATTTAAGCTAGCTACCTTTACTATCTAAACTTGTAACCTAATCTACCCATTGGCCGGCACGGACGTCTATGGACGTCAAATTAAGACGTGCTCAAGACGACGGCATGGCACTTCGAAAATACTACTTTTTTACAGTTCAAAATACGTACGTCATAGAAGTCCGTGGCGGTCAATGGGTTTAGTATTTTCTATAAAGGTTTATCTGTTTCAATAAAGTTGTTATTATTATTAATTAAAATTTATTTGTCAATTAAAAGTTTTTTTTTTAATGTTATGCTTAAAACACTTGTTATAAAAATATGATTTATGGCATTTTCAATATCAATTAGCAGCAGTAGGGGTTACTTGTAGACATTCGTTGTATAGTAAAAAATTGCTCAAGATGTTATTTCCCATAGGTAGTTAGTTTTAATCATGATTTAGCCGTTTAAGTAATTTACGCGGCTACCCAAATGTCCATTCTTTGGTATTGTTCGTCGAATCGTTGAGCTCCTCAAGTTCTGAGTTGAGCTGCACGATTTTTGACAAATACTGGACAGGTCCACTCAATCAGTGTGGTTCTTTCCTCAAAGATCATTTCAGTCACCAATATACATGGTCTTCACATGATCTGACCAAGATTATGCCTGGACTTTAAAAGAGAACGAAACATAATCAGAGGTCAGAGTCCTCTGAGTTTGTTTCGGTCTTTCTTCTCAGAGTGGTCAGATAGGAAACGCCGAACTTATCTCAACTCAACTCATCAACCTGCCAAGTGCGAGTCGGACACGCGCACGAAGGGTTCCGTATCATTATCTATAAAAAATCACGTCTGTTGTATGGGAGCCCCCATTAAATATTTATTTAATGTATTTTGTTTTTAGTATTTGTTGTTATAGCGGCAACAGAAATACACAATTTGGGAAAATTTCAACTGTCTAGCTATCGCGGTTCTTGGGATTCAGCCTGGTGACAGACAGACGGACGGACAGACAGCGAAGTCTTAGTAATAGGGTCCCGAAATATGGTTGACGTAAGTAATAAGTGTTTGTCCAAACCTACTTACAGAAAATAAATCATTTATCATAAGAAAATGGCACTTTAATATTTGGGGAAGTATAAAATGTTCGACACTTGAATGATGTCCTTTGGGAGACACATGCATGATATTATGATGTAGTCTTACCTAACTGTATATAATTAAGTTCAATTTTAGCATGAATTAAACTTTGTTCTACAAACTCCAGACGCTGACTCAGCTGTTTAAAACCATGTTGCAAACAAGAATTTTGTTGTTCCAGCTGTTTGATACATTCTAATTTCTCTTCCAGCGTATTTTTCATCTGCTCATACTTTTCGTTACTGACTGAGAGAGAATTTTCGAAGTCTGCGACTATTTTGTTATTTTTTTGTAATTGATTAGATGCTAAATCTTTAATACTCTGTATTTCTTGTTTTATAAACTCCTCTCGTTCTTCGAGTTTATCTTGACGTTTTCTTGCCTTTTTCGAACGTTTAGTGTCCGTAGCTGATAAATACTCAATCCCCTTCATAACTGTATTATCCAAATAGTCGCACATGATGTATGGTTTTAATTCCATGATAATGTTCTTTTTGATTTCTTCAGGAAACTTCAGTTTGCCGGTTCGATAGCAAATAGAACAAATGTTCTCTTTGAAACTATCGTCGTTGGTTCCTTCAGCCATAGCTAACGGCATAAACAGCTTTTCTAGCGATTGAAAGCGACGCAATGTCTCTAATATTATAAGGAGGTAAAATTTGTGAGTTTTTATGTAGGGAGTAATCTTCGGAACTATACTTCGATTTTTAATTGTATTCAGTAACTTGACCGTTTAAAGAATAATAATGTTACCATACTAAAACTAATAGTGTTGGGGTAGTGAACGATTTTGCGTAAAGAAGGAATGATAAAAATGGTTTAATTTAAATAAAACTTTAAATATTGGTTGTATTTTTGTAATTCGCCGAATATTTGAATATTCGAAAATTGGAAACAATTCCCAAGATGTCCTGGAAGAAAAAACACATTCAAGAGTGGCTGAATAATAATAATAATAATCAATACATTCTAACTAAGTTGTACTTGATTCAATTTCGTTCATTCTTTCACCACCTCACAATTTTTTTTTTGTCAAAATCCTAACCCTTCAACTGTCAAGTTACTGAAGACAATTAAAAGTCGAAGTGTAATGATCCGGATCCGAAAATTCTTTCACTAATCGAAAGCTAAAATTTTGCCATTGTTTTGTTAGGACAAGACATTTCACGCGGGCGATGACGCTGGCAAAAGCAAGTCGGTTTTAGAATGAGTAACTCAGCTGTGCTTAGCGGCAGGAATATACTTAAACAAGGTAGTACTTCCTCGGACGAGTTCCTGACACAGAGCTGAACAACTAATAACCGAGATTTTTTGCACTTTAAAACTTCACTTTTACACTCAAAATATTTACACTCTCAATCTCCCTAGCCTTTTTCAAACTATGTTGGGGTCAGCTTCCAGTTTAACCGGATGCAGCTAGCCAGTATTTCACATGAAGCGACTGCCTATCTGCACTCCACAACCCAGTTACTGGGTTACACGATACCCCTTGGTAAGACTAACAACTGTCAAAGATCCACGAATGACAGCTGGGTCCAACGGCTTAACGTGCTTTCCGAGGCACGGAGGGGGTCTTGGTATGTGAAGATGGTTACCCATCCACGGACCAACCGCGGCAAGCGTAGCTTAACCTGGCCAACACAGCTACACCTTGGTAAGACTGGTTGTCAGACTTTCAGGCGTCTGAGTACCCGTAACGACTGTCACAAGATCTACGAATGGCGGCCGGGACCAACGGTTCGACGTGTTTTACGATAATTTCACTATAGGTTTAAAAAATATTAATTGTTTACGAAGCAAACTGTTATAGTGGCAAGAGATAACGACTATGAATAAGCAATAATTAGTTCGATAATCGATTCTTGCACATTGGATGACTATATTTCAATTAAGAATTTGAGATAATTTTCGAGTCATGCAAAAAGAAACTGAACGTGATACTAAACAAAGTTCAAATTCCATTGCAAGAAAAACTTATCAAGACCTTTTTGTTCACTCAAAAATCAACTTTGAATACATTACGCTAAAGATGATAACGAAGTAAGTGGCAATGGAATGTCGATTAGGTTAGATTATGAACACTCCTATAGCTGAGTTTCCGATTAAATGACTCATTAATATAGCCTTCATGAGTGAGCGATATTAAAATATCCAATCAGGGGAAGAACCTTTTTGTAAAGCGCAGTATAAGTCGAAAACAAATAATTATTACAAGCGTATACGGCGTAAAAGGACAAATTGCGCACAGTAGCTAGCAAGACTCGTCTAATGCATGAAAGTATATTTTGTACAGCTTCACGCATCTTTACTAATATTCCGGGGCTTATTACAATAATTACGGGAATAAATTTTTTTTTAAAAAGAATCTCCATGAACTGTTAGTAAAAAAATGCTACTCTATAAAATACTTCCTATCAGACAAATCACTGCTCCAATACAGCCCCCCTCAGTCATGATGTGTTCAGTGGCCCAATGATGTGTAGGTACAGACGCCAGCACATCAAGCTACTACAATCTGTCAAATTTCTTTAATAGATTTCAACTTTATCGCGAAAGCATTAAGGTTCAAGGTTGATTGGGAAAATTTGACAGTTTCGGGTAGCTTGGCCTGCTGGCGTCTGTACCTACTCAAATTAGTTCCGTTTATTTTTACGTTTTTTTTATATTTTATGTGACATCTTAATAATTTGTAACAATAATGTAAATTAAATTTAATCTATTTATATAAAAATGGATCTTCGACATGTATGTACGCCCATAACTTTCAAACGACTGCACCAAATTGGATGATTCTTGGTTTTATGTATTCGTTATTGTTAGGACTAGGTTTGTATACACAATTGGACACCCGGTAGGTGGCGCTGGAGTAGGGTAGGAGTACGGTAGGAGAAGTGTAGGAGTAGGGTAGGAGTAGGGTAGGAATGGTGTAGGAGTAGGGTAGGAGTAGTGTAGGAGTAGGGTAGGAGTAGTGTAGGAGTAGGGTAGAAGTAGGGTAGGTGTAGGGTAGGAGTAGGGTAGGAGTACGGTAGGAGTAGTGTAGGAGTAGGGTAGGAGTAGGGTAGGAGTAGTGTAGGAGTAGGGTAGGAGTACGGTAGGAGTAGTGTAGGAGTAGGGTAGGAGTAGTGTAGGAGTAGGGTAGGAGTACAGTAGGAGTAATGACACCACGATGAGACAGTTGTCCCTACACCCGATGCGTTTTCACCCGTCCGAAAAATCTTCAACCCTGGTGCATGCATTAGCTTTTAAAGATGATTACCTGGATGCAGTCTGTCGTCTTGCCGCAGTTCTCCAAAGCCGCCGGCGATGTCAGTGAGGGTACACTGCTTGTTGTTGGAGGACCACACTTGCCCGCGGAGGCATTCTCCCGAAGGAGGGTACCAGGGCTTTGAGGGTTTCGGTTTCGATGTTTTGGGAGTGGTAGGGAGCTTCGCTGCGGGAGCTGTGGAAGAAAATGTGGATAAGTATTAAAGTTGCACGCACCAAGACAGGCTCGGCATGGAGCCAAGGCAAATCAAATCATTTATTGGTTTGCAAGCATAATTATGTATTCAGTACATAGATGTTTTATTTAATGACGGCACGGTTGGCGCAGTGGTTAAGCGATTGACTGCTGCGCTGCGTGTCGCGGGTCTGATTCCCGCACGGAACAAATATTTGTATAACCTACATGTATTTGTTCCGAGTCTGGGTGTTTTTCTATCTATAATATGTATGCATTTACAACAAAAAAAAATTGTATATAAGTAGTTTATCAGCCATCTTGTTACCATAACACAAGCATTAGGTTGCTTAGCTTGGGACAAATGGTGCTGTGTGAAATGTCCAGGGATATTATTATTATATTATTATTTTAAGAGTCGTCCATGCTCTACCGTCACATGGGCATGCAAAACATATTATTATTTAATTTACAAAAATTTAAAGATATTGTAATGTTGTTGTGTATGTGAGTTTAAATGTTTGTAAACGCACAGGAGTAATTCCTGGTGTGGGGCAACGTTTTAAAAAAAAAAAAATAATAATAATAGTATATTTTGAAGTGTCTCGTATATTTTTTATGCTATGTATTTTTGTGGTGTACAATAAAGTATATATAAATAAATAAACAACAATTAGTAGAAAAAAGCAATACAAAATACAAATTAATGTCAAATCGTTTGAATTGCAGTAAAAATGTCATAGTAATACAATAATGGCAAATATCAACAGATTAAGGATACAGACATATTAAAAAAAAAAAAATACATGTCATCTAGGTTACAATAAAAATAAAATGAAAAATGTCAAATGGTTTAATAGCATGTCAATCAGTCAGTGATTCATCATTAAGGAAGTCGTCAATTGAGTAATAACTTTTTTTAATTAATATATAAATTAAGCACGGAGAGTATATTGATACCTATCCCGTCTGCGGAGTTTCGCTAGCTAATTTAATTTCACCCCGTATTAGTATGGATTCCTTGTATTAAAATTGCCAAACTTAAGTGGCAGAGGGCAGGGCACATTGCTCGCAGAACAGATGACCGATGAAGCCGAAAGGTTCTGGAGTGGCGACCGCGTACCGGAAGACGTAGCGTTGGAAGGCCTCCCACAAGGTGGACCGGCGACCTTGTGAAGGTCGCAGGAACCCGTTGGATGCGAGAAGCACAGAACCGGTCGAGGTAGAGGTGCTTGGGGGAGGCTTATGTCCAGCAGTCGACGTCTTTCGGCTGAAATGATGATAAATGATGAGTATGGATTCACTCACCGATCTCCTCTTCAGCTACAGCTATCTTCTCTGCCCTCTCTCTCACTCGGGGGTTCGCGTCGTCAATGCCCAGTTCGTTCAGCTCCGCCAACATTCGTGCTTCTCCGTCAAACACGAAGTCGCGTTCGGAGATCTTCCGGCGAGGCAGCGATGATGGTGGCGAGGGGAATTTTGCGCCTGTAATGATAAAAATAATGTTTGGCCGGTTTTTTTGGAAAAAGTGGGCGAAGCTGGTAAGCCCAAACTTGGATACAGGGTGGCAGGCACATCGACGCAGCGGACTAGGGGCTCCGTCGTGCGACCAGACAGAGCAGCCCGAGTTGGCGCCGTAGTGTTCCACGCGAGCCCTCGAGAATGGCCGCACGGGGAGGTGGGACCCGCTGAGGAACAGCGGGTCGAGGCCTGTCGGGGGAGCGGTGAATGCTTATGCGAATCCCGCACCCCCGGCCATAGGCAGAGGTGGAACACCGCGGTGGTTTTAGCCGGTAAGAGGCCGGCATACCCCTCTGTCACCCCCGCGATGGAGGAAGTCTGTGAGGATTTCCACCGGGCAACAAAAAAACTGCTGACCGCACAGAGCAAAGTTGTGAATACAATACCATGACCGAATCCGCTGGAAACGAAAACTAAAGGGGGTCTACTCCGAAGTGCAAAGTGCGAATGTTCGGATCGGACCGACACATGGCCGAACCGAATATTATTGAAAAATGTGAAAAAACTTCGGATCGGCTCAGTTGGGTCGGGACCATAGTCAATATTCGAAAGAGTGTAGGAGTGTAGGATCGGGACCGACCGAACCAAATAGTAACTTTGTAGCAGGAAACGGCCGAAAATTCGGCCGATACTACTTCGGAGTAGACCCCCTGGACTGGTCGATGCTAGGGAGATGCTTATGTCCAGCAGTGTAAGTCATTTGACCCACCTTCTCTCCGCTCCTCCTTCCCCGGAGTGCCACCGCCCGGCGCGTTGGGTCCCGCCAACAACTCCTGCAGCTCCTCCTCCAGCTCTGCGGCGTCCAAGTCATCTATGTTGGTGCCGAGCGCCTTTTCTACTTCGCTGTATTGGTCCATCACCTGAAAAATATTTATTTGGCTCAAGGTAAGAATGGGAAAAGCGCCCTCTGTCGGCGCGACCACGCGGGTATACCGCCGTTTGCCCGAATTTTATTTGCCCTAATATCATTTGCCATAATAGTCAACAGTCATGATATTATATGACGTAATATTCATTTGCCCTACTCTTATTTGCTATATTAGTCACGTGCTAGAAGCTTTGTTTCCTATGAAGTCACTTACCATAACATCATTTGTCATAATCATTGTAAGCCCTAATTATCACGTGCCCTAATTATCACATGCCCTAATTATCACATGCCATAATTATCATATGCCATCGACATTGGGTGTGTAACGGTTGTTGTAGACAACCGACCACGCGGTCTGGTTCACCGAGCAGAAAGTGACATAATATCATGATCGCTTTTAAATAGGACGTGAGGTAGGGTACTACAAATTAAAAGTGAGCAAGAGCGCATTGTAATCGTCACAAAATGGAGGACCTTCGTTTCAACAGGCATTGCACAAAAATTTCAAAACATTTTGCACTGGTGAGGAAAACGCGTGTTTTGAAGAAATTTTACTATTAAGCTTCGGATACACTAGGGGACATTCTGTCCCGGAACATGACGCGGGACACTCAATCTACGTGTCGCTGCAACGTTTCAAAGTGTCCCGCAACATTTTACGTGACGCGGAACATGTTGCTTGCTCCCGCCCCGAGAGCGAGCGCACGCGTCCCACGTCAGTGTCGCAACATTTGTAGGCCTGCTAAATGTTCCGCGACATTCTCTCGGGACATTCACGTAGTTGTCGAACGCCATGTTCGGCAACATGTCGCCCCATTTGTCCCCCCCCCCCCCTTAGCGTATTCGAGGCTTTATACTCTGTCCAATAGGTTAACCGATCACCACCGATTTTGACAGATCGAACTAGTGAGCAAGTATATATTTTTTTTGTCAAAACTGATACACGTACGGTATTATAATGTCTGTAAGTACTCATAAATAAGATAATTCAATAAGATAAGGCAGTTTATATATTTATATTATTACACACACATTTCAAAGTTAACGTTTACGTAATCTGGAATATGTACGTTCAAAGACAGCTGTCAAAAAACGATGGACAGTTTATAACAATGGTTTCGTAGCATACAAACCGAGAAGCATAGAACCGGTCGAAGTGGCGGTGCTTGGGGGAGGACCTCCAGCGGACGTCTTTCGGCTGAAATGATGACGATGTTTGTACTAACCTCCTTCAAATCATCCATGGTATCGTGAACCGCGTCTTCTTCCATATCATTCTCCTTGAGGTTGCGTTTCATTGCGTCAGAGCTCGATCTGAAAACAAAATCAATACTTTTAGTTTATACAAGGTGTAACTGAATAAAAGTCCTGAAAGTATTTTGTTCATAATTGACTACTGAATACTAAAGGTATTTTTTTCGAAAGTTTTGTATTTTGCCATACAGCTGGTCTATTCCGTAAACGTGAAAACTTAGGTGAAGTGAGCGTGGAGTGAGCTGTCATTCCAACTGATGCTAGGGATTGACACTATTGATAGCTCACTCTAAGCTCACTTCACCTAACTTTTCACGGTGAGATTTTTTACAGAATCGATCGGCTGGTTGCCGATTGAGCCAGACTCAATTTTAAATGCGTAAAGTAATGCTAGAGTCAACACGATTTTGTTAAAAATAATAAAGAGTTAGCAGCTAGCAGAAAGTCGTGGTACAGACTATCAAACTGAACATCTTCCTCCACGGGATCAACATCGCAATAGCGAAAAAAATATCAGCTGTTCCTTACAAAGCTTCAACTCGACCCAAACGTATGGGACGGCAAATTATTTAAGAGTATTTATTTTAAGCTCACATACACCAGCTAACAATAAAAAAATCAGATATAACATTACCTGTAAGTATCAACGATCGCCACATTGACGTGAACATCCCTCATTTGGTGCAGCAACTGTCGCACGTTCTCGAGCGCGTTGCTGCAACGATCCAGGCGTTGCGAGGTTTTGTGTTTGCGACGTAAATGGTTCTTAGCCTGGAAGAAATGGTTACACCAAAATTAATTAGGAGTGCGTTCCTGACACCTGGCAGGTAATCTATACTTCTATCTGTCAAATTAGTCAGCGCCTGACGTAAATTGACGTATCTTTAGTAGCCATGTTTTTAATAACGTCTAAACTGTCTATCGAGTATCTTAATTTGACAGGACTAAACTAATATTCATCTTTTGTCCTTTTCTTAATGACATAGAAAGAAAAAGATGCACTGATCTTAAATTTAGTTTAGTTTGTGAACAAGGGAATCGGCGCCACTGTCCTTCCATACCAAATGCAATTTGAAAACATTGTAAAAGCCAATTATTTTTAAAAGAGTAACCGGTGGAGTCAAGGTCAAATTGACCGACCATATTCGCAACACCACACTGCGCTCCAAAAACCGATTACTGACGTTACTCAAAAGCCACTAAGTTGAAGTGGGACTGGGCTGGCCACGTCTGCCATATGCCCAATGAGCTGTGGGCCAAAATAACCACCCCGTGGAGCCCTGACACAGCTAGAAGGCGGCAGACCCCGTAGAAGATGGCGGGTCGAGCTGGACAAACGACCAGTGGTAGACTTTACCCCGGATCGAACCGAAATTGTAGATGAGAAATTTGACAGATTGTAATAGCTTGATGTGCTGGCTTCTCTACAGCTTGATGTGTAGCCGTGCGTACAGTTAAGTAATGCCGCTTTCACATTTTTTTTTTTTTTCTCTCATAAAGGTTCATTGTTACAGTAGTTTGTATATACAATTTTGCCTCATTTGAACGGTAGCAGTGCGATAGTAGTGCGGCTGCCGCACCGAAGTTTAGATCAGTGTGGCGCACTTCATTACAAAAATGGATTCCGACGGTGACACATTCTTGCTCCTGCAGTGCGATTCCGTAACTTAGGTGAAGTGAGCGTGGAGTGAGCTGTCATTCCAACTAATGCTAAGGGATTGACACTATTGACAGCTCACTCTAAGCTCACTTCACCTAACTTTTCACGGTGAGATTCTTACAGTATCGATCGGCTGCTTTTGATAGTACTTCACCTCATTGCCGACAGCGCACGCAAGCGGCGCGCTTCTGTTTATAATATGACATTCTGACTGGGCGACAGTCGCGCGTCTGTTGCGTGAATGTCGCGCTGCTAAAGTCGCCTAAATGTAAAAGCGGTCTAAGGCCCCACACCCACGGCGACTTTTTGTAGCGTGCTAACGCGCATTAGTCGCATTTGCGCTACAGCATCGCGACAGTATCGGTGCAAACGCGCGACCGCGTCGGACGACACCGGGGAGAGAACGGAGGGAGGGTGGCGCGTGAGTGGAGAACCGAGCATCAGTGCAACTCGCATCGCGACAGTATCGCGTTTGCATCGAGACTGAGAATCGTGGTGTGGGCGAGGGCAAACAGCTGGCGACTGTATCGATGCGAACGCGCGCCAGCATCGCTACAAAAAGTCGCCTAGGGCGAGGGGCCTAAGCGATGTCTGAGATAAAGGCCCGGTTCCACTGGAAAAAAAAAACCAACATGAACTATATTCCATTCGGAACAAGATAAGACTCTTAAACAAACCTTTTTTACAGTCCGTTCATGTCGGTTGCATATCGTCATGGGAACCGGGTATAAAGTAAAAAAAAACAAAAATGAATTTTGAAAAAAAGTCACTTTCGTACTTGCCAGATTAGAACCCGGAACCCGCAAGAAGCGGGTCCTTTTACCACTGAGGCATCCCATTCCGTAATGGATTAGACCTGAAAGAATTTTATCTAAAGAAGAATAGATAAAATTACTTTCTACTACCAAGAAAATAAACAAACATCACGGCTCTTTTCCCTGAAGAGGGTGACAGAAGTGTTAGTACACAAACATTGTGCCAGAGGGGGAAACTATGGTCAGTGATTGGGCATCCAGACTCAGGGCTACTATTGTGTAATTCCTGGGGGTCTACTCCGAAGTAGTATCGGCCGAATGTTCGGCCGTTTCCTGCTACGAAATTACTATTTGGTTCGGTCGGTCCCGATCCTACACTCCTACACTCTTTCGAATATTGTCTATGGTCCCGACCCAACTGAGCCGATCCGAACTTTTTTCGCATTTTTTTCAATAATATTCGGTTCGGCCATGTGTCGGTCCGATCCGAACATTCGCATTTTGCACTTCGGAGTAGGCCCCCTGGACTAAAACACAATCCCCCTTATTACAAAACAAGGTTTTACTTTCGATCAGGTTTGAATCACTGACCCAGTTATTGAATTAAGAACCCAACTGATAGAAAAATGCAGTTCTTTATACAAAAATGACAGCTTAGTTCTGTGCTAAGTTGTCATTTTAGTATTTAGAACTTTGCCTAAATCGAAATACAAGTACAGTCACGAGCAAAAGTGCGATTAACTCCTTTATTTTTTATTATTATTTTGTTGTTATTGTTTTAATTTTAAGTTGTTACGAGCATAAAATTTTCGAACCCATAGGTTTATGTAATGTGTCGTATTTCAACGTTGCATTCGTTATTTCACGAAAAAATCGCAATTGAAATTTGCCAAGTGTTGACATATTGGTGCTTGTGACTGTACACAACCACTCGATACGCTTCCGTAACGAATCGAAGGTACGGAAGCGTATCGAGTGGTTGTGAATAGCTATGCTTTGTTTATGGGCTGTCCATTAGGTTAACTGTTTTTTGACAGCTGTCATACAACGTACATAATATTCCAGATTACGTAAAAGTTAACATTAAAATGCGTAATAAAATAAATATATAAACTGCGTCATCTTATTGAATTATCTTATTTATGGCTCCTTACAGACATTATAATACCGTACGTGTATCAATCAATGTATTGTGTGTTGCTGCAATCACTAGTTCCATCCGTCAAAAAACGGTTTACCTAATGGACAGGGTGTAGTGTATGTCTGTATGTTGTTACTACCTGTTGTTGGTACAGTCAACAGCAAAAGTAGATGATCAAAGTGATTCAAAAGTATGACACTCAGTCTGACATACTTTTGAATCACTTCGACGCCACACAGTTCTGACGCAAACTCCGTTCATTAGTATTAAATTTCTGATTTTGATCATCTACTTTTTCTGTTGACTGTACCTACTTCATGCATTAAATATTTGCACGCCATCATTACATGGCGGGATGTGTCTTTGCACCACAATTTTATATAATACCCACCACAGACTGCCTACATTCAAATTTTATTATTTTCAAATTGACGTTATTTCAAGTTCAACAAATATCAACTTTATTTTAATGGTAATTAAGTTGGTTTCAGAGTGACTAGCACTATTGAAAAAGTTATAAAGTTGCAGCGTAAACTGAACTTTATTGTGTAGGAATTAAAGTTATTTTTCCATAAACTCATATTTGTTTAAATTTTTTGGCGAATATTTCGTGAATGCAGATTACAGTATTGTCACACCCTCCCCATTGTGTCACCGTTTGTAAAATTTCTATATTTATGTCTGTAATTTATATGGTGTACCTACATATTAAAGAGTATTCTATTGTATAATTTATCATCTTATGTACCTTATCATCTGCCTAGCCTTTTCCCAACTATGTTAGAGTCAGCTCCCAGTCTAACCGGAGGCAGCTGAGTACCAGTATTTTACATGGAACGACTGCCATCTGACCTCCACAACCCAGTTACTAGGTAATACGACGCCCCTTGGTAAGACTGGTTGCCAGACTTTCGGGCTTCTGACGACCCGTAACGACTGTCAAAGCTCCACGAATGACAGCCGGGACCAACGGTTCAACGTGCTTTCCGAGACACGGAGGGGACTTGGTATGTAAAGATGGTCACCCATCCACGGATCAACCGCGACAAGCGTAACTTAACCTGATCCATCGACCCGTGCGGCTGTTATTACTTAGCCACAAGCCCCACACCATCTTTTGTACCTTCCACATTTTATGCAAATAAACTATTTTGCTAAGATTAGCATAAGGTACGATGGGATTGTCATCGTCATTTTTATGTACAAAAATCCCTTACAAATCAATAAAGAACCAAAAAAAAAAACTATTTTGATTTGATAAATATATACTCACTGCCAATTTATTCCCAACATTGAGCGCTGCCTTAGCATCAGCGTGAGCTGTGGCGACGTCCCTCGTCAGCCGTATCGCTTCGCCCTCGAGCCGGGTCTCCGCACACATCAGCTTCACTAGGGCTTCATCTGTTTCTGTCACTGGAGACGCTTTTTTGTCTGGTTCGGCTGTGAACGACATAAATGAGTTTTGAAGAAATAAATTGACTCAGTTAAACAAATATCAACTTTATATCAATGTTGCTTAAGTTGATTTTAGAGTGACTAGCACTCTTGAAAAAGTTATAAAAATGTTTAAAGTTGGAGCGTAAACTGAACTTTATTATGTAAGAGTTAAAGTTATTTTTACATAAACTTATAGCTATTTGTTTACATTTTTGGCAAATAAGTCGCGATTGCAGGTTAGAATCATGTACGGAATTCAGTTACAGTTTGCATGTCGACGTTCCTACCACCCCGTATGTGATAGCTGAGAGCAGTTTTCGTGATTTCTGTATTGAACAACAGAAAATTCATCTCATCATCTGCCTAGCCTTTTCCCAACTAGGTGAGGGTCGGCTTCCGGTCTCACCGGATGCAGCTGGATACTAGTACTGTCTAACTTCCACAACCCAGTTACTGGGTAACACGAAGTGCCAGTCAAACAATCAGCTCAGCCTGTCGCAGTCCACTGCTGGACATAGGCGTCCCCCAGACTGCGCCACAACACCCTGTCTTCCGCATTCCGCATCCAGTCTACCCCAGCCACCTTCTTTAGGTCGTCCGTCCATCTAGCTGGGGGGCGTCCCACACTACGTTCTCATCTTGTTAGTATTATCTTTTGGTATGCACATGCACGTGTTTCCGTGACAAATAAATCTATTTCCTTTCTTTTCTATCTCAGCTGCATGCAATTGCCTTTCATTCATCCCCTGTGACCCAACATTCTGATCCATACCAGGCAGTAGCACCCTAAATTGCACACTCAATCACAATCTGAATCATTTTGAAGGATATTGCTAACCCGTTGCTTCATATGTATTTCCTATTTGCAAATGTCTGTCGAAATGTTATAAGTGTCACACACTACGCTGGCGCGTATCGGACGCGACAGTAATCAGACTCAAAGCGTAAATTAAACTGAAAGTCGGGTTCAACACGCGTCGGTTCGCGGAAACGTTGAGATGGAAGACGTTTTCTACTTTTTTTTTTTTAAACATACCACACACCACACACACCACACTATGTAACCCTACTACTGTACTGTACTGAATGTTACCCTGTATCGTGGGTGCGTTTACTCACATACACAAACCGCCAGACCCGGAACAACTACCTGTAGGCAATACAAATATTTGTTCCGTGCGGGAATCGGACCCGCGACACGCAGCGCAGCAGTCGATAGTTCAGCCACTGCGCCAACCGTGCCGTCAAATCGTCAATTTATGGTGTATCCGTTGCACTCACTACGACGTCGTTTATTTAGGTTTAAATTCCGATTAGTTATCACCCCTTGGTAAGACCGGATCTTTGGTTGACTTACCTAATTTAACGACATCACCCTTCTTCACAGCCTGCCCGACAGACACCAGGAAACCGAGCAGCAACTCGAACGTCTCGCGTCCGTATGCATACTCGGAGTTGCGCAGCAGTTCCTCGATGGTGCCCATACGTTCTACTCCAGGTGGGAAGTTTTGGAGGAGTTCTGTAGCTTGTTCCTGAAAAATATATATGGTAGTGTTACTCGAAGTTGAATCGTAAACATTTAGCTATCAGAAGCGTGTGCGTTTCCGACGATACATTGCATCATATGCCCGTCTTTTCCCAACAATTTTGGGGTCGGTTTACAGACGGATGCAGCTGAATACCAATATTTTACATGGACCGACTACCTATGTGACCTCCACAACCCAGTTACTGGGTAATACGAAACCCCTTGGTAAGACTGGTTGTCAGACTTTCGAGCTTCTAACGGCCCGTAACGACTGTCAAAGATCCACGAATGACAGCCGGGACCAACGGCTTAACGTTCCGAGGCATGGAGGGGTCTTGGTATGTAAAGATGGTCACTCATCCATGCGATTGATGATTAATCAAACCGTGCGGCTGTTATTTCTTAGCCACAAACCCCTGCTCTCTCATAAATTCTAAAATGAAATCATATAACTTACTTTAACAGCGCTCTCCAGCACAAATCGCTGTGTGGAATCAATGCTAGCTTTCGGCATTCCATCATTGTCCAGCGCCTGTCTCGTCGGCATGAACGAAGCGACCGCTATGAGCGCAAAAGCCGCCGGTCTGAATGCCAGCCGTGCTCCCCATTTGACCCAGCCTTCGGGCCCGTTGTGAAGGATCTGCTGGTATTTGGAGAGCGGACTTAGATCGCCATTGCTGTGGGCAAGAAAGAGTTTATTGAGTTGTGAAATAGTATAACAGTTTTTGATGTCAGGTATTAAATCCATATGGGTACAAAATGGATGTTGATATACCGGGTCACTTGTAATTTGACGTATTCCTTCCAGGACGTGATAGTGTGACTCATATGCAACAATTAAGCACCCCATAAAGCCTAGGCGAAAACAGATTGAAATCGAGAATATTCAATTTTCATGTCTTTCAGAAAATTTCACAGAATTCGTCAATAAATATCATTGTTCTCGAAACTGTCAAATTGAATGGCCTTTTCTATCATTGGGCACCTAAATATTTAACAAACCTTTCGATTTATCCTTTATGGGGTGCTTAATTGTTGCAAATGAGTCACACTATCACGTCCTGGGCCCCATTCCTGTATAATTTCCCGCGAAATCTTACCACCACGCGCAAACCACGTCAATATCGTCACTTTATTACGGCAAGGAATCGAAATATCAACCGTACGGACACGTATTTTGACAGTTCAAACCAGGTCACTGTGTCATAGAGAATACGTTAGTAGGAATTGACGTGGTTTCGAAGAAATGAATCGTTAAGTGGTCATAGTGAATTAGGGCCCAGAAAAAAATAGAATACTCTTTATATGTAAAACATAAAAATTACTGAACATAAATATAGAAATACAATACGTCAAATTACAAGTCACCTTGTATACAGAGTGGCGATTAGGTTATCACATCAAATAATACAGCGGTCATTAAAAGTTGTGAAAAGTCTGTTAAGATAATAAAATTTAAATTTTACTAAAAATAGAAAGAAAAAAAAACAAATAAAATAATTAGCGTAAAAATTGTCATGAAATAAACCATCCTTGATAATAATTAATATCACTAGACACGCGTGAGGCAATGGTATCAAGAATTCAACACAAACTTTATGTTATTGTTACTAAGTAAACACAAATTAGAATACGTGGTTTCAATTAGTGTGATAACCTAATCGCCACACTGTATTATGAGATTAATAAACTCCAGCACCATTTGACTGATCGCTCCGAAAGTTGGCAAAGGTATATGTATTTTTTTGTCTTCAAAGCAGACGAAGCCGGGAACAAAGGCTAGTATTTAATATGAGGAAATAAATTTCACCCTTGAGTATTATTCTGTTTGCGCTGGTTGAATAGAATGAATAAAAAATTATGGGGAAACATTAAATTTTAATAATAAAAATAATAGTTTGAAAACTACTAGAAAAACACGGTTTTATAAATGCACGATGCCAGTGCCTATCTTCCGGCTTCATCATCAGACCTTGAAACCGAATCGTGGTCAAAGTTCATTACAAGACTTGTCTAAGAAATCCAAAACAGCTATGATACGATTTTCCATCATGAAGTTCCAGTTTATATCTTCCGGCTCCATCATCAGATCAGTTCGACAGTACCATATTATTGTATTGTCATCAGAACTACATACAGCTGCCAATTTTCATAACGCTACGACCCTTGGAAGATGGTTAAATTAGTTACCTTAGATTCCATTACATAGTTACATACAGGTCAACCTAATAAAAGTGTGTTAAAAACTGAAGAGTTTGTTTGACAGCGCTAATCTCTGAAACTACCGGTCGGATTTGAAAAAATATTTTTTTATTTGATAACCCAATTCTTGAGGAAGGATATATAAAAATGTCGAATAGCGACAAGAAAAACTTAACTAATAAAGCCAGGGATGATGAAATTAAAGGGAGGTAGGAAACAATTATAGATATATTAACAAATAAAAGATGGAGATGGACTGAAGAGTGGTGTAGTATGTGAAGGTGGGGTGTAAGGAAAACAATGCGTGATAGGTGGGTTGAGGAGGCTGAAGTGGAGATCCAGTTGGAGCTGAGCACGTAGAAGCGAGGCAGGTGCTGGCAACAGGTGCAGGTCCATTTAATCAAATTTTATTTATGTTTCAAATTGACGTTATTTCAAATTAAACAAACATCAACTTTATTTTAATGAACATTAAGTTGATTTCAGAGTGACTAGCACTATTGAAAAAGTTATAAAAATGTTTGAAGTTGTAGCGTAAACTGAATTTTATTGTGTAGGAATTAAAGTTATTTTTCCATAAATTCATACAGGGTGGCAGGGACATCGACGCACAAACTGTAACCATGAATTCAGCACATGAGTTTAGATCCCAAAGCGTCGAAATTTTTCGTCGGTTATAAAAAAAAAATCTGTTTCATAGAAAAGTGCAATACCTACGCGGTCAGAACATATGAAAGAGCAATTTTTTTTTTAATAACCGACCAAAAATTTCGACGCTATGGGGTCTAAACTCATGTGCTGAATTCATGGTTACAGTTTGCGCGTCGATGTCCCTGCCACCCTGTATTTGTTTGTTTAAATTTTTTGGCGAATATGTCGCAATTTTATTTTAGACTATTAAACATCACGCCGGAGCCTTTAGGAGCCGAGTAAAAAGAAAAAAAGTCGGTGAGAGCGCTAAGCTAAAATAAAGTAAGTCCGTTCAGCATTACGGATGCGTGGACAAAAGCTGAACAGAGCTAAATAAGTGTGGTTAGTCCACGCTAAGCGAAATAATACCACGAGCAAGCGATGCGATGCGACGGGGAAGGTCGAACAAGAAATTTCAGGCGAAAGGAGTCGCAGGCAGAAGCTAGTCAAGTATAGTGAATTTTGCTACATTTCATAGCGTTAATGACCGTCATTTTAATGATTATTGGTACAATATTACTATAGATAAGAAACAGAATATGCATATTATTAAAAGGACGTCCCTTTCAATAATATAATATCCCTATAAATAATAATATCCCTGGACTTTTCACACAGCACCATTTGTCCCAAGCTAAGCAACCTAATGCTTGTGTTATGGTAACAAGATGGCTGATAAACTACTTATATACATTTTTTTTTTGTAAATACGTACATATTATAGATAGAAAAACAAATACATGTAGGTCATACAAATATTTGTTCCGTGCGGGAATCGAACCCGCGACACGCAGCGCAGCAGTCAATCGCTTAACCACTGCGCCAACCGTGCCGTCAAATGCATATTTACTTCCTTCCTCAATAGGTTGCAAATGTTGATTTTATATTATTGTAATATGTTTTGTTCCTTACAAAAGTACATACAACGTGTTTTTTTTTATATCCCATAACTCTAGGGGGTCATTGTACCCATCATTATGAACAACTTTTACTATGGGACCAAACCTGAAAGTGCAAAAAAAAAAACAGCTGTTCCCTACATTTATGTTCGTCACTTCGTATCACTCGTCAAAATGTAGGGAACACCAGATTTTAACTTCAACCATATCCGACGACCCTGGGGGTCTACTCCTAAGTGCAAAGTGTGAATGTTCGGATCGGACCACATGGCCGAACCGAATATTATTGAAAAATGCGAAAAAACGTTCGGATGGGCTCAGTTGGGTCGGGACCATAGTCAATATTCGAAAGAGTGTAGGAGTGTAGGATCGGGACCGACCGAACCAAATAGTAACTTCGTAGCAGGAAACGGCCGAACATTCGGCCGATACTACTTCGGAGTAGACCCCCCGGTTACTTATCTCCTTTGGTGACCGTCCCCCCATCTATATCTGACACCGTAAGGACTATTTCTGCTTGCAGCGCATATTATCGCATATGAGTCGACCTAAAAAGCATCCTCTTTTGTTTTACTTATGGACGCAGCTGTGGTCATCATGTGCACGGGATTTTGTTTTCAAAATGGTCAGGTTTATAGGTTTTGGCTCTGTATTTTAACAATGAGCCATATACCTGTGCTACTGTTTTCATTTAATATTAGTGGAGGGTTTATAAACAATGTAATGTTTTTTCAATACATTATGTTATTAGGCTAGCGGAGTACCTATTAAGTAGCATAGCATCAACTCGAGCGACACTCTGACAACGGCAGGGGCAACAAACAGCCTCTGTCGACAACGTGTCGCCCGTGTATTTTTTTTTTTTTTTTGTAAACGTTGCCCCACACTAGGAATTTCTCCTGTGTCGCGGGTGCGTTTACAGACATATAAACTCACATACACCCACAGCCAGGCCCGGAACAACTAATTGTAGGTCATACAAATATTTGTTCCGTGCGGGAATCGAACCCGCGACACGCAGCGCAGCAGTCAATCGCTTAACCACTGCGCCAACCGTGCCGTTTTGTCCGTGGTTAAATAATAACAGCCGCACAGGTCGACCGATCAGGTTAAGCTACGCTTGCCGCGGTTGGTATGTGGATGGGTGACCGTCTTTACATACCGAGACCCCTCCGTGCCTCGGAAAGAACGTGAAGCCTTTGGTCCCGGCTGTCATTCGTGGATCTTTGACATTCGTTACGGGTAGTCAGAAGCCTGGAAGTCTTGACAACCAGTCTTAGCAAGGGGTATTGTATTAACCAGTAACTGGGTTGTGGAGGTCAGATAGGCAGTCGCTCCATGTAAAATGAGCTATTCTAAAGTTACCCATAAGTTAAGTTAACTATCATATGTACACATTATGGAATGCAATAAAGTATTGAGTACCCTGGCGGTGTAGTGCGACTGGCATGTTTGTTGAGAGCAGAGTTACTGATTTTTATGGGCTGATGAGGAGACTCAGGGCGTCTTTCCCAAACTCGACTGTGTGCATGTGAGAATCTTTTAGTTACTGAAATATTTATTAAGACCTGAATTAGTGTACTTTATGTTGTGAGGGTTGGGTTTTAATGTGTTGTTCTCGATTCTGTGTTTGTTTTGTTTTTAATGTGTTTTTAACTTTTGATTGTTATTTATTTATTTATTTTTGACATTGTTTATTATATAATTTTAATTTTTTGATTTTATTTGTTTTTATATTATGACTAGCTGACCGTTACTAGTTAGTTAGCTGATACGTTGTTTTGCCATATAAATTATTTCTAGCTGCCCGGCGCTACTTCGTTCGCGTGGTGTGCTACCCCCTACACTACTCCTACACTACTCCTACCCTACTCCTACCCTACTCTACTCCTAGTTTTCCTGAATTTTCTTTGCTATAAACCTCACGGAGCCCGAGACCTTTCCAACGAATGCAAAACCGTGGAAATCGGTTCGTGCGTTCTGGAGTTATAGCGTCAAGAAGGAAAACCCGACTTATTTTTATATAGTAGATTTAATTTTAATTTAATTTAATTTTGATGTTAATTTTAATTTTAATTCTGATTTTAGTATTAATGTAATTGCTATGGGTTATTAACCCATGAAATAAACGCTTATTATTATTATTATTAAAATTCTGGTATTCAGCTGCATCCGATTAAGCTGGAAGCCGACCCCAACATACTTGGGAAAAGGCTAGACAGACAATGACTTTTGAAACAGAGATTAGTTAGTTGTAGCTCCGGCCCCTAGTAGATAAAAGGACAATAAAACAGCTTTTTAGCCTTGACATATTACTAGCAATTTATTTAGTGTTAATAAATAGTTAATTTATTTACTTCTGGTTTTATTCTTCCTTATAAAATTAGCTGTACCAACTTAATTGCGATTTTACCTTTATTCATAAACGGTGCTTAATGTTAATTAGTGATTGTTTAACCATACATTTTTGATGTTTAAACGTCACTTAACATTAATCATCATTTATAAATAAACCCCTTTATGTCCTGGGGCTGTTTTATAATACTAGCTTCAGCCCGCGACTTCGTCCTTGTAAAAGGGGAGGTCGGCTAAGCGGCTTCCCTCAAATCGCATGTGAGTTCTACTGTGACACATCTTAAAGTAAACTTGATTATATTCTAATTAATATTTTTACAGAAAGAACTAAGAAACTTTGGGGAAACGTCTCCCCTAAACCGCAGCTGGGGCACCACAAGAGACAAATGAGTTATTTTATACTAACACTAGCTGTTGCCCGCGACTTCGTCTGCGATCCAACTTGAAAAGTTATTTAGTATTATATTAGTTATATTAGTATATTTATATAATATAAAAGCTAGTTTAATTTATATGTTTTTAATTAGCTATGAAAGGTGCATCGGTACTGAGATTATAACTTGTGGCGACCTTCCTGAGCTTGGTTAATAAAAACGTGTGTTTCAGGCCATCCCCCATACTAAGCGATCAGCTGATTATTTGTCCTATAGTATTGTATGGCTTCTTTTCGTTTAAACTACAATAATCGTACCTGTGTATCTGTTCTTATAATGTGAAGGCATCTGCTTCTGCCGCACTACTATCGCACTGCTATCGTCCTAATGTGAAAGCAGCCCTGCTTAACTGTATGCAGGGCTACACATCAAGCTGTACAGACGCCAGCACATCAAGCTACTACAATCTGTCAAATTTCTTTAATAGATTTTCAAATTTATGACTAAAGCATTATATTAGATTCAAGGTTGATTGGGAAAATTTGACAGTTTCAGGTAGCTTGACCATATTCTGGCGTCTGTACAACAATGACCGAAGACTATCAATCTCAACCTGAATCATTTTGAAGGATATTACTAATCCGTTGCTTCACATGTTCAAAAAATGTGTCTGTTCAACAACGTAAACAACGCAATGAATGTTGTTGAACTGTCAAAATTAAACCCATTGCTACTGATAGTGTGTTACACAATTACCCCGCTGTATACTTTAAGTGTAAGCTATTGCCATTAATTGGCCACAGACCAAAACATTCTGTTATTGGGAATTGCCTAAGCAAAGAACTCAATTACAGTTTTCTGAGACTACACAACCCACGTCTAACCTTGCATCCAAACCCACTAGCTACTGAACTGTTAAACCCGAGAACTTTATTATGGGACAATAAACAGCTACAATATACAATGTTTACAAATAACAATAAGACACATAAGTAGTATTAACAATATTGCAGCCCACTACATTATCCGCATATTAACACAATTAGGATAAGGTAAAAAGTGCCACTAGATTAGCATTCCTCAGATATATAGGCAAATTGATTATTAAAACAATATAGTAAATTAATTATTAAAAACAAAATATATATATAAATTAATATTTGGATAAGGTTAAGGGATTGTTCCTTATTATCACAAATAAGAATGAAGACAGAGAAAAAAAAAAAAAGGATTTGACAGTACAGTTGTGAAATAGGTTGAAGAGGAACCACCTTCTATAAGCGCTATCTGCCTGTCGTCATGGAAGAAGACTTCTGGCCGGAAGACGTGGTGTTCCGTCGCTTCCGCGGACAACTCCACAGAACAGCTCAAGAACAAGCTAGTGAAGTGAAGTTTTATAATAAAAATATTTATGTTTAGGTTAAGGTATTTATCTACGGGCCTGTGTCGCCTGAAATAAATAAATAAATAAGTGGCAGGCACAGCACTGGCTGGTCTATCACAACACTATTGTTGTCATAGAACAAATTTGCTTATGGTCCGACGACCAATTGCAACAGGAATAAACAAGAAAAAAAATCTTAACAGGGCTAGGTGGAAGTAAACCCTTTCAAGGCAGAGTACCGGCAAGAAGGTCATACGAGATCAAGGAGGCAGTATTTACCAAGCAGTGCACACTGCAGAAGACCGCTTAACTTGGAGATGATAATGATAATTTGTTGCATGCGACTGCCATCCTCAGCATTGAGGGAAAGGCACAGAAGAATATGAACAGGGTTATCCAAGCCGAAAGTGCAATGCTGGTTATCACTAGAGCAATGAGACAGTTACATAAAGCCAGTTCCACACAGTTGCATTCATTTTCTTTATAAAAATATGACTATAATTTGTGGAAACTGGAAAGCATTTAGTAATATTTTGAAAAGGATGATGCAAAACAGGTAATACAGTCATAGTCACGTTTATTTGCGACTTAGATGACTACAATTAAAGCATAAGCTTTGAAATTGTACAACAGGCCTAATAATTATTCAGAAATTACCATAAATTATAATTTCTTTCAACTGTCTTTGTTTACATTTATCGAGGTGCACAAAATGCCACGAAAACGCGGGAAAAGGGCCTCAAATCGCGCAAGGAGGATTAACACAGGCTGGAAAAGCCACTAGTTAAAAAAAAAACACCATGGACTTACCGAAACATTTCTTCTACCACGATGTCCAGGCATGCAGGGGTTCGTCCTCTTCGATTGAATGCAGTTTTCGCATCCGCAGCTGACACTAAAGGATCCTTCCTACTCCTACACCACTGCCGCAGCATATCAGACCAGAATTTCATCTTCATATCCCAGGATTCAGGATTCGCTGCCTTTAATCGAAAAGGTGCGAATAACGCGTTCATACGAACGTCGTCAGACCAGCACTGGGGAAGGTCACCCTCCGGTATTCCGCAACCTGGTAGACCCATTTTTTATTGAAAAATCTATTTTGACGGTTAACTTTAGTTTTTTGTTGTTTTAAAACTGTGATTTTTGTGATTTAAAAATGGGTGACTTCCGCACACAATGGCGTGCGAAAATTTTTGACGTTTTGGGATACCAGAGTAATAAACCGTAAACCAAAGCAAAAAAAAATGTAATGATTGCCATAAAGAAATAATATATTGGTTATTAATATTCTCATCTTTTCACGATTAGGTATCCTATTCTAAGGCAAGAGTCTCAGTCTTAGTCTTGCCATCAATATTATCAAAACTTCAACAGTATGGTTTCGCAGGCAGGTTCTTTAACTGAATTCGAAATTGATTTGTATTAGAGAAGATTGGGTTGCATGGCTGCAGAGCAATATATACTTCCTCAAAAATTTTAAATACGATTTTTGACAAAAAAAAATTACATTGTTCAAAAAGGATTTTGTAAATAATTTTTGAGCGTATGTCAGTGTGCGTTTGTTTGATTCGCTTGCAACACTAAGAGAAATGTCAACAAATTCTTTTCAGACATTCCGCAATTTTGGGCCATTTTTAATCTGTGTGTCTACGTTCGTGCAGCGTTCATCATATTGTGAAACGGTATTTTCCCAATATTCCACGTTGTTTTACCAATAAATTGTTACAAGTGAACCAAGGACACATCTATTATTCTATGCCGGTAAGTTTTTGAACCAAACATCAACAAAGTTTTCGATGAGAATCCTATCAGATTTGGTTGGTCACGACTCACGACACACATAATCTCGATGTATCAACGTTTTTATGAAAATTCCGCTGTTAAAATGATGTTTCAGGTCTTGAATATTGCATTCGCCGTTTTTTATGAGCATATTACATCATGACGTAAAGTTAAAACATTATTTATCATTAGTATTTGTTCAGTAAATTGTACTTGAAGTTGCAAAACTGGTTTTGTCCACAGTACTTATAGTAATTACTTTATACTTCGAGCTCTGTCCTGTTATTTACTAAGCTATTTCTGTGCGCAATATAAAAAACGTCGTTAGGATGAATGAGTGTTACCTTGGCCTGTTGATAAATTCCTGAAATGTTTAGGTAGACTAAGTTTATGTTGATATGAACTTTTTTATTTGACCTACATGGGTTAACATGTTCAAGGCATTTTTAATAAGTTGTGTCAGCAGAATAAAATAGATAAGACAGCTTAGCTGGAAGAAAATGTCTCAGGCATTATGTCCGACTTTTTACAGTACTTTTTTTACTTGTGCATAAAGTTTTAAAAAATTGTTTTTAAATATTGCTCCATGTAAAATACTGGTATTCAACTGCATTCGGTTATACTTGAAGCCTACCCCAACACAGTTCAGAAATGCTAGGCAGATGATGGTATTATAAGCAAATTACTGTATTCATAAATAATTTTGGACTTACTATTAATCAAATTTTTCTTGTTTTCCCAGTAGCATTCACATCTTTTCTTTCTAAATCAATTTTATTTGATGTCCTGGGATTTCTTCTATATCATAAAATACAGTTTGTTGGTTCAAAAAAATCCTTCCAGACAGACACTTTCGGCATTCGTTGACACACACATCATACGACGGATCATAATATAAACATCATTGAATTTTTATTTGCTAACGAAAATTCACACCTGGCTGTGAATGTAACAATGGCTTCTTATGCCTACAATATTGATGTGGTTTGCTCCTGGTAAGATAACACAGGGAATATAATGACAGAATTGGGACCCTCATTGGTGATGCTCTTCAGAACGGTCAGGTGCGTAGTACCCGCACCCGTCATGCGTGTATGACTAGCAGGCCAATTTCGTAACTAAAAACGTTCTAAATCTAGTTGCAATCTCATCTCAGCGACAATCAATGTCAAAAAATTAGAGGTATTTTTGACAGATCAGACTGTGAACGTTCTAAAACGTTATTTATTTGAATGAAATCAATGAATAATTTAATTAATATGAAATCAGTGTGTAATTTTTTTTTCCAACTTTTCTTTTTTTTTTCTTTTTATCTAACAACTATAATTATTAATGCCAATGATGGACGTTGACTTAGGACAAATAATTATTATAACGTTGAATAAATATGGAACCTGCATTAAGTATTGTACGCCTTGTAGGTATGTTACAGCGATCCTTTATAATAGCCATAAGAACTGATATTTCACCAGGGGCGAGTCTGACTTTTACTGACTAAAACCCACCCGTGTTCCTTCAGTTGCCTGTGCCAGGTGCCACGGTATCTCTTTCGAACAACCCGCCGCTCTCGCAGGCATCGGCCCTAGCGGACCCCGTCAGTTCGTGCTGACATCTCTTTGAGGCGCTCGTGGAACAAAACGCGCCGTCGACCTGGGCCTGGTCCTTACCGGGCGGCGAGCTGCCCATTGCTCGCCGCCCGCAAGCCCAAGCCTACGGTGGCCGGGAGTCGGCTTTTTGACACCCGACCTCCAGGGCGTCTCCTGCGGCGACTAGGGGCGTGAGGGCGCAGAGATTGCCTCTCCCTCACGCGCTCCGCCTCCTCTGCGAGCATTAATGCTTCGCAGAAGAAGGTGACGGCTTCCCATGCACTCGCCCTGTACCATGGCCTGGACCAGGGCCGGACGCGAGAGATTTCCGCCGCCGGAGAATTGCACCCCTCAGATGAGAAAGAGAGAGAACTAAACACCAAAACGAGTATGTAAATATCGTACCAGAACGTTCTGTAGTGTCTGCCGACCCCCCTGAGAAGTAGGTGTGAATGTATGTATGTTTGTAAAACCTAACCAGAGAGCACAGAAACCATGAATCCATTAAAACAAGAATCACGTAAACTGGATAAGTGGTTCTCGAGTTGTGGACTAATTGACAGACAGACAAAGTGATATTGCGTTTCATAATAATTATGTGGTGTTACGAAGGTTGGGCTATGACGTGATTAGATCTAAATATTTATTTTTCTTATCAAATAGTTATAAGAGATAACAGAGTATGCGCTGGCATGATTCGGCACAGCCTTCTTTAGGCGCACTTTACGCTATTTCTGAACAGTGAACGAAGCTAAACCGTCACACTCAGATCGGTGACGCTGAATCGGGTATACTCGGCGCTGAATCAGGTATTCTCGGCACTGAATCGGGTATCCTCGGCACCGAATCAGGTATCCTTGGCGCTGAATCGGGTTTACTCGGAGCAAAATTGGGTATCCACGGCGCTGAATTGGGTATACTCGACGCTGAATCTGTTATACTCGGCACTGAATCGGTTATACTCGCAGCATAATCGGGTATCCACGGCGCTGAATCGGTTATATTCGCGGCTTAATCGGGTATCCTCGGCGCTGAATCGGTTATACTCGGCGCTGATTTAGGTATACTCAACGCTGAATCTGTTATACTCGGCGCTGAATAGGTTACACTCGGCGCTGAATCCGAGTATACCCGATTCAGGCTCTGGTCGGTGACGCTGAATCGGATATACTTACTCGGCTCCAATCGGCGGATGACGCTGAACCAGGTATACCTACTCGTTGCTGCATCGGATATACTCGGCTCCAGTCGTAAGATTTTACTTCTGTCGTATTTTCATAAGCATATATCCTCTTTTTAATTACCTATTTTACGATTAAATTATAATCCGATTACATTAAATTATAATAATATTAATTCGGCTTATGATCATGATAGTGCTAACTTTATTTTTATTTTGGGTCAGACTATCAATTATGATACAAATGAATTACAACAACAACGGCGTTAATAAATCCATAATTTTATGTCTATACTAACTGCGCCTCGCGGTTTCACCCGCATAAGGGACTACTCACACTTATTCAGCTTTTGTCCATAGAAAACATCGATTTTGTATGTAATGCGTACGCATCCGTTCAGCTTTACGACCGCGTACGCATTCCATACAAAATATATCCTGATCCAGCGGGGTAATTGTGTAACACACCATCAGTAGCTATGGGTCTCCTTTTGACAGTTCAAGAACATTCATTGCGGTATTTACGTTGTTGTGCAGACAATTTTCACGAACATATGAAGCAATGGATTAGGAATATCCTTCAAAATGATTCAGATTTAGATTGATAGTGTGTTACGCAATTATACCCCTTTTTTTTTGAGGATGGGAAATCATCAAATGACCCCTCCCGCTCTGGGTGGAGTGGAAGGGAGTGTCAGACTCTTACTGACTAAAACCCACCCGTGTTCCTTCCTTAGCCCTTTCTGTTCCAGGGCAGGGGTAACCCTTTCGGAAGATCCCGCCGCCCACGCAATTATACCCCTGGGGCTGCAGTCTCGACATTCATAGCGATCGCTTTACGACCGAATCCGGTCGCAAAGTCCCGGATTGACAGGTGTAATGTATGAAGTGACAGGACTTTGCGACCGAATTCGGTCGTTTCGTTTCGGTCGTCGGAATTGTCAGTTTGTGACCATTTTACGATTTTTAATATGATTCATATTGTTATCCTATAATGATTCTGCCAAAGTGGCATTTTTAGGCCCCCAGGGGCTGTTACTGAATGCTTATGCGAATCCCGCACAACAAGGAATGTCACGTGGGCGGCAGAAGCAAGTTATAAATAAAATAAGTAGATGGGGCCCCGCCTACTTGCCTGCCACCAAAAACAAGGCGAAGCAAGGCGTAGTTGTTAGTAAATATAAATAACACTTGTACACTATCTTATCAAGTTTTAATCTCTTCTATTCTAAAACACATGTGACAGTATTATTATTATCAGTCGACAAAGAGTAACTAAAGAAAAATATTCAGATATGACATGTCTTTGAATTTCTTTTGTTCAACTATACTTCGACTTTTAATTGTATTCAGTAACTTGATAGTTCAAAGAAAAATAATGTTACCATACTGAAACTAATAGTGTTGGGGTAGTGAACGATTTTGCGTAAAGAACGAATGATAAAAATTGGTTTGATTTCAATAAAACTTTAAATATTCGTAACAATTTCGTAATTCGCCGAATATTTGAATATTCGAAAATTGGAAACAATTCCCAAGATGTTCTGGAAGAAAAAAGACATTCAAGAGTGCTGAATAATAATAATAATCAATACATTATAACTAAGTTGTACCTACTACTGAGAAACAAAATATATATACGAGTACCTAACAAATTCTAAAACTTTTTGAATAGTATATATCGTGTAAAAAGTTTGCATTTAAGTTCATTCAATTTCGTTCATTCTTGCACCGCCTCACTATCTTTTTTTTTTGTCAAAATCTGGTAAAGTGGTAACCCTTCAACTGTCAAGTTACTGAATACAATTAAAACTCGAAGTATATCTTCTGCCCGCGGCTTTTCCCGCGTGGATGTCGGAAATTATCCCGCAGGAACGTGCTACCAGGATAGCATATTATATGTTACTCCATTACATCAGCTATCTGCCAGTGAATGTCCCGTCAAATTCGGTCCAGCCGTTTCGCAGATTGCGTGTCGTATATACTTACTTTTATATGCATCATCAGTCTCGTCTCCTGCCCTTATCCCAATTTATTTGGGGTCAGCGCAAAATGTCTTTTTCTTCCATACTCCTCTATTAGCCGCCATCTCGACAGTCACCCCCTTTCTAACCATATCATCATTCACACAGTCCATCCATCGTTTCTTTGGTCTTCCCCTACTCTTATAGCCATCGATATTCATACTCACAACTTTCCTCATGACATTTTCCTCATTCCTCCGTAACACATACCCATACCGTGACAACCGGTTTCAAACTTCCTCTCATATACTCATTTCTTATTCTATCCATTCGTGTAACACCACACAACCCTCTCAGCATTCTCATCTCAGCTACATGCAATTGCATTTCATTCATCCCTTTTTTGGCCAAACATTCTGATCCATACAAGGCAGCAGAGGGTAATTCTTGTAATTTTATGAACGTTCACAGTCTGATCTGTCTCAATCTGTCAAAAAATACTTCTAATTTCCCTACATTTTGACAAGTTTTTGACATTTGTTTGTCGCCGATATGAGACTGCGAGTAGATTTTGAACGTTTTAAATTACGAGAATTGGCTTTCAGGTCTAACCATTAACCACTTACTTTTATATGCATTCAGTAAAGAGCTGTTATCTTGATTTTACAAACAGACACTTCAATTTTATTTATTTGTATAAATGTACAGACGCCAGCTGCAGGTCAAGTTACCCGAAACTGACAAATTTTCCCAATCAACCTTGAACCTTAATGCTTTAAAGATAAAGTTGAAAATCCATTAAAGAAATTTGACAGATTGTAGTAGCTTGATGTGCTAGCGTCTGTACTTATAGATTTTCCGATCATCATCATCTGCCTACCCTTTTTCCAACTATATATTGGAGTTGGCACCCCTATTCATGTAAACACCTATGTTTCACAAATAAACTGATTGATTGTTTAACCAGCTGGATAATTGCGTAACATTCTAACAGTAGGAATGACTTCCATTTTGACAGTTCAACAACATCCATTGCGTTATTTATGTTGTTGAGTAGACAAACTTTTCGAACATACGAAGCAATGGATTAGCAATATCCTTGATTCAGATTGTGATTTACCGTGTAAAAACGATAGTCACATGAGCCTGTAATGTTGCAGGCACTCTACCCTTTAAACCGGAACATAGCACCGCTTGGCGACAAAAATATGTATGGTGGTAACTGGTAATATAGAAAAGGGCGGATCCTCCGAGCAGATGGGTTTTGTGTCTGGCGGGCCCGTCGACTGATGTCGGGATGTTGTATATATGCTAGTTGCACGGTAAACTCTGCTTGCGCGATGCAGGATCTGGCGTGACGTCAGTGTGATGCGTAGTTCGCATGTGGCGATGTAGATGCCGCTACATACTGTCCAGAACGAGCTCCTTCACAAACAGCTCTAGCAACTAGAAAATAAGCGTATTTTCGAATACATACTCGTATGTATACATAAATTGAACGCCATCTGCGTTAATATAATATCGGTCTACAAGACGTTATCAAAAATACACAATATTATGACTTGAATGACACGATCCCTTGGACCTTTTGCTTCTAATAGTTTTAATACACCTACTACACACATTCCCTCCTAATACAAAACGATATCTAACTTTAGTTCTAGCCTCAACTTCGGAGCCAGTATTGTATTTCGAACTTTATTTCGATTTAGGCAAAGTTCTTTTTACTAAAATGCCAACTTGGCACCGAACTAAGCTGTATTTTTTTGTATTAAGAACTATATTTCTATAACAGTTAGGTTCTTAATTTAATAACAGGCTCGATGGTTTAAACCTTATCTAAAGAAAAATCTTGTTTTGTAATAAGGGGCATTAGGTTTAATACACATTATTGTAGAGGGATGTAGAACAGCCCTGCCTCTGACCACTGTCTTACTGTTTAGACACAGACTCCCAATCCCCAATACATCTGAAGGCCAATTCTCGTACTTTAAAACGTTCAAAAGCTAGTCGGAATCTCATCTCAGCAAAAATCAATGTCAATAAATATAAAAGTTTATAAAACACTAGAAAAACACGCTTTTATAAATGCACGTAAAAACAAAAAAATCTTCCGGCTTCATCAGACCTTGAAACCTAATCGTGGTCAAAGTTCATTACAAGGAATTTCATTCATCATCATTCTAAGGAATCCAAAACAGCTTTGATACGATTTTCCATCATAAAGTTCCAGTTCATATCTTCCGGCTCCATCATCAGATCAGTTCAACAGTACCATATTATTGTATTGTCATCAGAACTACATACAGCTGCCAATTTTCATTACGCTACGACCCTTGGAAGATGGTTAAATTAGTTACCTTAGATTCCATTACATAGTATACAGGTCGACCTAATAAAAGCGTGTTAAAAATATATGTAAATTGATTGTATTTTTGACAGATTGAGACTTAAGATTATAATGCGAACGTTCTTTAAAATACATACGGGAATTGCCCCTGAGGTCATACACGCACGCCGGTTGTGAGCACTACGTACCTGACCTTTCTGAAGACACCCACAAATATTGTTTAATCTTTGTTCCTAATAGATAACATCAACACCACATACATACCTACAATAAACTCAATCAGTGAGCATCTTTTGCTTGAACGGAAGTTATTATAAATTTAAATCTTGACTCTAAATATAATTTTTAAATTGTATTTTTTGACACCAAAGGTTTTTTTGTTGTCTATTTTTTTCTTCTATCATTCGTGTCTTGGAAATCAGGCTGAAAAGTAGAGTGTTATAAGTGTTTTAAAAAATATGACATAAAAACGTTTTGGTATTTTTATGTAAGTATAGTCTATGTTAGCGTTATGGTCGATGGATTTTGTTTTTGGTGGGAAATCATCAAATAACTTCTCCTGCTCTGGGCGGAGCGGGACTCAGACTTTTACTGACTAAAACCCACCCGTGTTCCCACAGGGGCCACGGTAACTCTTTCGAACAACTCGCGACCCTGGCAGGAACCGGCCCTAGTGGACCCCATGACCTAGTACTGACATCTCTTTGAGGAGCGCGTGGAACACAATGTGCCGTCGACCTGGGCCTGGTCCTTGTCGGACGGCGAGCTACCCACTGCTCGCCGTCCGCAAGACCGCGCCTATGGTGACCGGGAATCGGCTCTTGATTCTCGACGCCCGGGGCGTCTCCTGCGGTGACTAGGGGCGTGAGGGCGTAATGATTGCCTCTCCCTCTCGCGTTCCGCCTCCTCCTTCGCGAGCATTACTGCTTCGCAGAAGCAGGTGATGGGTTTAAAATGAAAGTTGTATCCAGGAGGCTGTCATTCGTGGATCTTTGATAGTCGCTACGGGTCATCAGAACTCCGAAAGTCTGACAACCAGTCTTACCAAGGGGTATCGTATTACCCAGACTGGGTTGTGGAGGTCAGATAGGCAGTCGCTCCATGTAAAATACTACTACGTGCTTTCCGAGCCTCGAAGGAGTCTTGGTATCTGAAGATGGTCACCCATCCACGGACCAACAGCTGCAAGCGCAGCTTAACCTAATCAATCGACCCGCGTGGCTAGTCTAGTCTAGCTAGTCACAAGCCCTTAAAGATAGTATAGGCGACTTAATTTGGTTGCTCCGACCAAATTGAAAGGCGAAACTGGCCCATGTAATTCCATCGCTGTGCGCCCGTTCTGATGGCAGTTTCCTCTTCTTCCCCAGGTTCTACACAGCATGGAAGCGACTCGGTGACATTGACACTTCGGGTTTTTAAATGAACATTACTTTCGTGGCTGTCTGCACTGGTGGACTGCACCCGGTATGGTGTTAGGTGAGTCAATTTTGATTTTAATTGAAATAAATGTCCCGGAATTAATACACACACACACACGCATATTATGTTATAATCATAATACATGCACTGAATTTTTACTATTATGTATTAAAACATTATTTATTTATTAGAAAGAAGAAAGAAAATACATTTATTTGCGGCAAACATGTCGCATAAAAAGAACACACAAAAAAAATAACGATTTGTGGGAAAACATGGAGGGGAAGTTTGTGGGAGAAAATTGTGGTCACATTACAAATCTACGCACGCACACAGTCACACACGTTTAAATAGGAGTCTAGCGTAGTAGGTACAGACGCTAGCACATCAAGCTACTCCAATCTGTCAAATTTCTTTAATATATTTACAACTTTATTGCTAAAGCAAGGTTCAAGGTTACCTAGCGCCCGGCCGAGCGGTCTCGGGCCGTTTGCGGACCAAGTTCAGTGCTGTGGGATCGCGCCAAAGAGTTTAATAAAAATATGGGAATCGCGCGGTGCGAAGCAATCACAACTGTACGTTGGAGCATTTTAGGCACATTTTAGCATGCAGCAGTTGCTGACGCGACGGAGTAGGCTATTATAGCAGTAGGTATTGGAAATTTTCTACTGAGTGAAGTATCTGTTACGTAGTAACTATTTAGTAATCTGTGGTTTCGGGTAGCTTGACCTGCTGTCTGTACTTCGTCCATTGTGGTTTGCGTTGACTGAACAGTGGAAGTGTGACTGTAATTAACGTAAGTTTAAATATTTCGTTTCCAATACTTTGTCTCATGAAATTTCGATTAAAAAAGAAAGTTTTCATTATGAAATTCAGATGACGCGTGGATTGATTTTGTCAGGTCTTCATGAAGTTTTACTTTCAGATACCATATCTAAACTATTTAAAGCTGAAGTTTGATTATTTAAAAAAATCTGTAAGTTGCAGTGCAGTGCCAAAGTCGATGGCAACCGCAGCCCGAGATATTCTACAAAATATCACTAAACGGCATTTAACAAATTGTAGTTCTGCACTAAAATCCTAGATGGCGTTGTACAAACAACTCTTGCAAATAATACGTACTGATCAATATTCATTTTACTTTGATACGAAACTGAGGTCAAGTTTATCAGCTGTTAGTTCACATACGATTGCATAGATGGCGTTAGTAATAGTATTGGATTGAAACAATGTTATGTAAATGGGGATATCCTATTTTGATGACTACATGCGCTAAAGTAGCCCGCGAAATACAAATTTACTTACGTTTTTTTTGCAATTTACAAATCAGTGTCAGGTTGTATGTTGTTATATGATTCGCGACCGTAACAAATGTGACTTTACAGAGTTATAATCATTAGAATCTGCAATACAACACCTTGAGTTCGAATTGGCCTCAAATGTCATGATTTCGTGAAATAGTCCTTCGAAATGAAATTAAATAAAATGTTTATTTCTGGGCTGATTTTTCAATCGACAGATAATTTTTATTGGTGGTAGGTACAGACGTGAGACGCCAGCACATCAAGTTATTACAATCTGTCAATTTTTTAATAAATTTTTTCAAGGTGGATTGGGAAAACTTGACAGTCTCGGGTAACTTGACCTGCTGGCGTCTGTTCAAAATTGACATCTGATGATCTGACACTTTTTGTATGGAAGAACTCTCAAAAATTCAAAATTATTCCTGCGATAAAATTATCTGGCGTTGGAGAAATCAGCCCTAAAGTAAATCTTTTAGGACACTTTTACACTTCAATATTTTGTTGGTCTATACAAAACTAGATGGCGCTGGTATTACCTAGCTGACTGATCCCTGCGCCCATCTCACCGTGAAAACTTAGGTGAAGTGACCGTGGAGTGAGCTGTCATTCCAACTAAATGCTAGGGATTGACACTATTGGCAGCTCACTGCTCACTGTAAGCTCACTTCACCTAACGTTTCACGGCGAGATTTTTACAGAAGCTATCGGCTGGTCTCTTTTAATAGGGTAATATGAACTTGAAGAAACCGGCCATGTTTTCGGACCTAAAATTCGAAGACATGTCTCATCCACCAACCCGCACTGGGCCCGCGTGATGAACCACTCCCTCTCACAGAGAGGAGGCCTGTGTCCCAGCAGTGGGAACATTATAGGCTGATTATTTTTTTATTTTTTATTTATTTATAGTCTTTATTCAAGAGACAGAGACTCAACAAGATTGTTAGTAAAACTTACGACTATGTTAGTAAGCACAGACACTAAACAAAAACAACGAAGAAAAAAAAAAAAAAAAAAAACATGTTATGCATGTTTTATCCTTTAAATATTCTCTATCCTTGTCCCCAGTTTACAACCCAAGACAGCTGAAGTGTGTAACAACCGCTTCCTTGCGTTTTCTATCGCACCGTGTGAGAATTACCCTTTCTTTTACCCTACATACATAGAGTACCCTTTGTAGCTTTTGATAGTATGTAATTTGTTTTTAGTCGAACTATGATCCATTCGGAATAAGACTAGACATTTAAACAAACCTTTTCTACAGTCCGTTCAACCGATTTCAACTTCTATTCCGTAGGTATAAGGATGGCATTATATTATTAAAAGCCTGTGATGTACAGACGCCAGCACATCAAGCTACTACAATCTGTCAAATTTCTTTAATAGATTTTCAACTTCATCGCTAAAGCATTAAGGTTCAAGTTTGATTGGGAAAATTTGACAGTTTCGGGTAGTTTGACCTGCTGGCGTCTGTACCACTGCAGGGCAAAGGCCTCCCTACTGTGTTTCCACTTCTTCTCTCACTGTTTAAAGCTGCTAAGGACCAGCACCCCAATTGCGTAACACACAATCAATCGGAATCTGAATCATTTTGAAGCAAATTGCTAATCCATTGCTTCATGAGTTCGAAAAATTTGTCTGCTCAACACGTAAATAACGCAATGAATGTTGTTGAACTGTCAAAATGAAACCGATTCCGATTAATCGTGTGTCACGCAATTAGGGTGCAGTTCTTGTTGAAGGAGTCCAGCTCATCCCGCCATCTCCGTCTGGGCCTGCCGCGATGTCGCTTGCCATTAAGAGGGACCCATTGGGTCGTAAGTTTGGCCCATTGGTCGTCTGACATGCGGCAGATGTGTCCAGCCCAATTCCATTTTAGCGTGGCAGGTTTCCAAGTGACATCAGCTATTTTTGCTATGGAACAGATGGTCGTATTCCTAACCCGGTCTGTTAGTTTGATACCCAGAATACTCCGTTCCATACAGCCCTCTGGCAAACCTCGAGCGTGGAGCTCTGCTGATTTGTCAAAGACCATATTTGTCCACCATATGTGAGGATGGGAAGTATGCACACGTCAATTAGTCTCCTCTTAAGGGACAAAGGAAGATCACCCTTCATTAGATGTTTCAAGGCCCAATAGTCTTGCCTGGAAAGAAACTTTAAAAACAAAAAAGTGGGTACAATACCAACTGTTTCCTGCAGCTGCCGTTTGTCATGCCACCAACGCAATAGAAGTCAAAATCGGTTGAACGGAGTGTAAGAAAGTTTTATTAAAATGTCTAATCTTATTCCCAATGGAGTGTACAAGGTAGAAAGGATTTCGATGCGCAAACAGGGAACCATGAATTCAGCACATGATTCTAGACGAAGCTTAGAAATTTTTTCGTCGGTTGTCGTAAAAGCAATTCGCTTTTTCATAGAAAACTGCTTTTTTTTAACCGACTTCTAAAAAAAATATTTTTTTGTTGAAAAAAAAACCGGACAAGCGGTTTTTGAAAAATCAAAAAAAAATATCACAACAAAAAAGTGAAAAAATAAAAACTTTTTTACAAAAAAAAAAAAACAACCGACTTCCATAAAAACACTACAAAGTGAAAAATAACTTTTATTTCGGAATTCGGTAGCGAAAAACGAAATACAAAAACCAAAGACACCGACTTCCGAAATTAAAGTTATTTTTCACTTTGTAGTGTTTTTATGGAAGTCGGTTTTTTTTTTTGTAATTTTTTTTTTAAATAACCGATTAAAAATTTTATCGCCCAGCGGGTTCAGAATCATGTACTGAATCTATGGTTACAGGTTGCGCGTCGATTGTCCCTGCCTCCCTGTTTAGGAGGTAGAACATGTGACTCAGGCTGGCTGGACAAATCTTCAAAATAGCTCGCATTTAAATAGGTCAATAGGGCACTTTATGTGACGGCTAATCATTTTTAATGCAGTTTTGCATTTTTCTACTAAATCGCTGTACGTTTCACAAAACTTTAAGTCGATGCTTGTCACAAATTTATGTGACGCCCGTTGATATGCAAAAAGTCGTCAAATTCTATTCCGTTACCAAGATTGAGAGACCATCGAAAAGTGGTTTTTCAAGCTGGCTGGACACGTTTTCGATCGATTATCTAAGATTCTGCAGCGTCACAAATTCTGAAATAAGGGTGTTTAGCCGTGACCTAGTTAAATACGAGCTATTTTGAAGATTTGTCCAGCCAGCCTGAGTCACATGGTAGAACGTAGCGTTTCCAATTTTATGATAACAGTATTGTAAAAGGGAGAGGGATCCTTTGCTCTGCAGTCGTATGATACAAGCTAGTTAGATTAGATTAGTACTAGCTGCGCCCCGCGGTTTCACCCGCATAAGTTTAATTCCCGTGGGAATATCGGGATAAAAAGTATCCTATATGTTAATCCTGGTTATAAACCATCTGTGTGCCAAATCTCATCCAAATCCGTTCAGTAGTTTTTGCGTGAAAGAGTAACAAACTTCCACCCATCAAACGTTCACGTTTATAATATTAAAGTAGTAGGAAGGATTGTAACTACTTTTGAACTTGAAACTGCCTTCCGTTTCCAACTTTATTTAGATCATATTTTGTTTTTTATCCTTTTTTTTCTGTTTATTTATTTAGGGACATTTATAATCGCAAAAGCGATTTACTCCTTCATTTTTTAATGAAATTTTATGTTCTTACGAACATAGCATTTTCGAACCCATAGGTTTATATAATGTGTCCTATTTCAACGTTGCATTCGTTATTTCACGAAAAAATCGCAATTGAAAGTTGCCAAGTGTTGACATATTGGTGCTCGTGACTGTATACGTTATAGTGGATGGACATTTAAAAACATCTTCATATACATTTTACTTTCCTGTGTTATCGTGATGCCGTGGACGTCCACGATGATATCGTCACGTTAGAAATTATAAAAACGCTCATTGTAACCAGCGGGGTAATTGTGTAACACACTATCAGTAGTAATGGGGGGGGCTTGTGGCTAAGTAATAACAGCCGCACGGGTCGATCGATCAGGTTAAGCTACGCTTGCCGCGGTTGGTCCGTGGATGGGTGACCATTTTCACATACCAAGTCCCCTCCGTGCCTCGGAAAGCACGTTAAGCCGTTAGTCCCGGCTGTCATTCCTGGATCTTTGACAGTCGTTACGGGTCGTCAGTAGCCCGAAAGTCTGATAACCAGTCTTACCAAGGGGTATCGTATTACCCAGTAACTGGGTTGTGGAGGTCAGATAGGCAGTCGCTTCATGTAAAATACTGGTATTCAGCTGCATCCGGTTAGACTGGAAGCCGACCCCAACATAGTTGGGAAAAGGCTAGGCATATGATGATTTATAATCGCAATGCGTATGCCAGTCCCATCGTACCCTAAATACACATTTCTCATATTTGGGCCATGAACCTAAACAGACTCTTCGCATCATCGCCATTTGGTTGAGCCAGGATTTTATGGAATGTGCCTACTTCAAGTCTGTTCACCCTAAACAAATCATTTCTACCAGACTCGTATCGAACACAGTCCATCAATAAGTGGTGCAAGTCTTCAACAACTCCGCACTCCACACAGTTAGGCCGGGTTCACATTAGGTCGGACCGACAGTTTTACCGGCCCGACAAACGTGTCGGATCCGTTCAATAGCGCCGTTCACATTAGGGCGAGCCGACCAATGTGAACGGCGCTATTGACATACATATGCCAATATGGATCCGACATGTCTGTCGGGCCGGTAAAACTGTCGGTCCGACCTAATGTGAACCCGGCCTTAGGCGAGTTCGTTTTCCTCATCACGAATTATTTTTTTTTTTTTTATCCTTGCATTAGTTTAGTTACCAGTACCTACTGCACTTGCCCACGTATCATTAGGTATGTTACGTAAGTAAACCATACTTTTACCTTATTAACCGACTTCAAAAAAGGAGGAGGTTCTCAATTCGACGGTAAGTTTTTTTTTTTTTTTGTGTGTTTGTTACGCAATTACTCCGCCAATTGTGGACCGATTTTCAAAATTCTTTTTTTGTTCGAAAGGGGATACTTCTGAAGTGGTCCCATAAAAAAATTATCAAAATCAAATCAATCAAAAAGGGTAGGAGTAGTGTAGGAGTAGGGTAGGAGTAGTGTAGGAGTAGGATAGGGGGTAGGGTAGGAGGTAGGACACCACGTGAACGAAATAGCGCCGGGCTGCTAGAAATAATTTATATGGCAAAACAACGTTTGCCGGGTCAACTAGTGATTAATAAATTGCGGTTTCTTGAACATCCATGATCAGCTGTTGCTTGCTGGATGATAGGATAATAATAATACGTATAGATAAAGAGGTCGAAAGTCAAGCAGATACGCATGTGTCACGCACGTGCTTATAAACGAGATTGAACTGAATATTTTCCTGTGGGAAGCACGTGCTTAGGGTGTGGACACTGTGGAGAGACACACTTTTTGACAAATATAGGAGTTTAATTTTATTAAGGATCATTTGTCCGTCTGTGAGAGAGGCTTGTGGCTAAATAATAACAGCCGCACAGGTCGATCGATCAGGTTAAGCTACCTTGCCGCGGTTGCTCTGTGGATGGGTGACCATCCAAGAGCAAGACCAAGACCCCTCCGTGCCTCGGAAAGCACGTTAAGCCGTTGGTGCCGGCTGTCATTCGTGGATCTTTCACAGTAATTACGGGTAAAATTAATTTCTAGCCATATAACTAGTGCCTAGGATATTTAATTGAGAAACTAAATGTACCACGATACCAATTATCTGATCTCTGACCCCAGATTGCTACTGCCTAAGTAGCAATCTTGGGGTCAGACAGTGGCGTGCATTGGTTTTCAGAATAGGTAGGCAGGAATTAAATTTCGTCGTATTAACTTGAACGAGTAAAGACCAATGACAATGTGCGAATAGTACGGGAGCCGAGTAGGCTGTCTGGCGACTGCCTACTGCCGCGCGTGTTTGTATGAAGATTTTGTTTTTTGTTAGGTATGATAATTTTGTGAGTTTCTTAATTGTGGGGCACACACACTAAAATGTAATTGTTGTTTAGTAGTGATTAAGCAGTGTTGTTTTAGCGAATGTGAGTACCAATACAAACCATCTCTGGTTTAATGGTACAAACAAACATGAACCTGTATTAGGACTATTATTACGATTAAATAAAAAAAAAAAAAAAAAAAATTGACAGCCTTATGGTGATAGAGGTAGGCACTGCCTTTATGCAATGCACGCCATTGGGGTCAGAGAATATAATTATTTAATAAAAAGATAATACAAATCTGACCTAGCTTAGAGGACGAAAGAGCATTGGCTTTTAATCTGGTTCATCAGCAGCCTACAGCAGTCCACTGCTCTCCAATTGCACGCCATTTAGCTCGATTCTCGGCATCTCTCACCCAACTGCTACAAGCCACCCTGCGAAGATCGTCGCTCCACCGAGCCGGGGGGTCTACTCCGAAGTAGTATCGGCAGAATGTTCGGCCGTTTCCTGCTACGAAGTTACTATTTGGTTCGGTCGGTCCCGATCCTACACTCCTACACTCTTTCGAATATTGACTATGGTCCCAACCCAACTGAGCCGATTCTTCGCATTTTTCAATAATATTCGGTTCGGCCATGTGTTGGTCCGATCCGAACATTCGCACTTTTCACTTCGGAGTAGACCCCCTGAACGCGTCCTACCTTACGTTGCCGATTCGCGGTCTCCAAGAACACGTCTACCTCAATTCAGCCTATCGCAGTCCACTGCTGAACATAGGCCTCTCCCATGCTGCGCCACAGAGCCCTGTCCTCCACCTTCCGCATCCAGTCTACCCCAGCCACCTTTAGGTCGTCCGTCCATCTAGCTGGGGGGCGTCCCACACTACGCTTGCCGATACGCGGTCTCCACTCCAGAACTCGTCTGCTCCAACGGCCATTGCTCCTTCGACAAACACGTTTACTGCCACTTCAGTTTGCTTACCCTGCAAGCTATGTCGGTAACTCCGGTTCTTTTCCGGATGTCTTCGTTTCTGATTTTTATCCTTCAATGAAGCTGACTTTAAATTTGTGGACCAGAGCGACAAAACTGTCCCATACAAAACTTCAGTACGTACTCGACCCACCATGTATGGGTCAGCTGATTAGTTTGTGTGTTAAGCCGTATCTCCTGCGCGTGTTTTTTCGAAACATTACACAAAACCATCAAAACAAAGAGGCGTAGCCATAGACATTTGTGTATGCAAACAAGATGTTTTTATTTTCCGAGCTGTATGGAAAACATTCCCCGCGCGGGTGAATAGGGGAAGGGTTTGTTTAATTTTCAACCGGTACGCGCACCGCGCCCGTCTAGCATTTACCATTTTGAAAGCTTAATTCCAACTGACACAGGTTTTGAGGTTATATTGTCTTGTGAATGGTTGAAACTTATCTAAAAATATTTTAATACGCAGGAGACAGTTTGTGTATGAAAATAAATGTTTATGTGTAATGTTTCGAAAAAACACGCGCAGGAGACACAGCTTTACGCAAACGCGCTCGTCGATATCCCCTTTAGTAAAATGTGCATAAATAAATTGCATTATGTACGCCTCTATGTAGTAACAGTTAGCCAATGAATACTTGGCGATTAATGTTAATTACTCTTTTCCGTAAAGGCGTTCTTTATCAATCTTTAAAATCAAGAATTTATAGAGACCCTTGTGAAAGAACTCGTCCGGAATAGTACCTATTACCACTGTGCCTATTTCTGTTGCCATAATAATTATAGCCTCCCGACGGATTTTGGTCACGGTGGCTCAACGGAGATTAGCCAGGTACGCAGGAGATATTATAGTGCACAAGTGTGTGCGCAAACACAGGTGCACTCTCTGTTCCTTTACTCTCATAGTCCGATGGGACGGCAATCCGACACGGCCGGGGAGAGATCAGGCGCAGGACTAACGGCTTTACGTGCTTTCCGAGGCACGGGAGTATTAAACTGCCAACTTCTAAACTCCGGGTTCATCATCAGCCTACAGCAGTCCACTGCTGGACATAGCCTCCTCTTGCACGCCATTCAACTCGATTTTCGGCGACTCTCATCCAGCTGCTACCAGCCCCTCCGCAGCTCCGGGCTGTTAAAAACCCAATAACACTTTGTCCGACCTGGGAAAGGAACCCACGCTCAGCAGTCGCGTTTGCAACCACGACACCATCGGGGCTGTCATAGTTATCGCTGGGTACTGGCGTGTATGACGTGATGCGGCAGAGAACCAAAGTTGTCGACATTGCTCACGGAATAAGCAAGCTGAAAGTGGCTATAGAGGTATGAGGAACAAGGTGTAAAGTTCACTCATCCTCCATAGAAAAGGGAGGATACTCCGACCAGACGGGTGTTGTGTCTGGCGGGCAACTGCCAAACGATTGTTGGGAAGTTGTATATATGCTAGTTGCGCGGTAAACTCTGCTTGCGAGATGCAGGATTTTGCGTGACGTCAGTGTGACGCGTTGTTCGCATGTGGCGTTTGTAGATACCGCAACAGACTAATATGTATACTTATGGTAAATTACAGGTTGATAAACAAAATCCTAACTAATATTATAAATACGAAAGTTAGTTTGTTTGTGTGTTTGTTACGCTTTCACGCTAAAACGGCTGAACGAATTTGGTTGAAATTTGGCATATGGATAACCATGACATAAGCTACTTTTCATCCTGGAACGCAGACGAAGTCGCAGGCAACAGCTAGTCTCTTATAACTTCGAATTCCGATCTTTTGACATTAGCCTCGGCATGACATATGTTTTAAAATGACATAAGACTTATCCAAAACCAAGGCTAATTAAGTGCAATTCAAATGAGCCATGAGCCCCTCTGTAATATTTGACATCATCGCGAACAAAGACATAATTATTATGCTAAATAATATTATGTGATAAATCGTTACATCTTTGGCAATCAATAAGTCTTAATCGAAGGCCAATTACTGTCGTAATTTAAAACGTTCAAAATCTAGTCGCAGTCTCATCTCGGCGACAAAGAAACGTCAAAAGCTTGTCAAAATGTATAACTTGTCAACGAGGCAGTTGAGTCCAGTAAAAGTAATTGGCTGTTTGTGTATGTGAGTTTATATGTCTGTACGCACGCGTAAACGCACCCACGACACAGGAGAAATTCCTAGTGTGGGGCAACGTTTAAACAAAAAAAAAAATTATGTTGCTGCAATACATCTTAAATTGATAGAGACAGCATCACATACATAGTACAGAGATTACACAGACACAGAAAGACTTCTAGAAGTACTTCAATAATGATGTAGTTATTAAATTGGTAATTGTTAATTTGTATTTAGTACCTACTAGAAGTAGGACATTATTATTTAAAAAATAACTAACTATGTATGGACAAATAATCAGCTGATCGCTTAGTATGGGGATGGCCTGAAACACAGGTTTTTATTAGCCTAGCTCAGGCAGGTCGCCACAAGTTATAATGTCAGTACCAAAGCACCTTTCATAGCTAATTAAAAACGTATAAATTAAACTAGCTTTATATTAGTATTTAAGCCAATCTGTTAAGAACTTGGTACTACTAAGTATTTATAAGTTTGTAAATGTATTACTTTGTAAAAGGACCTAAATAAAATATTATTAAACATAGTCGTGCAGTTAGCCAGCACCCACGGCTTCAACGGTCACACGGTTTCGACTCACTGGAACCTCAACTGCCCCTGGCAAGCATCGCAAGATACACGATCCCCACTATCGACCTCCGGTCTCCGGAGAGTAGCGACATCTACATTGCCTCATGCGAACTACGCCGCACATTGACGTCACGCAAACTCCTGCATCGCGTAAGCAGAGTTTACCGCACAATTAGCATATATACAACGTCGGGAAGTGGCCCACCAGGCACAACACCCGTCCAGTCGGAGGTCCTTCCCTTTCCTTTTGAAGATGAGTGAACTATACACCCTGTTCCTCATAACTCTATAGACTTAACGACGGTATTCGATCGTAGATGTTTAATCAATTCCGCGTATCACAAATTTATTTATTTATTTACGTTTTTTATGCAAAAAAAAATAATTATATAAATAATTTATGAAGACATTGCTGTTGACATTGTCCCAGTTTGCAAAAGTTCTCGGTGGCGTAAGAGTTGGATCAATGTAATAAAAATATCTAAGCATGCCTAATAGTTTATCTCATCATCTGCCTAGCCTTTTCCCAATTTTGGGGTCGGCTTCCAGTCTAACCGGATGCAGCTGAATACCAGTATTTTACATGGAGCGACTGGCTATCTGACCTCCACAACCCAGTGACTGGGTAATACGATACCCCTTGGTAAGACTGGTTGTCAGATTTTCGGGCTTCCGACCACCCGTATCGACTATCAAAGATCCACGAATGATAGCCGTGACCAACGGCTTAACGTGCTTTCCGAGGCATCGAGGGGTCTTGGTATTTAAGATGGTCACCCATCCATGGACCAACTGCGATTAACTGATCGATCGAACCAAAAAAAAAATCTATCTATACAATACAAATAAATAAATAGCGATGCTGATTCTTTGGTATCAATTGAAATTATAAAGAGAGGCCAAAATATAGGCCAGAGGACTGGCCTATATTTTGGCCTCTCTTTATAATTTCAGTTGATATACATACATAAACGGCTGATATGATGACACACACAAATATGTTATCGTCATGAACAAATGGGTGTGTCTCCATACGCTGTCATTATGTTATGTCGTGTCTTCGAGATTAACACGGTACATATTATTGTTATTATGAAATTTATCAAAATATTTGCACAGTAGGTAATCTTTATAGCGCTAACATGCATGTGAATTGATCTTCTCAATGACATGGATGAGAATAACTCTATGAGAATGTCATCAATCTATCTGCCTAGCCTTTTCCGAACGATGTTGAGGTCGGCTTACTCGGCTTCGACTTTACACCCTAATTGCGTATCACACTATCAATCAGAATCTGAATCATTTTGAAGGATATTGCTAATATTCATATGTTCGAAAAAGTCTGCTTAATAATAATAACCACCGCAACACAAAGAGAACACATTACATCATCACGTCGTATATCATCATCAATTATCTCTTAGGCTAGTACTCTCAGGGGTAGCACTTGGCTTTGGCCCGTGTTACCCTAAAAAAACCGGCAGATCAGTGCCGAGATACAAAAATGTATACAAACAAATAATAATAATAATATCCCTGGACATTTCACACAGCACCATTTGTCCCAAGCTAAGCAACCTAACGTCCTGACTGTCGTTTTAACAAGCGTAAATAACGCAATGAATGTTGTTGAACTGTCAAAACATGGAGCGACTGCCTGTCTGACCTCCACAACCCAGTTACTGGGTATCAGGATACCCCTTGGTAAGACTGTTTGTTACTTTCAGGCTTCTGACTACCAGTAACGACTGTCAAAGATCTATAAATGACAGTAGATACCAACGGCTTAATGTGCTCTCCGAGGCACGGATGGGTTTCGATATGCAATTGATGGTCACCCATCTACGGACGGATCTCCGACGAGCCCCTCCTTAATTTCACTATAGGTATTAAATAATGATATCCATGGAATAAAATCATACACAATGATATAAATGTACTCTCCAAAGGTGCTAATAAAATTGTTGCCATATCTCCTTGTATACAAACATTAGATCATGACAATATTTGTTTAACTCATTGTTGAAAAAATATCGTCGTCTTGCTGAGGTCATACAACCATATCACCTTAGGAACAAGCATAATATACAGAATGGCAATCCATTTTGTATAGACTGGAAGCCGAGTACCTATGTCATTATGTTAATCGCGCGGATAAGTCCTTACGCGAAGTTTGATTTGCGTGACGTCAGATGTAATGCGTAGTTCTTATATGGCGTGATAGAAGCCGTCACAGTTATTTTCGATGGCAACCACGAAGGCAGCCCACCTGATGGTAAGCCACCAGAAGCATCGCGGCTTTGCCATTCCGGACACAAAGCTGAAATGCCTCATATGCTTTACATCAGCACTTGAATCCTTCAACCCGGAACACAGCAGCACATGGAGGCAGATATAAGTATGGTGGTATTACTTCCCCGGGACATGGCTAAGTAATAACAGCCATACGGGTCGATCGATCAGGTTATGCTACGCTTACCGCGGTTGGTCCTTGGATGGGTTACATATCAAGACCATCACATATACCCATAAATCTGTTCCCCGCCGTGCCTCGGAAAGCACTTTAAAGAACGCGAAATAGTCGTTTCCTAATCACTTGTTTTGGCTATTTGCACTGGTCGGTAAGACCGCCCGATTACGCCACAAAAAGAAAAAGAAGCCTGGACCTAAGCGGTCCAGACATCTTTTGTGGAAAACCATCAAATAAACTTAATCCAAAAGCAGAACCAACGTTATTCATCCATAAAAAGAATTACAGCCAAAGAACATCGAGTCAGTCTTGCGCCACGCTTGTATAAAACTGAGGTTAGAGTACTAGAAAAGCCTCAAATCGCAGCTGCCCCGCCTCAAAAAACCCCAACACGATACCTCGCGCCCCTACAACGACGCGTTTCTCCACCCTGTTCCTCTATACCTCTAAAGAGTAAAAAAACATAAGAACCTACGTGGTCGAATATTAAAGAAGGAGCAAGGAATGCCACAATTGACGTGACGGCACGGTTGGCGCATTGGTTAAGCGATTGACTACTGCGCTGCGTATCGCGGGTTCGATTCCCGCACGGGTTGGAACAAATATTGTTCCGGGTCTGGCTGTTTGTGTATGTGAGTTTATATGTCTGTCAACGCACCCACGACACAAGAGAAATTCCTAGTGAGGGCAAAGTTTAAAAAAAAAAATATTGGCAGTGGTGGTAAAGACCGCGATTTATGAGTCGTAGGTCGTAGGTTCGAACCCAGTCAAGCGCTTTACTTCATCACCACTGCTCTCAAAATAGTAAAGGAAAACATCGTGACGAAACTGGCACATCCTAGAACGAAAAGTTCAAAGACATGTGACATCTACCAACCCGCACTGGGCCAGCGTGGTGGATTACGGGCTGCGGCCCACTCCCTCTCACAGAGAGGAGGCCTGTGTCCCAGCAGTGGGAACATTATAGGCTGATTATGTAAGGAATGCCATTAGACCATTACATAAAACTTTGCACAGTCGACGGAATAGTCTGACATTGAATTTGTAATGAATGCAAATAAGATACTAACCGTGGTCATTTTGTTATACGTGGCTTAGAACTGCGCGAATGTTGAAGTGCGTTACTTGTTTGTTTACTATATATCAGTGAAAACTTCGCACGCACTTGGCGCTCTTTCTGAACAGTGGACCAAATTGGACCGTCACGCTCGGATCGGTGAATCGGGTGTACTCGGCTCCAGTCGGTCGGTGAAGCTGAATCCTGTTGACTCGGCGCTGAATAGCGTATACTCGGCTCCAGTCGTAAGTTGCCATTTCTATAGTGTGGTTGACACATACACACCCTCCTTTTTTTGTGTTAATAGCCTCCCGACCGATTTCGGTCACGGTGGCCAATGTCAACGGAGATTAGCCATGTAAACAGGGGGTCTACTCCGAAGTGCAAAGTGCGAATGTTCGGATCGGACAGACACATAGCCGAACCGAATATTATTGAAAAATGCGAAAAAACGTTCGGATCGGCCCAGTTGGATCCATATCCATAGTCAATATTTGAAAGAGTGTAGGATCGGAACCGACCGAACCAAATAGTAACTTCGTAGCAGGAAACGGCCGATCATTCGGCCGATACTACTTCGGAGTAGACCCCCAGGATAGTGTACAAGTGTGTGCGCAAAGACAGATGTAAAGAGTTCAGGCGCAGGACCAACGACTTTACGTGCTATCCGAGGCACGGGTGCTTAAGAGCACCAACTTCCAAAGTCTGGGCTGTGATCGAGACATTCCTAATGGAAAACCTCAATAACACTTTGCCTGACCCGAAAATCGAAGGACCCCACGCTCAGCAGTCACGCTGGCCACCACGAGACCAATTGGGCAGTTAAATCGGTTCAGTAGTCAATTGTCAGTCAGGACTTGCGTTTATTCTGTTACACCGTGTGTAGCTATACGTACAGCAGTGCGATTCTGTAACCATAACACCGTGAAAACTTAGGTGAAGTAAGCGTGGAGTGAGCTGTCATTCCAACTAATGCTAGGGATTGACACTATTGACAGCTCAGTCTAAGCTCACTTCACCTAACTTTTCACGGTGAGATTTTTACAGAATCGATTGGCAGTATAGTCAAGCCAAGTGAATGATAAATATTACTCCCAGATCACGTGGCCAAAGTCATTTTGCCTCGTCTAAGCGTGAATCGGATCTTTCTTCACGTGTTATTTCTTATCAATGTGAAACTATCTAGCTTTTAATTGGTAGTTTTAATTAAGAGTTTATTTCTAGAACCGGCACGATTGCCGATGCTAACTACGTTTGCACTCTGGGTAGTAAGTCCAGCGTAACTATTCACAACCATCCGGCAGGCTATCGTATCGAAAATTACATATACAGGGTGGCAGGGACATCGACGCGCAAACTGTAACCATGGATTCAGCACATGAGTTTAGACCCCACAGCGTAGAAATTTTTCATCGGTTATCAAAAAAAATCTTCTGTATCAAAAACAGAGAGTGCGTGTGTGTGTGTGTGTGTTTGTGTTCTGAAACGTGCAATACCTACGCGATCAAAAGGTATGGAACAGCAATATTTTTTTTAATAACCGACTAGGTAACAATTTCGACGCTATGGGGTCTAAACTCATGTGCTGAATCCATGGTTACAGTTTGCGCGTCGATGTCCCTGCCACCCTGTATTGATAACCAGATATGCCTTGCTCCCAACGGCAAACAGACGGAAGAATAGCTATCACTCTATCTATGTTTGACATGACACAGTCAAAAGCGTTTGATTATGTTGACCACAATACACTGATCTTTAAATTGCACCACTACGGAATTTGTGGACAAGCTGCTGATCTTGTTCTTTCCTATCTATCAAACAGGCAGCAAAAAGTAAACTTTAACGAGGCGAAGTCTTCGGGGTCTCCTAGTTACGATGGGCGTGCCTCAAGGTTCAATTCTTGGTCCTTTTCCTATTTCTTGTTTTATATTAATTACCTTCCTTACATGATAGTTACCAGTCGCGGGTTATCACGATATTCACCATCTTCGTTCTTTCTCATCCCAATTTATGGCGCAACATGTCTTCTTCCATACTTCTTCTATAACTCGTCATCTCCGTAGTCACTCCCTTTCTATCCATATCACCTTTCTTAATGCTATACTACGTCAAAAATAAAGGTTCATTCATCCAAACAAGAATGTCTAAGTTGAAAAACGTTTGCAGCCATTGTGTGAACAGTTTGAATAAATCAAGAATTGAACTTACGACCCACGCTGTGACGTCTTACTTACCAACAGTAGGGTAACGTTACCGGTTAACGCGGTGTATTAAATATACATACAAGGTTAAAAGTAATATAATGAAGAAAGGCTTCGTGGCTACGTAATAACAGCCGCACGGTTCGATCGAAAGGTAAGTTGCGCTTGGCAAGGTCGGTCCGTCGATGGGTGACCATCCATTACATATCAAAACTCGGGAAAGCACGTTAAACCGTAGTAAAACGCACTGAGTTGTAATATTGTCCTGAAGTATCAAAAACATACCTTTCCTAAAGAATACTGTAACGGCAATTTTGCGTAAATTAAAAACCATTCCAACCGATAAATGTATTTAACCTAGAACAAAATACTGCATGAACCATCACCCCGCTGACCCAAGCACATGCACAACCCAATAACTATTCATGCTCGTCACTACATCACTGCACGTTGATAACCGCTATCGGCGCCCGCGCAGATTCCAAATACGAATTCCTGACAGCACAGCAAATACCACATTCAGTGCATGACCGCCGCGCGGTGAAAACGTGTCGTGTAGATGTCCGCGACAGACTTACATATTGTTATCGAATGTTGGTGGATATTATTTTATTACTGCATATTTTTAAATACGATCGTTGATTCTGTTATTAGGAGACTGTTGAGTGGTATAGCAAATCTGTGGGATTTGGACATAGAAGATGACTAAGTGATAATGCTGTGATTAACTAAAGAAAACTAAATTATTTATTTATTTATTCAATCTGTGATATTAGTGTTTTAGTTGTGTTGTTAAATAATTTTAATTTAAAATGACTCAACAAGCCGGAGTTATTACTATCCACCAAGTAAGTTGATTTTAATGTGTTTATTTACTTTGTATTACAATGTGATTTCTCAGTCTCCAGTCTTTACTGCCTACGTGTTTAGGTCGCCGAATCTGTAAAAAAGAAAGAAAAAGTATTTATTGCGACTCGTACAGAAAGATTATAAAACTAAACTAAACACAATCAAAAACACAGTTTTCAGTTTTCTGTACAGTTTACCGAGAACCACTGCTTGACTGGCTCGGTTTGCTACGGTTTTTGGCATTTGTTTTGGGCCCTGCGGGGTGGGGCGGGAGTGACGAGTCGAATGGTTCGGGAGTACTCGGTACAGAGACGTGTGTATGCGCTCGGTAAAGAATCTGTACGGAGTCGGTACAGAAACGAAAACGTGCCGATCCGGTGAGGAAGGCGCCTGAGTGCGATAGCTAAGCGTGGAGTTCTGGATTGGACCCCTAAATCATTTAGTTTAATACTTATTCGTGTACTTATCCCATTAAGAAATTTTAAGCGTTACACCAAAGTTAGACGCAGTTAACCACTAGAATTTTTTGTCACCAAAATGGGAATTAAAGGGTAAAAAGATGCGCATTCATTTAAATTACTGTTCATTATTATTCTTACTAAAGCGAAATTGGAATAATTTGAGGTTCAATTACATCCAAAGCTATTAGAACTATTTAGTAATCTGTGCTATTAGCGCAAATTCTCCAATCTCTTTGGAACTAACATGTTCGAGCCGTTTGGGGTTGAAACACTAGGGCTATGGGGTCCAAGTGCACACTTAGTATTTCGAGACATCGCCAAGCGGTTGGTCGACTCTTCACGTGACCACAGGGCTGGCCTATGTTTGGGCCAAAGAATCAGCATTGCCATACAACGTGGCAATAACCCTGAGTTTTAAGGGTCAATGAATAGTTTCTTACGAGTGTGCGTCTTTGCAGATAACATCATAAACGGTCACGTATATGTCATTTGTTTATATAGATAATGTGTGATTTTTATCTTCAGTACAAAGTGTAAACAAATAATGGCATTTAAGCGAGTTTGATTTTCCGGGTTCGATCGCCTAGCCTTTTCCCAACTATGTCGGGGTCGGCTTCCAGCCTAACCGGATGCAGCTGAATACCAGTATTTAACATGGAGCGACTGCCTATCTGACCTCCACAACCCAGTTACTGGGTAATACGAAACCCCTTGATAAGACTGGTTGTCAGACTTTCGGGCTTCTGACGACCCGTAACGACTGTCAAAGATCCACTAATGACAGCCGGCAGCAACGGCTTAACGTGCTTTCCGAGGCACGGAGGGGTCTTGGTATGTAAAGATGGTCACCCATCCACGGACCAACCGCGGCAAACGTAGCTTAACATGATCGATCGACCCGTGCGGCTGTTATTACTTAGCCACAAGCACCTTAGCCATTTATTAATAAATATGTACTTGAAAATGCGACATTGTACCTACATGAATGCATCTTGTACTATGTAATATATCGGTATGCGGACGAAACGAGTTAAAATTGGCAATTTATCAAAATGATTTACTGGTCAGTACAATACCTATCATGTGTCATACATTTGTGATAATCAGTCCAAATCTAACACCTAGTGCGGGTACGGTGCTTCTAACCCACTTACTGGTACGGACCACGGCTTAAGGCGACGTTTGCTGAGGTCGATTGCAGATAGGTGACCAGACCATCCGTTACATACCAAGACCCCTCCGTGTAGTCAGAAGCACTAAAGTCTGAAAACTTATCTTGCCAAAGTGTATCGTGTTACCCAGTAACTGGGTTGTGGAGGTCCGATGGGCAGTCGTTATATGTAGAATACTGAGATTGAGCTGCATCCGGTTAGACATCCAGTCTTCCGTCACCCCAACATATTTGGGAAAAGGCAGATGGTGAGATATTTCAGCTGTCTCTAGAATGGCAACCCTCGTACGCAGCCACTCTAGCCGCCGCAATCACAAACATTACTATGAGGTCTCACAGTGCGCGCGGACGCAAAGGGTTCCAAAAACCGATGCATAGACAATACCTTTTTGTTTTTTTTTTCTGGATGGGAAATCATCAAATGACCCCTCCCGCTCTGGGTGGAGCGGAAGGGAGTGTCAGACCCTTACTGACTAAAACCCACCCGTGTTCCTTCCTTAGCCCTTTCTGTTCCAGGGCAGCGGTAACCTTTTCGGACGATCCCGCCGCCCATAGACAATACCTGAAGGCCAATTTTCGTACTTAAAAAACGTTCAAATTCAAGTCGCAATTTTATCAAATGTAGGGAAATTGGAGGTATTTTTGACAGATTGACAGAGGTCAGACTGTGAACGTTCTTAAAATTACGGGAATGACCCCTCTGAGTGGCGATCGGCATGCGTCCTTAATGTTTATAAATTGAAAGGCTTGTCATATAGAACGTATTGAGAAATGCCCTACTTCGCATAGTATTGCTACTTTACTTAGACAAATATTGTTTGTGAATACGGGTGTTAGTATTGAACTCACGATCAAGTAGACCGCTGTTTGCCACACAAAAACATAATAAATAAATTAATGTGTTAGCAGTACTAATAATTGGTTTTCAACGTGCAAATAATGACCTCTTTGTTCCAATATGTGCGTAAGCAGAAACGTGTTCCGATGGTCAGGTGATACGGTATTTCCCCTTGTCAGGTTTTACCTACCACTCCGGAAAACCCAAAGGGCTATTAAATATACAAGGTGTCGTTTTGCATCCTCGTCAAATTCAAGAAGGTATCTACGAGTATGCTACTGATTCTCGACACGAATCAATAATAAAATAAGTACGTTTTTTTTTTCTAATTTTCGGAAATCGGCATGTGTGAGACACGCATTTTAAAACGCAGCCTATGTGAGTCCGCACTGTAACTGCCCTTTTACACACACATAAAAACGCGGCCGCTTATACGATACTATAACACGATTCTGTTCTTTGAAAGTGGTATATTCCGAAATACTGTCAAACTTAAATAACTAAAAAAAAACAATTAGTATGTATTAATTATTTACCAGGGATCGTAATTTTATTTGATTATTTATGTCTTTCATAACAGCCTCCTGAAATTTGACGAAGATGCAAAACAACAGCTTGTATAAACTATAAATAAGCACAATAAAACTAGTATGTTCTTATCGCACTGCAGGAGAAAAACCTGGAGAAGTAACTGGCTTTACCCGAGATAATTGCCACAGCAATAGGTCATAATAGCCTCCCGACCGATGTCGGTCATGGTGCCCGATCTCAACGGAGATTAGCCAGGTACGCAGGAGATATTTTAGTGCACAAGTTATGCGCGAACTCAGGTTCACTCGTCGTGTGAGTCGTAGCCGTTACCCATGGGCCACCACTGCTCTGAGGGCGTAGTGCGAGTTTTTTACCTACTCTTTTGTTTTTTCTTTTTTTTATTGACAATAGGCTCACTCTTGACCTCAATCCAGCCCAGAGGCAGGGATGAGATCTACGGTGGAACGAGCTTGCCCAGAAGAAGCCTATTGACTCTCGCCCTGAAGAGATTAGGGTTGTATGAACTCGGGAATGCAGACGCAGGCAGAAACTCGATAGCACTGCTGTCATTCCATACAAATCTGAGTTTACGTTAACGCCATCGAGTAGGTAGAAAAACTCGCACTATGCCCTCTGAATGCGTGTCGTCGAGATACCTTACGATGTTTTCTTTCACTGTAAGTTATTTCCATGTTAAAACTCCGAAAGTACATCTTGCTAGATCCATCATCATCCAACGCCTGGGGGTCTACTCCGAAGTGCAAAGTGCGAATGTGCGGATCGGACCGACACATGGCCGAACCGAATATTATTGAAAAATGCGAAAATGTTCGGATCGGCTCAGTTGGGTCGGGACTATAGTCAAAATTCGAAAGAGTGTAGGAGTGTAGGCTGATCGGAACCGACCGAACCAAATAGTAACTTCCTAGCAGGAAACGGCCGATATTACTTCTTCGGACTACCCCTGACTTCACCCATTAAAGGCGAATATTCCCGATCCGAAAAAGTTCCGTTTTTATTTAAACTGTTAAACTTTTTTTTGTGTTAACGACAGGGCTATAACTGATCGGGAACAGTCAAAAAACAAAAGAATTCCCGTTCGTCCACACTGAACGAACGAAACTTTTTTTCCCGATCGTCAACATTGTGGATGACGGTGTGTGACTGATCAGGAATATTCGACTAAAGGACATATGCCTCTCATTGCTTGTACTGATCCTTGTTAGGTCTTAAAAGGTAGAGAAATACGAAAAACGCAAAACGTAGCCAAAATATGTAAACTTAAACAATGTAGTATTTGTATTTTCTCACGAATATTCACATAATTTGTCGGTTTACGGTAAAAAATGAGACTTCTGACAGTCATGGCCACTTCTCGACATTCACCTTGAATATAACATCAATTATTTTATTTAAACATGTCGCCGCTTGATTCTCGAAAACCATTTTATTTTAATAACTCAATTAAAAATGAAAGATCTCATTGACTCTTAGGGGTCACAAGTGTGACTGCTATGAAAGAGACTGTGACCTCTGAGTTTGTTGTCTGTCCTTTATTCTCAGAGTAGTCAGATAGGAAACGCCGGCCTCATCTAGATTTAAAAATATGATTGACGTGTAAAAGTCTTTGTACAAACCTAGTACTACTGATCAGTGGTGGCCCAGTGGTAAAGAGCAGTGTGGCCCAGTGGTAAAGAGCAATGTGGCCCAGTGGTAAAGAGCAGTGTGGCCCAGTGGTAAAGAGCAATGTGGCCCAGTGGTAAAGAGCAGTGTGGCCCAGTGGTAATGAGCAGTGTGGCCCAGTGGTAATGAGCAGTGTGGCCCAGTGGTAAAGAGCATTTTGGCCCAGTGGTAATGAGCAGTGTGGCCCAGTGGTAATGAGCAGTGTGGCCCAGTGGTAATGAGCAGTGTGGCCCAGTGGTAATGAGCAGTGTGGCCCAGTGGTAATGAGCAGTGTGGCCCAGTGGTAAAGAGCAGTGTGGCCCAGTGGTAAAGAGCAGTGTGGCCCAGTGGTAATGAGCAGTGTGGCCCAGTGGTAATGAGCAGTGTGGCCCAGTGGTAAAGAGCAGTGTGGCCCAGTGGTAAAGAGCAGTGTGGCCCAGTGGTAAAGAGCAGTGTGGCCCAGTGGTAAAGAGCAGTGTGGCCCAGTGGTAACGGCCTCGACTTACGAGTTGTAGGTCGTGGGTTCGAACCCAGACAGGCGCTTTATTTTGTGTACTTTATTTCATCACGGATTACGGCCCATTCCCTCTCACAGAGAGGAGGCCTGTGTCCCAGCAGTGGAAACATTATAGACTGATTATACGAGTACTACTACTTCAGAAATAAAACCATTTATCATTTTTGCGTCTCTGCGCAAACCCGGGTGGAAAACATGTTTTTGAGTTCTCTCATTAGGAAGCTCTCAGTATAAAGCTGGTAATATAGACTTTAAATAAATACTGTGTACACGATTTAATATCGTTTAAAGATTGTAAAATCCGTTCCGATCCGATGCGGTGCGAGCCGTTTGGTGGAAACCATCCTTTACGCAGTTCAACACCCCTTTATCGTATCACGTATCACGCAAATTAATGAAAATAACTTAACCATTGTTGTTAAAGTAAGGTTGTGAACCTATGACCTTCTGGGACTCGGGCATCCTGTCTGTGAGGAGTGGGCTGTAATCCAACACACGGGCACCAGTGCGGGTTGGTAGGTAGATGACAAATGTCTTCGAATTTTTGGCTCTAGGACATGCCGGTTTCCTCACGATATTTTCCTTCACCGTTTTGAGAGCAGTGGCCGTGGTGATATAATTATATACACAAAGAAAAGCGCCTGCCTGTGTTCGAACCCTCTGCTAAATCAACTGCGTATTACTGATGAAATTTTCATGCGCCTTGTACAGCTCAATGTTCGTTCCGACTCTTTAAGTGCACAGCCCTTTGCCCCGCAGAAGCAACTTCAGGTTGGCAGTGTAGTATTATCTTTATAAGGAAACCTGTTTGACCTAGCGTTACAGCACCTTGATAATATATCTGTGTCACAGGTTTATCGATAAATACACAAAAGATATAATAAGTCACGAACACGGGCAACGAGACGTGGACATGACGACGTGTTGTGAATCATATCGTTCATGTCTTGTTGCTGACATTATTGTGATAAATTTACAAGAATTTAAGAAAAAGTAACGTAACCAAAATCGTAATACTTTATTTCACATTATAAACCAACATGGGCACTTATGAAACGTCAGAAGCTAGGTTCACGGTTCCAATTGGTCAGTTCCTATGAAGAAGAGCCGGCAAGAAACTCCACGGTTAATCTTAAAAATAATTGGCTTTTACAATGTTTTCAAATAACGCCTGTCAACAAGTACCAGGTACTTGATAAAATAAAAAAAATGTCTACAGCAGTGCGATTCTGTAACTAACTCACCGTGAATACTTAGGTGAAGTGAGCGTGGAGTGAGCTGTCATTCCAACTAATGCTAGGGATTGACACTATTAACCTACTTCGTTTTAACGAAGTAGGTCACAGCGCGGGCAGGAGGTGCAATGCGACGAGGTAGGTCGAGAGAACAAGAACACGCGGGCAAAGTCCAACAATAGTTAGTCAATAAATAACGGAACCCTTATATGATCACTTTGTTGTCCGTCCGTCCGTCTGTCTCTCTGTCAAGACCCTTTTTCTCAGGAATTTATATCAAATACTCAGGTCTACTGACCCTTGGAGATGTGAAAAAATCAAACTTCTAAGCCAACGCAATCAAAAGATACAGCCGTTTATGCCCCAAATTTACGCAAATTTTCGACACACGCAAGGGAATCAAAACCTACAGGGTACTTCCCGTGAACCCGTGAAAATTGCGAAAACCGTAAATTTTTAATTACATCATATAATAAAAATATTTTTAATCATTTTAAATTTTACGGAACCCTCGGTGCGCGGGCCCGACTCGCACCTGGCCGGTTTTTTTTTCATCGAATACATTGTTTTTTAGCTGCACGAGTAAGAATAGTCTCGAATTGTGTAATGGTCACTTAAAAATTCAGTTCTTGATGTATGAAAATGTTTTTCCTTAATCAAAAATACTTTCCTTAATTAAAGACTTTGACTTGACGTCATCATCATCATCATTTCAGCCGAAAGACGTCCATTGCTGGACATACCCCTCCCCCAAGCACCTCCACTTCGACCGGTTCCGTGCTTCTCGCATCCAACGGGTTCCTGCGGCCTTCACAAGGTCGTCGGTCCACCTTGTTGGAGGCCTTTCAACGCTACGTCTTCCGTGGATGTCTTGACGTGGAGAAGAGAAAAGATGTAGCTGCAAAAGTCTGATCAAAACCGTCGTCTTCACGTCTTTGTGGGTAGTTAGAAGCCCGGAAGTTTGACAACCAGTCTTACCAAGGGGTATCGTGTTGTGGAGATCAGGCAGTCGCTCCATGTATAATACTGGACCATGTGCCATGCTGGCCATTATACTTGGGGCATACGTCAGCAGTGGCGCCCAGTGTCAACGGCCCCGTATAGGTCGTGGGTGCGAACCCACGCAGGTGCTTTACTTTGTTTAAATAATTTCATCACCAACTCTCGAAACGGTGAAGAGAAACATCGTGTGGAAACCGGCATGTCCTAGAACTAAAAATTCGAAGACATATGACTCCTTTCTTTTTGTTGCGCGGTGGAAATCCTCATGGACTTTCTCCATCATGGGGGTAACAGAGGGTTACGGGGACTCTTAAGTTCCACCTCTACCTATGGCCAGGGGTGCGGGATTCGCATAAGCATTCACCGCTCCCCCGACAGGCCTTGACCCGCTGTTCACCTCCCCGTGCGGTCATTCCCACAATGGTCGCACGCTCTCTCGAGTGGCGCGCGTGGAACACTGTGGCGCCAACTCGGGCCTGTCTGGTCGGACGACGGACGCCCCTAGTCCGCCACCCGCAGGCTACCTCTCACGGAGGTCGCAGATCATTTTGCACCCTTCTCGGGCGCCCGGTGCGTCTCCTGCGGGAAGGGAGAGAGGATGTGGCTTCTCTCTCCCGCTCGGCTGCCCCCTTTGCAGACATGACATCCTCGCAATAGGAGGCAACCCCGTCACACGCGCTCCCGCTCTCGACCATCGATTGAACGACGGCCGGGAGCGAGAGATCGCTCCCGCTTATTGCCACGACGAGGTCACGGCGCAGCCCTGCCCAAGCTGGGCACTCCTCCGTGTGCTGCGCCGTATCCTCCAGGCAAGCCTCACAGTGGTGACACACCGGTGTCTGCTCCCGGCCTATACGACACAAGTAGTTCCCAAAGCAGCCGTGGCCTGAGTACCTGCGTCAGCCGGAAGCTGAGGTCGCCATGCCGCCTCTCGATCCACGCCTCCATGACGGGTCTTACCGCTGCTATAACGGCGTGCCCCAGACATGTGACACTTACCAACCCGCACTGGGCCCGCGTGGTAGATTACAGTCCAGCATCACAGAGAGGAGGCCTGATTGCTGGCAGTGGCAACATTATCGGTTGAAATTATGCTATACGGCAGTGCATATGTTCATACACGCGGTAGCGGATGCGATATAATACTCGACTCGACATGCCATAGCTGAAATTTCACCAGTACGATTCCACTTACGCTTTCGACGTGCGTTTCAGTTATACGTAATCACTCCGCATGTGTCTAGCGTACCCGTGTTGCTATGCCATACAATAACGTGTTCCCTACATGGCTCAGTTGGACATTCTTGAATATTTCGTGTGACGAAATTGGCAGGTGGCCTGTTACACTTCATAGTTTTCATCCACATCGAACGTGCCATGTATATATCCAACTGGTTTAATTAACCGTTTAGTTAACCGCCTAGCCTTTTAACTAAACGGCTGCCGTTTAACTAACGGCCTGAATGATATTCAATAAATTATAGTTTAGGTTGGAACTGTAACCAATCACGTGCGAGCCGAATTGGTCGCAATAACTAAGCCAGGGCACCCCGACCAAATGGGTTAGGTTAGAACTGTGATCAACCGCGTGCGAGCCGAGAGAGCGTAGCGAGGCGAGCACTACTTCCAAATGCCAGGCGGTTGACTAAATGGCTAATTTAACTAGTTGGCTGCGACATATACAATGTGTAACTGAATTAATGCACATTATGAAAGTACTTTGTTCAGAATTTCTGTCAATTTGATTAAAGGTAATTTTTATACCAAAAATAATTAAAACTACATAAATTACTGTCACATTTCCGCTGTACAGTCAAAATAAACCAAAATGGATGAAGTAGAGTCCGCGCAAACTGAGTCAGCACGCTGTCAAAATCGGAAATAATCGTTTGCCGCCATCTCAACGTTTGTATCGATTGTCAAGAGAGTGTGCTGTGTTCAGTGTTTTCCAAAGTAAATATTCGCCATCACTATGCCGAATGTCTTTTTTCTTTAAAGTTGCCCCACTCCTGTATCGTGGGTGCGTTCACAAACATTTAAACTCACATACACAAACAGCCAGACCCGGAACAACTACCTGTAGGCAATACAAATATTTGTTTAGTGCGGGAATCGAACCCGCGACACGCAGCGCAGCAGTTGATCGCTCAGCCACTGCGCCAACCGTGTCGTCGAATATGCTGGCAGGGAAGTTTGAAGTTCAAACACGCGCGCAAACTTAGCTTGCGCACACTACCTACCATGCTAGACCCTTAATACGTGTGCGACTGTGTGGATGCGTAGAATTGTAATGTGACCACAATTTTCTCTTACAATCAGAATAAATATATAATTAATAAAAACTTTTTTACAAAAAAAAAAACAACCGACTTCCATAAAAACACTACAAAGTGAAAAATAACTTTAATTTCCGAAGTCAGTTCACTTTTTTGTTGCGATATTTTTTTTTTTGGTAAAATTTTCATGGGACCATTTGGGAAGTATAATAACCCTTTCCAACAAAGAAATAAGTTTTCAAATCGGTTGGCAACCGACGGAGTTATGCGCGAACAAACATAAAAAAGTAAAAAAAATACAAACATCCGAATTGAGAACCTCCTCCTTTTTTTAGAAGTCGATTAAAAAAAAAACGAAGACCCGCAGGGAAATAACACACTATCAATAACAAAGACTTCCATTTTGACAGTTCAACAACATTCATTGCGTTACTTACGTTGTTGAGCAGACAAGGTTTTGGAACATATAATATGAAGCAATGGATTCTCATTGAAAGCAATTGAAGAATTGGTGCAGAGAGGTCGTCAAAACATTGCCATTTATAATATACCTTGCAGATTTGTAAATGATAAATGATTTTATTTCTGTAAGTACGAGGGCGGGTCAATAAGTCCGTGACTTTTTTAATTTCTTGTCTTTTAACTGAAAGGGCAACACTGCTCCTGTCAACAGGCAACTATCAGTTGACTTCTGGCAAAATTTGAACAAGCTGCGTCTTTAGGTTTGTCTTTGACAGCCATTGATAGCAGACTGGCGCGTATTTTGAGAAGAAAATGGAAAAAAGTGAATTTCGTGTGCTCATAAAGCATTATTTTTTGAGGAAAAAAACCATCACTCAAACCAAGGCTAAGCTTGATAAATACTATAGGGACTCTGCACCATCAATTTCAATGGTAAAGAAGTGGTTCACAGAATTTCGTTGTGGCCGTACAAGCACTGAAGATGCCGAACGTTCTGGACGCCCAGTTGAGGTCTCTACACCCGAAACAATTGAAAAAATTCACGATATGGTGTTGGCCGATCGGAGATTGAAAGTGAGAGAGATTGTGGAAGCCATAGGCATCTCACATGGCTCAGTGGTTAAAATTTTAAATGATCACTTGGGTATAAGAAAGCTTTCCGCAAGATGGGTGCCGCGGTTGCTCACAATCGACCACAAACGCAATCGTGTGACAACTTCGCAAGAGTGTTTGGCGTTGTTCAACCGCAATATGGACGCGTTTTTGCGCCGTTTTGTAACCGTGGACGAAACATGGATCCACCACAACACACCACAGACCAAACAGCAGTCAAAACAGTGGGTTTCTCGGGGTGAATCGGCACCAAAGAAGGCCAAGGTGGGTTTGTCAGCCAATAAACTCAAACTCAAACTCAAACTCAAATCATTTAATTCAACTAAACCAATTACAGGCACTTTTGAATTGTCAAAGGGTCGGTCAGTCAGAAAGATGAAGCTAGTTGCCCATTCCAAAGCGTAGGTACCTATGGAGAAGAACGGGCAAGAAACTCCATGGACACTCTTTTAAATCATAAAATTCTTACAAAATATTTGATTACATCATTCGTGTTGAAATTAACCATGTGAGAACGATGTAGAAAAGACGTGCACGTTAAAAGCGTCCGTTATAGAAAACATAAAAACAATTCAGAAATTAAAAATTACAATAAGCCGTGGCAGCTAAGAGATGACCAGTCCCTACTGACGGCGCCCGTTCACGAACATGACGTATGGATCAGCACCATTCAGCTCAACCATTTTGAAGGGAACTTAATGATCCAACACACACGCCACCACCAGCGAGACATTAGAGTGAGCATGACATACTCTCAGCCGCCAGGGCACATTTAAGTCAATGAAAAACGTACCCAGTACCTAAATGGTAGCTTTATAGAAAGTAGTACATAGTGCTCACACGTGTGCTATGCAATTATACAATACTAAACAATTGAGTTTATACAATGCAAATATAGTTTTCTTCCAATGTTCCGCAGCTCCAGCAATGTTTCCGAATGCTAATTAGTTTAAGCGCCCCTGTGGAGCTGGACCAGCATTGAGCCAAGCATTTTTGTCAGCGATGTAATCCCCTAACTTATAATATGCTTGGCTACATAGTGTGCGTTTAATACAAGATTTAAATTTCGTTTCATTCAGTTGGAGTATGTGGGGAGGAATTTTATTGTAACATTTTAAACAGTACCCCATGAAGGTTGAGTCTACTTTAGCCAGTCTGAAACCTGTTTGAACTAATTGGTCCCTATTTCTAGTACTATAGTTGTGTTTTTCACCTCTTTTGTTGAACAGATTTAAATTTTTTCTTACGTACATGATGTTTTCATAGATGTATTGACAAGGTACCGTCATGATGTTAATATCTTTAAACAGTTCCCTTAAAGAATCGCGCCTGCGGAGGCCATATATTGCTCTGATGGCTCTTTTCTGCAGAATAAAAATGGACTCGATATCTGCAGCCCGTCCCCATAGTAAAATACCGTAAGACATGATACTATGAAAGTAACTAAAATAGACCAGCCTCGCGGTATCTACATCAGTAACTTGACGGATTTTTCTTACAGCGTAAGCTGCTGAACTTAGCCTTCCTGCAAGAGATGTTAAATGAGGACCCCATTGCAGCCTTGAGTCGAGCGTGATCCCCAGGAAAACAGTTTTATCGACGAATTCTAGTTTCTCTTTGTTCAATACTATGTCACAATCACTACTTTTAACATTTGGTAAAGCAAATCTTATGCATTTAGTTTTTTTCCCATTTAATACCAAATTATTAGCAGTGAACCAATTTAGTACCTGCTGTAGGGCGTTATTTACGTCGTCAATATTTGGTGCACGTCTATTTATCTTAAAAATTAAGGAAGTATCGTCAGCAAATAACACCATTTGTGGTTGGTTCTTTATTAAATGGGGTAGATCATTAATATATACTAAAAAGAGGAAAGGACCTAAAATCGAGCCTTGAGGAACACCCATTTTTACTTTTAAAGCAAGAGAATTGACACCATTTATTTGAACTTTTTGCTGTCTATCATTTAAATAAGATTTGACTAAACTGAGCGCAAGTTGACCTAGTCCGTAGTGCTCCAGTTTAAAAAGTAAGGTTTCGTGATTGACGCAGTCAAATGCCTTGGAGAGGTCACAAAAGATTCCTATGGCATCTTGGGCCTCCTCCCACGCTGTAAATATGTGCTTTAATAAGGTGACACCGGCGTCAGTCGTACAACGTCCTTTGGTGAAACCATATTGCTGATCATGTAAGATTTTGTTGGTGTTAAAATGATTAAGCATTTGATTGAGCATTACCTTTTCGTACACCTTGCTGAATACGGGCAACACGGATACGGGTCTATAATTGTTGGTGTCTTTGCTGTCCCCAGATTTAAAAAGCGGTATAACCTTACTGTATTTCATTAAATCCGGGAAGACTCCTTGATCTACACACAAATTAAATATCAAAGCTAAGTATGGTGCTATAGTCTCGATTATGGATGTACAAACTTTGATAGACATTCCCCATAAATCTTCGGTCAATTTGATTTTGATTTGCCGAAAAGCTTTTATAACTGTCATAGGGTTTATGTGTTTAAATTGAAATTCAATCGAGCATCCTGGAACGTTAGCTCTTAATAGATCAATTGAGACAACAGGTGAGGAATTTAAAGCTTCCGTCGTTTTACATGGTATATTTGTAAAGAAATTTACAAATTCCTGAGCTACTTCTAAGTTAGAGCTTATGGCACCACGTGAAGTCTCCAATGTGTAATCATTGTTTCGTATTTTATTCCCACTAGTTTCATTATGTATAACTTTCCAAACTGTTTTTATTTTGTTATCTGCTGATTTGATCTTGTTACTAATGAACTGGGCTTTAGCTATCTTGCATGTATTTCTAAAAGTTTTGGAATACATAGCAACATACTTGTTGAAAGTTTCAGTGTTGATATAAGGCTTAAGGCCATACAGCTCGAACAGTCTTTCCCTACTAATCCTAATACCTCTAGTTGCCCAGTCACTAAATATAAAATTAGGGCAAATATTTTTTGTTTTCTTTTCAAAAGTTTTATTGAATTCAGTGTGCACTATTGAAAAGAAATCCTCATACAATTTATTTGCATCGTCCTTATTATAATCCAGATCATTTAACTTATTATTTAGGGTAATATCAAATCTATTTAATTTGCCAGTCGTTATTGGCCTAAATTGTATTTGCACTTTTTGCAAAGGTGTTTTAAACTTAAAAGTTACCGTTTGTCCACTATGATCAGACGGCAGATAATTTACGATGGCTTTATCTAAATAATCACAATCGCAGAAGACATTATCGATACAAGTAGAAGAAGTTGGAGTTACTCTAGTTGGTTCTGTAAAAACATTAAATAAATTGAACGATTTAAAAAGGCTTAATAATCTACTGCTATTTGAATTATTTTCCAAAATATTAATATTAAAATCACCAGAAATAATTGCGGTTTTGTTACTGGATGCAAGTTTCGCTAGGACATCTTCCATTATTGACTCAAATACAGAAAAGTTCTGATAATTAGGGGGTCTGTAAACGCACACTACAACATGCTTATCCAGCTCAACACAGGACAGTTCGATACAATGTTCAACTGATAAATCCACTATGTCGTTTCGTTGCTTGGATTTTAAACTATTTTTTATCAAGATTAGAGAACCTCCACGTAACATAGATTTACGGTTAAAACAACTGCAAACACTATAGTTCTCATAATTAATCAGCATTTGGTAATCCTTTAACCAATGTTCAGTTAAACAAACAATGTCAAACTTTGTTTTTTCTAAAAAGATTTCTATTTCTAATAATTTGGAAGAAATGCCTTGAATATTTTGATGAAATAATTTCAAGGCATTCTGCTGATCTCCTTTTCTTAATTTAGAGCAAGAAGATACCTTGTTGTTGTTAGGTATAAGAATATTCTTACTGGTACCTTCTGTTGTCTTACAAACTAGTTTAAAAGATTATCCGGAGTTAACCCCAAGACTTCAATGTCATCACCGGGCAGTGAGCTCACATTGAGTGAGGGACATGAAACCTCCTTCGTACAATTTGTATAAGTATTTATAGCATTTGAGCTACATTTATTCAGACTCACCACCTTATTATTAGTATTATTACTAACCATTGTGGTGTTAATAATACATGACTTCGACATACTATTTATGTCTGAGTTTATATAGGAAGCTAATAGCCTTGCTATTATGTGTCTTAAACTAACAGGCAGATACACAGTATCCCTAGTCGACTTTAAAGTTTCCGACTTTAAAGTTTTAATAAAGTCATGGCGACCGTTTTTTGGGATGCACGCGGTATTATCCATATTGACTACCTTCAAAGGGGTAAAACAATCAATGGTGAATATTATGCCAACTTATTGGGTCAATTTAATGCGAATTTAATAAAAAAACGACCGCATTTGGCCAAGAAGAAAGTTCTTTTCCACCAGGACAATGCAAGGGTGCACACATGTGCAGTTTCCATGTCAAAAATTCATGAATTGGGCTACGAATTGCTCCCTCATCCGCCCTATTCTCCGGATTTAGCCCCGAGTGACTATTTCTTGTTCCCAAACTTGAAGAAATGGCTTGGTGGAAAGAGATTTGACTCCAATGATGAAATCATCTCACAAACAAATGCCTATTTTGATGACCTCGACAAATCTTATTTTTTGGAAGGGATAAAAAATTGGAGAAACGTTGGACTAAGTGTATAGAGCTCAAAGGAGAGTACGTTGAAAAATAAAAAAAATCTTTATCCAAAAACCTGTGTTTCATTCAAAAAGTCACGGACTTATTGACTCGCCCTCGTAGATAGGACGGTTTGTACACACGGTTACACGTCAAGCTATACAAAACCAGTTTATCTTGGCCTCACTTTGTATGATATTTTCTCACAATGAACGGTCAGCCAATACTGGTTTTGCATAGCTTGATGTGTAGCCGTGTGTACAAACACTTTTACACATCAATCATATTTTTAAAAGTAAATGAGGTCGGCGTTTCATATCAGACTTTTCTGAGAAGAAAGGCGGAAACAAGCTTAGATGTCACAGTCTCTTTTAAACTCCAGACATAGCCTTGGTCAGATCATGTGAAGACCATGTAGATTGGTGTCTGAAATGGTCTTTTGAGGAAAGAACCACACAGATTGAGTGGATCTGTCCACTCGGTGCACGGATTTTTCAGTAATCATGCAGCTCAACTCGGAACTTACGGAACTGTAATATTTTATCGATTTTTAAAGTAGGGTAACTCAGATTAGCTTTGGGCGCGGTTGCCTATCGTCTGATAATCAAGGAACATTAGATAAACCTGGAATTCTAGTAATCTTTACGGTGTTATCTTACGGCTAACACATTGTCACAATTTGCACCTGCAGTTTAAATTAGCGCGCTTTACCATCAACGATTGCATCACTGCTTTCCATCAGGCGGGATTGCAGTCAAGCACTATAGTTTATATTATTTAAAAAAAAAAATCCGTGAGGAAATCTTCGTGCGAATTTGCTAAAAGATACTGAAAAATAATGATAACCGTACCTTTTATTAGGTATCCTATGTGTTAATCCTGGGGGTCTACCCCAGGATTAACACATAGGATACTTTTTAACCCGATATTCCCACGGGATCGAGACTTATGCGGGTGAAACCGCGGGGTACAGCTAATAAAAAATGGTATAACTTAAAAGTATGACAATAAAATTGAAATTTCAATGATGTTGCCAAAGGACGTCGCGGCAAGCCTAACGATACAGCGGCATCGTTGCCGTTGAAATTTCAACTTTATTTTCATTCATATTTAAGTTAATATTTCTATTGGTAGCATAACAATCCATTGCCGTGCCGTGCCGCCAGTGGGCGCCGGCCCTTAGGCTTCTGCCTCGAATCTCGCGGGCAGCGGGGCGGCGGCGGCGGCGGCGCGGGAGCGGCAGGATCTTACGCGTATAATCAAATGGACCGGCCCTCGAATACAGCGGCGCGGGCGCGGGCAACGAGCGGTGCACTCCAGTCAAGCGGTGACCGCCCGCGCGTCTGCATTGCAGTCTTGTGTCCACAATAAATCGAGCGTTAGGAATAAATTTGAATGAAAAAGACGTTGTCGCCGTCGTTCAGACATTCACTTCGCGAATAAAAACAAATATCTCGACGACACAACCACGAACACAGCACTACGCCGATATAGTGCCGCGCGATCTGCCCGCTAGTTTGGAGAACAGGTATGCGTTGCCCGCCCCGCTGCCGCGCCGCCGCCGCCGCCGCCCCGCTGCCCGCAAAATTCGAGGCAGAGGCCTTACTGCGCTGGAGCGGTACGGTTATAATGAGTGATGACCCTAAGGGCCGGTTTTTTAATCCGTAGTTAAACTCAACCAATAATTGTTAAAAACAGTAACTAATGTAACTAATAAAATTAAATTCCGTAAAAATGTAACTCATTTTTCCAAAAAGTGTTTTTTGATCAATTTTTAGTTTATGTAATGATATCATTGCTAATGGTCAACTTATTAACTATTAGTTAAAAAAATAACCATTAGATAAACTAAAAATTGTACATACAAAAAACACATTTCGCCATTATTTAACCATTAGTTACTATTTTTTACAATTGGTTGAGTTTAACTACGGAACAAAAAATTGGCCCTAAGTAATTGTAGATATCACCAAGAAAGAAAGAAAGAAAAATATTTTATTCTGCACAAACAAAACGCACAATTACAACTAAATAATAATAATATTAAAAAAATAAATAAGACAAAACCCTTAAGATACACATAGTCAAAAAGAACCACTAGTGATAATATTACTCAAGGGCTAATTAGCCACGAATATCAATCAAAAAGCTCGTTAACGATTTGCTTCGTCTTCTCGTAAATATTAAGGATGATTTCCACCAAACGGCTCATATTGCATCGGATCGGAAAGGATACGAACGGATGCTTCGACAGCCGATCGCGTCCGGCAGGATGTCGACGCATACTATCGGCTCCGTACCGTCGCTTGCGAACGTATTCTGCCCCTGCGCGCCACGTGCTCTAATGCCGAAAGGATTCGATCGGATACGACGACAGGCGAACGGAGCCGATCGCGCGTCGCAGCATACTTTCGGCTACGATCGCGTGTCGCGGAAGACGCCCGCGGTCAAGCTGCTGTGCGCGGCTTGGTAATAGACTTTAAATACTGTGTATACGATTTAATATCGTTTAAAGATTGTAAAATCCGTTCCGATCCGATGCGGTGCGAGCCGTTTGGTGGAAATCATCCTTTACGCAGTTCAACACCCCTTTATCAATTCGCACATATTATGTATTGTATCACGCAAATTAATGAAAATAACTTAACCATTGTTGTTAAAGTAAGGTTGTGAACCTATGACCTTCTGGGACTCGGGCATCCTGTCTGTGAGGAGTGGGCCGTAATCCAACACGCGGGCACCAGTGCGGGTTGGTAGGTAGATGACAAATGTCTTCGAATTTTTGGTTCTACAACATGCCGGTTTCCTCTCGATGTTTCCCTTCACCGTTTTGAGAGCAGTGGCGATAAAATAATTTACACAAACTAGAGCGCCTGTCTGGGTTCGAACCTACGACCTACAGCTCGTAAGTCGCGGCCGTCACCGCTGCTCTTGTGTGTTACTTGGGCGCAAAATGCTAACTGAATCCATCATGAGACATCTACCAACCCGCTCTATCCCCGCGTGATGGGTTACAAGGCTTACAGCTCACTCCCTCTCACCGAGAGGAGAATAGCCTCTTTATTGCTAATATTTTACATAATTATATCTAATATTTTATTATTTATTTATTACTGTGATTGCCCGTGACATCACAGCGGGCCCTATCAGAATACTAGCGCTGCGACATTTATTTTTTAAATGTCGAAGCATCATGCTGAGATAGGAGCCTTTTAGCCTCGTACAGGACGTTCTGTTTCATTTTTCCTTTTGTTACTTATTGATATGATTTGTTTTATTTTTAACTGTGTTTAGTTTAGTTTATGGTCCTGTACGAGTCGCAACTCGCAATAAATACTTTTTCTTTCTTTATGCTCTTTAGGCCTGTGTCCCAGTGGGAACGTTATAGGCAGATTATGCCCGAGTAATATACCATTTGTACTGCCGTATATTTTTATCGCGTTGTAACAGCATATTAATAATATGAACTAGACCTCTAGCATAAAACTATTAATACTTCTATCTGGTCCTTAGTTACAATAATAGACTAGATGAGCGTAATTTACGTCGCTCAAAATGGGTTGACGAGTATTTGGCTACCTCTACCTATAGTCTGTTCATAAACTAGCAAATAAAAGTGTAAACAGAACCTGTTCAGGTTAAATTCTTACGCAATCAGCACTCACTAATACTGGATTCACACGGTTCGATTTTAGTTGAACAACTTAATATACACTAGGGCCATGGGGCAGTTGCGTGCATTGGTTTTCAGAATAGGTAGGCAGGAATTTAATTTCGTGTATTAACTTGAACGAGTAAAGACCAATGACAATGTGCGAATAGTACGGGAGCCGAGTAGGCTGTCTGGGGACTGCCCCGCGCGAGTTTGTATGAAGATTTTGTTAGGGGGGCACACACACTAAAATGCAATTGACAGGCTTATGGTGATTTATCGAGGTAGGCACTGCTTATATACCTTTATGCAATGCTCGTCACTGCCATGGGGTCCGAGTGCCCACTTGGTTTTTCGAGATATCGCCAAGCGGTTGGTCGACTCTTCACGTGACCAGAGGGCTGGCATTTTTCTTGGCTAAAGAATCAGCATCGACATACAACGTGGCAACGCTGCCAGCCTTTTGAACACTGTTCCTGTTGACAGCGATGCGGACGAATTTTTTGATGCCCCATGATTCTTTTGCTTCTTGCTTGTCATATACATGTCAATCACTCAACTAACCATATCGCAGTCCACTGATGGACATGGCCCATGGACTAATGTTGGGGTTATAAAATTAACCGCAGAATATTGGATTATAAAATTGAACGCAATTTTGTCTGTTTGTTCCGGCTAATCTCCGAAACGGCTGTACCGATTTTGACGGGACTTTCACTGGCAGATAGCTGATGTTATAAGGAGTAGCTTGGCATACTTACACATATATTTCCGACATCCACGCGGACAATGCCGGACAGAAGCTAGTCCTTACTAAAATTATCAAAATGTAGTCAGCAGTTCTGCAGTCAACAAAACATTGTGAACATATTTTTAAAAAATATTTGAAATTATTTTTTAGCAGTATTTTTATAATTATATAGGCCTTGCTGAACACCCATTACCTAATGGGTGAACAATATGTATACGCCTTGCAAGGCAACACATATGTAGTCTACACAACATATTTATTTTTATTTTATACCATCATGTACCACTACATTACATCTATGTGTAGGTGTACAAATAAATTTTGAATTTGAAACTGACATGTGAATCAAGCTATGCAAGCGGCTCAATTGACATTATCACTCAATAATAAATGTAGATATTTTTTTGTGATTATGTAATCTTTTCTATTATCTTTTGTAGCAACATCATTTAGTCACTTTTGGGAGACCGATTAGAGGACTTCGATGTTTTAAAAGTTTTTAAAATAAGTAATACGCAAAATAATTGTTACAAGTTGGTGTAAAAGTGTGAAGGAGTTCTGTGGCAAGTGTTAGTGAGTGGCTCGTGGATAAGGATACTTAACCAGAGCCCATCGGAACGATGAGTGATAAGGTGATGTTTTACGGCACCTGAATAATAATAGTCATAATCAAATCAAAAATAATTTATTCTAATTAGGCTGAGAATCAGCACTTTTGAATCGTCAAAATTACATAAGATAGTCCCCCAAAACGCATGCCCTTCACCACTTCCTAGTGCTTTCGCTGGGGAGAAGAAGTGGCGCAACAAACTCCCTAGCAGCACAGCCGTTTGAGCGTGAAGAAGTATAGTAACCGGCTTAAGTCGTGAGCACAAACTGACACCTGCGCAGTAGTTCATTTTTCGGTCTCTTTGGCGGAATGAAGAAGGCGGGGGGCACCGAGGCTGCACGCGATTGGTTCGTCTGTCGATGCTCGTCGTCTATTGGACTCTCACGTGTCATTCGGCTACTGTACACTTTCGTGCACTTTAAATGACTTACGTTTTTAATATTGAAATAGTTTATTTTTGTTAATTCGTATTTGTTAAGTCAAAGTAACGGTTAAATTTGTTTCTTTACTATTTTATCAGTTACTTGAACGAAGAAAACATTTGCTGTAGTATCAGTAAAGGTCAAGTAAAAGTTAATACTTTGACTGATTGTGTTGATGAAGAAACTGGCCGTAAGTCACAAAGGCTTACAACATTACTGTATCAAAGTAAAATTTCAAGTACCACTAATATTTTAATTATAGTTTGCGTAAGTACAGCTATCAATAATTTGAGCAAAAGCGCAAAATTTGGCCGAAAGTGTACAATGCGCGAGCTTGCCCCCACTACTGCCCATCTGTGCTCACGACTCGTGCCGGTCATTATAACAAACATACAAACACACACACTCACCCACAAACTCTCGCCTTTATAATATTAGTGTGATAAAAAGTATTAATGATTATGTTCTGTTGTCTACAGATGCGCTTGCACCGGTGTGAGGGGTGTCTTGCGGCGTGCGGCCGGCAGCGCCGCGCCACGCCGCTAAATACCTTACCAAGATCTATAGCCAGGTAAGTAACCACTGCTCGTACTGCGTACGCTTGTGAAAACAACCCACTTTGATGCCAAGGCGGTTGGAACGTTGACGTCTTCGTCAAACTCTAACTCAAACCGCTATCAGCTCTTCAGCGTCACTATTTTGTGTGCCTTTCGGCGGAGCATGGGAGAGACCAAGCATTTTTTTTGTAAAACATCATTGTACCCTGTGTTCACAAAATTAATAAATGAACGAATGAATGAATGAATAATTATATGTTAAGCCTTATCCCAACTTCCTTGGGGTTGACTTCCAGCTTAACCGGATGCAGCTATATACCAGTATTTTACAAGGAGCAGAGGCAGTCGCTCCATGTAATCTGACTCGATACCCCTTGGTAAAAAACAAAATCAAAAGTCATGAATTTAAATTAAACGATTTCTAACTTTAGTTGAACCTTCGCCTGCATGGTTTGTTGATAAAAGTAGCATCTGTTCTTCCTCAGAGTTCAAAATATTTCATCGAAATCGGTCCAGCCGTTTCGGAGATTAGCCGGAACAAACAGACAGACAGACAGACAAAAATTGAAAAGGTAGTTTTTTTTTTTTATAAGTACCTGCCCTGCACCCGTATATCCTTTCATACTAATTTAGTAAAAAGCTGTTATTCTGACATGAGACACAGACACTTAACTTTATTTATAGAAGACTAGCTTGCGCCCGCGACTTCGTCCGCGTGAAATCTCTTGTTCCCCCGACCCATCCCATCGCATCGCATCGCATCACTTGGCCGCGCTATCACATCATTTTCGGTTAGCATTCCTTCTGATTGTCTTTTTGCTCGACTCCTAAGGGCCATGGCGTGATGTTATACAACGTGTTTTTTACATCCCATAACTCTAGGGGGTCATTGTACTCATCATTATGAACAACTTTTACTACCAAACCCGAAATAACGAAACAAAAATCTGGTGTTCCCTACATTTTGACGAGTTATACGAACATAAATGTAGGGAACAGCTGATTTTTTTTTCGCGCTTTCAGGTTTGGTCCCATAGTAAAAGTTGTTCATAATGATGAGTACAATGACTCCCTAGCTAGATTATGGGATATAAAAAAAACACGTTATATAAGCCTATAACATTCATCAAGAATTGGGCTCATCGAATCATCATCATCATTTCAGCCCGGAATGACCCACAGCTGGGTAAAAGCCTCCCCTTTCGTCTGCCATACTACCCGGTTCTGTGCATCCCTCATCCAGGTGATTCCCGCGACTTTGACGATATCGTCAGCCCATCACGCTTTTGGACGGCACTGGTTTCATTGGTCAAACCCATTTTAAAAAAATGTGCTATTAATAGCACAACGAATTTTTCAAATCAGACTAGTAGTTCCGGAGATTACCCCCTGCATAAAAACTAACAAAAAAAATTACCTCTTTATAATATTTTTTTATTTTTTATTAGCCGATAGTGTCCCCAATGCTGGGCAAAGTCCTCCCTACTTAGGGTTACCATATGTAAATAGAGGGATGCTTGTCTATGGTACCTAAAATGCCTGAATTTTCAGAAAAATGCCTGTCTAAAGCAAAACGCTGTAGGTAATAAGTAAAAGTCAACAGATAATAATGAAGAAGGATATTTATTACTGATATTTGTCAGAGGACATTATTTTTTTAAATAGTTCTTTGTTTTCTAATATATAAACGTAAAAATCTTCACAAGATACAGTTTTGTAATTTTCCTGTGTAATCAATATTGCTTTTACTGATTCAATTGTCAGCCGATTTCTTTCTTTACTCGCGCGGGCGCGAAATTTAAAAATGCCTGTCTCTGACCAATGCCGGCCGCACGCCTGTCTAAACCTTAAAATGCCTGTCAAATGCGGCAAACGCCTGTCATATGGTAACCCTATCCCTACTCTCCTTCCACCTCTCTCTGTCCAGAGCTGCCAAGGACAAATCTTTATCAAAGGAGTCCAGCTCATCCCGCCATCTCCGTCTGGGCCTGCCGCGATGTCGTTTGCCATTAAGCGGGACCCACTGGGTCGATCGTCTGACATGCGGCAGATGTGTCCAGCCTAATTCCATTTAAGCGTGGCAGCTTTCCGAGTGACACCAGTTATTTTAGTAATATTAATATAAATAAAATGTTTTATGTCTGTTGTCAGTACCAGACTATTAAACAAAGCAAGAGTCGCCCCCTACGCGCACACGATGAGTCAAGAGAACTGCGCCAAGACGTGTGAGGACGCTCCTCCCACCCCGCCAGATAACGATGCTCCTCGTAAGTATACATACCTTTTTTTACTACCAAACCCAGCCTCCCGACCGATTTCGGTCACAGTGGCCAATCTCAACGGAGATTAGCCAGGCACGCAGGAGTATTACAGTGCACAAGCACAGATTACTAAGTAGTTACTACGTAACTACATACTTCGCTTAGTAGAAAATTTCCAATACCTACTGCTATAATAGCCTACTCCGTCGCGTCAGCAACCGCTGCATGCTAAAATGTGCCTAAATGCTCAAACGTACAGTTGTGATTGCTTCGCACCGCGCGATTCCCGTATTATTATTATACTCTTTGGCGCGATCCCACAGTACAGCACTGAATTTGGTCCGCAAACGGCCCGAGACCGCTCGGCCGGGCGATAGGTAATTATAGCGCGCAAGTACATGGAGTGACGGAGGCCTGGCACAAGTGTGTGCGCAAATACAGGTGCACTCTCTGTTCCTTTACTCTCATAGTCTGATGGGACGGCAATCTGACACGACTGGAGAGGGATCTGGCACAGTATCAAAGGCTTTACGTGCTTTCCGAGGCACGGGGGTATTAAACCGACTACCTTCCAAACTCCGGACTGTTATTAAGAAATTTTCCAATGAATGAACTCAAAAAAACTTTGTCCGACCTGGGAATCGAACCCAGGACCCCACGCTCAGCAGTCGCGCTTGTAACTTGTAACCAGGAGACGAACGGAGCAGTCTTAACTACCAAGAATAATGTACCCAGGATTTTGTAATAATATCTTGATTTAAAAGAGTGTCCGTGGAGTTTCTTGCCCGTTCTTCTCCATAGAGATCTACGTTTTTGGAATGGGCGACTAGCTTCTACTTTCTGACTAACTGACCGACTATTTAATTTTGACAATTCAAAAGTGCCTGTAAATGGTTTAATTGAAATAAATGATTTGAGTTTGAGTTTTGACATGTAATAATCAGCATACAACGTTCCCATTGCTGGAACACAGGCCTCCTCTCTGTGAGAGACATATTGGTGATGTTCTTCAGAAAGGTCGGGTGCGTAGTGCTCGCAACCGGCGTGCGTGTATGACCTGAGGGGCAATTCTCGCAATTTTAAGACCGTTCACAGTCTGACCTCAGTCTCAATCTGCCAAAAATACCTCTAATTTCCCTACATTTTGACAAGTTTTTGACGTTTGTTTGTTGCTGAGATGAGACTGCGACTAGATTTTGAATATTTTAAATTACGAGAATTGGCCTTCAGATGTATGAACGTAGACGAAGCAAAAGGAGTATGCTAGGATCGTAGCAGGTGGGGTTCTGTAATTTCTGCCAACCCATGGGTGACTTTATACAGGGTGGCAGGGACATCGACGCGCAAACTGTAACCATGAATTCAGCACATGAGTTTAGACCCCATAGCGTAGAAATTTTTCGTCGGTTATTAAAAAAAAATATTGTTGTTCCTTACATTTTCACCGCGTAGGTATTGCACTTTTGTATGAAACAGAAGATTTTTTTTTTAATAATCGACGAAAAATTTCGACGCTATGGGGTCTAAACGAATGTGCTGAATCCATGGTTACAGTTTGCGCCTCGATGCCCTGCCACCCTGTATATGTAATCTGCATTCGCGACTTATTTGCTAAAAACGTAAACAAATATATGTTTATGGAAAAATTAATTTAATTCCTACACAATAAAGTTCAGTTTACGCTACAACTTCAAACATTTTTATAACTTTTTCAATGGTGCTAGACGTCACTCTGAAATCAACTTAATGGCGATAAAAATAAAGTTGATATTTGTTTAACTTGAAATAACATAGATTTGAAACATAAATTTGATGTATGTAGTTTTAAATGACAATTTCTGCCTTTCTCTTCTTTTCTCACGCGATTTTCATCCGAATTCCAGCGATGCCCTGGTTCGGCATGGACATCGGTGGCACCCTAACGAAGCTGGTGTACTTCGAGCCCCGGGAGACGAACCGCCGCGAGCTGTACAAGGAGACCGAGGTGCTGAAGAATATACGACGATATCTCACCAGAAACTCTGCCTACGGGAAGACTGGCAGACGGGATGTTCATCTACAGGTAATTCGAAACTCGATGTGACTCGCTGTTCGTGTGTTCAGCACGTTTTTACGGCAAACATTTGATACAATTTTGAGGAAATGTTTTTAGAGCTCCCTTTTTCTAGCAAAGGAGTAAAGATGTCTTTAATCTCGAAAAAATTTTTATTGAAAATTAATTTATAAATTACTCCGCGCCTGACGTAAATTGACGTATTTTTAGTCTCCATGTTTTTAATCACGTCTAAACTGTCTATGGAGTGTGACAGGACGAAACTAATATTTATCTTCTGTCCTTTTCATAATGAAATAAAAAGAAAAAGATGCACTGAACTAAAATTTAGTTTAGTTTGTGAACAAGGGAATCGGCGCCATTGTTAAAGGATAAATAAGAGATGTTGGTTTTTCTTGTGAATTCTTTCATCTTTTTATAATTAACACCTTATTCTTAACTCCCAACTTTCAGATGGACAACGTCACAATCCGCGGTCGTCGCGGCACCCTGCACTTCATCCGCTTCCCCACGTCCGAAGTGGGCGCGTTCCTGCAGCTCGCGCGCTCCAAGGGCATGGCGGACCTCGTCAACACTATATACGCGACCGGCGGCGGTGCCTACAAGTTCGAGGAAGATTTTATCAAGGTACGACCGAAATGATTTGTCGAAAAAATATAGCACATATATTAAGAGCGTTGACAACGTACGGCATTTCATACAAACTTTCAAGTCCTTGTTGTTCGAAAGGCATGAACCGATTTTAATGAAACTTCATACGCATTAAGCAGGATACATAGGTCTAAAAAGTTAGTTAATAACATTTTCGAATTGTTTTATTTAAAAAAAGATAATTGGAAATCTCTGTTTCTATGGAAAATTTTAAATCGGTCGAATTTACATGTAACACTATTTATTGAAAATGCTCTCAATTAACTTTTTAGACCTATATATCCTGCTAATTCGTAGGAAGTTTCATTAAAATCGGTTCATGCATTTCGAAAAACAAGGACTTGAACGTGTGTATGAAATGCCGTACTTTGTCAACGCTCATAAGGACCATGCCACTCAACAAGTTTGGCTTCCTAATGAAAAAAAGTTAGTGGTCCGCATTGTGAATACTGCGAGTTTGTGGAGGATGTGCATCACTTGTTGGTGGAATGTGACCGTAATCGCAGAGAAAGAGATGCCTTATTAATAGGCAGAGCTAAAAAAACCGGCCAAGTGCGAGTCGGACTCGCGCACCGAGGGTTCCGTACAATTACAATTTACGATTTATGACGTATTAAAAAAAAACTACTTACTCGATTTCGTTCAAACCAATTTTCGGTGGATGTTTACATGGTAATGTACATCATATATTCAGTGTCCTTCCGCGGCTCATTTTGAGCACAGTATTCATTCAAATTCAAATATTTTATTTCAGATAAAAATATCCATATAATGTTAGTATAACTTAGCCTAATGTTAGTATCAATTTTATTCAGGATTAATTAAATTAAGGGGTCTGGACTCTTACCCACCTACGTAAAAGGAGAGAGTCCCACCGGTCTGAAAACATATTCCCCTTTATTCATAAACGTTGCTTAAAGTTAAGCAGTGATTAGCGACTGTTTAACCATACATTTTTGACGTTTAAACGTTGCCTAACTTTAGTCAGCGTTTATGAATAAACCCCATTATAACCGACTTCAAAAAAAAAGAAGTTCTGAACTCATAAGTATCTCTGTATGCAAAAATCCTGTGTCAATTTTGATAATTTCTTCACTAAAATACTCTTTCGGTTTTTAACTACAGGAAGTGAACATGCGCTTGTCAAAGATGGACGAGCTGGACGCGCTCATAGCCGGCGTGCTGTACGTGGACGGCATGAACGCGCAGGAGTGCTACTACTGGGCCCCGCCCGACGAGTGCGCTGCGCACACGCATGTGAGTGACGAGGTCAGTCATATATAGGCTTGCATGCAACTAATTGCTAATGTTTCGAAAAACAAACAAAAAGTTAGAAGAAATGGTGTGCACGCCATTGTGTTTAAACTTATTCCGTCTTATTACAAAACGAAACCTAACTTTAGTTCTAGCCTAAACTAATAAGCCAGTACTTGTATTTCGAACTTTATTTCGATTTAGGCAAAGTTCTAAATACTAAAATGACAACTTAGCACCGAACTAAGCTGTCATTTTTGTTTATAGAACTGCATTTCTCTATCAGTTGGGTTCTTAATTCAATAACTGGGTCAGTGGTTTAAACCTAATCGAAAGAAAAACCTTGTTTTGTAATAAGGGGGGATTATGTTTGACGTGCGACTCAAAACGGTGAAGGAAAACATCATGAGTTTCCTCACGATGTTTTCCTTCACCGCTTGTCAAATCACTCGGCGTCAGACGTAAATATTAAGGTATTTTTACTAGCCATGTTTTTAATCACGTCTAAACTTGTCTCAGGAGTATCTTAATTTGACACCAGGACTAAACTATATATTTATCTTCTGTCCTTTTCATAATGAAATAGAAAGAAAAAAATGCACTGAACTTAAATTTAGTTTAGTTTGTGAACAAGGGAATCGGCGCCAATATCTCGGAAACGTGACACTTTGAGGTGTATGCCAGGCTCCATTTAAAAATCTTCAAACCCCCCCACCCCTGACGCTCTCGTCCTAACAGCTGCCCCCCCCCCCCCCGCAGCCCCCCTACTCGGAGGCCGCCCTGAGCCTGTACGTGCGCAAGCCGTTCGACTTCTCGTCTCCCTACCCGTTCCTGCTGGTCAACATCGGCAGCGGAGTCTCCGTGCTGGTCGTCAACGCGCCCGACGACTACTACAGAGTCAGCGGCACCAGGTAATATGGAGCTGAAGATCTTGCTCAAACTATTTTTACTGATGGATTAATTTCGTCGCGTAAGTTCTAAAGTTGTCAAAAAAATTAAAAGCCCCGTTTTGACATTGACAGTTCTAGTAGTTAATAAAGATCAAATTCGCAAAACACGTATTCGTTTTTATGAAACTGACAGTTGTCAAGAACGCACTCTCAAATGTCAAAACGGGCCTTTTATTTTTTGACAATTTTAACACCACGTAAGTCAAAAATAATAACTTTACACTAGAGTGAAAAAACAGCATAATTGTGCCATTTTATATTTGAGGGGCTTGTGGTTAAGTAATAACAGCCGCACGGGTCGATCGATCAGGTTAAGCTACGCTTGCCGCGGTTGGTCCGTGGATGGGTGACCATTTTCACATACCAAGACCCCTCCGTGCCTCGGAAAGCCGTTGGTCCCGGCTGTCATTCGTGGATCTTTGACAGTCGTTACGGGTCGTCAGTAGCCCGAGTCTGACAACCAGTCTCATCAAGGGGTATCGTATTACCTCAGTAACTGGGTTGTGGAGGTCAGATAGGCAGTCGCTTCATGTAAAATACTGGTATTCAGCTGCATCCGGTTAGACTGGAAGCCGACCCCAACATAGTTGGGAAAAGGCTAGGCAGATGATGACTATTTTATAATTTGTGTATACTTCAAATTGCATCTAATAAATATGCAACTTTATTTTTTATAAAGTTTTTTGTAAAGTTAATACTTTTCACTTACGTGGTATTAGAACTTGAGCAGCGATTTCTGGAAAACGATGCTGGTTGCGTGATTACCTAAGTGTTTATAAAATATCTTTACATAAATATTAAGCATTGCGTACTTGTTTGTTATCCTGAAGAAATTAAAAAAAAAAAAATACTTATTCCAAAATTTCAGGAAAATTTCTGTAAATTTTGAAATATGAAAATGTTTTTCCTAAATAAAAGACTTTGAGTAATGGTGGCACAATGGCCGCGATTTACGAGTTGTAGGTCGTAGGTTCGAACCCAGACAGTCGCTTTACTTTGTTTAAATTATTTCATCACCACTGCTCTCAAAACGGTGAAGGAAAACATCGTGAGGAAACCGACATGCCCTAGAACCAAAAACTCGAAGACATGTGACATCTACCAACCCGCACTGGGCCCGCGTGGTAGATTACAGCCCACCCACTCCCTCTCACAGAAAGGAGGCCTGTGTCCCAGCAGTGGGAACATTATAGGCTGATTTTGCTTCCCAAATAAACTTATAAAGATTTGGCAATCGAAATCCAACCTTATTGTTACCAGCTTAAAGTTTTCTTTCCTCTGCAGTCTCGGCGGCGGCACATTCCTCGGCCTGTGCTGCCTTCTGACCGGGTGCAGTAGCTTTGAAGAAGCGATAGCTTTAGCAGCTTCTGGAGACAACACCACCGTTGACAAACTGGTGAGGGACATCTACGGAGGAGACTACGCGCGGTTCGGCCTGCCTGGGGACCTGGTGGCTAGCAGGTGAGATATTGCCAGATCAATTAATGATATACGATAATAATATAAGTACAGGGTTATTGGAAAAACACCAACAACCTCTTAAGAGGTCATTGTACTCGTCATTATGAACAACTTTTACTATGGGACCAAACCTGAAATCGCGAGAAAAAAAAAAACAGCTGTTACCTACATTTTGACGAGTTAACCGAACATAAATGTAGGGAACAGCTGACTTTTTTTTCGCGCAAATCTCGAGAACAGCTGAGCCGATTTCGCTAATTCTTTTTTTAGAATATTCCTTGAAGTACTAGGATGGTTCTTCGGGGAAAAAAAATGTAAGAAAGTTGCTTCACGCGGACGAAGTCGCGGGCAAAAGCTAGTTAATTATATCTTTGTTACCTATATGAAAACATTTTGTACGCCTCGTCGGGCAAAACATGAAAGGACTTCTAACCTATGTTTAAGATCTTGCATGCTTGAAGGTGTATGTAAATACACGTTTAACAAATTACCTTTATTAATTTTAATTGACAAGTATAAATTGGAATGCTGTCAGCCAAAAATATGTCAGATTGACAATATTCAGGCGTGTTGACATTTGTGCTCGATTATGCTGGTTAAGCTGTTGGTCCCGGCTATCATTCGTAAGTAGTCAGAAACCCGATAGTTTTAAACCAGTCTGACCAAGGGGCTGCAACCCAGTTGCACACAATAGTGTGTAACTGGGTTGTGTAGGTCAGAGGGCGTAGTGCGAATTTTTTACCTACTCGATCGCGTGAACGTAAACGCAGATTTGTACGGTATTAGAGCAGCGCCATCTAGTGGAAACTCGATAGCACTGCTGTCATTCCATACAAATCTGAGTTTACGTTAACGCCATCGAGTTACGAGTAGGTAGAAAAACTCGCACTGTGCCCTCTGATAGGCAGTCGCTCCGTGTAACTTATACTTACACAAGATACTAACTTCTATGTTCTATGTTACGGGTTTGGTTTCCGCACTTAGTCCTGCAAGTGGACCATTGTGCGTGGGCCATGGCGGCCGTCGGTGGTTATTCCAACCAGCCCACCTCCCTCCAGAAGCTTATTAGGTCTCCTGGTCTGTTGAGAACATCTGTGTACGATCTGGGTGTCCCGAGGGTTTGCGATCTGATCTGGGTGACGCCTGTGCACTCAAAGAGCACATGCGCGACGGTTTCATCAGCCTCCATGCAAGCTCTGCACAGGGGGCTGTCCGTTATGCCTATCGTGTGGAAATGTTTGTTTAGTGAGCAGTGTCCCGTGATGGTCCCCGTCATCAGGCGCAGGCCTTTCCGGTCCAGGCGTAGTAATTTTTTGGTTAGCTTGCCATCTAGTGATGGCATAGCTTCCTTGGATTGCCTGCAGCCCGGTGCCGAGGACCACCAGTTCTCTGCTTGTGCGTGGGTGTGCTTCTGTAGCCACCTGCGTAGTTGATTGAAGGGGATGGGTACGACTGGTTCCGGCCCATAGACTGGCGTGCTGGATGCCCTTCTGGCCAGCTCGTCAGCCGCGTCGTTACCTAGTGACCCACTGTGTCCTTTTATCCATTGTAGTGTCACTGTGTTGCGGTTCGATACAGTTACCTGTTCAAGCGCCTTGTGACATTCTAGTATAAGATTTGATGTGATGCATCCCTTCTTTAGGGATTGGAGGACTGAGGCGCTGTCAGAGAGTATACGAACATGAGTGTCCGTAACTCTCCTGGCTGCTATGGCATGGGCCGCTTGTATTATACCCACACACTCTGCTTGGTAGACCGTGTTGAGCATTCCTAGCGGGCTGGATATGTTTATGTTGAGGTCGTGTGAGAAGACTCCGACTCCAGTTCCGCAGTCGGTCTTTGATCCATCCGTGTAAACTCTCAGCTCTCCCGGGCCTGAGTAGTCACACTGCTCCTCTTTAAGCACTATGTTGTAGTGCTTTTGGAAGCAGTATTGCTTTGGGGCTTTGTCGCAGGGTGATGCCATCATTGGCTGCCGTTTGATCGCCTCGTCCTTTAGGCGTATGTGCTTGATCCTCGAGTCTTTACTCAGGATTCCTGATATATGGAGTCTGAAGGCAGACAGGGTCGCCTCCTCCCGCACGATGAGGTGTAGGGGAGGCAGTCCGAGCATGGCCTGTAGGGCAGCGGTGGGTGCAGTTCTCATGCTGCCAGTGATTGCCACACAAGCAAAACGCTGCAGCTTTTCGAGATCTCTTTGGGCTGTGCTCAGGTCTGTTCTGGGCCACCAGACTAGTGAGCCGTATGTGATAATTGGTCGGATAACTGTGGTGTAAAGCCAGTAGGTAGTCTTGGGGCTAATCCCCCAGTTTTTCCCAAGCATTTTCTTGCATTGCCACAGGGAAATGCTGGCCTTTGTGGTGATGTGATTGATGTGTTTTGCCCAATTCAGCTGTTTGTCCAAAAATATGCCCAGATATTTGGTTTCAGTTGATAGGCTTAGGGTAGTTCCAAAGAATCGTGGAAGTTGTAGTGTAGCAAGTTTCCTCTTTTTTGTAAAGAGGATCAGTTCGGTTTTTGTTGGGTTCACTGATAGTTGGTGTGTACTACACCAGTTCTCTACTATTTTCAGTGCCTGGTGCATTAGGTTGCACAGGGTGTTTTCGTGTGTGCCATTTATTATTATGGTTAGATCATCGGCGTAGCCTACGGTAAAGTAGCCTTTATCGTTTAGTGCCTTTATCAGGCTGTCTACTAGCAGATTCCATAGAAGCGGCGAAAGGACGCCCCCTTGTGGGCAGCCCTTTGCCACAATGGCCCTTGTGGTGTCGTTTACGGTCACTTGTACAGCTCTCTGTTCGAGCATGTTGGTAATCCAGCCGCTCAGAGACGGATCTATACCGTGTCTGTCTAAGGCTGTGCTGATACTTTTGAATGTGGTTTTGTCAAAGGCGCCTTCGATATCGATGAAGGCGGCTAGTGCTGAGCATTTGTGGTCCACTGCGCATTCAATCTTGGATACCACGCTGTGCAGCGCGGATTCTGTGGATTTGCCTGTGGAGTACGCATGCTGTTGTTTGTGGAGTGGTTTTGCCCTAAGGGGACCGTCTCGGATGTGGCGATCACATAGTCTCTCCAGGGTCTTTAGTAGAAAGGATGTGAGGCTTATGGGTCTGTACGCCTTGGGTTGCGTGTAGTCGGCTTTGCCTGGCTTGGGTATGAAGATGACTTTCACTTCGCGCCAGGCCAGGGGTATATATCTTATATCTGAGTGCTATGCAGGCCTGGTAGATCTCCATCAGGCATGGTGTAATGTAGTCGAGCCCCCATTGTAGTAGGGCTGGGAAAATGCCATCCAATCCCGCGGACTTGTATGGCTTGAAGGTGTTGATAGCCCATTTTAACCGGTCCTCCGTTACTAGTCTGTGGGCACAGGTCCAGTCCCGTTCCGTTGGGGTCCAATCCGGTACGTCCTCCCAGGTCCTGTCCTCTAGGAGTTTGCAGTCTGGGAAGTGGGTTTCCAGAAGGACCTTGCTGGTCTCGTGGTCCGTTAGTGTGTATGTGTCGTCGGGTTTTTTCAGCGTGCCGAGGGTTCGGTCCTGGTCGGTTGATAGGATCTTCCTTACCCTTGCGGCTTCATTATTGGTTTCTATGGATTCGCAGAATTTCCGCCATGCTGTCCTTCTGGCGGTTCTGATTTGTTTTTTGTAAGTGTATCGGGTTTCTGTGTATATCTCCCAGTCTTCCGGGAGTCTGGTGTTTTTGGCTCTGTTGAATTGTTTCCGTAAAGCATGTCTGAGTTTACCAAGTTCGGCATTCCACCAGGGATTTCTCTCGCTGTTGGCTCGTGGCGTCCTTAGTTTACAACATGCGTGGTAAGCTTCGGTAAGGTATTCTGATAGCTTTGTCACAGTGTATTCCAGCTGTGCTGGTTCTCTTATCGTTATTTGTGATAGGTGTCTAGCTAGAAGGGCGGCCAGGAGGCGCTTGTACCCGGGCACATCGGTGCGCCGCGGATTTCTTCTCGGTGCGGGTTTCTTAGTGTTGGTGGTTAGTGTGAAGCGGATCCTTCTGTGGTCCGAGCAAGAAGGTTCGTCCGACACGTGCCAATTTGTGAGGAGGTTTTTCGCCTTTTCTGTAGCAAGTGTTAGGTCTATGATCGTTTGTCCTCGGACCGTGACCCAAGTGGGTTCGGAGCCTCGGTTAACAATATTAAGGTTAGTAGTGAATAGATAGGTGGATAGTACCTCTCCTCTGGGGTTTGATGTGTCGCTGCCCCAGAGCGGGTGATGGGCATTGGAGTCGGTGCAGATGATCAGGTCCAGGCCAGTGACCTCGCAATGCTGCACTAGATCGGCCATTTCTTGCGGCGGGCAGTTTGTGTCCTCGCCCGGCATGTACACCGAGGCTAGTACTACGTCAGGGAGGTCATCCTCGGTCCGGAGCCTGACAGCTGTCAAGTCTCTGGAACAGAATTGGGTGAGCAGTGTGGTAGGGATGTCTTTGGGTGTATACACACAGGATCTGGGTTTGTCTGAGCTCTGTGTGTTAAGGATTAGCTTACCTCCGATGTTACTGAGGCCGCATACTCTATTGTTTCTGATCCACGGCTCCTGGATCAGTGCGACGGTTTGGGGGTTAACCTCTAGCGCCCTGCGTAAGCTAGCCGTGGCAGTCTGGCTATGCTGGAGGTTAGCTTGGATGATGTTGAGTGTGGGCAATGTCGATGGAGGGGCGGGGGGGTTAGTCGGTGATGGATCCATCGGACAGTCCCTCCACCGCCTCTTCCCTGTACGGGCCGTCCTGTTGGTCCCCCGGGGACGATGCGAGAAGCTGCTCGCTCCAGCCGGGAGATGTGGGCGGAATTGTGGACTCGTCGTCAGCCATCGCCGCTCGGGCCATGACCTCTTCCAGGTGGGCGATGTCTGTGTCCGTGTCGTCTGTCCGTGTCTCTGTCGGTGTCGCTGTCTGGTCTGTCTTGCAGTCAGAGGGCTGGGTCGTGGGCCAGAAGCGCACGTATATCGAACCTAGTAGATACGATATCCGACGCTCCCGGTCCAAAACCTTTTGGACTTCCTCCGGTGGCACACCCAGGGTCAAAAAAGTCCCATAGTTGTCACCACCGACGGCAGTTGCCCTGTACAGTGACCACCTGGCAATGTCATACCACGTATTCTGACGGATCAGAACACTGTGGAGCCTCCGTACGTCCCCTCTATACCGAGGGACGAAAAGCGAGGCTTTGACACGGGTGGGCACGTCTGACTGCTTTAGAACTGTCAGTTTGAGCTCAGTGTCTGGGAGTTGTAGGAGGGGGACATTTTGGGTCAGCCATGTCAGGGCGCTGTCGTCCTCGCACCACATCTGCACGGTACCCTCCGCTACCCGTGGGTATCCGCGGAAGGCAGGGAGTGGTGACGATGAGTCTGCATCCATGAGCAGGTCTTCCAGGCCTACCTTGACCAGTTCGGCCTCTTCCTTAGTCAAGTCTCTGGAGGGGGGAGGGAAGCAGATTGCTACGGCGAGCCTCGCAGGAATATCCTTAGTGGCCCGCGCGTAGGTTCTCGGCTCCCCTTGGGCGGAGTGGACCCTTACACGCTTGGAGTCCCCTCGGTGAGGCCGAGTCGTCTGGGCGCTCCCTCTTCGCCGGCCCTGTACCGCTAGGTCCAGGCTGCGGCTTGGAGGTGCCCGGCTGGGTGGCCGCCTTAGCGTGCATGACTCCACCCCGCCTCCCTCTGTGGTGTCTGGGTCTGGGTGCGTCGCGGGGTGTGTCTGTGTCCGTGTGAGGGGGTCGGCTGGCGTCCCCGGTGGGCTCTGTCGTGTGCAGGGGCTTTTCGCGCTGGGTTGCCCCCACGCGTACTTGCGGCCGTTCTCTTACTTCCGCGTCCGGCCCTTTTTCGCGCTCGGGTTCTCCGTCGCGTAATCGGGGCTGGTCGCGTACTACCTCTTCGGCGTCCGATCGCGCTTCGCGCTGGCTATTGCCTTCGCAAGTGTTGCGCTTTCGGTCGCCTACTTTCTTCCCCCGGCCTGTGATTTTTCCGCGCTTTTTCAGCTGTCTTACTCCATCTACCGGGAGAGTGGTAGGGCCGCCGGGTTCGTTAACCTTCCCCGTCTCGGTCTGTCCGTGTCTTTCAGTGTCGGGGTTTGTGACGCTGTTCCGCAAGATGCTCTGTTGCCAGAGGCTCGCGGGAGGCATCGTCGTAGTGGGTTTTGGCGCGTTAGTCGCTGCCGGGTTTGTATCCATGGGCGCGTTTGTAGCAGCCAGTGTTGTGGGCGCGTTTGTCGCTGCCTGTGTTATGGGCGCTAAATCAGCAGCCGGCTGCGCTAGAGAGCGCGGCAAAGAAGGAGAAGAAAGAGTGCAGTAGGTTGCCCCCCCCCCCCATAATACGTTGGGGGCTAACCGCCGTAGCGGTGTGGGATTCCCCGGCTTGGCCGGGACCCACCTGGGTAGTTTCTTTTACTTCCTGCATTTTTCATTTTTTGGGGGGTGGGCTTTTTTGGAATCGAGGTTACCCGTCCTCTGGGACCGATGGGATGTAGGGATAGGAGGGAGGGTGTTTGGTCGTGGGGTGTGGGTTGTTTGGGGGGTCACCCTAGGTCTGGGATTTGGCCTAGGGATTTCGCGGATTGATAGGATTTATGGATAAGGAAGGGTTGTGTTTGGTTGGGACATTAAGGTGCATGGGATAAAGGGGTTTTAGTCACCCTAGGTCTGGGATTTGGCCTAGGGATTTCGCGGATTGATAGGATTTATGGATAAGGAAGGGTTGTGTTTGGTTAGGACATTAAGGAGCATGGGATAGAGGTGTTTTGGTTACCCTAAACCTGGGACTTGGTGTTCGGGCACTTCTCTTGTCCGGGATCTCTTTCGAGATGCTCCGGCCGCGGGATCGGCTGTAAGCAGCCGGTCCCGCAGCCGGAGTTGGGCTATCCGCAACCTGCCCACCCGCTCGGTTGCAAGAGAAGAAGTGCCCGGCAGTCTGGTTCGCACCACCATAGATGTACAGACGCCAGCACATCAAGTTACCCCACTTTGACCTTGAACGCGTTATGAGCAACAACAGCGAGAATCGTGCGAAAGAGATGTATAGCTTTTTGTCAGTTCTTACTTGTAATATTTCGTGCTGCAGCGCGTACGTGAGGGTGTGTGCGTGTGCGCGTCGTTGTGTTGAATAAGACACTATGCGATAAGAAATATCGTACGTAGCAGGTTGAATACTTTTGACGTTTTGACTTGAATTCGAATCGAAATACTGGCATGGTAATAAAAACAGGCGGCCCGCGCAATGCCTACAATACATACGAAAGCTTATAATCAATTTGTTTTATTGAAATGATATCTTCTTAATCCTTCATTTTTACATATATGTTTCTATGTATTACCTATAATTAGTAAGTAGGTATTACCTACTCATATTACCTACATTTAAACAGGTAGGTAGGTATGGTATACACCGTTACACAATTAATTTGCGAAATTTGCTCTTTGGATAAATGTTGTTAAGTAGCCAGGTAGGTATAATCCGATGTGAGAAAAACATTTTTTTTTTTTATTTCAAGCAGCTTTTAATAACCTTTTCCTGGTTTTGTTACCTACTTACTGGCGGGCTGGCGGTCAACTGTTTTCGTGCGTTCCTTGCTCTTTTATTGCTAATACCCATTACACAATCTCCTTGAAATTTTGAAATAAATATGGATAAGTGCTTACCCCATCACTTAATTATACCTATAAAGTTTAGCCAATTAATTATACCTATAAAGTCTCTTGTCAGTCCGCCGTGTTTGAGATTAACGTTACGTCCGCGACACGATCTTATTTTACTAAAATAATAAGTTTGAACTTAGTAACGGAATTATCTATTATACTACCTACCGAAGTTTGCTTTTACATGCAAGTTCAACCTTATTGCGCTAGTAATAAGATACGATTTCGAAGATTATGAATTTTCAAATAAAATTCTAATCTATTATTATCGTTTCTACATCATCAGCCTATAGCAGTCCACTGCTGGACCTATGTTCAGCCGTGGACTGCCGCCCCTCCTATTGCACGCCATTCAACTCGATGTTCGGAAAGAAAAGAACATGGGTTCCGTAATGGGGCCCATATCAAATTACCTTGGTGGGGTCTTTTACAAAAGGACAGTGACGTTTTCAACAGACTTCAAAAAAGGAGGAGGTTCTCAAACCGACTGTATTTTTTTTAATGTTTGTTACCTCAGAACTCCGTTATTTATAAGCCGATTTACAAAATTCTTTTTTTATTTGTAAGGATATACTTCAGATTGGTCCCATATAAATTTCCTCAAAAACGGTTCAGTAGTCTGGTTTTTAAACTAAAATTACTGGTAAAACTTACAACTTAAAAGTGAAAAAAAACACTACAAAGTGAAATATAACTTTAATCTCGGAAGTCGGTGCACCGACTTCCGAAATTAAAGTTATTTTTCACTTTGTAGTGTTTTTATGGAAGTCGGTTGTTTTTTTTTGTAAAAAAGTTTTTATTTTTCACTTTTTTGTTGTGATAATTTTTTTGATTTTTCAAAAACCACTTGTCCGATTTTGATAACATTTTTATGGGACCATTTCAGAAGTATCTCCGTTCGAACAAAAAAAGAATTTTGAATATCGGTCCACAATTGGCGGAGTAATCGCGTAACAAACACACAAAAAAAAAACATACCGTCGAATTGAGAACCTCCTCCTTTTTTGAAGTCGAAAGTAAAAACTTTTTTACAAAAAAAAGCCGACTTCCAAAAAAGACACTACAAAGTGAAAAATAACTTTAATTCCCGGTGGCGAACTTCACAACGAAAATGCGAACCCAACGACACCGACTTTCGAATTTATTTATATAATTTTGGAAGTCAATTGTCTTTTTTTCAAAAAAGTTTTTTTGAGTAAGTAATAAATATGCCGTCGGGGCCCCGTATAATAGATACGGCGGTAGCTCCGACCTCTGCTTTTGGCGCCTTAACCGATCATCATGCAATTTTGCATACCTACCTATCAGAAAAGGACATAGGAATAGGATAGGTTACTACGGGAACGCGTGTGACACCGCGAAAAAATCTCAAAATAAAATGGGGAATAATAATCTTAATCTTTTTATTTAATATTACTTAATTGAAAACAAAAAAAAAACTTATACCTACTCTAAATTTAAATATACCTACTTACAACAAAATTTATAAAACCAAACTACGAGTATACAATAGATTAAAAATAAGTAGATAATATTTATTATTTATATTATTTTTTACAAGTTTTTATTTTTAGAAAGAAAGAAAATACGTTTATTTGCGGTAAACATGACGCGAAAAGGAACACAAACACAAAAAAAAAAAATATTTGCATTAGTTTTATTGATATTTGTGACAGATTAATTATACCTACAGTAACATCTCTATCACCAATGGTTGCCCAACAAAAGGCCCGGTACGCACAGGTGGCACGGCACGACAATTTCATTGATATGTCACAGCCTGCTTTGGCATCCTTCGGGACGTTCTGGCATGCCGTGGCATCCCGAAATGTGAATGCCAACCATGATAAAATGAGATCACAAATCATTCGCGCTTACTAAAATCCCTTGTCGTGCCATGCCGCCAGTGGGTGACGGCCCTAACTTAAATTATCACTAACAAATTAGTAAAGGAAAAATGCTCAACAATTTAACAATGGTGCGAAAAGAAAAGAAATTTCAATTTACACATCTTTATCACGTTATTGGAAGAATTATCCATACTAATATTATAAATGCGAAAGTAACTTTGTCTGTTTGTTACGCCTTCACGGCCAAACCGCTGGGCAATTGTGATGAAAACTATGGAGATAGTTTGAAGCCTGGGGCAGGCAATGGAGGAAGCTAGTTTATTGTGACACAACATCAACGAACGACATGTCTGGCGTCTTTCCCAAATGGAGCAATGGAAGAATAAGCGTTTGAGAAACAGTGGTTGGAAATACCTATATTTTGATAAATAAAATAATTACAATATTAAAATATACATAACTTATGGATTGTAAAACTGTGCTACTATTTAATGTGAACGGAAACCCGGGTGATTGAAGTGCATTATTTAATAGTGCCGTAGAATCGGAGGTCGTCATCTAATGGTAAGTTTAGGCTACGGCACTATACGCCGTGCACAGTGTCTGTATGTGTGAACACACAAACTCAACGAATACCTACACCTTGCGACACCGAGTGTAAGTGTTCTGACACGGTGTCAGTGTCGGTGACATTGAGTGTACTGCCTATAGTGTTGTAGATTAAACTAAGTTCGCTCGTGTCTTATTAGCGACATAGAATATGCCATGACCTAAAAGAGCCCAAACTTGACCTCAGAAATACGCACCAAGATCGGCCTTTCAGTTGTTATGAAATACTACTACATGGGCATAAAGCGTTGCCAAAACAGTATAATATTATTATTAAATTATGAATAAAAAGTAAATTAAACTCTAATAACTATACCTAGAAGATACTGCAAAATTGTAATAACATAACAATACAAATATATAAGCAAATATAGGTATTTATTTATTAATATTATTATAAAATGATTGTTGAAATGAAATGAAAATATATTATATATACTTTACAATATAATATAAGTATTTAATATTTGGTCGGACCACCTTGCGCGTCTAAAACGGCAACCAGCCTGTCCTTCAAGCCGGCCACCATGTTCCAGCAGGTGGCCTTGTCCTTGCCTCTGAATTGCTCCCATGTAGTATGGGCTTCTCGCCGCAAGTTTTCATTGTTGCGGATTTCTGAAGCATCCTAATCGAGAAACATGAGAGCCCATAGATTCTCGATTGGGTTTAAGTCTGGGCTCTTTGCAGGCCATGGTAGGCGGATGACGTCATCCTGTGCCGCGAACCACGCCTGCACCACCCTGCAGGTGTGCACGCGGCAGTTGTCTTCCGGCGTCCATAAGGCGTCTCCTGACTGTGTCCATTGAAATCTAAAACAAAGAAAATTTTGTCAATTTAATACTTACCTAGGATTCCGTAATATGACAAATAGTCCGGGCCAATTTAACTAATCTGCATTCGCGATTTATTTGCAAAAAATGTAAACAAATATGAGTTTATGGAAAAATAACTTTAATTACTACACCATAAAGTTCAGTTTACGCAACAACTTCAAACATTTTATTACTGCTAGTCTAGTAGAGCCAGTCACTCTAAAATCAACCTAATGACCATTGAAATAAAGTTGATATTTGTTCAACTTGAAATAACATCAATTTGAAGCATTAGTTGAATAGACTTTAGATGAGTATGGGACGGTTAAAAAATATTCTTCAAATTATAAACATAAACAAAAAAACTATTTATCGAATTGAGAACTTCCACCCTTGTTGAGGTGGGTTGTAAAGAACTGAAGATGTATCTAATACATAGTAGGTAATAATAATAAGTAGTAAGTAATAACAATTCAGACTGGCCGCGCGGCGCGCGTCAATCCGGTAAAATCCGGTTTGCGTGAGCGCCGAGCGCCCTTCCAACTACCTACTACAAATGTCTATTAGGTAGTAGGTATGATTTTAATCACAATTTTGTTATTCACTTTTTAAGAAAACCTTTTCATAAAAAATATTTTATGAAAGTGATGAATAAGTTGAGCTGATAAGGTATGATTACAAGCTACACATGGACTCACCCTGTACGAAGTTGATGTTATTCGTGTGGTCAGAAAAGGATCGGCAGAGTGTGCGGCGTCTGCCGTCGTACCGTAGTGGATCTCGCGTAGAGTTGGCGACGATGGGCTTCTATGGTTCCACTTTCTTCCCGAAGCCAGAAGTAAACATATTTTTTCTGGAACGAAACAAATAGCTATAGTTTATTTGCCCATTATTACTCAATGACTATAGGCAAAGATGTATTAATACTTATAATTCCCTACACTACAATAATAAAGTTATTAAGTTATTTAATTACACACAAACATCGCTATCATTACAGGGTTACACCCAATGCGATAGCGTGGTAGGTAACTAGATTCTAACTAGATTGTGGGGGTCGAACATGGACTAATCCTAACTAAGCAGGGGCTGCAGTCTCGACATTCATAGCGATCGCTTTAAGACCGAATTCGGTCGCAAAGCCCTGTCACTCCATACATTAGGTACACGTACACCTGTTAATCCGGGACTTTGCGAGTTGCGACCGAATTCGGTCGTAATGCGATCGTTATGAATGTCGAGACTGCAGCCCCTGGGCCCTGGACAAAAAGAAAGTGCGTAATTGCTTAGATATTTACTATAGAATCCAATCCAAAGAGTATAATAATAATACGGATCCAATCACTACCTACCTACTGGATTAACTTTTGTTTAGAATGTGTCATGACATGGAATCAAAAACAATAGTTCATCGAATTCTGTTAACATAATATGTATAATTATTTCTCTGAATTTAAGCTTTCACAGTTACTCTACATTTTAGTGACGCTTGGAACAGCGCGCAGCGTTAACTAATTTCAAAAATTCTGTATAAAAACACCATTGACACATTTTTTTAATATTAGACTTTCTATTTAAGATTACAAAAAATATTACTCACCGATAAGCCCGTCTGCCGACAAATATCTATCACCCGGCATCCACTCAATCGAAGCGCTATGATGCGCTCTCGTTGAATTTGCGTCAACTGAGGCGCCATTATATTTATAAATTTATGCCATTATGTTTTAAGAAAGTTCACAGCACAGCACAGCACACAGTACGATTCCAAATCACAGAACTTATATACCCTAACGGGTTCCAAATGCCAATGCGTACGCAACTGACTGACGTAAACTAGTGAATTGTGACGAGTGACTTTCGTTTAATTTCGTGAAGGATCGGGGAAACTCGGGAGCAGCGGCGGACGCGCAGGGGCGAGTGGGTGTGGCTTATTCCTAGTAAAACATGATAATTGGCTCCCAATTTTTAGTATGTGCACCCATTGGGCAATTTTAAAAACGTTGAAAACTCCACCAATCGTGCCAAGGATACTTTCTTTCTAACACTCCGCAGCGCGTCGTAGTTATATTTATGTATAGGGTTTACGTTGACGTGCTGCCGTCTGTACGTATACATTTGCGTTGGTACAAGCCAGCTAGCCCCGAGTGATACTAACTTTTGAAGGAGCACAATTATATAACAAAATACCCACATGTATAAAAAGGTTGCACTCATTCAATGCATTCAAAATTCAATTTATTTAATCACAAATAACACCCACCCTAAAAGCTGTGGCGAACTTTATATAATTTAATTTTTTAAGCATTGTTCTCATGACTTTGTGCCTCTTTTGAGAATAAATATCTTTAAACCTAATCTAAGATAATGTGTAAGGGATGGTCACCCATCCGCCAACCGACAGTCGTTACAGGTAGTCAGAAGCCCGACTTCCAACCAGTCTTACCAAGGGGTATCGTGTTACTCAGTAACTGGATCGTGGAGGTCAGATAGACATGGTTCCATGTAAAATACTGGTATTTAGTGGTATCTGGTTAGACTGGAAGCCGGCCCGCATTTTCATGATATTTGGTGATCGCGCATTGAATGAGTTCACTCAGCCTCTATAGAAAAGGGAGGATCCTTCGATCGGATGGGCGTGGTGTCTGGTGGGCAAGTGCCCGACGATCGATGACGGGACGTTGTGCATATGCTAGTCGCGCGGTAAACTCTGCTTGCGCGATGCAAGACGTTGCGCGGCGTGGTAGATGTCGCCACAAGTGTAGAAAATGCGCATTTGCTCCGCAGCTTCGGGCAGATGTGCTCGGCCGAGCGGCGCGCGCGCGTGTCCCGCGCCGACCTGGCGCGCGCCACCGTGGTCACCATCACCAACAACATCGGCTCCATCGCGCGCCTGTGTGCCAGCAACGAGCACATCGAGAGGGTGAGCACAATCCTACTGGTATTTTAAACGCGAAAGTTTCTATGGATGGATGTTTGTTTGCTTTTAACCGACTTCTAAAAAAGGTGGAGGTTCTCAATTCGGATGTTTGTATGGTTTTTTTTTATGTTTGTTCGCGCATAACTCCGTCGCTTGCCAACTGATTTGAAAAATTCTTTTTTGTTAGATAGGGTATACTCCCCAAATGGTCCCATGAAAATTTTATCGAAATCGGACAAGCGGTTTTTGAAAAATCAACAAAAATAAAAAAAATATCACAACAAAAAAGTGAAAAATAAAAACTCCGAACTCGGAAGTCGGTGTCTTTGGTTTTTTTATTTCGTTTTTCGCCACCGACTTCCGAAATTAAAGTTATTTTTCACTTTGTAGTGTTTTTATGGAAGTCGGTTGTTTTTTTTTGTAAAAGAGTTTTTTAATTGCCATTTCATAACACAATATTGTTATTTTCTTTAATCCACAGGTAGTATTCTGCGGAAACTTCTTGCGGGTGAACCCGTTATCAATGAAGCTGTTATCTTACGCGATGTCCTATTGGTCGCGGGGGGCTCTCAAGGCGCTCTTCTTGGAGCACGAGGGGTAAGCAGACATTTGACTTTTTTTTTTTTTTAAACGTTGCCCCGCTCTAGGGTTTTATCCTGTACCGTGGGTGCGTTTACAAACATTTAAACTCACATACACAAACAGCCAGACCCGGAACAACTACTTGTAGGTCATACAAATATTTGTTCCGTGCGCAGCAGTCAATCGCTTAACCACTGCGCCAAACGTGCCGTGAAAGTTATTCATGTAAAGATCCAGAAGTTTGTTTTAATGCTGAGAGGGATGTGTGGTGTTACACGAATCGATAGAATAAGAAATCAGTATATAAGAAAAGGTCTGAAAGTGGCACCGGTAACTGAAAAGTTGTGTGGAAACCGGTTGTGTATGTATTACGGCCCATGGTATGGGCATGTATTACGGAGGAATGAGGAAAATGTCGTGAGGAAAGTTTTGAGTATGAATGTCGATGGCTATAAGAGTAGGGGAAGACCAAAGAAACGATGGATGGACTGTGTGAATGATGATATGGTTAGAAAGGGGATGACTGTCGAGATGGCGGCTAATAGCTAACGTTAATATATTGAAAACTGTATGACATTATATCTTAAACCTACTGGTTGACTATAAATTTAAAAGTGTTTGACATTGGAATTTAAAACCGTTTGTTATTATTTTTAAAACTATATGGCACTGTTTTTGAATTTCACTTGGAATGGTAATTAATAATTCATAGTTCTTTGTATTTGTTTTGTAAATTGCATGTGTATATTATATTCAACACAATGTAAATTGTTTTTTTTTTATAAACTAAACTAAATAACTCGGAAACGTGACGCTTTACGGGGCTTGGTCTTAAAATGTTTTCTGTTTGCATTGATGTCAACTATCGATTTATATAGGTCAAATGCGTGGAAGCCATTTTGAAAAAAATTAAACAAAATGGCGCAACAATACACCGACCTTTCACAACAAACACTGTATAAACTTCACAGTATATCCTACTTCCTAGTAATATTATAAACGCGAAAGTTTGGATGGATGGATGTTTGTTACTCTTTCACGCAAAAACTACTGAACGGATTTGGATGGAATTTGGCACACAGATACTTTATAACCAGGATTAACACATAGGATACTTTTTATCCCGATATTCCCACGGGATCGAAACTTTGCGCGTGAAACCGCGGGGCGCAGCTAGTAGAAATATAAAGAAAAGGTACCCACACAGTCTTATCTTATTTCCCCTCCCCTCCCCAGTTACTTCGGCGCGGTGGGCTGCCTCCTGCACCTGGACAGCAAGAACCACAACCAAAATCGGCGCAAGCAGAACCCAGACGCAGGTGCCGCCGACAGATGAGCGACAGTCCGCCCTACCCGCCTTGTTATACGGCTCAAATTGCGTTGCCGCCTCGCCGACACTTGTTACTTTATGTGTGTGTTTTAATTTCTCTTTCTACGGTTCAGTTTTTAGTCTTAAAATGCCAGCGTAACGCTCTACTGCTCGGCAAAGAACTCTTCTCATACAAGAAGTCACGAGCATTCACCACGATTGCTCAAGATGGGTTGGCGATTTCAGACTTATATTAACCATAAGTCCTGGGGGTCTACTCCGAAGTGCAAAGTGCGAATTTTCGGATCGGACCGACACAGGGCCGAACCGAATATTATTGAAAAATGCGAAAAAAGCTCGGATCGGCTCAGTCGGGTCGGGACCATAGTCAATATTCGAAAGAGTGTAGGATCGGGACCGACCGAACCAAATAGTAACTTCGTAGCAGGAAACGGCCGAACATTCGGCCGATACTACTTCGGAGTGGACCCCTGGTGTCGTCACGATATTTTGCCTTCATCGATGTGAGCTATGTCGAAGATAAACTCCGAAAGTACATCATCATCTGCATAGCCTTTTCCCAACTATGTTGGGGTCGGCTTCCAGTCTAACCGGATGCAGCTGAATACCATTATTTTACATGGAGCGACTGCCTATCTGACCTCCACAACCCAGTTACTGGGTAATACGATAGCCCTTGGTGAGACTGGTTGTCAGTGTTTCGGGCTTCTGACTTGAAAAGTTACATAGATACTTGCCTGGATTTAAACTCTTCATCATCAGCCTCCCTTTTTCCAACTATGTTAGGGTCGGCTTCCAGTCTAACCGGATGCAGCTGAATACCATTGCTAAGACTGATTGTCATACTTTCGGGCTTCTGACGACCCGTAACGACTGTCAAAGATCCGCGAATGACAGCCGGGACCAACGGCTTAACGTGCTTGCCGAGCGCAAACTCTTCTTCTTAATTAAAATCTTAAATTCTCTGACAGACAACGCACAGCCTCCGCTGTTACTAGAAGCATGTTTTGCACAAAAGTTTCTTATATAGCGAAAATGAGCACTTAAAAGGATATTTTGACAGTGCAACAACATTCATTGTGTTGAGTAGACACATTTTTCGAACATACGAAGCAATGGGCACATTGCTCGTAGAACAGATGGCCGATGGGGCCGAGAGGTTCTGGAGTGGCGACCGCGTACCGGAAGACGTAGCGTTGGAAGGCCTCCCACAAGGTGGACCGACGACCTTGTGAAGGCCGCAGGAACCCCTTGGATGCGAGAAGCACAAACCCGGTCGAAGTGGAGGTGCTTGCGGGATGCCTATGTTCAGCAGTGGACGTCTTTCGGCTGAACTGATGATTTAGGCTACATCACGATCATCATTCTTTCAGCCGAAAGACGTCCACTGTTGGACATGGGACTTATCTACAGGGTTAAATTAAATTAGCTAGCGAAACTCCGCAGGGAGTGGACGTCTTTCGGCTGAAATGATGATGATGATGAAGCAATGGATTAGCAATATCCTTCAAAACGATTCAGATTGAAATCGATAGTGTGCTACGCATTTAGGGTGCAAATGTTTGTATGAAAGTTCATTTTTACCGATGAGAAATTCCATCCAGCAAACGGTTTGTTATAACATAACTGGCTAAATGTGGATGTACTATACCTGTACCTCTGCCACAGCCTTCGGGATACAGGCGTGGTGTTATGGACGTTTAAAGGCAATTAAAACACGCACACAAATAATGAGACCTTGAGGCAAGTTTTATATTTAAATGATAATAAAAACATATTTATAACATACTATATTGTATTGTTCAGTCGGTATCGATTTTAGGAACCGTTTTTTCAATATTTTATAATTTCTTACTATTTAATATTGTTAAATATTTTTAAGAGGTCATCATATTCATGATTACAGATTACTTTAACTCAAACAATCGGTCTAGCCTTTCCCCATGTTGGGGTCGGCTTCCAGTCTAACCGGATGCAGCTGAATACCAGTATTTTATAAGGAGCGACTCTATCTGAGCTTCACGACCCAGTTACTGGGTAATACGATACCACTTGGTAAGTCTGGTTGGAAGGCGGGAACGACTGTCGGTTGGCGGATGGGGTACCATCCATTACATACGTTGACGGCACGGTTGGCGCGGTAGTTAAGCGATTGACTGCTGCGCTGCGTGTCGCGGGATCGATTCCCCCACGGAACAAATATTTGTATGACCTACATGTATTTGTTCCGAGTCTGGGTGTTTTTCTATCTATAATATGTATGTATTTACAAAACAAAAAAAAATTGTATATAAGTAGTTTATCAGCCATCTTGTTACCATAACACAAGCATTAGGTTGCTTAGCTTGGGACTAATGGCGCAGTGTGAAATGTCCAGGGATATTATATTATACTGAGACCCCTCCGTGCTTCGGAAAGCGCGTTGATCCCGGCTGTCATTCATATATCTTTGACTGTCGTTACGCGTAGTCCAAAAGTCACAACCAGTCTTACCAAGCGGTATCGTGTTACCCAGTAACTGGGTTTTTATTTAGCTAAGATGTTCGTATTCCTGAGTACAGACGCAAGCACATCAAGCTACCCGAAACTGTCAAATTTTCCAAATCAACCTTGAACCTTAATGGTTTAGCGATAAAGTTGAAAATGTATTAAAGAAATTTGACAGATTTTAGTAGATTGATGTGCTGGCGTCTGTACATACCTCCCTTTAAATATTTTACACTATTATTGTAAGAGGTTATATCATTAATATACAACGTGTTTTTTTTATATCCCATAACTCTAGGGGGTCATTGTACTCATCATTATGAACAACTTTTACTATGGGACCAAACCTGAAAGCGCGAAAAAAAAATCAGCTGTTCCTTACATTTATGTTCGTATAACTCGCAAAAATATAGGGAACAGCTGATTTTTTTTCGCGCTTTCAGGTTAAGTCCCATAGTAAAAGTTGTTCATAATGATGAGTACAATGACCCCCTAGAGTTATGGGATATCAAAAAAAACACGTTGTATATATGTAATGGTTGTTTATAGTTTTGCAAAGACTTTTAATGTTATGACGGTAGAAAGATTTTTGTTATTTTGACTTTCAGCTCTTACTGGGTTCCAAAAGCTTCATCATCGTCAGCCTACAGCAGTCCACTGCTGGAGATAAGCCTCCCCTATTGCACGCCATTCGACTCTAAAAACTTAATGGGCTCTTCACTATGACCACTTAACGATCCCTTACTTCGAAACCACGTCAATGCCTTACTTAATCCCGCGTTCATTTCGCGCGTTTTCGTTAACTGTGTCATTGTGAACTGGGTGTCTACTCCGAAGTGCAAAGTGCGAATGTTCGGATCGGACCGACACATGGCCGAACCGAATATTATTGCAAAATGTGAAAAAATATGGATCGGCTCAGTTGGGTCGGGACCATAGTCAATATTCGAAGGAGTGTAGGAGTGTAAGATCGGGACCGACCGGACCAAATAGTAACTTCGTAGCAGGAAACGGCCGAACATTCGGCCGATACTACTTCGGAGTAGACCCCCAGGTAGTTTCTAGTTAATCCTATAGCAATAACAGTCGACAGCTCTCAAAACGATGAATGAAAACATCGTGAGGAAACCGGCATGTCCTAGAAACAAAAAATTCGAAGACATGTGACATCTACCAACCCGCACTGGGCCCGCGTGGTGGTGCCCACTCCTCTCAATGAGAGGAGGCCTGTGTCCCAGCAGTAGGAACGTTGCAGGCTGATTATGCTAAGAGTCGACTGATCAGGGGTAAGATTTTCACTATGAAATCCTCCCTTTCCGCGTAATAAATGCGATAATAATGCCGAATTGTTACAATAGATATGGGTTGACTGTATCATAGAATAAAGAAAATAAGGCTCAATTTACATTGCCGCGGAACGTAGTGGAAGCTAGCTTCTGTAACGATGTTGTACATAGCAAAATGAACTCTGTGTCAATTGTCTAACGTACAAACTAGATACGAGACTTACTGCGGGAATTCCCGAGAATACGCGATAATTTACCAGAAGATGCGCGACCTGTGCGTATGTGTTGTGTCTAATTTGTGCGTTCTCCTTCGAGTCGATGGCACGATTGAATTTTAAATCTTTCTGGCCCAAAACTTTGCCACTTCCACGGCGTCGTCGGTGGCAGCGCAGGTCACATTGAATGCAAGTTTAGTGACACAGAGGGCAGGATAGGAGGTGGAGCATGGTTTGCGACATAGCTCCACAATCACACCCTACTGCCGTTCCGTCAAGGTAGCCCTTCACCAGGTTGGACTTTTTCCCACTTGTGTCCGGAGACGGTTGTGCGTTACAGTATTGACATAAAGCTCAAACTCAAAACTCAAACTCAAATAATTTATTTCAATTAAACCATTTACAGGCACTTTTGAATTGTCAAAATTAAATAGTCGGTCAGTTAGTCAGAAAGTTGAAGCTAGTCGCCCATTCCAAAAACGTAGATCTCTATGGAGAAGAACGGACAAGAAACTCCACGGACACTCTTTTAAATCAAGATATTATTACAAAATCCTGGGTACGTTCATTATGCTTTGTACAATGGCACGGTAAAATAAATTGAGCCTAAAACAGTCGAGAGGCGTCGGGGGACATCCTGTTGGTTCAAAGTTCCTTGCGCTGTGCAGTATGTACTAGCTTCTGCCTGCGACTTTGTCCGCGTGAAATTCCTTGCTCCCCAACCCATCCCGTCGCATCGCATCACCAGCCCGCGCTGTTACTGCGTTTTCGCCAGGTTCTACTTGACTTTTTTCATTTTTCTCGGCTACTAAGCGACCTAGCGTGATGTTAAATAGGCTGTATAAATTTGAATCAAAACATATTCACCAAAAATGTAAACAAATATGAGTTTATGGAAAATTAACTTTATTTCCTACCTGATAAAGTTCAGTTTACGCTACAACTTCAAAGATTTTTGTAACTTTTTCAATAGTGCTAGTCACTCTGAAATCAACTTAATCAGCATTAAAATAAAGTTGGTATTTGTTTAACTTGAAATAACATCAATTTGAATATAGGTGATTTGCGGACCTTTTAGCTTCCTTTTAGCATTTAATAGTTGCGTATTCCTATGCAGGACATTCCCAAAACGTTTTGCAGACCAAAATAGCACTTAAAATAATCCTATAAGGGCGAAAATTGAATGAACAATTCACAATTATCAGACAAATTTAACAATGGCGCCGATTCCCTTGTTCACAAACTAAACTAAATTTAAGTTCAGTGCATCTTTTTCTTTCTGTTTCATTAAGAAAAGGACAGAAGGTAAATTTTAGTTTGGCCTGTCAAATTAAGATAATCCGTAGACATTTTAGACGTGATTAAAAACATGGCGACTAAAAATACGTCAATTTACGTCAGGTGCTGACTAATATGACAGGACTAAACTAATATTTATCTTCTGTCCTTTTCTTAATGAAATACAAAGAAAAAGATGCACTGAACTTAAATTTAGTTTAGTTTGTGAACAAGGGAATCGGCGCCAATGTGTAGTAAGTATAAAAATGATAACCTAAATGTTGTCCAGGCATGATTATGAAGGCAGGGTAAAAAAAAAAAACATAAACGGTGAAATGTGGGTGTTTAGGGTCAAATTGAATTAGCTAGCGAAACTCCGCAGACGAGATAGGTATATCTGAACATGAAAAAACAAATAATATATTAATTTGATGGTTTTTTTTTTCGTGAAAAACAGATTTTCTCAACTCAAACTTCAACAACACAACCAGCGTTTGTTGACCCCCGAAAAACACATATTTTATAGTGTTTAGATATCGAGAGTTGTGCTAACGGCTGCTACTTACGAATTATAGGTCGTAGGTTCGAACCCAGACAGGCGCTTTACTTTGTGGGAATTAATCCATCAGCACTGCTCTCAAAACGGCGAAGGAAAACATCGTGAGGAAACCGGCATGTCCTAGAACCAAAAATTCGAAGACATGTGACATCTACCAATCCGCGCTGGGCCCGCGTGATGTATTATAGCCCACTCTCTCTCACAGAGAGGAGGCCTGTGTCCCAGCAGTGGGAACATTATAGGCTGATTATGAAAAAAAAAATCGATAGGTATCCATCACGTCTGCAGAGTTTTGCTAGCTAATTTAATTTAACCCTGTATACAGGTCTGCCTACCCTTTCGGGGAATACAGATGTGAAGTTATGTTATACATAAAACTATATAATGATTCCTCTTGCACAAAACTTTTATTAAATAAAATTTGTTAGTTTTTAGTATATTTTTTTTTTATTTGTATGCAAGTATTTTTTGTTGTCATTTTGCGTTAAACGCCTGGGTTGCTAGTTTTAAAAATTAAGTTTTAAGGATGATTTCCACCAAACGGTTCGCATCGCATCGGATCGGAAAGGATACGAACGGATGCTTCGACAGCCGATCGCGTCCGGCAGGATGTCGACGCATACGATCGGCTCCGCACCGTCGCTTGCGAACGTATCCGTTTCTGCGCCTAGTCAAATAGTTTCATTCCTACCGTGTTGACGTGTTCTAATTTTTGAAAATACGACGACAGGCGAACGGAGGCGATCGCGCGTCGCAGCATACTTTCGGCTACGATCGCGTGTCGCGGAAGACGCCCGCGGTCAAGCTGCTGTGCGCGGCTTGGTAATATAGACTTTAAATACTGTGTACGCGATTTAATATCGTTTAAAGATTGTAATTCCGTTCCGTTTCGAGCCGTTTGGTGGAAATCATCCTTTAAGAGTCTTACCACAGTCTAAAATTATGCAGATGTCCGATGCTAAGTATTTTCGATGCGTTGATCTACTGAGTGTAGTCGATATTGATAACTCTGTGGAGTGATATCAATATTTTTTTTTTTTAATTTAAGTAATAAAATTTTGAGTTTCGCAAAAAAATTAAATGTTAATATTATTACTATATAACAAAGGGAGATAACTCGCTTTAGGGCTGAGTTTTCAATCGACAGATAATTTTTATTCTTAGAATAAAATTGACGTTTGACAGATTTTGTATGTCAAAAATTCAAAATTATTTGTCGGATAAAATTATCTAGCGTTGGAACAATCAGTCCTTCGGTAAACCGATAACCGGGACTGCTAAAAACAATTAAAAATATAATTGTATTTAATTCATGTAAATCCAAAATGGTGGACAGGTATTTATTTATTTTTTTGTTTTCGATGTTTAAATGAATATTATTTCGTGTTTAGTTAATTAGGGGTGGGTTATATGATTTTGCTATATAAGGGTGCAGACATATTGTTTTAAAGTCACGAATTTAAATAAATCCTTTTTCAAGAATGTTATTCTGGTTTACAATCATATGTCTGGACTCCAATACCTATTTTGTGATAAACTATTGATTATTCATTACCTAATGTATAAAACCCTAAATGCTATAGGGATAGTTTCCTACTTATTTTATATTAAAATTTAATTTTCCTTTGTGAAAATATCTTCATTTTTGAACAATGACAAAATATAGTAATTTACCTTTTGAATATGTGAATGTCATAAGTTGATTAAACGTTGCAGAGGACGTTACTGTATTTTCAAAATATCGGTATGAGGAAAATAATTTCTGACATGTATTCATTGACTAAAGTGAAGTTACTCGACTTTGTCATGACAGGCGGAAATGTAAATTCGCTTCGGCTTCGTCATGATGAATTTGTGAATTACCATGAAGTTTTCGCATATATAAAACGCCGTTTATTGTTGATGAATTTGTTGTGAATTATAGGCCAGAGTTTTCAGGGTTTTTTTTTATTGCGGTCTCAAAATGAAACCATTTACGAAAAAAAATGTTTATATATTTTCAGTTTACACAAATTTCGCTGATCGCAGTATTTTATTATTAATTTTGAGTAATGTTTTAAACGCGTGCGTGGAGTAGAAAATATATAAGGGCTGATAAATATTTTATATGACTAGAAATAAATATATGATATTATAGTTCTGTGTTTTATTTTTTTAAATAGTCTCCTCGACTGGCAATACTTATTTATTTATTTATATAATATACTTTATTGTACAGACTCAAATCAAGCTACTACAATCTGTCAAATTTTAGCAATTTAGCATTAAGGTGGAATTTTTAAAGAAAAATTTTCACGGTGAGATTTTTACAGAACCGCAGTGCAATTCTGTAACCATCTCACCGCGAAAACCTAGGTGAAGTGAGCGTGGAGTGAGCTGTCATTCCACCTGATGCTAGGGATTGACACAATTGACAGCTCACTTCAACTTAGTGTTCACGGTAAGATTTTTACAGAAAAGTTCGGCTGATGGAATGACGAGGCGAGCCGAGGTTGAACGAAGCGAACCGAAGTGCCCTTCTACACTCGTTTTCGCTGAACTTCGTTCAACTTCTCGAGTAGTTTAGTGCAGGCTTAAAAGTAGTTGCGATTAATTGCCTGTATACTCGTAATATTATCTTTTGGTTTGTCGACGTGAGCGCATCCTAGGCAGTCAGCCCTGCTACCATCCTGCTGACGAGCTAATAGTTTAACCACGGCACGATCTATTCATATGTCAGGTGGCAGTGACCACATAGACCGACAGCTTTTTATGTGGTGCAGTTGTGCATGGCTTGTGGCATACAGCAACCCTTACTGTGTCCGCGTGGTGGATTACGGCCCACTCTCACATAGAGGAGGCCTGTGTCCCAGCAGTGGTGACATTAAAGGCTGATTATGAGCTATTCTGTCACTGCTCCCAAAATGGTAAATGAAAACATCGTGAAGAAACCGGCATGTCCTAGAACCGAAAATTCGAAGACATGAGATCTAAGCCCGCTTAGAAGACTACCTATAGCCCACTTCCTCTTGAAGAGAGGAGGCCTGTGTCCCAGCAGTGGGAACATTATAAGCTGATTATGCTGTGAGCTATTCTCATTTACTTAGTGTCGGTATTTTTCATTAGGTATACCTACGTCTTATTTTGCAATTATTTTTTTTAATTTTGCGGCATGATTTCGACCAATTTTATATCTAGGTAATCTTATGTAGTTACAGTAACATTTTAATCAAGTGGTTTGTGTATGGTTAACATTATTGTAAGATGAAGAAAATTATTATTTTGGTCGCATTCGTAATTTTTGTAACAGGTAACATATTGTTCAAGTTGTAGGTCGTCCTTTCATTAGGTACGTGAGGTTCGAACGGGGTGGAGGGACAGACAGAAATCACGATGGAGGGGAGGAATGGGATAACAACAACCACGTGCTCGTATTCTTGTGACGAGAAAATTTAATTTATTTTGACGACGTGTAAAATATTTGTTTTTTTTTCAGAAATGTTATGATATTTGTTATTAAAACAGATTCTAATATGTCTGATCTTTTCAATAATAAAATATACCCGTGATGCTGGGACATTTGCAGATGACATCGTCATATTGGCTGAATCGCTGCAGGACTTGCAGCAAATGCTGGACGGCCTAGTTCAGATAGGCAGTCGCTCCATGTAAATTACTGGTACTCAGCTGCATCCGGTTAGACTAGAAGCCGACCCCAAAAAAGTTGGGAAAAGGCTCGGCGAGCCAATCTTATAATTGTTCATTGTTATTTTCAGTTCCAACGATCAACGCAGTGACAAATAAAAGCAGAAAAACAAAAGCACTGGAAGACTATTTAAACTCGTCTCCAGAAATAAAGCAAATGTATCATAAGGAAAACCTAGTCGACCAGCTCAGAAAATTGAACACACAATACAAAATACCCATTTACATAATCACATCGAATAATAACAACCAACGAAAAATAGCAAAAAAGAATGAAAGTAAAAAAAGTCTGACAAATAAAAGCAATAAATTTCTGGAAACGAGTAGGAAGGCGTCAAGTTACTTTGACCATCTTGAGCATAAATACCAAAGACAAAAGGCTAGAGCATTCGTCGAAAATGTGAATACTCACTTAAATAGTAAGCTTTTTCAAATTAATAAAGGCAAGGCTTTGTTTTAATCATGATAATAAATAGAAATACGGCAAAATAAAGATTTTTATTGAACTCTTATGTTCAGCAAACTTATCATCTTCTGCCTTATCTTTTCCCAGCAATTTTGGGGTCGGCTTCCAGCTGAATACCAGTATTTTACATGGAGCGACAGCCTATCGGACCTCCACAACCCAGTTATCATAATCTGTCTAGCCTTTTCCCAACTATGTTGGGGTCGGCTTCCAGTCTAACCGGATGCAGCTGAATACCAGTATTTTACATGGAGCGACAGCCTATCGGACCTCCACAACCCAGTTACTGGGTAATACGATACTCCTTGGTAAGACTGGTTGTCAGACTTTCGGGCTTCTGACGACCCGTAACTACTCTGTCAAAGATCCAAGAATGACAGCCGGGACCAACGGCTTAACGTGCTTTCCGTGGCACGGAGGGGTCTCGGTATGTAAAGATGGGGCAAGCGGGCAAGCGTAGCTTAACCTGATCGATCGACCCGTGTCGCTGTTATTCTATATCTATACTAATAATAAAAGCTGAAGAGTTTGTTTGTTTGAAAGCGATAATCTCTGGAACTACCGGTTGGATTTGCAAAATTCTTTTTGCATTTGATAGCCTAATTCTTGAGGAAGGCTACAACATGACCCTTGGGAACCGAGCAAAAATAAAAAATAAATCAGAAAGATCGCTAGGCGAAAACGAAGCCACAGCGCAGGCAGGTGATGCGATACGATACGGCGGGGTGGGTCGGGGGACAAGAAATATCACACGGACGAAGTCGCGGGCGGAACCTAGTAAGAAATAAGTTTGACGCGGGACGCCGGATGTACGTAATCTAGCATTTACGTCGGAAAATGAGCTGAAGTTTTCAAGACTCTTGAATTTGTACGAAACTAAATACTACGTTGTCCTGCTAACGACTGAAAGGCTTTACACCGTGGTCAAGTAGAGTTTGGGAGCTGTGGTGGTCCAGTGGGGGAGCTCTGGTGGCCCTGTGGGGGAGCTCTGGTGGCCCAGTGGGGGAGCTCTGGTGACCCAGCGGGGGAGCTCTGGTGGCCCAGTGGGGGAGCACTGGTGGCCTAGTGGGAGAGCACTGGTGGCCTAGTGGGAGAGCAGTGGTAGCCCAGTGGGGGAGCTCTGGTGGCCCAGTGGGGGAGCACTGGTGACCCAGTGGGAGAGTTCTGGTGGCCCAGTGGGGGAGCACTGGTGACCCAGTGGGGGAGCTCTGGTGACCCAGTGGGGGAGCTCTGGTGGCCCAGTGGGGGAGCTCTGGTGGCCCAGTGGGGGAGCTCTGGTGACTCAGTGGAGGAGCTCTGGTGGCCCAGTGGTATCGACCCCGACTTACTTAGTTGTAGGTCGTAAGTTCGAACCCAGGCAGACACTTATTACTTTGTATTTCTTCTCTCAAGGAAAACATCGTGAGGAAACCGGCATGTCCTAGAACCCAAAATTCAAAGACATGTGACATCTACCAACCCACGCTGGGCACGCGTGGTAGATTATAGCCTACGCCCTCTCGAAGAGAGGAAACTTGTGTTTTATAAGCTGATTATGAGGAATGAGGAAAATGTCGTGATGAGACTTTTGGGTATGAATGTCGATGGCTATAAGAGTAGGGGAAGACCAAAGAAACGATGGATGGACTGTGTGAATGATGATATGGTTAGAAAGGGGGTGACTACCGAGATGACGACTAATAGAGGAGTATGGAAGAGAAAGACATGTGGCGCCGACACCAAATAAATTGGGATAAGGGCAGGAGAATGACGATGATTAACGTTGTTGAGCATACAATTTATTTGAAAATGTGAAGCAATGGATTAGCAATATCCTTCAAAATGATTCAGATTGAGATCGATAGTGTGTTACGCAATCACACGATCAATCGGAATGGGTTTCATTTTGACAGTTCAACAACATTCATTGCGTTATTTACGTTGTTGAGCAGACACAAGACATGACACATTTTTTGAACATAAATGAAGCAATGGATTAGCAATATCTTTCAAAATGATTCAGATTGAGATTGATAGTGTGTTACGCAATCAGGGTGCTGTTCTCACTGAACATATTGATTGGACGTAGGTTGATCAATTTCGCGGCTTGACTTTGCTTTAACTATTTTTTAATAACTTTTGTATTTACCAAACTAAAGATAAGGCTTATAAAATTTTTGAAATACACAATTGAAACTTGTAAATATGAAGAAACCAAATGTATTTATTGTTTTTATGACTTTCGTATCAGGTAAGATTTGTACCTACGTAAATAGTATTTACCAGCTTCTGCCCGCGATTTTGTCTGCGTGAAGCAACTTTCTTAATTTTTTTTAAGTGAAATCTTCTTTAGCGGCGTTGTGCACTTTTTTTGTGATGGGTAAAAAATGTTAAACTCGCGTCAGGACACGTGACGTTGTGTTCCACGCGCGCCTCAAAGAGATGTCAGCAGAGGACGGGGCCCCATAGGCCCGAAGCCTGCCGGGGCGGCGGGATTTTCCGAAAGGTTAACCGCTGCCCTGGAACAGAAAGGGCTAAGGAAGGAACACGGGTGGGTTTTAGTCAGTAAAAGTCTGACGGACACGTGACCTGATCGAAAATTCGTAAGACGGAGGGAGAGTAGACCGCATTCCAAAATATCTTAAATATAAATATAGGTAACTAATTTAACCATCTTCCAAGGGTCGTAGCGTAATGAAAATTGGCAGCTGTATGTAGTTCTGATGACAATACAATAATATGGTACTGTCGAACTGATCTGATGATGGAGCCGGAAGATATGAACTGGAACTTCATGATGGAAAATTGTATCATAGATGTTTTGGATTTCTTATAAAAGTCTTGTAATGAACTTTGACCACTATTAGGTTTCAAGGTCTGATGATGAAACCGGAAGATAGGCACTGGTATTCCATGATGGAATATCGTATCATAGTCGTGTTTGCACTTGTGAGAAAGGCCATTTTTTGTTTTTACGTGCATTTATAAAAGCCGGTCTTTCTAGTGTTTTTTAAACTATTACTTAGTATAGATTATGTTATAGGTCAAACGTGAAAATATTTTTTTCCAAGTTAGTTTTTTTTATCATTAATATCCCACTGCTGGGCAAAGCCTCCCTACTCTCTTTCCAGCTCTCTCTGTTCCATTTATTTTTTTATTTTTATAAAAACGTTGCCCCACACTAGGAATTTCTTCTGTGTCGTGGGTGCGTTTACAGACAATAAACTCACATACACAAACAGCCAGACCCGGAACAACTAATTGTAGGTCATACAAATATTTGTTCCGTGCGGGAATCGAACCCGCGACACGCAGCGCAGCAGTCAATCGCTTAACCACTGCGCCAAGACATGCGGAAGATGTGTCCAGCCCAGCCGATCGATACTGTAAAAATCTCACCGTGAAAAGTTAGGTGAAGTGAGCTTAAAGTGAGCTGTCAATAGTGTCAATCCCTAGCATTAGTTGGAATGACAGCTCACTCCACGCTCACTTCACCTAAATTTTCACGGTGAGATGGTTACAGAATCGCACTGCTGTTCCATTTAAGCGTGGCAACTTTCCGAGTCATCATCTGTCTAGCCTTTTCCCAATTATGTTGGGGTCGGCTTCCAGTCTAACCGGATGCAGCTGAATACCAGTATTTTACATGGAGCGACTGCCTATCTATCTGACCTCCACAACCCAGTTACTGGTTAATACGATACCCCTTGGTAAGACTGGTTGTCACACTTTCGGGTTTCTGACTACCCATAACGCGACTGTCAAAGATCCACGAATGACAGTCTAGACCAACGGCTGAACGTGCTTTCCAAGGCAAGAGGGGTCTTGGGAATATGAAGATGGTCACCCATCCACGGACCAACCGCGGCAAGCGTAGCTTAACCTGATCGAACCGTGCGGCTGTTATTACTTAGCCACAAGCCCCTCGCCGTTTTGAGAGTAGTGGTAATGAAATTGTTTACACAAAGGAAAGCGCCTGCCTGGTTTCGAACCCAAAACCTAAGTCTAAACCTAACCCTAACCTAAAAAACAACACGTAAGTCAGGGGCCGTCCCCACGGGCCACCACTGCTCACCCACCTTCATCATCATCACCATCAGCCTATAGCAGTCCACTGCTGGACATAGGCCTCTCATAATGCACGCCATTCAACTAGATTTTCGGCAACTCTCATCCAGCTGCTACTAGCCATCCTGCGAAGATCGTCGCTCCACCTAGCCTGCGGGAGTCCCACCTTAACTCTTACTAAACAAATTATCGTTTTTTTAGTGTTGCCATCAAATTCAGAAGCCAAAGCGTTACCGCGGGCATCTATAAACCATAGATCGATACATAACTTCATACACTCACCGTTACAAATGAGAGAGAGAAACTTGAAGAAGGAAAAATACGAAAACACAAATGTGCGAAAATCAAACGGACACACCATACCTATATACTTAATAATGAGTCCCAAAGCTAGTCAGAGGACTGTCGATCAAAATCCGACGAAACTGGAGAACTTATTCAATGATAAAGGTATGATATACATTACAAATCCTAAACCGGAACGTTATCAACAGCCGAACTTATCGATTGATAATGTCGGTCGCAGAAGCCATTCACGCCACGATATAGCAATGAAGAATGAGAGAGCTCTGAGGTCGTACATGAACCAGATGCTGAACAAGCAGATACTCGCCAAGAGCGTACAGAGGCGATTTGCTGAAATGTACGATAAGGAGTACAATTTCAATGATTTGGTGATGTAAAATAAATTAGTTTATGTTTTAATGTTTTATTTAGCACTAGCTTTTGCTGGTGGTCGGAAATTATCCTCTCTCCTTATACAACATCATTATATTTTCTTTGCTCCTGTTTTCTGATTAATATGTACAGGTTGGCCGGTAATTAATGGATTACCTGTTCATAATGATAAGTACAGGGGTCATTGATCATTATGAACAACTATTACTATGGGACTTGGGACCAAACCTGAAATCGCGAAAAAAGAATCTGCTGTTACCTACATTACGACGATTTATGCGAACATAAATGTAGGGAACAGCTGTTTTTTTTTTTCGCGATTTCATTTTTGTTCCCGTAGTAAAAGTTGTTCGCCTGGAAATAAACGAAAGAATTTCAGAGTCGTCGATTTCAAAAACCCTGCTTTCCGCTTTGCATATTTTAATATTATTTTTCGAACGTACAGACGTCAGCACATCAAGCTACTACAGTCTGTCAATAGATTTTCAACTTTATCGCTAAAGCTTTAAGGTTCTAGGTTGATTGGGAAAAATTGACAGTAGCATTCGATTTTTTTCGAAACTAAGTCTTTGGTAGTCCATGTTTTGAGGACAGAAAATACTTGGTAAGTATTAAGAGTCCATTCTATCTTTTATTCTTCTAAAAAACCAAAAATATTGTTACAATAGGTAATGTTAAAAAATTTGAATTTTCTAAAATCCGCCCTGTCCTCATATTTCTTCCAACGGAACATAATGATTCTGTTTAAAACTGAATAAACGTCTTTAGCACTCATCGTCCTTTACGATCTTTTCAACGGCTTTCTGACACTTGACACGAAAACGTATACTGGAGATTTCTGCCTTATTATATTCTCTAGGAGTTCTAGGATGACATTCCTTCCAGAAATTGATTCCTTTCTATTATTTGGTCTTGTATATGCAGGAATGACTGAAAAAATGAAGTTGGAAAGTTTTAGGTAAATCTGGCGGAAATCATACATGACGCACCAAAACACAGTTTACTGACATTAAACAAAAAGTCGCAAAGTGGAAGTAGGATTGGGCTGGCCACGTCTGCCGCATGCCTAATGAGACGTGGCCCAAAATATTGAGCCCTGAGACAGCCAGAAGGCGTCACGGCACTCGGAAGACGGTGAGACGAGCTGGACAAAAGAAACGACCAGTGGTCCACATTAGCCCTGGAACGCAAGCAGTGGAAATCCTTGGGAGAGGCTTCTGCTCAGCAATGGGATGAGGTTGGCTAATAGTTACTCGTACAGTAGTAACGAAAGTGCCCTTTTTTTGTTTTCGGGGGGAAACCTTTAAAAGGCACCCGACCTCCGGGTAGTGAGGGAAAGTACCTAAGGCCCTTGTACTTTTGCTGTTTGCAAGCACTTTTGTGCTGCGATTGTCAAAGATTTACGAGTGACAGCTGGGACCGGCACCCTAATTGCGTAACACACAATCAATCTCAATCTGAATCATTTTGAAGGCTATTGCTAATCCATTGCTTCATATGTTCAAAAAATGTGTCATATTGTGTCTGCTCAACAACGTAAATAACGCAATGAATGTTGTTAAACTGTCAATATGAAACCGATTCCGATTGATCGTGTGTTACGCAATTAGGGTGCAGGGGCGTAGCAATAGAAAATGGCGCCTAGGGCACGCATCATAGTTGCGCCCCTTCGTAAATTATAATATTATAAAAACAGATGTAACACTAAATAATAGTCATAGATATTAGTAACAAAACAAAACTTTTTTTACAAATAAAAAAACGACGGACTTGCAAAAAACACTACAAACTGAGAAATAACTTTAATATTGGAAGTCGGTGTCGTTGGTTTCGCATTTTCGTTTTTTGATACCGACTTCCGAAATGAAAGTTATTTTTCACTTTGTAATGTTTTTTGGCAAGTCGGTCGTTTTTTTTTTTGTAAGTAATCAAGTTTATATTTTTTACTTTTTAGTTGTATGTGAACACCCCTGGGCATACCATGGCGCCGATTCCCTTGTTCACAAACTAAACTAAATTTAAGTTCCGTGCATCTTTTTCTTTCTATTTCATTTAGAAAAGGACAGAAGATAAATATTAGTTTAATCCTGTCCTATAGCACCGTAGACCACATACATACGCTACAACAGCTGTTATACAGAAGACCGAAGGGCCTGCCTCTCTGCTTAGCGTTTGTGGGCTACGAGAAACTAAAATTTTTCCAATTAACTAAAACTATATAGAAACATATATACAGGGTGGTTTTTGAATTTAAACTATTTGATTTTGAGGACGTTCCCGTGAACCAACCTGTATATATTAACTAAAATATTTTATATAGCGTCGAAAAATTCATCCGCATCCCTGTCGACTGGTAATGTACCCAAGACACTGGCGGACAGATTATAAAAAGTACAAAACAAAATAAACGTAGAATAGAATAATATTTATTTGCTTAAAAACATGGTATAACGAGATGGTAGAATACAAAATAACAAGAGCATACATATACAGTTATAAGTGTACAGATTTTCACAAGCATAATTTTATACATATATCCGTCAGAAATTGGCCATAACATCCCAGCGCTGAGTTGCTGGATTCGTTTTCTCCTCTACCTATCATTTTTTCTCCTGACAGTTCATTTTGTTTATATAATGTATGTATGTATAAATCAATGTAGTATGTATATTAAATACCTCTTCCTGATTGGTAGTATTTTTTTTAATATTTTATTTCTTATCTCTTAAAAAAATTGCAAACTATAGTTTTGTATAATTTAGAAGATTTTTTTTTAGTTTTGTAAATGTATCCATGGATCCGTTTTTTATGATATTTTGATGTTGACTTGAAAGAGCATGGCAGTTGAGAATATGTCATGCTCACTTAAATGTCTCACTGATGGTGGCACGTGTGTTGGATCATTCGGTTCCCTACAAAATGGTTGAGCTGGGTGGTGCTGATCCACGCGTCATATTCGTGAACGGGCGCCGTTGGTTGAGACTGGTCATCTCTTAACTGCCAGGGCTTATTTTTAATGTTATATTTAAATTGTTTCTTTTTTACATTGTTCTCACATATAGAAGCAATAAGAATAATGTACCCAGGATTTTGTAATAATATCTTGATTTAAAAGAGTGTCCATGGAGTTTCTTGCCCGTTCTTCTCCATAGAGATCTACGTTTTTGGAATGGGCGACTAGCTTCAACTTGCTGACTAACTGACCGACTATTTAATTTTGACAATTCAAAAGTGCCTGTTTTGTATTTATTCCTGTGTATCTATTTTATAGTAATTTCCTAGCTATTTATTCCGTATGTTGCTCCTGCCATGTTTTATCTCTGCATTAATCTAAGGTGGTCGAAAATGCCTACAGTATTTTTTTACTTATGCAAGAAGTTTTAATAAATAAAAATAAATATTTAACATTTATTGTCAAAGAAGTCTTTGATACTATAAAAACTATGGCTACTTACACAACCATTACTAATGGGGTTAAATATAATGACCACCATAAAATGCTTTGATACCCTTAGTTCTTGCACTTCAAATTGTATTCGAACACCAAATGTAGTAAATGATCACTAAATCTTAGCGAGCAAATTTCTGCCTAAATAAACCATTATGATTGCCATAAAATTTAGGTTTATTACCAAATACAGTATCATGATGCCATATTAAGATATGTCTCCGGTTTGCTGCAAACTAGATAGACGAGGATAATTAAAAAAAAATGGTTAGGTTAAGTTAAAACTGTGACCTCCTACGCACGAGCCGAGCGAGCGAAGCGAGCGGTGCCGCGGCAGCAGCCGGTGAGTGCCAGAAACGACTAAATTGTATAGAAAAAAAATAGAGATTAGAGATTATTTTTTGCAGGCTGTCGAGAACGGAACATGATTTATTTGGAGTCATTTTGATAGGATAGCGAGATGTTAAAACTTTGGTTATATATAAGTTTAAATTAAAATGCGGGTTTAATTTTGGTGATCATTTACTAATTTTGCCTGTTATATGTTACTATATCTGGTGGTAAGTTAAACATAAGCCATTACTAATTAGACCAAGTTCTGCAATTACTAACTATCTAGCCTGTATTGTTGCCACTGCAGGGCAGGGGCCTCCGGGCAGGGGCCTCCTCCCTTTTCCCCACAATTCTGTCTTTTGCGAGCCAGTCCGATAGGAGTCAAGCTCATCCCCCCATCTTCGTCTCGGCCTGCCGCGATGGCATTGTGCATTTAGTGGGACTTTCGTAGTTCTCTTAGCCCAATTGTCATCTGACATGCGGCAGACATGTCCGCCCCAGTCCCACTTTAGTCCAGCGGCTTTCTGGGTAACCTCCTGGATCTTGGTTTTCGCTGTTTTAAGTTCTGCAATAGCTTCGATATATTTTGTTCTTAGTGCATCTATATATCATCATTAAAGTTTTCATTAGTTAATTTCGAGGTATCCAACTTGGCTTAGTGTAGATTCTCGGACATTCGTTCCCATGTATCCACCTCAGGATGGATAAATGGAGTAACCTTTAAATTCTCCTTTATATTGTATAATAAAAACACAAAGTTCATTAATTCCTTGTCCATAGCTTCATACAGTTGATCTCTTATTTTAAAGCTCAGGTAATTGCTAAAATCATCAGGGTAACAAGATAACACTCTTCTACCATGTTCTAATAGCAAGTCAAAAATGATTTCTTCATGGTCTTTCACGATGGCTCGCAAATCCTCATCAGTTTTAATTTTATAACCTAGAATATTACGAACGTTTTCCCGGTGTTTGAACAGTATATTCAAAATGAAATCCCAAATAGATCTTTGCATATCCTCTCTAGTCTCTGTCCTCAATAAATCGCATATGTATTGCACGGCGAAGTATTCCGTGAATGTCATGTGTAAGAATTGTGGAATACCATTTGCTACACTATGTATAAGACCTGTTTTCTCTGTACCCTCCTTAATCTTGTCTATGGTCTCTTTTATTTCTCTCAGTTCTTTCTCGCTAAAAATCTGGTAAGCATCTTGATAGAATACAGCGTAAGCACCCAATTTGTGATGTTTAGCAAAAAACTCAGCTCGCACGTTTTCATAAATTATCGTATTGTCAGGATTGTACAAATCAATTTTGTTTTTCTCTTGAAAGCGTATCTTCAGTTTTGTTTCTATGAATGTGTCATAGACAGTGAAGGCATTAACATCGAAATTCCATCGATTAGATATAATGCTTTCATCTTTTATTTGATTTTGGAAGTACTCAGCAAACAGGTAAAGATGCAATGGCGTGTCAAAGTCATCCATAAATATAACCTCGCGATGACAGTTGCTAAAAAATGTGTTAAAGGTTTTAACAACTGACTCTGGACAGAAGTTAATTTCACTCCGTAAGTAGTTCAAAAAGTTTAGACAAACGCTCATGAATAGTACCTGGTTTTTAACAACAAAAGTATCATCATGGACGTTCATAAATTCCATAAAACTGCATACATTATTATACTGCTTATCGCTCAGGTCTTTAAATATAATTTTAGATTTCCAATAATTCAATAAATATTCATTTTGTTCATTATTAGAAAAACCTTGTATCTCATACGGTATTCCAAACAATTCCTCCAGAGTGGATATTATTTTGTCATAAGATCTACTTGTGATGCACATTTTATGTGTGCGAGGATAGTTTCTGACTGTTGTAAGTAAAGTCAACACTTCTTCAGTGTACATCGGACAGATTTCATCAAAGCCATCGAATAAGAATATGAGCTCTTTCCTATTATAATAGTCCAAGAACATTTTAAGTTCGAAAACAGTCCACTGATCGCCTTTACAAGATTTTAGAGTAACATCACCGTTTTCCTCTTCCAGTTCAATCGACAAATCACTTGTTTTGTTCTGTTTCTCAGTCGAAACTTCACATAAATACTTCAAAGTCTCCAAATAATCAATGTTTGTTCTGCTTTCTTGCCATTTGCTAAATGTTTCTGAGTGAATCAGCAAATTTATTCTCACTATCCATACTTTGTGGTTGAGTTCTTTGGTTTTAAGTGACAAGTGAGTGAGTAGAGTTGACTTGCCCATACCGGGTTTAGCTGTTATTAATGCTACGTTGTCTATATTGTTTAGGGTTAGCAAATTATTACCGGTATTGCGATCTAAACTAATATTAGGTCCCGAACTATTGACACAGGTAACGCGCCTCTCGATGTACAAGTGTTTAACTTTTTCATAATTTGAATTACTATTTGATGTGCCTAGAACAATCAATTCGTCGTTCATGATTTTGTTTAGCACTTCTCCTTCAACGAGTGCCATTGATGTTTCGTCGATAATTGAGCCTAGTGTAACTTCAACGTCCTGGAACATAACTTTGGTATTGTCTAAGATAATCTTTTGAGATTCTTTACTCATCTGAATCAGGTTGCATTTTTCATCCGACACTATGTTATTTGCTTTGAAATAAGTCTTCACTGTATCCACCAAAGTCTCTTTTAAAACAAAGATTGTTCGTTTATGTTCGAGAACTTTAGCAATACTTTCCAATCTTTTAATCCAGTTTCTGTTTATGTTATTGCAAACAATAATGATTAGATTAGTTTCTTTTGTTTTTTTTAATTCTATGCAGACTGTACTATTGTCTTTTGCCGGTAGTTGTAAAACGTATTCTAAATCAAAGACATAATGGTCAGTTTTTTTTAAACATTGTACCATTTTGGCAACGGTAAGCGCGCTGCACTCTGTAACAAAGATTGTGGCTTTAGGCTGATCCGATAATTTATAAAAATTTAGGGCTTTTTCATTGAACCGTAATGTGTGGTCTTTATTGTCGTCTGAAGTGTATTCTGCAATGTTCTTTATTTTTATCATATACATTTTACTTATGATCGTCAATAAAGGTTTGTCTACTATCGCTGTAATCGCTTCTTCGTAGTGTTCGCTTTGTTTTGTAAGACACGATGCTTCTTTTAGCATCCACCATCTTTGTATAAAGTCGTGATATTGTAGGAAGATTGCGTCAGCTGTAACTCGAACATTATTCACGTAAACACACTGGTGATCTTCTATCTCGTCTTTTAGAAATTTCTCTACACCCTTCTCATCAGCCTGATTCGTGAAAAACAAAAGTTTCTTCAAGAAATCTTTTGCTAAATCCTCGTCGTTTTCATTTCTTGTAAATGTAAGTTTTGGAAACGTTTTAACTTTAATATGAAACTTATAATCATGCAAATTCGGGATTGCAGACTGCACTTCATCATACAGCCTTTTAGCAAAATCTTCTAAGCCACCGTTATCTGCGAATTTCATGTATTTAGAGTTTTCATCGGACACTAGAATATTACCAATAGTGCTAGCTAAGCCTGCGTCAAGCTGCAGGAATTCCTTACCTAACGATTCATCTATAGTGATGATGTTTTCCGCTGGTGACGCGTTGATCAAATCCACTATTTTATTTTTTAATTTGTCTATTACGGACGCAACGAACACTGGAGGTTCAACGTTGTCTTCTGTGCCTCTTATTGTTAAATCTTTATTTCCAAAGGCAGTTGGTACTTTGAAATCTCGCTTTATTAACATATCCTTCGCTGCTAATGTAATAGCTTCATTAACAGTTGATTGTAGAACGGCAACCTTATCTAGTTGTCGTCTTAAATCATCAGACATCGATTTACTGACGAACTCCAATTTCAACTTTTTGTCATTAAATGTCACAACATTTCCAATCAGACTGCCGAGTACAGAGATTTCTAACGGTTTGATAAATAGTTTCAACAACAAACTGTCCAGTTCCTGTTCTTCTAATTTACGGTTTCTTAGCATTTCAATAAACAGCGTATCTTTGAATAATATTATGAAATCTTCATTGTTGTCAAAGAAGTCTGTTTTGAAGGTTGCGACTCTGTGTTCTTCTTCCTCATTTTTACATTTAATTTCCGAAACGTTTAAAACTTTTTGCACTAAAATTAAATGGTAAAGTAACACAAGGTCGTTATTCATTGACATAATAGGACCGTTATTGTGATCATTATCTTTGCCTTGACTTTTGTCACCTACTTTGTCATCATCTTTGGTATTATCAGAGAGAAACTTGGCCAACTGTACAGCAAGCGTAGCGAATTGTTCTTTCATGATGATTTCGCACAAAAACACAATATCTTCATCCTTATGACATGGCTGTAAGCCTATAGCACCCGTACCTATTAAACTATTCAATTTTTCAGCAAAATCACTTTCAAACGCCTTAGTATTACTAGGATCTGCTTTAGCAGTAGTGTACATGATGAAAACACATTCAATTTCTTGAAAGTTGCCTTCAAAAAGGACATCTTCGTTACTTGGTTTGAACAAGCGTCTTATGCTTAGGTAACTAGAAAACCATTTAGCTAAGTCATTTTTACTGTTAAGTGTTAGCTGGACTTTATCTCCCTCTCTGTGCTGCGCCTGTATGAACACTGCTACTGGTTTGTCCTCTCCTTTAATCTTAACTTTGGCTCTAATACAGATATCTTCAAAAGTGCCTATGTCAGCTACATTGGTAGCTAAATTATAGTCTTCGATGTCGTCATCGAGTTTAGTTCTGAAATGTATTAGACTGATCAATTTTGTTACGTATAGTTGTCCGCGAATACTGGACGTTCCGTCACGTTTTTTATATTTTTTGTTTTTAGACATGATGGAAACTGTTGCAGTTTTTAAAAGAAGAGTAAAAGAAAATCTGTCCACTTCATCATGGTTGTGTATTTATTTTAGAAGTATGTATGTATGTATGTTTAGTTGTATGTATGTTAGTATATTCTCATAATTTTTGTTTAGTTTTATTAAGTTAATTGTTTTTGATTGTATGTATTATTGTTTTTGTCTCCTTTACTCTTTCACACGCTGTCTACATTTCTTATGAAATAAGCGTCACCTCTGTACCTATTTTTTCTGTCCTGTTTTTTCTTGTATGTTTGTATATGTGTGTATAAATAAATAAATGGTAAAATAAATAAATTATTTAACTCAAATAAGTGGCTGGCTGCTGCAACTCCGAGAAACATCAACGGTACATTAAACTAGTCTTCACATTTATGTAGTACTATACTAGTTTATAAATATATGCACGTGGGGCGCACCCTGGACAGTCTTGAGCATGAGCTACTCTCCTAATTCTACGAGAGAAGGAACTTATAAGATACCACCGTTCTCTGCATACTATTGGCGGTTTGTCTTTGTTCATGAAATACCTCCAGAGAAATGAGTTTGTAGTTTCTCAGCTTCTTCTTGTACAATTTTGATGATCTGAAAATAAAAAAATATAATCTGTAGAGAATGAAAGCGGATTCGGATCGGGGGAAATTTCACAGCCACGCTTTGACTTTACTTAGTAAAGTAAGCGTTTCATACAAATATTAACCGTTATCATATTATAATGTTCATATTCGTATGAAACGCTTGCTCACATTTGCTAGCACGAATGTGATTATTATCTATTTGCATTAAAATTAGGTTAACGTTCGTATGAACAAACAAACTAATGCTAGAACGTATCCAGAACAAATTTGTGAGATTCCTGTACTTAAAGCAGTATGGTGTGTATCCAGGGTATCCGCTGTTGTATCCTACTCTATTTGTGCTGGGCATGGTAGGCTATAATAAACTGGAAGTTAGAAGGGAAGTAGCTCTCGCCACTTACTTATTTAAGATTATGCGTGGTAAAATACACAACCCAGGCGTTCTACACACAGTTGGGTTGTGTGTACCTGATGGGCACGTGGGGCGGCGGAGGCGGCCGCCGCTGCTGTGGGTGCCGCCCGCTCGCACCAACCTTCTGCAGCACGCGCCGCTGACGCGCGCGCTGCGTACCCTCAATACGGTGTCACAACAGATTGACTGCTTCAACTGTACTCTGAGTGAATTTACACGGGCCACATTTTGTAAAATTACTCTAGGTTAATGATAATAATTTTAAGTCTAATTGTAAGCTATTATAACTACACTATTGTATTAGGTAAGCCTGTGATGATAGTGTATTGGTTTTAAAAATAAAATAAATAAAATAAATAAAATAAATGAATTGCTTACTTTATTTAAAAAAGGAAAATTCAAGTGCAGTCTGTGATTGAAAAAAACAAATGAATGAACGATGGAATGGCTGTTTGAGTACGTAAGTGGGTCATTTTCACAAAAAGTGTACACTGTTTTAAATGTGTCGAAATTTAATATTTTGTTGGAATTCGTTTATTTTCATTAAATTTACAATCGATATTCTTTTCACTATATGAAAATAATAATAAAACCTCTTATTCTTTATTAATTAGTGAAATATAGGTAATTTATTGTCCTTGGGGAACAAAATTTCTTCCATTCCGCAACTATAAACTTTCGGTTATAGGAATAAAATAAAACAAACTTGGATTTAATCAACTAGTATTATTTGTTAATAATGTTTTGTACTACAATACAAAATAAATAAAAAATAAAATCAATAATAAAAAACACACTTTTTTATCAATTTAATGTCCATTACGTTACTCTTTGGACGAAATTAGTTTAATACTTTTTGATATGTTACTCAATTAGGACACAATATAGGAACTCTTTTTAATTATTATATTCATCAAATTATTAGCCTCTAAATTATCAAAATCTGATTACAATCAGATGGCATTTCGCTCTAAAAACAATATTTAAATAAAAATATAAAATAGGACAGTCACGGAATTGACTGTTCCAGTAACGGAATAGAATTCTTAAGACTATGGTACATTAACAAGAAAACTTGAAAATATGATATTATACTCAAAATATTGCAAATTGTACTCTTCTAATACAGTCTTCTTCTTCTGTCTTTTTTTTCTGTTCTCTCCATTTTTGCCTCTGGTCTACCTTCTCATTTTTTTATAGCTCTTATTTTTTTATTCTTTAATTTAATTCTATTTAAATCTTTCTTTTTATACTCTTACCTTTCGGGGTCTTTCTTTAATTTTGCCCGGTATCTTCTCATTTTTTCAGCTGGCGTAAGTGGCATCTTTAAAGTGAAAAAAGTATCTTAATTCAGTATACAAATACACAAAGTAAATTGTCATAATAAATCGACATGAATATAATGTACCATCTTCCTAAGAATTCCATTCCGAAACTTTTTAGTTCCAATTCTACGTTACCTGCGTTTTGGTTACGGAACGGAAGTATCGGAAGTCTACCTTTGCACATTTTTGTTTCATTTATCTTTAACTAACACATCCGATCAACAAGCTTGGTATCAAATTCGGTTCACTGAAAGTTTATAAAGATATCAAAATAATTAGCAAGAAATAAACTTGTAAACTTACTTTGAAATTGGTTGCGGTTGTGGAATATCAAAAACGGACCGTTACTGAGGTGCGTAGTTCGTCGTCCGCTAGTCGCCGTCAAAAAGGACGAATCATTGTGGGAATCCAATTACAGCTTTACAAATGTTGCCAATTGACAAAACATATGCATAAACGGTAGTTTTGTTTGCGATCTTTCGTAAAAAATGTGGTTTCGGAAGGGAATTTTCCACTTTAGCAAATTTTTGTCCTCACATAGATATAATTATTTAAATATTATGCGTAATGTTACAATGTTTCTGCCATTATAAAACCAATCGTAAATAACTATACTTTCCGAAAAATCAATCACATTAGTATAAATAAGTCAACAAAATATATAAAAGTTATGTTATTTTAATGAAATTGGTAGTAGGACAGCGCTAAAATAGACACCTTCTATAAGAATTTTTGAAAATTAAGGTATTAGGAATGTGTTTTTAAGTAGCAACAATATATAATATTGTTAAAAACTGACCACAGATCCTTATTTTTAGTGTAGTTTTTCTTGAACGTGGATATTATTTGTTAAATATTTAACAAAAGTTGTGGGACACGCCGAAAACATGAATGTACACTTTTTGTGAAAACGACCCAAGTACTTCTAAGTACTAGGTAGGTAGCTCATAGTCATAATTATAATAGACTAGTTGACACTTGAACCTTCTGAATTTTGTTTTGAATAATGGTTCTAAGCATGTCCTTCCTAGGTATTGTTCGTCGAATCGTTGAGCTCCTCAAGTTCCGAGTTGAGCTGCAGGATTTTTTACAAATTCGTGCACTGACTGGACAGGTCCACTCAACCTGTGTGGTTCTTTCCTCAAAAGACCATTTCAGACACCGATAAATAAATAAATAAATAAATAAAAATAAATCCCTGGACATTTCACACAGCACCATTTGTCCCAAGCTAAGCAACCTAATGCTTGTGTTATGGTAACAAGATGGCTGATAAACTACTTATATACAATTTTTTTTTTTTTTTAGTAAATACATACATATTATAGATAGAAAAACACCCAGACTTGGAACAAATACATGTAGGTCATACAAATATTTGTTCCGTGCGGGAATCGAACCCACGACACGCAGCGCAGCAGTCAATCGCTTAACCACTGCGCCAACCGTGCCGTCAAAGATCTACATGGTCTTCACATGGTCTCACCAAGATTAGTCTGGACTTGGAGACTGTGACCTCGAGTTTGTTTCGGCCTTTCTTCTCAGAGTAGTCAAATAGGAAACGCCGAACTCATCTGGTTTAAAAAAAAATGGTTGCGTGTACTTATGTATGCGCGTCAGAAGTTATGCTTTTAAAAAGCAATTTTTAATTGCACGCAAATAATTAATTACAAAAAAGGTTACAATAAAGTTCGTTGTTTTAGGCTGAATAATGTTGGTAACAAGTCACGGGCCTTTTAAAGAAATTAAAAGCATAATAAAAAACTAGAATTTTATGGCATCCAATTTTTTATAGTCCATTGCCTTTTTTTTAATCGATAAGAACAAACAGGTTGCTATAAAAAATGCTCAAAATAGGTACAGGCTGGTTTATGCTGAAAAAAGTGACGTATAGCTTTAAAAATAATGAGCGGTTTTGCGGACAGCTTCAACCTGTGAATTTTGTGTGACGGTGATGCGCGCGCATCTTAAAATTTCACTCTCATCATTTTTTCATAACGCGCCTAAAGAAGTATAACTTCAAAAATGATTGACCTTTAAAAGTGTTACATGTACAGACGCCAGCACATCAAGCTACTACAATCTGTCAAATTTCTTTAATAGATTTTCAACTTTATCACTAAAGCGTTAAGGTTCAAGGTTGATTGGGAAAATTTGACAGTTTCGGGTAGCTTGACCTGCTGGCGTCTGTACAAACCTACATGCAGAAAAATAAATCATTTATCATTTACCGTACCGGAAGACGTAGCGGGCAGGCCTTCCACAAGCTGGACCGATGATCTGGTGAAGGCCGCAGGAATCCGCTGTATGCAAGAAGCACAGAACAGATCGAAGTGGCGATGCAGCGTCTTTCGGCTGAAATGATGAATGGACACACAAATAAATTTTGTAAATTATTTTAGATTAGACAATTAATATTTTTGAAGAATAATTTTATTCGTTCTTTATAATCTAGAAATAATTGTGTAAGAATAAAGGCATTGGAAGCACGGAACCGGTCGAAGTGGAGGTGCTTGGGGGAGGCCTATGTTCAGCAGTGGACGTCTTTCGGCTGAAATGATGATGAATGATGAAAGGCTTGGTCACGAGGCATTCAACACGAACTGAACCCGATTGTCAGAGCAAGGAAAATCAAAGTTTCCTGTGAAATCAGTGCTCACGAGGACGGTGCAAGTGAGTGGTGTCATGAAGAGCTTCCTCATGACACTGTAGCGGTATCTACAACGCCACATGCGAACAACGCGTCATACTGACGTCACGAAAATCCTGCATCGCGCAAGCAGAGTTTACCGTGCAATTAGGATAGATACAATTTCCCAATATCAATCGTTGGGCAATTGCCCGCCAGACACAACACCCGTCTGGTCGGAGGATCCTCCCTTTTCTATGGAGGATGAGTGAACTTTACACCCTGTTCCGCATACCTTCACAACACCACTCATTCAGAGCTTGCTTTCACATCATCTGTCTAGCCTTTTCCAATCTATGTTGGGGTCGGCTTCCAGTCTAACCGGATGCAGCTGTATACCAGTATTTTACATGGAGAGACTGCCCATCTGACCTCCACAACCCAGTTACTGGGTAATACGATATTGGCAAGACGGGTTGTCAGACTTTCGGGTTTCTGACTAACCGTAACGACTGTCAAAGATCCACGTATTACGGCCGGGAACAACGGCTTGACGTGCTTTCTAAGGCACAGCGGTATTTAAAGATGGTCACCCATCCACGGACCAACCGCGACAAGCGTAGCTTAATCTGATCGACCGACTCGTGCGGCTGTTATTACTTAGCCAAAAGCTGCGCGCACACTTTAAAAGAGTGACTCAAAATATACTTTATTTTCTACACGAAAAGGTACACATTGCATTGTGAGAGTTCAGAATACGTTGCACCGTGCAGCTCTCTCTTTTAAAGTGTGCGCGCAGCGTCGCGTCGCGTCGCGTCTCGGTGTGAACTAACCCTAAGACGCACGCGCACCCGTAAAGAACCAAGAACGCGATAACTGTCGCGATTAGTGTCAAAGCGATAAGATTTTTTTTTTTATTCTGTGGTATTTTACTGTGAGTACAGACGCCAGCAGGTCAAGTTACCCGAAACTGTCAAATTTTCCCAATCAATCTTGAACCTTAATGCTTTGACGATAAAGTTGAAAATCTATTATAGAAATTTGACAGATTGTAGTAGCTTGATGTGCTGGCGTCTGTACATAAATAAAAAATATTTGTTTGATTTCATTGTAATATACCAGTTTTTATTGATAATACAGTCCACTTTCATTCCGCAAGGAACCAAGACCTAACACAGCCTTCAACACATAATATCAAACTATAAAATATCTACCTGACATCTGCACCCTAATTGCGTAACACACGATCAATCGGAATCGGTTTCATTTTGACAGTTCAACAACATTCATTGCGTTATTTACGTTGTTGAGCAGACACATGACACATTTTTTGAACATATGAAGCAATGGATTAGCAATATCCTTCAAAATGATTCAGATTGAGATTGATTGTGTGTTACGCAATTAGGGTGCTGTCCTTTTTAGGTTTCAAGCCTTCTCTAAATATATCAAACTAGCGGACCCGGCAGACGTCGTCCTGCCCGGTTGAGTCATCATTATGCCGATAGCAGCGCCACCTACCGGGTCCAATTGTGTTTTCAAACCATTCAGGATGTCGAGGAACCCATTGAAATATACACACACAATTTCATCCAATTTGTTGCAGTGGATCGGAAGTTATGCGCGTACATACATTTCGGTGATTCATTTTTAGTAGTGTCCGACCGAACGTTCGGTTTCGGTTTCGGTTTCGGCCGAGTTTCCGCCAAAAATCAAGTTTTGGCGGTAGTTTCGGTTTCAGCCAAAATTGGCCGAAACTTTTGCCGAAACCGAAACAGTAACAATTAGTGATTTGATTTATTGATAACTGATAAACATTTTGCTATGAGAACTTAATTGGAAAAAATAATAAAAATATTATTAATATTTTTTCATATTATATTAAATAAATGATTACAACAAAATTAATATACCTACTGTGTTTCCATTTCATGTCCTAATTAATGCAGAATAATGGGTAAATGCACCAAATTTCAGTATTTTAAGGAATTTTATACTTAACCACGTGAGTTTCGGTTTCGGTTTCGGTCGGAAAACCAGTTTCGGTCGGACTCTAATTTTTAGAATTACGTACCTACCACACGTACCCAAAGGGTAATAACGGACCCGAATTTTCTGGGAGTAATTACTACATTTGACAACAATTCCCAGAAAATTGATACTTCACTAAGATTGAGATTATCTTACTGTCCTGTCACATAGAAGAATAGTCCTTGTCGTTTTATGATTTTTGATTTTGACAGACAGACACTGTCTGTCAAAATCAAAAGTCATTTACACAGAGTACAGACGCCAGCACATCTATCTACTACAATATGTCAAATTTCTTTAATAGATTTTCAACTTTATCGCCAAAGTATTAAGGTTCAAGGTTGAATGGGAAAATTTGACAGTTTCGGGTAGCTTGACCTGCAGCTGGCGTCTGTACATTGAAGTCATTTATTGAAATTAGGCTGAGAATCAGCACTTTTCGAACGTCAATTTACAAAACAGAGTCCTATAAAACGCCCGCCCTTCACCACTTCCTAGTGCTTTCGCTGGGGAGAAGAAGTGGCGCAACAAACTCCCCAGCAACACAGCTGTCTGTTCAGCTATAAAACACTTGATTGTATACAATACTAGGTATGTAAAGTAATTAACATTACAAGACACAGAACATTATATTTAATTATTTGCCATATGTCAGCTGTGCAAGCTACATATAACCTTAGGAAAAACAATTGTGATTTCCTACCTTTATTTAACAATACAGAGATAGAAAAACACTTACCTACAATTTTGTCTTCCAAAAGTCCTTCCGAAAAGCCACCATGTCTATTTTACTTAAAAAACAAACTTTTCGAGTTCACACGACACAAGTTCAGGATAATTGTTTTATTAAATGCTAAAATAGAACATAATCAATTACAACCTATAATGTGTAATAATAGTGATGCTATGAGTCAAGCGGTTTGTTTATCTCTGCCTATCACTATCAGAAGTTATTTTTAACATGAATTCTATAAAATAATTGCCAGACTAAAAAACAAACCATTACCAACTTACTATTAAAAAAAAAATCTAGAAAATTTCTTTTCGCAAATTATTAAAGTAATATCTAGATGTTACTTTTATATCAAAATATTATACTAGTAACGCCATCTATTGTCTTTTGATAATAATTAATATATTTTAAAAGTATAGCTGAAAATTTTTGGTCTACAATTTATTAATTCGTTAAATCTCCTAAAAACTAGTTGGATTTATATAAGTTAATTTTCTGTCACATTTTTCATACTATTTACGTTTGAAATGGAATACCTATATATTGTTGCGAAAGCGTATCCGAACGTAGCAAGGTTAAAAAATCCCTAACGAAATTGTACTGTGTTGCCATTTAATTATTATTAGACAATCAGTAATTTTAGGCTGACAACTTGTCAAACTCTATTTTAGCATTATGGACTTGGGGAAATATCTGAACATGTCTACCCGCGCATGGTCTAATCGGATGCAGCTGAATACCAGTATTTTACACGGAACGACTGCTGGTCTGACCTCCACAACCCAGTTAAAGATAAAAGATAATTTATTTGTTAAACATGCGTTTACATAAACTGACTAATCAGACATGCGAGGTATTAAATTAGATGTTGTGAGCGTCCATGTTTTGCCAACAATGGCGTACAAATTTTTTAGGTAAGTATAAAAAAATTACATTTAATTGCATTTTTACATAATAGTCATTCTAAATTTCATTACAAAATACAAAACAAATAAATAATAATTGATGTCAAGATATTAGAGTATAAGTATATTATAGTCAAAATAAATTAAATATGTCCAGAATATTCATTAATATGCAGTCAATATTATAATCATTCAAAAGTCAATTGATTTAAAATTCCCATTATTCAATTGTTATTCTTAACTATGTATGTACATTAGAAGTCGGAATAGAAAAGTCCTTTTCATTTAAAAAATCTACAACATTGTAATACACTTTTACTCACTAAAAATATTCTCAGCTTACTTTTGAAAAGTGACAAGGGCAGTTCTCTCCAACTTTTAGGTAGTTTATTAAATATGACAGGAGCCATACAGAAAACACTTTTGCGCATGAGGGTTGTTCTCGCAGTATGCGAGCATATCCTGCTGTTGTCACGCCTATTACGTGGGACTACTTCATCTAATCGTTTAAATCGGTGTGGATTTGTTTTTACAAAAACAGCTACTCCTAAAATGTACAGACATGGCAAAGTAAGTATTTTATATTTTTTAAAGTACGGCACGCAACTATCAGTAGGTTTAATTTTAAATATTGAACGAACGCATCTCTTTTGAGCCTTGAACACCGTGTCTTTTTCTGTTGAGTTGCCCCAGAAAATGACACCATAGCGTAGATGAGATTCTGTTAAACCATAGTTGGCTGTAAGTAATGACTCCACACCCATTATAGACGACAATGTGTGCAGGGCATAGGCAGATTTACTGATTTTCTTGCACAAGATTTCGATATGAGTTTTCCAATTAAGTTTTTTGTCAATGTGGAGCCCTAAAAATTTAGTTGTTTCTACCTCTTCTATAGGCTGGTTATCGTAGTGTATATTTAAATTACTCTTATTATTGATCCGTTGACTAAAATGTATTAATTTAGTTTTAGTCAGGTTAATTTTTAAGTTATTGTCATCTAGCCACTTCACCATTACATTTATTGAATTATTTATGTCACTTTCATAAGTATCAACACTTTTGCAAGGTATCGTTATGGCGCTGTCATCGGCAAATAGTGTCAGAGGTTGAGGAATGCCTTTCGGTAGATCATTAATATATAAAATAAATAAAGGAGGCCCTAGAACACTCCCCTGTGGCACACCAAACGAGACTATACGTTCTGAGGATTGGAATACAGTTTCATGTTTACTTTTCATATTAATTTGGTTTATATTTGTTATTTGAGTTCTGTTAAGTAAGTAAGATTTAATTAGATTGTTGACATTTCCTCTGATTCCATATGCTTCAAGTTTATTTAAGAGTGTACCATAATGCACATAGTCAAAGGCTTGCGTCATGTCACAAAATACGCCACAGACCGGTTTCCTCTTATCCACGTTAAATGTAACATTATATAAAAAATCATAAATGGCCATATTAATAGTTTCACCTATTCTAAATCCTTTCTGTTCCTCGCATATAATATTATGTCTTTCTATAAATGAACTTAGTTCCTTGTAAATGTACTTCTCAAATATTTTAGAAATTATAGGAATTAGTGATATAGGCCGATAGTTCTCCATTAACTCCCTATCTCCTTTCTTAAATAGTGGCTTGACGATAGACACTTTTAGAGCATCAGGGTAAACGCCTGCGCTAATGCTGAGATTGATGACATGACTCAAGTGACCACAGATTTCATCCGCAACACGTTTTAGTACAGTTACTAGGTAATACGATTCCTCTTGGTAATACTGGTTGTCAGACTTTCGGGTTTCTGACGACCCGTAACGACTGTCAAAGATCTACAAATGACAGACGGGACCAACGGTTTAACGTGCTTTCTGAGACTCGGAAGAGTCTTGATAATAGTAATGGTCCACGGACCGACCTCGGCAAGCGTAGTTTAACATTCCACCGACCCGTGCGGCTTTTATTATCTAGCCTCGAGCCTACATTATTATGAAATTAAAACTGAATTCGTAATCAGTAAGGCGCGGTCGCAGCTCAAGATTTGGGGGGGGGGGGTCACGGAGTAGTAAGTTAGTAAGGCAAATAAATCGTGAAGACTCTCGAGCGATTAAATTATTTTTATAAAATCGTTCCACGTCCTGAGAAATTTTTGAAATTTTCGTTCTAAAATTTGGTGCCACGCGTAAATTCGTAAATTACAATTATTGATAATTTTATTTACAATCGATAATCGACGACAGAAAATAACAGCAGTCGCTCCATGTAAAATATTGGTATTCAGCTGCTTCCGGTAAGCCTAGAAGCCGACCCCAACATATTTGGCCGATGGCTAGGGAGATTGAAATGTATAAAGTTGACTGACGGCTGATTTTTCAATCGACAGATAATTTTTATTCCTGTAATAGAATTGACGTCTGAAAGATTTTGTATGGAGGCGGAACTGTCACAAATTCTAAATTATTCCTCGGATAAAATTATCTGGTGTTGGAAAAATGAGTCCTAAAATATCTAAAAATCTTACCATGCAATGAAATTAAAAATCTTATTTGTTAATTTACTTAAATTCATGCCTTTATTAATTTAATTTCGCGGTGGAGGCGTGTCAAATGAAAAGTTTAATAGTATCCTATACGACTGATTTGCCCCGACTTTGGCCAATTTTGTGTTGTAAAAGTACGTACTATACAGTCGATGACTCATGACCGGTCTGAACATGTCTACCCGCGCATGGTCTAATCGGGAGCAGCTGAATACCAGTATTTTACATGGAGCGACTGCCTATCTGTCCTCCACAACCCACTTACTGGGTAAGACTAGTTTTCAGACTTTCGAGCTTCTGACGACCCGTAACGACTGTCAACACGAATGACAGCCAACACCAACGGCTTCACGTGCTTTCCGAGTCACGGAGGGATCTCGGTGTGTAAAGATGATCACCCATTCACGGACCAACCGATTTCGAAGGAAAACTGTCATTTTGTCTATTCAATCTGTCATTTTGTCTATCTGTCATTTGGTCTATTCGATCTGTCATTTCGTCTATTCTATCTGTCATTTTGTCTATTCAATCTGTTATTTTGTCTATTCTATCTTTGATTTTGTCTATTCTATCTGTCATTTTGTCTATTCTATCTGTAATTTTGTCTATTCGATCTGTCATTTTGTCTATCTGTCATTTGGTCTATTCGATCTGTCATTTCGTCTAATCTATCTGTCATTTTGTCTATTCTATCTGTTATTTTGTCTATTCGATCTGCATTTTGTCTATCTGTCATTTGGTCTAATCTATCTGTCATTTTGTCTATTCGATCTGTCATTTTGTCTATTCGATTTGTCATTTTGTCTGACCACCGTAAAAACAGGTTTTGTCGACGGAAGACATCGACAAAGCCCGTTTCTATGGTTGCCATGCCCATAGCCGCGAGCCCCACGCCCGCCGCCAACGAACAAACGAACAAAAGTAATATTTTCTATGTATCTAGGTACAGACGCCAGCAAATCAAGTTACTACAATCTGTCAAATTTCTTTAATAGATTTTCAACTTTATCGTTAAAGCATTAAGGTTCAAGGTTGATTGGGAAAATTTGACAGTTTCGGGTAGCTTGACCGGCTGGCGTCTGTACATAATTAATTTACCACTACTTAATTGATACTTATTTATTGCGACAACGTCGCCTGCAAATACACGCGTACCATAAGTAGTTAAGAGAAATTTTCTCTTTCAATTTTTTTGTTCTTTTCTGATTGTTAATTAAAAAGTAAGTATTTTGAGGCTTCTTTGTACTGGTTACAAAGTTAGTTAGTTATCAATAATCTAAGCTACGATCCGGGGCGCTATCCATAGCGTTCCTTAGGTAGCGTAACGTCCTTCTCTTGCTTGACAAGCGTCACGGGACACGGACTAGATTTAAATCATTAGATTATTTTGTCCCTACTAGTTTTAGGGCTGATTTTTCAATCGACAGACAATTTTTAATCGTGGAATAAAAATGACGTCTGACAGTTTTTGTATGAAAGAACTGTCAAAAATTCAAAATGATTCCTCCAATATAATTATCTGGCGTTGGAAAAACCACCCCTTTATTAGTTATATGCACTAAATAGTGTACCTAACTTTAAACTATAATGCGTGTGTGGCAATTACAATATTATTAACTGCAAGTTGGAGTCTCACTTCGCTCTTTGATCACAACTTCACCTCCAATACGCGTAAGAGGAGACAGGTAGAATTAAATACCTTCCACCCATGTCTCCAAGTACGTAAGCTAAAAAATATGGATGTCACGTGGTCAACTTTGAACGTTTGGCGCCGATTCCCTTCTTCACAAACTAACTTTTAGGTCCAGTACATCATTTTCTTTCTATTTCATTAAGAAAAGGACAGAAGATAAATATTAGTTTAGTCCTGTCGTAGTTTACTTTGTGAACCAGGGAATCGGCGCCAATATCTCGGAAACGTGACACTTTTCTGTTTGCATTGATGTCAGCTTTCGATTTAAGTTTAAGGGGAATGCAATAGTCGCAGTCGCAGATTGTCAATAATAGTATAGAATAGAAACCGATTCAAAAAATCAAAATCAAAATCAAAAGTCATTTATTCAAATTAGGCTGAGAATCAGCACTTTTTGAACGTCAAAATTACAAAAGACAGTCCCCCAAAAACGCCCGCCCTTCACCACTTCCTAGTGCTATCGCTGGGAAGAAGAAGTGGCGCAACAAACTCCCCAGCAGCACAGCTGTCTGTTCAATTTAAAAAAAAAATACTTGCTTCTATACAATACTAGGTGCTTATGTTCGGTAATTAACATTACAAAGCCAGAACATAAAATTTAATTATTTGCCATAATATGTCAGCTAGCCACGCCAATATACCAACAAATATAATAAAAACTATACGTACTCAAGCTAAAAAATAATTAATTAAAATGTAAATAAAAAAAAAACTTACTACCCAAATAAAAGCCTCCAGGCATAAAGGGCGTGACAGCTTACACATTTATGCATTGCTGGGTTCTAAGACCTGGCAGTAAGCTAATTCTGGAGAAGGAACATAAACATTGTCTTGCGTTAAACTAGGGTGACCAACTATTCTTATCGTCTAAGTAGTCGTTGATGGAATAGTATGCCTTTGAACAAAGGTTGGATTTTAGTTGAGCTTTAAACGCATTAAAAGATTTCGATTTAGATTCCGATTAATCGTGTGTTACGCAATTAGGGTGCAGTGCAAGATAAACTCAGAGAGTACAATATATGAACTAATAATTAACTAATAACAGCCGCACGGGTCGATCGATCAGGTTAAGCTACGCTTGCCGCGGTTGGTCCGTGGATGGGTGACCATTTTCACATACCAAGTCCCCTCCGTGCCTCGGAAAGCACGTTAAGCCGTTGGTCCCGGCTGTCATTCGTGGATCTTTGACAGTCGTTACGGGTCGTCAGTAGCCCGAAAGTCTGACAACCAGTCTTACCAAGGGGTATCGTATTACCCAGTAACTGGGTTGTGGAGGTCAGATAGGCAGTCGCTTCATGTAAAATACTGGTATTCAGCTGCATCCGGTTAGACTGGAAGCCGACCCCAACATAGTTGGGAAAAGGCTAGGCAGATGATGAGTACAATATATGAACTGGAAAAGTCATATTGCTGCTAACCTGGATCGGAACAACCTTGAGTTTCAGAAGCGAGGCCTCAACACCGTGAACCGACTCCTGGATTTTTAACGAAGTAATAATGAAGGGAAGAATATTAATAGTGTTTTTTCTGGTATTCGTCGCAGGTAATATGGTTTTTTATTCACTTAAGAGAGGGAACCTACGACCAACTTATAGTTGCCCAGCAACTTTTTTGACTTTGTCGCGGCTGTCTCCTCGCCGAGACTTACACGATGCGCACACGGGACCGACAGCAACGCTATATTTTTGTTAAATTTTCGGTTGAGCAGCAACTGGTTGGCCGGCAACTTTTTTGTCGCCGTGTGCGCACTTTCATTGCAACCAATTTTTTTTTTTTGACAACCTCAGAAAATTTTCAACATAGGAGTGTTCAGAAGCATGTACTGAATCCATGGTAACAGGTTGCGCTTCAAAGTCCCCAAAATCGGAACTAACGCAACCTACCATCTTGTTTTTCAATACAACGTGTCAAAAAGATGTCACAAAATGGCTACCCCTGTCAAAGTCATTCTTGTACAAGTCCCTTCAGTTATTTTACGATAGAAATATGGACAAGCTACACGCTTTTAAAGTTTTTGGAATGTATTATTCCCGTCGTCCTCTGACTCTAAAAACCTTCAATCCCCTTTGCAAACAATTTTTTTTTGAGTTTGAAAAAAAAACTTGTAATCATTCCTATTACGAAGTATTACTATAGCTAAAAATTCGTTACAGGTATCGATTCGTATCAATTATACGACCCCGAAGACGACAACGGGACACCACAGACTAAGAATAACCGCTACAAGCAAATTATCGACTATTTATTACAAAATGGTATTGTGGTTAAGTATCCATCTAGAATTACTGCCAGGTCGGACGGCAAAAGTGAAGATGGACCACCACATCAAGAGAGGTATACATACACCACGAGCAAGCGTAGACCGCAATATGTAGACAGCGGTCCGCCCAGCGACGACGGTAGACCGCCACGCGACAGGTAGGTCCACGAGAAAGACCATAGAGCGAGCAGCTGTTCTAAGCATTTATTGAATTTGGTAAAATATATTGATTTTGACCGAATCGCTGGTCTAGTCTATATACTAAATTTGCCACTGGCGCCGATTCATCTGTTCACAAACTAAACTAAATTTAAGTTCAGTGCATCTTTTTCTTTCTATTTCATTATGAAAAGGACAGAAGATAAATATTAATTTAGTCCTGTCAAATTAAGATACTCCGTAGCAAGTTTAGACGTGATTAAAACATGACTACTAGAAATACGTCAATTAATTTACGTCAGGCGCTGACTAATTTGACAGGACTAATGTCCTTTCTTAATGCAATAGCAACAAAAATATGCACTGAACTTAAAATTAGTTTCGTTTGTGAATAAGGGAATCGGCGCCATTGTGTAAAATCGTATTAATTTCTTTAAAAGTTTCTATTTTGCATTAAGTTTTACGCAGCCGAGGTCCATCTTCAGCGGGGTCGAGGCGCCATCATGACAGATCGCGCGCATGCGTGTGGCCCGTTGGCAGAGCGGGAATTTTTGACGTTTTGGAAAATCGAGTTGGATTGTCCATAATTTTAAAAGGAGTATTTTGGTGGCAAAGTAATATAAGATTGGTGTCGAGAACCCGCTGCTCGGACATAATTGTTTGACTAACGTTTTAATTCATAATTGCAATCAGTGACTCTAACTATTGTAAAACTTTTCATTCAATTGTTAACAGTGAATTTTTTGTTTGGTAGTCGCATTTTACCCTGATGACGCCCAGTAAACCCATGACGATTTCAAGATGAATAGTGCTTCTCCGACATAATAATTATACCTACATATAATAAACTAATAAAACTGAAGTTTGTTTTTTTTTTGTTTCTTTCTTTGTTTTTTTGAACGCGCTAGTCTCTGAAACTACCTGTTGGATTTGAAAAATTATTTTTGCTTTTGATAGCCCAATTCCCGAGAAAGGCTATAAAGTACTTAACATCACGCTACGACCGTTAGGAGCTGAGCAAAAATAAAAATAGTTAAATCAAAAGTCATTTATTCAAATTAGGCTGTTTATCAGCACTTTTCGAACGTCAAAATTACAATTTAAGACAGTCCCCTAAAACGCCCGTCGTTCACCACTTCCTAGTGCTTTCGCTGGGAAGACGAAGTGGCGCAACAAACTCCCCAGCAGTCAAATAGAACGCTAAGCACAAATGAAGTGAAATTGCCGGCAGGTGATGCGATGCGATGCGACGGGGTGGGTCGGGGGAACAAGCAATTTCACGCGGATGCTGTCGCGGGCAGAACCTGGCATAATCCTACTTCGTATCCTACTAATATTATAAACGTGAAAGTTTGTATGGATGGGTGGATGGATGTTTGTTACTCTTTCACGCAAAAACTAATGAACGGATTTGGATGAAATTTGGCACACAGATGGTTTATAACCAGGATTAACATATAGGACGCTTTTTATCCCGATATTCACACGGGATCGAAACTTATGCGGGTGAAACCGCGGGGCGCAGCTAGTACTTGGACTAATGGAAAGTTCACTCAATCAATCACCTCAGCCTATTGCAGGACATCATAGGCGTCTCCCATGCTGCATCACAACACCCTACCCTCCGCCTTCCGCATCCAGTCTGTCCTAGCCACCTATTGTCCCTGACAACAGCGTGACCGTCCGTGGAACTAGTATTTTTGATAGCAAGTTTTACAAGATTTTCTTAACTAAAATTGTTGTAGGTACCTTGTTTGTAGGTTTTAGTTTAGATAGCGTGGTTTGTAAAGATTATTATTTTTTATGTGTATTCCGTGGAAAATGTTGTTGGTTACACATTTGGCCGTATCTTTTTGTATTTCTTCCTAGAAAATGTAAAGTGTCACTGTTTGTGTTCTCAAATAAAATAAAATGAAAAATAAGATGCGCATACTCTCAGAATAAAAGTGTCCTAAATATCTCTTAGTAAACACAAAATACACAAGAAAGTGTTATTCCACTACTTACCTAAACCTAAATCCTCAAAGACGTACCAAATTAGTTCCTGAGACGCTCGAGCGGGGCGCTTTGAACAACCAATCGGCACAAAAAAAACCTGTCATTTCGTATCCTACATGGCATATTTGTCCAGCGTACTTGTATAATATAGGTCAGTGATTAGAAGTGAAAACTTACGACTAGAGCCGAGTATACCCGATTCAGTATCACCTGAGCCTGACGGGTCATTCTCACTGTTCAGAAAGACCGCTGAGTGCGCAAGAAGTAAAACCTCCTTCATAGGGTGCATGTTTTATTTTTTAACTCTGATATAAAAAACAGTAACAATATACCCTGTCCATTAGGTAAACCGTTTTTTGACAGATAGAATAAAAAAAATATTATATTTCTTGTCAAAACTGATACACGTACGGTATTGTAATGTCTGTAAGAGATCTTAAATACAAAGGCAGTTTATATATTTATTTTACTACGCATTTTAAAGTTAACTTTTACTTAATCTGGAATAGTGCGTTCTAAGGCAGCTGTCAAAAAACGGTTTACCTACTGGACAGGGTATAGTACAGACGCCAGCACATCAAGCTACTACAATCTGTCAAATTTCTTTAATAGATTTTCAACTTTATCGCTAAAGGATTAAGGTTCAAGGTTGATTGGGAAAAATTGACAGTTTCGGGTAGCTTGACCCTGGCGTCTGTACGTTTAAATATTGCGTGCTCTTATCATTCTATGTTGTATCGTACTGAGTAATTTATGTTCAAGCATTTTCGTCGTAATAAAAGTCGCGTTAAACTGTGGAAGAGCATTTTTCTTTTTGTCGACATATTTATAAAATTTTATATCATTCTCGTTCAGACGATACTTTCTATCGCTGAAAGTTTCTTCAGTATCTTCACGACTATCTGGTGTTAGCCGTTTCGTATTTGTTGGGAAAACTGTAATGAAAATTAATGTAACTATATAAACAGACCACATTTGCAACACCACACTGCGCCCCAAAACACAGATTCCTGACGTTGCTCAAAAACTGTTAGGTACACTAACAAAATATGGGCCTATGTAGTCTGTAAATAAATTATTTTTATTTTATTTATAAAAGCCGCGAAGCTGGAGTGGGACCGGGCTGGCCACGTCTGCCGCATGCCCAATGAACTGTGGGCCAAAATAACCACCACGTGGAGCCGAGCTAGAAGGCGTCGCGGCAGACCCCGTAGAAGATGGCGGGACGAGCTGGACCAAACAAACGACCAGTGGTCCACTTTAGTCCTGGATCGAAAGAGCTGGAAGTTATGGGGAAGGGCCTTAGACACAGAGCGTAGACTTAGTATGTAATGAAACATCAAATTACCTGCAATAATTACCAGCAAAGCCACAATCATTAATATTTTCTCCATTCTTTGATTAGAATTCAGGGCGAAGTGTTTCTGCTAAATATCTGGTTTAGGTACCTGTCCAGGACAGAGCTTGCAGGCAACGAAATAAATCTGCAATAAATGATTCAGTTAAGATCTCGTCAGGAGTTTTATTCGGCTCCTTATACAGGGTGGCAGGGACATCGACGCGCAAATTCAGCACATGATTACACACCCTCCTAGCGTAAACATTTTTTCGTCGGCTATCAAAGAAGAAACTGCTGTTTCATCGAAAAGAGGTATGAGGAACAGGGTGTAAAGATCACTCATCCTCCATAGAAAAGGGAGAATCCTCCGACCAGACGGGTGTTGAGTCTGCGGGGCAACTGCCCGATGAACACCCGATGACAGCAGTGGTTAAAAAGGAAGCGCCAGGGTCACCCGCATGACGGGGCCTAATAGGGCCGAAGCCTGCCAGGGCGGCGGGATCGTCCGAAAGGGTTACCGCTGCCCTGGAACAGAAAGGGCTAAGGAAGGAACACGGGTGGGTTTTAGTTAGTAAGAGTCTGACACTCCCTTCCGCTCCACCCAGAGCGGGAGGGGTCATTTGATGATTTCCCATCCTCAAAAAAAAAAAAAGAAAAAAAAAAAGGGTCACCCGCAAGAATGCACAATCAGCCTTTAATGTTCCCACTGCTGGGACACAGGCCTCCTCTCTGTGAGAGGGAGTGGAACCGTAATCCAGATGCAGATGTCACACGTTACATGTCTTCGAATTTTTAGTTCTAGGATATGCCGGTTTCCTCAAGATGTTTTTCGTCACCGTTTTGAGAGCAGTTGTGATGAAATAATTTGCACAAAGTAAAGCGCTTGTCTGGGTTCGAACCTACGACCTACAAGCTCGTACGACGCCGTTACCTCTCTGCTCTTAGAAGAATAAAATAATGAATGCACTCTCTCTAATACTTACCAAGTATTTTCTGTACTCAAAACTTGGACAATCCAAGAAAAAAAATCGATTGTAAATAAATTATCAACAATTGTAATTTACGCGTGTATTTTCTTTATTTATTTAATCTTTTCGCACACAAAAAGGTATAAAGGCGGACTAAATTTGTCTCTCCTTAATTTTAATCCATCCAAAGGTTGTCTTTAAAAGAGATCGCTTTTAGCGATAAGACCGCCCATTGTGTCACCCTTTGTAAAAAAAAAAAAAATTATTATATTTATGTTCTGTAATTTGTATGGTGTACAATAAAGAGTATTCTATTCTATTCTATTCTTAATGCCTTAAGTTCTCAACCAGTCAACCAAGGGTGGTGAAAAGATGGCAGGTGCTTTGGTTGAACCGAACAATGGTCAGAACACTAGTCAGATAGGAAACGCCGACCTCATCTAGTTTTTAAAATATGATTGACGTGTAAAAGTGTTTGTACAAAACTAGGTACTTACAAAAAAACCGGCCAAGTGCGAGTCGGACTTGCGCACCGAGGGTTCCGTACAATTTAAAATTATGAAAAATATTCATTATATGATGTAACTAAAGATTTATTGATTTTTTCACAGCTCCAATTCCAGATTATACCATACTTACCTCAACGCGTTCCTGAGAAAAAGGGGTCTTGACAGACAGACGGACGGACAACAAAGTGATCCTATAAGGGTTCCGTTTTTTCCTTTCGAGGTACGGAACCCTAAAAAAACTAAGTATTAAAATTCTCTTTCAAAAAAATGTCAGGACGTGGAACGATTAAAAAAAATAATTAATACTGAATCTGAAATTACTATAGGTATATAATTAGGTAGCTATGATACTTATACTTAATTCGACAGATTTGCGCCTAAACCGCGAAAATTAATTAATTTTGTACATGAATTATAGGAAACCAGCTTATGACTGCGGCTTAGCCCGCGTGGATGTCGGAAAATATCCCACAGGAGCGTACTATCGGGTCTTCCGGGATTTTTCCCGGGGTTTTCATATAATTATATACTTACTAACTATTATAACTCTGGTTTACGCGGCGCACGCCATAAAAGTTCCCAGTCGACATAACTTTTTCCGACATCTTCAACAATCAGCATCATATTTCAGCCAATTTACACAAAACCTTAATGAATATACACCTAAACCTTCCTCGTAAATAACTCCGTCTATTGGTGAAAACCGGATGAAAATCCGTTCGGTAGTTTTTGAGTTTATCGCGTTCAGACAGACATACAGACGCGGCGGGGGGGCTTTGTTTTATAATATTTAGAAATTAAGAAATCAGTTTTCAATTTCATATTGATGTAGGTACGGGGCTCATGGCTAAGTAATAACAGCTACACGGATAGATGAAGGTTAAGCTACGCTTGCCGAGATCGGTCCGTGGATGGGTGACCATCTTCATATACCTAGACTAGACCGTTAAACTTTTGACCCCGGCTGCCAATCGTAGATCCTTCACAGTCGTTACGGATCGTCAGAAACCCGAAAGTCTGACATGACAACCAGTCTAACCAAGGAGTATCGTATTACCCAGTAACTGGGTTTTGGAGGTCAGATCAGCACGAGCCGACCCCAACCATGTTAGGGTCGGCTTCCAGTCTAACCGGATGCAGCTGTATACCAGTATTTTATATGGAGCGACTGCCTATCTGACCTCCACAACCCAGTTACTGGGTAACGCGATATCCCTTGGTAACAATAGTTAGACTTGATGAAAAAAACGTGTGCGGTCGGTGGGCACACCCCGTCAGGAAAGAAGTTCCTTACACGATACTCGCACGCATATACACACTCGTATATAATAGAGAGAAAGTCGCATGAAGAAAGCATAACGCTCTTTCCTTACCTACGTGGCGATATCTACCATTACCCTAATGCGTCTGCGCACTATCAATCTCAATCTGAATCATTTTGAAGGATATCGCTAATCCATTGCTTCATATGTTCTAACAACTTGTCTGCACAACAACGTAAATAACGCAATGAATGTTGTTGAACTATCAAAATTAAACTGATAGTGCGTTACGCAACTAACCCACAGTTTACTACTACCGCTATCTGCGAGGAACTTCGTTCCAAAAATAGGACAAAAGGATAAGGAGTAATAAAATAAAACATCGATTTTTTTTATTTGATTTATTTATTCATAAAATTCATTTATAACTAAATAAAACATAAAAAAATAACAAAGAAAATCTATATATATAAAATTCAAAGTCCTGACTGACTGACTGACTGACTGACTGAGACATCAACGCACAGCCTAAACCGCTGGTCCTAGAGACATGAAATTTGGAGGGTGTATTCTTTGTAAAGAGTAGGTATCCACTAAGAAGGGGTTTTTCGAAACTCCATCCCTAAGAGGGTAAAATGAAGGGATTTTGTTTGTATGAAAAATCTTATTCCTGGGAGTTAATAAACTTGAAACTTGGCACGAATACTTATCTAAGTAAATTATGAAGTTGGGCATTTTTTGTTTTTATAAACTACCCCCTAAAAGGGGATTGGGGGGTTTCAAAGTTTGTATGGAAGAATTTTAGCGCGCGGTCCGATTTAATCGAAACTCAGTATTTATACCTAAAATTGAAAGGAAAGAATAATGTGCATCAGGGTTTTTCAAAAATTTACCCCTGACGGCCTGAAAAGGGGTAGTAAATTTTACAGGGGAGGATTTTACAGCGTGGCTTGATTAACTCGAAAATTGGTATAAATAATCTTTGAGTCAAGTTATGAACACATCCCAAATGATTTTTCAAAATTCCACCCCTGTTGGGGTGAAAAGCATAAAGTTTATATGAAAAATCTTATTCGTTAGGATAATAATCTTGAAAATTGGCATGAATACTTGCCTAAGTAAGCAATAAAGTTTATCATTATTAGTTTTTCAAAACAAGTAAGCAATAAAGTTTATCATTATTAGTTTTTCAAAACTACTCCTCGAAGGGGATATAGGGGTGCTACAGTTTGTGTGGAAGAATTTGAACGCGCGGTCCGATTAACTCGAAACTCAGTGTGTGTACTTACTACTAAAAATAAATATGTATGAGGGTTTTTCGAAAATCTACCCCTAACGGGGTGAAAAGGGGTAGTTAATTTTACAGAAGAGGATTATAATGCGTGGCTTGATTAACTCGAAAATGGGTATAAATAATATTTAAGTCATAGTACAATGGGTAGGTACGTACCAAATGCTTTTTTAAAAACAAAGCCTGTCGTGATAAAACGGGACGATAAGGTTGATTTAAAAAATCGAATTCATTTGATCTACATAATTATAAACTTTAAAATTAACCCGAATTAAATAAATAAATGATAAAGATCGTAAACATACATCTTCGATATTTTAAGAGTAGAGTAGGTACACGCGGACGAAGTCGCGGGTAGAGTGCTTTAATATGTATATAACATTATTATAAATTCTGTCTGTATGTTGCATTTTCACACCTACACCACTGAACGGATTTCGATAAAATTTGGTAAAGAGATAGATAGCATCCTGGGGAAGGACATACTTTTTATCCTGGTAGCACGTTCCCGTGGAATAATTTCCGACATCCACGCGGGCGAAGCCGCGGGCAGAAGCTAGTATTATATAATTGCCTACATTATCTACGTTTAATCTTCTGTATAAACTCCTGCGCATCTTAGTTTTTGTCAAGATTATTATCATCGTCACTGTCTTAAGAGACATTTCTGTTTAAGGGGTGCAACTTGTTCGGGTCGGCACATTCGGTTCGGTAGTATTTGTTAAACAACAAAGCCGACCCGAAGCAATAATTACACATATTCAGGTTTCATTCGGCTCGTGCCAAACGGCAAAATCCGTTCGGCATGACCACTCACGCTGAATCAGGTTCGGGTCGGCTCGGCACACATCGAGCTTTTTCCCAAACAACATCATCATCTGCCAAGCCTTTTCCCAACTATGATGGGGTCGGCTTCCAGTCTAACCGGATGCAGCATTTATCCTGATCATATGTATAACTATTTTAACTGACAAATGCATGCACTGACTGAACAGGTCCACTCACTCTGTGTGGTTTTTACCTGCATGGTCCTCACATCCTCACAGGCCTGACTAAGATTACGTCTGGACTTTAAAAGAGACTGTGACCTCTGAGTTTGTTCCGGTCTTTCTTCTCAGAGTAGTCAGTTAGGAAAACTGAACTCATCTAGTTTTAAAAACAATTTAATTTTGACGTATTTATAGAACCAATTTACGGAAATGAATATCATTTTTCATTATATTCGATTTTGTCCGGCTGTGCCGAAACATGCCGACCCGAACAAGACAGTAGCACGCCCAATAACTCGATGTTGGTGAAATGCCAGCAGGTGTTGGTGGTCAGCAGTGAACTGCGACGTAAAGATTCAATAGGCAAGTACTATCGCCAAAATCTATATCTGACCACCGTAAGGACTATTCCTGCTTGCAGCGCAGATTATTAGTCGACCTAAAAAGGATCCTCTTTTGTTTTACTTACGGACGCAGCTGTGGTCATCATGTGCACGGGATTTTGTTTTCAAAATGGTCTAATATAGGTTTTGGCGATAGTACAGACGCCAGCAGGTCAAGCTACCCGAAATTGGCAAATTTTCCCAATCAACTTTGAACCTTAATGCTTTAACGATACAGTTGAAAATCTATTAAAGAAATTTGACAGATTGTAGTAGCTTGCTGTGCTGGCGTCTGTACAGGAGTTAGTATCCATCACCATTTTCGACTTTATAGTCTTCAAAATGAAATTAACTATTACAAAAATACAGGCACGCCAGCTTACCTTGGTATGCGAAAAAACAGGATAGGTACCTAGTCAGAAAAATTACTCGTTTATCAAAATAACTACTAAATTAAATTGTGCGTATATTCATAGCTGTCATTCTTTCGACAGTTCAGTATGAAATGGCGGCAAATTGACGTAATGTCAATTTTTATCAATCAGCCTTTCCCCAACTACTTTGAGGTCAGATTCCAGTCTAACCCAGTCACTGGGTAACAGGATAACCTTGGTAAGCCTGGTGGTCACTTTCGGGCTTCTGACTACCAGTAACGACTGTCAAAGATCTCCAAATGACAGACAGAACCAGCGGTTTAACGTACTTTCCGAGACACGGAGGGGTCTCGATACGAGTATGTAATGGATGACTACCCATCCACGAACCGACCGCGGCAAGCGCAGCCGCACAGCCGCACGGGTCGAGTTATCCTTAGTGTCCAAACACACTATGCCGAAGGTACGCGACCGAAGTTCCGCGTCTGATTTTACGTTCCGACGTATTCGGCTGATATGACACACCATAAGTGCCGAACTTACGCGGCCGAAATTCAGTTGCGCAAGTTTGTGTTTATTCAGTGTGTCGAGCCTCCCGCTGCTCCCCGCCCCGGATCATCTTCGGCAATCGAATTGAACTTCGGTCGCGTATAACGTGTGCTGTACAGAATACGTTGCCGCTGAACTTACGCCCGACCGAAGTTCGGCTGCACGCTATAACGCAACGTAATTTCGGCATAATGTGCCGTCAGTAATTCAAATAGCATTGCATGCGTAATCGTGCCGAACTTCGGTCGCGTACCTTCGGCATCGTGTGTTTAGACACTTAAATCGACCCGTGCGGCTGTTATCATTACGCCACGAGCCCCTCATCAATTTATAGACACATACCAAGGTACTCTAGGCGTTCTGTGCGGTCAAAATAATTATACTATTATTTACTACATTTTCTTTACAAATTACACGAGTAATTTTTGTCAGGGTTTGAAACAAAATGAGCTGCCTATTACTTTATGGGCTAATTTTTCCATCGCCAGATAGGTTTTATTCGTGAAATAAAATTGACGTTTGACAGTTTTTGTATGAAATAACTGTCAAAATTTAAAAATTATTCCTCCAATAAAGTTATCAGATGATTGAAAAATCAGCCTAAAGTGCCAATTTTTCCAACGCCAGATAATTTTATTCGAGGAATAATTTTGAATCTTTGACAGTTCATAGAAAATCTGACAGACGTCAATTTTATTCCACGAATAAAAATTAACTGTCGATGGAAAAATCAGCCCTAAATTAAATTTAAATTAAAGTTATACTTTGAATAACTTCATGAATGGTAAATAACATAATATATTAATGTAGTTTTGGTGATTTATTCTAAAAATAAACACAATAAATTTCGTTTATTAAATTCTTACAAATGTAGGAAAAATAATGTTTCAGGTTCCTATATTTCAAGCACTCACAACTCACGGTAACATACCTATTAATGAGGGTTTTCATTAAAATTAACGCCACCAGTTGGCGCCACTTTCACATGAGGTCTTTCATTTCGACATTGAATATTAATTACTAGCAGCGCCCTGCGGTTTCACCCGCATTAGTGTCGATCCCGTGGGAATATCGGGATAGAAAGTATCCGAGGTGTTATTCTGATGTATAAGCTATATTACTGTAAGTTTCATCAAAATTCGTTCAGTAGTTTTTGCGTAAAAGGGTAACAAACATCCATACAAACTTTCGCGTTTATATTATTTGTAGGATAGTAGGACGTTCATCATTCGTTCATCATTCAGTAACGATTAAAGAAAATATAGGCGCTTTGACACTTTTGACAGATACCCGGACCTGACGTACCAGTGCTGCCATCTAGTGAAAGTCATTTCAGAAAACCCTCATTCATTTAAAACCAACAACCGCCAGTTGGTGACAGAAAACAGCCGTAATATCTCTGATCCTATAGACAAAAACGAATCGTTTTGCTTACCAAATGGTAGCATTTTTTATTGCCAAACTGCGCATACAAATATATTCGTAAGCTAATTTTACTTTTGATAGCTACTTCCATATGGGAGGGTCTACAACGCAAAGCGCAAAAGAGGTCTTTGCTTCATTATTGGTAAAGACACAAGAGTCTTCATTTTAACCATTAACAGTTCGTAAATTATAGGAACCGGCCATTTTAGTAAAATATAGGAACCCAGAACAACAGCTGTTCAAAGATTGTTCTAAATAAAAACTATAAAAAAAAAAACACAGGAATAGAAACTATATTTTCACATTGAAATTAAACTAAACTGGGAAACGCAGAAGGTAATTAAAGCAGTGTCAATTTTATGTCCTAGAACCAAAAAATCGAAGACATGTGTCATTTACCAATCAATGCAAGTGCGCGCACGGCGACAAAATATGTTGATTAATGCGGCAAAATTTTACGAAAAAGTAACTTTACTGTCGCGCATCGGCCAAATCTCGGCGAGGAGACAGCGACAGAGACAAAAAGTTGTTGGGCAAACTCAAACTCAAATCATTTAATTCAACTAAACCAATTACAGGCACTTTTGAATTGTCAAAGGGTCGGTCAGTCAGAAAGATGAAGCTAGTTGCCCATTCCAAAGCGTAGGTACCTATGGAGAAGAACGGGCAAGAAACTCCATGGACACTCTTTTAAATCATAAAATTCTTACAAAATATTTGATTACATCATTCGTGTTGAAATTAACCATATGAGAACGATGTAGAAAAGACGTGCACGTTAAAAGCGTCCGTTATAGAAAACATAAAAACAATTCAGAAATTAAAAATTACAATAAGCCGTGGCAGCTAAGAGATGACCAGTCCCTACTGACGGCAACTAACTTGCTCGTGGGCTCATGGTTCCTGCTGCTTGCTGCAAATAAACGTATTTTCTTTCTCAAATTTAAAGAGTTCGTACTGTGGCTGGAGACTATTATAAGATTGACACTGCTTCATAAGAACTGCAAATTTTAAAACTATTACGTATCATAAATTATTTATTTTATATAATTTTTTTATTATATTTTTTTTTTGTGAAAATATAAATCTTTTATAGTCAACTATGAGGTACTTATTAAAAACATTTTTTAAAGACAGTATTGTCGATATTTTTGGAAAATAATATTTTCATAACAGTTCACTTTGTTGCGCCACTTCTTCCCAGCTAGGAAGTGGTGAAGGGCGGGCGTTTTGGGGGACTGTCTTTTGTAATTTTGACGTTCAAAAACTGCTGCTTCTCAGCCTTATATGAATCAATTTCTTTACTTTTGATTTTGATATTCTTCATTCCATAGTTTTATATCTCGGAAACGTGACACTTTACAAGGTTTGGTATTTTTAAGTTTTCTATTTGCATTGATGTCAGCTATCGATTTATATAGGTTTCATGAGTGGCTGCCATTTTGAAAAAATAATAAAATGGCGGACAAATAGGTATGCCACAGACTTTCAAAACCTTTTTCCTTGTATTTTCCAAAAACATAGACAACTTCTATGTACCCTGGGGCTAATACTAGCTACATGTCGACCTCTAAATCTCTATTTAACAAAAAATTAAATACTTATAAAATTAAGGACGTCGATATTGCCAAAATCCGCCAATACACATAACGTGTTATTAGGAACTTTAAATTCAAGTGATTTTTGCTAGCAAAAGTAAATTCTTCAGAAAAAACAGTTTTCACTTCAATGAAAACGGAGCCGAATATACCCGAATCAGCGTCACCCGTCAGCGTGACGGTTCCAAATTTAGATTTATTATCCTACGTTGAAAAATTGCCCGTGTATCGTGCATTATTTGACGGCACGGTTGGCGCAGTGGTTAAGCGATTGGCTGCTGCGCTGCGTGTCGCGGGTTCGATTCACGCACGGAACAAATATTTGTATGACCTACATGTATTTGTTCCGAGTCTGGGTGTTTTTCTATCTATAATATGTATGTACATATTTACAAAAAAAAAATGTATATAAGTAGTTTATCAGCCATCTTGTTACCATAACACTAGCATTAGGTTGCTTAGCTTGGGACTAATGGTGCTGTGTGAAATGTCCAGGGATTTATTATTTATTATTATCGCAATAATAGCCACTATTGCGATACACGGGCAATTTTTCAACCATTTTAGCCCGGCAACTATTGCCGGAGGTAATGGAGCAATCTATTTTAATTCCTATGCCTCTCGTATTAACTTGCTCCAAACAGCTCCAAAGCAATAAATCGCTTCATATTTTCGTAATGTCATGTTAATGCCCACAATTGAGCAATTATAAGTAGCCCGTTAAAGCGCACCTTTACGTGACGCAATTTAAACGCACTGTCAGCTTCATTTCCCACTGTATTATCGCGCGTCTGTGGCGCGACAATCGCGCAACTGTTGCGCCACAGTCGCGCCAGAAAAAGTTGCTCAAACAGTATTGCTGCAAAAATCTCTTAAACCTCAAGCTCCCATAGACTACGCGACTCTGTCCATCAACTCCTAGCATCGTTGATTGTCTCTGGAACCATGATTTCTAGCCCATCCATCTCTTTGGTAAGGGTTATCTGACAGCCTAGGCGGGATGTCTCAGTCAGACCGTAGGCCAGGTCTAACATGTCGCGTTCTTCATCGCAAGCTTCTTCGGGTAATCTGGGGAAAAAGAAATAAAATTTATCGATTTACATCACGTCTGTTGAGTTTCGCTAGCTAATTCAATTTGACCCTTTATTATACAGAAAACATGGTATAGACAACTAAACCCAAAATACAAGTTTTTGTGTTCACAGCACACAGACGCTAGACGCTCCAATTTTTTTCATGTACAGACGCCAGCAGGTCAAGCTACCCGAAACTGTCAAATTTTCCCAATCAACCTTGAAACCTTAATGCTTCAGAGATAAAGTTGAAAATCTATTAAAGAAATTTGACAGATTGTAGTAGCTTGATGTGCTGCCGTCTGTACCTATGTAAAAAGATGCGTATCTCACAAAAAAATGTTTGCTTGTAAAACACAAGCGAGAATTTTTTTGTTAGACCCACGATAAATATATTTACATTTCATTTAAACATGTTAGCGAAACAGACATTCGTGAATCTTTGACAGTCGTTACGGGTTGTCCGAAGCCCGAAAGTCTGACAATCAGTCTTACCAAGGGGTATCGTATTACCAATTAACTGGGTTGTGAAGGGCAGGTGACAGAAAGGAATAGAACTATAGGTAAATGGATCGATAAATCTGGCTCACCCCATACTTGCGACACAACACAGATAGGTACAGAAGGTCTTTATACAACGAGCTAAAATGCACACATACATAGACAAACTTTTGCTGTTGACTGTACCTAGTATTGTATACAATCAAGTATTTTTTTTAAATTGAACAGACAGCTGTGCTGCTGGGGAGTTTGTTACGCCACTTCTTCTTCCCAGCGATAGCACTAGGAAGTGGTGAAGGGCGGGCGTTTTTGGGGGACTGTCTTTTGTAATTTTGACGTTAAAAAGTGCTGATTCTCAGCCTAATTTGAATAAATGACTTTTGATTTTGATTTTGATTTTGACACGTGTCTACCAAGGGGTATCGTATCAGAAAACATGGTTTAGACAATTAAACAAAAAAATACGAGTTTTTGTTCATACGGACGGACGCTTCCATTTTTTTCATGTAGGTGTATGTAAAAAGATGTACCTCACAAAAAAGCGTTTGCTTATAAAACACAAGCCAGCCACTTTTCTGAGACACACGTCAAGCGAGGTTGTACTTGTATTACAGCATTTTTATCTCACGAGCCGACGCGCGCTTTACTTGTGGTTATTATTGAAGTGAAAACTTCTTTAGCGGCGTTGTGCACTTTTGTTGTGATGGGTAAAAAATGTTAAACTCGCGTCAGGCCAGGACACGTGACCTGATCGAAAATTCGTAAGACGTTAATATTCAAGTTTTCACTTCTGCCGGCACTCCCGGACTGCAACCGAAAAAAAGTGCAGTTTAATTTTTCAACACAATGTACCTATGTTGTTATGAAATAAATTACTTATGACTTAACCCGTTTTATATGCCTGTGATGTCCCACTCCAGGGCAAAGGCCTGCCGTCCCTCTTTCCACTTTTCCCGGTCTGCTGCGATTGTGGGCCAATCCTTCCAGAAGGAGTCCAGGTCATCTCGAGATCTCTTTCTGGGCCTGCCACGCGGTCGTTTCCTGCCATTTGGAATCCACTGAGTGGTGGCTTTTGCATATTGCTGCTCCGATATGCGACAGATATGCCAGCCCAGTTCCACTTTAGTCCAGCAGCTGTGCGGCAGGCGTCCGCTATTTGAGAACAGACAGCTGTACTGCTGGGGAGTTTGTTGCGCCACTTCTTCTGCCCAGCGAATGCACTAGGTAGTGGCAAGCACGCGCATTTTTATGACAGTCGTCACAGCGGTCGATAAGAGACGGCCACCGTACACCACCATAGCTTTAGGGTAATTACATGCTGAAGATGCCTCTCTGCGATACCGATAGACGTCACCATGCTGCTACGGGACATCAGAACCCTAAGATCAAGCCTGGCCGAGATGCAGTTGAAGTTGGAAGCATCGTAATCAACTATCAGCGATCTACGTACCGAGCTAGCAGATTCGCGCAACACGGTATGTAGGTCACACGAGCCGGCAACCAACGTCGACACACGTCATGGCACAGTCAACACATCGCAGTAGAGCTTCGAGTCAGCAAAATTCGACTCGACGGCGGCCGTCGACTCAGCAAGCGATGCACAACTGCGCTCCTCCCTCCCCGCGTCCCCTATCATTGGGACGCTGAAGAATATATTGGCACGACTACACCGGGGCGTGCTTATTCGGCTACCTTTATTGCAACTCCTGCAAAACATCAGCGGCAACCAAAACTTACGAGGAGTGCCCAGGAGCCCTCCGAACGAGTCCGAAGCTCGTTACCGACGGTAACAAGCCGAGGACAGCCAGATAAAGAAGGCTTCATTCGTGTTGAGACAAAGAAAAAGAAGCCTACTCTTCGCCATCAGTGCGGTACCACATTGGCTGGTCTGAACATGTGGCTGCGTCTCGCTATTCCATCGACGCAGCTGTACGTGTCCCGTCTACACTACTCTACGACGACAGAGGAGGTCGTGGAGTATACAAAGATGAAGACCAAGTTCACATTAAGAGTCGAGAAGTTGGAGTCGCTTGAAACTTCTTCCCAGCGATAGCACTTGGAAGTGGTGAAGGGCGGGCGTTTTTGGGGGACTGTCTTTTGTAATTTTGACGTTCAAAAAGTGCTGATTCTTAGCCTAATTTGAATAAATGACTTTTGATTTTTTGTTTTTATTTTTTCGCGTCACAAGATTAACAAACTACAAGTCTTTTGTGGTGCGGGTTCCGACTCACCATCTGGAGACTTTCATGAAGGAGGAATTTTGGCCGATGGGTGTCGTGTATCGTCGTTTTTGCGGAAGGCTACATGACACCTCGACTCAGCGCAATACGTCGCCGACCCAACGTAGCTTTAATAAATTTGTACAATAAGGTATTTTGTATGTATTAGTTTATTATCGTATAAGATTATTTTTTGTGTATTTTATCTATAGGCCTAAAGTTGCCTGAAATAAATTCATTATTATTATGTCGTTTATTTATTTACTTATCTTATTTTATTACATTTTTAAATATTTTTATAAACAAAAAGATAAAGAAAAACATTTAAAAAGATAAAAAAAATAGTAGCCCACCGGTATCGGGAACAGGGTCCAGAGAGAAGAACTTCCTGACTATGCGAGCCGTGACCAGAAGTACTGCTTTCTGAATCAAGTCCTTGATCAGCTGCCCAACGAGAGCCTCCTCAGGTGTTGGTCGAGGCTCTTGGCTATTAACACATTGGCTGTCACGACTATCGGCACAATGATTGCTGAGTCCACATGCCACACACATGTCGACAATCTCGGAGTTTTTTGTGATGGGTAAAAAATTTTAAGCTCGCGTCAGGACACGTGACCTGGTCGAAAATTCGTAAGACTGAGCTCGCGTCAGGACACGTGACCTGATCGAAAATTCGTAAGACGGAGGGAGAGTAGACCGCATTCCAAAATATCAAAAATGCACAACGTTAATATTCAAGTTTTCACTTCTGCCGGCACTCCCGGAGTGCAACCCGTTTTTTTTTTGAACGGCTTATCTCTAGTGCTACCCGTCGGATTTGAAAAATTCTTTTTGCTTTTGATAGCCCAATTCTTGAGGCTATAGGCTATTTAACATCTCGCTATCGTCCTCAAGAGCCGAGCAAAAAGAAAAAGAGCCAGAAAGACGCTAAGCGAAAACGAAGTAATAGCTCGGGCAGGCGATGCGATGCAATGCGACGCAGTGTGTCGGGGGTATAAGAAATTTTACGCGGACGAAATCGCGGGCGGAAGCTAGTGAACATATAAACACTAACTTTTCAAGCAGCCCATTATTGATTACGCCGATGCCCGTTATTTGGATGCCGCTGAGTACTATGTACTTTGTATAAAGCTACCATTTACTGGGTACGTCTTTCATTGACTTGAATGTGCCCTGGCGGCTGAGAGTATGTCATGCTCACTCTAATGTCTCGCTGATGGTGGCGCATGTGGAAATATACATAATAATAGATGATTTAACAGATTCAACTCACCTATCAAAATCCTTTTGCTTCAGGACGACATGGCATGTGGAACAGGTAAGGGTGCCCTCACAAGCGCCGTAGCCCTCGATGTTCAGGTCGTTGTTCACGACCACGTCGAGTAGTGTGTCGCCGACCTTAGCTTGTGTCTCCAGGCGGTTGCCATCGTAGAGAACAAAAGTTACTTTTACTCTGTAAACAATGTAAAATGGTTATAGTTTTCAGCTTTAGGTACTAGCGGCGCGAAATGAGAATAGGTTCTGGCGAAATTTACATCGCCACATGCGAATTACGCACCACACTGACGTCAGGCAAAATCGTGCATCGCGCAAGCAAAGTTTACCGCGCGATTAGTTTAACAAGCTGGTGTTTTGCATCCTCGTCAAATTTCAGGAGGTTGTTATGAAAGACATAAATAATCAAATAATTATAACAACATAAAATAATTAGTAATTTCAAAACTACCGCCTGCGCTGCTCGCCGACATAGGACCCTCTCTTTCCTTCAGTTCGCCTACTCTACGTCTACTACTAGTTATTCGTTTTAATTTCATTGATGCAATGTTATGATCCGTGACCCCGGCAAATGACCCCTGCGCCCTACAGTTCTTTAAGTAAAGGTTGCTCCAAGATGCCATTTTAGAAAATTGTAAAAAATTACGTTTAATGAAATTTAAAATCCTATCTACTTAATATTATAAACGCGAAAGTTTGTATGGATGGATGGACGAATGTTTGTTACTCTTTCACGCAAAAAACTACTGAACGGATTTGGATGAAGTTTGGCACACAGGTGGTTTATAACCAGGATTAACATATAGGATACTTTTTATCCCGATATTCCCACGGGATCGAAACTTATGCGAATAAACCGCGGGGCGCAGCTAGTATGCTCATAAAATGAAAACGCGAAACCCTATTCGTGCGTTAAATTAATGTCACCATTAAAACAGGACGCTGTATAGCTGTCACGCATCGAGACACCTCACGAGTCAGAAGCCCGAAACTCGGTAACAATTGATCTGACCTTGAGAAAGTCGGTATTATCCAGTAATTGAGTAGTGGAGGTCAGATGACGGTTGTCGTGTGTTTAAAATTCGCTCAAAATAGACTCGGTGAGAAGATTCCAAGTATATGTGTCTAAACACACTATGCCGAAGTTACGCGACCGAAGTTCGGCACGATTACGCCTGCAATGCTATTTGAATTACTGACGGCACATTATGCCGAAATTACGTTGCGTTATAGCGTGCAGCCGAACTTCGGTCGGGCGTAAGTTCAGCGGCAACGTATTCTGTAGAGCACACGTTATACGCGACCGAAGTTCAATTCGATTGCCGAAGATGATCCGGGGCGGGGAGCAGCGGGAGGCTCGACACACTGAATAAACACAAAGTTGCGCAACTGAATTTCGGCCGCGTAAGTTCGGCACTTATGGTGTGTCATATCAGCCGAATACGTCAGAACGTAAAATCAGACGCGGAACTTCGGTCGCGTACCTTCGGCATAGTGTGTTTGGAGTTTGGACACTATAGTGACCAAGCAAGCAGTCTGAACGGACACCACTGAGATGCGATATGTCGGCTCTGTTACACGGTGACACATAATCAGTCTAAATAATGTTCCCTTATATGGTTTGGTCATGTTGGCAGGATGAATGAAAGGCGTCTAATAAAAAGTATTTTCAAGTCAGATGTGAGAGGAAACGCCTTGAGGGACGCCCTGGAAGGACATATGTGGCCTACTGATGTTCTTCAGTAAGGATCGAGGTAAAGGGCAGGCTCATTCAGCAATAAAGGAATGCAGGAACGTTTGCGGAGGCGCGCACAGACAATGTTTACCATTATAAGAAAAAGGACCGCCTCCATAGCCGGCCGGTTAAGCGCCACCACCAACGACCTCTTGTGCGTGTTCTCAGATCGGTGGGATTCCCCTCCGGCTGATATTTTTATTTGTGTGTCTCTTATTACTAACACTAGTTATTAAGTTATTTTGTTGATACTAACACTATGGACTCTGGTCTGTAATAAAGAATTTGAATAAGGTCAGGTGCGTTCTGTAGTTTCTGCCAACCCTCATGGTAAGGTGTGTTTATATTAATTACTTAGACCTTTAGATGAGCATTTTTTTTTTTATAAACTAATATAATAAATATAAATAATATAAAAATGAATATAATAAATTGTACCTTTCTTGATAGTTTAACTTTTCATTTTCTCGTTTGAGAGAGAATATTTATTATTTAGTCCTTTAGATTAGTATTTTTCGTTTTTTAATCTAGATTAATATTATAAAATTGTAGGTACAACTTCTTTATGCATGCGGAGTGAGTATAAGTGATAGTTGCACTGTTGCATTTACATTTCTGCTTGATACTTTTTAGCATACAACCTGTGCAAACAATTGTTGGTGAATCAATAAAAAAAAAATGTTTTTATATAGTTATTGTTTCAATATTGGTGATATATAGGCGGGAGATATGGATATATATTACAATGGTCAAACTATAGAAAAAGTAAACAGTACAACATTTTTAGGAATGTTAATTGACAGTCAGTTAACTTGGAAGCCGCAAGCAGAACACATATGTATGTAAACGTTTAAGCACAGCTAGAGATGGGTTAATGCCCTGGCATATTGGGCGCATTGAATAAGCGCCGGATAAATGCCCATAAACGCCCAATAAATGCCTTTTGCCTGGGCAAAAACTTTAACAGAACTTTTATTAAATTTTTCATTCAAATAGCTATATTTGAGTGTGCGAAAAAGGTAAATTCACAAAAACATATTGGATATTGCAATAAACCAGAAATTGATATAAATATCGACGATGGTTTTTGAACTATGGTTGAACAATGTGTTAGTATAATGGAACCAATCACACAAGCGATCTTTGAACTCGAGGGTGATAATTATAACATCAGTAAAGTTAGATCTTCAAAAATATCTTATTGTAGCGGTATCTACAAGGCCACATGCGAACAACGCGTCATACTGACGTCACGCAAATCCTGCATCTCGCAAGCAGAGTTTACCGTGCAATTAGCATAGATACAATTTCCCAATATCAATCATTGGGCAATTGCCCGCCAGACATAACACCCGTCTGGTCGGAGGATCCTCCCTTTTCAATGGAGGATGAGTGAACTTTACACCCTGTTCCTCATGGCTCTATACTGGTGACCCCGAGTATGAACGTCAGCGCAGCCTTCGTGCACCTACTTCAGCGTGACGTCATCATCATCACTCCCGCAAGCTTTAGCGGCGAGTCACCCAGCCAGCTAGCATCCACGGCTTCAACGGGTATCCTGACCACCAGCATGCAGCGACCGCGCATACCTGGTCATCACCCTCAGCCTCATCAGCAACCTCGGCACAGCACACTGCACTTTCGGCCGGTCAACAAGCAGAGCACTCTCTCCTGGTCGACGCAGCAGCCAGCCTCAACCCGGCGCTGTACGACATCCGACGCACTGGAGTATAACGCAGCGCCATCCACCCCGACTCACTGGGGACATCTTCGCAGACAGTTCCGACTCACCGCGAACTATGCGCCACCCCGACTCACTGGGCCATCTCCGCAGACAGTTCCGACTCACCGTGAACTATGCGGCAACCGGTTCCGACTCACTGGAACCTCAGCTGGCCTGGCAAGCATCGCAAGATGCAAGACTCACCCAACTATCGACCTCCGGTCTCCGGAGGGGAGTGATGTAGCGGTATCTACAACGCCACATGCGAACAACGCGTCATACTGACGTCACGCAAATCCTGCATCTCGCAAGCAGAGTTTACCGTGCGGTTTTTTTTAATTTATATTGTCTGGTTGATTTTGCTCAATATAGAGCGAGAGATGGTATATGGGGAAAAGAATTCACATGGAAAGCTACAGAGAAGGTAGATGCCGTATTGTGGTGGAAAGGAATTTGTGGTTCCTCGCCGTTAAGTAAAGTGGCACTTCCTATCCTGACTGCACTTTGCACATCTGCGGCTACTGAAAGCTCGTTGGTTTCATACACAGTGCTAAACGAAATCGCCTTACTACAGAAAGAGCAGCTCAAATCACATCTTTGGCATACAATTGGAGTTTAAAGGAAAATAATGATCCATCTAAAAGTATCCAACTGTCCAATGTTAACGATTTTGATACGGAAATCGACGATTTTTTAAACGATGATTATGATAGTCAAGATGAATCTAACTCGATTCAATTCAATACGCCTGAGGATTTTGATTCCCGCCCATCAACATCCACTTCACCAAACCGAAACCTAGAATTTGTTGATGTTGCATCTAATATCAACTTTAGTGATGATGATGATGACTGAAGCTATCTACATTGTATTGAGCGATTTCATTGGTACCTATAATTAGTTTACATAATATACATCAAAATCAAGCCAAAATTATAATTAGGACCACGATGATGGTAAAAATTAACAAACATTTATTTTATTCGGAAGTCTTACAGCTTACGAACATACATACTATATTACTTACTTATGATTATTGTAGTATCAAAGCCAATTCATTTTTCATTTTACGAGAGTTAAAATTATATTTTCTATAATTACGTATTCGAATTTTCAACTGTGATGTTTTTAACAAGACTGATTATCTTATGCCTGAATATTTCATTAAAATCTTAATTTACAAAATACCTACTGATATTAAATTTCATTTTAAGTTAAGTTCCTGCTTTATTTTTTACAAAACAAAGTTATTAATTTTTATGCCCAGTGATCGGGCATTTATTTGGGCGTAAACTCATTTATGCCCAATATGCCAAGTTTATGCCCATTTTGTCCATATTTGTTTTTGCCCTCGACCCATCTCTAAGCACAGCCGAGTTTATGTTGCATAATTTATCAAAAAAAGTAAATTTACCGACAGTATTAGTGGCTTACCAAGGTCTAGTAATTTCCATCTCAAGATTTGGTGTAATATTTTGGGGTCGTGAACGAGAAAGCATTTTTAAAGCTCAAAAACGCTGCCTGAGTGCTATATTTGGTCTTAAAGTAACAGACAGTTGATTAACTTTCCCGTGCCTTTATATTCTTGAATTAGCAATATTTGTAATAACAAATCGATGTTTATTTGCAACTTTAATAGAAACTAGAAAACGAAATACAGCTATGAGATCTCAATAAGTACCAGAATATATTATGCACGGGCGCATTTAAAACCAGCTTATTAAAAAGAAATGTGATTTGTATAGCTCTTGTAGGCTTTAATAAAATACCTGACCAACTTAAAAACTTACTGTTGCCAAAATTTAAAAAGCATTTCACAGAATTACTTGTAGATAAATGTTATTATTCTGTGCAGGATTCCTTAAATGTTATTTTTTTGTAATATTTTTATTATCCACTACTTTATGTTACATTTGCATGCTATATTAAGGCAGAATGTATATAGATCCTATTATATAATTTAACAACTTATTTTTATGTATCTACCTACATTCTAAGCAACTAAAGATCAAATAAACCACTAGAATTTATGTTCTTTAAATAAAATTATCTTAATGTTATCATGTAAGTACCTTGATATTGACAGTAACCTTGGATATACTTGTGTAAATACTTCCGTTGCATAAGGTATTAATATAATTGAAATAGAATGATAGTAAAATAAATAGGCGTAGTAGTAGTGTGAGCTCTATGTACTCGCTATAAAGCTACCATTTACTGGGTACGTCTTTCATTGACTTGAATGTGCCCTGGCGGCTGAGAGTATGTCATGCTCACTCTAATAATGTCTCGCTGGTGGTGGCGTGTGTGTTGGATCATTAAGTTCCCTTCAAAATGGTTGAGCTGAATGGTGCTGATCCATACGTCATGTTCGTGAACGGGCGCCGTCAGTAGGGACTGGTCATCTCTTAGCTGCCACGGCTTATTTTAATTTCTAAATTGTTTTTATGTTTTCTACAACAGACGCTTTTAACGTGCACGTCTTTCTACATCGTTCTCACATGGTTATTTTCAACACGAATGATGTAGGTAATCAAATATATTGTAACAATTTTATGATTTAAAAGAGTGTCTGTGGAGTTTCTTGCCCGTTCTTCTCCATAGGTACCTACCTATGCTTTGGAATGGGCAACTAGCTTCATCTTTCTGACTGACCGACCCTTTAACAATTCAAAAGTGCCTGTAATTGGTTTAGTTGAAATAAATGATTTGAGTTTCGAGTCGTACCCCTCTTTTCCATCGGGCACTCTGGGCAAGTGCCGAGAGCCCCGCGATCAACGGGGGCCCCGGCCTGCCCTCAAAAATATCATTATTTGCAGACGCCGTTCCACTCTAAGCGTTAATGACAAAATAATTGATTTGCAGTGCGAAATTAAAGCATTAACCTGTGAATGAGTTACTTTTCCGAATCATATTACAAATGATCAAAAACCGGGCAACGTTTGTTAAAAAAAAAATATAATTTATCCATTTATTTATTGCGACGGTAAAGAAATGAAAATAACTGTTGGAAATCTTTACAACTTTGCTTATCTACTCTTCTCTACAAAGGGTAGGTACTACGTGATTCTTATGTGCCCTATTGTAACCTATTCCCATATTATGTGCCCTATTGTAACCTATTCCCCATATAGACCTCCAATTTTTAATGGATAAGGTATGCCTCAAAAACTCACTCACTCACACTCACTGATATGTTTTTTTTTTTTTTTAAACATTGCCCCACACTAGGAATTCTAGGAATTTGTATAGGGTAAGTACAACTAAAACGTGAAAAATAAAAACTTTTTAGGAAAAAATTAACAAACTTCAAAAAAAAACCCTTATAAAAAAAAAGCAATAAAGAATTGAGTATTGAAAACTTTAATTCCGTTTCCGCATTGTCGTTGTTTAACACCGAAGTCGGTTGTTTTTATTGTAAAAAAGTTTTTTTACACTTGTATTTGGCTATCAAGTAAACATTCAACATGATCATTTCAAAATGATTAGATAGCAGTAAATAAGAACAGGTGTTCACTTAAAGATAATAATGTGATGCACAAAATATTTTAAATTTAGTAACAATCTGGGATTAAATTGCACCATCCTCTGTACCAGTAAAAAAATCCGCCTCGCCTTTTCGGAACCTTTTTTTTTTTTTTTTGTGGATGGCAAATCATCAAATACCCCTCCCGCTCTGGGTGGAGCGGAAGGGAGTGTCAGACTCTTACTGACTTAAACCCACCCGTGTTCCTTCCTTAGCCCTTTCTGTTCCAGGGCAGCGGTAACCCTTTCGGACGATCCCGCCGCCCTGGCAGGCTTCGGCCCTATCGGGCCCCGTCTTCTGCTGACATCTCTTTTCGCAACCTTTAAGGTCGGCTTCCAGTCTATCCGGATGCAGCTGAATACCAGTATTTACTTGGAGCGACTGGTCTACCTGGGACCTCGTCACCAGGCTGCAGGCAGTCCAAGGAAACCATGCCATCATTAGGTGGTAAGCTAACCAGCCGTTTACTATGCCTGGACAGGAAAGGCCAGCGCCTAGTGACGGGGACCATCATGGGACACTGCTCGCTAAGAAAACGCTTCCACCCAATAGGCATAACGTACAGTCCCTTGTGCAGGGCTTGCATGGAGGCTGATGAAATTTTGAGTGCATATCCACTGCTGGATGTAGACACAGATATTAATTCTGTGCTTCCTGAATCCAACGGATTCCTGGGGCCTTCACTAGATCATTGGTCTACTTATGTGGTAGTTTTATTATTTATTTATTCATTTATTTCAGGCATCAAGGCCCATATAAACACATACAATACAATATTAATATAACTTAAAAACACTATTAATACATACAACATTATAATTGCACTAAAAAACAAACTAACGCACACGAAGTGTCTGCGTCGTGTTTCGCTGACTGATGTCATGTAGCCCAGAACGAAACCGGCGGTACACAACACTCTTCGGCCAGAACTCTTCCTTGAGGAACTTCTCGAGATGATGTGTCGGAACACGCACCACGAACGACTTGAAGTTCGAGTTGTGACGCGACTCCAACTTCTCGACCCTCAAAGTCCAGCTGTCTTCACACGCATGTACTCCACGATCTCCTCAATCTTCGTGGAGTGGTGCAGTCTGGACACGTACAGCTGCGTCGTCGGGATTGCTGGACGCAGCAGCATGTTGGGTCCTGCCTGCGCGGTGCCGCACTGGTTCTGACAAGGAGGCTTCTTCTTCTTCTCCACCTTGATGAAAGCATCCTTGTCGCACGTGTCCTTCTCTGGACCCTGCATTTTCAAAACCTTGTTGGATTTCGACCGGCTCCGTTTACCCCCTTTTGGTTTTCCCGCTAGTTTTACCTGCGAGTTTTGCGACTCAGCAGGCTTGTTAGCGGCTACTATTGCTGTGTAGGCTCGTGCGGGTCGACGAACCTACACACGTCGTTGTCTCTACCTGTGTCGAGGCAGGGACGGCCACGGCACGCGTTGCAACGCATGCATTCTCAGCAGTTGGTGACGAATTCGAGCCCGCCGACTTGAAACTGCAGATGGAGGCGTTTTGTGCCCCGCGACGCGAGTTCACATTTGCGGCGTCGGCGTCGCTAGATGACCTACTTGCAGAAATTGCGTTGCGCAAGAGCACTACTTCTGCCCGTAGATCACTGACGGTGTTGTTGGACACCTCCAGCTTATACTGCATGTCGGCCTGGCTTTGCTTCAGAATGGTCAAACGGGAGGCAGCTTGTGCAAATCCTTCGCCACGAATTCAGGCATGTCATCCGGGTCGGTCTCCTTCATTAGCATTATGATGTCCTGGAGACTCTTCTCTGTAGTCCCTACGACGAGACGGCATTTGGCTGACTTTGCTGAGCGTTGTGAACAGCAGCAACTTGGCACTGCTAATCTCTTTGTCCTTGTACGATGACTTGTCCATGCAGTTGATGGCATGTTTGATGAATGGCAATACGGGCAGTGGCTACAGCCGCGCAATTCACGAATATAATATTCATACTGTGCAGCGCAAACGCAACCATACTCGACCGCGCATCGCACCGCAATTGCGGTAGTGGGCCGGACACATTGCTTGCAGAACAGTTGGCCAATGGAGCCGATAGGTTCTGAGGCGACCATGTACCGGAAGATATAGCATCACAGTACATGAGTTAAGGACTTCACTGGGTTGATTAAAAAGGTCAACTTTGAATATAGGAAATTTTTTAGGCCAGATAGATTCATAATTAAGAAATTTGAACTACAAAAACATTGGTAAAAAACTGGACTTTTTGCGGTCTGACTGGTCACTGGAGCCGTAATTTTAGACATATTTTTTTAGTAAAAATCAAAAAAACCCTACCTCAACTAAAAATGTCAAAACATGCTCACTTTTCAACTAGTCTGATGCAGTTTTCAGCAACTAAGTAAGTTCAGGCTTAGATTTGATGCCAGGCCTGTCTTTGCTGACGAGCAGTCGAATAAAAATAGGCCTCCTGAGACCGACGAATAATGGGAAACGCAAAACGTAAGCAAAATTAGGTATCGTTGATTTATTATGGCAAATATTAACTTACTTCTCCTCTTTCAACGCTAATTCCGTCGTCGACAATGGCGCCATGCTGCTCCGATTAACGAAACTCGATGTTACACCGCTGTTCTTGACTGAACAACGTAGATTTCGCGCAGACAAATTTTTCATAAAGTTCCGTAACATTTTATCTTATTTCTGAGCCACAGGACCGTTCAAAAACGCTGTATCACTGCGTGTTACACCACCGTATATTAAGTAATTCAGCGAGCTATCTGGCTGAATTCTCGTAGATTTATGATAATAAAAATATGATAATTTCACAATTCTACACTTGACCTTACAAATTTTAGGTTACACAAGATACATTCCGTTTATGACATTGAATTGTATGTCACCTTTGTCATTGTCAGCTGTTACCCAATTTAGTCGAGGCATATTAACTGCATAAATCAGAGTTTCTAATTGTTTTTATTTAAGGAACTAGTAGGTTTAGGAAAAAAATTATAGTAAAACCGTTGTGGAAATATATCTGCACCTCTAGAAAAAGATTTGAGATTACATATTTCAAAATTTTGCTGCTTGTAAAGGAAAACTAAAACACTTGACGTTGACGTTTTGACGTTGGACTCACGTTTAGTTTTTGCTGTAATCCATAGAATTTACTAACAAAAATTATAAAAGTTAAATTCACCTTTTGGCTAATGATTTAGCAAGCCATTTTTGAGAATATTTTTGTTCAAAATCAGTAATAAAAAATCTTTTAAAATCTCATATTTTTTTTAGGTTCTTTTTAAGTTTATCATAGCTTTGCCTGACTGCGGAAAAAACGAATAGTGTTTCAATTACACCATTGACAAAATTTAGAATGTTTAGCATCATTACTCTAAAACGCAGTACATATACATTACTGAAATATTTACAGTATGTATACATTATCAATTTATCAGCCACAATTTATAAAATAAAATACGTCACAAGTCAAAGATCAAACATGTGTGCCAGCTCGTATCGGAGACCATGATTAGAGAAATTAGAAACGTGAATTTGCTAATCACGAAAAATCTCTGTGCTGACCTCAACAAAGTTTAAAAAACAAATTGTCCTTAAGTTTATTTTATTATTTTTCTATTCAAGATCTAAAATAAAGGGGGGAAAATACCCACAATTCTTAAAAAGTTTGCTTTTGTAGTAGGTATGTTGTACCTAGTTGAAAGAAAGAAAAATAATAAAATATTATAATTATTAGTAAACATTTTCAGGCCCTAATAATTTTTTTTGTACCTTAGCAGTGGATAAATCTACCAAATTTTCATACTCTCACTAGAACTCGTGTTTACCTGTGTAATCGGTCATCAACTCATGACATAGAAGAGCATTCCTTTCTCGAATTTTCATTCGGTGGATTATAGAACCACTAAAAGTATGTAGCGTTGTAGAAGCATTTGCGTTAACAGCATTTGAGAGTAACGTGAGTAATTAAAAAAAGTGACCGGCGGCGCGGCGGTACAAATGTTACACTTTTTTTGAAGTGAAACTTAAAACAAAAAGATTTAGTGTGAGAGACTGAGAGAGAGATATTTTTAAACCCCGACGCAAAAACGAGAGGGTGTGTTATAAGTTTGACGTGTCTGTGTGTGTGTATGTCTGTCTGTGGCATCGTAGCTCCCGAACGGATGAACTGATTTTGATATTGTTTTTTTTGTTTGAAAGGTGAATTTTTCTTCTCTATCATGTAACGAAATGTGCCTAAACGTGCCACATTCTTGAAATTTCACTCTCAATTCCATATAGCAACACGGGCAACCGGCGGCGAGCGGACTGGGTGGTGGCCCGTGTTTTGCCCGTGTTGCTCTATGCTCAATTCTCGTCAAAATTCAAAACATGGATTGTTCCAGAAACAATCATGCTTACGTTACGTTCCTGAATCTGTGTAGACTGGAACGCAGCTTCCGCACAACTGTCAAAATTGCCATCCTGAATCTTACATGTAAAGTCAAAATATTCGAGATTTTCTCTATTTCTATATTTACTTGGATTCCAAATCTTTAATAAACCTTCCAAGATATTGAGAACATAATCAAAAATGTCGGAGAGATTAAAAAGTACGGGTCCAGCCAATGATGAAGTTATAGATGAATTAACACAAGATTTGAAAACTTCGCTAAGAACGAATGAATCTGTTGAAGAATTTGTTATAAGTCCTGGTACAAGCGCTGAAGACTTCCCTAAGGCTGGTGGGGACGCCCCACAAACTAGCGGTATGTTCTTCTATACATTTTTATTACATCAATTTTGGGCGTTGTCTTGTAAGAAAATGGTAATTTACAATGCTTATTCAGACATAATTAAACCATGCTGTCATTTTCACACCCCCTGCTCACTTCCTACTGTTGTAAAAGATACAATAAATGCTTCTTGAATGCTCAATACCATGCACCAAATTATTCTTTGCGTTGTCTTCAACTTGACCATTTAAATAAAGAATGGTCACCCATCCATGGCCTGACTGCAACAAGAATCGTAAAGTAACTCCCACCTTGGTAGTTCAAAGATACTGCATAAAAACACCTTGTTTTTTTTTTAAATGGAATATGTTTAAGAAATATTCATAATTCAAATGAAATCTTGCCATATCTTATTAAAAGCTGCGCCCCGCGGTTTCACCTGCATAAGTTTCGATCCCGTGGGAATATTGGGATAAAAAGTAACCCTGGTTATAAACCATCTGTGTGCCAAATTTCATCCAAATCTGTTCAGTAGTTTTTGCGTGAAAGAGTAACAAACATCCATCCATACAAACTTTCACGTTTACAATATTAGTAGGAAGTAGGATTTCACTGTAAATAAATTATTAAGTGCCAACCATAATCTTAAAATAATGGTTCATTTAATTTCACTCTACAATATTCTTCTTTTCATTATAGAGACACCAACACATTCCGAATCAACCGACGACCATGACTTAGACAAGGATTACGCAGAGAAAGACACGGACACCAAAGATGACAGTGATACGGACATTGATGAAGAGTCACTAAAGGATCTAGAAGTAGACCTCACAGATGACCAGAAGGAGGAGCGGAAGATCATTGCAGAGGAGTTGAAGAAGGCTGGTAACGAGGCCTTTAAAGTTGGTGACTTTGAGCGGAGTATTGAGAAATATACTGAAGGTATGTGAATGATTGTTTCAGATATGTTAACCCCGGTTTTGTAGCCCTATAATTTAGGGTTAAATTCTTGTCTTCACCAGCAATGAAAAAATAATGTTTGTTAGTAAAAACGCAAAGTCAAGTCAGAAACCCGAAAATCTGACAACCAGTCTTACCAAGGGGTATTGTATTACCCAGTAACTGGGTTGTGCAGGTCAGATAGGCAGTTGCTGCATGTAAAATACCGGTATTCAGCTGAATCCGGTTAGACTGGAAGCTGACCCCAACATAGTTGGGAAAAGGCTAGGCAGATGATGATGGGTAACCGCAAAGAGGTCTGGCAGTAGAGCTAGACTGCCCAGGGAATGCAGATCGCAGATTGCTAAGCATCCCAGTTTTAAATTGATGCTAATCATTGAGCACTTTACTGAATCTGGGGTATGTATGGTTCATGTTAAATTCAATCTACCTAGCTTCTTCCCTACTGTTCTGGGGTCAGTTTCCAGTTTCCAGTCTAACCAAATGCAGCTGAATATTACTTTTTTAGATGGAGCAGCTCAAAATAAAAAATCAAATGTCATTTATTCAAATTAGGCTGAGAATCAACACTTTTCGAACGTCAAAATTACAAAAGACAGTGCACGCCCGCCCTTCACCGCTTCCTGGTACTTTCGCTAGGAAGAAGAAGTGGCGCAACAAACTCCCCAGCAGCACAGCTGTCTGTTCAGTTAGAAAATACATTTGACGTTTGACGGCACGGTTGGCGCAGTGGTTAAGCGATTGACTGCTGCGCTGCGTGTCGTGGGTTCGATTCCCGCACGGAATAAATATTTGTATGACCTACATGTATTTGTTCCGAGTCTGGGTGTTTTTCTATCTATAATATGTATGTATTAACAAAAAAAAAAAAAAATTGTATATAAGTAGTTTATCAGCCATCTTGTTACCATAGCACAAGCATTTAGCTTGGGACAAATGGTGCTGTGTGAAATGTCCAGGGATATTTATTTATTTATTTATTATTTACATTGACTAAGACTGCTTATCTGACCCCCACATACGAGTTACTAAGAAACACGATACACCTCTGAGCTTCTGATTACCCTAATAACAAGTCAATTAGTCAAAGATCTACGAATGACAGTCGACATAGACAATACAAATCATATCCAACAGTTTTACAGTTAAAAAATGGATGCAGGGAAATCCCCATCATAGACAATAAATTGTGCGCGTTCCTATACATACAATGTGTATCCTACTATGTAAAACATAGCTTATTCTTTCACCTACAATTCCCTACAGAACTCATTTCCATTTTAACTTTCCAGGTCTTCGAACGTGTCCCCTCCAGTTCCCGCAGCAGCGCTCAATATTGTACTGCAACAGAAGTGCATCTAAAATGAAGCTGCAGAAGTATGCGCAAGCTGCCAAAGACTGCACTAAGGCCATTGAGCTGGACGACAAATATTTAAAGGCTTATATTAGGTGAGAAGTTATTTTATGAATGGTTTTGTTCATATTATGCAGCGTGGTGTAAGGGACATCGTCGCATAGCTGTTAGTTAATAAGTACACGATTTTGACCGTTATTAAAAAAAAAATGTGCTGTTTCATACCATCATCTTCCTAGCCTTTTCCCAACTATGTTGGGGTCGGCCTCCAGTCTAACCGGATGCAGCTGAGTACCAGTATTTTACATGGAGCGACTGCCTATCTGACCTCCACAACCCAGTTACCTGGGTAATACGAAACCCCTTGGTAAGACTGTCAGACTTTCGGGCTTCTGAAGATCCGTAACAACTGTCAAAGATCCACGATTGACAGCCGGGACCAACGGTTTAACGTTCTTTTTCGATGCACAGAGGGGTCTTGGTATGTAAAGATGGTCACCCATCCACGGATCAACAACAAAATCATACTCAGCTACATACAGGGCAGGGACATCGAAAAGCAGACTGATCATAAATTCAGAACATTTTTTTTTTTTTTTTAATAACATTGCCCTAGACTTGGAATTACTCCTGTATCGTGGGTGCGTTTACAAACATTTGAACTCACATACACAAACAGCCAGACATGATTCTAAACGACATAGAAATTTTTGTTCGCATTGATGTCCATGCCCTGCCTACCTGTATTACAGTGTTCAATAATATTTTAATTGAGCTATCAAAGGTTCGATTGTATAAAGTCTATTCAACTATATGTTTCAAATTGATGTTATGTCAAGTTAAACAAATATCAACTTTAATTCAATGGCAATTCAAGTTGATTTCAGAGTTACTAGCAAGCAGCTAGCTCTTGAAAAATTTATAAAAATGTGTGAAGTTGTAGTTGAACTTTATTGTGTAGGGATTAAAGTTATTTTCCCATAAACTTTAATTAAAAATTTTTGGCAAATAAGTTTCGAATTCAGATCAAGTTATAATTAAAATCTTTCTTTTTTTCAGGAGAGCACAGTCGTATGAAGCCACAGAGAAACTCGATGAATCACTAGCAGACTACAGGAAAATCCTAGAGCTGGATCCTTCCCATAAGGAAGCGAAAATCGCTACCATGCGACTTCCCCCCCTTATAGAAGCAAAGAACGAAAAAATGAAGACAGAAATGCTTGGAAAACTAAAGGATTTGGGCAATATGATACTGAAACCTTTTGGCTTGTCGACGGAAAATTTTCAAATGGAGCAGGACCCTGATACGAAGGGGTACAAAATTAATTTCAAGCAATGAATACTGTATTAGGGAAAATTGTGATATTAATATTATATTTATGGATACTTTTTTGGTGTTTATTTTTTTGTTTACAATCTCCACCATCATCATGAACATTCTCATGACCTCATCCCAATTTATTTGTGGTCGGCGCAACATGTCTTGTTCTTCCATACTCCTCTATTAGCCGCCATCTCGATAGTCACCCCCTTTCTAACCATATCATCATTCACACAGTCCATCCATCGTTTCTTTGGTCTTCCCCTACTCTTATAGCCATCGACATTCATACTCATAACTTTCCTCACGACATTTTCCTCATTCCTCCGTAACACATGCCCATACCATGACACCGATTTCCACACAAATTTTCAGTTACCGGTGCCACTTTTAGACTTCCTTGTAAATACTCATTTCTTATTCTATCCATTCGTGTTTACAATCATATCTATTAATATGCCGGAGTCATTCGTTTGACTATTCGGAACGCTAGCGCCATCTAGTGGAGCTAGACAGAGTCTAGCCTGAGTTCGTGGAGGGGTACGAGAGCTACAGCTACAAGAGCGGGGTCAGCAGAGCTCTCGGGATCATCTAAACATTGGACATCGTACGGACAACATAATTATTATGCTAGAAACTGTCTCGCCTTCAGTATCGTTGAGTGTGTACCTACAGTGCGTGATTTGCTAGTGTGACTAACTTGTTCGTAAATTATAATCTGATTTGAACTGCAAACCGTTTTTCTATGTGCTATAACCAACACTCACACAGTACGCCCACAGTAATTAAAATATGCCTGATGTTAACGAGAGACACACATACCATCCCCGACAAATATAACTGCGAAAGTAAGTTTGTGTGTTTGTTTGTTACCTTTTCACGCATAAACCACTGAACGAAGACGACTGACTGACTGTTATTCGTTATATACTAGAAGTATATGTATCTATATATTACCCAAATAACAAGCTTTGAATATCAAAATGGTTACTAGTTAGTTATTTACTGTGTATGAAGGTTATTATTGAATATAGTTTGTAGGGAAAGGGTTTTATGAAGTAAAGCACAGACAGACAAGGCTAAGCATTTATTTGAATTTAGGCTTGTCAGTAATTAATCAGAAAACTAGTCGTCCGTTCGTAAAACTAGGTCATCATGGAGAAGAAGGACAAGAAACTCCATGGAAACAGTATTTAAGTATTCTATCAATACATTTCTTACGTTGTCATAAATTATCGTTATTTCTAAAAACAATTCATTCTATCTCTTGGACAACGGTCCAAGAGAATTCAAAATAAAAGTAACATAATAACAATAGTTAGGAATATTGGCCATAATATGATTTACAGAACAACATAGCCATAATAAGCAATAATTAAAGTATAATATCAAATTACTTAACTTACGTGACACCTGGTCGATCTATTCCACATAATAACGGCACTAGAACCAACCAACTGAACATCTACCAAGCAACTGACTCGATAACGTTGTTACAATCCTTTTTATACACTACCAACGTCTTTTACGTCAAACATCTACCGCCATTTTGACACAATCACAGATCATCATATATTTTGGCTTAATATCTTCTCACACAATTAGTAATAAACAAATCTTATATAGTGAAACCGTTTTAAAACATTATAAGGTAATTAATCAATTTAATAAGAGTCGATTCTTAATTCTTAGACATCAAAAAGTATATCAACATCAACTGACAGTATTGTGCCAATCATTTGAAACCACCTATTATATTAAAATAGCAATATAAAATCTAAGATATACTACAAGTATAATCAAATATTACTTAATCATTTTTAGTAATAACATTTAAGTGTTTTTTACAAGTTAAGACTGTTGTTTTTTGTAAACACAATATCTAGTCAAATTAGGTACTTCCAAAATGTGACGGATGTCATTATCCAACAAACAATGTTCTAATATTATAGTTATAAAAAAACATCCTGAAATTTTTTATATAGGTGCGTTGTCAGGTGTACAGAAACGGACATAGGGCACCTTTCATCCCGAAAAAAAGTGCTGTTCCCGAGGAAAACAACAATAACGTTATTATGATAATAGATGGCGCCACGTGTCACTAGCAGAAGCTAGTTTACATTATACTTGACTAGCTTCTGCCCGCAACTTCGTCTGCGTGAAATTTGTTGTTTCCCGACCCACCCCGTCGCATCGCATCGCCTGCCAGCTATTACTGTGTTCTTTCTGACTTTCTGGTTTTGCTCGGCTCCTAAGTGTCTTAGCGTGATGTTATGTAGCCTATAGCCTACCTCAAGAATTAGGCTATCAAATGGAAAAAGAATTTTTCAAATCTGGCTGGTAGTTCCAGAGATTACCCCCTACATACATACAAACAAACAAACAAATTTGACCTCTATAATATTAGTATTGATATAAAGCTGAAGAGTTCGTTTGCTTGTTTAACTCTGGGCTGATTTTTTAAGCATCTGATAACTTTGTTCGAGGAATAATTTTAAAATTTTGACAGTTATTTCATAAAAAAAAACTGTCAAACGTCAATTTTATTCCTCGAATAAAAGTTATCTGGCGATGGAAAAATTAGCCCTAATCTGTGATATCTGGAACAATCAGTCGGATTAAAAAAAAAATCTTTTGCATTTGATAGCACAGTTCTTGAGGAAGACTAGGTATACGTATACACCGTGTTCCGGACGATATACATAAACTACGACCAGATGTTCAGACCATGGAAATAAGCATTTTAAATTATGGACACATTAATGAATTGTTATTTTTTATATTTTGTCAATTTTAATACAAACTAAATAGGTACTTAGACGTAATTCACCCAATATGCATGCCTCTTTATCCGAATTGGCAACGTCGTATTTTCATTCATAAGATTTGGCGGGCTGAATCTTGACAAAACTAAGTTTAATTGGTTTTTCTCAATTAAATTTAATTAAATGAAATTACAAATTTCTTTGTAACGAAGCCTTTTTAAGTAGGTAGGTAGGTACTACTTCCTTTGTTAGATTTGATTTGTAAAAGCTATAGAAGCGTTTGCCAACGTTTATGGATAACGTGAAAAAAACACGGTGTAGGTACCTACTTCCTACTAATATTATAAACGCGAAAGTTTGTAAGGATGGATGGATGAATGTTTGTTACTCTTTCACGCAAAAACTACTACACGGATTTGGATGAAATTGGGGACACAGATAGTTTATAACCAGGATTAACATAGGTATAGGATTTTTATCCCGATCGCCTGTCAATTACATTTTAGTGTGTGTGCCCCACAATTAAGAAACTCACTAAATTATCATACCTAACAAAAAAAAAATCTTCATACAAACACGCGCGGCAGTAGGCAGTCGCCAGGCGGCCAACTCTGCTCCCGTACTATTCGCTCATTTTCATTGGTCTTTACTCGTTCATTAAATTCCTGCCTACTCTGAAAACCATTGCACGCCACTCCTTCCAACGCTACGTCTTCCGGTACGCGGTCGCCACTCCAGAATCTTTCGACCCCATCGGCCATCTGTTCTGCGAGCAATTTTTCGGGCTATGTCGGTTACCTTTGTTTTCCTGCGGATTTCTTCATTTCTGATTCGATCACGTAAGGAAACTCCAAGCATAGTCCTCTCCATTGCCCTTTTTTTTTTTTTTTTTGGATGGGAAATCATCAAATGTCCCCTCCCGCTCTGGGTGGAGCGGAAGGGAGTGTCAGACTCTTACTGACTAAAACCCACCCGTGTTTCTTCCTTAGCCCTTTCTGTTCCAGGGCAGCGGTAACCCTTTCGGACGATCCCGCCGCCCTGGCAGGCTTCGGCCCTATCGGGCCCCGTCCTCTGCTGACATCTCTTTGAGGCGCGCGTGGAACACAACGCGCAGGTCCTGATCGGGCGGTGAGCTACCCATTACTCACCGCCCACAGGCGTTTAGCCTGCTGTTATTTTATGTAAATTCCCTATTCAATTAAGACTGCCCATTGTGTCACCCTTTGTAAATTTCTATATTTATGTCTGTAATTTATATGGTGTACCTACATAATAAAGAGTAGATATTCTATTATTCACTGACCTAAAAAATAAGCGAAATAAACGTAAATAACACTACTGCCAACCCCTCCGTTGAATAAAAGCGTGATGGTATATCACAACATGTTATAAAACATCGTCTAGAATATTATCGTATCTCGCCCTATTTGGACGCTTTATCGGACATCGGAAGTGCAGGTGATCAATCAACAAGGGGTGCGCCGGGAGAACGGGAGGGATGCAACAGTGTAAAGCGCGCCATTCGCGTTATTAAAGTTCTCAAAAAATAAAAGCCCCGTTTTGACATAATATGAGAGTGCGTTCTAGACACCTGTCAGTTTCATAAAAACGAATACGTGTTTTGCGAATTTCATCTTTATTAACTACTAGAACTGTCAATGTCAAAACGGGCCTTTAATTTTTTGATAACTTTACCTGAATATATCATTTTCCTAATATAACTATTTATTTATTACACACTTAAACAGGGTCGAGGGGCTTCTAGCTAAGTAATAACAGCCGTACAGATCCATCGATCAGATTAAGCTACGCTTGCCACGGTTGGTCTGTGCATGGGTGACCATCTTTACATACCGAGAGCCTCCGTGCCTCGGAAAGCACGTTAAGCCTTTGGTCCCGGCTATCATTCGTGGATCTTTGACAGTCGTTACGGGTAGTTAAGAGCCCGAATGTCTGACAACCAGTCTTACCAAGGGGTATCGTATTACCCAGTAACTGGGTTGTGGAGGTCAGATAGGCAGTCGCTCTATGTAAAATAATTATATTCAGCTGCATCCGGTTAGACTGGAAGCTGACCCCAACATAGTTGGGAAAAGGCTAGGCTGATGATGATAATTATACAGGGACTAGCTTCTGCCCGCGGCTTCGCCCGCGTGGATGTCGGAAATTATCCCACGGGAACGTGCTACCAGGATAAAAAGTATGTGCTTCCCCAGGATGCCATCTATATCTTTGCCAAATCAGAAGTTCAGTGGTTTAGGCGTGAAAATGTTACATACAGTTCCAAGTACAACTCCTCCCTAAAAAAGCAAATTACCCCCTTTTGCCCCGTCAGGGGTCAATTTTCGACAACTTTACATACTTATTAATTTATTATTAATTATTTTCTGTCGAAAGTATCAATACTCAGTTTCGAGTTAATCGGACCGCGCATTCAATTTCTTCCACACAAACTTCAACACCCCTATATGCCCCTTTGAGGGGTAGTTTTGAAAAACTTATAATGATAAATTTTATTACTTACTTAGGCAAGTATTGTTGCCAAGTTTCAAGTTTATTAACTAAATTAATAAGATTTTTCATAAAATCTGTCCCCGCTTTTCACCCCCACAGGGGGAGAATTTTGAATTTTTTTTTTTTTTGGGGTGCATGTTGAAGAGCCTCCTCGTGGCGCACCCTGGGCAACGTCGGCTCCAAGTGCCCACCAGATTTTGGTGGACACTTGGGGCTGGCGGCTAATCTTCAACAAACGGGGAAGGGTCACGGTTCCAATCGCCGATCATCCTTGATGGTCGGTGAAGGGAACCGGGCTATAGTACGTCTACTCCCCCTCTGCTTACAGAGGAAGGTGAGTGGGCGTAGACTGGGGAGGGGCGGTTCGCGCCGCTGCACCCACGGGAGTGTGGGTCGTGAAGGGAGTCCATGTCCGCGCTGCGTCTGTCCGGTATCCGGCGGCAGCGTGGGGACGCCGGGGCGACGGTTGGTTTTGCCCAGCCGTCGGCCATCCCGTAATTCTGAGTTCAGGACCGGGGGTCCGGGCCACTGAGGCCCGGGCCGCGAGGAAGACAACCTCTCTAAAAAATCACCCCAATCCCAAGGTCTAGCGTGCCGAGGGGATGAATGGCCGGAGGGGATCCGGTCATTAGCGCGAATAGGGACCTCACCCTTAAAAGGAAATCATGAATCACACGGCTAAAGGAAAAAATCCCCAGGCGGGCAACCTCCACAAGGAGGCACAATCCCGTCCTTCTTCGGAAGGCCGCCCCACCGTATATGGGGGGGGCACCAATAGCCCCGTGGGCCGGCACACCACCGCCGACCCGCGTCAACCTGCGTCGCAAGAAAAGGAGCTCCGGGCTAGCCTGGAGCGCCTGTGCGACGCAGAGGTACCGCGCAAGGAGCGCACAGAGGAGAGGAGTGATGCGGGGTCGGAGTCCGACGCCGCATCGGGAGGATCAAGCACGGAAGGCTCAGGGAGCCCGTGCCGTGCGAAGGAGATGGCTGCCGCTGCTAATAGAAAGGGACGAAGCAAGCGGCCAAGGTCAGTGGGCGGCCAGGGGTCGTCCTCTGACTGGGAGCTGGCCAGGAAGATCCCCACCACGAGGCGGGGAGGAGTCCGGGGCCGAGGCACAGGGAGGGGCCTCACTGCTCGGGAGGCGGCCGAGCGTGCGGAGAAGCCCGCAAAGGAGGGGGAGACCGGTCGAGCGGGCGCCTCGGAGCCCTCAGGTGACGAGGCGGAGGAGGTACTAGGCGGCCCCGAGGCGGACCGCAAAAGGAGCTTTGCGGCGGTCGTGGAGGCCGCGATCCGGGTCGTGGCCTTGAAGAAGCGCCAGGATACAAAGAACAAGGCCATCGACTCGGCAATGGCCTCCATTATGGCGGCAGCGGAGGCGGCCAACTACGCTGGTCCCTCGGCTGGCGAAGTGGCTGCACTGCGGGCGGACGTGGCTCGCCTGACGGCTGCCACGGAGCTTCTCCAGGAGGAGAACCGGAGGCTCCGTGCAGACCTGGCCAGCCTGAAGGTCCCCGACAAAGTGCCGGCGGAACCTTCAAGCCGGCCCGTTCCGGTGGAGAACCAGGTCTTGGACCTGGTTCGGCAGGAGCTGGCGACCTTCCAGGCGCGTTTCGACGTCCTGGAGGGAATCGTTCTGCGCCCCCCCTTGGCGGGTAGGGCGGCTTCGGGGAAGGCGACCACGTATGCGGCCGCTGCCGCCCCTAAGCCCGGGTCGTCTGGCCGGGCCCAGGTGCCGGCCAAACCAACGTCGGCAGGAGGAGCCACGGCGTCGGCGAAACCGGCGCCGGCGAAACCGACACCGGCGAAACCGGCGTCGGCTGGCAGAGCCTCGGCGCCAGCAAAACCAGCGCCGGCCCATAAGAAGGGCAAAACGACTGGGAAGGCGAGGGCCCCAGAGCCTTCGCCTCTCCCAGAAGAACCTCCCACGACCAACGCAGAGTGGCAAGTGGTCGGGGAGAGGAGGAAGGCGGCCAAGGCGGCCAGAAAAAAGGCGCAGAGGCGGCGCCGCAAGGAGCGAGCCGTTGCGGCTAGGCTTCGCTCCCCTAAGACCGCGGCTGTAGTCATAACACTACAGCCGGACGCGGTTAAAGGGGGGGTGACCTACAGCGACGTGCTAACGAAGGCAAGAGCGACGGTGAACCTCCAGGAGCTGGGGATCACCGGGGGCCTCCGGTATAGGGTGACCGCCACTGGTGCCCGCATGCTGGAGATCCCCGGTGCGACGAGTGGCCCCACCGCTGACGCCCTAGCTGAGAAGCTAAGGGCGTCCCTCAACGCGGACGAGGCTCGAGTCTCCAGGCCCGTCAAGTGCGCAGACATGCGCATTATGGGCCTGGATGACTCCATTACGGAGAAGGAGGTGGTAGCCGCCGTCGTCGGGACGGGCGGGTGTCTGGCCGACCAGGTGAAGGCGGGCACCATACGTCCCGACTTCACGGGCATGCGAACCATTACGGTAAGCTGTCCCGTGACGGCGGCGAGACAGATAGTGGAGGGCGGAAGACTCCTGGTGGGCTGGGTGTCAGCGCAGGTCAAGCTGCTGGAGCCCAGACCTCTGAGGTGCTATCGGTGCCTCGTGGGACACCACGCGAGCGCCATGTGCACCTCGGAGGACCGCAGCACTCTGTGCTTTCGCTGCGGTAAGCCCGGACATAAGGCCGGCTCGTGCAACGCCACGCCGCACTGCGTCGCATGTGCGGCTGCTGGCAAGCCGGCCGATCACCGGGCGGGGAGCAAGTCCTGCGCCCCACCCACCGAAGCCAGGAGGAAAGGCAGGCCCTCCGCCGCCGTCGCCACCACCACCACCGTCGCCGCCACTGCTGCCGCCGCCGCCACCGCCGCCGCCGCCGCCACCGCCGCCGCCGCCGCCACCGCCGCCGCCGCCGCCACCGCCGCCGCTACTGAAGGGCCTCCTCAAGAGGCCCGGGAGGGGGTTGAAATGGAGGAGTAATGGCTCCTTTACGCCTCCTCCAGGCGAACATCAACCACTGCGCCTGCGCTCAGGACTTGTTGCTCCAGACCATGGCGCAGTGGTCGATTAATATCGCCGTGGTCGCTGAGCCGTACTTTGTCCCGCCCAGGGATGACTGGGTGGAGGACCTTAGCGGCTCAGTGGCCATAATTTCGTCGGCTGCCGCCGGTACCCCGTCCCTCGAAGGTGTCACGAAGGGACAGGGGTGCGTAGCAGCACGGTTCGGAGAGATTGTAGTAGTGGGAGTTTACTTCTCTCCGAGCCGAACTCTCGCCGAGCTCCAGAACTCTTTAACAGAGTTGAGTGTCGTCGTCGCCAGGAACCATCCCTTCTCCGTGCTAGTGCTCGGGGACTTCAACGCCAAGAACTTGGCCTGGGGTTCCCGGTGCACGGACGTGCGGGGCAGGATGGTGGAGGACTGGGCTCTGGAAACAGGCCTGGTCGTCCTAAATCGGGGTTCTGTTCCTACGTGTGTGCGGATGCGGGGCGAGTCGGTAGTGGACATCTCGTTCGCCAGCCCCGCTCTGACGCAGCAGGTCATTGACTGGCGCGTCATGGAGGAGGTGGAGACCTACTCCGATCACCGGTATATCCGGTTCGATGTCTCCGCCCAGACCTCCAGCGCGCTGGTCCAACAGGCCCCGAGTGGTCCGCGGTGGGCGCTGAAGCAGCTGGACCGGGAGCTTCTCCTGGAAGCCTCGATCGTGCAGGCCTGGGTGTATTCACCGGACAGGCCTGCTGATATCGACGATGAGGCGGAGTGGTTCCGGGAGGCCATGTCCGAGATTTGTGACGTGGCAATGCCCCGAGTCCGGCCAGGACGCGCCCGACGTCAGGTGTACTGGTGGTCGCAGGAGATCGCGGCGTTACGCAAGGCGTGTGTCGACGCGCGACACCGGTACACCAGGCACCGCAGGCGCCGCATCCGCCCTCCGGATGCGGAAGCCACGGAGGCGGAGCTGTACGGGGGGTACAGAGCGGCGAAGACCGCCCTCCGAGAGGCTGTCCAGCGGGCCAAGGATTTGGCCCGCGAGGAGATGCTGGAGACTCTGAACAGAGATCCATGGGGGCGCCCTTACAAGATGGTGCGGAATAAACTCCGCACCTGGGCCCCCCCGCTGACACAGAGTCTCCGCCCACAGCTGGTGGAGGAGGTGGTGAGCGCTCTGTTCCCTTCACGGGGGGAGCATACTCCCCCGCCTATGGCTCCGCCAATAGCGGTGTCCGAAGCGGACCACATGGACGACGACGACGACACACCCGAAGTGACCGGGGTAGAGCTGGGAGCGGCGGTAGGCAGGCTGAAGGCCAAAAATACCGCCCCAGGACCCGATGGCGTGCCGGGTAAAGCCTGGGTCCTGGCCTCGACGGCTCTCGGGCCTCGACTGGAGGCGCTCTTAAGCGCATGCATGGAGAGAGGCCAGTTTCCACTCCGTTGGAAGACAGGGAAGCTGGTCCTCATTCAGAAGCCAGGGCGCCCTGCGGACTCTCCGTCCGCATACCGGCCCATTGTGCTGCTCGACGAGGTTGGCAAGCTCTTCGAGAGAGTGATTGCGGGCCGCCTCGTCGGGCACCTGGTGGGGACAGGGCCGGATCTTGCGGATAGCCAGTTTGGCTTCCGCAAGGGGCGCTCGACGGTGGACGCCATCATGCGCGTTAGAGCCCTCACGACGGGGGATGCGGTGTCCCGGGGCGGGGCGGTCGTGGCGGTGTCACTCGACATCGCCAACGCGTTTAACACCCTGCCCTGGAGTTGCATTGGGGAGGCACTTCGGTATCACCGGGTGCCGACCTACCTCCGTCGAATAGTCGGGGCGTATCTGACGGATAGAGCCGTCATCTACCCCGGTCGCGACGGGAACTGGAGCCGGCGAGAGATGTCGTGCGGTGTCCCACAGGGATCGGTTCTGGGGCCGCTCCTGTGGGACATCGGTTACGACTGGGTGCTGCGGGCAGACCTCCCTGATGGCGTCAGTGTAGTTTGCTACGCTGACGACACGCTGGTCCTGGCGCAGGGGAGGTCGCATCAGGCGGCGGCCGACGCAATGACACGCGGGGTTGCGATAGTCGTGGATAGGATCCGGCAGTTGGGTCTCGAGGTGGCATTGCACAAGTCCGAGGCCATGTCCTTTCATGGGCCCCGGTACGGGCCACCTTCGGGATCTCAACTGATGGTAGGAGGGGTTCACATCGGCGTCGAGACAACGATGAGATACCTGGGTCTCGTCCTCGACAGCCGGTGGAACTTCGTCGAGCATTTCCGACGTTTGGCCCCCAAACTGGAACGGGCCGGGGCCGCCTTAAAGCGGCTCCTGCCCAACCTGAGGGGGCCAAACGCCTCCTGCCGGAGGCTTTACGCGGGGGTCGTGCGGTCCATGGCCCTATATGGGGCCCCGGTATGGGCGCGTTCACTGCGGCTTCGAGCCGCACACTATCTGAACGCGCCCCAGAAGGTGGTAGCCGTAAGGCTGATCCGGGGCTACCGCACGATCTCGCGCGAGGCGGCATGCCTCCTTGCCGGACTGCCGCCATGGGATCTGGAGGCGATAGTGCTTGCGCGCCTCCATGATTGGCGCGCGGAGGCACTACGCCGGGGGGAAACTCTGCACCCGCGGCAAATCGCTGCGGAGCGGACGGACCTCCGGCGCGATCTCATGGCGGAATGGAAGGCGCGACTATCGCAACCCAGCGCAGGGCACGCCGCGATAGCGGCGATAAGACCCCTCTTTGAGGAGTGGCTAGAGAGGCGTCACGGCGCTCTCACGTACCGCCTGACGCAGGTCCTCTCCGGACACGGATGTTTCGGGAGGTTCCTGCACATCATCAGGCGGGAGGAGACGCCCGGGTGTCACCACTGCCCGGATCGCCCAGAGGACACGGTGGAGCACACGGTGGAGGTCTGCCCTGCTTGGGCGGAGACCCGCCGTGTCCTCGTGGAGGCGATCGGCAACGGCGGCGACCTCTCGCGCCCGGCCCTGGTGCAAGCCATGGTCCGGGGCGAGAGAGAATGGGAGGCAGTCACCTCCTTCTGCGAAGCAGTCATGCTAGCGAAGGAGGTGGCGGGGAGGCTGAGGGAGAACACCTCACGCCTCAGCCGCCGCGGGAGACGCTTCGGGCGTCGGGAGCCGCGTGACGACTCCCGGCCACCGTAGGCGCGGGCCTGCGGGCGGTGAGTAATGGGTAGCTCACCGTCCGATCAGGACCAGGCCCGTGCCGGACGGCGCGTTGTGTTCCACGCGCGCCTCAAAGAGATGTCAGCAGAGGACGGGGCCCCACAGGGCCGAAGCCTGCCGGGGCGGTGGGATTTTCCGAAAGGTTAACCGCTGCCCTGGAACAGAAAGGGCTAAGGACGGAACACGGGTGGGTTTTAGTCAGTAAAAGTCTGACACTCCCTTCCGCTCCACCCAGAGCGGGAGGGGTCATTTGATGATTTCCCATCCACAAAAAAAAAAAAAAAAAAAAGGGGGAGAATTTTAAAAAAATCATAAAAAATCATAACTTGACTCAAAGACCAATTTTATAATTAATCAATCCACTTATTATAATCCTCCCCTGTAAAATTAACTACCCCTTTTCACCCCGTCAGGGGTAGATTTTCGAAAAACCCTCGTACGTGTTATTATTTATTTTTAGTCTTAAGAACACACACACAGTACACTGAGTTTCGAGTTAATCGGACCGCGCGTTCAAATTCTTCCATACAAACTTTAACACCCCTATATTCCCTTTGAGGGGTAGTTTTGAAAAACTAATAATGATAAACTTTATTGCTTACTTAGGTGAGTATTCATGCCAATTTTCAAGATTATTAACCTAACGATTAAGATTTTTCATATAAACTTTATCCCCGCTTTTCACCCCCACAGGGGTGGAATTTTGAAAAATCATTTGGGATGTGTTCATAACTTGACTCAAAGATTATTTATACCAATTTTCGAGTTAATCAAGCCACGCTGTAAAATCCTCCCCTGTAAAATTGACTACCCCTTTTCAGGCCGTCAGGGGTAGATTTTCGAAAACCCTGATACACATTATTCTTTCCTTTCAATTTTAGGAATAAATACTGAGTTTCCATTAAATCGGACCGCGTGCTAAAATTCTTCCATACAAACTTTGAAACCCCCCACTCCCCTTTTGGGGGGTAGTTTATAAAAACAAAAAATGCCCAACTTCATAATTTACTTTGATAAGTATTCGTGCTAAGTTTCAAGTTTATTAACTCAAGGAATAAGGTTTTTCATACAAACAAAATCCCCGCATTTCACCCTCTTAGGGGTGGAATTTCGAAAAACCCTTTCTTAGTGGATACCTACTCTTCACGAAGAATACACCCTCCAAATTTCATATCTCTAGGACCAGCGGTTTAGGCTGTGCGTTGATGTCTCAGTCAGTCAGTCAGTCAGTCAGTCAATCAGTCAGTCAGGACTTTGAATTTTATATATATAGATTAAATTAGCTAGCGAAACTCTGCAAACGTGGTGCGTATCGATATCGCTTCCAATATTATCGACCGATAAAAACGCTCCTCTAGGTGACAGACCTAACTTTAAACTAACAAGTTTATCAACAAAAATCAATACCCTCCTCTTCGTCTCCGCCGCAATCGGGCAAAAGGAAAACAACACGAGTAGTCAGCTTTACAAGGCGGGGCTTCTGTGGCACATCCGCGGGACGCAGTCGCGGACAACCCTTCCCTCTTCTCCCTTGCATCCCCCTGATTTATTGATCCCACATCCTCCCCTCAGGCTCTGGACCCAGTCTCCAACCGAACGCCGTACAGAGCGCACGTCTCTTTAATAAAAACAGTGATCTCTTTGTGTGGTGAAGTTGAAGTATGCAAGCTGAAATTGCAGCCATGGAGCCAATCTACGATGAAAAGACCAACCTTAGCTTCACTCTACGAGAAGGGAATTTGAACGACAAGCCACAGTACGTGAAATTTCTGAAGGCTTTTGTGAGGAAGGATATTGCCAGCATCGAGGAGTTTGTCGCTACGAAGTCTTACGAAGAAATTGAGGAGGCTATCGAGCTACTGAACCATCTGGTTATACAGTCTCCTTTTTGCGTGAATCGTCCGCGTAATATACCCAACCATCCGTACGCCGCGCATGTGACCCCGCAGTCGCCGAAGCGTTGGTCGAAGCTGTAAATCTCCTTGGATAATCCGGACAAGAATAGCTATAGATGCATAGAACATTTCATAAACCCTCATTATTTTGGAAGACAACATCGGAGTTGATGTCGTAAGTAAAATGGAACGCGCAAGAACTTCGTCAGAACGGGCCGTCGAGTAAAACCTTCATGAAGTTGACTTTATGAAACAGTTGAAGATCTAGAGGAAGTCTCAGGGATGTATGACAAGTTAGAAAAGGATTTGTGGTACGCGGGAAGATTTGAAGCTGGCCGAACTACGGAGCGGTCTAGTACATTATGATGCTGACGGCGCAGGGGGCGATTCCAGCTGCGAACAAGAACAGACACGGTATGTGTGGTGTGAGGGTATTAAAATACTAAATAATATAAGGCATAATATTCACTAGTAAATTCTATTGCGCAATTTGAGGCCAGCAATTTATTTGCAGCAAGTAGAACTGTCAATAATGACAGCTGACACCTGTCGGTTGTCAAATAATTAAGTTTTGCTAGCGGATATTACGCCTAAGATGACTTGGTACCTTATGCAATATTTATAGCTATAACTGTTCGGATTTACCAAGTAACGTCACCGATTTATTTCTTCAGCATTATTGGATGTTTTTTTTCAGTTTCGGTAACTATATATGTCAATGGTGACGTATTTTGTCTCATTTGCATTCAAAATACTGTAGGTATTTCGCTTTTGTAACTTTAAAATCATGTTTTCTATGTTAACATCTATGTGTATTGCTGCGTTCACATTTGTAACATTACATCGAACAATTGTCCGTGACAATGTCACAGATATTATCTGTGTATTTGTCGCTGTGACATGTCCGTTGAAATGTCACAAAGTAATGGCACAGCTAGGTTAACATCAATTCTAAGTGTTAGGTACATAAGACTTCTTTTTAATCCAAAGAGTTGTCATATTACTATCACTCTCATTTTTGTATAAATCTCGCGCTAAGCGTGTTGGATAGAAGGGCCCTTCTATCCAACACGCTTAGCGCGAGATTCCAAGTTTTTATAAGGCACATTCTAGGTGGAGAATGTAATTAAACGACCACTAAGGCCCAAAATGTGAGACTCAAGATAAAAAAAACACTTCCATGTTTTTATAAACAGTTTTCTTTTGGAAAGGGTCTTGCGGAATTACTATTTTGAGGAGAATTGTTGTGAAAATAGGACATATTCGCAAAATAAAAGTAATGGATAGGATTCTCGACATCTTACTACGATAATTATCTATTTCTGCTGCCAACTTGCGTTGCTGTGTCGGGAACTTTGAAGGATTTACGTGCCCGTATGATTACAAACATAATATAATTATGAAACATTTCAGCTTTTTCTCTGGGATAGTACATACTGACAGCAACAACCCAGCAGGTACTTTATGTGAGGTGGCAACCCAACAGGAATCTTATTAGAATGAGAATTAAAGATCACTGTGATTTGGACAGTGATACAGATCAGAGATAAAATAACTGTGAAAGGATTGTAGATGTGGAAACTTTTGCGAATATGTCCAATTTATTTATTGGAATGTTTCCAATTTAGGGTGTGATAAAAAAAAACGACTGAAAATTCGGAAAGACAGGTGTTAAAAGTATCTATTTTTTAATTTTGTAAATTTAATGAGTCTAAAATGACTTTAAATTAATGTAATGGGACTGAAAAAGCTTGTTGCTCAGAAAAATCCTCCCTTGGTGGAATCGAACTCTTATTCTAAGGCTGGTTGCACATTGGCTAGTTGCTCGCGCTATTTCCCGTTTGCTGAAGAGAACAAACCACCGAACATTTGATTTTAAGCGAACAAATCACCCAACATTTACATAGTTGACAGTTCAGATGCTTGTGCGACAAAGCACCGTACATGCTTCTGTCGTGTTGCTCGGGCGAACTCATCCAAACACTTGCAACAGTGACAGTTCAACATTTTGACATTGGAAGAAAGAGATGGAGCTATACTGGATGAATCATCTCTTTTTCAGACTAGAACAATGATGACTTTCTCACTTACCTACGTCCCCTAATCGGGTTTAGACGTCTGTGTATGCGAAGGCTGGCAAGCAGGCGTTCAAATTCAAAATAATCAAATTACGCAATCAATCAATGAACTCATGCTGTTGCAGTTCACTGCTCGACATAGGCTGCTACTAAATTGCGTCCCAACACCCGGTTCTACGCCTTCCGCATCCAGGCTTTTGCCATCTAGCTGGAAGCCGTCCTAAGCTTTCCGATTTGCGGTTATCGGAGATCAAAATACGTAATAATAGCTAATAAATGTGCGTCCATCCTGACTCCCATTTCTCCAACAATGACTCGACTCAACTTAACGTAAACTCCACCTATCCTGCATTTCGTCAAAACAAAATAAGGTTCAATTTTATTTGTTATTTAATAATGCTCCTAAAGCTTCAAAGATCAAAGAATTGAAACGTGTTAACTAGGCATCTTATTGATTATTTACTTACGCTTTATAAACATGCGTGAAAAAAAAAATTACAATAAAAAAAACTTAACAAAAAAATCTAAAACAATAAAAATTAACAAAAAAAAAATTAAAAAATATCAAAAAACAATATAATGCGTCAAAAACAAAAGCCGGCGCTGAATCGATTCGATAATTCGAGTTGATTCCGTACAGCGCTTGTAGACGTCCATCGTGAAAATTACGGTCCAGCCCTTATTAGTAGAAAAAAAAGAAAGTGAAACCCTTTCGTCTTTTTTCTCTTTCTTGGCGTCAGTTTATTAAACTCTGCCAAGAATTAAAAAAGAAAAACACTGTGGTAAAGAATAATTAATTAATTAATAGCAGAGTGAGGTGTAAAATGCTGCCTACCAATTCAAGGACAGGCAGGTGGCTCGAGCAGTGGTGACGGCCCTGACTTCCGAGCTACAGGTCGTGGGTCCGAACCCAGACAGGCGCTTTACTTTCAGTAAGCAATTTCATCACCACTGCTCTCAAAACGGTGAAGGAAAACATCGTGAGGAAACCGGCATGTCCTAGAACTAACCATTCGAAGACATGTGACATCTACCAACCCTGGCCGGTGTGGTAGATAACAGCCCAGTTCCTCTCACAGAGAGGAGGACCAGCAGTGCGAACGTTATAAGCTGATTGTGCAGGTGGCACGAACACAATTCAAGCTTATAAATTTTATCTATGTTCTATGTAAGAGGGTTTGGTTTCCGCACTTAGTTCTTCAGGTGGACTATTGTGCGTGAGCCATGGTGGCCGTCAATCCAACCAGCCTGCCTCCCCCCAGAAGTTGATTACATCTCCTGGTCTGTTAAGAACATTTGTGAGAAACCCTCGAGGCACCCAGATCTTCTGGGTGCCTCGAGGGTTTCTGTCCTAAACTGGGTGACGCCTGTGCATTCAAAGAGCCCATGCGCAACGGTTTCCTTAACCTGCCATGCAAGCCCTGCATAGAGGACTGTCAATAGGATACCTAATAACGTTTTATTCCTAATTCTATTAGCCATGTCTTCATGCTTTGGAAGGTTCTCGCCCGACAAAGATCCGGTCTAACCCCGTGGCCATGAGCTAAACGCTCAAGCAACACGCGTCTTTCGATAGCGATTGCAGAGAAAATAAGTGTGCATACACACGAACAGCACGCGTCAACCGCTGCAGTTGCCTCTGCCGACCTGCAAGTCACCACGACGCGACTTGCGGAGGGTGGGACGGAAACATGGGACACGCGTGTTATCGATTGTCGCGTCGCTTGAGGCTGTGAACGGGGCCTAAAAAAGATCCCTCCGGAACTACGACCAACCTCATAGGAACAACTTCACCGTTCAAACAACACACCAGTGTTGGCGTTATCCCAAACTTACGTGGACTCGTAGTACATAGAGCTCTTTGTGAACGACCTCGTCCGGGGAGGTACTACCCCCACACCTATTTCTGCCGCCAAGCAGCCTTGCTGTGTTCCGGTTTGAAGGGTAGTTACAGGTACATGAGACATCAGCCATTTCTCTTGGATGGCTAAACATCTGTGATGTCACTGGTATTGCAGATGTCTGTAGGCGGCGAAATCTACTTAACATCAGGTGGGTCGTCGCCTTGTTTTGCCATCGAAAAAAAAAAACTAACAAAAAAAAGAATAAGAAGGGGTAAAGGGAGGGGAGGGGAGAGGGGCGAGGGGTGGAGGGTGGTAGAGGGGTGGTGGTGGTGGGTGGTGGTGAGTGGGTGCTGGTGGTGGAGGGTGGTGGTGAGTGGGTACTGGTGGTGGAGGGTGGTGGTGAGTGGGTACTGGTGGTGGAGGGTGGTGGGAGGGGATAGTGGTGGGTTGGTGGTGGTGGTGGGTGGGTACTTGTGGTGGAGGGTGGTGGGGGGATAGTGGTGAGTGGGTGGTGGTGGTGGGTGGGTACTGGTGGTGGAGAGTGGTGGGGTGGATAGTGGTGAGTGGGTGGTGGTAGTGGTTTAAAAAAAAACAAAAACAAACATGAAAAAGAAACAAAAAAATATATAAATAAAAAATGTATTAAAAATAAATAATAAATGCGTCAAAAACAAATGCTGGCGCTGAATCGATTCCGTTATACGAATTGATTACGTTCAGCGCTTGTAGGCGTCCGTTTATTCCACCGGGAAACGGACCGTGCGTTTCACCGCCGGTTCGTTGGTTCATGTGGGCAGGCACCTACATACATCCTGTAGTAATTTCAACATCGCAAGTTAGGTGAAAAATACTGTCCGTTATCCGGTGAAAAAACGGAGGCGTACAAGCGCTCATATGTTTTCCTCATGTTGTGAGTTTGCCAAACTTCGCCACGAGGGATTTTAATGAATTGAATATAGCAGATTGAGAAAAAATAAAGAAAGAAAATGAAAACCAACAAAATCATGGAAACCAAAACAAGGCCAGGGGGCTTACCACCAGCTCTTATAACATGGCAGAAGTTGAACTGCACAGCTTTTTTGTTCTATGACTAAGTACAAAAAAGTAGTGCAGTTCAACTTCTGCCCTGCTATGAGCTGATGGTAAGCCCCTGTGTGAAGGCAAAAAGACTCCTACCTCAGCATAATGCTGCGATATTTAAAGCTGAAATTGACGACGGTTTTTTTATGGACGAACTGTCAAAAATAAAAAATTAATCCTCCGACAAAATTATCTGGTGTTGGAAAAATCAGCCCTAAATGTGTCAAAATCAAATGCTGGCGCTGAATCGATTAAGTCATTTGAATTGATTAAGTAGATACAGCGCTTGTATTACGTCAATTTTTTCTACCGGACAACTACATATCTTAGAATCCATCGTAACTTTAAAAACATTGCAAGTTCGGTGAAAAACAAGGTCCGTTATCCGGTGAAAAAAGCCGACGAATAAATGTATTTTGTCTTTGTCTTTATGGAGAACTACTTCCTCATGGTGTGAGCTTGCTAACCTTCGCCACGAGGAATATTAAATTAATTGAATATAGCAGATTGAGGGGTGGAATGCGACAAGAACATGAAACTACGGTTTGTTATTTTCATGTTCATTGTTTCATTCAAAAGGACCGATTTCTTCAACGTCAGATAACTTTATCGGAGGAATAATTTTGAATTTTTGACAGTTCTTTAATACAAAAACTATCAGGCGTCAATTTTATTCCACGAAGAAAAATTATACTATTTATCGAAAATCAGCCTTCCACTAACAAAAGGCTTGTGCAAAAGTAAAAAAACCTCAGCATAATACTGCGATATTTAAGATGACCTCTCATTGTAAGGAAAGTCTTCACAATGCCAAGTCAGCTTAAACTGACTATTTATTACTTGATGGTGTACTTCAATCTGCTCTTCGCACGTTATCACAGGAGTTTGAAGGTCACCAACTAATAACAGCTCTAGCTGTGGGTTTCAAAATGCCAACGTATTCGAGGAGTATACGCGTGAAAGGATACTGTATGGAGGTCTATGGAACAGGGTGTAAAGTTCACTCATCCTCCATAGAAAAGGGAGGATCCTCCGACCAGACGGGTGTTCTGCCTGGCGGGCGACCAACGATTGATGTTGGGACGTTGCATATATAGGTGCTAGTTGCGCGGTAAACTTTGCTTGCGTGATGCAGGATTTGCGTGACGTCAGTATGGCGCGTTGTTCGCATGTGGCGTTGTAGTTACCGCCAACTGTAATGACCTTGGTGAACATTGGCAAGTAAATTCGCGGAACGATATGAAAAGACACGGTTTAGCAGACCGCGTCTTGACTATTTTGTTGTGTGTGAACCTCATTACTCTTTATGGATGTTCTCCACACTAGTTGGTGGGAGATTCCAAAGCTATGGTCTCCTTGAAGTGCAGTGGCCACCACATAAGGATCTACGGCTGTCATGAAAATGATGGCTTCGAGGTTTACGATGTCAAAAACTCTCTGTAGGAAAACACACCAGCTTACTGTCGTATATAGCGTTTCAGTGACGTCATTCGATGGTAAATTGTATATGACCACAACAGTAGCTATACAAATTAACTACAAGCGTAGATGTGGTGGAGTATCCTTGTTATTATGTAGGATATGATGTTGGCAACGACCCACGTTCGAAAAAGAAAGAAGTAGTTATAATACTAAAGGAACATTTTTAATTACAATAATTCCTTGTTGTCCCTTATTTCGTTTGAATGAAGTTGGCTAAAAATGCCCTCGACTGAGGCCATTTTTTTATAATACCGCTGCGTTTGATCTGTGTCTAACCCTAACGTCCCTAACCACCCTCTGTGTGAAAAGAGTATTTTTATTCTATTCTGGAACGTTAACTTGAGTCGAGAAGCTTCTAAATATAGGCAGTCCCTGAGTTTAGGCTCGATCCCAATTACGTGGGACATATGGACAAACATAACTGGCCAATCGTGGATGTATTGATGTACTATACACTTCTGCTAACACCAACGGAGAAAACAAGTTTGATGTAAAATCAAGGGAGGATTGTGATCGACCTAAACATAACGGGCGAATTGTGAATGTACTAATGTACGATACACTTTTGCTTACCCCATCGGGTAAAACAAGCGTGATGTAAAATTAAGGGAGGGAATGTGATCTCAAAAATTGTAACATGTCGTAATTTAATTACTACATAATGTGCTGTTTTTTTTATAATTGATTATGTATTTGCGTTTGAAAACTTCAAATATGACAATCTCTAATAAAAATCTTGGTGTAATAATTTGTTTTTTATTTGTGTATTTTGTGACCCCTTTAGCACCCTTTACCCGTCAGTAGCTGGGTTTTGAAGAAGAGATAGGCAGTCATCCCATGTTAAATACTTGGTATTCAGCATAAATGGCATTCATAAAAAATAAAAAAAACTTATTATTATTCAGGTATATCAGGTTAAACTGGAAGTCAACCCCAACATAATTAGGAAAAGTGTAATGCCTTTCATTGAGTACATCACAGCTTTTGATCAATTATTATCTTACTGTATCACAAAGATGATACAACAACATTCTTAACGTAATACGATTCCTATTTACATAATAATACATTTCAATGGGTAAATGTTACTATCGCGAAATCACACGGGCCTACCAGTTCAGTTAGGTGTACCTCAAGGCTCAATACTGGGTCCATTATTATTTTATAATTAGAGGGACAGTTCCTGTTTTTTTTTACAAGAATGTTCGCATTCTAATCTCAGTCTCAATCTGTCAAATCCATCTCTAATTTTCCCACATTTTTATTACTTTTTTTAATTGATTTTCCTTGCGAGTAGATTTTGAACGTCTTTAATTGCGGGAATTGACTTTGCTCTGACTATTTGGGAAACAAAAGTAATGAAATGAAACAGGTTCCGTTTTAAAATATGTCTTAAATATATTTTGCTATTGAATGGCGTCACTTGCACAATTTAACAAACACTGGGTAATGAGGGCAAATCACCAACGAGACAATACCTGAAAAAAAAAACTTGGATTATTCCAAAATGACCACTAGGTGGAGCCCTGACACAGCCAGAAGGCGTCGCGGCAGATCCGGAAGAAGGTGGTTTAACGAGCTGGAGAAAACAAACTAAAAGTGATCCACACTAGCCCTGGGTTGTAAGAGCTGGAAGTCATGAGGTGGGGTCTTTTCCCAACAGTGGGATGAGTGTAACAGTAACTGCATTAATCAGACTGACAAAACTAAGACGGAGTTCGTCAACAAAAAAAATAAGTACCTATGCAGGATCGTCGGATATAATTGAAGTTTACTAAGAAACCGAAGGATGTTTTCGAATGAAATTTAGTTTGATAAATGAACTGTTTGTTTTCTAATAATTAAATAAAATTTTATCCGAAAACATCAATCCGTTTCTTACAAAACTTCAACTATATCCGACAATCCTGCATACTTATCTCTTTTGTTGACTTGAGGCTTTTCCCTAAAGCAAAATATTAATTAAAATCGCGACTGTATGGTACAGACGCCAGCACATCAAGCTACTACAATCAGTCAAATTTCTTTAACAGATTTTCAACTTTATCGTTAAAGCATTAAGGTTCAAGGTTGATTGGGAAAATTTGACAGTTTCGGATAGCTTGACCTGCTGGCGTCTGTACAAGCGATTAGGGTTCCGTACCGGAAGACTGCCAACGGGACCCACCCTATAACGCAGTGAATAGCAGTCGGGATATTTTTTTAGCTTCTTCTTAATTTACCCCATGATCTTTTTTGAATGAAAAACAAGTTATTTTCTAAGGACCGAGCCTGACCCCCGTAATTTTATCCCTTTCTGTCACCCCGAAACATTCTTCACAAGAGCGAGATAGATTGCTTGCAAACGCCCACACAGCATCGGAAGCGGAGGGCTCATTCCATAGCCGCTTCTATCTCGCTCTAGTAAAGGATGTGTCTGTGTGACAGAAAGGGATAGAACTATAGGAAAATGGATCGATAAGTCTGGCTCATCCTATACTTATGACACAACATAGATAGGTACAACATGTCTACACAATGAGCAGAAAGGCACACACACATAGACACGTGTCTATCAAGCGGTATCGTATTATCCAGTAACTGGGTTGTGGAGGTGAGATAGGCAGTCGCTCCATGTAAAATACTGGTATTCAGCTGCATCCGGTTAGACTGGAAGCCGACCCCAATATAGTTGGGGAAAGGTTAGGCAGATGATGATATAGACACGTGCCTACGTATAGCGAATTCGTGTGAACAAATGTAACCAAGCAACGAGGGTCGAACTCATTTATGTATGTATGTACAGACGCCAGCAGGTCAAGCTACCCGAAACTGTCAAATTTTCCCAATCAACCTTGAACCTTAATACTTTAGCGATAAAGTTGAAAATCTATTAAAGAAATTTAACAGATTGTAGTAGCTTGATGTGCTGTCGTCTGTACAGAGCAGATTTTTGAGACGAGACAGTAAAGGGAGAGGTACCTACCATAATCATTGTAGTTACACGAGAACGGTGTTAGGAGACTGGCTTTAACAGCACATACACAGATTTTGTCTGATAAATATAATATAAAATTTGTCGTGTGCTGTCACATTTTGATACTCGATTTACTTGTGTTGTCGCTCGTTGAATGAAACCAGGGGGTCTACTCCGAAGTAGTATCGGCCGAATGATCGGCCGTTTCCTGCTATGAAGTTACTATTTGGTTCGGTCGGTCCCGATCCTACACTCCTACACTCTTTCGAATATTGACTATGGTCCCGACCCAACTGAGCCGATCCGAACTTTTATCGCATTTTTCAATAATATTCGGTTCGGCCATGTGTCGGTCCGATCCGAACATCCGTACTTTGCACTGCCTTTTCTGCTCATGTACTAGCACTTACCGACTATATGTAGTTACTGTTGCTGGAGCTGTATCATGATCGGCATGAACGAGATCGTTTGATACGGTAGCGACGATCGCAGCGTCTACATCTTTTGAAGGAGCCACAACGTGACCGGCAGCGCCATAGGTATCTAGGAGACGGAGAGGTGAGATAAATAGAGGGTAATTTATGGGTAATAAGGGGTTCGAACATTTTTCTGAAGCTGGCATATGGCATATGCCTTTGTCATCGACGCGAGTCGCTCGTGTGTATGCACACTAACTAACTAACTTGGAACTACTTACTTTATACAATGCTGGGAGTGTACCTATTGAGTAGCCAGTTCTTTTACATATAACTCTCTTATACAAGCTTAAGTAAAAATGAATACTGTCAATGTAGTGCAAAAAAATGAAATCGTTTGGCTTGGTACGGGGATGTGATGAGGAGGGAAGAGACGCACGTGAATAAAAGAGTGATGAATATAAATGTTGATGGATGGAGAGGGAGAGAAAGGCCACAGAAAAGATGGATGTGTGTGAGGAATGTTATGAAAGAGAAGGGAGTGAATGATAGCGTGACGGTTGACAGGGGAGAATGGAATGAAAGAAATGGTTACGCCGGCCCCAAGTATCATAGGCAGGAAGAAGAAAAGGTAGAGGAAAGGACGCAATAGGGGTGCAGGCCGGTTAGTTGAACGCCCGCCGTTTAGTTAAAAGGCTAGGTGGTTACCTAAACGGCTAATTAAACCAATTGGCTGCGACATATACACACGAGCGGCACGCGTCAACAGCAACTGCAGCCGTCGACAGGTCTACGGCTGCGGTCGACAACGTGTTGCTTGTGTATTTGAGCACCGTACTCAAACAAACGAGCGGTACGTTGTCGACGGTAGCCGCCGATATGTCGAAGAACGAGATTCTTTTGGAATAGGTTACAGGTACCGATATTCATACCGTGGTCGCCCGCACGAGCGTCCTCTCCTCCGTGATCTCCGCTTGCGGGGACAGCGCCGGGGCTTGCAGCAACCTTGCTTCACACTGTAGCGGCGGTCACAGCGCCGACAACGCTTGAATCTTCCGGACTTGGTGCGGCACCGGCTACGCAAACATTAAATTGTTATCACAGTGCCAACAACGGTCGAATTTACTTTTATTTTTATTAAACGCCGATACCCATTACGCATTAAATGATCATCAGTTAAGGAAGATTCCCACCAAACGGCTCGCATCGGATCGGAAAGGATACGAACGGATGCGGCGACAGCCGATCGCGTCCTGCAGGATGATGACGCGTACGATTGGCTCCGTACCGTCGCTTGCGAATGTATCCGTTTCTGTGCCTAGTTAAATAGTTTTCATTTCTACCGTGTTGACGTGTTCTAATCTAATGCCGAAAGGATTCGATCGGATACGACGACAGTCGAACGGAGCCGATCGCGCGTCGCAGCATGCTTTCGGCTACGATCGCGTGTCGCGGAAGACGCCCGCGGTCAAGCTGCTGTGCGCGGCTTGGTAATATAGACTTTAAATACTGTGTACACGATTTAATATCGTTTAAAGATTGTAAAATCCGTTCCGATCCGATGCGATGCGAGCCGTTTGGTGGAAATCATCCTTTAATAAAATAAAGCCCTTATTTAATACCTACTAGCTGCGCCCCGCGGTTTCACCCGCGTAGGTTTCGATCCCGCGGGAATATCGGGATAAAAAGTATCCTATATGTTAATCCTGGTTATAAACCATCTGTGTGAAAAATTTCATCCAAATCCGTTCAGTAGTTTTTGCATCAAAGAGTAACAAACATCCATCCATCCATACAAACTTTCACGTTTATAATATTACCTAGTAGGATAGAATAAGAACTACATAGGATATACCTAATAAGCAAACTCAAAACATTCATTTTTTAAAGTTGTCAAAGAGGCTGTCTCCAGTAAGCTATCCAGCTAACTAGCATAGGCAGCTTTATCGAGAAGAGATCCAAGAACAGCTTTATTGTGATTTTATTTTTTAATTGTTTTTTTTGTCCGTGCATGGGTGACCATCTTCACATACCAAGACCCTCCGTGCGTCGGAAAGCACGTTAAGCCGTTGGCCCCGGCTGTCATTCGTGGGATTCTTTGACAGTTGTTACGGGTCGTCAGTATCAGTAGCCCGAGTCAAACAATCAGTCTTACCAAGGGGTTTCGTATTACCCAATAACTGAGTTGTGGAGGTCAGATAGGCAGTCGCTCCATGTAAAATACTGGTACTCAGCTGCATCCGGTTAGACTGGAAGCCGACCCCAAACATAGATGGGAAAAGACTAGTCAGATGATAATAATATAAAATGTTTATTGTCTCCATACAAGTTATGAACATAATGCTAGAGTTTGACAATAGTGCACGAACAAGATGCTTACTTTGTGAGAGACGAGCCTGGGACAGGTTTAGGTACCTACCTATATAAAAACCTGTATTACATGTCACCCAGATGTTGAAAAGGCTATTCAGATGACGATCCAAGAATTGTTTTATCTTGTTGCTTGAATTAATAGCTTTTTTTACCTACCTATACATACCTATGGTCTAATATTTAAGGTTAGGTTAGTTCATTCAAAAATATGAAACTATACTCCGTCCCATATGTTAACCGTTTTTTGACAGCTGTCTTAGAACGTACTTATTCCAGATTACGTAGAAGTTAACTTTAAAATGCGTAGGTAATAAAATAAATATATAAACTGCCTAATCTTATTGAATTATCTTATTCTATGACTTCTTACAGACGTACCTACTTAATACCGATACAGTTTTGAAAAAAAAAAAAAATTGCTCACTAGTTCGACCTGTCAAAAAATGGTAAACCTAGTGGACAGTGTAGGTATAGTTGCCCATTCCAAAGCGTAGGTAGTAAGTTCCTATGGAGAAAAACGGACAATAAACTCCATGCACTCCCAACTCCACTCCATTTTAGATCACTCTGCCAGACACTACAATCGAATTCGGGATTCTATGTAAAGAAGGTGGTTTTAGAACTGTTATTATTGACAATACTTACGTTTTGCACATTCTGAAACAAAAATAAATACAAGAACGTTAGATAATTAGTTTCCTTTGAGGACAGAATAGAATTTTACTAACCCTTATTACAAAACGTTTTTCTTTAGATCAGCGGGGTAATTCTGTAACCCACTAACAGTAGCAATGGGTTTAATTTTGACAGTTCAACAAAATTCATTGCGTTATTTACGTTGTTGAGCGGACTAATGTTTCGAACATATGAAGCAATGGATTAGTAATATCCTTCAAAATGATTCAGATTGAGATTGACTGTGTGTTACGCAGGATGCAGGTTATAACTGAGAAATTCCAAAATCCCAATATAACACTTTTCCTGAATCAAACCCAGGACCGATTTCAAAACAAAAAAAAAAGTGACAAGACCCCGATAGGTTTGCATCATCAGCCTATAATGTTCCCACTGCTGGGACACAGGCCTCCACTCAGTAAGAGGAGACGTGGGAACAATGCGGGTCAGATGTCAGCATGTCTCCGAATTTTTGGTTCTAGGACATATTGCCGGTTTCCTCACGATGTTTTCCTTCACCGTTTTGAGAGCAGTGGTGGCTATAATGTTCCCACTGCTGGGACACCGGCCTCCACTCAGTAAGAGGAGACGTGGGAACAGTGCGGGTTAGATGTCAGCATGTCTCCGAATTTTTGGTTCTAGGACATGCCGGTTTCCTCACGATGTTTTCCTTCACCGTTTTGAGAGCAGTGGTGGTGATTTATAAATTGCACAAAGTAATGTGCCTGCCTGGGTAAGGGTGTTACCATAAAGCAGTGGGTTTTCCGTTTCAGATCGCTTCAGGTTGATCTACGGAAAGAAACGGCCACAACGTTTTACCAGTTTCTTTATGAGCGCATACAACACGGGGCTATTTTACCCGCATCGATCGGTAACGGCTTGTGTTTACCGGTAACCCGCGTCTTTATGTAGGTACAGACGCCAGCAGGTCAAGCTACCCGAAACTGTCAAATTATCCCAATCAACCTTGAACCTTAATGCTTCAGCAATAAAGTTGAAAATCTGTTAAAGGAATTTGACAGATTGTAGTAGCTTGATGTGCTGGCGTCTGTACGCACCCTAACCCACGACCTACGGGGTAATTCCGTAACACACTAACAATAGAAATGGTTTTCATTTTGACAGTTCACCAACATTCATTGCGTTATTTACGTTGTTGAGCGGACTAATGTTTCGAACATATTATGAAGCAATGGATTAGCAATATCCTTCAAAATGATTGAGACTATGTTTAATAGGTTTTACGCAATCAGGGTGCTACTCTCGTGAGTCGGGGCCATAACTACTGGGCCAGCTGCTCACAGCTCCCTCTACCTTCGCGACAGGTAAACTATTTTATTCCAACTTACTTCCGCTTTCGACGACATCGTGCCATTCTTTGCCTGAAAAATAAATAAATTACTGTGGTTACGAAAATTCGTGTAGGGTCCGTGGCTAAATAATAACAGCCGCACAAGTCCATCGAACAGGTTAAGCTACGCTTGCCGCGGTTGGTCTGTGGATGGGTGGACCATCTTTATATATCGAGACCCCCAAAGCACGTTAAGCCGTTGGTCCCGGCTGTCATTCGTGGTTCTTTGACCCTTTACCCATTATCCGGGACTTTGCGACCGAATTCGGTCGTAAAGCGATCGCTATGAATGTCGAGACTGCAGGGGCAGGTGACGAAAAGTTGTGTAGAAATCGTTCGTCATGGTATGGGCATGAGATTCAGAGGAATGGGGGACATGTATTGCGGTTTGTGGGGATAATTTCAAGATGAATGTGATGGCATTGTAATGTATACCTACAGCCTCAGAAACTCACCGACACTAGTGCGCAATCCTATATTTTCTCATTTGGTACAAAAATTTATTTCTCCAGGATAAAAACTCATAAAATCGTTTTCACAAAAATAATTTTTGATTCACAATAAAAATTACGTAGAAAAATTAATACTTTTTTAAACCAACATAGAAAATGTCTAAAACAATACGATCATAACGTCCATTCTAATTTTGAACGTTTATGATAGGTATTCTGCATCAACTGTCAAAATAAGAGTGTCTATGAAAAGTGAAGAAGGATTATTATATTCTTGGGGCAAGGAGGCGACATAACATTTGTCTCTTCCCTGCGGGGTAATTTGTAACACACTAACAACATTCATTAAATTCATTGCGTTATTTACGTTGTTGTGCAGAAATTTTTTTGGAATGAAGCAATTGATAGTGTGGTACTGCAGGCACATCAGACGTCTGAGGCTACTCAGCGATTACCAACCGCTGATACCTGCAGACTGCCTCATTGGTATAGTGGGTCCTGGGTTCGATCCTCAGGCATTCTCAGGCCCATAAACTATCGGAACTCTATGCAAAAAATTTCGTCTATCCATTGCCATTGCTTCGTGATGAAAGACAAACCAACAAACGCACTTCCGCATTAATTACAGCTCGAATCAAACTTTATGGCGCCACAAGCAGGCCTGCGTCAAATTTCTTTAATAGATTTTCAACTTTATCGCTCAAGCATTAAGGTTCAAGGTTGATTGGATAATTTTGACAGTTTCGGGTAGCTTGACCTGCTGGCGTCTGTAATTGCGCGCTTATAATTACCTTTCGCCCAGCCGAGCGGTCTCGGGCCGTTTGCGGACCAAATTCAGTGCGGTTTTCGCAAGCGAAGCGCACGCACGTTGTTCAATTTTAATGTTTCCATTCGTTCGTACGCTTACCTACGATGCCGTCTGGTGCCTTATGTGCTCTATACTACTTTAACTCTCTATCTCTATAATTAAGTTTTACCTAGATGTATTACACAGTCAGAACCAATTTATAAAAAAAAAGTATATTATAAAAAATATACAATTTTAAACTACCACCTATAGGTATACATAGGTATAGTCAGAACATATTCACAGTTCTCAATAACATAGACACAAAAAATTATGTTAATTTAATTTTATCAAAGAGGCAACCCTGCGATTGTTGTGGGATCGCGCGGTGCGAAGCAATCACAACTGTACATTTGAGCATTTAGGCACATTTTAGCATGCAGCGGTTGCTGACGCGACGGAGTAGGCTATTATAGCAGTAGGTATTGGAAATTTTCTACTGAGTGAACTATTTAGTAGAAGTAACTATTTAGTAATCTGTGCCACAAGGCGGGAACATGAGGCCAGTCGCTGCGCAGTAACAAATTCACGTGTCAGCAGGGGTGAGGGGTGAGGTACTGCGCAGCGACTAGCGCACTTCAGAGCTGCCATAAAGTTTTATTCGGACTGACTAACGCCAAAACCTTTATCTGACCATTTTGAAAACTAAATCCCGTGCACATGATGACCACAGCTGCGTCCGTAAGTAAAATAAAAGAGGATGCTTATTAGGTCGACTAATAATATGCTCTGCAAGCAGAACTATAATAGGTATATACCTAGCGTGGCCAGGCGATAGTACCTAAGTCTTAACTTTTAGAGGGTTCCGTCGCCCGAGCAGACTTATGTCTGCCCACCATAAGAACTCGTGAACTCAGAAGAACTCGTGTCTGTATTTCAGGTCAACACCTGCAGTAGGAACAGATTAATATAAAAATAAGACGTGTACTTACTTACATGGCCTAAGCAGTCGACATGGCCCACAGAAGCAAGTTGGAGTGGCAATGGGTCAGCCAACTCAGCCATTTTAGCCGTAGAACCGATGACCGTTGTGTTGTGGCAGACAAACGCCAGGTAGGATGTTATCAGACTGGATGGAGCGACGATCTTCACATAATAAACTATCTGTTTACTAAAACTATTGAAATACTATCGTGAATTCATGCCAGCCTAGTACCTACTTTTTGTTAGAATACTGCTCAGAAAGTCGGGTCATATTTCAGTCATGATTCGAAAGACACGTAACCATACGTAAGCCATCTAGCGTCCTAGCAATAGTGATCGTAGAAAATTATTGTTCATAGGAACTTCTTTTTCTGGTTGACGTTTAGGCAAAATTTCATGATGATCGATTCAGCGGATTAGGCGTGAAAAGGTTACTGACAAACAAACATACTTTCGCATTCATTTCGCAAGTGTTCTTGAAGCGAAAACTTCTTGCGCACTTTTCGCTCTTTCTGACCATCAACGAAACTGAACCGTCACGCTCGGGTCGGTGACGCTAAATCGGGTATACTCGGCTCCAGTCGGTCGGTGACACTGAATCACGCATACTCGGCGCTGAATCGCGTATACTCGGCTCGTCGTAAGTTTTCACTTCAATCGTGAGCTCACACCCTTTTTGTTTTATTCTCATTTTTAGATATCAATACCCCCAACACATCTGAGAAGTCGTTAGATTTAGATACAGACGCCAGCACATCAAGATACTACAATCTGTCAAATTTCTTTAATAGATATTCAACTTTATACGTCTGTAAACGCACCCACGACACAGGAGAAATTCATAGTGTGGGCAAAGTTTAAAAAAAAAAAAAAAAAACTTCATCGCTAAAGCATTAAGGTAATTGAGAAAATTTTACAGATTCGGGTAGTTTAATGTCCTGGCGTCAGTACAGAAATAAAATAAAAAAACTCGTAATTTTATTGAAAAGTTTTATTACAGACGTCAAAACTACTCATGAATATATAATTTATTCATGTATAAGTCTTATCATGGTCTATTTTAAAGGTTATGAATATATTTATCTAATACAAAAGTTTGGAGATTATTTTATGAGGCAAGTCTTCAAGTCTTTTAATGGTCTTATCCAGTTATTCCTTCTAAATATTTAATAATAAGGAAAACCATAAAAGAGCTCTTACTCTCTCCTACTTATTTTGATTAATAAGATTTTGCTTTACAATATGGATGCAATACCGATTGAATTGAACCCGCACTGGGCCTGCTTGGTGGATTATACAGCCCACTCCCTCTCACAGAGAGGAGGCCTGTGTCCCAGCAGTGGGAACATTATAAGCTGATTATGCTTATGCTACAAACAATTATAATAATACATCATTTGTGTTACAATTAAAGTCAAAACATTGTTTCAATATGTTTTCTTCCGTGCCTCTAAGTCTACGAGAGGTTTGGGCTTAATTTCATCTTCTGAAAGTGAAGGTTTCAAGTTTTCTTCAGGGACTTTCAGCGGATTATAGCTACGTTGTGAAGCCAAATGTCTCAAAATAGTCAGCTCGTGGTCCTCTGTTGGACGCGGGAACACGTTAATCTCTTTATCAGACAGATCAATATTTTTAATAATATACCTGAAAGACGCAGTCTTGATAAACGCTTTACTCGACAACGCAGTCTCTATGAGGCATTTATGAAGAACCGCAGTGCTGCCCAAGTCTGGGGTCACTGGTTTTCCTTCCATAGAGTTCGCAATTTGGTGATAGACCTTTCTGAAGTCTATATTCTCTGTGCAGTCTGGTGATGGGATCTTTTCCATGTCGGCGATCATTCGGACTGCGGTGGGGGTCTCAGTCCGAAGCTCACTGTAGCTCAGGTTGTCTGTCAACAATTTAGCCCAATCTGTCAGTGGAGCGCGCGATTTTCGAGTAGTTTTCGGCTTCTGTTCCTTATTTTTTTGGAAAAGAGGATGCTGTAGAGCTATTGATGTATAATAATCAACTGCGGCTTTGGTTTCTGCTAAGTTTTTAGTAATAACGTATTCCTGTATCTTCTCGATGTCATGTCGGCCACAGGTTTTGAGTGCGTGCAATAGGTGGTACTTTTCTTCTTGACTCCAGTCTTTTATCGCTTCGTCGTTGTCATTCGGCTTATCCTGGGGGTCGGGTGATGATGATAATGATTCTGCCATGGCTGAACTGTGTTTTAATTATTATTCTTACGACGTTACACGCTTTTCCTAGTGGTTTTCAAATCAAACACAATCAATAAAATCGTGTTTCGTGAGAACATTCGCAATGAAAATGTCAAAAGTGGCATTGACAGATTGCGCTTATTTGACATTGACACTGATAAAGGAAAGTTACCAGTAGAGAAATTCTCCTTGTTTATAGGATTTTATTTTGTAAACGAAACTAAGTAGCCCATCAGGAACAAGCTGCCGGTGGTCAGGCAGGCCTCTAGAGAAAGGAACTTTCTCACTATGCGTGCCGTGTCCAGGAGTATTGCTTTCTGAATCAAGCCATTGACCCAGCCACGCAATGAGGGCTCTCATTGCATGGCTGGGTATTTATATACTGAGATACTTAAATATTTTACTAGTTCTTATAGTAAAATATAAACACCTCAATATCACCCAACATTATGAAGCATATATAAGTCTGTTTTTTGCAGTTTGGCATCTTTTATGGCTTTATCTGAAGAAACTAATATTTTGCATGCTGTGGTCTTCTGCCATTGATAGAGTTATGATTACACCTTTATATAAAATACCTAAATTTTCAATAATTTGAGTATTCAAGTATCTTTCTTTATCTTAGTTCTATTGGAGTTGGAGACCATAATTATTAAATAAACTTTTGTAAATATGTAATTATATTATGGCAACACACCTGTCAAGATGGCGATTTTACGTTTCTTTCAACGAATACGATTAAAGTTACCCAGGAAAATAAAGAAAATAATTTAATTGAAAACGTTCAAAATCTAGTCGCAATCGCATCTCAGTAACAATAGAAATGTAGATTATATTAGAAATGTAGATTTATTATGTAGATTGTATTAGAGGTATTTTAGACAGATTGAGACGGAGATTAGAATGCAAACGTTCTATTAAAAATTTAAAATACGAGAATTATTCCTTTGGTATCGTGTCCAAAAGTCTGGTAGCATTACGTTTGGTGACAAGATGATAAATGATAATGCTTTTTCTTTAGCCAAAGCAAAAGCCTGCCGGGTCCCCGGAACTGTCACCAACCGCTTTGCAATGTCTTTAAAAACATGAGGAGATGAGCATTTTTGAACCACACGACACGAGCATCCATAAACGGCTTCAAAATGTAGTGTTATGCGGTTGGTTACCAATATTTCCTTGCCACTGCCTATTACCTCCACAACCCAGTTACTGGGTTACACGATGCTCGTTAATTAGACTGGTTTTTCGCACTTCTGAATTTCCATGATAAGGTGTTATATTTTGATTTAAAAGGGTTTCCATGGGCTTCTTGCCTTTCTTCTCCATCGGCTACGTTTGGAAATGGGCTTTCTGACTGGCCGACGCCTTTATAGTTCAAAAGTGCCTGTAAATGGTGTACAGACGCCAGCACATCAAGCTACTACAACCTGTCAAATTTCTTTAATAGATTTTCAACTTTATCGCTAAAGCATTAAGGTTTAAGGTTGATTGGGAAAGTTTGACAGTTTCGGGTAGCTTAACCTGCTGGCGTCTGTACCTAATCTATAGATTCTCAACCGTATTGTGCCTTACTTCGGGTTTTTTTTTCTAGAGCCTGCCAATTTTTTTTTAAAGTGGCCTTCTGTCACGTATGATTGCCACGATTATAATTTAAATGTGTAATATTATATAGTCGTAAGATAGATAGGTTATCTATACAGGGTGGCACGGACATCGACGCGCTAACTGTAACCATGGATTCAGCACATGAGTTTAGATCCCATAGCGTCAAAATTTTTCGCGGTTATTAAAAAAAAAAATCTTCTGTTTCATAGAAAAGTGTTCAATACCTACGCGGTCAAAATGTACTGAACAGTAATATTTTTTCTAATAACCGAGGAAAAATTTGTGCGCTGTGTCCCGCCGCTTAGGCATACAATAGTTTAGGCTAGAACGATAGTTAGGTTTCTTTTTGTAATAAGACGGTGAGTTAATACACCGTTGAGGGCGGCGTCTAAAATCAATTCAAAAATGCCTCCAGCGGAGTCTAGAGGTCAAATTCAACATGACTTTTATAATATTTTTTTACGTCTGCATGTACTTATGCCTCTTATCAGCCTGATAAGATTCGAGGCACAGTATTGATCAGCGTTGTGTTTGCTCTAGGGCTGTTATCTAAGTGGTGATATCATGCTGTTACTATCTGACAGCCGACAGGGGAACAGCAGTAGTTCAACGCATTCTTTTCAAATTTGTCATCATGGGTGTCGTTTTCATGGTTTTTTCGAGGGCACTGGAGCCGGTAGTGAGGGCAAAATGAAAATTCAAGAGGGCGTCTGCGTATTCTTTAAAAAATTTCGTAATTTTGCAGCCGCCATCTTGGATTTTTATTTCGTACTTCGTTCCTGCCAAGGGGGATTTTTTTTCTGTAAATATGATATCCGAATAATTTTTACGCGTCATATTATAAAATAAGATAAATAACTAGGCGAGGTCGGCGTTTCCTATGGGGTTGTATATTACGCAAGACGATTTGAGGGGGGAGGGGATCTAAACAAGTCTTGTTTTTTCTTACGTGGGGGTGGGAGGGGTGTAGATTATTCTTACGTAAGATTACAAAAGTAAGCAAAAAATTATAAGTTAAAAAAAAATTGCGACTTTTTCTTTGCAATCTTAGTAGATAGGTACTGATCTTACTAAAATTCAAAGGGGGAGGGGGTCTAAACAAGTCTTGTTTTTTCTTACGTGGGGGTGGGAGGGGTGTAGATTATTCTTACGTAAGATTACAAAAGTAAGCAAAAAATTATAAGTTAAAAAAAAATTGCGACTTTTTCTTTGCAATCTTAGTAGATAGGTACTGATCTTACTAAAATTCAAAGGGGGAGGGGGTTCATTAAAATCTTATTTTTTCTTATGTAGGAGGGAAGGGGTGTCAGATTGTCTTACGTAATAAATAAACAGCCCTTAGGTGACTACTCTGAGAAGAAAAGTCGAAACAAACTCAGTCTCTTTTAAAGTCCGGATATAGAAGACTATAAATATCCGGACTTTAAAAGGACAGGGGTCAGATCATGTGAACACCGTGTAGATTGATGCCTAAAATGGTCTTCTAACAGTAAGAATGGTTTTTCCTACTGTTAGTGTGTACTGTTAGTATGTGGCTGAGAGGCTGAGGGAGAACACCTCACGCCTCAGCCGCCGCGGGAGACGCTCCGGGCGTCGGGAGCCGCGTGACGACTCCCGGCCACCGTAGGCGCGGGCCTGCGGGCGGTGAGTAATGGGTAGCTCGCCGTCCGATCAGGACCAGGCCCGTGCCGGACGGCGCGTTGTGTTCCACGCGCGCCTCAAAGAGATGTCAGCAGAGGACGGGGCCCGATAGGGCCGAAGCCTGCCAGGGCGGCAGGATCTTCCGAAAGGGTTACCGCTGCCCTGGAACAGAAAGGGCTAAGGAAGGAACACGGGTGGGTTTTAGTCAGTAAGAGTCTGACACTCCCTTCCGCTCCACCCAGAGTGGGAGGGGTCATTTGATTTGATTTCCCATCTTCAAAAAAAAAAAAAAGTGTGTTACGCAATTAGCCGCGAGGTGTTTGCCTCCATTTTTAATTTTATCGCTTTAATTTCATAGTTTTGTACTTCTGAAATTACCTTTACTATGTCAACGGATACATTATTCACTTCAAAACTCGCCATACCCTATGGCAGACATTCACAGAACCACGCAATTTTGAACCTTATTTCCTTGCGATTATATCCTGATAGCTATCAAAGCAGTTTACTACTTCCAATATTTATTCTCGGAAGATTGTTCCATTTTCATTGACTTTTCCTTATTCAAAGGAAATTGAGTTGTTTGATTCATTATTTATAGTTTTTCAAAAAAAAAAAAAAAAATGTTTTATTCAAGAACTTTGTTACAACAATGGGTGGTTGTGTTTGGGGACTCCGTTTTTAGTTTTTGTAACTATAAAATCTATCTTAGTCTATAGGCGCCGATTCCCTTGCTCACAAACTAAACTAAATTTAAGTTCAGTGCATCTTTTTCTTTCTATTTCATTAAGAAAAGGACAGAAGATAAATATTAGTTTAGTCCTGTCAAATTTATACGTCAAGTGCTGACTAATTTGACACTTAGCGCTTTGGCATTTGGCTCTTTCCTTCTTTGGCCTTCCTCTCCCTCTCCATCCATCAACCAACAATTTGAATAACTAGATCACGCCGCGCTAAATAATATGAATTATTAGTCAACTAACAAGCTGGGAGCAAGGTTGAATGCCCTGGGTGCACCTAACGTACTGAGGTTATACGTATTATATGTACCAGTGGCGTAAATATACCTTTTGGGGCCCGTGGCAAATTCATGGGATAGGGCCCTCCCTCAATGTAAAGAAGCTAAACCAACGTTATAGCTGTTTTTTTACTGGCACTTCGCCCGCGACTTAGTCCGCGTAGATTTCGTAATTTCACATATAAAATTGAATACCTGACTGTTTCGTTGGTCTAGTGGTTGAAAATGTTTGCATTTCTATACTTAGGTATGTTAGGATCCTCCTGTGCTCATCGCCCTCTCGCGCCGGGGGACCCTCCGGCGGCCCGTGGCATTTTGCCACTCCTGCCACCCTATTGTTACGCCACTGAATCTACTCCTAAGAGCTAGTGCAAGTGCGATGCTCCTTCTTTTTCGCGTCGCTGGCGCGACAGTTATTAATATTTGGTTAGTCCAAAACTTCGCTATCTCCACGACATTATCAGTGGACCTAACGCAGCCACGTTAGGAAACACCGAACTCATCTAGTTATAAAACATAATTTAATTTTGACGTGTAAACGAAACAAAACATGCAGTCAAAGTGACCACTGCATTGCCACTGATGATGCCGTGAAAGTTGCAAAGTTTTGGGCCAACACAATATAAAATTCAGTCGTGCCAGCGAGACGAAGAAAAGGTGTAAAAGTGTTTTTTTTCAAACAAAACATTAACGCATCTACCACTGTTTGTCTCTGAATCTACCAAAGCTTGACTGGTAGAAAATGCCTATGGTATTAAGTCCGCCTCTGTACATTTGTGTGCTTAAAGTATTCAATAATTATAGGACATTTAGGTAGGCCGCTCAAAGAAACCAAACTGATAAAAATAGCCACATAGTCTTCACATTCACAATAATTAAAATAATAATGCTCCGGAAGTTGGTATATCAATAGGATATGACTGGATGCAGGGTGCTGAATTATGACACATATTTTATTTTCCACTAAGTGTGTCTTTGTCTTTAGTAATTTTATCTTGACTCACAAACATTCTCATGAAATTGATTGATATTCCAATAATATGAGATAGGAATGTCAGCTTCAAAGAATTTGATAAGAATTTGTATGTGGTCGTCATACCCAAAAGCCCCCGAAAGTCTGACAACCAGCCTTACCAAGGGATTACCCAGTATCCTGGTTGTGGAGGTCAGATAGGCAGTCGCTCCATGTAAAATACTGGTAATCATCTGCATCCGGTTAGACTGAAAGCTGACCCAACATAGTTGGGAAAAGGCTAGGCAGATGATGAGGTCGTCAAACAGGCTGATTAACGTACCCTATGGGAAGTGATGATGATATTTGCCACTTAATAAAGAGACTACTGGAACTCAAAGGGTTTGCCCATTTGTTGCAATATGAATCAGTTATAGCTACATACTAATATTATAAAAGGTCTATCTCTAGATTCTGCCCACGATTTCCTCCGCGTGACACTTCTAGTTCCCGACCCACCGCGTCGGCTTTTAATTCGTTTTTGCTTAGCGTTCTTTTTCTTTTTCTTTTTGCTCGGGTCCTAAGGGTCCTGATGATAAATAGCCTACACGTTTCTCTATAACTGGGCTTTTTTCAATAAAATGCAAAAATAATTTTCCAGACCCGACTGGTACTCCCACAGATTTGCGTGTTCAATGAAAAAATCGAAACTCCTATCCCTCATTGAGTCAAACAAAAACGATATTCTATTTCATGCTAAAAATATCCACAACATGTTTTAACATCGCCTTCAAAAAGTTCAGTCAATCCCATAAAAATTGGTAGCAAAAAAATCATCAAGGCCAAAGGGCTTAACACGCTTCCCAGCAGGACACCGCCTCGCTATGGCACGAAAAATCGCTCGACGCATCGTTATCAGCTTATCAGCTATTATATCACCTACCTTTACGCTGAATTTCGAAATACTGATAAGATATACCTAGCTATAAACCAGCCATACATTTTAAATAAGATTAGCCATTGAGCGCAACAGTGTCGCAGGCTTCGGTAAAGTTGACGGTGGCAGGATTTTTTAAATTAACGTAGGATTTATTCCTACAGTGTTTGTGCAGTGCCAATATGGGTTTCAAGGAAGTTTTTCTATTTGCGTGTGTGGTCGGGGCGGTGTCAGCACAGACGATTTGTAAGTATTATGTAATCTTTTTAAAGGGATCAAATTCAGTGCAGATAAGGCTAAGAAAAATGGCGGCCTATTCGTAAGCGACAGTCTACCATATTTGTTCGATTGCATTATCGATAGCGTCAAAATTATTGGAAAAAATTACTTTTGTAGATATGTTTTTCTGAAGTTTTACAAATAACCTTCTCGCTAAGTATGTAAAAAGGGATCGGCAGTGGAGTATTATCACTAGGCCACAGCTCGCCGGTGATAATATCAGCTCCTAAGTGATAAGGGGCGACCTTATCACTATTTAACGGATGCAAATCTCGAGCAGTTACTTACACGTAGATCTAAGTTTTGAGCACCCTATAATAAAATTGGTATCGGAATTATTATTATGAAATTCTAACGTATGTATTTTGGCGTTCCCATAGTTTGCTTTAATCGCCATGTGGTTCTAGAAAATGTATGAGCCACACCCTTTTTCACATACTTAGGTAATTATAAAAATGACTCATGAAAAATATATATGAGACGGATATGTGCAATAGAATAGAATACTCTAGACATAAATCTAAAATTTTTACAAAGGGTGACTGTAATAAGATAAACCTTTATAATAATGGTTTTAATCAACAAAATAGAAGATAGACGTAATATGATAAATTAGGTTATGACATAAGTGACATTACAATACAGAGTAGCCATAATGCATCACAGCACTAAGGAGTTTAGTTGGTATTACTACAGTGACACAATGGGCGGTACGGTCTACATAGCATAAGCAGTGATTATGATAGTGAATATAAACGAGGGGTCCGCGGCTACTTAATAACAGTCGCACAAGTCAATCGATTAGGTTAAGCTAAGCTTACCGTGGTTGGTCCGTGGCAGTGGCGTGCATTGCCTAAAGGCATATTTATAAGCAGTGCCTACCTCGATAAATCACCATAAGCCTGTCAATTACATTTTAGTGTGTGTGCCCCACAATTAAGAAACTCACTAAATTATCATACCTAACAAAAAACAAAATCTTCATACAAACACGCGCGGCAGTAGGCAGTCGCCAGACGGCCTACTCGGCTCCCGTACTATCCGCACATTGTCATTGGTCTTTACTCGTTCAAGTTAATACGACGACATTGAATTCCTGCCCACGCCACTGGTCCGTGGATGGGTGACTATCTTTATATAAATAACCCTTCCGTGCTTTGGAAAGCACGTTATGGTCGTTGGTCCTGGCTGTCATTCGTGGATCTTTGACAGTTATTACGGGTCGTCAGAAGCCCGAAAGTCTGACAACCAGTCTTAGCTCATAATATCTTTAAATCTCTGTGAGAGGGAGTGGGCTATAATCGACCACGCGGGCCCAGTGCGGGTTGGTAGATGTCACATGTCTTCGAATTTTTGGTTCTAGGACATGCCGGTTTCCTCACGATGTTTTCCTTCACCGTTTTGAGAGCTGTGGTGATGAAATGATTTACGCAAAGTAAGCGCCTGCCTGGGATCGAACCCACGACCTACAACTCGTACGTCGAGGCCGTTGCCACGGGGCCACCATTGCTCCTAGGGAGTCTTACCAAGGGGTATCGTGTTACCCAGTAACTGAGTTGTAGAAGTCAGATAGGTAGTCGCTCCATGTAAAATACTGGTAATCAGCTGCATTCGCTTACTTCTAGTGTTTGGCTGTAAAAAAAATAAGAGTTTCGTTTAATTTTCGTAAAAAAATCACGAAAAACCACTAAAGTTTGATTTTTTAACACATATACTAATTTGCACAGAAATTGACAATACATCTGATTGTCAATTTCTGTGCTAAAAAACGTAAAAACAAAAGACTTGAATGTCAGATTAGTATCTGAGATTAAAAAAAGAACTGTACAAGTCGGACTTTTAATTAGCTGCAGTTAAAATTAAATGACAGCATAAGTGTTACCATTTTTTAACGAAATTTAAATGGTGATGTGACAAAAGAATCGAATCATTTATAATACATTCCGTTCAAAATCGATTAGTGTTCAATTTATTTTATTAAAAAGGATAATATTATTAGAGGATAAATGTATTTATAATTAAATTAAGATTTGGATTTATAAAACGCATTAATTCTAACCACAAGTAACCCTGTATAGTAAACGTTATTCCTAATGAAATCTTTAATAAATGAAATCTATACTTATAATAAATCTGTAGAGAGGTCAATTCTGTACATGAAATATATTTCCAAAATAACTATCAGGGGGTGATTAGGGATCGATACTGATGCCAAAAATGCAATCAGTAAAATTTTTGTCTGTCTGTCTGTCTGTCTGTCTGTCTGTCTGTCTGTATAACCGTTATAGAAACAAAAACTACTCGACGGATTTTAATGAAACTTGGTACAATTATTTTTCATACTCCTGAGCTGGTTATAGTATACTTTTCATCACGCTACAATCAATAGGAGCAGAGCAGTGAAGGGAAATGTTGGGAAAACGGGAGAAGTTACTCCATTTTTTACGCTTCCGTCGCGTGTGCAACCTTAATGGTTAAAGCTACACAGAAATCATGTATGACGGAAATGTTCTCCTTAAAATTATATAAAAAATATCCCACGACAGCATATGTCTATCTTTTATGGTTGACTCACAATAACACGTGTAACTCCCGATAGCTTAGCAGTTCGAAGCTTTCTGATTATATTTGTCTACTCTTACATTTATAACACTCTCAGTCATTCTTAATTAAAAAAGTTAACATTATTAACTATTCCATAAAAAAGAATCATAGAAATCGGTATAGAAACACCAAAGTTATACATGAAATACGCTAATAATAAGCCATCGCGCGTGAATACTGAATCACGCTCGACGCGTCTCGCGCCTCGCGGCCGAAGGTATAAAAAGGCGGGGCCGGCGTCCTAAGTTTACTTAAGGCATTCACAGGATAGTCCGGTTAAGTAGTTACGACCTATCAAGGTCAACTACGAGATGCCATACATAAAAAAAAAAAAAAAGAAAAAAAAAAAAAAGAGCTCGAGCTTCATACAATTTTTGCCTGTTCGTTTATTCCCGTTGTCCCCGTACGCCGTGTCCCCGTCCTACGGGGACAGCGGTACTTCAATAAAATATTTAAAAATACTTCCCGTTGTCCCCGTACACTGTCCCCGCTAATATAATTGAATAAAATAAGTAAAAATGATTGCCCACAGTCCCCGTTTTTTCTTTTTTAACCGACGAAAAAAAACGGGTTACGGTTCTCAAGTCGACGCGTATATTTTTTTTATTTTTATTTATGTATGACCACGCATAACTTTTTACAGAGTAGTCCGATTTTGATAATTATTTTTTTATTGGAAAGGGTATACCCCAAAGTTAACTCAAATTTACTTAAGTATACTTACATTCGTTTAAGAATCTTCTTCTTTAGTCTTTGATAATTTATTTTTAGATTCCTTTTGTTATTATTTTATAAAATAGGTATAAGTTATTTTAGTAGTGTTTAAATATTCGTTTAAATTACAAATTATTAATAGTTTACATTTTATTTCTTTTTAGGTGAAGTAGTAGTAGGTACGCATAGATTTTTAGATACTGATAGGTAAGTTTTGGCTAATTTACGTTCACTTTTTTTATATTAGTTTTATTTTCATTTACGTTTTAGCTTTATTTTCATTTGCCTGCATCAATGCCACCTAAAAAACGATTATCTTTATCTCGAAATTCGAGAGAAGCTAAGAGAATGAGAAATAGGCGCTCTCAAGAATCGGCAGAGGAAAGAGCACATCGGGTAAACTCTATGAGAGTTAGTGCCTCAACTTCTCGAGCCAAGCTTTGCGCTGAAGTATTTTCGTTCTATAGGTACATTTTTTTTTTTTTCTGGTTGGGAAATCATCAAATGACCCCCCCACTCTGGGTGGAGCGGAAGGGAGTGTCAGACTCTTACTGACTAAAACCCACCCGTGTTCCTTCCTTAGCCCTTTATGTTCCAGGGCAGCGGTATCCGTGGGTAACCCTTTCGGACGATCCCGCTACCCCTTCTATAGGTACTTAAGGCTCATGTGAACGTGATCTAAACAATATTACCAATACATTAACTTAATAACACACAAGGTGTTACACGCTGACGGAGTCGCGGGCACAGCTATTAACAATAATATTGTGCGGTTCCGTATTGCGATATTTTTCAACAGTATTGTAGATTGACATATTATATTTCCCTACTAAAATACGAAAGTTAAACTGTCTGTTACATCAAAACCACTGAACCGTGAGGAAGGACATAGGCTACTTTTTTTTACGAAAAACGGCGGAAACGTGGACGAAGTCGCGGGCAACAGCTATAGGTACCTACTATATAAAATTATATATTCTGTCTGTAGGTATGTTACATTTTCACGCCTAAATCACTGAACGGATTTCGATAAAATTGGCTGCCAGCAGATGCCAAAGAGATAGATGGCATCCTGGGGAAGGACATACTTCTTATCCTTTCCGACATTCACGCGGGCGAAGCCGCGGGCAGAAGCTAGTCTTTAATAAACTAGCACCGTGCCGCGGTTTCACTCACATACGTTTTGATCCCGTAGGAATACCGGGATAAAAAGTATTCTTTGTTTTAATCCTGGTTATAAACTATCTTCGTGCCAAATTTCAGCTAAATCCGTTCGTTAGTTTTTGCGTGAAAGAGTAGCAAACATCCATCCATCCTCACAAACTTTCGCGTATAAAATATTATTATGAAATAGGATTGATTTCGTAAATTTTAGAGTAAAAAATGAAATAAAATGATTTTAAGTAAACTATGTATTTAGGGTGATATGAAACTGCAACATACATATATTTGTATCCGATCAATTTGATAGTTTACGGTTAAATCATAATTGGTCAATTTCGAATACCTATCTAAAATTAAAACGATGTTTCATTGTGTTCTAATCACATCACTAGTAGAGATAGTGTGGCAACATTTTTTAACAAAATGACAATAAAGAAGTGTGAATTTTAAATTAAAAGTCTGTTCATAGAAATGTGACGTTCCGGATGAACGCTCTTAATAGGTAATAGATAAAAATCAGACCCAGAAATAAAATGATTAAATACTAGTACTCAAAGCTAAAAGTGATAATTATCATTTCCTTATTGATAACAAGGTATTTGTCAAGTGTAATTTGAAGTGTAAACGTCATTCAATCAATGAGTCCTCGACACAAAAGAAAATTTAAATGAGGAAATCGATATATCCTAGAACCATTCAAAAACATTGGCGTCGATTCCCTTGTTCACAAACTAAACTAAATTTAAGTTCAGTGCATCTTTTTCTTTCTATTTTATTAAGAAAAGGACAGAAGATAAATATTAGTTTAGTCCTGTCAAATTAGTCAGTGCCAGGCGTAAATTGACGTATTTTTTAATCGCTAATTATTCTTTAATCACTTTTAAACTTGTCTATGGAGTATCATTATTTATGACAATTTACAGACTATAGCAACCACAGAGCATGTAACCTTTTATAGCAACGACAATAAAGATCACGACAGGATCAAGACAGGACTAAACTAATATTTATCTTCTGTCCTTTTCATAATGAAAAAGATGCACTGAACTTAAATTTATTTTAGTTTGTGAACAAAGATATCGGCACCATTGTGATTGTGAGATCCACAAATCCGCTCTGGGCGGCTGGCGCTGGCGTGGTGGATTACGGCGTAGGTACCCCCCCCCCCACTCTCATCTTAGAGCGGGCCTGTACCCCAACACTACCAGTATCGAGAACATTATTTAAGTAAACCTCACACCGTGAGAAATCTACGGTTATTTATTGTAGCATAATCAGAAGGACAATTCACAAAAACCGGCCAAGTGCGTGTTGGACCACGCACAATGAAGGGTTCCGTAGTTAAAAATAATTTATCCCAAGAACAAACTTAACATTGTACTTGAATTAATTTTCTCCCATACATCGCAACAGCAAATGTAAGTTTGTCGACTATTACTCGTAAACTTGTAAAGCCTTAGCTGTGATAGTTTTCCTTTTAACTTCGTTTTACATATAATTATACTACTACCGTGATTTAAAAAAAAAAAAACCATTTAGCTGACACGAGGGGGGGACACTTGACTCTAAAATTAAATTTGCACTTTGCAAGCTACTTCACAAACGGATCTCTGTATCGACTTTTTTTTAAAAAAAACCTGCAATATTTATGAACCTATCCAACGATACCCCACACCATGGGTTAGACGAGAAAAAAAAACACGTCCCCACTTTATCAGTTCAGGATACCCTATAAAAAAAATATTTTTCAAGATTTTATTTTACCACTTTGTCGGCGTGCTTAATACTTATGTATATCCATGCCAATTGCCAAATTATACCTTTCTAGTACAGACGCCAGCACATCAAGCTACTACAATCTGTCAAATTTCTTTAATAGATTTTCAACTTTATCCATAACGTATAAGGTTCAGGGTTGATTGGGAAAATGTGACAGTTTCGGGTAGCTTGACCTGCTGGCGTCTGTACTAAGAGTCTCTAAGCTAAGCTGCAGACAGACAGACGGGCATGAAAATGGCAAAAATATAAAGGTTCCTTGTTGAATGCGGTACCGTTCAAATTCAAATCGCAATATCATCTCAGCCGTAATCAATGTCAAATTACCCCTAGATTCTGTCTAGATTTTTTTGACGACGTTATTTCACAAAATAGTCAGTGATATCATTCTCCTGCGCGTATCCCAATTTATTTAAGTCAGCGCAACATGTCTTTTTCTTCCCTACTTCTCTATTAGTGGTCATCTCGTTAGGCACCCCCTTTCTAGCCCAAAATCAATATCAATCAAAATCAAAAGTCATTTAAGTATCAAATTAGGCTGAGAATCAGCACTTTTCGAACGTCAAAATTACAAAAGACAGTCCCCCAAAACGCCCGCCCTTCACCACTTCCTAGTGCTTTGCGCTGCTCCATCCAGCCTGCCCAGTGATGTCTAAGATGAACTTGGAAAATACGTAGAAAATTTTAAACGTAACGCAATTCTGTGTTTGAATATTTAAGTAAACATTTGGTTACTCACAGATAGAAGCATTTTAAGATTATAAGCTAAGAACACATTATAATATACCTACGTGTCAAAACAAAACTGTATTTACTTCTAGAATGTACGTGATATACATACGTATTAAGATAACACATAACATTTGGGTACGCCTGTAATCTCTGAAGGGATTGGTATACACCCACATTTCGCCAGTTATTTTAACAAGGGACGAGCTTATTGCCATTACCGGGCGAAAATCCAGATTCCGTGCTGCCATTGAGAAATTTCTGATGGGAAAACATTAACAGCTGGCCCGACCCAGGAATTGCATCCAGGACGACATGCTCAACAGTAGCGTTTGCGACCACTAGACGAACGAGTTATTACCAGAGGTCGGAACTAGGTAGAGTTATTTAAGTAATTGCATCGAAATGTTGATATTAAGGATCTTCCCGGGATTTCTAATAGACAAACCCGTGTGGCCATTTCGTTAAGCAGGGAGTGCTCCGCATTTCCGCTATTGTTTTCTTTTGTTCTAAGCTATGTTGTGCGAACTACAAATGTGGCAACACCGTGCGTGTGTGCATTGGAATTTTGCAACTTTGGACATCAGATGTGATAAATAATAAAATAAATATTAAAGGGGGCTGCCACTTCGTGCGCGAGTTGACTCGCACTTGGCCGGTTTTTATAGTCTTAATATGCTTGCTCAAGCATATTAAGACTAAAGCTCTAAAGCTCGATATTCTATAGCTCCTATTCCTAGCTTCTATTTTCTTTTATAGCTTTATAGCTAGAGAGTTTAGAAAGAGACTGAAACAGGAATAAGGGTCAGAGACGACGTACGCTAAAACTCTACTATGTGCTATGCCCACTGTGCAGCACGAATCATTTGAGTAACAACTGTATTTTTGTTCGTGATTTAAATCGCCAAGTTTTGCAGATATGCTTGGCTATTAAACACACGAACAAAAAGAATGTTGTCATAATGTTTTAAAGCCTTTTTTTTGGGTGGGACATCATCAAATGACCTCTCCCGCTCTGGGCTGAGCGGAAGGGCGTGTCAGACTTTTACTGACTAAAACCCACCCGTGTTCCTTCAGTTGCCTGTGCCAGGGGCCACGGTATTTCTTTCGAACAACCTGCGGCCCTGGCAGGCATCGGCCCTAGCGGACCCCGTCAATTCGTGCTGACATGTCTTTGAGGCACGCGTGGAACACAACGCGCCGTCGACCCGGGCCTGGTCCTTACCGGGCGGCGAGCTGCCAATTGCTCGCCGCCCGCAAGCCCGCGCCTACGGTGGCCGGGAGTCGGCTGTTGACTCCCGTCCAGGGCGTCTCCTGCGGCGACTGCGGGCGTGAGGGCGCAGTGATTGCCTCTCCCTCACGCGCTCCGCCTCCTCCTTCGCGAGCATTACTGCTTCGCAAAAGAAGGTGACTGCCTCCCATGCACTCTCGCTCCGTACCATGGCCTGGACCAGGCCCGGACGCGAGAGATCGCCGCCGCCGTTCGCCGGCACAAGTACGCGGCGATGCTCCGCCCAAGCCGGGCAGACCTCCACCGTATGCTCCACCGTGTACTCCGGGCGATCCACACAGTGGTGACACCCTGGCGTTTCCTCCCGCTTTATCCTGAACAAGAACCTCCCGAAACAACCGTGTCCGGTGAGGACCTGCGTCAGGCGGAAGGTGAAGGTGCCGTGGCGCCTCTCTAGCCACTCCTCAAAGAGGGGACTTATCGCCGCAATTGTGGCATGTCCAATGTTTTCAAACCTTAGATACCAATAGTACACAATCAACCTATTTACCAGTTGACACGATTCTATTCTTTTATCAGATCTAAATGTTATAAAGTCATATCAAGGCCGCTGCATAAAGTGCTTAACTTGTGCATTACTTTAACGTACAGTGGAGCTCGTGGCTCAATAATAACAGCCCCACGGCTCGATCTACCAACCCGCACTGGGCCCGCGTGGTGGATTACGGCCCGCTCCATCTCACGGAGAGGACTCCTGTGTCTCGGCAGTGGGAGCATTTTAGGCAATAAGCATATTCGGGCTTCTGATTACCCGTAACGACTAAACCAGCGCTGGGGCTCTGTCTCGTATCTAATAGGGTCTTAGCATTATGCTGAGTGATGGCCGTTTAGCGTGGATGCGACGCATGTTTCCCCCAACTTGTTATTTTTCTTGTGTTTGTGTTCTTTTTATGCGTCATGTTTGCCGCAAACAAACGCATTTTCTTTCTTCTATGGAGAAGAATGGGCAAGAAAATCCAAGGACACTCTTTTAAATCAAGATATTATGCTCTGCCTAAACTTGCAACTGCAATACTTCTAAATTCACATTCAACTATACTTACATTTATGTCATTTGCATTTGATGTTTGCACACAAATCCAAAGTTGAATAGTGTAAATATTTTCGGTGCGCGTGAAACGGAGCAAAATTTTCCGCGCGGATTGAATTCGTATGCAAAGAACCATGAGAAAAAAATTGCTATGCCATAGATTTGTTCCATAGTTCCATGGCACTGAAACGTGGTCGCTCACAATGGCCCTTATTAGAAGGCTTAAAGTCACCCAAAAGGCAATGGAGAGGGCTATGCTTGGAGTTTCCCTGCGAGATCGAATCAGAAATGAAGAGATCCGCAGGAGAACCAAGGAAACTCAGAACCGGTCGATTTTGACCGCGTAGGTATTTTTGCACTTTTCCATGAATCAGCCGAGATTTTTTTTATTTATTTATTTATTATTCACAAAATCCACAGCTCTCTGAAATTTTGCCTAAGATATATAAGCTAGTCTTACAGCCAATTACGGATTTACAATTTATTAACTATACAAATACATGCAGCAGAAACAAACATACAGAGCTATGTGAAATGGTAGCACCAACTAAGCATTTCTAAGTGTACAGTGTGTGTGAGTGTGTAGGAGTGTGCATGAGGAGTTGCGAATGGGTGTGTGAATATGTTATAGTGGTAGGTATGTGGTATGTGGGTATGTGGTGATTGTCTGTATACCTACCTCCTATTCAATTCAGTTTAGATATTTTATTTGTCAATTCGTCATATACTGACGTTATTAATTGCTTCCTGAATCTACCTTTTTTGGTGTTAAATATATCGAGATGAGAAAATCTCTTGTTAAAATTACTTAGCATCCTACCAATTAATGAGTTTTGAGCGTAGTTTGTACCACTGTGTGGTACATCAAATAACTGCGTGTGTCTAGTCCGTCGGGACGGAGCACATAATCTTATAACTGAGTTGTTTAAAACGGTACTGTCAATGTTCCCACTACAGATATTATAAAGAAATAGCATGTCCAGAAACATACGTCTGCTCTCCAGTGGTATACGGTGGTGGTGGTGGTATGGTGGTGGTGGGGTGGTTATTATGGCGTTTACATGATAGCCGATAATCTGGGCCCCAAGTCTGCTATTTTTCGTAAATTCGTCATTCCAACACGATCCCATTGTCATTTTGCTAAAAGTTCGTAATCTGCTAAATTCTTAATGGCGATCATTGGTCGTTCAGTGGTCGGCCAATGGTCTCGTAATAGAATGGTGTCATAATGACACTGTCGTATTGCCATTATTATAAAACCCGTTGGTAGAAATGATTTTCAAAAACTACTACTAAATTTGAACATTTATTCATGCCAGATTTCTATTATATGTATTTTTACATATTATTTATTAGTGTTTTATGCGATCTGAAGTAGTAAGAAGTTCGTAAATAGCAAAAAACATTAAATTTATGTATAACGCGGATAAATGTGAAGTTAATAATGAATCTGTTTAGCTGTCAAAGTCAAATGTGACAATTTACTGACGTTTATTTGTTTTTATTTCTAGCGGCCGGTGTTTTGTATTTATTTTCATTTGAGTGTTATATTTAGATTTTTGTTTTGTATATATAAATATTTAAATTATCTTTTTTGTTTATTTATCTTTAATTATTTATTTTATACAAAATGGTGCTAATTGAGCAAATAACGGCTCTAATTGATTATTTAGAAAACCACCAAGATCTGGCGCTTGGCCACTGCAGCCGCACCAATGAAGGGCGAAGTTTATCAAAACGTTATTGGACGGAGTGCGCCCAAATTTTAAATTCTGTATCGGTGGACTGCCCCAGTAAAACGCCGGCAGAGTAAACCCCTTACTGAGTCCTTTCCAAGGCGGAACGTTTTTACAAATTCCGCCTCGGGAATATCAATAAAGGGGTTCGTATTCATTCTCGTCAAGCGACGGGCTCGACGACGTCTTCTGCATTCCGCCCATCTTCTTTTTCTAGCATCCACTGCGTTGGCTAACTCGAGAATATTTGCTCGTAGTGAATACATTGTCAAACACGCCTCGTCGCAACGAATTAAAAGCAGTGACTGCACATTGCACAATGACGTTCTAATGGTAGGTCACTGATCAAAGGAACTGTCAAAATTTTAGCAGATTACCGCTTATGTCAGTCATTCTTTTGTCATTATGTACGAGATTACCATTCTGTGCCATTTCTTTCAATGGAGTGTCAGTGGTTGACCACTGGAAAGTCATAATGACGCCATTATATTAGTAGATTACCAAACTTGTCAAAATCAACAATTATGAAATCAATGATCGACCATTCTGACACTATTGTAATAGCAGACTTGGGGCCCTGTAGATCCGAATCCAGTGCGATAGTTAATATATTTAACGAATTTAGATTGAATTGATTCTAATTGACGTATTAAACCAAGTAGTGCGGATTCCAGATATTACTGCAGTATTCTAAAATACTGCGTATGTATGCAAAATAAAGTACCTTAATGCAATTTATGTCAGTAAATAATTTACATGTACGTATAATAAATCCTAGATTTTTGTATGCCTTGCCTACGACATCCATTCATTCATCATTTGTTTTGATATCCTATTAAAAATGTCTACGCTAGAATCATGTGCTGAATACATGGTTACAGGTTACGCGTCGATGTCCCTGCCGCCCTGGTAGTAACGATTACCAAGTCATCATCATCATATAAGAGGAAGTTTGAAAGTGGCGCCAGTGACAGAAAAGTTGAAAGGAAATCGTTTAGCTTGGTATGGGCATGTGATGAGAAGGGACGAAACGCACGTGACTAAAAGAGTGATGAATATACATGTTGATGGATGGAGAGGGAGAGGAAGGCCGAAGAAAAGATGGATGGATTGTGTGAGGAATGATATGAAAGAGAAGGGAGTGAATGATAGCGTGACGGTTGACAGGGGAGAGTGGAAGAAGAAAACGTGTTGCGCCGACCCCAAGTAACATGGGATAAGGGCAGGAAAATGATGATTACCAAGTATTAAATATATACATAATTATAAGCCTAAAAATATTTTTCTTACGAACTACAGCACTCGTTATCAGTTGTCGTGTGACTTTGAACGTTTTATATTATTATAGATATAATATAGAGATAAGGCATGGGCGCGCCGGTGACTAAGAGAACGTACGTTTACTTGGCAGAACTAACTGATAAAGTGCAAAACTCTGATGTTTAAATTGCTAGACTAGAATGACATCTTTGATAGAACAGCCGATCGATTCTAATAGAATGAGCAGTCAATAGTGTCAATCCCTAGCATTAGTTGGAATGACAACTCACTCCACGCTCACTTCACCTAAGTTTTCACGGTGAGATGGTTACAGAATCGCACTGCTGTTTTTGTTAACACATGACACATAATATAACTTGTCTTAATTTTCAGTACTCGGCGGCAAATACCAACATTAATGAATCCTAAAGTACCTACTTATATTATAAGCGTGAAAGTTTGTATGGATCCATCCATACATCCATCCATCCGGATGGACGGGTGGATGGATGGATGTATGGATGTTTGTTACTCTTTCACGCAAAAACTACTGAACGGATTTGGATGACATTTGGCACACAGATGGGTTATAACCAGGATTAACATATAGGCTAGATACTTTTTATCCCGATATTCCCACGGGATCGAAACTTGCGGGTGAAACCGCCGGGCGCAGCTAGTTTAGACATAAAAGAACACAGACAGTATTAAAACTATTAACAAAAGCTAAACAAAACGCAACGTAAAGCTGAACGTATGCGTACACATTCCATACAAAATAGTTGTTTTCTATGGACAATAGCTGAACAGAGCTGAATAAGTGTGGTTAGTTCCTAATGCGTGCAACTGCAAACTATAGTTTGCGTTAAGACACTCCCCTCCGTGTCACGGAAAGCACGTTAAGCTGATGATCCCGGCTGTCATTCGTAGACCTTTGAGAGTCGTTACGGGTCGTCAGTAGCTCGAAAGTCTGACCAGGGTTATCGTATTACCTAGTGACTGGGTTGTGGAGGTCAGATAGGCAGTCGCTCCATGTAAAATACTGGTATTCAGCTGCATCCAGTTAGACTGGAAGCCGACCCAAACATAGTTGGGAAAAGGCAGGCAGATGATGATTGTTCGATCACCTTCCAAAGACTTTATAGCCTTATTGTAACAGCATTTTGTTTGTTTTTCCAGACCGAGTCTGCGTCAACTCTCAACTGCCGAATTCTCTGTGCCAAAGCCTAAGCATAGATGACAGTCAAGTCACATGCTCTCCTGTAGAGTCCAGGTAAATATCCTAGCAAAGGAAGAAGCGTCTGAGGTCCTCCGTCAGTCATATTCAGCTTATAATGTTCCCACTGCTGGGACACAGGCTTCCTCTTGGTGAGAGGGAGTGGACCATAATCCACCACTACTACTAGTTGGCAGATGTCACATCATCACATGTCTTCGAATTTTTGGTTCTGGGACATGGCGGTTTCCTCAAGATGTTTTCCTTTACCGTTTTGAGAGTAGTGGTGATGAAATAATTTACACAAAGTAAAGCGCCTGTCTGGGTTCGAACCTACGACCTACAACACGTCAGCGCCTATCGCGTCTATAGCGTCCTGAACCTGGGTTCAATTCCCGGCTCGGGTGAAGTGTTATGGGTTTGGTTTTTCCATCTGGAATTACTCAGTAGCAGCAGGAGTGTGGGCATGTGCCCGGATTAATCGACTTCAAAAAAAATCAATTCTTACTTTAATTACCTTTAAGCTGATTTGCAAATTTTTTTTTTTAAAGATAAAATTGGTCCCATAGAAGTTTCATCAAAATCGGTTCAGTAATTTGGTAAAAATTACTGGTAAAAATTCAAATGAACGAGATAGCGTCGTTTGCTTTTCAGTGGTGGGTTAGTGGAATTGTCATGGGGTGCAAGATTTAAGAGGATTTTGGTGTGGATTAAGTTCAACTTAGTCTGTGGCAAACAATAAAAATGCGAACTCAATAACACCGACTTCCGAAATTAACAATGCCAACTTTCAGAATGCACCCTGCTGAATACCAAATTTATGCACCCTACAACTTATTTCCTTATCTGTAACACGCCTAATCTTTACTCTTTTCTCATCCAGGGTGGACTGCGCCCTCAGACTAGCTAATGGGCAGGCAGACATCGGCTACTTCTCCGAGGAAGAAACCCTGCTTTTGACGCAGCAGCAGCCCAATGAGAACATGGTTGTTGCAACTGTCAGAGATGTCAGCAAACTCGGTGAGTAGATACCCTTATTTTGTGCAAAATGGAACCCTTAAGACCCAAAACACAAATCACAGACGTCAGCCCAAAGCAGCCAGGCTCAAGTGGGACCGGGCCAGACACGTTTGCCGTATGTCGAATGAGTCATGGAGCAAATCTTCCACCATTTGGGTCCCAGAAAACGTCCAGCGACATCGAGGCAGACCCAGGAGAAGATGGCGGGACGGGCTTGACGCCTACAGACAGGGTTGGTCCACACGAGCTAAGGACAGAGGGAATCGGAGATGAAAACAGGAGGCCTCTGCCCCTGCAGTAGGACAACAGGCTAAAAATCCTACTAATACTATAAACGCGAAAGTTTTTATGGATGGATGTATGGCTCTCCGTGACGGACTATTCGTTTTCGTCGTGTCGAACTCACGACAGTTTATTTTTTCTAGGCTTAAAACTTAAAACTTCTCCACTTCCACTGTGTCGACGGAGGCAGCGCAGAGAACAGAGATCACTTTGGCTGCATTTTAACGGCCCATTGAGTTTTTGAATTGAGCAGCTCAACTTGCGACCCATGCATAATCAGCCTATAACGTTCCCACTGCTGGGACGAAGGCCTCCTCTCTGAGAAAGGGAGTGGGCCGTATCCACCACGCGGGCTCAGTGCGGGTTGAGAAAGTCGCATGTCTTCGAATTTATTTTTGTTTGTAGAATGTGCCGTTTCCTCACTATATTTTTCTTCACAGTTTTGAAAACGATGGCTTGCCAGCCAACATTAACGTGCAAAAAAAATAACGGTTTTCATTTTGTTTTATCTCCAGACCCCTATGCCTTCGAAGCTGTCGCAGTCGTGCCCTCGAACCACACCAATGGACTTGAAGGTCTTCGCGGAGGAGTATACTGCCACCCTGGACTCGAAGACGCGGAAGTGAGGTGGTCTCCAAGAGTGCTGAAGAGCTTGGAGGAATTGGTAAGTTTTCGAATAAGATTTTTTTTTAATGCCATCAATCTGTGTTTAAATTTTTCAAATTCATGAATCTAATGATTATTTCACCCGCAGGCCGCCCGCACCGACCGTTGCCCCAATGCGGACACAAATGGCAAAACTGCTGAGGAGCTGGAGGTGGAAACCCTGAATGATTTCTTCTCAGCAGCCTGCAGACCTGGCGTATGGAGCAACAATGCTACCGTGGATGCTGCACTTAGTAAGTTGAGAACCTTTTAAAATGCTTTAGGGTAAGCGCACACCAGACACCGGCTACAACCACCGTTGGCTGTCGCCTCTTTCTGTGATAAATACAGAAATTACAGAAATCGATTCAGTAAGGGATTCTGAACCAACTACTTTCATAATGTGCATTAATTCGGTTACACATTGTATATACAACGGTCCGAGATGAATCACAGGCAGTTGCCCACCAGACGCAACACCCATCTGGTCGGAGGATCCTCCCTTTTGTATGGAGGATGAGTGAACTTTACACGCTGTTCCTCATACCTCTATTATTACTAGTACTATTAGGTACACCTCGGACCAACTCTTCGGGGAAAACCAGGTGTGATGTTAACTTATCTTACTTCCAGAATCTCGTTTCCCCTCTCTGTGCGAACGCTGTGGGCCAGACTCCGGCTGTTCTCGCTACACCATCAACATGGGGGCTTCTATCGCTGGAGTGAGGAATGAGAACCGTCACATTCAGGCTCTGGAGTGTTTGAGGACCAATGTGAATGCTAGTGCTGCTGTGGCGTACGTCGCTTGGCAGCACGTTCGGGAATACTTCACTGTGAGTATTGATTCTATTTCTAGCGACTAATGTCATCATCATTATGGATAAGTTCTTGTGGCTAAGTAATAACAGCCGCACGGGTCGATCGATCAGGTTAAGCTACGCTTGCCGCGGTTGGTCCGTGGATGGGTGGCCATCTTTACATACCAAGACCCCTCTGTGCCTCGGAAAGCATGTTAAGCCGTTGGTCAGTTGGTAAGATGCCGATCTTTGACAGTCGTTACGGGTCTTCAGAAGCCTGAAAGTCTGACAACCAGTCTTACCAAAGGGTTTCGTATTATCCAGTAACTGGGCTGTGGAGGTCAGATAGGCAGTCGCTCCATGTAAAATACTGGTACTCAGCCATCCTCAACATCCGGTTAGACTGGAAGCCGACCCTAACATAGTTTGGACAAGGCTAGGAAGATGATGCGATCAGGGGCCTACTCCGAAGTAGTATCGGCCGAATGTTCGGCCGTTTCCTGCTACGAAGTTACTATTTAGTTCGGTCGGTCCCGATCCTACACTCCTACACTCTTTCGAATATTGACTATGGTCCCGACCCAACTGAGCCGATCCGAACTTTTTTCGCATTTTTTCAATAATATTCGGTTCGGCCATGTGTCGGTCCGATCCGAACATTCGCACTTTGCATTTTGGAGTAGACCCCAGTTTATGGCCGTACCGTTCGACTATCGGTGCCACCAAAGCTTTCCACCTTATCTTCAATAAACCTACCTAGCCTTTCCCCAACTATACTGGGGTCGGCTTCCACGCACTAGAATTCGTCTAAATGCCAATAGGTTTTTGGAGGTATGAGGAACAAGGTGTAAAGTTCACTCATCCTCCATTGAAAAGGGAGGATCCTCCAACCAGATGGGTGTTGTGTCTGGCGGGCAATTGCCCAACGATTGATATTGGGAAATTGTATCTATGCTAATTGCACGGTAAACTCTGCTTGCGAGATGCAGGATTTGCGTGACGTCAGTATGACGCGTTGTTCGCATGTGGCGTTGTAGATACCGCTACAGGTTAAATGGAGCGACTGCCTATCTGACCTTCACGACCTAGTTACTGCGTAACACGATACCACTTGGTAAGATTTCTAACTACCCGTGACGACTGTCAAAGATTTACAGCCGGAACCAACAGCTTAACGTCCATTTTGAGGTACGGAAGCGTCTCGATATGTCATGTATGGTCACCCAATCAAGAACCGACCGCGACAAGCGAGGTACCTTCGATCGACCCGACGCACAAGCCCCTCATTTCGTCAACATCGATCTTTTTCAGATCCGCAACCCACTAGACACTCCTAACTTCTCAGTGATGTGCCCCGACGGAACTCTTGTCTCTCTGACGACTGAAGTCCTGACCAATGTTGTCTCGCCCTGTGCCTTCGTCAGACAGCCTTGGGGAGCTATTGTCACTTCCAGGTAAGTTTAAAGTTTACTATACGAAAAAGACACGGAAGACGTAGCGTTGGAAGAACTCCCACAAGGTGGATCGTTGACCTTCGGATGCGGAAAGCACAGAACCGGTCGAAGTGGCGGTGCTTGGGGGACGCTTATGTCCAGCAATAAGCGATTTCGGCTGAAATAATGGCACTATGGATTTTTTGTTCCGAAATAAAAAGTTATATTATTAGATGATACGTGCAACCTTACCCGGCGAGTGTCGTCACACTACGTGAGCTCGATAAATGGATGTGCGAATAACACTTGTGCGACTCACCATATACACATGTGAATGTTCATATTACCCTAGGCTGATAAAATTTTCGTTTCTCTTATTTTTAAAGTAGACAGGAATAGACAAGATTTTGACGACGTAAACAGTGCACTCTCAATAGTTACAGATTGGTTTACGTCAAATAACTTAGTTCTCAATGCCAAGAAAACCAAATGTGTAAAGTTCGCCTTACCGAATGTTAGAAACCTAGGACCCAACATCGTCTTAGATAAAGAGGTGCTTGAAACTGTAGGCTCGGCAATTTTTCTAGGACTAACAGTAGATGCCAAACTTCAGTGGGGACCTCATATATCAAGTCTAGCAGGAAGGCTCAGTTCGGCTGCCTACGCCGTCAGGAAAGTAAGACAATATACTGACGTTGATACAGCTCGTTTAGTCTATTTTAGTTATTTTCACAGCGTTATGTCCTACGGTATTCTGCTGTGGGGCAAAGCCGCTGATATACAAAATATATTTGTCCTTCAAAAGCGAGCTGTTCGAGCAATTTACCAGCTAGGTGCCAGAGTTTCTCTAAGAGATTTCTTTAAAGATATTGGTATTCTCACGGTTGCATCACAATTCATCCTTGCCAACATTTTATATATTAGGCAAAATTTACACTTGTACACTAAAAATAGTGATATTCACAGTGTTAACACTAGAAATAAGGACAAACTACGTGCCCCCTTTCACCGGCTTCATAAGGTTCATAACTCATTTGTTGGGCTTGGTATAACCTTTTATAACAAGATACCCTCTTCTTTTCTAGACTTGCCTTTTAATGCGTTTAAAGCTCAACTAAAATCCAACCTTTGTTCAAAGGCATACTATTCTATCAACGACTACTTAGACGATAAGAATAGTTGGTCACCCTAGTTTAACGCAAGACAATGTTTATGTTCCTTCTCCAGAATTAGCTTACTGCAGAACCCAGCAATGCATAAATGTGTAAGCTGTCACGCCCTTTATGCCTGGAGGCTTTTATTTGGGTAGTAAGTTTTTTTATTTACATTTTAATTAATTATTTTTTAGCTTGAGTACGTATAGTTTTTATTATATTTGTTGGTATATTGGCGTGGCTAGCTGACATATTATGGCAAATAATTAAATTTTATGTTCTGGTTTTGTAATGTTAATTACCGAACATAAGTACCTAGTATTGTATTCATTCAAGTATTTTTTTAAATTGAACAGACAGCTGTGCTGCTGGGGAGTTTGTTGCGCCACTTCTTCTTCCCAGCAATAGCACTAGGAAGTGGTGAAGGGCGGGCGTTTTTGGGGGACTGTCTTTTGTAATTTTGACGTTCAAAAAGTGCTGATTCTCAGCCTAATTTGAATAAATGACTTTTGATTTGATTTGATTTGATTTGTTTTTCCTAATTATGTGGAAATGACAGGAAAATGGGTCAGGTTCCCCTTTCGGGGAAAAACAGTACGGAGTTCGAAATTTCGAATGCACGCTTGTGCGACAAGCAATAATATTAAGACTTAGTCGACGGAGCCGCGCTTCGCGGGGCCCCTATTTCTGTCTACAGGGTTTAAAGGAACCTAACCAAACTGAACCTCGGGGTGCCTCGACGTCGAAGACTTAATATTATTGTCTGACACGCCCTTCCCCATTTCTTTAGAAAAAAAATAAAAAAAGGGGTTCAAAACTCATGTGCTGAATTCATGGTTACAGTTTGCGCGTCGATGTCCCTGCCATCCTGTACACCTGTATAATAAAAAACTGAAACAGGAGCAAAGAAAAATTTCTTTATTATACATAAGTATTAACCTTTTACGCATAAACCTTCAGGAATAAATTCGAATTAAAAAAAACAGTGCGGTTTTTTTTGTGGAGAGTAAACAATTGTTTCCTTCTTTCTTAATTTTTATTAAGAAAGAAGGAAAAATTGTTTACTCTGTCTTTGTTTAATTGTTTATTGTTTCAATAATTTATTTATCCTCAGTGGCAATGCAGCAACCATCCTCACTCAGCTACGCACCTGGTGGCCAGCTGGTTCAAACCCTGGAGGCAACACCTGGCAATCGACCCTGTTCACTGTTCTAGCTGGTGGTGAAAGCGCCAGGATTGTTTACCAGGATGCTCCTACCTCCATGCTGAACTACACCTCACCTAGTAAGTATAAAAACTTTTTTCAAAAAAAAAAAAAAACAAGCGTCTTCCAAAAACAAACACTACATAGTGAAAACTAGCTTTAATTTACGAAGTCGGTGTCATTGGTTCCGCATTTTCGGTTTTTGACACCGACTTCGTAAATTAAAGCTTCTTTTCACTATGTAGTGTTTGTTTTTGGAAGTCGCTTGTTTTTTTTTTTTTTTTTGAAAAAAAGTTTTTCTTCCGAAATTAAAGTTATTTTTCACTTTCTCTTGTTTTTTTTTGGAAGTAGGTTGTTTTTATTGTATTCTTTTTTACTTTTTAGTTGTACCTACCCCACACAAATTCATATAACACTACTTGCTATGTAAATATAAGTGACAGGAAGTAGCTAGAACATTAACAATCTATACTAAGTGGAAAAAAATCGTATTATTGAAGCTAACTCAAAAACTCCCCAAGCAAAGTTCATAAAATTTAAATGGGACCACCCCTGAGGGAATATCCCACCTTATCCAAAAGAATTTTGTAAATCGACTTACAAATGGGTCAATTTCAACAATGTGCATTTTTTTTCAATTTTGGTGGCGTAATTATTTCTTCAGTTTTCGTGAAAAATAAGGACCTGGTATAAGAATAGAAAGTCCAAGCTAGAAGGATCTTCAAGAGGTCTAAGAATATCTCAATAACTTTTTGAGATATTTTAGTTCAAAGTCTAGTGTGTCCACCAAAATGGAAAATCGCCCACCAAAATCGAAAGTGCCCACCTAAATTGAAAATCAGTGGCACCAAAATTGGATTTTTCTGTCTCATCTCACAAATTAGACTGAGGAATTATCAATAACTTTCATCGGTTAATAAAACTCTATTGCTAAAAATATTTATTATTTTTTATCTGATAAACTCATAATCATAATTATGAGTTTATGACACAAAAACACGAAAACAGAAAACATTAATCTTTTTATTGTAAACAAAATTACTTGTCAACAACTACCAACCTACAAAAGTTTCCCAAACAAAACTAAGAAATAAAACATAATTAACAAAATTTAGTTACAGATTTCAGTTTACTAAAGAACCTTAACTCAATAATTATTTGGGTGCTAATCACCAGACGAGATCAATGGTTTCTACAATCAGTATTTAAATCTAAGAAAGGAATTCAAAATTTTCCAATATAAAGATTTCTCATCTTTACTAAAAAAAACTTAAAACAAGAAAACAATGAGCAGAGTACTTACATCTAATAGGAACTTAACTGCAATGGTTACACAGAATAGTTACAAAAGTTGCATGGAATAACAAACTTAATTGTGTTAAATATAATTATCTTTCTCATACAAACTGACTTAAAACCAGGAATAGAACCAGGATAGTTTTTTCTTTAGAATTTCAATAAGTTTCCTAAAAACAATATTATTATATTTTTCACTTACCACATAACCCGTTATCTTTCGTAATAAACAACCAAATAACCAAGCTGAATTTTAATAACTATTCTTGCAAATAAAATGCAAAATTTAAAAAATAACGACGACGTTAAACTATAAAATATGTTATATTCTAAGTCAGATGAACTATTAACATCTAAGTCTGATGTTTTGTCAGCAGTTGCTGCAGAGTCACCAGATTTTTCGAACTTGGAAAACACATCACGTTTAATATTTTTGAACGAGATGTTCTAGTATAATTGAGAAGTCCTTGGTCTTTGTAAATGACTAAATTCCATGTTTTCAGATCCTTTGAATCTATGAACTGTCACGGGATGTTTGCCATGCAAAATAGTCTGCTGAGATATAATATGGATGTCTTGTACTGAAGAGTGAATGTTTACAGAGTGACGCACTCTATCGGTTCTCGGTTTAATCATATCGGTAGTCTGAGCCTGAGCTAAACCTTCTTCGCGAACTGTGCGTTGAAATTCACCATCCATGTGTTCATTGAATGGTAAGTTGTGAAATCCTAAGTGCTTACCATGAAGGCATTCGGTGGAATTGTACATGCACTGAGGCTCGGCGTAATACAGAGAACGGAGCGCCAATCGGTGCTTGAAACATTTGGTCCAAATCACTTTGTGTACCTTCATAGTTCCAGGAAAAGGTCTTAACTGTCTAGAAATAGGCCAGTCCTTCTCAGTAATTGTAGTCTTCCACGCGTTAAATTTTTACTGAATTTGTATTGGCTTTCAGACTTTGAATTAGACTAACAATGTCCGTAATGTCATTTCCGTATGCTACTAACTGGTCTGCAGTTCTCTTTAAAACACCGCCAACTCCGTCAGGTGCACCCTCACCATGACCACTTTCGCAGTGCCATAGGACTTTTGTTGCTGTGTAACAAGTTTACCTTCTCGCTTTTTTTGGTGATATCTCTCCCTTTCTCTTTTTCGTACTATTTCAGCCTGTTCGGGATTGCTCTTTATTCTTGCCTTTCTTCTTCTTTCTGCCATTCTCTTTTTAAGCAGCTTCTCTTCGCTAGTCTGTTTTGGCATTCTTAAAAACAACAAAATAAAAATATATAAGAATAAGAAACTTAGTCATTAGTATGCCACCCTTATAATAATAGGTCTTACTTACTGCCAAGTACATAACGTTTCTTTGTTTGCTAATCAAACATACAGTACGTACTTAAAACTTGGTGGCTCGTTTTCAATTTTGGTGGCGTGAAAACGCCACCAAAACCACCAAAATTGAGCCACCAAAATTGAAACCAGGCATATAAAAAATCATTAAAAATAGGGGTTTTAAGTTACAATTAAATTAATATCACTGAATTATGCGTAACCCAAATTACTACCTATAATGTATAGCTTATTATTAAAACACTTTAAAATTAACAGCAAATCGATCCACCAAAAATTGAACAATTCTTGTCCCCCGTGCCACCAAAGATGGTACTTACGTTTTTGGGGGGAAATCACAGCACTAAACACACACCTGTTACGCGCAAATGCTGGCGCATGACTGAGAGATGTGAAATAATAAAACACGATTGATCGCACGCGCACTAAGCTTCATTTTATAGTAAGTTGAATAAGTGCCACCAAAATTTTGATTTTTGCTTGGACAAACTTTGATTGAGTATCCTGTGCTTTTAAATTAGATTTTCTAATATGGTTTGGTTGTTTTTAGAGAATGTGTTTTATGCATATACTAACGAAATCGTTTATTTTTTATTGTACATTAAATTGTTACTTTGGTGAATGCATTTATATCAAAAAATGGAGCTGGGACAAGCCACCAAACTGGAATTTTATGGCGTTTTTTTTTTCTCTGATTATTTACACACCCTTATTAAAAAAAAAAATGTGGCCCTAATTGAACCAAGTTATGTAGTTCACTATAAAAAAAAATAAGAAACATCCTATCATTTAACACCTCGATTCTCAACGTGGACGCGTAAAATTTGCTGCGGGGATATTCACCCAAATAACGGAGTTCTGAGGTAACAAACATAAAAAAAACGAATTGAGAACCTCCTCCTTTTTTTGAAGTCGGTTAAAAATAGGGTTGAGCTACACGATGAAATGTCGTCTGTTGGGACTGGTCAACTCAAAGCTGCAATGGCATTTTCTTCAAAAGCTCCTTCCAGACATGGCCCTGCACTGTTAGACTCTCACATGTTTGGAATTTAAAAGATACCATAATCTTTGGGTTTGGTTCAGCATTTCTTCTCAGGGATCAGTCGGCAGGGAAAGGCCGACGCCATCAAGTTTTTAAAATACGATGAACGTTTAGAAGTTTGTGAATACCTACTAACAGAAATAAAATCATTTATCATATTACTCGTATATCACAGATCATGTGAAGACCATGTAGACCGATGTCTGAACTGTCTTTTGAGGAAACAGCACACAGATTGAGTGGACCTGTCCCATCAGTGCACGCATTTGTCAGTAACCGTACAGCTCAACTCAAAACTGAAGGAGCTCAACGATTTGATGAAAAATACCAAAGAAAGGACATTTGGGTGGGCCCTGCCAGACATGACAAAACTAACAGAACGTCTTCACATTCACAATAATTAAAATAACAATACTTTACAAAGTAAGCAAAGTCATTGTATAATTGTTTGTCTTGTGTCTTCGTACTAATTCGAAAAGACGAAGATTACCTAAGCGCACGCCTTTTCCGGTTTAACTGTATGCTAATTCCAATTCACCTTCCACAGTCCGTACCATCAGCCCCGCGGCTTCAACAACCTCCTGTCTCCCTGCCCGCCGTTGGTGCACCATCTCTGAAGCGGAACAAACCAAGTGCAACTGGGTCAGGGCAGCCGCCCACACCCTGGGCATCAAGCCCACGATCGCTTGCCAGCAACGTAACACTGTGCTGGACTGTCTTTCTGACACCAAGGATGACCAGACTGACTTCATCTCCATTCCGTCGAACTATGGTTATCTAGCTAGGCAGTAAGTATATTTTTGTAGTGAAAACGGTTTTAGGAGGATCCTAGATCCAAAAACATTCGAAGACATCTGACATCTCACGCACACTGGGCCCGCGTGGTGGATTATACGGCCCACTTCCTCTCACCGAGAGGAGGCCTGTGTCCCAGCAGTGGAGACATCATAGGCACCAGGCAGGCACTTTACTTTGTGTATTTAATTTCATCAGCACTGCTCTCAAAACGGTGAAAGAAAACACCGTGAGGAAACCGACATGTCATAGAACTAAAAAGATTGAAGACAAGTGACATCAACCCGCATTAAGCCCGCGTGGTGGATTATCACCCTCTCACAGAGAGGAGGCCTGTGTCCCAGCAGTGGGAGCATTATAGGCTGGTTATGCTCTGAAAACTGCTCCCGACCAGCATTGATAACCAGCGTTTGTCGACGCTGACAAGCGCTGGTATATCAACGCCGGTTACCTGATTACACCCTGACAGTCTCTTCCTAAAGTACACGTGCTTAGCTTAGCCTCAGGGCTATGGAGGCATGAGGCAGTATAGAGGTATGAGGAATAGGGTGTAAAGTTCACTCATCCTCCAGAGAAAAGGGAGGATCCTCCGACCAGACGGGTGTCGTGTCTGGTGGGCAACCGCCCGATGATTCATAATAGGCTGTTGTATACTAGTCGCGCGGTAAACTCTGCTTGCGCGATGCAGGATTTTTCGTGACGTCAGTACGATGCGTAGTTCCCATGTAGATGCCGCTACGGGGCTGATGTGGAAATGCGTTTATTCCCCTCTCATCTCCTCTCTCTTCCTCAGACACTTCAAACTATCTCCAGTGAAACTCGTTCAGAACGCGCAAGCTGACAGGTCCAGAATAGCTGCATTCGTCAAGGAGTCTTCAGTCGCTACTGCCAACATCACTCGTTTTGAAAACCTGAGGGAAAAGGTCGCCTGCTTCCCCGAATATGGCGGTCTTGGTAAGTTATATATTTTTAAAGTTTCGATATTTTTCTTCTTACTGGTCCTCAGCAGCTTTAAGCGGAGAGAAGTGGAAAGAGGGTACAGGAGGAGGGAGGGGGAGGAAGGGTGGGGGAGGGTGGGCTTTTGCCCAGCAGTAGAACATCACAGGCTTTTAATAACCCTACTTAATCACGGCCACTGCTCACTAAACAAACATTTCCACACGATAGGCATAACGGACAGCCCCCTGTGCAGAGCTTGCATGGAGGCTGATGAAACCGTCGCGCATGTGCTCTTTGAGTGCACAGGCGTCACCCAGATTAGGTCGCAAACCCTCGGGACACCCAGATCTTACACAGATGTTCTCAACAGACCAGGAGACTTAATAAGCTTCAGGAGGGAGGTGGGCTGGTTGGAATAACCACCGACGGCCGCCATGGCCCACGCACAATGGTCCACTTGTAGGACTAAGTGCGGAAACCAAACCCGTAACATAGAACATAGAACCCTACTTAATATTATAAACGTGAAAGTTTGTATGGATGGATGCTTGTTACTCTTTCACGCAAATACTACTGAACGGATGTGGATGAAATTTGGCACACAGATGGTTTATAACCAGGATTAACATATACAATACTGTTTATCCCGATATTCCCACGGGATCGAAACTTATGCGGATGAAACCGCGGGACGCAGCTAGTAGATAATAATCTCATTCTTCCATTCATTTAGTTTGTCTAGTCATCATCATCAGCCTACAGCAGTCCACTGCTGGACATAAGCCTCTCCCATTGCACGTCATTCAACTCGATTTTCGGCAGCTCTCATCCAGTTGCTACCAGCCACCCTGCGAAGATCGTCGCTCCACCTAACCTGAGGGCGTCCTACCTTACGTTTGCCGATTCGCGAGAAAGAATGTCATTGGGGGCTGAGTCCCAGCAGTGGGAACCTTATAGGCTGGTTATGCTTTACTAACAAACATCCTTTTCCACAGCCTACGTTTCCTTCATCCGCGCTGGTCAGGAACGCGGAATTCTGTCCTCATCGGAGTGCGATTACGCTCGCACTGTCGGCGAGTTCTTCGGAGGAGCCTGCGCTCCCGGCGCCATTGCTGCTTCCCATGCGCTTTCTGAGTCTGTAAGTATTAAAAAAAGAAAAGATAAACTTTAAAGCGGAAGATACGGTACGCTCTAACTTCGCAATCACTAAACTTGGGCTCGGTGCAACGAAACTCACATATCTGTGATCACAGTTGCATACTTACAGTTACCGATAGACCAGGACAGAGATAGGACCCCACATAGTCTTGCGCACGCAACCGCGTTAGCCGCCGAATGTGCACGATTATGAAAGACATTGAGGTAGCGTTAGTGAGAGTCGTGCGATGCGTCCGCATCATGTTTCTCGCGCCTGTTTTGTATTATATTATATGACATGCGCTGTTTAGACGATGGTCCGTGTGTGACTGAATGCAACTGTGTCCATTGGACTTGGTTCCGTAGGACCGCGCGCTGTGATCTAGTAACGTATCTTCCACTTTCCCCGTGGCTACGACCTACACGTTTAAGCGTCACCCGTTTAGCGACTGCAACTGCGGAGAAACCAATGAAAGAAGTTGTTTAGAGCACGCCACCAGTCTCCACGACGCAACTTACGGTAGCATTCTACAGCGCATGATTTTCGTTCCAGTATGAATATTTTGATAGCAAAAGACTGTATAGTTGTATAGTACAGACGCTAGCACATCAAGCTACACTACAATCTGTCAAATTTCTTTAATAGATTTTCAATTTTATCGCCAAAGCATTAGATTCAGGGTTGATTGGAAAAATTTGACAGTTTCGGGTAGCTTAAGCGGCTGGCGTCTGTACCTACACGTGTAGGTACTTACTACTTACCTTCACTTTGTATGAAAATGTTGGTGGCATCGCCTACTGCGAACCACTTCCACGCTACGCAATAAGTGCGTAACTGGTAAACAAATGAACCGCGCAGCTAACATGGTAATGACATGTAACATGTACCATCTCCGTGTATCAGTTGACGGACGATTTTAACACAAAATGATTTAACAGCACCTAACTTCACAGACTACACAAACGACTAAGCCGGTTAAAAAACGTCCTCGGAACAAAAAGCGGGCAAGTACATACTATGTGTGGGCGTGAAGTGTAGTTTTTTTAACCCCTGTAATACTTGTCGATCTATTCTGGGTCCTAATTCAATAGGATCACTTAACGATTCCTTACTCCAAAACCACGTCAATTCCTTAGTTAATCACCACATCTGCTATTCACGTATTCTTGACACAGTGGCGTGGTTTGAACTGTCAAAATACATGTTGTCCGTACGATTGACATTTCGATCCCTAAACAACAGAAAATCCCAAAAAAAAAAGCCGTAAACAAGACACGATATTGACGTGGTTTGCACGTGGTAAGATTTCGCGGGGAATTATACAAAATTGGGCCCTGTACAAATCTCACCGTGAACCCTTTTGTGAAGTGAGCTGTCATTAGTGTCAATCCCTAGCGTCAAATGGAATGACAGCTCACTTCACCTGTCTTCACGGTGAAATTTTTACAGAATAGACCTGGTTATGCTGCTGTCACTGACTGACGGCGAAAAAATGTCTTTAGGATTTTTTCATTTCGGTTTCAGACCATTCTAACTCAAAACTCAAAGCATAATATATCTGTCTGTATGTGTTCTCACACAATCCGTACACCATTTCTTTGGGTTTCTTATACGCTTATGGATTCCACCATTTACATTCAACCTGGAATACTGTATGTTTGAAACCACGATCACGGTACTGAAACGATTTACCAACAGTCGTTTGACCCATGAACCGTTGGTCAACATTATCTTTAACCCATTAACTTTTCATCCAAAGGACTTAGAAGTTATTGGTCAAAACGTTCTGGTGGTTAAGCATTCATTGATGTAGAGTTATGTTGGCGAAACGTTCGTGGGTGAAAAGTCCTTTGGATGAAAAGTTAATGGTTTAAAGATAATGTTGACCAACGGTTCATGGGCCAATCGACTGTTGGTAAACCGTTAGTTTCCACGATCACAGCCGAATTATTCCATAAACTTCTCACCGTGAAAACTTAGGTGAAGTGAGCTGTCATTAGTGTCAATTCCTAGCATCAGGTGGAATGAAAAGAGAAAAGAAAGAGTGAAAGAGAATATGTTTATTTGCGGTAAATATGACGCAAAAAAAGAACACAAACACAAAAAAACTAACAAATTGGGGTAAAATATGCGTCACATCCACGCAAAACGGCCATTGCTCAGCATAATGTTAATACCCTATTCGAGACGGAGCCCCAGCGCTGGTTTTCAGTGACAGCCAGCGTTGAATGACAGCTCACTTCAAGCTCATTGCGCCTAAGTTTTCACGATGAGATTTTTACAGAATATACCTACAAGCGTGTTGATCAATGCTGGATCGTTCAGAGGACACCATGGAGTAATAACAAAAATCATTCTAATTTTTAATCCGTGACCATGACTAACATTCAATAAGTTTTAATCCATAAGTAACTAACATTTTTTACATGTACTCGTAGTATAGTATTTTTATCTCGCAAAGCAACGCGCGCTTTACTTGTGGCATGTTTGTGCACGGTAAGCTTTACCAGGTCTACAAACACGCTGTGAATGTGTGTGTAAGCGCAGGAGCTCTCGGTACCGGCCTAAATAATAGCGAAGTCGGAAGTGTGAGTATGTGTGTGCGTGTTATGAGCTGACGCTACTCGTCTTCACTCACACATTCACAGCGTGTTTGTACAATTGGCTACCGCACGTAAAGCGCGCATCGTTTTGTGAAATAAAAATACGGTAATGTTATAGGGATATTGCTAATATATTGCTGCAAGGTTATTTTGGCGCGGCCGAAATTGGAACTAACCGCCATCTTACACTCACACAGCGTCTGCTGACGATATAAACGGACGTGTAAGGCGTGTAGGGCGTGGAAGGCGTGTACCAAGTATCTGACCACATCACCACACGCTCACCGCGACCGGCGTCGCTCGCACGCCGCCCGCGACCGCCAGGTGCGACGGTGGCAACGAACGTTTTGGCAACCGGGCGGCGGCGTGTTGTTCATCAGTCGTGACGTCCCCACACGCTGTTGAGAGCGTGACGTTCTAAAGAGACGTAGCCTTACAGTAAATCCAGCCTTATCAACAGCGCCCCCCTGTCAACGTCATTCGGGTGCCAAAAATCCTTGCAGCGATGTAGCTTGTTAACTTGGACAAAAAAAAAGTTAACAATATCTTTCTCTTTTGCAGACTTTCAACGCCTCAATCTTGTGCTCGGCCTGCAGACCAGCCACCACCGTCCTCGGAAATGAATCCGCAAGTAAGTTCTTAATTGGATTCTAAAGGCTGATGCAGCGGGCGTGCCACACCGCAACTCAAAAATCTTCCTACATAACTTTTGTACATTTTGTATCATTGGTCGCAAGAACGACTGCTGAGCGTAGCATCTTGGGTTCCATTCCTAGGTCGAGCAAAGTGTTATCTGGGTTTTTCCATTGGGAATTTCTTAGTATCAGTACGGAGTTTGGAACTTGGCGGTGTGCTACCCCCCTGCCTCGGAAAGCACGTTGTGCCGTTGGTCCTGGGCCTGATCTCTCTCCGGTCGTGTCGGATTGCTGTTCCATCAGGCAATGAGAGTAGAGAGATGAGAGAGTGCACCTGTGTCTGAGCACTATAATAGTTAGAGTGCTCATAAATATTTTTAGGAGCGCACAATGGTAATTTTGAGTGGTTCGATTAAATACTAATGCCTTTTGTTTTCTTTCCAGCAACTTGCGAATACAACTACAGCAACAGGTACTACGGTAACAATGGATCCCTGGCGTGCCTGAACGATCCTAACACCCATGTTGCCTTCTTGAACACCAGGAATATTACCGGTAAGATATCTAAATATTTTCAATTTAAATTATTAGGAAAGAAAAGTTTGAGGTTTTTTCTGCACAAATTGGTCGAAAAAAATACAAAAGTCATTTAATCAAATTACGCTGAGAATCAGTACTTTTCGAACGTCAAAATGACAAAAGATAGTCCCCGAAAACGCCCGCCCTTCACCACTTCCTAGTGCTATCGCTGGGAAGAAGTGGCGCAAAAAACTCCCCAGCAGCACAGCTGTCTGCATGTACAGTTAGAAAATACTTGATTGTATACAATAAAAGTACCTATGTAATGCACGGCGTTAAAATAATGTACGGTTCCATACATTTCCAAAATCTCGTATTTGTTTACATATTTAGAAATTAAATTGTGAACTTAGATTAGTATGGTTGTTATAAAATACTATAGAGGTATGAGGAACAGGGTGTAAAGTTCACTCATCCTCCATAGAAAAGGGAGGATCCTCCGACTGCCCGATGATTCATATCGGGCCGTTGTAAACGAGTATAAAATGCGTTGTGCGGTAAACTCTGCTTGCGAGATGCAGGATTAAGCGTGACGTCAGTATGACGCGTTGTGCGCGTGTGGCGTTGTTGATACCGCTACAATACTAATTCCCTTACCCTTACTTCCCCAGCGTACCTGACCTCCTTAGATCTCCAAGCGAACCAGTTCCGAGCCTTGTGCCGCAACAACTCTCTGGCCGCCAATACTGGCATCGCCATCGATGATGGATGTCTTCTGGCTTACGTGGTAGACGCTGAGGTCGTCACCAGAAGGTAAGTCGTTTGTAGTATGAAAAATTCTTTAGAAAAATTATAAGTTTTTAACTTTTTTGCTACTTTATCTTTGCAATTTTGGGAGATACTGATCTTACGTAAGATTGAAAGGGGCGGAGAGGATTCATCAGTCTTATTTTTTCTTAAGTACCACTTTCTGACCACCCCGGGGGGGTGGTCAGAAAGTGGTCAAAATTGTCTTACGTAATAAATGAACAGCCCCAAATGTCAAAACGGGCCTATTATTTTTTGACAATTTTATACATCCACATTTCACCAGTATAAGCTCACCCCCTCTTACGATGGGGCTTTAACATATAAAGCCCCATGTAAGAGGGGGTGAGCTATAGATGAGAAATTCCAGATGAAAAAAGCCAATCACACGGCCCGACCTGGAAATCGATACAGGGGGTCTACTCCGAAGTGTAAAGTGCGAATGTTCGGATTGGAATTGGACCAACCCATGGCCGAACCGAATATTATTGAAAAATGCGAAAAAAGTTCGGACCGGCTCAGTCGGGTCGGGACCATCCTACTAATATTATAAACGTGAAAGTTTGTATGGATGTATGGATGTTTGTTACTCTTTCACGCAAAAACTACTGAACGGATTTGGATGAAATTTGGCACACATATGGTTTATAACCAGGATTAACATATAGGATACTTTTTATCCCGATATTCCCACGGGATCGAAACTTATGCGGGTGAAACCGCGGGGCGCAGCTAGTAGTCAATATTCGAAAGAGTATAGGAGTGTAGGATCGGGACCGACCGAACCAAATAGTAACTTCGTAGCAGGAAACGGCCGATACTACTTCGGAGTAGACCCCCAGGTGTAATGGCGTAACACACTTTAATTTTGACAGTTCAACAACATTCATTGCGTTATAATTTACGTTTGTTGAGCAACTTCGAACATATGAAGCAATGGATTAGCAATATTTTTCAAAATGATCCAGATTGTAATTATGTATTATTGTGTTACACAAACTCGACATATTCAACAACGATCAACTGATTTTTTTTTCATGATTTCAGGATTGGTCCCGTAGTAAAAGTTGTTCAAAATGATGAGTACAATGACCCCTTTTATGGATTAAAACGATCAAAATTTAACGGTGGTTCTGGACCTCAAGTTCAGGAAGTAACGCTTGCAACTAAACCAACAAGGCAGTTCACTTGATCTCATAGATTTTTCTCTTTTTTTCCAGAAACGACCCTCTCTACAACAGCCTAAACACTCTCTTCGATTCTCTGGACAACTACTTCGGTTACGCCGCCGCTTCTGGCAATCAGCTTATCAACCTAGAAATCTTCTCTCCTCTCAACGGAGCTACGAACTTACTCTTCAAAGACTCCACCATTGGTCTTACGGAACCCACGGCCGCATCCAGTCACGAACCTGCAAGGAACTACATTGAATTGTTTAGACATCTGCAAGCGTGCACGGGTACTGCCCCACCAGTTGTTGGCCTTGCAAACCGCAGTTTCTATTCCATAGTCACTTTACTAACCATGGCCTTACTGACAAGATTTGTCGTTTATTAGTCCATTTTTTCCTGTGTGTTTCCAAACTTATTTTTTAAGGGTTTGACAGTAGTTTTGGCGGGAAGTGGTTTTTATAGGTTGTTTTTGTGTCATAACGTTTGGCGCTCAAAATAGGAAGATTTAAAACAACTTGAGTTATGCTACAAAAAGAGTGTATTTTAATTAAGATTCCCCGTTCAATTTATATTAATAAACAGTACAATCTAAGTACATAATAAAAAATGAATTATTTTTGTATCATAATTTACCTGTAAGTGTTGAAAGTAGGTAATTAAGTTTTTGAAAATATTTTAATCAAGCTTTGAAAATTTTAAAATGCGTATGAACAACTTTTATCATTAGTAATTATTATAAGAAATAATTATATTATACACTTACTTTTATACAAATAAAAATATTTTATAGATATATATCGTAGTTTTTTCCGAATTTCTAAATATTAGTATCATGTATGAACAAACAGCGTGGGTAGTTATGGACAGATATTTAGAATAAATGCCATTTTTGTTACCAATGTATTTCGTTTGTATTTTTGTGAATAAAATAATGATTTTTATAAAATAAAAACTCGTTTCATTTCACTTTTCCTGTATGGTGCAAACCGCATACACGTTGACAGTCGGATACATTTTCTATTCACACGACAAATGTTGCCAGCAGTCAACCCTATTCCTTTTAAACGTTGTTGTAAATAACATGCGGTGGGACTGATATGTGAGAGGGTGTTACAATGATGAATGTTACAGGACACGGTGGATGTCTGCCCAGCTGGGCCGGATCGATGCGTCAAACAAAGTGCGATAAACAAAGAAACGTCATTGTCAAAGTGGCGTTTCAGGGGTAGTCACTATGTTGTTGAAAGCACGCTGAAGCGGTGTGTCAAAATTAAACATATTATTATAGCTTAGAGATCTCGTCGTAAACTATTGAAAATAAAAGATTTCTATTGTTAAGAACAAGTTGCTCATGTATATTTAATTATAAATTGATATAATGTACTGTCACTGCAGAAATGCCCAAAATCTCGGTACAATCACCTAAAGGCCAATATTGATCTTTCGATACAGACATAGCAGTGCGTTGTGTCGTTCTCTTTTTAGGTGCTGAAAGAATATAAATATGGTCGTCAGCCCTGGCTAAGCATCCTTAGTAGGCACGTCTATTATAATACGCGTAAATACAATTTGACGCGACAACAATTAAACTAAAAAATAACTTCATTACAAATAAAAACTCACGAGGGACACATTCAATCACGACAAACTTCAGAAACCCAGAAAAAAATTATTGAGAATGACCAAAACAAAATGGCGACCATTAGGTATTTATAAACAGAAAATAATAAAATTAAAGTTCAAATGTTTAGAGCTTCTGCCTTATTGCCAGTATTGTAAAAATAATTTGCAAGATTTTATTTCAAACAGTTGCCTACTTATATTTTTCCTTGGATCGTAGTTTACGTCACTTTAGAGCTGACAACTATGTGCAATATTATATGTACCTAACCTTTAAGATATGCCTACAATTTTAGCACTTTATTATTATAGTAATTTTCTACAAACTACACAATGGAGGTTATTATTTTAAATTGGCAACACCTTTGTTTACATTATTGATCTCGAATTCAATGTGATAATATCATTGACATAGAAAAGTAGGTATATCGCAATGGATAATTTAGACACACGCAAACATTTACTATAACTTGCATAATATTAGACTTAGTTCTCTTAGAAGCAGCACCTACACGAATTTCTCCCATAAAAGTCTTTAAATACATGATGGGTCTCGTCGTTTTTGCAGGCAACAGCTGCGCAACGGGGCATAATTATTTTGCGAAAAAGAACAACAGCTAGTTGTCAAATTCACTTGACTTGGATCACTTGGGCTAGTGATAGTAGCGACATCTGAAGGGAGCAAGTGACAGTTTTTATCCCCATTCGGTTAGCAAGTTGATCGATATAGTAGGGCCCTTTAGCAAGGTTGAGGAGCAAGTGAGTAGGCTCTTTTAGTGTAAAATTCCATAAGCATGAGTAAAACCTGCATAAAAATACATATTTCTAATAACTTAGCACAGCTAGGCAAACATATCTTGCGGCGCTCTCTTTTGTCCTTAATTGGTCTTGGCAACAATCTATTAGCTGGCAAGTGGCTGTCCCACCCGGATTTTTATAAATATCTCAGAAATCCTGACAAACATTATCATTGATGAAGATAACAGAAAAATAAAAAAGGGACCAAAAACTAACTAAGATAAGAGGAAAAAAGCTGACAGCCCTACGTATATGTTTCTACAAATGGTAACACTGGAAACTAATGTCAATTGTCATTTCAATGGAACGCGTAGTATCCATTGACCTTATCTCAATGGTAGTATCCGGTAATCGGCATTACTCTTTTTTGAAAAGTTTACTATTTTTTCGGAAATCTATTTTTGAGAATTTACCCTTTACCACGCCAATTTTACAAAGAGAAGATATTCTAAATCCAGGTCTAGTAAGGTACTGTTTAGAACAAGTTTCCAGTTAAAACAAACACCACGTGTGCGATTTTGTTCACCACATACTAAGCTTCAGGTTTCTTCCAGACGCTACAGATATCATCCTAACGTCCACGTGCCACTAAAATGTCTGCTAAGGCCGAAGTAGATCTTCGCGATGGACTCTCTGCAGCAGAGATCTTCGAAAACCGTGAAGGGCTGACCTACAATGATTTCCTGTTGCTGCCTGGCTACATAGACTTCACCGCTGAAGAAGTCGACCTAACGTCGCCTCTTACAAAAAAAATTAAGCTGAAATCGCCGCTTGTATCCGCTCCCATGGACACCGTAACCGAAGCCGACATGGCGATAGCGATGGCACTCTGCGGTGGTATCGGCATCATCCACCACAACTGCACACCGGAGTACCAGGCCAATGAAGTTCACAAAGTGAAGAAGTATAAACATGGGTTCATCAGGGATCCTATCTGCATGGGCCCCGACAATATTGTAGCTGATGTTATTCAAGCAAAGAAAAAAAATGGTTTTACTGGATATCCCATCACAGAAAATGGCAAGCTGGGAGGCCGCTTGATTGGTATAGTCACTTCTAGAGATATCGACTTCAGGTTGGGAGATCCTCAACTGAGTCTTAAGGAAGTAATGACACCCATTCTTGATATGATAACTGCTCAATCTGGTGTCACTTTACAAGATGCCAATTGCATTCTCGAAAAGAGCAAGAAAGGCAAATTGCCCATTATTAATGGAGATGGTGAGTTGGTTGCTCTTATTGCAAGAACTGACTTAAAGAAGGCTCGAAGCTACCCTAATGCATCGAAAGATTCCAACAAGCAGCTCTTGGTTGGTGCTGCGATTGGAACTCGCATGACAGACAGAGAACGCCTCAAGTTGCTAGTCAATAATGGAGTGGATGTGATTATTCTTGATTCATCTCAAGGAAATTCAGTATATCAGATTGAAATGATAAAATTTATTAAGAAGACCTACCCTGACATCCAAGTGATTGGAGGTAACGTTGTGACAAGAATACAAGCCAAGAATCTTATTGATGCTGGTGCTGATGCGTTGAGAGTCGGCATGGGCAGTGGCTCTATCTGCATAACACAAGAAGTAATGGCCTGCGGCTGTCCTCAAGCCACTGCAGTGTATCAAGTGTCATCCTATGCCTGTCAGTTCAATGTGCCAGTTATTGCAGATGGTGGAATACAATCTGTGGGTCACATTGTCAAGTCATTAGCATTGGGAGCCACAACTGTCATGATGGGTTCTCTACTAGCTGGAACTTCAGAAGCACCTGGAGAATACTTCTTTTCTGATGGAGTCAGGTTGAAGAAGTACAGGGGAATGGGTAGTTTAGAAGCTATGGAGAACAAGGATGGAAAAGGAGCAGCAATGAGCAGATATTTCCACAAGGAGTCTGACAAGCACCGAGTGGCACAGGGAGTGAGTGGAAGCATTGTGGACAAGGGCTCAGTGTTGCGGTTCCTGCCATACCTACAGGCAGGCATGCAACATAGCTGCCAAGACATTGGGGCTCGGTCAGTTGGCAGCTTACGTGAAATGAGCTACTCTGGAGATCTGAGATTCATGAAGAGGACTTACTCTGCTCAATTGGAAGGCAATGTGCACAGCTTGTTCTCTTATGAGAAACGATTATTCTGAAAAAGTGTCAAAATGTCTCCGGGACATAAAATCTAAAACAATCTTTTATATCTGAATGTAAGTTAAGACCTAGTTAATTTTTGAAGAAAATAATCAATTTCTATATGATAAGACTGAGTTTGAATGTAATTAGGTGTTAAAAATAAATATTACTATTTAAGTGTATGTTATCCATTGCAACAGAGTATTCTATTGTAATATTTTATCATGTTTATTTCTTGGTGTTTTAAGATATATACTCAAGCAATTTATTGCTTTGTGATAAAAATCAAGTTTAAAAGAAAATAAAGTGTGACACAAAATATCTTTGTTTTCATTACATATAAACACAACCACTCTACTCCTGTGCATTTATCATGTAGACATATGCATACACTTTCACTTACACACACAGACACCCCCCCACACACACACACCCTCTCATCCTCACACACACAACGCACCCTCTCATCCTCACACACACACAAAAATTGTTAGTAATTTAAGTTTAGTTTACCTTAATTTCTTATTTCTCTTTGATTTGTAATGGTCCTAAACTCTTGCTTCTTGCTAATTTAGGTTACCTAGTATATTGTTTGATTGTTTCTGAGGGGAAACGGCGCTGTTAGCTGAGATACAGGCTCACGCCTAGTTCAGCTGCGGATGCTCACTCTCTTATTTATAATTAAACTGTAAGCCTAATATTTGTAAGAATGTACTGTACTTACCTACTGTTTGTTACTTTGAGTAAATAAATATTATTATTATTATTAAACCCTCATACACTTGGCTTAGAAGCAGGAAGCCCTGCTAGGTTTGTGTCTTGGCAGCTAACAAGAAAAGAGAGTAATCTTATTAGCACATAGCCATTGTGTATTATCTAAGAATAGTCTTCTGTTGGGTTGTGTTTATATGTAATGAAAACAAAGATATTTTGTGTCACACTTTATTTTCTTCTATACTTGATTTTTATCAAAAAGCAATAAATTGCTTGAGTATATATCTTAAAACACCAAGAAATAAACATGATAAAATATTACAATAGAATACTCTGTTACAATGGATAACATACACTTATATAGTAATATTTATTTTTAACACCTAATTACATTCAAACTCAGTCTTATCATATAAAAATTGATTATTTTCTTTAAGAATTAACTAGGTCTTAACTTACATTCAGATATAAAAGATTAGTTTATATTTTATGTCCCGGAGACATTTTGACACTTTTTCAGAATAATCGTTTCTCATAAGAAAACAAGCTGTGCACATTGCCTTCCAATTGAGCAGAGTAAGTCCTCTTCATGAATCTCAGATCTCCAGAGTAGCTCATTTCACGTAAGCTGCCAACTGACCGAGCCCCAATGTCTTGGCAGCTGTGTTGCATGCCTGCCTGTAGGTATGGCAGGAACCGCAACACTGAGCCCTTGTCCACAATGCTTCCACTCACTCCCTGTGCCACTCGGTGCTTGTCAGACTCCTTGTGGAAATATCTGCTCATTGCTGCTCCTTTTCCATCCTTGTTCTCCATAGCTTCTAAACTACCCATTCCCCTGTACTTCTTCAACCTGACTCCATCAGAAAAGAAGTATTCTCCAGGTGCTTCTGATGTTCCAGCTAGTAGAGAACCCATCATGACAGTTGTGGCTCCCAATGCTAATGACTTGACAATGTGACCCACAGATTGTATTCCACCATCTGCAATAACTGGCACATTGAACTGACAGGCATAGGATGACACTTGATACACTGCAGTGGCTTGAGGACAGCCGCAGGCCATTACTTCTTGTGTTATGCAGATAGAGCCACTGCCCATGCCGACTCTCAACGCATCAGCGCCAGCATCAATAAGATTCTTGGCTTGTATTCTTGTCACAACGTTACCTCCAATCACTTGGATGTCAGGGTAGGTCTTCTTAATAAATTTTATCATTTCAATCTGATATACTGAATTTCCTTGAGATGAATCAAGAATAATCACATCCACTCCATTATTGACTAGCAACTTGAGGCGTTCTCTGTCTGTCATGCGAGTTCCAATCGCAGCACCAACCAAGAGCTGCTTGTTGGAATCTTTCGATGCATTAGGGTAGCTTCGAGCCTTCTTTAAGTCAGTTCTTGCAATAAGAGCAACCAACTCACCATCTCCATTAATAATGGGCAATTTACCTTTCTTACTCTTTTCGAGAATGCAATTGGCATCTTGTAAAGTGACACCAGATTGAGCAGTTATCATATCAAGAATGGGTGTCATTACTTCCTTAAGACTCAGTTGAGGATCTCCCAACCTGAAGTCGATATCTCTAGAAGTGACTATACCAATCAAGCGGCCTCCCAGCTTGCCATTTTCTGTGATGGGATATCCAGTAAAACCATTTTTTTTCTTTGCTTGAATAACATCAGCTACAATATTGTCGGGGCCCATGCAGATAGGATCCCTGATGAACCCATGTTTATACTTCTTCACTTTGTGAACTTCATTGGCCTGGTACTCCGGTGTGCAGTTGTGGTGGATGATGCCGATGCCACCGCAGAGTGCCATCGCTATGGCCATGTCGGCTTCGGTTACGGTGTCCATAGGAGCGGATACAAGCGGCGATTTCAGCTTAATTTTTTTTGTAAGAGGCGACGTTAGGTCGACTTCTTCAGCGGTGAAGTCTATGTAGCCAGGTAGCAACAGGAAATCATTGTAGGTCAGCCCTTCACGGTTTTCGAAGATCTCTGCTGCAGAGAGTCCATCGCGAAGATCTACTTCGGCCTTAGCAGACATTTTAGTGGCACGTGGACGTTAGGATGATATTTGTAGCGTCTGGAAGAAACCTGAAACTTAGTATGTGGTGAACAAAATCGCACACGTGGTGTTTGTTTTAACTGGAAACTTGTTCTGAACAGTACCTTACTAGACCTGGATTTATAATATCTTCTCTTTGTAAAATTGGCGTGGTAAAGGGTAAATTCTCAAAAATAGATTTCCGAAAAAATAGTAAACTTTTCAAAAAAGATGCCGATTGCCGGATACTACGCGTTCCTTTGAAATGACATTAGTTTCCAGTGTTACCATTTGTAGAAACATATGTAGGGCTGTCAGCTTTTTTCTTCTTATCTTAGTTAGTTTTTGGTCACTTTTTTATTTTTCTGTTATCTTCATCAATGATAATGTTTGTCAGTATTTCTGAGATATTTATAAAAATCCGGGTGGGACAGCCACTTGCCAGCTAATAGATTGTTGCCAAGACCAATTAAGGACAAAAGAGAGTGCCGCAAGATAAGTTTGCCTAGCTGTGCTAAGTTATTAAAAATATGTATTTTTAAGCAGTTTTTACTCATGCGGGAATTTTACACTAAAAGAGCCTACTCACTTGCTCCTCAACCTTGTTAAAGGGCCCTACTATATTGATCAACTTGCTAATCGAATGGGGATAAAAACTGTCACTGGCTCCCTTCAGATGTCGCTACTATCACTAGCCCAAGTGATCCAAGTCGAAGTGAATTTGACAACTAGCTGTTGTTCTTTTTCGCAAAATAATTATGCCCCGTTGCGCAGCTGTTGCCTGCAAAAACGACGAGACCCATCATGTATTTAAAGACTTTTATGAGAGAAATTCGTATAGGTGCTGCTTCTAAGAGAACTAAGTCTAATATTATGCAAGTTATAGTAAATGTTTGCGTGTGTCTAAATTATCCATTGCGATATACCTACTTTTCTATGTCTGTGTATTATCACAATGAATTCGAGATCAAAAATGTAAACAAAGGTGTTGCCAATTTAAAATAATAACCTCCATTGTGTAGTTTGTAGAAAATTACTATAATAATAAAGTGCTAAAATTGTAGGCATATCTTAAACAGGTTAGGTACATATAATATTGCACATAGTGTTGTCAGCTCTAAAGTGAGAGTGACGTAAACTACGATCCTAGGAAAAATATAAGTAACTGTTTGAAATAAAATCGTGCAAATTATTTTTACAATACTGGCAATAAGGCAGAAGCTCTAAACATTTGGACTTTAATTTTATTATTTTCTGTTTATAAATCGATACTAGAAAATTATGAAATAACGTAAGGGACATTTGGTCGAAAATGAGTTATATATATCGTTGGATTCGGAATTTTTTGCTCTATCGATTGGTATAATACCTAATGGTCGCCATTTTGTTTTGGTCATTATCAATCAATTTTTTCTGGGTTTCTGAAGTTTGTCGTGATTGAATGTGTCCCTCGTGAGTTTTTATTTGTAATGAAGTTATTTTTTAGTTTAATTGTTGTCGCGTCAAATTGTATTTACGCGTATTATAATAGACGTGCCTACTATGGATGCTTAGCCAGGGCTGACGACCATATTTATATTCTATCAGCACCTAAAAAGAGAACGACACAACGCACTGATAGGTCTGTATCGAAAGATCAATATTGGTCTTTAGGTGATTGTACCGAGATTTTGGGCATTTCTGCAGTGACAGTACATTATATCAATTTATAATTAAATATACATGAGCAACTTGTTCTTAACAATAGAAATCTTTTATTTTCAATAGTTTACGACGAGACCTATAAGCTCTAATAATATGTTTAATTTTGACACACCGCTTCAGCGTGCTTTCAACAACATAGTGACTACCCCTGAAACGCCACTTTGACAATGACGTTTCTTTGTTTAAATTTTTGATCTTGAATTCCATTTCCAAGATTATATCAGCATCTCTGAAGTTCTTTATTCTTTTTATTTTAGACGGCACGGTTGGCGCAGTAGTTAAGCGATTGACTGCTGCGCTGCGTGTCGCGGGTTCGATTCCCGCACGGAACAAATATTTGTATGACCTACATGTATTTGTTCCGAGTCTGGGTGTTTTTCTATCTATAATATGTATGTATTTATAAAAAAAAAATGTATATAAGTAGTTCATCAGCCATCTTGTTACCATAACACAAGCATTAGGTTGCTTAGCTTGGGACAAATGGTGCTGTGTGAAATGTCCAGGGATATTATTATTATAAACTAAATTTAAGTTCAGTGCATCTTTTTCTTTCTATTTCATTAAAAAAAGGACAGAAGATAAATATTAGTTTAGTCCTGTCAAATTAGTCAACGTCTGACGTAAATTGTCGTATTTTTAGTGGCCATTCTTTTAATCACGTATAGACTGTCTTTGGAGTAACTTAATTTGAAGCGAAGCGAAAGCGCGGCGCGGCGGTTGGCGCTTGAAGCGTATAAGCCATTGACCTAAGTAAGCAATCATATAATGGTAAAATATAATGTTATTTTTTAAACAGATAAAAAATAACCAGGAAATTTAAATTTTATACTGTGCCTGTTTCTAACGAATCGTGGTTCTGATTTTTTATGAAACAAATTTGGTCCACAGCATCTGCTTGTAACCTGCTCCTTCTAGAGGACGACACATATCCTGATTTAGAGAACATCCTCTCCAAAGGTACCGATGTCGATAAATACTTTAGCGCTAAGTATTGTATTTAATAGCGCCAAGTGTTTATTGCAGGACCAAAAAGCTCCCGCACTTTTAGCTCCTATTGTAATCTCGGCTTCTTCGTTTTGTGGATCTGTCTCCATATATTCTTTATTTATTTTATTTAAGCCTTTTATTTCCCAAATCTTTTAAAATTAATTACAATAATATTATCATAATCAATCAATCAATATTATTATATCGTATTCGGTGTTTTTACCGAATACGTTCGCCGGAAAATAATCGGTGATTGACCCGGTTGTGCAAACCTCTAACACATGTCACAGACTCTGATACTTACATGTTTTGTGATTGTAATCGGTTTTTCAATGAGAACCGGTGATTATCGGTTTTGTCAAAAATCGTTTTTTAGGTTTTTATGAAACCGGTTCACATCACTAGTATGCGGTGTGCAGCATACAGGAAAATTGAAATGAAACGAGTATTTAGTTTACTTTATAAAAATCATTATTTTATTCACAAAAATACTTGGTAACACAATAGCATTTATTTTAAATTTATATCTGTTCAACTTACGCTGTGTGTTCATATTAATATTTAGACATTGGGAAAAAACTACGATATATAAAAAAGTGCGTTCGGAAACGCACACGAAAAAATGGACTAATAAACAACAAATCTTGTCAGTAATGCCATGGTTAGTAAAGTGACTATGGAATAGAAACTGCGTTTGCAAGGCCAACAACTGGTGGGGCAGTACCCGTGCACGCTTGCAGATGTCTAAACAATTCAATGTAATTCCTTGCAGGTTCGTGACTGGATGTGGCCAGGGGTTCCGTAAGACCAATGGTGGAATCTTTGAAGAGTAAATCCTTAGCTCCGTTGAGACGAGAGAAGATTTCTAGGTTAATAAGCTGATTGCCAGTAGCGGCGGCGTAACCGAAGTAGTTGTCCAGAGAATCTAAGAGAGTGTTTAGGCTGTTGTAGAGAGGGTCGTTTCTGGAAAAAAAGAGAAAAATCTATGAGATCAAGTGAACTGCCTTGTTGGTTTAGTTGCAAGCGTTACTTCCTGAATAAGGTCCAGCACCCTAATTGAGTAACACTATTACATAATTACAATCTGGATCATTTTGAAAGATATTGCTAATCCATTGCTTCATATGTTCGAAGTTGCTCAACAAACGTAAATTATAACGCAATGAATGTTGCTGAACTGTCAAAATTAAAGTCATTGGTACTGTTAATGTGTTACGCCATTACACCGCCGCCGAATGTTCGGCCGTTTCCTGCTACGAAGTTACTATTTGGTTCGGTCGGTCCCGATCCTACACTCCTACACTCTTTCGAATATTGACTATGGTCCCGACCCAACTGAGTCGATCCGAACTTTTTTCGCGTTTTTCAATAATATTCGGCCATGTGTCGGTCCGATCCGAACATTCGCACTTTGCAGTTCGGAGTAGACCCCCTGGATCAATTTCCAGGTCGGGCAGTGTGATTGGCTTTTTTCACCTGGAATTTCTCAGTCCGGGGTCTGAATTCATTCCTGGGTGACGGCAATAAGCTCACCCCCTCTTACATGGGGCTTAACCATAACTGGTGAAATGTGGGTGGTATAATAAGTTTAACGGCACGGTTGGCGCAGTGGTTAAGCGATTGACTGCTGCGCTGCGTGACGCGGGTTCGATTCCCGCACGGAACAAATATTTGTATGACCTACTAGTAGTTGTTTCGGGTCTGGCTGGTTGTGTATGTGAGTTTAAATGTCTGTAAACGCACCCACGATACAGGAGAAATTCCTAGTGTGGGACAACGTTTTTTTTTTTTAAATAAATAAATTATATAAAAAATAAATAAATAAGTACACCTCTGCCCAGCGCTTCGGGGAATACAGGTGTGATGTTATGATGAACCAATAAAATATTTGCGTGCTCTTCTGCAGAGTAATGGCGTAACACACTATCAGTAAAAATATAGCAATAGGTTTAATTTTGACAGTTCAACAACAATCGTAGCGATATTTACGTTAATGAGCAGAAAAAAATTGTATACTTACCCGATTCAGCGTCACTGACCGAATGGAGCCGAGTATACCCGATTCCGCGTCACGGAACGACTAGAGCCGAGTACACGCGATTCGTTCACTGTTCAAAGAGCGTAAAGTTTCTCCTAAAGAAGTTTTCATACAAAAAACGACTTACCTTCTGGTGACGACCTCAGCATCTACCACGTAACCCAGAAGACATCCATCATCAATGTGGACGCCAGTATTGGCGGCCAGAGAGTTGTTGCGGCACAGGGCTCGGAACTGGTCTGCTTGGAGACCTAAGGAGTTCAGGTACGCTGGGGAAGTAAAGGAAAGGGAATTAGTATTGTAGCGGTATGAACAACGCCACACGCGAACAACGCGTCATACTGACGTCACGAAAAATTCTGCATCTAGCAAGCAGAAATTACCGCGCAACTATCATATTATATACAACGGCCCGACATGAATCATCGGGCAGTTGCCCGCTAGACACAGCACCGCCGGTCGGAGGATCCTCCCTTTTCTATGGAGGATGAGTGAACTTTACACCCTGTTCCTCATACCTCTATAGTATTTTATAACAACCATACTGATCTACGTTCGCAATGTAGATTCCAAATATGTAGGTAAAGAAATAAAATTTGGAAATGTATGGAACCGTACATTATTTTAATGCTGTGCATTACATAGAAGTATTGTATACAATCAAGTATTTTCTAACTGAACAGACAGCTGTGCTGCTGGGGAGTTTGTTGCGCCACTGCTTCTTCCCAGCTTAAGCAACGCACTAGGAAGTTGTGAAGGGCGAGCGTTTTGGGGGACTGTCTTATACAATTTTGGAGTCCAAAAAGTGCTGATTCTCAGCCTAATTTGAATAAATGACTTTTGTTTTTTTTTTCGACTTATTTGTGTAGAAAAAAAACCATTTTTCTTGTTATCTCTTTTTCTTTCATAATAATTTAAATTGAAAGTATTTAGATATCTTACCACCGATATTCCTGGTGTTCAAGAAGGCAACATGGGTGTTAGGATCGTTCAGGCACGCCAGGGATCCATTGTTACCGTAGTACATGTTGCTGTAGTTGAATTCGCAGGTTGCTGGAAAGAAAACAAAACGCTTTAGTATTTAACCGAACCAATCCATGGAGCGTTCCTAAAAGTATTATTGAACACTCTTTAGAATCATTATTTTCCGCCTCTTTTGGTGATCTTATAATACTAAATACCCAAATAACTGCAACCAATTTGGATGTAGCGCTTGCCAGTCACGGCTCGCTTCGCTCGCTCGGCTGGCGCGCGGTTGGTTCACAGTTCCAACCTAACCCGTTTGGTTAGGGTACCCTAGCTTATTTAGTTCCAGGGAGATAAAAGAGGCTCAATTATTTTAAAAGTATGCACAAGTGCAAAAGATTTTTAGAGGTTCGTAAGTCATAAGTCATTTATTAATTTGTTGAACATAGGTACAATAATGATGTTACATAAAGATAGAATAGTGCGCTATGTTAAGCCAGAGGGCGTACAAATGTTTGTGATTAATCAAGCAGCCAAGTCTCGACAAGAAAGTAAATTATATAAAAGTAAGCCTCATCCACAAAAAAAAAAAAAGCCTGGACTATAAATAAATAATTGTAAAGAACATTTTGACAAATTAATTAATAATAAATAGCAATAGCAATAAATGTCAAAACACAGAAAAAATAAAATACAAAATAAATGAAAACTAATAATAAGACTATGTCAATATACAATACTTATGTCAATATACAATACAGATGTCAAAATTACAATAATAATGATGTCAATATACAGATGTCAATATATAATCCTAATGTCAATATACAAAAACAAAAAAAAAAAAAAAACCTTTTGTCAAGGACAACAATAGATATAATTTATTAGCATGTCAACATTCTGTCATTAGGTTTTTATCTGTTATGAACTCCGAAATACTGTAATATGCTTTGTTCACAAGTAAAGATTTTAGCCGTTTCTTAAATAAGTTCACATTCAATTCTTTGATTGACGACGGTAAGCGGTTAAATATAATTCGTTAATTTAAAAAGTGTCCATCATTAGAAGTTCAAGTTAAATATTTCCCATAGCTAGAATACCTACCAACTTGATCAGACTGTTATTTTATTATGGATTTTCTTACCTAAGCAATTACATTAACCGCATCAGTCCTGGGGGTCTACTCCGAAGTAGTATCGGCCGAATGTTCGGCCGTTTCCTACTACGAAGTTACTATTTGGTTCGGTCGGTCCCGATCCTACACTCCTACACTCTTTCGAATATTGACTATGGTCCCGACCCGACCCAACTGAGCCGATCCGAACATTTTTCAATAATATTCGGTTCGGCCATGTGTCGGTCCGATCCGAACATTCGCACTTTGCACTTCGGAGTAGACCCCCTGAGCGCATTGCATTTGTAGTACGATGGATAAGCATATGCAGCCTATAATGTACCCACCCACTGCTGGGACACAGGTCACAGTTCGAACCCACGACCTACAACTCGTAAGTGGGTTCATTAACACTGGGCCACCACTGCTATCTCTCTGTGTGTGTGTGATAATTCATACATAATGTGAATAGAGCATGGATACCGGTTTTCGATAATATCGAAAAACCGGACTATCGGACCAAAAATCCGATATTGCAAAAACCGATATTGGATTTACTGATATCGGTTTTTCGATATTTTATTTAAAAAAAAAAACCAGAGGCAATAGAATCTTTTTTACTTATTTCATTAATTTTAATTAATGTAAAGCATACCCAACGGGTAATAATAATTATGTATGTTGCAGTGTCAAAATCAAATCAAATCCAATCACTTTTATTTGTTAACACAGGTACCGAAATACAGCTGATCTTATAATTGATAAAAACCGAGCGTTATGTTATGCCAGTAAACAAATATGTCATTTTTAAATGATTATTACGAATAAAAGTGTACAACACTTTGGTCGGCGGGGCGCAGGTGGCTCGGGAGTCGGGTAGCTCGCTCCACCTCGCTTGACCAATCACAGCGCCCGGTTCAACCAGATAGTTGCGCTCGACGCTCGTGTCACTCATTCAGCGCAGTTCATATTTTTATGTTAAAAAGCACGCACGTGTGTATTGCCAAAGTTGTGTTGTTTTTGTGACGTCGTTGTTTTACTTCATTCGCTCGTCGGACAAACAAAGGGGGTAAGTGTACATACAAATACGAAGAGCATTACATTTATGATTTTTATTGCATTTTAACGGGCTACTTTGATTAAAATGTTATTTTTTCTTTTATACTACTACTACTACTTTTGATTTGAACCGTTAGATTATTCATATTCATATTCATATTCATTTATTGCGAAAATGGGTAATATAGGTAGGTAACATACAAAATACATATAAGTCTCTCCATAATCCGCCTGAAGGCATGCAATTTTACAAATTATTACTGATTTATCAAATGACATTAATCAATTAGGTATATAAAACAAAACTCCGTCATAAATAATAATATATGAAATGTCAGGAAATGTTAAATAATTATATAAGTATTATGTCAATTAAGAATTTATGTATGTCAAACAATTATCAAAAATTAAATTAAAATAAATGACGTCAATAAGTAAAGAATTACAGTATGTCATCTCTCATTATTAGATTGCATGTCATTCATAAACTCGTAAACACTGTAGTACGCTTTTTGCACAAGAAACTGTTTAACTTTACATTTAAATACATTAATGCTCACACTTTCTAATAACAACTTTGGCAGGTGATTATAAACTCGTGGCGCCATACAGAGTACATTGTTTGCCATCAGTGCACTTTTGCGTTGAGGGCAGCAAACTTTCAAATTGTGGCGTTTACTTTTGTATTGTTCATACAAAGTTAAGTTCGACCGGACAAATAACACCAACTCATACATGTATAAACACGGTACTGTTAATATATTTAGTTTCCTGAAGAATGGTCTACAGCTATCCAAATGATCGAGCTTGCATATTGCCCTTATGCACTTTTTTTGTGCTATAAATATTCGCTCTTTTTCCGTACAGTTACCCCAAAATATGATTCCATATCTTAACATACTTTCTACGTTGCCATAATATGCCGTAAGTACTGCGGTTCGGTCAAGGTTTTTAGTGAGCATATACAATGCATAAGATTGAGTACTCAGTTTTGAGCAAAGGATCTCTGCATGTGCTTTCCAGTTTAGGTTGCCATCTATATTAAGTCCTAAAAATTTTGTAGTGTCCACCTCGCTAATAGTTTCGTCTTTATAATTAATATTAATCTTCGTCATTAGTGGAATTCTGTTTTTAAATGTCATTAATTTTGTTTTACTTAAATTGAGCTTTAAATTATTTGATGTCAACCATTGTATTACATTATTAAGTGTAATTAAAATGTCAGATTCAATAAGTGATTTATTTTTGCCTGTAAATATAATTGTGCTGTCGTCAGCGAATAAAATAGTTGGGTGTTGTGTTACCTTAGGAAGGTCATTAATATAAATATTGAATAAGAGCGGCCCTAGTACACTTCCTTGTGGTATTCCCAGTTTCGTTTCTCTATATTCTGACTTGAAATGTGTTTCTATTTTGAGTTTAGGACACAAGCGTGTTATTTGGGTACACTGTTTTCTATTTGAAAGATAAGATGCAATTAAATCTAAGGTCTTACCCCTTATTCCGTAAGCATTTAACTTTTTTAATAACAACTCATGATCCACGCAGTCGAACGCTTTTGTAAGATCCATGTAAAGTGCACAGACTGGAACCTTTTTATCTATGTTTTCTAAGACAATATTTAAAAAGTCATAGATGGCCATGTTTATACTTTTGTTTTGCCTGAAACCGATTTGTTCTCTTGCAAAAAGATTGTATTTTTCGAAAAATCTGTTAAATCGGATGTGTATGACCTTTTCAAAGATTTTCGATATAGTGGGTATCAAGGCAATTGGACGATAACAAGTCATGCAACACGGATCACCGTTTTTAAATAGTGGTTTAATTATTGTCAATTTCAATTTGTCAGGAAATGTCCCGGAACATATACACAGATTAAAAATGTGACTCAATACATTACATATTTTTGTCGAGACTCGTTTCAGTATTAATGTAGAAATATCATCGTATCCAGTACTCTTGGTATTTTTTAAATTTGTTATAATTGAATGTATTTCCTCAGGTGAAGTAGGATTCATATATAACGAGTTTGAAATATGTACTGGCGTAGCTATGCTGCTGACTTGATTACATTTTTGAACCTGATCAATAAAAAAATTATTAAATGATTTAGCTATCATTAATGGGTCCTTAATAACGTTTGTATCGTTAATTTTAATGCTATGTATTTCCTCCTTAGGAACAGCATATTTTGCATTGTTAATAAGCCTCCAAGTTGCTTTACATTTATTGCTAGCAGTTCGTATATAATGCTCATTTTGGACCTTCTTTGTTAGCCGGATTATGCGTTGCAGTCTCGAGGATAATGTATTAAAATTATCTCTACGTTTCGTGGTACGATTTTTACGGTATTCCCATAGAAGACGTCTTTTGCGCCGGCAGCACAACCTAATACCATTTGAGATCCATTTCTGTCGCTTTTGCACACTTATTCTGAGTTTAACTATAGGAAAGCACAATCGGTAGAACAAATTAAAAGTTTCATAGAAGTTGTTAAATGATTCAACGGGATCGTCATTCTCAAAACATTCTGTAAAATTCAGTGAACTTATACATTCTTGAAACTTTTTGACGTTATCTTCTCGGAGATCTCGTTTATTAACATACCAATATTTACAAGTAATATTGGCCTTAACTGGGCATGTTAGCAGTTGTGCTGTATGATCAGATAGTGCTAATTCCATTATTCTAGATTTGCATTTTGAAACATTATATATAAAGTTGTCAAGGCATGTACCGCTAATTATGCGTGTGGGTTCCTTAAATGCATATTTTAAATTATGGCAAGATAACATGTTTAAAAAGTCAGTTGATAGTTTTGTTTTATTTATAATATTTATATTAAAGTCACCACAAAGTATTACCCTATGCTTATTAAGACAATACGTAGTGAGCAATGATGAGAATTTCTCAAAAAATGTGTTAATATCTTCCTGTATTACTTTAGGTGGCCTATATATACAAAATAGGAACAATTTATGATCCACAAGCTCTATTCCTGCCACTTCAATTATGCCCTCTGCACAATATCTACTTAATCCGACTATTTGTTTATAATTATAAATATTACGGATAAGAATACACGCACCGCCTCGGCGGCATTTACGGAAAAAACACGAACCTATTGTAAAGTTGGGAATATCAATATATTGAGTATCAGATCGTATCATATTATGCTCTGTCACACAAATAATATCCACAGACTTTCTCTCCTCTTCTAGTAGATCCAATGATAATATTAGTAAGTCCGATTTATTGCTAAGGCCATTTATGTTTTGGTGTAAAATATTTATTTCTTTAAACACGAAAAAAGTCATTTGATATATTTGAGAGGTCTGGGTCTGATACGTCATTATTACTCGATCTATTATCGGAACTTATTTCTAATGCTACATCCTTATTACACTGCACCTGCACATCTGTTTGAGTAGACTTGTCATAGTATACTGGAGTATTAAGCTTAAAGTGAGTCCCTTTTTTTATATTAATGTATGTGTCATAATTAGTTTTATAAGCTATGCGAAGTGTCTCCTTAAGGATAAGTTGTGATATATGTAACGGACGCGAATCATATCTGGGTAAGTGACGAGAGTAATTCATATCTAGATATGTAGCGTGTTTATACTGCGAACAAATGAAATTCAACTGGTAATTTAACTTTTTTTCATTTAGTTGTAAGTTGTAAGGGACTTCGGAAACAATTATATTGGTATTTTTTATACTGTTCAAAAAGGAGTTTATGGAGAATTGTAATTCATTTGGGTTGGTGTCATTAGTTCCGCCTAAAATAATTACAAAGTCATCTTTACATAAATTACACATGTCTTTTTTATCTAAACTTAGAACTTCGCTTAGTTTAGCACCGGTTTTCCAGATGCTGTAGACTTTATACTGATCACCAACCAGATTCTGTAGTTGATGGCGAAGGTAACGCCCTTGTTGGTCCGCTAAAATTATAATTTTCTTCTTTTCAGCCTGGCTTGTATCCTCATGTGATAATGGAGTTAACTTTTCAAAGCATCTGTCTGAAGAAGATGTGGTATTTTTGTGTGCTGATGAGTTCTGTGTGCTAGAACTATCCACAATTACGGCCACATCTATTGAATTACTTTTTTGTGGACTTTTTATACAGTTATTTGAATGTACAGTTGTCCAGTTATTATAGTTACGACTTAAGCCTGTCGTTGGTTGTCGGCTGGTTTTTGGTGTTTCATAGTTTAAACTCGTAGTTAGCTCCCGCAAAGATGTCCTAGGGAGACCTACTTTCAGGTTAATACATTTAAATCTTCTTTGGTATTGGGGTGAATAAAATTTAAGGGGATTTATATTGTTTGAGACACAAGTTTCTGTTGCGCCCACAGACTTGAACAGTTTTATTTTATTTTTGTAAGTATCTATTTCTTTTTTGAGATTTACGTTCTCAATATTTAGGTTTTCTATTTCGTTGTTCGCTCGTTATCTCAAAGATAAATTCATATGTAATATATTTTATAGGCTTCAATTTTAAAATGAGTTCGTAAATGTACAAAATCTGAACTTTAGTTGGTCAAAGTTATTTAGTCAAAATTTTTTTGTTACAGGCTTTCAGCTTTCTTGAACAAACAAATATACTTGTAAAAATATGAAGTATGAAAAATTCGAAAAAAAGTGTGATGATAAAACCTCAGTTTGGCACTACTTTCTCCGGGCAGAAGATGGTCAGTCAGGCAAATGCAATTTATGCCAAAAAATAATACGATCTCATGGCGGCACAACAACTGGTATTCGCGTTCATTTAAAATCGTCGCATACAATAGACGTTAGTAACGTTAATTCAAAGTCTGACATTGAAGAAACTAATGACAGTAGCATAAACCGACCATCTACATCTGCTTCTCCAACCATTACGACCGCTGTGTCAAAATCAAAAGGCGAATCTTGTTCAACGTCCTCATCGATGGCAAAAAAAAGGAAATTGACTGATTATTTTCAAAGTAATCACTCCCTTGAAACAACCATCAGTAGAATGGCTGCTTTGGATGGAATACCATTCAGTGTATTTTGTACTTCTGAGGATCTGCGAAGACTGTTTACAAATTCTGGCTACAATAAATTACCGAAGACTCCAAAAGGTATAAAAAATATAGTCATAAACTATAGTAAACAGGAAAAGAAAAAACTGGTAACAGAACTGAAAAATCTATTAGCCCTTGGTAAAAAGTTTTCTTTGAGTTTTGATGAGTGGACATCATCTCGTAACGCCAGATATATGAATATCAACATTCACATAGGAGTTGAGTTCACAGATGGCTCACGTTTCAAAAATCTGGGTTTGGTGCGAATGGACGGTTCAATGCCATCTGAGACGTGTATCAGGCTTTTGAAAGAAAAGCTTTCAGAATTTGAGCTTTCTTTAGATAGAGATATAGTCGCAATAGTCACTGATGGCGCCAGCGTCATGTTAAAAGTTGGTAGAAACCTGCGCGCTTATCATCAAGTCTGCCTTGCACACGGTATTCAGCTAGCTGTACTTGACGTATTATACAAGCAAGGCGGCGCGGAAAATGTGCGATCCCCTGATACTGCTGTTACTGCTGGTGGAAGTGAAAGTGACTCCGAATTCGAGAACGACGCAGATAGTGCTGAAGACGAAACCGGGGGATTTGAAGTAATACCGGTGGAGCCAAACCCAAACGTGCTTAATAATGACTATAAAAGTGTCATCAGTAAAGTACGTGCAGTAGTCAAAATTTTCAAAAATTCTCCAGTGAAGAATGACATGTTTCTACAGAAACATGTAAAACAGGATACGGGAAAAGAACTCCAGTTACTAGCCGATTGTAAAACTCGTTGGGGAAGCATCTCTACTATGGTGGATAGATTCAATAGGTTAAGATCATGTGTATCCAAAGCACTGATTGACATGAACTCTGATATCAAGTTCACACAGAGCGAGTTCGATACCTTGGACAATTTCCAGAAAAGTCTGAATATTATCAAAGTGACAGTCGAAGCACTGTGCCGGCGTGATGCAACTCTATTAACTGCTGATGCGGCTATGAAATTTATGCTACGTAAATTAGATAGTCAAAATTCTACGCTGTCAAGACTTCTCGCAAGATCATTGCGCGTGCGCATTTCACAAAGACGACTTTCTATTGCATCTACTTTGCAGTATCTCCAAAATCCTGAAACATATTTCAGTGAAGTTGCTACCGCCGAGTTCCCAAAAACCCCAGAAATGGTGGAGGAAATATATTCACTAACTCAAAATTTTGAAGATGAATCTGTGGTTATGGTTATGGATGATTTGGCCTTGGATAATAGCGCCAGCAGCGTGAGTGGAGATTTCGAAAGCGTTGATTTTGCTAAAGAATTAAATAAAGAAATTGAAAAATCATTGAAGGAGAAAAATACAAATACGCGAAATAGAAATGAAACAGAAGATGAAGCTAACAGAGATGGTGGCTATGGTGAAAATGACAAGCATAAGTTAATTCAAATTGAAATGGCATTATTTGAAAATGGTGGCAACCGCGGGTTCTATTTAGACAAGGCGTACAGACATTTACTGACGATACCCCCCACGAGTGTAGAGTCTGAAAGAGCGTTCTCGTCTGCGGCATATACGTGCAACAAAATAAGATCGTCTCTCAAAGACAATACCTTGGATGCCCTCTGCTACTTACGTTCCATATTTCAGCAATCGCGATCTCCTGAATTGCCGTAGGCTTCGTTTTTGAAATATGTTGTAAGATGACTATCACCCCACCAATTTAATATTCAGTTATTTGCGTTTATTGTAATATTTACTTATATATTATGTTACTCAATTACTTATTTTAACTTGTGTTGATTTTTTAATTTTATGACATAGCAGAGTATGTTAAGAAATTGTTTATTTTTGTGTTTCATACTTTTAAAATTCTAATTATTATATAAGATTGCAATAATAAAAGTCGTTGATTTACTTTTTATTGGTGTCTTATTTCTAATTTGGACTCTAGCAACGTCAAAACAAATTTGATCTCTCTTTTTGCCATAATATCGGAAAAATATCGAAATACCGGAATATCGGTATTAAAAAATTTAATATCGAAACAAAACCGGTATTGGAAAAAAGTTCCGATAGTCCATGCTCTAAATGTGAATAAAGTGCTCCAGAGCGAATTTCGGCCTTGACCATCAACAGCGGAGACCAGGGGGTCTACTCCGAAGTGCTAAGTGCGAATGTTCGGATCAGACCGACACATGGCCAAACCGAATATTATTGAAAAATGCGAAAAAAATTCGGATCGGCTCAGTTGGGTCGGGACCATAGTCAATATTCGAAAGAGTGTAGGAGTGTAGGATTGGATCCGACCGAACCAAATAGTAACTTCGTAGCAGGAAACGGCCGAACATTTGGCCGATACTATTTCGGAGTAGACTCCCAGCCTTCGGCGCGGGAGATATTAAGTGCACAAGTGTGTGTGCAGACACAGGTGCACTCTCTTTTCCCTTACTCTCATTGACCTATGGGACGGCAATCCGACACGACCGGAGAGAGATCAGGCGCAGGACCAACGGCTTAACGTGCTTTCCGAGACACGGTACCCCCGTGTCTCGGAAACCGCTCACACCGCCAAGTTCCAAACTCCGTGCTGTTACTAAGAAATTAAAAATGGAAAAACCCAAATAACACTGCCCGACCTGGGATTCGAACCCAGGACCCCACGCTCAGCAGTCGTGCTTGCAACCACGAGACCATCGATACAAACTATACAAAAGTTATGTAGGAAGACTTTTGAGTTGCAGTGTGGCTTCACCGCTGCATCAGCCTATAGAGGTATGAGGAACAGGTGTAAAGTTCGCTCATACTCTATAGAAAAGGGAGGATCCTCCGACCAGACGGGTGTTGTGTCTGGCGGGCAATTGCCCAACGACTGATGTCGAGAACTTTGTATGAATGCTAATTGCGCGGCAAACTCTGCCTGCGAGATGCAGGATTTGCGTGACGTCAGTATGACGCGTTGTTCGCATGTGACGTTGTAGATAACGCTACAAGCCTTTAGACTACAACTGTTCAATTAAGAACTTACTTGATTCGTTCCCGAGGACGGTGGTGGCTGGTCTGCAGGCGGAGCACAGGACTGAGGCGTTGAAAGTCTGCAAAAGAGAAAGATATCGTTAACTTTTTTGTCCAAGATACCAAGATAGATTGCTGCAAGGATTCTTTGGCACCCTGTGCACCACCCATGTCGTTGACAAGGCTGTTGCTAAGGCTGGATTTTTTGAACATAATTATGAAGCAATGGATTAGCAGGCGCGGTCCCAGCACAAGATTTAGGGGGGGGGGTCACCAAGTAGTAAGTTAGTAACTTAAGTTAGTAAGGCCAGTAAATCATGCAGACTCTCGATAGCTTGAATGATTTTGAGGGGTCATGACCCCTTTATGATAACAGTATTTTAATCTCACAAAACGATGCGCGCTTTACTTGTGGTAACCAAGCGTGCAAACACGCTGTGAATGTGTGCGTGAAGACGAGTAGCATCAGCACATACATGCACACACATTTACAGCGTGTTTGTAGACCTGCCGATCGATTCTGTAAAAATCTCACCGTGAAAAGTTGGGTGAAGTGAGCTGTTAATAGTGTCAATCCCTTAGCATTATTTGGAATGACAGCTCACTTCACCTAAAGATTTCACGGTGAGATGGTTACAGAATCGAACTGCTGTTACAGCTTACCAGGTGTACAACCATGCCACAATTAGAGCGCTTGTTGCTTCGTGAGATAACAATACTATACCACATGTAAAAACCGTTTGTTACAAGGATTAAAACTTTTTCAATGTTAGTCACGGATTAGGTAAAACCTAGAAAGACATTTAATATTACTCAATGGTATGTCATCTGTAATACAGAGGATATACCATTGAGTAATATTATGTGTCTGTAATACGGACGGCACGGCACGGTTGGCGCAGTGGTTAAGCGATTGACTGCTGCGCTGCGTGTCGCGGGTTCGATTCCCGCACGGAACAAATATTTGTATGACCTACATGTATTTGTTCCGAGTCTGGGTGTTTTTCTATCTATAATATGTATGTATTTACAAAAAAAAAAAAAAATAGTATATAAGTAGTTTATCAGCCATCTTGTTACCATAACACAAGCATTAGGTTGCTTAGCTTGGGACAAATGGTGCTGTGTGAAATGTCCAGGGATATTATTATTATTATTATATTATAATACAGAGGACATACTCGTACCATTGAGAAAGACGCATTTACCATAGGTACAGAGTCTGTATGGTAAATGCTTCTTTCCCATTATTCAGGCACAATCGATCCAGCATTGATCGCCACAGTTGTAGGTACGTATTTCTATTCTGTTAAAATCTCACCGTGAAAGCTTGAAGTCAAAGTCAAATTATTTATTTCAAATAGGCACTTTTGATCGTCAAAAGTTACATTAAAATAGAATTGATTCTAGTCGCCCCTTCCAAAAGGTAGTTTTCGTATGGAGATGGGCAAGAAACTCCACCTTTACTCTTTTAAAATGTTTTTAATTATTGTTTACTCGTCAAGGTAGAAATTGCACGTAAAAACTGAGATTCAAAACTTACGTAAAAAATTGAAACAGAAGTTTAAGAAGGTTAATTAGTTTCATCCCTATTCCTTATTACCGAGTAAACAGTAAAATCTTAAAGCTTTGCTTAATTTAGTAAATTGACTTACATTTTTATAGATGGGGTTCGATGTGGTGACCGTCCTTGGTATTGTATGCACAAGGCCACTCGCTTGTTCATATACAACAACATTGCGTAGCATGTCTGGTATTATTGTCCAGAAAGCGGCCTCAATCCGCACTTTCATTAATTTGATCCATTGTATCACACACTGCACTGCGTACACTACATTTTTTAATGTACCCCACAGAAATAAATCTAACAGGGGTAAGGATGGGGATCGCGTAGGCCAAGCCACGCTTGTACTACCACGCCCAATTCCTGAGGAAAGCGCGCATCTAAATAAATGGCGCACATCTCGAGCAAAGTGTGCCGGTGCACCGTCTTGTTGAAAAATTAAATTATTCCTCATCACAACAGTAACATATGTTAACACTGGTAGCACTGAGAGGACATCGTCTAATTCATTTCTCAGGAAGCTTAAATCATTTTGGCCGTTTATGCTTTGCGGCAAGAAAACTGGTCCTACGAGGACGTCTCGAATTATACCTGCCCACACGTTCAGTCGCCAATTCGCCTTTGCCGCCATTGGTGTTGGAATGACGACTCTGTCGAGGCATGCGGGTTCGTGTGAGACCAAACATGTTCGTTGTGGATGTTGCTTATTCCCGCTCTCGCGAAGGATGCCTCAGCGGTCCATAGCACTCTTGAACTAAAATCTGGCGAAGCTTCCAACTGGTTTCGGTACCACTCGCAAAAGGCCACGCGAGGCAAAAAATCTGCCGGTATCAGCTCCTGTATGCGATGGAAGTGGTATGGGTGCTGACCGTCATTGCTCAGCACTCGCCATACCTGCATATGGTTAGAGGCACCCAGCGCTAATGCAGCTCGACGTGTGCTAGTGCGTGGATTGAGTTCAAAATGCTCCAATACGGCTTCTTCAAATTCTGGATCGACTACCGGGCGACCCTCTGAAGCAGGTGCGTGGAATGACCCAGTTTGGTGCAGACGATGTACCATCCGACGAAGGCAGCTGCCGACGCTCAGCATCTGGTCTACCCTCACTCGCAAATTACCATCTTCTGCTCCGACACACTTATTAATTTCGTAATATTCGCTATTACTTATCATTTTGCAAACACAACAAAAAAAAGTCAATTAGGTGTAGTCGTACGTCGTACCTACTGAACTGATGCGCGTATCACAGGGATAATAAAAACGAGTGCACTAGACACGGAACCAAGGAACATATTTACGCACGAAACAGACGTCGATTAACGAAACGAAAACGACTCTGACGCGAGTGACGACGAACGACGACGAGTGAGTCATAGAGTATAGTAACAAAAGACTAAAGTAACTAAAAAGGAATAGAGAGGCAAGTCGACCATAAAGAACGGCCACGAAGAAAGTGCTGCCGTCATGAAACTTTATCAGAACTAAATGCCAAGACCGTGGGTTATAGATACCGGTACGTACTACCGGCGTATTTGAAAATTGAAAGTTAGTGTACTGGGAAGGCGACCTTTACACCGCAGCCGCAGTCAGATTTGCAATTAACAAAGAAAATAAATACCATAACAAGAACAATTAAATGCAAATAGGGCTGCTGGTGTACGGCCGCCTATAGTAAACAATTAAAATAATAAAACCAAATAAATAGAACATTTTTTTTATTATAAATGTATTATAATTATTTATTAACAAAGCCACAGCGATATTTAAAATATATTGCTGCTTTTGGAACATACCCGTCTGTCATAATTACCCCGGTGCATTAGATTACAGTTATAATAATAAAAAATCATTGAAGATGCCATTTACTTTTTTGGTTTAGTTTTATGTTTCATGAAGTATGAAAGGGCTGCTAATTTAATTTGGTCTTCACCATCGTAATTGTATTTACCTGACAAAATTCTATTTACACTTTTGCACCAACTATACACTAGGTAACAGATTTGTCGAGATATCTGTAAAGTATTTAATAATAATTTCTCTATGTTTATTACAATCGTGATACGAAAAGTCAGCTGTTATTTCTAGAAGAGATTTAATTCTTTCTTTTAAACCTGGTAAGTATACATCGTGTGTTAAAAAATTGGATACCATAGATTGGATATGGCTAAAAGATAATGACACATTTTGAGAAGGATATACTAGCCAAGTTTTGTTTTTATTATACTCCTTTTTTATAAAATTGTTTCCTGGTTCGTTTTTATTGCCACAAAGAGAAAGCTTACATTTTTTGCACCCTTTTACAGCTTTTAATACTTTTGTTAGAGCCCATCCACAGACATAATTTCTTTGAAAGATGCCAGGAGTTTCGGTTTCGTCTATCCTAAGCAGTTCAAGTGGGTCACCAATGTGCACATTTCCATATTTACCAGTTTCTTCCTGGATCTTTTCTTTTTCGGTAATAAAAAATTGCAGGGACTGTAGGCAAGAATTTGTGTCCTCTTCACAATTTGCATGAGGTGAATGGTGAGCACTAAAATTATTTAGTAGCAATGTTTTATATGCTCCCTCAAATCCTACACAATTTGGCGACACATTGCGTGCACCCATGCTCCTGACATTTCCAAAGAAATTTTCCAGAGGATCCTGGTTGCAGTTTCGAGTCAGGAAACTATCTTGGGAGTATTTCTTACTTAAGGTTTCCCATAAAAGTTGGAATCCCTCTATGGTTTTAATCCAATTATTAACTGTTGGAACTCGTTTTTCTATTTTGGTTACTCTATCTACATAGAAAACAGAATTAAAAAAACTTTTTGCCTCATTCCACAGTTTGTGATGTGGAGAGTTTTTTTTTACAGCTCCTGTATAAATTTTGCCATTTTTGACACAAAAAGTGCCACCATTTAAGCTATCAAATAACTTATCGATAATTTGTTTATATGGTATTATTTTTTCCATATAATAATAATAATAATAATATCCCTGGACATTTCACACAGCACCATTTGTCCCAAGCTAAGCAACCTAATGCTTGTGTTATGGTAACAAGATGGCTGATAAACTACTTATATACAATTTTTTTTTTTTGTAAATACATACATATTATAGATAGAAAAACACCCAGACTCGGAACAAATACATGTAGGTCATACAAATATTTGTTCCGTGCGGGAATCGAACCCGCGACACGCAGCGCAGCAGTCAATCGCTTAACCACTGCGCCAACCGTGCCGAAATCTTTTGGAACTTCGTTTCTAATAGCCAAATGTTTTATGCCAACAGCTACGCTGTGACTAAATAGTTGCGCAGCTGGCTTGACCCGCATTTTATTAATTTTTTCAAGCAGTACATGCTCCTCTGTGAGTTTGCGCATCAAACGGAGCTCACCATAACATTTGTCAGCCTCATAGAGCATGTTAAAATATTCCCATTTCACGGTTACCTTCTCTTTTGAATTTGGATCAACAAATATTAAATCTTTATCTAATACATTATTCCTCAAACCCTTTAAGAGGTGTGGCACATCATATAGGGGTATTATTTCTGTTGCACCAACAATGAAAATATTGTTTTAAAATTTTGCTCCTTCCTTAAATACTGTCGCTTAGCATCCGATGTGAGGCTGTTGATAGTGGCAGTATTTATTCCACTTTGGTCACAGACAGTCACTAGCACCTGAACTCCAGTGGACTGAATATTTTTTATAACATTTATTAAAATATTTTTTAAGTCTACAGACTTCATACTTTGGCTAAAGTAATAAGCAACTGGCTGCTTAAAATTTTTTCTTAGACCTTTAATCATAAAAACTGTGACATGTTCTGCAAACTTATGGGTCTTGTGAGTGCCAAGATTCTCGAAACCAATAATTTCGTCCCTGGATTTGTCATAGTAGACGTGTGTCGTTATAGACATTTCGTCAAAAATCAGGCTACAAACACGGTCTTCGGCATTCATTTTTGAAACAGTGTCTTTTAACTTTTCAAAGATTATTTTGTTTATGCCAGGGACTAATTTTACGGCTTTTAAAACATTTAACAGAGTCTTTTTAGATGGCAAACAAAAATACTTCCTGAGAAGGCTGTAACTTTTCGGACTCCTTTTCAGTAAGGAAAGCGAAAGTACTTTCTCTTCCTCAGTAAATTGTCGACCTCGTGATCTTTTTCCTGACTCCCTATTCGGCAATAACAATTCCTGTTACTCATGCGGTCCTAGTACTCGTGTCAGAATCTTTTTGCAGTAAAACGCCCCCTGGCTACTTTGGGGACCCTACGTCACTACCTCACTACACACATCAATTTTATTCGGCACTAACAATTCCTGTTACTCATGCGGTCCTAGTACTCGTACACTTTCGGGTCAGAAACTTTTTGCAGTAAAACGCCCCCTGGCTACTTTGGGGACCCTACGTCACTACACACATAAATTCGGCAATAACAATTATTCCTGTTACTCATGCGGTCCTAGTACTCGTGTCAGAATCTTTTTGCAGTAAAACGCCCCCTGGCTACTTTGGGGACCCGACGTCACTCTCACTACACACATCAATTCGGCACTAACAATTCCTGTTACTCATGCGGTCCTAGTACTCGTACACTTTCGGGTCAGAAACTTTTTGCAGTAAAACGCTCCCTGGCTACTTTGGGGACCCTACGTCACTACTACACACATCAATTCGGCAATAACAATTATTCCTGTTACTCATGCGGTCCTAGTACTCGTGTCAGAATCTTTTTGCAGTAAAACGCTCCCTGGCTACTTTGGGGACACTACGTCACTACACACATCAATTCGGCAATAACAATTATTCCTGTTACTCATGCGGTCCTAGTACTCGTGTCAGAATCTTTTTGCAGTAAAACGCCCCCTGGCTACTTTGGGGACCCTACGTCACTACACACATCAATTCGGCAATAACAATTCCTGTTACTCATGCGGTCCTAGTACTCGTACACTTTCGGGTCAGAATCTTTTTGCAGTAAAACGCTCCCTGGCTACTTTGGGGACCCTACGTCACTACACACATCAATTCGGCAATAACAATTATTCCTGTAACTCATGCGGTCCTAGTACTCGTGTCAGAATCTTTTTGCAGTAAAACGCCCCCTGGCTACTTTGGGGACCCTACGTCACTACACACATCAATTCGGCAATAACAATTCCTGTTACTCATGCGGTCCTAGTACTCGTACACTTTCGGGTCAGAAACTTTTTGCAGTAAAACGCTCCCTGGCTACTTTGGGGACCCTACGTCACTACACACATCAATTCGGCAATAACAATTATTCCTGTAACTCATGCGGTCCTAGTACTTGTGTCAGAATCTTTTTGCAGTAACGCCCCCTGGCTACTTTGGGGACCCTACGTCATTACACACATTAATTCGGCAATAACAATTCCTACTGTAACTCATCTCGAGCAAAGTGGGCCGGTGCACCGTCTTGTTGAAAAATTAAATTATTCCACATCACAAGATTAACATAAGTTAACACTGGTAGCACTGTGAGGACATCGTCTAATTCATTCCTCAGGAAGCTTAAATCATTTTGGCCGTTAAGCTTTGCGGCAAGAAAACTGGTCCTACGAGGACGTCTCGAATTATAGGTACCTGCCCACACGTTCAGTCGCCAATTCGCCATTGGTGTTGGAATGACGACTCTGTCGACGCATGCGGGTTCGTGTGAGACCAAACATGTTCGTTGTGGATGTTGCTTATTCCCGCTCTCGCGAAGGATGCCTCATCGGTCCATAGCACTCTTGAACCAAAATCTGGTGAAGCTTCCAACTGGTTTCGGTACCACTCGCAAAAGGCCACGCGAGGCAAAAAATCTGCCCGTATCAGCTCCTGTATGCGATGGAAGTGGTATGGGTGTGCTGACCGTCATTGCTAAGCACTAGCCATACCTGCATATGGTTAGAGGCACCCAGCGCTAATGCAGCTCGACGTGTGCTAGTGCGTGGATTGAGTTCAAAATGCACCAATACGGCTTTTTCAAATTCTGGATCGACTACCGGGCGACCCTCTGAGGCAGGTGCGTGGTATGACCCAGTTTGGTGCAGACGATGTACCATCCGACTAAAACATGCCGACGAAGGCAGCTGCCGACGCTCAGCATCTGGTCTACCCACAATAAAACAGCGACGCGACGGTACAGTTCTCGGGCAGCTCGCAAATTAACATCTTCTGCTCCGACACACATAATCATTTCGTAATATTCGCTATTACTTATCATTTTGCAAACACAACAAAAAAAAAGTCAATTAGGTGTAGTCGTACGTCGTACCTACTGAACTGATGCGCGTATCACAGGGATAATAAAATCGAGTGCACTAGACACGGAACCAAGGAACATATTTACTTATATTTACGCACGAAACAGACGTCGACTGACGACGACGAGTGACGACTGACGAGCAAAACAAAAAACAATTATACAAATAACAACAATGCTGAATAAAACTCCAATTCCCTGCTATCCTGGTACAGGGTAGCTCCGTAAAGCCCGCTTGGGACAAATATAACCCAGAGAGGAACACGAAAGTGTACGAGTACTAGGACCGCATGAGTAACAGGAATTGTTATTGCCGAATTGATGTGTGTAGTGACGTAGGGTCCCCAAAGTAGCCAGGGAGCGTTTTACTGCAAAAAGTTTCTGACCCGAAAGTGTACGAGTCTACGAGTACTAGGACCGCATGAGTAACAGGAATTGTTATTGCCGAATTGAAAATCGTTTGCTCACAGAACACAATGAAGCATCACAATGTGTGTAAACCTACTGGGTTAGGGTCATAGGGAAAGTGAACCAATTGCAGTCCGTGTAGTTTCAATTAACAAGTCCAGCACCCTAATTGCGTAACACACAATCAATCTCAATTTGAATCATTTCGAAGGATATTGCTAATCCATTGCTTCATATATGTTCAAAAAAATGTGTCATAATTGTGTCTGCTCAACAACGTAAATAACGCAATGAATGTTGTTGAACTGTCAAAATGAAACCGATACCGATTGATCGCGTGTTTACGCATTACGCAATTAGGGTGCTGGACCCTGGTAAATACAACTTCTAATTCAGACTTAGATAACGCGGCCCCGTAAAATATGATTGAAATGAATGATTTTTTAGTTGCGGGAGTTTCCGGGGTTTCGGGAATGTTCTAACGAGATAACGCGGCCCCGGCATGCAAGGGCAACTGAAGGAACAGGGTGGTTTTTAGTCAGTAAGAGTCAAACACTTCGTTCCCCACCTAGGGCGAGAGCTGAGCATTGATGATTCCCATCCCAAAAAAAAAATGAATGATTTTTCAATTTTGAATTTGAATTACGTAATTATTTTTCTCTAGTATACGAAGAGACTCGATTTACGGAGTTTAGTTGAATTAGCCATTCATTTATTACGTAAGACGATTTAGGGGGGGAGGGGGGTTGACCATGTCTTATTTTTTCTTACAACCTTGAATATAATGCTTTAGCGATAAAGTTGAAAATCTATTAAAGAAATTTGACAGATTGTAGTAGCTTGATGTGCTGGCGTCTGTACTATAAAACTATAGTTTTTTGCTATCAAAATATCCATACTCGTCCGCAAAATCACGCGCTGTAGGATGCCACCGTTAGTCGCGTCGTGGAGACTCGTGCCTCGCTTTAATCAACTTCTTTAATTGGTTTATCCGCAGTCGCTGTCGCAAAAGGCGTGATGCTTGAACGTGTACGTGGCCACGGGGTCATCGTGGCCATGGGGTTAACTCTTAAAGTGGAAGATACTGTTGCGCGCCACAATTAATGCCTGATACACGGTGACATTAGCTACCACTAGCGCCATCTAGTATCAAGTGGAAAAACTAATAGTCACTAGCACCATCTATTATCAAGTAGCAGAACTAATTTACCACTAGCGCCATCTAGTATCGAGTAGTAGAACAAATAGATCCTTCTAGAAATTTCGATTCTAGAACTATCGACAGAGGTCAGTCGGGGCCGGTATATACCCAAACATTCTAGATGTTTCTACAGTAGAAGGTACTAGAACAATCTGCTGCACTATATAAGGCCGGGAATAAACGCGATTCGACACAGTGTGTTGGAAGCGATACATGCGAATACATCGAAGCGATCTTCAAGTGCGACTTAAGTGTAATAATTGTGTTTTACAATTAGTGTGTTTGTGTTGATTAATTAAAGTGTAATTTTTGGTAATTTATATCGGCAGTTTTATTGTCACGAACCCGAAGCTCGTAACAATACGTTACTAGATCACAGCGCGCGGTCCTACTGAACCAAGTCCAATGGACTCAGTTGCACTCAGTCACACACGGAACATCGTCTAAATAGCACACAAGTCACACATCGTGATCACAGATGTGTGAGTTTCGTTGCACCGGGCCCAAGTTAAGTGATTGCGATGTTAGAGCGTGCCGTATCTTCCGCTTTAAAGTTTATCTTTTCTTTTTTTAATACTTACAGACTCGGAAAGTGCATTGGAAGCAGCAATGGCGCCGGGAGCGCAGGCTCCTCCGAAGAACTCGCCGACAGTGCGAGCGTAATCGCACTCCGATGAGGACAGAATTCCCAGTGCCTGACCAGCGCGGATGAAGGAAACGTAGGCTGTGGAAAAGGATGTTTGTTAGTAAAGCATAACCAACCTATAAGGTTCCCACTGCTGGGACTCAGCCCCCAATGACATTCTTTCTCGCGAATCGGCAAACGCAAGGTGGGACGCCCTCAGGCTAGGTGGAGCGACGATATTCGCAGGGTGGCTGGTAGGAACTGGATGAGAGTTGCCGAAAATCGAGTTGAATGACGTGTAATGGAGAGGCTTATGTCCAGCAGTGGACTGCTGTAGCCTGATGATGACTAGACAAACTAAATGAATAGAAAAATTAGATTATTACTAGCTGCGCCCCGGTTTCATCCGCATAAGTTTCGATCCCGTGGGAATATCGGGACAAAAAGTATCTTATATACTAATCCTGGTTATAAACCGTCTGTGTGCCAAATTTCATCCAAATCTGTTCAGTAGTTTTTGCGTGAAAGAGTAACATGCACTCAAACAAACTTTCACGTTTATAATATTAGGTAGGGTTATTAAAAGCCTGTGATGTTCTACTGCTGGGCTAAAGCCTCCCTACCCTCTTTCCACTTCTCTCCGCTTAAAGCTGCTACGGACCAGTAAGAAGAAAAATATAGAAACTTTAAAAATACAAGGTGGCAGGGACATCGACGCGTAAACTGTAATCATGGATTCAGCACATGAGTTTAGAACTTTAGACCCCATAGCGTCGAAATTGTTCGTCTGTTATCAAAAAAAAAAAATCTTCTGTTTCATAGAAAATTGCAATGCCTACGCGGTCAAAACGTATGGAACAGCAATTTTTTTTTTTTAATAACCGACGAAAAATTTCGACGCTATGGGGTCTAAAGTCATGTGCTGAATCCATGGTTACAGTTTGCGCGTCGATGTCCCTGCCACCCTGTAGATAACTTACCAAGACCGCCATATTCGGGGAAGCAGGCGACCTTTTCCCTCAGGTTTTCAAAACGAGTGATGTTGGCAGTAGCGACTGAAGACTCTTTGACGAATGCAGCTATTCTGGACCTGTCAGCTTGCGCGTTCTGAACGAGTTTCACTGGAGATAGTTTGAAGTGTCTGAGGACGAGACAGGAGATGAGAGGGGAATAAACGGATCTAGACCGCCACATGCGAATTACGCATCACACTGACGTCACGCAATATCCGGCATCGGTCACAAGTTTACAACAGCCCGACATGAATCATCGGGCAGTTGCCCACCAGACACGACCCCCGTATGGTTGGAGGACACCCTGTTCCTCATACCTCATACTGCCTCATGCCTCCATAGCCCTAAGGCTAAGCTACGCACGTGTACTTTAGGAAGAGACTGCCAGGGTGTAATCAGGTAACCGGCGTTGATATACCAGTGCTTGTCAGCGTCGACAAACGCTAGTTTTCAATGCTGGTCGGGAGCAGTTTTCACAGCATAACCAGCCTATAATGCTCCCACTGCTGGGACACAGGCCTCCTCTCTGTGAGAGGGAGTGGGTCATGTCTTCGAATTTTTGGTTCTAAAACATGCCGGTTTCCTTGCGATGTTATTCTTCACCGTTTTGAGAGCAGTGCTGATGAAATTAAATACACAAAGTAAAGTGCCTGTCTGGTGCCTGTAATGTTCCCACTGGGTCACAGCAGGCCTCCTCTCGATGAGAGGAAGTGGGCCGTATATTCCACCACGCGGGCAAAGTGTGCGTGAGATGTTAGATGTCTTCCAAGTTTTTGGATCAAGGACATGCCGGTTTCCTCCTAAAACAGTTTTCACTACAAAAATATACTTACTGCCTAGCGAGATAACCATAGTTCGACGGAATGGAGATGATGTCAGTCTGATCATCCTTGATGTCAGAAAGACATTCCAGCACAGTGTTGCGTTGCTGGCAAGCGATCGTGGGCTTGATGCCCAGGGTGTAGGCGGCCGCCCTGACCCAGTTGCACTTGGTTTGTTCCGCATCAGAGATGGTGCACCAACGACGGGCAGGAATACAGGAGGTCGTTGAAGCCGCGGGACTGATTGTACGGACTGTGGAAGAAAATTGGAGTTGGAAGAGTATACAGTTTTGGTTTAATTTTGATTTATTATTTTTTGCTTGAATAGGTACGCATAGTTTTTATTGTATTTGATGGTACGATCTGGCGTGGCTTGCTAAAATATGGCAATTAATTTAATGTAATGTTCTGTCTCTTGTAATGTTAATTACTTTACATACTAGTATTGTATACAATCAAGTATTTTCTAACTGAACAGACAGCTGTGCTGCTGGGGAGTTTGTTGCGCCACTTCTTCCCAGCGAAAGCACTAGGAAGTGGTGAAAGGCGGGCGTTTTGGGGGACTGTCTTTTGTAATTTTGACGTTCTAAAAGTGCCGATTCTCAGCCTAATTTGAATTAATGACTTTTGAATGGTGTCGTTGGTTCTGCATTTTCGTTTTTGATACCGACTTCCTAAATTAAAGTAATTTTTCACTTTGTAGTGTTTGTTTCTGGACATTGGGTGTTTTTTTTTTTTTTTAAATCACTTTTTACTTGTACCTACCCTACACAAATTCATATTAACACTACTTGCTATGTGGTTATCAGTGACAGACAGTTTTTCTTTGTAAAACATTTTATAAACTTACTAGGTGAGGTATAGTTCAGCATGGAGGTAGGAGCATCCTGGTAAACAATCCTGGCGCTTTCACCACCAGCTAGAACAGTGAACAGGGCCGATTGCCAGGTGTTGCCTCCAGGGTTTGAACCAGTTGGCCACCAGGTGCGTAGCTGAGTGAGGATGGTTGCTGCATTGCCACTAAGGATAAATTTTATTGATTTTATTAAGAAATAAAGAATTTGGAATAATATAAATGGTATAGTCATCTGTAATCGAACTAGGCAGAGCCTGTATTTCGACTATCAGCGCCAAACCCCTCGAGTATTATATAATATAATTATAATATATATTTTAGCCAGTAACATTTAATTTGCATTTTGTACAGTCTTTATAATAAATTTATCTTACTTAGGCATTGGAGAAAGAAAAAAAACAAAAGAAAAATAGTATGTGTAGTGATTGCATGCAGGGCCTCTTATTTGTGTGAGTGGGAATGTACGTGTCTGATATGTAAGAGGATGTGTAGTAAACTACCTTTTTAAACTAGCTATAAACTTACCTGGAAGCGACAATAGCTCCCCAAGGTTGTCTGACGAAGGCACAGGGCGAGACACCATTGGTCAGGACTTGAGTCGTGAGGGAGACAAGAGTTCCGTCGGGGCACATCACTGAGAAGTTAGGAGCGTCTATTGGGTTGCGGATCTGAAATAGATCGATGTTTTACAATATTTGGAGTGAAATGAGGGGAGGGGAGGTTAAGCTACGCTCGCCGCGGTCGGTTCGTGAATGGGTGACCATCCATTACATATCAAGACCCTTCCGCGCCTCGGAAAGAAAGAAAATACGTTTATTTACGGTAAACATGACGCAAAAAAGAACATAAAACACAAAAAAAAAAAGGTTGGGGGAAACGTGCGTCACATCCACGCAAAATGGCTATCGCTCAGCATTATGCTGCGACCTTATGCTAGACAGAGTCCCAGCGCTAGTCTTCAGCGACATTCGGCACCGACGACGTAAAGACGTCGTCTGGTGCAGCAAACAATAAAATTATTAGGACGCTGAAGGTACCGGTACAGCGTACATACAGAAAAATAATATGATTTAATTTAAATGTGATAGAAACGAACAGCCGATCGATTCTGTGAAAATCTCACCGTGAAAACTCAAGTGAAGTGAGCTTGATCTGAGATAGCAGTAGTGTCGATCCCTAGCATTATTTGGAATGACAGCTCACTTCACGCTCACTTCACCTAAATTTTCACGGTGAGATGGTTTCAGAATCGCAATGCAGGAAAGCACTTTAAAAAGCTGTTGGTACATGTGGTCATTCGTAAATCTTTCACAGTCGTTACGGGTAGTTAGAATCCCAAAAGTCTGACAACCAATCTTACCAAGGGGTATCGTGTTACGCAGTAACAAGGTCGTGAAGGTCTAGACAGTCGCTCCATTTAACCTGACGGCGTCGATTCCCTTGTTCACAAACTAAACTAAATTTAAGTTCAGTGCATCTTTTTCTTTCTATTTCATTATGAAAAGGACAGAAGATACATTTAAGTTTAGTCCTGTCAAATTAAGGTAACGGTAAAACGGGGTGAATAGGTTTGCAGGGGTGAATCGGAACGAAACTTTAAAGTAAATGATAAATGATTTTATTTTGTAAGTAGGTTTGTACAAACACTTTTACACGTCAATCATATTTTAAAACTAGATGAGGTCGGCGTTTCCTATCTGACTACTCTGAGAAGAAAGGCCGAAACAAACTCAGAGGTCACAGTCTCTTTTAAAGTCCAGACATAATCTTGGTCAGATCATATGAAGACCATGCAGGTCGATGTCTGAGATGATCTTTTGTGGAAAGCACCACACAGATTGAGAGGACCTGTCCAGTCAGTGCACGCATTTGTCAGAAATCGTGCAGCTCAAAACTTAAGGAGCTCGACGATTCGACGAACAATACCAAAGAAAGGAAGTGGATTTATACTTTAAAATAATATAGTTTGTTGCTAACAAGGACACTTAATCTTTAATTAAAAAGCAGTAAACTCATTAGGGTATTTTCTGGCAACAAACGATGTTATTTCATCGTTAAAATCCATTTTGAAGTTTCGTCCCGATTCACCCCTGCATCCCTTATTCACCCCGTTTTCCTACTCCATAGACAAATTAGACGTGATTAAAAACATGGCGACTAAAAATACGTCAATTTACGTCAGGCGCTGACTAATTTGACAGGACTAAACTAATATTTATCTTCTGTCCTTTTCTTAATGAAATAGAAAGAAAAAGATGCACTGAACTTAAATTGTTTAGTTTGTGAACAAGGGAATCGACACCATTGGCATTCAGCCGAATCCCAATGACTGTAAGCCGACTCCATGCATAGTTGGGTAAAGGCTAGGCAGATTTTGCCAGGGTAGCGGGATCGTCCGAAAGGGTTACCGCTGCCCTGGAACAGAAAGGGCTAAGGAAGGAACACGGGTGGGTTTTAGTCAGTAAGAGTCTGACACTCCCTTCCGCTCCACCCAGAGCGGGAGGGGTCATTTGATGATTTCCCATCCAAAAAAAAAAAGGCTAGGCAGATTTATTGGAGTGAAAATGTGGAAAGCTTTGGTGGCAGCCATAGTCGAAAGGTAAGGGCCAAAGACTGATCTCATCATCTTCCTAGCCTTGTCACAACGATGTTGGGGTCGGCTTCCAGTCTAACCGGGTGTAGCTGAGTACCAGTATTTTACATGGAGCAACTGCCTATCTGACCTCCACAACCAAGTTACCTGGGTAATACGAAACCCCTTGGTAAGACTGGTTGTCAGGCTTCTGAAGACCCGTAACGACTGTCGCTAGCTTAACGTGCTTTCCGAGAGACGGAGGTAAAGATGTAAAGATGGTCACCCATCCACGGACCAACCGGGGCAAGCGTAGCTTAACCTGATCGATCGACCCGTGCGGCTGTTATTACTCAGCCACAAGAACTTATCCATAGTGATGATGACATAGGTCGCTAGAAATAGAATGAATACTCACAGTGAAGTATTCCCGAACGTGCTGCCAAGCGACGTACGCTACAGCAGCACTAGCATTCACATTGGTCCTCAAACACTCCAGAGCCTGAATATGACGGTTCTCATTCCTCACTCCAGCGACAGAAGCCCCCATGTTGATGGTGTAGCGAGAACAGCCGGAGTCTGGCCCACAGCGTTCGCACAGAGAGGGGAAACGGGATTCTGGAAGTAAGATAACTTATCATCACACCTGGTTTTCCCCGAAGAGTTGGTCCGAGGGTGTACCTAATAGTACAGTCAACAGCAAAAGTAAGATGATCAAAATCAGAAATTTAATACTAATGAACGGAGCTCGCGTCAGAACTGTGTGGCGTCGAAGTGATTCTAAAGTATCTCAGACTCAGTGTCTGATAGTGGACATTATGGAAGTTTAATAATAAAACCTCAGTTTCTTCGCAAAACTGCTTTAATCTTTGATTTTGGAAATTGTTACAATAGAATCGACGTTTATTAGATCTCGACACAGCGGTGTACCAATAAGAAGTGAAAAAATGTAAAAATGTGCGGGTGTAAGTAAAAAGGTTAAAATATTAGTAAACGAGTTATAAATAGCACCACTTGAATGTGCGACTTGGTGGTATCACAAAACCATCAGGCGCTGTGATTCAAAAGTATGACACTGAGTGTCTGCGCGACACTCAGTGTCATACTTTTGAATCACTTCGACGCCACACAGTTCTGACGCGAACTACGTTCATTAATATTGAATTTCTGATTTTAATCATCTACTTTTGCTGTTGACTGTACTAGTAATAATAGAGGTATGAGGAACAGCGTGTAAAGTTCACTCATCCTCCATACAAAAGGGAGGATCCTCCGACCAGATGGGTGTTGCGTCTGGTGGGCAACTGCCTGTGATTCATCTCGGGCCGTTGTATATACAATGTGTAACCGAATTAATGCACATTATGAAAGTAGTTTGTTCAGAATCCCTTACTGAATCGATTTCTGTAATTTTTAATATTATAGGTAATATTTTATTCCAAAAATAATTAAAACCACGTAAATTACTGTCACACTTCCGCTGTACAGTCAAAACAAACCAAAATGGATGAAATATCCACTCAGCTAGACCCTTGTACGAGTGCGACTGTGTGCATGCGTAGATTTGTAATGTGACCATAATTTTCTCCCACAATCAGTATAACTAATTAGTTGAAAAAACAATGTTTTTTTACATAATAATAAAAATTCAGAGGGTCTACTCCGAAGTGCAAAGTGCGAATATTCGGATCGGACCGACACATGGCCAAACCGAATATGATTGAAAAATGCGAAAAAAAATCGGATCGGCTCAGTTGGATCGGGACCATAGTCAATATTCGTGAGCGTCAAAATTGCGGGATCAAGTCGAAAGAGTGTAGGATCGGAACCGACCGAAACAAATAGTAACTTCGTAGCAGGAAACGGCCGAATATTCGGCCGATACAATTTGGAGTAGACCCCCAGGGTATATATTATGATTAAAACATAATATTCTAATTGGGGTGTCTGGTGGTGTGCGTTAATTTCGGGACATGTTGTATATATGCTCGTCGCGCGGTAAACTCTGCGTGATATAGCGACGGCACGGTTGGCGCAGTGGTTAAGCGATTGACTGCTGCGCTGCGTGTCGCGGGTTCGATTCCCGCACGGAACAAATATTTGTATGACCTACATATATTTGTTCCGAGTCTGAGTGTTTTTCTATCTATAATATGTATGTATTTACAAAAAAAAAATTGTATATAAGTAGTTTATCAGCCATCTTGTTACCATAACACAAGCATTAGGTTGCTTAGCTTGGGACAAATGGTGCTGTGTGAAATGTCCAGGGATATTATTATTATTATTATCGGCATGATAGTAGTTCGCATGTGGCAGTGTAGTTGCCGCCAAAGTACACCCACTTTTCACCAGATATTTTTAAGTTCCTTGCGGGCCTACTACCATCGACCAGATAAAAAATCCAGATAAAAAAACCAATAACACTTTGCCCGACGCGGGAATCGAACCCAGGACCTCATGTTCAACTGAGAAATGAGACATTTCAGCTTTGCCTTCGGGATAGCAACGAGCTTTCGATGACCCTGGCAATCCTGGCATTGCAGATGTCCTTCGGTGTTGGATACCACTTCATCTGGTGACTGGACCAGGTGCTTGATTACCACCTAAGGCCTGGACTCCACCAAAGCGGAGACGAGACGAGAGAAGGATTTCGTTATTTACAAATCTCGTCTCCGCTTAGCTTCAGTGGATACGGTTGAGCAGAGAGGAGACGAGATGTCTTATATTCGCTTAGCACGAAGAAAACAGAGTGGGGTGTGGTGGGGAGATGAGAAGAATGAGTGGTGTGTGGGGAGCGCCACAGTTCTCCCGTGTCGCCCACCGCGTCCGCATCTCAACACAGCTCCGATGGATACACCCTAGCTCTTAAGCATCTCCTCTCCACTCCGCTTCGCGCATCTCCGCCCATCTCCGCTTTAGTGGAGTCCCGCTTGAGGCCTCGGTTCACGGCCTCGAGCGACGCGACTTGCGTCAAGCGACACGTGCGAGCGTCAGATGTTTCCGTCTGTCGCTCTAACTAAACCATTTCTTTTTTTTCCTTCAACTGCTGTCGTAACACGTTTCTCATAGTCTAATATTCTCAACTTACTAAGTGCAGCATCCACGGTAGCATTGTTGCTCCATACGCCAGGTCTGCAGGCTGCTGAGAAGAAATTTTGCAGAGTTTCCACCTCCAGCTCCTCAGCAGTTTTGCCATTTGTGTCCGCATTGGGGCAACGGTCGGTGCGGGCGGCCTGCGGGTGAAATAATTATTAGATTCGTGAATTTGAAAAGTTTACCATAATTTTAAACACAGATTGATGGCATTCAAGAAAAATATCATTCGAAAACTTACCAATTCCTCCAAGCTCTTCAGCACTCTTGGAGACCATCTCACTTCTGCGTCTTCGAGTCCAGGGTGGCAGTATACTCCTCCGCGAAGACCTTCAAGTCCATTGGTGTGGTTCGAGGGCACCACTGCGACAGCTTCGAAGGCATAGGGATCTGGAGACAAAAGAAAATGAATAGCGTTATTTTTCTTAGGCCATCGTTTTCAAAACTGTGAAGAACAACATCGTGAGGTAAATGGCATGTTCTAGAACCAAAAATTCGAAGACACGCGACTTCCTCAACCCGCACTGGGCCCGCGTAGTGATAGAGAGGAGGCTTTCGTCCCAGCAGTGGGAACGTTATAGTCTGATTATGCACGGGTCGATCGCAAGTTAAACTGCTCAATTCAAAAACTCAATGGGCCGTTAAAATGCAGCCAGAATGATCTCTGTGCTGCCACCGTCGACACAGTGGAAGTGGAGAAGTTTTAAGCCAACAAAAAATAAACTGTCTAAACTTCGACACGACGCGACGAAGACGAATAGTCCGTCACGGAGAGAGCAAATTTTTGGTCACTTTTTAACTACTGAAATCCTAGGCCCCAGATGGATTGCCTGTTGGTTTTTTTATTGACTAGCTGCGCCCCGCGGTTTCACCCGCATAAGTTTCGATCTCGTGAGAATATCGGTATAAAAACTAACCTATGTGTTAATCCTGGTTATAAACCATCTGTGTGCCAAATTTCATCCCAATCCGTTCGGTAGTTTTGGCGTGAAAAACAAACACATCCATATAAACACAAAACATCCATCCATATAAACTTTCGCGTTTATAATATTAGTAGGATTTTTAGCCTGTTGTCCTACTGCAGGGGCAGAGGCCTCCTGTTTTCATCTCCACTTCCCTCTGTCCTTAGCTCGTGTGGACCAAACCTGTCTGTAGGCGTCAAGCCCGTCCCGCCAGACGTTTTCTGGGACCCAAATGGTGGAAGCTAGGTTTGCTCCATGACTCGTTCGACATACGGCAAACGTGTCTGGCCCAGTCCCACTTGAGCCTGACTGTTTTGGGCTGACGTCTGTGATTTGTGTTTTGGGTCTTAAGGGTTCAATTTTGCACAAAATAGGGGTATCTACTCACCGAGTTTACTGACATCTCTGACAGTTGCAACAACCATGTTCTCATTGGACTGCTGCTGCGTCAACAGCATGGTTTCTTCGTCGGTGAAGTAGCCGATGTCTGCCTGCCCATTAGCTAGTCTGAGGGCGCAGTCCACACTGGATGAGAAAAGATTAAAGATTAGGTGTGTTGCAGAAAAGGAAATAAGTTGTAGGGTGCATATATATTTGGTATTCAGTATATATATTTTGCAATCTGAAAGTGGGCAACGTCGCAAAAATAATTGCCATAAAAAACTTTTTTACAAAATAATGACGTCCGACTTTCGAAAAAGACACTACAAAGCGAAAAACAACTTTAATTTCGGAAGTCGGTGTTGTTGGGTTCGCATTTTCGTTGTTTGCCACAGACTAACTTGTGCAGACGCCAGCACATCAAGCTACTACAATCTGTCAAATTTCTTTAATAGATTTTCAACTTTATCGCTAAGTCATTAAGGTTCAAGGTTGATTGGGAAAATTTGACAGTTTCGGGTAGCTTGACCTGCTGGCGTCTGTACTTAATCCACACCAAAATCCCCTTAAATCTTAATGTATCGAATGACAATTCCACTAAGCCACCACTGAAAAGTCGTAGGAAATCAAACGACGTGATCTCGTTTATTTGAATTTTTACCAGTAATTTTAACCAAATTACTGAACCGATTTTGATGAAACTTCTATGAGACCAATCTAATCCACTCAAAAAAATAAAAAATTTGCAAATCAGCTTTTAAGTAAATAACAGAGTTCTAAGGTAAAAACATTAAAAAAAAAAGTTCAACTTTTTTTGAAGTCGATTAAAACCGGGCACAAATCACACTCCTGCTGCAACTGAGAAATTCCAGATGGAAAAACCAGACCCAATAACGCTTCGCCTGAGCCGGGAATTGAACCCAGGTTCCAGGGGGTCTACTCCAAAGTAGTATCGGACGAATGTTCGGCTGCTGGGGAGTTTGTTGCGCCACTTCTTCTTCCCAGCGATAGCACTAGGAAGTGGTGAAGGGCGGGCGTTTTTGGGGGTCTGTCTTTTGTAATTTTGACGTTCAAAAAGTGCTGATTCTCTGCCTAATTTGAATAAATGACTTTAGATTTTGATTTCGTTTCCTGCTACGAAGTTACTATTTGTTTCGGTCGGTTCCGATCCTACTCCTACTCCTACACTCTTTCGAATATGGTCCCGAGTCCCGACCCAACTGAGCCGATCCAAACTTTTTTCGCATTTTTCAATAATATTCGGTTCGGCCGTGTGTCGGTCCGATCCGAAAATTCGCACTTTGCACTTCGGAGTAGACCCCCAGGACGCTATAGACGCGATAGGCGCTTACGAGTTGTAGGTCGTAGGTTCGAACCCGGACAGGCGCTTTACTTTGTGTAAATAATTATTTCATCACCACTGCTCTCAAAACGGTGAAGGAAAACATTGTGAGGAAACCGGCATGTCCTAGAACCAAAAATTCGAATAAATGTGATGATGTGACCACTGCCAACTAGTAGTAGTGGTGGATTATGGCCCACTCCCTCTCACCAAGAGAAGGCCTGTGTCCCAGCAGTGGGAACATTATAAGCTGAATATGACTGACGGAGGACCTCAGACGCTTCTTCCTTTGCTAGGATATTTACCTGGACTCTACAGGAGAGCATGTGACTTGACTGTCATCTATGCTTAGACTTTGGCACAGAGAATTCGGCAGTTGAGAGTTGACGCAGACTCGGTCTGGAAAAAAAACAAAATGCTGTTACAATAAGGCTATAAAGTCTTTGGAAGGTGATCGAACAATCATCATCTGCCGGCCTTTTACCAACTATGTTTGGGTCGGCTTCCAGTCTAACCGGATGCAGCTGAATATCAGTATTTTAGGTACACGGAGCGCCTGCCTATCTGACCTCCACAACCCGGTAGTTGCTATAAACCTTGGTAAGATGTCAGACTTTCGGTCTTCCGACTACCATTAACGACTGTCAAAGATATACGAATGACACCAGCCGATCGATTCTGTAAAAATATCACCGTGAAAAGTTCGGTGAAGTGAGCTTAGAGTGAGCTGTCAATAATGTCAACCCATAGCATTAGTTGGAATGACAACTCACTCCACGCTCTCTTCACCTAAGTTTTCACGGCGAGCTGCAGTGCGATTCTGTAACCATCTCACCGTGAAAACTTAGGTGAAGTGAGCGTGGAGTGAGCTGTCATTCCAAATAATACTAGGGATTGACACTACTGACAACAGTCACATCAAGCTCACTTCACTTGAGTTTTCACGGTATGATTTTTACAGAATCGACCGGCTGGTTACAGAATCGGTTAAGTGCTGTCCGAGTCACGGAGGGGAGTGTCTTAAGGAAAACTATAGTTTGCACGCATTAATTGGTGTCAGTAGGCATCGTATTGATCAACTCAAACCAAGGAGCTCAACTAGTCGGTTCGTAAACAGTTTGTTACATAATATGAGAGACATACTGTAGTGTTTAGTGATAGTATATGACCAGCGGGGTAAATCTGGGCGGGGTATATGATCCGGGTGCTCAAAATCAAAATAAAAACTCATTTAATCAAATTAGGCTGAGAATCAACACTTTTCTGGCGTTAAAATTACATAAGACAGTCCCCCAAAACGCCCGCCCTTCACCACTTCCTAGTGCTTTCGCTGGGAAGAAGAAGTGGCGCAACAAACTCCCCAGCAGCACAGCTGTCTGTTCAGTTAGAAAATACTTGTATACAATACTAGGTATTTAAAGTAATTACCATTACGAGACACAGAACATTAAATTAAATTATTAGCCATATGTCAGCTAGCCACGCTAATATACCAACAAATACAATAAAAACTATACGTACTCATACAAAAAAAAAATAACAATGTAAATAAAAACTTACTACCTAAATAAAAGCCTCCAGGCATAAAGGGCGTGACAGCTTATTAGCTTCGCCGGCCAAACGAGGACAAACCAAAACCAACAGGAGCTATGGATTTCGTTTTGATAGTTCAACAATATTCATTGCGTTATTTACGTTGTTGAGCAGACAAATTTTGGAATGGATTAACAGTAGATATCCTTCAAAATCGTTCAGATTATGATTAAAAGTGAGGCTACCAATGTATGAACGAAAACGTTGCAAAATAAGTAATTGAATCGTAGACCGCCAAAGGCCACGTGACCGCTGTTCCTCCTATCTAAACTCAGATTTTTTATTTGATAACTAATAGCTTATCTTAATATATATAAATCTCGTGTCACAATGTTTGTCTTCAATGGACTCCTAAACCACTTAACCGATTATAATAAAATTCGCACAACATGTGCAGTTCGATCCAACTTGAGAGATAGGACAGTTTAAATCTCAAATTATGATCGCAATATTATTTAATTGCAATTTCATTTTCCCATATAAACTGTTCTACCTACTTTCCTGTCAAACATTTGACGATCGTCCCTTCGGTACGCTAGACTCGGGTCCACTCGAATTGAAGCACGTATTAAATTAAGGGTTTTGAATAGTGTAGGAGTAGGGTAGGAGTAGGGTAGGAGTAGGGTAGGAGTAGGTTAGGAGTAGGGTAGGAGTAGGTTAGGAGTAGTGTAGGAGTAGGGTAGGAGTAGTGTAGGAGTAGGGTAGAAGTAGTGTAGGAGTAGGGTAGGAGTAGGGTAGGAGTAGGGTAGGAGTAGGTTAGGAGTAGGGTAGGAGTAGGTTAGGAGTAGTGTAGGAGTAGGGTAGGAGTAGTGTAGGAGTAGGGTAGAAGTAGTGTAGGAGTAGGGTAGGAGTAGCGTAGGAGTAGGGTATGAGTAGTGTAGGAGTAGGTAGGAGTAGTATAGGAGTAGGGTAGGGGGTAGCACACCACGCGAACGAAGTAGCGCCGGGCAGCTAGAAATAATTTATATGGCAAAACAACGTTTGCCGGGTCAGCTAGTATATTAATAAATGTCATGTAGACAAAAACAGTTCGATCAAAGATGTCACTTAAAGGAGGATTTCCACCAAACGGCTCGCACCGCATCGGTTCGGAAATGATGCGGCGACAGCCGATCGCGTCCGACAGGATGTCGACGCATACGATCGGTTCCGTACCGTCGCTTGCAAACGTATCCGTTTCTGTGCCTAGTCAAATAGTTTCATTCCTACCGTGTTGACGTGTTCCAATGCCGAAAGGATACGATCGGATACGACGACAGGCGAACGGAGCCGATCGCGCGTCGCAGCATACTTTCGGCTACGATCGCGTGTCGCGGAAGACGCCCGCGGTCAAGCTGCTGTGCGCGGCTTGGTAATATAGACTTTCAATACTGCCAGGTAAACGTATGTTCTCTAGTCACCGGCGCGCCCATGCCTTATCTCTACATTTATAATATACTAGCTGACCAGGCAAACGTTGTTTTGCCATATAAATTATTTCTAGCTGCCCGGCGCTACTTCGTTCGCGTGGTGTGCTACCCCCTACCCTACTCCTACCCTACTCCTACACTACTCCTACCCTACTCCTACACTACTCCTACCCTACTCCTACCCTACTTCTAACCTGCTCCTACCCTACTGCTACACTATTCAAAACCCGAGTCTAGCGTACCGAAGGGACGATCGTCAAATGTTTGACAGGAAAGTACTGTAGAACGCAATTAAATAACATTGCGATCATAAATTGAGATGTAAGCTATCCTATCTTTCAAGTTGGATCAAACTGCACACGGTGTACAAATTTGATTAAAATCGGTTAAGTAGTATATGAGTCCATCGCGGACAAACAACGTGAACGTGACACGAAATTTATATATATTAAGATAAAAAGTGCAAAGTCACACACGATAACTGATAACGAGTGATATAAATAGTTACAAAGAAAAATATTTTTAGGCTTGTATATATTTAATACAAGCTTGGTAATCGTTACTACCAGGGCGGCAGGGACATCGACGCGTAACCTGTAACCATGAATTCAGCACATGATTCTAGCGTAGACATTTTTAGTAGGATATCAATAAAAAAGCCCCTGCTATTTCATAGAAAAGTGCAATACGCGGTCCAAATCTTATCATCATCACCATTTCAGCCGAAATACGTCCACTGCTGGGCATAAGCCTCCCCCAAGCACCTCCAATTCGACCGGTTCCGTGTTTCTGGCATCCAACGGGTTCCTGCGGCCTTCACAAGGTCGTCGGTCCACCTTGTGGGAGGCCTTCCAACGCTACGTCTTCCGGTACGCGGTCGCCACTCCAGAACCTTTCGGCCCCATCGGCCATCTGTTCTGCGAGCAATGTGCCCTGCCCACTGCCACTTAAGTTTAGCAATTCTTCGGGCTATGTCAGTTGCCTTGGTTCTCCTGCGGATCTCTTCATTTCTGATTCGATCAAGCAGGGAAACTCTAAGCATAGCCCTCTCCATTGCCCTTTGGGTGACTTTAAGCCTTCTAGTAAGGCCCATTGTGAGCGACCACGTTTCAGTGCCCTAAATGTCATCATCACTATGGAAAAAATCTTAAGAACAGCTATTTCTTTCCCGAAGTTTTTTGCGTTACCACGCGGTCACCACTACTCCAATGAATAAATAGAATTAAATAATTCCGATATCAATTATAGGGTGCTCAAAACTTAAATCTTCGAGTATCTAAGTAACTGCTCGAGACTTACATCCGTTAAATAGTGACAAGGTCGCCCATTATCATTTAGGAGTTGATATTATCACCGGCGAGCTGTGGCCTAGTGATTGACACTGCCGAACACTTCCCATGACCCAAGGGCTGGCTTTTACCTTGGACAGAGGCTAAGCATTGCCATACAACGTGGCAATGCCGCCAGTGTCTTGGGTACATTACCAGTCGACAGCGATGCGGATGAATTTTTCGACGCTATATTTTAGTTTGTTAATAGTTTTAGTTAATTTAGGATATAATTTTGTTATTATACTCGTAGTAATAATTATAATTTATATAGAATACATTCAGATAAAAATAAAGTAAACCCTTTGTAGGGTTCCGTAGCCAAATGGCTAAAACGGAACCCTTATGGATTCGTCATGTCTGTCTGTCTGTCCGTCCGTATGTTACAGCCACTTTTTTCTGAAACTATAATAACTATTCTGTTGAAACTTGGTAAGTAGATGTATTCTGTGAACCGCATTAAGATTTTCATACAAAAATAGAAAAAAAATAATTGGGGGTATATAATAATTCCTCATACTTAGAACTGAAACGCAAAAATTTTTTTTCATCAAACCCATACGTGTGGGGTATCTATGGATAGGTCTTCAAAAATGATATTGAGGTTTCTAAAATATTTTTTTTCTAAATTGAATAGTTTGCGCGAGAGACACTTCCAAAGTGGTAAAAGGTGTGTGTTACAGGGGGGGGCCCTGTAACTTCTAAAATAAGGGAATGATAAATGATAATACTTACAAATCGTCTGTGCTGACACCGCCCCGACCACACACCCAAATAGAAAAACTTCCTTGAAACCCATATTGGTACTGCACACGCGCTGTAGGAATAAATCCTACGTTGTTTTTAAAATTTCTGCCGCCGCCGTCGACTTTACCTTTACCTTCGACACTGTTACCCTCAATGGCTAATTAAAATGTAATTATGACTGATTTATAGCTAGGTTAATCTTATCAGTATTTCGAAATTCAGCAGCAAAAGTGCTGATTCACAGCCTAATTTGATAAATGACTTGATTTTCATTGATATTGATTTTGGGCTAGAAGGGGGGGGGGTGATTATCGATATGACAACTAATAGAGAAGTATGAAAGAAAAAGACATGTTGCACTGACTCCAATTAAATTGGGATAAGGGCATGAGAAATTAACATAAATAGGTATATTATGTAAAAGTATAGGTACATTGTGGCGATTAGATTATCACATGAATTGAAACCACGTATTCTACTTATCGTATATTAAACATACACAATTAAAATAATTAATAACAATTAACATTTTGGTCGTGGGACCTTTTTTTCGTTTCAGTATTTACATAAAACACAATTTAGTGTTCTCAAATAACATTGCCCATTAATAGACAGTTATAATGTCACTTTTTTGAGCAAGTGGTATGAAAAGATATATTATGACTAAGATAGACTACCTATACTGTTACAAAAACCGGAACTATAAAACTACTAGCTGCACCCCGCGGTTTCACCTGCATAAGTTTCGATCCCTTGGGAATATCGGGATAAAAAGAATCCTACTTTCTGTGTGCCAAATTTCATCCAAATCCGTTCAGGAGATTTTTAGTTAAAGAGTAACAAACATCCATCCATCCATCCATCCACCCATACAAACTTTCGCAATTATATTATTACTAGCTTTTGCCCGCGACTTCGTCCGCGTTAAGCAACTTTCTTACATTTTTTTTTTCGTAAGAACCAACCTCGTAGGTACTTCAACGAATATTCTAAAAAAAGAATTAGCGAAAATGGTTCAGCTGTTCTCGAGATTTGCGCTTAGCAACGCAAGGAAATGAGGTTCATAATTGCGTGGTTTTGTGAATGTCATTTGAATAAGGAAAATGAAAGAAAATTAAACAATCTTCCGAGAATAAATATTGTAATCTGATTTGATAACTGTCAGGATATAATCGCAAGGAAATAAGCTTCAAAATTGCGTGGTTTTGTGAATGTCATTTGAATAAGGAAAAATCAAAGAAAATTAAACAATCTTCCGAGAATAAATATTGTAATCTGATTTGATAACTGTCAGGATATAATCGCAAGGAAATAAGCTTCAAAATTATATATATAATATATCCCTGGACATTTCACACAGCACCATTTGTCCCAAGCTAAGCAACCTAATGCTTGTGTTATGGTATAATGCCCGGCACGAGTCGTGAGCACAGATGGGCAGTAGTGGGGGCAAGCTCGCGCAGGTACACTTTCGGCCAAATTTATTTAGTACCGCTTTAGCTCAAATTATTGATAGCTGTACTTACGCAAACTATAATTAAAATATTAGTGGTACTTGAAATTTTATTTTGATACAGTAATGTTGTAGGCCTTTGTGACTTACGGCCAGTTTCTTCATCAACACAATCAGTCAAAGTTTTAACTTATACTTGACCTTTACTGATACTACAGCAAATGTTTTCCTCGTTCAAGTAACTGCTAAAATAGTGAAGAAACAAATTTAACCGTTACTTTGAGTTAACAAATACGAATTAACAAAAATAAACTATTTCAAAATTAAAAACGTAAGTCATTTAAAGTGCACGAAAGTGTACAGTAGCCGAATGACATGTGAGAGTCCAATAGACGACGAGCATCGACAGACGAACCAATCGCGTGCAGCCTCGGTGCCCCCCGCCTTCTTCATTCCGCCAAAGAGACCGAAAAATTAACTACTGCGCAGGTGTCAGTTTGTGCTCACGACTCATGCCGGTTACTATAACAAGATGGCTGATAAACTACTTATATAATTTTTTAATTGCGTGGTTTTTATACACTGGTGGACATTAGGCCACCTACCTACCAAACCAGTGTCGTGACTGTTTCATAATAAAAAAATGGGTGTATGTACGGACGCCAGTAGGTCAAGCTACCCGAAACTGTCAAATTTTCCCAATCAACCTTGAACCAAAAAAGCGAGCGATAAATGTGAAAATCTATTAAAGAAATTTGACAGATTGTAGTAGGTTGATGTGCTGGCGTCTGTACTTATGTACGCGCGTCAGAAGTTATCCTACTTTTAAAAAACAATTTTTAATTGCATGCAAATAATTAATCACAAAAAAGGTTACAATAAAGTTCGTTGTTTATGCTGAGTAATGTTGGTAACAAGTCACGGGCCTTTTAAAGAAATTAAAAGCACAATAAAAACAGAATTTTATGGCATCCAATTTTTTTATAGTGAAATGTCCATTGTCTTTTTTTTTTAATCGATAAGAACAAACAGGTTGCTATAAAAAATGCTCAAAATAGGGACAGGCCGGTTTATGCTGAAAAAAGTGACGTATAGGTACCTAGCTTTAAAAATAATGAGCGGTTTTGCGGACAGCTTCAACCTGTGAATTTTGTGTGACGGTGATGCGCGCGCATCTTAAAATTTCACTCTCATCATTTTTTCATAACGCGCCTAAAGAAGTATAACTTCAATATCTTTTGAAGTTACCTATACTTCTTTATGCGCGTTATAATATTTTTTTTAGCTCGTCCCATAAATGTTCTATGGGATTAAGGTCCGGACTTCGTGCTGGTCAGTCCAGAACCTCTATCCCCACTTCTTGCAAGTAATCTCTAACGCACATCGCAGTGTAGGGGGCGCGCATTCATTTAAATTCTTGACCGATAAATCCCGAGTACCTATACTACATGCTCTCCAAGAATGTCAGTGATGTACGAATCAGCAGTCACAGTTCCTCTATCTACAATAAACAGCTCTGTTCGGGCTTCTAAGCTTATAGGTCCTCCCCAGAACAAAACTGCTGTGCGATTCTGTAACTATCTCACCGTGAAAACTTAGGTGAAGTGAGCGTGGGAGAGAGCTGTCATTCCAACTAATGCTAGGGATTGACACTATTGACAGCCCAATTTAAGCTCACTTCACGTAACTTTTCGCGGTGTGATTTTTACAGAATCGATCGGCAGAACCATCTCCAAAGCTTACCCTTTCAGATATGACACATTGAGCATATTGAAGGTCGGGCGTTTTGGGGGACTGTCTTTTGTAATTTTGACGTTCGAAAATCGCCGATTCTCAGCCTAATTTGAATAAATGACTTTTGATATTGTTCTCCCGCTCTACGATAGTGTGAGTCTATCTGGCAGGCCCCAACGAGATTTATCAAAATGTGATTGCTTTTCTTATAGACATTATTTTGTACTTAAAGGAAATAAATAATATATATTTTGTACCTCGACAGTTTTTGATTGAATGACGTTTTTATGGAGTGTCTAGCTAGCGGGCCCCTTATGATTATTTTGATTGTTATTATACTTTCAGATCGCCCAATAGTGCTCGGAGTTAGACACTATTATGTACCTTACAAATCCAAAATTTCGACTTTCTGTGAGATATATTTCAGAAGATATTCGTAATCTACATATATGTACCTACTCTTTTGCGACCATCAACACCATATCACAGATTACTAAATAGTTACTACATAACAGATAATTCACTCAGTAGAAAATTTCCAATACCTACTGCTATAATAGCTTACTCCGTCGCATCAGCAACCGCGGCATGCTAAAATGTGCCTAAATGCTCAAACGTACAGTTGTGATTGCTTCGCACCGCGCGATTCCCGTATTATTATTATACTCTTTGGCGCGATCCCACAGCACTGAACTTGGTCCGCAAACGGCCCGAGACCGCTCGGCCGGGCGCTAGGTAATTATAGCGCGCAAGTACATGGAGTGACGGAGGCCTGACCATATGGACACATACGGGACTCATGTTTTCTGTGGAGGTTGAGTGGACTTTACACCCTGTTCCTCATACCTCCAAATGTTCTACGACTTAGTACAAAAAGCAGCGTAGTTCAACTTCTGCCGTGCTATAAGAGCTGGTGGTAAGCCCCCAGATGTCTTTCTTCTTCGACATGATCTGATTCTGAAGCTGACCCCAACATAGTTGGGAAAAGGATAGGTGTTGAATAAGTTGGGTTATTGCGGCTGTCGAAGGACCAATAAGCGTTGTGTAATATTATTATTCGGGAACGAATGTCATGTCGCCTGCACACAAGGGGGTAGGAAACAATTAAGGACTTACTTGGTGTTTTTGAATGTGCCGTGCTGATATGTAGACCGGCGCGGCGTCCAGTAACTTTTTGTTTCCCTGCTTCTTCCTTTGGTTTTGTGTCGGCCGACACTCGTACACTGGTTTTATTTTAAAGCGGTTTGGTATGTTTCGCGGCGAGAGCGCGTCGCGAAGCTTAGCGGTATAGCTTGCGGTGCTGTTGACTGTTCGATTACAAGTGAAGTTGAATCTCTGTCCCTCTGCTGGAGCGTCTTGATTCCACGTAGCCCGGAAACGGTTGTCGGTTGGCGCTTTCTCTTTCTGTCGCGTATGGACGTAATGATAGGGAGAGGGATAGATGGATAGGCATTTGGCGCCATGACAGAATAAAGCGGTTGACGTTTTCGTTCGGATATTTAATAGAGAGAAACTTGTAATATAAAAACTTGCGCAAGCATCCTGCCCGGGTTTGAGGATATGTAGTATTCTCAAAAAAGGGAAAGGAATTGCGTTAAAGCGGATTAAAAGAAAGAGAGAAAAGAAAACAATTGAAATATATTAATTACGACTAAAATTACGTGATATTAATTACGCGGTGAAATCATTGGGAAGGCAACGGGCAGAGTTTAACAATGGGTCGCTTGAAAGAGCCACTGCATGTCTTCACCATAGCAACGCGGGTTGTCCCATCTTTGCCGGGGAAAACCTCGGTGATTATGCCCATTGGCCAACGTAAAGGAGGGACATCATCTTGATGCATGAGAACCACTGCACCAATCCTAACATTGTCCACGGCATCCAACCATTTTTGCCTAACTTGTAAGTTATGTAAATATTCTATCCGCCATCTTCTCCAAAAGCTGCAAACCATTTGGTCAAGCAATTTTTTGCGGCAAGTTAGAGACTTCGTTGTTTCGGGAACGTTCACGACAGGCAACGAAGTCAACGGGGAAGCCATTATAAAGTGAGCGGGAGTAAGCGGTTCTGGGTAAGGATCCTCAGTCAGGACACAGAGCGGTCTCGAATTCAGAACTGCCTCAATTTCAGTGAGAACAGTCGAGAGTTCCTCATAGGTAAGAAGCTGAGAACCGATGACACGGTATAAATGAGTTTTAATAGATTTAATATTAGATTCCCACAACCCTCCAAAGTGGGGAGCGCGGGGTGGAATCATTTTCCACTCTATGCGGTAGCGGTTAGCAAGTAGTTCTTGCAGTTGAGCCTTGGCTCCAACGAAATTTGTTCCATTGTCGGAATATAAATTGGAAACAGGTCCCCTTCGGGAAATGAATCTTTTAAAAGCGGAAATGAAAGTGTCCGATGACACGTCAGTAACCAACTCAATATGAACTGCTTTGGTAACGAAACAAACAAATAAGCAAATGTAAGCCTTCTGACTTCTTTGACCTCTGCGTCTACATAACGTGACTTTAATGGGACCAGCGTAATCCACACCCGTGTGCACAAAAGCTTTAGTCTCTTGTACGCGACAAGCGGGTAAATCAGCCATCTTTGGGCTGGGGTGAGAAGGTGACACTTTAAAGCAAAAGTTACAAGCGTGTACTCTTTGTCTGATGACACCTCTAGAAGAGAGGATCCAATATTTTTGTCGTAGCAGACTGCTAAGAAGGCTTACACCAGCATGACAATAAATGCGATGGTAATAGTCTATTAAGACATGTGTAAAATTATCATGTTTAGGTAAAAGAGCGGGATGCTGAGCTTCATAAGGAAGGTTCGCATTTGACAACCTGCCACCGATTCTTATTATGTCATGCTCGTCTATAAAGAGATCTAGTTTTTTAAACTGCGAGCGAAGTTTTTTACTTTTAATTTCGACGTAAATATCTAAAAAGTGAAATTGTTGAATGCAACGAATTAAATAAATTTCAGCGGTACCTAGTTCCCGGACAGTTAAGTTGTCTTATTTAACTTGTCATAAGGAATAAAATGCAAAAATCTTAAGATGTAAACAATTATGCGCAGTATCTTATTTAATGATGCAAATTTTTGACTAACACTATATATTAAGTTAGGTTCTGATACAGTAGATACTAAGGTTAGCGATTTATTATTAAACTCAGGCAACTGCTCGCTACATGAGGAAACAAACGGACTGATAGGCCACTCAGCAGTTGGGCGTAGAAGCCACTCAGGTCCATGCCACCACAAATTGTGATTTAGTAGCTGCTCAGGTAGAAGACCTCGAGACAAACAGTCACTAGGGTTTTCTTTTCCGTTAATATGGAAAAAATGCTTAGGATCAAGGTTTTCTTGACACTTAGCGACGCGGTTGCTAACAAAAATATTCCATTTGTGCGGTGAGGAATGAATATATGAAAGAGTAATTGTAGAATCAGAAAATGCGAATATTTTATTAATAGCGGTACGAGAGCGGTAAGTGTCATAAACTAACTTAATTAAGCTTGACAAGAGTACAGCGGCGCAAAGCTCTAGACGAGCCAGAGATACGACCTTGACAGGTGCAACCTTGGATTTAGCACACACCAAAGTTACGTGTGCGTTGCCATTTGTGTCAGTAACATGTAAGTATATGACGCAGCCATATGCATTCAAGCTGGCATCAGCAAAACCTACTATATTTGTCACGCAACCCATAGTAACGGCCACATGACGCGGCAGTTTTAAAGAGGAAAGTAAAGGCAGTTGCTCTTTAAACTTTTGAAAGATAAGTACAATAGAATCGGGTGGAGTTTCATCCCAATCTGTGTTTAATTTCCATAATTCCTTTATGAGTAATTTCGCGAATAAAACCACGGGAGCCACTAGACCCAGAACATCCCACAGACGGGCAACAGTGGAAAGTATGGAACGTTTAGTACAACTTTTATCCAAGTTAGATGTAGTAAAGGTGAAACAATCCTCGGAAGGAATCCATTTGAGTCCAAGAATCTTTAAGTTATCCCCGTCAGAAAAGTTAATAGAAGAGCGGTTGGAGTGTGGAATAGAATCCAGTAGTTCCAAGGAATTACTTGCCCACTTAGTAAGGTCAAAGCCCCCAGCCTTAAATAAGGCGATAAGTTCAGCGGAGAGAATCTTGGCTTCCTCCAGAGTGGAGGTCGAGTTAGCCAAGTCATCCATGTATAACTCATGCGAAGCGACAATGGATGCGCGCGGGAATCGATGTTTTTCATCCTCTGATAGTTGACGGACTGTCCGCATTGCTAAATATGGGCTGGGCTTAAGGCCAAACGCCACTCGGTTAAATTGAAATTCGCGAACAGGTTCAGCGGTATTAAACCGAAACAATATTTTCTGATATTTTCGATGCTCATCCATAACAGCAATTCGGAGATACATCTGTTTTATATCAGCTGTGACTGCAATAGGGAATAATCGGAAATTTAAAAGTAATAAAAATATGTCAGCCTGTAGATTAGGCCCTGTGTGTAACAAATCGTTTAATGACACGCCATTATGAGACTTGGCGCTCGCGTCAAGGACGATGCGAACTTTAGTAGTTTGTTTATCATTCCTAATAACAGGGTGATGCGGTATATAATAACCTACAGTCTGATCAGCAGCCCTAGGTGTAGTTTCAGTTAAATAATTTTGATTAAGGTATTCTTGGATTATTTCGTTATAACTAGCGCGCAAGGCAGGGTCGCGAAGCTTAGTTTTTTCCAAGTGAATAAAACGTCGATAAGCGACAGCATAAGAATTTCCGAGTGAATCTGGATTCTTACAAAATGGTAACGCAGTACAGTACCTACCGCTGGAGTCACGTGACACCGTAGAAACGTACAGCTGTTCACATTCCCGTTCAGCGGGACTCATAAAAGATTTTGAGGGTATTTCTTCAATGTTCCAGAATTTATGTAAAGATTCGTCTAACGACAGAAAACAATGAGAATCATCTATATTCAACGCGGTAGAAAAATATGAAGCGGTATTTAAGTCAGCGATATTATTTTTATTATTAAACGAACTAGTGGGTACTTCGTTTTTATTATTAAATAAACTAGCGGGTACTTCACCCATAAGAATATAACCGAACACGGTTTCAATAGCGGATGGCGCGGTAGGTGAAATAATTTTATTGTTTAGTAATAAATATGGGAACAGCTTTGCCCCAAGAAGTAGTTCAACATCGCCAGGCACATGCCACAGGGGATCGGCCAGCGGTAATTTGAACAAATGTTGCACTGCAGAGGTATCAACAAAGTGAGATGGTAATTTGTCAGTTATGCAGTCAACCACAAGAGCGGTTATTTTAAAGGAATTATTTTTATTTTTAGCAGTAACTGTTATCTCAACGTAACCTATAATAGGCCGCGAAGAGGTTCCTACGCCTTTTATAAATGAATTTGAAAGCGGTATAATATTCAATTGAAGTCTCTTACAACAAGCTGACGTAATTATGTTGTTTTGCGAAGCGTTATCGATCAAACATCTTACAGAAACATATTTATTATATCTGTTGTCAACGTATACTTGTGCGGTCGACAGTAATACGGTTGTGCGCGGTAAATCTGTACCTACGCGTGAACATGCACACAGCGCCACCTGTTGTGAATGCGTGGAACTAGGCACAGCGTCGCTCGATCCCGACCGTTGAGTAGTTTGCTCCAGATGTAAAAGCGAATGATGTTTCTTGTTACATGTCCTGCAAGTATGTATTGATTTACACTGCGAAGCCGTGTGTGTTGAGCTAAGACAGTTTACACATCCACGTTTGTTTTTAATAAAGTCCAAACGTGAATTGGCTGATAGTGCTTGAAATGTTGGACACATATAAAGCTTCCAATGATCACTTCCATTACAGTGTGAACAAGTTTGGTTATTGTCACAAGCAACAAAGGTATGCACCGTACTATCACGTGACTGATTACGATAATTATTTTTGTTCACTGATACAGTTCGAGACGAAACAGTTCTATCCAATATTTTAACTTGCGATTTTATGAATTCAACGAAATCCGTATAAGTTGGAATCTCCTCCTCTCTCATATGCATCTCAAATAAATGTAAGGTAGCGGGGTCCAATTTTTTCAAAGCTAAATTTAATAGTATGAAATCCTTTAAGTCGTTAATTTTTAATTGTTCTAGTGCCGAAACAGACGCGTGAAAACTTTCAATAAAACTATTTAAAGAGGTGGAATTATTACTTGCAGGTTTAATGTTTAATATGTTAGACATGTAATGTGACCCTAGTGTTCGTTTATCTTGATACTTTTGAACCAAACTGTTCCAAATGGATTTATAATTTTCGCCCGATGGAATAATTCCGGCAGTAATTTGTAATGCGTTTCCTTTCAGATTACCCATTAAGTATTGCACTCGTTGAGAATCTGTAAGATTTATATTACTATGGATGTTTGACTTAAATGATTCGTAGAAAACAGGCCAGTTTTCAATCCTACCATCAAAAAATGGGATCTGAATTGGAGGTAGTTTGATCGAGTATTTAGATTGTTTCACGATATCACAAGTTGAGTCATCCGGTGACCTTGCAGACCTCGCGGCGACAAGTGAACGAACTCTTTCGACACGGGTATAAACGCCGTCAAATGATATTTGACTGTTATAATCGATTGTATAATCAGGATTTATTTGTAAAGAATATGTATTTATTTGATCTAAGTTAGCACTAAATTCCTGACGAGTGATCGAGAGTATTTGAGTGTCCGCCATGAACGTTTCCGCCGAACGAAGCTCAATATTAATCGTATTTATTTTCTTTGAAGTTTCATACAATGACGATAAACGCTCAAAGATTGCTTGATTTTTAGCTTGAAGTAATTTTATCTTCATTTTTAGTTCTTCCATAATGGGTTATTGTTGAAAATACAACGGATAAAAATTATTAAGTATAGCGGGTAGACTTACAACAAATATTTTTATTGTAAGTGAGTAAGAAGTAATTGATTATAAATAAGTTAGTAGGCAAGTTTGCCGAACTAACTCACGATAATAAGCGGTTTTTTAATATTGACCTATGCTATTGTAATGCAGCAGGAGCAATATTAAGTTGGCACAATGGTTCTCAATGAATATGTACCTAGCGGAATGAACGAACGTTAGTACGCGTTCGTTTAATATGGCGGTTTCACGAACTTAGGTATTTGCCTAAATTCTTAGGTATGGGACCTATGAATGCTGATTATTTGAATCCGACTCGAATGGACCAAAGACTTATGTTGAATAAGTTGGGTTATTGCGGCTGTCGAAGGACCAATAAGCGTTGTGTAATATTATTATTCGGGAACGAATGTCATGTCGCCTGCACACAAGGGGGTAGGAAACAATTAAGGACTTACTTGGTGTTTTTGAATGTGCCGTGCTGATATGTAGACCGGCGCGGCGTCCAGTAACTTTTTGTTTCCCTGCTTCTTCCTTTGGTTTTGTGTCGGCCGACACTCGTACACTGGTTTTATTTTAAAGCGGTTTGGTATGTTTCGCGGCGAGAGCGCGTCGCGAAGCTTAGCGGTATAGCTTGCGGTGCTGTTGACTGTTCGATTACAAGTGAAGTTGAATCTCTGTCCCTCTGCTGGAGCGTCTTGATTCCACGTAGCCCGGAAACGGTTGTCGGTTGGCGCTTTCTCTTTCTGTCGCGTATGGACGTAATGATAGGGAGAGGGATAGATGGATAGGCATTTGGCGCCATGACAGAATAAAGCGGTTGACGTTTTCGTTCGGATATTTAATAGAGAGAAACTTGTAATATAAAAACTTGCGCAAGCAATAGGCAATGTTAAAGTAATAAATAAAACGAAAACATAAATGTACCTTCATTAGTTTATTTCATACAATATTTATAAAATACGTCTCTAGCAATAAGTTACATTGTAATGTGCTAAGATTGATATTAAAAGAGCGCTAGCATCCGCCATATTGGCAACAAGACTCGGCACCAAGTAAATGTATTGCTATCTCCGTTTTGCACAAGTAGAGAGAAAGAGATGGAAGAATAAGCCGGTTTTTGGAAGGCTAAAGTTCTCTTTCTTACTATAGTGATAAAAAGAGATAGCAACATTCTCAATGGTTTTTGAACCAATCTATTCACTATTGACGTAAACCAGCCAGGTCATGTTTAAATTAACAATGTTAATAAATTTAAACATGACTTTCTTCCGTTTTCGCTTTCACTAAGCTATCCCTAAATAAAAGCGCGCCGTTGGACTTTCAACCTTCAGCGGTTAGCCGAGAGTTGAGAACCCAAAAACGCGCCTTCTTAGTGTCGCCGTAGTGTAAATGTGCATACAGAAGTACGACACGCGACGACAGAGGCCATTGCACATAGTTTTGCTCAACGAGCATGAGTTTAGACCCCATAGCGTAGAAATTTCTCGTAGGTTATCAAAAAAAAAAATGTGCTTTTTCATAGAAAAGTGCAATACCTACGCGGTCAAAATGTATGGAACAGCAATATTTTTTTTTAATAACCGACGAAAAATTTCGACGCTATGGGGTCTAAACTCATGTGCTGAATCCATGGTTACAGTTTGCACGTCGATGTCCCTGCCACCCTGTATATGCTAATTGTGCGGTAAACTCTGCTTGCGAGATGCAGGATTTGCGTGACGTCTGTATGACGCGTCGTTCGCATGTGGCGTTGTAGATACCGTTATAATAATGAGTACCAATAGTATCGATAGTTTTGAGTTGTGATACTATTGATATTATCGCTATAAAAGTGTGTCTTACAACAATTACTGGCGATAGTAAGTATTAGAACTAGGGTTCATTAGAAAACCAGCGTCAGACAGCATCGGTCTGGCATTAATGCTGAAATGAACCTTTTTGGCGCAGCCGTGAGGCACACACTATTGTTGTCTGAAACATTATTTGTTATTTTATTAATTTTGTATTAGGTGTTTCACGAACTGTGTCCAAATAAACGTTTTTCTTTCTTTCTAACTATCGATATTTTTAACCCATCGATATAATTTAACGATTTATTGAATTTTCGTTAAACATCGTAGTTGTTGTAAAAACCAGTTGCAGTTCCCTCTGTCGACGTCGCGTGTCGCCGGTGTACGCACAGTAAGTGAAACCTGGCATTGGCGTCAATCCCCTTGTTCACAAACTAAACTAAATTTAAGTTCAGTGCATCTTTTTCTTTCTACTCCATTAAGAAAAGGACAGAAGATAAATATTAGTTTAGTCCTGATTAAAAATATGGCGACTAATAATACGTCAATTTGCGTCAGGCGCTGACTAATTTCACAGGACTAAACTAATATTTATCTTCTGTCCTTTTCTTAATGAAATAGAAAGAAAAAGATGCACTGAACTTAAATTTAGTTTAGTTTGTGAACAAGGGGATCGGCGCCAGTATTTAACTAAAAATTAAATAATAAAGACCACCCAACAACGCACCGCCATACATTTACAACTAAATTATTTACATACTTATACTAATAGCCTATATTTGCTAAATTTTTAGTAAAAAAAAACCTTTTTCTCATACTAATTACATTTCCGAGATTTTATTACAGTCAAAGGTATAACATACCATCACGCCAGTATTATCTGAAGGGTTAAACAGGGGTGTCGCCTGTTAGGGTGCTTTTCCACCAGAGGTTATTTATACCTTGAGGTTATTTGTGTTTGTTTCGGCCTTTCTTCTCGGGGTATTCAGATAGGAATCGCCAACATCATCTAGCTTATTTTTTTATCAATATCACGTGTAAAAGTTCGTGCCTCGGAAAGCACGTTAAGCCGTTGGTCCCGGCTGTCATTCGTGGATCTTTGACAGTCGTTACGGGTCGTCAGGAGTCGAAAGTCTGACAACCAGTCCTACCAAGGAGTATCGTATTACCCAGTAACTGGGTTGTGGAGGCCAGATAGGCAGTCGCTCCATGTAAAATACTGGTAGCTGCATCTGGTTAGACTAGAAGCCGACCCCAACATAGTTGGGAAAAGGATAGGCCAATGTTAATGACTTGTATAAGTTATTTCGATATCCTATTTAGAAAATAAACAATTTAATTTCATTTTCAGTGTCTCGGATCCTTTTTAAACATTCATTTCTTGGTCAAAATTAAATGTATTGCAACAAAGAGTCCATGATATTATTTGTTAAGTTGTATTATTTATTAAGATAGGATGTTGAACGATTTTTTTTTAATTTCTATTGCTGAATGGGCCTGATCTTGAACTCAATCACGTCTGATGAAAAGCGATGGACGAGGTTTATGATGGAACAAGCGTCCTCATAAGATGCCTGTTCCCTCTTGATATCAAGGTAGAGGCACAATTAATCATTTCATTTCATTTCCAGAGTCACCAATCCTTTTAAAACGCTCGTTTCTGTTCTTGAACTCCATCACGCTTGATGGAAAGCGATGAATGAGGTCTATGATGGAACAAGCGACCCCAGAAGATGTCCGTTCTCTCTTTGAAGGCAGACCACAGAATAAATAACAAAGCATCCCAAAACATGCAGTCAAAGTGACCTCTGCACTTCCACGGACAACGCCGTGGAAGTGGCAAAGTTTTGGGAAAACAAGGTTCAAAATTCAGTAGCGCCAGCGAGACGAAGGAGAAAAATGAATGATTTCATTTCATTTCATGTCCAGCGTCTCCGATCCTTTTGAATCGTCGTTTCTTCCTTGGAGCGCTGCGCAGTGGCTGTGCATGTCAGTGATGCAGGTTGTGGTGCGGCGTGAGGACTGCTCCTCCTGCAGGCAGCACCGACGTGATGACGGGCGAAGAGCCGCTCACGCCCGACACGCCGCCCACGCCTCCCACGCCACCGCCGCAGAATATCACCTGGGGATTAATAGCTACACTTTTAACTTTGAACGTATTTTACATGATGTAATCAATATTTTGTAACAATTTTATGATTTAAAAGAGTGTCCGTGGAGTTTCTTGTTCGTTCTTCTCCATAGGTACCTACTACGCTTTGGAATGGGCGACTAGCTTCATCTTTCTTTCTGACTGAGCCTTTGACAGTTCAAAAGTGCCTGTAATTGGTTTATTTGAAATAAATGGTTTAAGTTTGAGTACGAGAATGGCCTTCAGATTCTGCAACCAGGATTGGCTCCAGACAAAGGAACTTCTCAATGGTCAACTTTACAGACACGAAATTTTATATACCGTTAAATTTTGATCGTTTTAATCCTTAAAAGGGGTCATTGTGCTCATCATTATGAACAACTTTTACTACGTATGGATCAACAGATATTTTATTTTCAGACTTTCAGCTTCACGCTTCACGACGCTTCAGACTTTTTAATTCATTAAAAGCTTGTTTTAAATAAGCCATCACAAATCTCATCTATCTCACAGCTTTAATTGATCTCACACAGATTTTGTTTTAGGATGTCGTTATGACGGACAGGGGGCCTAAAAAGGCCACCTTAAGCAATACCTCTAAAAGCTATTCATTTCCTGAATTCCCAGCAGATCATTAGCAATTCCTCTAATTTTCGTTAAATTGTTACACATAATAGTTTAATCACCTACAATTCATTTCATATCAATCATATTTGGTGTACACATTGGTGTACCATTTTACGAATTTCCAAACAAAACTGTCAAACAGGTGAATTGCGTGAATTTTTTATGATAGATAGATAGATAAGATAGATAAAAACGTTTATTTAGTGCAACAAAAGACACACAATACAAGTATAAAAAATAGAACAATAAAAAAAAAAGTGAAACAAAAAAAAAAACAAAGAATAAGAAAATAGATCGACCCATAGACACCTCGCAAATCTACAACCTCTAGTACAAAATAGTCTATGTCCACAATGGTCGATCACTACTGGGCGGTGTGTGTCTCATGGTTGCACCAAATGGGAGTCCAGCTCAGCATATGCCAGGTACAATACCTGACGCTGGTATTCTGCTGTATCCCGTTAGTGACACACGGATGTCGAGAAAACGCATCTGGTTTCAAACAAAAATGGTACCTACATAGTGCGGCGCGTATACTGTAAGTTGGTAAGTACCCACATTTTTATTAATTTCAAAAACCGGCAGATGGAAAGATTTTTGAAGTTTATACCTGTGTAGTACTGGATCACTTGATTATCACAGTTATTATATGTTATGTAATGACTGAATAGTTAAGCGTGTATGTGTATGTGAGTTTACATGTTGGTGTATAATAATATTATGTTATGTTTTTTTTTTTTTTTTTTGTAATACTTATATACAGTGAGTATAGCGTGAATTATAAATATTTTAGGAAACTAGCCTATTCCGGAACCCCCCCTGCCCTACGCCTGTAAGGCACATCATCATGCCAATAATGAGAATGAAACCGTTTTGTTTACCGTGTAATGTTACTAATTGCGCGGTAAACTCTGCTTGCGAGATGCAGGATTTGCGTGACGTCAGTATGACGCGTTGTTCGCATGTGGCGTTGTAGATACCGCTACACACTCTACGACCTACAGTCGGGACAGTTACCACGTACCCACCACTGCTCTCAGTAGTATTCATAATTTTCTATTTTTAACCGACTTCAAGAAAACAGGAGGTTCTCAATTCGGATGTTTATATATTTTTTTAGTTTTTAGTGTAAGCCGTTCAACATAATGTAAAAATTGTTAATGAAATAGTAATAAGTTACCTGTGAGACGGGCGTGGCGGGTTGCCCGGGCGTCGCTAATACATACTGCTGTTGCCTGACACCGCCTACCTGGAACACAACATTGTATCATTACTTCTAATAACAAACATACATAAACTCATACCTTTTTTCCGATGGGAGAAAAACAGATTTCTCTAAAGGGAATGTAACCATTATAAAATTTCTTACGTTTTTTCGCATTTTGTAGGTCAGTTTCAAGAAACTGAGGGGCAATTCACGTAATTTTAAGAACGTTCACAGTCTGATCTCAATCTCAATCTGTCAAAAATACCTCTAATTTCCCTACACGCTGAAAACCAGCGCTTGGGCTCTGTCTTGCATAGGGTCGCAGCATAATGCTGAGCGATAGCCGTTTTGCGTAGATGTGACGCATGTCAACCATTTCTTTTTTTTTTTTTCTTTATTTGTTCTTATGTTCTATTGTGCGTCATGTTTACCGCAAATAAACGTATTTTCTTTCTTTTTTTTTTCTACATTTTGACAATTGTTTTTCGCCGAGATGACACTGCGGCTAGATTTTGAACGTTTTAAATTACGAGAACTGTCCTTCTGATACAGACCACGTCATCATCACCTTGAAGTCAAATGTATATTTATAGTGAAATTCACGTTAACTTTTATGTTATTTTTGCGACTTCACAGCGTGTCTGTACTATGCTGAGATAGGAGCCTTTTGGCCTCGTACAGGACTTTGTTTCATTTTTCTTTTTGTTACTTTTTTTATATAATTTGTTTTTTTTTTTTATTTTTGATTATGTTTAGTTTAGTTTATGATCTTCGTGTACGAGTCGCAATAAATACTTTTTCTTTCTTTCTTGGTAACCACAAGTAAAGCTCGCGGTGCTTCGTGAGATAAAAATACATGAAGTATCGTTTCTTTTTCTAGGTAAGAGATACGTGGATGGCTGTGGATGGATGAATCTAACGCACCTGATGTACTTGCTGCGGCTGCTGCTGTATCGTCTGCCGGTGTTGGTCGTCCGTTTCCACGACCACCTGCTCCATGAACGAGGCGCCACCTAGCGGACAGAGTAATAAACTATTAGAATAAGATAATAGATGAGTGTTGCTGAAATTAAATGAAATGGAATTTTTCTGAGAGCAGTGGTGATGAAATAATTTACATAAAGTAAAACGCCTGTGGATGTATGGATGGATGGATGATGGATGGATAAAAAGTATCCTACTCGTTAATCCTGGTTATAAACTATTTGTGTGCCAAATTTCATTCAAATAAGTCCAGCAGTTATTGCGTGAAAGAATAAGAAACATACATACATCCATCCATACAAACTTTCGCGTTTATAATATTTATTACGACACGGTTGGCGCAGTGGTTAAGCAATTGACTGCTGCGCTGCGTGTCGCGGGTTCGATTCCCGCACGGAACAAATATTTGTATGACCTACAAGTAGTTGTTCCGGGTCTGGTTGTTTGTGTATGTGAGTTTAAATGTTTGTAAACGCACCCACGATGGGTGCTTGTGGCTAAGTAATAACAGCCGCACGGGTCGATCGATCAGGTTAAGCTACGCTTGCCGCGGTTGGTCCGTGGATGGGTGACCATTTTCACATACCAAGTCCCCTCCGTGCCTCGGAAAGCACGTTAAGCCGTTGGTCCCGGCTGTCATTCGTGGATCTTTGACAGTCGTTACGGGTCGTCAGAAGCCCGAAAGTCTGACAACCAGTCTCATCAAGGGGTATCGTATTACCTCAGTAACTGGGTTGTGGAGGTCAGATAGGCAGTCGCTTCATGTAAAATACTGGTATTCAGCTGCATCCGGTTAGACTGGAAGCCGACCCCAACATAGTTGGGAAAAGGCTAGGCAGATGATGAAACGCACCCACGATACAGGAGAAATTCCTAGTAGGCAACGTTTTTATAAAAAAAAAATATTTATATATATTAGTAGGAAGTAGGATATGTCCCTCGTGTATATGCACACTAACCTGCATTGTTTGTGGAAGTAGAGTTGAGACTCTCACAGCCAAATAAACAGTGTTGCACCGTCCAACGGGGCTCGAAGGGAATGTGTGTTTTCACCTGAAAAATTATAATAAAAATATTACGTACTGTAATTTCAAAACATTGTAAAAGCCAATTATTTCTAAAAGAGTAACCGTGGAGTTTCTTGCTGGTTCTTCTTTATAGGAAACAACCAATTGGAACCGTGCACCTAGCTTCTGACGTTTCTTATGTAGGTTTATGTGAAATAAATAAATAAAAATCAATTGCTGTTCGTTTGTCTCGCTAAAACTCGAGAATTGCTGCGCCGATTTAGCTGATTTTGGTTTTGAAATGTATGTCGTAGTCCAGGGAAGGTTAAAGCGCAGGCCACACCGCCAGCTGGCGGGCGGGCGGGCGAGCCGAGCGAGGCATCGTTTCACCTTTTTTCATACTTGGGTTCACACCGCGAACTACAGAGATAAGCTACCGAAGTATGAAAAAAGGTGAGGCGACGCTCGCTCGTCCGCTCCGCCCGCCCGCCAGCTGGCGGTGTGGCCCGCGCTTTAAACGGTCAGAAAATATGGTAAAAGGAGTAGGGTAGGAGTAGCACACCACGCGAACGAAGTAGCACCGGGCAGCTAGAAATAATCTATATGGCAAAACAACGTTTGCCGGGTCAGCTAGTGTGAAATAAAATATTTTTATTTTCAATGTTATGTTGTCATATGGCAGCAAGATAAACAAAAATTGATTTTCATCACATTTAGCAACAATGGCGGCCAACCACACCACAGTTGGTAAAGGGCTATACTTTTTACACCAGTACATTACATACCTTGAGCTCAGTGGTCAACATGAGTATATGTCTGCACGGCAACCGGAACACTTTGCTGAACAAACACGAACACTCCTGCGTCGATGTGCCGTATTTGCAAATGGCGGCGCTGCTGTGTTTTCTGTAAACATATAAATACAATTATAATAATAATAATATCCCTGGACATTTCACACAGCACCATTTGTCCCAAGCTAAGCAACCTAATGCTTGTGTTATGGTAACAAGATGGCTGATAAACTACTTATATACAATTTTTTTTTTTTGTAAATACATACATATTATAGATAGAAAAACACCCAGACTCGGAACAAATACATGTAGGTCATACAAATATTTGTTCCGTGCGGGAATCGAACCCGCGACACGCAGCGCAGCAGTCAATCGCTTAACCACTGCGCCAACCGTGCCGTCAATACATCAATCATTAGATCATCATCAATTATTAGAGAAAGCTTTTCCCTTATATATAAGATTACAACCAATCAATATTGGCTAAACTAAATTTAAGTTCAGTGCACCTTTTCTTTCTATTTCGCTAAGAAAAGGACAGAAGATCCTACTAATATTATAAATGCGAAAGTTTGTATGTATGGATGTATGGATGTTTGTTACTCTTTCACGCAAAAACTACTGAACAGATTTTGACGAAATTTAGCACACAGATAGTTTATAACCAGGATTAACATATAGGATACTTTTTATCCCGACATTCCCACGGGATCGAAACTTATGCGGGTGAAACCGCGGGGCGCAGCTAGTAAATAATAGGTCTGTCAAATTAAGATACTCCATAGACAAGTTTAGACGTGATTAAAAACATGGCTACTAAAAATACGTCAATTTACGTCTGACACTGACTAACACGCATCACGCTACGACCGAGTCGAGCAAAAAGAAAAAAAAACCGGCTAAGTGCGAGTCAGACTCGCGCACGAAGGGTTCCGTACCATTATCTGACGGCACGGTTGGCGCAGTGGTTAAGCGATTGACTGCTGCGCTGCGTGTCGCGGGTTCGATTCCCGCACGGAACAAATATTTGTATGACCTACATGTATTTGTTCCGAGTCTGGGTGTTTTTCTATCTATAATATGTATGTATTTACAAAAAAAAAATGTATATAAGTAGTTTATCAGCCATCTTGTTACCATAACACAAGCATTAGGTTGCTTAGCTTGGGACAAATGGTGTTGTGTGAAATGTCCAGGGACTTATTATTATTATTATTATTATCTATAAAAATCACGTCTGTTGTATGGGAGCCCCACTTAAATATTTATTTTATTTTGTTTGTTGTATTTGTTGTTATAGCGGCAACAGAAATACACAAATTGTGAAAATTTCAACTGTCTAGCTATCGCGGTTCTTGAGATACAGCCTGGTGACAGACAGACGGACGGGCAGACAGCGAAGTCATAGTAATCGGGTCCCGTTTTTACCCTTTGGGTACGGAACCCTAAAAAGTGAGAAAGAACGCTAAACGAAAACGAAGGCAAGCGGGCGACGCGATGCGACGTGGTGGACTCGATCCACCATGTCGCAACGCGTCGCCCGCTTGGCCGTATATGAAACGCCGACCTCATCTAGTTTTAAATTTTTTATTTTTTATTGTATGTATTATAACATCAAATTTTCATTTACAAGATAACACTAAAATAACAAAAATATATCCTAAATTAACTAAAACTATTTACAAACAAAAATCATTTATCATTGAGAATGTGGAGACACCTCAACCCATAGCTATAATATTCAAAGTGATAGTTACCTGCCAGCTCTGTCATCAAGACATTTTTGCGCGAGTTTCGTCTGATGTGACATCAAATTGTAAGCGTATTGTGTGATCGTGTCCGTTGGAGATTGCTTCAGGGTTTCAGTATCCTGAAATTTGTAAAAATACCATTAAATACAAAAAAAAAGGAGAAAATGTAGTGACAAAGGTCTCTGAAGGTGTGGTGTGGCTACCTGTCCGCCATTTTGTTTTCTTTTTTTTTTCAAAATGCTGACAGCAAATTATCACACCAAAAAAACTGAAAAGCAAAAAATAATAACCCTTTTTATTTAACCTTATTATCTTAGTTTTTAAACTAATGTAAGTATACCTAAGTAATTTTGAGTCAGCACCAAACAATGAATAAACAAAGATCAATACATTGCCTTAATTTAAACGGCGCCGACTCAAAATTATCTCGGTATACTTACATTAGTTTAAGAACTTAGTTACTAAGGTTAAATAAAAAGGGTTATTATTTTTTGCTTTTCAGTTTTTTCGGCGGATTAATTTTTTTATTAAAACGTTTTTATTTTATAATTTTTTGTGGCTATAATCTACTAATTGTTTGCCAAAGGGCAGGCATATATGGCACTGAGTAGAGTAATATAATAATACACAACTCGGCATTCAAATCTGTGAGTGAACAATAAATCACCCCTATTTTCCCACCCTAAGGGTTGGATTTTCTTTCCAAATTTATATGGGACCAACTTTGAGGTATACCTTTTTCAATAAAAAAAGAATTATCAAAATCGGACTACTCTGTAAAGAGTTATGAGTCAAGCAAGCAAGCAAAAGGTTGCTTAGCTTGGGACAAATGGTGCTGTGTGAAATGTACTAATGTATATAATGTACTAATATACGCGTCGACTTGAGAACCTCCTCCGGTTTTTTTTCGTCGGTTAAAAATAAAAGTGGTTTCCCAGCAATTATTTGTATGCAATGTTACTTATGTTGATATCAAGAATGTGTAGTTGACGGCTATATTATGATGGGTCTTATTGTACCCTGTAGAGGGGCTTACGGCTAAGCAATAACAGCCGCACGGGTCGATCGATCAGGTTAAGCTACGCTTGCCGCGGTTGGTCCGTGGATGGGTGACCATCTTTACTTACCGAGACACCTCTGTGTCTCGGAAAGCACGTTGCCCGGCTGTCATTCGTGGATCTTTGACAGTCGTTACGGGTAGTCAGAAGCCCGAAAGTCTGACAACCAGTCTCACCAAGGGGTATCGTGTTACCCAGTCACTGGGTTGTGGAGGTCAGATAGGCTGCCGCTCCATGTAAAATACTGGTATTCAGCTGCATCCGGTTAGACTGGAAGCTGACCCGACCCGACTGGAAAAGGCAAGGCAGATGATGAGTCTGTAATACTCACTCTTAACCTGCTAAGCGCGAAGGTCCTCCTGTCGTTCTCCAGCTGGTTGGCGACGTTGAAGAATATGGAGACGAACTCATCCAGCTGCAGTTGATTGCGAACTAGGTTCTGGAACTTTGTTACCAGGCGTTCGAGACCCTGGAAGATTGGGAAAACGAGAGATTAGTTTAGTAGCTTTGTCGTGAAGCATTTTAAAACATCGATAAAAACTAGAGATGCGCCGAATAGTGGTTTCACCGAATACTGAATAATATTCGGTTTAGTTCTTACCGAACCGAATATACTGCCGGATAATTCGGTTCCCCGCTACACGCTAGATTCCCAGAGCCAACCCAGCGGAGTGAGTGGTACCTCGCCTCTCGCTACCCGCTGCACGTCCCCAGTCATTGCGTACGAAAACACAATACGGGTGCCAGATTTCAGTGCAGTTCTTGACTATTTGATTAAAATTTTCGTGTTTTGGGTGCTTCGAAAGATGAAAAGTCGACGGAAAAAGTCGCGTGTGTGGGAAATCTTCAAATAAATCGAAGATATACCTGTGTTTAATTACATCTTTGTTGCAATAAACGATTTCTAATAAATATGATTGTTAGAATATGGGATTCCTTTAATTTACTTTGCCCTAAAGGCTGATTTACAATGATCAATTAAACCGAATACATTCGGCATTTCACCCGAATGATTCGCTCGAATCCGAATACCTCAAAATTTTGTCGAATACGCCGAATACCGAATATTCAACGCATCTCTAAAAAAACCGATTCCAGGGAAAAATAATCTACCATTACAAAAAACTTTAAACATACATTTTTGACGTTTAAACGTCACTTTACTTTAACCATCGTTTATAAAATACCCCCTAATCTATACTAATAAACTCAGATATTATTTTTACATTTACTAACCAAATTTTTGAGGAAAGCTTTTTTTTTTTTTGAGGATGGGATATCATCAAATGACCCCTCCCGCTCTGGGTGGAGCGGAAGGGAGTGTCAGACTCTTACTGACTAAAACCCACCCGTGTTCCTTCTTTAGCCCTTTCTGTTCCAGGGCAGCGGTAAGGCGGTAACCCTTTCGGACGATCCCGCCGCCCTTTTGAGGAAGGCTAAAGGCTAGGCTATCTTATTTGATTGTTTTGAATTTTAATATTGATTATTCTGAATTTAATTGTTAGGTATGTATTATTTATTATTATTTAATTTAGTTATTATCGATTTATTTTGAATTATTTTTTATTGTTTCTAGAATTGTGGTTCATTGAATTTAGTTGACATTATTGATAGTTTTGAATTGTATTACACTATTTGCATACCCATGTGATGGTAAAATATGGAGAAATTTACTATAAGCCAAAATATCTATGTATCTCTTACCCATGTTTGCAAATAAATGAATGATTTGATTTGATTTAATCTATACAGGGTGTCAGGAGAACGCTTCCGAAGCCAGAACGTAGATTATATACAACCTTTATGCAAACGGATACCACTAACCTTTCGCCTGAAATTGATTATTTTCGCGCGTCACGTGGACTTGGGGTCGTCAGCCGCACAGCTGTCGGCGAGCGCGCGCGCACTTTGAACTTGAGGTCACGCGCAAGCGTCAGATGATATTTATTTACGAATACATTGCTTGTTAGAGTTGTAAAGAAAAAAAATGTGTTTAATAGCAAATAATGGTTTAATTTAACTGTTCTCACAGCATAGTGTACGAAAAATGCTAAAAAAAATAGGTAAAATTGTTAATTTTTTTTTCTCATTTTTTTATGGTATCGTATCGAGAATCAGTAGCCCTATCACCTGTCTTCGTTTTCGGAAGCGTTTCCCTGCCACCCTGTATTTTAATATATAAAATTCAAAGTCCTGACTGACTGACTGACTGACTGACTGAGACATCAACGCACAGCCTAAACTGCTGGTCCTAGAGACATGAAATTTGGAGGGTGTATTCTTCGTAAAGAGTAGGTATCCACTAAGAAAGGGTTTTTCGAAATTCTACCCCTAAGAGGGTGAAATGGGGGGATTTCGTTTGTATGAAATATCTTATTCCTTGAATTAATAAACTTGAAACTTGGCACGAATACTTATCTAAGTAAATTATGAAGTTGGGCATTTTTTGTTTTTATAAACTACCCCCTAAAAGGGGATTGGGGGGTTTCAAAGTTTGTATGGAAGAATTTTAGCGCGCGGTCCGATTTACTTGAAACTTAGTATTTATACCTAAAATTGAAGGAAAACAATAATGTGTATCAGTGTTTTTCGAAAATCTACCCCTGACGGCCTGAAAAGGGGTAGTCAATTTTACAGTGGAGGATTTTACAGCGTGGCTTGATTAACTCGAAAATTGGTATAAATAATCTTTGAGTCAAGTTATGAACACATCCTAAATGATTTTTCAAAATTCCACCCCTGTGGGGGTCAAAAGCGCGGATACAGTTTATATGAAAGTCTTATTCGTTAGGTTAATTATCTTGAAAATTGGCATGAATATTCGCCTAAGTAAGCAATAAAGTTTATCATTATTAGTTTTTCAAAACTACCCCTCAAAGGGGATATAGGGGAAGGTGTGAAAGAATTTGAATGCGCGGTCCGATTAACTCGAAACTCAGTGTTTTTACTTAAGACCAAAAATAAAGAATAAAAAGTATCAGGATTTTTCGAAGATCTACCCCTAACGGGTTGAAAAGGGGTAGTTAATTTTACAGGGGAGGATTATAATAAGTGGCTTGATTAATTAGAAAATTGGTATAAATAATCTTTGAGTCAAGTTATGAATATATCTCAAACGATTTTTTTAAATTCCACCCCTGTGGGGGTGAAAAGCGGGGATACAGTTTATATGAAAAATCTTATTAATTTAGTTAATAAACTTGAAACTTGGCAACAATACTTGCCTAAGTAAGTAATAAAGTTTATCATTACTCATAAGTTTTTCAAACTACCCCTCAAAGGGGGATATAGGGGTGTTGAAGTTTGTGTGGAAGAAATTGAATGCGCGGGCCGATTAACTCGAAACTCAGTATTGATACTTTTGACAGTAAATAATTAATAATAAGTATGTAAAGTTGTCGAAAATTGACCCCTGACGGGGCAAAAAGGGTTTAATATAACAAATAAAGTAATTCTGTTTTTAGGGGAGGATTTGAACTTGAAAGTGTATGTTACATTTTCACGCCTAAACCACTGAACTTCTAATTTTGAGAAGAGGTAGATGGCATCCTGGGGAAGCACATACTTTTTATCCTGGTAGCACGTTCCCGTGGGATAACTTCCGACATCCACGCGGGCGAAGCCGCGGGCAGAAGCTAGTCCTCTATAAGTTGGTTGGTTGGTGGGTTGGTTGGTTGGTTGGTGGTGGTTGGTTGTTGGTTGGTGGATAAGTTGGTTGGTTGGTTCTCTCTACAAGTTGGGAGTGGCTCGTGGCTAAGTAAACGCCACACGGTTCGGTCGATTTTAGAAGTTTACGCTCGCCGCGGTCTTTCCATGGATGGATGATCATCCATTACAGATCGACACCTTTCCATGCCTAGAAAAGCACACTAAGCCATCCCGGCTGCCAATCGTAGATGTTTGACAGTCGCTGCGAGCAGTCAGAAGCCCGAAAGTGGTGCAAGGGATATCGTATTACCCAGCAACTGGGTTGTGGAGGTCAGATGGGCAGACGCTCCAAGTAAAATACTGGTGTCCAGCTGCATCCGGCTAGACTGGAAGCCGACCCCAACATATTTTTTTTTTCCTCCTGTGTCGTGGGTGCGTTTACAGACATATGAACTCACATACACAAACACCCAGACCCGGAACAACTAATTGTAGGTCATACAAATATTTGTTCCGTGCGGGAATCGAACCCGCAACACGCAGCGCAGCAGTCAATCGCTTAACCACTGCGCCAACCGTGCCGTCATTTCATTTCAATTGGGAAAAGGCAGGTGATGATATCATAACATCAGGTTCTATTCCCCGAAGAGATCGGCAGAGGTGTACGGTATTTACCTTGTGAAGTATGTTAGTATAGTTGTCCGCTTCGAGCCATGTGTCCAGCTTGGGAATGGCTCCGTTGGGCCGCGTCAGTATCTCCCACAGACCGAGCGTGCCTGCACCCGTTCCGATGATACCGCGTTTTAATACCTGTTGGTTGATAAATATCAATATTAATACTAGTTTTAGCCTGAATTGTTTTTTAAATTTAAGTAAATAATATTTTTACATGTCAGTAATGTATTTTGCCACAAAAAGTCTGCTAATACTCGCCAATATACAAATGTTAATTTTAAAAAAATGCATAATAAGTCTATAATGTTCCCACTGCTGGGACACAGGCCTCCTCTCTGTGAGAGGGAGTGGGCCGTAATCCACCACGCGGGCCCTGTACGGCCTGGTAGATGGTCACATATCTTCGAATTTTTTGGTTCTAGGACATGCCGGTTTCCTCAAAATGTTTTCCATCACCGTTTTAAGAGCTGTGGTGATGAAATAATTTACACAAAGTAAAGCGCCTGTCTGGGTTCGAACCCACGACCTACAACGTGTAAGTCGGGGTCGCCTCTTCCTCTTACAAGAGAGAGCTGCACGGCGCAACGTATTCTGAACTCTCACAATGCAGTGTGTACCTTTTCGTGTAGAAAATAAAGTATATTTTGAGTTACTCTTTAAAAAGTGTGCGCGCGAGTCGCGTCGCGTCGCGTCTCGGTGTGAACTGACCCTATGCCGCCACGTTCGTACCAATTCGGAAACACGAAGATTGCCGAAGCGCATATCTTGTCTGGTCTAACTGTACATACCTGCAACTGTGCATGGGTGTGCTCGCCGCGCAGCAAGGCGAGCGCGTAGGTCTTGCAGCGGGCGGCCAGCTCCACGAGGGAGAGCGACGTGTCCACGCGCCGGGTGGAGTCCAGGCACAGGCGCGCGCTGGCCAGCGAGGCCTGCCACACGGAGCACGTCACGTGGGCCGACGGGAACGCGGCGCGGACTGACTGCGGGAGGGAGAAAATATATATGTGTCGGCGCCTCCACTTTTCTAGACTGTCAATTGACATCTTTTACAAATGTCAAGTGTCAAGAACGAACACCGAGCTCTGGTGAGGCAGCCATCTTGTAAGACGAGCAGTTTACTTGAGATCACGGTGAAGTGCGCATGCAACCACGTGCTCGGTGGACGTTATATTTTGAGTGCATCTCTCTTGATCTAAGCGATCTATAATTGTATTGTGAAGTGTTTGATTGAACTATTGAGAATTATAAGTGAAGTGACCGTAACAAGCGTTATTTTATAAAACACTGCCTTCCTACCCGATAATCCACGCCTACCTGAACATGGAAAACATATTAGAGAGGGAGAAAATAAATGAAATTATATTGCATGAAACTCGAGCCACTTTATATGTATTATACAAAAAGTTTGAGATCACCTCGCGGCCTTAATTCAATCAATAATTGAATGAGAATGTGTGACATGCGCCGCGGTGTGGGAATGATGGGTTTAAAACTGCTTTACATTTTTTAGTTTTGGCCGTTCATAATACGCTTAGAGTATGTATTATTCGTTTATTATAAATGTGAAAGTTCGAATGGATGGATGTTTGTTACTCTTTCACGCAAAAACTACTGAACGGATTTGGATGAAATTTGGCACACTTGCACACTTAAAGTAGTTTAGAACCAGGACTAACATATAGGATACTTTTTATCCCGATATTCCCACGGGATCGAAACTTATGCGGGTGAAACCGCGGGGCGCAGCTAGTGATCTCATAATATTATAACAACATGGAGTATGTTGAAAAAAAAATCGTTTTTTTTTTTCTAATTTATTTTCATAACTGGTATACCTTGGCCTCTCGCCCGGTACCAGGTTATCGTTGAGTTTCGGGTCACTGTATACGCCTTTGTGCCTACTACTACAGGAATTACATGCGTGAAGTTACGTTATAAACATACCTGTTGACATTTAGTAGGATCACAGACTACGCATCTGACTTGCCGCCACGCAGGATTACAAGACTTGAAGGTTTCTAGCAGCCAGGTCAGATCTTCACCAATGAGGGTTGAAATACCTGGAAGCAACAAGAAAAGTCAAAAACATCACGTGAAAGATGGATGAACAGCACCCCAATTGCGTAACACACAATGAATCGGAATCTGAATCATTTTGAACCAAATTGCTAATCCATTGCTTCATAAATTCGAAAAATTTGTCTGCTCAACACGTAAATAACGCAATGAATGTTGTTGAACTGTCAAAATGAAACCGATTCCGATTAATCGTGTGTTACGCAATTAGGGTGCTGGACTAAAGAAAATAAAATTATTACTTTTTTAACTTCTAGATCCGTAAGTTCCGCCGCGTTCGTTAAAAGGCACAATGTCAAAATTTAAGTGATTCTAAAAAAAATCTAAGTTATACCAAAAGCGATCGTTGAGTTCATAAATGTCTCTGTGTACACAAATCTTTCTGATAACAGATTCGCGCGACGATCGCTTTGGTTAGGACGCGGGGTGAGACGTGAGAAATGGCACTTTATGAAGGGAACATGTTACAAAAGACAGTCCTCGAAATGGCCACCAGGCCACCCTTGACCACTTCCTAGTGTAAACATAAGTGATGGAAACTCCCCTGCAACAGGCTCCGTCTGTCATCATCACTCTATTGTCTTTATCCCCATTTATTTATGGACAGCGCAGGTTCTTACATCAAAAAGCAGGTTCTCAAACTCAAACTCAAATCATTTAATTCAACTAAACCAATCACAGGCACTTTTGAATTGTCAAAGGGTCGGTCAGTCAGAAAGATGATAGAAAGATACCAAGATAGAAAGAAGAAAGATACCTATGGAGAAGAACGGGCAAGAAACTCCATGGATTCTCAATTAGCCATCCTCCCAGTAATCACACACTTTCTAGCCATAACCATCATTCTCCTGCCCTAACATGTTTTCCATGTTATTTTTTAACATTTCTTCTTCCATATCAGTCTTCATCTCGGTAGTCAACCCCTTTCTAGCCATATCATCTTTCACACAGTCCATCCATCGTTTCTACTATTCTTAGCCCATTCAACTCTGCAATCTAACTAAATATATATAACTCAAAGGTGGGTGACTGACTGACATAGTGATCTATCAACGCACAGCCCAAACCACTGGACGGATCGGGCTGAAATTTGGCATGCAGGTAGATGTTATGACGTAGGCATCCGCTAAGAAAGGATTTTGATCAATTCTACCCCCAAGGGGATAAAATAGGACATGAAAGTGTGTATGAAACTTTGTCAAACTATACTTCTTAACGCAAGCGAAGCCGCGGGCAAAAGCTAGTAACTGAAAAAAGCCCAAAAAAAAAAATGGGTGCGTGTACTTATTTACGCGCGTCAGAAGTTATACTTTTAAAAAAAATTTTTAATTGCATGCAAATAATTAATTACAAAAAAGGTTACAATAAAGTTCGTTGTTTATGCTGAATAATGTTGGTAACAAGTCACGGGACTTTTAAAGAAATTAAAAGCATAATAAAAATCCAGAATTTTATGGCATCCAATTTTTATTTATAGTGAAATGTCCATTGCCTTTTTTTAATCGATAAGAACAAACAGGTTGCTATAAAAAATGCTCAAAATAATGAGCGGTTTTGCGGACAGCTGCAACCTGTGAATTTTGTGTGACGGTGATGCGCGCGCATCTTAAAATTTCACTCTCATAATTTTTTCATAACGCGCCTAGAGAAGTGTCACTTCAAAAACAATGATTTTACTTACCAGCACTAACAATCACAGATTTCCCGTTCCCATCTTCGGCTAAGAACAAAGTAACGTTGTGTTTGAGAGCCGGCGTGCCGGTGCCTCCGACTGTAGGTATTGTGCTGTTGAACTCTATGCCTGTAACAATAAAGTTGAGTTTAGTAAATAAATAAATAAAAGTCCTCCAGGCCGTATTTCGGCTACGGCGGCCAATCTCAACGGAGACTAGCCTTCTGCGCGGGAGTTATTGCGCGGCACAAGTGTGCGCGCAGACACAGGTGCACTCCCTCTTCCCTCACTCTCATAGTCCGATGGGACGGCAATTCGACACGACCGGAGAGAGATCAGGCGCTGGACCAACGGCTTAACGTGCTTACCGAGGCACACAACACACCTCCAACTTCCAAGCTCCGGGCGGAGTTTAGTAGGACGTTTTCGAAGTGAAAACCACACACACACACACACACCCCCCCACACACACAACTTGTTATTTTTTTGTGTGTTTATTCTTTTTTATGCGTCATGTTTGCCGCAAATAAATGTATTTTCTTTCTTTCTTTCTTTACGCATTGAATGCAACCTGACTGAGTGTAACAGTAATACTCTCTCCCTCTCATGTAACCGTCTATAGCACTAAAGATCGTCTACAGCAATCCCGACGACGCAGCTGTACGTGTCCAGATCCAGACTGCACCACTCCACGAAGGTTGAGGAGATCGTGGAGTACATGCGTGTGAAGACCAACTGGACTTTGAGGGTCGAGAAGTTGGAGTCGCGTCACAACACGAACTTCAAGTCGTTCGTGGTGCGTGTTCCGACACATCATCTCGAGAAGTTCCTCAAGGAAGAGTTCTGGCCGAAGGGTGTTGTGTACCGCCGGTTTCGTGGCCGGCTACATGACACCAGTCAGCGAAACACGACGCAGACACTTCGTGTGACTTAGTTAGTTTTTAGTGTAATTATAATGTTGTATGTATTTATAGTATTTTTAAGTTATATTAATATTGTATTGTATGTGTTTTATATGGGCCTTGATGCCTGAAATAAATCTAATATATAAAATTCTTGTGTCACAGTTTTCGTTGCCATACTCCTCCGAAACGGCTTGACCGATTTTGATGAAATTTTGTGTGCATATTCAGTAAGTCTGAGAATCGGCTACTATCTATTTTTTTTTTCATACCCTTATGTGACAAGGGATGTCCACCCTAGGGTAGGAGTAGTGTAGGAGTAGGGTAGGAGTAGTGTAGGAGTAGGGTAGGAGTAGGGTAGGAGCAGGGTAGGAGTAGTGTAGTAGGAGTAGGGTAGGAGTAGGGTAGGAGTAGTGTAGGAGTAGGGTAGGAGTAGGGTAGGGGGTAGGACACCACGCGAACGAAGTAGCGCCGGGCAGCTAGAAATAATTTATATATGGCAAAACAACGTTTGCCGGGTCAGCTAGTGGATAAATAAAAAAATAAAAAATAAAGAGAGGGGCTCATTGCTAAATAATATTCGCCACATGGGTCGAACGTTCAGGTTAAGCTACGCTTGGCGCGGTGGGTCCGTGGACCCATCCACTGTTACCTTTACATACCAAGGCCCCTCCATGCCTCGGAAAGCATGTTAATCTGTTGGTCCCGGCTGCCATTCGTGGATCATTGACAGTCGTTGCTAGTCGTCAGTACCCGAAAGTCTCGACAACCAGTCTTACCAAGGGGTTTCGTATTACCCAGTAACTGGGTTGTGGCATGACACAGGCAGAGGGGCAATTCTCTTAATTTTAAGAACGTTCACAGTCTGATCTCAGTCTCAATCTTTCAAAAACACCTCTAATTTTCCTACATTTTTGACATTGATTGTCGCTGAGATGAGATTGCGACTAGATTTTGAACGATTTTAATTACGGGAATTGGCCCTCTGGATATAGGCAGTCGCTCCATGTAAAATACTGGTACTCAGCTGCATCCGGTTAGATTGGAAGCCGACCACAAAGTAGTTATAATAATAATAAATTGTTTATTACCACAAATTTCAAGTACATTGCACTGTATGCAGATTAAAGATCTTAATTTAGCATTAGGTAGATAAGTACAATAGGTCCAACCCTGTCCCCTAAACTAGGCTAGGCCTGTATCTTAGGGGGCAGTACCCGGCTATAAAGTATGCTTATATGATTATATTGTGGCAGACGTGCCAGTGGACTGTGTCAAGTGGGTGCATTTTTGATCTTGTGGTAAACTTTAAAAATGTGAGAGTGAGAAAGTGAAGAGTGAATTTTATTGTATAAAAGTACCTAAATGTTTGATGATTGTGAATGTGTGAGGAAGTGGATGGGGTGTTTTATGATAGTGTTGTGTGTAGTGAATGAAGTGAGTGTATGTTTGTAGTGCGTTAGAGATGTGGAAGTTGGGAAACCATTTTATTTATTTATTTATTACTTTAATTAAAACGGTTTAAAACCAATTACAGTAATTAAAGATACAATTTGTATATACACAAACACAAGATAAAATAAAAGATAAAAGTACACACCCAAGATAAAATATAAAATCATCGAGTAAAACAACTTTCATAAATCCCTCTCACAGTACTTCTGACATGCCGACAAAATCTTCGTCCATTCGTCCGCAAACAGATCGTTTGTTGGATTAGAGTCCAAGAGATCATTAAGTGCGGCCAGAGTACGTGGTATTGGGGACTTAGCACGCGCAAGTGTGCGACATGGAGGCACAGCAAACAGCCTGTGCTTTCTGCCGCGGCAGTAGTGGTCTGGCACAAAGAAGCAAGCTAGCACAGCATGTAGATCAGGCGCGTCTATGGTGCCACGGAGCGTCTTACAGGCTATGGTGAGCTGGTCTTTTGCTCGCCTTACCTCTAACGAGTTATATCCGAGGCATCCCAGTAGAAATTTAGTCGGATAGAGGTAAGGATAATAGCCATGTTTACGCTTATAGATAAACCTAAGAAACGCTTTTTGTACCTTTTCCAGTAAAAGCGCGTAGGTACTTTCGTGCGGATTCCACACGCAGGAGCTAGATTCTAATTTGCTACGTACGAGTGCATTAAATATAATTTTGATGGCATGTGCGGAACGAAAATCGCGGCAATTACGTAGAACAAAACCCAATCTTTGGTAGGATTCTTTAGCTACCGTGGCGATATGGTCGTGGAAGGTGAGCTTTGGGTCGAATGTGACTCCCAGATCTTTCATGGCTGATGTTTTCATGATGGTATTGTTATTTAAATTATATTCACAATTAACTGGGTGCCGCATTCGACCGAATGTCATTGCGAAGCATTTGGAGGGATTAAATTCCATCTTATTGTCAAAGCTCCACCTGTATATCGCGTCTATGTCTTGCTGCAGTGCTAAACAGTCACGCTCGGAGTTTATTTCGAGGTATAATTTCAAGTCGTCAGCATACAATAGACATTTTGCATGACGGAGAACTTGGGGAAGATCATTAACCATGATTAAAAATAATAAAGGTCCCAAAATTGAGCCCTGACTTACTCCGGAACGCGTGTGGAAGAGGCTGGGCAGATAATAAATAAATAAATATCCCTGGACATTTCACACAGCACCATTTGTCCCAAGCTAAGCAACCTAATGCTTGTGTTATGGTAACAAGATGGCTGATAAACTACTTATATACAATTTTTTTTTTTTTTGTAAATACTTGCATATTATAGATAGAAAAACACCCAGACTCGGAACAAATACATGTAGGTCATACAAATATTTGTTCCGTGCGGGAATCGAACCCGCGACACGCAGCGCAGCAGTCAATCGCTTAACCACTGCGCCAACCGTGCCGTCAAAAGGATGAAAGATGTGAGGAGTGAAGCGTTAACACAATAACTTACCAGTCTCTATGCATAGGAACTGTGGCACTGCATTGAAAGCCAGTTGCATGCTCGGTGTAGTCAGGTACACGCATTGAATACAGCCTGACTGTGAGTGTAGGAGTTTGACACCTGCATCTGTAATAGAAATACAAGGGATTTGTAAAAAGTTTTTTTTTTTTTTTTAAATAGAACTTCGTTCTGACGCGGCGCTAGCGTCGTGTAGAGATGATTGTGACAGCAACTTTCAGCTTTCGTGTTGACAGTTCAACAACATAAATCGCGTTATTTACGTTGACTAATTTTTCGAACATGTGAAGCAATGGATTAGCAGTATCCTTCAAAATCATTCAGATTCTGATTAAACGTGTGTTACGCAATTAGGGTGCAGTCTAAATATAATCAGCTTAAGCTTCTGGTATCAGGTTAAACTACGCTTGCCGCGGTTGGTCCGTGGATGGGTGACCATCTTCACATACCAAGACGCATCCGCCTTTGGTCCCAGCTGTTTAGCATTCTTGGATCTTTGACAATCGTTACGGGTCGTCAGAACCCCGAAAGTCTGACAACCAGTCTTACCAAGGGGTTTCGTATTATCCAGTAACTGGGTTGTGGAGGTTAGATAGGCAGTCGCTCCATGTAAAATACTAGGACTCAGCTGCATCCAGTTAAGACTTGAAGCCGACCCCAACATAGTTGGCAGACGACGACTTCTCAATTTTATTATTCTACTCTTATCCCACATTCATTCTTAAAATTTTCCTGCCATCCCACATTCATTCTTAAAATTTTCCTGCCATCCCACATTCATTCTTAATATTTTCCTGCCATCCGACATTCATTCTTAAAATTTTCCTGCCACCCCACATTCATTCTTAAAATTTTCCTGCCATCCCACATTCATTCTTAAAATTTTCCTGCCATCCCACATTCATTCTTAAAATTTTCCTGCCATCCGACATTCATTCTTAAAATTTTCCTGCCATCCCACATTCATTCTTAAAATTTTCCTGCCACCCCACATTCATTCTTAAAATTTTCCTGCCATCAAACATTCATTCTTAAAATTATCCTGCCATCCCACATTCATTCTTAAAATTTTCCTGCCATCAAACATTCATTCTTAAAATTTTCCTGCCATCCCACATTCATTCTTAAAATTTTCCTCACAAGACAATGCTTACCATAATTCAACTGTAGCTTTCTTACAACGAAGTCGTATTTCTGGTTGAGCCAGCGCACAGCACCAGTGCCTGTCGCCACCAGCTGGTCTTCGTTTGTCACCACTTGAGGTTCAGGGCTGTAAATCATAGAAAATAGAATACTCTTCATAATGTACACCATATAAATTACAGACATACTGTTACTTTCGATCCAGGGGGTCTACTCCGAAGTGCAAAGTGCGAATGTTCGGATCGGACCGACACATGGCCGAACCGAATATTATTGAAAAAATGCGAAAAAAGTTCGGATCGGCTCAGTTGGGTCGGGACCATAGTCAATATTCGAAAGAGAGTAGGCGTGTAGGATCGGGACCGACCGAACCAAATAGTAACTTCGCAGCAGGAAACGGCCGAACAATCGGCCGATACTACTTCGGAGTAGACCCCCAGGGCTAAAGTGGACCACTGGTCGTTTGTTTTGTCCAGCTCGTCCCGCCATCTTCTTCGGGGTCTACCGCGACGCCTTCTAGATGTGTCAGGGCTCCACGGTGATTATTTTATTTTTGCCCACAGCTTATTGAAACATAGAAATTTTAGAGAGGGTGAAACAATGGGCGGTCTTATCGCTAAGAGCGATCTTTTAAAGACAACCTTTGGATGGATTTAAAAGAGGAAGGAGAGACAAATATGTAAATATCAATAAGATCAATTGAGAACAAGAGGCTGCACTAACTGTGTGCTGCTGAGAGCTGCAGGTTTGCATCTGTGTCGTGTTGCTGCAACAAACGTCGTCTATGAAGCGATCATTTTCTTTCGAGTATTCGAGAGAGTGCAGAAATGTAGGAGAACCAAGGTAACCGACATAGCCTGAAGAATTGCCAAACTTAAGTGGCAGTGGGCAGGGCACATTGCTCGCTGAACAGATGGCCGATGAGGCCGAAAGGTTTTGGAGTGGCGACCACGTAGTGGAAAACGCAGCGTTGGAAGGCCTCCCACAAGGTGGACCGACGACCTTGTGAAGGCCGCAGGAACCCGTTGGATGCGAGAAGCACAGAACCGGTCGAGGTAGAGGTGCTTGGGGGAGGCTATGTCCAGCAGTGGACGTCTTTCGGCCGAAATGATGATTCGAGAGAGTCGGTAGTGTTGTTTATCTTGTGGGTGAATATGGAGTAGCATTTGTCTTGTTGCTTATCAGGCAAAGAATGACGCTGACCTGTCGCATGCGACTGTCGCCGGGTGTGCGCGTGCACCGTGCGTCCAGTCGCGGCGATAAGTAGCGAGAGCGTGCGACTCCGTTCGAGTTAGTGGAAAATGTATGGAAATTGTTGGTTGCAGCCTGTTGTTGCGTCTAGCTGTCGCATAGTGTGCGGAGCAGCTGATAATTTTGATCAGAAACAGTTCCCATACCTTTCAGTGGTCTCCGCAGGTGGGTTCTCAATGATGGCCACTTCGTACTCCTGTTGGCCGTCCACCTGAGTACCGCTGCTGAGCTCAAACTGCTGATATGTATTCTGTTGTTCTTCTACTTGTTGCTGTAATTGAATGAAACAATATTAATATGTGGGCCGTCCAAGCAAAAAGGGGTCCAGTGCTCGGCATTTAGTTTCAGAGATATAAGAAGTTTTGTAAAGTTGAGTGAAAAAATTGCATTGATTATTAATAAATTCTCAATTATCTACATTTTCTTTCATATAGGTTTTTTTTTTCAGAATTTCAATTTCAAAGTTTTGACCCATAGTTCACTGAACTTAATTTGTTGCTTATAGTATAACCCCCTTCAAGCAATACGTCGAGTTTCCCTGTCACCCTGTATATGTAAAGAAAACACAAAACATTATTTTAGTATTGTTTTATATTTAAATACCAAGAGGTCTGAAAGGTTGTTAACCCAGATACTGCGATGGGTCTTTTAAAAGACCCAAAATCTCATACAAACAACCATAGAAATAAAGAAAGAAAAAGTATTTATTGCAACTTGTACAGAAAGATCACAAACTAAACTACTGTCAACCAAATAAAAACCAAATTATATATTTTTTTTAGAGTAACAAAAAGAAAAATAAAACCGAAAGTGCTAAACAAGGCCAAAAGTCTCCTATCTCAGTATGAAGCTGCAACATTTAAAAAAAAAGTGATGTCACGGGCAGTTACAGAAATAATAGCATTAGCATAATACTCAAAGCACTCTATGTTGTACCATATTACTGTACTTGTAACCTTTGTGAACTAAATACTGGAAATAAACATTATTATTACTCAAAATCAAAAGTCATTTATTCAAATTAGGCTGAGAATCAGCACTTTTTGAACGTCAAAATTACAAAAGACAGTCCCCCTAACCTACGCCCTTTACTTGTCTATGCCTTGAGTGTCAGAGGCATTGCTGTGACAAGCAAAAGGCATACAACCCGTATATTATGACAGGCTTTTTAAAAGGTATCCTTTTAAATAGTAATTTGTGATCTTTGGCAGTTGTTACAGGTCATGAGAAGTACGAAAACCTGACAACTAGTCTTACCAAGGGGTATCATAGTTCCCAGTAACTGGGTTGTGATGGTCAGATAGGCAGTCGCTCCATGTAAAATACTAGGACTCAGCTGCATCCGGTTAAGACTGGAAGCCGACCCCAACATAGTTGGCAGACGATGACTTCTCAATTTTATTAGTCTACTCTTATCCCACATTCATTCTTAAAATTTTCCTGCCATCCCACATTCATTCTTAAAATTTTCCTGCCTTTTTTTAAAATTTTGCTGTAAAATACTGGTAGGTAATCAGTCATAAGTAATTTGGTAGGTAATATGGGCTGCAGTCCACAACTCCATGTCAATGCGCGTATTTTGTGTACCGGTGGGAAAATCGATTTTTCGATCCACCCTAGCTCCTCAAGGAAGGCCAGTAACGCCATGATGTTACTGACCGTCTCACATAGGGTACCTTTGGTTACCGAATTACTTTGACCTGTATGTGGCGACCACCGGGCAGTCAGGTTTTCAGACAGACAGCTGTTGGTTTTCCTGTCCGTAAATAATAAATTTGAGAACAAAATCACTCAAACCCCTGATGTGTCTCAAAGACAGATAGAACAGCTCCTATATAATATTACTTGTGCATTGTTTGCAGCAGAAAGTCTACAAAATACTGACTAAAACTAGAATTCTTTGTCTCCACACTTCGTCCAGTTTATAGTGCAATACCTTGGCTTGACTGCTGTAGAATAGATTATGTGATCATATCATTCCTGGCAAGATGAAATGACAAAATAAAACCAAACTCACCGTAGTAACTTCGGTGTTGCTCTGCACGAAGTTAGCACCTTCTTCCTCCGGTTCTCCTTTCACGTCGTAGATTGTCTCTGCCATCACGATCCTTCCAGAAGAGTCCATGGTCCACATACCTCCGAAAGCGAAGTTTGAAGGGTTGCCGCTTTGTTCGTAGAGTATTACTGTGTTTGGGCCCAGCTGGACCGGCTCCCCTTTCATATTTACGAAGACAGGCTGCTCGAAATTACCCTCAACCAGCTGCCCAGTGTGCACAATCTGCTGTCCTTGCTCCACAGGCACTTCTACCACTTGATTTACAACTTCTACTTTTTCTTTCTCCTCATTTTTACGATTAACCATTATTTTTTGTTTTTTCTCACTGTCACCCGTATCGTCACTTTTGCGTTTGATCACAGTTTTCTTTTTGTTTTTCTTGTCCATTTTTACACTTTGTTTGTTAATTTTTACACTAAAACGAGCGCTTCAACGCTAAATATTGTGGTAATTTTTCGGACAAACCGCCTCGCCCTTTCAACATTTTTAACCTATTGTATAATGAAGGAGCCTTATTTTTTACTCGAATTATATTCTGAGATACGTAATAACGTAACCTACAGTAAATAAACAAGGTATTTAATTGTTTTGTTATTAGTTAGCTGAGATAATTTAAAATTATGCCAGTGCGAAAAGGACAACTCAGAGAGACGCCATTTTTATATGGAGGGAAGTTCTTTTCTCTTTCTTGCGGTCGTGGCATCCCTTTCTCCCATACCAGTTTCGTCCGGAAACCAACGAGGAGTAACCCAGTCTAAATCTTGTACTTTAGTCAAAATTAGAAAAAAAAACAGATCAGTTTTGTGCAACTGTCGATAAGTTTATTAAAAATGTCTGCCGTTAAGTAACTATCCTTTTGAGTTTATTTTATAAACGTTTACTACATTTAGACAAAACACAAGAATAGACTCTGGAACGCAACCTTACAAAAATAAAAACCATCGTGACTTTGATAAACGTCAAATTACCTATTTACAGATTTTTTACAAACGAAATCGAAAAACAATAACCTTCGAGGTTAATTGCAATCATTATTTATGTGTGATAAGGTCGTACGAAACCAGTTTTCATGCTTGTTCTTAATACACTCACGATTCTACTACAAGTGGCCTTTATAGTGTCTATGTCATTGCTGTCCATGAATATAATTCGGTATTTTACTGGTGGTGTTAAAAAGATGGCTTTATTTGCGCCTGCAATGTTCGTTAACCATGGAGGAGGTCCCTTACCTCTCCTAGGAGACAAGGAGCACGCAGGACTCACAAATTTCCTCCGCGACGGGGTTCAAAAACATTTAAACTTGAAGGAGGTCAAAGCCATAATATTAGTGACTGCACATTGGGAAGAGAAGGAGGTAACGATATCTTCAGCAAAACACCACGATCTGTACTTCGATTACTACGGTTTTCCCCCAGAATCGTACAAGTATCGGTACGACGCGCCTGGAGATCCCGCACTGGCGGAACGGATACACGAAACCCTGAAAAACGCGGGAATAAGTTCAAAATTGGATTCGAAAAGAGGTTGGGACCATGGAGTTTTTGTTCCTATGATGCTTATAAACCCAACAGCCAGTGTTCCTATAGTACAGATTTCCGTACTCTCCAACCAAGATCCGGAACAACATTATAAAATTGGACAAGCGTTATATGAATTCAGGAAAGAAGGGATAGCTGTACTAGGCTCTGGTATGTCCTATCACAACATGAGAGAATTCATGACAAACAGATATCAATCAGCGGTAGTGAACAAAGATTTTGATGAATATTTAAACAAAGTTTGCACAGCTGAAAGCGCAGAGGCTAGGAAAGAAGGCCTAGTTTCCTGGAGGCAGCAGAAAGGGGCTACGGAAGCCCACCCAATGCGTGCTGCGGAGCATTTCATGCCGTTGATTGTGATTGCGGGAGCTGGAGGCTCTAAGCCTGGTGAACGGATCTTTAATTGGGATATGAGCGGTACATTCCGACTGAGCGCTTTTGTATGGAAAGATGAATGATTATCATCATCTGCCTAGCTTTTTACTAACAATGTTGGGGTCGGCTTCCAGTCCACCAGATGCAGCTGAATACCAGCATTTTACATGGACCAACTGTCTGACCTCCACAACCCAGTTACTGGGTAATACGATACCCCTAAAGAAGGATCATGTGACGGTATAGTCTTTTTTAGCAATTACAGTTTGTATTCAATTAGTTATGCTGATAAAGCTATTTTTTCTAATGCTTTTTCCTTTCGAAAATGGCCACTACAGTAGTAAGTGGCTCATACTGGAAGTGCCAAGTCAAACTAACTTATAATAATTCACCGCTAGAGATAAGGAGAAGAAAAATTATGTTGTTCTACAGCTGCAAACTGTTTGCCTAAAATGTTTAAAACTGAGGGCTATCATGTGCGTAGCTTCAAGGGTGGGCGATGCTGACCCCAGGAACTTTTTTGTCCACCCTAGAAAAATCGACAGTATTGAAGAATTACTTACTGTTTAATCGCTTTTTATTAGAGCCGTACATTTTGACCAAGATGTAAGTTTTAGGGGTTTGGCTCTACATTAGATGTGATAACTTTTTAACAGTGAAAGCATTATTTATGTCTTGGCAACCCACTTTACATGAAATCTTTTTGGTGGGATTATTTATTATGAGTCATCATTGATCTTTCATTAAATGACTGTGGTTAGTTCAGTTGGACGGCTGCCCCCTTACAAAATCCCTAGTTACGCTAATGAGGGCAATGCTGATCTTTCAATATTGCCAATTTTATAACAACGCTCCCGGACTTCTAAGTTGTGCCACCATGCAATTCCATGCGAGGTATAGTTTGCATCAAACTTTATGGCGGATCTGAGGGGCAATTCTCGTAACTTTAAGAACTACACAGTCTAACCTCAGTCTCAATCAGTCAAAAATACCTCTAATTTCCCTACATTTTTGATATTTGTTTGTGGCCGTGATGAGACTGCGACTAGATTTTTAACGTTTTAAATTACGAGAATTGGCCATCTGAAGTGCCCTACTTGCTGTGCGCAAGGGGGAGGGGTGGGTACTGGTGGCTACCCCTCACCCCCGCTGACGTGTGTGTCCCTCGCCCCCCATGAATGTGTTACTGCATGGTTACTGTGCAGCGACTGGTCTCATGTTCTGAGCCAACATAAAGTTTGAATCGGGCTGTATATAAAGGCCTAAAACATCAAAATAATTATGAGCTATAGAAAACGTTTATATTATGATGCCAAAATACTGCCCATCCTTTTGATGTCATCATTGTTCTGAATTTGAATTCATGATGAGTTAAAAATCACTGATCTCTAATAAACAAGTACGCTGGACTAAATATATATATTATATATAGGAGATGGCGAAGTAGACCGAGACGTAACGCATCGGATCAACTCAGGATGGATGAAATGGCGACAGGTCACAGGAACAACTTGCGACCCACGGATGCCCCTCAAGTTAAAGGGGAAAATTTATAAGTCTGTGATAAGGCCTGTCGTACTTTATGGGTCTGAATGCTGGGCTGTGAAGAAGACGGATGAAAGAAGATTGCATGCAGCGGAGATGAGAATGTTGAGATGTATGTGTGGAGTGACGAGAATGGATAAAGTAAGAAATGAGTATATAAGAGGAAGTTTGAAAGTGGCGCCAGTGACAAAAAGTTGAAAGGAAATCGTTTAGCTTGGTATGGGCATGTGATGAGAAGGGCCGAAACGCATGTGACTAGAGAGTGATGAATATACATGTTGATGGATGGAGAGGGAGAGGAAGGCCGAAGAAAAGATGGATGGATTGTGTGAGGAATGATATGAAAGAGAAGGGAGTGAATGATAGCGTGACGGTTAACAGGGGAGAATGGAAGAAGAAAACGTGTTGCGCCGACCCCAAGTAACATGGGATAAGGGCAGGAAAATGATGATGATTTTATGAAGTGACACTAATGACAGTTGTTTTTTGTGCCGATACAAAGCGCCCCCGCTCGAGCGTCTCAGGAACTAAAATTGACACATTGTTGTCATAGGTTCTCGTGTTATTTTGGTACAGACGCCAGCACATCAAGCTACTACAATCTGTCAAACTTTTTTAATAGATTTGCAACTTTATCTCTAAAGTATTAAGGTTCAAGGTTGATTGGAAAAATTTGACAGTTTCGGGTAGCTTGACCTGCTGGCGTCTGTACGTCTCTGATGATTTAGTTCTAAATCGTGGAATAAGAATTTTTTTTGTGTATTTTGTGTTTACTACGAGATATTTAGAATATTTTTATCATGAGAGTATGCGCATTTTGTAAAACTCGCTATCAAAAATATTAGTTCCACGGACTCTCACGTTTTTATCAGCGCCAAAATGGCGAAAATCAAGTGTCTTCCTTTTGTCATCGATATTAGGATGTCCAGCGTGTTTGTATAATATATAGGTCAGTATGTAGACCTCTATACAAAAAAATGAAGAATGCAGTGTCACAGAACTGTTTTTTCTGTACTGTAGAATGTTGATCATACACTCCACAGAAAAGAAAAAACAGTTCTCGTTGGGAGAGTATAATTTAACAAAGTAAGCAATCTAGGAACAATAATTAATTTTTGGTTTTGCATTGGGGCTATGCAATGTTGTGAATATTTTATAATACTAGTATTTATTTTTAAATAATTTATTATAATATAAACTACTTATTTATAACATTAAATTATTTCCAATTATGTAAAATATTGTTTTAATATGACAGCTTCTTTGCACTGTAAATTGTTTTTCGAATATTTTTTTAGTAATTTTTTAATATTGTCTTATTCACAAATCATATTTATAATTTTAATAGTAATTATCACGAGTACACGCTTTTCAGTACAGTTTTACAGTATTTACAGACCATGTGGTTAAAAATTCAACTAAGTAATTATGAAATATGTACCTACTGAATTTTATAGATTTCTTGACACTCATAAACAATCAGTGTCTCTTTGAAATGTCCAGCAAAGCTATTCACAACCATTCGATACACTTCCACTCCGAATTCAATATTTATAATTAAACGTTTTAATTGATATTAAAGACAAAGACACATAAAAGATATAATCATCAAGTAAAAAGTTAACAACACTTTCATATCCCTCTCACAGTACTTCTGACATGCCGACAAAATCTTCAACACAATCAATCAATGTTTGATTTGACATCTATCAATGTTATCAAAAGAGTCCTCAAACGCTGTTCGCAAAACCAAAACACGAAAATTTTGTCAGTTTCAGATAACCGCCATTCTTCCGACGGCTATTTGCTAGGCAAATTGCATTGAAAATGTGTCATTGTCGATTCAAGAACCTGTCGAATGGTTGTGAATAGCTATGGTGCAAGCGTATGAATGTTTTACTTTGCCCTGTTCTAAATGTGATGTAAAAAATGCAATAAATAAAGTAATGCATACAATGAGCTGTTTTTAAATGATTTTTTACAAGTATTTTAAAAGTTTAGGGACCATTGTATTTAGCATAAGCATACAGGGTGGCAGGGAAACTGTAACCATGGATTCAGCTCATGGGTTTAGACCCCATAGCGTCGAAATTTTTCATAGGTTATTAAAAAAAAAATCTTCCGTTTCATAGAAAAGTGCAATACCTACGCGGTCAAAACGTATGGAACAGCAATCTTTTTTTTTAATAACCGACGAAAAATGTCGACGATGTGCTGAATGTGTCCCTGCCAACCTGTATAATGTTCCCACTGCTGGGACACAGCCCTCCTGTCTGTGAGAGGGAGTGGGCCGTAATCCACCACGCGGGCCCAGTGCGGGTTGGTGGATACCATTGTATTTAAATTATTTTTATAATTTTAGCTTTAAGAGTTGTTTATTTGTAAGTAAATTGTATAAAGAAAATTCAATAGATACGGATTTTTTCTTTTATTATTATTTTGATTGAACCTTTGGAAACTCTTATAATTATTAATTGGATACCATTCAACCTTAAGCCTCGAATACACTAGGGGACCAATGGAGCGACATGTTGCGGACCATGGCGCTCGACAACTACGTGAATGTCCCGAGAGAATGTCGCGGAACATTTTGCAGGCCTACAAATGTCGCGACACTGACGCGGGATGCGTGCGCTCGCTCTCGGAGCGGGAGCAAGCAACATGTTTGTCCCGCGTCTCGTAGGTAAAATGTTTCGGAACTTGTTGCAACGTTGCAGCGACACGTAGATTGAGTGTTGCGCGTCATGTTGCGGAACAAAATGTCCCCTAGTGTATCCATTCTAATTTATTTGCAATCGGCACAACATGTCCTTTTCTTCCATATTTTTCTACTAGCTGCACCCCACGGTTACACCCGCATAAGTTGCGATCCCGTGGGAATATCGGGATAAAAAGTATCCTATATGTTAATCCTGGTTATTAACCAAATTTCATCCAAATCCGTTCAGTAGTTTTTGCATGAAAGAGCAACAAGCATCCATCCATCCATACTAACTTTCACGGTTATAATAATAATAATAATAAATCTCTGGACATTTCACACAGCACCATTTGTCCCAAGCTAAGCAACCTAATGCTTGTGTTATGGTAACAAGATGGCTGATAAACTACTTATATACATTTTTTTTTTGTAAATACATACATATTATAGATAGAAAAACACCCAGACTCGGAACAAATACATGTAGGTCATACAAATATTTGTTCCGTGCGGGAATCGAACCCGCGACACGCAGCGCAGCAGTCAATCGCTTAACCACTGCGCCAACCGTGCCGTCAAAATATATATCCGAAGATACCGAGATAGCAAATAGTAGAGAAATATTAGTCGTCATCTCGGTAGTTGCCCCCTTTCCACGCTGGGCCCGCGTGCCCACGAGACCGCGTGACCCCTTCCCACAATGTCCATCCAAGTTATCGACATAGCTCACAGAATAAGCAAGCTGAAGTGGCAATGGGCCGGCCACAAAGAGATAGTCATTGGCCGGCCATGAATATTAGCCGTAGAACCGATGACCGTTGGTGTAGACGGCGTAGACGTATTCTTGAGTGGAGACCGCGAATCGGTAAACGTAAGGTGGGGCGCCCCCAGGCTAGGTGGAGCGACGATCTTCGCAGGATGGCTGGTAGCAGCTGGATGAGAGTTGCCGAAAATCGAGTTGAATGGCGTGCAATAGGAGAGGCCTATGTCCAGCAGTGGACGGCTGTAGGCTGTTGATGATACCGATACAAACTGCGCCTGCAATGGAAACTTTCTAGGTAAATATATGATAAGGTTTAGTTCATATAATTTATCGAGGTCGGGCACTCGGGTCATTGTGATAACTAGACCGCAGCATAAGGGCCTGCGCCCACTGGCGACACGGCACGGCGAGTGATTTTTATGAAACGAATAGGAATATAACTATATTGTTACGAGTATGAGAAACCAGAACGGATTGGGACAAGAAAACGAACAGCGTAACGTTTCAGCTTTTTATTCTACACGGAACTAACTTTTAAAATGCACCGCCATGTGCTTTTATACCCTTTTACATTAAAAAAACGGTCACTAGGTGGCGTGCTAAGCAACTTCCGGAAATAAAATACTAAATATTATTTTAATACAGTTTGCAACGACTTCCGTCAACTAATCGGAGACGGTATATTGAGCACCGGAAGTCGATTGCAAAAAGTGTCAAATAATTCACACAAACATTTAATTACATTAAAACCAAAAGCTAACATTCGGCCTTCCTGACATTAAGTTTGTCCTCAAACTATAAATCACACAAACACTATGGCGATTCAATATTATAGAGAACCTTAATATTAAACCTTAATTATTACCTTAATATTAATTTACATCCGTCACTACTTGCACCGTAAGCTTCACTGATCAAGCACTCTCGCCTGTCAGCCGCCACACGACTTCCAATGAGTGACCTCACATTCTGCACATGCCACACATTGCACCGCAAGCTTCTCTGGTCAAGCTCTCTCACTTGCCAGCCACTGTACGACTTCCAATGAGTGACATCACATTCTGCACATGTTACACATTGCACCGCAAGCTTCCCTGGTCAAGCTCTCTCACTTGCCAGCCACTGTACGACTTCCAATGAGTGACATCACATTCTGCACATGTTACACATTGCACCGCAAGCTTCCCTGGTCAAGCTCTCTCACTTGCCAGCCACTGTACGACTTCCAATGAGTGACATCACATTCTGCACATGTTACACATTGCACCGCAAGCTTCCCTGGTCAAGTTCTCTCACTTGCCAGCCACTGTACGACTTCCAATGAGTGACATCACATTCGGCATATGCCACACATTGCACCGCAAGTTTCACTGGTCAAGCTCTCTCACTTGCCAGCCACTGTACGACTTCCAATGAGTGACATCACATTCGGCATATGCCACACATTGCACCGCAAGCTACACTGGTCAAGCTCTCTCACTTTCCAGCCACTGTACGACTTCCAATGAGGGTAATGCTTTAGGTGGGAAATGCACCGTGGGACTTCGCTGGCGGTTGACCACTCTACGTGAGCTTCATCAACACTTATCTATCAAGCCAACCACCCCACGACTTCCATCTCCTAATCATCCATCTTTCTTCTTTCTCTTATATATTTTCATTTTAAGTAACTAAAGTAGCACCAGTTTATACTAATAATTTGAGTTTCGATTAAATCATTACATTTATCTTTATTATTTCTAACACAGAATAACTTCTAACAAAATAACATATTTAATTCACATTTCCTCTTCGCTTTCAAACTACAACTTAATCATAAAAATCATTGATCAATCATATCATATTAAGTTATTCTCTTTATTATTATTATTATTATTTTTTTTATTCTTTCAGGTCAACCATAATTGAAGACATGAGTAAATCATAAACTTATAAAACAATTGTCCATTTGTATAACCTATAACCAATTAAATACTCTACAATTAATGTGTTTCATTTAACCTCTACCTAATTAACTTGATGATTCTTTTTCAGACTCAGATTCTGAACTTATTTCATTAATACTTGTGCTAATCCACGGCTGTATCTGATCAACAGCCCAAATATTACAATACTGCTTTTTACCAATGTTAGACCCTGGTATGCTTGAGACTTCATACCTATCGTTATCTAAAACTTTTGAAATTCTGTAGGGACCCGAGTATACAGGTAATAGTTTTTTACTCTGGCCTTCATTATGACCGATCTGTTTTTGAATTTTTACCAAATCCCCTATTGCATATATCTTAGCTTCCTTACGTGTCTTATCAAATCTATCTTTCTGTTTACGTTGGTCTTTCGATATGTGTTCGCTAACTTCGGTTCTTATTTCATTAATATCCCTATCTAACTGCCTGGTGTCTAAAAATATTTCATTCATAATATTCTCACTATTATGGATTAAATTTCGACCAAACAGAGCTTCTGATGGGGTTTTCCCTATACCTTTATTAAGTGTATTATTTAACCCCCATTGAATATTACCCAGCTCAGAATCCCATTTGGTCTCCCCTAATTTGTCGGTATATGAAGTTAACGCGCCTAACACTCCGTCACACGTCCGATTGTAGCGCTCCACCTGACCATTGGCTCGAGGCGAGGCGACAGCGTTCAAAACGTGCTTAACGTGGTTTTTTTCGCAAAACTTTCGGAACTCTTCAGAGGTAAATGAGGTGCCTCGATCGGAGATCAAACGTTTCGGATAGCCAAATGTTGTAAAAACATCGTATAATGCTCTAATAGTTAGACTTGACCTTAAATTGCGCAAAGGTTTTAAAACACAAAACTTAGTATACCCGTCAACAATAACAAGTAAGTAAGCATTACCCCTTGAACTTTTTACAAAGGGGCCCAGGTGATCAATATGAACCGTTTCAAAGGGAATATCGGTTTTTGTTATTGGATGTAAAAAACCTTCTTTTTTTCCCGCAGGCATTTTACCATATGCACAATGTAAGCAAGACTTGACATATTTTGTAATAAACTTTTTCATCTTTGAGAACCAAAAATCTTTTTGAATTTTAGATAAAGTCTTATCAACTGAAAAATGCCCGATGTCATCATGATTTTGCTTACATATTTGCCACCTGGCTCCTTTTGGAACTACCCATTTTAATTCACCATTAACTTTTCTAAACAGCCGGTTATGTTGAAAAACAAAATTTTGTTTAATATCAATAATATCTTCGTACTTTGGATCATTTAGTACATCTTTAATAAAACATATTTTAGGATCTGTTAGTTGAACACTGAGTAACCAATCGTCTTGTGTAATATTTAAAACTCTTAACGAATCTACTTCATTTGTATTGCAATTTTCTTGAGGGTTTCTACTCAACGCGTCTACGTGGGTCATACTATGATTAGGGCGATACATGATGTTACAGTCATACTCTTGCAAGGCCAGCCACCATCTAGCAATTCGTGGTAGAATGTCTCGTTTAGAAAACGTTGACCTTAAGGCATTACAGTCCGTGATTATTGTGAATTTTAATCCGAGTAAATATACGCGAAAACGCTGAAGTGAAGTTACTACTGCCAACGTTTCTAAATCATATGCGTGAAACTTTTGTTCGTCAATAGTAGTTTTTCGACTAAAATAAGCAACTGGCCTGAAAGGAGCGTGACTGTCTTCTTTCTGCAAGAGTATTCCTGCCAGTCCAATCTTACTCGCATCAGTGTGTAATTCCGTGACATAATTTGGATTATACAAAGTTAACAAAGGGCGTTCTATTAATTTATCTTTAAGAGACTGAAAAGCAACTTCCTGTTCGCTGTCCCATCTCCACGGACAGTTCTTTCTTGTAAGATCAGTTAAAGGTCTTGCTATTATCGAAAATTTTTCTATGAATTTGCTACTAGCCAGCTACTAACTAGCCAGACCAATAAATTGTCTGACTTCGTGTACATTTCGCGGCGTTGGAAAGTTTTTTACAGCATCAATTTTAATTTTACCCGGTTTAATGCCCTCGTTTGTAATTTCGTACCCCAAATAATCAATAGAAGTTTGAAAAAAATAACATTTCTGTATATTTAAAGTTAATTTAGCTTCATTAAGCAATTTAAATGTTTTCTCTAATTTTTTAATACCTTCTTCAAAGTTTTTCGATGGTATTATCAGGTCGTCCATATAAGCAATAGCTGGCTTATCCGATCCAATTTTAGTAGGCCCTTGAGCAGAATTTAACCCAAGGGCTTGGTTCATGGTCCTTTGGAATACAGAGGGCGCATTGGCCAGACCAAAAGGCATCCTCTTAAATTGATACAGACCATCAGGCGTAACAAAAGCCGTGACGTGTCTGCTCTCCTTTTTTATAGGAACCTGATAATAGCCACTCATTAAATCTAAAGTTGTAAAGAACTTACAGCCACTTAATTGGTCCAACTGATCTTCTATCAATGGCAGTGGGAAGTGGTCCTTAACAGTTCGACCATTCAAAGCTCGGTAATCTACACACAAGCGATTTCCCCCAGTTTTCTTTGATACGAGTATGATCGGACTAGCGTAACACGAAGAAGACTCCTCGATAATGTCATGTACTAACAGTTCCCTAACCATTTCTTGTACTATCTCTCGCTCTTTAAAACTCAATCTATATGGCCTATAAACCACAGGGGTGCTATCAGTTAATTTAATTTCCATTTCACTGAGATTAGTGCAACCCAATTCCGAGAGATTTTGAGCAAAACTTGTCCTATATTTTGATATTAACCCTTGTACTTTAATAATTTCTTCTTTTGTTAATTCTGAATTAATGTTAACCTCACTAGCTTCAAAAGGACTATAGTTCGATTGTAATTTAAAACAATTTAATTCCTTGATATTATTATCATAACCGATTCTGTACGCTCTAACCAGTAGCATATCCTTTTTTAAATGCAGCGTTGCATCACTTAAGATAATTATCGGAATATCACAACAGTTACCCACTATTTTGTAGACCCCTTCTTTAATCCAATATTGACAATTATTATAATTGCGATGGCTACCTAAAACAAATACCGTGGAGTCCTCAACTGCAGAAGTATAACATTTAATTAAGTCTGTGTTAGTACCAATATAATCCTTGAAAACGTATAGTTTGATAATACTATTATCTTCATGTTCAATACCAGGCAAGATGTCACTACAAAAATTGTTGCGTTTTAAAATCTCTAGACTATTATTAGTCTTAATAACTAAAATATCTGGTAGTTCGGTGAAATTTTGACCAACTAGTAAGGGTACATGTAACTGGTTGGATGCGACAACATAGCTAGTGATCACAGCCTCAACTCCATCTATAGCCAATAAAATGTCAGCTTTACCTATGGGTACAATATGGGTCTCTCCTACCCCTTTAATGACAGGTAAGGAACTTTCACTAATTATTAAATTGTACTGATATGCTACTGTATCTCTAATAAGTGTGCATTGGCTACCAAAGTCGATAAAGCATTTAACTTGAATAGAATTATTATTTATAGATGCATTTTTGTAATATTTATTTTGTGAACTATCTAAATCACTAGTAGTGGTCCTTAAAACCCGTTTATCTTGGTTATTATTTTGTTCTTTTTTATTTTTATTTGAAAAACAGTCTTCAGTTTTATGTCCATATTTTTTACATTTTTCGCATCTAATAATGGGTTTTGAACATTGTGAAACTCTATGGCCAGTTTGTTTACAATTATAGCATACTAAAGGAGTATTGTTTGATTGCCTGCATTGGTTCGCACGATGACCACTCTTACTACAAATATGACAAATTATGGTGGAATTATTGGACAGAGAGGATTTTGATTTATTTTTTTCTACCAACTCTTTTTGGTCACGGCACATGTCTTTGAGATATTTTAATAAATCTTCCGGTTGATCAAAACGGGCTGAAGATGCTCCTGCTCTAATAGTGCGGTCCTCAAGACCGTAAATGATACAATCTACTGCTTTCTTGCCTGATATATCACATGCATTCAACAAAATCATTTTGTCGTAATAGTAATCATCGAGCGAATCACCTATTTTATATCTCTTTTCTAGCATTTCAAATAATAAGGCACCATAATTAGTGTCAGAAGGAAATGCGCGTTTTAAATTATGTTGCCATTCTAACCACGTATATTTTATAGTTTTAAGCCCTTCATACCATTTTTTGGCATGACCTACTAATCGTGGCAAAGCAAAATGGGTCGTTTGTTGATCAGACCAACCATAGATATGAGCACATTCGTTAACTTTAGATAGCCATGTATCTATTCTTTGATTTTTAACGGATGGGTCAAATTCAGGAATTATATTTTTGTCACATTTTAATGAAGAATATGAAGAATTATCAGGTTTCACACGAGAAGAAATAAAGCTCACTAAATCATGCAAATTGATTGGCAAATTAAGATTAAGTGGGTTACTTTCCAAACCTCCATCTGGAGCCCCTGAAGATCCTGGCACTGCCTCTCGTTCAGTCGCTGCAGTATATCTCCTGTTTTCTTCTACGATTCCCGGTTCAGGACCGTGGCGATCTTCAACCGCTACAGAAGCAACCTCGCCTCCTGGTTGCCGCATTGGAGTTTCACATGACCTCCCATCATTCAAGGTTCTACTATTCGAACTTTTGCTGCTTTCCCTCGTTCGGCGTGATCTTCTAGATTTCTTTTTTCTTTTGTGGGTACGTGTACGACTGCTAGAGTTTGAATGTTTTTTATCACTTCGTCGTTTTGAATGTCTCTCTCTATACGAATATTCACTTGTCGAAGAGTCACTACTCACACCACGAGTGCGTTTGGGCATATTACAGTTCACCAAAGTAACACACCGTACCGTTTAACGTTCACCACTTAAACACGTCGTAACGTTTACTACAATGTCTGTTTTAACGCTTACGAAGAACACAATAAAACAGAAAAAAAAAAGTTGCTTTAGATTAAAAACTTGTTAATTGTTAGTTCACTTGCACTTATTAGGTACTATCCCACTTCTGATATGAGAAACCAGAACGGATTGGACAAGAAAACGAACAGCGTAACGTTTCAGCTTTTTATTCTACACGGAACTAACTTTTAAAATGCACCGCCATGTGCTTTTATACCCTTTTACATTAAAAAAACGGTCACTAGGTGGCGTGCTAAGCAACTTCCGGAAATAAAATACTAAATATTATTTTAATACAGTTTGCAACGACTTCCGTCAACTAATCGGAGACGGTATATTGAGCACCGGAAGTCGATTGCAAAAAGTGTCAAATAATTCACACAAACATTTAATTACATTAAAACCAAAAGCTAACACGAGCTTCGGGGTTCGTGACAATAAAAACTGCCGATTAAAAATTACACTTTAATTAAACAACATTAATAACAACTCAAACACAATTGCACTTAAGTCGCACTTGAAGATCGCTTTCGATGTAATCGCTGATCGAACTCTGAGTCGGTCGTGGCGTGGCTGATCCCGGCCTTATACAACATGTCCCGGAATTAACGCACACCACCAAACACCCTAATTAGAGTATTATGTTATAATCATAATACATTCACTGAATTTTTATTATTAGGTACAGACGCCAGCACATCAAGCTACTACAATCTGTCAAATTTCTTTACTAGATTTTCAACTTTATCACTAACGGATTAAGGTTCAAGGTTGATTTGGAAAATTTGACAGTTTCGGGTAGCTTGACCTGCTGGCGTCTGTACCTATGTATAAAACATTGTTTTTTTATTAAATTAGGTACAGACGCCAGCACATCAAGCTACTACAATCTGTCAAATTTCTTTAATAGATTTTCAACTTTATTGCTAAAGAATTAAGGTTGATTGGGAAAATTTGACAGTTTCGGGTAGCTTGACCTGCTGGCGTCTGTACACTGATTTTGGGAGAAAATTGTGGTTACATTACTTACGCACGCACACAGTCGCACACGTACCTATAAGCACATAGATAATATTACCGTGCTATAAGGGTCTAGTCTAGCGTAGTAGGTACTTCATCCATTTTCTTAAGTTTTGACTGTAGGTATAGCTACAGCGAAAGCGGGACAGTGAATTTAAGTAGTTTCAATTATTTTTGGGATAAAAAATTACCGACATTAAAAATGACAGAAATCGATTCAGTAAACGATTCTGAACAAACTAATTTCACAATGTGCATTAATTCAGTTACACATTTGTACAGTACCGCAGATAGTTCTAGAACCTCTATTGTAGAAATATCTAGAATGTTCGAGTAGGTACAGGTGACAGAATGTTCGTTAGGTACACAAGTTGAAAATCTATTAAAGAAATTTGACAGATTGTAGTAGCTTGATGTGCTGGCGTCTGTACATACCGGCCCTGACTGACCAGATGTCGATAGTTCTAGAAAGTTCTAGCATAGAAATTTCTACTCGATAATAGATGGAGCTAGTGACTCTATTAGTTCTGCTACTCGATTCTAGATGGCGCTAGTGGTAACTAATGTCAAATCCGTTCAGATAGTTTTCGCATGAAAGAGTAACAAACATCCATCCATCCATACAAACTTTCACGTTTATAATATTAGTAGGATTAACAACTAGCCGTGCCCGCGAATTCGTTCGCGTGGATGACGGAAAACAATGACCAGAAAAAGCAAATCGAATACCGAACCGAATCCAGTCCTTTTTACTCATTCTTTTTCTAAAATAAAAGAAAGCTAGGTTACTCCCTTATAACATCAGCTACTCTTTGATCAGCTATCTGCTAGTGAAAGTCCCGTCAAAATCGGTACAGCCGTTCTAGAGATTACCGCGTTCAAACAAACAAAAAAATAAAACAAACTCTTCAGCTTTCTTATTATAGTATAGATAGACAAAGAGACGATATAAATTATTACCGATCTTTGACAGTCGTCAGAAGCCCGAAAGTCTGATAACCAGTCTTAGCAAGGAGTATCGTATTACCCAGTAACTGGGTTGTGGAGGTCAGATAGGCAGTCGCTCCATTTAAAATACTGGTATTCAGCTGCATCTGGGTAGACTGGAAGCCGACCACAGTTGGGAAAACGCTAGGCAGTTGAGTGATTTATTTATTGAATATCAATCGTCAATTAAAATTAATTAGTCCTTGCAAAGCAAAGTCGAATGACACATCCTCCTAGGTACCTACACCTATTTTATATTAGTACATCGTGAGCGCATACCTAATATTATGTAGGATGACATTACAAATTAGTATTTAAATACGCATTTATTGATAAGTATAAACGTGCGCAGTCATATCGCGACGTGAACAACAAAATATATTAGTCATGTTACTTTTAATCTTTACTGTAGCCATATTGTTACCATTCTCTCATTCAAAAATGGAAGACGTGTATTTCGCGCCTTCCGTATTTTTAAATCATGGCGGCGGGCCGAATCCCGTTTTACGAGAGAAAAATAATCTAGAAATTGGAGATTCGTTGAAAAATGTGTCGAATTATGTGGATTTGTGTCGTTTGAAAGCGATTGTTATTGTTACGGCACATCGAGAAGAGGATGTTGTGACTATCTCATCTGGTGAACGGCATCCGCTGTTGTACGATTATTCTAACTTCCCACCCGAAAGTTATGAATTTAAATATGATGCTCCTGGTATGTAATATTCCTATTTACTAACCAATTTTTTTTTTGAGACGTTCCTGTGGGATTGGTGCCCGTGGCTAAATAATATCAGCCGCACAGGTCGATCGATCAGGTTAAGCTACGTTTGTCGCGGTTGGTCTGTGGATGGGTGACCATCTTTACATATACCGAGGCCCCTCCGTGCCTCGGAACGCCAGAGTATAAACGTACCGCCGTACCCCTGACGCCAGTAGGCCACTTTTTCTGTCAAATGACCTTCATAAAAAAATAGGGATTCCAGTAATGATTTAAATTGTTTATTTCATAATATGGTGCGACGTGTATTTTGTCATATATTTGTGACGTTGGCGTTCAAAAGGTTAAGCCGTTGGTCCCGGCTGGCATTCGTGGATCTTTGGCAGTCTTTAGAAGTCCGAAAGTCTGACAACCAGTCTTACCAAGGGGTATCGTATTACCCGGTAACTGGGTTGTGGAGGTCAGATAGGCAGTCACTCCATGTAATAGTACAGGGGGTCTACTCCGAAGTGCAAAATGCGAATGTTCGGATCGGACCGACACATGGCCGAACCGAATATTATTGAAAAATGCGAAAAAAGTTCGGATCGGCACAGTTGGGTCGAGACCATAGTCAATATTCGAAAGAGTGTAGAAGTGTAGGATTGGAACCGACCGAACCAAATAGTAACTTCGTAGCAGGAAACGGCCGAACATTCGGCCGATACTACTTCGGAGTAGACCCCCTGGTATTCAGCTGCATCCGGTTAGACTGGAAGCCGACCCCAACATAGTTGGGAAAAAGGCTAGACAGATAATAACCTACTCTTTTTTATCTTGTAATAACAATAATATACAGGATGGCAGGGAAATCGTCGCGCAAACTGTAACTATGAACTCAGCACATGGTGAGACCCACTAGCTTAGAAATTTTTCGTCGTAGAAAAGTACCTTGGGTAACCTGGAAGTCTTAATAGACTCCGGACCCAGGTTGGCCGAAGCAAGGAAAACCTGTTGAGGTGGAGATTCATAGACGAGTCCTCCGCCTTGGAGTGTAAATGTGGTGCTCTCCCATCGTTTGTGGAACAGCACCACATTTACACTCCCTCACTAGTTGTAGGTATGTAACAAAAAATTTACGGTTTTCGCTATTTTTCATTTATGCTATAAGACGTTTAAAGAAAGAAAGAAAGAAAAAAGTTTATGTGGACACAGCTCGTGAAACACAAAATACAAAATTAATAAAATAACAAATAATGTTTCAGACAAGGTTCATTTCAGCATTAATGCCAGACAGCTGATGCTGTCTGACGCTGGTTTTCTAATGAACCCTTAGGGAAAAGTGACGGGGAGTACACACAGTTTCAACATACCTAATACACACTCATAAATAAATAAATAAACTAGTAATCACGTTGCTTCGTCGTTCGTTTCAAGATTCTGAGTTCACGGGAAGTACCCTGTAGGTTTTGATTCCCTCGCGAGTGTCGAATATTTGCGGAAATTTGCGGCATAAACGGCTGTATCTTTTGTTTGCGTTGGCTTAGAAGTTTGATTTAATTTTCACAGCTCCAAGGGTCAGTGGACCTGAGTATTTGATATAAATTCCAGCTTGATACCTCCACGCATTCCTGAGAAAAAGGGTCTTGACACACAGGCATACGGACGGACCACAAAGTGATCCTATAAGGGTTCCGTTTTTTCCTTTCTAGGTACGAAACCCTAGAAAAGTAATGAATTAAGAAATAAACTTACAAGTTAGGTAACATAGCATGGCAAGTGTGAGGCCAGTCCTCTCTTTGTGCACTACTGCTATTCAAGCAAAATAGTACCTAATCACCGTTCGCGACTTATTTGGCAAACGTAAACAAATATAAGTATTTGGAAAAATAACTTTAATGCCCACACAATAAAGTTCTTTACGCTACAACTTCAAACATTTTTATAACTTTATTACGTGATATTATATTATCCAGGGATATTAACTTTTTAAATAGTGCTAGTCACTCTGAAATCAACTTAATCCCATATAAATAAAGTTGAAATTTGTTTTACTTGAAACATGAAATAACAACAGTTGGAAAATTATATTTGATTAGACCTTGCGTAACTAAATAGGTTCCACTTTACATCAGCGCCATCTGTAATTGGTGTCCGGAAATGCACTGACTTATGAGATAAGATAACGTCAAAATGAATTTGTTTCTTTTTTCAGGAGATCCAGTTTTGGCGCGAAGAATACACGATGCGTTCAAGAACGCGGGAATTCAGTCTACTCTAGACGACAAAAGAGGCTGGGACCACGGAGTTTTTATACCAATGATGTTAATAAACCCGAAGGCAGAAATTCCGATAGTACAAATATCTATATTAAATAATCAAAATGCAGCCCAGCATTACGACATAGGGAAAACTTTGTACGGTTTTCGAAAAGAAGGAGTTGCCATTTTCGGTTCAGGGTTGTCCTACCATAATATGAGAGAGTTTCAAAAAGCCAGAACAGAAATTGAAAAAGAAATCGTTAACGAAGACTTTGATAATTTCTTGAATAACGTTTGTACTGGAGACGAAGAGAATCGTAAGAAAATAATATTTTGGGAACAACAGAAAGGGGGCTTAGAGAGCCATCCTTTAGGGGAGGCGGATCATTTAATGCCATTAATTGTAAATGCGGGCGCGGGTGGAACGCGCCCAGGGAAGAAAATGTTCGAATCAGTATTTTTGGGGAAATTCAAACTAAGCGGTTTTATGTGGGATGGTGAATAATAAAAGGGGATTGAAGATTTTTACATGGATCTTGCATACCTACAGTCTCCGCCATTTCGTTATTTTTGTTTTCAAAATGGCGGCCACACATAATGTCTATGTTAATCGATAGCTGACATAAATGCAAACAGAAAACATAATAGGACCAAACCCCATAATGTGTCACGTTTCCGAGATATTAACGTTCAAAGTTGATCACGTGATGTACGGTCACCAAAGGAGATAAGTAACCAGGGCCGTCGGATATAGTTGAAATTTGGCAAGAAACCGATGGATGTTTTCGAATGAAATTTAATTTCATTAATAGAAAACAAACAGTTTATTTATCAAATTAAATTTCATTCAAAAATATCCATCAGTTTCTTACTAAACTTCAACTATATCCGATGCCCTGGTTACTTATCTCTTTTGCCGACTGTACATAATTATTTTTTTTAATTGCTTGCATCTTATTGCATAGATGTTTAGAATAATCACTTTTTTGTTTTCTGTTTGCATATATGTCAGCCATCGATATATTATACAGGCTGGTCCATCATCTATGCACGCATTGTGTCTATACAGGGTGGTTCTGTTTGGACCACCCAGTGTAGACATAATGCGTGCATAGATGATTATTTTATGTCTGCAAGAACATTCCATAACAATGAAAATTAACGCATTCCCGCCATTTTGAAAAAAAAAAAACAAAATGGCGGACAGTAGATTATGCGACGGACCTCTCTTGTGTGTGTGTTTACTTATGTACAATAACAAAATACTTTTTAACTAGACTAGACTACTTTATAAGAAGAGTCGGCGAGCCCCGAGTTCCAGTTACGATAAAATGTTTGTAATTTAGTTAATATATGTATTAGGTATGTATTGCCATTAATGAATAAAATATTTTTTAAACTCATATTTATATTTTTCCCTAAATTCGACATTATTTAAAGTAACATAAAGTTACATCATCGAATATAAAATGTCTGGTGGTTGTGGCCTTTTGTAGGTCAGATAGGCAGTCGCCCCATGTTCAATACTGCAGAGTGCGTAACACACTCAACAGCAATAGCTTTCATTTTGACAGTTCAATAACATACATTGCGCTATTTACGTTGTTGAGCAGACAAACGTTTCGAACATACGAAGCAATGGATTAGTAATATCTGTCAAAATGATTCATATTGAGATTGATTTTGTGTTACGCAACTGGGTACTGGTATTCAGCTGCACCCAGTGTCGAAATTTTTCGTCGGTTATTAAAAAAAAAATATTGCTGTTCCATACATTTTGACCGCGTAGGTATTGCACTTTTCTATGAAACAGAAGATTTTTTTTTTTTTGATAAACGACGAAGAATTTCTAAGCTATGGGGTCTAAACTCATGTGCTGAATCCACGGTTACAGTTTGCGCGTCGATGTCCCTGCCACCCTGTATACAGTTATAAAACCCGGGTTCGACTCCCGGGTCGGGCAAAGTGATATTGGGGTTTTCCATCAGAAATGTCTCAGGAGCAGCATGGAGTCCAGGTATGTGCCCGTATGAAGGCAATAGAGTCATCCGCATCCCCCATTCATTATCATCATCAGCCTACAGCAGTCCACTGCTGGACATAAGCCTCTCCTATTGCACGCCATTCAACTCGATTTTCGGCAACTCTCATCCAGCTGCTACCAGCCATCCGGCGAAGATCGTCGCTCCAGCGTCCCACCCTACGTGTACCGATTCCCCTATTACATGGGACTTAAACATAGAATAGAATAGAATAGAATATACTTATTTGCTTTAAAACATGGTACATTAAGGTCTTATAAATAGAATTATGATCTTACATGTTTCGCCAACAAAGAGATTTAAGATAGTACCTAAATAATTTAATGTCTTTGTTCGCCAAGGACTGGCATACAAATATTTAAAGTTTTAAACACGTTACATGTAAAAAATTAAGAGGATACATTATTCCAACATGTCTCCTAACTTTAATGAAATTCTTAACAATAATAGGTATTTGTAAAAAGTAGGTAATAATTATAATAAAAATTACATACGTACCGAAATGTGGGTGTACAAGAGGTACACCTATGTCCAACCCTTCTGGGAAATGCAGGCGTGATGTTATGAGTTAAACCGTTAATACCCAGTCTCATTAAGACGTGTGTCCTTCCTCGCATCGAAAAATTGAAATCCTCACTGTGAAATATAAAAATATACAACTACCTACCTGTGAAAGAAAAAACATACTACACCGACCTCAGATACAAGAAAAGTATTCGCATTTTTATTCGTAGCTGCTCTACATATTTTTTTAATCAGCGCGTTATTAATGTTGTTACCGAGCTTCGGCGTTCGTGACAGTAAAAACTGCCGATATAAATTACCAAAAAATACACTTTAATTAAACAACGCTAATAACTACTCAAACACACTAATTTTAGAACACAATTGCACTTAATTCGCACTCGATTTATTCGCATGTATCGCTGATCCGACTCTGCCCGGTCGTGTCGTGGATCATCCCGCCCTTATACAGTGTGGCGATTAGGTTATCACATGAATTGAAACCACGTATTCTACATAACGTACCTATATTAAACATACACAATTAAAAGAATTAATAACAATTAACATTTTAGTCGTGGGACCTTTTTTCGTTTCAGTATTTACCTAACAATATTAAACTTAATTTGTGTTTACTTAGTAACAATAACATAAAGTTTGTGTTGAATTCTTGATACCATTGCCTCACGCGTGTCCACCTTCCTTGATAATAAGTCACTAACTTATTATCAAGGATGGTTTATTTTATGACAATTTTTACGCTACTTATTTTAGTTTTTTTTTCTATTTTTAGTAAAATTAAAATTTTATTATTTTAACAGACTTTTAACAACTTGTAATGACTGCTGTACTATTTAATGTGATAAACTAATCGCCACTCTGTATAGTGCCGCAGATAGTTCTAGAACCTTCTATTGTAGAAACATCTAGAATGTTCGAGTAGGTACCGGCCCCGACTGACCAGATGTCGATAGTTCTAGAAAGTTCTAACAAAGAAATTTCTAGAAGGATCTTGACTCTATTAGTTCTGCTTCTCGATACTAGATGGCGTTAGTGACTCTGTTAGTTCTGCTACTCGATACTAGATGGCACTAGTGACTCTGTTAGTTCTGCTTCTTGATACTAGATGGCGCTAGTGGTAACTAATGTCACCATGTACCAGGCATTAATTGTGGCGCGCAACAATATCTAGCTTCTGTCTGCGACTTTGTCCGCGTGTAATTTCTTGATCCCGGACCCACCCCGTCGCATCGAATCGCCCGCCCGTGCAATTATTATTATTACATACAAAAGAAGAGAATTTTTCAAATCCGACAGGCAGTTCCAGAGATCAGCGCATTCGACCTCTTGGTAAGGCTGTTTGTCAGACTTTCGGGCTTCTGACGACCCGTAACGACTGTCAAAGATCCACGATTGACAGCCGGGACCAACGGCTTAACGTGCTTTCCGAGGCACGGAGGGGTCTTGGTATATGAAGATGGTCACCCATCCATGGACCAACCGCGGCAAGCGTAGCTTAACCTGATCGATCGACCCGTGCGGCTGTTATTACTCAGCTACAAGCTCCTCCAAAAAAACAAACTTGTCAACTTTATTATTTATTACATAGATTTACAATCTAATTATCTGTACGTACTAATGGATTTTTCATGTTCAATATATTTACATGTGACACGCTCGCACCTAGATATTTATAACAACTTGCATATTGCATGAACCTACAGTATTTCAGTTTGCCTGCATTCATTTCTGTATCTCTACTGCAGTATTTTACTTAACATGTCTTAGTGTCTTTGTAGCGGTATCTACAACGCCACATGCGAACTACACGTCATACTGACGTCACGCGAAATCTTGCATCTCGCAAACAGAGTTTACCGCGCAACTCATCATCATCACCATTTCAGCCGAAAGACGTCCACTGCTGGACATAAGCCTCCCCGAGCACCTCCACTTCAACCGATTCTGTGCTTCTCGCATCCAACGAGTTCCTGCGGCCTTCACAAGGTCGTCGGTCCACCTTGTGGGAGGCCTTCCAACGCTACGTCTTCCGGTACGCGGTCGCCACTCCAGAACCTTTCGGCATATTATATACAACATCAATCAATGGGTGTCATCAGTTGCCCGCCAGATACAACACCCTTCTAGTCGGAGGATCCTCCATTTCCTATGGAGGATGAGTGAACTTTACACCCTGGTCCTCATACTTCTATACTGGTGACCCCGACGTGACTTTGAACACGCAGCCGTCTGATTTGGATCTGGATTCCTCATACCTCTATATCTTCATGTTCCTGCCCTCGTCCTATGTTACTCGTGGTCGGCGCAACACGTTTTCTCCTTCCATTCTCCCCTGTCAAACGTCACGCTTTCATTCACTCCTTTCTCTTTCATATCATTCATCACACCATCCATCTTTTCTTTGGCCTTCCTCTCTTTCTCCATCTATCATCTGCTTACCCTTTTCCCAACTATGTTGGAGCCGGCTTCCAGTCTAACCGGATGCAGCTGAATACCAGTGTTTTACATGCAGCGACTGCCTATCTGACCTCCACAACCAAGCTACTAGGTAATACGATATACCTTGGTAAGCCTAGCTGTTAGAGTTTCGGGCTTCTGACCAACTGTAATGACTGTTAAAGATCCACGAATGACAGCTCGGACCAACGGCTTAACGTGCTTTCCAAGGCACCCTAAATGCATAACAATCAATCACAATCTGTATCATTTTGAAGGATATATGTATATTGCTAATCCATTGCTTCATATGTTCGAAAAATTTATCTGCTCAACAACGAAAATTACGCAATGGATCTTGTTGAACTGTCAAAATGATACCCATTCCTACTTGACTGTTAGTATGTTACGCTTACGCAATTACCTCGCAGTAACTGGGTTGTGTGTGGCAGATAGGCAGTCTTTCCATGAAAAATACTGGTATTCAGCTGCATCCAGTTAGACTGGAAGCTGACGCCAACATAGTTGGGAAAAGGCTACAAAGATTAATTTTGAACTCTGTAGATTTTATGTTGTTAACAAGAATGGCTTTGACTGGAATTCAAAGTGCAGCATGATTTAAATAAAAACATACCATTAAAATCTTTGAAGAATTCTTCAAGCAATGTTTACCAACGACTATCAAATATATCATGAGGAGAAACCTGGATATATAACCTCTATGGTGAAGGCAATTGTCAAGTGTGGACGAGACTTCTGCAATGAGACTAGTATCCATGGGTTCAACCATATTTCTGCGCCACGAAGACACTGGATTGAACGGTAAGACCATAGATCATTTTTGGCGCTTAGCTTTTTTTAAACATGTAATTTTTAGGGTTCCACAAAAGGAAAAACGGAACCCTTACAAGATCACTTCGTTGTCCGTCTGTCAAGAACCTTTTTCTCAGGAACGCGTTTAGTTATCAACTTGAAATTATATCAAATACTCAGAGCTGCAATCGCTTGAAGTAGTGAAAAAATCAAACTTCTAGGTCAACGCAATCAAAAGATACGGGCGTTTATATTCCGTTTATGCCGCATATTTTGACACTCGCAAGGGAATCAATACTTCCCGTTGACCCATGAAACATGAAATTTGGCAAGAAGCAATATCATGTAGCATAATAAAGGCAGAAATCCAAAACTCGATCCCTGCCACACAGGATACTTATTTATCACCCTTAGACACGTCACCTCTTCATAACATAAAATTACTTAACAGCATTTTCCCAGGATCCTATGGATAGCAGTAACAACTCTAGCCACCTGGGGAGCCGTGGACGTATCCCTGGGTCAGCTGCAGCGCTACAACGAGTCTCCAACGGTCGTGACCCTTGAGAAAGACTTCAGATCCTGGAGGTTCAGTGTTCCAGCTATCACTATGTGTTACAAGGTCCGTAGTCTAGCCAGTAACTGGGTTGTGGGGGTCAGCATAGTTATTCACAACCACTCGACACGCTTCCGTACCGTATCGAACATCAATCAATGTATCGTTAGAGTCCTCTAAACTCTTGTCAGTTTAAATCAAATAGACGCGGGCGCCATTCTTCCGACAGCTGTACTTGCTGTCGGGAGCAAGGCAAATCAGGTTATCGAAATGTGTCATTTTCAATACAATAGCCTGTCGGATCAGTCCATGTAAAGTCAGTCAAGTCAATCAATGTAAATTCAGTTGCATTCGGTTAAATTGGAATCGTCTCGGCTTCCAGTTTACAGCAGTGGTGATGAAATAAATAACACAAAGCAAAGCGCCTGCCTGACAACCAGTCTTACCAAGGGGTATCGTATTACCCAGTAACTGGGTTGTGGAGGTCAGATAGGCAGTCGCTTCATGTAAAATACTGGTATTCAGCTGCATCCGGTTAGACTGGAAGCCGACATCAGAATAGTATCAGTCAGAATAGGGAAAAGGCTAGGCAGATGATGAAAGCGCCTGCCTCACGATGACGACTACAAATCGTAATTCGGGGTGGCTACCACTGGGCCTCCAGTGCTCCCCAATTCAAGCGATGCATTCCTAAAAAAAAACCCCGTAATCCAAGCTTTTGTCATATCACCCAGAACCGCCTCAACAAAGACAAATTACCAGCTGTCATAAAGAAACACTTCGACACCGACCCTTCAGATGACAAGTATGACTACTACGCTCGTCTCGTGGAAGCTATCACCAACTCCGACCTGTTCCACCTCGAGAGGTTCCAGGAGTTCAGCGATTTGGAGGCCACGGTGGACATGTTTGGTATAGCTGTGGATGTGAGTAGAATTGGGACCAACCTTGTGTTATTAAATAAACTTTTCATAGTCCCATTGCAGGGCACGTCAGGCCTCTTCTCGTATCTAGAATAGGCACGAGCATTGGTCAGCCTGCGTCCATAGTGTTTGTTAGTGATTTCAGTCCATCATATGGATCATCTGTCTAGCCTTTTCCCAACTACGTTGGGGTCGGCTGCCAGTCTAGAACCGGATGCAGCTGAATACCAGAGTTTTACATGGAGCGACAGCCGCACGGGTCGATCACCAGGTTAAGCTACGCTTGCCGCGGTTGGTCCGTGAATGGGTGACCATATTCACATACCAAGACCCCTTCGTGTCTCGGAAAGCACGTTAAGCCGTTGGTCTGGCTTGGCTGACTGTCATTCGTGCATCTTTGACAATCGTTACGGGTCGTCAGTAGCCCGAAAGTCTGACAACCAGTCTTACGGTCAAGGGGTTTCGTATTACCCAGTAACTGGGTTGTGGAGGTCAGATAGTAGTCACTCCATGTAAAATACTCTACTACTGGTACTCAACTGCATCCGATTAGACTGGAAGCCAACCCCAACGTAATTGGAAAAAGGCTATAGGCAGACGATGATGATGTAAGTAAAGGAATTCTGATAAAATTATTATAATCTTCACCAGGTAATGCCAGATTCTGACCTCAAGACCAGGTCTTCGGAGGAGGTCATCTACAAATGGCTCCCGGTGATGACTGAAGCTGGTGCCTGTTACGTCACTAACTCTGTCGCGCTAGGAGATGTGGTTATTGGGTAAGTTTAAGATCATTGCCGGTGCATCACATATGCGCGTGAGTGACCGAGGGGACGGGACGGCCGGCGCGGGGTATCGGAGTACCGTATCCAGTACGCGGAGGCCACTGCGTGCCCTCCACTCCACTACTGGGACACACCACTCTGTGAGAGGGAGTGCGGCATAATCCACCACGCGGGCCCAGTGCGGATTGGCGGATGACACATGTCTTCGAATTTTTGGTTCAAGGACATATGCCGCCAGTTTCCTCACGATGTTTTGTTTCACCATTTTGAGAGCATAGTACTAACTCGAAATACTACTAGAAACTGGGTGCTGGAACTGGGTGGGCTAGGCACATTGCTCGCAGAACAGATGGCCGATGGGGCCGAAAGGTTCTGGAGTGGCGACCGCGTACCGGAAGACGTAGCGTTGGAAGGCCTCTCACAAGGTGGACAGACCTTGTGAAGGCCGCAGGAACCCGTTGGATGCGATAAGCACAGAATCGGTCGAGGTGGAGGTGCTTGGTGGAAGCCTATGTCCAGCGGTGGACGTCTTTCGGCTGAAATGAGAAAGGTAGCCCTTAAACTTTCAAGCTACCATAATATTAAGTTAAGCTAATGTAAAACCTTCGTTGCAGGAGTGTAAATCCCAACGATACGCGCCGTTGGCCCGAGACATGTAAATACTCCTCTTTAAGTTGCTATATCATTATGGACGTGCCAGCTACAGCTGATGTAAGTTCTTCTCTTTCGAGTATTCAAATTGCCTTCCTATTTTTTATAAATTACATTCCGATTTCTTTGTTTTCATTCCTCAAGTTCTACGTCCACTCCCCATACGACGTGATGGATCTCACTCACTCTCCATCGGAAGTCCGTCTGACACTCGTGAGGAACGCAGAACTGAGCGTCATGGAGTCGCGTTGTGGACGAGGAGTTAAGGAATTGCAGCCGACGCGACGGGGGTGCTCGTATACTGATGAACCGGCTGCCAGTAGAAGAAAGGTGGGTACTTATAATTATTTATTTAAACTTTTCGCACAAAAAGGTACGAAGGCGGTCTTAATGCCTTTGGCATTCTCTACCGGTCAACCAAGGGTGGTGAAGAGATTAGGTGGCAGGTGCTTTGGTTGAGAGGGACAACGATTAAAAAAAAACTCTTAAAACTAGGTAAGTACACAAATACAAAAATAGGTTATATACACATTCATACTATTACTATAATATATACTTATAATATATATATAATTATGTAAATACATACAAATTAAGGGAGAGAGGTGTTGAGATGACTCTACGCTATTTTTTTGAAAATTTGTTTTGAATATAACACTGCAATTTCCGTTTAAATGCATGCCGACTACTTCGGTACGGTACTTCATGTAGCATCACACCTGTGTTCCTCTAAGAGGTAGGCAGAGATGAGAGATGCTGGAGTTGTTTTCTAGCAAGTAAACATCAGTTATTTTTTTGCACTTTTCTCTTTTAATCCCCCCAATGCCCCCTCCAAAAGTGTAGGTTTGTGTGGCTAAGAAAGGTCGCTCGTTCATTACCATCATCTTCCTACCCTTTTCCCTAACTATGTTGAGGTCAGCTTCCAGTCTAACCTAGTTTTACATGGAGCGCCTGCCTACACTGCAGACTTTCGGGCTTCTGACTACACGTGACGACTGTCAAAGATCTACAAATGACGTGACCAATGATGAAACGTGCTTTCCGATGCACGGAGTGGTCTCGATATGTAATGGATGGTCACCCATCCACAGACCGACCTCGGCAAGTGTAGCTTAACTTTCGATCGACCCATGGGGCTGTAATTATTTAGCTACAAGCTCACTCATATTTAATAAGATGAAAATGCTTCTTTAAAAAAAGTGATGTATAAGTTCCTGGATTGGATAGAGTTAAACAATTATCTAGGTAATAAATTAGTATTGTTTCTTTTATTCAGGTACATAGCACAAACACATGTCGCTTGTCGTGCAGAAGTAAACTGGCGAAGGAGTTCTGCGACTGCGTGCCCTTCTACTACTTTTATGAAGGTAACCAACCAATCTTTTAATTTTTTAGGGTTCCGTACCTCAAAAGAAAAACGGAACCCTTGTAATTAGAAAGAATTGCCTGCTCACCGAGTTCAGACGACATTTTCGCTGCACCTTGCGTAAGTATAACTTACTATATTTTTTCAGAGGGTCCAAAATGCACTCCTGCAGGAATGGCATGCTTAGCCAACCACAAACACAAGCTATCCAACCATAACGGACAGAAGTGCGCCTGCGCACCGCAATGTATCGACTGCATTTACAAGGAGATTTCCACTGTTGATCAGATCTGGTGAGTTCATTTGCATAGGTCGTGTATTTTGGGAATAATATTTTTGAAAATGAGAGCAGGGGTGGCGCAATTCCGTCCCATCGGACAATGAGTGTGAGGGAAGAGAGAGTGCACCTGTGTCTACGCACACACTTGTACATTATAATATCTCCCGCGCCGACGCGACGGCTAATCTCCGCTGAGATTGGTTGCCATGGCCGAAATTCGGTCTGGAGGCTCGTACTATTAGCAGAACTAAAGCTGTTAATAAGTTAATTCCATTGCATTCAGGGATCGTCACCCATTTAATCTGCACGGTTCCGTCAAGTTCACTGTACAAGCGCCGCGGACCAGGTACACGAGGGAGATCGTGTTCCACTTTCAGGATCTTGTTGGTACGTAGAGTAGAGAACACATACTGCGCATCCACATTTATATTTCTATCTAGTAAAAATAACATCTGATATTTCTGACCTAGAACCAGAACCTTTACGGAGAAAATAGGCTCTGTGACGCGTAGTGTAAACCGCTTAGCCATCGTGTCAATTCAGATGTAAGCTGGGGTTAAATCTTAATATGTAATTATTTTTTCAAGACCCAACTGGGCGCCATCAAATAAATAAAACGAAGTATTTAAGCTAAGTATTATACAATTGCCACAACCAATATTATGTGGCATTTAATATTGATTTGTATGTAAAATAAAAATAAAGATTTATTCAAGTTATTGGAAATTCCCGATTGGGTGCCATTAAGCTTGCTGGCGCCCAACCTGGGATTTAAAAATACTTGTTGGGCGCCACTATGGTTAACGATAGCGAGTATTTATGCAGGGTGCACAGGTTATTCGTTACTAACGAATATTATGTGGCACTTAATAAACTTATTTGACAGTGTCATTTGGTGGAGCAGCCGGTCTTTTCCTCGGCGCAAGTTTCATCAGTTTTGTGGAGATCCTGTACTTCTTGCTGGCCAGACTCTTTAGGATTTTTGTCAGAAGCGAAGAGAAGAAACACGATATTTGCAAGACAACAGCGGTGAAGGTAAGATAGAAATACCAAAAAAAAAGTCACTTAATAGGTACAGACGCCAGCAAATCAAGCTACCCGAAACTGTCAATTTATCCCAATCAACCTTGAACTTTTACTTTAGCGATAAAGTGAATAATCTAATAAAGAAATTTGACAGATTGTAGTAGTTTGATGTGCTGGCGTCTGTACGACTTGTAATTTTATTGTCCGATGAGGTTTCATCATCATCCTTTCAGCCTGGAATCACCCACTGCTGAGTATAGGTTTTCTTCTGCCATACATCTCGGTTCCGTGTTCTTCTCATCCAGGTGTTTCCCGTGACTTTGACAATATCATCAACTCTGCGCGCCTTTGGACTGCCCTGGTTTGAGGTTCCGTGGCTTGAATACTACTACGGCAGAATTTAAAACACATTTTTCTTCTTAGCGTGTCGATAGCAATCTAAATGGACTCCGCCCAGAATTCGGCTACTTGTTGGGCGCCATCACCGGCGACCATCAGTTCCTGTAACGTGCAGCTGACAGGACACATTTAGCTAAATCTAAATGTATTTCAATTACCCACACAAATTAAATTAATATAATAGGCTAGATGCCTAAAAAAATCTAATTAGTCCATCAGTTAGATTATCAAAAAATATTGGACCCGTATTTTTTCTTTTGTCAATTATATAAAAAATGATGAAGATATCGCCCGTTAAAGTTCCGCGTGACGTCACGCCTTGCTAAACTTTTTAGCATGGCGTGACGTCACGACTTCCCACTCCCAAATTTAGACGCGCTTTATCTTTGTCATTTTTTGTTTGATTGACGAAAGAAAAAATACGTGTCTATTATTTTTCGATAATCTACTGACGGACTAAATATAATTATTTTTTTTAACCCAGGCATCTACCCTATTGTAACGGCATCGACTCACGAGTTATAGGTTGTTGGTTCGAACCCAGCTAGGGAACCAGCATGTCCTAGAACCAAAAATTCAAAGAAATGTAACATCTACCAACCCGCACTGGGCCCACGTGGTGGAATACGGCCCACTCCCTCTCACCGAGAGGAGGCCTGTGTCCCAGCAGTGGGAACAAATAACTAAAGTCAGATTGTAGGCTTTTTAGCTTAAAGTGATTAAAACTTTTCACATTAGTAAACTTTTTTTTTCAGATTAAAGAAGTGGCTGTTTCCCACGAGACGCTGCGGATCAATCATTTGACTGCCATATTAGATGCACAGAAAAAATATGATACCACGCCAGATTATTATTACTGAAAGTGGGAGTTGAGTTGAGTGTCGTTGTGTAGGGAGGTGTTAACCTCGCTCCACAATAACACCTCTCTTTTCCTTTCACAAGTCTACTTGAAGAAATTTCTTATGAAATGAGCAGTACCTTTGTACTCAAATTATATTTATGTCATATCTCTATGTATTTTACTGTGTGTACATCCTAACTAATATTATAAATGCGAAAGTAAGTTTGTTTGTTTGTTAACTTTTCACGCATAAACCATTAAACCGATCATCCTGAAATTCTGCATAATTATATGTTGTCAGGTGTACAGAAACGGACATAGTCTTTCATCCCGAAAAAAAGTGCTGTTCCCGAGGAAAATAACAATAACTTTATTATGATAACAGATGGCGCCACGTCTCTTTCGAATCATGATAATAATAATAATAATAGCCCTGGACATTTCACACAGCACCATTTGTCCCAAGCTAAGCAACCTAATGCTTGTGTTATGGTAACAAGATGGCTGATAAACTACTTAAATACATTTTTTTTTTTTTGTAAATACATACATATTATAGATAGAAAAACACCCAGACTCGGAACAAATACATGTAGTTCATACAAATATTTGTTCCGTGCGGGAATCGAACCCGCGACACGCAGCGCAGCAGTCAATCGCTTAACCACTGCGCCAACCGTGCCGTCGAATGATTAAATTATATTAGAGATTTTAGACTCAAGCAGAGTACAACCCGAATTGATTGTCAAATTCTAAATTAACGGGAGCGAAGCCACGGGCAAAAGCTAGTAAATAATAAATTCCTACTAATATTATAAACGCGAAAGTTTAGATCGATGGATGGATCGATGGATAGATGGATGGATGGATGAAATTTGGCACACAGATAGCCTTTAACCAGGTTTAACATATTGGATACTTTTTGTCCCGATATTCCCACGGGATCGACGCTTATGCGTGTGAAACCGCGGGGCGCAGCTAGTAAAAAATATATAAACAAAAAAAAAACTTTTTTGGCATATTGTGTGGTGTGGTGGCTGTGTGCTTTGAATGTATTAATTTTACGCGGTATCACCATTTGCCTGACATTTTTCTAACTATGTTGGGTTCGGCTTCCAGTCGGATGCAGCCGAATATCAGAATTTGACATGGGGCGACTGCCTATCTGTGACAACCCAGTGATTGGACTAATTTACACAGCTTATTGCTTCATTGCCGCGTCTTATGAGCGGTAGGGCGTAGGTTCGAGCCCAGATAGGCGCTTTACTTTGTGTAAATTATTTCATCAACACTGCTCTCAAAACGGTGAAGGAAAACATCTTGAGGAAACCGGCATGTCCTAGAACCAAAAATTCGAAGACATGTGACATCTACCAACCCGCACTGGGCCCGCGTGGAGGATTATGGCCTACTCCCGCTCATCTAGAGGAGGCCTGTGTCCCAGCAGTGGGAACATTATAGGCTGATTATTGGTTCATAGTATTATGATTGCTTCAATTTAAAATAAAAAATTACAAATATTGCACTTGTAATTATATTACAACCAGCTGTAGGTACTATTGTTAACAAATAAATCATATCAATTTGCCTTACCTTTTCCCAACTATGCTGGGGTCTGCTTCCAGTCTAACCGGATGCAGCTGAATACCAGTATTTTACATGGAGCAACTGCCTATCTGACCTCCACAACCCAGTTACTGGATAATACGATGCCCCTTGGTAAGACTGGTTATCAACATCCACGAATGACAGCCGGGACCAACGGCTTAGCGTGCTTCGAGGCACGGAGGGGTCTCGGTATGTAAAGATGGTCACCCATCCACAGACCAACCGCGGCAAGCGTAGCTTAACCTGATCGATCGACCTGTGCGTCTGTTTTTATTTAGCCACGGGCCCCTCTAAGTATTGTTAACAAAAGACTATCGATTTCCATTTGACCCAATTATAGTTGGCACGTTTGCGTGTGCTGTAGGACAAGTAATGCAGTTAGCCGTGGGAACCAGGACACGGGGGTGGCGACATGGGGGTGGAAAATAAAAGTTTTGTGAAAAGTAAAACTGTTCGCTGAGTTGTGATTACTTTTTAAATGCAGTTGAAGAGAAGGTTGCCTTTGTTTTTTTATAGATTTAAAAGCACGATAAGATGAGTTGGTCTTCGTTTACGTAATTAACCCCATTTTCGTTAATCATTGCGCTGCTGGGGACTTTGTTACGCCACTTCTTCTTCCCAGCGAAAGCACTAGGAAGTGGTGAAGGGCGGGCGTTTTTTGGAGGACTGTCTTTGGTAATTTTGACGTTCAAAAAGTGCTGATTCCCAGCCAAATTTGAATAAATGACTTTTGATTTAGATTGTAATATTTTTTTTTTTTAAATACTCCTATCTTTTTGCATGCTTTGTCTTGTTGTCAGCTTAGCATAACCAGCCTATAATGTTCCCACTGCTGGGACACAGGGTTAATTTCGGTGAATGATAGTGGCCCCAAATCCACGCGGGCCCAGTGCGGGTTGGTAGATAATATGTCAGATGTCTTCGAATTTTTGGTTCTAGGACATGCCGGTTTCCTCACGTCCTCTCACAGAGAGTAGGCAAGTGTCCCAGCAATGAGAACATTATAGGCTGACGATGTTTATGCTATGTTATCAAAGATTTGTTAGATTGAAACTTTTTCGCAAAAAAAAAAAACAACCGACTTCCGAAAAAGACACTACAAAGTGAAAAATAACTTTAATTTCGAAAGTCTGTGTCGTTGGGTTCGCATTTTCGTTGTTTGCCACCGGCTTCCGAAATTAAGTAGGTAAGTATAGTGTCTTTTTTGGAAGTCGCTTGTTATTTTTTTTTTTGCAAAGAAGTTTTTATTTTTCTCTTTTAAGTTGTAATTTTAACCAGTAATTTACCAAAATACTATACCGTTTTTGATGAAATTTCTATGGGACCAATCTGAAAGTATATTCTTACAAATAAAAAAAGAATTTTGCAAATCGGCTTATAAATAACGGAGTTCTGAGGTAACAAACATAAAAAAAAAATACAGTTGGATTGAGAACCTTCTCCTTTTCTGAAGTTGCTTTAAGATAAAAATAACATAGTTGAAAAGTAAAAACGTTTTATTGAGCAAAAGTAGCGTTACAAATTTTGAGACAGACTGTTTTGTTTGCCACAGGTTAAGCTATGTTCTCTTAGAAGAGCGGTGGCCGCCACATAACGGCCGCAGCGACGACTATCATGAAAATTATGGGAGCGGGGGTACTTTACGTTGTCAGAAAACGCTGTAGAACGAATGAATCTACAACGCTACATGCAAACTACGCGTCATGCTGACGTCATGAAAAATCCTGCATCTCGCAAGCAGAGTTTGTTAGCCGCGCAACTAGCATAGGTGTATACAACGGCCCGACATGAATCATCGGCAGTTGCCCGCCAGACACAACACCCGTCTGGTCGAAGAGTCCTCCCTTTTCTATGGAGGATGAGTGAACTTTACACCCTGTTCCTCTTACCTCATACTAGTGACCCCGACAAGATCGCCAGCGCAGCCTTAGTGCACCTACTTTAGCGTGACGTCAGTATGACGCGTTGTTCGCATGTGGCGTTGTAGATACCGCTACAACGTTCTCTCAGAAAACACACCAACTTACTTTCTTTAGTAACGTTTGACGTCATTCGACGGTAAATTGCGGGCGCTAAATGGCGGCCTCCGCTCTTATGGGAATCCGTAGCTTTATTTACGGTCATGGTGTAACTAACATTTTACTACGATTATGTGGCCTTCATAGCGTAGAACGAGTAATGAAGCTTTCGTGAAGCTATACTAAGCAAATAAATTCGGGCCCTATCAGAATACCAGCGCTGTGACATTTATTTTTTAAATATCGAAGCATCATGCTGAGATAGGAGCCTTTTGGCCTCGTATAGGACTTTCTGTTTCATTTTTACTTTTTTATATAATTTGTTTTTTTATTTTTGACTGTGTTTAGTTTGTGATCTTCCTGTACGAGGCGCAATAAATACTTTTTCTTTATTTATTTCTAATTTGTTTTCTTTAGTCCTTGAGCTTCAACTATGTACAGTCACCAAAGAAGATAAGTAACCAGGGTCGTCGGATATAGTTGAAGTTTAGTAAGAAACGGCTTGATGTTTTCGAATGAAATTTAATTTGATAAATGAACTGTTTGTTTTCTATTAATTAAATTAAATTTCATTTGAAAACATCCGTCGGTTTGTTACAAAACTTCAACTATATTCGACGACCCTGGTTACTTATCTCCTTTGGTGACTGTACACCACTAATTGACATGTACAGACGCCAGCACATCAAGCTACTACAATCTGTCAAATTTCTTTAGTAGATTTTCAACTTTATCACTAAAGTATTAAGGTTCAAGGTTGATTGGGAAATTTTGACAGTTTCGGGTAGCTTGACCTGCTGGCCGTCTGTACAAGCGGCCAGTTTTACATGCGTAAGGTCTGTATATTATACTGTCAAATGTAACAGAGTAGGTAGGTATACAACGACAATAGGAACAATAAATGAGAACACTGGCAATAATAATGCATGAGAGTGTTTTGGAAAAAAACTTTTTTACAAAAAAGTCGGTGTCAAAAAATGAAAATGAGTCCACGACACCGACTTCCGAAATTAAAGTTATTTTTCACTTTGTAGTGTTTTTTTTTTTGAAGGCGGTTTTTAATTTTTTTGGAAAAAAGTTTTTTCGTATACAGATTGGGAACGTCATTAGATATTTAAAGTGATTTTCCAAGCCTTTTCACAACTATGTTGGGGTCGGCTTCCACAACCCAGTTACTGGGTAATGCCCCTTGGTAAGACTCGTTGTCAGACTTTCGGGCTTCTGACCGTAACGACTGTCAAAGATCCACGAATGACAGCCGGGACCAACAGCTTAACGTGCGTTCCGAGGCACGGAGGGGTTTCGGCATGAAAACATGGTCACCCATCCACAGACCAACCGCGGCAAGCGCAGCTTAACCTGATCGATCGACCTGTGCGGATTTTATTATTAATTTACTGTCGTCTCCATCTTGTATAGCCAAAAAGTACATAAAGTCTATTCAAACTAATGTTTCAAACCAATGTTATTTGTGTTACACAAATATCAACTTTATTTCAATGGTATTAATTTGATTTCAGAGTGACTAACACTATTGAAAAAATTGTAAAAATGTTTGAAGTTGTAGCGTAAACTGAACTTTATCGTGTAGGAATCAAAGTTATTTTTCCATAAACTCTTTTTTGTTTACATTTTTGGTAACTAAATCGCGAATGCAGATTATTATATTTCTTAATTCACTAATTACCTACTTAATAAATAAATATTGCAGAGTTTTCTATAACGCAGCTACCTTATACATTCACACAAGTTTTATTTCTTTACTATTCTTATTTACAAAATATTACAAGATTTTAATAAATAATTATAATGGTAAACAGTACCAATAACCTAATTATTTGAGTCCACAGTTGGGGAATTGGCTTCCCAGGAAAGGGGTAACACACTATCAATCACAATCTGAATAATTTTGAAGGATATTGCTAATCCATTGCTTCATATGTTCGAAAAATTTGTCTGCTCAACAACGTGAATAACGCAATGAATGTTGTTGAACTGTCAAAATTAACCCATTGACCTTCCCATACCCAGAGTAGCCATGAGGTTCACTTGTCTACCCAGCCCAGCCGAGCTCTGCCCACAACCAGCATTATAACGTCTTCGGTAGATGGCTCCACCGTTGGGGTCACGCGACTGCTCCATCCAGGTCGCACTCTTGGACGTTCTGGGGCCTCTGGGGGCCCAGGATATGGAGGATGTGGTGATGCTAAAATAAACAGAGATAATATTTAAACAGAGGGCTAGCTTTGAGAAGGTTTTACAGTGATTGGTACGGTCACCAAAGGAAATAAATAACCAGGGTCGTCGGATAATATGTAGTTGAAGTTTTGTAAAAACCGATGGATATTTTCTAAAAAAAAATATTTTCATTAATAGAAAACAAACAGTTAATTTATCAAATTAAATTTCATTCGAAAACATTCATCGGTTTCTTACTAAACTTCAACTATATCCGACGACACTGGTTACTTATCTCCTCTGGTGACTGTACTTAGTTAAATGAAAGAAAGAAAGAAAACACATTTATTTGGGTGTTTTTCTATCTATACTAAGTATGTATTTACAAAAAAAAAATGTATATAAGTAGTTTATCAGCCATCTTGTTACCATAACACAAGCATTAGGTTGCTTAGCTTGGGACAAATGGTGCTGTGTGAAATGTCCAGGGATATTATTATTATTATTTGCGGCAAATATGACGACGTATAAAAAGAACAAAAACACAAAAAAAAAAAACAAGTTGGGGGCAAACATGCGTCACATCCACGCAAAACGGCCATCGCTCAGCATAATGCTAAGACCCTATACGAGGCAGCCCTAGCGCTGGTCCACGGTGAGATTGTTACAGAATTGCACTGCTGCAAGGTTGAAAGTGTGAAAAACTAAACTCCTAGCACTTCTATAAGCTGCCCACTAGTATAAAAAACATAATGGACTTACCGCTCACGCGCCGAAGCGAACGCTAGCTGTAAGAGCGAGATGCATGACACGACCGTCGTACAAAAGAGCAGGACGATAACACAACATGTAGTACTGCTAAAGACGTGTAAATTGGCAACTGGTATCGGTCCAACCAGGTAACTATGGACGCGTGGCAGTCCTGGAACAGAAGAACATCTATGTTATGGGTCTGGTTTCCGCACTTAGTCCTTCAAGTGGACCATGGTGCGTGGGCCATGGCGGCCGTCGGTGGTTATTCCAACCAGCCGACCTCTCTCCAGAAGTTGATTAGGTCTCCAGCAGTGCGATTCTGTAACCATATCACCGTGCAAACTGAGGTGAAGTGAGCATGGAGTGAGCTGTCATTCCAACTAATGCTAGGGATTGACATTATTGGCAGCTCACTCTCAGCTCACTTCACTTAACTTTTCACGGTGAGTTTTTTACAGAATCGACCAGCTGGTCTGTTGAGAACATCTATGTAAGATCTGGGTGTCCCGAGGGTGTCTGACCTAATCTGGGTGACGCCTGTGCACTCAAAGAGCACATGCGCAACGGTTTCATCAGCCTCCATGCAAGCCCTGCACAAGGGACTGTCCGTTATGCCTATCGTGTGGAAGTGTTGTTTAGCGAGCAGTGTCCCGTGATGGTCCTCGTCACCAGGCGCAGTCCAGGCGTGGTAAACGTCTGGCTAGCTTGCCATCTAGTGATGACATGGCTTCCTTGGATTGCCTGCAGCTCGGTGACGAGGTCCACCAGGGGGTCTACTCCGAAGTGCAAAGTGCGAATGTTCGGATCGGACCGACACATGGCCGAACCGAATATTATTGAAAAATGCGAAAAAACGTCGGGACCATAGTCAATATTCGAAAGAGTGTAGGAGTGTAGGATTGGGACCGACCGAACCAAATAGTAAAAAACGGAACGTAATAGTACGTAGTAATACGTAATAACTTCGTAGCTGGAAACGGCCGAACATTCGGCCGTTACTACTTCGGAGTAGACCCCCAGCTCTTTGCTTGTGTGTCGGACGTAGACAGAAGAGCACTAAAACAATAACTTTATGCTTTATACTGCTTTATGCTGTTTGTGATTACAACAGTTCTATAGCACACTATCAGTAGCAATGAGTTTAATTTTGACAGTTCAACAACATTCATTGCGTTGTATAAGTTGTTGAGCAGACACATTTTTCGAACGCATGAAGCAATGGACTAGCAATATCCTTCAAAATGATTAAGATTGAGTTTGATGGTGTGTTACGCAACTGGGTACTGGTATTCAGCTGCATCCAATTAGACTGGAACCTGACCAATATGGTTGTCAAAAATAATATCTTCAGAAAGAATGTCTGTGTGGATTAATTAATATTTGAGTGCCTCGATGATACGGCTGGCTTAGGAGCGTGGGGATTACACCGGGGTGGCTTTAGTCAGTTCGCCCCGTCGAGTGACGCGTTGTGTGTGATCCGCCTGGGACATGATGATGGATAAACTGGAAGACGTAGCGTTGGAAAGCCTCCCTTAAAGTGGAACGAAGACCTTGTGAAGACCTCAGGAATCAGCCTAATGCGAGAATCAGAGAACCGGTCAAAGTGGCGGTGCTTGGTCCAGGTCCAGCAGTTGACGTCATGGTGATGATGATGATGGTGCATCCTTACCTTCTTAAACATTTGTGTCGAAGTGCAGTTGTCAGGATACGCGTCAGGACCGCAGCAAGACCACGGTGGTCTCTTGGTGTCAGGAATTGAGGTGCTGTGGCAAAAATATTGATTAAATAATTAATGGACAAATCGATGCTATCTACATCGATTATTTTTCGTTAATAGGCTAGATGCCTAAAAAAATCTAATTAATAATAAAAAATAAAATAATAAAATAGTTTATTGTCACAAAAAATATACATTAGTATACACTGTTTAACATGAAGCTAATTAATGCTGCAGTAGTTTTTATACAGATACTAGCTTCTGCCCGCGGCTTCGCACGCGTGGATGTCGGTTTAAAAGATTATTTATACCAATTTTATAATTAATCAAGCCACTTATTATGATCCTCCCCTGTAAAATTAACTACCCCTTTTCACCCCGTCAGGGGTAGATTTTCGAAAAACCCTCATACGTGTTATTATTTATTTTTAGTCTTAAGTACACACACAGTACACTGAGTTTCGAGTTAATCGGACCGCGCGTTCAAATTCTTCCACACAAACTTTAACACCCCTATCCCTTTGAGGGGTAGTTTTGAAAAACTAATAATGATAAACTTTATTGCTTACATAAGCGAGTATTCATGCCAATTTTCAAGATTATTAACCTAACGAATAAGATTTTTCATATAAACTGTAGCCCCGCTTTTCACCCCCACAGGGGTGGAATTTTGAAAAAATCATTTGGGATGTGTTCATAACTTGACTCAAGGATTATTTATACCAATTTTCGAGTTAATCAAGCCACGTTGTAAAATCCTCCCCTGTAAAATTGACTACCCCTTTTCAGGCCGTCAGGGGTAGATTTTCGAAAAACCCTGATACACATTATTCTTTCCTTTCAATTTTAGGTATACATACCGAGTTTCGATTAAATCGGACCGCGCGCTAAAATTCTTCCATACAAACTTTGAAACCCCCCAATCCCCTTTTAGGGGGTAGTTTATAAAAACAAAAAATGCCCAACTTCATAATTTACTTAGATAAGTATTCGTGCCAAGTTTCAAGTTTATTAACTCAAGGGATAAGATTTTTCATACAAACGAAATCCCCCCATTTCACCCTCTTAGGGGTGGAATTTCGAAAAACCCTTTCTTAGTGGATACCTACTCTTCACGAAGAATACACCCTCCAAATTTCATGTCTCTAGGACCAGCGGTTTAGGCTGTGCGTTGATGTCTCAGTCAGTCAGTCAGTCAGTCAGTCAGTCAGTCAGTCAGTCAGTCAGGACTTTGAATTTTATATATATAGATTGTGAGCCCTGTCTCTCAAACTAGGATAACCTGTATCTTAAGAGACAGTGTTCAGCTGTGAGGTTACTTAAAAATAGGTATCAAACAACTGCGGACTGTGCCAACTTATAGTGGGTACGTGTTAACAACTTAACAATCTTATTAATTTTAACAGAAACATATTATATTTAAGGAAAAAGGAGAAATAATGTAAGAAATAACAATTTAAAACTTATGTATGTGAGTGGGTGAATGTGTGTGAATATGTCGGTATGATTTATGTATCTATGTGTGGTGAGTTTTTGTATGGGAGTAGTGAGTGTGAGGTGTAAAATCGACTGCCGCAACAAACACTATCGAAACTTCAAATCACGTACTTTAAAGGAGAGCAATTCAAAGTTGTAATTCGATGCTAAAGATTTAGTATTATGAACTTCAGTAAAATGATGTATGATATAAATAGTAAATTTGATACAGTTTTTTTTTCCTTGACAACAAATTTCATATTTCATATACTTTTCTAAATATTTCACTTTCAATAATGTTTTACGCGTATAATAGTCAGAATTTCATCGAAAGTGCCAAATTCGATAGTGTTCTTACACATATGAGTATCGAATATGGTACTTTCGCTACTGTTCTAAGAAAGTTTTTACTTATACTAGAAAAAAAATGTACACTTTCGATATCTTGCTTGGCACTCACTTAGGTCTGTGTTCATCCGATTTAATAAATAAAAATGCATTTTTCATAAATTAAAAAAAAATATTCAAAACAAATTATTATATAACAAAAAACTTAAAATTGCATTATTTGAGACACGTTTGGCCTTTCTCCAATTAAGTGCAATGAAGAAGTTCATTTCACTTAATTGGAATAAGACCAAACGTACCTATAATGACCATTAAAAACTAATTACATCCCTTTGGATCTATTAAAATCAATGAGATCAGTAAAAATAATATAAATGCTTAACTTATAACAGTTTTAGTGAAAACATACTAGTTAGATAAAATACAAAGTCATTCTGGACTATAATAACAACAAAATCTAAGGGAAATTTCGAACTGAGCACCTAAAATAACAGAAAAAAAATCAGTCTTAGCTTAGCTACCTACAGATAAAGTGATAAGTCAATCATATTTTAAAAAACTAGACGAGTTCGGCGTTTTCCATCTGACTACCCCAAGAAGAAAGGCCGAAGCAAACTCACAGGTCACAGACTGTTTTAAAGTCCAGACATAATCTTTGTCAGATCATTTCATGTAGATCAATGTCTGAAATGGTCTTTTGAGGAAAGAACCACACAGATTGAAGTCTGTTTTTTTTTTGATGATGATTAGATAACTAAGGACTTATCTAATCATCACCATCACTTTCTGGCAAACTCTCATTTCCTGTGCCAAGGTTCTTACAAACATTATGATACTGTTTTGGTATAAGCCCTGCTTCACACAAAGGTCTGTTATGGAAAAAAATAAACATTTTTAAACAAACTTGGTGATTGAGTATTTGGAATTATCATAGCAAAGTTAGGTAGTATTTAATATACCCTGTCCATTAGGTTAACCGTTTTTTGACAGCTGTCTTAGAATGTACATATTCCGACATTACGTAAAAGTTAATTTTAAAATGCGTAATTGAATAAATATATAAACTGCCTTATCTTATTTTATGGCTTCTTCCAGACATTATAATACCGTACCTGTATCAACCAATAGTATATAGGTATGTTGCTGCACTAACTATGTAGTTCCATTTGTCAAAAATCAGTTTACCTAACGGACAGGGTGTGTAATTACGCCTAGACGGTCCTTCTGTGGTTTTCCTGTTTTTCTACTCTTTTATTTCTCTACTAGCTTCTGCCCGCGGCTTCGCCCGCGTGAATGTCGGAAAGGATAAGAAGTATGTCCTTCCCCAGGATGCCATCTATCTCTTTGGCATCTGCTGGCAGGCAATTTTATCGAAATCCGTTCAGTGATTTAGGCGTGAAAATGTAACATACCTACAGACAGAATATATAATTTTATGTAGTACCTATAGCTGTTGCCCGCGACTTCGACCACGTTTCCGCCGTTTTTCGTAAAAAAAAGTAGCCTATGTCCTTCCTCACGGTTCAGTGGTTTTGATGTAACAGACAGATTAACTTTCGTATTTTAGTAGGGAAATATAATATGTCAATCTACAATACTGTTGAAAAATATCGCAATACGGAACCGCACAATATTATTGTTAATAGCTGTACCCGCGACTCCGTCAGCGTGTAACTCCTTGTGTGTAACTCGGCTAAAAGTAACCCAGTTGCAACAAAATATAATCGAGGCTCAAATTTTAACAGGTTGCGGTGCAGGAGAAATCGTCTTTATTCCCAGAATTCCCATAATACCAAATAATTTTCCATTCCAATTTAAAAGAACGCAATTCCCAGTATCGGTGTGTTATGCAATGACAGTTAATAAGGCTCAAGGGCAAACTTTTCGTGTTGCTGGAGTAGATCTCGGTGTCAGTTGTTTCTCGCATGGTCAATTGTACGTCGCTCTTTCCCGGGTTAGCAGTTCTAGAAATCTTTATGTTCACGTGCCGGACGGGTCAACTTTCAACATAGTTTACCCGGAAGCTTACGCCTGTACGCGGAACAGTTTGGTGTAAAGCGAAATTATAACCATCTTTCCCTCGACAGTATATTAAAGGATATTGCAAACTGTCGTAAGCCCTGTGGGTTTCGACGCCCCGCCTTTTTATACCTTCGGCCGCGAGGCGCGAGACGCGTCGAGCGTGATTCAGTATTCACGCGCGATGGCTTATTATTGGCGTATTTCATGTATAACTTTGGTGTTTCTATACCGATTTCTATGATTCTTTTTTATGGAATAGTTAATAATGTTAACTTTTTAAATTAAGAATGACTGAGAGTGTTATAAATGTAAGAGTAGACAAATATAATCAGAAAGCTTCGAACTGCTAAGCTATCGGGAGTTACACGTGTTATTGTGAGTCAACCATAAAAGATAGACATATGCTGTCGTGAGATATTTTTTATATAATTTTAAGGAGAACATTTCCGTCATACATGATTTCTGTGTAGCTTTAACCATTAAGGTTGCACACGCGACGGAAGCGTAAAAAATGGAGTAACTTCTCCCGTTTTCCCAACATTTCCCTTCACTGCTCTGCTCCTATTGATTGTAGCGTGATGAAAAGTATACTATAACCAGCTCAGGAGTATGAAAAATAATTGTAACAAGTTTCATTAAAATCCGTCGAGTAGTTTTTGTTTCTATAACGGTTATACAGACAGACAGACAGACAGACAAAAATTTTACTGATTGCATTTTTGGCATCAGTATCGATCCCTAATCACCCCCTGATAGTTATTTTGGAAATATATTTCATGTACAGAATTGACCTCTCTACAGATTTATTATAAGTATAGATGTACTCCCATTGTTTTGTGTACTCTCCTAGTTACCAGTAGTTACTGTTTAAAATTGTTGTTCCGATATATCTGTAAATTGTCTGAACATTTGAGCTCACAGGAACGCGCTTATTTTAAGCTGTTAGCTGCAATATTCTTTCCACTTTTAGAAACATAACGTTTACCGGAATTAGTAACTTTCTTCGATCATTTGCCCATTCCTCAATATGTCGCTTTCGTTTTCTACCAGGATCAGTTTTGTAAGTACATTTACGCTTACGTATCGAAGACACATTCGGAGAAAGAGGACTTTCATTTTCAGATTCAGTTATCAACGAATTCACACTCAAAATGTTGCCAAGTTCTTCAGACTGTCCTGTTTCAGTGCAAAAATCATTCTGAGAGGAAGGCGATGGGACAGGCCTACCTAGTATAACTGTGCTCCGGTCATTTGGTAGACAGTCATTCTCTTTTTCCTCCTCTGACATTTCAATTATTATGGTGGATTCACTTACTTTGATAAGCGAGTCAGTATCTTTGTCACCATCGAACAAATTATTTAGAACCCTCCATTCCTCATCATTAATTTCGTTAGGAGGCACAGGTGATTGTAAAGTAAAAACGAATAAAAAACATTATAAAAAGCAATAACATTTGTAAAATGTAAATTTAAAAAACACTTTACTAATCGAATCTACCAACCAAATTCATCTATAAACGTAAAACAATATCGAATGTGGTAGATTCAATATATTAACTAACCAAAAAAACATCGAAAGTGACAGTTTCGATAGTTACAAAACTGTAAATATTATCAAAATTATATGAATATTATCGAAACCACCACTTTCGATAAAATATGCAGATGTATTTATCATGACAATGATCGAACAATATCGAAACTACCACTTTCAATTATGTTACTTGTTACCTTCGAATTACGACCACGTGTTCTAATAATGCAGTAAAAGCACTATATTTCAAGTAAAACAAAACAGTATTGTTATAACAAGCACATTTAAATAAGCAAGAGACAGTTTTATTATTTGAACTACCATTATTTAGAAAATTTACACAACTTAATGTTATCGTAGGTTGTTTAATTTTTCCAATTTCAATGAGTTTTTCATGTTTGTTAATCAAATTAACTATTTGTCTACCCCGACTAGCCATTTTGACAATCTTAAGAATATAAAAAAAAACAAAACCTAACTAAACAAAACTAACGCGAGCTCACTCCGTCACATCGCGGCGAACACTGACGATTCTGGTAGATTCGGGACGCTCGCGCAACACGCTCGCACGGAACATCATTGTAAGTACCACTTCCAAAGATGTTCGTCGCGCAACATGTCCTGTATCGATTTTGTTCAATTAAAAACTTCTTTAATAATGACTTTTTAATTATTATTTTTGATGTATCCGATATAGTTTTAAACTCTCTTTTTAATTATGTAAAAAAGCAAAAATCGATTTTTTGCAGTTTCGATAGTGTTTGTTGCGACAGTCGAAATATGAGGGAGTAAAAGCAAAAATAAGGCAATATTAGGCAATACATTTTAGCAGAGATTCAGTTTGTGTATAGTTCTGTTGAAGTAGCCATTCCATCAGCTTGGCTTTCAATTCAAACTTATTGCAATCCCGTATATTTAATTCTTTATGAATTTTCTTGTAGATCAGTGAACTTAAGGTGGAGTATTGGTTTTTGGCAAAAGCAGTTTTGTGTCGTGTAACTGCGGGAATGTTGGTTCGTTTGGTGGGATCAGACAGTGGGACACTGGAGTGTCTTCTAAGAGTGGATTGCAACACGAAGAGCTGTCGAACTGTTAGTACCTTACAATCTGAGTAGAGTTGAGTTGTTGGATAACGATAAGGTTTTCGTAGCATCACTTTCAATATTGCTCTCTGAGCTCTCTCCACTCTAAGAAAAGTAGTTTTAGCCGCACCACCCCATACATTGATGCAATACCCAAGAACTGACTGACACAGAGCATAGAACACCATTTTTAGAGTATCAGGATTTGCGGAAGCTCTCAGTGGCTTAAAGATGTGTATCAGTCTCAGCGTTCTCGAGGTTAGGGCATCAATGTGTTTATTCCAGCGTAACCCGGCATCAATTTGAACACCCAGGTATTTGACGTGATCGGTACGCGTGAGTGTTTGACATTGGCATGAAGATGACTGTTCTAAGCAAGTGTGCGCTATTATTGAAAGGGTGTGGTCCGGTGCGGTGTTCTGACGGATGGCGAAAGGGATCTATGAAGTCTTGTTACAGTTTAGGGTAAGCAGGTTTAGGTTGAGCCAGTTTATTATTTCACGTAGTGCCAATTCCGCGTTACTTTTAACACAATCCCATGTTGACCCGTCAACTACAACCACGGTGTCATCTGCATATACAAAGATCGTCGAGTTGGGGAGGGACATTCTGCATAGGTCATTTACATATATTTGAAATAAAATAGGTCCTAAAATACTACCTTGGGGCACTCCGTAGGATAAGGTATCATCATCACTGAAGTGATTATCAATTTTGGTTCTTTGAGTACGGTTGTTCAAGTAATCTTTGAATATTTGCAGTGCTATACCTCTAACACCGAGTCGCTCTAATTTGGCAATAAGTATGGGAACAGAAACTGTGTCGAATGCCTTCGAAAGGTCTAGGAATATTCCTAGACATTTGGTTTTCCTGTCGAGATTCCCAGCAACCAACTGCGTCAATTTAAGTACTGCATCTTCAGTCGAGACACCGGAACGGAAACCATACTGATTATCTACTATGATCTTGTATCTTTCCAAGAAGTTCTTAAGCCGGTTACTAAGAATCCTTTCCAAAACCTTGGAAAGAGCAGTCAAAACCGAGATGGGTCTATAGTTGTTGACACAGCTTCTGCTCCCACCCTTATGGATTGGGTGCACAATTGCTTTTTTAAGTGCGTCCGGAAAGACACCCTCGCGGAGACAGATATTAAAGATGTACGTCAATGGTTTTATTAGTGTCTGACGGCCCATTTTTAGCACTTAGGGTGATATACCATCCCAACCCAGTGCACAGTCATTACGTAGCTGCGAAACAAGAGACTCCACCTCAGATTCGTCTGTATCAAGCAACACGAGGGAGTTAGCGGGAGATAGTGGGTTGTTGTCTTCGTTACTAAGAACCTGACTGCTCATATCAGCGGGGCGCTGGCTCTGTGATAGAATTTTGTCCGCTAAGGTTTTCCCTACGTTACTGAAGAATTTACCAACTTCATTTATGGATGCTTTAGGACTGTCACATATTTTCAGTAGTTCCACAGGACTGGTTTTTATTTTAGCTGTATTTGTAATATTTTTAATAGTGTTCCAAAGGGCTTTGGGGTTATTTTTTGTTTTCTCAAATTCATTCCTTTCGTGGGCAATTTTTAGTTTTCGAAGCAGGTCATTGCAAAAGTTGCGGTAGCGTGTATATGTTTTTTTAAGAATTAAGTTAGCTGGTTCTTTACTTGATCGAATATGCATTTTGTCTCGATTTCGGATACACCTCAATAGTCCTGGGGTTATCCAGGGTTTGATGGTCCTTTTTTTACTTGGAATCTTGACATACTTGGTGTGTTTAGCAATGACCGGTGTTAACATGGTTATAAAGGTATTCATCATTGTGTTAGGGTCGTCCAATTTATAAATTGCCGCAAAATCGAGGTTTTCTAGCTCCAGCTTAATTGACTCAAAATTTATGGAAGTAGAATATTGACAAGATTTACGAGTGGGACTTGTGCTGGAGATGGTAAGGACAAGAGGTTTATTAGTCAGGAATTAGTCCGTCAGTTAGATTATCAAAATATATTGGACGTATTTTTTCTTTTGTCAATTATATAAAAAATGATTCAAATTCAAAATAATTTATTGTGGATTTATCATAGGTTCATAAGATGGTGTGTTAGTTACAGGTAAGTCTGCTATGACCCGCCATTGAGGCATACAAAATTCACATTATAAGTAGGTAATGTAATTAAAATGTAATACAAGTTGTCATGTAATATTAAGATTAAATTAGTATAATATTTATGTCAAATTACAAATTAGTCATGAATAATATTTATGTCAAATTACAATTTAGTCATGTTACAAAAATAGGATGATTCAATGTATTGTCATTGAGAAATTCTCTTATAGAGTAATAACATTTACTTATCAATAATTCGTGTAGTTTTTTTTAAAGGCATTTATATCGCTCATATTTCTAAGAAAAGGTGGAAGATTATTAAAGATACGTGGGCCCATACAAAATATGCTCTGGTGCAAAAGCTTTGTTTTACTGGCTACGGTGCGCAGCTTGTCTTTCTGTCTGGCCCTAGTGCAAAATTCAAATAAGTTTGGATTTGATTTTATAAACATTACAGTTTCATATATGTATACACTAGGGAGAGTTAATATTTTTAAATTTGTAAAATGTGGTCTGCATGAATCCACTTGGTGTATATTGCACATCGATCGCACACAACGTTTTTGAGCTCTAAAAGCACGCTCTTTTTCCACAGAGTTGCCCCAAAATATGATGCCGTAGCGTATGATTGAGGCAACATATCCATGATAGGCAGTTAGTAGTGCAGACTGACTGACAGTGTTTCTTAATCTGTAAAGAGCATAAGAGCTCTAAGTCTTTTGCAAACTTGACTTTCTAACTTCTTCTTTTCTTTCTTCTTCTTTTTTTCTTCTTTTCTTTCTTTCTTTCTTTTTCTTTTACTTTCTTTTTTTCTTTCTTTTCTTTCTTTCTTTCTTTCTTTTCTTTCTTTTTTTTCTTTTTTTCTTTCTTTCTTTCTTTTCTTGACTTTCTTGTCTTGTCTTTTGTGGCTTCCAATTTACTTTGCTATCAATATAGAGACCCAGAAATTTGGTTACATCGATTTCTTCTATGTTGGTTTGAGAGTAACATATATTTAAATTGGTATTAGGTTGTATTCGCTGTTTAAAATTCATGATTTTTGTTTTTTTTTAAGCTTATTCTTAGGTCATTTTCATCAAGCCATTTTATAATTGTTGTTAGGGTGCTATTTATGTCCAGTTTTAACTTACTCCTATCATTACCGGTAAACAATATAGTACTATCGTCAGTAAATAAGGTCATATGGTGCATTGTCACTGTCGACATGTCATTTATATAAAATAGAAAAAATGGAGGGCCTAGAATGCTGCCCTGAGGGACACCGGAAAGGATATTTCTAACCTCAGAAACAACCGTTTCTTCAGTTCTGGTTGCTAGGGAGATTCTTTTTAATTCTACCATCTGTTTTCTGCCACTGAGATATGATTCAATTAATTTGTATACGTTACCTCTTACACCAAATGCATATAATTTATTCAAGAGTATTTTATGTCCATGTACAGCGCTATAGCTGAGGACCTAGTATCCATATTTAGAAGGACTTTGTGTAGAAAGTTATACATTGCTATATTAACAGATTTATTTTTTCTAAAACCATATTGACATGGGGTAAATATGTTATTACTTTCGAAGAATGGGTAGAGGCAATTATATATGTTTTTTTCGAATATTTTAGAGAAAATTGTTATTAAAGCAATTGGCCTGTAATTACTGATGGATGATTTGTCATCTTTTTTATGTACTGGTTTTACTACTGACAATTTTAATTTATCTGGAAAAATACCATGTTCTATGCACAAGTTGGTAATATAACATAAAGGAGCAGCAATTAAAGTTGCTACATCCTTAACGATCTTTGTAGTAATACCGTCATAGCCTGTGCTATTCGTATTCCGCAGAGAAGATATAATTTTAAGAATGTCTGGTGGAATTGTTGGGGGCATAAATATTGATTTAGGGTTAAATGTCAAGTTAGAAGAATATGATTGTGTTGAGTCAGAAAGAAAATTATTATTAGTATTTGTAACAATGTCAGCTAAATAGTCATTAAAAGTATTTGCCATAATCTTAGGATCAGTAAGTACCTCGTCATTGATTATTAGTTTCTCAATGCTCTCATTAGGATTACATTACACATTTAGCGTCATTAATTACTTTCCAGGTTGCTTTGGATTTATTAACAGCCGTATTTATAAAATAATTGTTCTGGGATATTTTTGTTAGCGAAATGATTGTTTTGTATTTCTTTGCATAAGCTTTAAACTTCATTTTATTGTCTTTGTTTGAATTTTTCCTATACGTCCAAAGAAGTTCACGTTTACGCTTACTACAAATTCTTATTCCTTTTGATAACCATTTAGGTCTTGAGATATTATTAATGCGAATTTTTTTCATAGGAAAGCATAGTCATATATCAAGCTGAATATATCATGGAATGAATTGTAGGCACTGTTAGGGTCTGTAGACTCATATACCCTGTGATACGAGATTTGACTTAAATACTTGGCAAATATAGATCTATTTTCTTTAGTGAAACTACGTTTATATACATACCAATATTCAATTGGACTTCACTTTTTTACCGGACACTTCATTATTTGTGCAGTGTGGTCGGAGAGTGCAAAATCCCTGATTACACCTTTACATCCCTTAATGTTATGAGCTGTGTTGTCAATACAAGTATTACTCGCGCTTCGTGTTACCTGGGTAAACTGAAGGGTTATATTAAAGCTTAACAGTAATTCCACAAACTCATTAGATATTTTTTAATTGTGTTTAATGTCGATGTTGAAATCTGAACAAATAATTATTTTTTTACTTTTACATAGCTTACCTAATATTTTATGTACGTTTGCCCCGCACGGCCCCCCAGAAATTGCGTTTTATGTGTGCACTAATGCAATGTACTCGCCTCTAGGAGTATATGTACCTGTTTCTTTTTCAATGTACCTCTGTACTTTTGAAGATATTTGCAAAAAAAGGGGGCCGTGCCAGCCAAACGTTTTCAGCACGGCCCCCGTGTAACTTGAAAAATATATAGCGTATTGAAAAGTTTCTTAAACTCAAGCAATGTACTCTATTAGCACGTTATATGTACCGCAACAGATATTGTGAATTCGTAATAACAAATAATATATAGATGCGGATAGGGGGCCGTGCTGGAAAAAAAAATATAAGAAAATATCTAAAAAAGTGTCTATATCGTGAATATAGATTAGGTACGTTATTGTTGATTTGTTTATTTTATTAAAGATTTACTGAATCTATGCAGTATTTTGTTTATCCATTTTCACGTGGAATCATGGTCACCCCATAAGTTGTAATGTATGATATTTTAGATCCGATTTATTTTTTAAAGTACTAATACAGCAGAATCGCAATTTATTTGGAACGAATGTACTCCTATACATAATTCAGAAAACCGAATTTTGTACACAAACATGTCATATTTAAAAAGATATAGGCAACTATAGAGGGCCGTGCTGAATGAACTAAAATTGGTTTATTTTTCAAATTTAGCAAGTTGTATGAGAAACCAATGCGTTACATATGTTACTTGCCAAACATCAATTATTTTTTAATCGTTTTTGGATAAGATTGTTTTGTCTTTTTTAGATATTTTCTTATATTTTTTTTTCCAGCACGGCCCCCTATCCGCATCTATATATTATTTGTTATTACGAATTCACAATATCTGTTGCGGTACATATAACGTGCTAATAGAGTACATTGCTTGAGTTTAAGAAACTTTTCAATACGCTATATATTTTTCAAGTTACACGGGGGCCGTGCTGAAAACGTTTGGCTGGCACGGCCCCCTTTTTTTGCAAATATTTTCAAAAGTACAGAGGTACATTGAAAAAGAAACAGGTACATATACTCCTAGAGGCGAGTACATTGCATTAGTGCACACATAAAACGCAATTTCTGGGGGGCCGTGCGGGGCAAACGTACATAATATTTTACTTAAAATTAAAAAGAAAGAATTTGTTGATCCAATTGTTTTGTTCGGCGGTCTGTAAATACATAAAATATATATTTTGTGGTCTATTAATTCAATAGCAGAGCATTCAATAATATTTTTAGTAGACAGTTTGTTAATATCATCGAGACCTTTAAATCGCAGTCCATTCTTAATTAAAATACATGAGCCCCCATGTCTACTACTTCTCATAAAATATGTTCCCAAAATAAAGTTCGGTATCTCTAAGTTATAATCCTCGTCACCTTTCCTCATGTTATGTTACGTAATGCACAATTTATCTATCTTCTCACCTTCTGACGTCAATTCATCCAAGCACACTGATAGCATATCCGATTTATTAATCAAACCATTAATGTTTTGATAATATAAATAATAATATCCCTGGACATTTCACACAGCACCATTTGTCCCAAGCTAAGCAACCTAATGCTTGTGTTATGGTAACAAGATGGCTGATAAACTACTTATATACATTTTTTTTTTTTTTTTTGTAAATACTTACATATTATAGATAGAAAAACACCCAGACTCGGAACAAATACATGTAGGTCATACAAATATTTGTTCCGTGCGGGAATCGAACCCGCGACACGCAGCGCAGCAGTCAATCGCTTAACCGATACATATGTATATATAATATATAAATGTATATCTCCATAATCAACCCATAATGTTCCCACTGCTGGGACACAGGCCCCTCTCTGTGAGAGGTAGTGGTTATAATCCACCACGCGGGCCCAGTGCGGGTTGGTAGATGTCACATGTCTTCGATTTTTTGGTTCTATAAATAAATAAAAATAGTTTATTGGTAAAAACAAGTTTAGGTATAACAAAATTTTGTGATTGGATCCTCCTTTTAGGCAGATAGTGTCTGTGTCCGGAGAGTGCGCTCTTCCATAGAAAAATTGTGTTATACAAAAAGCAAAACGTATAATTTTATGCTAAAACATTTATATTTAATTAATTTTTAAGATTAAATTACGTTAGATCAAATGTGTGTATGAGAGTGATTTTCTCAGGCGAAAAATTTACGCGTCTAGGCTGAAAACGTAGTGCTGCTTTACAGATAATGCAACGATTTCTTTTCTCAGAATTAAAGAGACGTGAATCTAAATGAAGCCACTTAAATTATATTTATAAGACTATTACTTTTTAAGAAAAAAAATCAGTAAATGACGAATTATCAATTTCTGTGTCTTGTCCACAATCACTTTCATACACAGCATTTACCTCTCAGGAAGATAATTTCCAACATATATAGGAAAAAGTATTTTGAATGCGTTAAGTAATAATCGACCTACAAGAAGCTAATTATTTTTTAATGTTTAGACTTCTACATGATTTCAGTTTACTCGGAACGAAATTTTGCAATTTCGGTGATCAGGTTTTAAAAGGATTTTTTCAAGAAATAAAGGTATCACTTTTATGCATGCTAAGTAGCCTTTGGTACACATTTAAGATTATAGAAAACATAGTCATAGCCTTGATAGTTTCTTGTAAATTAATAAAAATAGCCACGTTTCCAATTTCTGTGGGCCAATTTCTGTGGTTTCCGTGGCATCTGGGTGTCCACGGAAATTACACGACTCCAAAGAAATTGTACCTATCAATTATTGTATTAATGTTAATGAAGGTTTTTGAAAAGAAACAAAATTTATTATACCAAAATTACTTTGACAGAAGTTATGTATGGCATGGGACTGAAATATAACTGGCGAAATGTGGGTGTACTATTACTAATTGTTAAAAACTCCACGAGGCTCGACCTAGTGTTAAATTATATTTCTATAAATTATATTTCCCCTGTAAAAATAATCTTAGGAGTAGTTTATTTGCACTTAGTTATAAGGAAATGTAAGAACACTATTTGGTCAATAAATGATTTATTATTATTATGTCTTTGACATATCTCGGGACCCTGGGGTCCCGGACCTTTGAAAGGCGTACTAGGGGCTGAAGTCAACTCGCAGAGGCCCTTTACACAATTTTAAATGATGAGGAGGCACCAACCGACGATTATCCCTGTATGCACCATGCAAGTGAACCCAAGGACAACCCCCGGTTGGTGCAGGACTATTGCAGAATATGGAAACAAAATATACTGCGCTATGGGTTTGTGTGGCTATTGTGGATCGGTTACCTTGAAGTATGGAAGGTCTATGTCCCCTGCCTGACCAATCTATATATATAAAATTCAAAGTCCTGACTGACTGACTGACTGACTGACTGAGACATCAACGCACAGCCTAAACCGCTGGTCCTAGAGACATGAAATTTGGAGAGTGTATTCTTCGTGAAGAGTAGGTATCCACTAAGAAAGGGTTTTTCGAAATTTCACCCCTAAGAGGGTGAAATGGGGGGATTTTGTTTGTATGAAAAATCTGTTTCCTTGAGTTAATAAACTTGAAACTTGGCACGAATACTTATCTAAGTAAATTATGAAGTTGGCCATTTTTTGTTTTTATAAACTACCCCCTAAAAGGGGATTGGGGGGTTTTAAAGTTGGTATGGAAGAATTTTAACGCGCGGTCCGATTTAATCGAAACTCAGTATTTATACCTAAAATTGAAAGGAAAGAATAATGTGTATCAGGGTTTTTCGAAAATCTACCCCTGACGGCCTGAAAAGAGGTAGTCAATTTTATAGGGGAGGATTTTACAGCGTGGCTTGATTAACTCGAAAATTGGTATAAATAATCTTTAAGTCAAGTTATGAACACATCCCAAATGATTTTTCAAAATTCCACCCCTGTGGGGGTGAAAAGCGGGGATACAGTTTATATGAAAAATCTTATTCGTTAGGTTAATAATCTTGAAAATTGGCATGAATACTCGCCTAAGTAAGCAATAAAGTTTATCATTATTAGTTTTTCAAAACTACCCCTCAAATTGGATATAGGGGTGTTCAAGTTTGTGTGGAAGAATTTGAACGCGCGGTCCGATTAACTCGAAACTTAGTGTACTGTGTGTGTACTTAAGACTAAAAATAAATAATAAAACGTATGAGGGTTTTTCGAAAATCTACCCCTAACGGGGTGAAAAGGGGTAGTTAATTTTACATGGGAGGATTATAATAAGTGGCTTGATTAATTATAAAATTGGTATAAATAATCTTTGAGTCAAGTTATGATTTTTTTTAAATTCCACCCCTGTGGGGGTGAAAAGCGGGGATACAGTTTATATGAAAAATCTTATTAATTTAGTTAATAAACTTGAAACTTGGCAACAATACTTGCCTAAGTAAGTAAAAAAGTTTATTATTATAAGTTTTTCAAACTACCCCTCAAAGGGGGATATAGGGGTGTTGAAGTTTGTGTGGAAGAAATTGAATGCGCGGTCCGATTAACTCGAAACTCAGTATTGATACTTTCGACAGAAAATAAGTAATAAGTATGTAAAGTTGTCGAAAATTGACCCCTGACGGGGCAAAAAGGGGTAATTCGGTTTTTAGGGGAGGATTTGAACTTGAAACTGTATGTTACATTTTCACGCCTAAACCACTGAACTTCTGATTTGGCAAAGAGATAGATGGCATCCTGGGGAAGCACATACTTTTTATCCTGGTAACACGTTCCCGTGGGATAACTTCCGACATCCACGCGGGCGAAGCCGCGGGCAGAAGCTAGTGATAATATAATATTCACAGATAAAATGGCAGGGGGTGACTTGTACACTCAATAATGGGCCCCCGAAAATGTTCACTAGCACACAGTGTCGTAGCAACAAGAGGGCAACATGTCCTGAGTTGCTTGTGAGGAGTGGAGAGGTATTCCACGGCTATCAGGACAATCCCGGAAGTACGGTCAAGATCTCTACCAGCATCTTACTGAAATACTTCCTTCCTCCGAGCACGTTTGCTCTTGTTAATCTCCACTCAAGCCAGCCAATAAAGGCAAGAATGAGGGGGAGCTCTGTTCCTCGTCATTGTTCACCCCAGCCGGCAAATAAAGGCAAGCCAGAGGTGAGGAACAAGACTTCTCCAACGAGCAATGGAGCGCAGTATACCAGGCGTTAAATTAACGGATCGTGTTCGAAACACAATACTATACGCTCCAAAACAACGATAGCTGACGTGGCTCAAAAGGTTGCCCAAATGGGACTGGGCAGGACATGTCTGCCGCCTGCCGGACAAACTGGGCCCACATAGCACAGAACTGGTTAACTTATAATTTCGGTGGCAATAATAAAATTTCTGTGACTCTCCAATTTCGGTGGCCCAAATAACTCTCTAAGTAATATAATTATATAATCCCCCTTTAGAAAATGTATAAAATGTGGATATGTTGCGCTTTAATAACAAAGTTTTTTACAAAACCTGAAAATGAAAATGTCCATGGAAATTAGGTAAAAAATCGAGTTGTTGAAATTGACTCATGAGTGGGTGTAAATATGTGTGTGAGTATATGTGAGTGAGAGAGAGGTTCTAGGACATGCCGGTTTCCTCACGATGTTTTCTGTCACCGTTTTGAGAGAAACGTTTTTGTTTTGAGGTTTGGTGATGAAATAAATTACACAAAGTAAAGCGCCTGTCTGGGTTCGAACCTACGACCTACAACTCGTAAGCTGCGGCCGATACCACTGGGCCACCACTGCTCGCTATTTAAACCAATCCAACAACCAACAACAACAACCAACTGAACAACTTTCTCTATGGGACCAATATCGTAATCGCGAAAAATTTATCAACTGCCCCATAGAAACCTTCAATACCTACTCGACCTAAACGTATGGGACGGCTGAATTTTTATTTGCGATTACGATGTTGGTCCCATGGAGAAAATTGTTCAGTCTGAAGGTCTGAGGTACCACACCCTTCAATTTGGCTGGTCTTTGAAAATTAACCCTGTATATAATATATGTATAATAGATAAATAAATAAATACATAACTACTAAAACTAAATATACATATACATGCATGCCATCATTATATGGCGGAAAAAAACATATAAATAACGGAAATAAATGATGACTGCATATTATTGAAGCTACCTACGCAAAGAAGATTAAAACAACAAGTAATGTCATTATCAATTTTATTAATCTAATAGGAATTACAGTAACACATACATCCTGTTGCATGTTATCTAACACTGCAGCTGAAGTGCTGTGGTTATAGGTATAGGATGTTTTTAAATGTATGTGTTGAAAGTGTAAACATACCCTTAGTTAGCTCAGCACCTTAATTGCGTAGCACACTATCAATTACAATCTGAATAATTTTGAAGGATATTGCTAATCCATTGCTTCATATGTTCGAAAGATGTGTCTGCTCAACAACGTGAATAACGCAATGAATGTTGTTGAACTGTCAAAATAAGCGAACCTTGCAGGTTACATTCTTACGCAATCAATAAATTCGTAACACATTAAGAGCGTTTACAACGTACGGCATTTCATAAAAACTTTCAAGTCCTTGTTTTTCGATATGCATGAACCGATTTTAATGAAACTTCCTACGCATAAGCAGGACATATAGATCTAAAAAGTTAATTGAGAACATTTTTCTGATCTATTTGTTTACATTTTCTTCAGATAGTTTTGAAACAGCCTGTATCGTGTATATGTTACCGTTTTATAATAATAATGATGACAATAATACCTATCGTATTTATTAACCAAAATGGCTGAGTCATGAACAATCAAATTATTATTCATACAGTTAAGCTCCTGGTAGTTGGTGGTGCGCCGTTTTTCAGCACTTATTTTAAATCTTTTTTAAAGTAGTAAAGTTATACAACAACTAAATAAAAAAAAACACAAGAACTGTACCAACGGAAATGGCACCGATACAAACATACGTGTTCCTGGATACGGAGACAACCGGCTTGCCGACGACAAAACATGGCGTGCCAGGAGTCACAGAATTGGGTATGTTAGCGTTTAACCGCAAACACTTCCTCGAGAGGAAAGCGAATGAAGAGATTCGAGTGCAGCACAAGCTCCTCATGCTCTTCAACCCTTGCAAGGAGATTAGCGAAGGGGCCGTGGAGCTGACCGGCCTCAACAACCAACTCGTCGAACAAGAAGGAAATTTCAACATGAACGCCTTCAACACCATGAACTCATTTATCAACTGTCTCCAGAAACCCGTATGCTTGATCGCTCACAACGGGTTGAAATTTCATTTTCCTATACTCAAATATTATTTCGCCAACATGGGAAAGGATGTCCAGCTCTCCCCTGAATTAAAATGCACAGATAGCCTCTACGGATTTTATGACTTGTTGGAAGCCGAAAAACTTGGAAACATGTCGAACATGAATAATATTTCATCATATTTGCAGTTACATAGAACCTTTTTCTATTATCCGAATGATAATCCAGGGAACTCATACGTATTGAATAATATTTACCGAAGAGTTGTCGACGGAGCCCATCTGGAGACGAACAGGGCGGAAAACCATTGCGTTATGATATTGAAGATAGCGTCAGGTAGAGCCGAGCGGTTTGTTCAATGGGTCGACGCCAACCATTGTCCTTTCTCCGAAGTCCCCAACAAACCCGAGATCCAGAAGTAATCAAACAGTTATGGTGGCAACTGGGCAAGGCAGATGTTCGTGAAACCCCGGGGATGATTTTTATGATTATAATTCTATAAATGAACTTGATTCTGACCTGCAAATTGCCAAAAACGTAAGGAACGATTGAAGATTTTAATATGGAGACTGGCATACCAACTGTCGCGCAATTTTAAAAATGGCGGCCACGCATTTGACCTATTTTCACCAGCCATCCTGCGATGATCGTCACTCCACCTAGCCTGGGGGCGTCCCACCTTACGTTTACCGATTATCGGTTTCCACTTAAGAACACGTGTACTCCAATGTGAAAACACAGTAAGACCTAACCCCATAAAGTGTCACGTTTACGAGATATTAACGTTCAAAGTTGATTATCAACAAAATGGCGCGACAGTAGGTTTGCCACGGAACGTCAGAGCCCAAGACTTTCGCGGGTTACTCTGATGTGGCAATGTGGCAAATTGACGTTTTGTGTCAAATAGATAAATAATTCGTTTCCATGAATATGCCAGGTTGTCTTACTTTGTGAAATGTTAGGTTATTTCATATTTTGATTGTTGTTTTTATATGTCTAATCGTATGCTGCACTGGTTGACGTCATCACGTCAACGCCAGCTGTCGCTAAAACCAGCGCTGGAGCTCTGTCTCGTATAGGGTCTTAGCATTATGCTGAGCGATGGCCGTTTTGCGTGGATGTGACGCATGTTTACCATTGTATTTTTTTTTTGTGTTTGTATTCTTTTTTATGCGTCATGTTTGCCACAAATTTAGGTATTTTCTTTCTTTCTAAGTAGGTTGCACTCTGCACCGTTTGCTTGTTTGCTTCTATTTTCACGCTGAATTTTAATTGTATATTTGTGTCTATAACCTACTTACACTAGAAGTTAAGTAAAATAATTGTTACTAACCCTATGGACTCCTGTCTGAAACAAAAGTTTTCTATTTTAAATGCCAAAACTGTTACATTTGAAGAAAAACTTGTGTGCGTCTGTTTTTTATAAAAAAAAAAACCATGTTTAATAAAATATTTTTCGCATCATGGGTGGCCGAGATACAAAACACCTGTGGGATAATTGCGTAACACACTATCAGGAGCAATGGGTTTAATTTTGACAGTTCAACAACATTCATTGCGTTATTTACGTTATTGAGCAGAAACTTTTTCGAACATTGGATGAATAAATTAGCAATATCCTTAAAACTAATTCAGATTGAGATTGATAGTGACACAGTTACGAGTAGGGTGGGGTCTTCTACATGATCCGACGTAGTTCCACCGCGCACAGGATGGATGGAAAGTAGCACATGAAGTGATTTTTTGCTCCATTTGGTGAAATTGCTGTCTGGCGTTCCAGTGTGAGGATAAATAATATAAATGATAATAGTTTCAACATCCGACAACGAAAAGATCCAACACATAATGTTATTTTTTTTAGTGTTAGCAGAATTATGCTTATGTAATCTTTTTTAATGTATGCTAATAAATAATAAAGCTGAAGAGAATGATTTTTTTTTTGTTTGCAACCTCTTATCTCTGAAACTGCCAGTCGGATTTGAAAAAATATTTTTGTACTTGCTAGTCCAATTCTTGAGTTAGGTCACAGGCTATTTAACATATCTATTTATTTATTCACACCAATAAGTACAGACGCCAGCACATCAAGCTACTACAATCTGTCAAATTTCTTTAATATATAGATTTTCAACTATAACGCTAAAGCATTAGGTTCAAGGTTGATTGGGTAAATTTGGCAGTTTCGGGTAGCTTGACCTGCTGGCGTCCGTAAAACATCTTACAGTATTCCAAGACGATGCTATACCTATCTATAAACTATACAAACATAAAATTCAACCATTTAATAATATCTAAAAATTACAATATTATGCCTCCTTCAATGCACCTTTGTGCTCCTAACACAAATTTCGGCAGGCTATCGAACACATCTTCCGACGGCATATTATTTATAATCTGTGGGGCCCTTGACAAAGGAGCAAACTTAACTTGAGTAAATTCGTCCTAGCCCATGGCACATCTAACAAAGCGTGGCGGCGGCGTGGGGGCGCGCCGCCGCAGCGCCTCCAGCACATCTGGGTGCTGCACCAGCCCGCGCAGCACCCTCGCCACGTACTTTACTAACGCGACGTCCCTCCTAACCGCCAGCCTAGTGTACCCGACCATGCCCAACACAAACAGAGTCGGATACATCAACGGGTAGAATTGGTAAACCCCATATTGCTTCAAATATAAATACCTCGTGAATTTATTTTGTATCTTTTCAACCATTAGAATATATTTGTCTTCATGCGGATTCCATACAATGGCACTTGTCGCGAGATGACTACGAACTAAAGCATTATAAAGAATTTTTCAACATCATGCTGCGCCCCTAAAGCGCAGGCCACACCGGGCTAGGCGGGCGAACATTTTTCCATACTTCGGTAGCTTATCTCTGTAGTTCGCGGTGTGAACCCAAGTATGAAAAAAGGTGAAACGATGCCTCGCTCGGCTCGCCCGCCCGCCCGCCAGCTGGCGGTGTGGCCTGCGCTTTAGGCGATTAACACACTGCCTCGCACCACGCAGCGTAGCGCGTGAATGCGTGTTTTAACGTTGCTTGTATCCACGCGCGTTCATTCAGATCACGCGCCTACAAGCGGAGAAACATGCGCACACGCGCGTGGGTGCGGGCCTGCGGGGCGAGACGCAAGGTATGGCACACCGAGTCTCGCAGTCCCGTGCGTGATTTTGGATGGGCTTGAACGGCTTTGAATGAAATGAGTCAGAGCCGCCGTGAATCCACAGAACGCAACTACGCGCGTGTGTGTGTAAAAAAACCCGCACGATGATGCAGACACTCCCGCAAGTACGCGCGTAGTGTGCATTGACACGCAACATGCAGCGTGATGCGTGGCAGTGTGATAATAGCCTTAGGACCCAAGCAAAATGAAAATATTATCTTGTTTCGCGACCCACCCCAATTCAATTCAATTCAATCTCTTTATTGTGGATCATAGGTAGGTACATAATACAGGTGGCAGGTACATAATAAATTGTGAACAGCTATGTCCCGCCCGTAGGGCATACAACATCCCAACAAATGGATACAAATCCAACACCCCGTCGCATCTTACTTACTTTTTTTCTTCCTAGCGTATGTCTAGAATATGCTTGAAAAAAATTCTGCTCAACAAAGTAAATAAACAACACTATTCAATGAATGTTGTTGAACTATAAAAAAACTTTTTTACAAAAAAAAAAAATCAACCGACTTCCATAAAAACACTACAAAGTTTTTGTATTTCGTTTTTCGCCACCGACAACCGGAAGTCGGTTGTTTTGTTTTTTGTAAAAAAGTCGTGAAGTTGCAGGTCCCGCCCATCGAAAATGCGTATCCCACACATATATCCGAAAATTAGAAAAAAAATCCTACTTATTTTATTATTGATTCGTGTCGAGAATCAGTAGCATAGTTACCTCCTTGAATTTGACGAGGATGCAAAACGACACCTTGTATCTACACTAAGATAAAAATAACTATCCGTTCTACGGTTGATGTAACCCTCACTATTTGTACTGGTTATGGTGTTCTAACTGTTGATGTACCCCACACTATTTGTACTGGGTACGGTGGGATATAATGAGCTCAGGGTTCGTCGGGAGTTCAGTCTTGCTGCGTATTTAGTGAAGGTACTGCGTGGCGTAGCACATAACCCGGGAGTACTGCGTCAACTGGAACTTTAGAGTGCCGGACCGGTGCCTGTGGAGACGGCGACGCCCGCAACTGCTAAACGTGCCCGTGGCCAGAACCAATCTACTGGCGAAAGCACCCCTCACCCGAACAATCCGTGTGGCGTACGAAGTCCATGAGGGACTGGATATGTTTTCGTCCTCTTTGAGTGAATTCGCAAGTTTTATTAAATACCAGCTTTTGCCCGCGACTTCGTCCGCGTGAAGCAACTTTCTTACATTTTTTTTTCGTAAGAACCATCCTCGTACTTCAAGGAATATTCTAAAAAAAGAATTAGCGAAATCGGTTCAGCTGTTCTCGAGATTTGAGCTTAGCAACACATTCAGCGATTCATTTTTATAATATAAGAAAATAGATAGTTAGTTAGGTAAGGTAAAAAGTTATATTATTTGTTGTTATACAATGTAAGGTTAAATGTTAAGTTGATAACTACACTGTCGCATTAGGTTAAGGCCTGTAATGATTGTTGTCAGGTTGATAAATAAATAAATAAAGAAATGAATAAATAAATAAATATATAAATAAATAAATAATTAAATAAATAAATATATAAATAAATAACTTACTTGAGTTCACAGCACTTGAAAGCGAGTCTTATAGCATGTGTCCACTGGCCATCGTCTTGAAGACCTTTCTGAAATAGAAAGAAAGAAAAAAATACGTTTATTTGTGGTAAACTGTTACTGTTAGCCTGCATCATCCCACAGCTGGGCAAAGGCCTGTCCCCATAACTTCCAGCTCTTTCGATCCAGGGCTAAAGTAGACCACTGGTCGTTTGTTTTGTCCAACTCATCCCGCCTTCTTCTACGGGGTCTGCCGCGACGCCTTCTAGCTGTGTCAGGGCTCCACGTGGTGGTTATTTTGGCCCACAGCTTAATGGGCATACGGCAGACGCGGCCAGCCCAGTTCCACTACAGCTTAGCGGCTTTTTGAGCAACGTCAGTAATCTGTGTTTTGGAGCGCAGTGTGGTGTTGTGAATATGGTCTGTCAATTTGACGCATAGAATAGGTACTGCGCTCAATTGCACGTTGGCAAACCAGGAGTTTGGAGTTTTGAATGTTTGTCAAAGACCAAGTCTGGGATCCATAGGTCAGAATGGGAAGATACCACATGTCAAAGGCAGATTTCCTTTTATAAGCTCTTTCATGGACCAGTAGCTCTTCCAGACATTTTCGGTACGTCTTAAGACTTCCTTGTCTTGTCTGGTCTGGAAAGAGACTAACTGGCCCAAGTAGATGTATTCAAGGACATATTGAAATTCCTCACAATTCACTCTGATCCTATATTTAGTAAACATGACGCAAAAAAGAACATAAAACACAAAAAAAAATGAAATTGGTGGAAACGTGCGTCACATCCACGCAAAATGGCTATCGCTCAGTATTGTGCTGGGACCCTAAAACCCGAAATGACGATTAATTACTGACTCATCATTTCATTTCTGACTCTTAACTTATTAAATATCAAAATATTATACATGTATCTAAATCCTGACCTATAATAAACAAGTACCTACGCTGGACTCATTATATTAGGTATACGAAATGACAGTTGTTTTTTGTGCCGATCCAAAGCGCCCCGCTCGAGCGTCTCAGGAACTAAAATTGACACAATGTTGCAATGGTCGTCGTGTTGTTTTGGCACGTCTGTGATGATTTAGGTCTAAATCGTGGAATAAGACTTTTTTTGTATTTTGTGTTTACTAGGAGATATTTAGAACATTTTTATCATGAGAGTATGCGCGTTTTGTAAAACTATCTATCAAAAATATTAGTTCTACCGACGCTCACGGCAGATCAGCACGATCAGCGCCAAAATGGAGAAAATCAAATGGCTTCGTTTTGTCATCGATAGTATGATGTCCAACGTACCTACTTGTATAATATATGGTGGCAGGGACATCGACGCCCAAACTGTAATTATTATTATTAACAGCCTGTGAAGTCCCACAGCAGAGCAACGGCCTTCCTAATCTCTTTCCATGCTTAAAGCTCCTGAGGACACTGGTCCTCAGGAGCTTATAACAGAGAGGAGTGCAAGAACTGTCTTGTTGAAGGAGTCCAGCTCACCCCGCCATCTCCGTCTGGGCCTGCCGCGATGTCGCTTGCCATTACGAGTTGTAGGTCGAGGGTTCGAACCCGGGCAGGCGCTTCACTTTGTATAATTTATTTCATCACCACTGCTCTCAAAACGGTGCGGCTAAATAAATATAAATTATTATAATATTTACCTCAACTAAGTTGCTTGAGAAATAGTAGAGTAGAGCACATTCCAGTAGCAGGAGGAGCAGCACTAGCGCAGAGTACTGGAATGAAATATTTCAATTGATAGAACACTTAAAAAAACACCCTATCGCGCACGAGGGGTTCCGTACCATTATCTATAAAAATCACGTCTGTTCTATTTATTTTAATTATTTATGTTTGCAAATGATATTAGATCATCACCGCACCACCTTCGCCGTGGTCTACCTCGCCGGCGATGTCCTCCTTCAGGTGTCCAGTGAGTGACGATCTTTGCCCATCTCTCGGGGTGCACTCGTGAGACGTGTCCGGCCCACTCCCACTTTAAGCGCAGCAGACCACACCGCCAGCTGGCGGGCGGGCGGGCGAGCCGAGCGAGGCATCGTTTCACCTTTTTTCATACTTGGGTTCACACCGCGAACTACAGAGATAAGCTACCGAAGTATGAAAAAAGGTGAAACGATGCCTCGCTCGGCTCGACCGCCCACCCGCCAGCTGGCGGTGTGGCCTGCGCTTAAGCCTGACTGTTATTTCTACAACATCCACTACTTGAGTTATGGAGCGAAGAGTAGTGTAAATTACTTCATCACCACCGCTCTCAAAACGGTGAAAGAAAACATCGTGAGGAAACCGGCATGTCCTAGAACCAAAAATTCGAAGACATGGTGACATCTACCAACCCGCACTGGGCCCGCGTGGGTTACAGCCCACTTCCTCTCGAAGAGAGCATTATATGTAGGCGGATTATGTTGTTATATTTTTCAGTCAAGTGATCGAAGGATGAGTAATTTTATGTTCCTAAAATGGAAGTCTATATATTTTCGGGAGGGTGCTATATAGCAGTCATCATAACCAGTCTCGCTTTTCCCAACTATGTTGGGTTCGGCTTCCAGTCAAACCGGATGCAGCTGAATATCACTAATTTACATGGAGCGACTGCCTTTCTGACCTCCACAATCCAGTTAGGTACTATGTAGGTAACACCGATACCTCTTGGTAAATTTTTAGGCCTCTGACTAATCGCTACCACGCTATCTCTCACCGGACAGTACTGCTATAGCTTACCATAAACAATAAGAACGGTGACCTGGTGATGGCACCATAGAACCCCATGAAACAGACGAAGAATAAGAAGATGGCAATAGCTGTCAGCGCGATCCCCACTTGCAGAGTCAGCATGTCTTGTAACAGGGCCTGTGAACATATTAAAAAAAAATTATAGCACTGACCTTTAAGAAACAAGTACGGTGGACTTCATAATATCGAAGACATTTGATTTTCGCCATTTTGGCGCTGGCAGCAACGTGAGCGTCCGTGGAACTAATATTTTTGATAGCGAATTTTACAAGATGCGCATACTCTCAGGATAAAAATGTGCTAAATATCTCGTAGTAAACACAACATTCACAAAAAGTCTTATTCCACGATTTAGACCTAAATCATCAGAGACATACCAAAACAAAACGGCTATTTGCGGTACTGTCAATTTTAGTTCCTGAGACGCTCGAGCGCGGCGCTTTGAATCGGCACAAAAAACAACTGTCAGTTCGTATAGTATAAAATATTACATATATTCAAAATTCAAAATATCTTTATTATAGGCATTGGCATTTGTCAGCATCGATGTCAGTGGGAAAAGTGCCCAAAAGGCTGGCAGCATTGCCACGTTGGATGGCAATGCCGCTTCTTTGGCCTAAAAAAACTTGTTTGCAAAAAAAAACAACCGTCTTCCTAAAAAGACACTACAAAGTGAAAAATAACTTTTTTTTCAAATAAGTTTTTATTTTTCACTTATAAGTTGTAATTTTTACCAGTAATTTTGGTTTAAAAACCTAAAGAACTACTGAACCGTTTTTGATGAAATTTATTTGCGACCAATCAGAAAATATATCCTTACATTATAAAAAAATAATTTTGCAAATCGGCTTATAAATAACGGACTTCTGAGATAAAAACATAAAAATATATATACAGTCGAATTGAGAAACTCCTTTTTTGAAGTCGGTTAAAAATAAGTTGAGCTTCATTCTTTTCTCAAATGTTGAGCTTTCAAAGCTTGCAATGTTCAGCATTTTGTGCATTTTGTAATAAATAGCTCAACACACATTACGTTACAATCATTATCGGCTGTCGTTATGACATAATTCGTCCACAGCACGGTACAGTCTGTGACCCGGTCGTATCGGTGCCACGCCGTGACATGCACTTCTATTGAATTTCACTGGAGCTCCGGTTATATATAAGAGTGAATTTCAACAACTATGATTTGTTACCTAATTTTGGTGGAAAAGTTTGTTTCTAGTTTTTTTAATAATCTAAGATGTTGATAAGCAAGAGATACGTATTCAGGTACATAAAATGTGAAAGAAATTTATTTATTCCTGAAAGCTTATAATATATTGTCGACACCAGAATTAGTACGACACCAAAATTGATATCTGACACCAAAATTAGAAATATTGACACCAGAATTTACTTCTGTCACCAAAATTAAAAAGTCTTGACCCAATTTTTTTTTTACTGAAACAAATTATTAATCATATAGCAATAAAAATCTTATTTATAGTGAATAAATGTTTTAATAAAAAAAATAACATAATGAGATCAATAAAAAAATAACAATCAACAAATACAACTTTCTTATTTTTCTGTCTTGTTAATTCTACAGTTTTTAATTTAAATGAATTGCAATCACCTCCTCTGACCTCTATCATCATCATCATCATGATCATTTTTGTTGAACTCTGCGAGCACGCTGTGGCATTTCACTCAAAGGTAGGATTTTCCCTTCAGCTTTTTTTTATGATATCTTTCTTTTCTTCGCAATTTTTCTAGTTTGACGGGATCATTCCTAATTTTTTCTTTTCTCTTCCTTTCTGCCATCCTTTTCCTCTCCAAGCACTCTGCGTGTGTCAACTTTGAATTTTTTTTCTTTGTCATGCTGGAAAACAAATAATACCTAACTTAATGTTTTATTGCTATTGAAAGCATTTTATATTCTAAGCGTACAGTGTACACGAACGTCTAAGAGAATTACAAGTGCAGAAATATAAATTCTCTTGTTTCTTCATCACTCTCAAGCTACTCGTAGGTATAATATACCCCGGTGGGTTCCCGTATTGTCGAGGCTCAGTAACCGTGGCTTGATTACCCACGTTGAAGCGAGGAGGAACCCGAGGAGGGGCCGCTCGTCAGAGCTTATGCCGATAAGTCGACGACGTAGCGGCCAATAGGTAGGTTGCGGTGTCGCTGGGGAGACATACCAACTGAGCAGGGCCGCGCTGTCGCATGGGAGGCATCGCGGCTGAGGGTTGGAGGTCGCGGTGGAAGAGGAGTGCCGGTATTGCAGTGCGCCGCTCTCCCTACCTTCCGTGGCCTTAACGGTTTCGCCGCCATCTTATGGCGGACGCTGTGGGGCCGCTAGGGAAGAGGAGTGTCGGTGTGACTTTGGCCGCTCTCCCTATCTTCTGCGGCCGAAAAGTGGTAGGCGGTGGGGCCACTGACCTGACTCGCCGCAAGGAAAAAGGGGACCAAGGGTGCCCGGACACAGGGTCATCTGTCGCCCATGTGCTGGTTTGGTCCCTGGGGTAGTCACGGCGTGCATTGTGTTCTAGTGCGCCGGTGATGTTGGGTAATCCCCAGAGGAGGGTCCGGTGACGGACAGCCGCGGCGGGTTCGCGGATGAGTGCTAACGCGTGCCAGTGTTCCCGCCATAAGCAGCAGAAGAGGACACCGTGGAGTTTTAGTAGGTTGGGGTCCTACATAACTGCACTATCTCCCTGTGGTAGTGCAGTATGCATGAGCATTTCTCCACGGAAAAAAAGGTATAATATAGGTATTGTACTTCCAAACCGAGTTATCTTATTATGGTTCTGTTTTCGTTTGTCTGTGAGTTACGTAACTCTAAAAACTAATTTTGGTGTAACTAAGCAATTTTGGTGATTGGTAAAATGCCACCAAAACCACCAAAATTGCACCACCAAAATTAGAATCTTGTTGAATATGTTTATTTAAAAAAAAAAACTACTAAGAATATACTATTTATATTTGTATAATTTTGAAAGCATACCAAACCTTTTTATTATAAATTTAAATTACAACACCGACTTAGTCATAAAACGTTTTTAAACATTACACCAAAATTGCAGGTTTTTTGTCCGATTACTACGAAAAGACTTACTTACGTTTTTGGCGGGTATTCACAAGAAGATGGCACACATCTGTCACTGCTGCGCGTGAGTGCCTGACTAAACGAAGTGAACGTTGGTAGCGTCGTCCATCTAGGTTTTTTCTTTATGAGTCACTTAATGATTAAATTACTCCCACCAAAATTTGAAATTTCGCGCGGACAGTCCTTTTCGATTTTCACTAGGATAAAGTATTGCCCTAAATGTAAAAATAAAACTTTCATTAGATAGAAAAACTCATACTGAATACAAATAAATTTAGTATTTTCTAGTAAACTAGTGTAGTTTCGTTTAAGCGGTGGTCATTTCCAGAAAAACAGATTGTGGACGCGCCACCAAACTTAGAATTATGCTAAATAACTATTTTTTTTTTCACTACCAAAATGTTATCTACTAAAATATTGACGGCCTGATCAAGATAAGTACGCCTTCTTTCTTAAAAAAAAATAACTTTATTGTACGTTTAGTTTAAGATAATATTTTCAGTCGCGCCGCCTAAAAATTATGCTTGAGAAAATCACTCATAACTTAACTGACAAACAAGGTAAGGTTTGAGGTTTGCTACTCTAGTTTTATATTACATTCAGATCATCAAATTTTACAAAACTAGGCCAGTTTTTTGTGTAGCCCATTCGGAGTAGGTGTAGTGCTGTTAAGAGGGCGCACACAGGTCCACTAGCGCCACTACTTTAAAAAAATATTATCTCGTGACTGAGAAGGAATTATGAAAATCTGCTCAATCAGCGACCTCGGTAAGTGTGTCTAGAATTTTCTAATACCTTTTATTAAGTTTCTTATTGAGACACGAAGCAACTAAATACGACATATAGGAATGGGGCCGCTTTTCTTTAGATCGAATTTTGTTGCTTCGTGTCTTAAACTTAATAAAAGGTATTAGAAAATTCTAGACACACTCACCGAGGTCGCTGATTGAGCAGATTTTCATAATTCCTTCTCAGTCACGAGATATTTTTTTTTAAAGTAGTGGCGCTAGTGGACCTGTGTGCGCGCTCTTAATAATGAAATCTTCCATCAAATTTTTAGCGTAATCTGTAAAGTCAGATTTCATCATTTTTAGGTTTCCGTACCTCAAAAGGAAAAACGGAACCCTTATAAGATCACTTCGTTGTCCGTCTGTCAAGACCCATCTTTTTCTCAGAAACGCGTACGGTTATCAATTTGAAATTAATATCAAATACTGCTGCTGATTGCAATCCCTTGAAGCAGTAAAAAAATCAAACTTCTAAGTCAAGCCTATTAAAACATACCGGCGTTTATGTTCCGTTTTATGCCGCATATTTTGACACTCGCAAGGGAATGATAACCTATAGGTTAGGGCTTAAAAAAGTGCGCATAATAAGAAGCGCAAACAAGTTTTTAGATGATTAGTTAAATATTTCCCCAAAAAAAAAACAAATTTAGTAGGTTAGGGTGCGTAAAAGTTTGTAAGTTTCACTTTTAAATCCGACTCTACCCCAAATCACAAACTGCATTTTCTACCTTTTCCCTCCCCCACATAGCTTCGCCCAGTCACGCCCCGAAGCGGCCTACCACCGGTTTTTGATCATAATTACCCGATGACCTGGATATAGTTGATACCAATCTCGTCATGCAAGCTATCAGTCGTATTGTGTATCAATTACTATATTCACGGCTATTAGAGAATTAGAGGGGACAGAAATGGACTACATAGATAACGGAATTTTAGGCATAAGCAGCCTTCGCTATTAACATCGTATGTTGTATATTAGAGTACCTACCTACATACAAATGTGTCAATAGTATTAGTGTTTTGTATTGTTTATTAGAGTATATTAGTAGTATGGGTTTTATACTATATTTTTTTATTATATTTATATTATATTTTTTTCTTTCTATTTCATTAAGAAAAGGACAGAAGATAAATATTAGTTTAGTCCTGTCAAATTAGGATACTCCATAGACAGTTTAGACGTGATTAAAAACATGGCTACTAAAAATACGTCAATTTACGTCAGGCGCTGACTAATTTGACAGGACTAAAGTAATATTTATCTTCTGTCCTTTTTTGAATGAAATAGAAAGAAAAAGTTGCACTGAACTACAATTTACTTTGTGAACAAGGAAATCGGCGCCAATGTAAATTTGTCGCGTATTTGTTTGTCGCTACTTTGATACGGACTCGTAAATATTCGTATGCTATTAGCGGCGGATGTGCCGAACTTATCCATATGTACAGACGCCAGCAGGTCAAGCTACCCGAAACTGTCAAATTTTCCCAATTAACCTAGAACCTTAATGCTTTAGCGATAAAGTTGAAAATCTATTAAAGAAATTTGACAGATTGTAGTAGCTTGATGTGCTGGCGTCTGTATCAAGCATCTTTGTACCCACCATATCCAACGAATAAATGTCTTTGTCTATACAGGATGTCCCAAAAGTCGACGTCAAGTCGGAATCGGGTAATACTAATAGGCCAAGTCATAAATAGTTATAAGAAAAAAAAAACTGTCAAAAGTTCCCAATCAACCTTGGACCTTAATGCTTCAGCGATAAAGTTGAAAATCTATTACTTAAAGAAATTTGACAGTTTTTAGTAGCTTGATGTGCTGGCGTCTGTACATTTTTTTTTTCAGTACAGTCAGACAAAGTTTTTTTTTTATCCTATACTGTCCCACGGCTGGGCAAACGCCTCCCCCAAGTCCTTCCAGGAACGAAGTATTAATTTTGAACATTTGGTGGGCAAAAAGTGACATTTTCTTCCAAGTTGGAGCAGTTGGCTTTACATTTTAGGCAAGAGTTTGCAGCGGTATCTACAACGCGACATGCGAACAACACGTCATTCTGACGTCACGCAAATCCTGCATCTCGCAAGCAGAGTTTACCGCGCAACTAGCATATACATATACAACGTCCCGACGACTGATTCGTTGGACAGTTGCCCGCCTGACACAACACCCGTCTGGTCGGAGTATCCTCCCTTTTCTATGGAGGATGAGTGAACTTTACACCCTGTTCAAGTTTACAGAAACATTATTCAGGAAACTACAACAATACAAAATATATATAGTTTAGATTTGTAGCAACAGGAGTGAAACGACTGTCACAAGGTCATATTTTCTCGATTTTTTTTTAAATGCCAATATTTTTTATATACACAACTTAGTTTTTTTTTCTGGTAACTATTACACCCTATTCCGGCTTGACGTCGTCTTCTGAGACTTCTGGGGAGTCGCTCCATGTAAAATACTGGTATTCAGCTGCATCCGGTTAGACTGGAAGCCGACCCCAATATAGTTGAGAAAAGGCTCTAGGTAGATGATGATGGCTTGATAGGTTACGTTCATCATTTCAGCCGAAAGACGTCCAATGCTGGACATAGGCCTCCCCCAAGCACCTCCACTTCAACCGGCTCCGTGCTTCTCGCATCCAACGGGTTCCTGCGGCCTTCACAAGATCGTCGATCCACCTTGTGGGAGGCCTTCCAAGCAACGCTACGTCTTCCGGTACGCGGTCGCCACTCCAGAACCTTTCGGCCCCATCGGCAATCTGTTCTGCGAGCAATGTGCCCTGCCCACTGCCACTTAAGTTTGGCAATTCTTCGGGCTATGTCGGTTACCTTGGTTCTCCTGCGGATCTCTTTATTTCTAATCTCAAATTTATGCAGTAAAATATCGTAAGGAACATCGCCATGTGAATTGCCAAACGAACTCTTTCACAAAGAACAGTTAATCCGCCTTCATGTCATTTTTATTATTGATAAGTGAATACCGTGACCTACATATGCCTAGCGTTCTGCCAAATGATATATAATTCATAGACAACGCCATGCTTGTCCTATCACGAACCATTTTTATTTGTCATGCTATTTATTGAACATAGAATATTTATTTAGTGAGGCATAATTATATGAAGGGATTTATTTTTGCCTTGGTTTGGGCATGCGATGCGGAGGAATGAGGAAACTTTCGTCAGGAAACTTTTGAGTATGAATGTGGATGTCAAAAATCAAAAGTCATTAATTCAAATTAGGCTGAGAATCAGCACTTTTCTAACGTCAAAATGACATAAGACAGTCCCCCAAAACGCCCGCCCTTCACCACTTCCTAGTGCTTTAGCTGGGAAGAAGAAGTGACGCAACAAACTCCCCAGCAGCACAGCTGTCTGTGATGCGAACAACGAGTAGGGGAAGACTAAAAGAGCGATGGATGAACTGTGTGAATGATATATCATCGTAAGAAAGGGGGTGACTACCGAGAAGCATGCAACAAAAGACATGTTGCGCCGACCAAAAAGAAATTGGAATGAGGGCAGGAGGAGGAGTCATCGGGCCATTTTTTTCGAGAATGCCGCTTGCCGGTGGTTAGTGTGGACGGCGAGCGCTACAGAGTCATGATCAGCGACTTATTCCTTCCTCAATGGAATTTTTGTGGGGTTACTTGAAGTCCTGGGAGCCTAAAAAGGCCAGTTTGGCAGAATCATAATAGGATAACAAATGAATCTAACAATATGAATCATATATTAAAAATCGTAAAATGGTCACAAACTGACAATTCATACTAAGATCCTGTGCGCAATTCATATCACGCAATTCACCTGTTTGACAGTTTTGTGTGGAAAATGGTCCACCAATGTTTACACCAAAACATTGATTAAACTATTATGTGTAACCATTTAACGAAAATTAGAGGAATTGCTAATGATCTGCTGGGAATTCAGGAAATTAATAGCTTTTAGAGGTATTGCTTTTAGGCCCCCTGGGTTTATGTAAACAACCCTCAGACTCTTGAAGCCTTTAATGAGAATATCCGACAGGAATGCGAGAATCTGTCGCCGGAAGTTCTGACACAAGTGATGGAAAATGCCATAAAACGAGCCAATCTGAGAGAGATGAGTATGGTCATCAATTTTACGGCGACCACTTAAACGATATCATTTTATCGACTTGATGGAAATAATGATAAACATAATCTACAAATGTATAATCTACAAGTGACGGCACGGTTGGCGCAGTGGTTAAGCGATTGACTGCTGCGCTGCGTGTCGCGGGTTTGATTCCCGCACGGAACAAATATTTGTATGACCTACAATTAGTTGTTCCGGGTCTGGCTGTTTGAGTTTATATGTATGTAAACGCACCCACGACACAGGAGAAATTCCTAGTGTGGGGCAAGGTTTTAAAAAAAAAAAAAAAGTAGAACAAAAATTTTTCATTGCTAAAAAATACAGTAAAACAACATCGGGTGATAACTTTAGCCCCTACTATCTTGTGTAGTTAGTTAGTCTTTTAATTTAGTACCTAGTCATCATTTTCCTGCCCTTATCCCATGTTACTTGGGGTCGGCGCAACACGTTTTCTTCTTCCACTCTCCCCTGTCAACCGTCACGCTATCATTCACTCCCTTCTCTTTCATATCATTCCTCACACAATCCATCCATCTTTTCTTCGGCCTTCCTCTCCCTCTCCATCCATCAACTACTAATTTAGTACAGTCACGAGCAAAAGTATGTATACACTCGGCTTTATTCAAAAGCTATTTACTCCTTTATTTTTAATTGAAATTTTATGTTGTTACGAACATAGCATTTTCGAACCCATAGGTTTATGTAATGTGTCGTATTTCAACGTTCCATTCGTTATTTCACGAAAAAATTGCAGTTGAAAGTCGCCAAGTGTTGACATATTGGTGTTCGTGACTGTACCTAGTGTAAACAGTTATTTACAGAATAAACAATTTTATTTCATCACAACTTCTTACCTTCAAAGTGGAGCTTCCAGAAGCATTTATAACACTTGAAATTGTGGCGGGTGACGAAATGATCCATAACCCAAATGCTACAGTTAATATGCAGGCCATCTGGAACAAAGAAATAAACTTGTGACACATAGATTTCTTGTTCCCAGCGAAAGCACTAGGAAGTGGTGAAAGGCGGGTGTTTTGGAGGACTGTCTTTTGTAATTTTGACGTTCGAAAAGTGCTGATTCTCAGCCTAATTTGAATAAATGGATTTTAATTTTGAGGAGCAACTCTCGTAAATTTTTTAAGAACATTCACAGTCTGATCTCAGTCTCAATCTGTCAAAAATACCTCTAATTACTCTACATTTCTGACAAGTTTTAGACATTGATTGTCGTGAGATGAGATTGTGACTAGATTTTGAACGTCAGAATTGGCCTTCAATACTCAATATATTTATTGCTTCCACGGGTGAATTTAGGTGGTAGGTTTTACAGAATATGATCACAGTGGACCCTGTCGGGCACAGCAAAAGCAGGAGAGAGGAAGAGGGCTTCTGGTCATAGAAGCACGCCGGTTGTGAGTACAATGCACCTGACCTTTATGAAGAACATCACCAATAATAAGGTCACTATATGTCCTAGGGTGTCCCCTCCCGGCGTCTCAACTCATATCTGCCTTGTAAATAACTAAACTGGTGACAGTCACCATCATTGAAAGGCTTGGCTAAGCTACATAAGCTTTTAATCTAGGAAAAAGCTACGACCCGTATTAGTCTTCACCAAGCCAAGCCTGTTACCAACTAACTTGGGGTCGGCTTCCAGCCTTTACGGACGCAGCTGAATACCAGTATTTTACATGGAGCGCCTGCCTATCTGATCTCCACAACCCAGTTACTGGGTAACACGATACCACTTGGTAAGACTGGTTGTCAGAGCGAAACTCTGACAACCAGTCTTCTGATTACCAGTAACGACTGTCAAAGATCTACAAATGACAGCCGGGACCAACGGCTTAACGTCCTTTCTGTGGCACGGAGAGGTCTCGATAAAAAGGATAATTCGAAGAGGAATCACATTTACTCGGTTCAGGAATGGACCCAGAAATAAACCACATTGTCAACCACACTGTCGCAATACATCAAACAATGGGTGACATGCATAATAAGCCTATAATGTTCCCAATGCTGGGACCCAGACCTCCTCTCTTCGAGAAGAAGAGGTCTGTATCGATTCTGTAAAAATCTCACCGTGAAAACTTAGGTGAAGTGAGCTGTCAGTAGTGTCAATCCCTAGCATTAGTTAGAATGACAGCTCACTCCACGCTCACTTCTGGGTGCTTGTCACTGGGTGTTTTTCTATCTATAGTATGTACGTATTTACAAAAAAAAATTAAAAAAAATTGTATATAAGTAGTTTATCAGCCATCTTGTTACCATAACACAAGCATTAGGTTGCTTAGCTTGGGACAAATGGTGCTGTGTGAAATGTCCAGGGATATTATTATTATTACTTCACCTAAGTTTTCACGGTGAGATGGTTACAGAATCGCACTGCAGTTCTGTACTCGTAAGCTACCACTCGAGTGTAGATTGGTAGATGTCACACATCTTCGAATAGTTCTAGGACATGCCGGTTTCTTCACGATGGTTTCCTTCGCCGTTTTGAGAGCAGTTGTGATGAAATTATTTACGCAAAGTAGGTTGCCAAAATGTCGTGTAGCGACAAGTAAAACTAAACTAAGTCAGAAGTGATGAAATGAAAGAAAGGGAGGTAGACAACAATTAAAGTTATATTTATAAACAATTAGAAGATGGAGATGGACTGAAGAGCGGTGGGTGTGTAGTAAGTGGAGGTGGGGTGTAATGATGATGATGAGTGATAGGAGAATTGAGGAGGCTGAGGTGGAGCAGTTGCTGGCAACAGATGCGGGTACAGAAGCAGGTCCAGATGACGTTGCAGGTACAGGTGAGGGCAGATACTGATGCGTGCGCGGCACGGAGGGCACCCGTAGGAGGGCTCACGCAGCAAGACAGGTCGCAGGCAGCAGGAGGAAGAGGCACGGCGGGAACGCCGTCAGACCACCAGGTGAAAAAAAAAAATACCTGTCTGGTTTCTAACCTGCATCCTGCAACCTGCATCTTGTAAATCGGGGCTGTTACCCTGAGCCAACACTGCAACCCTATTAATCATGACTAAAATCAAACTGCCATCGTTAAAATACCTTGTGAAGGACGTATCACTTTCGTCGTCCAATTTACATATGAAGGTCAAGTGTTTAGGTCAGTTAGACCGAGGTCTGAATCAAGGTCAGCCACTGGCAATGACCTTCAGGGTCTTAAGGAAAACTAAACCGTCTTCATATTAAATACAAAAGTAAATTACTTTCTACACAATGAGAGCCTGAAAATGGACGGCGCCGCTGAGGTCAGCCTAGAAAACGGTGGCGAGATGACCTGGATGAGAACCGCGACGGCTGGTTCGAGGTGGTGCGGGATAAGATGTCCTGGAAGGACTTGGGAATAGCCTTTGCTCAGCAGGACAGTATACGATAAAAAAGGGAAGTCATTAAAATGAAGTATACAAGGTGGCAGGAAGGGACGGCTTCCAGTCTAACCGGATGCAGCTGAATATCAGTATTTTACATGGAGCGACTGCCTATCTGACCTGCACAACCCAGTTACTGGGTAATACGATATCCCCTGGTAAGGTAAGACTGGTTGCCAGACTTTCGGGCTCCTGACGACCCATAACGACTGTCAAAGATCCACGACTGATAGCCGGGACCAACGGCTTAACGTGCTGTCCGAGGCATTTTATTTTTTCTATTTTTTAAATATATTTTAATACAATGAAATATTAATCTTACCATAACAATGAAGTTGACTATCCACAATATCCATGCAGCGCATTTTGAAGTCCTGGTCGTAGTCTTACCCATTTTTTCTGAAAACATTATAAATATGATTAAAAAATAAAATTCTTTCATGTAGATGTTGATAGATTGGAAGGTCCTAAAACTATACCTACAACAACAAACAAAACGAAAACAAAAAAAAAAAAACTACTACTATCAAAATCAAAAGTCATTTATTCAAATTAGGCTGAGAATCAGCACTTTTCAAACGTCAAAATTACAAAAGACAGTCCCCCGGCACGCCCGCCCTTCACCACTTCCTAGTGCTTTCGCTGGGAAGAAGAAGTGGCGCAACAAAACTACCTGGGTAGTATTGTTGCGCCACTTCTTCTTCCTGCTGGTCAGGTCAGTACTAAGTTGTTCGTTGATTAAAATATGATTCGCGGCCGTAACAAATATGTATTTAAGTACAGAATTATAATCATTAGAATCAGTAACACAACTTGTTAAGTTAGCATAATCCTAAAATGTCAAGATTTAATGAAATAGGCATTCAGTAGGATTACTTGATCTTAGAGAGTTGTGTTGATGACTTTAATGATTATAATTCTGTAAATACATATTTGTTACGGCCGCGAACCATATTTTAATCAACGTACAACTTAGTACTGACCAGCAAATTGCAAAAAACGTAAGAAAATTTGAATTTCGCGGGCTACCTTGGAGCATCCACCTTAAAGATTCCTTACTTCGAAACCACGTGAATTCCTTAGCTGATTCCGCTAATCTCGGGTTGATTTCGCGCGATTTCGTTCATTGTGCCAAAGAGAATTACGGCCCAACGGGGTAATCGCGTAACTCACTACCAGAAGCAATGCCTGTCATTTTGACAGTTCAACAACATTCATTGCGTTATTTACGTTGTTGAGCAGACAAATTTTTCGAACATATACCTATAAAGCAATGGATTAGCAATATGGGGACTAGAATCATGTGCTCAATTCATGGTTTCAGTTTGCGCGTCGATGTAATGCCACCCTGTATTATTTCATTGAATGCACCCTACACCACACCCGTTTCAGTAGGTAAATATAACCTGAATAAACATACAGTAATTCACTAATAATAGCTATATCAAGTGGGTTTAACCCAGATAGTAAGCTTTATTGTAATGGCATTTAGATATCCAAATATCATTAGGAAACTGGGGCACACGGTGCGTTTATAATAATTTTGTTATTTTGTTCATGTAGTACTATTTTAATCCCCACGTCAAATCGTGGATTTTTCCATATAATAGCATAAGCATAATTAGCTTATAATGTCTCTGTGAGAGGGAGTGGACCCAGCCCAGGGCGGCTTGGTAGATGTCACATGTTTTCGATGGTTCTAGGGCATGCTCGGAGGAGAAGTATTTCAGTAAGCGCTGGTCATGACCATCTTCCGGGCTCTGGGATTGTTCTGATAGCCGTGGAATACCTTTCCACTCTTCTAACACCTCAGGATATGTTATCCCCATGTAGCTGCGTCACTAAGTGCTAGCGACAGTTACAGTTACCATTTTTCTATGTAGGTATAATAAAACATTGGTCAGGCAGGGGCCATAGTCCCTCCATATAGTTCTAGGCAACCAGCCCACTTTAACCTTTAGTATTCTCGCAAATATTTCGGTTACTGTGGCCAATCTCTCTAAGATTAGCCAGGTACGCAGGAGAAATTATAGTGCACAAGTCTGTGCAAACGCAGGTGCACTCTCTGTTCCTTTACTCTCATAGTCCGACGGGACAGCAATCCGAAACGATAGGGGAGAGATCAGGCGCCAACGGCCTAACGTGCTTTCTGAGGCCCTGCCTCAGAAATACGCGATTTGATGCTCCCGTGGGTAACAAATTGCCAACTTCTAAACTCCGGGACGTTCTTAAAACCTAATCTAATAACAGTCAAAGCCTACTGCACCTAAGTGCTACTTTACACCACTGCCAACCCCTTCGTGAATACAGGCACGAAGTTAATTTTAAAACGAGTTGAGTGACCCTTAATAGTAGCGGGAATATACAATTGAATTAAATATTAGCCAGGGCTGGGTTCCCAAGGGGCGACTGCAAATTATACCCCACTAAGTACTCTGTCCGGATAGTTTTACAGTTAGTTCTATCCGTTTTTACCGGGAATATTATACTAGCAGGGTAATTGAGTGACACACAGTGAGTAGCAATGGGTTTCCTTTTGACAGATTCCTGAATTGTTTTTGTTTTTTAGCTGCACCCCGCGGTTTCACCCGCATGAGTTTCGATCCCGTGGGAATATCGGGATAAAAAGTATCCTGTGTGTGTATCCTATCTGTCTGCCAAATGCCAATGTCATCCAAATCCGTTCTGTAGTTTTGGCGTGAAAGAGTAACAAACATCCATCCATCCATCCATACAAACTTTCGCGTTTATAATATTACTCGTAGCAGTATAACTGACGCTTTTAACGTTCACGTCTTTCTACATCGTTCTCACGTGGATAATTTCAACATGAACGATGTCATAAATATTTTGTAACAATTTTACGATTTAAAAGAGTGTCCGTGTAGTTTCTTGCCCGTTCTTCTCCATAGGTATCCACGCTTTGGAATAGGCAACTAGCTTCGTCTTTTTGACTGAACAACCCTTCAAAAGTGACAATTGAAAAGTGCCTGTAATTGGTTTTTGAAACAAATGCTTTGAGTTTGACAGTTCAACAACATTCATTGCGATAATTACGTTGCTGGGCAGGTTGAAGTCTGATTGACAGGACTAAACTAATATTTATCTTCTGTCCTTTTCTTAATGAAATAGAAAGAATAATATGCACTGAACTTAAATTTAGTTTAGTTTGTGACCAAGGAAATCGGCGCCATTATAAATGAAAAAGTAAGTTAGTTTGTTACCTTTTCACGGCTAATCATCATGAAATTTTGCATATATATACGTTGTCAGGTGTACAGAAAAAGACGTAGGGTATTTTCATCCAGAAAAAATACTGATTCCGAGGAAAGTAAGTAATAACTTTCGACGATCACAATTTATTACTTTGGGACGCTAGTAGAGCGCTATGTCTTTCGAATCATGATTGAAATAATATGAGCCAACTTTTTGAGTAGTTTTCTAACAAAAAGTACGAGGCTTGCAAGAATTCACGATAGTATTTCAATAATTAACTATTATGCTTTTATTGGGATTTGGATGAAAGGCACACAGATAGTTCATTATAACCTGGATTAACACACGATACGTCTTATCCCAGTAATACGTTTCCGAGCGATAATTTTCTACCTCTACGCGGGTGAAGCCCCGACAAAAACTATAAATACAAATAATAATAAACTATAAATTCAATGAAGCCATCATCATCTGCCTAGCCTTTTCCCAACTATGTTGGGGTCGGCTTCCAGTCTAACCAGATGCAGCTGAATGCCAGTACTCTACCTCAATTCAATGAAGTATTAAAATAATATGGAATATTATCTACATTCTTAAAATGTTATTTTCGCGCTCATCGACGCAAAACTAAATCTAGATAAAAAGGTGTAGACTTACCTACTGTGATATTTTAGAATGTTCTATTAATCTATTTTATCTACAATTTACACTAAAGTAAAGAAAAAAAAACGGGCTGCACTCCGGGAGTGCCGGCAGAACTGAAAACTTGAATATTAACGTTGTGCATTTTTGATATTTTGGAATGCGGTCTACTCTCCCTCCGTCTTACGAATTTTCGATCAGGTCACGTGTCCTGACGCGAGCTCCGTCTTACGAATTTTCGATCAGATCACGTGTCCTGACGCGAGTTTAACATTTTTTTCCCACCACAACAAAAGTGCACAACGCCGCTAAAGAAGTTTTCACTTCAAAAATCGGCCAAGTTCCGGGGGGGTTCCGGTGTCCGTATTAATCAGTCTATAATGTTCCCACTGCTGGGACACAGGCCTCCTCTCTGTGAGAGGGAGTGGGCTGTAATCCACCACGCGGGCCCAATGCGGGTTGGTAGATGTCACATGTCCGGGGTCCGTAGCTAGGATGAATTTATCCCAAGAACAAACATAACTTATAAGTTGAAAAAATGTTCTCCCATAACCCCAACTGCTAATGTAAGTTTGTAAGCGCAACAAAATATTTGTGTACTAGCTGCGCCCCGCGGTTTCACTCACATAAGTTTCAATCCTATGAATATCGGGATAAAAAGTATCCTATGTGTTAATCCTGGTTATAAACTATCTGTGTACCAAATTTCATGCAAATCCGTTCAGTAGTTTTTGCGTGAAAGAGTAACAAACATCCATCCATCCATCCACACAAACTTTCGCATTTATAATATAAAGTAGAAAGTAGGATGTGATAAAATTCTCGGACTTTTCTTGTGTTTATTTTCTTTTCCTTTACTTGTTCGTGAGACCTTGCTTCTTGCCAAATGTTATGATTCTAGGTCAACGGGAAGTACCATAAAGGTTTTGATTTAATTGCGAGTATCAAAATATCGCATACATGGCCGCATTTTTTATTGCGTTAACTTGGAAACTTTATTTTTTTAGAGCCCCAAGGGACCGTAGACCTACGTAATCTACGTATTTGATATTAATTTCAACTTAATACCTCCTGAGAAAAAGGGTCTTGAGTCTTGACAGACTGACAGACAGACGGACAACGAAGTCATCCGAAAAGGGTTCTGTTTTTCCTGTTAGATACTGAATCCTAAAAACGCGACAGAATGAATCCCAAGAGACAGAAAAATAAATTAATGATTGGCTTAAATTATATAGGTAATCATTTATTTCAGGAAGTTATTCCCATGCTCAAGTTAGTTTCTTATTTATAAAAACTTAATGCACAAGTAAAAAAATACTGTACCAAGGCGAACTTAATGCCTGAGGCATCTTAGGTGATGCAGAGACAAAACATGGCAAATGCAACATACGGAATAATAGCTCAAAAATAACTATAAAATACAAAAAAAAGTGCCATAAAAAAAATTAAATAAATGTATTTTCCTTCTTTTTTTCCTTCAAAAATAATGACTATAATAATTTAAAATTAAAAGCAATTAACAAAATTATTTAATAATTAACTAAATTGAAAGCAAAATTTCTAAAAACATACCTTATAAAATAAAGCGAGCTGTATTATTATTTATTAAAGTCACTTTTTTCCACGAGAAACTATTTTACGTAAATATTAAATTCGTTCGTAGTTTTCACGACACGCGACGCGCGCTGTCCCCGTAGCGGACGGAGGGTTACTGAAAAGCTGAAATACATACAGTATACAGTTACTGAAATCAGTGAACGTGGTAGAGGCAGACGTACTGTAGGTAACCGTTCTTGATCAGGTATGAATGACTGATTTCTTAAACTTATGAGTGATTATAATATGCTTTTCAGCTATTCCTGTCTGAGAAATTGACAGGTTACGGTATTGTAGGCTTGTGGCTAAGTAATAACAGCCGCACGGGTCGATCGATCAGGTTAAGCTACTCTTGCCGCGGTTGGTCCGTGGATGGGTGACTATCTTCACATACCACGACCTCTCCGTGCCTCGGAAAGCACGTTAAGTTGGTCCCGGCTGTCAATCGTGGATCTTTGACAGTCGTTACGGGTCGTTGGAAGCCCGAAAGTCTGACAACCAGTCTTATCAAGGGTTATCGTATTACCCAGTAAGTAGGTTGTGGAGGTCAGATAGGCAGTCGCTCCTTGTAAAATACTGGTATTCAGCTGCGTCCGGTTAGACTGGAAGCCGACCCCAGCATAGTTGGGAAAAGGCTAGGCAGATGATGTACAGTTTGTGGTCTAGAGTTGTCCTGAAACAGCAGTGGGCTAGGAAAAATGACTAATCTCGGTTGTTTAACGGCTAGCTTTTCCATCATGTTCCCCTATTATTAGCCAGACAGCAAGGTGCAGTGGTGGCCAAGTGGTAACGGCAGCGACTTACGAGTCGCAGGTTCGAACCCAGACAGGCGCTTTACTTTGTATAAATTATTTCATCACCACTGCTCTCAAAACGGTGAAGGAAAACATCGTGAGGTAACCGGCATGTCCTAGAACCAAAAATTCGAAGACATGTGACATCACCAACCCGCACTGGGACCGCTTGGTGGATTATGCCCCACTGCCTCACATCGAGAGGAGGCCTGTGTCCCAGCAGTGGGAACGTTATAGGCTAGATTATGTTATGCAGCAAGGTGGTAGTGGGGCTGGCTGTTCAGGATGGGTTGGACATACATGTACATATTACCACCACCTTCGATAGCTAGCTATGAAAGCTACTTGTAATGCAGGGTATAGTAAACATCATAACATTACTCCTGTATCCTCCGTAGGATAAGGCAGTCGCCAAAATCTATATCTGACCATTTTGAAAACAAAATCCCGTGCACATGATGACCACAGCTGCGTCCGTAAGTAAAACAAAAGAGGATCCTTTTTAGGTCGACTAATAAATATGCACTGCAAGCAGGAATAGTCCTTACGGTGCGGTGGTCAGATGTAGATTTTGGCGATAGTACAGTCACGAGCAAAAGTATTTATACACTCGGCTTTATTCAAAAGCGATTTACTTCTTTATTTTTAAATGAAATTTTATATTGTTACGAAAATACCATTTTCAACTATTACAACGTTAAATTTGTTATTTCACGAAAAAATCGCAATTGAAAGTTGCCAAGTGTTGACATATTGGTGCTCGCGACTGTACACCCATATTTTGCCAGTTTATATTTAAGTCCAATGTATTTATTTTATTTTAGTTATTTTACCATTTATGTACACACATAGATAAAAGGCTATCTTGGCACACGCACACTGAATTAATAATGAAACGTGTGCGTAAATTAATTTGGACATTTAAAACACTTCGTTACGTGACCTCCAAAAGCCTTTTGTTACAGATATACGTTTCACTAGCTCAGTCCGTACTGGCATACTGCCTACCGGTCTGGGGAGGCGCAACAAAAGTAAAATTTCTGGACCTTGAAAGAGCACAGAGATCATTACTGAAGGTCATGCTTTTCAAACCATTTCGATTTCCAACCGAGAGCCTTTACCAGGAATCTGATGTTCTGACCGTTAGAAAGCTTTACATACTAAATATCATCCTAACTAAACATAAATCGCTACCTTATAAGCCTCATCAGGTACAAGGCAGACGTAAGCAAATGGTTGCTCCCACTGTTCCATCAAAGTCAGCATTCGCAAGAATACAATATTCAAGCCAATCATCTTATTTGTATAATGCTCTTAACTATGAGCTAGACATCTATTCTCTAACTTACCGCGAGTGTAAAAGCACTCTGACTAAATGGCTAAAGTCAAAGACTTATGACGAGGTGGAAAATATGTTACAGACGAGGAGAATGTAATTATAACCTACAGTTAGCAAAATAGTGTTACGCAGTTAATGGAAAATGATGTACTACATCATTTTCCGATCCCAAGACCTGTCGTAGGGTTAACGCGTAACACTACACACCCGCAACTCCCACAAACTCACGCACACACACCCCACACCCCCACACCACAACACATCCACACACTAACACATACACACACCCCCACACAATTCAGACCCTGTCACACATCCCCAATCGATAGCGCACTTAAATGTTAATTTCTGGCATATTACTTTATTTTTGTTATTATAGCTTATTGTAAGATTACCTTACTTGTGAAATTCCTTAAATAACTAGTAATGTAACTTGGGAAGGGCGGAGCACCCTAACACAAGTAAATTAATTACTTAAAAGGTGGCTCCTCATTGTAACTAGCGTAATGTTATTTAAGCTGATAATAAACATATTTGAATATTTGAATATAAATAGACAATGAAAAACAGAACAGAAAAAATAGGTACAGAGGTGATGCTTATTTCATAAGAAATCTCTTCCAGCATACCTTAGATAGGACAATAGATACAGAGATGTAGACAGCGTGTGATAGAGCAAAGGAGACAACAAAATAATACAAAGAATCAAAAAAGCAATTCACTTAAAAACTAAACAAAAATTACGAGACTGAACTAACATACATACAAATAAACATACATAAATATATACTTCTAAAATAAATATTACCAGAATGATAATAATTATATCATACTCAAAATAATAAATATATACACAACTATGATGATGTGGACAGATAGTGTTCTTTCACTCTTCTTTTAAAGGCTCTTCTTTTAAAGGATGTAATAGGGAGCGAGCCTCTATCAACCGGGCAACCCAAACTCCAGGCTGTCTGTTATAAACAACCATGAAACCACTTGCAAAGAATTTCAACCAGTGCAAACAAACTCCATAATGTCACAAATAAAACCTATTTAATAGTTTTATAACCTCTTCGTATTCAACAGTACTTTACTAAATTACGAGCTGATCTGACCGACGGGAACAAAAAAATCCCGTTGGAAAGACTAGTCTAACCGTCAATCTGAAAAAACCCTTAATTCAGATAGAAAAACCGAATAACACTTTGCCCGACCCGGGAATCGAACCCAAAACCTCATGCTCACCAGAAGCGCTTGCGACCACTTGACCAATGAGGAGTAAGGTAAACTAAACAATAAAACAACCTGTCGCTATTCAAAATGACTTTATTTGCAGTAGTGTGGTACCACGCCGATATTCGGCTTACACGACCTTTTCAACCGTGTGTTATCACTCTCATCAATGTCTATCACACTCGATGGAATCCACATCCTTAGCCATCCCCAAGATCCAAGCAAGCAAAGTACAACACACAAAATATTACCAAATTGGTAGATTACTTTTTAAATTGGCAACACAGGCACTTTGCCGCCATTTAAACATCTATGTTGGTAGCACTGTATTAAAAATATAATGCACAGATTAAATTCGGGGATTGTTTTATTACTATTATTGCTGTTTTCTTTCTCAATTATTGTAACGACTAATTTTATGTAATTATTGTGAAAACACATAAAGAATACTTACATAATGAGTCATATAAGCTTTTGTACGTATCAATTACTTTACAAAGTCAAAATATTTTTTTGTAAAATCGAATTTTTCGTCAATGATGATAACCATAGAACCAGCGGGGTAACTAATTGCATTATACACTAACAGAAGGAATGGTTTCATTTTGACAGTTCAACAACATTCATTGCGTTATTTACGTTGTTGAGCAGATCATTTTTTCGAACATATGATGCAATGGATTAGAAATATTCTTCAAAATGATTCAGATTGTGATTGATAGTGTGTTATGCAATTAGAGTGCTGCTTCGATACAATTCTTTATTTTTTCTGTGCCCAAAAATCTTGATATAATATTTAGGGCCAGACACTTCCAACTTCAGATTGCAAATTGAACATTTCATACAAATATGGATAGTATTCGGATAGATTAATGTTCATTTTCGCATGACACGCTTGCTCGCTTTCGCTTCAACGAATATGAACACTATAGGTACGCATAGGAATAAGGTTCACATTCATATGAAGCGTTTACTTTACTGTCAATGTACGGTCTGTGACTCTAAGGCAGAGATCTGTAAACGTTACTTAGCTTGTGCTTCGACTTCTGCTACGTTTTCCTAAAAATAGCGCCTGCAATTTACCGGCAATTTTGCAATTTTGGACGCTGTAAAACCAGACCCCGCTGCCAACATTTTCATGACAGCAGTCACTATACTCTGTCCACTAGTTTAACCGTTTTTTTTGACAGATCGAACTAGTGACCAATTCTATGTTTTTTGTCAAAACTGATACACGTACGGTATTATAATGTCTGTAAGAAATCATAAATCAGATAATTTAATAAGATTAGGCAGTTTATATACCTATTTATTTTATTACGCATTTTAAAGTTATTTTATACGTAATCTGGAATATGTACGTTCTAAGACAGCTGTCAAAAAACGGTTAACCTAATGGACAGGGTATAGTACCTACATGTGGTGGCCACCGCTCTTATTAGACATGTTTCCGTCTCTATCTGGCGCTTGTAGAGCGACAGCTGTGCGACAGTGACAGGAATACTTGTAACGTTTATAGATCTCGTCCCTACAGTAAGACATGCTTTAGTATGTTTAATGCATTAGCAGTCTTCCCTTAGGATTTAGTCCCTCAGCGGGGTAATTGCGTAACACACATGAAATGACAATTGATCAGTGTGTCAAAATGACAATTCAGCAACGTTCATTGCGGTATTTACATTGTTGAGCAGACGAATTTATCAAATGTAAGAAGCAATGGATCCGAAATATCCTTCAAAACTCTTGGATTATGATTGAAACTGTGTTACGCAATTATGATAGGCTTTTTGTTGATTTCGAGGGCCATTTTTCACATTAACAAGTAAAAAAAAAACAATTAATTTAGATTAAAAACTATAATACAATACACAATATCAATAAATTCATATATCTTGGTGTTCAACGCCTCAGCGCAGTGGTAGGTATGTATTACACATAGCTGTCCGCTATTGTCTATGTTCTAATCAATAATGCAAAAATCTTCGCCAACATTTTTAGGAGCTAGATGCGTTTCGAAAGTACAGTAGGCTAGTTACTGACAGCTGAGTTAAAGTATTTTCATAACATAACATCGCGCCTGTAATCCCTGAAGGAAAGAAGAAAGAAAGAAAGAAAATACATTTATTTGCGGCAAACATGACGCATAAAAAAAACACAAAAAAAAATAACAACAGTAATGTGTCCCAATAGGGACCGAGCCAACCGGGCTCAAATCCAGATTCCGGAATGCTACGGAGAGATTCCAGATGGAAAACCTAATAACTTTTTGCCCGACCGAATGGAAGTAGACGTTTTGTTGGCAAAAAACCTTAACAGGAATTAAGACGCAATGTTTTATATGTATTAATCTTTAAAGGGCACTTCCCGTTAGATTTTTTAAAATAATTGTTTATATTTCAAATACTTTAACTAGCTTAGCAGTAGGAGGCTCACATTTCACAACACTAAAGGTTTTTACAACATTCAGCGACCACGAACACACTGAGCTTATAATACAGTGCCCGCTACAGCGAAACAGGGAACAGTAGTTATGACTCAACGCGACCTAGAGACTTGTTAGTCAGCCGATAGTTTGGTGGGTGAAGCAGTGTCCTTACCAAAAGCGATCTTCGCGCGCTTACGCGATCTTCACGTTCATATGTCACTTTTTGTTCCGGAAGGCCCCCTCTGTTGGCACGCGTTTCGGTTCACCGATCAAAAAGAGACATGTAAACCGATGATCACTTTTACTTAGGACGCTCTTTTGTGGCGCGCATAACGAGCGGTGTTGCCAGCACACATCGGGCTCGCCGGCGGCAAGCGCGGTGATTGCTTTCCTTGATGTATCATTGGCATACTCGCGCGATTAATCAAGTCGCGTTTGAACGATCGTGTCGATCGAACTCGCGCGGCGCTTTTAGGTTAGAACGCGGGGTCAGGCAATCAGCTGAGTGGGGAATTGACTGATTTAAAGCCGTGCTAAAAATAGATTCGGTAAAGGATAATGCTTCAACTTTCGGCTAACTAAAAGCTTCTAGAACGCTCATATCTTGCCAGATACGTTAAAAACACGGCACATGTGGCTAGGTAGGGAATTTGGCTCTACAACAATGGGTAAATTCGAAAGTTTAGCCTAAAAGTTTTAGTAGTAACGTTGCGTAAGGAAAAGAAATGAAAGTTTTACAGCGGGGTAGTTGCATAACACACTAACAGCAGTACCTGTGTCTGCGCGCACACTTGTGCACTATAATATCTCCCGCGCCTAAGGCTAGTCTCCGTTGAGATTGGCCGCCGTGGCCGAAAAATGGTCTGGAGGACTTTATTTAACAGCCGAAGGAATGGCATTCATTTTGACAGTTCAATAACATTCATTGCGTTATTTGGATTCGGATGATTGATAGTGTGTTACGCTATTAGAGTGCCGGTGTATTTCTTTAAATAATTTTGTGTTTTTATATCTTTCTCTATGTTCAATATTAGGCAAATCTTTTATTAAAAATATATAAAATGCTTATGGACTCGTTAGTTGAATACTTTTAATTTTTTTATGGATTACTTCGCAAATACAAATAGAATAGAATTTCCAGTAACTGTTATTTCTATATTTTATAACAAACGTTTTATAGCTTTCAGCATACTATGTTAATAGGTAGGATTTTGCGCCAATTAGCCAAACTATTGAATATCTCAACTCTATCTAATTTCACTGATAGACTGATTTGACTCCTTCCATGTCATCATCGCTTTTGATGCATTTTTCTTAAGCCATAAGGTATAGTATGGAGGTGTCATTCGTATCTACTTAACTGAGAGTCGGTATGCCGAAATTTATCGATCTCTATTATATTGATTTACGAGATTGAATTTGAGAAACTTCCTTATCTAGGTAATTCTTTCAGGTAGGTATTTGCGAAGTGGACTAACTTAGTACTTTTTAGTTCCCTAATATTCGGAGCTGTGTCGTGCGGGACACGTACTGCTATTCTGCGCACACTACCGACACTATTCATAATCTCCCTTTACAACTTATATTATTTTAATTTGTCGTATATAAAAGTTATTGCAAAGAGGCGCCGTCTCGCGGCGCCGAACGCGTGCCTACTCACAAACGTTAATTTTTTATATAATTTTATGATTTTTAATACAGCGTGGTTTACAAACAACGTTGGCATTTTATTTTATCACTCTCTTTCAATTATTGTTTTGATAAAAAACAGTTTTTAACAATTAAAATGTTTCAACTATAACTAAGAGAAATATGACTACAATAGTCTCGTTTTACTAGCCGTCTGATTGAATAAACAGCAGTTAAAGATCTATCCACGAAGGGCTGTGCCTGGGTCGTGGACGGACCGTTCTCCACCAGGTGCTCAAAAATAATATGCGTACATGACCTCACACACGTCCGTGTCCGAGCCGGCGACGGAGCTTCTGCGCTTGCCTTATGTGTGCCACGGCCCTGTCACGTCCCGGGGAACGGCCCTGATACGATTTAGTGGATAGCAAGGGTTATTTCCAACTCTAGCCGGCCAATCCTAAGACACACTCGGATAAAGTAAGAACAGAAGTAACGTGATAAGTAAACCACACGTTTCTACACACAATCGGACACTTTTACAATAATTAATCATGCAAAAATACTTTATAATATTCACTATGTATGTATATAATATATTGTACATACACGGGCAATGTACACGCTGCTACGCTACTTATATTGGACTGGTGTATACAGAAGCAATGGCAAAGTGACACTCGAACGCTAAATAGTAGTTTTTTCACGTTTCGAGCTGGTAACACTAACATTTGGCAAGTTTTTTTTTATAATGAAATGGAAAAAATATCTTTTTTTACAATACAATCAACTTTATACAATTTTACAAAAGCGTAAAGAAACAACAATTAGAATTTATAGGTACACTATTTTATAATCTATATGGTATTATGTTACCTATTAGGACGTCGCAATTGACTTTTACGTATGGAACGATACAAACATTTGGAAATCTTGGCCGAATAAAATAATGACGTTTTTTTTGTAGCAAAATAAATGTCGGAAATTTGCTTTCCTCGATAATTTCGTAAATCTATAATTAATCCGTTAACACTAACTACGTCTAAAACATATTAAATAGTTGGTCCACAACTCTGGTTAGTGGAACAGCAGTTTAAATTGCAAATGGCGCCGTTTAAACGTCATTATTTCCGGACTTTTTTAAATATAATTTCATATAGACATTTTTGTGAAACAATATACAAATCTAGGCACCGGCTAAATATTTTAGACTTTATTTAATATTAAGAGCAGTTTGTCCGATTCCCATTTCGAAAAGAAAATAGGCGCCAATAAGGGTTCGATTCCACAGATATTATTTTTAGTATCTATTAATTTAAGACTCCTTCATAAATTCGTTTTTGCGATAGTTTCAAGCGAGTGAAATGGGAGTCAGACAGATAGATTGCGTACAATATATTCCTATGAACGAAGGGAAGGACAGTGATATGTAGCTATTTCACTCGTGCTCCTAAATACTTTCACAAGTCACAACAGACGATTCATAAATAACACTTTAGTTTGTCAACCAATTCGTATAATAAGCGTTTACCCTCACATTTATAATCGCGTCGAAAACGAAGCAAACTTAAGACCTTGTCCAGAACGGGCAAATCGTTTCGCGCGAATTCATACACGCGTTCGCGAGGTGCTGGCCACCAATACAATGCATCCACAAGTCCACAAACATCGCGCGTATTTAAAATACGCGCATAAATCGTGTTTACTTCGCCACTCTCGACTCGTGCGTGTTGCGCGCAGGTCGACATACTACTAGACTCCCTGTTGCATCCAGTTTACGTGCGAACTTCAGAGCGAGTGCGGGTATCAAGGAAAATGGAGCGGCAAAATTCGTCCCCAAATGCTCGCACGTTGATACGCCTTTTCTGGACGTAAGCGAGATTCGCCTTTTCTGAACAAGGTCTTACCTCATTTTGAATACAGTGCGAGTTTCTAAGGTAGGATCGTGAGGCTTTAACCCATGTCCTTTATCTGAGCAAAAATTGTTCATAAGCTCGATTTTGGAGAGATTTAAAATATTAATAATTAGCTTTGTTCACTTGCAAAGTACGATATAACTTTCGGCGACATCATTTCTCGGAAATCAATTACTTTCGTTCATATTTTTGTGTTATCCAACTCTAAACTTTCATATTTCACACGAGGTACTTTTTAAAACTAGTACTAAGCTCTGATTGGCTGGTGCATTGGCTGCATTACAGTCTTATAGCCAAGATTGACAGGTATGAATAAAGCTTATGAACATAAAAAATGTCTAGTAAAGAAGCGTAAAAAACCAAGGAAAGTAAAAAATAAAAGAACAGAAAATACATTAGCAGTGCATTTAATAAAATAAAACGACTGAGCACATTGAGGCGGACTGAGACGCCGCCGAGACGTCATCGACACATGACAGCTAAAACGGGGTTGCTATAAGACAAAAATTAAACTTAAATGGTAGAAAATTATTACATAATCAAACAAGTATACAATTAAACAATATTATTTCAGTTGCTACGTTCCCGTTTTCCTACTATTGTCTATGTATAGCTGCGTCTCGGTCGGTCATCAGTGATTACACTTCTATGTATTACAATGCTTTGGTAAAATGGCTGGCGGACGCCCGTGGACACGGAACGCGCCCCTCACCACGGAACGTGACAATTTTGCAACTAGCAACACCTGTCAATGTCACTCTGACACAACTGACAGCTGTCACTTTATAAAAAAAATTGAAAAACGGAATTTCAAGTAAAAAAAAAAAGTTTGTATCTTAGCACTGTCAGATATGACAGTTGTCAACACATGCAAGCTTGGAAGGTCGAGTGGTGAAAACTGTTATATATCGAAAGATTACAGACAATAATAAAAAGTAATATACGAGTTATAAATATAAAATAAAGAAATACATATTGAGCAACGAAAAGTTGGACCGACAGCGGTTTTTTTGTGGTTAGAAAACAAAGTATTAGAGCGAGATAGAATACACGCTAGTATGTATAGCGTTATCTCTTTCTAACCAGCTATTGCTTGGTATTTTATAAATATCACGCAATTAACAAACACTTAGAAATCCTTATCTATTAGTATGTCTTGCGATACTTAACTGTTACAAAAACTTGAATATTTTAATTAATAATTAAACTTGTAATTACATATTTAAGCTACGGCTGTCGGCCCTTCAATTAACAAACATCAAACATAACCAGAGAAATACAAAACCAGGCTAGTGAACAAAACGCGATACCATTATGGAAGAAGCCTTAAAGCGTCACCAGCAACAGTGGCGCAACAGTTGCCCAACTATCGGGCAACAGTTGCCCAACTTTTAGTTGCGCCACTGTCCCATAGCGCGCTATGCCTTAATTAACGTATAGAAAAAAATGCACGTTAAAATTAACACTAACGAGACTACGACTAAACAGAAAATAGTAACTAACTAAATATATAAAAGAGTGAGGCAAGGGCAACCGAAAAAATATGGAAAAAAAAATATTAAAAAAAATCTCAACAATTGGTATTATGGTTGTACAGATGGTAGCAGCTCAAGGTACCCGAAACTGTCAAATTTCCCCAAGCAACCTTGAACCTTAATGCTTTAGCGATAAAGTTGACAATCTATTAAAGAACTTTGACAGATTGTAGTAGCTTGATGTGCTAGCGTCTGCAGTCAGTGAAATGAATTATTAACTAAATTGACTCCCTACGTTAATTTGCCGTTCGATAACACAGTCAAAGCATGACAGTCGTAATTTGAACATACGGACAATTTAAGTTGGTAGGTAGTCAATTTGGTTAACAATTCATTTCTCCAACTTTACATACGGACAATAATTGGTAAAATTATGGAGATGTCACAGTCGAGTTGCTATCAAAATAGCTTATTTCAATAACAACTAAACTCAAAAATAAAAATCGATAAAATGGTATTCATGTCAACATTTTTGGTATTCGTTGTAAAAACTGTAGAATTAAAATTCGTGTTTTGTGGTTCTTGAAATCTGCCTCTAACCTCGTATAGACACACACAAGTACATATTGTATTTACAGGGCATTTTTAATTGATTGGCGAATACTGTATGGTAAATATTATTCGCCGTTGGTCTGTGGATGGTTGACCATGTTTACACACCGAGACCCCTCCGTGCCTCGGAAAGCACGTTACGCCGTTGGTCCCCGGCTGTCATTCGTTGACCTTTGTCAGCCGTTACAGGTAGTCAGAAGCCCGAAAGTCTGACAACCAGTCTTACCAAGGGGTAATGTATTACCCAATAACTGGGTTGTGGAGGTCAGCTAGGCAGTCGCTCCATTATAAAGTTGACCGCCCAGGGGTAACGAAATAGATAGATAACTGTATCCAGGTTTGATAGGATGATTGTTTTTTTTTTAAGTTAGTTACATAACATCACTCCAAGCCCTATTATGTAATATACATAATGTACTTATGCGTGTATACAACGTGTTTTTTTTATATCCCATAACTCTAGGGGTCATTGTACTCATCATTCTGAACAACTTTTACTATGGAAACAAAAATCTGGTGTTCCCTACATTTTGACGAGTTATATTATTCTATTAGTCTTATTCTTGACGAGTTATACAAACATAAATGTAGGGAGCAGCTGATTTTTTTTCACGCTTTCAGTTTTGGTCCCATAGTAAAAGTTGTTCATAATGATGAGTACAATGACCCCCTAGAGTTATGGGATATAAAAAAACACGTTGTATAACAGATGTAAAATAACTACAAACAGCGCGAAGCGACTGTATCGGAAGCAAGCGTACATGGCACACAGCGACGGACAGACAGACTGGTATCATAATTAAATGATAAAAATAACAAGTTTGTAAACCGTTTAGTTGTTGTATTACAGCTCATGTAATACAACAACTGTTCCTCATACCTCCAAACTGGATCACGTCCGGGTCACCAGTTTGGCGGTATGAGGAACAGGGTGTAAAGTTCACTCAACCTCCATTGAAAAGGGAGGATCCTCCGACCAGACGGGTGTTGTGTCTGGCGGGCAATTGCCCAACGATTCATATTGGGAAATTGTATCTATGCTAATTGTACGGTAAACTCTGCTTGCGAGATGCAGGATTTGCGTGACGTCAGTATGACGCGTTGTTCGCATGTGGCGTTGTAGATACCGCTACAATACAAAGTTTTTGTTATTCCTGTTATTTATCCGTCTCTCATGCCTTCTCTGTATGAGAAGAGGTCTTTCCCCAGCAGTGGGACAATAATAGGCAAGTATTATTATTATTTTTGTCATTCTCAGTCATCCGTCTGTCGCTCTCATAAAATAAAATTACAAATCATTATTGCATTTAAACTATAAACAAGTATATTACAAGCAATAAGTAAATATAAGGGTACGGACAAACGTTGCTATAACACGACTATTTCCTGCGATTGAGATTTAGAATTTCATAGTGAAAAAAAAAAAAAACTTAACAAAATTGCACACTTAAGAGAAAACCGTACGAAACCACACAAGCATTCACTGACACAACAAATGTTATGTTAAATTTAATCTATTAATAACAATAAAACAATTTTAATGTAAACAACTTGCTCAAAGCAAACATTTAAATCGTTAGATTCGTCCTCACCATACTTTTGGGTCAACTTCACCAATGTAAATGAACGCGTTCGGTACATCTAAACTGCGTTCAGAAGCTGTGTGTGTTTAGTTTGTAAAGTTCACTCATCCTCCATAGAAAAGGGAGGATCCTCCGACCAGACCGTTGCGTCTGGCGGGCAACTGCCCGAAGATTGATGTCGGGAAGTTGTATGTATGCTAGTTGCGCGGTAAACTCTGCTTGAGAGATGCAGGATTTTGCGTGACAGTTGTTCGCATGTGGCGTTGTAGATACCGCTACAAGTTTAATTGGTGAAATTCGCCTTTAGTCGCGCGAAAAAGTGTTCATATTGAGAAGAGTGAGGTCACACAGTAAAAATGGCGTTTCTAACAGCGTCAGTGTGGTATCAAAAGGAAACAGCTGATGTGTTCTGTAAACGTCTCACTTTGAAAACTTAAGTGAAGCGAGCTGTGAATATTATCAATACCTAGCATCAGGAGGAATGACACACTTCATTCAAATTTTCAAGGTTACTTTTTTACAGTAGAAACGCGACCCTTTGCCCCGGTAGGGCGAATCTAACGATATAAATCTTAGGCTGAAAGTTGCTCTGTATATAAACAACTTCATTGTACATAATATTGTTAGTATGGAATAATATGTCAGTTAGTGAGTGTCTTGCTAAATCTCGAAAACTTATGGAATGAACAACCAACAAAAACTACGCTACTTCGTCTGTACTTGGGATAAAATAATCTTGCGAAGAATATAAACATCACCCCTTAATTCCCCGAAGGGTTAGGGCAGAGGTGTATAGTACAGATCAAGCTACCCGAAATTGTCAAATTTTCCCAATGAACTTTGAAACTTATGCCTTAGTGATAAAGTTGAAAATCTATTAAAGGAATTTGACTGATTGTAGTAGCGTGATGTGCGTCTGTACACCCACATTTCGCTAGTTATGTTCAAGTCCCATGTAACAGGGTGCAAACATATTGGAATTTTCTTCTTTTTTTTGACATAATTTTTCAAAATTATTTGACCCCAAGCAAACGGAAGTACATTCTGTTAATAACAAACTCCAGCTAGCAACACTAATTAAACACCGCGGCGATGCTCCGATACGAACACAGGTTTTTTATTTGGAGGGCCCCTATATCCAGCAGGAGACTAAATCTTAAGTCTATTAAAGTATCATAAACTAATTTTATCACAAAATAATTAAAAACTGAACAAAACGGAGAGAAATAAACCTTCTCCATTAAATTACTGGTATTTTTAATTTAAAACAAAACATATTAAGTAAGAAATTCTGTACAAAAAAAAATAATTATGAAATCATAATCCCGGATTTAAAAACCGTTTATTACAATTAGAAACTAATTGAATTCATTCATTAAACGTTTACAATCAACATTGCATTGTGTATTTAATTAACTCCACGTAATTATTTCATAATTCGTACCGGAATCAACGCACGCGCACATGCACGGCACACTCACACAAGCGAACAAAAGCAACGTCCCGATACCAGAGCGATGCGACCGACACGACATTACATAGACATTTATTTAATACCCATATTCTTCCAAGTATTTTCCTAGGAAAAAAAACCAGTCAAGTACGAGTCGGACTCGCGCACCGAGGGTTCCGTACAAAGTAAGTATGTAAATAGTGTATCAAAGGTTTTTTTTTGTAATGTAACTACAATTTACGGTTTTTTTCCTTTACTTGTGCTACAGGACATTGCTTCTTGCCAAATTTCATGATTCTAGGTCAACGGGAAGTACCCTATAGGTTTTGATTCCCTTGCGAGTGTCAAAATATGCGGCATAAACGGAACATAGACGCCCGTATCTTTTGATTGCGCGTCCGTTGTTCCTTTTGAGGTACGGAACACTAAAAACACTGCGTAATTCAAGAAATTAGACTTGAACTCTTGATAAGTGGTTTTTGTTGCAGTCATGACAATCTTGTTAATGAGTCATTAGCATCCGCTAGTTGAGGAGATTTTTGACAACTATACATTTGATGACATTGTAAGAAAGTGGAAAAAATGTTGTGTGTAGAAATGTGGTGTGTGTGTGTGTGTCAATGTTTGGAAAATACTTAGAAGACGGGTGTAAGAGCCGGTTCCCATTTCGTGGCTATGGTTCTCGATAAAAATACCGCTAGAAAACATACGACAGTTCCATCGCAGCGTTAGAATAGGGTCCGTAATTGCGGGCCCAAATAGCACAGAATTGGTGCCCTGAGACAGCGCGGCGAGGTCGCGGCAGACCGCGTAGGAGATGGCGGGACGAGCTGGATAGGTTCCGGCAAAACTGGAAGGAGGACGCGCGGGCTCGCGTACAAAAAATGGCCCCTGTCAGGCGCAGCATATCAAGTAGGAGAGGTAAGACACTGGGTGTTTAATGTGATTGATTTTATTATTAGTTTGTTATTAGTACTGTACCCCTTTCATAGCTAACGGAAATTGACTACACCCTGTCCATTAGGTAAACCGTTTTTTGGCAGATGGAACTAGTGATTGCAGCAACACACAATACATTGATTGATACACGTACGGTATTATAATGTCTGTAAGAAGCCATAAATAAGATAATTCAATAAGGTAAGGCAGTTTATATGTTTATTTTTATTACGCATTTTAAAGTTAACTTTTACGTAATCTGGAATATTATGTACGTACGTTCTAAGACAGCTGTCAAAAAACGGTTTCCAATAATAAGGACTGATTATTCATACGACAAATATTTTTTATTCGTGGAATAAAATTGTCGTCTGACAGATTTTGCATGGACTGCCAGAAATTCAAAATTATTCCTCGGATAAATTTATCTGGTGTTGGCAAAATCAGCCGTTACAAAAGAAAGTTTTTTTTTTAATAATAGTCATTGATAGTTTTGTCACCAAGCCCATATGGAAACCGGCTCAAGAACACATCTTTAAACGCTCACGCAAGATTTCTACAATCAACCCTTCTGTTCATAATTAAATGGAAGACATAATTCAAAAGTCATCACTCCTATAGTGTATTTTAATTCACTTGTCCAATTTGGTAAACAAACATGGCTACTGAATTTGAAAATATTTTTTTATTTTTTATTAGAAGCTTTTACGGGTAGTCTAAAGTTGCAAAGTCTGACAACGTGTCTTAACAAGAGTTACGTGTTACCCAGTAACTGGGTTGTGGAGGTCTGTTAGGCAGTCGTTCCATGTAAAATACCGGTATTCAGCTGCATCCGGTTTGACTGGAAGAAGACCCCAACATAGTTGGGAATGGCTGGACAGATGATAATTAGAAACAGTTTTTGATTGAATTAATTCTTTGTTTCTTACTAAAGTTCAAATTTATAACTGACTTTAAGGACAGCGTAGCACAGTATTTACCTACTGCCAAACAAATATCAACACTGTGTCCCTAAAAATAAAATCGAAAATAACGAAAATTCATGATTTTTATAAGTCATGTTTGTTTACACAATGAGACAAGTAAATAAGATTACACTATATCTATGTAGTGTCGTGTTGCTCGCGGTATATCAAAGAAAAAGCATAAATTTACTAACAAATTCTGAACACGAAATCAACAATAAATTGTGTCTAGTTTGTCCCTCTGTGATAACACGTAGGTACGTAAAAAAATTAAATAGAAAAAATAAATATTCGATATCGGAAAACGTATTATGAAACTCAAATGGAGTTGGGCAGGAAACCAGAAGGTCAATTCCCGTATTTTAAAACGTTCAAAATCTAGTCGCAATCTCATCTCAGCGAAAATCAATGTCAAAAATGTAGGGTAATTAGACGTATTTTCGACAGACTGAGGCAGAGATCAGACTGTGAACGTTGGTAAAATTACGAGAATTGCCTCAGGTAAGAATTGCGCAGTGATGACAGAGTAAGGCTGTGACAGAGTGAGTGAGTCCAAGGACTGGAAGACGGTCGGTCGTCCGGCGGCGAGATGGGCAGACGATATTGTTGCCATCGCGGGCAAAACCTGGATGACGCTGGCACAGGAGCATGGGGATTGGAACATGAAAAGAGTCTTATGCCCAGCAGTGAGCGAAGTAGGGTGGCTGAATAAAATTCACCAGATTAGAACATATTCTTTTTTTGTTTTGAGCATAATTCCGATTACAAATGTTTTTTTTTTTTTCAGGATGTTCTTTTATTCGTAGCGCGTAAATCACAGAAGGACGTATTCGAACTAAAATGTATTTTATCATTAATAGTAATAGAGTTGTATATTGCACAAGCAGACCACATTTCTGCGCTTATTGCACCCTTACAGAGCAGAGAGGTTACATATAGAACTTTTCTATTGACTTCTAAACTACGATGAACACACATATTATCATGTTGCCTCTGTTCCCCGAAGGAGTAGGCAGACTGGCAGGTTTTTTTTGTATCATTGAGCGTAGAACGACGATAACTTTTCAACTATAGAGTGTATGGAGCTGCTTATTTTTTACCAAAGAATGCAAGTCCCCTGCAAAAGGCGGGAATGCTGCGACCTGGTATTTTATTTTAATGGCCCGGTACCGGGTCCACCATCAAATGGGAAACGCTGCCGTAGGCTATGGACAATGCAAATGCCTTGCCAGCCCAGAGACAAAGCTAGAACTGTCTTGGCTATGTAGTTAGTGACCAGATAGGTATGAAGCTGCATTCAGTTAGATTGGAAACCGACCCTAACATAGCTGGGAATGAGCTTGGCAGATGATGATATTATAAGACCCATGTAAGTCTGCATACACACAAGCGACATTCGTCCACGACAGAGGCTACTGCAAGCGTCGTGTGTCGCTCGTGTGTATGCAAAGGCAAACTAATAGAAGGCAGGCCTGTTACCAATAACGGAGCACAAATCCAAACTCTTAGCTAATAAAGCAGGTTATAGCATTATGCTCAGCGATGGCCGTTTTGCGTGCGAACTTGCTCTTTGTTGTGTTCTTTCTCTGCGTCATATTTACCCCGAAGAAAAGTATTTTCTTTCTTTAAAAATAATCCCTATATGTAACCTCTTTGCCTGTCCAAACACTTTACAGAATCAAATGTGTATGTAAAAAAAAAAAACTGAATGCATTGAAAGTGCTATTATGATAAATCAAGCTTACAAGGATCGTGAGGAAACCGGCATGTCCTAGAACCAAAGATTCGAAGACATGTGACATCTACCAACCCGCACTGGGCCCGCGTGGTGGAATACGGCCCACTCCCTCTCACAAAGTGGCCTGTGTCCCAGCAGTGGGAACGTGGCAGGGAATGCAAAGCTGATATGGGCAGGAAGGAGTGACAGGGATGTTAGTAACAAACCAAATGCATGCCTTGCGTTAGATTTATACTTAAAAGAGAATGTGTGCTCTGCGGTCGGTCTTAGATTGTTTTTAATTTTTAATAGATTTGTTATTTATGTCCTACAGCCGAAAATTCGAAGACATGTGACATCTACCAACCCGCACTGGGCCCGCGTGACGGATTACGGCCCACTGATTTCAAGACGAGGCATGTGAACCGCGTGGTGGACTATGACATCTACCAACCCGCACTGGGCCCGCGTGGTGGATTACGGCCCACTCCCTCTCACAGAGAGGAGGCCTGTGACCCAGCAGTGGGAACATTATAGGCTGATTATGCGTTTACTGAGGGTTATTTGTATTTCTATTGAAGTCTCCTTCTTACAGTGTCGGTGGCAATCTAAATGGACACGGCCCAGATATCGGGTGTGTTTGGCGCCATCACTTCCTGTACCGTGCAGCTGACAGGACACGCAGGACACGATATTAAGTGTCCCATCGTTTGTGGAACTGCACCACAGTCTCTGGTACTCCAGAGTTGAAGTCTTTAAGCAACTACTCCTATATATTTTTCATGAATTCCATTTCGTTGGATTTAAATCGATACGCTCACGATAATGACGTCACGAGAAATTCAAAATGTGTGACTGTGAAAAACAAAAAACAAAATGGCGACCTTCACAGAGCACAAAACCTCAACCCACACACCAGCGTCTCAGAAATACACGAAAAAAAAATTAAAACAGTACCTTAACAATTAATCCTTAATGACGTCACACAATCATGCGCACGCGCACACGCTCTAAAATTACCTAAAATTAATTATATACAGGCACCGACGCGAACGTACCTATGCCGCGAAAGTATCGACTAAACGAACATACTATACTTATGTGTTTTTTTTTTTATTATTATGTATACGTCGTGGTTAGAGGGTGCTCCACCACACGGTAACTAGGTATTAACGCTGTTGGAGAATGGTACTAAGGTGTTTTTTTTTTCATCTTTTTGGTAAATCATTGTTGTAGAGGATGAAAACTCATGATTGTATAGCACACCCCGTATATCATTATTATACAGAGTGTAAAATTCCACCCTGTATAATAATAGTTTACAGAACCAAAAACTAGATCCTGTATATTATAATTATACAGAGCGAAAACTACACCCTGTATATTATAATTACACAAAGCGAAAACTACTCCATGTATATCACTACAGCATGAAACAAATAACACCAAAAAAAAATCTGTAAGGAATAATCCTTTCAATTTTGATAATCGACATACATTGCGCACTAACTATAACAAAACCATTAAAATATGCCATACTTAACACGCAATGTAACTCACTACGGCTGGACCGATTTTGACGATTTTTTTTGTGTGTGTTTAAATGGGTTCCTGGATGGTTTAGTTTCACAATTGGACCCGGTAGGTGGCGCTAAGATCGTGTCTGTGAGTAATGCTATAAATCCTTGGTACCATTCATAAAAAAGCATCGGGGGTTTAAGACAAATAGTTTTAGTACACACTAGAGATATCTCCAAGACCATTTGACAATCTAAAATGGTCAAATTCTCAATCTATAGTTCCACACAAGAAGTATTGATTCCTGTAGAGCACAGAGCTCTAGACACCGAGTGTCTGACACACACGACACAACCGTGACACACAGTGACACTTAGTTTCAGTTACATTTTTCGGCAAAGCCCAGAATGAGGGTTTTTTTTTTACGTCGAGACGCGAAATTGAAGTGAACAGTAAATTATATAGTATTTTAAGTATAAATAAAATATTTAGTGATGTCCTGTAAAGCTGCCGTTACCGCCACTAAGAGCGGTGGCCGCCACCAGTAATGACGTCACTTACACGTCAGTTAAAACGTTTTTAGTTAGTTTGTTGTCCTAGAGAGCATTTTCTGACACCACAAAGTCAAACCCCGCTGCCATCAGTTTCACGACATCTCTTCATTTTTTTTTTGGCATCTCGCAGTTCGACCTATGCGATTGTCGTCTGCTTAACCGGGCTTGCCTGTGGATGCCTCAATAAATTCAGGCCTCCAGCCAGGGCTTAAAAAACTTAAAAACTAAGCGACTACACGCTAAGGGCACCCCCTGTGGGTACGGACCTCGGCTTAGGGCGTCGCTGGGAGAGGGCAGCAAGGGACAGGATGGATCGGAATTACTGACATTACTCTTCTAGGACAACATAGCTTTAGGTATACAAAAATTAACTAGCAACTGTCACTTCTATCTTTCGTCCCATGTTCTGTTACACAAACCTCATCATATTTTGGAACCAAAAACCCAATGCCATACGAGACAAAGTTCAAAATCCATTGCAACCATAATTTTTACTCAACCATCTACCTAAGCTGTTGAAAAATCGACTTAGATTACATAAAGCTAAGGTAGACAGTTCAGTACACGGCAAATCTAAGATTCGGACAAGTATAGTTGGTTTTAGACATAGGTGTGAACAATATAGTATCTAGGTGAGACAGTGAGTACCAACTGGAGGACATAGTGAGTGTGTGTGTGTCTGTTGTGTGTGTGTGTGCGAGTGTCGAGTCACTCGGCGTTGCTGAAGTACTCTGACGCGTTGCCGCGGCAGATGGGACATGTTCGGTTTGACTGGAACAAGAAAACGTTAGATATTATACCTAGTTTCTGGCGACACTAATTTGATACAGTCACCAAAAAGCTAAGAAATAAATCAATTATCGTACAGACGCCAGCAGATCAAGCTACCCGAAACTGTCAAATTTTCGCAATCAACCTTGAACATGCTTTAGCGATAAAGTTGAAAATCTATTAAAGAAATTTGACAGATTGTAGTAGCTTGATGTGCTGGCGTCTGTAAATAGGTGTATTTTTGTCTTTTGTAGCCAATATTCAATAGTCAGACCTAATCCTACTAATATAATAAACGCGAAAGTTTGTGAGGATGGATGGATGTTTGTTACTCCTTCACGCAAAACTACTGAACGGATTTTGATGAAACTTTACAGTAATATAACTTATACATCAGAATAACACATAGGATACTTTTTAACCCGATATACCCACGGGATCGAAACTTATGCGGGTGAAACCGCGGAGCGCTGCTAGTCCTTCCAAAGTCCTTGCTAGTTTATAAGTTTTTGTATGGAAGAACTATCAAAAATTCAAGGCTTTGGAAAAATCAGCCCTAAATTGATCTAACAAGCAAACAAAAAATAGAAACTCACCCTCAACCACTTATCCACGCACTTAGCATGGAACTCGTGCGCACACGGCAGCACCCTCAGCGTCTGCCGCGCCTCGAACTCGCACATGCACACCACGCAGCTGGTCTGCTCCCCCCTGTGCGTGGCGGCCGCGAACTTATAGCTGGGCAGCGCATCTATTTCATGCCGCGCCAAGCCTCTCGGTTTGGCCTCGCCGAGCCGCTCAGCGAGGGACAGTAAAGCTTCGTAGTTCTCTGGTTCGGTGGCGTCGGCGCCCTCCTCGCCGGCGTTGGTGCGGGCTTCCGCGTACGGGGAGAGAGGGAACATCGCGAGGAGGTTTAGGAACACCTGTGGGTGAGAGAAAAAATAAGTTAAGTAAGTATAATAGTTCAACGGTTATACCCTGTCCATTAGTTTAACCGTTTTTTGACAGCAGCTGTCTTGGAACGTACATATTCCAGATTACGTAAAAGTTAACTTTAAAATGCGTAATGAAATAAATATATAAACTGCCTTATCTTATTGAATTATCTTATTTATGACTTGTTACAGACATTAGACCGTACGTGTATCAGTTTTGACAAAAAACATATAATTAGCTCACTATATCGATCTGTCAAAAAACGGATATCCTAGTGGACAGAGTATAACTTTAAGAGGGATGACCTAAGGTTTTTTGTGTATTTCATGTTTACTACGAGATATTTAGAGCATTTTTATCATGAGAATAAGCGCATTTTGTATCAAAAATATTAGTTCCACGGACGCTCGTGTTGTTATCAGCGCCAAAATGGCGAAAATCAAATGTCTTCGTTTTGTCATCGATAGTATGATGTCCAGCGTACTTGTATAATATAAGTCAGTGTTTGAGTCTGAGTTAGTGTCTCAATCATCCTGTACAATACAAGTTGGTAAACGGGCACCAAAAAAAAAAAACCAACAAATGATTCGGTTTCTAATTTGACTGTTTCAGGGTTATATGCTTAAGGACTTTACTAATACAGTCTATGATTAATCCACTGCAGGGAACTGCAAAAACCACTGAGGAGTAGTGGTAGCCCAGTGAGGAGCAGCAGTGGACTAGGGGAAACCGCCGCGACGTACAAGTTGTAGGACGTATATTCGAACCCGTTCAGGCGCTTTACTTTGTGTAAATTATTTCATCACCACTGCTCTCAAAACGGTAGTGGAAACATCGTGAGGAAACCGACACGTCCTAGAACCAATAATTTGAAGACATGTGACATCTACCAACACGCACTGGGCGCGCGTGGTGGGCCCACTCCCTCTCACAGAGAGGAGGCCTGTGTCCCAGCAGTGGGAGCTTTTATATGCTGATTATGTTGGGCAAAAACCTCGTACAGAGAAGGAATGAGCATAGATCATCACGCTTGCTCACTGCATGTTGGTGATTTCAGACCATAACTTCAGGAATTCTTACGACGACTTCTAGTCATCTATTTTGATTTAAAAGAGTGTCCATGGAGTTTCTTGCCCGTTCTTCTCCATAGGTACCTACTACGCTTTGGAATGGGCAACTAGCTTCATTTTTCTGACTGACCGACCCCTTGACAATTCAAAAGTACCTGTAATTGGTTTAATTGAAATAAAACTTTGAGTTTGAGTTTGAATACCCAACTATGTCGGGGTCGGCTTCCAGTCTTACCGGTTGCAGCTGAATACCAGTATTTTACATGGAGCGACTGCGTATCTGACCTCCACAACCCAGTTACTGGGTAAGACTGGTTGTAAGATTTTCGGGCTTCTGATGACCCGCAACGACAGCCGAAGATCCACGAATGAAAGTCGGAATCAACGGCTGAACGTGCTTCAGAATCAGAATCAGAATCAGAATCAGAATTTTATTTGTCAAACATAGGTACATTGGGTTCTTGCATTACATAAGGTCGCTATGTTTTGCCATTACAGCATACAAATATTTTAACATAACGATTGTTCAAAATAACAATCGTACTCAATTTAATTACAACACAATTAGTAATATAAAATTAAAATTAGGTTTTGAGAAATTATAATAAAAATAAAAAAAATATAATAAAAATAATAATAATACAAAATGTCATAAACAGTAAAATAGGTGGGTACATAAAAATTCACAATAAAAAAAAAAGTCACATCAAATTGTCAAGTCATTTAGAAATTCGTCAACAGTATAATAACATCTTTCTATAAGTAAATTCGTCAGGTTTTTTTTAAATTTTGCGTGTGTCATTTCCTTAAAACTATCTGGAATCTTATTAAAGATACGAGGTGCCATACCAAGAATACTTTTTTCCATTAATGCTGTTTTGCATTTCACAGTGCATAATTTATTTTTATATTGGGTACGAAGGGGAACTTCTCGTACTGTAGAGACTTTGTCAAATAACGTAATATTTTGTTTTATAAACATTGCCACTTCCAAAATGTACAGTGATGGCAATGTTAACAGTTTAAGCTCCTTGAAAACTGGTACACAGCTGTCTGTTGCTTTCAAACCACACATTGACCTTAAGCATCTTTTTTGTATTTTAAATGCTTGTTCCCTACCAGTAGAATAGCCCCAGAAAATGATGCCAAACCTCAAAACCGAAACTACAAGTCCGTGATATGCCGTTAGGAGTGTGTCAATATTTACTTTTTTTGCGAGTTGGTAAAGCGCATAAGCAGTTTTACTAAGTCGATTGCATACTTCTTCTATGTGGGGTTTCCAGGTCAGTTTATTGTCTATCATTATTCCTAAGAATTTAGTTATTTTTACGTCTTCTATTTCAATATTATTATAGGCACAGCAAACTTTAGGAATGTCACATTTTTGATGAAAGTGCATTATTTTTGTTTTATTTAAGTTTATTATTAAATTATTATTATTAAGCCAATTTACAATGTGAATTAAACAATTATTTATGTCATTTTCATATTCATTTATATTGGTGCATTTGATTAGGGCTGTACTGTCATCTGCGAAAAGAACCATCATATGTCTTGTGACTCTGGGCAAATCATTTATATAAATCAAGAATAACAGTGGTCCCAACACACTTCCCTGTGGTACGCCGTATTTGATAGCTCTTGATTTAGATATGTAGGTTATTAATTCTTTTGTTTTGGGACATAATCTAGCGACTTCTGTACATTGATATCGATTCTCTAAATAAGATTTTAGAAGTTCCAGTACATTGCCTCTAATTCCGTATCCGTAAAGTTTCGCCAATAGGGCACTGTGTTCTACATAATCGAAAGCCTTGGTCATATCGGTGTACATTGCGCAAATAGGGATGTTCTTGTCTACACATGTCATAGTATTATAAATTAAGTCAAAAATAGTCATATTAATCGTAGTGTTTTTACGAAAGCCTCTTTGTTCTTTAGAGAATAAGTCATACTTATCGAGGTAAGAATAAATATATTTATAAATTATTTTCTCAAAAATTTTTGAAATTATTGGAATTTTAGCTATTGGCCTATAATTTTTTATGTCAGTTTTGTCTCCTTTCTTGTGTAAGGGCTTTATTATTACTTGTTTTAGGCTATCTGGGTACACGCCGTCAGAGATAGACTGATTTAAAATATGCGTTAGTGGATCTGCTATTTTATCACAGACAAATTTTATAACTTTAGTGGACACACCGTCATACCCGATAGTATTGGTATTTTTTAAACTGCTAATTGCTTGTATGATTTCATCTTTCATTATAGGCAGCATGAACATAGATTGCATTGTCAGATTTTTATTATTATTAGTTCGATTTATGTCAGGTTTTATATTATGTTCAATTTCGTCAATAAAATGGTTATTAAAAGCATTTGCGATGTCAGCAGGGTGTGTAAATGTTGAATTGTGGTTATGTATTGTTGATACTACTTCTTGTGGTAAGCAATTTCTATTTTTATTGATAATCTGCCAGGCAGCTTTCGATTTATTCACAGAAGTTTTAATTAAATGACCGTTTTGCACCTTTCTAGTTAATTTGATTATTTTCTTAAGTAGTCTAGTGTAGCTTTTAAATATAGTTTTATTTTTCATACTAGGTTTTAGTCTATACGTCCATAATAATTGCCTCTGTTTTTGACTACATAATTTTATACCGCGGGATATCCATTTAGTCTTCACGTTAGTTTTAATTGTTATAATTTTCACAGGGAAACAGAGTTTATAAAGCAAAGAAAAATCTTCCATGAAATTATCGTAGGCCTCATTTGCGTCCTTGGCATCATATACCGATTTGAAAGATAGACACTGCAAGTGAATTTTAAATTTTATTAGATTTCCTTTAGATTCATCCTGCTTTTTTAATTTCCAAGATTTTATATTGCAGGTTTTCGTAACAGGAACTTTAAGTATCTGAGAAGTGTGGTCAGAAAGCACAAGGTCAACTATCTCATACTTGCATCCTTTTTGGATGTTATGTGCAAAATTATCGATACACGATTGGCTGCAGAGTCGAGTCGGTTGGTTTAATGCAAGTTTGAGATTATAATTTAGGAGAAAGTATTCAAGGTCTAATGCAATTTTGTTTCTTTTTATCACATCGATATTAAAATCACCACACAAAATTATTTTTTTGTTAGATAGTCGGCACATTCTATGCAATATAACATCTAGTCTTTCATAAAACAGTGGGTAATTATTTTTAGGTACCCTATAAATGCAAATAACAATAATATTATGATCAATTATTTCCACGGCGCAGCATTCAAAGGCGCCTGAGACAGATTGTTTAGCAACGTGAGGTAACTCTTTACATTGTAGGCCTGTCCTAACGAATATGCATGTACCTCCCCTTTTCACATTTCTTGAAAAAAACGCAGCTAAATGGAAATTTGGTATGTGCAATATGTCTTCATAACCAGATTTTATAAAATGTTCCGTTATGCAGATAACATGTATATGAGTTCCGTTATTATCTAATTCGTCTAATTTAACTGTTAACATTTCAGATTTGTTAATTAAGCCTGCTATGTTGAAAAAACTGATTATTAATCTGCGTATTAACTATTTCTGTTGTGTCATTTACATTAGCAGGTTGATAACTAAGACAGGTCAGGTCAGAGACTAGACTTGTTAGATCAGAAATTATCACTTTCATTCCATTTTTGTTTATACTACCATTACGTCGATTAAACATATTAAAATTATATGATAGATTACGATTCGAGTCCAAAAGAAACGCATACTTATATGTTTTAACATCCATGTAAAGCAAATTGTTAAATGTCTCTATACGGCTGTTATACATCATATTTAGTTTATTATATTTAAAACTAGGAAGACATATTACAAAGTTCGTATGTGTTAGTTCTTGCAATAGTATTCTAATGCAAGTAACTAGGTTTACATAGTCATTTGTGGCCCGAAAGTCCTCTTCTCCAACAAAGATAATACAGAAGTCTGATTTTGTAAAGTGTTTTACTTTTCCGTCAATTTTATTAAGCAACTGTTTTATGCCACATTTTGGTTTACGGTAGTGGCATACTTCATAATTGCTAAGATGCGTTGTTTCCATAATTGGATATAATCTGTTAGTTGTCTCACTACTAATAAGACATATTTTGTTCTTTATATTACAGTCTTCCTTATTTATTTCAGGTAACTCACTGCGCAGCGTAGTAATGTGTTGGCCCAATGAATCCTGGTCCAGACAAATGACAGGAATTTTGCTATATGATGCAATTTTGGCGCTCAGTGGCTCGTGTTCCTGTTCTAAAATTGGAATGAAGTCCACATTTCCAATGTTGCCTTCTTGACATGTTTCTTGGTTTTTATTAGTGATTTTACATCCTAAATCTTGGGAAAATGTAATGTCATTGTTATTCGAGTTGTTCCTTTTCTTTCTTTTACGTTTAGGTGTCTGGTTAGTGTCTGAGTAACTTAATCTTTTCAATGTTGTAATGTTTTTCTGACTTTGTTCTAGTTCTCCCTTTAGTTTTTGGTTTTCTAGGGTTAGGTTGTCAATTTCAGAATGTGCGCTCATTAAATCCGAGGTTAATTTCTCGATCTTCTTTTTAAAACTTTCGATAACAAGATTGTTTTCTTCGAATGATGTTTCCGGAAGACTTCTCATTGTTGTATCAAATAATGTTGTGGATGATAGATTAACGAGCGAAGTTGAAATATTTCGCCGCCTTAAAGTTACATTATCAATAGGCAGTTCCATTTTAAAGAGTATGTGGTGGTAGTATAGTGTTTAAAGTGGTTAATAACAATTTGAATCTTTCTTAAATGATGAAAAAAGAATCTCAGCTCTCGGGGATCGAAGTCACGCCTTGAAGGGTACGGCGCTTTATACCGCGCAGCGAGCCGCTAGGCTATTTGTACAAGTAATAGTAGGGTGAAAATAAAGTACCACTTGTTGCGTATTTAATATTTGAATGCAAAAAAGTCGTTGTTATGACTCATGCAAAAGTTATTTTTTTCACTTATTTTCACCAACACTGATTTTTTTATTTGAATTGGTTTCTATTATTAGCACTTACACTACTTTCATAGAAACTTAGGATCATTTATTTGCAATTTGATTTAAAACACTCTTTTGTTTTGAAGTTGATCTTTTGATTTTATGATTTATTTACACAAGTTGTCTTTAATTAATTGATTATTATCTTAGTATGTCACGGTTCAACGTGTCATGATGATTTTATATAGTATTTAATGTCACTTTTTGAGTTTTTGTCACTATTTCACCTTGGACATATTTTATTAGATTATGTCCTTTTTTCACCAAATTAAGTTTGGAAAACACTGTGTCTTGTAGACCTGATTAAATCAGTTTAAAATACACAAACTTCACTACAAAATACCACTTAATACTATTTTTTTAAATTAAATATGCAGGGAGCTTGTTTATATTACGTTTGCTTGGTAGCAGCGCCATCTAGCGAGCTTCCCGAGGTACGGAGGGGTCTTGGTATGATCTACTTCTTCTAGTGTCAGACAGTAATGTCGTGACCTTTATTTAGACAGTTCAGGGTGGCAGGGACATCGACGCGCAAACTGTAACCATGGATTTAGCACTTGAGTTTAGACCCCATAGCGTCGAAATTTTTCATCGGTTAATAAAAAAAAAATTTGCTGTTCCATACATTTTGACCGCGTAGGTCAAAACAGGTAGATAGGTAGGCACTTTTCTATTTTTTTTTTTTTTTTGATAACCGACGAAAAATGTGCTGAATTCATGGTTACAGTTTGCACGTCGATGTCGCTGCCACCCTGTATAAATGGGTATTCTATATATATCTATATATTTTACTAATAAAGCTGAAGAGTTTCGTTTGTTTGAACGCGCTAATCAATGTAATTACCAGGCGGATTAGATTTTTTTTTTTTTACATTAATAGCCCACATGCCGATTTGGTGTCCACTAAGATACTGGCCATCAGTGGCGTGAAGTGCATAAAGGCATATAAGCAGTGCCTACCTCGAAGCCCGTCAATTAAATTTTAATGTGTGTGCCCCAGAATTAAAGAAACTCACTAAATTATCATACCTAAGGGCCTAACCACACATATTCAGCTCTGTTCAGCTTACGTCCATAAAAACTAACGATTTTGTATAGAATGCGTACGCATCCGTTCAGCTTTACGGACGCGTACGCATTCCATACAAAATCGTCGTTTTCTATGGACAAAAGCTGAACAGAGCTGAATAAGCGTGGTTAGTCCCTAACAAAAACAAAATCTTCATACAAACACGCGCGGCAGTAGGCAGTCGCCAGACGGCGTACTCGGGTCCCGTACCATTCGCCGTAAATTTTAAAATTTGTAATTTTAAAAGTTTTACAGCCACCATCTTGGACTTTCATTTTGAACTTCGTTCCTGCCGGGGGTCCCCTGACCACACACGTTTCTTTTTACTTAAAAGTGCCTGCCTACCTGTACCTATTGAAAACTAATTAAGTAATTAAAACTAATTAATTAAGTATTTATGCGCTTTCTAGCCTGAAGGACAGGTTTAACCTAGTTCAGGCAAATTAGAAACTGTGCGCTATTTTTAATTGTTTAAGTATTAAATGTAAATGTATTCCCTTTTTATAAATAAACGATTTATTATATTATTATTATGTCGTTTTTTTATTTTGTTTTCTTATTTTAATACATTTTTAAATATTAGTATAAAAAAAAACATTATTATTATTATTGAAAAGTAATGCACGCCACTGCTGGCTATTCCTCTTATTTCCTGTGACTTTGTCTTTAATAATAATTTCAGTAATTGAAATCACTGTAATTAATAAATAAATAAATATCCCTGGACATTTCACACAGCACCATTTGTCCCAAGCTAAGCAACCTAATGCTTGTGTTATGGTAACAAGATGGCTGATAAACTACTTATATACATTTTATTTTTTTTTGTAAATACATACATATTATAGATAGAAAAACACCCAGACTCGGAACAAATACATGTAGGTCATACAAATATTTGTTCCGTGCGGGAATCGAACCCGCGACACGCGGCGCAGCAGTCAATCGCTTAACCGCTCGCTGTAATTCTAATAATTGTAATTCAAAATTTTCTTATAAATTGTAATAATTCAAATAGTTCTAATAATTGTAATTTTAAAAATGATTGTTGTAAATTAACTATAATTTTGCATGCCCGTAATGAGGGTGAAATATTTAACATCCTGTGTACCCACCATATTTCAGGCAAATTGGCCTCGTACAGGACTTTCTATTTCATTTTTCCTTTTGTTACTTTTTTATGTAATTTGTTTTATTTTTAACTGTGTTTAGTTAGTTTAGTTTATGATCCTGTACGAGTCGCAATAAATATTTTTTCTTTCTTTCAAATAAATGATTTATGATTTTATTTTACATCACTCTATGACCTTTAGAAGCCCAGCAAAAACAAAAAAAAATCAGAACGAACGCTGAGCGAAATCGAAGTAACAGCGCGAACAGGCGATGCGATGCGACGAGGTGGGTCCAGGAAACAAGAAATGGATCAGAACCTAGTAGCCAGTAAAAGGGAAGAGGGAGACAGTATAGAAACTCGTTTTGAAAGAGGACTGTGTACCCGTAAAGGTCAAAATCGTGTGATCAATTTTTAACTTACTTCTCGAAATCCAAGGGAGTTGAAATGTTGCACACCCGCGTAATTCTGATGACAATACAATAATATGGAGTCAAATAGCTGATTTTATTGAGTTGGAATATCATCCAGTAGTATCAAGACTTAGATGAAAATATCCATCTGCCTAGCATTTTCCCAACTACGTTAGTCGGCTTCCAGTCTAACCGTATGCAGCTGAATACCAGTATTTTACATAGAGCGACCGTCTATCCGGCCGCCACAACCCACTTACTGGGTAACACGATACCCCTTGGTAAGACTGGGGCTGGCAACATTCGGGCTTCTGACGACCCGTAACGACTGTCAAAGATCCACGAATGACAGCCGGGACCAACGGCTTAACGTGCTTTCCGAGGCACGGAGGGGTATGTAAAGGTTATTTTTTTAAATGAAAGTTTCTTAACGAGAAAACTGGGGTTTCATTATAACAATATAGGACTTAGGATCATTGATCAAATCATGCATCACAATTTTAATAAGGGATTGTCCGTTAGACAGAGTCATGCCATGACTACAAAGGACTAAGATTAAAAACATATCCTGCAATTGAAATAAACACAACAGTACAATCTTAGGAACAGTTACAGGGTCAAATTAAATTAGCTAGCGACACTCTGCAGACGTGATGGGTGTCGTTCCGCTAGCTAATTTAAATTGACCCTGTAGAAGCAACATTTGATGGGACACACAAATAATGAAAAGCCAATGGAATTAACACCATCACCAAAAACGTTTAAACAAGTAAATCCTATTTGCAAAGCATTGGTTTTATCGCTTGTGCGAAGCTAAAGTTCGGCCATTTTGCCGTAGTTTGGGTTCCTACCTGATGGGATATGACTCGTGTTGCCTGTGACAACATGCCTTGCAGGAGTGGTTCTGCTGATGCCGACTGTAAATATAACTGACAGTTTTACTAGCCATCTAGTCAAAAAAACCAGACACACAATAAAAATATTACATCGAAAGAAGAAAGAAAGAAAATACGTTTATTTGCGGTAAACATGACGCACAAAAGAACTTATGAACAAATAAAGAAAATAAAACATTAAGAAATAGTTGACATGCGTCACATCCACGCAAAACGGCTATCGCTCAGCATTATGCTGCGACCCTATGCAAGACAGAGCCCCAGCGCTGGTTTTCAGCGACAGCCGGCGCCGACGTAATGACGTCGTCCGGTGCAGCAAACAATTATTATTCATCAACAAATAATAAAACAATTACATCGCCATCTTTACAATAATAGCATTCTTGCGTCCCCATTGTCAGAGGATGCAAGACTCTTTATAAATTAGCAACAAATAGGATTTAGATCATAAGGAATAATTGTTTGTACCGATGAGGGTGGCATAGTCAATTTGTGATTAAACTCTCTATAAATAAAATAGAATTTAAAAAAAATCTTTACAATATTATTAATTCGATTCACGTTATTTATTTATCATTCGATTGACTAAGGGCTGATTGGTCACAGATTAATTTTATTCGTGGAATAAAACTGACGTCTGACAGATTTTGCATGGCGGAACTGTCAAAAATTTATAATAATAATAATCATATCGCTGGACATTTCACACAGCACCATTTGTCCCAAGCTAAGCAACCTAATGCTTGTGTTATGGTAACAAGATGGCTGATAAACTACTTATATACAATTTTTTTTTTTTTTTTTATACAAATATTTATTCCGTGCGGGAATCGAACCCGCGACACGCAGCGCAGCAGTCAATCGCTTAACCACTGCGCCAACCGTGCCGTCAAATTCAAAATTATTCCTCGTATAAAATTATTTGTTATTGGAAAAATGAGCCCTGAGGTGACTAAGGGCTGGGGGTCCACTCCGAAGTGCAAAGTGCGAATGTTCGGATCGGACCGACACATGGCCGAACCGCATATTATTGAAAAAATGCGAAAAAAGTTCGGATCGGCTCAGTTGGTCGGGACCATAGGCAATATTCGAAAGAGTGTAGGATCGTAACCGACCGCAACAAATAGTAACTTCGTAGCAGGAAACGGCCGAACATTCGGCCGATACTAGTTTGGAGTAGACCCCCCGGTTTTTCAATCATCTGATAACTTTATTCGAGGAATAATTTTGAATTTTTGACAATTCTTCCATGCAAAATCTGTTAAACGTCAATATAACGTCAAAAAAAAACGATTTTTATTGTAATTGGCATCCCGTAGCTCAACCTAACGTAGCATGTTAATAGTCCAAAAATTAAACTAAATTCAAATTTTATTTATGTTCATTTCAAGTTAAACAAATATCAACTTTATTTGAATGGTAATTAAGTTGATTTCAGACTGACAAGCACTATTGATAAAGTTATAAAAATGTTTGAAGTAGTAGCGTAAACTGAACTTTATTGTGTGGGAATTAAAGTTCCATAAACACATATTTGTTTAAATTTTTGCCGAATATGTCGCGGTTTTATGTTAAGAGGTTGTCGTCAGCGTCAGTAACCGGGCTTGGGATTTTGGGATGCCTCAATAAATGAAGGCCTTCTATTCGGCCAGGGCTTAAAAAACTTACAAAACTAAGCGACTACACGCTAAGGGCACCCCCTGTGGGGTACGGACCTCGGCTTAGGGCGTCGCTGGGAGAGGGCAGCAAGGGACAGGATGGATCGGATTGTCTCAACGGTTAATCGGGACGTGGTATGTATGCTAGATGCGCGGTAAATTTAGCTTACGCGATGCAGGATTTGACGTGACGTCAGATGTAGTAGTTCGCAAATGGCGTTATAGATGACGCGACAACTTTATTGATTGTGGTCTAAAATCACCAAGAGGCAGTGGACAAGCGTTATGATCAATGCTCGTTCCTTCTTTGTATGAGAAGAGGTCTTTACATTGCAGCTTGAGAAGAGTTTTAATTGAATGGTTGCCAAGAGACTACATTCCAAGTGTATACAATAGGGTAGATGCCTGGGTAAAAAAATAATAATTATATTTAGTCCGTCAGTTAGATTATCGAAAAATAATGGACACGTATTTTTTCTTTTGTCAATCAAACAAAAAATTACAAAGATAAAGCGCGTCTAAATTTGGGAGTGGGAGGTCGTGACGTCACGCCTTGCTAAAAAGTGTAGCAAGGCGTGACGTCACGCGGAACTTTAACGGGCGATATCTTCATAATATTTAATTGACAAAACAAAAAATACGGGTCCAATATTTTTTGATAATCTAACTGACGGACTAATTAGATTTTTTTAAATTGCGCTTGGCATATCTAAAGGACCCATATCACATAAAACATGCGTTTTTGCAGGCTCCTAGAGGAGGTAAAAATTAAGGCTAATCTAAATATAGTATTTTAACGGCTGATTTTTCAATCGACAGATAATTTTTATTCGTGGAATAAAATTGACATCTTTTTATGCAAAAACTGTCAGAAATTCAAAATTATTCCTCCGATAAAATTATTTGGCGTAGGAAAAATCAGCCGTTAGTCAAGTAGTGTGTGTTTCGTGGTAGTAGTGTGTACAGGATGGCAGGGAACATCGACGCGCAACCTGTAACACCAATCAGCACATGATTCTAGAACTCTTAGCGTAGACCTTTTTCTTCTATTATTAAAAAACGAATTAGAAGTTCCATACATTTTGATCGTTGATTTTTTTTTCTTGATAACCGACCAACATGTTGTACGTTAGTCTAGAATCATGTGAAGAATTCATGGTTACAGTTTACGCATCGATAATTTCAGCATATACAGAGTGGCGATTAGGTTATCACATTAAATAATACAGCGGTCATTTTCAGCAACAAGTTGTTAAAAGTCTGTTAAAATAATAAAATTTAAATTTTACTTAAAATAGAAAAAGAAAAACAAATAAAATAACTAGCGTAAAAATTGTCATGAAATAAACCATCCTTGATAATAAGTCACTAGACACGCGTGAGGCAATGGTATCCAGAATTCAACACAAACTTTATGTTGTTGTTACTAAGTAAACACAAATTAAGTTTAATGTTGTTAGGTAAATACTGAAACGAAAGACAGGTCCCACGAATAAAATGTTAATTGTTATTAATTCTTTTAATTTTGTATGTTTAATATACGTTATGTAGAATACGTGGTTTCAATTCGTGTGATAACCTAATCGCCACACTGTATACTCAAAATTAATGGAACAGCTATTTTTTTTTTAACCTACAAAAAATTTCAACGCTGGGGATTTAGAATCATGTGCTGAATCCATGGGAACAGTTTACGCGTTGATGTCCCTGCCACCTTATATTTGAGTAACAATGCGTGCTGGCAGTTTATATCCGTGTAGTGGCATGTATTAGCAGTGAGGTATCGTTAAAGCTGTACCTGGTAGGTGGGCGGCGGCGGCGGCAGCGACAGCGGCTGCGCCACGTGGAGCTGCGCCTGCACGTGCGCCGGCAGCGCCGCGCCCACCAGCCCGCCGCCACCCTGCGGGGACCGAAACCAAGTTAGCTTCAAAACAGACTGACATTCACAACAGACTCCTTTGCCCAACCTGCAGGTCAGCGGAGCTTTGAAGATCCGTGGCATACCTACAGCACCCCAATTGCTTAACACAAAATCAATAGGAATATGTAACATTTTGAAGCAAATTGCTAATCCATTGCTGCATAAATTCGAAAAATTTGTCTGCTCAACACGTAAATAACGCAATGAATGTTGTTGAACTGTCAAAATGTAACGGATTCCGATTGATCGTGTGTTACGCAATTAGGGTGCCGGTCCGCCGTTTTGTTTTTTTTTCAAAATGGCGACCACGCATGATTCCTATATAAATCCAGGCAGTAAGAACAAACCCCGTAGTGTCACGTTTCCGAGATATTAACGTTTAAATTTGATCACATGACATTCATATTTTTTGAACTTGCTTACACCTTGTTGCATAGACGTTTGATTACTTAAACTTTCAGAGTGATTCTTTCTAACATCAAGATGTAAACAAGTTAAAAAAATATGCATATCACTTGATCAACTTTATAATGTTTGTTTATTGAAGAAGAAACTAAGACATAAATTACAAAATATTTTAACAGGCTAATTTGGAATAACATAAATGGTATAGTCATCTGTAGTCGAACTAGGCAGAGCCTATATTTCGACTATCATCGCCAAAGCCCTCGAGTATAATATATAATATATTATATACTTTGAACGTTAATATCTCTGAAACGTGACGCTTTACGGTGTTTAGTCTTATTTTATTTTCTGTTTGCATTGATGTCAGCTATCGATTTATATGGATTTCATGAGCGGAGGCCATTTTGAAAAAAAAAAACAAAATGGCGCGACAGTAGGTATGCCACGGACCTTCACACCCTTTCTACATTGATGTTCAAGTAACTCTTTAGTCAGACAGCCGGGACCAACGGCTAAGGGTCAGTGCACACCGAGACGAGACGCGACGCGACGCGACGCTGTGCGCACACTTTAAAAGAGAGAGCTGCAGGACGATTCTGTAACCATCTCACCGTGAAAACTTAGGTGAAGTGAGCGTGGAGTGAGCTGTAATTCCAAATAATGCTAGGAATTGACACTACTGACAACTCACATCAAGCTCACTTCACTTGAGTTTTCACGGTGAGATTTTTACAGAATCGACCGGCTGCACGGCGCAACGTACGTACGTGTACCTTTTCGTGTAAAAATAAAGTATATTTTGAGTCACTCATTTAAAGTGTGCGCGCAGCGTCGCGTCTCGGTGTGAACTGACCCTAAGGCTCAATTTACACTGCCGCGGAACGGATTGGAAGTTTTTTTTTTTTGTACAAAGCTTAATGAACTTTATGTCAAAAGTGTAACGCACAAATTAGATACACACATACGCACAGTTCGCGAATCTTCTGGAGAATTATCGCGCATTCTTGGGAATTCCGGCCGTAATAAGCTCGTATCTAGTTTGTACGTTAGACCATTGACATAAAGTTCATTTTGCTATGTAAAATATCGCTACGAAAATTCGCTTCCACTCCGTTCCGCGGCAGTATAAATTGAGCCTAAGAATCTGTATTCAAATGCTATTAAAGATGTACGAGTTACCTGCGTATGTATATGGTGAATGGGATGGTGCGGCCACCGTGCGGCATGTCGCACGTACGGGCGCGCTCGCGACCCTCCGCCCACGACGCCCACGCCCACGCCACCGCCAACACCCACGCCCACTCCACCGCCGCTGCGACGCTGGGGAAACATTAGTAAAGCTTAGCAAGCTAGACGAGAGAGCCAAGACGTTGGTAGCTACGCTTCACAGCCTAGCTCATCGGCATAATGTTGCTTGCCTGTCGGTCTTCTACAGACGTATACTTCGGAGCGTGTGCGCAGGAGCTCCACGACCTGATCCCACCATCGCCCTTTTACCACCGGGTAGTTCGAGATGGAAACTTGGCTTTGGTTTCATACAGTTGCAAAGTTCCTGAGGCCTAGGTAGATAGGACGCCAGATTCAATTATGTTGCAACTCGCTTTATGATTTTTTTTGAAAATAAATAAATAAGTATTTTTTAAAAATACAACGGCCCGACATGAATCATCGGGCAGTTGCCCACCAGACATGACACCCGTCTGGTCGGATGATCCTCCCTTTTGCTGCTGTGCTGCTGGACAGTTTGTTGCGCCACTTCTTCCCAGCGAAAGCACTAGGAAGTGGTGAAGGGCGGGCGTTTTGGGCGTCTGTCTTTTGTAATTTTGACGTTCGAAAAGTGCTGATTCTCAGCGTAATTTGAATAAGTGACTTTTGATTTTAACTGAAGTACTGAGCAGGGTCCAGATATAATTGTGGAAGAACTCACGTGGTGATGGTGTGAGAGTGCATGTCTCGCGTGATGGGGCGCCATCAGCTCCAGTGGGGCTCCGCGCGCCTGTGGATAACAAATCACATTAATATCCATAGCTCTATCTGGCTCCAGGGCGGTCTAAATAAATAATAACAGCCGCACGGGTCGATCGATCAGGTTAAGCTACGCTTGCCGCGGTTGGTCTGTGGATGGGTGACCACCTTTACATACTGAGACCCCTCCGTGCCTCGGAAACACGTTAAGCGGTTGGTCCCAGCTATAATTCGTGCATCTTTGACAGTCGTTACGGGTAGTCAGAAGCCCGAAAGTCTGACAACCAATCTTACCAAGGGGTATCGTAGTGCCCAGTAACTGGTTTGTGGAGGTCAGATAGGCAGTCGCTCCATGTAAAATACTGGTATTCAGCTGCATCCGGTTAGACTGGAAGCCGACCCCAACATAGTTGGGACAAGGCTAGACAGATGGTGATGAGCTCTATCTAGCTTCATCACTTCTAGTAGGAATCTCCTTAGCGTATCGATAACAAAAAGTTTAAGCCGTGGATGCTGGCTGGCTGGGTGACTCGCCGCTAAAGCTTGCGGGAGTGATAATGATGACGTCACGCTGAAGTATTTGCACGAAAGCTGCGCTGACGTTCATGTTCGGGGTCACCAGTATGGGGGTGTACGAGCCAATAATGCTCATACAGCAAAATGCATTGTGCATAACGAGCTCAATAATTTTAATTAGTCGTAACTACACCTCCGTCACGCGGTAATGTGTCAATAATAAATAAGTGCGGCTCAGATAACTAAACATAACTTAAAACTCTATTTACTAATAAACGTTTAAAGTGTATAGTGGTTTGGTGTTAATCATTTACAACCTACAACAACTCTGGAGTATCGTCAACGGCGAGAAACTCCAACAGGGGGTATGAAGAACAGGGTGTACAGTTCACTCATCCTCCATAGAAAAGGGAGGATCCTCCGACCAGACGGGTGTTGTGTCTGGCGAGCAATTGCCCAATGATTGATATTGGGAAATTGTATCTATGCTAATTGCACGGTAAACTCTGCTTGCGAGATGCAGGATTTGCGTGACGTCAGTATGACGCGTTCGAAGGCTATTTAGAGATTCCCAAGTCGGCCACGGTAACGCGTGTAAGCGGCCGGTTTATTCTGTAAAAATCTAACCATGAAAACGTATGTGAAGTGAGCTGTCATCATTCCACCTGATGCTAGGGTTTGACACTATTGACAGCTGACTGTAAGCTCACTTCACTTAACTTTTCACGGTGAGATTTTTGCAGAATCGATCGGCAGGAATTACAGAACACCACTTGTTGGTAACATTTGACGTTAAGGGTTCATCAGCCACCATTGTTCCGGTTCAAGAGAGAGTGATTTGTACAGGGCGAACAGCACCATGCGTTTTTCACAACGAAAAAATCACATTAATATTAATATAAAGGCGAAAGTTTGTGAGTGAGTGTGTGTTTGTATGTTTGTTACTTCTTCACGCTCAAACGGCTGAGCGGATTTGGATAAAATTTAACACACATATAGTTTATAACCAGGAAAACTAATGCGGGTGAAACCGCGGGGCGCCGCTAGTGATTTATAATAATACTAGCTGCGCCCCGCGGTTTCACCCGCATAAGTTTCGATCCCGTGGGAATATCGGGATAAAAAGTATCCTATGTGTTATTCCTGGTTATAAACTATCTGTGTGCCAAATTTCATCCAAATCCGTTCAGTACTTTTGGCGTGAAAGAGTAACAAACATCCATACATCCATACAAACTTTCGCATTTATAATATTAGTAGGATAGTAAGTAACTAACCTCAGTGGTGAGTAATAACGGCGCGTGATGTAGATCCGTGGCGGGCTGCAGGGGAGACAGGGTTCCTTCCCCACCGCCCACCATCTCCAGGCGACCGCCTTCTGCGCGCTGTAGAAGAAAAAAATATCATTAGTTTTATTTTGGCCATACAAGAATAAGCATCATCATCATGCCTACAGCAGTCCACTGCTGGACATAGGCCTCTCCTATTGCACGCCACTCAACTCGATTTTCGGCAACTCTCATCCAGCTGCTACCAGCTATCCTGCGAAGATCGTCGCTCCACCTAGCCCGAGGGCGTATACTGTCCAAAAAGAAGAGAAACCAAAGTACTGAACCGATTTTGATGAAATTTCTATGGGACCAATCTGAAAGTATAAATAAATAAAATAAAAATAAATAAATAAATATCCCTGGACATTTCACACAGCACCATTTGTCCCAAGCTAAGCAACCTAATGCTTGTGTTATGGTAACAAGATGGCTGATAAACTACTTATATACAATTTTTTTTTTTTTTGTAAATACATACATATTATAGATAGAAAAACACCCAGACTCGGAACAAATACATGTAGGTCATACAAATATTTGTTCCGTGCGGGAATCGAACCCGCGACACGCAGCGCAGCAGTCAATCGCTTAACCACTGCGCCAACCGTGCCGTCGTATATCCTTTCAAATAAAAATAATTTTTCCTACTCCTTTCTTTTGAAGTCGGTTAAAGATATTTTATTTCAAATAAACCTACATGGGCACTTATGAAACGTCAGAAGCTAGGTGCACGGTTCCAATTGGTCGTTTCCTATGGAGAAGAGTGTAACGGCTAGGGCTTTGCAGGTAGGCTGCGCAGGCCGTTAACAAGGTTAAGTAAAGAAACACTTAGCCAAGTTTCATAGGTACAGTCACGAGCACCAATATGTCAACACTTGGCAAGTTTCAATAACGATTTTTTCGTGAAATAACGAATGCAACGTTGAAATACGACACATTACATAAACCTAAGGCTTTGAAAATGCTATGCTCGTAAAAACATAAAATTTCATTAAAAAATCAAAGAGTAAATCGCATTTGAATAAAGCCGAGTGTATACATACTTTTGGTCGTGACTGTACAATCTTCTTAGGTTTACAATAGACGTATTAGTAGACTAGGTTACGGGTAAGGACACACTGTCTTTCTGAGCACTAGCACGTGTAAGGAAGGAACGGTACCGTCCTTGGTTCTCCGGGATGCAGATATTCAGGCCCGGGAAAAAACTTCACGGTTATTTATTTATGTATTTATCCTCACACTGGAACACCATACGGCAATTACACCAATGGAGCAAAAAATCACTTCATATGCTGCTCTCCATCCATCCTGTGCGCGGTGGACATCGAACGAGTGGCGATGGATCACGCAGCGTGCAAGTGCAGCATTTCTCCATAGCCCCCCATCACTCCTTCCATATTGCGCACATTCATTGCCAATTTTTGTTACATAGTATAGCTGGCACTGACCTGTGAGTTAGCGATATAGTGTGTATGCGGGTGCGGCGGCGAGGCGAAGGGCCCGCGCGGCGGCGGCGGCGGGGCGAAGCTCCCGTGGTACTGCAGGCCCGCGTACACGCCGCCCATCTGAGGCAAGGAACCGTCAGCACATGTCTTGGACGAGGGGGAAATACTGAACGAGGACGGCACGCAATGACTTTGGCTACCATTGGTAGTTTTGTATGAACTTGTACAGGTTTTTTTAATTGGTTGATGAAACTTCAGAGTTCTTGTTTATAAAAGGCTGTTTAAAATTAATTGGTAGAACTTCACAGAACTGATGGGTATCGATACGTAATAGCACTAAAAGAAAAAAGAAATTGTTTTTATAAAATCTCGATTTTAAGTCATTGACTTCCACCGCGGTCACCGGTGTCCACCAACAATAGATTTTCAATTGTGTCTGTTGTCTGGCAGTCAACGTGTTAAGCAAACAGCTGATCGCGGGGTTAAGACCATCGTCTTGCTTCACAGAAGTGATGGGTATCCGTATCTATGAGCGATAAAAGACGGTAAAACAAACAGTTTCTTGAAATTATAATTCCATAAAATCCTATCTTTGTTGACTCCATTACATACATGAACTCGCGCCTTCTTCAGATGGGAGTTGGCAGAAACTACAGAACCACGGTTCTTACATAATCTTTTTGCTTCGTGTACGTTCATACACGCACGCCGGTTGCGTGTGCACTTGATGTTTCTGAAGAACATCACCAATAACTTCACTATAATGTACTATCGCCAAAACCTATATATAACTGACTATTTTGAAAACAAAATCCCGTGCACATGATGACCACAGCTGCGTCCGTAAGTAAAACAAAAGAGGATCCTTTTTAGGTCGACTAATAATATGCGCTGCGAGCATGAATAGCGATAGTTCTTCTAGAGCGTCATTCCCTCCTCACACACATCTGTCTTGTAATACCCTAAACCTTTTGTTAGTCACCTTACCCTACGTTTACTTTTGTAAAGTTTCTCCAATTAATTAAAAACAGCCCTGTAATCAGTTTTAATAACGAACCTTTCCAGCAAGCGCGATAAATCCTCTGAACATGATATCTGCAGTGATGAATACGACACAAGGAGTCAAACAGATTCAAACACTAATAGGGTACTGCGCGGGCTGTAATAAATGAATACCCGTCCCGAAATATTTAGGCAAATATCTCATTGTTTTGTTTTCGCTAATCGCTTTCGGTTATCGCTAAAACCTAGCGCTACGGCCTTGTTAGTATGCGTCACATCCACGAAAAACGGCCATCGCTCAGCATAATACTGTTGTAAAAGTCCTCCCCAACGGAGACCCTAGCCTTTAACGCTAGAGATATCGTAGTGCACAAGTGTGTGCGCAGACACAGGTGCACTCCCTCTTCCCTCACTCTCATAGTCCGATGGGACGGCAATCCGACACGACCGGAGAGAGATCAGGCGCAGGACCAATGCTGTTGTATAGCAGTATACGAACTCCTCTGTCCTAACAAACCTCTGTGGCAGCCTGACAGATTTTAGGAAAATCATCTACTTTTATAATATTTGTTAATATGTGAGCAGCATCTAACACATAATTAATTTAATTTGTCATTTCTAATTCTTTTCATCTATTGTGGTATAGTAATTTTATTCTAGGTGCATCGTCTCCACATATAATAAAGTAAATAATGTATACAAAATATTGTAAAGCATTTTTAAAAGAGTAACAGTGCAGTTTCTTGTCCATTCTTCTCCATACAAAACTACCTTTTGGAAGGAGCGACTAGAACAGTTCTATTTTTTTTTTTAAGTTCTATGGTGCCTTTTACGTGTTTACTTGAAATAAATGATTGTACTTTGATTGACATTTATGACTGGGGCTTGGTCAAGAGGCCTCGACATGGGCACGTTAAGTTGTAAAATGTGTGACAAAAATATAAAAATGTAACACGTCATGGAGGTTTTCAATAACCTAACCCACCCGGACCAAATTCTTGACAGCATTATACTGAGCGATCACCGTTTTGCGTGGATGTGACGCACATTTCCCTTGTTGTTTTTATACCTGTCTTTTTTTCGTCACGGTTTACCGCATATAAACGTATTTTCTTTATTTCTTTTCTTTGTATGTGTGTCTCGTTGCATCGTTTCATCAATATAACCAAAATTTACTAGTTTTTATTACTGGTTTTCCTTTGCCTAACGTAAATTGAGAGATGATTGCAGAATTTTAGTTATGATTCATCCATGATTCAGGTTTATTTATTCAGGGCACGCCGTCAACTATCACATATTTACTACTAGCTTCCGCTTGCGGCTTCTCCCGCTTTTTATGTCGATAAAAAGCAGCCGATGTCCGTTCCCCAGGATTCAAAGTATCCCCAGTAACCAGTCGGCAGCCTTACCAAGAGGTATCGTGTTACAAAGTAACTGGGTTGTGGAGGTCAGATAGGCAGTCACTCCATGTAAAATACTGATATTCAGCTGCATGCTTTGACTGGAAGCCGACCCCAACATAATTGGGACCAGACTAAGGAGATGATGGTGAGGACTCTAACATAAAGACTGTGCCTCTTTTTAACCGACTTCAAAAAAAAGAGGAGATTCTCAATTCGGTTGTTTTTCTTTTGTGAACCTTGGGTAATTCCTATTTTGTGGTCCTAAAAATACTGAATCCTAAAATAGCATCCATCATTAGTAAGTTTTTTGAGTTTTTTTTTTTTTTTAATTACTGAATAGAGGGGTCTCTTGACTTCGATCAGGTCTGATGGAAAGCGATGGATAAGGTCTATGATGGAACGAGCGTGCCCAGATGCCTGTTCACTCTTGCTTTGAAGGCTGACCGGGTTAAATATCTCCCTACAGAAAACCAGTTACGTATGTAGGTATTCATGTTTTATAATTATATGAAAATGTCATTGCGTGCCTCTCCCGATCTGTAATCCACCTAAAATTGTAAAAGGATTGAATGTAACACGAACATTTTGATAAATGAACAAAACGCAATGCAATTCTTTGTCTCTGGTATCGGCATCCACGATACGAAGATATTTCATGCCGTGGCAACAATATTAACCAGTCAGCTAGATGGTAACGGGGATGACTGTCCCGGGCCTCAACATAATCAGCCATGTTCCCACTGCTGGGACACAAGCCTCCTCTCTTCGAGAGCGGGCTGTAATCCACCACGCGGGCCCAGTGCGGGTTGGTAGATGTCACATGTCTTCGAATTTTCGGTTCTAGGACATGTCGATTTCCTTACCATGTTTTCTTTTATTTACTCAAAGTGCTTGGCTGGGTTCGCACCCACGACCACTGCAGCCACTGCTCTAAGGGTAGGTGCACCCTGCGGTCTTGTATCACCACTCAAGAAGGCTTTTTTTATTGCAATGCAATAGCTTACAGGCTTGTGTGCAGCAGTGGACTGCTGCACGCGTATGGCCACCATAGAAGCAGGTTATGTCGACAAAGACAAAATGACAGATAGAATAGACAAAATGATGCACTTCAGCACTTTTCGAACGTCAAAATTACATAACACAGTCCCCCAAAACGCCCGCCCTTCACCACTTCCTAGTGCTTTCGCTGGGAAGAAGAAGTGGCGCAGCAAACTCCCCAGCAGCACAGCTGTCTGTTCAGTTAGAAAATACTTGATTTTATTCAATAAAAAAGTAAAGTAATTAACATAACAAGACACAGAACATTCAATTAGTTGCCACTTTACTATGACTAAGTACAAAAAAGCAGTGCAGTTCAACTTCTGCCCTGATATAAGAGCTGATGGTAAGCTCCCAGTTGTCTGTTCAGTTAGAAAAATCTGTAAATTTGTCTATTCTTCCGTAGACAAAGCCCGTTTTTTATGGTGGGCATGCTACGCATGCTGTAGGCTGATTGTGATCACTGGGAGGTGGGACCCGCTGAGGAACAGCGGATCGAGGCCTATCGGGGGAGCGGTGAATGCTTTTGCGAATCCCGCACCCAGTGCAGTGGTGGAACACCGCGGTGGTTTTAGCCGGTAAGAGTCCGGCATACCCCTCTGTCACCCCCGCGATGTAGGAAGTCCATGAGGATTAGATAACTTAGATTTTATACCAGAGAGACAAATGAAGTTCGGATTTCGAGAGTTTTTGTTTATATTCGTGTTGCATTCAATCAAAAGGTAATTCGAAACGCTTACATCCTGAACTAACACGGAATGGGACACGAAATATATATTATTATTTTAAAATCCTTGTACAGCCAGCTGCAGAAGTAAGTTAATAATATTAAAAAGCAAAAAAAAAATGTGAACTTGCTAATTCTTTGCTTGATTGCCACAAATATTCCAAAGTAAGGAGTTGTTTAGTGGATAATATTATGATGATACATTAACATTTAACCCAATAAACAGTTATTACCACCCCCCCCCCCCCCCACCCTTTATACTGTACGGTCAGCAAAGAAGATAAGTAACCAGGGTCGTCGGATATAGTTGAAGATTAGTAAGAAACCGATGGATGTTTTCAAATGAAATTTAATTTAATGAATGGAAAACAAACAGTTAATTTATCAAATTAAATTTCATTCGAAAACATCCATCGGTTTCTTTTTAAACTTCAAATATATCCGACGACACTGGTTATTTATCTCCTTTGGTGACCGTACATACAATAATAATAATTAATAAGATTTAGTTTATAAGTTATTAATTCATCAATAATCCGCGACTTAAGTTGCTGACTGTAAGGTGCATATGTTATTTCCGGCCCGTATTTCCTGACGTCAATTCCGGGTGTAAGCGTTCATTTTAAAAATGATAGAGGAGCCCAAAGTACCAGGGTATAAGAAACAGCGGTCGGTATCAGTTAAGCATAAAGATTCTCTACTCGTCCTATCGAATACATACATAATATCACACACGTGTCGAATCTATGAGGATATATCAAATTGTGCCAGAGAACTATTCACAATATTTTATATTTAAAAAACATGAAAAAAAAAGTTGAAAAAAAAATGTAATAAAAAAAAGTTCGTAAGTGATAATATTTAAGGGTACAGCTACGCTACAGTGGACTATAACGGAACTATAATGATGTCATACATAAATAGTTGGCAATAAAAAAAAAACATAATAATATAAAGATAAATAAATAAGAACGAGAGAAAAACTTATTGCTGCTAGTGTACCGCGAGACACAATACCTCTCTAACGCCATATACAAGTGTTAATCAATTGTTCACATTAAAAAGAGCATATTTGAGGAAACAGCCAAGTTCTAATAATTAAAGCGACCAGCCAAATATTTTTTTTATTTATTCTCTACATAATACCAAAGCTTGAGTTGCTAGCGGCAAAAATCTTAAATAAACAGTGTGGCAAAACCGTCGACAGTTTCACCCCGTGTGGGCCGCGGCTCGAGCTGAGGCGGCCGCGAGCCGCGTCGCCATTGGTGGGCGACGCGCGGCCGGCGCGCGCCACACGGGGCGAAAACCGAAGACCGAATTAAACTCCAAATTATACACGAAGAACACGGAACACATACACAAGGTATCCAAAAGTGAGGAAAATCGTTGCATGCGGTACACGAATAATAAAATTTAAGTGACGGGGTTAGTTGACGAAAAAAAAAAATATTTGGGAGGGTCGATCGGACCGGGGGGTATGGTGAGCTCCCCACTTCGGTGGAAGTGGGGGGCTCGTTCACTAGACATGTGTTATGCAGCGACTAGACCTTGCAGTACGTATGTACAACGGTATGAGCTGAGTGCATGCGCGCGCCGAGTGAAGACATGCGCGCTAAGGGTGTAGCTCACACGAACGTGTTCACTTATGACAATGCAGTGTGTATTGAATATTAGGACAGACTCAGGTTTATTGAGCAAGCGATTTTGAACTTTATTATGAAAGAAAAAGTAGAAAAAAAAACTTTTCTAAACTCGCGTAGACTTGCTTGCTACGAGCCAAGCTACCGCGTAGCCCCGCGCTACGAGCGCGAAGCCTTTTCCACGCAGGATCTAATATTTTTCAATTTCCTAAATCTGTCTTTACATCCAAAATACACCTCGAATACAGTGTGTACCGCAACCGTAATATACCCACATTAAAACACATAATAAATTAATCATTCTTAAATTAATTAGTGATATTTGAAGCCCCGTATTCATAGAAAACAAAAACTGTTCATTATTGTTACAGCAACGTGTTTCATGACACAACATGCTGCTAGTTTCAAGCAACGCCATGTTGCTGCAACATTACGCAACTTTTATTCGCCATAAATACGGAGTTTTAGAGACAAAACAAACTCTACACGCACAGATCAGCCATATCTCTATCTTTTTCTATCACTCGAAAAATGTAATTCACTAGAAGGAGAACTCCAGTCACTCGTAAAAGCGAATGAATGCGGATGCTAGCGAGCGGATCTCTCGCTCTAACAAATGACTCATCTACGTGACAGAAAAAGATAGAGAGACAGAGTAACGTCCATTTGTGCATGTGAATTTAAACTTTCGTCCGTTGTGTTAAAGCCTGTTTTCGCTACACCCGTGTTAGGAATGGCGTGTGGTCTTACTTCGGCGCTGTAATCGTGTGTACAAGATAATAAGTAACAAACAGTCAGGAGTGTGGCATGAATAAAACATCGAGATTTTAATTTAGTCAGAGCGTTTTTGCTGACGAAGTGCGGTGTTAACGGTTTCGTAAACCATATTACAGTAAGATTATATATGCGCTGTACTGAACAGACCATACGGTCAATATCACTATTTTATCAGTTCAGTCAAATCTTGTAACAGCTTTTTAACCCACTTCCAGGTATCTCATTGATATGTAAATTTGCACACGGTTCAAGAACCGATGACAATGGACTAATTTGATGACTACGACCTGGTGGTGCCGCAACGAGGGTCAATACGGGTGCCTAATTATTTAATCATCAAATTGACGAAACAAACCAAGTGTACAAGGACACCCACACTTGATAAACAGGCGCGACTTGACGTAACAAATTGTTTTACAAAACCATTTCCACCTCGTGACCACGTCAGCATACCTACATCTTCAAGCACTGTGCACGTCTATGTATTAAGAGTGATGCACATCGCTAACAGGCACCGCCACCTTGCTAACATGTAAAGGAGAATACACAATAGCAGTATTAAGACTACTATTAAATATTTTACTTTAGTAGCGACCTCACGACACGCGACTTCAAACACACAAGATTTTTAATTGAAATAATTAAATATGTTTTAAATAATAATAACTGTAGTTTTTATTATTAAAAAAAAAAAACAGCCTGTATAATTAAGTATTCTGTATAACCAAACATCTTATACAGGATGTAAGTAAAAATTTAAGACCGCCCATTGTGTCACCCTATGTAAAATTTATATATTTATGTCTGTAATTTTATATGGCGTACTTTTTTTTTATTCTTTAAATTTTAGGGACTTTTATAACGCACAGCGTATGTCAGTCCCATCGTAACCTAATACAGGATACACATCAAACTAATGAGATTAATATATCAGGGCCATAAAGTCTCCTATCAGTCTCAAAGCGAACACATTCCATCAACAAGTGATGCCTGTCCTCCACAACTCCACACACCTCACAGTTGGGAGAGGCATTTTTTTTATCAAGAAAACGAATTTGTTAGATGGAATTATGGCGTACTTAATACAGAGTATTCTATTCTATATAGCAGCAACCCAATAGCAACTTTATTGTAAGGATAATAAAGGTCACTGTGATTTTGACAGTCAATCTCGTGTGTCATTAGTCGCGCGCATCGGTCGTAGGTCGAAAGCGGCTCTAACAAGTGCCGTGGCCGTCATACGCCATTCACATAACATCACACTATGAGAGCAGCGCGCCCACCAACATACACTTGATTTTACACATTTTATTTATTTATTATATTGTAGGACATTATTTTTAGGATTTTTTTTAGGGAGTTGAGTTCATTAGGCGGCAAACTTGGGACTTCTGACTGAAAGGGTCTTCAAAAGTAAAAATTATGTTATGATAATTTGCTTGTGATCAGCACGATAGTCTATGCTTTGTATTGTAAGGAGAATATTTCTGTGAAACGAGTTTTAAAATGAACTTTATAAAAGAGCATTGTTAAAATGCTTTGCCAGAACTCGTAACGGTTTTATTATAAAACAAGGTGTATCCTTAGATCCAGGTTTAAACCATCGAGCCATTTGTAAATTTCGAACTATATTAATCCGACAAAGTTAAAGTTCTTATTACAAAAACTATCGTTAAAACCGAGTCTCAGTTGACAATTTTGGCATTAAGAACTTTACGATTGTCGGAATAAAGTTCAAAGTAGAGTAACTGGGTCGCAGGCTTGGGGTAGGTCTAAAATTAGAACGAGTTTTGTAATAAGACAGTTTGAGTTACTTATTTCAGTTTCTCTGAACATCAATATCGTTTCTTACTATATTAAGAATCGTACAGCCCAAAATATGACGCCTAATGATACAGAACTTAGGCTAGGTACAGACAGTCACGATAACTAAGAAATCTCGCAAGCATCAGAACGTAGCCTTAAATTAAAACTTAGGACTTACACAATAACCACTATAGATCACATATTTTAAAAGCAATCGGTTGTTTTTAGCATTTAGCCTAATATATCCATGCCATTGTAAACGTTGCAGAGACAAAACATACGCAACATGTTCGCGAACACAGTTGACGTTACAATACATGTTGCAACCTAAAAAAAATATTTTTTTTTGTAACCAAAGTCAACCGATGACTCTAGTGTCTAAAACGCAAGTGTCAGTAAGCCAGAGAGTAAGAATAAAACTGTTATAAAAGTGTCAAAGCGTCAAGTGTGTGTCGTGTGAGCGCGACATATAGACTTACTATCAATTCAGAATCTATGCTTAAGATGAAAGCACTCAAGTAGCTCGAAAAATTCAAATTTTCCGTCTATTTTCCCAAAAGGTTACCCTGCATTGCGTCTTAAGGTATAAATATTATGATGATATTCCAAAATCGCATTTTTATCAACATTACGGTCTATCCACATATATTAGGGCCGGATCCGGGACGTGACAGGGCCGTGGCTGAAGCTCCGTCGCCGTCCTGGACACGGACGTGTGTGAACGAGTTTATATAAAATGTACGGTCACCGAAGGAGAAAAGTAACCAAGGTCGTTGGATATAGCCGAAGTTTAGTAAGAGACCGATGGATGTTTTCTAATAAAATTGAATTTAATTAATACAAAACAAACAGTTTATCAAATTAAATTTTATTCGGAAACATCCATCGGTTTCTTACTAACTTTCAACTATATCCGACGACCTGGCTACTTATCTCCTTTGGTGACTGTACACACCGATATTTTTTAGAACCCCTGACGGAGCACGGTCCGTCCACGTTCCAGACACGGCCCTGATATGTGTGGATAAACCGTTATGTTGATAAAAATGCGATTTGGGCATATCATCATAATATTTTCATAGTACCTAATCATCAACATACTTCTTCGACGGGAGATGCTAGTATGATGTCAATAGTACATATTCAGAAAATTTCGCGGTCTACTTGAGAGCTTTCACCTTTTCAGCGAACTGCCTTGATAACGGGACAGTCTTATCAATGGTAAGCCTTTAATTACCGATAGTTAGTACCGCCCCCGCGCTATTTCGCTCAAACGATGCTCTGACTACCCTCAAAACTATATTTTTTCATATAACTTATTATACAGGGTAACAAATTTTTTGTGTTTTTTTTTTCGTTCAGTATCTAGCCAAAAGGTTAGAGTACCCCATTATCTAGGTTTTTTTGGTCAAAGCATCGTCCGGTACATAGAAAGGTTCTTACAGAGAGTATTCGAAGGCTATAGTTAGGTCTAAGCGACACGATACAAGCCACTAACGCTGCCTAGCACCCTAGAACACTGGACCATCTGGGCATGCATATGTGCGTACACATGTACAGTTGTCGTGGAGTCCAACTGGAAACACCCTGTATACGCCACCCATAAAAAAACACCTTGCATATCCCCCTCGTCTGTTAGGCAAACTTATTAAGTTCGCTAATAATAGAAAAAGTAATCGGATCTCATTAGTGCCAGTTGAGGTCATAAGATATCTCCGGAAACAATATAACACTATTATCTCCAAGGTATTTGTAAGGTTCTGGTTTCTGAGCTTAAAAAATGAACGTTTCCAACAAAAAATCGCAACTTTTTTAAAATTACTGACGCCATACTACGTTTCCAAAGATTTCGAAGCTTAGCTTCTAATTTTACGTAGAATTGTACGTGAGTTAGTAAATCATTAAAAATCAGACATAGTTATACGACTTCCGATCTTTTCAATATAGCCTTATTAAAACACAAATTTTAACTTAGTTGTTGTAGACAAATACATTAAATTATCTAAGAAGTTGTTAAGATTATATTGAGCCCAAAAATTAATTTGATCCAGATATGGATTAGATTGGACCAGGGTAACCGTTGTTTTAAGAGGGTAGTTAGTAGTTAGCAATAAAAGGTTGGCGACAACAGGGCGAAAAGGTTGGCGACAACAGGGCGTCTCCTACTACGACGGATAGACGTAACATCGAGAGAGTAGTAACATACTATTGTCAAACCAAGCGCGGTGGAGTCGAATGCTTACATTTATAATTTTTACTGCTGTGGCGCTGTATAGATTACGCTGATATCTTTGTAAATACCTATATATGCGCATATAAAATATGTTGTAAAGAGTTTGGGAACTGTCTGAGTAAGTTTGACGCTAAAAAGTCGGCCTTAATTTAAATATATTTTCAATAAGAGTCTTGAATTTTAGATGTTTCAGCTTGTCAGTTGTCAAGCAATTTCCTTTAATCAGTATTTAAAAACACAAAAAAAAACTTAAGAATTTTCATTTGTTTCGTCACAAGTCTCAATATTTTTGGATACAAGTCCCATTTAAACTAGATGTAAAGTTAATTTTTCAATCAGTTTAGGCTAACTTCTACAGCAATTATAAAGAGTAACACAGTCAAACATCTTGACAGTCTTTGGCCCCAACACTAAAAAGATCTCCTTACAGATACAAATCTTACATACCTGTAACATGTACTAAGATAAAAATCTAGTGTAGATCTAACCAACCTCACAGCAGCCAATAGAAAGTATTTATATAATGAACACTATGTTAAAAGTTAACAAGACGAGCGCATCGTCAAGCTGACGGACCAACAACCTGAAGCTTAGAAGTAATACCAAACCATTGACACATAGGACTAACACACACAAACACATCTATGTCGATGTTAAAGAGATAGGATCCAACAAACCCGCACTGGGCTGTGGAATATGGCTCGTCTGTTGAGAAGCCTCCTAGAGGCTAGTAACAATAGAAAAGTAATTGCGTCTCATTAGTAACAGTTGAGCTTTTATGGCCCACTCTCTCTCTCACAGAGAGGAATCATGTGCCCCAGCAGTGGGAACGTTATAAGCTGATTATGCTAAAGAGATAGGTGAAGATATGATAAGTTTAGAACAGGTTGAAATTTAGCTAAAAGACTAGTAATTTAGAGGAATATGAACGAATAGACAAACGTTCCTTAGTTTCAACTAAATGACTTGAAAAAACGTGTCGTTAAATGAAAAGATACTGGCGTGTAAAGGATGTCAGATCAAAATGGCGTCCAACAATGCTATATACTGATGTTCTAAAAGCTTAGTAGCGAAAGCTTCGGGACGGTGCAGCGGTGATGAATGAAATAAATAATACCTGTTTCAGAAATGTTGCTAAAATAATAATCATTCCGGTTTTTAGTTTAAAATCGAATGAATGCTTTTCTTTATTGTGCAAATGGGTTATTTAAACCACCTCATGCTTTCACAAATGTTATGACTACCCTCCTATTTGTGACAAAGAGGACGAACCGAAAAATTCAGAGTTAAGTCAATATGTGTGTATATGTTAGTCCACGTGACGTCACTAGAGATACAGTGGTAAAGCGGGGCTGGCAGCCACGGCGCCATCACAGGGACCAGCACGCAGCGGAACGGAGACAACTCGTGCCCACGAGACGACTATACCAACGATACATCACATACACAAAGGCAAACAATTAAAAAACTAATTATGAAAAACTAGTCGGGAAAACTTGAAGCAAACATATAAAAAATAAAACCATCATCATTAATTAAGACAAGAATGAGGACAGAAGGAGAAACATAAAAGACTTTTTTGGAAATATTTTTTGTTTGGACTTGGGTTAAGCTTACTATCAGATCCCCAAGACGAGAATTTTTACGTGGCATTTCATGTTAATTGTAACTAAACAAATATAATCCTTGCGGAGACACAGAAATGGCTTTTAATTTAGTTGTAAGCACGTAAAATTCAACAAAACATTCACAAAAGCCTCGAGATGTGATACAACGTTGGTATACCTGGACGATACGCTACTGTGTTAGGAACATGCACGCGTCCAACATATGTAAGTCATGACGATAAGAAACCGACTCCGATACGATTCGAATTATTTACAACACAATAAGGGAGCGCCCACGAGAAACTTTTGTCTCCGAACTAATTTGTCTCTCACATAAAGTCTGTTTGTATGAAAGTGCGCGCATGTAGCGACGCGACAGCTGGGAGACATATTTGTCCGTGTGTTTGGACGCAAATGTCGCCCGTCTGGTTGCAATGCAAGTGCGCGCACGGCGATAAAGCAGTTGCCGGTTAGACAGTTGCCGCTCAACTAATTTAACAAAAAGTAACGTTGGTGTCGCGTCCGTGTGCGCATCGTCCAAAACTCAGCGAGAAGACAGCGACGGAGATCAAAAAAATTGCTGGACAACTAAGTTGCTCGTGGGCGCCCTCCCTAAGAGGGTATTTTTTTGAAAATATTGACTGAAAATGCGGGTGGAGTTGTTTTTTATTAACCCCTTCAACTAAACTAGGTGTGTTTTAGTTTGAAGCGTTTTTAATTATTATTTGTGTGCAAAATATCGACTTTTCGGTCGCAAGCTTAATTTTTAGCCTATTATGTAGTTTAATCAAAGCAAGGTTATTAACAGTTAGCCGTGTAACTTACAATAGCATTCACTTAGTATTCTTATATGATTAATGAATATGAAGTCGAATTGCTGAATGATTGTAATATAATTTGATGATATTTAGACAACATTTTCAAGCAAATGGAGCAGCTGTGTTAACATTAGCCTAAATTTGCGCATGACAGCGCAGTTTTGTTGCATAGCTAGTTGAAGGGGTAAACCAGACACCAGACGACGAATCAAACAATTTAATAGCGGACAAAAGACAGTAAAAAGCTGATCAATCGAACATAAAAGCGTCCAATCGTATCGGAGCCACCAAAACCCTGTACCAAAACTTTTGCGCAGTTTTTGCGCAAAGTTGCGCAGTATATACCTGGTAGCGCAGGTGTGGCAGCGGGGGCAGCACTGCGGCGCCCCACAGCTCGGGCGCTGGGACTCCGCCCACCGGCACCTACGTGCGACCCGGACCCTCAGCATGGAGGTGACGAACGAACCGAACTTACGTGGTGACGTCATCGCGTGAGTGTTACAGAGCATTTTTGATTCTGGTTTGGACTAGTCTGTTCCCACCGTTTTAATTTATAGAAAACTGAACCATTATTATGACCAAGATTATGTCTGGAATTTAAAATAGACTGTGACCTCTGAGTTTGTTTCGGCCTTTCTTCTCAGAGTAGTCAAGTAGGAAACGCCGCACTCATCTAGTTTAAAAAAAATATGATTGACGTATAAAAGTGTTTGTACAACCCTACTTACAGAACATCAATCATTTATAATGTCGATCAGTATTATTATCCTGTGAATCTGATCCAATTGAAATAAAATCAGACGCGAAAAATACAAGATCAAGGCCGAGAAAAACCGACGCATCTTTTTGCTTCATAATTTTACACAACTACGAGTTTTATTTGGCATCTCGGTATCTTTTCTGATGTTCAAAGTGCCTTTTAGACGTAAATGATTTGCCTTCGACTTTATTTCCACTGAATCATCAAAATGTAGACTGTAATAAGTGACTTAGGGCAGATTTTTCAATCGCGAGATATTTTTTATTCGTGGAACAAAATAGACGTCTGACAGATTTTGTATACATAGAAGAACTGTCAAAAATTCAATATTATTCCTCGGATAAATTATCTGACTTTGGTAAAATCAGCCTTTAGTTGGAAAAATTAATAATCTTTATTTTCCACTTTAACCATTTACAATTATTATCACTTGATTTATCTTACCATAATATTGTCTTATAAATTGTACGTTTATACAGAGGTATACCTCTGACACCCAAGCTAAAATTGGACTTGTGTATGGGTATCAGGGCCCTCAAGATTAACTTGAGGGCCCTGATACCCATACACACCAGGTAAACATAAGTTCATAATTACATAGTGTAGTATAATGGAAACAAACTTTTAAAAGCCAAACCCCGACACACGTTTGAAAAAAAACCCAAAACAACAACGAAAAAATTACATCTATGCCTCTTTATCACTCAAATGACGACGCCATCTTGGATAACTTCATGAATCAACGCCTCGCTCGGTTCGATCGCCGTTTCGAAACTTAATACTAACTATATACTAACATATATAACAATATTTGATTATACAATATAACCTAACCGACCACGAGTGTGCCTATATACCTCCTATATAAAATTCTTTATATGCTATGCCCAGATTGACAATAAACATACACCTTATCAATCGATATAGAAAAAAAGACGGGAGTTTTACATGTACAAACGCCAGCACATCAAGCCACTACAATCTGTCAAATTTCTTTAATAGATTTTCAACTTTACCGCAAAAGCATTAAGGTTCTAGGTTGGTTGGGAAAATTTGACAGTTTCGGGTGGCTTGACCTCCTGGTGTCTGTACTATGACGTCATCATGTAAAATTCGCGGCTCTCGGTAAGGTAACGTTCGTGTTAAAGTACCCTGTACAGTGGAGTTTTAGAAGAAGGCTTTTTAGAGCGTCGTCTCTGTCACTCGTATGTTTGTCTCTTTCTAAAGCTCGATGTGATATATTTCGGGTACTGTAAATATTTATACCTATAATTTTGATATTGTATTGTTTTATTTTGAAAGTGTGTTGGGTTTCATAGTTTCAACAGTATTTGTGTGTGATTCATAAGTTATTGTTGGGGCAAACATTTGTTGTTGGACACAAATGTTTGGCCCAATGTGTCTCTTAGTGTTTTAATGTGTTCAAATGTTTGTCGTGTGTGTCGAAATTAAAATATTGTCGTGTAACGCTAGCTGTTATACATATTTTTTCGTACTCATATGCTCGGTTCGATTGTAGGTATATTTTCTTATATTAATTTTATTGATAACTGAAAGAAAATGTTTTATTAAATCGTTTTGATCGGGACACGCCACGAAGCCATTGTGGACTTTAAAAATACTATTTTCTTTATGTGAAAGTTTTTATTTTTATATCAGTTGAGAGGGTAAGTACACCCTGTTGTATAACCGACAAAAATCGTACTTTTTGTGTCTTTATTTAAGTACATAAAACTCTTGTTTATAAAGATGGCAACATTTCCATACAAAATAAACCTCAGAATTCTCTTATAATATCGAGAACTGAGTCTGATGGACTAACAACTTGAAATTATGTAAAATAAAGTTTACTAAAATTTGGCACAAATCATAACATACATGCCATCTATACTGACTATCCCAATCACGAATTTCAAACTGCATAATATTTTTCACTCCATTCCCTCTGGATATCCTTTCTTAAAGTCCCTACAACGACTTGAAACTCGTGAGCGTGTCCCTCTATACGCCACAGTATCCCCCGCATACCTGCGTGCGCTGCGCGTGGTCGCGGTGCGCGTGCGCGTGCCAGCCCACGCCGCCCAGCGCGCCCAGGCGAGTGCCGCGGACTGACTGAATCTGGAACAAGTCAGGTTGTTGATAAGTTACGGGACGAAAAACACGCGTCGACGACAGAAACAAATGCAATCGTCGACGCGACGGCCACTGTCGCCGACAAGATCCCGCATGTTGCCAGTGATTGACCTATGGCACTGAAACGTGGTCGCTCACAATGGGCCTTATTAGATGGCCTAAAGTCAACCAAAGGGCAATGGAGAGGGCTATGCTTGTAGTTTCCCTGCGTTATCGAATCAGAAATGAAGAGATCCGCAGGAGAACCAAGGTAACCGACATAGCCCGAAGAATTGTCAAACTTAAGTGGCAGTGGGCAGGGCACATTGCTCGCAGAACAGATGGCCGATAGGGCCGAAAGGTTCTGGAGTGGCGACCGCGTACCGGAAGACGTAGCGTTGGACAAGGTGGACCGACGACCTTGTGAAGGTCGCAGGAACCCGTTGGATGCGAGAAGCACAGAACCGGTCGAAGTGGAGGTGCTTAGGAGTGGACGTCTTTCGGCTGAAATGATGAATCGTTACCTGGTTAATATCCAACAACAGCGGCGTATGATGCGGATGCGCATGGTGCGTGTGGTGCGTGTGGTGCGCGGGGTGCGCAGGGTGAGCGGGGTGCGCGGGGTGCGCGGGGTGGGCGGGATGCGTCGGGTGAGTGTGCGGGTCGAGGTGGCGCTCTGTCCAAGTGCCTGCGCCGTTGTTCACGTAGCGCACCCGCCGTCTGTGGAGAAACATTTCTATGATATAGTACTAGTAGAAAAAAGACTTCTTGGGAGGACTTGGGGGAGGCATTTGTCTTCTGCGAACACGTCATGTCCCAGAAGGAGGCGGCGGAGCGCGCGCGGGAGGACGATCCTCACGCGGCGGCGCTCCGAAGGCGGAGGAGGGGTCGAAGACGTCAGTTTAACAGTCATCTCCGACTCCTCTCAGGGTGCGGGGACACCCTTGCCTGTATCGCACAGGCCTCCACCAGTGTCGGACGGGAATGGCCAGGTGTTCCCGGCCATTCCCGTAGCCCCTCAAGCTGGGGGGCATGCGGGGCCCGCGATTAGGCCAGCGCCAGCGCCGGGAGGGTTGTGGAAGTAAAGGCTGAGCCGGTTTCCCATGGCCCTCCCATCACGGCGATGTCGGAACACCGCTGAGTTTTAGTGGGTATACTGTGGGCATTCCGATAGGATTCCCACATACCACGTCTCGTCCCCTACGAGCGGGGATGCGTAATGCATTTCTCAGGGATAAAAAAAGGCATTTGCCCAGCAATGACAGAGACAATAAAAAAAAAAAATAGTAGGTCAAGACCTCTCCGTGCCTCGGAAAGCACGTTAAGCCGTTGGTCCCGGTTGCATTTCGTGGATCTTTGACAGTCATTACGGGTCATCAGAAGCCCGAAAGTCTGACAACCAGTCTTACCAAAGGGGGTAGAAGTCCGAAATTGTGACAACCAGTCTTGCCAAGGCGTATTACCCAGTTACTGGGTTGTGGAGGCCAGATAGGGTCCATGTAGAATACTGGTACTCAGCTGTATCCGGTTAGACTGGAAGTCGAACCCAACATTGTTGGGAAAAGACTAGATGCATGGCCGATGATGAGGTTGGGTATTGCAGTATGACGCTGCTTACCCGAAAATCACCTTACCTTACCTTACACCTTGCCTGGTAACACGATACCCCTTGGTAAGACTGTCTGTCGCTGGGTATACCCACCCAAAAACAGTATTTTATACTTAGTAAATACAGGGTGGCAGGGACATCGACGCGCAAACTGTAACCTTTGACGGTTATTAAAAAAAATATTGCTGTTCCATACATTTTGACCGCGTAGGTATTGCACCTTTCTATGAAACAGAAGATTTTTATTTTGATAACCGACGAAAAATTTCGACGCTATGGGGTCTAAACTCATGTGCTGAATTCATGGTTACAGTTTGCGCGTCGATGTCCCTGACACCCTGTATCTAAGTTAGGGCTGATTATTCCACGCCAGATAATTTTATTCGTGGAATAAATTTGACGTCTGACAGATTCAAAGTCAAAAAATTTGTTGTTAGTACTTACGGCGGCTGATAGTGGTGTCGTGGCGTGCGACGCTCGACTGCGGGCGCCGACACGGACACATTACTCTCCCCTGTAATTACAAACAATATACATTAGACATTATGGCTTGATATCCTGCAGATAGGGGAACCTGTGATGGATGCAGTGAAGTTTCCAGCACCAGAAGTTTTTATTTCATCGTATATAGACCACGATACCCATCACGTCTTCGGAGTTTCGCTAGCTAATTTAATTGAGAAGCGTATTTAACCATGTATTAACAGAACAGATCATGACATTGTGGAAATAGTCAGCCAGCTAGGTGGAAGATGGACTAAATATCTCCCCTCATGGAGGTTGTTTTCCTGTACAGCCTCAATGTTTCCACTGCAGGTCCTTGGGGTACCTCTTAGGCTCAATTTACACTGCCGCGGAACGGAGTGGAAGCGCTTTTTTTTTGTACAAAGCATAATGAACTTTCTGTCAAAAGCGTAAGATACACACACACGCACTGGTCGCGCATCTTCTGGAGAATTATCGCGCATTCTCGGGAATTCCGGCACTAATAAGCTCTTATCTAGTTTGTACGTTAGACAATTGACATAAAGTTCATTTTTCTATGTGTAAAAAAAACGCTTCCACTCCATTCCACGGCAGCATAAATTGAGCCTTAAGGTATCAAGACAATTGCGCGAAAAACAGTTGCATGCGTCTGATCAATGCTATGTATAATTACATAAGCGTTACCATCGTATGATGTGCTTAATGCTGGGACAGTAGCCTCCTCTATGGGAGAGGGAGTGAGTGTAGTCACTGACGTGCATTATACAAGTACGCTGGACATCATAACAGCGATGACAAAACGAAGACATTTGATTTTCGCCATTTTGGCGGTGATAGCAACGTGAGCGTCTGTGGAACTAATATTGTTGATAGTTGATTTTACAAAATGCGCATACTCTCATGATAAAAATGTTCTAAATATCTCGTAGTAAACACAAAATACAAAAAAGTATTTTGTGTTTACTTATTCCACGATTTAGACCTAAATCATCACAGACGTACTAAAAACAACACGACGGCCATTTGCAACAATGTGTTAATTTTAGTTCCTGAGACGCTCGAGCGGGGGCGCTTTGAATCGGCACAAAAACCACTGTCATTGTAAACCGCAAACCACTGTCATTTCGTATAGTATATTCAATATACTATACGAAATGACAGTGGGTTGCGGTTTGGTCTAGCGTACTTGTTTATTAGAGGTCAGTGGCCATAGTCCACGCTCACCAAGTCCACCATGCCACCATGCAAGTTTGTGGACGTCACATGCTTGGTTCAGGAGTCCACGAGGTTTTCCTTCACCGTTATTTTTTTCATTCAAATTCAAATTCAAATTCATTTATTCACATTTAAATAGAGTAATTACAATTGATGGTTTCTCATGTTACATTATTCGGTCTTATATTCTATTTAGCCTGTGGTATGGCATGTGAAGTTTATTTTGTCTATTATGTATGTAAACAGATAGAACAGGAACAGGAATGACAGGAATGGGAATTTAGTAGTAATTATAATTTAGTCACAATGTCTCTGGAATTCTGCGTGCATGTCAATAATATAGTACCTGGTTAAATACAGTCCAATACAAATACAAAGTCAGATAAATTATTATTATTTTTTAACGTCAGGAAATGTCACACTTTTACACACAAAATATAAAATATATATTATTCCTGTAACCATTCGTTTACGGAGTAAATCATTTTTTTTAGAAGTAGCTCTTTAAGTACTTTCTTAAACTTTGGTAGAGGAAGATCTTGGATGGTTGTTTGTAACCTATTATAAATTTTAACACACATAGCTAAACAATTCTTATTAAACACCGCAGTCTTTGGTACAAATTCTAACACCATCCCTCTATCATCACCATCATCCTGGCTAACAGTCTGATATTCTTACCTGAAGATAAATGTCTGGAAATACGCCTGCGTTTCCTGCTGGGGCTGTCTCCTGCTTTCGAAGACAGCTCACCGTCTGAAGATCCTGCGCCGCTGACCATGGACTCCACTGAGCCCTCGAGGGGGTTCGTGTCCTGGGTGGCGAAAATATGAAGGTTAAGGTTTTTTTTTAATCGCCCGTGGTTGTAGAAGTCTTGATGAAAGATCGAGGTCGACACGAGTCTTGATATTAATGTTCTAATACCAAAATTAAATTTGAACCTGCATGGGCATTTATGAAACGTCAGAAGCTAGGCGCATGGTTCCAATTGAGAAGAGCCGGCAAGAAACTCCATAGTTACATGGTCTTTTAAAAATAATTTGTTTTTACAATGTTTTCAAATTACAGTGTTAATGGGTATGGGAGGACAGTGTAGGCCTGTCAGCAAGTACCAGGTACTAGTTTAATAAAATAGAAAATGGTCTACAAATCTGAAGTAACAAGCAAATCCTTTACTACCTTTTTTAGCTTTGAAGGATATGTTCTACTACTGATCTTGCGAAGGGGGCTAATTAAAAGAGGGGTTCTTACCATGTGATGATGATGCATCATATGTGGCGGGTCCGCTGAAGTCCCCGCGCCTCCTGGACTGACGCGCATCTCTGTGAAATGACACAAACATACACGTCAAAACATTGATCATACAGTTAAAAATAAATTACCAACATTTTTACTTACGTGTTTCCCCTTATCACAGTAAGAGCTCATACACACGAGCGACACGCGTCACCGGCAGAGGCAACTGCATCCAATCGACGGCTGCCGTCGACAACAAGCCGCTCGTGTATTTGACCACCGTACTCAAATACACGAGCGCCACGTTGTCGACAGAAGCCGTCGACGAATGCATTCACCTCTGCCATTAACGTGTGCCGTCTGTGTGTATGCACAGTTACTCCGCAAACCGACTGTCTGAAGGATCAGCTCTTAGGTCCGTATTATCGAGGTGCTCAGTGAAGCTTAGTTTAAATATAAATCAATTCTATACTACGGGCCCCGGGGTTTATGATTCGTACCTGTGCGGCGTCTCTCGGAGGGACCGGCGGCACGACGCTCGGCGCGTCTCGAACCGCCTGCTCCACCGCCTTGGAGGCAAACGGAATACAAGTCAGAAAGAGCTCCAAGGATAACTCACTACAATAATATCCAACCCGTCACGGCCTTAGCAGAGTTCCGCCGCGAAAATAATTATGGAAAACCGCTTAAAGAATTCCGCTAAGAAACCTTATGTCCCGATTCGAGTAGCGGAACATCATGAGAGTCAGTTGAATTGTAACAATCGGGGCAAAATGTCATCGCTTTCTACTTTGTAAATACAGTACAGCACCCCAATTGCGCAACACACAATCAATCGGAATCAGAATCATTTTGAAGCAAATTCCTGATCCATTGCTTCATAAATTCGAAAAATTTGTCTGTTCAACACGTAAATAACGTAATGAATGTTGTTGAACTGTCAAAATGAAACCGATTCCGATTGATCGTGTGTTACGCAATAAGGGTGCTGGTCTACTTCGGACCTCTTAGATGATTCCTTCCGTAGAATCAACATCCATTTTTACAAAAAAAAAATTGAAGTTTCGCTTTATGAACGACGACTGCCACAGATACGTGCGAAACAAACGCGACACCGCAACCAAATAGCGGATTGAGCGCGGAGGTCTGCCAGCGATGCCACACGGGCGTTGCCAATGCGTTGCGTTGTCGCAGCGCAGTGATTCGATGCAGAGAGTGCTACACAAGCACTGCGATGACGTCACCACTCAGACGTTGCAGCGTTGCATCGCCTAAGCCGGTCGCATGGACGTAAAAATATCGCGGCGGGATCCTATCGCGCACCGGATTGTCAACTCTAGGTGTTGAGCCGAGCATTGAGAATCCAACCAGCGCGAAAAAAAAATCGCCGCGGGAAAAACGCGCCCGTGTGAACCTGGGCTAAATCTAGTGGCTCGCAATCGTGTATCCCCGATACAAGTCAAATGACAAAAAGTTTAAATTTAGCTTACCTATACTAAGCGATCTAGAATGTTGCTCATGGTGCATATGTTGCTGATGCGGGCCATGCGGGCCATGCTGCGGGTGCGCCTGATGCGGCACGTGCTGTTGATGCGGGTGGTGGTGGCGCACGTCGCGTTTCACCGGCGCAGGCGCAGGTGGAGGGGAAGCCGCCACGCAGGCCTCTTTTGGACTGCCGGCACTGCTGCCATCACTGTAACAAGGAATGCAGATATTAATACAAAGAAAATTCAAATCAAATCAAATATTTTATTCTAACAAAAAACAGGTTCACAAATTTTTTGTGTTAGTTAACAGCTACATTAATTTAAAAAACTGTGTTGCCATTAGCGCCCACCTCAGAGAGGGAAAAGTTACAAACACAGTTTCCATCAAAAATGTGCACTGTGACTTTGAATAATCCGATTTCGAAGGTCGTAAATTGTACACAGTTATATCCCGAAATCGACGCGCAAAATGTAACCATGAATTCAGCTCATGATTCTACCCCTAGCTATCTTTTTTTTTAAACCAAAAAAATTTAACGCAAGTAAGTTGAGAATCAGGTTCTCAATCCATGATAACAGGCTCGTCTAGATCTGTGTGTACTATAATAAGTACACCTCTGTATAACCCTTCCGGGAAAGCAGGCACATGTTAGATAGGACAAGCCTTTCGTAATTACATAAAATTTGCGACATCACCAGGGCCTGACAACAACCAGCCTGACCAGCTTTAAAAAAAACGTGTGCGTCTCGGGACGCCCGACAGAAGTGATAACTTAAACTAATCTATGGTATATGTCTATACTCTATCGCACACTAAACACTGAATAGAGATAGGGGGAAGCGTCTGTACGAAATTAGCGCTGTGGGTTAGAGTGAGAGAGGAAGAGCCTGCCTACCGCTGCCGTATGCGTGAGAGAAAGGGAAGCCAGACAGACTGGCGGCGTAACGCGTTACGTTACGAAGCGGTTTACCCCCCCATAAGAAGTTATCACTTCAAAAATGGTCTACAAATCTACAGTCTACACGACCTACAACGTGTACAGTCACGAGCACCAACATGTCAACACTTGGCAACTTTCAATTGCGATGTTTTCGTGAAATAACGAATGCAACGTTGAAATACGACACATTACATAAACCTATGGGTTCGAAAATGCTATGTTCGTAACAACGTAAGATTTCATTGAAAAATAAAGAAGTAAGTAAATCGTTATTTAATAAACCCGAGTGTATACATACTTTTGTTCGTGACTGTACGTATTGCTACACCACCTAGAACCTCTTTTATCAGCACCACCGTTATCATCTTCCTTGTCCAGCTCGTGCATGGAGGTCATTATAGTCATACATGACCTCCACAACCCATTTACTGGGTAACGCAATATAGGTACCTTGTCTTGTTGTGTTGTAAACTTTCAAGCTTCTGAAACCACAACAGTGAAAGATCTACGAATGACAGCCAAGACCGACAGCTAAACGTGCTTTCTGAGGAACGGATGGGTCGGGTATGAAATAGATCACCCATCTACGTGACGACCGCGATAACCTAAGCTTCACCTTGATTGTTCGACCCGTGTGGCTGTTACTAAGCCACGAGCCCCTCAAGTGTGCTCGCAAACGTACATATACAAGGTCAAATTAAATTAGCTAGAGAAACTGTATCGATAACTAAACACGATAAAAACCAAAAAAATATGACGTTTTTTTTTTGTTTGAACGACCGTTTGTTTTGTTGTTACTTGAAAAGAAAAGTATCAGTTGAGAAAATCCGTTTTCTTTGGGTTTCTCGTATTGAAATATCGATACCCATCGCATCTGCGGAGTTTCGCTAGTTAATTTAATTTGACCCTGCAGAGGGTGGCGTAGATAAGTTAGCGAGTCTATTACAATACACATTGCGACATCACCCAGAACCTCTTTTATCATTCCCAACCGTTATCGCCGTCTTTGTCCAGCTGTACAGCTGTACTGCGCCAGTTAATCTCGTGCATGGAACACAAAGAACACTGTCAACAAGCGCCACTCGTGTTGGAAGTGACTACGTGACGTCATGCACACACACTTGCATGCTAACTAAGGAAACTTGTGCGGCTTTGTCGCAGCGCGAAGAAAAGTGGGGCTGGAAATTTTGTACGATTCAATTTTTATTTTCGCCGAGCTTGGGTTTCTTCTATCGCCAAGTTGATGACGACAGGCTCGTCCCCTATTACAAGGGAAACCCGTAAACATTGTACTGCAAAACCCTACACTATCGACGACTAAGCATTTTTACGTTACTTCATTTATTAATATTAGTCGAGCAATTGGTACATTAGCGGCCATCGCGTGTGCTCCCTCGCTCCTTCAAATCAAAAATCAATTATTCAAATTAGGCTGAGAATCAGCACTTTTCGAACGTCAAAATTACAAAAGACAGTCCCTCAAAACGCCCGCCCTTCACTACTTCCTAGTGCTTTCGCTGGGAAGAAGAAGTGTCGCAACAAACTCCCCAGCAGCACAGTTTTCTGTTCAGTTAGAAAATACTTGATTGTATAGAACAGGTAGGTAGGTATGCAAAGTAATTAACATTACAAGACAGAGAACATTAAATTAAATTATTTGCCACATGTCAGCTAGCCACGCCAATATACCAACAAATACAATAAAAACTATACGTACTCAAGCAAAAAAATAATACTAACTTATAATTTTTTTTTTGCTTGAGTACGTATAGTTTTGTAAATGTAAAAACTTACTACCTAAATAAAAGCCTCTGGGTATAAGAGGTATTATAACCGTTGATCCGTTAAATACATTTATTTTGTCATCATTGACTATCTTCCAACCTTCTACAAACATAAAATGCAAAATATGGATACACTATTAGAAACACCTCTATCTATCCCTTCGAGGAATACTATCGTGATGTTATGATAACAGTGTTCTTGATGGCACCAGAGTCCGCAGAGCCAGCGGGTGCTCGAATAAACGTACTTGAGTCTATTCAAATTTACGTTTTCAAATTGATGTTATTTCAAGATTTTCAAGTAAAACAAATATTAATTTTATTTTAATAGTAATTAAGTTGATTTCAGAGTGACTAGCACTATTGTAAAAGTTATTAAAAATGTTTGAAGTTGTAGCGTAAACTGAACTTTACGGTTGAGGAATTAATGTTATTTTTCCATAAACTCATTTGTTTACATTTTTTTGCTAATAAATCGCGAATGCAGTTTAGATGATATTCATGTTAGAGGTCACAACTGCGCATGTAACTTATAATAACTCCATCAAAGCGTTCGATAAAATGCACGTGTACAAATCCGTAGACACTTCACAAAACCAAATGACTTCTAAATCACAATAATTTCCACCTTTGCAGCAATAAAAAAAAACGGGTTGCACTCCGGTAGTGCCGGCAGAAGTGAAAACTTGAATATTAACGTTGTGCACTTTTGATATTTTGGAATGCGGTCTAGTCTCCCTGCGTCTTACGAATTTTCGATCAGGTCACGTGTCCTGACGCGAGCTCCGTCTTACAAATTTTCGATCAGGTCACGTGCCCTGACGCGAGTTTGAAATTTTTTACCCATCACAACAAAAGTGCACAACGCCGCCAAAGAAGTTTTCACTTCAAAAAGCCTTACAATCTGGATGAAGCAACAAAATTAAAGGAATCATTCCATATTGGCTATAATCTTTCTACAACGACGATGTGTGAATGATGATATGGTTAAAAAGGGGGCGACTACCGAGATGGCAACTAATAGAGAAGTGTGGAAGAAAAAGACATGTTGCGCCGACCGCAAATCAATTGCGATAAGCGTAGGGGAGTTCTGGTTACGTATTTATAATATCTAAAGTTATTCTAAGTATTTACGAGATAACTACGGTTGATTCACATTATGTTCATAACACATATTGTTCGACTGAAGTACTGTTTTACTTACTTAATTTTGATTAAATTGCACCAACCAACGATTCATATATTGATTTTTTTAAGATATTGAATATTTTTCAACTATGTATGAAATATGTATGAACCTAATGGACGACTCGCCTCGCTCGTTTTATTTCTAAAGTGGTGAGTAGGTAGTAGTGTTCAAAGTAGATTTACAAGGAATAATATTAAAGTTGTCAAAAATTAAAAGGCCAGTTTTGAGATTTGAGAATGCGTTCTTTACGTTACGTTTTAGTTTCATGCAAACGTATACGTGTTTTGCGAATTTGATCTTTATTAACTAGGTACTAGAACTGTCAATGTCAAAACGGGCCTTTTGTTTTGGACAACATTAAGACATGGTCCACGGACGGCCCCTACTTCTGTCTGCAGGGCTTAAAGGAACCTAACCAAACCGAACCTATCATATCAACCGAATCTGTCATAATATGTAGAATCTGTCATATGTAGACTATGATGTCAAAAGTAGAATCTGTCAAATGTCGACTAAACTTAAGATAATTCAGTAACATAAACCAAATTATACATTAATTTATTTTATTACGCATTTTAAAGTTATCTTTTACGTAATCTGGAATATTTACGTTCTAAGACAGCTGTCAAAAACACGGTTAACCTAATGGACAGGGTATAATAGAGAAGTAGGTATAGAAGAAAACATAAGGGCACCATTTTATATGAGCTGCAGGAATCCGGTCGAAGTGGCGGTGCTTGGGGGAGGCCTATCCAGAAGTGGACGTCTTTCAGCTTAAATGATGATGGAAGAAAAAGACGTGTTGCGCGACTTCAAATAAATTAGGATAAGGGCAGGAGACTGATGACTTGTTTTCTTCTTCTAAGTGAACAGATAACTGTGCAGCTGGGGAGTTTTTTTGCGCCACTTCCTCCCAGCTAAAGCACTAGGAAGTGGTGAAGGGCGGGCGTTTTGAGGAACTGTCTTTTGTTATTTTGACATTCAAAAAGTGCTGATTCTCAGCCTAGTTTGAATAAATGGCTTTTGAATTTGATTTCATGAAAAAAAAAGGCTTAAAAGAGGATGGGTGCTATAACCACGCGATAGAAGTGAAAACTTACGACAGCAGCCGAGTATACGCGATTCAGCGTCACCACCCGACTAGACGAGTATAGCCGATTTAGCATCACCGACCCGAGCGTGACGGTTCAGTTCCGTTCACTGTTCAGAAAGTGCGCCCAAGGAAGATTTCATTTCAAAAGTTGGAACTTCACCTGACATCTAAGACGATATCATTTCCGTAGTTACGGGCGAGTGTTGCGCAAACTTGTAGCCCAGCTCAGCACGTGTTAGCCTTCATCATTATACGTAGCATGCTTCGTTGAGTAGTGACGCAATCTTCGCGTCAGAGCTCTTTGTTTTAGATCCGTAGACGGTCATGTAATGTTTCTTATAATATAAGTTTTTCGAGCTATGTGGCTTGCCTAGTACCAGTTAAGTTTAGCAATTCTTCCGGCTATTTCGGTTCTCCTGCGAATCTCTTCATTTCTAATGGGGTTAAATATAATGACCACCATAAAATGCTTTGATACCCTTAGTTCTTGCACTTCAAATTGTATTCGAACACCAAATGTAGTAAATGATCACTAAATCTTAGCGAGCAAATTAATGCGCTATTTATATAAAAAAACGTAGGAAAACTTCAAGCATAGCCCTCCCTCTCCACTGCCCTTTGGATGGCAGTTAACCTTCTAATAAGGCACATTGCCCATAAATATTCCCACTGGAACTCACATCCTTTTCATGAGAGGCAGTGGGCCCAGTCCGGGTTGGTAGATGTCACATGTCTTCGAATTTTTGGTTCTAGGACATGCCGGTTTCCTCACAATGTTTCCTTTCACCGTTTTGAGAGCCTGCAGTGGTGATGAAATTAAATACACAAAGTAAAATGCCCGCTTGGGTTCGAACTCACGACCAGGGACGACGACTCGCAAGTCAGGGCCATACCACTGCTAGGTTCCAGGTGGCAGTAATTTAAACTGGTAAATAATATTCAAAATCTAACATAGTCTAAGATTTACCAAGGTCGTAATTACACAAGAGTATAAAATCCAAATTATTCTACACCCTGAGGGAATAATTATAAATAGTAATTAATTCTAGTTAAGACACGACTAGTTAACACGTGCTCTTGGAACTTGATATGAAATCTAGAGTCTCCAATGTCAAAGTTAACATAATTACCTGTTTTATAGGCATTAATTTGCGACGTGTAGGTCGTAGGTTCAAACCCAGACAGGCGATCTATTTTGTGTAAAATAATTTCATCACCAATGCTCGTGGAACGATCGTGAGGAAACCGGCATGAATTCGCACTCCGAGCCCGAAGACACAGACTAACTGTCTAGTTTGGGGCTCACTAGCAAATACTATATTGTAACCTAGCTCTTGGTAATATTTTTAAGCTACTCATGTCGTCTTAGCTTGCTGTTAACCACCTGCACCTGTTTACTGTATTACCTGGACAATATAATATTTTCTATTTCTTTCGAAGACATGTGACATCTACCAGCCCGCACTGGTCCGCGTGGTGGACTACGGCTCACTCCCTCTCACAGAGAGGAGGTCTGTGTCCCAGCAGTGGGAACATTATAGCCTGATTATGAGGTCGTAGGCTCGAACCCTGACAGACGCTTTACTTTGTGTAAAATAATTTCATCACCACTGCTCTCAAAACGGTGAAGAATTTAGAGGTATGAGGAACAGGGTGTAAAGTTCACTCATACTCTATAGAAAAGGGAGGATCCTCCGACCAGACGGGTGTTGTGTCTGGCGGGCAATTGCCCAACGACTGATGCCGGGAAGTTTGTATGTATGCTAATTGCGCGGTAAACTCTGCTTGCGAGATGCAGGATTTGCGTGACGTCAGTATGACGCGTTGTTCGCATGTGGCGTTGTAGATACCGCTACAAAGGAAAACATCGTGAGGAAACCGGCATGTCCTAGAACTAAAAATTCGAAGACATGTGACATCTACCAACCCGCACAGGGCTCGCGTAGTAGATCCTTCTCACAGAGAGGAGGCCTGTGTCCCAACAATGGGAACATTAAAGGCTGATTATGTTTTTAATTGCTTTGATTAGTATTTTGGCTAAATTGACGATGGTGAAGAAGATGAATTTTCTAATAAATGAAGAAAAAACGTAAATACTTTATGGGCACTTTTGTATCGCCGAGAAGTCGCTCTGTAAAACAGAAAGTTGCAGTTTTTTGCTCGTTCCAAATTCGCTTCCAAGATTGCCAATTCGTAATTGAGCTGTGGTTTCTCTTATTTTTTGCGCGTAATTACGTACTTATAGTCTGGACCAAAATTATCTAATTATAGCGTTCGTAACACATTCATATTTTGTTAAATACTGATGAATATGTTACTAGTGCTTTATGAATCATATTTTAATCAACATTCAACATGGCCCTGAACTGCAAATTGCAAAAAACGTAAGAATATTTAAATTTCCCGACTACGTCTACGTTTTCCGTTCTTTTTCCTGGATCTTCCCCGTAAGGTGATTTTAAATTAGACCTTCAGGTTTAAGTCTCAATTTGTTGGTGGCACTACGTGTTCTGATCCATTTGTTTCCAAATCAAATTTAAAGTTTTAAACTTTGGAACGTCAAAATTTACAAAAAAATTGAATTGATTCTAGTCGCCAGTTCGCCACTTCCAAAAGGTAGTTTCGTATGGAGATGAATGGGCAAGAAACTCCACCGTTACTCTTTTAAAATGTTTTACAATATTTAATATACATTAATTATATAATTGTATGTGAAGACGATGCATCTAGAATAAAATTACAATACCATAAAATGTACACTTTACAGGTTTACATTTTCAAGTGATACTTTTGGAACAGACCATAGGTTTGGTTTCGGTACCTACACCAGGTAACGTGGCATACTATCAGAGGCAAGTCGAGTTAGGTCGAGGTGCTCAGGCGTAGTTCAAGCCGGCTTTCACCACGCTTTCCATTGCGCCACGACACCCGGTCCAGCTAAAAGGTATTATGTAAATATTGTGATATAAAATTGAAGAAAAAACGAAGTAGAACGTTTTTTGATAAGGTGGTGAGAGGTTGCAGAACCTGTCACAGTCTAATTTACGTTTTTTATAGCCATACCTAATATTTTATTACTTATGTAAGTTGCTCGAGTCATCATCTGTCTAGCATTACTTTCGGTTTCAAAGTCAAAGAATTTATTTCAATTAAACCATTTACAGGCACTTTCGAATGGTCAAAATTAAACAGACGGTCAGTTAGTCAGAAAGTTGAAGCTAGTCGCCCATTCCAAAACGTAGATCTCTATGGAGAAGAACGGGCACGGACTCCAAGGACACTCTTTTAAATCAAGATATTACAAAATCCTGGGTACATTATTCTTGTTGCTTCTATATGTGAGAACAATGTAAAAGGCAAATGGAGAAACAATTAAAAATATAAGATTAAAAAGAATAAACTAGACTTCTAGAAATCCAGACTAACCAGATACAGCTGAATACCAGTATTTTACATGAAGCGATTGTCTATCTGACCTCCACAAGCCAGTAACTGGGTGACACGAAACTCCTTGGTAAATTGATTTTATGACGAAATGGATCACGATCATTATCGATTGCCGATCGATGGCATCGGTCGACGTAGATCGATTGACCCCGGCTATATTCCATCAGTTTCTTTCGAAATTTGTTCCCAAGAGGACGCGTTGTTGTTGGCCAGTACGATCGACGTCGCCTAATCCATTGTACCATCGATCGATGGCATCTATCGACTATAGATCGATTGGTGTGGTAGAAACTATCGATCGACGTCGACTAATCCATTCTACCATCGATCGACGATCGATCGATTGGTGTGGTAACACCCTTATAACATTTTGGTTAAATTTTATGCAAAATGATTTCATACGCGCTTGGCAACATACAAAGTTGTGCTAAAGTATGAAACAAAACGTGCGAATGTTTCCGCTTAAAATTTCACTTTCATATTCATAACGTCAGTGTAATGCATGTTTAAGATCTAATGAACGCCACCAGCAGTGCGATTCTGTAACCATCTCACCGTGAAAACTTAGGTGAAGTGAGCGTGGAGTGAGCTGTCATTCCAACTAATGCTAGGGATTGACACTATTGACAGCTCACTCTAAGCTCACTTCACTTAACTTTTCACGGTAAGATTTTTACAGAATCGATCGGCAGATAGATATACATAGTTTGATCACGAACACCGCACTCGCACTGGGTGTTGGAGGGATAAATGAATTTCCCTTAAAAAAACCGGTCAAATGCGAGTCGGCGACCCGCGCACCGAGGGTTCCTTACAAATTTGTAGGTATGTAACTACAAATTTACGGTTTTCGGATTGTTTCCTTTACTTGTGCTACATGACATTGCTTCTTGCCAAATTTCATGATTCTAGGTCAACGGGAAGTACTCTATAGGTTTTGATTCCTTTGCGAGTGTCAAAATATGCGGCATACACGGAACATAAACGCCCGTATCTGTGACCTGGTGTTACGACCAAACATTCTAGGGTTCTCCTACAGTAGTCAGTTAGTGTTGACAATTTAGCAGCGTATTAACGTAACGCGAGTGACTATTGATATTCTCATGGCACCAACAGTCAGCCACAGTCGTGCCGGCGACACAAAGAAGGAGATTTAGAAGTGTGTACGTTCTTGCGTTCTTGACACAGAGAACAGCCCGTCGATTCTGTAAAAATCTCACCGTGAAAACTCAAGTGAAGTGAGCTTGATGCGAGTCGTCAGTAGTGTCAATCCCTAGCATTATTTGGCATGACAGCTCACTCCACGCTCACTTCACCTAAGTTTTCACGGTGAGATGGTTACAGAATCGCACTGCTGGGTACGAGACACTGCCAGTAAAACTTTCCAGATCATTCCATCTAAACGCAGAAGACTCAAACGCATAATGAAGGCACTGCTTTATATATACTTATACACAGAATATAATGATAGGTCTGCAGCCTGACCTGCGGGCGGCCAGGGTCACGCCTTGTGCCCGAAACGCACCGTCACTCTCTTGCCTTGGTCGCACTATAAATACGCATGCAATGCGGCTGTAGAGTGCAGTTTTGGATTTTAATTTAAGTTCAAAGCTTTCTTGTGGCGTTCATAGTCCTGGGACAGTAAAACTTTAACTTTATGAGCGACGGGAAATATCGTTATGAAACTTATAACCAAAAATATGAGAGAGATATGTCCTAGGCCCAAAAATTCGAAGACATGTCATCCACCAACCCAGACTGAGTCCACGTGGTTACCTGTGATTACCACTTCCTGTCACAGTGGAATTATAGACTTAAAGTGGTTATGCTTTTCATCATTATGATTAAGGGTTTAATTTCAAAAGCCTTGCTTTATATACATGGCATTTCGCAGGGCAACCTGGAAGATTGTCGACTGCTTCACCGGGCTTCCCTGTGCCTCTTCAACCAGAAATTAAAAAACTAAGCGACCACCTAACCCTGTGGGGTACGGACTTCGGCTTAGGACTGGTCTTAGGCTGGATCGGCTTAATTGGTAACCTTGCCGAGTCCCAGGATCTCTTGTAGTTCTTGGATTTTTGTAGAAGAATGTTTTCAAATAAAACGAAGGTCTATCGTAGTTTTCGCTGTGCACTCTGCTGGCTTAGATTATATTGCATTTTGCAGTATAATACAATCAATGCTCCAGACATAGTTTACTAAACCAACCACTCTCGCTCCATACAATATTTACACGAATCGTTTCGAGCCCTTTTTGAACCCCTCATCTCCTATGCTGGTTATAGGGGCGGTATTACAGTTTGTAAGGGTGTTAATATCGCTCAGATATTTAATGAGAACTCGCCCCATCTTCTTACAAAGCTCGCCCCGGCTACGAAATGTTCTTAGTAAAAAATTTACAACTTATAACCAAACCAAGTTGTTAATCTATTCTGTATAATATACTTATCTATATCATCATTATCTGCCTAGTGTTTTCCCAACTATGTTGGGGTCGGCTTCCAGTCTAACCGGATGCAGCTGAATACCAGTGGTTTACATGGAACGACTGCCTACCTGACCTCTACAACCCAGTTACTGGATAACACGATACCCCTTGGTAAGACTGGTTGTTTAGGCTATCGGGCTTCTGTCTACCCGTATCTGTAAAGCTGAAAACAAATTATCGGACGCGGCTGACGGACGAGGCTGACAGTTGCGACTGATAAGTGTACACAGTCTTTTGAGACGTAGCTTGCGGACGCATTCCGGACGTTTTCGCCTGACAAAAACATCCAGCGCGCCAGATTTCTGTCGGACGTCCGAACGCTCAAGATCAGCCCAAGGTTTGCACAGCTCAGTGTACATTCATTATCTAGATACCTATAAGTCGCGGCTGAGAGCCGCGTCCGTCAGCCGCATCCGATAATTTGTTTTCAGCTTTAAGATTTACGAATGACAGCCGAGATCAACCAACAAACGGCTTAACTTGGCAAAACTCTACATGTCCTGTCGAAAACTTTTCCTGTTTCCACATGTCTTGTTTTCGGCTCGATAGCATAAGTATAAGCTGCTGGTGCAACATAACAGTTATCCGTTCGCTTGTGCCCGAAAGAAGTTCACGAAAGTTGTTTTTTTAAGCACTAAGAACTTGTTTCCTGTTCCTTTTGAAGGGTCAATTCTTGGGCCAGGTTTGTTCGGTTTATTATCGCGAGAATTTTTTATCGCCACCGTATTTTTAACTCTCAGTGTTGAGCCGAGCGTTGAGAATCAAACAGAGCGCATTCCAGCGCTTCAAAAAAATACACTGTTGGATTTTCAACTCTCGACGCTAAGCAGTATGTTAAAAATCAAGTGCGAGAAGAAAATTGCGGCGTTAAAAAGTCGCCTGTGGGTACGAGGACTTATTGATACTTTCCAAACCGCGGTTTACGTAAGATTTGGAGCGGGCAGAAATCAAAGTGTCTTAAACAATTATTCCTGCTTGAATTAAAAGCCACAAAAGTACTACTTACTACATCTTTAACTTTTTTTGAAGCCTTGAGTTTTATGCCTGTCAATCTTGATTAAAAGAGTGTAGGTAAGTAATCAGCGGGGGATTGCGTAACACACTATAAGAAAGAAAGAAAGAAAGAAAATACTTTTTTTTTTTTTTAAGTAGCAATAGGTTTCATTTTGACAGTTCAGTAATTAACGCTCTTGTTGAACTGAAATCTGAACTCAAAACCTATCGAAACATGGCACGGGCACTGTAAACCAGCGCTCCCTAAACGATCTTAGCCCAAAGGAAACGTTCATCCGAAATAGTTGAGCAAAACGCTCACCCGAAGCACGCCACCCTCAAATAGTTCACGAGAAGAGGCTGAGGGGCGGTCGATGACCCCAAATGTTTTCGGGAACCAAGGTTCACTCACAACCCATCATCAACCCATTACCACCTCTATTTCCAGCGTCATAAAGCATCAATTCGCACGTTACCGCAACGAACAAAGTATGAGAGCCGTGGCGTTTCGCATAAAAACTATAGCCATTGCAATTTGAACCATATTTCATAGGCAATAAGACGCCATTCTTATGATAATCGCGTGTGAATAATGAAAAATCATACTTTATTGTCCGAAGGTGATTCAGCAAAAAATATTTTTTAAACAACAAGAAATAGAGTTCATATTCGAGTGACTGAGCGATAAGAGTTCGCGGTCGGTGACAAAGTTTGACATAAATACGAAATTCGTGGATGCTCGCCGTCTCTGTCACACCTAGGGTAGATTATGGAGAGCGAGCGAGACAGGGATTCACGTGGCGTTGCGAAGAAAACAGCGGAGGTTTTCTTTTTGTATGTTTTTTGTGTGGTATAAGAAACGTGGGGGACTTTCGAACAACAGTCGACTACGACGTAGGTACGAAGGCCTTCTTCAATTTACGCAATATTTGAACCCATCTTACACCACAGGTACAGAAGTACAAGTACAAGTGACCTTATTTGTGATGTTCTTCATAAAGGTCAGGGGTTCTACTCCGAAGTAGTATCGGCCGAATGTTCGGCCGTTTCCTGCTACAAAGTTACTATTTGGTTCGGTCGGTCCCGATGCTACACTCCTACACTCTTTCGAATATTGACTATGATCCCGACCCAACAGAGCCGATCCGAGCTTTTTTCGCATTTTTCAATAATATTCGGTTCGGCCATGTGTCGGTCCGATCCGAACATTCGCACTTTGCACTTCGGAGTAGACCCCCAGGTGTGTTGTACTCCGATCGGCATGCGTGTAAACACTAGTGTCCGACCGAAAGTTCGGTTTCGGTTTCGGTTTCGGCCGAGTTTCGGCCAAAAATCAAGTTTCGGTGGCAGTTTCGGTTTCGGCCAAAATTGGCCGAAACTTTTGCCGAAACCGAAACAGTAACAATTAGTGATTTGATTTATTGATAACTGATAAACATTTTGCTATGAGAACTTAATTTGAAAAAATAATAAAAATATTATTAATATTTTTTTATATTATTATCTATATTCTATATAAAATTCAAAGTCCTGACTGACTGAGACATCAACGCACAGCCTAAACCACTGGTCCTATAGACATGAAAATTGGAGGGTGTATTCTTCGTGAAGAGTAGATATCCACTAAGAAAGGGTTTTTCGAAATTCCACCCCTAAGAGGGTGAAATGGGGAGATTTTGATTGTATGAAAAATCTTATTCCTTGAGTTAATAAACTTGAAACTTGGCACGAATACTTATCTAAGTAAATTATGAAGTTGGGCATTTTTTGTTTTTATAAACTACCCCCTAAAAGGGGATTGGGGGTTTCAAAGTTTGTATGGAAGAATTTTAGCGCGCGGTCGGATTTAATCGAAACTCTAAAATTTAAAGGAAAGAATAATTATTATCAGGGTTTTTCGAAAATCTACCCCTGACGGCCCGAAAGGGGTAGTCAATTTTAACTCGAAAATTGGTATAAATAATCTTTGAATCAAGTTATGAACACATCCCAAATGATTTTTCAAAATTCCACCCCTGTGGGGGTGAAAAGCGGGGATACAGTTTATATGAAAAATCTTATTCGTTAGGTTAATAATCTTGAAAATTGGCATGAATACACGCCTAAGTAAGCAATAAAGTTTATCATTATTAGTTTTTCAAAACTACCCCTCAATAGGGGTGTTGAAGTTTGTGTGGAAGAAATTGAATGCGCGGTCCGATTAACTCGAAACTCAGTATTGATACTTTCGACAGAAAATAATTAATAATAAGTATGTAAAGTTGTCGAAAATTGACCCCTGACGGCGCAAAAAGGGGTAATTCGATTTTTAGGGGAGGATTTGAACTTGAAACTGTATGTTACATTTTCACGCCTAAGCCACTGAACTTCTGATTTGGCAAAGCGATGGATGGCATCCTGGGGAAGCACATACTTTTTATCCTGGTAGCACGTTCCCGTGGGATTCCGACATTCACGCGGGCGAAGCCGCGGGCAGAAGCTAGTATTAAATAAATGATTACAACAAAATTAATATACCTACTGTGTTTCCATTTCATGTCCTAATTAATGCAGAATAATGGGTAAAATGCACCAAATTTCAGTATTTTAAGGAATTTAAAACTTAACCACGTGAGTTTCGGTTTCGGTTTCGGTTTCGGCCGAAACTGAAGCCACGGCCGAATATTCGGTTTCGGTTTCGGTTTCGGCCGGAAAACCAGTTTCGGTCGGACTCTAGTAAACACACAATCAGCCTATAATGTTCCCACTGCTGGGACACCGGCGTCCTCTCTGTGAGAGGGAGTGGGCTGTAATCTACAACGTAGGCTGTCTACAGGGTTTAAAGGAACCTAACCAAACCGAACCTCGGGGTGCCTCTGACGTCGAAGACTTAATATTATTGCTTGTAGCACAAGCGTGCATTCGAACTATGGTGAGTCGCAGTACAGTTTTGTCGCACAAGTGTTATTCGCACATCCATTTGTCGAGCTCACGTAGTAGACTTTTAGCGGGTGGTGATTCGGGTCCTAATTCACTATGACCACTCAATGATTCTTTACTTCGATACCACGTGAATCTCGCCCTCATTTCGCGTTTAGTTTCGTTCATTGTGTTAATAGAGAATACGGCCCCTGTATTTTCTGGCTACTCCCATGGGAAGGAGTTTATGTAGTAGTAAGTTTTAATTTACATTTTTAATTTTAATTGATAATTTTTTTGCTTGAGTACGTATAGTTTTTATTATATTTGTTGGTATATTGGCGTAGCTAGCTGACATATGGAAAATAATTTAATTTAATGTTCTGTGTCTTGTAATGTTAATTACTTTACATACCTAGTATTGTATACAATCAAGTATTTTCTAACTGAACAGACAGCTGTGCTGCTGGGGAGTTTGTTGCGCCACTTCTTCCCAGCGAAAGCACTAGGAAGTGGTGAAGGGCGGGCGTTTTTGGGGGACTGTCTTTTGTAATTTTGACGTTCGAAAAGTGGTGATTCTCAGCCTAGTTTGAATTTGAATAAATGACTTTTGATTTTGTAAGTATTTGTACCTCGTTCCCTAGCGACCCTGAGAAATGTCAATAAAATGGTTGATTCATCGAAATTCTCGGCGAATCGAAGTAGCCTGACAACCTACGGAATCGCTTTTATAAAACTGGTTTGGCACGCACCGCTGTATTTTTAACAACGTCATAAATTTCAAGCACTTCCTTCGTTATTCTGTGATCGAAAATGCTTGCACTGACTGGACAGACCTTTCCTTGAAAGACTGATTTCAGACAATAATCTCCATGGTCTTCACTTGATCTGACCAAGATAATGTCTGGACTTTAAAACAGACTGTGATCATTGTTTCTTGCGCAATTTCTTCTCAGAGGTCGTCAGATAGGCAATGCGTCAGCCGGCTCATCTAGTTAAAAAAAAATATTATTGACGTGTAAAAGTGTTTGGACAAACATACTTAAAGAAAATAAACCATTTACTAACACGCTTTTATTAGGTCGAGCTGTATGTAACTAACTATGTCATGGAATCTAAGGTAACTAATTTAACCATCTTCCAAGGGTCGTAGTGTAATGAAAATTGGCAGCTGTATGTAGTTCTGATGACAATACAATAATATGGTACTGTCGAACTGATCTGATGATGGAGCCGGAAGATATGAACTGGAACTTCATGATGGAAAATCGTATCATAGCTGCTTTTTTGTTTTTACGTGCATTTATAAAAGCGTGTTTTTCTAGTGTTTTTTAAACTATTAATTTATTATCTGATGAATAAATCATTCTCAATCAATCAATCACAGACACGAAAAGCGGCATTAATTTAGAATATGTCATCATATAAAGATAATAAATTAATCGAGTCATCGTCAGACTTCCGTGTTTACAATCCAAAAATAAAAAAAGTTAACGACCTACACGAACACTGCTTATCAATCCCCGTCGATAACAAACGCGTGTCTCCAATAAATATTCATGCCTCGGATGAAGATCCTCAAAAAAAAAAAACAAACGAACATCGAACTATGACGGAATCCGCTACCTGAATGACCTTCAAATCAAAAAGGTTTCCTTTGAATAAATATCTCTGCGTCTATCTATACACATATTGGTACGAACTGGGGTGCTTTCAAAGCGGAGACGCGTTGGAATCGGCCAATAACTTTGATTGAAATCTACATCCTTGTCTGTGATTGGTGGATTCCTGCACGTCTTCGGTCGGCGTGGACATGCAACCTTAGCTTTTGGGTGTATTAAAATCCACAATTAGCGATAGTTAAACAGTTTACCTCCAGTGGAGTCTGGGTAGTCAGGCCGCCTACCACATTCAAACTGCCTGTCTTTTCCTAACAATCCTCGGGTCGGCTTCCAGGCAAACCGGATGCAGCTGAATACCAGTATTTTCCATGAAGCGACTGCCTATTTAACCTTCACAGCCCAGTTACTCGGGTAACACGATACCCCTTGGTGACACTGGTTTCAGGCTTCTGACTATAAACGACTGTAAAAGATCTACGAATAACAGCCGAGACCAACGGCTTAACGTGCTTTCGAGACACGGAGGGATCTCGATATGTAATGGAAGCTACACTTGAGGCGGCCGGCTCGTTTATGGGTTCATAAAGAACCGACCACGTCAAGCGTGATAACGCATCCGATATTATGGGCTGGTGGTGGATAGCCCCTTCGATCGACCTGTGAAGCTGTTATTATTTAGCCACGAGGCCCGCCTCCACCATGCTGGATGGCAAATATTTTGATGGCAATATTTGCAGATGCACGCACTGATGGATTTGATGCACTGTGGCGTAAGAAATCTGCCTCGCTACTCCGCAGGCTGCGTGGCAGTCCCAACAATACTCTGCAATCAATAGCCGCCCGGGCAGATAGCCCACTAGTGTGGCCGATTACAAACCGGACCCGCACCCTAATTCATGCGTAACACACAATCAATCTCAATCTGAATCATTTTGAAGGATATTGCTAATCCATTGCTTCATATTATGTTCGAAAAATGTGTCATGTGTCTGCTCAACAACGTAAATAACGCAATGAATGTTGTTGAACTGTCAAAATAAAACCGATTCCGATTGATCATGTGTTACGCAATTAGGGTGCTGTTCTGTTTTGGTTATTAAGTACAGGCTAAGCTATTTTTGTTATTAACACTATAGACCATTTGTAGTCTGACTGAATAAAGATTATTATTATTATTTTAACCACGAACCACGACCTAAGCTATCCTCATATCGTTCGTGCCGATACCAGAGAAGATCCACCGATAAAGGGTAATATCATACACAGTCGCGTGCCTCGGTGCGAACAGCCATGGGTGTTATCGCCCGTTCCGATACTGGTCGTACTGAATATGTACTTTATTCCGTACGTACGCCTTATCAGACACACGCCCGTGATATACAGATACCTAGGTAATGACAGACACTTATATACTTAGTACGCACGGCTACACATCAAGCTATACATAACACATAACCAGTATAAGCTGACTTCTGATTGTACGAAAAACCTATACAATGCGAGCTCAGCTAAAACTGGAAATGCATAGCTTGATGTGTCGCCGTGTGTACACACGACAACATATCAAGCAATCTGTACTATTAATAAAGCTGAAGAGCCTAGAATCTAGTTAAGATCATATGCTACATAATATTATAATGCTATAAGTACAGACTTCTGACGTTAATAGGGGTAGTTTCCTGGTTTAAAAAAATAATAATTACATTTAGTCCGTCCGTCAGTTAGATTATCGAAAAATAATGGACACGTATTTTTTTTTTGTCAATCAAACAAAAAATGACAAAGATAAAGCGCGTCAAAATTTGGGAGTGGGGGGTCGTAACGTCACTTGCAAAAGTGTCGCAAGCAAGTGACGTCACGCGGAACTTTAACGGGCGATATCTTCATCATTTTTTATATAATTGACAAAAGAAAAAATACGGGTCCAATATTTTTTTGATAATCTAACTGACGGACTTATTAGATTTTTTTAGGAAACTAGCCTATTGTGATGCCTTGTAAGAATCCATGCGTGTTGCATTCCGCACTACTGCAGCAAAACACACCAAAAATAAGTCGTTTCCCAGCAATTATTTTTGTTCAATGTTACTTAGTTTGATGTACAGAATGCGTAATTGACGGCTATATGATGGATCCTTTTACACCCTGCATACGTGTATGTTCCCTATTATCGTCGTCATCGCGGTAGTCACCCCCTTTCTAACCCAGGCAGTCACCTCAAGCCTCTCTCTTCGATATAAATAGCTATATATACTGTACAGAATGTTTTAACTACTCTATAACATCGCAAGTGTCCAATTGCAGTGAAACGTTCAGTTTCTACTCGATTTACACGCTACGATTATCGTGTAGTATATAATTAAAATTGACTGGCGGTTCTGTCCGCGTGAAACTTAACGAATAAACCGTTCAAGTTTAGTATAATATTTGACGAACAGCCTGATGTAACTACGACTACGGGCAAGTCCTGCATAGCTATTCACAACCACTAGATACGCTTCCGTACCGTATCGAACATCAATCAATGTTATCGTAGGAGTCTTCTAAACGCTGTTCACAAGTCCAAAACCAGAAAAGGATGTCACCAAAATCTGCCCAAACGAAGTACCGAGGTACACTAAGTGGCATAAAATAAACTAGATTACACTGAATAATATTGCATTTATATATTTATCTTATGGTTACCCGGGGACGAGAATAAAATAACTTTTAACGTAATAAAAAGCTCGCCATTTTGGGCACAATTATACTACCTTGGCCGATCACCTTACCTAATAAAAAAAAACTGTCAAGTTGACAGTTGTCTGCTGTCGGCTTCAGATGCTGTTGTTTTTGTTTCATTTCAAATATTTTTATAATAGCCTGTCCGATGATTTTGAATAGCTATGCTGATCTGAATCATTTTGATATTGCTAATCCATTGCGCCATATGTTCGAAAAATCTGTCTGCCCAACAACGTAATGAATGTTGTTGAGCTGTCAAAATTAAAACCATTTCTACTGTTACTGTGTTACGCCGCAGTTGGTCGTAAAAACTTCGGTAAAAATCGTCGATACTCAACATCTAAACAGCCGATGTCTTACAAAACCACGCGACCTTCAGGCTCCGACCTTCCTGAGTTCTTGATCTACATGTTGTACTCTGTTTCACGCTGCTACCTACTGACTTAGAGACATTTGTTTCAAGTTCATTCTAAGTAACATTCTATTGGTCGGGGAGGAGGCGTGGCTGTCGACATTTTATAAATCTATGGCATTTTATGGATCATTGAGTAAGGTATTTTTTTTTTTTAAGGTAGCACAATTGGCAATACTCTAACCTATTAGCTGTAACTAATTTAAAAAACGTATTCATTACTGGATGCGTCCCGAGGTTTCATCAGCATAAGTCTCGTGCATAAGCAGCATAAGTAACGTGGTTATAACGGGGTTAAAAGTATCCTATGTCCTTTTATAGGCCCTAGTGTATCCATGTGCCAATTTTTATAAAAAAATCCGTAGTTTCTGCCAAAGGAAGTTACTTACGAAGATTCCTACTCCGTATCACCCCTACGGACACAGAATTAATTCCTTACTCCCGATGCGTTTTTGTTTGTCCGAAAAAGTTAATATATCGGGTCTAGTGATCACTTCGAACTTTTGAACCTTATGGACGGGCCCGTTTTTGGCTGACGGAATAATATCCCCCTGAACTGTCCAGCTCCGGTGGTGAAGCTGAATCGGGTATACTCGGCTCCAGTCGGTCGATGACGCTGACTCGCGTATACTCGGCGGTGAATCGCGTAAACTCGGCTCCAGTCGTATGTTTTCACTTCTATCGCGGTCACAAGCACACACCCCCTTTTTTCAGGCAATAACGTCGAAAATACGATTACTGACCTTGATCCCATCTCGGACAAAGTGTTATTGAGGATTTTGATAAAAAAAATCTCAGTGGCAAGTTGGCAACCGAAGTTGTTATACTTATATCCGGGTTTATTAAATCACCACTGCCTACCCCTCCGAGAAACACAACCGTGATATAAACTTCATAAAACAAAAATGAAAACGCCATCTTGAATTCTCGATTTCCCGCCGTACACTTCCAATCCATAGTTACAACTTTTTAAAACGCAAGGCAACAGCATACAGCCAATACTCTGACGTAACATTTAAAGTAGTGTGTACAATACAACGCCACGCGACGCTCGCACGTGTGAACTTTGCACATGTGTGTTCTGTTTGTAAACTTATACTCACACATAGACACCTACGTATAGATATAACACAACACAGCTACAAACCGTCTGTAGTCTAGTACACAAGTTTGTGTTGACTGTTACGTTTATATTTAGTTTCGAATAGGGAATGTTACTTGGTGCGTTGTTTCGAGTCCGTATCCGTGGCGTCATGTTCACGTTTGGTTTGACTGCGTGTATAGTATGGTGATATACAGGTAAATATGTATTTTCTTTGTTGCGATGTGTAAAGAGCGATGGCATTGTAATCTTGGTGTTTGTCCTGACGCCATTTTACTGGCTGGTGCGCTGCAATGTCGAGTTTTCTAAGAGTCAATGACCTAAACTCACTCATGGGAAAAATTGGCTCATGAGATGCATTTCAGCCATCTCCCGTTGAGAGACAGGGACGATGCTATTAGTCCTGAGCTCTTTCTCTCTCTTGCAGTAGAACAAGGATGGTACTAACACAACTAGTTTAAAATCTACACTTTTTTCTCATAACTAGGTCTAACAGACAAGGTTTAACGAGACCTCTTTGAAACACACACGGTCTGTCTCCTAAACTTATCCAAACAACCGAAATCCGGGCAGATTACAGACCTAGTGCGACAAAAACATAGCCAGCAAATGGGTATGCCCAAAACTAGCGAAATCCGACCGGAAGGCAGCCTAAATTTGCAAGCCAGTAAAAAAATTAAACGAAATAACAACAGCTTTCACTACTGGACAACAAGACGGACTGCAGGGTACCCATCCACACTTGGTTGATATCCTGACTAGTCCGTACTCAGCGCTTCTCCTCCACATTTATCATGCGCACCACCAAAGCGTGGAACTCTCTGATAGCGTCTGTGTTCCCTTCCAAATATACTCCGTCTGCCTTCAAATCAAGAGTGAACAGCCATCTTCTGGACACGCTCGTTCCATCATAGACTTCATCTATCGCTTTGCATCAGGCGTGGTCGAGGTCTACAGCTGCTCCATTCAGCAATAAACAAAACCTTTGAAGTGAATCCGACCAAAAAGCAGACGGCGAACCTTTTTTAAAGGCAGTTTTGCATTCTGCAACGTTGCAACCGTTTTACGTCCTGGGTTCAAACAGTCTTCGTTGCACAAACCAGTCTTAGAATTACTTGGTGCGATTTTTATTTTACACCTATGGAAATACAGTCGTGAACGCAATGGGTCTCAATCACACTTGTCCGTCGCGTCGCCTCTCGTCCCGCGTTCGTTTTCGTTTACAACGAAAAACAGAAACCCCGAAAACGCAATTCTATTCCATGTTGGATAAGTTTCGTCCTTTAAGCCGTCATCAAACCAGTGCAACGACAACCGTTTTCTTTCGTCGTCGGGAGAACGGTTGCGTTTCGTTCGTCAAAAATTCGACTTCTCATCACCACTAACGAGGATTAGGAAGAGAAACCAATAAATGTCTATGAGTAATGTGTATAACATGTCAATATGAATCAGCAGAGACGTGTAATTGTGAAGTACGGGCCTCCGCCTACACAGCACAACGTTGCTATATTGCCAAATGCCAATCAGTATCCAACTTTATCACGTACCCAACCAAACGTATGTATTTTAATAATATCTACACGTGCTATGATATAAAGCACGTGCAAAGATTCACGATAAAAATCTTCATGCCAGCAACGTAACACCGTCATCATCTGTCTAGCCTTTTCTCAACTATGTTGGGGTCGGCTTCCAGTCTAACCGGACCGGGCGCGGATCTAGGTTTTCACTCAAGCGGAGTGGAAATAATTTCTTAGGCTGTGAAAGTCCTACCTTCTTAATCTATTTTCCGTGAATAATTTGTCTAAATCATTTTTATTTTTTATTCCCAACACAACTATCATTACAGGTTGCCCCAAATCGGTTGCGTGGTATTAAACAATATTTTTTCCATTATGTACAGCTTATCACAATATGTGAAGTAATTTTTGTGAACTCATTCAGAGAACAGGTAAATAAATCCACCCTTTCCGCGATATCGTTGAGCGTATGCAAGGCACGCGTCAAATGTGCTTTACCCAGCAGGTTGGTCCGGCCGGTATGCTCTCCCGAGACACGGAGGGATCTCAATATTTAATGGATGATCACATACCCACGAAACGAACGCGGCAAGCGTAGCTGAACCATGCAATCAAAGTGACCTCTGCGCTGCCACTGACGATGCCGTGGAAGTGGCAAAGTTTTGGGCCAACAAAATATAAAAATCATTCGTACCAGTGACATATAGAAGTAGTGTAACCTTTGATCAACTCGCGCGGCTGTTATCATATAGCCACGAGCGAGCAAGTGAAGTTTACTATCAGGATATTAAATCGAGATCATACTTCAACACAATCGCTTACACAATAGTTTTCGTTCCTTTCAAACCTAGATTCCGTAGCAACATCGACTCGTTCCGTTGTAGTGCCGTAGCGCTACGCGTCGCTACGCAAGTGATGGTGGCTGGTGCCGTCCTCGTAGCTTGGTCAGGGTCAGGTCATTGGCGGACCACTTGACGAATTGAGAAATACCACGACCTACTTACAGCCTCAGTTAGTCACAGATGAATACTGATCGGTACTTTGTTTCGCGTGAAAATGTTAAGTTTCTATAATGGAACAAATGGTTATTGGCACAAGGCATTGTTATTCCGTTTCCCTTTCCCATCTGACTTTATTCACAGGCGGGCTTGTTTATTATGCATACTGTTACTGTTAGCCTGCATCATCCCACTGGTGGGCAAAGGCCTGTCCCCATGACTTCCAGCTCTTTCGATCCAGGGCTAAAGTAGACCATTTGTCGCTTGTTTTGTCCAGCATGTCCGGCCATCTTCTACAGGGTCTGCCGCGACGCCTTCTAGCTGTGTCAGGGCTCCACGTGCTGGTTATTTTGGCCCACAGTTTATTAGGCATACGGCAGACGTGACCAGCCCAGTCCCACTACAGTTTAGCGGCTTTTTGAGCAACGTCAGTAATCTGTGTTTTGGAGCGCAGTGTGGTGTTGCGAATATCGTCTGTTAATTTGACGCCTAGAATACGGCGCCCCATTGCACGTTTGCACGCATAATGTTCCTTCTTCTGGGACAAAGGCCTCTTCTCTGGGAGATCTCGGTCGTTATGTACCAGGCAGGCCCAGTGCGAGATAGTATATGTCACATGTCTTCGAAATTTTGGTTCTAGGACATGCCGGTTTCCTCACGATGTTTTCCTTCACCGTTTTGAGCCGTTTTCGCCGGCTTGTTTATTATGGTGATCATATTAAGGTTCTGCCGAAAGAAGTCATTAATATAATAATAAACTGTGTCTTTCCCATAATCTTAAGTCAAGGGCATTGCCAAAGGCAGTCTTAAGAATGACATTATCCGGCGACTAAAGGCTTTTCCAAAACGGAATGACGACCGTATCTAGTACAACATCAGTGTCGGAACTTTACACATAGCCATAGTGGGATTTATATATGTCCGTGGCATCACAGCGAGCCCTATCACAATACCAGGGCTGCGGTATTCATTGTGAACCACATTATGCTGAGATAGGAGCCTTTTGGCCTCGCAGAAGTCTTTTTCTTTTCTTTCCTTCTTTATACCCACAAATATGACGTAAGTAGTTACTTCCCACTTTTATTGAATGAAACCCACACAAAAAGAGAAACCACACAACCGTGCCAACATAGAATGTAACAGCACGATTGGTAGAACGCCCAAATCTACCGCAAACATTTTTAGAAGAGCCATTTTGGCAGACAACTAAAATTAATGAACTCCCCATCTCCCACCCACCATAGATTTTGATTAAGCTTCTATAGTTACAAACAATAGTATACCAAACGGTACACAAAGGCAGTTTCGTAGGCGTCGCACTGACGACAACCTTGTAACACTTGCGCGTGCGCTGACACACATTCGCGCAGCTATAGAGTTTATACGCGCCAAAAGGCTTACGAATTACACCATTGATATTCTAGAATTAATTAGCTTAGGCGATAATGATTCTTGGATAGTGGGCTGAAAACCTGGCAATACCAAAGTATTTTTTTTACGCGGAATAGATTGTACTCCTACAAACTTATTATGCCCACCTTGAGAATATATTTTTTCTAGAGCCCCCCAATTATTTTTACTTACCACTTGTCGCGAATCTGAAACAGCTATCGACGTGCCAGCGTCCCGAAGAAGGGGAAGAAGAATAACGTTAAAAGTATAATAATGATTTGTGGGAAAAATGGGCTGTAGCCTTACTTTGGGGAAAGGCTAGTTCTTCAACAATGGAATCCTTCCAGTTGAGGCACCGTCTTCACGAGCGAGAGAATCGCGGCGATAGTCTTGCCGTGCTATCTAATTCTCACCGCGATGATATCGCCGTGTGGAGACACGTTCTAAGAGAGTGTATAGAAATACGTGCCACGAAGATATTATCGCCGCGATTCTCTCGCTCGTGGAGATGGCCCCTTAGTGAGAGACTGATAGGCAGTCTTTGACAAGATAGAAGCCTAAATTACTCACAGTGAACATTTGAAAACCATCGTATAACCTTCTGTGCATCTTACTGGGTAAGGAAGGAACTATATACCCAAAATTAATGAGATACTCTGTGTCAACGGCAACACACGGACGTTTACATGACACATCGAATTTTAGATAGAGATGCATGTTTTTATAATACATATTTTTTTGCTTGAGTATAGTTTTCATTGTATATATTGGTGTGGCTAGCTGATATTATGGCAAACAACTTAATTTAATGTTCTGTACATTGTAATGTTTATTACTTTGCATAGGTACCTATGCAAAGTAATTAATATTACGATGTTCATTCCATTCCATTATTGTATAGAAGCAAGTTTTTTCTGAACAGACAGCTGTGCTGCTGGTGTTTGTTGCGCCACTTCTTCCCAGCGAAAGTACTAGGAAGTGGTGAAGGGCGGGCGTTTTTGGGGACTGACTTATGTAGTAATTTTGAGATTAAAAAAGTGCTGATTCTCAGCCTAATTTGAATAAATTTGACTATTGATTTTCATTTTACACAGCCCAACTTACCCGCCCTCAGGCTAGGTGGAGCGACGATCTTCGCAGGATGGCTGGTAGCAGCTGGATAAGAGATGACGAAAATCGAGTTGAATGGCGTGGAGGAGAGGCCAGTCCAGTAGTGGACTGCTATGGGCAGATGATGAGCCCAACTTTCCCAAAAACTCGCCAACCAATATTTACGACCGTATACTGTAAAACAGTGCTCTTAAACCTCATCATTTGTTAAACAACAGACCCGCTCTACAAAAACCTCGCTAAAACCACGACCATGACTCAAGCCAGGCAATTTGCATTGATAAAAACTCACTTTCTTTTTCCGCGTCGGCGCGAAGCGTGTCGGTTTTCGGCTTAACAAAATGGAGTCTGCGTTAACAATAGTTTTGCTCTCAGCTGCTTTGTTGCGCGTTTCCTAATTACTGAGTTAAGTGGGGCAGTTGTGAGGTATTAGTAGGACGACAAGATGGTACAATGCTGTCAAAGGGGTATTGTATTATAGGGTGACATGTGTGACTAATTTGGCAGGATTACCTACTTGGTTAGTATTAGGAGGGACTTGTGGCTAAGTAATAACAGCCGCACGGCTCGATCGATCAGGTTAAGCTACGCTTGCCACGGTTAGTCCGTGGATAGGTGACCATCTTTACATACCAAGAAACCTCAGTGTCTCGGAAAGCACGTTAAGCCGTTGGTCCCGGCAGGCGTACGTGGATCTTTGACAGTCGTTACGGGTCGTCAGAAGCCCGAAAGTCTGACAACTAGTCTTACCAAGGGGTATCGTGTTACCCAGTAACTGGGTTGTGGAATTGAGATAGGCAGTCGCTCCGTGTAAGATACTGGTATTCAGCTGCATCCGGTTAGACTGGAAGCCGACCCCAAATAGTTGGGAAAAGGCTAGGCAGATGATGATTTGGTTGAAAATTGGCGTGATACTAAGGAATTGACGTGGTTTCGAAGTAAGGAATCATTGAGTGGTCATAGCCAGCTTAGATCTATAGATATTCATGCCCTGTAAAATAAAAATCATTTACCTATCTTCTATGAATTTTTTTTTATTGGTGTCAGACCCACGTAACGATGGATGTCGCCAACTCCACTACCGAATGAGGAAACGAGTTTATCGAGTCGCATTATCAGCTCATAATGAAATGCCGCGACACGGAGGGGGCGTCCCGGAAGTTTATAGTAAGTAGACTTTAAACAACTGCTGATAAAAACATTAAAAACTAAATACTTTACTATGCAATCAAGATGGTCATGATAAAATGGGTGACGTCTTAGGGCAAGATTCATAGATCGCACTTGTGACTGTAAAGTTAGCTTTTCAAACGAATATGAGCCTTATTTTTAAGGTAGATGGTTTATTTATACTACGCTTGCCGCGGTTGGTCCGTGGATGGGTGGGCATTTTACTTACATCACGAGACCCACCGTGTCTCGGACAGCACGTTAAGCCGTTGGTCCCGGCTGTCATTCGTAGATCTTCGACTTGTAGAAACTTTGATTAATTGGAATGACAGCCCACTCCACGCTCACTTCACCTAAGTTTTCACGGTGAGATGGTTACAGAATCGCAGGGCAGTTCCGTGCTTCTCGCATCCAACGGGTTCCTAGTAAATTGGGATGAGGGGAGGAGAATGATGATCATGATGATGAAGGATTTTGCTCGTATGAAACGCTTAGTAAAGTAAACTCAAAGACTAAAGAAATATCAGGTAATTACGACTCAAGGAGCCTTGGTATAATGGATACTGAGCATATTGATAGAGCCGCAAGGTTGAGCAATGTTGGTTTAATGAATTTGGTAGTTAAGAGGTAACAATTCTAATGTTAAGAGTCAGTAATAATTTCTATGGTTTATTCAAAGTCACGTTACATATCTAGTATTGTATAAAATCAAGTATTTTCTCACGGAACAGACAGCTGTGCTGCTGGGGAGTTTGTTGCGCCACTTCTTCCCAGCCAAAGCACTAGGAAGAGGTGAAGGGCGGGCGTTTTGGGGGACTGTCTTTTGTAATTTTGACGTTCGAAAAGTGCTGATTCTCAGCCTAATTGGAATAAATGATTTTTGATTTTGAAAAACACTTCCCAGGACTACCTCGTTGGTCTAGAGGCCGCTACGCTACCCAGTTCGGGCAAAGTGGTATTTATTTATTTAAACTTTTCGCACAAAAAGGTACAAAGGCGGACTTAATGCCTTAAGCATTCTCTACCAGTCAACCAAGGGTGGTGTAGAGATTAAATGGCAGGTGCTTTGGTTAAGAGGAACAATGATAAAAAAAAACTCTTAAAACTAGGTACACAAGTACATAAATAGGTTTGCATACACATACATACTATAACTATAATATATACTTATAATACAAAATCAAGGGAGAGGTGTTGAGATGACTACGCCATTTTTTTGAATATTTGCTTTGAAAATAACTCTGCAATTTCCGCTTAAATGCATACCGACTGGTGGCCGTTCTGATATCAAGAGGCTTCCTCCGCATTTCAAAAAAGAATGAACTGAATATGAAAAGAAGAACGGGAGGTATTGGAATTTTATTAGGAATTTCTCAATCTCTAATGTACTGTTGAAGATAATTGGCTCGCCCCATATGACACGGGACTTCAACACAGTGGCGTGCATTGGTTTTCAGAACAGGTAGGCAGGCACTATAAGTAAAAAGTTATTTATTTACTGGGTATAAAAAAAACGTGTGTGGTATTGGGACCCCGGCAGGAACAAAGTTCAAAATGAAAATCCTAGATACGGGAGCAGAATAGGCCGTCTCGCGACTGCCTACTGCCGCGCGTTTGCATGAAGATTTTGTTTTTTGTTAGGTATGATAATTTAGTGGAGTTTCTTAATTGTGGGGCACACACACTAAAATGTAATTGACAGGCGTATGGTGATTTATCGAGGTAGGCACTGCTTATATGCCTTTATGAAATGCACGCCACTGCTTCAACATGACTGGCGAAATTTCCATTTGACAATTCTTAGCCTAATTCTTTTGAAGGTAAGACTTCAACATTACGTTACGACCCCAACGCTGAGCAAAAAGTCACAATGAACGCTAAGCGAAATCGAAGTAACAGCTCGGCCGGGCGATGCGATACCCGACGCGGTTATACCGACGAGAACCGAGCATTACCGAGAAGAGCCGAACTGTGCATGCTTATGTCAACAAGGTACCATCCTGCGCGGTTCAGACGCTTTATTATAAGTACATATTAGTATAGACTATTGTGACAGTGTGGCAGCATGGCAGTTGAGAATATGTCATGCTCACTTAAGTGTCTCACTGATGGTGGCGCGTGTGTTGGATCATTCGGTTCCCTACAAAATGGTTGAGCTGGGTGGTGCTGATCCACGCGTCATGTTCGTGAACAGGCGCCGTTAGTTGAGACTGGGCATCTCTTAACTGCCAGGGCTTATTTTTAATGTTATATTTTAAATTGTTTCTTTTTTTACATTGTTCTCACATATAGAAGCAATAAGAATAATGTATCCAGGATTTTGTAATAATATCTTGATTTAAAAGAGTGTCCGTGGAGTTTCTTGCCCGTTCTTCTCCATAGAGATCTACGTTTTTGGAATGGGCGACTAGCTTCAACTTTCTGACTAACTGACCGACTATTTAATTTTGACAATTCAAAAGTGCCTGTAAATGGTTTAATTGAAATAAATGATTTGAGTTTGAGTGAGTTTGAGTTTGTGGTGTCTTATGCGAACGAAGTCGCGCCCAGATGCTAAAGTTAAGTGATAAAACTGACAAATGACCCACCTCTCATTGTAACCTTCACACATAAGTCACGTACATATATAGGAGTGTCCTATGACACTATGCGTCACTGCATTGCGTCGGACAACCCGAGACTCCGCCTCACATGCTAGGGCTTCCTATGCTGACACATACGGCTTTGTTACAAAACAGGGCTTTTCTTTAGATCCAGGGGGTCTACTCCGAAGTGCAAAGTGCGAATGTTCGGATCGGACCGACACATGGCCGAACCGAATATAATTGAAAAATGCGAAAAAATTCGGATCGGCTCAGTTGGGTCGGGACCATAGTCAATATTCGAAGGAGTGTAGGAGTGTAGGATCGGAACCGACCGAACCAAGTAGTAACTTCGTAGCAGGAAACGGCCGAACATTCGGCCGATACTACTTCGGAGTAGACCCACAGGTTTAAACCATCGAGCCATTTTCAAAGGTGTGTGGCATGCTTACCTGTCTGCCATTTTGTTTCGAAATGGCGGCCGCCGTGGTCGGTGGTAGCCATTTTGAACAAAAACAAAATGGCGCGACAGTAGGTACAGGACTGACTTATGTCCTAGAACAAAAAATTCGACGACATGTGACATCTACCTACCCGCAATGGGCCCGCGTGGTGGATTACGGCCCACTCCCTGTCACCGAGAGGAGGCCTGTGTCGCAGCAGTAGGAACATTATAGGCTGATTATGGCTGTAGGTATGCCAGGATCCACATAAAAATCGTCAATACCCTTTCGAACAAAAAAAGAAAGCAATAAAAGTATTGAGTATTGAACTATAATTCGACAAAGTTAAAGTTCTTATTACAAAAACTGACGTTAAACCCGAGTCAAAGTTGTCAATTATGCATTAAGAACTTTACGTATGTCGGAATAAGGTTCAATATACAGTAACTGGCTCGATGATTTAAGCTAGGTCGGGGGCGCGGCGAATGTGTACAAGTATCTCCTGAAGTCCTGAACCCCCGACTCATGGTACTGAAAGGAACAGTGGCGTTTTAGTCAGGAATCCGACATAACCCTCCGTTCTTGGCATAAGGATTTTCCCATGAAAAAAAAGCTAAGTATAAACGTTTGGTGGAATTCGCGTTTAGTGTCAGATACTTTTACCTATTGTGGTACAGTAATTTTATTTTCTATAGGTGAATCGTCTTCACATATTATTATGTAATTAATGTATGCAAAATATTGGAAAACATTTTAAAAGTAACGGTGGAGTTTCTTGTCCATTCATCTCCATAAGAAAACTACCTTTTGGAAGGTGCGACTAGAATCAATTCTATTTTATTTACTGTAATCTTTGACGTTCAAAAGTGCCTTTTATTTATTTGAAATAAATGATTCGACTTTGATAAATAATTTAACCGGAACTAGGTGGTGAAACAGTCCATAAGACATTGCAAAACTCTCAACGCCATTACAGTAAGTATTGAATACTAATTAACACAGGTTCATAATGAGCAGCCGGTCTTGAACGGAGTGTTAGGTAAACCTTACCGTAATCTATTACGTTAGGTTTCGCTTCGAGGCACTCGTTGCGTGGTTGGAAGTATACTTAACTTGGGTTTGAGTAGATATGAATTTGTCTTGCTGGGGAATAGCAGGGTATATTATTCCAGGCAGCATCATCGCAGGGGAAATCGTGGATGGGTTATAACAGCCGCACGGCGCGATCGATCAGGTTAAGGTGGACGCTCCAAGGTAGCCCGCGAAATTGAAATTTTCTTACGCGTTTTGCAATATACTGGTCAGTACTAAGTTGTACGTTGATTAAAATATGATTCGCGGCCGTAACAAATATGTATTTACAGAATTTTATTATAATCATTAGAATCAGTAATACAATTTGTTAAGTTATCATAATCCTAAAATGTCAAGATTTAATGAAATAGTCTTCAGTAGGATTACTTGAGCTTAGAGGGTTGTGTTGATTGATGACTATAATGATTATAATTCTGTAAATACATATTTGTTACGGCCGCGAATCATATTTTAATCAACGTACAACTTAGTAGGTACTGATCAGCAAAGTGCAAAAAACGTAAGAATATTTGAATTTCGCGGGCTATGTTGATACGCTTGCCGCGGTCGGTTGATAGGGACACAGGCCTCCACTCTGTGAGAGGGAGTGGGCCGCCACCAGGCTGGCCCAGTGCGGGTTTGTAGATGTCACATATCTTCGAATTTTTGCCTCCAGGACATGCCGGTTTCGTCACGTTGTTTTCCTTCACCGTTTTGAGAGCGGTATTAAATGTTCTGTGTCTTGTAATATTAATTCCTTTACATACTAGTATTGTATACAATCAAGTATTTTCTAACTGAACAGACAGCTGTGCTGCTGGGGCGTTTGTTACGCCAGTTCTTCCCAGCGAAAGCACTAGGAAGTGGTGAAGGGCGGGTGTTTTGGGGGACTGTCTTATGTAATTTTGTCGTTCGAAAGGTACTGATTCTCAGCCTAATTTGAATAAATGTGTTTTCATTTTGATGGGTCACATCCCAAGGACACTCTTGTAAATCAAGATATCACTTCGAAATCGTCATTCTCGGAGCTCATGGAAAGATGGTTGACAATAGAAGCCAGTTTTGCAAATTTATAGATAAGTGACGGAAACTGGCGTGCTGCCAATCTGATGTTAGGCGGAAACCTATGCCAATACTACGCAGGAAACGTCTTTTTAGTAGTTAGAACGTGGCTGGATTGCCATTCGTTAATCTTCCAGAAAGACACTTTACTTTGTGTAAATTATTTCATCAGCACTGCTCTCAAAACGGTGAAGGAAAACATCGTAAGGAAACCGGCTTGTCCTAGAACAAAAGTTCCAAGACATGTGACCTTTACCAAGCCGCACTGAGCCTGCGTGGTAGATTATGACCTACTCCCTCTCATCGAGAGGAGGCCTGTGTCCCAGCAGTGGTAACATTATAGGCTGATTATTCTGTGCCTCTTGTTTCATAACCCAGTCCACCCTCGAACGAAAAAACTCTTCGAACAATGGATTTGTTTGTAAGACTTCAGTCGGACTGGCTCACTGGCGTTGAAACTCAAGAGTATACGCACGTGACCGTGCTTGCCATCAAACAGGCAGATGAAGAAGTCTCACAAATGTGCGAGGAATTGAGTGAAGTAATTCTTTGTACAGACGCCGGCAGGACAAGCTACCCGAAACTGTCAAATAATCCCAATCCACCTTGAACCTTAATACTTTAGCGATCAAGTTGAAAATCTATTAAAGAAATTTGACAGATTGTAGTAGCTTGATGCGCTGGCATCTGTACAATATGGCTTCGTCGGTACTAGGGGAACTTTTTTATAGGACGTGAAATTGGAAGACAAAGGAGTGATTTAAAGAAAAGTGGTTCAAATACATGTGCCTGAATGACTGGTACACACACGGCTACACGTCAAGCTATACATATCCAGTTCTAGCTGACCTCGCATTGTATAGGTTTTTCGTACAATTATAAGTCAGCTTATACTGGTTTTGTATAGCTTGATGTGTAGCCGTGCTTACAAGTGACATAACGTGAATTGCGACTTTTGTGCCGACTATGGTTCCCACTTTCATCTCAGGTTTTGGAAACTCTGGTGTCACCCTGTATCTGTGTACTTTTTAGGGTTCAGCACCGAAAAGGTGCCAGCGGGAACCTATTACTAAGCCGTCCGTCCGTCTGTCTGTCAGCGGACTGTATCTCATGAATCGCAAAAGGCGTTACGTTTTTTTTTTTTATTGCTAAATTGGCCTGCTCTTACCTCGATCACGCCTGATGGAAGGCGATGGATGAGGTCTATGATGGAACGAGCGTGCCCAGAAGATGCCTGTTCACTCTTGTTTGAAGGCAGACGGGTTAAATGTGGGGACACAGATGCCGGCAGAGCGTTCCACACTTTGGCTGTGCGCATAATAAACGTGGAGGAGAAGCGCTGAGTACGACTGGTCGGGATATCAACCAAGTGTGGATGGTATGCTGCCGTCCGATAATAATAATAATAATATCCCTGGACATACACACACACAAACTACTTATATACAATTTTTTTTTTTAAATACATACATATTATAGATAGAAAAACACCCAGACTCGGAACAAATACATGTAGGTCATACAAATATTTGTTCCGTGCGGGAATCGAACCCGCGACACGCAGCGCAGCAGTCAATCGCTTAACCACTGCGCCAACCGTGTCGTCGATGAATCATGTAAATTGTAAACCAATATTTAAAAAGCTTGGTTTGCTACCGTTACCGTCATTATATATATATATATGAAGTGTGTATGCTTGTAACGAAACACAAAGAATTGTTTAAAACAGCAGAAGAGGTATGTTCACGAAGTCGGTGTGACCAATACACACTTGTTCTAGACGAGCTGCCTAGGTATGCTAAACATAATAAAAATTGTGTAGCTATGTGTGTACGTATATTTAATAATTTACCAAAGCCATTAAAAGTATTGAATTGTAGACTATTTAAAATTAAATTGTGTAACTGGTTGAATGAAAATATTTTTTATAGTATTAGGGAGTTTTTAGAACACTAACGTTGACAGCACAATTTTGCATGCTTTAATTATAAGCAAAACATGAATGATCTATTATATTGTAACAACTTTTTATATCGTGTTTTACGCAAATACATATTATTATTATTAGTAGGTTGTCCGGTGGTTAAGAGGTGATGGTGCGATCGGGTCGTGGAGCGTTTGAAGTAAACCTTCTGCCCTGACACGTGATATAGCAAGTTTCTCAAGCGCTACTGCATTGTTCTCACGAGCAAGCGCGGCGGCCTTGCGCACTCTTCCGCGGTACCACGTCATTGGTGAGTCTGACGCGTCTTTTACGCGTTTATTATATTACCTTTAAAGATTACTGAGAATTATTTGTTCAGAGTGGGAAATACAAATGTCAGATGGAGGGGGAAGTACCTTAAATAATTTACAAGAAATAGTGAGTGCATTATGAATTATGATACGTGCGACTTTATTTTTCTTATTTTCTTTATTAAGGCAACCAACAGCGTACCATTTGGTATGTTACAGAGCATGTTTATTACAGTATTGTATGGCTAATAATAGGTTTCCCTGTATAACGATTCCAAATCAAATCCAACCGGCAGTTCCAGATATTAGCGCGTTCAAACAAACAAACAAATTCTTCAGCTTTATTATAAGTATAGATGTAGGTTTACGCATGCGCAAAAATTTTCTCACGATATTTTCCCTTTATCGAACTGTTTTTTTTTTTGCTTTGTTTGTTATAATTATTTTATTTATCATCATAATGTAATATTTTCAACACAATGTATTTTGTTATAAAATAAATAACTTATGACTTATCATAAGCGTGTTTTCAGGAAAGCCATGAATTCTAGATAATTCGTAGTAAGTAAAATCTGAAACTAAAACCCTAATTAATAATAATAATAATATCCCTGGACATTTCACACAGCACCATTTGTCCCAAGCTAAGCAACCTAATGCTTGTGTTATGGTAACAAGATGGCTGATAAACTACTTATATGTATACAATTTTTTTATTTTTTTTTTACTAATCAGAAAATAAGAAAAATTTAATTACTAATCAGTTACGCATGTTGCTAAGTACTGATTGGCGTTGCTTGTTAAAACAGTGTTTTACTTGCTCCAACACCGCGGTGGTTTTGGCCGGTAAGAGTCCGGCATACCCCTCTGTCACCCCTACGATGGAGGTCCATGAGGATTTCCGACGCGCAACAACAAAAAAAAAAGCTGAACTGAGCTAGTGAGCTGTCAATAGTGTCAATCCGTAGCATCTGGTGGAATGACAGCTCACTTCAAGTTCACTTCACCTTAGTTTTCACGGTGAGATTTTTACAGAATTTATCGGCATGACACCTCATTTGTTGAAATCGTTTCGGTCGGTGATAAATAGATTGTAAAAATTACGAGGCATTTGGTCTTTGGCAAACCTGACTGCTGAGCGTGGAGTCCCTCGATGCGGGGATCAAGCAAAGCTTTATTGTATTTTTAACCGACGAAAAAAACGGAGGAGGTTCTGAAGTCGACGCGTATATATATTTTTTTTATGTATGACCACGCATAACTTTTTACAGGGTAGTCCGATTTTGATAATTCTTTTTTTATTGGAAAGGGTAAACCCCAAAGTTGGTCCCATATAATTTCGAGTCAGCGCCGTTTTAATTTAAGGCAATTTAGTGATCTTTGTTTATTGATTGTTTGGCGCCGACTCAAAATTACTTAGGTATACTTACATTAGTTTAAGAACTTAGTTATTAAGGTTAAATAAAAAAGGTTTATTATTTTTTGCTTTTCAGTTTTTTCGGTGGTTTATTTTTTTTTTTGTTAAAAAGTTTTTTACACAAGGAAGTTTGTAGTAGCGGCTTGGGGGTCTCATTTTTACCCGGGTAAAAAATTACAATAGGCTCGCCTTTATCTAACGGTTTACTATCCTTTTTTGCCTAGTTGCCTACCCCTCGGGGGGCTTACAGGCGTTGTTTTGTTATCTCGTCAAAAACCCTCGCACAGCCACGCCATTTAATTCCATATGAACGTCATGTATCACAGGACTCAGCGAGATTGTGTAGTGCTAGGCTCTCTGGGTTATATATTATATTGCTTTTGTGCTACCAACAGTGTTGCCAGACCTACTATTTTAACAGTACTGTTTTTTCTATGGCATCCCTGTTTTCTGTTTTAGTCGATACCAGCTTCTGCTCTCGTTTGCATGAAATTTCTTGATCAAAATCACAAGTTCCTTTCATTCCTTTTTTAGGGTTCCGTACTTCGAAAGGAAAAAAAGGAACCCTTATAGGATCACTTTGTTGTCCGTCCGTCCGTCTGTCTGTCAAGACCCTTTTTCTCAGGAACGCGTGGAGGTGCTGCTGATCAAGCTGGAATTAATGTCAAATGCTCAGGTCTACTGACTGAGCCTTGGAGCTGTGAAAAAATCAAACTTCTAAGCCAACGCAATCAAAAGATACAGCCGTTTATGCCGTAAATTTTCGACACTCGCAAGAGAATCAAAACCTACAGGGTACTTCCCGTGAACTCAGAATCTTGAAATTTGGTTCGAAGCAACGTCTTATAGCACAGATAAAGGAAAAATTGCAAAAACCGTATTTTTTTAGTTACATCATATAATAAAAATATTGTTAATAATTTTAAATTGTACGGAAACCTTGGTGCGCGAGTCCGATTCGCACTTGGCCGGTTTTTAATAGTTGATTTGGTGGTGGTGGGGTTGGCAACACTGGTTACAAACATAAGCTATTTGCACCAATATGTGTTGTGTGACGCAGTGCAGGGCACACATTTGTTTCGTTCACAGTCGTGTTATCTCGCCGAGATTAAACCGCTGAACGTGGTCGTTGCTCCATTAGCATATGGCCCATGAAATGTGGAAACAGAAGTCCCATTTGTTAACAAAGCTCTTAAAACCGGCCAAATGCTAGTCCAACACACGAAGGCTCCGTACCAAAAGGCAAACAACCCTTTATTTTTTGTATGGAGACCCCTTTATTTATTATTTGTTGTTACAGCGGCAATAGATAAAAAGTATATTCAAACTAATATTTCAAATTGATGTTATTTCAAGTTAAACAAATATTAACTTTATATTAATTGCAATTAAGTTGATTTCAGAGTGACTGGCACTATTGAAAATAGTTATAAAAATGTTTGAACTTGTAGCGTAAACTGAACTTTATTGTGTAGGGATTAAAGTTATTTTTCCATAAACTCATATTTGTTTACATTTTTGTCAAATAATTCGCGAATGCAGATTACATACCCTGTGAAAAGTGTCTACCTATTACGGTTCATGAGCACCAGGCCGCTGCAAAACGCGCCGGAAAAAACACGTTTCCTGAATGGAGGAGTCTCCATTCAGGAAACGTGTTTTTTTCGGCCTTTAATTATTAACTTTATTTTATTTTTATTATTTGTTGTTATTAGCGGACATAGAAATACACGCTCTGTGAGTCTTTTTATTTTCTCGTCCATATGGAGATAAAGATAATGACGAAAAGCAACACACAAGACGGACAAAAAATTCGCACGCCTCGCAGAATTTTTGTTGTGTTGTAGCTTCGAGCTCACAAAAAGCTGCGTTAGGCAGGACCAAGACGCAGGTAACGATTTTGTACCGAATGCGTACGCATTCGTAACTTTACGAATACGTACACAGCACACGGCTACACCTCAAGCTATACATTTCCAGTTTTGGCTGACCTCGCATTGTATAGGTTTTTCGTACAATCAGATGTCAACTTATACTGGTTATGTATAGCTTGATGTGTAGCCGTGCATGTACAAAAGCTGAACAGACATGAATAAGTGTGGTCAGTCCCTAATGTGTACAAATATCGAAAATTCTTCTTTTGGTCGCGTCCACGTGACAACACAATCTATTATCAACGCTCATGTCATAGTAAGATGTCAGCCAGTCAACAAAGTGTGCGGGTCTGACTGTCCAGGGTGCGCCTTTGTTTTTGTTTCTTATAAATGGCATCTCGTAGTTGACCTGGAGATGCCGTGACCACTTAACCATCCTGTGGTTGCCTTAAGAGAACTCAAGGCCTCCAGCCAGGGCTTACAACTAATTAAAACTAAGCGACTGCACGCTAAGGGCACCCCCTGTGGGGTACGAACCTCGGCTTAGGGCGTCGCTGGGAGAGGGCAGCAAGATGGGACAGGCTGGATCGAATTTTTATTACTCATGCTTTGATGAGCACGGCGTTTCCTAGGACTATCCCTGAGAAGAAATGCCGAAACAAACTCAGAGGTCACAGTCGGGGATTTATACCGGGGATGATACCGCTACACGACTCAATCAATATCAAAAGTTATTTATTCAAATTAGGCTGAGAATCAGCAATTTTCGAACGTCAAAATTCCAAAAGATAGTCCCCGAAAACGCCCGCCTTTCACCACTTCCTAGTGCTTTCGCTGGGAAGAAGTGGCGCAACAAACTCCCCAGCAGCACAGCTGTCTGATCTGTTCTGTATATATATATACAATCAAGTATTTTCTAACTGAACAGACAGCTGTAAATAACCTGCTGTGTATAATGCTAGGTATGTAAAGTAATTAACATTACAAGACACAGAACATTAAATACTGCTCTCAAAACGGTGATGGAAAACAAAGTAAGGATACCGACATGTCCTAGGGCAAAAAATTCGAAGACATGTGACGTCTTCCAACTCGCACTGGGCCTGTGTGGTGGATAACGGTCCACTCCCTCTCACAGAGAGGTCTGTTTCCCAGCATTGGGAATATTTTAGGCTTTCTTTGCTAATTTAATGCACCCCATTACGAATTGGAGGCACTTGTACACATATGCCCAGTTACCCGCACCCCTGTGCCGCCTAGGGACGTATCTCGATTTCTCCAACCATTCACAGGCGAGCTTGTCATCGCTCTCCGTGTCGGGACTTCTGCTCTCAGTTGCATTGTGCCCGTGGAGGAAGGAAACGGTTGACATAAAGCATACTTTGTACATAGTGTTATTTATAACGAACACTAGGTGTTTCCCGTGGCTTCGTTTGTTGTATGAACTTCCCGTTTTGAGGGGGTGAAGCAGGTGTTCGACCTCTCCGGGGGTGCGGGATTCGTATAAGCATTCACCGCTCAAGTTCACTTCACCTAAGATTTCGCAGTGAGATTTTTAAATAAAATACATCGGTTAATTGAAATATTATATCCAAGCTAGAATATAGGTTTTCAAAGTTGTTACATGCAATCCAATAAGAATGGCGATTATTAAACATAACGAAGTAATTTTTTGTACAGACGCCAGCAGGTCAAGCTACCCGAAACTGTCAAATTTTCCCAATCAACCTTGAACCTTAATGCTTTAGAGATAAAGTTGAAAATCTATTAAAGAAATTTGACAGATTGTAGTAGCTTGATGTGCTGGCGTCTGTACTTTTCTGTTCGTTTTTTCCATAGAGTTGTATTTTTCTTGTCACACCCACACTTCCTGTTTATACAGGTGTTAACCTTTTTAAATCAGTAAATAAATACTCTATTATCAGGCGGCCCTAACAAACATTCCGAAAACTGAATAGTTGATCTAGTTAGCGCAAATAAGATTACTGAGCGAGGGATCCTTCTAGGAGTAATCAAAATAAAAATCAAAAGTCATTTATTCAAATTAGGCTGAGAGTCAGCACTTTTTGAACGTCAACATTACAAAAGACAGTCCCCCAAAAACGCCCGCCCTTCACCACTTCCTAGTGCTATCGCTGGGAAGAAGAAGTGTCGCAACAAACTCCCCAGCAGCACAGCTGTCAGTTCAATTAAAAAAAAAAAACTTTATTGTATACAATACTAGGTACCTATGTTCGGTAATCAACATTATAAGACCAGAACATAAAATTAAATTATTTGCTATATGCCATAATATATAATATTCACGCGCTTCGACTTCGACTACACTTAGTAAAGAAAGAGTCACATGCGAATGTGAACTCTAAGCACTTTAATACGCACTTTAACTTCATATAAATGAGGTTTATTTTCGTATAAAACGCTTACTTAGCAAAGTGCCAATGGTGTAATCTAAGTGAATATCATTTTTTTCTGTTAGGAAATTATTCTTTGTAGCAACACGAATCTAGATGCGATTTTGTGCTCGATCTTTTATATTGGAGCTTATGCCCGCGGCTTCGCCCGCGTGGATGTGAGAAATTATCCCACGGCAACGTGCTCCCGGGTAAAAAGCTGTTATTTTGAAATTGCAAACAGACACTTCCATTTTATTTATTTGTATAGATTAGATGTATATGTAGATATAATCTGCATTCGCGACATATTCGCCAAAAATGTAAACAAATATGAGTTTATGGAAAAATTACTTTAATTCCTACACAATAAAGTTGAGTTTACGCTACAACTTTTAAAACAATTATAACTTTTTCAACAGTCCTAGTCACTCTGAAATCAACTTAATTGTCATTAAAATAAAGTTGATATTTGCTTAACTTGAAATAACGATTTAAAACAAAAATAAAATTTGAATATAGATATAAACATAACTAGCGCAATTTACTACAACTCTGCCTTCCTTACTAGGAATCTAGGCGTGATATTACGATATCCGAAAACCTCACACAACAGTTTATCCGATCAATAAAATAACCGCTGACCTTACCGCTCCGAACTCGGGTAATCGGCACGTTTGTGCACGATCAAAGACTCATTAACACGAGGTTTCTCGCCGGTCAAGCGGCGAAAACGTCAGTCTTTAAGGCGAGACTCGCCAGGCGATTGTTAGTTAATACTCGAGCGAGAAAGAGGGGCTTGTGGCCAAGTAATGACAGCCGCACAGGACGATCGATCAGGTTAAGCTACGCTAGCCGCGGTTTGTTTGTGGATGAGTAGCCATCTTTACATACCGAGACCCCTCCGTGTTAAGCCGTAGGTCCCGGCTGTCATTTGTGTATCTTTGACAGTCGTTACGGGTAGTCAGAAGCCCGAAAGTTTGACAACCAGTCTTACCAAGGAGTATCGTATTACCCAGTAACTGGGTTGTGGGGGCCATATAGGCAGTTGCTCCATGTAAAATACTGGTATTCAGCTGCATCCGGTTAGACTGGAAGGCGGCGCAAACATAGTTGGGAAAAGGCTAGATAACTCGAGCGAGAAAGAATGAACTTCCTACGATTCTGTCGGTCTTTTTTGTGTGCGCCAAATAAATGATTTATCTATCTATCTATACATATACGAGATAACGAGACGTTTCCTTCCGGCTATTTTCCCGAACTGTCATTCGAAATAAGTTCCGTACCTTAAAAGCAAAAACGGAACCCTTATAAGATCCCTTCGTTGTCCGTCCGTCTGTCAAGACTCTTTTTCTCAGGAACACGTGGAGTTATCAAGTTGAAATTAATATCAAACACTCAGGGCGACAATCCCTTGAAGCAGTGAAAAAATAAAACTTCTAAGTCAACGCAATCAAAAGATACGGGCGTTTATGTTCCGTTTATGCCGCATATTCTGACACTCGCAAGGGAATCAAAACCTATAGGGTACTTCCCGTTGACCTAGAATCATGAAATTTGGCAAGAACCCAGGTCATGTAGCACAAGTCATCATCATCTGTCTAGCCTTTTCCCAACTATGTTGGTGTCGGCTTTCAGTCTAACCGGATGCAGCTGAACACCAGTATTCAGTCATGTAGCACAAGTAAAGGAAAAAATCAGAAAACCGTAACCGTGTAGTTATATACCTACAAATTTGTACGGAACCCTCGGTGCGCGAGTCCGACGAGCACTTGACCAGTTTTTTTTTTAAAGAAACCCTGTTGGTTTTTTGTTTTTATGTTGGCTCCTACTGTAGGAACTGGCCGGCACTCTCAAAAGACAGAATTGTGTGGAAAACGGAGAGGGACGCAATACAGGCTTAATTTGAATCGCGACATATTCGCCAAAAATGTAAACAAATATGAGTTTATGGAAAAATAACTTTAATCCCTACACAGTAAAGTTCAGTTTACGCAACAACTTCAAACATTTTTATAATTTTTTCAATAGTGCCAGTCACTCTGAAATCAACTTAATTACCATTCTAATAAAGTTGATATTTGTTTAACTTTAAATTGACGTTATTTCAAGTTAAACAAATATCAACTTTGAAACATAAATAAAATTTGAATATAGGTAGATTAGATTACAATTTTGGTTTTCTAAAGCGCTTATTACATTATCCAATTTTAAGGAATGCTAACTAGGAAATCGGCAGATGTAATCGCAGTTAGAACAGATTGGATCCAATTTAGTATAAATTGGAGATCCAACCCGCACTACTTCCTAAATTGTGTACGATCCTTCTTCACGAATGCGTCCGCATGCGTCGTCTGTCCGATTTAGAATACAATTTAGTGTAGTGTAATCACTAGCTTCCGATTTCCTAGTTAGAGTGTTCCTAGTTAGCATCCCTTAAATTGGATAGTGTAATAAGTGCTTAAAAAAGCGATGAACAGTCACACAATAACGACTGTTCATGTTCAAACATGTCCTCGTTTTCAACAATCCTGTCCGAGGCGAGAACCTCTCCTCGTATGAGCGAGCCAATAACGATAAGTTTCGTTGTTTCCGAGGCTACCGAGACCCGGCAGTGACAAGAGCCTGCATAATTGATGCGTGACCTCACGCCGCGCTGCTCGAAACTACACCGCTCGATGTTTTAAATACTTTATTTTGAGAAACAGATTGTATGCATAGAATCAAGTTCTCCGACTGAACGGACAGCTGAGCTGCTCGGGAGTTTTTTTGCGCCACTTCTTCTTCCCAGCTAAAGCACTACCCGGTGCGGGTTGGTAGATGTCACGTGTCTTCGAATTTTTGATTCTAGGACATGCCGGTTTCCTCCCGATGTTTTCCTTCACCGTTTTGAGAGCAGTGGTTATGAAATGATTTACTCAAAGTAAAGCGCCTATCTGGGTTCCAAGTTCCAACCTATAACTCGTAAATCGCGGTAATTACCACTGATTGAGCGTGTTTTCTTTCAGCTTGCGATCCAAGTCATACCCTACGCATCTCCATCCACACTCTCAACAGTGAACCCAACTGCCAACAGCACAGTTTACATTTCTCCAGCACGTTTATCTAGCGGAGGTCAACAACGCACAATGATTGTTGAACTCCGGCGTTTGTGTTGCATATCTCTGCCATGTTATCATTTTAAATACTACAAGACTATGTGTATTGTTTAATGTTTAATTAACGCATCGATATCAATCAATAAATAAAATAAAGATGAAGACTTTGTTTGAACGCGCTAAACGCTGGAACAGCCAATGGGATTTGAAAAATTGTTTTTTGCATTTGATTGCCTAATTCTTGAGGAAGGTTAACGGGTATTTAATATCACGCTACGAGACTTAGGAACCGCGAAAAAAGCAGAAAGAAACGCTCGAAACATAACAACTGAACAGTCGGGATCCATTATTCGACAGCCAATCTAATTTTTCAATGGATCCCGACTGTTCAGTTGTTATGTTCCATTATTAGAATATATTTTATTTTCTTCAATAGTATTCATTCAATAATACATATAATAAAGAATTCTAGACCACCGGACATCTAAGTGCTTGTCTTTTTCTTTTCAGTTTTTTTTATTATGTCCAGACGCCAGCAGGTCAAGCTACCCGAAACTGTCAAAATTATCCAATCAACCTTGAACCTTAATGCTTGAGCGATAAAGTTGAAAATCTATTAAAGAAAGACAGATTGTAGTAACTTGATGTGCAGGCGTCTGTACGTAGTTTGGTTCACTTTTTACGTAGTCGGGTTTTTTGTTTTTTTTTACTGTGCGTACATAAATAATAAAATAAATAAATAAAGAACGTTAACCGAAAACGGACTAATAGCGTGGGCGGTCGATAATTTCACGCGGACGAAGTCGTATTTATCGATAAAACGCCTTTTACATTGAACGCAAAAATACAATTATAAAGCAATGTTTTCCCTTAATTTCTCCACAAATTCAGTGCGATTCTGTAACCATCTCACCGTGAAAACTAAGGTGAAGTGAGCGTGGAGTGAGCCGTCATTCCAAATAATGCTAGGGATTGACACTACTGACAACTCACATCAAGCTTACTTCACTTGAGTTTCCACGGTGAGATTTTTACAGAATCGACCGGCAGTATATTCAACCAACTCCTTACGAAACCAAAACTTTTACTTGAGAACTCTTTCGTCAAAAAAAAAACAAAAGAATTTACATTTGTAAAAAGTCTTACACGCGAAAAGTTTTTGAGGTTCACAAAAACTGTACCTACATAAATTTTGTAAAGGCCAGGTACAAAACCTAAAAATTTTAGAACCTATTGTCGAACCGGCTTTTATTCTTCAACCTTCAGACAAATCACCTCGGGGGTAGGCAGGCTGCGGGGAGTGGGGTCGCGTCTTTTTGTACGCGCACGCCTGGCATTTTTTTGTCGCGAGTTCTTGCTAAGCGAGTATCAATTTTATGCCGTTCTAATAAGGTTGGGGTGTGTGGTTTGTTGAAATTTACATCCAAAGAGACTGAGCTTGGTCCTTTTCTGTTGGGATATAGTTTATTATCATGAGATGCTTTCGAAAGTCGAAGGGATATTGCATTACCAGTTAGCATGGCTTGGTGATCGCCATTTGTTTTTAGGTAGACAGGCGGACACCGTTATAATCTACTTGGAGTCGATTTTAGAGGGACTCATGGCTAAGAAAAAACATCCGCATGGGTTGAAGGTTAAGCTGCGCTTGCTGCGGTCGGTTCGTGGATGGGTGACCTCACATTACATAATATTGAGACCCGTCCGTGCCTCAGAACGTTAGTCCCATCTGTTATGTAACATACATCTTTGATAGTCGTTACGAAACTCTGACAACCAGTCTTACCAAGGGGTATCGTATAACCCAGTAACTGGGTTGTGGTGGTCAGATAGGCAGTCGCTCGGTGTAAAATACTGGTATTCATCTGCATCCGGTTAGACTGGAAGCCGACCCCAACATGGGAAACGGCTAGGCAGGTGATGAAATGGTTATTTTAAAACAATACAATATATTTTCCTGATAAGTAACAATCTGATGCTTTATAACTGACTAGCAGCGCCCCGCGGTTTCACCCGCATGTTTCGATTCCGTGGGAATATCGGGATAAAAGTATTCAATGCGTTAATCCTGGTTATAAACTATCTGTGTGCCAAATTTCATCCAAATCAGTTCAGTAGTTTTTGCGTGAAAGAGTAACAAACATCCATACATCCATACAAACTTTCGCATTTATAATATTAGTAGAATAAGGAGTCGGTTCCGTTGTTTTTGGAGGAACCCAACTCCAAATTTTGTCAATTTTATCCTCTTTGTGGGCGGGATTTTACAAAATTTTAATAGCCACAGAAAAATCCTTATTCCTCGTACTGGTTTCTCTGTAATCGGAAGCGTTGGCAGAGGTCGAACCGTAAAGCCACACATGTAGCGGTACATGTCACGAAATACATCACGCCTCTATCCCCCTAAGGGCTGGGCAGCGGATAATTACTTGTAATATAAACTACATCGAGGACAGAGAGGTGGGAAAGAGAGCAGGGAGGCCTTGGGGGGGGGGGGGGAGTTGTGTGTTTGTTCTTTTTTATGCGTCATGTTTGCCGCAAATAAATGTATTTTCTTTCTTTCTTTATGCAAAGCCATTAATGAACGGCTAATAAAAAAACTACACCCACATTCCGCGAGTTATGTTATAGAGGGAATGACTGTGAGACACCCTCATTTTCTCCAATTACGATAAGTCCCACATGAGGCCATGTGATAGGCAGCGAATTCATACAAAAAAAAAAAATATTAAATTAGCAATATCCTTCAAAATGATTCAGATTGAGTTAAACCATTGCTTCAAATGTTCGATAAATTTGTCTGCTCGACAATGTAAATAACGCATTGAATGTTGTTGAACTGTCAAAATAAAGGAATTGCTACTGATAGTATGTACCGCTGGACTACATACATTTCCGAACCATTATATCCTCAAGAGAACATTGAAGGTTCCCTCAAATGGCAAGCTGTTCACCTGTCTTTAGAAAATTCCTGATCCTGGTACCCACAGAAAGTGTCACAAAAAAAAAATGGTCGATTCCATACATTTCACAACGCTTTGTACGCTCAAGGGACTTTGAAAGAACTCTCAAATGGAAGCTGTTCACCTGTACCAAGAAACATCCTGGCCCTAGTACCCGTACTACCCATATAGCCACAAAAAATGGCCACCAATACTCATCTCCTCGCCACCTGTGCACACTTTTTGTACAGTGCATGCCCCCTCTCCCCTTCCCCGGCGTCGCGACATCCGTGTGTATTTTAGGGCGGCGGAGCGTTGAACTCGAAGGTCGGTAGCTACCTGCGCGCACGCACTCAAACACCCTCGCAGGATACGCACACATGTGAACCCTTTGTGCGTGCTATGTGTGGATTCCTGTAGCACTCATCATTCACCAAGTTTTGTCTGCATTAGGATCGATCCAGTCACCTCTATTTCAAACGTGTCCATGAAACGACTGTCGTGCAAAATCGATAGTTGTAGAGGCGTTACAGTACGTAAATAATAACAGCGGCACGGGTCGGACGAAGGTTTAGCTATGCTTGCCGAGGTCGGTCCGTGGATGGGTGATTCATAACATATCGAGACCCCTCCGTGCCTCGGAAAGCACGTTAAGTCATTTGTGGATCTTTGACAGACGTTACGGGTAGTCAGAAGCCCGAAAGTCTGACCACCAGCTTTACCAAGGGATATCGTGTTACTCATTACCATAAGACATAAGGCTGCTTCTAAACCAGAGATGTGATGATGTGAAAGTTAAGCTACGAAACTGTGCGACCGTTTCCACTAATGCTAAGCTGTGTAGCGGAGCGAGTAAGATGTGCTATGAAGATGGGCCGCTGCGAGGTAGCTGTGCGAGGAAGATACTCAACTCGAGCAATGCGATGCATCGATAGTAGGGAAAGCACGGGGAGTACTCTGCTCTGCACATAGCTACACCACACGCGCATCCACAGCACGCATCCTTATAATAATAATTCATCATCATCTGCCGAGCCTTTTCCCAACTATGTCGGGGTCGGCTTCCAGTCTAACCGGATGCAGCTGAATACCAGTATTTTACATGAAGCGACTGCCTATCTGACCTCCACAAGCCAGTTACTGGGTAATACGAATGCACAGAATAATATATTCGTGTTCCCATAATTCGTTACCCGGAAAAATGGGGCCTCAAGTCAACGAGGGCACGGCGTTGCTAACCATTCTGAGTGATGCGATGCGACATACATAATATAATCAGCCAATAATGTTCCCACTGCTGGGACACAGGCCTGCTCTGTGAGAGGGAGCGACACGAACATGCGACGCGACATATTTTACACCTATCTTGTTGATACAGTCTTGTCTATTTCGAACTGTTGATATCAGTTTCAAGAAGTTTGATAGCGAATACGATACATTGTGAGTGTTGGGCGGAAATGTACTCAGAGGTTAGCGCGTAATGAGTTGAAAGAGGGTTCTATTAAGGACGATACTAACGATATAATGTATAATTGAATTGTATATCCGTGGTGTTTGGTATATATGTAAATGTATACATGACAAGTCCAAAAACCGGCCAAGTGCGAGTCGGAATCGCGCACCGTACAATTTAAAATTATTAAAAATATTTTTATTAATATGATGTAACTAATTACGGTTCTCGCAATTTTTCCTTTATCTGCAAATTTCAAGATTCTGAGTTCACGGGAAGTACCCTGCAGGTTTTGATTCCCTTGCGAGTGTCGAAACTGCGGCATAAACGGCTGTATCTTTTGATTGCGTTGGCTTAGAAGTTTGATTTTTTCACAACTCCAAGGGTCAGTAGACCTGAGTATTTTATATAAATTCCAGCTTGATACCTCCACGCGTTCCTGAGAAAAAGGGTCTTGACAGACAGACGGACGGACAACAAAGTGAGAGAGTCCTATAAGGGTTCCGTTTTTTCCTGTCGAAATACGGAACCCTAAAAATGGTATTTTCATCATCATCATAATCAGCCTATAATTACACCCTAAGGCCGCGTGTCCACGGCAAGAATTCACGGCAAGAAATCGCAGGGTCTATGCAAGAATTCATGTCGTTTCTACACACGACTAGTGTGTAGAAATTTCAAAAAAAAAAAAAAAAAGTGTACGAGTGTAGGATCGAAACCGACCGAACCAAATAGTAACTTCGTAGCAGGAAACGGCCGAACATTCGGCCGATACTACTTCGGAGAGAGAGACCCCCAGTTGGTATATGTCACATGTCATCCGAATTTTTGGTTCTAGGACATGCCGGCTTCCTCACGATGTTTTCCTTTACCATTTCGAGAGCAGTGGTGATGTTATGTTCCAGTAATGTTTCATGTTCCACGGAACGAGCTTACTGCCATAAACAGCGCTCAATTCCAGACTGCTACTGAGAAATTCCAGATCGAAAAACCCAATAAAACTTCGCCCGGTCCCACCCACTTCCCACCACTATTAATCAAACGATTCTACGTAACATTTTTTTAGCGTAAAATCTACGTATCTTTATCACGATTCGTGGGTATCGCAGTGTAGACGCGGTCGCTGTCCGCTTCCGCACTACGAACCAGGGTCACCTTAGTCGTAATTGTTTATACCTCGTGATATTTACATACGCGGCTAGAGGACGGTCGGTATATAGTTATATAGCAACAGAGGGTGCCGACCTGTTTTATGCGGAGGGTACTTTGGATCATTCTTTTTTCTCCAGCGCCTTGAACTCCTTACCACAGTTACCACCTTTGGTTGACTGGTAGAGAATGTCTAAGGCATTTAAGTCCGCCTTTATACCTTTTTGTGTGCGAAAAGATTAAATAAATAAACTCCAATTCCAAAGGGGTTTGAAGATTTTTATACGGAACCTGGCATACCTACTGACGCGCCATTTTGAAAATGGCGGCCACGCATGAGACATAATCGCCATTCGCGATTTATTTGCCAAAAATGTAAAGAAATATGAGTGTATGGAAAAATAACTTTAAATCCTACAAAATAAAGTTCGCTTTACGCTACAACTTTAAACATTTTTATAATATTTTCAATAGTGTTAGTCACTCTAAAATCAACTTAATTCCCATTCAAATAAAGTTGATATTTGTTTATCTTGAAATAAAATTAATTTGAAACATAAGTTTCAATATACTTTATAATTATGTATAAATCGATAGCTGACATCAATGCAATCAGAAAACATAACACGAACAAACCCCGTAAAGTATCACGTTTCCGAGATATTAACGTTCAAAGATGATGACTGAGTCACGTGATCAACTTTGCGTATCTTCGAAGCCCTTTCCGAATCTCTCAGCCAGTTCTCCCAACTAACTTTCATTCCATTCTATCACATTTCTCTCCCAAACTCATACAACTTTTAGTCACATTTCTAAATGAAAAAATGGTGCGTAAAATATCTATGTCTTCTAGCTCTTGAGCCCCTTAGCCCCCCCGCCTCCCATCCGCCACTGCCAGTGACATCATCATAACTCATAACAACACGACTGTTAACGAACGGGAAGGAAGAATTCATCATGATGCGATACCAAGGTAAACGCGATTATATTTAGTAGGCACGAAAATATGGCTTTATAAGGTTATCTAGCTAACTATTAATATAACATTATCTGCATACCCAGAAACTGTAGGCAGCGGTGTACAAACACACCCAGATTTCGCCAGTTTATTTGAAGTCCCAAGTATATTGCAATTATCATCATCTGCCTAGCCATTTCCCAACTATGTTGTTTTGAGTCGGCTTCCAGTCTAACCGGATACAGCAGCAGTATTTTACATGGCGACTGCCTATCTGACGACCACAACCCAGTTACGGGGTAATACGATACCCCTTAGTAAGACTGATTGTCCGTTTTTCGGGCTTCTGACGACCCGTAAGGACTGTCAAAGATCCATGAATGACAGTAGTTAGTACATAGTAGACAAGTATTTAGTACATAGATGTTTTATTATAAGAGTCCTCCATGCTCTACCGTCACATGGGCATGCAAAACATATTAGTATTTAATTTACACAAGATATTATAATTTTAAATAACAATTAGTAGAATAAAATAATACAAATTAATGTCAAATCGTTTGAATTACAGTAAAAATGTCAACTAGGTTACAATAAAAATAAAAAGTCAAATGGTTTAATATCATGTCAATCAGTCAGCGATAGATCATTATGGAAGTTGTCAATTGTGTAATAACTTTTTCAATTAATATTTATACTATTACTGTATTCAAATTTAATAAAAGGGCACTAATGCCCTTTTATTAAATTTGAATACAGTAATAGTTTTAATAATATTAGGTCAGGTAGGCCCAAGTTCCTCATTAAAAGAGATTGGCGCCGATTCTCTTGTTCACAAACTAAACTAAATTTAAGTTCAGTGCATCTTTTTTTTTCTATTTCATTGAGAAAAGGGCAGCAGATAAATATTAAGTCCTGTCAAATTAGTCAGTGCCTGACATAAATTGACGTATTTTTAGTCGCCATGTTTTTAACACATCTAAACTGTTGGAGTATCTTAATTTGACAGAACTAATATTTTATCTTCTGTCCTTTTCTTAATGAAAAAGATGCACTGAACTTAAATTTAGTTCAGTTTGTGAAAAAGGGAATCGGCGCCATTGTCTAACTTTGTGCAATACCATCAAGTTATTACTACATCACCGGTTGCAATACCATGACGGGCACATGGGCTGACTGTTTAAGCATAGTGCGGATAATCATTAATCTATGATGAATCATTTGATAGTTAATTATATTCTTTGCGAATGTGTTGGTGGATATTGTTAAACTGTGATAATAAGGCCATGATATGAAAGAGAAGGGAGTGATAGTGTGAAATAGAAAGAAAGAAAGAAATCTTCTTAAAAATTTTCTTTCTTTCAAATAAAAGTGTGTTACATTTTGATGGAACATTTAACATATATTATTACACCTTCATTATTTTTCTTTTGCAATCACAATGTAACATGCTTTTATTTATTTCTTATCAGGTTTAAATTATTTTTAACTTTTAGTTCTTTTTACTAACAAGTAATAAAAGCATGTTTCTAAAAAGTTTTTTTCTTTTCTTTTAATTTTTTATTTTAAGTGTGAGTTTTCCGAAAAGTTTTCCCGAAACTGTTACTTAGAACTTACTGTGTACTTAGAACTTTGCAATAAACCAGAGATTCCTTTTCTAAAAAAATTATGACTAAATTGCATTAAAAATTGTGTATTTTTTTTTAAATCATAGCACAAATGCTATAATAACAAAAACAGAAGTCATGTAGCCAACATTATAAAATTACGGTGCAAATAATTATAGCCTTCTCAGAATTTATCATTTATGTACTCTGAGAAAACAGCCTCATAGAATCTCTTATGTACTTAAAATCTTAAATACATACTGCTTACACATTCTGCTCAAATCCCTTGCACATGATGACCACAGCTTTGTCCGTAAGTAAAACAAAAGAGGATCCTTTTTAGGTTGAATAATAATATGTGCTGCAAGCAGGAATAGTCCTTACGGTGGTCAGATTCCGTCAGATTTTGGCGAAAGTACTTACTACGCTTTGGAATGGGAATCTAACTATCTTCATATTACTGACTTGAAAAATTTACTCCTTGACAATTCAGATGTGCCTGTAAATGGTTAAATTGAAATAAATGCTTTGAGTTTTAGTTTGAGAACATGTTGAATAAAACTTTTTGTTATTGAAAATTCTCATGATTATGATAAATGTTGAAAAAGGAACATTAACATACTGAATTTGTTTAAAAATGTTTTGCTTTATAAGTGTTTTGTTTATTTAGGCATATTTGTTTTTATGGAAACAAGTTTTTTTTTCACCAATACAAGTGTGGTTTAATTTGTACATCCAATAACCTGTGTGAGTCATTTCTAATTAGAAAAAAGATAAAACTGAAGCAGGACATTATGAGAAACATAATGCAAGTTTTAAGAATATAAAATGAAGGATAAGTACTACATTGTGAAATAATAAAGAGAAACCCAAGTGCGACACTATCGATTTTGAACCACTTCCAACTCTTTTACGAAGCACTATGACGTGTTGCAGTTTCGTGAAACGTTCAGTAAAAGGCTGAAATATATTGTTGAAACAGTTTTTGTCGGACTATTTGCCATCTAACATGGAAAAACAAGGCTTGAAAGTTTACGTCACAATCGCCGTTACGTAAACCAACAAGTTTCATTGCTGTTCTGTGTACAAATACCGCGCGGACGCTCCAAGTGTCGACGGACGTGTGGTTGTCGCTACAGACTGCAGTCCCGAGTGCATTCGTCACGTTTCAAAGACACACGAACACGTACAAACGCCTGTTGGGCTTAGGAACGTGACACTTGACAAATGGTTAGCACGCAAACAATATGATGTGTACAAAGTATAGGTACCTATAGTTCTGTTCGTAGTCCCAGTAGTCTTTGTAGCGCGGGTGCCAGCGCGGGCCCCCGCGCGAATAGGGCCTTCTAGAGCCCCCCTGGCTCATATCCTCTGCGCCATAGCACCTCGTTTTATCGATCCGCGCCGACACAGCGGAGCCGCGTGCTCCGCTCCGCGTCACTACCACAAAACAACACAACACTGACACACTGCACTGCGACACTTTTACAAAGCACGGAGATTATTTGAATTTATTATTTTTAGGATTCCACGGAGCCCTACGCTCTTGTTTTGGAACCTACTGCAACGACGCGAACCTCGCGCGGACTGAGCTCACGCAAGCGCACGAAGTCTTTATGTGAGCAGCGCTACCTAGTGGACGCACCACGCACTAAATTCAAAAACGACCGCGAAGTTTTGCATTTTGTTAAAAAATATTTTTTTTGTTACAATGAGGTCTGTTTTTATTATATGACACGGTTTGATATTAATATTTAACGACAAGCAATGTATTGCTGAAAGAGAATTCAGTTCAAAGCACGGTGAGGATTAACAGTTCACTCAGTATTGATTTTATATTAGCGGCACACATGCATCGTACTAGAGTTCTTCGCAAGCTAATAATAAAATGTCCTGGATGTCCGAGAACAACGGGCGTGTTATCGCGCACTTAAAATGGTTCGTCACCGTTCACATAATTAATGTGAATCAGGCTTGGTGATCTCGCCTTGGTCGTCACGCACTGGCGCATACCACAATCTCGCAAAACGCACACTATTAACACAAAGCAGTTTTTCTATAAAGAAACAGAACTTAGGAACGACAAAAACCAGACAGTTTCAAGAAAAAATCTGAGATAATGTAGCTCTATGCGCCCAGTCCGGACGACCGATACGTAAGCCTCATTAAAAAAAGTTTACACAACTCGTACCTCGACACATTTGTGGCGCTGAATTCAGCGTAACTGACGCTATACTTGCTAGACCACTATTATCGTAAAGCGGTACAGCGCTGCTCTCACCAAAGACCCCGCCCATTGTTATTATAATGCAGCCAACATGACGCACATAGTGCAGTGTGAAGTTAGCGACGAGTGGCCACGTGTTGGCATCTCTTTTCCACCAATGGGACCGAGCGAGTTGGTGTTATTCGGGTGCTGTTTGGGGCGCGGCGTGCGTGTTTAGTTCACGATGGCGCCTACCATGTCCCATGCAGCGATGCTATTTTCGTGATGACACAACAGCGACACCAACTTTCACTTAATTTCGTCTTATTTTGCAACAGAAGCGGAATGGTGGCTGGTTTAACGGGCATAGCCATTAAACTTACCGTATTTTTCTTACATTTTGTCACCGAACTGTCTTCTTCTAATTAAGGTGATTTTCATATTTCTATAATGGATTCAAATAAGAAAAACATTAGCTACGCTACCAGTTTCAACCTAATAGGTCACCGAATAAAAATATCCTCTTCCGCCCGCTTTTATTATAAGTAGGCATCTCCTTTTTGGACGACAAAATGGTGCTAATGATTTCCCCATTCGCTCGCGTGTTGATAGTTTTATCTAAATCGGTCGAGCTGCCTAATTACTTAGTTTATAACTAACGTAACGTTTAATTATAGTTATTCTTTGAAGATAATAGAAGCGAGGCGATACCAGTGACGCTGCGTGGCGTCGTTTGAAATGACATTCCTACTAAAATGGGACATACAAGAACCGCTGCAGTTTTTAGCAAGGGGACTCTATTGAATAGGGGATTATCTCAGAGGGATGAGACGGGAGTCATATTAAATATACCATGTTTTGCAGATCAATACCCAGAATTAGTGTTCGACAGACTTCGCATGCATGAAATTGTTTATTCTCTAAATAGGACATCAGAATCACTTTTACACGTCATATTTAAAAAAAAAGTAAGCTAGATGATACGAACCAATGGGCTTAATGGCAAACGACATCGCGGCAGGGGAACACGGAGATGACGGGATGACCTGGACTCTAACACGTTGACCGCCAGACAACAGACACAATAGAAAATCTATTGATGGCACACCGGTGACCGCGGAGCAGTCAATGCCATAATAAAAATTGGTCCTTGGCAGCTCTGGACAGAGAATGAGAGTATGGAGGCCTTCTTTCTTAAAGATCGTCACTAACTGAACGCCTGAAGGAGGACATCGCCGTCGTGGTAGACCGCGGTGAAGGTGGTGTGAAGATCTAACGAGGTTTGCAGGGCCAACATGGCCAGAGATCTCTCAAGGTTATTAAAAAAAATCTATACATTTAGACCGCGTAGGTATTGTAAGAAACCTAGAATCACGTGCTGAATTCATAGTTTGCGCGTCGACGTCCCTGCCAACGTATTGTTCCCACTGCTGCGACATAGGCCTCTGTGGGTGGGCCGTGCCATACCACGTGTTGCTCATGCCATGGTAAAAACACTAGCCAGTGCTCTCAAAACGGCGAAGAAAATCGTATGTCGTGAGAAAATGTCCTAGAACCAAAAATTCGAAGACATGTGACATCTACCAACCCGCACTGGGCCCGCGTGGTGGATTACAGCCCTCTCCCTCTCAGAGAGGAGGTCTGTGTCCCAGCAGGGAACATTATAGGCTGATTATGCAGTCAGCAAGGTAGTAGTGGGGCTGACTGTCCAGGGTGCTCCTCATAGATATTTTTTTTTCTTTTTTTAATAAAAAACGTTGTCCCACACTAGGAATTTCTGCTGTATCGTGGGTGCGTTTACAAACATTTAAACTCACATACACAAACAGCCAGCTGCACATCCATAGTGGATAGGCAGGACGCGAAAAATTCGACTTCACTCTTCACCATCATTTCAAATTCCAACCGAAAGACGTCAACTGCTGGACGTAGGCTTCCCTAAAGCACCTCCACTTACGGATTCCTGCGGCATTTACCAGAGGGGTAGTATAGTCTCAATCTGTCAATACCTCGAAAATCTCTACATTTTTGGCATTGATTGTCGCTGAGATGAGAAGGCCAATTCTCGTAATTTAAAACGTTCAAAATCTAGTCGCAGTTTCATCTCGGCGACAAACAAATGCCAAAAACTTGTCAAAATGTAGGGAAACTAGAGGTATTTTTGACAGATTGAGACTGAGATCAGACTGTGAACGTTCATATAATTACGAGAATAGCCCCTCAGACTGTGAACGTTCTTAAAATTACGAGAATTGCCCCTCAGATTGCGACTTGATTTTGATCGTTTCTAATTACGGGAATTTGTCTTCAAGTGGTCGGTCCACTTTGTGGCAGGCATCCGAGGTCTTCCGGTACGCGGTCGCCACTTCAGAACCTTTCGACCCCATCGGCCATCTGTTCTGCGAGCAATGTGCCCTGCCCACTGCCACTTAAGTTTGGCAATTGGTTACCTTGGTTCTCTTACGGACTTCAAATTTTGTAAGGTAAATAAAAAAAGCAATATTTTGTATAAAATTCGTATATTATACAATATTATGTACAAAGGAAGTAAATTTTTAGCAGTAGACAATTTTACTGTCAATGAAAACAATTATTATTTGAGTATTATAAATAAAATATGAGCGCAAATACTTTCTCTACCTTACACGAGAAGATGGAAGCCCGAAAGAATCAAAGAATCAAACTCAAATCGTTTATTTCAAATATTTTAGTCTGACAGCCAGTCTTACCAAGGGGATGTTACCCAGTAACTGGGTTGTGTAGGTCACATAGGCAGTCGCTCCATGTAAAATACTGGTATTCAGCTGCATCCGGTTAGACTGGAAGCTGACTCCAACATAGTTGGGAAAAGGCTAGGCTGTGAATTTATGTATAAGAAATTTTGCAGCAAGCGTAGTTCAGACGACCTCAAAAAGGTGGCTGGGACAGACTGGATTTAATTTGGTCAGTCTTTAGAGGTATTAGGAACAGGGTATAAAGTTCACTCATCCTCCATAGAAAAGGGAGGATCCTCCGACCAGACGGGTGTTGTGTCTGGCGGGCAACTGCCCAACGATTGATCTTGGGCAATTGTATCTATGCTAATTGCGCGGTAAACTCTGCTTGCGAGATGCAGGATTTGCGTGACGTCACTATGAAGCGTTGTAGATACCACTACAAGTCCATCTCATGGGTGAGCGGCCGCGTGGTCTAGTGCCCTCTACTCTGTCCTGCACGACAAAGCGCTTTATAAGATCTCCCTCCCGCCTTGAGACATGTCCCAACTATTTGAGGATGCGCGTATTTATTATACGCTAGAATCATCAACGGGCTAGATGGACCGATGACTTTAAGAAAGTAGCTGGGACAGGCTGGATGCGGAAGGCAGAGGACAAAGCGTCGTGGCGCAGCATAGGAAACGTCTATGTCCAGCTGTGGACTGCGACAGGCTGAGTTGATCGGTTGATGTTAAGTCATCGCACAGGTTACCTTCCTTTCTTCCGATATAATTTCAAGTCCTTTTTTTTATATTGTTGTTTTTATTTATTTATGTATAAGCATGCTGCACTGGTTGACGTCATCACGTCAACGCCGGCTGCCGCTGAAAACCAGGGCTGGGGCTCTGTCTCGTATAGGGTCTTAGCATTATGCTGAGCGATGGCCGTTTTGCGTGAATGTGACGCATGTTTACCCCCAAATTGTTATTTTTTTATGCGTCATGTTAGCCGCAAATAAATGTATTTTCTTTCTTTCTTTCTTTCTTTCAATTCAAATACTTAAAAGGCAGAGGCGCTTATAAAGGGTTTTCTTTTTAAACTCTTCAGTGAAACTTAACAGAGATCATGGGTAATCAGCATTTATAATATCAATAAAAACATCATCAGTGAAGTTTTGCCAATTAATTTTAAAAGAGCTTGTATTTTAAATACTAAAATAAAACATTGATTTGTTTCTCTTGGGGTGTTCCTCATCTATGAGGACAAGACTTGGAAAACCCACAAGGCTTAAAAGGCAGTTTTTAATTCATTATTTATACCCTGTCCATTAGCTAAACCGTTTTTTGACAGAAGGAATACGCATAACAATTTTTTTTTTGTCAAAACTTATACACGTTGGGTATTATAATGTCTGTAAGAAGTAATAAATAAGATAATTCAATAAGATAAGGCAGTTTATATGTTTATTTTATTACGCATTTTAAAGTTAAGAGCGTTTACAACGTACGGCATTTCATACAAACTTTCAAGTCCTTGTTTTTCGAAATGCATGAACCGATTTTAATGAAACTTCCTACGCATAAGCAGGATATATACATCTAAAAAGTTAATTAAGAACATTTTTGAAAAATAGTGTTACAGCTAAATTCGACCGATTTTAAATTTTCCATTGAAACAGAGATTTCAAATTATCTTTTTTTAAATAAGACATTTCGAAAATGTTCTTAACTAACTTTTTAGATCTATATATCCTGCTTATGCGTAGGAAGTTTCATTAAAATCGGTTCATGCATTTCGAAAAAAAAGGACTTGAAAGTTTGTATGAAATGCCGTACGTTGTCAACGCCCGTAACTTTTACGTAATCTGGAATAGTTATGTTCTAAAGCAGCTGTCACAAAACGGTTAACTTATTGGACAGGTTTCAATTTTTATTTAGTAAAATTATCTAACACCTATTAAGTCTAGCGTGGTCATTTATTCCTCCGAAATCGTACTTGATCGCACGTAGTCTCAGAATACCGTACGAAGTCGCACAATATAGCACAAAAACGTACCAAAATGAAAAACTCTGTGCGGCATCGTTTTACAGGTTAGTACGAAGTCACCCGATGTTGGACGAAGTCGCACGATGTTGGACGAAGTCGCCCGAAGTCACACGAAGTCAGCTAGAGGACGTAGTCGTTTAGATCGTAGAGTTCCGATAGCATACGATACATGTAGGATGGAGAACTGCCACCACTGAAACATATAAAAATGGTTTGTTTTTAAATAAAATTGATCTGATCCAGCCTGTCTCTTGTCGCCCTCTCCCAGCGACGCCCTAAGCCGAGGTCCGTACCCCACAGGGGGTAGTGGCCAGTTATCATATAACAACATAAAAAAAACCATAACTTGAAAACTTCCACCTGCGCCGCTCGCCGACATAGGGCTCTCTCTCTTGCCTTCAATTCGCCTTCTCTTTGCACGTTATTTGTTTTAATTACATTGATGCGATGTTATGATCCGTGACCCCGGCAAATGAACCCTGCGCTTCAGTTCTTTAAGATGCTATTTTAGAAAATTGTTAGTAAAAAAATCAATGTTTAATTAAATTAAAATATATTCATAAACCTAAAACGCGAAACCGTATACGTGTGTTAAATTAATGTCGCCATTAAAGCGCTACGCTGTATAGTACCATATAAAACTAGCTTTTGCTCGCGACTTCGTCCGCGTGAAATTTCTTACTCCCCGGACCCACCCCGTCGCATCGCGTCGTTTGCCCGCGCTATGACGTCGTTTTCGCTTAGCGTTCTTCCTGACTTCTTTTATACAGAGTGGCGATTAGGTTATCACATTAAATAATACAGCGGTCATTACAAGTTGTTAAAAGTCTGTTAAAATAATACAATTTTAATTTTAATAAAAATAGAAGAAAAAAACGAATAAAATAATTAGCGTAAAAATTGTCATGAAATAAACCATCCTTGATAATAAGTCACTAGACACGCGTGAGGCAATGGTATCAAGAATTCAACAAAAACTTTATGTTATTGTTATTAAGTAAACACAAATTATGTTTAATGTTGTAGGTAAATACTGAAACGAAAAAAAGGTCCCACGACTAAAATGTTAATTGTTATTAATTCTTTTAATTGTGTATGTTTAATATACGTTATGTAGAATACGTGGTTTCAATTTATGTGATAATCTTATAGCCAAACTGTATATTCTCGGCTCCTTAGGGCTCTAGCGTGGTGTTAAATGGGGATGGGATATAAAATATAAAAATATTTTTCCAAATCCAACTGGTACTTCCAGAGATTAGTGCCTTCAAACAAACAAACAAACTCTTCGGCGATACAGGGTGGCAGGGACATCGACGCGCAAACTGTAACCATGGATTCAGCACATGAGTTTAGATCCCATAGCGTCGAAACTTATCGTCAGTTATAAAAAAAAAAAATCTTCTGTTTCTAAACTTTTAACGCGGTCAAAATGTATGGAACAGCAATATTTTTTTTTTAATAACCGACGAAAAAATTCGACGCTATGGGATCTAAACTCATGTGCTGAATCCATGGTTACAGTTTGGGCGTCGATCCTGCCACCCTGTATTATTTTTAAAAGTTTTTTTTAGCAAAAGATTTTCTGATTATTTTGACGTGACAACGTCTAATAAATCGATGAACGCCGGCTGCATGCACGAAAAAGGATGACTCATTGTCCCGTTACGCTCATTGTACGCATGCGCGTTTGCAATCATTTCATCAATGTTTTGTTATGACGTTGCCACGTTAAACTATCGTCCGTAAACCAACTTTATAGACAACCAATTTTTTTTTATCCCGCTCTAATTCCCGAAGCGTACACTTGTCTGTGGACAGCTGGTGATGATACTTACAGATTGGTGATGAACAGGGTGATGTGGTCGGGCGGCGCGAAGTCGTACATCGGCGCGTACACGTGCATGTTGTCATTCGCTATCTCGTGACGTCTGAGGAGCAAGGATTAGCTATTAATTGACAGCACATAAAATACTTGCATTTTCAATATGATGGCGTGAATATCCGGTAACTAGCCAGTATCCGACCTAATTTTACTATCTGGTCGGATACCGGATAGTAGAGTCAATACGAGACCAAAAAAATACCATAAACTTGATCTTGTATTACGTATTCATCACGGTTACTCTATGGTCTCAAAACATTAAAATCAAAATGTCCGCGATATTTTCCCGTATACATTTTTCGCATAGTTGTTACAGGTTACAAATAATTTTTAGTAAAAAATCTCCAAGTGAAAATGATAGCAATTCTCAATAAATATGACATCATTCCCCCCTTGCTTAAAAGCCCAATGTATGTTCTATGTTCTCGGAGTTCTAGAAACCATCTGTGTGCCAAATTTCATCCTGAACGGATTTGGATGTAATTTGGCACACAGATAGTTTATAACCAGGATTGACACTTACGATGATTTTTATCCCGATATTCCCACGGGATCGAAACTTATGCGAGTGAAACCGCGGGGCGCAGCTAGTGCTAAATGAAGTGAAATACTTACTCGTAAGGTAGGGTGGTGTGTGGGGCCGCGAGCGCGTTGAAATGACTCACGTCGTGTATCGGAGACAGCTTGTATAGCGGAGCCAGCGCTAGTACCTGTGGATCATAACATAGATTCATAATCATCGTCATTTTAGCCGAAAGATGTCCACTGTTGGGCATAGGCCTCCCCCAATCACGTCCACTTCGACCGGTTCTGTGCTTCTCGCATCCAACGGGTTCCTGCGGCCTTCACAAGGTCGTCGGTCCACCTTGTGGACCTTCCAACGCTACGTCTTCCGGTACGCGGTCGCCACTCCAGAACCTTTCGGCCCCATCGGCCATCTGTTCTGCGAGCAATGTGCCCTGCCCACTGCCACTTAAGTGTGGCAATTCTTCTGGCTATGTTGGTTACCTTGGTTCTCCTGCGGATCCCTTCATTTCTCCCCCAACATAATAATTATGATTAAATTGTTTTTATTAAGTACTAGCTGTGCCCGCGACTCCGTTCACGTGGATGTAAACTAAAAACTAGCGATGAGGCTCTGTCCCGCTCAGGGTCGTAGTATTATGCTGAGCGATGGCCGTTTTGTGTGGGATATGACGCATATTTCCCCCCTACTTTTTATTTTTTGCGTTCTTTCTGTGCGTAGTTTACCGCAAATACCATTAAACCATCGCCTATTTCGACAGGTCACTCGTTTATTGCTCCCCGAGCTAACCAGCACCCTAATTGCGTAACACACGATCAATCGGAATCGGTTTCATTTTGACAGTTCAACAACATTCATTGCGTTATTTACGTGTTGAGCAGACAAATTTTTCGAACTTATGAAGCAATGGATTAGCAATTTGCTTCAAAATGATTCAGATTCCGATTGATTGTGTGTTACGCAATTGGGGTGCTGTTCGGATATGAACAACAACTAACCGGTACACAGTAGTGCTTGGCAGCCTGCGTGACAGCTTGCAGGCCCGCCCCCGCTAGCACGGCACCGCCGCCCATCGCCGCCTTCACGCTTATTACAACCTGCACACATTATAGAACAAGATATAAACATATGGGAAAAATAAAATGTACAACTAAAAATAATACAATGTCGCCCATGCGCATGTGACCGCCCGTAATATTCTGAATATTCATGAAAATATGTTTAAAAAAACTAGTGTAAGTCCATAAATTATCCCCATAGGACGACTTTTTTAATAAAATAAATACACAATTTTTTACCGAAAAAATGACTTCGATTCCGTGTTTTTTTTTGTAGTCGATAATTTTTAGTAGAAATGTTAATTAACCTGTTAAAATAACTCATAAGCTTTTGGAAATAATAAGCAGAATCCAAATCGACCCATAAACTTCGGAGATGTGTCAAAAAATAGAAAGCAAATCTACAAACTCTACTTAAAAAATTAAAAATTGAATATCATGAAAAATGTTATAGATAGACCCCCCCTTTTGAAGTTTATTTTCGACATATTTTCATGAATATTCAGAATATTACGGGCGGTCACATGCGCATGGGCGTCATTTTATAAAGTTACTAGCACTTATACAAATGTTTGAAGTTGTAGCGTAGCGTAAACTGAACTTTATTGTGTAGGAGTTAAAAGTAATTTTTCCATAAACTTATTTTTGTTTACATTTCTGGCAAATAAGTCGCGATTGCAGATTAGGTATTGCACTTTTAACTGTTTTGTTGGTCTCGTGGTTGCAAGCGCGACTGCTACGCATGAGGTTCTGGGTTCGATTCCCAGGTCTTACAAACTCATATCACCTAACTTTTCATTGAAAAAATCTTTTAGGCAGCTCAGAGTCGAGATGTGTACACCATTATAGTGTAACAAGTTCGCCTTCTATTATATGGGTCTTACAAGCTACAGGCCGTGTGCCCGATTCGATTTCCCATCGGTAAAACTTACAAAGTTCCATTAAAACTTTCATTGAGGCCTTTAGATGAATTTTCAACGCTCATTTTCGTTTTTTTTTTTATATTATTTTTATCATATGGAACGATTTCAAACACAATGTAAATCGTTTGTGAATAAATAAATGAAATGAAAATGAAATAATTATGTAAATCCTGTATAAAAAAGGAACTCCTGTAAAAAAATAATAATAATTTAGCATGAATAAACCTCTTCACTACAATGTATAAAAAAAAATGAAAAAAAAATTAAAAACACGATTGCCCTGCCAAAAAACCAGTGTAAGGGAGACAGTAGTAAGGGAATACAACTTGTTTTTTACTTTTTAGTTCGTTTTTTGGCGGGGCAGTCGTGTTTTTAATTTTTTATTTTATTTTATACATTTTAGTGACGAGCTTTATTCATGCTAGGTGGCTTGTTTTTATGTTTTATTTTTACTAGTCTAAGTATGTTACTCGTGCGACGGTGTGATGATGAAAGAATTCTAAAACTCAATCATCTACGAAACCATTCACTCATTTAGACATTCTCAGTCTTACTAAAGTCTGATTAAATCGTTTGCACAGCCAAAGATGACATGTTTGTTTTGCGCGTCCACAAACACAAATTCGAAGACATGTGACATCCACCAACCCGCACTGGGCCCGCGTGGTGGATTATGGCCCACTCCTTCTCACAGAGAGGAGGCCTGTTTCCCAGCAGTGGGGACATTATAGGCTGATTATGTATTAGATTGGAAAAAATGTGGGCGAAAACCACCTCTGCGTGCTCCTTCTGGGAATACAGGTGTGTTGTTTGACGGCACGGTTGGCGCAGTAGTTAAGCGATTGACTGCTGCGTTGCGTGTCGCGGATTCGATTCCCGCACGAAAAAAATATTTGTATGACCTACAATTAGTTGTTCCGGGTCTGGCTGTTTGTGTATGTGAGTTTATATGTCTGTAAACGCACCCACGACACAGGAGAAATTCCTAGTGTGGGACAACGTTTAAATTTTTTCAACGTTTTGATTGTCCCTTTCAGAATCGGTGGGTCATGTCGTGTGTAGGTGTGGCGAGACATGGCAATTTATAAGCATTATGTAAAGTGTACTAGGTTAAGCTTTCTATGGGTCTATGCCACCCGAAATAAAGTTATTATTATTATTATTAAAAAAAAAATGTTTTAAACTTACCTTGTTAACTCTAGACATGACAGCGTAGATAGACGCTGAGCTGATGACAGTGACGGGAACGCCGGCTGCGCTCAGACGATTAGCCATGGCGTGGCTCTGCAAATAAGTCAAAGTCAAAACGTTTATATATGACACCACATATCGCATCTATACAATATAAGTAAACACCTATGTTTCACAAATAAACTGATTGATTAAATAGTAAAATAAAGTTAGTGAGTCGTGTGGTTACGAGGCATTTCATGCGGACAATGATTCCGCATGAGATTTTTTTTTTTTTTTTGAAAACGTTGCCCCACACTAGGAATTTCTCCTGTGTCGTGGGTGCGTTTATAGACATATAAACTCACATACACAAACATCCAGAGCCGGAACAACTAATTGTAGGTCATACAAATATTTGTTCCGTGCGGGAATCGAACCCGCGACACGCAGCGCAGCAGTCAATCGCTTAACCACTGCGCCAACCGTGCCGTCAGTTATTATTTTCTTACCTCGCTCTGCTCGGGCCCCTCCGCCACTATCAGCTTGTACTTCCTGTGCGCGGCCGCTCTAAGGAACCGCTCCGCAACGGCACTAGAGCCGTATGTCAGGATGAGCTCGTCTCCGTTCACGTGTTCCTTAGCTTGCCCGCATATACTGGATATGCTTGATTCTAGCTCGCCGCGTAGCTGTGAAAGATGATTAATAGGATTATAAAAACCAGTATTTTATTCTTTGTCTGACAATCAGCCTTATTTGAATTTACAAAAGACAGCCCTCGAAACGCGCACCCTTCATTCACCATTTGCTGTGTGTTTGCTGAGAGGAATACATAAATGCGGCGCAAAAATACAATACAAATAATAATATTTTATTGGAACAAAAATATACCAGGTCCAAATAAGATCCACAACCAATGGGCAGCTGTGTGTGTCTGTCGTGTGTAAAATATTGTTTGTATTTTTTTTTTGGCTTGTGGTGATAAATAAACACTTTAAATTATTAAAAAAAATGAAAATATCCATAGGCGAGCGTAACCACTTCGGCTTAAAGACATTTATTTTTTTCTCGAAGAACTTACACTTCACTTTTAGAGAAACTTAACTAAATTAACAATATGTAGGTTACATTACGATGCCGAGTTATCCAATAAACTAAGCACCATTTATCAATATTATCTTTTATAAAAATCAAAAGCAAGTATTTTGTTAGGTATAACTAAAATACAAAGCAGTTCACGCATGTGTCTAACAAATGACTCCTTAGGCATTTTTTAAATGTTGGTAAGCTTGTACACTCTCCGGCTTATATCATAGAGTGGGGCATCCAGTTTGTTTTTAGTTTGTTCCGATGGATGTTCCTTCTCATAGTAGTCTGAAACACCAACCTCATCTAAGGTAAGGCCCACTCAAATGTTTCCAATCGATTTTATTTCGAGTTAGAAAAATATCAACTTCATTCAAATGGTGATTAAGTTGATTTTAGAGTGACTAGCAAGTTATAAAAATGTTTGCAGTTGTAGCGTAAATTGAACTTTATTTTGTAGGAATTAAACTTGTTTTTCCATAAACTCATATTTGTTTACATTTTTGGCAAACAAATTGCGAACACAGTTTAGGTAATTTGTTTTTAACTTGTATAAGTGTTATTTACATAAACAAATATATTTTATTACTAATATAAAAATACGGGCAAGGTCGTTTACCTTGATTCACTTGGAAATCGTTGTGGCGATGGCTATATCTAGCAGTGGACGTCTTTCGGATAAATAATTATACCATTTTATTTTTGTTTTTTTTTCAGGGGGAAACCTTCAGTAGGCGCCTGGTCTTTGGGGATAAAACCAGGGACTGTGGGATGTTTACCTCACTAAAACCACCCCGGTACACGGTGGTCTCCATCTGCACATGGAAAGGGCACAGTTACCTCTCAAAAGACCAATCCGGAGCCCCCTCTGTGCAACGCCTGTTAGGGCACATCTCTGGGGACACTGTAAAGGGGTCTTCCCGAAGCCTGACTGCGCACGTGTGCAAGGCAGCACATGACCACTGTGCGCCGCCTTCCCCGAGGTCACTCAGTGGGCCGACAGAGTCCCCACTCTGATCGCCCGCGACCCCAAATTCCCGCCTTTGTTAGATGATGCAGGCGGGGTTTCGGCGTGTCGGTTAAGGCGTCGAGGCGGTTGCCTGCTCGGTACCATCATCTCCGAGCGGGATCGGCTCACGATCCCGCCCGGCAGCCTCCTTCTGGACCATCACAGTCTCACAGAAGGAAGAACTGAATAATTATACCTACAGTAACACAGTATGCTCACCTCAGCTATATGATCTCTCAATGGTTCTCTGAGGTCTTGGTGCGCGGTGCCTAGCGTGGCGCGCCGGGCTCCTGCCGCTAGTACCAGACGTTGTAAACTCTCCCCTGAAGCTTCTACACTCTGTAATACAATGAAGGAACTGTTTAATGAAAAAGAACTTAAATGGCTGTGGAAAGAAAAATGCAGCAAAATTGTTGTGTTGAGTAAAAAAACTAAGAAAAGTTTGATCAAAAGATTAATGATCTCTTGCAGCAACTCTATTGACACTCAATTTCTACGCTCCCTTGCGTAGAAATTTTTGCTTTTATATTTTTAGGGTTCCGCACCCAAAGGGTAAAAACGGAACTCTATTACTAAGACTTCGCTGTCTGTCCGTCCGTCTGTCTGTCACCAGCCTGTATCTCAAGAACCGCGATAGGTAGACAGTTGAAATTTTCACAAATTATGTATTTCTGTTGCCGCAATAACAACAAATACTAAAAACAAAATAAAATAAATATTTAAGGAGGAGAATCTCCCATACAACAAACGCGATTTTTGTGCCCTTTTTTGCTCGATATCAATAATGGCAACAGGTAGGCACTTGAAATATTCACAAAATACTCAGTTGTATTTTTAATTTAATATGTAATAAATAACAAAATAAATATTTAAGGGGGCTCCCATACCACAGACGTAATTTTTATAGATAATGGTACGGAACCCTTCGTGCGCGAGAGGGGTTGGCCGGTTTTTTTATAAATCATGTGCTGAATTCACTGTTTCCATTTGCGCGTCGATGTCCCTGCCACCTTGTATGCTCAATCAGTAAGCTATGTGTCACCTGATTAGCATGCACCCTGTTCTCATCACGGATAGCTCTCAGCATTCTCCGGGCGACATTGGCAGCCACCAGCTCGTGCGGTAACGCGTTGCAGACGCGCCGACCCGCCGCTCGTACCGCGCCGCATAGCTCACTGTAAACAATATGGGTTATGTTATGACCCTTTTCTACGGAGTCGTCATCTTCATTAGTATTCTCCTGCCCTTATCCCGTATTGTGTTACCCAGATACTGGGTTGTGCAGGGCCTGCATGGAGGATGACGAGACAGCGGCGCATGTGCTGCTGAACTGCCCGGTGGTCGCCACGTACAGGGCAAAGTACTTCGGTAACCCAGGTACCCTACGTGAGACGGTCAGTAATATCAAGGCGTTGCTGGCCTTCCTTGAGTAACTGGGGTGGATCGAATGATCGATTTTCCCACCCGTACCTACGCAAAATACGCGCATTGTCGTCTAGTTGCGGACACCAGCCCGTATTACTGGGTTGTGGAGGTCAGAGAGGCAGTGACTCCATGTAAAATACTGGTATTCAGCTGCATCCGGTTAGACTGGAAGCCGACCCCGACATAGTTGGGAAAAGGCTAGACAGATACATTATAATAATAATAATAATATCCCTGGACATTTCACACAGCACCATTTGTCCCAAGCTAAGCAACCTAATGCTTGTGTTATGGTAACAAGATGGCTGATAAACTACTTATATACATTTTTTTTTTTTGAAAATACATACATATTATAGATAGAAAAACACACAGACTCGGAACAAATACATGTAGGTCATACAAATATTTGTTCCGTGCGGGAATCGAACCCGCGACACGCAGCGCAGCAGTCAATCGCTTAACCACTGCGCCAACCGTGTCGTCGAATTCTTCTTTATATAATTCATTATTAAGTAACATAACATTCAAATAGATTGATAGAAACCAATATTTAAAATACTTCCACACAATAGGCATAACGGACAGTCCCCTATACAGGGCTTGCATGGAGGCTAAGAAAACCGTTACGCATGTGCTCCTTGAGTGCACAGGCGTCCAGATTAGGTCAGAAATCCTCGGGACACCCAGATTTTACATAGATGTTCTTACCAGGCCAGGAGACGTAATCAACTTCCGGAGGGAGGTGGGCTGGTTCAAATAACCAGTGAAGTGAAACCATAGACAACCTTCAATATAGACGGCACGATTGGCGCAGTGGTTAAGCGATTGACTGCTGCGCTGCGTGTCGCGGGTTCGATTCCCGCACGGAAAAAATATTTGTATGACCTACAATTAGTTGTCCCGGGTCTGGCTGTTTGTGTATGTGAGTTTATATGTCTGTAAACGCACCCACGACACAGGAGAAATTCCTAGTGTGGGGCAACGTTTAAAAAAAAAAAACATAAGACGAATACTTACAATGCAGTAGCATTCTGTGAGTCAGTGATGATAGTCTCTAACAGCGTGACCATCGACAGTGCAATGTTGTTGGAGCCACGCAGCTTTCTGTAAACAGGTAACATAACATCACACTCTGTTTCCCTGAAGAGTTTGTAGCGGTATCTACAACGCCACATGCGAACAACGCGTCATACTGACGTCACGCAAATCCTGCATCTCGCAAGCAGAGTTTACCGTGCAATTAGCATAGATACAATTTCCCAATATCAATCGTTGGGCAATTGCCCGCCAGACACAACACCCGTCTGGTCGGAGGATCCTCCCTTTTCAATGGAGGTTGAGTGAACTTTACACCCTGTTCCTCATACCTCCAAAAGTTCATTTTGCCAGTTATGTTTCAGTCCCATGTAATATGAGCCTGTTGCCATCAAACTCAAACTATTTATTTCAACTAAACCAATTACAGGCACTTTTGAATTGTCAAGGGTCGGTCAGTCAGAAAGATGAAGCTCGTTGCCCATTCCAAAGCATAGTAGGTACCTATGGAGAAGGACGGGCAAGAAACTCCATGGACACTCTTTTAAATCACAATAATATGGTTACATCATACATGTAAAAAATTATGCATGTGACAACGATGCAGAACATTAAAAGCGTCCGTAATGAAAAGATGAAAAAAAACAATTCAAATATTAAATTAAAATAAATGGCATCATAAGCATAATCAGCCTATAATATTCCCACTGCTGGACAAAGGCCTCTTCTCTTTGACAGGAATTGGGCTATAATATACCACGTGGGCCCAGTTATTTAAAGGGATTGCTAAACTGAGAAAATTATCTAGTTGGGAAAACCCACTAACATTATTGTAAGTCCCGGGAATTCAACCCAGGACCTCAAGCTCAGCCGTAGCACTTGCAACCACTAAACCACTACACCAATGAGGCGGCCGTTGCATCTTGGATATATCAATATGTGTGATGTAGTGTACTTAGTGCAGGATAAACAATTTGTGAGTTATGGATGGATGTTTGTTATTCTTTCACGCAAAAACTACTCAACGGATTTGGATGAAATTTGGCATACAGATAGTTCATGAGCAGGGTAACATACATATATAATACTTTTTATCCCGATATTCCCACGGCATCGTAACTTATACGGGTGCTGCTACTATACTAATAATAAAGCTGAAGAGGTTGTTTGTTTATACACACTAATCTCTGGCACTACCAGTTAATTTGAAAAATCCATTTTACATTTGATAGCCCAATTCTTGAGGAAGGCTATAGGCTATTTAACATCACGCTATGACCCTTAGGAGCCGAGCAGAATGAAAACAAAGTCAGACAGAAAGCTATGCGAAAATGAAGTTATAGCGCGAGCAGGTGATGTGATGCGACGGAGTAGGTCGGTAAACAAGAAATTTCACGCGGACAAAATCGCGGACAGAAGCTATAGTGAATATAAAACAGTTACCAAAAGAAGGATAGCAAGAATACATTTAATATAGAAAATACCAAAATTTTCGAATTGAGCGCCTATAGTTTTATATAGAGCATGTTACAAGATATCTATTATCATGTTGACATAATGCATTTTATGAATTCTGATGCAATACTTAGAGTTTTTGGTACACCATCATTTTTAAGATTATGACTTGAAAATAGCTTACTATAATATTGTAAACATTGTAATATAAACTAGACCTCCGAATACTAAGCTTTTCTTACAGAAAAAATGAATTTAACTGATCTAACAGTAATAAAATTAAGAAAAACGGCAACGTACCCAGTTTTTATGTCCGACACAAATTTTCCGATTAAATTGACGAATTTTTCGTCTAATTCCTTCATCGGACCTTCTGTTAGAGACATTTTAAATAACTACATCGTTTATTAAAGATTTGTTTAGAAAATAAATGAATTCATGCAGACAAAATAACAAAAGATCACTTCACTGATTTGACAACATAACCTCACTTTTGAAAAAATATGACGTTTTAAAAATTACGTTTCTTTTCACATCACAATGTTTGGTTTTTAACAATGTTATTCACTTTTTTGCAGGAGGTTGGCAGATGTGCTAGGTATTTCATCTTCACATCACAGCTAGGGAATGCGGGAATCAAAGAACCCAATGTAACACTATTTGTGGGAGTGTTGGGGCATAAGAATGAATCCTGCTTCGGGTAGAAAAGGGACCTTCATTCGTAGTGATGGCTACCTTGTCTTTGATAGAGACACCTTCATGTCTTGATATTGTATGGGTTCCATCAGCCACCTAGAGGAGGTGGTAATTATTTGGTTATTTACTTCTGTTCGCGTGAATAAGATAACGTTGGACCTAGTAAACTACATTTAGGGATTCTATCGAAGATGAGGAGAAACGATCAAGGAAAGGCTATTTAAATTCTTTACGGTTTATGAATTGGGTTTTAAAACTAGGCCTTACTGAATGTATTACGTTATTGAGGCTGTTTAAAACATAATTTAGAAAAATATACAGATATACAGTTCAAATCTTTGGATAAACGCAAATGTTGAAAACTTTCAGTAAAAAATGCATGTTCTTAAAAATATTTATTACTTAAAAAAAAATTAAGTTATACAAACAAATAACAAATTCACAAACTTACCACAACTTATACATGATTAAATAAAAAATTTCTTGTCTAAAACACAATCAACAATTTGTAAACATAGTAGTAAAAATACTTTACAAATTTAAACGATTATAAACAAAAAAGTCTAATAATGATCCTTCAAGCTTGCTACTTAGGGCAAAAAAGTAAGAACTTACGTAGGTACCCTTTCATATAAAAATAAAAAAAATCAACAGGGATGCATTCCGGGAGTGCCGGCAGAACTGAAAACTTGAATATTAACGTTGTGCATTTTTGATATTTTGGAAGGCGGTCTACTCTCCCTTCGTCATACGAATTTTCGACAGGTCACGTGTCCTGACGCGAGCTTAACATTTTTCACCCATCACAATAAAAGTGCACAACGCCGCTAAAGAAGTTTTCACTTCATAAAAGTTGAGAGGTGTCGTACTTGTGGGACACCCGGTTGGAACGAGAGTTTTGTGAGCTGACGTACTCGCCACCATACATAAACATACGCTTGTAAACACATAAACACACATACTATAATAAAAGTGTCGTGACGTGACGTTCAAAATGTTATATTGTTACTTTATTTGGTTTAGCCCTCATTCACCAAGTGTGCAGAGTACCTATTACGTGCGGTAAGGACTTCGTTCCAAAAATAGGCATTTTATTGATATTAATTGCCTCTAAGCTGAGGGTTGATTTTTCAATCGACAGATCATTTTTATTCGTGGAATAAAAATGGCGTCTTACAGTTTTTGTTTATGAACATATAAAAATATGAAGAACTATCAAAAATTAAAAATGATTCCTCCGATAAAATTATCTGACGTTGGAAAAATCAGGCCCTAGTTTATTTAATAACAAATATGATCAGGACAAGCACAAAGCCGAAATATCTTTGGCGTCCCTACAAAGAAGTTCGCGCGCATTTCATCCCACGTCACTTTGCTCGTTTGTACTGCCTGAACCGCTTTATCTACATACTTCCTTTTCCTCCCAGAAACGGGAGTTCCATCTTTATTCAGACTCTCATTGAATATCGAAGTCAAAATTTCATTCATGTCGTTTGAAGTTTGAAGTTCTGACATATTGTTGCCGGCGCCATCTTGGGTTGACGACGTCAGAGCTGTCTGTTCTAGTTGGACTGCAGTATGTTCACTGGTTGATTCAGAATAGCTTCGGTATGTGGTGGGTATTGTTCCGCGAGATAAATCTGGTCGAGGAGTTCTCATTTGTTCAATAGGATGAGGACTTCCCATTTCTCCTACGTCTACCTCGGTAGCTTTAGTTTCTTTATATCTAGCAGCTGGTTCAGGAGTACCAATTTCTTCGACGTCTTCCTCGACAGACTCTTGAGGAGTGGTCATTACTTCATCGTCTTCTTCATTAGAGTCTAACCGAGAAGTACTCAGTTCTTCTACTTCTTCCTGGATAGATTCTGGATTAAGAATTTCCATTTCTTCAGCTTCTTCGTATCTAGCAGCTGGTTGAGGACTTCCTATTCCTTCGGCGCCTTCCTCAACAGACTCTGGGTGAGGAGTGCTCATTTCTTCGCCTTCTTCTTCAAGAGCATCTAATTGAGGAATGCCCATTTCTTCTTCGTCTTCCTCAGTAACTTCTGGTAGACGAATTCCCATTTCTTCATCTCTTGCTGCTGGTTGAGGAGTTCCCATTCCTTCGACGTCTTCGGCAGCAAACTCTGGTTGAGGAGAGGTCATTTCTTCATTGTCTCCTTCCGGATCTTCTAATCGAGGATTGCCCATTACTTCTACGTCTTTCCCGGTAGCTTCTGCTACAGGAATTTCCATTTCTTCAGCTTCTTCGTGTCTAGCAGCTAGTCGAGGACTTCCTATTCCTTCGGCGCCTTCCTTAACAGACTCTGGTTGAGGAGAGGTAATTTCTTCATCGTCTCCTTCCAGAGCGTCTAATCGAGGAGTGCCCATTTCTTCTACGTCTTCTCCGGTAGCTTCTGGTATAGAAATTTCCATTTCCTCAGCTTCTTCGTGTCTAGCAGCTGGTCGAGGACTTCCTATTCCTTCGGCACCTTCCTCAACAGACTCTGGGTGAGGAGTGTTTATTTCTTCATCGTCTTCTTCAGAAGAGTTTTCCTGTGTAGCTTCTGGTTGAGGAATTACCATTTCTCCAGTTTCTTCATCTCTAGCAGCTGGTTGAGGATTTCCCATTCCTTTGACATCTTCCTCGACATGCTGTGGTTGAGGAGTGCTCATTTCTTCATCCTTTTCTTCAGGAGTATCTGCGTGAGGAGTTCTCGTTTCTATAATTCTTCTCTCTTTAGATTTTGGTTGCGGAGTGACCATTTCTTCAAAGTCTTGCTCAGTATTTTCACTTTCATCAGTGTAGAATGATGGTGTAGTTTTTGAATCTGAAAATGGTTATTTTTTAGTAATTTATGCCAATTAGAGGTTATTATATAAACTTCGAACTCAAGTCGGTTAAAGAGAATCTCCACAGATGGGGGTTCAAGGATGGATCAGCCGATCGATTCTGTAAAAATCTCACCGTGAAAACTTAGGTGAAGTGAGCGTGGGGTGAGCTGTTGCTGTTGCATTCCCAGCTAATGCTAGGGATTGACACTATTGACAGCTCACTCTAAGCTCACTTCACCTAACTTTTCACGGTGAGATGGTTACAGAATCGCACTGCAGATTTCTAGTGCGTATGCGGCACCTCCCCACAGACAATGGCCCACCTTCCACACGCCGCCCTGTCACCTGTGCACTTGGTGATCTTAGACTGCGCGACAGCGGAGTTCGCGCAGCTAAAATTGTGGCCAAAGGTGTTTGAACTTTTTGCCAAAGATTCGCAAGAAAAAGAAGAGGAGGTTGTAAAATTAATGATGACAGTCGCACAGGTCTATGGATGTTTAAGCTAAGCTTGACGCGGTCGGTACAAAGGGGTCATTGTACTCATCATTTATGAACAACTTTTACTACGGCACCAACCCTAAGATCGTGAAAAAAAATCAGTTGATCCTTAGATTTATGTTCGCATAACGACATAGGTAATGTATGGATCGACTGATTTTTTTTTCACGATTTCAGTGTTGGTCCTGTAGTAAAAGTTGTTCATAATGATGAGTACAATGACCCCTTTTAAGGATTAAAACGATCAAAATTTAACGGTGTATATCGAGACCCTCCTGCTTCGGAAAGCACGTTAAGCCTGTCATTCATAGATCTTTGACAGTGGTTACGGGCATGGGCGTAGCCACGGTGGGGCAGGGTGGGGTGCTTGCCCCACCCTGCCAGAGCCCAAAGGGCTGAAGTTAGAGACACATTTTTGGACGGAAGATTTCGTGGTGTTGGTAGGTGAGCAATAAGAAAGTGTTTTGGAGAATTCGAATTATACATACAGATACAGAGTGCTATAGGGTGTAACCTTTTTGTATGAAAAAATTAACCGGGGTAAGACCGCGGGTATAGTTTGCTAGTTACATGTTATTTTAGACTGCTGCCCCACCCTGAGCCCATGGCTGGCTACGCCCATGGTTACGGGTAGCTAGAAGTCTAAAGGTCTGACAACCAGACCAAGAGGTATCATAGGCTCGCCCGCTATTACATGGGACTTATACGTAACTGGCGAAGTGTGGATGTACAGACGCCAGCACATCAAGCTACTACAATCTGTCAAATTTCTTTAATAGATTTTCAACTTTATTGCTCAAGCATTAAGGTTCAAGGTTGATTGGATAATTTTGACAGTTTCGGGTAGCTTGACCTGCTGGCGTCTGTACTATAGGTACACATCTGCCTAACCCTTCGGGTATTGCAGGCGTGGTGTTATGTATTTATGTATGTACTAGCTGCGGCCTGCGGTATCACCCGCATAAGTTTCGATCCCGTGGGAATATCGGAATAAAAAGTAACCTATTTGTTAATCCTAGTTATAAACCACCTGTGTGCCAAATTTCAGCCAAATCCGTTCAGTAGTTTTTGGGTGAAAGAAAAACAAACATCCATCCATCCATACAAACTTTCACGTTCATAATAATATTAGTAGGATTGATATGATAGAACACGTTGACTGCCAGACAACAGACACAATAGAAAATCTATTGTTGACGGACACGGGTGACCGCGGTGGCAGTCAATGACATAAGAACTTTATAAGGTCATATTAATACAGGAAAATAACAAAATTGCATTTATTTACGATGCAGCTGATGTTAGGTGACACCGTCGCATACCGTATTATTCAATGATTTTTAAGATAACAGTTACCCTAACGGATTGTTTCAGCTCATGGGAAAACTAACGGGGTAAAACAATAAAATACCTAACCAATTAATTGGGCATCTACTTAGTGCGCATAAGCTGGTCACGAAATCTTGTTATTTAAAATATAATGTTACCTTCATCAAGATTAGTGTATCAAGTCATTTATTCAAATTAGGCTGAGAATCAGCACTTTTCGAATGTCAAAATTACAAAAGACAGTCCCCTCAAAACGCCTGCCCTTCACCTTCCGTGTTCCACTTAGAAGTCCCTGAACCGTCTCCGAACCCAAGAAGCAAGAAAGAAAGAAAATACGTTTATTTGCGGTAAACATGACGCACAAGAGAACTTATGAACAAATAAAGAAAATAAAACAAAAAGAAATATTTGACATGCGTCACATCCACGCAAAACGGCTATCGCTCAGCATTATGCTGCGACCCTATGCAAGACAGAGCCCCAGCGCTGGATATATATTTAAAAAGCAAACAGTTATTCTGACGCTTAAAGCAAAATAATACAATTTAATTGAATTGTGATAGAAACAAACAGGAATATAAAAAAAAACAGCAAAAAAAAAAGGAAATGTACAGACGCCAGCAGGTCAAGCTACCCGAAACTGTCAAATTTCCCCAATCAAGCTTGAACCTTAAACCGTTAGAGATAAAGTTGAAAATCTAGTAAAGAAATTTGACAGATTGTAGTAGCTTGATGTGCTGGCGTTTGTACATGCTAAGAGAATATCATCCTCAATAAACGTTTTACGTTTTATGTTAAGAGGGAAGATGTAAGTCGAATCTCATAAAATCAAACTATTTTATTTCACATAAACCTTATGAAACATCAGAAGCTAGACGTGCACGGCTCCAATAGGCCCTTTCCTATGGAGAAGAGCCGGCAAGAAACTCCACAACTCCATAAAGTGGGACTACTTCGACGGAACAGCAGCAGGGTGTCAATGTCAACTATGCCCCACCTCCTATCCTGCCCTCTGTGTCCCAAAACATGCAACCAAAGTGACAACTGCGCTGCCGATAACGCTGTGGAAATGGCGAAGTTTTGGGCCGACAAAATTTAAATAACTGTCTGTGCTAGCGACACGATGCAGAAGAAGACCAAGATAAGACTTTTTCATTACCACATTACATCATAACAACACACGTGTACCTACTTCCGAAGGGTTAAGCAGAGGTGTACATAGTACACCCACATTACGACAGTTATGCTTAAGGTATGCTCCAAGGTAGCCAGCGAAATTCAAATTTTCTTACGTTTTTTGCAATTTGCTGGTCAGTACTAAGTTGTACAGACGCCAGCAGGTCAAGCTACCCAAAACTGTCAAATTTTCCCAATCAACCCTGCACCCTAATTGCGTAACACACGATCAATCGGAATCGGTTTCATTTTGACAGTTCAACAACATTCATTCATTGCGTTATTTACGTTGTTGAGCAGACACATGACACATTTTTTTTAACATAATTATGAAGCAATGGATTCCACACCACCTATTAAATGAGATGGCGATATGTGGGTGTACGTGCAATACCCCTTCGGCGATCCGCGTGAGGATACGTTAGATAAGTTTTAGTAGTTCTAAAGTTGTTTGTGTACATCATACAAAATAAAAATAAGATAACGTCTAAACGTGCTAAAAATGGCTATATTTTTTATCGTAAGAAAAGTAAATTATGTAGATTTCACATATTTAGATGTGACACCACCATCAGCTATGTATTAAACAAAAAAATAGGAATTAAGATTAAAATCGTCTTTTTCTCATTTGGAGCTCGAAAACCAGTAACTCGATATACCGTCACCTTTCAAAGGAAAAATCAAAAACTCTAACTCTGTGATAATATCTTTTTAGAGAGTGTCCCTGGAGTTTTTTGCCCGTTCTTCCCCGCAGTAGTAGTATCTTTCTGACCGACCGAAACAAAATCTTTTTCTCTAAAGAAATAAAATTGAAGTGCCTGGGTTTGATAAATGCTTTGATTTTGAGTTATTTAAACATTAATATCTTAGTTATTACTCACTGCACTAAGCGTTTGCCGAACTGTCTCGGTCGGCTAGTCACCATGATGCCATATAGCAGTCCACTGCTGGATACAAGCCTCTAAAATTGCACGCCATTCAGCTCGATTCTCGACAACTCTCATCTAGTAGCCACCCTGCGAAGATCGTCGCGCCACCAATTCGCGGTCAACTAAATACCACCCGCGGTTAGTACTCTAAGCTTGAAACTTTAATTCAATTACAAACCTGCATTTTCATCCAATACTGTTAAAACTTCAATTCTATCATGAACATCAAGATTGCGACTGATCACCACTCTCCTGAACCTCGTTGGTAGTATGACACTTCTGTCAGAATCTTCGTAAACTCGACTCTCTCGTTCTGCAGCATCTGGGGATCCATCGAAGTGGATGATAGCTGCTGTTGTTATTTGTCTGTAAGCTGGACCTGGAATCAACATAAATTAGTTAATCATAATACATATTAACGTCAACCAAGAAGGTGATTATTACATCCTCTTTTCACTAGTTGTGAAAGAATTGGAGCAGGAGCAGTGGTGGCCCAGTGGTAACGGCCGCGACTTACGAGTTGTAGGTCGTAGGTTCGAACCCAGACAGGCGCTTTACTTTGTGTAAATAATTTCATCACCACTGCTCTCAAAGCGGTTAAGGAAAACATCGTGAGGAAACCGGCATGTGCTAGAACCAAAAATTCGAAGACATGTGACATCTGCCAACCCGCACTGGGCCCGCGTGGTGGTTTACGACCCACTCCCTGTCACCGAGACCTGTGTCCATTATATTATAGGCTGATTATGTATGTATGTATAAAATCAGTGGCTCTGGATTCATCATTTTCCTGCCCATATCCCATAATGTATTTGGTGTCAGCGCAACCTGTCTTTTTCTTCCATACTTCTCTATTAGTCGTCATCTCAGTAGTCACTTTCGTTCTAACCATAATCAAGTACCTAATCATCTTTCACACAGTCTATCCATCGTTTCTTTGACCTCGGGTGACGGTACTGAGTATATAGCATTGTCAAAATAGTTTCTTACGTATGCTCAAAAAAAAACTGTGCATGTTTTTCAAAAACTTTAGTTTGAAAAGTCAATAATAAGTGCAAGTTACAAGTGACGCTATTAATCTAGTGATTCTGTGCTGTGTACAGCATAAAAAACATCAATCATTATCATTCTTATGGCCCTCCACATTACTTACCTTACGATATTTTTCTCATTCCCTCTAGGCTTTGGATTACTATTGAGAAATTCCTAATAAAAAACACCCAATAACGCTGTCCGACCTGGAGTTCGAACCCAGGATACCACATTGATCAGCAGTAGCGCTTGCGACCGCTACACCAATGCGAAATTGTCCTATTTTATCCTAGAAATTATGAAAGCACATAGTCTGGTACGTGGGCTGGCGAGTTTGTTGCGCCACTTCTTGTTCTCTGTTGTTGTTGTCTCGTTTCATCTTCCAACTGTATAGACAGTCAGCTGTCTGTAAAGTTGGAAGAACTTGATTCTATACAATAGTGTGCAGAGTAATTAACATTACAAAACATAAACCCTCATTCCATAAACATCAAAGCTTACCTTCGCTAGAATCACTAGTTTCTACATCGCTCTCCATCGGTTCAACGTTTGATTCCATCATTTCGTTTCCATCTTCAGACCCTGTCTCTTCCATTTCCTTCGATCTAAGATTTTTTTCAAGCGAATCTTGTTTCCTTATTGTTACATTATTTGGTTGTTGTTCACCCTCTATTTCATTAGATTCTTTACTTTCAGTCTCTTCATCTTCATTGATTGATGAGGATTCTTCTCCTCCACTAGATATGGGATTATCTATTCTTACTGTATTAGATTCTCCAGTTTGTCTTGTGTCTTCAATTAATTTATGTTCAATATCTGAGCCTTCTTTCTCGTTTTGTTCATCCTCTGGCTCATTAGATTGTTCTCCTCCAGTCATTTCTTGATCATCAATAGTGGAATAATGAGATGCTTCTCTTTCCCTAAATTCTTTATCATTTATTCTTTCTCTACTAGATTCTTTACTTTCACTTGATTTCGAGCTATCAGAGTCTTCATTTCTAATTCCATCTCCATCAATACTTTCATTATCTGATTCTTCTTCATCTGAAATCATTAAACCGTCTTCGTTCGATGCTGTATTATTTACAACATCAATAATTGCAGTGTCCATCGACTCAAAATCAGCTCCATATCCATTAGATTTAGTTGAAGCAGAACTCTGTCTAGCCTCTCTATCTTCAATGTTTGAATCAAAATCGCCATTATATGGAGAATGACTTTCCAGGAAACTGAAATCTAGATTTTCATCGGACCCATCGCTATCATCATTAGCTGAATTATCACTGCAATTTGAACCATCATCAATACTACTGAAGTTTCGTTTTTCAATAAAAAGTTTTTGGTATATAATTTTTATTTTTTTATATAGTTTGTTGTAGTATTCTTCTGGCTCGTCATTTTTGTTAGCTATGGGTACTTCCTCTATGATTAGTGGTGGTAGTGGGCTGTAGGGTCTCGGTGGAGAGGGGAATACTTCTTGAGTTGGAACATAATACTGTTGGGACGAGTCGTTAGATTCCTCCTCAACTGGAGATAGTACTGCAAGAAATTAATATGGTAGGCTGGCATTATTAGTTTTTTTTTTTAATGCACAAAAAGTGGTTAGAATGTAGTCCTAAGAGCTGTTACAGACGAACGGCGCATTTTGTCGATGACAGAAGTAAACTGCAGCCATCGTCTCTTGTCAGCAGCTGCTATAGACGCGCCAGTGGCTGCACTCGACGCGTCGGCGGCTGTCGTCGTCACGTAGGTGACTGCAGTCGACTTAACTACAAGCGATGCTCTTGGTAGCATCGAGCGCGCGTTCACGGCAGCCGCCAGCAGATGGCCACGGCTGCAGTTATCTCAATCGCCGGCCAGATGCCACTCGTCTGTAATAGCCTAATGCTTTTGTCATGTGGATTTGCTGAAGCACGCATTATCTGCCCGTTTATAGCCCGTGGCATTGCTACCTCTAGGTGTTAAGGAATGAGGTAGTTTTAACTTACTCGGAATATCGTGGAATAGACTTCTGATCAGCACTGCCTTTCTTCTCTGCCAATCAGCATCGTAACTGCAAGAACTACGAGACATTTTCCATTTAAAATCACCGATGATAATTAGGGCGGAACAATGTGTGTAAATGATATTCATTTTTAGTGGGTAGTTTGATAAAAAGTACTAGAATAGATTACCATAGATATTGGCTAATATAAAACGATAAAAGGTAGAAATCCGAAAGTTCTTACATCTTTTTAATTTAGGTAATAAAACTTACTTAATTAATTAATTGGATAGGTACTAAAAAATCAATTAGAAAATTATAAATTGTCACAAAGTCATGCGAAAAGGTAATTTCATTAAGTACAAAAACTTGTAAGTATAAAAAAAATAGACAATGGTGTTAACGGGAATAATAATTAATCTGAGGGAATAACAAGGCCTGCAGCCTGTTTCGTTTTGCTTCAATCTCAGGGGTTAGAAAACAATTGCTTGTAACAGCTATCATTAAAACTTCATCTGCAATTCAGTATTTTATAGATTGATTCATGATTTTATTACGTTTAAGAATTCTTTATTTACAGAGATATTTATTCATATTACATCTTGTATTCCATTTTTTTTCGATTTGCTTACCAGCTTAGCGCGTAGCGTTTCGAAATCGAAAACGTCCTTCGTACCACTGCAGTTAGCCATTTGACAGCTGTCAAACGCTTGTCAGTGGTCAGTCAGGTCAGCTGTCATCACACAAATCGATAAATCTTATTCGCTATTTAATTTGCAATTTCGCATTAATTAACGTTTTCCATCCGCAATGCAGAAAGAAAAAAACGTCTGGCGCACATAACTGTGTATTTGAAATGTAGTTTTAGTGAACAATTGGGTGTGTATCGCCGTATTTCGTTCGCAGGCTTTTTGTAACGCTTGAGCGGTTGTTTAGGCCGGAAATGTCTGTGCTACTTGTGTATTTCTACTGAAAACTAAAGAAATGGACCTGTCTCCGGATGAGGACCACTTCCAAGGCCGCCTGCTGCATCAGGTAAATGAATTATTTAATAAAAACCTGAGTTGTCTAGAGTTGGCTATACCCCGTTAACGGCAAGTTAAACTGCGGTATCTTGCGGTTTATAATGTTGCAATCGTGTGTTGTGAATGTGTAAAGTGGTACAAGGCCCTGTATTAATATGTCGGTGGTAAGAAAAACATTCACAATACAGAGAAAACTGTTTAAAAAATTTAATAAAAAGCTTTTGTAAAAAAAATGTTTTTATACTAAATTATTCGTCGCATCTGCTTAAGTAATATTTTATTAATTGCTCACTGGCTTACCGAATGCAAGCCTAGTTAAAAAATTAAGACAAATCAATGATTAATATTGGAAAAATATTAAATGAAAAAACATATGGAACAGGTGACTGCTTTTTTTCTTATTGCTTAGTTAAAACTGTTACTAAATTATAGGCAGAGTTTATATGAATGGCTTTATAACATAATTTCTACATTTATATTTCCTTTATTTAAATGTAAACATATAAATTATATTTTTAAATATTAGAATATAATAAGTATAAAAACATTTAAAAATATAAAAAATAGTAGCCTACCAGTATCGGGAACAGGGTCCAAGCTACTGGAGGTCAGGGCTCCAGAGAGAGGAACCTCCTGACAATGCGAGCCGTGTCCAGAAGTACCGCTTTCTGAATCAAGCCCTAAATCCAGCTGCCCAACGAAAGCCTCCTCAGGTGTTGGTCGAGGCTCTTGGCTATTAAGCCATTGGCTGTCACGACTATCGGCACAATGATTGCTGAGTCCACATCCCACATTTCGACAACCTCAAGATACTTGATTTGTTTCTTTCTTGACTTTCATGAGGTTCTCATCATACGGGACAGTTATGTCAACAATCATTGCGCGCCGCTCTGATCGATCCACCACCACTATATCAGGCTTATTGACAACAATAGTCCTGTCAGTGATGATGGATCAATCCCAGTACAATGTGATATTACCATTTTTGAGAACTGGGTCGGGCACATACCTGTAGTACGGCCCCTCTGATTCCACAAGTCTGTATTTCAGAGCAAGTTGCTGATGGATTATCCTGGCTACAAGGTTGTGTCTATGCAAGTACTCTCCGTTAGCTAGACGAGAACACAAACACATTTATATTATTATTATAAGCCTGTGATTTCCCACTGCAGGGCAAAGGCCTCCCTACTCTGTTTCCCCTTGTCTCCGTTTAAAGCTGCTAAGGACCAGTTCTTGTTGAAGGAATCCAGCTCATCCCGCCATCTCCGTCTGGGCCTACATTTATTTTGCATAAATATTTATATGAAAATATATTGCTAAAAATAAGAAAGACAAATTAAGTTTTCATGAATCATTATCGTCCATTCAAATTTAACAGTAAATAATATCTTGTTTCACCATTTCAATAAATAATTATTAATTCAGTGGCCAATAAAATATTTCATAAATTAAAAGGCACATCAATGGCAAACAACACTGCGGCAGGCCCAGTCGGAGATGGCGGGGTGAGCTGGACTCTTTTAATAAAGATTGGTCCTTGGTAGCTCTGGACAGGGAGAGGTGGAATGAGACTCGGCCTTTGCCCAGTAGTGGGACATTAGCATTACTGGCTAGTAAAATAAATAATGTAAAAGATGCAGGAAAAATATATCATTTAGAATAAAAATATAGCATTTAGAATAAAAATATATCATTTAGAATAAAAATATATTATTTAGAATAAAAATATATCATTTAGAATAAAAATATATCATTTAGAATAAAATAGAATACTCTTTATTAAGTACACCATATAAATTACAGAACAAAAATATAGAAATTTTACAAAGGGTGACACAATGGGCGGTCTAATCGCTAAGAGCGATCTTTTAAAGACAACCTTTGGATGGATTAAAAAGGGGAAGGAGAGACAAATACTGTACGTAGTCTGTGGTGTACCGTTACATAATACAATAAATAATAATAATAATAATAAATCCCTGGACATTTCACACAGCACCATTTGTCCCAAGCTAAGCAACCTAATGCTTGTGTTATGGTAACAAGATGGCTGATAAACTACTTATATACATTTATTTGATACATAGAAATACATACATATTATAGATAGAAAAACACCCAGACTCGGAACAAATACATGTAGGTCATACAAATATTTGTTCCGTGCGGGAATCGAACCCGCGACACGCAGCGCAGCAGTACAAAAAGCATAAACACACATAAAGCATAATTATTATACTAATCTATATAAGTATTATTATATTCTTGAGTGCAGACAGCGAATCGGTAAACGTAAGGTGGCGCCCTCAGGCTAGGTGGAGCGACGATCTTCGCAGGATGGCTGGTAGCAGCTGAATGAGAGTTGCCGAAAATGGAGTTGAATCGTTGTATGCTGTATATAATAAAATCATAAAACAGGAGCAAAGAAAATATATAATGATGATATTAAAGGATCATTTATTATTATTTATTTATGAGCACTTTATTGTTTTGTGGTAAACAATAAAGCGCTCATAAATTGAAGAAAAATTTCGAGTGTTAGCCCAATTCTTGAGGAAGGCTATATGTAGGTTATTTAACATCACGCCATGACCCTTAGAAGCCGAGTAAAAAACAAAGTCTGAAAATACGCCGAAAACGTAGTAATACATCGCGCAGGCGATGCAATACGACGCTATTGAATGTTAGGTATAATTATTTTTCTCTAACCCTCCAGGCTGCCCTCTGGGACAACTTAGAACTGCTAACAGAGCTGATTGCAAGCGGTGAAGCGGTCGACGCTCGCGACCACTGCAATCGAAGTGCGCTGCACGCCGCTGCGTTAGCTGAACGCAGCCGCTGCCTGGAAGCGCTGTGCGCTGCAGGTGCTGAGATCGATGCGAAGTCTGATGCTGCTACTGGTGGGAAGGTGAGTTGATTTCCCTTTTAAGAGCTTCTCACAGGGCTCCTCGCTGGCTGCCACTGACAGCTCAACTGGTATGACGTCGCCGCTCGACCGCAGCAACAGGTGGCACATTTTATAGAAATATAAACCAAATAAAACCAGTTACATATTGAGACCTCTCCGTGACTCGGAAAGTCAAAGCCGGCAAAGGCAAAGGGACAAAGCCGCTGATATACAAAATATATTTGTCCTTCAAAAGCGAGCTGTTCGAGCAATTTACCAGCTAGGTGCCAGAGTTTCTCTAAGAGATTTCTTTAAAGATATTGGTATTCTCACGGTTGCATCACAATTCATCCTTGCCAACATTTTATATATTAGGCAAAATTTACACTTGTACACTAAAAATAGTGATATTCACAGTGTTAACACTAGAAATAAGGACAAACTACGTGCCCCCTTTCACCGGCTTCATAAGGTTCATAACTCATTTGTTGGGCTTGGTATAACCTTTTATAACAAGATACCCTCTTCTTTTCTAGACTTGCCTTTTAATGCGTTTAAAGCTCAACTAAAATCCAACCTTTGTTCAAAGGCATACTATTCTATCAACGACTACTTAGACGATAAGAATAGTTGGTCACCCTAGTTTAACGCAAGACAATGTTTATGTTCCTTCTCCAGAATTAGCTTACTGCAGAACCCAGCAATGCATAAATGTGTAAGCTGTCACGCCCTTTATGCCTGGAGGCTTTTATTTGGGTAGTAAGTTTTTTTTTTTACATTTTAATTAATTATGTTTTAGCTTGAGTACGTATAGTTTTTATTATATTTGTTGGTATATTGGCGTGGCTAGCTGACATATTATGGCAAATAATTAAATTTTATGTTCTGGTTTTGTAATGTTAATTACCGAACATAAGTACCTAGTATTGTATACATTCAAGTATTTTTTTAAATTGAACAGACAGCTGTGCTGCTGGGGAGTTTGTTGCGCCACTTCTTCTTCCCAGCAATAGCACTAGGAAGTGGTGAAGGGCGGGCGTTTTTGGGGGACTGTCTTTTGTAATTTTGACGTTCAAAAAGTGCTGATTCTCAGCCTAATTTGAATAAATGACTTTTGATTTTGATTTTGATTTTGTCATTTGTAGAACTTTGACAGAAGCCCACAACCGAGTTCCTGGGTAATACGACACCCATTGGTGAGACTGGTTGTCAGCTTAATTTGCGACCGACGGGGCCCGATAGGGCCGAAGCCTGCCAGGGCGGCGGGATCGTCCGAAAGGGTTACCGCTGCCCTGGAACAGAAAGGGCTAAGGAAGGAACACGGGTGGGTTTTAGTCAGTAAGAGTCTGACACTCTCTTCCGCTCCACCCAGAGAGGGAGGGGTCATTTGATGATTTTCCATCCAAAAAAAATTCTACAGTAAGACATACACGCAACAAACAGCCATGGAACATATTTCCAAGATCGACAACATTGCATTCTGTGATCGCAGTCCGTTGATAAGCCGACAGGAGCCTTCAACAATGAAGATAGCAGCACATCCGGCTTCCCTTGTGATGTGCAGCCTTGCTACACAAACCTTGTTAACTTTATTATCATATCCTTCTACCACGGCGCTATGTAATATGTAAGAACGATCATCCATCCATAGACTGACCGCGATAAACGCAGCTTCCCCTCGCAGATTGAAGGTTGCTTTACGTACATCACATAAATAATTTTATTTAATTTATTTAAATGCCTTATCATTTACTACAGCAGTATGTAGTAACCTAACCCAGCTATGCAAGAATGATCACCCATCTACAGACTGACCGCGACAAACGCAGCTTCATCTCGTAGATTACGGTCCCCAGCTGAGAATTTTCTGAAGCGCAGACGCCAGCAGGTCGGGCTACCCGAAACTGTCAAATTTTCCCAATCAACCTTGAACCTGAATGCTTTAGCGATAAAATTGAAAATCTACAGGTTCTATTCTGGTAGCTTGATGTTCTGGCGTCTGTACAAATCCTATAACACATTCCCTGACACAACAATTGAACCCGCGAAAATTTATAAGTCTTGTAAAGAGCGAGTCACCACTTTTTATGGTACCGTTTTTTTTTTATTCACAATGGGCTCACTCTTGACCTCAATCCAGCCCAGAGGCAGGGATGAAATCTACGGTGGAACGAGCTTGCCCAGAAGAAGCCTATTCACTCTCGCCCTAAAGAGATTAGGGTTGTATGAACTCGGGAATGCAGACGCAGGCAGACAATTCCACTCCTTTGCTGTGCGCATCAGAAAAGATGATGAAAAGCGCTTATTAGTGCGTATATGTATATGGTATATTAACCAAATAGGGGTGGTATCCCGCAGTGCGTCTGGACTCTCGATGGTAAAAAGGTGAAGGCGGGATGAGCTCATGTAGCTCTTGAGCACACTCCCCGAGGTACAGTCTGTAGAAGACGGACAGACAGGCAACACTTCGCCGGTGAGCCAAACTGTGAACTTCACTCAAAGGCTAGTAACGCAATCTTTTTTACTGTAATGGCGCGACCCCGGCTCGCACTTGGCGGGTTTTTAATTCCATATGCGTTACGTGTTGTCCTAAAAATGGTTTTTTTTTCATTCTTTTTACTTTCAATACTTTACGATCCTAATTCCGGTTCATCTTCCACAGACAGCCCTCCACATCGCAGCTGAGCGCGGCCATTTTGAAAACGTCAAAACGCTGCTAACTGCAGGCGCATCGCTGAGCATACTAGACGCGCATGGCAACACTGCGCTTGCGTTAGCTGAGAGGAATAGCTGGAGGCATGCGGCACACGCGCTTAGAGAGGCTAGGGGTGAGTAGCAACATTGTTAGTTTTCTTTTATTATTCAAGCTGCTTGGTAGCCGACGCCAGGCTGTGGCCGAGCGGGTCGGTGTACTAGTGGATGATACAATCAGCTCAGTCTATCACATTCCACTACTGGACATAGGCATCTCCCACAGTGCGCCACAACACCCTGTCCTCCACCTTCTGCATCCAGTCCGTCCCAGCCACCTTCTTTCTTCTTTTCTGTTACCTTAGGTCTAATAAAAGTAATATAATAGCGAGCTGTAGGTCGTAGGTTCGAACCCAGACAGCCGCTTTACTTTGTGTATTTAATTTCATCACCACTGCTCTCAAAACGGTGAAGGAATACATCGTGAGGAAACCGGCATGTTACAGAACCAAAAAACAAATATTCAAAGACGTGACATCTACCAACCCGCACTGGGCCCGCGTGGTAGATTATAGCCCACTCCCTCTCGAAGAGAGGAGGCCTGTGTCCCAGCAGTGGGAACATTATAGGCTGATTATTCAGTATACCAAACCTCAAATATTTACGTAGTTCCAAATAATTGTGAGAAAACGTAACTCTGTGTGAAATGTACTCTGTTGCTACAGTGGCGCCACCGTAATTTAACGCAGTTTGACGGACACTGCACAACACAAACAGCTCTCCTTACCTCTACCCTCCTTAATGAAAAAAATACAAGCGCCTGTCTGGGTTCGAACCTACGACCTACAACCCGTAACTGCCGTAACCACTGGGCCACCACTTCTCTCAAGGATATTATGAAACTTGGACAATTGTGTCGTCATTGTTGTCCCAATCAACCTTTTGATAACCTTGGCGTTTCGATGAAAAAAAAACACAAACTCCAAATGGGACTAATTATTGTGCCGATATTAATATAAAAAAATATAAAAACCGGCCAAGTGCGAGTCGGACTCGCGCACCGAGGGTTACGTACAATTTAAAATTATTAAAAATATTTTTATTATATGATGTAATTAAAAATTTACAGTTTTCGCAATTTTTCCTTTATCTGTGCTATAAGACGTTGCTTCGTACCAAATTTCAAGATTCTGAGTTCACAGGAAGTTCCCTGTAGGTTTTGATTCCCTTGCGAGTGTCGAAAATTTGCGGAAATTTGCGGCATAAACGGCTGTATCTTTTGATTGCGTTGGCTTAGAAGTTTGATTTTTTCACAACTCCAAGGGTCAGTAGACCTGAGTATTTAATATAAATTCCAGCTTGATACCTCCACGCGTTCCTGAGAAAAAGAGCCTTGACAGACAGACAGACGGACGGACGGACAACAAAGTGATCCTATAAGGGTTCCGTTTTTTCCTTTCGAGGTACGGAACCCTAAAAACCGCTTGTATAACGGCGCAATTTGCATAAGTCTCTCGTCAACATGCACCTAGCCTTTCCCAACTATGTTGGGGGTCGGCTTCCAGTCTAACCGGATGCAGCTGCATATCAGTATCGTATACATGGAGGGACTGCCTATCTCATTTATTCAAATTAGGCTAAGAATCAGCGCTTTTTGAACGTCAAAATTACAAAAGACAGTCCCCCAAAAACGCCCGCCCTTCAACTGACCTCCACAACCCAGTTCCTGCGTAATACGAAACCCCTTGGTGAGACTGGTTGTCAGACTTTCGGGCTACTGACGACCCGTAACGACTGTAAAAGATCCACGATTCACGAATGACAACCGGGACCAGCACGCAGGGGTCTTGGTATGTAAGATCACCCATCCACAGACCAACCGCGGCAAGCGTAGATTAACCTGATCGATCGACCCGTGCGGCTGTTATAACTTAGCCACAAGCCCCTAACTACTCTGCTCGATACTCGCACGCACACGCAGAGGGGACTAAAAATAGTGATATTCACAGTGTTAACACTAGAAATAAGGACAAACTACGTGCCCCCTTTCACCGGCTTCATAAGGTTCATAACTCATTTGTTGGGCTTGGTATAACCTTTTATAACAAGATACCCTCTTCTTTTCTAGACTTGCCTTTTAATGCGTTTAAAGCTCAACTAAAATCCAACCTTTGTTCAAAGGCATACTATTCCATCAACGACTACTTAGACGATAAGAATAGTTGGTCACCCTAGTTTAACGCAAGACAATGTTTATGTTCCTTCTCCAGAATTAGCTTACTGCCAGGTCTTAGAACCCAGCAATGCATAAATGTGTAAGCTGTCACGCCCTTTATGCCTGGAGGCTTTTATTTGGCTAGTAAGTTTTTTTATTTACATTTTAATTAATTATTTTTTAGCTTGAGTACGTATAGTTTTTATTATATTTGTTGGTATATTGGCGTGGCTAGCTGACATATTATGGCAAATAATTAAATTTTATGTTCTGGCTTTGTAATGTTAATTACCGAACATAAGCACCTAGTATTGTATAGAAGCAAGTATTTTTTTTATTTTTTTTTTTAAATTGAACAGACAGCTGTGCTGCTGGGGAGTTTGTTGCGCCACTTCTTCTTCCCAGCGATAGCACTAGGAAGTGGTGAAGGGCGGGCGTTTTTGGGGGACTGTCTTTTGTAATTTTGACGTTCAAAAAGTGCTGATTCTCAGCCTAATTTGAATAAATGACTTTTGATTTTGATTTTTGATTTTGACAACGCTTTTTCGTTACGTGCCGATTTCGACCAATCAATTCCCGCGATAAACAAGTTCCTTCAAAAAACCAAACATGATTGCAACATGATTACGCAACAGGTGCAACCGGAGCTAAGAATTCCTAAAAAACATTTTTATATTTATTTAACTTGGAAACAGACACGAACATTATTTAAATGTCGTCTTGCGCAACAAACAGGTTCTGCCACTTATACTAGTATTTTAAGGAAGTTTTTAGATCAAAGCTGTGATAAATGGATACTAAAAATGGGCCATGAATATTTATCTATGCAAATAAATTAAAAACAAACGCCATTAGCTTAGAAATGTTATCATTTTTCTAAATTATTTGATCAGCGTGATAGTAGAGAATAATGGAACTTTTTATCAGTGCAAATGTCATAATTTTTCTACACCCTGTCCACAGTTAACTGTTTTTGACAGCTGTCTTAGAACGTATACTCCAGATTACGTAAAAGTTAACTTTAAAATGCGTAATAAATATATATAAACTGCCTTATCTTATTGAATTATCTTATTTATGGCTTCTTACATACATTATAATACAGTATGTGTATCAATCAATGTATTGTGTGTTGCTGCAATTACTAGTTCCATCTGTCAAAAAACGGTTTACCTAATGGACAGGGTATAGGCTCGGAATCAATCATCATTAGGACTGTGTTATGACAGTCCTCCAAAAACATCCAGCCTTCATCATTATTTACAGAAGAAGTAGCGCAACAATTTATTTTTTCATGAATGGCGTCTCGCAGTTCACCCTATGGTTGTCGTCTGCTTAACCGGGCTTGCCTGTGGATGCCTCAATAAGTTAAGGCCTCCAGCCAGGGCTTAAAAAACTTAAAAACTAAGCGACTACACGCTAAGGGCACCCCCTGTGGGGTAGGGATATCGACTTAGGGCGTCGCTGGGAGAGGGCAGCAAGGGACAGGATGGATCGGAATTATTTAGGGACGAATTTAAAACTACAGGCTCACCGGCGTGAGCTGGCTCGAGCAAGGGTAGGGCGGACATGCTATGGGGCGTCACGACGGGCCTCGACGGCGAGGACGGAAGGACGGCTGTCGGGACTTCTACTTTCTGAGAGTACTGGTGACCTTACTACTCTCCTGTCGGAGGGTCGTGGCGTCATCGGGGATGCTATGCCTGGGTCGGCGAATCCTACTCGCGGGAGGGAGTGTATCGGGCGGCCGCTGCAATCAGGGGATTGGGGTGCTTTATAGCAGTATCAAAAAAACGCTTGGAAAGGCGTCTTAAGAGCTGCTGGACGACGGTAGCGCAACAAAAAAGCATAATCAGCCTAAATTGTTCCCACTGCTGGGACACAGGGGGTCTACTCCGAAGTAGTATCGGCCGAATACTCGGCCATTTCCTGCTACGAAGTTACTATTTGGTTCGGTCGCTCCCGATCCTACACTCCTACACTCTTTCGAATATTGACTATGATCCCGACCCAACTGAGCCGATCCGAATTTTTTTCGCATTTTTCAATCTTATTCGGTTCGGCCATGTGTCGGTCCGATCCGAACATTCGGACTTTGTACTTCGGAGTAGACCCCCAGGCCTCTTCTCTGTGAGAGTTCTAGGACATGCCGGTTCCGGTTTAATAAGACAGTAATGCCCTTTTACAGAGCATTCTATACGAAAAAGCTCTATATAACCATACCGACAAAAGTATCTACTCTACACCTACATATAAATTATATACCACACATGTATGTATGCAGTCTGTAAATAAGGCTTAGATATTAGATATAACAGTTGACGCGCGCACGTCGCGGGGAGCACACGTCTCCGTGTAACGTTTATTTATTTTATACATTGATAAATACATCGCGGAGTTATTTGATATATTAGTAGTGGAAAAGTTATGTGTTTTATTAGTGTTTTTAACAGTAAATATGGTGGGAAATTGTGTTTAGTGAATGAAAATGAATGTTTTGAGTGAATTAAAATGGTGTAAAAATTTTAGACTTTTTAAATTGTCACTTAATATAGGAGCTGTTATTAAGTTTGTATGTGTTCTTATCTTGGCAATGGAAATGTTTGTTTTTAATTACTGACTGTCGCTACTGTTGAGCTTGAGGTCCTAGGTTCGATGTTCTGCATTTTTTTTTTAAATTTTAATGCAGGTGTTCAGAATCATGTCCTGAATCCATGGTAACAGGTTGGGCGTCGATGCCCTGCCATCCTGCACCCTAATACGTAACACACTATCAGTCTCAATCTGAATCATTTTGAAAGATATTATATTACTAATCCATTGCTTCATATGTTCGAAAAATGTGTCTGCTCAACAACTTAAATAACGCAATGAATGTTGTTGAACTGTCAAAATGAAAGCCATTCTTACTGATCAGTTGGTGGCAAGTGGCAATGCAAATGCGCGCACGGCGACAAAAAGCAACGTTGCTGTTGCTCCCGTGTGCGCATCGTCTAGATCTCGGCGAAGAGACAGCGACAGATACAAAAAATTTGCTAGGCAATTAAGTTGAAAGACAGATATACAGGGTGGCAGGGACATCGACGCGCAAACTGTAACCATGGATTCAGCACATGAGTTTAGACCCCATAGCGTCGAAATTTTTCGTCGGTTATTGATAAAAAAATCTGTTTCATAGAAAAGTGCAATACCTACGCGGTCAAAACGTATGGAACAGCAATATTTTTAATAACAGTAATATTTTAGCAAGAAGCAATGTCATGTAGCACAAGTAAAGGAAAAAATCCAAAAAAAAAAACCCGTGAAAAACTATTTACATTTTGTACGGAAAAGTTTGTACGGAATCCTCAATTTGCGAGTGCGACTCGCACTTGACCGGTTTTTTTTTAAGTCGGTTCATGGTGCTGGGTTGCTTCTTTGGTCTAGTAACCGCAGGGGCTACTGCTGAACACGGGGTCCTAGGTTCCATCTCTAGGTCACGTAAATTGCTTAGCATCGGTTTTACCATCAGGAACTTCTCGGTAGCAAAATTCTCGCGCCCTATTAAATTTCTGTTTTTTTTTTTTAATCGTGTCCCACACTAGTAATTTATCCTGTATCGTAGCGTTGTAGGCCATACAAATATTTGTTCCGTGCGGGAATTGGAAAATACAGACGTGTTTTCTCGAGATTTGCGCTTAGCAACACATTCAGCGATTCATTTTTATAATATTATAGATAATGTATTTTCTCTCTTCCCCAGCCCTGGGGAACCCGACCCGACCTTGTGTCAGGCAGTGTTCATAGGTTTTTCCATCAGAAATTTCTCAATATCTGCCCTGTAATCTGGTTCTGACCATGGGACTCAAACAGAACTGGGTGAAATGCGGGTGTATCGTCACACCACATCTGCCTACCTCTTGCGGGGAGAACGACCGTGATGTTTTGTTACAAAAAACCTTCAACAATAATATGGAAGTACGTCTGACCGGACGTCACAGTTCAAACGCTCGTTTTTGCCTGTATTACGTGGAGCGGCAACCTTGACAAATTGACACTGGATAGTAGCTTAATGAGACATAGAAGCCATACATGAGCTGTGTATGTTTTCGACAATATTTATGTGTAGAATGTGGCGAAAATATCTTAGTGGTGCATGTAGCAAACTGTTTGCTACAAAAAAAGTTTGGAAAAATTTGTTTGTAAGGTTGTATGTAGGGGGGGGGGGGGGTCTCCGGAACTCCTAGCCTAGACGGATTTGAAAAATTCGTTTGCATTTTTGATAGTCCAATTCTTGTGGCTTGTGGCTAAGTAACAACAGCCGCAGGCGTCGTACTATTAGGTAAAGCTACGCTTGCCGCGGTTGGTCCGTGTGTGGGTGATCATCTTTACATACTAAGACCCCTCCGTATCTCGGAAAGCACGTTAAGCCGTTAGTCGCGGCTGTCATTCGTGGATCTTTAACAGTCGTTACGGTTACGGGTCGTCAGTAGCCCGAAAGTCTGACAACTAGTTTTACCAAGGGGTACCCAGTAACTGGGTTGTAGAGGTCAGATAGGCAGTCGCTCCATGTAAAATACTGGTACTCAGCTGCATCCGGTTAGACTGGAAGCTGACCCCAACATAGTTGGGAAGAGGCTAGGCAGATGAGGAATTGGACTGTCATCAGAATCTGGAAGGTTATTGCCCATTTAACATCACGCTACGAGCCTACACACACCTTCACGGCTGAACGGATTGGGATGAAACTTGGCACATGCATAGACCAAGAGGGGCAATTCTCGTAATTTAAAACGTTCAAAATCAAGTCGCAGTCTCATCTCGGCGACAAACAAATGTCAAAAACTTGTCAAAATGTATGGAGATTAGAGGAATTTTTGACAGGTTGAGACTTAGATCAGACTGTGAACGTTCTTAAAATTACGAGAATTGCCCCTCTGATTTCAGTCTCAAGCTGTCAAAAATAAGTCTAATTTCCCTATATTTTGACAAGTTTTTGACATTTGTTTGTCGCCGAGATGAGACTGCGACTAGATTTTGAACGTTTTAAATTACGAGAATTGGCCTTCTGATCTGAGTCTCAATCTGTCAGAAAAATACTTCTAATTTCCCTACATTTTGACATTTGTTTGTCGCTGAGATGAGACTGCGACTAGATTTGAACGTTTTAAATTACGAGAATTGGCCTTCTGGTTTAGGAGATAAGATACTTTTTTTTACCACGGAAGTGTGATCCCCTGGAATAACTTTTGAATTCCATGCGGGCGAAGAAGCGGGTAAAAGCTGGGCCTAATAGTAATATAATATCATAAACGTAAAAGTTTGTATGGATGGATGGATGTTTGATACCCTTTCACGCAAAAACTACTGAACGGATTTGGATGAAATTTGGCACACAGATGGTTTATAACCAGGATTAACATATAGGGTACTTTTTATCCCGATATTCCCACTGGATCGAAGCTTATGCGGGTGAAACCGCGGGGCGCACCTAGTATATCATAAAAAAAACGTTGATACGACAAAACACTACAGGTAAATTCTTAACATTATAGTCCTAAGTAGTCCAATGCGGCATTCTCAAGGCTAACATTTTATTACTGCGCAAAAAAACTCCAATGGATCACGTTTGTCATAAAAACTCGCTCGTTCTTAACATTTTTGCCTGCATAGCCAAGGGGTCTATTCCGAAGTGCAAAGTGCGAATGTTCGGATCGGACCGACACATGGCCGAACCGAATATTATTGAAAAATGCGAAAAAAGTACGGATCGGCTCAGTTGGGTCGGGACCATAGTCAATATTCGAAAGAGTGTAGGATCGGGACCGACCGAAGCAGATAGTAACTTCGTAGCAGGAAACTGCCGAACATTCGGCCGATACTACTTCGGAGTAGACCCCCTGAGTATATTCAGTCCATAATGTTCCCACAGCTGGGACACTGGCCTCCTCTCTATGAAAGTGGGCTGTATATTCACCAACCATTTATTTTCTTTGGTATTGGTCGAATCTTTGAGCTCCTTAAGTTTTGAGTTGAACAGCATGATTACTGACAAATGCGTGCACTGACTGGACAGGTCCACTCAATCTGTGTGGATCTTTCCTCAAAAGACAATTTCAGACACCAAATCTACATGGTCTTCACATGATCTGACCAAGATTATGTCTTTTTTTTTTTTTTTTTTTTTCTCAATCTGAATCATTTTGAAGGATATTGCTAATCCATTGCTTCATATGTTCAACAAATGTGTCATGTGTCTGCTCAACAACGTAAATAACGCAATGTATGTTGTTGAACTGTCAAAATGAAACCGATTCCGATTGATCGTGGGTTACGCAATTAGGTTGCTGGACTTTAAAAGAGACTGTGACCTCTGAGTTTGTTTCGGCCTTTCTTCTCAGAGTAGTCAAATAGGAAACGCCGACCTCATCTAGTTTAAAAAAATATAATTGACGTGTAAAAGTGTTTGTACCAATCAACTTACAGAATAAAATCATTTATCACCACGCGGGCCCAGGGCGGGTTGGTAGATGTCACATGTCTTCGAATTTTTGGTTCTAGGACATGCCGGTTACCTCTCGATGTTTTCCTTTTTCCTTCACCGTTTTGAGAGCAGTGGTGATGAAAATAATCATGGACAGTTCACCTCCTAGTGATTAAGGTTTTATTTATTAATGGTAATCTGTGAACAGTTACATTATTACTTAAGTAACTTATGTGTTTCTGTATATAATATTGCATAATGTAGCTGTTTGAACAAAAAAAAAAAAAAGTAAAGTGCCTGCCTATCAACCAGCACTGGGCCCGCGTGGTGGATTACAGCCCACTCCCTCTCACTGAGAGGTAGTCTGTGTCCCACCAGTGGGAACAGTATAGGCTGATTATTGTGAATGAACATGAACATAACATGTTATGTGTAGTGCCTGCCTGGTTTCGAACATACGACCTACATCTCGTAAGCCGGGGCCGTTCCCACTGGGCCACATTCGTAGTACCTAGTCCAATGCGGAATTCTCAAGGTTAAAATTTTATGACTGCGCAGAAAAACTCCAATGGATCACGTGCCGCATAAGAACACAGTGCAACGCTTTTAGTTGTATTAAAATTGTCAAATATCTTTATTTTTCTTTTAACTCTGGACACTTCTCATATGCTACGGCTACAGTGTCGCGATAACGCGAACTACCCTTCGCGCGCCCTCCGTTTTACAGCGAGACGTCGAGTGGTGTGCGACGGAGCGCGCGCGAAGTTTAGTTCGCGTTATCGCGACAATGTAGCCGTAGCATTAAAGAGAAAAAATAAGCATCTATACCCATAGTCTTTCGTTATTTATTTAACACTTTATTTTAGTTAATTTTTTAAAGTAGGTACATGTTTTTTTTCCTTCATAATTTGCCTAGAGGATACATACTTAACCGTTTTTTTTTTATGTTGTATGTAATGTTAATTAGGTTTAATTCGGGTTGAGAGCCTGGTGATCCGTCACACAGGGTATCCTAGTATGGACGCCCAGTCTCTCACAAAGGATCATATTTTATGCATTTTTGTCAAAACGCTATATTTCTTGTGCTCGTTTATAGCTATGTGAACCTTTGTGAAGAGAGAAGAAAATAAAGATTATTATTATTACTTCCAGCCATCTATCACTAATATAGTGATCGATGCTTCCAGCACACAAATGTGCAGAGGCGGACTTCATGACATATATGGCTAAGTAATAACAGCCGCACGGGTCGATCGATCAGGTTAAGCTACGCTTGCCGCGGTTGGTCCGTGGATGGGTGACCATTTTCTCATACCAAGTCCCCTCCGTGCCTCGGAAAGCACGTTAAGCCGTTGGTCCCGGCTGTCATTCGTGGATCTTGGACAGTCGTTACGGGTCGTCAGTAGCCCGAAAGTCTGACAACCAGTCTTACCACGGGGTATCGTGTTACCCAGTAACTGGGTTGTGGAGGTCAGATAGGCAGTCGCTTCATGTAAAATACTGGTATTCAGCTGCATCCGGTTAGACTGGAAGCTGACCCCAACATAGTTGGGAAAAGGCTCGGCAGATCATGATAGGCATTCACTACCAGTCAACCGAGTCAAGACAAGTTTCGCTAGTTTATTTAATTTGACCTTGTAGGTTTCATATAGTTTTATAGGTTATCTTATAATTTTTACGACTCTTCATTCTTGTTCCATTAAACATGACAATACGTACCGGTTATCAGTGTTTTTTACGTTATCTTAATATTTCAAGTTATTATTGTGTAATTAATAATTAAGTACGTATTGTTTTGTTTGAGAAATCATGCTTGCATTTCTATTTATATACAATCACTAGCTGCGCCCCGCGGATTCACCCGCATAAGTTTCGATCCCGTGGGTATATCGGGATAAAAAGTATCTTATATGTTAATCAGTGGGAACTGATTATGTTATTTTATAATCAAAACCGGCCAAGTGCGAGTCGGACTCGCGCACGAAGGGCGGAACCCTTCGTGCGCGAGTCCGACTCGCACTTGGCACACACAACATTTTGTTTTTAGTATTTGTTGTTATAGCAGCAACAGAAATACATAATTTGTGAAAATTTCAACTGTCTACCTATCGCGGTGCTTGAGATACAGCTTGGTGACAGACAGACGGACGGACAGACGGCGAAGTCTTAGTAATAGGGTCCCTTTTTTACCCTTTGGGTACGGAACCCTAAAAAACTAGCGGACCCGGCAGACGTCGTTCTGCCCGAAAAAGCAGCGCCACCTACCGGGTCCAATTGTGTATACAAACCTTGTCCTGACAATAACAAACACACAAAAAAAAAAAATATCCAATTTGGTGCAGTCGATCGGCAGTTATGAGCGTACATACATTTCGGTGATTCATTTTCATTACTCGTGCGAAATTTCAACTCAGTCGGATACCGAGAACTGTAAATCGATTACAAGATTCGTTTGTCACTTAATTATTATTAGACGCGTGAGAATTTGAATTAGACACAACACAATCCAGACCAACGACGAATACCTAAAGAGCTCGTCAGATGTTTATTTTTAGCCCAAAAGCATGTTTAAGAGTAAACACTAGAGCATTTTCTCGAGCATTTCCATATAATGTAACGTTTCTGCGAATGCTCGACGCTGCGTTCGACGTAATACTCACGGCGAGTGAGCATTTACCTGTACATTTCTTTCTACCTTGCGTCTGTTGTTGAAATGTCGGATCTATAATAATAATAATAATAATATCCCTGGACATTTCACACAGCACCATTTGTCCCAAGCTAAGCAACCTAATGCTCTTATGTTATGGTAACAAGATGGCTGATAAACTACTTATATACATTTTTTTTTTGTAAATACATACATATTATAGATAGAAAAACACCCAGACTCGGAACAAATACATGTAGGTCATACAAATATTTGTTCCGTGCGGGAATCGAACCCGCACAAGGCTATCTACAGGTATCGCTCGAGCCTTTGCTCGATAATAGGTTTCACCAATACGCTCGTTGGTTTAAAAATCAGGTTGTAACAACAGCGAGGGTCGTGTTCAAAGTGCGGTGCGATAAATTTTTAAAATGGCGAGTGCTCGATGTTCTGTTACGAGTAAATGTTTTGGTCTGTACTGTACCCTTTAGGCTAGACATGAAACATTTAGATGCGAAGGCCGAACGCCAGAGCGCTGAACAGGCGAAATGGGGGTGTACTATGTATTTATTTAAGCACTAGCTGCGCCCCGCGGTTTCATCCGCATAAGTTTCGATCCCGTGGGTATATCGGGATAAAAAGTATCCTATATGTTAATCCTGGTTATAAACCACCTGTGTGCCAAATTTCATCAAAATCCGTTCAGTAGTTTTTGCGTGAAAGAGTAAAAAACATCCATCCATTCAAACGAACTTTCACGTTTATAATATTACTAGCTGCGCCCCGCGGTTTCACCCGCATAAGTTTCGATCCCGTGGACATATCGGGATAAAAAGTATCCTATATGTTAATCCTGGTTATAAACCACCTGTGTGCCAAATTTCATCCAAATCCGTTTAGTAGTTTTTGTGTGCAAGAGTAACAAACATCCATCCATCCATCCATACAAACTTTCACGTTTATAATATTAGTAGGATAGGATAGGGAGTAATTGGACTGTAGAGGTCAGGTAGGCAGTCGCTCCATGTAAAATACTGTTATTCAGCTGCATCCGGTTAGACTGGAAGCCGACCCCAACATAGTTAGTGAAAGGCTAGGCGGGTTCATGGAGGTATTGCACTTTTATATGAAACTAGCTTTTGCCCGCGGCTTCGCTCGCGTTAAGAAGTATACAGCCCGATCGGTTTAAAATTGACAAAGTTTCATGCAAACTTTCATCCCCTATTTTATCCCCTTGGGGGTAGAATTGATCAAAATCCTTTCTTAGCGGATGCCTACGTCATAACATCTACCTGCATGCCAAATTTCAGCCCGATCCGTCCAGTGGTTTGGGCTGTGCGTTGATAGATCACTATGTCAGTCAGTCAGTCACCTTTGAGTTATATGAATATACTAGCTTCTGCCCGCGGCTTCGCCCGCGTGGATGTCGGAAGTTATCCCACGGGAACGTGCTACCAGGATAAAAAGTATGTGCTTCCCCAGGATGCCATCTATCTCTTTGCCCAATCAGAAGTTCAGTGGTTTAGGCGTGAAAATGTTACATACAGTTTCAAGTTCAAATCCTCCCCTGAAAACCAAATTATCCCTTTTTGCCCCGTCAGGGGTCAATTTTCGACAACTTTACATACTTTTTATTAATTATTTTCTGTCGAAAGTATCAATACTGAGTTTCGAGTTATTCGGACCGCGCATTCAATTTCTTCCACACAAACTTCAACACCCCTATATCCCCCTTTGAGGGGTAGTTTGAAAAACTTATAATGATAAACTTTATTACTTACTTAGGCAAGTATTGTTGCCAAGTTTCAAGTTTATTAACTAAATTAATAAGATTTTTCAGATAAACTGTATCCCCGCTTTTCACCCCCATGGAGGTGGAATTTAAAAAAAATCATAACTTGACTAAAAGATTATTTATACCAATTTTATAATTAACCAAGCCACTTATTATAATCCTCCCCTGTAAAATTAACTACCCCTTTTCACCCCGTTAGGGGTAGATTTTCGAAAAACCCTCATAGTACGTGTTACGATTTATTTTTAGTCTTAAGTACACACACAGTTTACTGAGTTTCGAGTTAATCGGACCGCGCGTTCAAATTCTTCCACACAAACTTTCACACCCCTATATCCCCTTTGGGGGGTAGTTTTGAAAAACTAATAATGATAAACTTTATTGCTTACTTAGGCGAGTATTCATGCCAATTTTCAAGATTATTAACCTAACGAATAAGATTTTTCATATAAACTGTATCCCCGCTTTTCACCCCCACAGGGATGGAATTTTGAAAAATCATTTGGGATGTGTTCATAACTTGGCTCAAAGATTATTTATACCCATTTTCGAGTTAATCAAGCCACGCTGTAAAATCCTCCCCTGTAAAATTGACTACCCCTTTTCAGGCCGTCAGGGGTAGATTTTCGAAAAACCCTGATACACATTATTCTTTCCTTTCAATTTTAGGTATAAATACTGAGTTTCGAGTAAATCGGACCGCACGCTAAAATTCTTCCATACAAACTTTGAAACCCCCCAATCCCCTTTTAGGTGGTAGTTTATAAAAACAAAAAATGCCCAACTTGATAATTTACTTAGATAAGTATTCGTGCCAAGTTTCAAGTTTATTAACTCAAGGAATAAGATTTTTCATACAAACAAAATCCCGCCATTTCACCCTCATAGGGGTGGAATTTCGAAAAACCCTTTCTTAGTGGATACCTACTCTTTACGGAGAATACACCCTCCAAATTTCATGTCTCTAGGACCAGCGGTTTAGGCTGTGCGTTGATGTCTCAGTCAGTCAGTCAGTCAGTCAGTCAGGACTTTGAATTTTATATATATAGATTTAGATAGCCGATTTTTTTTTTTTGATAACCGACGACTCGACGTACTTCTCACGAATCTTGTGCTGAATTCATGTTTACAGTTTGCACGTCAATCCCTGACACCCTGTTTTTAATGGAATATAAGAGAGAGATACGTAGTTTCTTCAATAGAAATAATATCCTAAGTTTAATATAAAATTCCCGGTACTGCAAAAGCACGGAGCTCTTTCAGTAGACGCCAGCGGGTCAAGCTACCCGAAGCTGTCAAATTTTCCCAATCAACCTTGAACCTTAAATACTTTAGCGATAAAGTTGAAACTCTATTAAAGTTTGACAGATTGTAGTAGCTTGATGTGCTGGCGTCTGTACCTCTGCTTATCCCTTGGGGGATTGCAGGCGTGATGTTGTGTAGATAGTTCGTCTTAACTCCGTTGAGGGAAGTGGGTCAATTGTAGTTAATAAAGCCAATTGGCCGATTCCGATTCCGTTGACGAATATATCGTACATACGTTCGGGTGTTATTGCTGGCATCAATTTGATTATTTAATTTGAACCATTCACAACTTCTCTAAAAGCGATGGAGGAAAACGTCTTGAGGAAACCGGTGTAGTTAAAGTCAAATCATTTATTTCAAATAGCCACTGAAAAGGCACTTTTGAAGGTCTTTACAAGAAAATAGAAGTGTTTCTACTTGCTCCTTCCAAAAGGTAGTTTCGTATGGAGAAGAATGGGCAAGAAACTCAACCGTTATTTTTGAAGTGAAAACTTCTTTAGCGGCGTTGTGCACTTTTGTTGTGATGGGTAAAAAATGTTAAACTCGCGTCAGGACACGTGACCTGATCGAAAATTCGTAAGATGGAGCTCGCGTCAGGATACGTGACCTGATCGAAAATTCGTAAGACGGAGCTCGCATCAGGACACGTGACCTGATCGAAAATTCGTAAGACGGAGGGAGAGTAGACCGCATTCCAAAATATCAAAGTTAATATTCAAGTTTTCACTTCTGCCGGCACTGCCGGGTGTGCAACCCGTTTTTTTTTAAGGCTTATCATCATGATCAGCCTACAGCAGTCCACTGCTGAGCAAAGGACTCCCCCAAATCCCTCCATGCATCATTTTCTAGCAATCGTTATTCTTTTAATTTTTTTACAATATTATGTACTAGCTTCCGTCAAAGGCTTCACCCACGTGGTATGCTGATAAAGAGCAGTCTGTGCCCCACTCAGGGTTCAAAGTATCCCCATACAAAATTTCATCAAAATCGGTCCAGCCTTTTCGTAGATTAGCCGAAACAAACAGACAGACAAACAAACATTTAAAATATATTTTTTTTATATAATAAATACTTTCATATGCATTTAGTAATAAGCTGTTATTTTGAGGTTGCAAACAGACACATTAATCGATCAGGTTAAGCTACGCTTGCTGCGATTGGTCCGTGGATGGGTGGCCATCTTCACATACCAAGCCCCCTCCGTGCCTCGGAAAGCACGTTAAGCCGTTGGTCCCGGCTGTCATTTGTGGATCTTTGACAGTCTTACCAAAGGGTATCATATTACCCAATAACTGGGTTGTGGAGGTCAGGAAGGCAGTCGCTCCATATAAAATACTGCTATTCAGCTGCTTCTGGTTAGATTGGAAGCCGACCCCAATAAAGTTGGGAAAAGGATGGGCAGATGATGATGATTTATTTAGATTACCGGGAAGTACCCTGTAGGTTTTGATTCCCTAGCGAGTGTCGAAAATTTGCGGAAATTGGCGGCATAAACGGCTGTATTTTTTTATTGCGTTGGCTTAGAAGTTTGATTTTTTCACAACTCCAAGGGTCAGTAGACCTGAGTTTTTGATATAAATATATAAATTCCTGCTTGATACCTCCACGCGTTCCTGTGAAAAAGGTTCTGGACAGACAGACAGACGGACGGACAACAAAGTGAACCTATAAGGGTTCCGTTTTTTCCTTTTGAGGAACAGAACCCTAAAAAATCCAAATATTTTTTTTTAAAGTAGGCTTATTCAGAGCTTTTTGACGTCTACACACAGTTACTAACACAGAACCCTAAAAACTGTCGCCTCACGGCCCAAATATTTTAGGGGCCGTCTCCACGGGCGAAAGAATCGCGGCGATAGTCTCGCCGTGCCTTCAAATTCTTGCTGCGATAATATCGGCGTGTGGAGACACGTTCTAAGAGAGTGTATAGAAATACGTCATCATCACCTGCCTAGCCTTTTCCCAACTATGTTGGGGTCGGCTTCCAGTCTAACCGGATGCAACTGAATACCAGTATTTTAAATGAAGCGACTGCCTATGTGACCTCCACAACCCAGTTACTGGGTAATATGATACCCCTTGGTAAGACTGGTTATCAGACTTTCGGGCTACTGACGACCCGTAACGACTCTCAAAGATCCACGAATGACAGCCGGGACCAACGGTTTAACGTGCTTTCCGAGGCACGGAGGGGTCTTGGTATGTGAAAATGGTCACCCATCCACGGACCAACCGCGGCAACCGTAGCTTAACCTGATCGAACGACCCGTGTGGCTGTTATTACTTAGCCACAAGCCCCTCATATAGATATTAGCCCCTCATATAGTATAGAAATACGTGTCACGACGATAATATCGCCGCGATTCTCTCGCTCGTGGAGAGGGTCCCGTAGTTAGTATTATTTTTATATCAATACTAGCTGACCCGGCAAACGTTGTTTTGCCATATATGTATAAATTATTTCTAGCTGCCCGGCGCTACTTCGTTCGCGTGGTGTCCTACCCCCTACCCTACTCCTACCCTACTCCTACACTACTCCTACACTACTCCTACCCTACTCCTACTCCTACACTACTCCTACCCTACTCCTACCCTACTCCTACACTACTCCTACCCTAGGGTGGACATCCCTTATCACTTAAGGGTTTGAAAAAAAAAATACATAGTAGCCGATTCTCAGACTTACTGAATATGCACACAAAGTTTCATCAAAATCGGTCAAGCCGTTTCGGAGGAGTATGGCAACGAAAACTGTGGCACGAGAATTTTATATATTAGATCAAACACACAGCCAGACGACGGACAAGACGCCAAAGTGATACGGATATACCTAAGTCTATTGCGTAACTTAATACCTACGTTGTATCGAGAAGCCTCATCGACTGATACCTATAGTTTATAGAGTATTTGCATTTTTTCGAACACGAGGTTAGGAGGATTGTCTTTTTTTATGTAAGCACTAGCTGACCCGGCAAACGTTGTTTTGCCATATAAATTATTTCTAGCTGCCCGGCGCTACTTCGTTCGCGTGGTGTGCTACCCCCTACCCTACTCCTACCCTACTTCTACCCTACTTCTACCCTACTCCTACACTACTCCTACCCTACTTCTACCCTACTCCTACCCTACTCCTACCCTACTCCTACCCTACTCCTACCCTACTCCTACCCTACTCCTATTTTTCTTTCTATAAACCTCACGGAGCCCGAGACCTTTCCAACGAATGCAAAACGGTGGAAATCGGTTCGTGCGTTCTGGAGTTATAGCGTCAGGAAGGAAAACCCGACTTATTTTTATATAGTAGACTAGGTTCAGCCCGCGACTTCTTCTGCTTCGTCAACGCCGGCTGTCGCTGAAAACCAGCACTGGGGCTGTCTCGTAAGGGTCTTAGCATTAGTGTCTACTCACACTTATTCAGCTCAGAGGGTCTACTCCGAAGTAGTATCGGCTGAAAGTTCGGCCGTTTTCTGCTACGAAGTTACTATTTGGTTCGGTCGGTCCCGATCCTACACTCTTTCGAATATTGACTATGGTCCCGGGAAACACTTGTTATAAGGATTTATATAATACGTTTATTATCCTTCTATATTTATATATTGGAAGGTGTGTTTACTAATATTACGTGAGACGTGTGACCCAAATGAGCCGATCCGAACTTTTTTCGCATTTGTCAATAATATTCGGTTCGGCCATGTGTCGGTCCGATCCGAACATTCGCACTTTGCACGTCGGAGTAGACCCCCCTGTTCAGCTCTGTTCATCGATTTTGTATGCAATGCGTACGCATCCGTTCAGCTTTACGGACGCGTACGCATTCCATGCAAAATCGTTGTTTTCTATGGACAAAAGCTGAACAAAGCTGAATTAGTGTGAGTAGACCCTTATGTTGAGCGATGGCCGTTTTGCGTGGACACGACGCATGTTTTCCCCGAACTTGTTTTTTTTATGCGTCATGTTTACCGCAAATAAACTTATTTAGTTTTTCTTTACTTCGTGACATTTTTTCTTTTTGCTCGGCTCCTCTGGGTGCTAACGTGATGTTAAATAGCCTACGGCCTTCAGCTTTATTATTAGTATAGATAGATGGTGTCGTTTGGATATAAGGGTGCATACAGGGTGGCAGGGACATCGACGCGCAAACTGTAACCATGGATTCAGCACATGAGCTTAGACCCCATAGCGTCGTTTGTCGTCGGTTATTAAAAAAAATCTTCTGTTTCATAGAAAAGTGCAATACCTACGCGGTCAAAACGTATGGAACAGCAATATTTTGTTTTAGTCCCAGCAGTGGGAACATTGTGGGTTGATTATGCTATGAAGCCAGAATTGTGTGACGCAAGACTTTGTTGTTGGAAGGCTTGTTGTCACTCACTTATTTGTACTTTTTGGGAAAAAAATACTGACTTAACATCATCTGCCCCAGCTTTTTTCCCACTATGTTGGGGTCGGCTTCCAGTCTAACCGGATGCAGCTGAATACCAGTATTTTACATGGGTATACTGCCTATCTGCGGGGAAATGGCGTAACACGCTATCAGTACCAACGACTTAGACGGCACGGTTGGCGCAGTGGTTAAGCGATTGACTGCTGCGCTGCGTGTCGCGGGTTCGATTCCCGCACGGAACAAATATTTGTATGACCTACATGTATTTGTTCCGAGTCTGGGTGTTTTTCTATCTATAATATGTATGTGTATACAAAAAAAAATGTATATAAGTAGTTTATCAGCCATCTTGTTACCATAACACAAGCATTAGGTTGCTTAGCTTGGGACAAATGGTGCTGTGTGAAATGTCCAGGGATATTATTATTATTACTTTCATTTTGACAGTTCAACAACATTCATTGCGTTATTTACGTTGTTGAGTAAACAATTTTTCGAACAAATAAGTGAGTGACAACAAAACTTCCAGCAACAAAGTTTCCGTCACACAATTCTGGCTTCATAGCATAATCAACCCATAACGTTCCCACTGCTGGGACACAGGCCTCCTCTCTATGAGAGGGAGTGGGTATAATCCACCACGCGGGTCCAGTGCGGGTTGGTAGATGTCACATGTCTTCGAATTTTTGGTTATAGGACATGCCGGTATCCTCACGATGTTTTCCTTCACCGTTTTGGTAGCAGTAGTGGTAGGTGATGATGAAATAAATTACTCAAAGTAAAGCGCCTGCCTGGGTTCGAACCTACGACCTACTACTCGTATGTCGGGGCACAAGACTACCACTGTTCCCTATATTCAAATGTTATTTATGGTTCAAATTGACGTTATTTCAAGTTAAACAAATATCAACTTTATTGTAATGGGAATTAAGTTGATTTCAGAGTGACTAGCGCTATTGAAAAAAGTTATAAAAATGTTTGAAGTTGTATCGTAAACTGAACTTTATTGTGTAGGGATTAAAGTTATTTTTCCATAAACTCATATTTGTTTACATTTTTGGCGAATATGTCGCGATTCAAATATATGCATTTCCGGCCTTAAAAATGACTAAGCAATAAATGTTTTGATTTTTCATCAGTAGTCGCTTTTCCCCAAAAGTGCATTTATATACTATAGTGAGTGAAAACCAAAGACAACTGACGTTATAGTTTCTTAACAATGCTGGCCGAAAAATGAGAAGGAAAAAAACAGTTTCAATTATTATCATAGATAAATAGTTAACATTTTTAAAGTGAGTGATGTCAAGTCTACTACCGTGACAATGCTGGCTCGATTCCGTCGCGCGGCTCAAAGGGTTGCGCGCGCGCCGCGTGAACCTGTACAAGATGACGCTGACGCTGCATACGATGTCTCTCACTACTTCAGCGATGATGTGGCTGATCCTTGGAGGCAGCATGGTGAGTTGGTATCGTCAGGGCACTGTTCTGGTGTCAAAATGGGTCTGAGTATGTTTCGGCGTTCTCAGAGAGTTATTATACAGGCGCAGGCGCCACCCCATCTCTCTTACGGTCGGTCGAATCCCTCTTTTTAAACAATGCTTACAACAACTTTTATAAAAAACCATTCTCTTTCTGTTCAGATGCATTGGAACGAGAGCGTCTATCTCAACATGCAGCACTCCGTGAGCTGGTCTCCCGCGGTGACATCTCGCAGCTCAAAGCCAGGTTGAGCTCGCTCGGCAGCAGCGCCGGCCTCATAGCTAACCTGACGCCCGGTGGAGCTAACACTTTGTTATACGTGTGAGTTAAGCAACAGTAGTCGAGGCATAGAAAATGATGGGTGAAGTATGATGAAACAGCTCACAGCTCAAACCCCGTTTGGCTTCGTTCGGCATCAGTGCCGGCAGTCCCCCGTAGCTAATCTGACGCCCGGTGGAGCTAACACTTTGTTATACGTGTGAGTTAAGCAACAGTAGTCGAGGCATAGAAAATGATGGGTGAAGTATGATAGCACAGCTCACAGCTCAAACCCCGTTTGGCCTCGTTCGGCAGCAGTGTTGGCAGTCCCTCATAGCTAACCGGACGCCCGGTGGAGCTAACACTTTGTTATACGTGTGAGTTAAGCAACAGTAGTCAAAGCATAGAAAATGATGGGTTAAGTGTGATGGCACAGCTCACAGTTCAAACCCCGTTTGGCCTCGTTCGGCAGCAGTGCCGGCAGTCCCTCATAGCTAACCTGACGCCCGGTGGAGCTAACACTTTGTTATACGTGTGAGTTAAGCAACAGTAGTCGAGGCATAGAAAATGATGGGTGAAGTATGTTGGAACAGCTCACAGTTCAAACCCCATTTGGCCTCGTTCCGCAGCAGTGTTGGCAGTCCCTCATAGCTAACCTGACGCCCGGTGGAGCTAACACTTTGTTATACGTGTGAGTTAACGCAACAGTAGTCGAGGCATAGAAAATGATGGGTGAAGTATGTTGGAACAGCTCACAGCTCAAATCCCGTTTGGCCTCGTTCGGCAGCAGTGCCGGCAGTCCCTCATAGCTAACCAGACGCCCGGCGGAGCCAAAACTTTGTTATACGTGTGAGTTAGTAGCCGAGGTATTGAAGATAATTTCAAGGTAAATACGTGCTTACTCTTGCGGTGCTGATATGTTAAATCTCCCATTTATTTTCCAGCGCCTCAGAAGCAGGCCTCACCGCCGCCGTCTCCTCACTCCTGGACGCAGGTGCGGATGGACGAGCCCACCCCGTCACCAAGTACTGTCCGCTATACATAGCCTGTTACCACGGACATGTGGACATTGCCAAGCTGTTGCTGGCTTCATTCCCTGAGGCTGTGCAGGTGAGGAGAAGAACTGTTGTTGATAATTTGTGATAACATTATATTTGTGATGACTGAAGGGGTACGCCAAGGTGGATCGCATGGAATGCTGTTTCGAGGAAGTGATGCATCCAAAGGAAGTGGTGGAGAGGGAGTGAGAGCATATCTCCCCGCACTAGAAGAGCAGCCGGGCGTCGAAGGGTGTTTAACGATCTCCGGCCACTGTAGGGAGGGGCCTGCGGGCGGCGAAGTTGGTTCTGTGCCGTCTCTCGAGCAGTCTCTCAACATCTAATTTCCCCCCTTTTTTTTTCTTAGCCTATATTTTGTCCCACTGCTGGAAAAATGCGTCCCCTCTTTCCTTCCAAACCTTCCTGTCTTGTGAAAGAAAGAAAGAGAAAGAAAGAAAAAATATTTATTGTGACTCGTACAGGATCATAAACTAAACTAACTAAACACAGTTAAAAATAAAAATAAAACAAATTATATAAAAAAGTAACAGAAGGAAAAATGAAACAGAAATTCCTATACGAGGCCAAAAGGCTCCTATCTCAGCATGATGCTTCGACATTTAAAAAATAAATGCCGCAGCGCTGGTATTCTGATAGGGTGCGATCTCAGGCCATGTTGATCCTGCAAACGTTATTAGAGGGAACATTTAACCCGTCTGCCTTCAAAGCAAGAGTGAACAGGCATCTTCTGGGCACGCTCGTACCATCGTAGACCTCATCCATCGCTTTGCATCAGGCGTGATCGAGGACAGGAGCAGACCCTATTATTAATAAAAAAAATGGGGGGGGGGGGATCAATTTTCGTAATTTTTAGAATCTGTAAAAAATACCACTAATTTCTCTACAATATTTGCGGCAAACATGACGCATAAAAAAGAACAAACACACAAAAAAATAACAAGTTGGGGGTAAACATGCGTCACATTCACGCAAAACGGCCATCGCTCAGCATAATGCTAAGACCCTATACGAGACAGAGCCCCAGCGCTGGTTTTCAGCGGCAGCCGGCGTTGACGTGATGACGTCAACCAGTGCAGCATGCTTATACATAAATAAATAATTTCACTTTTTTGATCGTCACACCCCCTTCGCCGTGGTCTCCCTCGACGGCGATGTGCTAAAAATGAAAGACAGTGGTTTTTCTTAACCGGTAATACTTATCAAGTCTTTTATAGATCTTTTCTCTCTTTCCAGCAAGAGACGGTAGAAAAATGGCTGCCTATCCACGCGGCGTGCATCGGCGGGCACGCGTCCATGGTGACTCTGTTACTTGAGTACCCGTACCCGGAGAGCGTGCTGAGCACTTACACGTAAGTGATTTTAACGTATTACATTATGCACACATCTTTTCTTACGAGATAAATATTCCTTGTTTTTAGGGTTCCGTACCTCAAAAGGAAAAACAGAACCCTTCGTTGTCCGTCTGTCTGTCCGTCTGCCAAGACCCTTTTTCTCAGGAACGCGTGGAGTTATCAAGTTGAAATTAATATCAAATGATCAGGGCTGCAATCCCTTAAAGCAGTGAAAAAATCAAACTTCTAAGTCGACGCTATCAAAAGATACGGGCGTTTATGTTCCGTTTATGCCGCATATTCTGACACTCGCAAGGGAATCAAAACCTATAGGGTACTTCCCGTTGACCTAGAATCATGAAATTTGGCAAGAAGCCACGTCATGTAGCACAAGTAAAGGAAACATTCCGAAAAACCGTAAATTTGTAGTTTAGTTTGTGGTTTTTTTTTTTTGTTAGATTTTGCTTCCGGTATTTACCGGGAGCGTGTGTGTGGTTCACGCGTTACTTGCACGTACTGTTGTGACTCTCTCCTTATTGACCACAGTGACGTCAGCGGTCAGTGGCAGTACTCCGCGGCGTTTGACGTGAACGCGCGCGACGTCAGCGGTCAGACCGCGCTGTACGTCGCGTGCACGCTCGGCAACGTGTCTGTGGTCGATGCGTTACTTGCGCATACCGTTGTGTCGACGCCTGCGCCTAAACTGAATCAGGTTAGTACGATTTCTTTATAGAAGTGTAAAAGTTATTGGAGATCGTCTAAAAGATAAAATTGCGGGCTTTTCTAATGCTTGTACTTACATATAGGTACATGTACATACGTTTATTCACAGTCTGCATAGCTATTCACAACCACTCGATACGCATCCGTACCGTATCGAACATCAATCAAGGGGTCCTCTAAACGCTGTTCACAAGTCCAAAACTCGCAAAATTTTGTCAGTTTAAATGAAATAGACGACCGCTATTGTTCCGACAGCTGTTTGCTGTCGGGGGCAAGGCGAATCAGGTTATTGAAATGTCTCATCTTCGATACGATAGAAAAATACCTCTAATTTCCCTAAATTTTTGACAAGTTTTTGACATTTGTTTGTCGCAGATTTCAGCAACAAACAAATGTCAAAAACTTGTCAACTCTCTCAAAGGCAACTCTCGTAATTTAAAACGTTCAAAATCTAGTCGGAGTCTCATCTGAGACTGCGACTAGATTTTGAACGTTTTAATAGTTGACTCCCAGATCCTAAATACTCCAACCGGAGAATCTTGAATTCTAGACCAAGACTTCTCAGTCTGATGTTCTATGTTACGGTTTTGGTTTCCTCACTTAGTCCTTCAAATGGACCATTGTACGTGGACCATGGCGGCCGTCGGTGGTTATTCCAACCAGCCCACCTCGCTCCAGAAGCTTATTAAGTCTCCTGGTCTGTTGAGAACATATGTGTAAGATCTGGGTGTCCCGAAGGTTTCTGGCCTAATCTGGGTGACGCCTGTGCACTCAAACAGCACATGCGCGACAGTTTCATTAGCCTTCATGCAAGCCCTGCACAAGGGGCTGTCCGTTATGCATTGTCCCGTGATGGTCCCCGTCACCAGGCGCAGGCCTTTCCTGTCCAGGCGAAGTAACCGTTTGGTGAGCTTGCCTTCTAATGATGGCATGGCTTCCTTGGACTGCCTGCATCTCTCAGTCTGATATTAACGCTATGATTTTAACACAGGAGTCATCAGCAGAAGACACGCCCGTCGTTGCAACACAAGCCCTTAGTCCTCAGCGCGGCGGTATATCCCTTGGCATTCACGCTATCGTTAGTAAGCTGACTGGATCCTCCAACAACAAAGTGAGTATATTCATATCCTTTTCAAATTCATAGGTGACAGTTTCAGTTTTTCTAAGACTCAAAAGACTCGAAGAATTCATAGGACTCAAAAGATTTAAAGAACTCATAGGAATCTAAAGACACAAAAAATTAATTGGGCTCATAAGACTTAAAAAATTCATTGGAGTCAAAAGACTCGAAGAACTCAAAAAACTCATAGGACTCAAAAGACCCGAAGGACCCATAGGGCTCAAAAGACTCCATAGAACTCAAAAGACTCAAATAACTCATAAGACTCTAAAGAACTCAAATAACTCATAAGACTGTAAAGAACTCAAATACTCATAAGACTCAAAGAACTCATAGGACTCAAAATACCCAAAGAACTCATAGGACTCAAAAGACCCGAAGGACCCATAGGACTCAAAAGACTCCATAGAATTCAAAAGACTTAAATAACTCATAAGACTGTAAAGAACTCAAATACTCATAAGACTCAAAGAACTCATAGGAATCAAAAGACTCAAAGAACTCATAGGACTCAAAAGACCCTAAGAACTTATAGGATTCAAAATACCCAAAGAACTCATAGGACTCAAAAGACCCTAAGAACTCATAGGACTCAAAAGACCCTAAGAACTGATAGGACTCAAAATACCCTAAGAACTTATAGGACTCAAAATACCCAAAGAACTCATAGGACTCAAAAGACTCAAGTCTTTTATAACACTTACTATGAGGTTGACTATATATTTATGACATTTTTGTACAATGTCTGTAATTATAATATTGATTTTTTTTCCAGAAATAAATATATTTTTCTTATACCCATTTGAGTCCGTTTGACGTTCAGTTTGTTAGTTACCAATATGGCGCAGCAGCGAAGAGACAGACTACTGAGAACGGAGTCGTGGGTGCGATTCCCGAGTCGGAAGAAACTAGTGTATGATACATTGTTGTTCAGAGTTGTGTGTGTCTGTGTAACTTTATTGATTATTTGCTAATTGTAACTAATCTGCATTCGCGATTTATTTGCCAAAAATGTAAACAAATATGAGTTTATGGAAAAATAACTTTAAATCCTACAAAATAAAGTTCAGTTTCCATTTAGAAACATTTAGCACTTACAGCAGAAAATTGTTTGTGACATCTACCAATGTTAGCGTCATACAAAAAATGTATCTTATGTCTAACAAGTTAAAGTGCGGTTTTGCCTGCATTTTTTTCTTGCAATATTTCATACTATATGAAACTCTATGGGGCTTCTGCTCTTGAGCTTCGGATATCGCCTTACTTACTTACTGTGGGTTATTGTACAGTCCACTTCACCTACATGGTAAGTATGTTGGCTTTGACAGCGACCTTATTTCGTAGCAGTAAGAATGATTTTTGTAGTTAAAATGTTAAATTATGTTTCATTTTACGGCTAGTCTATGCTAGTTATGTGATTAGTCGGATCAGATGATCGGCTTATGAGTGTTCACAAACTCAAACATTTTTTAACTGTTTAAAAGGTGCTAGTTACTCTGAAATCAACTACATTACCATTAAAATAAAGTTGAAATTATATTAATTTGAAACATTAGTTTGAATTTTGAATAGACTTTACAGCTTTTACTGGGCGATTATTCTGGTTAACATAAAGCGCAAGTAAAACTTGCTCCTGTCTAACCGACACATAAAGTTTTCTTTTTCAATTAGAGTGCAGCTTCACTCTAATTGCGTAACACACGATCAATCTCAGTGGTTGGCGCAGTGGTTAAGAGATTGACTGCTGCGCTGCGTGTCGCGGGTTCGATTCCCGCACGGAACAAATATTTGTATGACCTTACATGTATTTGTTCCGAGTCTGGGTGTTTTTCTATCTATAATATGTATGTACTAGCTTCTGCCCGCGGCTTCGCCCGCGTGGATGTCGGAAATTATCCCACGGGAACGTGCTACCAGGATAAAAAGTATGTCCTTCCCCAGGATGCCATCTATCTCTTTGCCAAATCAGAAGTTCAGTGGTTTAGGTGTGAAAATGTAACATACAGTTTCAAGTTCAAATCCTCCCCTTAAAAATTGAATACTTAACCCCTTTTTTCCCCGTCAGGGGTCAATTTTCGACAACTTTACATACTTATTATTACTTAATTATTTTCTGTAAAAAGTATTAATATTGAGTTTCGAGTTAATTTGACCGCGCATTCAATTACTTCCACACAAACTTTAACACCCCTATATCCCCCTTTTGAGGAGTAGTTTGGAAAAACTTATAATATAAACTTTATTATTTACTTAGGCGAGCATTCTTGCCAAGTTTCAAGTTTATTAACTAAATGAATAAGATTTTTCATATGAACTGTATCCCCGCTTTTCATCCCCACAGGGGTGGAGTTTAAAAAAAAAATCGTTAGGGATGTATTCATAACTTGTCTCAAAGATTATTTATACAAATTTTCGAGTTAATCAAGCCATGCAGTAAAATCCTCCCCTGTAAAATTGACTACCCGTTTTCAACCCATTAGGGGTAGATTTTCGAAAAACCCTGATACATTTATTCTTTATTTTTGGTCTTAAGTATAAATACTGAATTTCGAGTAAATCGGACCGCGCATTCAAATTCTTCCACGAAAACTTCAACACCCCTATATGCTCCTTTGAGGGGTAGTTTAGAAAAACTTATAATGATAAACTTTATTGGTTACTTAGGCGAGTATTCATGCCAATTTTCAAGTTTATTGCCCTAAGGAATAAGATTTTTCATATAAACTGTATCTCCGCTTTTCACCCCCACAGGGGAATTTTGAAAAATCTTTTGGGATGTGTTCATAACTTGACTCAAAGATTATTTATACCAATTTTCGAGTTAATCAAGCCACGCTGTAAAATCCTCCCCTGTAAAATTGACTACCCCTTTTCAGCCCATCAGGGGTAGATTTTCAAAAAACCCTGATACACATTATTTTTTACTTTCAATTTTAGGTATAAATACTGAGTTTCGAGTAAATCGGACCGCGCGTTAAAGTTCTTCCATACAAACTTTGAAACCCCCCAATCCCCTTTTAGGGGGTACTTTATGAAAACCAAAAACGGCCAACTTCATAATTTACTTAGATAAGTATTTGTGCCAAGTTTCAAGTTTATTAACTCAAGGAATAAGATTTTTCATACAAACGAAATCCCCCCATTTCACCCTTTTAGGGGTGGAATTTCGAAAAACCCTTTCTTAGTGGATACCTACTCTTCACGAAGAATACACCCTCCAAATTTCAGGTCTCTAGGACCAGCGGTTTAGGCTGTGCGTTGATGTCTCAGTCAGTCAGTCAGTCAGTCAGGACTTTGAATTTTATATATATATAAGATTTACAAAAAAAAAATTGTATATAAGTAGTTTATCAGCCATCTTGTTACCATAACACAAGCATTAGGTTGCTTAGCTTGGGACAAATGGTGCTGTGTGAAATGTCCAGGGATTTATTTATTTATCTCAATCTGAATCATTTTGAAGGATATTGCTAAACCATTGCTTCATATTTTCATTTATTAAATGTCGCAGCATCCTGCTGAGATAGGAGCCTTTTGGCCTCGTATAGGACTTTCTGTTTCATTTTTCTTTTTGTTACTTTCTTATATAATTTGTTTTTTTTTTTTGGACTGTGTTTAGTTTAGTTTATGATCTTCATGTACGAGTCGCAATAAATACTTTTTCTTTTTTCTGCTTGGCTTCTGAAGAATTTGTCTTCTTCACCACGTAAATAACGCAATGAATGTTGTTGAACTGTCAAAATTTAAGGCATTGATATTGGTAGTGTTACGTTATTATCCCGCAAGCAGCGCCACTATAAAATGCAAAGAAGAAAATTATATCTTTGCATTTAAATTGAAATAATTGATTTACATAAATATTTACAAAATGCTGGGGGTCTACTCCGAAGTGCAAAGTGCGAATGTTCGGATCGGACCGACACAATACATGGCCGAACCGAATATTATTGAAAAATGCGAAAATAGTTCGGATCGGCTAAGTAGTTAGGATCGGGACCGACCGAACCAAATAGTAACTTCGTAGCAGGAAACGGCCGAACATTTGGCCGATACTACTTCGGAGTAGACCCCCAGGTTATACCTAAGATACAGGCTTATTCCTAGTTTAGGTAGAATCCAATTATTTCTTACCTACAACTTGTCTACAACTTGTTTATGGGCCTATTTGTAAATATTTATGTGATTCAATTATACAAGCTGTTGTTTTGCATCCTCGTCAGATTTCAGGAGGCTGTTATGAAAGACATAAATAATCAAATAAAATTACGATCCCTGGTAAATAATGAATACATACTTGTGTTTTTAGTTATTTAAGTTTGACAGTATTTCAGAATACACCACTTTCAAAGAACAGAATCGCGAAAGTTATGGTATTGTATACGCGGCCGCGTTTTTATGTGTGTGTACAAGAGCAGTGACAATGCGGTCTTACACAGGCTGCGTTTTAAAATGCGTGTCCCACACATGCCGATTGCCGAAAATTTTAAAAATAAAACCTACTTATTTTATTATTGATTCGTGTCGAGAATCAGTAGTATAGTTACCTCAATCACAAGTTATTATTTCAATAAACAATTTCAATATCTTTGCATTACATTATGACCATGCATTATTTGAGAACTGTCCAAGTGAACAAGACAGTGTGGTTGCCGAGTTTTGGTGTTGCTATGAGCTAGAATCTTTGCTGCGGAATTAATATTTAAATTTTTTTTTATACTTACTAATTTGTATGCGCAAAAAAAAAAAAAGGAAGTGTGCATTCGCTAACCTAGATAATATACTTAAATGTTAAAATTTCGGATATATGCTTAGCTAAATAGATCATTCATGTAATCGAGGTTCTTGCCGATTTTTCTGTCAACTTAGTGAGTCACTTTTTAAACCGACCTTCTTTCAAAACCTATTAGGCACACAAGTAACTAAAAGGCTTTGAAGGTCCGTGGCATACCTACCTATCCGCCACTTTTTTCAAAATGGCCGCCATTTTGAAAAAAAAAATAACAAAATGGCGGACAGCAACGGCTAGTACTGCATAAGTCCGTATTTATGCAGTACTAGCTGCGCCCCGCGGTTTCACCCGCATAAGTTTCGATCCCGTGGGAATATCGGGATAAAAAGTATCCTATATGTTAATTGTGGTATAAACCATCTGTGTGCCAAACTTCATCTAAATCCGTTCAGTAGTTTTTGCGTGAAAGAGTAACAAACATCCATCCATCTAAACTTTCACGGATAATTACTTGTACTCGTCCATGAAGTTCTTAATAAACAGTCGAACCCATTCATCTTGCAGGACCGCTGGTCGTCCGAGCGTCGCATAACCCCGGTGGTGGTGGAGGCGGGGCGCGCGGGCGACGCGTGCGTGGCGTGCGCGGCGCGGGGGGGGCACGTGCGGCTGCTCAAGCGGCTGCTGGCGGCCGGGGCTGATGCCAACGCGTCTGCGCTGCCGCCCAGTGACTTGGTAGGTGTTCGAGATCATATTTAGAAGGTCACATCAGGTCGATATGGAATCCAGGATGAGGTGATCTGACATAGGACCAAAGTAATCGACATAGCCCCTAGAATAAGCAAGCTATAATGGCCGGCCATATTATCCATTTTGCATGTTGGGGTCGGCTTGCAGTCTATAGAGGTATGAGGAACAGGGTGTAAAGTTCACTCATCCTCCATAGAAAAGGGTGGATCCTTCGACCAGACGGGTGTTGTGTCTGGCGGGCTACTGCCCAATGAATCATGTCTGGGCGTTTGTATATACGAGTATGTTAGTTGCGCGGTAAACTCTGCTCTATAAACTGCTCGATAAACTCTGGTAAACTCTGTATTTTACATAGAGCGACTGCCAATCTGATCTCCACAACCCAGTTATTCTTTATTTTCTTTCTTTCTTTGGCTTTCCCAGTGTCCGGCTATATATAAGAAATTTGACAGATTGTAGTAGCTTGATGTGCTGCCGTCTGTACCACCCTGCCTCACCCTTCGAAGATTACAGGCGTGATGTTATGTGGTCAAATGTCCACCTTATAGCCAGACTGCCTGCTTTAAAGTAACCCAACCTGACTTGATTAATAATATTATTATTTTCAGATGGGTGGCGGCGACAACACCCGCGACCGTCGCCGCTCGCGCAGCGCGTCGGCCGCCATGAGCAGCGTGCGCTCCACCTCCGGGCCCTCGCCTGCACGCGCGGCTTATAATACTGATCGTAAGTTATGGTAAACTAGCAGCGCCCGCGGTTTCACCCGCATAAGTTTTAATCATTTAACCCGTCTGCCTTCAAAGCAAGAGTGAACAGGTATCTTCTGGGCACGCTCGTTCCATCATAGACCTCATCCATCGCTTTCCATCAGACGTGATCGAGGTCAGAAAATCCGTGGGAATATCGTGATAAAAAGTATCCTATGTGTTAATCCTGGTTATAAACTATCTGTTTGCCAAATTTCATCCAAATCGATCAGTAGTTTTTGCGTGAAAGAGTAACAAACATCCATCCATACTCACAAACTTTCGCGTTTATTTTTTACGTTTCCGAAGTTTACAGAAAAAAAAAACTGTTATTTCAAGTGAATACATTAACTGGAGTCGTTGAAAACACAAAAAAAATCAAGTTGTAGCGTCGTTCGCCTGATTTCTTTTATTTAAGTACCTACCTGTGTAAGATTCATTCAATTAGTCGCTAATAAACACCGTTGAATGCATTTGTGATTTTAAAACAAGTTTCCCGTACACACGAAAGTGAACCTAAACAACCCCATCACAAGTTAATTTATTTTTTATTTAATCATGTTCAAATATCGATACCCATCACGTCTGCGGAGTTTAGCTAGCTAATTTAATATGACCCTGTAGAACAACAAATGTATGCAATTCTAAAAAACTTAAAACATTTGAGGGACAGGTCGATCACAGGACGATCTATGACCTATTCTGTGATGCGACGTTTTGTACACTTTTACTGACAATTGCTTACAGCTGTTCATTACTCTTTTTTTCAGGAGACAGCCCCTGGACAGCTCTAGCCATCGCAGCTCGCGCTAAAAACGTGCAAATAGTAGAGATTCTACTACAGCACGGCGCCACCGACCCTCACTGCAGAGCCATCAGAGAATGTGCCACACATGGACTTACCGAGCTACTTGCCAAGTTATTAGCCACCAAGGTAAGACCGTCACAGCCCACTGTCGTGAAACGTTTTAAACTATAATGGCGCCGATTTCCTTGTTCACAAACTAAACTAAATTTAAGTTCAGTGCATCTTTTTTCTTTCTATTTCATTAAGAAAAGGACGGAAGATAAATATTAGTTTAGTTTAGGCTCTCAAAACGGTGAAGGAAAACATCGTGAGGTGGGGTAGAAACAAAATTTCGAAGACATGTGACATCTACCAACTCGCACTGGGGCCGCGTGGTGGATAATGACTCACTCCCTCTCATAGAGAGGAGGCCTGTTTCCCAGCAGTGGGAACATTATACGCGGATTATGATGCCCTCGAAAACCATGAAAACTATCGCAAGTCGCATGGATGGGGCATAACGCTTTTTAGTTACGTCACGATTTCTAGCAGTTGACTTCTACCACAAGCAGCGGTAAAGAACTTACCTACTCTTTCTATATAATACAATGATAAATAATTTTATTTTGTAACTAGCTTTGTACAAACCCTTTTACACGTCAAACATATTTTAAAACTAGATGAGGTCGGCGTTTCCTATCTGACTACTCTGAGAAGAAGGACCGAAACAAACTCAGAGGTCACAGTCTCTTTTAAAGTCCAGACATAATCTTGGTCAGATCATTTAAAGACCATGTAGATCGATGTCTGGGATGGTCTTTTGAGGAAAGAACCACACAGATTGAGAGGACCTGTCCAGTCAGTGCACGCATTTGTCAGAAATCGTGCAGCTGAACTCAAACCTTAAGGAGCTCAACGATTCGACGAACAATACCAAAGAAAGGACATTTGGGTAGGCCGCATAAACTACTCAAACTGCCAAACCATGACAAAAACTAACAGAACAGACAAAAATAAAAATAAATAAAATGACCCACATAGTCTTCAATGCTATTTTCAATTTCCGCCAGGCTTACCCCGACCCGGACTACAAACTAAACAAATCAACGATGTCTGAAGCGCTGTTCAGCGATAGAGACGGGGATTCAGCGCTGACTTACAGCGCTTTATGTCCTACTACCGCTGTTATGGTGAATTGGAGGGAGCTGAGAGCACAGCTAGCTACAATACGGTAAGTTTCTAATAACTTTATCTTTTATTTACAATGTGAAACATACAATTCAGTTTAATTCTCTTTTCTTTGATATTTTTACACGACAAGCCATTTACAAGGCTCCATAGATAGCAATAGAATATTGTTGTACAAGTTTTGTAAGCGATTAACTATCAATTAAGCATATAACTGGATAACGTCGTGAGCTACACATATGTAACGTCTTTTTTTCCTACTACATGTTTATTACGATGTTTGTGTAACTGTTTGTTTTCCCGAATTAAATAAATAAATAAATAACTAAATAAGTATAGCATTCAAATATTACATTAAGCATCATCATTACTTATCTAAACTAAGGCTTTCGACACTGTCTCTGCTCCCATTCCAGTAGAAATACTTAAAGCTGTTGAAATAAAATACTCTTCTCGTCATTTTCGCGACTGCCTTGGTAAAATATGACAATTTGTCAGAAAAAACTGGCTTACAACCAGTAAAACAGCTTATCACATGTGGGGTGCCTCAGGGTAGTGTAATAGGTCCAACACTATTTTAGTCCGCACGCCCATAGTAACAGTTTCACTTAACCAACGCCTTTATTTCGTAGCCTTAAATCAAAAAATCAAAGTCAAAATATTTTATTTCACATAAACCTACATTGGCACTTATGAAACGTCAGAAACGCGCGGTTCCAATTGGTCATTTTCTATGGAGAAGAGCCGGCAAGAAACTCCACGGTTACTCTTTTAAAAATAACGGGCTAGTACATTGTTTTCAAATTACAGTAGGTATGGGAGGACAGCGTAGGCCTGTTAACAAGTACCAGGTGCTTAATAAAATAGAAATGGTTCTTGAGGAATGGTTCTTGGTGGTTCTTAAGGGCAGAATTCGTAGTACAAGTGTATGGTTGATCACACCTGCAATTTATCTTTTTGTCCCCACAGAATGTCCTGGCTCCGTCAAGCGGCTCTTCGCGTCAACTCTAAACTCAGCAGCAACAGTGGAGCCCTACATGCTCTGACCAGACTTGACATATCCAACAATGAGCTGAGGCTCTTACCGCCTGAGCTGTTCACCATGCTGAGTTTAAGGTAGATAATTATTTTAAATCACCTTAACCATTTGATCGAGGTCGAGGTAGACCACGGCAAAGGTGGTGTGACGATCTAACGAGGTTTGCAGGGCCAACATGGCCAGAGATCGCTCAAGACAGGGAGGTTTGGGAGGAAAGAGGGGAGGATTTTGGTCCAGCAGTGCGACACAATATAAGTTAACGACAAACGGATGCAGCTGAATACCAGAATGTTACATGGAGCGACTGCCTATCTAACCTCCACAACCTACTTACTGGGTAATACGATAACCCTTGATAAGACTGGTTGTCAGACTTTCGTGCTTCTGACGACCTGTAACGACTGTCAAAGATCCACGAATGCCAGCCGGGAGCTTTACGTGCTTTCCGAGGCACGGAGTGGTCTTTTTTCTTTTTATGTCCAGATGGTCACCCATCCACCGACCAACCGCGGCAAGCGCAGCTTAACTTGATCGATTGACCCGTGAGGCTTTTATTACTTAGCCACAAGCCCCTCAACGCATCATATTTATTATGAAAAAAAAAACTCTTCCTCAGGTATTTAAACGCAGCTCAAAACAAGTTAGAACGTCTTCCAACGTCGGAGGATCCCTTTGAAGATGAACTTGACGGCAAGAGACGGAAAAAGAAGCCGAAGGTCAGACCAGAACTGTATACAGCACCTGTGCTGCAGGAGTTGTATTTGCAGGTAAGATCTTTTCTTGTATCCATACAAAAGTTCGAACCCAGACAGGCGTTTTACTTTGTGTAAATAATTTCATCACCAGTGCTCTCACAACCAACCCGCACTGGGCCCGCGTGTTGGACTACAGCCCCCCCCCCCCCCCCACCCTTCCCACAGAGAGGAGGCCTGTGTCCCAGCAGTTGGAACATTATAGGCTGATTATTGTAGATGGCTGATGTTTATTTATGCATACAGTCTTAAATACAAGTTTATGTTTGTTTTGTACCATTAAACGAGAAATGGTTTGTATTGGTACTTGAATACAGGGTAGTAAACAGCACCCGAATGGAGAACATTAGTTGAACGTAACTAAGTGGGCTCAAAAATTGCAAATTTTTCAATTCAATTCATTTATTGCATCAAATATGCATGAAGTTCTTATATAAAATATTTAGTAACACACGTTTGGCCAATATATAGCATGCAATAGTACAGATTTTTACAGTTAATACATTCACCACCTTCCCATGGTTTTCGAGGGCGCTAACGCCGAAAATTTAGTCCATTGCTAAATCCAAGATGGCAGTTACAGAAATGTTTTCCTTCCGTTCGCAGGACAACCGCCTAGAAGAGCTGCCCCCCCTCCTATTCCGGCTGCCGGGCCTGTCGCTGCTGGACGTGTCCAACAACAAGCTGCGCGCGCTACCGCCCGCGCTGTGGGCTGCGCCCGCGCTGCGTGACCTTAACGTGGCGCTCAACCATCTGCGCTCATTGCCCCGGGGGGATGAGGTGAGGCATGATTGGCTTGTACGTTGCTGGCCCAGTACACAGTGGACCATATTGGCCCATGTTGGCCCAGTACACAGTGGACCATGCTGGCCCATGTTGGCCCAGTACACGGTGGGCCATGTTGGCCCATAGTGGCCTTGTCGTATCTCGTACACGATAGCCCATGCGCTTAGTTGAAATGGTTGTTACAGAGTTTGCAGGTAAGCGACTCGCCTCGTGTTCCGAGCCGCCATAAAGCTGGAATCGGCCTTTACTGTTAGTTTATTGCGGTGTCTCTCTCAATTTAGGCTCATTAGATTTTTCACATGTATTCGACTATATATTTTTAGCGGTATCTACAACGCCACAGGCGAGTACGCGTCATACTGACGTCACGCAAAATCCTACATCTCGCAAGCAGAGTTTACCGCGCAACTAGCATATAGACAACGGCCCGACATGAATCATCGGGCAGTAGCTCGCCAGACAACACCCGTCTGGTCGGAGGATCTTCCCTTTTCTATGGAGGATGAGTGAACTTTACACCTTGTTCCTCATACCTCTATATATTGGTCTGTGAAAGCTATAGTATTAATAAGATTTTATTGTTTCTTCAGACAGTCGCTAAACAATATAAAGGCACCGTCCCACGTCGCGTCCTCCGTTCTAAATGGGTACTTCTTTTAATTTATTGTAGCTTTGATAAAAGTATTTAGGTAAAATGAGTGCAGCACGTACGTGTAGGTAAAAAAGAGTGTGTAAAACGTAGCATTTGGTATCTGTAGTTCCTGCCTACCCACATAAAGATAAAGGCTTGATTTTATTTACGTATTTTAATATTTACATTCGAGGTTGATTGTAGCCTCGAGCCCAATGGGTAAGGCGTGGACCGGCGAGTGAAAGGTCGTGAGTTCAATCCCTGCCCTTGTAAATGCGTTCACGTTCTAGCCAAAGACAACATTTTCATTCACAATTTTACTTTGACATCTAATTATTAGTACAGTATTACCAACCATTGGGCCCGCGTGGTAGATTATAGCCCTCTCCCTCTCACAGAGAGGAGGGCTGTGTCCCAGCAGTGGGAACATTATAGGCTGATCATGTATGTATGTATCTTATTATTAAATAGTCTGAAATCGCTTGTAAACGCCGGTACTGAGCTTCACGTGGACTATGACGGGGTGGAAGAATGATACACCTTGATTTTTAGAATTACTAGTTTAATGACCAAAATAAATTTACAAAAAAAACAAAATATGTATGCAATATGCATATGGCGGGTTCAACGGTCTATGGGCGAGTGACGCGACATCGTCGCTCGCGGCTGTTGTCTATTCGTCGTGTGCGTGTGTGCGTGAGGCGTTGGTGAGCGCACACATGCTAGGCGTTAACACGCTAATATACGGTAAAAAAAAAAAATTGCAAAAAAAAAAAAGTTTCTTTATTAATTTCAGTTGTACACAAAACCCTTATCTATACACTATGCAGCATTACAACAAAGGAAAAGTGATTTCGATGAACTCTGGCACCCAAAGTAAGATTTAACTTGTGTTTAGGGTGCCAGCGTCCTCGTCTATAATTTGAAACATAGTATCAGTACTAGTTGTAGGACGACCATACCATAGACCACGGACCATATTATTCTGATTTAAAAGAGTGTCCATGGAGTTTCTTGCCCGTTCTTCTCCATAGGTACCTACGCTTTGGAATGGGCAACTAGCTTCATTTTTCTGACTGACCGACCCCTTGACAATTCAAAAGTACCTGTAATTGGTTTAATTGAAATAAATACTTTGAGTTTGAGTTGAGTTTGACGAGCACAGTATACAGGGTGGCAGGGACATCGACGCGCAAACTGTAACCATGGATTCAGCACATGAGTTTAGACCGCATAGCGTCAAAATTTTTCGTCGGTTATTAAAAAAAAATATTGCTGTTCCATACGTTTTGACCGCGTAGGTATTGCACTTTTCTATGAAACAGAAGATTTTTTTTTTGAACCAACGAAAAATTTTGACGCTATGGGGTCTAAACTCATGTGCTGAATTCACGGTTACAGTTTGCGCGTCGATGTCCCTGCCACACTTATTATTATTACGATAGTTACTAGTAAACTTACTTCGACTTACTTATTAAACTTACTTACTTACTAGTAAATGCATAGATGTGGAGATGTGTGTAGTGTGTGGTGTGGTGTGTGGTGTGGATGTGTGTGTGGTGATGTGTAAATGTATAATGTTCCCACTGCTGGGACACTGGCCTCCTCTCTGTGAGAGGGAGTGGGCCATAAACTACCACGAGGGCCCAGTGCGGGTTGGCGGATGAACATACGGTGAGCAAGCGTGTTGATCATGCTCGTTCCTTTTCTGTATGTCAAGAGGACTTTGTCCTGCAGTACGACTATTATAGACTGACTAGCAGCGCCCCGCGGTTTCACCCACATAAGTGTCGATCCCGTGGGAATATCGAGATAAAAAGTATCCTATGTGTTATTTTGATGTATAAGCTATATTACTGTAAAGTTTCATCAAAATCTGTTCAGTAGTTTTTGCGTGAAAGAGTAACAAACATCCATCCATCCTTCCTCACAAACTCTCGCGTTTATAATATTACTAGCAGCGCTCCGCGGTTTCACCTACATAAGTGTCGATCCCGTGGAAATATCGGGATAAAAAGTATCCTATGTGTTAGTCCTGTTTACAAACTATATTTGTGCAAAATTTCATCCAAATCCGTTCAGTAGTTTTTGCGTGAAAGAGTAACAAACATCCATCCATTCATCCGCAAAAACTTTCGCGTTTATAATATTAGTAGGATATTACAACCGGGAATCAATGCACAAGAACGAAAGGACTTACACTCAGCAGTATTTGGATCAAGGCTGTTACTGATGATGATGATTAAAACTAGGACTTTCCTCTTCACCAGGGTCACTCAGAATGCAGCAGTCCGCAGCAGTTGGCGTCCCCATCGGAGACCTCGCCCCAGCTCAGCGCTTCGCCCTCCATAGGTAGTGCGCAATTCGCTATGGCTACACAATCTGTAAGTATATTTTTATTACAAAGAAAATACATTTATTTGGCACAAACTAAAAGAGACACAATACACCAGATACATACAAATTCAAATTCAAATTCATTTATTGCGAATATAGGTATAGAGAATACAGATGTTATCGAATAATATCGAGCCGCTATATTCAGCCTTTCAGCATGCAATATTTTTGATAATTAATTTTAATTTTAATGTCACATTATAATTTAATTATTACATACATGCATAAATAAAATGTCAAAATCCAAAAAAATCATTATGTCATACAATAAATGTCATTTAAATAATTCGACTATTCATTTAAATAATTATTATTAAAAATTAAAAAGAGAGATGTCAAGCACTACCATGTCTAAAATTTGTCGTTTAGATACTCACTTATACTATAATATGCCTTATCAATGAGAAACTGCTTTAAAATGAATTTAAACTTTTCAGTATTTGTGCAGTTTAATACTTTTTTAGGCAGATGATTGTAAATGCGAGGAGCCATACAAAAAACACTTTTACTGAACTGTGCAGTTTTGCTCCTCGATGGACAACACACTTACATACATCAGATAAAACAAACAATAAAAATAAAAAAAAAGATTAAATAAAAAGTGTGAAGTCCGATGTAAGAAATTAGCAGGAAAGGGCGCCAAAAAGGCCCAGTTCAGCAAAAATGCCAGACATCTAGTGCCTGACGCTGGTTTTCAACTGGACCTGAATGTGTGAGGTGACGGATGTAAATCAGTTTTATACTGCAACGTGACGTGTGTGTGAATATATTACAATAAGAACTTTATTAAACAAGTACGCTGGACTAAATATATTATACGAAATGCTAGTTGTTTTTTGTGCCGATTCTAAGCGCCCCGCTCGAGCGTCACAGGAACTGACGGAACTAAAATTGATACATTGTTGCAAATGACCGTAGTTTTGGTTTGGTACGTCTCTGATAATTTAGGTCTAAATCGTGGAATAAGACTATTTTGTGTTTACTACAAGATATTTAGAACATTTTTATCCTGACAGTATGCGCATCTTGTAAAACTCGCTATCAAAAATATTAGTTCCACGGACGCTCACGTTGCTGTCAGCGCCAAAATGGCGAAAATCAAATGTCTTCGTTTTGTCATCGATAGTATGAAGTCCAGCGAACTTTTTTACTACAGCTCAGTGACATAAATTATGCTTTCCTGTGTATTAGAAGTCGTCGTCTCGCAGTCCGTCGATAGAGCGCAGTGAGTCGGAGACAGCTGATGAAGATGACGAGGACTCGATACCCGTTCTAACCAACCGAGCGGGGAATGCGGTGTGAGTATTTACTTAATCCACCATCATATCATCATTCTAAAATAATAAATGTATTAAAATCTGACTCAAAAACCTTTTTTCTGTCTCCCCAGCTGGTCGGAAGCCCGTCGCGCGCACACGTGGCGCGGTGTCGTGGAAGGCTCCTCAGTGGGCTGCACGCGCGGAGGCTCCGCCCTCTCAGCCCTGAACCTGGCACACAACCAGTTCACCTGCGTGCCCTGTGCGCTGGCCTGCAGGGCTCCGAACCTGACCAGGCTGAATATGGCTTATAATTCGCTCAGGTAAGAATGATTTAGTTGTCTTGTACTCAATTGGATATCTTTGCTTGGGTAGTTTTTGAGTTAGCTTCAATAATACGATTTTTGAAGTGAAAACTTCTTTAGCGGCGTTGTGCACTTTTTTGTGAAGGAAAATTAAGAAGAAAAAAAAGAAAAAAAAAATTGTATATAAGTAATTTATCAGCCATCTTGTTACCATAACACAAGCATTAGGTTGCTTAGCTTGGGACAAATGGTGCTGTGTGAAATGTCCAGGGATATTATTATAAGTACAACTAAAAAGTGAAAAATAACTTTAATTTCGGAAGTCGGTGTCAAAAAACGAAAATGCGGAACAAAATGACACCGACTTCCGAAAGTAAAGTTATTTTTCACTTGGTAGTGTTGTTTTTCGAAGTCGGTTTTTTTTTTAATGTTTTCATTATATCTTTGTTTCACAGATCTATGTCTTACGTGACGTCATATCCTACAAGTCTTCGTCAGCTGGATCTGAGTCACAACGAGATCACGTGCTGGCCGAGTCTACCACAAGTTAGTAGTCAATAAAGCAGCAGCGCCCCGCGGTTTCACCCGCATAAATTTCGATCTCGTGAGAATATCGGGATAACTAGTATCCTATATGTTAATCCTAGTCATAAACTGTGTGTGTGCCAAATTTCATCCAAATTCGTTCCGTAGTTTTTGCGTGAAAGAGTAACAAACATCCATCCAAACTTTCGCGTTTATAATATTAGTAGGATTAGTAAGAAATACTGCTAGACAAAAAACAACTTCAATTAATAATAATAATTATAAAATAGTTTATTGTCACAAAAAATATACATTAGTATACACTGTTTAACATGAAGTTTGCAATTAATGCTGCAGTAGTTTGTATACAGATATTGTGAGGCCTGCCTCTCAAACTAGGATAACCTGTATCTTAAGAGACAGTGTTCAGCTGTGAGGTTACTTAAAAATAGGTATCAAACAACTGCGGACTGTGCCAACTTATACTAGGTACGTGTTAACAACTTAACAATCTTATTTATTTTAACAGTAACATATTATATTTAAGGGAAAAGGAGAAATAATGTAAGAAATAACAATTTAAAACCTATGTATGTGAGTGGGTGAATGTGTGTGAATTCACTCTGCGTGTCCTGTTAAACTGACTCAGAACTGTTCATCTCTTACAGGTTGAAAGCTTCGGCTCCACCGAAGGGGATCCCCTCGCCTGCTACTGCCCCAACTCCTCAGTAAACAACAACGTGCGCTCCAGGCCAAGGTCTGGAGGTTCTGTCAGGTCACAGCTGCTCAGTGCTGCCTGTCCTGCTAGAAGACATCTCAGGCTTGAGGGATTGAGGACCCTGGTGAGTGTTCCAACTATGTCTGAGGCTCTGTTAGCTCAAATTCAATTTTACAAAGGGTGACAAAATGGGCGGTCTTATCGCTAAGAGCGATCTTTTAAAGACAGCCTTTGGGTGGATTAAAAAGGGGAGGGAGAGACAATACTGTAATCTGTATTTGCGACATATTCGCCAAAAATGTAAACAAATATGAGTTTATGGAAAAATAACTTTAATTCCTACACAATAAAGTTCAGTTCACGCTACAACTTCAAACATTTTTATAACTTTTTCAATAGTGCTAGTCACTCTGAAATCAACTTAAGTGCCATTAAAATGAAGTTTATATTTGTTTAACTTGAAATAACGTTAATTTGAAACATAAATAAAATTTGAATATAGGTAGTCTGTGGTGGTACATAGTATTATAAAAAAAGACCTATTTTTCTTCCAGATCCTGGCTAACAATCTCCTGACGCGCATCCAACTGACTACGGATGATGATGGGTTATCATCGGCTGCACAAGATGAAACTAACGATGAAGATGATGAATGGGTATGTACCATAGATAAAAGAAAGAAGGAGATATGCCTGGTATACCCTGTCCATTAGGTAAACCGTTTTTTGACAGATGGAACTAGTGATTGTAGCAACACACAAGACGTTGATTGATACACGTACGGTATTATAATGTCTGTAAAAAGCCATAAATAAGATAAGGCAGTTTATATATTTATTTTATTACGCATTTTAAAGTTAACTTTTCCGTAATCTGGAATGTGTTCGTTCTAAGACAGCTGTCAAAAAACGGTTAACCTAATGGACAGGGTATAGTTTAAAATGTATCGGAACCCAGTGTTCCCAGTTTCCCCATTCCAAGCGCCACTACTATACATGCAGTTCAGTAAAAGCAATAGATACGACGTCACAAACACTTGCAATTCATAAATCAGAACCTACAGACGCCAGGACACCAAGCTACCACAATCTGTCAAATTTCTTCAATAGATTTTCAACTTTATTGCTAAATCGTTAAGGCTTAAGGTTGATTGGGAAATGTTGACAGTTTCGGGTAGCTTGATGTGCTTGCGTCTGTACTACACAATCAATTATAAACCTTAACTCATCAAAAATAGCGTGCAATTACTATGCACCGTACGACTTACACGAAAACATCGCACGCTATCGTTGTGATAAATGCAAAAGCCATTTATTTTAAATATACGCTAGTGATTGACTAAATCGGGAAGATATCGAATCTTTCATTTATTATTTTACTAATAAAAATGGGGTCGTGAAAATAAAATAAATAAAAACCGATATGTCCAGACAATAAATAAATAAACAAAATAAAAAAGCCTTTTATTTCCTACTAATCTTTACATTGGTTTTGAGTTACTTAACTAATTTGATTAATTTCCTTCACATCTAGTTTTTCTTTAAATTGTTTTCCTCATTGCTAATTTATATTACGCTTAACTAGTTTGTTACCGTTAACTATTAACTAACCAGACAATATTATATTATAAATAAATAAAATCGCGATCGTTGAACCCAAAAAAAAACCATAAAATCTTTTTGTTTTTATTTTATCGATAATACCTATCACGTCTGCAGAGTTTCGCTAACTAATTTAATTTGACCTTGTATAGATAGTAGTCAAATACCCTATTTCACTCTCTTCCAGAACTCAGGATCTTCTCTCAAGGGTCGTCTCCTGTTTCCTCTGCTGTCCATGCTGGATGTGTCCTGCAACCTGCTGCGAGGGATACCGCCTGCTATACATGAGCTCACTAACTTGTCGGTGCTCAATATTAGCGGGAATAAAGGTGAATTAATGTTAACTTTCACTTGAATCTAAAACCTATATCTGGTCATTTTGAAAACAAAATCCCGTGCACATGATGACCACAGCTGCGTCCGTAAGTAAAACAAAAGAGGATCCTTTTTAGGTCGACTAATAATATGCGCTGCAAGCAGGAATAGTCCTTACGGTGGTCAGATGTAGATTTTGGCGATAGTACGTGGCTTTCAAACTTTCTCGACTTTTGTGACTCACACGACTTCCCGTTGACTTTCTCAGTTTTTGAGAAAGTTTTGAGACTTACTTTTGTGGCTTCAAAAGACTGGTCTGTGACTTTCATGACTTTTACGACTTTCTCGACCTTTTTGAATTTCAAGACTTTGGTGGCAACCTCGACTTTTATGACTTTCACGACTTTTACGACTCCCCGTTCCGTTGACTTTGTCAGTTTTAAACAAAGTTTTGCGACCTACCTTTGTGGCTTTAAAAGAGTGGTTTGTGACTGTCATCATTTTCTCGACCTTTTTGACTGTCTAGACTTTAGTGGCAACCTCGACTTTTATGACTTTCACGACTTGTACGACTTTTACGACTCCCCGTTCCGTTGACTTTGTCAGTTTTTGAAAACGTTTTACGACTTACTTTTGTGGCTTCGAAAGAGTGGTTTGTGACTTTCATTACTTTTACAACTTTCTCGACCTTTTTGAATTTCTAGACTTTAGTGGCAACCTTGACTTTTATGACTTTCACGACTTTTACGACTTCCCGTTAACTTTCTCAGTTTTTGAGAAAGTTTTGCGACCTACTTTTGTGGCTTTAAAAGAGTCGCCTGTGACTTTCATGACATTTACGACCTTTTTGACTGTCTATACTTTAGTGGCAACCTCGACTTTTATGATTTCACGACTTCCCATTGACTTTGTCAGTTTTTGAGAAAGTTTTATGACTTACTTTTGTGGCTTTCTTTTGTAGCTTCAAAATAGTGGTTTGTAACTTTCATGACTTTTACGACCTTTTTGACTTCGCGACTTCCTCGATTTTTGAGATAGACTTAAAAGGGACGAGTTCTTACTGTTGTGACTTTCACGACGTCCCCAGAAAACGTGTAGATAGTAACTTTTTCAAATAAATGTTCTCTTTTTCGACTGAAGCGACTCGTTTTACCCAACCCAATCATCACCATTGCTGGATTGAGGTCAAGAATGAGCCCATTATCAATAAAAATAATAAAAAAATTGCATCAAAATCAAAAGTCATTCAAACGGGGCTGAGAATCATGTGTAAAGTTTTATGTATATTTCTATGTAATTTGTAGTGGGAATATGGGAATAACTTCCTGAAATAAATGATTAGGTATTTAATTTAATTTAAAAAGAAAGAAAATACGTTTATTTGCGGTAAACATGACGCACTAAAGAACATAAGAACAAATAAAGAAAATCAAACAATAAGAAATGGTGACATGCGTCACATCCACGCAAAACGGTTAAAAGTCATTTATTCAAATTAGGCTGAGAATCAGCACTTTTCGGACGACAAAATTACATACGACAGTCTCCCGACACGCCCGCCCTTCACCACTTCCTATTGCTTTAGCTGGGAAGAGGAAGTGGCGCAACAAACTGCCCATCCTATCCCGATACATTTTTTTTTCTTTGTTACAGATATAACAGAGCTCCCCCCACAAATGGGCCTCCTGTCCCGCCTGTGGAACCTGAACACCGTCGGCTGTTGCCTGCAGGAGCCCCTGCGTTCTATGCTACAATGTGGTCGATATAAGAGCATGGATATTGTGGGGTATCTCAAGTCCGTGCTGCAGGAGGCGAGGCCTTACACCAGGATGAAGCTCATGTTTGTGGGGTTACAGGTAAGGTCAAAAATACACGTGCACGTCTTTCTACATCGTTCTCACGTGTATAATTTCAACTGAAAACCTTGACGGCACGGTTGGCGCGGTGGTTAAGCGATTGACTGCTGCGCTGCGTATCGCGGTTTCGATTCCAGCACGGAACAAATATTTGTATGAAGTACAAGTAGTTGTTCCGGCTCTGGCTGTTTGTGTATGTGAGTTTATATGTTTGTAAACGCACCCACAATACAGGAGAAATTCCTAGTGTGGGGCAACGTTAAGAAAAAATATAATGTAACCAATATTTTGGAACAATTTTATGATTTAAAATAGTGTCCGTGGAGTTTCTTGCCCGTTCTTCTCCTTAGGTATCTACTACGGAATGGAATGGGCAACTAGCTTCATCTTTCTGACTGACCGACCCCTTGACAATCCAAAAATGCCTGTAATTGGTATGTTTGAAATAAATGCTTTGAGTTTGAGTTTCTTCTAACAGGACAGGCAGCACTATCGAGCAAATAAGTAAAAATATAAAACCGTTTCCTTTTATTTACGCAGGGTATAGGCAAGACCAGCTTGCTGGAGTGCCTCAGACAAGAGTCTGCCATTCAACATAGGAGAAAACCGACCGAGGTATGTCATACGCAAATTATTTTTGCAATGAAATGTTTTTTTTATAAATAGGTATCGGATATCGGAATCGCTTTTACAAGTCATAAAAAAAAAATTACAAAAAAAAAACAACCTAACTTTTTAGACCTATATATCCTGCTTATGCGTAGGAAGTTTCATTAAAATCGGTTCATGCATTTCGAAAAAAAAAGGACTTGAAAGTTTGTATGAAATGCCGTACGTTGTCAACGCTCTTAATGTGTCACTTGTAAATATGTATGTCATAATAATATGACAAAACATAGCGCATCTATTTATGTAAACACCTATGTTTCACAAATAAACTTGTTGGAGTCATTCGTTTGACTATTCGGAGCGCTAGCGCCATCTCCTGGCGCTAGACAGAGTCTGGCCTGAGTTTGTGACGGGAGCGAGGTCGAGAGCAGGGTTGGATTTTCAGCTACAAAAGCGGTGTGAGCTGAGCTCTCGGGATGATTGAAACATTGGACATCGTACGAACAACATGTGCTCAGAAACTGTCAGCGTTCCGTATCGTTGAATGTGTGTGATTCCTAACCTACAGTGTGTGATTTGCTAGTGTAACTAACTTGTTCGTAAATTATAATCTGATTTGAACTGCAAACCGTTTTACTATTGTGCTATAACCAACACTACCCATAGTACGCCCACAGTAATTAAAATATGCCTGATGTTAACGAGAGACATACATACCATCTCCGTCAAACTGATTGATTAACACATACTATGCTGTATTGCAACTAAGGGGAGTGCTATCGATGAACTTTGGCACCCAAAGTAAGATTTAAGTTGTGTTTATTTTACATATTGTATAAAAATTTAGCTATTGTATAAAAATTATCCCTCTTCTAGCACTGGGCAAAGCGCATGGGCAACAAATCTTCCCGTCGCGGCAACGTCTCAACAGTGGGCGTGGACATCGGCACGTGGGTGTACGAGAAGCATCGCTCCACGAGGGGACCCATCACTTTCCGGACCTGGGACTTTGGGGGGCAGCAGGAGTGAGTGATTATTATATAAATACTAGCTGCGCCCCGCGGTTTCACCCACATAAGTTTCGATCCCGTGGGAATATCAGAATAAAAAAAAGTATCCTATATGTTAATCCTGGTTATGTTTATAACCAGGATTACCATCTGTGTGCCAATTTTCATCCAAATCCGTTCTGTAGTTTTAGCGTGAAAGAGTAAAAAACAACCATCCATCCATCCATCCATCCAGCCATCCATACAAACTTTCAGGTTTGTAATATTAGTAGGATAACTAAATCTTTCTATGTTTATAAGGCGACAGCGCCAGGGTAGCCCGCGAAATTCAAATCTTGTTTCGTTTTTTTTGCATTTTGCAGGTTAGTATAGTATTTTCATCTCACGAAGCGACGCGCGCTTTAGGTGTTTTCATTTCTGTACCGAATCTGAACAGATTCTATACCGAGTGTCCTTAAATGAGAGCTTCCTCACTGAGTAGTTTTGGTAAAGATTCTTTACCGAGCGCATACACACGTCTCTGTACCGAGTACTACCGAACCATTCGATTCGCCCGTCCCGTCACCCCCGCCCCACCCCACAGTTCACTCACAGCAGGCAGCGCAGGACCCATAACAATTTTTTTTTTGTCTTTTAAAAAAACGTTGCCCCACACTATGAATTTCTCCTGTGTCGTGGGTGCGTTTACAGACATATAAACTCACATACACAAACAGCCAGACCCGGAACAACTAATTGTAGGTCTTACCAATATTTGTTCCGTGCGGGAATCGAACCCACGACACGCAGCGCAGCAGTCAATCTCTAAACCACTGCGCCAACCGGTGCCGTCGAAAAAAATGACAAATACCGTAGCAAACCGAGTCAGTCAAGAAGTGTTTCTCGGTAAAGAATCTGTACAGATTCGGTACAAAAACGAAAACGCGCCGATCCGGAAAGGAAGGTGCCTTACTTTTAGTTACCAAGTGTACAAACACTGTGAATGTGAACACCTATGCCTACTCTAGGATGCATATCCGGTACGGCTCCTTCCATCCTTCCCTATCCCACGGGCACGTCTTCCCTACCATACCGTGCCCTGGTCTACTCCTTGATATGCAATGGCCTCTGTAGCCCCATGAAACATGAGGCTACAGGAGCTAGTGCGAATCTTGAGGTTAAGTAAGTAAGTAAGTAAATTTTATTTGTTTAAACATGGCGTACATGGTGCGCATGCAGGATAATAGTGGTAGAACAGAAAAGTTCTAACATGTTCAGCCGTATATCGTGGCGTACAAATTGGTAGGAAGATATGATGCATAAACTGTGAGAATATTCATCAAAGTTACATTTCATCCTTATTCTTTAAATATTTGGTATAATTACAATTCAATAAGCATATTTTAAGCACAGTCAGAACACAGTGCAGTGCCGCGCAGTTGTTTTTTTTTGGTTCATTCGTTTAATCGAGTCTGGTCAAACCACGCTGGGATCGGTGCAATTCATTCATTCATTGGAGAGGGCACTAGGTTACATACAAATGACAATCATGTATTTATGCGATATTTGCTATTATTGAGTTTTTTTTAATTGTATTAATCATTTACATTCTATTCTGTAGGTAATTATGTGACTATTAATTTTATTATTTTCATCTTTTGACTATATTAATTTTATTATTGTAAAATATGAGTTATTGTTTTTTTTTATTATTATTATCACTATCTAAACATTATTAATCTAGTTTTGAGTTATTTTATAATTTATGACTTTCTACCCAACGTATTTTGTTAAGAAATAAATGACTTATGACTTACATTTTTGCCCATCATTCTTTGGTAAAGTAATGTGTAGCGGTATCTACAAACGCCACATGCGAACAACGCGTCATTCTGACGTCACGCAAATCCTGCATCTCGCAAGCAGAGTTTACCGTGCCATTAGCATAGATACAATTTCCCAATATCAATCATTGGGCAATTGCCCGCCAGACACAACACCCGTCTGGTTGGAGGATCCTCCCTTTTCAATGGAGGATGAGTGAACTTTACACCCTGTTCCTCATACCTCCAAACTTAATGTATTTTACAGGTACTACGCAACACATCAGTATTTCTTGTCGCGAAGGTCGCTGTATCTCGTCGTGTGGAAAGTGACAGATGGAAGGAAGGGACTCGCTGGAGCACTGAACTGGCTCAGGTAGGAAATAAAGAAGATAAAACAAAAAAAAAAGTGAAAAGCTCGGAATAAGAAATTAGCAGGAAAGTGTGCCTCACGGTAATATTGGACTACAATTGTTTGTTCTGCGTCTGCATTCCCGAGTTCATACAACCCTAATCTCTTCAGGGCGAGAGTGAATAGGCTTCTTCTGGGCAAGCTCGTTCCACCGTAGATCTCATCCCTGCCTCTGGGCTGGATTGAGGTCAAGAGTGAGCCCATTGTCAATAAAAAAAAAATTAAAAAAAAAGTTCTGAAGAATTATTACATTTTACGGTTGGAGCCAAAACGGGGTTTTGGCTAAGTAATAACAGCCCCACAGTCGATCGATCAGGTTAAACTACGCTTGCCGCGGTTGGTCCGAGGATGGGTGACCGTCTTCACATGCCAAGACCCCTCCGTGCCTCGGAAAGCACATTAAGCCGTTGGTCCCGGCTGACATTCGTGGATCTTTGACAGTCGGGGCGTCAGTAGCCCGAAAGTCTGACAACCAGTCTTACTAAGGGGTATCGTATTACCCAGTAACTGGGTTGTGGAGGTCAGATAGGCAGTCGCTCCATGTAAAATACTGGTATTCCGCTGCATCCGGTTAGACTGGAAACTGACCCCACCATAATTGGGAAAAGGCTCGGCAGATGATGATGATGTATTTTTGTACAGGTCTATACAAGCTCGTGCCCCGGGCTCGCCTGTTATTATGGTTGCTACACACTACGATCAAGTGGCCAGTGTGAGTAGACGTATTAATTTATAATTTTTAATTTCCATCGCTAACCCCTTTTTTTGTGCTATCGTGGCCCAGTTGTAACGGCTGTGACGTACAAGTTTAAAGTCCTGGGTTCGAACCCCAAGCAGGCACTTTACTTTTGTAAATTATTTCATCACCACTGCTCTCAAAACGGTGAAGAAAAACATCGTGAGGAACACTGTATTAGAACAAAAATATCGAAGACATGTGACATCTACCAACCCGCACTAGGCCCGCGTGGTGGATTATGACCCGCTCCTTCTCACAGAGAGGAGGCCTGTGTCCCAGCAGTGGGAACGTTATAGGTTGATTACGAGTATGATAAAAAGTAATCGGGGGGTCTACTCCGAAGCAGTATCGGCCGAATGTTCGGCCGTTTCCTGCTACGAAGTTACTATTTGGTTCGGTCGGTCCCGATCCTACACTCCTACACTCTTTCGAATATTGACTATGGTCCCGACCCAACTGAGCCGATCTGATTTTTTTTCGCATTTTTCAATCTTATTCGGTTCGGCCATGTGTCGGTCCGATCCGAACATTCGCACTTTGCACTTCGGAGTAGACCCCCAGGAAATTCCTTTCTCCGTTACAAAAATCCGTCCCACTATATTACGCTTTGTCTACTAAAAAAAATACGAAGTGTTTTTTTTAATTAACGTCAAGAGAAAGAGTCGCAAAGAGGCTCAACTATTAAAAAAAGTTCGTTATAAGAAGCGCAAAAAAGATTTTTGAGGTTCAATAATACGCTTTGTCTACTAAAAAAATATTTCCCTTTATTAATTAACTCAATCGTACTTCCTCACATATCTTTTTTCTCCAAGTGAATTCAGACATGCTTTCCTAGGATTAATTGAACTAATCCTTGAGGGCATAAAAAACTGACATAGTTTTTGAAGTGATAACTTCATAAAGGAGGGTAAACCGCTTCGTAACGTAACGCGTTACGGCGCCAGTCTGTCTGGCTTCCCTTTCTGTCACGCATACGGCAGCGGTAGGCAGGCTCTTCCTCTCTCACTCTAACCCACAGCGCTAGTCGTATTTCAGACAGACGCTTCCCTCTCTCTACTCAGTGTTTAGTGTGCGATGGACATATACCATAGATTAGTTTAAGTTATCACTTCTGTTGGGCGTCCCGAGACGCACACGTTTTTTTTTTCTGTGGCAGATCCAAATCATCAAATGACTTCTCCCGCTCTAGGCGGAGCGGGAGGGCGTGTCAGACTATTACTGACTAAAACCCACTCGTGTTCCTTCAGTTGCCTGTGCCAGGGGCCACGGTATCTCTGTCGAACAACCCGCGGCCCGGACAACCCACAACGTTCAGCAGTTCATAATGCCGTGTATTTTTTTATTTTTGATTACTGGGTTCATACAACATTATACGTTGTCCTTTAACTAGCTTCAACCGTCTGACTAACTGACCGACTCTTTGACAGTTGAAAAGTGCCTGTAAATGGTTTATTTGAATCAAATGCTTTGAGTTTGACGTTGTTTGAACGTTGTTTGGGTGACTTGTTCTTGTGTTCCAGGCTAACCTCTCTCTTGTCTCCAGTGTAACCTGCCGGAGAGTGAAAGTCCTGAAGTTCTTCAGCGGCTGATTCGCTCATCTATCATGGGGGCTCCTGATGCTGACAAGCTTGGGCTTCCTCGGGTGTTGGATTCCGTTGAGGTAAGTGATATGACAATAGCTTTAGTGTTAAACAAAGTGTATTGTCGGAGGGCCCCGGCAGGAAGGAAGTTCAAAATAAAAATACAAGATGGCGGCTGCGAAAAACTACCAATTATCAACCAAAACGCACACTTACGTCGGAAACAAACACGTGCGTACGGTACTGAGCGTTTGCCAAGACTGTCCGATTTTTTTTTTTTTTTTTTTGTGTATGGCATCTCGTAGTTGACCTTAAAAGGTCGTAACTACTTAACCGGACTATCCTGTGGATGCCTTAAGTAAACTTAAAGCCTCCAGCCAGGGCTTAAAACTAAGTAGAATTAAGCGACTGCACGCTAAGGGCACCCCCTGTGGGGTACGGACCTCGGCTTAGGGCGTCGCTGGGAGAGGGCAGCAAAGGGACAGGCTGGATCGAATCGGTATTGTTAATGCTTTGATGAGCGCGGCGTTTCCTAGGACTATCTCTGAGAAGAAAGGCCGAAACAAACTCAGAGGTCTCAGTCGGGGAATTTAAAACTACAGGCTCAGCTACGGCGCGGGCTGGCACTTCTGCGGGCAAGCGACGGGGGAGGACTGTCCGAGCTCGACCGTCCACTTTAGACCTCTGTGCTGTAGACTGTCGCAACACTCGGTCTCTCCGCCAGTCCTCGCTGCATCCCCTCCACAGATGATCGTATCGAAGCGAAAGGGCTCGCTTGCGTTTCCGATCACATGATTATTCGTTTAAACATCAAATTGTTAGATGGCGCTGTCCACTGTACTGTGGTGCCATCTATCCACGGCATGTTTATTCCGTATTCTCAACTGCAGAGGTTGAGAACAACGGATCCTAATTCACAGTTAAATAACCTCACCTTTAATAACAAAACACTTGCACATTTGTTGCCTACAATTTTGCAATAATGATGAAGAAGATAAATATGAAGATTTTGAGGCATTTCCTTCGTCTGGTGATCTGGTAGGGAGGTATCTTCCTGTTGGTTATCTTGGCGGGGCGAGGTGTCTCAGCACAGGGAAGTTTGTGTATAGAATTATGATATGATGAGTGCTGTCCATTGTAAATGTATTTAAGTACTAACAATAGTTTACCGTCCGTCCGTTTAGTTTAGTGTGTGGTTAACCTAACCTTTGGATCTAGTTGCCTTAAAATAAATAATCTTGAAATTTTTTGAACAACTTGTTTCAGGTGTCCTGCAATACTCGTCACAACATCAGACTGTTAGCAGACATCATTTACTCCGTCGCTTTCAGTGTCAAGCCACCAGGTATGATCCTATTTCCAAAATTATATTTAAAATGATCTACCATCATCATCATCTGCCCAGCCTTTTCCCAACTATGTTGGGGTCGGCTTCCAGTCTAACCGGATGCAGCTGAGTACCAGTATTTTACATGGAGCGACTGCATATCTGATCTCCACAAACCAGTTACTGGGTAATACGAAACCCCCTGGTAAGACACCGGTCTTACCAGGGGGTTTCGGGCTTCTGACGACCCGTAACGACTGTCAAAGATCCACGATTAACAGCCGGGTTCAACGGCTTAACGTGCTTTCCGAGGCACGGAGGGGTCTTGGTATGTAAAGATGGTCACCCATCCACGGATCAACCGCGGAAAGCGTAGCTTAACCTGATCGACCGACCCGTGCGGCTGTTATTACTTAGCCCCAAGCCCCCAAGTTTGGTGTAACTGTATGTGTAACGGATGAACTGGGCCTTTTTGATGCAGCCGTGAGGCACACTTTTCTTCTATTTTCTTACATCGGACTTAACACTTTTCATTTGATTTTTATTTGTTGCTATCAGAAAACCAACTATCGTAATTTAAAACGTTCAAAATCTAGTTGCAGTCTCATCTCGGCGACAAACAAATGTCCAAACTTGTCAAAATGTATGGAAATTAGAGTTATTTTTGACAGATGGAGACTGAGATCAGACTGTGAACGTTCTTATAATTACGAGAATTGCCCCTCTGATCTATGTATCTGGTGTATTGAGGCTGTGCTAAATAAATATAATATTTTGTTTCTTTCTTCCAGGCAGTAAAGAGCCACTGTTAGAACAGCGCATCCCTGCTACATACCTCGCTTTAGAGGAGTGTATCACCTCGTTGGCTGCCGATCTTCGGGAGCCAGTGGTGAGACACGAGGAGTATAGGAAACTGGTGAGTCGATACTACTTTTGAAGATGATGTCTTGGGTCAACTTATTCTTTTTTTTTTGTTTTTTGTGCCGATTCAAAGCGCCCCGCTCGAGCGTCTCAGGAACTAAAATTGACACATTGTCGCAAATGGCCGCCGTTTTGTTTGGGTCTCTGATGACTTAGGTCTAAATCGTGGAATAAGACTTTTTTTGTGTATTTTGTTTACTACAGATACAGATATTTAGAACATTTTTATCCTGACAGTATGCGCATCTTTTAAAACTCACTATCCAAAATATTAGTTCCACGGACGCTCACGTTACTGTCAGCGCCAAAATGGCGAAAATCAAAGTCTTAATTTTATATTAAATGTAAGTTGTGCCAGAAAGCCTTTTATATCGTTAAGGATTATATCGAGGACAAAAAGGCTTGGGATTAAGGTGCTTCCAATTTTTTACATATTTAATGTTTTTATTTTTATTTATATATTTTTTTTCTGTCTTGTTGTTGTTTTTTTTTTATTATATACACTTTGACATTAATGGACTATATATAATAATTATATACTATGACATTTGCTTACTTTGTAAAGTATTCTATTATTTTAATTATTGTGAATGTGAAGACTGTGGGTCATTTTATTTATATTATTTTTAATTTTTCTCTCTGTTCTGTTAGTTTTTGGCATGGTCTTTGGTATTGTTCGTCGAATCGTCGAGCTCCTTAAGTTTTGAGTTGAGCTGCACGATTTCTGACAAATGCGTGCACTGGCTGGACAGGTCCTCTCAATCTGTGTGGTTCTTTCCTCAAAAGACCATCTCAGACATCGACCTGCATGGTCTTCATATGATCTGACCAAGATTATGTCTGGACTTTAAAAGAGACTGTGACCTCTGAGTTTGTTTCGGCCTTTCTTCTCAGACTAGTCAGATAGGAAACGCCGACCTCATCTAGTTTTAAAATATGATTGACGTGTAAAAGTGTTTGTACAAACCTACTTACAAAAATAAAATCATTTATCATTTATAATCGACTAGCTGCGCCCCACTGTTTCACCCGCATAAGTTTCGATTCCGTGGGAATACCGGGATAAAAACTATCTGTGTGCCAAATTTCATCCAAATCCGTTCTGAAGTTTTGGCGTGAAAGAGTAACAAACATCCATCCATCCATACAAACTTTCGCGTTTATAATATTAGTAGGATAGTATGAAGTCCAGCGTACTTGTTTATCGGTCAGTGCTGTCATGTAATCAGGTCCGGTCCGAGGGGGGGGGGGGGTCGTGGGGGTCACGACCCCCCAAAATCATGAAGCTGTCGAGAGTCTGCATGATTTACTTGCCTTACTAACTTACTACTTGGTGACCCCCCCCAATTTTGGGCTGCGACCGCGGCTAAATGTAATATTCTAAAATAGTACTTTCTTCCTCCAGGTGACACAATACATGCAACAGAAGAATCATCGCATGTTCAGGGACGCGGCCGAGTTGCATCAAGCGACCATGTTTCTACATGAAAATGGTATGACTATTCATCATCTGCCAAGCCTTTTCCCAACTATGTTGGGGTCGGCTTCCAGTCTAACCGGATGCAGCTGAATATCAGTATTTTACATGGAGCGACTCCACAACCCAGTACCCACTTACTGGGTAATACGATACCCCTTGGTAAGACTGGTTGTCTGACTTTCGGGCTTCTGACTACCCGTAACGACTGTCGAAGATCCACGAATGACAGCCGGGACCAACGGCTTAACGTCACTTAGTTTTTAAGTTTTTACAGCCCTGGCTGGAGGCCTTAATTTATTGAGGCATCCACAGGCAAGCCTGGTTAAGCAGATGACTACCTCATAGGTTGAACTGCGAGATGCCATTCCCAAAAAAAAAAACAAAAACTTCTTTCGGGTGGAGTAATGGTAAAAAAAAGAAAACTGGTTGCACTCCGGGACTGCCGGCAGAAGTGAAAACTTGAATATTCTACTATTCTAATACTCTCCCTCCGTCTTACGAATTTTCGATCAGGTCACGTGTCCTGACGGAAGTTTAAAATTTTTTACCCATCACAACAAAAGTGCACAACGCCGCTAAAGAAGTTTTCACTTCAAAAATTCTGTTACAGGTGTTCTTCTACATTACGATGACGCGACTCTCAAGGAACTGTACTTCCTCCGACCCCAGTGGCTATGTGACGTGCTGGCTCATGTCGTTACTGTCAGAGAAATTAATCCTTTTGCTAATAATGGTGAGTTAAATATTCTTATATTAGCTGCGCCCCGCAGTTTCACCCGCATAAGTTTCGATCCTGTGGGAATATCGTGATAAAAAGTATCCTATGTGTTAATCCTGGTTATAAACTATCTGTATGCCAAATTTAATCCAAATCCGTTCAGTAGTTTTGGCGTGAAAGAGTAACAAACATCCATCCATACAAACTTTCGCGCTTATAATATTAGTAGGATAGTTTGACAGTAGGTGACCACTAGACTAGGGTTTAGGAATTCCCGACAATTTCAAAGTCCCGGGACACGAGACAGCCTACAATCAAAGTCCCGGGAATTCCCGGGACTTCGAGACTTTTACGAAAACCTTTTTTTTGTGTTTTTTTTTAAGAGGGGTACGCCTTTTTTTGAAGAATTTTAATTGAGAAACACATTAAATCTTAATAACTTTAACGTTAATTTCAGTCTTAATAATTGCTTTGTTATTACAAGATTCACTTTTAAGCCGTTAAATCTTATAGTTATAAAATGAACTTAGTTCATTATCATAGTAATTCTTAATAAATTTACTATTATCTAGTAATTCTAGTATCTAACCTACAATTTCGACAATCTTGTCTCGTCTCGAGTCTCGACCTGAAAGTCCCGGGACTCGAGACAACTAAAATTACGAAAAGCCCCGGGACCTCGAGACACGAGACGTCCCGGGGCCCATACCCAGTGGCCACGTTGAGTGCGGCATCAGTGGCATTCATTAAGTCATCCAAGGTGCAGGTGAACGGGCACTTAGGGCACTCCAGCAAGGCCCCGCACTTGCACTGGGTGTTAGATGGGTCAGTGATCCCCATTTCGACAAGTTGTGTCTGCAACGCCTTACGTAGGTACGCAATCCATTGGGAGCTTTCCATATAGGCAATTTCTAGCATCGGCGCGACGACTGTCAAAGATCCACGAATGGCAGCCAGGACCAACGGCTTAACGTCACATAGTTTTTAAGTTTTTACAGCCCTGGCTGGAGGCCTTAATTTATTGAGGCATCCACAGGCAAGCCTGGTTAAGCAGATGACTACCTCATAGGTTGAATTGCGAGATGGCATTCCCAAAAAAAAAAAACAAAAACGTCTTTCGGGTGCACTCCGGGAGTGGTGGTGATATAGGCGATTTCTAGCATCGGCGCTAAATAAGTTGGAATAAAAGCGAGAGGATGATAATGCGCGTCGCGTATTCCACAGACCCTAAAGACTCAAGGTCTTCCATCAGTGCGTCCTGCCAGTTATGACTTACGGAGCCGAAACGTGGACACTCACGGTACGGCTGGTCCATAAATTCAAGGTCGCTCAGCGAGCTATAGAACGGGCTATGCTTGGAGTCTCTGAGGGATCGAATCCGCAACGAGGTGATCTGGCAGAGAACCACAGAATAAGCCAGCTGAAGTGGCAATGGGCCGGCCATATTAGCAGTAAAACCGATGACCGTTGGGGTAGACGTGGTCTTGAGTGGAGACCGCGAATCGGTAAACGTAAGGTGGGACGCCCTCAGGCTAGGTGGAACGACGATCTTCGCAGGATGGCTGGTAGCAGCTGGATGAGCGTTGCCGAAAATCGAGTTGAATGGCGTGCAGGAAAGGCTTATGTTCAGCAGTGGACTGCTATAGGCTGATGATGGTTTTTTATTTTCTCTCACCCCAGGAATAATGAAGATCGAAGACCTAGCCCACGTGTTCAAGGCATCTCCTATGCTGGCGCGAGGAGACGAAGCCAGCTCGCTGGGCGTGTCGCTGCTGAACAAGTTCGAGCTGGCGCTGTGCTGGGACTCGCGCCTGCTGCTCGTGCCACCGCTCTTGCCGCGAACCGAGCCGCCGCAGCACCAGGTATGCGAGCCCATCCGGTTCTATACCTCGGGCATGTGTAGCTTAACTTTGGCGAAAAATTTTGGGAGTATCTTTTAGGGAGTTTTGGCTAGTAGCAATCTTGTCTAAGTAGTTTAAAGACCACACATCATTTTCTATACCTTGTGGAGTGTTGCTTAACTTGAGAAAAATGATGGGTGTAGGTGTTTTGTAGGATCTTAGCGTCAGCAATCATGCCTAAGTAGGTAATGGGCACTCATCTGTTTCTGTACATCAGGCGTAGTTGCTTAACTTTGGCTCTTGGCGAGTTTTTTCAGTCATTGGCAACCAATCATTTTCCACACCTCACTTGAGTCCTGTCCCCACAGCTGCCAGTCCGCTCCCGCGCGTGGTGCAGCTCCTCGCGCGGCACACCGCGCCGCGCCTGGCCCGCACAGCTCGCGGCCGCGCCCGACACCAGGGGCACGGACTCGCCTACGTTGATACGTAAGCAACTGTTGTACAGACGCCAGCAGGTCAAGCTACCCGAAACTGTCAAATTTTCCCAATCAACCTTGAACCTTAATGCATTAGCGATAAAATTGAAAATCTATTAAATAAATTTGACAGATTGTTGTAGCTTGATGTGCTGGCATCTGTACTTTTTTGGAGGTAATGAGGAACAGGGTGTAAAGTTCACTCATCCTCCACAGAAAAAGGATGATCCTCCGACCAGACGGGTGTTGTGTCTGGCGGGCAATTGCCCAACGATTGATGTCGGGAAGTTTGTATATATGCTAATTGCGCGGTAAACTCTGCTTGCGAGATGCAGGAATGATGATAGTTATAAAGGGAAAAATAAATAATAAATGTTTACCGTAATTTTTTTTTTAATTTTAAATTCTTAGAAGAAGAAAGAAGAAAATACATTTATTTGCGGCAAACGTCTCCATCACACATCATCATCTTCTCATTTTCTTGTTCTTTGACAGAGGACTGCCACAAGCTGGTGGTGTCCGGGCGGGGTGGCCGCCCCCTGCGCCGGCTGCTGCTGCTGTCGTACGTGCCGTGCGGGTTCTGGCCGCGGCTGTGCGCGAGGCTGTTGGCTGATCAGCAGCTGGCTGAGGCACCTTATTCCGTGTACAAGTTGCCGCCTGAGGTGAGTGGGTTCAGGGCGGCGGGGTCATCCGAAAGGGTTACCGCTGCCCTGGAACAGAAAGGGCTAAGGAAGGAACACGGGTGGGTTTTAGTCAGTAAGAGTCTGACACTCCCTTCGGCTCCACCCAAAGCGGGAGGGGTCATTTGATGATTTCCGATCCTCAAAAAAAAAAAAGGTGAGTGTGTTGTTAATATTAGTACATCATTGGATTTTTGACAGTGTTTTTCCATTGTCTGTCTGAAGCCGTGTCTCTTGCGTGTGTTTTTTCGAAACATTACACAAAAATCCTTACACATAAACATTTGTTTTCATACACAAGCTGTCTCCTGCGTATTAAAATATTTTTAGATTAACGTCAACTATTCACAAGACAATATAACCTCAAAACCTGTGTCAGTTGGAATTAAGCTTTCAAAATGCTAAATGCTAGATGTGCTCGGTGCGCGTGGCGGTTGAAAATGAAACAAACTCTAATTTCCCAATATTTTTGACAAGTTTTTGACATTGATTGTCGCTGAGATGAGATTGTGACTAGATTTAGAACGTTTATAATTACGGGAATTGGCCTTTTGAACGTTTGCGACTGTCAAAAAATACCGTTGTCATTTGAACATACAGACAATATAAGTTGATAGTCACTTTGCTCAACAATTAATGTCTCTGACATTTCTAATAATAAATTATCTCATCAAAAACAAATCAAGTATCTTGACTTGGTTCGCGAGGTTGTCGACATGTGGGATGTGGACTCAGCGATCAGTGTGCCCATAGTCGTGACAGCCAATGGCTTAATAGCCAAGAGCCTCGACCAACACCTCAGAAGGCTCTCATTGGGCAGTTGGATCAAGGGCTTGATTCAGAAAGCGATACTTCTGGACACGACTCGCGTTGTCAGGAGGTTCTTCTCTCTGGAGCCCTGACTTAGCTTGGACCCTGTTCCCGATACCGGTGGGCTACTATTTTTTTTATATTTTTAATGTTTTTTTTTATCTTTTTGTTTATAAAAATATTCAAAAAATTGTTTTTTTTTAAATGAAATAAAGGAAATAATAATTATCAAATACCTTATTTTTGTCCATTAACCTAAAAATTCGATTTCTTGACAGAATTTAAAACAATTTTACCCTACTTTATCACAGATGGAACTAGACGAAACCATATCCAAAGCCCTAGAGCTGTCGTGGGGCTGGAAGCTGTGGCTGCGAGGCGCGCGCGTGTCGGCGGGCGCGCTGAGCGTGCTGGCGCTGCGCGAGCTGGCGCCGCGCCGGGACGCGCTGCTGCCCGGGGCTGCTGACGACGAGCTCATCGATGAGCACTATCACAATATTAGGTGAGGGTCTTGTACAATACTGTTGCGCGCCACAATTAGTGCCTGATACATGGTGGCATTGGTTACCATTGGTGCCATCTAGTATTGACTAGCAGAACTAATTTACCACTAGCATTATTACTACTATTTTACACTAAAGTTAGCGGCCACGCCACGGCCAGCCAGTAGCCGCTCAACCAAAAATTTAAAAAAAAAACGGTCAAGTGCGAGTCGGACTCGCCCATCGAGGGTTCCGTACAAATTTGTAGGTATGTTCCAGTTTTCAGATTTTTTCCTATACTTGTGCTACATAACATTGCTTCTTGCAAAATTTCATGATTCTAGGTGAACGGGAAGTACCCTATAGGTTTTGATTTCCTTGCGAGTGTCAAAATTGACGACACGGTTGGCGCAGTGGCTGAGCGATCAACTGCTGCGCTGCGTGTCGCGGGTTCGATTCCCGCACGGAACAAATATTGGTATTGCCTACAGGTAGTTGTTCCGGGTCTGGCTGTTTGTGTATGTGAGTTTAAATGTTTGTGAACGCACCCACGATACAGAAGTAATTCCTAGTGTGGGGCAACGTGTTTAAAAAAAAATGCATAAGCGGAACATAAACGCCCGTATCTTTTAGTTGCGTTCACTTAGACGTTTTATTTTTATCACTGTTTCAAGGAATTGCAGCCCTGAGTATTTGATAGTAATTGATAACTCCACGCGTTCCTGAGAGAAAGGGTCTTGACAGACGGACAACGAAGTGATCTTATAAGGGTTCCGTTTTTCCTTTTGAGGTACGGAACCCTAAAAAGTAGCGTTGCTGTAGCGTGTGCGCATCGTCCAGGGGGCCTAAAAAGGCCACTTTAAGCAATACCTCTAAAAGCTATTCATTTCCTGAATTCCCAGCAGATCATTAGCAATTCCTCTAATTTTCGTTAAATGGTTACACATAATAGTTTAATCACCTACAATTCATTTCATATCAATCATATTTGGTGTAAACATTGGTGGACCATTTTACGAATTTCCATACAAACTGTCAAACAGGTAAATTGCGTGATATGAATTGCACAGATCATAATATGAATTGTCAGTTTGTGACCATTTTATGATTTTTAATATGATTCATATTGTTATCCTATTATGATTCTGCCAAAGTGGCCTTTTTAGGCCCCCAGGTCTCGGCGTGGAGACAGCGACAGAGACAAAAAAAATGCTGATTGACTTACCATATGATTACGTAAGATTTTCTCTTCTTCATCAGATTCAGGGTACGTCAAGAAGGTGCATGGTGTGAGCTGGACGTGCAGTCTTCCGCCTGTGTGGAGATACTCCTTCCGGCTCAAGTTTGCGTCATCAGAAGAGATGATGGGTTACCTATATCTGGGTATCAGGTAGGGAAACCAACATTATTAAAAAAAAATTGATAATTTATTCTTTCATGACCTGAAGGCCAATTCTCGTAGTTTAAAACGTTCAAAATCTAGTTGCAGTCTCATCTCAGCGACAAACCAATGTCAAAAACTTGTCAAAATGTAGAGAAATTATAGGAAATTTTTGACAGATTGAGACTAAGATCAGACTGTTGAACGTTCTTAAAATTACGAGAATTGCCGCTCTGATCTTGTTCATTGTAGTGGTCTTAAGGGTGATTACTGACCTTGGCGTCTACAGTTTAAAATGTCGAACGTTTTTAGACGTCGTGAAAAGAGTTTTATAGAAAATTCGCAGTAGCAAAATCAAAAGTCATTTATTCAAATTAGGCTGAGAGTCAGCACTTTCGAACGCCAAAATTACAAAAGACAGTCCCCCAAGAACGCCCGCCCTTCACCACTTCCTAGTGCTATCGCTGGGAAGAAGTGGCGCAACGAACTCCCCAGTAGCACAGCTGTCTGCAGCAGCAGTCTGTAGCAGTACGTTTCCCTGCAATTATTTTTAAACAATGATATAGTAACCGGCATGAGTCGTGAGCACAAACTGACACCTGCGCAGTAGTTCATTTTTCGGTCTCTTTGGCGGAATGAAGAAGGGGGGGCACCGAGGCTGCACGCGATTGGTTCGTCTGTCGATGCTCGTCGTCTATTGGACTCTCACGTGTCATTCGGCTACTGTACACTTTCGTGCACTTTTAGTGACTTGAAATAGTTATTTTTGTTAAGTAACGGTTAAATTTGTTTCTTCACTATTTTAGCAGTTACTTGAACGAAGAAAACATTTGCTGTAGTATCAGTAAAGTCAAGTAAAAGTTAATACTTTGACTGATTGTGTTGATGAAGAAACTGGCCGTAAGTCACAAAGGCCTACAACATTACTGTATCAAAGTAAAATTTCAAGTACCACTAATATTTTAATTATAGTTTGCGTAAGTACCTATCAATAATTTGAGCAAAAGCGGTACTAAATAAATTTGGCCGAAAGTGTACATGTGCGAGCTTGCCCCCACTACTGCCCATCTGTGCTCACGACTCGTGCCGGTCATTATACTTAATTTGATGCAAAGAATGCTTAGTTGACGGCTATGTGATGGGTCTTTTTACACCCTGTATATGCATAAATCTCTGCTTACCGTGTCGCCGTCGAGAAATAGAGACGTGATATTCATAAAATGATTAAAATCATTATTTATTTTGTTTTTACTAGAGCATCAGCTTGGAACCGAACCCGGAAATTCTAGCTAAAGTGCTGGCTCTAGTGTCAGACCACGTGGATTTACTACTGGAAGACTGGTATCCATCACTTGGTAAGTTTATTTTGAATCCTACCCTACTATCCTACTTCCTACTTTGGAGGTATGAGGAACAGGGTGTAAAGTTCACTCATCCTCCATAGAAAAGGGAGGATCCTCCGACCAGACGGGTGTTGTGTCTGGTGGGCAATTGCCCAACTATTGATATTGGGAAATTGTATCTATGTTAATTGCACGGTAAACTCTGCTTGCGAGATGCAGGATTTGCGTGACGTCAGTATGACGCGTTGTTCGCATGTGGCGTTGTAGATACCGCTACACTACTAATATTATAAACGCGAAAGTTTGTGAGGACGCACGGATGTTTGTTACTCTTTCATGCTAATCTACTGAACGGATTTTGATGAAACTTTACAGTAATACAGCTCATACATCAGAATAACATATCGATCGACACTTATGCGGGTGAAACCGCGGCGCGCTGCAAGTTTCTATATCTTTTTTTCATTGTGTCAGACTGATGAGTTTGTTTTTTTTTTCGTGCTTATCGAACTAAATAACTCTTTGAGAGCTTCTCTCGTGTCAGGTTTCTTTTAAGAAAAAGTATTTAATGCGACTCGTACAGGAAGATCACCCAAATTATATAAAAAAGCAACAAAAAGAAAAATGGAAAGTCTTATACGAGGCCAAAAGGCTCCTATCTCAGCATGATTCTGCGTCATTTAAAAAATAAATGTCGCAACGCTGATATTCTTATATGGCCCGCTATGATGTCACGGGCAGTTACAGAAATAAATAAACAACAAAATAGATATATGTTAAATATTAGCAAACAAAATAAAATGTTCATTTAATCCGCGCCAGACGTAGCCTTATTACGCGTCACCTCGGCACCTCGCGGAACCCGCCTAAGCTCTCTCCCGGCCCCACAGATAGTTTATTATAACCTGGATTAACACATAGGATACTTTTTATCCTGGTAATAGGATAAAAAGTATTTAGGCATCTTCTGGGCACGCTCATTCTTTTATAGACCTCATTCATCGCTTTCCATAAGGCAGGCGTGATGAAAAAAAAGCAATAAAAAAAAAGTTTCCGGATAGGAAAGTTTTGGGATAATTTCCGACGTCCACGCAGGCGAAGCCGCGGGCAAAACTAATAGAATTGTAAATAATCTTCAATGTTTTTTCGCCAAGGACTGGCATACGAATATTGTTTTCAAAACACTTGACCAGGAAAGTGTCTACAACCCCGATTCTTTCAGGCACCCGTTTCGTCCACACCTCTGAGGGTAGGTGCCTCATCACGCGAGTAGTTCCATGTCCCGAGTGTCTCAAACACGCTGTTCCCCAAGCACAGCACCAGGAACAGGAACAGCAGCTGGCTCAGGTAAGAAAATGATACCTTGAACCCATTATATACAGACAATTCTAATTTCAACTCTTTATTAGTGGTTGTAATGGCAACCACACTTGGTTTTCATATGTTTTTATTTTTTATTTATCCTTCTGATAGATTCTTTTTAACCGATTTCTAAAAAAAAGGAGGAGGTTCTCAATTCGGATGTTTTTATTTTTTTTTATGTTTGTTCGCGCATAACTCCGTCGCTTGCCAACCGATTTGAAAAATTCTTTTTTTGTTGGATAGGGTATACTTTCCAAATGGTCCCATGAAAATTTTATCGAAATCGGACAAGCGGTTTTTGAAAAATCAACAAAAATCAAAAAAATTATAACAACTAAAAAGTGAAAAAATAAAATCTTTTTTACAAAAAAAAAACAACCGACTTCCATAAAAACACTAGAAAGTGAAAAATAACTTTAATTTCGGAAGTCGGTGTCTTTGGTTTTTTTATTTCGTTTTTCGCCACCGACTTCCGAAATTAAAGTTATTTTTCACTTTCTAGTGTTTTTATGGAAGTCGGTTGTTTTTTTTTTGTAAAAAAGATTTTATATTTTGTAAATGTGAGGACTTTCTAGGGCTCAGTGGCGTGCATTGGTTTTCAGAATAGGTAGGCAGGAATTTAATTTCGTCGTATTAACTCCGGCGTCCAGGACGGACTGGATGTGGAAAGCATCTTGGGATTGAGAACGGCCTATATCTGGCAGTAGACAGGTTGATTTAATGGATTGGTTAAACCATCTTTGTAACCTTTGTAACTTGTCCCCAGGCGTTCAGAAGACTGGAGCTGGGCGCTGCCGAACCAAGACGTCTGCGTCTGTCTGAAGAGTCCAGGGCTTCCGACGGAGATAGTGGAGTTGGTGCTGAGTCTAATGGTAAGTAAACGTCAACAATAGTTATTTGTACAGTCCCGAGCATAAGTATGTATACACTTTACTTTATTAAAAACCGATTTACTCCATTATGTTTTAATTAAATTTTATGTTGCTGCGCACACAGTATTTTCGAACCCATAGGTTTTTGCAATGTGTCGTATTTCATTGTTGTTTTCGTTATTTCACGCTAAAATCGCTATTGAAAGTTTCCAAGTGTTGACATATTAGTGCTCGGTGCTCGTGACTGAAGGTGCCGAATAAAATATCATCATCTGCCTAGCCTTTTCCCAACTATGTTGGGGCCGGCTTCCAGTCTAACCGGATGCAGCTGAATACCAATATTTTACATGAAGCGACTGCCCGTCTGACCTCCACAACCCAGTTAATGGGTAATACGATACCCCTTGGTCAGACTGGTTGTCAGACTTTCGGGCTACTGACGACCCGTAACGACTGTCAAAGATCCACGAATGACAGCCGGGACCAACGGCTTAACGTGCTTTCCGAGGCACGGAGGGATCTTGGTATGTGAAAATGGTCACCCATCCACGGACCAACCGCGGCAAGCGTAGCTTAACCTGATCGATCGACCCGTGCGGCTGTTGTTACTTAGCCACAAATATAATTGAAGGAAAAGATTAATGTAAATAAGAATAGCGAGCATCTTTTACAAATCTACAGGGTATCCCAAATCTGCATCGGCGCGAAGATTTTGACCCTCATTATTTTTTATTTTTTTTTAATTGCTGTCCCATACATTTTGACCGCGTAGGTATTGTATGCACTTTTGTATGAAAAGCAGTTTTTTTTCAAATAGCCGACGAAAAATTTCAACGCATGTGGGTTTAGAGTCATTTACTAAATTCATGGTGACAGGTGGCGCGTCGATGTCCCTGAGGACCTGTATACATATTTTTATAGCAAAAGTGGGCCTTACAGTACATGGATGGGCAACCAAGGCAGTAGGTAGAAGCCCAAATGTTTTGTGACCCGTTTTTTTTTTGGGTGGGAAATTATCAAATGACCTGAGCCGGGCAGACCTCCACCGTATGCTCCATCGTGTCCTGCGGGCGATCCACACAGTGGTGACACCCTGGCGTTTCCTCCCGCCTAATCCTGAACAGGAACCTCCCGAAACAACCGTGTCCGGTGAGGACCTGCGTCAGGCGGAAGGAGAGGGCGCCGTGGCGCCTCTCTAGCCACTCCTCAAAGAGGGGACTTATCGCCGCTATTGTGACGTGCCCAGCACTGGGTTGCGACGATCGCACTCTCCAGGCGTTATGAGATCCCGCCGGAGATGTTTTGTGACCTGAAGGCCAATTCTCGTAATTTAAAATTTCCAAAATCTAGTCGCAGTCTCATCTCGGCGACAAACAAATGTCAAAAACTTGTCAAAATGTAGGGAAACTAGAGGTATTTTTGACAGATTGAGACTGAGATCAGACTGAACGTTCTTAAAATTACGAGAATTACCCCTCTGAAAGCTTGGTCACTGCCCAGATCTTTTTTTTATTTTTTTATTTCTATCGATACTTTAAAATTATAAACAGGTATAATTTTGGCAGTTTGTATGTAGGGGGGTAAAATTCGAAACTACTGATCCGATTTCGAAAATTCTTTTACTGGGAACCTAAAGTATTGCTGTCATATTTCGTCATACACGAACGAAGTCGCGGCCACAAGCTAGTATGTTGGTTGGCGACCACAGCGCCATCTACTGACGACAAATGATGCCAATCGATGAGACAAAGGGGATGGAGCGAACACTAACAACGTGCGCGTTAATGATAAATTTGACATTTTTAATCTTCTAGCATCATCCCGCCTCGGCTCTGTGGAAGGCGTAGTCAACAGCGAACCACAGAACTGGTCCATAGTGACCGCCTGGACCGTGGAGCAGTGCATCCTTGCAGCCTGCAGCAGCAGTCGTCTGCACTGCCCCTTACACAGCGACAGCCTCGTACAACTGCGACTGGTCGCTCCCGACACTGTAAGTACCGCAGAACTGGTTCCCAGTTACTGGGTAATACGATACCCCTTGGCAAGACTGGTTGTCATACTGTCGGGCTTCTGACCACCCGTAACGACTGTCAAAGATCTAAAAATGACAGCCGGGACCAACGGCTTAATGTGCCTTCCGAGGCACTGAGGGATCTCGATATGTTATGGAAGGTCACCCATCCACGCACTAACCTCGGCAAGTGTTGCTTAACCTTTAAGATTGACCTGTGCGGCTGATATTATTTACTCACGAGCCGCTCAAGTTTATGTATGAATCATTGACACATTTGTTATAATAGATTATAATGTCATTCATGTACAGTCACGAGCAAAAGTATGTATACACTCAGTTTTATTCAAAAGCGATTTACTCCTTTATGTTTGAATGAAATTTTATGTTGTTATGAACATAGCATTTTCGAATCCATAGGTTTATGTAATGTGTCGTATTTCAACGTTGCATTCGTTATTTCACGAAAAAATCGCAATTGAAAGTTGCCAAGTGTTGACATGTTGGTGCTCGTGACTGTATATCTTATTGTGTGTTAAGTTCATTACGAGTATGCTTAACGTGCCTTCCGAGGCACGGAGCGGTCATGGTATGTTATGGATCTATCCACGGACCCACCTCGGCAAGCGTTGATTAACCTAGAGGATCGACCCGACTGTGATTATTCAAACTCAACAAACTCAAATCATTTATTTCAACTAAACCAATTACAGGCACTTTTGAATAGTCAACTTTTTATTTAGCTATGAGCCCCTCAAAGCATATACTAAGGCCGTAGGCCTAGTTCTTTTTTTTTTAAAAAAACGTTGCCCCACACTAGGATTTTTTCCTGTGTCGTGGGTGCGTTTACAGACATATAAACTCACATACACAAACAGCCAGACCCGGGACAACTAATTGTAGGTCATACAAATATTTTTTCCGTGCGGGAATCGAACCCGCGACACGCAGCGCAGCAGTCAATCGCTTAACCACTGCGCCAACCGTGCCGCCAATAATATCAATCAGGTAACAAAAAACAATAAATTGGATAATATTAAAATCTTTTCCACTTGTAAGAGGAAGTCTGAAAGTGGCACCGGTGACTCGAAAGTGGTGTGGAAATCGGTAATCATGGTATGGGCATGTGATACGGAGGAATGAGGAAAATGTCGTGAGGAAAGTCTTGGTATGAATGTCGATGGCTATAAGAGTAGAGGAAGACCAAAGAAACGATGGATGAACTGTGTGAATGATGATATGGTTAGAAAGGGGGTGACTACCGAGATGGCGGCTAATAGAGGAGTATGGAAGAAAAAGACATGTTGCGCCGATCATGAATAAATTGGGATAAGATCAGAAGAATGATGATCAAAATCTTGTCCACAGCTACTACTCGACGTAGAAGAATCAAAACGCGCCCGCTGGGAGCACATAACCCGGGGCGCCGTCGCAGGCCGCGGGGCCTTCGGGACCGTCCTGTCGGCCACGTGGCGGCCCCCGCCCGGGGCCCCGGGGCCCGGCGAGCCCATCAACGTGGCTCTGAAAGCGTTGCAGCCGGTGCCGCCGCCTGCGACCAGTGATGCGGCTGCGCATCATGCTTATAAGGTAAACCGTATCCTGTTCAGGCACGCTTAAGTCTGATGTTTGGGTTTTTGGGACAATTTAGTTTGTGACTTACGAGTTTTTCGATGACGAACTTAAGTGACCCCCCAAAATATATGTTGTTTTTGTGAGTGTATTCATCCAAAATAGGTAAACTTACTTATTTTAGATCAATTGATATACGAGTATGTATTGTAATTAAAAAGCCTAGTTACACATTGAGCAACTCAAATAAATCCGGATCCAGGAACAGGAAGCTAGACGACCTAGAGGAGTACCGCAAGGATTGATCCGATGTGGCTCCAAAAAGGACAGCAATGGGACAGTGTACCTGTAGGCTAAGTAAAAAAAAAAAAGAAAGAGAACGCAATACGGCGTCATTACTTTTTTTGTTGTTCAAAAAACTGTATGTTGTGGCTTGGTTTAAAATTAGAATTGAAGTGTTTATCAAAATCTAAGTTTCTAATGTTACACTTCTGTATTTGTTTTTCTTATTTTTCAAAAAACCGCTTAATGCTGGTTTCAAGCTCATGATTTGTAATTATGATTTATGCTTTAAAGCATTTTAAAATCTTCAGATACGAGTAGGCCTTTCAACAACGTCTATAAATGAAGTTTTGTTGGAGAACCAATTCTATAAATAAAAACATTAATTGGATTTTTGCTTGTTGACAAACACGTGTTTTCTATGGCGCGGTTTATACTAGCGTAAGGAAACCGTGCCGTGTTAAAGGGCCTTATACTGCAAAAACAAGTGCAGTACAATGTCGTGTGAGTCACGTGAGCAGACCATGCACCCGTGCGTAGCGCCTTTGTGTGATACTGCTGAGTGGTGAACAATGGTGATCCCACCTAAGCTACACGTGCTGAGCGTGTCCGCGCGCCGCAATACAGTAGCGGCTTTAAACGTTCATATTTAGGGCACATGAATCGGACATCTTCATCTATTAATCTACCTTCCCCAGGCCGCCTTATCGCGCTGGGAACGAGAACCAACAGCCGCCGCCTGCCGCGCCTACTGCGGCCTCCGACAAGAACTATCAATACTGAGCCAACTCAGGCACCAGCACGTAGTGCCACTGCTGGCCGTGTGTGCCGCTCCCTTGGCCCTGTTACTGGCACTAGCGCCGGCAGTAAGTACCAAAAAGTACCAAGTAAAACTATGCAGTATCCGGACACTACAGTGTGGCGATTAGGTTATCACATGAATTGAAACCACGGATTCTACAAAACGTATGTATGTTAAACATACACAATTAAAAGAATTAATAACAATTAACATTTTAGTCGTGGGACCTTTTTTTTTCGTTTCAGTATTTACCTAATTTGTGTTTACTTAGTAACAATAACATAAAGTTTGTATTGAATTCTTGATACCATTGCCTCACGCGTGTCTAGTGACTTATTATCAAGGATGGTTGATTTCATGACAATTTTTACGCTAATTATTTTATTTGTTTTTTTTTCTATTTTTAGTAAAATTTAAATTTTATTATTTTAACAGACTTTTAACAACTTGTAATGACCGCTGTATTATTTAATGTGATAACATAATCGTCACTCTGTATAATCCGCTTCGTTTGACGTGCTACATTAATCAGCACAGCCGACCGGCAAAATTCAACACGGTCAAATTAAATTAGGTAGCGAAACTCCGCTAACGTGATGAGTATCAATAAAAAATATACAGGATGGCAGGGACATCGAGGCGTAACCTGTTACCATGGAATCAGTACATGATTCCGAACATTTTTTTTTTATAACTGACGATAAATTTATACTCTTGGCAGCGTAGAATCATCTTCTAAAATCATCTATCATCATCGTATCACCCAGTAACTGGGAGGTGGAGGTCAGACTGGAAGCCGTCCCCAACATACTTGAGAAAACACTATGCAGATGACGATGATGTAAAAGTGTTAATATTTGAAACATTTATACGCTGTCTTACTAACGAAGGGACTTCATATACAGGGTGCTCTAGACGGCGTGCTGCGCAGTTACCGCGAGTGTGGGTCGCGTTGTAGCGCTCGACTCGCGCGGGCGCTCGCCTTGCAAGTCGCGCGGGCGCTCGAGTACTTACACGCGAGGAGGGTCGTGTATAGGGATCTTAAGGTATGTTAAAACGATAGAATTAACTAAATGAAGGTAAGGCAAACCACAGATGCGGGGATGTGGGAGGCGTGACAGGCGCTTTACTTTGTGTAAATTATTTCATCACCACTGCTCTCAAAACGGTAAAGGAAAACTTCGTGAGGAAACCGGCATGTCCTAGAACCAAAAATTCGAAGACGTGTGACATATACCAACCCGCACTGGGCCCGCGTGGTGGATTATAGCCCACTCCCTCTCACAGAGAGGAGGCCTGTGTCCCAGCAGTGGGAACATTATAAGCTGATTTTGCAAACAAAAGATCATATATGAACCTGCATTTGTCCTTCTGTGGGACAAATGCAACTTCTTGAACGCCCACGAGTCCTCCACAGGCCAAGTTAAATGAATCTAAGAAAACTAACTAAACTTTTGTTCAAAAACGCATTGTGTCAAAGAGCGTTTACAACGTACGGCATTTCATACAAACTTTCAAGTCCTTGTTTTTCGAAATAAATGAACCGATTTTAATGAAACTTCCTACGCATAAGCAGGATATATAGGTCTAATAAGTTAATTGAGAAAGTTTTCGAAAAATAGTGTTACAGCTAAATTGGACCGATTTTAAATTTTCCATAGAAACAGAGATTTCCAATTATCTTTTTTTAAATAAGACATTTCGAAAATGTTCTTTACTTACTTTTTAGACCTATGTATCCTGCTTATGCGTATGAAGTTTCATTAAAATCGGTTCATGCATTTCGAAAAACAAGGACTTGAAAGTTTGTATGAAATGCCGTACGTTGTCAACGCTCTTAAAGCACTTTCTTGAGTGTTGTAGTTGTAGGCTGTGCGATGACTGTCGATGTCACGTCGATGTACTGAACTATATCCTATATGTTTTAGTCGGAGAACGTACTTGTATGGAAGATGCCTCGACCAGGTGAAGAGATGAACGGAGCCGCGCTCAACGTGCATGTCAAGTTAGGGGATTACGGTTAGTATGTTCAATCTTTTCGAGGCAGTCAGTCAGGACTTCTCTTTTAATAGTGTTACAATAGATTCAGATTTTAATATAGAAAATAAAGACTGAATTATATCCTAAACCGTTCAATTCTTCGTTAGAATTTGACCTCTCAGACGGTTTCAGGTACAAAATCGGCGACAGCAATACTTTTATCTTCAATGGAACTAAGTTGAATTTCCATGACCCCTCTTTGTCTCCAGGTATTAGCCGCCTAGCTCCTCCATCAGGCACCAAAGGCTTCGGCGGCACTGAAGGCTTCATGGCGCCGGAGATTATGAGGTATAACGGCGAAGAAGAGTATAATGAGAAGGTAAGTACGCCATCAATCAATCAATCAATCATTATTTATTTGTGAACACAGGTACAGGTACAGGTTTGGTATCATCAGGCGCGGTCCGAGGGTCGCGCGTGCGCGGTCGTGCGTGTCATGACCCTCCAAAATCATTCAAGCTGTCGAGAGTCTGCATGATTTACGTGCCTTACTAACTTAATCTGCACTCGCGGCATTTTCGCCAAAAATATAAACAAATATGAGCTTATGGAAAAATAACTTTAATTCCTACACAATAAAGTTCAGTTTACGCTACAACTTTACACATTTTTATACATTTTTCAATAGTGCTAGTCACTCTGAAATCAACTTAATTGCCATTAAAATAAAGTTGATATTTGATTAACTTGAAATAACGTCAATTTGGAACATACAAATTTTCTAGTATAAGTTACTACTTCGTGACCCCCCAAAATCTTGGGCTGCGACCGCGCCTGGCCATCATGTCATTGGTTTATTTGATATACGATGGCGCCGATTCCCTTGTTCACAAACAAAACGAAATTTAAGTTCAGTGCATATTTTTCTTTTTATTTAATTAAGAAAAGGACAGAAGATAAATATTAGTTTAGTCCTGTCAAATTAAGATACTCCATAGACAGTTTAGACGTGATTAAAAACATGGCTACTAAATATACGTCAATTTACGTCAGGCGCGGACTAATTTGACAGGACTAAAGTAATATTTTATCTTTTGTCCTTTTTCTTATCTGACGTTTTGCTTTTGGATAGTCTATCTGTCTGACGTTTTGCTTTTGGATAGTCTATCTGTCTGACGTTTGGCTGTTGGATAGTCTATCTGTCTGACGTTTGGCTGTTGGATAGTCTATCTGTCTGACGTTTGGCTGTTGGATAGTCTATCTGTCTGACGTTTGGCTGTTGGATAGTCTATCTGTCTGACGTTTGGCTGTTGGATAGTCTATCTGTCTGACGTTTGGCTGTTGGATAGTCTATCTGTCTGACTTTTGGCTGTTGGATAGTCTATCTGTCTGACGTTTGGCTGTTGGATAGTCTATCTGTCTGACGTTTGGCTGTTGGATAGTCTATCTGTCTGACGTTTGGCTGTTGGATAGTCTATCTGTCTGACGTTTGGCTGTTGGATAGTCTATCTGTCTGACGTTTGGCTGTTGGATAGTCTATCTGTCTGACGTTTGGCTGTTGGATAGTCTATCTGTCTGACGTTTGGCTGTTGGATAGTCTATCTGTCTGACGTTTGGCTGTTGGATAGTCTATCTGTCTGACGTTTGGCTGTTGGATAGTCTATCTGTCTGACTTTTGGCTGTTGGATAGTCTATCTGTCTGACTTTTGGCTGTTGGATAGTCTATCTGTCTGACGTTTGGCTGTTGGATAGTCTATCTGTCTGACGTTTGGCTGTTGGATAGTCTATCTGTCTGACGTTTGGCTGTTGGATAGTCTATCTGTCTGACGTTTGGCTGTTGGATAGTCTATCTGTCTGACGTTTGGCTGTTGGATAGTCTATCTGTCTGACTTTTGGCTGTTGGATAGTCTATCTGTCTGACGTTTGGCTGTCGGGTAGTCGTATCTTTCAGACGTTTGGTTGTCCGGTAGTCTATCTTCTTGACGTTTGGCTGTCGGAAAAACAAAGACTGACTGTAAATTATTAGATCCCAAAAATACTTTTTTTTTCTTTGTTTCGCGGTGGACTCCTGTCCATGAGGATTTCCACCGCGAAACAGTACAGTACAGAGTACAGTACCCCCACGATGGAGGGAGTGCCGGACTCTTACCAGCTAAAACCACAGCGGTGTTCCACCTCTACCTGTGGCCGGGGGTGCGGGATTCGCATAAGCATTCACCGCTCCCCCATCCTATGAATACTGCATTGAGATCTGGCCATCCGTTTGGGAGCTACGATTCCAAAGACATCGAGACTGCTCGACTACCTCAAAATCAAAAGTCATTTATTCAAATTAGGCTGAGAATCAGCACTTTTCGAACGTCAAAATTACAAAAGACATTCCCCCAAAACGCCCACCCTTCACCACTTCCTAGTGCTTTCGCTGGGAAGAAGCAGTGGCGCAATAAACTCCCTAGCAGCACAGCTGTCTGTTCAGTTACGAAATAAATGAATGAATCAGGCCCTTGATCCAACCGCCTAACGCCTCATTATTATTATTAAATCTCCTCGTACATGAGACTACCTCGACGGCGATGTCATTCATATTCACTCACTACTGATAACCTGCATCATCCCACGGCAGGGCAAAGGCCTGTCCCCATGACTTCCAGCTCTTTCGATCCAGGGCTAAAGTGGACCACTGATCGTTTGTTTTGTCCAGCTCGTCCCGCCATCTTCTACGGGGTCTGCCGCGACGCCTTCTAGCTGTGTCAGGGGTCCACGTGGTGGTTATTGGCCCACAGCTCAGCTTAGAAATGGGACTGGCCTGGCCATTTACTCGTTACTTTTAAAAATGTAATTCTATTGTATTTGTTCACAGGTGGACTGTTTCTCCTACGGCATGCTGTTATACGAGATAGTGACAGTTCGACAGCCGTTTGAGGGCCACGAGGCAGTGAAGGAAGCTGTGTTAGAAGGAGCCCGGCCTTCGCTGTCTCCCAGGGTGAGTACTCATTTTGGATAGGATATTTTGCATATGTATAATCAGCCTATAATGTTCCCACCGCTGGGACTCAAGCCTCCTCTCTTCGAGTGGAAGTGGGCTGTAATCTAACACGCGGGTCCAGTGCGGGTTGGTAGATGTCACGTGTTCGAAGTTTTGGTTCTAGGACATGCCGGTTTCCTCACGATGTCGCCGCGCGAAATAAAATGAAAATGGTGAAATGATGTTTTGCATAATTTCATAGACAAGCTATGACAGACACAATAGGGTAGTTTCCTTGGTAAAAAAATAATTATTATATTTAGTCCGTCAGTTAGATTATCGAAAAATAATGGACACGTATTTTTTCTTTTGTCAATCAAACAAAAAATGACAAAGATAAAGCGCGTCAAAACTTGGGAGTGGCGGGTCGTGACGTCACTTGCTTGCAAAAGTGTCGCAAGCAAGTGACGTCACGCGGAACTGTAATGGGCGATATCTTCATCATTTTTTATATAATTGACAAAAGAAAAAATACGGGTTCAATATTTTCGAAGTGAAAACTTCTTTAGCGGCGTTGTGCACTTTTTTTGTGATGAGTAAAAAATGTTAAACTCGCGTCAGACACGTGACCTGGTCGAAAATTCGTAAAACGGAGCTCGCGTCAGGACACGTGACCTGATCGAAAATTCCTAAGACGCAGGGAAAGTTTTTTTGATGGGTGAAAAATGTTAAACTCGCGTCAGGACACGTGACCTGATCGAAAACTCATAAGACGGAGCTCGCTTCAGGACACGTGACATGATCGAAAATTCGTAAGACGGAGGGAGAGTAGACCGCATTCCAAAATATCAAAAATGCATTACGTTTACATTAATATTCAAGTTTTCACTTCTGCCGGCACTCCCGCAGTGTTTGATAATCTAACTGACGGACTAATTAGAATTTTTTAGGAAAGTAGTAGTATTAATATTAGAAATGGTTTTCATGATAAAAATCATCATCTACCTGCCTTTTCCCAACTATTTTTGGGGCCGGCTTCCGTTCTAACCGTATGCAGCTGATTACCAGCATTTTACGTGGAGCGACTGCCTATCTGACCTCCACAACCCAGTTACTGGGTAACACGATACCCCTTGGTAAGACTGGCTGTCAGACTTTCGGGCTTCTAACGGCCCGTATCGACTGTCCACGAATGACAGCCGGGACCAACGGCTCGAAGTACTTAACTTTTTTTTTTTCGTCTGTTTTAAAAAAAAATTGGTGTTCCATACATTTTGATCGCGTCAATATTTCACTTTCCTATGAAACAGTAGATTTTTACTTTGTCTAGAATCATGTGCTGAATTCTCTATTTCATTTATGTAAACGCGCGTGTTAAAAAAGCGAAGAAAATTAAGATACAAAAATGTTTTTTCAAAGTCAGTTCTCCCCTCCAGGATCTAGAGTTCCCTTGCTGCGTGTTAGAAACTATGCGTCGGTGCTGGTCAGGCTCACCAGAGCTGCGACCATCGGCTGCTGCCTTGGTCAGCGTGGCTGCAGCGCCCGAGTACTGCGCGCTAGCAGACGCGGCGGCTGCACGCACTGCCACAGCGGCTGCAGCGTGCAGTGTGATGGGAGTTAGTGGTATGTTGTTATTTTAATGGTTTGACTAGATTTTACCTACGTCTTTGCTCCCGTCGACTACGAAACCGCGTATTTTATTCGGAATAAAAATCTGGTAAAATGTTACCCTAACAAAATCACGTCTGTACTTCACTCTGTTGCGGTCTCCTTCGTAGAGAGTCGATGGCAAAAATATAGTTTCTTTCTTAAAGTTTTTGGCCCAAAATTCACCAACGCTGATAGCATTCGCTGATGCAGCGAATCACGCGGACCCCACGCGCGTGAGGTCCTCACGTGTGCAGGTGACAGGGCATGCGGTGCAAGTTGGGAGGTGAGCCATTGTCTGTGCAGAGACACCGCATACACACCGGAGGTCAGAGCCTTCCATGAACCTTCACTTGTGGAGGTTGTCCTTGCTGCGGCCTGCTTGGGTACGAAGTCTGTTTAAGGTTTTCCAAGTTGGCCAAGGTAACTTATGCCCGGATGAGAGACTCTCTGATGGTTTAACAAAGAGATCATCCGTTGCGGAGTGAAAGAAGGAAAAACCAACAATGAACACTCTCATCTAAGAATCAGAAAATCAAAGGAAAATATAAACTCTATTTCGGAGTAAAAGGAAACAGCTTCGAATTGTCACGCTACACTTCAATCGAACGAAATTATTAATTTTTCACCGTTTCTTTCATTCTTATTATTTCCTTCTACAATCCCAACCAAGCAGTAGTCCTTGACGGTATAATGCAGGTTTAACGAGTCATTCTTTCACAGAGGAAGGAGTACCAGGATGGGAGATGTGGTACGGCGGTGGGGAGCCAGAGCGAGCTCATACTCTGCTGGCTACCGCCACCAGCTTCACGCACCATCACACTGTTAGAGTACTAACAGGTAAGCACTAGTATAGCTCTTTGTGAAAGAACTCAACCGGGAAAGTCACCGTCAGTTACAATCATCATCTGCCTGCCTTCTCCCAACTATGTTGGGGTCGGCCTCCAGTCTAAACGGATGCAGCTGAACATGGAACATTGTATTTAACATGGAGCGACTGCCTATCTGACCTCCACAACCCAGGTACTACACAAAACGATACCCCTTGGCAAGACTGGTTGTCAAGCTTTTGGGCTTCTGACTGTCAAAAATGTACAAATGACAGCCGGGACCAACGGCCTAATGAGGCACAGAGCGGACGCAGTAGGTTATGTATGGTCACCCATCCACAAACCGACCTCGGTAAGTATTGCTTAACCTTGAATCTCGACCCGTGCAGCTGTTATTATTTAGCTACGAGCCAATCTGCAAACTGCAAGCTCTGATAATACATGAATGAATTTTACCTGTTTAGATAAAGCAGACCCCGTCATGGTTACGGCAATCTGTCGCGTTGGCAACAAGATGTGGCTCGGCGACTCAGTCGGCAGGATCTCTGTGTACTCGTGAGTATCAATGTTATCACAGACAATGTTTTAAAGAACATACAAGACATCTCGATTAGCAAAATTTTTTTTTTTTACTTTAAGATTGATCCCATAGAAATTTTATCAAAATCAATTCAGTAGTTTGTTTTTTAAACCAGTTTTACGGGTAAAAATTCAAATAAACTAAATTGCGTCGTTTGCTTTTCACAACGAAAAAGTGAAAAATGAAATTTATGTTATTTTTCACTTTTTTTTTTGTAAAAAAGTTTTTTTTTTCTTACTCCTCTATTAGTCGTCATCTCGGTAGTCACTCCCGTTTTGGAAAATAGAAGACTATAAAGACTGAGATTCTGACGCACCCGCTCTCTCTCTCTCTCTCTCTCTAACTCTCCCTTTCTTTCTCGCTCTATCTCTCTTTTTCTCTCTCCCACTCCCTCTTTCTCTGTCCGCCTCTTTTTCTTTGCCTCTCACTCTCTCTCTCTCCCTCTCTCTCGTTTTCTTCCCTTCTCTCTTTCTCTTCCGCTTTCTCTTTCTCTCTCTGTGTCTGACTGTGTTTTATACTTCAAATGTGTTAGTTTGTAAGGAATATGTCTATGAGCATTGCAGCCTGAAATTAATGTTTTAATAGAGACTCAAAAATTTTTTTTTAATTATTTTTTGGCGGTTTTTGGCTTTACCTTTTCATTCTATTTTCGTGAGTTTATAAAATATAGCATACCCAGTAAATACTTGCAATTTGGTCAAACCACAGAGTTTGATCATAACTCACAACGCTTTTCTCCCGAACATACATAAAAAAAAATACAAACAACCAAATTGAAAACCTCCTTTTTTGAAGTCGGTCAAAAAACATAACCTAACCCGATTTTCCTGACGGGTATGTTTTAAGATACCTCGACCAGCTTCTTACTGGCTACTCGAACATAGCCCTTATTTACCGTGTATTAAAGCTTACAATATTGGCAGCGCATCAAGTTGCGCGCTGATCTGGTGCGTGCGCGTGCAGGAGGCCGTGGGGGGCGCGCCCTCGTCCGTGGCCGCGCTGCAGGGCCTGCCGCGCCTGCAGCGGGTGGCCGTCGCGCTCAGCTGCGGCAGGTATGCACATGGCACACCAGGGGGGCAGATCTCGTAATCTTAATAACGTTCAGTCTGATCTCAGTCTCAATCTGTCAAAATACTTCTAATTTCTCTACGTTTTGACAAGTTTTTGACATTTGTTTGTCGCTGAGATGAGACTGCGACCAGATTTTGAGCGTTTTGAATTACGAGAATTGACCTTGTGGAATAATGGTATCTAAAAACTATTTATACACCATACCGCGCCCCGGTCAACTCCTTGATATGCAATGGTCGCTGTAGCACCATGAACATGAGGCTATAGGAGCTAGGGCGATTCTTGGGGTTCATTCGATTAATCGAGTCTGGTTTAAAGACGCTGGGATCGGTGCATTTCATTCATTCATAATATACAGGGTGGCAGGGACATCAGTGCTCCACCTGTTACCATGTATTTAATATATGATTCTGAACCTGCGTTTAAATTTTTCGGTTGTTAGGGTGGTAGTATTTAATCTCACGCAGCGTCGCGCGCTTTACTTGTGTTTACCAAGTGTACAAACACGGTGTGAATGTGTGTGTAAGCGTAGGAGCTCTCGGTACAAGTAAAGCGCGCGTCGCTGCGTGAGATAAAATACTGTATCTAAAAACCATCGTGGAGACTGGCGACATGTGGATGCACTACACATCTCAGCCGTACTCCTTTCGAAGAATGCAAGCGTGGTGTTATATTCTAGTTATCATTGATTCCAGGCTGTTCCTAGTGACATCTCGTCGTCCGGAAGCTGAAGGTAGCTTCGTGCTGACTGAGCTGGGCACTGCGACTGAATTGTGCTGTCTAGCGACCGTACCTTCGCCGCATGGGTGAGTAAGAGGGTTGGGAATCGTGAAAATACTACTTAAAAAAGAAAAATTAATAAAATGGCAACTTAAATACAGAAACGAAAAGTTTTTTTTTAACGGCTGACGTCTCTCTTGTTTTCTTGAGAAACTTTTTAAGGTTGTGCGTCGTCGTAAAAACCTGAAATTCAGTTTCTGAAAGCACTCAAAATCAAAATCACCACTTCATCTACTAATTTACACTTGACTCAATATCAGATATTTAAAATCATAACCAACATTAAAAAGAATCAAATTCACCACTTGTCTCCGTAATCACCACTTGTCTCCGTAATCATCACTTGTCTCAGTAATCACCACTTGTCTCAGTAATCACCACTTCACCCTCTAAATACTACTTCATTAGCTTGTCCGCACTCCACAGCTGGGAGGTGTGGGCGGGCGGGGACGGCCTGTACTCGTACGCGGTGAACGTGAGCGGCGTGTGCGGCGCGGATGTACTCGAGGCGAAGCCGCGGGTCACGCTCATGGCCGCGCCCGAAGATGAGCCGTTTGTGATTGTTTATTGTGATCCGGGTGAGTTTCACATCATATTTATGACGCACTAGCTCCGCCCCGCAGTTTCACCCGCATAAATTTCCATCCCGTGGTAATATCGGGATAAAAAGTATCCTATATGTTAATCCTGGGTGTCAGCTACGTCAATACCAAATTTCATCTAAATTGGTCCAGCCGTTTGAGCGTGAAGAAGTTACAAACATACAAACACACACACACTCACTCACAAACTTTCGCCTTTATAACATTAGTGTGATTTTGACTATACAAGGTGGGAAGCATCGATTTGCAGCCTGTTACCATGGTTTCAGTACATTATTCTAAACGAACGTTGAAATTTTTCATCGATTATTAAAAAATAATAACTGTTCCATACATTTTGACCGCGTTGGTATTGCACTCTTCTATGAAAGAATGAAAGAAAATACATTTATTTGCGGCAAACATGACGCATACAAAAAGAACATCAACACACACAAAAAAAGAAAACAAGTTTCAAGTGTTTTGTTTTATGAATCATCAGATTTTTTGGAACCATCTTCTTTAACACGTCTTGTGGTGCTTGTGGTTTTAAATTATTTACCCTCTAGAATCATGTGCTGAATTGATCATGGTTAGTAATAAGTAGGTGCTCGTGGCGAAATAATAACAGACGCATGGCTTGATCAAAGGTATAAACTATGCTTGCCGCAGTCGGTTCGAGAATGGGTGACCATCCATATCGTCCCGGCTGTCATTCGTAGGTCTTTGACAGTCAGAAGCCCCAAAACTCTGACGTATATCGTATCGTGTTAGTGTGGGTTGTGAAGGTCAGGTAGTCAGTCGTACCATGTAAAATTCTGGTATTCAGCTGTACACTTGGTAAACCCAAATAAAGCGCGCGTCGAGATAAAATACTATAACTTCTGTTCTTTAAATCGATTTCGTAGTTTAAAAAATAAACACGTAATAAATTAAAGTTGTAAAATCGATTCCGTAATAGATCCAACTCCAAAAAGGGAGATCTTCATAATGAGGCTATAATAATAATAATAATTCATTTATTGTTCAAGTAACAAGGACTCATTATTAGATACAATAATAAAATATACACAGAAATAATAATTAATACACAGAAATTAAATAATAAATAGCACAAACCTTACACTAGAACACACTTATTACATTATACATAACATTACAATAGGTACAACACAAAAACAATAACCACACAAAACATTTCATTTTGACAGCCGGCGACTGTAGGTGACGTGCAAGTCACTGCAGCGTCTGATATACGGACAGTCGAGCCTGCCGGCTATGTAAGCCATGTTTATTTATGTGCTTGTTCTAATATCCTCATTGTTTCCCTAGGTGTATGCGTCTACCAGTGGTCAGTTCGCACAAAAAAGCAGTGCGCTCGCCTGGACTGTAGCAAGCTGGTGCCTTGTTCTGAAAGTCTGCAGTCCATAGCCTTGGATGAACACCTTAGTGAAGACAAGTGCAGGGTGAGTTTATTACCATCATATTGTCTTTACCAGTCTTAACAAGAAGTATCTTGTTACCCAGTAACTGGGTTGTGGGGGTTAGATAGGCGGTCGCCTTTATCCTTGTACTAGCTGCGCCCCGCGGTTTCACCCGCATAAGTTACAATCCCGTGGGAATATCGGGATAAAAAGTATCCTATATGTTAATGCTGGTTATAAACCATCTGTGTGCCAAATTTTATCCAAATCCATTCAGTAGTTTTTGCGTGAAAGAGTAACAAACATCCATCCATCCATCCATACAAACTTTCACGTTTATAATATTATATAGTAGGAGTAGGATTTGACAAAAATTGGATGAATCGGTGAACATTAGTCATTTATACTACGATTTTTGGTAGAACCGATTATTGAATAACATTCTTCCCCGCGTACAGCAAAGCAAAAGGAGGGTTATGATTTTAACAAGCTATGTACAGTCACAAGCACCAATATGTCAACACTTGGCAACTTTCAATTGCGATTTTTTCGTGAAATGACGAATGCAACGCTGAAATACGACACATTACATAAACCTATGGGTTCGAAAATGCTATGTTCGTAATAACATAAAATTTCATTCAATATTATAGGAGTAAATCGCTTTTGAATAAAGCCAAGTGTATACTCGTGACTGTATGTGTGTTCATCTGTTCTCTCATAACTCCTAAAGCACTCGTCGTATTTTGACAAGCGAGGTCTCGTTAAAAGCATCATGTTGTTAGGAACAATTATTTTTAAAAGACCACTTTTTTTGTACCACTTTTGTGCAGAAATTATTTTATTGGTAATGGTGTCTTTCCTCAGGTGACAGCACTATGCGCTCTCAGAGGCGAGCTGTACATCGGTACAGCGTGGGGATGCATCATAGTGGCGGATGCTGCGTCGCTACGACCGCTCACTGTGTTCAGGCCTTATGAAGCGGATGTGAGTAAACCATAAAGATTTTTTTCTTTAATGAGCAAACAATGCTTTCTCCTTGCCATGCCTCAGTTATCTTAGAATCATAGGTAATTTCTGAATACCTATCCAACGATAAAAATGTTGCCTCTATTAATAGGAATAGAAGCGCATCCCTGATCAGGTGAAAATAAATATAAATATATCCCTGGACATTTCACACAGCACCATTTGTCCCAAGCTAAGCAACCTAATGCTTGTGTTATGGTAACAAGATGGCTGATAAACTACTTAACTACATTTTTTTTTTTTTTGTAAATACATACATATTATAGATAGAAAAACACCCAGACTCGGAACAAATACATGTAGGTCATACAAATATTTGTTCCGTGCGGGAATCGAACCCGCGACACGCAGCGCAGCAGTCAATCGCTTAACCACTGCGCCAACCGTGCCGCAAAAGTTAGGTGAAGTGAGCAAGAGTGAGCTGTCAATAGTGTCAATCCCTAGCATTTAGTTGGAATGACAGCTCACTTCATCTAAGTTTTTACGATGAGATGGTTACAGAATAGCACTGCAGTATTCTCAGTGTGTTCGCAGATCGGTGCTTCCCCGATATTACGGAGATGGATGTAGCTCCACGCTGAATTTTAATAGGCTAGTTTCCTAAAAAATTCTAATTAGTCCGTCAGTTAGATTATCAAAAAATATTGGACCCGTATTTTTTCTTTTGTCAATTTATACAAAAAAATGATGAAGATATCGCCCGTTAAAGTTCCGCGTGACGTCACGCCTTGCGACACTTTTTAGCATGGCGTGACGTCACGACCCCCACTCCCAAATTTTGACGCGCTTTATCTTTGTCATTTTTTGTTTGATTTACGAAAGAAAAAATACGTGTCCATTATTTTTCGATAATCTACCTGACGAACTAAATATAATTATTATTTTTTTTACCCAGGCAACTACCCTATTGTATATCTGTGTGTAACCTACTGACACTAGAAGTTAAGTAAAATTGTTACTAACCCTATGGACTCCTGTCTGAAGTAAAAGTTGTCTATTCTATTATTTGGTAACTTGTAATTCTAAGACGGCACGTTTGGCGCAGTGGTTAAGCGATTGACTGCTGCGCTGCGTGTCGCGGGATCGATTCCCGCACGGAACAAATATTTGCATGACCTACAAGTAGTTGTTCCGGGTCTGGCTGTTTGTGTATGTGAGTTTAAATGTTTTTAAACGCACACACGATACAGGAGAAATTCCTAATGTGTCAAAAAAAATACATGCGACCTGCGAATTTTACAAATTGTGAAGATTTTACGATGGCGTGACAGACAGGCAGACAAAATTATAAGTATTACTTGGTTGACTATGGAGCCCCCCATTACTAATCATTTAAATTGACATGAGATTTGATAACGTATACCAGCAGTGTGATTCTGTAACTAACTCACCGTGAAAACTTAGGTGAAGTGAGCGTAGAGTGAGCGGTCATTCCAACTAATGCTAGGGATTGACACTATTGACAGCTCACTCTTCATTACTCTTCACCTAACTTTTCATTGTGAGATTTTTACAGAATGGATCGGCTGCACTCGGTTACCCTAAGGGTCAGTTCACACCGAGACGCGGCGCGACGCGACGCTGCGCGCACACTTTAAAAGAGTGACACAAAATATACTTTTTTTCTACACGAAAAGGTACACATTGCATTGTCAGAGTTCAGAATACGTTGCGCCTTGCAGCTCTCTCTTTTAAAGTGTGCGCGCAGAGTCGCGTCGCGTCTCGGTGTGAACTGACCCTAAGCGGATAAAATATCATTTTTCTATCATCCCCACAGGTCCAAGTGATTATCCCTCTCCTACCACACCGGGATGACGAGCCGGGGATGATAGCGACCTTCGGCCACGGGTACCGACCACTCCTACAGAGATATGCTCCACACGTAAGTACTGTTACGAGCTTCGGGTTCGTGACAATAAAAACTGCCGATATAAATTACCAAAAATTACACTTTAATTAATCAACACTAATAACAACTCAAACACACTAAGTATTAAACACAATTTCGCTTAAATCGTACTTGAAGATCGCTTTCGATGTAGTCGCTTCTATCGCCAAACTAACTGTCTTTGGTCGTGGCTAATGCCGGCCGGCCTTATATAGTGCCGCAGATAGTTCCCGAACCTTCTATTGTAGAAACACCTAGAAGGTTCGAGTATATACCGGCCCCGACTGACCAGATGTCGATAGTTCTAGCAAGTTCTAGCATCGAAAATTCTACTCAATAATAGATGGCGCTAGTGACGCTATTAGTTCTGCTACTCGAAAATAGATGGCGCTAGTGACTCTAGTAGTTCTGCTACTCGATAACAGATGGCGCTAGTGGTAACTAATGTCACCATGTATCAGGCATTAATTGTGGCGCGCAACAGTACTTTAGCTCATGTGGGAAATGTACGGGCGAACAAGAAACAAAAGTCAACAGAAACAAAAGTCTTTCCGAGGCACGGAGGGGTCTTGGTATGTAAAGATGACCCACCACCCCATCGATCCAACCCATCCACGAAACAACCGCGGCAAGCGTAGCTTAACCTGATCGATCGACCCGTGCGGCTGTTATTACTTACCACAAACCCCTTTAAACAATCCATACCATAATTTTTAATTCCCAATTTTATTTTCCTTTTTCAGTCTTCAAACTCGACAAACACCCACAACGGCTACTACTGTCTCCTCTGGCGAACCCAGCATTGGCTTCCAGACTAAAACACCGCAAGCCCACCGCTGGACAAACATCAGAATTATGCCCACTTTTGTAGAAGAGGCGTTGGTCTAAAGGGCATGTACTATAGAAGTCTTTTCCCTATGTTGTGGGAAGGAAAATTCTACCAAATATGACTGAATGTCAGTATTTTTTATACGAAGGTATTATTGTGATCTGTGGGGTAATTACGTAGCTCACTTGAGCAATGGGTTCCTTGAATAGTGGTGGCCGTCACACTACAGCGGCCGTCACACCATAGCGGCCGTCACACCATAGCGGCCGTCACACCATAGCGGCCGTCACACTATAGCGGCCGTCACACTATGGCGGCCGTCACACCAAAGCGGCTGTCACACTATAGCGGCCGTCACAATATGGCGGCCGTCACACCATAGCGGCCGTCACACTATAGCGGCCATCACACTATAGCGGCCATCACACTATAGCGGCCGTCATGAAAATCTGTAATTTTCACTAGTATTTGACATTAAGAGCGTACTTGGCTAAAAAAAACCGGTCAAGTGCGAGTCGGACTCGTGTACTGAGGATTCCGTACAGATTCGTAGGTATGTAAATAGTTTATCACGGGAATCGTGTCTCGAATATTTTAAAGGAATAAATTCGAAAACCGCAAATTTGTAGTTACATTACAAAATTCTGACCCATTTTTTTTATTTTGATTCAAAACCTATAGGGTTCAAGATTCTAATATTAAAAAGTTAACAACACATACTTGCAAAAAAATGTCTTGAATAAAAGGCCAAATTAGCGAAATCGTTTACTATACCCGAGTCGGAGAGGAGAGTACATTTAATCGCGTTTAAAAAAAAGTTTTGGGTCAATGAAATAAGGTTGATTTTTGCATGTCACTGTGCGTTAAGTCAGCTCTTAAGCATTCTCATTTAAAAAAGAAATGACATGAAAAATCCTTATTTACTGTAATAAGTTTTCCTAAAATTAACAAAATCAAAAGTCATTTATTCAAATTAGGCTGAGAATCCGCACTTTTCGAACGTCTAAAATTACAAAGGACAGTCCCCCAAAAACGCCTGCCCTTCACCATAATTCATTTGAAATGAAATGAAAGTTCCGTAGACTTTATTTTGTTGACGGCACGGTTGGCGCAGTGGTTAAGCGATTGACTGCTGCGCTGCGTGTCGCGGGTTCGATTCCCGCACGGAACAAATATTTGTATGACCTACATGTATTTGTTCCGAGTCTGGGTGTTTTTCTATCTATAATATGTATGTATTTACAACAAAAAAAAAAAAATTGTATATAAGTAGTTTATCAGCCATCTTGTTACCATAACACAAGCATTAGGTTGCTTAGCTTGGGACAAATGGTGCTGTGTGAAATGTCCAGGGATATTATATTATTATTATTAATTATAAAATCTTTTATTACATCTCGAAATACACCTTTAAATTTTGATCGTTTCAATCCTAAAAAGGGGTCATTGTACTCATCATTATGAACAACTTTTACTACGGGACCAATCCTGAAATCGTGCAAAAAAAAAAAACAGTTTTTCCATAGATTTATGTTCGTCTAACTCGACATAATGTATGGATCAACTGATTTTTTTTTTGAAAGTTGAAAATATATTAAAGAAATTTGACAGATTGTAATAGCTTATTGTCTGTACATAGCTAAGTTACTGATTCAACGTATTTTATTGAACAATGTATTTGTGATTTCCAATTTGGTTGTGCCTCGGTTTGTGTTTTAGTTAGTTTTTTTTTTTACAAGATTAAGGCTGCGTTCATATTAAAGAGTATAGTTGGACGCTGCCTCTAAGCACAGCAAAATGAATGAAAAACCGGCCGACTATACAGCTGTGAACGCGGCCTATACCCTGTCCATTAGGTTAACTGTTTTTTGACAGCTGAAGGGTCGTCGGATATAGTTGAAGCTTAGCAAGAAACGGATTGATTTTTTCGCATATAATTTTATTTATTTATTAGAAAATAAACAGTTCATTTATCAAACTTAATTTCATTCGAAAACATCCTTCGGTTTCTTACTAAACGTCAACTATATCCGATAACCTTGCATACTTACCTCTTTTGTTCACTGTACATATTCCAGATTACGTAAAAGTTCACTTTAAAATGCGTACTAAAATAAATATATAAACTGCCTTATCTTATTGAATTTTCTTATTTATGGCTTCTTACAGACATTATGATACAGTATGTGTATCAATCAATGTATTGTGTGTTGATGCAATCACTAGTTCCATCTGTCAAAAAACGGTTTACCTAATGGACAGGGTATAACTAGCATGGACATAATATCCTATAAAGTTTCACCATTTCCGAGCCAATGATCTTTAGTCTATCTCATTATTTCTAATAGTACTTAGATATGTTATAATAACGTTACTCTAATTAATAACAACACTACATATTTTGGGGCGCTGTCAAAATCAGAACATGTTGCCCGCCATCTTGTTTTCTGAATACAATTTCTGTGACAGTTTCACAAATGTTCACCAACAACGCCCCCCTGTCAATGTCATTCAGCGCGGTAAATTGCCTGACACACTATAACAGTAGGAATGGTTTTAATTTTGACAGTTCAACAACATTCATTGCGTTATTTACGTTGTTGAGCAGACACATTTTTCGAACATATGAAGCAACTAGCTGCGCCCCGCGGTTTCACCCGCATAAGTTTCGGTCCCATGGGAATATCGGGATAAAAAGTATCCTATATGTTAACCATCTGTGTGCCAAATTTCATCCAAATCCGTAGTTTTTGCATCATCCATCCATCCAAAATTTCACGTTTATAATAAATAAATAAATTAGTAGGATGGATTAGCAATATCTTCCAAAATGATTCAGATTCTTATTGATAGTGTGTTACGCATTAGGGTGCAGGCGCCAAGATCCTTGTAGATCTATCTATTGCACTAATAACAGCCGAATTCTCAAACACATCTCATTTGCTGTTAAGTATTCATACAGACAAGGGGCACGCGTCAACGACAGCCGTCGACGCGTCCGCAACATACCGCTCGTGTATTTGAGTACAGGGGGCCTAAAAAGGCCACTTTGGCAGAATCATAACAGGATAACAATATGAATCATATTAAAAATCGTAAAATGGTCACAAACTGACAAATCATAATATGATCTGTGTGCAATTCATATCACGCAATTTACCTGTTTGACAGTTTTGTATGTAAATTCTTAAAATGGTCCACCAATGTTTACACCAAATATGACTGATATGAAATGAATTGTAGGTGATTAAACTATTATGTGTAACCATTTAACGAAAATTAGAGGAATTGCTAATGATCTGCTGGGAATTCAGGAAATGAATAGCTTTTAGAGGTATTGCTTAAAGTGGCCTTTTTAGGCCCCCAGTGCTCTGGCGTTAACGTTTGCCGGTCGTGTCCATGAACGTTAACGGACTAATCACACTTATTCAGCTCTGTTCAGCTTTTGTCCATAGAAAACATGCGTACGCATCCGTTCAGCTTTACGGATGCGTACGCATTCCATACAAGGGAGGGCTCGAACAAGCAACATTGGTCTCCGCAACTAATTTGTCTCTCACATCAAGCCTACGCGTTTGTATGAAAGTGCGCGCATGTAGCGTCGCGACAGCTGGGAAATATTTTTGTCAGCGGGTTTGGACGGACGGACGGCGACAAAACAGTTGCCGCTCAACAGAAAATTTAAGAAAAAAGTAGCGTTGCTGTCGCTCCCGTGTGCGCATCGTTCAAATCTCGGCGAGGAGGCAGCGACAGAGACAAAAAAGTTGCTGGGCAACTAATTTGTTCGTGGATGCCCTCCGCGCGTATTGCTGTTTTTTAAATGTACTATCGCCAAAACCTATACCTGACCATTTTGACAACAAAATCCCGTGCACATGATGACCACAGCTGCGTCCGTAAGTAAAACAAAAGAGAATCCTTTTTAGGTCGAATAATAATATGCGCTGCAAGCAGGAATAGTCCTTACGGTGGTCAGATATAGATTTTGGCGATAGTACACACGGCTACACGTCAAGCTATACAAAACCAGTTTGTCTTGGCCTCACTTTGTATGATATTTTCTCACAATGAACGGTCAGCCAATACTGGTTTTACATAGCTTGATGTGTAGCCGTGTGTACCTAACCTATAGTAGTGACATTTAATAAAGATATTTAAGAACGACTTGCAAGTTCAGTGACATTTGAGAATTCCATCATTAGTTTAATAATTATAAAGAAAATAAGGTATAAAACATATCTGAAATGATTCTGTAGCGTCTAAATCTAAAGTATGAATACGGTTTTTCAAGTGAGCCTTTACGTTATTTAAAATAAGCTATAGTTCGACCGACGAGAGAATCCGTTCTCGACACCTGTCAGTTTATTCATTTAATAGTTCAAGCACTTACATGTACAGGGCGGGATTAATGACATAGGCATTTTCTACCAGTCAACCTGGGGTGATGCAGAGAGAGTGGTAGGTGCAATCATGAAAATTGAGGAATCGACTCCGCTTTGGCGTGAAAATGTGGAGCTGTTCCACAAACGATGGCACACTTAATATCGTGTCCTGTCAGCTGCACGTTACAGGAACTGATGGACGCTGGCGATGGCGCCAAACAAGGAGCCGAATTCTGGGCAGAGTCCATTTAGATTGCTATCGACAGAGTAAGGAGTTTCATACAAACGAATACGTTTTTTGCGAATTTGTTCTTTATTAGCTACTAGTATTGTCACACTGACAGGTGTCAGGAACAGTTTCCCTCAACGAGCGAACTATAGTTCAACAAGTGGTGCGAAAGTGGGTTTTCTTTTTTCAAATGTGTATTTTTCTCGAATTATGTACCTAAATTAATTATTAATTTAAGTAAAATTGTTACTAACCTTATGGACTCCTGTCTGAAATAAAAGTTTTCTATTCTATTCTATTCTAAATAATAAAAAAAAATTAATTATTTGGATCTCATTTTAAACGTATTTACAATTATTTAAGGACTTTTTTTTTAATACTTGCTTACACTTATATTACGAACAGACGCCAGCAGATCAAGCTACCCGAAACTGTCAAATTTTCCCAATCAACCTTGAACCTAATTTTTTAGCGATAAAGTTGAAAATCGATTAAGGAAATTTGACTGATTGTAGTAGCTTGCTGCTTGATGTAGTGGCGTCTGGACATATTTTTTTTGTTTTTGATCTTTCCCATGTGTTGAATTCTGCCGGCTACCTTAACGCATCTCCCTTGAGGCAATTTGATAGCCTTATGTAAATAGCCAATATGCAAAAATCTTGTTTTTATACCTAAGCATAATATGAACAATTTAAATTGCAGAACAAATGTATTTACACGCTGTCTTAAGTTATTTATGAAATGTTTCAAAACCAAAGATGAATAATAAACTTGTTTTTAAGTATTTTTGTGTTTTATTGGTTTCTCCATCGTTTTCACTACCAGACCGGCACCCTAATTGCGTAACACGCGATTAATCGGAATCGGTTTCATTTTGACAGTTCAACAACATTCATTGCGTTATTTACGTGTTGAACAGACAAATTTTTCGAACTTATGAAGCAATGGATTAGCAATTTGCTTCAAAATGATTCAGATTCCGATTGATTGTGTGTTACGCAATTAGGGTGCAATTTGGGTGGAGACGGCCCCTTAGTTTTGTAAGCCCTGGCTGGAAGCCTTAATATATTGAGGCACCCACAAGCAAGTCCGGTTAAGCAGATGACAGCCTCATAGGCAGACCAGTGAGAGGCCATTCAAAAAAAAAAGCGCTACTCCTCCACATTTATTATGCGCACAGCCAAAGCGTGGAACTCCCTGCCGGCGTTTGTGTTTCCCGTATAACCCGTCTGCCTTCAAAGCAAGAGGGAAGAGGCATCTTCTGGGCACGCTCGTTCCATCATAGACCTCATCCATCGCTTTTCATCAGGCGTGATCGAGGTTAAGAGAAGTCGACAAAGGACGGGACGACGGAACTTTTGATCGACGAACGATAGTGCGACACAGCAGCACCGCAGACCCTGTAGCGCAGACCTAGTGGTCTGTCAGCACGGGCTTTGCCGAGTAGTAGGTTGTAGATCTGGCCGGAGGACCACCGAGCGTGCGGTTTCTTGCGAGCGTGGGGTCGGGGGACCCCCGGCAGGAACGAAGAAAAATCTAAGATGGCGGCTGAGAAATTGACATTTTCAACATTTGTCATTCGACTTGGGTATACTTCATACTGCCAAGTCATAAAAACAAACGTTTTTAAATAATAAATGACAACTATTTTATCGGGTTTCATTATTTAACCACAGAAAACAAAAGTGATATAAATGAAAGCAAATGTTACTTACTCTGCAACGTGTGGCTGTTGAGCCTGATTATCTTAGTGTTAGAAAAAAAATACTTTATGCACTAGAGCATTAAAAGCGACTTTATGTGGCCTACGCACAACATATAGACGAGCTTTAGAGCATGAGAAGTGAAAATTATATTGCATTACAAAAATATTAGGCTATCATTAATTTAAAAAAAAGTCTTTTAAAACTATCGAAATCAATCTTACGACGATACCCGATTCAGCGCCGACTATACCCGATTCAGCGTCACCGACCGACTGGAGCCGAGTATATCCGATTCAACGTCCCGAGTGTGGCGGTTCATTTTAGTTCCCTGGTCAGAGAGCGCAAAGTGCGGCTAAAGAAGTTTTCACTTCAAAAATGTATTAAACACTGATTATTTTTCAAATTTCCCGCCTTTTCTCGTCTCTGACCTCCCGATAAAAGTACCTGCAAGTAATACATTATCAAACTTACAGCACGCTTACGTAATAAAACAACCTTTTGTACGCGAAATGCCGATGAAAAAAATCGTTACTACTTTTAACCTTCCAAACTTAGACATTCCTATCTGTCTGTACTAAGTTAGTCTTTAGCATGTCAACAGTACTTACACTATCGAAACAAACAATGTTCATTGCGTGTTTTTTTACCAAGTTATTTTAGACATAACTTAGGGAACAAGCAATGGATGCTGTACAATACTGTTTTGTCGTGTTTAGGGGGGGATAAAGGCTCGGCAGGACCGGTTTCGCGGACTGTGTCTGGCGGGAAAACTATGCATGGAATGCGGCAACCGCCCGATGGTCCGAAGCACACTATGAGAGTTCCGACCACAGATTATTAAGAAAAAATTGTTTTGACTTTTGGGCTGTCAAAATAATAATAATAATAATAATAATATCCCTGGACATTTCACACAGCACCATTTGTCCCAAGCTAAGCAACCTAATGCTTGTGTTATGGTAACAAGATGGCTGATAAACTACTTATATACAATTTTTTTTTGTAAATACATACATATTAAAATAATGATCAACTTGATTTTTCTTGCTGCTGTACTGATAAAAGTCGTACAAGGATCTTTTGGCATGTGGCTAAAATTGGAACTGATGCACCACCATGTTATTTCAATACAATTTTTCACGAATAATCTCAAAGGTTTACCAACATCCAGGGAACGTGTCAATGTTATTCAAGCGCCTAAAGATCGCTGTAGCACCGAAAACTGCAATAAAATATTTTGTGAAATATTTTATTGCAGCAGCGGCGTTCGTTCCCATTTTGACTACGCGACAAAATTGTTGTGCAACTATAATTCACATTTCACTTTAAAAATGATAAAATAGTTTGAGAATACCAACTTAATTATAGTTGCACAACAATTTTGTCGCGTACTCAAAATGGGAACGAACGCCGCTGCTGCAATAAAATATTTCACAAAATATTTTATTGCAGCAGCGGCGTTCGTTCGTCGTAATTCGTAATTAGATTTGTATTCTCAAACTATTTTATCATTTTTAAAGTGAAATGTGAGTGTGCAATATTAGGGATGCTCATCATTTGGCAGTCTCGTCCCTCCCAACGAAGCATCATTGCTACAACCTATGACAAGGAATCTTTGGAGATTCTTTTAATATAAATCATTTTGTTTGTAATTCCTTTATTAAAACAGTGAAGAATACTAAAATATGATCATCTTTACATTTATTCACTGATGGAAAACTAGGCTTAGGCCAGGCGCAGACGTCCGCAATGCTCAGAAAGTAAAAGATACAAAATTACATGCATCTTGTCGGTTATTTCTAGTATTGAATGACAATAACAAGCGATTGACGAGTGTTGATTGGTTGGAACCAAGGTGGTTCTGAGTTATGAAAGCATTCACTTATGGTGCTTTCCGGACATGTACGGACGCCAGCAGGTCAAGCTACCCGAAACTGTCAAATTTTCCCAATCAACCTTGAACCTTAATGCTTTAGCGATAAAGTTGAAAATCTATTAAAGAAATTTGACAGATTGTAGTAGGTTGATGTGCTGGCGTCTGTACACACGATGACATATAGAAGTCAGCTTTTTCAATGTACGTAAATCCTGTATAATGCGAGGTCAGGTAATACTGGAAATGTATAGTTTGATATGTCGTCGTGCGAACACCCGGCTTTATGTTCATGTAAGTTCGAGAAAAATGATCAGATTTGATTTAAAACATCATGCTGTATCTGTCAACTTCAAACAATTAACAGAAATATAACGACGTTTTTTTAGATTCGTTGGGCGCTAAAAGCATTTATTCATTTGTGGTGTAAGCCTAAAACCAGCTCCTTCCGTTGTGTAGAGTAAATAAATAAATTAAATAAATACATACCTAAATTTTTACAATAAAAAGTTTCTTACTGTATACATAGATGTTTACTGTAATTATAAAATGTTGATAAAATCGAATTATTAGACGATTACGTTACGGGAGTGGTTGCACAAAATATAAGCATTTCATTAAATCATACTGTGAACCGTGAATCAAACATGCGATTCGGACCGTTCGGACGCGTTCACTTCGCTGTCGAAACGAATGAACAAGAACATCGCGAGCGAGAGGCTTCGACGTGAACTGTCAAACTTTAACTTTGTTATAACTTGAAATGCCGACATAATTTCGTTAAAACAAACTTTATTTACTAATAGAACTAGTAAACAGTGCCTTAAACAATATTTTAAAAATGTTATCTAGTTGTTAATAGTGTTTTATGTGTTGTATTTTGTGTTTAAAAGTTATGTTGTGAGTGGGTCAAAGTTTTGTGGATTTTTACATATTTTGCACGGATTTTCCGGCGTGGAAAGCGAGATTCGCCCTTCATAAGGTAATTCCTTTCACCTTTTACCCCTACGTTAATATTATAAACCGAATTTCAGTAGTTTTCGCTTACTTTTTAAGTTTCTAAAACTGGACGTGGAACGAAAGTAGAACGCACACGCGGCATTTTTTTTTTTTAACGCAAAAGTAAACAATGAGGTCTCCGTACAGGATTGAAACCTGTTTAGTATTTTTTTAGCGGGAAAATTGCTCAAATCATTTCTGTCGGTGTCTCAAAAGTTATTTCTATCTATGATTCAAAGATAATAAGCCGCCCACGCACTTGTTTTACATACTTCGCCGGTTTCTATGTGATGTTAATGACCAAGTATGTCAGACAGTTAGCATATCGTCATTTTCAACTTCCCTGTAGAATATTGTGTATTCCTTAACTTTCCTGACCTCTGTAACTCAGTATTTAAAACATTAATAAGTACTTGTTTACTAACAAGCTTAAGTACCACAGATTGCAAGCCTACCTGATCCAAGTTCCTTTGAAGAAACCCTGAAACCGCAAGAGGTTCCTGAAAATCCCAGAAGCCTGGTTCCCAATCCTATCAGAAAATTCCAAATACAAGATTTCCTTGAATTTTTTTTAGGATTAAGAAAAAATAATAATGTCTGTAATAAATTATTTAGTTAACGATCCTATTTTTCACCTTGCTTCAATATACTGCACAGAAATTTAAAAAAAATTATATGATGATAGTAGGTACTTCCCTACATCATCTTTCATAAGGACCACTATAACTAATGTATCTTTCTAATTATTAGATCTGATATACCCTGTCCATGAGGTAAACCGTTTTTTGACAGATGGAACTAGTGATTGCAGCAACACACAATACATTGATTGATACACATACGGTATTATAATGTCTGTAAGAAGCCATAAATAAGGTAATTAAATAAGATAAGGCAGTATAAACATTTATTTTAATACGCATTTTAAAATTAACATTTACGTAATCTGGAATATGTATGTTCTATGACAGCTGTCAAAAAACGGTTGGCCTAATGGACAGGGTATAAGAAAAATGCTTCTTTTTGTGTCAATGGTATTCTTCTATGTTGTTTTTGTAATGTATGACCCCAGTAGGTAGCCACATGTGATTGGGGAATCAGTGGCATATTTAGGTCATCCGAGGCGCAGAACATGCACTTAGAACACTCCAGCACATGGAAAATAGAATAGAGTATTCTTTATTACACTGTATAAATTACAGTATAAATATAGAATTTTTACAAAGGCTGACACAATGGGCGGTTGCGATAACTCAAACTCAAATCATTTATTTCAATTAAACCATTTACAGGCACTTTTGAATTGTCAAAATTAAATTTCAAAAGAAATTAAATAGTTGAAGCTAGTCGCCCATTCCAAAAACGTAGATAGAAGAAGAAGAACGGGCAAGAAACTCCACGGACACTCTTTTATATCAAGATATTATATAAGCAATGTTTTAAAGACAACCTAAGGAGGGATAAAAAAAAATGGAGCGTGGTCTGATCAGAAGCACCACCCTTGCACTGGGTATTGGAGAAAGATACTTTAAAATTCTTCAAGTCCGCCTTCCACTCTTACTAAATGCAGCTGCATATAAAAAAAATTATGTAGAGGGTCAGCCATCTGACCTCCACTACTCGGCTAGTAGGAGATACCGCAATCGCGGCATAATAAAACCATTCATTACAATAAATTCCTGATGTCCACTGTGAGTACCAACTTAAGGGCGATGCTTCTATTGCTACCCACTCTCCCGAGTGTGCCGAGTGAGAGAGAGTGGGCCGTAATCTGCCACGCGGGCCCAGTGCTGGTTGTTAGATCTATGTCACATGCCTTCGAACTGTTGGTTCTAGCACATGCCAGTGTCCTCACGATGTTTTCTTTCACCGTTTTGAGAGCAGTGGTGATGAAAATTTTTACATAAAGTATAGCGCCTGCTTGGGTACAAACTCAAACTCAAATCATTTATTTCAATTAAACCATTTACAGGCACTTTTGAATTGTCAAAATTAAATAGTTGGTCAGTTAGTCAGAAAGTTGAAGCTAGACACTGCAAGCTCACTATCTACAACTCGTAAGTCGAAGCCATGTAGTCTATGGAGTAGTATTCTTTAGGAACCAGAGTTCTCACGAAGTTTACGACAAATTGACACAAGTGTCATTCATAAAAATTTAAATTAAAAAAAAAAAAACAAAAATGTATTTAAGTATAAAGTTGTGAAAGAAGATTTATTCACCTTAACACAATAATAAATACTCTACACAAAGGATCCTCTTTGTGCATGCAATAAATATTATATTTCCTATCTCTTGACCCCATACTTTCATAATATTATCTATGTTGGAAGAAAACAATGTTATCAGCCAAATGCCTGCAGTATGAGTAAAAAGAAATAAATGACATATTTTTACACAATAATAACAAATCCGCCTTCTGCCTTTCATTCTGGCACAAACACAAACTATGAGGAATGTAGTGATAAGGCACTATCGGGTTCAGCACACGGCTTCAGATGTTCTTCAAAAAGGTCAGCTGCGTAGTACTCGCAACCGGCATGCGTATGTGACCTGACGTATAAACGTAAAGGAGGCAAAAGGAGTACTTATGCATCGTAGCAGATCCGCCATGCGATCTGGAGGCCAAAGACCTCGCCCACGTATGGGAGTGGCGAGAGGAGGCCAAACGCCGGGGCGTAACTCCGCTGCCGCGAGAAATCACGGTACAGCGGACAGAGCTCCGGCGGGATCTCATGGCGGCATGGAGAGTGCGATTGTCGCAACCCAGTGCTGGGCACGCCACAATAGTGGCGATAAGTCCACTCTTTGAGGAGTGGCTAGAGAGGCGCCACGGCGCCCTCACCTTTCGCCTGACGCAGGTCCTCACCGGACACGGTTGTTTCGGGAGGTTCCTCTTCAGGATAAGGCGGGAGGAAACGCCAGGGTGTCACCACTGTGTGGGTCGCTCGTAGGACACGGTGGAGGTCTGCCCGGCTTGGGCGGAGCACCGCCGCGTCCTCGTGGCGGCGATCGGCTGCGGCGATCTCTCGCCCGGCCCTGGTCCAGGCCATGTTACGGAGCGAGAGTGCATGGGAGACCGCCACCTCCTTCTGCGAAGCAGTAATGCTCGCAAAGGAGGAGGCGGAGCGCGTGAGGGAGAGGCAATCTCTGCGCCCTCAAGCCCCTAGTCGCCGCAAGAGACGCCCTGGACGGGAGTCAACAGCCGCGGGCCAGCAACGGGCAGCTCGCCGCTCGGTAAGGACCAGGCCCGGGTCGAGCGACGGCGCGTTGTGTTTCACGCGCGCCTCAAAGAGATGTCAGCACGAACTGACGGGGTCCGCTAGGGCCGATGCCTGCCAGGGCCGCGGGTTGTTCGAAAGAGCTACTGAAGGAACACCGAACACGGGTGGGTTTTATTCAGTAAAAGTCTGACACATGAAAACAGCTTATGCCTTTGTGTACTTACATATTAGCCAATCAGCGAGGAGAGGTAGCGGGCCTAACTGTCCAGGGTGCGCCCCTCGTACATTGAAGTATCGAGATTCGTGGAAGCAATTTCATGCACTTTAGCTACGTCATACTTATCAAGGTCAAACGTATTTTTATAATAAGCATAGCTGGCGACTAGGTTAGGCAATACGGGCTGGTGTCCAATCACTGGTGGAAAATCGATTATTCGATCCACCCCAGCACGCTAATTGCGCAACACACTTTCAAGCACAACCTGATTCATTACGAACGATATTGCTAATCCATTGCTTCATATGTTCGAAAAAGACTGCTTACCGACGTAAATAACGCCGCAATGAATGTTGTTGAACTGTCAAAATAAAACCCATTGCTCCTGATAGTGTGTTACGCAATAACCCCTCGGCTCCTCAAGGAAGGCCAGCAATGCTGGACTGACAATCTCACGGAGGGTACCTGTTCATGTCTATAAAAATATTATTATTATTTCCTACGTGATATTTGCCTACTTGTTTTACCAAGTTTAAAAATAAACGTATGGCTAAGAAATAATAACAAGAGACTTGTTTTAAATCTGATAGAATTAAAATAATAAAATATATATAAAATAATAATAAAATTAAAATAATAATAAAAATAATATGCTCTTCATTGACATATTTACACACAAAAAAAAATCACGACGAATCTAGAAGTGAATTTAGACGTATGAAAGAAAATATTTTCTTTGGGACACGCACAGAAAATACATCTGCCTAGCCTTTTCCCAGCTATGTTGGGGTCAGCTTCCAGTCTAACCGGATGCAGCTGAATACCAATATTTTACAAGGAGCGACTACCTATCTGACCTATTATTATCCGACTTATTATTGTCGTAGGTACTTAGATAGGAAACTTTTTAACGCCATTTGTAATTTTTTTTCCGGAAACAGTTCCAGTCTAACCGGATGCAGCTGAATCTGTTGAATACCAATATTTTACATGAAGCGACTGCCTATCTGACCTATTATTATCCGACTTATTATTGTCGTAGGTATAGGAAACTTATTATCGCCATTTGTTATTTTTTGCCGGAAACTGTCATAGAAACAGCATTCACATTTTTATCTATCACATATCCTCATTATATTTTGCTATTTTTGTTGTCATCGGCTTCCACTCCTGATAACGAACCGAAATTCATTATTTGTACGAAATAATACAGGGAGGCAGCAGTGGCGTAGCGTAGTGGGGGCGGGGGGGCGTCCCGCCCCGAGCGGCACTTTGTAGGGGGCGGCAAATTTCACAGTAAATAATAAAATATATTTTGTAAATATTTGAACCATTTCATATTTTTAACGCAACTATAAATTCGGACCGATTGAAAAGAGCACGGAATTTTTCTTTACTTATTCTGTGACGAATTCGGGGAATCCCCTTTCTTTGAATGATATTTTGTAGCGAATGGCAACACCGTCTATACTGACTTCCGGGGTAATAAACGTGATTGTAAAACACTCACACGCACAAATAAACTTTTTTATTTAAAATGTAACCTGTATAGGTAATGCAAAATAATGATGACTGTTCTTGTCGAAAAGTTCTCTAGAATTAATGTATAGTATACATTAAATTGAAATACCTAATTAAGAGGGCGGCAAAATTGTCTTCCCCCCCGGGCAGCTGATATCCACGCTACGCCACTGGGAGGCAGGGAAATCAACGCGACACCAACATGGTTGGGAAAAGGCTAGGCAGATGATGACCATTTTGAATCTTTAACAAAAAAGGTAGGCATTATAAAAAATAAAGAAAATAATACAATGGATGGATGTTATCGCTATCAACGATATTTGACAACCTTGAGAGTTTGTATCAAAGGTCGCGCCAGTTGCACTGTACTTACCTACTTACTAGTATTTTTGTTAACTTCTCCATCTAATCTAAAAAGCGGCCAAGTGAGTCTGACTCGCACAGGAAGGGTCCGTTCCACAGGAGAGGAAGACGTAGCGTTGGAAGGCTTCCCACAAGGTAGACCTGTTGAACGCTGCAGGTATCCGCTGGATGCGAGAAGCGCAGAACCGGTCGAAATTGTGCTTGGGGGAGGCCTATGTTCAGCAGTGGATGAGTGGACGTCCTTCGGCTGAAATGATGATGATGAACCCTTAGTAGAGCTTTTAGGTTCTTTTGAATGGGTAGCGGTATCTACAACGCCACATGCGAACAAAGCGTCATACTGACGTCACGCAAATCCTGCATCTCGCAAGCAGAGTTTACCGCGCAATTAGAAAGAAAAAAGTTTATTTGGACACAGTTCGTGAAACACAAAATACAAAATTAATAAAATAAAAAATAATGTTTCAGACAACAACGGTGTGTGCCTCACGGCTGCGCCAAAAAGGTTCATTACAGCATTAACGCCAAACATGCTGTCTGACGCTGGTTTTCTAATGAACCTATAAGGAAAAATTAGCATATATTATACAGGGTTATTTGTAAAACACCAACAACCTCTTAAGAGGTCATTGTACTCATCACTAAGAACAACTTTTACTACAGGACCAAACCTGAAAACGCGAAAAGAAAATCAACTGCTCCCTACATTTTGACGAGTTATGCGAACATAAATGTAGGGAACAGCTGATTTTTTTTTCTCGATTTCAGTTTTGGTCCCATAGTAAAAGTTGTTCATAATGATGAGTACAATGACCTCTTAAGAGGTTGCTGGTGTTTTACAAATAATCCTGTATACAAACTTCCCGACATCGGTCGTTGGACAATTTCCCGCCAGACACAACACCCGTCTGGTCGGAGGATCCTCACTTTTCTATGGAGGATGAGTGAACTATACACCCTGTTCCTCATACCTCTATAATTGAAATGATTATCAAAACTTCAGCATTTCCCTGCGACAGTTGCAATGATTTTCGTCAATACCACCTTCGTACCGAAATCGTCGACAACGCAATCCAGATTTCGCACCACTACATTATAGAGGTCAAATATAAAAAAATGATTTAATTGAATAAACAATACACATCCTCCTTTTAAAAGTACATTGTATGCGCTCACCGAGTACCGTCACCCAGCCTTGTAGAGCTTACTGAATCATCTCTGATGTCATACTGTACCTATTGACTTTGTTGAGAACAGCATGGCCAGCGTAACTTGGACCTAGCTCACCCGAAATGGAGAACTAAGCGATTCTCCATATTTTAGAACCTTTAGGCTCTTTGTTCACGAGGGGCCCGTGGCTAAATAATAACAGCCGCACAGGTCGATCGATCAGGTTAAGCTACGCTTACCGCGGTTGGTCTGTGGATGGGTGACCAGCTTTATATACCGAGACCCCTCCGTGCCTCGGAAAGCACGTTCAGCCGTTGGTCCCGGCTGTCATTTGTGGATCTTTGACAGTTGTTACGGGTCGTCAGAAGCCCGAAAGTCTGACAACCAGTCTTACCAACGGGTATCGTAGATAGGATCATAGGGTTTGGGCAACATCATAGAAATTTTCCTATATCTATGGGCACCATTGTGTATAAACTATACCCACGCTGTACACAAATAAAATAGGGTGGAATAGACAAATTTAATGACTGTCTGTTAGGCCAAAAAAATGAAAGTGCATTTTTCCAAGTGTATTCTCTATACATATCTTTTTGAACAACAATTAGCTTCTTAATCACGCATTATTATTAACTTTAAATTAATTTGCGCCATTAATAAATTACTGTTTACTAAATTAAACATTTTTGTATTGGGAAAAATGAAAAAGTGAACTTTTTTTCTACCACGTTCAACGCGGCAAGCTTCTGACAGAGTTTACTCGTCCGTGCCTTACGGCCGCTGTATATCCCGTACCAGAGTTTCCTGATGGGCGTTACGGCCGGTATAAACATCGATTTTTTATTGACCTGTTAATTTTTACTCCCATTTAAACAAAAAAGAAACTTGCGTTCAAAAACCAAACTAGTTTTTGAGCTCAAGTTTTCACAAACCGGTTCGCCCTATGTTCGGTTTACCTTTGTTCTTAAGTATGTATCTCCGGAACGAATGAACCAATTCAGGAAAAAATTACTGCACCCTAATTGCGTAACACACGATTAATCGGAATCGGTTTCATTTTGACAGTTCAACAACATTCATTGCGTTATTTACGTGTTGAGCAGACAAATTTTTCGAACTTATGAAGCAATGGATTACTTAGCAATTTGCTTCAAAACGATTCAGATTCCGATTGATTGTGTTTTACGCATTTATCCAGGAAGATTTTGTTGCTTAGAGAGTGTAGAAGGTGAGGTGTACGCTTCAAACGTGGTTGAAGGAACAAACGAAATCACAACTAGTCTCGAGTTTTAATGGCCACTCCGTATGATTACGAGGTGCTAAAATATTACCTACTACTGACCCATTTTGGTGAGGTGCGAAACTGGTTTGTGGGATTCTGAGAAAGGAACGTATTGCACGTTGTGTTGTGACTTGTGATACGATTTCTGATCGACGCTACTGATTGAAGATGGCTTGGTGATGTCTGGCAGAAAAATGGGTAACCCTTTCGTGTACCCGGGTACAGTAAGAGAATACCTATGGAGAGAATTTGTAGTGTTGTTGAAACTGCATAAACTTTAACTTTATCTACCAACCCGCACTGCGCCCGCGTGGTGGATTACGGCCCACTCCCTCTCACCCGGTGGAAGTCTGTGTCCCTGTAGTGATTTTGAGTAAGATTGGCTAACCAAAAACAGCCACTACGTAAGTACTCATTCAAATAGAAATCAAATGACATCGAACGTCCTTTCATGCCTCGGCTACATTATCGCTATAATGCGAACTACACTTTGCGCGCTCTCTGTTGTACAGCGAGTCGTCGATCAGTGCTAGAGAGAGCACGAGAATTGTAGCTCGCGTTATAGCGACAATGGAGCCGTAGCATCAGAAACCAGGTGCCAACACACTGCAGTGACCGCGGCTGTGCTGCTTGCCCACTGACCCGAATGGTAGTCTACAGTTAGGGGAAGTTAGAAACAGGTTCTAATGCACAGACCGTCTGCCGACATACGACTGTGTTTTTGCTTGTGAGACAGCGGGGTCTCAGTATGTAAAGATTGGTCACCTATCCACAGACCTACCGCGGCAAGCAAAAGCGTAGCTTAACGATCTATCGACCTGCTGTGTGATTCTGTAACCATCTCACCGTGAAAACTTAGGTGAAGAGAGCGTGGAGTGAGCGGTCATTCCAACTAATGCTAGGGATTGACACTATTGACAGCAGTGCGATTCTGTAACCATCTCACCGTGAAAACTTAGGTGAAGTGAGCGTGGAGTAAGCTGTCATTCCAAATAATGCTAGGAATTGACACCACTGACAACTAACATCAAGCTTCACTTGAGTTTTCACGGTTAGATTTTTACAGAATCGACCGGCAGCTCACTCTAAGCTCACTTCACGTAACTTTTCACGGTGAGATTTTTACAGAATCGATCGGCAGTACAGCTGTTATTACTTCGCCACGAACCCCTCAATAAAATACAGACACTATGTTATGTTATGATATCATTTCCTTTTTAAAAAACGCTGCAAGGTAAACTTTGTACTTAAAAAATAATTACATGTAACGAACATGGTCGTTTATCTCCCTAAGCTAATTATCATTTATCACTATCACACAGCACACAGCCTTGGCATTGTTCAAATATTTAAGCCTGATAACATTAGATGAACTCATTCTGAAAGGTTTTAAGGTTATCTCATTTCTTTCTTTATTATTACGAGAATAGATATGCAGTCAGCTGTTTGACCTTCCGCCATGTTTGGTTTTTACCGCCAAAAATTTAACATAGACAATTTTTTTTCCTTTTTTAAAGTTCCAAGATAAAAATTTCGCGTCATTACTGCAATGGGTGGAAGTACGAATAAGCGTAATCATAAATCAGCCTATAATGAGTACTAGGGCACAAGCCTCCTCATCTTTCTGTGAGAGGGAGTGGGCCGTAATTTACCAGTGCGGGAGGAGGAGGTCCATGGACCTCCACACCGCACTTCTTCTTCGAATTTTTAGTTCTAGGATATGACGGTTTCCTCGCGATGTTTCCCATCACCGTTTTGAGAGCAGTACCTAGTGATGGTTTACACAAAGTACATTTTACGCCTACGAACTCAAAGAGGCACTTTACTTAGTGTAAACTGTATCGCACTCAAAATAATAATTACCTCCATTACTTACTGAAAACATGCAAAAGAAGAAAGTAAGAAAATACATTTATTTAGCACACACTAAAAGACACACAATACACCAAATAGCAACAAATAAAAATCAAATAGAAAGTGTATAGTCCGATGTAAGAAAATAGCAGGAAAGTGTGCCTCACGGCTGCACCAAAAAGGCCCAGTTCAGCAAAAATGAACATGACGCCATCGTCGCCATCTCGCAGTCTCGCTAACAAAATGCAAATGGCAATGCTGCCAGCCTTTTGGGCACTGTTCCTGTTGACAGCGATGCGGACGAATTTTTCGACGCCCTATGATTCTTTTGCTTATTTTTGCTTTTTTTTTATTTTAACGAAAAATAAAAAAATAGCAGTAGCAATAGTAGTTATTATTATTTAAAATAATAATATCTTTGTATGTTGTACATACATGTTAGCTAATGTAAATGGTATCTTGGTTAAGTAAATAATAAATGTTTTAGTTACAATGATGTACTGTAATGATGACAACATGAAAAATGCAAATTATTTCACAAGAATTTCATGCCACAGGAATGTAGAACATTCTATAGCCGTGGTCATGAAATATGGTTATTGTTTTTTGTTTCTAACACGTCCTCAAGCCCGGTGAGAGACTAAACTGTATGAACAATACAAAGAGAGGTGATGTCAACGTTATCAGCTCAAGGTCGCGATTAGAAACGGTTCGTGATGCTGTACCATAGAGTATAAATGCAGAAGATTTACTGCAACTTACAATAAGATTCGCGGGAAATTAAAAAAAAAACCATTGACAAGGTCGAGGTCTTGATCAGAGCTGCACCCTAATACTGCGTACCCAATTTTTATTCATAACCCGACAGGTTTTGAAGGAAATTGCTAAGTAATTCATTGCTTAAGTTAGTATGTTTGAAAAATTCGTATGCATCGTAAATTACGCAATGAATGTTGTTGAACTGTCAAAATGAAAGGAATTGCCATTAAAAAAGTGTTACGCTATTACTCACGAAAAAAAAATTAACATGCACCACAAATCTAGGACGTGAACGCTCACGTTATAGGCTGCCTAATCAGAAATGCATTAAAATCCACGAAACCGAGATTTTAAATACAGGGAAGGTTGGTAGCGCTCACATAAGTCTGTGGTAGCGCTGCTAGCTAACTGCAATCCTTCGTGCTCACTAGTTCCATTAGTGCAGTTACAAAGTTGAACTTTTTTATTAACCTTATGTTGGCACTGTTCGTTAGATGACGTCGGCTCACTGTTTGCTAGAATGTGCTCTAAAAGTTATTATAATACTACTTATATTACCCATTAGATTAGATTCTAATATGTAACATAACTCAGAGCTTGACAACTTTATAATTTGTCACATCATTGTCGTTGAATTTGTAGATTGGTTAGAGGAACAGCGGGTTAATAAAACTAATAACACACTAACAGAAGGAATGGCTTTCATTTTGACAGTTCAACAACATTCATTGCGTTATTTATGTACGTTGAGCAGACAAATTTTGAACTTATGAAGTAATGGATTAGTAATATCCTTCAAAATGTGATTGATAGTGTGTTGTAGGTTGCTAAATGAACCAATTCTTGAATTTCAAACCTGCCTAGGCATACCTATATATCAAAGTTTAATACTGTAAATCTACTATTTGAAACCTATGCAATAATTTTAGCTATCTCAATGTTTATGTTAACTCTAAGTTAAAACCTTTACAGAAAATTACAAAATCACGTAAATCGGATAAAATGGTTCCCGAGTTAGAAGCACACAAGCTACAGACCTACTGGGTGATATCTAAAACCTATGCGTTAGATATTCTCGTAACACATTCAATTACGCAAACATACGTTTTCGCGCTGAAACTAAGTGTTGCAATATCAAATAATGTCAGACATTGCAATAAAATAACTTTCTCGTATGTAAAGGTCTGCGAATGGCGACTTTTAGCGAATATACTATCATGCGTTTTATTATACAGCGTGGCGATTAGGTTATCACATTAATTGAAATCACGTATTCTACATAACGTATATTAAACATACACAATTAAAAGAATTAATAACAATTAACATTTTAGTCGTGGGACCTTTTTTTCGTTTCAGTATTTACTTACCTAACAACATTAAACTTAATTTGTGTTTACTTAATAACAATAACATAAAGTTTGTGTTGAATTCTTGATACCATTGCCTCACGCGTGTGTAGTGACTTATTAATTTATTATCAAGGATGGTTTATTTCATGACAATTTTTACGCTAATTATTTTATTTGTTTTTTTTTTCTATTTTTAGTCAAATTTAAAATTTATTATTTTAACAGACTTAACAACTTGTAATGACCGCTGTACTATTTAATGTGATCTCCACCTGTATAAATATTGTCGATATTCTAGTATTTGTTATTAAATTGAGGACGGGTTTTTCGCTGTTTCTGCTAATCAAAATAAAGTAGGTAGTAAGGATAGGATCAATCAATGGCTGCAATCCATTTATTTGTATCATAATGGTCTTAAATCACTACGGTATTAAAGCATTTTTACCCGACTGCCCCAGATAATTATGTTTTTCCACGTTTGACAGATTACTCTATGATGGAGGTTCCCTCGCTATAGACAATCTATGGAATTAGTGTACTTGACAGGGTGGCAGGGACATCGACGCGCAACCTTTTACCACGAATAAGCTAGGGTGTCTACAATCATGATTGTGGTAAGTTCATGGTTATTGTGGAGTTTGAATCAACTTCTCGATGTCTCGATGTCCATGCTACCCTGTATAGTACATACTAATTCCATAGATTGTCTATAGCGAGGGAACCTCCATCATAGAGTAATCTGTCAAACGTATTTTGGTTGGCATTTATAAAAAAAAAAAACTACCTACTGTTACATAGAAAAGCAGTTCCATACAATTTTACCTACTACTTGTAAAGTAGCTCATTAGAAATCTAACATTGACATTAAATACCTGACAAAGGAAGGAAGGAACTAATAAATATACGTATATATAAATGTAGGTAGCGGTATAGTTATTTATAAATAAATTGTTAAACAATAATTCAGAGTGTTGCTTTAATTAAATATTATTATTGATTGATACGACACGTTCTATAGTAATTAATAATTCCTGTTACTGTGATGGATGATATACTTAATTAAAACGTGAGTATGTTCGTATATGTCAATTAAGAATTATTTTACCTGTATTTATTTTAGCTGTATTTTTTTTTTTCGAATTGACCTATGTTGACCTCGATCACTGAAAAGCGATGGATGAGGTCTATGATGGAACGAGCGTGCCCAGAAGATGCCTGTGCACCTTTAAAAGGCAGACGGGTTATACAGGATACAATTTTAATCAGTGCGCAAACCATGAATTCTGAACCGCCCTGCGGCGAAATTTTTTGTAAGCAGGTTGTTAAAAAAATGATTGCTCTGCATACATCATCACCTTTTCTTTTTTTGCCAATAAAACTTTTTGTATTTTTTGGAACGAAGTTCAAATAAAAATCCAAGATGGCGGCTGCAAAAAAAATTGTTTTTTGTCATGTGTATCGTTTTCATGGTTTTCGAGAGTACTGAAGCCGACAGTGAGATCACGGGGGCCCCTGACCCCACACGTACTTTATTTTTATTGATTCTGATTGAGGATGATAGCGTGTTACGTAATTAAAGGTGATAGTTTTGAATACATTCGCAACTACCTGCTTCAGCCTTCAGTCATCACTCATCATAAACCCCAATTTGCACCCGACCTTTATAAAAAAATAATAAATATTAACAATGCATTGTTTATATTTCTACTTATAAACAGCTCTGCAAAATTACATAAGCGAAAAAAACGCGTCCATTTTCTCTGCGACCTAAATTCTCAATCACTTGTAAATCAAGTACGTGAAACGGAACGTGACAGAATGCGCTTGGTGCACGGCGCATGCGCGGAAACCTCAGAACTAACATGGCCGACTGGCTGCCGAAGATTTTGAATAACGAACAACGTAATTTTTCGAGGAGTTGAGTATGAATTTCGATGGCTATAAGAGTTAGGGGAAGACCAAAGAAACCATGGATGGACTGTGTGAATGATGATATGGTTAGAAAGGGGGTGACTGTCGAGATGACGACTAATAGAAAAGTATGAAAGTAAAAGATGTTGTGCCGACCACGAATAAATTGGGATGAGAACAGGAGAATAGGCTAGATGCCTAAAAAAATCTAATTAGTCCGTCAGTTAGATTATCAAAAAATATTGGACTCGTATTTTTTCTTTTGTCAATTATATAAAAAATGATGAAGATATCGCCCGTTAAAGCTCCGCGTGACATCACGCCTTGCTACACTTTTTAGCATGGCGTGACGTCACGACCTCCCACTCCCAAATTTAGACGCGCTTTATCTTTGTCATTTTTTGTTTGATTGACAAAAGAAAAAATACGTGTCCATTATTTTTCGATAATCTAACTGACGGACTAAATATAATTATTATTACCCAGGCATCTACCCTATTATGGCGAGCCTGGATTTGTGCCCGGCTAAAAATCAATGGTTTTTTTATGGGGACCAGCCCCATAAAAAAAGTCGCAAAGAACGGTAAGCAAAAACGAAGGATGCGACGCGGTGGGTTGGAGGCCGAAATTTAACGCGGACCGCGGACGAAGGCACGGACAGAAGCTAGTGCCGTGTAGGAGAATAACGTATTAACTATTTATATAGGGTGTTTTAAACACGTATTAGCTATACAAACATATATTAATCCGAAAATATTAACAAAACATAAAATCAACCGCGTTTCGCGGGATGAAAAAATTATAATGACGGCAAGTTTTCTATACTCTATGGAAGTTCCTTCCTTCAAAAACTTTACAGCCAGCACTCGAAGAAGCTTCACTCGTGTTGCCAACAAACAGGTGTAAAACTACCCTTAAGGAAGCCGAGAACCACTTGCTTTTCCTGTCATTGTAGTGGATAGGTGACCATCTTTACATACCAAGACCCCTCTGTGCCTCGGAAAGAACGTTAAGCCGTTGGTCCCGGCTGTCATTCGTGGATCATTGATAGTAGTTACGGGTCGTCAGTAGCCCAAAAGTCTGACAACCACTCTTACCAAGGGGTATCGTATGACCCAGTAACTGGGTTGTGGAGGTCAGATAGGAAGTCGCTCCATTTAAAATACTCAGCTGCATCCGCTGTGCTTATATTCAGCTGCATCCGGTTAGACTCGAAGCCGACCCTAACATAGTTGGGAAACGGCTATGCAGCTGATGTATAATCAGCCTATACTGTTTCCACTGCTGGGACACAGGCGTCCTCTCAGTGAGAGGGAATGGGCCGTAATCGACCACTCGGGCCCAGTGCGGGATGGTAGATATCACATGTCTTCGAATTTTTGGTTCTAGGACATGCCGGTTTCCCCGTTTCACCGTCGTGATACAATGATTTACCCAAAGTAACGCGCCTGTCTGGGTTCGAACCATAGAAATTTAAAAAACAGACCACGACCAGAGAAACACGACCTACAACTGAGCCGCTGTTTCGCCAGTTAGACTGGAAGCCGACTCCAACATACTTGGAAAAAGGCAGGCAGGTGATGATGTAATCATTTTTTGTACTTGACCTTAACTGCACGGGAACCTTCTGGTTACGGATATAAGGTCAAAGTACCAACTTTCACTGACATTATTTTAACGGAAACCAGTTTGAAATGTTTTATAACTCAATTTAAAAAAAATCCCCACCACTCCTGTACCGTTGCATGCACTCATAAGCACACAACCTAGTTCAGGAGGCAGTGTGTTTATGTAACTGTGTACTTACTTTGTTTTCAATAAAGCATTATTATTATGTCGTTTATTCATTTACTTTTCTTATTTTAATACATTTTTAAATATTAGTATAAAAAAAAACATTAAAAAATATAAAAAAAATATTATTATTATTATAATGCTTGGCGTGCGTTACATTTGCATTGCGCGCTACCATAGACAGTGATTTTTCACATTAAGAATAAAAGTCGTTTCCCAACAATTATCTTTGTACAATGTAAATTAGTTTGGTGTAGTTGTATGCTTAGTTAACGGCTATGTAATCGATTTTGTTAAACCCTGCACCCTAATTGCGTAACACACTTTCAATCTGAATCATTTTGAAGGATATTGCTAATCCATTACTTCATATCTTCGAAAAATTCGTCTGCTCAACAACGTAAATAATGCAATGAATGTTGTTGAACTGTCAAAATTAAACCTATTGCTACTGATGGTGTGTTACGCATTAACCCAGCTGTATTATTTTAAAGTTGCTTTTTTAGATTTGACAACCCTAGCCTTTCTAGAGAGAAAATAACAACTTTTTCCTCGAAACTCGTGGGAATAACAATATAATAATCGATTAACTCCTCAATCTATAGATAACACCGTTATCGATTTCATGGAACAAGAAAAAATTATTCAAAATTGCGTTCATTAATAATTTTCTGAATGCCTTAGTGAGATCACCCAACTACGGTCATATCTTAACACAAAGATAACTTCACACCTACCAAACCAATTTCACACTCAAAATGTAACCGTATTTCAATCCAAGAAGGCTTGATAAACAAGTTTCGCTAACGCAAATTAAAGTTGGTAATATTAAAGTCAACGATGACGTAATTCTAACCGCCCGCGTTTTTTTGCTTCGATTTTCGAAATTGGGCGCGTTTGTGAATTCGGTTTCAGTATTGGAGTTGCTAGAGCAAAAGATTAATTGTCCCATTTCCCACTTTTGTAATTGAAAGTGTTAATTTGCTATAATATGTAGAAGGTATTTATTCATTGAATCCATTATTGAACCATAGCTATTGGTGAGGTCCGCATTGCTATAAGGAATTTATCGCAACCTGATTAACAGATACGGGTCTAGTTCATTGATTAAACATATTATTATAAGTTGCTAGAGTTTCGTATAAGTATTGGCTTTCGAAGTTTTCTCTTCGGAAACAAATGTGCACCTTTTAAAATTAATGTACTTAGCTCCAAAAAATTTCTGCGCTTCTAATGATGCGAACTTTTTTTGATAATTGGGCCTCTTTTTAACTTTCTGGTCTTTGCTCACAGTGGTTGCAGTTACTTGACTATTTCGTACTTTTATGACCCCAAAATAAGAATGATTTGAAGTTCACAAAACTCAAACTCGTAGGTAAACCAATCACAGGCACTTTTGAATTGTCAAGGGGTCGGTCAGTCAGAAAGATGAAGCTAGTTGCCCATTCCAAATCGTAGTAGGTACCTGTGGAGAAGAACGGGCAAGAGAGAAAAAGAGGTGCAATAATTAAATTTGAGTGTTCAATAATATTTATAGAAAAACAAATGTGAATTATTTGTTGTGTTCCATTAAATACATGCCCATTTTTTAAAACTTTGAGTAAGAATGAAAAGTCTGGAATCTAAAGCGAACTTGACGAAGTGACCTTCTTGTTCACAATTTGTAGTTTATACAAGCCACAAATCACGTTACTTGCAATAAACAATATGAAATGTAAGTAACTTTATACATTCTGGGCTAATCAATGGTAATGGCGCGTAATGGGCTGATTCCATCTACTTATATATTATGATTATGTAAATTGGTATTGCTATTTACAGTTTACATACCTCGTTATGTCATTTTGAAGTTATGGAAGCACTTCCAACGCAAATGCTCGTGGACCTGCCGATCGATTCTGTAAAAATCTCAACGTGAAAACTTAGGTGAAGTGAGCTTAGAGTGAGCTGTCAATAGTGTCAATCCCTAGCATTAGTTGGAATGACAGCTCACTCCACGCTCACTTCACCTAAATTTTCACGGCGAGATGGTTACAGAATCGCACTGCTGGGGTTTTTAAATCAATCATTTCAGCCTATCGCAGTCCACTGCTGGAGATAGGGCTCTCAGTAAAGGGCAGGACAGGGTGTTGTGTTTCTCTGTCCTCCGTCTTCCGCATCCAGTCTGTCCCAGCCAAATTATTAAGGCCGTCCGTCCATCTAGCTGTGTTTGTGTTGCATGTTTGTCGAAGGACCGATGGCCGGTGGAGCAGACGATTCCAGAGTGGAGACCGCGTATCGGCAAGCATAGTGTGGGACGCCCTCCAGCTAGCCACTAAAAATGACGACTAGCCAATCATTTATAAACTGTATACGTATTCCCGCTCTCCCAAAATATTATTAAAAGACTGTAAATATTAGAATGTGTGCTTTACTTTCTTCTTAACACGGAAAATAAAAACAATGCATTCAAATACAATTGCGGTTATTTAGAAAGCGATGCAATGATAACTTTGTGTTAAAAACTCTTTTGTGTTACGTGATACCATAGAGTACGATTGTTTCGGCCCTTCCATTGTTGCCAGGTTAAAAATGAATAAAATTTCGGGTAAATCTGTAACAATTACTATTGTTATGGCTGTAGCCCTTTTTTCTAATTTTATATTTTGGATGGCGGTGCCACGGTGCCGCTTGCCACAACACTCGGTTTTCTCTCTTGGTATCGCTTCGATTCCTATAGGAGTTTCAGCAAGTTTTTTTCGAAGAAACTTTCCTACTAACACAATCTAGCGTAAGTATCTATTTAGTTTCTTACCCTTGAAACAACAGGCAATAAAATGATTTCACAATTAATAAAACATCGATGCAGACGTACTCGTCTGCATCACATTCGACGCCTAGGTTTTGTTTTTATAATGATGATGATAACCATTATAATGTATTATGAAAAAAACTGCATTTTAAAAAAATACTATAAAATTTTAAATTACAAATGACGCAGGCGCGCACAATCGCAGCGCAAGGCGCCAAAACGGTTAATCGAATGCAAATGTCAGTGAGCGCTTGGCAGCCATACTTGCACTGCAAGGCAACAGGTCCACAGGTATTTTCTCAAGGCGTTATTATTACACACGATCGGAATGTTATTAACACACGACCGTTCCCGTAATACTTGACTACCGCGAATGGAGCCGCCATTTAAAAAGTAATGTTTAATGAATTTTGTGATTATTGTGCTGTGTGTATTTTATTTCGTTTATAAACACTAGGCATTAAAGTCTCGAAAATCATCATCTTCTGCCTACCCTTTCACCGACTAGGTTGGGGTCGGCTTCCAGTCTAACCGGAATCCGGATGCAGCTGAGAACCAGTATTTTACATGGAGCGACTGCCTATCTGACCTCCACAACCTAGTTACTGGATAATACGATACCCCTTGGTAAGACTGGTTGTCAGACTTTCGGGCTTCTGACGACCCGTAACGACTGTCAAAGATCCACGGATGACAGCCGGGATTAAACTACTTTCCGAGGCACGGAGGGGTTTATGTAAAGATCAGCCACCCATCCGGGAACCGACCGCGGCAAGCGTAGCTTAACCTTCGACCGACTCATGCGACTGTTATTATTTGCCCACGAACTCCTCTAACCTCGGTCAGGTAGACAGTTAATATTATGCATTGTGTCCAGCTATGCATAGATTTAATGTGTAAAGGTTTGCATAACCAGTTCTTATTCTAGTTTTAGGTGCATAGTTCTAAATAGCCTGTGCATTATTTATTTTGCAGGTTACGCCCAGAACTCGATTTCTATGGATATAGAACATGATGTTAGCATTTCTTTCTCAATGCTGCCCAGCTCGCACTGTGCCCGCGTGGTGGAGTATGGCCCATTCCCTCTCACAGAGAGGAGGCCTGTGTCCCAGCAGTGGGAGCGTTGCAGGCTGGAGTGGTTATTCTTATGCTTTATTCTCCATAACTTTGCACTTACACATATAGAGGTATTTTATTTCATTTATTTCATTTGCACAATTTATTAGCTTAAGTGTACTGTTGACATTACAATATATAAGGCCGCCAGTAACAGTCACAATACCCCCTGTACTAGTTGATACTGTATTACAGTAGGGTATTATTCCTCATTCCTGTGACCCGTAGAGTAACAAACGACTGAGAACTTAAGATTATAGGTTAATATAGGCTCCTTAGGAATATAAACTTAAACAAAACAAATAAAAAACTTAAAATAATTTTGCAGTGAAATTGCTACGCTTAACTTAATACTATTTGGCTTCTCGTGAATGTAAGTGAGTGAGTGTATTTGAAATTATGTATGTAAGTATGTATGGAGTTTGCTATTTCAGAATCTTAAATGTGTCTTCAGTTCTTTTATAATTTAAGCTGAGTAAATGTTTTCTTACAATCTTTTTAAATATGTGTGAATTATATTTCCGAAAACCTAGAATTACATTAAATTTATTATAAATATACGGAGCTAGAAAAAAAAGAAATCGCTGGGCAAATTTTGTCCTAAATATAGGTTGTTTGTAGATGTTTGATTCGTTGTTCGATTCAGGGTGAGGGCTGCTGTCTCCTCTTCTCTTTCGTGTTTGGATTCGTTTTATGGGTGTATTCAGTGAGCGACTTTATTATACTTGTAGTAAAAAACATTTATTGGTGCAGGTTACAATTGGTTTTCACGGATAACAAAAAAAAAAAAAAAAGGGAGGAAAAAATGGCGCGTGCGGCGCATACGTAGAAAAATCTTCGGTGTGAAGTTAGTAGGCGACGCTTCGCGATGATTGGCCGACACGCTCGACGCTGATTGGTCAATGTCGTTCGCAAACACGCCGTCAGCGGCAACTTCAGGTCGCCATCTTGACTCTTCATGCCAAAAGATGGCGCAGGCGGTAACATAGGCCCGGCCTTGGAAGTAGCAGGTTCCAACAGGATCACAGCACGTCAGATACTGAGAGCGGCACTGGCAGCGGGCATATTTTTGAAAATGCTCTGCGTGTGACGCCTGAAGCCGTGAGTAAGTCAGCTACTCTTGAGATTCCATCAGCACCTGGATGAATTCGTATAATCCTTCCTAGTTTCCACCTGAGTGGAGGCAGGTTATCGTCTTTGATTAGGGCGAGTTGATTGAGCGTAATGGAATCTTGATGGGTCTTCCATTTAGTCCGCGTCTGCAGCTCCGACACATATTCTGTGGCCCATCTCTTCCAGAACCTTTGTCTCATCTGTTCGATCACGCCGTAGCGCTGCAAGCGATGACTCGGTGTAGCAGTCAAGTCTTGGTGGGCTGGAGCGGTCAGTGGCCGGCCGATGAGGAAATGGGCCGGGGTAAGGGGTTGTAGGTCGTTCGGATCTGTGGACAGAGCTGTTAAGGGACGGGAATTCAGGATAGCTTCAATTTGTGCTAGCACCGTACTGAATTCCTCGTAAGTGAGATTTGCACCCCCCACTACTCGCCGCAGGTGGTGCTTGCACGATTTCACCCCTGCCTCCCATAAACCGCCAAAATGAGGAGCATATGGAGGGATGAAGCTGAATTTAATATTGTTATTTGAGGCGAAGTCACTAATGTCTTTATTATTATTTTCAATGAACGAAACAAATTCCTTTTCAGCCCCTACAAAATTTCTCCCGTTATCTGACATTATCTCGGCTGGCTTACCCCTACGTGATATGAAACGTTTTAATGCGAGTATGTAATCCTTTGTTGAAATACTTGTAACTAATTCTAGATGAATGGAACGTGTACACAAACAAACAAATAAACATATGTAACCTTTAATGAGTCTAGCTCCCCTGCCCCTACGGTTCAATATCATCACTGGCCCGGCGTAGTCAACGCCGCAACGCATAAAAGGGAAGCCGGGTTCCAGACGTTCACCTGGCAAGTTACCCATAAGAGGCTGTATAGTCTTCCCTTTGATCCGTGTGCACGTGACGCAGTCGTGTACCGTTTTCCTCGCCAGGTTTCGCCCTCCGAGCGGCCACCAAGCCTCACGCACACAAGCCAGCAGGAGCTGAGGTCCACCATGCAACAATTGCTTATGTTCATGTAAAAACAACAACACTGTGAATCTATGCTTACTACACAATAGCACTGGATGTTTTTTATTATTATCGAAATATGACGAGTTACTTAATCTTCCGCCAACGCGTATTAATTTAAATTCATCAAGAAAAACATTCAAACCTATTACTCTTTTAGATTTTACCACCGATCGCTTAGTTAAATCATTATATTCGTTGTAAAATGATTGCATTTGCGCGAGCCGTGCGAGCATTATAACTGAGGCGTCTAACTCATCGACAGATAACGAACCGGTTCTGCGCTGTTGTTTACTTGCACGCGTGTTACTTATAAAACGTAGTACATAGGCTGTCGCTCGCCGTAATCGATTAAATGTGGAGAATCTATTAAAATCTATTAGACCAGCATTATTATTTGAACTGCTACACACCATACTAACATGTTGTGCTTTTATTTCGGGTAATTGATCTTTATCTATGGAAATATCGCTAGAATAATCGAATTTATGTTGTTGTAAGAAGGCTGGCCCGTGCCACCACATATTATTGGTTTGAAGCTCGTTTAGAGGAAGACCTCTCGACACAATATCAGCTGGGTTATTTTTACCGTTAATATGCAACCAAATTGCATCGCCTGTAAGTTCGTTTATTTGTGACACACGATTCTGGACAAACGTTTTTAAACTATGAGGTGACATTCTGATCCAGCCCATGACTATGGTGGAATCAGTCCAGAAGAATACTTTAGTGAACGTCAGTCTCAATGAACTTTTAATTTTGTGATATAACCGTGCGCCTAGTAAAGCGCCACATAACTCAAGTCGCGGAATGGTGCATACAGTTTTGACTGGCGCGACCTTGCTCTTAGCACATAACAACTTCGTTACTATAGGTATAGATGAGTCGTCCGCGTAAGTACGTACGTATGCGCATGCACCGTACGCGTCCTGTGATGCGTCAGTGAATATATGTAGCTCACTATTATATGTACATTCACTCATGACGTAACGAGGAACACGAATATTACATAATGAGGACAAGTCTTGTAGGAATCGATTCCATAAGCATTCGATGTCATTAGGAATCGAATCATCCCAGTCGATTTTACATAGCCACAATTTTTGAAGCAGTATTTTAGCTGTAATTACTGTCGGCGACAAGAGCCCTAGCGGGTCATAGATTTGTGAAATAACTGACATTATACTTCGCTTGGTGACTTTATTAGATTTATTTTCTAAGTTGGTGGTAAAATAAAGTTCGTCTTTATCGACTTGCCAACCTAAACCTAGAGTTTTACTTTGGCAATGTTCCCCGATAGCCAACTCTTTAGATGCTTCTCTATTTACGTCATAACTGAATGTCCACTTCCGCAAAGGAAAGCAGGCCGATTTTAGAACTTCCAATGTTTTTTCGCATGTTTTTAACAAAATTTGGGGATCGTTATCACCAGTAATTAAATCATCGACAAAAAAATCTTCGTTTATGACCTTAGCAATGACCTTATCTTCAGTTTCCTGTGCGAGTTGACGTAAACAACGCATACTTAGGTATGGGGCTGACGCGGTTCCGTACGTAACAGTGTTAACCCTTTGTGGAGCAAAATGGTATTGGGATGATTAAATAAAAAAATAACTAAACCAAATCAGTTCTTTTTAATATTATAAACAAAATTTACTACAAAAAATTTTTTTCAGGAACGTTGTGCTGAGTTTTCAGGTTGTAGCTTTTTAGATACAAAAACACAGTTATACAAAATAGGTTATTGCGAACTTCGTATCTAAAAATACACAAAATTACTTTATGGCTTATCAACTATAAATAACAATTAGCTTAAAACAATAAAAAAAATGTTAACTTACATAGGAACTTCTGTGAGGTCAAAGGTTAAAGTAAATAAAATTGAATTATTGAGCCGTGACAGACTATTTCGTATGAAATTCACGAAAACAGTTACGTTTTTCTGTGAGACACAGCCTTGTATCACATTTCAGACAACTAATAACTGTCTGACCCGTTGTGCAGTTCCTGCACCGACCCTTCTTTGCAACAGTAGGAATATGGTGTAAACCATCAGTGCGGATATCTTTTTCGGGCCTTGGCACAACGGGCTGTTTAATTTTCATCGTATTAGTTGCCATTCTACTGACCATTTTTCCTTTTTGTAAAAGCGTGTACGAAACGCTTAATTTATAATCTTTAAGAGATAACACTTTCTTTTCATTCAACATTTTGCAATGTCGCCTATATACTAGCCAGGAATTGTTGACGCAAATATCTACCAAATGGTAGTATATTCTCTTATACCACTTCCTACTCTTACTGCCTGTTCGATAAAGAGACACAAACATTCCCGCCAAGTCCACGCCACCCATGTGCTGGTTATATTCTGATATAACCGTTGGACATTTGACATCTACTTTACGCTTAGAGTGCTTGCAATATCTCTTTACAAAAGTTTCCTTGTTATCCGCTGCATATGAACTAGCTAAAGTAACACATTTATTATCAGCCCATTTAGTAATAGCAACCTTCTTATTGTTATCGACCATGACCTTATAGCTTCCTCTTCCTTTCTTTAGCAAGTCTTTGTCCGATATCATATTGCATCCTCTCAAACGATCTTTACGGATAACCCCCAACGACAGGATACCAAACTCACTTCTCAGATATGATATAAGTTCAAGAGAGGAGAACCAGTTGTCAAAAAACAAGGTGGTCAGAGCTGGATTTTGAATAGTTTTCGACACACGCAGTACACATTTTTCTGTCAGTCCGAAGTATTTATTTTCAGTGTCCGTAAAACACACGTCATCGAAAGTTGTTTCACCAGCATAAGGGAAAAAGTCATAAACTATGCCAGATACTCCAGCTCTGACCAAAAACTTGAACCCCCAAGGATGAGGCTTATTTTTAATATACTGCCTTCTTGATCCAGCTCTTGTCCCTTTGTATGGAATCATCATCTCGTCAATAGAAAAACTTTTTTCGGGCTCTATTCGTAAACAATTTTTTCTTACGTGTTCCATGACAGGTCTCACTTTGCAATATCGATCATTGGGGTTTACATTGGTGTTATCGGAAAAATGCATGTATTTACGTAACAGCTGATACCTTTTCAGTGGCATTACCGAAGCAATTTTGTCATATCTTAATTGATGTGACCAATAATCTTTGTAAGAAGGCATACCGACGATACTCATTAGCATATCAATACCTAAAAAGTTTTCATATTCTTCTATTGACATATCAACTGATCTTCCTGTGCTTTGAGTAGAGTAAAGGTTTGATTGATAACAAATAAATCCCATCAATTCATCATCAAACAATCTTTTAAAGTATTGATATGGAGTATCAATACCAGTGACTTGTTCCTGAAATAAACTGTCAACACTTGTTTCCCTGTCCACATGCCACATAAACTTTGTAGATCTAAATTTGAAATCCATGTGTTCTTTTTTTCGTTTTCTTGTACGCTGAACTTGAACACCAGAAGTCTGGGCTTGAATAAGGTCTTCTTGTTGTGTGCTTGATGATGGTTCCGTTCTATTATTTTGGTTTTGAATTTCTAATCTGCGTGAGCGTAGGAGCCTGGATGCAATTGGTGTCAGAGGACTACAAGTATTGGAATAAATTGAATTTGGCGTTCTTGGCGACTGTACCGTTTGTGTTGTGTCGGGTGAAGGATTTACTGACACAAGAGAAGGTGAAGATGGGATTGTAACATTGTTTCTCACAGCTGGCACATCAGTTACTGGTACAACGGCTGGTACACTGGGTAACCATGAGTATTCCAACGGAGGCGGTATTTGTGATGATAGAGAGTCATCTCCGCTATCCGATTGTTCAAAAATATCCATCATCTCGTTTGGGATATCGGGAGCGTCTGAAGACAGGTCTAAATCTAAGTCAGAATCCTCAGAACCTGAGTCAGCTGGCGGCACCAGGGCCAAGATTCTTGAAACTCTCGAACTTCGCTTCATTTTCTATAACAAACGTTAAGTATCGTTGTATCTTTTTGGACACAAACAAATAAATTACTAATCACTGGGAAAGACGCCCAGTATCTATTTAGATACATGAGTAATAAAGTCGATTTGTAGAGGTAAGTCGCAAAGTATCTATTTAGATACAAATACCTTACTCCTTCATTATACGTAAAATAACATAATTTTGTTATGAAATAACACTTACCTGTTATAATTAGATGCCTTACAAATAATATGACACTAAAATATTTATAGTTTATCCACTTTTACTACCACTTTTAACAAAATTTTTATAAGCTTCCACCATTACTCAGATTCGGCGCGAACCATCAAAATGTTTGCTGTGATTGGAGAGAAAGAGATAGTACGCGTGGCATGACGTATTGCGTCCTCGTTGTGTTGTACTTTGATAACTCAAACGGCAAGTGACGTACGTTCGCGCGATTTTTGAATTTTGTGTAATGTGCGTTTAAATGTTTTGTGCATATTTAGATACAAAAATACTTAAAGGGTTAAGTCGGTATATACCTAATTCATCGGATGCATTTTCCCGCCATAAAATTAATTGAAGGTTGCGCTGATCGTGATGCACCAATACTTGCCGGTACATCTTCTCCACGTCAGCGCAGGCAACATACTTATATTGCCGAAAACGAAGGAGAATAGAAAGAATATCGTTTTGAAGAGGAGGTCCTATCATCTGTATATCGTTAAATGACTTATTTGAAGTAGTTGTGGCACTAGCATCAAACACTACACGCAATTTTGTAGTCGTGCTGTGTTGGCGGAATACTCCGTGATGCGGGAGAAAATAGTGTGGCGATGCGTATTCGTTTATTCTAGACATGTGCCCCAGTTCAATATATTCACGTATAAAGTCACTGTACAACATTTTATAAGAAGGAGACCGATCTAACTTGCGTTCTAATGATAAGAAACGAGATTTTGCGGTTTCATATGAATCACCGAGCGCGTCAGCTGATTCCTTCAATGGAATTTTCACTGAGAATCTACCACTACTATCGCGTGTAGTAGTGCTAACAAAGGATTCTTCACACTTACGATCTTCTTCAGTAAGAATAGGACCCGAACTTACAAGTTCTTCTAGTTCCCAAAATTTACGTAATTGTGTATCTATATTCGACTGCTGTATAAAATTACACTGAATATTGTTGACGTTTAATTTATTGTGAATGGGACCTGAAATTAACCACCCTACTTTCGAATTCTGTAGGTATGGACCATTGGATAATCGAATTCGATCCACATCTAATAAATCCCAAAATACGTCCGCACCAATCAGTAAATCGATCTCTGATGGTATGTTGAACGTAGGATCCGCAAGACATACGTTGTCCGGAATGTGGATTGTGTCATAGACTATATGAGTTGTCGGCAAACTCGTCGTAATGCACGGCAAAACAAAACATCTGAGAGAAATACTAAAATTACTCGTTTTTGATCGCATGTTAATTTCGCATAATTTATTCGATTGTGAGACCGATTGTCCCACTCCCGATATTCGTATAGTGGACTGTATTATTGATACGTTTAAACGTTTACAAAGCTTTTCTGAAATGAAGCAGTTTTGACTACCACTATCTATCAGTGCTCGAGCTGTATGATATTTGCTATTACCTACCATGACTTCGACTAGTGCAGTGGATAATAATACCTGAGGTAACGGTACGGAAGGCGCATTATTGATTAACAAATTATTCGCACATGATACGACAGAGACCGGTTTTTCTTCACCACTCGCCGCTGACGATGCCGGTATGGTTGCCATAACATTGTTATTAATGTTATTCTCGTTATGCAATAAAGTGTTGTGTTTCTCCTTGCACTGCTTGCACGGCCCGAATATGCACTCGGTGATTAGGTGACCTGTACGTAAACAATTACGACACATGTCATTGGCACTATCAATAAATTTAATTCTGTCCGTAACTGCCAAGTTTAGGAATTTAAAACAAATAAATAAGGGGTGATTTTGCCCGCACATCAAACAAGGCTGTTTTGATGTGTCGGGTGTGCCGGTATTTTTACGCGTTGACACATAGCTATGTGATTGGTGTACTGCAGCACTCGTGTGCCTTTTATTATCAGACTTATTGTTAGGTTTATTATCCTGTGTACTTCGAGTATGGTTACTATGAACCATATCTAACATATCGGCACGATTACGTAAAAAACATAGCAAATCTTGTAACTTTGTTTTGGTTTTATGAATACCAGTAGAAATCGAGCCTAAGTAATTCTCCCACTCACGCTCAGTGGAAGAATCTAGCTTTGATACTATAATGTAAATGACTAAAGTATCCCAAGTTTCAGTGGGCTCGTCAAGGGATTTGAGCGCTCGTAGGTTACGTAACACTACATCGATTAATTCCCTGATTAAGGAAGGGGATTCTTTGTTAATGGATTGTGCAGCAAACAAAGATTTTACATGGTTATGGATTAACAGACGATTATTGTGGTACCTATTCTCCAACAACTCCCATGCGTGGGTATAATTAGCGGCAGTGAACTCTAATGCACAAATAACCTGGAGTGCTGAACCACTGAGTGAAGACTTCAGGTAATGGAATTTCTGAATTGCGTCTAAATCACTTCGTTTATGAATCATAGATAAATAGGAATTTTTGTACTCGAGCCAGTGATCATATGAACCGTCGAAAGAGGGGAGTGTAATCTGCGGTAATTTAATAAAACTAAAATTACTATAATGCGCATTTGAACATTTATCGCTATCACTCGCATCTCTTATTTTTACGTCGGTTAAGCATTTTGCAATGGACATGATACTAAAATATTGATCCTCAAAAGATGCCCTATACTCTAGTTGTTTCTCTAATTCACTGTCATCTAATATTTGATCGATTTGGTCTTGAATCTTGGTAAACGCAATTAGCACATTGGAGACCGACTCCATGCGTAAGAGAAGTTCAGCCTGCTGTCGTTCAGACATCTTAACGTCTTCATATTTAGCAATATATTTTTCAAATAAAGTTAGTCGACCTTTTAGTGTACCCCTTTGCTTTTTAAGATCCCCTATGCTCACACTATCACCAGCTTCAGTATAATCGTCGTCCCTCATCCTAGCGGCTCATGAAAGACAAGAATTACTCACGGTTAAACACCAACTGCTAACCAAGATGGTAGGCGCCGCGTGTTGCGAACTTCGCGCGATGTACGTATGAAGCTGGAATTACACAATCATAGCACGGTATTAGACAATTGAACATGGGATAGGAAGAACAGGAACGACCGGCCTGACCGTTTCTTGCTGACCCTCGATTCGATGCGAAGATCTGGCTCGAAAAGGACCAATGTTTGATTCGTTGTTCGATTCAGGGTGAGGGCTGCTGTCTCCTCTTCTCTTTCGTGTTTGGATTCGTTTTATGGGTGTATTCAGTGAGCGACTTTATTATACTTGTAGTAAAAAACATTTATTGGTGCAGGTTACAATTGGTTTTCACGGATAACAAAAAAAAAAAAAAAGGGAGGAAAAAATGGCGCGTGCGGCGCATACGTAGAAAAATCTTCGGTGTGAAGTTAGTAGGCGACGCTTCGCGATGATTGGCCGACACGCTCGACGCTGATTGGTCAATGTCGTTCGCAAACACGCCGTCAGCGGCAACTTCAGGTCGCCATCTTGACTCTTCATGCCAAAAGATGGCGCAGGCGGTAACAGTAGACTTTGTAAGCCCTTCGTATAGCATCTGGAAAATCCGGTGGTTTGTTGTGTTGATTACGTAAGATCTTCTCAATGTAAAGTTGTCGAATGCTGAGAACAGCACTTAGCTTGTACAGTTCATCGGTCGGAAATCTATATTTTTTGAACAGCATAGTCTTTAAAATGGCCCTTTGCGTTCTTTCTGCTTTGATTAGCTGTGTCTTAGCACATCCTCCCCAGATGGATATGCCATATGTGATAACTGATTGGCATAACGCATAGTAGGCTGTGGTAAGCAGTTTTGGGTCACAAACATATCGTAGGTTTCTAAACACATACATTAGTTTTCTTACACGCTTCGATATGATTGAGATATGGCTGTTCCAGTTCAGTTGTTCATCTATTTGGATCCCCAAATACCTGACCGATGAAGCAATATCGAGACGATAACAATCGCAATTTTGAGTATTGGGCAAGTTACATGTGTGGGCTCGTACATTTATCGTCTCAGAAGATGGTTTAGAATTTCTGTTTAAATAGTAAGTAATAATTTTTGTTTTTGACTGATTGAGTGTCAACAAATTGTTATCTAGCCACTTAGTAACGAGACTAAACCCCTTTTCGGCGCTATCGTTTACTTCGTGCCAGTCCCCGCCCGTAAAAGTAATAACCGTGTCGGTATGAGAGAGTATCAGAAGGTTGTGTGTTTAAATCACGTCGGGGTAACCAGTATAGAGGTATGAGGAACAGGGTGTATAGTTCACTCATCCTCGTTGTGTTTGGCGGGCAACTGCCCGTTTATTCATGTCGGGCCGTTGGACATATGTTTATTGCTCGGTAAACTCTGCTTGCGAGTTGCAGGATTTTGCGCGACGTCAGTATGGCGCGTAGTTCGCACGTGGCGTTGTAGATAACGATGATGATTTCCCATCCAAAAAAAAGGGATGTTGATCTAATAGAATTTTTAATCATGACTCTTTTTTACCGCATGCAATGCCACAGATTACTAAATAGTTACTAGTAATGCGCCTGCGCAAGTGCAGTGACAAATAGCTTGATTAAAAATAACGATGACTTACCTTACCTTCATGTTCTGAGAAGGTTAAGTACTGATTTATTAGTAATATTATTTTATCTATAAATACACGAGGAAAACATGCGCAGGAGTGGTTTCTGTGAAGAACTGTGTTACATGTTGGACACGGTTATCAAAGGACGACGTTGTATTATTATGTTGACCTAGTCTGGGATATTTATGCGGTGACAGGGTGGCAGGGACATCAACACGCAACCTAAGAGGCAACTCTCGTAATTTTAAGAACGTTCACAGTCTGATCTCAGTCTCAATCTGTCAGAAATACCCCTAATTTCCCCACATTTTGACAAGTTATTGACATTGATTGTCGCTGAGATGAGATTGCGACTAGATTTTGAACGGTTTTAATTACGGGATTTTTTCCTAAAGCCATGCGTTAAAATTTTGTAGATTAAAAAAAAATGCTGTTCCATAATTATGACTGCGTAAAAACTTCTGCGTGCGTAAGTCCCGCAAAATCTTCAAAATGGGTTGACCAATTTGAATTTTTTATTGTTTTGTTCGCCTCAATACCACCCACCACTCAATATACTTACTGGTTTAGGAAAATAGAAAAATAGGAAAACCCACAGCAGAAAAATCGAAAAAAATCGCGGCCAGTTTTATTGATCTCACATAGTACAGACGCCAGCGCATCAAGCTACTACAATCTGTCAAATTTCTTTAGTAGATTTTCAACTTTATCGTTAAAGCATAAGGTTCAAAGTTGATTGGGAAAAATTGACAGTTTCGGGTAGCTTGACCTGCTGGCCGTACGAAGTGCTCCGGGCCATCTAGTACAATGTATAACACAAATAACTATTTTAAATTAAATGACGAACCAACTCATTATCATCTGCTAGCCTTTTCCCAACTATGTTGGGGTCGGCTTCCAGTCTAACCGGGTGCAGCTGAATACCAGTATTTTACATGGAGCGACTGCCTACCTGACCTCCATAACCCAGTTACTGGGTAACACGATACCCCTTGGTAAGACTGGTTGTCAGACTTTCGGGCTTCTGACGACCCGTAACGACTGTCAAAAATCCACGAATGACAGCCGGGTCCAACGGCTTATCGTGCTTTCCGAGGCACGGAAGGGTCTTGGTATGTAAAAATGGTCACCCATCCACGGACCAACCGTGGCAAGCATAGCTTAACCTGATCGATCGACCCGTGCGGCTGTTATTACTTAGCCACAAGCCCCTCCTAAATGACTTACTATACAAATAAATACAATTAATGTACTCTTTCAAAGTACACAAAACTAGTTTTCAAATCGAAATACATGACCGAACAAAAACATGAAAAAACCCTAGATCTTGTCCCAGTTAAAAATAACCGTCGGATTAAACCAACAGTCACTAACGACGCACATGTTTACTATAAAGGAAACAATCTCTGAGTTATGTATGAGTTATGAAGTCATACAGGAAATGCTTCAACGACCAATCATTTGATACCGGCAGACCATTGTATGGTATGGATAGTCGTTTACGGAGTCATTTCTGGGGTAACAAAGACTTGAGTTTATATCCCTAATTTATTATAGTACCCTTTTAGTTGGGTAAATTACCCCGGTAGGTGAAAGTAGTGTTGGGCAAAAAAGTGATGTTGAAATTTTTGTGGCAACACTGTCAGTTAGCTGTCAAGGTCAGGTGTGTTTTGAAAATTCAAAGATATTTATTTTCGACTTTGATCGATAAGGAAATATTTTCTAATAGTCGGAGCTGCGTTATTTCAGGGGTTAAAAATGGCTTTTTCATCACCACTGTTCTCAAAACGTTGAAGGAAAACATCGTGGGCAAACCGGCATGCCCTAGAACCAAAAATTCGAAGATATGGGACATCTTCCAACCCGCACTGGGCCCGCGTGGTAGATTACAGCCCGCTCCCTCTCGGGAGGAGGCCTGTGTCCCAGCATTGGGAACATGGCTGATTATGTTATGTTATAATAAGTTATACGTAGGTAATTGGTAGTGTTAGGGAAAAAAGTGACACTAAACGTTTTCTGGCAACACCGCCAGTTAGCTGTCAATGTCAGGTGAAGCCAGTGTTTTGAAAATTCATAGACAGTTAATAATAATAATACCTAGAAGCGGAATAGTTTTTGACATTGATCGATAAGGCAATATTATCCAATAGTCGTCAGTGTATGGGGGGGGGGGGGGGGGGGGCTTGTGGTCAATAACAGCCGCACGGATCGATCGATCAGGTTATGCTACGCTTGCTGCGGTTAGTCCGCGGATGGGTGACCATCTTTACATACCAAGACCCTCGTGCCTCGGGAGCACGTTAAACCGTTGGTTCCAGCTGTCATTTGTGAATCTTTGACAGTCGCTACGGGTCGTCAGAAGCCCAAAAGCCTGACAACCAGTCCTATCAAGGGGTGTCGTATTACCCAGTAACTGGGTTGTGGAGGTCAGATAGGCAGTCGCTCCATGTAAAACAATGGTATTTAGCTGCATCCGGTTAAACTGGAAGCCGCCCTCAACATATTTGGGAAAATGCTAGGCAGAAGTTAGTGTAGAAACTGCGTCATTTCTGGGGTTACATAATGGGTTACGTATAGGAGATCGATTACCCCCTTTCCCCACTAAATATCTACATTAGTGACTAGCAGTTTTACGTGTTCTTTTGTCAGGTAAATGGCCGTCCCCACTGACAGCTTGACAAATAAGTCTAGAAATGGTACTTACTACATTTTCTTTTCACACTTTGTATAAATTTTTTATAGTATACAAGCTGCGCCCCGCGGTTTTACCGGCATAAGTTTCGATCCTGTGGGAATATCGGGAAGAAGAAGGATCGTATGTGTCAATCCTCGTTGTAAACTATCTGTGTGCCATCCAAATCCGTTCAGTAGTTTTTGCGTGAAAGAGTAACAGACATCCATCCATCCATACAACCTGTCACGTTTATAATATTAGTAAGATTTGAAGTAGAAATTTCGACTCTGTATCACTCTAATGTGAATTTCTCTTTTTCGATCAAATTTTTGTGACTTGCATTAATGATAGGAAGATGATTATTTTATGTCTGCAAGAATATTCCATAACAATGAAAATTGCAAAAAAAAAGAACGTGAAAAAGCCTTGTAAAAAAGATAGAGAAAGAAAGAAAGAAAAAAGTTTATTTGGACACAGTTCGTGAAACACAAAATACAAAATTAATAAAATAACAAATAATGTTTCAGACAACAATAGTGTGTGCCTCACGGCTGCGCCAAAAAGGTTAGATATAAGTTTTTGAAGCGGTTCCCATGAAATTTTCAAGAAATAAAAAAAAAAACTCGAAAACTGTCTAATCGCGGAACATGGGGTATTTTCCGATACCCCTGGGCATGAGGAATCTATTTTTTTTTAATGAAGTCACCGTTTGGACCAGCCTGTATATGCTAGTTGCGCGGTAAACTCTGCTTGCGCGATGCAGGATCTTGCGTGACGTCAGTGTGATGCGTAGTTCGCATGCGGCGATGTAGATGCCGCTACGAGTTCGTTGCCTGAATAATTACTTTGTCGTTAAACTAACATTAATACGCGGCTCTAATAAAGCCATCATTATTCGAGATAATAAAGATGATTCACGATGTTCTTAATCTTTGAAACAGAATTTTAATTACTTAAATTCCTTTACGCCTTTGGAAAATACTACAATTACAAATTATTATCCTCATATTAACGACTTAATCGGTAGTAATTAAAATAATAATTATGAAACATAAGTATTTGAACAGAACATAACAGCCTTGTTTTCCCGGAGGGTTAGGAAGAGGTGCAACTATTATCAGCCTACAGCAGTCCACTGCTGGACATAAACCTCTCCTGCATGCCAATCAACTCGATTTTTGGCAACTCTCATCCAGCAGCTGCTACCAGCTACCCTGCGAAGATCGTCGCGCCACCTAGCCTTTTTTTTTGGTTTCGCGATGGAAATCCTCATGGACTTCCTCCATCGTGGGCTGACGGAGGTAAAAGTAAAGATTCAGAGTCGCGACTGCTACTGAAAAATGCCTAACGGAAAAGCTCAATAACACTGCCCGACCCGGGAATCGAACCCAGGACCTCATGGTCAGAGATAGCGCTTGCAACCACTACACCAACAAGGCATTTAAAATAATTATGAAACACTAGCTGCGCCCCGCTGTTTCACCCGCATAAGTTTCGATCCCGTGGGAATATCGGGATAAAAAGTGGTTCTATGTGTTAATCCTGGTTAAACTATTTGTGTGCCAAATTGATCCAAATCCGTTCAGTTGTTTTTGCGTGAAAGAGTAACAAACATCCATCCATCCATCCATACAAACTTTCACGTTTAAAATAAGTAGGAAGAATAAGTAAATATTTATTTTAAATATCGCGGAAATACCCTTTTGAATGATGGCAACATTATTTTTGCAGAACTTTTGTATACTTTCGAAAAGAGAGATTCTTTTAACGAATTCTTGAGATGATTTCCGTGAAATTGGTAATTCATTAAAAATTATTAACACTCATTAGTATGGTAATGATATCTAAATACTAGTTTAAAGTTTTTTTTAAGGGGCTCGTGGCATCGGACTATGAGAGTAAAGGAACAGAGAGTGCACCTGTTTGCGCACACACTTGTGCACTATAATACATATATCCTGCGTACCTGGCTAATCTCCGCTGAGATTGGCCACCGTGACCGAAATCGGCATTGAGGCTATTTATCCCACTAATAATAGTATTATTAAGGCGAAAGTTTGTGAGTTTGTATGTTTGTTACTTCTTCATGCTCAAACGGCTGGACAAATTTTGATGAAATTTGGCACACAGATAGTTTATAACCAGGATTAACACATTGAATACTTTTTATCCCGATATTCCCACGGGTTCGCAACTTATACGGGTGAAACCCCGGGGCGCAGCTAGTATTATACATTATTTTTACTATCAGGTACAGCCATCCACATTCCAACCTCATCTTTAGTTATGTATTCATTATAGTTAAAAGTATCATTATGTTAAGGTAACAGTAATCTCTTTAAGCATTATCTATGCTTTAAGCACAGAACTATTTAGTATCGATAGAGTTATTGAGGTTAACGTCTATTGCAATCGAGTATCGATTTAACAACGATTATGACTGGCCAGTATTCGTTGATGCGCGCCGCCGTCGGCCATTGGTCCCGGCTGTAATTTCTAACTACACCGAAAAATTTCTACGCTAGGGGGTCTAGCATCATTGTGCTGAATCCATGGTTACAGACTGAGCGTCAATGTCCCTGCCACCGTGTATGTACTTTCGCCAAAGCCCTATTATGTGACCATTTTGAAAACAAGATTTTTAGGTCGACTAAAGTAAGTGTAAGTATGTAGGGGTGTGTATGTGTGTGTGTGTAAGGTGGATAAATGCGCTGCAAGCAGGAAGTCCTTGCGGATGTCAGATATAGATTTTGGCGATAGTACACCTGTCCGTACGGATTTATCCGGCTTTTTTGCTCTCCGTCCAGAAATGGTCCGAAGTCTTCAATGGGGTTTTTTTTTTGAACATAAAAAAGTTCTCTGAAAACTGCAAAAAAAAAGATTAAAAAAATAACATGTCGGACTTATTTTGCAAACGGCTTTTCGTCAGGACTTTTGGAATTTAGAAATGGTAGCCGTTCAAGAATCCCTCTTTAAATGATACCTAAATGATTTTATTTCTGTAAGTAAGTTTGTACAAACGGTTTTACACGTCAATCATATTTAAAAACTAGATGAGGTCGGCGTTTCCAATCTGACTACTCTGAGAAGAAATGCCGAAACAAACTCACGAGGCCACAGTCTCTTTTAAAGTCCACACATAATCATGGTCAGATCATGTAAAATACCATGTAGACTTTGCTACATGTAAATCATAGACGAGGATGTACTGAACTTGAATTTATTAATTTAGTTGTGAACAAGGGAATCGGCGCCACTGCTGGTGAGTTTGTTGCGCCACTTCTTCCCAGCGATAGCACTAGGAAGTGGTGAAGGGCGGGCGTTTTTGGGGGACTGTCTTTTGTAATTTTGACGTTCAAAAAGTACTGACTCTCAGCCTAATTTGAATAAATGACATTTGATTTTGATTTTGACTGTCTCTTTTAAAGTCCAGACATAATCTTGGACAGATGGTCTGACCAAGATTGAGTGAAGACCATGTAGGCTTTGTTACTTAACTGTCTGTGATTTACGATGAAGAGTTCCTACCATAAACAACGCTTACGTCAAATCAACACCATCCTGTTTGCCCTAATAGAGAGACTAGAATTCAAAGAATTATACAAATAACAACTAGTTCTACGAGTTCTTTTAAATAAACCTTTTAAGGGAATAAATATGTGCCGTTTAGTTAGTCAGGTAAACTGCCGATCTATTCTGTATTAATCTCACCGTGAAAACTTAGATGATGTGAGTCCAGTTGAAACCAGCGTCAGGCACTAGTTGTCAGGCATTTTTGCTGAACTGGACCTTTTTGGTACAGCTGTGAGGCACACTTTCCTGCTAATTTCTTACATCGGACTTTACACATTTTTATTTGTATATATCTGGTGTATTGTGTGTCTTATAATCTGTGCTAAATAAATGCATTTTCTTTCTTTCCTTCTGTCAGTCCACCTGATGCTAGGGATTGACACTGTTGACAGCTCACGTCAAGCTCACTTCATCTTAGTTTTCACGGTGAGATTTTTACAGAATAAAGTCAGTTGAAGTGTATAAATTAAAACCACTTACCGAGGGACAATTCTCGCATTTTTAAGGACGTTCGATGGGGCAACAAAATCATTGTTTTACCACAGATGTAGTTTTTTACATTTCTATGGTTTTTACCCATCTATACTAATAAAAAACGGAGATATGGGCTAAGATCGTCACTCGCTGGACGCCTGAGGCAGGACATTGCCGTTGAGGTAGGCCACGGCGAAGGTGGTGTGACCATCTCATATAATTTGCAGGGCCAACATGGGCAGAGATCGCACAAGACAGGACTAAAATTAAATATTTATCTTCTGTCCTTTTCTTAATGAAATAGAAAGAAAAAGATGCACTGAACTTAAATTTAGTTTAGTTTGTGAACAAGTGAATCGGCGCCAATAACAACTCGCTTTTAGTACCTAAATAATATTTATTCTGTAACGTCTCTTGTGGAACGTTGCTAAGGATAAAAGTAAATATTTTTTGATGACTTTGAATCAGGTGCAAACCGCTTTCTGAGAATTAAACAAGCCAAGTGATTTGCAATAAGAAATTTCCATTTAACCATCGGCAGGGTAATTGAGTAACACACTGACAGTAGTCATGTCTATAATTTTGACAGTTCAACAACATTCATTGCGTTATTTACGTTGTTGAACACAAACTTTTTTCAAATACCTTTATGAAGCAATGGATTAGCAATATCCTTCAAAATGGGTGCTAATTAAGGCAGCTTCTTTAAAATGTCATTCTCGTCTGCAAATATACTTAGTTGTCTAATGAATTAATAGGTCAGCGACGAACTTTTAGCGTCTAATAAATGGTTTATAAGCGACCATATATTGTAAAACAAGCTACTGTTAATATGACGCAACATGGTGATAATTCTTAAGCAACTAAATTTGTGATATGTCTACTCATTGCCAGCTTCTAATGAGTGTATCAACTTCATCTATAAAATAATATCAACGTACTCTAATTTCATAGAGTCACCTTTATTTTTATACTTTAGCATAAGTAATTGATGAGTGAATCTACTATATTTGAACATAAAATTTCCTTATTATTGTCATCAAATAATGGTCAATGAAAGCTATAATTTCATGTATTCGCCTATCTATTTATAATGTTACCATAAGTAATTGACTATTATAACTACCCAAATGAACATACAAAAAATATTGTTATCATAAACAAACAGCTGCAACTCTGTGTTTGTTTGTGTTTGGACACACCTTAGGGAAAATTAAAACCAAACAACTATTTTATTTGTAAATCAGATAATTTTAATGGCAGTAGCGGGTACGTATCAAAATCCCGAATTTTAAAAGACCGAATTTTAAAATACCGATGGACGAAATCCCGAAAATTGAAACGCCGAATGGTTGTTTGGTCGAAAGTTTAAAATCCCGAAAGTTCATTTACCCGAAGCTTAAAATCCCGAAGGTCCATATCTCGAAGTTCAAAATCCCGAAATTACATCTCTAAGACAATGACAAAAAGGAGCTTAACCTATTAGGTATGTATGATAGGGTACTTATTTGAACGTCGAAATTAAAATACCTACGGGTAAAATGTCAATATTCAAAAATATGTTTCTGTCACTCGCCGGCCGCTGCCGCGGCACCGCTCGCTGCGCTCGCTCGGCTCGTGCGTTGTGTGGTCACAGTTCTAACCTAACCTAACCTAGCTGTTTCGATGTAAAAAAGATATATATGCGTGTTACGCATGCGGGTAAAGAAACATATTTTTAATTATTAAAAAACAACGACAACGTGTAATTATTAAAAATGTTTGGTTTTACATTCAAAAATATATTTCTGTACCCGCATGCGTAACACGCATATATATCTTTTAGTCAGGTACACTCCCGCGCTTGTGTTGCAAACTTTCACGAAAAAAGAATATGATTTATTAATTTAGTTGTTGAATGAAAAACTTTGATTGCTAATTTTGAGGCTGGAATTTGATTTTATTAGCAGACAGATGTTGAATCTCTAAAATATATAAAGTAGCTCACTTACAACATTAGTCGCTGAGTTATCAAATCAGAAGTAAATATATTTATCGGTAGCTCGGAGTCATATTAATTTACGCTCGTAAATTGACGCTGGTTTTTTGATATTCTGTTGGAATAGTAAAGATGATGAATTCATATAATTGAAGCTGGAGGCCTACCACGACCTTTTAACGCGATCCATTTTAGGACCTAAACTGAACTGTTCGTCTAATTCGTACCATGACGTCAGTTTAACGATTCAATTTAGGCCACGCCATCTGACAGCGGATTATCCCAAACTGAGTCGCAAGTTTTGGTTTCATTCATTCAATTTTGTACTGTGTTTGGTACCATGACGTCCATAGAGCAGCCCAAACTGAAACGCTAACTGTCAAAATAAGCGATTCAATAAAAGTTACTATTTCTCTAACATAAACTGAAACGTTTGGTGAATTATTGGCGAAAACGAAGTTTTTTAGTGCTATATTAGTGGAATTTTACAGAAACCAATGTAAGTGTACTATAATCTTTCTTTTAAAGTCTAAAATACCTATTTTACATGCATTTGTTTTTCTTTAACAGATGTCTGATGAACTACTTTTATTTGAGTTTTTTGAAGAAGATTCTGCCTCACACTATGCCCAAAAACGTTGTTTTATTACGTCGAAATAGAAATATTTTTTCGCATAAATAAATAGCAAAACGTAAATAAATATCTACAATGACAAAGATTTATTGTAACAATAGTTACCAAATTAACGTGGAATCTTAAAAACAACTGTTGAGTGTCTGTTTTACTTTAAAGTAATGATACCGAGTTAAGAACAAATAAAATGTTACTTGCTTCTGAACGTGTCTGACACTAAAATGTGCGCGAAGCAAACTTATTTGATAATAATAGCGTTGTCTCTTTTTCACCAAAAACGTTTCAAACGCGGCTCAGCCACAAATTGCGATCTTTCATTCACTTATAACGATCCAAATGCCGCTGAGCGTATTGGACGTCATGGTACGACTTTGCAGCGATGCAGTTTAGGAACCTAAACTGAAATGTCTTGCTTTTGAATCGTTTTTAATTAGATCATGGTAGGCATCCTGTTCTACTAACTCGTCGCCCACATATAAAAAAAGACGCTAGGTTGCAGGTGCTAAAGAAAACTTTTGTTGCCGCACATATAATTTCCCCTTCAAAATTACTCAAATTGTGATTGATTCATGATGGCTCTGTGGTTAACGCCTCGCCTCTCATGTACGAGGTTGTGGGTTAAAATCCAATGTCACACAATAGCTATCAACCATAGCGTATTGCTTCAACTTGCAGTGAAGCAATTCGCTATGGCTGAAAGCGATGTGACATGTGTTAAATGGAGTGACCGTCTATCTCACATCCGTCCTCCACAACCCAGTTACTGGGTAACACGAAACCCCTTGATAAGACTGATTGTCAGACTCTTTTTTTTTTTTTTTTCGATGGGAAATCATCCTGCCTGGTCCTGATCGGACGGTGAGCTACCCATTACTGACCGCCCGCAGGCCCGCGCCTACAGTGGCCGGGAGTCGTCACGCGGCTCCCGACGCCCGGAGCGTCTCCCGCGGTGGCTGAGGCGTGAGGTGTTCTCCCTCAGCCTCCCCACCACCTCCTTCGCTAGCATGACTGCTTCGCAGAAGGAGGTTACTGCCTCCCACTCCCTCTCGCCCCGGACCATGGCTTGAACCAGGGCCGGACGCGAGAGGTCGCCGCTGTTGCCGATCGCCTCTACGAGGACACGGCGGGGCTCAGCCCAAGCAGGGCAGACCTCCACCGTATGCTCCACCGTGTCCTCTGGGATTGTCAGACACTTGGACTTCTGACTACCCGTAACTATTGTCAAAGATCTAATGAATAACAACCGGGACAGGTCCAATGGCTCGAGCTTTCCGAGGCACGGGTCTCGATATGTAATTGATGGTCTCCCATCCACGAACCGACCGCGACAAGTGTAGCTTAACCTCCGACCGACTCATGCGGCTGTTGTTATTTAGCTACGAGTAATTACATATTCATTTATCATTATTATCGTTGCCCATTTCTGCTTACACCCAGTCACAAAAATCTCCACAGGGGAGGTCCTTCCGGCTGTAACAACAAAAAAAAAAGTAAAAAATAGTCGCCATACTTGCTTGTAAACGTCTAAACATAGAACCGGGTGGGGCGCACGTGTTGGACGGACGCGCATGTGTCATTACCGGCGTGGTTCCGTACCGCCGTACGAACTTAGTGTCGCGTTTTGTTTTCTTTTGCAAGACACAGATTTTGTTTCTGGAAACATGAACTCACGGCCTTTTCCCATGAGATTGCAAATATAATTTATAATGACATTAGTGTTAGTTATTTCCTGGACATATAATATTACATTTTTTTTTTTAATGTTGGAATTTCTCCTGTATCATGGGCGCGTTTACAGACATTTAAACTCACATACACAAACAGCCAGACCCGGAACAACTACTTGTAGGTCAAAAAAATATTTGTTCCGTGCGGGAATCGAAACCGCGACACGCAGCGCAGCCGCCACTGCGCTAACCGTGTCGTTAATTAATAAATTACATATTGTATTGTATTATTATTTAAAACGAGGAAGTTTAATTTGATTTCTGTTTACCTTTGTGGTTATTCAAAATGAATTAATTATTTATTGAAGTGTTTGAGTTTATTTATCCAACCCGCACTGGGCCCGCGTGGTGGATTACTGCCCACTCCCTCTCACCTGGAGGAGGCTTGTGTCCCAGCAGTGGGAACATTATCTGTATGAGTATGTGGCGGCATCTACATCGCCACATGCGAACTATGCATCATACTGATGTCACGCAAATGCATCGCGCAAGCACAATTTTCCGCGCGACTAGCATATATACAACGTCCCGACATCATCGTCGGGCACTTGCCCACCAGACACGAGACCCGTCTGGTCGGAGGATCCTCCCTTTTCTATGGGGAATGAATAAAAATCAAAATCAAAAGTCATTTATTCAAATTAGGCTGAGAATCAGCACTTTTCGAACGTCACAATCACAAAAGACAGTCCCCCAAAACGCCCGCCCTTCACCACTTCCTAGTGCTTTCGCTGGGAAGAAGTGGCGCAACAAACTCCCCAGCAGCACAGCTGTCTGTTCAGTGTCAGGTGGAATTACAGCTTATTGCAAGCTCGCTTAATCTAAGTTTTCACGGTGCCATTTTTAAAGAATAGACGGGGTTTCCTGGCGGAACACACTTTGAATAACGATCTGAATCATTTTGAAGGATATTGCTAATCCATTGCTTCATATGTTCGCAAAATGTGTCTGCTCAACAACGTAAATAACGCAATGAATGTTGTTGAACTGTCAAATGCAAGCCATTGCTTCTGATAGTGTGTTACGCGATTGCCCTTCTAGATACCATTATGCTAGTGTAATCTATTCGACATTGAAGAAAAGATGCGACGGCTAATTTACAGCCGGACTGCACAGATGCCAGCACATCTGTCAAATTTCTTTAATAGACTTTCAACTTTATCGCTAAAGCATTAGGCTCAAGGTTGATTGGGAAAATTTGACAGTTTCGGGTAGCTTGATGCGCTGGCGTCTGTACAGTCACGAGCAAAAGTATGTATACATTCGGCTTTATTCAAAAGCGATTTACTCCTTTATTTTTTAACTAGCTTCTGCCCGCGGCTTCGCCCGCGTGAATGTCGGAAAGGATAAGAAGTATGTCCTTCCCCAGGATGCCATATCTATCTCTTTGGCATCTGCTGGCAGGCAATTTTATCGAAATCCGTTCAGTGATTTAGGCGTGAAAATGTAACATACCTACAGACAGAATATATAATTTTATATAGTACCTATAGCTGTTGCCCGCGACTTCGTCCACGTTTCCGCCGTTTTTCGTAAAAAAAGTAGCCTATGTCCTTCTTCACGGTTCAGTGGTTTTGATGTAACAGACAGATTAACTTTCGTATTTTAGTAGGGAAATATAATATATGTCAATCTACAATACTGTTGAAAAATATCGCAATACGGAACCGCACAATATTATTGTTAATAGCTGTGCCCGCGACTCCTTCAGCGTGTAACTCCTTGTGTGTTATTAAGTTAATGTATTGGTAATATTGTTTAGATCACGTTCACATGAGGCTTAAGTACCTATAGAAGGGGTAGCGGGATCGTCCGAAAGGGTTACCGCTGCCCTGGAACATAAAGGGCTGAGGAAGGAACACGGGTGGGTTTTAGTCAGTAAGAGTCTGACACTCCCTTCCGCTCCACCCAGAGCTGGAGGGGTCATTTGATGATTTCCCATCCAGAAAAAAAAAAATGTACCTATAGAACGAAAATACTTCAGCGCAAAGCTTCCGGGTAAACTATATTGAAAGTTGACCCGTCCGGCACGTGAACATAAAGATTTCTAGAACTGCTAACCCGGGAAAGAGCGACGTACAATTGACCATGCGAGAAACAACTGACACCGAGATCTACTCCAGCAACACGAAAAGTTTGCCCTTGAGCCTTATTAACTGTCATTGCATAACACACCGATACTGGGAATTGCGTTCTTTTAAATTGGAATGGAAAATTATTTGGTATTATGGGAGTTCTGGGAATAAAGACGGTTTTTCCTGCACCGCAACCTGTTAAAATTTGAGCCTCGATTATATTTTGTTGCAACTGGGTTACTTTTAGCCGAGTTCCATTGCAAAGTTGTGGTGGTCTTAAATTTCGGAGCAGAATAATCGGAATGCCAATTTTTAAACAAATTTCATGAGAAGGAAGTTTATACCTTCGGCCGCGAGGCGCGAGACGCGTCGAGCGTGATTCAGTATTCACGCGCGATGGCTTATTATTAGCGTATTTCATGTATAACTTTGGTGTTTCTATACCGATTTCTATGATTCTTTTTTATGGAATAGTTAATAATGTTAACTTTTTTAATTAAGAATGACTGAGAGTGTTATAAATGTAAGAGTAGACAAATATAATCAGAAAGCTTCGAACTGCTAAGCTATCGGGAGTTACACGTGTTATTGTGAGTCAACCATAAAAGATAGACATATGCTGTCGTGGGATATTTTTTATATAATTTTAAGGAGAACATTTCCGTCATACATGATTTCTGTGTAGCTTTAACCATTAAGGTTGCACACGCGACGGAAGCGTAAAAAATGGAGTAACTTCTCCCGTTTTCCCAACATTTTCCTTCACTGCTCTGCTCCTATTGATTGTAGCGTGATGAAAAGTATACTATAACCAGCTCAGAAGTATGAAAAATAATTGTACCAAGTTTCATTAAAATCCGTCGAGTAGTTTTTGTTTCTATAACGGTTATACAGACAGACAGACAGACAGACAGACAGACAGACCGACAGACAGACAAAAATTTTACTGATTGCATTTTTGGCATCAGTATCGATCCCTAATCACCCCCTGATAGTTATTTTGGAAATATATTTCATGTACAGAATTGACCTCTCTACAGATTTATTATAAGTATAGATGAAATTTTATGTTGTTACGAACATAGCGTTTTCGAACCCATAGGTTTATGTAATGTGTCGTAATTTAACGTTCTATTCATTATTTCACGAAAAAATCCCAATTGAAAGTTGCCAAGTGTTGACATATTGGTGCTTGTGACTGTACATTACTTTATAATCTAGATTGATTAACATCATTATCTCACCGCTATCCAGAAGTTACAGCACTCTTACCGAGAAACAGTCGATAATAAACTTTAATATTTTATATCTTAATAAATACTTCTTTATCAAGGATTATAACGGATTAACAATAGCTTATCTTCTATTAGAATTATTACTTTATTTAGTTTATCGTTTTATAATAACTACTTGGTTGTCTAATGCTTACATTGAGTCATCGTTACATCTTTTTACATATATATTTTGGGCAGTAAAGTAATTTGGTGGACGCCTGAGCAGTAGGGACTCTGCATCATCATGTGTCTAGCCTTTTCCCAACTATGTTGGGGTCGGGTTCCAGTCTTACTGGATGCAGCTGAATACCAATACGTTACATGACCTCCACAACCCATTACTAGGTAACATGATACCCCTTGGAGACTGGACGACACGTAACGACTGCCAAAGCTCCACGAATGACAGCCGGGACCAACGCGATGCACGGAGGTCACCCGTCCATGGACCGACCGCGGCAAGCGTAGCTTCACCAGCACCCTAATTGCGTAACACACAATCAATCTCAATCTGAATCATTTTGAAGGATATTGCTAATTCAAAATGTGTCATTGCATCTGCTCAACAACGTAAATAACGCAATGAATGTTTTTGAACTGTCAAAATGAAACAGATTCCGATTGATCGTGTGTTACGCAATTAGGGTGCTGATCGATCGACCCGTGCGACTGATAGAACTTAGCCACGAGACCCGAGAATAGCTCGGGCAAACTGCGCAGGGAGCGCCGGAAGTAGGAAATATATTTTTTGCTATCACTTTGCGCGAATCGTTTACGTGACTTGTCATCGAACCTGACCTGTAAGATTCCGTTTTATGTTTACTATTCTTTGTTATAAAACGTATAAAAACATTTAGCGCTTGTTAGATTTTAAGGCACAATGGCCGTCAGCTACGGAGCGTCTTGGCTATGGTGAACAGCAGTGCGATTCTGTAACCATCTCACCGTGAAAACCTAGGTGAAGTGAGCGTGGAGTGAGCTGTCATTTCAAATATTGGCACTACTGACAACTCACTTCACTTGAGTTTTCACGGTGAGATTTTCACAGAATCGACCGGCTGCTCACTCCACGCTCACTTCACCTAAGTTTTCACGATGACTTCCAAGACTGACTGACTTTCAAGTCCTTGTTTTTCGAAATGCATGAACCGATTTTAATGAAACTTCCTACGCATAAGCAGGATATAATAGATCTAAAAAGTTAATTGAGAACATTTTTGTAAAATAGTGTTACAGCTAAATTAGACCGATTTTAAATTTTCCATAGAAACAGAGATTTCCAATTATCTTTTTTTAAATAAGACATTTCGAAAATGTTCTTAACTAAATTTTTAGACCTATGTATTCTGCTTATGCATATGAAGTTTCATTAAAATCGGTTCATGCATTTCTAAAAACAAGGACTTGAAAGTTTGTATGAAATGCCGTACGTTGTAAACGCTCTTAATGTTTATTTTCTTAAACACTTTTTTTTTCTTTTACAGGTAATAACTTGGATGGAGATTTCAGGACAATTTGACCAGGGGGTCTACTCTGAAGGAGTATCGGCCGAATGTTCGGCCGTTTCCTGCTACGAAGTTACTATTTGGTTCGGTCGGTTCCGATCCTACACTCCTACACTCTTTCGAATATTGACTATGGTCCCGACCCAACCGCGAGTCGATCCGAACTTTTTTTCGTCTTTTTCACTATTATTCGGTTCGGCCATGTGACGGTCCGATCCGAACATTCGCACTTTGCACTTCGGAGTAGACCCCCAGAATTATGGCTGACGCCAAGAGGTGAGAGAAGTAAGAGACTTGCCTTTTACAAGTATAATCAGCCTATAATGTTCCCACTGCTGGGACACCGGCCTCCGCTCTGTGAGAGGAAACTGATTGTCAATGTGAAGAAAACCCTATTAAGATGAACAGTATCTTTAAAATCCCAAGCTTAGCCCAAAATAGCAGTAGCCCCATTTAACAATAAAAAAAAAAACTTCTCTATTAGTCGTCATCTCGACAGTCACCCCCTTTCTAACCATATCATCATTCACACAGTCCATCCATCGTTTCTTTGGTCTTCCCCTACTCTTATAGCCATCGACATTCGTACTTAAAACTTTCCTCACGACATTTTCCTCATTCCTCCGTATCATATACCATGACAACCGATTTCCACAGAACTTTTCAGTTACCAGTGCCACTTTCAGACTTCCTCTTATGTGCATAATTAGCCTATTTATTGCTTTCTTCGAGAGGGAGTGGGCTGTAATCCACCACTCGGGCCCAGTGCGGGTTGGTAGATGTCACATGTCTTCGAATGTTTCTAGGACGTGCCGGTTTCCTCACGATGTTTTCCTTCACCGTTTTGAGAGCAGTGGTGATGAAATAATTTACACAAAGTAAAGCGCCTTTCTGGGTTCAAATTCGAACCCACACCCTACAACTCAAAAGTTGGGGCCGATAACACTGGGCAACCACTGCTCTCACACCTCTTGTGTACCAAAGGGTAGTTTCCTGGGTAAAAAAATTATTATTATAATTATTTAGTCCGTCAGTTAGATTATCGAAAAATAATGGACACGTATTTTTTCTTTTGTCAATCAAACAAAAAATGACAAAGATAAAGCGCGTCAAAATTTGGGAGTCGGTCATGACGTCACTTGCTTGCAAAAGTTTCGCAAGCAAGTGACGTCACGCGGAACTTTAACGGACCATATTTTCATCATTTTTTATATAATATTGACAAAAGAAAAAATACGGGTTCAATATTTTTTGATAATCTAACTGACGGACTAATTCGATTTTTTTAGGAAACTAGCCTATTTCTTATTCTATGCATTCTTGATGAATCCCCCTTAGCGCCACCACCGAAACCACTAGACCATAAACACTAGAACATGAACAAAAAATCTAAACACAAAAAGTCTGACTGACTTTTCAATTTGTCTGCCTGCAAATACACAAAGTTCTAAACTAGTTTTAACAGCACAACAAACGGGATTGTACTCCAAGGTCAGAGGAATCATAAAAGTTGAGCTCCAATCACGATATTTTTAAAGGATATTACGAGTTTTTAACCGTATTTCGCTTTAACGTTGAAATTATAAAAATACTACTGACGACACCTGCCTAATGCGTCACCAGAGAATTTTATCGGAGGAATAATTTTGAATTTTTGACAGTTCTTCCATACAATATCTGTCAGACGTAAATTTTATTCCACGAATAAAATTTGCAGTCGGTTGAAATGACTATCGTTTTGACAGTTCAACAACATCCATTGCGTTATTTACGCTGTTGAGCAAATTTTTTTTGGAACGTATGACGCAATGGATTAGCAATATCCTTCAAAACGATTCAGATCGTTATTCAAAGTGTGTTCCGCAAAGAAAGCCGTCTACTTTTTAAAAATGGCACCGTGAAAACTTAGATTAAGTGAGCACCTGACACTGAACAGAATTTTTCAATTTTGATTTTTACCTTCTGGTCTATTCTGTAAAAATTACACCGTGAGTGATAAAAAGTTTAGGTGAAGTGAGCTGTCAATAGTCAAAATCAACATCAAAAGTCATGTATTCAAATTAGGCTGAGAGTCAGCACTTTTTGAACGTCAAAATTACAAAAGACAGTCCCCCAAAAAACGCCCGCCCTTCACTGACACAATAGTGTCAATCTCTATGCAGATCTTATCATCTGCCTGCCTTTTCCAACTATGTTGGGGTCGGCTTCCAGTCTAACCGGATGCAGCTGAATACCGGTATTTTACATGGAGCGACTGCCTATCTGACCTCCACAACCCAGTTACTGGATACGATATCCCTTGGTAAAAATCATTGTCAGATTTTCGAGATCCTGACGACCCGTAACGACTGTCAAAGATCCACGAATCACAATCTTCACGAATCGAATCAAGTCTTGGTATGTAAAGATGGTCACCTATCCACGGACCGACCGTGGCATGCGTAGCTTAACCTGATCGATCGACCCTTGTGGCTGATAATACTCAGCCTAAAATGGTTTTGCATATCACCCATTCTACCTCAATATATCAGAAGGCCAATTTGACGTCAATTGACGGCACGGTTGGCGCAGTGGTTAAGCGATTGACTGCTGCGCTGCGTGTCGCGGGTTCGATTCCCGCACGGAACAAATATTTGTATGACCTACATGTATTTGTTCCGAGTCTGGGTGTTTTTCTATCTATAATATGTATGTATTTACAAAAAAAAAAAATGTATACAAGTAGTTTATCAGCCATCTTGTTACCATAACACAAGCATTAGGTTGCTTAGCTTGGGACAAATGGTGCTGTGTGAAATGTCCAGGGATATATATTATATATTATTATTAATTCTCGTAATTTAAAACGTTCAAAATCTAGTCGCAGTCTCATCTCGGCGACAAACAAATGTCAAAAACTTGTCAAAATGTAGAGAAACTAGAGGTATTTTTGACAGATTGAGACTGAGATCAGACTGTGAACGTTCTTAAAATTACGAGAATTGCCCCTCTGACCTCTACCTTGTTCAAAACAAATGAATGAATTTATGTAGTATTCAAGTTTATTGTTTATAAAGTAAGAATTTCGGAGATAAGACGACAGGCACACATAAATCAATTGAGGTTTTGATAAGTGCTCTCCGCTGACCTTCACGTTTACCAGTCAATTGTTTTAATTTAACCTAACTAAGCTATTGGTGTTATCAGACACAAGAATTCTCTCTATAGTCAATATGCAACTAATTTGGCTACCAATTTGGCACCTTCAATAGCGTTCATTAGCTCCTGTAGCGTGTAGGCAACAGGACTCGCTGCAAATGATATTAAGTGCCTCATTGTTGGTGGGACTGCACCACACTTACAATCCAGTTCGGAGTCATCTGTGAATCTCCATCTGATCACGTTTTCCTTGCTTCGGCCTGGGTCCGGAGTCTATTTAAATATTTCCGAAGTGCCGTCAAATGTATTTATGGTCTGTAATACTCTTTAGAAAGGGCGTTTAGCCAACTTAAAGACGAACAATCATACGCCCACATTACCACCGATACCTTAGATGGAGTGACTTCATCGCTGTAATAAAGGGACCTCATTTGCATCAATCTATTGCTTTCAAAAGAGTGATTAGTGCAGTCATCGCTAGTATTACGTCAGTCCAGTCCTTGAGTAGAGTAGGTACGCTGTATGGAGCACTTATTGTCGGCACGAGTCGTGATTTTTATGAGGAAAATATTTTGCAAATGAACTGGTCAGTATTAAGAGAAAGATGGAATATTTACTATTGCCATAGTGTTCTTTATACCAATTTATTTGGAGTTGAGTCACTGACCTATAACAAACAAGTACGCTGGACTTCATACTATCGAAGACAAAATGAAGATATTTGATATTCGCCATTTTGGCGCTGACAGTAACGTGAGCGTCAGTGGAACTAATATTTTTTATAGCGAGTTTTACAAGATACGCATACTCTCATGATAAAAATGTTCTAAATATCTCGTAGTAAACACAAAATACACAACAAAGTCTTATTTCAAGATTTAGATCTAAAAATCAGAAACGTACCGAATCAAAACGACGGCCATTTGCAGCAGTGTCAATTTTAGTTCCTGAGACGCTCGAGCGGGGCGCTTTGAATCGGCACAAAAACAACTGTCGTTTGGTATAGTATATTTAGTCCAGCGTACTTGTGTAATATAGGTCAGGGAGTTGACGCCGTATTTATTTTTTTCCCATACATCTGTATTAGTCGCCATCTTGGTAGTCACCACCTTCCCAGACATACCATCGTCCACACAGTCAGTCCATCTATAGAGGTATGAGGAACAGAGTGTAAAGTTCACTCATCCTCCACAGAAAAGGGAGGATCCTCCGAACAGACGGGTGTCGTGTCTGGTGGGCAACTGCCCGACGATTAATGTCGGGACGTTGTATATTATGCTAGTTGCGCATCGTAAACTGCTTCGTTGGTCATGCGGTCGCAAGCGGTACTGCTGAGCATAAAGTCCTGGATTCGATTCCCGGGTCGGACAAATTGCTGTATTTTAGATGTATTAAGTATTTTACATGGAGCGACTGCCTATCTGACCTCCACAACCCATTTACTGGGTAATACGATACCCCTTGGTAAGACTGGTTGTCAGACTTTCGGGCTACTGACGACCCGTAACGACTGTCAAAGATCCACGAATCACAGCCGGGACCAACGGCTTAACGTGCTTTCCGAAGCACGGAGGGGTCTTGGTATGTGAAGATGGCCACCCATCCACAGACCAGCCGCGGAAAGCGTAGCTTAACCTGATCGATCGACCCGTGCGGCTGTTTACTTAGCCACAAGCCCGTCACACCTCTGCATAACCCTTTGGGGAATGCAAGCGTGATGTTATGTTATGTTGTAGAGACCTCAGGTAGACGTGCGAGCGTGCGACTTTCTTCTTCAATGTCGCTTCGTTCCTCCAGTGAAATTGTCCCACTTTACACTGCACTACATGACATTGTTCTCTGCCACACTAATATTACCTTTTTTGTATTCTATGCTCGTCTGATCGTTTGTAATGTTAGGTTAGAAATTGTAAAGGTCATAAATATTTAATCAGCCTACCCTTCACCCAACTATGTCGGGGTCGGCTTCCAGTCTAACCGGACGCAGCTGAATACCAGTATTTTACGTGGAGCGACTGCCTATCTGACCTCCACAACCCAGTTACTGTGTTCTTCTATATTTTGTAAATGTGAGGACTTTGTAGGCCTTGTAGACTTTAGATCTGTCGACCATTTTTTACTTTATCAAGTACCTGGTCCTTGTTGACAGGCCTACGCTGTCCTCCCATACCTACTGTAATTTGAAATCATTGTAAAAGCCAATTATTTTTAAAAGAGCAACCTTGGAATTTCTTGCCGGCTCTTCTCCATAGGAAACGACCAATTGGAACCGTGCACCTAGCTTCTGACATTTCATAAGTGCCCATGTAAGTTTAAGTGAAATAATATATTTTGGATTTTGATTTGATTTAGATTTTGAATACGATACCCCTTGGTAAGACTGGTTGTCAGACTTTCGGGCTTCTGACGACCCGTAACGACTGTCTAAGATCCACAAATGACAGCCCGGACCAACCGGTTAACGTGCTTTCCGAGGCACGGAGGGCTCTTGGTAAGTATGTGAATGTGGTCATCCATTCACGGACCAACCGCGGCAAGCTTAGCTTAACCTGATCGATCGAGCCGTGCGGCTGTTATTTCGAAAAGTATCCGATAAAAGTGTAAACAATCCCTGAGGGGCAATTCTCGTAATTTTAAGAACGTTAACAGTCTGCCAAAAATACCTCTAATGTCTCTACATTTTTGACAAGTTTTTGACATTGATTGTCTCTGAGATGAGATTGCGACTAGATTTTGAACGTTTTTAATTACGGGAATTGGCCTTTTGATGGTAAGCGATGGTTACGGTCTATGATGGAACGAGCGTGCCCAGGTAGTTTCGAGAAATCCTTTCGGACGGCCTTCATTCTTTAAGATCGAGGGGAAGCTCCACACAATAATCAAACACCAGACTTTGTTATTTACTTCATTTTTTTATTACGAGAACTGGTTCCAGAAAGAAACCAGTTCTCTATGTCATAGAAAATACCAGTTTTGGAATTAATTGTGGCCAGATGTTTATCTGAAAAGTATGAATAGACTACTAAATCATGAATAGTATGTTTTATTATTTATTTTATTTATCCATTTATTTGAGGCATCAAGGCCCATATAAAACACATACAATACAATATTAATATAACTTAAAAATACTATAAATACATACAACATTATAATTACACTAAAAATTGACTAAGTCACACGAAGTGTCTGCGTCGTGTTATTATGTAGACTGATGATGGAGAGTAGGGATGGCCCAGAGGTAACAGCCTCGACTTACGGGCTGTAGGTCGTAGGTTCGTATGCGTACCCAGGCAGGCTTTGTGTAAATAATTTCATCACCCCTGCTCTCAAAACAGTGAAGGAAAATATCGTGAGGAAACTCTAGAACCAAAATTCGAAGACATGTGACATCTACCAACCCGCACTGGGCCCGCGTGGTGGATTACAGCCCACTCCCTCTCACAAAGAGGAGGCCTGTGTCCCAGCAGTGGGAACATTATAGGCTGATTATGTACTCAAACAATAATTGTTGGCAAAACTGGAGAAATATAAAGCTGAAACCTTCTAAATAATGATGAATGTGTGATTCCCTTAAGTGAGTGATTGCGCAAGAATGTAACTTGATCAGAAGGCAAATTCCCGTACTTAACTAAAAACGTTCAAAATCTAGTCGCAATCTCATCTCAGCGACAATAAATGTCAAAAACTTGTCAAAAATGTAGGGAAATTAGAGGTATTTTTGACAGATTGAGACTGAGATCAGACTGTGACGTTGACGTTCTTAAAATTACGAAAATTACCCCTCAGACGTGACCGAGGTCAAGGGCAAGACCATTCAGACAAAAAAAAAAAAGAGAGAGAAAGAAGAGAGAAGGGGAGAGGGCGAGAAAGTCGCATGCATGGATGGGGCATATCGCTTTTTACGTTGCTTGACGATTCCCACCGCAACACATTGGTCCTTAAAAAAGAGCGGACTGAAAGGAAGATTGTAGTTTGTGAAAACGTGCAGTTGATAAAATCAAAATCAAAATCAAATCAAAAGTCATTTATTCAAATTAGGCTGAGAATCAGCACTTTTTGAACGTCAAAATTACAAAAGACAGTCCCCCAAAAACGCCCGCCCTTCACCACTTCCTAGTGCTATTGCTGGGAAGAAGAAGTGGCGCAACAAACTCCCCAGCAGCACAGCTGTCTGTTCAATTTAAAAAAATACTTGAATGTATACAATACTAGGTACTTATGTTCGGTAATTAGGTAACATTACAAAACCAGAACATAAAATTTAATTATTTGCCATAATATGTCAGCTAGCCACGCCAATATACCAACAAATATAATAAAAACTATACGTACTCAAGCTAAAAAATAATTAATTAAAATGTAAATAAAAAAAACTTACTACCCAAATAAAAGCCTCCAGGCATAAAGGGCGTGACAGCTTACACATTTATGCATTGCTGGGTTCTGCAGTAAGCTAATTCTGGAGAAGGAACATAAACATTGTCTTGCGTTAAACTAGGGTGACCAACTATTCTTATCGTCTAAGTAGTCGTTGATAGAATAGTATGCCTTTGAACAAAGGTTGGATTTTAGTTGAGCTTTAAACGCATTAAAAGGCAAGTCTAGAAAAGAAGAGGGTAACTTGTTATAAAAGGTTATACCAAGCCCAACAAATGAGTTATGAACCTTATGAAGCCGGTGAAAGGGGGCACGTAGTTTGTCCTTATTTCTAGTGTTAACACTGTGAATATCACTATTTTTAGTGTACAAGTGTAAATTTTGCCTAATATATAAAATGTTGGCAAGGATGAATTGTGATGCAACCGTGAGAATACCAATATCTTTAAAGAAATCTCTTAGAGAAGCTCTGGCACCTAGCTGGTAAATTGCTCTTGATAAAAATATTAGTCGATCTAATGTACAGACTATCTTCATTACAAATTAGCAACGTTTACGGTTGTAACAGGGTAGTTTCTTTTCACTTGGTTTCTGACTTTTTTTCGTTTTACTCGGCTCCTAAAGTTCTTAGCGTAATGTTAAATAACCTATAGCCTTCTTCAAGAATTGGGCTACCAAATAACAAAAGAATTTTCCAAATCCGACCGGTAGTTTCAGAGATAAGCGCGTTCAAACAAACAGCTTTATTATTACTTAAAAAAGATATTTTGTTAAGCACAGGCAAGTTTTAAAGCAAATACGACAGGGACAAAATAACAAATTACTATTTATACATTCAAATATAAACTAATAAAGCATTCCGATGAGCAGACGAACCCCTAAAAACATACGCGATAATCTCCCGTCTGACGGAAAAAGACTAGTCAACGGTTGTCATTTGCCGCGCGCGGACGCCATTACGCGTCTATCGTTTAGCTTATCTTTGGTGCAAGGTGACGGAAGCAGTGATTTTTTTTAAATTTTCATTTTTAAATCCGCAACTGACATTCTCGGTGCGTGTTCTTAATTTTTTTTTTTTTGTTGGAAATTGTGAAGTTTGATTTTGAAGTGAAATATTCATTGTGTTTATAAACAGTTTTTTTTTTTCGTGTTACGTGTGCGTGTTGGCGCGCATTTTTGCGAGCAGTGCTTTCACTGCATACATTGGAATAGTGCAGTGCACCTGCTAATTTCTTTTTTGGATACTTTCGGCCGTTTTTTTATGACAGATGCGTGATAGTGATGTGACACCGATATTTTTTTAATCGATATGTAAAAAGTTTTAGAAAGCAAAACGAAATTGGAAGACATGCAATTTTGTTGCTAAAATTATTAAAATAAAATTGATGCGTATTATAAAATTTTAAACTTGAAACATCAAGGAACGGCGATCGAATAACATAATTAAAGCTACATACGTAATTAATTACATCATCCTCAGAAATAACACCGTATTCGTTACCTACCTAGATTTTTTCCTTAACACAGCTAAACTTACTTTAGCTCCGAATATGGTTAAATAAAAACATTACTGGGTCGTTCGTCTAGTGGTCGCTAGCGCTAGTGCCGCGTGAGGTCTTGGTTTCGATTCCCAGCTCGTCAAAGTGTACTTAATTGAGTTTTCCTACCTGGAATTTAGCCCGTGGTGGGGATTTGTGCCCCATTGCTGGCAATAAGCTCGCACCCTATTATAAAAGATAAATATTACATGGGACTAAAACATTACTGGCGAAATGTAGGTATACCTACTATAGGAACTAGGAACACATCTGCCTAACCCAACGGGGAATATTGCCGCGATGTTATGTGTTGTTATAAAAACATTACATTCACCTGACGTCATCGTTTAACGTATTTTCGACGAAAAAATAAGTAATAATTGGACAAAAGGTCGAATGATAAGGTCATTCTGTCCTGACTTGAATAAAATGATTCAAGTTTTAGCTAATCTCTCTTATCTCTGGTTTAGTCATCCAATGTTGAAAGATAGGCACAGATATTCAATACGCAGCCTCTATTGTCAAAATACAAAGAACGATATGAATGCAACACACACCGCGCCTCTATATCTGTGTGGTATTTTTCCTCAAAAGACCTTTTCAGGATATCAACCCATGATCTGACCACGATTATGTCTGGACTTTTAAAGAGATTGTGACCTCTGAGTTTGTTTCGGCCTTTCTTCTCAGAGTAGTCAGATAGGAAACGCCGACCGCATCCAGCTTATTATTTTTATAATATGACGTGTAAAAGTGATTCCGATATCATACTTACAGAATAAATTTCATTTCATTTCTACACTCAGTTTTTTGACAGTTGGTTGTTCTAAATTATAAACGGAGTTTATTCTGATTAGCGCGTCTGTAGTTACAAAGAAGTTTGTTCATTTGTTTTCTACATTCGGAATTTAAAAAAAAAACAAATTTTGACAGTTGGTTGTTCTCAATTTGAAACAGAGTTTGTTCTGATTAGCGCGTCTGTAGTTACAAAGAAGTCGTTGCCTTTATATTCAAGGCCAATGTGATGTGTGTGTGTGTGTGATGTGTGTGTGTGTGTGTGGGTGTGTTACATACGGTAACGTGACTGTGGCAGATGTTATTCCGTAGTCGGATTAGGCACCATCTGTAATTTACTGACATATCCATATTATCCATCCATACTTTTATTATTAATGAGGTAAAATTTGTCAGTTTATGTACGGGGTAATCTACGGAACTGCTGCGGGGTAATTGCGTATCACACTATTAGTAGCAAAGCAATGGATTTCATTTTGACAGTTCAACAACATTCATTGCGTTATTTACGTTGTTAGGTAGACAAACTTTTCGAACATAATATATGAAGCAATGTATTAGCAATATCCTTCAAAATGATTCAGATTGAGATTGATAGTGTGTTACGCAATTAAGGGTGTCATTCCGAAAATTCTTTCATTAATTTGAATGCCACAGTATTGCCGAGTGTCATACGATATATTTAATGTTAAAACAAGATACTTCACACGGGAATAAAATACTTAAATACAACGACCATAACTTCGAAAACTCGTAGGTTTTATGATTAAAAACAAGGACTTTTTTCTCACGATCAATATGCAATTATTATTTTTTTTACTTCGCCCGCCTCAGTATGCGAACCTTTTTTTTCTCGGAAGGTCCATCAGAGATAACCTTACTGTCAGCCTCCATAAAAACCGTCCAGAAACCCGTAAAACTAGAAAAAAACATAATGACAAAAACAAAAGAAGTCCCTTTTTGCCACATGCGGTCGAAAAGGCGGGAATCAGGCGTTGTCAGAGGAGGTGCCAAATTTAGACTTTGCAGTTGTTTCAACAGGATTTCAATGTCGCCCCATCTTGCGTTAACACACTAACAGGAGCAATGTTTTTCATTTTGACAGTTCAACAACATTCATTGCGTTATTTACGTTGTTGAGCAGACAACACACTTTCACACTTTCTCGAACATAACATGAAGCAATGGATTAGCAATATCCTTAAATGATTCAGATTGTGTTTTTTTTTTTAACTTTGCTCCACGCTAGGGATTACTCCTGTATCGTGGGTGCATTTACAAACATTTAAACTCACATACACACAGCCAGACCGAACAAGTATCAGTCGATCGCTCAACCACTGCGCCATCCGTGTCGCCAAATTGATGCAATGAATGTTGTTGAACTGTCAAAATTGATGTTACCTACTGTTAATGTGTTGCACAATTACCCCACTGGTTACAGTTGCAAGTGTTGATCTTTGTGTAGTAGTGGACTAGCCACATGCCCCAACAAAACAATCAATAGGTAACCCATATAACCGGCCCTCAAGGCCAACCCATAAAACAATTATTGAAGTTTTAATCACGTACAACACGGCTTCTAATCGCTACAGCTCTCATTATAAGCACAGCTCAAGTTTCAAGGGTGTCGTTTATCAAAACAAAACACTTCAGGCACGTGGACCATAGAGAAATAAAATTAAAAAGTATTGTGCAGCTGTTTGTGGTCCGTGAGTTGATTAAAAGAAAAAGAAATCGGCCAAAGGCGTTTCGTATACATAGTGAAGGGTTTAGTTGGGATGAGTATTTACGCTTGCATATTTCTGGAAAAAAATGGCGAAAAAGTCAGGGTTCTTGTATGGGGACCCCTTTTAATTGTTATTATTGGTTGTTATAGCGCCAATAGGCCATAGGAAATAAAAGAATATTGTAAATTATTTATATTTTTGCTATCGACGCGCTAAAACGAAGAAGCACACTTTGTGAAAATTTCAAGTGTCTACCTAATGCGGTTCAAAAGATACAGCCCTGTGACAGGCAGACGGACAGCGGACGTTTCAAATTACGAGAATTTTCCTACTGCTGGTAGGCCAATTCTTGTAATTTGAAACTTTCAAAATCTACTCGCAGTCTCACCTCGGCGACAAACAAATGACAAAAACTTGTCAAAATGTAGGGAAATTAGACGTATTTTTTGACAGATTACGAGAATTGCCCCTCTGATCCTTAGTTATAGGGGGGTTCGGCAAGTTTTTGGTAAGGACCCCTAAAAAGAAAAAAAAAACTGCCTTGGTGTTAGCCGGGCTATGAGCCAACTATAATATAAAGAAATGTACGGTCAAGCAGGGCAGGGCAGAAGCTAGTGTCTAATAAATCAAGAAATTGATTTAATATTTTTCAAGTTTGTTATTGTAAAATTGACATTTCCAAAGTTGTAGTGATGTGACTCCTGTCATCCGACACGTAAACACCTTTATCGATAAAAGACAAAAAAATACTAGTTTTCTATTATTTTATACACACTATGATTAGATTATTTAATGAGTGTAAAAACTTGTCAAAATGTAGGGAAATTAGAGGTATTTTTGACAGATTGAGACTGAGATCAGACTGAACGTTCTTAAAATTATGAGAATTGCCCCTCAGTATTCTGCAGTATTCATTAACTATATTCTTCAAGTAGCATTTTTAATCATATTTCACGGTTTTCTTACGTAATATTTCAACACATGTAAAAAATTAAGTAGCATTTTATCTTGCAGATAAGAAATACCTTCACATAGATATGTTATCCAACTCACCGGGTGACGTCATGTACTTATCTGCGTACTAAAAATAGGTGCTAATGTAGAATAACTTACAAGAGATCACGTTGACAATTTGTCATTTAGGTGCAGAAGGATTATATAACAAGGAGTTTTTCTATTAGTAAATGAATTGAAATGTTCATTTATGTAAGTAGAGGTGGGAGGGGCTTGTGGCTAAGTAATAACAGCCGCACGGGTCGATCGATCAGGTTAAGCTACGCTTACCGCGGTTAGTCCGTGGATGTGTGGCCATCTTCACATACCAAGACCTCTCCGTGCCTCGGAAAGTACTTTAAGCCGTCAGTCTCCGCTGTCATTTGTAGATACATATTTGACAGTCGTTACGGGTAGTCAGAAGCCTGAAAGTCTGACAACCTAGTCTTACCAAGGGGTATCGATAGGCAGTCGCTCCAATTAAGTACTGGTATCCAGCTGCATGTAAACACTATCTCATACACTGATGTGTATGAGATAGTGTTTACATATCTATTATTATGTATACATATAATATGTATTGGTATATTGGCGTGGTTAGCTGACATATGGCAAATATATTATTAAATCTTCTGTGTCTCGTAATGTTAATTACTTTGCATACCTCCTATTGCATAGAAGCAAGTTTTTCTAACTGAACAGACAGCTGTGCTGCTGGGGAGTTTGTTGCGACACTTCTTCCCAGCGAAAGCACTAGGAAGTGGTGAAGGGCGGGCGTTTTGGGGGACTGTCTTATGTTATTTTGACGTTCGAAAAGTGCTATTTCTCAGCCTAATTTTAATACATGAGTATTGATTTTGATTTACCTACTAAATAGATACACTACGTACCAATTGCATCAGGACTTTTTCAAGCATGGCCTCTTTTAGTACATTATTAATAGCATTCGTACGTTCTTAATTATTCCTAATTTAGGCGGGAATTAAGATGTTTGCACTCAATTTATTTTAGCTCCAGCTGTGAGTGGCTGTTTGATGTTCTGCTAAATGCATTTCATATTGAACTTGAAGTAAGTTTATTTAAAGCAGTCTTTGATTGCGTTTTCCTGTATAAATGTTTTGGTAACACCCAATCTATAATAATAAGAGCAACGCCCCGCAGTTTCACCCGCATAAGTGTCGAACCTGTGGGAATATCGGGATAAAAAGTATCCTATGTGATTTTGATGTATAAGCTATATTACTGTAAAGTTTCATCAAAATCCGTTCAGTAGTTTTTGCGTGAAAGAGTAACAAACATCCATCCATCCTCACAAACTTTCGCGTTTATAATATTAGTAGGATAATAAAGCTGATCAGTTTCCCCTTTATTCATAAACGTTGCTTAACGTTAAGTAGTGATTGGCGACTGTTTAACCATACATTTTGACGTTTAAACGTCACTTAACTTTAGTCATCGTTTATGAATAAACCCCTTTTTTTTTGTTTGAACGCGATAATCTCTGGAACTGCCTGTCAGATTTGAAATATTCTTTTTAAACTTTATATTTAACATCACGCTACGACCTGACAATTTAAATATAATATAAAGAACTAAAACTAATAAACGCGAACTAAATCACGTGCAGAAGTTAGTAAATGATAATATAAATACTTACGAATACTTGTAGAAGGGGTTGGCCCTTCGATATAATTCACATTATTCACAAAGACGCGTCCCCTTTACGACACCCTCTTGATAAGTTCCTTAGAATCACCTGGCGTTGTTAAAGTGCCCTTTTAAAACTTTGCATACACGATCACCTGGCTTAAAGAAACTAGAAAAATATCTTTCAAGTCCTCGTTCCATATATTTTGCAAATATGAATTGTTGTATTCCTCTATTTTCTTTTATGCGGGATAATTGCACATATAAAATGACAACTGATGGAAAGAAAGAATATACGTTTATTTAGCGGCAAAAAAGAACATAAACACAAAAAAAATAAAAATAAGAAAGGGTTGGGAGAAACATGCGTCACCTCCACGCAAAACGGCTGTCGATCAGCATTATGCTGCTCGCTGATCGCAATGGGTTTCATTGTGACAGTTCACCCACGCTCATTGCGTTGTTCACGTTGTTGAGCAGACGAATGTTTCAAACCTATGAAGCAATGGTTTAGTAATACTCGGACTTCACACTTTTATTTAATCTTTTTTTTTATTGTTTGTTTTATCTGATGTATATATCTGATGTATTGTGTCTTTTAGTTTGTGCCAAATAAATGTATTTTCTTTCTTTCTTTCTTTCTTCTTTCTAATATCCTCTTAAATGATTCAGATTGAGATTGAAAGTAATATGTTACGCAATTTGGGAGCAGGATAATTTGCGTGTGCCATTCTATATTAGTTGAAGCATTACCCTACGACTGCAACCTGCCTAGTATCATCTTATTTATGTTTGTCACTCTTTCACGCAAAAACTACTGAACGGATTTTGATGAAACTTTACACTAATATAGCTTATACATTAGAATAACACATAGGAGGCTTTTTATCACGATATCACAATATTTATATAATAAATAAATATTATTTATGTACCCAGAACGAGTTTGACAAAAAAGTTTGCTCAAGATTTCTTGCTATCAAATAAAACTGCATACTGATTACTGCGTCTGAATTCATAATTCTCATTACTTATCTACCAACAAAGGATGAACAAACAATTAGAATTCTCAGACTAATGACTCTTTGAGGGCATTTGAAGGTGTCAAGGTCTTCACAAACTTATTGGCTAAGGACAATTAAAATTGACGAGCAAAAAAACATCTCTTACACCAATAAAGCTGAATTAGTTGCCTAACGTTCGGAAAATCTGGACACAGCTCAGTGGCGCAACAATAGGGTCGCAGAACGGGCAAAATGTCACGGGCCTCCAGTCAGAGGCGGCCCCCGGCCAGAGGGCCATGAGCACAGGAGGATCCTAACATAAGTATAGAAATGCAAACATTTATCGACCACTAGGCTAACGAAGCTTTCAGGTATTCAATTTTGTTGGGGAAATTACGAAATCGACGCGAGCGAAGTGCCTGTAAAAAAAAAAATAGTACGTTGGTTGAGCTTGTTTACATTGAGGGAGGGCTATCTCATGGATTTGCCACGGGCCCCAAAGGGTATAGTTACGCCACTAACACAGCTATTGGGTTGATTTTGAAAGTATGTAGTTACATAGTTTAATTAAATAATAATAATAATATCCATTAGGACATTTCACACAGCACCATTCGTCCCAAGCTAAGCAACCGAATGCTTGTGTTATGGTAACAAGATGGCTGATAAACTACTTATATACAATTTTTTTTTGTAAATACATACATATTATAGATAGAAAAACATCCATCCATTAAATAGCTGGATTTTGTGTGTTTGACCCAAACACAAATTCGATACAACAATGAATTTTGAACTACATCGAGAACTAAACCTTCATTCCTGCGCAAATAGCGATCCATTCGGCTTTATACAATACCTACTAGCTGCGCCCTACGGTTTCACCCGCATAAGTTTCGATCCCGTGGGAAAATCGGGATGAAAAGTATCCTGTGTTAATCCTGGTTATAAACTATCTGTGTGCCAAATTTCATCCAAATCCGTTCAGTAGTTTTGGCGTGAAAGAGTAAAAAACATCCATCCATCCATAAAAAAACTTTCACGTTTATAATATTAGTAGGATTAGTAATAGTAAGATACACCAGTCTGATTCTATATTCATATGATATTTACCTCTATATCTTAGAATCAAGCAAAACCTAAAACGCTTCGTTTAGTAAGCAGATCGTCCAGTATCTCGGTCAGCTACATTGCATGCATGCATCAGCATTTCTTGCTGGACATCATGATCGCTGCGAAACTACAAGTACGTATGTAACGCCATTTTAAGACCATTAGCCACATTCTATGGCTTCCACTGTCTGTAGTACGAGTATGTTCGCGAGTCGTACCTCGTTTTGATTCTAGGTCGGATAATGTGGCATTTTGAATTTATCGTCACAGAATTTTCAGAATATTTTATTTTATTATTTTGTATCATTATTGGGCTAAGTCCCCCCTTTTTTGCTTCCAAACCACCCTGCCTTGTTGCGATCTCTAGCCCTGCAAAAAATATCAGATCGTCACGCCACCTTCCTCGTCTACCTCGCCGGCGATGTCCTCAGGCGTCCAGTGAATGACGATCTTTGCCCACTCTCGGATGTGTTCGTGTGACGTGTTTTTGTTTGAGCATTCAATTATTGTTTCCACTTACATAGCAATTACATCAGTAAGCATAGTTTTGTTGTTTATAACTGTTTACTGCGCACTCATCAATTCGTCATATTATATTTTGAAATAGGCTATGGATTGAAGAATGTGTCCTGAGATTAAATGCACTTAAAAAAAAAACGATATTCAAGAAAAACAAAATGAAACGTTTGCTATTTCAAGTTTATCGATATTTACATCAACTTCAGGAAGCCCATCACTACGATTTGCAAAATGTCAACTTTTGTCGATCAAGAAAAAAAAAAGAAAGAATTGAGGCTCATTCTACGCGAAAAAAAACATAGTTATTCCCCTTTCCCCATACGTAATTGTAAAGCAGCGTTGTGAATTAAACCTTCTGTCGATAACATTCATTGTCCACATAAAAACATAGCACTCCTTAGTCACGTGCCGTTTTATAATTATTTACTATACAGTACAGATACATCGATTCATCATCTTATATTTTGTAAGAGGCTATGAATTTAAGACGTTGTCCTGAACTCCTGACACTGAGATATAAAGGACTGCAACTTAAAAAAAATCCATAAATATTCGTTTGCTATTTCACGTTTATATTATTTATTTATTGATTTATGATCTCCAACAACAGATGTAAACACGCACACATAAATAAAGGGCAACAGATAAAGTCATTTTCGCATTTAAAATAATATATTAGAGTACCTACATACTTACTTAAAAAAATTTCGAACTACAAAATCCTCTGCTATAATAACATAACGTACAAAATATGGCTAAAATAATAATATTTAACGCTACCAAACTAAATGATTCAGCAATCTACGCTTATTAACTGTAGTCTGTACTCCGAAGTGACCTATTAAATCAATTGGAAGTTAACTATCGTGGGAAAAATCGACTGTTATCGCAACACTATAAAGTTCTCGATTCCCAGATTATAAATAAAAAAAAAACAATGTTTTGTCTACTACCTGTTAGACAGAGTTCCCGCCAATAAGTGGCGTAAAATTGCATTGTTTGCGCAGATTAAAAAGAATGACAAGATGTTCTGTTTTTGAATTTAGTAGTAACGTCAAGTTCAATGGAGTTTGCAAACCATGGAATTAGTATTTACTTGGTATTATACTATATGTATAGCACAATTGCACGAGTGACATGCACTTAAGGTAAGCAGTTACCTATTCACCAAGTGTAGGTAATGGCACTCGTGGGTTGTTGGGGAGTTTGTTGCGCCACTTCTTCCCAGTGAAGAAAGCACTAGGAAGTGGTGAAGGGCGGGCGTTTTGGGGGACTGTCTTATGTTATTTTGACGTTCGAAAAGTGCCGATTCTCAACCTAATTTTGAATAAATTTCTTAACGTTGCCCCACACTAGGAATTTCTCCTGTATTGTAGGTGCGTTTACAAACATTTAAACTCACATACACAAACAGCCAGACCCGGAACAACTACTTGTAGGTCATACAAATATTTGTTCCGTGTGGGAAACGAACCCGCGACACGCAGCGCAGCAGTCAATCGCTTAACCACTGCGCCAACCGTTCTGTCAAAATTGCTGTGTTATTTTCTTAATTTATTATACACACAATAAAAAAGAAATAGTTTGCTAGGCAATTAAGATAATTATGTAGGGTAAGTAGGGATAAGACTAAGCTGGACCGTGACCAATACTCAAAGTCAACCTCTAACTAAAGTATTAGTAACATTATACCAGCAATGTTCTACACCGATTTGTGAACACATGTGGTCACCAACTGACATTTTCGAGCACTTTTAATGACAGCATACCCAAAAATAACTTTGACAGTAATCGAATACTAATGCAGACAAAAACAAATACTTTAATATAACTTTTATCTCTTTATCTTCACATGGTAATATTGTTTCGTCTACAACATATTCGCGCCATGCAAATAGTTTGAAAAAAAAAAACGGACCATAGAAACGAGTTTAATTCTATGAGTCCGCCATTTTTAAAAACACTCGCTGTCTAACGACAATGGAGTTACCATAACAAAAATAACAGTAGATCAAGTCTTCAAGACGTAGACATGTGGATGTGACATCTACCAACCCGCAATGGGCCCGCGTGGTGGCCGGCACTCCCTCTTACAGAGAGGAGGACTGTGTCCCAGCTGTGGGAACGTTATAAGCTGATTATGCAGTATGCTTATCACTCTCAATATCGTTATCTCTTGACACTTCATCTTCCTGCCCTTACCTATGCTTATTATTCTAATTGAATAAGGGCAAAATGGAGATGTTTTTTTCTTCCAACCCTCATCTAAGTATTCACCCTCTTACTATAATAGCAGTGTCATAATCTCAGATACTTGACATTCCACCACCGCCACCTAATTAGTTATCTATTTTAGAGTGACCATTTGGAATAAAAAGGTCGTAATAAGTTTTTGGTTGAGATGGAATTTGAACTTTGTTTAGTATGACATTCAGTTGGTTGTTCCATAACTTGAAAATTATCTCAAATTCTTTATTCCCATATAGCTTTAACTACAATGTGAATCCATTCATCGTTTCTAAAGTCTTAAATCTTGAACCTAAACTACATCAGGATAAAAAACCTTTTCATTGATTATTTGAAGTAACTGTTATAGTACAGACGCCAGCACATCAAGTTACTACAATTTGTCAAATTTCTTTAATAGATTTTCAACTTTATCGCTCAAGCGTTAAGTTTCAAGGTTGATTGGATAATTTTGACAGTTTCGGGTAGCTTGACCTGCTGGCACGTCTGTACATTAATGCACGGCGTTTAGAATGGACTACTTACGTCACACGTATCGTATACTATTTTACTTTTCTGACTAAAGTGCGGGCTTAGGTCACAAAGTGCTATAAATAACTATAAAATTCTAATAACTACAAAAGAAGACAAATTAACATAATGCTTAATGTACCTATTTAATAAAACATTTATAAGCAAACCTTCTGCGATAATCTTACAATATGGCTTCGAATTTTAAATCCAAACACGGCGCGACCTTGAAACATAATCGCGGCTATTGTAAGCCATTCTTGGAACTATTGTAACCTAATTTGGAGTTATTATTAAATATTTTACGGTTGAACGACTTTGAGAAAGGGAAACTGGGTGGTTCTGCCACCCTAGAATTTCAAGAATCGCGTCATGGAGTCGCGCTTGGCAAAGGTCAGAGTTAAGGGGTTTTTATTTTACTCTGTGTCCGATCGTTATACAGATATCAAGGACTTAAGATGTACTATACTCTACAGTACTTACTAATTCCATGACAGCCATATTTTGAAAAAGGAAAATAAATTGTCTTTGGACCAAGCAAAGATGGAAACCGGAAATATATTTTTAGTACCTAAATAACCTAACTTACAAAGTTTATTAAATTACCGGAGTCTTTCACACTTTCTGGCGCCAAGTCATGAAAAAATAACAAAAGATTGCAAACGGAAGTGTCTTATCATTTTTGCGCGCGCAAGTGATAAATTTTCTCAGTGTTTACGTAATACAGATTAATTATTATCTTCTTTATCATTTTGTATGCCGGAAGATAATCCCCAGAGGAGATAAGCGAATTCTATACCAAACCAGCTCCTGCCTCTGTCCGACTTCATCCGCGTGTTTCCTGTTTGTGTTGCCCCGATCCACCGCGGCGTATCGCCCTCTCGCATTATTACTTCGTTCTTTCTTTTCTGACTTTTTTTCGTGTTGCTCGGCTCCTAAGGGTCGCAGTGTGATGATAAATAGCTTATAACCTTCCATAAGAATTGAGCTATCAAATGCAAAAACAATTTTTCAAATCCGACCGTGTAGATTAGCGCGTTCAAACATAGAAACAAACGGTTCAGCGTTATTATTAGTAAAGATAATGGCGCCGATTCCCTTGTTCACAAACTAAACTAAATTTAAGTTCAGTGCATCGTTTTCTTTCTATTTCATTAAGAAAAGGACAGAAGATAAATATTAGTTTAGTCCTGTCAAATTAAGATACTCCATAGACAGTTTAGACGTGAATAAAAACATGGCTACTAAAAATATGTCAATTTACGTCAGGCACTAAGGCCTTCCCTTTCGTGTTTCGTCTGCCATACTTTCCGGTTCTGTGCATCTCTCATCCAGGTGTGTCCCGCGACTTTGACGATATCGTCAACCCAGCGCACTTTTGGACGGCCCTGGTTTCACCATTCATCCTTGTTGTGCCATCTCATCGCTACACCAAGTAATTTAAAAAGAGCCGCAAGCGGTAATTATTGGCTATCAGAGAAAAAACTATAAATAATAATTATCTACAGAGTTCACATTGGAAATAAAAAATAATTTAGATTAAAATAACTGAATAAGATGATTGAAAGCCGCTAAAGTTAAGTGGCACTGGGCCGGACATGTCTGCCGCATGCCATGCCAGATGACAATTGGGCTAAGAGAACCACCGATTGGGGCCCACTAAACGCACGACGTCATCGCGGCAGGCCGAGACGAAGATGGCGGGACGAGCTTGACTCCTACTGTAAGGACTGGCCGGTGCTCGCAAAAGACAGAATTGTGTGGGAAAGGGAGAGGAAGGCCATTGCCCTGCTGTGGGACAGTACAGGGTAGTTAGATTAGAACAAGATGATTATCATCTATGGTCCTGGTGGTCTATTCTGTAAAAGTCTCACCGGGAAAATTTTGGTCAGCTTGAAGTGAGCTGTCATTCCACCTCATGCTAGGGATTGACACTATTGACAACTGTCAATAGTGTCAATCCCTAACATCAGGTCAAATTTGTATCACTTCAAGCTCAAATTTAAAAAAAAATCTAAGGTGAAAGAGATGAGGGTGTGGTCTTAGGTGAAATGAGTTCATTTCACCTAAGTTTTCATGGTTAGATGTTTACAAAATAGATCTGCTGGTCTCAAATTGTGGGTCAAAACTTAGGTGTGTTGCGCGGGAGAACGTTAGAACCAGGGCCCCAATTCTGTATGGTAATTATTATTCCCCGCGAAATCTTACCACGTGCAAACCACGTACGGTTGTCAAGCGTGGTATGTTGACAGTAGGCACAAACCACGCCGTTCCTAAACAACTTCGCGTTCATATTTTTCGAAGTAAGGAATCATTAAGTGGTCATAGTGAACAAGGACCCTGATATGTAAATTTTTGACAATTTCAGGGCCAATTTTCAATCCGTTACAAGGACGGCCGCCATGACAGGAAAAGATAAACACACGTCGCTCTATGCCTCTATGGCTAGCAACAAAATAACGATAGCCTATCAACTATTCAAACTACGGAATTAAACGAATACAACATACAACGGCCCTCATTGAGGAAATGACCTTTGCTATGATGACGTAACCAACATCATTGAGTGATGTGATGACTAAAAGAAATAACTCAAATTATTCGTCATGCATGTTGTAGTTTTTCCCAGAATTTACTACTCAAACACTTCTTAAAACTAGACTCATGAAGTTACTGGCATTTGTATAATTCCGATCTAGCCTGTCCCTTGCTGCCCTCCCCCAGCGACGCCGAGGTCCGTATCACACAGGGGGTGCCCTTAGCGTGTACTCGCTTAGCTTTTAAGCCCTGGCTGGAGGCCTTAATTTATTGAGGCATCCACAGGCAAGCCCGGTTAAGCAGACGACAACCTCATCGGTCGACCTGCGAGACGCCATTTAATAAAAATAAAATAACATTTCTCGCCACTTCGTCCACGTGGAGGTCGGAAATTATCCCACGTAAACGCACTGCTGGAGTAAAAAGTGTACTGTGACCTAACCCAGGTCATGCTCTATCCGTATGCCGAACTTCATGATGCGCTAAGATAGACCGCGTAATTCAAATTTACTTACGGTTGTCGCAATTTGCAGCTCAGTTACAGTTGCAGGTCAGGTTATAAGTTGTCATTATCTGCCTAGCCTGTTCCCAACTGTGTTGTGGTCGGCTTCCAGTCTAACTGGATGCAGCTGAGTACCTACCAGTATTTTATATGGAGCGACTGCCTATCTGACCTCCACAATCCAGTTACTTGGTAATACGTAACCCCTTAGTACGTCTGGTTGTCAGACTTTCGGGCTTCTGACGACCCGAAACGACTGTGAAAGATCCACGAATGACCAACGGCTTAACATGCTTTCGTTTTTTCGAGGTCTTGGTATGTAAAGATGGTCTCCCATTCACGGACCAACCGCAGCAAGCGTAGCTTAACCTGTCCGATGACCGTGCGGCTGTTACTTAGCCACTAGCCCCTAAAGGTTATATATAAGTTGTACAGTCACGAGCACCAATATGTCAACACTTGGCAACTTTCAATTGCGATTTTTTCGTGAAATAGCCAATGCAACGTTGAAATAAGACACATTACATAAACCTATGGGTTCGAAAATGTTATGCTCATAACAATATACAATTTCATTCAAAAATAAAGGAGTAAATCGCTTTTGAAGAAAGCCGAGTGTATACATACTTTTGCTCGTGACTGTATGTTGATTAAAATATGATTCGCGATCGTAATAAATATGACTTTACAGAAATATAACCAATACGATCAGCAAATAATTGCTCTCAAATGCCATAATTTCGTGAAATAGTCATTCAATAGGTTAAATATGAACTTAGAGAGATGTGTTGATGATTTTTATGATTTTAGCTCTATGAATAAATATTTTTTAGCGCGTAGTCGACCATGGTGCTCAAATTGTAGACTAATTAATATTAATCTCGATTTTCAACGGAATTTTTAAATTATTTCATTAAATCTTATTTTTTAAACCAAAATAGTCGAGATGTATGTAACGTGTGATCATTAATTAAATATTACCTACTTAATATAACTTCGAAACCATTAACACAAATAGAAATATAATAACTACAAGTTATTGCAAAGTGAACGCATCTATAATTTGAATTGCAAATGATTTCGACTAACAAGTGCAGACAGTCGATCGATTTTCATAAATGTTAAACTAATACTAACATGGGGAATGTAATCACCACTAAAAGAACAAATTGTATATAAGTAGTTTATCAGCCATCTTGTTACCATAACACAAGCCAGAGGCGGCTCTAGCCCTTGTGGCGCCCGTGTGCAACCAGTACCCTGGCGCCCTCTAGTAGGAGCGGGGTCAAAATGGAATACTTACAGTTATATTTTCAAGCGGAAATTCGGGTGCAAATAGTGCCATTTTAAATGATGTTGGGAAGCAAAAAGTGTTTTTTAGGAAGGAAGGGGTGTGTTACAAGTGTTACAACAATAAAAAATCACAACTTTGTAGTTATTTACTACTTTAAAGTTTCTTTTTTCCATCGCCATCAGAATCAGACATCTAAAATAAATAATAAACTAAGTAGGTATAGGCACCTAAAAGTACTATCGATGTAAATTAATATAGGCCCAGAGAAATAGTTGCAACTTGAACTATTATTTATTACATGACATACCTATATCAATCAACATCGCGGTTCCTACATTACGCAATCTAACAAAAAATAAAATAAAAAAGTAGTTCGTTGTTCAAAGGTTAGGTACATACATACAAGTAAGACCTAAATAAATAGGTTGTTTGTTCCGCACTGCACTAGGATAAACAAATGAAAATCCTAGATAGGTATAGGAACCTAGGTGTTTAACTTCGATATCACTATCACTCGTTTGTTTTTTTTCATGGATTTCGCTAGCTGTTTTTGATGTCCTCTGACCCCGATCCGATGCATGTCGCAATAATTGTGTAAGCAAATAACCAAATCTTACCTTTATATAATTTTTATCAAAAGAAAAGCCGATTTACTTCAGATTTACATGTTTACTCAAAGATGATACTTAATTCATTGCATCAAGGCTTATTTCGTAAAACTAAGGTGTAGCGGTAAAACAAAAATTGCGGCACGCGTACACAAAGCCTTTGAAAAAGACCGCCGCAACGTCTCTGGCAATTTGAATTAGAACTTTATAGCATTCTAATACAGCCGAGTTAGCAATGATTGTCGCCGTGTTTTCAAAGAATCAAAACAGGTGCGATGCGACCTTCTTTCCTATATCTATGGATGCGACACTACGCCAATATAATCTTTAATTATCAGGAGGTCAATTTCTCGTTAATTTAAAACGTTCAAAATCCAGTCGCAGTCTAATCTCAGCGTCAAACAAATGTCAAAATGTAGGGAAATTAGAGGTACATATTTATGACAGATTGAGACTGAGATCAGACTGAACGTTCTTAAAGTTACGAGAATTGCCCCTCTGTTTTAAGGCTGATTTCACGTTGAAACAAAAGTTATTGTGTAGAGTAGGTAAAGACGCAGCTTGTGGTGGCGCGTCTTGCTTTGCTACCGCGCGCCCGGCATCGGCCGTAAGCCCGTAACACGGGCGCAGGGTCTTTGAGAGCGCCGGTGCCGCGAGCGACGCATCTTTGGAGGTGTCGCATTAGAGGGCGCTCGGCGCCCCCTTAGACCCGGCGCCCGTGTGCGCCGCACACCCTGCACTATAGGTAAAGCCGCCTCTGACACAAGCATTAGGTTGCTTAGCTTGGGACAAATGGTGCTGTGTGAAATGTCCAGGGATATTTATTTATTATTTATTTTACAGAAGTTACCTAATAAAAAATACACTTTTTTGGCGGGAAGATAAATGTCTTGTCGTTGTTCACCATAGACAAGATAAACACGTAACCATAATGTAGAAAAAAACTGACACTTTTTTTTTATTGAGAAGCATGTTGTAACCAGATGGCGTTGGTTCCTAATGTATTTCGACAAATTCCCAGTTTCTCTTGCAAATCTATCAACTATTTTTGTCACCTAATCCTTTAACACTAATGTGCTAATGCGACTAGCGCCGAACACTTAGTAAGCGTAGGAAAGTCGAGATAGCCTTGTAAAAGTGCTACGTTGTCGGAATACTTGAGCAATACATGTATTTATGTAAACATAGAGAAAGTTATGTGAATGGATGCGAGTACTGCATTGTTTTGTTTTGTTAAGTTGTCAACTTGCTTGCGATTTTGTTCGTATTGCACCAGAAATCACAAAATGTGTTTAGCATAATCAGCCCATAATGTATCCACTGCTGGGACACAGGATTCCTCTCTGTGACAGGGAATGGACCTTAATCCACCACGCGGGCCCAATGCGGGTTGACAGATGCCACATATTCTCGACTTTTTGGCTCTATTTAAAGCAGCACCTTAATTGCGTAACACACATTCAATCACAATCTGAATAATTTTGAAGGATATTGCAAATCCATTGCTTCATTTGTTTGAAACATTTGTCTGCTCAACAACGTAAATAACGCAATGAATGTAGTTGAACTGTCAAAATGAAGCCATTGTTACCTACTGTTAGTTTGTTCCGTAACTACCCCGCTGGTTCTGTCTATCGTTTGAAAATGACTATCAGAAGACCAGAAGCAATTTTCTTTATAACTAGTTTGACTTTACAGTTTGAAACTTCGGCTAAGAAAAGTGGGGGCGTACAGTTTAGGGAGATAGATTAAAAAACTGCGTTTATAGAGAATTTGAAAGAAAACTTTCGTAACAGTTACTATGACTTCGGTTTTCCTTATTAAACCTCATCGAATAGGAGCGAGGAAATTCTCTTCAACTCACGAAGTACACTCAAAGATAGAAACCCATTCAATAAGTATATACTATGTTTACTGAACGTACATATCTTCGAGGAGCGGCCGCCATTCCTTATCATTATTTACTTGAAACTGATAAGAATGTGGAATACTTCACGAATGTTGTTAATGCGAAAGGTAAAGACGAAATGTTTTAATAACTATTGAAACATTTATTTTTAACGTTCGTTTTGGCCTCTGTAGGGTAGCCTCTAGGGGTCTAGAAGCATGTGCTGAACTCATTATTTATAGTTTGCGCGGGTGCAAAGCTTCCATATTAAAACTTTTGAAACAAAGAGAATGTAAATCCGTCTGCAGCCTTTTCCCAACTACATACATTTACGTTGCATGGAGCGACTGCCTTATCTGACCACCACAACCCAGTAACTGGGTAATACGACACCTTTGGTAAGACTAGTTGTCAGACTTTCTGGTTTCTGACGAAAGAAAGAAAGAAAATAAGTAAGTAAGTACATTTATTTGCGGCAAACGACGCATAAAAAAGAACACAAACACACAAAAAAATAACAACCCGACGACCTGTAACAACTGTCAAGATCCACGAATGACAGCCGGCACTTTCCGAGGCACGGAGGGGTCTTCGTATGTGAAGATGGTCTAACATCCAGGACCAACCGCGGCAAGCGTAGCTTAACCTGATCGATCGTGCTGCTGTTATAATTAGCCACAAGCGTCTCTAAGTGACATCTACCTCCATCGACCTTTAGATCGGCTGTGTGCTTCTGGCCCACTGTCTCCACAGAGTAGGCCTGTGTTCATTTATTATAGTCTGATTATGCTACAAACTCATAAATACTTCTTTACAATATTAGCACCAGCAGTGCGATTCTGTAACCATCTCACCGTGAAAACTTAGGTGAAGTGAGCGTGGAATGGGCTGTCATTCCAACTAATGCTAGGCATTGACACTATTGACAGCTCACTTCACCTAACTTTTCACGGTGAGATTTTTACAGAATCGATCGGCTGCATGTACAGGGTGACAAGGACATCGACGCGCAATGTTGTTGCCATAGATTCAGTAATGATTCTGAATCTACTTGCGTTAGCATTTTTGGTCGGTTAATTTAAAAAAAGAAAACTGTTCCATAAATGTTGACCACGTAGAGTGCACTTCTCTATGAAAGAGTAAATTTTTTTTATAACTGGCGAATAAGATAAGAATAGAAAATATCTAGGATCATGTGCCGAATTCATGGTGACAGTTTGCGCATCGATGTCCCTGCCACTCTGTAGCCTTCAAACGCTTTTAAACCTCAAACCATTGTATTCCATTGATGCAAAAAACTGCATTATCAGGACAACAATAATATCGGCAGGTCGTCCGTTCCACATAATTTATATTTGCTGTCAGCGCGGTTGTTGACCTGCTGCTCCGATAACGCAACTATTGCAACTTGGAAATGTAATAAAATGAAGTATGAGAGATTGGTAACTAGGGTTGCCAACTCAAAATCAAAATCAATCAAAAGTCATTTATTTAAATTAGGCTGAGAATCAGCACTTTTCGAACATCAAAATTACAAAAGACAGTCCCCCGAAACGCCCGCCCTTCACCACTTCCTAGTGCTTTCGCCGGGAAAAAAAATGCAATAAATAATTAATTATTTTTGAAACACAAATACTTACTAGTTGCCGAAAATCGGCAACTCTCACCCAACTGCTACCAGCCATCCTGCGAAGATCGTCGCTCCTCCTAGCCTGAGGGCGTCCCTCCTTACGTTTACCGATTCGCGGTCTCCACTCAAGAACACGTCTGCCCCAACGATCAACGGTTCTACGGCTAATATGGCCGCCCCATTGCCACTTTAGCTTGCTTATTCTGTGAGCTATGTCCACAACTTTTTTTCTTTGCGGGATCACCTCGTTGCGGATTCGATCCCTCAGAGGGACTTCAAGCATAGCCCGTTCCATACTCGTATTTTTTTCAACATCTAGTTACTTATATACTATACTTATATATTTTTTTATAAGCAATGGCTTTGAAAATACTATACTTATTAAAATGAGCTTTGAAGTTGCCAACCCTATAGGTAACTGTAAAGTATCGTTTATTTGCATGTTGCATATAAAAAATGCCGTTCTGCTGTGTAAGTAGAATAGGTTAGATTTGTTCGCGGGCTTTTTTGAATTAGGAACGTTTTACGCTCGTTTTGTATAGTGTGCCAGTATTTTTCGGAAGCAGTGAATACCTAATTTATAATTTCGGAAAATTACAAAAGTAACTCGCTCCGAGTGTTAATTATTTATAATTTTTGCTTGATTACACACTGAAAATCCAAGACCAAAACAAAACGCAGTTTCTTTTTAATTCTTGAAAACTAAACATGACAAAAATATTTAATGGTAGGTAATGTGTTTAAGACAAAATGACTTCTAAAGTGTTGTATTTATTATTAAGGAATTATGTAATAATAATAGTAATATAGGTAATCAGAATGTATGTAAACTTAATAAAAATTTGCACGCTTGCTTGCAGGCAGAATACAATGACACTTAGGTTAGAAGATCTTTCCATAACTAAAACAATGTACATATTTCTAGCAAATAAACGTTTGATTTGATAGGTAAGGTAGATCGGGGTTCGGTATTTGGGAATGGTTTAGACTGCGTTTTCGTTTTCATTCAGATTTCTTTAGAACAGCAACTTTTACCTACACCGTACTTCACCTAACTACCTAATCAAACTAACAAAACCATCGACAAATTCAATATCGAACAACAATAAAGAAAAAAAAGAATGCAAATTAAAAAAAAATTACACATTATTTTCGTGATAAAGCGAGCACTAATAAAACTAAACGTATTTATACATAACAGGCGAGCCGTATCGCGTGGGCACTGACCATGCGACCGACAACGAACCGAAACCGCGCGTGCCTGTGCGATATCCAAATTAAAAAAAAAAACAACACGATCATTTAAAACCTACTTCGTACCACAGAGTTCTTCATACGGTATTTTGACAAGACGTCTTAAGCCATACAGCCTTAATACTTTTTATGCCAAGTTATTGTAGTTCATTTTACTAAAGATTACCTTTGTACCGAATATAGCATTGCATGATGTGAAGAGCGTTGCTCTACAATCTCACATTAACGTGCAAACTATAACCATGAATTCAGCACTTGGTTCTAGGCCCCTTTCTAGCGTAGAATTTTTTGGTCAATTATCAAAAAAGAAACAGCTGTTCCATAGGCCAATGCAATACCTACGCGGTAACAATATATGAAACAACGAATTAAAAAAAAAAACGAAACGACGGAAAATTTTAACGCAGTGATCTTCAGAATCATGCTCTGAAATCATGGTAACAGGTTTAAAACATGCAATTGCTTACGAACTTCGCAGTCAAAATCAAATTATTTTATTTCACATAAACCTACATGAGCCTTATGAAACGTCAGAAGATACGTGCACGGTTCGAATTGACCGTTTCCTATGGAGAAGAGCCGGCAAGAAACTCCACAGTTACTCTTTTAAAAAGAATTGGCTTATACGTTTTCGAATATCAGTGTTAACAGGTATGGAAGGACAGCGTAGGCCTGTCAACACGTACCAAGTACTTAACAAAATATAAAATGGTCTACAAGTCCACAGTAGTACGTACGGTTTACAAGGCCTCCACTTATTGGGTAATACGATACCCCTTGGTAAGACTAAAAAAATAAATAAAAAAAGCAGGCACGGAGGGGTTTCGGTATGTAAAGATGGTCACCCATCCGCGGACCGACCGTGGCAAGCGTAGCTTAACCTGATCGATCGACCCGTGCGGCGGTTATTACTTAGCCACGAGCCTCTCAGCTCCTCATCTAAGTAATGTATTTAATTACCCATGTACCCATTACATTTCCTGATACATGTTACCTCTGCTGACTACCTATGTGGTAATTAGCGTAATGCTATGTGATGTAGTGGTCAATGGCACGCGACCCACACCGTTACAGTGGTTCACGGTCATGCGCTCGCGCACAATACTAAGCAGGGCTACCGCGCTATTGTTAGGTTTGACCAGCAATTTGAGAGGTAAAGTGATCTCATGCTGGACAAGAGAAAAGATTAATGGATGGTACGCCATGCCACGCCATGCTGCCATGGTACGGAGCGAAAGTGCATGGGAGGCCGTCACCTCCTTCTGCAAAGCAGTAATGCTCGCAAAGAAGGAGGCGGAGCGCGTGAGGGAGAGGCAATCTCTGCGCCCTCACGCCCGTGGTCGCCGCAGGAGACGCCCTGGACGGGAGTCAACAGCCGACTCCCGGCTACCGTAGGCGCGGGCTTGCGGGTGGCGAGCAATGGGCAGCTCGCCGCCCGGTAAGGACCACTCCCGGGTCGACGGCGCGTTGTGTTCCACGCGCGCCTTAGAGAGATGTCAGCACTAACTGACGGGGTCCGCTAGGGCCGGTGCCTGCCAGGGCCGCGGGTTGTTCGAAAGAGATACCGTAGCCCCTGGCACAGGCAACTGAAGGAACACGGGTGGGTTTTAGTCAGTAAAAGTCTGACACGCCCTTCCGCTCAGCCCAGAGCGGGAGAGGTCATTTGATGATTTCCCACCCAAAAAAAAAGGGTGAATGACAGCGTGACGGTTGACAGGGGAGAATGGAAGGAGAAAACGTGTTGCTCCGACCACGGCATGGGACAAGGGCAGGAAGATAAGTGGGTCTCGCTCACTGACTGACTTACCTACCCTAACATAACCCTTGGACCAAGAAAGCGGAAATTTTGAACAATGAAGTGAACATCCTATGAAGTGTGGACGAAAATTTCCAAAAATCCTTATTCCTTCAATAGGGCTCTTCCGAAATTCTTACGGCACCACCACCACCACCACGAATGCAAAAAACCAAGAAAAAAAATCCACCAACCCGCACTGGGCACGCGTGGTAGATTACGGCCCATTTCCTCTCACTGAGAGGAGGATGTGTCTCGCCATAGACATAAGAATTTATATGGTCTTCTCAGTAAGAACATTCTAGGCTGATTATGTAATCATCACAGAGCTCACGAAAGACAACAAAATTAGGCTGGGCCGCTCTCGCCGGATACGGTGAAGATGACTATAATCCTCTCGACCACGGTGGCCAATCTCAACGGAGATTAGCCAGGTACACAGGAAATATTATAGTTCACAAGTGTGTGCGCAAACACAGGTGCACTCTCTGTTCCTGGACTCTCATAGTCCGATGGGACGGCAATCCGACACGACAGGGGTGAGGCGCAGGACCAACGGCTTTACATGATTTCCGGTATTAAACCGCCAACTTCCTGACTCCGGGCTGGTAATAAGAAGCTCAATAACGCTTTGCCCGACTTGAGAATCGAAGCCAGGACCCCACGCTCAGCAGTCGCGCTTACAACCACGAGACTAACGGGCCAGTAAAAAATTATACCCATACAACGTGTTTTTTTTTATATCTCTTAACTCTAGGGGGTCATTGTACTCATCATTATGAACAACTTTTACTATGGGACCAAACCTGAAATCGCGAAACAAAAATCTGGTGTTCCCTACATTTTGACGAGTTATACGAACATAAATGTAGAGAACAGCTGTTTTTTTTTTTCGCGCTTTCATTTTTGGCCCCATAGTAAAAGTTGTTCATATTGATGAGTACAATAACCTTCTAGAGTTATGGCATATCAAAAAAAAACCCGTTGTATAAAGTTTATAGAATCATATCATGGAAATGTTGACATTAAGCATTTCTTAATCAGGAGTTGACGCTATTGCTGGTACAAACAGTCATAATCATAATGCAGTCACTCCGACATCCTTAACTTAGCGTGGCGGTCGCGAGCGGAAATCATTGGTTATGTCAATTAATGTACCTACTGTTAATGACTGCGACGGTTACCGACATCTTTGTTTTGTGTTGCAAGTTATACGAAATCGTCTAATTTAGAACTGCACGCCCCTCAACTAAAATTGCTATAAAAACTTTTGAAATGTGTGTGCAGCAAGCAGCATCGCATCGCCCGCCCGAGCTAACACTTCGTTTTCCCTTAGCGTGTTTTCAGTTTTATTTTCTTTTTGCTCGGCTCCTAAGGGCCGTAGCGTGATGTTAAATAGCTTACAACCTTCTTGTTTAGGCAGCGCATGAAAATAACTCTGTTTTAAGAGGTACATATTTATTTCCGACAAAAGTTGTGATAGTTCTAGCCGAACTATCATAATTTATAATTCAGAAATAATGAAATGTCAGCTTCTGCTGGGGAGTTTCTGAGACTGAAGACCACTTCCTAGTGCTTTAGCTGGGAACAAGAAGTAGTGGTGAAATCTTCAGTGGAAGAAACTCCCCAGCAGAAGCTGACATTTCAATAAACATGCAATGCATTCCATTACTTTTAATTTATCAAATCTCTTTACTCGACTCTGACTCTCTCTCGACTAACTGCGCCCCACGGTTTCACCCGCATAAGTTTCGATCCCGTGGGAATATCGGGATAAAAAGTATCCTCTGTATTAATCCTGGTTATAAACCATATGTGTGTCAAATTTCATCCAAATCCGTGCAGTAGTTTTTGCGTGAAAGAGTAACAAACATCCATCCATCATCATTACAAACTTTCGCGTTTATAATTTTAGTAGGATAGCATTAAATCACGAATCTGTCATAAAGAAAACGGCCAAAGGTATTCAATTATTTATCCAAAATAATTAACAAAAACAAATCTATCTCAGGTTAAGCACCAATAGAAAAAGAAATAAAAAGTGTAAAGTGTAGTTAATCTGTGGCGAACAGTGTTGCCAACCTAATGAGAACTTTGTGCTGAGTGTTGCCGCGTCACAAAAATGCAGCGGCAACTGAGTAACGTCAGTGTTTATTCCTATCAGGATTATCAGCCTTCCAGAAAATATGGTAAGCTTTAGCATAATTCATGTGATGTGATGTTTGAAATAGTTTTTTTTTTTTTCAAAGAATTCTTATATCTCACTCACAATCATTTTTGGTCATCTGGGCTGCGCATTTGTGCAGCTATCGGACTAAAGAATGTTAGAATTAAGTAAAACATTTCCAAAAGAGTCGTTATAACAATTATGTATCTGTGTGTTCCACATTTAACCTGTCTGCCTTCAAAGCAAGTGTGAACAGGCATCTTCAGGACACGCTCGTTCCATCATAGACCTCGTCCATCGCTTTCCATCAGGCGTGATGGAGGTCAAACCTTCAGAACTTAAAAAAATAAGGCTCTATTAAAAAGGCATTGATACTATTGACAGCTCACTTCACCAAGTTTCCACGGAGAAGTTTCCACATAGTTCATGCCACTCATTTTTTTATCCCCAAAAGGTTTTTGAAGTGAAAACTTCTTTAGCGGCGTTGTGCACTTTTGTTGTGATGGGTAAAAAATGTTAAACTCGCGTCAGGACACGTGACCTGATCGAAAATTCGTAAAGCGGAGCTCGCGTCAGGATCAGGACACGTGACCTGATCGAAAATTCGTAAGACGGAGGGAGAGTAGACCGCATTCCAAAATATCAAAAATGCACAACGTTAATATTCAAGTTTTCACTTCTACCGGCACTCCCGGAGTGCAACCCGTTGATTTTTAATGGACATTTTCTTCCCATATGCAGTATGCTCCTCAATACTCAATTTAAGTTCTCTCACTAACCAGGGCAACAGTATGAGCCGGGAGGCTACGCGACGGCAGTGCAGCAGCGAACGAACATGACCCAGAGGGAAGACGCCCTGAAGTTCGAGCAGGGCCGCATCAAGGCGCTACAGGAGGAACGGCTGCACATCCAGAAGAAGACCTTCACGAAATGGATCAACTCGTTTCTGCAGAAGGTATGGGAACTCTTATATTTTCGGATAAGAATAGAACAACATAACCCTAGAGGTTTACTCCCTTTTTTTTCCGGCGTGGTAAATACTCATGGATGTTCGCCCTGGGGAAGGGTCTGCAGACTCTTACTGACTAACCACCAGCCCGGTGTTCCATCTCACACTTACGCCGGGGGTCGCGGGAACGTACGATCCTTCTGCAATTACCGACTGGTGCCTCTCAAACCTAACCTAACAAAACCTAACAAAGTATACGTGTCCTCTTAACAAAAACGTGACTAACTACAAATACATAGTAAATAATTAACTTAAAACACAAGATATGACATACATATGCATGACGCCATGACACTATAATCTATTATAACGAATGTGTCAATGATTCATACATAAACTTGAGGTGCTCGTGGCTACATAATAACAGCCGCACGGGTCGATCTTCAAGGTTAAGCAACATTTGTCAAGGTCGGTCCGTGGATGGGTGACCATCCATAACATACCAAGACCTAGGTATACCAGAGTACCAGACTTGTGGCTAATGGGGTGGCTGAGGGGCTTGTGGCTAAGTAATAACAGCCGCACGGGTCGATCGATCAGGTTAAGCTACGCTTGCCGCGGTTGATCCGTGGATGGGTGACCATCTTCACATACCAAGACCCCTCCGTGCGGCTGTCATTCGTAGATCATTGACAGTCGTTACGGTTAGTCCGAAGCTCGAAAGTCTGACAACCAGTCTTACCAAGGGGTATCGTATTACCCAGTAACTGGGTTGTGGAGGTCAGATAGGTAGTCGCTCCATGTAAAATACTGGTATTCAGCTGCATCCGGTTAGACTGGAAGCCGACCCCAACATAGTTGGGAAAATTCTAGGCAGATGGTAAAACGGACACTTCAATTTTATTTATTTGTACTTATAGATAATTACATGACATATACATGTATGAGTGCATGACACAATATTCTATTAAAACAATGATTCGTCATCTGTGATTGCGTTTATTTCTCAATGCATCACAAGAGTTATTGTAATTTAATTTATTAGTTTTACTGTTATTGTAATTATGTTATTGTACACCCTCGTTATGTCCTATTTATTTATTGACAACAACAGACTGACTTTGTAATTTAAAGGAATATTGTAAACTGTACAGCATTGCGATTCTGTAACCATCTCACCGTGAAAACTTGGGTGAAGTGAGCGTGGAGTGAGCTGTCATTCCAACTAATGCTAGGGATTGAGACTATTGACAGCTCACTTTAAGCTCACTTCACCTTACTTTTCACGATGAGATTTTTACAGAATTGATCGGCTGGTACACACACTCCATTTTTAACATTTTGGTGACAAACACAGCGATGCATTCTCCTTCGTTTGGATGGCTATTCCATGTCGTAATGGAAGAAGGCTTATGCTGTTATCTACGAGTTTCCATTGTCAGGGATCAGTTTGTCAGGGAAGAGACTTGTGTAGAGATAGCGTTGGTAAAATCATCCCTAAAAAAGAAACGCGGAATTGTGAAAACATTATCTTAGACTGTTTTAAAAGTTGAGGTTAGTAGACATATTAGAAAAATCTACGCGCTATAAGAAAAGTTACACGCATGATAAGAAGAAGTTGCGCTCAAATATGAAAAAGTTACGCGCTAATAAACAAAAACTTAGAGTGCAAAGTCAGAAAATCCAAAAGAGTAAAAAGTTGCACCCAAAATAGTAAAAAGTTGCACCCAAAATAGTAAAAAGTTGCACCCAAAATAGTAAAAAGTTGCAGCCAAAAGAGTAAAAAGTTGCAGCCAAAATAGTAAAAAGTTGCACCCAAAATAGTAAAAAGTTGCACCCAAAATAGTAAAAAGTTGCACCCAAAAAAGTAAAAAGTTGCACCCAAAACTAAGTAAAAAGTTACGCTCAGAATATTAGAAGACGCAATAAGGAGAACCAATAAAATTGAAATGACTCAATCTGTGTTACTGCATTGATTGATTTCTCTGTTATGTAGAATTGGTATGAGATCATCCTTGTTGATCAATTGTCGACTATTACTTAAGAGTTATCATAATTATTTATTAACAAAGAAACCGTCAAGTTGATACTAAGCATGCATATCCGGTAGGCTCTTAAATTTTCCTACAGGCACGTCCTCCTTACAAAAACCGCGCCCCCCGGTCTACTTCTTGATATGCAATGGTCGCTGTAGCACCATGAACATGAGGCTACAGGAGCTAGTGTGAATCTGGGGTTCATTCGATTAATCGAGTCTGGTCAAACCATGCTGGCATCGGTGCAATTCATTCATTCATTCATTCAAAGAAACCGTCAAGTGGATACTAATTATGTTCTAGTAATTATAGTAATTATTGCGATATTAAAGTATTGCCATTGGTTTTTTACGCGGTTTCGTGCTGTGTACGAGTATATATCTATTTATATCTATACAAATAATAAAGCTGAAGAGTTTTGCGCTAATCTCTGGAACTACTATTTGAAAAAATATTTTTGAATACTTTACAAAGTAAACAATTAATGTCATTACTCACAATTAACCCGCTGATCTCAGTCTCAATCTGTCAAAAATACCTCTAATTACACGACTGCCCAAAAAGGAGTGTTGATCTATGTAAATGTCATTGCGGTCGGGGGACCTCTTAGATTAAAAAGTGTTCCACAGAATGGTCTCCCGACTGCATTGACAATTTTATTTATCTGTTTAGTCAGGGAATACAACTTGATTTTACTTTTTAGGCAGGGCAGTCATGTTTTTAATTGCCCTACATTTTTGACAAGTTTTTGACATTGATCGTCAAATTAACGTTGTTAATTACGGCAACAGCTGTGCGATTCTGTTATCATCTCACCGTGAAAACTAAGGTGAAGTGAGCGTGGAGTGAGCTGTCATTCCAAATAATACTAGGGATTGACACTACTGACAACTCACATTAAGCTCACTTCACTTGAGTTTCCACGGTGAGATTTTTACAGAATCGACCGGCTGGCCTTCTGGTGTCTGTCAATCAACAACCAAATCATTTCATTAGTCAAATTAAGATAATGAATATCTAACAATGACATCATCTGAGTTAGTGATGTCGAAGGTTGAAACTATTATTTAATAGTGTTATTTCAACTAACACCGATACAATTGATTTATTAAAATAATAACAGCTGCAAGGATCGATCGAAGGTTGCCAAGGTCGGATGTCGGGATGGGTGACGGAAAGCATGTTAGGCCGTTGGTCCCGGCTGTCATTAGTGGATCTTGGACAGTCGTTACGGGTAGTCAAAAACCACGAATTTCTGACAGCTAGTCTTACGTAGCAACTGGGTTGTGGAGGTCACATAGGCAGACGCTCCATGTAAAATATTAATTAATATTATTATATTATTATTATATTATTATTATATATTCAGCTGCATTCGGTTAGACTGGAAGCCGATCCCAACTTAGTTGGGAAAAAGCCAGGCAGATGATCAAAATCAAAAGTCATTTATTCAAATTAGGCTGAGGAATCAGCACTTTTCGAACGTCAAAATTACATAAAACAGTCCCCCAAAACGCCCGACCTTCACCACTTCCTAGTGCTTTCGCTGGGAAGAAGTGGCGCAACAAACTCCCCAGCAGCACAGCTGTCTGTGCAGTTAGAAAAACTTGCTTCTACCGGGTCAAATTAAATTAGCTAGCGAAACTACGCAAACGTGATGGGTATTGATATATGTATAAATACGAAAAAAAAAGGAATTAATTTGATGTTTTTTTTTGGGCCATTGACCGCAGTTAGTGTATTCACTTAAATATCAGTGTAAAAAACGGTTTTTAACTGCACAAACGTGATGATCGATATGGAAACAATAAAACATATTTTCACACTTACTTCAAGTAACAATATTACCAGCGGTCGTTGACCCCTAACAAGAACGTCAAATCTTTTTTATTTTCCTTTATATCTATACTCATCACGTCTGCAGAGTTTCGCTAGCTAATTTAATTTGACCCTGTATGTAACAATATGATGACCAAATCATTTAATTAGTCAAATATCTAATGAATATATTACAATGACATCATTCGAGTGTGTGATGTCGAAGGTTAAAACTATTATTTATTTGTGTTTATCTAAATTGACGGCGATACAATTGATTTATTTGATTATAATGTCGAATGTCGATGCGCTTGTCTTCGACAGTGGTCTAAAATTACAATTTTGCAAATTTCGTTTCCTCTAAGTATTGTCATCATGAGTCATAGAGAACATAGGGCAACTCCTATTGCAACTAAAAGAAGCTGGCTGGCTGTAAAACTAGTTTATATATTTTAAGATAAAATTGATAAAAGTGCGAGATGTTATGTGTCACATTTTTCCTTTTTTTATTATTATTAAAATAATCTCTATTTTCTTTATTTCTTTTCCAGGCGCGGATGGAGGTCGAGGACCTGTTCGTGGACCTCGCAGACGGGCGGAGGCTGCTCAAACTGCTGGAGATCATCAGTGGGGAGCGGCTCCCCCGCGCCAACAATGGACGCATGCGGGTCCACAAGATTGAGAACGTTAACAAGAGCTTGAGCTTCTTGCATACTAAGGTGAGTCTTTTATTTTATTTCTTAAAACTTTATGCTCAGGTACAAAAATATCGTGCATGGGACCTATTGTTTCCAGGTAACTCGGATCCGCGCGTAAAGTTGTGACGGAAACGAGTTATAATATTCCTCTTTATGTCGCTGGCGCGGCTGTATTTTAAATCTTGTTTTCCCAAAACTGCCACATCCACGGCGTTGTTCGTGGCAGCGCAGAGGTCACTTTGCCTGCATGTTTTGGGACACAGAGGGCAGGATAGGAGGTGGAGCATGGTTTGCGACATAGCTCCACAATCACACCCTACTGCCGTTCCGTCAAGGTAGCCCCACTTTACCAGGGGCTGCAGTCTCGACATTCATAGCGATCGCTTTACGACCGAATTCGGTCCTGGTCAGTTCCTGATCAGGTCGGTTCCTGTCACTCCATACATTACACCTTTGGAGGTATGAGGAACAAGGTCTAAAGTTCACTCATCCTCCATAGAAAAGGGAGGATCCTCCGACCAGACGGGTGTTTTGTCTGGCGGGCAATTGCCCAACGATTGATGTTGGGAAATTGTATCTATGCTAATTGCGCGGTAAACTCTGCTTGCGAGATGCAGGATTTGCGTGACGTCAGTATGACGCGTTGTTCGCATGTGGCGTTGTAGATACCGCTACACAGTCTGTCAATCCGGGACTTTGCGACCGAATTCGGTCGTAAAGCGATCGCTATGAATGTCGAGACTGCCGGGGCTGGTTGGACTTACATCTTCCCGCTTGTGTCCGGAGACGGTTCATAGACTTCCAAGTAGACCACGGAATTATAATATTAAATGAATTAGATGCAAAAAGGACAATATATTACATATGTTATCAATAGCTACCACGCTTCTATCTTATCAAAAGATAAACATTGCAACATTTGCAACAATTCCGATGTATCGCATCGTATCGTATGTAGTATTCTATTCTATTCTATTCTATCGCTACTTACATTCATGGTCGGGAAATTTTATTATGAATCAGCTGTTAACTGCAAAACCATGCCTCATAGCTGGGTAAAGTCTAGCCTGATTGAGATTGTGGCTAGACAAAGCAAAATATTACGTCTAACTGATATTAACTGTTTGTGTTCTATTAACTAAATTAAATTTTATTCGAAAACATCCATCGGTTTCTTACCAAACCTCAACTCTATAAGACGATCCAGGGGGTCTACTTCGAAGTGCAAAGTGCGAATTCGGATCGGACCGACACATGGCCGAACCGAATATTATTGAAAAATGCGAAAAAAGTTCGGATCGGCTCAGTTGGGTCGGGACCATAGTCAATATTCGAAAGAGTGTAGGAGTGTAGGATCGGGACCGACCGAACCAAATAGTACCTTCGTAGCAGGAAACGACCGAACATTCGGCCGATACTACTTCGGAGTAGCCGAGTAGACCCCCTGGTTACTTATCTCATTTGGTGACCGTACTATCGCCAAAATCTATATCTGACCACCGTAAGGACTATTCCTGCTTGCAGCGCATATTATTAGTCGACCTAAAAAGGATACTCTTTTGTTTTACTTACGTACGCAGCTGTGGTCATCATGTGCACGGGATTTTGTTTTCAAAATGGTCACGTATAGGTTTTGGCGATAGCACTTGCCTGTACAAAGTAATAATAATAACCGTCCAAACGATTTAGGTCACGGTGGCCAATCTCAACGGAGATTAGCCAGGTACGCAGGATATATTATAGTGCATAAGGGTGTGCGTAAACACAGGTGCACTCTCTGTTCCTTTACTCTCATAGTCCGATCACCGATGGGACGGCAATCCGACACGACCGGGGAGAGATCAGGGTTTACGTGCTTTCTGAGGCACGCGGGTATCACACCACCAACTTCAAAACTCCTGGCTGTACCTAAGAAATTCCTTATGGGATAACCCAATAACACTTTTGCCCGATCTGGGAACCCAGGACCCCACGCTCAGCAGTCGCGCTTGCGACCACGAGACCAACGGGGTTGTCAAAGCAAAATACTATTACGTCCATGTGTGTACCTTCCTGTACATAGTATTATTGCGTAATAGTCGAAGCCCGCGTAAACACGGCACCTGCAAGACTTCCTTATATACATACATCATACATGCTAGCTCGTGTCACGTTTAAAAAGAATAAATTTTTCTTTTAGATTTATATTTCTTGTAGAAACTTTGCATTAGGTTCACTAGAAATTGGTGAAAAAGTCGGGATAGCTATCTCATCATTATCATCTATGTTGGGGTCGGCTTCCAGTCTAACCGGATGCAGCTGAATACCAGTATTTTTACATGAAGCGACTGCCTATCGACCTCCACAACCCAGTTACGGTGGGTAATACAAGCCCCTTGGTAAGACTGGTTGTCAGACTTTCGGGCTTCTGACGATCCGAAACGACTGTCAAAGATCCACGAATGACAGCCGGGACCGCACGGGTCGATCGATATAGTATAGTTTCTGAATAGTTTTACTTAAGTTACGATATAATTTTGTTATTTTTAAGATGTTATTTTACGTACAGACGCCAGCTTATCAAGCTACTACAATCTGTCTTTAATACATTTTCAACTTTATTGCTAAAGCATTAAGGTTCAAGGTGGACTGGGAAAACCTGCGGGCGTCTTTTTTAGTTTTTTTTTCCTTTCAGATTCGTCAAATAAAGTGAATATTGCTAATACCTCTGTCCTTCTTCGCAGGTGCGCCTGGAGTCAATAGGTGCAGAAGACATAGTGGACGGCAACCCTCGTCTGATCCTGGGTCTCATCTGGACCATCATCTTGAGGTTCCAGATCCAGGAGATTGAAATTGATGTTGTGAGTACAACTGTTTTATTTTATTAGTTAAAAAAGTGTTATTTCACCTCTGGCAAGTTGTACCTAATCCCCCTTATTACAAAACGAGGTTTTTCATTCGATCAGGTTTAAACCACTGACCCAGTTATTGAATTAAGAACCCAACTGATAGAGAAATGCAGTTCTTTATACAAAAATGACAGCTTAGTTCGGTGCTAAGTTGTCATTTTAGTATTAAGAACTTTGCCTACATCGAAATAAAGTTCAAAATACAAGTACTGGCTCAATAGTCTAGAACTAAAGTTCGGTTTCGTTTTGTAATAAGAATGTGTTTTAAATTATTGAGGGTAGAAATAAAATTGCTTTATAACTTTTAATTTTAAAAATAAATTTTCTAAAACTTGCACAAACTTTTCAAATTGTATTTTTATGACGCCCAACGATGAATATACAGGAAGGCAGGGACATCGACGCGTTACCATGTATTCAGTATATGATTATTTTTCGTCGGTTACTAAAACAAATTAGCTGTTCCATAAATTTTTACCGCGTAGATATTGTACTTTTTATGAAACAGCAGATTTCTTCGCGACGGAGGATGGCAGGGACATCGACGCGTCATACTGACGTCACGCAAATCCTGCATCTCGCAAGCAGAGTTTACCGTGCAATTAGTATAGATACAATTTCCCAATATCAATCGTTGGGCAATTGCCCGCCAGACACAACACCCGTCTGGTCGGAGGATCCTCCCATTTCAATGGAGGATGAGTGAACTTCACACCCTGTTGCTCATACCTCTAAAGTTGCAATACTATAGCAAATTCATAAGTACTAATTTCTCCCTCTCTTTTTCCCAGGATGAAGAAAACGAATCATCGGAGAAGAAATCCGCTAAAGATGCCCTGCTGCTGTGGTGTCAACGAAAGACCTCTGGCTACCATGGTGTTCATATACACAACTTTACCGACTCCTGGAGATCTGGTCTCGGGTTCAACGCCCTTATACACGCGCATAGGTAAGTCTTCCCATCCTAATCTAGGCCGCGGAGACGTTGCTTAGCCTCGCTCTCTGTGATAGCTCTTTAAAATTCTTGAAGGTAATTTAAGACTTACAAAAATTGCGGTGACCCATCCAAATCTATTCCTCAGCAACGTTGCTTAACCTCACTACGAAATGTCAGTAATAAGTCTTCCCGCTGGGATCACCCATCAAATTCTATGCCGCAGCAATATTGCTTAGCCTCACTCACTTCGATAATTTTATTTGTCATAACACAATAAAAACGGGTTCAAAGCCCTTATAGGTACACGCGAATAGGTAAGTCTACCCATCTTAATCTAGGCCGCGGATACGTTACTTAACCTCGCTCTCTGTGATAACTCTGACTCTGATTCTTGAAGATTTCGTTAAGGCTTACAAAATTGCGGTAACCCATCCAAATCTATTCCTCGGTAATGTTGCTTAACCTCACTCTACGAAATGTCAGTAATAAGGCTTCCCACTAGGGCCACCCATCTAAATCTAGTCCTCACCAAAGCGATTGCCATTTCTATAAGCAGTAGGGGCAGGAGCATGATGACAGGACTATTTTGCTAACCACCTAACTTTTCTTCCAGACCAGACCTGTTCCGCTGGTCGGAGCTTCCGGTGACCGAGCATGTGGAGACCCTCAACCATGCCTTCGATGTGGCGGAGAAGCACCTCGGCATACCACGCCTGCTGGATGCTGAAGGTAAAGACATTTTCTATAGCTGACATTATGTATTTATTTACTCTCTCTCTGACAGCCAGCAACGCGAAGACCAACAAGGAGGAAGAGCGTGTAACACAGGACCCTTCCTCGACGTGTCGATGACTCCTATGATAATGAGCTTCGACCTGCACCCTATTTGCGTGATATACTATCAATCAAAATCTGAATCATTTCGAAGGATATTATTAATCCAATGATTCACATATTCGAAAACTTTTGTCGTGTGAAAAATGATATGAATCAATGTGGACGAAATTACCAACCCATGGTTGGCACTGAATCGTTGAAGTCATATGTTAAAGTTTGTCTGTGTACTAAATGTGGATAAAACGTGTCCTGGTGTCGTGAGAAATAATCAGATCAGCACCTAACGGTAAAGGAATGCTTATTCTGACCTGGAGGAATAAATGAAAGTAACTGTGAGTATGTACATTATGTTACACTTTGTCTGCTCAACAACGTAAATAACGTAATTAATGTTGTTGAACTCTCAAAATGAAAGCCGAAAGAACATGAATAATACACTATATTGTAAGTCCCCTAAAGAATAATATAGAAGTATGGGAGAAAAAGACATGATTGTAAGTTTAGTGACTTATAGTCCAAAGTTGTACGAACATCGAGACAGATATCAGAAGGCCAATTCTCGTAATTTAGAACGTTCAAAATCTAGTCGCAGTCTCATCTCGGCGACAAATAAATGTCAAAAACTTGTAAAAAAAATAGAATTATAGGTATTTTTGACGGATTGAGACTGAGATCAGACTGTGAACGTGCTTAAAATTACAAGAATTGCACCTCTGAGGGATCCTTGGACATCATTTAGCATGAATCCATTTTTCAATCCCTTAGTGCTAAATAACTAATATGTGCCTTCATTTATCCACCAGATGTAGACACCAGTCGTCCTGATGAGAAGTCAGTGATGACGTACGTTGCGTCATACTACCACACCTTCGCGAGGATGAAGAATGAACAGAAGAGTGGGCGCAGGATCGCTAACGTGAGTATCAGAATAGAATAGAAAAACATAGAATTAGAACATACTCGTAACTACAAAATAAAGTTAGAATTTAAAAAAGTATCGCAGTGTCGCAGTAATACAAAAAGTAAATAAAAAAACTGAATGCGCTAATATAATAAAATACCTACTCTTTATAATTTACTTTTTTTATTTTGGCCAGAAATGTAACTCAACATTATGAAAAATATACTATCCTTTATATACGTAGGTATGCTGTAAGGATCCAATCTTGTAAAATAACAGTATGTTTTTCGGAATTTCTTATAGTTTAAAAGATTCGCCAATTTTGAAGATTTTAATTTACACACTTGGTTATTTTCAATTTAAATCGTGCTGCACTTACAAGTCTCCAACGTAAAATTAAATGAAAAAATAGTGAGTATTTGCCAATATTAAAAATTCCTTTCCTCCAGATTATTGGCCAAATGATGGACTGCGACGACCGCAAAGGTGAATACAGCAAGCTGTTCAGCGTACTCCTTGAATGGATACTCCTCAAGATCCAGGAGTTGAACGGCAGAGAGTTCCCCAACTCTTTAGATGGCATACAACGATTGCTGTTGTCTTTCAAACAGTACAGAACTGTGGAGAAACCACCCAAGTAAGTGAAATGGTGTATTATTTAAGATGAAATGTGATAATAAAGATGAATTGTGATAGTAAAGATGTAATGTGATAGTTAGAGATTTTGTGTGATAGTTTGAGATGTAATGTGATAGTTGGATGTAGTTTTATAGTTAAAGATGTAGTGTAAAATTTGGGTAAAAAGATAGTTGGGATGAAATGTTGGTGATGTAATTTGAAGTTAGGGATGTAGTGGTATAGTCAAGTAAAATTGGTAAGTAGTGTGATAGATGGATGGAGTGTAATAGTTGCATTTTTGTGGAAAAGTGTTTAGAGCAGGATTAGGATAAAGGATTTTAAAGTCATTTACAAACTAGGTATGCTAAGGTACCACCAGGTAATAGTGATTAGTATGATTTTGTTAAGCCAACCAGGGCAGCATAATCGCATGTACGACAAAGACCTTTTGAATAAAAAAATAAATAAAAAAGCTGTAATTGGATATGTATGCCATGATTCTCGAGACTCTTCTAAGCGGCATTTCTAAAACAGGTATCTCCGTTTTAGAAATGTAGCTTAAAAGAGTTTGAACCTAATGTCGCTATGCCAATGTTTTAAGCTGTACTTCTTTGCCACACTAATCAAGACTCTTAACAATTTAAAAACAAACTCAAGGCATATTTGACTCAGAAATGTTACTATACAATAAATGATTTTTTGAATGACCCTCTACTGTGACATTGCAGTTACACCATGAACACTGTGTTATTGACATGAAGTATTATTGACATTAATTATAATTGACATTAAGTAGCTATTATTGACATTTTAATTTGAAATTATTATATTAATTATTTTATTAGTTTTCCATAATAATGTATTGAAGTTTAAAATTTTGATTCGATTTGATTTAATTTATTAAAGTAAATCCAATGAAAAATCTCCAAAATTAATATGACAATTTATTGCAAGAACTTTGCATATTTCAATTAAGAATTTGCGATAACATTCAAGTTATGGAACAACAAACTGAATGTCATACTTAACAAAGTTCAAAATCCATCGCAACCAAAAACTTATTAGGACATTTTTGTTACAAATGGTCATTCAAAAATCAACTTAGAATACATTATACTAAAGTAGGTAACTGATTAAGTGGCGCTAGAATGTAAATTATCTGATTTTTTTTTTAACTTAAATCTTCACACCTCTCTAGATACAAGGAGCGTTCAGAGATCGAAGCTCTATACTTCCACATCAACACCATGCAGAAGAGTCTCACAGGTGAAGCGTGGGTTCCGCTTGAAGGTCAGCTGCCTCAGGACCTGGAGAGGGCATGGCAACAGTTGGAACAGGTAACTATCAAACAGATTATCCAAGAATAATTCAGAATTCCAGATAAACCAAGATTATTCCTACTAGATTCAGGCCCATACCAGCTGTGACAGCCAAAACACGTGACATCTACCAACCCGCATTCGGCCCGCGTTGTGGATTACGGCCCACTCCCTCTAACAGGGAGGAGGCCTGTGTCCCAGCAGTGGGAACGCTTTAGGCTGACTATTAATCCAAGGACTGATAAAGTGCATATTACACCTCCCAAATAACAAAACAAAATCAATCGGTTCATCCGTTCGGGAGCTACGATGCCACAGACAGACACACACCCACACCCTCACTCACACACAGAGAGAGAAAGACAGAGACGACAAACTTATAACACCCCATCGTTTTTGCGTCGGGGGCTAAAAATCGATCTGAGGAGTTGTTACTTAGCCACGAGGCCCATAAAATATTTCACTTAAGAGGGTGCTCACAGGACCACTAGCGCCACTACTTAAAAAAAAAAAAATCTCGTGACTGAGAAGGAATTATGAAAATCTGCTCCTATATGTCGTATTTAGTTGCTTCGTGTCTCAATAAGAAACTTAATAAAAGGTATTAGAAAATTCTAGACACACTTACCGAGGTCGCTGATTGAGCAGATTTTCATAATTCCTTCTCAGTCACGAGATAATATTTTTTTAAAGGAGTGGCGCTAGTGGACCGTTGTACCGGCTCTTATGAGCTAAGCTATTGTCGATGCAGGTCCTTCCAGCTCTCATCATCGTCATTATTGCCACCTTAAAGTATTTTTCATTGAATGTGTGTGTATTTCTTGTTTACAGGCGGAGCATGCGCGTGAGATCGCGTTGAGAACAGAGCTGTTGCGACAACAGAGGTTAGAACAACTCAACTACAAGTTTAACACTAAGGTAAGTTACTTTAATTTGTATCGTCATATTGCCTACTTAAATGATAATAATAAATGATTTTATTTTGTAAGTAGGTTTGTACAAACACTTTTACACGTCAATCATGTTTTAAAAACTAGATGAGGTCGGCGTTTCCTATCTGACTAGTCTGACTGAGAAGAAAGGCCGAAACAGACTCAGAGGTCACAGTCTCTTTTAAAGTCCAGACATAATCTTGGTCAGATCATTTATGAAGACCATGTAGATTGATGTCTGAGATGTTCTTTTGAGGGAAGAACCACACAGATTGAGAGGACCTGTCCAGTGCACGCATTTGTCAGAAACTTAACGAAAAAAGTCTTAATGAATTCATAAAAAAACTAAAATTCTTATATACCAGCGTGACTTCTAGGTATAATATACAGGATACATTTTTAACCGGTGCGCAAACTGTAACCATGAATCAAGCACACGATTCTAGACCCCTTAGCATAGAAATTTTTCGTCAGTTATAAACAAAAAACTTTTTTCCCTACGTGGGTAGGCTTGACATAATACACGTACTTTTAGCTCTCATATTTAATATTTATTTAAAAATAGTTATTTGTTTCTTTTTTACCATATTTATGTGCTAATTTACCAATAAACCCACCTTCGCTTGGAATTTCCTTTCACTTTACTATACCACATCCACAACACGTGAAACACTCCAACAAGCCATGGACAGCAAGCTTGTGCACAGTATGGAAGAACTGGAGAAGCTGTTTAGCTCTCGCATGCGCGAGTACGAAGATAAGCTGCTGAGAGCTACTGCTGGAACTGGCCCTGCACACTCGGACCTTGCTGCACTTTCCGCTGACTTCTCTGAGTTTAAATCCTTCGTTTGCAAAACGTTTGCTCACTTCAAAACTCAGATAGAACTCCTATCTCTGAGTCTGGACAGACATGAGACTGCAATGCGAAGAAAGGTCCTGCTATTTCACGGTATTCCTGAGAAGCCTAATGAAAAGCTGTGTGACGTGATTCTGCTCATGTTGTCTAAACAGCTATTGATCGATGACATTAAATCGGATCACTTGGATGTATGCCACAGACTGGGAGCCCCCCAGGGCAAAACAAGACCTGTGTTGGTGCGATTCAATGATATGGAGTATCGACGGTTAGTGTGGGACAGTAAAACTACACTCAAGGGCAGCGGCATCACCATTTCTGAGTTCCTGACCAAGTCCCGGCACCAGATTTTTATTGCGGCCCGCAAGCATTTTAGCATCAATAACTGCTGGTCTGCGGAGGGCAAAGTGATTGTCTTAACACCTGACAAGACACGCCGGAAGATAGCATCCATGGGTGAGCTCGATAGTTTAATCGCGTTATTCCCCGCTCTGGCTAGTGCTGCCGCATCCTATGATCCCGTGCCGGCCGCGTCTACCTCGCCTGCAGTGGCCTCTACATCGACTGTAACCGCAACCCCCAAAACAAAGGTTGTGAGGAAGGCTCGTCGCTGAGTTGGCTGTTTTAGACGTCCCCTTGCATGTTTTTCGTCCACCGTTTTGTAATAGATTCATGTAATGTCGGTACACTTTAAATTTATATTATCCTTTTGCAAATCTACCCAAAGCATTTACTTTTACTTAATATTTTTCTCACAACGTTTATCTCGCCGGTAGATGTTTTTATTTTTCTGATGTAATGTAGTGACGTCTGTCAAGTGTCAGTGTCATTTCTTTTTTCTGTATGTTGACGTTACGTGTGCGTTTCGTTACAAGTGTGTTTGTTATGGTTTGTTTGCGACTGTTGGGGCCGTCATTATCGTTAATTAACTATTGATTTTATTAATTTTTATTTTTTTAATGTTAACATAATTCTTGCCTTAAATATAATTTTTTCTCACTCTTTACGTACCCAGTTTATAAATGTTGTGTTAAAATCTCTACCAGCACCAGCGAATCGATAGGTGTTTTATTGGTTGAGCGTTTTAAATTATTATTATTATTTTGTTTGCATGCACATTAGTAATTTTACAATTGTTAGTATTTTAATTGTTTTGCTTTTAGTTTTTTTTTTTAAATATATATTATTATTATATTTAATTGCCAACTATGATCGGTGTCGACCTTAATGATGATTTTTTCTCTTGTTCGTCCTCTTCAAGCAGTTTCCTTAGTGCGGCGAGTGGTTCTTCCTCTCCTCTTACTCTCAGCGATCAGATTTCCTCTTTGATGTCCCACCTCCCTAACAATCTCAACATAGCCCACATCAATTCCCAGAGTGTTCCTGCCCATTACTCAGATCTTCTGGCTTCCTTTAATAGTGCACATATAGATGCTTTGCTCATCTCTGAGTCCTTCCTCAAACCCTCTCTCTTATCTGTTAATTATGCCCTTCCTGGCTTTGTCCTTATCCGTAATGATAGAACTGGGAAGGGTGGTGGTGGTGTTGCCATTTACTTGCGTACTGATATTCCCTACAAGATCATCAGCACATCACCATCATCGTACTCGGGGTCAGCAGAGCATCTATTTCTTGAAATTTCCTTGCATCACGCTAAAATGCTTCTCGGTGTCGTTTACAGCCCTAACCTCAGTATCGATTACTTTGACTCTTTTGATTCGCTTTTAGATGATTTCTGTCCCTCTTATGACCACGTAGTCTTGATGGGCGATTTTAATACTTGTCTTCTTAAAAACGATAGTCTCCTCTACTGCAGTTGGTAATGATAATATTTGTTCAAGAATGATTTCTCCTATCCTCCCTACACTGCTTCCTGTCTTGACCCACATTTTTAATTTCTCCTTGTTTTCTTGTACTGTTCCTGAGGTCTGGAAGCAAGCTCATATTATCCCCTTACCCAAAATTCCTAAGCCGGTCTCACCCACCGATTTCCGTCCCATTTCTATCCTCCCATTTCTCTCTAAAGTTCTTGAGCATATTGTTCATCAACAACTTTCTGCCTTTCTATCTGCGAATGACCTCCTTAGTCCTTTTCAGTCTGGTTTTCGACCTGGTCATAGCACAGTAACGGCTCTTTTAAAGGTTACTGATGACATCCGCTGGGCTATGGATCACAAATCTCTTACTTTACTTGTACTTCTCGACTTTAGCAGTGCCTTTAACTCTGTTGATTTCGACATCCTTCTAGGGATCCTTAAATCTTTAAATTTCTCCTCTTCCTCTATTGGTTGGTTTAACTCCTATCTTAATGGCCGCTCACAGCGGGTTCGTCTTGACGAGTCGTCTTCTGATTGGTGCTCTCTTACCGCTGGTGTGCCTCAGGGTGGCGTTCTCTCTCCTCTTCTCTTTTCTATTTTTATTAACTCTGTCACCAGAGTCATATCTTCTTACTTCCATCTCTATGCTGACGACCTGCAGCTTTACAATAGTTTCCTAAGGGAAGATGCGGAAGCCGCTGTTTCAGCCATGAACAGCGACCTGGATTTGATTAGCGAGTGGTCGCGGTCTTTTGGACTGCAGATCAACCCTAGGAAATCCCAGGCCATAATTATCGGCGGCAGGTATATGCGGAATAGGCTCGATGTAGCGTCGCTGTCTCCACTCTGTCTGAATGGAGTTCAGATTGAATACGCACAAACGGTTAAAAACCTGGGGGTGACCATGGACTCCTACCTGTCGTGGACTGCTCATGTTGCTCAAGTCAGTCGCAAAGTGCACTATACTTTCCATTCCTTGAAATGTCTCCAGGGCTTCTTGCCCTTGAACACCAAAATCTCTCTTGCTCAAACCCTCATTCAGCCCATTATTGATTACGCCGATGCCTGTTACTTGGATGCCACGGAGGAGCTTTTAAATAAACTTGAGCGTTTGCAAAATATCTGTATTCGTTTTGTTTTCAACCTTAAAAAGTTTGATCATGTCTCCAACTTTCGCAAGATACTCAAGTGGCTCCCCATTCGACTTCGCAGGAACTCTCGGATATTGTGTCTGCTATTCAATCTCCTTCACAATCCTAAAACACCATCCTATTTGCGGGAGCGTTTTGTCTACGCCCGTCCTGCAGATGCACCTTGCAGGTCGCATCTTAAAAACCTTCTCAAGGCCCCTCCACATTCCACCGATTTCTACTCCTACTCCTTCACAGTGCACGCGGTGCGATTGTGGAATTCACTACCGCCTGACATTAGGGACTGTCAAACGGTTGCAGCCTTTAAAAGAAGAGTGAAAGAACACTATCTGTCCACATCATCATAGTTGTGTATATATTTATTATTTTGAGTATGATTTAATTATTATCATTCTGGTAATATTTATTTTAGAAGTATATATTTATGTATGTTTATTTGTATGTATGTTAGTTCAGTCTCGTAATTTTTGTTTAGTTTTTAAGTGAATTGCTTTTTTAATTCTTTGTATCATTTTGTTGTGTCCTTTGTTCTATCACACGCTGTCTACATCTCTGTATCCATTGTCCTATCTAAGGTATGCTGGAAGAGATTTCTTATGAAATAAGCATCACCTCTGTACCTATTTTTTCTGTTCAGTTTTTCATTGTCTATTTATATGTGTGTACATAAATGGTAAAATAAAATAAAAAAATTGGTAGCTGTTTCAAAGAAAAGTGCAATACGTACGCCATCAAAATGTATTGAAAAGCTAATTGTTTTTAACAACTGACAACAATTTTCGACGCAGGGGTGTTCAGAATCATGTACTAAATTCAGGGTTAAAAATTTATCCTTTATGAGTCCCGAAAAAAATGTAGACTTTTTTTTTTTCTAAATCATTTTTATCTAATCAATAATAATTTGATTTCTATTTGGCGCAGTTTTCCCGGTTTTCGAAACTTCGAAATATTAGTTGAAGAATTAGTTGTTTTAACCAGTCAAAAAATAAAGAAAGAAAAATATTTTATTTGTTACACACACAAGAGATACAAATAGTAAAAAAATAATATAAACATCCGAATTGAGAACCTCCTCCTTTTTTGGAGTCGGTTAAAAAACAGAGCATTTGAAACTAACAATCCATTTAATAATTTAACTACTATTAACACAGCTGGTAAGGGTTAGCTCAGGTTTGTTCTGTATGTTTGTTACATGAGATTTTATTTTATTTTATTTATTAGGTCTACCAACAATTGCTTACACTAATCTACAAACAAAAATAAAACATGCGTTTAAACTCTACAAAGTGCAGCAATCACTTATAGGTAAACACCACATGAACAAAAAAAAACAATAATAATAATTATGCTAGTTGATTATACAAGTAAACTTAGTAAAATAATAACTATGTATTAGTAACATGTGCTAAATATTACAAGTAATTTGACGGCAAATCAGTCGGAAATCAATAGTTAAAAATAAGTATTTTTTAAGTCCCTTGTCATACATTCTCAATCATAACTGATCCTCTATTCTTTCTCCCACAGTCCGTCCTCCGTAAAGGCTACTTGAAGGAGATGATCCAGGTGCTATCAGACCCTCGCTACGGCTCCAACCTGGCACAAGTGGACGCCACAGTCAAGAAACATGAAGCCATATCCGCTGATATACTGGCCAGGTAATTCTTGGACGATGCAGAAATATAAAATTTCCATAACATCTTATTCCCAAGACGTTTAATTCCCAGTAAAAGTCTAAAATCGTTTCATTGCCAAACATCTGCAGTATTTTTATCTTACGAAGCGACGCGCGCTTTGCTTGTGATTACCAAGCGTTCAAACACGCTGTGAATATCAACAGTGCGTTAAAATAAAGTCCAAAGTAAATCAAACTTAACCACTAGCTCGCCAGAGCATAAAATCAATAAGCATAGATGCTCTAAGATTAATAGTTATAGAATTATCAATTGCGATATGTACTTGTGTAACTAATTTATAGAGGTATGAGGAACAGGGTGTCAAGTTCACTCATCCTCCATAGAAAAGGGAGGACCTCCTCCTCCGACCAGACGGGTGTCGTGTCTGGCGGGCAACTGCCCGATGAATCATCTCGGGCTGTTCTATATATGCTAATTGCGCGGTAAACTCTGCTTGCGCGATGCAGGACTTTGCGTGACGTCAGTATGACGCGTAGTTCGCATGTAGCGTTGTAGTTACCGCTACAAATTAATTTGTAATAATTATGACAACTCTTTTATTTATTTTTGTATCTACACAAGTTTTGCACGAGCCATGTTATTTCTCCATCACACTTAGTTGACTGGTAGAGAATGCCAAAGGCATTAAGTTCACCTTCATTATGCATAAAGTTGAATAAATAAAAATAGTTTATTTGATAACCATATTTGTATTAGATTGAAGCCTCCTTTTAAGCAAAATATGCCGTATTAGGAGACTCCAGAAAAAAAATTAATCGTGATCCTTATTTACCTCGTTGCTTCTTCCCCCAGAACCGAACGCTTCGAAGATCTATCAGCAATGGCAGCCGAACTGGTTCGCGAGAAGTACCACGGCGCCGAAGCTGTGTCCCGCACGGAGCAAGCTGTGCTGACGCGCTGGAACGAGCTGCTCGAGCTGCTGGAGCGACACAGAAGCTCGCTCGGCAAGCTGGCGCATCTGATGGCGCTGTTGAGGGAAGCTGAAACTGTGGGGCACACGTTAACTGAAATGAAGGTAGGTGCTATGTCCAACAAGGCACTGTATCCAACAAGGCACTGTGTCCAACAAAGCACTGCGTCCAACAAGGGACTGTGTCCAACACGGTACTGTGTTCAACACGGTGCTGTGTCCAACAAGGCACTGTGTCCAACAAGGCACTGTGTCCAAAATTTTACTGTGTCCAACAAGGCACTGTGTCCAACAAGGCATTGTGTCCAAAATTTTACTGTGTCCAACAAGGCACTGTGTCCAACAATGCTCTGTGTCCAACAAAGCACTGTTGAGGGAAGCTGACACTGTGTGGCACAAGTTGACTGAGATGAAGGTAGGTGTTCCATAAGACACTGTCCTATTAGACACATTGCCCCATAAGACTGTAGGCCGAATGAACGTTCAACTGCACATGTCTTTTGGTTCATATATAGATCCTTACAACTTTGTTTTTTCACTAGCTTCAGCCCGCTACTTCGTCTACGTGGACTTAAACAAAGTATTCTATGTGTTAATCCAGCTTATAAACTATCTGTGTGCCAAATTTCATCCAAATCCGTTCAGACGGCACGGTTGGCGCAGTAGTTAAGCGATTGACTGCTGCGCTGCGTGTCGCGGGTTCGATTCCCGCACGGAACAAATATTTGTATGACCTACAATTAGTTGTTCCGAGTCTGGCTGTTTGTGTATGTGAGTTTATATGTCTGTAAACGCACCCACGACACAGGAGAAATTCCTAGGGCAACGTTTTTAAAAAAAACAAAAAAAAAAGTTGTTTTTGCGTGCTTGAGTAACAAACATACAAACTTTCATAATTAACTTAATCTAATAATAACTAACTTAATCTTCTTCTTCTTAATCTTCTTCTTAGTCTTTATAATTAACTTAATCTTTTTCTTTTTTCTTAATTAACTTTCATAATTTTTTTAGTTTGTTTGTTTAGCTGTAAGTCTTCCATGCTGTAATAAATAAATAAATAAATTAATATTAGTCGGATAGACCATTATTAATAATCCTCTTTCTTTCCCACAGGCCCAATTCCAATCTGAAGAAGTGGGACGCCATCTCGTAGACGTAGAACGCCTGCTCCAAGCGCACGCCCTCCAGGAGTTGCAGCTCGGAGCCCTGGACGAGAGCATCCGAAGACTGGTGCGGCACGGAGCCAGCGCCGAGGGCGGGGAGGGACCCAAACAACAGTTGACCACGCAGCTGAACCAGCTGTCGCACGATTATGATAGGTATGTAGTTGGAAATAAGGGCTATTTCAATTACTTGGTGTTAAGTTTCTATAGCAAAAGGTAAAATCTAGTTGGTATAAGACTTCAATTGTTGATGTAGTTGTCACTGGATTATCATAGGTATGTTGTCCAATTAATGTTGATTTTTCTATAGCAGAGGTAAAATTTAGCTGGTCAACACTTATGAAGCGGTGATAGGATTATGATAGGTGTGTAGTGCAGTTAGGGTTGGTTTTTGACTAGCAAAATCTTTCTTGACTGACCGACCCCTTGACAATTCAAAAGTGCATGTAATAATTGTTTTATTTGAAATAAATACTTTCAGTTTGAGTTTGAAAATAACTGGTTAGTTGGGCATTGAAATAGACGAGAGGATCTGAAGATTGGGGGAGGAGGAACCGAAGCAACAGTTGACAACGCAGTAACGCAAAAAATCATATACCTACATAATTTAAAAAAAAAATATAAAAAAAAATTTTGATTATTAAAAAAAAAAATCACTATAAATGTTTTGTTTTCAGCCTTGTAGCCGCCGCTAAAGACCGCAAGGCGAGATTGGAAGACGCGAGGAACCTGTTCCAGTTCCTAGAAGATCATGATGAGGAAGAAGGTAAAGTATTCTAATAGAACTTTCATGCCTAAACCTGTAAACCAAGGATACAGAAGTTTATTGGGCAAAGGCAAAAAAAAATCATTTGATCCATAAATTAATGTTCACATAACTCGACATAATCTATTTATCAACTGATTTTTTTTTTCACGATTTCAGGGTTGTTCACGTAGTAAAAGTTGTTCATAATGATGAGTACAATGACCCCTTTTTAGGATTAAAACTATCAAAATTTAAAGGTGTAATAAGGTGTTGGTGTTTATGAGATGAGAGTTGCCGAAAATCGAGTTGAATGGCGTGCAATAGGAGATGCCTATGTCCAGCTGTAGACGTTGCTGTAGCCTGATGATGATGTTGAGCCTTAAAAAAAGACCACTCAATTCAAATTTTCTTACGATTTTTGCATTTGCTGGTCAATAATAAAGTCATAATTTTAGGATTATAATAATAATAATAATGTCCCTGGACATTTCACACAGCACCATTTGTCCCAAGCTAAGCAACCTAATGCTTGTGTTATGGTAACAAGATGGCTGATAAACTACTTATATACAATTTTTTTTTGTTGTAAATACATACATATTATAGATAGAAAAACACCCAGACTCGGAACAAATACATGTAGGTCATACAAATATTTGTTCCGTGCGGGAATCGAACCCGCGACACGCAGCGCAGCAGTCAATCGCTTAACCACAGCGCCAACCGTGCCGTCAAAAATTATGCTAACTTAACAAGTTGTATTACTGAAATAAGTAACCACAACTCTCCCTTACAGGCTGGGTCACCGAAAAACAACGTATTTGCCGCACCGACGTGGCCGCTAAGGAGCTTCGCGCCGTGCTCGCGTTGAAACAGAAGCACACCGCGTTGCTACACGAGCTGAGGGCCAGGGACCATGTGTCGCAGAGACATCGGGCTAAGGGACAGAGGTATTCTATCATTATCATGTATGCTTTTTGATTCTAAAACATGTAAGGGGTTTTGCCTATTTTTTCCACTTTGAGTCGTTTATGACCATAACAGGGTGGAAAGGCATCTGGAGTTGTAGAACAAAAGTTTTTGTTTATGATGTTAGTAATACCACAGATTACTAAATAGTTACTACGTAACAGATACACTTCACTTAGTAGAAAATTTCCAATACCTACTGCTATAATAGCCTACTCCGTCGCGTCAGCAACCGCTGCATGCTAAAATGTGCCTAAATGCTCGAACGTACAGTTGTGATTGCTTCGCACCGCGCGATCCCACAGCATTGAATTTGGTCCGCAAACGGCCCGAGACCGCTCGGCCGGGCGGTAGGTAATTATAGCGCGCAAGTACATGGAGTGACGGAGGCCTGGTAATACAGTCCTAGAATGTTGCTAGTATTTTACCAATAATCCTGTGTCATCATCATCTGCCTGCCTTTTCCCAACTATGTTGGGGTCGGCTTCCAGTCTAACCAGGTGCAGCTGAATACCAGTATTTTACATGGAGCGACTGCCTACCTGACCTCCACAACCCAGTTACTGGGTAATACGATACCCCTTGGTAAGAGTGGTTGTCAGACTTTCGGGATTCTAACTATCCGTAACGACTGTCAAAGATCCATGAATGACAGCCGGGACCAACGGATTAACGTGCTTTCCGAGGCACGGAGGGGTCTTGGTATGTAAAGATGGGCGCCCATCCACAGACTAACCGCGGCAAGCGTAGCTTAACCTGATCGATCGACCTGTGCGGCTGTTATTATTGAACCATGGACCCCTCACCCAACTAAATATGTAGGTACTGATAAATGCTAAAAGAAACGACATTTGCATTTATACTACAAGCCCGTCTGTCACAGGGCGGGACAAAAGCCTCCTCTTTTAGTTTAAATTTTTAATTATTTCTAAAAACGATCTAAAATTAATTATTATTCATTTACTAGCTGCGCCCCGCGGTTTCACCCGCATAAGTTTCGATCCCGTGGGAATATCGGGATAAAAAGTATCCTATATGTTAATCCTGGTTATAAACCATCTGTGTGCCAAAATTCATCCAAATCCGTTCAGTAGTTTTTGCGTGAAAGAGTAACAAACATCCATACATCCATACAAACTTTCACGTTTATAATATTAGTAGGATTTATCAAATATAAGCTAACAGTTTACACCAAATCGTTTATATCTATGCTAATTCTACAAAATTACATCAAAATTTTAATTAAAACTAAAAAAATAAATACAAAACAAAACAAAAGAAGGAAAAATAACGGAGTAACATAAAATTTGTAAACAAAATCAACCTTATACATAAAATTAGAAACTAAACAATTATTTCTTCATATTTAAATAAAATATACACATGTTTATGAAAAATCCCACATTATATTTTCTACTGTAGTCTGTAGTACAGACGCCAGCACATCAAGCTACCCGAAACTGTCAAATTTTCCCAATCAACCTTGAACCTTAATGCTTTAGCGATAAAGTTGAAAATCTATTAAAGAAATTTGACAGATTTTAGTAGCTTGATGTGCTGGAGTCTGTACAAAAAAAAAAGATAAGAGAGAGATACCTTATAAACATGTTCCTTCTTTCACAGCCTAATCGACGCAAAACACCCGAAATCAGCTGAGATCGAGCGTCGCCTCACATCTCTGAACAAACAGTGGCAGATCCTGAGGGAACTTGCTGCAGCGAGAGAGAAGCAGTTAGCTGATGCTGCTGAAGCTCATCAGGTAGATATGGACTTCTGCCTTGGGGAATGGGTTTAATTTATTGGGTGGTCTGTATTTAAGAGGGCGCAAACAGGTCCACTAGCGCCACTACTTAAAAAAAAAAATATCTCCTGACTGAGAAGGAATTATACAAATCTGCTCAATGATATCAATCTAATCAATATAATCTGCTCATTTTCTAATACCTTTTATTAAGTTTCATATTGAGACACGAAGCAACAAAATTCGATCTAAAGAAAAGCGGCCACGTTCCTATATGTCGTATTTAGTTGCTTCGTGTCTCTTAAAGAATCTTCTTCTCTTCTAGAAACTTAATAAAAGGTATTAGAAAATTCTAGACACACTTACCGAGGTCGCTGATTGAGCAGATTTTCATAATTCCTTCTCAGTCACGAGATATAAATAAATAAATATTTTTTTTTTTTAAGTAGTGGCGCTAGTGGACCTGTGTGCGCCCTCTTAATTGTGTTGTATTATGACAACGGGACAACGTGTCTTTGAGTACGGTTCAAATACACGAGCGGCTGTCGCCGAAACGCGTCGACAGTTACAGTTGCCTCTGTTGTCGCCGCGTGTGTCTTGTGTGTATGCAGTGGCATGCATTGCATAAAGGCATATAAGCAGTGCCTACCTCGATAAATCACCATAAGCCTGTCAATTACATTTTAGTATGTATGCCCCACAATTAAGCAACTCACTAAATTAACATACCTAACAAAAAACAAAATCTTCATCCAAACACGCGCGGCAGTAGGCAGTCGCCAGACGGCCTACTCGGCTCCCGTTCTATTCGCACATTGTCATTGGTCTTTACTCGTTCAAGTTAATACGACGAAATTAAATTCCTGCCTACCTAATCTGAAAACCAATGCACGCCACTGTGTGTATGCACACAGAGGTCACGGACTTAGTAGGAAAAAGTGCCACTACAATTCCAACAAAACTATTTCTACCCTATTTTGAAACCCCATCTTTCTTTCACCAGTTCTACGGCGACGCAAACGAGTCCGAGTCCTGGATGAAGGAGAAGCGCCCCCTGGTGGCCACGGACGACTGCGGCCGCGACGCGCCCTCCGCCGGCGCGCTGCTGGCGCGGCACCGCGCCACGCACGACGAGATCCGCGCCTACAGCGCCGAGCTCGACACCTTGAGTGCGCACGCGGCTAGGCTGAATGCTGCCGGAATTACGAGCTTACAGGTATGTAAAAAAAAAACGGGTTGCATTGCGGGAGCGCCGGCAGAAATGAAAATTTGAATATTAACGTTGTGCATTTTTAATATTTTGGAATGCGGTCTACTCTCCCTCCGTCTTACGAATTTTCGATCAGTCACGTGTCCTGACGCGAGTTTAAAATTTTTTACCCATCACAAAGAAGTTTTCACTTCAAAAATGGGCTCCGGTTGATTACGAAATCTTTCGAGATACACCGAAAGTTGACGCGGTTCGTCAAAAAATCATGTATCTCAATAAATGATAGTTCATCTAGAGTCCGATGGGTTTCGGGATACACCAAAACTTTGGGTAAAGTCCATAAAAACACCGCAGTAAAAAAACAGGTAAAAAAAAAATCTCCGTTTGACTTCGAAACATCCACGATAAATAAACCCATGAATATACACCGTTAAACTTTGATCGTTTTAATCCTTAAAAGGGGTCATTGTACTCATCATTATGAACAACTTTTACTACGGTACCAACCCTGAAATCGTGAAAAAAAAATCAGTTGATCCATAGATTTATGTTCGCATAACTCGACATAATGTATGGATCAACAGATTTTTTTTTTTTCACGATTTCAGTTTTGGTCCAATCAAAATTTGACGGTATATAAACAAAAAAAAAGCGTAAAAAACAGCTGTTCCATTTTGATCACGTAGGTAATGCACTTATTAGGGACCGGCAGATTTTTTTTTTTTTTTTGTTTGGTCCTGTAGTAATAATTGGTAATTTTCATGAGTGCACTCCCTCAGGCCGCGTGTCCTTGACGTTCAGAGTGTTTCTTTTACGTATCAATTTAACATTTTTAGTGAATATTTTAACGTTAAAAAAAAAACATTTTCTTTTCGAATGGTATTTTTTTTTTAGCATTATGGATGCTATACTATTGCGGGTTAACGGGAACGCCCTCTGTTAGTTAACATACTGTATTATAAAACTATAACCATGAATCAAAACTTATTCATTAATTTCTCCCACCAGCTCCCAACCGAAGTAGAATCGACGCCAGCCATCGAAGAAGAGGAATGGGTGAACGAATCCCGACTGGTTCCCACAGAGGTATGGGAAGAGGAGCCTGTGGAGAGACTCGAGCATAGGACTGTTACTGAGGAGAGGAGCGTGCCACAAGTAAGTCTAAACGTCATCGTCATTTCAGCAGAAAGAAAGAAAGGAAGAAAGAAAATACATTTATCAAAAAATGACAAAGATAAAGCGCGTCAACATTTGGGAGTAGGGGTCGTGACGTCACGCCATGCTAAAAAGTGTAGGGAATCCGACTCGCACTTGGCCGGTTTTTTTATATTCGAAACACCAAATTCATAAAATAAACAAACTAAAATAGCCTTTTTCCCCACAGGTAAAAGCTCTCTACGCCTTCACCGGCCAGGGTATCTCCATGCAGAAGGGCGAGGTGATGTTCCTGATCAACAAGACCAACCCTGACTGGTGGTCAGTGCGCAAGGCTGACAGGACTGACGGGTTCGTGCCCGCTAACTATGTGCGGGAGATTGAACCTAGAGTTGTGCCCGTAAGTGTTATTTTTTATTAACTTTTTACAGTACGATGCAACGTAAAGGTTATTTTGGAAAAGTTCGTCAAACAAAATCACTTTGTACACTGTCTATAAGGTTAACCGTTTTTTGACAGCTGTCTTAGGACGTACATATTCCAGATTACGTAAAAGTTAACTTTAAAATGCGTAAGGATTTTTTTTTTTTTATATATAAACTGCCTTATCTTATTTGTGGCTTCTGACAGACATTATAATACCGTACGTGTATCAATCAATGTATTGTGTGTTGTTGCAATCACTAGTTCCATCTGTCAAAAAACGGTTTACCTAATGTACAGGGTATATTAGTGTGACTTGAATGCCAAGTTGCCAACTCGTCATTTGAAGGAGTCATGAACGTTTAACACCTCGTGAATGTCGTCGTTACAGTATTTTTATCTAACGAAGCGACGCGCGCTTTACTTGTGGTCACGAAGTGTACAAACACGCAGTGAATGTGTGTGTAAGCGTAAGAGCTCTCGGTACCGTCTGAGACAATGGTGAAGCCGGAAGTGTGTGTGTTATGTGGTAACGTTACTCGTTTTCACGCACTCATGCACAGTGTGTTTGCCCACCAATGAGTTCAAGCTCGCGACTGGTGCAAGCTTAAATAAACTTTTTCTCCTTCCTAGGTCCAAGTCCGCCGCCCCGAGAAAGTCCGCACAGTCCAGCGCGTGAAGAAGACTGTCCTCGTCAAACAGGTGGTCCCCGTCAAACGGAACAAGCCGAGCCAAGCAGCCAGGAGAGCCAGCCGAACTACTCTACCGCAGCAGAGGACTGCCAGCGTTGAGACTAGGATATCTGAGATTCAGAAGGATTATGGTGAGTTTTTCAATAACTGGTAACATTTTCCGCGTGAGTGTTGAAAATGTACTGAACATTTTTCCGCGTGAGTGTCGAAAATGTAAAAGTTAATGGGTCATTAACTCGTGGATCTTCAGTTAATGGCCTGTTAACTAATGTGCGATCCGCGTCTGTGTTTGTCTGTGGCGTATAAGTAAAAGTTAGGGAGTTGGGCGGTGAGTAAATGAACCATTAACTCTCAAGATGATCTTATATTAGATAACAGTCACACTAGTAAGAGTCAGTTAATGGACCATTAGCTGACTGACGATCCCTGTCAAGACTTATACGGTACGTTAAAGGCAACTAACAGTATTTCCCAAAGTTTAATGAATCATTAACAAGCCAGCCGCCAGGAGAGCGAGCAGAACAATAAAACTCTCACATTTTTTTGGGAAAACCATACGTGATTTCATGTTATAAAGTTAACTTTAATGTATACTAAATGGAATTCATCCATTTTGGACTGATTATTTGTAACAAGAAGGTCCTGAAAATATTTAGTTGCATTGGAATTTGAACTTTATGTTGTTTACAATTGAGTTTGTTCTTCCAAAACTTGTTAATAATCTAAGATTCTGAATTCAAGTTTAAAACCTTTGCGTATCTTGACGCAGATGAACTCCTAACCCTCTCGGCTGCGCGTCGCGCTCAACTCGAAGACGCCATCAAACTGTACAGCTTCTTCGCCGAATGCGATGACTTCGACAAGTGGATCAAGGATAAGGAGAAGATGCTGCGATCTGACGATGCTGACGATAGCGTTGAGAATGCTAAGAGGAAGTATGAGGTAAGGTTCTCAAGCTTTTTATGTAGTATCAAAACGAACTGTGTTAGATTAGCTCATGCCGTGGTAAAACTATTAGCCAATCAGTGAGGCGGTGAGCAGTGGTGGCCCAGTGATAGCGGCTGCGACGAACGGTAGGTCGTGGGTTCGAACCCAGACAGGTTCTTTACTTTCTGTAAATTATTTCATTACCACTGCTCTCGAAACGCTGAAGGAAAACATCGGCAGGAAACCGGCATGTCCTAGAACCAAAAATTCGAAGACAAGTTACATTTACCAAACCGCTTTGTGCCCGCGTTGTGGATTACGGCCCACTCCCTCTCACAGAGAGAAGGCCGCCGTCTCAGCAGTGGGAACACTATAGGCTGATTATGGTATTTTTATTCGACACAAACAGATTTTTTTGCAGGCTCGTGTTACTCGTATCAAACGTGTTATGTATTACAAACGATTTTCTCCCCGCAGAAATTCGTCACCGACTTATCAGCCGCCTCAAAACGCCTGGAACACATTGACGCTGCAGCCGAAGAGCTGGTGGCTGCTAAGCACAGCCAGGCTGCTAAGGCAACTGCCCGGCGGCAACAACTGCGTCAACAGTGGGATAGGCTGCTGCGTTTGAAGCAGCAAAAGGAAAAGAGCTTGGAAGGCGCTTCGAGGTAAATAACCCTGGATTTTTGAGGAGTTGAGTCGTGGTGATTGGTGGTTTAGTCAGCTGGTTTAATGGGGCCGTGGTAGGAATATGGGTTTTAAGTAAGTAGTAGTTTACTGAAACCAGGTCATGATGTCAATTTGACATAGGGTTATTTCACTTAGAACTTCAATTCAAATCTTTGTAACCTTTTTAGCTGTGTTTTTAGGGCAAGATTCACAGACAGCGGTCTTATGTCGCAGCAGTAAGGGTGATTTTTGTAGTGCAAATGTAGCACAGATTGCAGTTGACTGTACAATCTTTTTTTTTTTTTATGGTAAAATTAACAACCAATTTTTCTCCCACAGTGTGGAACTCTTCAGCCGCACCTGCGACGAAGCCCTAGACTGGATGGCTGAGAAAGAGAACCAGCTAGCAGCCAGTTCCGCCCCAGCCTCAGACCTTCGAACCGTCAGGGCGTTGCAGAGGAGACACGCCCAGTTGGAGAGGGAATTGGAACCTGTGCGGGAGAAGGTCAACACTATCAGCTTGTTGGCTGACTCGTAAGTATTGTCTTTATTTTATGCCATTGTCCTGAAGTAAAAATCAAAGTTAATGGTTCATTAACTCCAGTTAATGGCCCATTAACTTTCGTTATAAATCTACTCTTTTCTCTTCTCCTGTTCTTCGTTAGCCATTGGTGGGAGAGATACAATAAAAACTAGCAGCAAGTTGTATTGTTGCTTTATGGTATGCCAAAGACAATTAAATCGATCCGTGTAAATCTGGGGGTCTACTCCGAAGTGCAAAGTGCGAATGTTCGGATCGGACCGACACATGGCCGAACCGAATATAAAATATTGAAAAACGCGAAAAAAGTTCGGATCGGCTCAGTTGGGAGTGTAGGATCGGGACCGACCGAACCAAATAGTAATTTCGTAGCAGGAAAAGGCCGAACATTCGGCCGATACTACTTCGGAGTAGACCCCCAGGCTTCATTTGCGATTGGTTGTTAATGTCACTATAAAAAAAAATATATGTATATAAAAATCCGAATTGAGGACCTCCGTCTTTTTTTGAAGTCGGTTAAAAAGTCACTACGGCAAATCTAAGATTTGGCTAAAGAATTTAATTTGATTTGTTTATCATTACATGCAGCCTAATCGAACGATATGAAAGTGAAGTGTAAGAATACTTTGATATCTATGGTATAGAATAGCTAGTTATATGTTTAAGATAAGCTTTGTAGTGTAGTTTCAAAACCACAGGCTTTTCGCTAAAAAACCGGTGAAGTGCGAGTCGGACTCGCGCAATAATAGTTACATACCTACAAATTTGTAGGTATGTAACTACAAAGGAGATGGCTAAACTGAAGTATGGACGAATCTCCAGCAATGTCTAGACATGGTACCTAGCAATATGTAATGCTGAATAGCTGAATATTAGTATTTCATACAGAAAAAGTTTCAGGCGCTTTTTATATCTTTATAATCCTGAAAATGAAATCGTGTAACTCCTACGTCAATAGGCATAAAAAACTGCAAATAAATTACATTGCTATGAACTTTTACCTAGGTGTTACCCAAACAACACTAGATTTTTGTCCAAAACCAAATCCCTATAGTAAATGTACTCGAGAGATGGGTTCTGGACGCTGAATGGGGCAACGCGCGCAAGAAAACACTCAGGCGGCAGGATTTTTCTGACTTGATTTACATTGGTCAATACAACCTACACGAATGTATAGCTAAACCTTCCGGAAGTGACAACCCCATCAAAATATGTTTGTTGAAACATCCGTACAGACAGACAGACAAACGCGCCAGGAGGACTTAGTTTAATTAGTATGTGGTGATTGTTAAATCCTGCCTAAACTAGATAACGAATACAGTGAGTAACCAAGGACTTTAAAAGATCATCATCATTCTCCTGCCCTAATCCCAATTTATTTGTGGTCGGCGCAACATGTCTTTTTCTTCCATACTCCTCTATTAGCCGCCATCTCGGTAGTCACCCCCTTTCTAACCATATCATCATTCACACAGTCCATCCATCGACATTCATACTCAAAACTAATTTAAAAGATATTGAAATAAAACAACAAAAATGCGATTAATTTATTTATTCTGTGAATCTTATAAGAACATTATATAAAAAAGTTAGTTTAGGTTATCTGTCTGTCTGATCAAATCATTCTGATTGGATGTTGCCCAATAACACAACCAGAGAGAGAGAGGTCAGGGACAGTAGTCCTGACGATTTGTAGGCCGAGAAACTGAATATCTGAAGAGGAAGATGATAAATGCTACCGGACGGGTATGTAAAGATAAAAAAACACACTGTGTTTAAAAACATTTTATTTAGATAATAGAAAGCTGGATGTGACGTTGGTAAATTCTGCAAAATTGAATCGTTTCTTTCCACTGCATGGCGTTGTATACTTCTCACAGAACGGCCTCAAGTTATGCGCACTATTGTATGACCAAATAAACGTACATCACTAGTTGCTTCTGAATTCAGCAGCTCATAACAAGGATGACAAATGTTGGCATCCCTTGGAACCTAGAACAAACTTAATTACCTTATTACCCACATGAATTATTTATAATACCTACACATTTGATTATTATGACATCTAAAGCAACCAGTCTGTTGTAGTCGTGACGTGTTGAGACGAGATGAGTCTTTCTGATTCATTGCCATTGAGTTCATTATGTATTTTGAAAACACGGTAAACTACTTGAAGTCACATTTGTTCGATGTTTCTTATATTTATCGGTTCTAGAATGATTCTAGCTGTAGATGACTTACCTCAATTGTTAACCATCGTGCTAAGATAGTGAGTAGAAAAGCAGGCAATGAAGAGGCGATATGCTGCCGCAGCCTTTGCCTGGTTACACCGCAGTTTATGCATCGCAGGATGAATTGATTGCAAGTCAAGTCCGTGTCGAGTAGCAAGAGGTCAGTAGGTAGGCAAGCACACACAATAAGCAAGCGAGGGTCAATGAAAATCCAAAATGAAAAACCACAACGAACAAGCAAACGGCAGTGTTCCAACGATGTCTAACATCTGACGTTTGTTTTTTTTCATAGAGATGGGATTGAACGTCAAGTGTAATCGAATCAATAAAATAATCGATTGGGTTGAAAAATAAAAATATACTTAACACGTTGAACGCCAACGCGGTCAGTGCTGACCGACAGTGAACTTTCCCTTTAGGCCAAGCAAAAATCACAGTTCTATCCAAAATTAGAGCAAATGTTTTTTTAATTAGATACTTATATCTAATGTCCAAATGTATGTTTTTATTAACAAAAGTCAACTTGAGATATTATTTATGGAGATATTAAACGTCGGGCAGCACTGACCGACGCGGCTCCTAGAAACGAAAAATCGACTTTCCGTTAAAGGGGGCCGCGCGGGTCGCGGTGTCAGGTCTCCTCCCGCAGCTCCCGAGTTTGTAATCTCACCCGCGCTTACGCAGTTGACGCCCATAATATATCTTGATCTGAGATGCCGTTACATTGAACAACATATATTTACTCCCAATAAACTTTTTGGTATAAAATGAGAGTTTTTTTTTGTTTAATGGGTAGTTTTCGCTAAATATTTTACAAACACACCCCCACACATACTACACACGAACACGCAAACACACAAAACTTGTGGATTTATAATATTAGCACTCGTCGATAACGTAGCTTTCCATTACTGACATAATTTTTGAAATCCGATGAGTAGTTTTAGATATTAGGTACTTTCTACATCCAAACTCACAATCCTACAAAATTTACATCTATAACATCATCATAAGCCCCGAGAAATCCACTGTGACAAAGGCCTTTCCAACTTCGCGCCACACAATTTTTCACTCTTTGCTAATTGTTGTTTTTTTTCTAAGTCCTTTACGTTTTTCAAAAACCATCGTATTTGGAGTAACTAGAGGGCCACGCGGGTCAATGAAAGGAAGGAATGGAATGGGAGGAAGGATTTAGTTTGATAACACTGTCCTACGGCCTGAATGAATGAATCGAAAACACTTGTAAAACGCGGTCAGCACTGACCGACGCGGCCCGAACGGAAAGTCTAGTTGTCGACCATCACTGACCGACGCGGCCTGAACGGGCAGATGCATTTTTTTCCTTGGCGTTCAACGTGTTAAATAGTTTTTGTCGACCTGTATTCAGTTAATATTTTTCGACACAAAATAGGTAGTACATTAAACGTAGAAGCACATTCTGAAGCTTTCAATTATTTTTATTTGATTTTGATACGAAAAGAGTGGAATTGAATAGAGTCGATTGTCACTTAGAAACAACCCCGTTTCCCTGTGAAAACACAATAAGAAGCAACTAAACAGGACACCGAATTGAATTCCATCGATTCCCGCCAATAACTCTGATTGCCACTTCTTAGTTTCAGAAAATAAATCGTTTTGATACCTGTTATCAAAAATCGATATAAGTATAGTTTGATTTGACATTTTAGAAAAGCGACATGACCCGTCCCTAGTTGCAGTACTGTATTATTATTCCCCTTGAACTTGTCATGTCAATCAAAAAAAGCAACTAAGATACTTTTTTTATGTTTAACAGTTCACGAAAGCGCTAGGAAATTATTAAACGCTTAATAATTCATGAATGAATATTTAAATATTACGAGTTAATGTGAAGTTACTAGACATGCTGGGGGCAGTCATTTAGCCATGTCCTTTACGGTTTTCGGATTTTTTCCTTTACTTGTGCTACATGACATTGCTTCTTGCCGAATTTCATGATTCTAGGTCAATGGGTAGTACCGTATAGGTTTTGATTCCCTTGCGAGTGTCAAAATACGCGGCAAAAACGGAGCATAAAAGGCCGTATCTTTTGATCTCGTCGACTTAGAGGTTTGATTGACTTCGAGTTTGATTTTTTCTGCTGCAAGGCACCACAGACTTGAGTATTTTATATTAATTTCAACTTGATACCTCCACGCGTTCCTGAGAAAAATGGTCTTGACAGATGGACGGACAGACAGACGGACAACGAAGTGATGCTATATATGTATAGTCCTGTTAAATTAGTCAGCGCCTGACTTAAATTGACGTATTTTTAGTAGCCATGTTTTTAATCACGTCTAAACTGCCTATGGAGTATCTTAATTTGACAGGACTAAACTAATATTTATCTTTTGTCCTTTTATTAAAGAAATAGAAAGAAAAAGACGCGCTGAACTTAAATTTAGTTTAGTTTGTGAACAAGGAATACGGCGCCATTGTTATATTTGTAGAAAAAGAGTAAAATTTAAAGCCTAGAATAGAATTCTACACGATAAATCTTTATATTTCCAGCTAAATTAACATTTAAACTATCTTCCCCCAGAGTCAAATCCCAATACCCCAACGAACGAGGAAACGTCGAAGGTCGCCAGAAGGAGATCCAGCAGATGTGGGAGCGATGTCAAGCGCAAGCCGCAGAGAGGAGGAGTCGGCTGGAGTCGGCTGTGGGACACCAGATCTTTGGCAGGAGTTCCACCACGCTGACGCACTGGATGCAGGTGAGAGAGAGAGAGAAAATGCTACAGTGTTGGCTGTAAGACTCCAGAAAGAGTCAAACATAGGTTTATTTCAATAAAACGTATTTCACAGATGCTTTTGCAGTTGTGAGTTATCTTTGGCAGAAGTGGTGCCAGATTTACTCACTGAATCTCAGTAAGAGACTCGAAAGAAAATCTGTTTATTTTTGGATTCTACAGAAAATAATGAGAATGTCTGATAGTCAGCATACTGTATTTTGTTATCTTGGTTAATAGAAGATTTAGTTACCAAAAACTCTCAACTATAACCAGATCAAGAGCATTTCACCAAACTCTCCACCCATTTCACCAATTTCCCTACTCATTTCACCAAATTCCCTAACAATTTTACCAAACTCCCTACCCATTTCATCAAACTCCCTACCCATTTCACCAAACTCCCTACCAATTTCACCAAACTCCCTACCCATTACACCAAACTCCCTACCCATTTCGCCAAATTCCCTACTCATTTCACTAAACTCCCTACCCATTTCACCAAATTCCCTAACCATTTCACCAAATTCCCTACCCATTTTACTAAACTCCTTACTAATCCGTTCTCTCTTATCAACAGAAAGTCCGTGAGCAACTGGCTCAGGAAGCTAGCGCTAAGGATGTGGCGACGGCCGAGGCGCTACACAAACAGCACCAAGAGCTCATGGACGACATCAAGGCGCATGATGACGAGTAAGCATTCATTATTATCTATATCTATTACATAAATAATGTTTTTTAGCTGTGGTAGGTACCGCACAGAAATTCAGGGCCCGTATTCCCGTAATTTAAAACGTTCAAAATCTAGTCGCAGTCTCATCTCGGCGACAAACAAATGTCAAAAACTTGTCAAATGTAGAGAAATTAGACGTATTTTTGACAGATCGAGACTGAGATCAGACTGTGAACGTTCTTAAAATTACGAGAATTACCCCTCTGGTATAAAGAGTGGCAGACATCGACCCGCAGACTGGTACCATGAATTCTGTAAATTATTTTAGCCGAATGCATAATGCTTCCTCCTTTTTTTGAAGTCATTTTTTAGGGTTCCGTACCCAAAGGGTAAAAACGAGACCCTTTTACTAAGACTTCGCTGTCTGTCCGTCCGTCCGTCTGTCTGTCACCAGGCTGTATCTCAAGAACCGCAATAGCTAGACAGTTGAAATTATGTATTTCTGTTGCCGCTATAACAACAAATACTAAAAACAAAATAAAATAAATATTTAAGGGGCTCCCATACAACAAACGCGATTTTTTTAGTACCTATTGTTGTTTACCTAGTCAATGGTACGGAACCGTTCGTGCGCGAGTCCGACTCGCACTTGGCCGGTTTTTTAATCAAATTACCATTGGTGAACATTTCATATTGCTTGAATTTTGATTAATTGAACAAAAGCATAATGATCCTAGAGTTCCCACTGCAGGGACACAGGCCGGCTCTCTACGTGGTGGAAGTTACATGCCTACGATTTTTTAGTTCTAGGACATACCGGTATTCTCATGTTATCTATCCGTCAGTCTTTAAATCAACTAGCTTTTGCCCGCGACTTCGTCCGCGTGAAGCAACTTTCTTACATTTTTTTTTCCGTAAGAACCATCCTCGTACTTCAAGGAATATTCTAAAAAAAGAATTAGCGAAATCGGTTCAGTTGGTCTCGAGATTTGCGCTTAGCAACACATTCAGCGATTAATTTTTACATTATAGAATATTAATCAATGATATTCTTTCTGTCCCCAGGTACAAAGAAGTCATAGCGCTGGGCAAGCAGTTGCTCGCCAACAACCCGTCGCTCACAGACGTCGCTGACAAGATTAAGAGTTTGGAGAACGACCATAAGGCTGTCGCTAAAGGTAAGAGTAGTTTCTCAAGTAGCATGTACAGCGTGGCGCTTTAGTGGCGACATTACATGACCTACATGTATTTGTTCCGAGTCTGGGTGTTTTTCTATCTATAATATGTATGTATTTACAAAAAAAAAAAAAATGTATATAAGTAGTTTATCAGCCATCTTGTTACCATAACACAAGCATTAGGTTGCTTAGCTTGGGACAAATGGTGCTGTGTGAAATGTCCAGGGATATTATTATTATTAATTAATTTAACACACGTATACGGTTTCGCGTATAACATCGCAACAATGTATGTTAAATTAATGTCGCCATTGTAGAGCCACATTGTATATCCACAAAATAAACATCGAAAAAAAAAAAAATATATAATTTTGGTGGCTTGTGGCTAAGTAATAACAGCTACCCATTTTTTTGTTTGAAATGGGTAGATTTCGCGGTTGGTCCGTGGATGGGTGACCATCTTAACATACGAAAACCTTTCGTGCCTCGGAAAGCACGTTAAAACCGTTGGTCCCGCTGTCGTTCGTGGATCTTTGACAGTCGTTACGGGTCGTTGGAAGTCCGAAAATCTGACAACCAGTCTTACCAAGGGGTGTACGTTTTACCCAGTAACTGGGTTGTGGAGGTCACATAGACAGTCGCTCCTTGTAAAATACTAGTATTCAACTGCATCCGGTTAGAGTGGAAGCTGCTCCAATTGGGAAAGGGTTAGTATCAGATGATTTTTATTAATTTTCAACGCATTTTTTTCACAGAATGGCAAGACAAGGACGCGTACTTGAAGCAGCTGGTACAACTTCAGAGCTTCAACCGCGAGTGTGATCAGATCGACGCGTCCAGCGGTGCTCATGAGGCTTACCTGGAGTACAAGCAGTTTGGGGTATGTAGAACAACTGAGGGGCAATTCTCGTAATTTTAAAACCGTTCACAGTCTGATCTCAGTCTCAATCTGTCAAAAAATACGTCTAATTTCCCTACATTTTGACAAGTTTTTGACATTTGTTTGTCGCTGAGATGAGACTGCGACTAGATTTTGAACGTTTTAAATTACGAGAATTGGCCTTCTGATCTTTAATGTTTAATATGACATAACCTTCCTGAGACAAAGATTTAATTAATGCTACAGCGTGTGTGGCTATGGACACAAATTGGCTGGCAAGATAGAGAGGCATTTGCGCTGCAGTGGTATAAAACAGGGTAAAAAAAATTGTTTGTCTGTAAAGTTGGTTTACGGACGATAGTTTAACGTGACAACGTCATAACAAAACGTTGATGAAATGATTGCAAACGCGCATGCGTACAATGAGCGTAACGGGACAATGAGTCATCCTTTTTCGTGCATGCAGCCGTTCATCGATTTATTAGACGTTGTCACGTCAATAATTCAGCGACACTTACTGGGCAAAACTTCGCAATTTTTAATCTAGCATCTAATTTAGTAGGTATTTTTTTTTAGCTATCGAATCCAGTCTAATAAGCTATTTAACTCTAACTTAATATTTTACGAGATAGATTATGTTCATGGTGAGATGGTTACAGAATAGCACTACTGCAGTGCGATTCTGTAACCATCTCACCGTGAAAACTTAGGTGAAGTGAGCGTGAAGTGAGCTGTCATTCCAAATAATGCTAGGGATTGACACTACTGACAACTCACATCAAGCTCACTTCACTTGAGTTTTCACGGTGAGATTTTTACAGAATCGACCGGCTGCTCACTCTAAGCTCACTTCACCTAAGTTTTCACGGTGAGATTTTTACAGAATCGTTCGGCTGCATTGGGCATTGGCATGTCTCTGTGACGTATTCTACGTACTTATCGTCCTACTGTGTTTGTAGCGACATATTATTTTGTACTTAATATTGACCCCAGCAGGTCAAGCTACCCGAAACTGTCAAATTTTCCCAATCAATCTTGAACCTTAATGAGTTTTAGCAATAAAGTTGAAAATCTATTAAAGAAATTTGACAGATTGCTTGATGAGCTTGGCTTCTGTACAATCGATATTTGGCTAAATGCCTACTGTTAATCAACAAACTTATATCCTTTTTGTACCCACAGTCATCAGTCGACGAAGCCGAAGCTCTAGTGAAGCGTCACGAGGAGTTGGAAGCTCGTTTGGCGGCGCAGGACGAACGCCTGGCCGCCTTCGTGCAGAGAGCCGAGGCGCTGGAGAAGATACCGCATTATGCTGCTGAACAGTTAGTATTATTATTTTCATAATTAAATTAATAAATGTGTTACTAGATTGCAGTCAGGGCTCCCACACATAAACACGATACGACGTCGCGCGGTAAAAAAAAAAAAGGAAAAAAAAATTTACATAACAAAGGTGCCACCATTCATTGTCAGATGGTGACCGTCAACGTTTGTCCGGACGGCTGCTAGTGACAGACTTGGCATGTATCATGCTTGTATATGCTTGAAGGTGAGATCACAACGTAATGGCATTGTCTGACATTGGCATTGTACGACGCGACGTCGTATCGTGTTTATGTGTGGGAGCCCTTAGTCGATGTCGCCTAGTCCGTTTAAGCGCTTAAAAAAACAATCAATGATCATCTTATCTTTTGCCCTTATTCCAATATATTCTTGGTCGGTGCAACATGTCTTTTTCTTCCATATATCGTTTCTTTGGTCTTCCTCTACTCTTATAGCCATGAAGACAAAGGAATTGTAGTGTTAGGTCAGGAGAAACGATAACACTAGCTTGATGTAGAAATAGTACCTAAATAGAGCAAATAAATACATGCTTATATGTATTTATTTGCTCTATTTAGGTACTATTTCTAGGGGTCGCAAATAGTAACTACACAGATATGAAAATATAATTTAATTGACCAATCACAGTGCTTATTACTAAGTTAGAACATTCGTTGGAATATTGTTGCGAGCGGCGCAGCCGAGCCAAATGCTCTGAGGTTATAAATATGAATGCCGGCCGCGCATGAACATGTGACGTAGGTATGCTGCTACAGAACAATCGATGATCATGGCGATAAATTGGTAATCAATGTTCAGCTGATCATGGGTCGATGAAAAGTCGATGGTTTGTAAGAGCAAGATTTATACCATCGATCGACGTCGAATGAAAATGGTCTATGGTGGTTTTCCGGAACCCAGTTGCCATGCACCACACAGTATCGATTTGGTCGCGTGGTGCGACCGCGGATTAAAAAAAAAAAATAACAAAAAAAAAAAATCTGATTGATCTTTTATGTAAAATAAAAGATAAAGCGCTCGTCCTCTCATGTTATAACATCACTAAAATTGTGGGTGTACTACAAACCACTGCTTACCCCTTTGAAGAATACAGGCGTAATGTTATGCTGAATATGACTTACTCATCATCATCTGCCTAGCCTTTTCCCAACTATGTTGGGGTCGGCTTCCAGTCTAACCGGATGCAGCTGAATACCAGTATTTCACATGAAGCGACTGCCTATCTGACCTCCACAACCCAGTAACTGGGTAATACGATACCCCTTGGTAAGACTGGTTGTCAGACTTTCGGGCTACTGACCACCCGTAACGACTGTCAAAGATCCACGAATGACAGCCGGGACCAACGGCTTTACGTGCTTTCCGAGGCACGGAGGGGCCTTGGTATGTAAGGTCACCCATCCACGGACCAACCGCGGCAAGCGTAGCTTAACCTGATCGATCGACCCGTGCGGCTGTTATTACTTAGCCACAAGCCCCTATATGACTTACTAATAAATGTATTATTTCCTTAGCATCGCAGCACGTCGCGCGGCAGTCCTACAACGTCGCGACGGCGTGCGTCATGCGGCCGCTGAAAGACGTCGCGCCCTACTGGCTAGCTTAGCACATCAACAGGTAATTAATAACCACATTATCTTACTTAGAGCTGACTTTTCCATCGCCAGATAACTTTTATTCTAGGAATAAAATTGTCGTTTGACAGTTTTATGTATGAAATAACTGCCAAAATGTCAAAATTATTCCTCGGATAAAGTTATCACATGATTGAGAAATCAGCCGCTTACTGTGAATAGTTGAAGTAAACAGCCAAATGCATCATTCAAGGGGTGAAAGTGCTCCCGAATTAAAAAAAAAAACTGTTGTAACTTTGAGGCCAATTTCAAAGTAGTAAAAAGCAGTATTTTTTCGTGCCTAACTATTCAAATGGTTTGAAGGAATAACTTTTTTGACAAATTGTTTTTATTTCAGTTCGTCGCCGCAACTGAGGAGCTACAGAACTGGATTCAGGACAAGACCAGGACGGCTAAGGACCAAAGCTACAGGTCAGTTTTATATCATAGTTTAAATATATTTTAACCCTTATCGCAAGAAGGAAGGTTTTATACATATATTTAGCATGTTTGTCTGATACGGATAAACGGATAAACCGATTATTTTTTTTTTAGTTTGAAAGCTTATTTAATTACAAATACTACTCCAATATCAAGATACAACAATTTATTAAAAATATCTCATTAATCTAAGCGGTTGGTTGACTCTTCACGTGACCAGAGGGCTGGCCTATTTTTAGAATCAGCATTGCCGTCTGACGTGGTAATGCTGCCAGCCTTTTGGGCACTTATCCCATTGACAGCGATGCGGACGAATTTTTTGATGCCCAATGAGGTCCTGCCTTTTTCTTAAATATATAGCAGTTACTTGGCGCAGTGGTTAAGCGATTGACTGCTGCGCTGCGTGTCGCGGGTTCGATCCCGCACGGAACAAATATTTGTATGACCTACAATTAGTTGTTCCGGGTCTGGCTGTTTGTGTATGTGAGTTTATATGTCTATAAACCCACGACACAGGAGAAACTCCTAGTGTGGGGCAACATTTGTAAAAAAATAATAATTATATATATATATATATATATATTATATATATATTTTAGTGTTAGATTGTAAATTGTAATAAAAAAATGTTTTATTACATTCTTAACTATTTACTGCTACGTAATTATATTTTATTCTATTAAACAGGGATCTAGCCAACTTGGAGCGCAAACTACAGAAGCATGAAGCTTTCGAAAGAGAGCTGCAAGCTAACGAGAAACAACTGAGAAACGTCGAAAGTGTAAGTATGCAGATTTTATAATTATAGTGATGCTGTCCTCGTTATCTGGGGTCTGTCAACGCAGATACGGGCCCGTCCGAAAGTAGTCGTTCCGTCAAAATAGGTGTCAAATTCAATTATTCGGACGGGCAATTACATATCGGGATAACTGTCAAATTGTATTGTCATTTATTCTTAGTTGGGGTAGTCATAGTAGTTGACCGACCGGCCGACCGCCTTATTGGACTGGACTTGGACTAAACTTGGTCTGTACTTGGACTGGACTTGGTCTAGACTTGGACTGGACTTGGACTGGACTTGGACCTGACTTGGACTGGACTTGGACCAGACTTGGACTGGACTTGGACTGGACTTGGACTGGACTTGGACTGGACTTGGACTGGACTTGGACTGGACTAGGACTAGACTTGGACTGGACTTGGACTGGACTTGGACTAAACTTGGACTGGACTTGGACTGGGCTGAACTTGGACTGGACTTGTACTGGGTTTGGACTGGATTGGACTTGGACTTGACTTGTACTGGATTGGACTTGGGCTGGACTTGTAGTCACGAGCACCAATATGTCAACACTTGGCAACTTTCATTTGCGATTTTTTCGTGAAATAATGAACTCAACGTTGAAATACGACGCATTACATAAACTTATGGGTTCGAAAATGCTATGTTCGTTACAACATAAAATTTCATTAAAAAAGTTGGGACTTGGACTGGACTTGGACTGGGCTTGGACTGGACTTGGACTGGACTTGGACTGGACTTGGACTGGACTTGGACTGGACTTGGACTGTACTTGGACTGGACTTGGACTTGACTTGGACTGGCCTTGGACTGGACTTGGACTGGACTTGGATTGGACTTGGATGGCACTAACTACTTCAAGGACCAACTGGACAGATTAAATACCTCCAAGCTAATTGAAACACAAGCATCAGCTAAGAATATGACCGTAAACTACGACAACGTATTGTACGTCAATGCCGGTGGTTGACTGCTACCAACTAATCATATGTCTGTAAGCGATACGTAGTCGGTCACGTCCATAACTTCGACCGGAACTACGAATTTTGTGGTTATAGAGTAGACAACCTGAAGTCCAATTAAACCTACTGAAAAATCTCATGTCTGTTTGGTTGCTGTTATTTGTTTGAACACACAACAGCTTATAATTGTGAGAATTATCAGCAGATATACTATTTTACCTTACTTACATTACAGGCGATTAGTTTTTTTGGAAACAGGAAAATTCCATTGTTTTGTAATTTGTACAATTAAAGAACATCTTCCCTGCCATTACCGCGGCTCCTGGTCTACTCTTGATATGTAATGGTCGCTGTGGCATCATGAAACAGACTACAGGGGCTAGTAAGAAATCTTGGGGTTCATTCGATTAATCGAGTCTGGTCAAACCACCGGCGGTCGGTACATTTCATTCATTTGTAATTTTTCGAATTACACATAACATTCCGCCTTGTGTCACCTTGTTTCTTGATTCACGATGTTTGCCTCCAATTTATAAGAGTCAAGCTTCTTCCGTCATTTTGCAGAAACCCCTTGATTATACACAGTTTTGAACCATCGCATGTAACACAAACGTCCCAATTTCTCCCCTCAGATCGGACAATCCCTTCAAAAGTCAGACCCGTCTCGTGCGGCTGAGGTGTCAGAACACCTGTCAGGTCTACAGACCGCCTGGGAGGAGCTGGTCGCTGCCTCCAGAGATAAGGGCAGCAAGTTACGACAGGCTGCTCAGCAGAGGAAACATAGAAGGTATGGTATTCTCACATAACTGTAGATTAACGTAAACAAAAGTGTTACCAAAACCGTAAAATTGTGCCAGTGGGCAGGGCACATTGCTCGCAGTACAGATGGCCGATGGGGCCGAAAGGTTCTGGAGTGGCGACCGCGTACCGGAAGACGTAGCGTTGGAAGGCCTCCCACAAGGTGGACCGACGACCTTGTGAAGGCCGCAGGAACCCGTTGGATGCGAGAAGCACAGAACCGGTCGAGGTGGAGGTGCTTGGGGGAGGCCTATGTCCAGCAGTGGACGTCTTTCGGCTGAAATGATGAACATAACCTATCAAGCCATCATCATCTACCTAGAGACTTTCTCAACTATGTTGGGGTCGGCTTCCAGTCTAACCGGATGCAGCTGAATACCAATATTTTACATGGAACGACTGTCTATCTGAGCTCCACGACCCAGTTACTGGGTAACAATAGTACGCAGTTAGACTGGTGTTTGCACTTTACATGAACCTATACCGTCTCCTTCCAGAACCAAATATTGTCTCATGATCTTGATTTCAAAATAATCCAGAAAATAATCCCGACTGCTACTAATTTCAGCCGAAGCTTAAACTTTCAAGCCTTTTTTTTCATTTTGAACTTAATTCCGACTGATGTAGAGTTCTTAATACAGAAATTGCCTTTCGAACCGACACTCGAGTTGCCAATTTTGAATTAAAAACTTTGCGTTAGTCGGAACAAGGTTCGAAATGCTAAAACTGGCTCGATGTTTTAAAAAGGCCGCAAAGATACTTCCCTTGCTATCTTCATGCTAAGGAAATAGACCTGTGTTCCCATAATATGATACAGGCACATCACTAACTTGCAATCTAAATATATATATCTCAAAGGTGACTGACTGACTGACATACTGATCTATCAACGCACAGCCCAAACCACTGGACGGATCGGTCTGAAATTTGGCATGCAGGTAGATGTTATGACGTAGGCATCCGCTAAGAAAGGATTTTGATCAATTCTACCCCCAAGGGGATAAAATGATGATGAGAGTTTGTATGAAACTTTGTCAATTTACTTCTTAACGCGAGGGAAGCCGCGGGCAAAAGCTAGTTCCTACATAAATTCTTTCTCTCTGTCATAACTTACTCATTGTTCTCTCTCTACAGATCTGTTGAAGACGCAAAGGCGCGTCTTATTGACTTGGAGAGACAGCTCAAGAGTGAAGAGATCGGTACAGACCTGAGAAGCTGCAAGAGACTGCTGAATCAACATCAAGTAAGTACCCTAATGATTTTATACGAAGAAATGGAATTCGAAGTTCGGCAGTAAAAGTTGTCTTATACGATTTGATATTATTATCTTAGAAAACAAGCTCTATTTAAAAATTTCCACTATTTTCACCAGTTAAACTGGAATCAAACTATTTATTGGTAGCTTCAAAAAAAGTTGCAGTTTGTGAACAAAAAATGCCCAAGATTACTGACTAAGTATCAGAAAAAAATCGTCCGACATAGTTGAATTAGAATACTATATTATTTTCTTACTATTCAAGAAGACTATATAATAATCTCATTCCCTTCCTCTAGGCATTAGAACAAGAACTATCACTCTGGGAGACAAAAGCCACGTCCCTCTCAGACCAGGGAGCTGACTTAGTCTCAGGAGGTCACTTCGACGCAGCGGCCATTGAGAGGGACTCTGCAGCGTTACTGCAGGCTGTGAGGGCACTGCAGCCCCCTGCAGCTAAGAGAAGACAGGCGTTGGAGAGCAGCTTGCAGTAAGTTACCGTTTTCATCATCATATTCCTGTCATGAAAAAATAAAGTACCTAAAGGATAAGTTTTTTAAAGGGCGAAATTCGAACGTCATAGATGATGGTCAGCCTTTTCCCAACTGTGTCGTGGTCAGCTTCCAGTTTAACCGGATGCAGCTGAATGCCAGTATTATATGGAGCGACTGCTCAGGGTCACAGTCTCTTTTGAAGTCCAGACATAATCTTGGTCAGATCAGATTGGCTGGATACATGGATTGGTTAATTATAAACGAACTCACCAATCTTGCTTTTACTTACTTACTGAATATGATCAAAATGTGTCAATAACAATTGTAAAACGAAAGGAAAAATAGGCACAAATGATATAATAATTCTGAACTCTTTTTTCTCTTACAGACTCCACAAATTCGCAGCAGAAGTGACTGGCGAGCTCGACTGGCTCTCCGAACGTGCTGCAGCTGCAGCGTCAGAGGTCATGCCGACTGACCTCCACGCAGCCCAGTCAGCGCAGAAGAAACATGGCAAGCTCAGAGCTGAACTAGTAGGAAGGAGGCCGTTGATTGAACGAGTGATCGCACATGGAAACTCTCTGGTCGAAGATGGACATCCTCAGAGGGAGAAGGTAAGAGATAGAATGTGATAAACATAATTAAACCCTGGTATATTTACTTCTGGTTAATACGTTATAGACAGATGACATGGTTGATCCGTTCATTTGTAGCGGTGTCTACAACGCCACATGCGAACAACACTTCATACTGACGTCACGCAAATCCTACATCTCGCAAGCAGAGTTTACCGCGCAATCAGCATATACACAAAACTTTCCAACATAAATCGTTGGGCAGTTGCCCGCCAGACACAACACCCGTCTGGTCGGAGGATCCTCCCTTTTCTATAGAGGATAGTGAACACCCTGTTCCTCATTCCTCTATAATTTCATTAAAACATATAGGTAAATTTTATTTTTAAATGTTAGAAAATAAAAAATATAAAAGCATTTAAAAATATAAAAAAATAGTAGCCCAACGGTATCGGGAACAGGGTCCAAGCTACCGGCGGTCAGGGCTCTAGGGAGAGGAACCTCCTAACAATGCGAGCGTGTCCAGAAGTACCGCTTTCTGAATCAAGCCCTTGATCCAGCTGCCCAACGAGAGCCTCCTCAGGTGTTGGTCGAGGCTCTTGGCTATTAATCCATTGGCTGTCACGACTATCCACTTAATGATCGCCGAGTCCACGTCCACCATGTCGACAACCTCGCGAGTCAAGTCGAGACACTTGATTTGTTTATTTTTCTCGGTTTTCACGAGGCCTGTGTTGTCCCTTATAAACCTGTGTTGTCCCATTGCAGGGAAAAGTAGATCGCGAAAAGTGGAAAGAGGGAAGGGGGCTCTCTTCCCTTGTCCAGTTCTCCCGGTCTACTGGGAATGTGGGTATACATGCCAAAAAAAATATCTTAATATTTCTCCTCATTCCCCAGATCGAAGCCCTATGCGCAGAGCTAGAGGCCGGCTACACGTCAGTCTCTGAAGCCGCTGAAAGCCGCGGCGCGCGGCTGGAGGCAGCGCTTAAAGCGCAGCAGTTCATGCACGACGCGCTGGAGGTGGACGCGTGGCTGAATGATAAAGCGGCTGCGCTGGCGCACGCTGATCTGGCCAAGGACAGACATCGGGCTACGCATTTGTTGACAAGGCATAAGGTAAGGGGTGATTTGAATGATCTTTTAGTGTCTTTTTATTAATTTTGGATTTCAAAAGTGGTTACAAAAGTCTAATTGTAATAAGATCGTTTGATTGGGACTTTATCCAAACTCCAAACTGTTGCTAAAAAAATCCCAATGGAAAATAACACGTTGCCCGACCAAATTGAAGTAGTCGCGCTTACGACCACGAAACCAACGGAGCAGTTAAATGTTAGATTTCTTAAAGCTTAATCAAGTCTTTAATGGGTAAATCTGTTAATAACTGCTGTGATTGTTTGACTGAAAATACAACAGCCAATCGAATGTCTTCACTACAGATTATAAAATCATGATGTTGATGAAATGGTGATGAGATTAAAAAAAAATGACAAGCCTTTCCGGATCTGGAAAATAAACAATTAAGTTTAATAAAAGGACGTTACCTAAACCTAACCACCCTTTTCCCCCAACAGGCCGTAGAACTGGAACTCGACACGTACGCGGCTATAATAGCCGAGATGGGCCACGTGGCCACGTCCATGGCCAACGGCGGGCACCCCGAGGGCGAGGCGCTGCTGGCGCGCCACGCGCTGCTGGCCGACAGCCTCGCGCGCCTGCAGCGGCTGGCGGCGCAGCGGCAGAAGGCGCTGGTCGAGAGCGTCTGCAGGTATGCTTTTAATAATCATTTTTACAGAGGCAACTTTAACAGAGGCATATTCTGTCAATTAATCTTAGAGAAGATATTGTTGCAAGTGTAGCAGTATCTACAACGCCACATGCGGACTACGCGTCATACGGACGTCATGTCAAAAAGAGTTTACCGCGCCATTAGCATATATACAACAGCCCGACATGATTCATTGGACAGTTGTCCTCTAGACACGACACCTGGCTGGTTGGAGGATCCCCCCTTTTCTATGGAGGATGAGTGAACTTTACACCCTGGTCCTTATCCTACTAATATTATAAATGCAAAATTTTGTATGGATTGATGGATACTACTGAACGGATTTGGATGAAATTTGGCACACAGATGGTTTATAACCAGAATTAACATATAGGATTCTTTTTATCCCGATATTCCCACGGGATCGAAACTTATGCGGATAAACCGCGAGGCGCAGCTAGTACCTCTATACAAGTATTAACATATAAGCCGCAGGAGGTTGCCTTAAGATTTTTGTCGATACACACACCACCCCACTGGCACACAACGCCTACATAGGAGCAGAGCTAAAAAGATTGGCGCAAACTGACTTAATCCCTGTGGTAGCAGGCGCTGGCTTTTAAAATCAGGAGCTTAGAGATCAAATTCGTTAGTCTTCACCACTACATCTGTCTATATATGTATATTCAAATTTTATTTGTTTCTAATTGACGTTATTTCAAGTTAAACAAATATCAACTTTATTTCAATGGTGATTAAGTTGATTTCAGAGTGACTACTACAGAGTGAGCACTATTGAAAAAGTTATAAAAATGTTTGAAGTTGTAGCGTAGACTGAACATTATAGTGTAGGAATTAAAGTTATTTTTCCATAAAGTCATATTTGTTTACATTTTTGGCGAATATATCGCGATAATAGATTAGATATTGACATCTGGCACTGATCACTTATTCTCTTCCACAGACACGAGTACCTAGCAGAGAGCGCTGAACTAGAGAGCTGGATACAAGAGCAGTACGCTGCCGCCTCCAGCGAAGACTACGGACAGGATTATGAACATCTATTGGTATGTTTCTGACACATTTTTTTTTTGGATGGGAAATCATCAAATGACCCCTCCTGCTCTGGGTGGAGCGGAAGGGAGTGTCAGACTCTTACTGACTAAAACCCACCCGTGTTCCTTCCTTAGCCCTTTCTGTTCCAGGGCAGCGGTAACCCTTTCGGACGATCGCTTAGATAACTCTGTATCATCATACAAACCATCTATCTACCATCTTTTCCCACAGATCCTCCGCTCAAAATTCGATGAGCTACGTCACCGCGTGGAAAGCGGCGCCGAGCGTTTCAACCAATGTGAAGAGTTGGCTAAGAAGCTGTTGGCTACTGAGAGCCCTTACATTGGAGACATCGAGAAGAGGCAGGAGGCTCTTGGGTGAGTACATCATACGGAATATAGAAAATTATCTATAGAAAATAGGATATCTCGATATCTAGATTTGTGCTCAAAGCCTCTGAATTACTACTATACCCTGTCTATTAGGTTAACCGTTTTTTGACAGCTGTCTTAGCTTACATTCATATTCCAGATTACGTAAAAGTTAATTTAAAATGCATAGTAAAATAAATATATAAACTGCCAAATTTTATTGAATTATCTTACTGATGGCTGCTTACAGACATTATAATACCGTACGTGTATCATGTATTGTGTGTTGTTGAAATCACTAGTTCCACCTGTCAAAAATCGGTTTATCTAATGGACAGGGTATAAAAAAAAAATTGTGTGAGGATGTCGGATTGGTGATCACATTGTAATTTGTAAATATTGAAAAAGATTATCAATTTACTACTTACTTATGGGGTGTGTTATATTTTAAACAATTTATGAAGTCATAAAAAAAAATTGATAATGATTGTATGAATGAATTGTTTGACTAGTTTAATTTTAGATTTAATTGTTGACTTTTACGATTGAGTTTGAAACCTAATCAGTTGTAACAAGCCTGAAAATAATACCTTTTTCCCTTCCTTATAGGGAGTGGTGGCAACGCCTAGTGGAGCAGATGGAGTCCCGCGCGTCCCGCCTGCACGCGGCGGGCGAGATCCACCGCTTCCACCGCGACGTGGGCGAGCTGGCTGCGCGTGCGCACGACGCGCGCGCCGCGCTGCACGCGCCGCCCCCGCCGCGCGACCTGCGCGCCGCCACGGCCGCGCTGCGCGCGCACGACACCATGCAGAACGATCTGCTGGCTATCGACGCTCAGATGCAGGTGAGGCTTCGACGAAACTCGCCAAAAACGCTGTCCAAGCAAACAAACGAAAGGACGTGGAGAGGAATTAAATGGTGGTTGGTGGTGGTGATTTAATGCTGTAGTTTTTCACAGAAGTTATTAATGGGTAGAAATAAATCCAGCCCAAGTCCACTCCAACACAGTTTTATTTTTTTTGTTCTACCTTTTACATTAAATATCTCCTATTTGAAACACACGCATCACCTAATTTGTGTGTCCTACCAAGTAATAATAATCATCCCGAAACAAGCATAGCTATTCAAAACCATTCGACAGGTTTCTGAGTCGAAAATGACACATTTTTTGTTACCTGATTTGCCCACGGCAAACAGCTGTTTGAAGAATAGCGATACCTAGTCTATTTGGTTTAAAATGTCAAAATATTCGGGTAGTATATTTGTGAGCGGCAAGCAAATATTCGAATCGGCACGGAAGCCTATACAATGCTTGTGAATAGCTCTGAAAGGTCTTCATATCCCAATGGACAACACGAAACGAAGGACTCAATTTCGCTCCTTTCAAATAAAAAAAAAATCTCCATATTATTATGTGAATTAAAAAAAAATTTATTACTTTGTCAAATTTCGACGTTTGAAAATCGATACCGCTCGCGTCCCCCTAAACATTTACACATTATTCAATGCACGAAAACCTTCACAAAAATCTTTTATTCAAATTTTTATTAACACTCAAATCTTCCCCACAGGTCCTCCAAGAAGAAGGCAACCGTCTCCAGAAGCTCTACCCTGGCGGCAACGTGCAGCAGATAGAACTGCAGCAGAAGGCTCTAGAGGAAGCGTGGGCCATGTTGAAACAGGCCTCGGACGAGAGGCGGCACACACTGCAGCAGTATCTGCAGCTGCACCAGTTCTTGACACAAGTGAGCTTTTCTTCTTTTCTCGTATTGGCAGGAACTACTAAAGAATAACTCCTGCTCCTGGTGAAAATGGTAGCTAGTCAGCAAGCTGTTAGCGAGTTTGGTGGCCTTGGGTGCGATGAACGTACATATAGTTTCAGATTTCTAATGTGGAATCGAAAATGACACGTAGCGTTGGAAGGCCTCCCACAAGGTGGACCGACGACCTTATTAAAGACGCAGGAACCCGTTGGATGCGAGAAGCACAGAACCGATCGAAGTGGAGGTGCTTGCTTATGTCCAGCAGTGGACGTCTTTCGGCTGAAATGATGACGATGATGACACGGCTACATATCAAGCTACACATTACCAGTTTTAGCTGACCTCGCATTGTATAGGTTTTTCGTATAATGAGAAGTCAGCTTATACCAGTTATGTATAGCTTGATGTGTAACTGTGCACACTTTCACAAAAACACAATCAATTCCAAAATGTTATAAATATACATTTTATTTTTAAATCGTGCAACATTCATTTAATCAAATTAGGCTGAGAATCAGCGCTTTACGAATGTTAAAAATTGTTACAAAAGGCAGGCAATGCGCCCGTTTTTCGCGAAATCTAGTTGCGAAACTTCGTACAGGAAAAAACATATTAGTACCTATGAACATCTTTTTTTTTCAGAAAAAATGCCGTAACTTGGCAAAAAATATTTCTACTTTGGTGACTAATATGCGTGTTTTTTTTAAATTGTATGTATTATTATTTAACTCATGTCTCTCTCGCCACAGGTCCGCGACCTAACCTCCTGGTCCGTCGCCCTGCGCACGTCCATGTCGCGTGCAGTGCGCGTGCGCGACGCGGTGAGCGCGCAGGTGGCGCGCGCCGAGCACGACGCCGTGCGCGCCGAGCTGGACGCGCGCGACTCGTCCTTCAGGGACGCGCTGCAGATGGGGCGGGAGCTGGCCACGCAGCATCCCAATGCTGCTGTGAGTATATTGTTTTTAATTTATTTAATAAATTGCGAAGGAGTTACACGAGTCCCTTATTGAAACAAGTTAGTAATTCGAAAAATACTGATAAAATATCTTTATTCAAAGTTAAAAAGATTTATCTTACATAGGAAATAGCGGAAAGATAACCAGTAAGAAAAGTGACAGTTTTTGCTTCTTTTTTAAATTGAATAGATCTTGATTTAATAAGTATGTACAGACGCCAGCACATCAAGCTATACATAACTGTCAAATGTCTTTATTAGATGTTCAACTTTATCGCTAAAGCATTAAAGTTCAATGTTGATTGTTGAAATTTTACAGGTTCGGGTAGCTTGACCTGCTGGCGTCTTTGATGTCTTCGTCAGTTTTCAAATTATTTCCTTTATCAAGTCAGAACACATACCCTAGAAAGCTATTACATATAAAACTTAATGTAATTAAATAATGAGTAAACACCATACTGTATTACAAAAAACGCACCCTTTCCTCTATCACAAGATCGTACTTATAATCTTACAACTAAACCAAACTATTTCATTCACAGGAAGTAGAAGAAAAATGCGAAGCCCTACTAGAAGAACGCAACCGCCTCCACGGCGCGTGGGCAGCCCGACAGGTGGCGCTCGACCAGCTCATCGACCTGCACTGCTTCTTGAGGGATGCCAAGCTGTTACACGACTTATGTGCAGCACAGGAAGCTGCCCTAAGTAAGTAATCCTTAATAGTCATAATGTGCCCAGCCTTTTCCCAACTATGTTGGGGTCGGCTTCCAGTCTCCGGATGCAGCTGAATACCAGTATTTTACATGGAGCGACTGCCTATCTGACCTCCACAACCCAGTTACTGGGTAATTAAACAGCGAAGACCCGAACACAGCGAAGCTAAAACAGATTTTGTGTTATTGCTGAATAGATAAAATTCTTTATTTCTAAACTAACATTACATTTTCTTGCAGGTACTGAAATATCTCAGACGAGCAGCGTCGAGGAAGTGGAGAACGCGCTCAAGAAACACGAGGCCTTCGAGAAACTGCTCGCTACTCAGGTAAATAGTTTTACATTTCTTTGTTGTTAAGAGCGTTGACAACGTACGGCATTTCATACAAACTTTCAAGCCCTTTTTTTTTCGAAATGCATGAACCGATTTTAATGAAACTTCCTACGCATAAGCAGGATATATAGGTCTAAAAAGTTAGTTAAGAACATTTTCGAAGTGTCTTATTTAAAAAAAGAAAAAAATCTCTGTTTCTATGGAAAATTTAAAATCGGTCTAATTTAGCTGTAACACTATTTTTCAAAAATGTTCTCAATTAACTTTTTAGATCTATATATCCTGCTTATGCGTAGGAAGTTTCATTAAAATCGGTTCATGCATTTCGAAAAACAAGGACTTGAAAGTTTGTATGAAATGCCGTACGTTATCAACACTCATAAACTACAAAATGTTGAAAAGCCGTTCGTGAGCGAACGGCTTTTCTCTTAATGTTCTATGTTATTGGGGTTGGTTTCCACAGTTCTTAGTCCTTCAAATGGTCCATTGTACGTAGGCCATGGCGGCCGACGTTGGTCTTTCCAACCAGTCCATCATCTAGAAGTTAAATACGTCTCCTGTTCTGTTAAGAACATCTGTGAAATGGCCACACGGGATTGCCTATTAGAAATCCCGGGAAGATCCATATTAATATCAAAATTTCGATGCAAGTACATAAATAACTCTACCTAATTCCGACCTCTGGAAATATGTTACTAAAAAGTCTCAGGGCAATAATTAGTGAAGTACGGTGCTCTAACGGAAAAAAATAAAATTATAAGATTTATTTATAAATATCGGTGCAGGCGTTTATCATTGAAGAAAATATTTTTTCTTTAACTAAAAAAAAATCCGGTGGTTTCCGTTCTTTCTATTCAAGATATTTACCAGTATACATTATTTTAACAGTCCATCTCTACCTATTTTATCCCTCGATCTTTCAAATTACAGAAATAGTTATAAATATTACAATATCTGAACAGTATTATAAACTTTTTTCTTTTATTTTCCATTTAGGACGAGAAGCTAGCGACCCTGAACAGCCACGGCGACAAGCTGCTACAACAGAACCACGTCGAGAGCCAACGCATCGCCGATGAGTTGCAGCACATCAACGAGAGACGGAAGAAGGTAATAAAAATACATTCAGGAAATTATTTCCCTGACTATGTTTATACAGGGTGACAGGGAAACTCGTCATATTCCTTGAAAGGCGTTATACTAGAGGTCATTAGCAACAAATGTCCAGTGAACTAGGGTTCAAAACTGAATGGTTACCGAGCTGTGTCGGTTCTTCGATTTGTTAGAAATTTTCTGACCTGTTATTATGACGATTACGATGGGTGACTATCTTCACATACCAAGACCCTCCGTGCCTCGGAAAGCACGTTAAGCCGTCAGTCCCGGCTGTCATTCGTGGATCTTTGACAGTCGCTACGGGTCGTTATTAGCCCGTAAGTCTGACAACCAGTCTTACCAAGGGGCTTGTACTACCCAGTAACTAGGTTGTGGAGGTCAGACAGGCAGTCGCTCCATATAAAATACTGGTATTCAGCTGCATCCGGTTAGACTGGAAGCCGACCCTAACATAGTTGGGAAAAGGCAGGCAGATGATGATTCTTAATCTTTCAGTTAAACCTTGTATATGTACTGTTGCGCGCCACAATTAATGCCTGATACATGATGACATTAGTTACCACTAGCGCCATCTAGTAACGAGTAGCAGAACTAATAGGGTCACTAGCGCCATCTATTATCGAGTAGAAATTTCGATGCTAGAACTTTCTAGAACTATCGACATCTGGTCAGTCGGGGCCGGTATGTAGTCGAACACTCTAGATGTTTCTACAATAGAAGGTTCTAGAACTATCTGCGGCACTATATAAGGCCGGGATTAGCCGCAACCGAATCAGAGTTAGATTGGCGATACGAGCGAATACATCGAAAGCAATCTTCAAGTGCAACTTTAGTGCAATTGTGTTTATAATTAGTGTGTTTGAGTTGTTATTAATGTTGATTAATTAAAGTTTTGGTAATTTATATCGGTAGTTTTTATTGTCACGAACCCGAAGATCGTAACAATACTAAATTCCTCTTTCCTTCTAGTTATACGCAGAAGCGGCCGCTCGTCGCACCGCCCTGGTCCGCTCGCGAGCGCGCGCTCAGTTCGCTCGCGATGCCGCGGAAGCTAGAGGCTGGGTCGCTGACAAACTGGCCAAGTTAGCTGCTGAACATCAACATGGTGAGTTTGTTATTATGAAAGGTATTTTAATCCTCATTTGAACGGGTTTTAGCGCTTTTGACTTGCTGTCTCCGATTTAGAACCTTGAGTTTTGATTTATTTACACACCCTTCGTTGTAATTTTTTTCATTGATTTTCAAGGGTAAACAATACATTCTGAATTTAGTCTGTTATTTGACTAGTAAAGCACACCAAGGTACAGACGCCAGCACATCAAGCTACTACAATCTGTCAAATTTCTTTAATAGATTTTCAACTTTATCTCTGAAGCATTAAGGTTCAAGGTTGATTGGGAAAATTTGACAGTTTCGGGTAGCTTGACCTGCTGGCGTCTGTACAGTGTCTGTTTTAAGCGAAAAATATTTAAAACACATTTGCTCTAGAAAGGCTCTATTTGTTTGCATAATTATGACCTGCCGATCGATTCTGTAAAAATCTCATCGTGAAAACTTAGGTGAAGTGAGCTTAGAGTGAGCTCTCAATTGTGTCAATCCCTAGCATTAGTTAGAATGACAGCTCACTTCACCTAAGTTTTCACGGTGAGATGGTTACAGAATCGCACTGCAGGTTCTACACATACACATAATAAAAAAAAAATTGCTGATTTGTGACAATAAACAATTTTTTTTTTAAATTAAAACACTATTGTAATTCGCAGTAGTCAAACACGCTACATTATTTTATATCCTACTTTAAAAAGAAGAGGTTCCGAATTCAACTGATTAATATCAAATGTGTTTTGCATATCTAAATTAATAATAACCACCACCTCTTCCCAGGCGAAGTCACAAACCTCGAAGACAAAATCAAGAAGCTCCAAAAGCACCAGGCCTTCACCGCCGAGCTGGCAGCCAACAGAGCTCGTCTGCAAGAAGTGCAGGAGTTAGCCACGCAGCTCAGTCCTGACGCTGACGTGGACAAGCAGCTGCAGCAGCTGCAAGCTGACTGGCAGCGGCTCGAGACTGCCACGGAGCAGAGAGGTAAGGGGAATAAAAGAAAATGCAATTTTTTCATAAAACAGACATGTTTTTACTAGGCAAAAATATAGTAATAAGATTATTTGAAGGCACGGCTGGCGCAGTGGTTAAGCGATTGACTGCTGCGCTGCGTGACGCGGGTTCGATTCCCGCACGGAACAAATATTTGTATGACCTACAAGTAGTTGTTCCGGGTCTGGCTGTTTGTGTATGTGAGTTTTAAATGTTTGTGAACGCACCCACGATACAGGAGAAATTCCTAGTGTAGGGCAACGTTAAAAAAAATAAAATAAATAAAACATTCAAACAAACAAACAAACATTCATATTTGTAGCAATAATGGCAATAGTGATGTTATTAAACAAGAAAAGTGTTTTATCAGTTCGTAAATGAATCTTACCGATTATATGTAAGCGCTAACAACGAAGTGATCTTATAAGGGTTCCGTTTTTCCTTTTAAGGTACGGAACCCTTATAATCGATTGGATATTGTGCTATCTCTTCACACTAGCTAGCAACACTTACAACATGGTTTGGTATTAAGAAAAAAGGATTTTTTTCCAAATTAAATTCAGGACTATTCCAATTTAATCTTTCCCTGATTCTCCATTAAAAAAAACGAATAAAAATATCGAGACGTGTCGTGGGACACCCGATTCGCACGTTATTCCTTTCGCTGTATATTATGTATTATAATATATATCAGGAAACAATGACGTTTGAAAGTAACAAAATGAAAAAAAAAAATTGCAAATGTGTCATGACGGTACGATAAGGAATTTCGTTCCAAAAGCCACTATTTAGTCATTGAGCTAAGACTCTTAAAAGAAATCCACCCAAAACCGTGCACCGTATTCCCAAATGTAAATAAATAAATATAGTAATAGAAAAAAAAAGAAGAGAAAGTAATAAATAAAGGAGACAATAGAAAAAAGTTATAACAGAGAAAAATGCTTCTCTAAAACTTAATTATAACCATAACTAATTTACCCCTAGGACGTGGTCTGGAAGAAGCCCAGGACATCCTAGAATTCAACCAGCACCTGGACAAGATAGAAGCCTGGATCAGAGACAAGGAGATGATGGTCCAAGCACACGAGCTGGGCAGAGACTACGAACACTGCTCCGCGCTGTTAAGGAAGCTGGACGACATGGACAGCGACATGAAGGTCGACGATAAGCGGGTGAAGAGCATTTGTGCGCTCGCCGATAAGCTTTTACAGCAGGTAAGATAATATGCTGTTCATCATCAGAGTAGTGGTGGCCTAGTGATAAAGGCCGCGACTTACGAGGTGTAGGTCGTAGATTCAAACCCAGACAGGCGCTTTACTTTGTGTAAATTATTTCATCACCACTGCTCTCAAAACGGTGAAGGAAAACATCGTGAGGAAACCGGTATGTCATAGAACTAAAAATTCGAAGACATGTGATATTACCAACCCGCACTGGGTCCGCGTGGTTTTTGTGTTTACTATGTACAAGCCGTGTGCCAGATAGTATTTCCTTATCGACAAAAATTACGAACTTCCATACAAACTTTTATTATCTTTCAACTTTTTGAATCGTTATATCTCAAAAACGGTGGCTCTTATAAAAAAAGTATTAAGACATTTTTTATAGATAATTAACTGATCTACAATTTTTGTCTGGGCTAATTTTATGATAAAACTTACAGTTTTGCTGAAAAACGCGAAAAACCCAATTTTGTGACCTTTGACCCCGAGTAATTTTTTTTCCAGCTGTCGGATCGATGAGGATTTTTCATATTTCATTTATAATAGTGTTTTGAACAATCCTACCAATTTTCAGCCAAGCGTGATTTTTTTTTTTGTAACCTTGTATGTCTAAATTGACCGTCTTTTCCAAAGACTTTCGCCTTGAGGCTCTGTGGTATGTGGGTCTCGCTCTAGTAAAGGATATGTTTTGAGCGACAGAAAAGGACGAGGCAGAGATTACTGGATAGATTAGGCTCAGCTCTGAAATACCAATTATAAGACGTTCATGAACAACAAGGATGGCGTGAATACGGTGTCAGTTCTAGGCATCTTCCGCACAGACTTCTGTATTTCATTTCTATATAATAAATGGTCTCGCAGGGCCCCACCCAGCAAGCGGCGGCAGTGTCGCAGCGCCGCGACGCGTTCCTGGCGAAGTGGCGCGCGCTGTCCGGCGCGCTGCACAAGTACCGGGAGAACCTCTGCGCCGCCGCAGAGATACATTCCTTCAACAGGTTAGTAAAACAACACTTGTTGAACACTGATGAGAAAATCTGCTTTCAAATCTCATGATGAAGTCTTACGAGTGAAATTGTTTTTGTAAAACAACAAGATGGTGTCGTTAACTTCGATTTTGACGCGCCAAAAGATCCTTGCACAACTTTAGATGATGTTGACGACAGATACAAAAAGATATGAATCGCCTTCAACTAAAAAGGACTTGAAAATAGTGTGCTGATAATTTCCTATGCCGTGTGTTTGCAAATTCTTTTATCAATTCGATTTTAGTTTCATTGAACATTTTGCTGCCCAATGTGCCAATCTTTACATTCCAAATACACACATCTGTAGATATTACAAATATTATTTATAATACAGTTATTTTTTTCTTTGGATATGTGTGTAAAGGCAAGTAATTACCTAAAGTTTGGACGCACGTCGTGTTTCTTAATTGATTAATAGTTTTTGTCCTGTATATTCCCTCCATGAACTGTGCATACGGATGTTTCTATTAAAACCAACAACATCTTAATAAAAAATACCTTTTTTTTTTCTCCCCAGGGATGTTGAAGACACCGCCGAGCGCATCTCAAAGAAGTCAGCACTCTTCAGTAGTTCTGAACGTGGCCGAGAACTGACGGCTGCGCACGAGTTGAAGCGCAAGCATCTAGCGAGGGCGGCTGAGGCAGGCGCTATCAGAGACAAGATACAGCAGCTGGAAGGAGAAGGGAAGACTTTGACAAAGAAGTAAGTAGAAGAAACATGTGTTTGCAGAAATAGAGTCAGAAAGAAGATATTTGTCCTATGTTTATATAGCTTTTTTTTTGTAACTAAAATTAATTTTTACTTTGAAGCTGGTGGTTTTTTATTCCTATTAAGAAACGTTTTATTTTTAAAGATATTTACATTAGTTACATAATTATTTCGTCGGAAAATATCAAAACTATATCCACCCCCCTCTCCCCCACAGATACCCGGAACGTGCGAAAGAGATAGAAACAAGTCTGCAGTCTCTGCGCGAAGGCTGGGAACAGTTACAAGAGTTGGCTGCCAAACGAACTGCATTGTTAGATGAAGCTATCGCTGAACATAACTTTGATGACAGTCTTAAGGTAAGCTTTTTATTCACTTCTATCAGCTTTATTTGCTAGTAATGAAAGAAAGAAAGAATATACATTTATTTAGCACAAACTAAAAGACACACAATACACCAGAAGGCCATTTCTCGTAATTTAAAACGTTCAAAATCTAGTCGCAGTCTCATCTCGGCGACAAACAAATGTCAAAAACTTGTCAAAATGTAGGGAAATTAGATGTAATTTTTGACAGATTGAGACTGAGATCAGACTGTGAACGTTCTTAAAATTACGAGAATTGCCCCTCAGATACATACATCAGATATAAAAAAAAGAAAAAATAAAGATCAAATTTAAAGTAGTGTAAAGTCCGGTGTAAGAAATTAGCAGGAAAGTGTGCCTCACGGCTGTGCCAAAAAGGCCCAGTTCAGCAAAAATGCCAGACAACCAGTGCGTGACGCTGGTTTTCAACTGAACCTGATTAGTGATTAATTTTATGGTACACACGGCTACACATCAAGCAATACATTTCCAGTTTTAGCTGAACTCGCATTGTATAGGTTTTTCGTACAATCAGAAGTCAGCTTATACTGGTTAAGTATAGCTTGACGTGTAGCCGTGTGTATAATTTCCTTCGTCTCTTTCTGTTTAAAAAATGGTTTGTTGAAGTTGGTTTATTCTATTCAAAATAGGAAAAAACGGCTTTCTTTAAGCCTATCGGGTAGAACATTATATCCAAAATGACCGTATAAAATTCTGCCATAAATGAAGGTATTCAGCTGCATCCGGTTAGACTGGAAGCTCGCTTATATTTACCATATTCTTTAAAAAAAACATTTTTTACACATTCCCTATATCTTCTTTAATATAAAAATGAATCGCTAAATGTGTTGCTAAGCGCCAATCTCGAGAACAGCTGAACCGATTTCGCTAATTCTTTTTTTAGAATATTCCTTGAAGTACCAGGATGGTTGTTACGCAAAAAAAAATGTAAGAAAGTTGCTTCACGCGGACGAAGTCGCGGGCAAAAGCTAGTTTATCATAAAAATAACCATCCGAAAAAAGAGACCAGTTATTTCAGTTGTTTTACCGAATATTAAAATCATCATCATTCATCATTTTCCTGCCCTTATCCCATGTTACTTGTGGTCGGCGCAACACGTTTTCTTCTTCCATTCTCCCCTGTCAACCGTCACGCTATCATTCACTGCCTTCTCTTTCATATCATTCCTCACACAATCCATCCATCTTTTCTTCGGCCTTCCTCTCCCTCTCCATCCATCAACATAAAAAATAAATCCAACAATATCCAATCCATCAATATTAAAATGACCATGTGTATTTCAGGAACTGGAGCTGTGGGTGTCGGAGGCCGTCAAGCGGATGGACGAGACTGGCGCGCCGGAGACCGTGCCCGAGGCTGAGGCGCTACTGGAGCTGCATCATGAGAAGAAGGTGAGAGATTCTTATTTTTTTATACGTGCTTTTATACAGCGTGTATCATATTTAAGGGTGTAGTGCAAAACATTAAACTAAACAACTTTCTACATGGGACCAACATTGTAATCGTCATCGTCGTCGTCGTTGTTGTTGTCGTTGTTGTCGTCGTCATTGTCGTCGTCGTTGTTGTCGTCATTGTAACGTTTTTCTTTCTTTCTTTTCTTTCTTTCTTTTCTTTCTTTCTAATCGCGTAAAAATAATCAGCTGTCCCATACAGGTACAGCTGAGAGGGTAGGTGGGTATTTATTTCTCGATTACGATGTTGATGAAGAATACGAGTGAGACGCATGAACATCCTACCTAAAATCTATTCAAACTTGTTTCAAATTGATGTTATTTCAAGTTAAACAAATATCAATTTTATTTCAATGAAAATTAAGATGATTTCAGAGTGACTAGCACTATTGAAAAAGTTATAAAAATGTTTGAAGTTGTAGCGTAAACTGAACTTTATTGTGTAGGAATTAAAGTTATTTTCCATAAATTCATGTTTGTTTACATTTTTGGCAAATAAATAGCGAATGCAGATTACCACATATTAAAATGCTCAGTAAACTGCATACTAAACTCAAACCACATTTTCCTACAGGCTGAAATCGACGGTCGTCAGAAGGTCATCGGCTCCCTGCAGAAGGAAGTGGAACAGGTACCCGAGAAGGTGAAGAGGGTGGAAGTACTCTCCAGCACTCTGGACCAGGCCTGGCTGAAGAGGAAGCAGTATCTTACACAGGTATGCTTGTTGTTGATTACTTAAAGGCTTCATCCGTTTGTTTATAACATAAAATGTATTTTTGGACGATTATATGTTACGCCGAAACCCAAATAAATTGGCATAGAGAATGATGATGATTTTTGGGAGCTAAGCTGCCTTAAACTATGGGCCTGTTTCTTAAGCTAAGGTGTATTAAATGAATGTGACAAATTGTCAAGCGCGCGTTACCTGCTGCAATTGACTGTTGGTAAATCATTCAACCAATCACATCAGTTAACGATTGCTTGACAATTTGTCACGTTCATTTTGCGATAATTTTCGTTCGAGAAACTGGCGTTATTTTCTCTTGTCATTATTTAACTTTATTTGGCGGATTTATCCAAATATTTGCGTTAATATTAACGATTCAACGTAAATATTTCCAGAAATACCCCAAGTTACTATCCCACAACATACGAACTCAGTTTCTATAGTTAAAATTAAGTCAATGAGAAAAATACACACAAATAAACGAGAATTGTGCATTGCCGTTCTGTCTTTCCGTATAAAATACAAACCTTCTGCCGCATCATACAGGATATTATATGTAGCTGGTAGAAAGTAAGACGAATAATGTCGTCGAGTTGCAATTTTTAATAAAACTATTCAAAACGTTTTTTTATTGGTATGTTTTATATTACTATAACTCAACTATCTTCTTTCTCTCTCAGGCACATCAATTACAACTCCTGAAGGAACAAGCGAGACAGACAGAGGACTGGCTGGCGTCTAAAGAGGCGTTCTTGAACAATGATGATCTTGGAGAGAACTTGGATGGTAAGCGATTTGCGATATGGTTTCCTTTGACAACTGGATGTTTTTGACAGAAGTTACTAACATTTTTCTTTGAAGTGCATATCAACCAAAAGGAAGAAAGAAAAAGTATTTATTAGGACTCTTACAGGAAGATCACAAACTAAAGTAAAATGAAACAGAAAGTCCTATACGAGGCCAAAAGGCTCCTATCTCAGCATTATGCTGCGACATTTAAAAAATAAATGTTGCAGCGCTGGTATCTGGTATTCTGAAAGCGCTCTTTCTTGTTGGGATCTACCGTCTAATCTACTCAAAAACTAAGCATATTGAACACTAAAAAAAACATAAATAATTTATTTATTTTTTAAAACCTTGGTGGTCTGCATGGTACACAAATATTTGTTGAATGCAAATCATACGGCGTTTAAAGGACATTAAGGACAGCGATAGCACTAGGAAGTGGTGAAGGGCGGGGGTTTTTGGGGGACTGTCTTTTGTAATTTTGACGTTCAAAAAGTGCTGACTCTCAGCCTAATTTGAATAAATGACTTTTGATTTTAACATCAACACGCATTCTGGCAACAAGAATTCAGCACATGTTTCCATGATTTCTTATAAACCATTCTTTTTCAAACAATACTAATAAACCATTCTTCATTCCAGCTGTGGAAACCCTAATACGCAAACACGCAGAATTCTCCAAACTCCTGCACAGCCAGCTGAACCGCGTGGACGAGCTGCAAAAGTTCGCGCGCAGCATGCTGGAGGAACAGCACTTCGACAGGGAGTACGTGGAGATGAGGCTGAAGACCATCCTCATCAGGAGAGATAAGCTGCAGGTAAGGAAGACTAAGAAGTCACTTCTTGAAAGGTCGAACATGTTATTTATTTATTTTATATTGTCGTACCGAACTGCAATACGCTAACTGACTTGATTATGAGTCTAGCAAAGAATTCTTCTTTCCCTATGCCATCAATACCCTTTTTTTTTTGTGGATGGGAAATCATCAAATGGCCCCTCCCGCTCTGGGTGGAGCGGAAGGGAGTGTCAGACTCTTACTGACTAAAACCCACCCGTGTTCCTTCCTTAGCCCTTTCTGTTCCAGGGCAGCGGTAACCCTTTCGGACGATCCCGCCGCCCTGGCAGGCTTCGGCCCTTGACAACCCATTTACCTTTTACAAAAATGCCTCATCTCTCCGAGATTTAATTTTCTATTATGTAATTGTTTATTGTTTAAAATAAAATCTCTGCCCCAGGAATCGTGCAAGCAGCGCGGCGAGACATTGGAACAGTCGCGCCAGCTGCACCAGTTCCTCAGGAATCTGTACCATGAGAGAGAATGGATCTCACTCAAGATGCAGATCGCTAACGACCAGAATTATAGGTGAGATTTCTATATATAGAGGAACTAAGACGCACCTGTGTTATAATCGATTTTTCTTTAAAAAATTCAACGTTACGAGACACGTTTTATTAAAATTATTTCTTTGTTTTAATCTCCAGGGAGTTATCAAACCTTCAGAGCAAGATCCAGAAGCACTCAGCGTTTGAGTCGGAACTGGCTGCCAACAAGGGACGCATCGACGACGTCGCCAACCACGGAGAGACTCTAATAGGTATGTTATATCTATTCTCATCTGCAAACCCCTTTGCTAAAGCCGGAAGGACCTCCCTGCGGAGATTTTTGTGACTGCCAATGTGTAAGAAGAAATCGATAATAATGATAAATTAATGTATAAAATAGTACGAGTAGCATGCCTAATCTGCGTTCGCGTTTTAATTGCCAAAAATGTAAACAAATATGTATTAATGGAAAAATAACTTTATTTGCTACACAATAAAGTTCAGTTTACGCAGCAACTTCAAAAAGTTTTATAACTTTTTCAATGGTGCTAGTCACTCTGAGATCAACTTAATTACCATTGAAATAAAGTTGATATTTGTTTAACATGAAATAACATCAATTGCCAACATAAATTTGAATAGACCTTAATTGTCTATGTTATTTGTTACAGAGGCGAAACACTACGCGGCTCAAGAGATCGCGAAGCATGTCGAAGAACTGGAGTACCAATGGAGAGAATTACAGGTAACACAACTTCAGTCAATAATTGTTCCTTCTCTGTATGAGAGAAGTTCATAATTTTCCTCTTTTAGTTATGTTACTACTCGTTTTATCGCGAAAATTATTGTTTATTGTTTAAAAAAAGTGCAACACTTTTCGAACGTCAAAATTACATAAAACAGTCCCCCGGCACGCCCGCCCGTCACCACTTCCTAGTGCTATCGCTGGGAAGAAGAAGTGGCGCAACAAACTCCCCAGCAGCACAGCTGTCTGTTCAGTTATTTATAGTGTTCAGCTATTTGTCGGTTTGGTAAGCGCGACATTCAAAGGGGATTAAAAAAAATATATGGAGCCTAACATACCTACCTGTCCGCCATTTTTTTTTCAAAATGGCGGCCACCATGTATGTCACGTGATCAACTTTGTACGTCAATATCTCGGAAACGTGACACTTTACGGGGTTTGGTCTAATTACATTTTCTGTTTGCGTTGATGTCAGCTATCGATTTATAAAGGTTTCATGGGTGGCCGCCATTTTGAACAAAAAAAACAAAATGGCCGACAGTAGGTATGCCACAGGCCTTCATTACCAATTCTGATCTATTTCCACTAAAATTACTATTCTTTTCTTCCCAGGCCGCCGCTAAGCTACGTCGCGAACGTCTCCAGGAAGCTTACCAGGCGAGAGTGTACCTGCGAGGTCTTGACGACTTCACAGCCTGGCTTGATGATGTAGAGGCACAGCTCCTCAGCGAAGATCATGGTATGTATACTTTTGTTGAGGTTGAACTAAATTTTTTAAAGATCGGAGGATGAATCGGAGAGAAAATTAAGAAATATATGTAGGAATTGTAACAAAGTAGCATGTTGCCTGCATGCAGCTTTATCTATTGATACTGTAGCGGTATCTACAACGCCACATGCGAACAACGCGACACAAATCCTGCATCTCGCAAGCAGAGTTTACCGCGCAACTAGCATACATATAACTTCCCGGCATCAACCGTCGGGCAATTGCCCGCCAGACACAACACCCGTCTGGTCAGAGGATCTTCCCTTTTCTATGGAGGATGAGTGAACTTTACACCCTGTTCCTCATACCTCTATACTGGTGACCCCGAACATGAACGTCAGCGCAGCCATCGTGCATGTATGTACTTCAGCGTGACGTTATCATCATCACTCCCGCAAGCTTTTTCACGGCTTCAACGGGTATCCTGACCACCAGCATGCAGCGTCCGCGCATACCTGGTCCCCTGGTCGCCCTGGCCCTGGTGGCCTGGTCTGGTGGTGTATTGTCTGTAACTAGTGAGTTCTAGATTTGGAATGATTAGACAGAGAAAGATGAAGCTATGTGTCCACTTTGTATGTGTCACCTTTAAGAACTCGTCTTTATTAACCAAAAGATTTATGTTTTTAGTTTTCTACCTGTAATGTTACAACCTTTTCCTCCCCTCCAGGCAAAGACCTAGCCTCGGTAACAGCCCTCCTCAAGCGGCACACGCGGCTCGAACAACAAGTGTCGAGCAAGGCAGACTTCGCGACGCAGCTGGCTGATAACGCGCGCCAGCTCGCTGATAGCGACCACTTCATGGCGGAGGAGATACTGAGCAAAGCTGATGATGCGGTTAAGAGGTTAAAAACTTGTTTTTTTTTTGTCATCTGCTTAATCCTTCCACAAGAAACCCAGCCACAAGAACTGCAGCAAGCCTTCGACAGCTTCGTACCACAGTTACAGAGTACTCGGCCATAAATATTATTCATCGTCCTTTTCCCAACTATGTTGAGAACGCCTTACAGTCTAGCAGGATGAAAACCAGCATTTCACATGGAGCGACTGCCTGTTTGACTTCCGCAACTAAGATGTACACGTGGAAAGACTGATTGTCAGACTTTGGGTCTCGTAACTACCCGTAACGACCGTCAATTATCTACAAATTACAGTCGAAACGGACTTCACAACATGTTCTGTCATTTAAAAATATTTAACACTAGCGGACCCGGCAGACGTCGTCCTGCCCGAAAAAGCGGCGCCACCTACCGGGTCTAAATTGTCCAACACACAAAAAAAAAAGAATTATCCAATTTGGTGTAGTCGATAGGAAGTTATGCGCGTACATACATTTCGGTGATTCATTTTTATTTAGACAGATCTTTCAGATCTCTCATTTTCTTCCTTCTTCAACAGATACCGCCAACTACAGGAGCCGATGCAGATACGTCGCGACAACTTGGAGGATGCTGCGCTACTGCACAGATGGGACCGAGATGCCGACGAGGAGTTCAGATGGTCAGTACTAACCACCTCCACAATACCTTTTATTTTTTTAGTATGTTGCTCACTGCTGGGCAAAGGTCTCCCTCATACCCTACTTTAACGATAGATAATAATAAAATTCTGGTACAAGCGATTCTGGCAGCGGCCGACGAGAGAATGCGTTCTTGGCATACTTAATTGAAATTCAAAATTTTGAATGCAGTATGCAGTACTATCATTTACCAGCAACTAGTGTTATATAAATAAATATAATTTTAACTCATAAACAGGTTACGTGAACGTGAAGCGGCTGTGAGACAAGAGGAAGCGGGTTCGACCCTGGCTGAGGCACAAGCGATGCTCAAGAAACATCTTGCTTTAGAAGCTGAGTTATTAGCCAGGTACATATGTTTATATTCATTGTTAAAAGTGCCCTTTTACAGTACCCTACCGTTATTAATATGGCAAATCGCGTCTTGGAAACAGTTCCAGCGCGGTAAACGAGACAATATACCAGCTGTTGTTTTGCATCCTCGTCAAATTTCAGGAGGCTGTTATGAAAGACATAAATAATAATAAAAAATTACGATCCCTGGTAAATAAAGAATACATACTTGTTTTTTTTAGTTATTTACGTTTAACAGTATTTCAGAATACACCACTTTCATAGAACAGAATCGCGTTACGGTATCGTATAAGCGGCCGCGGTTTGTATGTGTGTGTAAAAGGGCAGTTGCAGTGCGGTGTACACAGGTTTTAAAATGCATGTCCCACACATGACGATTTCTGAAAATTAGAAAAAAAAAATTTTTATTGACAATGGGCTCACTCTTGACCTCAATCCAGCCCAGAGGCAGGGATGAGATCTACGGTGGCACGAACTTGCCCAGAAGAAGCCTATTTTATTATTGATTCCTGTCGAAATCAGTAGCATAGTTACCTCCTTGAATTTGACGAGGATGCAAAACGACAACTTGTAGAAGTTTTGTTATGACGGTTATAGCCTTAGAGCGCCGTTAAATTAAATGCTTAAATGAAAACCTATGAAATTATCAATCAATCAAAAGTAATTTATTCAAATTAGGCTGAGAATCAGCACTTTTTGAACGACAAAATGACAAAAGACAGTCCCCCAAAGACGCCCTTCACCCAACTTCAATTAAGAAGTTGAACCTGAAAGACATCCGTTAGGTACAGAAAAATATACAAGTGTAATTTCGTTTGAATTAACACATACAATTCTTTTGCTGGATTTCATTGATTTTTACTATCGACAGCCTAGAGATCCATTAATAAAAATCGAAACTAACGTGACTATCTTAGTCACGTTAGTTTCGATTTTTGTCACACTCTAGATGCTTGTACAGTCAACAGCAAAAGTAGATGATCAAAATCAGAAATTTAATACTAATGAACGGAGTTTGCGTCAGAACTGTGTGGCGTCGAGGTGATTCAAAACTATGTCAGAATCAGTGTCATACTTTTGAATCACTTCGACGCCACACAGTTCTGGCGCAAACTCCGTTCATTAGTATTAAATTTCTGATTTTGATCATCTACTTTTGCTGTTGACTGTACTATATATAAAGAGGTATGAGGAACAGAGTGTAAATTTCACTCATCTTCTATAATAAAGAGAGGATCTTCCGACCAGACGGGTGATGTGTCTGGTAGACTACTGCCCGACCATTGATGTTCGGGTGTTGTATATTTGCTAGTTGCGCGGTAAACTTCGCTTGCGAGATGCAGGATTTTGCGTGACGTCCCTGCCTTTCCGATCATACCGGATGTTCGGAAAGGCAGGGACGTCGCGCAAAATTATGGCAAGATCAATAGTAACTTAAAAAAGTTTAGATTTGACCCTATGCTCGATAGATGGCGGTGGCGTCGAGTTAGATCTCGCTATGGTTTCATTACGGCATTTAATTTAGTAGGATTGCTTATTTTTTGTGAGCAGAAATTTGCAGTATTTAAATATACGCTATACAGTGTGGTGATTAGGTTATCATATGAATTGAAACCACGTATTCTACATAATGTATGTTAAACATACACAATTAAAAGAATTAATAACAACTAACATTTTAGTCGTGGGACCTTTTTTCGTTTTCAGTATTTACCTAACAACATTAACCTTAATTTGTGTTTACTTAGTAACAATAATATAAAGTTCGTGTTGAATTCTTGATACCATTGCCTCACGCGTGTCTAGTGACTTATTATACAGGATGGTTTATTTCATGACAATTTTTACGCTAATTATTTTATTTGTTTTTTTTTTTATATTTTTAGTAAAATTTAAATTTTATTATTTTAACAGACTTTTAACAACTTGTAATGACCGCTGTATTATTTGATGTGATAACCTAATCGCCACTCTGTATACATCGCTTAAAGTGCTATATTATTTACTCCTCGCCAGTATACGGACCCTCGGTAAATAAAAATACACGGTATAATGCGTAGTTAGCACGAGGCGACGTAGATGTCGCCACACCTATAAGTATGATTTGACTATAAAACTTCCCCCCCCACAGAGAGCCAATAATAAAGGCGCTGGTGTCTCGCGCGGCTGCGCTGTCCCGGCGCGCGCACTTCGCGGGCGCGGCGCTGGAGGCGCGCGCGCGCGAGCTGGCGGCCGCGCACCGCGCGCTGCTGGACGCCGCCGCCGGCCGGACCGCGCTCATCAAGGACCGGTGCGCGCTGCTACAGGTGGGGACTTTAACTTATTTCAACTACATCTATAACGTGAACCTGTTTCGAACCGCTCCCGTCACAACCCACTCGTCCAATCAGAGCGCAGCTTCTGAGAAACAGACGACGCACACCCTTCTTTTGACATTAGCCGTGTGACGTCTGTCAACTGGGCTGTGCACCAAAAAGATTCGCTCTTATACAATTTTACGAAATTTTATCTTCGCCGACTTAATCTTAACCGACTTCGAAGAAAGAGGAGCTTCGCAATTTGAATGTTTTTTTTTTGTATATTCGGGCAAAACTCCGTCATGATTTTCAATTTTTTTTTTTATGGATATGGTATGTCTCAGAGTGGTCCCATATTAACTTTGCTTGGGTAGTTTTTGAATTAGTTCAATAATACAATTTTTTCCAGTTAGTTTATATTAATGATATTTTAATAACTTCCTGTCACTGATATTTACTTTTTTTAATACAGCGCAATAGGAATAATTATTTGAGGACCACAAAAAGAGGCGCAATCATTATATTAGTGTTTTTAAAAGCCGATCATTTTTAATTTAGTACTTTTTGGAAATGAACTAATTTCTCTCGTCTCCTCAACAGCTAATCTCCGAAATATCCGAAGCAGAAGCATGGCTACTAGAACGTCGCATAGTCCTGGTATCGGGCGACGTGGGCCGAGACGAGGACTCTGCGCTTGCGCTGGTCAGACGTCTGGACGCGTTGCAGAGAGAGGTGACCGGGTTCGATGCCAGTATTGGCAAGTTGGAGAAGACTGCGGCTGGCTTGATGGTGAGTAGAAAGAATTAGTTTAATTACGGTAAAGAGAAAAATGTGTTAGCCTACGTCCGCACGTACGTAAAAATATCGCGACGGGATTTTCAACTCTCGGTGTTGAGCCGAGCGTAGAAAATCCAGTGCGCGGAAAAAAATCGCCGCGGGCAAAACACGCCTTTGCCAACCTAGGCTTACAAAGGGTGAACTTATTTAACTGCAATAACTTAGTTATGAGCAAGAAGAGAGTCATTCCAACAATTATTATAAATTGGTAAGTTACTCTGTACGTACTTTTCATGCCTAAACCACTGAATGGATTTCGATAAAATTTAGCAAGCAATTAATTAGCAATTTGGTAGGGCGTCCTGGGGAAGGAACTAAAAGAGGCCTGTGTGCTTTTAGCACGTTCCCCTGGGATAATTTCCGCTAGTTTGAATATAATTGATTAGAACTAAAGTTTTTTTTTTCGAGATAATAATCTTCTTCAATTACGAGCAGTGGTGGCCCAGTAGAATTACCCGCGACTTACGAGGTTGTAAGTTCGAACCCAGCCAGGCACATTGTGTAAATTAATTCATCACCACTGCTCTAAAAACGATGAAGGAATATATCGTGAGGAAACCGGCATGTTCTAGAACCAAAATTTCGAAGACATGTGACATCTACCAACCTGCACTAGGCCCGCGTGGTGGTCCACTCACTCTCGAAGAGAGGAGGCTTGTGTCTCAGCAGTGGGAACATTATTGGCTGGTTATGTCTAGTTTTGGCGTACCATAACAAAAACTCGAATCCTTATGTTTGGTTTTTGTATTTCGTTTTTCGCCACCGACTTCCGAAATTAAAGTTATTTTTCACTTTGTAGTGTTTTTATGGTAGTCGGTTGTTTTTTTTTTGTAAAAAAGTTTTTATTTTTCACTTTTTTGTTGGGATATTTTTTTTTATTTTTCAAAAACCGCTTGTCCGATTTTGATAAAAATTTTATGGAACCATTTGGAAAGTATACCCTTTCCAACAAAATAAAAAAAAATTCAAATTGGTTGGCAACCGACGGAGTTATGCGCGAACAAATATAAAAAAAAAAATACAAACATCCGAAATGAGAACCTCCTCCTTTTTTAGAAGTCGGTTAAAAAACCTTTTATTTCAGGATCGTTCCACAATCGACGGCGAACAACTACAAAAGAGAATAGACGAGATCAAAACAACTTACGAAGAAATGAAACTACTGTCCGCTAAGAGACAACAGCGGCTGCAGCAGAGCTTGAAGTATTTCAAGTAAGTTTGAGAACACTTCTAGGGGTCTACTCCGATGTAGTATCGGCCGCATGTTCGGCCGTTTCCTGCTACGAAGTAACTATTTGGTTCGGTCGGTCCCGATCCTACACTCCTACACTCTTTCGAATATTGACTATGGTCCCGACCCAACTGAGCCGATCCGAAATTCTTTCGCATTTTTCAATAATATTCGGTTCGGCCATGTGTCGGTCCGATCCGAACATTCGCACTTTGCACTTCGGAGTAGACCCCCAGGTTTATTTTTACTTATCAACTTAAATGTAACTGGCCACTCACTGGACGCCTGAGGGGTCCTCTCCACGAGCGAGAGAATCGCGGCGATATTATCGTCGTGACACGTATTTCTATACACTCTCTTAGAACGTGTCTCCACACGGTGATATCATCGCGGCAAGAATTTGAGGGCACGGCGAGGCTATCGCCGCGATTCTCTCGCGCGTGGAGACGGCCCCTGAGGGTCATTGCCGTCGAGGTAGGCCACGGCCAAGGTGGTGTGACGATCTGGTGACGATTGCTGGGCCAATATGGCCAATGATCGCACAAGACAGGGAGGTTTGGAAGAAAACAGGGGAGGAACAAAAAATAAAAATTATAGCAAATTAAAATTATCTACGTTTCTGATAGGTACTGTTGTCGTAACAAAAATGTGACATACACCAATAGGGTAGTTTCCTGGGTAAAAAAATTATAATTATATTTAGTCCGTCAGTTAGATTATCGAAAAATAATGGACACGTATTTTTTCTCTTGTCAATCAAACAAATAATGACAAAGATAAAGCGTATCAAAATTTGGGAGTGGGGGTCGTGACGTCACTTGGGGGACTTTCAAAATCAAAATCAAAAGTCATTTATTCAAATTAGGCTGAGAATCAGCACTTTTTGAACGTCAAAATTACAAAAGACAGTCCCCCAAAAACGCCCGCCCTTCACCACTTCCTAGTGCTATCGCTGGGAAGAAGAAGTGGCGCAACAAACTCCCCAGCAGCACAGCTGTCTGTTCAATTTAAAAAAAAATACTTGCTTCTATACAATACTAGGTGCTTATGTTCGGTAATTAACATTACAAAGCCAGAACATAAAATTTAATTATTTGCCATAATATGTCAGCTAGCCACGCCAATATACCAACAAATATAATAAAAACTATACGTACTCAAGCTAAAAAATAATTAATTAAAATGTAAATAAAAAAACTTACTAGCCAAATAAAAGCCTCCAGGCATAAAGGGCGTGACAGCTTACACATTTATGCATTGCTGGGTTCTAAGACCTGGCAGTAAGCTAATTCTGGAGAAGGAACATAAACATTGTCTTGCGTTAAACTAGGGTGACCAACTATTCTTATCGTCTAAGTAGTCGTTGATGGAATAGTATGCCTTTGAACAAAGGTTGGATTTTAGTTGAGCTTTAAACGCTTTAAAAGGCAAGTCTAGAAAAGAAGAGGGTATCTTGTTATAAAAGGTTATACCAAGCCCAACAAATGAGTTATGAACCTTATGAAGCCGGTGAAAGGGGGCACGTAGTTTGTCCTTATTTCTAGTGTTAACACTGTGAATATCACTATTTTTAGTGTACAAGTGTAAATTTTGCCTAATATATAAAATGTTGGCAAGGATGAATTGTGATGCAACCGTGAGAATACCAATATCTTTAAAGAAATCTCTTAGAGAAACTCTGGCACCTAACTGGTAAATTGCTCGAACAGCTCGCTTTTGAAGGACAAATATATTTTGTATATCAGCGGCTTTGCCCCACAGCAGAATACCGTAGGACATAACGCTGTGAAAATAACTAAAATAGACTAAACGAGCTGTATCAACGTCAGTGTATTGTCTTACTTTCCTGACGGCGTAGGCAGCCGAACTGAGCCTTCCTGCTAGACTTGATATATGAGGTCCCCACTGAAGTTTGGCATCTACTGTTAGACCTAGAAAAATTGCCGAGCCTACAGTTTCAAGCACCTCTTTATCTAAGACGATGTTGGGTCCTAGGTTTCTAACATTCGGTAAGGCGAACTTTACACATTTGGTTTTCTTGGCATTGAGAACTAAGTTATTTGACGTAAACCAATCTGTAACTATTGAGAGTGCACTGTTTACGTCGTCAAAATCTTGTCTATTCCTGTCTACTTTAAAAATAAGAGAGGTATCATCTGCAAACAGTACAACATCACAGATGCCCGTCAAATGGAATGGTAAATCATTAATGTAAACTAAGAACAAGAATGGACCCAGTATTGAGCCTTGCGGAACACCCTTTAACGGGCGATATCTTCATCATTTTTTATATAATTGACAAAAGAAAAAATACGGGTTCAGTATTTTTTGATAATCTAACTGACGGACTAATTAGATTTTTTTAGGAAAATAGCTTAATTTATGGGTAAAAAAAAAATATGCTGTTTCATGGTAAAATGCAATACCTACGCGGTTAAATATGTATGGAACAGATTCAGAATCATGTACTAAACCCATGCTAAAAGGTTGCGCGTCGATTCCATCCTGTATACATTTGAACATTTTTCACTATAATTATGAGAGGTACTCGAAAGTGAAAATTTGGAGCTTTCAAAATTATGTTTTAATTCCTATCCAACAGGTGTCGTCTCATTTAATAAGTGTAAAAACATCTTTAAAAAGAAAAAAGTCAAAATAATTATTTGCTAGAATATGGCACAGACATACAATCTGTCAAATTTCTTTAATAGATTTTCAACTTTATCGCTAAAGAATTAAGGTTCAAAGTGGATTGGGAAAAGTTTACAGTTTCGGGTAGCTTGACCTGCTGGCGTCTGTACATAAGGTGTTACAGTAGATTTGTTTCAGCATATCCTGCCATAACCTGGCGTGCAAATGTATTCACACTCAGCGATGAATTATTAATCGCTAATCTAGAGAAGAACAAACAATAAAATTGATTTTGTCTATTCATTTTTCATAATAATTATGAATTTTAATCTTTTTCCGTTTTCGTAAAGTGCCGAACAGCTTGATAGTGTACCAGAGTAAAAAATATTACTTTTACTAGAACCTTCGTCTACCGAGCTAGTGGCAGTACCATGTTGGGGGTTTTGGCAGACTAATATACATATATCTATTATTATTTTTATGTCAAAAAAGTGGCTGATTCTCAACCTAGTAATTTTTTTTTTAACTTGTCTTAACATCTCCACTCATTTCGGACCTACCCCACAGGTTCGTCCAAGAATGCGAGGAAGTACAGGAATGGATCAGCGAACAGATGACCACAGCAGCCAGCGAGGAGTACGGGTTGGATGTTGAGCATGTGGAGACCCTGCAGCAAGCCTTCGACAACTTCTTAGCGCAGTTACAGGGTGAGTAAAAATGGTTGAGCTGAATGGTGTTGATCTATAGAGGTATGAGGAACAGGGTAACGTTCACTCATCCTCCATAGAAAAGGGAAGATAATCCGACCAGACGGGTGTTGTGTCTGGCGGGCAACTGCCCGTTGATTCATGTCGGGCCGTTGTATATATGCTAGTTGCGCAGTAAACTCTGCTTGCGAAATGCAGGATTTGGCGTGACGTCAGTAAGACAAACTCTTCAACTTTATTATTAGTATAGATAGATATGGTAGGGGAGTCCAGAGGGTTTTTGAGCAAGCATATTCGGGGGGAAAGTTGATAGCTGAGTAATGTGTGGCATGAGGAGACAACACCGAAAATATATTTAAAAAGTTTCAGATAGGAGCTCCTTGGTCAGGAGACCACTTTCAGATTTAAAAAAAAAGGCCCAAAATAAAGTGACCTTCAGCGCCGTTGATTTTCATGTGATCGTGGGTGGCCTAACCCATAATGACTTAGGCAAATCTGACAAAGAAATTGTGGGCTTTCCCCAAATCTGAAGACTTTGAAAATTAAAATTTGAGCCATTTTTTAAAGGATATTCAGGGCGAATGAAAGTTATTCTGTGCAATAGTGTTACGTGTCCTGATAGTGAATATAATGTATAAATGTCTGACGGATTGATGTTGCCCTTTAGGAAACATGACGAAATTTTATTCATTCAGAAAAGTACCCAAAAGTGGTCATAATTTTGCATCTCTAAATTGAATCTGACCTTTTTGTGATGATGACCAATAGGTAATTTAACTAATTAATTATGTTCCTTTCACAGCCAACGAGGGTAGAATCGAAGGCGTCTGCGAGGCAGGTACGGTGCTTCTAGAAGAGAACACGCCGGAAGCAGACAGAGTGAAACAGAGGATTGATGACATCAAGGGACTGTGGGACGATCTGAAGGAGCTGGCGTTGGCGAGGCAGGAGGTGAGTGCACACTATTTGCTCGTTTAATACGACATCATTTCTGAAATGTGGAAGAACTAAAAATCGGGTTTTATTTTACAAAACCAAATCCAAATGTTTCAAACACATTCAGACACGGCTTCTAGTACGGTAAGAAGCTGTTTAAGAGCTCGAAGTTGAATATTATTATTTGCAATTGAATAAAATAGTGCGCTCGCACAGGTTATAAACTAACCTGTTGCAAGATTATTTTTCAAGAATTCATCATCATCTGCCTAGCCTTTTCCCAACTATATTGGGGTCGGCTTCCAGTCTAACCGGATTATTTTACAAGAATTGTCATTTAAAAATTTCCCAATTGGTGACTGCATCTTGGCTTACCATCTGAGGTAAAATAGTGGACAGCAGTGAGGTATTCAAAGATTAAAAATTTTTGAATGCCTCATTTCTGTCCACTAAACATACGTCCCTTCTGCTCTCCTTTCGGTCTGCGCTAAACCAGACATATATAGGGTTATAGGAAAAACACCAACAACCTCTTAAGAGGTCATTGTACTCGTCATTATGAACAACTTTTACTATGGGACCAAACCTGAAATCACGAAAAAAAAATCAGCTGTTTTCTACATTTATGTTCAGTTAACTCGTCAAAATGTAGGGAACAGCTGATTTTTCTTCGCGATACTAAAGAAATCGTATTGTTTTGTAAAGGCTCTAGCCGGAGCCCGCCGCGTGCACGAGTTCGACCGCTCGGCGGAGGAGACGGCGGCCTGGGTGGGCGAGAAGGACACCGCGCTGGCCAGCGAGGCCGCGCCGCCGCGCTCGCTGCACGAGCTGCACAAGCAGAAGAGGAGTCTGCACGCGCTGCGGGCCGACCTGGACGCCATTAGGGCTGCGCACGACAAGCTGCAGGCGGAGGCTGAGAGGTATGTAACTATGCTCATTGATGGGTGATGGCCGTGTTCACAATGGTACATGCTGGGCCATGATGGTGCACAGTGATTGATGATGGACAGTGACTACCACGCCAATTATATGACGACCAATATCACTAACAATCTTTTTCTTTTATAAACTTTTTAACCCAGTCCCAAGAAGAAAGAATTTCTCCATCAATATCTTTTCTGGGTTTTCTGGATCGAATTTTAACCGGTTGAATGCCGTAATTACAGAAACAATTGAAAAGCCATTGTGTCTCGCGTGGATCCACGTTCAATACGAAAGGTTAAAAGCTTCCTCCTAATTCTCTCTATTTCTCTCCCACAGATTAGGCACAGCCTTCCCCGACGCTAAGGAACACGTGACCGCGAAGCTGGAGGACGTGAGTGAAGCTCTACAGACGTTGGTGCAGCGCGCCGACCAGTGCACGCACCAGCTCGAACTGGCCGGCCAGCTGCAAGCGTACTTCGATACTTACCAGGAGTTGTTGTGAGTATTTTTGTGAATAAAGCTACTATGGACCGTGCTAGTTGTGCGGTAAACTCTGCTTGCGAGATCCAGGATTTTGCGTGGTGGCACTGTGAGGCGTAGTTCGCATGTGGCGTTGTAGAGGCCGCCATAAGGAAATTAAAAACAAATATTCGAGAAAAATTGCAATTAAAAAAAATACATTTTGTTCATGTGTGATGCGTTCGGTTGTTATTTATCCACAAGCCTTTTATTTATAATGCTTATACTTAGAAATAAAAATTAAATTTCCCAAAACAAACATCAAAATAAAAATAATTCACATAAGTATTTAAAATTATCATTGGTTTTTATAGTTTAAAAAAAAAAATTGGTCTTGTAAATCAAATTTAAGTATATTACTTTAAAAACTTATCTACCTATTTCTTCTGTTGAATGCCTTTTTATATAATAATAATAATAACAATAATACAGTTTATTTCTCTCATAAAGGTACATTGTTACATTAGTTTGTATATACAATTTCGCCTCGTGCTAGAGCTTCTTTATTCTAACTATTATCATTTGACGGCACGGTTGGCGCAGTGGTTAAGCGATTGACTGCTGCGCTGCGTGTCGCGGGTTCGATTCCCGCACGGAACAAATATTTGTATGACCTACATGTATTTGTTCCGAGTCTGGGTGTTTTTCTATCTATAATATGTATGTATTTACAAAAAAAAAAAATGTATATAAGTAGTTTATCAGCCATCTTGTTACCATAACACAAGCATTAGGTTGCTTAGCTTGGGACAAATGGTGCTGTGTGAAATGTCCAGGGATATTATTATTATTATTATTATTTCCTCCTCAGAGCCTGGACAAACGAGACCCTGGCTCGCGTGACAGCCCCAGACCTCGCACACGACGTGCCCGGAGCAGAGCGACTGTTAGCTAGACACCGTGACATCAAGGTGGAGATAGAAGCGAAGGAAGACGCCTTCCAAACGCTCTACAGCGATGGTAAGCCAACATCTGGATAGCTTAGTGTTAGGCTCGGCTGCCAGTCTAACCAGCACCCTAATTGCGTAACACACGATTGATCTAAATCGGTTTCATTTTGACAGTTCAACAAGATTCATTGCGTTATTTACGTTGTTGAGCAGACACATGACACATTTTTTGAACATATGAAGCAATGGATTAGCAATATCCTTCAAAATGATGGACCAAACTAATATTTATCTTCTGTCCTTTTCTTAATGAAATAGAAAGAAAAAGATGCACTGAACTTAAATTTAGTTTAGTTTGTGAACAAGGGAATCGGTGCCATTATCTGTCCAAACCAGAGGGGTAATTGCGTCACAAACTAACAGTAGGAATGGGTTTCATTTTGACAGTTCAACAACATTCATTGCGTTATTTACGTTGTTGAGCAAACAAATTTTTCGAATTTATGAAGCAATGGATTAGCAATTTGCTTCAAAATGATTCAGATTCCGATTGATTAATAATAATAATAATAGTATTTATTCGTATCAACAATACAGCTATTTAACTTTACATACTTATGACTTAATTGTGAATATTTAAGAATGTGTGTTACGCAATTGGGTTGCTAATGCACCAGTACCAAGTACCAATCTGAATAACATGGGTACCTACAAGGTGGACCGAAGACGGAAGTAGACGGACCCGTGTGTTAGGTTTATTTTTATTGAAGTGAAAACTTCTTTAGCGGCGTTGTGCACTTTTTTTGCGATGGGTAAAAAATGTTAAACTCGCGTCAGGACACGTGACCTGATCGAAAATTCGTAAGACGGAGCTCGCGTCAGGACACGTGACCTGATCGAAAATTCGTAAGATGGAGCTCGCGACAGGACATGTGACCTGATCGAAAATTCGTAATACGGAGCTCGCGTCAGGACACGTGACCTGAACGAAAATTCGTAAGACGGAGGGGGAGTAGACCACATTCCAAAATATCAAAAATGCACAACGTTAATATTCAAGTTTTCACTTCTGCCGGCACTCCCAGAGTGCAAACCGTTTTTTTTTTTATTAAGCGTCTTTGTCCAACTGTTGGACAAAGGTTCTCTCCTTCCACCTCTCTCTGTCCAGAGCTGCCAAGGACCAATCTTTATTAAAGGAGTTCAGCTCATCCCAATCTGTGTTGGGTTACCATTTCGAATATTTTTAAAATTCCATGCAATAGTCTGTATAAATAATGACTCTTTGAATTATCTTACAACGCGTTTTTACCTTTTTTATTTTCTACAAAGTCCTAAGTCCAAAAGTATAATAATAATAATTCTTTATTTCGGATTACAGGATCCATAATGTGTGTGTTGTGTGTGTGTGGGTGTGTGTGTGTGTGGGGGGGGGGTGTTAGACAAAGTCCGGACGAGGGACTAGAAATCCGACTCAAACTATTTATTTCAACTAAACCAATTACAGGCACTTTTGAATTGTCAAGGGGTCGGTCAGTCAGAAAGATGAAGCTCGTTGCCCATTCCAAAGCGTAGTAGGTATCTATGGAGAAGGACGGGCAAGAAACTCCATGGACCCGACAGATTGGGAACCCTACCCGCACGATTTTGCTTAGCTAGTTATTAACAAACGTGATTTTATTATTAATTTACTAAGCGCTTCTCATCATCTTTTCTGATGCGCACAGCAAAGGAGTGGAATTGTCTGCCTGCGTCTGCATTCCCGAGTTCATACAACCCTAATCTCTTCAGGGCGAGAGTGAATAGGCTTCTTCTGGGCAAGCTCGTTCCACCGTAGATCTCATCCCTGCCTCTGGGCTGGATTGAGGTCAAGAGTGAGCCCATTGTCAATAAAAAAAAAAATTAAAAAAAAATCTCCTTATTCATCTTAACAGGCGAAAAACTAGTAAAGGAAGGCCACTTCATGTCCAACGAGATAGAGGACCGCATGTCGATCCTGCGCAGCCGGCGCGCGCACCTGGACGCCGCCTGGAGCAACCGCGAGCGGATCTACACGCAGCACCTCGACGCGCTCGTCTTCAAGCGAGACGCTGATGCCTTGGACAACTGGATTACAAACAGGTATAATGACCGTCTATTTCATAACCCGAAAAAAGAAACACAGATGTAAAATAATCTGCCAGGGCGGCGGGATCTTCCGAAAGGGTTACCGCTGCCTTGGAACAGAAAGGGCTAAGGAAGGAACACGGGTGGGTTTTAGTCAGTAAGAGTCTGACACTCCCTTCCGCTCTACCCAGAGCGGGAGGGATCATTTGATGATTTCCCATACTCAAAAAAAAAAAAAAGATGTAAAATAATGGCAAGTTCAAAGTAATTAACAGCAGTGGTGGCCGAAACGGCCGTGAATTACGAGTTGTAGGTAGGTAGGTAGGTTCGAACCCTGACAGGTGCTTTACCTTGTGTAAATTATTTCATCACCACTGCTCTCAAAACGGTGAAGGAAAACATCGTGAGGAAACCGGCATGTCCTAGAACCAAAAATTCGAAGACACGTGACATCTACCATAAAACATAACTGACAAAATATTTATAGATATACACCACTGTTCGTCCCGTCTGTGAATTCAGTGGTGATGCAATGTTGTTCCAAATGTTCATCTTTCATTGTTTCAAATTTTTTTTTTTTTTTTTTTTAATTTCTCCTGTGTCGTGGGTGCGTTTACAGACATATAAATTCACATACACAAACAGCCAAGCAAATTGTATCTCTTTCTTCCAGAGTGCCACTCGTCCGCGACGGGAAATACGGTGAAAGCGTAGCTCAAGTAGAAGAGCTGATCAACCGCCATCGAGACCTGGAGGAGACCATCGACGCGCAGAGAGACAAGTTTAATGCGCTCAAGAGAATCACTCTTGTAAGTCCTACTATCCTACTGATATTATACACAGTTGATAATACAGAGGGGCATTATATTACACTACGTATACTATACACGGCACGGTTGGCGCAGTGGTTAAGCGATTGACTGCTGCGCTGCGTGTCGCGGGTTCGATTCCCGCACGGAACAAATATTTGTATGTATTTTTTCCGAGTCTGGGTGTTTTTCTATCTATAATATGTATGTATTTACAACAAAAAAAATATTGTATATAAGTAGTTTATCAGCCATCTTGTTACCATAACACAAGCATTAGGTTGCTTAGTCAACAAAATGTCCAGGGATATTATATTATATTATTATTATTAAACATGTTTATTATTAATTCGATACGGTATAAAAATAAAAAGCGCCAAAAAATGAGAAAATATTTGTTTCAAACAAACTAAATAACTTACAAATCAGAATAAAACGCAACCACCCTTTGTAAATAAATTTGACAGAACTTAGATACCTAGGTAACAAAGTGGCAACGTCGGCTGTAAGGTGCATGACCTATGCTTAGACATTATCAGCTGTTAGCAAAGATACATCGTGTCCAAACGGTGCGAAAACTTAAAAAATAATTTGCGACTAAACTACTATTCCTAAGTAATTGATTTTTGGTACAGAGCTTGAAAATGGTACCTAGTATGGGCATTTTAAAGGAAAGCCCCTCTGTCGTATCAACTTTGGATACTTACTTAGATTCAAAACTAACATGATAATCATTCTCCTCAGGTGGAACAAGCCTTCAAAACACAGCGCGATGAAGAGGAGCAGGCTCGCCGTATATCAGCAGAGAGACAGGAGGCAGAGAGACTGCAGCAATACAGGAAGAGAGAGATGGAGAGGATCACCGAGGAGAGGAGACGCGAGACCGCGCCCGTGCCTATGGTCAGAGAGGTGAGGGGACATCAATTGTTTTTTTTAGGGCAAGATTGCTGTGTAATAATATTTGTAGGGTCGGAGATCGAGTCACGTGATCTACTTTGAACATAAATATCTCGGAAACGTGATACTTTACGGGGTTCGGTCTAATTATGTTTGCATTGATGTCAGATATCGAGTTAGACAGGGCTCAGGCGTGGCCGCCATTTCCAAAATGGCGCGAGATTAGGTATGCCACAGATCTTTAAAGCCCTTTATAATAATAATAATAATAAATCTTTATTATCAGACCATAGATCCATAACTTAACATACGACCAAAAAGCACGTTAAATAAAAATAACAAGAACAAAATAAAAAAAAACAAATAAAACTAATATAATTAAAACCTACAAAATAAAACCTAAGAAATAAACCGCATTACCCGGAACGCGTTATTATATTGGACTCGTAACGCATTGTACGAGCCCTGTGCATAACTTTATGACAGTTAAATGTATGGTTGACTTAATATAACTCTATCTTGCAGTCGGAACGCATGCAGACGTCCATGGCGCCCGCGTCATCAGAAGAGACATTGTCGCCGGCGCCACAGTTCGACAGACTGCCCAAGAACGAGCAGCATGTCAAGCGAGCTGAGAGTATGAGTGTGAGTACACAGTCCATCATTGTCATTCAACCGCAAGACGTCCACTGCTGGAAATAGGGCTACTATTACTCGCATCGCTACATCGCCTGGGGGTGTACTCCGAAGTGCAAAGTGCGAATGTTCGGATCGGACCGACACATGGCCGAACTGAAATATTATTGAAAAATGCGATAAAAGTTCGGATCGGCTCAGTTGGGTCGGGACCATAGTCAATATTCGAAAGAGTGTAGGATCGGGACAGACCGAACCAAATAGTAACTTCGTAGCGAACATTCGGCCGATACTTTTTCGGAGTAGACCTCCAGGTCCTGTGCTTCTCTAATCCAGCAGATTCCCGCGTTCTTCACCAGGTCATCGAACAACCTGCTGGCGCGGGAAATATATAGGTTCTTATTCATGAAAAATTATTTGAAATCGAACGAATTCTGACACACGAAACTATACTAATACTAGCTGCGACCCTTGGTTTCACCCGCATAAGTTTCGATCCCGTGGGAATATCGGGATAACAAGTATCCTATATGTTAATCCTGGTTATAAACCATCTGTGTGCTAAATTTCATCCAAATCCGTTCAGTAGTTTTTGCGTGAAAGAGTAACAAACATCCATCTATCCATCCATCCATACAAACTTTCACGTTTATAATATTAGTAGGAAGTACGTTCGATTTCATAGGTCGGTAAAGGCAACTGCCATCAGAAGGCCAATTCTCGTAATTTGAAACGTTCAAAATCTAGTCGCAGTCTCATCTCGGCGACAAACAAATGTCAAAAACTTGTCAAAATGTAGAGAAATTAGAGGTATTTTTGACAGATTGAGACTGAGATCAGACTGTTGAACGTTCTTAAAATTACGAGAATTGCCCCTCTGACCTTTCTAGACAATAGAAACTTCCTAAATTAAAACAGTTATTCAGACTGCCTAACTCTACACCGTATACAAAAGTACCGTATATAAAGGATCAGTACTATTCATTTCGATTTTCTCCGCCACCATGTGACCCTCAAAAAATGTATACTAACCAAATTTATTTGTTTCTCAGGTGGTAAAAACTCCTAAGCGCACTCCGTCGTTCACGACCCGCAGACGTACTCAGAGCTTCAGAAGACATCGCCGCGGTGACATCGCTGAATTACCACCCGTCGAGATTGAAGGTAAGAAACTTTTTCGAAGGATATATATGCAAGGATTTTTTATTATTCAAAGAATTTGGGGAGAAGCACTCAGATAAACATATAAAAGTCATAATCATTAATTGTTAAGGGATTCCTACGAGTCTAATCATAATATATGATGAATATTTAGATATTCAGACACCATGTTGTTATTTATTTAATAAAACTTTATACACATCTAAAAAAAATATTATACAAAGAGGACTTAATGCCTGAGGCATCACCAACCACCACCACCACCAGCACCAGCAACCACCAGTCAACCTTAGGTGATGCAGAGACAAAACATGGCAGATGCAACAATACTAAATAGATACATACTTAAAACAGAACAAACTTTGTCAGGAGCTATTAGCTATCGATATCTCCTGGGGAGTTTGTTGCGCCACTTCTTCCCAGCGAAAGCACTAGGAAGTGGTGAAGGGCGGGCGTTTTGGGGGACTGTCTTTTGTAATGTTGACGTTCGAAAAGTGCTGATTCTCAGCCTAATTTGAATAAATGACTTTTGATTCGTTCTAGGAAAGAATCGAGTTACTAACGAGAAAAGAAAGAGTCAGTTTATGCTTTGTCAAAGCGTTTTTTTCTTCTCTAAATGGGAAATCTTTTCGCATAGGGTCGGTGCTTCACCAACCATTTATGTATTTATGAAGGATTTTCATTGTTTTTAGGGCTGGCCTTTTGTGACTTCACCATTTAAAAACATCTGAAAATCAAAGAAATCCAAAAAAAAATTAAACTTTTAAAAAAATAAGAATTAGGGAGAGAGGTATCTTTCTTTTCACTCATGTAACGAAATGTGCCTAAACGTGACGATTTTCAATTCTCGTCCAATTATCGAATCGCCGCCTAAGAGATTACAAAAAGTACTTAGTAGTTATTTTTTATTATTAGTTATTTCAATTTACTCCAAATTAAAATCAATTTTTCCCCCCAGGCTACCTAGAACGCAAGCAGGAAGCAGGTTGCGGCGGCAAGCGCGCCACGGTCCGCTCCTGGAGGGCGTACTACTCTGTGCTGTGCGGACAGCTGCTGTGCTTCTTCAGGGATGAGCTGGACTTCGCCAGCGCCAAGGCCGCAGCACCGCCTGTGGCTATCCTCAACGTAAGATTTTTTTTTTTTTTTTAATAAGAACTAAAGTTCTTAGTAATGGATTACAATCTAACCTCAAAGACTAATAAGCAATTTAACTCTAACTTAATATTTTACGAGATAGATTATGTTATGACTAAGAATAGTGTCAATATGCACTTTTACACAGTTTCGTAACACTTTCTTAGGGTCTGATAATTGATAAAACACTTTGTTCATGTGTTACATGTATAGCACCATTAGCACCGCACTATTATTCATTCACAATATAAATACTACACTAACTCAAATGGTTTAGTTCTCTTTAGCCTACACACTATATCCGTGTTGTCTAGCAGCTGAATTGCCTCGACATTCAACGTAAATAACTACATCACTCCTGTATCCCCCGAAGGGATCGTAGAGGTGTATGGTATTCCTATATGCTAGTAAGTCCCATGTAATAGGGTGCGGGGCGGGGACAATCTATCAATGCACATAATTCTACAAAGAGACACAGAGAGGTTTAAATAGGTTTTAAGTTTTTTAGGTGAAGGGCGGGCGTTTTTGGGGGACTGTCTTTTGTAATTTTGACGTTCAAAAAGTGCTGATTCTCAGCCTAATTTGAATAAATGACTTGATTTTGATTTTTAGTTTCGATCTGTTGGTTTATTAAGTACTTGGTACTTATTGACAGACCTACAGTGTCCTCCCATAGCTACTAATACTGTAATTTGAAAACATTGTTAAAGCCAATTATTTTTAAAAGAAAGTGGAGTTTTGTTTGTTTTTTTTTTCGTGAGCACAATTTGGAACCGTGAAGCTAGATTCTACCGTTTCATAAGTACCCATATATGTAAGTTTATGTAAAGTAAAATCATTTGAATTTGATTGTATCTGACAGGCACGCTGCGAGCCCGCGGGTGACTACACGAAGCGCGCCAACGTGTTCCGGCTGGCGGGTGCCGACGGAGCAGAGTACCTGTTCGCGTGCTCCTCCAAGGATTTGATGAAGGTAAGACTATTAGATATTTGCTTGACTATCATAGGGACAATTCGCGTACTTTTGAGAACTTTCGCGTTCCAATCTCAGTCTCAGCTTATATTATAATAAAATGAATCCCTAATATTTCCCTTGGTCACGCCATAACTTGAGAGCGACTTTACCGATTTCATGCATCTTCTTTTTTAAAGTATTAAAAAAAAAAATCAAGAAAGTGGCTTCACGCGGACGAAGTCGCGGGCAAAAGCTTGTTATTTGATAAAAACCGCTAATGCCCATACTTTTCTGACAAGTTTTGACGACATTATTTGTCCTTCTGATAAGTCTTGTCCACAGTAAAGTTTTCGTCATTTGTTCAGCCACAAGGGTAGCTAGATATTCAAAAGCGAGTTGGTGTTAAAACGAAACGTTATACAATGTACTACACTAAAGTAAACTAAAAATGTGTGTGACGTATAACGCAAGTTCCTAGTCAAAACAATTAAAATAATACCTAACATTTTTTTTCTCTTTCTCAGGAATGGGTAGCCAAGCTGTCCTTCCACGCCCAGCTACCACCAGAACTACAACTGACCCCCTACTCCGCTGTACCACCTGGAGAGTCCCCCACTGCCGAGATCAGGAGACGATTACATGAGTAAGTGAAAATAGTATTTATTTATTTCTTCACAAACACCAACTATTATTTAAGGATATCCCAAGGCAATAAGGTGGTTCTTATCTATGAACATATAGAAAATTTACCAACTATACCAGCAGTCTCTTCAACAAAAACTGACTTACCACAATTCTACCACCACATACCACCCCCAAACCCTGGTACACTACCACAGCCGTAACCTCAACCCCCAACTCCTCAGGAACGCGGAGTCTTCATCATCAGCAGGATCTTCCCCCGAACCTGAGCGCAGGCCGCGCACGCAGGCCGAGATCCTACAGGAACATAGAAGTAGTCAGCAGTCGCAGCGAGTCTCCTCCACTACTCCAGAAAGAATTATAGGTAAGACATTTTACCAACTTTTCCCCCCACCTTTTGGGTTTTTTCCCCTTTTTATAAGAAGAAGACACCGTAAAGACGTTGGTCCCGGCTGTCATTCGTAGATCTTTGACAGTCGTTAGAGGTCGTCAGAAGTCCGAAAGTCTGACGACCAGTTTTACCAAGGGGTATCGTATTACCCAGTAATTGGGTTGTGGAGGTCAGATAGGCAGTCGCTCCATTTAAAATACTAGTGAAAGGCTAGGCATATGATGTTGATTATCATCTGCCTGCCTTTTCCCAACTATGATGGGGTCGGCTTCCAGTCTAACCCGATGCAGCTGAATACCAGTGTTTTATACAAAGCGACTGCCTATCTGACCTCCACAACCTAACATTCATTTTATTCATTCAACATTTTATCATATCCTAATGACATTTAAATACTGGTATTCAGCTGCATCCGGCTAGACTGGAAGCCGACCCCAACATAATTGGGAAAAGTCTAGGCAGATGATGACATTTAAATTACATTACATTACTTTTTGTTATTAGTAAATCTTAAATACTACCGTTTCTCGTATCAATCGCGGTAAACAACAGAAGGCCAATTCTCGTAATTTAAAACGTTCAAAATCTAGTCGCAGTGTCATCTCGGCGACAAACAAATGTCAAAAACTTGTCAAAATGTAGGGAAATTTGAGGTATTTTTGACAGATTGAGACTGAGATCAGACTGTGAACGTTCTTAAAAGAGAAAACGAGAATTGCCCCTTAGATTACTTTCGTCTAACATCAGTAACATTCTTCATTTTGCTCCTAGAAGAGCTGCCATACGTTACGCAACACATTTATTTTAATAAATAAATTTTAATAAAAATGTATGTGATGTCAGAATCAACGGTGCTGCCATCACTACCTCCAAGACAGCCGCCTCAAGAAGAGGACGCCACGGAAGTTGTACTCAGGTAAATACAATGCATACATTTATTTTATCAGGCAATTTCTTAATAAAAAGAAAATACGTTTATTTCCGGTAAACATTACGCAAGAAAGAACATAAAACACAAAAAAAAAAAATAAGAAATGGTTGGTGTAAACATCGTCACATCCACGCAAAACGGCTATCGCTCAGCATTATGCTGCGACCCTATGCAAGACAGAGCCCCAGCGCTGGTTTTCAGCGACAGCCGGCGCCGACGTGATGACGTCGTCCGGTGCAGCATACAATGATTAGGAGTTGCCAGGTGTCTGAGTTTGTGCCCGGTGGAGGATAACAGGCTAATCCCCTACTACTGGCGAAATGAGGGTGTTCTATATGTACAGACGCCAGCACATCAAGCTACTACAATCTGTCAAATTTCTTTAATAGATTTTCAACTTTATCGCTAAAGCATTAGGTTCAAGGTTGATTGGGAAAATTTGACAGTTTGCACTAATATGTTAACACTTGGAAACTTTCAATAGCGACTTTTGCGTGAAATAACGAAAACAACAATGAAATACGACACATTGCAAAAACCTATGGGTTCAAAAATACTATGTTCGTAGCAACATAAAATTTCATTCAAAAATAAAGGAGGGAATTGCTTTTGAATAAAGCCAAGTGTATACATACTTATGCTCGTGACTGTACACCGAACCCTTCGGGTAATGCAGGCGTGATGTTGTGCTATGTTATAAACTCCTTTTCCATCTTTTTCCTAACAGGAGTCAGGAACAGTCTTCAGGGACCAGCTCGTGGGGAAGAACGCGGTTCTCAAACGGACGCGATATCAACTCAGAGTTCATAAGGTCGCAGCAGAACGGTGAGTTTTTAATACCTTGAGCTATTTAATTATGATCGATAGAACAGAAAATGTTTTGAAACGTTTTAATAGTCAATTTTACTAATTTTGAAATTGAATTATTATTTTAGTAGAACCAGCACCCATTGCGTAACACACTTTCAATCACAATTCGAGGGTTTTGAGGGAAATTTCTAAGTCATTGCTTCATAGTTTTGAAAACTTTGTCTGCTCAACTTCGCACAGTGGCCTACAAAACTAGTTGACGTTTTTCCACTGCAGCTATGACACACCACATTACATACCTATCCAGTTAGAAAAACTGAACGGACAGCTGTGCTGCTGGAGAGTTTGTTGCGCCACTTCTTCTTCCCAGCGAAAGCACTAGGAAGTGGTGAAGGGCGGGCGGGGGACTGTCTTTTGTAATTTTGACGTTCGAAAAGATTCTCAGCCTAATTTGAATGACTTTTGATTTTATGATTTAAAATTCTAGTGATCCAAATGTTTGAACCGCTATAAAGTTTTTATTGACTAATTCAACTACTTTTGACTTATCATAAAAAAAAAATCAAGTGATCCCATAAGAGTACCTGAGGGGCAATTCACAGTCTGATCTCAGTCTCAATCTGTCAAAAATTACTTCTAATTTCCCTACATTTTGACAAGTTTTTGACATTTGTTTGTCGCCGAGATGAGACTGCGACTAGATTTTGAACGTTTTAAATTAGTAGAATTGGCCTTCTGATATTTTTTATATGTTTAATCGTCATGTGGCATCACTGCTGAAGTGGAAAAATGTCAAATAACTTTTGGAGGCCACTCTGAATAACGCAATGAACGTTACTGAACTGTCAAAATGACAGACATTGCGATACATTTTTCAAGTATGTGTTTTACGCGAAAACGTAAAAACGGTGAAGGAAAACACCTTGAAGAAACCGGCATGTCCTAGAACCAAAAATTCGAAGACATGTGACCATCTATCAACCCGCACTGGGCCCGCGGGATAGATTACGGCCCACTCCCTCTCACTGAGAGGAGGTCTGTGTCCCAGCAGTGGGAACATTATGGGCTGATTATGATATGATGGTGTGTGTTACGTAATCACCCCGTTGATTTACAGAGTGCGATTTATTTGCCTGTGGCTTACCATAAGTTGATGCAACAATAGAAGTTGCTCCGTCCAAACAGTGCAAGTCATTTGTTGTATGGAGGCGTGAGGAACAGGGTGTAAAGTTCACTCATCCTCCATAGAAAAGAGAGGATCCTCCGATCAGATGGGTGTTGTGTCTGGTGGGCAACTGCCCGACGATTGATGTCGGGACGTTGTATATATCCTAGTTGCGCGGTAAACTTTGTTTGCGTGATGCAGGATTTTGCGTGTGGTCGGTGTGACGTGTAGTTCGCATGTGGCGATGTAGATGCCGCTACAGTTGCATCAATTTTATTGTATGACACAGGCTAGAAACTTGCATCCTGTAAATGGGGCTCAAGGGAGATAGAAAAAACATTTGAGTATTTGAGTATTTAATGTTATGCACAGTTTTTTATTCATTTAAAATTCTTGATAGGGTAATTTTGATTGGCTAGGATGGTACAAAGTATTTTTTGTGTTTTTCTTGTGACGTTCTTGCACTGTGTTGTCTATGTTATTGTCCTTTTAGTTGTGTATTTGTCCAATTTTATTTTTAAAGTAAAATGTGTACTTCATTTAATGATTTAACAATTCAAACCAGTTAATACTTTTTTACACGAATAACCCATTCACGCTAAAAGCACCCTTTATTCGCAAAAATCGACATCTTATTAAAAAAATAACATCTTAATTCCCCAATTTTACCCTTCATTAACCAAATTTACCCTACAAAACAACGAGGGTAAAAATCACCAACACGAGTTTAACAACTAATTCCTACCAGCCCCGGACATCGGAGCACCACCATTACCCCTCTCCGGCCCTCCAGACCGTCCACCACTGCCAGACCGAGCGCCGAACTTAACCGACCGCGCGCCGATCTTACCCGATCGCGGCCCGAACTTACCCGAACGAAACCCGAACCTCGAAAGGACGAATGCTCAAGGAGAAAAGCAGTCGGTCTCGGCTTTAGTAAATAGTTACCAGCAACGAATGTCTGGTGGAAATTGGCAAGGGAGAGATGCCAACGCGAACAGGAATACGACGTCGTGGCAAGGATACCCGTCCGGTCAGAATAATAACTGGCAGAATGTTGAGACTACGTCACACTTTTACTCAGCGAGTGAAACCGGTCAGTTATGTTTGAATCGTGGGTTGAGTGGTACTTTGAAAATTTGGTTGGATGGTACTATTTGAAGGACCGAATTAATACTGAATTCAGTAGCTTGTCTTCATCAACAACTAGCTTATGCCCGCGACTTTGCCAGCGTTGTAGTCACTATACTATAAAATATGCCCTATGGCACTCTGCATTAGTGAAAGAATTTTCGGAATCAGCAGTGCGATTCTGTAACCATTTCACCGTGAAACCATAGGTGAAGTGAGCGTGGAGTGAGCTGTCATTCCAAATAATGCTAGGGATTGACACTACTGACAACTCACAGCAAGCTCACTTCACTTGAGTTTTCACGGTGAGATTTTTACAGAATCGACCGGCAGATCAGTAGTTCCTAAGATTATCCCCTACATAGAATCTCACAAATCTTACCTCTTTATAATACTAGTATAGATTTTTAGATTATCTTATTGTGAGGTTTCTTTTTATACATTTCTGACTGATAATAATATATACTATTTTTTACTTTGAACACTGGTCACAATGTTAGGTTTCAGATTTCTTAGTTCAACAATCGTTTGGCGAAATCCGTTGCAAAAGTCTGTTGAATAAGTATTTATTTAACATACTTTTACAACGGAATTCAAAAGATAGTGGCAACATATTGAATCTCAAAATGAAATTTAAATAACTGTCTTGCTATGCTTATTGTCAGCCGCGAAGCTTCCTTATACTCGTATAAAATAATAAATAAAGTAAATGGTCTCTCGTCAGAATAGAAATAGAACTATGAATAGTACGTAAAGAAAACAATTTTCAAAAGTACCACTACAACCTTGATATACCGAAGCAGCCGGGTTGTGGAGCTTGGTAGACACTACTAACATTTAGCTCCTAACTTATGTAATTTGGCAAGAATTTACTCTGTAATAATATATTGACGCCGATTCCCTTGTTCGCAAACTAAACTAAATTTAATTTCAGTGCGTCTTGTTCTTTCTATTTAATTAAGAAAAGGACAGAAGATAAATATTAGTTTAGTCCTGTCCAATTAAGATACTCCATAGACAATTTAGACGTGATTAAAAACATGGCTACACTAAAAATACGTCAATTTACGCCAGGCGCTGAATAATTTGACAGGACTAAACTAACACTACCTACTAACTATCTTCTGTCCTTTTCTTAATGAAATAGAGATAAAAAGATGCACTGAACTTACACACAACTTACAACCTAGATTAATGACAGTGTTACCTCGTGTCCTAACCAAAACGATCGGTCGCGCGACTACGCGTTCTTCAGTTTCAATATCACTAATTTGTTCGTAAAACCGGAAGGTGCCCTCTGTCGGCGCGAAATGTTCGGGTTCGCCGAACAAAATGAACGCAAAGGTCGTATGTTCGCGCGATGATTACTTGAATTAGGACACGGCCTGAGACTTGGCTATAATTATTACAGCTTAGCTTAGCGTGTGATCTTTTATGAGAGCCATCTCTAAATAGTTTAAGCTCTGGTAAAACCGAGGTGAACCATACGTGGGACTAGAGACGAAACTTGCTCGCGAACTGATGCAATACTCGCATGACTTCCTATTCATTAAAGTTATCGACGTACGAAGTCGTGTCTAACGTTACGCACAGGAACCTCGGTTTAAACAGTCATTCAGCGTCCAGTATATTTTTGCAAGCGGTAAAATAGATCTATAAATTGAGTTTTACTGCGCTTTTATTCATCTTACCGGCTGCCAAAATATACTGCGTGCTTAGCTTAGTATCCCTTGAACGAACTTAGTATCTCATACACAGACGAAAATAGTAAGTTTAACTTTACCGTATTACCCAGTAACTGAGTTCTGGAGGTCAGATAGGCAGTCGCCCCATATGAAATACTGGTATTCAGCTGCATATGGTTAGCCATTTGCGAGATCGATCGAGATTTCAGCAATCTCGATTCATTGTTCTGAATTCTGAAAAAATCCTGGTGGTTATAAATAAATTCCTATGGTACTGAATTCAGTTATGAATAATAAATACTAGAATTCAGCTGCATCCGGTTAGACTGGAAGCTGACTCCAACATAGTTGGGAAATGACTAGGTAGATGATGATGATACTGTATTCCTGGGGACAGTTTATCCGTCTATATTCCTAACGCCTGTGTTACGCAGATACATAAGTTCGTACTAGGCTCTGTAGTTATCCTAAACTTAAGCTATTTGTAGCAGTTTTCTATATCCTTGCTTAGTTTCCCTAAGTATTGTCTTCCTGTATTCTGCCTGTTACAATTTGCTGGCAATTACTGTTGTTATTGCTTTGGGTTGCTACTTCTGTGTGCATTATTATTTTTTAGATTATTATTGTATTTTCTCTCTATTTACTATACAGACGCCAGCAGATCAAGCTACCCGAAACTGTCAAATTTTCCCAATCAACCTTGAACCTTAATGTCTTAGCGATAAACTTGATAATCCATTAAATAAATTTGACAGATTGTAGTAGCTCGATGTGCTGGTGTCTGTACAGTATGTCGAAATTCTGTTTTATATAAATTATATCTATAATTTCTGAAAATCTTTCTTTCTTAATCTGAACAAAATTATCTACTGTTGTCTTTATTATACGTATTGTAATAATTCTTTTCAAAATTCTGTAGATTTATTCTTTATATTTTCTTTATTTTATACTTTTTGGCAGGAAGCCCTCGTGGCACGGGCGATTTTCTTATGAGGTGATTTTTTTACGCGCACTTGTTTTCAACGCTCTGCTTAGTGTGCAAACACATGAGCGAAATGCGTCAACTACAGAGGCAACTGCAGCCTTCGACGGCGGCTACCGTCGACGGCGTTGCCTCTGCCGTTAGCGCTTGTCGCTCGTGTATCGAAAGTTGAAAATCCAACAGTGCGGTTTTTTAGACGCGCTGAGATGCTCTCTGTTGGACTCAATGCTCGACTCAACACCGACAGTTGTAAATCCAGTGCGCAATAAAAAAATCGTCGCATTAAAATATCGCCCGTGTCTACCTGGGCTTAGTCTTGTAGTTTGAGCTTGTATACCTATAAATACTAGCGTTAGCTTAAGTATCTTAGCTTTACCTAAATGTAAATAGGTACTAATTTAGTTTGTAATTAAACTTGTGCAGAAGGGCCAACTTTTTTAACACTACGAGAGCATTAGTGCTCGAATATGTGCATAAGTAGTCCTAATTTGATGATCGTTTCAGTTGGACCAAAATTTTGGAACGAAATTTCTTATCGTTATACCTACTCTGCACACTTTCCGAATGAGAGCGCTAGTTGGGCTTTTTATTAAGTAACGAAAGTGTCATAACATGGCCAAAATGTGACACTTTTTTCGGTCTATCTTTTTCCTTTATTCGCCAAGTTTGCAAATTAAAAGCGAAGGGAACTTCATTCTAACTGGCCGTCCCACGTCTGTTTTTATTTATTATAAATTGGTCCTTAAGTACAAAATCGATGCTTTATACAAAATTATCCGTTTTTCTAACAATTGTTTATATTTCTCACATGCAATCAGGAGCAAGCCATCTTCTCTACATACTGCATCGCGTGCAGTGTATGACTATTATATTTAATCGTATTCATAATTATCTATATTGGACTAACTGTACACTAGCTTCTGTCTACAACTTCGTCCGCGTGAAATTTCTTTGTTTTAACAAGAAATACTATAAAATATAGCCTGATGGCAATCGGCAATACTGTAGCTTCCCATTGGTGTAAGAATTTCGGAATCGGACCAATTGTTCCGAAAATTACCCCCTACAAACTCACAAATTTTACCTCATAATAATTTATTACTTAATTGAAAAGATCTGTACTTACTAGTTATCAATAAACTATAAATATCTACATATTTTTTTAATCTTGTGATCTACAATAGTTTAAAAAAAAACATAAAATAATGAAATCAATAACAAATATCACTAATAAATACTATCACTAATACTTTGACTTTGAATACCATGGAGTTTTTGACAGTGTGTCCAAAATGGAAAATTACGTGCAGCTACCCTTATATTATATTATGCTATGCAATTAATAAATTGTATCGTAATTTAAGTATGTAATTATGCTAAATATGCTTTGTATTCCAACTAAAAATATTTTAGTTCATATTTTTAGGGTAAAAACCCTTAAACCTTAGGGTAATTTTCATTAAATAAATCTGCTTCCATAGGATCTAAGTTGAAGATTATTTTGATGTCATATGCTTTCCATGTTTGTAGTATTTAAGTTTTTTACTTGTTTTTATTTTAGATTGATTGTGTTTTGTTTTTCTGTGTGCTTTTTTTATTTTTTGGTGATGGTTTTCTTATTGAACAGACGCCAGCACATCAAGCTACTCGAGACTGTCTAATTTTCACAATCAACCTTGTACCCTAATGCTTTAACGATAAAGTTGAAAATCTATTAAAGAAATTTGACAGATTGTAGTAGCTTGATATGCTGGCGTCTGTACACATTACAGTAATGAAAGTTATATTTTGTTGTTATACTAAAAGTCACATTTTTTTACTATATACCAACCGCTTAACTGAGACGTTGCCTGAGGCAGCAGCGCGGTGCGGGAGGGGTGTGGTGACGTGATGCGAGAGCTCAGTGATTCGTTAACTTATGACAACTATCACCCCTCTCGCACCGCGCAGCTACCCGTCGGCCTGTAGTTTCACCGAATTAATTAACTTAATTAATTATTTAACTTGAATTTTTGTCACAGACCGGCTTTTTAGACTGTTTCATACGTACGTTTAGAGCTAAATAATTAAAACACCATTATTTCTCTGCTATAATATGACCACATCTTTATGTTAGCAGTATGAGCGCTGTGCTCATACTGCTAACATAAAGATGTGGTCATATTTAAGGGTGTGGTACAGACAATCAAACTGAACAACTTCCTCCATTGGACCAACATCGTAAGCGCTTAAAAATTATCAACTTACCCATACACGACTTCAATACCTACTCGACCAAAATGTACGGGATGGCTGATTAATATTTTCGCGATATCGAAATTGGTCTCATGGAGAAAGTTGTTCAGTTTGCCTTAACCCTTCGTTTGCCAGAACATGGATCCACGCGACACACAGAAACACAATGGCTTTTTAATTGCGGCATCTAACCGGTTAAATATGACCACACCTTTCTACACACAAATCAAGCTATACATTTCCAGTTTTAACTAACCTCGCATTGTATAGAATTTTCGTACAATCATAAGTCAGCTTATACTTGAGATGTAGGTAGATACGTCGTCCTGTATGTCCAAGCATATTAATCTATGAATCGTAACAAAATATAACTTACTTACTTTCATCATACCTTTTACCATTCTATACCCATATGTCATCATGACACTAAAGTTGTACATCATTTCCTAGCATACAGCGGCAGTAGTGGAGGCAACACTCGTCCGGCGTCCGTTGCAGGCAGTGGAGGCTCGCCCGCGCTAGACCAGAGACCCGCTTCTAGGTAACATACTCCTTGCATATCTTACCTATTTACTGTTAAGATGATAGTACCAGGGTAGCCCACGAATTTCAAATTTTCTGTTTTTGGAGTTTACTCCTTAAGAAACGATTTGAGTTATAAGGCCCGGTACGGAAATTTTATGAGGAGTAAAATCAAGTGTAACACGAAAAGTTGAGGCGTTACGTAGAAAGAGACAAACTCTGTAGGATTGAACGTGTAAAAGAATGAGATGGAATACATTACGCAGCGTATCTCTTTCTCGGGGTCTCCTCTTTGTTTACTTTTTATCAAAATAAAACCTTTTTTGAAAATAAATGCCAGTAATATACCTACTTTTTTTATAACTTGAAACCTTATTTTAGTACAGTGTTTGATTCCACTGCCACGATTTTTACAACTAGGTTGAAGTATTAGATAAGCTTACTACAGGTACTAATATTTTTTATGTACGTCTAAGATTTAGAAGTAATATAAATAATCCGAATAATTACAGATATATGTTTGCTTCTCTTATCATTTTAGCAGATGCGTTCATTTACCCTTTTTTTCTATTCGATATATATCATAATTATCGTTCGTAAGGAGTAAACTCCAATCGTGCGTCGTAGCTGACACATACACACTTTTTTTTTTTAATTTGCAGGTTAGTATCAGGCTGTATGTTGATCTAAATATAATATGATTCGCGACCATAACAAATAAGTATTTACAGAATAATACTTTAATAAATCTGTTACAGCTGTATAAGTTTAAATTACCCTATTGAATAAGTATTTCATGAAATCATGACATTAAAGGCGAATTCTAAATTAAAGAGTTGTATAAGTACTGATAATTTTTAACTGTTTTAATTCTGTAAATACACATTTTTACCTTCGCGGCACCAATAGATTGCGAACGTCAAACTGCGCTATAAAACTGAAAGTTGGACTTTTAAGGAACCCCATAAATAGTCTGTTGTGTGGTTCTACGGGGTTTAACTTCTTATTCTTATAGTTCTAATAAGCATGCTTTCTTCAGACAGTTAAGTTCTAAGACAGAGGCGTATGATTTATTTAAAAATAAATCAATCCTACTATAATATTATAAACGCCGAAAGTTTGTATGGATGGATGGATGTTTGTTACTCTTTAACGCAAAAACTACTGCAAGGATTTGGATAAACTTTGGCACGCAGATAGTTTATAACCATGATTAACACAGGATATTTTTTATCCCGATATTTCCATGGGATCGAAACTTATGCACGTGAAATCGCGGAGCGCTGCTAGTTAAAACATAATTTTAATATTCTATTTTTATTTCTCAGGTCATCAGGCGAGTCTGAGCTATCAGTGAGCGGCGTCACAAAGGATAAGAAAGACAAAAAAGGCGTCTTCGGAGGCCTATTCAGTCGGAAGAAGCGACCACAGAGTCATATGTAATGTCACTGTCTGACAGCTGTCAAATTATTGATTGATAAATCCAATTGATTGGTTGATAACCAATTGATTGATAAGAAAGACAATTTATACGTAGTTGTTTACTGTTAAAAATCAATTTGTGTTAAAAACAAATTAAGTACTGTAAGAAATGCACGAAAAAATGCAAGTTTAAAAAAATATTAACATTTATAATTTTTGGCAGTTTATTGTAATCTGTCAAAATAACTGTTTATTTGATTGACATGTCCGTTTAATTTAGTAATTTGACAGCAACCAATTTGACAGTTTGTATATAAGTATAACGCGAGTATATACATAAATAATATGTTTTGGATTAAGTATAATTGGAATAGTTGTTAAAAATTGTGCCTTTTTCGAAAAAATAATGTGAAAATACATATTTTTGTCTTTTCTTTCATACAATGACTTGTTTTGTCGAATTTTGGCGTAAAATTTAAAATGGCCGACTTTTTTCTTTTGACGTTTCATAGCGACTGCGGCTGTAGACGGCATGACGTACATACAAGTCATTGTGTGTAAGAGATTTTCGTTGTAAGTACATATTTATGTAGCATAGTTTCTTGTATTTTTATTATATTTTTTATATACATATATATGTATTGTTAAACATTCCTTTAAATTACACGATCTTAGTTGAAACGTATTAGACTGTTAAAAGAAAGTTACGACTGGAGCCGAGTATACGCGACTCAGCGCCGAGTATACCCGAGTTCGCCTGAAGAAGTTTTCGCTTCAAAAATATTTTTTGAACTCCAGACAATAAAGAGTTAAGGGGCCAATTTATAAAAGTATTATTATGTGATTGTTTTGGCTTAAGTAATATTAACAAAAAAATAAACTATGTTTCGGTATGCAACTTGTTATCAACGCATTTGTTAATTATTTCGAAGAATAACGTTTATAAAGTCATAGTTGTTATTCTACTGAGGTTAAGCAACCGCTGTGCGGCCGCGAACCGGTTGGGTGTGCAGTCAAAGATCGTGGAACGTCGTCACAAATTGGGACCAAATAATTAAGTCATGGTCAAAAGTTTTAGTTGTGATTTTAAAATGTAACTAAGCTATGTCTTTTACGGGCTAAGCAGAGACAAGGATCTTTTTTATCTTTTATAAAAGATAAAGAGTTTGAAATGATAAAATAATTGGAATATCGACAATAATAAAAAACTAAGTTAGTGTTTATAAATAGGTTACATTTTAAAGTTACGACTTAAAAATTGAAAGCAATCGTTTTAATAATATTTTACAGTTTTTTTAGTGTAAACACTTCTTTAAGAATCATTTTATTATTCATTATATTCGGGAATGGAAACTCAACAATAATTAAAAAAAAACAGAAAAGAGCGATTGAATTGAACTGTAACTATGATTTCATTCATTCATTCACTAAATTTTATACATTACAGTATTTTACGTAATTTTAAAGCACGTTTTTCCAGTTTAGCCTTTTTTAGAGTTCCCTTTGCCGGATATCTTTATCATAATATTGTTAAAAGTTTATGAATAGCATAATGTAAGTTATAACATCTTATTTTTTGTTCTATACCGTCAGAGTTATAATAAAACATCAGTATAATATGAAAAAAATCGTTTTATTTCGATTAATGTACTAAGCGGAGACAGGATACAAGCATTATGCAGAATAAGCTCGCACCCTATTACATGGGACTTAAACGTAACTGGCGAAATGTGGATATATTATGCAGGGTCACATTAAATTAGTATTCAAACATGACAAAAAAACTTGATGATTTTTTCAATGACCGCTGGTGGTTTTGTTACTGAAGCTGAGAAAATCTGTTTTTTCTGTGTGTCTGTGAAGTTTACACAAAACAAACAGATTTTTTAAACACATATTTCAAGTGAGTGAGTTTTTTGAAGTGAAAACTTCTTTAGCGGCGTTGTGCACTTTTGTTGTGATGGGTAAAAAATGTTAAACTCGCGCCAGGACACGTGACCTGATCGAAAATTCGTAAGGCGGGATCCCTCCCGTCTTAGTTAGAGTAGACCGCATTCCAAAATATCAAAAATGCACAACGTTAATATTCAAGTTTTCACTTCTGCCGGCACTCCCGGAGTGCAACCCGTTTTTTTTTGGGGTCATCAACCGCTACACTACCTGTGACAATAATTTAGATATTGATACCCATAACGTCTGCGGAGTTTCGCTAGCTTATTTAAATTGACCCTATATGTACGCCTCTGTTTAACCCTTCGGGGATTACATTACAGACGTGGTGATAAATTATGCAGACGATGCGAATTGGTTTGTAAAAATATTGAAGTTATATTTAAAGGGAAATATTTAACTTTTCCTCTTAACATTTATGAGTTGAGTTGTGGGATGCAGTTGGCGCTGTCGTCGACGCGTGTCGCTCGCACTACCTAAGCTAGGGTATCGCCACTAATAGGGTTAGGTTAGAACTGTGATCAACCGCGCGTGAGCCGAGCAAGCGAAGCGAGCAGTGCCGCGAGCCGGCCGGCGAGCGTCACGTCCCAGTTGGTCCCAATTAGTTGAATATTTAGTATTTTTAGACTCCAAAAGCGGAATTATTTGAGGTTCACAAAAAGAGTCATTATATTAGAGTGTTCAACAATATTTTTAGGATAGCAAGTATGTTTCGATTTAATACATGCCATGTTTAAATATTGTTTAACAATATTGTAAAATATTAAAGGGCGCCGAAGTTGTCGACATAGCTCACAGAATAAGCAAGCTGAAGTGGCAATGGGCCGGCCATATTAGCCGTAGAACCGATGACCGTTGGGGTAGACATGTTCTTGAGTGGAGACCGCGAATCGGTAAACGTAATGTAGGACGTCCTCAAGCTAGGTGGAGCGACGATTTTCGCAGGATGGCTGGTAGCGGCTAGATGAGTTGCCGAAAATCGAGTTGAATGGCGTGCAATAGGAGAGGCCTATGTCCAGCTGTGGACTGCTATATTCTGATGATATGATGATGATGAAAGGGCGCTGTATTATAGCCGAATGAATAGAATAAGGAACGAGTAATAAATAGCACCGAGGAGTAAGTGGCACCGGTAACTGAAAAGTTGTGTGGAAATCGGTAGTCATGGTACGGGCATGTGTTACGGAGGAATGAGGAAAATGTCGTGAAGAAAGTTTTAATTATGAATGTGGATGGCTATAAGAGTAGGGGAAGACCAAAGAAACGATGGATGGACTGTGTGAATGATGATATGGTTAAAAAGGGGGTGACTACTGGAATACGAATAAATAGAGAGTAGTAAATTATGAGCGGGAGTTACTTGTAATTATGAGCGGGAGTTACTTGAAATGATGAGTGTAGTTACTTGTAATTATGACCGGGAGTTACTTGAAATTATGAGCGGGAGTAACTTGAAATTATGAGTGGAAGTTACTTGAAATTATGAGCGGGAGTTACTTGTAATTATGAGTGGGAGTTACTTGAAATTATGACCGGGAGTTACTTGAAATTATGAGCGGGAGTTACTTGTAATTATGAGCGGGAGTTACTTGTAATTATGAGCGGGAGTTACTTGTAATTATGAGCGGGAATTACTTGAAATGATGAGTGTAGTTACTTGTAATTATGAGCGGGAGTTACTTGAAATTATGAGCGGGAGTTACTTGTAATTATGAGCGGGAGTTACTTGTAATTATGAGCGGGAGTTACTTGAAATGATGAGTGTAGTTACTTGTAATTATGAGCGGGAGTTACTTGAAATTATGAGCGGGAGTAACTTGAAATTATGAGTGGGAGTTACTTGAAATTATGAGCGAGAGTTACTTGTAATTATGAGCTGGAGTTAGGTACTTGAAATTATGAGCGGGAGTTACTTGAAATTATGAGCGGGAGTTACTTGTAATTATGAGCGGTAGTTTCTTGAAATATGAGCAGGAGTTACTTGAAATTATGAGCGGGAGTTGCTTGAAATTATGAGCGGGAGTTACTTGAAATTATGAGCGGGAGTTACTTTTAATTAGGAGCGAGAGTTACTTGAAATTATGAGCGGGAGTTTCTTGAAATTATGATTGTAAGTTACTTGAACAGGCACAGGAGCATGAGGATTGGAACATGAAAAGAGAGGCCACTGCATGCTGTGCAGTGGGTGAAGTCGGGCTGTGGATGCTGAGCGGTAGGTACTTGAGAGTATGAGTTAGTTTTTCTTTGTTTTATCGTCATTATATATAATTTAATTTAACCCTGTATACAAGTTGTAGTAATAACACGTAGAGATAGTAGTGAAAAGCAAACACATTTAATAAATATGTGCTCAGTACCCTAAAGCTTTGGTTTCCTGGGAAAGCGATTGCCACATTACAACGGCTGCTATGAAAAGCTGTAATTTTGACCAGTATTTGACATAAGACCTTGTAGAGAAAGCGCGAATTCGCTGCAAATCGTTTCGCGCGAATTCACACGCGCTTTGGCGAGTTACCGGTCACCCGATACATTGCGTTCACAAGCATCGCGCTAATTTAAAATACGCGCACTTCGCCAACTCCACTCGCACGTGCTACGTGCGTGTTGGGCGCGAGTCGAGATACTAGAGACTCCTTTTGCGTCCAGTTTACGCGCAAACATCAAAAGCGCCTTCTAAACGCAACGAACGCGCAAGAGATTCGCGGCGAATTTACCCTTTCTGGACAAGGTGTCAAAAACTCTGCATTTGGACAGCCATTACTGTGAGAGCATTGTCCGCTTTATTAGAAAATCTTATGCATCGGCCATACTAGCCAATATACCTGCATAAAACGGAGCAGGATTCAAAGGGTTATAATTAGCACCGAATCTCCTCACTACCTCTATATTCCCAGTCTGGAAGACTTGTTCCAAACCCGACCTCACTTGCCCAGCTTGCAGCAGATCAGGGTTGAAGTTGGTCCCTTCCCTATTCTTGATATAGTAGCTTATATCGCGTTGAGGGTCAGCAGAATCACGAGGCAAATACATGTGTTCGTAATGCAAAGATCTTTTTGTTATTTTGTGTATTTTTTCAATCTTTTTATGCTTTATATCATGGAGTTTCTGTAAGTGAGTGAGGATTTTCGGCTTGTGAATGCTGTGGATATGATTATGTCTGTGGCCCTGCATGTAAGTACGGACTACTTGCAAAGGCTTGGGTGCATGGAAATGTATAACTTTTTTCTTAAATAATGATCGCTTGTGTATCCTTTTTGGTTCGTTCAAATCGTTTTTCACATCGAATACTCCAGATTTTTTATTGAAATTCTTTTTCTGGTAAATTGGGTTGGAGTTGTCCCAGACTTTGTATTTTATGTAATAATTCGCTAGTTTTGTGAAAGGGTCGTCTGTAAAACGTTTTTTAATTGATTTGATTTCTGAAGCAGGATATTTCGAAGGTCGTTTCGCCAATTTTGTAGATGACAGTAAGTGTGCAAACTTTTTCCTAGTTACCGGACCTTTTTTGGCAGATTTGACAACTGACTTGAAATTCGACAAACGATTAATATGATTCGAAGTTACCTTACGTTCGTCAATGGAACGTTTCCTAAACGATTTCGTATTTATAACAGAAACATCGGATACAGGGTAATGTATTATCGAAGAACCAACATCCAACGGTCGTTTTTCAACAGATTTGACAATTGGTATAGGGTTATTTGGCAACTGATTAATAAAATTTGACGTTTGAACATTAGTGTCATCTATGGAACGTTTATCAAAATGATGTTTTTCTTCCTTCTTTTCAGCTAAATGCGCTAAGCGTCTTTCGACAATAGTTTTGACAACTGATTTGATATTTGACAAACGATGTTTGATCAATTTGACAATAGGTACAGGGTACGTTATCTCATGTAGCGGTTTCGAAGGGTAGTAGTAAGTAAAGTCCGTTGATCTCTTAGCTATTCGAGATGTAGGTACGAAATTAGCTGGAGAAGAATTGTCAGCTGTGACAAGAATTTCTGATGATTGGTCAGGCACGCTGTCTGATCGTGTATTCATTGGAACCACGTTGTTGAAGTCTGTTGGCCGAGATGATTCGGTGGTACCTGTAACGGAAAATAGATTAAGATATCTCCTGAATGTGAATGAAATGTTGAAATTATTTTCTAAGAACTATCATCATCTACCTGGCCTTTTCCCAACTATGTTGGGGTCGGCTTCCAGTCTAACCGGATGCAGCTGAGTGCCAGTATTTTACATGGAGCGACTGCCTATTTGACCTCCAAAACCCAGTTACTAATTAAAACGATACCCTTTGATAAGACTGGTCGTCAGACTTCTAAAACAACTGTCAAAGATCCACGAATGACAGCCGGGACCAACGGCTTAACGTGCTTTCCGAGGCACGGCGGAGTTATGTAACGATGGACACACATCTACGGACCACGGCAAGCGATCGATCGACCCGTGCGGCTGTTGTGCTAAATTAGCCACAAGCCCCTGTTAGAACTTCAGAAATACGGTGGAGCAGACGAGTCTAGGAATGGAGACCGCGTATCGCAAGCGTAGTGTGGGACGCCCCCCAGACAGATGGGCAGACGACCTCAAAGGTGTCAGGAACAGACTTGATGCGGAAGGTGGAAGACAGGGTGTTGTGGCGCAGCCTGGGAGAGGCCTATGTCCAACAGTGGACTGCGATAGGCTGGGTTGATTGATTGGAGAGTAGAAGACTCAAAGAATGTAACACGACCCATATCCTACTAATCAGCAACCAGGACATATTCGCCAAAAATGTAAACAAATATGAGTTTATGGAAAGTTAACTTTAACTCCTACAAAATAAAGTTCAGTTTACGCTATAACTTCAAACTTCAACTTTCTGCTGGGGAGTTTGTTGCGCCACTTCTTCCCAGCGATAGCACTACGAAGTGGTGAAGGGCGGGCGTGCCGGGGGACTGTCTTTTGTAATGTTGACGTCCAAAAAGTGCTGATTCTCAGCCTAATTTGAATAAATGACTTTTGATTTCGATTTGATTTTTTTTAACATTTTTATAACTTTTTCAATAGTGCTAGTCACTCTGAAATCAACTTAATTATTATTAAAATAAAGTTGATATTTGTTTAACTTGAAATAACGTGAATTTGAAACTACTAACTACTACTGGGCTTTTCCATCAGGAATTGGGAGTCTGGAGTCTAAATAGGCTCGCCTCCTATCACATGGGACTTGGACATAACTGGCGAAATGTGGGTGTACTGTAGGTACACCTCTTCATAACCCATCGGGGATTACAGGCGTGATATTAATATATAAGTATGAGCCATCTTACCACCCATCATCTGCCTCATCAGGTCAGGTATCTCCATAGGGTAACGGCACCGCTCCGTCGCTGGCTCGGAGGAGTTCCGCTTGAGGCAGTCCATCATCTCCCTAGTCAGCTCGTCTGATGATGGCACCAGGGTTATAGCTGTGGGGCTCGTTGTTGGGGTCCCTAGAGAGGAGCAGCATTTAGTTTTCATGATCACTAATTTAGGACCTGAATGTAAGCCAGTACAAAACGTAGATGTCTGTACATAATGTACTATAATATATACCTACTATTATAGCCTGTGTTACCTAAACTGTAAAAACCGGTCAAGTGCGTGTCGGGCCACGCGCAGTTTAGGGTTCCGTAGTTTTTATAACAGCCAAGTGCGGGTTGTATTCGCTGACTGATAGTTTCGTACCATGCTTTAACCTCTAACTAAAAGCCAAACAGGACAACCTACCTATTTTGACTTCCTATACAAATCCTCACCTGATCCGACAATATTTGGTACGGAAAGTTTCATTGGGTTCCTTGTTGACTACGGAACCCTAAAAATGGAGTACTAAGTTATAGAAAAGTGTGACTTAAGTACGGGTTTAGATTACACAGTGCTATAATAGTAGATAACGATAGCATAATAGATTACGTCAGTCACACGTATCGTAAACTATTTTATAGCCCGTGTGACCTACACCCGCACTTAAGTCTTGCTTTTCTGTGTAAAAAATGACTACTTAAGTCACAGCTAAGCCTGACTTAAGTGCGGGCTTAGGACACACGGTGCTATAGTATACGAAAATAGAAAAAAAAAATGTGTGCGTTCGGGGGCCCCAGTCAGCATCCTAATTTTGTAACACACTATCAATCTCAATCTGAACCATTTTGAATGATATTGCGAAACCATTGCTTGAACTGAATTGAAAATAATGTGTTCAAAATAATTATCTGCTCAGCAACGTAAATACGCAATGAATGTTATTGAACTGTCAAAATGAAAGGAATTCGTACTGATATTGTGTTACGAAATTACCCCACTAGAACTCGTTCCTTACGCGATACTCGCACGAACCCACACTCGTACACAATAGAAAGAGAGAGAGAGGAAATGTGAATTTATTACGCATTTTTAATACAAAGCCATCTATAATAAGGTTCTAGAAGCTCTCATAAAGGTGTCGCCATCTTGGATTTTCATTTTGACTTCACTTATAAGTTATGACAGCACCCTCGAAAACCATGTCAACTATCTCTTTCTAGTTTCATAATAGTTTAGAGTTAGAAAGTCACATGGAGGGAGCATAACGCTTTTTCGTTACGTGTCGATTTCTACCAGTCAGCTCCTACCGCAAGCCGCGCTAAAGAAATTCGTTCCATTAAAGTATCTATTTTGAAGAATCCCTTACTTTGAGTTCCCCTCGGCTCATAGTAATTATAATCTTTGTAGTCCGGCTCGTAGCCGCTGAGGTACGCCAGGCGGTCGAGGAACCACGCCAACTTGAGGATCAGCTCATTCTCCTCCAGCTCATCTGTCTGTGGAGATAGGGGGGGCATTCTTAGTCATTTTGTTTATTTAAACATACTATACAACGCCATAAGACGTGTGGAACCACTTACTTCATGGGGCTATTTATTACATGGAAAAAATAATCAGCCGTCAGCCGCCCATCGGGAGTCGACTAGGTACTCAAGTCTTGTATGGGATGGCTGATATACAGGGTTATTTGTAAAACATTAACAACTTCTCAGGACTATATTACTAACATCACAAGCAACAACTTTTGTTCTATGACTTAAATTTTATTTATTCATCTGATTTTTATAAAAAAAAAATATAGTAGATTATTAACCAAGGGGATAAAGCAGTGTCTTCTGTCGCGGGTGACGATTTAAATCGCGAGCCTAACGAAGGACTCGAGGTTTACTCCCGAGCGTAGCGAGGGTGTTAATAACTGAAATCACGAGCGAAGCGAGGGATTTAAGACGAGTCCTGAGTGTAGCGAGGGATTTAAGTTCACCCAAGACTAAGACAGCTTTATCACGGAGGAAAATACTCTACTTTTCGTACCATTTGCGAAAAAATAAACTTAACGTTTATGTATTTGAAGAAAACAAAAACGCAGCAAATTCCTAGACTAATATTTTTTTGTCGGAAAAGCAAAGGCATCAAGCTCATACGGCCTCGTCGGTTTTCGTAATTTTATTTAATAATCATAACTGCATAATAAATGCGTATACCTTTTTCAAAAAGATGTATAATGCTTTATATACAAACTCAATGGTGTAAACACAGATGTAGTTCAGTATAAATTTCGGTAAGTATTCTAAATTTAAATAAAGGTAAAAAACCGCTGTGTCTAGTACAAATACTAGACACAGCGGTTTTTTACCTAACTAGCGCTTTCTTTTGCTTCGCGTAGAGTTCGAAACAGAAAATCGAATACATATATTTCAAATCGTTCGTTCGTTTCGTATTCAGCGGAGCGGAGCGGGGGTTAGATAGAACAACGACATCTTAAAGGTTTGTTTTTGGTAAATGTATTTATGTTTTATAAAAAGTCATAGAACAAAAGTTATTGTTTATGATTTTAGTAATATACTTAGTCCTGACCAATAATCCTGTATAATTTTTCCGCGATTAAGTACGATGTTATTCCAATGAAGAAAGTTGTTCAGTTTGATGGGCCACACCATTCAATATGACCGCAACTTTCTGATATATGTTGTATACGTTTGTCTACCCATTTGAGGAATACAACCGTAATACGCCTTACCTTCTGATAATTCTTAGCATAAGCCAAGTCCTGGAGTCTTCCAGTCGCCCAGAATGCTAGATCAGCATACCTCCTCACTTGCTCTCTCGACTCTGTAGCCTCTTCACAAGACATTCTTCGATTATTCCTGTTCCTCATATTACCTCTTCTTCGGCTGTCGGTAGAGTTCTTCGGCCTCATGGGAACGGTGGAATTGTCATAATTTTGGTAGTTCAGGATGGGTGTGGTGAAATTACTGGAAGATGGAAAGGATGAAGAGTTGGAGCCGTTCGATGAGGGGTCGTATTGTGGCCGCCAGGTTGTTAAGTTGCTAAAAGAGTTGCTTGACGTCGAGTTTTGCTAAAAATTAAAATGGTGGGCGTTATTGAATTGGTTTTAAATTCATCCGATCGATTCTGTAAAAATCTCACCGTGTAAAGTTAGTGAAGTGAGCTTATGAGCTGTCAATAGTGTCAATCCCTAGCATTAGTTGGAATGAGAGCTCACTCCACGCTCACTTCACCTAAGTTTTCACGGTGACATGGTTACAGAAACGCACTGCTGTTGAGATTATACTAATAATAGCTGTTGGCTCTTGCCCGCGACATTGTCTGCGATCCAGGATAAAAAGTAGCCTATGTCCTTACCTGGGTCAAGGTCTAACTGTGTGCCAAATTTCATCCAAATCCGTTCAGCCGTTTTAGCGTGAAAGCGAAACAAACAAACAAGCCTACTTCCGTATTTATTTATTTATTTATAATAGGTACTAGCTGCGTCCGCGGTTTCACCCGCGGGAATATCGAGATAAAAAATATCCTATGTATTAATCCTGGTTATGATCTATCTGTGTGCCAAATTTCATTGTTACGGCTAATCTCCGAAACGATTTTCCACGGGGTACCGTAGGTACTTAGTTGTAACTTGGGCTAATTTTATTTTAGCAAAAAAAATCACGTGAAAACCATTATGCACGCGAACGAAGTTGCGGGCTTGTAAAATATAAATAAACAGCAGTACAGCTCACCATGCTAGAATTCCGTCGGTTACAGGTTTCTAGAAACATGCTGTAGTCCTCCAGAGATCGTCGAAGTCCTTCCAAGTAGGAGCCTCCGTCTCGTACTATGTTGTAAACCTAAAGTAATGAAGATAGCGCTTAATTCAGTTTTGTATAACGTGTCCTTATCGAAAAATATCGACCAAGTGCGTGTCGGACCACGTGCCGTTAAGTGTTCCGTAGTTGGGATGAATATATTTACAACTGCACGATATTTAAATTATCGACCATATTTGCAGCGGCCTGTGTACCATCATAAAAAGTAAAAGAGGCTCGTTTCCTACGAAATGTTTAGGCAAAGTTTTTCGCAATTTATGACTTTTCTAGTACTCAAACCTGTTGGTCCGATCTACAGTTTTTTTTATTTCTATAAGAAGCAGGATCGATTAGCATAAAAAAACGCGCGCGATCGGGGCACCCCAGTCAGAATCAAAGTTCCTTACGCGATACACACTCGTATTGTATTGGGTATTTAATAGAAATAAAGATAGAGAGAAAGCCGCATGGAGGGGGCATAACGCCTTTAATAAATCGGGATAAGGGCAGGAGAGTGATTATGTCTTCCTTCTGTGTTTTGAGAGCAGCGGTGATGAAATAATTTACACCAAATAGAGTGTCTGCATGAGTTCGAACCTACGACCTTCGCTCGTAAGTCGCCGCCGTTAGCACTGAGCCACCACTTTCATCGCGTTAGGCGAACAAAACAAATGCATGGAGCAGCTGTTTTTTTTAAAGTGAAAACTTCTTTAGCGGCGTTTTGCACTTTTGTTGTGATGGGTAAAAAATGTTAAACTCGCGTCAGGACACGTGACCTGATCGAAAATTCATAAGACGGAGCTCGCGTCAGGACACGTGACCTGATCGAAAATTCTTAAGACGGAGGGAGAGTAGACCGCATTCCAAAATATCAAAAATGCACAACGTTAATATTCAAGTTTTCAGTTCTGCCGGCACTCCCGGAGTGATTTTCATATTTAAGATTTGATCCTACATTAAAAAATAATGATGAGTATGAAATGAAAAAAATGCGTGTTAGATTATGGGTTGGCCCACTCTCTCTCGCAGAGAGCAGGTCTATGTCCCAGCAGTGGAAACGTTATAGGCTGATTCATCATCTGCCTAGCGCTAGCCTTTTCCCAACTATGTTGGGGTCAGCTTCCAGTCTAACCGGATATAGCTTAACGTGGTTTCAGAGGCACGGAGGGGACTTTGTGTGTAAAAATGGTCACCCATCCAGGGACCAACCGCGGCAAGCGTAGCTTAACCTGATCGATCGGCCCGTGCGGCAGTTATTATGCTAACTAAATACTTACTTTCTTCTCCATATAAGATTTATGGTATCCATATTCGTCTGCGTATTTTTCGTTCTCATTGGGGTAATGTTCATGCTTATAATCCTCAGAATTATGCTTACTGTTCCCCTCAATATTACTATAAAACTTCTGGTCGCTATTCAAGTAATCTTCATACTGATTCTTACTATATTTCTTATACTTTTCATTTTTCTCGAATAAGAATTTCCTCACTTCCGGTAAATCGATCGTCCAAGCCGCAACCTCCGTGAACGCGACAGTTAAAATAAAAAAATTCACGAACGCATTTTTTTGAAACGTCATTTTTCCCGCCCCTTTTTTTGACAGTTTATTTTTTTTTACAGAAAATGATTTCGATTCAGAAAATCATTATTTATTTTTTTAATAGTTTTTGTAGGATACTAAATAAATAAGTTGATTATAACAAAAATACGTGGTTTTTCACGAACACTTCGCTAAGTACTGTGTAGAAACAAACGGATGGGATTTTTTCTTGTAATTACAAGTTTCCCGCGGCATATATTGTTCGAGGCTGAATTGAGTAATGCCTTCGCGTCGACTATTGACCGCTTAATGACTCCGCCTGTGTGTATTGGTTAATTAATTAAAATAATATTCAAAACAAAATTTCTTCTTGTTGAAACGCGATTGAATTGGCAAAATGTCTTAAACCACACTATTCGACCATCCATCTACCTAACCTTTTCCCAACTATATTGAGTTCGGCTTCCAGTCAAACCATTCAGCTGAATACCAGTATTTTACATGAGCGACTGTTTATCTGACCTCCACAACCCAGTTACTGGGTAAGACTGGGTGTCAGACTTTCGGGCCACCACGCCACCTCGCTATTCGACCACAACATAACATCACGCCTGTCCTACCTGAAGAGTTAGACAGGCGTGTACTTATTATAGCATCTACATCCACATTTCGCCAGTTATGTCCCATGTAATATATGGGGCGACCCTATTGCCATCAACGGAGCACAAATCGAGGCCCTGGGCTGCTTCTGAGAAATTCCTGATGGAAAAACTTAAGGTGGATGTTCCAAGGTAGCCCGCGTAATTCAAATTTTCTTACGTTTTTTGCAATTTTCTGGTCAGTACTAATAAGTTGTACGTTGATTAAAATATGATTCGCGGCCGTAAGAAATATGTATTTACAGAATTATAATCATTAAAGTCATAAACACAACTCTCTAAGCACAAATGCCTACTGCTCTATTTAAAATACATTTAAAAAAATATCTTGTAAATAAAATGCTATTATACCATATCGGATTTCTTAAATGAACGCAATTAATTAATTGTATTTTTCTGCAGTTACGACATTTTTACAATTTGAATCTCAAATCTATAAAACCTAATCTGTACATTTTCTTATTTTTTAAGTAGTATTACGATGAAAAAAAAAATGTTTTGTTGTTTAGACTCAAGTCTTTTGTGGTTATTTTAAACCAAATATGTTGTTTTTTGTACGCCATAAATGGCAAAACATGCAGACCTAACCATTATTATAAGACCTTGCACATGTTATGATGTAGGTATACTCATGTTTTTACAATAAAAATATATTCTATTCTATTCTATTCTATTCTAAGATCAAGTAATCCTACTGAATGACTATTTCATTAAATTTCGACATTTTTGCTAACCTAACAAATTGTATTACTGATTCTAATTCTGTAAATACATATTTCTTACGGCCGCGAATCATAGACATCATGAGTGAGGCAAAAAAGTTTATTTCAGCATTCATAATTTTGTTAGTCGACTCCGAGCTTGCTTTTCACAATCATTTGACAGGCTTCCAAATCGAAAATGACACAATTTCGGTTACCTTTGCACCCTAATTGCGTCACACACTTTCAATCTAAATCTGAATCCATTGCTTCACATATTCGAAAAGGGTTTAGTTCAACAACGTAATTAACGCAATGCATGTTGTTGAACTGTCAAAATAAAAGCCATTCAGTACTCTTGCGTGTTACGCAATAGGCTAGTTTCCTAAAAAAATCTAATTAGTCCGTCAGTTAGATTATCAAAAAAGATTGAACCCGTATTTTTTCTTTTGTCAAATATATAAAAAATTATGAAGATATCGCCCGTTAAAGTTCCGCGTAACGTCACTTGCTTGCGAAACTTTTGCAAGTAAGTGACGTCACGACCCCCCCACTCCCAAATTTTGACGCGCTTTATCTTTGTCATTTTTTGTTTGATTGACAAAAGAAAAAATACGTGTCCATTATTTTTCGATAATCTAACTGACGGAGTATAATAATTATTTTTTTACCCAGGAAACTACCCTATTACCTCGGATAGGAAGACTGCATGCCTCGTTGGTATAGTGGTCGTAATCGCAGCTGCTGAGCATGTGGCTCTGGGTTTGATTCCCAGATCGGGCAACACTCCCCGATTTGGGAACCCGAAATTCCAGATAAAAAACACCTAATAACACTATTTAGGTGTTTTTTATCTGGAATTTCGGGTTGCCTATAACTGGCGAAATATGTTTGTACCCTACACCCTTCGGGGAATGGCCGTGAGGTTATGTTTAAATACGATACGCATCTATAGGTACGATAGTCTGTTATTAATTATTAATAACAGTGTAATGAGCTAGTTCTAATCGCTAACTTAATTACAATAACGTTTCGATGTACTGGTCAAGGTAACCGTTTTTATTTAGCGAAGTTAACTTGTATTTTGTTTTATTATGTATTCATGTCTGTGTCTATTCTATTAGTATCAGGAGGTCGGGCGCTTTGAATTGGCACAAAAAGCAAACTGTCATTTCGTATAGTTTATTTAATCCAGCGTACTTGTTTGTTAGAGGTCAGTGCCTAGTACAGACGCCAGCACATCGAGCTAATACTACAATCTGTCAAATTTCTTTAATATATTTTCAATTTTATCGCTAAAGCTTTAGGTTCAAGGTTGATTGGGAAAATTTTACAGTTTCGGGTAGCTTAATGTGGTGGCGTCTGTACATATGTACGTTCTACACGTAACGCAGTAGCTAATACCTAATCCTTCTTATACTTTTTGAATGCCGTGTATGGCAGTTGCCCCACAGCCGACAATTAGCGAGAAGCGAGTAGAGACCGCCATCTTCGCTGAGCGAGTATCTTCTTTGATAGCTGCTTGTCGCTCCGAAAAACGAGTATATAGTAATAATATAATAATATCCCTGGACATTTCACACAGCACCATTTGTCGCATCCCAAGCTAAGCAACCTAATGCTTGTGTTATGGTAACAAGATGGCTGATAAACTAACGGGTGATTTTTTAAGAGGTATAGGATTTGATTTTCAAAAAAAACACAAAAAATTTGAAAAATTTGATGAAATCTTTATTGGAATCGATAGAACGATCAATATAATTTAATGTTTGAAGATGATTTCATGCAAATGCTGGCCGCGGCTCCGGTTTAGATGGCCCATTCGCAAGGCCCAATTTCGGCACACTCTCTCCAACATATCAGCCGGTATATCACGAATAAATGCTTCAATATTGGCTCCCAGTGCGTCAATCGTTGCTGGTTTATCCCTGTAGACATGAGCCTTAACATGGCCCCACAAGAAATAGTCCAAAGGCGTTAGATCACACGATCTAGGCGGCCAATTGACGGGCCCAAAACGTGAGATAAACTGTTCACCGAAGGCGGCTCTCAATTGGGCCATTGTTTCGCGTGCCGTGTGGCATGTGGCACCGTCTTGTTGAAACCACATGTCAGGCATGTCCAATTCTTCCATTTTGGGCAAAAAAAAATCAGCCGCCTTCGGTGAACAATTTATCTCACGTTTTGGGCCCGTCAATTGGCCGCCTAGATCGTGTGATCTAACGCCTCTTAAAAAATCACCCGTTACTTATATACATTTTTTTTTTTCTAAATACATACATATTATAGATAGAAAAACACCCAGACTCGGAACAAATACATGTAGGTCATACAAATATTTGTTCCGTGCGGGAATCGAACCCGCGACACGCAGCGCAGCAGTCAATCGCTTAACCACTGCGCCAACCGTGCCGTCAAAATAGTAATTTGACAGGACTCTACTACTAATACTATCTAAACTAATATTTATCTTCTGTCCTTTTCTTAATGTAGGTAATAGAAAGAAAAAGATACACTGAACTTTAGTTTGTGAACAAGGGAATCGGCGCCAGTTTCAGGTAGCTTGTGTCTGTGATGTGCTGGCGTCTGCACATTTCTTGAACGAGAATATCGTTGCTTCGCTTTCTCATCGGCGGTGGGACAGGTGCCTTATGTTTGGTAAGTAGGTAGGTACCAAAGCTTTACAAATAAAACTGGTGACCTTCTCTGTATGAGAAGAGGCTTTTATCCAGGACCGTAATTCTCTATGACACAATGAACTAACCCGCGCGAAATCAACGCGGGATGGGTGGGATTAGCTAAGGAATCGATGTAGTTTCGAAGTGAAGGAATCGTTAAGTGGTCATAGAGAATTACGGCCCAGCGATAGGAACCAATCCGAACAGTATTTTTCTCTCACGAAGCGACACACGCTTTACTTGTGGCAGACGCGGTCCGAGGGAGGGGGGTCGTGGGGGTCATGACACTCCCCAAAATCATTCAAGCTGTCGAGTCTTCATGATGTACTTGCCTTGCTAATTCTTACTACTTGGTGACCCCCCCCAAAAACTTGGGCTGCGACCGCGCCTGACTTGTGGTTACCAAGTTTACAAACACGCTGTGAATGTGTGCGTGAAGACGACCAGCGTCAGCACATAACACGCACACGCATAGTTCAGCCTTCGCCCTCGCCCATTGTCTCCGACGGTTCCGAGAGCTGCGGTTACACGTATATTCACAGCGTGTTATTTGTCTTTCAATTACTTACACTTCCAAAGGTTTTATTGTGTGCTTGTTTTGATTTGACCTTTGAACTCCACAGTTATTTAATAGTTTTACGTGCTCGTAAATTGCTATTTTCAAATGTTCTCTTTGCAACCTCGTATCTTTGCCGCTAGCGCCGCAAAATGAAAATTCGAAAAGAGCACGTCGAAATCTATAATGTAGGTATACCAATTTTGAAAACTCACGGAAAACTTTCCAGGTAACTCTTTGAGCAACAAATAATGACTACAAGTACCTATATATAGGCAGTGACCTTCGCCAAGAATTGTTGGATGTATTTTGTCCTACGGCGGAACACAATTAGGTATATTATACTTCGATACCACCAGTTTTGGCATACGGAGGTAGAAAAACCTATATATCTTGTAACGTAATGTACAAACTCACATTTATTTTCATTCATTCCTGCAGCTCAGAACAAGCATTCCGTTACTGTTAGGCGCCCGTTCAGGAGGGCGTAGTGCGAGTTTTTTACCTACTAGATCGCGTGAACGTAAACGCAGATTTGTACGGTATTAGAGCAGCGCCATCTAGTGGGAACTCGATAGCACTGCTGTCATTCCATACAAATCTGCATCGAGTAGGTAGAAAAACTCGCACTATGCCCTCTGATTCTCTTTCACGACATGAGGCCACGTTATTTATCCACGATCAGTACACAGACACAGATAGTCTGCCTCCTTTGATGTTGGGAGTTGGGCTGTGTCTGTGTATACTGCCGCGCTAGCGATATCAGCAGTAAGTGCAATTTTTGACAAAATGAGTTGAATATTGATCCTGAATCAGCGCAATGAGCTCTACCAGATGTGCTGACAGCTGTTTTAATAGCTTATCGGGAACCGGTAAATGTAGTTAAGGATAAAGGCAGTAAGTCCAATAAATTTGAAATCTTCCATAACATAACAACAGTACGTTTAGTTACCCCGGGTTTGCAAGTAATCTCTATCATTTAGGTTTTACCGTTACTTAAGGTATGTGCAGTAACTGTGTATACTGTCGATATATTAAGTAAAGGGTGTTTTTTTATTTTGCCTTAATCACTTAGGATATCGGCAGTAACTAAATATACTGTGGATATAATAAGTCGAGTTTGATTTTTATTTGGCCTTAAATGCTTAGAATATTGGCAGTATCTAAACATACTGTGGATATATAACAAGTAAGGTATGTTTTTTATTCTGCCTTAAATACTTATAATATCTGCAGTAACTCATCATACTGTGGTTATACTAAGCAAGGTCTACTTTATTAATACATAAACATGCCCCCTTTCGACTGTATTTACCAAGCGACATAACCATTACTTTAATGCATGAATAATAATTTTCCAGAAAAAGTAGAAAGAAAGAAAGATAATACATTTATTTGCGGGAAACATGACGCATAAAAAAAAGAACAAAAACACAAAAAAAAATAGAAAGTGGGGGGTAAACATGCGTCACATTCACGCAAAACGGCCATCGCTCAGCATAATGCTACGACCCTAAGGTTTCCTTTGAGGTAGGTATATAGGAAAATCGTTCGGGAAGAAATTATCTTTTGCACATTTGGGAAATGAGAAATGTGAAGTATGAGCCCAATTCGAATTCCATAAAAATCATGAATTACAAAACAATGATTGTGAGCTCTGCAACAGTTTTACAATCCATAACCGTAAGGCGTATAGAAATGATGTTAAAGAAGCTGAAAAGGAAACAGCCGATCGATTCTGTAACCATCTCACCGTGAAAAGTTAGGTAAAGTGAGCTTAGAGTGAGCTGTCAATAGTGTCAATCCCTAGCATTATTTGCGACTGACAACTCACTCCACGCTCACTTCACCTAACTTTTCACGGTGAGATGGTTACAGAATCGCACTGCAGGTTCCATCTACTACCCCGTAGATTTACAAAAAGTAATAATGATACCGCGAATGGAGCAATTTAAGTGCGCAATATTTTGTCTACGTGTCATTGCCTTCAACGAAAGCTTTGTACCTTTAGGAAGGTCTAAAAAAGATAACATGCCTTTTGCAGCCGTCCGTAACGAGAGTATAACGGAAGTAGAAGAACGGAGTAGGTATAAATGGAAGAAAACAGGAAGATAGTATCTCGACACTAAATGCATTTCTTTTACCTAAACGTGATGCTGATCATTTCGTACTATGGATGGATAATTGTTCTGCACAAAATAAAAACTGGACTATTTTGAGTTATATGGTGTATATTATTAACGTCAATCAAATAAATGCGATAATAATCACCTTGAAGTATTTTGAACCGTCATACTATTATGTCCGCAGACAGCTTTCATCATCAGGTGGAACAGGCAAGCAAAAATAAGGTCGATGATTTTAACGACTTCGTTGATGCAGTGCAGCAAGCGAACTCAAGAAAAACCTTTGCAAAAATAATGGAAGTCGATAATTTTTATAATTATATTATCGACCTATTTTCGCAACATAAAATGAAGAAAGTACAACCTGTGTACCATAAAGATATTAGGAGAGTTCACGCTGCAATACAAAACTAACCATACTGACGAACAAAGACAGAGTTTAGACTTTTTACAGTTAAAGTACCTAAAATCAAGAACATTTCCTGAATTCAGTTCAAAATCGACTATAACCTAAATCTAGTATGAGTTGCTTATAATAAAAGCAGTAACTTACTAGTTACTGCTATTATTCTAAGCAATCGATATTTCAGTTGCTTCAACTGGCACTAGATATAAAAGGATTTTCGTCATTTAAAACGGTTCTAATATATATACAATTTTATTGAGTGAAGAATATAAAAGCGCTTTATTTGGGCTACACGTTTCAATCATCACAATTAATACAACTTAAAAAAAGAAGTCTGGAAAAACAAAATGGTAACAAAAACTTTGCGCGCCAATTACTCAAAACTATGCAAAACATACTTACTGCTCTTATCGCTAGCGCGGCAGTATAGTAACCGGCATGAGTCGTGAGCACAAACTGACACCTGCGCAGTAGTTCATTTTTCGGTCTCTTTGGCGGAATGAAGAAGGCGGGGGGCACCGAGGCTGCACGCGATTGGTTCGTCTGTCGATGCTCGTCGTCTATTGGACTCTCACGTGTCATTCGGCTACTGTACACTTTCGTGCAATTTTAGTGACACGTTTTTAATTTTGAAATAGTTTATTTTTGTTAATTTGTATTTGTTAAGTCAAAGTAACGGTTAAATTTGTTTCTTCACTATTTTAGCAGTTACTTGAATGAAGAAAACATTTGCCGTAGTATCAGTAAAGGTCAAGTAAAAGTTAATAGGTACTTTGACTGATTGTGTTGATGAAGAAACTGGCCGTAAGTCACAAAGGCCTACAACATTACTATATCAAAGTAAAATTTCAAGTACCACTAATATTTTAATTATAGTTTGCGTAAATACCTATCAATAATTTGAGCAAAAGCGGTACTAAATAATTTTGGCCGAAAGTGTACCTGCGCGAGCTTGCCCCCACTACTGCCCATCTGTGCTCACGACTCGTACCGGTCATTATACTGAATGTGGATAAATAACGTGGCAGGCTGTATAGTTATTATACTCTTTGGTGGCAGGGCAGAAGTTGAACTGCACTACTTTTTTGTTCTATGACTAAATACAAAAAATCAGTGCAGTTTCAACTTCTGCCCTGCTATAAGAGCTGCTGGTAAGCCCCTGGTCTATGCGTATTTCAAATTTCATTCATTCATATCATTGGTACAAATATGAAGAGTCAGATCTACGTTTTTGGAATGGGCGACTAGCTTCAACTTTCTGACTAACTGACCGACTATTTAATTTTGACAATTCAAAAGTGCCTGTAAATGGTTTAATTGAAATAAATGATAAGTTATTGGACAGTGTACGTGTATATAACTAGCGAAATGTGGGTGTACTATAGGTTCACCTCTGCGCAACCCTTCGGGGAACCAGGCGTGATGTTACGTGTGATTAATTGCAGTATTTTTTATATCAAAATGAAAGGAATTGTCATCACACACACTGTGTGATGATGCGCCGACTGTCGCTGAAAACCAGCGCTGGAGCTGTCTCGTATATGTGCATTTGGATTGAGCGATCTTTTTTTATTTCGTGATAAAATTGATTGTACATTTAGTCAAAACTCGTAGCCCAAAGTAAAAAATTTGTCACTCTCAATCAATATGAAACAGGTACCGTAAAATGGGGTGAATAGAGGGATGCAGGGGTGAATAGGAACAAAACTTTAAAATGGATTTTAACTTAGAAATAATATGGTTTGTTGCCAGAAAAGACTCTAATGTGTTTAGTGTTTTTTAATTAAAGATTAAATGTCCTTGTTAGCAACAAACTATATTATTTTAAAGTACAAATCCATTTTAAAGTTTCGTCTCGATTCACCCCTGCATCCCATTCACCCCGTTTTACCGTAGTTAGGTACTTAAAAGTATTCATAAGAAATAAAAAAAGATCACTCAATCCAAATGCACGTCTCGTAATAGGGTCTTAGCATTATGCTGAGCGATGGCCGTTTTGCGTGGACGTGACGCCCGTCCTTTATATTCTAAGTCATGTTTGCCGCAAATGCTCGTTTTATCTTTCTTTACCCTTGGCCTTGTACATACGATGTTGTTCTCCAGATTTCTGACAATAATTAGTTGATAGGTTGAAAAATAAATAAAACAAAATGGTGGTATTAATAGTTATTATTAATATAATTAATAGGTAATACTATAATAACTTAGTACTAAGCGTGAAGAGGACCAATCTTTTATTTTAAACAGCCATTACTCATTGTTGAAAGTCATAGAAAAGTGCAATACCTATGCGGTCAAAATGTATGGAACAGCTTTTTTTTAACGAACAAAAAATTTCAATTCCAGGCGTTACAGAATCCATGGTTGGTTGCGCAACCGGTTGCGCGTCGAATGACCCTGCCACCTGCATATGCAAGCATAGCAAGTTGACATGAACTTTAAGCCTTAATATTTAAATGCACGTCAGGGGTACCTTAGACCAGCTAGGCGCCGACTGGCTGAAATCTTTAACAGACCGACAGAATATTTACCCAGTAACTGAGTTGTGGAGGTCAGATAGGCAGTCGCTCCATGTAAAACACTGCATCCGGTTAGACTGGAAGCCGACCCCAAATAGTTGGGAAAAGGCAGGCAGATGATGAGCGATTCTTGCTTCGAGAGAACTGTTAGACTTTGCAGATTGGTCAGAAAGGCGTTTTAAGTGATTTTTATTGTTATATTTGTGAGTGACGTCATCAGCCCATGCGCGGGCGGCCCATGCCGCGGCCCATCGGTGGTGCTCCGACAGTCGGCATATCGCCTGCCTTCACGTTCTTTATCGTTTCGTCTACGGAGAGGATCTGGAAATAAAAGAAATGTGTATGTTAGTAATGATAGTACACAAAGAAACGAAATAAAAAATATCAAACATACGTTTTTTGCAATTTAATCAGTATCAGAGGGGCGATTCTCGTAATTTTAAGAACGTTCACAGTCTGATCTCAGTCTCAATCTGTCAAAAGCACCTCTAATTTCCCTGCATTTTGACAACTATTTGACATTGGTTTGTCGCCGAGATGAGATTGTGACTAGATTTTGAACGTTTTAAATTACGAGAATTGACCTTCAGGTTGTATGTTGATCGAAATATGATTCGTGACCGTAACAAATATCTAATATATATATAATTCTCGTGTCGCAATGTTTGTTACCAAACTCTTCCGAAACGGCTGGACCGATTTGTATGAAATTTTGTGTGCATATCGGGTAGGTCTGAGAATCGGCCAACATCAATTTTTCATAAAAAAAAAATATATATATATCCTAGAAATAATGTATATGACAAAACAACGTTTGCCGGGTCAGCTAGTGTATTTATAGAATTAGAAGTTTGGTTGGCTTTGAATGTCATGATTTCATGAATAAGTCATTTCATTTCAGTAATTCGGTGTTTTTGAATCGCTGCACATGGGTTCTGTCCCAATGTTGGGACACAGGTCTCCCTACCCTCTGTGCGAAGAGTGGGCCGTAATCTTCCACGCGGGCCCAGTGCGGGTTGGTAGATGTCACGTCATTGAATTTTTGGTTCTAGGACATGCCGGTTTCCTCACAATGTTTTCCTTCACCGTTTTGAGAGCAGTGCTGATGAAATTCCTACTAATATTATAAACGCGAAAGTTTTTATGGGTGGATGGATGTTTGTTACTCTTTCACGCCAAAACTACTGAACGAATTTGGATGAAATTTGGCACACATATAGGTTATAACCAGGATTAACACATAGGATACTCTTTATCCCGATATTCCCACGGAAACGAAACGTATGCGGGTGTTACCGCGAGGCGCAGCTAGTATTTACATAGGCGCATAAGTAAAGCGCCTACATTCATGTTCTCTAGCTATATTTGTATGTAAAACAGCAGTTTACCTGAGCGGCGGCCTCGCAGGCGGCGGTGATGGCGTTGATCTTGACGATGGCAGGCTCCCACACGCACGACTCGTAGTTGTCTCCGATGTCTTCCTTCTGGATGTCGATGCCGTACCAGATGTCACCTGGAAGATATCAAATAAGTGTAAAGTCAGATGCTCACTAGCAGGGCGGCGGGATTTTCCGAAAGGTTAACCGCTGCCCTGGAACAGAAAGGGCTAAGGAAGGAACACGGGTGGGTTTTGATCAGTAAAAGTCTGACACTCCCTTCCGCTCCACCCAGAGCGGGAGGGGTCATTTGATGATTTCCCATCCACAAAAAAAAAAAAAAAAAGGTTTTCACTAGCAGGGCCGGTTTTAATCTATTGGAGGCCCTAGGCACTTCAAGATACTGGGGAATGGAGATCTAGGATTCAAGAGCGAGCGAAGTGAGCACTCTCACACTCTCATTTAGTGTCCCAAAACTGGGAACAATTTGCCACAGCTCTCACACACAAGTCCCATTCGTTTAGAAATTTGACCCATTAATGGGAACACAGTCCCACAACTGGGAATCTTGTCTCAATGCGGGAAACCTGTCCCACAGCTAAGAAAACTGTTCCACTACTAGGCTAACTCACCATTATGATGTTTGTTCCTCAGCTTATTGAGTAGATTGGTGGCGTCGAAGCCGGCGTTGTCGCACAGCTGCCTGGGTATGGCCTCGAAAGCTCGCGCCACACCGGCGACTAACAGCTGCTCCTTGCCGGCAACACCCTTGGCGTACTCGCGAAGATGTTTGGAAATCTCCATGTCAATGGCACCACCACCTGTAAGATTAAATTGGTGTCATCATCATTTCAATCACCAGTCTGTTCCTCGCCTCGGAGCAGAGAACCGTTTGTGTGGATGTCATCTTTGACAGTTGTTGCGGGTAGTCAGAAGCCGGAGTCTGACAACCAGTCGTATTAAGGGTATCATGTTACCCGGTGGGTTGTGAAATGAAGGTCAGTTAGACAGACGCTCCATGTAAAATACTGGTATTCAACTGCATCCGGTTAGACTGGAGCCGACCCGTTAAGCTAGGCAGATGATTTATAGGTAATTAGTTGTAAGCCTCATTTCTACTATCATGATCCTCATGGTTCTTCAGAAATTGGATCCGTTGTTTATAATCATTGGCTTACAACTTTCACCGTTTTGACAGGAGTGGTGATGAAATTATTTACACAAAGCAAACCGCCTGTCTGGGTTCGAAGTTCGAACCCACGACCTACACCTCGTAAGGGATCACCACTGCACTTGTGCAAGCAAGCATGTGTGCGTGTGTGTGCAGGGGGTCTACTCCGAAGTAGTATCGGCCGTTTCCTGCTACGAAGTTACTATTTGGTTCGGTCGGTTCCGATCCTACTCTCCTACTCTTTCGAATATTGATTATGGTCCCGACCCAACTGAGCCGATCCGAACTTTTATCGCATTTTTCAATAATATTTCAGTTCGGCCATGTGTCGGTCCGATCCGAACATTCGCACTTTGCACTTCGGACTAGACCCCCAGTGTTAAGACTGCGAAACGACATAACGTGTGTTGTGCACGACACATACTGCACCATGTCGTATGCACGAACTCTGTGCATACAAGTCATATTCATTTATTTGCGTCCCACAAGGTAAAACAAGATGTTAAAAAAAGCTAAGAGCCATTGTACAACCTGTCAGGGCACAGCTAAATTATTGTTTGATACATAGCTAAAAGTAGATGAGTCCGGACTGAGATGGAACGGCCATGTACAGACGCCAACACAAGCTACTACAATCTGTCAAATTTCTTTAATAGATTTTCAACTTCATCGCTAAAGCATTAAGGTTCAAGGTTAAATGGGAAAATTTGACAGTTTAGGGTAGCGCTTGACCTTCTTGGCGTCTGTACTTCGATGAACAGATGACCATGTCGTGGAAGAGCGCCTTTCCATGGCTTCAAAAAAGAGGGGAAGAGGAAGACCTCAAACTACATGGTTGACGAAGTTGAAAATCTAAATCGTAGAAACTAAAATCAAAATAAAACTATACATGAAAACTAAATAATTACTTTCGCATCAAAAGTTAATAACAATAACATAAATAATAGGCTATTTTCCTAAAAAAATCTAATTAGTCCGTCAGTTAGATTATCAAAAAATATTGGACCCGTATTTTTTGTTTTGTCAATTATATAAAAAATTATGAAGATATCGCCCGTTAAAGTTCCGCGTGACGTCACGCCTTGCTACACTTTTTAGCAAGGCGTGACGTCACGACCTCCCACTCCCAAATTTAGACGCGCTTTATCTTTGTAATTTTTTTGTTTGATTGACAAAAGAAAAAATACGTGTCCATTATTTTTCGATAATCTAACTGACAGAATAAATATTTTTTTTTTTTTTTACCCAGGCATCTACCCTATTATATTATTGGTAAGTAGGTAGCTATTTTTGCTGCGTGTAGAAGCCAAGCCTTTATAGTCCTAGATTTGCGAGCAGACGCGTGTCGCGGGTTCGATTCCCGCACGGAACAAATATTTGTATGACCTACATGTATTTGTTCCGAGTCTGGGTGTTTTTCTATCTATAATATGTGTGTATTTACAAAAAAAAATTGTATATAAGTAGTTTATCAGCCATCTTGTTACCATAACACAAGCATTAGGTTGCTTAGCTTGGGACAAATGGTGCTGTGTGAAATGTCCAAGGATTTATTTATTATTTATTTTTATTTCGATTTTTACATTGTATCATAAAGCTTATACAAGTATTTTGCGTTTTATGTCTTTATGGTCCAGTGGTATAATCTATAATAATAAACTCACCAGCAACAACGGCGTCATTCTTGATGGTGCGTCTCACGATCATGATGGCATCGTGCAGGGAGCGCTCCGTCTCCTCCAGGAACTGCTCAGCGCCTCCTCGGAGGAGCAGCGTGCAGGTCTTGGCCGCGGGACAGCCTGAAAAGTTCAAGAGGAAGTTGTAAACAATGAAGGAAGGTAATGAACAGCTACGAACCCGTCAGTGCATGGAGACGTCTCAGCGGCCACTGCTAGAGACGAGATTACCAACACTGTTTAAAACAAGCCAAGTGGATAAACGTTTACCCAACTACGACATAATGTTGTATAAAATTTGTGTGGCGGTCTGTAACAATTGTTGGACGTCACGAATGAGGGCTATAGCGTATGAAATCGCCGCTAGAGGCGCTAGTGTAGCGTGAGGTCTCCGAAATGTCAAATTGGGTCAAAGTGTGTGGGTGATCTTACTCGGGTTTATTTCTAATTAGAATAATTTTATGAATATTCTAAAATTAATGGCAAATAAAGTCAATGAAAAGTGTTGTCTTTAGTAATTTTGACATTTGAATAAATGACTTTTGATTGGATTTACTAATACATATTACAAACGCGAAAGTTTGTGAGGATGGATGGATGTTTGTTACACTTTCACGCAAAAACTACTGAACGGATTTTAATGAAACTTTACACTAATATAGTTTATACATCAGAACAACACATAAGATACTTTTTACCCCGATATTCCCACGGGATCAACTCTTATGCGGGTGGAACCGCGGGGCGCTGCTAGTTACAAAATCAAACTAACAATAATCTTTGTTTTCTGTTTTTTTATAGTTTTAATTTACCAATTTTCTTTACAAATATTAACTAAATCAAAATACAACTTATTTGTAATAATGTCTTACCATCGGGTGATACTTCTTTGTCATAACCTGTAGGAAAGGAAAGGATTAGGAACGAGGAATGAATACAGGTAGTCACATGGATAAGGGGGAGGGTTCTCAATTGATAGGCAGTGGACATTGGCTAGAGGGGTAAGGTAGGAAGGGCAGGGTAAAGCCATAAGGTGAACATACGCATTTTCTCGAGCATTTCCATGTAATGATACGTTCTTACGAATGGTACAATACAAGCAAAAGTTCAGTTTCTAAAAGCATTTCCATGTAATGGTGTGTAAGTATGCACATCGGGTTTAAATTCGGCTTTGTAGAACTTCACCTCTGTCATTTATACCGATATGAAAGTTTCTTCCTAAAGATCGATGTGTCATTTTTACACCTGAGCAGTGTTCGATCGTTAACTAATATTAACAGCTTATGGCCGGTTGTTTCAACGGTTGGTTAACGTAACATACGTACTTCAAATAATAACGATTACGTAATCGTTATTATTTGACGTAAGTTAAAGCCATATGTTTATGAAACAACGTTTTTTTTTTGTTTGACGATAGTTAACGTCATTTTTGACGTATACGTGCGTCAAGTGGACGTAAATCAGCCCGCCCTTATTGTGTTGAGCAAGAATCAATGATAGCGTGTCGGTTGTCGTCCCTGGAGAATGGGAAGGAAAAACGTGTTGCGCTGACTACCCCATGTTACTTACTTGGAGTCAACCACAAGATTCCATCCTCCGTCGGACGCTACTAAGCAACATTACTAAAATACGTAGAAGACTTAGCGTTGGAAGGCCTCCTACAAGGTGGACCGACGACCTTGTGAAGGCCGCAGGAACCCGTTGGATGCGAGAAACACAGAACCGGTCGAAGTGGAGGAGCTTGGCGGAGGCCTTTGTCCAGCTGTGGCATGATGCAGGCTAACAGTAGCAGTAGTATGAGCTATAGTACGCATCAAAAATAATTATCAAACTCACCAGTGAAGATGTTGTACCGCTCGCCGCCGACCTGCCTCTCGGTGAAGGCGGCGCACGAGCCCAGGGCTTCGGGCGCTAAGTCGCGCACTGAGCTTAGGACTGCGCCCCCGCACGCGCGCTGTGTGCGGCGCAAGTCTTCGTCTGGCACGCGGCCCGCGCAGAACATGTCGCTGTGAAGGAAAATGTTGAGATGAATGAAAGAATGTTGAGATATAAGGGGGCAAATATAGTTTTGGATAGTGAGGAAGTCTTTATATGCAGTATTGCCCATGGGGTCTACTCCGAAGTAGTATCGGCCGCTTCCTGCTACGAAGTTACTATTTGGTTCGGTCGGTCCCGATCCTACACTCCTACACTCTTTCGAATATTGACTATGGTCTCGACCCAACTGAGTCGACCCGAGCTTTTTTCGCATTTGTTCAATAATATTCGGTTCGGCGATGTGTCGGTCCGATCCGAACATTCGCACTTTGCACTTCGGAATAGACCCCCAGGTTAGACGTGATTACAGGTTACGCGTGGTGGATTGCAGCCCACTCCATCTCACAGAGAGGAGGCCTGTGTCCCAGTAGTGGGATCATTACACGCTATTCATGTTCTATGTTACGGGTTTCGTTTCCGCACTTAGTCCCACAAGTGGACCATTGTACCTGGGCCATGGCGGCCGTCGGTGGTTATTCCCACCAGCCCACCTCCCTCTAGAAGCTTATTAAGTCTCCTGGTCTGTTGAGAACATCTGTGTAAGATCTGGGTGTCCCGAGGGTTTCTGAACTAATCTGGGTGACGCCTGTGCACTCAAAGAGCACATACGCAACGGTTTCCTCGGCCTCCATGAAAGCCCTGCACAAGGGACTGTCCGTTATGCCTATACATGACATTATAGGCTGATTGTGTATGTATGGGCCGGCCATATTAGCCGTAGAACCAATGACCGTCGGTGTAGACGTGTTCTTGAGTGACCGCGAATCGGTAAACGTAAGGTGGGACGCCCTCAGGCTAGGTGGAGCGACGATCTTCGCAGGATAGCTGGTAGCAGCTGGATGAGAGTTGCCGAAAATCAAGTTGAATGACGTGCAATAGGAGAGGCGTATGTCCAGCAATGGACTGCTGTAACCTGATGATGTATGTATGTGTGTGTTACTCACCGGTCAGCAAAGTACTGTGTAGCCACGTCTCCAATAGGCAGCTTGCTCAGCACCACGTTGGCTCCGCTGGCGTGGAGGGCCGCCAGCTTCTCATACAAGATCTGCCACTCAGCGTCCACCACCTTCTGGTATTCCTTCACGTTGTCCACGCGCACCTGTGAAGAGATTACCGATGTTTAGTGTCTGTATCTTTATAAATAAGCTAGCTTCTGTCAAATTTTTGCCTCCCCCAACCCACCGTGTCGCATTGCATCGCCTGCCTGCGCTAGTACTTTTTGCTTAGGATTCTTTCTGACATTTTTTCTTTTTGCTCGGTTCCTTAGCGTGATGTTAATTGGCCTACAGCCTTCCTCAAGAATTGGGACTATTAGATGCAAAAATAATTTCACAAATTTCACCGCTAGTTCCGGAGATTAGCGCGTTCAAACAAACTCTTCCCCTTCATTATCAACATAGATAGTTTATACCCCTCCCCTTTCTATCTAACAAACGCATTCTCACGTCCGCAACTCAAAACTCAAACTCATTTATTTCAAATAAACCAATTACAGGCACTTTTGAACTGTCAAGGGGTCGGTCAGTTAGAAAGATGAAGCTAGTTGCCCATTCCAAATCATAGTAGGTACCTACGGACAAGAACGGGCAAGAAACTACATGGACACTCTTTTAAATCATAAAATCCTTACAAAATAATGGTTTAGCTCTTGCAACTTTGACTCTTGCGTGTAAAGCTTGTGTGACAGGCCTCATAATACGTGTGATCCTCACTAGCATTCAGAAATTGGATCCGTTGTTTATAATCATTGGCCAGACACAATTTATAATAATTATGGCACCCAGCCACTGGTCACCACTTTTCAAAGCAAATCCTGGTTTTGGTAGGGGGGGGGGGCGCCTTTTTTGTAATTTGCAAGTCAGTGTCAGTTTTGTGTTGATAAAAATATGATTCGCGGCGTAATTATTGTTACTGTTTTGGAAATCTTATTTTATCATAATTATCTGAATCCGAATTCATATGATTTTTTTTATGAAAAGTTAAAACTTTAAACAGAGGGGCAATTCTCGTAATTTTAAGAAAGTTCACAGTCTGATTTTGATCTCGGTCTCAATCTGTCAAAAATACCTCTAATTTCCCTATTTTTTTTTTTTTTGTTTTTGACATTTCCTTGTCGCCAAGCTCATCTCGGCTAGATTTTGAACGTTTTAAATTACGAGAATTGGCCTTCAGATGTATGTATCTGGTGTATGGTATGTCTTTTAGTTTGTGCTAAATAAATGTATTTTCTTCCTTTCTTTCTGTGTCGCTTAGTCAATTTTTCTTTTCAAGCGTCGACATACTAACCTAATCTAAATAAATGTATCTACGCCACTCACCTCAGCGTTATCTCTTTCTGCCTTCAACTCCAGCTCAATGTTGAGGAGAGCAATCTTGCAGTTCTCATAGTTCTTAGGCTGCATCTCAAATCCAGCATAGGAGAAAGTCTTCTTGAACGCAACACCAGCGACCAAGAAGGACTCTTCTAGAGCTCCACCCGAGATTTTCTTGATTCCTGGATGATGAAGAGCATATTAGGTTCGGTGGAGAAACTTGGGCTTTGAAAAAAGGTTGGACAGTGTACATAATCAGCCTATAACGTTCCCACTGCTGGGACACAGGCCTCCTCTTTGTGAGAGGGAGTGGGCCGTAATCCACCACGCGGGCCTAGTGCGGGTTGGTAGATGTCACATGTCTTAGAATTTTTCGTTCTGGGACATGTCGGTTTCCTCACGATGTTTTCCTTCGCCGTTTTGAGAGCATTGGTGATGAAATAATTTACATAAAGTATAGCGCCTGTCCGGGTTCGAACCTACGACCTACAACTGTTAACTCGCGGTCGTTACCACTGCTCATTGGAAAATGTGGTGAGACAAAGTTGAATCCAGCATGCAACACAGGATGGCAGGGACATCAACGCGCAACCTTTTACCGTGGATTCAATACATGATTCTGAACCCCCCTGTACTGCATAGAAATTTTTCGCAAGTTATTAAAAAAAAAACCTGCCACGCTGTATACTGTATTACTGTCCCTGCACTCCCTGCCATCGTGTATACAGTCCCTGCCACCCTGTATACAGTCCCTGCCACCCTGTACACAGTCCCTGCCATCCTGTATACAGTCCCTGCCACCCTGTATACAGTCCCTGCCACCCTGTATACAGTCCCTGCCACCTGTATACAGTCCCTGCCACCTGTATACAGTCCCTGCCACCCTGTATACAGTCCCTGCCACCCTGTACACAGTCCCTGCCATCCTGTATACAGTCCCTGCCACCCTGTATACAGTCCCTGCCACCCTGTATACAGATGAATATATGTACAAATGATGTATTACACTTACCAATCATATCCAGAGGCAAGAGAGGAGCGTCCAGAGACAAGACTGCATCAACCACCATCTTAGAGAAGTGTCCCTTCTGCTGGTGAATGAGCTTCGAAGACATGGCCGTAGAAGCGCACTTGGTGAGCAGCTCCCTGGTAAGGATGAGTGATTATAAGCTTTGGCTGGGTAAAGGATGGTGTAAAACATAACCATTGGGTAATGTTGATATTGGTATAGAGGTAAAGTTGGTACGAGTAAACTTGATAGTGATTTGGGTAAAGTTGGTACAAGTAAAGTTGATAATGGTTTGGGTAAACTTGATAATGGCATGGGTAAAGTTGATAATGGCATGGGTAAAGTTGAGAATGGCATGGGTAAAGTTGATTAGGGTTCGGGTAAAAGTAGTTATAGTAAGCCTCATTTCTACTATCATGATCCACACAGCTCTTCAGAAATTGGATCTGTTTGTTTTAATCATTGGCTTACAATATTCTAACTGTCATTTAAAACTGAATTTTATATTAATAGATAAATGTTAATAATTATGTAAATATATCAACACACTTGACATTCATAAAACTGACATACCTCTGTTCCTCAGGCGATTTGTTGTCAATTTTGACAGCCAGCTCCTTGACGCGGTCTACTGCCAACTTGGCGGCCACGCGGATGGCACGCACGATTATGCGGGGGTGTACTCCTGAACAAATATACGATTTTTGTTACGTGTTAGAAACTTTTCAGTGGCGCCTGGTTGATAGCTCGCATTATGACAAAACACACATAATCAGCCTATAATGTTCCCACTGCTGGGACACGGGCCTACTCTCAGTGAAGGAGAGTGGGCCGTAATCCGCCACACGGGCCCAGCGCGGGTCGGTAGATGTCACACGTCTTCGAATTTTTGGTTCTAGGACATGCCGGTTTCCTCACGATGTTATCCCTCACCGTTTTGAGAGCAGTGGTGATGAAATTATTTACACAAAGTAAAGCGCCTGTCTGGGTTCCAACACTGCGCTCTTAAAATAACATAACATCAGGGGGCCTAAAAAGGCCACTTAAAGCAATACCTATAAAAGCTATTCATTTCCTGAATTCCCAGCAGATCATTAGCAATTCCTCTAATTTTCGTTAAATGGTTACACATAATAGTTTAATCACCTACAATTTATTTCATATCAATCATATTTGGTGTAAACATTGGTGGACCATTTTACGAATTTCCATATAAAACTGTCAAACAGGTGAATTGCACACGGATCACAAGACATATTGTGACATCTACCAACCAGCACTGGGCCCGCGTGGTGGATTACGGCCCATCTCACAGAGATGAGGACTGTGTCCCAGCAGTGGGAACAGTATAGGCTGATTATGTATGTATGTTATGTTATGTCTGTTGTATGGAGAAAGCCTCATTGGTTGTAAACATGATCCTCATTGAATATCAGAAATTGGATCCGTTTGTTATAATCATTGGCATGGATTAACTCAGGAAAAACCCCCTTGTAGTGTGTACTGTGCTATCTCGCTCGTTAACAACTCTTCAAAACAGCCTAATAACGAGTACATTTATTTAATCTTTTCGCACATAAAAAGGTACAAAGGCAGACTTAATGCCTTAGGCATTCTCTACTAGTCAACCAAGGGTGGTGAAGAGATAATATGATGATACTAGCTGCGCCCCGCGGTTTCACCCGCATAAGATTCGATCCCGTGGGAATATCGGGATAAAAAGAATCCTATGTGTAAGCCATCTGTGTGCCAAATTTCACCCAAATACGTTTAGTAGTTTTTGCGTGAAAGAGTAACAAACAAACATCCATCCATCCAAACTTTCGCGTTTATAATATTAGTAGGATAATATGCAGTGTGTAAAAATACCCAACACAAAACTTGTTTTTGTAAAAGAAAAACTTTTCGGTGTCGTTGGGTTCGCATTTTCGTTGTTTGCCACCGACTTCCGAAATTAAAGTTATTTTTCACTTTGTAGTGTCTTTTTCGGTAGTCGGTTGATTTTTTTAAAAAAAAAGTTTTTATTTTTCCCGATATTCCCACGGGATCGAAACTTATGCGGGTGAAACCGCAGGATTCTGCTAGTACTGATATGTATATAGCCCGAGCAAACACATTTATCTCTACAAAAGTTTCAATTTCAGAATAAACTTTGACATACCCTCTTCAACAAAAGGCTTGAGCCTCTTCAGGAGTTCTCCAGCCAAGATGACGACTGATGTGGTGCCATCGCCAACCTGAAAGTAGAGAAACCATTGTATCCGTGTTTTATTCATATTTTTTTATACTTCTTTCATTCTTTTTGTTTGTCTGTGGTGTTGTGAAGGTACAGACGCCAGCACATCAAGCTACTACAATCTGTCAAATTTCTTTAATTGATTTTCAACTTTATCGCTCAAGCATTAAGGAGGTTCAAGGTTGATTGGGAAAATTTGACACTTTCGGGTAGCTTGACCTGCTGGCGTCTGTGCGCACGACTACATATCAAGCTAAACATTTCCAGTTTTAGCTGACCTCACATTGTATAGGGTTATCGTACAAAGAGAAGTCGGCTTATACTAGAAATGTATAGCTTGATATGTTGTCGTGCGTACACCTGTACCTTACCCTTCGGGGATTACAGGTGTGACGTTATGGGTTATGTTACTTGTTTTTTTTTTAATGATTAGCCTCATTTCTATTATCATGATCCTCATAGCCATTCAGAAATTGGATCCGTTTGTTATAATCATCGGCTAACATTGTTACCTATTAACGACCGAATTCAATCACCTATCTCATTATTAAAGCAACTGATGGGATTATAATTAATACATGTTGCGCCGACCCCAAATAATTTGGGATAAGGGCAGGAGAATGATGATGATGGGATTCGAACTCACGATCTCCCACTCGCTAAACCGCGCTCTTTGAACGCTGGGTACTTTCAACTTGCAATATAAACCAAAATCACTGTTACTGATAAATGATTTTATTTCTGTTAGTAGGTTTGCACGAACACTTTTACACGTCAATCATATTTTAAAAACTAGATTAGATCGGCGTTTCCTATCTGACTACTCTGAGAAGAAAGGCCGAAACAAACTCAGAGGTCACAGTCTCTTTTAACGTCCAGACATAATCTTACTAACCTCAGCATCCTGTGACTTGGCGATATCCACCAGTGTCTTGGCAGCGGGATGGACAATGTCCAACAGCTTCATGATGGTAGCTCCATCGTTAGAGATCACCGCTTTGCCATTGTGGTCTACGATGAGTTTGTCCATGCCACGAGGGCCGAGGGTGGTGCGGACCTTCAAACAAATCATTTGGTTAGGATATATCTTCACTTGTGTCCTAATGATGGGACTTGTAAGAATCCCTTTATAATGTTATGAGTATGTGGATAAAGTGTGTAATAAGTTCGTAAGATTTTTAGGTTAGGGTAACATTGATAATGTTTGGGTATAATTGGTAATCAGGTGAAGGCAAAGTTGGTAAGCAGGTGGGGGTTAAATTGGTAGGTAAAGTTGGCATTCAGGTGACGGTTGGTTATCAGTTGAGGGTAAATTGGTTATCAGCTGAGGATAAAGTTGGTAATTTGGTGAGGCAAAATTGGTTATCAGTAGAGGGTTAAGTTGGTAATCAGGTGAGAGTAAAGTCAGTAATCAGGTGAGGGTAAAATTGATAATCAGGTTGAGAAAGTCGATAATCAGGTGGGGTAAATTGGTAAACAATTGAGGGTAAATTGATAATCAGGTGAGAGCAAATACAGAATCGGTTGAGGGTAAAGTTGATAAATATTAAGTGAAGTTAGTTGTGTTCAAAAAGGTTATTAGGGCTGGATATTGGATAAAGTTCATTTTAAATAAGGTCTAATAAGGATGGTGAAATAAGGACTAAGGAGAGATAAGGGTGGTTCAAGTTGGTAGGGGTTGGGTTAAGTATTTTATGATAGTTTTTAATGTAAGCCTCATTTCTACTATCATGATCCACACAGCTCTTCAGAAATTGGATCCGTTTGTTATAATCATTGGCTTACAATGTACCTTTTTTTATTGACAGAGAGACAGTAATAACCACAAAAGTTAGTGATATTTTCAGTCTGTGCGAGTCCTAATAAATGAATTTTCTTTCAATCCACTTCACTCACAACATGACGATATTTCCAATAGTAGCGATCAATTTGACTAGACTTTTCCCAACTAAGTTCGGGTCGGCTTCCTGTCTAACCAAATTATAGTAATATTACATAAAATATATGACGTATACTCACAGCATCTACAACGAGTTGGCAGGCATTGATGTTGGAGATGAGTTGCGGCTTGCCCTGTGACTGGTCCGTCCCCTCCTTCAGCAATAGGATCTGTGGTTGCTGTAACATAACCATAAATACTATTTTAGTACTGTATTTTTGTGATGAGTATTTGAGGCAAAGTTTGATGCATATTGTGGCTCAAACAAGTAGAGTTATGATAGTGTATTTGTTATTCTTTAGTCGTCTACTGGGCCGGACATGGCTGCCGCATGTCAGATGACAAATGGGCTAAGAGAACTACTGATTGCATCCCACTATACGCACAATCCTATCGCGGCAGGCCGAGATGAGCTTGATTCCTACCGAAAGGACTGGCCGGCACTAGCAAGACAGAATTGTGTGGGAAAGGGAGAGGGTAGCCTATCTCCAGCAGTGGGATAATACAGGCTGGTTAATTAGTGATCTACTGTAGAACTTTTTTTTTTTGGTCAGAGGATTCAAAGGTAATATGGGCTGGTGTCTGCATCTCCATGTTAATAACATTTTAATATGGTGAAGGGCGGGCGTTTTTGGTGGGACTGTCTTTTGTAATTTTGACGTTCAAAATGTGCTGATTCTCAGCCTATTTTGAATAAATGACTTTTGATTTTAATAAGCTTATTTTGCATATGGCAGAGATTGAGCTATGCAGTAAGGGTCTTAATTTGGCCTATGTTGCCGCTTAGTGCAATAATTCAAATGCTATGGATAAAGAGATAAAGGGGTGTACAGGATATGCAGAGGATATACAAGATACAAAATGGGGCGCTATAAAAAATGGACTCCAATAAATATGACAGCAACGGGTTGATCCATTGATTGTAGACACTAATATCTTCTAATTAAGTGTTCTGTAGGATAGAATTGAGAAATTCAAGATTTGCAAAAAAAATTCCAAACACCTCTGCAAAAGCACCCTTTCAACATCATTGTTACGATAAACTGGTGGTCTGTGTGTGGTGTTTCTTCATTTATACAAAGTTCAGTCTTTTATTTATAACTTAGTTTAGATCCAGTCATAGCGTTATAAACTGAACTATTTATTTTACAATTAAATCTGGTTAGTGGAAATTGTATATTGCAATTTTGACTAATAGGAAAAACCGACTGAATACGAAGAACTGACTGAATATTGAATATTTGTGTGAATTTTTATAATGTAAAATACGGAAAACAGAATTTGGGTTTTATTCCAAAATAAATGTTAAAATATTGTAATTTAAAGTTATAAAGGATGTATTACATGTTACTATGTCCATATGTGTAGACAAAGAGGTTTTAATTTAAGTATTTAAAGGTTTTATCGCGGGTCACATGAACATTTGCGATTCTGAAATCATACTTTCATAGACAATGAATGACAATTGAACATCGACTGAATGCCGCATATTTTTTTAATATTTTTTCAATAAAATAGCACTTTTTAACATGATTAGCTGTGACGATAGTGATAAGAACACTCTTTCATACCCATAGCGGCTGTATTTCACGAGAAAATTAGTCAGAATCCATAAAAATATGAATATTTCTCGAAGTTTAACCCTCAACTTTTTGTATCACTTTTTCACTAGAAAATACACACAAATCACACAAAATATCGGTGCGGCCGTATTATTTACACCGTGCTCTTTTAACCTGTGTTAATTAAAATGCGAAAATATCAAGGATTATCCTAGAAAAATTAAATTAAATTACCATTTTGACTTAGATATTTCCACAAACAAAACTGAATGAAATAATGAATGACTTTGACACAATACTTTGACAGCTGACTTTACATGGGTTGCTATACTTTGTTTTGTTGCCTTCAAATGGGTAAAATTAAGATTTATTTTTATTCAAATCTATTTCGAAGCATGAATAAGAATTTATTGCTAAACAGCAACAATAAATTCCCTCACATCGTGTACTTTGATTCAATAATTCATTTCAACTCAGTTAATATTATTTGTGTTAGAATTTGGAGAATGGAGAATTTAATGTCACCATGACGGGTATTCAAAGTTTAGGTGTAGTAACTAAACGTGGTTCTGATTGGCTGTTGAAGAGAAAAGGAACGGTTTCTTTTAGAGGGGGAACCTTCTGAGTAATATCGATTAAATCATTAGGTCCGTGTTGAATCGATTAATTTTAATATTATTAGCCAAAATGCACATTTTATAAAATAAATTACGGCTGAAGGCATACGAGAGGGGCTGAAACCAACTCGCAGAGGTCCGTTAGATGCTACTTAAAGACTATTAGCTTTTATAAATTATATATTTAAATGTATTGCTGTAAATAAATAAAAAAATCTATATTAAATACACAACATAAATATTATTAAATAAAAACTATTTTATTTTTATCTCATTAACTTTGGGGATACAAAAGGTAGGTATATAATTTATCGGTACTTATCTTTGATAGTTAGAGTTAGAAGATAAATAGTAGTGTGGGCAATAGGAAAAAAATAGACCACTAGTATCTGGATGGAACCAATTACAAATTCCAGTGTTTAGTTACTCACACATACTATGACACAACAGTGAAATTCATAATTATGTCAAACTTAGTAACTTAAAAAAGATCATTCTCAAAAGAGTTGCTTTTCGTTTTAAAATATACCAGCCACTAAACTAAAGGCAACTTGACTACTCAGCTGAAATTATTTACAATCGATTTCGTATCTAACCTAATCGATTAAATTGAAATTTTGACATGTTAAACTTCCACGCACCTCTCTAATTAGAAACGTCAAAAAAATCTTCACGGCGCCGCCATGTGACGTACTGAATTCAGAAATAAAGAGAAAATTATTGAAAAATCTACGAAAATACTATTCATTATTGTAAAGAATACAAAAAATGAGCCGCCAAGTGGATATAAAGGCGTTAGTGTCCCATATAGTGCGTGGAGACGGGTCAGATAGATGCCGAATATGTATGGGAGATACCACAGAGGGACAAGTTCATTTAGAAGATACGGTTATGATGGACGGGGACAAACCTGTGACGCTTGCTGAGCTGCTAGAAGTCATCACAGGAGTCCAGGTACGATATTTTTGGCATATCTACAAGCTCAGCATCAAACGATTTGTTTATTTTCTGTGCAAAACGGAACGGCGTCTTCCCGCCGCGGTGGTCGCAAGATGGCCGCGACGAGAATTTGACGAATATTAAAATTATGATTTTTTCCGTCATCTCATTTGATGTTGCTGTATGATTATTATTCAATCGTTAGTTTATACTTTTAAATGATCCCGAACCTTCCTGAATGTTTTAATATCTTTTATTCTTCGCCTTCCCTAATGTAGGCGTTTACGGGGTATGCTATGACGTCATGTCATGCAAGTACAATACGTTACAGCTTACAGCATCAGATTGTTATGTTGTTAGGTAGAATAATTTAAATAAATTATTATACGTATTTGCTACGAAGTATGTTTTATTCCAAAAAAATAAGTTTTAACAATAACTGGCTTTGTAAATTCAACCAACAACAATTTTTCAAGTTTTTTATACTTACCAATACCTACTAATGAATATTTTAATGAAATCTGCCAGACATTATGCTGGCAGTCAAATTACTTAACCTATCTTAATGAAAATATTATTAACAACCATCTTCTAGGCAATACACAAAATAGAAATGTTCACAATGTTGTTGCTAGTTCACCGGTAGGAAATATTCTAATCAATAGGTATTGTTATTATTTTGGTTAGGGATACTTAATCTGTTAAATATGTACCTAATTAAATTATCAATTGTCGGGAATTCACACAACATAAATTATAAATACAGTAGAGTGCCGATTATCTCAACTAATTAGGGAACATGGGTGTTTGGAAAACCGATTTATTCGGAATTATATGTTCCGAGTCGGTTGGGGTTGAAACACTAGGGCCATGGGGTCCAAGTGCCCACTTGGTTCGATATATCGCCAAGCGGTTAGTTGACTAACTCGGATAATTAATCTTGATAAAAAACTTCTCCAATAAAACCGTTATATGTAATCTGTAATGAATCTTTTTTATTTATTACAATAGTAGGTAGTAATCCAGTAAACAAATTAGATATGTATGTAAAAATGGAAAAATATGAAATAATAATTTAATTTACATACAAAGTAATTTAATGACTACTGGCTAGATTAGTTAAGTAGTCGTTTGGTTGACCAATGTTCGGCGGTTTTCGTAATCGACGCTCTACTGTTAATATACTCGTTTACTCAAATTGGTAAATTTTAAATATTCATGTAACTCCAATACTAGGCCAGTGCCCATCCCACTGCTGGACAAAGGCCTCCCTACTCTACTATCCTGGTTGCATAATCCATTCATTGAGCCCAAAATTAATTAACAACTTTATACTCTTAAAAGACTGCTGTACCCGTACCATGACCACCATAGAAATGGGTTTTGTTGACAGAAGAATAGACAAAATGACAGATGTTTTGTCTAATCTATCTGTCATTTGCCCTTTCTTTCATTGACAAAACCCGTTTCTATGGTGATTGTGCTACGCATGCAGTACAAAATAGGATAATCTACTTTAGTATAATTTCTATGAATGGTAAACTAAGGTGCGTCTATAATCTTGCCGTTTTAGTACCATGTTATTAGCCGATAGTGGAAACTTCTGACAATCTTTAATTATTACCGAACTCTGCTGTTGCATCACCAAGTCTATTGATTCAAGAACAGAATAGAATAGAATACTCTATTATGTACACCATATAAATTAAGAAATTTTACAAAGGGGGACTCGACCAATCTTTATAAATATACAAGAAAACACCTAACAACAATACAAGCTCTAGATAGATATAAAACCAATGCAAGGAATACAGCTTATTGGCCGTTTGACTAGTACGGTGGTTGCAGGTGCGGCTGGATGATGACCTGCCTCTAGGACTGTGCTCCGTATGCTCAGTGTCAGCACTCCAAGCAGCGGACTTCAGGACCCAGTGCCGAACAGCTGCCACACAGTGGGAGACTACTCTGGAACTCCTGAACAGCATACCAGATCAAACTGCCTTTAATAACCGAATTATAGCCGTACTCTCTGAGAATTCAATCTCTATTACTAAGCAGGAAAATGAAGCAAAAAAGCCGGTTTTCACTGAACCACCAAAGTCGCCAAAGCAGAAAAGTAGGTGTGAGAACGTTAAAAGTCACAAATGTCAGTGCCCCGGCTGTGGTAAGCGGTTCTTGTATGCCCAACATCTGTGCCAACATTTGAAGGAGTCGTCCAACAACCAACATGCTTGCCACATTTGTGCTAAAATTATGACAAGGCAGGAGTTGATTTTGCATTTGATTGATACTCATAACCGAGAGCCGTATGACTGTAAGAAATGCCCAGCTATGTTCCGTACTTACATGCAGTATAAGATGCATCTTTCGAAGGCCCATGCATCTGGAGCATGTACTTGTGGCGAATGTGGCCGAAACTTCCAGAGCCAGCATGCCTACTACGCCCATCTGTCAGTACACACCCCAAAAACATGTCCTGGATGTGACGAACTGTTCAGAAACCAAAAATGTTACCACTACCACGTCAAACGCTGCTGTAATCTCGACAAAACACGTTTAGACATTCACAAAACAAAAAACAAAGCCACCATAACCGTTAAAACGAAGAATAAAAGCATAAAGGTTGGTATGCGAGGAAGCGCGGACTCTGAATGCATTTGTGACTACTGCAAGAAGAAATTCGCTGGAAAGAAGTTCGTTGCTGCGCACATACAAATAGTGCACATGAAAAATACTCACCGACCTTGTATATACTGCGGGAAGTTACTGGCAGCAGCTCACATGACCACCCACGTTAAAAAACACGAGTCGACTGAGTCGTATCAGTGTGGGCACTGCGGCATCGTGTTAAAAACAAAGTTAGGTTACATACAACACGTTCGCCTACACACCGGCGAACGTCCTTACCCCTGCAAATTCTGCGGAGAATCGTTCTCTGCGTCTTCGAGACGGTCAGAACACATCAGAAAATGTCATAGAGAGTCTGAAATTGTTCTGAAACACGCTTGCGAGTTCTGTCCAGCGAGGTTTAGACTGCCTTACAGGCTTAAGAAACATGTGAATACGGTTCATAGCAAAGGGAAAGAGCCTTTGTTGCAGTTTGAGTGTAATGACTGTCATCAGAAGTTTAGCAGTTGCAGGGGGCTGCTTTATCATAGCAGGAAGCATCAGGAGTGTGAGAGTGCTCCTGCTAAGAGAGTGACGGAGGTCGTATAGCCCAGGCTTAGCCTATGAAACGTTATTAGGTATTTTTACACAAAATATTAATACGGCCTTATTAGGAACAAGTTTTTTTATAGACTCAGACTTAAACCATCGATCCACTTTTTAATTATGAACTTTTTTCCGATACAGCTAAAGTTGTAAATACAATAACTGATTGTAAACACGTCTAAGGTAGTTATCACACTGCTCCGGTCTGCAGCTTTGACTGTAGACCGCACGGAGATGTGGTGTCAGTGTGCGGTTTTTGTATACAAAACAAGATTCTACAGACAGAGTTAAAAACCGCAGCACCGCACACCGGAACGGTGTCCGGTGCAGGGTGATAAGCGTTTAGTTTGTCAATTTTGTGTTAATAACTTTACGTCTGTCGTAATACGGTTTGAAATACGAAAATTGGCTCGAAGATTTAAGCTTGGACCAAAGTTTGAACTCGTTTTGAAATAAAGCGGTTAAATTTTCTCCGCCTTATTTAAAAACTGTTATTCTTATTCTGTTTAGTCTTAGAGCTCATACACACGAGCAATAGGCGTCAACTGCAAAGATAACTGCAGCGGTCAACGCGTATCGGCGGCAGCTGTCGACACTAGTCAACGGTCGCAGTTTTTTTTATTTTTTTTAAAAAAACGTTGCTCCACACCAGGAATTTCTCCTGTATCGTGGGTGTGTTTACAAACATTTGCATTTGCCAGCCGTTGACGCGTATCTCTCGTGTGTATGCACACTTATCCCTATTATTTTCACAAAGTGCACTTTTTCAATAGAATGACCACAATACAATGTCACTTTCTTCATCAATAACGAAAGAATATTATCCGAAATTCGACAAGATAGGTCGGCAGCTCAAAACTTAGGACTAACTAGGCCTTGCCATAATACACGTAAGAGCAGTGGCAACCGAGTGGTAGCGGCACCAACTTACGAGTGCGAGGTCGTGGGTTCCAACCCAGTCAGGCGCTTCACTTTGAGTAAAATAATCTCACCACCGCTGCTCTCAAAACGGTGAAGGAAGACGTCGTGAGGAAACCGGCATGTCTTAGAACCAAAAATCCGAAGACATGTGACATCTATCAACCCGCGCTGGGCCCGCGTGGTAGGTTACAGCCAACCCCCTCTGTGTCCCAGCAGTAGGAACATTATAGGCCGATTATGCTAAGGCATACCGTGCATTATTCTTTCAATAGTGTAGTTTCCTGGGTAAAAAAATAATAATTATATTTAGTCCGTCAGTTAGATTATCGAAAAATAATGGACACGTATTTTTTCTTTTGTCAATCAAACAAAAAATGACAAAGATAAAGCGCGTCAAAAATTTGGGAGTGGGGGGTAGTGACGTCACTTGCTTGCAAAAGTGTCGCAAGCAAGTGACGTCACGCGGTACTTTAACGGGCGATATCTTCATCAATTTTTTATGTAATTGACAAAAGAAAAAATACGGGTTCAATATTCTTTGATAATCTTACTGACGGACTAATTAGTTTTTATTAGGAAACTAGCCTATTCCTTATAGCTGCGATTTAACACGGACTGCTGTAATGAAAATGGTGGCAACGGTAGACGGTAGTTAGTATTTTTGTCTATAATAAATTAGCAAAATGTACAAGGAGTGAAGATAGTGTCCACAAATTCAAAAGTAAATTGTATTTTAATAGATAAGACGTATTACTCTATTAATCGAAGAATTTTCAAATGATAAAATATGACATTACCAGCCCTTTAATATTTAATTTATCATTGAAATGCAGGTACAAAAAAAAAAATTATAATAATGAGAATTGCCCCTCTGTTCGTTTCCACCAGTGGAAACCTTGTAAACTGATTATGCTATCCTTCCGTTTCACGACGTAGGTCTTCTAAATAATCACCTGTTAAAAAATAAACTATTGCCTTAAAGCCACGGAAACTAATTTTCAAAATAATTTATTTGCGTAAATAAGGTACTTAATAGAAAGTTCCTAAAGATCTTCTTAATGTTTTTTTAGTTTCTTTAAAGGGCCCGCTTAGCGACCACTTCGCCCAGTGCAGAAAAACACAAAATTGTTGATTACAATCTACTTTATAACTAACTCGTACAACTGTTAAGCCTTATCGGACAATGGAAAAGCAAGGGTGGTACCAATTACAAAAGCCCATAACATACGTTTTATATCGTCTTCAAAACATAGATCTTTTATTCTGCCTATTTCTTGAAAGATACTGATAAGTTATCCGTCGGAAGTTCGCAACAAACGGCTTTACATTTATACAACGTGATTTTTCTATATCCCATAACTCTAGGGGGTCATTGTACTCATCATTATGAACAACATTTACTAAGCGACCAAACCCGAAATAGCGAACAAAAATCTGGTGTTCGCTACATTTTGACGAGTTATACGAACATAAATGTAGGGAACAGCTGATTTTTTTTTTCGCGCTTTCAGGTTTGGTTCCATAGTAAAAGTTGTTCATAATGATGAGTAAAATGACCCCCCCTAGAGTTATGGGATATCAAAAATACACGTTGTATACTTTACCGTGTAATTGAATATTGAAGGTAAAGGACACATTGAAGACCAAAAGCTCATTGTTTTAGGTCGAGTACACAAGAACGCTGCCTAACAAACTCTGCCTCCGGTGCAGTCAGGACCTTACAACAATAGTACCCTTCATAAAACTTTGCACGGAGTCCGCAAAACGCTGGAACCAGATCTCAGACTTTTTATTCATGTTAGTACCCTTAAATAAAGCTAAAAATGTTTATATAGAAATTGGTAATGATATAGAAACGTATACGGACACTTCCAGATGTAACGTTAGTAAGATTACAACGCGAAAAGAGGCTCTACAGAGTTTTAAATTGCGGCTTCGCCGGCAGATGGTCTATAGAAGTCGATTGGTTCAGTATGAATCAGAAGGTCATAGCGGGCAAGGGTTAGTAGACAAAGGAAAACCCAAAATGTCTTGTCCGAATTGTGGCGCCCAATTTCAATGCTTCTTCAAATTCAATATGCATTTACGTGAATTCCGGAAAAAAATCTGCAGATTCTGCTACGAAATACTAGATATTTCCGCCTTCGTACAGCATTGTACAAAGGCGCACAAACTGGCTTTATTTTCTTGCCCGATTTGCTTAGAAAGTTTTGAAAAAGAAACCGCTCTCGTATCACATAAACTCAAACACGAGAAGGGTCCAGAAGAATGCCTTGAGTGTCATGAAACGTTCGCAAATTCTGGACACTTGAATAAACATATGAACATTAAACACAAACCTATGATCTGCGGGTGTGGAAAAAAACTTCCCAACCGCGTTTGTTTCTCTAAACACAAGAAAATCTGTGTCCAACACAAAGATATGAAGCTAAAATTCATTTGTGACTACTGCAAAGTGGAATACAGTAAGAAAAACTGCTTAAAAATGCATATAAAGTTAAGGCACACTGTTGGATGGGTCTTCCAGTGTCACACTTGTGGGAAGAAATTCTCGAGTCGTGCACATTTGGTCGAACATGGAACTACACACGAGAAAATCACAGATAGGCATGTATGTTACTGCGGTGCTAAGTACAGCTCAAGAAGGGGCTATGAAAGGCATTTGAAAAAGCATACGGAAGCGAAAAAGCTAAGGGGTCCGAAAAGAAGCATGAAATCAAAATCAAATGCCTCGATTGCTGCAGAAGTATGATAGTAACTTGAAAACTAAATGTTCTTTTTTGTCCGCCATTAAATTTTATGATAGCCATACCAGCACCCCAATTGAGCAACACACTTTCTCTCTCACTCCATTGATTCATATGTTTCAAAGTTTGGCCTGCTCGACAACGTAAATAACGCAATTAATGTTGTCGAATTGTCAAAATGAAATCCATTGCAATTGTTAGTGTTTTACGCATTTACCCCGCTGTACTCCTTCTATACAATGACTCGTAATGAGAGTGGCAGGGGGCATCGATCCGCAAAACTGTAACCATTAATTCAGCATGTTTCTAGACCCCCTAAACATAGAAATTTTACGACAGATAAAAAATCAAAATATAATATCTCCTGTGTCTTCTATGACACAGCAGATATTATATTTTGATTTTTTATCTGGTTAAAAAAAATGCTGTTCAGGACATTTTAACCGCGTAGGGTATAGAAACCCTACGCGGTAAAAATGTCCTGAACAGCATTTTTTTTAACCAGATAAAAAATCAAAATATAATATCTGCTGTGTCATAGAAGACACAGGAGATATTATCGTTACAAAAATCGTGTTACTTTGGATATTTTGACAAGTATTTAGTTATTGAATACATAAGTAGGTACTGAAATAATAATGAATTTAAGATAGAGAAAAACATATTTTATGGTTCTCTAACTTTATTTTGCCTACCGCCACTTGCATATTTTTTCTAGAGCCCCCCCAATATTTTCTAATTACCATCTGTCGTGAATCCGAAACAGCTATTGCCACGATTATATTTAAACGTGTACTTAATATTATACAGTCGTAAGATAAGATATATAATTTTCTCTGAGTCTTCTACTGCACCCCTGAAAGTTTGAAACGCCCACGAGGAGGCATTATCGCCCACGTTGAGAATCTATGATGTACAGGAACGATCTATCTTCCGAAGCGATACCTCAGAATAATAATGATATGTTATGATGATGCCGAAGTTGAACTGCACTAATTTTTTGTACTCAGTCATAGAACAAAAAAGCAGTGCAGTTCAACTTCTGCCCTGCTATAAGAGCTGGTGGTAAGCCCCCAGATGAATAATGCCTTAATATGTTGTATATATTTAAAAACTCTAAATAAGACTTATAAAGCTGTATATAAATGTATTTTTGCAATAAAGATAACAAAATGATACACACTGTTTTTATTATTTAAGACTTCATCACTATTATCACAATTTATTTGTGATCGGCGCAACATGTCTTTTTCTTTCATACTTCTCTATTAGTCGTCATCTCGGTAGTCACACCCTTTCTAGCCATATCATTCACACAGTCCAACCATCGTTATTTTCTGTCTGGCTTACGAACCTATAATTCGACTAAATAGTGTAATATTGAATACTAGTTTATCCGAAGTGAATATTAATTTTTCCTCGCTTTTTTTCTTAAATATTTAATTTAAAAACACAATTTTAAATTTTTTGTCTGTCTGTCTGTTACCTGCTAACCCCCGAAACTGCTGAACCGATTTTGATGGCACTTTCACTGGCAGATAACTGGTGTTATAAAGAGTAATTTCGCCTAAGTTAGTTTTATTTTAGAAAAAGAATTAGGCTCCCGCGCAAAAAAAATGAAAACCCTTAAAATCCAATATTTATCTATACACATTGTTTTCCAACATGGACGCGAACGAAGTCGCGGGCATTGCCAGTCCATTAATATAAGCCCGTCTATCAGAATTTACAACAGTTTTAAGCCATACTTTATTATTGCCAACTCACATCCAATGATTGGCCAAACACTCAATTTATCCAAAGATTGGCCACCAACACCAACTTAAACAAGAGGAGCGGACTGATTGAAAACGTCGTTTCAGATGGAGTTGGACCCCGCGCTCCCCTGCGGCTTATGCCGGAGCTGTTCCGACGACACCCTCGCAGCCATTACCTTCAAGAACCTCTGTGCACTGTCGGCACACCATTGGGCAGAAGGATCCAACTACATCTCCTATCCCCCAATTCCCACTGAAGATGACAAAGCCTACTTCATTCTCTATAACGACGAAAAAACCATAGTGAAAGACCAAATCGCCAGAGTTCCTACCACAAAGGATGCTGTGGACAGGTTAAATATGAAGTGGGTTAAACCAGTGAAAACTCGGAAGCCTAGACGTCCGCAAGGCTTGATTAAAGAATCGTGCAAGTGTCCTGATTGTGGCAAGAAATTCTCGACGCCAGATTATTTGAACTACCATCTAAGAAACACGCTTACGCGAGCCTGTCGTAGATGTCGAATGGTCATTCACAAGAAAAAATTGGCCAAACATTTGTCTAAGAATCATAACGTACACGTATTTGAATGTAATGTTTGTAACAAATTGTTTGATGAAGAACAGATCATGAAGCAGCATGTCGATGAGGCTCACGGCAAACTTATGCACTCTTGCAGTCACTGTGGTAATAGTTATGTTAACGAAAGAGCTCTGAGAGCTCACGCGCATTCCCACTCGCTGTTCCATTGTAGCTCCTGCAACATGAGCTTCGACAACGTCAAATGTTTCAAATACCATCAGCAAACATGCGAATACTTGCACCGGCCATCAGTCGAGTTCAAATTCTTTACTTGCGATCATTGTGGCGTGACTTACAACCGGAAACCGTCCCTCAGAATACATATAATCCAAAAACATCTCAACATTCTGCCTTACGTTTGCCAAACATGCGGAAAGCGGACTTCCACATTAGCTCATTTGCGGTCTCACGAAAAAGTGCATAAAACTGAGCGAAAAGTCTTCCAGTGCTGTTGTGGGGCTCAGCTGACAACAGAGTTAGGCTTCCAGTTACACCAGAGAATCCACACTGGGGAACGACCTTACAAATGTGAGCATTGTGGAGACAGATTCCTCTCTTCTTCAAGGAGACTCGATCATATAAAAAGACGTCATAGAGGGACAAAGGATTTGAAACACGCCTGCGAGCAGTGTGCCGCTCGCTTTGTCAGACCGTGTGAATTGAAAAAGCATTATCTATCCGTGCATTACTCTGTGGTTGAAGTGAAGCCTGCGAAACGAGAGATGAATCCTGTGACGAGACGACTCAGGAATACCATCGAGAAGGATTAGAAAGTATATTCAAGATAGGAAGAAAATAAAGATGTGTTTTTTTGATAAGTGAGTTGCAAACTCTTGCAGTTATGCTGGGTTCATGAAACAGTGATATTGGACTCCATGAGTTGTGTCCTTGTGTAGTGTTTCTTGTTATGCCTTACTATTTTCGGATATATATGATAAATTAAGATTAGAATATAGTTTTTATTAAGAATGCATTGCCTTATTTTGATGAAAGACTGAAGTGATTGAAACTAGGCTGAGAATCAGCACTTTTTGAACGTCAAAATTACATAAGGCAGGCCCCAAAAACGCCCGTCCTTCACCACTTCCTAGTGCTTTGGCTGGGAAGAAGTTGCGTAACAAACTCCCCAGCAGCACAGCTGTCTGTTCAGTTAGAACAACTTGATTCTATACAATAGTAAGTAATTAACATTACGAAACACAAAACATTAAATTATTTGCCTTATGTCAGCTAACACACGCCAATATACCAACAAAAACATTGAAAACTATCTATACTCAAGCAGAAATAAATAATAAAAACGTACACTGAACTTAATACCTTTAATAATTAAAAGCCTCCTGAAGGCCAATTCTCGTAATTTAAAACGTTCAAAATCTAGTCCCAGTCTCATCTCAGCGACAAACAAATGTCAAAAACTTGTCAAAATTTAGGGAAATTTGAGGTTTTTTTTGACAGATTGGTACAGATCAAACTGTAAACGTTCTTAAAATTAAGAGAATTGCCCCTCTGGGATAAAGGGCGTACCCGCTTTCATATGATTGTTTTTACGACTACATATCAGTTTAAAATCAAGTTTCTATGATGATGATAGATTGACTCCCTTTTTACGTTTATTTTGTCAGCTTATTAACAGAAATTTGGAACAAGCTAAAGTAAAATGCTAGAAGTAGGCTTGACAAAAAGAATATCAAAATCTGTCGACATAACGGAATGATAATTAGTGCCTAGGTATGGACGTAGTATAAAGTATTAGCTCTATCCATGGGCGTAGCCAGCCATGGGCTCAGGGTGGGGCAGCAGTCCTAGCAAACTATACCCGCGGTCTTACCCCGGTTACCGGGTCATTACGTGACACACTATCAGCAGCAGTGGCATGCATTTTGACAGTTCAACAACATTCATTGCGTTATTTACGTTGCTAAGCAGACAATTTCTTCGAAGAAATGAATTTGAAAGCAATGTATTTGCAATATCCTTCAAAATGATTCAGTTCGTGATTGGTAGTGTGTTACGTAATCAGGGTGCTGTATTTTGCTGCAATTAATGTAGAACTACTCACTATCACCCCAACTGATGTAGTTCTCCACTCTCCTAATCTATTCAAAGATTTAAATCGTAAGATTCGCCCGACCGCGTCAATATAATTATGGCCACGTTTTTGTTTCGCTGAAAATGACTCTTTAATAGTATTGTCTCGCTTACTGGTACTGATAATTGTATCTATTACTCCCTGCGGGATGTGTGAGGTCACTTTTCTCAGTATGGACACGTTTTTGCGCAACCTACAGCCCGATTCAAACTTTATGGCGGCTCCGAAGTTTGTTACTCGCTGCGCAGTACCTCACCCCTCACCCCCGCTGACACGTGAATTTGTTACTGCGCAGCCGCACTGCCGGTGGAGGCCAATCTAACGTTTTCAATCTTTGATTCTATTACCTTTGTTTTCCTTATGTTTCTTGGCTAGGGATACCAGCTAGGGAGCCTTACTTCAACAATATTACTATTTCCTAATTATCTTTTTACAGATGAAAGAAGAATCCCTAATACCAGTAGGTGCGTGTGTTGCCTGCGCCAGCACAGCCCTCGCTGCACAAGAATTCCGCCTCTTTGTCAGGAACTCTGAAAAACTATGGCGGAAAGCTCTCATCAACATTGCTACCTTGCCAAACGCAGTATTTGCCCCGTCCGTCAAATCAGTCTGCGCATTCATCAAAACATCAGACCTCTCGATACAGACATTCAAAGATTACAACACTAGCGACGCCAAAACGATCCTAAACCGATTAAAAAATCGAGTCACGAAAAAACCGGTCGAGAGGAAGCCTAGAGGGGCGCGCACTGGACCGTCTTGCAGTTGTCCTGATTGTGGAAAGGGCTTCCTTAGTCCGTACTACCTAAATATGCATTTAAAAAATAGTGGGCACAAGGAGGCTTGCCTCCTTTGTGGTTCAGTCTTCGTCAGAGGGAAAGAAATGCAGGAACATCTGTCTTCTGTTCACAATGAAATTGTATTCCTATGTAAAAAGTGCCCCATCTTATGCCCAAATGAAACACAGTTGAAAAAACACGTCAAAAAGGCCCACAAAGCTGGGGCGTTGACTTGTACAGATTGTGGCAGGACCTTCCCTAGAAACGCTTCATTTGAATGTCATGCACAAATGCACGCAGTCAGGACTTGTCGCGCTTGCGGCGTACAGTTCACCAACCGAGGGTGTTATAGAGAACATAGGTCGCAGTGTGAACCAGATGCTAAGCCTAATGCTCAAGATGTACCTAGAAATCGACGCTCCAACATCCGCGACCCTGCGACCTTCACTTGTGACCATTGTGGCAAAACTTACAACTCCAGACCCCAACTCAAAAACCATATACTCTGGATTCATATGGACATACGACCTCATCAGTGTACGTGGTGCGGAAAAAGGTTTTATACCCCTGCACGACTGGCCGAACATACTGTAGTCCATACCCGCGTTCGAAATTTCGAATGTGACATTTGTGGCGCGAAACTCGTTTCAAAAATGGCCACCGTGTACCATAGACGAAGGCATACGGGTGAGAGGCCGTATGAATGTGAAGATTGTGGGGAGAAGTTTATTTCTGCATCGCGTAGATCGGAGCATGCCAAGCGTAGACATAATAAAGGGTACCGACTGCCTTGTCTGAAATGCCCTGCGAATTTTGTTAGAAAACATGAGTTGAAAAAACACATGGAAAAGGCACATAAAGGGCCAGAGAGTGCTCTGGGTTGGCCACAATGAGCTTACGCTTTATTGTTAATGAATAGTCCAATGTTTAGTTGTTCTCTGTACTTTGCATCAAAGTAAGATTATGATGGATTTGGACGCCATTTTGTCATGTTTTAGTAAGTTGTCAAAGGTTGCACGTCTCTGTTATTTTACGTGAGTGTACCTAAAGTTCTTCCACGGTTATTTTATCTCTGGTTCTGAAGCACTGTCAAAATCACAGTCTTCTCCTTTATCGTGTTACTGGCACGACATAATTTCACTTCCACTCCGTGCAGGGTGTAACCTTCCGTGGTCCACTTGGAAGTTCCTGAACCGTCTCCAGACACAAGTGGGAAGATGTAAGTCCAACCTGGTAAAGTGGGGCTATTGCAGTGATCTTTATTCTATTTCCAATAACGTAGTTGGCACTGGAAAGCCTGTCAAAATCACAGAGATAAAATAACTGAAAGGACCATGCATCTCATCCTAAGCTTTGGTTTCCTGCGACAGCGTTGGTCTCCACAAAACGTCCGCAGCGTCAGCTGCAATGATGACATCAGGGTTTGCCTTTACGGTGTCGAAAACGCTCTCTAGAACAACACACCAACTTACTTTCATAAATAAGGTTTCAGTGACGTCTCTCAACGATAAATTACGGACGCTATGTGGCGCTCACCGCAGCCTTAGAAAACCGTAGCTTTGTGAATGTGCTGACACGTCAATTTGAAATATGTATAGAACGACCAGCACTAATGGTGTAACACACTATCAGTCTCAATCTGAATCATTTTGAAGAATATTGCTAATCCATTGCTTCATATGTTCGAAAAATTTGTCTGCTCGACAACGTAAATAACGCAATGAATGTTGTTGAACTGTCAAAATGGAAACCATTGCTACTGTTAGTTTGTTACGCAATTTCCTTGTTGTTCAATTTTTACCTTAGGTCAAGGACATGAGGTTGGAAACGATTATACCTACCGTAGTAAAAAATGTAGTCAATCTTTTAATTTATGATTATTTATAAGGGGTCCTTTTGATCTGGGGTTTCTTCAACTGGGTTCTCTGGAAAGATTACCAGCAAAGCTATTCACAATTATCGGACACACTATCGTATCGAAAATGACACATTTCGATAACCTGCCCCCGCATTCGCCTTGCCCCCGACAGCGCTGTCGGAAGAATACTGGTCGTCTATTTCATAAACTGACAAGATTTTCGGGTTTTGGACTTGTGAACAGCGTTTAGAGGACTCCTACGATAACATTGATTGATGTTCGATACGGTACGGAAGCGTATCGAGTGGTTGTGAATAGCTATGCTGAAGGGTAATTCTCGTACATTAAAAAACGTTCAAATTAAAGTCACACACAATCTCATCTCAGCGACAATCAATGTCAAAAACAAGATAAAAAAGTTGGTAAATTTTATGTTTATGAAGTAAAGATCTTTCGTAGACGCACTTTGCGCTTTTGGCGAACAGTGAATGAAACTGAACCGTCGCGCTGGGGTTGGTGACGCTAAATCGGGTATTACTTGACTCCAGTCGATCGATGAAGTTGAACGTTCTTTATAATACTGGAATTGGCTCACTGGTTTTCGCGAATCAAAATGGGTAGTTAACCTTCATCATCTGCCTAGCCTTTTCCCAACTATGTTGGGGTCGGCTTCCAGTCTAACCGGATGCAGGTACGTACCAGTATTTTACATGGAGCGACTGCCTGCCTGACCTCCACAACCCAGTTACTGGATAAAATGGGTAGTTAATATTAATCAGAATCACTTCTCTTTTCCTCTGTAATCTCCATGAAATGGGTCGTATAATCATGGCACGACCAGTCATTCAAGATTTTAGAAGTTAGATAATGAATTTAGGTTATTAGAAAATTGTGTTACTGTAAAGTCAAACTCCACGGAATATAATGATGTTACAATATAATTTAAGTTTGGGATATTAAAATATTTTGATATAATTTCTGTTGTTTTTCTTACTATCAGATCTTTTGCCAGTTCTTTTCCTAACATCTTGTCCAGAAAAGGCGAATTCGCCGTGCGAATCTCTCGCGTTTTACGCGCGTACGATGCGTCCAGAAGGAGCGTACCATATGTGTTCTGTGAGCGTACCAACGCGCGACCCAGCATTTGTGGACGAAATCGCCGCTCCATTTCCCTTGATGCGTGCACTCGCTCTGAAGTTTGCGCGTAAGCTGGACTCAACAAGGAGTTTCTAATGTTTCGACCCGCGCGCAATGTATTGTTATTGTTAACCAGTATCTCGCCAATGCGCGTGTGGGTTCGCAGCGAATTCGGCCTTTCTCGACAAGGTCTAAAACGGACTAAAATACATTTATTCTTCACTGCCTAACCAACCCAGTCTATAGCAGTCCACTGGACATGAGCCTCTCCCAAACTGCGCCACCACACCCTGTCATCCGCCTTCCGAATCCATCATGTTCCAGCCACCTTTTTAAGGTGGTCCCAAGACCGAATTTAGCCCTCAGTCCAACCTCAGCAGAGACCAGCCTTCGGCGCTGGAGATATATCTAGTGCAAAAGTGTGTGCGCAGACACAGGTGCAGTCTCTTCCCTCACTATCATAGTCCGATGGGACGGCAATCCGACACGACCGGAGAAAGATCGGCGCAGGACCAACGGCTTTACGTGCTTTCCGAGGCACAGGGTTATCACACCGCCAACTTACAAACTCCGGGTTGTTACTAAGAAATTCCTAATGAAAAAACCCAATAACACTTTTCCCGGGAATCGAACCCAGGACTCCACGCTCACCAGTTGCGCTTGCGACCACCAGACCAAGTAAAGAGTAAGTAGAACAAAGTGAAAAATAACTGAAGTTGGTGGCAAAAACTGAAATAAAACTAAAGACAACGACATCAACTTCCGAAGTAAAAGTATTTTTTACCCTTTTGTGGCAATGCCAAAATGAGAAAGGTTATGATTTTTTTACGATTAGGTTGGTTTCCTTGGTTGGTTGTTAGGTTGGTTAGGTGGGTTTTCTTGAATTCGGTTGTTTTTTTTTCTGTGCACTCTAAACATTATTTATTGCAATTACAGGCACTTTTAAATTCTCAAGGAGTCAGTCAATAAATATGAAGCTAGTTGCCCATTCAAAAGCGTAGTACCTACATAAGGGGAAGTCTGGAAGTGGCATCGGTAACTGAAAATTCGTGTGGAAATCGGTTGTCCTAATATTGGCATTTAATCTGGATCTCTAAGTGCGGGCCTGGAGAGAGCCGATGTATTACAGAGCGTCGGGCTTAGAGGGTCATTCAAACACGGTAAAGTAACCATAGCGAGATCTAATTCGATCCGATGACCGTCTAAATAGGCTGTGAATAAACTTTCGCCCCTTTCCAACTTGTACAGTTTGACTAGTATTCACTAGCAAATAATGATGACACAGTATGGGCTTTGAACAGTTCATCCTTTACACCTGTACACGGTGCAAAGAATGAACTGATAGAAAACGAAGATTTCAACCTAGAAAATGTATGGAATAATTTTATTAGGCCTACTCAAATCATCAAATAAAATGTTCTCCAGACTGTATAACAACATACTTTTGCTCTAGCCCTGTACTTACAAAAAAGATGGAACTGACACTTCTCAAAACACCCTTTCCACGAAACCAAACGCCGCAGAACAAACACCTTTAAGGTGTGTGTCAACTGTCTCTTTTACTCTTACAAAAAACTAATATCGCCATCCTGCTGTCATTTGACAAATCTATGTTTGTAATTCACACCGTGGAACAGGGAGTTTATTAGCCGGACACCAGTGATCTCTATATAGTCTGTGCCCGGACCGGACATAACAAATTACGGCTGGTGTGAGCCCAGAATTGTGATTTAAATTAAATTTTAACTAATAACAATGTCTTACAAAGCTGATTTGAGGCAGTTATTAAAACCATATTACTGGTTTAACATTTTATTAAGTCTTTCTTTTGTTACGTGCAAGAGAACAGGTTATATTTGCACCTTTCTGTTTCCCAGTGCGGATTGTGAACTGGACAGTCGTGAAACGGAAATTCTATTTTTCCTAATTATAGTCGTAATGTTGAGGACGAGGAAGGCGGGAAGTGTTACTATGGTTAACTATCTGTCGTCTTCATTCGTCTATACGAAGATTGCGAATTTAATTCTTTGGTTTTATGCTGATATTCGGTAAGTCCTTTTTTGTGTGTATTTTTCTTATAGTCCTTTAATTATACGTAATTCTAACCAGTTTTATGTGGGTATTTATATTGTTTGAACCGGTTTCATGTTGAGGATGTAAAAAATGTGGGTTCTAAGTAGTCAATTATTCTGCCTAGCCTGTTCCCAACTATTTTGGGGTTGGCTTCCAGTCTAACCGGATGCAGCTGAATACCAAAAGTACTCAGTATTTTCTACTAAAAGTAGTTCTTCAATAAGTTCTAAAAACAGTCATGGTCGAGAATTAAATTATTAATTTAATTCAATTTATTTATATCAGATATATTACCAGTACAACCATTTATTATTTATTTTATTATCATCCATACATAATTTTGTTTTTTAAATAATCTAATAAGAATAAATCCGAACATTAAATAATGGTTATTAAAGGTTAGACTTTTGCAAACAATTTCATCATCACCACTCTCTGAAGGGCAACATTGTTAGGAAACCGGCATCTCTTAATTGCAGGCTTAGGTCACACATGCTATAAAATATTTATTTATTTATATATACTTTATTGTACACCACAAAAATACATAGCATAAAAAACACATGAGATACTACAAAATATACAATGGGCGGCCTTATCGGCCTTAAATATGTGTGACTTAAGAAGTCTATTAGTGCATGGCTTAATGTACAGACGCCAGCACATCAAGCTACTACAATCTGTCAAATTTCTTTAATAAATTTTCAACTTTATTGCTTTATTGGGAAAATTTTACAGTTTCGGGTTGCTTGACCTGCTGGTGTCTGTACTATTCAAAAGTCTGAATCAAAATATTTTATGTCATGTTAGAAGCTAGGTGCACGGTACCAATTGGTCATTTCCTATGGAGACGAGCCGGCAAGAAACTCCACGGTTACTCTTTTATAAATAATTGCCTTTACAATGTTTTTAAATTACAGTAGGTATGGGAGGATAGCGTAGGCCTGTTAACATGTACCGGGTACTTGATAAAATAAAAAATGGGCTACAGATCTGATGTCTACAAGGCCTACAAAGTTCTCACATTCACAAAATATTAAAAAAAAACTATCAGAAGAATAAATAAAATATAAAACCTATTAAAACAAAATCAAAATCAAAAGTCATTTATTCAAATTACGCTGAGAATCAGCACTTTTTGAACGTCAAAATTACAAAAGACAGTCCCCCAAAAACGCCCGCCCTTCACCACTTCCTAGTGCTATCGCTGGGAAGAAGAAGTGGCGCAACAAACTCCCCAGCAGCACAGCTGTCTGTTCAATTAAAAAGAAAATACGTGATTGGATACAATACTAGGTTACCTAGATGTTCGGTAATTAACATTACAAAACAGAACATAAAATTAAATTATTTGCCATAATATGTCAGCTAGCCACGCCAATATACCAACAAATATAATAAAAACTATACGTACTCAAGCTAAAAAATAATTAATTAAAATGTAAATAAAAAAAAACTTACTACCCAAATAAAAGCCTCCAGGCATAAAGGGCGTGACAGCTTACACATTTATGCATTGCTGGGTTCTAAGACCTGGCAGTAAGCTAATTCTGGAGAAGGAACATAAACATTGTCTTGCGTTAAACTAGGGTGACCAACTATTCTTATCGTCTAAGTAGTCGTTGATGGAATAGTATGCCTTTGAACAAAGGTTGGATTTTAGTTGAGCTTTAAACGCATTAAAAGGCAAGTCTAGAAAAGAAGAAGGTATCTTGTTATAAAAGGTTATACCAAGCCCAACAAATGAGTTATGAACCTTATGAAGCCGGTGAAAGGGGGCACGTAGTTTGTCCTTATTTCTAGTGTTAACACTGTGAATATCACTATTTTTAGTGTACAAGTGTAAATTTTGCCTAATATATAAAATGTTGGCAAGGATGAATTGTGATGCAACCGTGAGAATACCAATATCTTTAAAGAAATCTCTTAGAGAAACTCTGGCACCTAGCTGGTAAATTGCTCGAACAGCTCGCTTTTGAAGGACAAATATATTTTGTATATCAGCGGCTTTGCCCCACAGCAGAATACCGTAGGACATAACGCTGTGAAAATAACTAAAATAGACTAAACGAGCTGTATCAACGTCAGTGTATTGTCTTACTTTCCTGACGGCGTAGGCAGCCGAACTGAGCCTTCCTGCTAGACTTGATATATGAGGTCCCCACTGAAGTTTGGCATCTACTGTTAGTCCTAGAAAAATTGCCGAGCCTACAGTTTCAAGCACCTCTTTATCTAAGACGATGTTGGGTCCTAGGTTTCTAACATTCGGTAAGGCGAACTTTACACATTTGGTTTTCTTGGCATTGAGAACTAAGTTATTTGACGTAAACCAATCTGTAACTATTGAGAGTGCACTGTTTACGTCGTCAAAAACTTGTCTATTCCTGTCTACTTTAAAAATAAGAGAGGTATCATCTGCAAACAGTACAACATCACAGATGCCCGTCAAATGGAATGGTAAATCATTAATGTAAACTAAGAACAAGAATGGACCCAGTATTGAGCCTTGCGGAACACCTAACTGAACTGATAGCCCGGATGACTTCACACCATTAACATCTACACATTGGACCCTATTATGTAAATACGAAATAATTACGTTGAGAGCTTCGTTTTGGACACCGTAATGACGTAATTTACGCAAAAGCGTGTCATGGTGCACGCAATCAAAGGCTTTGGAGAGATCACAGAAAACTCCAATAGCATTCTGTGATTTCTCCCATGCGTCAAATATGTGTCTCAACAGAGCAACACCCGCATCTGTAGTTGAACGACCTTTTGTAAAGCCATATTGCTCATTATGGAGGAGGCTATTTAAATTAAAATGTCTTAGCCTTAAAACCATATTGGTTGCCATATTTATATATTATTACCACTGTGTGACCTAAAGTCACACTTTTCTGTGAATAGAATAGAATAGCATTTATTTGCAAATATGGGTAATACATAAGTAGATAGTAGTACGTATAAATCAGAGTTCTGCCATGTTTCACTTTCGGCATGCAAACATTTTCAATATACAAAATAGTTAAAATTTAAGTTCTCATTACAACATTGAATTAATTATTACATTCAATAAATAAAATTATAAAAATTCAAATTTGCATTAAAACTAACTTAATCATTTCATTCAATAACAAAAATTACTAAATTCAAATTGTCATTAAAAGATTAACTTAATTATAACAATATACCTGCAATAAATAAAATGGGCAAAAATTTTAATTGACTTAAGTAGTCCATATTTACACAGTGAAGAGTACCATTATCATGATGTACAGACGTCAGCACATCAAGCTACTACAATCTGTCAAAATTCTTTATTTGATTTTCAACTTTATCGTTGAAGCATTAAGGTTCAAGGTTGATTGGTAAAGTTTGACAGTTTCGAGTAGCTTGACCTGCTGGCGTCTGTACTATTTAAAGTTTTGTTATGATTCACCCCTACATCCCTATTCACAAGTCAGTGCACGCATTTATCAATAATGCCTCGAGCAAACTGACATACTTTGTTTGCATTTAGCATTCATATGAAAATAAACACTAAGCATAGTAAGCATCTTATTATCACTAAGTTGATAATGTGACTGATTGAAAGACATAGATGACAGAAGAGTACTGTATAACTGCCTCATTGTTCTTGTGGTTGCAAGCGCGACTGCTGAGCTGGGTTCGATTCCTAGGTTGGACAAAGTGTTATTGGGTTTTCAATTAGGAATTTGTTAGTAACAGTACTGCACCCTGATTACATCAATCTCAATTTAAATCATTTTGATAGGCTAATACATTGCTTCATATGTTAGAAAAATTTGTCTGATATTGTTGAAATGTCAAAATGAACGCCATTGCTATTGTTAGTGTGTATTGTGAGTGGCGCTTTAATATCCCCATGTCATGCGAAGTAAGCGTCTGCCTGGGTTCGAACCCATGACCTACAAATCGTAACTCGGGGCCGTTAACACTGTGCCATCAATGCTCTTTAAGGAAACAATATACAAATACCCAACTACCCTTCTTTCTCCTTTCAGTTATGGCCTCCCATACGGCGCAATCCTCATTCTCGCCGCCCTCCTGCTCCCGGAACCAACGTACATGGGTCCGGAACACGTCACCTACTTCCGAGGCCCACAAGTCCTGGATGAGGAGCTAAAACACCATAAGAACACCACCTGGATTGTGTGTATCTATGCTGCGTGGCATCCGGCTTGTGTGACCTTCGCTCCGGTGTTCGCTGAGCTGTCTGCGAGCTATAGCTTGGACAATCTCAAGTTTGGAAAGCTGGATGTGGGAAGGTATGGATTTTATCATAATTTCTTTATTTCATTAACTTCATGTCATCATCATCACATAGCGTTTTCCTAACTATGTTGGAGTTGGCTTCCAGTATAACCAGATACAGCTAAATACTACTATTTTACATGGAGCAACTGCCTATCTGACCTCCACAACCCAGCTACTTTGTAATACGATATCCCTTGGTAAGACTGTTTGTCAGACTTTCCGGCTTCTGGCGACCCGTCACGACAGTCAGATGCACAAATGACAGCCGGGACCAACAGACAAAATTTCATGTACGGTCACCAAAAGTGATAAGTAACCATCGTTGTCAGATATAGTTGAAGTTTCAAGAATCCAATGGATTTTTTCGAATGAAATGTAATAAATAAACTGTTTGTTTTCTATTAATTAAATTATAAGCATAATTATATTACCTCTACATAAACACCGAAGCCCGAAAGTCTGACAACCAGTCAACCGTAGTGTACTTTAGCTATTTTCATAGTGTAATGTCGTACGGTATTCTATTGTGGGGAAATGCCGCCGATATTCAGACTATCTTTGTTTTGCAGAAGCAAGCTGTTCGATCAATTTATAAATTAAGTCCGAGACACTCGCTCAGAGACAAATTTAAAGAGATTAATGTTATGACTGTGCCTTCTCAATATATTTATGAAAATCTTTTATATGCCCATAGAAACATAAAATTGTTTAAAAAATACAGTGATATCCATGATATAAATACTAGGAACAAACACAAATTTGTTGTACCTATAACAAGGCTCAAGAAAATAGGTGGCTCGTTCAGGTGCCAATGTATACGCTTTTACAATAAAGTTCCAAGCCCCGTTCAAGATCTAAGCCTTAATAAATTCAAATCATTCATTAAACGTAAGTTGTGCCAGAAAGCCTTTTATACCGTTAAGGATTATATCGAGGAAAGGCTTGGGATTGAGATGCTTCCAATTTTTTACCTATGTAGTGTTCTTATTTTTCTGTTTTGTTGTTGTTTTTCTTTTTTATATACACTTTGACATCAATGAATTCTATATATAAGTACTGTGACATTTGCTTACTTTGTAAAGTATTCTATTATTTTAATTATTGTGAATGTGAAGACTATGTGGGTCACTTTATTTTTATTATATTTTATTTTTCTCTCTGTTCTCTTAGTTTTGTCATGGTCTGGCAGTTTGAGTAATTAATGCGGCCTACCCAAATGTCCTTTCTTTGGTATTGTTCGTCGAATCGTCGAGCTCCTTAAGTTTTGAGTTGAGCTGCACTGATTTCTGACAAATGCGTGCACTGACTGGACAGGTCCTCTCAATCTGTGTGGTTCTTTCCTCAAAAGACCATCTCAGACATCGACCTGCATGGTCTTCATATGATCTGACCAAGATTATGTCTGGACTTTAAAAGAGACTGTGACCTCTGAGTTTGTTTCGGCCTTTCTTCTCAGAGTAGTCAGATAGGAAACGCCGACCTCATCTAGTTTTAAAATATGATTGACGTGTAAAAGTGTTTGTACAAACCTACTTACAAAATAAAATCATTTATCATTTATTTATCATTTACCAAGGGGTATTGTATTACCCAGTAACTGTGTTGTGGAGGTCAGATAGGCAGTCGCTCCATGTACAATACTGGTATTCAGCTGAATCCGGTTAGACTGGAAACCGACCCCAACATAGTTGAAAAAAGGCTCTAGGTAGATGATGATGAATTGTATTACCTTTACCCTACCAATGGCACATTTTACATCCAACAACTTTTGTATGAAAACTCTGTCAAAAATTCAAAATTTATTCACTTGTTATAAAATTTTTATTGAATTCGCCCTAATAGACCAAGGTCGATAATTTTTAAAACTAAAAAAAATAATAGTAGGATGAAACCCATTAGAAAAGGAGGGGAATATTATAAAAATGAAAGGAAAAATAATTTACGGGCGATCTGAGGTCGGGAAGGGGATGGGGGTGAGCTTTTAAGGGTAAAAACGGTTTTTCTCGATTTCCGGCAAAACTAAAAGTCCTATCGAAAAAAGTCAAATGGCAAAGTTGTAGGTAATAAAAAGATCTAAAACTTTTGTATTAACACTTTTTTCACATAACCTCAAAATTAATATGAAAAATTAAAAAAACCAAGTTTTTGGTTTTTTATTTTTATCTTTTACAAAAATCTTTTTTTTTTAACGAAATTTGGTGAAAACTTACCTTTTTATGTCCCAAATACGCTGTAATTTATTTGATTAAAAATATTTATTATTTCACCTTATTTTGAATTAATATCGAAAAAGCACCCTAATTTTCAATCGAAAATTCACCCGTCAAAATATCAACTTTTTTCAAAAAGTTGGTATGTTTTCTGTTCGTTGAAATCTCTATTTTCCGATGGTGAAAAAAAATATATATGTTACTATAGTAAATCTTCTCAGAAAATGCAAAAAATCGAGAAAAACTCGAATTCGAAAACTGATAATCTGAAAAGACAAAATCGAATTATTAATGCCTTCACTATTTTATCGTGAGTATACCCCCATGAAAAAATAAATATTAAAGAAATAAATGTCAAAATGTATAAAAAATATATTAAAAATCTATAATAAATGTATAAATATATAAAAAATATGTATAGTAAATATATTTTTAATAACTAACTTTTGGCCGATTTTCATATATATTTTATACATTTCAAATATATTTCAGATATATTCAAAATATTTTTTTTATATTTTTAGCTATGTTTTTTATGTCTTTTAAGATATATTTTGAATGTATCTAAAATATATTTAAAATATATGAAATATACATGAAAATCGGCCAAAAGTTAGTTATTAAAAATATATTTACTATACATATTTTTTATATATTTATACATTTATTATAGATTTTTAATATATTTTTTATACATTTTGACATTTATTTCTTTAATATTTTTTTTTCATGGGGGTATACTCACGATAAAATAGTGAAGGCATTAATAATTCGATTTTGTCTTTTCAGATTATCAGTTTTCGAATTCGAGTTTTTTTCGATTTTTTGCATTTTCTGAGAAGATTTACTACAGTAACATATATTTTTTTTTTCACCATTGGAAAATAGAGATTTCAACGAACAGAAAACATACCAACTTTTTGAAAAAAGTTGATATTTTGACGGGTGAATTTTCGATTGAAAATTAGGTTGCTTTTTCGATATTAATTCAAAATAAGGTGAAATAATAAATATTTTTAATCAAATAAATTACAGCGTATTTGGGACATAAAAAGGTAAGTTTTCACCAAATTTCGTTAAAAAAAAAAGATTTTTGTAAAAGATAAAAATAAAAAACCAAAAACTTGGTTTTTTTAATTTTTCATATAAATTTTGAGGTTATGTGAAAAAAGTGTTAATACAAAAGTTTTAGATCTTTTTATTACCTACAACTTTGCCATTTGACTTTTTTCGATAGGACTTTTAGTTTTGCCGGAAATCGAGAAAAACCGTTTTTTACCCTTAAAAGCTCACCCCCATCCCCTTCCCGACCTCAGATCGCCCGTAAATTATTTTTCCTTTCATTTTTATAATATTCCCCTCATTTTCTAATGGGTTTCATCCTACTATTATTTTTTTTCACTTTTTATTATTTTTAAAGGCTTCTACCCTGGTCTATAAGGGCTGATTTATCCAACGCCAGATAATTTTATCGGAGGAATAATTTTGAATTTTTGACAGTTCTTCCATACAAAATCTGTCGGACGTCAATTTTTTTCCACAAATGAAAATTATCTCTCGATTTAAAAATCAGCCCTAAGTGAAGTAACTCTCTCCAACTCCTCAGATACCCAGACTCGGCCACAAAGTACAGGATTCAAGATGGCCCCACCAGCCGGCAGCTACCCACAGTTCTGGTGCTGACTGATGGACAGGAGAAGATGCGCCGGCCACAGGCTGATCACACTGGGAAGCTGCAGAAGTAAGTTTCTATAAATAGGACTGGGTTATACCCTCGTGGAGGTCGGAAATTATCCCTCAGGGACGTACCTACCAAGACAACAATTAACTTATTAGTAATACTTATTATACCAAGAAATCGCCAAGCGTCGCTGTGATCCGGCTTGGAAAGTATGTTCAAAATCAAAAGTCATTTATTCAAATTAGGCTGAGAATCAGCAATTTTTGAACGTCAAAATTACAAAAGACAGCCCCCCGAAAACCCCCGCCCTTCACCACTTTCTAGTGCTATCGCTGGGAAGAAGAAGTGGCGCAACAAACTCCCCAGCAGCACTGCTGTCTGTTCAATTAAAAAAATACTTGATTGTATACAAGACTAGGTACCTATGTTCGGTAATTAACATTACAAGACCAGAACATAAAATTAAATTATTTGCCATATGTGAGCTAGCCACGCCAATATACCAACAAATATAATAAAAACTATACCTACACAAGCTAAAAAATAAATAATTAAAATGTAAATAAAAAACTTACTATCCAAATAAAAGCCTCCAGGCATAAAAGGCGTGACAGCTTACATATTTATGCATTGCTGGGTTCTATTGATAAACTAAGACCATCGAAGTAAAATAAGTTAATAACAATAACCTGTCAGTAAGCTAATTCTGGAGAAAGAACATAAACATTGTCTTGCGTTAAATTAGGGCGACCAACTATTCTTATAGTGTAAGTAGTCGTTGATGGAATATGTCATAAGCATAGCATAATTAGCCTTTAACATTCCCACTGTTGGGACTCATTCCTCCTCCCAGTGAGAGGGAGTGGGTCGTCCACCACGCGGGCCCAGTGCGGGTTGGTAAATGTCACATGTCTTCGAATTTTTAGTTCTAGGACGTGCCGGTTTCCTCACGATGTTCTCCTTCACCGTTTTGAAAGTGATGAAATTAAATAAATAAAGTGCCTGCCTGAGTTCGAACCTACGACCCACATCTACATCGCGGTCATTTCCACTGGGCCACCACTGCTCATCACTACTCATGTTTTAAAGAAGAAAGAAAGAAAATACATTTATTTGGCACAAATTAAAAGACACAGTTTGCTATGCGTTAACATAAAAAAAACGTGTGGGGTCGGGGGACCACCGGCAGGAACGAAGTTCAAAATGAAAATCCAAGATGGCGGCTGCGAAAATTTAAAAATATTAACAGCCGCCATCTTGGATTTTAATGTTCACCTCGCTATCGGCTTCAGCATCCTCGAAAACCATGAAATTTAATTGTACCTTTGTTAATAATGATAATTTTTCTCTAATTTCAGGTTCCTCTTCTCAAAGGACAATGTGAAAGCAGCATTTGACTTAGACGGCATCTATCAAGAATGTAAAAAGAAACTCGCAGCCGCTAAGACTGTCAAAAAAGATGAGTAGAGTCACTGTAGTAATTAATAAATTAATGTAGTAGATTTTTAATAAATATGCCATAGATTTCTTCTTGAATTTGTATTGCAAGTGTCTTGCACGCAAGTTGCAGTAATAATGCAAGCAATATATTAAGAACAACTGCCGTATAGTTTTGCAGCAAGATTTTGAGTTTATAATACGTCGGAAATTTATGAAAATTGTTGTTTTCTATCGACAAAAGCTGAACAGAGCTGAATAACTGTGGTTATTTAGGCGGTTTTCACAATGCACCGGACACCGTTCCGGAGTGCAGTTTTAACTTTGTAAAATACTTTTCAAACTGCACACGTTAACAATCAATCGAATCATTTATTTTGTTAAAGGTATGGTTACAAATAGTATATCGTCTAAAAATATGTGCACTACGGCACGCTTGGCGCTTGACGGCACGGTTGGTGCAGTGGTTAAGCGATTGACTGCTGCGCTGCGTGTCGCGGGTTCGATTCCCGCACGGAACAAATATTTGTATGACCTACAATTAGTTGTTCTGGGTCTGGCTGTTTGTGTATGTGAGTTTATATGTCTGTTAACGCACCCACGACACAGGAAAAATTCCAAGTGTGGGGCAACATTTTAAAAAGTCATTTCATTTCATTCATTCATTTCTATGAATGAATGAAATGAAATGACTATGTTTTGCCAATATATGCCGTACAAAATTAACATAAAAAAACAATTATTGTAACTTTATTTTCTAGTCTAAAATATAACCACATTTTTTTTGTAACTATTCTGGAGATGTTACCCGCACTGAATCCAACGACCAGCTGCCGATTTTTTTGTTTATAAATGGCATCGTGCAGTTCATCCTATGAGGTCCTCGTCTGCTTAACCGGGCTGGCCTATGGATGCCTCTATAAATTAAGGCCTCCAGCCAATTGCGTAACACACTATCAATTTCAATCATTTTGAAGGATATTGCTAATCCATTGCTTCATATGTTCGAAAAATGTGTCTGCTCGACAATGTAAATAACGCAATGAATGTTGTTGAACTGTCAAAATGATAGTCATTGGTACTGGTCTCGTACAAAAATACTCCATTTTACTTTCCCCAAGGCAGGTTTAAAATCTCGTCACATTTTACAAATACATAATAAATAATGTATAGGTAATTAGGTAGATAAGTGATGTTCGTACCAAAATATTTATATATTAAGTTTAATTAAAAGGAGATCTGATGTAGTCAGGGAAAGCGGAGTTTCGCTAGCTAATTTTATTTGACCCTGTAGCGTGTTCATTTGATAAACTATTAATTTTCCTGACTGAAAAGCATAAGGGCCTTATCACACTGGCGATTTTTAAGCGAGCCGAATGCGCAGCGAGCTCACCGCGAGCGCGCGGCCATTTTGTACCAGTGTTGTTCCTGACAAATTTAGGGTTGCCGTATTCTAATTCTAAAATTGCCGGATTTTTAGGGAAAACTAAGAAAAATGCCATGCTGTACAAAATGTTTATTTGAAAGGTTTAAATAATAAAAAAATACAAATGATGTATGTACTAATGCGTGTACTATTTTTAAACTTAATTATTTTATTCTTCACCATATAGGTTTTGAATAGTTTCTAGTACTTCTGATTCTGTCGCATGTAGGTCATACTGTTTTTGATCTTTCATTTTACGAATCATTTCGTTATGTACTTGAAATTGTGTACAATTACCGTGATTACGGATTGCTTGTCTGACTAGAAGAGTTCTATTAATAGTTGGAGTTATTAATTTATTTCGAAGTCTTGTTTTAATATTATTTACTTCACTGAATACACGCTCGCAGTCTGCGTTCGAGTGTGGCAAACATAATACATTTAAAGGAAAAGATGCTAATGTTTTAAGTTCTGTTCCTTCACGGATTTTAATCCAAAAATCATCGGTTTTCTGTTAGCTAATTTCATAGGGTAATTTATTTACCACTGGTAGCATTCTCCATTCATCATTCATTCTCGATTTTTTTTTGTTTGATTTAGTAAATTACCGTGTACTTTAATACGGTAATCAAAGAGCTGCCGTATACCGTATTTATGATTCTTAAGATGCCTGAATGCCGTCAAACTCAAAACTCAAACTCAAATCATTTAGTTCAACTAAACCAATTACAGGCACTTGAATTGAATTGTCAAAGGGTCAGTCAGTCAGAAAGATGAAGCTATTTGCCCATTCCAAAGCGTAGGTACCTATGGAGAAGAACGGGCAATAAACTCCATGGACACTCTTTTAAATCATAAAATTGTTACAAAATATTTAATACATCATTCGTGTTGAAATTAACCATGTGAGAACGATGTAGAAAGACGTGCACGTTTGAAGCGTCCGTTATAGAAAACAGAACCGTATCAAGAACATCGCTGTTTTGTACACTCATATTCAACTGCCCGCCACACTACACTTCAGTTGTAACACACAGAGTACATTTTTATATAGGGAATAGAGGTCTAACTCAGCGACCAAAGAGAGAAACTACAAGTGTCGCCCTCTGAATGCTAGTTTTGGAACTAATACCAACATAGGTGTACGTACTTAGACGACCTCTAGCGCTCTACCTATACAATTGTACTCAAATGTTTGTTACAGTATTACTAGGAAAAGTAAAGAAAAAATAATGTTTCTCGATTACTACATTAGTTTATTTCTTTCTTTTAAAACACTTTTTGTAAAGTTTTTCGACTTTTATTTTATACAAATCTGTATCATCATCACACTCTCTCTTGTTTATTAATATTTCACCTCACCTATAGCGCAAATTTCAATTTCAAATTTACAAATTAACGTTATTTCAAGTTAAACAAATATCAACTTTATTTTAATTGCAATTAAGTTGATTTCAGAGTAAGTAGCAACTATTGAAAAAGTTACAAAAGTTGTAGCGTAAACTGAACTTTATTGTGTAGGAATTAAAGTTATTTTTCCATAAACTCATATTTGTTTACATTTTTGGCGAACATGTCGCGAATGCAGATTAGCATTGTTGAGATGTTTAAATACAATAGATACAGAGTTATTTATAATTGAAATTCAAAATCGTCCCGTTACATTGGATCAATCGCCCGCCGGGTCTTCTTGGCGTGTTCGGCGTGTTCGTTGCGAACTCGCTGCGAGCTCGTTGCGCACTCGCTCGTGTGAAATCAGCCTGCTAATAGTCAATTATAGATTTTGCATGTTATTTTTGAATTTTTTGTACACCTATTTTTTATACTATATTATTTAACACTTGTCCACGGTTTGCCCAGTATTCTTTCCAGATTTTCTATGGTATATCGCCAAAATCTACATGTGACCACCGTAAGGACTATTCCTGCTTGCAGCGCATATTATTAGTCGACCTAAAAAGGATCCTCATTTGTTTTACTTACGGACGCAGCTGTGGTCATCATGTGCACGGGATTTTGTTTTCAAAATGGTCAGATATAAGTTTTGGCGATAGTATACTCATCCGCACGCCCTGTTATTAATAGCGCCTTTGTTTCGTAGCAGTAAGTGCGGTTTTTGGTGGTACTTTTTATTATACATAATTATTATTGTTGTATTTCTTTAACACAAATTAATTGTAAACACTGAGCTCTAATAAACAAGTACGCTGGACTAAATATACTATACGAAATGACAGTTGCTTTTTGTGCCGATTCAAAGCGCCGCCACTCGAACGTCTCAGGAACTAAACTTGACACATTGCCGCAAATGACCGTAGTTTTGTTTTGGTACGTCTCTGATGATTTAGGTGTAAATCGTGAAATAAGACTTATTTTGTGTTTACTACGAGATATTTAGAACATTTTTATCATGAGAGTATGCGCATCTTGTAAAACTCGCCGTCAACAATATTAGTTCCACGGACGCTCACGTTGCTGTCAGCGCCAAAATGGCGAAAATCAAATGGCTTCGTTTTTTTATCGACAGTATGAAGTCCAGCGTAATGTTTATTATAGGTCAGTGATTGTAAGTAACATGTGTGCTGACAAAGTATTGAATGTGTTCAAATCAGTGTATTTATGTGTTGTTGAATTAGTTTGTAAATAAAATTATTTCACGCTTGAACTTTGAGTGTTTTATTGAGATACCTGTTTTTTTTTTTGAGTACAGTGGAAACGTCCCCAGATTACGAGTAGTAGGTCGTAGGTTCGAACCCAGACAGGCGCTTTACTTTATGTAAAAACTAGCTGCGCCCCGCGGTTTCAGCCGCATAAGTTTGGATCCAGTGGGAATATCGGGATAAAAAGTATCTTATATTTTAATCCTGGTTATAAACCATCTGTGTGCCAAATTTCATCAAACAAACAACAAACAAAACAAACCTCCATCCATCTATCCATAAAAACTTTCCACCGTCCATCTTCACAATGACTAGAGTCTAAATCATTCCGATACAACCTGCCCCTTGCTGCCCTCTCGGCTTAGGGCGTCGCTGGGACGCCCTAAGCCGAGATCGCGTCATGTTCGTGAACGGGCGCCGTTAGTTGAGACTGGTCATCTCTTAACTGTCAGGTCTTATTTTTAATGTTATATTTTAAATTGTTTCTTTTTTTACATTGTTCTCACATATAGAAGCAATAAGAATAATGTACCCAGGATTTTGTAATAATATCTTGATTTAAAAGAGTGTCCGTGGAGTTTCTTGCCCGTTCTTCTCCATAGAGATCTACGTTTTTGGAATGGGCGACTAGCTTCAACTTTCTGACTGACCGACTATTTAATTTTGACAATTCAAAAGTGCCTGTAAATGGTTTAATTGAAATAAATGATTTGAGTTTGAGTTTAGTCCGTACCCCACAGGGGGTGCTCTTAGCGTGCAGTCACTTACTTTTTAAGCCCTGGCTGGAGGCACTAATTTATTGAGGTATCCACATTCAAGCCCGGTTAAGCAGACAACCTCATAGGTTGAACTGCGAGATGACAAACAAACAAAAAAGATTCGAACTTTATGACAGCTCTGAACATGAGGCAAGTCGCTGCGCAGTAAACAATTCACCTCACCGCGGGGGTGAGGGGTGAGGTACTGCGCAGCGATTAGCGCACTTCAGAGCCGCCATTTTGAATCGGGTTGTACTGAGAAATAAAAGGCTTTTAAAATACTTACATTTATTTATTGACTAGATACAAAATACTACAATAAGTTACATAATCTATAGAATAATGTCTTTATCATTTATACAAGGTGAGATGAAAATACAAAAATAAATTAAACTGAGTATATCTTATACCCTACCCAGTCTACGTACGAAAATTCAATCAAATATATCCAATAGTTTAGTCACTATAGCTAGTTAAAGATTGAAAGACCATCACTAGTATTTAGTTTGTTTGAAAAAATCACATTTTTAATTCGATTTTAGGATTTATTTGATAGTTCCAAAATACTCTCATACATTAGTATTTCTATAAATACTAATGTATGAGAGTATAAGTATTTAAGGTGTGATTTTTCCATCGCCTATAACTTTATTCGAAGAATAATTTTGACAGTTATTTCATACAAAAACTGTCAAACGTTAATTTTATCTATAATATAAAAATGAATCGCTGAATGTGTTGCTAAGCTAAAATCTCGAGAATAGCTGAACCGATTTCGCTAATTCTTTTTTTGGAATATTCCTTGAAGTACGAGGATGGTTCTTACGGGAAAAAAAATGTAAGAAAGTTGCTTCACGCGGACGAAGTCGCGGGCAAAAGCTAGTTCCTCGAATAAAAGTTATCTGGCGATGGAAAAATCAGCCATTAGTATGTAGACCTATAAGAGAATGATGGTGGTCTCCTGTAATTGGAAGCGCTCACTAGTATTTGACTCTGTAAACTTACATGAAATTGTGTAGCCTCTGTTGAACATCTAGCGGTATGGTATCTACAACGCCACATGCGAACTACGCGTCATACTGACGTCACGCAAAAATCCTGCATCTCGCAAGCAGAGTTTACCGCACTACTAGCATATACAATATATACACACTAGCTATATACAACAGCCCGATATGAATCATCGGGCACTAGCCCACCAGACAACACCCGTCTGGTCGGAGGATCCTCCCTTTTCTATGGAAGATGAGTGAACTTTCCACCCTGTTCCTCATACCTTTATAAATACATATACCAAACAAAAATACACTAAACCATACAAATAGTAAAGTTCTAACCGTTTCCCAGCACTTCCATTTTACCTGTCCTCGTGTTATATTGCAACAACATGCACCTAAGCTACCTACCCTCTTTACAACGCGTTGGTGTGATAATACCTATCACGCTCGGTTACCCTCTCAAAATAGCGTAATAGCCACCACAAGGTCTGAAATAGATACAAAAATATAAATCAATTAATATCATCTGCCCGCCTTTTCCCAACAATCGGGGTCGGCTTCCAGTCTAACCAGTTGCATCTGAATACCAGTATTTTACATGGAGCGACTGCATATCTGACCTCCACAACCCACCCACTGGGTAATTACAATAACTTTTGATAAGACTGGTTGTCAGACTTTCAAGCTTCTGACGACCCGTAACGACTGTCAAAGAGCCACGAATGACAGCCGGGACCAACGGCTTAGCGTGCTTTCCGAGGCACGGAGGGGTCTTGGTATGTGAAGATGGTCACGCATACACAGACTAATGCTAATGTAGGTGTAACTTACCTATAAAACGAACATCTCGAAGATCATATCGAGAATGCTGAGCAGCTTCAGGAAGCGCGGCTTTGGCTCCTCGTCGGTCTTGCGCGTCGCCGGCTTCTCCTTACGCTTGTCCATTTCTGAGGAGACAGGAGAAAGGAGAATTTATTATAATAGACTAGCTTCTACACGGGACTTCGTCCGCGTGACCCACCCCGTCGTATCGCATCGCTTAGCGTTCTTTTTTTACTTTTTGATTGGCCCCTAAAGCTTCTAGCGTGATGTTAAATAGCCTTCCTCATGAATTGGGCTACTAAAAGCAAAAGTATTTTTTCAAATCCGACCGTTACACATCATACTAGGTATAGATGACAAAACGACGACATTTGATTTTCGCCATTTTGGCGCTGATAGCTACGTGAGCGTCCGTGGAACTAATGTTTTTGATAGCGAGTTTTACAAAATACGCATACTCTCATGATAAAAATGTTCTAATTTATATCTACTCTAGTAAACACAAAATCAGTCGGCGCGCTTATTTTTCAAGATGTTATGAGGTTACCTCCATATTTCTCTCCGAGACCACGATGAGCCCTCTCAATAGCCAGCACCTGTTCCTCGCTGAGCACGGCTGAGGCATCCAGGAACACTTGGATGCTGTACTCCGAGAGGTAGTGCGACCAGTGACCGAATACTCCAATACCTGGAAGATGTGGTGAGGGAACCTGGGATTAGCGGAGCTTTAAATTTTTGGCTGTCAAAGGACATCATTCAAGTCTCGAACGTTTTATACCCAAAAATGAAAGTGTCGTCGAGAAAAAAAAAACTATTTTCTTATGGGAAATAACACCTTGAGCATTTTTTACTATTACAGCGAAAGACAAAAATTGGCTCTGGCTACTATATGAGATTGAAAATGCCTAAAATCATATTTTATAACTTAGCTTGCTTCCTCCTTAGGGGCTTGTGGCTAAGTAATAACAGCCGCACGGGTCGATCAATCAGGTTAAGCTACGCTTGCCGCGGTTGGTCCGTGGATGGGTGACCATTTTCACATACCAAGTCCCCTCCGTGCCTCGGAAAGCACGTACAGCCGTTGGTCCCGGCTGTCATTCGTGGATCTTTGACAGTCGTTACGGGTCGTCAGTAGCCCGAAAGTCTGACAACCAGTCTTACCAAGGGGTATCGTATTACCCAGTAACTTGGTTGTTTGTGGAGGTCAGATAGGCAGTCGCTTCATGTAAAATACTGGTATTCAGCTGCATCTGGTAAGACTGGAAGCCGACCCCAACATAGTTGGGAAAAGGCTAGGCAGATGATGAGCTTGCTTCCTCCAAGGGATCCCTTGGAGGAAGCAATAGGCTTGTCATACATAGTGATCGGACTGGGGAGAGCCCGACAATACTTTTTCGCATTTCAACCTATGAAGTTGTCGTCTGCTTAACCGGGCTTGGCTGTAGTTGCCTCAATAAATTAAGGCCTCCAGCCAGGGATTATAAAACTTTAAACTAAGCAACTAAACGCTACGGGCACCCCCTTTGGGGTACGGACCTCGGCTTAGGGCGTCGCCAGGCCTCTGTCACTCCATGTACTTGCGCGCTATAATTACCTACCGCCCGGCCGAGCGGTCTCGGGCCGTTTGCGGACCAAATTCAGTGCTGTGGGATCGCGGGGTGCGAAGCAATCACAACTGTACGTTTGAGAATTTAGGCACATTTTAGCATGCCCGCTGCATGCTAAAATGCTGACGCGTCGGAGTAGGCTATTATAGCAGTAGGTATTGGAAATTTTCTACTGAGTGAAGTATATGTTACGTAGTAACTATTTAGTAATCTGTGGCGTCGCTGTGACAGCGCAGCAAGGCACAGGTTGGATCGGAATTATTTATTATTTACGGACGGATTTAAAACTACAGGCTCAGCGCCGCGGGCTCTCTCTAGCAAGGGTCGTAGCGGAGCCCGTCAATACACATAGATTATACACTATATATAGGAATATCAACAGGATACTGTATTTGTAGCCGGTAGACAAACTACGTCACCGTTAGGAACAGCCTCAATGCGAGCGTCATCACTCATCACCCTAGACAAAAGGAGCGCAGGCAGCGGTCGTCTGTGTGTGTGCTTCGCTATGCACACGTAGTAAAAATCTTTATCTTGGAGGCAGGGCCTAACGATGGCCCGATTAGTGATTTGTACCCTGTCCATTAGGTTAACCTTTTTTGACAGCTCATCAGCAATCTTAGAACGTAAAAGTTAACTTTAAAATGCATAGTAAAATAAATATATAAACTGCCTTCATACATCTTATTAAATTATCTTATTTATGGTTTCTTACAGACATTATAATACGGTACCTGTATCAATCAATGTGTTGTTGCAATCACTAGTTCCATCTGTCAAAAAACAGTTTACCTAATAGACAGGGTACCGGTATACGGTATAGCAATGTCCTTCAAAATTATTCAAATTGTGATAGTGTGTTATGCATTTAGGGTGCTGTTAATAGAAAACATAATGTAGTTTGTCCCTTTACAAGAGAACAAGCAAAATATTTTTTTGAAAATGCTTGATGTTCAACTCACCAATAGGCCTGGGGAACTCAGAGGGTATGTTGACCATATCAGGACCGCAAGTCACAGAGCTAAAGTTGTTCTTATCTGTTTCATAACTGGGCCTGAAAAAATTATGTTTAAGTATTTATAATCAAAATCAAAAGTCATTTATTCAAATTAGGCTGAGAATCAGCACTTTTTGAACATCAAAATTACAAAAGACAGTCCCCCAAAAATGCCCGGCTTCACCACTTCCTAGTGCTATCGCTGGGAAGAAGAAGTGGCGCAACAAACTCCCCAGCAGCACAGTTGTCTGTTCAATTTAAAAAAAATACTTGATTGTATACAATACTAGGTAAATGTTCCCTCCAACACCCAATGCGAGTGTGGTGCTTCTAACCAGACCATGCCCCACTTGCTGGAGTGTCCTAAGTGCCCGTTCACCTGCACCTTGGAAGACTTAATGAATACCACTGATGCCGCAATCAACATGGCCACATACTGGGCACAAACTATATTTAAAAAAAGATTTCCTGTCCAGGTGGGATATACACTATTCTTAGTCCTTCAAAAAGGTCAGATATATACCTTCTACCTACTGTCGTTGGCGTAAGTGTTAGAAAGAGCTGCCTAACAAAAACTGTGAATTTAAGCCACATATTAACAATTAAAACCAACTTTTGACCAGAAAAGCCGATCACAGGAAAAGTAAAGAAAACTCATGAAAATTCCTATTTTGGCCAACATACCTTACAGTATCAGACACGTAAAGGTCCGCATCACCGGATAAAGACGTCAGCTCCACCAGGAGAGGCCCAGTATGTCCTAGTTGCCAATACGAGAAATTACCAGCACCGACTGCGCCTACTACGGTGTCCAAGAGTATTTTATCCGTTTCTATCTGAACATATCCGGATAGCAAGGACGACAGTGTCGATATGCATATAATTCCCAACAAAACTAATATGAATTCCCTTCGCATTTCGCTAATTTTCGTAAATATTTTCCTTACGAAAATCTCTGCAAAATTTGCTGTCAGATTGACGTTTGCTATTTTTGAGATTGACAGTTGTCAGCTTGACAGCAAGGTCATTGACCTTAATTTTTTCGTTCAGAAATTCGGATATAAGCCTTACAAACTCTTTTAAGTTAAGAAAGTTAAGAAATCTCACTTGTTTTAGGTGCTTTTAGTACACAGGAATCTATAATATTAACCTATTTTTAAAGAAACACGCAAACTAGTTTAATCGTGTTTTACTAAAGATAGTATTGAGACAGGCCGGCGCCGTGCGTCACGAGTGTTGCGTTCAGCAAAGTCAAATTCTTTCCGCTATTTTTATCAGAAACTGAAGTAAACAAACCTACGTAAACAACTATCAATTTGATAATTATGGAATAATGAAATCGCTGAATTAAACATTTTATTTCAGAATATATTTACATTCCATACATTAATGGAAACCAGTTTTCAATTAATTTCAGATATACATCATTTATTTATCACAATTAAACATACGATGCAGTAAATCATTAGTAGGTAGGCAGTAGGCACGTAGGCACCCATAGTACCCGGGACCCAGCCGGTATAAAAGGTCGAAATTAGCTTGTATTATGTATAGAACAATAGGTAAAAAGCCGAATCAAACTAAAACAACAACCATAAATTATTTACTATAAATTATGCAACACCAGTAATTTTAATCCTCGGCGCTCGTGGCTACTCGTAAGTGGTGAAGCTGCGTTTGCCAAGGTCGGTCCATGGATGGGTCCACCATCCATTACATATCGAGAGTCTAGACCCTTCCGTGCCCCTGAAAGCTCGTTAAGCCCTTGGTCCCGGCTGTCATTCGTGGATCTTTGACGGTGGTAGTCAGAAGCCGAAAAGTCTGACAAACATTCAGGTATTGTGTTAACCAGTTACAGGGTTGTGGAGTTCAGATTGGAAGCTGACCCCAACATAGTTTGGAGAAGGCAGATGATAATGCTTCTAGATCACACGAAATACAAAGTTCAAGAGATGTCAAAGAGCAGCCAAAGCAAAATATTTTTTTAAACATGTACAGACGCCAGCACATCAAACTACTACAATCTGTCAAATTTCTTTAATAGATTTTCAACTTTATCTCTAAAGCATTAATGTTCAAGGTCGATTGGGAAAATTTGGCCGTTTCGGGTAGCTTGATGTGCTAGCGTCCGTACTGATTAAAAAGCGGATTTGGAGCCTTGGATTATTTTTGATATCAATTTAATAACAAGCATACATGGCCGCTCTGTTTGTGTATGTAATGTAATGATAGTATTGTTTACATAACGCTGAAAACAAGATATTTTATCAAATTATGTACTTGTTATCAAATTGTTCTGGTAATTTCATCGTTCGTTTCGTCAAGAAATACTCAAAAACAGACCTTTGTAATTCAACCTCTTTTGTTTTTATAATTAGGTTACAGAAAAAAGAAGATTAGGTACCTGACAATCATTTCAGACGGTTGTAAAAGGCAATCTCTCTTTTCTCCCAGGTCACCTAAGGGTCTAAACACACTTATTCACCTCTGTTCAGCTTTTGTCCATAGGAAACAACGATTTTGTACGCATGTCATACAAAATCGTTGTCTCCTATGGACAAAAGTTGAACAGAGCAGAATAACTCTCCGTTCTTCCCAGACGGAGGGTGCCCATAAGCATTTTCAAAATAAAAAAAGTTGTAAAGGTCCCCCAAATTTTTTTAAACAGGGCCCCTATTTCGGCGCGGGAGTTATGATAGTGCGTGTGCGCAGACACAGGTGCACTCACCGTAGATGACTAGCATGAACCTGAAAGTCCAAATCACATAATGATGACGAATTATTATTATTTATTAAAAGCCAGTGATGTCCCACTGCACTATGCAGGACAAAGGCCTCCCTGCGTTCCTTCCAATAGAAATGTAAAAAAAAACCGGCCAAGTGCGAGTCGGACTCGCGCACGAAGGGTTCCATACCATTGACTAGGTAAACAACAGTAGGTACAAAAAAAATCGCGTTTATTGTATGGGAGCCCCCTTAAAGATTTATTTTATTTTGTTTTTATTATTTGTTGTTATAGTGGCAACAGAAATACATAATTTGTGAAAATTTTAACTGTCTAGCTATCGCGGTTCTTGAGATACAGCCTGGTGACAGACAGACGGACGGACAGCCAAATCTTAGTAATCTAGGGTCCCGTTTTTACCCTTCGGGTAAAAAAATCCTAAAAACAGACCAACTTCTTTCTTATGCTCCTCCTCTGTTAAAAGCAAAGGCAAATCATTTATTGTCTGTGGTTTACAGCATTTGATGATGAATTTCACATAAAAAAAAAATTAAAATAAAAATGACTAACGTAACGTCTATGAAAAAAACAACTCTTACAGGAAATTACTATACCATTTATCTTATTATCAATGAGCTTATCAATAAAGATAAGTAATATTTATCATCATTTTATTGAAATAACAAACATGAATCTGTGATAAGTGAATAAAGACGGACTCACTTTGCAAGTATTGACGTTATAATTACAAAAAACAATGATGCGTTTTCCAAGAAAGGATTTTTTTCTTAACTGGTATACTTACCTCGCCTCTCGCCCGATACCAGGTTATCATTGAGTTTCGGGACACCCTGTATATAAAAATGAATCCCTATTTCCCTTGCCCACGTCATAACTTGATAACGACTTTACCGATTTCATCCATCTTTTTTTTAAGTTTTCTATTACTTTGTAGAAGGTTCTTACGGAAAAAAAAATAAGAAAGTTGCTACACGCGGACGAAATCGCGGGCAAAAGCTAGTAATGAATATAATGAACAGGGCAAAATAATTAATTAAAATGTAAATAAAAAAACTTACTACCCAAATAAAGCCTCCAGGCATAAAGGGCGTGACAGCTTACACATTTATGCATTGCTGGGTTCTAAGACCTGGCAGTAAGCTAATTCTGGAGAAGGAACATAAACATTGCACACTGACGAGGAACAGAGCTCCCACCTCATTCTTGCCTTTACTGGACGGCTTGAGTAGAGATTCGCAAGAGCAAACGTGCTCGAGGGAAGGAAGTATTCCAGTAAGTGCTCGTAGGGATCTTGACCATGTTCCGGGCTCTGGGATTGTTCTGAAAGCCGTCGAATACCTCTCCACTCCTCATAAGCAACTCAGGGCATGTTGCCCCCTTGTTGCTACGTCACTATGTGCTAGCGATAGTTTCCGGGGCTCCATTATAGAGTGTGCAAGTCACCCCCTGCCATTTTATCCGTGTGTTTAGAAAACATTGATCCGGCAGGGACCATAGTTCTTCCATAGTTCTCGGTTACCAGTCCACTTTAGCCACCCAAACCCATAATCCAATATCTTTGTCTCCATATCCTGCAATAGTCATTCACCAACCGGGGATTGTCCTTGGGTGAACTGGCATAGTGCAACTGCAAACAGGGATAATCGTCGGTTGGTGCCGTATTTCATTAAAAACGTATAACGGGCCTCTGCGAGTTGGCTTCGGACCCTCGTAAATCTAATGATAATTTCTACCTATAATGGAGATCTTAGTATAAAAACCCGTAGGATAATAATAATAATAATCGGCTTTAACTTTGCTATACCTACACTTTTATCGAGTACAGTTGTTACTTGTTGTTGTTCTTACTTGCTATGTTATTTTTCATAATGGGGCGCAAAAAAAGATACTTTTCTACTTTTTCCTTTTGCAAAGCGTCTTATGGTTATTCTTTATGTAATTACATAATTTATTTATATAAAAAAAAAACTTGAATATAGGTACATATAATTAATTACTTGAGCATGAAATTATGTCGAGGAAAAACCTATGAGTAACACGATAAAGATTACATTTGTTATCAACGTAGAATCACAAAATCATTCTTATTCAGGCACAATAAAATCATATCCTGTGCCTATATTAAAAAAAAAAAAGCATAACAACCAGAGAAAGCCCAAGGCTTGTCTGGCTCAACATTCCATCTCCCGTTTTTTATCAAAATAACTGTCGGGACCCGGGACCGAGCTCCCACGCGAAGTCCATCCTTCTCTTTTTATCTTACGTGTTAGACAGAGAAGAACACAACAAAACAAGATATATCAGCTGGTAACCCACATCCTGGCAGGTTTTACAGCTGTTGTCGTGTTTGTATACAAAATAAACTAGTTTAAGCTGACACTTAGAGATGGCGTTGGTGGCTAAGGAAAATGACAGCAGTATACGAAAGTTCAGAACCATTATTTTAGTTCCTTATTTTGCCGCATGCCAAGATATTCTGGACACTTAAAGATGCGTTTTAAAAAAGGTAAAATCAGCTGTCTTTCCTGTAATTTACGGCACCATATTTAGTAAAATGTAGACGAAACGAGAACCTAAATGTTGGAATTTGCCTAAATTGTGTTTTCAGAATGGGCTGTATGTAAATGAAAATATGGACAACAAAAGGACATTGTGTCCATTGTATTTACCAACCCTTGTTCTAATTATTTACCCCTATGGACTATTGTTATTTTATAGGGGCACCCGTTCTTTCACGCAGCTTTAGACGGGTTCAAATTAAAACCTTTTAAAGTGCCATGTGGGGTAAAAATAATGGGTTACTAAAATTAATAAGTACACACGACGACATACTAAGCTATTTTCCAGTTTAAGCTGGCCTCACATTGTGTAGCAAAGACATTAAATTATTACCTATCTTAAATCTCTTTGTTGTGTAGGCTTTTCGTAGAAGGAGAAGTCAGCTTATACTGGAAATGTATAGTTTGATTATGTCGTCGTGCGTACCTACCGAGTAGGGCTGCCCATAGTGTCCTATATGTATAATATATATTTACACTATTTAAATCCGACTTTGAATGATTTGCAATAAAAATCATAGTTAAAATTCACCGCGCGGCAAATATAACCGTGCGCTCGTGACAATTCATAATTTGCTTTTGATTTAGGTATTTTTTTTTTTTCATTTGTTCCAATAAGAAAAGTGTTTCTAATTATTCTTGTTACCTGCACCATAATAGCAAAACACACTATCGTTCATAATCGAATCATTTTGAAGGATATTGCTAATCCCTTGCTTCAAATGTTCGAAAAATTTGTCTGCTCAACAACGTAGATAACAGAATGAACGTTGTTGAACTGTCAAAATTAAAGTCATTGGTAGGTACTGGTAGTGTGTTACGCAACTACCCCGCTGAATACCTTTCACATAGAAAAGAGTGTATAATTGATTAGTAAATTAAGCGTTTCATTAGATTTTTTTCTATACTTAAATAAGAAAAAACAACAATGTTTTTTTTATTTTATTGACATTGTTTTTTTTTGTACAAAAATGGATGTAACAAAAAGGCTTTATTACATCCAAACGTCTGGGGATTTTGAAGTTTTTTCCGGGGTACGTAGGCAGCCCTACTATACTGAGGAACCCTACTGAGGAATTTGCCCCCTTATGACAAGGGGACCGAGTACGTCATGGTGCACAAACTACGGGTGCAATTAAATTGTCCCGTTTTTATCATAAATTATTATAGACCACATTTATTTCCCAGCATTTTAAGGATACGGACGCAGCTGTGCTGTGGTCATCATATGCACGGGAATTTGTTGTCAAAATGGTCAGATATAGGCTTTGGCGATGGTACCTTTTAAAAACATTCCCTTCGCTTGTCAACCGTTAGCAACGTAGGTAAAGAGATCATGAAAACAACCACGCCCTGTCTTTGATAACTGTGGTGATTATTGTACATACCTAACTGCACTTACATTATCTAAGATATTATCATAGTAGTTGCAATTTTTATCAAGCCCTTATCCCCTGGGTCATTGCGATTTGTAAAAATTCTAAATATGCTTAGAATCAGCACTATTCGAACGTCAAAATTACAAAAGACAGTCCCCCGAAACGTCTGCCCTTCACCACTGCTTTCGCTGGGAAGAAGAAGTGGCGCAACAAATTCCCCAGCAGCACAGCTATCTGTTCAGTTCAAACAAATATCGAGGAACAAAAATCGGTCATCGCATTGCATTAATTTTCTTAGTTTGTTATAACGGACACACACTTGCCTATGTCTTTGTTATTCCAGCGTATGGCACTCGTGGGTTGCAGCTGAAAATGAGCGTCAGCAGTGCGATTCTGTAACCATCTCACTGTGAAAACTTGGGTGAAGTGAGCGTGGAGTGAGCTGTATTAGTTACTATACTCTATGAACTAATATTAAGGAATTGACACTATAGACAGCTCACTCTAAGCTCACTTCACCTAACTTTTCACGGTGAAATCTTTACAGAATCGATCGGCAGGTGGTGGTACACCTGGTGTTGTCATCTGACATTATGCTGAGCTGAGGCCCTTTTGGCATTATAATCTTAGTTTTCTCTAATAATTTTAAGTAAGTATTTTAGTGTATTTTTTTTGCTGTAATATTTAAATGCATTTTTCTTTCAACGGATCCCCACATTGGATCATTATTCAATAAATCATTAATATGATCATCATCTGCCTATCTTTTGACCCAACTATGATAGGAAAGCTTCTAGTCTAACCGGATTGCAGCTGTTGGAGCGGCTATCTCTTCTCACAACCAAGTTACTAAGGTAACAAGATACCACTTGGTTGACAGCCGGGACCAACGTCTCAACATATTTTCCGAGCACTGAGCAATCTTCGTTTCCGAGGTGCGGAAGTGTCTCGCTTTGTAATGGATGATCACCCATCCACGGATCGACTCGGTAAGCGTTACTTAACGTTATTACTTTAGCCACGAGCAAGTCGTATTTATGAATATAAAAATCATAGCTCATAAAAGTGCCATAGTGCTTATGGCATAGACAGAAGACGCTGCAGCCCATCAATAAAATTGTCATATCATATTATTATAGTAGGTAATTGCTGACAAAAAGTGCCAGGGATGGCTTATTTTTAACTGGAAATACCAACCACCAGCCCATTGTAGTCTACAGCTGGACATTTACATCGCTTCCAAATTACACCATACCATAATTCCGTAACACACTAAAAGTAGCAATGTCTTCTATTTTGACAGTTCAACAACATTCATTGCGTTATTTACGTTGTTGAGCAGACAACTTTTTCGAACATTTCAAAATTATTCAGATTGTGATTGATAGTGTGTTAGGTGTCGGTTCTCCAACAAGGAATTGGAACACGTCGATTCGAATTGTTAATTTGTTCATCAACATCAATAAATTCAGTTAATTTTGGCAATACAGCACGAAAACAGCTTATTTAATTCAAACAAAAGCAAAGGAAAATAGGTCGAATTCATTGGCGTCAATAACAAAAAAACGAAACGGTACCCAGTGTTTCCTGAACGGTGGCGAAAAATGGAACTGAGTTTGAAATTGTACTGGTTTTGACATTTGCGCAAAGAAAGTGGCGCCACCTTGAAGTTTCAAGATATTTTTGACAGCCTGCTCAAACATTTTGTTTGAACAAAATTGTACAGTTTCTGATAACATTAATTAGACCGAATGTAAATTTATTTCGTGACCTGGCTTGACCCTATACTGCATAAACAGCAGCCACATAATATTTTAATAATAATTTTAAACCACTTTGTTTGGACAGTTGCAAGTTGTGTGGTCTTTGTCAGGCGACATTCGTTGTGAGGACTTTGTTTCAAAATGATTCAGATTGTGTTTGACAGTGTGTTACGCAATTAGGGTGCTGTACTAAGCATAATTGGGAAACAAGTTAAATAACTAGCCAAACAGACTCTCGAGCCTCGAGAGTTTCGCTATTATTGCTTCTACTATCTCTACCTATGACGATGACGGGGACCGCTTGACATGGCGGGCTGATACCAGTCAGGGGTGCGGCGAGTGTTCATGTATCTTCCCGGACCCCTTAGAAGGAACAGTGGGTGTCCCCAGACGGAGGGTAACCATGAGGATTTCCACACGGAAAAAAGGTCTTTAAACCTCACTCCGTAATCTTCTAAGTCCTAATGTCTTTACAATTCAATACTTCTAAGTTCTAACTGAACAGGCAGCTGTTCTGCTGGGGAGTTTGTTGCGCCACTTCTTCCCAGCGAAAGCACTAGGAAGTGGTGAAAGGCGGGCGTTTTGGGGGACTGTCTTTTGTAATTTTGACGTTCGAAAAGTGCTGATTCTCTGCCTAATTTGAATAAATGACTTTTGGTTTTGAATAAACTGTGTCAAAATAACCACTATGTGGAGATAGCTAGAAGGCGTCGCGGCAGACCCCGATGCGGAAGATGGCGGGACCAGCTGAGCAAAACAAACGACCCATAACGTACCTCAATATAACGACTTCCTCGATTTAACAAATTCTTCGTAATAGGCTTCGTGACAGGACTAAACTAATATCTAAGTTCTGTCCTTTTCATAATGAAATAGAAAGAAAAAGATGCACTGAACTTAAATTTTACTTTAGTTTGTGAACAAGGGAATCGGCGCTAATCATTGCTGATTCTTTTGGCTAAAAGGCCCGTGAAGATTCAACCAACCGCTTGGCGATGTCCCGAAAAAATCGATGAATGAAATAGAATTTTCAAGGATCAACAAGATTGTTAGTAAAACTTACGACTATGTTATGTTAGTAAGTCTGACACTAAGCAAAAACAATACAAAAAACAACGGGTAACGGGCAAAGCGTGTTGCTTTTTTTTTACGTTATGGGTCAGATGTTTTTTTTTTTTTCCTAGTGGGATAATTGCGTAACGCACTATCACTGGCAATGGGAGGGGCTTCGCACGGGTCGATCGATCAGGTTAAGCTACGGTTGCCGCGGTTGGTCCGTGGATGGGTGACCATCTTCACATACCAAGACCCCTCCGTGGCTCGGAGAGCACGTTACGCCGTTGGTCCCGGCTGTCATTCGTGGATCTTTGACAGTCGTTGCGGGTCGTCAGAAGCCCGAAAGTCTGACAATAACCAATCTTAACAGTAGTGGTAACAGTGACAGTGTGTAAAAAACCGGCCAAGTCCGAGTCGGACTCGCGCACGAAGGGTTCCGTACCATTATCTACAAAAATCACGTCTGTTGTATGGGAGCCCCCTTTAAATATTTATTTTATTTTAATTTAATTATTTACTTTTAAAGTGAATATACAACTAAATATTCTGTGAATATTGCAAGCGTCTACCTGTTGTCGTTATTAATATCGAGCAAAAAAACTGAAAAAAATCACGCTTGTTGTATGGGAGCCCCACTTAAATATTTATTTTATTCTGTTTTTATTATTTGTTGTTATAGCGGCAACAGAAATACATCATCTGTGAACATTTCAACTGTCTATATCACGGTTCATGAGATATAGCCTGGTGGCACACAGACAGACGGACAGTGGAGTCTTAGTAATAGGGTCCCGTTTTTACCCTTTGGGTACGGAACCCCAAAAATAGCCGTTACTTACAAACTTGTAGTTAGTAAATAAATAAACACAATTAACGAAAGGTCAAGCAAGAACCGACGCGAGAAACGGTAAATGATAGACCGTATTGCATTCAAACACCTGTTTTTAGGGTTCCGTACCTCAGAAGGAAAAACGGAACCCTTATAAGATCACTTCATTGTCCGTCTGTCTGTCCCTCCGTCTGTCAAGACCTTTTTTTTTGTTTTTATAACAACCTAGAAATTCTGCTCGGAAGAAAGTTATTGTACCCCCACTGATCGTATGTGTGCACAAAAGGTAATGTTTCTACTGCTGCTAAGAGAACTTAGGATGCAAGAGTGAGCGAAGGGAGCTCGGGACTTGGGGGTTGGGGCACCCAGACTCGGACAGGTTAGGTTCGATGGCGGGGTCTAGTGAGCGAGTGTCGCGAACAGACCCCGGTGCATTACCTTTTAGTGATCAAAACGTTTGATCACTAAAAGGTATGAAATAAATAATTAAACAAATTCAAAAACACGCCTGGCTTGTCAAAAGGTGAATAAAAAATAGAAATAAATTAAAATCAAACTAAATACGATAAAGTGGAAAACTGAAAACCAAAGTTTTTATTGCAGTCAGGGCACGGTTGTTTGGAACAGTTCTTTACAGGTCCCCGGATAAACCTAATAAAAAAAGAAAAATAAACAAAAAAATTATAGAAGGGTCACTTGAGGGACTTTTTTATTTACAGATAGATTTATATAGCTAAGGTCAGCCGTCAGTGATGGACATAGCGAACAGCCCACGCGATACTCGTGCCTCTGCCCGCGGTCACGTACAACAATGACGTATTTAGTCGAAACTTTGCAATACTTGCAAAATTACTGAACCATCTCGCTAGCCAATGTTATAACGAGCCCATTTCCCTAAACTTTCTCTTAGAGTACCTTGCAGGAGAGTGTAAATGAGCCACGAATAACTTCTATACCTACCTACTAGGTACCTAATTACTTTAATTAATTAAAATAGATTGTTTACATTTTTACACGAAAAAGGACTAACTTTATCGCTACAAAGTACCTTAGGTTGTTTAAGTACTGCTACAGTACCTACTGTTTGTTATGTAGGTTGTTACGAAACTATGAAAATAAGTATAGCCAATGTATAGCTGTTTATGTACCTACTAAATTATATTATTAATAGCTCTGATAACAAGGAGTCAGTTTATTGAAATGAAAACAAACAAGACCTTATCTACCAATGAGCTAAAACTAAATGCGAATTGCGAATAACATAACATAAGTACACAACGGCCATTTGCAATAACCCGGACGAATTAAAAATCAGGGGCGAATTACGGGAGTCTTTGTATGAGCGCACTTCTATACATGGTCGTACTATACCCTCAACCTCCTTGTTTTCATCGTCGTATTTTTTTTTTCACGGTGCTAGCAGATTGGTACTAGGCGGCTAATAACGCTGCCTATTCACGTGAACGGATGCGATTTTTTGTTCGAGATTTTTCCAGAAATCGCATTTTCATACTAAGTGAAAAAATAAATTTAAAAAATGAGGGAGGGATATTATGTTTAATTTTAATTTTTTTTCAGATATTTATGCATGACATGTGAATACATCCAATGATCCGACTGTAAAAATAGCCAGTAAATTGCATCATCTATAATGAAGTGATACACTCATATCTTCAACTGTCTTTGTCAAAGTTTTACTGGTGAGTAAGAAAAACCTGCACTTTCGAAATAAAATATTGAAGTCACAAACGGTTATTATTAAAACGGTAAAATCTGATGAATTGGAAACCTCCTCCTTTTTGGAGTTGGTTTACGGGTAACACATATTTATTTATGAACTAATTCATTCTAACTAAATAATTACTAAGCCTCAGAATTTTGTCCATGTATAGGGTAGGCCCCAGAACACTTCCCTGCGGCACCCCAAAGACAACCGGAAGGCTCCCGCTTACTATCCCCATTTTGACAAGCTTATGTCAACCAGACAAGTGACTTCTGAACCAATCTAAGGACAGACTCTGGCACCAACGAATTCGAGTTTTTTTAGCAGTTTTGGAATTGAGACTGTGTCAAAGGCCTTGGTAAGGTCAAGGAAAACACCAGCTGGACATGCCAGACTCACAGATAGCTCAGTTGACTTCCCTCGGCGAAAGCCAAACTGTTAGAGTTAGCAACTATAAAAATGAACCTTAATACTTTTTTTTAAATAAGCCTTCAAACTTAAACGTATTAATCCAAAGAATCTACTAATACTACTTTCTAACAAAAACAAGATAATGAATAGTAAATCCTCAAGACGTCGTTCGTCCAGCACCCTAATTCTGTAACACTCGATCAATCGGAATCGGTTTCATTTTGACAGTTCAACAAGATTCATTGCGTTATTTACGTTGTTGAGCGAGAAAAATGTGTCATGTGTCTCATGACACATTTTTTGAACATTTATGAAGCAATGGGTTAGTAATATCCTTCAAAATGATTCAGATTGAGATTGATTGTGTGTTACGCAATTAGGGTGCTGAATCGTTTTCTATCTATCGCTTTAATTGCCTATCCTGTTAGTCACTGAATGATAATTGTCTTAAGTATCCATTAATGGTTTCACGTAGGCACTGCAATTTCTTGAAAATTCTATTGTGTTTCTATTGCAACCATAATTTTATTATCTATTAAGTACTACTTAGTAGTGACTATACTATACTAAGTACTGCTCATGACAATAGATAGATAAGGAAACGGAATTTTCCACACTTGAACTAATACTATAATAAACGTTTAGTACAGTCACCAAAGGAGATAAGTAACCAGGGTCATCGGATATAGTTGAAGTTTAGTAAGAAACCGATGGATGTATTCGAATGATATTTAATTAAATTAATAGAAAACAAACAGTTTATTTATCTAAATTTCTTTTGGGGACCGACACCATGCGAGATAATATCAAAATCTTATTCCTTGGTTGGTTGTTTGACTCTCTAGTCTTCTGGCATTAAATACCACGAGCTGGAGACATTTTCAGAATTGAAAATAGTGTATGGGTTTTAACTTTTTGAGGTTTACTCAGCGCTTGTTTAGCCGAAAAAGAATAGTTAAGTCGGTTTTATGCGATCTACATTCGTAGTCTTTTATTCTGAGTTATATATTATTGCAAATGAGATTAAAAATTGAAACCTCGTCACGGGTAGCAGCACTGTTCATGGTCTACCTGACCTCCATTGTTTTTTTTTATGTTTACTTTTATGTCGATCCCAAATTAAACGAAAACGAAATAAATATGTATGCGACTTGGAGTATAGCACTATTAAAAGACAAACTAAGGAACAGGCAAGCGCCTACCACTGGTAAAAAAGCAGCTATAAGCAAAAGTTTAAAAAGGACAGCACATTTTTAATTTTTTTTTCTCGGAGAGCATTTTCCATCAATTTTCGTCTTTTAACATTTTTCGCAAATACACGGGTCCCCGTATTTTTGCAGTCAATAGTTGCGCAACGGGGAATGTTAATTAATTATGCGAAGTCCCTTATTTACAAAAACTAAGGTATGGATAGTGACAGCATTTTTCTGTAACCTGTTTTTATGGCAATAAAGAATTTATTATTATTATCTAGCTGTCAAATTCTTGGGCATTCGATAGCAGCGACATAATTGTATCTTTTTGTTGATTTCAGTTCAGAATAACCCCACAAGATCTACATTAAGTTCAACTGTAGCATCGAAGATTTCTATCTTTTAAAATAATGCACACTTGCTTTTCCAATTCAGTTTTGACACTGGTAGAATAGTCGACATCGGCTTTACTACAATCAACTCAACCACTTTCAGTCCACTACTGGACATAGGCCTCTCCCAGGCTGCGCCACAACACATCCAGTCTGTCCCAGCCACCTTCTTAAGGTCGTCCGTCCATCTAGCTGCTTGGCGTCCCACACAACGCTATAATAGAATAGAAGTTAGTAAGTCGCAGTTTTTATACCCATTAGGAGAATATATTATAAGCATCACCTTTGTACGTGTTGTTCTGTTCCTTTTTTTTATATGTGTACATAAATGATTATATGAATAAATCGACGCTCCCAAGCAATAACCCGGTAATCGAAAAATCAAACTTTTACAGGAGAAAAGATTTACTGATTTTATCAAATATCTTTTCAACAAGTGGGACTATTGAAGTCATTGATGTAAAAAAATACCTTTCATTTAATACATCAATGACTTCAATAGTCCCACTTGTTGAAAAGATATTTGATAAAATCAGTAAAACTTTTCTCCTCTAAAATTTTGATTTTTCGATTACCGGGTTATTGCTTGGGAGCGTCGAAATAAAAAATAAATTATTATTTGCTACGACAATCGCATCTACAAAAAAGTAGCGTCACGAGTGGCACGCTTTATATCCCCACTGCGCAACCAGAGTCGCGCAGCCGCCATTGCCATATAAATACCGCGAGCGCCACCGACGTCACGTAGTCGAAATCGAGAGGTGAAGGTGCGAATAATGGAGAGGTGGCGTCCATATTTTATTCCCATAATAATCGATCATCATCATAGGAGCTAGCAGCGCGACCGCCGACGTATCAAGTCGTGAAAGTGAAGCAGTTAAGTGTTTCGACGTGTCATCCAAGAAGATCGACAGCGGTTCGAGGCCGACCCCGGCGGATCGCGGCGATCGAGCAAAGCCACATACACACACAATTTCGCGTGCGAGCGGCGACCATCTTGTGAAACATCGAAGTCGCGCCCGGTTTATAGGACATAAGCAACGCAGCGGAGCACCCCCCGACTGAAACAACGCAGTGCCCGTTGACATATTGTACAAGTGTCCTCGAAAACGTAACAGTGAAGGAGCCGGAGCATCAACAACAACCCGACGAAGAAGACCCGGGGGCCCGCGACATGAACCGGCCCAGTCCCCCCACGGCCGTGGGCGCTCCGCAGGCCCGCGGCCGGCGCCGCTCGGCGCTGCGGCGCGAGCGGCGCGACGAGCGCTCCGAGCGCTGCGAACGGTACGCGGCCAGCAAGTGGGGCGCAGCCCCGGCCGCGTGCGCGCTGCCACCACCGCCTACACACTGGCGGCGCGAGGGCCGCTGCCGACCGGAGCCCGACCGCGCACTACCGCTCAAGCTGCTCCTAAATGTGACGGCGTAGAGCGCCGCCCGCCATACGGACTCTAAGCTAGTGATAAGTGGCGCGGGCGCGGCGCGGCGGCTCGCCGTCGGGCTGCGTCCGCCGCTCAGTGCTAAGTTTTTTATTTCGAGGCGCGAGACACGGCCGTCCGCGGCCCTGTGCCGCGTGCGGCCGCGTCCGTTGCCGACCAAATTCCGGCGTTAGGTATTATTTTGTGAAAATTTTAGTAGGTAAGTGCAGCTCCGCGGCTCCACGGGCGCTGCCACCGCCGCCCTGGCCCAAAACAAAAGAAAAACACAAAAAAATGATAGGGCGTCTGCGGAGCGCCCTGGGGCCTGGGGTAGCCGGCGTGGCCTGCGCGCGCGATCGGCGGGGGCCTCTTTATGTTGTCGGGCGCTCCGCCGGCACGCAGCGCGCGCGCTGCGGCGCCGCTAGTCGTATCGTTTATTTATCTTGAGAGCGATGTATTTTATTTGTGCGCGCCGGGCCCGCCGTGGCGGGAGGACCTGCCGTCCAAAGCTTTAAACGTACGTGTGTGAGGCTCGGCCCGGTGCACCCTAGTTGTAGATTTTAAAATTTAACAATACGGTAAATGTGAAAGCCGACTGTTGAAGATTGGGAGTCTATTATATATGTTTGTACAGTATAGTATATTGATCTCAGCTGCGGACACATGCGGCCAGAACGCCTAGGAGCTTTCTGTGATGTACAAAAAAAAAACGAGTATATTTGGAATTTTACAAGTTTTTTATAATTAATTTGTAATGTAATACTTTAAGTGAAGATTGAGCGTGGGCGGTGGCCGCTCTACGCAAGATTGTCCGCAGCATCCTATCCCACCTTGTCCCATCCCTTATTCCTGTCCTGTCCCAGGGCTCTTAGGAGCCCGCCATATGGTTCAATGTTTCTGTCAGAGGTCAAAAACGTGCTCTTCACTCTTCACGAGTGGGGCAAACACTTCCTTTTTAGCTGAAGACGATTCCAATATGAAGACATGAGAAATGTGACATCACAAAAGGATATGAAAACTAGTAAGGAGATGCAAATTTCAAAAAGTGACAAAACGGACATAAAATTGGATATCAACAGCATGTAAGGATACAAACAAAAAATAATGTGCCTAAATGGAAAGATGCGAGACAAGGGTAAGTGATAATATTGTTACTTAACACCTATTAATCAGCACACATCAGGATTCCATATTAACAAACTTTGTTGTTATTGTTCATTAAAGCATGATATAAACTAAACATTACTGTGTCAATGATATCATTTTATCAACAACTTGCTTATGCCCGCAACTTCCTTTGCGTGAAATTTCTTGATCCCTCTCCGCTCATCTTATCGCCTGCACTTACTATTACTTCATTTTTAATTAGCGTTCTTTGACTATTTTCTTTTTGCTCAGCTCCTAAATGTTGTATTCTGATGTTAAATAGCTTATAACCTTCCTCAAGAATTGGGCTATCAAATCCTATAATAATTTTTCAAATCCGACTGAAAGTTCCAGAGATTAGTGTGTTCAAACAAAAAAACAAACTCAGTTTTATTATATTGATATTTTATACTTCAATCGCTCGCTATTCAGCAACTCTCATTCAGATATTGCCAGCGAAACAACAAAGTAAATATTATTACTTTTAAAGTAAACTCAAACTCTAACTAAAGCATTTATTACAATTAAACCAATTACAGGCACTTTTGAAATTGTCAAGGGGTTGGTCAGTCAGAAAGATGAAGCTAGTTACGCATTCCAAAGCGTACTAGGTACCTATGCAGAAGGACAGGCAAGAAACTCCATGGACACTTTATGACAAAATATTGAAATAACAACATGTTTTACATTCAATGTCTGGATGACAGAAACAAAACAGCTGTTTGTTGTTCTAAATATTTACCAATACAAGCAAAGGCAAGTCCATGCAGCCTTCCAATACAGCTGTTTGAAAAGTTTTATAAAGATTGCCATTCATGATGTTTGAAAATAAGTTGGCCTATTCAAATGGTTTACAGAAGCATGGAATGTGTAATTACAATCACGATATTATTAAAGTTATGAATGGGGATATGGTGTTTGTTTTAAATGAATGGTTTGTTATGTCTAGGGCTACTACATACTTGCCTAACCTAGACGTTTTCAAAGCATAATATTACAAGTTAGTCATAGCAGTTGTAACGTTAGTATTGTAGACACACCCTTACACTTACATACCAAACCATTGCATAACTAATGAATAGTTTTAATGCCAATATTACGTAACTAAATCCACCACACTCGTACAGAAAGCCCAGTATACTTTGACCCGCGGCAAAAATGGGAACTAATTTAAAAACGTACTGAAATTGACAGTTTCATGGACAAGTGGCGCCATTATGGATTGTACGTAATATACTGGGCGCACTATCGATTGGGGTATTGTTTACAAACAACACGACCTACATTCTTGCAATTGGATTAATGTTGACTCCAATTGATTATTTAAACTTGAAATATTAATTTAGTATCATAAGTTAACTGAGGGGCTTGTGGCTAAGTAATAACAGCCTCGCGGGTCGATCGATCAGGTTACGCTACGCTTGCCGCGGTTAGTCCGTGGATGGGTGACCATCTTTACTTACCGAGTGCCTTGGAAAGCACGCTGTCATTCGTGGATCGTTGACAGTCGTTACGGGTCGTCAGAAAGCCTGATAACCAGTCTTAGGCTCTACTCACACTTATTCAGCTCTGTTCAGCTTTTGTCCATAGAAAACAACGATTTTGTATGGAATGCGTACGCGGTCGTAAAGCTGAACGGATGCGTACGCATTCCATACAAAATCGATGTTTTCTATGGACAAAAGCTGAACAGAGCTGAATAAGTGTGTGCCAGTCCCTTACCAAGGGGTTTCGTATGACCCAGTAACTGGGTTGTGGAGGTCAGATAGGCAGTCGCTTTATACAGTGTGGCGATTAGGTTATCACATGAATTGAAACCACGTATTCTACATAACGTATATTAAACATACACGATTAAAAGAATTAATAACATTTTAGTAGTGGGACCTTTTTTTCGTTTCAGTATTTACCTAACATGTTTACTTAGTAACAATAACATAAAGTTTGTGTTGAATTCTTGATACCATTGCCTCACGCGTGTCTAGTGACTTATTATCAAGGATGGTTTATTTCATGACAATTTTTACGCTAATTATTTTATTTGCTTTTTTTTCTAGTTTTAGTAAAATTTAAATTTTATTTTTTTTACAGACTTTTAACAACTTGTAATGACCGCTGTATTATTTAATGTGATAACCTAATCGCCACTCTGTATAAAATACTGGTACTCAGCTGCATTCGGTTAGATTGGAAGCCGATCCCAACATATTTGTGATGACATAACTGTCGTTTGCGGGCCTATAATGTTCCCACTGCTGGGACACAGGCCTCCTCTCTGTGAGAGGGAGTGGGCCGTAATCCACCACGCGGGCCCAGTGCGGGTTGGTAGATTTCACATTTTGGTTCGACATGCCGTGTTTTGAGAGCAATGGTGATGAAATAATTTACACAAAGTAAAGCGCCTGCTTAGGTTCGAACCCACGACCTACGGTTCGTAAGTCGCAGCCGTTACAATACTAGGTCACCACTGCTCCGGCTGCATGATGGACTATCAAGCTATATTATAAGGGTTAAGCAGAACTTGCCAATATAGCATTATATGTATTATTATACTCCTGGTTAGAAAAGGGGGTTTCGTGGCTAGATTATAACAGCCGCGCGGGTCGATCGATCAGGTTAAGCTACGCTTGCCGCGGTCGGCTCTTGGATGGGTGACCATACATTACATATTGAGACCCTTCCGTGTCTCGGAAAAGGCCTTAAGCTGTTGGACTAGACTTTCTTTTGTTTTCGGGTAGTCGGCAAGCTCAAAAGGTCTGACCACTGAGGGGCAATTCTCGTAATTTCAAGAACGTTCACAGTGATCTCGGTCTCAATCTGTCAAAAATACGTCTAGTTTCCCTACATTTTAGACATTGTTCGTCGCTGAGATGAGATTGCGGCTAGATTTTGAAGTCTTACCAAGGGGTATCGCGTTACCCAGTTACTGGGTTGTGGAGGTAAGATAGGCAGTCGCTCAATTTAAAATACTGGTTTTAGCTACATTCGGTAAGACTGGAAGCTAACCTCAACATAGTTGGGCAAATGCTAGGCAGATTGATGGTTAGGAAATGGGGGTCATAGGAGTGAAATAAAAAAAAATATTACCTACTCAAGAAAATATTTTAATTGACATAAATATTGCTTGTTTTGTCCTATCAACAAAATGTAACAATAGACGCATGAGAATTAGGACGCGTTTCATATTTAATTATTATTACCAACGAAATTAATATTTTTGCAATACCTATCCTAATTTAGTTTTAACGTGCACGGTAGTGAAACTGACAAGTTCGAACAATGTTTTATATACTTATACTCTCTTTTATATCTGAGGTTTTACTAGAGCACCCTTATTGTGCCTTTTGCGTTATTGCTAACAATCTTGATCTAAATGATTTGAACCATATTGCTAATCTAAAAAGTGAAAAATAAAAACTTATTTAGAAAAAAAAAACCGACTTCCAAAAAAAAAAACACTGCAAAGTGAAGAATTACTTTAATTTGGGAAGTCAGTGTCGTTGGTCACATTGCAGTGGTTTTTTTTTGGATATCGGTTATTTTTAATTTGTATTTTTTTATTTTTCACTTTTTAGTTGTACCTACCCCACACAAATTCATATAACACTACTTGCTATGTAAACATCAGTGACAGGAAGTTATTAAAACATTATCAATACAAACTAAGTGGAAAACATCGTATTATTGAAGCTAACTCAAAAACTACCCAAGCAAAGTTAATACAATTTATATGGGACCACCCCTGAGGCATACCTTATCCATTAAAAAAAATTTTTTACAAATCCGTCTAAATATGACGGAGTTATGCCCAAAGATACATTAAAAAAAAATATATAAACATCCGAATTGAGAACCTCCCTTTTTGAAGTCGGTTAAAAATACTAAGAATTTTATATTCTCAGAGTCAGCATTCTCTGTCTTATGAGCCAGACGGTTCTAGCGACGCTCAGCGAGTTGCTACACACGTACTGCGTACATGATTACCAAATCACTGCATTTTGTAACTTTTGTTGGCAAGTGGCAACTCACAAAACTACACTACAGTCCATTCATTATGCTCTATTCAAATTCATGTTTCCAATAGATATTTTGATAGACCTACATCGTGTTCCAGTCGATATACGTCGACCAGATGTTCAAATCATGGAAATAAGCATTTTTCATTATAAACACATTATTGAATTCTTATTTTTTACTTTTTGTTAATTTTCATACAAACTAAATACTTACCTTGACGTAAATCACCCGATATGCATGCCTCTTTACCTCTTTATCCGAAGCATTTGATAGATTTATCATTTTAATTGCACTAAGCGACAACATAGGCCAAATTAAGACCCTTTCTTACTGCATAGCTCAATTAAATTTCATTAAAAGAAATTACAAATATCGTTGTAACGAAGCCTTTACTTCCTTTGTTAGATTTGACTTGTAAAAGCTATAGAAACGTTTTCCAATGTTTATGGATAACGTCAAGAACACGGTGTATAGTGTATTTTTTTTTTTCCGTTTACCTATATTGTCCTGCTGGGCAAAAACCTCCCCCATGTCATTCGACCTTTCCGTGTCCTTTACCTTCTCCGTCCAATCGCATAAGAACGAGTCCAAATCGTCACGCCCACAGTACAGATAAAAGAAATTAGAAAGGAGTTCCCGATTTGTATACGAACGTCGTGTCGCCGCATGTCTCCCACTCTTTCACTCTTACTGTTTCATGTCTTGCTTGTAGTGGACTGTGGAAGCAAGAGATCAATCAATACGTACGCTCATTACGCACACAAATAAACCTCATGCACTTAGATCGCGTGTTTGCTATTGGTTGACACAGTAGTCATAAAAAAAAAAAAAAATCCCTGGACATTTCACACAGCACCATTTGTCCCAAGCTAAGCAACCTAATGCTTGTGTTATGGTAACAAGATGGCTGATAAACTACTTATATACATTTTTTTTTTTTTTTGTAAATACATACATTTTATAGATAGAAAAACACCCAGACTCAGACTCAGACTCATGTCTCCTGCGCGTGTTTTTTCGAAACATGTACAAAAACCTTACACATAAACATTTGTTTTCATACAAAGCTGTCTCCTGCTTATTAAAATATTTTTAGATTAGTGTCTATTCCCAAGACAATATAACCTCAAAACGTGTGTCAAGCTTTCAAAATCGGCTCGGAAAACTAAAACATCATGTTTTCATCAGTTTTCATACATGAATGTGTATGGCCACGCCTCTTTGATGTTTTTGTGTAGGTACCTAATGTTTAAAAAAAAGACGCGCAGGAGACATGGCTCAACGTAAACACTACGCTTGACGTACACTCACACAAGCGTAAAGTAATTTATTTCTCATAATATGTATACCTATGTTACGGCCGATCAATTATATCGATTAAAATGACCTACTGTAATTTAAAAAAATTAAAGTATTGCAATTTTTCGCTTTAATTTTTGCGAAAGAAAGAAATGGAAGCTAAAAGTAGCGAGTACGGTATGTACATACCGTACTCGCTACTTTTAGCTTCCAGTACAATACGCCAGCAGGTCCCGCTACCCGAAACTGTCAAATTTTCCCAATCAACCTTAACTTTAATGCTTTAGCGATAAAGTTGAAAATCTACTAAAGTTTGACAGATTGTAGTAGCTTGCTAGCGTCTGTACAAATAAAACTCTACTTATGTGTAATACATAAGTAGAGTTTTATTTGATTCATGAAATACAGCTCGCTGACAGACAGACGGACGGATTGATAATGGTAATAATAATGTTAACGCTCGCGTATTTTTGCAATAATATCGATCCCTGTTCACCCCTTTTCTAAGTTTTATTGTTACTCGCACCCCTTGATTGAGGGGCCCTGCATGCGTCCCTATTTTATCGTTCGGCACACTTTCAATACCAAAAGTTTTAAAATATTTTGAACTCACCATAGTCTCATTGAATTTAAAGGCCTCAAAGGCCTTGGAGAGAGGCTTCTAAAAATCGTTTTGGACTGCTGCAAATGGGCCTCCCCGTAAGTAAAAATTTATATCAAAAGTACAAAAGGGTTCGAAATCGAACTCAAAATCTCTCGCTCGTCAGTCTGCGCTTTAAGCTCAGCGGGGTAGTTGCGTAACACACTCAGTAGCAATGGGTTTCATTTTGACAGTTCAACAACATTCATTGCGTTATTTACGTTGCTGAACAGACAAATTTTTCGAACAATGAACCGATGCGATCAATATCCTTCAAAATGATTCAGATTGTAATTGATAGTGTGCAGAATGGGATGTGCATTCCCATTGAGGGACCACATTTGAATTTTGAGCTTTTGAATGCGTCAGCCTTTAGTAAAAGTTCTCAAACAATTGTAAATTCAGCCTCTAGTTTGTAAAAGTAGCCACTCAAACGTTACAATCGATTAAAGGTGGTCCCTCAGTCGTGACTGACAGGCATCCATATCTCAAAACCTAGTTAAAATTTACAACTGTTATAAATTACTACTCCTAGTAAGATTTGTAAAACGAATTTATTGAATATCAACCCTTCCTGTTCACAGAATAAAAGAACTAGCATGCGGAAGGTGGTCCCTCAACCAAACTCCATCAGGAAACCACTATGGAATTTGAAATTTACATATATGTATATTGGGTCTAGCGTTAGTAAAAGTACTTGAACGATTGTAAATTTAACGTCCAGCAGTGCGATTCTGTAACCATATCACCGTGAAAACTTAGGTGAAGTGAGCGTGGAGTGAGCTGTCATTCCAACTAATGCTAGGGATTGACACTATTGACAGCTCACTCTAAGCTCACTTCACCTAACTTTTCACGGTGAGATTTTTACAGAATCGATCGGCTGTATACTAAAAGAAGCCATTCAAAAGTTACAAATCTTTGAATTGTGTCCCTCAATTGAAATGTTTATCATAAGAAAAATCAATTTACTTAGCATTCGGAAGTTAAATAGACGAATGCGACAGTCTATGCTTTAGTATTTTTTTAAAATTAACGATTACTTTAACAGTATCAAAAAAATTACCGTTTTATTTCAAATAAGTAATAATCGAATTCCTGGGAAGAAAATAATACTAAGATAGTGGTGGAGGTCGGCGAAATGTGGGTGTACCCTACTATACAGGGCGTTAAAGAAATTGCGTGCCATAGCTTCAGGGTGAGTTCAGTATCGATAAAGGAACCCTTAAAAAATAAAATAAAATACCTTTAAAAAAAAGTTTAATAAAACGAAAATTATCATAAGCTGAACATAATTTAGTACAACCTACTAATTAAAATAGCAATCGTTTAGAATTAAAATTATTTTATTTGTTTCAATGTTTTAATTACTTGCCTACTATCGAAAGTGTTGTCATTTTGTCCCTCACTTCTCGGGTCCGAGTACTAAGGGCACATTATTTGCTACTGAAAACGTCTCGCGACAAACGCGTGCGCCCCCTGACGCTACGACGCGACGGTAGGTATGTAAATTACAATTCCAATTTTCCCTTCGTACTTTAACGGGCTTAGGACCGTCAAAATACAAAACCTACAAAAAATATTTTGTTTAACTAGTATTCAACAGAAATACGAGTAGGTATTGTATTAAGGAAGAAGAAATAAGTACTTGGAATTGTAATTTACGTACCTAGTTTCCTATCCTTTACCCGGCGTTATCGAAGTGTTCGGGCGTAGGTATTTCATTGCGTTCGATAGTAGGTAGGTAACTCTAGGAAATTATTAATTAGCATTTAAACAAAATAAAAATTTATTTTGACCATTTTTTTAATCAATTCTAAACGATTGCTATTTAATTAGTAGGTACTACAGTAGGTTCATCTTATGATATATATTTTTTAAACTTTTTTTAAAGGTACCTATTTTTTAATTGTTTACGGGTTCCTTTATCGATACTGAATTCACCCTGAAGCTATGGCACGCAATTTCTTTAACACCCTGTATAACTACACCTCTGTCTATCCCTTCGGATATTACAGGCGTGATGTTATGTCAAAAATAGTGCAAAAGATGGAGTTCGAATTCGAACTCAAAACCGCTTGCAGTCGCAACCGCAGTGTGCGCTTTGACCATCGCGTTTGACTATTGCCCAATTTGACAGCTTGAAAATTACTTATTCGTCGCACTACAGCCGATAATACGAGAATCAAGTTATTCTATTGTACTGTTGAGTTGTCATGCATAACGTATGAGCCCTCGGCCAACGAAGGGAAAGGGTTGTTGACCTCGAAGGCGTTGGGCTGACAACCTGACAGGTCCGTCACGGGATGCAGTCGTAATATTAATGACTTTATATAGGTAAGTTTCGAAGCTGAGAGTCAACAACCAAAAATGGAAAATTAAGTGATACCTATAACGCCGGTAGGCATGTGCGTAGCTAGAAACTTCTTTGCCCTAGAAAAATCAACAGGTTCCCCCGTTCACAAACTAAACAAAATTTAAGTTCAGTGCATCTTTTTCTTTCTATTTCATTAAGAAAAGGACAGAAGATTAGATTAGTTTAGTCCTGTCAAATTAAGATACTCCATAGACATTTTAGCCGTGATTAAAAACATGGCGACTAAAAATACGTCAATATACGTCAGGCGTTGATTAATTTGACAGGACTAAACTAATATTTATCTTCTGTCCTTTTCTTAATGAAATAGAAAGAAAAAGATGCACTGAACTTAAATTTCGTTTAGTTTGTGAACAAGGGAATCGGCGCCATTATCTCTTTTTAATTTTGACCAAGATGTAAGGTTTGTAGAGTTAGGCCTGATAGAGTCAGGGGCTTGACTCTGCATTAGATCTGATAACCTTTTAACAACGAAAGCGCTATTTAAAGTCTTGGCAACCTACTTTTTGGTGGGATTATATTACGAGGCGTCATTTATGATCTCGTATTAAATGACTGTGGTTAGTTCAGCTGGGTGACTGCCGCCCTTAGACAAAATCACTAGCCACGCCAATGACGGAATGTACAAAGAACTTACTATTACCTATGTTCTAGCTTCAGCCCGCAGCTGGGCCCGCGTGGATGTCGAAAATGATCCTACGGGAACGAGCTGCCGGGACAAAAACTAGCATGTGTCCTTCCCCAGGATGCCATGTATCTCCATGCCAATTTTGATCGAAATCCGTTCAGTGGTTTAGGGTTTAGGCGTGAAATGGTAACATACTGACAGAGTTAAGTGGTCATAAAAATACAAGATCTGCACGGCCGGGTGCGCTGTCCTTCTGAAAGTGAGTGCAAATCTAAGAATATCCTCAACAATGAGTTTTTCGGAAAAAAAACGTACGGTAAAACCACGGGAATACAATAGTACCTATTTATCAAAATCTATAAGGCAGTTCATAATGCCTAAAGTTTGCACAATGCAAACTTTAGGCATTATGACGAAACATAAAGTCATAAACACGACTATTTAATTAATATTTCAATTCGACCCCAGATAACGAAGTCCACGAAATAACTGGTCACTATGACTCAAGCAATGACTTGGAGATTTTTTGTCGACTTTGTAATGATTAATATTGAATCCGGTTTTCATCTGTTAAGATTCTAGATTCGGCTACTTTTTAGTTCCAGGCAGGTTTTTTTCGAGTAAAAAACAACGAAGTTTTGTCGTCATTATAAAAGTCACCACGTGTAAAAATTTGCGTGTCTTGTACAGACAGCACATCAAGCTACTACAATCTGTCTTTCTGATTTCAACACTTTATCACTAAAACTTTAAGGTTCCAGGTTGATTGGGAAAAATTGACAGTTCCGGGTGGCTTGACCTGCAGGCATCTGTACGATAGTACTATTAGTTATTCTGTGGTCTTGGGCAGTTGGCTTATACCATCACCTTTTGCGTAACACACTATCAATCTCAATCTGAATCATTTTGAAGGATATTGCTACTCCATTGCTTCATATGCTGCTGCGACACAGGCCTCCTCTCTGTGAGAGGGAGTGGGCCACCACGCGGCCTTAGGTTGGTAGATGTCACATGTATTAGAGTTTTTGTTTATAAGACATGCAGGTTTCCTCACAATGTTTTCCTTCACCGTTTTGAGAGCAGCAGTGCGATTCTGTAACCATCTCACCGTCAAAACTTAGGTGAAGTGAGCGTGGAGTGAGCTGTCATTCCAACTAATGCTAGGGATTGACACTATTGACAGCTCACTTCACCTAACTTTTCACGGTGAGATTTTTACAGAATCGATCGGCTGATGTGGTGATGAAATACTTTTTTCAAAGTAAAGCGCCTATCAGGGTTCGCGCGGCCGCTAGGCAACACTGGACCAACACTGTAAACGTCAAATTCGCAAAACACGAAAACACGATGACAATATCAAGCTGTACATTTCCAGTTTTAATTGATCTCGCGTTGTAAAGGTTTTTAGTGCAATGAGAAGTCGACAGCTTACACAAATGCATAGCTTGATGTCGCCGTAGGTACCTATTCGTTTGAATAAAACTGACAGGTGTCAAAAAACGCATTCTCTCGTCGACCGCGCTGTAATTAATAAAGTTAGGTTAGTCTTTTAAGGAGCGTGGTGCTAAGCAATAACAGCCGCACGGATGGATCCGACCCCCCCGTGCCTCGGAAGCCGTTGGTCCCGGCTGTCATTCATGGATCTTTGACAGTCGTTACCTACGTCAGAAGCCCAAAACTCTAATAACCAGACAACCAGTCTGTCCACGGGTTATCGTATTAGGTACCCAGTCATTGGGTTGTGGAGGTCAGATAGGCAGTCGCTCCATGTAAAATACTGGTATTCAGCTGCATCCGGTTAGACTGGAAGCCGACCCCAGCATAGTTGGGAAAAGGCAGGCAGATTATTTTTAGGTTAGTTTTTTGTATGTCAAACTTCACGCGGCAATGAACAGTTTTATCTAACCACGTGCTATAGTTACTACGCCTAATTAGTAATGTTATTTGTATTCTATTATTGGACCCACGTGTTGTAAAACAAATTAACTTAACCTTTATGGACATAACCTCAATTCAATTAGTGATTAAGTACTTAATTTGTTTTTGTTGCGCTCTGGGATACCTAATTGCGTAACACACTATCAGTAAGCCATGGGTTTAATTTTGACAGTTCAACAACATTCATTGCGTTAAATACGTTGTTGAACTGACACATTTTTATCAACTTTCAAAAAAGTAGGAGGTTCTCAATTCGACTGTATTTTTTTTGTTTTTGTTACCTCAGATCTCCATTATTTATAAGCCGATTTGCAAAATTATTTTTTGATTTGTAAGAATATACTTTCAGATTGGTCCCATAGAAATTTCATCAAAATCGGTTCAGTCATTTGGTTTTTAAACCAAAATTACTGGTAAAAATTCAAGTAAACGAGATTGCGTCGTTTGCTTTCCTATGAATTTCAGTGGTGACTTAGTGGAATTGTCATGGGCTGCATTAAGATTTAAGAGGATTTTGGTGTGGATTAAGTACAACTTAAAAGTGTAAACAACGTGTTGGCAACACCGAGTGAAGTTACTTCGAAAGTTTGGAAGCAAGGAACTTCCATAGAGAGACTTCCCGTCATAATATTGTTTATGATTATCTCTCTCTTGCCGCGAAACGCGTTTTGATTTATGTTTTTTGTTAATATTTCGGAATACTAAATACAGTTCTAAGTAACTAATACGTGTTTTAAACACCCTCTCAGTAGAAATCTATATATATAAAATTCAAAGTCCTGACTGACTGACTGACTGACTGAGACATCAACGCACAGCCTAAACCGCTGGTTCTAGAGACATGAAATTTGGAGGGTGTATTCTTCGTGAAGAGTAGGTATCCACTAAGAAAGGACTTTTCGAAATTCCACCCCTAAGAGGGTGAAATGGGGGGATTTTGTTTGTATGAAAAATCTTATTCCTTGAGTTAATAAACTTGAAACTTGGCACGAATACTTATCTAAGTAAATTATGAAGTTAGGCATTTTTTGTTTTTATAAACTACCCCCTAAAAGGGGATTGGGGGGTTTCAAAGTTTGTATGGAAGAATTTTAGCGCGCGGTCCGATTTAATCGAAACTCAGTATTTATACCTAAAATTGAAAGGAAAGAATAATGTGTATCAGGGTTTTTCGAAAATCTACCCCTGGCGGCCTGAAAAGGGGTAGTCAATTTTACAGGGGAGGATTTTACAGCGTGGCTTGATTAACTCGAAAATTGGTATAAATAATCTTTGAGTCAAGTTATGAACACATCCCAAATGATTTTTCAAAATTCCGCCCCTGTGGGGGAGAAAAGCGGGGATACAGTTTATATGAAAAATCTTATTCGTTAGGTTAATAATCTTGAAAATTGGCATGAATACTCGCCTAAGTGAACAATAAAGTTAATCATTATTAGTTTTTCAAAACTACCCCTCAAAGGGGAAATAGGGGTGTTAAAGTTTGTGTGGAAGAATTTGAACGTGCGGTCCGATTAACTCGAAACTCAGTGTACTGTGTGTGTACTTAAGACTAAAAATAAATAATGACACGTATGAGGGTTTTTCGAAAATCTACCCCTAACGGGGTGAAAAGAATTATAATAAGTGGCTTGATTAATTATAAAATTGGTATAAATAATCTTTGAGTCAAGTTATGATTTTTTTTAAATTCCACCCCTGTGGGGGTGAAAAGCGGGGATACAGTTTATATGAAAAATCTTATTCGTTAGGTTAATAATCTTGAAAATTGGCATGAATACTCGCCTAAGTAAGCAATAAAGTTAATCATTATAAGTTTTTCAAACTACCCCTCAAAGGGGGATATAGGGGTGTTGAAGTTTGTGTGGAAGAAATTGAATGCGCGGTCCGATTAACTCGAAACTCAGTATTGATACTTTCGACAGAAAATTATTAATAATAAGTACCTATGTAAAGTTGTCGAAAATTTACCCCTGACGGGGCAAAAAGGGGTAATTCGGTTTTTAGGGCAGGATTTGAACTTGAAACTGTATGTTACATTTTCACGCCTAAACCACTGAACTTCTGATTTGGCAAAGAGATAGATGGCATCCTGGGGAAGCACATACTTTTTATCCTGGTAGCACGTTCCCGTGGGATAACTTCCGACATCCACGCGGGCGAAGCCGCGGGCAGAAGCTAGTAGTTAATAAACGGTGGCAAACAACGAAAATGCGAACCCAATGACACCGCCTTCCGAAATTAAAGGTATTTTTCACTTTGTAGTGTATTTTTTGGAAGTCGGTTGTTTTTTTTTTTGTAAAAGTTTTTTTATAAGTAAGTTTGCACATATATAGACGTCAATAATATTTAAAAAAACTAGATGAGGTCAGCGTTTCCTATCTGACTACTCTGAGAAGAAAGGCCGAAACAAACTCAGAGGACACATCAGTCTCTTTTAAAGTCCAGACATAACTTGGTCAGATCATGTAAGACCATGTAGATTGACGTCTGAAATAGTCTTTTTAGGAAAGAACCACACAGATTCAGTGGACCTGTCCAGTACACATATCTGTCAACCCCTTTAGGGAATGCAGGCGTTAATGTTTTTAGCGTTCCGTAGCCAAATGGGAAAAACGGAACCCTTATAATTCCGTACTGTCTATCTGTCCGTATGTTTGCACAGACATTTTTACTCGGAGATTATTAGCACTATCATCGTCATCTGCTCGCCTTTTACCAACTATGTTGGGGTCGGCTTCCAGTCTAACCGGATGCAGCTGAATACCAGTATTTTACATGGAGCGACTGTCTATCTGACCTCCACAACTCAGTTACTAGGTAGTACGATACCCCTTGGTAAGACTGGTTGTCAGACTTTCGGGCTTCTGACGAACCGTAACGACTGTCATAGATTCACAAATGACAGCCGGGACCAACGGCTTAACGTGCTTAGAAAACGTGCTTAGATGTTCACCCATCCACGGACAAACCGCGGCAAGCGTAGCGTAACCTGATCGATTGCCCCGTGCGGCTGTTATTAACGCAACATTTCCGTCATACGAGGTCTTACAAGTTAAAGGTCGCGGGTTCGAACCCAGGCGCTTTACTTTGTGTAAACAATTTCATCAGCACTGCTCTCAAAACGGTGAAGGAAAACATCGTGAGGAAACCGGCATGTACTAGAACAAAATTCGAAGACATGTGACATCTACCAACCTGCACTGGGCCCGCGTGGTGGATTACAGCCCACTCCCTCTCACAGAGAGGAGGCCTGTGTCCCAGCAGTGAGAAGATTATAGGCTGATTATATTTTTCCGTCACAGAGGTGACGTGACCTTTTCGTTAATATGACTACTATTTACAATGTTTTTCTTTACCACACAAGTTTAAAATGTTATCAACTGTGAACATAGTTACACATTGCTTAAGGTACCGTAGAAGCTTGAAACAGTATGGCGTCTGTCTGTCTACGTCCGAGACGTGAACTATGGTGGGTCCTCGAATGAGATGCATAATAAGCCTAAAATATTTCCACTGCAGGGATACAGGCCTCCTCTCGGTGAGAGGGAGTAGGCCGTAAAGTAAAGGATGATTTCCACCAAACGGCTCGCATCGCGTCGGATCGGAACGGATCTTAATTTTTTTTTAACGATATTAATACTTAGTATTGTATACAATCAAGTATTTTCTAACTGAACAGACAGCTGTGCTGCTGTGAAGTTTGTTGCGCCACTTCTTCTTTCGCGGGCGTTTTGGGGGACTGTCTTTTGTAATTTTGACGTTCGAAAGTTTTTGATTCTCAACCTAATTGGAATAAATGACTTTTGATTTCAAAACTAAATTAACTTAAGAAAAGATAACCACACTTACCCTCATTGCGTAACACACTATCAGTCTCAATCTGAATCATTTTGAAGGATATTGCTAATCCATTGCTTCATATGTTCGAATGTCTGCTCAACTACGTAAATAACGCAATGGATGTTGTTAAATTGTCAAAATAAAAGCCATTGCTACCTACTGTTCGTGTGTTACCCAATTACCCCGCTGATCAATGGGAACACAAAACTTCAAATAAATTATTAAAAAAAAAAAAAAACTCGCTATAATATACAGCACTCACAGCAGTGCCATCTCAGCTGTCATTCCAACTAATGCTAGGGATTGACACTATTGACAGCTCACTTCACCTAACTTTTCACGGTGAGATTTTTACAGAATCGATCGGCAGGTGGCCCAGAAGTCGACGTCAAGCCGGAATCGGGTAATAAGCCAATTGATAATAGTTATCAGACAAAATAATACCTTTTTTTTTTTTTTTGAGGATGGGAAATCATCAAATGACCCCTCCCGTTCTGGGTGGAGCGGAAGGGAGTGTCAGACTCTTACTGACTAAAACCCACCCGTGTCCCTTCCTTAGCCCTTTCTGTTCCAGGGCAGCGGTAACCGGTAACCCTTTCGGAAGATCCCGCCGCCAGACAAATAACACCTGATGTGTGTATTGAATGTTATCTGTGTGTAACTTCCTACTAATCATATTAATATTATAATTGCGAAAGTTTGTAAGGATGGGTGGATGTTTGTTTCTCTTTCATGCCAAAACTACTGAACGGATTTGGATGAAATTTGGCACACAGATAGTTTATAACCAGGAATAACATATAGGATACTCTTTATCCCGATATTCCCATGGAATCGAAACTTATGTGGGTGAAACCGCGGGGCGCAGCTAGTAAAATGATAAAAAATGGAGGTAAAAACTACTGCTGAAAATAATTATATTTCTTACAGACGGAATCCAATTCACAAACTTACGTTCGAACTTGGCCACAATTTTATTAACATAATCGCTTTGTTTTTCTTTTATTTAGGTCAAAGTTGTTGCGTTATCACAGTTGCCACAAATACCTAATGTTAGCAACAGTTGAATTCATATTTCTTAGTTCAAATAAGTTTTTTTTTTGTTATATTTTTAAATTGGTTCATGACACTATTCAATCTGCCTGCCTTTTCCAACTATGTTGGGGTTAGCTTCTAGTCTAACCGGATGCAGCTAAATACCAGTATTTAACATGGAGAGACTGCCTGCGGCGGGATCTTCCGAAAGGGTTACCGCTGCCCTGGAACAGAAAGGGCTAAGGAAGGAACACGGGTGGGTTTTAGTCAGTAAGAGTCTGACACTCCCTTCCGCTCCACCCAGAGCGGGAGGGGTCATTTGATGATTTCCCATCCTCAAAAAAAAAAAAAATAACAAAAACAAAAAAATGGAGAGACTGCCTATCTGCCTTCCACAACTTAGTTTCTGGGTAACACGATACCCTTTGGTAAGTCTGGTTGTCAGACTTTCGGGCTTCTGACGACCCGTAATGACTGTCAAAGATCCAAGATTGACAGGCGGGACTAACGGCTTAGCGTGCTTAAAAAGATGTTCACCGATCGGCGGACCGACCGCGGCAAGCGTAGCTTAACCTTATCAATCGACCCGTGCGGCTTGTTATTACTTAGCCACGAGGCCCCGAGATTATTTTTCGTAAATCACCAAAAATAAAACTAAGGTGAATTCTAATATCTGAAGAATACTCAGTGTCGTCTTGTTTTATAAAGTTCAATAAATAAGCATGAATTGCCGAGACCCTTTTATCCTACTAATATTATAAACGAAAGTTTGTATGGATGTATGTTTGTTACTCTTTCACGCAAAAACTACTGAACGGATTTGGATGAAATTTGGCACACAGATATAGGTACATATCTGTGTGACAGGACTAAACTAATATCTATCTTCTGTCATTTTCTTAATGAAATAGAAAGAAAAAGATGCACTAATCGGCGCCGTTGATAAAATAAATCTACCTAGTTTCCGACTACGTGGTAAGTGTACACCACAAATGACCACGTGGTCGTTTAGTTTCACGCATGTTTACATAACATTTCAAACTCAAACTCAAATCATTTATTTCAATTAAACCATTTACAGGCACTTTTGAACTGTCAAAAGATTTACATACATAATCAGCCTATAACATTCCCACTGCTGGGACACAGGCCTCCTCTCTGTGAGAGGGATCAGGCCGTAATCCACCACGCGGGCCCAGTGTGGGCTGGTAGATGTCACATGTCTTCGAATTTTTTGGTTTGGGACATGCCGGTTTCCTCCACGATGTGTTCCTTCACCGTTGTTGAGAGCAATGGTGACGAAATACATTACACAAAGTAAAGTGCCTGTCTGGGTTCGAACCCACGACCTTACAACTCGTAAGCCGAGGCCGTTATCACTGAGTCACCACTGCTCTAAAACGCATGTTACGCATGTTTGATCTATTGCAATTCTGCTACAAAATTGACTTGTCAATTAAAACTTGGTTGATATCCCGACCAGTCGTTCTCAACGCTGCTCCTTCTCATGTATAATGCACTAGACCAAAGTGTGGAAGTCTCTGCGTGCTGCACTGGTTGACGTCATTACGTCAACGCACGTGAAAACCAGCGCTGGGGCTCTGTCTCGTATACGGTCTTAGCATTATGCTGAGCGATGGCCGTTTTGCGTGAATCTAACGCATGTTTACCCCCAACTTGTTATTTTTTTGTGTGATTATGCTCTTTTTAGGGTTCCGTAGTCAACAAGGAACCCTTATAGTTTCGCCATGTCCGTATGTCTGTCTGTCCGCGGTTTAGCTCAAAAACTATTGGTACTAGAAAGTTGTAATTTGGCATGAGTACACACGTTAATGATGCTAAAAAAGTGGTAAAATAAAATTTGAAAAAAACATTTATTTAGGGTACCTCCCCTACATGTAAAGCTAGGATTATAAATTTTTTTTTCGCCCTTCCCATAGTGTGGGATATCGTTGGATAGGTCTTTAAAAAATATTAGGGTTTTGTGAAGACCGTTGTTTGATTAAGTAAACCGTTCGTGACTTATCAAGCTTTATAGTACCAATTTTCGTTAGAGTCAAGTGTGTCCCCCTTTACCAACTAAACGGTTGTAGTTAGAAATTCAAATGTCACGGCAGTAGTACCTGTATATTATAACGAAGTTGAAAGGAAAACTATCTATACAATATACACTTAAGTGGGCTTTACAAGTTTACGAGTAATAGTCGACCAAACAAGTCTTATCCTTAGTCTTATAAATTATTCTATTCTAAATCTCAAAAAAAAAATTAAAAGTTTCCGTGCTTTGTCGGATCAGGTGAGGCTTTGTATAGGAAGTCAAATTAGATAGGTATAGTCATGTTTGGCTTTTAGTTAGAGCATGGTACGAAACTATCAGTCAGCGAATACGACCCGCACTTGGCTGTTATAAAAACTACGGAACCCTACACTGCGCGTGGCCCGACACGCACTTGTTTATTAATACGTCATGTTTGCCGTAAATAAATGTATTTTCTTTCTTTTATCTGCCAGCGTCTGTGTTCCCAATCACATTTCACCTGTCTGCGTTCAAAGCAAGAGTGAACAGGCATCTTAGGGGCACGCTCGTTCCATCGTAGACCTCGTCCACCGCTTTCTATCAGGCTTGATCGAGGTCAATAGCCCATTCAGTAGTAAAAAAAACTCGTATGTCCTTATCATTAGACACACGAGTGAATGACACTGGAGGGGCTTGTGGTTAAATAATAACAGCGTATGCGTGTGTATGTAACAATAACAAAAAGTATCGAATCCTTTGTATGTTATTAAAAAAACCTGCCAAGTACGAGTCGAACACCGAGGGTTCCGTACAATTACAATATATATGACGTATTAAAAAAAAAGTACTTACTTGATCTCGTTCAAACCAATCTTCGGTGGAAGTTTACATGGTAATGTAAATCATATATTTTTTTTAGTTTTATCATTCTCTTATTTTAGAAGTTACAGGGGGGGGGGGGGGGGGACACATTTTACCACTTTGGAAGTGTCTCTCGCGCAAACTATTCAGTTTAGAAAAAAATGATATTGGAAACCTCATCATTTTTGAAGACCTATCCATAGATACCACACGTATGGGTTTGATGAATAATTTTTTTTAGTTTCACTTCTAAGTATGGGGAACCCCCAAAATCTATTGTTTTTTTTCTATTTTTGTGTGAAAATCTTAATGCGGTTCACAGAATACATCTACTTACCAAGTTTCAACAGTATAGTTTCGGAAAAAAGTGGCTGTAACAATACGGACGGACAGACAGACATGACGAATCCATAAGGGTTCCGTTTTAGCCATTTGGCTACGGAACCCTAAAAAGGAGGCAGAAGTCTAAACTATGGGAGTACTTTCGAGCCACTGACGACAAGATGGCAGAGTGCCTAATGTGCCACAACTTACTGAACTACGGGTCTACCATCACCAACCTTCGACGGCATCTGATGAGGAAGCATGGGGAATCAGCCCTTCGTAGCCAAGATGATGATGTAAGTAGAAATAGCAATTTGCGTTAAATAGTGATAATGGGCTTGTGGCTAAGTAATAACAGCTGGACAGGTCGATCGATCAGGTTAAGGTACGCTTGCCGCGGTTGGTCTGTGGATGGGTGACCATCTTTACATACCGAGACATCTCCGTGTCTCGGAAAGTACGTTAAGCCGTTGGTCTCGGCTGGCATTCGTGGATCTTTGACAGTCGTTACGGGTAGTCAGAAGCTTGAAAGCCTGACAACCAGTCTTACCAAGGGGTATCGTATTACCCAGTAACTGGGTTGTGGAGGACTGATAGGCAGTCGCTCCATGTAAAATACTGGTATTCAGCTGCATCCGGTTAGACTGGAAGCCGACCCCAACATAGTTGGGAAAAGGCTCGGCCGATGATGATTACTTTTAGGAAGATAGATTGGTTTGATTTTAAAAAAAAAACGTTGCCCCACACTAGGAATTACTCCTGTATCGTATGCGCTTACAAACATTTAAACTCACATACACAAACAGCCAGACCCGGGACAACTACGTGTAGGCAACACAAGTATTTGCTCCGTGAGCGTGCACATGCACCACAGCAGTCGATCGCTCAGCCACTGCGCCAACCGTGTCGTCGTGCCGTGTGTTTTGAACTGAATTTACTGATAGTAGTTTCTATGATAGGTACCTACGTAATCTAATAAAGTTTGATGTCAGAGGGCTCGCCAGTTCACCACAGATAAGATAAAATGCTTGGAGTATGCGTAGTGTTTCACTTTTCTTCTTTTATAGGTTATAATTATACAGGGTTATTTGTAAAACACCAGCAACCTCTTAAGAGGTCATTGTACTCATCATTATGAACAACTTTTACTATGGGACCAAAACTGAAATCGCGAAAAAAAAAATCAGCTGTTCCCTACATTTACGTTCGCATAACTCGTCAAAATGTAGGGAGCAGCTGATTATTTTTTCGCGATTTCAGGTTTGGTCCTGTAGTAAAAGTTGTTCATAATGATGAGTACAATGACCTCTTAAGAGGTTGTTGGTGTTTTAAAAATAACCCTGTATATTTGTCAGTATCGATCAGGTTAAGCTTCGCTTGCCGCGGTTGGTGCGTGGATGGTTGACCATCTTCATATACCAAGACCCCTTAAGTATTATACTGCACCCTAATTGCGTATTACACATCTGAATAATTTTGAAGGATATTGCTAATCCATTGCTTCGTATGTTCGAAAAATTTGTTTGCTTAACAACGTAATTATAGCAATGAATGTTGTTGAACTGTCAGAATGAAATCCATTCCTACCTGTTAGTGGGTTACGTAATTACCCCTCTGGCTACTGCCCGTGATTTGTGAATTTAGTTTAAAAAAAACTGCTATCAAACGACACCAACCTTGACTCAGATTCAGTTTGAATTTTTAAGCGAGTGTGGTGCGCGAGCAGGCTTAGAATCAATAATAAGTATGTACTACGTTGAGTAACATTAAAAGGGGAAAGAGAAAAAACACAGGGTCACAATAAATTAGCTAGCCAAACTCCGCAGACGTGATAGATAAACAAAAAAAAATGTTTATTTGATCATTTATTTTAGGGTGAACGACCACTTGTGCTACATGACATTGCTTCTTGCCAAATTTCATGATTCTAGGTCAACGGGAAGTACCCTATTGGTTTTGATTCCCTTGCGAGTGTCAAAATATGCGGCAAAAACGGAACATAAACGCCCGTATCTTTTGATTACGTTGACTTAGAAGTTTGATTTTTCCACTGCTTCAAGGAATTACAGCCCTGAGTATTTGATATTAATTTCAACTTGATAACTTCACGCGTTCCTGAGAAAAAGGGTCTTGACAGACGGACAACGAAGTGATCTTATAAGGATTCCGTTTTTCCTTTAGAGATACGGTACCCTAAAAGGAAGGTATTTACTTAATACTTACAAAATATCAGCACCATCCTTGGGTACACACGGCTACACATCAAGCTATACATTTCCAGTTTTAGGTGACCTCGCATTGTATAGGCTTTTCGTACAATGAGAAGTCAGCTTATAACAATAATAGCCTCTCAACCGATTTCGGCCACGGTGAAGTGTATGAATATAATAAATATGTATGTTCCTTTACTTTAGTAAGTAAGTACACTCCTTTATAACATCATGTATCATGTATGCTGAGTTCGCACTATACCTCCTAAGTGCTTATTTTATAATTATTCAGTCATTAAATAGTAGTAAACAGATGTGGTTGTTTCCTTGAAACCACCCCATAGGGATCCCAACATTACATGGCGACCCTGCTTCGGGACTCTGCCAAGGGGATTTTTAGTAGTTGATCAGAGTTTCAGTTATTCCAGCATAATTACCACAATGGAATAATAATGTGTCGGTCAACTGTGGAAAAAGAAGAGGTTTTCCTCAGCCAAAACGCGGCTGGAGGCAATAATGACGCCACGTTGAAAGAAATCGGAAGCCACGTGGAACGGCTTAGCATTGTGACATTGTCTACATTGTGCTGGCCATTATTGGAATCTTGGCAGTTTATGTTGGCCTGCGGATGTACAGGAGCTGTGACCGCACATGGATTCAGCAAGAAATTGGGATAAGTACCATGCAGAGAATTAGATCATCCATCAGAGGACGCACAGAAGGTACCGAGAATCAGTAAAAATCCTCAGCCAATCTCAGCGGAGATTAACCAGGTACGGAGGAGATATTATAGTGCAGAAGTGTGTGCGTAAACACAGTTGCACTCTCTGTTCCTTTACTCTCATAGTCCGATGGGACGGCCGACACGACCGGGGAGAGATCAGGCGCAGGACCAACGGCTTTACGTGCTTTCCGAGGCGCGGGGGTATCACACCTCCAACTTCCTAACTCCGGACTGACTTAGAAATATCCAATACCACTTCGTCCGACCCGGGAATCGAACCCAGGACCCCACGCTCAGGTTATGTATAGCTTGATGTGTAGCCGTGCGTACACAATATTCCGACGTCACGTCCGTCGTGTTCCTAATAATTACGTCTTTTGATAATATTAACTGCGGATACATTTGACCGTTCGAATTGATACGCACGGACGCTTTTTCAACGTACGTTCTCACGAACAACAATTTTTTTGTTCTCTTTTTAACAATACTTGGAAGGGGAAAATTTAATACCCGATTTATGAATTGAAAATTACCTGATTTAAAATTAACTGAGAACTTGACAAATTTTTTACTTTGGCATTACTTAACTTAGAGGATTGTATTGATGGGTTTCTTTAATATCAAATCTGTTAATACATAGGTACTTGTTATGGTCGCGAATCATATTTTGTTCAACATACAACACTGACTGGAAAATTGCAAAAAACGTAAGAGAATTTTAATTACTTACCTACAATTTAAATTGGGTACCCTGAGCTGATTCTAATGTCTGAATGTGTGCACCGTGTTCTAGACGATATGCATAAACTTCGATCAAACGATCAGATCATGGAAATAAGCATTTTTCATTATGGACACATGAATTAATTCTTATTTTTGTTAATTTTCATACAAACTAAATAACTTGACGTAAATCACCCGATATGCATGCCTCTTTATCTCTTTATCCGAAGCATTCGATAGATTTATCATTTTAATTGCACTAAGCGACAACATAGGCCAAATGAAGACCCTTTCTTACTGCATAGCTCAATTAAATTTCATTAAATGAGATTGCAAATATCTTTGTAACGAAGCTTTTATAAGTAGGTACTACTTCCTTTGATAGATTTGCAGCTATAGAAGCGTCTGCCAAAGTTTATGGACAACGTGAAGAACACGGTGTAATTCTGTAAGGCCATATTCGTTATGGTTGAATTTTAAATTTTCAATTCAAAATCGGGTATCAATGGTTTGTAGGTATTAGAGACTTAGGTGGCAGTGTGCTGGCCATGTTCGCCGGACCGATGGCCGCTGCAGCAGACGAGTTCTGGGGGTCTACTCCGAAGTAGTATCGGCCGAATGTTCGTCGTTTCCTGCTACGAAGATACTGTTTGGTTCGGTCGGGTCCGATCCTACACTTCCCTCCCCCCCCCCCCCCAACTGAGACGATCCGAACTTTTTTCGCATTTTTCAATAATATTTGGTTCGGCCATGTGTCGGTCCGATCCGAACATTCGCACTTTGCACTTCGGAGTAGACCCCCTGGAGTGGAGACTCGTATCGGCAAGCGTAATGCGGGACGCCCTCCAGCTAGATGGACGGACGACCTAAAGAAGGTGTCTGGGACAGACTGGATGCGGAAGGCGGGGGACAGGGTGTTGTGGTGCAGCATGGGAGATGCCTATGTCCAGCAGTGGACTGCGATAGGTTGATTTGATTGATTGAGATAATTAGGTAGAAAATTAAAAAAATCAAGGATCGTCTTAAAATTTTAATTAACGTAAGTAATACTTGGTAGGTATTCTTATAAACTATAATTAATGTCATGTTTTCCTATTCCCTAATGTCCATTAGTTGCTATTTTCTGTTTCATTTACTTTCGGCGGTGCGAGACTAATGGAGTAGTTATTTCCAGTCATAGTACTAGATATCGGCGCTGTACCATCAACTGTTATGATATTGGAACTGGTATTTATTAGTTCTATACTCCGACTAGTACTTGCTGCTTGTGAGTTAGCCTTTAAAATAGTGTTTATAATTTCAATTTGTACGTTTGAAAAGACATCTGCGGGGAGTTTTTTTAATAGACAAGTTATGTATTTAACAAAAGTGCCTAGTTCATCATTTTCTTCGTCTTTTTTCGATTTTTTAAAGGGGATGTCGTCAGAGCTGTACGGGCTGTGTAGGCGTTCGCGTTTTTTGGCGATTTTTGGGAAAGATTTAGGTTTTGTTACGTTTTCTGTTGGTTCCTGTTCTAGGTACACTATCTCTGTGTATGTGTTGTCATTGTCGTCGTCTCCGATGGAGATGGAGCCTGCGTCTGAGTCCTGGTGCTTGTTCTGTGGGAGAAGAATTTCGTATTAGAATATACGAGGTGTCGATGTCGTGATGGCTCAGTGATTAAGGCTGCTACTACTATACCCTGTCCATTAGGTAAACCGTTTTTTGAAAGATGGAACTAGTGACACACAGAATACTTTTACGTAATCAGCCAGTCGATTCTGTAAAAATCTCACCGTGAAAACTCAAGTGAAGTGAGCTTGATGTGAGTTGTCAGTAGTTTCAATCCCTAGCATTATTTGGAATGACGGCTCACTCCACGCTCACTTCACCTAACTTTTCACGGTGAGATTTTTACAGAAAGCGGCTGGAATATGTACAGTCAACAAAAGGGATATGTATTCAGGGTCGTCGGATATACCTAGTTGAAGTTTAGTAAGAAACAGATTGACGTTTTCGGATACAATTTTATTTAATTAATAGAAAACAAATAGATTATTTATCAAGCTAAATTATTTTATTCGAAAACATCCATCGATTTCTTACTAAACTTTAACTATACCCAACGACCCTGCATACTTATCTCTTTTGTTGACTGTACGTTCTTAGACAGCTGTCACATAACATAATGGACAGGGTAAAAATGCACGAGGTTGTGGGCTCAACTCCGGACAAGTACCAATGTGTTTTCAATTAATATGTACTCTCTGAGTTTATCTTGGATATTACTGAAATCGGTGAAGGAAAACATCGTGAAACCTGAAGGCCAATTCTCGTAATATAACACGGTTCAAAATCTAGTCGCAGTCTCATCTCGGCGACAAGCAAATGTCAAAAACCGTGCACATGACCACAGCTGCGTCCGTAATTAAACAAAGGATCCTTTTTAGGTCGACTAATAATATGCGCTGCAAGCAGGAATAGTCCTTACGGTGGTCAGATATAGATTTTGGCGATAGTACATTACTATGAATTGGACAAGCCATATAATGGCGACTCTCTGCGCAGTACCCCACCCCTCACCCCCGCTGACACATGAATTTGTTACTGCGCAGAAACTTGCCTCATGTTCAGAGCCACCATAGTGTGCATCGGGCTGTAGGTAATACTTATCTGGATTTGAATCCATTCATGAGGGGCGACGCCTTTACCACTTGGCCATCACGACATACTTTCTTAAATAACTTTATAATTTTTATAACATTTAACGGGGACTCTTTCGAAGTTTCCAGGAGTCATTCAAAAAGACAGTTTTTCCTACCTGCAGTAGCTCCAGCAGCAACTTCGGATGGTTGTCCTTTAGATGAGCCTTCAGTTCGTCATACTCGTTGCCTAGAGTGATATGGCAGACGGTGCACTGAGCCCTCTTCCCCGAGTCCGTGTCGAAGTAGCTCCACACGTCGGTGACTTTCAGCAACTCCTCGCACGCATCGTCTGCGAAAAACATAGAAGATTAAAAAGTGGATTTAAATAGGTAAGGAGAAAGGTGGTTTTCTCTCGTATCGGCGTGACTAACCCCGTGTTCCCGAGCTGCACGCGTCTTGCGACAACGACTGCTGAGAAAACACATGAAAGCAGTTGTTTAGATCTTGCCACGAGTCACCACGACGTGACTTGCCGAAACATGTGCTCCCTCCCATGTGTCATTCGAGGCCGTGAACAGCCCTAACTGACTTCATAGTCAGTTACACATAAAGAATCCTTACTTCGAAACCACGTCAACTCCTTAGCTATTCCCACTAATCTCGCGTTCATTTCGCGAGGTTTCGTGCATTGTGTTTTAGAGAACAAGGCCCCTTGGCCTAAGGCGGCTATCACACTGCACCGGGCCCCGCTGCGGTGTGCGGTGCTGCGGTTTTTAACTTTGGCTGTAGACTGCACGGAGACGTGGTGTCAGTGTGCAGTTTTTCAATAGAACTCAAGATTCAGGAATAGAGAAAAGACGGAGAAGGTCGAGGTTTATTTATATTGTTCAGACGCCAGCAGGTCACGCTGCCCGAAACTGACCTTAATGTTTCAGCAATAAAGTTGAAAATATATTAAAGAGATTTGACAGATTGTAGTAACTTGGTGTGCTGGCGTCTGAACGAGGAAAAATATATTTCATACTTAACGTTGATTCATTTACAAAGTACCTACGTTATTGCTGAATGCCATTTCAAGTAATCATTATTGTTATTACGCATTTTGAAATAATAATACGTTTATAAAATACTTTTATGTGCGTCATGTGGAACATAATACGTAGGTACTTCGATGTATCGATAGGAAGTATATTTATAAAAACAGAGGGGCAATTCTCGTAATTTTAAGAACGTTCACAGCCTGATGTCAGTCACAATCTGTCAAAAATACCTCTAATTATTTCCCTACATATGTGACAAGTTTTTAACATTGACAGTCGCTGGGACGAGATTACGACTACATTTTGAACGTTTTTAATTACCAGAATTGGCCTTCTGGTCATCATCTGCCCTTTTCCCAATAGTCCTCCATACCGTATTTCGGCCATGGTGGCCAATCTCAACGGAGACCCGCCTCAAGCGCGGGAGATATTATAGTGCAGGCGTGTGTGCGGTGCGCAGACACAGGTGCACTCTCTCTTCCCTCTCTCTCATAGTCTGATGGGACGGTAATTCGACGCGTCCGGGGAGAGATCAGGCGCAGGATCAACCGTGCTTTTCGATGCACAGGGGTGTCACCGCCAACTTCCAAACTCCGAGCTGATATGTTACTAAGAAATTCCCAATGGAAAGACTCAATAATACTTCGTCCGATCCGGGAATCGAACCCAGGGGGTCTACTCCGAAGTGCAAAATGCAAATGTTCGGATCGGCCCGACACATGGCTGAACCGAATATTATTGAAGATTGCGAAAAAAACGTTCGGATCGGCTACTATTACGGATATACTATTTTGGAGTAGCCCCCAGGACCCCACGCTCAGCAGTCGCGCTTGCGACTACTAGATCAACGGGCAGTTAAAAGAATACGTTTATAAAATACTCTTCAGTGCGTCATGTGTAACCTAATGCGTAGGTACTTCCCTGTATCGATAGGAAGTATATTTATAATAACACGTCATCACCATCTGCCTGCTTTTTCCCCATCTACACATATTGTGACTGTTCCTAAATTACCCTAGGCAGATAAAATTTTCGTTTTTCCTAATTATGTGGAAATGACAGGAAAATGGGTCAGTTCCCCTTTCGGGGAAGAACAGTACCCTTCCTCCGTACTGTTCTGTAGGGCCCGGCTCTAGACTGGACACCCTTCCACCGATTGTAATGAATTCCAAGAAGTGTTTAGCCTTGCCCCGATTTACATATATGTTGGGGTCGGGTCCAGACTAGCCGGCTGGAGCTGAATACCAGTATTTTACACGGAGCACTGCCTATCTGACCTCCACAACCCAGTAACTGGGTAACACGATACCCGTTGTTAAGACTGGAAGTCGGACTTTGACGCTGAATTAAAGAATAAAAGGAAAAAAATAAGACGTAGGTAATTTATTATATTACAAATGTTTATTTATTACAAATGTTATGTTACTTAAACCTAGTTATTCTTTGACTGCACTTTCAGTAATTTCGTTCAACTCTTCAGCAATTGCATTCGACTGTACAACTGTGTACCTGATCGGTGTCGGTACATTTGTATCGTTCTCAATCTTTCCACTTCTTATAATTTCATAATTAGGGACCACCGTTGGCGATTCCACAGCCATTTTGCTTGTAAGAATCTGTTTAATTATTTCACTTTGTAAATGATCTGAAACCGATTTAGGCAATTCTTTTAATAAAGAAATGACATATTGCCCAAAATAATCTAAGCTTCCCATAGCCTTAGGGGGCGTGTACGTTGATATCGGTTTGTTCGGCAGTTCCGGTTCTTCGGAACAGGTATCTCTAGAACTATAAACCTGTTCTTTTGTTAATTTTTGGATTTTTTTGGTGGGTATGTTTATCAGCTTTTTTTTTGGGGTTGGTGGTTTGATTTCATCGTCCAATGAGTCTTCTAAGTGTTCTTCGTTCATGTATACAGTGTCTATGACCCTCGGCTGGTGCTGTGGGAAAAAAACATGTTATGAGTACTAAATTTTCCCTTGATCTTTATTTTCATTGTAATAAAGTTGCTGTTAGTTTGCTACCAATTTGTTTGAAGAGGAGGGCTACGCTTGGAGTTTCCTTACATGATCGAATCAGAAATGAAGAAATCCGCAGCCGAACCAAGGTAACCGACATAGCCCGAAGAATTGCCAAACTTAAGTGGCAGTGGGCGCATTTCTCGCAGAACAGACGGCCGATGGAGCCGAAAGGTTCTCGAGTGGCGACCGTGTACCGGAAGACGTGGAGTTGGAAGGCTTCCCACGAGGTGGACATGCTTAGGGGGGGGGGAGGGGATGTCTTTCGGCTGAAACGAAGATGCTGCTAGATGATGCTGCCTGAATGATATTGAAGATTACTGGTTGAACTGTAGTTAACTTACCTCATCATCATCCTCCAAAAAATCGTACAAGGTCTCCCCCGCGTACTCTATCGTACCTTTAGGCTGAAACAAAGAAATATCTGTAAATATACGATACCGATGTCTGTTTACGAGGTGTCTATGCGTCGATTTATCTTTTTAAACTTTGTTTTTTTTTGTTTCACCTTTTTTTGATTGTTTTTTTAATTTTTATTACTTGTATTGTGTCTTTTGTTGCACTGCAAAAACGGTTTATCTATCTATTTAAGTAACGATGCAGAAGGTGCAGAACAGCAGTGCTATTCTGTAAAAATCTGACCGTGAAAACCTAGCTGTCAATAGTGTCAATCCCTAGTATAAGGTCGAATGACAGCTCACTTCACCTAAATCTTCCCGGTGAGATTTTTACAGAATAGGTAGACAGGGATCGTATAACGAACTAGAAAGTGAAAAATAAAAACTTTTCCAAAATTAAAGTTATTTTCCACTCTATGTATTTTTTTTTAAGTCTGTTTTTTTTTGTTTTTGTAAAAAAGTTGTTCCCAACTATGTTGGGGCAGGCCTCCGTCACTCCATGTACTTGCACGCTATAATTACCTACCGCCCGGCCGAGCGGTCTCGGGCCGTTTGCGGACCAAATTCAGTGCAGGGATCGCGCGGTGCGAAACAATCACAACTGTTCGTTTGAGCATTTAGGCACATTTTAACATGCAGCGGTTGCTGACGCAACGGAGTAGGCTGTTATGGCAGTAGGTATTGGGAATTTTCTACTAAGTGAAGTCTCTGTTACGTAGTAACTATTTCTTAGTAATTAAAACTAATTATTTATTAGTAATCTGTGTGTGGAGTGTGGTCGGCTCCCAGGCTAACCGGATGTAGCTGACTACTAGTATTTTACAAGGAGGGACTGTCTATCCAACCTCCACAACCCAGTTACTGGGTAAATACGATACCCCTTGGTAAGACTGGTTGTCAGGCTTTCAAGCTTCTGACGACCCGTAACGACTGTCAAAGATCCACGAACGCCAGCCGAGACCAACGGCTTAACTTGCTTTCCGAGACACGGAGGGGTCTTGGTATGTAAAGATGGTCACCCATCCACGGACCAACCGCGGCAAGCGTACCTTAACCTGATCGATCGACCCGTGCAGCTGTTATTACTCAGCCACAAGCCCATTATCACTATTTAATGCAAATTGCTATTTCTACTTACATCATCATCTTGGCTACGAAGGGCTGATTCCCCATGCTTCCTCATCAGATGCCGTCGAAGGTTGGTGATGGTAGACCCGTAGTTCAGTAAGTTGTGGCACATTAGGCACTCTGCCATCTTGTCGTCAGTGGCTCGAAAGTACCCCCATAGTTTAGATTTATATCTCCTCTTTAATAACCTACAAAGGATTCGATACTTTTTGTTAATGAACCTACAAAATTGTTATGCAACCGAGATGTCCGGCAGGTCATCCAAACCGTATTAGATACGGCTTTGGCGGCCAATCTGAAGAGAGATGATGATGATTAGACCACCACAACCCAGTTACTGGGTAACACGATATCCCTTGGCAAGACTGGTTGTCAGACTTTTGGGTGACATGGGTATACCATGACCTGGATTGGGACATAGGATACTTTTTATCCCGATATTCCCACGGGATCGAGACGTATGCGGGTGAAACCGAAGAAAATAAATATAGAAGTCTCGATTCTCAACTCACTTCTTCTCCTGGACTTCTGGAACTTCATCATCGCTGTCCATCGGTTTGTGACCATGGTCTTGGACATGTTGCTTCAAGTCCAACATATACTTGAAAGATATGGTCCTATTGCAGATCTTGCAGGTAGCCTCACACTTCTCCAAGTCTAAAGGATCAAAGTATTTCCAGGTCACCATGGATTTGACGATTGCAGCCACAGATTTGTCCCTGTAAATGGGATTCTATTTAGTATTTTCAGGGAAAAAACGGCTAAGTGCGAGTCGGACTCGCACACGAATGGTTCTGTACCACCGTACAATATTTAGCACTCAATTTTTTTTATTATTTGTTGTTATAAAGGCCATAGCAGTGTCTTTCACAGAATCGGTGAAAATTTCAAGTGTCTACCTATTACGGTTCAAAAGATACAGCCCTGTGACTGACGGACGGACCGCAGTCAGGGTCCCGTAGGCATTCTTTGGTACGGAACATTTATTTCTGCAAAATATGAGGCCTATAGAAGCAGTGGTGTAAATAAGCACAGTAGTCAAGCTGTCCTGGGTTTGAATCCCGTGTCGGGCACAGTGTTATTGGGTTAACATCAGGAATTTTCTCGATAGCAACCCGTTTTCAGCACTTATGAATTGCCAAAGAGTTAGTCAGTCAGAAAAATAAAGCTAGTTCCCCATTCCAAAGCGTATAAGGTTCCTATAGAGAAGAACGGGCAAGAAACTCCATGGACACTCTTTTAAATCAAAAATATATTGGTACAAAACATTGGTTTCGGGCAAAAACTTGTAATAAGTTTACTTTTGTAAGGGCTAATTTTTCCAATGCCAGATAATTTTATCGGAGGAATAATTTTGAATTTTTGACAGTTCTTCCATACAAAAACTGTCAGACCTCCATTTTATTTCATGAATAAAAATTTTCTGTCGATTGCATAGTCAGGCCTAAGTCAAAAACTGTAAGGGAGGTAAATGAAGCTCGTTTGAAAGGGATATTTCAGCGCGCACGTTCCTGCGACCCCTTTTCTACCTTTATATCGTAAAGACCCGCGCTCACCTGGCGGCACGACGCCGCATTTTCATAACACTGTCACATCACACAGTCACAACACCATATTATCTCGTCTCTCAACGTCCGTGTGTCAGTGCAGGGATCCAGCAGAATATCAGCGTCAGGTATATTTGCCGACACATGCTGAGCTGGACTCCAATTTGGTGCAACCTCATTAACGCACACCGCTCTGAGTCACTTTTACTTCGATATGTGTGTTTTTCTTTTTGTTTTTACATCGGCACCTTGATTTTTTATATTACTAGCTTTTGCCCGCGACTTCGTCCGCGTGAAGCCACTTTCTTACATTTTTTCCGTAAGAACCATCCTCGTACTTCAAGGAATATTCTAAAGAAAGAATTAGCGAAATCGGTTCAGTTGTTCTCGACATTTTTGCACTTAGCAACACATTCAGCGATTCATTTTTATATTATAGATTATATTCATGTACTTTTTTTGTGCTGTGCTGTCTTTTGTGTGCGCCAAATAAATGGTTTATCTATTATGTATCATAACTTCGAATAATCGGGTCGGTAGATGTCACATGTCTACGAATTTTTGGTTCTAGGACATGCCGGTATCCTCACGATGTTTTCCTTCACCGTTTTCATAAATAAATTGATTTTCTTTATTCCTTTTCCTAGTGAGCGATGGTCTTTACGGTATACGGTCAGGGGTTTAGTTACGGGGCGCTAAGGGTGCGAACTGCGAAGATCACGCGGCTCGGCCACGCTACCGTATTTCTTCGTAATTTACTAACTAGAACACATTTTCCTTGTTATTTAATATGAAAGGATTGGGAAAATTTATACGCAGACGATAGCATTTTCTGCTGTTATTTCTTTTTTTTTCACAGGCAACATCACGCCAGTAATCCTCAAAGGGTAAGGCAGAGGTGTACCATCGCCAAAACCTATATCTGACCATTTCGAAAACAAAATCCCGTGCACATGATGACCACAGCTGCGTCCGTAAGTCAAACAAAAGAGGATCATTTTTAGGTCGACTAATAATATGCGCTGCAAGCAGGAATAGTCCTTACGGTGATCAGATGTAGATTTGGCGATAGTAACTATAGTGCACTCACATTTCATCAGTTATGTTTAAGTTCCATGTGATAGGGGGCGAGCCTACTGCCGTCAACCGTGCGCAAAGACTCCGGACTGCTACTGAGCAATTATAAATGGCATAACCCAATAACACTTAGCCCGACCTGGATATCGAACCTAGGAACCCTCTACAACGTGTTTTTTTTATATCCCATAACTCGCGCTTTCAGGTTTGGACTTTGGACCCATAGTAAAAGTTGTTCATAATGATGAGTACAATGACCCCCTAGAGTTATGGAAAAAAAAAACACGTTGTATAGGTTTCGATTTATTTGCGAATATCAAAATATGTCGCATAAATTATTAGATAAAAGTTAGGTGAAGTGAGCTTAGAGTGAGCTGTCAATAGTGTCAATCCCTAGCATTAGCTTGAATGACAGTTCACTCCACGCTCACTTCACCTAAGTTTTCACGGTGAGATGGTTACAGAATCTCACTACAGGTATTTGATATTAATTTTAACTTGAAAACGCGTGTGGACTGACTGACAGACAGACGGACGAACGGACAGCGAAGTGATCCTTTATGAGTTTAGTTTTTCCTTTTGAGATACGGAACCCTAAAAACAACTTAGTATCAGAAATATCGGAACATAACATTAAAAAAGTTAAAAAAAATATTCACTGTTCCTCATCACTATTATCACTGGTATTTTCTGACAGATCACTCTGCTTCTCTTCACGTCGCTTCCCATGTTTATTATACCAGTGTTTCCTCAGGTTACTCGTAGACGCCCGGTACGAATAGTCCTGGCTACAAGTATTGCAGGTTGCTGTAAACTCTTCTTCCGCTTTCTTCGTGAAAAATGACCAGACTGATGATTCTCTGAAAATTAGGGACTTATTTAGATGTTTTTTTGCGATTTCTGACTTTTCTATACTCCATTTATTATGAGTTATCCTACTGACATTATAAACGCAAAAGTTTGTATGGATGGATGGATGTTTGTTACTCTTTCACGCAAAAACTAGTGAATATAAACGTACAAGCTGCGCCCCGTGGTTTCACCCGCATAGGTTTCGAACCCGTGGGAATATCGGGATAAAAAGTATCCTCTATGTTAATCCTGGTTATAAGCCATCAGTGTGCCAAATATCTGTAAGACCTTACGGGGACGTATCGACTGCCCAGAGCTCCATGGTCTTTTCTGCCGACTATTTGTGCCCGACAAATACATCGGACACCGTCAGAGCCGCCGGCACAATCTGTTTGCGCAACTCCCAGCGAAAACTGTAGCCAGAGCCGAATCCCCGGTCTGTCGTACTCTAAAGGTGCTGAATGCCCTTCTGGCTGCCAACCCTGAATGTGATGTGTTTGCAGATGAATGGATTAAAATTATGCGTATATGTCTGGTGTTCTGTGAGAGAATGTATGCAAGGGAGTCCACTGTGCCATGTTAGTTTTAAGTTATATTATTGTCAACGTCATGTCTCTATGTTAATTAATGTAATTGGTGTTGTACCGTTTTAATTAACTATAAATAAATAAATAAAATAAATAAATAATAAATGTGAAAATGGTCACCCATCCACGGACCAACCGCGGCAAGCGTAGCTTAACCTGACCGATCGACCCGTGCGGCTGTTATTACTTAGCCACAAGCCCCTGCGTTGATAAATAACATACATACATAAATAAACTAAATAAACTTTGTCAGTAATTGCAACATAATAATAAAATAATAATAATAAAAATAATAATAGTAATAAATATAATAATAATAGTAATAAAAAAATAAAAAAAATAATTAAATAATTGTAATAATAATAATGTACTTAATAAAATGTGTGCATGTTGTGTGTTGTGTGTATGTTGTATTGTAATTGTTTTGCATTGTAATTGTTACTAACAATCTTGTTGAGTCTCTGTTACACGAATAAAGACAATTCTATTCTATTCTATTCTATTGCATAACACAGTGACAGTACCAATTGCAATAACTCTCATTTTGACAATTCGACAACATTCATTGCGTTATTTACGTTGTCGAGCAGACGAATGTTCAAACATTATGAAGCAATGGCTTAGGAATGTTCTCCAAAATCTATCGAATTATAAAAAAAGTGAGATACGCAATTGGGGTGCAGGATAAGCCGGCCCCTTATTCTATTGAAACTCCGTACTGCCCTAGGCAGCTCAAGGTCAAAGTATTACCACGAACAAGGCGACGCGTGGAGGACCGTACGGATTCAAAAATAAATTACTTATTCAAATTTCCTGTCGGGGAAAAATGAATACCGTTACAAAAAGTCCGAAAAGAATATAATTGTTTTTTCATTTCCTGATGTGCGAGTACGTATAAAAAAAACACGTAGGTACAGTCACAAAAATACTTTAAAGTTTTTTTTTCCAACTGCAATGTCCCATTGCTGGGCAAAAGTCTCCCCCATAGCTTTCCATTGGTTTTATTGCGTAGCCTACTCCGACCAATAGAAAAAAAAACAACGGGTTGCACTCCGGGAGTGCCGGCAGAAGTGATAACTTGAATATTAACATTGTGCCTTTTTTGATATTTTGGAATACTCTCCCTCCGTCTTACGAATTTTCGATCAGGTCACGTGTTTGACGCGAGTTTAACATTTTTTACCCATCACAACAAAAGTGCACAACGCCGCTAAAGAAGTTTTCACTTCAAAAACAAAACTCCCCAGTTTAGTCCACAGACGGATAGCAGCTTACAGCTTAAAGTGTCTCTGCCATCACCATCACCCTAAAGCAGTCCACAGCTGGACATAGGCCTCTCATATTGCACCCCATTCAACTCGACATTCGTCTCTGCCAACCCCTTCTTCAATCATGAACTTCTATAATTATTTATAAAAAGTAGTAAGTGTTTCCCGTTATGTTTGTGGCAAAATCATTACAATAACAAACGCTACAAAACCACGTAATGACATTTAGGTACTACGAAACGTACAACACTAGCTACCTAAGTATCTAGAACCTCAATACGAATTGCTGCCGACTGGAAATCTACGTCTCTGTAGCTAGAGCAACTCTCAAGAGTACCTAAGTATAGGAGAAACAGTTCTCAGAACCGGAATCCGCACATAACAATACCTATCAGTACTCCATACCGCGATCAATACTTTGGTTTGGCCAACATACCAACTTATGTATACAAAAATGACTGCGCAGTACTGCTGTTACGGTCGTCAATAAATGGAGAATAAATCAGTAAGCTAATGAATGATTGCGATAAACTAAGTCAAATCATCATCTGATAAAAATGACGGATGCTTTTTCAAAGATACAAATCATTAATTGGTTGTAAATACGAAAAAATGGCTTTTTGTGCGTCCGTATTGTCAGAAAATAACCTCTAAACTGTAATACTGTCAGAAAAATGTTATGATGAATACAGATTACATTCTTTTCTTGTTTCCATGAGAATGCAGCGATTTAATTATTTCTACATCCACATAAATTTTAAAGAACAGTGAGAAATAACAGTTATTTGTAATAAATATCACAAAAATACTCACCGGTCCATCTTGATAGCGCCGCCTCTGTCAAACGGCTTGGGTTGCCAGCACACAACACGTTTGTACTACTTTTAGCTCGTTGCTTTTTGTTATTTATAAACCAATTTTGTTTTATATTTTAATTTTGAAAGTACTATATTGAAAAAAAAAACATACAATTAAATAATGCAATATTATTTATGTTACTCTTTTAAGGATTATTTTTTGAATACTCAAAGGTGCGTCAGAGGCCTCTTTTAATTTAGTTATAAAAAATGCATTTGTATTTTGGTTCGGTTGAATTTTACACAAAACTGTTTATGTTTTGATGCGTGTGCAAGTTTCTCAGTTGTCTGAATCAATCCAACTGTAATTAGTTTGAATAGGTACAGTACGACACAGCGCTAAATGAACGTGGATAGCGGCACTGCTTGTTAAAGAAAATGCCAAACTCCTGTCAAATCCATTTCATATGAGATATCGATCTTTATTTCGCCACGTTGATTTAGATTTATGTCGGTTCTTATGTTCCGTTTCGATTATACCCAATGGCAATTATCCGAGCCACAAGATTCAAGATTATGGCTTACAAAATAATTTTATATGTAACATTGTATTGTTTTACTTTTTTGATGAATAAACTTTTATTATTTATTAATGGGCAAAAAGCAGTCAATTCAAAAGAAACATTTTCATACGGATTTTAAAACGCTCCCTCACTTTATCCTACCCCTACCCGAACTGTGCACGAATTCTATCAAAGTAGTAGAAACTAAAATCGTGAACACACTTTCGTTTAAGGAGCGTTCACAGACTACGTTTCGTCACAGAGTACTAAAATAACAGTTCTGTCTGTTACATACCTAGTTACATAGAACAACCTAAGATCGCGCCTCTATCACGACTGTATTATCAGAAGGGGTGAGCAGCGGTGTGATGGACACTCATATAATATTTTCGAAAAAGCGTTAGGCGACTTTTTATTACATGTCATGTCAGTCAGAGCGAGGGAGAGAGATAGTTTTCATGGTTTTCGAGGGTGCTGAAGCCGATAGTGAGGTCAAAATGAAAAACCAAAATTTCGGTTGCCAAAATTTTCAAAATTTCGTTATGGGTATCGTTGTCATGGTTTTCGAGGGTGCTGAAGCCGATAGTGACGTCAAAATGAAAATCCAAGATGGCGGCTGCAAAAATTTTTAAAATTTTCATCATGGGTATCGATTTCATGGTTTTCGAGGGTGCTGAAGCCGATAGTGAGGTCAAAATGAAAATCCAAGATGGCGACTGCAATAATTTTGAAAATTTTCATCATGGGTATCGTTGTCATGGTTTTCGAGGGTGCTGAAGCCGATAGTGACGTCAAAATGAAAATCCAAGATGGCGGCTGCAAAAATTTTTAAAATTTTCATCGTGGGTATCGATTTCATGGTTTTCGAGGGTGCTGAAGCCGATAGTGAGGTCAAAATGAAAATCCAAGATGGCGACTGCATAATTTTGAAAATTTTCATCATGGGTATCGTTGTCATGGTTTTCGAGTGTGCTGAAGCCGATAGTGAGGTCAAAATGAAAATCCAAGATGGCGGCTGCAAACATTTTCAAAATTTTCATCATGGGTATCGATTTCATGGTTTTCGAGGGTGCTGAAGCCGATAGTGCGGTGAAAATGAAAATCTCAAGATGGCGATTGCGACACATTTTCGTAGCCGCCATCTGCCGGGGGCCCCCGACTAGGGTTACCAGATGGAAAATTGAAAAGTCCTGACAAAAAGCCTGATTTCCATAGAAAAGTCCTGAGATTTTGTCGCATACGTAATTCAAAACTCTGTGGAAAAATTAGTTATTGGTTTTGTGCATATCAGTTGATTCTAACTATATGTTTTTGATAGAAATTGATTGAAACAATTATGTTTTCTATAAGTTGTTTCTTTCTAAGAATTAAAAAAAAAAAATCTGCTGTAGGTATTTAAGTGAAAATCGAAAAATCCTGAGATTTCCAAAATCCGCCCGCAATCCTGTTAGCAGCCTATATATCCTGAAATCTCAGGACAAATCCTGAGATATGGTAACCCTACCCCCGACCCCACAATTTTTTTTTATTTTCATATAAATGTTTCTTAGGTTCAGTACATTGTTTATTGATAGATATTCATCATTCTCATGCCGCTATCCCAATTTATTTGTGGTCAGCGCAACATGTCTTTTACTTCCATATACTTCTCTATTAGTCGTCATCTCGACATCAGTCACCCCCTTTCTAACCACATCATCATTCACACAGTCCATCCATCGTTTGTTTAGGCTTCCCCTACTCTTATAGCTATTGATAGATATTGTATGAATAAACATGTTTTGATGTGATTTTTTTTTACCTTTTTGTGTTTTAATATGCATATCCTACTAATATTATAAACACAAAAGTTTGTAAGGATGGATGGATGTTTGTTACTCTTTCACGCAAAAACTATTGAACGGATTTTGATGAAACTTTACTATCATATAGTTTATACATCAGAATAACACATAGGATACTTTATATCTACATACTCGTATTGCCACGGGATCGAAACTTATGAGCGTGAAACCGCGGGGCGCTGCTGTCTGTGAAATGAAATGTTTATAAATGTAAGTAGATCTTTTAAGACACTTTTACACGTCAATATTTTGTTGGCCAATATTTTAAAAACTAGTTTCCTAGCTGACTGATTTCTGAGATAAAATGTGTGAATGCGTTGTCTTGTAACTGATTTAGATGCGATTTTCATCATAATTTAAAGAATGTATTCCGGAATATATGTATATATATATGTATACGGCGAATTTTTGGTTCGGTCCGGTTTCCTCTCGATGTTTTCCGTCACCTTTTTGGCAGCAGCGGTGATGAAATAATTTACACAAAGTAATGCACCAACAGTATCCTCAGTGTGGTCGCAAATCGGTGGGATTCCCCGATGTTGCGGAGGTGGATGCAGCTCCAAGCTGAGTTTTAATTGTATGTACTCGTATATCTGTGTGTGTAACCTACTAACACTAGAAGTTAAGTTAATAGTTTTTTTTTTAATGAGTTTATGGTTTTAATTAGATTTTTAATTGAACAGACAGCTGTGCTGCTGGGGAGTTTGTTGCGCCACTTTTTCAAGTGGTAAAGGGCGGGCGTTTTTGGGGGACTGTCTGTAAATGACTCTTGATTTGATTTGATTGATTTAAGTAAAATTGTTGCTAATGGACACGTGTGTGAAATAAAAGTTTTTTTATTCAGACAGGAGACAGGAGATTTAATAAGTAAGTAGGTTCGAACCTACGACCTCAAACTCGTAAGTCGCAGTCGTTACCTACCACCAGGCCACCACTGCTCTTAAAACCAACCGACCAACGAAACAATCTCATTAAAAAAGCACTAATTGGTTCAAACTTGTAGGCTAGGATCTCGATTCGCACGAATTTACTCGCCCGAAACGTGCGAATCGTCACTTTTAAATATATTTTTTCTCTATAGTCGCTTCGATGTGGCGAAATCTCCAAAAGGTTTCGGTCAATAACGCCGGAGCTGTAGTGAAATCTCCTGGAGATGTCGCGGCCCGTGACTTATGTAGTGACCGTTTTTGTATTCATAAACTGCTCTAACTTGCACAAAGTGTAGGGGAAAGAACAAGGATGGCATGCCGTCACTTGTCACGTCTCTCAAGTACACCAATGACGGTTAATAATATGTTCACGTGTAATGTCTAACCTACAAATAAATTAACTTTGGGCGAGTAAATTCGTGCGAATCAAATGATAAGCCAACTTGAAATGTGTCCAAAAACAAATATGTTTAATAGCGTTGTAAAACGTACGCAATGGCATGCCTGACCTTGAGAACTGGTCCAGCGAAGTAAACAACTAAACTGAATCTCGAAACGTCGACGCATTTGATCGTGGACTTAAAAATAACATTCTCAAATGTAACTAGTTTTTATTTCTAAACTAGCTGCACCAATCAAAATCAAAAGTCATTTATTCAAATTAGGCTGAGAATCAGCGCTTTTCGAACGTCAAAATTACAAAAGACAGTCCCTAAAAAACGCCCGCCCTTCAACACTTCCTAGTGCTATCGCTGGAAAGAAGAAGTGGTTGTTCAGTTAGAAAATACTTGATTGTATACAATAATAGGTACGTTAAATAATTAGCATTACAAGACACAGAACACTAAATTAAACGTCCTGCGGTTTAACCGCTTGAGTTTCGATCCCTTGGGAATATCGGGAAAGAATCCTATATGTTAATCCTGGTTATAAACCATCTGTGTGCCAAATTTCATCCAAATCCGTTCAGTATTTTTTGCGTGACAGAGTAGCAAACATCAATCCATCCATCCATACCAACTTTGACGTTTATAATATTACTAGCTGCGCCCCGCGGTTTCACCCGCATAAGTTTCAATCCCGTGGGAATATCGAGATAAAAAGTATGCTATGTGTTAATCCAGGGAGTCAGCTACGTCCATACCAAATTTCATCAAAATTGGTCCAGCCATTTGAGCGTGAAGAAGTAACAAACATACAAACACAACCTACCCACTCACAAACTTTCGCCTTTATATTATTAGTGTGATAGTAAGATTAACAACATAGACCAAGATTTAAGAACTGCTGGAGTGAGAAGTAGGAGAAAAAAGCGGGGTAATGCGTAACACGTTTTCAGTACCAATGACTGTCATTTTGACAGTTCAACAACATTCATTGCGTTATTTACGTTGTTGAGCAGACACATTGTTCGAACATATGAAGCAATGGATCAGCAATATCCTTCGAAATTATTCAGATTGTGATTGATAGTTTGAGGCAGACAATTAGGGTGCAGGTCACGTTGGAGACAGGCGGCTGCAAAGCCTTAGAAGATGATGATGATGTACGAGTATTCCCAGAAGGAATAAGCAGACGTGTTCCCACAGTACCTACACCCACATTTCACCAGTTGCGTTTAAGTCCTTAAACGTTGCGTTTAAGTTAAACTATGTTGGGGTCGGCTTCCAATCTAACCGGATGCAGCTGAATACCAGTATTTTACATGGAGCAACTGCCTATCTGACCTCCACAACCCACTGTGGGTAATACGATACACCTTGGTAAGACTGGTTGTCAGACTTTCCGGTTTCTGACGACCCGTAACGACTGTGAAAGATCCATGAATGACAGCCGGGAACAGCGGCTTACTGTGCTATTCTAAGCAGGGAAAAAAACGAAATTTGGGCACAGAAATAAAATCATTATTCATGTAACTGTCACCAACAAACCTTGTACAGACGCCAGCAGGTCAAGCTGCCCGAAACTGTCCAATTTTCCCAATAAACCTTGAACCTTAATGCTTTAACGATAAAGTTGAAAATCTATTAGAGAATTTTGACAGATTGTAGTAGCTTAATGTGCTGGCGTCTGTACTATTGTTTATTTAGGCATAACATTGAAATCTCTAACGCAATCATTATAAAAGGACCTACAAACAATGGATAGGCAAGTCCTTCAGCGATGACCGCAATTAATATAATGTAGGACATCAACCAATAACTTCAAGGTTAAAACAGTGACGGCTAAGAGGAAAAAAAATATACGACTTTTTGTTATACAGACGCCAGCACATCAACCTACTACAATCTGTCAAATTTTCCCAATCAACCTTGAACCTTAATGCTACAGCGATAAAGATGAAAATCTATTACAGAAATTTGACAGATTGTAGTGGCTTGATGCGCTGGCGTTTGTACAAAGCGTTTTGATGTGCGGAGATATTTTTTTTTATAGATGGCCGTCGTCATTTTGTTGAAGAATAACCACAAAGAAATAATCTGCAACTATCTTAATAAAGCTAAAAAGTTTGTTTGTTTGAACGCGCTAATCTCTGAAACTACCAGATGGACTTGCAAATTTTTGTTTCCACCAATTATTGAAGTAGGTTCTAGACTTTAACACTACGCTAAGATCCTTTCGAGCCGAGCAAAAACAAAAAAAATAGAAAGGACGTTCAGCGAATACGATGTAATAGCGCAGAGGGAGTTTAATAAAAAATGTGGCTATAGTATATTGTGTATTTCACGACTTCCACGAGAACGAAGTCGCGGGCAAACGCTAGATCAGAAATAGAGTAGGAACTTAAAGATTTTTCCCCTCACTCATTATGAAGCGAAAAAAAAAAACTATAAAGAGAACCGGTTCTTTTTCATAATTTATGCACATCCTTATTGTAACAAGGATATTATTTTTTGCTAAAACCCATTCCAATCAGATGACGTTTTCAAACGTCAAACCGTCAAACGTCACCCAATACTCGGAACGGTTCGCGTCACAGTTCATGACGCGTTCCTTACGTCATGCAAAGTATTTCGTAACAGCTCCATATGAACAACTGTGATGACCTGGTTTTTTTAAGAAAGTTAAATTATTCTTTGTGTGCTAGATTTGCCTTCTATTTCGGTGTTTCGTTACGATGATTTAAAATCCGTAGGGTATAGTCACGGTTGTTAATAAAGAAGTTCTAGTGAGCTAGATTCTAAACAGATTTTCATAAAGTACAAGATTTAACGTAATATTTTTGCCGGTTCGTCTAGATGAGAAATAACGAATTGGAAACGTGCAACTAAATTCTGACTTTTAGTGTCTTTATGGAAAACTAGCGTTTGCCGGCGGCTTCACCCGCGTGGGGATCGGAAGACACGTGGCGCCATCTATTATCATAATAACGTTATTGTTGTTTACCTCGGGAACAGCACTTTTTTTCGGGATGAAAGGTACCCTATGTCCGTTTCTGTACACCTGACAACGTATATGCAAAATTTCAGGATGATCAGTTCAGTGGTTTAGGCGTGAAACAACAAACAAACTTACTTTCGCATTTATAATATTAGTTTGGATAGGTATATTGAACTTTTACCCCCTTATTACAAAACAAGGTTTTTCATTCGATCAGGTTTAAAACCACTGACCCAGTTATTGAATTAAGAACCCAACTGATAGAGAAATGCAGTTCTTTATACAAAAATGACAGCTTAGTTCGGTGCTAAGTTGTCATTTTAGTATTAAGAACTTTGCCTAAATCGAAATAAAGTTCGAAATACAAGTACTGGCTCAATAGCTTAGGCTAAAACTAAAGTTAGGTTTCGTTCAACGGCCAGCGGAGTAATGGGTTCAACATTCATTGCGTTATTTACGTTGTTGAGTAGACAAATATTTCGAACATATGAAGCAATGCCCTAGCAATGGTATATCCTTCAAAATGATTCAGTTTGAGATTGATACTCTGTTTCGCAATTAGGGTGCAGGTTTCTTGAAATTCATTGGCGAATTGTGGTTTCATGCCGCTGAAAGTACACCGCATAGATATTGACGAAAACGACAAAGTTTCAGCAGGAACGCATAAAAGGATTGAAGGAGATATGAGCCTTATTTTATTGAACTTACAACAAGTTATACATATGCTGAGGTTTTGGTCCGTCAGAGTTCGAATAACCCTCCCGATACTCCCGGATCGGCGCGTTTTAGTTTCTGTACCGAATCTGTACAGATCCTTTACCGAGTGCATGTAATTAAATGAGAGCTTCCTGAGTAGTACTGAGTGGTTTCGGTACAGATTCTTTACCGAGCGCATACACCCGTCTCTGTACCGAGTACTATCGAACCATTCGACTCGCCCGCCCCTTCACTCCCGCCCCACCCCGCAGGACCCATAACAAATGACAAAAACAGTAGCAAACCGGGCCCGTCAAGAAGTGACTCTCAGTAATAACTCTGTACACATTCGGTACAGAAACAAAAACACGCCGAACGGTGAGGAAAGTCACCACTCTTCAGTAATGTTTTGCGTTAAATAATGCAGATGAGCATCTACCATTCATTGTTTATTCAGCAGTTTGCAACATCTGATATGCTTAAAGGTTGCCGAGGTCAGACGACACATAAGACGTAAAAGGTCGCTTAGTAAACATTTTATCTCGCTCACCAATATTGCCCTCATTTTGGCTTCACCGATTCGATTATAGATGTATAGGAGATTAAATAACTGATCTTATACTGAAGACGGTAGTCTGACCTCGTGTTATCAGTAGATATCACTCGGCAAATCCGTGAGTTTCATTCAGAGGTCAGATCACTCGTATATTGATAGGTATACAGACAAAGCGCCCTATCATCATTGCAGCTTCCTGTTTAATCGGATGCAGCTGAGAACCAGCATTTTACATGGAGTGACTGCCTATCTGACGTCCAGAACCCAGTTACTGGGTAACACCCCTTGGTAAGTCTGGTTGTCAGACTTTAGGGCTTCTGACGACCCGTAACGACTGACACAGATTCAAGAATGACCACCAAGACCAACGTCTTAACGTACTTTCCGAGGCACGGAGGGGTCTCGGTATGTAAAGAAGGTCACCTATCCATGGACCGACCGCGGCCAGCATAGCTTAACCTGATCGATCGACCGTGCCGCTGTTATTACTTAGCCACGAAACCTAACGCTATGAATGTCATATTTATAATTAAAAATGCGAAAGTAACTTTGTGATTGTTATCTTTCCACGGCTGAACAGATTTCGATAAAATTTAGACACACATGTGGACCATGACCTGAATTAGGACAAGGAATACTATTTATCCCGGTAGTACTTTCTCAAGGCATAGTTTACGAGATAAACGCGGGCGATGCCGCGGGCTAGAGCTAGTATGTCATATTTACGAGCACAAGTAAGGGGTACTGTGTCGGTAGCTGTCTACGAAATACTCAGCGCAGTTTAAGCCGTTATTACGAAACAAGTGTCATTATGTGACGTAGACTTCGCGTCACGCGCCGATGACGCGACATCGTACGATACTGATGTTATATTTAACTTCATACCGCTTTTCACTAAATGCGGTAAACAGCAGTGCTTGGAGTGTACTCTCTTAGTCCGTGAACGAAAATACGGGCCCTTGCGAGCGAATTGGCCCCTCAAAACAAGTAATTTCCCTAGTCTTTTCCCAACTATGTTGGGGTCGGCTTCCAGTCTAACTGGATGCAGCTGAGTACCAGTATTTTACATGGAGCGACTGCCTATCTGACCTCCACAACCCAGTTACTGGATAATACGAAAACCAGGTAAGACTAGGTAAGACTGGTTGTCAGATTTTCGGACTTCTGGCCCCCCAAAACAAGTGTCGAATTCGAGTCCGTATACACACCGGAGGTCTGAGCCGTCCATGAACCCCCACTTGTGGAGGTTGTCCTTGCTGCAGCCAACTTGGGTACGAAGTCTATTTAAGGTTTTGCAAGTAGGCCAAGGTAACTTGTGCCCGGATGGGAGACTCTCTGATAGATTAATAATGAAATCAGGAGATTTAACTAGAGGGGCAATTCTCGTAATTTTAAGAACGTTCACATTCTGATCTCAGTCTCAATCTGTCAAAAATACCTCTAATTTCCCTACATTTTTGTCGTTTAAGTTTTTGACATTGATTGTCGTTGAGATGAGATTGCGACTAGATTTTGAACGTTTTTAATTACGAGAATTGGCTTTCAGATCTTTGCAAAGAAGATTACATTTTCCCGTGGATGAACTAAATCTACTTGGATTTGCAACCGCATCATGTACAGACGCCAGCACATCAAGCTACCCGAAACTGTCAAATTTTCCCAAACAACCTTGAACCTAATGCTGTAGCGATAAAGTTGAAAGTATATTAAAGAAATTTGACAGATTGTAGTAGCTTGATGTGCTGGCGTCTGTATCTTTGTGCCTACGACATAAAAGTCATTTCATTTAAAAACGGCACAACTCTGCTCATTATTTTGTAACTGTTATTTTTAACAGTTCCAAGTAAAGTATTAGGAATACCTGACCTTACTATACTATGAGAGGTGGTGGCCCAGTGGTAACAACTCGTACTTCCGACCCAGACAGGCGCAGACAGGCGCTTTACTTTGTGTAAATTATTCCATCACCACTGCTCTCAAAACGGTGAAGGAAAACATCGTGAGGAAACCGGCATGTCGTAGACCCAAAAATTCGAAGACATGTGACATCTACCAATCAACTGGGCCCGCGTGGTGGATTACAGTCCACCCCCTCTCACAGAGAGGAGGCCTGTGTCCCAGCAGTGGGAACATTATAGGCTGATTTAGATTTTTAAATGCCTTTGGTTTTATTGTTATTTATGTGTCATCAATTATTTCTGAAATTGCTGGTAAACCTATAATTGGCGACTGTGTAAGACCCAGACTGTTGTGATCTATAGTACTGAAGATATATACATAGAATCTGTTGGTGTACCTTAATAAATAAATAAATAATGTACCTACTATAATACTAGGGAGAAAGAAATCGTATTATAATTTCGCACTGCCGATCGATTCTGTAAAAATCTCACCGTGAAAAGTTAGGTGAAGTGAGCTTAGAGTGAGCTATCAATAGTGTCAATCCCTAGCATTAGTTGGAATGACTGCTCACTCCACGCTCACTTCACCCAAGTTTTCACGGTGAGATGGTTACAGAATCGCACTGCTGAAGTATTTTTACAACCTAATATAGCCAGACGACTCCACATCCACGCTGAATTAAAAATACGTTAGTGAGTAATTTGTTTGTTACATTACATACGTTTTCACGGCTGAATTACGAACCGATTTAGACGATATTTGGCAGAGAGGTAGCTTAGTAACTGAAGAAGACATATTATATCATTTTTCATTAAAAAAAAAAACAATAGAACCTGTTTGTTAGTTGCGCAACGGACCTACTCAGAAATGTCAATCATACGTAGGGTTGCCAACCATACGTAGGGTTGCCAACCATACATAGGGTTGCCAACCATACGTAGGGTTGAGGGGCTCCTGGCTCAATAATAACAGCGGCACAGGTCGATCGTTCAGGTTAAGCTACGCTTGTCGCGGTTGGTGTGAGGATGGGTGACCATCTTTACTTACCGAGACCTCTCCTCCGAGCACGTTAAGCCGTTGGTCCCGGCTGTCGTTCGTGGATCTTTGACAGTCGTTACGGGTCGTCAGAAGCCCGAAAGTCTGACAACCAGTCTTACCAAGGGGTATCGTATTACCCAGTAGCAATACCTGGGTTGTGGAGCTCAGATAAGCAGTCGCTCCATGTAAAATACTGGTCAGCCGCATCAGGTAAGACTGGAAGCCGACCCCAACATAGTTAGGAAAAGGATAGTCAGATGATGATGAGGTAGGTAGAGGACGGTGCACTAAACTCTAAACAGAATTTTCGGAACAAAACAAAACAACAACGAATAAAAGTTTTGAAACGATGTAGTTTGCAAACAAACAAAGTTGCAGTTTATTAATAGCAAGTCTTGTCTTATATATAAAAAGATGAATAAATTAATCAGTAATCAATCCATTGCATACATTAGATAGTAAGATTAATCAAAGAAAATAGCTTCTGGAAACTTGCCAAGCGAATGAGAGGAGCCGAGGACATCACATCATATAATTCTAGTGCGAAGCCAACGACCTATGACAAGGGCAAAACAATGTTGACACTAAACGTATTACCTATTCATATGATAATCATCTTTATTGCTTCCTACATAAAGGTGTTTTTCCCATGACAAACAACGGCAGTCATACCATCACTATTGTTCAGACAAAACGCAGCACATATGCATACGATTTTCTTCATTAATACTGACATGGTAAAGCCGATTATCGCGTGATGAAAATGTAAGGTTACATTTAGTATTGTTTATGGTTTGAGGTTGCGTTTCGTGATTGCATTGTTTGTTAGTCAATAATAAATGAATGGTGATTGTTGATGGGTTTTTAATTGGGTTTAATTATGGTCTCGTAATAATGCTAAACCTAAGCCTGCCTTCATTTTATAAATACAAGACTGCGTGAAATTTCTCAGTACCCCGACCCACCCCGTTGCATCGCATCGCCCGCCCACGCTATTACATCGTTTTCGCTTAGAGTTCTTTCTGACATTTGCTCGGCTCCTAAGGATCCTAGCGTGATGTTAAATAGCCTTTAACCTTCCTCAAGAATTGGGCTATCAAATACTAAAATTGGACAAATCCGACTGGTAGTTCCAGAGATTAGCGCGTTCAAACTCTTTAGCTTTATTATTAGTGTAGAAGATATATTATGTAGATTAGACTCGAATATAGGTCACAAGCTGCATCATGCAGGCAAAGATGGCGTATCTTGGACTTGAGTAAGTACCTATAACTAACAAGAGATACCTACATAATATTCTCCCTCTGCGCGTCGGAACTCGGAAGGCAGTTGGTTCCGGCTGTCTTTTGTAGATCTTTTGAGTATAACTAATGAGAGATACATACATATATTCTCCCTCCGTGTGTCGGAAGGCAGTTGGTTCCGGCTGTCATTTGTAGATTTTTGACAGCAACTGTCAAAAATCTACAAATGACGGGTAGTCAAAAGTCCAAATGTCTGACAACCAGTTCACCAAGGGGTATCATGCTACCCAGTAAAGTTGTGGAGGTCAGAGAGTCGCTCCATGTAAAATACTGGTATTGAGCTGCAACTGGTTTGACTGGAACCCAACCCCAACAAAGTTGGGAAAAGGCTAGGCAGATTGTTTGAGAAAATACCTATTACAAAGATGGCGGACAATTTTCTGACAGGTCATAGGAAACAAAGTACAGTGTGCCCAGCATATCTTGGCACTGTCCCCGCCGCAAGCCAGATGGGCGCAATGTAAACCCTTTGATCAATACACTAAATTTATAATCAAATTTAGTTCAATGACTCAACAGAATGGCGTGGAATAAACAAGATAATTATAGATTCACATCATCAATGTAAGAAATAAGAACGTTTAACAGGAATAGACCGTACATTACGTGGGAAGGCAAAAATAATGTTGTGAAACATTTTCCGCGCGCCATGTTTTTTTAAGAACTGTCAACTGTCAGTTTTTCGCGCCAAATGTCTCGCGTCTTTGATAGAGTGCCTGGTACAAAATATGAAAGGTAATTAAAACTATTTTGAACATTGTCAACAGCTATTAAACATAATATTTCTAGTTCATATAGTTTTGTATTTTTTAGTGTTTAGTGAGTGACGATCTTGGCCCATCTCTCCGAGTGCATTCGTGCAACGTGTCCGGCCCACTCCCGCTTCTTGAAGATAGAACTAATTTACTTTCTCCCTAACTTTATTTCTGTATCCATCGTCAACGTTCTCACTAACTCCTCCACTTATCCTTATTCTGTAAATAAAACTGACTAATACGATACTGTTTTGAACAAATAATCTCACGTGTGGCTTGTGTCCAAATCTCCAAATAATTATGTTTAACATACGGAATGTATGCTACACCAGCTTCAAGCTTCAACCCGCGACTTCGTCCGCGTGGAATTTCTTGTTCCCCAGACCCACTCCGTCAAATCGCATCGTCTGCCTGCGCTAATACTTCGTTTTCGCGTTCATTCTTACTTTTTTATTTTTGCCCGCTCCCTAAGAGTCATAGCGTGATGTTAAATAGCCTAAAGCCGTCCTCAAGAATTGGGCTACCAAATACTAAAAGATTTTTTCAAATCCTACTGTTAGTTCCGGAGATTAGCGCGTTCAACCAAACAAACAAAGTCTTCAGCTTTATAATATTAGTTTAGATAGAGTACCTATAGATCGATGATCAAAGGGGTGTCCGATACCCCACGCGACCCTTTACCTATCTCCTTAGACGCGACCAATAAAAACGTCGGGATAAGCGTCGCGTTTTTTCTGACAACGACTCTTATAACGCTTATCGTTAATAAAATAACGCTTTTCGATAATTAATAAAAAAAAATAAGCGGCCAAGTGCTAGTAGCAGACGAAGGGTACCGTGCAATATTGAACACTACATATTTTTTAAATAACTGTCGCAAAAATCGCCAAAAAAAAGACGTTTTTTTGCATGCCTTTACTCTTTACTTTATTTTATTTTTATTATTTGTTGTCATAGTAGCCAAAAGAAGTAGTACACATTTTGAAAATGTCAAGTGTCTACCTTTTACGTTTTAAAAGGTATAACACTGTGACAGTCAGACGGACGGACGAAAAGCGAACCCTTATACGCGTTTTTAATACAGAGCCATCTAGTATAAGTTTATAGAAGATCTCGTAAAGTTGTCGCCATCTTGGATTTTCATTTTGATATCACTATCGGCTTTAGCACCCTCGAAAACCATGAAAACTATCTCTCTCTAGTTCTCTACGTCTCTTTATATGTATAATAGAAAGAGACAGAGTGAGTGAGAGAGAAAGTGAATTTATTAGGTACGCGTTTTTAATACAGAGCCCGATATGTTTTTAGAAGCTGTCATAAAATTGACGCCATCTTGGATTTTCATTTTGACCTTACTGTCGGCTTTAGCACCCTCGAAAACCATGAAAACTATCTCTCTCTTTCTTTAAATAATAGAAGAGATAGAGAGAGAGAAAATTTCACATGGAGGGGGCATTACGCTTTTTCGTTACATGATGATTTCTCCCAGTTTACTCCAACCGTAAATCCGTAAAGAACTGTCCAAAAATCTGTTCAGAATGTGCCATATTACCTGATTCTGATGCTGTAAAATCTTCCTCATACGTATCCACCACCACGAACTCGCCTTGCCCCACAAACTCGTTATAACTACTAGCATGTTTAATCTTCAAATGCTGTTTCAAATTAGTAATAGTCGTTTTATAGGACAGTTGCTTTCTGCAAAGTCTACAGTCAGCCATTTTTCTATCGCCTTGTTCCACATTTTGCTCAAAATAGTTCCAGATCAATAAATTACAGCTTTTTGGAAACGAAGGCCAAGGCTTGTTGACCGAGATCCTCGACAGGGGTGCTGGTTCCTGCAGCTCGTTAAACGACTCAACATGTTTTAGCTTCAAATGCTGTTTCAAATTAGCACTTGTAGTTTTATATGACAGCTTCTTGTGGCATTGTTTGCATTCTGCGAGTTTATCCTCTGGGTTCGGTTCAAAAAAGTTCCACAGTAAAGGATTGTGTAATTTCGGCATTTTTTCTACAAAATCTTTTTTCTCTACACACACATTTTAGACACAGGTTATTAAACGTCCAATGAAGTCTTTTCCATTCATAAAGTTCACTGTCAACTGTACAAACTAGGGGCCTAATTGCGTAACACACTTTCAATCACTCTGAATCATTTTGAAGGATACTGCTAATCCATTGCTTCATATCTTCGAAAACTTTGTCTGCTCAACAAAGCAAATAACGCAATGAATGTTGTTGAACTGTCAAAATGAAAACCTGTTCGTGTGTTACGCAATATACCCCACTGAACACAGCACATAACACACCGCGAGCCCTAAAGTTACGTTAGAAAACGTACTATCAACGATAACGAAAACATCAACGTTGTGGCGTGGCGCTTTTTAGGACGAGTACTGGCTGGATGACAGCGGGCAGGGGAGGGGCAGAGCGGGGCGGGCGGCGCGGTAATATGGCGTGCGTCATTCCCAGGGTCGTTGCCATCGAGACACGCTCAATACAAATCTACAACCTCAGAACCTCTACACTTCCACCGCCCCTGCTTTATCCAGTTTATAGCCTTAAACAACACTATTTTTATTCGTACGCGCGACCGACATTAAGAAAGGAAAAATTTAATCCTAATTAGCAATGAGAATTAAAAAACGCACTCCCTGATTCACAACGAAAGACAAACTAAACGTCGTAACGCGACGAAAACATGTCGTTTAAACGCAAACTTTATTTAGCCGGTTATTCAACCATCTGATATTTTGAATTTGAGACTTATCAGTATTTGAATAAGGTTAGATTTCAATTGTAGTGTTGAAAGAATAAGTCTGGGCGGCAAAAAAGTTTAAGCGATAACTGTTTTTTTTAATTTAAAACAACCTTTTTTCATTACGTTTCGTTTAAACGTTTTTAACTTCTTGGCAATTTATTACTGCATTCAGTCATGATCATGACGATAACATTATTACGTAGTAAGTATTGCAACGCTACGTTCGTGGGCAACGACTGACTGGACTGCACCCCAATTGCGTAACACACAATCAATCGGAATCTAAAACATTTTGAAGCAAATTGCTAATCCATTGCTTCATAAGTTCGAAAAATTTGTCTGGTCTACACGTAAATAGCAAGCAGCTCAGATTCAAAACATTACCTGTGAATCGCGTACTTACTGATAGATGTTTACGGCTAAAATAGTTAAGTGCAAAATATTTTTCATGTACCTACATTTTTACTTAGATTTGTTTAGTAGTGATTAAGCAGTGTTGTTTTAGCGAATGTGAGTACCAATACAAACCATCTCTGGTTTAATGGTACAAACAAACATGAACCTGTATTAGGACTATTATTATGATTAAATAAAAAAAAAAAAAAAAAAAAAAATAACGCAATGAATGTTGTTGAACTGTCAAAATGAAACCGATTCCGATTAATCGTGTATTACGCAATTAGGGTGCAGGTCCACTCAATCTGTGTGGTTCTTTCCTCAAAAGACCATTGGTCCCAACTGTCATTCGTGGAACTTTGACGGTCGTCAGAAGACCGAAAGTCTGACAACCAGTCTTACCAAGGGGTATCGTGTTACCCAGTTATGGGGTTGTGGAGGTGAGATAAGCAGTCGCTCGATATAAAATACTGGTGTTCAGCTGCATCCGGTTAGACTAGAAGCCGACCCCAACATAGGAAAATGCTAGGCGGATGATGATTAAAAACAGTGCATTCTGTCGCAATAAATACTTTTTCTTTCTTTTTCTTTCTTTTCTTTCTTATTCTTTGTAAACGCACTCGGAGAACCACAAAAAAAAAACAAATAAGTATACGAGTACTATGCGTGTGGCGAAATGAAGAACTAAAATGGAATGTACTAGGTTTGACCACTTTTTATGACATTACCCTTTATTTAATTTTGCAACTTAATAAAAACAATGCGTTCTATGTGAACGCACACTTATCAAAAAAAAAACCCTAATTATAATGCATTTGACAGATTTTTGACATCTCCCCTTTGCAAGTAGCGTCATAATTTGTACCGGGTTCAAACATCGTACATTATAATCTGCATTCGCGACTTATTAGCCAAAAATGTAAACAAATATGAGTTTATGGAAAAATTACTTTATGTCATATATTATAAAGTTCAGTTTACGCTACAACTTCAAACATTTCTATAACATTTTCAATAGTGCTAGTCACTCTAAAATCAACTTAATACCATTGAAATAAAGTTGATATTTGTTTAACTTGAAATTGTTGAAGGTTGTAAACTAAACGACAACGTCTCTATAGCTATGTATAGGTACGTCAGACACATGGAGTTACGTCAATAAAGGGGTTTTCCGGATGTTTCTCGAGCCGAATGCGTCGGCGGCGGCGGCCCGCGTGTTGACTGTTGATCAATCTTGAGCAACAATAGGGAGAAAGAACAGAAGTTTCACTAGAAATCGTAGAACAAAATATACATATTACTTTGACACTAGTATTTGTGGAGTGGAGACCGCGTATCGGAAAGCGTAGTGTGTGACGCCCCACAGCCAGATTGGACGGACGACCTAAAGAAGGTGGCTGGGACAGACTGGATGCGGAAGGCGGAGGACAGGGTTTTATTTCATGTTAAACAAATATCAACTTTATACAGGGTGGCAGGGACATCGACGCGTAAACTGAGAAAAAAAAATCTTCTGTTTCATAGAAAAGTGCGATACCTACGCGGCCAAAACGTATGGAACAACAATTTTTTTTTTGATAACCGACGAAAAATTTTACGCTATGGGGTCTAAACTCATGTGCTGAATTCATGGTTACAGTTTGCGCGTCGATGTCCCTGCCACCCTGTATGAATGGTAATTAAGTTGATTTCAGAGTGAGTAGCACTATTGCAAAAGTTATAAAAATGTTTGAAGTTGTAGCGTAAACTGAACTTTATTGTGTAGGATTTAAAGTTATTTTTCCATAAACTCATATTTGTTTACATTTTTGGCGAATATGTCGCGATATTAGATTACGTCAGCCTGTCAGTCACCGCACCACAGTGTCACCTTTTCACACCTTAACGGCTGAACCGATTTCGATTAAATTTGGCACACAGACCCATGACCAGGGTTGAGGATTAGGACAGGATACTATTTTATCCTGGTTGTACGTTCCCGTGGGATTATTTACAAATAAACGCGAGTAAATGGAGTAATAAGTTATGCTAGTAAATTAGACGCACTATGGTACAGACGCCAGCACATCAAGCTACCTGAAACTGACAAATTTTCCCAATCAACTTTGAACCCAATGCTTAAGCGATAAAGTTGAAAATATATTTAAAAAAATTGACAGATTGTAGTAGCTTCATGTGCTGGCATCTGTACTATTACAATGAAAATAAACGATCTTGCGCGGCCTGAAAGAATTGGACTTTTTTGAGAATTGGGCTTTTTAAGAATTAGGCATTTCCAGAAATAGGTATTTTCAGAACTAGGTATTTAGCGAATTAGCCCTTTTTCAAGCCGTTGGGCATTTTACGAATTGGGTATTCATCGACTAAGCCGATTTAACAATAATAATTTCTTTTTTTCGATGAATAATTTTGTTCTTTTGAAAGTTTTATCCGGTTTGTCCATAAAATATAATTGTGTAATGTCAATTTTATTTCAGGAATAAAACATATATCTGCCGTTGATCAGCCCTTTAAGTGTGGAATGGGACTTCTGTCCGCGAGTCCATGTGTCCCACCCACAAAGCGTAGTAAATGAGTGACTATAGTGACTCACAAAATGCGTAAACCACTTGAAACTCTATCTGATATTTACGACATACATTTTTAATCGGATTTTATCAGACATTATAGTTCAATGATTCACATCGTAATTTCGAGGACTTATTTCAACATAGTTTCAGTAAATATTCCTACGAGTTGGCCCAGTTTTGTAATCATGTTGTTTGCAAAAAAAAATCGTAATCAGGCATATTTTTTCTTCTGCCGTTTCTGGTCGCGGCTGTCATTCGTAGTTTTTTGACATTGGTTACCTGTGGGGTAGTTTCGTAAAACACTATCAGCTCATTTTATATATATTAGTCTATGACTATCAGTGCAGATGCAACGGATTTCATATTGACAGTTCAACATCATTCATTGCGTTATTTACGTTGGTAAGCAAACAAATTTTTCGAACTAATGAAGCAATGGATTAGCAATAACTTTCAAAATGATTCAGATTGAGATTGATAGTGCGTTAGCCAATTATGGAGCTGGGTACGGGTACTCAGAAGTCTGACAACCAGTCTTACCAATGGGTATCGTGTATTCGTGTTACCATGTAACTGGGTTATGGAGGCAGTCGCTCCATGTAAAATACGTACTGATATTCAGCTACATCCACTTAGACTGGAAACAGGCTCTAACATCCTAGTTGGAAACAGGCTAGGTAGATTCTTTGATTTTTATTTGTCACAAACATCAGACGTTATTTTTATCTTCTACACATACATGCATAATAAACTGATAAGGCACGATCTAAAAATAAATAGACATTTTCAGGTTATATTAATATTTTGGCGCGCAAATTGTCGTAAGACGCCATTTTGCAGGAAGTAAACGTTTGCCCTCACGAACAAGGAAGGTCTTACTTCCGTGACCGGTTCTACGGTTTTTCCTCATCGGTTTTATTTCGAAATTATTATACTATGTAAATATAGTCATAATCATTTATCTTCAAGCGTCTAATAAGCTGCATAGATACGTCAAGATTAGGTCCTTTGTCAGACAGACAATCTTCTAATCCAGCGGGGTAATTGCATAACAGACTAACTAAATATCATACGTTTGACAAAGGACTTTCATTTTGACAGTTCAACAACTGTCATTACCTACGTTATTTAGGTTACACTATGCACGTCTCTTATCTGTGGCATACAAATGACTTCGTATCCTCTACCTCTAAACAGCGATTATATTTTAGATTGTGTAACTTTTCTTGATATTCGCCCGCATTACACATCATGACATGACATGGCAAATAATTTACGGTGCGGCCGACGAGAGAACGCAATCTTGACACCTGTCAGTTTCATTATAAACAAATACGTGTTTTGCGAATTTGATCTTATAAACGCTACTAGAATTGTCGCACTGACAGGTGTCAGGAACACATTCTATTCATGCAGGACTTTAATGTTTTGTATTTCGTAATGCTACTATTGTACTTTGCATACTATTGTATAGAATCAAGTTCTTCTAAGTGAACAGACAGTTGTGTTGCTGGGGAGTTTGTTGCGCCACTTCTTCTCAGCTAAAGTACTAGGAAGTGGTGAAGGTTGGGCGTTTGGATGATGTTCAAAAAGTGCTGATTCTCAGCCTAGTTTGAATAATAATAACTTTTGATTTTGATTAAAAGAGCAAAGATCTATCAGAAATCAAAACGGTGAATGAAAACATCGTGAGGAAACCGGCATGTCCTAGAACCAAAAATTTTAAGACATGTGTCATCTAGCAACCCGCACTGGGCACGCGTGGTGTATCCCACTCCCTCTCTCTGAGAAGAGGCCTGTGTCCCAGCAGTGGGAACACTATAGTTATAATGATCTGTCAGATACTTATCAGATATAGTTAACAGTTCATCCACCAGGCAATTTCCTAAATCAAACGTAGAAATTGGCCATTTTCAGTCAACCATTTTGAAAATCGTCATTATTATCTACATAAAAACTGTTTTGACATTAGGAGACAGGAGGACGCTGTTGCTGGTACAGTCACGAGCACCAATATGTCAACTCTTGGCAACTTTCAATTGCGATTTTTTCTTGAAATAACGAATGCAACGTTGAAATACGACACATTACATAAACCTAAGGGTTCGAAAATGCTATATTCGTAACAACATACAATTTTATTCAAAAATAAAGGAGTAAATCGCTTTTGTATAAAGCCGAGTGGATACATACTTTTGGTCGTGACTGTACACTTGTGTCGGTCGGAAACGGAAGGCTCATAGAAAAAAATGCCTCTTGTAAATTGTAAATACCTACATTGCAAGTTTACAAGAGGTTTCAGCATACCAAATTAAAAACAAGGAACAGCGGAGTAATGTACCACACTATCAGTAGCAATGGGCACGGTAATATTATCTACAATGGGTGTCATTTTGACAGTTCAACAACATTCATTGCGTTATTTACGTTGTTGAGCAGACCAATTTTTCGAACGTGTGAAGCAATGGATTAGCAATATCCTTCAAAATGATTCAGATTGAGATTGACACTTCTAGTACGAGCTGGCGAAACACATCTGCCTAAAATTCATTAAAGTTCCGGATTGACAGGTGTAATGTATGGAGTGACAGGACTTTGCGACCGAATTCGGTCGTAAAGCGATCGCTATGAATGTTGAGACTGCAGCCCCAGGTTAAGCTACCATTGCCGCGGTTGGTCCGTGGATGGGTGACCGTCTTTACATACCGAGACCCCTCCGTGCCTCGGAAAGCACGTTAAGCCGTTCCGTCCGATCTTCTGACAGTCGTTACGGGTCTTCAGAAGCCCAAAAGTCTGACGACCAGTCTTACCAAGGGGTATCGTGTTACCCAGAAACTGGGTTGTAGTGGTCAGATAGGCAGTCGCTCCATGTAAAATACTGGTATTCAGCTGCACCCGATAAGACTGGAAGCCGACCCCAACATAGTTGGGAAAAGGCTAGGCCGAGATGATTGATTACTTACGATTTTTTTTTCTTATAAGAATCGGTGTCTAATCTTTCTATACCCTTATAAGTCGATAAAAAAATTAAAAAACCATAAACAGTATAACAGCTCATAAAAATGAAACAGCAATGTAGGTACCAAAGTGTCACAGTAATAATAAAAACAACATGTCTGCGCTAAGAGAAAGGCGACGTTGCCGCTCTGTGCCTGGTCAAATAGGACAGGCCTGTATAGTGATGTTCGTTCGTATACGTTACCAATTTTATTTTCGGTAACGTTATCAGTGTTCTGTATAATGTGTTAAGTAATTTGTTTAGTTGGGGTTGTGTAAAAAGCTAAAAATAGAGTATGAGATTACTGTAGGTAATCGGAATAACACGCGTAACACGCTATCAGTAGGTAGCAATGGGTTTCATTTTGACAGTAAGTATAACAATCTTTGATAAAAGTCCCTAAACAAAATTAGATTAAAAACAAAAAAAAAAAGACAGTTAACAACATTAATTTCAATCAATCAATCTTTATTTCATTGCGTTATTTACGTTGTTGAGACTTAAGGAGGAGTACTTATCTCAATTCGAATGTTTTCGAACATATTATGGAGCAATGGATTAAGAGTAGGTATCCTTGAAAATGGTTCAGATTGTGATTGATAGTGTGTTACGCAAGGATGCTGTAATCGGAAATTGAAATGAAAAAGCCTTTTTTTTTTTTTTTCGCGGTGGAAATCCTCATGGACTTCCTCCATCGTGGGGGTGACGGAGGGGTACTCTTACCGGCTAAAACCACCGCGGTGTTCCACCTCTGCCTATGGCCGGGGGTGCGGGATTAGCATATTTTAGGCATTCACTGATTTTTTCTACTGATTGCTATTTTTTAGTAGAGTTTGTACGAAAGTATTTGGCAATTTCGTCGTTATTGCTATGGTTCGGTGAAGGTGGCTCGTGGATAAATGATAACAGCCGCAAGCCTCGATTGAAGGTTAAACTACTCTACGTTCGTGGATGGGCGAGCATCCATTGCATATTTATTGAAACCTTTCGCACAAAAAGGTACAAAGGCGGACTTAATGCCAAGCATTCTCTACCAGTCAACCAAGGGTGGTGAAGTTTAGATGGCAGGTGCTTTGGTTGAGAGAAACAATTATTAAAAAAACTAAGACGCCAGCACATCAAGCTACTGAATCTGTCAAATTTCTTTAATAGATTTTCAACTTCATCGCTAAAGCATAAGGTTCAAAGTTAATTGGGAAAATTTGACAGTTTCGGGTAGCTTGATGTGCTGGGCGTCTGTACATAAATACATGTCGAGAATTCGAGACCTCTCCGTGTCTTTGAAAGCACGTTAAGCCGTTGGTCGCGGCTGTCATTCGTAGATGTTTGACAGTAGTTACAAGAAGCTCGAAAGTCTAGCCAACCAGTTAGGCTGATTTCAGACTACCTACGCTATACTATTAGTGCCTTACAGTACAGCAAAGAAGGACCTAGTATTAATTTTAATAGGAAGTCAATAATATATGTATATTACAGTTCAGTGTGAACGTGTCCATAACAATGTATGGTGCGCGATATTGTTGTGCTATGAGCTATATGCTATTATATTATAGCGTAGTCTGAAAGCAGCTTTAGTCTAGTATTTCATCAGCACTGCTCTCAAAACGGTGAAGGAAAACATCGTGAGGGAACCGGCATGTCCTAGAACCAAAAATTCGTAGACATGTGACATCTACCAACCCGCACTGGGCCCGCATGGCAGATTACAGCCCACTCCCTCTCACAGAGAAGACACCTGTGTCCCGGCAGTGGGAACATCATTGGCTGACTATGCTTTAAACAGTCCCGAACCGATTTGTCTAGAAAACACAAAGATATAGCTATATTTACATAATTAATATGATAATATAGTTTTTCTTGCTAAATTCAAGGTCAAAAAACATGGCCGCTATTACGAGGTAAAGTCGTTATGCATACAGTGTTAGGGTAAATACCTACATAGACATTAGAATTTTGCGTGATTTCATCCGAAACTTGGGTTTTACAACACAACTAACATCACACCTGCGGGGTAATTCCGTAACACATTATAAGTAAAAATGGTTTGGAGGTATGAGGAACAGGGTGTAAAGTTCACTCAACCTCCATAGAAAAGGGAGGATCCTCCGACCAGACGGGTGTTGTGTCTGGCGGGCAATTGCCCAACGATTGATATTTGGGAAATTGTATTTATGCTAATTGCGCGGTAAACTCTGCTTGCGAGATGCAGGATTTGCGTGACGTCAGTATGACGCGTTGTTCGCATGTCGCGTTGTAGATACCGCTACAATGGCTTTCATTTTGACAGTACAACAACATTCATTGCGTTATTTACGTTGTTGAGTAGACACATTTTTCAAAAATATGGAGCAATGGATTAGCATCTGTGTTACCTCCCACAAGCAGACGGGTTAAATGTGGGAGTCCCACATTTAACCCGTCTGCCTTCAAAGCAAGAGTGAACAGGCATCTTCTGGGTACGCTCGTTCCATCATAGACATCATCCATCGCTTTCCATCACGCGTGATCGCAGCCAAGAGCAGCACCCTAATTGCGTAACACACGATCAATCAGAATCGGTTTCATTTTGCCAGTTCAACAACATTCATTGCGTTATTTACGTGTTGAGCAGACAAATTTTTCGAACTTATGAAGCAATGGATTAGCAATTTGCTTCAAAATGATTCAGATTACGATTGATTGTGTGTTACGCAATTGGGGTGCAGGTCCATCACACTAATATCATAAAGGCGTGTGAGTGTGTGTTTGTATGTTTGTTACTTCTTCACGCTCAAACTGCTGGACCAATTTTGATGAAATTTGGCACACAGATGGTTTATAACCAGGATTAACACATAGGATATTTTTATCCCGATATTCCCACGGAATCGAAACTTATGCGGGTGAAACAGCGGGGAGCAGCTAGTTGTGGGTGTGCGGGAGCGCCGTTACACGATTTCTTAAACACTATAAAGGTAAAATAAAGAAAAAGTAGGCCCATTTCGCCAGGCAAAATACAACCATGTTCTATGGTGGCCTATTCTAACGAAATACGATTGTGTAACTGTCGAATGTCGAAACGTTCGCAACAATGGCGTCGTAAGACATTTCCGTGGTCACGGTAAGGACGGAAATGTACAAATTGTTCAGTAGACCCAGAGTTTTGGTACAGACCAGTACATCAAGCTATCCGAAACTGTCAAATTTTCCCAATCAACTTTGTACCTAACGCTTTAGCGATAAAGTTAAAAATGTATTAAAGGCATTTGACAGATTGTAGTAGCTTGATTTGCTGGCGTCTGTACTTCGCTCTAGTAGTGGCATTTCAGCAACTCTACTATAGTAACTGTAAAGAGGCTTCATGGAATTTTTAATTATCTATTTATAAAAAAAAACCGGCCAAATGCGAGTCGGACTCGCGCACTGAGGGTACCGTACAAATTTGTAGGTATGTAACTATGTAGTTTATCATGGGATTTTTTTTTATGTAACTACTAAACGGTTTTCGAATTTTTCCGTTTAGGTACTTGTGCGTGCTTTCATCACGGGGGTATCATGCCACCAACTTCGACACTCCGGGCTGTTACTAAGAAATTCCTAATGGATAAACTCAATAACACTTTGCCCAACCCGGGAATCGAACCGAGGACCTCAGCAGTCGCGCTTGCGACCATGAGAGTTGAAACGAACGGGGTAATTCTACGACGAAGCATCTTGAACATTTATCGGATATGCCAATTACAGTAGTTATTCGCCATTAAACAATTAAGACCTCTGCAACACAAAAGCTTTTGAAGAACCCACCTTGACACACATTGTGTTGAATAAGATTGGACATAAACCAATTGAGAGAAATAAATGATTTGGTTTGAGCACGTCATGAGGACTAACAGCGACCGAAGGTCAGGTCACTGGTTCGAACACTACTCCTACGACCTGGGAATCGCACCCAAGACAGAAATATGTAACCTGTCACGCCCTTTAGGCCTGGAGGCTTTTATTTAGGTAGTGAGTTTCTGTTAACATTTTTAATTTTAAGTGTTTTGCTTGAGTACTTATAGTTTTTATTGTATTTGTTGGTAATGGTATATTGGCGTGGCTAGCTGACATAATTATGGCAAATACTGTGTCTTGTAATGTTAATTACTTTGCATACCTAGTATTGTATACAATTAGGTATTTTCTAACTAAACAGACAGCTGTGCTGCTGGGGAGTTTGTTGCGCCAGTTCTTCTTCCCAGCCATAGCACCATAGGAAGTGGTGAATGGTGGGCTTTTGTAATTTTGACGTTCGGAAAATGCTGATTCTCAGCCTAGTTTGAATACATGACTTTTGATTTTAGACCTCATGTTCAGCTGTAGTGCTTGCTACCACCAGACCATTGGAGCAGTCAGCTATGGAGTGCATTAAAATTAACTCAAGGGGGCACCCCGTCTTTAGAACCAAAAAAATTTACGACATGTGGCCTCCTCTCTGGGAGGTCGAGCGGGCTATAATCCACCACGCGGGCCCAGTGTGGGTTGGCGATTTTAGACTTAAAAGTACCTATATTCCTTGGCGTAGCTACGGTTTTTTTGTCTAGGGGCAGCCGTCCACCTGAACGAACATATTCAATGAGAGATCATAAATGACGCCTCGTAATAAATAATCCCATCAAAAATATTTCATGTAAGGTTGCCAGACTTAAATAACGCTTTCACTGTTAAAAAGTTATCAGATCTAATGTATGTAGAGCCATGCCCTTTTGACTCTACAAACCTTACATCTTGGTCAAAATGTACGGCTCTAATAAAAAGCGATTATACAGTAAGTAATTCTTCAATACTGTTGATTTTTCTAGGGTGGGCAAGGAAGTTTCTAGGGTACGCATTGTCCACCCTTGCCTGATCATGCTTCCTACTAATATTATGGATGGATGGAGGGATGTTTGTTACTCTTTCACATAATAACACAAATTTAGCACACAGATAGTTTATAATCAGGATTAACACATGTAATACTTTTAATCCTGATATTCCAACGGGATCGAAACTTATGCGGGTGAAACCCCGGGGCGCTGCTAGTTAACTGTAAGTTTGGGTTTCCTCACTATGTTGTCCTCATTGTCAGATTGCAACAGCCTAAATTATGTTCTCTCTCCAACCAAATTTTTCTCGGCCCCACAATTTCATGTCAGGAATGCAGGATGTAATTCTAGCACCTGCAAGTAACGTGGTATTTGGCACTCTGCCGAAACAGCGTTAGGATGAAAGCTAACAAATGTCACATAGCCCATTATGAGTTTTGAACGATTCCATGCTGAAATTCCTTAAAGACCAACTATGAGTGCTGGTTTTTAGGATATTTCCTAAATAGACTAACTTGTTCGTATGGCTGGAAATCGGTTGTCATGGTATGGGCATGTTATACGGAGGAATGAGGAAAATGTCGTAAGTTTTGATTATGAATGTCCATGGCTATAAGAGTAGGGGAAGACCAAAGAAACGATGGATGGCCTGTGTGAATGATGATATGGTTAGAAAGGGGGTGACTGCCGAAATGACGACTACTAGAGAAGTGTGGTAGAAAAAGACAGGTTACACCGACCTCAAATAAATTGAGATATCGTCAGGAAAATGATGATGAGACTGACTCGTACAATTAATGGTCGTAAGTAATGAGCGAGGTCCCTGGGCTTAGTTCCAGGGTTGGGCAGTCAAAATCAAAAGTCATTTAATCAAATCAGGCTGAGAACCAGCACTTTCTCGACGCCAAAATGACATAAGACAGTCCCCCGGCACGCCCGCCCTTCACCACTTCCTAGTGCTGTAGCTGGGAAGAAGAAGTGGCGCAACAAACTCCCCGACAATGATATTGGGAAATTTTCTCAGTAACAGCTCGGAGCCGGTCCACTCCGACGTTCCCGCCGTTTCCCGCTACGAAGTTACTATTTGGTTCGGTCGGTCCCGATCCTACACTCCTACACTCTTTCGAATATTGACTATGGTCCCGACCCAACAGGCGATCCGAACGTTTTTTCGCATTTTTCAATAATATTCGGTTCGGCCTTGTGTCGATGTCGGTCCGATCCGAACATTCGCACTTTGCACTTCGGAGTAGACCCCCAGGATTTGTGCCCGCTTGATGGCAATATGCTCACCCCCTAGTACATGGGACTTAAATATAACTGGCGACATGTCCCTTCGGGGCAGAGAAGAGCAGTGTGGTGGCCGGCTGCGACGTATACGAGTCGGTCGGCAGTTCGAACCCACAGGCTTTACTTTGTGCAAATTATTTCATCACCACTCCTATCAGAACGGTGAAGGAAAACATCGTGAGGAAACCAGCATGTCCTAGAACCGAAAATTCGAAGACATGCGACATCTACCAACCCGCACTGGGGCCGCGTGGTGGATTACGGCCCACTCCTTTTCACGGAGAGGAGGCCTGTGTCCCAGCAGTGGGAACATTATAGGCTGATTATGATGAACCCTTCGGGGATAAGCAGAACTGCTCGGCTGTAGCGCTAGACCAGGAATAGATAGACTTCAAAGTAATAAACAAGTCTCGAACAAAGACTGGTCCTCCACAATAGCGTCAGTACTTCACTAGCAAACATGCATATATGTACACACAGCACCGTTCGTCCTCACTGGTGCATAGACCCCGTCAATAAAGCATAAATTGACATAATTGGAGAGACAGCAGCGTCGCCCCAGCTTGATAACTGCGTATCAGTTTGCATATGTCGTCTATGTAAGTACACACTACACATGATACCATTCCATGAAATATTGATAGCTCACAACACGCATGGTGGGAGGCATCGCATCGCCCGCCCGTGCTATTTATTACTTCATTTTCGCTTACCGTGCCTTCTGACAATTTTTGAAGTGAAAACTTCTTTAGCGGCGTTGTGCACTTTTGTTGTGATGGGTAAAAAATGTTAAACTCGCGTCAGGACACGTGACCTGATCGGAAATTCGTAAGACGGAGGGAGAGTAGACCGCATTCCAAAATATCAAAAAGTTTTCACTTCTGCCAGTGCAACCCGTTTTTTATGGTTCCGTAGCCAAATGGCTAAAACGGAACCCTTAGGGATTCGTCATGTCTGTTTGTCTGTCTGTCCGTCCGTATGTCACAGCCACTTTTTTCCGAAACTATAAGAACTATACTGTTGAAACTTGGTAAGTAGATGTATTCTGTGAACCACACTGAAATAGAAAAAAAACAATAAATTTTGGGGGTTCCCCATACTTAGAACTGAAGCTCAATTTTTTTTTTTTCATCAAACCCATACGTGTGTGCTATCCATGGAATTCGCCCGCGAAATCACGGAGCACACCTAGTAAATAAAAAATAGGCATCTACTATATAATATTGCTTGCATTTGTTCAAACAGTCATATTTGTGCCGCTACGGGCTACGGCGTTGACAATACACATTGAATCACTTTAATTGTCCTCGTTAACAGTGTTGTTGAATGCAGTCGTCAGGACAAGGCTTCAATTAAAGACTATTTCAATAAGACTCATTTCATTGTTGTTTGAATGAAAGTAGTTAATGTTAATTGGGTTACTTGTAGTTGTTGTACGTGAGAGCAGTGGTGGCTCAGTGGTTACGGCCGCGACTTACGAGGTCGTAGGTTCAAACCCAGACAGACGCTTTACTTTGGGTAAATTATTTCATCACCACTGCGCTCAAAACGGTGAAGGAAAATATCGTGAGGAAACCGGTATCTCCTAGAACCATAAAGCAAATCTACCAAAGTACCAACCCGCACCCTAATTGCGTAGCACACGATCAATTGGAATCTGAATCATTTTGAAGCAAATTGCTAATTGCGAGACAATTGCGAGACTATACGAGTTATATGGTTTGAAAAAATACAGGTTTGATACTCCCTTCCTAGAGTATGTCAAAACTTATTCAAAATTATTCAAAAAGATTAGTGCTTTTGCTAAATCAAAATTTTTAGGCGATACAATAAAAAATTCTACTAATAAAGTAAAAACCACTTGGAAAATTATTAATAATGAAACGGGAAAATCGGTTAAACAAGAAAAACTACTTGAGATTATGGTCGACAACAAATTAGTTAACAAAGCAGCTGACGTAGCTGAGGCATTTAATGAGTTTTTTGCCAACATACCGATAACTACGACTCGCTCCTTAAATTCGTCCTCGTCTAAAGCTGAAAACCTTTTGCACAGTAGTGTACCTAAATGTAGTCCCTTATTTAGTTTCGAACATGTAACCCCGCGTGATGTAGTTAATGTTTTTAATACACTTAAGTCTAAAAACACCGGTGATTATTGGGGCATCTCCACTAAACTTATAAGTAATATAATAGACATCGTAGCCCCCTATCTAGCTGTTACTTTTAATAAATGTGTTGATTTAGGAACTTTTCCTGACCTCATGAAGAGTAGTAAAGTCATACCATTATTTAAATCAGGTAATAAGAATGACGTTGGCAATTTCAGGCCTATTTCTATCTTACCTGCATTTAGCAAAATATTTGAAAAGTTAATACTCAAGCAGCTGCTAAGACATTTTAATTTAAATAGCCTCCTCCATAATGAGCAATATGGCTTTACAAAAGGTCGTTCAACTACAGATGCGGGTGTTGCTCTGTTGAGACACATATTTGACGCATGGGAGAAATCACAGAATGCTATTGGAGTTTTCTGTGATCTCTCCAAAGCCTTTGATTGCGTGCACCATGACACGCTTTTGCGTAAATTACGTCATTACGGTGTCCAAAACGAAGCTCTCAACGTAATTATTTCGTATTTACATAATAGGGTCCAATGTGTAGATGTTAATGGTGTGAAATCATCCGGGCTACCAGTTCAGTTAGGTGTTCCGCAAGGCTCAATACTGGGTCCATTCTTGTTCTTAGTTTACATTAATGATTTACCATTCCATTTGACGGGCATCTGTGATGTTGTACTGTTTGCAGATGATACCTCTCTTATTTTTAAAGTAGACAGGAATAGACAAGATTTTGACGACGTAAACAGTGCACTCTCAATAGTTACTGATTGGTTTACGTCAAATAACTTAGTTCTCAATGCCAAGAAAACCAAATGTGTAAAGTTCGCCTTACCGAATGTTAGAAACCTAGGACCCAACATCGTCTTAGATAAAGAGGTGCTTGAAACTGTAGGCTCGGCAATTTTTCTAGGTCTAACAGTAGATGCCAAACTTCAGTGGGGACCTCATATATCAAGTCTAGCAGGAAGGCTCAGTTCGGCTGCCTACGCCGTCAGGAAAGTAAGACAATACACTGACGTTGATACAGCTCGTTTAGTCTATTTTAGTTATTTTCACAGCGTTATGTCCTACGGTATTCTGCTGTGGGGCAAAGCCGCTGATATACAAAATATATTTGTCCTTCAAAAGCGAGCTGTTCGAGCAATTTACCAGTTAGGTGCCAGAGTTTCTCTAAGAGATTTCTTTAAAGATATTGGTATTCTCACGGTTGCATCACAATTCATCCTTGCCAACATTTTATATATTAGGCAAAATTTACACTTGTACACTAAAAATAGTGATATTCACAGTGTTAACACTAGAAATAAGGACAAACTACGTGCCCCCTTTCACCGGCTTCATAAGGTTCATAACTCATTTGTTGGGCTTGGTATAACCTTTTATAACAAGATACCCTCTTCTTTTCTAGACTTGCCTTTTAATGCGTTTAAAGCTCAACTAAAATCCAACCTTTGTTCAAAGGCATACTATTCCATCAACGACTACTTAGACGATAAGAACAGTTGGTCACCCTAGTTTAACGCAAGACAATGTTTGTGTTCCTTCTCCAGAATTAGCTTACTGCCAGGTCTTAGAACCCAGCAATGCATAAATGTGTAAGCTGTCACGCCCTTTATGCCTGGAGGCTTTTATTTGGCTAGTAAGTTTTTTTTATTTACATTTTAATTAATTATTTTTTAGCTTGAGTACGTATAGTTTTTATTATATTTGTTGGTATATTGGCGTGGCTAGCTGACATATTATGGCAAATAATTAAATTTTATGTTCTGGCTTTGTAATGTTAATTACCGAACATAAGCACCTAGTATTGTATAGAAGCAAGTATTTTTTTTAAATTGAACAGACAGCTGTGCTGCTGGGGAGTTTGTTGCGCCACTTCTTCTTCCCAGCGATAGCACTAGGAAGTGGTGAAGGGTGGGCGTTTTTGGGGGACTGTCTTTTGTAATTTTGACGTTCAAAAAGTGCTGATTCTCAGCCTAATTTGAATAAATGACTTTTGATTTTGATTTTGATTTTTGATTTAATCCATTGCTTCATAAGTTCGGAAAATTTGTCTGCTCAACACGTAATAACGCAATGAATGTTGTTGAACTGTCAAAATGAAACCGATTCCGATTGATAGTGTGTTACGCAATTAGGGTGCAGCACTGGACCCACGTGGTAGATTATAGCCCACTCCCCCTCGAAGAGAGGTCCCAGTGCCTGTGTCCCAGCAGTGGGAACAATAAAGGCTGATTATGGTATGTACTTGTAGTCTTTGTTACGGTGACTATCAACATAAGTGTTTGTTTTCTATCAATAAAATTAAATTTTATTCGAAATCATCCGTCGGTTTCTTGATAAACCATAACTATATCCGACGCCCTGGGGGTCTACTCCGATGTGCAAAGTGCGAATGTTCGGATCGGACCGACACATGGCCGAACCGAATATTATTGAAAAATGCGAAAAAAGTTCAGATCGGCTCAGTTGGGTCGGGACCATAGTCAATATTCGAAAGAGTGTAGGAGTGTAGGATCGGAACCGACCGCACCAAATGTAACTTCGTAGCAGGAAACGGCCGTACACAAAACAGTCGAAACACAATTAAAACCCTTTTTTTTTGTTCGAACCGTACCGTTAAAACTACCAAAATCGGTTCGGCAGCTCAGAGGGGCAATTCTCGTAATTATTGTAAGAACGTTCAGTCTCAATCTGTCAAAAATAGCTCTAATTTCCCTACATTATTGACATTGGTTGTCGCTGAGATGAGATTGCGACTAGATTTTGAACGTTTTTTATTACGGGAACTGGCCTTCCGTTTAGCCATGAAAAAGTGACTACACGCGCGCTACACCGTGAGGAATTGCCAAACCGATATCAAAACATGTACCTGATTGTAAATCTTAAAATACACCGCGACAAAAACAAAAAGTTATCGTGCGATTTTATCAGGAAACCGTCATGGAGACATTTTTATGATAAGTTACTATCTTTTTCAAAACAGCTGACGTATTTTTCCGATTGCCAGCCGGCGGAGTAGTTGCGTAACACACTTACATTAGCAATGGGTTTGTTGTTGTTGACAGTTCAACAACATTCATTGCGTTATTTACGTTGTTTAGCAATGTGCTGTGTCCCAGCATTGGGACACGGTCCCACAGGTCTATAAGATAGGAGCCCTGGCATATCTAGATTACGTTGAGGCAAACCGCAGACAAGATGGCGCATACTGCCGCATACATTAGAAGTCTTAATCAAAAATTTGTAAGTTACGCTACGTTACATCTCTGAGAGAAATGGAAGGAATGGAGGCAGGCTGAAAATTGGGTGCTTTTTTAATGAAATCTGATGGTTCAGCGGGGTAATTGTGTAACACTAACACACAATCAGTAACAATGGGTGTCATTTTGACAGTTCAATTTCAATCAACATTCATTGCGTTATTTACGTTGTTGAACAGACAAATTTTTCGAACATATGAAGTAATGGATTAGTCTGGTCAACAACGTAAATAACGCAATGAATGTTGTTGAACTGTCAATAATGGATTAGTCTGGTCAACAACGTAAATAACGCAATGAATGTTGTTGAACTGTCAATAATGGATTAGTCTGGTTAACAAAGTAAATAACGCAATGAATGTTGTTGAACTGTCACATCGAAGCCGACCCTAACATATTTGCCATATTGACGTATTTTTACGCTTACCAGCCAGTTCAGACAATAGTTAGGTAACAGTGACTGTTACGTTATGTGCGAACATAATGGGTTGCAGTTAACTGTTAACGTCATCTTATTCGTCTCTCTAGACATAACATAACAACGGATTTTTGACTCGGTCTGAGTGCAATTTTACATAATACGGGGTGGCAGAGACATCGACGCGCACCCTGTTACCATGAATTCAGTAGATAATTCTGAATCCCACTACATAAAAATTTTTCGTCGCCCCCCTAGAGTACAATTTTTTCGCAAGTTCTAAAAAAATTAGCTGTGCCATACATTTTTACCGCGTAGGTATTGCGCTTTTCTATAATAATAATAATAATATCCCTGGAAATTTCACACAGCACCATTTGTCCCAAGCTAAGCAACCTAATGCTTGTGTTATGGTAACAAGATGGCTGATAAACTACTTATATACATTTTTTTTTTTGTAAATACATACTTATTATAGATAGAAAAACACCCAGACTCGGAACAAATACATGTAGGTCATACAAATATTTGTTCCGTGCGGGAATCGAACCCGCGACACGCAGCGCAGCAGTCAATCGCTTAACCACTGCGCCAACCGTGCCGTCAGAATGAACAAGCAATTTTTTTTTTTTTATAAGGTTCTGACGAAAGTTTTCTACTCTAGGGGTCGTCATCATATCAAAAATTATGCAATAATTTCTACTATCCGATCAACATAGCTATTCACAACCATCCGACAGGCTATCGTATCGAAAATGACACATTTCGATAACCTGGGGGTCTACTCCGAAGTGCAAAGTGCGAATGTTCGGATCGGACCGACACATGGCCGAATCGAATATTATTGAAAAATGCGAAAAAAGTTCGGATCGGCTCAGTTGGGTCGGGACCATAGTCAATATTCGAAAGAGGGTAGGAGTGTAGGATCGGGACCGACCGAATCAAATAGTAACTTCGTAGCAGGAAACGGCCGATATCGGCCGATACCACTTCGGAGTAGATCCCCTGATTTGGCTTGCCCCAACAGCAAAGAGCTGTCGGAAAAATAACAGTCGTTCTATTTCAAAATTTTCTGGTGTTGGACTTGTGAACAGCGTTTAGAGGATTCCTACGATAACATTGATTGAGGTTCGATTCTGTACGGAAGCGTATCGAGTGTTTGTCAATAGCTATGTTTTTTTTTGGGTGGGATATCATCAAATAACTTCTCCCGCTCTGGAAGGAGCGGAAGGGTCAAACTTTTACAGACTAAAGCCCACGCGTGTTCATTCAGATGCCTGTGCCAGGGGCCACGGTAACTCCTACGTAAAAACCGCGACCCTGGCAGGGTTGATAACTATGCTGATATCAGACTAGTATCTTAGAGTAGAAATCTGTAAATCCCAGAAAACGATTAAACATAAAGATTGCCGTAATCTTCATAACAACGTGACGTCCGCACGATTACAAAGCCTGTTTTGATGCAAAACATGAAACACGTGTGCAAATATAAAAAAAGAACAGGAGGTTCTGAGTTCATGCTAACAAACGATTTTGTTATTCACTGAATATGACGTAGTTATTGAGCAAATATTAGTTTAGGAATTAATTCTATGCTAGTTTAAGAATGAATTGTATACAATCAATAAGTATTTTTTAACTGAACTGCTATTTTCTAGCTGTGCTGCTGGGGAGTACCACTTCTTCTCCCCAGCGAAAGCACTAGGAAGTGTGAAGGGCGGGCGTGCCGGGGGACTGTCTTTTGTAATTTTGACGTTCAAAAAGTGCCGATTCTCAGCCTAATTTCAATAAATGACTTTTTATTTTGACTTGCCTACTATAATCACACATCATCATCTGCCTGCCTTTTCCCAACTATGTTGGGGTCGGCTTCCAGTCTAACCGGATGCAGCTGAATACCAGTATTTTACATGGAGCGACTGCCTATCTGACCTCTACAACACAGTTATTGGGTGATATGATACCCCTTGGTAAGACTGGTTGTCAGCTATTCGGGCTACTACGAATGACAGCCGGAACCAACGGCTTAACGTGCTTACCCAGGCACGGAGAAGTCTTGGTATGCTGTAAAGATGGTCTCCCATCCACGGACCAACCCCGTCAAGTGTAGCTTAACCTGATCGATAGAACCGTGCGGCTGTTATTTCTTAGTTCGTTCAGCGAAAACGAAGTAATGGCGCGAGCGAGCGTTCCTATATTTTACGAGTATGTAGGAACAAGTTTCCCGCGGACAAAGTCTCGGGCAGGAGCCAGTTCACTATAACAATGATGACGGTGCTATTGAGCTAATATTATTTCAGGAATCAATGAGTAACGAGGAAGGAAAACCTAAATGTTTTTCACAAATGAATAATTTGTAGTTCCCGACGAATAATATGGACATAATATGTGTGAGAGCAATGATGGCCCAGTTGCAACGGCCCCGACTCACGGGCTGTAGGTCGTAGAGTGAACCCAGCCAGGCACATTGCTTTGTGTAAGTAATTTCATCAGCACTGCTCTCAAAACGGTCAAGGAATACATCGTGAGGAAACCGGTATGTCCTAGAACCAAAAATTCGACAGAGAGAGAGAGACAGAGACGACATCTGACATCTACCAATCCGCACTGGACCTGCGTGGTAGATTCTGGCAGACTCACTCAGAGAGGAGGCCTGTGTCCCAGCAGTGGGAACATTGTAGGCTAATCATGATGTGCTGTTTCACTTGTTTTACTATCGTAAAGGCCAGAGGGTCTACTCCGAAGTGCAAAGTGCGAATATTCGGATCGGACCGACACATGGCCGAACCGAATATTATTGAAAAATGCGATAAAAGTTCGGATCGGCTCAGTTGGGTCGGGACCATAGTCAATATTCGAAAGAGTGTAGGAGGTAACTTCGTAGCAGGAAACGGCTGAACATTCGGCCGATACTACTTCGGAGTAGACCCCCTGTATAATTTGTCTGAATTAAGCAGGCGACATCTTTTGTGATTATGTAGTAGTAGTAATCTGATGCCAAATCGTCACACTGGTGACCGCAAACCTCAGTATGTTGTTATTAGCAGACATCACGACGCTGCACATCATGCATGCGGGGCTATTACGTTATACACTAACAGTAGCAAATAGCATTCATTTTGACAGTTCAACAACATTCATTGCGTTATTTACGTTGTTGAGCAGACAAATAGGTCGGAAATATGAAGCAATGGATTAGCAATATCCTTCAAAATGATTCAGATTCTATTTGATAGTGTGAGAAATCGAACAGTTTAATTTCAATAGACAGTTTTGTAAAAGAAAACCTATTTTGAGTTGTGAAAGTTTCCGTAGAAATATGTAATGAAATCTGGTCCAACACGTACCTATCCATATTATACTTACTTCAGAATAATGACCCAATATTTGTATTCAGTGTGTATTTTTCCGTAGCAAACACAAATGTATTGAGGATTCCAGGTTTCTAGGTGACCAGGAAGTATTGAAATAAATACGTAGTACGAAAATAATATATTTGTCTTCATATTTGTATCACACACATCACTTAGTGTGACAGGCTTCGACGACAGAGGCTGCTGCACGCGTCGACGCGTGTCGGCGACCACTGACGACGCGTCGGCAGGTGCCGCAGACAATTTTCTTTTTTTTGGGTATGGCATCTCGCAGTTCAACCTATGAGGCTGTCGTCTGCTTAACCGGGCTTGCCTGTGGTTGCCTCAATAAATTAAGGCCTCCAGCCAGGGCTTACAAAACTTCAAAACTAAGCGACTACACGCTGCGGGCACCTCCTGTGGGGTACGGACGGAGCTCAGCTTAGAGCGTCGCTGGGAGAGGACAGCAAGGGACAGGTTGGATCGGAATTATTTAGGGACGGATTTATAACTACAGGCTCAGGGGCGCGGTCTGGCTCGAGCAAGGGTCGGGACGGACATGGTATGGAGCGTCGTCATTCAATCCTTTTACATGGATTGATGACAGCAGAGAGACCAATATTGTTTGGGCAAGAGATGTTTGTTCTCATACGGAAAACATGAAGTTTTCAAAAACCGTATCTACTATTTATACGATTTTGACGGCACGGTTGGCGCAGTGGTTAAGCGATTGACTGCTGCACTGCGTGTCGCGGGTTCGATTCCGGCACGGAACAAATATTTGTATGACCTACATGTATTTGTTCCGAGTCTGGGTGTTTTTCTATCTATAATATGTATGTATTTACAAAAAAAAAAAAAAAAATGTATATAAGTAGTTTATCAGCCATCTTGTTACCACAACACAAGCATTAGGTTGCTTAGCTTGGGACAAATGGTGCTGTGTGAAATGTCCAGGGATATTATTATTATTATTATACTCAAACACATTTTCGCACTTCTTCGTTGAAAAACCAGTGAAAAAACACATGACAAAGGATACAGCACCCTTATTGCGTAAAACACTATCAATCTCATTCTGAATCATTTTGAAGGATATTGCTAATCCATTGTTTCATATATTAAAAAAATTAGTCTGCTCAACAACGTAAATAACGCAATGAATGTTGTTGAACTGTCAAAATGAAACTCGTTGCTACTGACAGTTGTGTTACGCAAAAAATTACCCCGTTTCCCTAGAAATACAATTCAGGGTTCATTACATGCCAGGGCGGCGGGATCTTCCGAAAGGGTTACCGCTGCCCTGGAACAGAAAGGGCTAAGGAAGGAACACGGGTAGGTTTTAGTCAGTAAGAGTCTGACACTCCCTTCCGCTCCACCCAGAGCGGGAGGGGTCATTTGATGATTTCCCATTCTCAAAAAAAAAAAAAAAAGGGTTCATTAGGTACATCCAGAAAATCTCAAAAACCATGTTTTACCAAGACACAAGTTCCTATTTCATGGAAAAATCCCAGAACAGCCAGCAACAAAAATAACGCTAGAACTAACAAAAACAACCTCAGTTTACACATCGTTGAATAACATTCTGAGTATTGTGACGTTTGCCACGTTCGTGCTCGCTTAGCTATAGCTTTAGCTACGTATGTACGCGCAATCGTGAGAAGTTGTTCATCGATTAACGAATTTGTCGGTGTTTTGTTGTTGTAGTTGTGGTAAACAACGATGGTAGAGTAATGTTAGATTCTGTGGTAATGTCGAGTTATTATACTGTTTAGCATTGTTCGCCTAAAATTTTCCCACTGCTGGGACACAGGCCTCCACTCTGTGAGTTTTGAAGTCGTCAAAACTGCGCGAGTCAGGGACGGGTCGCTAGTTTATAATAGTCAGTATGGATGACAAAAGAGATTAATTACTACGGCCAAATAGCACAGCCTATAATGTTCCCACTGATGGGACACAGGCCTCCTCTCTGTGAGAGGGAGTGGGCCCTAATCCACCATGCGGGCCGAGTGCGGGTTGGAAGATGTCACACCCCTGAAACTCTACTTGAAGAAGGCTTTGTTACTTTTGTCTGATGCGAAAATAAATAGAGTAGATGTGACTTGAATAGGGCTCGTGGCTCAATAATAAAAGCCGCACGGATCGAACTCCAAGGTTAAGCAACGCATGCCGAGGTCGACCTGTGGATGGGTAACCATTCATTACATACCGAGACCCCTCCGTGCGTCCGAAAATACGTGAAGCCATTGGTCTCGACTGTCATTCATGGATCTTTGACAGTCGTTACGGGTCGTCAGAAGCTCGAAAGTCTGACAACCAGTCTTACCAAGAGGTATCGTCATAATCAGCCTCTAAAGTTCCCACTGCTGGGACACAGGCTCTCTGTGAGAGGGAGTGGGCCGTAATCCACAACTCGGGCCCAGTGCGGGTTGGTAGATGTCATGTGTCTTCGAATATTTTGGTTCTAGGACATGCCGGTTTCCTCACGATGTTTTCCTTCACCGTTTTGAGAGCAGTGGTGATGAAATTATTTACACAAAGTAAAGCGCCTTTCTAGGTTCGAACCCACGACCTACAACTCGTAAGTCGGGGCTGTTACCACTTAGCCACCCTGCTTCCTAATCTGGTAATCTTTTTACCACGACATAATTAATTCTCCCGAGACAAAATTCTAAATCGTGCAGAACCAATTACTCTCACAGTCTTTGCAGTAAATTAAAACGCAATTAAACATGGACAAATGATTTTTTATACGTAATACTGATGGTTACTTTATGTGGGATCGAAACGAATTATATATACCGTGGCTGGTTGGTAGTCATTGTGTTCAAGTCAATGTGCAACGGAGCGAGACTCCGTCCCTAATGCGGGTTATACAGCCCGATTCAAACTTCGTGGCGGCTCGGAATATGAGGCGAGTCGCTGCGTAGTAAACAATTCACCTGTCAGCGGGGGTGAGGGGTGAGGTAACTGCGCAGCGATTAGCGCACTACAGAGCCGACATAAAGCGCTTATTACACTATCCAATTATAAGGGATGATAACTAGGAAATCGGCAGATGTAATCGCAGTTAGAACAGATTGGATCCAATTTAGTGTAAATTGGAGGTCCAACCGCACTAATTCCTGAATTGTGTACAATCGTTCTTCACGAATGCGTCTGCATGCGTCGTCTGACCGATTTAGAATCCAATTTAGTGTAGTGTAATCACTAGCTTCCGATTTCCTAGTTAGCGTGTTCCTAGTTAGCATTACTCAATACTCAATATATTTATTGCTATAACATAATGTGTACTTAGGTGGTATACATATAATTTCGTTCATTATGGACCCTGTAGGGCACAGCAAAAATTGTTAGAAGAGAGGAAGATAACCAAGTTACTTTTGTGGGAACAAGTTTTAGTTCACATAATAAATATAATCAAAGTCAGGAGATTGCGAATTTGAATCCTGACATTTCGCCTATCTATGTATAGTTTATGTATTGTTTTTTCCTGCTAAATATTTTAGATTATTTTTATGTACCTGTAATTATGTATATTATAATTCTGTTTATTTATTTATATACATTGTTATTTTTTTGATAGACTTACATTCTACATTCTTAGCATTCCTTAAATTGGATAGTGTAATAAGCGCTTAAACAATTCACGTGTCAGCGGGGGTAAGGGGTGAGGTACTGCGCAGTGATTAGCGCACTTCAGAGCCGACATAAAGTTTGAATCAGGCTGTCTACATTGCACCCATGCGAGCCAGGGGCGGGTTACTTATCTTACTATATAAAGAGGTATTTGTTTGTTTGTATGTAAGGGGTAATACCCAGAACTGCCGGTCGGATTTGAAATATTCTTTTTACATTTGATAGCCCAATTTTTGAGGAAGGTTATAGCCTTTTTAGGGTTCCGTAGCCAAATGGCTAACACGGAACCCTTATGGATTCGTCATGTCTGTCCGTCCGTATGTCACAACCACTTTTTTCCGAAACTATAAGAACTATGTATACTGTTGAAACTTGATAAGTAGATGTATTCAGTGAACCGCATTAAGATTTTCACAAAAATAGAAAAAAAAAACAATAAATTTTGGGGGTTCCCCATACTTAGAACTGAAACTCAAAAAATTGTTTTTCATTAAACCCATACGTGTGGGGGTATCTATGGATAGGTCTTCAAAAATGATATTGAGGTTTCTAATATCATTTTTTTCTAAACTGAATAGTTTGCGCGAGAGACACTTCCAAAGTGGTAAAATGTGCCCCCCCCCCCCTGTAACTTCTAAAATAGGGAATGATAAAACTAAAAAAATATATATGATGTACGGTCACCAAAGGAGATAAGTAACCAGGGCCGTCGGATATAGTTGAAGTTTGGCAAGAAACCGATGGATGTTTTCGAATGAAATTTAATTTCATTAATAGAAAACAAACAGTTTATTTATCAAATTAAACATTCAAAAATATCCAACGGTTTCTTACTAAACTTCAACTATATCCGATGCCCTGGTTACTTATCTCTTTTGCCGACTGTACATTACCATGTAAACTTCCACCGAAAATTGGTTTGAACGAGATCTAGTAGGTAGTTTTTTTTTAATACGTCATAAATCGTAAATTGTAATTGTACGGAACCCTCGGTGCGCGAGTCCGACTCGCACCTGGCCGGTTTTTATTACATAGAAGAACATAAGCCTTCAAAGAAAGAGAGAGATGGTTTCCTCCCACACAAATAACGACCCACTCAAGGGCCCCACAATTTCCCCAGCCCACGCTAAACTCTTCACGAGGGAGTGCAGACAGTAAAACTATAATTAATTAACGTTTATACCAGAAATATGCAAATGTGTTCACGAATGCATCGCCACAGCGGCGCCGGCGCTGGCGCTGGTTACCGGTTACGGCGGCAAGCGGTTAAAGCAGCCTTTCGAATGCAAACTGTAGTCAAACAGCTGTAGCTTGAGGCTTTTTAGCTTGTTGCACTCTTTTCTATCTACATCACACTAATACTATAAAGGCGAAAGTTTGTGAGTGTGTGTGTTTGTTTGTTACTTCTTCACGCTCAAACGGCTGAACCAATTTTGATGAAATTTGGTATGGACGTAGCTGACATCCTGGATTTACACATAGGCTACTTTTTATCCCGATATTCCCGCGGGATCGAAACTTATGCGGGTGAAACCGCGGGGCGCAGCTAGTATTAATATTTATTAAGAGCTGAAGAGTTTGAACGCGCTAATCTCTGAACTAGCCGTCGCATTTGATAGCGCAATTCTTGAGGAAGGCTAGGCTATTTAACATCACGCTATGACCGCATGTTGAACAGCTGCATTGTAGAGTTATTTTTAATAGTAAATGGTAAATTAACTAAGTACATAATAACAGCCGCACGGTTCGATCGATCAGGTTAAGCTACGCTTGCTGCGGTTGGTCCGTAGATGGGTGACCATCTTCACATAGGTACCAAGCGGTGGTCCCGGCTGTCATTCGTAGGGCTCATCATCTACCTAGCCTTTTTCCAACTATGTTAGGGTCGGCTTCCAGTCTAACCGGATGCAGCTGAATACCAGTATTTTACATGGAGCGACTGCCTATCTGACCTCCACAACCCAGTTACTGGGCAATACAACCCCCCTTGGTAAGACTGGTTGTCAGGTTTTCAGGTTTCTGACTACCCGTAACGACTGTCAAATATCCATGAATGACAGCCGGGACCAACGGCTTAACGTGCTTTCCGAGGCACGGAGGGGTCGGTATGTAAAAATGGTCACCCATCCACGGACAAACCGCGGCAAGCGTAGCTTAACCTGATCGATCGACCCGTGCGGCTGTTATTACTTACTAATATGACAAAGAAATTAGTTTTTCTTTGTATATTATAACTTCTAGAGGCTAATCATACGGAACCAACCATAGAAATGGAACCAATGCACGTAGATGTGTACTTTTTTTTTTTTTTGGATGGGATATCATCAAATGACCCCTCCCGCTCTGGGTGGAGCGGAAGGGAGTGTCAGACTCTTACTGACTAAAACCCACCCATGTTCCTTCCTTAGCCCTTTCTGTTCCAGGGCAGCGGTAACCCTTTCGGACGATCCCGCCGCCACGTAGTATATACTTTACCTATAGATTAAAAGGAAGTATGATGTATCGTAAAATGGGGTGAATAGGGATGCAGGGGTGAATAGGAACGAAACTTTAAAATGTATTTTAACTTTGAAATAATATGGTTTGTTGCCAGAAAAGACTCTAATGTGTTTAGTGTTTTTTAATTAAACATTAAATGTCCTTGTTAGCAACAAATTATATTATTTTAAAGTACAAATCCATTTTAAAGTTTCGTCTCGATTCACCCCTGCATCCCTATTCACCACGTTTTACCGTTACTAACTATTGCAAGCTGCAACAACAGTTATACTTGATAAGAGGTCAATAATGTCAGAGATAATATGACATTAATTTAAAAATAGATTTTTTAAGTGTAATCAACACTTAAAAACCTATTTTTGTCAAACCGATAAGAAGTCAATGACCTCAGAAAATCCTAGATGCCCTGTAAAAATAAGTTAAGTATTGATTATAATATTACTACCTGCGCCCCGCGGTTTCACCCGCATAAGTGTCGATCCCGTGAATTCCCGTGGGAATATATCTGGATAAAAAGTACCTATGTGTGAATCCTGCAGTGAAACGTGAACGTGGAGTGAGCTGTCATTCCAACTAATAGGTACTCCCTAATATTGACACTATTGACAGCTCACTCTAAGCTCACTTCACCTAACTTTTCACGGTGAGATTTTTACAGAATCGATCGGCTGGGTATAAACTGTCTGTGTGCCAAATTTCATCCAAGTAGTTTTGGCGTGAAAGAGTAAAGTTTGAATGAATGGATGGATGTTTCCATCCATTCATTCAAACTTTCGCGTATAAGTATAATATTAATAGGGTTAAAGTTTTAAGCCCAAAAGACAACTCAGAAGACCATCTCCGACACCAATCTACATGGTCTTCACATGATCTGTTCAAGATTATGTCTGGACTTTAAAAGAGACTGTGACCTCCGAGTTTGTTTCGGCCTTTCTTCTCAGAGTAGCAGATAGGAAACGCCGACCTCATCTAGTTTATATTTCTTTATTTTTTATAATATGACATGTTTAAAAGTGATTCCGATATCCTATATAAGTACTTACCTACTGAATAAACAAATTTATTTCAAACATAAAAAATATAGAAATTCAGAAACTGGAGTTTTGTCGATAAAATCGAGTGAGATTACAGATTACGATGACACCTTAGGACCAAAGGTGTCATCGTAGAGTAGGCTTCTACCTGATTTTATGTAATTTTACAGACGCCAGCACATCAAGCTACTACTATCTGTTAGATTTTCAACTTTACTACTACCTATGCGGAAACAAAACGTCTCAACAAACTAAGACTGGCTTGTCTGCGTCCATATACATTTTGTTACCAAGCCAAGCTCCCCTTCCCTTCCAAAACTAAACAATGGACTGAGGTAATACGTAAGCAAAGTTTCACTTTTAAATTCACGCGATTTAAACTATTCTCTTCATAAAAGACATTAATATCAAAAAACTCCCTTTTACGTAACTCTCTCCAGGCGTCCAGGTAGCCCGGTATATCCATTTATAGAAATGATCAATATAAACAACATGACTAGGCGACGTTGCCGCTCTTACATCGAAAACAAGCCGCCGTCTCTCTAGAAATATCTGGAAATCGTTAACATAAACCGTTACGTTTGCTAACCGATAAAACTTCTTACTGAAACGGCATAAGAGTGTCCCTTCACAAGCAGAACGCGGGAGTTTTGGACGTTTCAAAATGGGGATACGATGTAAACAAAAAAGTTCTGCGAATGAAACTGAACCTTAGGACGCGGCAAATAAAGTTAAAATTCATGTGTATTCAAAATGCAAGATGGCTGTTTGAGTTGTCGAGCGAGCTATACGAGTTAATACCGTGTTGAAAATCACGTAGTGTGCTCCAACTGCTGCAAGTTAAAAAGGTTAAAAAACAGATTGTAGGCAGAATCGAATTTCGTTGTTAAAATAATATTTAACGATATTTTTAATGGAAATGAGAAGTTACCTAGTAATTATAGGAGAAATAAAGAAAACATTTTGTCTCTATGGTACTCAAAAGAAAACCTTTTTAAAGTATTATTTTGGCAAAATAGGTCAATACGTGAAGGTTCCAGCCTAAACACAAACAAAAACACAAGGCTAAGGGGCGGGAAGGGGAGAGGGAGAGAAGGATCACCTGATTACCCCCTGGCCCCGGTCCTACCCCACTTCTGCACGAGACGTCCAGAATAACTAGCCATGCGGCGAAAAAGGGCACTACACTTTAAATGTAGGGAGTTTTGATGTTTTCCTTTACAGCAGCGCCACCCTCGGATGTCAAGTTAACTGGTCGCCCTCAGAAGCGAATGTTTTTGTTGTCATGTGGATAAATTACAGGGGAAGGGGGCAGAAGTAACGCCATTGAGGCCCATTCATTCTATTTTCGTTTGCTGCCAATTGCTTACAAGCAGAAAGTACAAAGTAGTGAGAGAGAAGACTTCTTATTAGAAGGCCAATTCGCGTACTTAAAAAACGTTCAAATTTTAAAGTCGTTCTATCGCATTTCTGACTGATTGAGATTAAGATTTGATTGCGAACGGGAATTGCCCCTCAGGGCAATGACGTGTTATTATCATTGCCTCAGGGACATTACGGAAAATTACCTATATTATTAATATGGGTCTTGCCTTGCTGACTGGGCAATTTTTTACTTCGATATTGAAGAGTTAATGAGGTAGTTTCAATAATCTACACCTACGAATATAATAAACCTGAGTTTGTCTGTTTCAACGCGCTAATATCTGGAACTACCAGTTGGATTTGAAAAAATCCTATCCTATTTCTATTCAATAGGAAGGTTATTAGCTATATAACATCACGCTACGACCCTTATTAGGAGCCGAGCAAAAAGAAAAAGTGGCGGAAAGAATGCTAAGCGAAAGCGGGCGATGCGACGCAACGCGGTGGGGCCTCACATTGCTGACTGAGCCTTTTTTTACTACTAGGTAATGAGATAAACTCCATAAAATATTTCGTGGCGAAATAAGAACTAGTATTCGAATGGAGAACTCTTTTCCTTATAGTATTCCAATAACAACATATTTGTTCTACAAAAATCGCACATGTGTATCGGGCCTAAGGTTGTAAGTTGAATGGAACAACAAAATGCGAGTTGATAAAAAAATGGCAAAACCTATTCGTTTCTAGTGTACAAACGAGCATGCAATTTGACCTTCAAAAGTTACAAGACACCGTAAGCACGTTTTGTACTATCGATGTTGACAACTTTTGTTGCTAAATTGATTTTTTAGAGTTTTGTGAATTTCTTCCGTTTATGGTCTAAAAAAAGCATTATTAGTTCAAATTACGACGCTAAAAACACGGTCCCCACTTACTTTAAAGTACTTGATAAATATGTAGACCATTATAAGTGCCTACATTTGGTAACAAACAACAAAAACATCTTCAAAACTAAATCTAAAGACTCAATACAAATTACCCCACGCAAAGAAAATACTTTCTAAACTTTGTACTTTTAGATAAAGGCATACTACTAGCTCCATCTAGAATTTTAATTTCGAACTAGCGGCCGAGAAGGTAACATTTAGGTAACTGCATTTTGTTGAATGGTAAGTTTTATTATTATAGAAAAGCTAATTACGAACTTTTATATTATGTACTTAGTAATTAAATTTTCAATACCTAGGTACTGAATACAATCTTAGGGCGAGGTAGGCTGCAGTGGACGTCTTTATCGTATAACGTAGACGTACTTAACGTTTCTTCTGAGAAACGTTACGATTCTCAGTTTCTCACCATCTCAAGCTCAACGAAGATCAGCTAACTGTATTAGCCCCGCCAATATCGGTACCGTTTGCTTTATCAAAAAAAGTCCAATAAGCCAATAAGGCGCTACAATTAATTTGCGACATTTTAAAAATCTGATCGTATATTGTATCCGACACAATAAGTTTTATTAATAGATCATAGACTATTATATACAACGTGTCCCAGAAATCAACGTCAAGCCGAAAACGGGCAATAGGCCAAGTCGTGACAGCTATTAGAAAAATATTAAAAAAAATCTTGGTCATGTACTTTTCGAATTATAAGCATTCAAAAATAAATCTCAAAAAGTGACACCCTGTGATGATTTTTCAAGTCCTGTGACTACATTATTAACATTTCGGTAGTTTTTTTCTCTGTGATCTAACCATGAATAACCCTTCTGTAAATTACAGTTAAAAGTTAAAACGTAACTGCCTCAGTTTTAAATTAAATGTTAGATTTTTGCCCAATATTGAATTCAAAATAATGACATCACCCAACTTTAACCGACTGTACTGAAAAAAAAATCTACTACACTATTTTGGCAAGTAACTTTAAAAGATGGCGCGTTTAGTCAGGATTCCAAAATGGTATAACACATACTAATTGCTACTTCTTAATTGAGGAAAAAAAGTACATTGTTGGTTTTAGGTGCATTTGAAATAAAATACAGTCGTTGGATTTCTTTTATTATAATTTTTATTAAATCAGATTTACGAAGTTTTATAACAAATGTTCAAACTGTTTTCCTTCAGCTGCAATGCAAGTTCTACATCTCTTTAAAAATGATCGCGTAATAAGACGGGCGTATCTTCTTGAGTTGATGTATTCAGCGGCTTCTGCAATTCTTTGGCGCAGCTCGTCTAAATCTTGAATTGGCTTAGAGTACACTTTATCCTTTATCGTACCCCAGTAAAAAAAATCTATGGGGTTTAAATCGGGTGAACGGGCAGGCCACGAAATTGTACCACCCCGCCCAATCCACCTATCGGGGTATTCTCGATTGAGAAACTCTCGTACAGTGAGAGCATAATGCGCTGGGCAGCCATCTTGTTGATACCACATGCTGCCGTAAATGTTCAGTGGCACTTCTTCCAATAATTCTGGTAATTGGTTCTGTAAGAAGTTCAAATAACCCTGGGCATTTAAATTCTCCGGCAGCTCGATTGGACCAATAACTTTATCATTCAAAATTCCCGTCCACATATTTACTTTAAACTGGTACTGAGATCTATCTTCCCGCATCAAATTTGGATTTTCCACGTGCCATTCGTGCAAATTGTGGAGGTTCATGTAACCGTCCTTTTTAAATGTTGATTCATCGGACCATAGAATTTTTTCAAAGAATCGCGGGTCCTCTCGGTGCCTCTGCAACATCGTTCGACAAAATCGTACTCTCTCTGGGTAGTCTCGGGGTAGCAGACTTTGTACTCGTCGTACATGGTATGGGTGAAACTCGTTCTTTTTTAAAATACGATGTGCAGTACTTTTGGGGACTCCTATGCTCTGTTCAATTCCACGTACTGAGATACTTCTGTCTTCTTCAACTGCTTGCAAGACTTCGGCTTCGTAGGGCATAACGGGTCTTCCCTCGCTAACCATTTGGCTAGGAAATCGACCCTCTGATAATGACCGATGCATATAAATGAAAATAGATATCGTACCTATCTACTTGAGATAATATACGATTTTTATCGCCCAAGTCTTGAAGATACGCGAAATAGGTAAAAAACTCTGAGTTCAAGAGTGAGCCCATTGTCAATAAAAAAAAAAAGGTAAAAAAAGACCTTATTGACATCTGTCACTGTCATGTTCAATGTAGTATAATGTCGTAGATAGAGAATGAACTCTCTATCTACGTATAATGTACTCTGTGGTCATGTTATTCGTTCAAAAACATCAAAATCGCGATATAACGTAGGTGGTTACTAGTAAATAAAACAGTTTTAGTTAGCCACTAAAGTTCGTTTTTCAATCCCAGATACTAATGTGACATTTACACATTTAGGTCTTTTGTGTTTGCGTTTTTTTAGTAGAGTTGACATTATACCTGTCAGATTAGTATCTGGGATTATGAAACGAACTTTACGTGTTACTAGTCGTATGTATACGTGTAAATAAAACATCTATGTATATAGCGTTGTAAAAATCAACTATTAATTAAAATAAACAAAAAAGGCTTTATATTAGCCTTCTGCAAGACGCGTTACTGGCAACAGTGTTGTGTTTTCAACAAATAGGAACGTACCTTCGTTATCCGATATTTCCACACTGCGATCCCAGCTGACTCGATCAAATACATCTGGATGTCTTCGCTTCAAATGGCACTTCAAGTTACCAGTAGTAGAGTAAAACGAGTACACATTTTTACAGAATCTACATGTAGCCTGCTTTTTCTCCGGATCCTTATCAAAATAGTTCCATAGCAGTGATGTATTTTGATTCTTAGGCATTTTTTTACGAACGCACAAACACACTCAACGGTTATTTATCACGATAATATAATTAGCAGTTATTTTTAACTATATCCCGTCGCAAGACGCAACTAGCTGTTTCGTTTTCGTTATTCTTCATAACCTAAAAACTTTTGACGTTTGTTGAATTTCCATTTCTGAATACGAGGCTTTTGGTAACTAGATGAACTGTCATTTAAATGCCATATAATAAATTAATCCTAATTGATTAATAAATCTTTTTCTTCTGCGTGTCGCCGGCACGACTGAATTTCAAATCTTGTTGGTCCAAAACTTTGCCACTTCCACGGCGTCGTCAGTGGCAGCGCAGAGGTCATTTTGACTGCATGTTTGCATGGCTTGCGACATAGCTCCACAATCACATCCTACTGCCGTTCCGTCAAGGTAGCCCCACTTTACCAGGTTGGACTTACATCTTCCCACTTGTGTCCGGAGACGGTTCAGACACTTCCAAGTGGACCACAGAAGGTTACACCCTTTATTATTTATATTTGCTCGTATACAGCGAAAGGAACTTTGTTCCAACCGGGTGTCCCATGACACCTCATTTTTGTATGTTTGACTGGTTGAGAACTGCGGGGTTATTGCGTAACACGCTATCAGTACCAACGACTTTCATTTTGACAGTTCAACAACATTCATTGCGTTATTTACGTTGTTGAGCAGGCACATTTTACTAACATATTTAGCAATGGATTAACAATATCCTTCAAAATCATTCAGATTTTTAGTAACTGTGCTACGCAATTAGTGCTAGTTGAGAACTAATTTTTCGAAAGACGGGCTTCTAAATATTTCATTCTTGCTTACCAACAAAGAAAACACGTAATTGGGGTTAATTTATTCATTTAATTATTGTTTTAAGTATTTGATATAGATAGCTACTTCCTATATACAAATATATGGCTACATTACATACAAAATTATCAATATTTAACTATAATCCAACAAATAACGTTACACAACTCAGGCGTCATTTCGATATCAGGTCTTATAAAAACTGTCTTCTGGCTAAGTAATAACAGCCGCACGTAGGGTTACCATATCTCAGGATTTGTCCTGAGATTTCAGGATATATAGGCTGCTAACATGATTGCGGGCGGATTTTGGAAATCTCAGGATTTTGCGATTTTCACTTAAATACCTACAGCAGATTTTTTTTTTTTAATTCTTAGAAAGAAACAACTTATAGAAAACATAATTGTTTCAATCAATTTCTATCAAAAACATATAGTTAGAATCAACTGATATGCACAAAACCAATAACTGATTTTTCCACAGAGTTTTGAATTACGTATGCGACAACATCTCAGGACTTTTCTATGGAAATCAGGCTTTTTGTCAGGACTTTTCAATTTTCCATCTGGTAACCCTAGCCGCACGGGACGATCGATCAGGTTAAGCTACGTTTGCCGCGGTCGGTCCGAGGACGAGTGACCATCTTTACATACCAAGACCCCTCCGTGCCTCGGAAAGCACGTTAACCCGTTGGTCCCGGCTGTCATTCGTGGATCTTTGACAGTTGTTACGGGTCGTCAGACGCCCGAAAGTCTGACAGCCAGTCTTACTTACGTCTGTCAGACTATTGGGCGTCTGACGATCAGTAAGTACTGCCAAAGATCCACGAATTACAGCCGGCACCACCGGCTTAACGTGTTTTAATGTAATGGCAAGAGTCGCTATGTAAAATACTGGTACTCAGCTGCATCCGGTTATTAAATAATTTTAAGAACGTTCAACAGTCTGATCTCAGTCTCAATCTGTCAAAAATACGTCTAATTTCCCTACATTTTGACATTTGTTTGTCGCCGAGATGAGACTGCGACTAGATTTTGAACGTTTTAAATTACGAGAATTGGCCTTCAGATATCGTCAGCTTATCAGAGCAGCATATAGGCACACTAGAGTGATCGGAAGCGTCGGGGGCTCCGACCCTACCGCCTCCTCGTCACTGTGAGGTCATCATAACCAGCCTATAATTTTCCCACTACTAGGATACAGGCCTCTTTTCTGTGAGAAGGAGTGGGCCGTAATCCACCACGCGGGCCCAGTGCGGGTTGGTAGATGTCACATGTCTTCGAATTTTTGGTTCTAGGACATGCCGGTTACCTCACGATGTTTTCCTTCACCGTTTTGAGAGCAGTGGTGATGAAATTATTTACACAAATTATAGCGCCTGTCTGGGTTCGAACCCGCGACCTTTATCTCATAAGTCTTGGCCACCACTGCTCTCGTCAGATCCTAGTCTTATAAAAACTCGTTATCATGCACGACAGATATCTTCAGCTTATATTTAGGCCACACTAGAGTGATCGGGAGCGTTGGGGGCTCCGACCCTGGCGTCTCCTCGTCACTGTCAGGTTCGGAGTCCGAGTCGGCCAGTCTTGAGAAACATGAGACTTGCTTCGACATGTCCTGAGCCAAGTCCTTTGGGATAACAACCTGTGGAACAGATTTAATATTTTAGGTTGTATAAAAAGTAAATCCGACGGTAAAATTTTTCGTCATTTATGTCGATTATGTTAACCGTTTTTTGACAGCTGTCTTAGAACGTACATATTCCAGATTACGTAAAAGTGAACTTTAAAATGCGTAATAAAATAAATATATAAACTGCCTTATCTTATTGAATTGTCTTATTTATGGCTTCTTACAGACATTATAATACCGTACGTGTATCAATCAATGTATTGTGTGTTGCTGCAATCACTAGTTCCATCTGTCAAAAAACGGTTTACCTACGTTAATTTCAGGATATGTTGTATATGCTAGTTGCGCGGTAAACTCTGCTTGCGCGATGCAGAATTTTCGGTGACGTCAGTGTGATGCGTAGTTCGCATGTGGCGATGTAGATGGCGCCACAACCGCGTTTCATTTTTATTTATTAAGAATACGTCAACCAGTGAAATCTAGAAAAAAATGTGAAGAAACTTGATAGCTATCAACATTTGGAGTTATATGGCTCACCTGCAACCACGCCTGTGTGGCCGCGTAGGGCCGGCTGCAGGTCGCGGCAGCGCCCGCCACGGTGGGCGGCAGCACGGTCACGGCCGCGCCACAGCCACGCCACGTGAAGTGACTGCCGTGCCACACGCGGCCGCTGAGAAGGACATTAAAAAAAACTCAAATTCAAAGCACTAATTACAATTACTATGTCATTATTAATTTGCGTGACATTACTGTTATAATGTATTAGTTCAGATTTAATCTAATGTGTAACGAAATTGACTTTCTATCTATATTTTCAATGACAATGTAATTTAATAAGAAAACTGAATAAGAATCATTGTGTCATAATGTTCCTAATATATTTGCATACCTCACATGGCCTACAGTGGCATATAGTGTGCCTTATGAACCTTTTGTAACATCCTTTGAAAATGAAAAAGATTTGAAAAAGCATTTATTTCAATTAAACCATTTACAGGCACTTTTGAATTGTGCAGGAGTCGGTCAGTTAGAAATTTGAAGCTAGCTGCCAATTACAAAGCGTAGTACGTAAAAAGACAGGTCATTATCACCTACCTAGCCTTTTCCCAACTATGTTGGGGCCGGCTTCCAGTCTAACCAGATGCAGCTTAGCAGCTAATGATTTTACATGGAGCGACAGCCTATCTGACCTCCACAACCCAGTTACTGGGTAATAAAAAACCCCTTGGTAAATGGTTGTCGACTTTCGGGCTTCTGACGACCTATAACGACTGTCAAAGATCGAATGACAGCCGGGACCAACGGCTTAACGTGCTTTCCGAGACACTGAGGGGTCTTGGTATGTGAAGATGGTCACCCATCCACAGACCGACCGCGGCAAGCGTAGCTTAACCTGATCGATCAACCTGTGCGACTGTTATTATTTACCCACGAGCCCCTCTTAACAGTATGTAATACTAATAACTGTCACTTACTCGATAGCCAGTGGCAGCAAGCTCGCCCCTTCAGCGTTCAGCATTATATGTACTCCATCCAAGTATTCCACGTTGGTTTCACCACGCCAGGAGCCCTGGAAATTACAATAATTTGTTATAAACAAGCCGTGTGCCTACGAAACGCTACAGGAAGACCGCTACATGATGGTCCAGTATCGAGAGGGAGATGAAAGCGCAGAACCTAACTCCTGCGACAATGATGATGGCGCTGTACAAGACCCGACCCCAGATAGAACTGGGGTTAAGGGATGGAAAAAGAAAAAAGGAAATCACATAGTCATTGTTATCGTGTAGGCATCGAGGGGTGACCTTACCTCCATTAGTTCAGGTACGTGGGGTAGTGCTCGCTCCATGCTCGACATCTCGAAACTGTCCGTTGACATGTGACCTGCAATTAATTAAAACTATGTTAATCCTTATTCCCATTTTATAACATACTAGCTTCTGCCCGCGGCTTCGCCCGCGTGGATGTCGGAAGTTATCCCACGGGAACGTGCTACCAGGATAAAAAGTATGTGCTTCCCCAGGATACCATCTATCTCTTTGCCAAATCAGAAGTTCAGTGGTTTAGGCGTGAAAATGCAACATACAGTTTCAAGTTCAAATCCTCCCCTAAAAACCGAATTACCCCTTTTTGCCCCGTCAGGGGTCAATTTTCGACAACTTTACCTACATACTTATTATTAATTATTTTCTGTCGAAAGTATCCATACTGAGTTTCGAGTTAATCGGACCGCGCATTCAATTTTTTCCACACAAACTTCAACACCCCTATATCCCCCTTTGAGGGGTAGTTTGAAAAACTTATAATGATTAACTTTATTTCTTACTTAGGCAAGTATTGTTGCCAAGCTTCAAGTTTATTAACTAAATTAATAAGATTTTTCACATGAACTGTATCCCCGCATTTCACCCCCACAGGGGTGGAATTTTGAAAAATCATTTGGGATGTGCATAACTTGACTCAACGATTATTTATACCAATTTTCAAGTTAATCAAGCAGCCCCGGATCTTCAATTTTTTTTAGGCGGGGCAAAAACTGAAAAATGCCGCTCCCGCCCACTTACATTTATTTTTAACTTAAAAAAAAGCAAAATTTCGAATTCGTAAATTCGATTTTCTATCGCTAAGACTGCAAGACTCGATAAGCGTTCCTGGCTCATAGAAGATCGCAAATAATTTTTAATTAGTTTCAGTTTGCTAAAACTTCGCTCGCAGCTTGCGGATGTAGTAGGAAGCGTAGAGTAAATTCGCAGGGCAATACAAATATTAGGAAAAGCATCCTGCAAATCATGCGCATAGATCTGTTGCAAGAGATAGAAACCGTTAGCCTTTTCTATATCACCAAATAAAAGCGGAGCTTGCTCTTTAAAAACGTAAAGCTCCTGGCAGAATTCAACGGCGCTTAAATCTCGCTCGTATTTTCGAGCCAGATCTGCCGGTCGATTCTGTAAAAATCTCACCGTGAAAACTCAAGTGAAGTGAGCTTGATGTAGTGTGAGTTGTAAGTAGTGTCAATCCCTAGCATGATTTGGAATGACAGCTCACTCCACGCTCACCTCACCTAAGTTTTCACGGTGAGATGGTTACAGAATCGCACTGCTGCTCCATACTTTTGCAGTTCTTCAATTGACATTTTCAAAATATTAGTACCATTAAGAAAAGCAAAATTCAAATTCAGCATGGTAGCACAATCAAACCTCTTTTTAATTTCTGATATTGATTCGATCAAATACCATAATTATTTCATTAGAAAATAGTTGAATAGGTTGGAGTGTTTGTAAAGTGTGCGTTACCCAGGCCAGATGTTGTCGAAAATGGTCATTTGAATCTTATAGATAATTAGTTTTGCGGCTTCTGTAATTGTTGCGCACATTTTTAAATTTGTTGCGCTTATAGTTTTTTAATTATTTCACAAAAACATTTCCTGCTGGGGTAACGTTACCCCAGCCAGACCTTTTTCTTTCTAATGGGAATATTTAAATAATTACTAGCTATAAAATTAGTTGTCTAGATGAAGTAAATGTTGTGCCTTATTTTGTATTTGTTCTTTCATCGGTTGCGAAGTTATTCGAGATTTTGCTGGGGTAACGTTTTTGGTTTTGCTAGATCTTTGAAATGGTTAAGCGGATTCTTATCATATTATGTACATGGCTTCTTAGGAATTAGTATAAATTTGTTCTGCAATAAAAAAACAACTATAATACATAGCTTAAAGGTTATTTCATTACATAGAAAAACACTTCAATTGGTCCCAGCACTCTCAATAAGAGCTCTAAAGACTTACTTTAAACGTTATTTTAAAGCTTGTAACTGCCTTCAAATGTATGTGAAGTTTCATTAGTATCCTGTAAGTATTTAACAAGTTATGATGATATTGAGTTCTTCACGAGCACGGTCTTGATGCGCGCGGTGTTATTTGGCCACTGGATTGGATATATGAACTGAATGATAAATGATATGTCAATTATTAGTTTTTTAGTTCAGTTGTATATCAGTAAAATTTCAGCTCAGTACATTGGATAATTAATGAGATAATACGATTAAAGTCATTAGGAAGTGAATGACCGTGGTAACCCGACCAAGTTTAGGTGGTTACGAAAAAGCGAAAACGCAGAACATTATACTATCTTTTGAAATGTTTAGTATAATACACCTTACAATTTCAGTACAGACGCGTACACTGTTAAATACATTAATAATATAATAATGTCTGTACTATGAAAACATTATTATTATCTTCCAGTTGCACAAACTTATCAAAAATCACTGATATAACATGTCGTTCGGTGGGACGCGGAAGGGGTGGGGTGAAGGGGCGCATTGTTTGCATATCGCACTAAACATGCTCCATAATCACATAATTCATCTTGTAGAGTGCGCGTGCGTTTCGGCAGTTCCGTTTCCTGTTTTTGCAAATATTTATAGAGTGTGTGAGAGCTAATATAAAATAATAAGTGTGGCGAATTACTGCTAATGTGGAGTGCTTCTATTGATGATCATAGTTATGGTGCAGGCTGCTTGATGAATTCACGAACAAGGTAAGCTTGTATAATGTAACTACAGAAATAGTAGCAAAATTATTATTAATATGTACATGTTGTTAGGTACTTATCTAAAACTGTATTTTTTTAAGGCTTAAATATTTGAATTTAGGAACTTATTATTTTCTTTTCTTTCGTACTTAGTTATTACCTAGACTGGAATTCTCAACAATGATAACGACATATTTATCCTTCACTACATAGTACCTATAAAACAAAGTCGCTTCCCGTTTGTCTGTCCCTGTTTGCTTACTATGTTTAAAACTACGCAACGGATTCTGAAGCAGTGATCATTACACAGTCCAATATGTGTATATTTAAATAAAAACTGTAACTGTGTATACTGAAATCTATAATTTAATTAAAAAATAATAGAAAATTTCAAAAAAGCAAAATTACTATCTGTAATTTTAATCTGTGATTGTTTTTAAGAATAAGTTTAATAATACTTTAAAAGTTCAATTGAAATGATTATATTACCTGTCAATAAAATTTATTTAATAATCACATAGTTTTTTTTAAAACTTGTGTACAAGTCTGTACTAAATTTGTAACACTATCCTACATATTTTAGAAGGTACCATAATGTTTTGCGTTTTCGCTTTTTCGTAACCACCTAAACTTGGTCGGGTTACCACGGTCATTCACTTCCTAATGACTTTAATCGTATTATCTCATTAATTATCCAATGTACTAAGCTGAAATTTTACTGATATACAACTGAACTAAAAAACTAATAATTGACATAACATTCAGTTCATATATCCAATCCAGTGGCCAAATAACACCGCGCGCATCAAGACCGTGCTCATGAAGAACTCAATATCATCATAACTTGTTAAATACTTACAGGATACTAATGAAACTTCACATACATTTGAAGGCAGTTACAAGCTTTAAAATAACGTTTAAAGTAAGTCTTTAGAGCTCTTATTGAGAGTGCTGGGACCAATTGAAGTGTTTTTCTATTTAATGAAATAACCTTTAAGCTATGTATTATTATGTTTTTTTTATTGCAGAACAAATTTAAACTAATTCCTAAGAAGCCATGTACAAAATATGATAAGAATCCGCTTAACTATTTCAAAGATCTAGCAAAACCAAAAACGTTATCCCAGCAAAATCTCGAATAACTTTGCAACCGATGAAAGAACAAATACAAAATAAGGCACAACATTTACTTCATCTAGACAACTAATTTTATAGCTAGTAATTATTTAAATATTCCTATTAGAAAGAAAAAGGTCTGGCTTGGGTAACATTACCCCAGCAGGAAATGTTTTTGTGAAATAATTAAAAAACTATAAGCGCAACAAATTTAAAAATGTGCGCAACAATTACAGTAGCAACAAAACTAATTATCTATAAGATTCAAATGACCATTTTCGACAACATCTGGCCTGGGTAACGGACACGTTTGTAAATCGTCTTCTCACCAAAATGTTTTTTACGTTTCGGAATTAGTTTGTTTTGCAAAATAGGGTCAACACCACTTTTTTCAGCAATTTCTCCAGCCTCTTTTATCCAATATTCCATTGGATTTTGTCTCATTTTTTGCAAAGTTTTGAGCCGACCATCCATTATTGCGACGGAACGGGCAAGGATAATATCTTCTTTCTGAATGTCTAAATTCACTCGATTGATTTCGCGGAGAATATTTGCCCAAATAGTTAATTAAGATTAATTTAAAATCCTTTATAGCAGTTAAGAGATGACCTGCCTGAGTATATAAATGTTCGTGCAGCACGTCTCGTTCCGCGCTCTGGGTATCGGTCGAGTTGATATGGCCATGAAATTTCTGTACTTGTACTATTATTTATTCCGTGGTCAAAGTTAAGTAAATGATGAGTCTGTAAAGTGTGAATTTGGCCGCCCTCTGAACTTGCCGCCCGGGGCATAGGCCCCGGCTTGCCCCCCCCTAGATCCGGGGCTGTAATCAAGCCACGCTGTAAAATCCTCCCCTGTAAAATTGACTACCCCTTTTCAGGCCGTCAGGGGTAGATTTTCGAAAAAACCTAATACACATTATTCTATCCTTTCAACTTTAGGTATAAATACTGAGTTTCGATTAAATCGGACCGCGCGCTAAAATTATTCCATACAAACTTTGAAACCCCCCAATCCCCTTTTAGGGGGTAGTTTAGAAAAACAATAACTGCCCAACTTCATAATTTACTTAGATTAGTATTGGTGCCAAGTTTCATGTTTATTAACTCAAGGAATAAGTTTTTCCATACAAACAAAATCCCCCCATTTCACCCTCTTAGGGGTTGAATGTCGAAAAACCCTTTCTTAGTGGATACCTGCTCGTCATGAAGAACACACCCTCCAAATTTCATGTCTCTAAGACCAGCGGCTTAGGCTGTGCGTTGATGTCTCAGTCAGTCAGTCAGTCAGGACTTTGAATTTTATATATATAGATAGCTTCTGCCCGCGGCTTCGCCCGCGTGGATGTCGGAAATTATCAAACGGGAACATGCTACCAGGATAAAAAGTATGTCCTTCCCCAGGATGCCATCTATCTCTTTGCCAAATCAGAAGTTCAGTGGTTTAGGTGTGAAAATGTAACATACAGTTTCAGTTTTTGCCTCGTCAGGGCTCAATTTTGGAGAACTTTACATACTTATTATTAATTATTTTCTGTCAATAGTATTAATACTAAAGTTTCGAGTTAATTGGACCACGCATTCAATTACTTCCACACAAACTTCAACACCCCTATATCCCCCTTTGAGGGGTAGTTTTGAAAAACTTATAATAATAAACTTTATAATTACTTACGAGTACTCGTACTTAGGCGAGCATTCTTGCGATGTTTCAAGTTTATTAACTAAATGAATAAGATTTTTCATATGAACTGTATCCCCGCTTTTCATCCCCACAGGGGTGGAATTTTGAAAAATCGTTTGGGATGTGTTCATAACTTGACTCAAAGATTATTTATACCAATTTTCAAGTTAATCAAGCCACGCTGTAAAATCCTCCCCTGTATTTTTTTACCTTTTCATCCCGTCAGGGGTAGATATTCAAAAAACCCTTATACACATTATTCTTTTCTTACAATTTTAGGTATAAATACTGAGTTTCGAGTAAATCGGACCGCGCGTTAAAATTCTTCCATACAAACTTTGAAACCCCCCAATCCCCTTTTAGGGGGTACTTTATGAAAACAAAAAATAGCCAACTTCATAATTTACTTAGATAAGTATTCGTGCCAAGTTTCAAATTTATTAACTCAAGGAATAAGATTTTTCATACAAACGAAATCCCCCCATTTCACCCTCTTAGGGGTGAAATTTCGAAAAACCCTTTCTTAGTGGATACCTACTTTTCACTAAGAACACACCCTCCAAATTTCATGTCTCTAGGACCAGCGGTTTAGGCTGTGCGTTGATGTCTCAGTCAGTCAGTCAGGATTTTGAATTTTATATATATAGATAGATATAGATAGATTTCTTTCTGTAAATCAAAAGTCATTTATTCAATTTAGGCTGAGGATCAGCACTTTTTGGACGTCAAAATGACATGAGCTAGTCCCCCGACACGCCCGCCCTTCACCACTTCCTAGTGCTTTAGCTGGGGAGAAGAAGTGGCGCAACAAACTCCCCAGCAGCACAGCTGTCTGTTCAGTTAGAAAAACTTGCTTCTTCTGTTCGTTAGTGCACTTTATACCATGAAGACAACTTTTTTAATAAAAGAGACTAGGCAAATGTGGTCTATGAACCAATAGCGATATGATTTAAAAAATTATAATTTCCTTTTTTTTTCTGACAATACTGTTCCTTATAAGGATAAGAAAACAGTATATCAGTATAACCCTTCAGTCCTTACCTTCAGGACCAGTTCTCTCACTCATAGTGCTAAGTCCTCGCTGTAAGGTTTCCTTGATCTGCTGTTCCACTGAGGGGGGCAGAGGGGAGGGAGAAGCTGGCTGCTCCTCTGTAGTTTGCTGAAATATTAATAATTCATTTAATTTATTCAAACTAGGCAAAGAACCAGCAGTTTTTGAACTTCAAAATGACATAAGACAGTTCCCAGACACGCGCGTCCTTCACCACTTCCTAGTGATTAAGCTGGCAACAAGAAGTGGCGCAACAAACTGTCCAGCAGCTATCTGTTACGAGGATGTGTGGAGTCTGTCTATGGACAGGCCTATGTCCAGCATTGGCTTGTGATAGGTTCGGGGGATCTACTCCGAAGTAGTATCGGCCGAATGTTCGGCCGTTTCCTGCTACGAAGTTACTATTTGATTCCGTCGGTTCCGATCCTACACTCCTACACTCTTTCGAATATTGACTATGGTCCCGACCCAACTGAGCCGATCTGAACTTTTTTCGCATTTTTCAATAATATTCGGTTCGGTCATGTGTCGGTCCGATCCGAACATTCGCACTTTGCACTTCGGAGTAGACCCCCAGGATAGATACATACCGGTGTCCACGGCAGCCAGCGCAGCGCCGCGGACACGCCGGCGAGCGGCGCGGGCGCGGCGGGCGCGGCGGGCGGGCCGGCGTGCGGGCCGGCCGGCCGCGCGGCCCGCACGCGCCGGCACGACGCGCGGCGCGACATGCGCGTCACCAGCCACGCGCCGCCGCAGCTGAAGGGGTACATACATTCGTCTTAGTTATAGTTTTATTATACAGGATCTATTTAAATTAGTTGATGAAACTTCACAGACGCAGTCTATACTAATAATATAAACAGGTAGAGATAAAGGTATGAGAAACAGGGTGTAAACTTCTCCTCCATAGAAAAGGGAGGATCCTTCGACCAGACGGGCGTCGTGTCTGGCGGACACTGCCCAATGATTCATGTCGGGCCGTTATATATATGATAGTTGCGCGGTAAACTCTGCTTGCGAGATGCAGGATTTTATGTGACGTCAGTATGACGCGTAGTTCGCATGTGGCGTTTGTAGATACCGCTACAGAGGTAAAATTTGTTTGTGTGTAACAACGCTATGCGAAAACAAAATGATAGCGAGGGCAGGTGATGCGATACGATGTGACGGGGTGGGGGAACAAAAAATCGAACGAAGTCGCGGGCAGAAACCAGTAATTAACAAAAGAACATTTCAAGTAACTAAGCGCAATGCAAATGTGTGTGTGACCAACTGAATACAAAAAATTGATAGCAAAAAAAAAGTATTTATTGCGACTCGTACAGGAAGAAAAAATTAAAAAAGAAATTGAAAGAAAAAATGGAAAAATGAATAAAAAGAATGAATGGATGGTTGGATGGATGGATGGAAATTGGGAAAGTTTATTTTTCTTATGTTTTTAATAGATAACCCACCCACCATGACGACCGAACCTCGTATCAGAAAGGTGTGGTCAAATTTAAAGGTTGTGGTACAAACCATTAAACCATTTTATGATATTAACCACCAACCAAAAACCATTTTATGATATTTTGATGTTGACTTGAAAGGGCATGGCAGTTGAGAATATGTCATGCTCACTTAAATGTCTCACTGATGGTGGCGCGTGTGTTGGATCATTCGGTTCCCTACAAAATGGTTGAGCTGGGTGGTGCTGATCCACGCGTCATGTTCGTGAACGGGCGCCGTTGGTTGAGACTGGTCATCTCTTAACTGCCAGGGCTTATTTTTAATGTTATATTTAAAATTGTTTCTTTTTTACATTGTTCTCAAAAATATAGAAGCAATAAGAATAATGTACCCAGGATTTTGTAATAATATCTTGATTTAAAAGAGTGTCCGTGGAGTTTCTTGCCCGTTCTTCTCCATAGAGATCTACGTTTTTGGAATGGGCGACTAGCTTCAACTTTCTGACTAACTGACCGACTATTTAATTTTGACAATTCAAAAGTGCCTGTAAATGGTTTAATTGAAATAAATTATTTGAGTTTGAGTTTATTAAACTAACAACTTTCTCCATGGGACCAACATCGTATTAGCGAAAAAAATATCAAACGTCTCACACATTTGGGTCGAGCAGGTATTGAAATTTTGTATGGGACAGTTGATAATTTTTACGCGACTACGATGTTGCTCCCATGGAGAAAGTTGTTCAGTTTGATGATTTGTACCACACCCTTAAATTCGACCACACCTTCGTGAATTTGTGATACACCCTGTATATTTATTTACATAAATTCAAGCCTTTTTTCCCCCATGGGAATAGACAGAAACAGAAAGCCACCTGCTTCGATTCTTACATATTCCCTTTGCTACTGTATCTGCATTGTTTCGATTTTACTTAATTTAAAAAAGCTCTTACTTAGGATCTTCACTGATCAGCTTTAGGACTTCAAACCCAGAGCCTCTTTGAGCGGCTTTTAATTCCCTGCCTGTGCAGCCCACTATCTGAAATTAAAAAAAAAACATTACTTAATTACTTAAGGTCATACTAAACCAACTGGCAAAACTTCACAGACGACGTTTATAAAGTTTCGCCAAATCTTGTATAAATAAAAATGAATCACCGAAATATATGTACGCGCTTATCTTCCGATCGACTGCACCAAATAAGATCATTCTTTTTTTTGTGTTTGTTTTTGTCAGGACAAGTTTTGTATACACAATAGGTGAGGTGATTTGTATACATAATACCCGGTAGGTGGCGCTGCTTTTGCGGGCAGGACGATGTCTGCCGGGTCCGCTAGTAATTTATAACAATGATGTTGCATTCATATTTTTTCATGAGTTTTGTATACAAACTGTTCTCATACCTCAAACTATACACGTCTATAGTCTGTTCCAAAAGTATCTGACGAAAATGTAAACGAATCGATTAGAAAAAGTACTTGTGGATGTCAATTTGTATTGGCACTTACAAGTTGAGTGCTTTCAATGAATTATTCAAAATTCTAATTATGAATCCCTTTTTTTTTTGCGGATGGGAAATCATCAAATGACCCCTCCCGCTCTGGGTGGAGCGAAAGGGAGTGTCAGACTCTTACTGACTAAAACCCACCCGTGTTCCTTCCTTACCCCTTTCTGTTCCAGGGCAGCGGTAAACCTTCTAGCGGTAAAGCTTCGGCCCTATCGGGCCCCGTCCTCTGCTGACATCTCTTTGAGGCGCGCGTGGAACACAACGCGCCGTCCGTAATATACACGAGTATATATTTTAATGTTAGCTTGTAAATTGTAATTGTTGTCTTTGTGAATAAATTAGAATTCTTGATTAACTAGTAAAACAATGTTATTCAAACAATAATTGTTGTAAAAAGTGATGAGGTATAAAGTGAAAACCTTCTAAATACAGATGAATGTGTTACAAATTCGATTTAAAGAGTGATTGCGAAGGAATTTAACCTGAAGAGGGTTTGTTTACATTTTCATCAGATACTTTAGGAACAGACCATAGCTACCCCATGACATAAACTTCCCACACAGTGCGCTAACCTGGAGGAAGGCGACAGTGCCGTGCGGCGTGTTCGTGGCGTGTAGCTGCGGGTCTGTGGCCACCAGCAGGTGTCGCAGGCGCGAGCGTGTGGCACCGCCGTCCAGTGCGCGGTGCCAGGTTATGTGGTCGCCGGCGCAGAGCTTGTTACCTGTACAATTATAAAATAGGCTTTTGTTTAAATAGCCACATAACTGGTGAGATGCAGGTACCAACCTATATATACCTAAAGTTTAGGCACTTCTACCTACACCTTGGGTACAAAAATTGGCTGGAAAAAAAATGTTAAAAACTAAAAGTCAAATGCCGACAAAAAAATCAATTAAAAATGTGAAGAAAAGACGTCTATGTCGATTTATATTTCATTTGTTAATTTTAGACCTTTTAGGGCTGATTTTCCAACACCAGATAATTTTATCCGAGGAATCATTTTGAATTTTTGACAGTTCTTCCATACAAAATCTGTCAGACGTCACTTTTATACCACGAATAAGAATTATCTGTCGATTGAAAAACTCAGCCCCTAGTCATGTAGGAGATACGATGCCACAGACAAACACACACTCACAGTCAGACGAGCGTCCAAGCTTAAAAGATGCCAAACAAAAAATAAAATTGAATTGAATAAAAACAGTTCTTTGCTGTTTCGTGGTTCGCATCTCGGGATCTTTTCGGGACATTGGATTAATGAAATCAACAACAATACAAAAAAAAAAAAATTATCTACCTACCAGTAGTAAAAACATATCTAGCGAGCGCCTGCAACAAGGCAGCGGGCCACAGCGGCGGTTGAGTCAACCCCTCCTCAGCAGACAAACGGATGGTCAGCTCGAAACCGTAACCGGACGGCGCGTCCCGGGACAGATCCGGCGCCGGATGCACGCGACCGTCCCCATGCAGGTCTGAGAGGCCGAAACTGGAAGCAGGTGGAAGAAACAAGGTTTTAATATCAGCTAGCGACTCGCCTCCATGTCAAGTGAAAAAATGTACATAGTCATCTGCCTACCCTTTTTCCATGTTGGGATCGGCTTCCAGTCTAGTCGAATGCAGCTGAATACCAGTATTTTAAATGGAATGACTGCCTTTCTGACCTCCACAACCCAGTTACTGGGTAATACGAATCCCCTTGGTAAGACTGGTTGTCAGACTTTCGGGCTTTTGACGACCCGTAACGACTGTCAAAGATCCACGAATGACATCCCGGACCACCTTGGTATGTGAAAATGGTCACCCATCCACGGACCAACCACGGCAAGCGTAGCTTAACCTGATCGATCGACCCGTGCGGCTGTTATTACTTAGCCACAAGCCCCAAGTGTAGCTACTAATGTATGAGTTGAAAAAATCAGTTCATTTTTATTTGTTTCGTCGACAACCATCACAGTGAAGTTTCGCCAGCTAATTTAATATAACCCTATATTTTGAGTATTAATTACTTACCTAACATAATGCCAATGAGGCAGTATGTGTTCCTCAGGCTTCCCAGGGTTCCAGTACATGCTAATATAGTCCAGGGGATCATGTCCGCCCAACCTGAAAGGAAACACATTATTACAGGCTCATGAGACATTTTAGCATTGTCTCTGAGATGGCACACAGGTGACACAGGCAGACAACAGCTGTAACTGCTTACCATCAGGTGGGCTGTCATCAGCATGATTTGCCATTTTTCCTAGCTCAAGCATATAAACTTAATCCCCCTTATTACAAAACAAGGTTTTTCTTTCGATCAGGTTTAAACCACTGACTTATTGAATTAAGAACCGAACTGATAGAGAAATACAGTTCTTTTTACAAAAATGACAGCTTAGTTCGGTGCTAAGTTGTCATTTTAGTATTAAGAACTTTGCCTAAATTGAAATAAAGTTCGAAATACAATTACTGGCTCAATAGTTTAGGCTAGAACTAAAATTAGGTTTTGTTTTGTAATAAGACGGACTGTGTTAAAAATGTGTAATTTACACTGCAAGAACTTTGACAGCACCAACGTTTCCCCACACTAGGAATTTCTCCTGTGTCGTGGGTTTACAGACATATAAACTCACGTACACAAACAGCCAGACTAGGAACAACTAATTGTAGGTCATACAAATATTTGTTCCGTGCGGGAATCGGACCCGCGACACGCAGCGCAGCAGTCAATCGCTTAACCACTGCTCTAACCGTGCCGTCAGGACTGGAAGTTGTGGTACAGCTTGAAAGAGGCCTATGTCCAGCTATGTACTGTGAAGTACAAACTGCGGTTGTGCCATTGACTAGGTACATATTTTTGTGTAACTTACCAATACTTGAGTCTTGTAGTGACTTGCAGAGGGTTGGGCTGGTTTGGGTAAAGCCTGGAGCAAGTTTCACATAATGCTGTCAGGCCGGCAGGAACTAGACGATCTGTGGAAGATGTTACTAAGATAGAAATAGACTATGGTTTTCGGTAACAATGGGAATGAATATTCCATAACCTTTTAACCATAGTCACAAATACCTAGATGAAAAGTCAAATTATATCCAGCACATCAACATCAAAGATTGGAGGACACAATTTGGCTTGTCATCTATTTGGGACAGTGGTTATCAAGGTTTTATAGAGCTATGGGATTGATTCATAGTGTCAGTTTGTTTATTTTATTTATTTAATCATTTAATTTGAGCAACAAGACTCCTAGTGTTAGTAACAATGTACTTACAAACTATGTTAGTTATACACTTACAAAGACAAAAACAAAACAGATTGTGAAGGATGCGCAACGTTTCCGCATCACTGTATAGAAACAGTCCACGTGAGCTTCAGCAAACATCCCTGATGCGCTGCAGTATCGGGGCAACCCCATCAGCAGCCTGAATGCGTTATTGTATTTGATGTGAAGGATGGCTATGTTTGTGGTCAGAAGTGGATGTGTAGCTAGTATGTACAGGTCTAAGAAAAGAGGATCAGGGGTTATATCAAGTGTTTAAAGAGTTCTATACATCTGTACACTGTCTACATGTCAGCAAACTGGTACCAGCAGAGCATGTTACTAAACTAAAGAGCAAATCCCAAGTAGTTTGGAAAAGCCAACCGTCCTTTTTTCTACACAGGCTAAAATCTAAGATGAGTATAATGATTCCTTTACCTGCTTGTCCCATTTGTTCCCGATCCATTTCCTGCGAGTTCCCGGGAATGCTGTCAGCTGTTGCCGTGGGCTGCGCAGACGCAACGAAGGACAATGCACTGCTCCGGACCACGCCGCCCGGAGGCGGAGCGCCCGGTCCGCTACCACTAGACATTTTAACTAAAATGAGGAAGGCTTTAAGGATTTTAAGGTTTTAGTCTAAAAAGTAGTTTTTGTTCCAAAAAATATAATTTGTAGATTTTAGTAGTCTGTGCATGTTTTTTGTTGTTTTCTTTTTTGATGTTCAGAACAAATATCTTCTCATTACAAGCATAACGATGACAGATGCTTATGGAAATAACGCTCAGTGAAAGCAGGACAAAAAAAATAATGCTCAGGAGTAAGGATTTTGTAATAGCCGTAACATTTTTTCTAAGTTTCTGAACGAAGTATTGTTGACGTACGTTTCTTTAGCAAAAAAAAAACAATAATGATGATCAAAAGAATTACCAGACACAACTGGTGTAATATTACAAACATAAATATGTTCTTGTTAAAACAACACACCTTTTTTTATTTTGAAAACCTTAAAAATAAATATTCATTTTTTACGATAGGGGGTGGCAGCACAGGCCATCAATGGAAGGATGCGAACTGTCAATGTCAATAAAAAAGTCATATAATTTCAGAACGATTTGTATATATTATAGTACTCTGTGATTACGAACATCCGTTCGGTTCGGTTCTTTCACTGTTTATTTGTTTGTGAAATATTTCGATCATTTCAGTCGTTTTGCTTTATTTTTATACAGAAACAACGCACTCAAATACTAAAAATAACTTTTCAGACATCCCTCGCTGCATCAATCGTAATCTAAAACAGTAAAAACGTTATTTTTCACAAAAATGCGCTACATATTTTTAACTACTATATTTAGCGTAGTTTTCGCTTACGAAAAAGACATGACGATAATGGTGCAAGCGGGAAAAGTGGACTGTTTCTATCATAAAGTGCTCCCCAACGAAATTATCGACATAGAATATCAGGTAAGGTGTAAAATTATATTTTATCGCCGTTGGTAGATAACCTCTTTCTTAAGGGCTTAGAGATAAAATAAAACGCCGAACTCTTCACTAATATCTATTATTTGGCCACGTTTTTACAACTGATAACTTTCAAAGTTTATTGACTCGGTAAAACATTAATTCAAAATTAATCCTAGCGGTATTTCGACTTTCATTTGTAATTTAACAATAAAAATTCACTTTGACGAAGCACTTCTTGGCTACACGCCAACTCAGTTGCTGAACTAAAAGAGCATGAGTAATATACTCAACACAACATTATTCACTAGTGTAGTATTATTTCCCTTATTCATAATCATCATTCTCCTGCCCTACCCTGCTCCCAAGGGTTACCTCCATTCTAGAAACCCTAGTGTAGTAAATTTTAGCTGCTTATAAACATCTACTGTTTCATAGAAAAGTGGGATACTATATACACTATCAAACAGTATTTTTTTTTTTATAACCGGTAAAATATTGTTATACAGGGGGGGGGGGTCTGGAATTATGTGCTGAATTCGTGGTAACAGGTTGCCTGTCAATGTTCCTGCCACCATGTATTATAAAGGGCTAGAGTTTGTAAATTTGAATATAGGAGGTAATCAGTTGTTACGGGTAATCAGAAGCCCTAAAGTCTGACAACCAGTCTTACTAAGGGGTATTGTATTACCCAGTAACTTGGTTGTGGAGGTCAGATAGGCAGTCGCTCCATGGAAAATACTGGTATTCAGCTGCATCTGATCGTTAGACTGATAAGCCCCAGTTACAGCCATTTGTTTTAATTTGGCTGTAAATGTTTGAACAGGGGTGGTCAACAATGGGGAGATGCAAAATATTTTTTTTAATTGCTAACTGTATTGTACTAACTGTATTTTGTATAAACAGTTATGGGTTGTCAGAAACCCTTACCAAGGGGTATTGTATTACCCTGTTACTGGGTTGTGGAAGTCACTCCATGTAACAACTGGTACTCAGCTGCATCTTGTTAGACTGGAAGCCGACCTCAACATAGTTGGGAAAAGGCAGGCAGATGATGATGGTATGATAAGCACTTTTAAACACAATATCTCTCTCTGCATCGTTGGTCTAATCTTGTGGTTGCAAGTGCTAGTGCTGAGCATGAGGTCCTGGGTTCCATTCCCAGGTTGGGCAGTGTCTGGATTTGTGCCTGGCGTCCACTGCTGGACATAGGCCTCCCCCAAGCACCTCCACTTCGATCGGTTCTGTGCTTCTCGCATCAGGTTCCTGCGGCCTTCACAAGGTCGTCGGTCCACGTACGTCTTACGGTACGCGGTCGCCACTCCAGAACCTTTCGCCCCCATCAGCCATCTGTTCTGCGAGCAATGCCACTGGCCACTGCCACCTTAGTTTGGCAATTCTTCAATTAAACGTGCTGTCAGTGTCAAAATGCTACCACTGAGGTATGGATGACTGTATGTGTTTCCAGTCATCGCTACGTCTTCCGGTACGCCCCCTATTGCGTTGGACGTAAACATATCTGGCGTTTTGTACGTTGGCGTTCAAAATACGCGAATTGACGTGGAGTTGCAGACACCAACCGTGTTATCTAATTAACTGGTGAAATGTGGGTGTATGATAGCTGCACTTCTGACTAACAATTCGGAGAATATTAGCCTCCCGACCGATTTCGGTCACGGTGGTCAATCTCAACGGAGATTAGCCAGGTACGCAGGAGATATTATAGTGCACAAGTGTGTGCGCAAACTCAGGTGCACTCTCTGTTCCTTTACTCGCATAGTACTATAGCATGGTAATCCGACACGATCTGGAAGAGATCTGTAGGCCAATTCTCGTAATTTAAAACGTTCAAAATCTAGTCGCAGTCTCATCTCGGCGACAAATAAATGTCAAAAACTTGTCAAAATGTAGGGAAATTAGAGTTATTTTTGACAGATTAAGACTGAGATCAGACTGTGAACGTTCTTTTATAATTACGAGAATCGCCCCTCAGGCTCAGGACCAACGGCTGCCCCGTGGGTCTCGTGGTTGCAAGCGCGACTGCTGAGCGTGGGGTCCTGGGTACGAAATGGTTAGTGGGTTTTTCCATTTGGAATGTTTCAGTAACAGCTCGGAGTTTCGAAGTTGGTGGTGTGAAGCCCCCGTGACTCGGATAGCACGTTTCGGCTGCCATGGCCTATTTTAATTTAATTTAATAATAGGATGGTTTTTTTTCAACTTTTCGTTACGGACGCTTCTAACGTTCTGCATCGTTCTCACATGAATGATGTAACCAAAACTTTGTAACCATATTATTTTGATTTAAAAGAGTGTCCATGGAGTTTCTTGCCCGTTCTTCTCCATAGCTACCTACTACGGTTTGGAATGGGCAACTAGCTTCATCTTTCTGACTGACCGACCCCTTGACAATTTCAAAGTGCCTGTAATTGCTTTAATTGAAATAAATGCTTTGAGTTTGAGTTTGAATACAGGCGTTATGTAATGTTATACAAATAAAAGGTTGCCCATACCTGCTTGACAAGTTTTATCAGAACAATAAAATGAGTGATAATAATACAAATAAATTAGCCAATAGTGAAATGGTGTTATTTCGTGACTGACTAAACATATCTGATAACATTTTAAGCCCACTTTTTTATCGTAACACCTTTACGCGCAGTAAGGCAAGTACCTACATCATGCAGACTCTCGACAGCTTGAATGATTTTGGGGGGGGGGTCATGACCCCCACGACCCCCCTCGGACCGCGCCTGATAGGACTTGAACATATCTGGCGAAATGTGGGCGTACTATAGTATACGTACTGTGCCTAACCCTTCGGGGATATAAAGGCGTGATATTATGTAACACTGATAACTGGAAACACGTAAAGTCATCCACACATCAGTGGTAACATTTTGATACAGACAGCACCTTTAATTGAACAATTGGCACACCTAAGTGGCAGTGGGCAGGGCACATTGCTCGCAGTACAGATGACCGATGGGGCCGAAAGGTTCTGGAGTGGCGACCGCGTACCGGAAGACGTAGCGTTGGAAGGCCTCCCACAAGGTGGACTGACAACCTTGTTAAAGCTGCAGGAACCCGTTGGATGCGAGAAGCACAGAACCGGTCGAAGTGGAGGTGCTTGGTATGCCTATGCCCAGCAGTGGACGCCTTTCGGCTGAAATGATGATGAGAACCTTTAAGTCGTGGCAGTAAGGGCGATTTTCGTAGTGCAAGTGTTACCAGTGACGTGAGACCGTATTCGATTTGATTACCTTTGATAAAAGTCACATAATCACGACGATGCATGTTTTTCAATTAAAAATTAATCACACGTGTCTATAGCTAGTTAAATGAAGTATTAATCAAGCGGTGGATTTGGCTTTTTCTGGCAAAATAGATTATACTTGCCTGTTGGATTTACAACTTAGGGGCTGTTCGTTTATTACGTAAGACGATTTGAGGGGGGAAGGGTTTTTTTTAATGGCATCTCGTAGTTGACCTTGTGAGGCAAGTAGCCGGGGGGGGGGGGGGGGTGGTCCATCAAGTCTAATTTTTTGTTACATGGGGGTGGGAGAGCTCGAGGCTGTTCCTACGCAAGATCACAAAAGTAAGCAAAAATTATAAGTTTTTCATTTTTTGCTACTTTCTCTTTGCTATGTTGGTAGATACTGACCTTACGTAAGATTAAAAAGGGGGGAGGGGGTTCATCCATGTCTTTTTGATTCTTACGTAGGTGGAGGGGGCCAGAAAGTGGTCAAACTGTCTTACGTAATAAATGAACAGCCATTACGGTGCTGAGCCGAGCGTTGAATATCCAACAACGCGCATTTAGCTATTCGAAGTTCTTCGTTCGTATAATATCATAGTTATCGCAAAGTTATTGAGCAACATAACAGCTTCATAAAGTTTTTAATTATGCGATCCAACGATAGTCCACACGCTTATGTGCATTGTTTTTTTTATCTCTCGGCTACTCGGTTCTCTCGGAGAGCCAACTCTAATTGGTTTTTTCGTAATTTCACTATATAATTGTTTAGCATAATTAGCCTGTAATGTTCCCACCGCAGAGAACAGCCGGTCGATTCTATAAAAATCTCACCGTGAAAACTCAAGTGAAGTGCGCTTGATGTGAGTGGTCAGTAGTGTCAATCCCTAGCATTATTTGGAATGACAGCTCACTCCACGCTCACTTCACCTAAGCTTTCACGATGAGGTGGTTACAGAATCACACTGCAGGCCTCCTCTCTTCGAGGGAGTGGGTTGTAATCTACCACGCGGGCCCAGTGAGGGTTGGTAGATGTCAGATGTCTTTGAATTATTGGTTCTAGGACATGCCGGTTTCCTCGCGATGTTTTTCCTTCACCGATGTCACTAATGTTCAAGATAAACTCTGAAATTACTTACATATGAATTGAAAAAGTCATCACATTTGAACCCACAACCTCATGCATGAGACGACATAATGTGAAAAAACCGGCCAAGTGCGAGTCGGACTCGCGCACCGAGGGTTCCGTTCACAATTTGTTTACAATTTACCATTTATGACGTATTAAAAAAAAAGTACCCACTAGATCTCGTTCAAACCAATTTTCGGTGGAAGTTTACATGGTAATGTACATTATAATATTTTTTTAGTTTTATCATTCCCTTATTTTAGAAGTTACAGGGGGGGGGGGGGGGACATTTTACCACTTTGGAAGTGTCTCTCGCACAAACTATTCAGTTTAGAAAAAAATGATATTAGAAACCTCAATATCATTTTTGAAAAACTATCCATAGATACCCCACAAGTATGCATGGGTTTGATGAAAAAAAAAAATTTGAGTGTCAGTTCTAAGTATGGGGAACCTCCAAAATTTATTGTTTTTTTTTCTATTTTTGTGTGAAAATCTTCATGCGGTTCACAGAATATATTATCTACTTACCAAGTTTCAACAGTATAGTTCTTACCTATAGTTTCGGAAAAAAGTGGCTGTGACATACGGACGGACAGACAGACATGACGAATCCATAAGGGTTCCGTTTTAGCCATTTGGCTACGGAACCCTAAAAACCTCATTATATAATAATATGTTAATATCATTTGTTGCAGGTTATAGACTCAACACACGGCGACTTAGACGTGTCATTCCAAATGACGGACCCGGTGGGCCGCGTCATCGTAGCGGACTACAAGAAGCCGGAGAACTCTCACCGGCACACCGCCACGCTGAACGGGGACTACCGGTTCTGCTTCGATAACAGCTTTAGTACTTTTAGTCAGAAAACTGTGAGTATTTTATTTATTTTTGTCAGTGAAGTTGTTATTGTGATTGTCTATGGATGGGCCGACCATACAGCACGGAATTCCCGCGCCGCCAGCGACTAGAGACGCCATTACTAATGTCATTCGAGCCGCAATTAAAGTGCTACCTGGTTCTTTTGACGTGTGCCCAAAATCGGAACTAACGCCGCCATCTTGTCTATCAATACATTTCACAGAACAATTGCACACATGTTAACCAACAGCGCCCTCTGTGTAAACGGTGAAGGAAAACATCGTCAGGAAACCGGCGTGTCCTAGAACCATAAATTCGAAGTCATGTGACATCTACCAGAATACAGAATACCAGAACCTATCAGAATACCAGCGCTGCCACATTTATTTTTTAAATGTCGGAGCGTCGTGATGTGATAGGAGCCTTTTAGCCTCGTATAGGACTGTCTGTTTCATTTTTCTTTTCCTTACTTTTTTTTTTATATAAGTACAGACGCCAGCACATCAACCTACTACAATCTGTCAAACTTTAATAGATTTTCAACTTTATTGCTAAAGCTTTAAGGTTCAAGGTTGATTGGGAAAATTTGACAGTTTCGGGTAGCTTGACCTGCTGGCGTCCGTACCTAATTTGTTTTTTATTTTATTTTTAACAGTGTTTAATTTATTTTATGATCTTCCTGTACGAGTCGCAATAAATACTTTTTCTTTCTTTACCAACCCGCACTGGGCCCGTGTGGTGGATTGCGGCCCACTCCCTATCACAGAGAGGAGGCCTGGGTCCCAGCAGTGGGAAAATTTTAGGCTAATTATGCTATACACGGACACTTCGGTTCAAATGGGTCATTTGCCTTGGAGATGAACTGGCGAAAAATTACATGATTACTCTTAAAAATGTGCAACCGCCACCTTGCTGAGTTGCAAATATTTTTACTAAAAATACCTATTACCATGTTTGTTTACAGGTATTCTTCGACATGCTAATAGATAGCGAAGAACAAGAGGAGAAAGATTATGATGATAAAGAAATGGAGCTTGGTAAGTTCTATGGTGAAACATAATTTATAGTAGTAGTTTATCAGCCATCTTGTTACCATAACACAAGCATTAGGTTGCTTAGCTTGGGACAAAATGGTGCTGTGTGAAATGTTCAGGGATATTATTATTATAATGGCGCCGATTCCCTTGTTCACAAACTAAACTAAATTTAAGTTCAGTGCATCTTACACACATTAATGCTCCTGGTGAGGGAGCACCTAACGATTTAAATCTTGTCGCTGTCATCATTTTCATGACAGCCGTCACTGCGGCTATCGCTCTTCAAGGAAGCCAAAGCTTTAGTGCGGTTGGCGTTAAATGTATTTAAAACATCGTTTTGAGTCTGTCAATCGTTTTAAGATGACAGAGCCAGAATTATGTTTTTAAAATATGTAAGAAAACTTTGTACTGACCGCTGCAAAAGTAGTTTGACCTTGCAGTATACATATCATGCCTTGTAATATACTCGTATAACACCCTTTTTTTTGGGTGGGAAATCATCAAATGACCTCTCCCGCTCTGGGCTGAGCGGAAGGGCGTGTCGTGTGGGCGTGTTTTATTGACTAAAACCCACCCATGCTCCTTCAGTTGCCTGTGCCAGGGGCCACGGTATCTCTTTCGAACAACCCGCAGCCCCGGCGGCATCGGCCCTAGCGGACCCCGTCAGTTCGTCAGTGCGTGCGCCGTCGACCCGGGCCTGGTCCTTACCCGGGCGGCGAGCTGCCCATTGCTCGCCGGCCGCAAGCCCGCGCCTACGTTGGCCGGGAGTCACTTGTGTAACACCCTTACTTAATCATCTGTCTCCCCAGGAAACGCAGCAGAAACCTACATGATGAGAGTACGCGACATATCAGAATCAGTCTCCAAAGTTAAAGACAACATGTCCACCGCGCGCAGACTGCAGGAGTTACACTCAGCACACGAGGCGAGGGACAGGAACCTCGCCGAGGACATGTGTGACAGGTGAGAGAGAGATACATTTAGAGGGAGGCAACATGTCCGCCGCGCGCAGACTGCAGGAGTTACACTCAGGACACGAGGCGAGAGACAGGAACATCGCCGAGGAGCTTTCACCTTAAAAAAAAATGTAAATTGCCAACTTTACTACTGAAGTTTTAACTTTCTAAACTGTAATAGAGATTTGATTTTTTGTATGTTCGTTACGCTCTCACGCTAAAACTTCTAAACGAATTTAGATGAAATTTGGCGCGTGGGTAGTCTATGACATGGATTAGGACATAGGATACTTTTTATCCCGATATTCTCACAGGATTATTATTATTATCCTCTTATGCGGGTGAAACCACGGGGCGCAGCTAAGAAAGAAAGAAAGGAAATACATTTATTTGGCACAAACTAAAAGACACACAATACATACATCAGATAAAACAAACAATAAAATAAAAATAAAAGATTAAATAAAAAGTGTGAAGTCCGATGTAAGAAATTAGCAGGAAAGTGTGCCTCACGGCTGCGCCAAGAAGCTAGTAATTAATAATTGTGTTTTCTTTTTGTTTCAGAGTATTAACGTGGTCAATAGGACATGTACTATTAATGTTATTAGTTGGATTTACACAGGTGAGCCCTACCTTACTGTTTTACGCCCGGTTTCTGAATTGAGAATTGGTCAATCATTATTTAAAGTGAAAGCCATCGAATTCAAAATATCTCACTGTGTTTGCATAGACATTTTGAAGTTCCAATTTCTCAATTCCGAAACTTGAGTTTTATTTGACTATACCCTGTCCATTAGGTTAACCATTTTTTGACAGCTGTGATAAAACATACATATTTTTTGACAGCTGTCATAAAACATACATATTCCAGATTACGTAAAAGTTAACTTTATAATATAATAATAATAATATCCCTGGACATTTCACACAGCACCATTTGTCCCAAGCTAAGCAACCTAATGCTTGTGTTATGGTAACAAGATGGCTGATAAACTACTTATATAATATTTTTTTTTTTGTAAATACATACATATAATGCGTAATAAAATAAATATTTAAACTATAAGGCTGTGCGTTGTCCAGTGAATTTAAGATTTTTATTACTGTATCTAATATAATTATTTATTGTTTATTTTCAGGTAATATTCGTAAAAAGCTTATTTGAAGACAGAAGAAATTATAGAAGATTAGTTCCTGGATTTTCATCTCAATGAGTTGTGGCCGACATCTTGCCAACAATATCACAGATTATTATCATTTTAGTTAATTCAACCAAAATGAAAGGCTAAAAGTGAACCATGATATTCCCGCGCTAGGTTAAACAGAAATTTTAAATAACCATCATCTGCCTGCTTTTTCCCAACTATGTTGGGGTCGGCTTCCAGTCTAACTGGATGCAACTAAACACCAATATTTTACGTGGAGCGACTATCTGAGAGGCAATTCCAGTATTTTTAAGAACGTTCACATTCTAACTTGTCTGTCTGTCAAAAATATCTAAAATTTTCCTACATTTTTGACAAGTTTTTTACATTGATCGTCGCCGAGATAAGATTGGAAGTAGATTTTGAACGATTTTCATTACTGGGATTGGTCTTCGGACCTCCACAACCCAGTTACTGGGTAACACTATATTTAAACTGAAATTGTAAATATACTACTAGTAAAATTAGTCAAAATTCATTGTCACAAAAATATTGATACACACACATACATAAACTCACACCTTCCTATGGGGGTAAGCAGAACCTACAGAACGCCACCTGTTACGATCCTTACATACTCCTTTTACCTCGGTTACGTTCATACATCAGATCAATTCTCGTAATTTTAAGACCGTTCACAGTCTGATCTCAGTCTCAATCTGTCAAAAAATACTTCTAATTTCCCTACATTTTGACAAGTTTTTGAAATTCGTTTGTCGCTGAGTTGAGACTGCGACTAGATTTTGAACGTTTTAAATTACGAGAGTTGACCTTCTGGTCATAGACGCACGCCGGTAGAGTACTAAGCACCAAGACCTTTCAGACCTTTAAGACCTTTCTGAAGAACATCACCAATAAGGTCTTTATGTGGCAGTAGAAGCCCAGTGGGAACAGCCTCGACTTACGAGTCGTAGGTCGTGGGTTCGAACCCAGACAGGCGCTTTACTTTGTGTAAATAATTTCATCACCACTGCTCTCAAAACGGTGAAGGGAAACATCGTGAGGAAACCGGCATGTCCTAGAACCAAAAATTCGAAGACATGTGACATCTACCAATCAACTGGGTCCGCGTGGTGGATTACAGTGCACTCCCTGTCACAGAGAGGAGGCCTGTGTCCCAGCAGTAGGAACATTATAGGCTGATTATATTATGTGCGGTGTGTGTAAAGATATAGATATTATTAATTAATTGTAAGTTACTCTTGCCAAAGCACAATTAATGTAGCATTTATTTGTTAGTACATTGTACAAACGACGCACAATAATTAGGTTTAAATAAACTAAGTTAACTAGTGTACATTGTTGTTGTATTCTTTTCTTTTCCCTACATATTATGTACTAGCTGCGCCCCGCGGTTTCACCCGCGTAAGTTTCGATCCCGTGGGAATATCGGGATAAAAAGTATCATATGTGTTAATCCTGGTTATAAACTATCTGTGTGCCAAATTTCATCCAAATCCGTTCAGTAGTTTTTGCCGGAAAGAGTAACAAATATCCATCCATCCATACAAACTTTCGCGTTTATTATAGTAGGATTTTGTCTCACGAAACGACGCGTGCTTTGCTTGTAATAAAATAATAATACTCATGACCAATTTCGGTCACGATGACCCATCTCAACAGATATTAGCCAGGTACGCAGGAGATATTATAGTGCACAAGTGTGTGCGTAAACACAGGTGCACTCTCTGTTCCTTTACTCTCATAGTCCGATGGGACGGCAATCCGACACGACCGGGGAGAGATCAGGTGCAAGACCAACGGCTGTACGTTCTTCCGAGGGTATCAGCTGAGTGGGACTGGGCTAACCAGGTCTGCCGTATGCCCAATGAGCCGTGGGCCAATATAACCACTACGTGGAGCCCTAAAAATGTTAGAAGGCGTCACGGCAGCCCCATAGAAGATGGCGCGACGAGTTGGAGAAAACAAACTACCAGTGAGGAAAGAAAATAAATAAATTTGACCCAGTTAAGACACAATACAAAAAATAAAATCAGTAAAAATAACTTAAAAAATAGTATAATGCCCGGCACGAGTCGTGAGCACAGATGGGCAGTAGTGGGGGCAAGCTCGCGCACGTACACTTTCGGCCAAATTTATTTAATACCGCTTTTGCTCAAATTATTGATACCTACTTACTCAAACTATAATTAAAATATTAGTGGTACTTGAAATTTTATTTTAATAGAGTAATGTTGTAGGCCTTTGTGACTTACGGCCAGTTTCTTTATCAACACAATCAGTCAAAGTATTAACTTATACTTGACCTTTACTGATACTACGGCAAATGTTTTCTTCGTTCAAGTAACTGCTAAAATAGTGAAGAAACAAATTTAACCGTTACTTTGACTTAACAAATACGAATTAACCAAAATAAACTATTTCAAAATTAAAAACGTGTGTCACTAAAATTGCACGAAAGTGTACAGTAGCCGAATGACACGTGAGAGTCCAATAGACGACGAGCATCGACAGACGAACCAATCGCGTGCAGCCTCGGTGCCCCCCGCCTTCTTCATTCCGCCAAAGAGACCGAAAAATTAACTACTGCGCAGGTGTCAGTTTGTGCTCACGACTCATGCCGGTTACTATATTGTGGGCCCAATTCAGCATACATGTCAGACAACTAATGCCTGACACTAGTTTTCAACTGGACCCTATGTTACGAGGACGTCTTACGGATTTAAATCAATCGTTCTATTCTGTAAAAATCTCACCGTGAAGACTTATGTGAGTGTCAGTGAGTTTGTAGTGAACTGTCAATAGTGACAATCCCTAGCATGGATGACAGCTCACTTTAACCTTTTGAACGCCATTGTCACATAATTATATGTGACAAACGAAATCTTACCCTGAACGCCAACGTCACAAATATATGACAAAATACACGTCGCACCATATTATGAAATAAACAATTTAAATCATTACTGGAATCCCTATTTTTATGAAGGTCATTTGACAGAAAAAGTGGCCTGGCTTCAGGGGTACGGCGGCGGCGGTACGTTTATACTCTGGCGTTCAAAAGGTTAACCTAAGTATTGACGTTGATAAGCGGTGGTCTACTTTAGCCCTGGATCGAAAGAGCTGGAAGTCATGGGGAGAAGTCTTTGCCCAGCTGTAGGATGATGCAGGGTAACAGTAGCAGTAATTAAACACAATAAATTAAACAAAGATATTTTATTTTTTTAAATACATTGCTTACATCTAGTATTTACAATGATTATGTATTTATCTATACAACAAATTATACGGTATTTTATCACCATCATTATGATGATGAATGACTAAAAATAATAAAAAATATGATCTGTCAACCTCACCCATCTGCCTAGCCAACTATGTTGGGGTCGGCTTCTAGTCTAAACGGATGCAGCTGAATACCAGTATTTTACATGGAGCGACTGCCTATCTGACCTCCACAACACAGTTACTGGGTAATACGATACCCCTTGATAAGACTCGTCGTCAGATTTTCGGGCTTCTGACGACCCGTAACGACTGTCAAAGATCCAGAAATGACAGCCGGGACCAACAATTAAATGATTTGTCAACCTAATTATTAAACAATAGATATTTATCACATAGATGAGTCGTACAGTCAGCAACAAAAGTCGTTTAACACTTCAGTTTTTTTTAATCAAAAGTGAACACCAAAATATTGGAAAGAAAATATAGTGGGTGGCAATGGGGCATCGACGCGCAAATAATCTGCTATAGTGACTTATTTGCCAAAAATTTAAACAAATATGGAAAAATAACTTTAATTCCTACACAATAAAGTTCAGTTTACGCTAAAACTAAAAAAAAAAACTTTTTCAATAGTGCTAGTCACTCTGAAATCAACTTAATTACCATTAGAATAACGTTGATATTTGTTTAACTTGAAATAACATGAATTCATCAACAAAGGAGATAGTTTATTTTGGGCCCACAGTAAGTACGATGGATTCAGTACATGATTCTGAACCCCCCGTTATAATCTTTCGTGGGTTATTCAAGAAAAAAATTCTGTTCAGTACATTTCATTTTGACTAGGGTACATAATGCACTTTTATATGACACAGCAGATTATTTTTTATACCCTACTGTTTCTACGCCAGGGAGATTTAAATTTAATTTTAATTCAGCACAGGTATCATGTGCTGAATTCATAGTTACAGTTTGCGCGTCGATGTCCCTGCCACCCTGTAACAGGTAAAACAGGCTGGTGTCCTCAACTCCGCGTCTTTGCGCGTATTTTGCGTACGGATGCCACCCTATATACGTTAAAGTTAACATTTAAATCGCCAGTTTTGCCCTCACCGTACTCAGTCACGCGAAAAGCTGTCCATACTGAGAAGAGTGAGCTCACACATTATTAAATAACGTTTCCATGACAATCGAGCAATGACCTATAATAAACAAGTACGCTGGACTTTTGATTTTCGCCATTTTGGCGCTGACAGCAACGTGAGCGTCCGTGGAACTAATATTCCACAAAAAAGTCTTATTCCACGATTTAGACGTAAATCATCGCAGACGTACCAAAACAATATGACAGCCATTTGCGGCAATGTGTCAATTTTAGTTCCTGCTACGCTCGAGCGTTGTTAACGGACATGTTTTTGTCCCCGATCACGCCTGACGGAGAGCGATGGATGAGGTCAATGAAGGGCGGGCGTTTTTGGGGGACTGTCTTTTGTAATTTTGACGTTCAAGTGCTGATTTCTCAGCCTAATTTGAATAAATGACTTTTGATTTTGATTGATCGAACGAGCGTGCCCAGAAGATGCCTGTTCACTCTCGTTTTGAAGGCAGACGGCACGTTTTTTCTACGGCGCAGTTTATACGCCGTGCCGTGTACAGACGCCAGCACATCAAGCTACTACAATCTGTCAAATTTCTTTAGTAGATTTTCAACTTTATCGCTAAAGCATTAGGTTCAAGGTTGACTGAGAAAATTTGACAGTTTCGGGTAGCTTGATGTGCTAGCGTCTGCACAAAGGGCTTAACTGTTCACGACATACTTCTGTATGGGCCCCTGTTCTGACCTGGGGACCTCATGGAAGTTGACCAGGTGTCTCCTGACATGGTCCGGACATTTGTAGATCTTCGGGCAGCGTGGGCAGATGTACCTGGGCCAATAGACACCAATGGTTACAATGATAATCATCAAATCTATCAAAAATACATCTTATCTTAAACTGGGACAGGGTCAAATTAAATTAGCTAGCGAAACTCCGTAGACGTGATGGGTTTCGATATCTAATCCTGATAAAACAAAAATAAATCAATTTAATAAATTTTTTTGTGGGGTCATCGACCGCAGTTAGTGAGTGTACACTTGAAATATCAGTTTAAAAATTAGTTTTTTTTTTTGTGTTAACTTGAAAGACGTGATTAGTACCGATATCTAAACAGGACAAAACATATTTCTTAACTCATATTTCATGTAACTAAAATAGCAGCGGTCGTTGACCCCTAAGGAAAGAACATCAAATCTTTAGTATTTTTATTTTATCGTGTATATCACCTCTGCAGTTTCGCTAGCTAATTTAATTTGACCCTGTAAGCATCGCGGTATTTTGTTTTTTTTTCTTCAATATGGTGGCCACGAATGAAACCTTCATAAATCGATAACTGACAATCCAAAAGGAAAATATATGGGTTTGGTCCTATTATATTTTCCATTTGCATTGATGTCAGCTATCGATTTACATTAAAGTAGGTTTCATGCGTGGACGCCATTTTGAAAAAAAAAAAAAAAAAAAAATGGCGGACCGGTACGTATGCCACGAATCTTCAAAGCCCTTTTTAAATCTTTGTCAACTTATGGTATGTTTAGTCATTATGAGAAGCCATTCAAAACAACTAACCAAACAAAAAAAAAATCTTCCGCGCAATAATAAACTTAGGGTAAAAACACCAAAAACCGTCCATCTAAAAAAAACCTTTTTTTTTTTTAAAAAGTACCTCATATCTTTCGATGACGCCCTGGTCCTCCTTGGGTACCCCGTGGCTCCTGGCCAGGTGTTGCCTGACGTTGCCCGGCCGGGTGAACGTGTCCTGACATACGGGGCATATGTACCTGTATTTGTGCTCCCTGTGGACCTTATATTCGTGGACTTGAAGGCGTTTCTTCGACTTCTCCCATTTTTGGCAGACGCTGCACTGTTGGGGGAAAGGGGACAAATTAGAATTTGAAATGTATATATTTATATATCCTTTTGCATCTATCAGTGCAGGATGAAATATTTATACAAGGCGAGTTTTTTAGCGGAGCATGCTACTTTGGCAGCTAACCGTAAATGACTATCAAACGTTTGATAGTCCTTTAACCCTAAAATAAATAGATATATAAATAAAAACTCCCTCCCTGATGTATTTAATAGTTGTTCCACGAATCAATTATAGCCTGTCCATCAGGTTAACCGTTTTTTGACAGCTGTCTTAGAACGAACTATTCCAGATTACGTAAAAGTTAACTTTAAAATGCGTAGTAAAATAAATATATTAACTGCCTTATCTTATTGAATTATCTTATTTATGGCTTCTTACAGACATTATAATAACGTACGTGTATCAATCAATGTATTGTGTGTTGCTGCAATCCCTAGTTCCATCTGTCAAAAAAACGGTTTACCTAATGGACAGGGTATAAATCAACATATGTGCAAAAAAAAATAAGATAACGGCACTAGTGTTTGACATAAATAGTAGAAAACAACTTGTTTTAACTTAAAAATATGTCACTAGTAGTTGACAAAAATAATAAATAAAACAAAAATATTACTAATAAAAAAGTCTTACAAAATTCTCATAATTATGCTATTCATAAAAAAAAACTATTTTCAAAATATGGAAACCGCCATAGATTCTAGTTTCCTAAAATTAACAAAAAAAAAACTACTTTAGTCTTTCCCAACTATGCCGGGGTCGGCTTCCAGTCTAACCAGACGCAGTTAAATACCAGTATTTTACATGCTGCGACTGCCTGTCTGACCTCCACAGCCCAGTTACTGGGTAATAAATACCATTTGGTAAGACTGGTTGTCAGACTTTTGCTAAAACTAACAAATCCTAGCTATTTATGTCAACCACTAGTGCGCAAGAAAATAATACGAATAATAAATTGTAAGTCAAACAACACGTGCCCTTACCTTACGATTTTGTCCGCGTCGAGAGCGTAGGGCCGATTGTATGGTGCCTAGTACATTGTCTAATCCAACAAACGATCTGGGAGTCTACTCCGAAGTGCAAAGTGCGAATGTTCGTATCGGACCGACACATGGCCGAACCGAATATTATTGGTTATGTACCAAGATTATGTCTGGACTTTAAAAGAGACTGTGACCTCTGAGTTTGTTTCGGCCTTTCTTCTCAGACTAGTCAGATAGGAAACGCCGACCTCATCTAGTTTTAAAATATGATTGACGTGTAAAAGTGTTTGTACAAACCTACTTACAAAATAAAATCATTTATCATTGAAAAATGCGAAAAAAATTCGGATCGGCTCAGTTGGGTCGGGACCATAGTCAATATTCGAAAGAGTGTAGGATCGGGACCGACCGAACCAAATAGTAACTTCGTAGCAGGTAACGACCGAACATTCGGCCGATACTACTTCGGAATAGGCCCCCTGTTTGCGGACGAATGGACGAAGATTTTGTCGGCATGACAGAAATACTGTGAGAGGGATTTGTGAAAGTGTTGTTAACTGTTTACTTGATGATTTTATATTTTATGTGTAAGTATATACAAACTATATCTTTTATTTCTGTAATTGGTTTTAAACAGTTTTAATTAAAGAATGATATAAATAGATAAATGTATCCCTTTCAATATAAAATTAGTATTTAGTTACGCACGCACACGTATAAGGGTGTAGCTTAGCATAGTGCACAGCGGAAGTGTGACTGTAATTTACGTAGTTTTAATTATTTTTGGGATAAAAAATAATTAATAAAAAAATGACCCTTTTCAAGTTTCCAGTTATTTCAATTACACTCTCTATAATTTTCTTCTCGGGAAATAAAAAATAATAATTTATAGCTCGCAGAGTCAAGCTCAACTATTTTATTGCAATAATAATACATTAAAATAATACTTCTAAGAGATCTCTATTTTATTTATAAATCTAACCTCTAGCTTCTCTATTTAATAATATCCATGATTGTTTATTACCTATATTATTAATAATTATGATACAAATATTAAATTGAATTTACTATGGCAACTAACTAGGCATTAGACCCCATATTTGGGGGACAAAATACCCCTTGGGGTCTATAAGATGGAAGTGTTTTTTTTTATTATATTGGCAATTTTATAATTGTATGGCTATACAGGGTTATTTATAAAACATTAACAACCTTTCAGGACTATATTACTAACACCATAAACAACAACTTTTGTTCTATGACTTTTAAATTCATCAGATTTTTATACAAAAATCTAAATATATATAATAATAATAATAAGTTTTATTTCTCCTCACAATGACAAGCTTATTCTATGTTTCACATAATCTTTAGTCTTATATTTTAGCACTGTGAGGAGCTGGTGTCTGAGTTAGGCGTAAAATGCCTGTATTACAAATCACCAGGTCCCCACCCCACGGAAGAACAGAAAGCTTTACTTACACTTAAAACAAAAAACCTAGGTTATTGTAATTTTGGGGGTAGACGTTAAAACTAAACTAATGTAACTAATAAACAAAAAGTTAATAAGGGCGCATATATCTGCACCCCACGGAAGAACAGAAAATTTTACTAAACAAAAAACAAATATTGCAATCTAACGTTATAGATAAACTTAAGTTATTATAATTTTGAGGGTAGACGTTAAAACTAAAACTAGGTAAAAAACAAAAAGTTAATAAGATAATAAGAGCGCCTTTATCTGTCTGTATGTGTGTGTCTATGAGTGTGTGTAGTGTTGAGTGTCAGGTGTTGCCTGCCGATGTGTACGGGAAAGGGTTTTGGTGCAAGTTATAAACTTATGTCGTACTAATTTAATTTGAATGAAGTAGACTTTCTGTAAAATTATATTCCAAATATATAACTCACAGGTGACTGACTGACTGACATAGTGATCTATCAACGCACAGCCCAAACCACTGGACGGATCGGGCTGAAATTTGGCATGCAGGTAGATGTTATGACGTAGGCATCCGCTAAGAAAGGATTTTGATCAATTCTACCCCCAAGGGGATAAAATAGGGGATGAAAGTTTGTATGAAACTTTGTCAAACTATACTTGTTAACGCGAGCGAAGCCGCGGGCAAAAGCTAGTAAAACATATAATCCGATTTTCTGTTACGAACTTTACGCAAAGCAAAAGAAAGCGCTAGTTAGGTAAACAAACTGCCGTGTCTAGTAGAAAATTCAGCGGAGGGGAGCGGGGGTTAGTTAGAACAACGAAATCTCAAAGGTTTGTTTTTGGTAAATGTTTGTATAAAGTCATATAACAAAAGTTGTTGTTTATGATGTTAGTAATCCAGTCCTGCAAGCTTGTTAGTGTTTTACCAATAACCCTGTATAAGGGGTCTATTAAGACCCCAAAATATTAATTAATTATGTAGTTTAGATACTGTAATAGCTATAATACAAATTCATTTCATAATCCTACAGTTTAAAATACATTTGATTTTAGTTATAACAAATCCTATTAAAAACTACGGGTTCCGAGTAATATTACATTTTTAAAAGCACTCCTTTGAAATTATTTCTACATACATGATTTAAGAACCAATATTGCAAAAACTATACATTTAAAAAAAAATATATATATATAAAAACGTCTCATTATACTCTAGTTATGATCATCAATATAAAAAAAAACATCATTATTTGTTCGAAATGTCAACATAAATGCAACTATCACAAAAAACTTAACTAAAAAATAAATAAATAAGAAATATACTGCAAAACACTCAACCACGAGGCACAAAAGGCCTCTATACTTCCAACCCACTGACCTATAATAAACAAGTACGCTGGACTTCATACTATCGATGACAAAATGAAGACATTTGATTTTCGCCATTTTGGCGCTGACAGCAACGTGAGCGTCTGTCGAACTAATATTTTTGATAGCGAGTTTTACCAGATGCGCATACTCCCATGATAAAAATGTTCTAAACACCTCGTAATTAACACAAAATACACAAACAAGTCTTATTCCACTATTTAGACCTAAGTAAATCATCATGGACGTACCAAAACAAAACGACGGCCATTTGTAACAATGTAGGAATTTTAGTTCCTGAGGCGCTCGAGCGGGGCGCTTTGAGTCGGCACAAAAAACAACTATCATTTCGTATAGTATATTTAGTTCAGTGTACTTGAATACATAGGTCAGTGCATCAAACGCGTAGTGCTGTGGTTCATTTTCCTTTTTGTTTATTATGCCAGACTACTTTCTTTAAAAAAAAAACGAAGTATTAAAAAAATGTCAATCACGAGGCATAATAGGGCCCCTAAACCCCCCAATCACCCCTAAAGCTGCACCCTAACAATCGGCCCCTGCTGGTCATCAGCCACGCCATGCACGCGGCGCATATGCGCGCGCACTTTATTCGGCTTCTCAAACCGATGCTCGCATATGCCGCAGAGGTAGCCGTACCGCTTGCCGGTGTGCGCGTTGTGTTTGTGTATCTGCAGGAACTTGCGCGACTTGAGCCGTTTGGGGCACATGTCGCACTGTTTAGGGGTCAGTTGGGCACGAATCAGGGACGGTTAGATATGTTGGTCCACACAGACAGAGCTGCCTCGCGAGGCATATCAACGGTGCCTCAGCCTCGGTACGTTTACCGCGCGCACATTTAACGCAAACATGTTTTAATTTGCAATCCAGCGTCAGGCAAGTTGTTTTTGCTGAACTGGACCTTTTTGGTGCAGCTGTGAGGCACACTTTCCTGTTATTTTCTTACATCGGACTTTACACTTATTTATTTGTTTTTATCTGATGTATGTATCTGAGGGGCAATTCTCATAATTTTAGGAACGTTCACAGTCTGATCTCAGCGTCAATTTGTCAAAAATACCTCTAATATCCCTACATTTTGACAAGTTTTTGACATTTTTGTTTGTCGCCTAGATTTTGGACATTTTAAATTACGAGAATTGGCCTTCTGGTCTTTTATTCTGTGCTAAATAAATGTATTGTCTTTTTTTCTTCAATGCCCCTAATTAATGCCACGCGATAGGCTGTCGTACGGAATTTATCCGACCAAAGCTGCCTCACGCAGCCTCACACGAAGCCATGCCACGCCTCGCGAGGCTGCCCGGTCTGTGTGGCTCATGTCTTAATATGTCTAATGACTATAGTTTACACAAAGTTATCTACTTGGTGTTATCACTGTGCATATTAATAAATCCGGAGTAAAGTTACACCAGCATTAGCGCTAGTTTAGCCACACATTTTTCGAGGTTTAAGTTTGACATAATTCAGAGTTTGCAAAAGACTTTTAATACTTTGACCAATTTTGTTTCATTTCATTTAATTTCATCAAAATTTGACCATTTTTATTATGCGATTTAACTTAATTTTATGATTGTATGACATGTGTAATTACTAATATTGACTAATAACTTGTATGTGTGGTGCAAACTGTTAATATAAGTTGGTTATTAATAAATAAATAAATACTTTAGATTTCTACATATTATGACGTCACAACGCTTATGACCCGTTCCCTCTCTTGTCACACGATGTCCAAGTTATTTGCCCCCTCCCTCCCCCCTTAATTTATGGATGGTTCCTTACAAAGTAACTAGATATAGTAATTTACTGTGATAGTCCTTACCTGGAAGTTTTTCTCAGGAAGATGTATAGCTATATGCTGCACCAGGTTTGATCTTCGATGGAAGGTGGCGCCGCAGTGATCACAGACGTAGGGCCTTTCACCTGTGTGGCGACGTTCGTGTATCTGTAAGTTAGTGATGATAGTATGATATTTCAATTAAATTGATTTTGTGCTGTGTGACATTTCCATGAAATTAGTTTTTGTTTGCATCCTACTAATATTATAAACGTGAACGTTTGTATGGATGGATGGATGTTTGTTACTCTTTCACGCAAAAACTACTGAATGGATTTGGATGTTTGGCACACAGATGGTTTATAACCAGGATTAACACATAGGATACTTTTTATCCCGATATTCCCACGGGATCGAAAACACGGGGCGCAGCTAGTAAGCAGCTTTGTCTGACATTTCAATAAAATATGTAGATTGCGTTTTTGTGACATTTTTATGAAATAGGTGTTTGGTGTGAGATATTTCAGTGAAATTGATTTGTTTGTATGTGATATTTCGATGAAATTGATTTCGAGGACATCTCGAATTTATTATTTCAAATTTTAAATTAATTTTTCGATTCAAAATCAAAAGTCATTTATTCAAATTAGGTTGAGAATCAGCACTTTTCGAACGTCAAAATTACAAAATACAGCCCCCCAAAAACACTCGCCCTTATTAAATTTTTTTTTGACGGCACGGTTGGCGCAGTGGTTAAGCGATTGACTGCTGCGCTGCGTGTCGCGGCTTCGATTCCCGCACGGAACAAATATTTGTATGACCTACAATTAGTTGTTCCGGGTCTGGCTGTTTGTGTATGTCAGTTTATATGTCTGTTAACGCACCCACGACACAGGAGAAATTCCTAGTGTGGGCAACGTGTTTGTTTTTAAAAATAAAAAATACTTAAATTATTTGCCATATTATTAAAAAGTCATGGTGTATAAAAATGATCACTCACCGTAAGCGCCTCTTTAGTAGCGGAACTATACTCGCAGTAAGCACACTTGTGTATTTTATACAACCCGTGGCGGGCTCTCTTGTGTTCCTGCAGCTGATTGTTATTGCGACATCTCTTTCCGCATGCCTGTAGACCAGTGGGTTAGAGTGAGATGACTATACTTTGAAGACAGTGGGAATATATTCGCGTTCGTTAGGGCTGTTATGACGAACAGAAGAATGCAGAATATTTTAGAAAAAAAAAATCTTTTAGAGTGTCGCCTGTCACTCTTACGTGTGAGGCAGCATCTTCTCACTTAGGTACCTCTTTTGTTGACTGAGAAAGAATTACCCTGTTGGTCTCGTGGTCGCAAGCGCGACTGCTGAGCGTGGGATCCTGGGTATGATTCCCAGGTCGTGCAAACTGTTTTTGGGTTTATCCATTAAAAATTTCCAGGAGTTTGAAAGTTGTCGGTGTCATACCCCCGTGTCTCCCCTACTCCTGCACTTGATAGAGCTCCTGAAGACTTTCAGAGTGAGTGCACCTGTGTCTGCGCACTATAACATCTCCCTCGCTGAAGGCTGGTCTCCGCTGAGATTGGTCGCCATTGCCAAAATTCAGCGAGGAGGACTATTTTATATTTTAGACCACAGTTCACACTTCATTATTTACAACAACAAAAAAACAAACATTGGTTCTTTCGCTTTTGCTGGGTCAACTTCGAATTATGATAAGTTTTTACGTTAAAGTTAAAACGTTAATTTAATAAATGCAGGTCTTTCAAGGAACAAATCTAAGTTTTGTTCGAACCAAGATTACACAAAAATCCTTATCTAACAGTGTTAAAATTACAGCACTGACCTCACAGACACAGTAGTTCGTGTGGAACCTCATGTGGGCCTTGTAGGTCGCCTTCATCCGGAACTCCTTGCTGCACGTGCCACATTTGTACGACGCGAGGTTAGGTATCGTCATCCGTTTCGTTTTTGGTGGCGCTTTCTGGAAAGATGGGGAGATAATGTGTGGAGAAAGGTTGATATATAGCTTGTGTAAGTTGGTTTTTTTTTTAGTTATTGCTGAATGGGCCCGCTCTTGACCTCTGATGAGGTCTATTATGGAACGAGCGTGACCAGAAGATGCCTGTTCACTCTTGCTTTGAAGGCAGACGGGTTAAATGTGGAAGGGAACACAGATGCCGGCAGAGTTCCACATTTTGTCTGTGCGCATAATAAACGTGGATGAGAAACGCTTAGTACGACTGGTCGGGGTATCAACCAAGTGTAGGGTTACCAGATGGAAAATTTAAAAGTCCTGACAAAAAGCCAGCCTGATTTCCAAAGAAAAGTCCTGAGATTTTGTCGCACACGTAATTCAAAACTCTCTGGAAAAATTAGCTATTGGTTTTGTGCACATAAGTTGATTCTAACTCTAAAAATATGTTGATTACGTTGATTTGTGAATATATCCAAAGAAGAAACAATTATATGTTTTTCTATACCTAAGTTGTTTGTTTCTAACAAAAAATAAAAAATCTGCTGTATTTTATTGAAAATCGAAAAATCCTGAGATTTCCAAAATCTGCCCGCCACCCTGTTAGCAGCCTAAAAATCCTGAAATGTCAGGACAAATCGGTTAGATCAGGTCGTGGAGCTCCTGCGCACACTCTCCAAAGTACAGGCTGTAGAAGACCGACAGGCAAGCCGATTAGACAGGCTGTGCAGCGTCGCCACCACCGTCTCGTCGCCTATAAGCCTACGTTCCACCGAGTCAAGTGCAGCAAACAGGTATTTTGCTGGACCATCCCATAAGTGGCTGCTGTGTGGTCGATCGATCAGGTTAAGCAACGCTTACCGCGGTTGGTTTGTGGATGGGTGACCATTTTCATATACCAAGACCCCTCCGTGCCTCGGAAAGCACGTTAAGCCGTTGGTCCCGGCTGTCATTCGTGGATCTTTGACAGTCGTTACGGGTCGTCAGTAGCCCGAAAGTCTGACAACCAGTCTTACCAAGGAGTATCGTATTACCCAGTAACTGGATTGTGGAGGTCAGATAGGCAGTCGCTTCATGTAAAATACTGGTATTCAGCTGCATCCGGTTAGACTGGAAGCCGACCCCAACATAGTTGGGAACAGGCTAGGCAGATGATGATCCCATAAGTGGCTGCAATACTCCATTCAGGAACGGACCGATATGATTTATAGATTGTGTAACATTTCTCAGGGTTCTCAGCAAAAGTTCAGCTGCCGAAGTAGCTGTCAATAAGTAAAGGAGAATGGACATCGACCGAATTACGCGTTTGTTGAATGTAAAACTAAGTCAAATCATTCAAAAAAGATCCACATACCTGTCTGGCTCTCAACTTGCTCCTCTTTTCCGTCGGGACCAACTCCTCGTAAGCGTCATCGTCTTCATTCTGGAACTCCTCGCCGAAGATCTCGTAGCTGTAATCATTCAGTTCCACCTTCTCTACTTTAGCTTTCTTGATTTTTGGCTTTGGTAACGACTTCTGGAGCCGTGCTGAGTGTCTCTTTTTGGGTTTGCCTGGAATAAAAGAAATCCATACCAATAATAAATCTGAATCTTGGCACCATGCCAAGCCACCGTACCATGAATAATTCACTTTATATTTAGTATTGAATAAAAGTAGTCTTTATAACAATTACTATTAGGTTTATTATCGAATGTCTTAAAGCGTCCCACACCGCGCGGGATTCAGTTTAGTTGACCAGAGCTTAATACATGCACACTCAAGCCTTCTTCCAACTGGGGTATGCAGAAACTACAGAATGCCTGCTACGATCCTTACATACTCCTTTTGCTTCCTTCTTACACCATAACTTAATAATTACCTGATATCATGTTAAGAAGTGTCTTCTCAGCTTTCCGACTGGTTCTCCTGAACTGTAGTGCCATGTTCATAGTATCTATACATTGTGCACAGATCTTCTGTGATAGGCCGTCATCCATTTTAATCTAAAAATATGGGTTAACTTTCAGATACTACTGAAACTCAAAACATTTATTTCAATGAGTGCTAGTGTGTATGAATTCGCTGCTAGAGGCGCTAGTGTCAGGACTCCAATGTGGTAAATGTCGCTGTTTGTGGGTTGGGTGGTCTTCGCGGGTTTATCCAATGTGTAGATGTTAATGGTGTGAAATCATCCGGGCTACCAGTTCAGTTAGGTGTTCCGCAAGGCTCAATACTGGGTCCATTCTTGTTCTTAGTTTACATTAATGATTTACCATTCCATTTGACGGGCATCTGTGATGTTGTACTGTTTGCAGATGATACCTCTCTTATTTTTAAAGTAGACAGGAATAGACAAGATTTTGACGACGTAAACAGTGCACTCTCAATAGTTACAGATTGGTTTACGTCAAATAACTTAGTTCTCAATGCCAAGAAAACCAAATGTGTAAAGTTCGCCTTACCGAATGTTAGAAACCTAGGACCCAACATCGTCTTAGATAAAGAGGTGCTTGAAACTGTAGGCTCGGCAATTTTTCTAGGACTAACAGTAGATGCCAAACTTCAGTGGGGACCTCATATATCAAGTCTAGCAGGAAGGCTCAGTTCGGCTGCCTACGCCGTCAGGAAAGTAAGACAATATACTGACGTTGATACAGCTCGTTTAGTCTATTTTAGTTATTTTCACAGCGTTATGTCCTACGCCCTACGGTATTCTGCTGTGGGGCAAAGCCGCTGATATACAAAATATATTTGTCCTTCAAAAGCGAGCTGTTCGAGCAATTTACCAGCTAGGTGCCAGAGTTTCTCTAAGAGATTTCTTTAAAGATATTGGTATTCTCACGGTTGCATCACAATTCATCCTTGCCAACATTTTATATATTAGGCAAAATTTACACTTGTACACTAAAAATAGTGATATTCACAGTGTTAACACTAGAAATAAGGACAAACTACGTGCCCCCTTTCACCGGCTTCATAAGGTTCATAACTCATTTGTTGGGCTTGGTATAACCTTTTATAACAAGATACCCTCTTCTTTTCTAGACTTGCCTTTTAATGCGTTTAAAGCTCAACTAAAATCCAACCTTTGTTCAAAGGCATACTATTCTATCAACGACTACTTAGACGATAAGAATAGTTGGTCACCCTAGTTTAACGCAAGACAATGTTTATGTTCCTTCTCCAGAATTAGCTTACTGCAGAACCCAGCAATGCATAAATGTGTAAGCTGTCACGCCCTTTATGCCTGGAGGCTTTTATTTGGGTAGTAAGTTTTTTTATTTACATTTTAATTAATTATGTTTTAGCTTGAGTACGTATAGTTTTTATTATATTTGTTGGTATATTGGCGTGGCTAGCTGACATATTATGGCAAATAATTAAATTTTATGTTCTGGTTTTGTAATGTTAATTACCGAACATAAGTACCTAGTATTGTATAAATTCAAGTATTTTTTTAAATTGAACAGACAGCTGTGCTGCTGGGGAGTTTGTTGCGCCACTTCTTCTTCCCAGCAATAGCACTAGGAAGTGGTGAAGGGCGGGCGTTTTTGGGGGACTGTCTTTTGTAATTTTGACGTTCAAAAAGTGCTGATTCTCAGGATAATTTGAATAAATGACTTTTGATTTTGATTTTATTTCTAATTAGAATAATGTTGCGAATATTCCGCAATACCTGAGATTAATTATGGCAAATATGAGTCAAAGAATGTCAGTGCTTTAAAAGCTAAAATATGTGCAAAATTAAGCAGGCTGAAAGAACTGCTAATTCAGAGGTTACCTAGTTTGTTTACTGTTTACAAACACATTTTTTGTTTGTTTACATATATAATCAGCATAATGTCCCCACTGTTGGGACACACGCCCCCGCTTTTCGAGAGGGAGTGGGCTGTAATCTACCACCCAGTACGGGTTGGTGGATGTCACATGTCTACGAATTTTAGGTTCTAGGACATGCCGGTTTCCTCACGATGTGTTCCTTCACCGTTTTAGAGCAGTGGTGATGAAATCAATTACACAAAGTAACGCGCCTGAGTTTGAACCCACGGCATACAATTCGTAAGTCGGGGCCGTTGCTACTGGGCCACCACTGCTCCGTATACATAATATCATTGTATATTATACAATATGTACCTCTAAACCGGTGACGAGCCTCAAATCATGCGTTCGTTTCTCCTCACTTTCTTTGTTATAAAATATCGACACTAAATCCTCTGTATTCAAACAAGTCCTGCAGTGAACCACTTCTGTTGTCTTCGCCTCAGGTTTATTTGCTTTCGCCGCCAATTTGCGCTTCGCAGCCCTGTGCTTTGTACTCATATTGTTTAGTAGGAGTAACGCCAACATTTTTTCACTTTTCTGGATTATTTCACGCGATACGAAACATTTATGACTTGAGACATCTAGTTTTAGTGGTGATGGGTCAGATTATGGAGTAAACAAGTGTATTTAAAAGGTTTAAGACTCATTTACGTTGTGATTTTAAGATTAATATTGATCAACATAAACATAAACAAATGAAGTAGCAGCCATTTTCTATATTTTGACACTTGATTGACCACAGACTTGCACTTGACACATTTGCAGTGATGTTCAAAATGTTAAAAGTATTAAAATGCCAATAAAAGTTTGAAAACCGTTTCCTATCTCACTGAAACCGCATTGACATGAAAACCGCAATATTATTAAGATGACCTATAAAATATCATTCAGCGCATCACTTTACATACGACTTTACGCACGACTAGATAACGAAAGTGCGATGCATTTTGAGTTTGATAAAAATGTAATTGTCAAATAATTTAATTATCGTGAATAAGTGATGAAAAGTGTTAATATTTTAGTGTATAAAATAAACAAACTTACATTTTGTTAGTGCTACATACCCATTTCTATACTTTTTTCTTATAGGCATTACGAGATTAATTAATTTAAAAAAAAGGTTTTTACGTCAAAAAAGGGTTTGGGAACTGCGCACATTGTAATAAGTAGTTATTTTTTCGAACGCAGGAAAAGTTAAAGTTCGCACTTTATTATTAGTTGCAGTTGTTACCGGTATTATAAAGTGCTCTGTCAGCTCTGTGATTCTGAGTAGTTGCTACTAAACGCAAACGTCATTTCTGGCGTCAATCCCAATCGAGCTCTTGTGTTGATCAGTTTTTATTTCATATAATGTTTTTTTATTACACTTTTTAACTCGAATTTATAACTAAACTGACGATACAGACATAACGTTTCAAATAACTAGCGATATGGACCCTTGGAACTGCTGCAGAACATGCCTGGGGGAGGAATCTTTGCATCCTATATTTCAGTTCCCAGAACATCACGAAAAGTATTCCGAAGTTATTTTTTCTGCTACTGGCCTAAAGGTATAATTAAAAACACGTTAGAGTCGTAAGGAATTTTATAGTTAATAATTCATCAAAAAATTCTAACTGGAAAGAAATTGGGAACAATTTGATATAACTTTAAAAATCTTTGAAATAATTGTCTACAAAAAATGTTCCTTTTTTGTATAGGATTTTTATTTGTATTCAAAATTATTTTTAATGGGTGGGTATGCCTCAGGGGTGGTCCCATATAAATTTTATAAACTTTGCTTGGGTAGTTTTTGAGTTAGCTTCAGTAATACGATTTTTTCCAGTTAGTTTATTTATTGTTGATGTTTTAATAACTTCCTGTCACTGATATTTACATAGCAAGTAGCGTTATATAAATTTGTGTGGGGTACAACTAACAAAAGTGAAAAATAAAAGCTTTTTTACAAAAAGAAACAACCAACTCCCAAAATAAAACACTACAAAGTGAAAAATAATTTTCATTTCGGAACTTTTTTAAAAAGTTATTTAAATTTTTACTATTACTAAATGTCCGCCCCTAAGACAACCCACCGACCAAATGTTGTTTAATTTATTACAGGTGGACTGTAACGACACATTTCCGCAAAAAATGTGCACATCATGTATAAACTATATCAATTTCTCTTATAAATTCCGAAAAAAATGTGAAGAAAACCAAAAATTGTTTCTTGACCGCCTCAACAACAAACCTATATACAACGTAAAAATAGAATCCAACATATTCAACACTGAACACAACACCAACATAACGATAGACATATCAGACCTTATCAACGATTTTAATAATCACGAGGACAGTATAAACAGCTTTAATTACGATTCCGTTGAAAATAACGACAACGAGGAAATCGAATTTGAAACAAAAGTGCAAGATCTCGTTGATAAACCTGTAGAATTAATATTTAAGACTAAGAAAAGTAAAAAGAGTAACGAGAAACCTGTTAAACGGACTTTGAGGAGGAAAAAGGAGAGTGGAGATAAGAAAGTGAGACTAAAAGAGGAGATTGAGTGCGAATACTGCCATAAGATACTAACTTCTAAGTTGTCTTTAAGAAATCATTATAAAATACATACGGGATTTGATGTTGTTTGTGAGGTAAGTTGATTTTTTTTTTATTCCTAGCCATAATAATAATCCCCCTGACCAATTTCACAGTGGCCAATCTCAGCGGAGATTAGCCAGGTACGCAGGAGATATTATAGTGCAGAAGTGTGTGCGTAAACGCAGGTGCACTCTCTGTTCCTTCACTCTCATAGTCAGATGGCATAGCAATCCGCCACACCAGGGAGAGATCAGGCGCAGGACCAACAGCTGTACATGCTTTCCGAGGCACGGGGGTATCACACCACCGACTTCCAAACTCCGGGCTGTTACTGAGAAATTCCTAATGGAGAAACCCAATAACACTTTGCCCGACCTGGGAATCGAACCCAGGACCCCATGCACAGAAGTCCCGCTTGCGACCACGAGACCAATGGGGCATTCGATCGGCTTAGCCCATACTGTGCCACTGTTGGGCAAAGGCTTCTCCCAAGTCATTCCAGACATATTTTCTGCGCCACTGCAAACGGGCCCTCACGGCACACGACCACATTATCTCGCCTCTTCTTCGCTAGGACTGACTCATAAGTGACTAGCTTACTAGCAGCTGCTGACTGCTGCAGACGGCTAGCTAGCTAGCAGCTTCAAACAGGGGTGTTTGAAGCTACTAGCTGCAGCGTAATGACTACTCGGAGCGTGGGGGGGCGACCTTGGGTGGCCTTGTGCCGTCTGAGAGCCGGTTCCTTGAAATGAAATGAAATGAAATAATTTATTTGCTATGAATGTAGGTACAAAAGTATGGTGTTAAGAAGTTGGCCCCTTCCTTGGTGGCCCCTTCTCACCACCGTCAGGAGGTGCGGTCGCCGGGATCTCGCTCTTGGGAAAAGGGCGCAGATGCACCCGCCTCTCCTCGCGGCGGCCCCTTATACCCACTGCCGATGGGGAAGGCAGTGGGTTCAGCTCTTTCTAGGCTGGCCTCGGTGGTGCCGTCCATCTTCAGGCACCCATTGTGTGATATGATGTGAGGATGGTATATGATCAATGCTTGTTTCTTCCCTGTATGAGGAGAAGCCTTTGTGCTGCAGTGCAGAAGAATATCTACGCTATCGTGTTAAGAATCATGTGTTGAATTCATGGTTACAGCTCGGCGCGACAATGTCCCTGTCACCCTGTATTTAAAAAACTAGATGAGGACTTGCATGGTGTGCCAACTAACCATGCGATTCTCCATTTAATTTAGAATTCCACCTTTTGGAATGGACAGCTCGTTCGTTGACTAACCCATCAACTTCTTGGCAATCCACAAGTATAAAACTATAGAGGCAAATGAAACAGGGTGTAAAGTTCACTCATCCTCCATAGAAAAGGGAGGATCCTCCGACCAGATGGGTGTTGTGTATGGCGGGCACTGCCCGATGAATCACGTCGGGCTGTTGTATATATACGCTAATTGCGCGGAAAACTGCGCTTGCGCGATGCAAGATTTTGCGTGACGACAGTATTCGTAGTTCGCATGTGGCGTTGTAGACACCGCTACAAAACCCTTTAAATAAACATAAATATGTCTGTTTCCAGCACTGTGGCAAGAAGTTTATAACCAGAAGACTACTTCTAATGCACTGCCGAGCTAAGCACGGGTACGAGAAGACGGACAAGTGCTCCTTCTGTGATTATAAAGCTTCTAACGCGGAGCAGGTGAAGGTATGTACTTATTTAGTTATGTCATAGAGAACTTCGTAGAAGCGAAACTCTCGCAACAAACAAAAAACCGTTCAAAATCGCGCTGTTATCCTACGGTTTCGGCCTTCAGGACGTATAATGCGCCTAGTTTTGCTAGATTACATTTAATTAAGTATGTAAGATTGATGTGGCGCCATCTACATCGCCACATGCGAACTACGCATCACACTGATGTCATGCAAAATCCTGCATCGCGCTAGTAGAGCTTACCGCACAAGTAGCGTACACAATCTAGCCACTAGCTTTGTGCGGCCGAGGGGCTATGCCCCAGTACCGCTTGCCACACCCCCTTACGGGGGCGTCTTCGCAACCTCCCACTTCCACGTATCTAGATTTTCATGATTGTTATTACAGATCCACGAGCGTCTCCACACCGGTGAGAAGCCGTTCGTCTGCTCGGAGTGCGGCACCGGCTTCCATCGCAAGAGTAGTTACTTACAGCATGTGGCCATACATCTACCTGATAAGAATGTACAGGTATACAACCAATTAGCATTTATTTTAGCAGTATTAACCCCAAGTACGAGGGCGGAGTGATGAGTCTGGTAAAAATCTATTTTGGAATAAAAAATGCAAATTGCATTGAACCTCCTTGTTCACAACTCGTTTGAAGGACTAAATTAAAATTTTCAGCCAGTACTACCGCATGCCGGTTAGATTTTTTTTTTTTTTGACAGCCATTAAAGAAAAACAACTGAACACACTGACTAAGGACTGAACACGTTTTTGCAAAGATGGAGAAAAGTGAATTCCGTGTCGTGATTAAACATTATGTTTTACGCAAAAAAACTAGCGGAAACGAAACAAAAACTTGAGAAATATCATGGGGACTCTGCTCCGTCGATTAAAATGATTCATAAGTGGTTCAGCGATTTTCAGTGTGGTCGTACAAGCACAAGTGATGCTGTGCGTCCAGGGGGTCTACTCCGAAGTGCAAAGTGCGAATGTTCGGATTGGACCGACACATGGCCGAACCGAATATTATTTAAAAATGCGAAAAAAGTTCGGATCGGTTCAGTTGGGTCGGGACCATAGTCAATATTCGAAAGAGTGTAGGAGTGTAGGATCGGGAGCGACCGAACCAAATAGTAACTTCGTAGCAGGAAACGGCCGAACATTCGGCCGGTACTACTTCGGAGTAGACCCCAGGACGCCCAGTTGAGGTCACTACTCCAGAGATGATCGCTTAAATCCACGATATAGTGTTGAATGACCGAAGAGTAAAAGTGAGGGAGATAGTCGAGATAGGAGGCATCTCAGACAACGTGTTCGCAATATCTTACACCAACATTTAGATATGAAGAAGCGATCCGCGCGATGGGTGCCGCGTTTACTGACTGTTGATCAAAGACGCATGCGTCTGACCGGTCTGACCACTTCGGAGGCAGGTTTGGCGTTGTTTCAACGGGATAAAACCGAATTTTTGCGTCGTTTTATAACAGTAGACGAAACATCGATCCACCACCATACCCCAGAAACCAAGCAACAATCGAAACTGGATTGCTACCGGCGAACCAGCTCCAAAGAAGGCCAAAGCAGTTTTGTCGGCCAATAAAGTGATGGCTACAGTTTTTTGGGATGCACGTGGGGTAATCCATATTGACTACATAGAGAAGGGTAAACGATTACTGGTGCATATTATGCCAATTTATTGGACCAATTTGACAAAATTTTACGTGAAAAACGACCGCATTTGTCTAGGAAGAAAATCCTCTTCCACAAAGACAACTCGCGAGTGCACATCTGCGCGATTGCCACGGCCAAACTTCATGAGTTGCGCTATGAGTTACTTTCTCAACCACCGTATTCGCCAGATTTAGCCCCTTGCGACTATTTTCATTTTCCGAATTTTAAAAAATGGCTTGGTGGGAAAAGATTTGGCTCCAACGAAGAGATCATGCACGAAACCAATGCCTATTTCGAAGGGTTACCTAAGTCGTACTTTATGGAAGGGATCGGAAAGCTAGAGAAACGCTGGATGAAGTGCATTGAGTTACAAGGAAAGTACGTTGAAAATAAATAATAAAATTGACTCCTTGTTTAATTTTTACCAGACATATCACTCCGCCCTCGTATTATCAAGGGTGAAACCAGAAAAGTTAAAATCAAAGTCATTTATTCAAACTAGGCTGAGAATCAGTACTTTTTGAACGTCAACATTACATAAGACAGTCCCCGGCACGCCCGCCCTTCAACACTTCCTAGTGCTGTAGCTGGGAGGGAACAAGTGGCGCAACAAACTGTCCAGCAACCAGTCCATCAACGTCGATTAGCGTCGATCAATGTTATCAATCGACGTCGATCGATTAAATCGATAATTTTCTATCGATCGAATTTGGTCCTGCGGGTGCGCATATTATGCTGAGAAAGCTCATATTTATTTGAAAAAGAAATATTACATTCTAAAATAAATACTAGTAGCATTTAGTTTAAATCACCCATAAAAATAAATAACCACTAAAAATTTTTTTTAATCTAATAATTTTGTTTTTTTCCAGTGCGATCAATGCCCCGCCCGCTTCAAATCCGTCACCCTAATGCGAATACACAAGAACAGACACAAAACCCCGCAATACTCATTCAAATGTCGCGTCTGTGAGAACACGTTCGTGCGCCGACGCAACGTGGTGCGGCATCTGATGCGGATACACGCCGTGCAGGCCGCGCCGCACCATATCGACAGGATGAAGATAGCTTAGACACCTACATTACACCCCCACCACAGACACTAGAAGTCCCACACCATAGCCACGTGACCTCAACCATAGACTAGTGTGACGTGGTGCGGCATCTGATGTGGATACACGCCGTGCAATAGATAGGATGATGCTTAGACACCCAAACTACGCCCCCAGGTGACATCAGATACAAGTGACTCCCATCACAGACAGTAGTGAACAATCACACACGCCAATGACCCATCATAGACACCAACTAGTGACCCCCATCACTGAACCTAGAGGCCCCATCATAGACACCGATTAGTGACCGTCACAGACACGCGTGGCCCATATCTCAGGCAATAGTGGCCTGTCGTAGACACATACACCCCATCACAGACATTAATGGCACATCGCAGACACTAGACACCATTGTGACACTCAAGATTTTGAATCTAATGTCTGTTCCAAAACTATCTGTTGAAAATGTAAACAGAGCAAACACTTTTACGCGTCAATCATATTTTAAAAACTACATGAGCTCGGTGTTTTCTATCTGAATACTCTGAGAAGAAAGGCCGAAACAAATTCAGAGGACACAGTCTCTTTTAAAGTCCAGACATAATCTTGGTCAGCTCATGTGAAGACCATGTAGATTGGTTTCTGAAATGGTCTAATAAGGTAAGTGGCACTGAGTCAATGTTGTAAGTGTCACTACAAATTGTCATCCACAGATACGTCTTCTGATCCATTTGTTTACATTTTCATCAGCATTTTTTGGAACAGGCAATAGTAGCTTTGTCTAATAAATAAAAGATTTTTACAATTGAAATATGAATTGTAAAAAAATAGTTTGTAAAGTATTATTATTATTTAAGAATGTTTCTTTTTTATGTAAATTAAGTATTAAACATTGTGATATTAGTAGTATTTAGGAGCTGTTATAGCAGAAAATTGAAGTAAGATTTGTATTCTAACGCTTATCAGGAAGATCTGAACTTTATAGACGTTGTCCCAGAAGTCGACGTCAAGCCGGAATCGGGTAATAGGCCAAGTTATAATAGGTAGAAGAAAATAAAAATAAAAACTGCTTGCCAAACTCGCATAGTACATTTGTTTTTCAGTACAGTCAGTTGGGCGAAACAATTTTGCATATTTGGTTGGACAAAAACACAAATTTTTGACATTTTCTTCCAAGCAGGAGCAGTTTGCTTTACATTTTAGGCAAGAGTTTACAGAAACATAATATTCAGGTTCCCATAACATTTTTTGTTTTTTTTTTCAATAAAATTACGTATTAAAATTTCGAGCAACAGGACTGAAAAGACTATCACAGGGCGCATTTTCTCGTTTTTTTTTTAAATGCCAATAATTTTTAAAATACACAACTAGTCTTTTTTAAATATTTTTCTGATAACCCGATTTCGGCTTGACGTCGACTTCTGGGACACCTGTATACCTATGTATTTATTCTTTTCATATTCGTTCCTTATTTTTTTTAACTGTCTCTTGCCACATATTTATGATATACAAAAATAAAATACCAGAAAATTATGGAATGAAAAAAAAATACAAGTACTTGTTTACCCGACTGCGTCAGAAAGCGGTTGGGTAGGGCTTTTTTGTAAACAAATAAAAATCATTGGACTTTTACAGTCATACTTAACAAATCAGTATCGTTTTAATAAATTAAAACATTATTTGTAGATCAGTTTGTTTTATTTAATTCGGCGGTTTTCAGCAGGTGTAAGGTGTAACCAGCATAGCTCACGACCACTCGATACGCTTCCGTAGTGTACGTTACCCCAGCAAGAAAGTGTCTCCTAGGGTTATAGGAGTAAAACGTATAATTTGTGCCCTAACTGCTGTAAATGTGCCCCCACATAAAAAATGTGTGCCCCCTGTCGTTTTGGAAAAAAACGGAAAAAACGATTCCTGCTGGGGTAACGTTTTTCTAGCAGGAAAATACTAAACGAATGATCGGAGAGAGAAAAATTGTGCATGGCCAGAGAGCTTATATGTGTGCTAAAATGTGCCCCCAAAAATAAAATCTGTGCCCCTTCAGGTTTTCGAGATATTGCATTTCCTGCTGGAGTAACGTTTTGATGAATCGTATATCTCTACAACCATTGCATGTGCCCCTGTGGAATAAACATACACGAGTAGCTCTTAATGTGTGCCCCTATGTGCCCCCAATTAGATTTAAGAAAATATTTATAGTTTTCAAGTTATCGCGGTTTCATGAAAAACCGAAAAAACATCGCAGCGCCTAAATTAGACAAGGCACAAGTTCGCTGAAAACTGTATTCGGTCCTTCTTGACGCTAATAATAACCATACAAAGTTTCAAAACTGTTCATGCATGCGTTTTTGAATAATCTTGCTAAAAGTCAAAACGATGGTGTCATAACTTTGACGGCAAAATACAAGGAACCGGCTCAATCCCAGATGTGTAGGTGTAAACCAAAATCATGTGCCTTTATTCAAAAATATATGGTGAAAATATTCAGCTTAGAATGTTTCGTATTAAGTAAATATTAACAAAAAACCAAAATATGTAAGCAACGGCTGGTTATCCGACTAAATTTGAATGACTACTAAAAAGCGACGGATTCATACATATCGATGACCTTCTTTACTTTACTCACTAACCGGTTCACACGTGTTGTGCCTGAGTACACTGACTTAGAAAAGTAATAAGTAATAAAATAAAGTTGTTATTGGATGATCTGTGATTTTTTGTGATGCGAATTTACTAATTATATGTTAGACTTAGATGAAAAACTGATCTGTGATTTAAATAATAATTACTACACAACGTGCAAATAATTTCTAATATTTATAGGTAGGAACTTTGATCTGTGATTTGATGCAATAATTACTTTAAGAATTAAAATTAAGGGAATAAAAATAATAATTTCCACATCAACAAGCGTTTCATTTATTATAGTCACAGGGTGCATTTAATATATTTTTTAATTAGCCCCCAAAACTTTTGAACGCGACTGTACGGACAACAGCTTAGGTATAATACGTCCAATAAAGAAGGTCATCGATATGTATGAATTCGTCGCTTTTTAGTCATTCAAATTTGGTCGGATAACCAGCCGTTGCTTACATATTTTGGTTTTTTGTTAATATTTACTTAATACGAAACATTCTAAGCTGAATATTTTCACCATATATTTTTGAATAAAGGCACATGATTTTGGTTTACACCTACACATCTGGGATTGAGCCGGTTCCTTGTATTTTGCCGTCAAAGTTATGACACCATCGTTTTGACTTTTAGCAAGATTATTCAAAAACGCATGCATGAACAGTTTTGAAACTTTGTATGGTTATTATTAGCGTCAAGAAGGACCGAATACAGTTTTCAGCGAACTTGTGCCTTGTCTAATTTAGGCGCTGCGATGTTTTTTCGGTTTTTCAAGAAACCGCGATAACTTGAAAACTATAAATATTTTCTTAAATCTAATTGGGGGCACATAGGGGCACACATTAAGAGCTACTCGTGTATGTTTATTCCACAGGGGCACATGCAATGGTTGTAGAGATATACGATTCATCAAAACGTTACTCCAGCAGGAAATGCAATATCTCGAAAACCTGAAGGGGCACAGATTTTATTTTTGGGGGCACATTTTAGCACACATATAAGCTCTCTGGCCATGCACAATTTTTCTCTCTCCGATCAATCGTTTAGAATTTTCCTGCTAGAAAAACGTTACCCCAGCAGGAATCGTTTTTTCCGTTTTTTTCCAAAACGACAGGCACACATTTTTTATGTGGGGGCACATTTACAGCAGTTAGGGCACAAATTATACGTTTTACTCCTATAACCCTAGGAGACACTTTCTTGCTGGGGTAACGTACACGCTTCCGTACATCGAACATCAATCAATGTTATCGTAGGAGTCCTCTAAACGCTGCTCACAAGTCCAAAACCCGAAAATGTTGTCAGTTTCGATACGATAGGATGACATTTAAATATAAACTTTCAGTTCAGTTCAGTCACTGTTCACGAGATAGTGCTTCCTTTTCCAAGCCATTCGTTCCACCCGCTGAAGATTTCCCACCTGGGGGCTTAACACCAGCTCTTATAGCACGGCTAAAGGGCAGGTGCAGGTGAACTGCACTGCTTTTTTGAACTAAAAAAACCGGCAAGTGCAAGGCGGACTCGCGCACCGAGGGTTCCGTACAATTACGATTTATGACGTATTAAAAAAAACTACTTACTATTTTCGGTGAAGTTTACATGGTAATGTACATCATATATTTTTTTAATTTTATCATTCTCTTATTTTAGAAGTTACAGGGGGACACACATTTTACCACTTTGGAAGTGTCTCGTGCAAACTATTTAGTTTATAAAAAAAATATATCAGAAACCTCAATATCTTTTTTGAAGACCTATCCATAGATAACCCACATGTAAGGGTTTGATGAAAAAAAAATTTTGAGTTTCAGTTCCAAGTATGGGGAACCCCCAAAATTTATTGTTTTTTTTTTCTATTTTTGTGTGAAAATCTTAATGCAGTTCACAGAACTTACCAAGTTTCAGCAGTATAGTTCTTATAGTTTCGGAAAAAAGTGGCTGTGACATACGGACGGACAGACAGACAGACATGACGAATTCAAGGGTTTCGTTTTTTGCCATTTGGCTACGGAACCCTAAAAAGAAGTGCAGTTCAACTTCTTGACAATACATGACTTGCCCTGGGAAACATGGAAGTCTTTAAACATACTCCAGACCCAAGTTGGTGGAATCAATGAATTGAAGCTGTTCAGGTGGAGATTCAAAGAAGACAATACAGAGTAAATATGGTGCTGTTCCACAATAATATCATGTCTTGCGTGTCCTGTCAGCTGCACGTTACAGGAACTGATGGCGTCAAACACGTAGCCGAATTCTGGACAGAGTTCATTTAGATTGTCCTCAACACGCTAAGAAGTGTCATGAAGTCCATATGAACTGACAAAAACGCGCTTAAGGTGGATGCTCCAAGGTAGCCCGCGAAATTCAAATTTTCTTACGTTTTTCGCAATTTGCTGGTCAGTACTAAGTTGTGCGTTGATTAAAATATGATTCGCGGCCGTAACAAATATGTATCTACAGAATTATAATCATTAGAATCAGTAATATCACTTGTTAAGTTATCAGAATCCTAAAATGTCAAGATTTAATGAAATAGTAATTCAGTAGGATTACTTGATCTTAGAGAGTTGTGTTGATGACTTTAATAATTATAATTCTGTAAATACATATTTGTTACGGCCGCGAATCATATTTTAATCAACGTACAACTTAGTACTGACCAGCAAATTGCAAAAAACGTAAGAAAATTTGAATTTTGCGGGCTACCTTGGAGCTTCCACCTTAAGTAGGTACAGGCCGATTCAAAACTTTATGTCGGCTCTGAAATGCGCTACTCACTGCGCAGTACCCCACCCCTCACCCCCGCTGACACGTGAATATGTTACTGCGCAGCGACTCGGCTCGTGTTCTGAGCCGCCACAAAGTTTGAATCGGGCTGTAGCCATTGTGCGTTATCATAAGGTTTTCGTCGATGTTTATATAAAAAACCAACTGCAATTGTACGTAGTATAATTAATATTTTACAATAAAAAGTAGCACTTAAATTAATTACTTAATATTACATCATGCTAATTGCTAATTAGAAATAGCTTATTTCATTATCCATTATCATAAAAACGCCTCAAATTAAGGGTCACCGGGTCTATTATACAAGGTCAACTTAAATTAGCTAGTGAAACTGCAGACATGATAGGTAACGATATTAAAACATAATAAAACAAAAAAAAAAACTTAAGTGGTATTATTTTTTAGGGTCACGAACGTAATCTATGTTTGCGATTTACATCCAAAACATGTAAACAAATATAAGTTATTGGAAAAATACCTTAATTCCTGCACAATAAATTTCAGTTTACGATACATCTCATTAAAATGCGTAATAAAATAAATATAATATATAAACTGCCTTATCTTATTTATGGCTTCTAACAGACATGACCTTACGTGTATCAATCAATGTATTGTGTGTTGCTGTAATCATTAGTTCCATCTGTCAAAAAACGGTTTACATAATGTACAGTTTATGGTTAGCTTTTTACCCGAAGACTGCGGAGTTTTGCTTGCTAATTTATTTGACGTCTTGCTTCAACTTGTCAGCCTCATTTGCAGGACTATTCTCTTTATCCGCAGTTAAGGGCCAGCCGGGTGCTGCGGTGGACTGCAGTAACATCCATAGGGCTTCGCTGTCCGCCCCGTTAGACATGTCCAGTTCTATCGGCTGCAGCAGCTTGCGGGATTCACTTTTTATGTCTGTTTTGTGGAGTTAAGTATTTTAAGACAAAAAATAATAATAGAACTTTGAATGTATTCCGCAAGTAATCTGCGTCCGCGATTTACTTTCCAAATATGAGTTTTTGTAAAAATAACTTAAATGCCTACACAATGAAGTTCAGTTTAAGTTACAACTTCTAAAAAAAATTTAAGAAGTTTTCAATAATACTAGTCAGTCTGAAATCGACTTAATTTACACTACAATAAAGTTGATATTTATTTAACTTCTTTGAATGGTGTCTGCGCCGCGACTAGTTGTGCGCTCAACTTTCGGCGCTATGAATTTTATTGATGCTATCTTTAGATGCTGCCGGCACGGCGATTTCGTGCTCTGTGGTGCGGATGCTTGCGAGCGGTTCTCCCTCGAAGGGTAATTACATACCGTAACCGTAGATACCTCACTGCGATACCTCGCGACCACAGTTTAGCTCGCTACCTCGATGTAAAACAAATGCATGCTAATAGACACGCACGCACACTACAACGCCACATGCGAACAACGCGTCATACTGACGTCACGCAAGTCCTGCATCTCGCAAGCAGAGTTTACCGCGCAATTAGCATACATACAAACTTCCCAACATCAATCATGGGGCAGTTGCCCGCCAGACACAACACCCCTCTGGTCGGAGGATCCTCCCTTTTCTATAGAGGATGAGTGACTTTACACCCTGTTCCTCATACCTCTATACTCACTGCGACACATCGCCGGTTGCTTGGGGGTATAACTCGAAGCCTACGTGAAAACCGCCGCGTGCCTAAGGCATTAAGTCCGCCTTTGTACCTTTTTGTGCGAAAAGTTTAAATAAATAAATAAAACAAAATATTTTGTTTTTACATCGCGGTCGACGGCAAGCATCGATGTGATCTGGCTCGTGATTGGTCAAATCGGTTCGACTTGTCCATGGATTAGGTACAGCACAAACACATGACTGAGCAACTGGAATATTATTGAAAAATGCGAAAAAAGTTCGGATCGGCTCAGTAGGGTTGGGACCATAGTCAATATTCGAAAGAGTGTAGGATCGGGACCGACCGAACCAAATAGTATCTTCGTAGCAGGAAATGGCCGAACATTCGGCCGATACTACTTCGGAGTAGACCCCCTGAGTTTTCAGGTGCGACTGAACAGACGTGTTCGCATCACTAACCATGTAGAAATAGCGAGTATCGACATCGAGATAGCGACCGCGATCATCTTCGGCATGTATTACCCTTACGAATGTACCCTCTAAGTGACGGTAAAATAGACAACAGTTCAACTCTTTGGAAGAAATACTAATACGTGCGGCTAAATGTGCCGCTGGAGGCTCAAATAAAAAACTTTATAAAAAGGATACATCCTTTAGCCACATTAGGAGGTGCATTGAAGTCCCACCTAATGCCGGTCAGCTCCTTAGCTAGCTGGTATGTTTCTCTGGAACAGGTAAAATGTATATTACAACGTGGAATACATTGATCGCGGGATGAGTAGTAATTTTCATTTTTTCGCCAGTTAGTCCCATGTAATAGAGGACGAGTCTTCTGCCATCGACCAGGCACAAATGCAGACTTGAGGCTGCTACTGAGGAATTCTAGGTGGAAAAACTCAATGACACTCAAAAATTATTTGGTTAAATTAGGCTGAGAATCAGCACTTTTCGAACGTCAAAATTACAAAAGACAGTCCCCTAAAACGCCCGCCCTTCACCACTTCCTAGTGCTTTCGCTGGGAAGAAGTGGCACAACAAAAGAAGAAGCAGCACAGCTGCAGCAATACTAGGTATAATAATAATAATAATATCCCTGGACATTTCACACAGCACCATTTGTCCCAAGCTAAGCAACCTAATGCTTGTGTTATGGTAACAAGATGGCTGATAAACTAATTATATACAATTTTTTTTTTGTAAATACATACGTATTATAGATAGAAATACACCCAGACTGGGAACAAATACATGTAGGTCATACAAATATTTGTTCCGTGCGGGAATCGAACCCGCGACACGCAGCGCAGCAGTCAATCGCTTAACCACTGCGCCAACCTCAACCTTTGGTATGCAAAGTAATTAACATTAAAAGAACGTTAAATTAAATTATTTGCCAAAACAAAATTAAACTCTATGCCTGACTCAGGAATCGAACCCAGGACCTCATGCTCAGCTCAGACCACTAGACCATTGAGGCACACTGCATCTACAAAGGTACAATATTTCCTTTTCTTGACATTAAAAAAAAAAGAGTGTTGTGGGACTGGCATTGTAATAGGGCCGGCAGGAGCAGGTGGTTTTCTGTAATTTCTGCCTAACCCCATGGGAAGGTGTGATTTTTTATCCCAATTTATTCGTGGTCGGCGCAACATATCCTTCTCTTCCATACTTCTCTACTAGTCGTCATCTCGACAGTCACCCCCTTTCTAACCATATCATCATTCACACAGTCCATCCATCGTTTCTTTGGTCTTCCCCTACTCTTATAGCCATCGACATTCATACTCAAAACTTTCCTCACGACATTTACCTCACTACTCTCTATCACATGCTCATACCACGACAACCGATTTCCACACAACTTTTCAGTGACCAGTGCCACTTTCAGACTTCCTCTTATGTACTCATTTCTTATTCTATCCATTTGTGTAACACCACACATCCCTCTTAGCATTATGCGTGTATGTAAATGAAATACTGACTTAGCATTATCCAGTCTGTTCCTGTCGCTGTCTGCGATGGTGAGGTGCGACTCGAAGGTGGCGCACACACGGTCCAGCTCGCTGCCACGGCGCGACAGCTCTGCTAAGCGCTCGTTCAGCTCATTCTGGAATAAAGATAGTGTGCAAAGTTAATTTTTAGAAGGTAATAGGAATAGCATTGAGTCCTAGATGTGGCTAGACGAGGATTGAACTCAGTGAAGTGGTGTTCTGTTGGAGAGGTCTGTCAGCTATATTTTTATTTATTTGGGAAAACAAACAGTGACACATTACATTTTATAGAAAGAAATACAAAAAGATACGGCCAAATGTGTAACCAACCACATTTTCCACGGAATACACATAAAAAATAATAACCTCTACAAACCATGCTATTTAAACTAAAACCTACAAACTACAACAATTTAAGTTGAGAAAAGAAACCATTTCTAGTGTTAAATAGTAAAACAAAAGTAAATTTAGCAAACAAAGCAAAAACTCAGAAATCTTAATCAATATTAAAATGACTATTGACCAAGTGTTTTGAGTACAATATTTTTGAAACTACCAGCAGAAAGAGCAAACATATCATCGATATGATGGAATTGTTTGTTGTAATTATTAGTAAGTCGCGCAGGGGTGACCGCATACCTGCGTTACTCCGACAAGAGGTAACTGCAAACGGCGGCCGTGCGCGCACCCCGCGACTTACTGTCGTTGTAGGAACTATGTAACTTATTTTATTACGGATATTAATACAGTCATATACATTGCTACACAAATCAAACAAAATTAAATTAATACTTCATACACAAGTAATCATAAGATAAATCTGTGTGGAAGCAACAGTAATGCATGGCTTTTAAAAATTTTCTTTGAACCTTCTCAATACTTACTGTAAAAGGGAGCTATGGAAAATCTGGGAAACACAAAATACAAAAGTAAAAAAAGAAGCATTTCAAACTAACAAAGTTGCATTACAAACAATGAAAAAAAAAAAGCATAAAGCATAAAGCTGTAATATTTAAAAAATAAATACCGCAGTGCTGTTATTCTGATAGGGCCTGATCTATGGAGCGATCCCATACACAAGATACGTACGTGCTTTGAGATGCGGACATCAGACTGTATTACTTAGGGAGCCATCATCATCTACCTAGTCTTTTCTCAACTATGTTGGGTTCGGCTTCCAGTTTAACCAGATGCAGCTGAATACCAGTATTTTACATAGAACGACTGCCTATCTGACCTTCATAACCCAGTTACTGGGTAATACGATACCCCTTGGTAAGACTGGTTGTCAGACTTTCGGGCTTTGACGATCCGTAACGACTGTCAAAGATCCACGAATGACAGCCGGAACCAACGGCTTAACGTGCTTTCCGAGACACGGAGGGGTCCGGTCCCTCATCCACGGACCATCCGCCGCTAGCGTAGCCACCTGATCGATCGACCTGTGCGGCTGATAATACTTTGCTATGGGCCCCTCCCCTGTGGAGCGATCAGTCTGTCTTAATTCAAACTTTGCTTAAGCTTAGGATATGGTAACGATTGCTGCAAGAGTAAGTAGAATACAAAACACTCACATTCAATTTCATTTCTTGTGCCAGTTTCGTCTCTAATTCTGTCTTCTTCTTGCATGCTTTCATTTGTTGTTGTTCTTTTTCGATCTTTTCTGTAATTATTTTGAAGAAAATATGAGAAAATTATGTATTGCATCAATATCTTTAAAATGTGGATCCTAAGTTTATCTATCGTTAGCACAGTACTTAGTTTATAGAGTTAATTACCGTCCACACGTTTGCAAAAGTTGTCCAGTTTTTCCACTATGTCCAAAAACCAAGTTTCTTTTGATTCTGAACCCATTTTTGGTAATTTTTATTTAGATTTTGTATTTTAATTCAATATAAACAACTTTCGACACAAACAACGACTATTTTGAATTCAAAAATTAATAAGCAAACGCCACAGATGAAGTAAAAACAACAGATAATAGTAGAAAAGTCAGTGGCTCTCAAAGTTTTCCCAATCGATTATATGGACGTTTGGCACTTTGGTTGTGACTTTGGCGTGTGAATCCGAACGTTTTGATAAAGAAAGCGACAGTGTCGCCCCGAGGTGCCAGATAGCGGTACTATATTTATCGCCATATTTGTGATGGCGACCGATATTTATAGATCGTAAGGGTGTTGTTATTCAATAAATAAATGCATTAAAAATGGAGGAGACGAAAGTTATTTATTACATAGACGATGAGGAGACCCCGTATTTAGTGAAAATTCCGATCTCACCGGAGAAAGTGACGTTGTTGGACTTCAAAAACCAGTTGAACCGACCGAACTATAAGTTTTTCTTCAAATCTATGGACGATGACTTTGGTGTTGTTAAAGAGGAAATTGTTGACGATAACGCTCATTTGCCGTGTTTTAACGGTCGTGTTGTGTCGTGGCTAGTGTCTGCAGAGGGCTCGAACCCTTCTGATGGCGCTTCGCAGTGTACTGATAGCAATGCTGGTAAAGGCAAACAAACCCATGGTGCTCCGGCGCCTGTCACCCGAGACACCTGTACGGACACGGACAGCACCATCAGCTCGCGGCCTGGCCATCGAGCATCCTGCGACAAGTATAAATACCGGGGATTACGGATAAACGGCCACTCAAAGTACGGGAACCATGGCTTGGAATACGAGACTGCCTCAGTGCTAAGTTCTGACTTAGACTCCACCAGTCTGTTCGACAGCCAGTCCGAAATCACCACGACGACTGGCCGGCACACTAACGCGTCTGTGGACAGAGCCCTAACAGAATGCAGTAGTGTTTCTCACCTGCAAGTGAGTTCCCGTAAAAGACCGCAGAGGCGACGAAAGAGGCCGCAGGTCATGTCCCGAACTTCTTCATACTCGTCAATTACAGACTCTACAATGTCTATGCACATAATAACGGTGACTCTGAACATGGATACGGTCAATTTCCTTGGTATTTCAATAGTTGGGCAGTCGAACAAGGGTGGTGATGGGGGTATATACGTTGGGAGCATTATGAAGGGAGGTGCTGTGGCTCTGGACGGCAGGATAGAGCCAGGAGACATGATTTTACAGGTATGTTTGGTTATTTTTTGCTACTTCAGTCATAATTTAGTCATTAGCAACTCCTAAAATTGCCCATTTCAACCAAGATAGTTTCTGGCAGATTTTGTTGGAGGTGAAAGCTTGGGACAGTAATTAATTGTCAGGAGATTATTTCTTTGGTATCTCCAACAAAGGATATGCATGCACAATGTATTTCGCAATAACAAAAAATGGGCCAAGAGCGAGTCAGACTCTCGCACTAAGGATTCCCTACCATCTAGAAAAATCACTTTGTATGGGAGCGCCCCTTAAATACTTATTTTAAAAATTAAAATAAAATATTTTTTTTTTTCTCCCTTATATTTAATTTTTAATTTAATTACATTTATTTTTAAAGTGAATATACAACTAAATATTCTGTGAATATTTCAAGAGTCTACCTGTTACCGTTATTAATATCGAGCAAAAAACAACAAAAAGATCATGTTTGTTGTATGGGAGCCCCACTTAAATATTTACTTTATTCTGTTTTTAGTATTTGTTGTTATAGCGGCAACAGAAATAAGTACATCATCTGTGAAAATTTTCAACTGTCTAGCTATCACGGTTCATGAGATACAGCCTGATGACAGACAGACAGACGGACAGTGGAGTCTTAGTAATAGGGTCCCGTTTTTACCCTTTGGGTATGTAACCTTAAAAAGGTTCTTTTATGTATGCTCCTTCAATTACAATTATTTCTTCACCACTGCTCTCAAAACAGTGAAGGAAAACATTGAGAGGAAACCGGCGTGTCCTAGAACCAAAAATTCGAAGACATGTGACAACTACCAACCCACACTGGGCCCGCGTGGTGGATTATTGCCCACTCCATGACAGAGAGGAGGCCTGTGTCCCAGCAGTGGGAACATCATAGGCTGATGCTTATGACACACTTAAAATCTACACCTGTGCTGTATTATGCAATAGATTCATTCTCTGTTGACATGAAAGACAATGGAAATAAACCAATAATTACAGCTTTGTTTTAATTGAAACTATCTCATAACAATATTTATTACAATTCATAGTGTTGTTGTGAGTTATCCTTACAAGTGCATGCATTATCTTGACTTAATCTCAGCTGATTAAGTCAACTTTGATTACGTCAATATTGTATGATTGATTTCCTCCCTAAGTTTTCCTTCACCATTTTGAGAGCAATGGTGGTGAAATAGTTTACTCAAAGTTAAAGCGCCTGTCTGGGTTCGAACCTACGACCTACAACTCGTTAGTCGCGGCCGTTACCACTGGGCCACCTAAAACGAACCGTGCGAAAAAACCTCCGATCCACGATCGGCGCTCCATGATCGTGGACTGTGGAGCGCCGATCGAAACTTGGATCATCTTGTGTAGATCCAGCTAATAAATATCATATCATACCCAAACCATTCGTTCCACCCGCTGAAGACCTCCCTGGACATGAGTTATCTTGGGTAACCTATCCAGGTTACCCAGGTCTTTAAACAGACTCCGGACCCAGGTTGGCCGAAGCAAGGAAAACCTGTTCACGTGGAGATTCATAGACGACTCCGTCTTGGAGTGTAAATGTGGTGCTGTACAAACGATGGGACACTTAATGTCGTGTCCTGCGTGTCCTGTCAGCTGCACGTTACAGGAACTGATGGACGCTGGTGATGGCGATGTCCTCCCTCAGGCGTCAAAAACTCAACAAAGTTATAAAAAACTCTCCACATCAAACACCTTTATGATACCAATCTAACACAAACAATTCCAGGTGAATGACGTAAACTTCGAAGACATGACCAATGATGAGGCAGTGAGGGTGTTACGGGAGGTGGTGCAAAAGCCAGGCCCCATCAAGTTGGTGGTCGCCAAGTGCTGGGATCCCAACCCTAAGGGGTACTTCACTATCCCCAGGACTGAGCCCGTGAGGCCTATCGATCCTGGTAAGTACCGTTTAATTTTAACTTTGGGGAGGCCTATGTCCTCCAGAGACGTCTTTCGGCTGAAATGATGATGACTGTTTTAAATCATGTATAATGCTTATAGACCAGGGTAGAAGCCTTTAAAAATAATAAAAAGTGAAAAAAAATAATAGTAGGATGAAACCCATTAGAAAAGGAGGGGAATATTATAAAAATGAAAGGAAAAATAATTTACGGGCGATCTGAGGTCGGGAAGGGGATGGGGGTGAGCTTTTAAGGGTAAAAAACGGTTTTTCTCGATTTCCGGCAAAACTAAAAGTCCTATCGAAAAAAGTCAAATGGCAAAGTTGTAGGTAATAAAAAGATCTAAAACTTTTGTATTAACACTTTTTTCACATAACCTCAAAATTTATATGAAAAATTAAAAAAACCAAGGTTTTGGTTTTTTATTTTTATCTTTTACAAAAATCTTTTTTTTTTAACGAAATTTGGTGAAAACTTACCTTTTTATGTCCCAAATACGCTGTAATTTATTTGATTAAATATATTTATTATTTCACCTTATTTTGAATTAATATCGAAAAAGCACCCTAATTTTCAATCGAAAATTCACCCGTCAAAATATCAGCTTTTTTCAAAAAGTTGGTATGTTTTCTGTTCGTTGAAATCTCTATTTTCCGATGGTGAAAAAAAAAAAATGTTACTGTAGTAAATCTTCTCAGAAAATGCAAAAAATCGAAAAAAACTCGAATTCGAAAACTGATAATCTAAAAAGACAAAATCGAATTATTAATGCCTTCACTATTTTATCGTGAGTATACACCCCCATGAAAAAAAATATTAAAGAAATAAATGTCAAAATGTATAAAAAATATATTAAAAATCTATAATAAATGTATAAATATATAAAAATATGTATAGTAAATATATTTTTAATAACTAACTTTTGGCCGATTTTCATGTATATTTCATATATTTTAGATACATTCAAAATATATCTTAAAAGACATAAAAAACATAGCTAAAAATATAAAAAAAATATATTTTGAATATATCTGAAATATATTTGAAATGTATAAAATATATATGAAAATCGGCCAAAAGTTAGTTATTAAAAATATATTTACCATACATATTTTTTATATATTTATACATTTATAATAGATTTTTAATATATTTTTTATACATTTTGACATTTATTTCTTTAATATTTTTTTTCATGGGGGTGTATACTCACGATAAAATAGTGAAGGCATTAATAATTCGATTTTGTCTTTTTAGATTATCAGTTTTCGAATTCGAGTTTTTTTCGATTTTTTGCATTTTCTGAGAAGATTTACTACAGTAACATATTTTTTTTTTTCACCATCGGAAAATAGAGATTTCAACGAACAGAAAACATACCAACTATTTGAAAAAAGCTGATATTTTGACGGGTGAATTTTCGATTGAAAATTAGGGTGCTTTTTCGATATTAATTCAAAATAAGGTGAAATAATAAATATTTTTAATCAAATAAATTACAGCGTATTTGGGACATAAAAAGGTAAGTTTTCACCAAATTTCGTTAAAAAAAAAAGATTTTTGTAAAAGATAAAAATAAAAAACCAAGAACTTGGTTTTTTTAATTTTTCATATAAATTTTGAGGTTATGTGAAATAAGTGTTAATACAAAAGTTTTAGATCTTTTTATTACCTACAACTTTGCCATTTGACTTTTTTCGATAGGACTTTTAGTTTTGCCGGAAATCGAGAAAAACCGTTTTTAACCCTTAAAAGCTCACCCCCATCCCCTTCCCGACCTCAGATCGCCCGTAAATTATTTTTCCTTTCATTTTTATAATATTCCCCTCCTTTTCTAATGGGTTTCATCCTACTATTATTTTTTTTAGTTTTAAAAATTATCGACCCTGGTCTATTACTTTCAGGGACTTTTACTATGATACAGCTTGGGACATGGTTGTGATAATGTCCTTTGCAAGCATCACCACAATGAAATGGCGATATAATTATTTTATTGTGTTCTTGACCAGTTTCATAACTACATAAGTCATCATTAATCAAAGCTCAGTTAATAATAACGAATAAGAGAAAAAAAGTTCTGACACCCAGAAAACACTCAGTTTTCTGGGTGTTTATTGGACGTTTACCAGAGCACCGGGATTAAACCCGGTGGATTGCTCAGCTATAGTTCTGATGCTTCTTTTATAGCATCTCAAAAATTATTCTGTTTTCTGTACATACAGTGGTAGCCGCATCCAAACTACTGGTCGCGTACTCGCGTCTAAAAGTGCGGCATTTTTTGAGAGGAAATACATTGAAAAGTAGCAAACATTAAGCCCTACCCACGGGCGATTTTCGAACACGGCGATCTTTTATCGCGCACTATATTTTCAACGCACTGCTTAGCGCTGAGGGTTCAAAATCCAACAGCGTATTGTTTTTTACGCGGTGGGAAGCACTCTGTTGGATTCTCAATGCTCGGCTCAACACCGAGAGTTGAAAATCAAGTGCACGATAATAAATCGTAGCTTGAAACAAATTGCCCGTGCGTACTGTCGACAAACCTACATCTGATCACCGTAAGGACTATTCCTGCTTGCAGTGCATATTAGTAGTCGACCTAAAAAGGATCCTCTTTTGTTTTACTTACGGACGCAGCTGTGGTCATCATGTGCACGGGATTTGGTTATCAAAATGGTCAGATATAGGTTTTGGTTCAGGGATCGAATCCGCAACGAGGTGATCCGGCAGAGACCCAAAGTTGTCGACATAGCTCACAGAATAAGCAAGCTGAAGTGGCAATGGGCCGGCCATATTAGCCGTAGAACCGCTGACCGTTGGGGTAGACGTGTTCTTGAGTGGAGACCGCGAATCGGTAAACGTAAGGTGGGACGCCCTCAGGCTAGGTGGAGCGACGATCTTCGCAGGATGGCTGGTAGCAGCTGGATGAGAGTTGCCGAAAATCGAGTTGCATAGCGAGCTGTAGGCTGATGGTGATGATAGGTTTTGGCGACAGTACCTTGGCTTCTGTGCAATAAAAGTTTTGACTTTAACTGACAGTGTTCATCTTTACCTCTCGAACTAAATGGACGTTGCTAGGAGGTCATCGCAATTACTCTTTACCTTCTTCCTTTTACTTTATACATATTATCTTCTACTCCTCAGGTGCATGGGTGGCCCACACTCAAGCCCTACGCGAGGCGTACCCTCCCCCGCCGCCCTCGCTGTCCGCGCTCCCCGTGTCGTCAGTATCGGAGCGAGGCGCCAGCGACGCCAGCACAGTACCCGCGGGAGGGCTGGAGCCGCAGCTGTCCGTTAACATGGACATGGCGCTCGTGGTCAGGGCTATGCTGAGGCCGGAGTCGGGTGAGTATCTGTGAAAATGGCCTAGCTATTTTCAACCTCTGGGCAGGTTCTGGTAAATTTCTTCAGCAGACATTAGGGACAACAAACAGTTTCTTTCTGCGTTTCTCTGTAGGATAATGGTTATCCGTCAACAAAGAAATATTTTAAAGAACCTGTTTGGTTCTTTAAAATATTTCTTTAGAATTGTTATTTGAGTTTGTATTTCTTGTTGGTGTTGAATACTTCACAATTTCCCATAATTTAAATTTTTGTCCTCACAGAGGTATGAGGAACAGGGTGTAAAGTTCACTCATACTCTACAGAAAAGGGAGGATCCTCCGACCAGACCGGTGATGTCTGGCGGGCAACTGCCCAAATATTGATGTCTGGAAGTTGTATGTAAGCTAGTTGCGCGGTAAACTCTGCTTGCGAGATGCAGGATTTGCGTGACGTCAGTATGACGCGTTGTTCGCATGTGGCGTTGTAGATACCGCTACAATTTCACACTAAAATATATTTCTCACTTCACAGGACTTGAAATCCGCGATCGCATGTGGCTAAAGATAACGATACCGAACGCGTTCATCGGCGCCGACGTCGTGGACTGGATCCTGCAGCACGTGGCCGGCATTACGGACCGCCGGGACGCACGGAAATACGCCTCGCATATGCTGAAGGTAAGCATGTCATTAAGGCTGTATTCCTTGGGAAAGAGGTATACAGGATCAAATTAAATTAGCTAGCGAAACTGCAGACGTATCGATATTTAAACAGGACAAAATAAAAAGATTCGATTGTTTTTAAGGGTCATCGACCGCTAGTAGTTTTGTTTCTTGAAGTATGAGTTGAGAAAATATGTTTTATCGTGTTTGTGTATGATTTTTTTTGGGGTCATATAATCTGTCATCTTATCTAATATTAGAAATGTAAAAGTAAGTTTGTATGTTACGCATTTCATCCTGGATCGTAGACGAAATCGCGGGCTACAGCTAGTCTATAATAAAATTCAATATCAGTTTAAAAATCTTATTTTTTTTTGTTTTGATTTTTGCGGTATGCGGTTGATGACCCCACAAAAAAAAAACATTTTTTTATCATGTTTAAATATATCCTACCTATTACTTCTGTGGAGTTTCTCTAGCGAATTTATTTTACCCTGTATCAATACAAAATAGTTATCCAAACATTTTTGTAACAGCGTCAGTCGCACGCCACGATGCGACGTCGTATCGAGTGCAACGGAGTAGCGTAGTCTTAAAATTAAACATTAATTAGACACACACAAACCACTCAAGAGCATGCATGCACTAAATTCCTTTAATTTTACGTTATTTTAATATTATAGCATGAGGGGCTTGTGGCTAAGTAATAACAGCCGCACGGGTCAATCAATCAGGTTAAGCTACGCTTGCCGCGGTTGGTCCGTGGATGGGTGACCATTTTCACATACCAAGACCCCTCCGTGCCTCGGAGAGCACGTTAAGCCGTTGGTCCCGGCTGTCATTCGTGGATCTTTGACAGTCGTTACGGGCGGTCAGTAGCCCGAAAGTCTGACAACCAGTCTTACCAAGGGGTATCGTATTACCCAGTAACTGGGTTGTGGAGGTCAGATAGGCAGTCGCTTCATGTAAAATACTGGTATTCAGCTGCATCCGGTTAGACTGGAAGCCGACCCCAACCTAGTTGGGAAAAGGCTAGGCAGATGATGATGATTTTAATATTATAGCATAATTTGTTAATGTTTCAAAAACGGGTGAAGACACTGACTCCTGTAACACAGGTACCACCTAGCTCAGGAGATGTCTTCTAATTAAAACGTAACACCTTTTTTATGTCAATTAAACTTTTAATTATTTATTAATATATACGTTTTTTCTCATCCCCAGGCCGGCTTCATACGTCACACAGTGAACAAGATAACATTCTCTGAGCAATGTTACTACGTGGCCGGCGAGCTGTGTGCCGAGCTGGCGGCGCTGCGCCTGCGCAGTGCGGACAGCGACAGTCTCGTCAGCGACACGCTGGCTCCGCTGCCTAATCCCAAGTAACTTACAGACATCATCTGCCTCGACTGACGTCATCATTTTTTGAAAAATGTTACTACAGGAATGAAGATATTCCAAAAATAGTTTGCGCTTCAGGAACCATCGTCTATCTTCGGAAATACGAACGTGCGATGATGTTTGCTTGAGTATTTTGTATTACCATAATTCACATCTCATTACCGTAATTCTGTGCACTTAAAAAAAATTTTTTAAATCTATGAAATCTGCAGACGGACTTGGTAAAAAACTTCAAACACACGCGCAATGATAGACGTACAAAGCACGACAGTACGAAGCTTTGCCTTCGTGTGTTACTCTGTGGCGCGTCATTCGTGCTAATTCGGAAACACGAAGATTACCGAAGCGCAAACCTTTTCTGGCAAACCCATAGTATTTTAACCCATTCCCTATCCCACATATGATTCAGGTTGATTGTTTAACTATTGTGTCTACTTTATGGACAGTGAAAGTGTTAATAGCACTTCTTTCTTAAATTTTCGTGTGTTCTTTCTAACATAATGATATTATTTGTTACAGCATCATGGGCCCCGGGTACATGCCCTACGCCGGCTCGTACGGCTACCAACCGATACCGTTCAAATACTCCTCCTGTCTCAACAGTGAACACACTGTTTATGGGTGAGTTATAAATACAATCGAATTGTGAACCTCCTGCTGTTAATTTTTATCACTCCACCCAGTTTCCTTCACCTTCATCTTTGCTTGTGCTAATTCCCAAAACTTGCCACAATATCGTCGCTACCTCGTAACTGCAAATATTGGTCAATTTTACATTTTGATGCGAAATTGTCCATCACGTAATTTTCCATCTTTCTGGTGATACCTTGTATGTACAGGAGGTTTACTTCACTTAAAAACTGTCTTTTAGTGACATCTCGTAACAAGACTTTGAAGCACTATGTAAGGTGGTACCTTGTAAGTCTAATAGACACCAAGGATGCCATGGTGATTTTTTATGTACAGACGCCAGCAGGTCAAGCTACCCGAAACTGTCAAAATTATCCAATCAACGTTGAACCTTAATGCTTGAGCGATAAAGTTGAAAATCTATTAAAGAAATTTGACAGATTGTAGTAACTTGAGGTGCTGGCGTCTGTACATACAAGAAACGGTATTTTATTTGATATTCAATCAAATACAGTTTTTTGTCTCTCCTGGAAAATTGACAGGTTTGTATTTACGAGGTGTCACATCTAGAGCGACGTTATCAAACATCAGTCAGAAATAAGAATGTACCTATCTAAAACATTGACTTACTAATATTTCTTTTTCATTATAGCTATAACCGCGAAGAAAGCGTAGTCTCCGGCAGCGGGGGCTCCAGCGGCGGCTCAGAACGCCTCACAGCCAAAGAAACAGCGCGCGAGACAGAACGGAAGAGCACATCTAGCGGCTCGGGGGCCTCTGTAGCGCCCACAGGAGCCGACAGACGCGACCTAGAGCCTGACAGCACACAGGATAGACCAGTGCTCTTCCTATAACGGTGAGTGGAGCACCTCTAGCGGCTCGGGGGCCTCTCTAGCGGCTCGGGGGCCTATCTAGCGCCCACAGGAGCCGACAGACGCGACCTAGAGCCTGACAGCACACAGGATAGACCAGTGCTCTTCCTATAACGGTGAGTGGAGCACCTCTAGCGGCTCGGGGGCCTCTCTAGCGCCCACAGGAGCCGACAGACGCGACCTAGAGCCTGACAGCACACAGGATAGACCAGTGCTCTTCCTATAACGGTGAGTGGAGCACCTCTAGCGGCTCGGGGGCCTCTCTAGCGCCCACAGGAGCCGACAGACGCGACCTAGAGCCTGACAGCACACAGGATAGACCAGTGCTCTTCCTATAACGGTGAGTGGAGCACCTCTAGCGGCTCGGGGGCCTCTCTAGCGCCCACAGGAGCCAACAGACGCGACCTAGAGCCTGACAGCACACAGGATAGACCAGTGCTCTTCCTATAACGGTGAGTGGAGCACCTCTAGCGGCTCGGGGGCCTCTCTAGCGCCCACAGGAGCCGACAGACGCGACCTAGAGCCTGACAGCACACAGGATAGACCAGTGCTCTTCCTATAACGGTGAGTGGAGCACCTCTAGCGGCTCGGGGGCCTCTCTAGCGCCCACAGGAGCCGACAGACGCGACCTAGAGCCTGACAGCACACAGGATAGACCAGTGCTATTCCTATAACGGTGAGTGGAGCACCTCTAGGGGCTCGGGGGCCTCTCTAGCGCCCACAGGAGCCGACAGACGCGACCTAGAGCCTGACAGCACACAGGATAGACCAGTGCTCTTCCTATAACGGTGAGTGGAGCACCTCTAACGGCTCGGGAGCCTCTCTAGCGCCCACACTTATAATAATTGATTGGTGGAGATCCATAGATGACTCCGCCTTGGAGTGTAAATATGGTGCTGTTCCACAAACGATGGGACACTTAATATCGTGTCCTGTCAGCTGCACGTTACAGGAACTGATGGACGCTGGTGATGGCGCCAAAAAAGTAGCCGAATTCTGGACATTTAGATTGTTATCGACACGCTAACAAGACAGTGAAGCCTCGAACACACTAGGGGACGAATGGAGCGACAGGTTGCGGAACATGACGCTCGACAACTACGTGAATGTCCCGAGAGAATGTCGCGGAACATTTCGCAGATATACCATATTGACGGCACGGTTGGCGCAGTGGTTAAGCGATTGACTGCTGCGCTGCGTGTCGCGGGTTCGATTCCCGCACGGAACAAATATTTGTATGACCTACAAGTAGTTGTTCCGGGTCGGGTCTGGCTGTTTGTGTATGTGAGTTTAAATTTTTGTGAACGCACGATACTGGAGAAATTCCTAGTGTGGGGCAAAGTTTAAAAAAAAAAAAAAATATACGCACTAAGCGCTTCTCATCATCTTTTCTGATGCGCACAACAAAGGAGTGGAATTGTCTGCCTGCGTCTGCATTCCCGAGTTCATACAACCCTAATCTCTTCAGGACGAGAGTGAATAGGCTTCTTCTGGGCAAGCTCGTTCCACCGTAGATCTCATCCCTGCCTCTGGGCTGGATTGAGGTCAAGAGAGCCCATAGTCAATTTAAAAAAAAAAACTACAAATCGCGCGACACTGATGCGGGACGCGTGCGGTCGCTCTCGGAGCGGGAGCACGCAACATGTCCCGCGTCACGTAAAATGTTGCGGGGCTTGTTGCAGAACACCTTGCAACATCGCAGCGACACGTAGATTGAGTGTTGCGTGTCATGTTGCGGGACTAAATGTCCCCTCGTGTATCCGAAGCTTGATGATAAAAGTTGCTCTCCATCTTCTAAATATATATAACTCAAAGGTGACTGACTGACTGACATAGTGATCTATCAACGCACAGCCCAAACCACTGGACGGATCGGGCTGAAAGGCATGCAGGTAGATGTTATGACGTAGGCATCCGCTAAGAAAGGATTTTGATCAATTCTACCCCCAAGGGGATAAAATAGGGGATGAAAGTTTGTATGAAACTTTGTCAAACTATACTTCTTACGCGAGCGAAGCCGCGGGCAAAAGCTAGTATTGTATAAAATCAATCAAAAGATGAGCTTACCCTTGTCTGAATATCCCTCACTAGCTTCTGTCCCGAACTTTGTTCTTGTCAAATTTTTTGTTCCCCAACCCACTGCGTCGCATCGCATCACCTGCCTGCGCTGTCACTTCATTTTCGCTTAGATTTTTTGTGCCTTTTTCTTCTTGCTCGGCCCCTAAGGGTTATAGCGTGTGGCGGGATTGTCCGAAAGGGTTACCGCTGCCCTGGAACACAAAGGGCTAAGGAACACGGGTGGGTTTTAGTCAGTAAGAGTCTGTCACTCCCTTCCGCTCCACCCAGAGCGGGAGGGGTCATTTGATGATTTCCCATCCAGAGAAAAAAAAAAGAAAAAACGGTTATAGCGTGATGTTAAATAACTTATAGCCTTCGAGAATTGGGCTATCATATGCAAAACGAATACGTATAAATGAAAGTTACAATATATTACTTGTCTAACTCTAACTATCCTATTAATATTATAAACGTCAAAGTTTGTATGGATGGATGGATGTTTGTTTCTCTTTCACGCAAAAACTACTGAACGGATTTGGATGAAATTTGGCACACAGATGGGGGTGAAACCGCCAGGCGCAGCTGGTATATCAATATAGCACTTTTGAATTGTCAAGTATTTGTTAAAAAAGTTGAAGCTAGTTGCCCATTCCAAAGCGTAGTAGGTTCCTATGGAGGAGAATAGGCAAGAGACTCCATGGACACTCTTTTCTTCTCTCACTAACATGTTCCTTCTCCGTCTTCCAGGTCCGTGCTCTGAGGTGGATCCTCTATAAACTGCCAAATATCGACGCACGAGAGCGTCACGTGGCTGCGGCTGTCGGCTGACACTATATGGCACTACATAGTGCCACAAAGACACTAAGGTACCAGGCACTATCATTATCGACAGGATGACAGTTAACAGTTGCACCGTACTGCCGAGCCTTTACCAACAATGTTGGGATCGGCTGAATCCCAGTTACATGGAATGACTGCCTGTCTGACCTCCACAACCCAGTTACTGGGTGACAAGATACCCCTTGGTAAGACAGTTGCATCGTTAAAGGTACAAAATCGCTTGGCAATTCAGTTTTCGTTAAATATTGACCTGCTGTAAGTGTAATGGTAAGTGCTTAGGGTAATATAATGCCATTAAATGTAATTTAAATTTGAAATATGTAGTAGGGTCCCGAGTTTTCGTATTACTACTCGGGATGAGACTTTGGGAATGTATTCTAGACATTTTTTTTAAATTATTGTGGAATTGGCAAGTTCGTTTATACGTTTCCAGTGTTTGAGAAGCATTATAAAGAATGATAGAAAGAAAATGTATTTATTGTGACTCGTACGGGAAGATCACAAACCAAACTAAACACAGGCAAAATTAAAAAACCAAATTACAGCCTATAATGCTCACAGGCCTCGTCTCTGTGAGAGGGAGTGGGCTGTAATCCACCACGCGGGCCCAGTGCGGGTTGGTAGATGTCACATGTCTTCGATTTTTTGGTTTAGGACATGCCGGTTTCCTCACGATGTTTTCCTTTACTGTTTTGAGAGCAGTGGTGATGAAATAATTTACACAAAGTAAAGCGCCTGTCAGGGTTCGCACAACTCGTAAGACGTGGCCGTCTCCACTGGGTGACCCCTGCTCTTAATTTATAATATTGTTAAATTAATTACAGACATGAAGGTTTTTGCTTCAACTGTTATGCTATTATTTGTTAGACTCGCATTCTACTAAACACTTGAAACGTATAAACGTTATTTTATGAGATAATAACAACATACTGTCCTAATTAACGATTATTTCAACGAGTAAATTTTTAGTAAAATAATGGCATGCATTTAAAAATCAATATCGATAATAAATGCCATTTTTTTTAAACCAAATCAAAGTTCCGTAACTGTTTCGCACATAACTTCGGAAGTCGGTTTTTATTGAAGCAAGTCGATGTTCAATGATGGAAGTCGATTTCTATAGATCGAAGTCGATTTTCATTGATCGAAGTCGATTTTCTTTTTTCGAAGTCGGTCTTCAAGTCGAGTCGTTAGCCGTCAGTCGCAACCTACTATAAGCTAATCATGTCAGTAGTGAACGCCATATAATGTTAGTCTTATGTATATTATAAATATAAGTGTACATAATTAGTTTTAAACCCTATATTATAACTTTATGTGTAAACTAAATAAAATTTACTTGGAAACGGGAGCGAGATTAAAAAAAAAATTAAAGCAACATTCTGCATTTTGCAGCTTTTTACATCATATATAAGTATATTATTTAAAAATAAATATATTAAAATCCTGTGTGTTAGCTACTTTTGCCATGCCCTTTATAATAAAGATATAATTTTTGTTTTGGAGAAACGGAATAATTATTTACAAAATGGAACTCAATTTTCATGAAAATATCTATAGGGTAAATAAAACTAACCTTATTCGTAGGTTATGTGACTATGTATTGCTATGTATTATATTAAAATGTACATTAACATACTGTAGCGGTATCTACAACGCCACATGCGAACATCGCGTCATACTGACGTCACGCAAATCCTGCATCTCGCAAGCAGAGTTTACCGCGCAATTAGCATAGACACAAACTTCCCGACATCAGTCGTGGAACAATTGCCCGCCAGACACAACACCCGTCTGGTCGGAGGACCCTCCCTTTTCTATAGAGGATGAGTGAGATGAACTTTACACCCTGTTCCTCATACCTCTAAACTACTATACTGATGCCTTCTTCCTATGGGGGTAGGCAGACACTACAGAACGCCACCTACTACGATCCTAACATATTCCTTTTGTTTTCTCGTGCGTTCATACATCATCTGCCTGCCTTTTCCCAACTATGTTGAGGTCGGCTTCCAGTCTAACCGGATGCAGCTGAATACCAGTATTGTACATGGAGCGACTGCCTATCTGACCTCCGCAACCCAGTTAGTTAACACGCTACCCCTTGGTAAGGCTGGTTGAGTTTTTGAGTTTGTCAAAGATCCGCGAATGACAGCCGGGGTCAACGGCTTAGCGTGCTTTCCGAGCCACGGAGGGGTTCTGGTATGTAAAGATGGTCACCCATCCACGGACCAAACGCGGCAAGCGTAGCTTAACCTGATCGATCGTCCCGTAGAGCTGTAATTACTTAGCCACGGGCCCCCTAAATTATAATCCTACTAATATTATAAACGCGACAGTTTGTGAGGACGGATGGATGGATGGATGTTTGTTACTCTTTCACGCCACAACTACTAAACGAATTTGGATGTAATTTGGTATACAGATAGCTTATAACCAGGATGAACACATAGGCTTTTTATCCCGATATTCCCACGGGATCGAAACTTATGCGGGTGAAACCGCGGGGCGCTGCTAGTAAACAATAAAAAAACAACCCAGTTACTACCACACATTGCCATAAAATCTGTAATATTTCAATTTCAATATAATTTCGCTCCTGTCGTAAAAATCCCAAGTGAAATACCCGATAATATAAATAAACAAATAAATTAATAAAATGCTATAATTAAATTACATTTAAGGCGGATTTTTCCATCGCCAGATAATTTTATCCGAGGAATATGTAATTTTGAATTTTCGACAGTTACTCCATACAAAAACTGTCGACGTCTTATATCTGTCGATTGAAAAATACGCCCTTAGTATTATAAAATGTGCCAGTTATTATAAAAAGCTGGTACGAATAAGCTCTGAATTTGTTGTTCACCAACTAATTTAAAAAAAGTATCGCTATCTTTTTCTTACACACAGAGTTTGAAAGAGTCGCTAGATTTTGAACGTTTTAAATACCGGGATTGAGCTGTTCGTTCCTCGAATGAAGCTCGCGCAACGAATGTTTCGTAAAGCGAATGCTCGCGGTGAACAAAGTTCTTAATAACAATACGACTGTGCTCCCCAAAGGGGTATGCAGAGTGTACAGAACACCTACATTTCGCTATTTAAGTTAAAAGTCTCATTTAATCTGCCTCATTGATCTAGTGGTTATAAGCATGAACTTCTGAACTTGGGATCCTGGATTCGAACCCCCATTGCAGTGTTCGTGGACTTTAACATAACTGAACAAAACGGTGAAGGAAAACATCGTGAGGAAACCGGCATGTCCTAGAACCAAAAATTCGAAGACATGTGACATCTACCAACCCTAACTGGGCCCGCGTGGTGGATTACAGCCCACTCCCTCTCACAGAGAGGAGGCCTGTGTCCCAGCAGTGGGAACATTATATGGTAAACGTAACTGGGGAAATGTGGGTGTACGCGTTCTCTTTCTATTTGCTAGAAAGAGGTATCAATATTTTTTTATTTTAGTTGGTGGACAATGACTTCAGGGCTTTATGAGATTTCGGCAAAGCAATTAGCTTATGTAATATGTATTTAAAATTATTATGTGCTTATAAAGGTTGTATTAGACAGTTTTGTTATTCAATGTTTTTTTTTTGTTGTGGTAACATTGCAATATTTATGGTAAGCTGAAAATGCTATAATATTTTTGCTTATGTCATTATCATCGTTTGCCTAGCCTTTTTCTAATTATGTCGGGGTCGGCTTCCAGTCTAACCGAATGCAGTTAAATGCCAGTATTTTATTTACTATCGCCAAAATCTATATCTGACCACCGTAAGGACTATTCCCGCTTGCAGCGCATATTATTAGTCGACCTAAAAAGGATCCTCTTTTGTTTCACTTACGGACGCAGCTGTGGTCATCATGTGCACGGGATTTTGTTTTTTAAAATGGTCAGATAGAGGTTTTGGCGATAGTACATTTAGCGACTGCCTATCTGACCTCCACAACCCAGTTACTGGGTTAAGCACATTTTAAATTTTAGATTCGAGTATTAATGTTTACATATATAATGCAATGGTATCAACAAAATGGTTTCATGTCATTGTATTCTCATTTTTTATCGACCGCCGCGGCGTAATTCTACCACCGGTTTGTTTTTAAACTAGATGAGGTCGGCGTTTCCTATCTGACTAGTCTGAGAAGAAAGACCGAAACAAACTCAGAGGTCACAGTCTCTTTTAAAGTCCAGACATAATCTTGGTCAGATCATGTGAAGACCATGTTGTGATTGGTACATTGAGATTTGACTACAGATTGATGTTCAGGCTTTAGTCAGAGGGAGCAGTAAAATATTTGAGCAGTTTTTCAGTGATATATCGATAAAGATCTAAATTACAGCTAAAATAGAGTTCAAAATAACTTGTAAGAGATGATTCCCTGTGGCGTGTGTTCGCGTATTTTTACACCTAATACTTGACTGTTGACTGCTAAGAACATTTTTCTGCTCCTAACGCTGACCTTAGGGTTTATTTTAAATAACGTGCCACAATTATGCACCCTAATCGCGTAACACACTGTCAATCACAATCTGAATCATTTTGAAGGATATTGCTAATCCATTGCTTCATATGTTCGAAGAATTTGTCTGCTCAACAATGTAAATAACGCAATGAATGTTGTTGAACTGTCAAAATGAAACCAATTGGTACTGTTGGTGTGTTACGTAATTATCCCGCTGTGTTCATTTATGATGAAATATAAAATAATGGTATCCTTGAAAGATTTTCGCTCGCGGTGGTAAATTGATTTTTCATAATTTTGTAAATGACTATCATTATTTAAATTAAAGCATTATGTATTTAGGGGCACACAAACAAGCATTTGTATACGTAGCGACGTCTATTAGAAAATTAAATGTAATGAATATGAGGGTATATACATACTGTACGTAATTTATTTTAAAAAAAGTCGAAGAATCGTGTAATCGGAAGATTTTACTAAATTATATACAAGGACTAATTCAATTAGCTGGCGATACTTCACGGGCGGGATGGGTATCGATATTTAATGAAGGAAAAACAAACAAAAAATGCTTTTCTTAGCTCTTAGTTTCAAGTAAGCATCGGAGTCTTTTTTTTTTTTTGTGGATGGGAAATCATCAAATGACCCCTCCCGCTCTGGGTGGAGCGGAAGGGAGTGTCAGACTCTTACTGACTAAAACCCACCCGTGTTCCTTCCTTAGCCCTTTCTGTTCCAGGGCAGCGGTAAACCTTTCGGATGATCCCGCCGCCCCGGCAGGCTTCGCATCGGAGTCTGGATTTGTGATCGCAATAGGCTTGCCCATGCCACATGGGACCCAAACATGACTGGCGAAATGTGGGTGTACTGTAGATACCCCCGCTTAACCCTTCGGGGTAGGTAACCTTAACCCTTATGTTAATTTCAAGTATAGCAAGGTAGTGTCATCGTCATCTGCCATACTTCCCGCTTCCGTGCGTCCCTCATGCAGGTGTTTCCCGCGAGTTTGACGACGACGTCAACCCAACGCGATTTTGGACGGCCCTGGGCTCTTTGGCCTAATCTTGGCCACCATTCGGTCACAGCTTTACTCCATCGGCCATCCCCGCGTGTAACTAGAGGTCGTGTCCAACTCCACCTGAGGTGCCCACTGGTAGTGTGGTTATTTGTTTAAAAATTAATAATTTATACTTTTTTTTTCTTTTTAAAAAACGTTGCCCCACACTAGGAATTTCTCCTGTGTCGTGGGTGCGTTTACAGACATATAAACTCACATACACAGACAGCCAGACCCGGAACAACTAATTGTAGGTCATACAAATATTTGTTCCGTGCGGGAATCGAACCCGCGACACGCAGCGCAGCAGTCAATCGCTTAACCACTGCGCCAACCGTGCCGTCAGTTATTTATTTAGGGACATTCATAATCGCAATGCGTATGTCAGGCCCATCGTACCCTAAATACACGTTTCTCATATCTGGGCCATGAACCTAAACAGACTCTTCGCATCATCGCCATTTGGTTGTGCCAGGATTTTATGGAATGTGCCTACTTCAAGTCTGTTCATCAACCTCAAGAACATAAACAACATTTATTTATTCTATACTTTATGGTCATTAGATACCAATATCCGTCTCGTCTGTGAAGTTTCGCTAGATAATTTAATTCGACCGTATATTATAATAATATTATTATTGTAGCCTACGACGGCGGAAAATGTACCGTTTGCGTTCGCTGGTGATTTATAAGATGCGTTTTGTCGCTGCGATTAATCGCTGCGACTAGTCGCGTCGGAACGCTTTTTTTTACAGTATTTAGAGATTTTTTTTTATTGTTGGCAACTATTTTGTATTAAAAACTTGTAATTTTAATCGTCTTGCTTTTGTTACCTACTAGCCAGTAGGTACAATTTTGTATATTTAATTATATAATTTATTTGGACATATCAAAAAATGTATTTGATAGAACATTTATCGTTGAACGTTTTAAAAATGTCGAATTTTTCTAAGGGGGTTTTAACGAAATTGCATTTAGTAAGTATTGTTATTAACTTAAACTAGCTGTGTCCGCGAATACGATCTCGGGAATTTCGAAAAATAAAAATTAATTTCATAGGTTTTAATTTTTTTTTCGCGGAACCTTAATTATTTTTCTAAAACAAAAGCAAGTCTTAGTTATAACCTTATAACATCAGCCAGTGAAAGTCCCGTCAAAAAGCTGTTACTCTGACATTACAAACAGACGCTTCAAATATTTTTTTCGAGTTATTGATAAACAATTGTCTCATTTCGTCGAATTTGCCCTTTTTTATCAACAAGACATTTAACTAAATGATTAAAAAAAAATCAGCTCAATCGGTTGAAGATATCTGCTTCTAAATTGAGTTTCAAGCTTTAGAAGTCCGCCATATTGGATTTAGAGTGACGTCACTTTATTTTTCGAGTTATTCTCAGCAAGCCTTTTCATTTGATACTCATATTGTAGGAGTGCATTATAAATAATTAGTCCGCCATCTTGGGTGTGCCGCCATGTTGGATTTAGAATGACGTCACACACTTAACCATGCATTGTCATCCAAACTGAACGTGTATACAAAATTTCAGCTCAATCGGTTGAAGATATCTGCTTCAACATTGAGTTGCAAGATTCCACCGGAACAAACATACATACATTGCAAGTTAAAAATAAAAGCTTGTAAAAAGCGCGCTATCGGATTTTTAACTTTCGGCGCTGAACTGAGAATTGAAATTCCAACAGCGCACTTTTGTTTAGGCGTTCTTTTAGATGTCGCTAGGTGTTAATGAAAACGAATATTATATTCCTAATTTCTTACCTAAAACTCGAAGTCATGAACACAATACAGACGCCAGCACATCAAGCTACCCGAAACTGTAAAATTTTCCCAATTAACCTTGAACCCAATGCTTTAGCGATAAAGTTGAATCTATTAAAGAAATTTGAAAGATTGTACTAGTACAATAGTTCTATTCTAAAAATCTAAACTAATATTATAAAGAGAAAAGATTTGATTTTTTGTATGTATTTTTGTTACGCTTTCACGCTAAAATGGCTGAACGTATTTGGATAAAATTTAGCACATTGGTAGACCATGACATAGGATACTTTTTATCCCTATATTCCTACGGTATCGAACTTATGCGGGAGAAACTACGGAGCCCAGCTAGTGTAATAATAAATTGAATTATTTATAATATCAACTCAGCATGTGATTTCGTTAAAACTCTTAAAAAAACTTTTGACTATAAACTGCTTTGCTGTAAATAAACTTACAATTTAGTCACAAAACTAAACGGTTACAGCGCTCTCTTTACTCGTTTACACGTCTCCAGTGTTTAGTCATATAATTACTAAATTAATAACTAGCAATAATCACCCTATAATGTTCCCACTGCTGGGACACAGGCCTCCTCTCTGTGAGACGGAGTGGGCTGTAATTTATAACGCATCCTCAGTGCGATTTGGTAGAAGACACGTCATGTCTTCGAATTTTTGGTTCTAGGACATGCCGGTTTCCTCACGATGTTTTCCTTTACCGTTTTGAGAGCAGTGCTGATGAAATAATTTACACAAAGTAAATTAATAACTACTTGGTGCCAATTCCAGCGCATGTTTACATGATGCGAAAAAATTAATAACTAAACTAAGCACTCGACTAAATACTGGAGATGTGTAAACAGGTTTTTACTAAAGTTTAGTAAAAAACTATTTTATAATTTTGACAAGTGCCATCACGGACAATCGTTTTTTACTACATATTTCTAGCCCTCAAGCTTTGATAAACCGTATAAGAATACTCACAGAATTAAAGCATTTATTTTGTAAATACCTATATTGATAATACAGCATACTATCAATCAATAAATCCTAGCCTTTTCCCAACTATGTTGGGGTCGGCTTCCAGTCTAACCGGATGCAGCTGAATGCCTATCTGACTGCGACTGCCTATCTGACCTCCACAACCCAGTTACTGGGTAAAACGATGCCCCTTAATAAGACTGGTTACCCGTAACGACTGTTACGTCAATATAGGTGTATTTGTACTACAAGACAGTTAGCAATAGATTTCGACTGTTCTTTTACCAATGAAACTGTATAAGCTAATAAAAAAACATTATAAAAATAACCCAGAATTTGTTACAATATCTGATGGACTAATCAACATTAAAATTTAAATTCAAAATATTTTATTTCACATAAACCTACATGGGCACTTATGAAACGTCAGAACCTAGGTGCACGGTTCCAATTCGTCATTTCCTATGGAGAAGAGCCGGCAAGAAACTCCACGGTTACTCTTTTATAAATAAGTTAGAGACACTATCATTTCAGTCAACTTTCTGACTAAATTAAATTGTATTGAAATAAATGCTTTGAGTTTGAGTCAGCCAGTCACAGATAATGGTTTTGTCAGTCGGTTAGATATTTTTAATGTTGATTAGCCCGTCAAGACACGCCATTTTGTTGGCTAAAATGGAAATATGCAGCTACATAAATAATACCGTTGTCTTTCAATGAAGTTCAATGGTTAATACTTTTCTTAAATATATCTAAGTAATGTTTTTGCCCAGAGTCGATCTGTTAGTTACTTACAAACTACAGTATCCGCTGTTCTACCACATCGAGTTTTACATAAGAGAGGGTGAGACTGGAGCCGAGTATACCCGATTCAACGCCGAGTATACGCGGTGCAGATCACTGAACAACTGGAGCCGAGTATGCCCGATTCAGCGCCGAGTATACTCGATTCAGCGTTACCGACCGACTGAAGCCGAGTATACCCGATTCAGCGTCACCAACCCGAGCGTGACGGTTCACTTTCGTTCACTGTTCAGAAAAAGCGCAAAGTGCGCCTAAAGAATTTATCACTTCTAAAATTCGTCTTAGTAGAGCGTCATCTCTGTCACTCACACCTGTGTCTCTTTCTAAAGCTCGATGTGTTATTTTAGGCCTAAGTACGCACTGGCAATTTTTATCGTGGCAATTTTTTTCGCGCACTCGATTTTCAACGCTCTGCTCAGCGCCGACAGTTGATAATCCAGTGTGCGGAAAGAATCGTATGACTTTATTTTTGAGTTGTGATACAGGCAGCCTGTTTTAACCTAAGTTATACGTTCTATTAATATTATTATTTTGTGTATATTATTATTATATTATAGCAATGATTATTTTTTGATATTATTATTACGGAGGCGCTATTTGATGTTTATACCGTGTAATTTTCAATAAACAAATAGCATTTTGTAAGTGATTTTCTGTTTTATTGCCTAAATCCTTGATATTGGCCTTATGGATAGCGCATCCGTCTAGCCTTTTCCCAACTACATATATGTTGGAGTCTGGTTCCAGTCTCATTGGATGCAGCTGAATTGTACATGGAGCGACTGCCTAGCTGACCGCCACAATCCAGTTAGTTCCTGGATAACACTTACCTTTGGTAAGACTGGTTTAACAACTGTTAAAGATCTATAAATGGCAGCTGGAACCACCGATGGAATGGCTATCCTGATAAAAGTAAAAATGTGAGGAGTCGTGAGGGTGACGAAGTTTGCACTGCAAACGGCTCCACTTTTTAATAACAAACTAAATCGATCGAATCAAAAGTGAAGAGATCCGCAGGAGAACAAAGGTAACCGACATAGCCCGAGGAATTGCCAAACTTAAGTGGCAGTGGGCAGGGCCATTGCTCGCAGAACAGATGGCCGATGGGGCCGAAAGGTTCTGGAGTGGCCACCGCGTACCGGAAGAGGTAGCGTTGGAAGGCCTCCCACAAGGTGGACCGACGACCTTGTGAAGGCCGCAGGAACCCGTTGGACGCGAGAAGCTATGTCCAGCAGTGGACGTCTTTCGGCTGAAATGATGATGGAATCGTTTCGTACGAGACTCCAACGCCAACTTACTAGATGAACCCTAGTCTGTTAGACAAGCCTGTTGGTTCAGTCTTCTCCTTCGTGTGGCTGCACGACTGTATTTTGAATCTTGTTTTCCCAAAACTTTGCCACTTCCACGGCGTTGTCGGTGGCGGCGCAGAGGTCACTTTGACTGCATGTTTTAGGACACAGAGGGCAGGATAGGAGGTGGATCATGGTTTGTGACATAGCTCCACAATCACACCCTACTGCCGTTCCGTCAAGGTAGCCCCCACTTTACCAGGTTGGACTTACATCTTCCCACTTGTGTCCGGAGACGGTTCAGAGATTTCCAAGTGGACCACGGAAGGTTACACCCTGCAGGGAGATGCTCCTTTGGTGGTAGGTAGTAAGTATGAGGGGCAAGAGTATCCTGCCAGTTTGCAACGGGCGTCGGCCGGGTTTCCTGACAGAGACGCTGTCGACCCTTCTTTTTTTTTTGAGGATGGGAAATCATCAAATGACCCCTCCCGCTCTGGGTGGAGCGGAAGGGAGTGTCAGACTCTTACTGACTAAAACCCACCCGTGTTCCTTCCTTAGCCCTTTGTGTTCCAGGGCAGCGGTAACCCTTTCGGACGATCCCCCCGCCCTGGCAGGACGCTGTCGACCCTGGGGTAAAAGCTTCTATAAACCAGCAATGAAATAAAAAGTCGTTTAGTTATCTTATATTAATGTTTTTATTAAGTAGTACTATGCTATGGTGTCATTAATTTAATAACCTCGGGTGCCTCATTAACGCTGTGCGCTAGGCGCACATGCTTGACCGCGTAGTAGCGACACTTGTACGACCTCGCACACAACGTGCAGCTGTAGTACGATTTGCTGTGACACGTCAGCTTGTGCATGTGCAGGTTGTTGTTGGCTTTAAAGCTGGCGGGGCAGAGGTCGCACTGCGGAAGAGAAAATAGTTCTAAAATAAAGAGGTCAAATTTGTTTGTTTGTTTGAACGCGCTAATCTCTGGAACTGCCGGTCGGATTTGAAAAATTCTTTTTGGATTTGATAGCCCAGTTCTTGAGGAAGGCTATAGGCTATCTAACATCACGCTAGGGCACTTAGGAGTCGAGTAAAGAGAAAAAGAGTCTGTTGAGTGTCAAGCTCCAGGGGGTCTACTCCGAAGTGCAAAGTGCGAATGTTCGGATCGGACCGACACATGGCCGAACCGAATATTATTGAAAAATGCGAAAAAAGTTCGGATCGGCTCAGTTAGGTCGGGAACATAGTCAATATTCGAAAGAGTGTAGGATCGGGACCGACTGAACCAAACAGTATCTTCGTAGCAGGAAACGGCCGAATATTCGGCCGATACTACTTCGGAGTAGACCCCCTGGTGCGCTGCCAGTGGTCTTGACTTAATAATAAAACTACTACGATATTACAATGACTGTATTTTCGGATGCTGATTACAAAAAATAACACGGAGACGACCGATTGTGTGCGCACGCTCAAAGTGTCGACGAATGAATGGCATGAGTTCGCGCTCGGAAGCTCGCGATAGCGGTGTTGTATGTGGCCCGAAGTGACGTCAGAAACAGAGTCGGAAACTCGCTAAGCGAGAAAACGAAGTAATATACGCGGCCAGATGATGCGATGCGACACGGTGGGTCGGGGGACACGCTTACCGCCGCACGTCGTACAGACGTACCTGACAGACGCCAGCTCAGGTCAAGCTACCCGAAACTGTCACATTTTCCCAATCAACCTTGAACCTTAATACTTTAGCGATAAAGTTGAAAACCTTTTAAGGAAATTTGACAGATTGTAGTTACTTGATGTGCTGGCGTCTGTAGGTACGTCTAAAGGTCATGGCACATTATACCGGCACCGCAACGGCACCGCTCCAAACCAGCATTTAACTTGTCATTCAATTTAGAGCATTAAATTGTGTGTAGTAAAATATATTTCATAACGTCAATATGAAAAAGCCAACGGCGGGCAGTCAGCGCATTTGCCGCGACCATACAACTCGACTCGCAGCCCGCGTGCTGCAAGCGAGTGGATCATGTGCTTACAGCGCGTCGACCGCATGCTTATTACGCGCCGACTCCGAGTCGCCAGCGAAACAACGTCACTGCGCCGTCGCGCGTCGCCCGCGCACCACCGCCATATACCTATGCCATATAACAATATTGAGTTCGCGGTGCCAGCAAGCTTGCACCTCGCGGCCACCGCGCGGACTGTGAGCTTACAAGTTGCAGCCGGCGCGCGGACTGCGAGCTTGCACCCTGCGGACGACGCGTAGTTAGCGCGCTGGCAGCTAGCCGTAGCCTAAATTCGAGGCGACGCCGTGCTGCAGCTGTACAGTTGCGGTGCTGGTGTAATGTGCTATAACCTTAATAATAACAGAAGCTCACCTTAACGAGTTTCTCCGTGTTGTGCGAGTGCTTGTGCTGCATCAGTAAGTACGCCGCGTGGAACTTGGCGCCGCACGTCTCGCAGACGTAGGGCTTCTCTCCGCGGTGACGACGCTCGTGATTCTGTGAAAATATCAAATTCAAAATATTTTTTCCATTATACACTAGCAGCGCTCCACGGATTCATCCGCATCCCGTGGGATTATCGGGATGAAAGTATACTGTGTCTTACTCCAGGTCATGCTCTACCCATATGCCGAATTTCATCCAAATCAGTTTAGTCGTTTAGCGTAAAAGCGTAACATACGAGGGCGGGTCAATAAGTCCGTGACTTTTTGAATGAAACACAGGTTTTTGGATAAACATTTTTTTTATTTTTCAACGTACTCTCCTTTGAGCTCTATACACTTTGTCCAAAGTTTCTCCAATTTTTTTATCCCTTTCAAAAAATAAGATTTGTCGAGGTCATCAAAATAGGCATTTGTTTGTGAGATGATTTCATCATTGGAGTCAAATCTCTTTCCACCAAGCCATTTCTTCAAGTTTGGGAACAAGAAATAGTCACTCGGGGCTAAATCCGGAGAATAGGGCGGATGAGGGAGCAATTCGTAGCCCAATTCATAAATTTTTGGCATGGAAACTGCACATGTGTGCACCCTTGCATTGTCCTGGTGGAAAAGAACTTTCTTCTTGGCCAAATGCGGTCGTTTTTTTTATTAAATTCGCATTAAATTGACCCAATAAGTTGGCATAATATTCACCATTGATTGTTTTACCCTTTTGAAGGTAGTCAATATGGATAATACCGCGTGCATCCCAAAAAACGGTCGCCATGACTTTATTGGCTGACAAACCCACCTTGGCCGTCTTTGGTGCCGATTCACCCCGAGAAACCCACTGTTTTGACTGCTGTTTGGTCTCTGGTGTGTTGTGGTGGATCCATGTTTCGTCCACGGTTACAAAACGGCGCAAAAACGCGTCCATATTGCGGTTGAACAACGCCAAACACTCTTGCGAAGTTGTCACACGATTGCGTTTGTGGTCGATTGTGAGCAACCGCGGCACCCATCTTGCGGGAAGCTTTCTCATACCCAAGTGATCATTTAAAATTTTAACCACTGAGCCATGTGAGATGCCTATGGCTTCCACAATCTCTCTCACTTTCAATCTCCGATCAGCCAACACCATATCGTGAATTTTTTCAATTGTTTCGGGTGTAGAGACCTCAACTGGGCGTCCAGAACGTTCGGCATCTTCAGTGCTTGTACGGCCACAACGAAATTCTGTGAACCACTTCTTTACCGTTGAAATTGATGGTGCAGAGTCCCCATAGTATTTATCAAGCTTAGCCTTGGTTTGAGTGATGGTTTTTTTCCTCAAAAAATAATGCTTAATGAGCACACGAAATTCACTTTTTTCCATTTTCTTCTCAAAATACGCGCCAGTCTGCTATCAATGGCTATCAAAGACAAACCTAAAGACGCAGCTTGTTCAAATTTTGACAGAAGTCAACTGATAGTTGCCTGTTGACAGGGGCAGTGTTGTCCTTTCAGTTAAAAGACAAGAAATTAAAAAAGTCACGGACTTATTGACCCGCCCTCGTACAATCAAATAATTTCTACGAGGCCTGGGAACGAATCTGATGCCGAAAATACACCAAAACCTACCAATATCACTTTTTCAATTCGTGTGTGCTTTCTAAGTTTATCTTGGACATCCTGACATCGTTCAAGGAAAAAAACGTGAGGAAACCAGGGGGTCTACTCCGAAGTAGTATCGGCCGAATGTTCGGCCGTTTCCTGCTCCGAAGTTAGTTTGGTCGGTCGGACCCGATCCTACACTCCTACACTCTTTCGAATATTGACTATGGTCCCGACCCTGAGCCGATCCGAACTTATTTTCGCATTTTTCAATAATATTCGGTTCGGCCATGTGTCGGTCCGATCCGAACATTCGCACTTTGCACTTCGGAGTAGACCCCGACTTTTGAGCAACCGTGGTGATCAATTCTCGTGCCTTCTCTGTATGAGAAGACTCCTTTGCCGGGCAGTTGGACAGTGATAGGCTGGTATTATTATTACATACCCTCATGGCCATGATCCCAGCGCTTTTAAAGTCACAATAGCTACACTGGAACTTCTCGTAGCCGTGCTTCGCCCTGTAGTGCTCGTTCAGACGGAACTTGTTGCCGAAGCTTTTGCCGCAGTGCTGTGAAAACAGAAGAAAATCTTATACCGTCTGGACAAATTCGGGGTAGTTATAAAACTTTTTTCCAAAAAAAAAAAAAAATCAACCGACTTACAAAAAAAGAAAAAACACTACAATGTGAAAAATAACTTCGGAAGTCGGTGTCGTTGGTTCCGCATTTTCGTTTTTTGACACCGACTTAAACCGAAATTAAAGTTATTTTTCACTTTGTAGTGTTTTTTCTTTTTTTGTAATTCGATTGATTTTTGTACCTTTTCTCTGAATGAGTTCACAAAAATTACTTTACATGTGACATAATGGAAAAAAATATTGTTTAATACCACTCTACCGATTTGGGGCAACATGTAATGATAATTGTGTTGGGAATAATAAATAAAATAATTATATGTGAATTATGGGTCTGAATGCTGGGCCGTGAAGAAGACGGATGAAAGAAGATTGCATGCAGCGGAGATGAGAATGTTGAGATGCATGTGTGGAGTGACGAGAATGGATAAAGTAAGAAATGAGTATATAAGAGGAAGTTTGAAAGTGGCGCCAGTGACAGAAAAGTTGAAAGGAAATCGTTTAGCTTGGTATGGGCATGTGATGAGAAGGGACGAAACGCATGTGACTAAAAGAGTGATGAATATACATGTTGATGGATGGAGAGGGAGAGGAAGGCCGAAGAAAAGATGGATGGATTGGGTGAGGAATGATATGAAAGAGAAGGGAGTGAATGATAGCGTGACAGTTGACAGGGGAGAATGGAAGAAGAAAACGTGTTGCGCCGACCCCAAGTAACATGGGATAAGGGCAGGAAAAATGATGACATATATATATTTTTTGGGTGTGCTTAATTTTATTATTACGCCAGTGGGCGCAGGCCCTTACGGGCCTAAATGAATAGTGCACGATATTAGGACTCACCTCACACACAGGCCTAAGTCCAGCATGTTTGACAGCTTTGTGCTTATTAAGACTCGCTCTCTGCATCGTCATCTTGCAGATATCACATTCAGCTAAGGCTCGACCCTGCGTTAAAACAAGTGAAAATTCAATTTTTCGTCGTATCGTATCGTATTGTCATCCATTTTTAATTCGGGCTTCGAATTGGTCTAAGGCTGATTTTCCACGAGAGATGTGCTAAGCTACGTTGCTATGGATGCGTTTGTTATCCACCAATCATATATGATGATGAAATACTTTTTATATGGAAGGATGCGTGCTATGGAGTATGGATGCGCGAGTGGTGTAGTTATGTGCAGAGCAGAGTACAATACTCACCGCGCCGCAGCCGCTCCACTTGCCGTCCCTACTGTCGATGCCTCGCATAGTTCGAACTGCGCATCTTCATAGCACATCTTACGCGCTCCGCTACACACCTTAGCAATAATGGAAACGGTCGCATAGTTTCGTAGCTTTGCTTTCACATCCTCGCGCATAGCTGCATAGCACACCTTTATTGGAAAAGCAACCTTAAGTCTGTAGGAAACGCCAGAAAGCCGGAAACTTCAGCCATTACGTGCTGGAGAGTAGACCCCCCTGTAGGAGAGCACGAATTCCTTTACAAAATTTTGACAAGGCTACTTCCCTTGAATAAAAACGTTCAAAATCTTGTCGCACTCTCATCTCAGCGACAATCAATGTCAAAAACTTGTCATAAATGTAGGAAAACTGTTGAGGATTAAAATGTGGTCGTTTTTAAAACCACTGCACCACTGCTCTGCAGCGAACCGTGCGAATCAAACCCAGGGCATTCATTATCTAACATGATGGAGTACTCACAGAGTCATTGACTTTCCTCTTCCTGTTCTTAGCAGTACAAGTAGTCACATGATTAACTAGCGACTCTTTACTGTTAAACTCGGATTTACAGTACTGAAAGAAAAAATAAAATCAGATTAAAATAAGTTGTAGAAGGTTTCAGGCAAAAAACCCGTAAAATCATAAATCTGTCTTTTTTGTCCCAGTTGAGCTTGTGGCTACATTATAACAGCCTCACAGGTCGATCGGTCAGGTTAAGCTACGCTTGCCGCGGTTGGTCCCTGGATGGGTGACCATCTTTACATACCGTAGCTTAACCTGATCGATCGAACTGTGCGGCTGTTATTATGTAGCCAGGCAGCCACGGGCTCCAACAGTGTGGTTTTGGACTTGTGAACAGCTTTTGAGGACTCCTACGCACACGCACAATGGTCTGCTTGAAAGACTAAGTGCGGAAACCACACCCGTAACATAGAACATAAAGGAGATACGATAACATTGATTGATGTTGTGAATAGTTATGCTGGGGTTAGTTCGACGTGGTGTCGAGTCGCGTCGTTCGAATTGTAAATGACGTCTTATTCGTTTTCATTACATGGACATAAAGCTCTTTCTGACTGACTCAACCCGATTCCGTGTTTCGTGTCATCGCACGATGAGAAAACGATCGTCGATCGTTCGTCATCGATCGAAAATGATCGCGCGACAATAATTAAACAATTTGGTCGCATCGCATGATCGCACGACCTTCAATAGGACATTCAGTAGATATCCGTATGTTTGAACGCACGGCCGCGCGATCATTTTCGTCGGACGGACGCAAAATCGCGCGAGCGATGGCAATAGGACGGCGCCTTATGTGTGTTCACTCTCTAAAACTAACTTCATAATCAGCCTATGACGTCCCCACTGCTGGGACACAGACCTCTGTGAGAGGGAATGGGCCATAAGACAGTGGCGTACCTAACTATACCGTTTGAGACCAGTGGCAAATTCATGGGATAGGGCCCTCCCTCAATGTAAAGAAGCTCAACCAACTTATGTTAGGATCCTCCTGTGTTCATGGCCCTCTCAGGCCGGGGGCCCCCTCCAGTTGGGGGCCCGTGGCATTTTGCCCCTCCTGCCACCCTATTGTTACGCTACTGCCATTATAAGCCACCACGCGGGCCCAGTGCGGGTTGACGGAAAACTAACTTACCCCGCACTTAACACCAACACTGCCATGCATCATAACTCGATGTCGGTTCAGCTTCTCACGCAGCACATATTTATCACACAACTCACACTTCACCTTCCTCTCGTCAGCCCCGGGATGTCTCCGCATCATATGGGAGTCTATGCTCCGTATTGACAGCTCCTTTTGACATAATTTACAGACTACCCTCATTGTTTTCTTGGTTTCAGTATCCGTGATAATATATGGAATTTCTATAGTTTTTTCTTCCATGATATTTGAGTCGGATAATTCTTGTGGAATGTGTGATTCGGTATCGCTTAGTGTGCGTTTCGTTGTTTTTTGCTTTGTGTCGTTGTTTTTTTGGGGTCTTCGTGAAAATATTTCCCATTTGCTTTCTTTATCGTTTTGTGGAAGATTTTTATCTATTTTAAAAGTATTCTCATTTTTATATAACATCGTTTCGTCATTAAAATACTCCGTATCAGAAGTACCTTTTTCAATTTCATGATCATCGTTATTTATTTTCAAATCGTGACTTTTCAGCAATGAGCTCTCTATATTTTTGCTAACCAAATATTTCAATGGTTGGTCTTCATCAATATCAATGTCTACAGGTTCATTCTTAATATTAATACCCTTATATTCTGAATTAATTCTCGTGACATTTGAGCAATTTTGTAATTCAGATTTATTTATCATTATCAATTGTTTATTTAATAAAGGTTGTTCTTCCGTGATTTGTATAGAAAGTTCCTCGTTTGTAACGAGGACAAAGTTTTCAGTTTCCAGCTTAGTTTTGATGTTTAATAATTGCATTTCAGCCTGTCTGCATTGTTTTCTGAATTTCAGCGTGTTGTTGAACTGGTTCATACATGCTGTGCACATATTTTGAGGCAAGCCATCGTTGAATTTAACCTGTAAATATTATTTTTTATAAATTAGATTAATTAGCTTTAAAAGAAATTTTTGGAAGTGTAGGTCCCACGGCTAGGAAAAAGTCTATGTCTAACTGAACAGACAGCTGTGCTGCTGGGGAGTTTGTTGCACCACTTCTTCTTCCCAGCGAAAGCACTAGGAAGTGGTGAAGGGCGGGCGTTTTGGGGGACTGTCTTTTGTAATGACGTTCGAAAAGTTCAGATTCTCAGTCTGATTTGAATAAATGACTTTCGATTTTGATTTTTTGACTCTTTCTGCATTGAAAAGCGAGTTCTTTATAACCCAAGTGACCTGGAACTGCAGATTATTTATTTTTTTAATATTCTATTGTGTAATATTTATATTCTTCTTCTGCCTGCGAGTTCTCCGCGTGAAATTCCTTGTTTTAGCATAAAACGACCCACCCCATAGCATAGCATCATCTGCCCATGCTACCACTTTGTTTTAGTTTTTTTTGCTCGACTCCTAAGGGTCATAGCGTGATGTTAAATAGCCTATAGCCTTCCTCAAGAATTGGGCTATCAAATCCAAAAATAATTTTTCAAATTCGACTGGCAGTTCCAGAGGTTATCCCCTACATACAAACTACCTTTTTATAATATTACTAGCAGCGCCCCGCGGTTTCACCCGCATAGGTTTCAATCCTGTAGGAATATCAGGATGAAAAGTATTCTATGTGTTAATTTGGGTTATAAACTATCTGAGTGCCAAATTTCATCCAAATCCGTTTAATAGTTTTTGCGTGAAAGAGTCACAAACATCCATCCATCCTCACAAACTTTTGCATTTATAATATTAGTAGGATTAGTATAGATTACTATTGCAAATTTTTAAATAGATAGACTAATCTATCAAAGTTTTAACTAGTCAGTACAAAACATAGGCTAAAAATTAGTTGTACAGATGCCAGCACATCAAGCTACTACAATCTGTTAAATTTCTTTAATAGATTTTCAACTTTATCGCTAGAGCATTAAGGTTCAAGGTTGATTGGGAAAATTTGACAGTTTCGGGTAGCTTGACCTGCTGGCGTCTGTACATAGATATGAGTAGATTGCTACCTCCATAAATACATTTTTTTGTTTACTTACTAAAGTATCATATATTTTGATAGGAATTATTTTATTCAATGTTGGAAGGTGCTTATTATTTACCTGAACTCCTGTACATGAGAAGAAAGCATTGGAAAACCTCTCATGAGTATCGTCAGACAAGAAAATTGGGTTTAAACCAATGTTGTTATACGTCTTGATGCAAGTTCGACAAGTTGCAGAAAAATCCATGTTTTCTGTATTAAAAATCCCTAAATAACAATAGCAAATATGGTTTTAAGAGTTAATGTTCCATTATTGATACTTAGTAACAAAAATACTAGATTCTTAGAGGAAATTCACGAATTTTTATTTCTTAATTCTGCAAACACAACACAAATAAAAGTACAATGATATGACATTGACAGATGGTTAGATTGACAGCGATTGACTTGACATAGACACTGACTTTTTTTTACCAGCTTTGGCTTCGCGGTTTTTGGTATGAATTTCGGGAGGGTAGATTTTCTAACTAATCTAAGACTATTGTGTGTGTGTACTGTTTTGCAGGTTTTGCTTTAGCTTTTAATTTATTTTTCCCTTCTATAAGTAATTTTCGTGTGTCGTTTTCGTGTGTTTCGTGTGTGTGTTTTCGCGTATTGTGATTTATTTTAACGTGTTCGTCCTTATCAAACTTGCTGAACCTAGTGAATGATGTGGTCGCCTATAATTGGAAGCGCACACTTGTATTTTTGTTCTTGTTCATGTTTACATGCATGTAACTGTGAAGCCTCTGTTGGCGATCCATTAAATAAGACTAAAGTAGACCGCTGCCGCGTTGGTATGATGGTGAATCACTACGATCTTCGATTAGTTAGATAAACCCTTTTCAATTGTGTTAGAACTTGAGGTACTTTTCACACTGACAGCGATGCGGACGAATTTTTTGATGCCTACTGAAGTCTTCCCCCTTATTTATATACTTGCACATAATATTATATGTTAGTGATATTTCTATAATAACTTTGAACTGATGTCTTGGGGAAAGTTTTGAGTGTGAATGTCGATGGCTATAAGAGTAGAGGAAGACCAAAGAAACGATGGATGGACTGTGTGAATGATGATAAGGTTAGAAAGGGGGTGAGTGTCGAGGTGACGACTAATAGAGAAGTATGGAAGAAAGAGACATGTTGCGACAACCACTGATAAATTGATATTTTTTTGAGATGTTTCACTGGGTTCCTATATATAAATTGAGTTATGGGCACGAGATTGATAATAATATTATGAACTTGGAACCAATGTTGTAACTATGAAGCAATGGATTAGCAAACGCTTTCAAAATCCTTAGAATTGTGATTGTATGTTGCGTAATTGAGGTGCTGTTCGTTCTAAAATAAAAGTCAAAATAACTATTTTAAAATATTTAATTTCAAGCATTATGGAACACACTCTTTGCTTTCTTCTCCCTCTTCTTCTGATCGCGCTTCTTCTTTAGCTTCTCTGTACTTCGCAGAAGCTTCTTGATCGCGTCTTCTGTATTATCTTCTGCATCTTCTTGGTCAATTTCCTGTAAGGAGGTTGACCCTTCTGATGAGGGCTTGATTTTCTTCGCTGGCAATTCTTCTGGTTCCGGTTTCAGTTTTGTCTTTTTGGGTTTGTCGCTGTAATAAAAATAGTCATGATTTTTAAATAGTAACGTTGTACAATATGAGCCTCCATGGCCAAATTGCTGTAATAATGGAAAATAATCGTTTTTTTTTTGCATTTCTTTTTGATAAAAGATCTTTTAAGACCCGATTTTGGCACTACCTTTTAGGCATGAATCTCGATTTAGGGTAGGCAAAATCAACCCTTTCACACAATCTTTTCCCAACTATGTTGGGGTCGGCTTCCAGTCTAACCGGATACAGCTAAATACCAGTATTTTACATGGAGCGACTGCCTATCTGACTTACACAAGTCCACAACCCAGTTACTGGGTAATACGATACCCCTTGGTAAGACTGGTTGTCAGACTTTCGGGCTTCTGACGACCCGTAACGACTGTCAAAGATCTATGAATGACAGCTGGAATCAACAGCTTAACGTGCTTTCCGAGGCACTGAGGGGTCTTGGTATGTAACGATGCTCACCCATCCACGGGCCAACCACGGCAAGCGTAGCTTAACCTGATCGATCGACCCGTGCGGCTGTTATTACTTAACCCAAGCTGAATGATAGGCAACATCTACAAGATAAATAACACTCTAATGCACATAAATGTCGGACAAGTAATCAACAAAAAGTGGTAACACAGGACTAAATTAAAAAAAAACAAGAGACAAGACTCAAAAAAAAAATTGGCAACTTTTTCTCACCCAACAGTTTCCATTTTCTCAAACAGATTATCCAGGTCATCAGCATCTTCTTCTTCCTCCACTTTGACAGCATCTTCCACTTCTTCCTTGATCTCGCTGTCCACTCGAGTGAGTGGGGTGGAACTCTCTGTCTGCACCAGTAAGCAGGACAACTTCGATGTTAGGTATTGCTGTATCAAAAAAAAAAAAAACAAATCGTTAGTCTATAAAAGCTCATAATCATGTTCCACAGCTGGGACACAGGCCTCCTCTCTGTGAGAGGGAGTGGTCCGTCAACACGCAGGCCCAGTGCAGGTTGGCAGATGCGACATGTCTTCAAACTTTTTGGTTCTAGGACATGCCGGTTCCCTCACGATGTTTTCGTTCACCGTTTTGAGAGCAGTGGTGATGAAATTACAAACATAGCCCACACAAATCACAACCCTTGACTGGGTTCGAACTTACGACTTACAACTAAGTCGCGGCTGTCACCACCACAGGCCACCAGGTTATATAAATAGGTTTTGAACGTCAAAATTACATAAGACAGCCCCCGGCACGGCCCGCCCTAAACCCCTTGACATTAATTTCTACACAACAAAGTTCAGTTTACGCTACAACTTCAAACATTTTTATAACTTGTTCAATAGTGCTAGTCACTCTGAAATCAACTTAATTGTCATTTAAATAAAGTCTATATTTGTTTAACTTGAAAAAAAAACCTATTTGAAATATAAATTTGAATAGACTTTAGCATACTACATCACGTCCGTTTCCAAAGAGCACTTACCTTATAAACCAAATCCTTGCTACCATACTCATGCACTCTGAGCTGCCTGTCCAAACTGGCACTGAGGATCAGCCGCGAGTCCTTCACGACGGCTATATCCGTCACTGCACCAGTACATCCCTTGTAGCCTTTGTCTGGCTTACCCTTCCGAAGGTCTACTTGGTGTAGTTGACCTCTACCGAAGCCTACCAAGACTTGGCTGAAAAGGAATGGAGAAAACCGTGGATAAAACTTTACTAATAATAAAGCTGAAGAGTTTGTTTGTTTGAACGCACTAATCTCTGGAACTGCCGGTCGGATTTGAAAAATTCTTCTTGTATTTGATAGCCTAATTCTTGAGGAAGGTTATAGGCTATTTTACGTCACGCTAGGACTCTTAGGAGCCGAGCAAAAATAAAAAAAAAGTAAGAAAGAACGCTAAGCGAAAACGAAGTAATAGTGTGGGCAGGCGATGCGACGAGGTGGGTCAGCCGTAAGCCTTGCATTGGGACTGTGGCGCCATCTACATCGCCACATGCGAACTACGCATCACACTGACGTCACGCAAAATCCTGCATCGCGCAAGCAAAGTTTACCGCGCGAATAGCATATTTTTTTTTTTTTTTTAATCTACAACGTCCTAAAATCAATCAAATCAGCTGTATCTGGTTAGACTGGAAGCGGACTCCAACATAGTTGGGAAAAGCCAGGTGGTGATGATGAAACGAACGCCAACGACCACGTGACCGCTAAGGTGTAGCTGTAGACTGTAGGTCATCATAATATTACGGATTTGAGAGTACTTACCGTTCGTCAAAGCTATTGGAGATGCAGGTGGCCGCCATGTTCTCGAAATCCACGGATATGACCGGCCTCCTTTGAGCGCGGCTGTCGTATAACCTGCGAACAGTATATATGTTTAATAAAAGGGTGATACCACAGTTTATACATACAAAAAAAAACAAAGTAAAAAAAATACATTTGACGGCACGGTTGGCGCAGTGGTTAAGCGGGTTCCCGCACGGAACAAATATTTGTATGACCTACATGTATTTGTTCCGAGCCTGGGTGTTTTTCTATCTATAATATACGTATGTATTTACAAAAAAAAAAATGTATATAAGTAGTTTATCAGCCATCTTGTTACCATAACACAAGCATTAGGTTGCTTAGCTTGGGACAAATGGTGCTGTGTGAAATGTCCAGGGATATATATATATACATTTATACTATATCTGCTCGGACAGTACCTTATTATTTATTTAAAAATGAGACAGAAAGTACATCATTAATGTTGTAAAAGTTTGCGAGTCGAAACAGTGTATGAAAATCTATTGCGTGGCACTAGTCGATATTTTTTACAAATTTAGGGAGGGTATTACTCTACTGCTTGATTGTGTACATCCAAAGTTAAACATGATATAGTTTTGTCTTATTATTAATTTTGTCTGCACGGACACAGAATGGTAAAATAAACAACCATTAAAAAGTTATGAGTTATGAGCCAACAAAGATTCGTTTTTCTTGCTAATTTTAACGTAACTTTGTATGTGTGTATTTACACCTAGTGTAAATCTTGAAAACAAAGTCTGCACCAGCAGAGCTCAATATATTGAAGAGTTCAATAAACTTTATTTGCAACTGATATAAGAAGTGGTTTTTTCATTTTTTTTACGCGCGTTAATTTGGGAATGGTGTTTGTGTGCGTGCGAACTAGACGTTGTGCGTACAGACTAGTGTCTAACTGCTCATCACTGACACTCTCAGTCTCTCTCACTCTCAGTCTGCCGGACACGACGCCAGGTGAGACAGCGTGCTTTTTGGCCATACCCACAAATGAGTTCGAGCTCGCGATTAGTTCAACCTTAATTTAGTAACCAACCTAATTAAATATAGTATAACGCCAAAAGAAAATGCATAATGATGAACAGACTGACACACACACACACTGACTGACACTGACGGTGACTGACTGATTACTTGTATTGTGTGTCTTTTGTTGCACTAAATAAACGTTTTTATCTATCTATCTAACAGTCTACGTACCTAACATATCCATGCCTGGAGCACACAGCAGCCAGTCTACCACCTTCTCCGTTCAAGAACACCAGGTCTGACACCCACACGGGCCTCCTCAGCTGCAGCCAGTCGTGTGCCAAGTTCTTAGCTGCGAAGGTCGGTGCTGGCTCACCGATGCGCCATATTTTTAGGTCGTTTTCTTCACCTCCTGTAAAATCATAGTACTTTTAACATAACATCACGCCTTGTTTCCCCGAAAGGTTAGGCAAAGGTGTACCTATAGTACAGACGCCAGCACATCAAGCTACTACAATCTGTCAAATTTCTTTAATAGATTTTCAACTTTATCGCTAAAGCATTAAGGTTCAAGGTTGATGGGGAAAATTTCACAGTTTCGGGTAACTTCACCTGCTGGCGTCTGTGCACGCACATGTCGCCAGTTATGTTTAAGTTCCATGTAATAGAGGGCGAGTCTACTGCCCATCAACCGGACACAAATACAGACTCCGGGGTACTACTTAGAAATTGCTGATGAAAAAACCGAATAACACTTTGCCCGACCCGGAAAAAGAACCCAGGACGCTCAGCGGTCGCGCTGGCGACCATGAGCCAATGGGGCTGCTAAATGATGGCAACAGGCTTACCCGACAGAGCACGGAGATGCTTCTGCGGCTGCTGATAGAGAGAGGGAGAGAGATAGAGAGGTAGATATAGGGAGGGAGAGAGAGATTTTGACAGATTTTGTTTGTTAATTTTGTCAAAAACTCACAATGAAGTGACCATTATAATGTTTATAAAATAGTATACTTGTACCCCTGTTACCACCGCTATGGCGTCTTACGGCCGAACCCAATTACCTCACCAGTTTAGGCATACTGCTGGTAGAAAGACCTATCAATCTCTGGTTTTAACATCCCAATAATCTACATCAGTAGTGATCTGCATGATTATATTATACTGGCAGTTATAATATGTACTGGCTACCATCAGTAGCGATCTTCCAATAGGTTACTCGGTTCAGCCGTTACTGAAATAGGTCCCATATTACCCAACTCAACACATACCTGTACCAAAAACTGTGTGATCATCAGCACAGAGCCGCATCCGGTCCACCTTGCCAACGTTCACGATTTCGTCGGTCTTCTTGCTCCATATCCTCACCACGCCGCTGGACACGGCAGCCAGGAGCTTCCGCTTGCAGCGCCCAAGCCCCACCACCTCACCGGGGGCGAAGTCTGCGGTGTAGGACTTTGAGAAGCCGCTGAGTGTGTTGTAGATTTGTATCTGTGGATATTTAACAAGGGTTTTTCGGAGTGCTGCCATGTTTATAAATATGCAGGGTCTGTCCGGCAAAGAGCTAGAATTAAGTTTATTTATGGAGAACTATGAGGTTCAGGTGTTATGTTTGACTGAACACTGGTTGAAGGAACATGAAGTAGTGTTTATAAATGATGAAAACTTTACCGTACAGAGTGCATTTGTGAGAAAAAGTGCTATTCGCGGTGGCTCTTTAGTTCTTGTTTCAAACAAGTTGAAATGTAAACAACGTTTAGATTTAGTTAATCTTTCAATCGAGCGCACTATAGAGTTGTCTTGTGTTGAACTTGAGCGATATGTTATAATTTGCGTTTATCGACCCCCCTCTGGGGATTTTATTAGTTTCGAATCGGTAATGGAAGATACTCTCAATAGGTTAAAATCAAATAACAAAAGTATTATTTTATGTGGAGATTTCAATATTAATATTTTAGATGTTACTCCATTAAGTATTAGACTTCTCAATCTTTTGAGGTCTTATAATTTAATTAACTTGTTTTTTGAACCTACTAGGATCACAGCTTCTTCGTCAACTTGTCTTGATAATATATTTAGTGATTGTGATGCCAAAAATAAATTAGTGTTAACTGACTTAACGTCCGACCACTGTGGTTTATTAGCTAGCTTCCCCATGCCATTACATAAAAAGCCACATAAACTTGAATGCAGGCCTTATACAGCTAGTCGTTGCAAAATGTTTAAAAATAATATAGCTCATAGAATTACACCATCGATAGTAGAACACGAGAATCCTAATGAAATTTATGGTGCCCTTTTTGATGTTGTGCAAAAAGAATACCAATCCACTTTCAAAACCAAAACTATTAACATTAATGGATCCTCTGTTGGCTTTAACCAATGGGCTACTCCCGGTATTTATAAAAGTAGAGCGAGACTATACGAGTTATATGGTTTGAAAAAATACAGGTTTGATACTCCCTTCCTAGAGTATGTCAAAACTTATTCAAAATTATTCAAAAAGATTAGTGCTTTTGCTAAATCAAAATTTTTAGGCGATACAATAAAAAATTCTACTAATAAAGTAAAAACCACTTGGAAAATTATTAATAATGAAACGGGAAAATCGGTTAAACAAGAAAAACTACTTGAGATTATGGTCGACAACAAATTAGTTAACAAAGCAGCTGACGTAGCTGAGGCATTTAATGAGTTTTTTGCCAACATACCGATAACTACGACTCGCTCCTTAAATTCGTCCTCGTCTAAAGCTGAAAACCTTTTGCACAGTAGTGTACCTAAATGTAGTCCCTTATTTAGTTTCGAACATGTAACCCCGCGTGATGTAGTTAATGTTTTTAATACACTTAAGTCTAAAAACACCGGTGATTATTGGGGCATCTCCACTAAACTTATAAGTAATATAATAGACATCGTAGCCCCCTATCTAGCTGTTACTTTTAATAAATGTGTTGATTTAGGAACTTTTCCTGACCTCATGAAGAGTAGTAAAGTCATACCATTATTTAAATCAGGTAATAAGAATGACGTTGGCAATTTCAGGCCTATTTCTATCTTACCTGCATTTAGCAAAATATTTGAAAAGTTAATACTCAAGCAGCTGCTAAGACATTTTAATTTAAATAGCCTCCTCCATAATGAGCAATATGGCTTTACAAAAGGTCGTTCAACTACAGATGCGGGTGTTGCTCTGTTGAGACACATATTTGACGCATGGGAGAAATCACAGAATGCTATTGGAGTTTTCTGTGATCTCTCCAAAGCCTTTGATTGCGTGCACCATGACACGCTTTTGCGTAAATTACGTCATTACGGTGTCCAAAACGAAGCTCTCAACGTAATTATTTCGTATTTACATAATAGGGTCCAATGTGTAGATGTTAATGGTGTGAAATCATCCGGGCTACCAGTTCAGTTAGGTGTTCCGCAAGGCTCAATACTGGGTCCATTCTTGTTCTTAGTTTACATTAATGATTTACCATTCCATTTGACGGGCATCTGTGATGTTGTACTGTTTGCAGATGATACCTCTCTTATTTTTAAAGTAGACAGGAATAGACAAGATTTTGACGACGTAAACAGTGCACTCTCAATAGTTACAGATTGGTTTACGTCAAATAACTTAGTTCTCAATGCCAAGAAAACCAAATGTGTAAAGTTCGCCTTACCGAATGTTAGAAACCTAGGACCCAACATCGTCTTAGATAAAGAGGTGCTTGAAACTGTAGGCTCGACAATTTTTCTAGGACTAACAGTAGATGCCAAACTTCAGTGGGGACCTCATATATCAAGTCTAGCAGGAAGGCTCAGTTCGGCTGCCTACGCCGTCAGGAAAGTAAGACAATATACTGACGTTGATACAGCTCGTTTAGTCTATTTTAGTTATTTTCACAGCGTTATGTCCTACGGTATTCTGCTGTGGGGCAAAGCCGCTGATATACAAAATATATTTGTCCTTCAAAAGCGAGCTGTTCGAGCAATTTACCAGCTAGGTGCCAGAGTTTCTCTAAGAGATTTCTTTAAAGATATTGGTATTCTCACGGTTGCATCACAATTCATCCTTGCCAACATTTTATATATTAGGCAAAATTTACACTTGTACACTAAAAATAGTGATATTCACAGTGTTAACACTAGAAATAAGGACAAACTACGTGCCCCCTTTCACCGGCTTCATAAGGTTCATAACTCATTTGTTGGGCTTGGTATAACCTTTTATAACAAGATACCCTCTTCTTTTCTAGACTTGCCTTTTAATGCGTTTAAAGCTCAACTAAAATCCAACCTTTGTTCAAAGGCATACTATTCTATCAACGACTACTTAGACGATAAGAATAGTTGGTCACCCTAGTTTAACGCAAGACAATGTTTATGTTCCTTCTCCAGAATTAGCTTACTGCAGAACCCAGCAATGCATAAATGTGTAAGCTGTCACGCCCTTTATGCCTGGAGGCTTTTATTTGGGTAGTAAGTTTTTTTTATTTACATTTTAATTAATTATTTTTTAGCTTGAGTACGTATAGTTTTTATTATATTTGTTGGTATATTGGCGTGGCTAGCTGACATATTATGGCAATAAATAATTAAATTTTATGTTCTGGTTTTGTAATGTTAATTACCGAACATAAGTAGGTACCTAGTATTGTATTCATTCAAGTATTTTTTTAAATTGAACAGACAGCTGTGCTGCTGGGGAGTTTGTTGCGCCACTTCTTCTTCCCAGCAATAGCACTAGGAAGTGGTGAAGGGCGGGCGTTTTTGGGGGACTGTCTTTTGTAATTTTGACGTTCAAAAAGTGCTGATTCTCAGCCTAATTTGAATAAATGACTTTTGATTTTGATTTTGATTTTGATTTTTGGGTCGGCATGATTCGGTACAGCCGGGCGGATTAATATAATATGACGTTCGGGAAAAAGCCGCTCGTATTGTGCCGAGCCGTCGCGAACATTATTAAGCGAAGGTGAATGATAAATGATTTATTTCAGTAAGTGGGTTTTGTAAACAATTTTATATGTCAGAGAAATATTAATATTTTAAAACCCCATGAGGTCGGCATTTCTTATCCGACTACTCCCAAAAAAACCAAACAAACTCAGAGGTTACTTTAAACTACAGACATAATCTTGCTCAGATGAAGCCCATATGGATTGATGTCTTTTGAGGAAAGAACCACACAGATTGGGTGGACCTATCCAGTCAGTGCACACATTTGTCAGTAATCATGCAGCTCCACTCAGAACTTACCCGAATATAAATTTCAAGGAGCCCTAAAATTTGTTGTTGGTAATTTTTTTTTAAATTAGCTGTACAATACATTTTGACTAAGTTGGTATTGCAGATTTCGATTAAACAGCTGATTTTTTTTTTTATGACAAGTGACGTAATATGTCTATGCTATGGGGTCTAGAATCATGTGCTGAATTCCAGGATACAGTTTGCCTGTCAATGTCCCTGCCACCCTGTATGTCACAACTTGTATATGAGTATAAACACAGGGTTACACAAAGAAAACAAGTGTTACCTGTTGATTCTTCCTGCCAATCAGTATCTCTGTCTGCTCCTCATTGCCCCACTCCAGCCTCGTAATACCCTCATCCTTTTCCAATGTCTTTATGTCCACGAGGTTCTCTATGTTCTTTTTATTGTTCTTCGTAGTGTCAGTGTGATATTTTATATCTGAAAATTTAATTTTTATTATTTTTGGAGAGATGGGCAATGATCGTCACTCACTAATGCCTGAGTGAGGATATTGCCGTAGAGGTAGACCACGGCAAAGGTGGTCTGACAATTCGATAAGGTTTGCAGGGCAAACATGGCCAGGGATCGCATAAGACAGAGAGGTTTGAAAGTAAAAGAGGAGGCCATTGCCCAGCATCGGGACACAAGGTAGGCTAACAAAAAAAAAAAAAAGTTCAAGTTCCATAATAATTTTAATCTTATATACATTATAAGAGATCACACTATTCCATTAGGTAATGAAACCTATAATGATAGTTATAAGGGGATGAATAAATAAATATAATAATAAATATTTGAGAGAAATCATTCAAAAGTCCTTGGGTACAAATTGTGAGCATGAAATATATTATATAAACTATATTATGCAGAAGAAGAAAGGGTATCCCTAAGGGTAGAAAAACAACATTCTGTGCATGTGTTATAATACAAACCTAGTTAGAAGTTAACCTGCTGCGCCCTAACAGGGTCATGTACTCATTAAATAAGCTGTTTTAGTCTGTAACTTTGTGAACATAGTGGAATAAATTAATAAAATTAGGTAAATAATATTTAACTATGCCACACAGGCCTACGGGAATTTGTCACCTGCAGGAATCAGAGGGCTAATTCTCGTAATTTTAAGAACATTCACAGTCTGATTTCAGTCCGTCAAAAATATAATTAATTTTCCTACATTTTTGATGTTTGAAGTTTTTGACATTGATTGTCGCTGAGATGAGATTGCGACTAGATTTTGAAAGTTTCTAATTACGGGAATTGGCCTTCAATTTGTTTACTGAGGTTTACACCGTTTTTAAGTGACAAAGCGTGGTGTATCTGTTTACATATTAATAACCTCTTTCCTAAGAATTTACTCATCAGAGGCCGTTAATGGACTGAATATTATATATATAAAGTAGGAAAACATTATATAAAATAAATAGAAAGCCTTAACTTATCAGAACATTTCAATTAACACTCATTATTTTGAACCAAAACAATTCGATTTAAATATTGATGGATATTATATGAAAAACTGTACTTACGCTTAAAGGAGCCTATTCTACTGGCGACGAATACGTCGATCTCCTTGTCTTCTATTAACAACATGGTTAAATCTTATTTAGTTTCTTTAATTTTCGGTATTTAGCCGCATTTCAGCGAAGTAAACACGTGAATATAAATGTCACATTTAAATGACACATATGATGACAGCAACTGTTGACACTTGACAGCTACTTGTAGTGTTGCCAGTGCGGGAATAGAAGCTTAAAAAGATAGTTAAAAATAATCTACATACATAAAAATTGTACATACGTTGGTTAGCGCACCACTAACTTGAGAACGGCAGGACCGTTTGGCTATTTTTGGTTTTAAATATTTTTTTATAAAACTGAAAGAAAAAATTAAAAACGCTGTCCGGAATATTGGAAGATTCGTATGTTTTTTTTCATGGGATTTTTGTATGAACTATTGTTTGGGTTGTCCTACGTCTGTAGGGTCAGCTGGTCTTCTATAAATAGAAAAATTAATGTTGATATAAAATATAAGATGGATAAGCTCTTTACCGGAAAGTTGGTACAATAATTTTGCATGGAGAAACCGAACGCAAAAGCCCATTTAAAACGTTAAACTAAGTTGTTTGACTATCCGGAACAAAATTCCTCGTGGTTAAATCAGTTTGACCACGAAGAAGGAAGGAATAAAACAACATTATCTACATATTTCTTACATGTTTATTTCAAAGAAAGCTTAAATAATAGGTACAGGGCCCGAATTGCGGTATTTTTTTTCAAATGAAACGCAAATGAAGCACGAATGAAGTTCAAACGTTACATGATTTCGTATCGCGGTGTCGTTTTGACACTTATTTCAAACGAAGTTAGAACGCAGACGGAACGCAACTGCGCGTTTGTGGAATAGTTGCAATGAAGCTACTTTTTCTCAAACGTTTCACGAACATTCGCTGTGTTTTTGTGTGAAATTTGTTTATTTTGTTGTGTTTGCTGTAAAAATGTTATATTTAGACCTATTAGAATGTGCTTACGCGTACGACGTAGCCGTAGCTCGTGCGGAGGCTAGGCGGCTGAACGTATTGGCGAGGAAGAGTGATCCGGCTTTCGATCTCAGTGATCGAAAGTTTGTAAAAAGATACCGGTTGTCCAAGGACCTTACGCGGCAGCTGATTTCCGAGTTAACTCCTCACCTTCTACCTACAGTACGTTCAGATGCTTTGGACGTGGAAACTAAGGTAAGAAACCATGTATTTGATGTAAGGAGTGCTCCTCATAAACTATGATACTAAAACTCCATTACATATTTATGTATTTTTGTTTTAGGTTTTGGTTGCACTAGCATTCTTTGCTTCTGGGTCTTATCAGACTCTTGTAGGAGATAACCGGAATCACTGTGTTTCTCAAGCCAGTGTTTCCAAAGCAATCCGGCAGGTGGTAATGGCTTTAAACAAGCCCTCTATTTTAAACAAATATGTTTCTTTCCCCTTTCAACGACAAGAAAGGGAACAAGTTATAAGAGAGTAAGTATAAATAATACCTTTGAATTTATTGATACAGAATTGTTGATACCTTTTGAAGGAAAATATTGATTGAAATTGTTTTTTAGGTTTTACAGACGTTATAAAATGCCGGGACTGCTGGCCTGTGTCGATGGGACCCATGTGGCCATAGTATGCCCTCAGCAAAATGAAGAGAGATTCATGAATAGAAAAGGGTACCACTCTCTAAATGTTTTAATAGTGAGTAATAATGTAAATAATTATGATAAACTGTTAAAGATTATAGACATTTCTATAAGTATTTTTAAATATTAAGCTCATTAATTAGTATCTCTCATAATTCTTTTGTAGTAAAATATTTTTATTTTTTTCAGATGTGTGACTCAAATTTAAATATATTATGTGTAGATTCCAGTTTCCCTGGGTCTACTCATGATAGTGTTATATGGGCTCAACACTCCTTAAATGCATATCTTGATAGGATTCACAGGATTACTGGGGAAGATGTTTATGTTTTATGTATACAGTATTACCTAAATTAATTATCCATTTTATTTTTATGTTGCTTGTAACTATTTTCAATTACAGGAGACTCAGGGTATGCCTTGAGGCCTAATACTATGATACCTGTGACAGACCCAGCTCCGGATACACCTGAGGAGTATTATCAAGATCTGCATTTATCTACCAGAAATGTAGTGGAGCGTTGTATAGGTGTATTAAAGGCAAGATTTAGGTATGTACAACCTAGGCTAACATACATACAATTTTTAATACTATTAATGTTTCTTAATAGTAATTCTAATATTAACTTTTGCAGATGCCTATTGGTGGACCGAAAGCTGCATTATTCCCCGGGCGTAGCAGCAAAAATAACAAATGCCTGCTGTGTGCTACATAATATAGCACACAGGGCTAGACTCCCCTACATTCGCCTAACACCGGCCGAGGCGGCACGAGAGCGCGAGTTGACAGAGGGCGCGAGGTCCCTGGCGCCGCCGCAACAGGGACAACGTAGGCGCGGCGGAGCCAGCCTCCTCTCGGAGTTGGAGCTAGGCCGCGCGCGCCGCCATGCCCTTGTACAACGTTTGTGGGCAGATAGACATATATAGCTTTACATTTTATTTACATTTGAAATAGTATTTCTATAAAGGTCATTAATTCAGAATTTTTTGTACTGTTTCATAAAAAAGCAAATTAATGTTCTAGACAAATAAGATTTATTGAAATTATAAAATTGATTTCCAATTATCAAATGTATAAATTAATAATAATCAAGTACACCCAATTAAAATTAAAAATGAGAGTAACAAAGTAGTGTTTATTTTTTCCATTATATTATGTATATTTATCTTGTTTGTTTGCTAATCAAGTATCCCAATCAAGATGCCCAATGTTTTTATACTGTGGAAAATATAAAAATTATTTAATTGATGATTTTTCTTCCTGTATTTGGTAATGATGAATAGTTACAAATAAAACATCAACAATTAAAATGATTTATTTATTGGTACTTATAACAAACCATTAAGATTATACTAAACTTACACCTACACAAATAAAGTAAGTATGTGCTTAACCAAAAAACTATTAAAGCTACTGTATGTATAAATAACAATTAGAAATAAGAAACAAAAGAACTTAAGTACAAATCAAATCAAATCAAAAGTCATTTATTCAAATTAGGCTGAGAATCAGCACTTTTTGAACGTCAAAATTACAAAAGACTGTCCCCCAAAAACGCCCGCCCTTCACCACTTCCTAGTGCTATCGCTGGGAAGAAGAAGTGGCGCAACAAACTCCCCAGCAGCACAGCTGTCTGTTCAATTAAAAAGAAAATACGTCATTGTATACAATACTAGGTTACCTAGATGTTCGGTAATTAACATTACAAAACAGAACATAAAATTAAATTATTTGCCATAATATGCCAGCTAGCCATGCCAATATACCAACAAATATAATAAAAACTATACGTACTCAAGCTAAAAAATAATTACTTATAATGTAAAATAAAAAAGATTACTACCCAAATAAAAACTTACACCTACACAAAGAAAGCACTTACCCAAAAAAAAATTAAAGCTACTGTATGTTTATTAAGAATTTGAAATAAAAAACAAAAGAACGTAAGTATTTAAATCCTATTCTGACTGCTGCTGAATTTGTTGTGAAGCACAGTACTGAAAAAAAAGAAATAATTCTGTTGTAATTATTACTTACTTCAAGGGACAAGAGCTTTCAAGTTAAAAGGGTACACTACTGCTTAATCCCCCCAAATAGATAAACTAAAATTACCTGCCGACTCATTCTGTCTATACTCTCGGCAATTAATTTGAAACTTTGTGACAGAGTATTGATTGCCACTGCAGTTTCGTGTGCAGCTTGAGCATTTTTGTTGGCAGCCTGTGCATTTTCTAAAGCAGTTTGCGCTTTTAATTGCTCTATCTTTATGACCATCTTCCTGGATTCATCAAGAGCACTTCTGGCAGCTAAAATTAAAACATGGTTAATTATTTAAAAATCTTCAAATAATAATAATATTCTTATCCTTAGATCTTATTAGATAGGTAACTTTGCCTGGGTGTTAAGTGAATATTTAGATTTAATATTAGTATTTTGATTACTGAAGTAAACAATATGAAAGTCCTTATACTCATATTTTGTACAGTAATAAAATTAATGATTTAGCTTACATTGTACTTGTGGTGCTGGTGGGGTCTGATGCGAGACCGACGGTTGTGCTGTAGGAGCCCGAGAAGCACGCAGAGATCGTCTATGCTCTCTTGTTCTTCTGGCTCTGTCTGTGAAAACATCAACAACGACAAAAACAATTAATTAACTAACTAACCTACATACTTAACTAATTATCTGGTAGTTATATAATTATTTTGTACCTGCTGTTGGTGTGGTCAAGGGTTCCAATTGAGATTGGAGGGGCTCTATTTCCTCTTGCTCTTCTACTTCATCCTCATGCTCTGCAGCTTCCATATTCAGTCTGTAACAATAAAAATAAATATAATAAGTATAATAACATTAAAATAAATATTCAAAACCAAAATAACTGTCTTTTTAAGAAATTGAGAAAAAACACTTACACTAATGGTGAAATATTTCCACTTTCTACCAGCATTTCCTCAATATTCTGTACAGTGATTTGTTGTACAACAACATCCTCTGATTCATTCAGAGTATCACCCTGGAGTAGAAAGAAAAAATATTAAAACACAAATGGTGAAAACCTGATCATATTACAAAATATAGGTTTACTAACTTCATTCACAGCAAAATGCTCCTGCGCTACATTCGGTAGGGGACCAACATCTCTGCCTATAATATTGGCCACTTTGTCCTCCAGCAGGGTCAGTGTGGGAGCATTGCTGGGTCCACCTCCTGTAGCACGTTGGCTGGCATTAATTTTTAATAATTTCGCCCTGACTTTAGTTTTTTGGTCATTCCACACCTGAAAGATTAGAAAATTAGACTATATAATAACATAACTCATTTGTTTAGATTAGGTATCTATTTCCCACCACATCATGAATACTGAATGATCAAAATTATACACACTTTTGATTAATTATGAAAGAGCGAGGTTCAAGCATTATAATCCAAAAAAATTTAATAAAGTACACACCTTTGACCATTCTTTTGCTGTCCTTGCAGGCCCTAAGGCATTAAGCAATTCAGCGCACTCTTGCCAGAGCCGCTGAGCAACTGCTCTTGCCTCCTTGGATCTCACCCGACCGAGGGCAAGGTCTCGATGTCCTTCCAAGAACTCGAGCATTACCTCTAGCTGCCGGACTGTTGTGCACCTGCGTCGCTCTTCCATTTCCTAAAGAAAAATCATAGTTACATGATCTAACCTACAGATGTTTCCATTTATCTTTTTAACAAAGAATTCGCGTTAAAGATTGAACATAAATTCACTTACCAAAGCTGTTGAAATCCACTATACAACTGGCACAAAATTCTTTCACTAGATTCCTCATCGTTAAAACCACTTGAATCACTTCCACTTGAAATCACTTCCAAGTACGATATAAATTAAAGTTTTAAATGTCTTCGAAACACTCGCATACTTTTGAGTTGCAAACAAAAACAAACAAAAAAAATTAAAAACTTCTGAAGCATCTGTCAAAACGCAGTAGAGCTAACCCATAAATCGTCAAATCGACGGTCGAAAAGCACAGTATTCATCCATACTAAAGTCGCATCTCTAAAATTTTATATTTGCTTACAGCCCAATTGCGTTCCAACTTTGTTTCATCTTTGTTAGCACGTGAACTTTACCGCGATACCAAACTCCGCACCGACTGGACTGCTACTGGAACTCAAGCAGAGATGAAACGCGCACGTATTTAACATATTTTAAATTACCGCAATCGGGACCCAGACTATGTATGTTACATACATCTTTGAAAAACTACTAGATACTAACAGACGTTACCCATAAAGCCGCTAAACTTAAATGGGACTGGGCTGGGACGTGACTGCCGCATGTAAGATGACAATTGAATTGTTAAAAGTAAATCCTTGTTCGCGACTTGCAGACATCCAACGCAAAGGAAAGAACATTTGTGTAAAACTATGGTTGAGAAATATGTAAAAATAAAATGATAATACGATTTTAATACTAAAATTTTATTAATAATTTTAACACGATTGACATAGGATAATTTTATTACAAAAACATCAACTTATCAATAGTGATTTTTGTAGAAGAGTCATCACAATTCTCAAGTTACTTACAGACTCTAGCACATCAAACTACTACTATAATCAATCTCTCAAACTATAATAAATTTTCAACTTTATCGCTAAAGCCTTAGGTTCAAAGTTGATTGGGAAAATTTGACAGTTTCGGATAGCTTGATGTGCTGGCGTCTGTACATAATAGGATTGACCATTTAATGAAGAGGTAACTTAAACCAGCAATATTGAAAATCATAAAAGTATTGGGAAAATTAACAGAAGAATGGCAACCCTAGGTTCAGGGTTGCCAGCTCAAAAAAATCGGGATATTCCCGTGATTTTCCCTTTGGTGTTCTCTGAAAAATAAGAACGTAAGATACAAGCTTGGTGTTGCTATCATTGAATATTAAATGGACTGCGACAGGGTGCAATAGCATAAAATAATGTAGTATAGCTATAAGGGAATTACTCCGGTTAGCGTTAAGTAAACCATATCAAGCATTAAATAGAGGCTCAATAATGAAAATACAGCTGATAGAGACGTATAGAAAAAGAAGATAATGCTGCGCACGCCACAGATAAATAAAACTAGCATAAAGATCATGATGATCGCTAAGACGACAACAGGTAGCATCAGAGAAAGGAATTCGAGAATTTGTCGTATTCCTGCCAGGACGTGATAGTGTGACTCATTTGCAACAATTAAGCACTCCATAAAGCCTAGGCGAAAAATCATGGGATTCGGGCGTACAAGGTACGGGAAAGACATCTTCATTTAATCAGCTATATAACGAGGTAGACAAGTTAAAAAGATATTTAGAGATGCCCATGAAACAGTCGATAATGCTGGCAAAGGTAGATAATGCTTGTGAAAAATTTAAAAAATGTGTGATACTGATAATCAATAATTAACTGGTTCATGCCATCCCACTACTTTCTAACATCCCAGCGGTTCATCACGTCATGTTAGAAAACCAGCGGGGTAATTGTGTAACACAATAACAGTAGCAATGGTTATTTCATTTTGACAGTTTACCAACATTCATTGCGTTATTTACCAGGTTGTCGAATCGAAAATGTCACATTTTCAATTCATTTATATTATTTTTATTTAAATTGGTCGTCCAGTTGATTTAAATTAACAAAAAAATTTGGAAATGGGTTTCACTTTTGCATTTGTGAACATTCTATTCATCATCATGCTGAGATATTAGCCTTTTGGCCTCGTATAGGACTTCCTGTTTCATTTTTCTTTATGTTACTTTTTTTTACATAAATAATTTGGTTTTTTATTTTTAACTGTGTTTAGTTTGTGATCTTCCTGTACGAGTCGCAATAAATACTTTTTCTTTCTTTCTTTATTTTCGGCACGGAAGCGGTCTCTACCAGTCACAAGTCGCGGAGCGACTATTGAGTGTTTAAAGTTGTCAAAAAATAAAAGGCCCGCTTTGAAATTGATAGTTCTAGTGTTAATAAAGATCAAATTCGCAAAACACGTATTCGTTTGTATGAAACTGACAGTTGTCAAGAACGCATTCTCAAATGTCAAAACGGGCCTTTTATTTTTTGACAACTTTAACATGACTTACGTACGGTCTACTCGCTGGTCGCGGTTCACTTTTTGCGTAGTTAAAACACACGCTGTTGCAAATGGGTCACACTATCACGTTCTGGAACAAAATACGTTCACTTTGCATTTACAAAGCAGCGGGGTAAGTGCGTAACACGCTATTAGCAATGGGTTTCATTTTGACAGTTCAACAACATTCATTGCATTATTTACGTTGTTGAGCAGCAAAATTCTTCGAACGTACGAAGCAATGGATTATCATAATATTAGAATATCCTTTAAAATTATTCAGATTATGATTGATAGTGTGTTACGCAAATAAGGTAGTAGTGACAGACTTGAATTGAAAGGTATTTTTAAAAAATATGGTTCTGACTTTTAACACTATTATAGAATGCTCTGATGACTGACTGTCTGACATACACAACCCAGTTACTGTGTAACACGATACCCCTTAGTAAGACTGAATGGTCAACTTTCGAGCTTCAATCAAATGTCATCGGTCACGAATGTCATCCGGGATCAATCAATATAACCCCACCGCTCCAGTGTAGTAACGGCCCGGCATGCGGCACCGCCTCTGAAAAATCCACCTGCTTGTCATAACCGCGCGCAGGCGGCAAGGGAGGGGTGCCGCGCTGACGGCGAGGCATGCATGCCGCTTGCAGACAGACATTTCCTCGCTGGGGATCGGCTGCTCGCTGGAAGCGCGCGGTCGGCGCGACGTGTGACGGTTCGAAGCCGTCCACTACTCTGTGTTACCATCGTAAAAAATACTTTAATGCATTTGTTTTAAAATCCTAACCTAAATGACCATAAATACCACGGAGTGCATAGTTCGACGGCTGCGGTAAACCATGCTGCGTTGCCGTCACCACATGACGCTGGCAGAATAGTCGATACGAATCAGTTGCCAAAGAAAAAAAAAAGTTAATTGGTGTGTCGGAGCGGTGTTGTTATAATGAGTGATGACCTTTAACCTGCTTTCCGAGGCATCCGTCCGAGCCAAAAGTAAAGATAAAGTCACTCATCCATGAACCGGCCTCGGTAAGAGTTTATTTATAATTAACCTTAAATAACGCCCCGTGCGGTTGTTATTACTTAGCCACAAAACCACATAAGGCGGAGCCGGGAGCACACACTACAACGCGCCACGCGACGCGGCGCAGATAACGCACCCCCGCGGCCCCGCGCGTAATTGATTACATACAAATTCTATAAAAACGTGCTTTCGCGCAGTGATGGCAGCATAGAGCACTGGTGGCCCAGTGATAACTTGTGCAGTATCAACGTAGAAGTTGTAGGTCGTAGGTTCGAACCCAGACAGGCGCTTTACTTTGTGTTAACTATTTCATCACTACTGCTCTCAAAACGGTGAAGGAAAACATCGTGAGGAAACCGGCATGTCCTAGAACAAAAAATTCGTAAACCACCACATCTACCAATCCGCACTGGGCCCGCGTGGTGGCTTACAAACCACTACCTCTCGAACAGAGGGGGCCTGTGTCCCAGCAGTGGGAACATTATAGGCTGATTATGTGTGCTTCCGCGCAGGGAATTTGCCTCCGTTTCCCGCGTCCCGTCGCGTGGCGGATTGTAGTGTGCGATCCACTTAACTGTTGTTAGGATAAAAGAATATAAAGGTACTTACTATGACACCTCTTATCCAGACGTTCTGTAAGAGATGGTTGCCTTCGTTTTAGTCATCAAAATCACCAGCGCAGCAGCAGCAGCTGGAGCACAAAGATTGGAAGAAGCCCATCACACAGCATTCTTGCATCATAGGATCCGAGCTGAACACGGCGCTTCAGTTCTTAAGATATCCTTGGGTAAAAGATGATATTTTGGGTATAAATGGAAGAATTGAAGACACGCAGCATATACAGGGAGATCATTAGCAATTCCTGTAATTTTCGTTAAATGGTTACACATAATAGTTTAATCACCTACAATTCATTTCATATCAATCATATTTGGTGTAAACATTGGTGGACCATTTCACGAATTTCTATACAAAACTGTCAAACAGGTAAATTGCGTGATATTAATTGCACACAGATCATTATAATGAATAGTCAGTTTGTGACCATTTTACGATTTTTAATATGATTCATATTGTTATCCTATTATGATTCTGCCAAAGTGGCCTTTTTAGGCCCCAGGATCAAATTAAATTAGCTAGCGAAACTCAACAGATGTGATGCGGTACAGTTTCGTGCCCATCTCCATACGAAAACTATCTTTTAAAAAAAAACTACCTATTAAAATAGAATTGATCATCAATTCTATTTTACTGTAATTTTTGACATTCAAAAGTGCCTCTTATGTGCATATCTATACCTATACTAATATTATAAAGAGCTAAAATTTGTTTGTTTGTTTGTATGTATATAAGGGGTAATCTCCGGAACTGCCCGTCGGATTTGAAAAACTCTTTTTGCATTTGATAGCCCAATTTTTGAGGAAGGCTATAGGTATAGGCTATTTAACATTACGCTATGACCCTTAGGGGCCGAGCAAAAAGAAAGGACGGAAAGAACACTAACGAAAACAAAGTTATAGCGCGGGCAAGCAATGTGATGCGACGTGATGGGTCGGGGAAGAAGAAATTTCACGTGGACGAAGTCGCGGGCAAACGCTAGTTTAAATAAATGCTTTGACTTTTGAAGCAAAAAAAATAAAGATTTGATGAATATTTATTTTGAGGTTTAGTTCTTCGTAGTTATTATTTCAAAAATGTATTTTTATTTCTGCACACTCATCAGACGTGATGGGTATAGATATCTCTTTGAGTGCACAGGCGTCACCCAGATTAGGTCAGAAACCATCGGGACACCCAAATCTTACACAGATGTTCTTAATAGGCCAGGAGACGCACACAGGTCCTCTAGCGCCACTACTTCAAAAAAATATATCTAGTTCTTCGTAGTTATTATTTCAAAAATGTATTTTTATTTCTGCACACTCAACAGACGTGATGGGTATAGATATCTCTTTGAGTGCACAGTTAAGTGTGTTTAGAATTTTCTAATACCTTTTATTAAGTTTCATAATGAGACACGAAGCAACAAAATTCGATCTAAAGAAAAGCGGCCACATTCCTGTATGTCGTATTTTGTTGCTTCTTGTCTCAATATGAAACTTAATAAAAGGTATTAGAAAATTCTAGACACACTTACCGAGGTCGCTGATTGAGCAGATTTTCATAATTCCTTCTCAGTCACGAGATTTTTTTTTTTTAAGTAGTGGCGCTAGTGGACCTGTGTGCGCCCTCTTAATAAGCTTCTGGAGGGAGGTGGGCTGGTTGGAATAACAACGACGGCCGCCATGGCCTACGTACAATGGTCCACCTGAAGGACTAAGTGCGGAAACCAAATCCACAACATAGAACATAGAGTGCCTGCCTGGGGGTTCGAATTCACCCACGACCTTCAACCCGTAAGTTTCGGCCTTTACTACTGGGCCACTACAGTTCTTGTGTCAGAAAGGTGTGGCCAGAAAGGGTGTGGAGCAGACGATCATTCTGACCAACTTTCTCCGTAGGACCAACATCGTAATCTAGTCAGTCCAAGTGCGAGTCAGGCTCGCACATGAAGGGTTGCGTACCTCCGTACAATATTTTAACGCTACACAATATATTCATCGAGAAAAAACGTCGAAAAAAAAAACACATGTCTTTTACTTCAAGTGTCTACCTATTACTGCCACTGCCAGGGCCATGGGTTGTTCGAAAGAGATACCGTGGCCCCTGGCATAGGCAGCACAGGTGGGTTTTAGTCAGTGAAAGTCTGACACCGTCTCCCGCTCCGCCCAGAGCGGGAGACGGCATTTAATGATTTCCCACCCAAAAAAAAAGTAGACACTTTTTTTATTATTACGGTTCAAAAAATACAGCCCTGTGACAGACAGAAGGACGGAAGGACAGCCGGACAGCGGAACCTTACTTCGCCTTCCTATCTTACCAGATGCAGCTAGATACCAGTATTTAAAATGGAGCGACTGCCTATCTGACGTCCACAACTACTACTAGGTAACACGACACCCTTTGGTAAGACTGGTTGTCAGACTTTCGGGCTTCGGACTACTCGTTACGACTGTGAAGATCTAAAGGCTCTGCAGTCCGTCCGTCCGTCTGTCGGTCCCGTTGGCACCCATGGGTACGGAATAGGATCCCGTTGGCACCCCTGGCTACGAAATTGGGTCCCGTTGGGTCCCTTGGGTACGGAATAGGGTCCCGTTGGCACCCATGGCTACGAAATAGGGTCCCGTTGGATCCCTTGGGTACGGAATAGGGTCCCATTGGAACCCCTTTTTTTTTTTGTGGATGGGAAATCATCAAATGACCCCTCCCGCTTTTACTTTATTTTATTCCATACCCTTGGGTATGGAATAGGGTCCCATTGGAACCCGTTGGGTAAGGACCCTTAAAAGCTAAAGAAGATAAACGGACTTGCTTACTTCCACTTCACACCTGCACACCTTTTATCCAGTTGCAGTAAACGATAAGTGATGATGGATGCTCCAGAGTCCTCGTTCTAGTCATCATAGTCACCACGACAGCAGCAGGGGCATATGGACTGAAACAATCCTTTTAGAATGCAGCATTCTTGCATCATAGGGTCCTGCTGGGTGAACACCGGCCTTAGTGCTTAAAATATGTCTTCATCTGTAATAGAGAATTACAATGTTTGTCTATATCCCTAACCATAAACTAATAATAAACCTGTGGGGAAATTGCGTAACACATATCAGGAGCAATGAGTTTCATTTTGACAGTTCAACAACATTCATTGCGCTGTTTACGTTGTTCAGCAGACACATTTTTCGAACATATGAAGTAATGGATTAGCAATATCCTTCAAAAATTATTCAGATTTAGATGAATAGCGTGCTACGCAATTAAGGTGCTAAAGAGTTTGTTTGTTTGAACGCGCTAATCTTTGGAACTACCTGTCAGATTTTAAAAATTATGTTTGCAATTAATAGCCCAATTCTTGAGAAAGGCTATAGCTTACTTAACATCACGCGAAGGCCCTTAGTAGCCGAACAATAAGAAAAAATAAACAGAAAGAACGCTAAGCGAAAACGCAGTATTTAGTAGCGCGGGCAAACAAGAAATTTCACGCGTTCGAAGTTGCGAGCTGAAGCTTTTTAGGGTGCTTTTCCACCAGAGATGTGCTATGCTACGTTGCTATGGATGCGTTTGATATCCACCAATCATATTCATTGGTGCACATAGCACTGGTGGAAACGGATTCAACTAAGATATGTTTTTTATAAGGAAGGATGGGTGCTATGGATGCGTGCTATAGATGATCGCGAATGGTGTAGCTATGTGCTTCCTTACTATCGATACATCGTATAGCTCGAGCTGCGCATCTTCTTCGCGCAGCTACATAGCTAAGTATCAATGGAAACGGTCACATAGTTTCACAGCTTAGCTGTTACATCCTCGCAGCATAGCTGCATAGCACATCTCAGGTGGAAAAGCAGCCTTTTATGTAGATACTTAATACTTTGTATGATACCGACCCTCGGCACTTCTACTACGCAACTGACCTTTCAGAAGAACATCATCAATATGGTCAGCGTGTCCTTCTAGGACGTCCCCGTCCCGGCGTGTCCACTCACATCTTTTGGCCCACTCTCTAAGTCCGTCAACGTTGATACGGGCCCGTCCGTAAGTGGTACGGTACTTTGGAGTGTAACCTACTCCAGATTAGCTATCAGTTTCGGACGGGCAAGAACAAATCGGGAGTAGGGACAACTGCATAACCGTGTTGTCATCCATTCTTAGTTCGGGCCCCAAACTAATCTTGTGTCTAATATTTGGACGAAACTACGGAATTCGTGCTACGCCCTCCTTATTTTAAAATACGTTTAGTTATTTAATCGTCTTTCATTCATACTCTCAACATGATTAAACCGTTTAAGCATACCTAATAATAATAGGTACTATAGCCTCCCGACCGATTTCGATCACGGTGGTGTGGTCAATCTTAACGGAGATTAGCCAGGTACGCAGGAGATATTATAGTGCACGTATGTGCGTAAACACAGGTGCACTCTCTGTTCCTTTACTCTCATAGTCCGATGGGACGGCAATCCGATACGACCGGGGAGAGATCAGCCGGTCGATTCTGTAAAAATCTCACCGTGGAAACTCAAGTGAAGTGAGCTTGATGTGAAGTTGTCAATAGCGCCAATCCCTAGCATTAGTTGGAATGACAGCTCACTCCACGCTCACTTCACCTAAGTTTTCACGGTGAGATGGTTACAGAATCGCACTGCAGGCGCAGGCGCAACGGCTTTTACGTATTTTTCGAGGCATAGAGGTTATAAAACGGCCAACTTCCAAACTCCAGAAATTCCTAATGGAAGACCCAATAACGCTTTGTCCGACCCGGGATTCGAACCCTGGACCCAGCGCGACAACCACGAGACCAACGGAGCCGTTCAATCGTAGAGCATACGCTACTCTACAGATGAAGTAAATGTAAAATTAAAATGAAATGTCACTCACCGTGTTTTCCATGCTGTATTGTTACAAAATGTTGTGAATGTGTGTTATTAAAACTAAGATTTTGAATAAGCTCAACATTTTCGTATTGTCCATTTTTTAAACCGAAATATTTTTGCTTGAATTTTTTGGTTAGGTACTTGTCAGTGTGTGGCACTGGGCCACACTGTCACAACCTATTTTGATTGGACTTGTAATTTTTTTTTCTGGGAATTTACGCAGGAATTTTATGAATCACTGACAGACTTACAAAAGAGGATTTTCATAAATCCTCTATACAAACATCATCATTATCTGCCTATCCTTTTCCCAACTATGTTGGGGTCGACTTCCGATCTGACCGGATGCAGCGGGATACCAGTATTTTACATGGAGCGACTGCCTATCTGACCTCCACAACCCAGTTACTGGGTAATACGATACCCCTTGGTAAGACTGGTTGTCAGACTTTCGGGCTACTGATGACCCGTAACGACTGTCAAAGATCCACGAATGACAACTGGGACCAACGGGGCCTTGGTATGTGAAAATGGTCACCCATCCACGGACTATACTATATCCTCTATACAAACAATACACTGTGTTGTAGTTTTTTACGCCTAATTTGTACGCCTTGCAAGGCAAAACATAGTGATACAACGCAATTTTTTTTATACCATGTACCATATTACCTATGTTAAACAAATAAAATACTTTGACTTGACTTGTAATAACCAACCTGCACCCTAATTGCGTAACACTATCAATCTCAATATGAATCATTTTGAATGATATTGCTAATCCATTGCTTCATATGTTCGAAAAATGTATAGTCTGCTCAACAACGTAAATAAACGCAATGAATGTTGTTGAACTGTCAAAATGGAAGCCTCATTTCAAATCAAATCAAAATCAAAAGTCATTTATTCAAATTAGGCTGAGAATCAGCACTTTTTGAACGTCAAAATTACAAAAGACAGTCCCCCAAAAACGCCCACCCTTCACCACTTCCTAGTGCTATCGCTGGGAAGAAGAAGTGGCGCAACAAACTCCCCAGCAGCACAGCTGTCTGTTCAATTTAAAAAAAAAATACTTGCTTCTATACAATACTAGGTGCTTATGTTCGGTAATTAACATTACAAAGCCAGAACATAAAATTTAATTATTTGCCATAATATGTCAGCTAGCCACGCCAATATACCAACAAATATAATAAAAACTATACGTACTCAAGCTAAAAAATAATTAATTAAAATGTAAATAAAAAAACTTACTAGCCAAATAAAAGCCTCCAGGCATAAAGGGCGTGACAGCTTACACATTTATGCATTGCTGGGTTCTAAGACCTGGCAGTAAGCTAATTCTGGAGAAGGAACATAAACATTGTCTTGCGTTAAACTAGGGTGACCAACTATTCTTATCGTCTAAGTAGTCGTTGATGGAATAGTATGCCTTTGAACAAAGGTTGGATTTTAGTTGAGCTTTAAACGCATTAAAAGGCAAGTCTAGAAAAGAAGAGGGTATCTTGTTATAAAAGGTTATACCAAGCCCAACAAATGAGTTATGAACCTTATGAAGCCGGTGAAAGGGGGCACGTAGTTTGTCCTTATTTCTAGTGTTAACACTGTGAATATCACTATTTTTAGTGTACAAGTGTAAATTTTGCCTAAAATATAAAATGTTGGCAAGGATGAATTGTGATGCAACCGTGAGAATACCAATATCTTTAAAGAAATCTCTTAGAGAAACTCTGGCACCTAACTGGTAAATTGCTCGAACAGCTCGCTTTTGAAGGACAAATATATTTTGTATATCAGCGGCTTTGCCTCACAGCAGAATACCGTAGGACATAACGCTGTGAAAATAACTAAAATAGACTAAACGAGCTGTATCAACGTCAGTGTATTGTCTTACTTTCCTGACGGCGTAGGCAGCCGAACTGAGCCTTCCTGCTAGACTTGATATATGAGGTCCCCACTGAAGTTTGGCATCTACTGTTAGACCTAGAAAAATTGCCGAGCCTACAGTTTCAAGCACCTCTTTATCTAAGACGATGTTGGGTCCTAGGTTTCTAACATTCGGTAAGGCGAACTTTACACATTTGGTTTTGCTACTGATATTGTGTTATGCAATTACTACGCGGTTCTCATCATCAGATACGGTTCAGTGGGGCTCGTGACTGCTGGTCAATTGAACGTTAAGCTACGCTTGCCGTGGTCTGTTTGTGGATGGGTGACCATCCGTTACATATCGAGACCAGAGCCATCAGTGCCTCGGAAAGCACGTTAAGCCGTAGATCCCGGTTGTCATTCGTAGATCTTTGAGAGTCGTTACGGGTAGTCGCAAGCCAGAATATCTTGGGTTGTGAAGGTCAGATAGGCAGTCGCTCCATGTAAAATTCTGGTATCCAGCCGCATCCGGTCATCCGGAAGTCGACAACAAGGAAAAGGCTAAGAATGATGATGCTAGATGAATTAACCAAAACCTAAATATACGGAGGGCATGAAACTGGGAATATTGCTAATGAAGTTGCTCCCTTAAAATTACCAGTATTTTAAGGGAGCAACTTCATTAGCAATATTCAGCTCCATCCGGTTAGACTGGAAGCTGACCTGAACATAGTTGAGAAAAGGGTAGGCAAATAGATTTTTCCTAATTACATCTGGTTTTTTCCGAAAGCGCATTGTAACACCGTCACCCACGAAGCAAAACAAGCTGTTACACCATATTTTGCAAATGACATCACTGCTTACCCCGATAAAGTCGTAAATATGACTCGAGGAGAACCTAATTTTCCATAGGTAAAGTGAACAATTCGTGTGCTGATAACTAATTAATTTTAGGGTGGAGTTCCATTGATGCGGTCGCGCGGAATTTTTCAAACGACTTTTTTTTAAATATAAGTAGGTACGTTACGTTCATATATCTACATCAACTGTGGACAAATTTTGAAAATTTTTTTTTTTGTTTGAAAGTGTTATACTTCTGTGGTGGCCCATTGGTAACGGTCGCTACTTACGAGTTGTAGGTCGTAGCTTCAAACACAGGCGCTTTACTTTGTGTAAATTATTTCATCACCACTGCTCTCAAAACGGTGAAGGAAAATATCGTGAGGAAACCGACATGTGTCCTAGGACCAAAAATTCGAAGACATGTGACATCTACCAACTCGCAGCGGGCCCGTGTTACGGATTACGGTTCAACACCTCTCACAGAGAAGAGAGGCCTGTGTCCCAGCAGTGGGAACGTTAAAGGCTGATTAAATGTACTTCAGAGGTGGACCCATACGAGGTGGCCAACCTGTTACCATGGATTCAGTGCATGATTCTGAGCACACCTGCCTTGAAATTTTTCGTCTGTTATTAAAAAAACTATTTGCTTTTCCATACATTTTGACCTATAGTTTCACTTTTGTATGAAACAGCAGATTTTTTTTGATAGCCTGTGAAAACTATCTACGCTAACAGGTCTAGAATCATGTGCTGAATTCATGGATTCAGTTTGCGCGCAATATGTCCCTGCCACCCTTTATTTTGGTAAAGTTCTGACGAGTGTTTTTTGAGTTCGCTTTAATAATACGTAGGTATTTAATTGTAAGGTGGAACGCCCTCAGGCTAGGTGGAGCGACCATCTTATCTTCGCAGGATGGCTGGTAGCAGCTGGATGAGAGTAGCCGAGAATCGAGTTGACAGTTGCGGCCCCCGTCGCGGTCCGCCTCTCCGGTGACTCTAGGCGATCGCTACCTGTGTTCACTACTAACCATCTTTATTATACTAATTACGACTTCATTAACGCAAGGTTCACCTATTATTTCCTGAACGTAATTGTCCCTTTGCAAACGCGAAGTCGTAGCGCAGTCCGTTGAATTGGTAGGGGGTAGGGGTACTTCAGCTAAAAAGTTAAAAATAGTTTTTTTGTTTACTTTAACTGAAACGTCTACCCAGTCCAGTCCAACCGGATGCAGCTCAATCATCATTCTCATGTCCTGCCCTTATCCCAGCAACCAGTAGGTATACCATGTTATCCAAAAATAAAAATAAGTACTAAAAAGTGAAAAATAACTAAGATTTCGGAAGTCGGTGTCTTTAGTTCTGCAAGTATTTTCGTTTTTTTTCCACCGTCTTTAGCTTTTTTTTTTGTTGCGCAATGGAAATTCTCATAGACTTCCTCCATGGTCGGGGTAACAGAGGGGTAGTATGCCAGACCCTTACCGGTTAAAACCACCGCGCTGTTCCACCTCTGCCTATAGCCGGGGATGCGGGATTCGCATAATTCAGCGCTCCCCGACAGGCAAAGCCTTTACCCTACTATTTGATGAAATGATGAATATTTTTTTTTAAATTCGGTTGTTTTTTTTTGGTTTTTATAACTTAAAAAAAAAAAACTTGCTCACCTAATAACAAGATGTTTACATTATCTAAGTAGCTACAGTTTCCAAGCAGAACAGTGTATTTTCCACTGGGCATTTTGTTTATCTGGCGACAGGCCAAATATATAACACGGTGCTATCCGGAAGTATAGTACGGTCTAATTTTAGTATGTATCTAATAGACTCTATTTATAACTAGACAAGGTTTGGTTTCACTGCCATGTTTGCTGTCGCTTAAGCCGCTATCATAGGGGCAATTCTCGTAATTTTAAGAACGTTCACAGTTTGAATCTGAAGGCCAATTCTCGTAATTTAAAACGTTCAAAGTCTAATCGCAATCTCATTTCGGCGACAAACAAATGTCAAAAAGTTGTCAAAATGTAGGGAAATTAGCGGTGTTTTTGACAGATTGAGACTGAGATCAGACTGTGAACGTTCTTAAAATTACGAGAATTGTCCCTCTGATCTAAGTGTCAATTTGTCAAAAATACCTCTAACGTCCCCCCCACATTTTTGACATTGATTATCGCTGAGATGAGATTGCGACTAGATTTTAAACGTTTTTAATTACGCAATAAATAAATAAATACTTTTCTTTCTTTCTTATTACAGGAATTGGCCTTCTGGCACTTAACTTTTTATTCGTTTTGACATCATCAATGTGAGTCGTGAACACTAGCCGTCGCTGGAAACTAGCGCTGTGTCACAGCATTACGCTGAGCGATGGCCGTTTTGCGGATGTGACGCATATTTTCAGGGACTTGAGGCTAAGAGCCGCACGGGTCGATCGATCAGGTTAAGCTACGCTTGCCGCGGTTGGTCCGTGGATGGGTGACCATCTTCACATACCAAGACCCCTGGGTGTCTCGGAAAGCACGTTAAGCCGTTGGTCCCGGCTGTCATTCGTGGATCTTTGACAGTCGTTACGGGTCGTCAGTACCCCGAAAGTCTAACAATCAGTCTTACCATGGGGTATCGTATTACCCGGTAACTGGGTTGTGGAGGTCAGATAGAGCTGCATCCGGTCAGACTGGCAACCGACCGCAACATAGTTGGGAAAAGGCTAGACAGATGGTGATGAAGATGTGACGCATATTTTCCCCGAACTTGTTTTTTTTTTGTGTTTTTTGCAAATAAACGCATTTTATTTATATTTTTTCCACTCAGCACCTTTTAATTCGTAGTGACCAGAAAATGAATGAAAAGTGAAAAATTAATTCATCGTTCGAACCGATCCAACGATGCTGGATTTGCCACTCAGCGTAGGTACAGTCACGAGCAAAAGTATGTATACACTCGGCTTTATTCAAAAGCGATTTACTCCTTTATTTTTTAATGTTTTATGTTATTACGAACATAGCATTTTCGGACCCATAGGTTTATGCAATGTGTCGTATTTCACTGTTGCATCCGTTATTTCACGAAAAATACGCAAATGAAACTTGCCAAGTGTTAACATAGGTCCTCGTGACTGTACTGCTAAGTAATCTCGTCGGTTTCGGGTGAACAATTTGATCATAATCTGCCTATAATGTTCCCACTGCTGCGACACAGGCCTCCTCTCCTCGAGAGGGAGTCCGAGTGGGCTGTTATCTACCACACGAGTTGGTAGATGTCACATGTCTTCGAATTTTTGTTTCTCGGACATGCCACTTTCCTCATGATGTTTTCCTTCACCGTTTTAGGAGCAGTTGTGATGAAATTATTTACACAAAGTAAAGCGCCTGTATTGGTCCGAACTGAGCATAACTCGTAAGTTAGCGGCCGTTACCACTAAGCCACTATTGCTGGAACCACTTGAATACATTTGCCTATTTCTTAATGTATTAATACATTAACGTGTTGACAATATACACAAGCACTTACACGGAAAGTCTAACTAACTACCTACGTCTATTATGTCGCGTAGTCGCGCTAATAAAACCACACCTTTATTTATCCGGTAGCCAACTACGAGTAGTAAAAAAATAAACGGATCGCTCGCTTCAGACTGTAGTATCGTACTTCGATTCGTTGAGTGCACACGTGTTAACAAGATGTCGACTAACGTTCCTATTATTTTGAACAATGGACGCACTTGTCCTGTTCTAGGGCTTGGAACTTGGAAGGTAAGTTATTTTTTCCTTTATTAAATTACTAGCTGCGCCCCGCGGTTTCAGCCGCATAAAATTTGATCCCGCGAATATCGGGATAAAAAGTATCATATACAGGGTGGCAGGGATATCGACGCGCCAACTGTAACCATGGATTCAGCACATGAGTTTAGACCCCGTACGTTCCGTACGTTTTGACCGCGTAGATATTGCACTTTTCTATGAAACAGAAGATTTTTTTTTTTGATAACCGACGAAAAATTTCTACGCTATAGGGCCAGGGGTCTAAACTCATGTGCAGAATTCATGGTTACAGTTTGCGCGTCGATGTTCCTGCCACCCTGTATAGCTCATAGCACAACAATATCGCGCACCATACATTGTTATGGACACGTTCACACTGTACTGTACTATATATTATTGGCTTACTATTAAAATTAATACCAGGGCCTTCTTTGCTGTACTGTAAGGCACTGTAGTATAGCGTAGTCTGAAAGCAGCTTTACTGTTGCATTTGTTAGTATGGATGGAAGTACGGTTGGTCCGTGGATGGGTGAGCATCTTTACATACCGACCCCTCCGTGCCTCGGAAAGCACGTTAAGCCGTTGGTCCCGGCTGTCATACGTGGATCTTTGTCAGTCGTTACGGGTCGGCAGAAGCCTGAAAGTCTGACAACCAGTCTTACCAAGGGGTTTCGTATTACTCAGTAGCTGGGTTGTGGAGGTCAGATAGGCAGTCGCTCCATGTAAAATACTGGTACCTATTCAGTTGCATCCGGTTAGACTGGAAGCTAACCCCAATATAGTTAGGAAAAGGCTAGGCAGACAATGGAAGGATGGAAGTAAGGATCATCATTTTCCTGCCCTTATCCCATGTTACTTGGGGTCGGCGCAACACGTTTTCTTCTTCCATTCCCCTCTGTCAACCGTCACGCTATCATTCACTCCCTTCTCTTTCATATCATTCCTCACACAATCCATCCATCTTTTCTTCGGCCTTCCTCTCCCTCTCCATCCATCAACATGTATATTCATCACTATTTTAGTCACATGCGTTTCGTCCCTCCTCATCACATGCCCATACCAAGCTAAACGATTTCCTTTCAACTTTTCTGTCACTGGCGCCACTTTCAAACTTCCTCTTATATACTCATTTCTTACTTTATCCATTCTCGTCACTCCACACATCCATCTCAACATTCTCATCTCCGCTACATGCAATCTTCTTTCATCCGTCTTCTTCACAGCCCAGCATTCAGACCCATAAAGTACGACAGGCCTTATCACAGACTTATAAATAAATAAATTGCAATATAAAATAGGTACGTTTATAATATTTAAAGTCTATTCAAACTAACTTTGGAAGTTAATAAATCAGTGTACCTATAGGTCAATGGCGTATTTAGGTACCTACATGTATTAGTAAGACTGCAGATTATTTCAATGTGTGAAGTTTTGTTTTAAGTACGATTTTAGTTGTGTTTTCTACAAAGCAGATAAGGTGTCCTACAAGGTACTGTTTTTGGTCCTCTTAATTTTTGCTTCATCGTAAATCATCCATTATCAAAATCAGCGCGCTAGGCAAACAGATTTACGTGATCACATATCATCATCATTCTCTCTTATCCATCCATCGTTTCTTTGGTCTTCCTCTACTATTATAGCCATCCACATCCATACCTACTGAAAACGCGTGATCACATATATATATTTTTTGATTTAAAAGAGTGTCCATGGATTTCTATTCCCGTTCTTCTCCAAAATAACCTACGCTTTGGAACGAGCTAGCTTCAAGTTTCTAACTAACTCCTTCCTTTAAAATTTAAAAATGGCGGTAAATGATTTTCTGAACGGCTGGACCGATTTGGTTACTTCTTATTTTAAAATGTTCAACTTCTTAATAGTCTGAATTCAGTCTGGAGCGTAGTGGTGACCAAAGACTACAATATGTATGGTGGTGACACAAAGGTAGCGGCCGCGAATAACGAGCAGAATGATTGATGTAGACAGAAGGAAAAACATTCACGTTTCATTTCTGAATAATACTACTAAATACTATCCGTATTATAACAGGCTTAAACAACAAAGAATTCCATGCTGGCGAAGTCGCGGGCAGAAGTATTTATCACATAAACTGTACCACTTACCACAAAACATGTTGTAGATATATATCGGAGGCCTTCAATAAAATCAAGGTCAGCATGAAAGCTTGTGCTATTATACCGTTTAAATTACTTTGATAGTAAACAAGTAGAGATTATCAGAACTAATATGAGTTTTACTGAAGTACTTGATAAAACCAATTGAAGCGATAAGTAATTAAGTAGGTATATATTAGCTTGCTGAGAATTTTATGACCTGCTTGAGCGATAATCGTTATTGCTCAAGCTCATTTTGCTAATCCTTCTAACATCACTGCTGGCGGATCACACATGAGGGGCTCGTGGCTTAGTAATAACAGCCGCACGGTTCGATCGATCAGGTGAAGCTACGCTTGCAGCGGTCGGTCCGTGGATGGGTGACCATCTTTACATAACAAGACCTTTCCGTGCCTCGGCTAAGCACGTTAAGCCGTTGGTCCCGGCTGTCATTCGTGGATCTTTGACAGTCGTTACGGGTCGTCAGAAGTCAGATAGTCTGACAACCAGTCACTGGGTTGTGGAGGTCCGATAGGCACTCGCTCCATGTAAAATGCTGGTACTCAGCTGCATCCGGTTAGACTGGAAGCCGACCCCAACATAATCGGGAAAAGGCTAGGCAGATGATGATTTGTTTTTTTTATATATTATGCTATAGGTATGCAATGTTTTTACGTAGATTAATAGTTTTCAATCATTATTTTCCTCCTAATGAAAAAAAACGCTCGCTAACCTTGAGACGTGTTTCTCTTAGGAGTAATAGGTAGGTCGTGAGTTCGAACCCAGACAGGCGCGTTACTTTGTGTAAATTATTTCATCACCACTGCTCTGAAAACGGTGAAGGAAAACATCGTGAGGAAACAACCGGTATGACCTAGAATGAAAAATTTGAAGACATGTGACATCTATGGTTGATGTGGTGAGGTGAGGTGATATCATCTGTGGTTGCTTAGCTTGGGACAAATGGTGCTGTGTGAAATGTAAAAAAAAAAAAAAAAAATCTACCATCCCTCACTGGGCCTGCGTGGTGGATTACGGCCCACTCCCTCTCACAGAGAGGATGCCTGTGTCCCAGCAGTAGGAACATTATAGGCTGATTATGTAAAAAAAATTATCAAACTGATTTATAAAGTAGGTAAACATTTTTTAACTCGCAAAGTTTACCGCGCGACTAGCATATAATACAACATCCCGACATCGATCTCCGTGCACTAGCCCACCCGACACAACACCCGTCTGGTCGGAGGATCCTCCCTCTTCTATGGAGTTTGAGCGAACTTAACACCCTGTTCCTCATGCCGCCATAGTTCGGTTTTTAGGAGCTTTTTTGGCCTTGCATTGGTACTCTTTCGATTATGATTGTTAATTTTCAATAGGAATTCAAATGTTTTTATTTCCTGTTTTTATTTTTTTATGTTAGCCTACGCTGTCCCACTCCTGTCCTACTCCGAAGTAGTATCGGCCGAATGTTCGGCCGTTTCCTGCTACGAAGTTACTATTTGGTTCGGTCTGTTCCGATCCTACACTCCTACACTCTTTCGAATATTGACTATGGTTCCGACCCAACTGAGCCGATCCGAACTTTTTTCGCATTTTTCAATAATATTCGGTTCGGCATGTGATCCGAACATTCGCACTTTGCACATCGGAGTAGACCCCCAGAGCTCCACGGGTTCACTCCACGTGCCCGTCAATTCCACCTACCTACTCTTCAGCCTCCACTCTTCACGACATTTTTTACTGATTTGTCTTCATCTCCACCTTCAGTTACCCCGTCTCCTTCTATCACGCATCTTCATACTTACTCCACCTACACGTTCTGTACACCATTGCCAGTCCATCTCCATTTGTATATGTAAATATATCTTTGATTGATTTCAACTTACTTACCTTCTTTTTAATTCCTTAGCTTAATTTTAAATTTAGGTTAGGTTAAAGTTAGGATTTTCTTGTCGCTACACGACATTATGGCAAAGATTTCCTGTTACTGTAGTAAATCCATTGTTCGCCCACAGTCCCAGCCTGGCCAAGTGACGGACGCTGTGAAGGATGCCATCGATGCCGGGTACCGACACATCGACTGTGCCCACGTCTATCAGAACGAGAAGGAAGTTGGGGCTGCTCTGAAGGCCAAGATCGACGAGGGAGTTATCAAGAGGTAGGTAACCTTATCTCCTCATCATCAGAACATAACATCACGCCAGTGTTCCCCGAAGGGTTACGTAGAGGGGGGGGGGGTCGTGGGGGTCATGAGTCATGACCCCTCCAAAATCATTCAAGCTGTCGAGAGTCTGTATGATGTACTTGCCTTACTAACTTACTATTAGTGACCCTCCCCAAAATCATGGGCTGCGGCCGCACCTGGGAGTACCTATAATAATACACACATATTGTCCCATGCATAGCTATAGGAAAGAAGTTTGTGAAAGACTGAATGTTTTTTTACATTTCTATGGTCCCATGTCATAGGGGACCTTATCTTGTAGTATTTTTAAACTTCAACTTCGAATTTTAAAAACAATAGTATCTCCTAAACTTAGAAATCAATTTTATGGCAATATAAATGGCCTTTTTAAACTCTTTTTTCAAGCATCTATCAAACAAAATCGAACATTGTATGTTATACCGACACTTAATATTAATAGTCTACCCTCAGAAATAAAAAAATGTATTACACATAAAAATATCAAATGTAAACTTAAGCAATATTACCCAAGTATTATGTAGGAATGATTGTATTTGTAACTACTTATGAGTATTCAAATACCTAAAGATGTTATCAATTGTACGAGTATGGACAATAGCGCATACATAAAAAGGTATTATATATGCTTCACTGTATAGTTCGCTATTGAGACAGACTCGTGATAGCACAAGTTTAAACCTTAGTGGTTTTTGATTGCTATTTAATATGAATAATCCTGTATTCTTTGTATGAATGATAAATAAAAAAAAAAGAGGGCGAGCCTAATACCACCAACCGGGCACAGAAACACTACAGAAAAACCCAAAAACACTTTGATACCTGACCCGGGAATCGATCCCAGGACCTGTGCTCAGCAGGAACTCTATTGCGACCATAGAACAGATATTTATCTGTTCTGTGATTGCGACCACTACACCAACGAGAAACGAAAAATAATCGTATTGCCATCAATTAGGCATAAATCCAGACTGGTACTGAGAAATTTTAGATGAAACAACACTTTGCCTAGTCCGGGAGTCGAACCCAGGACCTCATGCTCAGCAGTAGTGTTCCCACTCCCTCTCACAGAGAGGCAGTGGGAACATTATAGGCTGATTAATGATTATGTATGTATGTATCGTAATAAAACTGCTCACTTCACTTCACGTATAGGCATTTATTGTTTTGGTTTAACAATATGATAACAACTCTGATAACTTAGGTATATGCAGATGGAGACTAGCAATGTAAAAATACCAATTGTGCTTCCGACCTCGATGCCACCATCATGACAGATCCCTTTCTTTAAAAAACGCTTTCCCGCCATTATCTTCCACTGACAGCTTTTCCAAAAAAAAGAATCACACAAATAGAATCGTTTCGGAGCTGCCAGCACAATAAGTAGATTACAGATAATCGAATACAAAAGGAAATTAAATTTTAATAACTAGATTACAACAAATTGCGTGAAATAGTTTAAATAAAATAACAAAACCCAGCAGTATGTATATGGTAAAATTCATTACGCTTAATATTTGTAAATACCTACCTATAAAAAAATCACTAAGCTTAGCGAATGATTAATATTGCCAATTAATTCGGGGTTGCCTCTAATCTCAAACTCCATCGTTTTTAGGGAGGACATCTTCATAACTTCGAAGCTATGGTGTACCTTCCATCGGCCCGATCTCGTTGAGGGAGCTATCAAGACCACGCTCGAGAACCTTGGACTGGAATACCTGGATCTGTACCTGATACATTGGCCTGAAGCCTTTAAGGTAAGCCATTAAGCCGCAAGCGCAAGGGTAGTCCGTGAAATCATCATCATCATCTGCCGAGCCTTTTCCCAACTATGTTGGGGTCGGCTTCCAGTCTAACCGGATGCAGCTGAATACCAATATTTTACATGAAGCGACTGCCTATCTGACCCCCACATCCCAGTTAATGGGTAATACGATACCCATTAACTGGGTATCGTATTATCGATAGCCCGTGAAATAAGTCGTGCCCTTATTTATCTCTACAAAATAAAATATTTCCCGTGGCCAAGAAGACTTTTTTTAGGCAAATTGTAAGCCTGGTGTGGTGCATTTCGCAATTTTATTAATAATCGACCTTCCACGGAGTGCTAATCAATTAGTTAGAAACAATAATAAAATTCGTCAAAAGTGCCGTATCATAGTGCCAATTCCGCGAGTGCTCGGAATTCTCAGCGTTGGTGCGATCTGCCTTGAGGCGAAAGTCCTGCGCGCGCGCAACTGTGCCCGCGCCTCTGCTGTCAGTGGTGCCAACATTCTGACGACGAAGTTGGCGTCAGCGTTCCAGCGACGAACTCGGTGCGAGTAGACAGCATTACGAACCTATGCGACAAGTGGCGCCACCCCAACAAATCAACATATTGATGTTGGACAGCATATGTAAGCACAGTGGAGGTGTTTACGCGAAAACAGGTGCATTCCAGCGGACCTGCGGGATCGGGTACGCTTCGGCTGTGCATTGACGAGTAACGGAGCAGCCCAATAGGGCCCGGATCGCCACCCTGCCAATTCCCTCAATTTTAATGTGATGCAATATTATGTCAGGAATATTTTTATGTAAAGAAGTATTTATTTTTATTTATTTTTTTAGTCCTTGGTCGTCCATTGTGTCCGTTGGGTTGATTTTAGTATTAGATCGATAAGTACCTACAAAATTATACTAACGACGTTTATTGTTTGATACGGTAAAACCTTTTATTTTATCTTTTTAATTAATTTGACTGTATATAACATTGTTTGAGTTCTGTATAATACAATAATTAGTACAATAATTTTATTATTAAATAATGATTGAAATATGTTAATTTTATGTAACTAATATTTAAATTTTGTAATTGTCAAGTTTGAGCGTCGCTTTGGTTGTAGCTAGATTTAATTTATTGTAATTGTTGTTAACGCGAGTATTGTATGTATAAAGACGCCCAAATGAGTGCCCTATCCGCAATGTTGTCTTGTCCTCACTGCCCTGGGTCTTCACGTACATTTAGCTCGCATGGGCTCAAGGTCCATATAGGCCGTATGCACAGAAATGCGCGTCAGCCGGTCGGCACTCCTCAGACGTCGTCTACTGTCACCGATTCCCAGCCAGTGAGCCAGGTACCGCCAGTTTCGCGCCCTTGCCCCTTGGAGAGGCTCTCGGCCTTGAAGGTGAGTACGCCTGTTCTTAAGCACGTTCCTAAGGGCGCTCGGAACCAGGCGGCGGGCAAGCTGTGTGACATCATTGACAAGTGCGTTAGTTGCAACGGTGTGGAGGAATGGGGCGCGCTTCTCACTTTTGCGTTTGGTGGGCTGAAGGTTCCTTCGAAGGACGCGCCTGGAAATATGACTGCAAAGGTGAAGGCAAACGTCGAGTCGGTTGGTGCTGACCAGTTGGTTGATGTGTCAGGTTGTGCGGCAGGGGTTGCTAAGTCACGTGGGATCCGAAAAGCCATCGAGTGTAAGGTGTTCGAGGGAGACCTCCGAGGGGCGGTTCGGTTGCTGGCTTCGGACGACTCATTCGCGCAACACGACTCTGACACGCTAAGCGCCCTTACGGTCAAGCACCCAAGCCCATCGCGTCCGCTTAATTTCCCATCGGCACCAGACTTGTCGTTTCCAGGGGTGACTGTATCAGTGGAGGACGTCGCGCTGGCCTTGAGCTCTTTTTATAGTGGCTCTGCGGCAGGCTTGGATGGAATTCGTCCGGGGCATTTGAGGGAGCTAACATCTAGTTCTGCGGGTGAAAATGGGCGGCGTTTGCTGGAGTGTTTGACAAGGCTCGCAAACTTTTTAATTAGCGGTCAGCTCAATCCGGTAGTCTGTCCTTATTTGTATGGTGCTTCTCTCTGCGCACTCAAGAAAAAGGATGGAGGGCTGAGACCAATAGCCATCGGCAGCGTCTTCAGAAGGTTGACAGCTAAGCTGGCGTGCCGGTCCGTAAGAGTAGCTATGTCCGCATACTTGCAGCCGCATCAACTAGGGTTCGGGATGCGACGGGGGTGCGAGGCCGCTATCCATGCGACGCGTGCGTTCGTCATGAACCCTGAGAACTCGGACTGCGTGGTGCTGAAACTGGATATTCGCAATGCTTTCAACACCCTAGAAAGAGACGTTCTTTTGAGTGAAGTCAAGGATAAAATCCCTTCCCTATACCCCTTTCTCTATCAGGTATATTATTATCCTTCTAATCTTTTCTTTACTGATAGTCTCATTTCGTCTCAAGTGGGAGCGCAGCAGGGAGATCCATTGGGGCCACTTGTTTTCAGTTTAGCAATTCACAAAGTCATCTCTGGATTGAAATCATCTCTAAACCTGTGGTACCTTGATGATGGCATTATTGGTGGATCTCCGGAAGAGGTTTACCAGGACCTGGCGGTTCTTGTTCCTCAACTTAAGGAACTGGGTCTGGAGGTGAATCCCTCAAAGTGCGAATTTTTTCCCTGTGGCGTTGGGGCTGGTACAGGCTTCTCACGCTTTAGTTCTCATTTACCTGGCCTCAAGGAACTTTCTCCTCTTTCTTTCTCCCTTTTGGGATCTCCCATTTTTCTTGACGGATTGCCAGAAGCCATTTCCTCCCGTAAACAGCTTCTCCTCAATGCTCGGGAACGTCTCAAGGATCTCTCCGCGCACGTTGCGATTTTGTTGTTGCGCATGTGTTTTGCCTTACCCAGGGTTACGTATCTCTTGCGGACCGCTCCTACCTGGCTTTGTCATGAAGAAGTATGCTCCTTTGACTGTGCTCTAAAATCAACGGTTGAGTCGATCCTGAATGTGTCTTTTAATGATGCGCAGTGGAGGCAGGCGGCTCTTCCTATCCGGTACGGAGGTCTTGGGGTGCGGTGCATGCATGATGTGGGTCTGCCGGCTTTCCTGGCGTCTACACATGGGGTGGCTGACCTCGTCGCTGTAATTCTAGATTCCAATGGTGACGGGGCAAACATTCCATTTATGTTGGATGCCGGGTCGGCTTGGTCTGTCCTCAACATGGGGGCAGCAAGCCCTGACGCAACGAATGTTCAGCGCGCTTGGGACGACGTCACGTCCAAGCAGATCCAGGAACAGATGCTGGTGGGTTCTTCGGGGGCTGATTTAGCCAGACTAAGGGCAGTATCGCAGCCCGAATCAGGGGCATGGCTGCACGCGCTTCCTTCGCCTCACCTGGGCACTTTGCTTGATGACGACTCTTTGCGAGTGGCGGTGGCCCTCGGCCTGGGCTGCAAGGTGTGTGAACCCCACAGATGCACCTGCGGTTCCATGGTGGAGGCCGATGGCCATCACGCCTTGTGTTGTCGTCGTTGCTCGGGGAGGTTTCCGCGTCACCATGCGCTCAATGATATTGTCCGGAGGGCTTTTGTGTCGGCTGATGTCCCCTGCCTGTTGGAGCCTCCGGGTCTGTGCAGGACGGATGGCAAGAGGCCGGACGGGCTGACCCTGGTGCCTTGGAGGAACGGCAAGTGCCTAATTTGGGACGCAACTTGCGTCAGCACTGTTGCTGCCAGCCACCTTGGTCGCACCGTCCACTCTCCGTCAGCAGCAGCGGAGGACGCCGCTGAGAGGAAGAGGGTGAAGTACGCACCGCTGGTGGACCGCTATCATTTTGTGCCCATTGCCGTGGAGACCATGGGTGCTTGGGGCACTGAGGCCAGGAAGCTCATTAGTGAGATAGGGCACAAGCTCCGTGACAAAACGGGTGACTCTCGTTCCGGCTCGTTCTTGGTGCAAAGGTTAGCCATTGCCATCCAACGTGGCAATGCAGGAAGCGTTTTGGGCACCTTTGCGCCGGGAACAGTTAGGGGCGGGTTATTTGACTAGATTGACGTATTGTTATTTTATTAAACTGTACATTGTTTTGACTATTAATAAATTTAATAATAAATTTACTGCCCGTGAAATCATATACATAATTATATATTATTTTTGCAATTTGCTAGTCAGATAATGATTGGTCCTTGGCAGCTCTGGACAGAGAGAGGTGGAAGGAGAGTACGGGGGCCTTTGCCCAGCAGCTGTGGCAAAAAAAATGTGTATTTACAGAATTATAACTACTTAGGATGTGGTGAAGGGCGGGCGTTTTTGGGGGACTGTCTTTTGTAATTTTGACGTTCAAAAAGTGCTGATTCTCAGCCTAATTTGAATAAATGACTTTTGATTTTGATTTTGACATAGCATCTGTAACACATTTCATATTCGAATTCGAACCATATTTTGATCAACTAACAACCTGACACTGACCTGCAAATTGGAAAAAAGCTTAAGAAGATATTTGAATTTCGCGGGCTACCTAGTGCATCCTTTAAGCTTACACCCTTCACATGTAACCACTGCTTAGTCACATTTTGTTGCTGCGGTGTGGTGTGGCCGATAAAAATATGGCAAATAGCCCTCAAATTACCTTGTTCATTTGTTTCAGGAAGGCGAAGAGCTGTTCCCAAGGGACTCCGAAGGTGGCCAACTCATCCCCTCTCCGGTAGACTTCCTGGACACGTACAAGGCAATGGAGAAGCTTGTGGAAAAGGGCCTGACGAAGAGTATTGGCCTCTCGAACTTCAATAAGAGGCAGATTGAGAGGGTGCTGGGAGCTGCCACGATTAAGCCTGCTATGTTGCAGGTTAGTAATGGTTTTACGTCTAAAACACCTACTGCTGAAATGAAATAAAATGTTTATTTCTTGCCATACAAAGTGGCAATGCTGCCGGCCTTTTGGGCACGTTTCCTATTGACAGCGATGCGGACTTATATACAGGGTGGTGTGGCAGGGACATCGACGCGCAAACTGTAACCGTGGATTCAGCACATAAGTTTAGACTCGAAAGCGTCTAAATTTTTCGTCGGTTATTAATAAAAATATATTGCTGTTCCATACATTTTGACCGCGTAGGTATTGCACTTTTCTATGAAACAGAAGATTTTTTTTTTTTGATAACCGTCGAAAAATTTCTACGCTATGGGGTCTATGCTCATGTGCTGAAGTCATGGTTACAGTTTGCGCGTCGATGTCCCTGCCACCCTGTACTTGTACATAATTTTCTGTAAGTAGGTAGATCTTTTAAGACAGTTTTTCGTGTCAAAACGGCGCCGGCATTTCCAAGCTGACTGATCCCTGAAAAGAAATGCCTGAACAAACTCAGAGGTCTTGGTCTCTTTTAAAGTCAAAACATTAATGTATGAGTCTAAGAATGCAGGGCCGTATCTAGAAAGAGCTTTTGAAGAAAAAGCCATTGTTGACCTGTCCCACCCAACAGATGGCATAGGTACATGTATCAGTCATCGTAGCTCAACCCAGTCGTATTGTTACTAACAAAGGTTCTCCTTGAAAATCGACAAAATAGATCGATATACGTAGAGGATATAGATGAGGCATTTTGTTTGTGATAAACTGTCACAAAACAAAACAGTGCTTATTTAATTTACGATAATCATAAAACAAGGTTTCCTTGTAAAAGTACCTACCTACCTACTGATATGAGTACAGTAGTAGGTTTTATACGAGTTATCTTATAAACGAACGGGTCCGGGACGCCAACATTCTAGCTGGAGACTATGTATAATCAATGATCAAGAGCACTTATATACTTAAATAAGAACTCCTTTCGACTATCAGCAAATGAATTAACTAGAACGTTGATTGCGCAACACACAGTTCAACCACATTCATTGCGTTATTTAAGTTGCTGAGCAGATTTGTTTTTCGAACATTTATAGCAATGGATTAGCAATATCCTTCAAAATGATTCAGATTATGATTGATAGTTTTTTACACAATTAGGGTGCTGATCACTTCCAAATACCACCCAAAGACCATTGAAGGTGTTTGGTGATCCCTGACATACCTCCTTTCGGTCATTGGGTTTAGTCTTATTATGTTTTCTGTTAGGTTTGATGTCAGCAATCGATTTATTGTATATGTAACATGCGCGGCCGCCATTTTGAAAAAAAAACAAATTGGCGCGAACCATCGCGCCATTTTGTTTTTTATAGCAAGCTGACGAAAAACATTTTAATACAAAATCTTCTTCTCTCTTCTCTCTCTCTTTTCTCCTCTTTTCTCTCTTCTTTTAAATCTTCTTCTTTAATCTTAAAATCTTTAATCCCCTTTTAAGACTTTCTTAGTTTATCCGTCGCTATTTTACTTCGTACTTAGGACTTTTTACTTCCCACCAGATCGAGGTCCACCCGTACTTGAACCAGCAACCTCTGATCGACTTCTGCAGGCAGAATGACATCGCAGTCACCGCCTACTCCCCGCTCGGTTCCCCTGACAGACCCTGGGCCAAGCCTGATGACCCTCAGCTGCTGGAAGATCCCAGGATCAAGGCTGTGGCTGAGAAGTACAAGAAGAGCACAGCTCAGGTGTTGATCAGGTCAGTAATGTCATAAAGTCATTTATTAATTTGTTGAACATAGGTACAATAATGATGTTATATCAAGATAGAAAAAAATATCTTTTTTTATGGCGGTACGACGTTCGCCGGTCAGCTAGAGGTACCTAATAAAAAATAAACAAACAGCTGTCGGAAGAACTCACAAAATTTTCGGGTTTTGGAATTGTGAAGAGCGTTAAAAGGTCTCCTACGATAACATTGATTGATGTTCGATATATGTACGGAAGCGTATCGAGTAATTGTGGATAGCCTGCTATGCTGCTCAGTTGTTACGGGTAGTCAGGAGCCCGAAAGTCTGACAACCAGTCTTACCAAGGGGTGTCGTATTATTTTGTTTTATGTATGTACTAGCAGCGCCCCACGGTTTCACCCGCATAAGTTTCGATCCCGTGGGAATATCGGGATTAAAAGTATTCTATTGTTAATCCTGGTTATAAACTATCTGTGTGCCAAATTTTATCCAAATCCGTTCGGTAGTTTTTGCGTGAAAGAGTAACAAACATCCATCCATCCATCCTCTCTTAATTAATTCCGCCTTTGTACAATATTGTTTCTCGTACAGACGCCAGCATATCAAGCTACTACAATCTGTCAAATTTCTTTAATAGAATCCCGCTACCCATATTTAATAGGCTTATAATTTATTTAACAAATATTTCTTAAAACAAAAACTAGTCGCTCAATACACTTGTAGTACAACACACGTCTTTTCTTATTAAAATCCCATGCAAACTAAAGTGAACCTTATTACAATAAACAACATATCTTTTCTCCCTCAGATACGCGATCGACCGCGGCATCGTCGTGATCCCCAAGTCCGTCACCAAGTCCCGCATCATTCAGAACTTCAACGTGTTCGACTTCCAACTGACCTTGGACGATATCAAGTCCATCTCTGGTCTGGAGTGCAACGGACGAGTCTGCATGATGGGAGAGTAAGTATCGCTGTAAAATTTATTGAAACACAATTTGACGAAGTGGGGATCACTTAGCCATCCAACACCAAGTGCTCGTGCGGTGCTTCTGATCAGCGGTGCGATTCTGTAACCATCTCACCGTGAAAACTTAGGTGAAGTGAGCGTGGAGTGAGCTGTCATTCCAACTAATGCTAGGGATTGACACTATTGATAGCTCACTTCACCTAAGTTTTCACGGTGAGATTTTTATAGAATCGATCGGCAGATCATGTCCCACTTGTTGGAGTGTCCTAAGTGCCCATTCATTAGCACCTTTGTTGACCTAAAGACTGCCACTGATGCCGCAAACAACGTGACTACTTGGCTCAAACAATACCACGAAGCCAAATCGAAATAGTAGCATCCACACGAAAAGAAGAACAATTTATTCAAGTAATTTAGTATATCAAGTTGGTTGACAAGCTCTTTAATTTCAAAACCCTGGGATAGTAACACATCTTCAGTGCCTCTGGTATTATATGTATTACAGATGTCTATCGGCGGTGGTAATCACTTACCATAAAATGAGCATTAAAAAAAAGAAATTGAACTGCCTATAGTTGGTCCAACACACTAAAATAATGATGAATATTAATGTTGATGGATGGAGAGGGAGAGGAAGGCCGAAGAAAAGATGGATGGATCGTGTGAGGAATGATATGATAGAGAAGGGAGTGAATGATAGCGTGACGGTTGACAGGGGGGAGTGGAAGGAGAGAAAACGTGTTGCGACGACCACAAGTGACGTGGAACGAGGACAGGAAGATGATGAGTGGGTTCTAGATTTATATGAGGTTTTTAATCGGGATTTTTAGTAGCAGTGGGTTTACTATGTCCCATATGTATTTGTATAACTTAAATTATGTCCGATTTCTCTTATTTACGGACCGTTATTGGTTAAAATTAAGACTCTTGTATCTTTAGCAATAATGAAGCAAAGACCTCATAGCTTTGCATAGTCGACCCTCCCATATGGAAGTAGCTATCACAGGTAAAATTAGCTCACGAATCTATTTATATGCCCAGTATGGTAATGAAAAATGCTACCATTGGTAAGACGATTCCTTTTTGTTTATATGGGAGTGTAATCTATAGCGTAGATACTAACCACACCTCTGTTTACCCCTTTGGGGAACACAGGCGTGATATTTTGTAATAATACATAATTAAACTTTTTAATTTCAGTTCCGACCACCCAGACTACCCATTCCACGACGAATATTGAGGATACAACATTCCAGTTTTATTATGTATTTAAGTAGAAAAACTATTATATGATAAGCACTGTGTGATAATGATAATATAAAAATAAAATAAAAAAAAGAAGAAAAAAACATTCAAGAGTGAGTCGGGCGACTCACTCTTGACCGTTTTTTTTTTCTTTCGAATCGAGGCAGACCGCAGCGAAGGTGGTGTGACGATCTTATTATGTATGCAGAGCTAACACTGCGAGCTATAGCACAAAAAGAGAGGTGTGGAAGGAAAGGATGGATGGATTGTGTGAGGAATGATTATGAAAGAAAAGGGAGACTCACTGTTGACTGTTTTTTTCTGATATCGAGAACCGTCACGTCTGCAGAGTTTCGCTAACTAATTTAATTTGACCCCGTAAACATAAACTCACACTTTCTTTAAATTTGGAAGTAAGGCCATTACATAATGTATTTAATTTTGCATGAATTATATGGTAAATAAATTATTAATCCATCACTATTTAAGATAACTACATGTCAAATAATAATTTTAATATTGTTATCTTTCTAAAGTGTTGCACTGTATGCGCTAGATGTTAAAATTTGGTCATGATTTGTAAATAAATATTTAAAATGACTTTCTTCGTTTTATTTAACAACCCAAATGTTGAATAGTTGATTATTTTATATATTACGCAAGTTTTTTATTCGCCTTTACATAAAGCCTCCTATTTTCCCATAAAAAATAAAATATTAGGGCTAACAACCCAGATATATTGGGTACAATACAAGGGTAATTTTAATCCACGTCTGGTCACCCGCAGCTGTCAAAAACTGGCTATACTCGACTGACGAAATTAAACAAAACAAGTTTTCTTTCTTAAAATGTGTGACGAATTGTGTAGATTGTGTTTATCTAAAGTGAATTTAATTTCATTATTCACAAATACAGAAGAAAAAGTTAATTTTAGCCATGTTTTGTATCTAATAACTGGTTTGAAAGTAAGTTTTAAAGTTCATTGACTATTTCATTGTTCGTGGCCTAAAGATGCAAATGAATAACAATTTAGTATACCTCGCATGTCATTAGTTGTTTGATTATTGAAACCTATTCACCTAGATTTCTAGATTTAAAGTTTTAATAATGTTTAATTAGATAAAGGACATCATTCAAGTGTCGAAAATTTTGTACCCAAAAAAAGTACCTACTTACTTTTTTCTTATGGGAAATAACATCTTGAGCATTTACTATTACAACGAAAGTCTAAAATAAATATGATTCTTGGTACTTTCAAAATCAAATAGCAGTCAGGGGCCTAGTTTTAATTTTGACTTTTGATAATAGCGGGTGATTAGATAGGCGTATGTCCAACAATTAAGTATTAGAAATTGATGAGATAATGGTGATCGGCGGGGTAATTGCGTACCTAACACACTAACACTCGCTTTCATTTTGACAGTTCAACAACAATCATTGCGTTATTTAGGTACAGAGCAGACAAATTTTTCGAACATTATGAAGCAATGGATTAGCAATATCCTTCAAAATGATTCAGATTGTGATATAAAGTGTGTTGCACAATTACGGTGCAGGTTTTAAAGGACCTGTGGCGAAATCACGAATAAGATTCCAAATTGTGTTTAATGTCTTTTATATTTTTCTTAGATTGAACCAAACGATGGTTTGCCTCAGAACATTTGCGTGAAATGCAAAGACGGCGTTCATTCTGCTTTACATCTCCGAAATAAGAGCCAAGAAACCGAACAGAAATTAATAGAACTTGGTTACCAAAGAAACTGCGAAAACACAGTTGATTATGACGAAAATATTTATAAAACGGATGAAATTATAAATCAAATAACTGAAAACCATAATACAAGCAACGAAATCAAAGAGGATTTCGAAAATAACGGCGTATTTCCCGAACTGAAAGTAGAAATAGAATTTGACAGGTTAGACCAAGATGGCGGCGAAACAAAATGGTCGTCAAACGAAACTGCCAAGAAGTTATCGAGAAAGGAAAAACGGCAGCAGTATTTAGACATGGTGGATGGCAAATTCGATCCGGAAGGGCCAGTGAAATGTAAAATATGTCAAAAGTCAGTCAGCAGTTGGAAATGCTTCATCAGTCATGCGAAATTGCACTTGGGATTTAATTTTGTATGCGAAGTAAGTATCAAACAAAGCCCCTTGAACCCTACCAGACGTTAGACGGTTCATGATCCTCCTGCCCCTATCCCAATATATATTTGCGGTCGACGCTAAAATAAAATTGCGACATATTGTCCAAAAATGTAAACAAATATGAGTTCCTTTATGGAAAAATAACTTTATACTTTTTTGTGCCGGCAGAAGTGAAAACTTGAATATTAACGATGTGCATTTTTGACATTTTGGAATGCGATCTACTCTTCTACTCTCCCTCCGTCTTACGAATTTTCGATCAGGTCACGTGTCCTGACGCGAGTTTAACATTATTTACCCTTCACAACAAAAGTGCACAACGCCGCTAAAGAAGTTTTCACTTCAAAAATGATCTCTAGGAAAACACGTTTCAGTGATTTCATTCGCCGGTAAATTGCAGACGCTATGTGGCGGCCACCGCTCTTTTGGTAAACCGTAGCTTAACGGTCTTATTACAAAACAAGATTTTTCTTTAGATCCAGGTGTAAACCATTGGACCATTTAGAATTACAAAAAATGATTTAAAACTCGAGTAACAGTTGCCAAATTTTGAACTTTACAGTAGTTAGAATGAGGTTCACAATTTCCTAATCATTCAAACAAACTAAATTAGATTGTAATGTTTCAGTTCTGCGGCAAAAGTTTCATTTCTACCACACAACTGAAGCGTCACTGCAGATCCTACCACGGCATGAGTAGAGAACTACGATGCCAACACTGCACCTATCTCGCTCTGGACAACGCCCAACTCAAGGTGAGAGAAAGAGACAAATGTTTTTTTAAACATTCAAATGCTGTATTTTGTGGAAACGGTGAAGGAAAAGGCCTGTGTACCAGCAGTGGGAACAGTATACGCTAATTATGATGACGATACTGGTTGGAAAACTTTGCACGAAACCAACAAATATGTCAACCATCTACCACCTCTTTCTAAACCTATCTCCTTCTCTTTCAGCTCCACGAGCGTCGTATGCACACGTTCGAGCGCCCGTTCGGCTGTGATGAGTGCGGTGCGTCGTACCACAGTCGCCGATGCCTTGTTCAGCATATTGAAAGTCATCGTACTGTTGCTGCTGTGCAGGTAACCGACTTCATCGCCATCAGAATCAAAATATATTTACCTATCGAAATTAGTATGCATACCCACGAGCGACACGCGTCGACCACAGAGACAACTGCAACCGTCGACGCGTCGGCGGCTGCCGTCGATAACATGGCGCTCGTGTATTTAAGTACGTTGCTCAAATACACTCTGTGTTTACTGTATTATAATAATTTACGATTAAGCGTCCTCGTTGGCAGCAACCTTTATTATTCCAACGTTAAAATCCATTTTAAAGTTTCCTCCCGATTCACCCCTGCATCCCTATTCACCCCGTTTGTAAATACTCCTGCCCAGAAGGCCAATTCCCGTACTTAAAATCGTTCAAAATCTAGTCGCAATCTCATCTCAGCGACAATCAATGTCAAAAACTTGTCAAAAATGTAGGGAAATTAGAGGTATTTTTGACAGATCTGAGGGGCAATTCTCGTAATTTTAAGAACGTTCACAGTTTGATCTCAGTCTCAATCAGTCAAAAATACCTCTCTACATTTTGACAAGGTTGTCGCCGAGATGAGACTGCGACTAGATTTTGAACGTTTTAAATTACGAGAATTGGCATTCTGACTATATGAACGATCTTGAAATTACGACAATCAAAGATAATTGTCGTAATTTCAAGAACGTTCTTTTTGTGATAAGAATCACAGAATATTCGGGCGGCGCAGCATGTCTTCTTTATCGGTCGTCATCTCAGTAGCCACCCATTTTCTAGCCACATCTATCATAAAGCCCATCCACCGTTTCTTTGCTCTGCTTTGAATTCCTCTCCGTATCACTGGCACGATTGTATTTTAAATGCTGTTTTCCCAAAACTTTGCCACTTCCACGGCGTTGTCGGTGGCGGCGCAGAGGTCACTTTGACATGTTTTGGGACACATGGAGGTGGAGCATGGTGTGAAATAGCTCCACAATCACACCCTACTGCCGTTCCATGAAGGCACCAGGTTGGACTTGTTGGGTTGCCATGATAAATAACTAAGGTTTTTATGTTGTTCCAGTGTGAGCAATGTCCTCAATCGTTCAAGTCGGCGCGGCAGCTGTCTCGACACCGTTACCGCACACATAAGCATACGATACCGCATGCGGTCAAGTTTTGTACCGATGTTGATTAAATGGACCAGCCCCTTTGGGTAATTACACGCCGAAGATGCCTCACTGCGATATACTACACCACAGGCTGCTTGGAGATTTACCTGGATGTTTGTAATTTGACAGGTGTTTTGACGGATCAATGAGGATCTTTACTGCCTTATCACGATGGGTGGCGCATTAGCAGCATGGCTATTGAAAGCTGTCAATTCAATACATTTTATAACCTATCATTCAGTTCATTTTAATTTTCTCCTAAAATGTCTCTGTATGCAGTACCGTGATGTAATAACCCCGGTGTACATTTATTTCCGAAAGATACGAGGGCATCAAACAAAATTTACCTCTATCTAAACAATCAATAAATGATAAATAAATGATAAATGATTTTATTTTGTAAGTAGGTTTGTACAAACACTTTTACACGTCAATCATATTTTAAAACTAGATGAGGTCGGCGTTTCCTATCTGACTACTCTGAGAAGAAAGGCCGAAACAAACTCAGAGGTCACAGTCTCTTTTAAAGTCCAGACATAATCTTGGTCAGATCATATGAAGACCATGCAGGTCGATGTCTGAGATGGTCTTTTGAGGAAAGAACCACACAGATTGAGAGGACCTGTCCAGTCAGTGCACGCATTTGTCAGAAATCAGTGCAGCTCAACTCAAAACTTAAGGAGCTCGACGATTCGACGAACAATACCAAAGAAAGGACATTTGGGTAGGCCGCATTAATTACTCAAACTGCCAGACCATGACAAAGTTAAGAGAACAGAGAGAAAAATAAAATATAATAAAAATAAAGTGACCCACATAGTCTTCACATTCACAATAATTAAAATAATAGAATACTTTACAAAGTAAGCAAATGTCACAGTACTTATATATAGAATTCATTGATGTCAAAGTGTATATAAAAAATCATTGACATTAATAATAGAATATTATTTCTTAAATAATATTCTAATACTAATCAATGATTGATTTGTTTTGTTTTTAAGAAAAACGTTGGAATAGGAACCACACTAGGAATTTCTCCTGTGATTATTTTTAAGGGACGTCTGTGAGTGCGACAACAACAAATATTTTGAAAAACTTTAATGCTGAAGGTCCATCGACTATAACAGAGTAATTTTTTGTGTTTGTGTTCTTTCTGTGTCATGTTTACTACAAATAAACGTATTTCCCATGTGTGCCCCTTGGTCCCTCCCGTAGTCCCTGGAAGGGACCACGGGGATTTTCTTTACCCGTGGTCCCTTCGAGAAATACAATGTAATCGTTACGGGTCGTCAGAAGCCCGAAAGTCTGACAACCAGTCTTACCAAAGGGCATCGTATTACCCAGTAACTGGGTTAGGGAAGTCAGATAGGCAGTCGCTCCATATGAAATACTGGTATTCACCTGCATCCGGTTAGACTGACAGCCGACCCCAACATAGTTGGAAAGAAGCTAGGCAGAAAACGAAACGTATTTCTTTCTAAATAATAAAAAACTGTCATATTTACACATCATTTATTGTACATATAACAAATCTATACATATTACAGTGTTTAAGCCACACAAGTGCCCCACTCTTTACATAAACTCTTATATTATATTAATAATAAACAGTACCCGAGGGTGTTTACATGTCACATCGAGCTTTAGAAAGAGACTCCCACACAGGTATGGGTGACAGAGACGACGCTCTACTAAGACGAACTTTTCCTGAAACACAATGTGCCATACCGTAAAATGGGGTGAATAGGGATGCAGGGGTGAATAGGAACGAAACTTTAAAATGGATTTTAATTTTGAAATATTATGGTTTGTTGCCAGAAAAGACTCTAATGTGTTTAGTGTTTTTTAATTAAAGATTAAATGTCCTTGTTAGCAACAAATTATATTATTTTAAAGTATAAATCCATTTTAAAGTTTCGTCTCGATTCCCCGCTGCATCCCTATTCACCCCGTTTTACCGTTATTTACGGCCGGATACTGAAATATAATATAAACTTACCACCGATTTCTAAAATGTAATTCAATGTACAGACGCCAGCAGATCAAGCTACCCGAAACCGTCAAATTTTCCCAATCAACCTTGAACATTAATGTTTTAGCCATAAAGTTGAAAATCTATTAAAGAAATTTGACAGATTGTAGTAGCTTGATTTGCCCTCGCTGTACAGTTAAACCAGAAAAGGTGTGCGCTTCGGCAATCATGTTCCCAAATTGTTCTGTGTGCTTCTAAGTTTTGCTCAACCGCGCTTTGTAGTAGAAAACCTACATTGCGCGTTTAAATGAAGTTTTTACCAGCTGGATGTTGCCGAAAATTGAGTTGAATGGCGTGGCGAGTAGGAGAGGCCTATGTCCAGCAGTGGACTGATGTAGGCTGGTGATGATGATGAAATTGTCTCTCAGTCGGAATTCCATAGTTTTTAATATTATAAACGCGAAAGTTTGTGAGGATGGATGTTTGTTATTCTTTCACACAAAAACTACTAAACGGATTTTGATAAAAATTTACAGTTATATAGCTTATACATTATAATAACACATAGGATACTTTTTATCCCGATATTCCGACGGGATCCACACTTACGCGGGTAAAACCGCGGGGCGCTCCTAGTACAAAATAATTGGTATTTCCATGGTGTAGTTGTAACAGCGGCTCTATCACCATCATCATCATCATTTCAGCCCGGAATCACCTACTGCTGGATCGCTGGGTATAGCCTCTCCTTTCTTACAGAATATACAGAAGAAAGGGGAACAAAAGCTCTATATCGCATCGTATCATCACGCGTTCGTATTTCCGAAGATAGCAGATGGTTCTCGAAGCGCATACTTTTCTTGGGATATCTCTAATCTGCTGGCGAATCTCACGTCAACTTGTATGGAGAAAACATCGTGAGGAATTCAGCAAGTCCAAGAACCAAAAATTCTAAGACATGTGACATCTACCAACCCGCACTGGGCCGGCGTGGTGGACGGCCCACTCCCTCTCACAGAGAGAAGACCTGTGTCCCAGCAGTGGGAACATTACTGGCCGATTATATTGATCGCGGCAGCTAACTATGAAATTCAACAGCAGATTCATCTAAGCTCTGACCAAACTGAATTGGATCACGCGGCGAATGCGGGAATGAAATTCTCAGATGCATCCGGTTAGCCTGGAAGCTGACCCCAACATACATAGTTGGGAAACGGCTAGGCAGATTGATCGACTAGAAATTGAAATTCACTAGCGCCGATTGAGCCAACTAACTTGTGACTTCCTAATCATTGAAACTTTCGCGTCCCGCATCCTGCGTGTGATTCATCTCAGTGTGGCTGCTTTTTAAAAACCCCGAGGTGAGTCGTTATAATTAGATAAAATATGATATATTAATTCTGATATATTTATTACAGACTATTATTTAAAATAAAGAAATAAATAATTTAATCTACATTTATATAATTAAGAAACAATAAAATTGAAGCCTGTTAAAATGAGATTTTTGTTGTTTTCAAGCTAACTAGTAAATATGGCGGGTTCTTTAATTTTCTTTAGGTTAAAAAAAGACAAGGTCCGTAATTTTACACTACTACGGTATTTTTATATCACGAAGCGGCGCGCGCTTTACTTGTGTTATCCAAGTGTACAATTAATACGCTGCGAATGTGTGCGTGAAGACGAGTAGCGTCAGCACATAACAAACACTTCCGACTTCGCCATTGTCTCGGACGGTACCGAGAGCTCCTGCGCTATTGAACTAAATTATCGGTGAAACTAAATTTTTTATCGGTGATATTTTTTGGTCTCTTAATTTAGCTTAGTTTCGGGACTTAACTCAGCAGATTATTAATAAATATTATGTATTTAGTTTCGTTCGTTTTTACAAGGCTCAATCAAAATCAACAGTTTTAATAATCTTTTTATTCATTTTTTTTTTCATTATTGAACCTGCATGTGCGCCCAAAAACGATTTATTTCTACGTAACACACGTATCACTAAATATATTTAGCGCTAAACGAATTTAAAACCTCTTCCTATATCTGCAAGGGCCGGAACGGCAGCGGCTCGGCAAGCACTTTCAGTGTAAAATAATTTTAAACCTTATCTACATAATTAAAAGATCAATATCGCTTGAAAACTTCCTAAGGCATGGAGGGAACTAAGTGCACACATATTAAAAAAGCGGCTAAAATTATATTTAGTTGGGAAAGCATACTACAGAATTTTTGAATTTTTAAACGACTGTAATGTTACGAATTTAACAAATATTTATTGTCATTTTATAATTTTGACAATTTATAAATAGAATATAGGACAATTTAATTCAAATTTAAAATTTATTGTTAAAATTTAATTTTAAGTTTATGTGAAAATTTAATAATGTTTTTAGCTTTGTTTAAATACCTCTGAATGACTTCTTACCTTTATATATGTATGCCATAAAGGCCGAACATGACGGATCTTTTTTGTTTATAAACAACCTGCATGCCTGTATGTATACCTACTCATGTTTCTACAAATAACTATTGAAGGCCACTTTACGTTTAGCGCTAAATGCATTTAGCGATTTATGTTGCAAGTGGGGTAAAGTTTGTTGGCGAGTATATAGTATAGGTCAAATCGTCAAATAGATATGCAATTTAACTACATAGTTTAAGTCTGTGTTAATCTAAATACACATTTAGGTATGTAAACACGCAAATATAATTTTAACATAATGTATACTTTAAAATAATACAGGTATTACAACATAATTATTATATTTTGTTAATTACTACGTATAATAATAATAAATAATGCTTTCAAGAATTGACAACTAAAGATTGAGCTTGACGTAGTACTAAATTTAGTGCACTAAGCCAAATATTGAGTGTTAAATTCGAAATTCGTTGAAAGGAAGTATGGACTGTGTGTAAGATGATATGATTAGACAGGGAGTGACTACCGAGATGACGACTAATAGAGAAGTATGGAAGAAAAAGATATGTTGCGCCGGCACGAATAAATTGGGATAAGGGCAGGAGAATGATTATGAAATACGAAATTTCAAAGTATTAAAAGATGCACTAAATTTAGCATGACGTGAAAACGTTAAATTTAGCTAAAATATTGTCCTAATTTATCTTATTTTGTACAGCGAGTGATTTTAACCTAAATCTACTTAAGGCAACATTTACTATGAAATCGAGTTAAAAAGTTTTCGAGCCCGTTTTGAAACTCAGTTTATTTTATATCTAGAGGACTATGGAACGGAGCATTCTGGGTATCAAACTAACAGACCGGATTAGGAATACGAACATCCGTCCCATCACGAAGATAACTTTTGTCACTTGGAAAGCTGCCACGCTAAAATGGAACTGGGCTGGACACATCTGCCGGATGTCAGACGACCAATGGGCCAAACTTACGACCCAATGGGTCCCTCTTAATGGCAAGCGACATCGCGGCAGGCCCAGACGGAGATGGAGGGATGAGCTGGACTCCTTCAACAAGAACTGGTCCTCAGAAGCTTTAACAGAGAGAAGTGGAAGGAGAGTAAGGAGGCCTTTGCCCTGCAGTGGGACATCACAGGCTTTTAATAATAATTTAATAATTATATGATGAATATTATATTTATATATAGATTATTTTATATGCCGTCCATTCAACCTCCACAGTTGAAATTTTGTAGCGGTTAAGAGTGTATGATCACATTCACATGCGGTTGCATGCTATAATGAAAAAGCGGTTAGCCGCGCCATTAACAGCTAGTGCGTAGGAGCGCTAAGCAGAAAACTAACCCTTTTAACCCGACTTCACTTATTAAAGATCTTTCAGCTAAGAGTGCTTCATAAAATTTATATTTTAATTTAATTTTAACAGTAATATAAATAATATTATTATATTATGTTAAATTATACATCTGGCGGCATCTACCGATGCATCTAGGCATCAGTCGTACGGTATCTTTGACCGTCGTTACGGGTAATCAGAAGCCCAAAGGTGTGAAAACCAGTCTTACCGAAGGGTATCATGTTACCCAGTAACTGGATTGTGGAGGTCAGATAGGCAGTCGCTCCATGTAAAATACTAGTATTCAGCTGCATCTGGTTAGACTTGAAAGCCGACCCCGACGTAGTTGAGAAAAAGCTAGGCAAATTTATTGATTGATATACGCTTGGGCGACTGAGAGGAAGATATGCTTTTAAATATTTTCATAGATATAGTTATAATATATTATAGTAACACTCTTTTAGAACTATCTAAATTAATAGTTTTATTTTTATTGTTATAGTTGTCAAAAAATAAAAGGCCTGTTTTGACATTTAAGAATGCGTTCTTAACACCTGTCAGCTTCATACAAACGAATACGTGTTCTTCGATTTTTTTTAACTACTAGAACTGTCAATGTCAAAAGGGTCCTTTTATTCGTTGACAACTTTAGTAATTAATAAACTAAAAACAAAGCGAGGATTAATTTGAATCGCCCTTTAACACTCTTGGCATTTCTGATAGTTTATTTAATGACATCTGTCAAAAGTGTCATTTATTTTTTGACAGTTAATTATATCTACAATCTAATAAATATAGGTGAGGCCAGGGTTAACTGTTATGCAAATTAACACCCTACATCAATTTGCTGTATTATAGGCATTGTATACAACTGTGAAAAGAATGACAAAGAACTGTCAAAGAATGACAAAGAACTGTCAAAGAATGACAAATAACTGTCCAAGAATGACAAAGAACTGTCAAAGAATGACATTTGTGACTTAAATATAGGTATGGACAATTTACGTTGGTAGTCAATTTGCTTAACAATTAATTTCTCTGACCTTACATTTAATTTTGGACAATAATTGTTCACAATCACAATCAAAATACTGTCTTATAATACTGATTGTTTCATAATTTAGTAAAATAATAAATTCGTTGTAAGCAACATAATGTTCAGAGTTTTTTTTTTTTGCTTGAATGTTGGCGAAGAATCTTAAACTATTAAAAATTAAGCGACAATTAAATGTTCTTACTTTATTGCGATTTGTAGGTCAAACAGCCCTTTTTGATTGACTTTCAAGCGGGTGTCATATCTCCGCCGCGAAACCATAGCAGCGTACAAAGTTCTCACATGTACGAAATATAAATAAAACAACCTATCAGAAGGATGAACAAAAAAATATATAAACATCTATTAAAACCAAATGATATAGTTGCCATTAAAACCACTTATAAAGAGTTGAGAATACATAATTATGTATTGTAGTATGTTTCTTATGCTACGGCTACATTGATCCGATAACGCGAACTACACTTCGCGCGCTCTCTCTCGCACACCGCTCGACGTCTCGCTGTACAACAGAGAGCGCATGAAGTGAAGTTCGCAATATTCGCGAGTATGTAGCCGTAGCATTAGCGGAATTCGTTAAGCGGTTTCCCATCTTTATTTCCGCGGCGGAGGTGTGCTTTTAGGTAAATTCTAACTTTAGTTGTATTGTGATTCTAATGATTATAATTTTGTAAAGACATATATGTTACGTTCGCGAGTCTTATTGTTAAAAACGTAACAAAATTTGAATTTCGCGAGCTACCTTACCGCAGCCCCCTTTCAGGAGAAAACAAACAGTGCCTATTTTTATTTACACGCAATTATTGAAGCCGATTTTTAATGTTAGTTAGGATTTTCATTGCATAAAATTAGTGCCATCATATAGTGGTACTGGCGGCCATGTTATATAATCCTTATACGATATGTAACGGTAAGCTTTTACCTATCTGATTTACATCCGTCACCTCACACATCAGATTCAGTTGAAAACCAGCGTCAGGCACTAGTTGTCTGGGATTTTTGTTGAGCTGGGTCTTTTTGGCGCAGCCGTGAGGCACACTTAGTGTCCAAACACACTATGCCGAAGGTACGCGACCGAAGTTCCGCGGCTGATTTTACGTTCCGACGTATTCGGCTGATATGACACACCATAAGTGCCGAACTTACGCGGCCGAAATTCAGTTGCGCAATTTTGTGTTTATCCAGTGCGTCGAGCCTCCCGCTGCTCCCCGCCCCGGATCTTCTTCGGCAATCGAATTGAACTTCGGTCGCGTATAACGTGTGCTCTACAGAATACGTTGCCGCTGAACTTACGCCCGACCGAAGTTCGGCTGCACGCTATAACGCAACGTAATTTCGGCATAATGTGCCGTCAGTAATTCAAATAGCATTGCAGGCGTAATCGTGCGGAACTTCGGTCGCGTACCTTCGGCATAGTGTGTTTAGACACTTACTGCTAATTTCTTACACCGGACTTTACACTTTTTATTTATCTTTATTTTTTTGTTTTTATCCGGTGTATGTATCTGGTGTATTGTGTGTCTTTTAGTCTGTGCTCAACAAATGTATTTTCTTTCTAGCTATCCTGCATACACAATTTAGTTTCTAGAATGTAAACAACTGTCGTGTTTTTTTGGTAAAATAACTTAACAAGCACATGAACTTTCCGTTACACATTATAATATATCACAACACAGAGGTCGAGAATAATAAACGTTAACTTACCTCGTACATTGTTTTAGCATTGTTCCTGTCACTATCGCACAACTGTCAAACTACAAGTGCAATTGTACAAGATAGAGACGGGAACACATCTAAGGGCGAGATTCAATGATCGCTTTTTGACTTTTATACGAAACTTATTTCTAGTTAGTTCATATTCGTGTAAGCGAATGTGAACAAGCGTGCATACGAACATGAGCCTTAGAAATCAAATAATAAGGTTCATATGCATTAAGCGATTCGAATGAACGTCGAAACGTTCGAAACGAACGAACGAAACGTTTGCTCAGAGCAAGCGTTTCATTCAAATATGAACTTTAATGTTTCACACATAACATTCAAATTCGTATGCGACGATTACTTAGCATAGTACATTCAAAATGCGATCTTGTATTCTTACCGTGATGCTTTGGTTTCCTAAGAAAGCGGTGAACGGTCACACTAACGGCCAAAGACAGAGCGTTTTTTGACATCTTATTGTCAAATACTGGTGAGAATGTCAGATTTCGATGGCATCCGTTATAAATTATGATGGAAACGCTCTTCTAGGAAACCATAACTTTAAAAGCACATGCTATAAAGTTTATGAATCTCGGCCGACTTTTCAACGATGTTACAACAAGTCACAAAGTCGTATTATAAAAAATATGGCCGACAGTAATTTGTGCCAGTTTGATAACCAGCACTATGATGGCACTAGTGAATGCCAGGTTGAGATTCAAGTGCCTTCATTCCATCCAGTCGTCGCCACCGAAGTCGACGGACTCGGAGAACGATGCTGGTGCCTGAAAACCCGAAGTTGGATTTTAAATTCAAGTTTAAACTCAAAATTTCACAATATGGTCTGTTCAAAAAGTCTCTCATGGAAATGTAAACAAATGGGTCAGAAAACGTAACTGTGGATGCCAATTTGTGGTGGCATTTACAAATTGAGCGCTTTTATTTGATTATTTAAATAACTAAACGAAATTCTAATTGAGGTTAAAAACAATTGAGGTTAATTTTATAACCTCAATTTTCGTCGATGACTTTTCAATTACAATTTAAGGAGAGGGATATGTTGAAAAAAAAAGGAAAATAAAATACATTATGAATGTGTGCAAGGTGGCAGGGACATCGACGCGTAAACTGTAGCACATGATTCTAGACCGAAGTAGTAAATTTCGTAGGGTTATCAAAAAAAAGTACGAAAAATTTCATCGCAGGGGATTCCAGAATCATGTACCTACTGAATCCATGGTAACAGGTTGGAGTAAGTCCCTGCCATCCTGTGTTACTTTAGTGAGTGATGCCATAAGAATTTAACCTGAACAGGGTTTGTTTACACTTTCGTCAGATACTTTTGGACCAGACATTAGTTTATTCAGTAAATAACAACGTACACTTTGGGGCTGATTTTTCAATAGTCAGATATCTCTTAAATGAAGAGTAAATAAAGCCGTTTGACAGCTTTTGTATAGAAATTATGTCAAACTGTCAAATTTATTCTTCAGATAAAAGTTATCTTAGCATTGAAACATCTGTCTTTAATTAACTAACCAACTATACACACAAAATAAAATAATTACCAATAAAATATCATAACTAAGGGCCGATTTTTCAATCGACAAATAATTTTTATTCGCGGAATAAAATTGACGTCTGACAGTTTTTGTGTAGAAGAACTGTCAAAAATTCAAAATTATTCCTCCGATAAAATTATCTGGTGTTGGAAAAATCAACGCTAAACCTTACAACGAAACAAATGGTATCGAAAAATTCCTCCGTATTGCCGTCGACTGGTAATGTACACTTTCGAATTTGCCGAGCTACATTGACGGAGCCCCTCGTAATGGGGTTATACCATTTATCCACCCTAAGGTGGACACGAGGAAATGTACGTCCGAGAATCCACCCTAGGCTTATTTGGATAAACGTAATTCATAGGCATACTCGTATAGGGCCGGCCATATTAGCCGTAGAACAGATGACCGTTGGGGTAGACGTGTTCTTGAGTGGAGACCGCGAATCGGTAAACGTAAGTTGGGACGCCCTCAGGCTAGGTGGAGCGACGATCTTCGCAGGATGGCTGGTAGCAGCTGGATGAGAGTAGCCGAAAATCGAGTTGAATGGCGTGCAATAGGCGAGGCCTATGTCCAGCAGTGGACTGCTGTAGGCTGATGATGATGATTTCATAGGCTTAGACTTAGGCATAGGTGGATTCTCTGTCTTGCGTTTCCGCGTATCCACCTTAGGGATGGATTTTTTAGGGTGGATAAACGGAATAACCGCTTAATAGCAGAACCTATTTTAAACTACACTAAATATTTCTAAAGCTACACTGAACTGACTTCTAAACTACACTAAACCTGCAGATCTGCAGACCTAAGATGTGTGCTCGGTTGTTGGCATCAGGCATGATCCGCCCCTATCACATGATATTTAACATAACACCTCTCCCTAACCCTTCGAGGAATACAGGCGTGATGTTATGTTATGTTAAAACTATACCCTGTCCATTAGGTAAACCGTTTTTTTGACAGATGGAATTAGTGATTGCAGCAACACACAATACATTGATTGATACACGTACGGTGTTATAATGTCTGTAAGAAGCCATAAATAACATAATTCAATAAGATAAGGCAGTTTATAATTATGTTTATTTTATTACGCATTTTAAAGTTAACTTTTACTTAATCTGGAATAGTTCCTTCTAAGACAGCTGTCAAAAAAAGGTTAACCTAATGGACAGGGTACAGTTTTATAAATAGGTATAAATATTTTTTGCATAACATTTTACTTTTCTTTAGCTACTCTATTCCAACTCCTAAGCAACATTAAAATAAGGGTGCATTTCCACTGAAGCGGAGTCAAGCGAAGCGGAGAGGTGCAGGAATTGGCTAATCACAGATAAGATGAGAGACTCGACGTGGATTTCATCCAAAGCGAACTGTCGATGAAAAAAAACCCATCTAAACCTACATGGGCACTTATGAAACGTCAGAAGCTAGGTGCACGGTTCCCTATGAAGAAGAACTTGAGAGGCTTGCATGAAGGCTGATGAAACCGTTGCGCATGTGCTCTTTGAGTGCACAGGCGTCACCCAGATTAGGTCAGAATCCCTCGGGACACCCAGATCTTACACAGATGTCCTCAACAGACCAGGAGACCTAATCAGCTTCTGGAGGGAGGTGGGCTGGTTGGAATAACCACCGACGGCCGCTATGGCCCACGCACAATGGTCCACCTGAAGGACTAAGTGCGGAAGCCAAACCCACAACATAGAACATGGAACATGGAGAAGAGTCGGTAAGAAACGCCACGGTTACTCTTTTAAAATAATTGGCTTTTACAATGTTTTCAAATAACATCGTATTAGTAAGTGTGAGAGGACAGTGTAGGACTGTCAACAAGTACCAGGTGGGCAGTTAACAAACACGTGAAAAATTGTCAACAAAATTAAACCGTATATTAGTCTATAGAGGTACGAGGAACAGGGTGTAAACTTCACTCATCCTCCACAGAAAAGGGAGGATCCTCCGGCCAGACGGGTGTGGGACGGGATATATAATACCCTAAAAACAAATAAATCCAGCACTTCTCCACTCCGCTCGCGTCCGCCTCAGTGGAAACGCACCCGAACTGTTAAACTATGCCAAAATCAAAGTCGTCATCGTAGTCGTAATTATAATTTGGTTCAGGGGGCGGGGGCGGCGGCGGCGGGGGCTCCGGCTCAAACATTGGCGGGGGCGGGGGCTCAACCGAGGAAGGCGGGACGCCTACGTCTTGTGGAGGCATTTCACCTGGAGACTGTCCTCCCTGCTGGAAAGTTTATTTCCGCGTTGGTCGCTAGTTAGGAATTCAATTGCCCACATCTACCACAAAACTTGACAAGTTTACATATATAGTCAGCCTATAATGTTCCCACTGCTGGGACACAGGCCTCCTCTTAGTGAGAGGGAGTGGGCTGTAATCCAACACGCGGGCCCAGTGCGGGTTGGTCCGTGGATGGGTAAACATCTTTACACACTGAGACCCTCCGTGCCTCGGAAAACACGTTAAGCCGGTGGTCCCGGCTGTCATTCGTGGATCTTTGACAGTCGTTACGGGTCGTCAGAAAACCGTACTTCTGACAACCAGTCTTCCAAGGGGTATCGTATTACCCAGTAACTGGGTTGTGGAGGTCAGATAGGCAGTCGCTCCATGTAAAATACTGGTATTCAGCTGTAAAGTAGCAGTAAAGTTTTGTGGTATAGGGTCGTGGAAGCTCATGTGATCTCGAGCCATTTTTAAAGATTTTATCCCGTTGCAATCTCGTTCGAGATCTCGACCAGCGGGGTAATTGCGTAACACACTAATAATAGCAATAGCTTTCATTTTGACAGTTCAACAACATTCATTGCGTTATTCACGTTGTTGAGCAGACAAATTTTTCGAACATATGAAGCAATGGATTGTAATATCCTTCAAAATGATTCAGATTGTAATTGATAGTGTGTTACGCAATTAAGGTGTCAGTTAAGCCGGGTATTAATTAGGCAACATTTGTTAATAAACACTGTATATAAACAGTGTTTCACTATGTTTCATCATCTCTGAAAACAGTTTATAAACAAAGGTGATGGAACATTGTTTCTTAAACACGTTGCCGTGTTTCCCACTTCGAGCGGAGAGCAAGACGAAACATATTATTGGGGTTTATTCATAAACGATGACTAAAGTTAAGTAACGCTTAAACGTCAAAAATGTATGGTTAAACAGTCGCTAGTCACTGCTTAACTTTAAGCAACGTTTATGAATAAAGGGGCTAGTTTATAAGCAAAAATCCTAGCAACAACTGACACGTGTGGACTGCTAAGTTTCAGAAACAGTGTTGACGGTAAACTTGTTAATAAACACGTCATAAACAGTTTATTAACAAATGTTGCCTAATGAATAGCCGGCTTTAGACTGGTAGGTGTCCCAAACATAGTAGGGAAAAGGCTACGTAGATGATCATGATTTATATAAAAATTGATAAAATACAAAATCCACACAGACAAAGTTGCTGGCTACAGCTATACTGAGACGTTGCCCGAGGTAGCTGCGCGGTGCGGGAGGGGTGGTAGTTGTCACAAGTTGACGAATCACTGAGCTCTCGCATCACGTCACCACACCCCTCCCGCACCGCGCTGCTACCTCAGGCAACGTCTCAGTTAACCGGTTGGCCTATAGGAACGTATAGGTAAGTGACGTACCTCATCGGGCTCCTCCTTTATTGGATAGTTAAAAAGAAGCAGGGTTAGGTATTAGTAAACATATGTAAATGGTATAATGCACAGTCTGCCAAAAAAGAGTCCTACCGTCTACCGTAGAATTTTGAGTAAGAAATCTCGGTGCTACCGAGCTTCCTTACTCAAAATTCAAGTATTGCTTTAAAGTTCAAATTAGTCTGAAGTCGATTGGTTGGAACTATATAGTTTTAGGTAATGCTTGAGTCTTGAGTGAGGCCTTGGGGTGCTTGGTCTTGGGATACGGGCCTTAGTTCTCATAGAGCACCTTTCTTAGTGAAAATCCTCTTAGTGCTCATACACACGAGCGACACGCGTCTACATAAGACAATTTGAATTTTACGCGGGCGTCGACGGCTGCAGTTGTTTTTGCCGTTGATGCGTGTCGCACTACAAAGCCTGTCAAATTCAAATTGTCTGAGCGCATCCCCCTTGAGCGAATTTGCGACGTTGCCAACTTTCAGAATGCCCCTCTCTTTTTGTCGGGGGTTAAAAACTAGTTTGAAGTAATGTTTGAGTTTGTATAAACTCCTCTTAGACCTGCTAAAAGGAGTTTCAGATCAGAGGAGTTTCTTTAGTACGCATCGGCGATTTCTTTCTCGCGGCGATTTTTCTTCGCTTAATGGATTTTCAACGCACAGCTTAGCCGCGAGAGTTGAAAATGCAACAACGTGTTTTTTAACGCGTTCGGGTGTTGGATTTTTAATACTCGGGTGAACGCCGAGAGTTGAAAATCCAGTGCACAATAAAGTCCCGCCGCGAGTTTTGTACGCCCGTGCGAGAGGAAGAAACAGGAACCCTAAGCCCATGTGCTTAGGGCTCCTTTTATTTTCTTCAAAAAAACGGACAGTTTCATTAGTGATTTCTTCTGTCCGTATTATGTACTAACATTAGAAAAAAGTTCCTTTTACCAATAAAATGAATTTCTTTGCTTTGGAAAATGGAAATAAATTAATATTATTCCATTTATTATTTTCTTCCTTATTAGGTTCATTTTAAACATTTATTTAAAAAAAAAACACTGGCGTAATGTGGGTGTACAGACGCCAGCAGGTCAAGCTACCCGAAACTGTCAAATTTTCCCAATCAACCTTGAACCTAATGCTTTAGCGATAAAGTTGAAAATCTATTAAAGATATTTGATAGATTGTAGTAGCTTGATGTGCTGGCGTCTGTACTATGGGTACAACGCTACCTTACCCTTAGCCCTCGTACCTACGGGGGATTTTGTTACGCGGCGATTTTCTATCACGCACTTTATTTTCAACTCACTGTTCAGGACCGAGAGTTGAAAATCTCCGTACGAACATGAGCCTAGAGGATTATAGGCATGTTCAATACTCAAATGTTTATTGCATTCCATATGTGCTACATAGATGGTATTTACAAGGTAAAATAGCAACATGGACCCTGTCGGGTACAGCAAAATTTAGGAGAGAGGAAGAGAGCTAAGTGGCAATTCAAACAATTAAATATTATTAAATATGCTTAATTGGGTGTATAATTATGTATATCTAATATATAAAATTCTCGTGTCACAGTTTTCGTTGCCATACTCCTCCGAAACGGCTTGACCGATTTTGATGAAATTTTGTGTGCATATCGGGTAGGTCTGAGAATCGGTCAACATCTATTTTTCATACAAAAAAAAAATAAAATACCTTATATGGCAAAACAACGTTTGCTGGGTCAGCTAGTATATATATATATATTATTAGGTTTGTGTATATAGGTATAGTATATTAGTTATTTTATTTTGTGTGTTGTGTATGTTGTGTTATGTCAGACAAAAACACGTAAAAAACATAAAATACTGGGATCGGGAACAGGATTATCATTAATTACAATTAGTATTTATTATTCGATCTCTCTGTCTTACCTCATTTGGGCTGTCTCGATTGAAGCCGCCCCCCATCGCGTAGCCGGCGAGCCCGCCAGCAGCCAGGCCGGCTGCGCCAGCGCCTATGGCGGTGCCCGCACCCATGCCTCGGCGCTGACCCTGCTGCATCTGCCCTTGTTGCACCATTTGAGGTTGTTGGCCGTATTGCTGAAAAAAAGTATGATGATCACAAAACCAAAAGTAATTTACTTATTCAAATGGGGATTGAAGATCCGTGGCATACCTAGTCACGCCATTTTGAAAATGGCGGCCATGCATGACAGTTATTTAAATCGATAGCTGACATCAATGCAAACAGAAAACATAATAAGACTTCGGTCCTATTATGTTTGTTTACCATGTATGTTTTTTTTTCGGAAACTTTGAACGTTACGTTACGCTTTATAAAGGTCTCATGCGTGGCCGCCATTTTCAAAATGGCGCGACAGTAGGTATGCCAGGATCCATATAAAAATCTTCAAACCCCTTTATGTGGTTCCTTCCTCATTTCAATAATCTACATTGTCTTCACATGATCTGACCAAGATTATGTCTGGACTTTAAAAGAGACTGTGACCTCTAAGTTTGTTTCGCCATTTCTTCTCAGAGGTAGTCAGATAGGAAATGTCGACTCCATTTGGCTTGCTATACTAGAAAGGGGGTGACTACCGAGATGACGACTAATAGAGAAGTATGGAAGAAAAATACATCTTGCACCGACCACGAATAAATTGGGATGAGGGCAGGAGACTGATGAATAATGATCTAGTGTACTATGTTACTTTATTGTATAATATGACTTGTAAAAGTGATTCCTTTATCCTATCAAACAAACAAAAAAATATTATATAATATATAATATCGAACAAAAAAATCATTTCATTTCAAATGTTTTATTTCACATAAACCTACATGGGCACTTATGAAACGTCAGAAGCTTGGCATCGTTTTATATGGAGAGGAGTCGGCAAATATAACAAAACTCTTCATTATGTATACCATAGGACACATAGCACATGATATAAATGTAGTAATTTTAAATAGAGTGACACTTTAACCCGAGCCAGTCCCTTGCGGGTCCCCTAGAGACGCCCTAAGCTGAGGTCCGTACCCCACAGGGGGTGCCCTTACCGTTATAGCTATAGAAAAACAGTCTAAGGAGATTGTCTTTAACTTTTTGAGAAATTTTGATCTGCATTCACAGATTTTAAGATAACAGAAGGTAAGAATAACTTTATACCTAACAACAACAAGGTATCTTCTTGGGTACCTCCAACTTCTGCTACTTGTATCGATACTGTCTTCTGCGATTGTGATTTTGATAAAGCCATCGTAGATTATCTGCCGTCGTGTTGCCAGTTTTCAAGAAAGTGTTTGAAGATTAATTATCTATCAAAATCAAAATCAAAAGTTATTTATTCAAATTAGGCTGAGAATCAGCACTTTTTGAACGTCAAAATTACAAAATACAGTCCCCCAAAAACGCCCGCCCTTCACCACTTCCTAGTGCTATTGCAGGGAAGAAGAAGTGGCGCAACTAACTCCCCAGCAGCACAGCTGTCTGTTCAATTTAAAAAAATACTTGAATGTATACAATACTAGGTACTTATGTTCGGTAATTAACATTACAAAACCAGAACATAAAATTTAATTATTTGCCATAATATGTCAGCTAGCCACGCCAATATACCAACAAATATAATAAAAACTATACGTACTCAAGCAACTTACTACCCAAATAAGGGCGTGACAGCTTACACATTTATGCATTGCTGGGTTCTGCAGTAAGCTAATTCTGGAGATTCTATCATTTGAACATCAACAAAATTTTATATGTTCAACAGTATACAAAAGACGTAGACTGGCGCCAGTGTCACCTTATTAAAAAATATATTTACGGCATGGGAAGAGGCCCAAGATGGCACAGGAATGTTTTGAGACCTTTCCAAGGCATTTGACTGCATGCATCATGAAACTGTACTCTTAAAACTTGAGCATTACGAACTACGTAAATTTGCGCTCAGTTAATTGAAATCTTGTTTATATGGTGGACAGCAGCAAGTTCAAATAAATGGCGTAAATTCTCGGGGCTTAAAAATAAGTATTGGTGTTCCACAAGGCTCGATATTGGGGCCTTTCCTTCTTTTTAGAGTATATTAATGATCTACCCCATTTATTATTAAAACAATCACAAATGTGGTTATTGGCTGACGTTATTTCCTTAATTTTTAAAATAAATAGACGTACATCAGCGGGTGCAAAATTTGTTCAGTGCTTTTTAGTACTTATTCATTTCTTATAGTTTAGTATAAATTTAGTATTAAATGGGAAAAAAACGAAATGCATAAGATTTGCTTTAACAAGTGTTCTTGCCCGTTCTTCTCCAAAGGAACCTAACCTACTGCGATTTGAAATGGGCAACTAGCTTCATGTCTGACTGCCCGACTCCTTGACAATTCAAAAGTGCCTGTAATTGGTTTATTTGAAATAAATACTTAAATATAAATTTGAGTTAAAAAAAATTGTAAGTAGGTACTTAAGTCAGCAATAAAATGGGCAATTATTATATTATTATCGATCCTGTCTCTAATAACGACCAAAAAACTCTTAAAAATAAAAAATAAATGTGACATTTTTTTCTGGCTTCTTGTTAGACATTTCTTATGTTATATAAGACCTTAAACATAACGATTTTTTAATATACAGGGTGGCAGGGACATCGTCGGTCACTTTTCTATAAGACGGCTGTTTTTTTTTATAATCGACGAAAAATTTGTCAGATGTGAGTTTCCTCGATAGTACACATCACGTACTATCGAGGAAACTCACACCGCTGACAAATTTGAAAACAGAATCCCGTGCCCACGATGACCACATCTGTTATCCGCCCAGAAAAGCCAGAAATTTCTGGGTAGTACTCAAACCTCAGTTGGTCTAACAGAGTTTTTTGCTCCTCATAAGAAACAGGATGGATTCGCATTCATAAAAGTTTTTGTGAAAATTGCTCATTTTCTTGCTGGACTAAAATTTTTACAAAATCTGGAACGCTGATCAAAATTTCTCCAAAATCAAGGACAGTCTCCTAAGACCGTTTTTCTGTAGCTACAACGGTTAGGGTACCTACCCTTAGGGCGTTTGTCCACCGCAGCCGTCACCGGCGGGGTAACTGCGTAAGCAGCGTAACACACTAACAGTAGGAATGCTTTCATTTTGACAGCTCAACAACAGTCTGCGTTATTTACGTTGCTGAACGGACAAATTTTTCAAAGCAATGGATCAGCAATATCCTTCAAAATGATTCAGATTCTGATTGATAGTGTGTTACGTATTTAGGATGCGGCGGCACGTCACCGACAAACGAAATTATTCGAACCGTGACGTCTAGGTGACTCGTCGTTCCGTTTGTCCACCGCAACCGAACTCGGCGGTTCAAAATGTCTAAAATGTCAACAAATGTCAAAATCATGTCTAAAATGTAGGGAAATTAGAGGTATTTTTGACAGATTGAGACTGAAATCAGACTGTGCACGTTCTTAAAATTACAAGAATTGCCCCTCTGAAGTGTTTTGTATTGCACATCGACCCGTCATTATCTCGGGCTGAGTTCTAGCGGTCGCGCCGAACTACTCGAAACTTCGGCGGCCGGGATGACGACGTTCGGGTGACGGACGTGCGGTGGACATGCAGCCATAGTAAATGTATGTATCGCTACTTCGGCGCCGCCATCTCGTTCTAGGTGACGTACCGGTCCCTGTGCCGGTGACGGTGACGTCTCCGGTGAACAACCGCACGTCACATCCACATCATTGGCCACTCTAGTAATTCCAGCCTGTATATACAATAATAATCGTGAAACAAGAGCTAAGAACTATACAGGGTGATTTGCAATTTGACGTATTCCTTTCTAAAGAAAACCTGCTCAGGTGCAGATTCACAGATAACTCCGCTCTGGAGTGTAACTTTTGGTGCTGTCCCAAAAACAATAGGGCACTTAATATCGTGTCCAGCGTGTCCGCGCACGCTACATGAATTAATGTCCGTGCTGAAGTTGCCAAACTCGTACCCAAATTCTGGTCCGAATCTGTTTAGATTGCCAACGAAACGCTAAGAAAAAGACTTCGACCGAAAGATGCCAAATGAAAGGCAACGATGAACAAAAAGTGAAACGGTTTTTCCGTTTCTCCAATTGGGTTTTTGCATCAGGTATTTCTCAGAAGCAGCCTGGAGTCTGGATTTGTGCCCGATTGATAGCAATAGACTATCCCCCTATTACATGAGACTTTACCTCTAGTATGAGGGAGGGGAGTGATGTAGCGGTATGTACAACGCCACATGCGAATTACGCGTCATACTAACGTCCCGTAAAATCCTGCATCGCGCAAGCGGAGTTTACCGCTACATCACTCCACTCCATCACGTCGGGGTCACCAATACAGAGGTATATGAGAAACAGGGTGTAAAGTTCTCACATCCTCCATAGAAAAGGGAGGATCCTCCGGCCAGACGGGTGATGTGTCTGGCGGGCAACTGCCCGATGAATCATGTCGGGTTGTTGTATATATGCTGATTGCGCGGTAAACTCTGTTTGCGCGATGCAGGATTTTGCGTGACGTCAGTATGACGCGTAGTTCACATGTGGCGTTGTAGATACCGCTACAACTTAAACATAACTGGCGAAATGTGAGTATACTATGGGTACACCCACGGATCTACGGGTACACGTCTGACGGACCCTACGGGGATTACAGTGATGATGCTAAAATAAAGACTAGATACCAAAAATATGAAGGAACTTACAGGTTGTTGTGGCCCATAGCCTTGTTGTGGGGGTCCACCGTAACCCGGTGGTTGTACACGCTGCACTGTAACAATTAAATAAATGATGTAACAATATATTAAAACAAAATTATAACTATAATTGAAATTACTGAAAACCAGCGGGGTAATTGCGTAACACATAGCATAATCAGCCTATAACGTTCCCACTGCTGGGACACAGGCCTCCGTGAGAGGGAGAGGGTCATAATCCACCACGCGTAATACACTTAGGGTGAATTTCACCACTGAAACTGTATAAAATCCTGCATAGCGCAAGTGAAGTTTACCGCGCGACTACCATATACAATAAGTTGTTCAGTTTGATGGTCTGTACCACACCCTTAATTTTGACCACACTTCTGATACATGCTCGGAAAGCACGTTAAGCCGTTGGTCCCGGCTGTCATTCGTGGATCTTTGACAGTCACTACGGGTCGTCAGACAACTAGTCTTACCAAGTGGTATCGTATTACCCAGTAGTTGTTGTAGTAGTTGTGGATGTCAGATAGGCAGTCGCTCCATGTAAAAGACTGGAAGCCGACCCCAACATGGTTGGGAAAGGGCTAGGCAGATCCACCAACGACAACCGAGACCAACGGCTTAATGAGACCAAGACAGAATTCGCATAAAGAAACTCTGCTGTTCTGTACTCTGTGTTCGAGTTCATCATCATAAACCAACACGAGTCGACCTCTCCAATTGCACGTCATTTAGCTCGATTCTCGACCACTCTCATCCAACTGCTACTACCAGCCACCCTGCGAAGATCTTGTAAAATTACACGAACTTAAATGTATGAAACAGGAGATTTATTTTTCGCGATTTCAGTGTTGATTCTATAGTAAAAGTTGTTCATAATGATGAGTACAATTACCCGCTTTTCAGGTTTTCAGTTATTTCAACTACGTATTGTAAAGGTCGGGCGGAGACAAGTCATGCACGAGCATAAATACTTTACGGTATTTATTTTGCTTTTGTATCTTGCGTGGTAGATGTAGGAAAGAAGGTTGCCAGCTGGCTCAAATGGGATAGAGCGGGTCACATCAACCGCATGCACGATGACCGCTGACCAAAAGTCTCCACACAATGGGTGCCTAACTAAAGATGGCGCTGGCGAGGCCGGCGCAGGAAGAGATGGAGAAATGACCTGGACGCTTACCGGGAGAGTTCGTTCGAGGTAGCGCGGATAGAAAAGAAAAGAGTACCTGGCAGGATTTGAGGGAGGCCTTTGCCCAATACGCAAGATTCAAAAGCGATTTTCTCCTGAACTATTGATTGAAATCTTATGGTGTTACGAACATTCTGAACGATATTGCTAATCCATTGCTTCATATGTTCGAACAATTTGTCTGCTCAACAACGTAAATAACGAAATGAATGTTGTGGAACTGTCAAAGTGGGCCATTCCTACTGTTACTGTTTTACGCAATTACCCCGCAGGTGACAGCTGCGGTGGACAAACGCCCTAAGGGTAGGTACCTTGACCATTTAACCTTTTTTCAAAGTCGCAATCGTTATTTCACGAGAAAATTGCTTATGAAAGTGTAAGCCTGTCAGGTATTTATGCTCGTGACTGAACAGCAAGGTGATTAAATCGGTGAGCGTCAACTGCAGGCAGCGATACGCGTCAACGGCGGCTGCAGTCGACAATGTACTGCTCGTGTATTTGTGTACCAGGCTCACGGGCGGCCAAATAAATTTCGCGGCGGCCATTTTTACACAGAAAAGTGTGACTTAAGTGCGGGTTTAGGTCACACGAGCTATAAAGTAGTATAGGTACGATACATGAGACTTAATTAGTCTATTATGCACAGCGTTTAGCTAATTTCACGCCGGGCAATAGTTATAATAATTTTGTTTTACTATTAAACACAAGAAATATTGTCTAAAGCAAGGGCTGATTTCTCAATCCACAGATAATTTTTATTCGTTGAATAAAATTGACGTCTGACAGATTTTGTATGGAAGAACTGTCAACAATTCAAAATTATTCCTCGGTATTTTTGATAGTTCTTCCATACAAAAACTGCCAGACATCAATTATTTTATTCCACAAATAAAAAATAAGTCGATTGAAAAATCAGCCCTAAATAGCATGGTTTGTAAAGAATAATATGTGTATTCCGTGGAAAATGTTGTTTACACATTTGGTCGAAATTTTTGTATTTCTTCCTACAAAAAATGTAATGTGTTACCTACTGTTTGTTTTCCCAGATAAAAAAAATGGACTACTTAGGTCACACGTATCGTAATGTACAGACGCCGCCAGCACATCAAGCTAACCGAAACTGTCGAATTTTCCCAATGAAAAATTTTTATATTTTTTTTTTTACTTTTAACTTTATAAAGTTGCAAATCTATTAAAGAAAGACAGATTGTAGTAGCTTGATGTGCTGGCGTCTGTAGTATTTGCCCAATGCGCACTATTTTATATAGTGTTTTTTTAAGCTATAAATACTTATTTTAAACAACAATAATTATAAAACAGTGAAAAATCTACCTTGCCAATTCGTGCTCCAACGTTGTTTTTGAAATTTTGATAAAATCACTACTAGGTAAAAAAACTCCATGCATTTGATTATCTTAAGAAAAACATTTATTTATTCAGTAGTACACACGGGGGCCGTGGCACAGGTCGGTCGATCAGGTTAAGAGGGCGCACAAAGGTCCACTAGCGCCACTAATTAAAAAAAAAAAAATATCTCGTGACTGAGAAGGAATTATGAAAATCTGCTCAATCAGCGACCTCGGTGTGTCTAGAATTTTCTAATACCTTTTATTAAGTTTCATATTGAGACACGAAGCAACAAAATTCGATCTAAAGAAAAGCGGCCACATTCCTATATGTCGTATTTAGTTGCTTCGTGTCTCAATAAGAAACTTAATAAAAGGTATTAGAAAATTCTAGACACACTTACCGAGGTCGCTGATTGAGCAGATTTTCATAATTCCTTCTCAGTCAGGAGATAATATTTTTTGAAGTAGTGGCGCTAGTGGACCTGTGTGCGCCCTCTTAAGCTACGCTTGTCGCGGTTGGTCTATAATGGGTGACCGTCTTTACATACATAGACCCCTCCGTGCCTCGGAAAGCACGTTAAGGCGTTGGTCACAGCTGTCATTTCGTTGATCTGACAGTCGTTACGGGAAGTCAGAAGCCCGAAAGTCTGACAACCAGTCTTACCAAGCGGTATCGTATTACCCCGTAACTGGGTTGTGGAAACCAGATAGGCAGATACCAGATAGGCAGTCGCTCCATGTAAAATACTGGTATTCAGCTACACACAGGGAGAAGGTTAGGCAGTGATCAGCTGCCTAACCTTACACCGTACACAAACATTTTAAAGGTACTAAGTCGGTGCCAACATAAACTCATTACAGTTTTACCGTGCGTCATCGACCACATATGTAATTTTAAGAATTAAAACCACTTAAGTAGGTACTAAAAATAAAAACCACAAATAAAGGGCTTTGAAGATCCGTGGCCTACCTACTTATTTTTTTATTTATTGCCGCGCCATTTTGAAAATGGCGGCCATGCATGAGACAAGCCTGCCAAAATCAGTGATCTTTATTCTTGTTACAACAAGGTTGGTTGCTCCCACCGACAAGTCTGTCAATATCAGTGATCTATAATTTCGATACAATACAGTTGCTGTTGGCTTGATGCCACTGACGAGCTTGTCAAAATCAGTGATCTTTATTCTTGTTACAGCCCGATTCAAACTTTATGGCGGCTCAGTACTCGAGGTGAGTCGTTGCGCAATAACAAATTCACGTGTCGGCGGGGACGAGGGGCGAGGGGTGAGGTACTGCGCAGCGAGTAGCGCACTTCAGAACTTTAAATAACAGCTGCGATGAACTTTATTGTTCAACATGACATTACTTAAGTATACTTTAGCTGTCATTTGTCACCTGTCTTACCAAGGGTATCGAATAACCAATAACTGGGATGTAGAGGTCAGATAGGCAATCGCGCCATGTAAAATACTAAAACTACTGGTACTCAGCTGCATCCGGTTGGACTGGAAGCCAAACCCAATATAGTTGGGATAAGGCAGGCAGGATGATGACTTTAGCTGTTATTTTGGTCTAGCAAATAAAAAATCGAGTTTAAATAAGATTCATAATATTGTTAATCTAAACAATACTTATTTAATAGGTGATTTATTCATAACATAAGATTTACATTATATACGCTAACATTTAAGGGGAAGATGGGATGTCGCAAGGGTGTCGACACATGGGCTCGATCTCAGAATACCAGATTCTCAAAATACCATATTCTCAATATATCAGATTTCGGACAGTCGAATTCAAAATATTTATATTGCATTATAAAAAAAAAACCTAGCTAGTTTTTGCAGCAGATTACATGTTGCACATTCCAATAAAATGCTGTTTGGTTTTCCTATACTCGAATTATCTATTTTGTTTTATTGACATTGTCATGACGTTGAAAAGTCCTCTCCTTAGTTTTCCACATTTATGTATTTTATTATTAAATAAAATGGATCAAACTGATATGACATATGTCATCATCATTTAAGCCAAAAGACGTCCACCGCTCTGGACATAGGGCTTACTGATAAATATGGAAGTGATTCTGAAATAAACGTATATTTATTTATTTACGCTCTACGCAGGCCATCCAGATCAAATCACATAATGAGAGAAGCAAATTGTGGGAAGAAAAGCATCCACCACCTCCAGACTTCGACCCCAGGAATATTTGTCTCTTGGCCGTGATCTGTAGCGCCCTATATGAAAAGCTGTCAATCGATTGCGTTACCAAGTAGGGCACTGCAGACACAATTTTTCGAAATGGGGGATTACTGACCCATTCAATACCCAGGGCGAGTGCGGTGCCTCTAATCGGACCATGCCCCACTTGCTGGATGCCCTAAGTGCCCGTTCACCTGCACCTTGGATGACTTAATGAATGCCACTGATGCCGCAATCAACGTGGCCACCTATTGGGCTCAAACAATATAAAATATTGAAGAAAAGTACCATCGACACGAAAAGACAAACAAAAAGAACCAGAAACAATTTTTCATTTAACTGTGCTTCTGGTATATTGCGAATCTGGTATTTAGATAATCTGTTATATTGCGAATCTGGTATTTTGAGAATCTGGTATTTTGAGATTGAGCCGACACATGTTGCATCCCACACCAAAGGTCTGCCTAACTTCCAGGGCATTATGGTCATTCCGTCTGGTCTCTTCCCATCGTCGCGTGCCAGGCCGTTGGGTTCTATAACAGCTGGCACCACGGCGGTGACAAGAGTACGACGGATGATGTCATTAATGTCACTTATTTTAATCTTATATAATCACCACATTTTACCCGCATTAGGAAATTAACAAAAAAAAAAAACACCAAAAAAAATTAATTTAATATTTTTTATTAACTTTAAAATATTAAATAATGCAAAAATACATACAAAAAGTAATACAACAGTTTCATTATTACATTTTAAATGCAACTACAAACATTGTGAGACTACGTGACCTCGTACATAAACTTGTAATTAAAAATATTATTTTATTGAGGGTAGTCCGACTTTAAAATTGTACAAAGTTACTTGATCGCATAACGCGGCGATTATTCACTGAGCACTGGATTTTCAACAAACTGCTTAGCGCCGAAAGTTGAAAATCCATCTGTGGATTTTATTGAAATGCTAAATTGCACTGTTTCATCGTGCACTGGATTCTCAACGGACTGTTTAGCGCTGAAAGTTGAAAATCCAGCTGTAATTTTTTTGACGCGCTGTATTGATCTCTTGTTTTATCGCGCACTGCTTAGCGTCGAAAGCTGAAAATCCAATTGTGAAAACTTTTTGACGCGCTGAATTGCACTTTGTTGGTTTCACAAATCACAATGCTCGGCTCAACACTGAAAGTTGAAAGTCCATTGCGCAATATAAAATCGCTCGTGTTAAACTGAGCTATAGGTATAATTCTGACCGCAAACTGCAACGACACCAACCATAATGACAGACCGCAGCGACACTACTGGCATCTACGTAACGCCACTAAAACAGGTTCGTAGATGGCGAGACTGCCGCGTGTTGCTGCGGTCGAGCGGCGACTACAGACAGCATACTAGTAGTGCTGCATATTAATTTAATTGAAAATAGGCTATTTTTTCTTTTTTAATTCGCCAGACACCCTTATTTTTTTTTAAATAATTTTCTCAGTCCAAAATCAAGCTAATCAGTCAAAAAAAAGAAAATTTAGAAAAAAAATGCCAATTTGTTTTTATTATTAAATGCGAAACATAATCATAAATGCGTTTTCAACAGGAATACACGTTACTACTAACATTAAATTTTTATCTTTAAACTTTAATTTTTTTTTACATAATTTATGTACGAAATAATAACAATAATTATAGATTATCAGAATAAAAAACATAATATCCTAAAATCCAAAAAGGAGTAGAGGTGTTTCATTTATCTAACGTTTTTCGTTCAATTTTTATTTTATTTTTTTCATGATTTTGTTAAGACTTAAGGCCGATTTTTCCAACACCAGATAATTTAATCGGAGGAATAATTTTGAATTATTGACAATTCTTCAAAATCAAATCAAATATCAATCAAAATATTTTATTTTACATAAACATTGGAACTTATGAAACGTCAGAAGCTAGATACACGGTTACATACAAAAACTGACAGACGTCAATTTTATTCCACGAATAAAAATTATCTGGTGATTGAAAAATCAGCCTTTGATGTTCTTTTTTATAGTTTTTATTTGTCCTAAATAAAATATATTTTTTTATTTCTTTTAATTATCATGAAAGTATTTGTCAGAGTTTATCTTAAACATTATTAACATCGGTAAAGGACCTCATCGCTGGCCTTTTATTAAGGCCAAAGAACGCTGCCAGCATTTTGGGCACTTTTCCTGTTGACACTTTGACAGCGATGCGGATGAATTTTTAGATGCCCTTATGATCCTGTTATCCTCCTTATTTTAAATACATGCACCATCGCCAAAATCTATATCTGACCATCGTAAGGACTATTCCTGCTTGCACCGCATATTATTAGTCGACCTAAAAAGGATCCTCTCTTGTTTTACTTACGGACGCAGCTGTAGTCATCGTGTGCACGGGTTTTTTTTTTAAATGGTCAGATATAGGTTTTTGCGATAGTACTGACGCCAGCACATCAAGCTACTACAATCTGTCAAATTAATTTAATCGATTTTCAACTTTATAGCTAAAGCATTAGGTTCAAGGCTGATTGGGAACATTTGACACTTTCGGGTAGTTTGACCTGCAGCTGGCGTCTGTACATATTATTCTCGTTTGTTTGTTGAGATTATTTTCACAAAAACCAATAAAACACCTCCAAGATAAAGAAATTTTTGGCTTCAGTGGACATTTTGACTTATTACTAGTAAGTATGATTTTTAACGAAATGCTGCCTGTACTGTCCCATCTATGTAGCTTGAGGAACTTTTAACATTATTATAGATTTTTTTTTTATGATTAAAAGCGTTAAATATGTATAAGAAAAATCTGATAAAAAATAAAATAACAGACAGCCTAAAGCGACACAATGCAATAAGGTCAAATTAAATTAAAAACCTCACAGACGTGGTTGTTTGTTACTCTTTCACGCAAAAACGACTGAGCTGATTTGGATGAAATTTGGCACACGGATAGTGTATAACCAGGATTAACACATAGGAAACTTTTTGTCTCGATATTCCCACGGGATCAAAACTTATCCGGGTGAAACCGCGGGGCGTAGCTAGTTAGTAAAAATTATGGAAACAGTACTTTTATAATTTTAGGTTATTGCTTCATATTGCAATTAATAATTTATTTATGTACAAACAAAACACTTGAGCGCAATAATACTGCTTATTTTAGTTTGAATCATCCTAATTTTATCGCATTGCATCGCATCGCCTTAGGCGTAACTATGGTTTTATTTGAAATATAAGGTACAATTGTGCACAGACAGACAGACAGCAAAGAATAGCTACAAGTATAAAATGCAATTGATTTTCAAAAACAACAAAAAAAAAGTATTTAAAATACCGTTTCCTGATTACAAAAACATTGAATAATTTAAAAAAAACACAGTGATTGTAAAAGAGAGTTAAATTAAAACATTACGACAGGACAAGCTATATTATAAGAAATTGCAGAAAAAAAACCGATTTTAAAGGAAAATATTTAAAAATAAAAATGATTATTTGATAAAAAAAAACACTTTCACAATAAATCTGTACAAACTAAGCGTTTTTTATATCGCTATTCACATTGCCCGGGCAATGTTGACAACACGGGCAAAGTTGATAATAACTATACACCGTTTATCAGAAAGTTGTCGTCAAATTTAAGGGTGTGGTACAGACCGACAAACTGACCAACTTCCTCCATGGGACTATAGAGATATGAGGAACAGGGTGTAAAGTTCACTCATCCTCCATATAAAAGGGAGGATCCTCCGACCAGACGGGTGATGTGTCTGGTGGGCAACTACCCGATGATTCATGTCGGGCGGTTGTATAATGCTAGTTTCGAGGTAAGCTCTGCTTGTGAGATGGAGGATTTTTGCGTGACGTACGTGTGATACGTAGTTCGCATGTGGCAATGTAGATGTCACCACAAGTAATAAATAAAAATTAGATTTTAATAAAAATTTCCCCACGATGTTTTCCTTCGCCGTTTTGAGAGCAGCGGTGATGAAATAATTTACAAAAAGTAAAGCGCCTGTCTGGGTTGGAACCCACGACCCACAACTCGTAAGTCGCGGCAGTTACCACTGCTGCTTCAACACCCACTCGACCCAAAAGTATGGGACTGCAGATTATTTTGTCGCGATTACGATGTTGGTACTGTAGAGGTTTGTCTGCCGAAGGCGACCTCATGTGGTGCAGGCCGGCTATAATTTAGCGCGGGTGGCATTCGAACGTTCAAGCTAGTGTCAAATATTTGAATTAGGAATTTTGTTTAGAACAGAGTGGGAATTTAGACAAAATATGTAAAGACGTTCTGCCAATATAATATAAAACGAGTCATATAGTTTAATAAAAACTTTCTAGACCTCTAAAGTACCATGGAGAAAGTTGTTCAGTGTGACGTTCTGTAACACCACCCTTAAAAACGACCACAGCTTCCTGATACACGCTGAAGATAAAAAACATACAAATACATGTAGGAGATTCGTGTCACAATAAAACATTTCCTTTAAATTCGGTCCAGAATTTAAAAAATCCTATATAAGTTGTGATTTTTAAACATTTAGTGCCATCTTGAGTCTTAAAAGTTTTTTGTTATTATTTGAATAGTAAGTTTTCCATCAGTTTCTTCTTATTTTACAAGGCACCTGAAATATAAAAAAACAATGTTTAATAAAATATTTTTAGATAAACATAGGCTAAGTACGCACTGACAGGCGGATTAATTAGCACCTTTTTATTTTTTGGGTGGGTAATCAAGAAATAACTTCTCCCGCTCTGAGCGGAGCGGGAGGGCGTTTCAGACTACTGACTAAAACCCACCCGTGTTCCCTCAGTTGCCTGTGCCAGGGGCCACGGTAATTCTTTCGAATAACCCGCGACCCTGGATTAATTAATCAGCACCTAGAGCCTAGGTGCTAATTAATTCCTGGTTCCCAACCTTATTTTGCCCATGGAGAATATTTTTTTTCTAGAGCTCCCCCATTTTTTTTACTAAACGTGTCGTCAATCTGAAACAGCTATTGCTTGCGATAATATTTAAACATGTAATATTATAATCTAGGTCTAGGCGCTAAGGAAGCCATCTGTCAGTACGTACGTAGCCTAACTCTTTTCAATAATCATGCTTTCATTATTTTTTTTCTTGTAACAAGAAATTTGACACATTGTAGATGGGAAATCATAAAATGACCCCTCCCGCTCTGGGTGGAGCGGAAAGGAGTGTCAGACTCTTACTGACAGGGCAGCGGTAACCCTTTCGGCCGATCCCGCCGCCCTGGCAGCTTGATGTGCTGGCAACCATACATTTTTTTTTTTGGCTACAACAAACAATTGTCACTATTCATACAGGGTGTCCCACCCTGTATGAATATGACATTCTACCGCGATCAATCGTGTTTGTACAGCTTGATGTGCTGGCGTCTGACAACGCAACCTGGCGACGTCGCTATGGCGTCCCGCGGTGAGGTATGGCTCTATAGAAGCTTACCACAAAATCTAACTGCAGTATTTATGGAATTAATACTGTGATGGTTTACACTATTTTAAGTTATTTCAAAACTATGTTGTACAGTCAACCGCACACAGTGTCCTTATGTCGTAGCAGTAAGGCCGATTTTAATAGCGTAAGTGTCCCCACTTATATGCAGTTGAATGTACATGTATAGCCTGGTCCATATTCTAAAAAGATCTCACATAAATTAAATCTGACAGATTTAGCAGTCACACCGTTTGAAATAGACGGAGACAGGATGTTTTAAATATGTTTAGCACTAATTGTATTTAGTGATTTGGAGGGGCTAGTGGCTAAGTAATAACAGCCGCACGAGTCGATCAAAGGTCAAGCTACGCTTGCCGCGGTTGGTCAGTGGAGGTCACCATCTTCACATACCAAGACCCCTCCGTGCCTCGGAAAGCACGTTAAGCCGTTGGTCCCGGCTGTCATTCGTGGATCTTTTACAGTCGTTACGCGTCTTCCAGTCTCCAAGGGATATCATATCACCTAGTAACTGGGTTGTGGAGGTCAGATAGGCAGACGCTCCATGTAAATCGATGAAATCTGACAGATTTGATGCAAAAATTAATGCTTGCACATCGTTTTAAAATATGGACCATCAGTAAATTGTAAAAAAAAACACTAAATAAAACGATTATAATACCTGTATTTTTTCTCTCCGCTATCGAAAGCATGTCAGTAGTAGCCTGGAGCAAAGGAAATATTACAAAAAATAAATAAAATTTAGCATTGGCAAAAAAAAAACACAATTTTGACAAGAAACCGATTCAAAATTCGTACTAAAAGCATATTACAGCAACGATATATATTTAATAATTTTGCATAAACTTGTGTGTTTGGAATAATTTTGATAAAATGTCAACTGTGTGTTAAAGTGAAATAAAAAATCAAAACATTTGATAGTGGAGTGTCTTTAAAAATGTGCTAAAGAGATACCAAGGGTTCTGTTAAAAAAAAATGTTCGAATATTTCACATTTATGTACATTTCAGTAGAACAGAAAAGTGTAGTTTCTCTCCGGTCGTGTCGGATTGCCGTCCCATCGGACTATGAGAGTGAGGGAAGAGGGAGTGCACCTGTGTCTGCGCGCACACTTGTGCACTATAATAGTCCGACAAAGAACAACCAACTTCCAAAAAAAAAGCACATTAGAAATTGAAAAATAACTTTAATTTCGGAGGTGTATGTGAAAAAACGAAAATGCGGAACCAACGACACCGACTTCCGAAATTAAAGTTATTTTTCACTTTGTAGTATATTTTTTTGGAAAACAATTGTTTTTTTTTTCTTTTTTTTTTTGGAAAAAAGGTTTTTATTTTTATTTGAATATACTGGTTGATTTGTAATAACCGCTGTACTATTTAGGGCTGATTTTTCAATCGACAGATATTTTTTATTCGTAGAATAAAATTGACGTCTGACAGATTTTGGATAGAAGAACTGTCAAAATTTCAAAATTATTCCTCGAATAAAATTATCTGGCGTTGGAAAAGTTAGCCCTTAATGTGATAGCCTAATCACCCCTCTGTACACCAGTATAGCTGTTAAACTTTAACCTTGTAATCAATAACACTAACATATGGTTGCGGTCACTTCAAAAACAGAAGGTTGATCGAAGTGAACCTTGGCCTCGATAGCTAGACTAGTGTTAAATACCCAGTCTGACGCTACTTAAGACCGTTAAAGGTAATATTTTCTAGACCAAATGGCTTCGTTGTATAGATTTCATATTAATTTTATAAACGTGAAAGTAACTCTACTCCGTCTGTGTTACCTTTTCTCGCCTAAACCACTGAATCGATCGTTATGAATTTTGACAGATATGCACGAATTCTTTGTTTCCAATAGACATTATTTCAAGATAAACAAATATCAACTTTATTTTAATGGTAATTAAGTTGCTTTCAGAGTGACTGGCACTAATGAAAAAGTTATAAAAATGTTTGAAGTTGTAGCGTAAACTAAACTTTATTGTGTAGGAGCTAAAGTATTTTTTCCATAAACTTATTTGTTTACATTATTGGCCATTAAGTCGCGAACGCAGATTAGGTAGTTGAGAGCTGAGAATTTGAATTTGAAAAGTTGTAAAACTGAACTTTAGTACTTTACTACTTAGGGTGCAAACCCACGAATGTCAATTTTTTTTTTCCGTAAAATTGTGAATTTCGCCGAAATTCAATTTTCTTACGTGTTTTAATTACATTATTTTAATAATTACACCTTAAGGTAACTTCCCGTAATTAAAAACGTTCAAAATCTAGTCGCAATCTCATCTCAGCGACAATCAATGTCAAAAATGTAACAAAGAAAGGAAAGAAAATTCGTTTATTTGCGGTAAACATGACGCAAAAAAAACAAAAAAAAATAAGAAAGGGTTGTGGTTAACATGCGTCACATCCACGTAAAACGGCTGTCGCTCAGCATTATGCTGCGACTCTATGCAAGACCCAGCGCTGGTTTTCAGCCGACAGACGGCCCCGGCGGTAGAGAAATTAGAGGTATTTTTCCCAGATTGAGACCGAGATCAGATTGTGAACGTTCTTAAAATTATGAGAATTGCCCCTCTGGTCTCATTTTCATGAGTTGTACACTCCCGTAAAGTATATTCGCCCTCGTTAAACCTAACGCTGTATTTAGGATGAAATCCAATTGAACATTTGAAAAGTGTTAGTGTTGTTAATAATGTAGTCAGAATAGAAAATATATAATTATTAGTTAACATACAGAAACTGCGACCCGTTTGAAGCGGGACAGTTTAGAACCATGCATAAAATACGGTCTTTTAACGCTGCAAAAACCTGTATTTGCACAGTCTGGGACATTAATTGTTAAACAAATTGACACCCTACGTAAAATTGGCGTATTTATATTGGCGTTGGGTGCAGGCTAAGCAGATGATGTTGAGTCATTATAGTCACATACTTAAATAGTGTCAAAAATGACAGTTGTGATTTGAATATAGGTACGGCCATTCAAATAGGTTGAAAGACACTGAACGTGTGTATGTCTTTGTTATTCCAGCGTATGGCACTCGTGGGTTGCAGCTGAAAATCAGCGTCAGGTTGTACACCTTGTGTTGTATCTGACATTATGCTGAGGTCCTTTGAGCATCATAATCTTGGTTTTCTGTTTTTATAGTTTTATGTGTATTTATTTTGCTGTAATGCTAATAAACGCATTTTTATTTTCAAAATTAAAGTTTTCTTGATACTTCGCCTGTGGGCGTCTAAAGTCTATTCAAACTTATGTTTCAAATTGATATTATTTCAAGTCAAACCAACATCAACTATATTATAATGGTAATTAAGAAGATTTCAGAGCGACTAGCACTATTGAAAAGTTATGAAAATGTTTGAAGTAGTAGCGTAAACTGAACTTTATTGTGTAGGAGTTAAAGTTATTTTTCCATAAACACATATTTGTTTATATTTTTGGCAAATAAATCGCGAATGCAGATTTGTGTCCCTCAAAGTGTTGGTAGTCAACTTGTTTAACAATCAATCTCCCTGACTTCCCATACGAACAAAGCGATCCCACACCCACATTCGATACACAGGACAAACACGTTTCATTCAAAGACATCACGATATCAATAAAAAATAATAAAAAAATATATTCATTATTTACAAAAAAGGCATACTTACCTTTTTAGTATATTGTACAAAAACACTCGCGTTTTTTTTTTTCTAAACGGACAATGTTAATAAAATACTAACCAAAATTCACTTTGACCGGGCGGAGTTGATAATTAAACGTCCATCAAAAATGAAATATATGAAATGAAAATTAATTTTAAAGTTTTTCGTAAGTAGATATCGTAGATACTTACGAAAAAGTAAAAAGAGAAATTATAAAAAAAATAATAAGTACTTAATTTAATTTAATATTTTAATATAAAAAACCTGGAGTTGATTAATGATTGAAATTCCATCAAAACTTACAGTATTTTACAAAAAGAAAATTAATTTTATAGTTCTATTATGAAAACGACAAAAAATAAATTATTTAAAATACATATATTTAAAAAAATCTATTAAGATCTACATTATGTATAAATATTAATTTAATACCGGTCAAAGCATTATCAATATTAATTATAAAAACAGTTAATATTTTAGTTTTAACTTGAAGAACTAACTTTTAATTTTATATTATTTATAAATCCTATGATATGCACTTTTATACATATATTAATATATTACATAATAAAGCTTATAAGCTAATAGGTACAGCTACATTTAATAATATAAAATAAAATCATGCAGAATAAGCATGCTTAAAACATAGGATAGGGTTCCATGGGCAGTAGCGAAGCGAATGCGACATCTTCTCCGAGTTTATTTCAGTCTTTCTTATCAGAGTAGTCGGATCTTCGAGCCAGGCCTAGCCTAAACCTTCGAGCCATTTACTGAATTTTGAACTTTATTTCAACAAACGCAAAGATCTTAATGCAATTTTGACAACTTGGACGAAATTTTAAAATGGCTCGATGGTTTAATAAGGCCCATCTAGTTTTAAAAGAAAATTATTTTTTTTAAGTAAAAAAATGACTGGAACCAGAAATTTAATATAATTTATCAAATTTTGGTCATACTAGTCAAGCCCTTTTTGAGTAGACAAAAAAAAACTCCATGGACACTTAAATCAAAATAGTGTTTCAATATCCAGGATGGCAGGGAAATCGACGCGCAACCTGTTCCCGTGGTTTCCGTACATGATTCTTGACTCTACGCTGAAAGTTGTCGCGGTTATTAAAATAAAATAGCTTTTTTTTTGTAACCGACGAAAAATTACAAGGCACGTTTGCGCGTCAATGTCCCGGCCACTGTATTTGTTTTATCATCCATAGCTTTACATTCGCTTCACTACAGCTTGAAGTAGAGTCGAAACCTTATTTTAATAAAAATGTTAGTATATTATATATTAGCCTTTATTAACACCAGCATAAGAAGGCATTTTAAGACGCAAGTATGAAAGACATCCCAAATACACAATTTCCTACATAAACCTTTAATAGTACAGCCCGATTCAAACTTTATGACGGCTCTGAACACACGGCTAGTCGCTGCGCAGTAACAAATTCACCTGTCAGCGGGGGTGAGGGGTGAGGTACTGCGCAGTGAGTAGCGCACTTCAGAGCCGACAAAAAAATTGAATCGGGCTGTACTCAAATCTACTAAAACTGAAAAACAACCAAATATTACTACAGTACTTTTAATATACTATTTTTTTTTTTGTAAGCCCTTCGTATCTTGGTACAGACGCCGGTCAAGCTACCTGAAACCTTAAAGCTTTAGCGATAAAGTTTAAAATCTATTAAAGAAATTCGACAGATTATAGTAGCTCGATGTGCTGGCGTCTGTAACATAGTGAAACCTTTGGACGGCGTACGAGGGGCCGAAGTCAACTCGCATAGGCCCGTTTAGGCGCTGTATGTTTAGCAATTATTTGAAGTTTAGGAACTAAAAGACTTTTTTACATGCAGAAGAAAAGATAATATAAAACTACCTAATTTTAACGCAAATTTTTTGGTGAAAGCTTATTCCCTCTACAACTATTTAAACTCTGCCCAAACTGAAGCAACTCTGCGCTGGATACAGCGGGGTAATTGCGGAACACACTATCAGTAACACTAACAATGGGTTTCATTGTGACAGTTCAACAACATTAATTGCGTTATTTACGTTGTTGAGCAGACGCATTTTTCGAACATATGAAGCAATGGACTAGCAATATCCTTCAAAATAATTCAGATTATGATTGAGAGTGTGTTACGCAATTAGGCACTGGACTAAACGCGACTTCTTAGGCCGTTTGTACACGGCACGGTTTCTTTACGGTATACGGCGAATAAACCGCGCCGTAGAAAAAACGTGTCCGTCAACAAGCTTCCATGGTGATCCATACAACACTGACGGCCGTGCCTACACACGGTGAATAAACCGTAGTTTTTCCCAGCAAGAAAAACGTCTGGCGTTAAAAAAACAATCGACGCGCGCAGTCGCATCCTGCATCTTGCGTAGGATTCACTTCAGTATGGCTTGTTTTTATTTACATACTATACCCTGTCCATTAGCTAAACCGTTTTTTGACAGAGGGAACTAGTGATTGCAGCAACACACAATACATTGATTGATACACGTACGGTATTATAATGTATGTAAGAAGGCATAAATAAGATAATTCAATAAGATAAGGCAGTTTTTCTATTTATTTTAGTACGCATTTTAAAGTTATCTTTTACGTAATCTGGAACATGTAAGACAGCTGTCAAAAAACGGTTAACCTAATGGACAGGGTATACAGTGCGTCTGGAAGCCCCGGTTGGTTTCAGCTCTCATTCCTTACCAGTAGTCGGCAAGACTGAATGTCTGACAACCAGTCTTTACCGCGGGGTATCGTGCAACCCAGGAATTGGATTTTCGAGGACAGATAGACAGTCTCTCCATGTAAAATACTGAGGAGCAATTCCCTTATTTTTCGCAGCCTAATCTCATTCTCAATCTGTCAAAAATACGTCTAATTTTCTTTGTTTTTTGCCAAGTATTTGACATTGATTGTCGCAAAGATGAGATTGCGACTAGATTTTGAACGTTTTCAGTTGCGGGAATTGTCCTTCTAGTATTCAGCAGCATTCATAAAAGGCTAGGCAGATGATGAGCGCGTCTAGTAGTATTTGGTTGTCGGTAGCCCATACGTTCCCATATCAACCCGTAGTTCTCATATTAACCCACAGTCCCATATTAAACCCTGGTTCCCATATTAACCCATAGTTTCCATATTAACCCGTAGTTTTTCTATTAACCCATAGTTTCCATATTAACTCATCATCACCCAAGGTGTACATAACAAAGTGCTCCTACCTGGTTGACCGTAGCCACCGGGTGCTCCGTAGGCCGGGGGCGGAGGCCCTTGTCCGTACGCGCCATATGCGGGGGGTTCCGACTGTAATAGAATAGTTTTCAAGTTAAGTTCACTCAACCTCCATAGAAAAAGGAGGATCTTCCGAGCAGACGGGTGTGTTCTGTCAGGTGGGCTGCTGCCCAAAGATTGGTGTCGGGACGTTGTATTTATGCTAGTTGCGCGATAAACTCTGCTTGCGCGATGCAGGGTTTTTGCATGACGTACGTGTGATACGTAGTTCGCCTGTGGCGATGTAGATGCCGCCACAAGCAGTAAATAAAAATTAAATAAAAAAGGGCGTTTTATGCGTTTTAACGTCTATACTTTAAAAGGCATACAACTTTGCCAGTATTTTATATATTATGTTAAATTTTATTTTTTGTGGATTAATTCTTTTTCTAGTTTTCGAAAAATCTCATTTTAAAAAACCCAGTCAAATACACACGGAAACGTATACGCACCATATACATCTGCTGCGGCGGTGGCTGGGCTCCCTCGAAGCTGATGAGCTGTATCATGACGTCACCATCCACGGTCAGGTGCGAGATCCTCTGGAACGGGATCCGGTGAGGGAACTCGCAGAAGTGGGCGCCGTTTAGTGCTACCTGTGGGTCACAAATAATCAAGTAAAATTTACATAACATCACGCTTGTATTCCCCGAAAGGTTAGGCTGAGGAGCACCTGTAGTACAGTCAACAAAAGAGATAAGTAGGGTCGTCGGATATAGTTGAAGTTTAGTAAGAAACCGATGGATGTTTTGCTTTGTTGTATGTTTAGCTGTTGGTTTTCTATTAATTAAATAAAATTTTATCCGAAAACATCAATCCGTTTCTTACTAAACCTCAACTATATCCGACGACCCTGCATACTTATCTCTTTTGTTGACTGTACATCCACATTTCGACAGTTATGTTCAACTTCCATGAATAGGGGGCGCGCCTATTCCTATAAACCGGGCACAAATCGAAACGAGAAACGTCAGAAGAAAAAACCCAGTAACACTTTGGCGGACCCAGGAATCGAACCCAGGACCTCGTGGTCAGCGGTGAAATCCCAGCGCGATAATTTTCCGTCCGTGCGAACGTGCTAAAACAACAAATTTGTTCCTCACCTTCAACGCATGAGGCTCACACAGAACCAAGGCCTCGAACTGGTCCCCCCTGTTCAGAGGCATGCCACCGTTGGTCTCCTCAACCCCCCAGTTCATAGCCGTCAGGTGGTTCCGTACGACACACATCTCCGGGAAGCGGAAGTTCAAGTGTAAGGCGATGTCGTCGCGAGGATCCGTGTTGGGACCGCATTGGAGGTTGATGGCGAATCTGGAGAAAAATAAGAAGACAATATTAGACCTGCATTTCTCTGACGATTTGTATTTCGTGATGTCCCAGTGGTTAAGGCCTGTAAGCACCCTTGACCGAAGGGAAGGCGATTGGCGTCGGGTTCTCGAACCCAGTACGAGACGGCCGCTCTGCGCCCTCGACTCCGCTCAGCTCACAGACGTGTTCCACTACGGCCATTTCATTGTTATATTTTCTACGTTGATATTGCAAATTATGATATTACATCCATTTTAATACATTCCACTACTTCTTTTATTATAAAGTCTCGATTGAGCCCAACCAATGGTCTTTCGAATGGGCCCGCGTGGTGGATTACAGCCCACTCCCTCTCACAAAGAGGAGGCCTGTGTCCCAGCAGTGGGAACATTATAGGCTGGTTATGCAAAGGTCTTTCGACCCGTATTATTGATTGGGCTCAATCAGGACTTTCCCCTCGGTCTATCACACACATAATATATGATTCGCCAACAGGCCGTTCATGCACGAAGTTGTGGGTTAATTCGGACAAGTACCAATGCGACTTCTTCAATTAAATATCTACTGTTTCCGTCTTATTACAAAACGAAACCTAACTTTAGTTCTAGCCTAAACTATTGAGCCAGTACTTGTATTTCGAACTTTATTTCGGTTTAGACAAAGTTCTTAATACTAAAATGACAACTTAGCACCGAACTAAGCTGTCCATTTTTGTATAAAGAACTGCATTTCTCTATCAGTTGGGTTCTTAATTCAATAACTGGGCGAATGGTTTAAACCTGATCGAAAGAAAAACCTTGTTTTGTAATAAGGGGGTAGGAGGGTAGGAGTTTATCTTTGACATTACTGAAATCGGTGAAGGAAAACATCGTGAGTAAACCGTAACTTATAATGAATATACAGTCTGATATCGCCAACCCGGCTTGGGCAGGCGTGGTGATGAAGACTTACCTCTGAGCGCCAGGGGGGCAGCTACCCTGCACCCTGATCATGCGACCAGGGTACATGCCAGCGGGGATCGGGTGCACACATGGTATTACCTGAAAAAATACAAAAAAAATATTAGATTGTTGTTTTTTTTCTGGCCGCCCTATGTTTTTTAGAAACCGATTACAAATGTACATTAAAAGAGACGAATTTATTCAGGATACACAATTACGTCTTTTTAATATTGAAATTACTGTTGGTCATTTCCTTCAACGGATTGCAGAATTAATAAATTACATATTGGTATAATTTAAAACAAGGAAGTTTAACTTAATTTAAATACAATACGTAATATAATTTCTGTTAAAATTTGTGGTTATTAAAAATTAATTACCTACTTAAAGTGTCATCATCTGCCGAGCCCTTTCCCAACTATGTTAGGCTCGGTTTCCAGTCTAACCGGATGCAGCTGAGTACCAGTATTTTACATAGAGCGACTGCCTATCTGACCTCAACAGTCCAGTTATTGGGTAATACCCCTTGTTAAGACTGATTGTCAGACTTTCGGACTTCTGACGACCCGTAATTTATTAAAATGTTTATAGAGATATTCACTGTTTACCATTAATGATGACTATACTTGAGGGGAAAAGTCGGAAAAACAATCTGAAAAGAATTCCGAGTATCCACCAAAGGGTGTCTGTTTGGCTGTTTTAGGACGGATAAACGGAGCAGGTCTTAAAATGAACATGGACAAAACGAAAGTCATGTCAAATGCCCATGTAACACCCACCGTGTGAACGTTATTAAAATTACGAGAATTGCCCCTCTGGAGTAGCGACCGCATACCGGAAGACGTAGCTTTGGAAGGCCTCCCACAAGGTGGACCGATGACCTGGTGAAGGCCGCAGGAGTCAAACACAAAACCGATCGAACTGGCGGTGTGGCCAGCAGTGGACGTATTTCTCCAAGACGTTTCGACGTAAGGTATACGCTGACACCTAATCGATGCAAAATTTTATAATAAAAATGGATCTTCGAAATGTATGTACGCCCATAACTTTCGAACGACTGCACCAAATTGGATAATTCTTGGTTTCATGTATTCGTTACTGTTAGGACACGGTTTGTATACAATTCGACCCGGTAGGTGGCGCTGGAGTAGGGTAGGAGTAGTGTAGGAGTAGCGTAGAAGTAGGGTAGGAGTACGGTAGGAGTAATATAGGAGTAGGGTAGGAGTAGTGTAGTAGTAGGGTAGGAGTAGTGTAGGAGTAGGGTAGGGTAGGGGGTAGGACACCACGCGAACGAAGTAGCGCCGGGCAGCTAGAAATAATTGAAATGGCAAAACAACGTTTGCCGGGTCAGCTAGTACATAAATAATAGCCAGATAAGTGTTGTATACATAACATTAATAGTTGATAAGCAGGTCAATGACTCGCTTATCAACTGAGGACTAATACAGGTGACTTGATAGTCGCGCGCGAGTGCTTGAGTCCGTTAAATAACGCGTGCAAAATCATAATCAGCCTATAATGTTCCCACTGCTGGGACACAGGCCTCCTCTCTTCTAGAGGGAGTGGGCTGTAATCGACCACGCGGGCCCAGTGCGGGTTGGTAGATATCACATGTCTTCGATTTTCGGTTCTAGGACACGCCGGTTTCCTCACGTTGTTTTCCTTCACCGTTTTGAGAGCAGTGGTGATGAAATAATAGGCTATTTTCCTAAAAAATCTAATTAGTCCGTCAGTTAGATTATCAAAAAATATTGAACCCGTATTTTTTCTTTTGTCAATTATATAAAAAATGATGAAGATATGGCCCGTTAAAGTTCCGCGTGACGTCACTTGCTTGCGACACATCTGCAAGCGTCGCGTCACAACGCCCCACTCCCAAATTTTGACGCGCTTTATCTTTGTCATTTTTTGTTTGATTGACAAAAGAAAAAATACGTGTCCATTATTTTTCGATAATCTAACTGACGGACTAAATTTGTTTTTTTTTTTTTTACCCAGGAAACTACCCTATTGACACCAAGCAAAGCGCCTGTCTGGGCCCTACGACCTACAACTTGTAAGTCGCAGCCGTTACCCTTGGCCCACCACTGCTCTCTCAACTTACTATCCTATCATCATCTTCCTGTCCTTATCCCATGTTACTTGGGGTCGTCGCAACTCGTTTTCTCCTTCCATTCTCCCCTGTCAACCGTCACGCTATCATTCACTCCCTTCTCTTTCATATCATTCCTCACACAATCCATCCATCTTTTCTTCGGCCTTCCTCTCCCTCTCCATCCATCAACATGTATATTCATCACTCTTTTAGTCACGTGCGTTTCGTCCCTTCCCATCACATGCCCATACCAAGTCAAACGATTTCCTTTCAACTTTTCTGTCACTGGCGCCACTTTCAAACTTCCTACGCTTCGTTACCTACTACGCTATATCAATAGGAAATTCTACATCACCATTCTCCTGTCGTTATCTCAATTTTTTCGTGGTCGGCGTAACATGTCTTTTTCTTCCATACTTCTCCATTATTATTATTAGAAGGGCTTGTGGCTAAGTAATAACAGCCGCGCGGGTCGATTGATCAGGTTAAGCTACGCTTGCCGCGGTTAGTCCGTGGATGGGTGACCATTTTCACATACCAAGACCCCTCCGTGCCTCGGAAAGCACGTTACGCCGTTGGTCCCGGCTGTCATTCGTGGATCTTTGACCGTCGTTACGAGTCGTCAGTAGCCCGAAAGTCTGACAACCAGTCTTACCAAGGGGTATCGTATTACCCAGTAACTGGGTTGTGGAAGTCAGATAGGCAGTCGCTCCATGAAAAACACTGGTATTCAGCTGCATCCGGTTAGACTGGAAGTCGACCCCAACATAGTTGGGAAAAGGCAGGCAGATGATGACTTCTCTATTAGTGTTTGTTTCTTTGGTCTTCCCCTACTCTTATAGCCATCGTGATTACACGGGAAATTCTATATGACGAACGGTAAAACAGGAAAGTTGGACGTACCCACTTTCCTACTTGCGTTCACATTCACATATACTTTTCCCCACCAATTTGGGAATACCTAAAGGATAAATTGTTTACTGGACACAGTTTAATTGCACATAATATAATTATAACTGCCAGTATAATATAATCGTACAGATCGCTACTGATGTAGATTATTAGGACGTTAAAACCTGAGATACATGTATCTCTGGTTTTTCTCTCCAGTATGCCAGAATTGGTGATAGATATGTAATTGGCAGTCAGAGAATGTGTAGGTGCCTCTCCTGCATTGAAAACGAAGAATCTTTTTTATTTGATTTTTTTGCGTTTTTTCCGGCTAATCTCCGAAACGGCTGGACCGATTTTGACGGGACTGTGTGTTATAAGGATTAACGTAGGCTTTTATTTTAGAAACAGAATTAGGGTTCCGTGCAAAAAAAAATCCTTTATATCCAATTCGTTTTCCCAGAACAAGATGTATTTTTTTTATGGCTGAATGGGCCGCTTTAGGCGGTCAAGCCTGATTGAAAGCGATGGATGAGGTATATGATGGAAAGAGCGTGCCCAGAAGATGCCTGTTCACTCTTGCTTTGAAGGCTAACGGGTTAAATGTGGGGAACACAGATCGCAGAGTTCCACACTTTGGCTGTGCGCATAATAAACGTGGAGGAGAACCGCTGAGTACGACTGGTCGGGATATCAACCAAGTGTAGATGGTACGCTGCAGTACATCTGGTTGTCTGGTGGGAAAGGGGCGATGTGGGGGAGTTGTAAAATAAAACCTATGACACACCACCAAGCTACAGACACGTCAGTCAAAGATGAAGGGCGGAAGTCAGCACTGAGATGACGGTTAATCTAATAGAGATGTCTTCGTCTCCCTATCCGTTTCTCAACTATGTTGGGGTCGGCTTCCAGTCTAACCGGAAGCAGTTGAATACCAGTACTTTACATGAAGCTACTGCCAATCTAACCTCCACAACCCACTGAGTAACACGATACCCCTTGGTAAGACTGCCTTTCGATCTTCTTACGACTTGTAACGACTGTCAAAGACCTAGGAATGACTGCCGGGACCAACGGCTTCACGAGCTTTTCTAGGCTCGGAGGGGTCTTAGTATGTAAAGATGGACTCATCGACATACCAATTACCGACCTTGGCAAAGAGCTTCTGAAGTTTCATAAGTGCCCACGTAGGTTTATGTGAAATAAAACATTTTTATGTTATGTTAACTGTGATACCTTATACGAGTCTGGGAAGCCCTGATGTCGGATAACAGGAAGACACAATCAATAATACAACCGACGTCATAACGTACTGCGCTGGTACAAGGTCATAGGACGATCGTTAATGAGACTAGAGTACAAGGTTAGGTCGTACGGTAGGACTGGGGTTACGGTTCTAAGGAGCAGTCAACTGTGGTGGTCCAATGTTAACGGTCCCGACCCACGAGCTGTAGGTCGTGGGTCCGAACTAAGACAGGCGCTACTTTGTGTAAATTATTTCATCACCACTGCTCTCAAAAACGGTTAAGGAAAACCTCGTGAGGAAACCGGCATGTCCTAGAACCAAAAAATTGAAGACATGTGACATCTACGAACCTGAGGGTCTACTCCGAAGTAGTATCGGTAGTTACTATTTGGTTCGGTCGGTTCCGATCCTACACTCCTACACTCTTTCGAATATTGATTATGGTCCCGACCCAACTGAGCCGATCCGAACTTTTTTCGCATTTTTCAATAATATTCGGTTCGGCCATGTGTCGGTCCGATCCGAACATTCGCACTTTGCACTTAGGAGTAGACCCCCACCGGGCCCCCGTGATAGATTAGAGGTGGCGAGTCTACTGCCATCAACCGGCACAAATACAGACTCCATGCTGCTACTAAGAAATTCCTGAAGGGAAAAATAACACCTCACCCGACATGGGAATCGATCGAACCCAGGACCTCATGCTCAGCAGTAGATGCGCTTGCGAGCACATTAACAGCGACAGAATAATCTTTCTCTTCATAATATTTTCTTTTATTTATTATACATTTGAGTCTTTGAACCCCAGCTGCTATCATTTATCTCGGTTGCAGTCAGATCTAAAATTAGACTAGAATAATATCTGAGTCATAAATAATTTGGGAGCTCAGTAGTACCGGCCGTGACTTTCGAGTTGTAGGTCGTAGGACCGAACCTAGAGAGGTGCTTTACGTATCATATTACCCAGTAACTGGGTTGTGGAGGTCAGATAGGCAGTCGCTCCAAGTAAAATACTGGTACTCAGCTGCAGCCGGTTAGACTAGAAGCCGCCCCCAACATAGTTGGGAAAAGGCTAGGCAGATTATGATACCATTCATTTTCTAGTTTAGTACGCACAGTACAATTAATGTATGTACTATTAACGTACGTACGTCATTATTTAAATACTACGTGTAGTCTAGACGTAAATAAAGGCGTGTGTACACAGCGCGATTGTGACAACAAGTCGCCGCAATCTGTTTGTATGATCTGTACCAAAATATGTGATGAAAATGTAAATAAAAGGATCAGAACGAAGTATGTAACTGTGGATGCCAATTTTTAGTGTCGCTTACTAATTGAGTGCTTTGGTTTGGTTATTTGAATACTCAAACCCAAAATTAATCACCTTAAATGTGATTTTAATTTGACACAGTCGAGTTTTATTCGATAGCCTCAATTTAATAACATATTCAAACAATGATTGTTGAAAGGAGTGATGAGATATACAGTTGAAACATTCTAAATACAGATGAATATGTTACTCAATCCCGTTAGTGATTGATTGCGTAAGAATTTAACCTGAACAGGGTTTGTTTACACTTTCTTCAGTTACTTTTGGAACAGACTACGGGATCGCACGGGATGCCGTGCTAAAAAATTGCCAATGTTGACCATCATCATCATAATTCCAGAAAGACGTCCACTGCTGGACATAGGCCTCCCCCAAGCACCTCCACTTCGACCGGTTCTGTGCTTCTCGCATCCAACGGGTTCCTGCGGCTTTAACGAATTCGTCGGTTCACCTTGTGGGAGACCTTCCCACTCTACGTCTTCCGGTACGCGGGCGCCACTCTAGAACCTTTCGGGCCCATCGGCTATCTATTCTGCGTGCAATGTGCCCTGCCCACTGCTACTTAAGTTTGTCAATTCTTCGGGCTATGTCGGTTACCTTGGTTCTCCTGCGAATCTCTTCATTTCCGATTCGTAATTCCATTATTGATTGTCACTCCTATACATACTTATTGAAGGTATCTAATGCGAATTTCCTCACAAATTAATTTTAGTAGCATCGTCATCAGAATGACATCACGCGGTTCGCTCACGCCGAATTTGATGACGTCATGCGTCAGCCGCATGCGTCGGTCGAACTTTACCGATAGGATACGGAAAAAATGTTGCATGTAGGTAATAAAAATAAAGATCATTGTGATTTTGACAGACTTGTCCGTGACAGCCACCATTTTTTAAAAATTACAAAAATCACTGTGATTTCAATGTTGATGTACAGACAGAAGTAAAATAACTGATTGACTGCCCGGTGGTCGCCACGTACTGGGCAAAGTACTTCGGTAACCCTCCGTGAGACGGTCAGTAACATCAAGGCGTTGCTGACCTTCTTTGAGGAGCTGGGGTGGATCGAATAATCGATTTTCCCATCCGTACGCAAAATACGCGCATTGACTTTTATTTTAATACTAGTAACTTTAATGTTTTAATGTCGCTTTTGTAATCTTAATTTTATCCTTTTGCTGTGTCCCTACAGGATCCATATTTGTGTACCTAGGTTTAAGTTCTTTGTAACATCTTTTTAAGGTCCCGTAGTTCACGTCTCGTCATGTCTTTGTGCTTGAGTCCGACTCGCACTTGGCCGGTTTTTTACAATATGAAATGCAATAAATGAATATGAATATGACGTGGAGTTGCGGACACCAGCACGTATTACCTATTACACCTTACATAAGGAAATCCTATTTTAATTGCAAAAATAACTACCTCAGCCAATCAATCAATCACACAAGATATTATTTTGTCAAAAGATAATGTACCAGTCTTATCACAAGGTATCGTGTTACTTAATGAAGCACAATGGAAAGGAAGATAGAAAGAACCAATCACTGTGTAAACAGGAAGGCAACAAAACAACAAGGGGTAGTAAAAAAGAGTGTCCGTTGAGTTTCTTGTCCGTTCTTTTCCATAGGTACCTACTACACTTTGGAATGGGCAACTAGCTTCATCTTTCTGACTGGCCAACCCCTTGACAATGGAATAGTGCCTGAAATTGGTTTATTTGAAATAAATGCTTTGAGTTTGAGTACTAAAACTGAGAAGACTAAAATGGAGATGGCCGCACACACTGTCAGTGAAGAACAGAAATGAAAGTGGCCCAATTGTATTGTGAAGAGCTAGATGAGCCCTTCAAAGTACCGGGAGGAATCAAACAACCATATGATTACTATACTTTTATATTGACTAAACAATGCACATGTACGACATGCATACAACCCCTATATTACGAAGAACCTTTTAAAAGGCCACCCTTTCCTGGCTTTCCTGGAAAAAATAGTTTCAGTAACATCTGTGTTAATGTCAAATTTTGGTGAAAATTACAGATTTTCCTGAAGGTCATTATAATATAACGGAACCGCTGTCCTGAGAAACCCAAGTTTAATAGTTAGCTTCTATGTGTCATAAAAATCATCACAAAAATAACACAAAATAGTACCTATGTAAAGAATCTGGACTTGCAAAATCCCAGACATTTTCCTTATTAATGCAAGTAGGAATCACTGCATCCATTTTAATGCGGGTCTTTGACCCATAGTGTATTTATCTGCGTAGGTAGGTACTTTAAACGAGTGTAGTATTCTAGTGATAGCTGCATATCTATTTTAGTACTAATACCTACATTCTGAACATTGGAATCCTATTTTCTATTGGATTTTGGTATGCTTTTAGAGTAGACACTGACAGGTCAGGAATATAAATGTGCAAATTATAAGACAATTTAAATATTTAATTTGCAGAAGCCGATTAGGCACGAGTATCAGGCAAATAAAAAATTTACTGCAAAAATAAGCAACATTTCCAAGAATGTACATTGAGAAGAGGAAAAACCGTTAATTTACGCGGGCACCGTGAATTACCGTCTCCTTAATAAGCGAGACCTTGGGCACGACGAAATACCAACGAATACCAATTCCTATTACCGTAAAAGGATCATGATAAGTTCGTTCTAACAGAACACAGTATTTACATATCACGTAATGTAACTAATCGTACCAAATTGTTCCAAATGCCCTTGAAAACAAGTAAAATGCCGCTTAGGATGGCATCTTTCGTAACAACATAGAGGAATGTAAAAAGACTTACAGGGTTGTAGATTGGCGGAGCAGCCATTTTTTCTTGGATGTTTTTCGCGGCGGATAGTCCAAAAACTGATTTTAAAAAGCTTACACAACGTTTTTTGACGATTTACACTTAAATACTAAGCGCCGGATACGCCTAGCGCAATAATATTACACGATTCAATTGAATCAATTCTTTTAGTGCGTCATACGTCATATGACGGTGGATGATTAATCCTTGGCGTGATGTGTATTGGTTCTGCTGTGCGAGCGAGATGGAGAGCGTAAATGTTTGAAGAACCAGTGAGATAGCATCAAATAAAAGCTAATGTTCCAAAAATTTTTCAGCTTATGGAACGCATTTATTAAAAACGTCAAACGTGTTCGAAGTTCGAATTTCATTTTCATGGTTTTGGCCCTTGAGCCTTTGGTGCAAAAGGCACATAAAAAGTAATAATAATTAATTTTCTACCAAAAAACAACACTGTGTGGTCATTTATTTTGGCAGGCCAAAACTATGCAAAACTTATTTTTATTCAAACTGTGAACTTCACAGTTATCTATTTTACCTCTGATTTTGCATCACTATGAAAATCGCAGTGGTCTTTAATGTCGTTGTTATCTGAGGAGTTAGGGGTAAAATAACTGTGAAAGGATTTTTTTTGATAGCGTACTGGCGACTAAAATCACTGCGTACCTAGTCTTATTCGGAGGCACATCCACAAATAAAATCTACAATTCTACTGAATTTATTTCCCTAATACCTTTGCCCGAATGCGGAAACAAGGAAACCATAAATCAATTTATTATATTGGCAGCCCCGTAGTATTTTGATTGACGCAATACCTACATCCATTATTGCATCTAAATGTAGTGAATTAAACGCAATTAAATTCAATTTGCGCTAATTAAATTTGCGCGTCGCGATCTCCAAATCATTCTGTGACGTGTCCTTAACGTATCAAAAACAATTTACACCCACAACGGGCGTCTAAACACCGAAAAATGACGCTTGAAGGGAACAAGGACGAAGCAGAAAAATGTATAGCAATAGCGCAAAATGCTTTTACAGGAGGGAATATGGAAAAAGCTGAGAAGTTTCTGCTTAAAGCTGAACGCCTTTACCCTACTACGCTTGCTAAGGAGCTCTTGACGCGGGTTAGGGCTGCGGGGCCGTCGACAGCAGCCCCTAAACGGACCCCTCCTTCCAGTCCTAGTACTGAGGAGGTAAGGAGGCGAAAGCCTACAGCACATCATGTCCCACAGAGGGAATATACTCCAGATCAACAGGAGGCGGTCCGCCGCGTTAATAAGTGCAAGGATTTTTATGAAATATTGGGTAAGTTAGCCAATTAATTAATTAGTAATTCAGTCTTGATGAATTCGGGTTCAAAGGTGCTTTTACTTACTTATTATACGTTAAAAGTCTCTAAAATACTCTACTATTATAGTAGTAGGTCATTGTTATACTGTTATCAAGGACAAATTATTATCATGTGTGATAAGGAAGTTGACTAGTCAAACCTGTATTGAGCATCTTTTGAAAGTAGCTGCAATAATTCTTGTGGTCTTTGGTTTATGCTATTACATTCTCTATCACAATAACAGAGGCTTTAGAACAAATGTTAAATGATTTTGTTTCTGCAAGTAGCTTTGTACATATACTTTTACACATCAATCATATTTTTAAAACTAGATAAAGTCGGTGTTTCCTATCTGACTACTCTGAGAAGAAAGGGCGAAACAAACTCAGAGGTCACAGTCTCTTTTGAAATCCAGATATAATCTTGCTCAGATGTTTGAAGCTTACATAACTAACTTTCTTACTGCTTACTGACTTCTAGTTGATTCAAAAGTGCTTCTAAATACAAAGCTTAGTGGGTTTCTGTGTCCTATGGCCTATTATATATACATATTCAAGTCATTATCTACCTGTATGCCAAATTTCGTTGAAATCCGTTTAGCCATATTTGTGTAATAGAGTAACAAACATACTAACTTTCACATTTTTTATATTATACTAGCAGCGGCCCACGGTTTCACCTGCTTAAGTGTTGATCCTGTGGGAATATCAGAATAAAAAGTATCCTATGTGTTATTCTGATGTATATGCTATATTATTGTAAAGTTTCATCAAAATTCATTCAGTAGTTTTTGCATGAGAGAGTAACAAACATCCATCCATCCATCCTCACAAACTTTCGCGTTTATAATATTTGTAGGACTAGCTTCTATCTGTGGCTTCGCCCGCGTGTCTGTGGGAAATTATCGTACAGGCACAAGCTACTGGGGTAAAAAGTAACCTATGTACCCATGGATACCATCTATCTCCTTGCCAAATTTTATCGCAATCTGTTCAGTGGTTTTGGCATCAAAAGGTAACATACAGGCAGGGTTACTTACAAATTTATAATATTAGTATGGATTTACCATCATCATTCTCCTGCCGCTATCCCAATTTATTCGTGGTCGGCGCAACATGTCTTTTTATCCCATACTTCTCTATTATTCGTCATCTCGGTAGCCATGCCCTTTCTAACCATATTACCATTCACACAGTCCACCCATTGTTTCTTTGGTCTTCCCCTACTCTTATAGCCATCGACATTCATACTCATTCATAGTATGGATTTACTATGTGAAGGTAAAAATCAATACAACTTGTGGCTTATTATTGATTCTTTTACTTAAATATTTAATATCAGTGTTCAACCTTTTCGTGTTGCTTAAGCAATTATTCATGAGTATATTAGAAATTAATTAAGATAGAACTGGTTTATTTATGAATAAAAACCGGCCAAGTGCGAGTCGGACTCGCGCACAAAGGGTTGCGCTTGCGTACCATTATCTATAAAAATTACGTCTGTTGTATGGGAGCCCCCCTTAAATATTTATTTTATTTTTATTATATAATATTAAAGTAAAAATACAACTGAGTATTTTGTGAATATTTCAAGTGCCTACCTGTTGCCATTATTGATATCGAGCAAAAAAGGGGAAAAAATCGCGTTTGTTGTATGTGAGCCCCCCTTAAATATTTATTTTATATTGGGATGTGACAGGGCAGTGGCACACATAAGGCAGACACTGAAGCTCCGTCGCCGTCCCGGACACGGACGTGTGTGAACGAGTTCGTATAAAATATATACATACACCGATATTTTTTTGAGCCCCTGACGGAGCACGTCCCGGACACGACCCTGATATGTGTGGATAGACCTTTAGCGAGCTTTCCGAGCCACAGAGGGGTATCGATACCTATGTATAGTCAGCCATAGAGAGAGAGAGCCACGAAAGCGCGTCGCCGCCGCCGCGTCGTAAGTGAGAGCTCACGAAAGGAAAGAGAAGTAGTCGGGGTCGCTGTCGCCGGATACGGTGAAGAGGACTATACTATATAATTATGTATAGTCACCCATCCACGCACCGACTGCGGTAGGCATGGCTTTGATCGACTCGTGCGACCACGAGCCCCTCGTTATGAAGAGATAAGGTACAAAAATACATGTCAAACAATTAGAGCAGTATTATTAGTTAAAAATGATAATAATACTAAGTAGGTAGTGCATATTGTCCAGTAAAAAACTGTGCAACAAAGGAAATAATGAATTTCCTTGAATTTTTGCTGGTCAAGGTTAAATGCTACTAATAAGATTCGTGGCAGTAACATAAAGAAAATTGTTCATTGTTATGTTATTTAAATCATTTTTAAACATAATGCAGTAAACAGTATGTATTTAGGTACGATGGAACTGTCATACGCATTGTGGTCATAGAATAAATTAGCCTATAATGTTCCCACAGCTAGGACACAGGCCTCCTCTTTACGAGAGGGACTGGGCTATAATCCACCACGCGGGCCCAGTGCGGGTTGATAGATGTCACATGTCTTTGAATTTTTGGTTCTAGGACATGCCGGTTTCCTCACAATGTTGTCCTTCACCGTTAGAGCAGTGGTGATGAAATTATTTACACAAAGTAAAGTACACAATTTTTCCTGTCTTCAAGCGTCGCACAAGTTTATTTAATATTCAATTGACCCGTTCTAACGTGACGTGGCGCAAATCGGCTAAAAAGTCATGTCTGACGTGTTCTTGTGACATAGACACTATCGTCATCACCTGACTTGCCTTTTCCTAAGTGTCCACACGAGCGTCACGCGTCGACGAAAGAGGCAACTACAGCGTGTCGCTTGTGTATTTGTGGACGGTGCTCAAATACACGAGCGGCATATTCTCGCCGACACGCGTCGAAGGTTGCAGTTGCCTCTGTCATAGACGTGTGTCCCTCGTATGTATGCACACTATGTCGGGATCGGCTACTAGTCTAATCGGATGCAGGTGAATACCCATACCAGTATTTTACATGGAGCGACTGCCTATCTGATCTCCACAATTTAGTTACTGGGTAACACTATGGTGTTCAACAAAAATCTTGCCAAGAAATATGTTTCTTGGCAAGACTTTTGATGAGACTCTCGGGCTTCTGACTACCCGTAATGACAGTCGAGATTTTCGGATGACAGCCGGGACCAGCGGCTTGGCGTGCTTTGCGAGGCACGGCAGAGTGTCGTTATGTAATGGATGGTCTCTCATCCACGGACCGACCTCGGCAAGCGATGCTAGAACTTGAAGATCAACCTATGTGGTTGTTGTTATTTAACCACGAGGTGTCTAAATCATCATCATTCTCCTGACCTCATCCCAACGTCGGCGCAACATGTCTTTTTCTTCCACACTTCTCTATTAGCCGCCATCTCGACAGTCACCCCCTTTCTAACCATATCATCATTCACACAGTCCATCCAATCCATCGTTTCTTTGGTCTTCCCCTACTCTTATAGCCATCGACATTTATACTCAAAACTTTCCTCAAGACATTTTCCTCATTCGTCCGTAACACAACCGATTTCCACGAGGTATCTAAAAATGGTATAATGTTATTTTCCAGGTGTATCAAAGGAGGCGACAGACTCTGACGTAAAGAAGGCTTACAAGAAACTCGCTCTGCAGCTGCATCCTGATAAGAACCACGCGCCAGGAGCCGGGGAAGCTTTTAAGGTAGAATAGAATACTCATTATTATGTGCACCATATAAATAGGCTAGATTCTTAAAAAATCTAACTAGTCCATCAGTTAGATTATCAAAAAATATTGGACACGTATGTTTTCATTTCATTTCATACATAAAGTAACTAGTAGTAGGTATGTAACTTTCTTAAGGTCCATGCTCGTATAAGCACTGCACGTGATCAGCATCGCCTCACCTGAGCAGCGTCGTCTCGCTTAAGTTGCGGGTTCCTAAAAGCGTAGACAGCACATAAAGGCCGCAGTGGCTGTAATGAAAATGAGTTACATAAATATGTGAGCAGTGGTGGCTCAGTGGTAACTGTCGCGACTTACCGAGTTGTGGGTCGTAGGTTCGAACCCAGACAGGCGCTTTACTTTGTGTAAATTATTTCATCACTACTGCTCTCAAAACGGTGAAAGGAAAACATCGTGAGGAAACCGGCATGTGACATTTACCATGTACCTATCCGCACTGGGCCCGCGTGGTGGATTACGACCCACTTCCTCTAACAGAGAGGAGGCCTTCATCCCAGCAGTGGGAACATTATAGACTGATTATGCATGCATTACGCTAAAAATAATTTCTTCTCATTACAGGCGATAGGCAACGCGGCAGCCATTTTAACTGATGCCGAGAAACGCAAACAATATGACCTGCGAGGTGAAGAAACTTCACACGCCCCAGCAACACAGCATCAGTACTACTCCAGAGGATTCGAGTCGGATCTCACGGCTGAGGAACTGTTCAACATGTTCTTCGGAGCTACCGGTAAGAGACACGTGCCTCAGACGCACAGACACGTGCCCCTCAGACACACAGACACATATACATATGCCCCGCAGACATACACACGCCCCTCAGAAACACGGACACATGCCCCGCAGACATACACACGCCCCTCAGAAACACGGACACATGCCCCTCATACACAGACACGTGCCCCTCATACACAGACACGTGCCACTCACACACAAAGACACGTATTTCAGACACACATACACGTGCCACAGACACATGCCCCTCAGACACACATATACGTATTTCAGACACACAGACACGTGCCTCACAAACACGTAGCTCAGACACATAGATACTTGCCCCTCGGACACACAGACACGTGTCTCAGACACATAGACACATGCCCCTCGGACACACACGTGTCACAGACACATGTACAGTCTGTTGTCAACATTATCTGACCCACCCTAAAAACAAACGAATTTGGACCCTCTACCTGTAGCATTAAGGTTTATTCAATTTATAATGAGCTTAGTAGACAAGTGCTCGAGGACTCAATGAATAAGAATAAATACAATAACAATACAGACACGCAAATTTGATCTTTAACACGTGACGTTAAGGTAAACCCACCTAACATTGTCGGTGCCACCGGCATTATATATCATTTTGTTAAGCTATTTTAATCATTATCTCGTTCACGTTAAAGTTGAAAAGCTTATAAATCATACTACATAATTACAACGGAATCTTTAATTTCGCGTATTTCCAACAAGTTCTTGTGGCTTAGCGGTTTGATGCTGGATTGGCGACGAACAACATGTGGGTTCGAAAACACAGTCCACCTATTATCAGTTTCTTTTTTAATTTGTTTTCATTTCTACAATATATCTTACATTATTAACGAACGACCAATATGATTTACGCCTAATAACTAACTATCTTGTAAACAGGTGGGTAAATTAAAAAAACTTTAAGCTCACAGAATTTATATTTACCAAGAATGGTTGGATACGAAGTAAAACATATATTGGCTCCGTGAGGTAGATAATAAATTCATCTAAGTGACAAAAGTTACACTACGCCTAATAGCAGTGACTGTGCACACACATTTGTAAATCGTTTCACATAACTCGTTAAGTATTTTTAAGCAATTTGGTGTAAAAAAGCATCATGTTGTCGCAATTTAATGACTATACCAAACATAAAATCATATTTTTACATGAGCAGAATGTTGGAATTAGAGAGATTGGTCGTCGACTTAATATAGCAGTAAGTGTTTTTTTATTTCTATTTTATTTGATTGATTGTGATTAATGAACGCGTAGTTGGCTATTTTAGCATTACATCCACTCCTTACAAGTTACATACACGGTTACAAAAATGTATTTTTTTTGTTTTAGAGAAATACGGTCAGACTATGGCTAAGACGTTATGGAGACAATGGCAATATTCGGCGGATTCGTTCAGAAGCAAAAGCCATCAAGTATAGTCCTGAATTCGAACGCCACCGGGCCATTGTTTCAAGCCTATGGGGTCAAATGGTTTTAAATTTGGACATAACGGAAGTCCGTAACAAACACAACTTGGTTGAGATTGTGACATCGACTTGGGAGCACATGAGAGGCAAAGATTTGTGTTGGAATATGGTGCGCGGTATGCGTAGCCGCTTACAGCAAGTTATAGCAGGGGACGGTGCGCCACTCCGCTACTAATTAATCTACTTAGTAGGTATTTTTAAACCCACCATGTAAGTGAATGCTCAATGGATTGATTGTTGAACCATTAAAAGGCTGCAGATTATGTGGTGATGTTATTGTTATAAATAGATTTTTTCTATTTAAATAACATGTTTATTCACTACATATAGGCAGCTATAAATCTGTAAAGCATTTCACAGATGAATTCATTTTCTCGATAGCAAACTTTTAAGCATATGCATGCCTTTTTTAATGTTTATAAATGGTTAGATTTGATTATGGCATAATAATATAAAATGTATATTAATTTGGAAATATGTATATGAGCATTTACTTACTTTATCTTACATAAGTGTTTTAATGAAATAATAAACATTTTAAACTTGCAATTTTTTAGTTTGATTTATTTACAAACTGCCCGTTTAAAAAGACAAGACCCTACGTCATCCATTAAATAAATGTAAAAAAAGTGTAATAAAATAATAAAAAAAACAGCAGAGTAAAAAGCTATATTTAGGTCAAACTTGGTTTCGAACGTAGACAACGATGAACACCGCACTACCTTAGTGACCACAAGACCAACTCAACTCTTATAAGCAGAATTGAAATTTGATCTTAGTTGTAATGTTACACGCAATATTCTAAAGAATTTGAACCATATAGTATACTATCATAAAGTTTATTTTTGCACAGCACAAGTAGCCAACCTTCTCCTCGTGCAAATAGATTATTTTTTATTTTAAATAATCACTCCATTGAGACATGATAATAAATAAAACTACCTTTAAAATAGAAAATAAAAAATTGTAAAGAGACGTTGTTTTTCCAATTTTATAAGGCAAGGTAAAATATGTTTGCGCGTAGTCATTTGAATACCAGTTTTATACTGAATACGAATATTTATTTTTCAACTACCCACTTATTACAAGCTATGCGAAAATATTACCATTTTAGAAAGTTTATATTTGAAGATTATCCATCTATAGTTCTTTACAATAATACAAGAAATACTTTTGGAATAAATTCTAAATTGAAAGCAAAACAATATCTTCGTCGCAGGATTCGATCTCGCAACTTGTTTTTCTTAGTCTTATACACAGACCACGAGACCAGAATTACTTGAACGTAGTAATTAAAATAAGCTATTACACTAATTATATTATAACAAGTAGTTATAACATATAACTTAACGCTAACGCTATAAAGATCAAATTTGCGTGTCTGTATTATTATTGTATTTGTTCATTGAGTCCTCGAGCACTTGTCTACTAAGCTCATATAAATTGAATAAACCTTAATGCTACAGGTAGAGGGTCCAAATTCGTTTGTTTTTAGGGTGGGTCAGATAATGTTGACAACAGACTGTACCAACAAAACACCATTAGTACTACTCCAGAGAATTCTAGATCTAGGCGGATCTCAAGGCTGAGAAACTGTTCAACATTTTTTGATTTTATATTTATGTTTATTTATCATACAAAATATGTCCTATCTAGCAGCCTTCCCCGGCGGCGGCCCCACAGTCTACACCAGGCGACGTGCGCGCGAGCCGGAACAGCGCGACGCCCACGCCGGCCTGGTGCAGCTCCTGCCCGTCCTGGTCCTCGTGCTGCTGTCCATGATGTCCGGCTACTTCATCAGCGAGCCGGTCTACAGCCTCGCACCGAACGCCAAGTATCCTGTGCCGAGGGAGACGGTCAATTTGAAGGTTTGTGCTAAGATATTGACTCTTATGTGGACACTCGTGCGCACATTACGCGTCAGAGGCGTAGCGCGTTAATTAATTTATTTACTAGCTTCTGCCCGAGGGGCTTGTGGCTAAGTAATAACAGCCGCACGTGTCGATTGATCACGTTAAGCTACGCTTGCCACGGTTGGTCCGTGGATGGGTGACCACCTTCACATACCAAGACTCCGTGTCTCGGATAGCACGTTAAGCCGTTGGTTCCGGTTGTCATTCGTGAATCTTTGACAGTCGTTACGGGTCGTCAGAAGCCTGAAAGTCTGACAACCAGTCTTACCAAGGGGTATCGTATTGCCCAGTAATTGGGTTGTGGAGGCAGATAGGCAGTCGCTCCATGTAAAATACTGGTACTCAGCTGCATCCGGTTAGACTGGAACCCGACCCCGACATAGTTGGGAAAAGGCAGTCAGATGATGACTAGCTTCTGCCCGCGACTTCGTTCGTGTGAAATTACTTGTTCTTCGACCCATTCCGTCGCACCGCATCGCCCGTCCACGCTATTACTTCCGTTTTCGCTTAGCGCTTGTCTTTGCTCGGCTCCCAAGGGCCCTAGCGTGATGTTAGGTAGCTTATAGCCTTTCTCAAGAATTTGGCTATCAAATGCAAAAAGAATTGTTCAAATCCGACCGGCAGTTCCAGAGATCAGTGCGTTCAAACAAACAAACAAACTATTCAGATTTATTTCAATACTTACACATCCTCTTTCCTACTAATATTATAAACGTGAAAGTTTGTACGGGTGAATGGATGGATGTTTGTTACTCTTTGACGCAATAACTACTGAACGGATTTGGTTGAATTTGGCACACAGATGGTTTATAACCAGGATTAATATATAGGATACTTTTTATCCCGATATTCCCACGAGATCTAAAACTTATGCGGGTGAAACCGCGGGGCGCAGCTAGTAAATTATATTTTTAAACATTAGAATATAAAACAATATAAAAAATAGTAGCCCACCGGTATCGGGAACAGGGTCCAAGCTACCGGTGGTCAGGGCTCCAGAGAGAGGAACCTCCTGACAATGCGAGCCGTGTCCAGAAGTACCGCTTATTATTATTATTAGTAGAAGTATAGTACCTAATATATACAGGGTTATTGGTAAAACCATTAACAACCTTTCAGGACTATATAACTAAAATCATAAACAACAACTTTTGTTCTATGACTTTTATAAATTCATCAGACTTTCATACAAAAATAAAAATTCAATTCAACGAATTGAAATATTAGATTTTCTCTTACGAACTCGCGTAGAAGCAAAAGCGTTTTCTTTTGCTTCTACACGGCAGTTTGTTTACCTAACTAGCGAGTTAGGTAAACAAACTGCCGTGTCTAGTAGAAAATTCAGCAGAGGGGAGCGGGGGTCAGATAGAACAACGATATATTAAGGGTCAGTTCACACCGAGATGCGACGCGACGCGACGCTGCGCGCACACTTTAAAAGAGTGACTCAAAATATACTTTATTTTCTACACGAAAAGGTACACATTGCATTGTGAGAGTTCAGAATACGTTGTGCCGTGCAGCTCTCTCTTTTAAAGTGTGCGCGCAGCATCGCGTCTCGGTGTGAACTGACCATAAAGGTTTGTTTTTGGTAAATGTACCTATTATGTTTTGTAAAAAGTCATAGAACAGAAGTTGTTGTGTATGATGTTAGTAATATAGTCCTGCGGAGTTGTTAGTGTTTTACCACTAACCCTGTGGATTGTGGACCCTGTCGGGCACAGCGTCGTAGAAGAGAGAAAGAGGACGTTAATTTAATTTATTTTATATTTTATTTATTAGTTTGTATTAATTAAAATAAATGTTGACGCTGACATTTTCTTTTTATTTCTGAGGATCTCAACTTTTTTGTATGTGCTAACATTTAAAATAATAATGTACATACATGTGAAAAAAGTAATAGTAGTATTTTAGTATAATATAGTACTTCTTTCTTGTATATGTGAGAGTGATAAATACCACTCTATTAGGCTAGTTTCCTAAAAAAATCTAATCAGTCCGTCAGTTAGATTATCAAAAAATATTGGACCCGTATTTTTTCTTTTGTCAATTATATAAAAAATTATGAAGAGGTCGCCCGTTAAAGTTCCGCGTGACGTCACGCCTTGCGACACTTCTTAGCATGGCGTACCGTCACGACCCTCCACTCCCAAAGCTTGACGCGCTTTATCTATGTCATTTTTTTTTTATTGACAAAAGAAAAAATACATGTCCATTATTTTTCGATAATCTAACTGACGGACTAAATATAATTAATATTTTTTTATCCAGGAAACTACCCTATTGCGTAACTAAATACCTTAACCTAACACACTCAATCACAATCTGGATGATTTTGAAGGATATTGCTAATCCATTGCTTCAATTTCTACATATTCTTGAATAAGAAACTATTTACACTAGTTACTAAATTAAAAGACTAACTAACTATATAAATAAATACAAAAACAAAAGGATATTTAGGCGTCGGTACTCGTCTGACAATAAGTAATGAAAAGATTAAAAAAAAAGCAATTCAAATATTAAATTAAAATAAGCCAAGGCTTCAAAGAGTTGACCAGTCCCTACTGACGGCGCCCGTTCACGAACATGACGCATAGATTAGCACCCTAATTGCGTAACACACAATCAATCTGAATCATTTTGAAGGATATTGCTAATCCATTGCTTCATATGTTCAAAAAATGTGTCATTGTGTCTGCTTAACAGCGTAAATAACGCAATGAATGTTGTTGAACTGTCAAAATGAAACTGATTCCGATTGATCGTGTATTACGCAATTAGGGTGCAGCTCAACCATTTTGAATGGAGCTAAATGTTCAACACACGCGCCACCATCAGCGAGACATTAGAGTGAGCATGACATACTCTCAGCCGCCAAGGCACATTCAAGTCAATGAAAGACGTACCCAGTAAATGGTAGCTTATAGTATGAACATAGTACATAGGTCTCAAAATCTGAGGTTCATGGAAGGCTTAGACCTCCACTGCGTATGCGGTGTCTCTCGACAGACAATGGCTCACCTCCCATCTTGCACCGCATGCCCTGTGCTCTGTCACCTGCACACGTGAGGACCTAATGGCGGCGTGAGCGAATGGTATCCGCGTTGCTGAATTTTGGGTCAAACAAATTTAAAAAACTATGTTTATTTTTTCTATTTTTGCCATGGACACGCTAAGAGGAATAAAAAAAAATCTTTTATTACTCCCAGTAATGCTCGACATTACATTGAAATTAAAAAAATATGACTTAAGCTAAGTGATTCACAGTAAAAAAGACCCTGACCTCTAAACTAGGTAAAAACCTGCATCTTAGAAGTCAGTGTACCTTCAAAATTATGCATGGATTTAATAAGCCTTATAATTTATACCTAGATAGGACCCAATGATATGCAAGGTAAAAGAGTAAATAACAAACATAAAAGATACAATGCAAAATAAGGCTGGTTTATAGGGAAATATAATAAAAAGCAGGAACGTAATAAAAGAGAAAAATAAAAACTGATTTTGATTAACTAATTGGTGAAGCGTGTGTTTGATATTGAGTAAGTGTATGTGTGAGTGTGTTTGTAATATTGGTTGTGAGCGAGATGTATGTATATTAAATTCAACTTATGGAGGTATTTAATTTTGAGCTATAAAAGCCTATCTGTTGAAGTTGGATTAGTTTCCAATCAAAAGATTCCTCAGTCATACGGTAGGTAAGTTTTTGCAGATATTGTTGTAACTCAGATTTACACTGGTGTTTGCAAAAAAAAAAAACAAAATAAGACGCAAAGGAAGCATTTTACTTATAAACTCCACACTAGGTCGAGCCTGTCTCGCGGAGTCCATACGTGGTATTACCATATAGTGAAAATGCGCATTACATTAATACAGGATTTATACAGTCGAGCGGCATATGAAGAAGCGTTATTGTTTTTTTTTTTTAGTCCCACACTAGGAATTTCTCCTGTATCGTGGGTGCGTTCACAAACATTTAAACTCACATACACAAAGAGCCATTAATTAAAACATTGTCTAGGTTTAACACTGAAAAAACTGTGTAAATAAAACAAGTGTATAATGTAAATCCAAGATGGCGGCTACGAAAATGTTTTTTTTTTTTTGTATGACCATCTTGGTTTTTCATTTTACACTTCTTTCAGCACCCCTCGAAAACCATGAAAACGATACCTACCCATGACGAACAATTTGAAATCTTTTGCAGCCGCCATCTTGGATTTTCATTTTGACCTCACTATCAACACCATCGAAAACCATGAAAACTATATCTCCCTCTCTCTCTCTCTCTCTCGTATATGTAATTAAAAGTCGCATGGAGGAGGCATAACGCTTTTTCGTTACGTGGCGATTTCACCAAGTACTCCAACCGCAAGCTCCGTTAAAGAACTTCGTTCCGAATAAAAAAATTAGAATTAAAACAATAAAGTAGGTTAGCGGATTATTTTGGCTAAAATAGAATAGAATACTCTTTATAAATTACAGACATAAATATAGAAATTTTACAAAGGGTGACACAATGGGCGGTCTTATCGCTAAGAGCGATCTTTTAAAGACAACCTTGTGCAACAATGTGCACTATGCGTAAGTATGATTGTGTGTGTGAGTGTGACGGACGGACGGAACAATCTTTTTTAGACTTTTATTGTTGATTTTGTCATTTTGACATTGCCCTAAAATATTACGCTTTTTTAATTCCAGGTGCCGTACTACGTTAAAGAAAACTTCCACACTGACTACCAAGGATCGCTGCGACGTCTCGAAATGGCTATAGAGGAGGAATATATAGGTACGTTTGAACAAATCTATTTTCACCCGACAGCCGTCTTTTCGTCCTCGCCGCCGAGGCCCGTTGCGACGCCTCATACCATGTCCGCCCCGACCCATGTCTAATCCAGCCTGTCCCTTGCTGCCAGCTGACCCGGCGACGCCCTAAGCCGAGGTCCGTACTCCACAGGGGGTGCCCGCAGCGTGTAGTCGCTTAGTTTTTAACCCCTGGCTGGAGGCCTTTTTTATTGAGGCATCCACAGCAAGCCCGGTTAAGCAGACGACAACCTCATAGGTTGAACTGCGAGATTACAAACTCAAAAAAAAAACTATTCTTATACTGTCCTACAGTACCCAGCAGGCCGTTGGTACACCTTTTGATTTCCAGCTGTTAACAGAAGGCCGAAAGTCTGACAACCAGTCTCACCAAGGGGTATCGTATTGCCCAGTGACTGGGTTGTGGAGGTCAGATAGGCAGTCGCTCCATGTGAAATACTGGTATTCAGCTTTATCCGGTTAGACTGGAAGCCGACCCCAACATAGTTGGGAAAAGGCAGGCAGCAAACTGCCTGCCTTTTTCGACTCGGTACAATTACCGAGTCGTTGATACGGCACATCGAGAGAAAAAGTCCTTTTTTGTAGAGCGTCGTCGACCTTGTCACTTGTGGCGCCATCTACTTCGCCACATGCGAACTACGCATAACACTGACGTCGCCTTCAGCCTTTTGGCCTCGTAAAGGTCTTTCAATTTTTTTTGAGTGTGTATACTTATTTTTCTTTTTAATAACTATTTACTGATCCCCTATTTGTCCCACAGTCGGCCTCCGCCACGCTTGCCAGCGCGAGCGCAACTACCGTGACAGCATGGTCTGGAAGGCGCGCAACTTCGGGGACTCGCGACAGTACGCCGACGCGCAAAAACTGCGCACGCCCAGCTGTGAGAAGCTACAGAAGTATCACCGATAGTAATTACGTGATTAATAACTGTTTGTATGTCCTTTTGTTATATCAACACATTTTTTTAGTATATTACAATGTTCTCAAGTCTCTGGATATGAGACCAGTTTGCGAGCACGGATACCTCAAAGCATTTATTTCTCATAAACCAATTAACTCTTCATTTGCCGGAACGTAGATCCACGCCAGACACAATGGCTTTTTAATTGTGTCTGTAATTACGGCATTCAACGGGTTAAAGGCACTTTTGAATTGAAAAGAGGTCGGTCAGTCAGGAAGATGAAGCTAGTTGCCCATTCCAAAGCGTAGTTGGTTCCTCATCTCTCTCCTGTCGTGTCGGATTGCCGTCCCATCAGGCGCGGTCGCAGCCCAAGATTGGGGGGGGGGGGGGGTCACCAAGTAGTAAGTTAGTAACTTACGTTAGTAAGGCAAGTACATCATGCAGCTTGAATGATTTTGGGGGGGGCCATGACCCTCACGACCCTCCCCTCGGACCGCGCCTGCGTCCTATTGGACTATGAGAGTGAGGGAAGAGAGAGTCCACCTGTCTCTTCGAACACACTTGTGTACTATAATATCTCCCGAGCCGAAGGATAGTCTCCGTCGAGATTGACCGCCGAGGCTGGAGAACTATGTTCTACGTTGTGGGTACGGTCTGGAGAACTATGTTGTGGGTTTGGTTTCCGCACTTAGTCCTTCAGGTGGACCATTGTGCGTGGGCCATGGCGGCCGTCGGTGGTTATTCCACCCAGCCCACCTCCCTCCAGAAGCTTATTAAGTCTCCTGGCCTGTTGAGAACATCTGTGTAAGGTCTGGGTGTGCCGAGGGTTTCTGACCTAATCTGGGTGACGCCTGTGCACTCAAAGAGCACTTGCGTAACGGTTTCCTCAGCCTCCATGCAAGCCCTGCACAAGGGACTGTCCATTATGTTGAAGTGTTGGTTTAGCGAGCAGTCTCCCGTGATGGTCCCCGTCACCAGGCGCAGGCCTTTCCTGTCCAGGCGTTGTGAACGTCTGGTTAGCTTGCCATCTAATGATGGCATGGTCTGTAGGACTATTAAATTCCTATGGAGAAGAACGGGCAAGAAACTCCATGGACACTCTTTTAAATCAAAATATTGGTTACATCTTTCATGTTGAATTCATGTGAGAATGATGTAGAAAGAACGTCCGAACATGTTTGAATATGTCTCGATTTTTAGACCCCTGTCTGGACATAATTTTTTTAACCGATTTCAAAAAAGGAGATTCTGTATTTGACCCATATGTATGTATGTTTGTACATTGTACATTTGAAGACATGTCAGTATTGAATGGCTTCGCTGAACTGACTTGCAAACTGGCCTTGTTTCCGGAGCCTATAACAATAATAAGGACAAATATTTTAAAGTCAAAGTACTCACGAATATAAACGAAAAAATCCAACCAAAATGTATGAAATGTAAAACGGCTGTTTTTTTTTTTTAGATTTCAAACTTGGTCTTCTGGTAGAATTGGTTTATATTTGTGCGTAATATCCCTTTAAAATATTTTAAACTGTTATTGTTAGACATTGGCTCCGATTCCCTTGTTCACAAACTAAACTAAATTTAAGTTCAGTGCATCTTTTTCTTTCTATTTCATTAAGAAAAGGACAGAAGATAAAAATATTAGTTTAGTCCTGTCAAATTAGGATACTCCACTAAACAGTTTAGACGTAATTAAAAACATGGCGACTAAAAATACGTCAATTAACGTCAGGCGCTGACTAATTTGACAGGACTAAACTAATATTTATCTTCTATCCTTTTCTTAATGAAATAGAAAGAAAAAGATGCACTGAACTTAAATTTAGTTTAGTTTGTTAACAAGATAATCGGTGCCATATAATATAATCATTGTTTACCCCTGATAAGTACTCTAGTACGAATGTATCCACAGTCCTCGGCGTTTAATATGGCACATCGGGTTTAAGGAAAAGTTCAGCTGCCTCGTTGGTGTAGTGATTGCTAGCGCTACTGCTGAGCATGAGGTCCTGGGTACGATTCCCAGGTCGGGCAAGGTGTTAATGAGTTTTTCCATCAGGAATTTCTCAGAAGCAGCTCGGAGTCTCGATTAGTGCACAGTTGATGGGAATGGGATCATCACCCCCTATCACATGGGACTTAAACATAATATATTCAAATTTTATTTATGTTTAAATTGACGTTATTTCAAGTTAAACCAATATCAACTTTATTTTTATGGCAATTAAGTTGATTTCAGAGTGACTAGCACCATTGAAAAAATTATAAAAATGTATGAAGTTGTAGAGTAAACTGAACTTTATTGTGTAGGAATTAAAGTTATTTTTCCATAAACTCATATTTGTTTAAATTTTTGGCGAAAATGTCGCGATTCAAATTTAGCTTACTTAGGGTTAGGCTGTACTTACCTACCGAGAGCAGTGGTGGCACAGTAGTAACGGCCCCGACATACGAGGTGTACGTGGGTTCGAACCCAGCCAGGCGCATTACTTTGTGTAAATATTTTCATCACCACTGCTCTCTAAACGCTGAAAGAAAACGTCGTGAGGAAACCGGCATGTCCTAGAACCGAAAATTCGAAGACATGTGACCTCTACCAACCCGCACTGGGCCCGCGTGGTGGATTACGACCCGCTCCCTCTCGGAGGAGGCCTGTGTCCCAGCAGAGGGAACATTATAGGCTGGTTATTGTACCTGTAGTACTCCCACATTTCGCCAGCTTTGTTTAAGTCCAATGTATAACTGCCCAAACCTAATAGGCGTAATGTTATGTTCAGCTTTGTAGAGCGTCTTCTCTGTCACACAGATATGTGACCTTCTCTTTCTTAAGCTCAATGTTGTCATATTAACGGCCAGAGGGCTTACCACCAGCTCTTACAGCAGGGCAGAAGTTGAACTGAACTTCTTTTTTGTTCTATAACTGAGTACAAAAAAGCAGTGCAGTTCAACTTCTGTTCTGCTGTAAGAGCTGGTGGTAAACTCCCCGGTCCTGTTAAGATTCTGGTATGGCGTCTGCGAAGCCGCTGGTATAGGCAGCGGTGACCATTTACCAGCTGGTGGACCGTTGGATTGGTAGCCATACGTTCGTCGTATAGTATTGTTACCTCACGAAGCGACGCGCGCTTTACTTGTGCTAACACTCTGTGAATGTGTCAAGGAAATCGCGCGTCGCTTTGCGAGACAAATATGCTGTAGGGGGTTATGTTGCCAATCACCATGCTATGTTTATAATTATTACAGTGTTACAATCTGCTATAAACCTTATTTGATTTGCAGGGACAATTCCCGTAATTAAAAACGTTCAAAATCTAGTCGCAATCTCATCTCAGCGAATGTCAAAAACTTGTCAAAAATGTAGGGAAATTAGAGGTATTTCTGACATATTGAGATAAGAATGCGAACATTCTTAAAAATACGGGAATCGTCTCTAAGATTTTTTATGTGGCAACTCTGACTTAAAACTGTCAACATTCTCAGGGTTGTCGTTAGTGAAAAATATATAAATTTTATTAAAATACCTACAGCCTGTTACTAAGTCCACTCCATCTGATAAATTCTAAAATAAAACATAAGTTTAATGTAGATATCTGCCAGATAAGTTAACCGGAACTTATCTGGAGGTAAGAAGACAGGCTGCTAAAACTAAAATATGCTTTCAACATATTAGTGGAATATGTATAATTATGATATTATACAAACTAGTTGTCCTATGTACAGTCCACTGCACGTCAACAGTGACATTTGAAATACGAAAATCGCCTTTATAACTATGAAAATAAAGGCGCTGTAAATATTAACCTGTTAAAATCCTCAGCGAGGTGTAGGCTTCCTCATGATCGTTACAATGAAATAATTATATCATTTATATTACCAGAATTTAAAGTTAATTTATTGAAATAGTATTTTTCAAGCACTTATCTACTGAGTAGCAGGGACATCTATACGCAAACTGAAACCATGAATTTAGCACATGATTCTAGGCTAGTGTAGAATTTCTTCGTCGGTTATCAAAGGTTACTTTGTTAAAATTATTTCATCACCACTGCTCTCAAAACGGTGAAGGAAAACATGACGAAACCAGCATGTCCTAGAACCAAAAATTCGAAGACTTGTGACATCCACCAACCCGCACTGGGACCGCGAAAAGTATCGTTAAAGCTTGTTAATTTAGGTCTAAAATCAGTATTCAAACTCAAAGCAATTTCTATTCAACCAATTACAGGCACTTTTGAACTGTCAAGGGGTCGGTCAGTTATGAAGATGAAGCTAGTTGCCCATTCCAAAGCGTAGTAGGTACTGTAGAGGTTGTCTGCCGAAGGCGACTTCATACATATAATGCAGACTGGCTATATTTATGCGCAGGTTCCATTCGAACGTTCAAGCTAGTGGTAATTTAGTGAGAAATATGTAAAGACGTTCGCCCAATATAGTCTAGGAGTCATATAAGTTGTTTGATACCTAGAGGGCTCTTCCAGGTCCTTACAGTACCTATGGCGAAGAACGGGCAAGAAGCTCCATTTTAAATGCTAGTCATGAAATCAATTTATTTTTGTTCTATCATGTTTAGATACCGATGCCCATCACGTCTGCGGAGTTTAGCTAGATAATTTATTTTGACCCTGTATTGTTCAACACCCTCTTTCAAAGATTGACATTGATTGAACAGCCTGTATATTTGTATAAGTAAAATAATAAGTTCCTATATCATTGTTTACCGAATTGTACACGTGTAGCTAGGTAATACGGGCTGGTGGGCGCAACTCCACGTCAATGCGCGTTTTTTGCGTCTTGTACACAATGACATGTAAAGTAGTGGCTAGGTACTAGATATGAGCATTATTATTATTTTCTATAATCCCGGGGAATGTTGCATTTTTAAATAATAATTCCGGGATTTTTTATTTATTTATTTAATGTTTTCGCACGAAAAGGTACAAAGGCGGACTTGATGCCTTAGGCATTTTCTACCAGTCAACCAAGGAATTTTTTGTCTTTTCGGACTAGATCGTTTTGATTAGTCTATCCCGGGATTTAGGTTTTCGTATACTAATCCCGGTATTTTTCGTTGTCTATCCCGGGAATTAACTTTATTTTCTTTTTTTTAATAAAAACGTTGCCCCACACTAGGAATCACTCCTGTACCGTGGGTGCGTTTACAAACATTTAAACTCACATACACAAACAGCCAGACCCGGAACAACTACATGTAGGCAATACAAATATTTGTTCCGTGCGGGAATTGAACCCGCGAGACGCAGCGCAACAGTCGATCGCTCAGCCATTGCGCCAACCGTGTCGTCAAACAAAACTATACGGTCCCGGGATTTAGGATTTTGTATTCTGGTTCCGGGATTTTTCTTTTTTCACATATAAATTCCCGGGATTTTAGTCACTGATCCAGGGTTATTGGGTAATTGTTGGCGGATCCCGGATATTTAGAAACGGGATCCCGTGATTGACATTGTTTATACATTTTCACAAAAATTGACCAATTTAAGAAAGTATTTCATATTTTGATTCCCGTTGATAGATTGAAGAAATAACGTGCATTTGTATTAATATAACTTACATCAAAAATGCGAAAGAGTCGAATTCTCAAACGACATAACTTTAAGGAAGATGTGTTAACGTAGCCTTTTTAACGCTGAAGGAAACCGGCATGTCCTAGAACCAAAAATTCGAAGACATGTGACATCTACCAACCCGCACTGGGCCCGCGTGGTGGATACAGCCCACTCCCTCTCACAGAGAGGAGGCCTGTGTCCCAGCAGTGGGAACATTACAGGATGAATAAGAATAAGAATATTTTATTTGTAAAACATAGGTAATTTACATACAGAGATCTTAAAAATTAGTAGTGCTATGCTTTGCCAATATTGGCATACAAATGATTAATATAAAGACCAGATACAAATGATTATATGATTCTGATTAAATACAAATAATGAGTGGGTACTATTAAATTCCAATGATAAATTTATTACGATATAATATTATAAGTATTTCAGTACCTATTTGTATTAACGTATGCATGCAAATTAAATTTCATTACAGTTCATAGATGATTATGCTGTAAAAGAGACAGCTTGAATATTAAAAGCGATTTAGAGTTGGGTACCGTTTGAGAATGAGGCCGTAATTCCTACTGAACAGATTTTGATAATATTTGCCAAACTATAGCTTGATATCTAGAGGACAGAGGGTGCCTCTCTTACCTAAATAATAAAATCTTTATCATTGGTCACAGCTAGTAATAGTTAATGTAACAAACAAATTATATTTCTATGAGTTTTGGAAATAAGCTTTTATTTTGGCAAATTACTTGACTGGGTACTTATTTATAGAAGATAAAATCTTTATAAAAATTATATTCCATATTTAAAATTATCTTGTAAACAATGCCGGTTTCTTAACAGATTGAATGTCGTAATTACAGAAACAATTGAAAAGCCATTTGTATCGCGTCGATCCGCGTTCCGCGAACGTGGATCCATGCGACACACAATGGCTTTTCAATTGTTTCTGTCAAAAGCCATTGTGTATCGCGTGGATCCGCGTTCCGGCGAACGTGGATCCACGCCACACGCAATGGCTTTTCAATTGTTTCTGTAATTACGACATTCAATCTGTTAAGAAACACGTCATCAAAGAATAATGCAGTCACCAACACCCTTCAAACACAACAGACGTCAGATAATTTGCCAAATAAAAAATTTCTACTTATTACCCGACTGCGCCACGGCGAAGAGGGTAAATGGTTTTGTTTTTCCAAAAATTGTAGAAGAAGAAAATTAAATATTATCCTTTGTACAGACGCCAGCACATCGAGCTACTACAATCTGTCAAATTTATTTAATAGATTTTCAACTTTATCGCTAAAGCGTTAAGGTTCAAGGTTGATTGAGAAAATTTGACAGTTTCGGGTAGCTTGACCTGCTGGCGTCTGTACCAAATGCTGTGTATATCCAAGACGTGTGTCGACTGATTCTGTTAAGCATTTGTCATCATCATCATTTCAGCCGAAAGACGTCCACTGCTGGAAATAGGCCACCCCCAAGCACCACTTCGACCTGCACCCAAATTGCGTAAACACACAATCACAATCTGAATGATTTTGAAGGATATTGCTAATCTAAAAGTTTGTCTGCTCAACAACGTAAATAACGCAATGAATGTTCTTGAACTGTCAGAATGAAAGCCATTGCTACTGTTAAGGATGATTTCCACCAAACGTCTCGGATCGGAACGGATGCAGCGACAGCCGATCGCGTCCGGCAGGATGTCGACGCATACGATCGGCTCCGTACCGTCGCTGGCGAACGTATCCGTTTCTGCGCCTAGTCAAATAGTTTCATTCCTACCGTGTTGACGTGGATTCGATCGGATACGACGACAGGCGAACGGAGCCGATCGCGCGTCGCAGCATACTTTCGGCTACGATCGCGTGTCGCGGAAGACGCCCGCGGTCAAGCTGCTGTGCGCGGCTTGGTAATAAAGACTTTAAATATTGTGTACACGATTTAATATCGTGTACACAATATTTTGCACGACCCGTTTGGTGGAAATAATCCTTTAATGTGTTTCGCAATTACCCCACAGCACAGGTCTTCAGTTATATCAATTACACTTTTTATATCTGTACATTTTATAAATTAAAGTCGCTTTTCTGTGTGTGTGACCGCGATGTTCTTCTAAACTGCACAGCGGATTTTGAAGCGATTTTCACCATTATTTAGAGAATAAATTCCGGAAGGTTTATGTGTATAATACATTAATACTAAACTTTTTTATTAAAGATATCTCGATGTTTTGTCAATGCGTAAAAACTGTGCGAGGCTGGGGTCGCTAGTGTATAATAAAAGTTGTTCTATTTATAGTCCCCTATCGAAATTGATTGAGACCAGTGGTAACGTTTCCGACTTATGATTGAGTTCAAACCCAGCCAGCTGGATAATTGCGTAGCACACTATCAGTAGCAATAAGTTTCATTTTGACAGTTCAACAACATTCATTGCATTATTTAAGTTGTTAAGCTGACATATTTTTCAAATATATGAAGCAATAGATTAGCAATATCCTTCAACCTAAGTTTAAAATACTGATTGGACTAAAATATCTAATGTATTAATAATAATTATATCAAAAATATGTTTCTGGCACTAATGATTCAGATTGTGATTGATAGTGTGTTACGCAATTAGGGTGCAGGTACTTGACTTTGTGTAATTAATTTCATCACCACTGCTCTCAAAACGGTGAAGGAAAATCGTGAGGAAACCGGCATGTCCTAGAACCAAAAATTCGAAGACACGTGACATCTACCAACCCGCACTGGTCCTTACTGGTTAGTTACACATTAGTAACCCATTTCCTCTCGAAGAGAGGACGCCTGTGTCTCAGCAGTGAGGACATTATAAGCTAATTATGTATCAAAAGTGCTCGACGCTACAAAATCAGTAAATACACCTCGCCATTGCTCACAACTAAAGCAATATTTAAGAATATGATTTTTAGTAAATTAACGAATTTAGGTTTAAACAAATGTTTTTAATTTATTCAAAAAAATCACTTTAATGTATGTAAATATGTTTTTGTTTTAGGTACTTTATTATTATAAATAAAGAAGTTAATATAATTTTTGGTGTATTTTTTCTACCCTGCTTTTGATGAGATGAGAGATGTCTCATATTTGGTTAGCGCGAACAAAACTGACATGAGCTGTGAGCCTGTGACTCGCAAGCTGACGACGGCGTGCAGCGAGAGGAACCGCTAGTTCCCCCACGTCTCGCTTGCTGCACGTGGTTCAACTCCACACAGCCAGTACGCATCTTCGATGGATACACCCTAGCTGTTTAAGCATTATCGTTCAGTTTTTTCCTTCCTTGTGCAGCTATTATGCCTTATTTTTCAGACTATAGTCCAAAACCCTAACCTCACTGGTTTGCCTGTATTGAATGAGAAAACAAGATAGCGGTGCGAGAGCAAGCGCGCGAAGTGTAGTTCGTTTTATCGCGACAATGTAGTCGTATCTCTTCTTAGCCTGTGAGTCGTAGAATCTCCAAGGGATCGTCATTCCGAGTAAGTTTCCTATGGTCTACCTATATCAAAAGTATCTGACGAAAAAGTAAACAAAAGGATCAGAAAACGTACGGTCTGCGGACACCAAAGACATTAAATTATTACTTGACAATAGACAGGACATTGCGAACAAAATCGTAATCCGATACATTTGTCCTAGTGGTCAAAAGTCACTCAGTCTAGTGTCGTACGCCTGCGTGTCAAGACGCATTCGTGTCCACCAAAAGAAAAATAATTTCTAAGGAAATATGCCAAGTTGCGCATTACGATATTGCAAATCTTGTTACAGTAAAACGACTGGACCTAACTTCGGTTTACTTACGAAGGAATTATTTATATTTACTCAGTAATTCAAATTAAATAATTTTAATAAATAAATCTAGAAAATTTGCTATTTTTTTAATAAACGCCCTCTATTGCTGAGTCGTTTAACTACTGCCTGGCAGAGATGTGATGTTGTTTATCGATTTTGTTATCGATAATATTTATTTAGGTAAGTAATAAATTAAATAACACTTAAAATATAATACTGTTTGAAAATAATCATGTTATTTTATTTAAATGTCAATAAATGAACAAGTACTATTCGTTAGTAAATTATATTTATAATATAATAAACAGAAACTATAGGTTTTTGTTATTCTGGGACTTAATTCATAAATTGAACGAATTGCCCTTTTTGTAAATCAAAAATAGTATGAATATCGGCGGCATTTCCCCACAACAGAATACCGTACGCACGGCTACACATCAAGCTATACATAACCGCTATAAACTGACTTCTGATTGTACGAAAAACCTATACAATGCGAGGTCAGCAAAAACTGGAAATGTATAGCTTGATGTGTAGCCGTGTGTACGCCTGAACTAAAATATACTAAACGGACTGTCTCTAAATCAGTTAAATCACGATTTTTTCTAACGGCATATGCTGCAGACCTAATCTTTTTTGACAATCTATAATAATAGTAAAGCTGAAGAGTTTATTTGCTTGTTTTTTTGAACGCGTTAATCTCTGGAACTACCACTAAGATTTAACATTACGCTAGGACTCTTAGAAGCCGAGCAAAAATAACGCGATGTGAACGCGATGCTCTGTTGGTGGTAGTCGCTATCATTATTTGATCGTTCGTCAGGTATAAGATTGAAGTAGAACCACAGAGTAGAACTTCCGTAATTTCCTCAATATAAGTGTTTTGACTTTTAGTTTTGTACGGACGCAAGGTCGACTGATCTGTTTGCTTCAAATTTGCAGAGCAGAGCTTGTTACTATGGGTACTAAATAATGAATTTAATATGGATCACTAGACCATAATAACGATAATTTATTCATTTGTATGTAAAAATATTTTTATAGATAAATAACTTGTAAACATTGAAACTACTAATCAATTTATTGCTTTCCTAATATTTTGGCACTTTTTTAAATCTATTCAAATGCGAAAAAAAAAATAGTCTTGTAACTTCTTTCAATATTATCGATACCTTTATATCTAAATGATAAAATCCCTACCACGGGTTTTATAGTTTCTACTTAGCGTCCCCACATTGCCAGACCCATGAATTTATCCATAGATCAGGGACATTTGGACCTCACCTTGGGTAAACGTGTATCGATATAATAACACAAAAATTTGCAAAAGTGTAAAAAAAATTTGCTAAAAACGAAATGCAACCAACAATTGCAAAAAAAAATGCATTTTATGAGTATGACATAAGAGGTCTACTTTACACAAAAAGCGTAATATTCTGAGTGCTATAATAATTCGGAGGCAAAGTACATTTAAAATTATTTTATTTTAAAACGTAGGGTCAGGTGGTAAACAGTGGCCCAGTAGTACACAGTGCACCACCACTCATATCCCAAAAACGCGACGTTGCCAAACCCTACTGCAAACGTGAAACAATTTGCCTTCTACCACCTCCCGCACTCCCTAGTCGACGGCGAGCTCACGCCCGTAACGGTCGCACAGTGTATGATTTTCTTCTTGGAGCCAAAAAAAGTAAGTAAACGTGTTTTCATTTATTTTCTCTCTAGACTCGTTGTATATTGAGTTACATTATATTGCACTGTTTCTATGTGTAAAGTAACTGTTCCTTAATAACTTAGATATATAAATATCCTTTGAATTTGGTATGTTTAAAAGTTATGTAACCTTATAGGATAAAAACTGGTGTCTGCACACAGTGGCTCAAAGTCGTAGGGTACACAGTGAACCATGGTTCACTGTGTACCAATCGCTTTTCAACTGTGATTGTAATAAACAAAAAAGGCGTTAATAGAAGATCTAATACCTACTAATAATAATAATCTTTTTGTTTTAGAATGGGTCGCACTAAAACAGAAAACCGAAAAATTGGCGGACATGATGCAAAAGATATGAAAAAAGCTGTAGATCTTGTAAAGAAAAAAGATTATTAATGTCTTTTTTTCCATTTTGATTTTTTTTTTGATATAATTATTCATTAATGTGATTGTTGCTGAAGAATACAAATATATAAACAAATTATTAAATATTACATTACTGTAGTTTTATTTAAAGACATTTATATCTATAAATATTTTTAAATATGCGATATACGTAGGTAATTAACATGATGGTTCACTGTATACACATTGGTCCACTGTCGACTCACCCCCCGATTCACTGTGTACTTATACTGGTACACAGTGGACCATTCACCATATTTAAAAAAAACCAATATTACCAATAAACTCTTAGAATTGGTGTTGAAATTGATATGCAAAACACAAGTTTAATAAATTTCCTTTCGTCTAATGTCAATAGTTCTTAATTACATTCACGTACTGTGGATTTATAAATGTTTAAATTTTTAGTGGTTCACTGTTTACCATGTGACCCTACATAAAAACGCACACTTGAACCTGATACCTAGCCATAGACCCGACACGGACAGTGAATAGTAGCGAATAAAATTCTAAAATAGTTTTACTGTCTGAGACAAGTTTTGCTTAATTTGTTTAGTTTTCAATATTTATTTTCCCGATTTGAACTTTATTCGGTTTTTCAGGCTTAATCCACGGGTTGAAACTCGTGTCTGGCAACACTGACCACACTGGCCACCTACCGAGCGATAGCTGAACATATTTTAATAAATTTAATTCATTTTTATGATTTGATATTCCCAATTGCCGCTCTAATTTTGCTATATTATGCTAGATGGCGTCACTGAGACATGGGATCACAGTTTTTCTATGACATTTCTTTGCATAGCCTCTCTATTGTACCTATCTTAAATCTCTTTGGCGGACACCAATTTGTAGTGCCACCTACAATTTGATTTGATTAACTCCTAATTTAAATTACCATAGAGAGATTTGTCATTCGATAATTTTATCGTCCATTTTTATTTTCAATTACAATTTAAGTTCCAACAAACAATAATTGTTAAAAAATACGGGATGCACTCTGGGAGTGCCGGCAGAAGTGAAAACTTGAATATTAACGTTGTGATAAATGATTTTATTTTGTAAGTAGGTTTGTACCTCAGAATATAGAACAAACCAGAAGGAGCCTACAGTCGATAACGTATGCCACTCACTGTGTCCAAAAACAATGTTTAAAAAAATGCAATCCGAAAAATGTCAGTCAGTATTAAAATAAAATAATACCTATCTATTCTATTGAAAAACCACATAGATATTACAATGCTGTTAAATCTATATACTTATCTACCTTATTTGGAAAAGATCCTTTTCGTAATTTTGTAAAACCAGATTTTGTGTCATAAAAACACAATCATCTTGAAAATGTTTCGAACAATTAATAACACTGCTTTTATAAGGTTTCCAGATTTCATATAACCGAGCTTGTCTTTTCCAACTGCATTCTTGCAGGTGGAAACCGCAAAAGACGGCATTATTAAATAAAAACTGAATAATTTTTGTTTACACTTTTGTGTGATACTTTTGGAACAGACATTAGGTTCAATTAGAAAATTAAAAACATGATCACGTGGAGTAAAGAGGCTGTACATTCCTCTTGCCTGCTTGGAGGATCCCGTAAAGCTAGGTCCATACTTGTATCATCTTGAAGTTCGAAATCAGGCGTATCGTAACGAGTAATCGTATCTTATGTATGGACGCCCATTTCAGCCGCATCATATCACTATCATCTTATTGCTCGCCGATTGGGCCAAAAACCACGTCCATACTTAACGATACTTTAAACTGTATCTTGTCAGCGTGTCAATAACGCGTGTCGTGTTTTGTGGACGCATACATAAGTTTTCGATAGATCGTGCAGCGGTATTGCGTATCCCCTTTGTACAGACGCCAGCAGGTCAAGCTACCCGAAACTGTCAAATTTTCCCAATCAACCTTGAACCTTAATGCTTTAACGATAAAGTTGAAAATCTATTAAAGAAATTTGACAGATTGTAGTAGCTTGATGTGGTGTCGTCTGTACAAAACTGCCTCGAGACGGAACGCGGGTGGTGGTAGGTATATGTATCAAATGACATAGTCGTACATGTCGTGATTGTGACACAGTATGAAAATGCGTCCATACTACGCACATACTGCCGATCACGATACACGTATCAGATACGCGGTTACATCTGATCGGGAGTATCAGCTGGCGCGTGGCATGATCGCGTATCATTTTGCGTCCAAACTAGCGACAATTATACCCGTTTATGCTACGCGACGGAGATCTAATTACTAAAATGATATAAGTCTGGACTTAGCTTAAAACGTTACGACGAACGTCATTGAGAACTTACGTTTCCGATCGTCATAATCGGCCTATAATGTTCCTACTGCTGGGGCACCAGCCTTTCCTCGGTGAGAGGAAGTGGGCCGTAATACACCACGCGAGGACAGTGCGGGTTGGTAGATATGTCACATTTCTCCACAATTTTGGTTCTAGGACATGCCGATTTCCTCACGATGTTTTCCGTCACCGTTTTGAGAGCAGACGTGATGAAAGTAAAAGCCCGGAAAGATAGGGCTAGGCCCTGTCTAACTCCACTTGAGGCGCATCGCCCTGTCCCCGACGTCGTAGACTTTCAACTAGGGTCATTTTTGAACAAAATAGAACACCGGACTGGAGCCACTTTGAGCGATATTAAGACCTTCGGTACAAAAGTCTTTAATCCATTCGACGAAAAAGTATTTCAAGCAAAATACACCAAGAAACAAAAAGAAAGAAATGACAGCCAGAAAAAGAATTTGAAAAAGAATATTGAAAGAAAATCGAACGTCCAAAATTCAGTCACGCAGCTTTTGTTCTAACGAGACAAGCTCTAAGGTCACGCTCCTACCATGGCCTAAATTTTCAAGTAAAATATATACACTTATCTGGATAAATTATCAAGTAATAATCAGGCAACAAAATTTTTAGTACAAATTAAAAAAGGATAAGAAAATCGCGAAACATGTCCCTAGTATTCAGGAAGGCGATTTTGCCCAAAAACCTGTCGTTGCTTAAATACTTCAAAGGGCGACCATTAGCCACTGCGGTTAATAAAAGGAATAACGGAGTATTAAGTGAGTATAATCCATGATTGAATGCCATTGTTACTAAATCCAATAGTTTTTGTGTGTAACCCAACATAGTATAGATCTCGACTAAGGAAAACGATCACATCACTAGTGTGGGCTAAATCGGGCGGAACGTTCTAGTAATTTAAATTCAGGGTATCATTCTTGTTAGTATCATCTTTGTGTTCATTTTAGTTCTAACGGACAGGTAAGTGGTAGCATAATGTAGCGTACAGGTAGTATTTAAGTAAAAATAATAGTAATAATAAGCATTGGAACTTAAAATATTACTAAAAATATTTTAAAATAAAGAAAGACAATCGCGCGAAAGCTGTCAGTTTGACATTTGTCACTGACATTTATTTAAGGCTGCTTTCTGAACCTAAAAATGCACCATACACGAAGCAATGTAATTGTTTAATGAACGCACACGAATAAGTTGAAACAATAAAAGTTTGAGGTATTGACCAGAAAATTAAATTGCTTGGTGTAAAATTGGCCTTCCGGCTTACCTGCCGCTGGTGCGGTTCTGTTATTTTGGAGAACGGTGGCCGCCGTCACAGGACCTCCATGCTTATAATACTCGGCGAGTGCGCGTGAGCCCTTCGTTCTTCCGAATAGCATGAGCTTCCAACCAGCGGCTTTCTCGCCTAGTATTATATGCTTGGATGTCCTTTCCAGCAGTTCACGGCTACAATGTGGCGTTCTTCGGGCCCCGTTTCTGTGGTCGAACGAAGCTTCTGTGTTGTGGAGATCAGCGCGGCTTGACGAGAGGTTATACTACCGATAAAAAGGACGAGAAAAAGGGTTGTCCAACATGCGGCTGCCCCTACTGCGGCTGCGGGTCGTGCGGCTCATGCGGAACCCCGTGTGGACCCTGTGGACCTTGTTGCGCGGCATGCCCTCCTTGCGGCCCCGCCTGCGCCTCTTGCGGCCCGTGCGGACCATGTCCCTGCGGCCCATGTGGACCATGCGGCCCGTGCGGCCCGTGTGGCCCGTGCGGACCATGTGGGCCCTGCGGGCCCTGTGGCCCATGTGGCCCTTGCGGCCCCTGTCGCTGCCCGTGCCCTTGCGGTCCATGTGGCCCCTGCGGTCCTTGTGGCCCCTGCGGTCCTTGTGGCCCCTGCGGTCCTTGTGGCCCGTGCGGACCTTGTGGACCCTGCTGCCCATGCCCCTGTGGTCCATGTGGCCCATGTTGCCCACCTTGCCCTAAACCATGTCCGAAAAAGTGCGTAGCAAGCCCTATATGCCCGCAATGCTTAGCGAAGGCAGCACCATCCAAAATGGATGACACCAAGAAGGAGGATAAAAAGATGCCAGCTAGGATGGCCGGAAGTTTCAACAAGCAGGCACCGTGCTAACTTTCCTGATTAATTACTATTATTAAGCCTGAAATAAAACATTCGATTTGTAAATTGATTTAAAAATATTTTATATTGTATTTTACATGACATTTCAACGTTTACAATAAATACTCCTTATAATTTGATAGTTTCATTCGACAGCCCGCACAGATTACTCATATTTAAGCGAAGCTTTCTCATAAGGAGTAATCTTTGCGAGCAACTTGACCCATTTGAATATTTGAACTTCCACCGACAGTCTCGGATCTTTTAATGAAGGTGAATAGCATAAAATTCCCTTGCAGCGACGGCGGTCCTAAACCACAGAAACTTCAAGAATAAGGCCCGACCTCTGCGCGTGAGGACCGTGAAGACTGAAAAGACGAAGCCGCTGCCATCGGCCATCGAGTGTCGCGGTGGGAGCGAGACCACACGTTTGCGATTCTGCGCGTCTTGCCCATACATCGTGCCTGTCTCTCGAGCGACTGACAGCGATTCACCAATAAAATGCGGTCCTACGTGCTCCATTCTTCACTCTCTCGAGTCGTTAATGACGCACCGGACAGGCTCGATGCCCAACATGGTGCCCTGCAGTAGTTTTCATACATCGCATTTTGCTGGCAACAAATGCCCCCCCCCTCCATGCAAATGCGGACCATGTCCATCATGCTGCCCGAGTTGCTGTGGTAGCTTACCCCCACCGTGTAACACGCCCCCAAAGTGCATCCAGTACATGACTGGCTACTACTACTATCCTTACGGCTTTTGGTTCTGCGGGCCGTACCATGTCTCGGGCACATGCACTCCCTGTGGCCCCTGTAGTCCTTGTGGCCCTTGCGGCCCCTGCAGCCCCCCTTGCCCACCTTGTGCTCCCTCATGCCCTTGCCCGAAATGCTGTCTTTGTCCGAAATGCTGCGTTTGTATGAACCCACTCGCATCGGCTGTGGTAGGCGGTGACCCAGAACCTCGTTGCCAGAGTGTGCCGGCCCATCACCCACCTCCAGCGCCGGACCATCACCCACCCCCAGCAAGACCCCATCAGCAAGCCATCAATTATCCACTACCAAATGAAGACCAAATCAAATCTGAAAGAGTTCCACAACCCCGCATCAAAGGAGGCATAGCCAAGTTCTTCCCCTTTAACGCCATCCCTGCATTAGCGCCACCGCGTCATCACATGCCTCACTCGTCTGTGAATGTATGCCCCTACAGCACCCAGCCCCAGACTTGTCCCCAGCGTCCCAGCGCATTGCATGAACAGCAGCACCCAGTTTACTGCACTCCCTACAACAAGCCCAGTCTCAGCTCCCGGTTACGCCACCCCTTCTCTAATTTACAGTACGAAAAGCGTATAGAACACAGGAGTCCCATACATCATAGGCGCTTAGAAACTCCCAGAAGGCTAATGACTAGGGAGCAACGCGACAGACCTGCCACATTTCCTGGGGCGTTCCAGTACACCAACATCCCGAATTATCGAAAGCCATACCCCCCTCAGCCCCCAAAAGCCACCGAATACAAGGAATACGAGACTTAGAGGCATACTAGACCAAAGTATTACGTCGAAAAGACGTTCTTGGAACAAAAGCTGATGATTCCCACTTAAATCTATTGAAATAACACCAATTTGTAACAAACAAGAAATTCAATAAACATCTCTTGATAAATCGCCGTTTAATTTTGCACTACACCCTCTTGTATACATTTTATTAGATAGGATTGTGATTACAGTAAAACAATCGTCCTTTCAGCGAATCTCACGTCGATGAAGAATGCGATGGAGCAACTATGTGTGAGTCGAGATATTCCGGTGGCCGGAATGCATGGGATGCAGAGGCAAGCGGCCCCTGAGAAGCCGAAGACCACCTGGCCTCTGCACCGGTGCGCGTCCTGTCCGTGCTTCGGAGCGAGTGGGCCCCTACAGGCTCTTCCAATTCCGTGCCTATACCTGCCGAAGACTCAGTCTGCTGTCTTACATCAAGACCACTATCATCACCCGCTCTGCTTAAAAACACCGCAAAAGGTTTCTAACAATTGTCGGCCGTACTACCGGAGTGAGCCGTTGATGTCTTCAGACAAGAGTAGATCGTCGATGTTGCAACACATTAGCAATGTATGCGCTCCTTGTTGTCCCTGCCCCGCGCGGTGCGGGCCCTGCTGCAGCGCCCTCCCCGCGCCCTGCAACACGCCTCCGCGGTGCATCCAATACATGACAGGTTATTACTACTACCCTTACGGCTTCTGGTTTTGTGGACCATACCATGTGACTGGTACCTGCGTGCCCGGCGGCCCCGTGGCCCCGGGCGGCCCCTGCGGCCCATGTCCTCCTAACCCTGGCGGTCCATGTGGTCCCTCTAACCCAGGATGTGTCTGCGGAGTGCTTAACAGTCTTGCAGTAATGCCAACTTCTGACAACCAGAGAAGTATGATCAACCTTATGCCTAGTGAGCAAGCCATGAACATGTTGGATGTGACGAAACTTAAATTACCATTTGATATGAGATCTTTGCCTATGAGCTGTCTCCCCCTTTATGCGTCCGCTAAGGGGGGAGGGCGTACTATCAGTCCTTTGCCAGGTGGTCCGTGTGGTCCGTGTGGCGTATGCGGCCCGTGTGGCCCGTGTGGCCCGTGTTGCGGCCCGTGTGGTCCCGGGTGTGTCCCTTGCTGTGGCGGCAAAGGGCCCTGTGGTCCGTGTGGCCCTCAAGGCCCGTTTGGACCGTGTGGTCCTTGCTTCCCCGGTGTTGGTTGTGGTGCCGGCGGGTTCGGTTGCTGCGGTCCTTCCAGTCAGTGTTGCGTAGGCCCGGGTTGCGGCTGCTGCGGTAACTGTTGTTGCGGTGGGATGTGTGTTGGCCCCCGTGGCCCTTGTGGGCCTTATTGTGGCAATTGTGGCCCTTGCGGCCCTTGTGGGCCTTGTTGTGGCCCATGCGGCCCATGCGGCCCCTGTGGCCCATGCGGCCCTTGCGGCTGTGGCCCCTGTTGCGGGCCCTGCGGCCCTCTTACCGGCCCTTGTGGCTGCGGTGCATGCGGCTGCGGGCCATGCGGCTGCGGCGCGTGCCTTCCCTTCGGATGTGGTGCCTGCTGTGGAGTCGCGCCATGCCCATGCCCATGCCCAAGCTCTACTGGAATGTGCCAACCCATCAGCCCACCGCCCCCCGCGCCGAGCACCACCGGACAATGGTCCGGCCCATGCGTTAATTGCAAATGTGCGCGTCCTATCCCTGTCAATGAGAAAACCCTTGGATCACCCGCGGGCCCCGGCCCTTTTACCCAATGCTGTCTTGCTTTGGCCACTGACAAAGTTGACGTCGAAGAGCTAAGTGCCTGCCCCACATGCACCAGCACTACTGCTAGCACTGAAGAAGAAGAAACGTTGATTCCGGTACCGCCTAAGAAAGCAGTTAACACTATGCAACCTCCTAACCGGCCAGGGAGTAACCTGACTGTGTTCCACAAACACCCAGGTTACAATGAGACGAAGCAGATAACTGATCGACCGAAGCCCCTGGTCAACACTATTCTCACTTGTTACCAGTCTACGTTGTCCGGCATTACAAGCCTACGAGCAATCAAAACCGTTGATAAGGACAGTATGCAACAGTCTGTCCAGGATCATAAAACGCAAAACGTCCGCGCCTCTTACGATGAGCCCTTTCCTACATATGACAAGCCGAGGTCCATATCGGCTTATGACAAGCCGAGGTTCATACCGGCTTATGACAAGCCAAGGTACGTTCCGACTGATGTAGAGAGAGAAATGCCAAGATTTCCCAATTGCTTCACCCACTTGAACGCTCATCCGCGGTGCGCGTCCAAGGCCAATGATTTAAAGGCTCCGACTAGTCCAGATAGCGGCCTGCAAAGGCCATGGCCTATACCTTATGAAAGCCATTAGTGCTATAAAATTTCTGACCCCCAAACTTGTTTTTTTAACTTTCAACTGTGATTACTAAATTCAATCTGTCGCTTCTACCAAACTGTGTCGGGGTCGGCATCCGGTCTCGCCGGGTGCAACTGAATACCAGTAATTCACGTCGAGCGATGGTCTATCTGACCTCTACGGCCCCGTTACTGGATAACCTAATAGCCCTTGGTAAGACTGGTTGTCTGACTAGGCTTCTGACGACCCGAAACGACAAAGTGCGTAACGTGCTTTCGAAAGCACGGACTTGTGATTATTTAAATGTTATAAAAATTATTGTTAAAAATGTAATAAAAATCGTAACATTACAAACCCATTTGATTTTTCATTTTCGTAGTTTAGTTCACCCCCCCCCCCTCACACACACCCACACATCAACTGACTCGCTCACTCAGTTGCTCACCCAAACTCGCTCACTCACTCTCCCTAAACTCGCCCTCCACACTAGCTACGCTCAAATAAGCGCACACACAGGCCCCTAGGGGGCTTACCATCAGCTCTTATAGCAGGGCAGAAGTTAAAGCAGTCTTAACACGCTGGGCCCAGGCCCTCTACCAAGTTCACCACAACACGCAACGCACAACACCGCGTACATAATCAACCTATAATATTCCCACTGCTGGGACACGGGCCTCCCCTCGGTGAGAATGAGACCGTGAGTGGGCCGTAATCCACCACGTGGGCACGCAGCGGGTTGAAAGATGTCACAAGTCTTCGAATTGTTGGTCACATTACTGTCAGCAGATGCAAGCTTCACTAACCCTGTCAGGTACACATCGAAGCAACTGTGTCGGCACAATGAATGCGGCTCTCCAAGTTGTGCTCCTGAGTTGTCAGCTAAGCTAAGTGCGGCAGGTCGAATGAGGGGAGAAAAAAGCGTGTTTGTTACAAACACGCTTTTTTTGATAAATTGTAGCAGTAGTACCACAATCCACCATCATCACTGACCATCCTAGCCTCCTGTTTAAATTTTACCCGCCTGCAGCAGAGTCCAGTTTTTTAAATATCATAACTTATGTTTCTGTTTTGTAGTCCGTTAAAGTCAAAGTCGAAAGTATTTATTAGTGTAGTTAACCTAATGTCATGCAGCTAGAGCTGGTCGGAGTTAAGACAAAGCCCCACTTTCGTAGGATATGTCCTTTTCAAGTCATTTATTTATTTAACACTACATAATTATCAAGAGCTATACTTACATACATTTCCAGTTTTAACTAGGTAACCTCGTATTGTAGGTATAGGCCTTAGACTAAGAAAAGTTACTCTAAGGTATAGGCTTTTCGTATGTACTAAACTAGCTTCTGCCCGCGACTTCGTCCGCGTGAAATTTCTTGTACATACCTCGACCCACCCCGAAAAAAAAATTATATTCGTTTGTGAGTATAGAAAAGTGTTGTTTTTAGACTTTTTCAGGCAATTTTTTAAATTTTGCTCTGCGTAAGAACAATCCTCGTACAACAAGGAATATTCTAAAAAAAGAATTAGCGAAATAGGTTCAGCTGTTCTCGAGATTTGCGCTTAGCAACACATTCAGCGATTCATTTTTATATTATAGAAATAATGTATAACTTAATATGTCGTTGTAAGTGCATAAAGAGTGCGCTATGTTATGACAGAGGGCGTTATGGATGCGTGGTATGCCAGATGGCGTACCGCTTGTGACAAATCCTAATGACAAATAATGTTTAGTAAATGGATTTTAAAAAAGCTTTTCATCATCATCATCCACACCCCCACTTCACCCACTGCTGAACATAGGCCTCTCTGTTCGTGTGCCAATCCCCACGCTCGTATGTCAGCCTCGTCCAGGGGGTCTACTCCGAAGTAGTATCGGCCGGATGTTCGGCCGTTTCCTGCTATGAAGTTACCATTTGGTTCGGTCGGTCCCGATCCTACACTCCTACTCTCTTTCTAATATTGACTATGGTCCCGACCCAACTGAGCCGATCCGAACTTTTTTCGGATTTTTCAATAATATTCGGTTCGGCCATGTGTCGGTCCGATCCGAACATTCGCACTTTGCACTTCGGAATATACCCCAGGTTCTACTTGCGATGGTAACAATGTCGTCCACCCACCTCACCACCGCGCGCCGAGCCACCGACACTTCGTCGCCCAGAACCCCAATAGGCTAGTTTCCTAAAAAAATCTAATTAGTCCGTCGAATAGATTAGCAAAAAATATTGAACCCGTATTTTTTCTTTTGTCAATTATATCAATAATTATGAAGATATCGCCCGTTAAAGTTCCGCGTGACGTCACTTGCTTGTGACACTTTTGCAAGCAAGTGACGTCACGCGGAACTTTCACTTCCAAATTTTGACGCGCTTTATCTTTGTCATATTTTGTTTGATTGACAAAATAAAAAATACGTGTCCATTATTTTTCGATAATCTAACTGACGGACTAAATATACCTACTTAATAATATTTTTTTTACCCAAGAAACTATACCTACCCTATTGCGTAACGCACTATCAACTCAATCTGAATCATTTGAAGGATATTGTCATCCATTGCTTCATATTTTCGAAAAATTTGTCTGCTCAACAACGTTAAAAAAGCAATGAATGCTGTTGAACTGTCAAAATGAAACCCATTGCTACTGATAGTGTGGTACGCAATTACCCCGCTGTCCTTGCAAGCCAGTCGTCAGTCGATCACTGCCTCTCCACCTGTCATAATAACTGCGCCTTGCCAATGTCAATGTTGGCTGTAGGTACCTAACAAGAAGTGATAAGAACCTTTTTAGGGTTCCGTAGCCAAATGGCTAAAATGGAGCCCTTATGTCTGTCTGTCTGTCTGTCCGTCCGTATGTCACAGCCACTTTTTTCCGAAACTATAAGAACTACCTATACTGTTTAAACTTGGTAAGTAGAGTATTCTGTGAACCGCATTAAGATTTTCACACAAAAATAGATAAAAAATAATAAATTTTGGGGGTTCCCCATACTTAGAACTGAAACCCAAAATTTTTTTTTTCATCAAACCCATACGTTTGGGGTATCTATGGATAGAAAATCAAAAATGATATCGAGGTTTCAAATATAATTTTTTTCTAAACTGAATAGTTTGCGCGAGAGACACTTACAAAGTGGTAAAATGTGTGTGTCCCCCCTGTAACTTCTAAAATAAGGGAATGATAAAACTAAAAAAAATATATGGTACATTACCATATAAACTTCCACCGAAAATTGGTTTGAACGAGATCTAGTAGGTACCTACTAGTTTTTTTTTTAACCCTCGGTGCGCTAGTCCGACTCGCACTTGTTATCCGATTGCGGCCCTAAAATAAAATACCATAGCTAAATATAACCCTCCTTTTGGGTTATGTTTTAGCTATGTTCACGTCATTATTTTATTCGGACGTCTGTATTCTACTATGGGCTGATTTTTCAATGGACAGATAATTTTTATTCGTGGAATAAAATTGACGCCTGACAGATTTTGTATGGAAGAACTGTCAAAAATTCAAAATTATTCCTCTGATAAAATTATCTGGCGTTCAAATCAGCCCTAAGTTAATTAGCTTCTCCCGCGGCTTTGTCTGCGTGAAATTTCTTTCAAAGGGAAGGGCCTTCCCGTGATGTTAAAGCCTACCTCAAGAATTGGGATATGAAATCCAAATTTTTTTTTTCAAAATCTATGGGTAGTTCCAGAGATTGGTGCGTTCAAAAAAACAAACTCTTCGACTTTATTATCGTCAACTTCTTCTTTTTCGTCGCTTAAAATCAGTAAACTACACGACAAAAACGTGAAATCCCAACTGTAAAAAACATTACCCTCCCCTTGACTTCGCTGCAATCGGGTAAAACACGCGCGAGGCTCGCTCTGCTGCCACGCCTCGCGTTGATGGCACATCATTGAACAGAGGGCCCGATACGATCAATCCAGATACGAAATTAGTGACCAAATATGCCCCTCTCATTTGTATACAGTGAAGTGCAAGCGAAATAGCTCATAACATCAACGCGCCTGCGCGCCGCGCCCTGCAATAGGTAGTGCATATGGTCATCTATGTAGGCATACCATACCTGAATCCTCTCGACGCGACGCCAAGCGCCAGTGCTTATCATATAAAATACAATATAATTGTGATCAAGTCTCAGCGTTTCCACAGACAACGATCACTCGTAAAAAGGTACATAATCTTCTGTTTTGTACATTAACTTGTGTTGTTATTGTTAGCGAAGAAAATTTATCGTTGCATGTCAATTTTCTATTAAAATGGCCCCGTGATTGATTTTGGTTACGGCGGGCGTCATGAAAAAAAATAGGCTTGTTTTTTATTAGTTGTTATTACCGTTGTTGGTGATCTAACGTGTGCGATCCGCATACGGGGAACGACTGTTAACGTGATGGGTTTAAGCCTTTATTTTCCTTCCCGCATAAAATCTGCAATCATTGAAAAAAGACAAGTAAATTCCTGGCAAAGGAAAATTGTGTAGCGTTGTTGCAGCAACGTGGTTGTTGCTGGAAACATGTATTTGCAGTGAGATATGCAACATGGCCAACATGTCCTGGAGTGGAGACCACGCAATACCGTAGTCTCCAGTCCAGTGCAAGCGTAGTGTGGGACGGCCCCTAGCTAAGATTGACCGACGACCTAAAAAAGGTGGCTGGGACTGACTGGATGCGGTAGACCGCGGACAGAGTGTTGTGGCGCAGCCTGGGAGACGCCTATGTCAAGCAGTGGACTGCGATAGGCCGAGTTGATGCAACATGTTTCGAGCAACAATAGGTACTTGTTACTGCAACGCTTTTTGTTAACAAGTCGTGACTCTTTGTCATGTGGTGGCGTTTCTAAAACCACTAAGAACTTCATAATGAACTAAATTAAATTAAATAGCTGCACAACTTCTTTCGTGGCACTCTACAAAAGGTGTTAAACGGGAGTGCTTTACACCTCCCGGAGAGACCACGGAGCACGGAGACGTCGCGGCGGCCGCTGCTAAAGGCGGCTTTGTCAATACTTTCCATAAAAACCAAGCGTCTCGCCGTTCACTCGCACAACAATGTTTTAGTACTGCTTTATAAATAAATAGCGTCCGCGACAAAAGTTTTGCGCTCAACTCGCTTTTAGTTAGTACATACCACGAATTTTATTAATACTTGCCGTCTTTAGACACTACTGGTGTGGCAATTTCCGTGCTCTGTGCTCCGAACTAGTCTCGACCATTGCAAGCCCTGCGGGGTAATTGCGTAACACACTAACAGTAGTAGCAATAGGTTTCATTTTGACAGTTCAACAACATTCATTGCGTTATTCACGTTGTTGAGCAGACACATTTTTCGAACCTATGAAGCAATGGACTAGCAATATCCTTCAAAATAATTCAGATTGTGATTGAAAGTGTGTTATGCAATTATAGGGCCCTGCATGCTTCTTGTTTGGACAAAGTTGTTTTTAATTATTTATTTTCAACAGGTCTTTCTCTAATATAATGTTGATTGAGGTAACGAGTAGATTTTTTTTTATTAATTTATATTCTGATCTATTTATCAATCTATCGCTGCTCTCGCGAATGTCTCAACGCGAGTATTTATTAACTTAAGACCATTGCAGCCATGCAACTTTTAGCATTGGCGATAAGCTACTTTTTCTATTTTAACTTTTCGAAAGCTCGATACAGCGTTCAAACGTTGCGTATCGCCAAAGTGGAATATTGTGACAGTGACAGCTCTTAAACGCGAGTTTCATTGGTGAAATTCCTTCAAACGTGTGTCGATGTTAAAAGTAGCATGACTGCTATTGCTATGGCCACAGAGCATGTACCCTATGGCCTTTAGCAAACGAGCACATCTCTATAATAAGATACCCCTTTTTTACCTGACTGCGTAAGAAAGAGGGTTATTTGTGAACCGGTTACTTTGGTACTTAAAGCCATCTCAATATGCACAATTTTAATTCAAGTCAAATCGACAATTCAAAGTAGCATAACGCCTTGACAAAAAAATTGACGCCAATAGTAGATGGCTTCGCTTCGATGACCACGTGTTTGCCCGTCCAACCCTATTAAATAACGCATATTTTAGATTTTTATTCACACAAAATGAATGCGAAAGTAACTTTTTTGATAGATAGTCCACAAGTGGACGCGGAAAAATTTAAGGTCCAAAAAATCTCGAGGCGTATCGCATTGATGTTTAAATGGCGTAGGTATAGTCAAAAACATACAGCAAATAGTTCTGAGTGCTTATGTAGTAAGTTTTACTAAAATCGGTTAGAGTTTTTTTGTTCGTAGATCGGCAATCAAACATTTTAATAAATCTACATTGCATGAATTCTAAAAATATCGCTAGCTTCGAACATAATCGATAATATCGACTCAACAAATACGTAACTACAGTGGTGTCAAGCACTAGTAGGCAAGCCGCCGGCCGCCATCTTAGGTCGACATTGTTGATTTCCATATCAAATGAAATGTGTTTCCATTTCAACATTTTCAACAATATAAACTGAGTTAGCATGAGGACTTAAGTTTATGTTGATTTAGTAGTGATAATACATAAAATGGAAGAGGAATACATTGACTCTCAGGACTCAGCTGTAACTGAAGTGGTTAATCGGCCCATTAGTGAAGTGAGTGAAAATTTGGTGGACAATACCAAAGATTTCAGCGATGTAGTGCCTGTAGGGTTCGACGAGAATTACGAAGACGACGAAGGTGGTAACAGCTTCCGAGGAGGTCGGGGCCGCGGGAACTTCAGGTAACAATATCTATGCTTCACAAAAAATTGCACGTTCCCTATCAATAATTTTGCAATTGGCTGCATTTCCCGGGTATCATAATGTAATTTGTGATCTAAATAACCATTCGCGGTGGTTTGCGGCCATAAGAAGCGTTTCCCCAAGTTGCAAAGCATTCTGTATGCGTAAATTCATCTGTTCTAGACAATAAGACCTTGGGTGTGCTTACATTTATACTTTGCTAGATGTAAGTTAGTCTGCTGGCGTAAATTGCGTTAATTTATGCGTAGCGACCCCAGCGGGGTCAATTTGAATCAATATGTGTAGATCTTAGTAACATTTTCTGTATTATAACCTCTTGACAAAAATTTTTACTGCCTTAGTCTCTAAAATCCAAGAATGATAAAATTTTAGCGTCTTTGTTCGCTAGAGTATAAAAAACTACGCATTGATGCCCAGCACTTGCATGCCATAGCTGTTACATGTACATTATTGGTATATATTTGATCCCGTAACTGGCATCGGAAACAGAATGATTTTGGTTTTCCGAGTTGTATATTTTGTGTGTTTGCTTATCTGCTTGCATTGTTCATCTGATTTAAAATAATCTAAACCTATTATTGAAAGCTTTTGCAAATAGCACTATGCCCAGGAAAATAAAGAAAAATATTTACAAATTATAAATAAAATCCCAATTATCAATGCAACAATTGGCGAGTAAAAAATGTAATATTCATCTTCACATGTGCCACACAGGTACCCGCCGTGAGATTCTAAGGTAATATCAAGGCATTGCTGGCCTTCCTGGAGGAGCTGGGGTGGATCGAATAATTGATTTTCCCACCTGTATGCAAAATCACACGTCAACTTCACAAGTCCAAAACCCAAACATTTTGTCAGTTTCAATCAAATAGACAACCATTAGTAGCACCGTAGTACATGAGGCTGCAGAGGCTAGTGCGAATCTTGGGGTTCATTACATTTGTCAAGTCTGGTCAAACCATGCTGGGGTTGGTGCATTTAATTCATTAATTTAAATCAAATAGACAATTCTGACAGCTGTTTGTTGTCGGGGGAAAAAAAAGAAAGCCAGGTTATTAAAATGTGTCATTTTCGATACAATATCTAGTTATAATTATTGTGAATAGCTATTCTGTTGTCCTATTGGCATAAATCCAGTCTCATCACAAACATTATGACTTTAGTTGAAGAGATAATAACAATTGTAGTTATGTACAGACGCCAGCAGGTCAAGCTACCCGAAACTGTCAAATTTTCCCAATCAACCTTGAACCTTAATAGTTTAGCTATAATGTTGAAAATCTATTAAAGAAATTTGACAGATTGTAGTAGCTCGATATGCTGGCGTCTGTACTACCAGAAAAACACAGAATAATCCGTCAAACGATCGCCTAACAAAAGCCGTTTGCATGTAAGTGCTCAACGGTTTTCATGATTATATTTTATTGTCGTTTCGAGTATATTTTTCTTATTTTGTTGGATTATTTGTTGCACAACAGCAGTGCGTTTAAAACAAAATAACTGTGCCACTGCAAAACAAAAACCTCTTCTCATATAATAGATAGAAGCATTGATTTATTTAATTTTATCGATGTACTAACTGCGGCATGCGGTTTCATCCTCATAATTCTCAATCCCGTGAGAATATCTGGATAAAAACTACACTATGTCCTAATCCAGATCATGGTCTACCCATGTGCCGAATTTCATCCAAATCTGTTCAGCCATTTCAGTATGAAAGCGTAAAAAACAAACATACAAAAACTCAAATCTTTTCTCTTTATAATATTAGTTAGCTCGCCATCTGTACTGCTGCTAATTTTTTTACCTATAATTATATATTATAGGTAAAAAAATTGTAATTGAAAAAAGATAATTGTGTGTGCACTGCTTCAGCTCTGTTTGAAACCTGCTATCCTGCCTGCTATCCTTTGCCAGCAATATTATTAACATATATCTTTACCTCCTGTTTGATCAGCACCCTAAATACAATATCAATAAACACACTATCAATCTGAATCACTTTGAATGATATAGCTAATCCATGGCTTCATATGTTCAAAAAATGTGTCTGCTCAACAACGTAAATAACGCAATGAATGTTGTTGAACTGTCAAAATGAAACCCATCGCTACTGAGAGTGTGTTACGCAGTTACCCCGCCGGTGACGGCTGCGGTGGACAAACGCCCGAAGGGTAGGTACCCTAACCGTTGTATCGTAAAGGAAAACATTTTGAGGAAACCGGCATGTCCTAGAACCAAAAATTCGAAGATGTGATATCTACCAACTCGCACTGGGCCTGTGTGGTAGATTATAGCCCATTCTGTGACGGCACGGTTGGCGCAGTGGTTAAGCGATTGACTGCTGCGCTGCGTGTCGCGGGTTTGATTCCCACACGGAACAAATATTTGCATGACCTACAATAATTGTAGGTAATAATAATTAAACAACAACAACAACCCGGAACGGTTCCGGGTCTGGCTGTTTGTGTATGTGAGTTTATATGTCTGTAAACGCACCCACGACACAGGAGAAATTCCTAGTGTGGGGCAACATTAAAAAGAAAAAAAAAAATTAAAATCCCTCTCATAGAGAGGAGGCCTGTGTCCCAGCAGTGGGAACATATGGGCTGATGATGCATTATGCAGTTTAAATATGAGTTGGCCCTTATGGCATAGAAAAGTGGTCTGATATCCTTTCACACTTTAAAATAATATTGCCAATCTTGATTGATTCATTTTCAGTCAATTGACTCAATAATGTGCAATTTAATATAATGTAACTCAGTCCCATGTTTGATTGAAGACGATGTGACAGTGATTTGAATGAAAGGCAATTGCATGCAGCTGGGATGAGAATGCTAAGAGGGATGTGTGAAATTAGTATACAGGGTAGCAGGGGCAAAGACGCACAACCTGTTACCATGGATTCATGTACAGACGCCAGCACATCAAGCTACTACAATCTGTCAAATTTCTTTAATAGATTTTCAACTTTATCTCTAAAGCATTAAGGTTCAAGGTTCATTGGGAAAATTTGACAGTTTCGGGTAGATTGACCTGCTGGCGTCTGTACATAATTCTGAACCCCCATGAGTAGAAATGTTTTACAGTTTATAAAATAAAAAATTGCTGTTTCGTACATTGTGAGGTATAGATACTTTTATATGAAACATTCACTGCGTGTTTGTATACTTGGTTACCACAAGTAAAGCTTGCGTCGCTTCGTGAGATTAAAATACTGTAGTTTACAGCAGGTCAATTTTATTTGATAGACATTTGTAATGCTTGTTCCTGTGTGTATAAAAACTATTGTCTTATCTTTATAAAACAATAGTTTTGTACCCCCCCCCCCCCAGGCCTTTACGCCTTAGTTTAGTGGAAAAAGGGTTTCACTATGCTTTAAATGTCAGCCTAATTTTGCACGTCATTTTAAACTCCATAATTTACATCATTCTCATAAAATGCCACGCTTGTAACTATTTATATGTATAGAATTTTTTATCTTTTTGCTAATTTTTTCACATGTACATATTATTATTTTAAATGTTAGATTAACGTTGTGAATGTTAGATTATTTATCTTTCATTGTTCAAAATTATGATAAAAATTATAGTTAATTAAAAACTATAATTTTATCAACATTTTTGTGATTTACTGCTGCGCTCTCAATAAGTCTAACACGAATGAAATTTCGAACAGAAGTAGAGGCCGCGGGCCTCCGCCGGGCTGGATGAATGGACCTCCTATGAGGTTCAGAGGTCGTGGCTACGGTCCAGGCGGTCCCCCAATGAGAGGTCGAGGCTTTTTCCGCGGTCGCGGCGGCCCACGCGGCTTTGGGCCTAACAACGGTCCGAACTTTGACAATAACTGGGGACCTATGGGTCCTCCGCCCCCGGGGATGATGGGCGGACCTCCACCTGGCATGATGGGTGGTCCTCCACCGTTTGGGCCTCCGCCTGGCATGATGCCTCCGGGTGGACCCATGGGCCCTCCGCCAAATATGATGGGACAGCCTCCGCCGTTTGGTGGACCTCCTGGTATGCCGCCGCCTAATATGGTAAGTGCCATTTTATGTGTTTTATTTTTATGGGATAGTTTTATATTTCAAATAAAAAATATTTGATTAAGGGCTGATTATCCAACACTAGATAATTTTATCCGAGGAATTACTTTGAATTTTTGACAGTTCTTTTACACAGAATCAGATGTCAATTTTATTTCATGAATGAAATTATCCGTCAATTGAAAAATCAGCCCTAAATGCATTTTGCTCTCTACAATAATTGATTGGTAACCCGTTTGTTCTGTATTAGTAAACTACTATAATTTGAAAGAGTTCTCATATAACATCATTAGACAATAATAAAAAAATAAGAGATAATGAGGGGATTACCCAGTAACTGGTTTGTGGAGGTCAGATAGGTAGTCGCTCCATGTAAAATACTGGTATTCAGCTGCATCCAGTTAGACTGGAAGCCGACCCCAACATAGTTGAGAAAAGGATAGGCAGATGATATTCTCAAATGAGGGATGGGTTATTATTCTAGACAGCGATAAATAATTAATGTTACAAATGCACCAATTTCACGACCTGTTCTAGTTTAAACAAAAGGAATTGTGCAGGTTTGTAGATCATCTAATTAGTTTATGTTGTCAACTATTTGTTAACACACAGTCAATTCATTGATTCAAATTAGGCTGAAAATCACTCCCTCACTAATCACTTTTTGAATGTTTAAAGATACAAATGACAATGCGCTGGGCTATCAAACTCAAAGCATTTATTTCAATTCAAACAATTACAGGCACTTTTGAATTGTCAAGGGGTTGGTCAGTCAGAAAGATGAAGTTGCCCATCATCATCTGCCTAGCCTTCTCCCTACTATGTTGGGTTTACCTTCCAGTCTAACTGGATGCAGATGAATACCAGTATTTCACATCACTCTCGGTAACACTGTAAACGCCTACCCTTGTAAAGCCAAAATACAAAATAAATTAATTCATAACATTTCGCAAAAGCTACACTCTACATGATCTTTAGTTTTCTACTTTCCTGAATAAACTCAAACTCAAAGCATTTATTTCAATTACTTTTGTTAAAAATCGTCTCAATATCGTAATAATTAAGGGAAAGAGTGGGATAGCCCCAACACAAGTATTATCAATTACTTACTGGGGATGTCTCATTTATAATCCATGCTACTGCTTTGGGACAAATAAACATTTTTCATTTTCAATCCAACCAACAGGCACTTATGTGTGGTCAAGTCAGTCAGAAAGTGGAAGCTAGTTGCGCATTCCAAAGCGTAGTAGGTTCGTAGGAGTGATAGACACTAAACCTTGTGTTCCTTCAATAGCCGGCGCCCGAACTCTGGGTGGAGACCAAGTCTGACGAAGGCAAGCCGTACTACTACCACTCCAGGACCAGGGAGACCACCTGGACCAGGCCCCAGGAATCACCCACCTGCAAGGTCATATCACAGTCTGACATGGAAGCCATGGTTACATCAGGTACGATTATTTTCTTACAAACTATTCCTTATCTTCGGCAGCAGTATTCTCCATTTCCTTCTTCATACAAAAAGCAATCTATGGGAAAAAGTTCAAATATCTTTGGCCCAAAATTCAGCTGCGCGACACAGGTGACAGGGCATGCGGCGCAGCATGGAAGGTGGGCCATTGTCTGTGGGGAGGTGCAGCATACGGACTTGAGATCGGAGCCGTCCGTGCACCCCCATCTGTGGAGATTGTCTTTGCTCCGGCCGACTTGGGGATTTCCAAGTCGGCCACGGTAACGCGTGCCCAGGCGGAAGGGTTTTAGATGGTTCGATAAAATTGTCAGGGGGTTTATACAGCTCCCGCCATAGATTACATATTGCTGTGGAGGCGTTACTGAGGGCTGGACTAGCTGGACCCTCGCACCTTTACTTATCCTGCCCTCTGTGTCCTAAAACATGCAGTCAAAGTGACCCTGCACTGCCACCGACAACGTGGAAGTGGCGAAGTTTTGGGCCAAAATGATCGGATCACTCTGCCTCACCCTTCGAGGAACAGCGTGATGTTATGTTTATGTCAAATCAAGTCAAAAGTCATTTATTCAAATTAGGCTGAGAATCAGCACTTTTTGAACGTCAAAATTACACGCCCGCCCCTCACCACTTCCTAGTGCTTTCTCTGGGAAGAAGAAATGACGCAACAAACTCCCCAGCAACACAGCCATCTGTTCAGTTAAAAAAACTTGCTTCTATACAATGCAAAGTAATTAACATTATGAGACACAGAACATTAAATTAAATTATTTGCTGTATGGCTAGCCACTCCTATGGTAACAGGCTGCCCCCCCATTCCATTAGACTTAAACATACCTCACAGAACTCGAGGTTGCTAAATACACCTCTGTCCCCCCCCTTAGGTGTATGACCTAACGTGAACCTAAATGTGTGTTTTATTACAGGTGGCCCAATGCCCCAGACCGTACCTATGAACGGTCCCATGGGAGGGCCGATGTCCGGGCCTATGGGCATGATGCCCAACGGCATCATGTCCAACGTGATGCCCCCCGGGGTCCACAACGCGCCCCCCACTGGGAATGTTCCGCCGTTCATGACACAACCACCTCCATGGGTGAAGGAAGGAGGTAAGATTTTGAAAATAAGACCTAATTGGCACGGTACGATTTCAGTACCTGTGGCACTCTGCTATAGTCTGTTTATTACACGTAGCTACGCGCGCTTTAGTTGTGGTTACCAAGTGTAAATGTGTGTGTAAGCGCAGGAGCTCTGGGTACCGTCCGAGACAATGGTGAAGTCGGAAGTGTGTTTGTGATGTGTGTGTAATATTTGCTGACGCTACTCGTCTTCACGCACAGCATGCTTGTATACTTGGCAACCACAAGTGAAGCGCGCGTCGCTTCGTGAGATAAAAATACTGTACTGTAGCTAAAGTATGAAGTAACTAGCTGCGCCCCGCGGTTTCACCCGCATAAGTTTCGATCCCGTGGGAATGTCGGGATAAAAAGTATCCTATATGTTAATCCTGGTTATAAACTATCTGTGTGCTAAATTTCGTCAAAATCTGTTCAGTAGTTTTTGCGTGAAAGAGTAACAAACATCCATACATCCATACATACAAACTTTCGCATTTATAATATTAGTAGGATTTGTTAGGGGTACTGAAATTTAAGCGGAATGGCAAAATGTGGGCATACTACAGCCTACACGTCTGCCTAACCCTTCGGGGATTACAGGCGTGATGTTATGTTATATCTATAATTAATAATTGTTTTGACAGGTTCAAAGGATAATAAGGAGGGAGAAAGCCCCACGGATAATGATGACGTGCCGCCCGGAGAGAGCGCGCCGATCGCACAACCAGCCAATGGTAAGATAATATAATAATGTTTTATTCAGCAGGGATAGCACCCCAGTAACGTAACCAGCGTACTACACTAAGCCTAATTATCGCCAAGCTGTGAAAAATACCAATACAGGGTTATTGGTAAAACACTAACTTTGTGGGATAAATAAATACATTATTATTAAAATACATTATTACTAACAACCTTGCAGGACTGGATTACTAACATCATAAACAACAACTTTTGTTCTATGACTTTATACAAACACTTACCAAAAACAAACCTTTAAGATTTCGTTTTGACTGCTCAACACAGGAAATAACGCAATGAATGTTGTTGATCTGTCAAAATAAAAGGCATTGCCATTGTAATTGTGTCACGTATTTGGGCTGTAGGGTGGGAAAATCTATTACCATTTTAGGCGATTTTGCTCATTTATATGAAATTATCAAACTGTTTTCTTGGTTGCAAGTGCTCAAAGTGGGTGCCTGGGTTTGATTCCAAAGATTTATTCCATTAGAGATTTCTCAGTAGCAGGTCAGAGTCTGGATGTGTGCTAGAGGGGCAATTATCGCTTTTTTTTTTTAAGAACGTTTACAGTCTGATCTGTCTCAATCTGTCAAAAAATACGTCTAATTTCCCTACATTTTGACAAGTTTTTGTCATTTGTTTGTCGCCGAGATGAGAATGCGACTAGATTTTGAACGTTTTGAATTACGAGAATTGGTCTTCTGATCTCAGTCTCAATTTGTCAAAAAATACGTCTAATTTCCCTACATTTTGACAAGTTTTTGACATTTGTTTGTCGCCGAGATGAGACTGCGACTAGATTTTGAACGTTTTGAATTAAGAGAATTGGCCTTCTGATCTCAGTCTCAATTTGTCAAAAAATACGTCTAATTTCCCTACATTTTGACAAGTTTTTGACATTTGTTTGTCGCCGAGATAAGACTGCGACTAGATTTTGAACGTTTTAAATTACGAGAATTGGCCTTCTGGTTCATGGCAATCGTCTCGCACATAACTGGCGAAGTGTGGATGACATTCCCTTTTGTGGTCCGTGATATCAATAACAATACCCGTCTGATTGGACTCTACAATCTGGATTTGTCGGGGTAATCGCAATAGTCTCGCACATAACTGTCGAAATGTGGAAGTTACTAAAACAACTCTACCTTCCCTTTCGTGGTACACAATCGTGCTGTTATTACATAAGTTTCCTCCCACAGGCAACATGTTCCCCGGCAACGCAGGCGGTGGCTACGGCTACGGCGGCTCGTACCCGGGGCCCGCTGGCGGCTGGCCCGCCTGGTCCAGCTGGCCACCTCCACTAGTGGCGCAGCCGCCGCCCAACATGGCCAATGCGGCCGTGCCTGACTCTGGTAAGTACTATACACAGCTAAAGTCTGTTAAAACTATTGTTATTTCAAGTTAAACAAATATCAACTTTATTTTAATGGCCATTAGATTGATTTCAGAGTGACCAGCACTATAGAAAAAATTATGAAAATATTTGAAGTTGTAGCGTAAACTGAACTTTATTGTGTAGGAATTAAAGTTATTTTTCCATAAACTCATATTTGTTTACATTTTTAGCAAATAAATCGCGAATGCTGTTTACATGTATTTTTAGCCCCTTTAGGCACTTACCATCGACCCGTAATTTATAAAAAGTGTGCAGTCGGGTGACCCGGTCAGGAACGAAGTTCCGCACGCACACACACACACACTCGTATATAATAGAAAGTGAGGAGCATAACTTCGTCGTCGGTTTTATCATTGTTCCTCTCAACCAAAGCACTTGTCATCTAATCACTTCACCACTCTTGGTTGACTGGTAGAGAATGCTTAAGGCATTATGTCCGCCCTTGTACCTTTTTGTGCGAAAAGTATTTACTTATTACAAAGGACACAAAAAGGCGTGCGTTAAAGAAATAAACCCCTGTACGTATCCTGTGCCTTAACTTGGGTCAAATAAATATATTGTTTGTTTCGTCTCGTGGGTGCGGCCGTGGCGCTGGGCGGCGCGTGCGCAGGCGGCGCGGGCGCGGCCAGCCCGGCGGCCTCCGAGCCCACGCTCATATGCGACTCGCCCACGCCGGCCGACAGGCCCGCCAAGGACGAGACTGTGAGTATTACTTTTATTTTCTACTAGCTGCGCCCCGCGGTTTTACCACCCGCATAAGTTTCGATCCCGTGGGAATATCGGGATAAAAAGTATCCAAGGTGTCAGCTACGTCCATACCAAATTTCATCAAAATTGGCCCAGCCGCTTGAGCGTGAAGAATTAACAAACATACAAACACACACACAAACTCGCCTTTGTAATATTAGTGTGACTAGTTGACCCGACAGACGTTGTCCTGTCCAAATTTCAATAGTTCATACAAAATTCCCATACAATAAGGACGTTCATTTTTTCCCGAATTTGAAAAAAAATCCTCGAATCTTTTAAAATTTTCTTTCCATATGATACACCTGCGCGCAACTTGTTACCATGGATTCAGTACACATTTCTCAGACATTTTTCGTCGGTTATTAAAAAAAAAAAAATCTGTTCCATACATTTTAACCGGTAGGTAATTTTCTATGAAATAACAAACTTTTTTGATAACCGACCAAAAGATTCTACGCTAGGAGGTCAGCTGAATCATCAGTTTGTGCGTGTTATGTCCCTGAAACCCTGTATAGATCTTATATTTTTTTATCAAGCTAAGTGTGGCTCGGTCAGGTTTTTAATAAAGGAAAGTGGTCTGGTCCGTGTCTGTAAATAGTTTAAAAAAAAAATATCTCTTTCCCTCAGGTGATAACCCCGGAACTGATAGCTGCGGCAGGCGAATGGACCACGCACCGCGCGCCAGACGGACGCCCCTACTACTACAACGCTGCCAAGCAGGAGAGTGTGTGGGAGAAACCCAAGCCCATGAAGGAACTCGAAGGTATGACCTACTCCTCATCATGTTTTTTTTGGGATTGGCATCTCGCAGGCTGCACGCTGAGCTAAGCAGACGACAGCCTCCTAGATCGAGGAGGCTGTCGTCTGCTTAGCTCAGCGTGCATCTGTCCGACTCTTCTGGCCGGCTTCCAGTCTTAAGCGGATGCTGCCGAATACCCGGTAACTGGTTACTGGGTAATATTATACTCCTTGGTGAGACTGGTTGTCAGACTTTAAGGCTTCTGACGACACGTATTTTTTTTTTAATGTGTGTCCTCTCGCAAGTTAATCTATGAGGTTGTCGTCTGCTTAACCGGTCTTGCCTGTGGGCTGACCGGCTTGCAGTCTTAAGCGGATGCAGCCGAATACCCAGTAACTGGTTACTGGCTAATACATTCTCCTTGGTGAGACTGGTTGTCAGACTTTCAGGCTTCTGACGACACGTATTTTTTTTTAATGTGTGTCCTCTCGCAAGTTAATCTACGAGGTTGTCGTCTGCTTAACCGGTCTTGCCTGTGGATGCCTCAATAAATGAAGGCCAGGGGTTAAAAGCTTAAAAAACGAAGTGACTACACGCTAAAGGGCAAGCTGGGCTTATGGGCCTACCACACGCACAAGCTTCACCACAGTTCTGCCTGCGCAAGCTACTCGCATGAATGGCGCGTGATACAGTTTTACCAACCGCACGCACGGTGTTCCGTGTACAAACCGGCTTGCGCAGGCAGAACTGTGGTGAAGCTTGTGCGTGTGGTAGGCCCATTAGAGCGTCGCTGGAAAACTGAAAGCGACAGGCTGGATCGGATTATTTTAAGACGGGAATTTAAAGCTACAGGCTCAGCGGCGCCGGTTGGCTCGAGCACGGGTCGGGGCGGAGACCTACTCGTTGTATATCTAGCTGTATTTAACTGACATTTTATACAAGCTGTTAAATGATAAATGATTTTATTTTTGTAAGTAGGTTTGTACAAACACTTTTACACGTCAATCATATTTTAAAACTAGATGAGGTCGGCGTTTCCTATCTGACTAGTCTGAGAAGAAAGGCCGAAACAAACTCAGAGGTCACAGTCTCTTTTAAAGTCCAGACATAATCTTGGTCAGATCATATGAAGACCATGCAGGTCGATGTCTGAGATGGTCTTTTGAGGAAAGAACCACACAGATTGAGAGGACCTGTCCAGCCAGTGCACGCATTTGTCAGAAATCGTGCAGCTCAACTCAACTCTCAACTGTTGTTTTGCATCCTCGTCAAATTTCAGGAGGCTGTTATGAAAGACATAAAATTACAATAAAATTACGATCCCTGGTAAATGATGAATACATACTTGTTTTTTTAGTTATTTAAGTTTGACAGTATTTCAGAATACACCACTTTCAAAGAACAGAATCGCGTTATGGTATCGTGTAAGCGGCCGCGTTTTTATGTGTGTGTAAAAGGGCAGTTACATTGCGGTCTCACACAGGCCGCGTTTTAAAATGCGTGTCCACCACATGCCCATTTCCGAAAATAAGAAAAAAAAAACCTACTTATTCTATTATTGATTCGTTTCGAGAATCAGTAGCAAACACAACACCCTGTATATAAAAATATAAATCAATTTTTTTTTTGTCCTATACAGATTTGAGAGCGAAGATCGCTATAGAGAAAGGGGAACCGGTCGACAAGAAAAATGATAAGAAAATGGACGTTGACGATGGTAAGATTGAAGGTGAGTTTTTATAAATAGGTAAACCCCAACAACCACATTTTTATGTCCTCGCAATCACTGTCCATTCCAAGGTTGCCTGAAAGAGATCGCAGGAAGCGATAAGGCTGCTCATTGTATGTTTTGTGGTGTTAAATGTATTTTCTGGTGTACAATAAAATATATATAAATAGATCATACAGGGTGGCAGGGACATCGACGACAAACTGTACCATAAATTCAGCACATGATTCTTCTTGATTAAAGGCATCACAAACAATGGACAATAAAAATGCAGGTAAAATGCTCTAATCCACATTCTAACCAAACATTTTTCACATACAGTGATCGACGTAGAAGCCCACGCCGAAGCGAAGGCCGCGGCCGAAGCCGAAAAACTCCTGCAAGCCGAAAGACGCGCCGCCGAAGAAAGAGAGAGACAGGAGATGCAAGCGGACCAGGAGCGCCAGGCGGCCGAGCGAGAGAAAGCAGAGAAGGACAAAGGAGACAAGGAGAAGGAGAAGGATAAGGCGAAGCAGGATAGGAGTCGGCCGATATCTAGCACGCCGATATTGGGGACGCCATGGTAAAAATATAATATTAGGAGTATAGAGGTATGAGGAACAGGGTGTAAAGTTCACTCATCCTCCACAGAAAATAGAGGATCCTCCGACCAGACGGGTGTTGTGTCTGGCGGGCAACTGCCCAACGATTGATGTTGGGAAATTGTAGATATGCTAATTGCGCGGTAAACTCTGCTTGCGAGATGTAGGATTTGCGTGACGTCAGTATGACGCGTTGTTCGCATGTGGCGTTGTAGATACCGCTACATGCCAAACTTCAGCCGTTTTTGCCCCAATCCGGAACATACATCCAGACAAACTAACAAAAATTCTTCGTTGCTATTTTATTATGTGTATAGATTTTCCACCTTTTAAACGGGGGTTTTCCTCTCCGCAGGTGCGTGGTGTGGACGGGCGACGGCTCGGTGTTCTTCTACAACTCGGCGGCGCACTCGTCCGTGTGGGAGCGGCCCGCCATCCTGCTGGGCCGCGCCGACGTGGACAAGGCCGTCAGCCAGCCGCCCGCCGCGCTGCTGGAGCTGCAGGTACGATACATTCCACCTGTGCTCATGTGTGGACAGTTCCCGTCATCTAAGACGTTTCAAAATCTAGTCACAGTCTCATCTTCGTCAGTCTCTATTTCAACAACTGTTTGAGGTAGATGGGTCCTGAGTTACTGATCACCCGGCTCTCCTGGATAGAACATGTTAATTTACGAAACCGGTAATTTCAAGATATTACGCAGAATGAAATTGAAAACTTGCGACAAATCTAAATAGGCGGTGCAGTAACTGTTACAAAATCATTATAAATTGTCATTTCCCAAATCTAAACTCTTGAAAAAAATCATGTACATAATTTATGGTCGATTCAGTGTTCTTTTCTTTTCTTTGTTTTTAATTGTCAGTACAAATACAAGATTAAAGTGTCAGTTTTATTGCGCGCCCGATAAGCAACCCATTCATCGCTGAGTTCACAACATGGAGCAAGTTAGCGACGTGTTGAACTAGCGGTATTTACCTCATATTGACCGGTCCTACGAAAAAAAGAGCGCGCGACGACATGATTAACATAATAACATGCACTAAAACTTTATAACACTGAATTATAAATGATTTTATTTTATAAGTAGGTTTGCACAAACACTTTTACACGTCAATCATATTTTAAAACTAGATGAGGTCGGCGTTTCCTATCTGACTAGTCTGAGAAGAAAGGCGGAAACAAACTCAGAGGTCACAGTCTCTTTTAAAGTCCAGACATAATCTTGGTCAGATCATGTGAAGACCATGTAGATCGATGTCTGAGATGGTCTTTTGAGGAAAGAACCACACAGATTGAGAGGACCTGTCCAGTCAGTGCACGCATTTGTCAGAAATTAGATATTTTAATTTGTCGCTCCTATTCAATTTCATCCTGTATAGTTAAATAAGAGATATTTTTGACAGATTGAGACAGATTAAAATGTGAACGTTCTTAAACATACGGGAATTGTGCCCTCCTTTGATGATTTTCAGGCTAATAAGCTCGCTATATCTCCTGTACACCTAATTGTGAGGGTGGAGTCTTCTATAAAACGGTATCGGTGACTTTTTGAGCTAGTTTCATAACAAGCATCATCATCTGCCTAGCCTTTTCCCAACTATGTTGGGGTCGGCTTCCAGTCTGGCTGGCTGCAGCTGACTACCAGTATTTTACATGGAGCGACTGCCTATCTGACCCCACAACATGTAGTTACTAGGTAACACAATACCGGTGAAGTTTATAGGAGACTTCACCCTAACACTTTTGCAGTTCATACAGTTATGGGCAAAAATATGCATACAATTGGGGAATTTCCATAACGAAGTTAGTCCTAAAGGATTCATTGAGAGTATAAGATGTACACATGCTTTTACAATTTGTTTAACTTTTAAATAATTTAGCCGAAACTACGAGAAGGTCGCTTTTCTGAGAGTAAGTATATTTTTGTCCTTGACAGTAGTATACAGTAAATTGCAGGACCCAGCCTTAAATATGACACAACGAGTTCTCTCAAAAATTCGTTATAGTAGAGCGTCGTCTGTCACTCATACTTGTGGCGACATCTACATCGCCATATGTGAACTACGCATCGTACTAACGGTACGCAAAATCCTGCATCGCGCAAGTAAAGTTTACCGCGCAACTAGCATATACAGGATACATTTTTAACCAGTACGCAGACTGTAACCATGAATTCAGCATATGATTCTAGACATTCAGCGTAGAAATTTGTCTCGGTTATCAAGTCAGTTTAGAATCATATGATGATGAATCAAACTCAAACTCAAACTCAAACTCAAATCATTTATTTCAATTAAACCATTTACAGGCACTTTTGAATTGTCAAAATTAAATAGTCGGTCAGTTAGTCAGAAAGTTGAAGCTAGTCGCCCATTCCAAAAACGTAGATCTCTATGGAGAAGAACGGGCAAGAAACTCCACGGACACTCTTTTAAATCATGATATTATTACAAAATCCTGGGTACATTATTCTTATTGCTTCTATATGTGAGAACAATGTAAAAAAAAAAGAAACAATTTATAACATTAAAAATAAGCCCTGGCAGTTAAGAGATGACCAGTCTCAACCAACGGCGCCCGTTCACGAACATGACGCGTGGATCAGCACCACCCAGCTCAACCATTTTGTAGGGAACCGAATGATCCAACACACGCGCCACCATCAGTGAGACATTTAAGTGAGCATGACATATTCTCAACTGCCATGCTCTTTCAAGTCAAAATCAAAATATCATAAAAAACGGATCCATGGTTCTTACATTTGAATGATTAGAATGCATGGATACAGTTTGCGCACTGGCTAAAAATGTATCCTGTATACAACGGCCTGACATGAATCATCGGGCAGTTGCCCGTCAGACATGGAGGATGAGGGAACTCTACACCCTGTTCTTTATACCCCTGAGTCAGTCTTGCTCTAAAGCTCGATATGTGATATTTACGTCTGGGTGCTGTTGTTCAAGATTCAATACGTAAATAGTCGGCCAACCGCGAAATTAATTTGTAAGTTAAACGTACTGTATAATATTTGGTCTCATATTTTTAATAGTGGTTATAGACTTGATTTTAAATATCTTGCAAATATCATTACAAAAAATCTCTTTATAATAATACTTATTGTAGCCCGCGTCTTTGTCTGCGATCCAGGATGAAAAGTAGCCTTCCTCCGTAAAAGTAGTCCTTCTCCAAGTCATGGTATACCCAAGTGCCAAATTTCATACAAATCCGTTCAGCCGTTTTAGCGTGCAAGCGTAGCAAACAAACATGAAAACTTTTAGTTTAAATATTAGTTAGATTCAAATGAAATGTTTATAAATAACAACAATATTCTGTCCCACTACTGGGTAAAGGACTTCCTACTCAAGCCCACTCTTTCCACCTCTCTGTCGAGAGCTGCCAAGGACCAATCATCTGAATAAAACTCAAAAATCTATTTTTATTAATCAAGATAATATTTAGGTACATAATATAAGCTAACATTTAAAATAATAATATGTTCGTGTCCATAAATATGATAATGGCTCAACCAAATGGCGATGATGCGAAGAGGCTGTTTAGGTTCATGGCCCAAATTTGAGAAATGTGTATTTAGGGTACGATGGGACTGACATACGCATTGCGATTATAAATGTCCCTAAATAAATAAAGAAAAAAAAAAAAAAAAAAAAAAATATGATAAAATAAGCAAAAGAATCATAGGGCATCAACAAGTTCGTCCGCGTCGCTGTCAACAGGAACAGTGCCCAAAAGGCTGGCAGCATCGCCACGTTGTATGGCGAGGCTAATTCTTTGGCCAAAAAACAGGCCAGCCCTCTGGTCACGTGAAGAGTCGACGAACCGCATGGCGCAAACTCGAAAAAATAAATTCACTTTTCAATAAATGATTTTTAAATCAAGTCTATAAGCTTTACTTGCGTTAGTATTAAATAGCACTTTTTAGTGGTCTTACAAAGTATTTATTTTGCATAATAAACACGTGTTGGTAACGTTTGCTCTTACTAACACTTAGCTGTCGTATAGCTCCATCTCATTCTGACATTTTCATGCATATACGCGGTTTGTGATTGGCCCCCGTTATTTGAGAGATCACTAAAAAATAAATAAGTTACTAATACTACTACTATGCTGAAACTACTACTATTACTATGGGTTATTACTTTGCGATCAAAATAAGAATAGTACCTTGTTGTATGATTAAACCTGCTCACTGCTCAGCGACAAGCCCTCGAACTGCTAGAAAATAAGGCATAATCAAATAAACCTCGAGCGGACGTTACTACGTCAAAATCATCTGCCTGCCTTTTCCCCACTATGTCGGGGTCGGCTTCCAGTCTAACCGGATACAGCTGAATACCTACCAGCTGGATACAGCTGTATTTTACATGAAGCGACTGCCTATCTGACCTCCACAACACAGTTGCTGGGTAAACTCAATTACTGGATAATACGATACCCCTTGGTAAGACTGGTTGTCAGATTTTCGGGCTTTTGACGACCCGTAACGACTGTCAAAGATCCACGAATGACAGCCGGGACCAACGGCTTAACGTGCTTTCCAAGGCACGGAGGGGTCTTGGTATGTGAAGATGCCGCGGCAAGCGCAGCTTAACCTGATCGATCGACCCGTGCGACTGTTTTTACTTAGCCACAAGCCCCTCCAGGAAACCTGAAGGCCAATTCCCGTAATACAAAATCTAGTCGCAATCTCATCTCAGCGACAATCAATGTCAAAAACTTGTCAAAAATGTAAGGGAAATTAGAGGTATTTTTGCCAGTGACAGTGAGTGATAAAATCAACTTGAATACGGAATCAACTGGATTCTACAGCTGTTATTATTTTGATCGCATAGTACAAATTTTATATTTATGCGCATATTCATAGCAGAAATAAGCAAGTTTAGTTTTAGAGAAATTAGTCTATAGCCTTATTCGATAATAATTAATTAATTTAATAACGTAACTAATACAAAATTGCGATTAATCTACACTTTACTAAAGGCATAGATAAGTGGCAGTCGCGGCCATAACACGTGCGAGTAGGACGGAGTCTCGGGCCGTCTCGCTCACACTTTTCATGACCGCGGCTTCCACAAACGTTAGCATATACTGGCAGTCGCGGTCATAATACGTGCGAGTAGGACGGAGTCATGTGCCATCTCGCTCCCATTTTTCATGACCGCGACTATCACAAGCGTTGGTATAGACAAGACGTAGTTTTAGTTTAGTTCGGAAAGGAACTGGGGGTTTGCCATACAGTTACAAATTGTTTATTGATATAATATAATGAATAACATCATCGCTAAATGCTCACTTAAAGTGGTCTTATTAACAGCGTATGCTTGTTCAATTACTAACAAATAACAATGTTTTAAAACGTATAATATCATGACGCTACTAAAATTGTACACACGATACTAAACCACCTTTCTATTTGAAAAGTGGGGTAGACAATAAAAATATGTCTTTTTTCTCACAGACTATGGATTTCAAATTGACTCTTTATTTTCTGCACGACTCTTTTTATATTCATTCTATTGCTTATTCTAATCATTATAATTGAACACGTTTTTACTTTAAATTAAATTCCCTGTTCAAAAATCAAATCCCCGACGCGTAATGTCGTAAAAAATTATGAAAATAATTACTATAATATTTTGATCTTGATGCATGAGAGTTTTTGGTACGACTTTTGGTCATTGCCTTTTAAAAATAAAACTAAAATAATAAAAATTAAAAACAAAATTTTTCTCAAATGTAATGAATGAATGAAATAGGTCCTTTGAAATTCGCGGGCTACCCTAACGCTTCTCCTTTATTATCAGTTTTATTAATATGTATTGTTTTTATTAAAATTCCTATCTATTATTCATCACTTTTTTGCTAACTGTATATTGCATGTCTGGCTTGGATATAGGCATACTAACATCATCATCTGCCTAGCCTTTTGCCAAATATGTTGGGGTCGGCTTCCAGTCTAACCAGATGCAGCTGAATTCCATTACCTATTTTACATGGAGCGAATGCCTATTTGACCTCCACGACCCAGTTACTGAGTAATACGATACTTCTTGGTAAGACTGATTGTCAGACTTTCGGGCTTCTGATGACCCGTAACGACTGTCAAAGATCCACGAATGACAGCCGGTTCCAACGGGTTAACGTGCTTTCCGAGGCATGGATTGGTCTTGGTATGTGAAGATGGTCACCCATCCACGGTTCAACCGCGGCAAGCATAGCTTAACCTGATCGACCAAGCCACAAGCCCCTCAGGCTCTAACTATCTAACTAATAATAAAGCATTTTTCCTTGCAATGCTTTAGAATATTGTGTTGGCAATTTTATTTAGTTGCTTGCCTAATTAATTCTGAGGGACACGTCCAAAATTATCAATACATTGTTAAACTAGCCGTTCAATTTTGTTCTGATTAACCCTGTCTATTATATAGGGTGGCAGGGACATTGACGCGCAAACTTTAACCACGGATTTAGTACATGATTCTAGACCCTCTCGTGGAAATAGTTCGTCGGTTATCAAAAAAGAAATCTGCTGTTATCAAAAAAGAAAGTGCAATACCTCCTCATCATCCACAGCCCGACTTCAACACTGCTGGGCATAGGCGTATTTTTTCTTGTGCCAATCCTCACGCGCCTGTGCCAATCCTCAGGCGCCTGTGCCTATCTTCACGCGCCTGTGCCAATCCTCAGGCGCCTGTGCCAATCTTCACGCGCCTGTGCCAATCCTCAGGCGCCTGTGCCTATCTTCACGCGCCTGTGCCAATCCTCAGGCGCCTGTGCCAATCTTCACGCGCCTGTGCCAATCTTCACGCGCCTGTGCCAATCTCCACGCGCCTGTGCCAATCTTCACGCGCCTGTGCCAATCTTCACGCGCCTGTGCCAACCCTCACGCGCCTGTGCCAATCCTCAGGCGCCTGAGCCAATCCTCACGCGCCTGTGCCAATCTTCACGCGCCTGTGCCAACCCTCACGCGCCTGTGGCAATCCTCACGCGCCTGTGCCAATCCTCACGCGCCTGTGCCAATCTTCACGCGCCTGTGCCAACCCTCACGCGCCTGTGCCAATCCTCACGCGCCTGTGCCAACCCTCAGGCGCCTGAGCCAATCCTCACGCGCCTGTGCCAATCTTCACGCGCCTGTGCCAACCCTCACGCGCCTGTGGCAATCCTCACGCGCCTGTGCCAATCTTCACGCGCCTGTGCCAACCCTCACGCGCCTGTGCCAATCCTCAGGCGCCTGTGCCAATCTTCACGCGCCTGTGCCAATCTTCACGCGCCTGTGCCAATCCTCACGCGCCTGTGCCAATCTTCACGCGCCTGTGCCAACCCTCACGCGCCTGTGCCAATCCTCAGGCGCCTGAGCCAATCCTCACGCGCCTGTGCCAATCTTCACGCGCCTGTGCCAACCCTCACGCGCCTGTGGCAATCCTCACGCGCCTGTGCCAATCTTCACGCGCCTGTGCCAATCTTCACGCGCCTGTGCCAACCCTCACGCGCCTGTGCCAATCCTCAGGCGCCTGTGCCAATCTTCACGCGCCTGTGCCAATCTTCACGCGCCTGTGCCAATCCTCACGCGCCTGTGCCAATCTTCACGCGCCTGTGCCAACCCTCACGCGCCTGTGCCAATCTTCAAGCGCCTGTGCCAATCCTCACGCGCCTGTGCCAATCTTCACGCGCCTGTGCCAATCCTCACGCACCTGTGCCAATCCTCACGCACCTGTGCCAATCCTCACGCGCCTGTGCCAATCTTCACGCGCCTGTGCCAATCTTCACGCGCCTGTGCCAATCCTCACGCGCCTGTGCCAATCCTCATGCGCCTGTGCCAATCCTCACGCGCCTGTGCCAATCTTCACGCGCCTGTGCCAATCCTCACGCGCCTGTGCCAATCTTCACGCGCCTGTGCCAATCCTCACGCACCTGTGCCAATCCTCACGCACCTGTGCCAATCCTCACGCGCCTGTGCCAATCCTCACGCGCCTGTGCCTCAGGTTTTGCCCGTGATGGCAACAATGTCGTCTGCCCATCTCGCCGCCGGACGACCAACATCTCGTCTCCCAATCCTTAAACGCCACTCTGTCACAGCCTTACTCCACCTGTCATCACTGCGCCTTGTCAGGTGTCCTGCCTAACTCCATTTGTCGAAAATACCTACGCGGTCAATATGAACTTATCCGCTAATGTTTTTTTTTAATAACCTACGAAAAACTCAGCAACTCAGAGGCGTTCAGAATCATGTACTGCGCGTCGATATCCCTGCCAGCCTGTATAATTTAGAAAATTCCTTACATCATAATTTCTTTGGTGCATGTTGGGAGCGTGTACGTCAAATAGGACGTTTCGAAATGTTGCCACTATATAAAGCGTAAAACGCTTATTGAGGATGATATTCTCATAGCTTGTATATTTCCTTTTTTATTCTTTTTTATATTCTTAGTTTTCCATCACATTTAAATTTAATAATATTATTTTTCTTTAAGTACGCTGTACCGGTACAGCGGTAGCGTCGTAATAATTGGTTGCAGCACCGGACGACCATTTACATAATACAATAAATACATACATAAAGTAATAAACATGAAACAAGAGCAAAAAAAATATAATGATGATGTTTAAGGAGAGAGGAAGTGCTTTTTTATCATAATTTCAAAAGTGGAGAGTATAAATATCAAATATCTTTGTTTGATATTTATACTCTATCGGGGTTGAATGGAGTTTTTGTGGAAATGGTACTTTTAACGAAAGCTGCTTTTGCGCTTTAGCTGAGCGAGCAAACAGCGAAAATTTTATTTTTTTATGCATTGCGATTTGCGATCTATTTTCGAAGTAGCATGTTTCTCTTTATTTTATTCAGCGTAGCGATACACCTGCCGAAAATTACGCTAGCTTATGTTGTCCATAAAAATTACGCGACGCAATTTCGGCCTCTTATGGCAAATTGTGTAATTTAAAAAGAATTGCAGGCGTCCATTTTTCGTCGCGTCCTTTCGGCAGATTTATTGGTACCTACTTTAAGATTTATTTCTCTTGTCACTGTTTTGTCAATTTCCTCACCTTCTGGATATTGTAGCGGATCAGTTTCAGCAGTGGACGTTTACGGGATTTATTTCAATTACCGGCGTTTATTTATTTATTTTTATTTAAACTTTTCGCACTAAAAGGTAAGGTACAAAGGCGAACTTAATGCCATAGGCATTCTCTACCAGTCAACCAAGAGTGGTGAAGAGATTAGATGGCAGGTGCTTTAGTTGAGAGGAACAATGATTATGATAAGATGGCGTTATTCGTTACATTTAAAGTACTTCGTGTATAAGCGGAATTCCAGCTCTGAACGCGTGCGTAACGGATGAATACATGGTGGGTAAACTAAATTTATTAGGCGGCGTCGGTTTTTTAGTGGCGTATTTGAAGATTAGGTGCCCCTAGTAGCCAATGCGGGTTTCCACCCCGTAAATTAGTGAAATAAAAGGAAAAAATTACGGTACTGATTAAAGAAGATTAAAAAAAAAAAACAATTAGGTATGCAAGAGCGTGCGAAGCGAACTCGAAAAATTTTTGCAACTATTAGAGTAGATTTACTATTGATCATTCATACTGATATAGAAGTTACTTTTCGAATTATGCATAAAAGTTTCAAAATTAAGAAAATTAAAGATGGAAGAGCGAGCGAAGCGATATAGAAAATGTGGCTTACATTTTTGATATCGCTTCGCTCGCTTCTATCCCATTTATAAATTTGCTATGAATGTAGGTACAAAAATAAAACAATAAATTGGACAGATTCAGCATTCAATGTTTTTAAGACCACTAAAATATAACCTTTATTTGAATCTACGGCATAGACATGCCCGCTAGCCTGACATGACTATCCAGATACACAAAAAATATGGTAAGCTACTAGGTCCTTTAAGTAATTTTTAATGTGACGTCGATTCTCGTTTCAACTTAAATGAGAGGTTTTTGTTACAGTATTTTTATCTCACGAAGCGACGCGCGCTTTACTTGTGGTAACCAAGTGTACAAACACGCTGTGACACATGCCACATACACTTCCGACTTTACCATTGTCTGGGATGGTATCAGCGTGTTTGTACACTTGGTGACCACAAGTAAAGCGGGCGTCGCTTCGTGAGATAAAAATACTGCATGACATGGCAGATTTAAGTTCTCACAAATAAGGTGTTAGTTAAAAAAGAAAATTGTTATTTTCTCTACAATATGATTTTGCGTATTTTCAGAGCAATTTAACTTTTTTTGACAAACTAGAAAAATATTATGAATTAATTTAAATATCTTTTCTTATTTTTATTTGCAGACAGGTTTTGATTTGAATTATGTTTTAAATTCAATGAAACACTATGCTTTATTTAAAAATTAAGCTGATAAATTACAATAAGCAGGCATTATAAGCTAATAATATCTTTATTTACTGGTTCCTATATCAACCGAGCACAATTTATCAAAATTTTAAACCGCACAAAACCATAGTATTCGAATAAAAAATCCTAGGGACCAATTGGCATTCGAAAACAGTACAAAAATATACTGTCACTGGTAAACAAAAACGACCCGTTTTTGTATATAGGAACCGGTTTAAACCAGTAGTTAGTGACGTCATTTAAAAACATCTTGTCTATTGCACATTTAGAATGATTTCCCTCACCGAGCGAGAGTTACTCTCAGCACTTGGGACTCTGAGGGACGCCTGGTGGTCCTCTCCAATCCATCTGATGCTGGGCTCTGCTCGCCACGCACAACCCTGGTACCTGCCTCTCAGGTAACCTGTGAATGCATGAATGTTCAAAAGTTACAGGCAGTGAGACTTCTGGGATGGTAACGCGTCTGCAAAGCCTTTGGTACAGAATAGAACAGATCGTTGGACCCATATAAAGCCTGGAATACACGTGGCTGTAACTTGCATAAAAGTATGCAAGTAGCTTGCATAAAAGTTTGCAAGTAGCTTGCATAAAAGTCTGCAAGTAGCTTGCATAAAAGTACGCAAGTAGCTTGCATAAAAGTTTGCAAGTAGCTTGCATAAAAGTCTGCAAGTAGCTTGCATAAAAGTATGCAATTAACTTGCATAAAAGTATGCAAGTAGCTTGCATAAAAGTACGCAATTAGTTTGCATAAAAGTATGCAAGTAGCTTGCATAAAAGTATGCAAGTAGCTTGCATAAAAGTACGCATGTAGCTTGCATAAAAGTATGCAAGTAGCTTGCATGCCGTGCGCCATAGCAAATTTATATTGGTGAATACCAATATGGAAAGCAAGCTACTTTTGTGCAAGTTACAGATATGTGTATTCTGGGCTTTACTTGCATAAAAGTATGCAAGTAGCTTGCATGCCATTATAGTATTCACCAATCACAAGTTGTTATCGCACACGGTATGCAAGTTCTTTGCATATTTTTGTGCAAGTTACAGGCATCTGTATTCCGGACTTTTCGAGCGAAAACAGGCACACACGCGCACATATGGTCAGATCATGTGTGCGTGCGCATTTTGCATTGCATCCGAATCCGAGTTTTATTCGAATTAAAATTGTTCTAATGTCTGTTCCAAAAGTATCTGTTAAAATTATAAACAAACTAATGTCTGTTCCAAATTTATCTGATGAAAGTGTAAACAACCACGTACAGGTTAAATTCTTACGCAATCACTCACTAAAGGGAATTAGTGACACTTTCATATGTATTTATGTAGAAGGTTTCGACTTTATATCTCATGTTGATAAACATACACATTTTGGTTACACAAGTTTTTTCAGATGTCGTGTATTTTAATACTGGATTTAGACTGCGGAACTGAGGGAAGCTATATTGGTAATATTTTTATGACAATGCTCTGCCAATTCAAATTACTTTTTGAGGCGATTGTTTTTGTATTTGTTTTATTTCTGTATGAGTAGGTAATTATGAACCATTTTTTTTTAAACGTTGCCCCACATTAGGAATTTCTCCTGTGTCGGGTGCGTTTACATACATATAAACTTACATACACAAACAACCAGACCCGGAACAACTAATTGTAGGTCAGACAAATATTTGTTCCGTGCGGGAATCGAACCCGCGACACGCAGCGCAGCAGTCAATCGCTTAACCACTGCGCCAACCGTGCCGTCAAACAATTTAAACCATTTGACACCGTAGACGACTAAGAGTCAGTGCAGAGAGCAGTTTTAGATCAATTTATCATCATCTCTCTAGCCTTTTCCCAACTATGTTGGGGTCGGCTTCCAGTCTAACCGGATGCAGCTGAATACCAGTATTATACATGGAGCGACTGCTTATCTGACTTCCACAACCCAGTTACTGGGTAATACTATACCCCTTGGTAAGACTGGTTGTCAGACTTTTAGGTCAATGGATCAGCTTTTCAGTGATGGATTTGTAATAAACTTAATAAATATGCTCGAGACTGTCTGTAGCTTTAAATTCGTCCCTAAATGACCCGATCCAGCCTGTCCCTTGCTGCCTCCCCCCAGCGACGCCCGAAGCTGAGGTCGTCACCCAAAGAGATATGTATGCAGGGTCGTCTGATATGGTCTTTTGATAAGTTTAAAACCGATAGATGTCTTCGAATGAAATTTAACTTGATAAATGAAATGTTTGTTTTCTATTAATTAAATTAAATTTTATTCGAAAAGATCCATCGGTTTCTTACTAAACTTCAACTATATGCGACGACCCCTGGTTACTTATCTCCTTTGGTGACCGTCCGTACCCCACAGGGGGTACCCTTAGCGTATAGGTTATCAACTTTATTTTTCCCACCGAGAATACCACTTTGAGAGTATTTTTCTTTCTAGAGCCCCCCAATTTTTTTACTTACCGTCTGTCGCGAATCTGAAACAGCTATTGCCACGATTATATTTAAACGTGTCATATTATACACCGTGTTCCGGACGATATACATAAGCTTCGACCATGGAAATAAGCATTTTTCATTATGGACACATTAATGAATTCTTATTTTTTGTTAACTTCCATACAAACTAAATACCTTGACGTAAATCACCTGATATGCGTGCCTCTTTATCTCTTTATCCGAAGCATTCGATAGATTTATCATTTTAATTGCACTAAGCGGCAACATAGGCCAAATTACTGCATAGCTCAATTAAATTTCATTAAATGAAATTACAAATATCTTTGTAACAAAGCCTTTTTAAGTAATTCCTTTGTTAGATTTGATTTGTAAAAGTTATAGAAGCGTTTGCCAAAGTTTATGGATAACGTGATGAACACGGTGTATAGTCGAAAGATAGGGTATACATACAATTTTCTCTGGGTATTTTACTGTCCCCCTTGAAAGTCTCAAACACCCACGTGACTGTCTCTTTCTGACACTTTTGTTGCATTATTTGTATAGGGAATTTGTTGTGGCGAAGGGTGAAATTTTATAACGTGTTTGGTTTTGGTCGATTGGATTCAATTTTCATTTTACAAAACAGGGCAGTCCGCGCAATCTATAAAATGGGTCCTCGCGAGTCTCTTGGAAATAAATTCATAGAAATTGATATACTAACTCTGCCTTCTCTTTATATTTTAGAAAGTATTTTGTATGTTCGCAAAAACTTAGGCCTTTCAAAATAAGAAGCGATTTCCACAATATAAATAAATACACGTAGTAAAAATGAAATTGTGATACCTAAAAGATTATCTTAAACTAGCAAGTCATTTCTTATAAACAGCATCCGCTTTTATAACAAGTTGCCAAAGCCGGTTACAGAACTTAGCGATGGGACGTTCAAAACCCTCATCAAACGAGACTACGGTGAAGACAAGGTCATTTGGCAATCCTTCCTGCGGATTCCCTGGCACCTCATTAACGCCATAACTGCGTAAATGTCTATTAAATGCTCTCAACTTTAATAATTTTTCGAAAAAGTGATAAGATATAAAGTTGAAACTTGCTAAATACAAAAACGAATGAATGAATGTGCTACTAAAATAAAATTACGACATTCGCCAAAAATGTAAACAAATGTGAGTTTATGGAAAAATAAATTTAATTCCTACACAGTTCAGTTTACGCTACAACTTCAAACATTTTTATAACTTTTTCAATAGTGCTAGTCACTCTGAAATCCACTTAATTGTCATTAAAATAAAGTTGATATTTGTTTAACTTGAAATAACGTCAATTTGAAACATAAATAAAATTTGAATATAATTTCTTTAAGTGAGTCATTGCGTAAATGGCGTAACATACTATCAGTAGCAATGGCTTTAATTTTGACAGTTCAACAACATTCATTGCGTTATTTACGTTGCTGAGCAAACTTATTTCTCGAACACATGAAGCAATGGATGAGCACTATCCTTCAAAATGATTCAGATTGAGTTTGATAGTGTGTTACGCAATTAGAGTGCTGAAACAGGGTTTGTTTACACTATCATCAGTTACTTTTGGAACAGACCATAGGTACTATTACTTTTTTATTGTACTTTCGGCTCTTACAATGCAAAGTTAAGATTAACAGGAACCCTTCGCCACTGACCAACCAACAAAATAATTAACGTCAATATTTCAATTGTATAAAAATGCGTTCACTGCTGTAAGTACTGCAACCGCTACAATGTACATACAGTTGACTTTACGTCAGCTGTAACACAGACCTTGAGCTGGCTAAGCGTCAGTGTACATACAAACGAGCGGCACGCGTCTACGACAGAGGCAGCCGCCGACGTGCGTCAACGGCTGCCGTCGACTGGTGTCTACAGATGCAGCTGCCTCTGTCGTCGAAGCGTGTCGCTCGTGTGTGTGAGCACTAAGGCTCAATTTGTATTGCCGTGGAACGGAATAGAAGCGATTTTTTTTTTGTACAAATCATAATGAACTTTATGTCATTAGTGTAACGCACAAATTATATACACACATACGCACAGGTCGCGCATCTTCTGGAGAATTATCTCGCATTCTCGGGAATTCCCGCAGTAATAACCTCGTATCTAATTTATATGTTAGACCATTGAGATAAAGTTAATTTTGCTATGTACGAAAACTCGATTCCGGTTCGTTCCGCGGCAATGTAAATTGACCCTAAGTAGCTTCAATAGAGGCCAGCTTATATTCTTTTACCCCTGACGTCCGGTCGACTGAACATACGCACAACAAATATTATAACATTAATAATGTACTAATCAACTAGCAGTTAGGACCAAACTGCTGCTGGGGTCTTGGGTTTGATCCCTAGGCGGGTCAAAGTGTTGTTGGGTTATTTCATCAGGAATTTCTCAGTAGCATCCCGGAGTTCATTAGTGTCCAGTTAATGGCAATAGGGGCGCCCAATATTACCTCATCATCATCATCATCTGGGGTCGGCTTCCAGTCTATCCGGATGCAGCTGAATACATTTTATATTTACATGGCGCGACTGCCTATCTGACCACCACAACCCAGTTACTGGGTAATACGATACCCCTTGGTAAGGCTGGTTGTCAGACTTTCAGGCTTCTGATTACCCATAACAACTGTCAAAGATCCACGAATGACAGCCGGGACCAACGGCTTAACGTGCTTTCCGAGGCACGGAAAAATCGCCGAATATTATATAACATCACGCCTGTGTTCCCCGAAGGCTTAGGCAGAGGTGCACCTGTAGTACACCCACATTTCGCCAGTTATGTTTAAGTCCCATGTAATAGCGTGTGAGCCTATTGCCATCAACTGGCAATCCACAACTGAGCAATCCAAGCTCCTGGATCTACTGAGAACTTTCTGTCGGAAGAAACCTAATAACACTCTGCCTGACATGGGAATCGAACCCAGGACCTCATGTTCAGCAGTAGCACTTGCGACCTTGCGACTAGACGAACGAAGCAGCGACGGTAATGAACATAGCGAAATGTGTATGTTAATAACTTCTTCAAAGAATTAGGTTGTAATGGTCAATATTTTGTCGTAGCGTAAGGACGCAGCGATCGCTTCGAGCAGCAAGTCGGCTAACGGGGAGCTGAAGAGAGCCGCTGACTCCAGCACTGATGACCCGAGCGAAGCTGCTAAGAAGACGAAGGTGGAAGAAGGTTGGTGAAGTTTCTCATGATAGTGTAATATTTGTTGTTTTTGTTAAGGATGGAAGATTTCTTGAAGCTGGATTAGAGTTCGGCAATGTAAGAAGGAGTTTGACATCGTTTTCGACAACTTAAGGACACTTCCTGGTCATCATCAGCCTACAGCAGTCCACTGCTGGACATAGGCCTCTCCTATTGCACGCCATTCAACTCGATTTTCGGCAACTCTCATCCAGCTGCTACCAGCTATCCTGCGAAGATCGTCGCTCCTCCTAGCCTGAGGGCGTCCCACCTTACGATTACCGATTCGCGGTCTCCACTCAAGAACGCGTCTTAGCCAACGGACCTCGGTTCTACGGCTAATATGGCCGGCCTATTGCCACTTCAGCTTCCTGGTCAGCGTTGACCTTTGGGCTAGGCTAGCCTTATTGATATTGAGTTCACTCCATAATCCCTACTCCATGTTATTAGTACCTTTATTATGTTTTTCCATGTATATTAAGTGTATTTGTTGTTTGTTTCTTAGTTTGCTTTTTGTGTCTCATTTTAAGCTGCATCGGCTGACTTCATCACGGTCAACGTCGGCTGTCGCTGAAAATCAGCGCTGTGACTCTGTCTCGAATAGTGTCACAACATTATGCTGAGCGATGGCCGTTTTACGTGGATATGACTCATATTCCCCCTCCCCCACTTCTTATGCTTTTCCTTGCGTCATATTTACCGAAAATAAATGCATTTCCTTTGTAACAGAGAAGAAAAGCAACCCAGTCCACCAATCCAGCCTGTCGGGCGGCGGCACGATCCTCGTGGGCGCGGCGGCGGCCGTGGAGGCCGAGGTGCGCGCCGCCCGCGAGCGCGGCGCGCTGCCGCACCCGCAGCGCCTCGCCGCCTTCCTGCACATGCTGCAGGAGAAGGACGTGTCCGCCTTCTCCACCTGGGAGAAGGAGCTGCACAAGATCGTGTTCGATCCCAGATATCTGATGCTTAACTCGAAGGAACGTAGACAGGTAAACTCTATTGATATTAACTTCATCATCATCCACAGCCCGGCTTCACCACTGCTGGGCATAAATAGGCCTCTCTTTTCAAGTGCCATTTCCCACGCCCCTGTGCCAGCCCCATCCTGGTCCTACCCGCGATGGTAACAATGTCGTCCGCCCATCTCGCTGGCATACGACCGACACTTCGTCCTCCAGTCCAATATTCATTAACTTTACTCAAATGAGAACTTGTAGCTAAGTAATAACAGCCGCACGGACCGATCGATCAAGTTAAGCTGCGCTTGCTGCGGTTGGTCCGTGGATGGGTGATCTTCACCTTCAGCCGTTAGCCCCGGCTGTCATTCGTGGATCTTTGGGCCGTTGGCAGTTGAGTCTAATTTTCAACGGCGCTAACACTTGCATTTTTTTCAACAGGTATTCGACCAATACGTCCGAGACCGCGCTGAGGAAGAGCGCAAGGAGAAGAAAAACAGGCTGCAGCAGAAGAAGGTAGCCTTCAGAGCCCTCATGGATGAGGCTAAGCTGCACTCCAAGTAAGAATACCAACATACAGTTAAACCAGAAGACGTACCTATGCGCTTCGGTAAACTTCGCGTTTCCGTATTAGCACGACTGTCGTGCTACAGAGTAACCCCCACTACACATTGGCAAAGCTTCTTAGTTTTGTACTTCCGCACTTTGTGTAATCTGCATTCGCAATTTATTCGCCAAAAATGTTAACAAATATGATTTTATGGAAAAATAACTTTAATTCCTACACAATAAAGTTCAGTTTACGCTACTACTTCAAACATTTTTATAACTTTTTCTATAATGCTGGTCACTCTGAAATCAACTTAATTATAATATTATTCAAATAAAGTTTATATTTGTTTAACTTGTAGTAACATAAATTTTAAACATTAGTTTGGTTGCCCCTCTATAAAATTATATAATTATTAATATTAGAATGGTTTTAACATAACTAGCGAAAGGTGTATTTACACCTCCCCTAGTCATCCGGGAAATGGAAACATGATTTTATATATCTTTAAATCTCTCCTCAGGTCATCATTCAACGACTTCACTTCCAAACACGGCCGCGACGATCGCTACAAAGGTATAGACAAGGCTCGCGAGAGAGAGACGTTCTTCAACGAGTACCTGGCGGAGTTGCGGAAGAAAGAGAAGGAAGAGAAAGACAAGGCCAGAGAACAGGTGAGTCCCGCGAGGGTGCGAGGGAGACGGCTACATTTTGTATTATGGCTTAGTAAGGTTTTATAGGGAAGGAGTACTGGTCACGCTTGCTCTAGGCGTCTTGGCGATTTTAGTAAAATACATGCGCGATACTAAGAATTTCTGAGTCTAATTAATATCAATAAGTAAAAATAAAGACTGGGAGGCTTAAAAACATGGTCAGTGAATATTAGGAAAACTTATAGTGAAGAAAATGATGATTTAATAATTGCGAGTTGGCCATTTTTAGTAAATTTATAGATTACTAGCTGCGCCCCGCGGTTTCACCATCATAAGTCTTGATCCCGTGGGAATATCGGGATGAAAAGTATCCGATGTCCTTTACCCAGGTCATGGTCTTCCCATGTGCCAAATTTCATTCATATCCGTTCAGCCGTTTTGGCGTGAAAGCGTAACAAACTAGCAATTACAACGAGAAATTAAATCTTTTCCCTTTATAATATTAGTTTAGATTAGGTAATCTTACAAGGACGAAAATGAGATGGATTGATCACTACGCTTGCTCTCTGCGAGTTGGCGATTTTTAGTTAATTTATAAATTACATGCGTAATGCTAAGAATTTCTCAGTCAAATTAATAAGTTAAAGAGAGGACTGAGAAAATGATAATAAAGATCACCCTTGCACACTGCATTAAGTATATATTTTCAGCTTTGTAAAAATTACAATGGCAAACTTGTTTCAATTAATTCGCTGTGTTTTGTGCTCTGGCGCCTAAAGAGTCTAAGACTAACACACATTTGATTCTAATATTCATAACTATTCAGCCGAGAGAGCAGAAAGCAGTGGTGGCCCAGTGGTAACGGCCGGTTAGAACCCAGACAGCAGCTTTACTATGTGTAAATTATACCATCACAACTGCTCTCAAAACGGCGATGGAAAACATTGTGAGGAAACCAGCATGTCCCAGAAACAAAAAATTCTATGACATGACATCTACCAACCCGCACTGGGCCCGCGTGGTGGATTACGGCCCGCTCCCTCTCACTGAGAGGAGGCCTGTGTCCCAGCAGTGGGAACGTTATAGGCTGATTATTATGCCGACCCTAACATAGTTGGGCTTGGTAGAATGAAAATGATTCATAATTATTCAGTCGAATGAAGTCTACTCCGGAACTCTGTCAAACTTTGCCACAAAGACCAGGGCCCTTACTTACCACTGCAGGGCAAAGCCCTCTTCACATAAACTGACTCCCAGGTCGAGCAAACTATTACTGGGTTTTACCATTAAGGATTTCTCAGTACCAACTAGAGGTCTAATTTTGTACCCAGTTTTTAGCAATAGATTAGTGCCCTATTACATGGGACTTAAACCTAACCGTGGGTGTACTTTACACCACAGCCTAACTAGCGGAAAGTGAGTGAACTTTACACCACAGCCTAGCTAGCGGAAAGTGGGTGTCCTTTCCACCTCAGCCTAACTAGCGGAAAGTGGGTGTCCTTTCCACCTCAGCCTAACTCGCGGAAAGTGGGTGTACTTTACACCACAGCCTAGCTAGCGGAAAGCGGGTGTGCTTTCCACCTCAGCCTAACTAGCGGAAAGTGGGTGTCCTTTCCACCTCAGCCTAACTCGCGGAAAGTGGGTGTACTTTACACCACAGCCTAGCTAGCGGAAAGTGGGTGTCCTTTCTATCTCAGCCTTACTAGCGGAAAGTGGGTGTACTTTACACCCCAGCCTAACTAGCGGAAAGTGGGTGTCCTTTCCACCTCAGCCTAACTAGCGGAAAGTGGGTGTCCTTTCTATCTCAGCCTAACTAGCGGAAAATGGGTGTACTTTACACCCCAGCCTAACTAGCGGAAAGTGAGTGTACTTTCCACCTCAGCCTAACTAGCGGAAAGTGGGTGTCCTTTCCACCTCAGCCTAACTAGCGGAAAGTAGGTGTCTTTTCCACCTCAGCCTAACTAGCGGTAAGTGGGTGTACTGTACAGTACACCTCAGCCTAAGCTATAAATGCCATCAAAACTAGTTGGCGTCACTTTCTCTTGCTTGTATTACGTAGCAAGAATATCCACATTCATTTCCTAAAGTTTTGTGCAATTTTTTTGCATGAAACTTGCAGCTTCTAAGTCTGTTACAATGCAGTTCAAATGCCTCTTCTCATAGAGAGAAGGAACGAGCATCGATCGTGCCTGCTCGCTGGTGCTCGGTTCCTATAAACAAAAACGAACCATTTTGCTTACCAATGGTAGCATTTTTTATTGCCAAACTGGGCATATAAATAGATTCGTGAGCTAATTTTACCTGTGATAGCTACGTCCATATGGGAGGGTCTACTATGCAAAGCTCTGGTCTTTACTTCATTATTGGTATGGATACAAAACTTAATTTTAATCCATAAATTATAGGAATCAGTGAGTGTTGAATTCAGACTTTCGGATAAAAAGTATCCTTTATGCTAATGCACCTAGTTTTGACGTTTCATAACTGCAAGTGCCCATGTAGGTTTATGTGATAAACTAGCTGCGCCCCGCGGTTTCACCCGCATAAGTTTCGATCCCATGGGAATATCGGGATAAAAAGCCTATGTGTAACACACACACACACACACTCACTCACAAACTTTCGCCTTTATAATGTTAGTGTGATGATTTTATTTCTGAAAGTAGGTTTGTACAAACACATTCATATTTTAATAACTAGACTAGATATGAGGTGTGCGTTTCCTATCTGATTACTCTGAGAGGCCAAAACGAAAAGCTACAAGTACATAAGTGTTTTTAAAAGGAGGCCTTTGTCCAGCATTGGGATATACTGTGGGCATAAAAACGTTAGATTTTTTTAATACTAAGCAAAATTGTGTGGGTATTTTTTTATAGGTCTCATAAAATTATTAGTTTCCAAGATTGCTTATTACAAACCAAGATGATTTCTAATTTATATTTGTATGTGTATATCGATTTTAATCATAATATTATGTGTGTACAGTTTTTTTTATTCATTTAAATATGGCAATCAGAATCGTATTAGCAGATTTTTATTAATTTTACAGTTACAGTCAAAAATTATTTGGGTTCAATTCCCGAATATTGTTTTTTTTTCTTTGGCGATTTTTTTATATTTTCTTTAATTTCTAGCTTTTTGTCTGCGAGATTATAACAGGTTCGAGTCCTGGTTAATGTGTATGTGTTTTTTTTTTGTATTCAGAATCTGGGTTCGATTCCCATGACAGTGAGATATTGATATTTTAAAACTAAAAATCTGCTGTGCGAATTTTTATAAACAATTTAAATTGAATTCAATTGGGATGACCTTTTAGCTTTTTTTTCTTTGAATTTTAATAGGTCTCTGATATTGTTTTGTTTATAAAAAAGGGGTATTTTATTTACCTGCGCAGAAAAACAATATTTATATGTTAGTTAATTTAAACCTTTTTAAGTATTTTATTGGTCAAACAAAAAAAAAATGTTTTTTTTTCTGATCAGGCACATAAAACTTGAAAGAATAAATAAATGTATTTTGACTAAATTTTTATATTTCTGAAACAATATCAAAGACGTGTGTATTTTTGATAAAGCATATTGAAGAGATCTATATTTTTGAAAAATATTTAATAATAATTTGATAATATGATGACTTTATTATCTTTAAAACATTTTTTTCTTAATGACGGTTGTGTTTCTTGACGTAAGCCTTCAAATATGATAATATATTATAATTTTAAACTATTGTTGTTTGTTAAAAATTAGAAAAAATAAAAAAATCGGTTGTTCAAAAATTTAAAACTTTTTTAAAACATTGAAACTCTTAAATAATTGAAAAATTAATAGTTTATATTACAAATATTATCAAAACAAAAGGCTCCTCACGACAACACGACCGCGGCTCCCCCTTTAGCTTTAAAAGGCAAATAGTAGCACCGTTGTTTGTGGGTAGCGGAGCGGCGGCAGTGGAGCGGAGCGAGCGAGCGGAGCGGACTTCGCACGGCGGCCGCGGTCGTGGCCTATTGACGTTTTGTGCCGTAAAATACATGTGAAAACGAGACTTTTTGGCTAAAACATGGGCCATTGATGATTTATGTCATAGCATCACTTGAAAATGAGGCATTTTGGCTAATAAAACTGCCCACTCTAAAGGATATTCGTAAAGAAATGCCGTTTTTAAAGGGCAATAAAACTTAAAACTGGGCGGTGGGTTGAACGAATTTCTTTTCACTTTACAAAGTTTTCTTAATAAATGTTTAAATTTTCTTTAATAGTTAATTTAATTTAAATCATACGATGTTTATTTAAATTACAGGATTAATTGACATGCTCCTATTGTCAGGTTTTCAAAATACCGTGAGCATACATAATTTTACCAACCCGCACTGGGCCCCCGTGGTGGATTACGGCCCACTCCCTCTCACCGAGAGGAGGCCTGTGTCCCAACAGTCGGAACATTATAGGCTGATTATGGGTAAATAAATTTGTGAAAGAATAGAAATTAAAATAAACTCGTCAATCGGCCACGCCGCGTCGACCGAAAACTTTAAAGGTTAGACATATTTTAAGCAGCTCAATCAATCAGTCATGATTACAGTACAATTAACAATCAAATAGATATCAAACTATGTTTGGAAACACTGCCTTCAATGTTGGGAACATTGGCGGTTGAAAGATTGAGAACCGTTAACTAAAGAGAAAATTATTTTAATAAAATAATGAAAAATAAGTTTTAAAACTTTGAAAAGTTCACACCTGTATATTTAAAATATTAAACGATGTTGCTTTTTATTTTTTTAAACTGTCACTTTTCTCAGCATTGTGTTAAATATCTTCTTTTATTATTATATAGAGAAAAATATTTCCCCCACAACGAGCTTCCAGATATCATGCATGCGATGCTAAATACAGGCAGTGTTGCCACGCTTAAAGTGGACGAAAATAATTTAGTGCGCTGGCAACACAGACGCCTAAATGTGCTGCCAGCCTTAAGCATTGGTGATGGGTCCAAAAAACGTCACTATATGTAAATAAATAATGGAAATCAGCGAAAAAAAAAATGATAGGAATACTAATCATTTCTTTTCAGCATTTTTTTTTTCTGTTTTATTTTTACTCTGAGCGTCCATTTCGAAGATTTTTTTTTTCACAAAAACTGAATCGTTTTTAGTTTATTTTCACTTCTATATGGATGATAATTTCTATAATGCATTTTGGCATTAAACTATTAAAGTTTTGAATTAAATATTTAACTGTTGTAAAGATTAGAAAGTAAATTGTTTTAAATAAACTATAATTGTAATGAATAATAATATGAAAGACAGAGAATTTTGAAGGAATGAAATTGAATCAATTTTATGGGTGAAGTCTCTCAGACAAATTAAAATTCAGCTGTTAAATGGCCTTATTTATAACTCGGTCAAAGGGTCGACAGTTAAATAACCAGTGTGAATGCTGTGTGGGGCCCAGGGTTCGATGCCCAGGCCAGGCTAATGCTATTATGTTTTTCCATAGGAGTTCAGATGCTGGCCCAAATTTTTTAAACATTTTGTTGTTCAAATAATGTAGTTTTTTTTTTATTTACGTAGTCAAAGTTTTTTTGACTTAATTTATAAGTCAATTTGTCTACTAAATTTTTTTGACTTACATTTTTAAGTCAATTTGTCTACAAAATTTTTTTGACTTACATTTTTAAGTCAATTTTTTGTTGGTGAACCCACAATAGAAAATGCAAAATAATGTCACAAAAAACAACCGGCACTATCGGCCTTGGTCTAGTGGTTCAAAGCGCGACTGCTAAACGTAGAGTCCTGGGTTCAATTCCTAGGTCGCTCAAAGTGATAACACTTTGAGCGGTTCGGTATATTATGGTAATTAAAAGCGGTAGAAAAGTTCATCTGCGACTTGCACCCGTAACATTGGTTCAATTTCAAAACGAGACTGAGTATATTAAAGATCAGAGTTAGGAATACTATACATTTTTGGTAAACGGAAGTTTTTCTCTTATAACAGTATGTTTGAACCGCAGCTTTGCTTGCTCTATTTTAATATAAAAATTCCCAAAAACCCCACGAAGCGCGGGTTCGACTCCTGCATTGAGTAAAACTTTGTTTTTCATCGAATTTTTTGTGTGTAATATGAACTCTGTGCGTTCAAAGAAAATAAAATATAATATTTTCTGATTAGAAATATGGTGATAGATCCTAAAATAGCAATAGAGCAGTTTTAGCATAAAAGGAATTGGGGATCGCAAATTCTCCAAAAAATATTGCGATTCGCGCGATCGATTTTTAGCAGACGGGTCGGATTGCAGTGTGGTTAAAATGATACTTTATCCTTAAAACAAATAAACATGGATACTTAAAGACCATAGGAAAAATGGTTAGAATAAAATGTTTGGACTATGCAGATATCTGGGTTCGAAACCCGGGAGTTGCAGTGTGTTCTATTTTAATATTTGTCAACTCAGTTATAAGCGGTTTTTAACTGTCATTGGATAGCGCAAGGGACCGGGTTCAATTCCCGTGCCTATTATACATTTTTATGCGTTTTCCTATTTGGAAATTATTTGTTAAACCAATATGGTCTCCGTGGTTGTCTAGGTTCGATGCCTAGCTTGTCAAAAAAAGTTATTTGACTTTGTTATTTGCACTACCTACATAATAGCATCTTGTAATTACGGTGTTTGAGCCAATTACGAGCGTAAGATAGGTGCCCTGGGTTCGACTCTCAAGCCGTGCAAAATGATAAAGTTTATCGTTTCCCACAAAAGGCAAAAACTTGCCTTTTAAAAAAAGGAGACTGAATTGAATACTGGTGATTCTATAAATAATGTAAAAAGTATACTACTGCCCATTTCTTTGGAAAATGAAGGTGGTACATGTAACCCTCAATATGATAGTTAAAATTGCCTGTGTTAGGCAATTGAACCCCTAACAATGTTTTAATTGTAAATTCAAAATTATTCTAGGTTTAATAATGTGCAATAATAATTTCTATTTGAATATATTTCCATAGTTATACTCAGAAGTGTAATTTTAAAGTACTTACGCAGTTTTAAATCATGGCAAACATGTATTCACAACCCGCACTGGGCTCGCGTGGTGGATTACGGCCCACTCCCTCTCACAGAGAGGAGTCCTGTGTCCCAGCAGTGGGAACAGTATAGGCTGATTAACTGATTATGCTATGTATTCACAAAGTTTTGTAGGAAAAATACTGAAAGATGTTTGATACGATTTTCAAATTATGCAATGAAATGTTATATTACGAATAATAAAAAAACCATGTTTAATTTTAAACAAACAAAACATTCTTCCGTCTACCAAAAAAACCCAAATAATACTAATCAAACTTCTCTTTCAGAACTTAATAATTTTTTCACTCCACAGGTTTCTAATGAAAACTTTTGAACTTTTCAGCTTCTAATCATTAAATTATTTCTTTCAGCTTTTTGTCGGCGAGCTCTGTGCGTGCTGGGTAGTTGGACGACTGGTTTTCAGGAGTTTGCTCAGCGAATTGTTTTTTGTAATTTTCCGGGCTGATGTTTGGCTGTTTTGGTTCTTGTAAAATTGAATTTGTATGGTCGAAATTCCATTCCCATGACACACTATAGAGTCCTTGATTTATGGCCTTGGTAAACATATTTACTAGCTTAAGAAATATCAAAGAAATTCATGAATGCCCCATGCACAAACTCGCATTTAAAGTATTTATCATGGGGGCCAATTTTGATAACTTTTCTCTAATGATTTTATAAAATTGATGGCCGTGTTTAAATCGTATGCACGGTGACCATTTTTTTTTACATTTCGTTTCAGCCAAATACCTATTTATTTTAAAAGCGATAAGCATACGACCTTTCACCTCTGCCTGCCACTTCAGGGAATACTGGCTTGATGTCATGTAATATCTCTTTCTTCGCCAACCACAGCCCACACAAAATTTAAAAACCCAACAATTCCTAAAAACCAATCGTGAAAAACCCACTTTTAAAAAACGAAAAACCATCTCCTCAAATAACGGTCGAATATCTCATTATAGGTGAAAACCGAGTTCATAGCGCTGCTTAAAGAGAAGGGGGTGGACAGGCATGCGCGCTGGATCGACGCCAAGAAGAAGATTGACGCGGACGCAAGGTACAAGGCTGTGGAGAGCAGCAACATGAGGGAAGATTATTTCAAGGAGTATTGTAAGATTGTGAAAGAAGAACGGAAGAAGGAGAAAGATGGCAAGGAGAAGAGTGAGTAGTTTCTTTTTATTGATAAGGTACCCATAAATTATGTCACACGTTACGGATTTATAAATTTACTCTCTGCGCCCCGCGGTTTCACACGCATAAGTTTCGATCCCGTAGGAATATCGGGATAAAAAAAAGTATCCTATGTTTTAATCCTGGTTATAAACTATGTGTGTGCCAAATTTCGTCCAAATCCGTTCAATAGTTTTTGCGTGAAAAAGTAACAAACATCCATCCTTACAAACTTTCGCCTTTATAATATTAGTGTGATTTAAAAAATACATGGTCAAATTAAATTAGCTAGCGAAACTCAGTAAACTCAGTAGTGATGGAAATACATTACACATATATACATACATGAAAAAACTAATATTTATTTTATGGAAAAAGATTTTAAATAGAACCCTTCACTTCTTCCCTTTAACCTTTCTGGGATTATAAGCATGATGTTAGGTTATATTTCGTGTGGTTATGGGTCATGAAACATCATGAAATTCGTGTGACGTAATTTATGGATGGCGTCTAAGTTGGTGATACTGTTTCGTGGAATGCTCGGTTTGTGAGATATTTAGATATACTCTCAATAGCTATTTTAACTTGACTAACAGTCGGTTTCTGATTTAACAATTGTAAATTGAGAACTTTTGCAGCTCTACCTACACATTACTTAATTTATATTTGGTTTCTAATTTAAATTTTACATACAAACATAAACTCACGAACTCACTCACTATTCACTCTCGGCGTCTCTACAAATTAGGCTGCTTAAACTGTAATGCTATCTAAGTTAATTAAACTAAACTCCGGTAAAGAATACCTCGGAAACCGGTCATGCTATAATAAAATAAATGTGTGACTGAAAAAAATAACTATTTTAATGAACACATTTTTTTTTCAACTTATCTGGTTCAGCCGGCGGAAGTATTGAAAGCTAAATAAACTAATATTTTATACTTACATCACTTTACTTTTAGACGTTCTTAAGTCAAATAACTGACTTAATTACTGTGACTTAAAATTGAGTTGCATTTCAGCTATAAGGCCACTTCTACATTGTTAGATTGCATATATTTTGTACGCCAAGATCTATATCTGATCACCGTAAGGACTATTCCTGCTTGAAGCGCATATTATTAGTCGACCTGAAAAGGATCCTCTTTTGTTTTACTTACGGACGCAGCTGTGGTCAGCATGTGCACGGGATTTTGTTTTCAAAATGGTCAGATATAGGTTTTGGCGATGGTACAGACGCCAGCAGGTCAAGCTAATCGAAACTGTAAAATTTTCCCAATCAACCTTGAGCCTAATGCTTTAGCGATAAAGTTGAAAATCTATTAAGAAATTTGACAGATTGTAGTAGCTTGATGTGCTGGCGTCTGTACACATGAAAATATTTATACAATGTCCAACTGAATTAATGCACATTATGAAAGTTTTTTTGGTTGAAAATTGTTTACTGAATCTATTTCTGTCGTTTTTAATGAAGGTATTTTTTTATCCCAAAAATAATTAAAACTACGTAAATTAGTCACACTTCCGCTGTACACTCAAAACAGATCAAAATGGACGAAGTACCTACTACGCCAGATCGTATACGAGTGCGACTGTATACGTGCGTAGATTTGTAATGTGACCACAACACTGTAATGTACTAAATGTAATGTGACCACTTTCTCCCGCAGTCAGTATGACTAATTTAATAAATAAATAAATCCCTGGACATTTCACACAGCACCATTTGTCCCAAGCTAAGCAACCTAATGCTTGTGTTATGGTAACGAGATGGCTGATAAACTACTTATATACCATTTTTTTTTTTTTTTTGTAAATACATACATAATTATTATAGATAGAAAAACACCCAGACTCGGAACAAATACATGTAGGTCATACAAATATTTGTTCCGTGCGGGAATCGAACCCGCGACACGCAGCGCAGCAGTCAATCGCTTAACCACTGCGCCAACTGTGCCGTCAAAATAAACCGTGCCGTAATAAATAAACAATGTCTTATACATAATAGTAAAAACTCAGTGTATGTATTATGATTGTAACATAATCTTCTAATTGGGGTGTTTGGTGGTGTGCGTTAATTCCGCGACATGTATATTTTAATTAGGGAGGGCGCGCTCATGAGCTTAGTTGCCCAGCAATGTCTCTGTCGCTGTCTCCTCGCCGAGGTTTGGACGATGTGCACTCGGGAGCGACAACTACGCAACGTTTTTTATAAATTTTCCGTTGAGCGGCAACTAGTTACGGTGGCAAATTTTTTGTCGCCGTGCGCGCACTTGCAACCAATAGACGGGCGACAGTTGCGTCCAAACCCGCGGACAAAAATGTCTCCCAGCTGTCGCGTCGCTACATGCGTCGCTTCATACAAACCCGTAGACTTGATGTGAGAGGCAACTTAGTTCTGAGACAAAAGTTGCTCGTGGGCGCACTCCCTTAACTCCCTGGGTGTTTTTCTATCTATAATTTGTATGTATTTACAAAAAAAAAAAAATGTATATAAGTAGTTTATCAGCCATCTTGTTACCATAACACAAGCATTAGGTTGCTTAGCTTGGGACAAATGGTGCTGTGTGAAATGTCCAGGGATATTATTATTATTATTAAATATATTTTCGTGGTGGACTTCCAAAAAGTGCCCATTCATTTAACCTTTTTTTTTGTAAGTTTACAAAGACATAATTTATCTTCTCTCAATCGTCGTTCTAATATAGTTTTCATTGAAGAGTATCACACAACTCTATATTATTACAGAGCGAGAACGCACCAGCGGCAAGAAGGAGAAGCGAGAGAAGGAGCGAGACAAGGACAAGGAGAAAGGAGAGAAGGAAGTGAAGAAAGACAAAAAGAAGGAGAAGGGAGATGTAAGTATTTAACCCTGTTTATGGTTGAACGGTGCACAGTTTTTTTTTTTCAGGGTTTGCTGAGGTTGTTAAACTTGTTACTGTACCTTGTGTCGTTGAAAAATTTAATATAGTTTGATAGTGTTAAGAGTGAGATATAAAGGTTCCAGTAAAACTGTACGCTTCGGGAATAGACACGCACGCACTTACCAGGCTTCGAGGTACACCTCTAAGCAGCCCGCGATCTATCGCAGTGAGTTATCCTTCGACATGTGCGTGCGTGTCTATTAGCACGCATTTGTTTTACATGGAGGTGATATTGAGGTAGCGAGCTACCACGAGCGCAATGTATCGCTGTGAGGCATCTTCGGCGTGTAATTACCCTACTAACATATGATTTTTTAATCAATGTTTAACTCACACGTTTTCAATTTCATGTGAATTGTGCACTGTTGAAACTGTATAACTAGATTTATTTTATTTTGTTCTTACAATTTGCTCACGACGCCAGCGCCTGTCAAATTCGGCTGAGAAAAAGGAATGGCACTATCAGCCCTGTATAGCTGCATCTCTTTCTGGCATTTTAACAATTATGATTTTATACTGGCCCGTTTTTTTTTAAGATATCCAAAACGATTTTTTAGGTGACTATCTCCATGTATTTTCAGCGATTGTTTATAGTTTAGGAGAAAACTTAGCTTAAAGGGAAACATTTTGTTGGACAATTGTATTCTTTATAGATTTTCAGACGCAAAAAAATGAATAAGAGAGGATGCCAAAGACTTTCTAGTAGTTTTAAAAACTCTTTAAGGACCGTTTAATCAAAAGTAATTCTAATGTAAAGTTTTATTTTTCTAGGATTACGCTATAATATCATTCCGACTATTTGTCGCAAATATTACGACAGAGGCGTCGTGAGTATAAGATAAATGACATATTTTGACTGACTGCAGTGCGATAGTTTTTTAATATTCTAAGGTCTACCCAAACAATAGGACTGTGTCCGGGACGTGACAGGGTCCTGGCACACACGGCAGGTACTGAAGCTCCTTCGCCGTCCCGAGAGGTTTACTCCCTAATCACGGACTCCGTAGTTTCGGCCGAAGTTACGGGTGATTTAGTTTCGGGGCCAACCTAAGAAAGACAACACGATTTGACAGTTGTCCCAACTCCCGATATGTTGTGTTGTAGGGTACGCTCCAAAGTTTTGAAATGCTTTCGAATGGGCCCGTAACTTCGTAGACGGAATTAGGGCCGGTTGTTTCAAACGGTTGGTTAACGTAACATACGTACGTTAAATAATGACATTTACGTAATCGTAATTATTTGACGTAAGTCAAGGCCATCGTTTTGTAATTGTAATTTGAAATGACGCATTTTTTTGGTTTGACGATAGTTAACGCCTCTTTTTTGACGTATACGCGTGCGTCAAGTGGACGTGAAACAACCCGTCCTTAGAGAGTAGGCCCCCGGACAAAGATGTGTGTGAACGAGTTCATATTATGAAATGTACACACTGTTATTAGCCCTGGACGGAGCACGGTCCGTCAACTACCCTGGCACAGCCCTGAAATGTGTGGCTAGAACTTTATTAAGGTGAAACTGCATCGGACATTTAAAAATATTACTTTGAAATTCAATTGACGGTCGATTTAGTTTTAAGAATAATTTAGTATTTTATAATTTTTCGTTCGCGTCATTTCCGATGTGTTATTATTTATTTATTTTGTAGATATTTGCTCCAATGACTTTGTGTTCAAAACTGTACTTTTTGATATTATTCCAGCGTCCATCAAAACTTTATTACAATGATAAAACAAATCATTAATAAAAGAACGATATCTATAAAATAAGTAATTTTATTGTGTTCAGCACATCAAGCTACCCGAAACTGTCAAAATTTTCCAATCAACCTTGAACCTAATGCTTTAGCGATAAAGTTGAAAATCTATTAAAGAAATTTGACATAATATATTGTAGTAGCTTGATGTGCTGGCGTCTGTACATGTGTTTAGGCCATCGGTTCTTAAGGATAACGCCCCCTCGTGGGCGTTATCCTTGAGATCCCGATCCTTGTTATCCCGTGGGCGTCTGTACTTTATTCTAGGGTGTGTCAATAAAATTATAAAGAAACTTGTTTTATTTTTCCCATCCCTGTATATTATAAGGAAGATTTTTACAATGTCGTCGTCTTCAATGATCCCCGGGTACGTACATAGTTTTTAATCAGAATTATAATTACTTTATGCTAAGTGCTCCTCATTTACTTTTACAGCCAAATTTTCCTTTGAAATACCCTCCTCATGTCTTTGAACGAGACTTTTAGATTATATAAAAATTATTTTGAACGTCAGTATTTTTGGTTAACCGATATTTAACTTTAATTAAAGTTTACCCGGCTTTTCTGGGCCTCGCAAACTACACTGCTGGCGACCTAACTTGACGCCCGATAATCTAAATGGATATGCAAGTTGAGCTCGTCTAATGCCCATCTGTTTGTTGAAAACGTTGGCCACTTTTCACCCTTATACCCTTAGTACTTGTATTCCCTGACAGGTCAGCCCTTCGGGGAATACAGAAGGCCAATTCTCGTAATTTTAAACGTTCAAAATCCAGTCGCAGTCTAATCTCAGCGACAAACAAATGTCAAAAGCTTGTCAAAATGTAGGGAAGTTAGAGGTATTTTTGACAGATTGAGACTGAGATCAGACTGTGAACGTTCTTGACATTACGAGAATTGCCCCCCTGGTGTGTGATGTTATGGCCAGTAATGTTGAAGTTCCAAGAAGGGGCGAGCCTTGCCGTCACCCGGGTAGTTGCGTAACACACTAACAGTACCAATGGGTTTATTTTCACAGTTCAACAGCATTCATTGCGTTATTTACGTTGTTGAGTAGACTTTTTCGAACATTTATGAAGATTCAAAATGATTCAGATTGTGATTGAAAGTGTGTTACACAATTAGGGTGCAGATCTGGATTCAAACTGCTACTAAAATTCCAGATGGAAAAACATAATATCACTTTATCGAACCCAGGAACTCATGTTCAGCAGAAGTAATAAGGTTGAAAAGACGTCGACAGCCACTAGTATGTGTCGTCAAGTTTGGTCCGTTGGCTACAATCGGATTTATCAAGAAAACCGGTTTAACAGCGTATTCAACCGTGAATACAGTGAAATCACGAACCCAAGGCAATTTTCGGAAATTGGTGTTGTTTTATGCCGACTGTCATAACCTGCGGGTGGCGATTAGCTATCCAATACGAAGGAGGTTCTATCCAAGTGCAGTGCCTTAATGCAGTTAAGTGTTGGTTGCAGAATTGCATAGTTTTTGAGAATGGCGCGGACAGACGGAGCAAGGTGCGGTGGTTGCGGCGATTTGCATCGGACAGGCTGAGGGTGCACTGTGGGTTACGATGTAGCATTTGGTTATTTTCAAAGAAGTTGTTGATACTTCGATACTCCCTTTTTACATATAAATCGAACAATTCCTTGAAAGTATTGATTGTTTTTTAAAACAGCCACGCAAAAATACTCCGCTAAAAATAATCATATTTTTAGCCGAGTTCAAAGAACGGAGGAGGTTCACGATTCGTTTTGTTGTTCCTTTGTCCTTCGGTTTTAAAAAAAAACAAGCAAATTTTTACAGAAATTAAAAATAAATGTAAATATTTTTTATTTAAGTAAATTGAGATTTTAAATATGTAAAATTTAACACATACCGTACGTAGGGAGTGTCGATGTTTTCCATTAAACGTAAAAAAATATAATTTATAGCTACACCACTTACAGTGCATTCTTAGTCACAGGGGCGTATCCAATATTTTATTTCTAGGGTCACATTTTATTCATTAATACCGACACACGAGCCTACTCTGCAGCGGCTTAGATTTCCCATATCTCTGTCGATGTAGAGTTTTGTGTCGGTGCCTTAATTTTTTTGTGGATGGTTGACTTTTTCGTAAAATTTTGGTATTTTAAATTAAATGGGATGGTTTAGTGTAGTAGGTGGATAAAACATCTCATCATTGTCATACCAGCGTGAAAATCCATTAATAACCATTGGTTTACTCAAAGATCAGTTTGAAATAGGGGTTTTGAAGTTTTTGTTACGACACCTAGGGAATAAATATTTAAAAACCTGTGCACTGTAAAATTTAAATAGTGCGGGGAAGCCTATATCCAAAAGTAGCCAGTCGTTATAAAAAATGTCCATAATCGAACTGGCCATCCTATGTTTTCTATGTCCGAAACCAGCAACACGTTCTAAGACATATTTTTCATAGTGGTGAATACGTGTAATCGTGAGTAAACCGGCATGTCCTAGAATCAAAAATTCAAAGACTTGTGACATCTACCAACCCGCACTGGGCCCGCGTGGTGGATTACAGCCCACTCCCTCTCACAGAGACGAGGCCTGTGTCCCTGCAGTGGGAACATAATAGGCTTGATTATATTATGCAAATAGGTGTAATTTATCCTTTCTCTTCAATGACGTGAAAATGTCAAGAACCTACAGTACTTATAAATGATAAATACTTTATAAATCGAAACCTAAAGAATTGGGCTCTAATTTCATAAGAGAGAGAAAAATGGATGTTGAAATGGAGGCCTTTGCCCTGCAGCGGTACATTATAACAACAATATAATTTATAAAAAGGGGTTTCTAGAATTTTGATCATTTTATAAAGTTATGCTTGGGAAAAGGCTAGAATGATGATGATGAGAATATTTGAATAGTCGGTAAGAATATGTAACACAGGTGTTTGAAAAAAATCTTACTCTTCCCAGCTCAAATAGCTCGCAGAAACAGACTGACTTATGCGTTTTACCCACACAACATCGTGGGCTAATCCCAACGCAGGAAAGCAGCTTTGTGCTCATGTCCGAACATGCTAGTCTTTACTGTGCTAATCTACTTCTGGAATATCCACCGTCCAAGCTAAAATTTCGTTTTTGAAACATAATTTCGACGAAAACAATAATCCACAAAAAACTCTGCAGACTCAACTCTGCAGTTTAGAATAATTTCCATTATTTTTTGTAAAATGTGACCTTACACGCTCAGTAGCTATCGGTAGTAAACGCCCGCAGTTTATGACACACGGCCTTAGGGACACCTGATCTGCAACTCTGCAATGTGGCTTCGAACGTCGACTTGCTTCTACAAAAATGTCAAGTGATAAATAACATAATGACGTTAATCTCTGCAGTGTCGAAAAACTCTGCAGTTTCGAAATAATGTCTGCAGTGTGACTTATGGTTGTCTGTTCTGCGATGCGTTGTTCATTTGTCTGTTTTCTTATTTGTTTTGAACTAATGCAGAGCTGCAGATTATCCTCGTCTACGAGAAAATTAATTTTATTTAAAAATTATACTTAATCTGTATTTAAAATAAGTTTTTTCGTTTATTTCTGAGTTTATTTTATTAATCTAAGGCCGTGTCAGTCAGTAAATTGATGTCCGATGCAGAGTCGCTTCTAAATGTATTCTGATGAGTTATATCCACAATATTTTGTTGAATCTTGTATCTCTACCTTTATATTGTGCTGAGCGGAGATTTGTCGCATTTGTTCATAAACGGCTAGTTACTTGTCATTTTAATGAGCCGTTTTGATAAAATGTGTTCTGAAAGATAGGGATATATTATATTTGATTACATGTATAGTCAAACTAGATCATTGTTTTTTTTTTGTAATTTCAAATATATTTAGATAAAGATTCTCATGTTTTCAACTTCTACAAAACATGTGTGTCCTCGAATACCACAATACTGAAGTCTGTGATCAAGTGAAACTTCTCTTTAATACAGTTACAAAATATTGTGGATATAAACATCACGACATGAGCAACAACCTCACTTTCTCCGTTTGTCCCCCAGAAACCGACTGAAACCGAAGAGGAGCGAAAACAGCCGACTCCACCCCCCGATCAATGGGCAGAGATCCTGGGCATCCCAGGACAGGATGACCCTAAGAAACCGGCCAAACCAACGCGCCGAAACCTAGACAAATCCAAATCCACGTCAGAAGAAGACCAACCCTCGCCGAAGCAGCTCCGATCCTCGAAAAAAGATGTAGCACAAACGCCAGAAAAAAATGAAAAGTCACCGATAAAACCACCTCCCAAAAAGCGGAAACAGGAGGAGGTCCAGCCAGAAGTAGAGGTAGTTCCAAAGAAAGTTGAGAAGAAAAAGGTGGAGAAGACAGAGAAGAGGAAGCGGAAGAAGTCTGAGAAGGAATAGTGTTTGATGTACGTCTTTTTCGGCGGGCACCGTGCTTTGCGCACCTAGTGTTGGACTTTGGTTCATGCCTCCCCCTGATGTGTGGGTAGTTTGAGGTTTTGTGCGTTTATTTTTATTTTTTTCGTGGAAAGTGTCTGGCCGTTGCTGATTGAGTTTGTAATTGATGGTTTATGGTTTGTGTGACAATATGATGTTAAATGAAATTGGATATTCTAGGTTATCGAAGCATATATCGCAAAGAAATTTGACTAGGAATGTCGCAAAATATATATAGTTCATGCGTAAAACTGATTTGTAAAGGCTACATGTTAATTTCCTACCAACGGTTCAACTCCTGGAAATCCATACCAGGTGTGGATGGTACGGCGTCAAGGTCAACGCAATACTATAATTAAGTCGCTAAAACTAAACTGTTCTGTATTAAGTCAGTGAAATTAATTGTCTATCAAATGGACTACCTACTAAAACTGACAGTATATGCCAATCACAACTGTCATTATTTTACAGTTGTGTGGAATGGAAAATTAACACAGTCTGTCAATTTGATAAACAATTAATTTCCCCAACTATACGTACGGTCTAAAATTGTTATGTCCGTGGTTCAATTTATTACTGTATTGAGATCGCCTCTTATATGAAAATTACTATCCTTGAAAGATTCTAAGGACGGGTTTTTTGATCCGTAGTTAAACTCAACCAATTGTTCAAAATTGACTAAACTAATATTTATCGTCTATCCTTTTCTTAATGAAATAGAATGAAAAAGATGCACTGAACTTAAATTTAGTTTAGTTTGTGAACAAGGGAATCTGCGCCACTGGCCCAAAAACAAAAAAAAAAAAAACTAACGTTCGATTTTGTTTTGTAATGAGAGCTTACGTCTAAAAGTACAGGTTAAAGTTTTGTTTCAGTCCACCAACTAAATGTCTTAATACTTGCCTCAATATAAGTGAAATTGATATCAAGATCATGTTGGTTATAAAAATACCGTCCGATCAAAAAAAAAAACATGCGACTGACAGACAGCAGGGATATTTTTAAACGACTACCCACACATCACAACTATTGACTCTTTCAGTGTGATTATTACAATAGCAACTAATATTCTCTGTATTGTACGGAGTAGCAGACTGATTGGCTAGTATTTATAAAGGGCAGGTTGTTTCACGTCCACGCGTATACGTCTAAAATGGATCGTCAAACCAAAAAAAAGCATTGTTTCAAATTACATTTACAAAATTATGGCCTTGACGTACGTCAAATAATTACGATTACGTACTCGTTATTATTTGACGTGCGTATGCTACGTTAACCAAACGTTTGAAACAACCGGTCCTAATTTGTGAATACGTCAAATGTGTGTTGAAAAGTGTTCTGTTCTATATTAAAATTTTATGTTTCAAATTGACGTTATTTCAAGTTAAACAACTATCAACTTTATTTTAATGGTAATTGAGTTGATTTCAGAGTGACTAGCACTATTCAAAAAGTTATAAAAATGCTTGAAGTTGTAACGTAAACTGAACTTTATTGTGTAGGAATTAAAGTTATTTTTCCATAAACTCATATTTGTTTAAATTGGCGAATATGTCGCGAATGCAGATTATATCTTCTATTCTTCCAATGTCCAATGCGTATTGGAAAAATCAAGTGCGCATACTAAAAATAATAATTTCTAATCTAACTAGCCTGTATTGTTCAACTGCAGGACAAAGCCCTCCGTCTCCCTTTTCCACACAATTCTGTCTTTTGCTAGTGTTGGCGGTTTTTAATTTAATGTTACAATTTATTTGATCGTTTCAAAATACTCGTATTGCTATTTTTAATTGATTGTCGTCTCTTCATTGTACAGTTATTTATATCGTCCGATATTTCTTAATTCTGCAAGTATTTCTTACGTTGGTAAATAAAACACTTCGTATTTTCTGATAGAGCTACTAGGGACTATAGAATACATACATACTCGTACAAACAGTGCGCAGCGCTTCTTTGACGCCGGATAAAATAAATTTAATATACACTTTTAATTAATACGCAAAAATAGATTCAAAGTCCGCCAGTCTGCTATTCCTATTTTATGTTTAAAACTAAACCTTTTGGACACTGTAAATATTGAAAAAAAAAAACATGTAAATTTTTAATTATCTCGTAAGTTTAGATTTAATTTATAATTTTAAGTAGTTTTAACGAAGGTGATTCAAATGGCATTATACAGCATACATGCGATTCGAATCAACCTGTATACAGTACAATAGTCATAACGAAGCTAAATGACTAAATTATCGATACAACTATCGATAAATAAAATATAATATCGATATTTTAACACGGATTGTCATAAAATGACTTGAAAGTATGCTGCATGTCATTCTTACAGGTTTGAAATACAGTACGCTGTCGTTAATATGAAAAAATCGAGTTTTTTTTTAATGTTCGGTTTTGTAAAGCGCTCTCTGTCATTAAACCGGAGTGACTGTCTCTGTTTAAAGCTCGATGCGTCATATTAACGCTCGGGTACTCTAGCATACTCATTGAAGATACAATGTCAGAAAAAAAATGAGATTCAGGGAATCATATTCGTGATTGTAATCAACAGATGGCGTTAAAATCGCCAGTTGGTTTAACAGGATTGGGTTAGCAAGGCTTAGGGGTATTTTTGTATACCCTAGCTAGGACATTAAAATAAAGTTTTAGCACCGCACTCAGATGCAAGAGTGTTTGTAGTAATTCAAAGATTGGATAGCTAAGTTTGAAGACGCTAACGAAACACAATGAGTTGTGAAAACGCTGCTAAGGGGAATGTGTTAAGGTGACCTGCGAAATTCAACATTGTCCTGCAATTTGTAGCTCAGTTATCTGCCTAGCCTTTTCCGGGTAGACTGGAAACGTTCCCAACATAGTTGATGTTGGGAACGTTTCCAGTCTACCCGGATGCAGCTGAATACCTGTATTATACATGGAGCGACGGCCAATCTGACCTCCACAACCCAGTTACTGGGTAACACAATACCGCTTGGCAAATTGCTGTCCTGTATCTGGTCGAAAATATAACTATTTCATGTTTTCGGCCAATTACAACTTGGAGAGTTGCATTATTCTTCTTCGCTTAACAAATTATCTCTCAAATTTGTAGGTATTAGTAATTTTAATGATTATTCTATAAATACATTTTTATTACTGTCGCGAATCATATTTTGATCAACATACAGCCTGATCCTGAGCTACAAATTGTTATCACCTTGTCTTAGCAGTCGCACAGTCGGTTAAAAAAACGTAAGAATGATTTAATTTCGCAGGCTACCTTGACGCGTTAACCTTTCGATACAAAATTTGTCGAAGACAATAATATTGTGTATTGTTTGTATTTGAGTACAAGGAGTACAATGTTTTGTATCGGTGTTACAGCGTTTTATATTGATACAAAAATATAGTATGACTGATTGAACGACGGACGAACTAAAGGAGGTCGGGGTCTATCGTGGGCTTTCGTGCCTTTTTGGTGGCAATAGGGTTTCATGGGACTTGAACATAACTGGCGACATGTGGGTGTACTGTAGGTACACCTCTGCCCAACCCTTCGGGGAATTCAGGCGTGATGTTATCTAACATTAAAAAATATGTCTTGTGTGAATCTGAATGATTTTTTTTACATACATTTCGGTTAGAACAGACACAAATGCGAATAATTCGTTGTATAAGTAATTAATTACAGAGTTTTATCCAGTAGTTGTGTTGTGGAGGTCAGATAGGCAGTCGCTCCATGTAAAATACTGGTATTCAGCTGCATCCGGTTAGACTGGCAGCCGACCTCGGAGAAAAAGCAGTAGTGTCTAAGGACGTATTTTACATATTCGAAAAGAAAATTCTTAAAAATGTTCGTCGTTCAACAATTCATTCTGTAAGATTAGTATCAAAAATGCAATTGTACATATTTTATTATATCTAAGTTATTAAATGTTTTATATAGCCTTGCCACTGTAAGTGAAGCAAGATCAATACAATGTATTAACTACAGTACCCGCTCGTAAATATAACACATCGAATCGTAGAAAATTTTGTTGACTATTGGTCGCAAGCTCTACTGCTGAGCATGAGGTCCTGGGTTCCATTCCAGGTCGGGCAGTGTTACTGACCATCTGGAATTTCTCAGTAGCAGTTCGGAGGCTGGTTTTGTGGCCGAAGTTGTTGAAGTGATAACTTCTTATGGGAGGGTAAACCGCTTCGTAACGTAACGCGTTACGGCGCCAGTCTGTCTCTGTCTCTCATACCGTCTCTTTCTAATACTCGATGTGTTATACTAACTGGTCTTGTACCAATTATTGTATTAGATGCAATACACACTGAAAATCAATACAAATTTTGTATTGATGACACTTTTGGAGCTGTTTTATTTCCCTAGTAGTATTGTCGGGCTTCCAAGCCCCTGTGTCCGGGTTCGATTCCCGCGTCGGGACAAATTCATATAGCAATATTTGTACCCGAAATTGGATGTCTGTGTGTGTTTCTTATGACATTTTAATATTAATATAGGTGTTTATATAATAATACAAAATTTCGTTCAGTGTGTACTGCGCCTATACTTTTTAATATTTTTAAACCAGAAATGTTTGTAGAATTAAGCTACCCGTGAATGTCCCAATTAGAAGCTCCGTTTATGACTTGACTTTGTCGACTCTTGTGACGTAACTGACTTCTGACTACCCTACAAATTGTTCACGCTAAAAGTGTTTTAGGCAGATTTTTTTAGAGGCTGTGCACGCACTGACAGATCGCTTGCTTAACGCCTAGAGCTAAGCTAGTTACCTTGCGAGTAACGAAATGAAATGCTCTAGAATTTTCGCAACCATCCGCACTGCGCGCTTGGCGCCTTCGCTAGTTGCCTAGCGTTTATCGAAGGATGATAAGTCTTTAGGCTCTTGGCGCTAAACAAGCCACCTATCAGTGCGCACGTAGACTAAATGTGCTTTTCATGGTTTCTGTGACTATTAAAAAAAAAAAATAAGAACAGTCCCAAAAAGTAGGTTCTATAAATATTTTCAAAAAAAGTGACCCCTTATAAATGTTGAATGTATTATCGATTCCAAACTCAAGTTATGTATATTAGGCTGAGAATCAGCACTTTTAGAACGTCAAAACTACCCAAGAATTTCCCCCAAAAAACCGTCACCACTTCCTAGTTTATTCTATCGTCAAAATTACGTAAGACTCCCCCAAAACCGTACTTTGAACTGCTTTTCTCAAGGATTTAATAAGATATTGATGTATTTTCACTGACTGTTAGCTGATTATAAGTACAATAGTTACAGTAGTGTTATCTCACGAAGCGACGCGCGCTTTACTTGTGGTTATCAAGCGTACAAACACGCTGTGAATGTGTGCGTGAAGACGAGCAGCGTCTACACGCAGTTCCACCTTTGCCATTGCCTCAGACGGTACCGCGAGCTCCTGCGCTTGCACACACATTCACAGCGTGTTTGTACACTTGTACAGCACAAGTACAGCACGCGTTGCTCCGTCAGATAAATATACTATATTTTAAAACGATTTCACACGTGACTATTTTTTATTTCAATTTTACAGTTTAGCTTCTGACTGACGAAACTGACATACAGAACGCAGTTGTAAATCTGACAAATCGAGTTTAAAAAAAAGGTTCGCTCTTGCAGAGCGTCGTCTCTGCCTTTCACACCTCTCTCACTGTCTCTATCTAAAGCTCGATGTGTCATATTTATACCCAAGTACTATGACTTGTTTAGCTGACTTCCTTTTCTTCATTTTTTATACCTTTAATGTATATGGCAACTCTATAACATATGGAATCTAAAATACTGATTTATTTTACCAATATGACCCCCCCCCCCCCCTCCCCCTAAGTATTATCAACATAATTTTTGACATATTTTTACATTTGGCAACACTATTACATATTAATCATATGGCAACTATAAATGACACTATGGTCCTGTCACCCAGTTATTTTTATCTCTGATTTTGCATCACTGTCAAAATGAAAGTGATCTTTATTGTTGTTACAATATGGTTGCTTTTGCATTGCTGCTGTCAGCGATAAAAATGACTGTGAAATGACACTATGATTTCTCTAGTGTTTATTTATTCAGGATTTATTATTATTTGACTTAGATCTGACTTACCGAAAAAAATTTAAAAAAACTATGAATCCCTATGAATTTATGATCTGTTCTATAATCTTGGAGACTAATAAGATAGGTGCAACTATTATAGATACCTTTAAATGTAACCTTGATATGAATTGATTATTATTTTTACAAAAAAGAACTACGTTTATTAAAACTAAAGTCAAACTCTATTGCACGCCATTCAACTCGATTTTCGGCAACTCTCATCCAGCTGCTGGTTTAGTCAGCTATAAGTTATCAGTATAAAGTTTCGTAAGAGACTTTTGAGCTTATTTGGTAAACAAAAAATAAATCCACCATATTTCATCAAAATCAGTCCAGCCGTTTAGGAGATTAGCCGGAATAGACAGACAGATCGACAAAAAAAATTAAATGTTATTTTTTTTTACAAGTATCGTGATTTTATGATTTACTTTGATATGCATTTGGTAAAAAGCTGTTATTTCGACATTCGAAACAGACAATTCAATTTTATTTATTTGTATTTGTAAAGCTTATCACAAAATAATCTAATAATCTTACATTTATTTCTTCCTTTCTTAATTAAAATGGTATAAAACCAATTACAAAATTTAAAGACAGTTTGTATCTAATCTGCAATCGCGATTTATTTACTAAAAATGTAAACAAACATGACTTTATGGAGAAATAAATAACTCATACAAAATAAAGTTCAGTTTACGCTACACCGTCAAACATTCTTATAACTCTTTCAATAGTGCTGTGCTGGTCACTCTGAAATCAACTTTATTACCATTAAAATAAAGTTGATATTTGTTTAACTTGAAATAACATATATTTGAAAGATAAATTTGAATAGACTTTACACGTACACATAAAAGAGAAAATATAAAAACATCGAGTTCAGGTAAAAACGTCTTATTACATGTCTTATTAGTTTCCAGAAAAAAGTACCTAATTTCGACTTTCGACTACCCGACATTTTGACTAAAAAGCATTTTTTATGATAAGTACATATGTACCGTCTCCGTTTTAAAAGTATGTAACTTGTACATAGGGTTTATAATTACTAATTATGATTGAAACTTTAGAAATAATGATTGTGAATAAATTGATAATTGTGTATGTTGTTCATTTTATTTTATAACACCCTGCAAACGTGAATAGATTTTTTTAAGTACCCTTTTTCTTGGCGGGGCTTAGCAGCAGTCGATGCGCAACCTGAAACCATGAATTCAGCACACGATTCTGGGCCCCCTAGCGTCGATATTTTTCATCGGTTATCAATAAAAATAAACTTTCAATAGAAAAGTGCAGTACCTACGCGGTCAATCTGTAGGGAATGGCTATTTAAAAAAAAAATAAGAGACGAAACATTTCGACGCAGAGGTTTCTGAATCATGTACTGAATCCATGGCAGTTCATCGATGTGCCTGCCACCTTGTACTACTCACGCGTAAGCGTTTCAATCACGCTAGTACACCAAAGTTTCAAAGAATATAATACTTTGAACGACACATAGCTTCTATAAGAATAATGGGAGATAAACTTTTTGAGATTTATTCGTCTTTTAGGCATTCAACCAGGCTTTTCCAGTTTTAGAATCACTTTGGCCTTTCTTGCTTCTCCGAATTCTGTGTTGCTTAGCAAATGACTATTAACGTAAATTATCCGTAAATTGACATCGCAACAGTACAGTCACGAGCACTAATATATCAACACTTGGAAACTTTTAATAGAGATTTTTGCGTGAAATAACGAAAACAACAATGAAATACGACACATTGCAAAAACCTATGGGTTCGAAAATATTATGTTCGTAGCAACATAAAATTTCATTAAAAAATAAAGGAGTAAATCGCTTTTGAATTAAGCCAAGTGTATACATACTTATGCTCGTGACTGTACGTAACTCATTTTTTGACTGTTGAATTAAATGGGTAACGACAAATTTACATAGTATGTCATTCTGCATAGCAATTAATTTGATTTGAGTGTACAAAGGCGAGTTCTCTCAAAATAAAATTCCTAGCAAACCTCTCGGAGACCTCAGAGGTACACTGGTACTCTGTATTTTTACTCAAATCTTTAACTACTTCTATGACTCCAGTTGAATAGCATTCTACTATTGAGATGCCGAAAGAAACAGACGAAACTACCTTTTCGAAGAGGCAACTAGAATCAATTCTATTGTTAATGTTGAAGTTAAAAAGTGTCTTAGCCTACTTGTTAAAAAATGATTTGATATTGAGTGCTGTCGAGTTCCACCGCAGAAAACCTCAATCTAATCGCGTAACACCCTCGGAATGACAATTCCTTTCTTTTCGACAATATAACAAGTGCATTGCTTCATAATATCGTCTGCTCGTCAGCAAACATAAATTAAATTCAGGTTGTGTTACGCAATTAGAGTGGTCACTGATAAAATGATGACACAATAGCCCTAGCCAACTAGCCATTAATTGGTGTTAATGTATTAACAGACCAATGAGATACTGATAAATCTATGTATTTATCCTGTCTTTGCGCTACAGTGAATGGGTTGAAAAAACAATTGAGAATACAAGTAAAAAGAAGTATCCATAATCGCAGTTTTAACAGTAAATTTGGCGTTTTGCCCGTCCAGTATAATAACTTATTGCGATTTATAAGATCAAACCGTTCCCCCAACACATATCTCAAAACCCACCACCCTTCCCACCAGGAACCGCCACCAGAAGAGACAGAGGAAGTGGAACAAGAGGAGCCAGAAGCGGCCAGCGACGGAGAGACAGCTGCCAGAGAGAAGGAGGCGAGGGCACAGGCTTCTATCAAGGAGAGGGAGAGGGAAGTACAGAGGGCGCTGGCGACCAGTCTCAGAGACAGGGACAAGGAAAGGGAGTACCATAAGAGGGATGAGGCTGTACAGGTAAGCAATCAATCTGCCTAGCCTTTTTCCAACTATGTTGGGGTCGGTTTCCAGTCTAACCGGATGCAGCTGAATACCAGTATTTTCCATGGAGGGACTGCCTATCTGGCCACCACAACCAAGTCACTGGGTAATACGATACCCCTTGGTAAGACTGGTTGTCAGATTTTCGAGCTTCTGACGACCTGTAATGACTGTCAAAGATCTCACAATGACAACCGGGGCCGACGGCTTAACGTGCTTTCCAAAGCACGGAGGGGTCTCGGTATGTAATGGATGGGTAACCCATGGACCGAGCCCGGCAAGCGTAGCTTAACCTGAATAACAGTGAATATGGTGGATTTGACATAGTTCCTATTTAAAAGCTGTCAAACCGCTATTTTTATTCAATAAAATATATGTAGTTTAAAAAAACTACAAACCACTCTTATCCAATCTATTGGACTCGTCAAAACAAATCATATGAGCCCAAACTCGAGGGGTTTACTAGCAGCCACTGAAGAGTTACACTATCCACCTCCTGGCTCCATCACCAGATCAGCTTATAGTTTTGTCATCCAAACTACATATACATACAAAGTTATATTTCGACACGACAATTAGAAGTATGTAGGTTAAAATTGACTTCTAAGATTTTGTTACACTGTTTGTTAGTTACGTTATTACAAATGAAGCTAATAAAAGCGTGTTAAAAAATCAACCTGAACTAAAATTACATGTTTTTTGCAGCATTTCAACGCATTACTCGCAGATTTAGTGAGGAACCCTGACCTGTCGTGGAGAGACGCCAAGAAACAGCTCAAAAAGGACCACAGATATAGCCTAGCTGAGTTACTGACGAAGGATGATAAGGTAACATCTTACTATTTGTATTATACAGGGTTATTGGAAAAACACCAACAATTTTGGTGTTTTTCAGTTCAGTTTTAATAAGAGGTCATTGTACTCGTCATTATGAACAACTTTTACTATGGGACCAAACCTGAAATCGCGAAAAAAAAATCAGCTGTTCCCTACATTTATGTTCGGTTAACTTGTCAAAATATAGGGAACAGCTGATTTTATTTTCGCGCTGTATAACGGGGGGCCTAAAAAGGCCACTTTAAGCAATACCTCTAAAAGCTATTCATTTCCTGAATTCCCAGCAGATCATTAGCAATTAGAGGAATTGCTAATGATCTGCTGCATGATAATTTTCATTAAATGGTTTCACATAATAGTTTAATCACCTACAATTCATTTCATACCAATCATATTTGGTGTAAACAGTGGTGTACCATTTTACGAATTTCCATACAAACCTGTCAAACAGGTAAATTGCGTGATATGAATTACACACAGATCATATAATGAATAGTCAGTTTGTGACCATTTTACGATTTTTAATATGATTCATATTGTTATCCTATTATGATTCTGCCAAAGTGGCCTTTTTAGGCCCCCATGACGCCAAAGCTCAAGCATTGAGAGCAGTGGTGGCCCAGTGGTAACGGCCGCGATTTACGAGTTGTAGGTCGTGGGTTCGTACCCAGGCAGACGCTTTACTTTGTGAGAACCAAAAATTCGAAGACATGTGACATCTACCAACCCGCACTGGGCCGGTGTAGTTGATTTCGGCCCACTCCCTCTCACAGATAGGAGACCTGTGTCCCAGCAGTGGGAACATTAAAGGCTGATGTAAAGCTCATGTCAAGGCCGTCCCAGGAAGAGGTGGCAAGATGACCTAATCTAATATCGCGACATATTCGCCAAAACTGTAAATAAATATGAGTTTATGGAAAAATTACTTTAATTTCTACACTATAAAGTTCAGTTTACGCTACAACTTCAAACATTTTTATAACTTTTTCAATAGTGCTCACTCTGTAGTAGTCACTCTGAAATAAACTTAATAACTATTAAAATAAAGTTCATATTTGTTTACCTTGAAATAACGTCAATTTTAAACAAATAAAATCTGAACTGTAGACGCGTACCGCAAGGGTTGGATCGAGGTGGCTCTAGAAAAGGATGCATGGAAGGATTTGGGGGAAGCCTTTCCTCAGCATTGGGACAGTGTAGGCTACAAACAAAACAGGTTTAAGTTTTCTTTACCAACACAAAAAAAAAATATTATTATTATTTCAGAATATTTTGTTATTGTTTGTTTTTCAGGAGCGGTTATTCATGCAACACACGAGCGCACTTGCGACAAAACGCCGCGACAAACTGCGCGCGCTGCTGAACGACCGAGGCATATCGTGTACGGCGCATTGGAGGGAGGTGCGCGCGATTCTGGCAGAGGAACCCACTGCGCCCGTATATAATAGTGCTTCACAGGTAAGGAAGATGCGATTATTTGTTGCGATTAATTAGTGCGATTAGTCGCAATTTTTTTTTTAAAGCATTCGTTTACTATTGGTTTTGATAAGTGATTACGACTTTTCGACGTGATTATTCGCAATAAAAGAAATCGTAGCTGTCTTCACTATGTATGTAGATATGGCCAGTTGGCACGTTTAGTCGCGCTACTGAACGACCGAGCTAGATCGTGTACGGTGCATTGGAGCAAAGTGTAAGATCTAAGTCAAGAATTTGATCTGGGCGATGATGACTGAGTCTTTTTCATTGTTATCCTACCCTTATTCCAATGTATTCGTGGTCGGCGCAACATGTCTTTTTCTTCCATACTTCTCTATTAGTCGTCATCTCGACAGTCACCCCCTTTCTAACCATATCATCATTCACACAGTCCATCCATCGTTTCTTTGCTCTTCCCCTACTCTTATAGCCATCGACATTCATACTCAAACTCTCCTCACGTCATTTCCCTCATTCCTCCGTAACACAAGCCCATACCATGACAACCGATTTTCGCACAACTTTTCAGTTACCGGTGCCACTTTCAGACTTCCTCTTTTAAATTAAATTAAATAATCATTTATTTCAGGAAATTATTCCCATAATAAGCACTACAAAATGCATAGAACAAACACAACAAATACAACACAAATTACATACATGAAACATTACACATTAAAAACATTGCATTAAAAATAAATTAGTTGAAATAAAAATAAAATTATGGTTCTATGGGTATTCTTATTTTATCCATTCGTGTAACACCACACATCCCTCTAAGCATTCTCACCAGTTGCGTCTTTTTATGAGATGTATTTTTCGATGATAGTAACACTGGTATTCATCCCCTTCCAGATGGAACGTGAATTCCGCGACTACCAGCGCGACAAGCAGTCGTGCGCCAAGACAGCGATGCGGCAGCTGCTGCAGGAGACGCGCAGCATCACGCACAAGAGCCTCGCCGCCGTGCGCGACCAGCCCGCCGCGCTGCAGCATGTGCTGGACGCGCTCAGGCACGACGCCAGGTGAGGCCGGCTGGAATAATACACTAGTAGATTTATTAATTAAGTCGATAAAGCTGTGTCTAATTTTACAGGTGCTCAACGTTTCTTGCAAAGCATAAGCATCTAATCACTTCACCACTCTTGGTTGACTGGTAGAGAATGCCTAAATGGTATTAAGTCCGCCTTTGTACCTTTTTGTGCGAAAAGTCTAAATAAATAATCGGCCTATAACATTCGCACTTCCTCCTTTATGTCTGGCATTGTCCTATGCATATATTTGAAAAATTATCAAACATATAATTCTCCGCAACCAGGTATGCAGCACTGGACCACATCCCAGAAGAGAGACAGCAGATCTTGACGAGCTACCTCGAGGAGCTGGAGAAGAAAGGACCTCCTCCGCCCCCTACAGCGACCGAGCCCTCGCGGAGAGCGAAGCAGTGACAGGTACACAGGGGCCGTAGTTTATCTCACGAAGCGACGCGCGCTTTACTTGTATTAACAAAGTGTTACACTGTGCGTAAAGACAAATAGCGTCGTCACATAATACACACACACACACACATTTCTAACTTCGTCATTGTCTCGGACGGTACCGAGAGCTCCTGCATACACACACATTTTTTTTTTTTTTTTTTTTTTATTTATTTATTACGGTTTACCAACAGATGTTACAGCGATACATACATAGAAATACATAACAATAGATCTTAGTTCTACTGCACACCCAATTACAGGTAAACACAACATGCAATTACTCTATTTCACTAAGGACAACAATTTTGTACAATATAATTTAAACGAAAGTGCCAGCATGAATATTGGCTTAAACTATAACTTAAACTTAACTTATCATATTATGTATATTAGTATTGCGGATGAATTTTACTATAGTGTATTCACGGAGACGAGTTAGTAGAGCGCTATCTCACTCACACAATTTTTTAACTGCGATTGGTCAGTGATAAACGCTAAGGCGGTGTACACAGTACGAGTACTTTTTAGTCTACTCATACTTCCCGTACTGTGCAGACGTGCTCTTACTTGTGACTGTATGCTCAACTTGTGAACCGGCTGGTGTATTGGATTTTATGATTGATTGCTTTCTTGACGACTTGGCGGCTTGTGAAAAGGACTTTTCATTGTGAACTGAAATAGTGCGATAATGGCGGATATCGAACAAACTGCTGAGAAAAGAAAACGGCGGGCTTTTTTGTCTACCGAGAAGACTATGATTTTAAATATGTACCACGCAATGAGAAATGCAGACTCTTCGGCCTCCAAGGGTGACATTCTGAAAGCTGTTGCATCTTCTTTAGGTGTTCACTGGGCTTCTGTTCATAGAATAGTAAAAGAGAAGAATGATAGTGGTGAGCTAAAATCTCCGAAGAAATTGAAGCAACGTTTGTCAATTGTTGATACGATTGATAACTTTACAAAATGTGCCATCAGAAATATAGTCCACAATTTCTTCGCGCAGAATGAAATACCTACTCTTTTGTCATAAATGAGCATTGTCATAATAACATACTTTTTCCCAATTTTTGTATAGTAAACTTATCCCAGGTGCGCTACATCCATTGTTATCATTATCATTAAGTTATTGTTATATTCTCATTGTTGAAACACGTGTTTTATAACATGTTTTATATTCTCGTTACAGGAAAAGGCAAAAGACTAATTATTACTCACATCGGGAGTGAGGATGGATTCGTCGAAGGTGGTTTAAATATGTTTGAGTCGAAGAAACAAGGCGATTATCACAAGGAGATGAATGCCGAAGAATTTGAAAATTGGTTTAGAGAAGTTTTAAATAAGCTAGATGATAATTCTGTGATAGTCATGGATAACGCTTCCTATCACTCTAGGAAAATAGAGCGAATCCCAACGGCCAAATGTAAAAAACAGGATATATTTAATTGGTTACGCGAAAAAAATATTAGCTGTAACGCTGAAATGTTGAAACGGGAATTATTAAACATCGTTAAAAATCATAGACAGCGATACGACGCTTGCATTATAGACGAAATGGCAAAATCACAAAACAAAACTGTATTGAGACTGCCGCCGTATCATTGCGAATTAAATCCAATTGAGCTAGTGTGGGCTCAAGTTAAAGGAAATGTAGCTTCACACATGAAAACACACAAAATGGCAGAATTAAAAATTTTATTAAACGAATCAATTCAAAATATTGACGCAGAGAAATGGAAAAAATTTATAAAGCATGTCATAGAAATAGTTGAGCCCAAAATGGATGCCATGGACAGAAATGTGGAAGCAATGACTGAAAGATTCATAATAAATGTAGGAAACGACGACAGTAGTGATAGTACGGAGAGTGATGATGATGATGATATGTTATAAACTTGTATAGGTAGATATTATAATATAATAAAGAAAATTTAATCATCAACTCTCGATTTTATTTCTTTCCTTCATATCCATCATATATATAAAAAAGTAGGTACCCATAAAAAAATTCTATCAAATAAATGTCTCTCAATTTATACGACAGACGAAGCCGCAGGAATAAACTAAGCGAACTTTTAAGAAGCGCAGTGTGAACGCACATTTACATTTCTAAGGTATTGTTAACGCCCACTGACCCTAAAAAAGTTTTTTTTGTCTTTGTCATTTGTATGATAATGTGCGATAGAGAAGGCGCTATACTAACTCGTCTCCGTGAATACACTATAGTGTGTCTGTGTGGATATCATTGAGATCACTGTTTTCATTTACTAATTTACACATCCGTGGAATAGGGGAACCAGTACCAGACTTAGTTCGACGGAAGGGTGGGACTAGAGGAGTGATGGGCTTTCGTGGTAGTCTACATGGGACTCGAAAAGAGACTTTACTTAGGAGTTTAGGGCAGTCAGTCTTATTCCTGAGGAGCTTGTAGATAAACCTTAGATCCAGGATATCTCTCCGTCTCTCAAGGGACTTCATTTTGAAAAGGGCCAGCTTATAGCTATATGATTTTCTTTTGATTTTTTTCCCTACTGAGAATCCTAGGTAATTTAAAAATCTTTTTTGCACTCGCTCTATCCTAAGGCAATGCACAGCATAATGAGGCCGCCAGGCAGTACTACAGTATTCGAGAACACTGCGAACCAAAGTGCAGTATAGCAATATTTTCGTTTCAGATTTTCGGAATAGTTTGCTATTACGGATCACAAATCCCAATGCACGTAACCCTCTTTTTATAATACCGTCAACATGTGGTACAAATGTCAGCTTACTGTCTAACGTGACACCCAGATCTTTAATACAGTTGACTTCTGTTAGCGGAGTTTCATTTAAATTGTACGTTGCATCTATGTTACGCAATTTCCGGCTAAATTTAATGTGCACACACTTTGTGCAATTCAACAGCATTTGATTACGAGAACACCATTCGGATAGTCTATCCAAATCTTGTTGCATCAAGACAGTATCCCGCAGGGATGTCACTATCTTTACAATTTTCATGTCATCGGCAAATAGAAATGGAGTAGTATTATGGAAGCATGTAATGACATCATTAATGAATATAATGAATAAAATAGGACCCAAATGCGAACCCTGCGGGACTCCTGATGCTATTGCGTAACGGGCTGAACGGAAACCGTTAACAACAACATAAAACTCTCGATCGCACAAGTACGTCTTGAACCAATTAAGAAGTGAACCGTGGATACCATACATTGAAAGCTTGTCAAGTAGAATTTTGTGGGGAACCCTATCGAATGCCTTGCTGAAGTCCGTGTACACAGCGTCTACCTGAGCACCAGTGTCCATCGCTTCAGATAATGTCTCTATGTAAGACACAAGATTTGTACAGGTCGTTCACAACGTGTTTGTACACTTGGTAACCACAAGTAAAGCGCGCGTCGCTTCGTGGGATAAAAATACTGTACCATTCATATGAAAATTAAAAAATACCGCTGTTATTTCACAGATTTATTTCTTTAATTACAACGGTTTAACACCAATTACAGAAATTAAAGACACAATTTGAATATACACGAAAAACAAGATAAAATAAAAGGTACACAAAAGGTAAAATATAAAATCATCAAGTAAAACAACACTTTCATAAATCCTTCTCACAGTACTTTACGTCCATTCGTCCGCAAACAGATCGTAATCTTAATTATATTTCTTCTCATTTCCAGAAGCCGTTAACCAAAACAAGAAGAACTCAAAGCATGCAATAACAAGAAGAGAGAAACTACAAAATGTATATTTTGAGTTAGTCAAAATGATTCCTTAGATATTGTAATTTTTAAATGAAATGACATAAAAAATGAAGTCAATTTATTCGTTTTATTTAACTACTACCTTCTTCCTGCGACTTCTAAACTATACAATAGATTTTTACTATAGGTTCACATAACATCTGCCTGCCTTTTCCCAACTACATGTGTTGAGGTCAGCTTCCAGTCTAACCGGATAAATGTTAAATGTTTTTTATTTTGTAAGTAGATTTTTTTCACTTTTACACGTCAATGAGGTCGGCGTTTCCTATCTGACTAGTCTGAGAAGAAAGGCCGAAACAAACTCAGAGGTCACAGTCTCTTTTAAAGTCCAGACATTTTTGGTAGTTTTTGCCATCATTTAGATATTTGATTACGGAAGATTTACATTTCACTTAATTTTTGCTCAAAGTCAAAGCATTTATGTCAAATAGGACATAAAAGGCACTTTTGAACGTCAAGATTACAATAGAATTGATTCTAGTCGCCCCTTTCAAAAGATAGTTTTCGTATGGAGAAGAATGGGCAAGAAACTCCACCGTTATTCTATTACAATATTTTGTATACATTCGCTGATGAATACATACGCTCCAAACATGAATAAAAGAATCCAAGCTTAAGTAGACTGGGCCGGACACGTTAGCTGCATGTCGAACGAGTCATTCGCTAAATCTACCACCATATAGGTCCCAGAAAACGTCCGGCGACATCGAGGTAGACTCAGGAGATGGCGGAACGAGCGTGATGCCTACAGACAGGATCACTCTACACCAGCTCAAGTCATAGAGGAGTAGAAACAGACAGCGAGGCCTTTGTCCTGCAGTGGCCAAAATATTCTAATAGGCCTTTGTCCCGCTGTGGGACCACATAGGCAAAAAATTATAAATAATATTAAAAGCTCAGAAAACTGAACATTATGCCACGTTGCAGCATCACCTACTTTGCACTCGTGTAATAAAGCAGAGCTGGGTCGCTATTTTTTAACAAAATAAAAAACACGTTAAATTCCATGTTTTATTCAATTATAAAAAAGCAACTAAGTAAGTAAATATAAATCATAATATACTAACTAAAATAAGTATCTTCGTCCAATATTTGGTTAAAATATATGGATATTTCATTTAAAACAATAATAATTCCACGCACTTCAAATAATAATTAATAATAAAACAAACATAATTACTACAAAACATAATAAATAAAAGTCCATTTGTCGACGGATCAAAATATACTTTTACATAACATAACATCACGCCTGCTATTCCCGAAGGTTTAGGCAGAGCTCGAGGTGTACCTGTGGTACAGACCAGACGCCAGCAGGTCAAGCTACCCGAAACTGTCAAATCCCAATCAACCTTGAACATTAATGCTTTAGAAGAAGAAGAAGAATTTTGTAAATGTAAGAAATGGTTCTTACATTTACAAAATGCTTCTAAATTAATACAAAACTATAATCTACAACTTTATCGCTAAAGCATTAATGTTCGGATACGTTTTTTATGATATTTTGATGTAGACTTGAAAGAGCATGGGAGTTGAGAAGTATGTAATGCTCACTTAAATGTCTCACTGATGGTGGCGCGTGTGTTGGATCATTCGGTTCCCTACAAAATGGTTGAGCTGGGTGGTGCTGATCCACGCGTCATGTTCGTGAACGGGCGCCGTTGGTTGAGACTGGTCATCTCTTAACTGCCAGGGCTTATTTTTAATGTTATATTTTAAATTGTTTCCTTTTTTACATTGTTCTCACATATAGAAGCAATAAGAATAATGTACCCAGGATTTTGTAATATCCGTGGAGTTTCTTGCCCGTTCTCCTCCATAGAGATCTACGTTTTTGGAATGGGCGACTAGCTTCAACTTTTTGACCAACTGACCGACTATTTAATTTTGACAATTCAAAAGTGCCTGTAATTGGTTTAATTGAAATAAATGATTTGAGTTTGAGATCTATTAAAGAAATTTGACAGATTGTAGTGGCTTGTGTGCTGTCGTCTATACACCCACATTTCGCTAGACCTCTGCGATTCGGAATTCTAGGTTAGTGCTTTTAACATCTAGGACATCTAAAAGTCTAGTTCTTCCTGAGTGAGCTTGATGCGACGCGTCGGGAGCTCCCAAATGTGCAGATTGCTGTCAGCGTCTCCAGCTGCGATGCGGCATACGCTACCAACGAAATAAGAGAAGTTTTAGTACAGAGTCCTCAGTTTTCATGTGACTATCTGCCTGTCATCAAAATCAGCCTAGGTATAATGTTCCCACTGCTGGGACACAGGCCTCCTCTCTTCGATAGTGAGTGGGCTATCCACCACGCGGGCCCAGTGCGGGTTGGTAGATGTCACATGTCTTCGAATTTGGTTCTAGGACATGCCGGTTTCCTCGCGATGTTTTCCTTCACCGTTTTGAGAGCAGTGGTGATGAATTTATTTACACAAAGTAAAGCCACAACACGTAAGTCTGAACCGATATCACTGGACCACGCGTGCTCACCTGTATTCCCCGAAGGGTCTGGCAGAGGTGTATACCTACGTAACAGGGAGCGATCCTATGGCCATCAACTAGCACACGTTCAAGGTCCGTGCTGTTACTGAGAATTTCCAACAACACTGCCCAACGTGAGAATTGAACCCAGGACCAAAGAAATCAATTAACTCAGCCTACTGCAGTCCAATGCTGGACATAGGCCTCTCCCAGGCTGCGCCACAACTCCCTGTCCTCCGCCTTCCGCATCCAGTCTGTCCCAGCCAGCTTCTTTAGGTCTTCTGTCCATCTAGCTGGGGGTCGTCCCGTACTACGCTTGCCGATACGCGGTCTCCACTCCAGGACTCGTCTGCTCCACCGGCCATCGGTCCTTCGACAAACATGGCCAGCCCACTTCCACTTCAGGTTCTGCAAGCTATTTCAGTAACTCCGGTTCTTCATAAATATTAGACTATTCATTGAATATTATTTGCCAATACCAACCCGCTATGGTTCACCGTGATGCATGTGACACAGCCACCGACTCCAGTGAGCCCCTCCACGGGTACCCGACGGCCGCTGTTCACGTTGAAGACCTGCACCAGCTGCCCCTCAGGCTTCATCATCCCCAGGATTGCGACGCACGGGTTGTTTGGCAGCCACGCCATGCAGGATATGGATAAGTCTAGGCTTATTACCTAAAAACAACGACACAAAACTATATTTCCCAAATGTTATTAACGCGCCTTGAGGAGGGAGGAAATGTACAGACGCTAGCACATCAAGCTACCCGAAACTGTCAAATTTTCCCAATCAACCTTGAACTTGAACCTAATGCTTTAGCGATAAAGTTGAAAATCTATTAGAGAAATTTGAAAAATTGTAGTACGCACGTACGTACGCGTCTGTACATGTGCTTAGGCCATCGGATCCCAAGGATAACGCCCCCTCGTGGGTTTTCAGACTTTCAGGGCAGTAGAAGACTCAGAGAAAATTATATATCCTATATTACAACTATATAATATTACACATTTAAATATAACCTTGGCCAAATAATAACAGCCGCACAGGCCGACCGATCAGGTTAAGCTACGCTTGCCGCGGGTGGTCTGTGGATGGGTGAACATCTTCACATACCAAGACCCCTCCGTGCCACGGAAATTAAGCCGTTGGTCCCGGCTGTCATTCGTGGATCTTTCACAGTCGTTATTGTCCCACTGCAGGATAAAGGCATCCCCTTCTCCTTTCCACTTTCTTTGTCTCGAGCTAGTGTGGAATAACCCTGTCTGTAAGCGACAAGCTCGGTATATTTAAGTTTAACGAAAAGAGTTTAGTAGTATGGGGATGGAATGGGCATTCGCTCGTTTAGTCCACAGGGCCATGAATATTAATGTTGGTGGAAGGCGAGCGAAGCAGGAGTCTAAAGAAAAGATGGATAGATAAATGAGTGCTGATAGGTAATATGAAAAGAAGAAAACATTTAACACCGCCGACAAATAAGGTTAATTAAATGCCGAAGATGCCTAACTGCGATACCTCGCGATTGCGCGTGTAAAACAATGCATGCTAATAGACACGCACGCACAAGCCGAAGGATACCTCGATCGCGAGGTACCGCAGTGAGGCATTTTCTGCGTTTAATTACCCTAACATGGTACAATCATGACCATAACAGATCAAGAAGAATAGTTCTCTTTTCTTGATTATGGTTCGAGTCCGGCTCAGTGCCCTTCAGTCCTTCTCGAAAGTATATATGAATGCATTCAGTGGTAACTAAAGCTACGGTTTCTCAGAAGAAGGTATCCGTCATATTTCTAATGGACGTCATGAAAATCTGTAATTTTCACCAGTATTTGATATTTTAAGGAGTCAAAACGCTCTGCATTTGGACATTTACTGCCGCATGTCACCGCTCTTCTGGGAAACCTTATGTAGTTTTATTCATGCAGGCGTTACCGTCACCACAAAATACATCGCCATCTGCCTCCCTTTTCCCAACTATGTTAGGGTCAGCTGAATACCAGTATTTCCCACCACAAAATATAATAAAATGGCATATATAAATATCAACACAACATACCTTCAAAGGACTAGGCTGATTAATATCATAGACCCTCAGCTCAGAATCAAGAGAAGCCGACACAAAGATTCCAGGCTTCTGGAAACTGAACGCAATATCCAGGATATACCCAATATGTGCCTGTAACACTTCATACACGGGGTCGACCTTCTTGCTGTTCACTATAGGCTTAAAAGTCTTCGTCTTACATAAATATATGGAACCCGTTCGTGAACCAACGACAAATATGTCGTCTGGAACCTTCTGATCGCTCGGACGAAGAGGATAGGACTTTATGAAGTCAAAACAAGAGATGATAACAGTATTCACGTTCCTGGAGCCGTTGATCGAATAGGAGATCACGTTTTCGAATATTTTTTGGGCCGCGTTGACGCGCCATACGTTCAAAGTTCCGTCAAACCCAGATGAGATGAGTATGTGGTCAGCAGCGCCGCGTCTTTTGCCCGTGTTCATTATTTGCATGGTTAAGAACGTGTTGGCAAGCGCTGCGTCCGCCCATTGCAGGTTACTGACACGCCTGGATCCGTGCGCTCCGGCTGGAGAGGTCAGCAATATAGCATCTAGATTCCTTAGGTTGCACAAAACGACTTCTCCTGAAGCTGTCCCGTAAGCTAAGAGGGCTGCCACTGAAGGATGGTACTTCACTTTTGTAACGCAGCTTTTCTCAGCCAAATCTAGGCTTCTAACAAATGTATCACCTGCAGTTCGTTTGAGGGTAAAAATCCTGATCAGTCCATCGTCTACGCACCAAGTTTTGTGCTGATTCTTGCCTAAAGCGACGGCTAGGGAGTTCCCAGCGCTGCTCCAAGATATGTCGAGAACACAGCGCGAGTCGTCGCCCGCCCCCAAGCCTGGCAAGTCAGTCAGCCTGATTTCTTGGAACAGTTTTGCATCTAATACCTCCTCTTCATCGGAATCTGAGGAGTTGTACAACAGTTCTCTGTCGCTGTGATCAAGCTGTTCCATCATTGAAGGTACGACTCTTTTCAGGAATTCGTTTAGCCCTGGAGGTGGATATTCTTTTAAAATGTCATCCTGAGCGTTCAAGTCTTCTGCAGTAGCTAAAGAGCCCGTTTCTTTCAGGACATTGGTTTGGGATGAGACTCCAGTTTCCCGGAATTCCGTTGTCTGAGTTGAAGATTCGGTTCCTTCACTCTTATTCATCTTCACGGAGTCGAAACCGACGGCTTCCCCGTCGAATCCACTTAGGCCAGACATTTTTCTATTATTTCTAAAAACAATTAAGTTAAAAGATGTTTTTCTAAAACTTCACTGTTGTTTATAAACAGTCTTTTGTTGTTTGCTACGTTGCCATGGCGACGAGCCTTTTTCCAGTTGCCAGCTTTATTTTTTTGTAAAAAGTTGGGTTCTTGAGTTCTTAAATAAAGTTTAAGTTAAAAAAAAACATAACATCACGCCCGTAGCCCCCGAAGGGTTAAGCAGTCCAGAGGTACACCTATAGTACACACACACTTCGTCAGTTATGTTTAAGTGCCATGTAATAGCGGGCGAGCCTAATGCCATCAACCAAAAACCCAACAACACTTTGCCCGGCCCGGGAATCGAGCCCAGGACCTCATGCTCAGCAGTAGCGCTTGCGACCACGAGAGCAATGAGGCAGTCTACCGAGCCTTTTCCCAAATATGTTGGGGTCGGCTTCAAATCTAACCTGATCTTTGACAGTCGTTACGGGTCGTCAGAAGCCCAAAAGTCTGACCAACAGTCTTACCAAGGGGTCTCTTGTTACCCAGTAACTGGGTTGTGGACGTCAGATAGACTGCAGTCGCTCCAGTACCGCTACCAGTATTTTACATGGAGCGACTGCCTATCTGACGTCTGGCTCCGTTCAGCTGCATCCGGTTACACTGGAATCAGACCCCAGCAAAGTGGGGAAAGCCTAGGTAGATTGGCTTTGATTTCAGGATCATGTTTTCAGTCAGCGAGGAAGAATAAAACCAAAAGTACTTAAATAAAATATTTATTTATTTATTAAAAATAATGGGGAGTAATACATTTTAGGAAAATAATTATAAGCTGCACAGTGCAGTCCTCAGCATAAAACAATAAAATTAAATCATTTAAATTAGTTGTATTGTAATACTCTTATAAAAGGATTTGAACTTAATCTAAATTGCAATTCGAAATATTAATACGAAAATAAAAATAAATGCTAATTAAAATGATAAAATATATTCTTGTATTAGTAAAAAATATAGCTAGTTCAAAAGGTCGACCAGTTTTTGATAACAACTGTTGAATTTTACATTTCTTGTTTATTTAATTACTAGCTTCTGCTCGCAACTTTGTCCGCTTGAAATTTCGTGTTCCCCGCCCCATCGCATCGCATCACCTGCTCGTGCTATAACTTCGTTTTCGTTTAGCGCTCTTTCTGACTTTTTTCCCGGCTCCTAAGGGTCATAGCGTGATGTAAATAGCCTATAAACATCCTCAAGAACTGGGCTATCAAATACTAAAAATATTTTTTGAAATCCGACTGCTAGTTTCAGAGATTAGCGCGTTCAAACAAGCAAACAAACTCTTCAGCTTTATTAAAATTACTATAGTCTATACAGGGTGTCAGGAGAACGCTTCCGAAGCCAGAACGTAGATTATATACAACCTTTATGCAAACGGATACCACTAACCTTTCGCCTGAAATTGATTATTTTCGCGCGTCACGTGGACTTGGGGTCGTCAGCCGCACAGCTGTCGGCGAGCGCGCGCGCACTTTGAACTTGAGGTCACGCGCAAGCGTCAGATGATATTTATTTACGAATACATTGCTTGTTAGAGTTGTAAAGAAAAAAAATGTGTTTAATAGCAAATAATGGTTTAATTTAACTGTTCTCACAGCATAGTGTACGAAAAATGCTAAAAAAAATAGGTAAAATTGTTCATTTTTTTTTCTCATTTTTTTATGGTATCGTATCGAGAATCAGTAGCCCTATCACCTGTCTTCGTTTTCGGAAGCGTTTCCCTGCCACCCTGTATATGTGGCATAAATGGCTTCATTTTATTATTTTGACATTTCACTCCGCCCGTGTGACAGTTACGAAATATGCAAAATGGCTGACCAGATGCATCGTCTGTCATTATCATATTGCTTAAGTTTTTTGTTAATTTTCAAAACAAATTCATTTTATTGCACAATTTATAATTTAAAAGTCTTATTAGTTTTTTATTTTCGCGATGAAATTGACTATCAAGTGTTTTTTTACGATGTTGTACACATAAAATTACGTTGTTAGGTATTTTAAATGCACTTTATTTCTACTGCGATCCGATAACCGACGATTTGTTTCGAACAATGAACTCTAAAACTCAGTTAAAAAGGTATTTTTTCTTATCTCTGGTAGTAGAATGTTGTCGAAAATACCTATGGTGTGCCTTTTCTAACTTAGAGACTTTTTTCCATAAGGAAAAACAGAGGATATGTGACCACATGACCGAGTGGAGCCGAGTATACCCGATTCAGCGTCACCGACTGGCTGGAGCCGAGCATACCCGATTCAGCGTTACCGACTGATTGGAACAGAGTAAACGAGATTCAACACCACTGCTCTCAAAACGGTGAAGGAAAACATCGTGAGGAAACCGGCATGTCGTAGAACCAAAAAATTCGAAGACATGGTGATATCCAACAACCAGCACTGGCACTGGGCCCGCGTGATGGTTTACAGCCCTCTCCCTCACAGAGAGGAGGCCTGTGTCCCAGCAGTAGGAACATTATAGGCTGATTATGTATTTTTACCAAACAGTTATTATGAAAAACCGGTCAAGAATCGACACCTAAGAAATAATATAAAGATGTTAGTATTTTTGTTAGTATACACAAGTTTAAATCAAAATTAAGGACTAAATAGTGAGAATTTGATGCCTCCATTTGCAAATTTTAAAATTCCTGTTCATCATTTTTATACAAGATGCGAGACGACATCACGACAGTAAATTAAACTGCTTATTATATCTAATTACGTTCTCAGTCTGCACACCAAAATTCAATAAAATATATCCAATAGTTTGATCACTATAGCTAGTCAAATATCGGCGAAACCTATAGTCGGCACATCACTACTATTCAGTTTATTTGAAAAAATCACTGTTTTAATTCTTCTATGTTAGGATTTATTTGATTTCAAAATACTCTTATGGATTATACCCTGTCCATTAGGTTTACCGTTTTTTGACAGCTCTCTTAGAACGTACATATTCCAGATTACGTAAAAGTTAACTTTAAAATGCGTAATAAAATAAATATATAAACTGCCTTATCTTATTGAATTATCTTATTTATACCGTACGTGTATCAATCAATTTATTGTGTGTTGCTGCAATCACTAGTTCCATCTGTCAAAAACGGTTTACATAATGGGCAGGGTATAGTATTGTCAGTGTTTTCATTTAATGTCGTATTTTCATCCCCATAATGTATGGCTAAAAATTCAACGCTCACCAAAGTATTTTTCTTGAGAAAAAAAAAAATTGACAGTAAATAAATTAGGTTATTCGTGATCAAGAATGCTTGTTGGTAGCACAATAGGACATTTTCTGGTAAGCGTTTAAATGGGAGCTTCACAAGGTACAAAAAATATTTCTAAAATACTTGGTGTAATTACAAGGTACAAAATATATTTCTAAAATAAAAGTTTTTTTTTACATACATTTTGAATTTTCCGGCAATTTTTTTAGCCTAGCCTTTATAGCCTCAATTTTACATAAAATGGCAGTAAGTAATATAGCTTAAAAATAACATAATGGTTACAAATTAAGAATGGAATTACTGCTAACAATGTACTATGTATAAAACGGTTTTACATTCGAATTCCAAAACGTAGACACTGCACCCTAATTGCGTAACACACTATCAATCTCAATCTGAATCATTTTGAAGGATATTGCTAATCCATTGCTTCATATGTTCGAAAAAATTATCTGCTCAGCAACATAAACAACGCAATGAATGTTATTTAACTGTCAAAATGAAAGCCATTACTAGAAAGAAAGAAAAACTATTTATTGCGACTCTTACAGGACCATAAACTAAACTAAACACAGTTAAAAATAAAACCTATAAAAAAAAAGGAACAAAAAGAAAAAAGAAACAGAAAGTCCTATACGAGGCCAAAAGGCTCCTATATCCATGATGACTACTGATATTGGGTTACGCAATTACCCCACAGCTTGATTCAAACTTAATGACAGCTCTGAACACGAGGCGAGTCGCTGCGCAGTAACAAATTCACCTGTCAGCGGGGGTGAGGGGTGAGGTACAAATGTTTGTCTACCCACAAAATCTTGCAAACAAACCAACCGATCTTTTCCGTAAAAATCTCACCATAGGTGAAGTGAGTTGTCGTTCCACCTGCCGGTTTAATCTGATACAAACTCACCGTGGAAGCTTAGGTGAAGTGAACTGTCAATCCCTTGCGTTAGGTGGAATAACAGCTCAGTTCACCTAAGTTTCCACGGTAAGTTGAAAGAAAGAAAGGAAATAAGTTTGTTTGCGGTAAACATGACGCAAAAAAGAACATAAAAAACAAATAAAGAAAAAAAACAATAACAAATGGTTGACATTCACATCCACGCAAAACGGCTATCGCTCAGCATTATGCTGCGACCCTATGCAAGACAGAGCCCCAGCGCTGGTTTTCAGCGACAGCCGACGCCGACGTAATGTGGTCGTCCGGTGCAACAAACAATTATTATTCATCAACAAGTTGTATTAAAAAATATATTTTTATTTAATTTGATTAATTAAGTTCGTAGCAGGATATACCGGCTGATGCTAGGATTTGATACTATTGACAGCTCACTTCGCCAAGTGTTCACGGTTCCCATCGTTTCCACTTACATCTGCCTTGTAAATACCTTTTGTTAGTTGACTTTCATCCATCCTCTCAACATGGCCAAACCAGCTAAGTATACTATTCTTGTTCGATTCCTTTGTCCGTGTCTTTTTCGAAAGAACGTCCTTTTATGAGTCAATGTTATTCAGCATCCTAATTGCGTACGTAACACACTATTAGTCTCAATCTGAACCATTTTGAAGGATATTGCTAATCCATTGCTTCGTGTGTTCGCAAAATGTGTCTGCTCAGCAACGTAAATAACGCAATGAATGTTGTTGAACTGTCAAAATGAAATACATTATTGCTACTGATAGTATGTTAAGTTATACTTTAAGCACTAAAAATATCTCTGATTATTTGAAGAACTAATATTTTTAGGGAACTAACCCAAGGGGACCCTTTTGCGGCGGGATCATCCGATGGGTTACCGCTGCCCTGGAACAGAAAGGGCTAAGGAAGGAACACGGGTGGGTTTTAGTCAGTAAGAGTCTGACACTCCCTTTCGCTCCACCCAGAGCGGGAGGGGTCATTTGATGATTTCCCATCCACAAAAAAAAAAGGGGACCCTTTTTCGACAATTTGTATTAAATTAATCTCGTTACGGGTAGTCAGAAGCCCGAAAGTCTGACAACCAGTCTTATAAAGGGCTATCCTGTTACCCAGTAACTGGGTTGTGAAGGTCAGATAGGCAGTCGCTCCATGTAAAATACTGGTATTCAGCTGCATCCGGTTAGACTGGAAGCCGACCCCGACATAGTTGGAGAAAGGCTAACAAATGACTGATGATGTATCAAATTCAACTCTGCAATACGAAGTAGCCATTTGAAGCATTTTAATTTATGTTATCTAAATACACATTGCAGTGCCTAATCTATATAATTTACGCTCAAATATAATTTATAGGAACCAATTTTAATTAGATAAATAGCCGAGTTTTATCAAATAACAGAGCGAAAACCATACTAATTGGCACTTTAATGTGAAATTACAATATTTTCTACTAGCTGCGCCCCGCGGTTTCACCCGCATAAGTTTCGATCCCGTGGAAATATCGGGATAAAAAGTATCCTGGTTATAAACCATCTGTGTGACAAATTTCATCCAAATCCGTTCAGTAGTTTTTGCGTGAAAGAGTAACAAACATCCATCCACCCATCCATACAAACTTTCACGTTTATAATATTAAGTAGGAAAGATTTCTAAATCATTAGGCTGCTGCGATATACAAGATGTAGGTCGTGGGTTCGAACCCAGACAGGCGCCCTTTGAGTAAATAATTTCATCACCACTGCTCTCAAAACGGTGAAGGAAAACATCGTGAGGAAACTGGCATGTCCTAGAACCAAAAATTCGAAGACATGTGACATCTACCAACCCGCACTGGGCACGCGTGGTGGATTACAGCACAGTCCCTCTTGAAGAGAGGAGGCCTGTGTCCCAGCAGTGGGAACATTGTAGACTGATGATGGTGAAAGCCATCTCCATAAAGACAAGATACTTGATTTTCCAAATATGTAAAATCTGGATGGCTACGAGTATAAGAGTAGGGGAAGACCAAAGAAACGATGGATGGCCTGAGTGAATGATGATATGGTTAGAAAGGGGGTGACTACCGAGATGACGACTAATAGAGAAGTATGGAAGAAAAAGACATGTTGCACCGACCACGAATAAATTGATATTTTTTTGAGATGTTTCACTGGGTTGCTTCAAAAGTATAGTTCCTCAAATAATCAGGGTATATATGATGCCGAGAACTCAAGACAATTGCCTAATTTTCAAGGTTTTCAGTCATTTCAATGAGAAAAAGACATATCTATTTCTATAAAAAAGTTATGTACTTTACTTAACCTAACATTTTATATTTAAAAAGTCTTTAAAACGTTGTTAAAAAGCTCGTGTCTTTTTAACATCGTTTGGAAAAACTTTATGATTTTTGATTACATTTTTGATACAGCACTTTTCACGAAGCGACGCGCGCTTTACTTGCGATTACCAAGTGTACAAGCACGCTGTGAATGTGTGCGTGAAGACGAGTAGCGTCAGCACATAAAACACACAGTTCTGACTTCGCCATTGTCTCGGACGGTACCGAGAGCTCCTGCGCTCAAAAGACCATCTCAGACATCAATCGACATGGACTCCACATGATCTGACCAAGATTATGTCTGGACTTTATGTCTTTTATTTAGTTTTTTTTTTTATTATAATTTGAAGCAAACATATTATACATTTATTGATTCGAACATGTTTTTAAAATAAATGTTTAAATGGTAAACCCTCCATATTGGTGCCCAAGATACAGGCTTGCCTAGTTTGGGGCCAATGTAAAAACTCGATAATTTTTGGACAATAAAGTTTTTTTTTTATTACTTTAAAAGAGACTGTGACCTCTGAGTTTGTTTCGGCCTTTCTTCTCAGACTAGTCAGATAGGAAACGCCGACCTCATCTAGATTCAAATATGATTGACGTGTAAAAGTGTTTGTGCAAACCTTCTTACAGGAATAAAATCATTTATCACACAGCATTGTACCTGGGCCACCACTGCTCTCGCGAGTTAGTCTTACGAGTCAACCACTCCCTCTCACAGAGAGGAGGCCTGTATCCCGGTCCCAGCAGTGGGAACATTATAGGGCCTGTGATATAGGCTTATTATGTTGTACACTTGGTAACCACACAGTGGCGTGCATTGGTTTTCAGAATAGGTAGGAATTTAATTTCGTCGTATTAACTTCGAGTGAAGACCAATGACAATGTGCGAATAGTACGGGAGCCGAGTAGGCCGTCTGGCGACTGCCTACTGCCGCGCGTCTTTGTATGAAGATTTTGTTTTTTGTTAGGTATGATAATTTAGTGAGTTTCTTAATTGTGGGGCACACACACTAAAATGTAATTGACAGGCTAATGGTGATTTTTCGAGGTAGGCACTGCTTAAATGCTTTTATGCAATGCACGCCACTGTAAAGTGTGCGTCGCTTCGTAAGATAAAAATACTGTAGATAATATGTTTTGTCCAAAATAAATTAATCTCGCAAGAAGTTCTCGGTAGCACTGCATACATTACAACGTAATACATCTTCACGCCAGTAAGCCTCGAAGGGTCAGGCAGAGGTGTACCTGTAGTACACCCAGATTATCAATCGTAATATCTATCTTAAAATAAGGATAATGTATAATTAATAAATTCCATAGCATTCGATCTTGGCTCGCCTCTACCGCGTTTCCAGGTAATTTTCTTCTTAATTTCGATTCAGTACCTGAAAATATAAAAGAAAACAGAAATTAGAATTATTGATGAAAAAAAAACATCAAAATTGGTTCTGTAATTTTTGAGAAAATCGTCGTCAAGGGTAGTTAGAAGCCCCATAGTCTGACAACCAGCATCCATATTGCGTAACACACTTTCAATCACAATCTGAATCATTTTGAAGGATATTGCTAATCCATTGCTTCATATGTTCGAAAAATGCGTCTGCTCAACAACGTAAATAACGCAATGAATGTTGTTGAACTGTCAAAATGAAACCGATTGCTACTGATAGTGTGTTACGCAATTATCCCGCTGCCTTGCTAAGGGGTATCGTATTACCCAGTAACTGGGTTGTGAAGGTCAGATAGGCAGTCGCTCCATGTAAAATAGTAGTATTCAGCTGAATTAGGTTAGACTGGAAGCCGACCCCAACACAGTTGGGAAAGTGCTAAGCAGATGAGTTGTTTTAGAGAAAATCGCGGACTTATGTACAGACGCCAGCACATCAAGCTACTACAATGTGTCAAATTTCTTTAATAGATTTTCAACTTTATCTCTTGCAAATTAAGGTTCAAGGTTGATTGGGAAAATTTGACAGTTTCGGGTAGCTTGACCTGCTGGCGTCTGTACATTTGGGTCAAAACCCATGAAATCCAATTGGTTTCCTGACATGCACGCAAACGAAGTCGCGGGAACAATTGGTTTTAAATTTGATTTAGCAGTTTTACCAATATTACTCATAAAAAAAATAGTTCAGCGCTAAATAATCTATTCAACGTCAAACAATGTATTATCAATACTACAGGATATTACTAAATATAAGTTACAAGATAAAATGATTTGAACTACATTCAAGTACGGCGCGGCGCGGTGACGGCCCTGGCTTACAAGTTGTAGGTCGTGAGTTCAAAACCTGGCATGCACTTTACTTTGTGCAACATTATTACATCACCACTGCTCTCAAAACGGTGAAGGAAAACATCGTGAGGAAACCTGCATGTCCTAGAACCAAAAATTCGAAGACATGTGACATCTACCAACCCGCAATGGGCCCGCGTGGTGGATGACGGTCCACTCCTTCTCACAGGAAGAGGCCTGTATCCCATCACTCCCAGCAGTGGGAATCGTCAGCAGTGTGAAGACATTACAGGCTGAATATGTATGTAGGTAAATAATACATTGCATCACACAATATCAGGTTGGTACAAACAGTCACACACCGTCATTAAAAAGCTGTTGGTCCCGGCTGTCATTTGTAGATCTATGACAGTCGTTACAGGTAGTCAGAAGCCCGAAAGTCTGTCAACCAGTCTTACCAAGGGGTATCGCTCCATGTAAAGTACTGGTATTCAGCTGAATCCGGTTAAACTGGAAGCCGACCCCAACATAGTTGGGAAAAGGCTAGGCAGATGATGACTCGACAGGAATTCAAAAATCATTTTCTCGACATTTTTCGAGCGATGCTTTACGCAAAGCGAGTCTTTTCTGACGTTTCTTACGTAGTAGCAGGTATTCTTACCTCAGTTTACGCTCCGAACATAATACCGCAAACGTAACACTCTCACGGATATGTGTTGTAATAACAGTTTCAAAAACTATTGGCCTACATACACAGACGATTCACGGAAGTGCAAGTATGTATAGACACAATCAAATCCGTCTGCTTAACCTGCACCCAAATTGCGTAAAACACGATCAATCGGAATCGGTTTCCTTTTGACAGTTCAACAACATTCATTGCGTTATTTACGTGTTGAGCAAACAAATTTTTCGAACTTATGAAGCAATGGATTAGCAATTTGCTTCAAAATGATTCAGATTCCGACTGATTGTGTTACGCAATTGGGGTGCTGTTTCTAATTATTCTTCTAACTAGGCTTCCAGTCTAACCGGATGCAGCCAAATACCAGTACTTTACAGGGAGCAACTGCTATCTGACCTCTACGACCCAGTAACTGGGTAACACGATACACTTGTTAAGACTGGTTGTCAGACTTACGGGCTTACGGGAAGGGCATGCGAGGCGGTGCGACGGGGGGGGGGGGGGGTTTCGGAGTTTTATAATAAAGCTGAAGGGTTTGTTTGTTTCAACGCGCTAATCTATGGAACTACCGGTCGGAAAATTATTTCTGCATTTCATAGTCCAATTCTTGAGGAAGACAAAGTAAAAGCGCGGGCGGGCAATGCGATGCGACGCGGTTAAACTAATCGCGGTTAAAATAATATACATATACCTTCTACTGTTTCTGTGCTAGGTACCAAAGTTTAAAGGAGGAAATAAAAATGGTATAAATATTTCGCCTCTTTCCTTTCGAAGAGGAAATTCGTCGTCAGCCAAACGCATGACCCATGACCTAGATATCTTATTTGTCTACACACATCAAAGTATGTGAAGAGCGCAGTAATTGGTTGTTGGGGCTATAATTGATCACGAATTAGCCTCGGTTAATTGGCAAGGCTGATCGTGAATGAATTTTAAACCGACTATGGTTTTGTATGAATTAAAGAGTTCCGGGTCGTTAGCATCATCGTTCCAGCATAATCAGCCTACAATGTTCCCACTGCTGGGACACAGGCCTCCTGAGAGGGAGTGGGTTGTAATTTATCACGCGGGCCCAGTGCGGGGTGGTAGATGTCACATGTCTATCATGTTTGTCAGTATTTTTATTTGGTTTATTTTTGCAATATTGCTCAACTCTGACTATTTATATACATATTCTTTACTATTTTTTATCTGACACATACTGCATTTATTTTATTTAAGTATGCATACACATGTCACGTTGCACTGTAAAACTGATTTACATCCGTCACCACACATCAGGTCCAGTTGAAAACCAGCGTCAGGCACTAGTTGTCTGGCATTTTTGCTGAACTGGGCCCTTTTGGTGCAGGCGTGAGGCACACTTTCCTGCTAATTTCTTACATCGGTCTTTATACTTTTTATTTTATTATTATTTGTTGTTATCTGATGTATGTATCTGTGGTATTGTGTGTCTTTTAGTATGTGCTAAATAAAAAATAATAAATAAATGTATTTTACGAGTTTACCGTGCAACTAGCATATATGAGGCATACACTATTGTTGTCTTAAACATTATTTTTTATTTTGTGTTTCACGAACTGTGTCCAAATAAACTTTTTTCTTTCTTTCTATAAACAACGTCCCGACATCAATCGTCGGGCAGTAGCCCACCAGACACAACACCCGTCTGGTAGGAGGATCCTTCCTTTCTATGGAGGATGAGTGAACTTTGCACCCTGTTCCTCATACGTCTATATTTACTTTGCATCATGCATATCGGACCATACAAAATGAAACAATAGAGGTTCAAATCATCATCATCTGCCTAGCCATTTCCTAACTATGTTGGGGTCGGCTTCTAGTCTACCCGGATGCAGCTGAATACCAGTATTTTACATGGAGCGACTGCCTATATGACCTCCACGACCCAGTTACTAACTCGATACTTAAGTAAGACTGGTCGTTGGAGTTTCGGGCTTCTGACTACCCCTAACGACTTTAAATGACAGCCGGGACCAACTACTAATCGATCTGTACTAACAATAAAGCTGAAGACTTTGTTTGTTTGAACGCGCTAATCTCTGGAACAACCGGTCGGATTTGAAAAAATATTATTAAAATTATTTTTGCATTTATAGCTCAATTCTAGTCTGCCTAATTCTAACACTGCCTGACCTCAGGGTCGAACGCAGGACTCCATGCTCAGCAGTCACGCTTGCGACCACAGGACCAACGACGCGGTTAATGAAACGAATACAATGTGTAATGGGCGTCGTCGGGTCGTTGAGCTCCCGAAATTGAAAATAAGCAATAAAACAACTGACTCATGTGTACCGTCAGGACAGGCCCACTCTTTGTAATGGGAAAAAAAAAGTTTTAGAAGTTGTCTTTTATTTTTTACCAGTTTCTTGCCCGTTCTTTTCCATAGGAAACTACTGCGCTTTGGAATGGGCAATTAACATCATATTTATGACTGATCGACGCCTTGACAATTCAAAAGTGCCTGTAATTGGTTTATTTGAAATAAATGCTTCCCCCTTATTAGAAAACAAGGTTTTTCTTTCGATCAGGTTTAAACCACTAACCCAGTTATTGAATTAAGAACCCAACTGTTATAGAAATGCAGTTCTTTATACAAAACTGACAGCTTAGTTCGGTGCTAAGTTGTCATTTTAGTATTAAGAACTTTCCTAAATTGAAATAAAGTTCGAAATACAAATACTGGCTCAATAGTTTAGGCTAGAACTAAAGTTAGATTTCGGTTTGAGTTTGAGTTTGACTAGGTGCTACCCGCGACTTCAACTATATACTTGCTGGTACAACTATGGCTTGTTGGGGTGTGTTTTAGCGTAAGAAATCAACAAACACACAAAAATCTAATATATTTCTCTTTATCATATTACTGCGCCCCGCGTATTCACCCGCATACGTTTCAATTCCGTGGGAATATCGGGATAAAAGTATCCTATGTGTTAATCCTGGTTATAAACTGTCTGTGTGCCAAATTTCATCCAAATCCGTTTAATAGTTTTTGCGTGAAACAGTAACAAACATCCATCCATCCTCACAAACTTTCGCGTTTATAATATTATATTAGGATTAGTTTAGATAAGCCATGTGCTGGATGGGATTCCCCATCAGCCAAAATAAAGAACTTCGAACGAAGGAAAACATCGGGTTGTCACACACACACGTTTCCGATTTTTTGGTTCTACGACATGCCGGTTTCCTCACGATGTTTTCCTTCACCGTTTTGAGAGCAGTGGTGATGAAATTATTTACACAAAGTAAAGCGTCTGTCAGGGTTCGAACCTTACGACCTACAACTCCAAGTCGCAGCTGTAATCTTTAGGACACCAGTGCTCTCGACAAAATATAGATAAAATCAAAAGTCATTTACAGCACAACAGCACTTATTGAACGTCAAAATAACAAAAGACAGTCCCCCAAAACGTTCGCCCTTCACCACTTCCTAGTGCTATCGCTGGGAAGATCAAACTCTCCAGCAGCACAGCTGTCTGTTCAGTTAGACAATACTTGATTGTATACAAACAACAGTACAATATACAATTTTGTAGCGTATTGTTGTTTGAAATTAAATAAACGCGACGCAATTTTAATACATCCTTATTAACGACACTGTCGAATGGTGCACACATTGTATTATTACTAATAATACAGTTTGTTTTTTTTTTTCAAAATCATCGTGTTCGATTCTTGGCTATGAATATTGATTTTTCAAAAATACAATGATGCAGTTTTAGTTTTCATCAATATCGAGCCCGCTTTTCGCTATTCCTCATAGTTTCCCATTTGCCAAATGGGAAACTCCACGCCCACTTGAAAAATTCATTCTGCCATAGCTGGACAGATAAAAACCCGGAATGGCACTCGAATAGTCACTACAACACTGATAGCATGGGAATAGGTACCCCACACTTGCGCTAGGCAAGTACAGTAACAATAGAACTGTGAAATATGGAGTGTTACTTAGTGGGTACTCATGAATATAAACAACTTGACTTGTAATCTATTCATATCTATTATCTACACTAATAATAAAGCTGAAGAACCGCCTCGTCGTGGTCTCGTGGTTGCAAGCGCGACTGTGGAGTGTGGGGTCCTGGGTTTGATTCCAAACTCGGACAAAGTGTTATTGGGCTTCCCATTAGGAATTTCTTAGTAACAGTCAGTTTTTTTTAATGGCATCTCGCAGTTCAACCTATGGTTGTCGTCTGCTTAACCGGGCTTGCCTGTGGATGCCTCAATAAATTAAGTAAAAAATCGGAAAAAAATCTTTTAAGTACATGTTTTTTGAAAGACGTGATCATGACACTTTTAAAATTATTCAAGGTTATATTAATCATATCATTTGAAACGGAACGTCACGTAAAGGGAATAAAACAATATCAACATTTTTATACTTTAAATTAAATTCCCTGTTCAAAAAACAAATCCCCGACGCGTAATGTCGTAAAAAATTATGAAAATAATTACTATAATATTTTGATCTTGATGCATGAGAGTTTTTGGTACGACTTTTGGTCATTGTCTTTTGACAGATTGTAGTAGTTTGATATGCTGGCGACTGTACACCTCTGCGTAACCCTTCGGGGAGTGGAGGCGTGATGTTGTGCTATGTTATGAGTACCATCTACATTAGGCCGTGCGATGTGAACTGATGTTAATACACCGCTCAGTTTCTACGGTATATAAATATTTACATTTTACTGAACTAATGCTAAACATGCTTCATGTGTCTGCATTACTAAGTAAAGAGGTTGGGTGTTAGAGGATCGACACACGCACACTCACACGCCGAAATTCAGCGACGAAAATTCGACAGGCAAAAATTACGTCGAGTTTTAAAGTAAGCGTAAAAATCGTTCCGCGCGTAAAAGTCGGTAAATCGTATTTCTTCCCTTACACGACTCGAGTCTGTATTAGTTAACAAATCTTTCTAGGTTTGATCTAGATTATGTACTAATGCAATTCGACGAACAGGTGGTCTAAAATAAAATGAGATTTTGGCTCGGCAGCCAATGATGTAATTATTATTTATCTTTTGACATTGTTTTATAATTACTAGCTATTGTCGCGACTGCGTCCGCATAATAACTAACTATTACCCTATATGCCCGGGCTTAACATAAGGCGAGAACAGTCTTTCAGGCTAGGATAGCAAGAAAGTGCTAGTAAGCTTGTCACCTCGTGTCATCATACGCCTAGACTCCCAGTTACTGGGTAATACGATACCCCTTGGTATGACTGTTTGTCAGACTTTCGGGCTTCTGACGACCCGTAACGACTGTCACAGATCCATGAATCTAAAGCATAATCAGCCTCTGACGTTCCCATTGCTGGGACACAGGCCTCCTTTCTGTGAGAGGGAGTGGGCAGCAATCTACTACGCGGGCCCAGTGCGGGTTGGTAGATGTCACATGTCTTGGAATTTTTGATTCTAGGACATGCGGGTTTCCTCACAATGATGATGTGATGTTTCCGTCACCGTTTTGAGAGCAGAAGTGATGAAATTATTTACACAAAATAAATGGCCTGTCTGGGTTCGAACCTACGACCTACAACTTGCAAATCGAAGCCATTATCACTAGGCCCAAGCCCTCTAGTATTTAATACGCTGACCACAAACTCCGTACTACGCTTGGGCGGAATAGAAGAACCAGAGTTACCGACATAGCTTGCAGAGTAAGCAAACTAAATTAGCAGTGAGCTGGCATTGTTTGTCGAAGGACCGATGGCCGGTTGAGCAGACGAGTCCTGGTGTGGAGACCGCGTATCGGCAAGCGTAGTGTGGGACGTCGCCCAGCTAGATGGACGGACGACCTAAAGAAGCTGGCTGGGACAGACTGGATGCGGAAGGCGGAGGACAGGGTGTTGTGGCGCAGCCTGGGAGAGGCCTATGTCCAGCGGGGGAATGCGATAGGCTGAGTTGATTGATTGAGTACGCTAGGGCAATCCAAGGCCAAAGTGTCTGACGTGCCTACTGCACTGTATGTTTCAAGTCACATGTTTCTATCTTCAGAGCTTTGTAGTAGGTATGTGATGTCAATCTTTGAAGGAACTGATAATGACATCAAACTAATAACTAGAAGTGATACTTAAAGGTACAACCTAATTAGCTTATAATGTTCCCACTGCTGGGACACAGGCCTCCTGTCTGCGAGAGGGAGCGGGTCGTAATCCACCACGCGAGCCCAGTGCGGGTTGGTAGATGTCACATATCTTCGTATTTTTGTTTTAGGACATGCCGGTTTTTAACACGCTTTTATTAGGTCGACCTGTATGTAACTGACTATGTAACGGAATCTAAGGTAACTAATTTAACCATCTTCCAAGGGTCGTAGCGTAATGAAAATTGGCAGCTGTATGTAGTTCTGATGACAATACAATAATATGGTACTGTCGAACTGATCTGATGATGGAGCCGGAAGATATGAACTGGAACTTCATGATGAAAAATCGTATCATAGTCGTGTTTGCACTTGAGAGAAAGGCCACGACTTTGAACACGATAAGAAGAAAACATTTTTTTATAAAAGCGAAAAAAAAAAAAAAACAATTATTTATTTCACGATGTTTCCTTTTTTGGCAGGCACTTTACACATGTAGATAGCACGGGAAAGAACCCTCGAATAATTTAAAGTGGTAAGTACTTAATGATAAATTACTACATGGGTAATCAATATTTTAATAATAGTTTTCTTATCTGTAGTGAAGGAAGGAAATACCTGTAGCAAACCAATTCAAAATAGTATTTCAAGGCCGAAAGTGTGACCTCAGTCTTACCAAGGGGTATCGTGTTACCCAGTAACTGGGTTGTGGAGGTCAGATAGGCAGTCGCTCCATGTAAAATACTGGAATTCCGCTGCATCCAGTTAGACTGGAAGCCATCCCCAGCATATTTGGACAGGCTGATGATGATTTGGACGTCAATTGTTTTTTTTCCATGTCATAATGCAAAATTAAGTTTAGTTTAGAGACGTATGGGTATGGGGAACAGTATGTAAAATTCACTCAATCTCTTTAGAAAAGGGAGGATCTTCAGACCAGATGGGCGATTAGCCAACGATTAATGTCGGGACGCTGTATATATGCTAGTTGCGCGGTAAACTCTGCTTGCGCGATACAGAATTTTGCGTGACGTCAGTGTGCTCCGTAGTTCGCATGTGGCGATGTAGATGGCGCCACAAGTTGTATTTATTTGGAGTAACAACTGCATAAACATTCTTATCGTATTCAAAATTGGCTGGCATGCGGCAAATAAATAAAGCTTTGAAGAATTCTACATGGTGATAAAAAAGAGATGAATAGGTATTTACTTTAATCGAAACTTTCTTTTGCACTGGTTGACGTCATCACGTCAACGCCGGCTGACAATGAAAACTAGCGCTGGGGCTCTGTGATCTGTCTCGTATAGGGTCTTAGCGTTATGCTGAGCGATGGCCGTTTTGCGTGGATGTGACGCATGTTTACCCCCAACTTGTTATTTTTTTAGGGTTCCGTACCCAAAGGGTAAAACTGGACCCTATTACTAAGACTTTGCTGTCTGTCCGTCCGTCTGTCTGTCACCAGACTGTATCTCAAGAACCGCGATAGCTAGACAGTTGAAATTTTCACAAATTATGTATTTCTGTTGCCGCTATAACCACAAATACTTAAAACAAATTCAAATAAATATTTAAGGGGGGCTTCCATACATCAAACGTGGTACGGAACCCTTCGTGCGCGAGTCCGACTCGCACTTGGCCGGTTTTTTGTGTTCGTTTCCTTTTTTATACGTCATGTTTGCCGCAAATAAATGTTCTTTCTTTTTCAGAATGTTTTTTAGACGGCGGAGTACTTGCGTAATATACATACAAATAGTAGCAAAGGCTTTAATTTTGATTTCATTTTTGCCCATTCCAAAGCGTAATTTGTTCCTATGGAGAAGAACGGACAAGAAAATCCACGGACACTGTGAAAAAAAAACCGGACAATCTAACCTTACATATAAATTGATGCATTCAACCGCTATTTAGCCATGAGCACCTCCTCGCTGATGTAAACACGTAACCCGTTCCTTTCCTGTCGGTTACCGAACTCCAAAGTTATGCCAAAATCGTGCGTCTGTCTGTATTAAACGCACGTTTCTTGGAAACTTAATCACTGACTACCGTCATTATTATAATATGTGTGCGTCTTCGAAATAACCTTCTTTTTGTATTCAGGGTCAAATTAAATTAGCTAGTGAAACTCTGCAGACGTGAAGGGTATCGATAGAAAAAAAATTACGCTTTTTTTGGGGTCAAAAACCGCTTGTAGTTTTGTTACTAGAAGTTTGAGTTGAGAAAAACTGTTTTGTTTTATCGTAAGTATTTAGATATCGAAACCCTTCACGTCTGTGAAATTTACACAAAAAAAAACAGACTTTTTAAACTGATATTTCAAGTGACTACTCTAAGGGCGGGCGATGAACCATCATCATCATCACTTCAGCCGAAAGACGTCCACTGCTGGACATAGGCCTCCCCCAAGCACCTCCACCTCGACCGGTTCTGTGCTTCTCGCATCCAACGAGTTCCTGCGGCCTTCACAAGGTCGTCGGTCCAAATTGCGGGAGGCCTTCCAACGCTACGTCTTCCGGTACGCGGGTCGATGAACCCACATTTTTTTTTTATTTATTGAAGTTATACTTCTTTGGGCGCGTTATGAAAAAATGATGAGAGTGAAATTTTAAGATGTGCGCGCATCACCGTCACACAAAATTCACAGGTTGAAGCTATCCGTAAAACCGCTCATTATGTTTAAAGCTATACGTCACTTAGCAACCTGTTTGTTCTTATCGATTAAAAAAAAAGGCAATGGACATTTCACTATAAAAATTGGATGCCATAAAATTCTGGTTTTTTATTATGCTTTTAATTTCTTTAAAAGGCCCGTGACTTGTTACCAACATTATTCAGCCTAAACAACGAACTTTATTGTAACCTTTTTTGTAATTAATTATTTGCATGCAATTAAAAATTGTTTTTTAAAAGTATAACTTCTGACGCGCGTACATAAGTACACGCACCCATTTTTTTTTTAGCCATTAATGGTTAATGGGCAAAAGCCTACCTACTCTCTTTCCACCTCTCTCTATCCAGAGCTGCCAAGGACCCATCTTTATCAAGAGTCCAGCTCATCCCGCCATCTTCGTTATAAAATGTACCAAATTTATTTATTTTTTGGTTTCATAAGTTTACATATCGATAGATACCCATCAAGTCTGCGGAGTTTCGCTAGCTAATTTAATTTGACCCTGTATAAGATAAGTTTTATTTTTATTCTGCTTATCAGTTAAGAGTCATTGGGTTTTCCCTTTGGTAGTTCTCGGTAGCAGCGCGGAGAGTGGAGTGTTGGGGTATTACTCACCAAGTCACCACCTTTAATATCATCGCATAATACTACCACCATCATCATCTGCCTGCCTTTTCCCAACTATGTCGGGGTCAGTTTCCAGTCTAACAGGATGCAGCTTAGTACCAGTATTTTACATGGAGCGACTGCCTATCTGACCTCCACAACCCAGTGACTGGGTAATACGAAACCCCTTGGTAAGACTGGTTGTCAGACTTGATATTCAGTTTGTTTCGCAATTTCTTCTCGGAGGTAGTCAGATAAGAAATGTTGACTCATAATATGTCGTGTAAAGGAAATTCCGATATCCTATTTATAAAAATAAAAAAAAATTGCAATATCTGACCTACACAACCCAGTTACTGGGTAACAAGATACCCCTTGGTAAGACTGATTGTCAGACTTTTGGGCTTCTGACAAAGTAGTAATAATTACAAAGTATCAAAACTGCAGTTTATAACAACAAGCTTGTATCTCCCGAAGGATAAAGCAGACTTGTAAGTATTGTAATGACTTCAAAGATATAAGAATGAAAAGCCCGGACCAACGGCAAAGCGAGCTTTCCGAGACACTGAGGGGTCTGTGTGTAACGGATGGTCACCCATCCACAAAGCGACCGCAGCAAACGTCGCTTAACCTTCGATGGACCCGTGCGGCTGTAATTATTTAGCGTTGCGCTGGGAGCAGTGGTATACGTAAATAATTTTATCACCACTGCTCTCAAAACGGTGAAGGAAACTGACTGATGAGGCACTTAGCGATAAGACCGCCCATTTTGTCACCCTTTGTAAAATATCTATGTATGTCTGTAATTTATATGGTGTACATGATAAAGAGTATTCTATTCTAAGGAAAACATCGTAGAAAACCGGCATGTCCTAGAACCAAAAATTCGAAGACATGTGACATCTACCAACCCGCACTGGACTCGCGTGGTGGATTATAGCCCACTCCCTCTCACAGAGAGGAGGCCTGTGTCCCAGCAGTGGGAACATTATAGGTTGATTATGATATGCTTATGCTCGTGTGCTGCTTTGACCAAAAATAAAAGATGATGGTGATACCATGGTCGTAAGCATGACACGTCATAATCATAAGCACTTGTACTAATATTGTTACTTTTACAATTTCGTTTACATACTTAATTGTTTAATTAATTACTGCTGATTAAATACTGCGGAAATGGCAAGTTTAAATTGAAATGCCAAATGAAGACGATTTAATTTGATATACCCGAGGAGCGAAAAGATCTCAAACTCAAAGCATTTATTTCAATTAAAACATTTACAGGCACTTTTGAATTGTCAAAATTAAATAGTCGGTCAGTTAGTCAGAAAGTTGAAGCTAGTTGCCCATTCTAGAACGTAGATCTCTATAGAGAAGAACGGGCAAGAAACTCCACGGACACTCTTTTAAATCAAGATAGTACAAAATCCTGGCTAAATTATTCTTGTTGCTTCTTTAAGTGAGAACAGTGTAAAAAAGCAAATGAAGAAACAATTCAGAATTTTAGATTAAAAATAGGCCTTGCCTTTTCCCAACTAGTTTGGGGTCAGCTTCCAGACTAACCGGCGGCGGGGTAATTGCGTAACAACGTGTCCTCTCAATCTGTGTGTTTCTTTCCACAAAATACCATCTCAGAAATCGATCTACATGGTCTACACATGCTCTGACCAAGATTATGTCTGGACTTTAAAAGAGACTGTGACCTCTGAGTTTGTAAGTCGCCAGTTTGTCTGCCAAATCTTTAACTATCTATATACGAATAATAGAGCTAAGCCCCCTTATTACAAAACAAGGTTTTTCTTTCGATCCGGTTTAAACCACTGACCTAGTTATTGAATTAAGAACCCAACTGATAGAGAAATGCAGTTCTTTAAACAAAAATGACAGCTTAGTTCGGTGCTAAGTTGTCATTTTAGTATTAAGAACTTTGCCTAAATCGAAATAAAGTTTGAAATACAAGTACTGGCTCAATAGTTTAGGCTAGAACTAAAGTTAGGTTTCGTTTTGTAATAAGACGGGAAGAGTTTGTTTATTTGAGCACGCTAATCTCTGGAACCACCGGTCGGATTTGAAAAATCCTTTTTGCATGTGATAGCCCAATTCTTGAGGAAGGCTATAGTTAAAATTATTGAATTTTTAATTTATTCATCTTTATGTTTTTATATGGTTTTTATGTAATATTATGGATTTTTATTATCTGCAATAAATAAAATTATTATTATTATTATTATAGGCTATTTAATATCACGCTAGGGCCCTTAGGAGCTGAGCAAAAAGAAAAAAAGTCAGAAGGGTCGCTAAGCGAAAACTAACTATGTAATTCGCACGGGCAGGCGTTGCGATGGGAGGGAGTGAAACAAGAAATTTCACGCGGACGAAGTCGCGGGCATTAACTAGTATTAAAATAAAAATGTAATCTACTTTGGTCTATTATCCTCCAGGCAAATATTTGTAGAACGAGACGGTTTGTTCTAATACTAGCAGCGCTCCGCGGTTTCACCCGCATAAGTTTCGATCCCGTGGGAATATCGGGATCAAAAGTATCCTATGTGCTAATCCTGTTTATAAACTATCTGTGTGCCAAATTTCATCCAAATCCGTTCAGTAGTTTTTGCGTGAAATAGTAACAAACACCCATCCATCCATCCATCCTTACAAACTTTCGCGTTTATAATATTAGTAGGATTATGGTTATCTATAGATAACAACAAGATAGTATGACCTAACATTGTTTATTGTAATCTATAGATACCAATAACAACAAAGAAAAGACGGCCTAAAAGTTGTTTTTATTGTGTTGTAAACAACAACACAGAGTTACCGACATTTTTAGGGTTCCGTACCCACAAAGTGCCAACGGAACTCTATTACTTAGGGTACAAAGTCAAATCATTTATTTCAAATACGTGTTGGCACATAAAAGGCACTTTTGACTGTCTTTACAAAAAACTGAATTGATAGTCGTCGTCCCTTCCAAAAGGTAGTTTCGTATGGAGAAAAATGGGCAAGAAACTCCACCGTTACTCTTTTAAAATGATTTACAAGGTTTTGTACAGGCGCCAGCAGGTCAAGCTACCCGAAACTGTCATATTGTCCCAATCAACCTTGAACCTTAATACTTTAGCGATAAAGTTGAAAATCTATTAAAGAAATTTGACAGATGTAGTAGCTTGATGTGCTGGCGTCTATACTTTAAAATGTTGTACAGTTTCATTTTCGCTTTGGTTTCATAGGAAAGCGGTTCCTTCCGTCATTTTGTAACGGCTGTCATGAAAATCTATCATTTTCACCAGTATTTGACAATACAGTGTCAAAAAACGCTGTGTAGTTGGACAGTCGCTGTCGAGTAGTAGTCGTTAATGAGTGACCGTTCAACACTTTATTAGGAAACCAAAGCTTAAGGCTCCACTGTCGTCCGTCTGTCCTGTCCTGTGACAGACGAGACACAGCCCTGTGGCTGTATCTCTTGAACAGTAGACAACTAGACACTGGAAATTTTCACAGAAAGTGTAATGATAAAAATAAAATTAAGTAAAAAAATTGAAGGACGTCGCCACACAAAAAAGGCGCCTTTCGGCGTTTAAAAAAAATGTACGGACCCTTCATGTGCGAGTCCGACTCGCACTTGGGCACTTTTTATTTATTTGTATGTAAATGAAGCATGGAATGGGGGCAAGGAAATTAATTTTGTGAAAATTCTTATCATAACTTTGATAAGCATGTATTACGGTTAGAAAAACTGGTTTGCCTGAGTTTAGCCACAGACTTCTGAAATTAAAGTTATTTTTCACTTTAAAGTGTCTTTTTTTGGAAGTCGGTAAGTAGTTTTTTTTTTAAGTTTTTTTTTTCACTTTGTAATTTTTACCGGTAATTTTGGTTTAAAAACAAAACTATTGAACCGTTTTTGATGAAATTTCTATGGGACCAATCTGAAAGTATATCCTTACAAATAAAAAAAGAATTTTGCAAATCGGCTTATAAATAACGAAGTTCTGAGGTAACAAACATAAAAAAAAAACACTCGAATTGAGAACCTCCTCCTTTTTTGAAGTCGATTAAATATAGGATTATTTGTCACAGAAACACGTGTATACAAAAAGATAATTAATTCTAATATTAAAGAAAAATATAAACAAAATAGATCTATAATCACGAGCACAAAACAGAAGAAGAACAAAAATAATCGACGGCTGCACGTCATAACTGTGACAAGCAGGCTTCCACTCAGCATGGTGCTGGGTGGAAGCATTCAACAACATTCATTGCGTTATTTACGTTGTTGAGCAGCCACATTTTTGAAACATAATTATGAAGCAATGGATTAGCAATATCCTTCAAAATTATTCAGATTATGGTTGATAGTGTTTTACGTAATTAGAGTGCTGATCTCTCCCCAGTCGTGTCGGATTGCCGTCTCATCGGACTATGAGAGTAAAGGAACACGAGAGTGCACCTGTGTTTGCGCACACATTTGTGCACTATATTTATTATCTCCCGCGTACCTGGCTAATCTCCGTTGAGATTGGCCACCGTGACCGAAACTCGGTTGGGAGGATATTATTATTATGTGCACACGCATCCGGCCAGACGATCTGGCGCAGAATCGGCTGTTTATTTCAGATTGATCTCTCGACGAATCATTATTTTGGAGTTTTATAAAACTTTCTTTCTGCCTCGTGGGTCGAAAACGCAAACGCTGCTGAGCATGAGCCCTGGGTTCCATTCCCGGGTCGGGCAGTGGTATTAGACTTATCCATCCCGAAGTTTTTAATACCAGCCTGGATTTATGCCCAGTTGACGCGTAAGTATTGCAGTTTTCATAGAAAACTGCATTTCTATGAAATTTTCGCTTAAATTATATAGAATTACTTCGTTTTCGGTTAGAGTTATTTCTTACTTTGCTAGGCTCCTAAGGGCCTAAGCGTGATGTTAGGTAGGCTATACGCCTTCCTCAAGAATTGGACTATCAAATGCAAAAAGAATTTTTCAAATCTGACCGGCAGTTCCAGAGATTAGCGCGTCTTTAGCTTTATGATGTGGCAGGGGCAGTGGGCTGGCCATGTTTGTCGAAGGACCGATGGCCGCTGGAGCAGACGAGTCCTGGAGTGGAGATCGCGAATCGGCAAACGTAGTGTGGGACGCCCCCCAGCTAGATGGACGGACGACCTAGAGAAGGTTGCTGGGGCGGACTGGATGCGGAAGGCGGCGGACAGGGGTTGTGGCGCAGCCTAGGAGAGGCCTATGTCCAGCAGTGGACTGCGATAGGCTGAGCTGATTGATTGATGAAGTATTGCACTTTTCTATAATATATTTATATATTTTGTTTAAACAATAGCATGACGTTTATTAGAAATTAACTAAAGTGTAACGAATTGTCTGGAATTTTGAAATGTTTGGACTTTAAAAGAGACTGTGGCCTCTGAGTTTGTTTCGGCCTTTCTTCTCAGAGTAGTCGGATAGGAACTCATCTAGTTTTTAAAAATATGATTAACGTGTAAAAGTGTTTGTACAAACCTTACAAAAATAAAATCATGTAGCATAAACCAAAGTTGATCAATTTTTTTGTCGAAAAAATCTAAAAACTATGCAATAATAACTTGAAACTGAAGCCCAAGGACCTGTATTTAAAAACCTTCAAAATGTATTTGCAATATCATCGCAACGACAATCAATGTCAAAAAAAATTACATATGTTGGTAAACTAGAGGTATTTTTGACAAGAATGCAAATGATTTAAAAAATACTTAAATTGGTCCCTAAGGTTTTAGCCAAAAAAATCACAAAACTTTGCCACTTCCACGGCGTCGTCAGTGGCAACACAGAGGTCACTTTGACTGGATGTTTTGGGACACAGAGGGCAGGATAGGAGGTGGAGCATGGTTTGTGACATAGCTCCAGAATCACACCGATCACACCCTACTGCCGTTCCGTCAAGGTAGCCCCACTTTACCAGGTTTATAAAATAAGCTTTTCCAAGTTTTGGGAAAACAAGATTTAAAATACAGTCGTGCCAGCAACACAAAGTAGAAATAAAAAAATTTAAGTAATTAAAAATACTCACATTAAGGCATTGTTTGACTCCCTTGAGCTCTTATACTGCCGACCCTGCTCAGCCGCTTGCCAATCGTCTGGACATGGAACCCAATGTTCTGCAGCACCTCATGGTTTAAGATCTTCCTCCCATCAAATATGTACGCTGGTTTCATCATCACTTCGTAGATCTTCTTGAAGTCTAAAGACTTGAACTCGTCCCATTCCGTACATAGAACTAAAGCATGGGCCCCTGTACACGCTGAGACTGCTGTGTCGTGGATTTCCACGTTACTCTTGACAATTTCTGGCTCCGACGTTAAGTACGGACTGGTTAGCTCGTAGAAGATCTGGTCCTGCTCAACTTTTGGGTCGTATATGTGGAGTTTTGCTCCTTCGTCAAGCAGCGTTTTACATACATGAATGGCTGGAGATTCCCGAGTGTCTCCTGTATTCTTTTTGAATGAAAATCCTAGTATAGCTATTTTCTTGTCCGTGACAGTGTTGAATAATGCTTCTATGACTTGTCTCGTGAATCTTGTCTTTTGATAATCATTTAAGTTCAATACTTGCTGCCAGTACGCTGCCACTTCAGGCAAATTTAGGCATTCACACAAGTAGATGAGGTTGAGAATGTCTTTTTGGAAGCAGCTGCCTCCAAACCCAATTGACGCTTCAAGGAACTTAGGTCCAATACGAGAGTCTCTGCCCACAGCTCTGGCTACTTCTGACACGTCGGCACCTGTAGCTTCACATACCGCTGAGAGGGAGTTGATACTTGAGATACGTTGTGCCAGGAACGCGTTTGCTGCCAATTTAGACAGTTCTGAACTCCATGTGTTTGTTGTAAGGATGTTTTTCGCTGGTATCCAGTGCTCGTACACCCAGCACAGATCTTGAATTGCTTTCTGACCTTCAGGAGTGTCTTCACCACCAATTAACACTCTCTCGGACTCAACTAAGTCAACAATGGCCGTCCCTTCAGCCAAAAATTCAGGGTTGGACAGAATCTGATACTCGACACCAGGCTTAGTGTTAGCTCTCAATATTTTCATGATAATTTCTGCAGCTTTGACAGGCACAGTACTCTTTTCAACCACAATCTTGTTGCTCGTAGCCAGATCTGCGATCATGCGGGCTGCACTCTCCACATACTTTAAGTCTGCGGCCCGTCCCTTACCATTACCAAACGTCTTGGTGGGCGTATTCACCGATATAAATATTAAATCGGCTTCCTGAATACTTTTCGCGATGTCTGTCGAAAAGAACAGGTTTCTACCGCGACATTGCTGCACTACTTCGTCTAAACCTGGCTCATAGATCGGTAATTTATCAGAATTCCACTGGTTTATTCTCTCCTCACTCTTGTCGCAGACTGTTACCTGTATATTAGGGCATTTCAGAGCTATAACACTACATGTTGGACCTCCAACGTATCCAGCTCCCAAACAGCAAATCTTCTCAATAACCATCTTCCTGATCCAACAATATACTCGCAAATGCACACGCGAGACACCGCGGAAGTAAAACTTCACACAACAGTATAAAACACGATATAATATTTATGTTTAGCAAGCTTAAATTAATCACGAAATGAGATTTGATCGACGATTTTTATCGTACAGCGGCGTTTTTAATTGATCTGTGTCGCGTTTTAGTGATAATATTTTAACTAACACATGTGGCGACCAAATGCTCTGAAGGATGAACTGTAATTATCGTTTGCGCCGCGTACACAAGCTTTTTATTGCACGGCGAGCGGCCCTCGCAGTCGCAATCGAGTCCGACTATGGTGTCAATGACATTTGAAGTCTAGGGATGGGAAAGATGTCTTCTGACTGAATTGATGTGCAAAAAATATTCGTGAAATTTACAATCGATAGATTATGAATAAAGTTGACAAGATTATTTTCTTTAGCGGAGATAGGTGTATCATATATTATATATTAGAAAGCAGCACGAAACAGAAAATTTTGGAAAGACTTGGATGGTATCAGTGATGAAATAGGGCAAGTTGAAAAATTGCGTGTAATGATTGTAGTAGAAATAATAATTTGCTTTCACACGGTTGAAATGGCGCACCACAGAGTACATTATATTATATAGGTGGCGGACTTATCGCGTTTTACGAGTAGTATTAAAGGTTCATTGAACAGTTATTGCTGCAGTAAAATAAAACTTTGCGACGATTTGATAGTTTATATTGGGTTAAGCATAAATAAACTTTAGCAAGTATTAGAACTTCGATTAAATTGTGTGATTATATGATACTAGAACAGAGAACTAATACGACATTAAAAACGTGCTAGATTGCCACTGCTCGCCTATAGAGCAAGTCCCATATATATCATACCTATTTGGGATTAATAATTGATAAATAACCGATTCAACTGGAGTTACCAGGTGGAATCGGTCTGCGGCAGATTGCCATACATACTTACCAAATTTTCCATAAAGCGCAATATACCGTACAGAACCCTCCTTCAAATGTACACAGCTCTTGCTGAATTGATAATATCCTATGGACTCATTCGTTATGGCCGCACATTTAAAACTCACCTAATTATAATACATAATTTGCAAACACGCTCGTTGAAACGTGTAGTACCAAACTATGTCAAAAATAAATACCTAGACAATTACACAGGGTTATCTAAATACTGCAAAGTATTACCTGTTCTAGCGCGTGCCGAGTATATGTTCCTCATAGAACATTTTGATAATAGTGATATTCAAATTCCAGTTAAATATGACGTGAATACACGACAAGCCAAATCAAAATCATTTCAAGTGCCACGCAAAAATAACTTTTATGGCAGGCGTACCGCTTCCTACCTACCTGTAGACATTAGAGAGTCAATGAATAGCAAAATCATAAAGCGTAAGCTGGAAGAACAGTACATTAATTCGATTATAACTTAGCTGTTAATAGCGCGTTGATCAAATCTCAGGCCATGGCATGCTAAGACAGACCCCAGAGGTCTAATTGTGTGCTTTGTTTAAGTTAAGGAACTTGTAATTTAAAAATAATAATAATAATAATCATGGTATTTCGTGGGTACCTACTAGGCGCGGAAAGCTTTGTTTGATTTTGGGTGTGATTCACCTAAAGGCTACACGTGTAAGTAAATTGAGCCTCAAAGAAACAAATTACTCTGAAAACGGCCGGCTGGATTGATTTGGAACATCTGGGGACCTGCGGGAATCAATATCAGCATTGTCAATTTGTCACTTAACTTTTGGCCGACTCGCGAATGTAACTAAATCAGAAATGAACACTAATTAATTTTAAGAAGATTTTCTCTTTCACTAAGGTGACTTAGAGAATCTCGTATACTATACAGTCCAATACAAACTTTATGACGGGTCTGAAGTACGCTACTCGCTGCGCAGTACCTCACGTGAGTCACGCCTCACCCTCGCTGACATATGAATTCGTTACTGCGCAGCGATTCGCCTCATGTTGCGAGCCGCCATAAATTTTAAATCGGGCTGTACTTAAAGTTTGAAAGTTTAAAAAAAAATACATATTACAAAAAAAAAAGTCAATCACAGATCACAGTTGTCATTTTAGTCTAGCACTCCCGTATTATTATTATACTCTTTGGTCTAGCATATTATAAGTCAGAGTTTACTTAGCTCTGCTACAGGCCAAATCGCACTCTTATAGCAATGTTCAAAGTCGATGCATTACTTTGATTACATACAATTTTTAAAGAATATTTTATTATTAAGTTAGAGTATAAAATTTGATTTTGTTCAAATGTTTTCTAGATTAAAGTCACATACGACGCACAACACTAGTGAAATTACTCAGTGTTGAAAGTCCTTTAAATAATTCTCCCTCTATCTAAAGGAAAATGTGTAAATCTCTCACTAATTTAAAATTTGTAATTATTATAATGCACTGATGCAATGATTACAATGATTAAAATTGCTATCAATTAATCGAATATTTGATCTAGAATCAATATCTTTCACATTATTTTCGAAGCGACGATTCACAGTGATGTTTTCAAAATTGCTACCGGGAGTCTGGGATCTCTTAAAATTGTTTCCCTGGAGGAAATGTTTTTAACTTGTTAGCAACCCTTAAACGCCAAAATAAAAATGCAGTTTCGTTTTTAAAGATAGCTTTAAAAACAGCAAATTTTATGAGAATACAAGCGAATTGTCCACAATCAAATATTGAGATAACATAATTTCTAAACTACATTAAATGCGATGATAAAATCTCATCAAATTGGCTAAAGATAATTTTAATTAACAACTATGTGATATTAGGGTACTAAACTGATAGCTATCTCCTAAACGATAATTTATTTACGATCTCACTTTTTGTAGATTTTATCGTTATTTTTTACTAAATGGAATAGAAATGACAATGTGTAGAACGTGTTTATCTAAAAACGATCTAAAACAAATATTTCCTGATAAGAATCTTATAAGTTTTCGCAGCAAACAGCTCTATTTGGTTTGTGGAATCAAGGTAAACACTCATTGGTTTTTGCAGTGATAAAAAAAAACATTTGAAATTGTCGATTTTATCTACGAGGAAATACAGAAAGAAATAGTTAATGGGGTGGTCGCTTAATTTTGAGTTTTTTTTAATGTATTAAGAACATTTACTTGTCCATGTATTTTTTTAAAAAGCTAATATATAAGAGAAAAATTTAATTTTTTGTAAGTTTGTTTGTTACGCTTTCACGCTAAAATGGCTTCACGGATTTGGGTGAGATTTGGCAGATGGGTAGACCATGAGCTGAATTAGGACATAGGATACTTTTTATCCCGATATTCTCACGGGATCGAGACTTATGCGGGAGAAACCGCGGGGCGCAGCTAGTTTCAAATAAATTACTGTCTCGGTGGTGTAGTGGTCGCAGGCTACTATTAAGCATGAAGTCCTAGGTTCGATTTCCAGCTCGGCCAAAGATCTTGGTTTTTCCATCTGGGATTTCTCAGCCGTACCCCGGAGCCTGGATTTGTGCCTGGTTGTTACCAGTAGACTCACCCCCTACTATCACATGGATGGGACTTAAAAACTTAACTGGTGTAGTGTGGGTGTAATATTAGGTACCTATACCATTACTGAATCCATCGGGGATTACAGGTGTGATGATGTGTCATAATTATTATTTTTTTCAGATCGAGTCTGATGATGGCCTAACACAGCTAATATGCGAATCATGTCTAAATCTAGTCAATGGAGCTTTGAAACTAAGAGAATCAAGTTCAAAATCAGAAGAAATACTCAAAAAATCATTCAAAACAATAAAAATCGAATCTGACCACAATGATAGTCAAATATCGAATCAATCAGAAATTACAACTGTTCAAAATGATATTAACAAACGGAAAAATAAAAAACACAGGCAAATTTTAACTAGAGAACTAAAAAAAAGTAAAAAAATTCAGTGTAAACCAAAAAAAGTTCTTAAAAAAAAGAGTTTTGATATCAAAAAAGATAGCAATGAAATTAAAAATGAATTCTCAGTCAGAATTGAAGATTATGAATCAAGCAATGATTCTGATTTCATGAATAACTTCTTAATTAATGATTTAGATTCTATTAAGAGTGATAATGATACAAATATTTGTATAGAGGATTTGGAATCCAGCGACAGTCTGGACCAGGATTTTAAGACTATGATTAAGAATGAATCTAAAGATTTTAATCAAATTAACTGGGATTTGAAAGAGAAGGAGTTACTGGAGAGAGAGAAAAGGAAACTTCTGTGTAAGGTATTTTTTTTTTTACATTATTATGATTATATTGGTAACTGTGTATTAAATGTCTCACTGATGGTGGCGCGTGTGTTGGATCATTCGGTTCCCTACAAAATGGTTGAGCTGGATGGTGCTGATCCATGTGTCATGTTCGTGAACGGGAGCCGTCGGTTGAGTCTGGTCCTCTCTTAACTGCCACGGCTTATTTTTAATCTTATATTTTGAATTGTTTATTCATTTTATTTTTTTACATTGTTCTCACATATAGAAGCAACATAAATAATGTACCCAGGATTTTGTAATATCTTGATTTAAAAGAGTGTCCTTGGAGCTTCTTGCCCGTTCTTCTCCATAGAGATCTACCTACATTTTGGAATGGGCAACTAGCTTAATTTTTTTGAGTAACTGACCAACTTTTTGTCATTTCAAAAATACCTGTAAATGGTCTTAGGTAATTAAAATAAATGCTTTGAGTTTGTATCCCAGCAGTGAAAAACATTAAATGCTAATTAAGCTTACACTATTTACATTATTTATTTCTTTTAGGTTACATTATTAATATATTTTTCAGGAGCAAGATGCCAAGCTGTTATCATTAGCAGCGATGCCGTACGACAGCGAAGGACCAGTGAAATGTACATTATGTAACAAGGAGATGAGGAACATGCAGAACTTCAAGTGCCATGCTAAAACACATTTTGAACCACAGAATGCTTGTGAAGTAAGTTCATTTTTTTTAGGGTCAAAATCTCCTTGTTTGCCAAGGTTACCCTTTTGCTGAGTGCCTTTGTTGTCTGCCTGTCTGTCCTTCCATACAGGGTCAAATTAAATTAGCTAGCGAAACGCCGTAGACGTGATGGAGATCTATATCTAAACATAATAAAACAAAAAAAAAATAAGTTAATTTATTTAATTAGGGGAGGCCTTTGCCCAACAGTGGGATAGTATAGAAAAAAAAATTGGGTCAAGCTTACCCAATGAACGTAAACGGAAAGAAGGAATAGGACCTATGTAAGGATCGTAGCAGGTGACCTGTAGTGTCTGCCTACCCCCACGGAATGAAGGCGTGAGTTTATGTATGTACTAGCTGCGCCCCGCGGTTTCACCCACATAAGTTTCAATCCCGTGAAAATATCGGGACGAAAAGAATCCTATATGTTAATCCTGGTTATAAACCATCTGTGTGCCAAATTTCTTCCAAATCCATTCAGTAGTTTTTGCGTGAAAGAGTAACAAACATCCATCCATCCATACAAACTTTCACGTTTATAATATTAGTAGGATAGATATAGAAATACTATAATATTTCAGGAATGCGGCAAGAAGTTTGTGAATCCTAGCCATATGCGATACCATCAGCAACGCGTGCATGGTCGCAAGAAACGGCTGGCTTGCAGCAAGTGTTCCTACAGAGCTGTAGACCCTCTGCAATTACAGGTAAACTATGCAAACATTTTCACACCGCACTTTCGACTTTGCTAAGTAAAGAAAGCGCTTCATATGAATATGAACACAATTTGCACTTTGATAAAGTTCATATTCGTATGTAACGCCTGTTCACATTCGCTTATACGATAGTGAACTTTATGGTCATGAGAATAAGACATATCATATTCTTTTGAAACGCTTACTTTATTTTGTGAAGTCGCCAGTCGTATTTGTGTTTGTTTAATTTTTAGATGGATGAGCAACTAGAATTAATTCTTACCATAACACAAGCATTAGGTTGCTTAGCTTGGGACAAATGGTGCTGTGTGAAATGTCCAGGGATATTATTATTATTATTACTTTAATTTTATTTATTTGCAAAGATGTGTGATTGGGCTGGACACACATCTGCCGCATGTCACAATCCTTTTGATGCCATTGATCTAACGAGTAAGTTGTGTTATGACGGCACGGTTGGCGCAGAGGTTAAGCGATTGACTGCTGCGCTGCGTGTCGTGGGTTCGATTCCCGCACGGAACAAATATTTGTATGACCTACATGTATTTGTTCCGAGTCTGGGTGTTTTTCTATCTATAATATGTATGTATTTACAAAAAAAAATTGTATATAAGTAGTTTATCAGCCATCTTGTTACCATAACACAAGCATTAGGTTGCTTAGCTTGGGACAAATGGTGCTGTGTGAAATGTCCAGGGATATTTATTTATTTATTGTCCCCCGAATTGTTCATGTGCGTCAGGTTCGTTCACGTAGGTACTCTGTTTGCGCTAAATTCTTGTCGTCCGAACTCTGGCTTACGCTTACCTATTCATAGAACGTTGGGCTCCTACTCCTATAATTCACATTTCATTGATATTGATATATTTGCATGCGCAAAAAATACATTTAAATCTAATATTATAAATTTTTATCTTAATTGTAATCTTATTATTATTATATATAATTTAAGTAAATGAACTTGTTTCTGATGATTTGATTAATTATGTAACTATAGCTAGCCGTATAGTAACTTATTTATTAATTTCAAATTATTTCTTAATTTTGCTAATGCTTGTCTAGTGGCAACCACTGACCTTTTAACATGTCTTATCTGCGGCTAATGCAGTGGACTGCAATATTACTACTTAAAGTTTTGTTAACCTTATGCATTATATATTGTGTTGTAGTTGTTTATTATCCCCTAATAAATAAAATAAAATGTCAGACGACAATGGGCCAAACTTACGACCCAATGGGTCCCTCTTAACATCGTGGCGGGCCCGGACGGAGATGGAGGGATGAGCTGGACTCCTTCAACAAGACTGGTCCTTAGCATATTTAAACAGAGAGAAGTAGAAAGAGAGTAGGTGGGCCTTTGCCCAGCCGTGGGACATCACAGGCTGATAATAATAATAGATCTGTCGTCTTTTTCGGACATTTTAAATTAATTTAATTTATATTTAATGTCAGATTACAATGATCCATAATGGCTAGTATCAAAAAACAAAATAGTTGCTTCATTTAATATTTGTTTTGCCAGAACCACGAGCGCGCAGAGCATACGGGGGAGAGACCATACACGTGTGATGTGTGCGGCGACACGTTCAGAATGAGGGCCAACATAGCGCAGCACATGAGGAAGCACTTCGGTGTCAGAAACTTACAGGTGCTGACCATTCAATACTACAGTCTGACATAGATCTACAAGATCAAATTAAATTAGCTAGCGAAACTCCGCAGGCGTGATGGGTGTTGATATCTAAACATGATGAAACAAAATGAAGAATTGATTTTATTTATTTATTTGAAATCCTACTATCCTACTAATGTTATAAATGTGAATGTTTGTATGGATGGATGGATGTTTGTTACTCTTTCGCGCAAAATCTACTGAACGGATTTGGATGAAATTTGGCACACAGATGGTTTATACCCAGGATCATCACATAGGATACTTTTTATCCCAATATTCCCACGGGATCGAAACTTATGCGGGTGAAACTGTGGGGCGCAGCTAGTATCAATATAAACAATCAGTTATTTTTTGTTGTTTCGTGTTTAGATAGCGATCGATACCCATCACATCTGTGAAGTTAACACAAAAAAACTGATTTTATAAACTCATGCGCTTGTAGACCCCAAAAAAAAAACATCAAATGATCATTATTTTTGTATGATTGTGTAGTGTTTGGATATCGCATCACTTCTTTGGAGTTTCGCTAGCTAAATTCGTTTGACCTTGTATACTTCAAAACCCAATATTAGGTCATTTACATGTATTGCCACTTAATCTATTATCTACTTTAGTGCTATGTACCTAAGTTGATTTTTGATTGACCGTTGGTCGAAAAAATCAGCTGCAATCGAATTTGAACCTTGTCACGTGTGCCATTGAATTTGTGTTCCCAAAACTTGTTAATTTTATCTGATATCATGAGTTCAAATATGGTCTGTCTACTAGGAGTACTAGATGTATAGGTACTAACATATTTTTGTTATAATAAAATTATTTGAAAGGTCTTTCTAAATCAAAATATTTTATTTCACATAAACCTACATGGGCACTTATGAAACGTCAGAAGCTAGGTGCACGGTTTCAATTGGTCGTTTCCTATGGAGAAGAGCCTTTGATCACTAAAAACTGCATTCGGTTTCATATAATACGAATCCATATAAAATTAACATAGTTTACGGCTTAAAGTTCAATTTTCTTTTTATTGTAATCTAGCTTCTGAACGCGACTTTTTCCGTGTGAATTTCGGCCCCCGACCCATCGCGTCGCATCCCATCGCTCCCCCGTGTTACTACTGAGTTTTCGCTTTGTGTTATTTTTTTTTAATGTTGCCTCACTCTAGGAATTTCTCCTGTATCGGGTGCGTTTACAAACATTTAAACTCACATACACAAACAGCCAGACCCGGAACAACTACTTGTAGGTCATACAAATATTTGTTCCGTGCGGGAATCGAACCCGCGACACGCAGCGCAGCAGTCAATCGCTTAACCCCTGCGCCAACCGTGCCGTCATTTCTGACTGTTTTTCATTTTGCTCGGCTCCTATGCGTCATAGCGTGATGTTAGATAGCCTATACCCTTCCTCAAAAATTGGGCTATCAACTGCTATAAGATTTTTTTTTAATCTGACTGGTGGTTCCGGAGATTACCTCCTACATACCTACATACAAAGAAATTTTACTTATTTATTATATTTATTAGGTATGGATTGTAAAGTAGTTAAGAAACAACGTTTAATGAGTTCATTGTTCTAATTTGAATAACTATACCTAATAATAATGTGAAGGTCGTATACAGGATTATGTACAGAGATTATTAACAAAATTTTCGGTTAAATTCGATTTAAACCTATTGTTGCGAGAGCACTGGGGACTGGACTGAAAGGCGGGCCAGCTATTTAAATCTTTTCTAAGCTCCCTGAAACGTTCCCACTAGGGAATACTGACAAATTCGCGAAAAACACTTTTTCGTTACTGACTTGTAAAGAATTTCACTAAAACTCCCTTTAAAAAACACTATTTTAATTTTCTTTCAAGGGCGTTTTTGGGGGACTGTATTTTGTAATTTTGACGTTCGAAAAGTGCTGATTCTCAGCCTTTTGATTTTGTTAATGGCGTAGGTAATAACAATAATAATAATCCCCCCGACTAATTTCAACGAAGATTGGCCAGGTTTGCAGGAGATATTATAGCACACAGATGCACTCCGTCCGATGGGGAGGCGACCCGACACGACCGGAGAGAAATCAGGCGCAAGACCAATGGCGACTCGTGCGCACCGAGGCACGCGGGTATCACACCACCGACTTATAAACTCTGTGCTACTACTGAGCAATTCCTAATGGAAAAAGCTAATTACACTGCTCGACCTGAGAATCAAACCCAGGATCCCATGCACAGCAGTCGCGCTTGCGACCACGAGCCCAACGGGTTAGTCGCGCAATAGCGTAGAAACTGAAAATAAGAAAAAAAAAATGGAAAAACCCTCTAAAGTCCATTCTTATCCTTGTTCCGAATTGATGTTATTTGCACTTAAACCAATATCAACGTTATGCTAGTCTCAATTAAATTGATTTTAGAATGACTATTGCTATTGAAAAAACTTTTTTTGCAAAAAAAAAACAACCGACTTCCAAAAAAGACACTACAAAGTAAAAAATATCTTCAATTTCGGTAGTCGGTGTCGTTAGGTGTTTTCGTTGTTTTTTTTTTTTTTTTGCAAAAAAGTTTTTATTTTTCACTTTTAAGTTGAAATTTTCTACCAGTAATTTTGGTTTACCAACGAAACTACTGAACCGTTTTTAATAAAATTTGTATGGAACCAATCTGAAAGTACATCCTTACAAATAAAAAAGAATTTTGCAAATAACGGAGTTCTGAGGTAACAAACGTAAAAAAAAAATATTCAACTGAAATGAGAACATCCTCCTTTTTTTGAAGTCGGTTGAAAATAGGTTTATTTGCCCCAGAAGGTAACAAATAAATCTATTTTCGTTTCTCTCTTTTTCTTTACATAACCATCTACTTTAGCGTTATGTAGACTAAGTACATTTTCGAATGACAATTTGCAAGAAAAGGTCCTAAATTGCGCAAAGGAATTTGAACTTTGTAACGTATGACATTTGAGTTTGAAGTTGCATGCTAAGATTCTGAATTTCATAAATAATTTTGTTTCAGTGCGAGCGCTGTCCCGCCATGTTCCGCAGTCGTTCGGAGCTCACTGGCCATCAGAACAGAGTACATTACCTTATATACACCTACCTGTGTTACCTATGTCCTGAGACGTAAGTATATAACAATGCTACAGAAGACTGCTGTAAATTGAATTGCGGTCTATTATTTGACGGCACGGTTGGCGCAGTGGTTAAGCGATTGACTGCTGCGCTGCGTGTCGCGGGTTCGATTCCCGCACTGAACAAATATTTGTATGACCTACATGTATTTGTTCCGAGTCTGGGTGTTTTTCTATCTATAATATGTATGTATTTACAAATAAAAAAAAATTGTATATAAGTAGTTTATCAGCCATCTTGTTACCATAACACAAGCATTAGGTTGCTTAGCTTGGGACAAATGGTGCTGTGTGAAATGTCCATGGATATTATTATATTATAACTAAGGCAACATTCATAGACCGCACTTCGACTTTGCTAATTTGAATGTTAACATTGGCGCCGATTCCCTTGTTCACAAACTAAACTAAATTTAAGTTCAGTGCATCTTTTTCTTTCTATTTCATCAAGAAAAGGACAGACGATAAATATTAGTTTAGTCCTGTCCATCTGTAATTTCTCAGTAGAAGCCTACAGTCTGGATTTGTATAATGCCCGGCACGAGTCGTGAGCACAGATGGGCAGTAGTGGGGGCAAGCTCGTGCAGGTACACTTTCGGCCAAATTTATTATTGTTAATTATTGATATTATTATTATTAATTATTGATAGCTGTACTTACGCAAACTATAATTAAAATATTAGTGGTACTTGAAATTTTACTTTGATACAGTAATGTTGTAGGCCTTTGTGACTTACGGCCAGTTTCTTCATCAACACAATCAGTCAAAGTATTAACTTTTACTTGACCTTTACTGATACTACGGCAAATGTTTTCTTCATTCAAGTAACTGCTAAAATAGTGAAGAAACAAATTTAACCGTTACTTTGACTAAACAAATACGAATTAACAAAAATAAACTATTTCAAAATTAAAAACGTAAGTCACTAAAATTGCACGAAAGTGTACAGTAGCCGAATGACACGTGAGAGTCCAATAGACGACGAGCATCGACAGACGAACCAATCGCGTGCAGCCTCGGTGCCCCCCGCCTTCTTCATTCCGCCAAAGAGACCGAAAAATGAACTACTGCGCAGGTGTCAGTTTGTGCTCACGACTCATGCCGGTTACTATACCCGGTTGACGGCAATGGGCTCGCTCCCTATCACATGGGACTTAAACAGAACTGGCGACATGTGGGTGTACTGTTGGTAGTCCTCTGCCCAACCCTACGGGGAATGCAGGCGTGATATTATATTCAGACTATGATTCCAGGTACAAGCGTCCGGCCTCAGTGAAGAAACATCTGCTGAACATACACGGAGTGCCCAGAAGTCAACAGCTACCCATCAAATGTATTAAAACTAGGAGAAGGTAACTATGGGATGCCAGGGCGGCGGGATCGTCCGAAAGGGTTACCGCTGCCCTGGAACAGAAAGGGCTAAGGAAGGAACACGGGTGGGTTTTAGTCAGTAAGAGTCTGACACTCCCTTCCGCTCCACCCAGAGCGGGATTTGATGATTTCCCATCCAAAAAAAAAAAGGGTAACTATGGGAAATAAAAAAAATATTTGTTTACAGTTAATTTGGCACTTCGAGTTTTCTAAAAAAAAAAACATACCGTCGAATTGAGAACCTCATCCTTTTTTGAAGTCGGTTAAAAAGTCCGGCTTCGTCTGTGGCTTTGTAGAGCGTCATCTCTTTCACTTATACCTGGGTGACCATCTGTTTCTAATGCTCGATATTAAGAGCGTCAGGTGGTACACCTTGTGTTGTCATCTGACATTATGCTCAGCTGAGGCCCTTTTAGCATTATAATCTTAGTTTTCTGTTTTTATAGTTTTGAGGTGCATTTATTTTGCTGTAATGCTGTAATTTTATAATTTGTTTGCTGTAATAAATAAACGCATTTTTCTTGAATTTTCTTTCTTTATCTCGGTATTTGGTTATATTTAATTTTGACGGTAACTGTAACTATGTAAGTAAAAAAAAAATCTCTGGTTTTTTTAACCAACTTCAAAAAGGGTTTGTTACCTCAGAACTCCGTTATTTATAAGCCGATTTGCAAAGTTCTCTTTTTATTTGTAAGGATATCCTTTCAGATTGGTCCTATAGAAATTTCATCGAAAACGGTTCAGTAGTCTGGTTTTTAAACCAAAATTACTGGTAAAAAATACAACTTAAAAGTGAAAAATAAACACTGTTTGAAAAAAAAAAAACCGTCTTCCAAAAAAGACACTACAAAGTGAAAAATAACTTGAATTTCGGAAGTCAGTGGCAAACAACGAAAATGCGAACACAACGACAACGACTATTGAAATTAAAGTTATTTTTCACTTTGTAGTTTCTTTTTTTGGAAGACGGTTGTTTTTTTTTTTGCAAAAAGGTTTTTTTTTTGCCTGTGTCCTTGTTGTGGGAACGTTATACACTGATTATGTTATGTTTATTTATGATCACACGAAACAAGTGAAAACTTAAGACTGGAGTCGAGTATACCCGCTTCAGATTTTGTTCACTGTTCAGAAAGAGCACAGAGTGCGCCTAATGATGTTATTACTTAAAAAATTTGGGGCGAATTTTAAATTCAAACAGACACAAAAAGAAATGATGTCTGTGATATTGCCAAACGCCAATCAGCTAGGGAATGTTCCCACTGCTGGGACACAAGCCTCCTCTCGGTGAGGTGGTGGATGGAGTGGGTCGTAATCCACCACGCGGGCCCAGTGCGGTTTGGTAGATGTCACACGTCTACGAATTTTTGGTTCTAGGACATGCCGGTTTCCTCACGATGTTTTCCTTCACCGTTTTGAGAGCAGTGGTGATGAAATAATTTACATAATGTAAAACGCCTGTCTGGGTTCGAACCTACGACCTACAACTCGTAAGACGCGGCCGTTTCCACTTGGCCACCACTCACAGCTCCAAAAAAAACGCCCATCCCTTCATCTTAATTATGTAAGCCACTCGCTTTTAAGACTTACTACAATAATTTTATTTCTTTTCCTTACTAGAAGCTGTGACAAGAGCGACTAACTTTAACACTCATGAAACGGTTCATCCTGGGAAGTACATACCACATATTTACTGACAAGTATTGCTGTTTCGCGCGAGGAACGGAGTATTCGGGTACCAAACTAACGGACCGGGTTAGGAATACGACCATCCGTTCCATCACAAAGATAACTGATGTCACTTGGAAAGCTGCCACGCTAAATGGAACTGGGCTGGACACATCTGCCGCATGTCAGACGACCAATGGGCCAAATCTACGTGGCAGGCCCAGACGGAGATGGCGGGATGAGCTGGACTCCTTCAACAAGAACTGGTCCTTAGCAGCTTTGAACAGAGAGAAATGGAAAGGAAAGAGAGTAGGGAGGCCTTTGCCCTGCCGTGGGACATGGCAGGCTGTAAGTGTGAATGTGAACTCACAGGCACATGCCATGAACTAACTATCATATACAGGGTGGAATTTTGTAATGCCACCTGAAGGGAAAGTACTCTTAATACTGTAGATAGAGAATTTTACTCAAAGAAAACATTCCTTTATTTTTTAACAGAAAGAAAACGGCATTCAAAGATTTTCAAAAATTCGCTTGCCACAGCCGGGAATCGAACCGGCTAAAATCTGTAAAAATTACACCCTGTACTTTTATTGCATTGATCGTTAGGATCAATTATAAGGATGAAATCTCTCTAACAAACTTGATAAACAAAATGATAGGAAAACTATAAAATCTTAAATTATTTTAATTATTTACAAAAAATTGTAATTTAGCATGTCATGGTCATTTAAACACTGTCAAGTATCTTGAAATATTGGATCTCTAAGAAATGAGTTAAATGGTTTCCCCTAGCAAGAGCGAAACCAAATAATTCTACAGCAAGATGGTGCTCCAGCCCATAACAGCAGAATCATTACTGCCTACATTAATAACCATTTTAATACCTGGATTGGTACAAACGGCACAATCAGATGGCCTGCGAGATCACCAGATGTCACCCCTTTAGAGTTTTTTTCTTTTTGGGGATATGTGAAAAATCAAATTTAAATTAAATCTTATGCGAATGTAAACGAGTTGAGAGTTGAAGTTCAGAATGCGATTTATAACACCACCACAACACGTCATTAAAGGTTACTAGAAATGAATTCGTTAGAAGAATACATTTGTGTATCCAAGAAAATGGAGCCCATTTCGTGCAAATAATTTAAGATTTTATAGTTTTCTTATCATTTTATTTATCAAGTTTGTTAGAGAGATTTCATCCTTATAATTGATCCTAACGATCAATGCAATAAAAGTACAGGGTGTAATTTTTACAGATTTTAGTCGGTTCGATTCCCGGGTGTGGCAAGCAAATTTTCGAAAATCTTTGAATGCAGTTTTCTTTCTGTTCAAAAATAAAGGAATGTTTTCTTTGAGTAAAATCTTCTATCTACAGTATTAAGAGTACTTTCCCTTCAGGTGGCATTACAAAATTCCACCCTGTATACTACACTATTAAGGATCTGAGGGGCAATTCTCGTAATTTTAAGCACGTTGACAGTCTGATCTGTCTCAATCTGTCACAAATAATTTCCTTACATTTTGACATTTTGTTTGTCGCCGGGATGAGACTGCGACTAGATTTTGAACGTTTTAAATTACGAGAATTGGCCTACTGATGTTATATAAAAGTTGTATTTAGAGATTGTAATAATGAATAAACAAATGTAATTAAAAAACGCATTTTTTTTTATTATAATTTGATGGGCAAAGGTATAACTCTGCGCGATGCAGGATTCTGCGTTACGTCAACGTGATGCGTAGTTCGCATGTGGCGATGTAGATGCCGCCACAAGTCCATCGGCTGTATTGTATTTCTTGTGGAGGACATTAGGTCCTCAATAGTGTACGTGTATAAACACTTGGATACTCCATCAAATTGTGTGTAACATTTGATAATCAACACCCAATTTAGATTCTTGTGGCTAAGAAACAACAGACGCATGGTCCGATCGATCAGGTTAGGCTACGCTTGCCGCGGATCTTTACATATCAAGACCCCTCCGTACCTCGGAAAGCACGTTAAGCCGTCCCCGGTACCGGCTGTCATTCGTGGATCTTTGACAGTCGTTACGGGTCGTCAGAAGCCCGAAAGTCTGACAACCAGTCTTACCAAGGGGTATCGTGTTACCCAGTCACTGGATTGTGGAGGTCAGATAGGCAGTCGCTCCATGTAAAATACTGGTATTCAGCTGCATCCGATTAGACTGGAAGCCGACCCCAACTATGATTGACGTGTAAAAGTGTTTGTACAAACCTACTTACAAAAATAAAATCATTTATCATTTACCAACATAGTTGGAAAAGGCAGGCAGATGATGATTTGATAATCAAGCCCTACACTATCAAGTTTCGTGATCATTTTTAACACCAATAGCTAGGGTTAACATGATTAAAACGCTCCATATATATTGTGTACATATCGTATTTATTAGGTAGTGAAGCCCTAGGGCTCCAGGGCTCTAGGGCTCGTCCGAGGGCGCTAGCACGGCGCCGCTGTACGCGAGGTCCCAGTAGTGTTCCACGCGGTGCTTCTGGAAGTGTTCCCGAGCCTGCTTCTCAGTTGGCATCACCTGAAGAAAGAAAAAAAGTTTAAGTTTCGACTTAGTGTGCATACACACGATAACACGCGACGACACAGGCAACTGCAACCGCCGACGCGTGTCTGCGACAGTCGTCGACCACGTACGAGTGCGGTGCTCAAAGTGTACGTTACCCCAGCAAGAAAGTGTCTCCTAGGGTTATAGGAGTAAAACGTATAATTTGTGCCCTAACTGCTGTAAATGTGCCCCCACATAAAAAATGTGTGCCCCCTGTCGTTTTGGAAAAAAACGGAAAAAACGATTCCTGCTGGGGTAACGTTTTTCTAGCAGGAAAATTCTAAACGAATGATCGGAGAGAGAAAAATTGTGCATGGCCAGAGAGCTTATATGTGTGCTAAAATGTGCCCCCAAAAATAAAATCTGTGCCCCTTCACGTTTTCGAGATATTGCATTTCCTGCTGGAGTAACGTTTTGATGAATCGTATATCTCTACAACCATTGCATGTGCCCCTGTGGAATAAACATACACGAGTAGCTCTTAATGTGTGCCCCTATGTGCCCCCAATTAGATTTAAGAAAATATTTATAGTTTTCAAGTTATCGCGGTTTCATGAAAAACCGAAAAAACATCGCAGCGCCTAAATTAGACAAGGCACAAGTTCGCTGAAAACTGTATTCGGTCCTTCTTGACGCTAATAATAACCATACAAAGTTTCAAAACTGTTCATGCATGCGTTTTTGAATAATCTTGCTAAAAGTCAAAACGATGGTGTCATAACTTTGACGGCAAAATACAAGGAACCGGCTCAATCCCAGATGTGTAGGTGTAAACCAAAATCATGTGCCTTTATTCAAAAATATATGGTGAAAATATTCAGCTTAGAATGTTTCGTATTAAGTAAATATTAACAAAAAACCAAAATATGTAAGCAACGGCTGGTTATCCGACCAAATTTGAATGACTACTAAAAAGCGACGGATTCATACATATCGATGACCTTCTTTACTTTACTCACTAACCGGTTCACACGTGTTGTGCCTGAGTACACTGACTTAGAAAAGTAATAAGTAATAAAATAAAGTTGTTATTGGATGATCTGTGATTTTTTGTGATGCGAATTTACTAATTATATGTTAGACTTAGATGAAAAACTGATCTGTGATTTAAATAATAATTACTACACAACGTGCAAATAATTTCTAATATTTATAGGTAGGAACTTTGATCTGTGATTTGATGCAATAATTACTTTAAGAATTAAAATTAAGGGAATAAAAATAATAATTTCCACATCAACAAGCTGTTTCATTTATTATAGTCACAGGGTGCATTTAATATATTTTTTAATTAGCCCCCAAAACTTTTGAACGCGACTGTACGGACAACAGCTTAGGTATAATACGTCCAATAAAGAAGGTCATCGATATGTATGAATCCGTCGCTTTTTAGTAGTCATTCAAATTTGGTCGGATAACCAGCCGTTGCTTACATATTTTGGTTTTTTGTTAATATTTACTTAATACGAAACATTCTAAGCTGAATATTTTCACCATATATTTTTGAATAAAGGCACATGATTTTGGTTTACACCTACACATCTGGGATTGAGCCGGTTCCTTGTATTTTGCCGTCAAAGTTATGACACCATCGTTTTGACTTTTAGCAAGATTATTCAAAAACGCATGCATGAACAGTTTTGAAACTTTGTATGGTTATTATTAGCGTCAAGAAGGACCGAATACAGTTTTCAGCGAACTTGTGCCTTGTCTAATTTAGGCGCTGCGATGTTTTTTCGGTTTTTCATGAAACCGCGATAACTTGAAAACTATAAATATTTTCTTAAATCTAATTGGGGGCACATAGGGGCACACATTAAGAGCTACTCGTGTATGTTTATTCCACAGGGGCACATGCAATGGTTGTAGAGATATACGATTCATCAAAACGTTACTCCAGCAGGAAATGCAATATCTCGAAAACGTGAAGGGGCACAGATTTTATTTTTGGGGGCACATTTTAGCACACATATAAGCTCTCTGGCCATGCACAATTTTTCTCTCTCCGATCATTCGTTTAGAATTTTCCTGCTAGAAAAACGTTACCCCAGCAGGAATCGTTTTTTCCGTTTTTTTCCAAAACGACAGGGGGCACACATTTTTTATGTGGGGGCACATTTACAGCAGTTAGGGCACAAATTATACGTTTTACTCCTATAACCCTAGGAGACACTTTCTTGCTGGGGTAACGTACACGTGCTCAAAATAGACGAGCGGCATGTTGCCGCCAACAAGTGTCGCGTAGTTTAACTTAAATCTTCTTAAACTTAGAAACCAACCGGAAACAGCGTTCCTGACACCTGCCAGCTTCATACAAACGAACACGTCTTGTGTGTTTTTTACGCACGAAGATCTCTAACGCTTCTTCCGGTAGAAGTAGACTGGTAGAAATCATCACGTGACGAAAAAGCGTTATGTCCCCTCGACGCGACTTTCTTTATTTTCGAGAGAGAGATACTTTTCATGGTTTTCGGGCATGCTAAAGCCGATAGCAAAGTCAAAATGAAAAACCAAGATGGCGACAACTTTATGAGAGCTTCTAAAAACTTATACTAGATGGCTCTGTATTAAAAACGCTTTTTAAATTCACACATTTTCTCTCTCTGTCTTTTATATACGAGTGTGTGTGCGTGCGAGTATCGCATAAGGAACTTCGTTCCTAACGAACCCGATCGCACACTTTTTTTAAAAATAGTTCCCTGTTTTTAAGCGTGCAAATGTATCTAAACCATCATAACTTGGCCAGGCTGAAATGTTGGGCACAATGTTGTACTATACTACGAACCTTGAACTTGATCTCTCCGAAGGCTCGCTGCTTAACCGTCCCCTCCCACACCAGGTTGCAGGTGTTGGGCACCTCGTTGCCGTCCGTATCTTTGATTGTGTCTTCTTCCCATTTGATGCGGTGCAGCATGAGCCTGTAAAGATAAACATGTTTACTAGGGTTATGCAAACTATGGGGAGCAGTGGCGGCCCAGTCCCGACTGATGAGAGGGTTCACTCCGTCCGAGGGTCCACTTTGTGTAAATAATTTCATCACCACTGCTCTCAAAACGGTGAAGGAAAACATCGTGAGGAAACCGGCATGTCGTAGAACCAAAAATTCGAAAACATGTGACATCTACCAACCCGCACTGGGCCCGCGTGGTGGATACAGCCCACTCCCTCTCACAGAGAGGAGGCCTGCGTCCCAGCAGTGGGAACGTTATAGGCTGATTATGCTGTAAGACTGGAAGCCGACCTCAACACAGTTGGGGGAGCAGAATTTGGTGCCTTACCTCTTATACTTGGCGTGTTGTTTAGGCCCCCCCTCCACGACGACGATGCAGCATCCCCTGTGTAGAACAACGCTGCCTGTCATATGGAGTTGTTGGGCGTTCGCTTCGACCTTGAACTTGGCTGAGGCACACTCGAAGAGATCTTTTACTCTGTAAACGAATAATTAAAAGTGTTAAACATTCGCATTCTGTTTGGTTCGATACCCATCACGACTGCAGTTTCAGCAGCTAATTTAATTCGAACTTGTATTGTGCACTGCACTAAAATATTAATTATGAATTCCGATGATAACACTGGTTGAGGTGTTGTAACAGGTTTAGGTAAAAAAAAACAACTCTATTGGAAGAATAATTTTGAAATTTTGACAGTTATTTTATAAAAAAACTGTCAAACGTCAATTTTATTCGTCGTTTATTAAATATAGAAGAATTTAAAGCGGATATTTTACCTGTAAACTGCAACGTGAACACCCATAGTCGTATCTTCTCTGATTTTTCTGTCCACCTGGAATTAAACCAAGATAAATATTTACTAATAACTAGCTGTGACCGGGACATGTCGGAATACAAGTTGGATATCATGCGGTTTCTTTTTTTTTGCACGGAACCTAAATTATTTTTCGAAAATAAAAGCAGCCTTTTACTCCATATAACATCAGCTATCTGCCATTGAAAGTAGGTCCAGCCGTTTAAGAGATTCGCCGGAGCAAACAGAAAGACACAAAAAATGTAATTGATTTTATTAGAAGTACCGTATGTATTTTAGTAAAGAGCTGTTATTTTGACATTACATACAAACGATACAATTTTTTTAATTTAAAAAATTTGCGGCCCAAATTCTATTTTGTATGCATTTTAAAGGTGAAACGTACCTTCTCCCTCTTCTGGTCCTTGGTAAGGGCGCGCGCCTTGTTGGCTTCAAGATGCGTCTTCTGTCGCTTGGCGATCTGCTCGCGAACCTTGGCTTCAATGGCGGTGGGGTCCTGCACAGCCTCCGTGCCGAGAGCTCGCATCAGGTTTGATATCCTGGGAAGAAGTAAGTAGTTAGAGTATGTCACGAGATCGGTTTAGAAAACCTGTTTTCTTTTTGTTTTATCGTCATTAGATATCTATTCGCACCAGCATAGCTATTCACAACCACTCGATACGCTTCCGTACCGTATCGAACATCCATCAATGTTATCGTAGGAGTCCTCTAAACGCTGTTCACAAGTCCAAAACCCGAAAATGTTGTCAGTTTAAACGAAATAGACGCCCGCTATTCTTCCGCCGACAGCTGATTGCTGTCAGAGGTAAGGCAAATCAGGTTATTGAAATGTGTCATTTTCGATACGATAGCCTGTCGGATGGTTGTGAATAGATATGCAGGTCTTTTTTGTGGGTGGCATCTCGCACGTCAACCTAGGAGGTCGTCAGACGTCGCGAGGGAGTCCTACACCTCCCTCCCCCGCGGGCCTGAGCGGCACCAGCCGGGGATCGTGGAAGGCGGATAAATTCACATTATCCCCGGTTCAAGCGTAGGAAGGGAACACCGGGGTGGTTTTTAGTCAGTAAGAGTCTGACAGACCTCTCTTTTCAACGCCAGAATAAAAAAATAAACGAGGTTGTCGGCTGCTTAACCGGGCTATCCTATGTGTGCCTTAACAAATTCCGGCATCCAGCCAGGGCGTGAAGTTTCACTAGATAATTTAATTTGACTTTGTAGACGTGTGACGTCTATAAGGTCAAACTGGGTTGTGGAGGTCGGTTACGCAATCGCTGTATGTAAAATACTGGCATTCAGCTGCATCCAGTGACTGGAAGCCGACCCCTACATAGTTGGGAGAAGGCTCGGCAGATGTGAGTTACCTGAGCTTGGGTTCCGGGGGCGCTTCCAGCCCGAGTCTCACTTTCTCCTGTTCTTCCTTCCATGCCTCCCTGCGACTCTGACGGCGTAGCTTCTTCCTCTCCTTCTTCGTGAGGAACACTGGCATGTATGTCGGCTTCAGGGGCTCGGCTGAGGACAAACAGATATTAAATTAGACTAACGGACACGTTTGCCGAATGTCGACGAGTCATGGACCAGCGCTGGGGCTTTGTCTCGCATAGGATCGTAGCATTATGCTGAGCGATGGCCGTTTAGTGTGGATGTGACGCATATTTTCCCCCAACTTGTTCTTTTTTGTGTTTATAGATGATGTATTTCTGTTGCCGCTATAACAACAAGTACTAAAAACAGAATAAAGTAAATATTTAAGTGGGGCTCCCATACAACAAACGTGGTACGGAACCCTTCGTGCGCGAGTCCGACTCGCACTTGGCTGTTTTTTTTTAAATGTTTGTTTGTTACGCTTTCACGCTAAAACGCCTGAACGGATTTGAACGAAATTTGGCAAACGGGTAGACCATGACCTGGATGGATTAGGATAGGTAATTATTACGATAATTATTCTCATAGGATCGAGACATATATGGGTGAAACTGCAGGGCGCAGCTAGTCGCAAATTTCGCGTATTTTCTTTCTCTCTTTATTTATTAATTGATATTAATAAAAAAAGAGAGAAAAAAGAGAAAACCACTACTTGATGATTCAAGTAGTTTTTTTTTTTTTGATAAACTTAAATCTTATTTGACAAAATGGTACGGTAACGACTAATTAGTCAACTTATTATTATGAATTCGCTTCAGAAAGATAGCTGCTCTACTATACTGATAACCTCAGTATATAAAAATTCACTCAGAATCAGACGAGGTTTTCATTCGACTTCTCCTTACTTTTCATTTTATATCATTTACAGAACATACAGGGGCTTGTAGCTAAATATTAACAGCCGCACGGGTCGATCGATCAGGTTAAGCTACGCTTGCCGCGGTTGGTCCGTGGATGGGTGACCATTTTCACATACCAAGACCCCTCCGTGCCTCGGAAAGCACGTTAAGCCGTTGGTCCCGGCTGTCATTTGTGGATCTTTGACAGTCGTTACGGGTCGTCAGTTACTGACTTACGGGCTACTGTAGCCCGTAAGTCTGACAACCAGTCTTACCAAGGGGTATCGTATTACCCAGTAACTGGTTGTGGAGGTCAGATAGGCAGTCGCTTCATGTAAAATACTGGTATTCAGCTGCATCCGGTTAGACTGGAAGCCGACCCCAACATAGTTGGGAAAAGACTAAGCAGATGATGACAGAACATACAGGGTGGCATCATCAACGCACATTAAACCATGGATTCATCATCATGAATTTTTCGTCGGTTATTAAAAAAAAAAAATCGCATTACAGTACAGACGCCAGCAGGTCAAGCTACCCGAAACTGTCAAATTTTCCCAATCAACCTTGAACTTTAATGCTTTAGCGATAAAGTTGAAAATCTATTAAAGAAATTTGACAGATTGTAGTAGCTTGATGTGCCTTTACTACTAGTTTATTTATTTATTTATAAGTATGTATTAGGTATGTTGAAACTGTGTGTACTCCCCGTCACTTTTCCCTAAGGGTTCATTAGAAAACCAGCGTCAGACAGCATCTGTCTGGCATTAATGCTGAAATGAACCTTTTTGGCGCAGCCGTGAGGCACACACTATTGTTGTCTGAAACATTATTTGTTATTTTATTAATTTTGTATTTTGTGTTTCACGAACTGCGTCCAAATAAACTTTTTTCTTTCTTTCCTTTAAATTTTGACCGCATAGAATTACACTTTGAATAAATGTATTTTCTTTCTTTTCTTTTCTATGAAACAGCAGATTATTTTTTTTACAAAAAACTACGAAAAATTTCTACGCTATGGGGTCTAAACCCATGTGCTGAATCCATGGTTACAGTTTGCGCGTCGATGTCCCTGCCACCCTGTATACAACAACCAGACAGCCAGGCTTACCGTGTGGTATCGTGTTACCCAGTAACTGGGGTGTGGAGGTCAGATATACAACCGCTAAAAAAACCCGTGGCACTAGAGATGACCAGGGTCAACTATCGGCGCCCGTTCACGAACATGAAACCTGGATCAGCACCATTCAGCTCAACAATTTCGAAGGAAGCTAAATGATCCAACACTGTGTGTATGTTTTCTTTTAACTTCTTTTTTTGTGAATTCGTGGACAATGGTGTGGGTTACATGTGTAGTAACACAAATATAGAATAAATTATGTAACTGTATTCTAAGTGTTGTGCTAATTTAAGAATTTTTTGTTAAGTCTGGCATGTAACAGTTTTTTGTCCCTAACAAAAAAAATAAAAAACACGATGATCCCTTACACGATGGTAAGGACATCATAACGAAAACTATTACCAAGAATTTAGTACGTAATTCTAGAACGAAATGAAAGATATGACCACAAAATTGACAAACATTCAGCTCAACCGACAAAATCAAAATCAAAATGAAAAGTCATTTATTCAAATTAGGCTGAGAATCAGCACTTTTTGAACGTCAAAATTACAAAAGACAGTCTCCCAAAAACGCCCGCCCTTCCCCACTTCCTAGTGCTATCGCTGGGAAGAAGAAGTGGCGCAACAAACTCCCCAGCAGCACAGCTGTCTGTTCAATTTAAAAACAGACACGCAAACCTATCTACGTTTATAATAACGACTTCGAAGAAATAATATCATTCAATACTCAAGTCAACAGACAGAGATAAACTGTGTTTATGCTGTGTTTTCTATATATCGCACAGTAACTCATTAATCGTCTCTCAACAACTATCACAGTCGACATACTAACAGAATAATAAAAATAAAACAGTGTTCCAAGTGAAAATAGTGAAAAAAAAAACGAAGGTCGTCAAAAAAAACTACCTCAAAAATAATACGTCAAGAAAAAGCAAAAAAAATCGCAAAGATTTTTCGTGAAGTATTTCCAACAAAAAGATTTTATTAACCTCAAAATATATTAAGTCAAGAAAAAACGATAAAATTTAAAAATACACAGTGATATTTCGTAAAAGATTTCCAAAAAAAAACCCAAAAAGTTTTCATTCAAAATGTTAATAATATATTATCTACTGGGACTCAGTGTGACACAAGCACACAGTGACTATGGAGTGTCGTTCCGGGCACAAAACTTCGATAAAACAGTTCGAGATATAGATAAGGACGCGATTATAAACCATCAACGAGAAAAGAGGTTTGTCACGGGGTATGTTGCACCCCAAAACGTCACAAACAAACCAACATGGGGTAATTTGAATATCGCAAGAAATCATACAACATTTACTGGACCATCGAATAACAGGAGAAATTTTGAACGGAGTTTTTTAAATAACGGAACTCGTCCGAGTAATCAATCGTTAAAAAATCCCACCGGAAATACTCTTGCCAAACACGGACCATATGGAAATATGACAGATGTAACAGGGAAATACTTCGATCCGGGGCAGAAAAACAATACAAATGCGATTTGGCCCGTGAATCCTAACTCCATTACAGATAGACCCGGATATAACAACAATGGTAAGAATACGTTTAACGCTACTGGGTACATCGTTCCGGTCAACCCTGCTACACCCGGGCATACGCGTTATCCAGGATATCCTGGTTACCCAGCACCAAATGCCGTTTACCCAGTACCAAATACCGGGTACCCAATTGCAAGTACCGGGTATCCAGCGCCGAATACCGGGTACCCAGCGTCAAGTACCGGTTACCCAACGCCGAATACCTGGTATCCAGCACCGACTACCGGTTACCCAGCAACAAACAACAACCCGGGACAGAACTACAATACTAGTGTGACCAGACCCGTTTACCCCAACTACAACAACATTAACGTAATACCCGCAAATAAAAATAATTTTAGTAATAGCAACCCTTCTGGGTATAATATTCAGCCGGTTAACCCTGTCACACCCGGAAATAGGCCTACCAATTACCCAGTACCAAACACCGGCTATACAGCATCTAACACGAGTAATCTAGCACCTAACACGCGATATCCAGCACCGAATACCACGTACCCAGCCCCGAATACCTGGTACCCACCACCAAATTCCGTGTACCCAGCACCGAGTGCCGGGTACCCAGTACCGAGTGCCGGGTACCCAGCACCGAATACCTGGTACCCACCTCCAATTACCGTGACCCCAGCACCAAATTCCGTGTACCCAGCACCGAGTGCCGGGTACCCAGCACCGAATACCTGGTACCCACCTCCAAATACCGTGACCCCAGCACCAAATTCCGTGTACCCAGCACCGAATACCGGGTACCCAGTACCGAATACCGGGTACGCAGTACCGAATACCGGGTCCCCAGCTCCCAGCGGTTATTTTAATAATACAGCAACTTTGGAGAATTGCAAATGTAAGCTTCCTAGGGCAAATTCCACTATAACGAAGGAAGCGAGGAGTATGGACGCTTGTATGATCGCCTGTAATACTTGTCCAGAGGGTATGAAGATGTCTACTTTCGGTATGTGCGTCAGAGATTTGGATGATGAAGAGTAGTCCTGCCAGCAACTTCGTCCGCCTTTTATTTCCTAACCGATGGAAAGGGGGTTTGAAGATTTGTATATGTAGAGCCTGGCATACCTACCGTCGCGCCATTTTGAAAAAGTCGGCCACGGACGAGACCTTTAAAAATCGATAGCTGAATGTGAATCAATGCAAACAGAAAACAATAGGACCAAACCCTGTAAAGTGTCACGTTTCCGAGTTATTGTTTATTTATTATCCTTCTATAACTTATTTTCATTAAAACTCTAAATGAATTTTGTATTTCTAGTAGTTAACATAACTAAAATGTACTGTAAAATAAATGCGTATTTTATTGCAATATTTCTGTTTTATTTATTATGCTAATCCGACTAAATTTTTGTTGACTGCCTGCAAGGGGTCCTGGGTTCGATCTCCAGGTTGGGTAAAGTAATATTGGGGGTCTTTAAAACAAAGTCGCTTTCCGTGTCTGTCTGTGTGACCGCTTAGATCTTCTTAACTACACACTGGATTATGATTTCCATCGTCATTTAGACTCTATTTATTCCGGAAAGTTTATGTGTAAATATAATCGACTATTATTCGGGAGGAGGAGGGATGGATGGAGTGGCTCGTGGCTAAGTAATAACAGCCACACAGGCCGATAGATCATTTTATGATACGCTTGCCGCGGTTGGTCCGTGGATGCGTGACCGTCTTTACATACCGAGACCCCACCGTGGCTCGGAAAGTACGTTCAGACGTTGGTCCCAGCTGGCAATCTTGAATCTTTGACAGTCGTTACGGGTCGTCAGAAGCCCGAAAGGCTGACAACCAGTCTTACCAAGGGGTATCGTGTTACCCAGTAACTGGGTTGTGGAGGTCCGATAGGCTGTCGCTCCATGTAAAATACTAAAAGCTGCATCCGGTCAGACTGGAAGCCGACCCTGACATAGTTGGGAAACGGCAGGCAGATGATGAAGGTTACATGTATTATCATTTAACTTAGAAAAAGCGTAGAAATCTTTGTTTTTATATGTTGTCACATTAGTAAATTGCATGCGTTCGAAGCAAGGGCGGGTCACTAGTATTATTTTAATACTGAATCGTTGGTCTAGTGATCGCAAGCGCTACTGCTGAGTTTACGATCCTTGACATCACAGCGGCCCCTATCAGAATACCAGCGCTGCGACATTTATTTTTTAAATGTCGAAGCATCATGTTGAGATCATGCCTTTTGGCCTCGTACAGGACTTTCTGTTTCATTTTTCTTTTTGTTACTTTTTTATTATATAATTTGTTTTTTTTATTATATTTAGTTTAGTTTTATGATTTTCCTGTACGAGTCGCAATAAATACTTTTTCTTTCTTTCTTCTTGGGTTCAATGCCCGAGACGGGGAGTGAGTTGTTAGGTTTTTTCCATCAGGAAATTCTCTGTAATAGCCCGAAGTCTGAATTTGTGCCCGGTTAATGGTAACACGCTCGCCCCTTATTTCCGAAACCAGCATGTCCTAGAACAAAAAATTCGAGGACATGTGCCATCTGCCAACCCGCACTGGGCTCGCGTGGTACATTACTGCCCACTCGGCTCGCCGCTGTCGGCTGTCGCTGAAAACCAGTGCTGGGGCTCTGTCTTGCATAGGGTCGCAGCATAATGTTTGCGCGGATGTGAAACCTGTTTCCCCCAACCATGTTTTTTTTTGTGTTTTATGTTCTTTTTTGCGTCATGTTTACCGCAAATAAACGTATTTTCTTTCTTTCTTTCACTCACTCTCGAAGAGAGGAGGCGAGGTGTCCCAGCAGTGGGAACATTTTAGGTTGATTATGCTATGTACGCATACAATACAACTTCACCCCTGCCTCCTCTCCGGAGAATACAGGGGTGAAGTTGTCTTATTCCAAGGAATTTAATCCTACTAATATTATAAACGTGAAAGTTTGTATGGATGGATATTTGGATGTTACTCTTTCACGCAAAAACTACTGAACGGATTTGGCACACAGATGGTTTATAACCAGGATTAACATGTAGGATACTTTTTATCCCGATATTCCCACGGGATCGAAACTTATGCGGGTGAAACCGCGGGACGCAACTAGTATATGGAATAAATATTGCGTTCCAAGCAATTTATAACAATAATAATATTTTGTAGAATTTAAGTTATTATTGTAGTCACACCTCGGTGATAACCCAAGTTCCAGATAAATGTGATATAGTTCTATTTTACGACTTTGCGTGGCTTGATAACTGAAATAAACTCTATTCAAACTAATGTTTCAAATTGGTGTTATTTCAAGTTAAACAAATATCAACTTTATTTTAATGGCAATTAAGTTCATTTCAGCGTGACTACCATTTTTGAAAAAGTTATAAAAATGTTTGAAGTTGTAGCGTAAACTGAACTTTATTGTGTAGGAATTCAAGTTATTTTTCCATCAACTCATATTTGTTTACATTTTTGGCGAATATGTTGCGATTTTTGATTAGGTTAATGTGTTATTTTTTATTTGATTTATTTGTTGGTTTTGTTTCTTCTGCATTATGCTAAGCCTCACCTTATTTAGCCCTCGCCAGTGTGCATGACTGTGATAGCTTATTTTTAACACCCACGTTGTATGAGTAATTATAAAATAAATTCCATTGTTTTATTTCTGCTTTTAAATGTCCAATGATACATTGATTCCTTGAAGTCGCAATAATAATATTATTTTTAGTTATAGAAGCGGACTTTAAACTTCCTCTACTGAGAATTTTACTTAACGAATAACAATGTTAATGTGGATTTGCTTGTTAAATAACATTGTCATTTCATATTCGATTTACTTAAATGACGGATCATCATCTTCGTGAACTAATCAGAAATGAAGAGATCCGCAGGAGAACCAAGGTAACGACATAGCCCGAAGAATTGCCAAACTTAAGTGGCAGTGGGCAGGGCATATTGCTCGCAGAACAGATGGCCGATGGGGCCGAAAGGTTCTGGAGTGGCGACCGCGTACCGGAAGAGGTAGCGTTGGAAGGCCTCCCACAAGGTGGACCGACGACCTTGTGAAGGCCGCAGGAACCTGTTGGATGCGAGAAGCACAGAACCGATCGAAATAGAGGTCCTTGGGAGTAGGCCTATGTCCTGCAGTGGACGTCTTTCAGCTGAAATGACGATGATCTTCTGCCTAACCTTCTCAATTCCTCGGTCAGCGACAATCAATATTCCTGCCTTATCCCAACTATGTAGGGTTCGACTTCCAGTCTAACCAGATGCAGCTGAGTACCAGTATTTTACATCTAGCGACTGCCTATCTGACCACCACAACCCAGTTACTGGGTAACACGATACCCCTTGCTAAGACTGGTTGTCAGGCTTTAGGGCTTCTACCCGTAACGACTGCCAAAGATCCACGAATGACAGTCGGGACCAACGGCTTAACGTGTTTTCCCGAGGCACGGAGGGGTCTTGGTAAGTAAACATGGTGACCCAAGAAAGGACCAACCGCGGCAAGCGTAGCTTAACCTGATTGATCGACCCGTGCGGCTGTTATTACTTAGCCACAAGCCCCTCTTTTATACTAATCTATATCTTCTATATTAATACTAAAGCTGAAGAGTTTGTTTGTTTGAACGCGGTAATCTATGAAACTACCAGTCGTATTTAGAAAATCGAAAAAATTCTGGGTAGCACAATTTTTGAGGAAGGCTTCCGGCTAATCAACATCACGCTAGGACCATAAGGAGCCGAGCAAAAAGATAAAACACTCAGAAAGAACGTTAAGCGAAAACGAAGTAATAGCGCAGGCAGGCGATGCGATGCGATGCGAGTGGGTGGGGTCAAGAAGCAAGAAATTACACGCGGTCGAAGTCGGTGGATGAGAGTTGCCGAAAATCAAGTTGAATGTCGTGCAATAGGCTCTCCTATTGCACGCTAAATCTTCGCGGTCAAAACGTATGGAACAGCAATTTTTTTTTTTAATAACCGACGAAAAATTTCGAAGCTATGGGGTCTAAACTCATGTGCTGAATTCATGGTTACAGTTTGCGCGTCGATGTCCCTGCCACCCTGTATACTACTGTACTGTACTATAGCAGTCCACAGCTGGACATAGGCCTCTGCATATGTCCAGCTGTGGACTGCTATAGGCTGATGATGAAGTCGCGGCAAAAGCTATAAACAAATAAATAGATAAAGCATGCCATTGAACACAATGACAAACAAACAATTTATATCTTAACAATTACTCAGAATTCATTAAACAGACTTACGTCATATTCAGTTAACTGATAAGACTGGTACCTCATCAAATATATATAGGCATTCGTATTCATCTCGTTAAAATACCAATCATTATTATTATATATTGCAGGTATATATTTAATATTAGTAGTACGGCATAGATTTGCCTGTGTGACAGAACGTTTAACGAGAAATACATCAAAGTTTAAAATAAAATAGTGCTATAGTGAAATATATAGCCTTTTTGGAGGTCAATATAAGGTGAATTTTTAAACAAAACATTTTGTGGAAGTTAAAAACTGTTTATAACTGTGTTGTGCGCATTTAAAAATAATCTTTTAACCTTTTTTTTTTAAATGTGGTTAACTTAATACTGTCCTTTTGAGGTCATAGTTAGGTGAATTTGTGAAGGTTAAACACTGTTTATTATTGTGTGAATAGTGCCGAAGATTTTTTTTTTAAGTGAATAAGTTTAATACTGTAGAGAAAATTACTGAATTAACCACAAGGAATAAATTTGACGGAAACATTTAAGAATATTAAAAACTTATGAAAAGTGTTTAATAGTGTTAAAATAAACTATATCCTAAAAAGAAAACTGTGGACATTTTGTGACTTTTAACAAAGTGAAGGAAACATTTAAGAACTATAAAACATGAAAAGAGTTTAATAGTGTCAAAAAAACTATTTATGCTCAAATCAAAAATCGGTGGACATTGAAACTGACTTTTACAGCGCTTTTGTGAACAAAAATGACTATTACAGTGAATAATCATAATAAATAAACTTTTAGTTTAATTACTGTAGTTAAGAAACTTCTCTTACACAATCTATTTGGTAGAAACCATAAGTTAATAAGCAAGAAGAATATACTACCACAACAGTAAAAAAAAACTTATTGATCCAGACTGTCCTGACCATCATTTTGAAGATCACCAACCCATCTAACTGGGTACCTTAACAAATCAAAAATGCTGCCCATCTATTTCATAGTTGGTCTAATCAACATATTCTCTCAACACCACAACTATGGAATCAAAATTGAAGATCCCAACTTTGATGTAAGGGTCCGAAGAAGTGTGGAAGATACTGTAAAACCACTAGTTTTTAGTCATAATAATAATGTAAACAATTATTTTAAAACAGATGTTTTGAATGCTATAAGAGTGCGGAGAAGTATAGAAGATACTACAAAACAACAAGATTCCAACATACATAATAATTTAAAAACTAACGTTTTAAAAAGGAAAAGACGCTACGCTTATTACAAAAAAACTAGAATCACTATCAACGATTTAGATAGATTTAATAATACTCAAGAAAATAAAAACAATGGAAGCCAAAATCGGAATGGAAGCCGATACGATATATTCAATCCGAATTGGAATTTCTTATTTAAAACGACGAGAAATTACAGCAACAATTCTGGAGTAAACAACGGTATTATTCATAATAATAATAGACCAATGATAAGATCTTATCCATACGGATATCCCCCTGGGTATGGACCAAAAACCAATACGGCCACCGTCAGTAACGGAATACCCACTACACCTGGATATAGAAATCAAAATAACAATACCACACCAGATTATTACAACTACCAAAATCCGGACGGACAAAACTTTGCCGGATATATCGGACATACTAAAAATACATCCGGATTCAACAACTTTACGCCCGGATATAGCAACATTCCGGTACCGTATGCTCCTGGATATACTCCTAGACCCAACAACGCTGGTATCAACCACAATTGGACTAACCCTTTAGCGCCATATCCTCCTAACTACACTCAAAATCCACTACCAACAACAATCAACAACAATTTTCCTTTTGCCAACAACAACTCAGGAATCCACAACTTGCCTTACGCACCAGCCAACGGAGTATATAACAGCATACCAACACCATTTAACAAAGACAATTTATATCCATATGCTCCTAACTTTAACAACGGATCTGCCACGCCCAACAACACTTTTGTGCCATATTCTCCTGTCAACAACACTAATGTTACTCCTAGTAATTTAAACACGACGACGACGACGACGGAGAAAATTATCATAATTACTGGTTGTGTCATTTGTAATATTCCTTGCCCGCAATTCATGAGGAGATTCGGCAGTTTCTGTGTACCTGACTATGATGAGTAGCTGAATGCCAAGTATCGTTATTAAAAACGTTCAAAATCTGGTCGTAAACCCATCTCAGTGACAATCAGTGCCAAAATTTGCTTTTTTTATTCGGTTTGGTGCACGAAGCTTCAAGATCATAATGGCAAAACCTAAGGGAGAGAGGAAAGGCAAATCTGCCATCAACGAAGCTGTAACTCGTGAATATACGGTTAATTTACACAAACGGCTTCATGGAGGAGGATTCAAGAAACGGGCTCCGCGTGCCATCAAGGAAATCCGTAAATTCGCAGAAAATAAATGGGAACTCCCGATGTTTGTGTGGAAACTCGTCTAAAAAAATTATATTGGTCAAAGGGAGTCAGAAATGTCCGCGTCAGCGTGAGGCTGTCCCGCGGACGTAATGAGGATGATGACAAACTGTTCACGCTCGTTACTTACATACCAGTAGCCTCCATCAAGGGCTTGCAGACGGAGAATGTGGACGCTAGCCAAGAATAAACACATAAGTCAAAGTAAAAAAAAAAAAGATTGTATTTTTTCCAGGTTCAGACTGAGATATACGCAACGTTCTTAAAAGTCCGGGAAATGTCCCACAACGCCAACAAAATTACATGGGAATTAATGTTCTTCTGCTTTTCAGATCATTCCGATGTCAAAACATTAAGCGATAAGGCCGCCCATTGTATATTTTTAGTGTTCGATCTAGTTGTAGTACTTGTAGTACAGACGCCAGCAGGTCAAGCTACCCGAAACTGTCAAATTTTCCCAATCAACCTTGAACCTTAATACTTTAGGGATAAAGTTGAAAATCTATTAAAGAAATTTGACAGATTGTAGTAGCTTGATGTGCTGGCGTCTGTACCTACTCAGTAAAGGAATTTTTAGACATGATTTACTATGTTTTTATTATTTCTTTCCTCTTTACTGCTTTTAATAAAGTGTTAATGTCTGATTGATCGCACTGTGAACTGTATTAATAATTGTTTATTGATTTTTTATTTATTTTGTACGCCCATGAGGCCGGTCACAGCATGAACTCACTTTATATTGTAAGACCTATATTGTAACCTGTGTATCACAAATATACTGTTTGATTAGATTTTTTTTTTGCTATGTATTATTTGTGATGTACAATAATATGTATATAAATAACATTAAGATATCTGTGCTATATTTAAATTGAATATTAATGTAACATAACAAAACATCACGCCCGTATTCCCCGAAGGGTAAGGCAGAGGTGCACATTAATATATTATCACACTTCACACTAATATTATAAAGGCGAAAGTTTGTGTTTGTATGTTTGTTACTTCTTCACGCTCAAACAGCTCGACCAATTTTGATGAAATTTGGCACAGAGTTGGTTTATAACCAGGATTAACACATAGGATACTTTCTATCTCTTTTTTTTTAACGTTGCCCCACACTAGGAATTTCTCCTGTGTCCTGGGAGCGTTCACAGACACATAAACTCACATACACAAACAGCCAGACCCGGAACAACTAATTGTAGGTCATACAAATATTTGTTCCGTGCGGGAATCGAACCCGCGACACGCAGCGCAGCAGTCAATCGCTTAACCACTGCGCCAACCGTGCCGTCAAATATTCCCATGGGATCGAAACTTACGCGGGTCAAACCGCAGGGCTTTCATGGCTCGGAAAGCACGTTAAGCCGTTGGTACCGGCTGTCTTTCGTAAATCTTCGACAGTCGTTACAGGTAGCAAGAAGCTCGAAAACTGGACAACTGAGACTTAAACATAACTGGTGACATGTGGGTGTACTACAGGTGTACTTCTACCCAAACCTATGTGTGTACAAACATGCTGTGAATGTGTGTATGCGCAGGAGCTCTCGGTATCGTCCGAAACAATGGCGAAGTCTGAAGTGTGTGTGTTGTGTGTATTATGTGCTGACGCTACTCGTCATCACGTACACACTCTCTGCGTGTTTGTACACTTGAACACCACAAGTAAAACGCGCGTCGCTCCGTAGGATAAAAATAATGTAGGTGCAGTAAAACTCTAAATTCTCATAATTATCAGGAATACTGGTCATGTTTTAATAAAACACTAATATCATTTGACTATTAACTAAAACAGTTTCCTGTTTGTCGAACAAATATGTTTTAATTAAAATTTTATTAGTTTTATCTTTGTTTTAAGGAAATATGTAAGATATTAATTAAGCAATTGCGTTTAATGTAAATAAATTAATATAATATATAACCGTGGCATATTTTATTTTGCTTATCATATTTTATATTGGCAATTCTTCGGGCTATGTCGTTTTTTTTTTTTTTTGGATGGAAAATCATCAAATGACCCCCTGCCGCTCTGGGTGGAGCGGAAGGGAGTGTCAGACTCTTACTGACTAAAACCCATCCGTGTTCCTTCCTTAGCCCTTTCTGTTCTAGGGCAGCGGTAACCCTTTCGGACTATCCCACTACCCTGGCAGGCTTCGGCCCTATCGGGCCCCTCCATTTGCTGGCATCTCTTTGAGGCGCGCGTGGAACACAACGCGCCGTCCGGCACGGGCCTGGTCCTGATCGGACGGCGAGCTACCCATTACTCACCGCCCGCAGGCCCGCGCCTACGGTGGCCGGGAGTCGTCACGCGGCTCCCGACGCCCGGAAGCTATGAGGTCTTTGCTTCATTATGGGTATGGATACAAGAGTCGAATCTTAACTAATGACGGTCCGTAAATTATAGGAATCGGCCATAAAAGGCACTTTTGAACGTAAAATATTACAAGAAAACAGAGTTGATTCTAGGTGCCCCTATACCCTGCCCATTAGGTAAACCGTTTTTTGACAGATGGAACTAGTGATTGCAGCAACACACAATACATTGATTGATACACGTACGGTATTATAATATAATGTATGTAAGAAGCCATAAATAAGACAATTCAATAAGATAAGGCAGTTCATATATTTATTTTATTACGCATTTTAAAGTTAACTTTTATTTATTTATTTACGAATCATGTACACACATTATGTAAACAGACAAGAAGAAACAGAACAGAAAAATAGGCACAGAGGTGATGCTTATTTTACGTAATCTGGAATAGTTCGTTCTAAGACAGCTGTCTTAAAACTGTTAACTTAATGGTATAAGTAGGTTTATAAAAACAGTTTTACATGTCAATGATATTTAAAAAACTACATGAGCTCGGTGTTTCCTATCTGTCTCGGTGTTTTTTATCTGAGAAGAAAGGCCAAAATAAACTCAGTGATCAGTCTCGTTTAAAGTGCTGACATAATCTTGGTCAGATCATGTGTCATGAAAGGCACACAAATAGTTTATAACCAGGATTAACACATAGGATACTTTTTATCCCGATATTCCCACGGGTTCGAAACTTATGCGGGTGAAACCGCGGGGCGCAGCTAGTATGTAAACTTAGTGGACAGAGTGTGTGTGTGTGGGTGAGTTAAGAGACTAATAGTCAGTCCAACATTGAAAAATAAACTACATGAAACGACTTATTTCTGCCATTTTTCAGCACAAAAAATCCTTTAAAAAACACCAAAATCTCAACAAAAAAAAATATCTCACAAACCAAACATAAATAACAAACAAAATCACATACGAATTCACAAAAAAAAAACCCCAAAAAATGAACTGCAAAATTATCCTCGAGTTGTCGCCTCGCTCGATAGATGGCGTTGGGATCGAATTAGATCTCGCTATGGTTTCGTTACCAGCGTTCGTATAAGTAGGCACACTTCACAAATTGCAAGTTGATAACAAAGATCATACTGCGATCACTAATCCGTATTTTTGAGAAGGCTTCCGGGTACGAGAGTGCCTATAGCCTGTATTTGTCTAAAATATTGCTATTATCTATTAATATTTAGAGAAAAAAAAAAGAATAAGATTAGAAATACAAAAAAAAAGGCGAAGGTTTGCGAATTTTGCGGTAAACACAAAAAAAGAAAACAAGTTGAGGGGCTCGTGGCTACTAACGGCCGATCCCGGTAAACATGGCGCAAAGAAAAACAACTAAAAAAATAACAAGTTGAGGGGCTCGTGGCTACTAAACATGGCGCAGAGGAAAACTACAAAAAGAAATGAACAAGTTGAGGGGCTCGTGGCTACTAACGACGGAACCCGTTAAACATGGGGCAGAAAAAGAAAACAAAAACAACAAGTTGAGGGGGCTCGTGGCTAACGGCCGAACCTAATAATCTATCACCAGTTTTGGCATACTGGAGAAAAAAGCTATCTCTGGTTTTAACGTCGCGTCCCTGATATCAATAGCAATCTATGATTGATCAGAGCAGTGATGGCACAGTAGTAACGGCCGCAACTTACGAGTTGTAGGTCGTAGGTTCGAACTCAGTCAGGCGCTTTACTTTGTGTAAATTTTATTGATTGATTGAATTTGTTTGCTATCTCATATGGACTGGTTAATTTTTAATTCATTTATTTTTTGTTTGATTGACAAAAGAAAAAATACGTGTCCATTATTTTTCGATAATCTAACTGACGGACTAATTGATATAATTATTATTTTTTACAGCAGGTATGGGAGGACAGCGTAACAAACAAGCCCTCAGCTTTATTTGTAGTATGGATGACTTACTTGGCGGCCTCAACTGCTGGGGATGTTCGACTAGGTTGGTGATGGCGGCCTCGTTCAGGTTGTCCACGATGTCGTCGTCGCCCACGTGGCACGCGTCCACGCGCTGCGAGTGTGTGCGCGCGTCGGGCACGTCGGCCGCGTCGGGCTGGCGCTTGGCCTGCCGCTCCTCAGGCGTCATCAGGATGACGCTGTCCCACCTGGAAATTGATAGTGATATTATATAACCACGCCTGTAATAAAGTGAAACATCATCATCGGCCAAACCTTTAATTCAATACCAGTATTTTACATGGAGCGACTGCCTATCTGACCTTCACAACCACTGTCTTTATGCTGTTGAAGATCTATAATGAAATTATTATAAAAATATTATTACTTAGCTACAAGCCCCTCTCTCGATTAATAGAGAAGTGTGGAAGAAAAAGACATGTTGCGTCGACCACAAGTAAATTGGGATAACGGCAGGAGAATGATGATGAGAGGGGCAATTCTCGGAATTTTATGAACGATCTCAGTCTCAATCTGTCAAAAATACCTCTAATTTCCCGCCATTTTTGACAAGTATTTGACATTGTTCGTCGCTGAGTTCAGATTGCGACTAGATTTTGAACGTTTTTTATTACGGGAATTAGCCTTCAGGTCTGGAAAATATGCTCACCACTCAATATCGGGCACTCTGTCGGAGTCCGGTGTGTCTGCAGCCAACAGCGCTAGCTTGGTGGCAGACGAGATGCCAGTCTTGCGCGCGATCTGAGATATCTCGTTTTGTAGCTTTTCCAGTTGTGCCTGGAAACAAATGGAGGAATTTTAGTTATGAAGTTGCAATACTTTCTTAAAAATTGGAAAGTTTATATTAAATTAGTAGTTTTAAAATGAACAAATTATCGTCTGAAAATGGTTCAAATTGGTAACAAAGAGGATCACAAGAATTATTGTCACTCACAAATTTTTAAAGCTTTTTGAATTAGTATAGAGTTGTTAATTTATAATTTTGTAAACATAGCCATACAAAATAGGCAAGTACTTTTATGGTTGTAACAACTCCTAACAACTTAGACCCCATCATAGCGCGTTCGTATTTCCGAAGATAGACGATGATTCCCGAATCAATTTTCTCTGGCAAGCTGTACATAGGGAGCAAGCGGAGAGTGGAGCTCGAAGCCTACCTTCATCCGCAGCCGGTCGCCCATCTGCGTGAACTTGCCGGGCTCGTGGAAGCGCAGCGGGCGGCGCGCGCGCGCGGCCGGGCGCGCCGCCACGCGCGCGTCGTGCCAGGGCGAGGCCAGCGGCTCGGCCGACGTCGTGCCCGACAGCTGCAGGCGGAACTCCTCGCGCCGCTTCGCGCGGATGTTGGCCTGGGAAAATAACGTCAAAATCTAACAACTGGAAAGCAAGAAATAAACAATCAAAACCATTTATTAAAATTAGGCTAATAATCAACCACTTTTGAACAACATAAGACAGTCCCCGGCACGCCTGCCCTTCACAACTTCCTAGTGCTGTAGCTGGGAACAAGAAGTGGCGCAACAAACTGTCCAGCAGCACAGCTGTTCATAAGTTCAGTTAGAAGAACTTGATTCTATACAATAACCATAATACGTCTCTGATTTCACCAACACTCTGACGACAAACTGTACAATAGCCTCAAATGCTATAGTGTTTTCTTAGATTCAACGAAGGCCTTTGATACAGTTTCTGCTCCCAGACTTTTGCCAAAATAGAGCATATAAGAACACATGGTGTGGCCCTAAATATTACAAAGATTACCTCAGCTAGCTCAGTAGCTAGTGTGTTAAAATTGACACCGTTTTTAATGTCGAAGAGTTAATCAGCTACGGTATACTTCAAGGAAGTGTTTTCGGACCCACACTATTTCAAATTTATACAGGGTGTATTTTTGAGATGGGGCAGTAAGAGTCGGTACCTGCCCTCACCAGGGCTTGGAACCGGTACCATCAGTACATGCACTGTATAGTTACCTACATAGCGATTCCTGCTATTTCAGTACCTGGGTAATAGGTACCCAGGTACCGAAATACAAAACCAGACGGTATAAATGACCTCTGTCAATTGAATGATGAGGAATTGGAATTCATTGTGACATTTTTACCTACGCAGACGACACAGCACTTTTGACATACGACCACGTAAAGTACTGGTCTTCAGCTGCATCCGCTTACACTGCAAGCCGACCCCAACATAGTTGGGAAGAGGCAGATGACTATGATGTTATGTCCTTACCTTAAGGGTGGGAGCGACATGTGTCAGCTGCACTCGCTTGCCGCTTGTATCCACCGTGCGACCTTCTCGATCCAAGATCAGGGGCGCAGGCCCACTGCCTGCTGTACTCGTTAGGGCTCCACCTAAGGATTGAGTTCAGTATTAAGATCGTGCATTCTAAAAGTTGGCCACTTCGCTGTGAAATACTTACCTGTTTTGAACCATTTGTTAATATTACTGTATGGAGATATGAATGATAGAGCGATCACTGGTCATAAAGCACAAAAATATTATTGATCAATGAAATTCAACTCTTTAATTCAAATACCTATACATCATGAGATTTGGAGTGAATCCTAACTTCAAACTTCGAAAAATCAGCTGTTTCATACATTTTAGTGATGCAAACATGAATGTACAGAGCAACAGATTCTTTTTTCGCAATTTCTGTGTACATACATTTGTATAGATTAGTAAGTTAAGTTATTGTTTGTATTGTTTAAGTTTGTATTTTGTCGAATAGAACTTACCAGCTAGTTTCCTCTGGATCCTGGCTTGCAGTTCCGCTATCTTGCGCTGCTTCTCTAACTCTTCCTGGGACATGGCATTGGCGCCAACTGTGGAGCAGATAATTTTTAAAACCATTACTTTTCTTTATATTGGCGCCGATACCCTTGTTCACAAACTAAACTAAATTTAAATTAAGTGCATCTTTTTCTAGATAAATATTAGTTTAGACCTGTCAAATTAGTAAGCGATTGACGTAAATTCACGTATTTTTAGTCGCCATGTTTTTAATCACGTCTAAAATGTCTATAGAGTATCTTACTTACTTACGTCTTAAGAGATATCGTGTTATCCAGTAACTTGGTTGTGGAGGTCAGATAGGCAGTCGCTCCATGTAAAATACTGGTATTCAGCTGCATCCGGTTAGGTTAGGTAGCTGACCGCATCCCCCCCGGTGGGTTCCCCCCCCCGGTGGGTTCCCGCATTGTCGAGGCGGGGGGGCTCAGTAGCCGTGCTGGATTGGGCCACGGTGAAGCTAAGAGGAACCCGAGGAGCGGCCGCTCGTCTAGGCTGTGCGGAAAAGCCGACGACGTAGCGGCCGGCGGGTAGGTTGCGGTGCCGCTTGGGCGACATCGCAGCCTACCTGAGGTGGGCCGCGATGTCCCCCGTGTGGGAGACATTGCGGCTGAGGATTAGAGGCCGCGGCGGGAGAGGAGTGTCGGTGTTACGTTGCCGCTCTCCCTACCTTCCGCGGCCTTGACGGGGCCGCCACCGTTCGATGGCGGACGCGGTGGGGCCGCAGGGGAAGAGGAGTGTCGGTGTGTCGTTGCCGCTCTCCCTATCCTCTGCGGCCGTAGCCCCCCATCCTGGGGGGCATGCGGGGCCTGCCAATTAGGTGGGCGTGGGGGCCAGCAGGCAGCGGGTGCGGGGGCACCGTTGCCTGCATTGCACAGGCCTCCACCAGTGTTGGACGGGAATGGCTAGGTGCTCCCGGCAATTCCCGTAGCCCCCCAGTAGGGGGGGGGGGGGCATGGGGGGCCCGCCATACCAGCTAGGCGGGCATGCGCCGGGAGGGTTGTGGAAGTAAAGGCTAAGCCGGTTTCCCTTGGCCCTCCCATCACGGCGATGTTGGAACACCGCTGAGTTTTAGTGGGTATACTGTCATTCCGACAGGGAGTCCCACATAGCCCGCCTCGTCCCCCGCGAGACGGGGATGCGAAATGCATTTCTCAGCGAAAAAAAAAAAAAACCCCCCAACATAGTTGGGCTAGCCACATTGATTGTTCCTGACCAAACTATATCTTACCGACGTAGCTTGCAAAGTAATCAAGCTGAAGAGGCAGTGGCCAGGACTGATGGCCGGTGGAGCAGACGAGTCCTGGAGTGGAGAACACGTATCGGCAAGCGTAGTGTGAGACGCCCCCCAGCTAGATGGACCGACGACCTCAAAAGGTGGCTGGGACAGACTGGATGCGGAAGGCGGAGGACAGGGTGTTGTGGTGCTGCCTGGGAGAAACTGATATCTAGCAGTAAACTGCGACAGCGAGTTGATTTAACTTACCAGGTTTAGAATACAGGACAGGTTTGATGACGCTGGGCGGTGCTATGGAGCTGGTCTGCTGCACCTGCATCTTGAGCTGCTGAGCGGCCGCGGCGGCTGCACTGACTCCACTCTTGGACTCGCCCTTCATAGCCAACAGGGCGCGCTTCCGTTCTTCAATCTCTTTCTGAGCGTTTGCCATCATCAGCTGGAAAGGTTAAAGTCTGTTCAAATATTTGTTTCCAATTTATGTTAACGAATATCTAACTTTATGGTAGTGTAAATTAAGTTGATTTTAGAATGATTAGTGCTATTAAAAGTCTATGTGTACCTAGCGCAAATTGAACTTTGTTTTTGTGGGTTTATAGTTGTTTTTCCAAATATTTTATGTACTTGTACCACCACTCGATACGCTTCCGTACCGTATCGGACATCAATCAATGTTATCGTAGGAGTCCTCTAAACGCTGTTCACGGGTCCAAAACCAGAAAATGTTATCAGTTTAAGTCAAAGAGACGACTGCTATTCGTCCAACAGCTGTTTGTTGTCGGGGGCAAGCCAAATCAGGTTATCAAAATGTGTAATTTTCGATACGATAGCCTGTCGGATGGTTGTGAATAGCTATGCAGGTGAAAATGTGAGCATAACGACACATGTGCCGAAAATAAATCCTCATATTCAATGATAAATGACGACGTTCTAGACCCGTGTGTCGCTAGAGATTTCGTGCGAAGTCGACCAACGACACTAGACAACTTGCGACACGACCTTATCATAGTTTTCGATTCCGCTGGACATGTCGTACGACGTCACGCGACGTCGCACAGCTTTCATAGAAAAATGTTCGAACCATTACTATGTTACCCAACTGCGGCTGGTGCGGCTTCATAAGTTCACAGTCATGGTACAATTCAGTAAATTGAATATATGGACAATATTTCAAAGTTTTAAAAGACAAATAAGTAGGTACCTTAATCCTGTCCGCACTTAGCACCGCCATCTTGGATCCAACCGTCTCTCCCTCGGGCAAGACCGAGGGCAACTCTACTCCATTCTTTTTCTCTTCTTTTTTGTCTTCCTTTCCCTCCTTTTCCTCTTTAACCTAAAATAAAAAATATTATTAATCCTACTAATATTATAAACGTGAAAGTTTGTATGGATGGATGAATGGATGTTTGTTACTCTTTCACACAAAAACTAAATGTTCCCACTGCTGGGACACAGGCCTCCTCTCTGTGAGAGGGATTGGGATGTAATCCACAATGCGGGCCAAGCTGTGCGGGCTGGTATACTTAAGCACAAAAATTTAAAAACTGCAGAAAACTTGTTTTGGTAAAACGTTAACAACCTCTCACGACTATATTACAAACGTCATAAACAACAACTTTTGTTCTATCACTTTTATTAATTCATCACTTAAAAATAAGAAAAGAAACAGTATTCAACCAATTGATCTACGCGAAGTAAAAGAAAGCGCTAGTTAAGTAAAAAAACTGCCCCGTCTAGCACAAAATTCCGCGGAGGGGAACGGGGGGGTTAGATAGAACAACGAAATCTTAAAGGTTTGTTTTTAGTAAATGTATTGTTTTGTGAAAAGTCCAGTCCCTACGGTAGGAGTCAAGTTCGTCCCGCCATCTTCGTCTCGGCCTGCCGCGATGACGTCGTGCGTTTAGTGGGACCCAATCAATGGTCTCTTAGCTCTCTTAGCCCAATTGTCATCTGACATGCGACAGACATGTCTTTCGCGGCTGTCTGGGTAACGTCTTTTATCTTGGTTTTGGCGCGCAGTATTGTGTTCCTTCCTTGTTGTTGGTAAATCAATAATTAAATATTACAAACCTCATCATGTCGGGAACGCTTGACCTCCTTATCACGGTCACTGGACTCGTGCTTCCGTTTCTGTGACTTTGAGCTGGAGATCAATTCCTGAGCCAACGCTATCACTTTGTCTGCGAGCTTGCTTGCTTTCTTCGAGTCAATGTGTGCCGAAATCTTGTCTATAATTTTTCTGCGTTCATAACTGGAAAGTTTATAATTTTTATTGTTAGTTTGGTTGAAAAATAACATAATATCACTCCTGTAATCCCCAAAGTGTTTATTTATTTATTTATTGACACACCAATGACTTAATCACTATTACATCTTTGTCCACTTTCAAAATTATGATAAAAAAGCACTTCCTCTCCGTAAATATTATCATTATAATGTTATTATTATTTTTTTTTACTCTTGTTTCATGTTTATATATGTATATATTTATTTAGATGAGTAAAATATACTTTATGAATATATTAATTGTACATATAATGTAAATGGTACACCACAAACTACCTACTATATTTGTCTCTCCTTAATTTTTAATCTATCTAAAGGTTGTCTTTAAAAGATCGCTTTTAGCAATAAGACCGCCCATTGTGTCACCCTTTGTAAAAAAAATATAATGTTCTGTAATTTGTATGGTGTACAATAAAGAGTATTCTATTCTATTCTACATTACAATTTTGGTTTGCACGGAAATAGTTCACGGTGAACTCATCCCATATAGGTGTGCACAGCACTTGCATCGTTAAGAATAAAAAATAGATAAATTACATTATTTATAAATCAATGTAAATTACATTGAAATTCATTAAAAATGACATGAAATCAGTGAGTAACAGAAAATTTAAATAAAATAAATTAAACATTTAACTAAATTAACAATAACTAGAAAAATATTTTTTTATTTTTTTATATGTTATTTTTTATAACTTTATTTAAACTACAATGTTTTTTTTTTTAAGATAACACAATTTACAGTTTAATAAAATAACAACACGTCAGCCTAGTCAAATAACCCGCCCCGAACTGTTCTCGGCACAAAGGTGCCCAAAACGCTTAACGCAAAATGAAATTAAAAATATTCAATAAATTACAGATATCAAATAAATTATGTCAAAGTACATTCTTGTATTCTTGTACATTCTCCAAAGGAGGACGCGCGGGCTCGCGGAAGATGGAAGGAGTGGAGGGAGGCCTTTGCCCAGGGACAGCGTAGGCTAACATAAAAAAAAGTACATTCATTACCACTACAATAAATAGATTAAAAGAGTTAGGCAAAGGTGTACCTATGTATAGTACACCCACAGTTCACCAGTTATGTTTTAGTCCCATGTAATAGGGGGCGAGCCTATTGCCTGAGAGCAAAAGGCTCGGCCCTATTACGACAGGGCACAAACCCAGATTTCAGTCTGCTACTGAGAAATTCCAGTTGGAAAATTCCAATAACACTTTGACCGACATGGGAATCGAACCCAGGGCCTCATGGTCAGCAGTAGCGCTTGTAAAGATAGTCACCCATCCACAGACCAACCGCTTACCTGACCGATCAACCTGTGCCGCTGATATTATTTAGGTCAAAAACCCTTGGGACACCCAGATCTTACACAGATGTTCTCAACCGGCCAGGAGACTTGATTAACTTCTAAAGTGAGGTTGGAACCAAGCCAAATTGGTGGAAACCAAGCTCATAACATACAACATACTGCACTCCATTGCATGAAGGCCAACCTTGAATTTGGACTTTGAATGTTTGTCGAGACCAAGTCTGGGATCCATAGGTCAATAGTGATAATTATCTATACGAATATAATAAAGTTGAAGAGTTTGTTTGTTTGAACGAGATAATCTCTGGAACTACCAGTCCGCTTTGAAAAATTATGGCATCATTTGATAGTCAAACTCTAGGGGAAGTGCCTAAAAGCTATTAAACATCACGTTACGACCCTTAGGAGCCGAGCAAAAACTAAATATTTTATAAATAATCCGATTTTTTCTAAATTAAACAGCAGGTGAAACCGCGGGGCACTGTAGGGTCTTGTAATGTTTGTGAACAGTTAATAAACATCGTTTTTTGTGCCAATTCACTTACCCACTCGAAAGACAGGCTGAAACCGTGGATAGCAAAGAACTATCCGATTTTCCAATAGTTCTGTAAATTGCACGGTCGAGGGAAGACCTCAGGTCTTCTACCTCCCGCCTTGACAGCTGCAGAGCCATTTTTTAAAGAAATTCACGCAATTATTACGCACTTTTATAGGTTATGTCACTAATGTATACACAATTATGAGTTTTAACACGAAAACTAAAGACTAACGTAAATGATTAATGTTGTAATTATATTCGTCATTTATTTTTACATTTTAATTGGAATTTATTGGAATATTTTGTAGTTGTATTTCTATTCAGCACTGACGTAAACAACGACAAGATAGCATAGATCACAGACTCTGCAGACTCACAGAGTATATAATTCATATTGCTATTCTCTATGCTAGTGAGTCACCGCACCGGCCAAAGTCTCTTCGTGTCAAAGCAAAAAAGCTAAAATCAATCAAACAACATGTTTATTTGATTGATTAACACGTTGCGTGTCCGTCTCGGAATAACAAGTTAAATAAAAACTTTTAAAAATGATTGCTTCAGTGTGTCACTAGGAGTATATGTGCTCTGTGGTGTCACTTCCTCTGACTAGTTTAAAGTTATCCAAAGTTATCTGTGATCATTCCTGTGATTCCTGTCAGACAAGTTGACAACAAAAACGTTTTTGGTTATTGTTTGTGTTTACAGAAGTTTATTTAAACTCCACAAAAGCCACTAATGAAGAGTTGAAGATATATAATTGAAGTCAAGTTAAATCTTCCCAAAACCAATTAATTTAAAGTACTAAGCAAGTGGTATCAAACTAGAAAATAAACATAACCTCAAAATGTCGGACGATGATGATGTTATTCTGGTGAAGAAGCCCAAAAATGTCCACTATGGGTCTTTGGAAGAGCAGGAGAAGGCCCGGCTGGCAGCCCTGGCCGCTGCTGCCACGGAAGGCGCTGACGAACTTGGCGGTAAAGAATTGGGGGACATACAAATCTCCAGCGGTAAGGATTCTTTAAATTCAGTTTGCAGTGGTATTAAAATTCCATTTGGTGGGCCCCTAAGACGACCCTCTGACTGAGTTTTCTTAGTATATTTAGGAAATTCAAAAAAATCAAAATTCTTAATATTTTGTAATTTGCAGGTCAGGCTGTTTGTTGATTAAATTAAGGCTTTACAGAATTATAATCATTACTACTCAAGTTAGAATTGGCCTTAAATGTCATTCATTCATGAAATAGTCAGTCAATAGGGTAATATGAACTTGGGATGACTTGAGGCTGGCCTATTTTTAGCCCAAAGAACCAGCATTGCCATCCAATGTGGTAAGGTAATGCTGCCAGCCTTTTGGGCACTTATGCCATTGACAGCAATGTGGACGAATTTGTTGATGCCCAGCGAGCTCCAACTCAAAGCATTTATTTTAATTAAACCATTTACAGGCACTTTTTAATTATCAATGGAGTTGGGTAGTCAGAAAGATGGAGCTAGTTGCCCATTCCAAAGTGTAGTAGATTCCTATATACTTTCTCACTAATCAGCCTTTCCCCTCTGCGTGCAGAATACATGGAACTCGAAGAAGAAATGTCCAGAGACAAGAAGGCTCTGCTTGAGGAGTTTGAGAGGAGACGGAAGGCTCGCCAGCTGAATGTGTCAACTGATGATGATGAAGTATGGCCATAGTTTCACTATCTAAAATTTATATCTGTGACTTACGTGGTGTACAGACGCTAGCACATCTAGGTATTACAATTTGTCAAGTTCTTTTAGATTTTCAACTTTATCACTATAGCATTAAGGTTCAAGTTTGATTGGGAAAATTTGACAGTTTTGGGTTGCTTGATGTGCTGGCGTCTGTACATAATAAAGATTGAATATATTGCCACAAACTATTCATTAATATTTTAACATAGAATAGAATAGAATTTTTTATTTGCGTAAAACATGGTATACAACGGTGTTAAATACAAATTGAGGCACAAGCATGTTTAGCTAGGATAAAAACATAGCATGCAAAATTTTAAAGACAAGTTTAACAACACAGTCATTTTTTTTTAAAAAAAAACATCAACATTTTTTATCTATAAATTCTTTTAAACTATAAAAACTACACTCAAGTAACCACTTATGAAATTTAATTTTAAATAATTTTGTATTTATAGCTTTGAAATGCATTGGGATTTTACATAAAGTATAACACCGATACCTCTAAGGACTGATTTTTTAATTGGCAGATAATGCTTATTCATGGAATAAAATTAATGTCTGGCAGATTCTGTACGGAAGAACTGTCAAAAATTCAAAATTATTCCTCAGATAAAATTATCTTACCTTTTCAATAACTGCCATCAGTCCTTTCTGGACTATTATCAGTATTGCTGCGTGAATAAAGTGGCGTTTCAGGTACAGGGGCCATTGCCCACTGCTACCTCTTCATATTACTTGACTTTTCTTAAGTCCTGTCCAGCAACTTAACAGCCAGGAGATTTGGGTGGGTGGCTAGACGATCAGCATAACGCCTTTTATGTTTATCAATTTCCTCAAGAATAGTAAATCAAAATCAAAAGTCATTTATTCAAATTAGGCTGAGAATCAGCACTTTGAACGTCAAAATTACAAAAGACAGTCCCCCAAAAACGCCCGCCCACCACTTCCTAGTGCTATCGCTGGGAAGAAGAAGTGGCGCAACAAACTCCCCAGCAGCACAGCTGTCTGTAAGTAAGCTGTAGTAAGAGTGTCGAGATAATAATGGATTTCTTCATTCTGTATGAACCATGGATTCCAACGCCAGATATAAGTATAAGAATTTTTGATTCAAAGAAAACACTTTATTTTCAAAAGTAGGCGAAATCAAGATCTCGCGCAATGTCGAATCGAGGTTGCATTCCTTACTTTAAATGTTAAAATAATATAAATGAACTAGCTAACTAGCGCCCCGCCGTTTCACCCGCATAAGTTTCGATCCCGTGGGAATCAATCAATCATTTATTATTTAAAAAAAAAGGAAAAGGGGAAGGGGGAATATCGGGATAAAAAGTGTCTTATGTGTTAATCTTGGTTATAAACTATCTGTGTGCCAATCATCCAAATCCGTTCAGTAGTTCTGGCGTGAAAGAGTAACAAACATCCATCTAAGTTATCCTTCCAAACTTTCGCGTTTATACTATTAAGTAGGATAGTTTGTGGCAATATGAGAGAACACTTTGTCTCAATAAAATCATTTATCATTTATCAATGACGTGTAACATCATACATCATCCATAGGTGCGCAGGAGTCTTCGTCAGCTGGGCGAGCCAGTGTGTCTGTTCGGGGAGGGCCCGGCAGAGAGGAGGGTGCGACTCCGGGATCTACTTAGCTAGTAAGTATTAAATGTTCTGTTCTAAAAATATTTGATGAAAAAATGAACACATGAATCAGAAAATGAACTTGTGGATGCCAAGTTGTAGTGCCACTTACAAACTGAGTGCTTTGTTTAATTATTTGAATACTTAAACCCCGAAATTCTAATTTGTATTTTATAATTGAGGTAAATTTTATAACCTTTGTCGATGATTTTTCAATTAATGATCAGTGTTCCCGTCGAGTAGGGAGGGGCTTGTGGCTAAGTAATAACAGCCGCACGGGTCAATCGATAGTTAAGCTAACTGTCTATGCATGGCATGACGGGTTGGAGGCGAGCGGTGGCTGAGCGGGCGCGCGGGCAGCGGCTTCAGCATCGGGCGTCAGCGGCGGCTGAGGGGGCGCACGGGCGGCGCGGGTGCTTGCGCGGTCTTCCCGATCCGAGCGCCGACTCACTTAAATTCTTACCACGACGAAGACACTGCGTCTCTTTAAATTTGTATTTTTGCATTACATCAGATTGTACAGTCTTCGTATTTTATTTATTCGCTCCTGGAACTGAGCACCCGACGTATCATCGTCAACATATGGTCCTTCGAGCCGGATGCCGCTGACGCCCGATGCTGAAGCCGCTGCCCGCGCGCCCGCTCAGCCATCGCTCGCCTCCAACCCGTCATGCCATGCATAGACACTAACCTTCCGCGGTCGGTTCGTGGATGGTTGACCATCTTTACATACGAAGACCCCTCCGTGCCTCGGAAAGCACGTTAAGCCGTTGGACCCGACTGTCATTAGTGGATGTTTGACAGTCGTTATGGGTCGTCAGAAGCCCGAAAGTCTGACAACCAGTCTTACCAATAGGTTTCGTATTACCCAGTAACTGGGTTTTGTAGGTCAGATAGGTAGTCGCTCGATGTAAAATACTGGTACTCGGCTGCATCCGGTTAGACTGGAAGCCGACCCCAACATAGTTGGAAAAGGCTGGCAGATGATGATGAGAGAGAGTCCCGTGAAGTAGGTGTTGAAGTTTTGTATGGGACAGTTGATCATTTTTTCGTGGTTACGATGTTGGTGCCATGGAGAAAGTTGTTCAGTTTGATGTTCTGTACTACACCCTTGAAATTGCTCACATATTTCTGATACATGCTGTAGGTAAAACCACATTCTAAATTCTAATTCTGATTCCAGTCTAGGAGAAGACGCGATTCACAAGAAGCTAGAAGAAGAGGAGGCTAGGATAGAGAGAGACAGAGGACGGGAGGGCACGTGGTACCACGAGGGGCCGCCCGACCTGCGGGAGGCGAGGCTGTGGATCGCGCGGTATTCGCTACCGAAGGCCAAGCTCAGGTGAGAGGAGGGTTTTTTTTTTTTTGTGGATGGGAAATCATCAAATGACCCCTCCCGCTCTGGGTGGAGCGGAAGGGAGTGTCAGACTCTTACTGACTAAAACCCACCCGTGTTCCTTCCTTAGCCCTTTCTGTTCCAGGGCAGCGGTAACCCTTTCGGATGGTCCCGCCGCCCTGGCAGAGGAGGGTTACCCAGGCTTTCGTGTTACCTAGTAACTGGGTTGTGCACTTGTGCAGGTCAGATACGACGGCACGGTTGGCGCAGTGGTTAAGCGATTGACTGCTGCGCTGAGTGTCGCGGGTTCGATTCCCGCACGGAACAAATATTTGTATGACCTACAATTAGTTGTTCCGGGTCTGGCTGTTTGTGTATGTGTGTTTATATGTCTGTAAACGCACCCATGACACAGGAGAAATTCCTAGAGTAGGGCAACGTTTTAACAAAAAAAAAAAAAGATAGACAGTCAGTCGCTCCATGTAAAGAACTATTCTGTTTCTCCATGCTGCTCCAGCTGCATCCGGTTAGACTGGAATCTGAGCCCAAAGTAGTTGGGAGAAGGTTTTTTAGGTGATGGGGTGACACGAGGCTTAGGACAAGATTCACAGACCGTATTTTGACTTTAATTAGGCTAAGTAAGCGTGGCATACCTTATTAGGCATATTTTTAATAGGTCCCCAAATAATTCCTATTTTGATTGCCAAAAAAATATTAATGGATAGTCTAATATATGTAATAACAAATGTGCTTCTTTTTGTGATGCTCAAATAATTCCCATTTTGTTGTCCTAAAAAAATATTCCACGGCATTGAGAACCTACTTCTTTTAAGTTGAAGTCTGTTAAATATACTAAATTGCCAAGTCTGTAGTCTCGCTAGCTAATTTAATTTGAACCTGGTGATGTCGCCTCAGTTATGTTGTTTGTGCTCGCAGGTTGAGCAAGGCGCGCGAGGATTTGAAACTAGCTGGCAGTGTGCGTGCTGCCGCTAAGCAGGAGTCGCAGAGGAAGGCTTCTGCCATGTCCATATACTGCAGTCAGGTGAGGCATTCTCTATACTGCGTACGCGATTTAGGGTCCAAACGTGTAAACAAATATGTGACAACTTTAACACACCATAACATCACACCTGTAATCCACAAAGGGTTATGCAGAGGTGTACACCCACTTTTCTAGTCCCATCAACCAGGTACAAATCTGGAATCCGGGCTGCTACTGAGGACTTCCAGATAGAAAAAAACCCAATGATACATTGCCCGACCTGGGAATCGAACACAGGACCTCGTGCTCAGCAGTAGCGCTGGCGACAACTACACCAACGCGGCAGTCGAGGAGTTTTTACTTTATCCTGTTTAGATAGCGATACCCATCACGTCTGTGGAGTTTTACTAGCTAATTTAATTGGACCTTGTATTTTCTTCTCCGTGTCGCTGGCACGACTAAATTTTATTTATTTACTAGCTGCGCCGCGCGGTTTCACCCGCATAAGTTACGATCCCGTGGGAATATCGCGATAAAAAGTATCCTTTGTATCAATGCTGGTTATAAACTATCTGTGTGCCCATTCAAATTCATTCAGTAGTTGTGGCTTGAAAGAGTAACAAACATCCATCCATCCATACAAACTTTCGTGTTTATAATATTAGTAGGATTTATTAAAACTTTATGCACAAGTAAAAAAAAATACTTTACAACGGCGGACTTATTGTTTGAGGCATTTTCTACCAGTCAAACTAGGGTGATGCAGGGACAAAACATGCCAGGTGCAATATACGGGATGAATAGCTACAAAATGGCGCCGATTCCCTTGTTCACGTTCAACGAAAATGTTCTCAATTAACTTTTAAGACCTCTAAATCCTGCTTATGCGTAGGAAGTTTCATTAAAATCGGTTCATGCATTTCGAAAAACAAGGACTTGAAAGTTTGTATGAAATGCCGTACGTTGTCAACGCTCTTAAGTTCAGTGCATCTTTTTATTTCTATTTCATTAAGAAAAGGACAGAAGATAAAAATATTAGTTTAGTCCTGTCATTGACGTATTTTTAGTAGCCATGTTTTAATCACGTCTAAACTGTCTATTGAGCATATTTATTGAATAGAAAGAAAAAGATACACTAAACTTAAATTTAGTTTAGTTTATGAACAAGGGAATCGGCGCCAATGACTATAAAAATGAATTTTTATCTTGTTGATCCAAAACTTTGCCACTTCCACGGCGTCGTCAGTGGTAGCGCAGAGGTCACTTTGACTGCAAGTTTTGGGACACAGAGGATCCTACTAATGCTACTGTCCAACTAATATCATGAACGCGAAAGTTTGTATGGATGGATGGATGGATGTTACTCTCTCACGTCAAAACTACTGAACAGATTTGGATGAAATTTGGCACACAGATAGTTTTATAACCAGGATTAACACATAGGATACTTTTTATCCCGATATTCCCACAGGATCGAAACGTATGCGGATGAAACCGCGGGGCGCAGCTAGTATTATAAACGTGAAAATTTGTATGGATGGATGGATGTTTGTTACTCTTTCACGCAAAAACTACTGATCGGATTTGGATGAAATTTGGCACACAGGTGGTTTATTAACAGGATTAACATATAGGATACTTTTTATCCCGATACTCCCACAGGATCGAAACTTATGCGGGTGAAACCGCGGGGTGCAGCTAGTCTTGTATAAAAGCTACGTTTTTAACTTTCAGATCGGTGACACGCGTCCCATAAGCTTCTGCAGGTTTAGTAGTGACAGCAAGATGTTGATTACCGCGAGCTGGTGAGTTCAATGACCTTGTCTTATGTCTCTATAAGCATAATCAGCCTATAACGTTCCCACTGCTGGGACACAGGCTGTGAGAAGTGGGCTGTATCCACCACGCGGGCCCAGTGCGGGTTGGTAGATGTCACATGTCTTCGATTTTTTGGTTCTAGGACATGCCGGTTTCCTCACGATGTTTTCCTTCACCGTTCTGAGAGCAGTGGTGATGAAATTATTTAAACAAAGTAAAGAGCCTGTCTGGGTTCGAACCTACGACCTACTCGTAAATCGGGGACGTTACTATTGGGCCATAATTTTGCACAAGAGTTACTTTTCACAACGAAAGTGGAAGGGAAAAGAAGGGTGTTTGAAAACCTATTCCCTAAAGGGGTTAAATAAGGGATGGAAATCTGTATAGAAGCTTGTTTATGATAATAGTATCGTTTTCAACAATTCCAGGTCAGGTCTGTCCAAGGTGTGGTCGGTGCCGGAGTGCCGGGAGCTGCAGGTGCTGAAGGGTCACAAGTGCAACGTCAGCGGGGCCGCCTTCCACCCAAAGGCCGCCATGCCTGACCACTTCCTCAAGAAGGTAAGTTATAGGTATGAGGAACAGGTACAAATTTTCTTTAGCGAGATGTCGAATGGCAAATCTCGACACCAGACTTAGTACACATTGCCAATCTCGAATCGAGATTGCATTCCGTAATCGGAAGCGAAAAAGAGACAAGCATATGTTCTTGTGCGTCGTCCCTTATTGAATCGGTTACAAATAAACAAAATGGCGCTAGGAATTAGTTACGGGTGAGTTAAGGAGCTTAATTAGACTGTATTTTTTCGCTTTTCATTTTCAATATGTGAGCTGTAACGCCCTTTATACCTGGAGGCTTTTATTTAGGTATTAAGTATTTATTTACATTTTTAATTTAATTTTTTTTTTGTTTGGTTGAGTACATATACTTTTTATTGTATTTGTTGGTATTTTGGCGAGTCTAGCTGTCATATGGCAAATAATTTGATTTAATATTCTGTGCCTTGTAATGTTAATTACTTTAAATTACCTACTATTGTAAACAATCAAGTATTTTCTAACTGAACAGACAGCTGTGCTGCTGGGGAGTTTGTTGCGTCACTTCCTCTCCCCAGCGAAAGTAGTAGGAAGTAGTGAAGGGCGAGCGTGCCGAGGGACTGCCTTTTGTAATTTTGACGTTCGAAAAGTGCTGATTCTCAGCCTAATTTCAATTAACGACTTTTGATTTTAATTTTCTTTTTTCGTCAGTTTAAGTTTTTGTTGAAAAGTTTTTACTTATTGCTCACTTTTTCATCCAATTTATATTCTCGCCGTAAATTTTCAGCTGAAAACAGAGAAAGAAGACGCGAATCCTGAGGATGCCCTGGCGCCCATGGATACGTCAGAAGGCAAAGAAGGTTCAGAAGCGGTCACAATGGCTACATGCGCGTACGACGGGTCTGTGCATCTTTGGAACTTCAGCAGGTTCGTGCGTAAATAGATGATATGGCTAGAAAGGGGTGACTACTGAGATGACGACTGATAGAGATGTATCAGTGATCTTTTTTGTGTTATCGACTAAAAATTATAGTGAGGTGAAACAAAATGAGCGATAGATATTATTTTTATTTATATCTAATCGTATGCTGCACTGGTTGACGTTCTGACGTCAACGCGGGCTGCCGCTGAAAACCAGCGCTGGGGCTCTGCGATGGCCGTTTTACGTGGATGTGACGCACATTTCCCCCGACTTGTTCCTTTTATGCGTCATGTTTGCCGCAAATTAATGTATATTCTTTCTTTCTTTCGATACTGAACAACTTTACAGAAAAAAAAAATGGGCCGTATTGTCCCACTGCATGGCAAACGCATCCGTTTCCTTTTTCCACACAACTCGATCCTGAGCCAATATGGACCAATCCGTCAAGTTCGTCCTGCCATCTAACTTTACAAATATTGTAATGATTAAAAAAAAATACGTGTAATAATACGGGTAATAGTACGTGTACTTATGTACGCGCGTCAGAAGTTATAATAAAAAAAAACAATTTTAATTGCATGCAAATAATTAATTACAAAAAGGTTTACAATAAAGTTCGTTGTTTAGGCTGAATAATGTTGGTAGCAAGTCACGGGCCTTTTAAAGAAATTAAAAGCATAATAAAAAACCAGAATTTTATGGCATCCAATTTTTTATAGTGAAATGTCCATTGCCTTTTTTTTAATCGATAAGAGCAAACAGGTTGCAATAAAAAACCGGTCAAGTGCGAGTTGGACTCGCGCACCGAGGGTTACGTACAATTAAAATTTACGACGTATTAAGAAAAAACTACCTACTAGATCTCGTTCTAACCAATTTTCGGTGGAAGTTTACATGGTAATGTACATCATATATTTTTTTAGTTTTATCATTCCCTTATTTTAGGAGTTACAGGGGGGGGGGGGGGGGGTGACACATTTTACCACTTTGGAAGTGTCTCTCGCGCAAACTATTCAGTTTAGAAAAAAATGATATTAGAAACCTCAATATATATCATTATTATTTAGTAACTTTATTGTTGGGATTCCAACATGAGTATTCACGTTTTTGAAAAGTCAAAAATCAATCTAAAAGTTCTCATTCGCAGCGTAGTATGACTATGAATAAATGAGTTTTGATTTTATCTGTAGCGAGGCACCCATGGCGTCGCTGGAGGGCCACGGCCCCTCGCGCGTGTCCCGCGTGGAGTTCCACCCGTCGGGGCGCTTCCTCGCCACCACAGTCTTTGACCACTCCTGGCGACTCTGGGATCTGGAAACAGGTATGTGCTTTTTGCAAAGAAAGTAAAACCTCCCTCCCAACCAAATAAACTTCAAGCCTCTGCTCGACCCTTCGGGGAACACAGGCGTGGTATTGTGTGATATATATCTCTACATACCAAGACCCCTCCGTGCCTCGGAAAGCACGTTAAGCCGTTGGTCCCGGCTGTCATTCGTGGATCTTTGACAGTCGTTACGTGTCGTCAGAAGCCCGGAAGTGTGTGTATTTGTTATTATATTAATTAAATAACAGCACTGTATTAAAATATCATTAAAAAAATAAATAATAATAAGGTTTCCACTTTTGCTATTTGGCTACGGAACCCTAAAAATACACGCAGACGAAGTCACGGGGGCTTGTCTCATATAATTCTTATGATACAATGGTTGTGTTACAGCATCGGAGGTGTTACATCAAGAAGGTCACGCCAAGCCGGTGTACAGCGTCGCCTTCCAGGGAGACGGCTCGCTCGCCGTCACCGGGTAAGCAGGAGAGTCCGACCGGAAATGGTTTTTTTTTTCGACCCAAAATGCAAACGAAAATCGTTTTTTTTTTGTAAAAGTAAAGGAAATACTACATCATTAATAACTGCTCTCAAAACGGCGAAGAAAAACATCGTAAGGAAACCGGCATGTCCTAGAACCAAAAATTCGAAGACATGTGACATCTACCAACCCGGACTGGGCCCGCGTGGTGGATTACAGCCCACTCCCTCTCGAATAGAAGAGGCCTGTGACCCAGCAGTGGGAACATTATAGGCTGACTGACCTGTGCGAGGTCAAAAAGGCTTCTATCTTAGCATAATGCTGCGATATTAAAAAAATAAATACCGCAGTGCTGGTTTAGATGTGTTGAACTGAGCAATGTTATACTCAATACTTTTATTGCATTCCACATGTACGTATTCTTAGGTGGTAAATTTATAATTAGATCATATGGACCCTGTCGGGCACAGCCAAATAAGTGAGTTAGGAGAGAGTAAGCATTAATTGTTAATTTTATAACATTACTTATCAAACTACTATATTACAATAATGTAGATATTATATGAGATAAACTAATAGCTTTAATATAAAATATAAATAGGTATCTATTGAGAGATGTAATAATAATTAATAATTAAATAAAATTTAAATTCTCGAGTTCTTAAATTATGACTTTATAAGTATATCACTTAGATATTCGTTTATCGAGTAGTAGCTTTTATTTAGCAAAAACTGTCGTAAGTTTTTTTTAAATTATGTTAATTTTCTTTTCTTTTTTTATTGGTGCGGGTAGTTTATTATATAATTTAATGGACATTACATAGGGACTTTTAGAGAACATTTTTAGTCGAGAACTTGTTAAGTTTAATCTAGATCGGTGTCTGAGCTCTGAGTAGATAGCGTGTCTGATTGTCTTCACGTTTTGAATAAAATTCTTGATGTTTCCGGACAAATTTGTCATGTTTCTAAAATGTATATACAGGGAAGGGTTAAAATATTATGTTTTTGAAAGAAAGGTTTGCAACCATCTGTTTGCTCAATGTTTACTAAGATTCTAACCAATTTCTTTTGTAGGGTGAAAAGTGTTTGTGCATCTGTGCTGTTTCCCCAAAGGGTGACACCATAGCTAAGCCATGCGTAGGCATAGGCATGACAGGTAGTGAGAGCTGTTTGTAAATTGGTAGTCTTTCTTTATTTCGCGAAGGGCGTAAGAGAATTTAGAAATTTTTGAGTGAGTTTTCTGTATGTGTGATTTCAAGTTTATGTGGATGTCTATAACTAGTCCAAGTAAAGTAATATTCAATTAAGTAAATTATTAATAAAGTAATGTTCAGTTTCATTGGTTAAGTTCGCCCTTAGTCTCTGGTTCACCATTTTGTTTTTGTTTCTCCAGCGGCATGGACGCGTTCGGGCGCGTGTGGGACCTGCGCACGGGCCGCTGCGTGATGTTCCTGGAGGGGCACCTGGGGCCCGTGCTGGGGGCCGACTGGGCCCCCGCCGGCCACCACCTCGCCACCGCGGCCGCAGACCATCAGGTGAGCACGGGACTGCGCACAGGTGGAAAGTTCTTGATGGGAAATCTTTTAAAATAAGCATCACCTCTGTACCTATTTTTCTGTTCTGTTTTTTCTTGTCTGTTTATATATGTGTGTACATAAAAGTTAAAATAAATAAGCTCCACACTGAGGCAAGAAGGCGCTCGTGGGTAAATAACAACGGACGCACGGGTTGATCGAATTGTTTAGTCGTTACGGTAGTCAGAAACTCGAAAATCTGATGAACAGTCTTACCAAGGGATATTGTATTCTCACTATTCTCAGTAACATTATCCGTGCGAATACATTAAAAATATATATAAATAAAAATCCGAATTGAGAACCTCCTCCTTTTTTGAAGTAGGTTAAAAATGACATTTGACGTACAAATGTGACATGTCTGCTAACAAACGTCAGTTTCGTAAACAATCGTACTCCGAGGAGCTGCAGTTTAAAAAAAAATAAAAAAAAATGTTTATTTCAAAATGGTGGTGGTGTTTGTTTGTTTGTTGCAGTTGTATTTAATTTATTTTGCTTAAACATGCATTTCTGTTTAAACAAATTAAAAATTTATTCCTTCCTGTTATCTTACTAATATTATAAACGCGAAAGTTTGTATGGATGGATGTTTGTTACTCTTTCACGCAAAAATTACTGAATGGATTTGGATGAAATTTGGCACACAGGTAGGTGGTTTATAACCAGGATAACATATATGATACTTTTTATCCCGATATTTCCTCGGGATCGAAACTTATGCTGGTGAAACCGCGGGGTGCAGCTAGTAATATTATACTTCTTTATAAGAACTTAGACCTCAGCACTCGCGTACTCCGAGATCTATATCAAAAATATTTTAGATTTTTATAACGCTGATTGACGAAGGAACCTAAGTTCGGACATACTTGTACAAGCGCTGGTAACGAAACCATAGCGAGAGCTAATTCGATCCCAACGCCATCTATCGAGCGAAGCGACAACTCTGAAACGGTCACAAGTTTTTTTTTTAATTTAAGTTATGAAAATATAAAATTGTGTTGAAGAAAAATATAGTTGATTTTTAAAATTTATTTAAATACTTGTTACATAAGCAACGGAAAGACTACTTTGGATTAATATTTAGAAAAAAAATGGGTTCGAAAAAAGTGAAATTATTGTTTTTGTTGTAATGTGTGTGCCTTTAGCATCTATGTATTTCTAATTAACTTTATTATAAAGACGACAAAATATTGTAATTCCATGCAAAAATGCAATTAATTCTGATCTAAATTTATGGAATAGTTATTGCTTTTTAGGGTTCCCCAAAGGGTAAAAACGGGACCCTATTACTAAGACTCGACCGTCCGTCTGTCTGTCTGTCACCAAGCTGTATCTCATGAACCGTGATTGCTATCCAATTGCAATTTGAATAAATTTAATAGAAACATATCTTTATTTTTTAATCGATTTCGTTTAATATTATTTAAGAACATAAATGTTTGCATGTCACAGTAATATGACTAAGTGTTAACGATCCATAATGATAATAATATTTTAATAATATTCCTCTCTCTGGAGCCCTGACCGCCGGTAGCTTGGACCCTGTTCCCGATACCGGTGGGCTACTATTTTTTATATTTTTATAATTTTTATATTCAAATATTTAAAAATATAATTTATATGTTTAATTTTAATATATGTAAAGACCGATATTGTACCAACACTTATCGCAAATAAATTGATTTGATTTGATTTGTGATACCTAGACAGCTGAAATTTTCACAGATGATGTATTTCTGTTGCCGCTGTAACAACAAATACTAAAAACAGAATAAAATAAATATTTAAGAGGGCTCCCATACAACAGACGTTATTTTTATAGATAATGGCACGGAACCCTTCGTGCGCGAGTCCGACTCTCACTTGTCCGGTTTTTTATGACTTCCACGCGACCGAAGTCGCGGGCGGAGAGCCGGAGACTGTTCTCAATTCTACGAGATTTCAGACTATTAGAAGTTTCCTGACGAAGTATTCCTGTGTTTATTAATTTAATGTTTTTTGTTTGTTTACTTACAGACTAAAATATGGGACCTAAGAAGACGCTCAGCCTTGTACACAATACCCTCACACACACATCTATTAAGTGGTAAGTCTTGTTAGTTAGTATCTACTGCCTCGTGGGTCTAGTGGTCGCATGCGCTACTGCTGTGCATGAGGTCCTGGGTGCGAGTCCCAGAAGATCAGAAGGTTGCGTGTTCATATCACGTCGGGGTCACCAGTTTAGAGGTATGAGGGTGTAAAGTTCACTCATACTCCATAGAAAAGGGAGGATCCTCCGACCAGACGGGTGTTGTGTGTGGCGGGCAATTGTTCCACGACTGATGTCGGGAAGTTTGTATGTATGCTAATTGTGCGGTAAACTCTGCTTGCGAGATGCAGGATTTGCGTGACGTCAGTATGACGCGTTGTTCGCATGTGGCGTTGTAGATACCGCTACAATGTTATGTTTGGTTACACAAGTAGTTCCATAAGAAGTTTAAAATAGTAGTATTCCTTTTGAAACAGTATTGATCTAATATTTTCATTAATCTCCTCCCGTTCCTTTGCTATGTTTACGTGAATCTTAAAACGCAATGTTGCAGACGTGCGCTACCAGAAGAGTCACGGGCACTTCCTGCTGACGTCGTCGTACGACAAGACCGCCAAGCTGTGGTCCAACCCCGCCTGGCACCCGCTGCGCACGCTCTCCGGACACGACAACAAGGTAACCAGCTTCTATATCATCTTCATCAGCTGCCTACACTTCTGCACAACTATGTCTGGAGTCGGCTTCCAACTCTAACTGGATGCAACTAAATAAATGTATTTACCGTCTTCTTTGCAAAAGGAGTTTTAGAGGTATGAGAAATAGGGTGCACAGTTCACTCATCCTCCATAGAAAAGGGAGGATCCTCCGACCAGACGGGTGTTGTGTCTGGCGGGCAACTGCCAACGATTGATGTTGGGAAGTTTGTATACATGCTAATTGCGCGGTAAACTCTGCTTGCGAGATGCAGGATTTGCGTGACGTCAGTATGACGCGTTGTTCGCATGTGGCGTTGTAGATACCGCTACAGTGTAATTCCAATAACTGAAAACCCAAAAAAGGGCCATTATACACAATCATTAATAACAGTTTTTTGCTATGGAACGAACAGTGATATCAGTACAGACCCCGGCATATCAAGCTACCCGAAACTGTCAAATTTTCCCAATCAACCTTGAACCTAATGCTTTAGCGATAAAGTTGGAAATCTATTCAAGAAATTTGACAGATTGTAATAGCTTATGTGTTGGTGTCTGTACATTTGACATGTTCGCGTAATTCACCAAATGTACCTAATGCATATATTTTTTCGCGATTTCAGGCTTGGTCTCATGGTAAAAATTGTTCATAATGATGAGTAGAATGAACCTTCTTCAGGTTTACCAAGAGCGTACTAATTGTCAGAGTTTCGGGCTACGCGTCACGACTGTCAAAGATCTACAAATGACAGCCGAGACCAACAGCTTAACGTGCTTTCCGAAGCGCGGGGGGGTCTCTATAAGTAATGGATGGTCACCTCGTAACCTTCGATCGACTCGTGCAGCTGTTATTACTAAGCCACGAGCCCCTTTGCTGAATATAGATAGGGGTGTTTCGCAAAGCCCTATTATTGTACTATTTAAAATATTTTTTAATAATTTCCAGGTGATGAGCGCGGACATTTCGTTCGACAACAAGTTCATCGCGACGTGCTCGTACGACAGGACGTTCAAGCTGTGGGCGCCCGACCTCGCCTAGACTGTGATGATCTATTTATCGATAAGGAATTGTAAGGAATAAAGCCATTTGGAAATATTTCAGTGATTTTATTAAAAGTCCCCTGCAACAGGGGGCGAACGTATACAGGTATTCGTCCTCCATAGTGCAGGGAGGAACCTCCGACCAGGCGGGTGTTGTGTCTGGTGGGCCACTGCCCGACGATTGATGTCGGGACGTTGTATATTATGCTAGTCGCGGTAAACTCTGCTTGCGCGATGCAGGATTTTGCGTGACGTCAGTGTGATGCGTAGTTCGCATGTGGCGATGTAGATGTCGCCACAGACTCATTCACAGCGTGTTTGTACAGTTAGTAACCAAAAGTGAAGCGTGGGTCGCTTCGAGAGATAAAAATACTGTAGCAGTATTTACATGGCGAGACTGCCTATCTGAGGGCGTAGTGCGAGTTTTTTACCTACTCGATCGCGTGAACGTAAACGCAGATTTGTACGGTATTAGAGCAGCGCCATCTAGTGGAAACTCGATAGCACTGCTGTCATTCCATACAAATCTGAGTTTACGTTAACGCCATCGAGTAGGTAGAAAAACTCGCACTATGCCCTCTGGTCTCCACAACCCAGTTCGTCGGGTAAAAATGATACTCAAGTAGAAAATTTTAATAATTTTATTTTGTACGTCATTCGTACAAACATTGCAATATTATTCTATATTTACAAATTGCGAAGACAATCATTATTCTAACGGGAACCATGTATTGTGAAACAACTTTTAGATTTTTGAATAAAACCGCTTCCATTAGTTCTGGGTTCGATTCCTGGGTCGGGCAAAGCGTTATTAGGATTTTCGTTGTCATTACATGGGTCTGGCAGGACAGTCAGTGACCATCATAACCCGACCCCTCTTCCCCTCTATTTCTCTTTAAGAGGCGTCAGGCAATGCAGAGCGCTGACCGTACTATCCCCTACCCTACCCCTCGTAGAATACATATATGCTTTGGTATTGAATATTACCGGGTCAAATTAAATTATCTAGCGAAACTCCGCAGACGTGATCGATATGATATGATAAAACAAAAAAAACTAACTTCTTAATTTCAAAAACCTACAGCTGACTACGCGGTTAAGGGCAATTTACGCTGTTTGAAACGCATTTGTACATATGATAACGTATTTACTCAAAACGCTGTCTACCTTCTCAAATATTTTTTTGTTTATATTCTCTCTTTGATCTGTGAAAACTTGTAATTGGCCTTATTTTTGTTACTCTCAATCGTGCAAAAGTTTTTAGCTGTAAGTTTTCCAAAAACTGTAAAATAAAATAAATAATGTAGCTAATAGAAAATATGAGTTTACAAAATCTTTTGTTTTCGTTTTAGCATCATTCGATAACGATAGCCGTCACATTTGAGGAGTTTCGCTAGCTAATTTAATTTGACCCTGTGGTAAGGGTGAGAGGAGATAAATTATAATGACACCGATTTGACGTGGTTTTGTTATCAAAAAGTTGTTTCAACCACATCTAAGTTACTTCAGGATTTTGTTTGATAACAGATTGTTGGTTGATAGAGTTACTATATAAATCGATAGCTGACATCAATGCAAACAGGAAACATGATAAGACAGAACCTCGTAAAGCGTCACGTTTCCGAGATATTAACGTTCAAAGTTGATCACGTGACATCTATATTTTATTATAAAGGTTTCATGCGTGGCCGCCATTTTGAAAAAAAAAACAAAATGGCGGACAGCCAAGTATGCCAGGCTCCATATAAATATATTCCAAACCCCGTTTAGTTTTTACTACTAAAGAAAAATTTGGTTTCATAATGTGTTATTGCACACCCATCGTTATCCAAACCTTGAATCCTGAGGTCAGTTAGACGTTTAACAAGAAGAATGTATTTAAACTACAAATTCAGCTAATAGTTATAACACAAATTATTTTACAGTTACAAGTGTGTAGTAATGTTAAATCGTATATGTGTTCATTCTGAGAAACTGCTTGACAGATTTTGATATAAAATCTAAGAAAATGATTCGTTTTTTCTTCAATAACAACAAATTCATATGTGTTTGTGTAATAACATAAACTGTTATACGCACTATCAACAAAATCAACATTGAATGTTTAAAAAAAAAATAACTCGATAATAAAACCGAAATATATATATATTTTTTTTTAATACTTAGCCAGTGCCTGTAAGAATCGAAGTCGAAGTTTCGTAGATAAACACACACAAACAGAGAAACAACATAAACTCACTACCCACTCAAATAAAAACTTTGCAATATTAATAATAGCTATCGACAATTATTCATTAATAATTACTTACAAACAAATATTTACAAATTTTATCTTTTTCCATTTAGAAACAATATTTTAATTGTTCCCATAATTTTTTTCAATATAATTATAATAAATCATTCCCCGGAGATCATTTTGGTGGCTTTTGTAGTTCTTTTTGTTAAACTAGAGGTCTTTGAAGTTTCCTAGAAACATTTAGAGTCCACTAGAACCATTTTAGAGTCGGCTAGACCCATTTAGACTCTCCTAGAACCATTTTAGAGTCGCTTAGAACTATTTAGACTCTCCTAGAACCATCGTAGAGTTCCCTAGAACCATTCAGACCCTCCTATAACCAATTTAGAGTAGCCTAGAACCATTTTAGTCTCCTAGAACTATTCTGACTCTCCTATGACCAATTTAGAGTCGCGTAGAACCATTTAGACCTTCCTAGGACCATTTTAGACTCGCCTAGGTACCTTTCGACGCATTCACGAGTCGCCTAGAACAATTTTAGACTGCTCTAGATTCATGTAGTCCCCTACAACCATTTAAGTCTCCCAGATCTGTTATAGAATTTCCTAGAATCATTTTTGTCTTTCGTAGAGGCTCCTGGGGTTATAGGCCTATTTCTTAAGAGACAACATACACGTCAGTATCTTTGACAATTTGAATTAGTCCTCTTGAACTCACTAATAATCCTTAGAGTCTCTTAGAGCCAAAGAGGTGATCACACTTTAAAAATATAACAGTCGTATACAAAATTTATTACACAAGTCAAAAAAATTACCCAAAAAGATGGTATTTTCGTCAATGTTAACGATTTCCTCTATTTAAAGTGATTTTTTGACCTTCCAAGAACTCAAAGCCACCATTAAACTGTATATCACAAATAACCAAAGACTAGAAACTAATTTTTCGTTGTCGGTGTCCCTACGCCGAGGTTTAGAAGTCCTGGGTATCGGAATTGGTTCGTCATTAGGTCCCGGTACATAGCCAGCTGTCTCTGGTCCATTTGGCCGGCCAGACTGCTGTACAGAGCTACGTAAGGGTCCATGAAAGACGTCATAGGAACTGAGTTCTTCTGCAAATCCATTATTTGAGCTAGGTTCTGATTTTTCATTGCGTTCTGCAGAATCTGGCTTTGGGTAGGAGAGGAATCTTCTCTGATTTGGTAGTTGGGGATGTTAATAGGTGGTTTTTTCTGGGCTGTGGCGGTTGGAGAAGTGTACTTAGGGTAGGGTTCCTTAGGCGGGGTAGGGGTTTTCGCGGACATGAACTTCCCGTTGCTTGACCTCTTCTGCGGAGGCCGGTTCTTGCCAGGACTCATAGCTTTATTGACTAAAGTAATTTCTAAATTCGATCCGACGACTGCTTTCCCGTCGACTAAAGTGTAATTCTTTGTTAAATTCTGTGCCGTTGGGGAGGGGGAGGGGGGTACTCTTACTATTTCGACGGCTGGTTTCTGAGGAGGGGGGCTTGAAGACTTGCAGGTCAGGTCTAGTATGTCCTGAGGAATGGTAGGAGGTGGGGCAGTCTTTAAAGGCTTGACGGGCACTCCGTGAAGAACATGAGGAGGCGGCATGAAGGGATCCTTAGGGTTGCCATAGACAGTCTTCTCAGGTCCTGTGTTACCGAAGATAGAAGAGGCTTGGATGACTTTCGGAGGCTGTATCCCGTTGGCATAGTTCTGTGGGATGATGTTGTACATTTGGAAGAGCTGTGCTTGCGTCATGATCTGGTGCTGTACCGCTGGGTTGAGGAGCATGGGGGGGCCCATGATGTGGGGGCCCACGCCCTGCCAGGGGGCCGGCAGGGCGGTCACTTCGAGGCCTCGTTCCTTGAGGATGTCCAGTTTCTTCTTTTTCACTGCTTGCGGACTCTCTGGATACTCGTCCAAGTCGATGATTTCTGGGGTTTTCGGTTTGTAGGGGACCTGTTGGTTGAAAGATTTTAATTAGTACATATTTTTTGGTTGCAAGCACTACTGCTGAATATGAGGTCCTGGATTCCCAGGTCGGGAAAAGTGTTATTGGGATTTCCATTGGGAATTTCTCAGTAGGAGCCCGGAGTGTGGGAGGAATGTGGGTGTGCTCACCTCTACGATGTCGTCGTCTTGCTGCGCGTGCGCCGGCGGGTGGTGGATGCCGAAGTTCGTGACGGGCGGCGACACCGGGACCGACTCGGGTCGCAGCGGGTGTGGGGCTGGAAACATATCAAAAATATATTGTAAAAAAGCCATTTTGTTTTGCGTAGATCTACGTTTCGATAGATGAAGGGTTAATGATAAATGATTTTATTTGGTAACTAAGTTTGTACAAATACTTTTACACGTCAATCATATTTTAAAAACTAGATGAGGTCGGCGTTTCTTATCTGACTAGTCTGAGAGGAAAGGCCGAAACAAACTCAGAGGTCACAGTCTCTTTTAAAGTTCAGACATAATCTTGGTCAGATCATATGAAGACCATGTAGATTGTCTAAAATGGTCTTTTGAGGAAAGAACCACACAGATTGAGTGAACATGTCCAGTCAGTGCACGCATCTGTCAGAAATCGTACAGCTCAACTCAAAATTTAAGGAGCTCAACGATTCGACGAACGATACCAAAGAAAGTTTTCGCGGTGTTGATACTGAAAAGAAGGTGCTGTATATAATAAGAGCGCACACTCACTTGTGGCGGGCGGCGCGCGCGCGGGCTTCACGCGCACGGCGCGCAGCGAGCTGCGGCCCGCGGGGCGCGGGGGGGCCTGCAACACGAGGGCGGTACAGGGGGAGGAACACGATGGGGACAAACTCTCTACAGTCTGTCATTAGCCGAACTCATACTGTGTCTTTTTTAGTATTCCGTACCCTAAGGGTGCCAGCCGACGGGACCCTATTTCTAAGCCTCCGTTGTCCGTCCGTCTGTCGGCGGACTGTATCTCATGAACGATAATAGGTAGACAGTTAAAATTTTCACAGAGTGTATTTCTATCGCCGCTATAACAACGGATAATAAAGTTAAAAATTAAAGGGAGGCCCTTAACACAGTATTACAATATTTCCTACAGTAGCGCGACGAATGTACTTGCGCAGAGCAACGGAGGGGAAACTCGCGGGCGGTCGGGCGGCGCGGGCCGCGTACCGCAAACACGCTTAGTTTGCGGTACCGAGCGCGAAGGGCAGACGCGGGCGTGTTCTTACAAGCTTTTATTTAGTTTCACCTGTCCCGTTGTCTGTCTGTCTGTAATCATATCTTGCAAGTTAAATTAGATCCACTTCCCGGTTTCCAATTGAACTGAAATTTTGTATGCATGTATAAATCGGATGACAATGCAATATTATTATGACATAGAGCTGATCTAATGATAGAGCTGGATGGTGGCCATAGGAACTCCGTAATTAAACGACGCAACCCCATCGAGTTTGGGCTCGTTTGATTCGTCTTGACGAGTACTTTGATACTACATGGTAACTAACCAAGGTCTGATGATGGAGCTAGAAGGTAGCCAAAGGAACTCCGTAATTAAACGACGCAACCCCATCGAGTTTGGGCTCGTTTGATTCGTCTTGACGAGTACTTTGATACTACATGGTAACCAGGGTCTGATGATGGAGCTGGAAGGTGGCCATAGGAACTCTGTAATTAAACCACGCAACCCCATCGAGTTTGGCCTTTTTTAATCCGTCTTAACGAGTACTTTAATACTAAATGGTAACGAGGGTCTGATGATGGAGCTGGAAGATGGCCATAGGAACTCGGTAATTAAACGACATAACGCCATCGAGTTTAGGCTCGTTTGATTCGTCTTGACGAGTACTTTGGTGCTAGATGGTAACCAGGGACTAAAGATGAACAGGTAGCTTAAGTGCATTAAACGCATATAACGGAAAAACACTGCTACGCGCTACGAACTACGCCGTAGTCAATCCCGCATCAAAAATACTAAAAAGTAAAAAATAAAATTAAACGAAAAAACATTTTTTTATAAACAAGCTTTTATTACTTATTAATAAAAGGAACTAAAAAGTAAAAAATTATTTAAACCTGATAAGAAATAAATAAAAACGTGTTACATTGTGCTCTAAATGTTCTTAAAGTGTTACATCAAAATGTAATGAATGAATAAACGCTTTTATTTATTTCTTATCAGGTTTAAATTATTTTTTACTTTTTAGTTCTTTTTTTTTATGTTAGCCTACGCTGTCCTACTCCTGGGCAAAGGCCTCCCTCCTTCCTTCCATCTTCCGCGAGCCGTTCTCTTTTTATTAATAAGTAATAAAAGCTTGTTTTTAAAAAGTTTTTTTTTTCGTTTAATTTTTTTGTGTAATAATTTTATTATACTAACATATTCTACATATAATGGTGCGCACAAACTGTCGTTACGTCGCACTCGTTTATTGGAAACAATATTTTAGATAGATTATTTGAAATACTAAGGACTGTAGAATTTAAATCACAGCCATGTTCATGTTTTCCTCATTCTTTTTTTATCAGATTGTTCATCCGAATGCGAATATATTACGTAGTTAAATTTTATAATAGACAATTAAGAACATCCAAAAATAAAGTGTCACGTAAATATTTAGCAGTGCAACATAAATGTAAATTTTATATATATTTATGAATAAATAATTACACTAAATTTAATAATCACAATTATTTTATTTCCCATTTGGTGACAACCCTAGCATATTTGCATGTGCGTCAGCGTCAGTACCTACACTGGCGGCGGCATCGCGCGACATCAAAGACGTTGCGCTACTGTAGGAAATATTGTAATACTGTGCCCTTAATCTTTAACTTTATGCAAGAAACGTGTTTTTTTCGGCGTTTTTCACCTTGTGGTACGGAATCCTTCATATCTAACTCGCACTTCGTCGATTTTTTTTTTATTGTAAACAATGTCGTCTACTATTGCAATCATCTATCAACATAATTAATTTATCTACTATTGCTCAATTTTTAACGAAAGGGAAATAGTTTAAGTTGTTTTTTTTTAATGCGAAATGAGCCAACTGTTCCCCTCGACCTCGCCTAGTGAAAAGCGATGGCTGATTTCGCGGGCATATTATTGTAATGCTGAAGTTGACTACGTCAGTGAGCGGAATTCATCATCATTTTTTTTTGTTTTTTCTTTAAAAATCGTTGCCCCACACAGGAATTTCTCCTGTGTTGTGGGTGCGTTTACAGACATATAAACTCACATACACAAACAGCCAGACCCGGAACAACTAATTGTAGGTCATACAAATATTTGTTCCGTGCGGGAATCGAACCCGCGACACGCAGCGTAGCAGTCAATCGCTTAACCACTGTGCCAACCATGCCGTATATTACAGCCGAAAGACCTCCACTGCTGGAGATAGGCCTCCCCCAAGCACCTCCACTTCGACCGGTTCTGTGCTAGCCGCATCCAACGAGTTCCTGTGGCTTTAACAAAGTCGTCGGTCCACCTTGTGGGAGGCCTTCCAACGCTACGTCTTCCGGTACGCGGTCGCCATTCCAGAACCTTTCGGCCCTAACGACCAAATGTTCTGTGAGCAATGTGCCCTGCCCACTACCACTTAAGTTTGGCAATACCATGGATACGCTATGGAGAAGAAGTGATACTATAGCTATAAAACTCACAAGGTCGGTGGGCGCAGGCGCAGCGTGACCGTTGAGAGGCGTCGCACGCGATGAGAGGGACTCCGGGCCTGAAATTATAATAATTAAAAATAATAAATTTAAAAATTCCATGTTACTAAAGATTAAATGATAAATAATTCTGCAGTTCTGTAATAATCGACTCTATATTATTGCGCTACGCTTGCCGCGGTTAGTCCGCGGATAGGTGACCGTTTGACATGCGAAGATCCCTCCGTGCCTCAGAAAGCATGTTAAGTCGTTGGTCCCGGCTGTCATTCATGGATCTTTGACAGTTGTTACGGGTCATCAGAAGCCCGAAACTGTAACAGTCTTACAAAGTGGTATCGTGTTACCCAGTAACTGGGTAGTGGAGGTCAAATAGGCAGTCGCTCCATGTAAAATACCGTTATTCAGCTGCATCCGGTTAGACTGGAAGCAGACCCCAAAATAGTTGGGAAAAGGCTAGGCAGATGATAAACTATTAAAATAAAAAACTCACCCATACTAAATTTCTGCATATCATTCAAATAGTTCTGACTAAAATCCCTCCCCTCCTCCTTCGGTCCCTCCATGTTGGACACATCCAAGCCCTCAAAAACCTTGACCGGTTCGATCATACTCTCGACCGGCTTCACCGAGATCTTAACCGTCTTCTCCTCTTTCGCGAGAGAGTCTAAGAATTCTCTATTTAGCTCTTCAGCGTTTTTGACTATAATTTCATCTTTGGTGGTGATCTCTCCCGTCTCGCTGTCGATGCCCAGCTTGTCGAAGGCGTCTCGCTTGTCGTAGTGCGGCGCGGGCGAGGGCGTGTCGTCTCTCCGCGGCGAGTCGGTGACGTCGATGGTGGCGATGGTGCGCGGCTCCGCGTCCAGCTTGCCGTTCAGCTTCAGCGACGAGCCGTTGCGTCGCTCGTGGTTCTCGAAGGGGAGGAGGAATCTGGAACGAGAGAGTTGTTTTTAAGTGTTGGTATTGCAATTTTTAAGTTTTTTTAGGCATGAATTTGATTTTTATTTTGGCGTCCTAGATATCTCAATCGATACGCTAATGAACAATAAAAAGTTTGTTGATAAAAACCGTTGTATTTTATTAATCACAGGTGACATTTCCATGGCTTTTCAAAGGGTAAAACGACAATTCGACCCCGGGATAGTGTAATCTCAGGACAACTGGACCCCATCGACACGCTAAGGAGAAGATGATCAAAGAAGTTGGATCTTTGAGCTTCAATATTTCCGTAACCAGGAGGTTCCCAGGTATGGTCCGGTACAATAAAATGATCATGACGACGGGAAAAACAAGTGACTCCCGGCTTCGTTGAGAGTGTCTTTACACGCGTTATATACCTCTCATGGAAGAAAAAGACAGGTTGCACCGACCCGAAATAAATTGTGATGAGGTCAGGAGAATGATGAGTGACGATGATGACATACCTCTCATAGTGTCTCCGTGTCCTGGCGGGCTGGTCGCGAGCCAGCGCGCGCCACAGCTTGTGTCGGCACACCGCCTCGTAGCCGCCGCGCGACGCGACCGACACGTACAGCGCGCGGAGGGACACTGGGCGGAAGGAAATACTCATGTTATATGTACAATCACATCAATATTTATTTTTTAAAGTTTTATATTATTTTAATTATTGTAAATGTGAGGACGATGTGGGTTATTGCTTTTCCTGTTTTCTTTTTTTCCTTCTTGATAAGTTTAAATCATGATCTGCCGGTTTGAGTAATTTATGCGGGCTAATGTCCCTTCCCAAATGTCCCTTCTTTGGTATTGGCGCCGATTCCCTTGTTCACAAACTAAACTAAATTTAAGTTCAGTGCATCTTTTTCTTTCTATTTCATTAAGAAAAGGACAGAAGATAAAATATTAGTTTAGTCCTGTCAAATTATGATACTCCATAGACAGTTTAGACGTGATTTAAAACATGGCTACTAAAAACACGTCAATTTACGTCAGGCGCTGACTAATTTGACAGGACTAAACTAATATTTATCGTCTGTCCTTTTCTTAATGAAATAGAAAGAAAAAGATGCACTGAACTTAAATTTAGTTTAGATTGTGAACAAGGGAATCGGGGCCATTGTTCGTCGAATCGTTGAGCTCCTCAAGTTCTGAGTTGAGCTGCACGATTATTGACAAATGCGTGCACTAACTGGACTGGTCCACTCAAATCTGTGTGGTTCTTTCCTCAAAAGACCATTTTAGACAATCTACATGGTCTTCACGTGATCTGTTCAAGATTATGTCTGGACTTTAAAAGAGACTGTGACCTCTGAGTTTGTTTCGACTTTCTTCTCAGAGTAGTCAGATAGGAAACGCCGACCTCGTCTAGTTTTTTAAATATGTTGACGTGTAAAAGTGTGTGTACATACCTACTTACAGAAATCAGATCCATTTATCATTTACATCAAGAATTAAGTTTGAATTAAAATGAAATTGTTTATTCGGTAAATAGGACAGCGGATTCACTTTTACACGTCATATAAAAAAAATAAGCTAGATGAAGTCGACATTTTCTATCTCACTAATCCTGGGAAGAAATGGCGAAAAAAAATCAGGATCCAGTCTCTTTTAAAGTCAGTTTCAGTCAGTTAGATTGAGCTACGCGTTCTGGCCTCAAGGCTCTGTGTGTGTGTGTGTGGGGTGAGGTGAGGATGTGTGTGTGGGTATGGGAGCGTGTTGGTGTGTGCAGGTGTGGTTGGGTTTGGGTGTAGGTGTGTGGGTGTTTGCGTTTGTGTGTAGGGAGTGTGGGTGTGTCTTTGGGGATGTTGGGTGTGTGTGGAGGAGTATGGGGGAGTGTGGGTGTATGTGGGGGAAGTGTGGGTGTGTGTGTGAGTTTGTAGGTGCGGGTCTGTGTGGGTGTGTGTTTGTAGGTGCGGGTGTATAGGTGTGTAGGTGTGTGCGTGTGAGTGTGTCTGTTCTATTCGCTTGTACTATGTACTCACGATGCTTCAGAGTGTGTCCACTCTTGAAGGGCTCGCTCCGGCTCTTGTAGAACATCTTCAGTGCCTGGAGGAAGGCTCTGTCCTCGGGGGTCTGTTCTATCCTCTTGTACTCCTCCTCGTCGTCGTCGCTGGGAGGGGGGGCACCGTTGCGGAGGGATAGGCGGCGACGAGTCTGGGGAGAGAGGATGAAGAACATATTCATTATTTTTATTATTCAATGCCCTTTATGACTGGTTGTCAGACTTTTGCGTTTCTGACGACCAGTAACTGACTGTCAAAAATCCAAGAATGACAGCCGGGACCAACGGCTTAACGTGCTTTCGATCAGCACAAATCGACTGATAAAACCAATTTATATGCACTAGAGTAACTCACCGGTGGGTCACCGCTATGGGTGGGCCCGCTGGACGGCGGCTCGTCCGAGTCGGAGCGGTCGGAGCCGCGCTCGTCGGCGTGCGCGTGGTCGGGCGTGTGCGCGCGACGCCGGCGGCCGCGCGGCCGGCCCTTGAGGCGCACAGCCAGGTGGTTGCACACGAACTCGTGCCCCTCCAGCTCGGGGTACTCGAACGTGTCCTGGGGATGGAGGGCATTGATGATGACTGATGTTATGAAATATCTGTATTAAAGGTGTAGTGGAAATCTTAATTGAAACTCTGAAAATGTTCATAATGATGAGTACAATAACTCCCATTGTAAAAAAGTTATAAGTACTCAGAGACCAACGTATTCGTATACCGTATCCCGGTGTTACTGGTGGGGGCGACATACCCTCCCAGAGCTGCCGACGAGGAGTGTCACAGCCATGAGGCCTGTATGCTTTCGAGCTATGCTATACATAATCCGAACAACTCCTCACCTTGCAGTACAGTATCCTGGTGTTGCTAGTCGGGGCCGCGTACCCTCCTAGCGCTGCGACCAAGGAGTCTCGCAACCATGAGGCCTGGATGCCTTCCAGCCTGGCTATCAGGGCCCGGTAGCGGCAGTACCTCGGGTAGGAGAAGACTACCACGCCTGGAGCATCTTCGTCCACCACTGTAATAAAAAAGGGTTTTATTAGTGACATAACCACTCCTGGGACACAGGCCTCCTTTCGGTGAGACGGAGTGGACCGTAATCCACCACGCGGGCCCAGTGCGGGTTGTTAGATGTCACATGTCTTCGAATGTTTGGTTCTAGGACATGCCGATTTCCTCACGATGTTTTCCTTCACCGTTTTGAGGGGACTGGCGATGTAATAATAACAACAACTCGTAAGTCGCAGCCCTTACCGCCGGAACAAATATTTGTATGACCTAGAATTAGTTGTTCCGGGTCTGGCTGTTTGTGCATGTGAGTTTATATGTCTGTAAACGCACCCACGACACAGGAGAAATTCCTAGTGTGGGGCAAAGTTTTATTAAAAAAAAAAGAAAAAAGTAACAAAACCAAATCACAGCCAGCATAGCTCACTTCACTGAAGTTTTCACGGTCAGATTTTTACAGAATAGTTTGGCTGAACAAGGCGTTTCGTCTTACTCAGTAACTGGGTTGTAGAGGTCAGATAGGCAGTGGCTCCTTGTAAAATACTGGTATGCAGCTGCATCCGGTTAGACGCCGACCCCAACATAGTTGGGAAAAGGCTAGGCAGATGATGAGTTTGGCTGATCATTTCCAACTTACCAATCGCACTCTTCTCTGTGTCAACGTCACTGAAGTCCAGCTTGGTGTGCGTGAGCGGTGCATGGCGTGGCAGGTCGGCGGGAGGTGCGCAGGCGCCGCGCCACACAGCCCGCAGCCCCCAACGCCACTCGGTGCCCACACACATCCAGGAGAGCAGGTCGTCTGCGCGGAGGACCACCTTGTCGTTGATGGCTAGTACTTCGTCCTGGAAAGAGAGAGAGCTGGTTTAAAATGTGTCTCACTGCCGCAATTGGAGGAGTCATTTACTTATTTACAGTCAGGTAAAATATTTGATCAACAGTGTTTTTATCTGGTAGTACAGACGCGAGCACATCAAGCTACCCGACACTGTCAAATTTTCCCAATCAACTTTGAACCTAATGCTTTGGCGATGAAGTAGAAAATCTATTAAAGAAATTTGACAGATTGTAGTAGCTAGATGTGCTGGCGGCTGTCCTTTTAAAATCATTAATATATGCAGACAAAAAAAATCTGGGGCATATTACGAAAACATGGTGGGGCGACGAACTAAATTAAAATAAATGTAGGGAACAGCTGTTTTTTTTTTCGCGATTTCAGGTTTTGTCCCATAGCAAAAGTTGTTCATAATGACGAGTACAATGACCTCTTAAGAGGTTGTTGGTGTTTTTCCAATAACCCTGTATAACTAAGTTCTACCCGCGACTTTGTTCGCGTGAAGTCTCTTGTGCCCCGACCCATCCCGTCGCATCCCCTGCCCACACTTTTAATTAGATTTCGATTAGCTTTCTTTCTGGCTGTTTATCTTTTTGTTCGACCCCTAAGTGTCCTAGCGTGAAATTAAAAATACCATAGCTTTCTTCGAGAATTACGCTATCAGCTGCAAAAAGATTTTTTCAAATCCGACTTGTAGTTTCAGAGATTAGCGCGTTCAAACAAAAAAATAAACGAAACTCTTTAGCTTTATTATTAGTACCTATAGATTTAGACAGATAAAAAAACATACCGCGGGTATAGGAACGTTAAGGCAAACGTGAGGATCAGAAGGGCAATTCCCATAATTAAAAACGTTCAAAATCTAGTCTAATCTAGCAATCTCATCACGGCGACAATCAATTTCAAAAAAATGAAGGGAAATTAGAGGTATTTGTGACAGATTGAGACTGGAGGGGCCAGTGGCTAAATAATAACAGCCGTACAGATCGATCGATCAGGTTAAGCTACGCTTGCCACGGTTGGTCCGTGGATGGGTGACCATCATTCCATACCAAGACCCCTCCGTGCGTCGAAAAGCACGTTAAGCCGTTGGTCCCGGCTGTCATTCGTGGATCTCAGGATCATTTGTCAGAAGCTCGAAAGACTGACAACCAGTCTTACCAAGTCTTATCGTATTGCCCAGTAACTGGGTTGTGGAGGTCAGATAGGCAGTCGCTCCATGTAAAATGCTGGTATTCAGGTGATGATTGTACTCGTGTTTGAGCATGATTACTTATCTTACTCAGGTCCAGGCAGTCATTTCTCCACAATATAAAAACCATTGAGTAAAGCCCATTCAATCCTTCCGGAGATGACAATCATAAAGTATATTATTTCTAAAGACCGTTTTTCTCGCTAATGGTTTAATATCCGTTCTCAAACGTTTACAGAATAAACTGCTGGTTAGCGAGTTATTTTAAAACTTAGCTTTTTCCCGCGGTTTCGTCCGTATTTTTCTTGTTCCCTTGACCTACCGCGTCGCATCGCATCACCCCCCGCACTATTACTTCGTTTTAAAGTTAGCGGGTCGTAGCATGATGTAACATAGCCTTCCTCAAGAATAGACTATCAAAATGCAAAAATATATTTGCGTTACGTTAGTTTTTGCGTGAAAGAGTAACAAACATCCATCCGGAAATCGAACCCGCGACACGCAGCGCAGCAGTCGATCGCTCAGCCACTGCGGCAACCGTGCCGTCCTTTTCTTTGTGGATGGTTGGTGACAATTCCAACCTAACCTATAATGAATATAATTCAGGCCGCTAGATGAACAGAGTCGTTTAGTAAAAAGGCTAGGCTGTTAACTGAAAGGTTAATTAAGCTAGTTGGATGCGACATATTACACCCTGTTCTTCACGTTATCCATAAACTTTAGCAAACGCTTCTATAGCTTTTACAAATCAAATCTAACAAAAGAAGTAGTACGTAAAAAGGCTTCGTTACAAAGATATTGGTAATTTCATTTAATGAAATTTAATTGAGCTATGCAGTAAGAAAGGGTCTCAATTTGGCCTATGTTGCCGCTTAGTGCAATTAAAATGATAAATCTATCGAATGCTTCGGATTAAGAGATAAAGAGGCATGTATATTGATCGGGTGATTTACGTCAAGGTATTTAATTTGTATGAAAATAACAAAAAATAAAATAATAAGAATTCATTATGTGTCCATAATGAAAAATGCTTATTTCCATGGTCTGAACATCTGGTCGAAGCAATATAAGTCTGTGGGTCGAAGTCTATGTATATCGTCCGGAACACGGTGTACATAGAATAGATTATTTTATTAGTAAAGATATTTTTTTAATATATAAAATTCTCGTGTCGCAATGTTTGTTATCAAACTCCTCCGAAACGGCTGGACCGATTTGTATGAAATTTTGGTGTGCATATCGGGTAGGTCTGAGAATCGGCCAATATCTATTTTTCATATAAAAATATATATATATATTTCCTAGAAATAATGTAAGTATATGGCAAAACAATGTTTGCCGGATCAGCTAGTATAAATAGATTTAAAAGTGGTTAACTTTTTGTAGGAGCTAAGAACCTAACTGGTCATAACTCATAAGACAAGGTCAATCTTTTGCGAAATAGGTTTGTAATCACTTAATTACTATATGCAATCAAAGGATTACGTCATGTTTTCTGGTTAAAGTCAAACTAAAGACGTCTCCTGACGATACATAGTTAAGTGCAATAAACTGAAAGTCGAAGGTGACAGTGTGGTCATATTCTTATCTCAATTGAATAGCGGTCAGGTGAGCATACACTAACACTGCTCTCAAAGCAGTGAAGGAAAACCGCAATGTCCTAGAGACAAAAATTCATAGACATGTGACATCTACCAACCCGCACTGGGCCCGCGTTTTGGTTCACAACCCACTCCCTCTCACAGAGAGGAGGCCTGTGTCCCAGCATTAGAAACAATATAGGCTGATATCTGACCTCCACAACACAGTTACTTGATGACACGATACTTTGATAAGACTGGTTGTCAGTCTGTCGGGCTCCGGACTACCAGTAACGACCTTCAAAGATCTACAAATGGCAGCCAACGGCTTCACGTGCTTTCCGGGGCACGGAGGGCTCTCGGAATGTAATGGATGCTCACCCAACTACAGTCAACCGCTTAATAAGCCTTCGATCAATAAGTGCAAACATGCAATCAAAGTGACCTCTGCGCTGCCACTGACGACGCCGTAGAAGTGGCAAAGTTTTGAGCCAACAAGATATAAAATTCAGTCGTGATAGCGACACGAAGAAGCATAAGTGCAGCTGTTGGAATGGAAGCGACGAAATTGTACATAGCATAATGAACTTTATGTCAATTGTATAACATACAAACTAAATAGGAGCCAAAAAAAGGTCGCGCGTCTTCCGGGGAATCCTCGCGCATTCTCGAGAATTCCGGCAGTAATAAGCTCGTATCTAGTTTGTACGTTAGACAACTGACATAAAGTTCATTTTGCTATGTATAATATCGCTACCAAAACTTTCTTCCATTCCAATCCGCGGCGGTGTAAATTGAGCCTAAGTATTTAGCCACGAGAAGATCTGCTTACCCCATATAGTCAGTATCGTTGCTGACGCCACTTGGCTACTAGAATGCTGACGCTACCACAGTATGTGTACATAATTAAAGCAGGCACAAATAAATCGGAGGGGGGGGGGGGCAGCTCCCCGAGTTACAGGCGGTGGGGGAGGTGGCCAGGGAACGGACTTAGGAGTTAGGGGTGAGATTTATTTAAATACTAGCTGCGCCCCGCGGTTTTATCCGCATAAGACTCGATCCTGTGGGACATCGGGATAAAAAGTAACTTATGTGTTATAACTATCTGTGTCCGTTCAGTAGTCTTTACGTGAAAGAGTAACATTCATCCATCCATCCTCACAAACCTTCCCGTTTATAATATTAGGATTAGCGATTTTCAACTGTTCATGATAAGATGTGAGTCTTCTTGCAATTAGTTTTATGTGGTTCCGATTTAATGAATTTATTTCTGAAAAGAACATACATATTTCAGTTAAACATGAGAACATTAATAACTAGCTGCGCCCCGTGGTTTCATCCGTTTAAGTCTCCCGTGTCTAAGTCTATCCAGATATCCCGTGGGAATATCTGGATAAAAAGTACCCATGTCCTAATCCAGGACATGGTCTACCAATATGCCAAATTTCATCCAAATACGTTTAGCCGTTTTAGCGTGAAAGCGTACGGTGAAAAGATCTGATTTTCTGGGTTTATTAAAAAAACAAAAAATATAATCTTTTCTCTATATAATATTACTAGCTTCTACCCGGCCCGCTTCTGGTCCGCTTCCAGTCTAACCGGATGCAGCTGTGTACCAGTATTTTACATGGAGCGACTGCCTACCTGACCTCCACAACCCAGTTACTTGGTAACACGATACCCCTTGATAAGACTAGTTGTCGGACTTTCGGTCTTCTGCTGACGACTCGTAACGACGATATTAAAAAAAAAACAACACATACCTACACACACACACACATCACACCAACACACCCAACACACACATCACATTAATACTCAATTCTTTATTTCATACCATATGTATTACATATTATAGATGGTATAACAAAATAAAAGATCAATAATATGGACCGTGTCGGGCACACCTAAATTAGGAGAGAGGATTATGTTTTTTAAGTTGATAACTACACTGTCACATTAGGGTATGGCATGTAATGATAGTTGTGAGGACGATAAATAAATAAATAAAAAATGTTACATAATTTTATTAACAAAACTCAAAAACCCTTTCCCAAATCCGTCCCCGCGCCATTCTAAATGAAGGTGGGTGGGGGTTGAACTAAAATTGCTTTCGAATAAGTAACCGGCCCCCGGATATTTAGAGAGGGGTCAGCGATCTCGCTTCGATACCGAAACGGTATCGCGCTGTATATGGCACAGCTGATTTTGACAGTCAGCTGGTTTAGAACGGGATGGAGATATGCTTCAACTCAAAGCATTGATTTCAGACAAGCCTCTGTCCGGCACCCTAACTGCGTAACACACTATCAATCTCAATCTGAATAATTTTGAAGGTTATTGCTAATCCATTGCTTCTTATAGTCGAAAAACTTGTCTGCTCAACAACGTAAATAACGCAATGAATGTTGCTAAACTGTCAAAATGAAACCTATTGCTACTGATAGCGTGTTAAGCAATTCCCTTGCAGTACTTCGAGAGGTAACATAAATAAAATTCTAGAATTCTACTAAATAAAATTCACTCCGCGGTCGCTTCGTGAATGGATGACCATCCATTACATACCGAGACTCCTCCCTCTGTGTCTCGGACAGCTCGCTAATAGGCCGTTGGTCCCGGCTGTCATTTGTAGATTTTTGACAGTCGGAAAGTCTTACCACGGGGTATCGTGTTATCTAGTAACTGGGTTGTGTAGGTCAGATAGGCAGTCGCTCCATGTAAATACTGGTATTCAGCTGCATCTGGTTAGACAGGAAGTCGACTCCTACATAGTTGGACAAAGGCTAGGCAGATAGATTTTACTCCTTTGATGCTACGTAAGACAAATCTTCCATAGAACTTTCTAGAACCAAATCACTTTAAATCTGTGAAATACATAAATTCGTCCTTCCAGAATAAGCCCGCGAATTATTTTAGCCCCTTCATAAGAATGTTTCGTAGTAATTCGCAATTTAGTTAATAACCTCTTTTCCTGCGGCTTTGCTTGTACAGATTTTAAATTTTATATTGAGGTCAGGGAGGTGCGCTGTCATACCATACACTCTTATAGCAGGTCAACCATTATCATCTGCCTAGCGTTTTCTCAACTATGTCAGTGTCAGCTTCCAGTCTAACCAGATGCAGCCGAATTCCAGTATTTTAGATGGGGCAGTCGCCTATCTGACCTCCACAACACAGTTACTGGGTAACACGATACCCCTTGGTAGCACTGGTGGCCGGCTTTCGGGCTTCTGACGACCTGCCGATCGATTCTGTAAAAATCACACCGTGAAAAGTTAGGTGAAGTGAGCTTAGAGTGAGCTGTCAATAGTGTCAATCCCTAACATTAGTTGGAATGACAGCTCACTCCACGCTCACTTCACCTAAGTTTTCACGGTGAGATGGTTACAGAATCGCACTGCTGTAACGACTGTCAATGATCTACGCATGACAATTAGGGACTAGCGGTTTAACGTGATTTCCGAAGCACGGAGACGTCAGCCATCCAGGGACCGACCTCGGCAAACGTTGCTCTGTTACTAATTACCCACGAGCCCCTTACAGTACGTCAATTTTAGATGAAAACTGAAGTGCTATGTGATTTGGTAGCAAGTGCGGTGCAACAGCTCGGCCAGTGTTAATGTTATTTGGTTTTTAGGAATTTCTCAATAGCAGCCTGAAATCTAGCTTTGTTCCTGTGAAGGGCCCTTTTTACATTAAACTTAAACATAGCCCTCGAAATGTGGGTGTACGAACCACTCTGCCTGCCCTTTTGAGGAAGACAGGCGCGATTTCAAGTTATAAAAATAAATTCTTATACGCGGAACCCTAATCTTCGTCTTCAATATGTGTACAGAACCCAATTCTACACGAGAACAGAACGCGGTGTACATTTACAATTAAATTTAACATAAACGTATGTGTGTTGTGTTTCTGTTGTAAATACAGTGTCCGTGTTGTGTGTGTGTACAGGTTGTTGTTTTTAGGACATTAATTTGTTTTTAATAGGTGTTTGTGTTTAGACTGGTTTTTCTTCAAAAAGGACGGTTATAATCGAAGATTATTATACCCCAACGTAAAGAAAAACAAAAGGAGTACGTAAGAATCGTAGCAGGTGGTGTTCTATAGTTTCTGCCTCCTCTCAAGAGTCTCAAGGGAAGAAGATGTAATTTTATGTATTAACTAGCTGCGCCCCGCGGTTTCACCCGCATAAGTTTCGATCCCGTGTGAATATCGGGATAAAAAGTATCCTATGTTTTAATCCTGGTTATAAACTATCTGTGTGCCAAATTTCATCCAAATCCGTTCAGTAGTTTTTGCGTGAAAGAGTAACAAACAAATATCCATCCATCCATCCATACAAACTTTCACATTTATAATATTAGTAGGATAGGATATTATTAGTCAGCCTGTATGTCCCCACTGCTGGGACACACTCGGTGAGAGGGAGTGGGCGGTAATCCACCACGCGGGCCCAGTGCGGTAATACATTTAGATAACATTTCGCACTCGGATAGACCATGACCTAGGATACCTTTTATCCCGGTACTTCGTTCCCGTGGGATAGTTTCCGACCTCCACGCGGGCAAAGCCACGGGCAAAAGGTAGTATTAAATGAAAAATCGAACCCCATACCTAAAAAGACAAACATTCTGTCACCATACCATTAACGATGATCACCCCTCACAAACTATTCACCATAAAAAAAATCCATCGAAACGCAAAAAGAAACGTCTTGTACTTACAAAAGTCATAACCCGACTCCTTTCAATGGAAATACAATCATTTTCCATTGAACTACGGTTCAAATTCAGTAAGCACTTGACAACTTTAAAAATAGATCGAAGGCCACTACTTGATACTTTACGAATATTACAACGTTTTCATAATTAAATTTTATTTATTTATTTATTTTATTTTACCATTTATGTACACACATATAAATAGACAATGAAAAACTGAACAGAAAAAATAGGTACAGAGGTGATGCTTATTTCATAAGAAATCTCTTCCAGCATACCTAAGATAGGACAATGGATACAGAGATGTAGACAGCGTGTGATAGAGAAAAGGACACAACAAAATGATACAAAGAATTAAAAAAGCAATTCACTTAAAAACTAAACAAAAATTACGAGACTGAACTAACATACATACAAATAAACATACATAAATATATACTTCTAAAATAAATATTACCAGAATGATAATAATTAAATCATACTCAAAATAATAAATATATACACAACTATGATGATGTGGACAGATAGTGTTCTTTCACTCTTCTTATAGTGTTCTTTATATTCTTTAAAGACGAAAGGAGTTACATAATTCACTTGTTAAGACTAGAAGCTGACCACAGAGTATTTGATAACCCAGTAATTGGGTTGTGGATGCTTCGAAAACCACTGGTCCCGGCTGCCATAGATTTTTAACAGTTGTTACGGGTCAAAAAGCCCAAAAGCCACGGGTCGAAAGGTCGGTCCGCGGATGGGTGACCACCCATTACATACCGAACCCTCTTCCGTGCCTCGGAAAGTATGCTGAACCGTTGCACCCGGCTGACATTCGTAAATCTTTGACGTTACGGGTAATCAAGAAGTCCGAAACTCTGACAACCAGTCTTATCCAGGGGGATATCGTGTTACCCAGTGAGTTGTGAAGGTCAGATAGGCAGTCGCTCCATGTTAAATGCTGGTACACAGCTGTATCAGGTTATACTGGAAGCTGACTCAACATAGTTGAGAAAAAGGTGGATAATGATGAAACCTGATTACAAAGCAGCAGAGAAATATCTAGGATGGTGAGTAGATGACGATTGGGAAAGAAAAGATGTCAATGTCATGTCCGCGTACGATATCAGTTATCAGTGTCATCTCTAATCAAACTCATATCTACAAATACCTACATATCTACTGCGATCACTCATCCGTCTGGCAATTCTGATAATGTTTTTATTTTTATTTAACCATTCATTAGTTGACACGTGTTTAAGGGGCTCGTGGCCAAATAATAACAGCCACACGGTCGCAGGTTAAGCTACGCTTGCTGCGGTCGGTTCGTGGATGTCCCTCGGAAAGCACGTTAAGCCGTTTGGTCCCGGCTGTTTTCGTAGATCTTTGACAGTCGTTACGGGTAGTCAGACGCCTATAAAGTCTGATTATTGGGAAAAAGAAGGAATGTTTTTTTTTATCTGACCCGTGTTTCGATTGAGCATAAATTATTTATTTAATTAAACTTTTCGCACAAAAAGGTACAAAGGCGGTTCTCTACCAGTCAACCAAGGGTGGTGAAGAGATTAGATGGCAGCCTAGGTGCTTTGGTTGAGAGGGACAATGATGAGGAATAAATTAGTTTGAAAATTAATAGAAAAATATGAAGAAACTGTCTTCGAATCCTAAATAAATAACTAACTTCCATTTAATTACACATATTACTCTAGCCGTTACAATAAAATAAATAGTTAACAAGTATATTGTAGTGTGTCCCCCTATTACGTGGGACTTAAAAACGTAGCTGGCGAAATGTTGGTTTGGTATACTACATGTACACCTCTGCTTCACCCTTCACATGCGCGATGTTATGTTAAAAATATTAATCATAAGGTTTACAGGGTCACTATGGCCAGAGAATACACAAGACAGGGAGGTTTGGAAGGAAAATGAGGAGCCGTTTGCCCAGCTGTGGGATAAAATATAGTTTTCCTGCCCTTATCCCAATTTATTTAGGGGATACACACTCCAAATGACGTGAATGATGTAATCAATATTTTTTAACAATTTATTTAAAAGAGTGTCCATGGAGTTTCTTGCCCGTTCTTCTCCATAGGTACCTACGCTTTGGAATGGGCAACTAGCTTCATCTTTCTGACTGACCCTTTGACAATTCAAAAGTGCCTGTAATTGGTTTAGTTGAAATAAATGCTTTGAGTTTGAGCTTGACAATATTTTCGACAAAACAAAACCACTATTAAATATACTTTGACAATTCAAAATACACAAACTCCAAAGTTAGTTCCCCAAAACTAAACGTTAACGGAAAATAAATAACATTGCACTCTAAAATCCAATATTTTGGACTAAACTACGACTCGATATTGTACATATACATGAACACGTAGGTACGTAAGTATATAATACGAAGATTATGCGTGTGTGGAAACAAGGTGAACTTATACAGCGGGATGCTTTTATGGCTGTTTGTTTTATTTAAGTTGTGGGTGAAGGGTGGCTGTAGGTTTTGTAAGATAATAGGTAAGTTTCTTTAATAAGAAAATGAAGCATAATTAGCCTGTAATGTTCCCACTGCTGGGACACAGGCCTCTCTGTGAGAAGGAGTAGGCCGTCATCCACCACGTGGGCCCAGTGCGGGTTGCATGTCACATGTCTTCGAATTTTTGGTTCTAGGACATGCCGGGTTCCTCACGATGTTATCCTTCACCGTTTTGAGAGAAAATTAAGTATTTAGTGGAAATTTTTATGTCGGTTTAAAAACGTTGAATAGAATATTCTTTATTATGTACATACTGGTATTCAGCTGCATCCGGTTAGACTGGAAGCCGATCCCAACATAGTTGGGGAAAGGCAGGCAGATGATAATGACTCTTTATTATGTACCTACATCATATAAAATATTACAGGGAGCCTAAAAAGACCACTTTGGCAGAATCATAATAGGATAACAATATGAATCATATTAAAAATCGTAAAATGGTCACAAACTGACAATTCATAATATGATCTGTGTGCAATTCACATCACGCAATTTACCTGTTTGACAGTTTTGTATGGCAATTCGTAAAATGGTCCACTAATGTTTACACCAAATATGATTGATATGAAATGAATATTGTAGGTGATTAAACTATCACGTGTAACCATTTAACGAATATTAGAGGAATTGCTAATGATCTGCTGGGAATTCAGGAAATGAATAGCTTTTAAAGGTATTGCTTAAAGTGGCCTTTTTAGGCTCCGAGATATAAATGTAGAAATTTTACAAGGAGTGACCCAATGGGCGTCTTATCGCTAAAAGCGATATTTTGCAGACAACCTTTGGATGGATTAAAAAGGGGAAGCAGAGACAATACTTGATGTTGTGTATTAATTAACGATATTTGATACTTGTAATTAATCATAATGTTTTACTTACGAAGATACTGATTTTTTTAACAGAGATTTTATTTATTTTGTCTAAAATCACAGAGAAGAGGCCTGTGTGCCAGAAGTAGGAACATTGTAGGCTGATTATATCGAAAACATGAGCTGTTTTTAAGAATGGTATACAGTTACATATAGATAACTGTTATATTAAATATTGATTTTGAATAAATGAATTAAAACATTTATTGCTAAGCACAGGTACACACTTTTGGTATTAATTCAAATTAAGTATGGTCAGCTAAAACTGGAAATGTATACAACACTTGGCAACTTTCAATTGCGATGTTTTGGTGAAATAATGAATGCAACGTTGAAATACGACACATAACACATATGAGTTCGAAAATGCTATGTTCGTAACAACATAAAATTTCAATCAAAAATAAAGGAGTAAATCGCTTTTGAATTAAGCCGAGTGTATACATATTTTTTCTTGTGACAGTAAATTAAAAAAAAAACTATCACAAAAAAAAACGAACTAAAATCCCTTCAAAAAATCAACACGCTGTACACAGCACATGTGACACACACATACAAACGCACACAACCACATGTACAATTGATAGCGTTCGTCGGATCTATTCGGTGCAACGCCCCGGCCTTAGGGTGCGATCACACTCGCCGACGGACTTTTTTTTGCAAATTATGCTAAATACGTATTTTTGTGTTTTGTTTGTGAGAGTGATAAATTATCGTTTGTAGTAGATTTATATGCAAAGAGAACAGTTTCTTCAAGACAAAATATGGGATAGTATAAAAAATAAACAGTGTTTTCATCAAATTTAAAAATAAATATTTTATTTTATTTATTTGGGAAAACATTACAGTCTTACACACAATTTTAGCTACAGAGTGAGTATACCCACGGCATTTTCCACGTAATATTATACAAAAAATATGTGTGTTAAGAATGTATGTATAAATACTGGTATTCAGCTGCATCCGGTTAGACTGCCCCCGAAGCCGACCCCAACATAGTTGGGAAAAGGCTAGGCAGATGATGATGTGTTAAGTATGTGTAAGCATTTGAAAATTGGATTTATCGAAGATTTGTATGTTAAGACAACAGTATTTTTCGAGGCAAAAATGATATGCCATAAAAAATAAACTGTTTTTTATTTAAATTTAAAAAAGAATGTGTTGATGTAAACTTCTGTCAACGGGATTTAAACCCGAATATCTACTAAGGGAAATAAATATTATCACTAAGTGTGTGCGAATTATTCAAAAATATAATTGTAATCTTCCGTGACTTTATTTTTACTCCAGTTTTTATTCTACAGATGAAGTAAGCCTATAACGACACTAAACATTTCCTGTTCATCAAAAATTAACATAAAATTCCAATTCTCAGTTTAAAAAAACTCGTTTATAAGGTCACACTGATTAAAAAAAAAGCTTGTTATGAAATATTGCCAAACTCGCATTTTTATTAAGTACTAGCAGCGCCCCGCAGTTTCACCCGCATAAGTTTCGATCCTGTGGGAATATCGGGATAAAAAGTATCCTATCTCTTAATGCTGGTTATAAACTATTTGTGTGCCAAAATTTCATCCGAACCCGTTCAGTAGTTTTTGCGTGAAAGAGTAACAAACATCCATCCATACAAACTTCACGTTTATAATATTAGTAGGATTTTGTTTAAAATAAAGTATTTTTTTGCAATGAAAGCGGTATACATAATTATTTTCATGTTGTGGAGATCAGATAGGCAGTCGCTTATAAATACTGGTATTCAGCTGTATCTGGTGGGACTGGAAGTAGGCCCCAACATAGTTTGGAAGAGGCTAGGCCGATTGTCATAATTATTTTTGTAACTTGCATTGTTGATTGTTAAAATTAGTTTTATTTTCTTTATTCAGCTCCTCATAATAGTGTTCAATTATTTTTACAGCATTAACATTTATTACTAACGTTTTTGTCCTGGTCCTGTGGTGCGGGATAATAGCAAAGGCTTTCATTTTGACAGTTCAACAACATTCATTGCGTTATTTACTTTGTTCAGCAGACAAATTTTTCGAAGCAATGGATTAGTAATAAAATGATTCAGATTGTGATTGATAGAGTGTTTAGCAATTAGGATGCTGATCTTTTACTGTTTATGTCAATGAATTTAAAAAAAGCCAAGGCCATCCATGTATTGTAATAAATTTATATTTCTTACTATCAACACAACTAATTTTCATAACTTTAACAATAAATCATTATATTAAAGTAATATATTCTAATTATAATATTATAATTATTAGTCAAATTAATGTTTAAGGTTTAACATCGGCAGTGTGCAAGCGTCCTAAGCGACATAAATTCTCAATAACACGAAATGGCGGCGCGGGGCGCGGGGCGGGGGGATCCAGGGCCGCACTCCACACGTACCAGTTTTATTATTTAAGTAGACATTGTAATATTTTCTTATTTATAGTTTTTTATTTTATGATATGTTTGAAATCATTGTTGTAGGTTAGTTAAATTGACGGATTTAATATTTAGTTTGACTATTATTTATATATAAATATTTAATGTTTATCTACATGCTTATTAATAAATTGTATCTACAATCTAACATTAAAATATATTTATTATGCACAAGTATATAAAATTCAGTTACAGTTATTTGTTTTCTTTATTAAGTGTTTTTATTGAGTTTTCTGAGATATTGTTGGAAATATTGTTGCAGGTAAGTAAAATTGCCATTTTTTTCTAAGTTGCTTGTTTGTTTTCACCGACTTCAAAAAAAGAGGAGGTTCTCAATTCAGTTGAATATTTTTACATACTATTAAGATTTTTAATTTCTTATGAGTTTGTTTTTTTTATAAAATTGACATAATTAATTCTTTTTAAAGAACTTGAATGAGGAAATTGCAGAAATAAAACTGATTTTTTATCTTTTGCATTAAGGAAAAATATTACGATAGGTAGGTACCTAAATTCAGCGGATGCTATACAATAAAGCTAAGTACCTAGGCATTGACTGGGATGGTTAAAAATAGAATTTTCCTTGAATATAAAGCGTTATATAGTAAGGATATAAAATGACCAGCATTTTTAAACAATTACCGTTATTGGAGGACTGTCTTATGTAACTTTAGCTGGCTGGCAATATTAAGATATAGCTATAGACACCTACCTAATTTGTTAATGATAAGGTAAATTAGTTTTTTAAGGTCCACCTATTATTGCTTTAGATTTATTTTTATAAAAATACGGTGTTTGAGGTAGTTTGTTGTTTCCTTCTATATCGATACCAAACCACCTGTCCTTTGGGCTTATGTAAGCTTGCCGTAAGAGGCCACAAATTTTAATTTGTAAGTGGCAATTGAAATTTGCCGTTCGAAAAGTGCTGATTCTCAGCCTAATTTGAATAAATGACTGTTGATTTGATTAAAATCGATTCCTTGAAATATTTTAGTAGGTATAATTGAAGTACTAGCAGCGCCCCGCGGTTTCACCTGCATAAGTTTCGATCCCGTGGGAATATCGGGATAAGAAGTATCCTATGTGTTAATCCTGGTTATAAAGTATCTGTGTGCCAAATCTCATCCAAATCCGTTCAGTAGTTTTTGCGTGAAAGAGTAAGAAACATCTTTCCATCCATCCAAACTTTCACGTTTATAATATTAGTAGGAGTAGGATAGGAATAGAGTAGTAAATATAAATTATGATTAGTACACATATTGAAAGACAGAAAATAAGTTTATATGACACAGGTTAAGTAAGGCTCACAATATTCATACGAAAACAAAAAAAAAGAGAGAAAAAAACAGTATTGTGTGCCTTATGACTGCGCCAAATAGGCCCATATTGGATGAAACTGGCACTGGAGCGTGGTGATAAGCACAAGAAAAGAGAAACCTACATCCAGCTGTGGGTGAAGTCGGGCTGAGAATGATGATAATGAATATTTAATTTAAACAGGTGTGTATTTATATTTGAACAACAAATTCGTAGTTCACAAAATATTCACAATATCTTATAGATAAAGTGTCATAAATTCATACATTATGTATAAACTTAAACAGGTTTCTTCAAGGTCAAACAAAGCATCATTTTGTAGACAATTTTATCTTTTAATTAACTGTGGGACTGTGTGTGGTCAATACATCGGTGTCATTCGGTTTTATCAACTGATTAGTTGACACACACATACGCCTAGCTATAAGTATTCCAAAACAAATTAAAAATAAATAAAATTGACGTGTCTGTTTGTAATGTCAAAATAACAGCTATGTATATGAAAGTAAACAGACAGACATTTATAAAATTGTTTAAAAGTTTTAGTAGAAAAAACTATTTTATAAATTTTGTCTGTCTGTCTGTTTGTTCCTGGTAATATCCGAAACAGCTGGGCCGATTTTGATGGGACTTTCACTGGTCTTTGAGTTTGTTTCGGCCTTTCTACTCAGACTACTTAGATAAGAAACGCCGACCTCATCTAGTTTTTAATATATGATTGACGAGTGTAAAAGTGTTTGTAGAAACCTACGTAGAGAGATAAAATATTTTTTCATGGACTTCTAAGCTCATTACTTCTTCGAGCCTTATGGTCCTCATACTCCTATTGCAAGGAGCTTTCAAATTATGCAATAACTAGCTGCACCCCCGGTTTCACCCGCATAAGTTTCAATCCCGTGGGAATATCGGGATAAAAAGTGTCCTATGTGTTAATCCTGGTTATAAACCATCTGTGTGCCAAATTTCATCCAAATCCCTTCAGTAGTTTTTGCGTGAAAGAGTAACAAACATCCATCCATCCATACAAACTTTCACGTTTATAATAAATAGGATAGGACTAGCTTCTGCCCGCGACATCGTTTACGTGACATTTCGTGTTCCCCGGACCCACCCCGTCGCATCGCCCGTTCGCGCTATGTTTTCGCTTAAGTGTTCTTTCTGAGTATTTTTCATTTTGCCCGGCTGCTAAGGGTGCTAGCGTGATGTTAAGTTGCCTATAGCTTTAGCAAATGCAAAAATATTTTTTTAATCAGACTGGTGTTCCAGAGATTAGCCCGTTTAAACAAACAAACAAACTCTTCCGCTTTATTATTAGTCTATAGATTATTTTGAACTACAAAAACACGTTCAATCCGGTACCCCTAATTATATTAAACGTAGCGTACGTTTAATTAGTGACGTAGAGAAACAGTTTGACAAAATAGATCAATTTAAGTTTTCACAAATAAGTCTGAAGTCGCATGGTACCTAACATGAAAAAAATATTTTTATCAATGTTACGAATGTTATTTGCATATTAATTAAAAACTTATATTATATGTTCTCTGAATATAAATTGGAAGGTTATGTAACAACTTGCGACTTATTTTCAACTTAATTAGAATTTTTGAGAAATAAAAACAAGGTAGTAAAAAAACGTAAGTCAAAACAAAGTTAGCATAATATACATATCTAATCTAACTAGACTGTACTGTCCTACTGCAGGGCAAACGCCTCCCTCTCCCTTTTCAACACAATAGGCTAGATGCATAAAAAAAATATTATTATGTAAAAAAAATATTAAATAGTGCACATGTATGTGTATATGTATGTGTGTTAATTATAAAAAAAATGTTAAGCTAATAATGTCTAGAGTTCTAGATTATACATTATACTTATCTCGCATAATAAACTGAATAAACAAGATTTGCGTAGGTATTTGCATTTTTTTTAATCAAAATCTGATTAATCAAGAATTTTACACTTAATCAAATTACCTAATTTGCATTCATTCGCGACATATTCGCCAAAAATGTAAACAAATATGAGTTTATGGAAAAATAATTTTAATTCTTACAGAATAAAGTTCAGTTTACGCTAAAACTTCAAACATTTTTATAACTTTTTCAATAGTGCAAGTCACTCTAAAATCAACTTAATTTCCATCAAAATAAAGTTGATATTTGTTTAACTTGAAATAACGTCAATTTTAAACATAAAAAATTAGAATATAGTTTTATTAGTACAATATACAGAGTGGTTATTCTTTAATTGTTGTAATATTGATTATTAATTGAATAATGACAAATCTTAAATACAATATAGGTAAAATTTAACGCAACTAACTATTTTGTACAATAGGTACTAAATTAAATGACTGACTAACTAACTGTACAGTACAAATAAATACAATTGAATTGAATAATTAATCGTTATTCTTGTCATCTCTATACAAATAAATAAAATGGCAGTGTCTGTTTGTAATATCAAAATATCAGCTTTTTACTCAATTCTTATGAAAAAGCATATAGGTAGGTACATAAAAGCAATTTTACATTTTTTTTTGATAACGGTCCTTATGACAACAAAAAAAAACATTTTTTTAAATTTTTGTCTGCCTGTTTTTGCTTACTTACTTTTTTTTGAAAAATTATTAGAAAAGAGACACATTATTGTTTTACCCGACATCCGCGTACAAAGTCGCGGGCACAGCTAGTAATTCCAAAATTGTAAAAACTATTTCCGTATTTAATTTAAAAACTCTACGTCATATATCAACATCATCAGCCCACAGCAGTCCACTGCTGGACATAGGCCTCTGCTATTGCACGCCATTCAACTTGATTTTCGGCAACGTCATATATATGTCGCAGCCGACTGGTTAAATTAGTCGTTTAGTCAACCGCTTGGCCTTTGGAAGTAGTGCTCGCCTCGCTTCGCTCTCTCAACTCGCACGCGGTTGATCACAGTTCTAACCTAACCCATTTGGTCGGGGTGCCCTGGCTTAGTTACTGTGACCAATTCGGCTCGCACGTGATTGGTTACAGGTCCAACCTAAACTATAAAGTATTGAATATCATTCAGGCCGTTAGTTCAACGGCCGCCATTTAGTTAAAAGGCTAGGCGGTTAACTAATCTGCAAATTAAACCAGCGGGGTAATTGCGTAACACACTATCAGTAGCAATGGGTTTCATTTTGACAGTGCAACAACATTCATTGCGTTATTTCCGTTGTTTAGCAGACACATTTTTCTAACATAATATGAAGCAATGTATTAGCAATATCTTTCAAAATGATTCTGATTGAGACTGATACTATGTCACGCAATTAGGTTACTGTTGGCTGCGACATTTATATACTAAAATCAATCCCAAATTCCCATTTTCGCAACGTATTCTAAAATCCTAACAAAAAAACAATATAAAACCGCTCGCCCAAGTCCGTCCCCGAAGGAAAGCAGTGAAAGATGAGAGTCGGGTCGCAGACTGCGCCGCGACACTCTTGATACTTGCGTCTATTACGTAACTCTTTCATTTGTGAGCATCGCCGTGCGAAAGGAGATTACAATTCTATGATACGTTGAAATGGCAGTGTTTGCAATCATTTGTGTTGGTTTAATATTTACTTTTGTATAATTATATTGTACTAGCTTCTGCCTGTGGCTTCACCTGCGTTGGAACTTATCCCACGGGAACGGACTACCAGTATAATATCTCCTAAGTTCCTAAACACCCATTTGCGTCATAATCACTAACAATCTGAGGAAAAAATTGTATGCTTACCAACGTAAATAACGCAATGAATGTTGTTGAACTGTCAAAATGTTCTGGCAAATTGCTACTGATAGTGTGTTACGCAATTACCCCGCAGGTCATGGTCAATCCGTGGCCATATCTATCTATGAGGTACCATCGGCATACAAATTATATGCTATGTCGAACCCAGGTCATGGTTTATTCGTCTGTTTTCAATTTCATCCTAATCCGTTTAGCCGTTAATGCCTGAACATGTAACAGAGAGACAGACAGAGTTGCTTTCGCATTTATTGTATATATTATGGATTGTGTAGTCAACTGGTTAGTTTCAGATTAACCACAGCCTATAATGTAATGAGTGAACCATGTAATCAACTCGTAAACTCACTAATAAAATGTAATATATGGTTTTTTCAACAGTAATTGATACCTAAATTATGGATTACGTAACTACTTCAGTAAAAAAACACCCCTTGTTAAATTATATTATATATGACATAATTTATTATTACCTAACAGTTTATAAAATATAATGACACAAAATGTGGTAAAACCAGTCAGGAGTTTCCTTAACGTTGTTATAATAAAATAATAGTATAAGCCTAAAATAATTTTATGGTTCTATAAAACATAATATCACGCCTTGTTTCCCCGAAGGGTTAGGCAGAGTGCTACCTAGTAGGTACACCGACACTTCGCCAGTTTTGTTAAGTCCCATGTAATAGGTGGCGAGCCTATTCCCATCATCCGGGTACAAATCTAGACTCCAGGGTACTACTGAGAAATTCCTGATGGAAAACCTCAATAACACTTTGCCTTACCTAGGAATCAGGGTACTACTGAGCATGATTATGGGTTTATTTATATTAACCTGAGTTCCCAGGACGTCACCCTCAGCAGTAGCGCTTGCCAAAGAAAAAAATCCTACTAATATTATATACGCGAAAGTTTGTATGGATGGATGTTTGTTACACTTTCACGCAAAAACTTCTGAACGGATTTGGATGAAATATGGCACACAGATGGTTTATAACCAGGATTAACATATAGGATACTTTTTATCCCGATATTCCCACGGGATCGAAACTTATGTGGGTGAAACTGCGGGGCGCAGCTAGTAAGTTTATAGTTTTTGTTAAATTTTTCAAGGCAGTTCATGGTTCGAATAAAATGAATATGGAAATGTGTAGTTAGTATTTAACCTACTTAAAATAACGTCGTATTCATCCACAGAGATAATAAAGAAATTAACAATTATTTATGCTTAGCAGTCTTAACACGCGAAGATAATTCATTTGAATAATAATATGCTTTTTGTTAAAGATTTTTCAAGGATGTATTTAAAAGTCAACGTCTAATGTATTTGCCTGTATTTACCTGATTATTATTTTAAGAAAAAAAAATAGAAATAGTTATGCTTTTCTTTAACTTTTATGTAACTAATAATAAGATTTTATAATTAAAATCCTTAATAAATAAATAAGTAAGCGACACAATCTCACAAAAGTAACTGTTACTGTTAGCCTGCATTATCCCACTGCTGGGCAAAGGCATTCTTCCCGTGACTTATAAAATTAATTAAAATAAAAACATATTTTTATACGTACGACCACATCCTGAATCAAAATAAATAAAAAAATATTTAAAAACCGCGCCATTCCCTCAAAGAATCAAGAAAATACATCCAAATCGCAAAAACCTATCGCAAATATTTTTCCCCATTTTTTTCATAATAAAAATAAAAGTATCAAAACTTCCCGAGCTCAGTAAACAACTGCTCACGAAGTTTCAATCGCTACTCTCAAAATGGCGTATGTACCGAATACTACACTAATTGCCAATTGATTTTGAACCCTAACTTGGGGACGAGAAGGTCTTAATTACTGAAGTTGTTTGTTTAACTTATTAATAAAACCTAGCTTACATAGATTAGGGAAACGTACTTTTTGTTCCGTTTTTTTCTCAAATTTGTATTGAGTTAGGTTCTTATAGTTTGTGTTGGCAAATAATGTCCCCACTTTTGGAATAATATTTGGTACCTGTTATTGTCCTTCTGAAGGACATAGACCTCTTCTTGCGCAGAGAAGGCACGGCCATTGATCACCACGCTTGCGCACTGCGTGTTGAAAACAGTGTCCATGGAGTTTCTTGCTCGTTCTTCTCCATAGGAACCTACTACGCTTTGGAATGGACAACTAGCTTCATCTTTTTGACTGACCGACCCCTTGACGATTCAAAAGTGCCTGTCATTGGTTTATTTGAAATAAATGCTTTGAGTTTGAGTTTAGAGCCAGTAACGTAAGTGCGTAACACACTATCATAATCAGAATCATTTTGAAGGATATTGCTAATCCATTGCTTCATATGTTCGGAAAATGTGTCTGCTCAACAACGTAAATAACGCAATGAATGTTGTGGAACTGTCAAAATTAAATTAATTGCTACTGATAGTGTGTTACGCTATTACCCCGCTGGTTTAATTAGCAGATTAGTTAACCGATGTTACCCTTCACCATAGTCGTTAACTGTAATAGATAAAATGATCAATTCTTCCATGCGTTATTTATTTCTTGTAAAAAAATTGGTCTTTATCGGGGTTCGACATGCTTGACATGATTTTTCAATCTACAGATAATATTCTCTGACAGTTTTTGTATGGAAGAACTGTCAAAAAATTCAAAATTATTCTTCCGACAAAATTATCAGTGCGAAAAATTATCCCTTACATGATTTTATTTTTTCTAGACGACATCGCGGCAGACTAAGACGAAGAGAAGAACTCGACTCCTACCGAACCGTCTTTTCGGTAGGAGAGAGCATGACAGTGGACAAACGTGTGTGGGAAAGGGAGAGGGAGACCTTTGCCCAACAGGGATAGGTACTTACATAACAAAAAAATCTTATTCAAATAGAAATTCCATCGTTTCAAATTAGGACTGAAAATCAGCCATTTTTAAACGTCGAAAGTGAAAAAGACAGTTCTCAAAAACGCCCTTCCTAACAGTGGCAATGACTTTCATTTTGACAGATCAACAACATTCATTGCGTTATTTACGTTGCTGAGCAGAGAAATTTTTCGAACAAATGAGGCAATGGATTAGCATTCACGGTAAGTTATAACAACACGGTAAGTAATAACAACACGGTAAGTTATAACAACACGGTAAGTTATAAGAACACGGTAAGTTATAAGAACTTCTATCCTTTAATTTTTTATTGAAAAAAAAAATGTGTTCGGAATCGCTTCCGCTCCTGCCTGGTACCACCCGCCTAGCAGTTCTATTATTAGTGCCCCAATCGATATACGGAGTTTAAATGTGACAGTACGTACTTGTGTACCGCACGGTTGGCTAACCGACTTCCCAGAGATGGGTTGTGTGTTTACACTAACTGTTTTTTGATGGGATATGGATGCTCTACCTTACCCTTTCGGGGATAACGCCTTAATGTTATGTTAATTAAGTGCTGGCTTTTCTATAGCCAGCACCCTAATTACGTAAAACACTACCAATCTCAACCTGAACAATTTTGACGGATATTGCTAAATCATTGCTTCATATGTTCGATAAATTTGCCTGCTCAACAACGTAAACCGCCTTTTCCCAACCATGTTGGTGTCGGCTTCCAGTCTAAGCAGAGTAGCTGAATACCACCTATTTTATTTACATGGAGCGACTGCCTATCTATTTATTTAAGTAAATAAATAAATAAATCCACAACCCATTTACTAGGTAACACGATACTTTGGTTAGACTGGTTGTCAGGCTTTAGGGCTTCTGGCTACCCGTAACGAATACCAAAGATCTACACACGACAGCCGGGACCAACGGCTTAATGAGCTTTCACGTTACGGAGGGGTCTCGATATGTAATGGATGGGCACCCATCCACGCCCCGACCTAAAATCGACCCGTGGCTTTCCGTCTTTTTGAGTACCCGTAACCACTGTCAAAAATCTACGAATGGCAGCCGGGATTAACGTGCTTTCCGAGACATGAAACTGATGGTCATCCATCCACGTACCGACCTCGGCGAGCGTTGCTTAACCTTGAAGATGGACCTTTGCGGCTGTAATTAATTATCCACGAGCGAATTGTATGACTAGAGAAATAAATGTGCTCCCCATTATAACAGAACTTTCTAGATTCTAACTGCCTGTTACGTCTGACGTACGAGTGAGGGAATGAATATTAAATGAATCTTGTATCGTGAACTAGGTTATATAAATGGTGGGTACAATAGGATTACAGAGGGATAATAACTTAAGGCAAATTCTCGTCGGAGTCTCGTCTCGGCGCGTAACAAAAGTCAAAAATGTAAGGAAAGTAGAGTTATTTTTGACAGATTAAGACTGAGATCAGACTGCGAACGTTCTTAAAATTACGAGAATAGCTCCTCTGATAAGAACTCGCGCTTTCTTCCCATGGGGTAGGCAGAAACTACAGAACGCCACCTGGTAGGATCCTTACACACTCCTTTTGCCTCGTTTACGTTCATACACGCGCGCCGGTTGCGAGTACTGCGCACCTGACCTTCCTGAAGAACATGACCAATAAGGTCACTATATAATTCCTTCTAGGGCCTAAGGGGGGACGCCCTAGGCCCTAGAAGGAATTTCCACTCGCATGTGCTTTGTAAATCCCGGAGTTACCACCCGCATCTGCCTTGTAAAGCCCGGAGTTTCCACTCGCATCTGCCTTGTAAATCCCGGAGTTTCCACTCGCAACTGCCTTGTAAGTCCCGGAGTTTCCACCCGCATCTGCCTTGTAAAGCCCGGAGTTTCAACTCGCATCTGACTTGTAAAGCCCGGAGTTTCCACTCGCATCTGCCTTGTAAAGCCCGGAGTTTCCACTCGCATCTGACTGGTAAATCCCGGAGTTTCCACTCGCATCTGCCTTGTAAATCCCGGAGTTTCCACTCGCATCTGCCTTGTTAATACCTTTTGTTAGTTAAATAATAACTGAAATTATGAGAAAATAAGACAATCTTCAGTCTGCCTGCCTCTTCTCAACTATGTCGGGGTCGGCTTCCAGTCTAACTGGATGCAGCTGAATACCAGTATTTTACATGGAGCGACTTCCTATCTGACCTCCACAAAAAAAAAGACAATTGACATCTAAAAACCCGCACTGGGCCCGCGTGGATACAGCCCACTCCCTCTGACAGGAAGGAGGCTTGTGTGCCAGCAGTAGGAACATTATAGGCTGACTATGCGTTATTTATGTAGCTAAGCAGGAAAAATTTCCAAACATACGAAGCAATGGATTAGGAAAGAAAGCGTGTTACGTAATTATTGCTGGATTTTCCTTTAAAATAACTTAATTTTACAAAAGCCAGACAACGATTTCGAAACAACAAAAAAAGCAACATTCTGTATTATTGCACAGATCGATAATGTAACACAACAAAGTAATATTTTGTTGAAATTCAAAGAAAATGGCTGCCTTTTGCAATATCCTGTAAAGTTACACAGTCGTTGTTAATTATCAATTATTTTTATGATTTAACTAGCAGCGCCCCGCGGTGCCGCTCGCATAGGTATTAATCTGGTGGGAACATCGAGATAAAAAGTATCCCATGTGTTATTCTAATGTACAAGCTATATTACTGTAAAGTTTCATCAAAATCCGTTTAGTAGTTTTTGCGTAAAAGAGTAACATACATCCATCCATCCATCCTCACAAACTTTCGCCTTTATAACATTAGTAGGCAGTAGGGCCTTTAAGCTCGTTTTGTCCTGTAGAGGAGTGAGGATCAGGGTGTAAAGTTCACTCATCCTCCCTAATGCAGGGAGGATGCTCCTACCAGACGGTTGTCGTGCCTGGTGGGCTACTGCCCGACGAATATGCTAGTTGGCGCGGTAAACTCTGCTTGCGCGATGCAGGATTTTGCGTGATGTCAGTATGATGCGTAGTTCGCATGTGGCGATGTAGATGTCGCCACAGTCCTTTCACCCAGCAACAGATCAACGTGATTTTTTTCATAGAGATAATTTATCAACCGGTGAGTGACGTAATCTATTTTAATTTCTTGAAAAATGTACAGTATCTGTGAGATCGACCTCAGCAGTGAAGCCGGTAAAAGTTTGTCTGTGGACTTCGTGGTATTAATCATACCGAGATGAATATCAGTGGGAAACAGTCAACAGAGCCCACCCGTGGTGAAGTAGGGGGGAGGGGGAGTGCGGAGGTAATATTATACTGTGTAATGACTAATTAGGAGTACCTAGAGTCAGCCGTTTGTGCTAAATTAGCAATATTATTCATGCTTTTGATAGAAACAACTCGTCATTGCTAGATTGTTATGTAAATGGTTATACCCTGTCCAACACACCGTTTTTTGACTGCTGTCTTAAAACGTATTCCAAATTGCGTAAAAGTTAACTTTAAAATAAATATGTATGTAAACTGCCTTACCTTATTGAATTATCTTATTTATGGCTTCTTACAGACATTATAACACCGTACGTGTATCAATCAATGTATTGTGTGTTGCTGCAATCACTAGTTCCATCTGTCAAAAAACTGTTTACCTAATGGACAGGGTATAGGTGGCTGTCGTTTGTAGATCTTCGATAGTCGTTACAAGTAGTCCAAGTTAAATCATTTGTTTCAAATAGGCACGTAAAAGGCACTTTTGAACGTCAATATTTACAAAAAATCTAATTGATTCTAGTCGCCCCTTCCAAAAGGAAGTTGCATGTAGAAGAATGGGCAAGAAACTCCACCGCTACTTTTTTTAAATGTTATAAAGAAATCCAAGTTTTGTCAGAAGCCGAAAGGGTGACCACCTGTCTTACCAAGGGTATCGTGTTACCCAGCAAGTGGGTTGTGGAGGTCAGATAGGCAGTCGCTCCATGTAACTTACTGATATTAGCTGCATCCGGTTAGACTGGAAGCCGACCACAGCATAGTTCGGAAAAGCCTAGGCAGATCAGGACGGAGTCATCTGAGAATCTCCACCTGAGCGCGTCTAACCGTGATACAGGCCTCCTCTCTGTGAGAGGGCCTGGGCCATAATCCACCACGCGGGCCCAGTGCGGATTGGTGGATGTCACATGTCTTCAAATGTTTGGTTCTGGGCCATGCCGGTTCCCTCACGATGTTTTCCTTCACCGTTTTGAGAGCAGTGCTGATGAAATACTACAACTCGGAAGTCGGAACCGATACCAGTAGGCCACCACTCCCTAACCCTCCATAAGTTTTGTTTAATCAAAGACGCTTACCATCAGGTGGGATCTTTATTTGACGATATAAACCAATTGTATTACTTGAAGAGTGAACTAGCCCACATCCCACACGATCCTCAAATGGTCAATTTCCTTTAATTATGACGTGGCTATGCTCTAAGACATTTCATTGTAAGTGGGTTAAATCAGAACACACTCATTAACACTGTGGAGACGGTGTTGGGCTGCTCTCGTACTGGCGAACTATATCAGACTCTTTTTCTTAGCGTGTTGGTGACAATATATATCAGTCAGCTCAGAATTTGGCTACTTGGCACCTTCAGTAGCGTCCATCAACTCAGGACATGGTTTGTGAGACAGCACCACATTTACACTCTTGGGCGAAGTCATCTGTGAATCTCCATCTGCAACCTAATTACGTAACATACTTTCAATCAGAATCTACATCATTTTCAATGATGTTGCTAATTCATTGCTTCATATTATGTGTCTGCTCAACAACGTAAATAACGCAACGAATGTTGTTGAACTGTCAAAATTAAAGCTATTCCTTACGAAACAAGGTTTTTCTTTAGATCCAGGGGGTCTACTCCGAAGTGCAAAGTGCGAATGTTCGGATCGGACCGATATATGGCCGAACCGAATATTATTGACAAATGCGAAAAAAGTTCGGATCGGCTCAGATAAGTCGGGACCATAGTCAATATTCGAAAGAGTGTAGGAGTGTAGAATCGGAACCGACCGAACCAAATAGTAACTTCGTAGCAGGAAACGGCCGAACATTCGGCCGATACTACTTCGGAGTAGACCCCCAGGTTCAAACTATCGGAGCATTTTTTAATTTTGACCATTTTGCCGACAAACTTTTAAATTTCTTTTTCCGAAAGAATGCGATCAATTCTCATTTTATGTGTAACTAGCTGGCCTCAGCTAGTGTTCTCACAAAAGAGACAATTGTCTTCGCAGACAGACACCCAGTAATAATTAATCAGTAAATAAACCAAAGTATCAAGACTGAGCGGTCGCAGTACACTTGATGTAATGTCTTGTCGAGGTTGCGGCGAAGGACGTAACTGCACATTTTTATGTGCTAACTAAAATGCTGTGTTTTGTGTTATACATGTATCTTAACTAATACCTATAAAGGATAATAATTTGATTTTTTTAATGTTTATTTTTACGCTTTCACGCTAAAGCGCCTGAACGGATTTGGATGAAATTTTGCACATGGGTAGATCACAATCAGGATAGTTGGTTATAGTATCAATATGCATATCATTACGGGACAAAACTAAACCAATTTTTGTAATAAGATACTTCCTTTGCACAATAATTATGCAAAAAGTATGAATTATGTTCGACAAAACATGGCATTCATTTTGTGCAAAAAACTGCAATCACTAAAACTAAATCAATGACGGTATATGAAAAAACTCAAACTCAAAGCATTTATTTCGAATAAACCAATTACAGCCACTTTTGAATTATCAAGGTTGCTTTGAATTGTCAAAAAAAGGAGTATGTTATGATCGTAGCAGGTGGCGTTCTGTAGTTTCTGCATACCCCTAGGGAAGCAGGCGTGAGCTTACGTATGTGTGTAAATCAATTACACGTATTAGAAGTTGCGTAGTAATAGGATACATACAGGGTGGCAGGCACACGCAACACAACAACAATATTTCGTCGGTTATTGGAAAAAAATATTGCGGTCCCATACATTTTGACCGCGTATTGCACTTTTCTATGGAACAGCTGATTTTTTTATTCTGATAACCGACGAAAAATTTCTACGTTACGGGGTCGAATCATGTGCTGAAGAATTCATGGTTATAGTTTGCACGTCAGTGTCACTCTCTCCTTTCCTTAAAGACATGCTCTAAATTGACTTTATAACACGTTGAATTACTTAGATATTCTAATACGGTGCACCTATTCAATTTCATCCTGTATTATATTGAGCATAGTAGTAAGTTTCGTGTAAAAATAAAGCAAGTATCAAGAACAGTTGCAGTACACGCCGGAATGTGACGTCGCGCAGCTTACGAAACGTTTGCAGCGGAAGTGAGGAACACCGTAACGGCAAAATTTATATCTAGGTACAACTATTTTATTCTGCACTCAGTTTAACTATGATGTGAAGCCTGTGATGTATACGTGTGAAGCTGTCGCCGTGTTAATTTTGTAATATTACTATCGACCCAACCCTTTTTCGCACGGTTTTTACATCATTACAAAATATCGAGATTTCTATATTTTATGTAGATTCAATGATATTTTTATACCTATAAACCTTCCGGAATAAATTGTCTAAATGAAGGTGAAAACCGCTTCAAAATCTGTTGCGTAGTTTAGAAGAACAATGCGGTTACACAAAAAGCGACTTTTATTTATAAATGTACTGTGCAATAATTTTTTTTTTATGAAGGTATAAAAGGTATGGGCATGTATTACGGAGGAATGAGGAAAATGTCGTGAGGAAAGTTTTGAGTATGAATGTCGATGGCTATAAGAGTAGGGGACGACCAAAGAAACGATGGATGGACTGTGTGAATGATGATATGGTTAGAAAGGGGGTGACTGTCGAGATGGCGGCTAATAGAGGAGTATGGAAGAAAAAGACATGTTGCGCAGACCCCAAATAATTTGGGATAAGGGCAGGAGAATGAAATGATGAAGGTATAAAAGTATAAAATTAATTGCAAGTGTTTTTTGCATAAATTCTTAATTATGAAACTAGTTACCTATGACTTTCTTTCCAACCATTTCACAAAGTACAGACGCCAGCACATCCAGCTACCCGAAACTGTCAAATTTTCCCAATCAACCTTGAACCTTAACGCTTTAGCGATAAAGTTTAAAATCTATTAAAGGAATTTGACAATTTGTAGTAGCTTGATGTGCTGGCGTCTGTACAAAGATGTGTCACGGAATCTGTCAAGTATTTATCGACAAAAGAATATTTGTCAGAATCCGTGACTCAACGCTTCGTCGTACGCAAGGCGACACATCAAGCTATACATAACCAGTATAAGCTGACTTCTGATTGCACAAAAAACCTATAAACTGCGAGGTGAGCTAAAACTGGAAATGTAAAGCTTGATGTGTCGCCGTGTATACTACATGAATGCGCCAGTAACTCCTATTTCTAAAAATAAAAACAGAAAAATGTTCAATCAATTAATTACGCTAAAAAAACTGGATCACAATTACTCTTGCTAACTTAAAACTTCAAATGCTACAAAAAGAAGAAAGTAACAAAAAGCTATAAAAATTAACGTAACACAAATATGCATTAGCGCACTTTTGCGGCTACAGCGCTCAGTAGCAAGCGAACATTTGAGGACGTAGGGCTGTCAGAACTTAAAAAAGATAATATTATATATTTTTAACCTACTTCAAAAAAGGAAAAGGTTATGCATTTGACTATTTTTATTTTTTACAAATAACATCAACGCGCAAGTTTTTCCCCGGAGGATTAGGCAGGTATATCTCTGCCTAATCCTCCGGAAAAAACTTGTGACTTGTCAGTTATGTTCAAGTCCCATGTAATAGGGGGCGAGGCTATTGCCATCAACCGCGCACAAATCCAGACTCCAACAGTTTGTTGCGCCACTTCTTGTTCCCAGGGGCTGCAGTCTCAACATTCATAGCGATCGCTTTTCGACCGAATTCGGTCGGAAAGTCCTGTCACTCCATACATTACACCTGTCAATCCGGGACTTTGACGGTCCGGACGATCGCTTTTCGACCGAATTCGGTCGTAAAGCGATCGCTATGAATGTCGAGACTGCAGCCCCAGCTACTGCACTAGGAAGTGGTAAAGGGCGAGCGTGCCGGGGGACTGTCTTATGTCATTTTGACGTTCGAAAAGTGCTGATTCTCAGCCCAGTTTGTTTTTTTTTTTTATATTGAGCTGGTTAAATATGGTTCCTCCAAGCACAGCGTCCAACCACCGCTGAGGCTCTGCCTCACATGGGGTCCTAGCATTATTAAAAAAAAAAAAAAACATTAATGGATGATTATTATTTATTTATTTCCCAACATACATCTATCCTTACAGGGAAACCTATTGCCAATCTAATAACTAGGTACCTACGATGTATGTAATTTATCTGAAATAAATTAATTGAATTATGCTGAGCGATGGCTGTTTTGCGTGGATGTGACGCACGTTTTCCCCCGACTTGTTATTTTTTTGTGTTTGTGTTCTTTTCCTACGTCATGTTTGCCACAAATAAACGTATTTTCTTTCTTTATTTCACAGAACCCTAAAAATTAAATGTCATTTTCGGTAAGTCATCGGTTAATAAGCATAATTTCTGTTATCACTGTTATCGTGGAGCGTCGTTATGATACGACGACCTTATCAGTTATCACTCGTTCATTTAGTGATGACGTAAGCTTCAGATAGTATGAATGTTGATGGCTACGAGTATCAGAGTAGGGGAAGACCAAAGATACGATGGATAGACTGTGTGAATGATGATATGGTTAGAAAGGGGGCGACTACCGAGGTGAACGACTAATAGAGAAGTCATCACCTGCCTAGCCATTTTCCTACCATTTTGGGGTGGGCTTCCAGTCTAACCAGATGCAGCTGGATACCAGTATTTGACGAGGAGCGACTGCCTATCTGACCTCCACACCCCAGTTACCTACTAGGTAATACGACACGTTTTGGTTAAGACTGGTTGTCAGACTTTCGGGCTTCTGACTACCCGTAACGACTGTCAAAGATCCACGACGAATGACAGCCGGGACACACGTAGGGGTCTAGGTATGTAAAGATGGTCACCCATCCACGGACCAACCGCGACTAGCGTAGCTTAATCTGATCGATCGACCCGTGCGGCTGTTATAACTTAGCCACAAGCCCCTCAAAAAAATATGACCTAAAAAATACTTAAAATTGAAAGTAATAATAATAATAACTTCGGCGCGACACCCCTGAAGCCGCAGCAAGTATGCGCCCGATATTTTTTCACTGCTAGAACAAATGTCCAGTGGAGTCGACTTAGTACTGTTTTCTTTTTTATTATTTTTCGTTCAATGTTTGTGAAGATTAGGTTTTTAATTGAAACTAATAATTTATATTATAGGTGTTTATTGTTGGGGAGGTCTGCAGAGGTGCTGTGTTTTCGACACAGGAAATACTGTTATAAGCGTTTATTAGGAACGTATAAAGGTTTATCTAAGAACAATGTGGAAAAATGGCGTGTAACGTACAAAAACTATATGGAGACAGTTTTCCAGTATTAGTTACATGGAGGTGACTTACCTTCAATATTCATAAGAGCTTGATTAGGTACTATTAATTAACTTGGTTATTTTGAGTCGAACTAAAACAAATGGTGAGAAAAATTATACATGTAATATTGGGTAATTAAAATTTTTTTTGGCGTTTACAAAAGATTTTCCGTCGTACTGGTTTGGGAGCTGTAAGTACTTTTCATTCGAAACAAAAGACAACGTTTTTGCGTTCAATCAAATGTAGGTGGCGAAAAATATGAATGTCATGTAATTTCCAATCTACGTATACCTAACGTAGATTGGAAATTACATGACATTCATATTTTGTCAAATGTTTTCAAGATTTTTATTTTAAGCGCCATTCATAATAACACAGGTTCAGGTGTGTCAAATGAATAGTATAAATGTGTAGTTAAATCAATATGACGTCGTTAGTCATATTTAAGATAAAATAATTCTAAACAACCATAAGTTATTCAAACATGAACAAAAATCACTTTCACAAAAAATGTAATCAACAAGTAACAAACATCCGTCGTCTCCACTCCTTCACGGGAACATCTTCTATCTCGCTCGCACACTCGCGAAGGGTTTAAAGTAGCGTTTATGTAAGTAGCTGACTGTAGAGTATTTTATTTTTATTTGTTTTATTATTTGATAAAATGTCAATTGGTGCTTTTTGTGGGCGCGTCATCGATTATTTGGAAAATTGGGGGGTTTTTGTAAATGTCCCTATAGATACTACATTAACTGGGTATTATAGTACTAGCTGCGTCCCGCGGTTTCACCCGCGTAAGTTTCGATCCCGCGGGAATATCGGGATAAAAAGTATCCTATATGTTATTCCTGGTTATAAACCATCTGTGTGCCAAATTTCATCCAAATCCGTTCAGTAGTTTTTGCGTGGATGAGTAACAAACATCCATCCATCCATACACATACACACTTTCACGTTTATAATATTAGTAGGATCCATACGGGTTCAGAAGCCCGAAAGTCTGTCAACCAGTCTACCAAGGGGTATCGTATTACCCAGTAACTGTGTTGTGGAGGTCAGATAGACAGTCGCTCCATGTAAAATACTGGTATCCAGTCCGTAGGTGAGAAAAGGCAGATTGATTTAGTATCCTTGAATCTGCCTCAGTCTAACCGGGTGCAGCTGAATGTCAGGTCACCCAAAGGGCAATGGAGAGGACTATGCTTGGAGTTTCCCTACATGATCGAATCAGGAATGAAGAGATCCGCAGGAGAACCAAGGTAACTGACATAGTCCGAAGAATTGACAAACTTAAGTAGCAGTGGGCAGGGCATAGTGCTCGCAGAACAGATGGCCGATAGGTCCGAAAGGTTCTGGAGTGGTGATCGCGTAGTGGAAGGCCTCCCACAAGGTGGACCGTTTACCTGGTGAAGGCCGCAGGAATCTGCTAGATGCGGTCAGCACAGAACCGGTCGAAGTGGAGGTGCTTGGGGGAGGGCTATGTCCAGCATTGGACGTCTTTCGGCTGAAATGAAAGAACCAGCTGGTCTATGTGTGAGTGAGCTTGAAGTGATTACTTCACCAAAGTGTCATTCCACCTACCGATCAATTTTGTAAAAATCTCACTGAGAAAAGTTAGGTAAAGTGACTTAGAGTGAGCTGTTGTTAACAGTGTTAATCCCTAGCATTAGTTGGAATGACAGCTCACTCCACGCTCACTTCACCTAAGTTTTCACGGTGAGATGATCACAGAATCGCAATGCTGATGATAGGGCTGATTGGCACTGTTATGTTTAAGTCCCACGTAATAGTGTGCGAGCCTATTGCATTATACCGGGCACAAATTTATACTCCGAGCTGCTAGTGCTGTTAAAAACTCAATAACAATTTGCCTGACCTGGGAATCGAAAACAGGACTTCATGCTTGAGTCTATTAGACTTACGAGGCGTTGAAAAAATCGGCCATCTATAAGTTACAACAAAACACAGTCACTGCTGCGAAGTCAAAGTCGAATCATTTATTTCAAATAGGCACATAAAAGGCATATTGAACGTCAAAAATTACATTAAAATAAAATTGATTCTAGTCGCCCCTTCCAAAAGGTAGTTTCCGTATGGAGAAGAATGGGCAAGAAACTCCACCGTTACTCTTTTAAAATGTTTTATAATATTTTGGATACATTAATTATAGTATAATTATATGTGAAGACGATGCACCTAAAAATAAAATGACTATACCACAATAGATAAGAGAATTAGAATGGATTAATGAAACCATGACATATAAATTAACTATGTGATAGATACATGGTGCTCACATATTTACAAACATTCTACAAGTAGACGATTTTTATCCTACTAATATTATAAACGTGAAAGTTTGTATGGATGTATGGATGTTTGTTACTCTTTCACGCAAAAACTACTGAACGGATTTGGATGAAATTTGGCACACATATGGTTTATAACCAGGATTAACATATAGGATACTTTTTATCCCGATATTCCCACGGGATCGAAACTTATGCGGGTGAAACCGCGGGGCGCAGCTAGTAAAGAAATAAAGAGTAATAAGTTCGCCTGCGTGCGTCTCTGCTTGTCCCTCTAACGACAGCAATGAACCCTCACAAACGCGGATAGAATGGCAACGAGCTATCACAAATAAAGTTATGTTTATATATTCAAACATTATTTAGAGGAAGCACATAATATAATATGCATGGTTGCACTGCAATTCTTGCTGGAAAGGGTTTTCTTTCAAGGGTCGTCATCTTCATATGCTTCGCCGTTTCCAACTATGTTGGGTTCGCCTTTCAGTCTAACCGGATGCAACTGAATGTAGCAGTATGTTGCATGGAGCGACTGCCTATCTGACCTCGATAACCCGGTAACTGGGTAATACACCCGGCTGTAACTCGTTTAGATGTTTGACAGTCGTTACGGGTAGTCAGAAACCCGAAAGTATCAAAACCAATCACACCTAGGGGTATTGTGTATCCAGTAATTAGTTTGTAGAGGTCACATGGGCAGTCGCTCCATGTAAAATACTGCCGACTTATTCTGTAAAAATCTCAGCGTGCAATTTGGGTGACATGAGCTGTCAATAGTGGCAATCCCTAGCATCAGATGGAATGACAGCTCACTTGGAGCTCGCTTCGTCAAAGTTATCAAGGGCAAACCAGGCTGAGAATCAGCACTGATCGAACATCAAAATTACATAAGACAGTCCCCCGGTAGACCCGCCCTTCACCACTTCCTAGTGCTTTCGCTGGGAAGAACCCGACCCCAACATAGTTGGAGAAAGGCAAGGCTGCTGGATGAATGTCCAGCAAACCTTAAGAAACATAGAACAATGGCCACGTAGGTTTGAGACAATGAGTACGAGCCGCGCGTTATCAGCGCTCGAATATAAAACCTTATCAATGAGGCTAGCGAGTCGTATGTGGTACAAGAGGTGTGTGGCGCAGAGAGAGCGTCATATAGCTTTGGGAATTGGGATATATCTAAATAGGAGGTGCAGTAACTGCTACATAATCATTATAAATTGTCGATTTCCAAATAAATTCTTGAAAAAAATCGTGTAATTATCGTCTAAGATAGTGCAAACTAAGTTAATGCCTTAAAGGATTCCATATTTTTGATATTCCAGATTTCCGATAAGCAATCTATTCATAGCAAAATTCATTTACCTAATTTTGACAGTTCCTTAAAAAAAGGGCGCGCGACGATGCTGCCAAATCGCTTGCCTACGCGCACGTATGTCATCCCTTTCTGTGAAGTTTTTTTTTTTTTCCGTTTCGGAAACCTTGAAGGCTTGAACTCTCGAAGCCTCATGATTTCAGAAGTAAAAAAATCAAGTCAAAAGTTCGTTTTCGATACTGTTGCACAGTTATTCTTTTCGTTAGTGGTTAATGGAACTGCGGAATTTTACATAAAGATTACAAAATGTCGTAACTTATAATATTTTATAAGATTTTCGCTTACAAAACTATTAATTTGTCGTATACGTTAAGCCCTTCACTGAGTTCAAAGTTGAAGGTTTCTGTGACCCTAGTAGATGTAGAAGTCTTATGTTGTCATAACATCACTCCTGTATATGCTTTGAAATCGGATATGCATACTACACACATCATCAGCCTAGCCTCTTCACAACTATGTTGGGGTCGGCTTCTAGTGTAACCGGATGCAGATGACTACCAGTATTTTACATGAAGCGACTACCTATCTGACCGCCACAACCCAGTTACTAGGTACTACCCCTCCCCCCCCTGGTAAGACTGGACAGACTTTCGGGCTTCTGACGACCCGTAACGACTGTCAAAGATTCACGAATGGCAGCTGGGACCAACGGCTTAACGTGCTTTCCGAGGCACGGAGGGGTCTTGGTATGTAAAGGTGTAACGTCACCCATCCACGGTCCAACCGCGGCAAACGTAGCTTAACCTGGTCAATCGACCCGTGCGGCTGTTATTAATTAGCCACAAGCCCCTGATATGCATGCTGTATTATTTTTATTGCTGAATGGGCCCGCTCTTGTCCTCGATCAAGCCTGATTGAAAGCGATGGATGAGGTCTATGATGGAATGAGTGTGCCCAGAAGATGCCTGTTCACTTTTGCTTTGAAAGCTGACGGGTTAAATGAGGAGGTAAACTCAGACGCTGGCAGAGAGTTCCACACTTTGACTGTGCGTATAATAAATGTGGAGGAGAAGCGCTGAGTACGACTGGTCGGGATTTCAACCAGCATATCGCATTCTATCTCCATTGAACAGGGGTATCCTCGGACCAGACGGGTCTTGTATCTGATGGGCTACTGCCCGTCTGGTCAGAGGATCCCTCCTTTTCTATGGAGGATGAGAAACTTTACAACCTGTTCCTCATTGACTTCTAAACTGGAGACCTCGACGTGATGATGACGACGTCACGCTGAAGTTACAGAAAGGATCACGCACTGATCACGTAGGGGTCAACATATATCGATACTGGAAATATGAAATAACGTAAGGGACATTTGGTCGAAAATGAGTTATATATATCGTTGGATTCGGAATTTTTTGCTCTATCGATTGGTATATTTAAAATCTCGATATCTTGAAAAAAATGTCCTTTACATCACATATTTTCCGTAGGCCCAGACCATTTTTTTTCTAGAAACTGGCTGTATATGACATTATAAATTAATATTTTTATAAAAACTAATGTAAGTCTCTTTACTCACAGTATTTGGTATTTACATTAAATAAAAATCGAGTACATTTTACAACAGGTCACATAAGTTACTCCATAATTTGAGATGTTTTATTATTGTCTTATACATTAGTGTTCCCTGAGAAGGTACAAATACTATGTCCCTTACATTAAATTGTGACTCAAATTATCATAATTATATTGACCTTTTTTTTTTTTTTTTGAGGATGGGAAATCATCAAATGACCCCTCCCGCTCTGGGTGGAGCGTAAGGGAGTGTCAGACTCTTACTGACTAAAACCCACCCGTGTTCCTTCCTTAGTCCTTTCTTTTCCAGGGCAGCGGTAACCCTTTCGGAAGATCTCGCCGCCCTGGCAGGCTTCGGCGCTATCGGGCCCCGTCCTCTGCTGACATCTCTTTGAGGCGCGCGTGGAACACAACGCGCCGTCCGGCACAGGCCTGGTCCTGATCGGACGGTGAGTTACCCATTACTTACCGCCCCCGCAGGCCCGCGCCTACGGTGGCCGGGAGTCGTTACGCGGCTCCCGACGCCCGGAGCGTCTCCCGCGGCCGTTGAGGCGTGAGGTGTTTTCCCTCAGCCTCCCCGCCACCTCCTTCGCTAGCATGACTGCTTCGCAGAAGGAGGTGACTGCCTCCCACTCCCTCTCGCCCCGGACCATGGCTTGCACCAGGGCCGGACGCGAGAGGTCGCCGCCGTTGCCGATCGCCTCTACGAGGACACGGCGGGGCTCCGCCCAAGCAGGGCAGACCTCCACCGTATGCTCCACCGTGTCCTCTGGGCGATCCTGGCAGTGGTGACACCCAGGCGTCTCCTCCCGCCTGATTATGTGCAGGAACCTCCCGAAACACCCGTGTCCGGAGAGGACCTGCGTCAGGCGGTACGTGAGAATGCCGTGACGCCTCTCTAGCCACTCCTCAAAGAGGGATCTTATCGCCACTATCGTGGCGTGCCCTGCGCTGGGTTGCGATAGTCGCGCCTTCCATTCCGCCATGAGATCGCGCCGGAGGTCCGTCCGCTCCACACCGATTTGCCACGGGTGCAGAGTTTCCCCCCGGCGTAGTGCCTCCGCGCGCCAGTCATGCAGGCGCGCGAGGACTATCACCTCCAGATCCCATGGCGGCAGTCCGGCAAGGAGGCTTGCCGCCTCGCGCGAGATCGTGCGGTAGCCCCGGATCAGCCTTGTGGCTACCACCTTCTGGGGCGCGTTCAGATAGTGTGCGGCTAGAAGCCGCAGCGAACGCGCCCACGCCGGGGCCCCAAATAGGGCCATGGACCGCACGACCCCCGCGTAAAGCCTCCGGCAGGAGGCGTTTGGCCCCCTCAGGTTGGGCATGCAGGAGCCGCTTTAAGGCGGCCCCGGCCCGTTCCAGTTTGGGGGCCAAACGTCGGAAATGCTCGACGAAGTTCCACCGGCTGTCGAGGACGAGACCCAGGTCGTCCCTCATCGTTGCCTCGACGCCGATGTGCCAATTTCAGTTCCAAAGTTTATAGATCTCAAAAAATTATGTGACAATGGTATAATTCCAAATAAGTTTCACAATGAATATTTGAATCTTCATAATAAGAGTATAATTAAAGATAGGTATAATGACTAATTTTTGAGACTTTTTCAATTTATCTGTAGGCTTCCTATTAAGGAAGAGTTTAATTTGTTTTTTTTTTATGTTTAATTATTACTATTTACTTAAGAAAACTGATTTGTGTATTTTTTAAGTGAATTTTATTTTTCTTTTGGGACAATGAGTCTAATTTTAGTAAGCCAAAATAGCTATTTTTATTGTGATTTAAAACAGAATTTAATAATGTTATACTTAACATAATTTCTGAGAGTACCTAAATTGCGTTTATAAAAGAGGATTAGTGAGCACAAATAAAAGTTTTGATCTCTTTTATTCGTTTATTTTTTATCCCTATGAGTCAGCAAGTAGTTTTAAACTATATGGCATAGGCATAGTAGGTCACGAATGTATAAAATTCTATTTTTTATATTTGTTAACAGCATTAACATTATATACTGTACCATTAAGAGACCTTTACTTTGAAAAACTCTAAATGTTTATTTCCTTAAGTGTCCCATACATCAATGCCGTTTATTTACATCTAAAATTTTGTAAACGTATATCACTCGTATTCATTATTATTTAACGTAAGGGACATGCTATCTTTGAAACTGTAGGCTTTATTGATTTTTTACTATTTTAGCTTCAAAGAATGAAGAAATCTAAGAAACTTTGTCCTAGACACTTTTTACATAAAACATATATAGTTAAAAAATTATAGCCAGTTTTGTAAGAAAAATATCTTATTTTTGCTCTCCTGAAAACCTTAGTTTTGTCCCTTACGTTATTTCATATTTCCAGTATCGATATGATACTTTATATCGGGGTTCATGTAGCAGTTTTTTTGGGATGCGAGGGAAACCGCAGGCAATAGCTAGATTATATCACCAGCTGTCTAGCCTTTCCCCAACTATGTTGAGGCCGGCATCCGGTCTCACCGGATGCAGCTGAATACAGAATTGTACAGACACACACAGCAAGCTACTAGAATCTGTCAAATTTCTTTAATAGATTTTCAACTTTATCGCTAAAGCATTAGGTTCAAGGTTGATTGGGAAAATTTGACAGTTTCGGGTAGCTTGATGTGCTGGCGTCTGTACATGGAGCTGCTATCTGACCTCCACGGTAGATTATCTCTCGTGATATTTTAGCTTGTCGTGTGCCACAAGTATGGTTGTTCTAACTATAAAACATACTAACGTACCTCTAGAGGCAGTTTCAATCATCATAATACAAATGTTCACGACTTTAGATAGAGGGTTAGCAGATATGTAGGTAACTACTGACCGCTTGAAAATCGCTAATACTTTCAGACGTGCTTAAAATATTAACTACTTGGTGCTTGGAGGCCTCTGTACAGCAGAGGACGTCTTTCCCAATAAAACTTTGTCCAACCTGGGAAGTGAACCCAGGAGCTTGCGACCACTAGACCGACGGCAGTTGCATTGGTAATTGGTACGTGCTGGTAATCGGAAAGTCTTAAAAGGTTATATTTAAGTAGTGGGAGGTTCTTAACGAATGGAAAGTTTTGGTTGCACTGCAACGACAAACGTATCTTGAATGGTAGAGGTTACGAGGAGTTACATCATAACCAGCCTATAATGTTCCCACTGCTGGGACACAGGCCTCCTCTCTGTGAGAGGGAGTGGGCTGTAATCTACCACGCGGTCCCAGTGCGTGTTGGTGGATGTCACATGCCTTCGAAGTTTTGTTTCCAGGACAGTTTACAGCCTCCTCAGGGATGTGCCTTACAAGCGTTGCACAGGGAGGATTCCGGAATTGGTCTTTTATGAGGAACCGAGACCACCCCTAAGTGCTGATGGTGACCGGGGTGGTTTTAGTGAGGTAAAAATCCCACACTCCCCGACCTTCGTCTCCGAAGGTCGGGTGCCTTTTGAAGGTTTCCCCAGTAAAAAAAAATGGACATGCCGGTTTCCTCACGATGTTTTCCTTTACCATTTTGAAAGCAGTGGTGATTACAACTCGTAAGTAGAGGCCAATACTACTGCTCTATACGTACACATCTGCCTATCCCTTCGTGGTTTACAGGCGAGGTGTTACCAATGGTGAGTGGTAAGTAGGACGGTTCGTCTGTGTAGGTATTAGACGTTGCCATGACAACGCGGAGAAGAGGGTATAGGCTATATTTAGAAAAGGATCTCTCGCTGAGGCGACCTCCTTTACTTGATAAAATACTAATGACTCCGACGAGAAATAGCACGTGATTAACATACATAACATTATGCTAGAATTCCCTGAGGGGTTAGGCAGAAGGTCCAGTTGAAAACCAGCGTCAGGCACTAGTTGTCTGGCATTATTGCTGAACTGGGCCTTTTTGGTGCAGCCGTCCAACATCGGACATTATACTTTTAATTTTATCTTTATTTATTTTTTGTTTTTATCTGATGTATGTATCTGGTGTATTGTGTGTCTTTTAGTCCGTGCTAAATAAATGTATTTTCTTCTTTCTTTCTTCAATCAACGTATATTTATGTAAAACAGACCAATTTTAAAGTACGAATCATCTATTTATTTCTACGACTTAATATTTTTAGTTATTTTACAAAATTCGTGGGGATGTTGGAGAAAAAACAGCCAGGCTGAAGTGGGAGTGGGCTGGACACGTCGCGCGAATGCATCGGCGAGATGAGCAAAGATCGTCACTCACTGGACGCCTGAAGGAGGACATCGCCGTCGAGGAAGAGCACGGCGAAGGTGGTGTGACGATCTAACGAGGTTTGCAGGGCCAACATGGCCAGAGATCGCCTGCTGGGACACAGGCCTCCTCTCTGAGAGAGAGTGGGTTGTAATCCTCTACGTGAGCCCAGTGCAGGTTGGTTGGTTTTGGTTCTAGGACATGCCGGTTTCCTCACGATGTTTTCCTTCACCATTTTGGGCAAATTAGTAGTTAAGTATTTTTTAAACATTATATACGACTATTAAAAAATCTTGTCTCCAATTCAATAAAACAACAGTTCACAGTTAACCTATTAACTTTAAAACAAAAAAATAATAATATACTATTCAAACAAACCATTTAATATTTAAACCGCGGGCGAACCCTGCGTCTGAACATATAGCAGAGCAGAGAAATTACCTCGATTGTACATTGATATTTATGCGGCTGAGCGACCAAGCGTTGTAGCTCTGATAGCGAAAGATAGATAATAATAGTGTCGACGATACTGTTTTTTTCTTTGTGATAATGTTGTGTTTAGATACCGCTGAAAAAGAGTAACCATGGCGTGTCTTGGGGGATTTTCTCCATAGGAAACGATAAATTAGAACCGTGCACCTAGCTTCTGACGTTTCATAAGTGTCCATGTAGGTTTATTATGTGAAATAAAATATTATGATTTTGCTGTATGTGTTTGGCTCCGTTGGTCCTGTCGTCAATGGCTTGGGGTCCTGGGTTCGATTCCCGGGTCGGGCAAAGAGTTAATAGGTTTAATTTCTTGGTAATAGCCTGAAGTTTGGAAGTTGGCGATGTGATGCCTCTATGCATCGCAAAGCCCGTAAAGCTGTTAGTCCTGCGCCTGATCTCTCTCCAGACGTGTCGGATTACGTGCGTCCCATCGGACTATGGGAGTGAGGGAAGACAGGCACCTGTGTCTGCGCACACACTTGTGCACTAAATAATATCTCCCGCATCGAAGACTAGTCTCTGCACTGCAGAGATTGGATAGGGGACAAGCCTAACTATAACTATTTATAGATATCCTTAAATAAAATAATAAGCACATCACATGAATAACAATGTAAATCAGTTAGTTAATTAATTACTATTGTTTATAAATACCTTTTAAGTCACAAAGCCATTTATATACATATGTAGATCATTATGCCCTTACGTAATACAATGAAGTGGAATTCCTGCGGTATTTACACAATCTATGTGTCCATAGTTATTAAGACTAAGGATTTTACAATCATTTATGAGAATCATCATCATACTCATTTTCCTGCCCTTATCAAAATTTATTTGGGGTCAGTTCAACATGTCTTTTTAACCCTCGACAAAAACAGTGTTATAAGTTCTTACGTGTATCTGTAGTGTATCTTTAGTGAGTCTGGCTGCGCCATCGTAGCTCCCAAACGGCTGAACCGATTTTGATTACTTTTTTCTTCCATACTTCTCTATTAGTCGTCATCTTGGTAATAACCCCTTTTCTAGCCATATCATCTCTCTCACAGTCCATCCATCATTTCTTTGGTCTAATATGAATTGAATATGAATTTTATTTGTATTTTTAATTTGTCACACTCTTCTCTACTGCGGTTTATGCAGCAGAGTATCTACAATGAAGTATCAAGTAATTTTATCTAAACGAACGAGTCCATCGCGGCAGGCCAAGACGAAGATGGCGGGATGGGCTTGACTCGTACCATAGGGACTGGCCGGTGTGCTCGCAAAAGACAGAATTGTGTGAAAAAGGGAGGGAGAGGCCTTTGCCCTGCAGTGCAGGTAAAACTCCAGTACTGTCCAGTACAGGCTAGTTAGATAGATAGCATTTTACCTTTAGCATAAAACGATTTTGTATTTGATGAGAAACAATACAACTGAAACATACAGGGTGGCAGGGCCATCGACGCGCAAACTGTAACCATGGATTCAGCACATGAGTTAAGACTTTAGACCCCATAGCGTCGAAATTTGTCCCTGCCACCCAGTATACAGCAATTAAGTACGTTATTAAGTCAAAAATTGCAGCCGTCATTCACTATCAAATCAGTTTTCTAGTATTATTAGTTACTGTTAGCCCACATCATCGCACTGCTGGGCAAAGACCTCTCCATGACTTCCAGCTCCTTCGATCCAGGGCTATTTTAAAGTGAACCACTAGTTGTTTGTTTAGGATTATTGCACGAGCAAAATAAACACGTACTTAATTCTTTACTAATACTTAGAAAGTTATGAAAAAACACAAATAAACAACAATAAATGATTGAATAAACAAAGCCATTACCAAATTACAAACCGAGTTGCAATCCTATTCCGCTCAGCTTACCATGTTTAATATACACACACATGGCCAGATAATTTTACGGCCACAACTACATCGACGACACGTACACATGATTTGCAACCTTATTCCGTAGCAGCAAGGTTGATATTGCGCTGGATGGTGAGTTTGTTACGTCATAATGTTTTCGATACGGCGAGTAGGGACGGCACACGTTCGGTTTTTTGTGGATTTTTTTGATAATTCAATATGTTCGAGTTTTATAAAACATTTTTTTTGCTGGTATATAGATAGCGGGTCGATCGTAAGTAAAGTTAGGCTTGCCGCGGTCGGTTCGTGGATGGGTGACCATCCATTACATATCGAGACCTCTCGGTGACTTAGAAAGCACGTTAAGCCGCTGTAATTCGTAGATGTCTGACAATCGTTACACAGTCAGAAGCCCAAAAATCTGACAACCAGTCTTACCAAGGGGTATCGTGTTACCAAGTAACTGGGTTGTGGTGGTCAGATAGGCAGTCGCTAGACATTGAGCCAACCCCAACCTAGTTGGGAAGAGCCTAGGCAGATTTGGAATAAGACCATCCGTTCCAAAAAAAAAAAATAACTGACACATCTCCCACATCTCAGATGACCAATGGTACGACCCAATGGGTCCCTTTTAATGGCAAACGACATCGTGCCAGGCCCGGACGGAGATGGCGGGATGAGCTGGACTCCTTCAACAAGAACTGGTCCTTGCTTTGAACCGAGAGAAGTGGAAAGAGAGCAGGGACGCCTTTCCCTGCAGTGGAACATGACAGGCTTTTAATACTAGGCAGATTGATTGATTTTCGAATCGAAATGAAGGAGGACCAAGGTAACCGACATAGCCCGAAGAATTGCCAAACTGAAGTAGCAGTAAGGCGATGGGGCCGAAAGGTTCTGGAGTGGCGACCTCGTACCGGAAGATTTAGCGTCGAAGGCATCCCATAAGGTGGACCGACGACCCTGCGAAGGCCGCAAGAACCCGTTGGATGCGAGAAGTACAGAACCGGTCGAAGTGGAGGTGCTTGGAGGAGGTATAAGCCCCGCAGTGAACGTCTTTCGGCTGATGATGATGATTGATTTGTAGGTAAGTAGAATCTTTCTAAAGAACAATAATGGTGAAATTGGTGTAACTGGAGAGTAAAGACGCCAGCAGGTGAAGTTACCCATCTGAAACTGTCAAATTTTCCCAGTCAACCTTGAACCTCAATGCTTTAGCGATAAAGTTATAAATCTATTAAAGATATTTGACAGATTGTAGTAGCTTGATGTGCTGGCGTCTGTACAATGCGCCATTGTATAATATTGATTATCTACTTGGTAGTCGCTACGTCATGTACAAAAAATGTTAAGTACCATTGCTTTGTCCTAAAAATACTAGTTTAATTAAATACTAGCTTCTGCCCTTGACCACGTTCGCATTGAAATCGTATGATACACAAAATAGTCAAATACCAGTCACTGCGTCGCAACGCGTCACATCGCCCATCTGCGCTTTTCGTTTTCGCTTAGCGTTTTGACTTCTTTTTCGTTTAACTCGGCTCCTAAGGGTAATAAGGTGATGTTAAATTGCCTAGAGAATGCAAAAATAATGTTTTGAAATCCGACTGTCAGTTCAAGAGATTCAGTTTTATTATTTTAACTAGCTGCGCCCCGCGGTTTCAATCGCATAAGTTTCGATCCGGTGGGAATATCGGGAAAAAAAGTATCCTATATTATATGTTAATTCTGGTTATAAACCATTTGTGTGCCAAATTTTATCCAAATCCGTTCAGTAGTTTTTGCGTGAAAGAGTAACAAACATCCATCCGTCCATCCATACAAACTTTCACGTTTATAATATTAGTAGGCAGTAGGATATAGATTTTATTACTATATTTATTGTATGTGTGCATAATAATCAGCCTACAATGTTCCCACTGCTGGGTGCTGGGACACAGTGACACAGGCCTCCTCTCAGCGGCACGTAATCCACCACGCGGGCACAGTGCGGGTTGGTAGCTAACTATTTACACTAGGTACTAAATTAAATGACTAACTATAAAAAACAAACACACATAATATAGCGTCGAAGTACTCGTCCGCATCGCTGTTATCCGGAGACGTGGCCAGAAGACTGGCAGCATTTATTACTAGGTACTAAAATGAAAGGATTTTTCTTCATTAATAAAGCTATGATGATTGATAAAACTGTTAAATCAGTAGAGTCATTTCTACTAAAATTAGGTACCAACTAAACTAAGTATAGAATTAAAATACAATTACATTTAGCCTTGAAACGGGTCGTATAGGTCGTACTTAAAAGTTGTCCGTCTGTCAGTTTTCACTTGTAAACGATTAAAGTGTTCGCAGACAGCATACAATAATTGGAGGTCGATGTTTTGTAGGAGCTAAATGAAACAGTACATTTTCTGAAGGAGCTAAATGAAACAGAAGATTTTCTGTAGGATTTAAATGAAACAGTACAGATAAAAAATGTACGACTTACAACCCGTAATTCACGGCCATTACCACTGGGCCACCACTGCTCTTAGTCGAAGACAAAAATCACATAATTAATTAAGCTTATAATGATACTTTTGAAGGTCAAAAGTTACAAAAGACGATTGATGGTCAAAAGTTACAAAAATTAAGCAATTTTAGCAGCAATTTTTGACCTTCAAAAGTAGTAAGTTTGTCGTTGGGGGAATCCCCAACGTCAAACTTCCGAGTGTTTGGGAAGAAGTATTGAAACAAACTCTGCAGAAGTAAGTAACGGCGAGAAACGGCAAGGCGGATTGAAAGTTGAGAACTTTTCTTCAATCAATCCGCCTTGCCGTTTCTCAACTATGTTGGGGTCCGGTTCCAGTTTAACCGGATGCAGCTGAATACCAGTATTTTACATGGCGCGACTGTAACTGTAAGGGCCGGCACCCTTGAAATTTCAATGATGACGCCAAAGGACGTCGCGGGCGCGGCATGCCTAAGGATGCCGCGGCATCGTTGCCGTTGAAATTTCAATTTTTTACATTATATTATTTTCTATTCGTCGCATACAAATCCTTTGCTGTGGCGTGCCACAAGTTGGCGCCGGCCCTAACACGATACCCCTTAACAAGCATAGTTGTCAGAGTTTCGGGCTTCTGACTACCCGGTTTTGTAAATATACATATTACATATATGTGTACGTATATGTAGATATACATCAACTAGGTATATTGATTATTCCTTACGTATCAAACGACTTAAGAGACAAAGCTGCACCCTAATTGCGTAAAACACTATCAATCCTAATCTGAATCATTTTGAAGGATTTTGTTAATCCATTGCTTCATATGTTCGAAAAATTTGTCTGCTCAACTACATAAACAAAGCAATCAATCATGTTGAACTGTCAAAATGTAAGCCATTGCTACTGATAGGGTGAAAAATCCCTTCTGAAAGATCTACAAATGACAACCGGGACCAACAGCTTCCCTACCGACCTTGTTCTTCAATAACGACAAATATTGATAATATCTAGACCACCTACTAAAGTTATTGAGAGTACACTGAACTCATAATAATTTCGTTATCAAATCATAATCAGTTGAAATCCTACACGATCAGATGAGCATTGCGCGCGGAATGTAATTTGTAACATAAACATATTTAGCTTAGTAAGCTCATAGGAATTAACTATGTACTGGGCTGTTTAATTATGTACTGAGTTTAGTATGTATTACTTTGTTTATCCACTGTGGTAATCGTTCGTAGATGGGTGAGAACCCTTCCTGCCTCGAAAAGTTAAGCCGTTGGTCACGGTTATTTTTTCCTTTTTTTCTATGCACGAAATATTATAATTTAACATTAATACCAGCGGAGCAATAATAACAGCCGCACGGGTCGATTTTCCAGGTTAAGCAACGCTTAACGCGATCGGTTTGTGGATGGGTGCCTTTGAAAGCACATTAAGACGTAACGTCCCGACAGTCATTCGTAGATCTTTGACAGTCGTTACAGGTAGTCAGAAATCAGAATCAAGAATCAAGCCCAAGAGTCTGACAACCAGTCTTACCAAGGGGTAATTCGCATTATCCAACAAAGTTGGGAAAGGGCTAGCTAGATGATTTTCGAGCAGATACATTTTTCGAACATACGAGGCAATGAATTAGTAATATTCTTGAAAATGATTTAGATTGTAATCGAAAATGTGTTACGCAATTAGCCTGCTGCCAGGCCGCATGTTTTTTGACCAACAGATCCAAAAAAAAGATTTTTTTACTTATTTTGCGAAAGAAAACATTCCCGAAAACCAAAAACTCATGGTATCCCCCCTTGCCAATGATAAAAACAGTCAAAGCATAATCGGAATCAACATTACATATTTATTGGAAATTCAACTTTATCTCTATGAGCATACAGTATAATTCACATTACTGAAACACCTGTATTATTTATTCTGAACTTTATAACTACGGACTTAAGGTTGAAAATCGCGTGCAGAGGTGAAGTTTGACGCAAGAAGTCAATTTCCATCTTTGGGACGTTTTTCCCTTTGTTTATTTTTAGTACATTTTCTTATTAATAAGTGATTATTGGGTTTGTTAAACTGTTTTTCTTGTAACGTGGTCATCGCTGATATTTCGAACTATATAATTTCGAGTGGTAACGGCCCCAACTTTCGAGTTGTATTGTAGGTCGTGGGTTCGAACCCAGACAGGCACGTTACTTTGTGTAAATTATTTCATCACCACTGCTCTCAAAACGGTGAAGGAAAACATCGTGAGCAAACCGGCATGTCCTAGAACCACAAATTCGAAGACATGTGACATCCACCAACCCGCACTGGGCCCGCGTGGTGAATTATGGCCCACTCCCTCTCTCACAGAGATGAGGCCTGTGTCCCAGCAGTGGGAACATTATAGGCTGATTATGTATAATATTTCACCCTTCATAATATGTTCAATATCGGCATGGCATGGACTAACGGCCGAAACCAATTCCCTATCTATCACCAGTTTTGGCATACCGAAGGTAGAAAAAAAAAACATCCGAATTGCGAACCTCCTCCTTTTTTGAAGTCGGTTAATAATAATAACCGTTTATTTCAGGTATTAACCCATAGCAAATACATTAAAACTAAAATCAGAATTAAAATTAACATCAAAATTTAAAATATAATATTAAAAAAAAAAAAAAAAATAATAAAAACCTAATCTCAGGTTTTAACGTCCCAATAATCTACATCAGTACCGATCTGTATTATTATTATTATACTGACAGTTATAATTACACTGGCTACCATCAGTAGCAATATGTCAATAGGATATTGGGTTCAGCCGTTAGTAAAGTCAGGTAAATTGCAAATCGCCACCGAGGTCGACCCAGAAAGCGGTGGCGAGATGACTTCCGACAGACACCGCGAGGGCTGGTCCAATGTGGCGCAGGAAAAGAGTTCCTGGAAGGAATTGGGGGCAGCCTATGACCAGCAATAGGACAGTACAGGATAAACTAAAACAAAAGCAATTTGACTCTACCACCTAACATTCTCCGAACCATTTATTTTACCATTTATGTACACACATATACAAACAGACAATGAAAAACGATACAGAAAAGATAGGTACAGAGGTGATGCTTATTTCATAAGAAATCTCTTCCAGCACACCTGAGATAGGACAATAGATACAGAGATGTAGACAGCGTGTGAATAGAGCAAAGGTGACAAAAAATAATACATAGAATCAAAAAACAATTCACTTAAAAACTACACAAAAATTACGAGAATATACTAACATACATACTTCTAAAATAAATATTAATAGAATGATAATAATTATATCATATTTAAAATAATAAATACATACACAACTACATATATGATGAAGTGGACAGATAGTGTTTCACTCTTATTTTTAAACTGCAACAGTTTGGCAGTCCCTAATGTCAGGCCATGTCGGAGTCTGCTTCCTACCTAACCAGTTGCAGCTGAATACCAGTATTTTACATGGAGCAAATTCACATGGCTGCAACACGATAAATTGACGTCAGGTGTCAATTTCATAACATAACATCATGCCTGTAATCCCCGAAGGGTCAGGTAGAGGTGTACCTTATATCAACTTTTCTGACTGATTATGATGTAAGAGAGCCACTATTTTTTTTTTGTTTCGATGTGGCAATCCGCATGGACTTCCTCAAACGTGGGGGTGACGGAGGAGTACTCTTACCGGCTAAATCCACCGCGGTGTTCCACCTCTGCCTATGGCCGGGGGTGCGGGATTCGCATAAGCATTCACCGCTCCCCCGACAGGCCCCGACCCGCTGTTCCTCAGCGGGTCCCACCTCCCCGTGCGGCCATTCCCAGCCACCAACCCGCACTGGGCCCGCGTGGTGGTATGGCGCACTCCCTCTCACAGAGACGAGGCCTGTGTCACAGCAGTGGGAACATTATAGGCTGATAATGCTATAGCATAATATATCAAACCTCGTCTCATTATTCAGTGGACAGCTCCGTACAGTCGGCAGCGCATCAGGACCTTGACACCAATACATTATGTATTTATGTATTACATGCCGCTGAGCTGAACTTATTGACATATTTGTGTGTTATTGTTTGCTTGTCTGTATGTCTGCAACGTTCTTGGTAGGGTCTTACCGACCCTTGGAGGAACCGGAACCACCCCTATGTGCTGATGGTGATCATCGGGGTGGTTTTAGTGAGGTAAAATCCGACACTCCCCGACCTCCCTCACAAAAAATAAGGAGCCTTACCGAATTTGAAAAGGTCGTTTGCCGATCACCTGTCTTACCTTTTCCCAACTACGTTGGGGTCGGCTTCCAGACTAACTGGACGTAACAAATGTCAAATATCTATGCACTAGCAGCGCCCCACGGTTTCACCCGCGTAAGTTTTGATCCCGTGGGAATATCAAGATAAAAAGTACCTTTTTTATGTGTTAATCCTGGTTATAAACCATCTGTGTGCCAAATTTCATCCAAATCCCTTCAGTAGTTTTTGCGTGAAAGAGTAACAAACATCCATCCATACAAACTTTCGCGTTTATAATATTAGTAGGATTATTAGGACTTATAACAACCGGTGAAATGCATCCTGTACAGTACCTACACCTCTGGCTACCTTTTCGGTGAAGAGGCGTGATTTTATGTTAATTTCAAATGTATTATACAATTATACTAAACACTTTTGTGCTCGAGTGAATAGTTTGAGTCAGCAAAGTTATTCTGATGTACCTAGCGGAGGAACGTGGTAGTGATAGCAAAAACATACGACAGAAATATAATGGTGTGTGAAATTTTTGAGGTCAACTTGAAAATGAAGACAAGTATAATATAATCTGCATTCGCGATTTATTTGCCAAAAATGTAAACAAATATGAGTTAGTGGAAAAATAACTTTAATTCCTACACAATAAAGTTCAGTTTACGCTACAACTTCAAACATTTTTATAAATTTTTCAATAGTGCTAGTGACTCTGAAATCAACTTAAACACCATTAAAATAAAGTTGATATTTGTTTAACTTGAAATACATCAATTTGAAACATTAGTTTGAATAGACTGTGCTTATGTCACGGTTTTCGTCCCCTATGTCGTGGGATTTACACAACCCTGGCGAAATGTAGGTGTACTATTAGCTTCACATCTGCTTAACTCTTCCAGGACTACAGGCGTGATGTTATGTCATGTATTTAGTGTTTTGTGGTGAAACTCAAACTCAGAGCATTTATTTCAATTAAACCAATTACAGCCTCTTATGAATTGTCAAGGAGGTCTTAAGCTGGCATATCAAACCATATGTATCTGGTGTATTGTGTGTCCTTTAGGCTGTGCTAAATAAATGTACTTTCTTTCTTTCTTTAAATTTAAAAAAAAAGAAAAAGAAAGCAAATACATTTATTTGCGGCAAACATGGCGCATAAAAAAGAATATAAACACAAAAAGTAAATAACAAGTTGGGGAAGAACATCATCCACGAAAAACGGCAACGGCAATCGCTCAGCATTATGCTGAGCGATTGCTGTTTTTCGTGGATGTGAGAACTAAGACCCTATACGAGACAGCCCCAGCGCTGGTTAAAAAAAAAGCAAGAGACAAAAGACGAGCAAAATAATAAATAATAATAAATCCCTGGACATTTCACACAGCACCATTTGTCCCAAGCTAAGCAACCTAATGCTTGTGTTATGGTAACAAGATGGCTGATAAACTACTTATATACATTTTTTTTTTTTTTTTGTAAATACATACATATTATAGATAGAAAAATACCCAGACTCGGAACAAATACATGTAGGTCATACAAATATTTGTTCCGTGCGGGAATCGAACCCGCGACACGCAGCGCAGCAGTCAATCGCTTAACCACTGCGCCAACCGTGCTGTCAAAATATTTATTTCCAAACTTTTTTGCCGTCAGTACAGCTACGAATACAGCTGACTTCGATTCGGATGGCTCACGGACGCAAATAATAAAAAACTTGGTATAGTCCTTGCCAGCGATGTTCTACGAAATATGTTTTATTAATGATTATAAATAATAACCGCCGCACAGGTCGATCGATCAGGTTAAGCTACGCTTGCCGCGGTTGGTCTGTGGATGGGTGACCATCTCTACATACCGAGACCGGTTGCTCCCGGCTGTCATTCATGGATATTTCAGTCGTTACGGGTAGTCAGAAGCCCGAAAGTCTGACAACCAGTCTTACCAAGGGGTATGTACGACTTGAATCAATTCTATTTTTGACTTTCAAAAGTGCCTTTGACCAGTAACTGGATTGAGGAGGTCAGATAGGCAGTCGCTCCATTTAAAATACAGATATTCAGCTGCATCCGGTTAGACTGGTAGCCAACCCCGACATAGTTGGGAAAAGGCTAGGCAGATGATGATGATTTGTAATGTCGGGGAAATCAATCGTTATCACACTGACTACATAAATTGTCATGTGACAACACAGCCATTCTTTGACAATTGTATGCTATGGTTATAAAACGCATTACGCGTTACATACCAAGTATTGTATACAATCAAGTATTTTCTAACTGAACAGACAGCTGTGCTGCTGGGGAGTTTGTTGCGCTTCTTCTCCCCAGCGAAAGCACTAGGAAGTGGTGAAGGGCGAGCGTGCCGAGGGACTGTCTTTTGTCATTTTGACGTTCAAAAAGTGCTGATTCTCAGCCTAGTTTGAATAAATGACTTTTGATTTTGGTAAATTGACGTACTTCATTGAAAAATGACTGTAACTAAGCTGAAAATTTAATAAATGAGTGTTAATTTATCCTTTTGGCTGAGGAGCTGGAGTACTTGCACAGTTCGTGACGCTGCCCCGCCCAGCGGGGTAATTACGTAACATAATATCAGTACCAATGAGTTTCATTTTGACAGTTCAACAACATTCATTGCGTTTTTTATGTTGTTGAGCAGACGAATTTTTCGAACATACGAAGCAATGGATTAGCAATATCGTTCAAAATTATTCAGATTGTGGTTGATAGTGTGTTACGCAATTAGGGAGCAGGTATTGACTCGCACAACTTACATAGGGACTCCGACACTCTCAACAGTTCTGATGCTATGGGCATTTGTTGTTCTTGAGTAACTCGTGCTAACACTGGAGAGGACTGAACGTGTATTGCATAGCAGGGGTATGAAGAACAGGGTGTCAAAAAGTTCACTCATTCTCCATAGAAAAGGGAGGTTCCTGGTTAGCGAGATGGGTGTTGTCTGGTTTGCTAACTACCCATGATGTCAGGACATTCTATACAGGGTGGCAGGGACATCGACCCACATCCTGGGACAATAATTGTTTCAGTTTGCTCTGCTTGCGCGATGCAGGATTTTGCATGACGTCAGTGTGACGCGTAGTTCGCATGTGGCGATGTAGATGCCGCCACACGTTTGGAATATAACTACAGAGAGTAAATGAAGAATACTGCCAAAATCATTTGGCAGACAGATCGGGTTTCGAAGTACGTAGTTAGCAGACAGGAGGACGCCTCTGCCCATTTTATTGGAAAAAAACCCGTAATTACCTTTTGGAACATACCGAATTACTGACAAATGCTCAAATCTGTCAAATTTATTTAATAGATTTTCAACTTTATCCCTAAAGCATTAAGGTTCAAGGTTGATTGGGAAAATTTGACAGTTTCGTGTAGCTTGACCTGCAGGCGTCTGTACTACTGTAACAGGCCTGAGGCACCGAACTATTTATGGACCACGGCATTCGATTCAGCAAGTATCGAATAGGCTTCTTTATGTTGTACAGACGCCAGCACATCAAGTTACTACAATCTGTCAAATTTCTTTAATAGATTTTCAACTTTATCGCGCAAGCATTAAGGTTCAAGGTTGATTGGATAATTTTGACAGTTTCGGGTAGCTTGACCTGCTGGCGTCTGTACATATACATAATCAACCTATAATGTTCCCACTGCTGACACACAGGCCTCCTCCCGATGAGAGGGAGTCGGCTGTAATCCACCACGCGGGCACAGTGTGGGTTGGTGAATGTCATATATGTATCTTCGATTTTTCGGTTCTGGGACATGCCGGTTTCTTCACGACGTTTTCCTTCACCGTTTTGAGAGCAGTGGTGATGAAATAATTTACACGAAGTAAAGCGCCTGTCTGGATTCGAACCTACGACCTACAACTCGTAAGTGTGCAGTCGTTTCCATTGGGCCACCACTGCTCTTAAGATAAATAATAATTAACAAAATATCCTAGTTTGTTTATAACGATAATCACCGCTTGACTACTCAATCGATTTTCATAATTTTTGACACAAAGCTAATCTTGGTTGGTACCGAAGTACCTGTTCGTAAAATACATATACCCTGTCCATTAGGTTAACCGTTTTTTGTCAGCTGTCTTAGAACGTACAGACGCCAGCACATCAAGCTACTACAATCTGTCAAAATTCTTTAATAGATTTTCAACTTTATATTTAAAGCATTAAGGTTCAAGGTTGACTGGGAAAATTTGACAGTTTCGGGTAGCTTGACCTGCTGGCGTCCGTACAAATTCCAGTTTGCGTAAAACTATTATTTAAATGCGTACTTAAATAAAATAAAAATATGTTATTATAAACTACCTTATCCTATTGAATTGCCTTATTTATGGCTTCTTACAGACATTATAATACCGTACGTGTATCAATCAATGTATTGTGTGTTGCTGCAATCACTAGTTCCATCTGTCAAAAAACGGTTTATCTAATAAACAGGGTATAAGAGCTAACTTTTATTCGTGGATTAATTAAAAACTTCACTCAACTGAAACCCTGGTCACTCATTAGATAATATAGTATTTCTGCAGCGAGTGCTACTGCCCTGCGTACCCCTCCACCAGTGAAGCGTGAAGGTAACGTATGAAAGTTCTATGTAACAGCGTCGGTATCGGAAACAGCCGTTTTGTAGTAAAAAACGCTTTAAACAAAGAAACACTTTCTCTTTTGCCTTAAAAAAAAAATCGCTCGCAGGTTAAGCTACACTATCCGCGGTCAGTTCGTGGATGGGTGACCAGTACATACTGAGACCCCTCCGTGTCTCGGAAAGCACGTTAAGCCGTTGGTCCCGGCTGTCACTCGTGCATCTTTGACAGTCGTTATGTTACGGGTCTTCAGAAGCCCGAAAGTCTCACCAAGAGGTATCGTGTTACCTCTTGGTAAGTTGTGGAGTTCAGACAGGCAGTCGCTCCATGTAAAATACTGGGATTCAGCTGCATCCGGGTAGACTTGAAGGCGAGCACAACATAGCAGATGTTGACATTTACAACAAAAAAAAAACTGTTTCGATTTCGTTTCGAGTTTCGAGATCAAAACTAGTTTGACAAACTCTAAAAAAAACTAGTATCTACTAAAGTAAAATCGTAAACAATTTTTTTTTAAATCATCAAATTCATAACCTCTTTTTGTTTGCAATTCGGTTAAAAATACATATAGAACTCTATTCTACAGTGCACGTTAGAATTTTACGCGCGATAACATTGACAGAGGGGCGTTGTAACATTTATGAAGTGGTTTTGCGAAATCGTACCCACTGAAAAAACAAGATGGCGTCGTTAGTTCCAATTTTGGCCACGCGCCAAAAGATCAAAGATACAAGTATACATAATCAGCCTATAACGTTCCCACTGTTGGGACAGAAGCCTCTATCCTCTCTGTGAGATGGAGTGGGCTGTAACCCACCATGCAGGCCCAGTGCAGGTTCGTGGAAGTCACATATCTTCGAATTTTTGGTTCTAGGTTCTAGGATATGCCGGTTTCCTCACGATGTTTTCCTTCACCGTTTTGAGAGCAGTGGTGATGAAATAATATATACACAAAGTAAAGTGCCTGTCAGGGTTTGAACTCACGACTGCACAACTATACTTCGTTTCCTGTCAATACAAGAGAGGATTCTAAGCAAGTGCTAGACTGTCAAGGAAGCAAGTGAACCTGGGTAACGTGGCACATACTACTTTATTCAAAATTCAAATGTTGGCATCATTAAAAAATATAATCTGTTGGTTGGCAGCCCTGCCCGAGCGCCGCGTCACTGGTAAATAATTGCTTAACTGAGAATCTATAGAGAGGAGTGCGGGCTAAAGATATTTGGATGTAACAAAGGATTTTTATTACATCTCGTAATTTGTGTAACATATTTATTTATCACGTCCAACGGCATCGTGGAAGACCCAGGCGTAGATGGCGGGACGAACATGACGCGTCTAATGAGGGATTGCTCCATATTGGCTCAGGATCGAGTTGAGTGGAAAAAGGAATGGAGGCTGAATATTATAATTATTCATTATTAAAGCTGAAAAAATTTCACTACTGGACATATGCCTCCTCCGAGCATCCCCACTTCGACCAGTTCTGTGCTTTCCGCATCCAGCGGATTCCTGCGGCCTTCTTTGCATACCTACTATTGTATAGAATCAAGTTCTTCTAACTAAACAGAGAGCTGTGCTGCTGAGGAGTTTGTTGTGCCACTTCTTCCCAGCTATAGCACTAGGTAACGGTGAAGGGCGTTTTGGGGGACAGTCTTATGTAATTTAGACGTTCAAAAAGTGCAGTTTCTTAGCCTAGTTTTTGATTAATTATGGATTATTTATTTTTAGCCGGCAGGGCAAAGGACTCCCATTCTCCTCCCGGCTCCCCTCAGTCGTAAGCTAGTGTGGACCAATATGGATAAATATGTCAACTAATATTACGTTTTTCTTCCTGAAAGGGTAGGCAGAGCTTAGTACATCCACATTTCGCCCGTAATGTTATAATACCATGTAAAGTGTCCAGCTGCATTTGGTTAGACTGGAAGCCGACCCGAATACAATAGAATACTGCTGAAGAGACTATTGCCGCTAACCGCACCCAAAATAAGTCTCCTGTCTAAGCTGAGTATTTGTGAAAGACCACAAAGATATACGAGTAACTTGCCGGTATAAAAAAAAATGTAAAAGTGCGTTATCTGAGTCAGGTGCTCAGGCCATAAAACGAGAGCCATGTTAATCTTAGTGCTTTCGTTTTTCTGTAATCTGAAGAGCTAACTAGATGCACTAATTAAGAAAATGACGACAGTAGAATAATAAAACTGATTACATGTCGTTGCGAGCCCAGAAATAAATAAGAATCTTTTTTTAAAGAACTCAGCCTTGCTTATTAATAATATTTTGACGATGTTTAAAGTATTTATTTATATTTACCAAATAATCGAGGCCAGCCTTATTTAGAAATTAAAAAAAAGCAATTAAGAGGTGTCGTCGGACATGGGTTTTGCACTGTGACGACACTATCAAAATGGTTGGAAAAGTGTCATGAAGGTCAAAATGTTAAACTTTTTTCAGTTTAGCTCTCATTCACCAAGTGCGCAGAGTGCAACGTCCAATAAGGCACTTCGTTCCAAAACTAGGTAATTGAGGAAAAAATATATAAACGGTATAAAACAGCAGCTGACGCTTATTTGTTACGCTACTCAGTAATAGGTCATCTTGAATGAAAACAAACGTTCAAATTGACCTACAAAAGAAACTTTGAGAATCGTTTACTTTAGTTATCTTGTCACAAAAAAGTTATTTCAGTTTTAAACGACATATAAAACTTATCAACGCAATTATTACATGTACACACGACGACATATAACGCTATTTTCATTTCCAGTTTAACCACCCTAATTGCGTAATAGACTATCAATCACAATCTGAATCATTTTGAAGGATATTGCTAATCCATTGCTTCGTATGTTCGAAGAATTTGTCTGCTCAACAACGTAAATAAAGCAATGAATGTTGTTGAACTGTCAAAATGAACGCCATTCCTACTGTTAGTGTGTTACGCAATTACCCCACTGACCGCGCATTGTATAGGCTTTTCGTACAGTGAGAAGTCAGCTTATACTGGAAATGTTAGCTTGATATGCCGTCGCACGTACAGCCGAATGGTAAAAGATCTGTGTTAGCACTTTTAGCTGATGAACAATATTATAGGTATGTTAGATTAATTCTAGAATAATCTAGTTGGTATGCGGTCAAAATGTTATAGATTTAAAAATAAGATCATATCAAATTGAAAATTCTACTAGTAATATACGAATGAAGATTAATGTTTTTTCGATCATCTATTTATTTTATTTCGCAAGATGGCTGGTAGAAAATGGATGAGAGTTGCCGAAAATCGAGTTGAATGGCGTGCAATAGGAGAGGCCTATGTCCAGCCTGCAGTGGACTGCTGTAGGCTGGTGATAATGATGATATATTTTATTTTTTTCTAGCCACTTTTTGCTAGCTAGCTTTTTTATGGATGTGGCGCATATTTTTCTCCAACTTTTTCTTTTTGTGTTTGTATTCTTTCGCTGCGTGCGTCATGTTTACCGCAAATGAACGTATTTTCCTTCTTTATTTACTGTTATTACATAATATTTTTCCCTGTATTGTCCAACTTTTGGCTAAATCCTTAAAACTCCTAATTGTATTATTTAACAAATTCATGATAAAACAATTAATTTCAGGTTCACAAAGTCACAATTCACACAGCGCTAGGGTAGCCCGCGAAATTTTAATATTCTTACGTTTTTTTTTTCAAATTGCAGGTCAGTGTCAGGTTGTATGTTAAACAAATATGATTCGCGACCGTAACAAGTATGTATTACAGAATTAAAATCAACAATACAACCCTTTAAGTTCATCATATTAAATAACTATTTCCATGAAATATCAATCGCCCTTAAGTGACAGATTGCCCACCCAGATGATTCCATACGTTTCCGTTTTTATCAATTTAGTCGACGAATTTAGTCGCCCGAAAAGTGTGACTCGTCACTTTTAAATAATATAATTTTGTCTATAGGCGACTCACGCGAAGTTAAAAGTTAGCCACGAAACACAAAAAACAAATAGGCACAAAAGAATGAAATGTGTTCCCACTTAATCACTCGTCTGTACCTAACGGCCAGTGTTATCAGTTATTTACACAGCGTATGAACTCAAAGATAAGATAAACGTTATACCTAGGGACACTCGAAACTCGCGATTATCACCAAAACTGTACCAACTGTTCTTGGATTATTTTTAAATCCTTTTAAACAAATCCGCTGTATGCGGGAAGCACAGAACCGGTCGAAGTGGCGGTGCTTGGGGAGGCTTATGCCCAGCAGTGGACGTCTTTCGGCTGAAATGATGATGATGAAACTAAGTTGACGCTTATTCCGCGAAGGGATTAGGCAGAGGTGTGTCTATAGTACACCCACATTTCGCCAGTCATGTTTAAGACCCATGTAATAGGGGGCGTGCCTATTGCCATCAACTGGGCACAAATCCCTCAGGACTGCTCCTGAAAAAATCCAGATGGAAAAATCTAATAACACTGCCCGACCCCGAATCGAACCCAGAACCTCATGCTGTGATGCTCAGACGTAAAGTTATTTTAAATTAAAAAATCTTTCTCATTAGATATTTGATTACAATACCTAGTTACCTACATATTATCCTGGCACTATTTTATCAACCATTTAAATTGTGTGTTTTGCTCTTAGGGAAAATAATAAGTGTTACCAACATTGACCACATTTTTAAGCTAGATAATTTAAGTATTCGTATTCATTTTCCTGTACACTTTCTGTTGATACCAACATGACAAGAATAATTTAAAACCCAAAACGTACACACGGCTACACATCAAGCTATACATTTCCAGTATTAGCTGACCTCGCATTGTATAGGTTTTTCGTACAATTAGAAGTCAGCTTATACTGGTTTTGTATAGCTTGATGTGTAGCCGTGCGTACATATGCATAACTCTTGCGACTTCGTTCGCGTGGACGTCGAAAAACCAATTGGATTTCATGGATTTTAATTTTGCGTGGCACCCCAATTCTTTTTTTAAAATAAAGCCTAAGTTACTCCTAACATCAGCTACCTGCCAGTGCAAGTCCCGTCAAAATTGGTCCAGCCGTTTCGGAGATTAGCCGAAAGAAGTGGACAGACAAAAAATTAAAAAATGTTTTTTTTTGTTATAAGCACCGATACTTTCATATACATTTAGTAAAAAACTGTTATTTAGTCATTACTCATTAGTCATTACAAACAGACCCTTCAATTATATTTATATGCAAATATGTAATATAATATTGGTGTATTTTCATGCAAGTACACAAAAGTTAGGTCCATACGTACAGAGTAGCACTTCGTATAACTGTTCAATGGATTAGCTCAGCTTCGTGCACAACAGTACATTGTAACTTTCATGTTTGTTTTCGTACCCGACATAATGGCATTTAAAAACCGGTTCATTTAACAGATTACTGTTCTCATGTTAATTTATGACGCTAGGAACATCATATATAGCCTGGAGTCTTTTTGGCCTCACACAGGTCTTTTATTTTTAACACGCTTTTATTAGGTCTACCTGTATGTAACTGTAATGGAATCTAAGGTAATTAATTTAATCATCTTCCAAGGGTCGTAGCGTAATGAAAATTGGCAGCTGTATGTAGTTCTGATGACAATACAATAATATGGTACTGTCGAACTGATCTGATGATGGAGCCGGAAGATATGAACTGGAACTTCATGATGGAAAATCGTATCATAGCTGTTTTGGATTTCTTAGAAAAGTCTTGTAATGAACTTTGACCACGATTAGGTTCCAAGGTGTGATGATGAAGCCGGAAGATTTTTTTTGTTTTTACGTGCATTTTGCACCATCCTCATCAAGAACCAGCCTCGGTCTCAATGCCCCCTTGAATCGTTTAATGGCTAATTATAATAAAATAGATATCTCCAACAAAATTGATATAGTTACAGACACATTTTCCCAATTTCGCAGAAAACTTATAACTATTAGCGACGAATCATAATTTCATAATCTACTTTTTGTTGCATACAATGTATTTATTTTTTTGGTTTTTTGCCACATGTACCTGCCACTATAAAAATAAAATTTTGGAATGTTCTTTTATTGCACTCGTTATCTCGTGACTCGTTCTACCGTTTTGAATTTTAACTATCAATTGTACTGTTTATTTTTTAATTTAAATTTTAATCTTAATGTTTTAATTTTGATTCTAATTGATTTTAATTTTTGATGCTAATTTCGATTATGATTTTGTATCTTACTTAATGTTTTGTTCTTTCTTTCTAATTAATTTTTTTATCATCACTACGACTAAAAATCTTGTTAAAACGTAATATTAAAGAAGCTATTTTTTATGTAAGTTTATGTGTACGCCTGTAAATGACTAATTCACCATAACTCAATGCTTATGTTGTTTTTTATTAAGTATGTTAGAGTTTCTAGTGAATAGGTCGTTGGTGTACCTATCAAAATAAATAAATTTATAAAAGCGTGTTTTTCTAGTGTTTTTATACTATTATATTTTTGATTTGTCAACTCAAAATTGCAATGTTTATTTGTTAGTTTTAAACGTTCCTTTTTTACTGTTTGTATTTATGTGCGTGTCCCAATTCTTTTTTTTTTCTGTAAATTAAAAATAAAATTTACGCCACGTTACGTTGTAATCGACACTGATATTTATAAATTTAAATTAATTATTTTAATTCTATTTTATTTTTACTATCCATTATTGTCCCACTGTTGGGCAAAGGCCTCCCTATTCTCCTGCCACTTCTCTCTGTCCAGAGCTGCCAAGGACCAATCTTTATATTAAATTCTAGTAATAATTGAAAATATTTAATAGGATAATAGCCCCCTAGCATTATAAATTATCATGAATGAAAAGCAAATATAAGTAGGTATAGTAGTCACACTAATCTTGAATCGCATCAAACAACGTCGAATTATAATGATAAAAATGTAAGATTGTTATTATAACACACAAGTACACAACACCTAATATAAAAGTAACTACTCCTTACATTAATTTGTCTCTTTACATCACGAATAAGTAAAGAAAATATTCAGTGGTTTTTTTCCCATATTTGTACCTTTAACATTACCTACTTTATTTTCCATTTAATCTATTTTCAACGAAAAAAAGATTAACACAAAAAAAAAACACAAAATATTTTTAGTATCATTTCGACTCCACCGCGTCTCTAGATCTAAAGTCGTCACATGGCGCGTCGCAGTTCTAGTGTATTGTGTACTGCACCGACCACTCTTGATATTTGCAGTTATTATTATTATTACTCCACTTTTCATTTGGAATTTCTTAGTATCTAATCTTGATTTATGTTTGGTTGATGGTAATAGGCTATGTGTCTATTAAATGGCACTTATAACATAACTGGCAGAGTAGTGGTGAGCAATTTATATATCTCTGCCTTTCACTAAGGAGAATAAAGGGGCAACGACATAATGCATGTCTTGAAATTTGTATGTTATGTTACTCCATTTTAAATTTAAAAAATGTTTAATGTTATTAAACGCTACGACTATTTGTTTACTCTTGTTATAAATAAAATTGTATTAATATTAAACAAAAAACATAACCCTTCCGCTAAGATTCTCTGCAGTCGGATAAAAAGGGAAGATTTTGATTTTACATACATAAAACTCACACCTTTTAATTTTAATTTTGTCGATAAGTATCAGGGATACATAGCAGTTGTAAAATGTTTTGTCTTTAACATAGTCAGGTACTTCCTTAAATTGCCACTATTGTATATTTTTATATTGAAACGCAATTCATTATATTATTTGTAACTGTACAAATAATGTTTTATGTTTTACAATGTTAATTTATGAATACTTACTATAATTTAAAAAGCACTTAATAAAATATGACAAGTGCATATGAATGTTTTAATTATTTGTAAATGTAAATTTATTAATGGATAATTTAAACTATCTATTAAAAAAAAAGCAAGAATTTAGGAAAAGGTAGAATGCTTGCCTTGGATTTACTTGAAAATTCTTAATTTACACTAAAGTTTTACAACAGGAAAAATAATTGTATACTTAGTTAAAAATAATTGAATAGGTAAGTACCTAGTGTTAATAGTTTGTTGTAAAATGTTATTAGTGACATTGAAACCTTTTTATTTTATTTTGAATACTAATACATAAAATAATACCTTGAAACTTCGTTAAAACCTGATAAACATTAAAAAAAAAAAAACAGCATTTGTCTAGACAGCCCCTTTACCCTGATTTACAATAAGTTAATGTCAAACAACGTTTAATAAGAATTTTATTACACTCGTAAAACATAATTAATAACAGCACAAAGGCAATCTTAACTTAACAGCAAACAGCCTTTATTTAGACAAAAAATTACAACCAAGACCAAAACTATTTGATCCTAGTACAAAAATCCCCATAACGTACTACAAAATTACTCCACGCACATACAAGGAAATCTCGCGGTTAAGACCTGAACATAAGAGCGAATATCGCTTGCGTATGTCCGGCAATAGGTATAGCTGTGTGGTACAAGCGAAAACAAATATATAGGTATTTTTTTCTTTGTCTTTTTTAAGTTTCATGCTCAGCTACGAATTTACTTATTATTTTTTTTAATGGGTTCCGTATCATTTAGGGATATTAATTATTATATTGATGATGACCATTTTTATTATTATTGCGATTGACATTTAGAATGTCGACTGAAACGATGGATGGGCTGTGTGAATGATGATATGATTAGAAAGGGGGTGACTGACTTCTAAGATGACGACTAATAGAGAAGTATGGTCGGAAAAGACGCAATAAATTGGGATAAGGGCAGGAGAATGTTGATGATGCCTCGCTGTGCTAGTGGTCGCAAGCGCTACTGCTGAGCATGAGGTCTAGGGTTCGATTCCCAGGTCGGGAAATGTTATTAGGTTTCTCTATATGGGATTTCTCAGTAGCAGTTCGGTTTTGTGACCGGTTGACGGCGTAAGGCTCGCCCCCTATTACATGGGACTTAAAAACATAACTGGCGAAATGTCCATATAGCTACACTTCTGCCTAATCCTTGGGGGAACAAGGCGTGGCATTATGTTATGTATCTAAATGCCACACATACCTACATCAATCAACATTTCAGGTGATATCATTCTTTATCTGATTTGGTAAATAATTTCATACAAATTCAGCACATATCCGCCAACCCGATCTAGGCCTGCGTGGTGGATTATGGCCAACTCTACTGCTGGGACACAGGCCTACTCCCTCTCATAGAGAGGAGGCCTGTGTCCCAGCAGTGGGAACGTTATAGGCTAATTACCCCGTATCCGAACATAGTCAAAACGATACCAAAGGCCGAATGTTATACCAAAATCATAGTTTACAATTTCATCTTTTGGCAAATCCTCGGGACTTTTTAATCATAATATATCAATAGTACGTATTGACACGATAACACGCTCTTTAGGCATGATTGATAAGAGTTGACTTAATTAATTATTATTATATTATATACTAGCGGCACCCCGCGGTTTCACCCGCATAAGTTCCGATCCCGTGGGAATATTGGGATTAAAAGTATTTTATGTGTTATTCGGATGTATGAGCTATATTACTGTAGTTTCATCATAATCCGTTCAGTAGTTTTACAGTGTTCAGTAGTTTTAAAGAGTAACAAACATCCATCCATCCATGCTCACAAACTTTCGCGTTTAGAATATTAGTAGGAAGTACCACGGGATCGACACTTATGCGGGTGAAACCGCGGGGCTCTGCTAGTTATGTTATAAACGCGAAAGTTTGTGAGGATTGATGGATGAATGTTTGTTTCTCTTTGACGCAGAAACTACTCAACAGATTCAGATGCAATTAGGCACACAGGTGGTTTATAACCAGGATTAACACATAGGATACTTTTTATCCCGATATACCCACGGGGTCGAAACTTATGCGGGTGAAAACGTGGGGCGCCGCTCCAAATTCAAACAAATCCAAACAAAGGCCGAATTTTTGTAATGATATAAGAACGTTCACAGTCTGATCTCAGTCTCAATCTGTCAAAAAAACTTCTAAATTCCCGACATTTGATTGTCGCTTAGATAAGATTGCGACTAGATTTTGAACGTTTTTAATTACGAGAACTGGCCTTCAGGTCTCTGTTCAAATCAAGCGTTTAAATTAAATAGCATAGATAACTAATTGATTTTTGTCAAGATTTCTAGTACCGAAATTTTTAACAAACAATATTTAAAAAATTAAAATACACAGAACAGTATTTTATTTGTGAGTGTAGTAGGATTGAGGAAAAAATTTTAGCAGTTCCGTGATTATAACTGTGTAAAAAACGAAAAAAATCGAAAACATCGTTTAGAATCATAAAAATCTTGTTAAAACATCCTTTTGATATTTAACTATTTTTATATTTTGATGGAGGAATTTGAAACCACTTATTTTTCTTTGATGGATTCAATTTTTTGTAGAAATAAACTGTCTACGTCGATTCCCGTTTTATTGATTATAAATTAATGACTAACTTCTGCTTCCGCAGTTCGTCTGCGTGGTGAATTTTTGTCAATGACACATCCCGTCACATTGAAGCTGCTTTTTTGTTGTTATGTAAATTTTTTTGCATGCCAAATGTTTGAATTTACAGTACAATCACACTAATATTATAAATATTGTGAGTCACTGCGTGTGTGTGTTTGTTACTTCTTCACGCTCAAATGGCTGGACCAATTTTGATGAAATTTAGTATGGACGTAGCTGACACCCTGGATTTACACATAGGCTACTTTTATCCTGATGTTCCCACGGAATCGAAACTTACGCGGGTGAAACCGCGCTTCCTAGTAAGGGAATAAAAATAATAAGCACACATTTGGAATGAACTTGACAGTTCGGAAAGGTGACACACGTCCGCCATTTTTGTGCAAGGAGTGTGCTTCATGGCCGTACCTACTCGGAAGCAAATATCTGCAAGCAATTTTACCTGTAAACCTACACTCTATGCAAATAAACAAATTCTATTAATTATTTTCTAATCCATTGCCAAGGATAAAAAAAAATCTCCCTCAGTTCAATCAATCTACCTAACTTTTTCCCAATTATGTTGGAGTCGGCTTCCAGTCTAACCGGATGCAGCTGAATACCAGTATTGAATTATAAATACTACGTCAAAACAGTTTCCATTTTCCCTTTTTTCTTAAAAAATCCATTATTCTAACAATATAAATCGCTCCTGCTACCGCTCTTGACCAACACCACACACGAACAGTAATTTCATCCATGAAATAGTTGGTGTTACCAAATAGGGATTAGAGCGAGACAGCACTATGGCAACGTAGGCGATCGAGGGAGACAGCACATAGCCGCGTTTGCAGCGCTCTCTCGATTTCTGAGCTTCGCTTATTTTAAACGAATCTTTTAGGGTTAGTGGTGCTTTTGTCAAGGGTTCCGTAGTTAATAATTAGGTTATTTTTGAGAGCAGTGGTGGCCCAGTGGTAACAGCCTCGACTTACTGAGGTCGTGGGTTACCCAGGCAGGTGCATTACTTTGTGTAATTATTTCATCACCAACCTATTGTTCCCACTGCTGGGACAGGCCTTCTCTGTGTGAAAGGGAGTGGGCCCGATCCTACCCGACGCATCCGAACGCTATTACTTCGTTTCCGCTTAGCGTTCCCTCTGACTTTTCCTTTTGCTCAGCTCCTAAGGTAGCTAGCATGATGTTATTAGTACATTAATGTCTTTCTCGAGAATTATATAATTTATATTTTATATATTTTTTTAAAAACTTTGCCCCACACTAGGATTTACTCCTGTATCGTGGGTGCGTTCACAAACAAAAAAAATAATGATAATATAATATAATTGGGATATCAAACGCAAAAATAATTTTACATAAAAACTTACAAACAAAACAATTTTACCTTTTTATTATACAGGGTCCCAAAAGTCGTCGACGTCAAGCCGGAATCGGGTAATAGGCCAAGTTATAATAGTTATCAGAAAAATATTTAAAAAAATCTGAGTAGTGTACATTTTTTTTTTTCAGTAACTACCTACAGTGAGTCGAAGTTGGGCGAAGTATTATTAATTTTTAATATTTGGTTGGGCAAAAATTGACATTTTCTCCAAGCTGAAACAGTTGGCTTATAATATTAGGCAAGAGTTTACAGAAACATTATTCAGGATCCCATAACAATTTTTTTTTTAATTTTAGATTTGTAACAACTGTAGTGAAAATACTGTCACAGGGTACAGATTTTCTCGATTTTTTTTGAAATGCCAATAATTTTTAAACACATCTTAGATTTTTTTTTTATATTTGAGGCTAGCTTAAAATGGGCCTTCTGTGAACTGAATTTCCTGTGGCCGCTGACGGACGATAGCCTAGGTATTGATTAAATTTGTATAATTATGTATGCATCTGACCCAGCGGCAGGAGTGGGTCATCTGCCTCTGCCTGCTTGGCCCAGGGTTGGAGAATCGATTGGGTCGTGTCTATTTCTATAATTATAGTCTGGGTTTCTGATTTATTAATTACTAGTTGCGCCCCGCGGTTTCACTCACATAAGTTTCGATCCCGTGGGAATATCGGAATAAAAAGTATCCTATGTGTTAATCCTGGTTATAAACTATCTGTGTGCCAAATTTCAAATTGGTCTAGCCGTTTGGGCGTGAAGATAACAAACATACAAACACACGACTCACAAACTTTCGCCTTTATAATATTAGTGTGATAGTAAGATTTATTGGTTTCTAAGATACTCGTACAGGCTGTTTGGTAGAACTGTGGGTAGAAGGATCGACACCATTTGTTGAGGGATTGGGGGTGTCATTTGCTCGCACATTTTTTTTAAATAATTTTTTTATGTTTATTCAAATTGAAATTTTTAGGGTCTTAACACAATTTTACGACTTTGGAAACACTTAAATCATTTTCTAGGACAGATTGTACACGCGCTTTTCTGTGCACGTTGTAAAAATGTGTGCTTAGGAGTTAGGACTCGACTAATATTTATCTTCTGTCCTTTTCGTAATGAAATAGAAAGAAAAAGATGCACTGAACTTAAATTTAGTTCAGTTTTTGAACAAGGGAATCGCGCCATTGCGTCTGTTGAATAAGTTGGGTTAATGCGGCTGTCGAAGGACCAATAAGCGTTGTGTAATATTATTATTCGGGAACGAATGTCATGTCGCCTGCACACAAGGAGGTAGGAAACAAAAGGACTTACTTGGTGTTTTTGAATGTGCCGTGCTGATATGTAGACCGGCGCGGCGTCCGGTAACTTTTTGTTTCCCTGCTTCTTCCTGGTTTTGTGTCGGCCGACACTCGTAAATTAGTATGTTTCGCGGCGCGAGCGCGTCGCGAAGCTAAGCGGTATAGCTTGCGGTGACTGTTCGATTACAAGTAAAGTTGAATCTCTGTCCCTCTGCTGGAGCGTCTTGATTCCACGTAGCCCGGAAACGGTTGTCGGTTGGCGCTTTCTCTTTCTGTCGCGTATGGACGTAATGATAGGGAGAGGGATAGATGGATAGGCATTTGGCGCCATGACAGAATAAAGCGGTTGACGTTTTCGTTCGGATATTTAATAGAGAGAAACTTGTAATATAAAAACTTGCGCAAGCATCCTGCCCGGGTTTGAGGATATGTAGTATTCTCAAAAAAGGGAAAGGAATTGCGTTAAAGCGGATTAAAAGAAAGAGAGAAAAGAAAACAATTGAAATATATTAATTACGACTAAAATTACGTGATATTAATTACGCGGTGAAATCATTGGGAAGGCAACGGGCAGAGTTTAACAATGGGTCGCTTGAAAGAGCCACTGCATGTCTTCACCATAGCAACGCGGGTTGTCCCATCTTTGCCGGGGAAAACCTCGGTGATTATGCCCATTGGCCAACGTAAAGGAGGGACATCATCTTGATGCATGAGAACCACTGCACCAATCCTAACATTGTCCACGGCATCCAACCATTTTTGCCTAACTTGTAAGTTATGTAAATATTCTATCCGCCATCTTCTCCAAAAGCTGCAAACCATTTGGTCAAGCAATTTTTTGCGGCAAGTTAGAGACTTCGTTGTTTCGGAAACGTTCACGACAGGCAACGAAGTCAACGGGGAAGCCATTATAAAGTGAGCGGGAGTAAGCGGTTCTGGGTAAGGATCCTCAGTCAGGACACAGAGCGGTCTCGAATTCAGAACTGCCTCAATTTCAGTGAGAACAGTCGAGAGTTCCTCATAGGTAAGAAGCTGAGAACCGATGACACGGTATAAATGAGTTTTAATAGATTTAATATTAGATTCCCACAACCCTCCAAAGTGGGGAGCGCGGGGTGGAATCATTTTCCACTCTATGCGGTAGCGGTTAGCAAGTAGTTCTTGCAGTTGAGCCTTGGCTCCAACGAAATTTGTTCCATTGTCGGAATATAAATTGGAAACAGAATATTATATTAAATAAACAGAACACACCAACAACAGCAATACACAGAAACAGAACAGAACAAACAGAACATTACCGAATATTAACAGAATATTATTATTGTTATATTTTATATTATTTTATTATGTTATTAACAGAATATTATTATTGTTATATTTTATATTATTTTATTATGTTATTATATTCGGTATTTTCATTTATGCAAAATCTTATCATATATGTAAAGAAATGTTGATTGATTGGATAAAACCACTGACATATGAAAATACCGAAGCCCTCTTACAAAACGTAACTTAATAAGTATACATACCTACGCGTACATTCACACACACATACTCATACTCATACAACCACACATTCATAACACTCATGTACACTCAACAACACATGCACTCTCATGCACACGCCCACACTCATGCACACGCCCACACTCATGCACACGCTCACACTCATGCACACGCTCGCACACGTTCACTTAATTATATTTTTGTCTTACTACACTCATGTTTACACTATTATTATTATTATTATTGTACTGTCTTTTATTTTTTGTGTTTTAAGTACCTACTGTTGTGAAGGAGCGGAGTCCTCTAATACAGGCATTATTTGCTTAAATGAGGTCTCCAAACCCAAAATTGTTTGTGTATAACTTTTGGACACAATAAACATTATTATTATTATTATTATTATTATTATTATTATTATTAACAGGTCCCCTTCGGGAAATGAATCTTTTAAAAGCGGAAATGAAAGTGTCCGATGACACGTCAGTAACCAACTCAATATGAACTGCTTTGGTAACGAAACAAACAAATAAGCAAATGTAAGCCTTCTGACTTCTTTGACCTCTGCGTCTACATAACGTGACTTTAATGGGACCAGCGTAATCCACACCCGTGTGCACAAAAGCTTTAGTCTCTTGTACGCGACAAGCGGGTAAATCAGCCATCTTTGGGCTGGGGTGAGAAGGTGACACTTTAAAGCAAAAGTTACAAGCGTGTACTCTTTGTCTGATGACACCTCTAGAAGAGAGGATCCAATATTTTTGTCGTAGCAGACTGCTAAGAAGGCTTACACCAGCATGACAATAAATGCGATGGTAATAGTCTATTAAGACATGTGTAAAATTATCATGTTTAGGTAAAAGAGCGGGATGCTGAGCTTCATAAGGAAGGTTCGCATTTGACAACCTGCCACCGATTCTTATTATGTCATGCTCGTCTATAAAGAGATCTAGTTTTTTAAACTGCGAGCGAAGTTTTTTACTTTTAATTTCGACGTAAATATCTAAAAAGTGAAATTGTTGAATGCAACGAATTAAATAAATTTCAGCGGTACCTAGTTCCCGGACAGTAGTTGTCTTATTTAACTTGTCATAAGGAATAAAATGCAAAAATCTTAAGATGTAAACAATTATGCGCAGTATCTTATTTAATGATGCAAATTTTTGACTAACACTATATATTAAGTTAGGTTCTGATACAGTAGATACTAAGGTTAGCGATTTATTATTAAACTCAGGCAACTGCTCGCTACATGAGGAAACAAACGGACTGATAGGCCACTCAGCAGTTGGGCGTAGAAGCCACTCAGGTCCATGCCACCACAAATTGTGATTTAGTAGCTGCTCAGGTAGAAGACCTCGAGACAAACAGTCACTAGGGTTTTCTTTTCCGTTAATATGGAAAAAATGCTTAGGATCAAGGTTTTCTTGACACTTAGCGACGCGGTTGCTAACAAAAATATTCCATTTGTGCGGTGAGGAATGAATCCATGAAAGAGTAATTGTAGAATCAGAAAATGCGAATATTTTATTAATAGCGGTACGAGAGCGGTAAGTGTCATAAACTAACTTAATTAAGCTTGACAAGAGTACAGCGGCGCAAAGCTCTAGACGAGCCAGAGATACGACCTTGACAGGTGCAACCTTGGATTTAGCACACACCAAAGTTACGTGTGCGTTGCCATTTGTGTCAGTAACATGTAAGTATATGACGCAGCCATATGCATTCAAGCTGGCATCAGCAAAACCTACTATATTTGTCACGCAACCCATAGTAACGGCTACATGACGCGGCAGTTTTAAAGAGGAAAGTAAAGGCAGTTGCTCTTTAAACTTTTGAAAGATAAGTACAATAGAATCGGGTGGAGTTTCATCCCAATCTGTGTTTAATTTCCATAATTCCTTTATGAGTAATTTCGCGAATAAAACCACGGGAGCCACTAGACCCAGAACATCCCACAGACGGGCAACAGTGGAAAGTATGGAACGTTTAGTACAACTTTTATCCAAGTTAGATGTAGTAAAGGTGAAACAATCCTCGGAAGGAATCCATTTGAGTCCAAGAATCTTTAAGTTATCCCCGTCTGAAAAGTTAATAGAAGAGCGGTTGGAGTGTGGAATAGAATCCAGTAGTTCCAAGGAATTACTTGCCCACTTAGTAAGGTCAAAGCCCCCAGCCTTAAATAAGGCGATAAGTTCAGCGGAGAGAATCTTGGCTTCCTCCAGAGTGGAGGTCGAGTTAGCCAAGTCATCCATGTATAACTCATGCGAAGCGACAATGGATGCGCGCGGGAATCGATGTTTTTCATCCTCTGATAGTTGACGGACTGTCCGCATTGCTAAATATGGGCTGGGCTTAAGGCCAAACGCCACTCGGTTAAATTGAAATTCGCGAACAGGTTCAGCGGTATTAAACCGAAACAATATTTTCTGATATTTTCGATGCTCATCCATAACAGCAATTCGGAGATACATCTGTTTTATATCAGCTGTGACTGCAATAGGGAATAATCGGAAATTTAAAAGTAATAAAAATATGTCAGCCTGTAGATTAGGCCCTGTGTGTAACAAATCGTTCAATGACACGCCATTATGAGACTTGGCGCTCGCGTCAAGGACGATGCGAACTTTAGTAGTTTGTTTATCATTCCTAATAACAGGGTGATGCGGTATATAATAACCTACAGTCTGATCAGCAGCCCTAGGTGTAGTTTCAGTTAAATAATTTTGATTAAGGTATTCTTGGATTATTTCGTTATAACTAGCGCGCAAGGCAGGGTCGCGAAGCTTAGTTTTTTCCAAGTGAATAAAACGTCGATAAGACCCGCCCACCGCGGCGGCGGCGGCGGCGGCGGTTGTTTTTGGATGAAAAACTTATGTTGAATAAGTTGGGTTATTGCGGCTGTCGAAGGACCAATAAGCGTTGTGTAATGAATTAGGGAACGAATGTCATGTCGCCTGCACACAAGGGGGTAGGAAACAATTAAGGACTTACTTGGTGTTTTTGAATGTGCCGTGCTGATATGTAGACCGGCGCGGCGTCCAGTAACTTTTTGTTTCCCTGCTTCTTCCTGGTTTTGTGTCGGCCGACACTCGTAAATTGGTTTATTTTAAGCGGTTTGGTATGTTTCGCGGCGAGAGCGCGTCGCGAACCTTAGCGGTATAGCTTGCGGTGACTGTTCGATTACAAGTGAAGTTGAATCTCTGTCCCTCTGCTGGAGCGTCTTGATTCCACGTAGCCCGGAAACGGTTGTCGGTTGGCGCTTTCTCTTTCTGTCGCGTATGGACGTAATGATAGGGAGAGGGATAGATGGATAGGCATTTGGCGCCATGACAGAATAAAGCGGTTGACGTTTTCGTTCGGATATTTAATAGAGAGAAACTTGTAATATAAAACTTGCGCAAGCATCCTGCCCGGGTTTGAGGATATGTAGTATTCTCAAAAAAGGGAAAGGAATTGCGTTAAAGCGGATTAAAAGAAAGAGAGAAAAGAAAACAATTGAAATATATTAATTACGACTAAAATTACGTGATATTAATTACGCGGTGAAATCATTGGGAAGGCAACGGGCAGAGTTTAACAATGGGTCGCTTGAAAGAGCCACTGCATGTCTTCACCATAGCAACGCGGGTTGTCCCATCTTTGCCGGGGAAAACCTCGGTGATTATGCCCATTGGCCAACGTAAAGGAGGGACATCATCTTGATGCATGAGAACCACTGCACCAATCCTAACATTGTCCACGGCATCCAACCATTTTTGCCTAACTTGTAAGTTATGTAAATATTCTATCCGCCATCTTCTCCAAAAGCTGCAAACCATTTGATCAAGCAATTTTTTGCGGCAAGTTAGAGACTTCGTTGTTTCGGGAACGTTCACGACAGGCAACGAAGTCAACGGAGAAGCCATTATAAAATGAGCGGGAGTAAGCGGTTCTGGGTAAGGATCCTCAGTCAGGACACAGAGCGGTCTCGAATTCAGAACTGCCTCAATTTCAGTGAGAACAGTCGAGAGTTCCTCATAGGTAAGAAGCTGAGAACCGATAACACGGTATAAATGAGTTTTAATAGATTTAATATTAGATTCCCACAACCCTCCAAAGTGGGGAGCGCGGGGTGGAATCATTTTCCACTTTATGCGGTAGCGGTTAGCAAGTAGTTCTTGCAGTTGAGCCTTGGCTTTAACACACACCAAAGTTACGTGTGCGTTGCCACTTGTGTCAGTAACATGTAAGTATATGACGCAGCCATATGCATTCAAGCTGGCATCAGCAAAACCTACTATATTTGTCACGCAACCCATAGTAACGGCTACATGACGCGGCAGTTTTAAAGAGGAAAGTAAAGGCAGTTGCTCTTTAAACGTTTGAAAGATAAGTACAATAGAATCGGGTGGAGTTTCATCCCAATCTGTGTTTAATTTCCATAATTCCTTTATGAGTAATTTCGCGAATAAAACCACGGGAGCCACTAGACCCAGAACATCCCACAGACGGGCAACAGTGGAAAGTATGGAACGTTTAGTACAACTTTTATCCAAGTTAGATGTAGTAAAGGTGAAACAATCCTTGGAAGGAATCCATTTGAGTCCAAGAATCTTTAAGTTATCCCCGTCTGAAAAGTTAATAGAAGAGCGGTTGGAGTGTGGAATAGAATCCAGTAGTTCCAAGGAATTACTTGCCCACTTAGTAAGGTCAAAGCCCCCAGCCTTAAATAAGGCGATAAGTTCAGCGGAGAGAATCTTGGCTTCCTCCAGAGTGGAGGTCGAGTTAGCCAAGTCATCCATGTATAACTCATGCGAAGCGACAATGGATGCGCGCGGGAATCGATGTTTTTCATCCTCTGATAGTTGACGGACTGTCCGCATTGCTAAATATGGGCTGGGCTTAAGGCCAAACGCCACTCGGTTAAATTGAAATTCGCGAACAGGTTCAGCGGTATTAAACCGAAACAATATTTTCTGATATTTTCGATGCTCATCCATAACAGCAATTCGGAGATACATCTGTTTTATATCAGCTGTGACTGCAATAGGGAATAATCGGAAATTTAAAAGTAATAAAAATATGTCAGCCTGTAGATTAGGCCCTGTGTGTAACAAATCGTTCAATGACACGCCATTATGAGACTTGGCGCTCGCGTCAAGGACGATGCGAACTTTAGTAGTTTGTTTATCATTCCTAATAACAGGGTGATGCGGTATATAATAACCTACAGTCTGATCAGCAGCCCTAGGTGTAGTTTCAGTTAAATAATTTTGATTAAGGTATTCTTGGATTATTTCGTTATAACTAGCGCGCAAGGCAGGGTCGCGAAGCTTAGTTTTTTCCAAGTGAATAAAACGTCGATAAGCGACAGCATAAGAATTTCCGAGTGAATCTGGATTCTTACAAAATGGTAACGCAGTACAGTACCTACCGCTGGAGTCACGTGACACCGTAGAAACGTACAGCTGTTCACATTCCCGTTCAGCGGGACTCATAAAAGATTTTGAGGGTATTTCTTCAATGTTCCAGAATTTATGTAAAGATTCGTCTAACGACAGAAAACAATGAGAATCATCTATATTCAACGCGGTAGAAAAATATGAAGCGGTATTTAAATCAGCGATATTATTTTTATTATTAAACGAACTAGTGGGTACTTCGTTTTTATTATTAAATAAACTAGCGGGTACTTCACCCATAAGAATATAACCGAACACGGTTTCAATAGCGGATGGCGCGGTAGGTGAAATAATTTTATTGTTGAGTAATAAATATGGGAACAGCTTTGCCCCAAGAAGTAGCTCAACATCGCCAGGCACATGCCACAGGGGATCGGCCAGCGGTAATTTGAACAAATGTTGCACTGCAGAGGTATCAACAAAGTGAGATGGTAATTTGTCAGTTATGCAGTCAACCACAAGAGCGGTTATTTTAAAGGAATTATTTTTATTTTTAGCAGTAACTGTTATCTCAACGTAACCTATAATAGGCCGCGAAGAGGTTCCTACGCCTTTTATAAATGAATTTGAAAGCGGTATAATATTCAATTGAAGTCTCTTACAACAAGCTGACGTAATTATGTTGTTTTGCGAAGCGTTATCGATCAAACATCTTACAGAAACATATTTATTATATCTGTTGTCAACGTATACTTGTGCGGTCGACAGTAATACGGTTGTGCGCGGTAAATCTGTACCTACGCGTGAACATGCACACAGCGCCACCTGTTGTGAATGCGTGGAACTAGGCACAGCGTCGCTCGATCCCGACCGTTGAGTAGTTTGCTCCAGATGTAAAAGCGAATGATGTTTCTTGTTACATGTCCTGCAAGTATGTATTGATTTACACTGCGAAGCCGTGTGTGTTGAACTAAGACAGTTTACACATCCACGTTTGTTTTTAATAAAGTCCAAACGTGAATTGGCTGATAGTGCTTGAAATGTTGGACACATATAAAGCTTCCAATGATCACTTCCATTACAGTGTGAACAAGTTTGGTTATTGTCACAAGCAACAAAGGTATGCACCGTACTATCACGTGACTGATTACGATAATTATTTTTGTTCACTGATACAGTTCGAGACGAAACAGTTCTATCCAATATTTTAACTTGCGATTTTATGAATTCAACGAAATCCGTATAAGTTGGAATCTCCTCCTCTCTCATATGCATCTCAAATAAATGTAAGGTAGCGGGGTCCAATTTTTTCAAAGCTAAACGACCCGCGATGCCCGTTGACTTCGTTGCCTGTCGTGAACGTTTCCGAAACAACGAAGTCTCTAACTCGCCTGAACAAAGAGGAGCAAGGCCAGGGTCCGAAGGACCAAAAACTTATGTTGAATAAGTTGGGTTAATGCGGCTGTCGAAGGACCAATAAGCGTTGTGTAATATTATTATTCGGGAACGAATGTCATGTCGCCTGCACACAAGGAGGTAGGAAACAAAAGGACTTACTTGGTGTTTTTGAATGTGCCTCCTTGTGTGCAGGCGACATGACATTCGTTCCCGAATAATAATATTACACAACGCTTATTGGTCCTTCGACAGCCGCATTAACCCAACTTATTCAACATAAGTTTTTGGTCCTTCGGACCCTGGCCTTGCTCCTCTTTGTTCAGGCGGTATTTCTTCAATGTTCCAGAATTTATGTAAAGATTCGTCTAACGACAGAAAACAATGAGAATCATCTATATTCAACGCGGTAGAAAAATATGAAGCGGTATTTAAATCAGCGATATTATTTTTATTATTAAACGAACTAGTGGGTACTTCGTTTTTATTATTAAATAAACTAGCGGGTACTTCACCCATAAGAATATAACCGAACACGGTTTCAATAGCGGATGGCGCGGTAGGTGAAATAATTTTATTGTTGAGTAATAAATATGGGAACAGCTTTGCCCCAAGAAGTAGCTCAACATCGCCAGGCACATGCCACAGGGGATCGGCCAGCGGTAATTTGAACAAATGTTGCACTGCAGAGGTATCAACAAAGTGAGATGGTAATTTGTCAGTTATGCAGTCAACCACAAGAGCGGTTATTTTAAAGGAATTATTTTTATTTTTAGCAGTAACTGTTATCTCAACGTAACCTATAATAGGCCGCGAAGAGGTTCCTACGCCTTTTATAAATGAATTTGAAAGCGGTATAATATTCAATTGAAGTCTCTTACAACAAGCTGACGTAATTATGTTGTTTTGCGAAGCGTTATCGATCAAACATCTTACAGAAACATATTTATTATATCTGTTGTCAACGTATACTTGTGCGGTCGACAGTAATACGGTTGTGCGCGGTAAATCTGTACCTACGCGTGAACATGCACACAGCGCCACCTGTTGTGAATGCGTGGAACTAGGCACAGCGTCGCTCGATCCCGACCGTTGAGTAGTTTGCTCCAGATGTAAAAGCGAATGATGTTTCTTGTTACATGTCCTGCAAGTATGTATTGATTTACACTGCGAGGCCGTGTGTGTTGAGCTAAGACAGTTTACACATCCACGTTTGTTTTTAATAAAGTCCAAACGTGAATTGGCTGATAGTGCTTGAAATGTTGGACACATATAAAGCTTCCAATGATCACTTCCATTACAGTGTGAACAAGTTTGGTTATTGTCACAAGCAACAAAGGTATGCACCGTACTATCACGTGACTGATTACGATAATTATTTTTGTTCACTGATACAGTTCGAGACGAAACAGTTCTATCCAATATTTTAACTTGCGATTTTATGAATTCAACGAAATCCGTATAAGTTGGAATCTCCTCCTCTCTCATATGCATCTCAAATAAATGTAAGGTAGCGGGGTCCAATTTTTTCAAAGCTAAATTTAATAGTATGAAATCCTTTAAGTCGTTAATTTTTAATTGTTCTAGTGCCGAAACAGACGCGTGAAAACTTTCAATAAAACTATTTAAAGAGGTGGAATTATTACTTGCAGGTTTAATGTTTAGTATGTTAGACATGTAATGTGACCCTAGTGTTCGTTTATCTTGATACTTTTGAACCAAACTGTTCCAAATGGATTTATAATTTTCGCCCGATGGAATAATTCCGGCAGTAATTTGTAATGCGTTTCCTTTCAGATTACCCATTAAGTATTGCACTCGTTGAGAATCCGTAAGATTTATATTACTATGGATGTTTGACTTAAATGATTCGTAGAAAACAGGCCAGTTTTCAATCCTACCATCAAAAAATGGGATCTGAATTGGAGGTAGTTTGATCGAGTATTTAGATTGTTTCACGATATCACAAGTTGAGTCATCCGGTGACCTTGCAGACCTCGCGGCGACAAGTGAACGAACTCTTTCAACACGGGTGTAAACGCCGTCAAATGATATTTGACTGTTATAATCGATTGTATAATCAGGATTTATTTGTAAAGAATATGTATTTATTTTATCTAAGTTAGCACTAAATTCCTGACGAGTGATCGAGAGTATTTGAGTGTCCGCCATGAACGTTTCCGCCGAACGAAGCTCAATACTAATCGTATTTATTTTCTTTGAAGTTTCATACAATGACGATAAACGCTCAAAGATTGCTTGATTTTTAGCTTGAAGTAATTTTATCTTCATTTTTAGTTCTTCCATAATGGGTTATTGTTGAAAATACAACGGATAAAAATTATTAAGTATAGCGGGTAGACTTACAACAAATATTTTTATTGTAAGTGAGTAAGAAGTAATTGATTATAAATAAGTTAGTAGGCAAGTTTGCCGAACTAACTCACGATAATAAGCGGTTTTTTAATATTGACCTATGCTATTGTAATGCAGCAGGAGCAATATTAAGTTGGCACAATGGTTCTCAATGAATATGTACCTAGCGGAATGAACGAACGTTAGTACGCGTTCGTTTAATATGGCGGTTTCACGAACTTAGGTATTTGCCTAAATTCTTAGGTATGGGACCTATGAATGCTGATTATTTGAATCCGACTCGAATGGACCAAAAACTTATGTTGAATAAGTTGGGTTAATGCGGCTGTCGAAGGACCAATAAGCGTTGTGTAATATTATTATTCGGGAACGAATGTCATGTCGCCTGCACACAAGGAGGTAGGAAACAAAAGGACTTACTTGGTGTTTTTGAATGTGCCGTGCTGATATGTAGACCGGCGCGGCGTCCGGTAACTTTTTGTTTCCCTGCTTCTTCCTGGTTTTGTGTCGGCCGACACTCGTAAATTAGTATGTTTCGCGGCGCGAGCGCGTCGCGAAGCTAAGCGGTATAGCTTGCGGTGACTGTTCGATTACAAGTAAAGTTGAATCTCTGTCCCTCTGCTGGAGCGTCTTGATTCCACGTAGCCCGGAAACGGTTGTCGGTTGGCGCTTTCTCTTTCTGTCGCGTATGGACGTAATGATAGGGAGAGGGATAGATGGATAGGCATTTGGCGCCATGACAGAATAAAGCGGTTGACGTTTTCGTTCGGATATTTAATAGAGAGAAACTTGTAATATAAAAACTTGCGCAAGCAGCGTCATTGTCAGATATTAAACAGGGCCCTGTTAATAAGACTTTCAATTACTCGATACACATAATACCACGTAAAACCTTTCTGAAGAGTTTTGTGGAACAACCAGTCTCGTGTCTATAATTTCTTGGTCTTATATTAGGGTCTAAGACTCACCTCCCCATGCTGGTTCCTCCCCTCTGGCGTGTTTTCTGGCAGGAAATACAGACGGAGACTGACCAGGGTCTGGTCTGACACCCGGTCTGTCCATAGCAGTTGGAGTTCTCCTGTTGACCACACAATTTTGTTAAGGAACCAGCTTCCACGAGAATAGAATGGACATTTATTTTGCAAATATATGCTGCCAAGCAAAATTATTTACAAGAAGGTAAAGTGCCTGCTTTACTTTGTGTAAACAATTTCATCACCACTGCTCTCAAAACGGTGAAGGAAAACATCGTGAGGAAACCGACATGTCCTAGAACCAAAAATTCGAAGCGACTTCGAATTTTTGTTTATAATTTTAGCCTATAATGTTCCCACTGCTGGGACACAGCCACACAGGCCTCCCCCTCCCTCCTCTCTGTGAGAGGGAGCGGGCCGTAACCCACCACGCGGGCCCAGTGCGGTTGGTGGATGTCACATGCCTTCGAATTTTATTGGTTCTAGGATATGCCGGTTTCCTCACGATGTTTTCCTTCACCGTTCTGAGAGCAGTGGTGATGAAATTATTTACACAAAGTAAAGCGCCTGTCTGGGTTCGAACCCACGACCTACAGCTCGTAAGGCGCGACCAATGGAGAGTTCACCATACATCTTCCCCACGATGAACATCACTGATGCTAGTTTCACAGTCTCACCTATGGACACCAGCTCGGAATCCTGCCAGACCTTGACGAAGAAGAAGTCCCCGATGGCTATGATCTTCTCTGAGGGTCCTGTGAGCCGCAGGGCCTTGTAGAAGGTGTACTGGCCATGCTGGCCGCAGGGGGCGCCCACCAGCTGTAACAAGGATAAGTAGGTTGGAGACATGGTCTAATAAAAAAAACAATTTGTTCGTTTTTATGTTTCAAAGTCAAACTCAAAGCATATCATCATCTGCCTTTTCCCGACTAAATTGGGATCGGCTTCCAGTTTAACCGGATGCAGCTGAATACCAGTATTTCACATGCGACTGCCTCCACAACCCAGTTACTGGATAATACGATACCCCTTGGTAATAATGGTTGTCAGACTTTCGGGCTTCTGACGACCCGCAACGACTGTCAAAGATCCACGAATGACAGCCGGAACCAACGGCTTAACGTGCTTTCCAAGGGACGGAGAGGTCTTGGTATGTGAAGATGGTCACCATAGAAATGTAAAAAAATATATCTATGATGGTCACCCATCCACGGACCAACCGCGGCAAGCGTAGCTTCACCTGATGGATCGACCCGTGCGGCTGTTATTAGTTAGCCACAAGCCCCTCCTTATATAAACAAAATACCTAGTTATGAACATAATATTAATAAAATGGTAACATTCCGGGCAACGACTCACGCGTCCTTAATGATCTGTGTGCTTCAAGCACTTAATTAAATTATCCTCGACTTAAGGTTGACTTTTCAAACGGCAGATATTTTTTTATCGTGGAACAAAATTGACGTCAGACAGTTTTTGTATGGAAAACTGTCAAAATCAAAAATCAAGACCGAAACAAAAAGTCATTTATTCAAATTAGGCTGAGAATCAGCACTTTTCGAACGTCAAAATTACAAAAGACAGTCTCTCCTTCACCACTTCCTAGTGCTTACGCTGGGGAGAAGTGGCGCAACAAACTCCCCAGCAGCACAGATGTCTGTTTAGTTAGAAAATACTTGATTGTATACAATACTAGGTATGAAAAGTAATTAACATTACAAGACACATAACATTAAATTAAATTATTTGCCATGTCAGCTAGCCACGCCAATATACCAACAAATATAATAAAAACTATATATTAAAAATTCAAAATAAATGATTCCTCGGATAAAGTTATCTGGCGTTAGAAAAATCGGCTGGCTCTTTAGTCATCTGAGGCCGCTCGAACTTATCCCGCGATCATCACTTACTGGCTTACATAATTATTCCTTGAATTTACATTGCCGTTAAAAGTTAAAACCTTACCTCAAAATTGAGTTTACGAACAGCGAACCTTTTAAACCTGCAGAGAGACTACAATGGATTTTAAGGTCAGATAGGCAGTCGCTCCATGAAACCGCTTTTGGCCCCCCTTTTGCCTGTGTCCCGCTGCTGGGACACAAGCTCCTCTGGCTCCTCTCTGTGAGAGTGGGCCATAATCCACCACGCAGCCCCAGTGCATTATAGAATATCCTCTGACAACGACTTCCTCCGCGTGAAACGTTTGGCCCAAGACCCCAAGCCGCTACCCTGTCGCACCGCATCGCCTGCGCGCGCTATGAGTTTTTATTTCACTTAGCGTTATTTCAGACTCTTTTTATTTTTGCTCGGCTCCGAAGAGTCGCAGCGTGATGTTAAATAGCCTATAGCCTTCCTCAAGAATTGGGCTATCAAATGCAAAAAGATGTTTTCAAATCCGACCGGTAGTTCCAGAGATTAGCGCGTACAAATCACAAACAAACAAACTCTTCAGCTGTAGGTTTAGATATCTCTAGATTGTCCAGATGCCAGCACATCGAGCCACTACAATCTGTCAAAGGAGATGTTTTATATTGGGCCAGCACCATGTACAATGTACAGTCACGAGCAAAAGTATGTATACACTCGGCTTTATTCAAAAGCGATCTACTCCTTTATTTTTTAATGAATTTTTATGTTGTTACGAACATAGCATTTTCGAACCCATAATGTGTCGTATTTCAAAGTTGCATTCGTTATTACATGAAGAAAATCGCAATTGAAAGTTGTCAAGCGTTGACATATTGATGCTCGTGACTGTACGGTATACAGTGTGGCGATTAGGTTATCACATGAATTGAAACCACGTATTCTACATCATCATCATCATCTGCCTGCCTTTTCCCAACTATGTTAGGGTCGGCTTCCAGTCTTACCGGATGCAGCTGAATACCAATATTTTACAAGAAGCGACTGCCTATCTGAACTCCACAACCCAGTAACTGGGTAATACGATACCCTTTGGTAAGACTGGTTGTCAGACTTTCGGGCTACTGACGACCCGTAACGACTGTCAAAGATCCACGAATGACAGTAATGACCACGTATTCTACATAACGTATATTAAACATACACAATTAAAAGAATTAATAACAATTAACATTTTAGTCGTGGGGACCTTTTTTTCGTTTCAGTATTTACCTAACAACACTAAACTTAATTTGTGTTTACTTAGTAATAATAACATAAAGTTTGTGTTGAATTCTTGATACCCTCACACGCGTGTCTAGCGACTTATTATCAAGGTTTTTTTTTTTCTATTTTAAGTAATATTTAAATTTTATTATTTTAACAGACTTTTAACAACTTGTAATGACCGCTTTATTATTTAATGTGATAACCTAATCGCCACTCTGTATAGATAAATAGGAAAAAAATAGAGGATTTTCATAGAAATGAAAATACAATTAACAAAAACAATTACAATTTGAATAAAATTGCAGGCTTACAGAAATGATTAATTGTGAAGTTTTTTTAATAAGACAACCCTACTTTATGGTCGCCATGACAGTTGTTTGACATGATGTTTGACGAGTTTAACTTGGTCTTTGTCAATAGGTAATGTTTTCCTATTTTATCATTGTATTTTATTGTATTTTTTTTTTGGGTTTCTCAAAAGAAGCCCCAAATATTTTTGAAACTCGTGTTTAGTTTTTTTTCGCAGCTAGTACCTACAATCAAATGTCATTGTCATAATGACATTTCGCATATTGCTGATCCGCCATGTTTATTTTGTGTTGCTTTTCTTGACTAAACTACATAAAAACGAAGTCATATTATAGAAAGTTAACATTAAAAAACGGTTACTGTATTGTATAGCAATATTTACATTTAGTGTACATAGTGCTTTTTTTTTTTGGATGGGACATCATCAAATCCGCCCTGGGTGGAGCGGAAGGGAGTGTCAGACTCTTACTGCCTAAAACCCACCCGTGTTCCTTCCTTAGCCCTTTCTGTTCCAGGGCAGCGGTAACCCTTTCGGACGATCCCGCTACATAGTGTACTTAGTGCTGGCCCAGGCTCCATACATTGCTGCATGTTGCAGCAATGTATGGAGCCTGGGCCAGCACTTTCTTTAATAGATTTTCAACTTTATCGCTAAATCATTAACGTTCAAGTTTGATTGGGAAAATTTGACGGTTTCAGGTAGCTTGACCTGCTGGCGTCTGAACTTTGCCATTGAAATCTTACCTCAAAATTTAGTTTACGAACAGCAAACCTATTAAACCAGAAGAGAGACTACAATGGATTTAAGCGCTTGTCAGCCATATTCGTTGTTAGAAATACCACCTAATCGAGTTCAGTGCTTTCATGAATGCCTCCATATTGCTTTGAACGAAATTATCTGTGCCAGGACTGAAAAGCGAATGGCTATGGGATGAAACATCTATTCTAATTTCTAATACAGCGGGGTAGCTGGGTAACACACTATCAGTACCAATGGGTTTCATTTTGACAGTTCAACAACATTCATTGCGTTATTTACGTTGTTGAGCAGACACATTTTTCGAACATATAAAGCAATGGATTAGCAATATCCTTCAAAATGATTCAGATTGAGATTGATAGTGTGTTACGCAATTAGGGTGCAGGATGGCGGGACATCGACGCGCAAACTGTAACCGTGAATTATATGTATAGCGTAGATTTTAGTCGGTTATAAAAAAAAAACCGGTCAAGTGCGAGTCGGACTCGCGCACCGAGGGTTAGGTAGGCAAGTAACTACAAATTTACGGTTTACGGATTTTTTCCTTTACTTGTGCTACATGACATTGCTTCTTGCCAAATTTCATGATTCTAGGTCAACGGGAAGTACCCTACAGGTTTTGATTCCCTTGCGAGTGTCAAAATATGCGGCATAAACGGAACATAAACGCCGTATCTTTTGATTGCGTTGACTTAGAAGTTTGATTTTTTCACTGCTTCAAGGGATTGCAGCCGTATCTGAGTTACTTTGACATTATAACAGCTTTTTTCGCCGCGGTTTCACCCGTATAAGTTTCGATCCCGTGGGAATATCGGCATAAAAAGTATCCTATATGTTAATCCTGGTTATAAACTATCTGTGTGCCATCAGTAGTTTTTGCGTGAAAGAGTAACAAACATCCATCCATCCATCCATACAAACTTTCACGTTCATAATATTTATTACTTGAAAGAATATACGGTACTTATAACAATAAAAACAATTTTTTAAATTGATTATTTGAAATATATACTTTGAGTTAGGGTTCGGGGTTTCTGACAACCAGTCTCTCTGTAGTCGGCCCCTCATGTCTGAGGATCGTGGTCACCTTCGGAGTTGCATCTGGAGCGGATGATCCGCCTCCACCGGTTTCTGTCCAGCGCATCCCTTACCGTGTAGAATTTAGAGGACGATGATTCCTTCACCTGATCGGTCCACCGCGTTGGTGAACGACCGCGCGAACGATCTCTTGCCTTCCCTACCCGTAACGACTGTCAAATATCTAGGAATGACAGCCGCTGCTTATAGCTACCGAATATAGCGAATGCTGGCGTTCATCCAAGAAATCAACAAGAATGATTGTCATTTATCATCGTAATAATTCACGATCTATCTAAATATAACATGTAAAGTCATCATGAGACATACACACACAAATAACAACACGCCTGTATTTCCCGAAGGGTAGGCAGAGATAACCAATGAAAACCAGCGCTGTGCTGTGGGTCCCTCATGATGCTGTGGGTATAGCACAGCATCATGCTGGGTGGAAGCCTGCTTGTCACAATCATGACGAGCAGCCGTCGACTATTTCTGCTTTGTGCTCGTGATTGTAGATGTGTTTTGTTTTTATATTTCCTTTATTTCAATATATAAATACAATTATATTTGCGTCTGCATTCCCGAGTTCATACAACCCTAATCTCTTCAGGGCGAGAGTGAATAGGCTTCTTCTGGGCAAGCTCGTTCCACCGTAGATCTCATCCCTGCCTCTGGGCTGGATTGAGGTCAAGAGTGAGCCCAATGTCAATAAAAAAAAAAAAAAAGAAACAATTATATTTTTAAATATTAGAATACATATAATAAAGAAATTTAAAAATATAAAAAATAGTAGCCCATCGGTATCGGGAACAGAGTCCAAGCTACCGGTGGTCAGGGCTCCAGAGAGAGGAACCTCCTGACAATGGGAGACGTGTCCAGAAGTACCGCTTTCTAAACCAAGCCCTTGATCGAGCTGCCCAACGAGCCTCCTCAGGTGTTGGTCGAGGCTCTTGGCTGTTAAGCCATTGGCTGTAATTTTTCCTTATTATTAGAATTAATTAAGTATCTTTTTGTATGCACGTGTTTCTGTGAGAAATAAACCTATTTTTCTTACATAATAGTAATTAATTTCCAAAACTGCAGTAGGTACTCGCTACATCAGTGAGATCGAGGATTCTACAGTTACATGGATCAGAATAAATAATTAAAATCAAAAGTAATTTTTTCAAATATTATATTTTTATTTTAATAGTTTGTAGTTTATTTAGTATTAGAAATTTGTAATTTATGTTTATTGTTAAAGTTAATAAATACCCAAAACAATTTATTCAAATTAGGCTGAAAATCAGCACTTTTCGAACGTTAAAATTACAAAAGACAGTCCCCCAAAACACAATGAAAAAAAAACCCGGCCAAGTGCGAGTCGGACTCGCGCACCGAGGGTTCCGTACAATTTAAAATTATTAAAAATATTTTTATTATATGATGTAACCAAAAATTTCCGGTTTTCGCAATTTTTCCTTTATCTGTGCTATAAGACGTTGCTTCGTACCAAATTTCAAGATTCTGAGTTCACGGGAAGTACCCTGTAGGCTTTGATTCCCTGAATAGTGTTGAAAATTTGCGGCATAAACGGCTGTATCTTTTGATTGCGTTGGCTTACAAGTTCGATTTTTTCACAGCTCCAAGGGTCAGTATATACCTGAGTATTTGATATACCTCCACGCGTTCCTGAGAAAAAGGGTCTTGACAGACAGACGGACGGACAACAAAGTGATCCTACAAGGGTTCCGTTTTGTCCTTTCGAGGTACGGAACCCTCAAAATGTACTCCTATAGTATGTCTTCCCACATTTCACCAGTTATGTTTAAATCCCATGTGATAGGGGACGAGCCTTACGCCATCAGCCGAGCACGAATCCAGGCTCCGGAGAACTACTGAGGAATTCGAGATGGAACAACTCAATAACACTATGGCCGACGCGGGAATCGAACCCAGCACCCTAATTGCGTAACACGCTATCAATTACTACAATCAGACGACACGGTTGGTGCAGTGGTTAAGCGATTGACTGCTGCGCTGCGTGTCGCGGGTTCGATTCCCGCACGGAACAAATATTTGTATGACCTACAAATAGTTGTTCCGGGTCTGGCTGTTTGTGTATGTGAGCTTGTATGTTTTTAAACGCACCCACGATACAGGAGAAATTCCTAGTGTGAGGCAACGTTTTTTTATAAAAAACAAAAAAAAATCAGAATCATTTTGTTTGAAGGATATTGCTAATCCATTGCTTCATTTGTTCGATAAGACAATGACCAAAAGTGTCGTACCAAAAAGTCTGATGCATCAAGATCAAAATATTATAGTAATTATTTTCATATTTTTTTACGACATTACGCGTCGGGGATTTGATTTTTGAACAGGGAATTTAATTTAAAGTAAAAAAGTGTTGATATTGTTGCATTCCCTTTACATGACATTCCGTTTAAAATGATATGATTAATATAACCTTGAATTTCGAAAGTGTCATGATCACGTCTTTCAAAAAACATGTAAAAAAATTAAACTTTGCCGATTCTACATCAATTAAAAATAACTAGAACAAAATAGAATAGAATTATTATTTAAACGATTATCATTTTTTTAGAGTAATAATGGCTGTTTGAGTATGACATGTCAAACAAAATGAAGTACCTTCAAGTTATTTCGATTTTTTTTAAAATCTCCGAAACCCGGGTTTTGTTTACAAAAAGAACTTTTGTAGGAGTTAATACGATAAGTGTAGTCTATAAAAAACAAAGTTTGACTTTGATGAAGCATGGTACACACGGCTACACCTCAAGCTATACATTTCCAGTTTTAGCTGACCTCGCATTCGTCGTTTTTCGTACAATCAGAAGTCAGCTTATACTGGTTATGTATAGCTTGATGTGTAGCCGTGTGCACGGGATTCCATGCATCCATGAGGCCGGGACTCCACCAAAGCGGAGACGAGTCGAGCGGAGAGGAGATGTTTTTTAAACAACCAATAGAATTGTGTTATTGAGAGGAGATTGCTGTGCGGAGATGTGTAATATTTGTATGGCGCGATGGAAGCGGAGATGTGAACTGTGCGCGGACGACGCGCAGTGGAGACAGTGGACACCGCACACATCTACGCTTTGGTGGAGTCCCCCGAGCTGAAAAACATCTTCTCGCACAGCACACCGCACAAATCTCCGCTTTGGTGGAGTCCCGGCCTGAGCATTGTCCTTTGTCTGCTCAACAACGTAAATAACGCAATGAATGTTGTTGAACTGTCAAAATGTTCCGTCAAATTGCTACTGATGGTGTGTTACGCAATTACCCCGCAGGTCCTCGTGCTTAGCAGTAGTGCTCGTGACCACTACACCAACTAGGAAGACTGTGGACTATCACGCCGGTTTTCCCCGAAGACATAGGCAGAGTCACAATACATACATAATCAACCTATAATGTTCCCAGTGCTGGGACACGGGCCACCTCTCAGTGAGGAGTAGGCCATAATCCACCACGCGGGCCCAGTGCGGGTTGGTAGATGTCACATGTCTTCCAATTGTTGGTTCTAGGACATGCCGGTTTCCTCACGATGTTTTCCTTCACCGTTTTGAGAGCAGTGGTGATGAAATTATTTACACAAAGTAAAGCGCCTGGCTGGGTTCGAACCTACGACCTACAACTCGTAAGTCGCGGCCGTTACCACTGGGCCACCACTGCTCGTCACACAATACACCACACCCACATTTCGCCAGAGTGACAAAGTTCGATATAATAGCGAAACTCGGAAATTTTCCATTCGTTCGCCACAAATGAAAATTTTCCGAGTTTTGTTTCACCCCAATTTCTGAGGAATTGAGCCGCTCAATACTATATGTTTTTAAACCTCATGTGAACTGTTTGGTTGGTGTTCAGCGGTCGACGACCCCACAAAATAAAACATGCAATTAATTTATTTTTTCTTTTATCACATTTAGATAATAATATCGATACCCATCATGTCTGCAGAGTTTTGCTAGCTAATTTAATATGACCCTATATAATAGATGATACATAAACATAATAAAATACTAACGAAGTAAAAACTGTACATTGAATTATTTAACCTGAACAGGAGGGGCTTGTGGCTAAGTAATAACAACCGCACGGTTCGATCGATGATGTTAAGCTACACTTGCCGCGTTTGGTTCGTGGATGGGTGACACGTTAAGCCGTTGGTCCCGGCTGTCATTCGTGGATCTTTGACAGTCGTTACGGGTAGAGAAGCCCGAAAGTCTGACAACCACTCTTACCATCGTATTATCCAGTTACTGGGTTGTGGAGATCAGAAAGGCAGTCACTCCATGTAAAATACTGGTATACAGCTACATCCGGTTAGACTGGAAGCCGACCCCAACATAGTTGGGGAAAGTCTAGGCAAATGATGACATCTAGATACTAATATTATAAAGAGGTAAACGTTTGTTTGTTTGTATTGTATGTATGTAGGGGGTAATCTCCGGAACAACCAGTCAGATTAAAAAACATCTTATTGCTGATAGCCAAATTCTTGAGGTAGGTTATAGGCTATCTGACATCACGCTATGACCCTTAGGAGCCGAGCAAAGTGGAAAATGTCAGAAAGTACACTAAGCAAAAACGAAGTAGTAGCATGGGCGAGCGATGGGCCGACAATTCACGCGGACGAAGTCGCTGGCAAAAGCTAGTATATAATAAAATAGTTCCCAAGTCAAACCTGTACACAGTGGCGTGCATTGCATAAAGGCATATAAGCAGCACTAGCTCGAAAAATCACCATAATCCTGTCAATTACATTTTAGTGTGTGTGCCCCACAATTAGGAAACTCACTAAATTATCATACCTAACAAAAAACAAAACCTTCATACAAACACGCGCGGCAGTAGGCAGTCGCCAGACGAACTACTCGGCTCCCGTACTATTCGCACATTGTCATTGGTCTTTACTCGATCAAGTTAATACGACGAAATTAAATTCCTGCCTACCTTTTCTGAAAACCAATGCACGCCACTGCCTGTACATTGAATTATAACCTGAACAGAGTTTGTTTACCCTCCCATCAGATACATTTGGAACAAGGTATAGGAATGTGTTGAGACGCACTGATCCCTGAAACTCTGAACAATTGATACTTGTTGGGCTTCCCGAAATTCAGCGAAATGTCGCAACATTTTCCCGAGTTTTGAAACACCTTCGTTATGAGGGGTGAAATTAAAATCTTGCGCCATATCGAAATAAGAGGTAAACTGTTACATAATCATTAGGTATAAATTTTCTTTACCCAAATCTAAATTCTTGAAAAAAGTCATGTAATTATCGTCTTAGATAGTGCAAAGTAAGTTATTGCCTTCAAGTAGACATTAATTACCGTCGTTCCAGTAAAAAAAAATGTTTTTCTAATATATCAAAACAAATAAGAAAATTAAAGTTTCAATTTTAGCGCGCGCCTCATAAGTAATGCATTCATCGCTAAGTTCACAAGTTGCCAACTTGCTTCATGTTGTGAATCACAACATGAAGCAAGTTGGCAACGCGTTGAACTAAGCAGCGTTTTTTACGTAATTTTGACCGTTCCTACGAAAAAAGAAAAACAACCGACTTCCAAAAAAGACACTACAAAGTGAAAAATAACTATAATTTGGGAAGTCTGTGTCGTTGGGTTCACATTTTCGTTGTTTGCCACCGACTTCCGACATTAGGTAAAGTTATTTAACACTTTGTAGTGTCTTTTTTGGAAGTCGGTTGTTTTCTTTTTTTGCAAAAAGTTTTTATTTTTCACTTTTAAGTTGTAATTTTACCAGTAGTTTTGGTTTAAAAACCAAACTACTGAGCCGTTTTTGATGAAATTTCTATGGGACCAATCTTAAAATATATCCTTACAAATAAAAAAAGAATTTTGCAAATCTGCTTACAAATAACGGAGTCCGGAGGTCACAAATATTTAAAAAAATATAGTCGAATTGAGAACCTCCTCCTTTTTTGAAGTCGGTTAAAAAAAAGCGCGCGGGACGAGCGACGGACGTTACCAAATCGCTTGCCAACGCCCACGTATGTGCATCCCTTTCCTGCTCTTTTACTGTTTAGCACGTTGAATTAGATATTTTAATTTGGCGCACCTATTCAATACAAGGAAAAGGAAAAACTATACAAGTACATATGTATGAGAATAAGTATGTATACACTTGGCATTATTCAAAAGCGATTTACTCCTTTATTTTTGAATTAAATTTCATATTGCTACGATTAAATCATTTTCGAACCCAAAGGTTTTTGCGATGTATCGTATCGTATTTCATTGTTGTTTTCGTTATTTCACGGAACAATCGCTATTGAAAGTTTCTAAGTGTTGACATATTAGTGCTCGTGACTGTACGCACTGACAAGCTCTAGCGTAATCATTGGTGGTTCTCTTGCAGCATAATCAAATAAAAAAAAGGAGGACATGCGACATGCCGGTTTCAAAGATGTTTTCCTTCACCATTTTGAGAGCAGTGGTGATGAAATAATTAACACTTTGCAAAGGGCCGGCCATTGCTCACAGATCAGGTGTCTGATGGGGCCGAAAGGTTCCGCAGTGGTGACCGCGTACCGGAAGACGTAGCGTTAGAAGGCCTCCCACAAGGTGGTGCTGGTAAAACACAAAACCGGTCGAAGTGGCGGTGCTTGCGGTCTTTCGGCTGAAATGCTGATGAAACGATGAAAGTGCCTAACTGGGTTGTGTAGATAGGCAGTCGCTCCATGTGAAATACTAGTATTCAGCTGCATCCGGTTAGACTGGAAGCCGACCCCAACATAGTTGGGAAAAGGCTAGGCAGATTGGGTGTGTGTACTGGAGGCAAAATGGAGTAAAAAACCTTACAAGAACTGCGTGTAAAATCGTGGACTACGATAACCTCCAACGGAGATTCGTTTGACAAAGCACCGTTGGCATAAAAATGTGTAATTAAATTAGATTGGGTTTTTTATCAGGAATTTCTTAGTAGCAGTCAGAAGTCTACATTTGTGGCCGTTTCATGACATTAGACTCGCCCCATTGTTCTTAAACATAACTGGCGAAATGTGGGTGTACCAGTTACCTGCGCCTCTGCCTAGCTCCTCGGGGATTACAGGCAGAAATTATTACCAGGCAAAACCGTAGCAAAAAAACCTAGTTTAACAAATGTCCACAGGAAGGTACTTGCAACGTACTGTTTACCTTATAAGTAAATGAATCAACCTTGTTGTGGGAATCTGATGACCTATTTATATTTATGCCTATAGATTCAGTATTAAGAATCACTTGTTGGTTGTAGTTAATTAATTCATTAAATAAGTGGTTATGCAAATTAAGCCCAGTGAACTAGGGATCAAAACTGGATGGTTAAAAAATAAAAGTTTTGCTATTAAATACCTTTTATTTCTGAGATCATGTAAGTTTTACAAGCATTTTTTTTTTAAATGATCACTCATTTTTTATTTTTCAGGAAAGTATAAATTAAACGTTTGGAGTGCTTAGTACTTTTTTCTCATTAATTTTTTTTTTTCTGGTAACAAGTCTGAAAATTTCTAAAAAATCGAAGAACCGACACAGTTTCGAGCCCTAATTAGCTGGACAATTTTTTTTGCTAATGACCTCTAGTATAACGCCTTTCAAGGAATATGTCGAGTTTCCCTATCACTCTGTATACACTGGCTGTCGATAAAGCCACTAAAGGATTATAAACGATATGCATCAGCGTTGTCCTGACTGCTAATAATTATCATCAGTCTCCTGCCTTGATCATTTCGGCGCAACATGTCTTTTTCTTCCATACTTCTCTATTAGTCGTCATCTCGGTAGTCACCCCCTTTCTAGCCATATCATCTTTCACACAGTCCATTCTTCATTTTTTTGCGAATCACAGTAATAAATAGCAATGATCACAGAAATAAAAAGTGACACGTTCTTTACACATGGCTAACGTTACTACCAGTACTGCACCCTAATTTCGTAACACACTATCAACCACAAGCTGAATCATTTTAAAGGATATTGCTAATCCATGGCTTCATATGTTCGAAAAGAAATTCTGCTCAACAACGTAAATAACGCAATGAATCTAGTTGAACTGTCAAAATGAAAGCCATTGCTATCGTTACTCGTTAGTGTGTTACGCACCCCGCAGGATTCTTCAAAATCTCCAGTCAGCTGATAACAAATTAATTTGAATAACACGACTTAAATCACAACTTTAAAACACAAAATAAAACCAGACACACTCTAACCCCCTCATTTTTAACAACCACAACTAAATTGCAACAAAAAAAAAACGAGCTGCCATAAAAACAAGTGCGAGTCAGACTCGCGCACCGAGGGTTCCGTACAAACCTGTAGGTATATAAGTAAAAGTTATGGTATTAATGGGAAGCAAAATTCTCGTGTCGCGGTGTTTGTTTCCAAACTCCTCCGAAATGGCTGAACCAATTTGCATGAAATTTTGTGTGCATATCGGGTAGGTCTGAGAATCGGCCAAAATCTATTTTTTTATTTTTTTTTGTTAATCGCATAACAACGTTTGCTGGGTCAGCAAGTCTAATATATAAAATTCTCGTGTTGCGGTGTTTGTTTCCAAACTCCTCCGAAACGGCTGAACCGATTTGCATGAAATTTTGTGTGCATATCGGGTAGGTCTGAGAATCGGCCAACATCGGTTTTTTTTTTTAATCGCTGAACATCGTTTGCTGGGTCAGCTAGTAAGTTTATGATTATTAAAAAAAATATACTATGTGATGTAACTAAAAATTTAAGATTTTCGGAATTTTTCCTATATGTGTACTTTATAACGTTGCTTCATGCCAAATTTCAAGATTCCAGGTCGTCTGGAAGTATCCTTTAGGTTTTGATTCCCTTGCGAGTAGTTGCGAGTTTCAAAATATGCGGCTTTAATTGCTGTATCTTTTGATTGCGTTGACGTAGAAGTTTGATTTTGTTACAGCTTAAAGATATTATAGACTTGAGTATTTGTTAAGAATTTCAATATAATACCACTACGCGTTCATGAGTAAAGGGGTAATAAGTTTAAAATTATTAAAAATATTTTTATTATATGATGTAACTAAAAATTTATGCTTTTCGCAATTTTTCCTTTATCTGTGTTATAAGACGTTGCTTCGTACCAAATTTCAAGATTCTGAGTTCACGGGAAGTACCCTGTAGGTTTTGATTCCCTTGCGAGTGTCGAAAATTTGCGGCATAAACGGGAGTATCTTTTGATCGCGTTGACTTAGAAGTTTGATTTTTTCACAGCTCCAAGAGACCATAGACTTGAGTATTTGATATGAATTTCAGCTTGATACCTCCACGCGTTCCTGAGAAAAAAGGTCTTGACAGACAGACAGACAGACAGACAGACGGACAACAAAGTGATCCTATAAGGGTTCCGTTTTTACCTTTTGAGGTACGGAACCCTAAAAAACAAAAAATACCAAAACCGAAAAAAAACAACACTTAACATGCTAACGGTACTTTCAAAGAGTTTCAACTCTGAATCAATAAGTATAAAATTGAGGCAGCCTCGTTAGAGGGAGACGTCGAGGTACGCGTGAGAGAGACAGGTACACGTGTGTCGGTTCCGCCTTGTTTGTTAGTTGAGCGATGGTTTTGATAAAATATGGCAAGTCTATTGCCGAATATGGCCTTTCAGGTAACGTTAGCATATTAGTGTCACGTGTGTTGGAGAATCAGCAGATTTGTCGCATTATTTTTTGGGAGCTATTCAGCGTAAAAATGTTCCGGTTTTTAGTCCGAAATTGAATGTCCCGCGCGGGACAGGCTCATTCCTGCTTTTCGGGGATAAAAACTAAATAAGTAATGTACCTATAACTTATTTATATTATATTCCTCTGAAGATCTAGAACTTCCGCTCGGGTCGATCGAAGGTAAAGCTACGCTTGCCGAGGTCGGTCCATGGATGGGAGACCATTCATTACATAACGAGGCCCCTGCGTGCCTCGGAAAGCCGTTGGTCCCGGCTGTCATTCATAGATCTTTGACAGTCGTTACAGGTAATCATAAGGCCGCAAGTCTGACAATCGGTGTGTCGTGTATTCGTGTTACCCAGTAACTGGGTTGTGGAGGTCAGATCGAGTGCGGAGGTCAGACTGCGGAGGCAGTCGCTTCATGTTAAATACTATTCAGCTGCATCAGGTTAGACTGGAAGCCGACCCCAACATACATCGTTGGGAAAGGGGCCGGCAGACTTATTGACAACTGCGACATTTAATGTTATTGGTATAGTAAAGCAACGTTTTCTCATTAAAAAACATGTTCAATGACTATCTATCAGCTATTGTAAACTTAATTTGAACCCAAATAAAAGAATAATGAGTAAAATTTAAGAAAAATTCTGATTATTTTGTATTACCTACTTTTAATATGTCCGCTTTCGCCAAAAATACTATTTCTTACTCAATGACTGTGATGATTTACATTCATTCGTAGTGAGGCAGGCTTGTCCCATAAATAAAGGAACTCTATATACCTATTACTACTACGCTGTACTGGGGCCACAGCGGTTTCTTCAATGATTGTCTTAATTGATGGATCAAGGGCCAAGATGGAAGCCGTAGAGTAGGTATCTCCCGGTTGGTTATTAAATAAAAAAAAACAAATGAAAATAAAAACAAAAAGTAGTCGTTGTCTTTGGGTTCGCATTTTCGTTGTTTGCCACCGACTTCCGAAATTAAAGCTATTTTTCACTTTGTAGTCTTTTTTGGAAGTCGCTTGTATTTTTTTTTTTGCAAAAAAGTTTTTATTTTTCACTTTTAACCAAACTACAGAACCTTTTTGGTTGAAATTTCTTTGGGATCCATCCGAAAGTACCTATGTATTCGTATATCCTTACAAATAAAAAAATAATTTAGGCTTATAAATGACGGAGTTCTGAGGTAACAAACATAAAAAAATTCAGTAGAATTGAGAACCTCCTCCTTTTTTGTAGTCGGTTAAAAAAGGAAATGAATGAACAATACTGATTTACTTAAACTTATTCAAAAAACATTTTGTTTAAAGAAAAAATAATCGCGTTCAAAAAATACAAACTCGAAAAGTGAAAAATAATATTTAATTCAGTTCACTTTACATGCAATATTTTAGGATCCAATCACAAAACCTAAATAATACCTATAATTTATTTTTTGAAGAGCTGTGGTGGCTCAGGGGTAATGGCCGCGAGTTACGAGTTGTAGGTCGCGGATTCGAACCCGACCAGGCACTTTACTTTGTGTAAATAGGGTAGTTTCCTGGGTAAAAAAAATAATAATTATATTTAGTCCGAAAAATGACAAAGATAAAGCGCGTCAAAATTTGGGAGTGGGGGGTCGTGACGTCATTTGCTTGCAAAAGTATCGCAAGCAAGTGACGTCACGCGGAACTTTAACGGGCGATATCTTCACCGTTTTTTATATAATTGACAAAAGAAAAAATACGGGTTCAATATTTTTTGATAATCTAACTGATGGACTAATTAGATTTTTTTAGGAAACTAGCCTATTATTTCATCACCGCTGCTTTCAAAACGGTGAAGGAAAACATCGTAAGGAAACCGCCATGTCCTAGAACCAAAAATTCGAAGACTTGTGACATCTATCAACCCGCACTGGGCCCGCGTGTTAGATTACATGCCACTCCCTCTCACCGAGAGGAGGCCTGTGTCCCAGCAGTGGGAACATTATATGCTGATTATGATATGCTATATATTTTTTGTGAAGTCGGCGCCAAATACCGACTACACTTATAATCCTAAGTATTATTTATGTAAATTAGGGTGTTGCTATTGTAAATATTTCGTGATTATTTTACATATTAAGGTTTTACATTCGAATACAGAACCTCCTTTTTTGAAGTCGGTTAAAAATAGCTGTTCCATACATTTTATGATGAAATGTATCTGTGAAACAGACCGCGTAGGTATTGCACTTTTCTATGAAAAAGAAGTTTTTTTTTTAATCCCCGACGAATAATTTCTACCCTAGGGGGTCTAGAATCATGTGCTGAATTCATGGTTACAGTTTTTGCGCCGACATCCCTGCCATCCTGTATGTTCGAGCCGTTCGTACCTGCCACCCTGTAAAAGCCCCAATTCCTAATGTAACCTAAAAAAATATATTACTCTCAAAAAAGTTTTTTATTTAAAACATACTTTCGGTAACCTCTGGCATATACAAAGCTAGGTAAAGTGTGAGGGGGACGGAGGATGTGTCCTCTCTGTCGCTCGTAGCGCTTTCACAATGTACGACCGTGAACTACAGTCTGGTTCAGGGCTGTCAGGGGTATAACCGACTGCGGGAGATTAAAGGTGTGTTGTGTTACGTGAGTTTGATGTAGTTATTTGTTAGGATTGAACATCTTTAGAAGGTTTTTAAGTGCCTACTCTCGTGTCCAGGACGTTTCATTGATAGTATCTATCTAGCAATCCATAGAGGTTTTATAGTCTTTGTAGCAATCTCATCATATAGTCCAGCACCCTAATTTAGTAACACACTATCAACCACAATCTGAATAATTTTGAAGGATATTGCTAATCCATTGCTTCGTATGTTCGAAAAATTCGCCTGCTCAACAACGTAAACAACGCAATGAATGTTGTTGAACTGTCAAAATGAAAGTCATTGGTACTGATACTGATAGTGTGTTACTCAATTACTGAATTACCTCACCCACACAGGTGCACTCTCTCTTCCCTCACTCTCATCAGAGAGTGAGGGAAGAGAGAGATCAGGCGCAGGACCAACGGCTTTACGTGCTTTCCGAGGCACGGGAGACCACGCCGCGAGTTTCCGAAAGAAGAAGAGATAAGTGGAAGGTGAGGGAAAATGGAGTGCGCCTGTCTCTGCGCACACGTTTTGTGTACTATAATATCTCTCGCGCCGAAGGCTGGTGTCCGTCGAAAGGTCTGGAGGACTTATAATATTCATCATCTGCCTAGCGTTTTCCCAACTATGTCAGGGTCGGCTTCCAGTCTAACCGGATGCAGCTGAATACCAGTATTTTACATGGTGCGACTGCCTATCTGACCTCCACAACCCAGTTATTGGGTAATACGAAACCCCTTGGTAAGACTGGTTGTCGGACTTTCGGGCTTCTAACGACCCGTAACGATTGTGAAAGATCCACGAATGACAGCCGGGACCAACGTCTTAACGTGCTTTCAGAGGCACGGAGGGGTATGTGAATATGGTCACCCATCCACAGACCAATCGCGGCAAGCGGACTATAATATTAGAGTACTCCTGACGTGGCAGCCCTACCGCGGAACCCTGTGCTCTAATGTAACACCCGTATATTGGTTTAGGGATCGCTTGCCAGCGGTTCTCAAACTTTACCCGGATTTTTTCTAAAAGTATAAACAAGGCATTGATTTTTCAGCAGTGGTGGTTGCAAGTCGTGGGTTCGACCAGACAGACACTGAATTGTTCGGTTTTGCTCGGCTCCTCAGGGTCCCAGCGTGATGTTAAGTAGACTATACCCTTCCTCAAGAAATTGGGCTACAAATGCAAAACGATTTTTTTCGAATCCGACTGGTTGTTCCAGAGTTTAGCGCGTTCAAAGAAACAAACTCTTCAGCTTTATTATTAGTAAATATATACATAGACTAGCTGTGCCTGTGTGGTGGCCCAGTGGTAACCACCGCGACTTACAAGTTGTAGGTCGTAGCTTCGAAACCCGTCAGGCGCTTTACTTTGTGCAACATATTTCATCACCACTGCTCTCAAAACGGTGAAGGAAAACATCGTGAGGAAACCGGCATGTCCTAGAACCAAAAATTCGAAGACATGTGACTTCTACCAACCCGCACTGGGCCCGCGTGGTAGATTACGGCCCACTCCTTATCACTGAGAGGAGGTCTGTTTGTCCCAGCAGTGGGAAACATTATAGACTGATTATGATGTCCCCGTGTGTGATGTTCAAGGGTTAAAACTTTTTGCGCGGAACCCTAATTCTTTTTCTAAATGTACCTATATTAATATAACCTAAGTTACTCCTAATAACATCAGCTATCTGCCAGTGAAAGTCCCGTCCAAATCGGTCCAGCCGTTTCGGAGATTGGCCGGAACAAACAGAAAGGCTGACTAACATTTAAAAAAATGTTTTTTGTTTAGTTATAATTACCGTAAATACTTTCATATGCATTTAGTAAAAAGCTGTTTTTGACATTACAAACAGACTCTTCCACTTTATTTATTTGTATAGATAGATTGAAGAATTTTATTAGCTTTAAAGCTTAGTTCACAGATTGAGCAACTCTGCCGACCCCTGAACATTTCATTTGTGTACAAAATAATGACGCTTGGGATCTCGAGGCACTGGCACTCAAAGTTTTCAAAAAATAATTTTTAACTATCTTTTTTTTTTAAAGATGGCGGGACTATCTGGAGATAACAAACGACTTGTGGTTCACTTTAACCCTGGATGGAAAGAGCTGGTAGTCATGGGGAGAGGCCTTTGTCCAGCACTGAGAACTTTATAGCCTGATTATTCTTTAAGCTATTATACTTATGTATAGAACACCCACATTTCGCCAGTTGTGTTTAAGTCCCATGTAATAGGGGACGAGCCTTACGCCATCAACCGGGCACAAAACCGAACTGCTACTGAGAAATCCCATACAGAAAAACCTAATATCACTTTGCCCGACCTGGGAATCGAACCCAGGACATCATGCTCAGCAGTAGCGTTTGCGACCACTGCACCAATGAGGCAGTCGACATTTAGATGTCAATTGCAATATTATTAAAAATGATCAATATATCCCTAAATTATACGGAGCCCATTAAAAAAATAACACGTAAATGCCTAACTATACCCTGTCCATTAGATAAACCGTTTTTTGACAGATGGAACTAGTGATTGCAGCAACACACAATACATTGATTGATGCACGTACGGTATTATAATATAATGTGTGTAAGAAGCCATAAATAAGATAATTCAATCAGATAAGGCAGCTTATTTATAATATTTATTTTATTACGCTTTTTAAAGTTAACTTATACGTAATCTGGAATATGTAAATTCTAAGACAGCTGACAAAAATGGTTAACCTAATGCACAGGGTAACCTGAAATTTAAAAAAGATAATACAGAAAAATCACTTAATATAATATATTTTTTAACGAGGCTGTTTAATATTTAATTCATACTTGTATTATAAATGCGAAAGTAACTCTGTCTGTCTGTGTGTTACGCAGTCACGCCTAAACTACTGAACCGATTTAAATGAAATTTGGGGCAGAGATGGTCTAGAGCCTGAGAAAGGACATAGGCTAATTTTTAATGCGAAAAAAGGGCTGTAAGGGGTTGAAATAGGGGATGAAAGTTTGTATGGAAATTACGTCATTTTTAAAGCTAGAAGCTTGAAACTTACTTTTTAGGCTTATGATTAGATATAAATAAATACGACATTGAAAGTTTGTAAAAATTTTACCCTAAAGGGGGAAAAAATAGGGGCGTAAAGTGTGTTTTTGTGTGATGACGTCGGCGAAAAAGCTTACGGCCCAGAAAATAAAAATATAGAAGAAAATACAGAGAATTACGGAGTCATTACAAAATGTGAACTATTACAAAACTGAAATGAATATAAATAATTAGCCTAAAAAATGCTGCCGAAAGTCACTATTCCACGCGGACGAAGCCGCGGCCACAGCTAGTTCGATATAATTGCTCACTGTATCAACTATCAAGCATGTAATATGCAGTACCTAGTTATGTATTCATCCCTGTACGCCGCCAGCATATTGATTATATAATATCTAGGTAAATTGTCCTTGAGAGTGTTAGCTTCCTTCCCTTGGAGGAAAATATGAAGAAATGAAAAACCGGACAAGTGCGAGTCGGACTCGTAATCGACGGGTTTAATACTTAACGTTTCTTTGGTAAGTTCGTCGAATCGTTGAGCTCCTGAGGTTGTGAGTTGACCTGTATAGCATATCGTTCATCTGCCTGCCTTTTTCCCAACTATGTTGTGGTCGGCTTCCAGTCTAACCGGATCCAGCTTGAATACCAGTATTTTACATGAAGCGACTGCCTATCTGACCTCCATAACCCAGTTACTGGGTAACACGATACCCCTTGGTAAGACTAGACTTTCGGGCTTCTGACTACCCGTAATGGCTGTCAAAGTTCTAAGAATGACAGCCGGGACCGCGTGGTATCGTGTTACCCAGAAGCTGGGTTGCGGAAGTCAGATAGGCAGTCGCTCCATGTATAATACTGGTACTCAGCTGCATCCGGTTAGACTGGAAGTCGACCCAACATAGTTGGAAAAAGGCAGGCAGATGATTGAGAAGAGTGTCCGTGGAGTTTCTTGCTCGTCCTTCTCCATAGGTACCTACTACGCTTTGGAATGGGCGACTAGCTTCATCTTTTTGACTGACCGACCCCTTGACGATTCAAAAGTGTCTGTCATTGGTTTAGTTGAAATAAATAGCTAAACCATTTTTCCTTGTTTAAACCAAGTAGCATGCTTTAATATAACAAAATGATCCTTTCTCGTCAATCTGCAAGTCTTTCAACTATATTATGGTCGTCTTCGAGTCGAAACGGATGCAGCTGTATACCAGTATGTTACAGCAACTACCTATCTGACCTCTACAACCCAGTTACTGGGTGACACGATACCACGCGGTAAGATTGATTTTCACTTTTATGCTTCTGACTAACCGTAACGACTGTCAATCAAAGATCTACGAATGACAGCCGGGTCGGTCTTGGTATGTAATGAATCTTCACCCATCCACAAACCGACCGCGGCAAGCGTAGCTTAACCTTCGAGCGCCCCATGTCGCTGTTATCATCTAACTACGAATCCCTTTTACAATAACATACAGCCGATCGATTCTGTAAAAATCTCACCGTGTAAAGTTAGGTGAAGTGAGTTGTCCATAGTGTCAATCCCTGGCATTAGTTGGAATGCCAGCTCACTTCAACTAAGTATTCATGGTGATATGGTTACAGAATCGCACTGCTGTACCTATATATTGTAACAAAATTGAATTTTTTGTTTCTGATCATTTGCATTTGTAAGGAAACCAAATGGCACCGAATTTTTTGCACCATAAGCAAACTAAACTTTTTTTTCACGTAAAATTCGTCACCATTATCGGCAAAATGCGCAGAACCGTCTTCGCTATTGACAAAAAAAAAATGGAATAAAATGGCTCTTAATGCCAAAGGATGGCCCCGAGATAGTGCGCTGTGGCGTAAAATATATCGATATAGTCAATGTCGATAGTTGGGGAAAGTGTATTTATTTGACAAACGTGGCAAGGCAATGCTGACATGACAGCGATGCGGACGAGTACTTCGACGTCTAAGTGTCCTTTTGTTTTTTTTTTTATTTATTTGTATAGTTAGTAAATTCATTTAGTAGTAGTGTAAATAGTTAGTCATCTATATGTCGCAGCCAACTGGTTAAATTAGTCGTTTAGTCAACCGCCTGGCCTTTGGAAGTAGTGCTCGCCTCGCTTCGCTCTCTCGGCTCGCACGCGACGCGGTTGATCACAGTTCTAACCTAACCCATTTGGTCGGGGTGCCCTAGCTTAGTTACTGCGACCAATTCAGCTCGCATGATGTGGCTACAGTTCCAACCTAAACTATAATTTATTGAATAACATTCAGGTCGTTAATTGAACGGCCACCGTTAATTTAAGAGGCTAGGCGGTTAACTAAACGGCTAATTAAACCAGTTGGCTGCGACATATACATACAATAAAGACCTAAGCTGTTTCTGCCAACTTTGAAAATCAATTATGTAGTGCGGAGGAATGAGGCAAATGTCGTGGGAAAAGTTTTGAGTATGAATGTGGATGGCTATAACAGTAGGGAAAGAGACGATGGATGGACTGTGTGAAAGATGATATGGCTACAAAGGGGTCACTCCCTTTCCTCTCCTACTGAGAAGACGGCTGATAGAGAAGTATGGATGAAGAAGACATGTCGCACCGACCCTAAATAAATTGGCATAAGGGAATGATGATGTAAGTAGTTAACAGATAATTAAAGAAAAGAAAGAAAATACGATTGACCAGATTGAAATGTTAAAGTCCTACTAATATTATAAACGTGAAAGTTTGTATGGATGGATGGATGTTTGATACTCTTTCACGCAAAAACTGCTGCACTGAACGGTTTGGATGAAATTTGGCGCACAGATATTCTATAACCAGGATTAACATAATTTATAGGATACTTTTTATCCCGATATTCCCACGGGATCGAAACTTATGCGGATGAAACCGCGGGGCACAGCTAGTTTTACCCATAATTATTCAATGCATTAGTAGGTAATTAGCTTAATTACAAAATAAATTAAACATCATTATCGCAATAACTTGTATTTTTATAATAAAACCATGAAGTTCTTGTAAAAGAAAAAAGGCAGTGGTATGTATTTGAATATATTATTATTTCTTGCAGATTCATTTTACGTAAAATATCAAACAAAAACAATCATTAGCTTACTTCCAAAATTATTTATTGGGCTATTGTGTTTTTTACATTAAAATGATTTCCGCCATTAAGAACCCACTTTAGTTAAACTGATAAGTAATGCGTCAATATATTTTCATCTTTATTTGTCTGCAGTTAAAGATCACATTAGATTGTCACGGTTCGACTCGTGAGTCGTTACGTAAATAAACAGATAGAACAGTTTCTATTTTGTTGCTAAGTTTAAATTTAACTGTTACTGCGCCGCGGCTTCACCTGCACTGCACTACATTTTTTCTTTACAAATCAGCCGATGAGTAATTAGGACACAGATTATTTGATTATGCTCTCATATGTCTATTTTCACTTAAAATAATAAGTTCACGTAGTACACACTACAACATATCAAGCTATACATAACCAGTATAAGCCGACTTCTCATTGTACGAAATGCCTATACAATGCGAGGTCAGCAAAAACTGGGAATGCTTGATACGTCGTCACCGTACCACGAAATGACAGTTATCTATTTAATCAAATAAAATCACATTAATATTACAGTCGGCTGATAAGATATCTTCAAAGATAACAAAGAGGAATAGTAATGACAAATTACTTTAATTATGCCAAACAGTAAAAGAAAGAGAATCATCAAAACTGCCACATGGCCACAATTAAATAAGAACAAAATGGGTTCTACACTCAGCGGTTTATTTAAACTAACTAAACAATAGCTCAATAAATTAAACTAAACGGCAATAAACCAGTCCTAGAGTGAGACACGCTGCATTTTATAAATAGATGTTCTAATTTAGAGTTTATGGGTCGTCGATTACCCGAAGTGTTCACGCGCTGCGTTGGCGGATGCTTTCAAAATGGACAAAAATGTTGCTGGACCGCCAATACTGTTGATTTTGATTCGGAGAAACAAAGTCAAGGATGAAACGTTCAAAAATTCTTATGAATTTTCTTAATTTTTATTTTTGCATGTTGAGCAATGACAGATTTAAGAATAATCAAATCACACACACAGACACACACACAAGGTCATGTCGTCCTCAAGTTTTCGCCTAGTCATAGTCTGTAACTGTGTACATTATGCAAAAAATAAAATGCAACAGAGATTGGGCGACTAAGGGACCTTTGCCCACCAGTGGGAAAGATAAATTTAAAACCGTTTACCAAAATGGAAGTCGAAAACTGTGTCGCTTTAACTTTATTTAGACAACGATTTAAATATTTAGTACCGAGATGACCTACTCAAGCGTCGTCGTACAAAAATATACTCGCGTCGTCCGTTCAAAAATAACCTTTAGTAGAATTATTATACCAAATAAAATAATACCTTGTAATTAGGTAAAGTGTGTCATCTACGGACAAACCTGCTGTCGTTAATTAGTTAATAACATAATGTGGAAATAGTCATTTAAATTTTTAAATTAATAGTGTCTCATTAATATATTGAAATGAATGTCGATCTTGGTTATTTAAATAGCTGTTATTCAAAATTGATCGCGTTTAAAAAACATCACTTTCGATTAAAAAATCAACCAAATAATACCGGATTTCTTAATTGAATTCGGCCAATGTCCCAAAAAAAGGAAGTGCCAACCATAACAGACGTCGATAAATCATCCAATGACTAATCGACTATACAAAACCTCTAAACTCAAACACAAAGTGAATAAAAATCGTAAAAATGTTGAAACTTAATTGAAGTTTCGAAACATCATCGATATCGATTATTTTATTATTGCGCCACAACACTAGTGCTTGCTGATATGGCGGACAGAGGCAGGGTAGGGGACTAACAATGATAACATTTTCTTTACTTTTAAATGTCTAAAACCGATAATCAACCGTGAATTATAAAAATAAACAATAATATTTAAAATTTGTAATTTAAATTAGTTCAGCGTTAAGTTTTTGTTTCAAAACAATAAATGGAAGAAATCCGCGCATTGAGAAGTCGTCCTAAGAACTAGAGACAATGGGTGACGTCACTCGTTTGACTCAAGTATTTTGACTGCCAATAATTATCTGACCACTATGCAGATCGTTATAATCATAAACTTATTCATTTAACCACTCATTCATAAATTTATATCGATCTATTATCAAATTACTTAGACCTAATTGATTAATAATTATGCAAGCTATGTAAATAAAAGTACTTGTATTGACCACTCTTGTTGTCATCAATCCTAAAAAGATTATCCGAGGAAAAGGTAAAAAAAATCATACTGCCATACCTTGAATGAGGGTTTATCCATTTTTACAATCCGAAACACAAAGGATAATCCATATCACTGCACAAACACATCCATTTTTGCTAAATAACAATTTTAAAACAATGGCAACAATAAATGCATTCTTATTTTAACGTTCACCGTAGACATTGCACTAAAATTAACACAACACCGAGTACAAAACAGTTATTTTTCAACGTAATATTTTTAGAAACAACACTCACGCACACATACACCTATATATTTAATTATAAAACATAATTTCCGATTTTTAAATTACACACGTCCGTAACGAATCGCCGATCGTGATAAAACGAGATAAATATTACAATTATCAATATAGTAATGATGACATTATCGTTTGACATAATCCGTTTAGTTGGTATTTTAACGTGAAAATCAGTTTGAATATTTGTAAAATGTTTTGGTTATTATAAATAATAGTGAACATTAAAACAATATGGCGTATTTCGACAGATATGAGGGAAAACACGAGAGCGCGCTATGTTGGAAACGCGCGCGGCCATATCGGCACGCGGCCAGTCCGTATCTGTGTTGGTTTCGTATTCTCTTACCCGCTCACACGCTGACTTGGCAGGGCTGCTTTTTGATTTTGAATTTAATTTTGAATTTATTTTCTTACTATTTTGGCTATAAATGCTAAATGACTACCGTTTTTAGTGTAAAAGATAACTAGTTGTGTGATAAATGTTTGTTTTAAAAGAGGACATTTTTTTAATTGGTTTTTGAATTGCCAAGCTATGGTGAATATTTCATTTACATTAGAGTTGCATAAATGTACACGTGTCGTAATTTTAACCATTGAACGAAGTAAAAATATAAAATTCTCCATTATTCTCCATTTTCCTCTTCTTAACATGTTTGTAATGTAGCTACGTTGTCTTCTAACGTCTAATATTATTCTATATTTGTTAATTATACGTATTTCGATACATAAACGTATATTTAAATCATCCTTTACCACATGAACTTTAGACATTTTTAAATCATTCACCTATAAAATAATTGCTCAACCGACCTCAAGCAAAGTCAACCAAACTAAATTCATTTTCAAACGTCAAATCATTCTTTAAATCAAGAAAAACATAAAACTAATAATAAATATAAAAAAATTAAAACTACGCCAAAACAGGCGTGACAGCCCTGACACTCACACAAAGGTTTGCCCGCACACAAACGAAACGGTTTCTATACATATTTTTTACGTAAATAAAGATTGTCATAGTACACGGAAAAGAAAGAGATTAACTAATAATCCTTTTTGGTATTATTCTTTTAACTTAAAATAAAATAAGTTCCATTCTTTATTTTTTTACTAAGGGCTAATTTTTCAATCATCTGATAACTTTATTTGAGGAATATATTTGAAATTTTGACAGTTATTTCATACAAAAACTTCAAACGTCAATTTTGTTCCTCAAATAAAAGTTATCTCTGGCGATGGGAAAATCAGAATAAATCCTTAAATCTATTATAAATAAAACAAAGTCGGGTTAGTTACACCATTTACAACTCAAGAACGGTTGGACCGATTTTTGTCTTTATCTTTAATACCTAGTATTATATACAATCAAGTTATTTCTAACTGAACATACAGCTGTGCTGCTGGGGAGTTTGTTACGCCACAACTTCTTCCCAGCGAAAGCACTAGGACGTGGTGAAGGAAGGGGGACTGTCTTTTGTAATTTTGACGTTCAAAAAGCGCTGATACTCAGCCTAATCTAATTTGAATAAATTACTTTTGATTTTGATTATTTGATTTTGTCTTCGCCCTGAATAGCAAAATTAAAATATGGTAAAAATTCACGAAAAAATAATAAAGAAGATAATTCGTTTTCTCATACAATTTGCATGGCTTATTGATTCTGTGGCGGTACGAAGGTCGGTCAGCTAGTAGGTATATAAAAACATTTTTTATTGTGATTATCAGTACGAGTTTCATGCCCGTTCTTCTCTACAGGATAAATTTTTAACCAGTGCGCAAACTGTAACCATGAATTCAACACAATGATTCTGAACGCCCCTGTGTCGAAACATTTAGTCTGTTATTTAAAAAAAAAAGTGCTCTGCCATACATTTTGACCGCGTACATATTGCACTTTTCTATGAAACAGCAGATTTTTTTTATGATATCCGACGTAAATTTTCTAGGATCATGAGCTGAATTCATGGTCTCAGTTTGCGCACTAGTTAAACATTTACGTTTAATAGGTACCTACTACGCTTTGGAATGGGCAACTAGCTTCATCTTTCTGACTGACCGACCCCTTGACTATTTATTCAGAAGTGAAGAGAAGTGCCTGTAATTGGTTTGAAATAAATGCTTTGAGTTTGAACATTCATTGCGTTAATTACGTTGTTGAGTAGACAAACTTTTCGAAGAAATGAAGCAATGGATTAGTAAAATGATTCAGAATATGATTAATCGTGCGTTACGCTATTTGGGTGCAGTTTTTCGGGCAATATTACTATTTTGCGTATTGGGGAAAAATCTGACGACTTACTGACGAATTGACCGACTCGATTCGTATATTTAAACTTTTGAGCTTTACTTTCACGCCAAATGAGTCCATCGGCAGGGATGTCAGACGATTGTCAATACTTTTCTATATCATAAGGACTATTTCGTGTATTTTACTTATAACAACATCACTTTAGAAATCAACCGTCTTAATTCAAGAAAATATTCTTCAAAAAGGTTCTGCAAGTCAAGCATATACTACATTCTCATATTATAGACTGTCCGGTATTTTAGTTAATTTATTTTTAGCTTAGCCTATGGATTTCCGCAAAATGCTATTGAAATGCACACGAGTTACGATTTCTAATCGATTTACTATCGATACTCGTTAGAGATTGGAATCGATTCCATCACTAAATTAATTTTGAAGTAAGTTTGGCGCTTTGATTTGAAAATCCAAAATGGCTGACGAATTTGAATGTTCGGTCGCTCGAATATTTTGTCTTTGATTTAATATTAATTGAAGGTTATCGGTTACAAAAATCACAAAAATGCCAAAATCAAGTCAAGTTAGTTACTCAATCGTGTTTTTAATGTGAATGTAGCTGTTTTTAAACAAGTGCAATTTTTTTACGAGTTATTTACCGAATCTAACCGAGTTTTTCGTAGGTTTACGGAAATTTGGCCTCAAACTTAAAAATTCTGCGTCTGCAGTCAATGAAACTACAAAGAACATGTAATAAAAACCCAGCGGGGTAATTGCGTAACAAACTAACAGTAGAAATGGCTTTCATTTTGACAGTTCAACACCATTCATTGCGTTATTTGCGTGGTAAGCAGACAAATTTTTCGAACTTAAGAAGCAATGGAGTAGCGATATCCTTCAAAATGATTCGGATTGTGATAACATAGCATCACGCCTTGTTCCCCCGAAGGGTTAAGCAGAGGTGTCCCTATTATAGTACACCCATTTTGCCAGTTGTGTTTAAGACCATGTAATAGAGGGCAAGAGTAAAGTCGACTGCATAACTTATATCATTGCATGAGTCAAGTGAGGTGATGACGTGATGAGTTAAATAACAAAATATCTGCCTGTCTGCTCGCTTGTTTGTTTGTGAAAAATGGTAAACAATCTTGGCTTAACAATATCTATCTACATATCCGATGATCTGTACGACTCATTTGGAAGGGACGTAAGCAGGGCAGATGAAATAGGTCGAAGAATCACATGGAATGTTTTTAAATGGGCGTGGTCGGGAACCAAATAAGTAAGTATATGGGTGAATAGGGAAATTTCTTAGGCCGGAGTCTGGAATTGGCCGGAGTCTGCAATAGGCTCGCACCCTATCACATGGGACTCAAACATAAGTGGCGACATGTGGGTGTACTGTAAGCACACCTCTGCCTAGCCTTGCGGAGAATACAGGCGTGATGAAATAGGAAAAATTCAAAAGTAAACTCATTAACATTTTGACTAAGTTATTTTTAGACTATTTTTATAGTATTATCCTGTTGATCCTACTATCCTATCCTACTTAATATTATAAACGCGAAAGTTTTGAGGATGGATGTTTGTTACTCTTTCACGTAAAAATTACTGAACGGATTTTAATGAAATTTGACACACATATAGTTTATAACCAGGATTAACACATTGGACACTTTTTATCCCGTTATTCCCAAGGGATCGAAACTTATGCGGGTAAAACCGCGGGCGGTGCTAGTAATCTCTATTTTCATTTTTAATTACCGGTCTGACTAATGACTTCTAATTTTTTTTTTACTTTTTCTATCTATGGTTTCGAGTTTCGACTCATAGCAATGCAATTTGTGTTATCGATTGACCTTATCGGCTAAGTACCTACTAAGAAAAATACATAGGTAAATAAATAAATACATATTATTATGTATGTTTAAAACTTAACACATTAATAATTTGTACAACGCACATGTTTACTCAGATGCAGCAATAAATACTTATAACATGTCGACCTTTGGAAGGAAAAATATACCACCTACGTTACACAACAATTCAATTTATAATGTTCAATTATATTATTGTAATATGTTATCATTGGCTGAATCTCCCATACCTACCTGCATACAATAAGATAGAAAAAAAAATTACAGTGCCAGCTGTCAAAATATTGGCGCCAATTGTTTAAAAAAATTGTTGACAGTGACAGCTGTCAAAATGCTGGCGCCAATTATTTCATGGCTGTCATTGAATGGAACTAGATTTAAATCAAGGGTTTTAGGCAAATGAAAGCCATGATGGCTTCTTTTGGACGATATTTCGGGTTGAGCTGTCATATTTTGGGCCACGTCAAACTTATTATCGTTCTAGGAAAGGCTCAAGAGTTGTATTAAAATTTGTCCACATATATTTTTAATAAAAAGTAAGGTATGTTGCCATGGCAATGGATAAACAAACAAAATGTATTTTTTAAGTCATTAATTAAGATAAGGAAAATGTCTTGGAGGCAACATTGTACGTGTAGCATAATTATTGGTTAAACTTGTTTATACCTCTAGTAATAAAAACACTTAGAACTTACACGTGAGACTACAATTATTCTACATTAATAAAAACTCGTCGAATACATAACCCTCTCCATATTGTTATTAAGTCGGGTAAAAAAAATCGTATTCGTACCTACACGTGAAAGAAGTAAAACTTCTTAAAAAATAAAGAATAGGAAGATTTTTTTGTCAAAAATAATATTTAAACTGTACAACAAAAGCGTACGCAGTGTGTACGATGTCTGTACACATTCATTTGCTGAAGCAAGCGGCGTACGGGTCAGTGTATTCGCACGGGGGGAAAACTTCACCTTGTTTTTATATTTTATTGTTATATTTCATTTAATATTTTACATTAAAGTTGGTATTTTGTTCAATTTTGTGTGTAATGTCTTTGGCTAGGTGTATTTTTGGAAGATTTTTCGAATTTGAAAATAAATATATTTGTTTTTTGAAGGTAAGGTTGAAAATGTGTGTATTCTTTTGTTTAGGAGCCAGTTGTTTTATTTAAACGTGTAAATGTCGCTTAGTTTAAAGCATACAAACCTAATAGATAAAGTGTCATAAGATTTTGACCGAAAATCAAACTCGTCAATTTTTCCTATTTTCTTCAAAACTTGTCAGAAAAAAACATACGCTCACAATTCAACAGTCGTACCTTTGAATAATTTCAATTAAAAACACGAAAAAATATAAGTTAATATAAAATTATAGCCGAAACAAAAGTTGAACAAAGTAATAATAATAATTACGTTATCATCGACAATATTTCGCGTAGTGTGTTCGCACCGCGTGTCGTATCCATTTGGTTGAAATTGCTGTTTAGTCATCGTACATTGCACGTTACTTACATTTGTATAAATATTTTATTAACTTTTATGATTATTTATAGAAAACTTAGGATTTTCTTATTTTCCTTTATATACTTAACACATAACACCACGCATGTATTTCCCCGAAGGGTAAGGCAGAGGCGTACCTATACACCTATAGTACCCACATTTCGCCAGTTATGTTCAAGTCCCTTGTAATAGGGGGTGAAGTGAAGTGTACTTATAAAGATTAATTCATTAAAAGGCAGAACTATGCCTAAATATGCTTTGTTTTTCGCAATGGATGTTTTATCTTATATTTCATGTGTTATTGTTATCTACCTGTTAAGCAAAGCCAGGTGTTATAAAAATAATTATTTTAATTTACATTACGACTTACCGCAAAAATATTATAATAAATAGAAATTAACCCCTAAACAATGTTTTAATATCGACAATAATTATATTAAACTAGCTTCAGCCCCCGACATCGTCTACGTAAACTTCAGAAAAGTATCCTATGTGTTAATCCAAGTTATAAACTATCTGTGTGTCAAATTTAATTAAAATCCGTTCAGTAGTTTTTGTGTGATTGAGTCACAAACATACAAACTTTCACGTTTATAATATTAAGTAAGAAGAAAACATTAAAATTAAGTATTTTCATACAAAATCTGTTGTTGAACTGTTAAAATCAAAGCCATTGCTACTGCTGGTGTGTTACGCAACTACCCCGCCGCGCCGGTTCTAGCATTCTTTGCTGAGAGTCATGATTTTTTTCCTTTTTTAGCCAATCGTTCACCGTGTATGCTGTGACGTACACTAATGACTGCCAGGTACACGGACACAGCTTTTTAACAACAAAAGCTTTGAATACACATAGAGAAATAAAAATATCTAAATTACCTAATCCTAGTAGGATTATAAACGCGAAAGTTTGTGAGGATAAATGGGTGGATGTTTGTTACTCTTTCACGCAAAAACTACAGAACAGATTTTGATGTAACTTAACAGTAATTTAAGTAGCTTATACTGCATCAGAATAACAGATAGGATACTTTTATCCCGATATTCCCACGGGATCGACACTTATGCAAGTGAAACCGCAGGGCGCTGCTAGTAATATTTTATAGACAAAAGATTTGGTTTGTTTTGGTTTGTTTGGTACGCTTTCACGCTAAAACGGCTGAACGGATTTGGATGAAATTTGGCATTTGGGTAGACCATGACATGGATTAGGATATAAGCTACTTTTCATCCTGGATCGCAGACGAAGTTGTGGGCAACACAACAGCTAGTAGAAAAGTAAAAATATCCGAAATAATCATGCAAACTTGAACAATAAAACCAATTACAGGCACTTTTGAACTGTCAAGGTGTCGGTCGGTCAGAAAGATGAAGCTAGTTGCCCATTCCAAAGCGTAGTAGGTTCCTATGGAGAAGAACGGGCAAGAAACTCCACGGAAAATATTGGTTCAAAATATTACATTACACAATAAACAAAGCTATATATTGAAATCTTAAAGGTGTTTGGATATCTGTTACGAGTTAATTGACAGCTAAGTAAATTAACAGGAAATAACAAACAAACACAACACCTCGCAGTTCGCAGTCGGTTAAGGAGGGTATAAACGGAACTCATCGGAATATATTCTGTAAAAACTGGACAGGGGAATCTGTGGAGTGGAGAGGTTGTAGTTTTTTTTCTATCATTTTTTGTTTTTGTCCTGTAAATTGAATGTTAACTAACCGATCTATCTAAACTAATATTATGAAGAGGTGAAATTATTTGTTTGTAAGAGGTAACCTCTCGAAGTACTGCGGGGTAATTGCGTGACACACTATGAGTAGCAATGGGTTTCATTTTGACAGTTTAAGAAGTTACTTGTCCTTTGAGTTTGTCTAAAAGAGTTTGTCTGAAGAGACAAACTCTTTTAGACAAACTCAAAGGTACAAATACATGAGGTGTAGGAATCAAAATTAAGTAACATCAAAAATTATGACTGTTCTTTTAAAGTGGAAATAATTTGATTTTTGAACCGATTCTTATTCAGAAATATAATATCAATTGATTCAAACTTTTTATTATAAGTGTCGACCAATCGTCATCTCAGTAGTCACCCGCTTTCTAGCCATATCATCTTTCACACAGTCCATCCATCGTTTCTCTGGTAACAATATAGGTATGGTGTATGTTTTAAGTGAAAAAAAAAAGATATTTTTATCCATGTTTAATTTAATAAATGCTTAATTTCAGCAATAAATAAACACCTGTTATTAAAAATTGTGTTAACATAATGATAAAAATAACCACAGAAAAAAATTGTGCCACTCCATAGTTATCTTTGTCCTACTCGAGCGTACCCTCGGAAAGCCGCTGCGACAAAACTTTTAATTATATATCCGTCTCGCTCACACACCTTTGTCTGAGTATCGCTGTCCCTCTCGCTCGCTCTCAGTCTATCCTGTTCGTTCATTTTGCATACAAAAACATATCATAGACTAGTTTTGTCGTGTGAGTTCGCCTTTTTTTCTGTGTTATTTTTTGCTACTATGTTTGGGGTGGGCAGATTAGATAAATAGCGTGTTCAAATGTAGTGTTTAGGTAATTTTTGTATTTTTGTTGATGGATTTATTTTTCAAATCCGTTAGGTAGATAAGATAAGATAAATATTAAAAAAATAACTTTTTATAGAAATTAGTTACAGAAAACCGATATACTTTAAATATAAAAAAGTACATAACAGATATATTTTATTAAAAAGAAAATTAAAAAAATAACTTAAAACTTTAACTTCCGACTTTGGCAAGTCACAAGATGGTAAAAATGAAATAAAATTCAAAATCTATCAAAACATCACAGTATTTTAACTATTTTAATTCTCAACTAATTTCACCAATTTTTAACCTTTATAGTTGAAACTGACTTTAATACGCGAGATATGTGCACTCAACCTTATTTTACCGCCACAAAATAACTTCATAGCCTCTATCTCGTTAACATAAAGTTCAAAATCGTATGAAAACTATTTTATCAACAGCAAAAACATTTGCCAAGACTGTAACACATTCAATTGGGTTTTTGTGTGTGTTAGGGTGTGTGTGTGTGCGTGAAAACCGGAATGTCTTCCCATTTTGTTAGCATAGTATGGATACGACGTTTTTTTTTTTTGTAACATTATTTTTATTGTGTAAGGTCGTGAATTCATGATAGACAAGTTTTTTTTAATTTAAGCAGAACCAGATTCAAGGAAAAATTGTTAAATTATACATTTTGTTTGATTTTTGTCTTAGTTTTAAATTGTTAATACTCATTGTATTTTATACAAATAAACTATTACCTATTTATTCACTTCAAATATTAAAATGAAGTACCTAGTTGGTAGGTAGGTACAGACGCCAGCACATCACGCTACTACAATCTGTCAAATTTCTTTAATAGACTTTCAACAACGCTATAACATTAAGGTTCAAGGTTGATTGGGAAAATTTGACAGTTTCGGGTAGCTTGACCTGCTGGCGTCTGTACATACTGAATATTTAAACGAATTTCAGGTTTTGTTAAGAACACAATTAAATACTAAAAATTCAAGACACAATGAAATAATAAAATTAAATTATTTACGAGGCTAAATAATACCAGCCGTACACATCGATCAATCAGGTTAAGCTACGCTTGCCGCGGTTGACCCGCGGTGGCTGGGTGACCATCTTCACATACCAAGACCCCTCCGTGCCTTGGAAAGCTTGGTCCCGGCAGTAATTCTGGGATTTTTGACAGTCGTTCGTCGTCAGAAGCTTGAAAATGACAGCCAGTCTTACCAAGAGGTATCGTATTATTACCCAGTTACTGGGTTGTAGAGGTCAGATAGGCAGTCGCTCCATGTAAAATACTGGTATTGCTGCATCCGGTTAGACTGGAAGCTGACCCAGGAAAAGGCAGACAGATGATGATGATGATGGATGATTTATCATAATTATAAACTTATTTAAATTTCTACCATCCACCTAATACGAACGAAAACATAGCATGTTGACAAACACACACAAATACACCCTCGCATGTGTGCGTGTGTGTGTGTGTATCAGACTCACGGAATAGAACGTAGAGTTATTAATAGTTTAGATTGCACAGATATATTTTGGGAAATGTTTTTATTATACCTGCAGTGATACATTAAACTACAACATATTTTAAGATAACCAATAAGGATACGACGATTTTTTTTTTGTTTTTATACCAAGTCGTCCTTGTTTTTAGGTAATTAGTTTCATTACTTCCATTGGAGGGGATTGTGGCTAAGTAAAACTAAAAACAGCCGCACTGGTGAATCGATCAGGTTAAGCTACGCTTGCCGCGGTTGGTCCGTGGATGGGTGACCATCTTTACATACCGAATTACCGAGACCCCTCCGTGACTCAGAAAGAACGTTAAACCGTTGGTCCCGGCTGTCATTCGTACATCTTTGACAGTCGTTACCGGTTGCCAGTAGCCCGAAAGTCTGACAACCGTCTTACCAAGAGGTATCGTGTTACCCAGTAACCCGGTTGTGGAGGTCAGATAGGCAGTCACTCCATGTAAAATACTGGTACCTATTCAGCTGCATCCGGTTAGACTAGAAAGAAGCTAACCCCAACATGGTTGGGATAAGGCAGGCAGATGATGAGTTTCATTGAAGCATAGATTTAAGTCGAACAAAACCAAAAATTCTCGTACATGTGCCATCTACCAACCCGCACTGGGCCCGCGCAGTTACGGCCGGCCCACTCAATACCAGCGCTGGGGCTGTGTCTTGCATAGGGTCGCAGCATAATGCTGAGAGATAGCCGTTCTGCGTGGATGTGACGCATGTTTCCCCAACTATTTCATATTTATTTTTGTGTTTATGTTCTTTTTTGCGTCATGTTTACCGCAAATAAATGTATTTTATTTCTTTCTTTTCTTTCTATAAAGATGAAGTTCTTCTGGAAGCTCTATGTGATGAATATGTCTGTTCACACTCATAGGACTTGTGACAGTGTTCTCAATGTTAAAAATGCGATAATTCGATACGACTGACGGAGACTCGTATTGGACGATAACCGCGTGCGCAGAATAATAATAATCATAGTTATTAGGTTACCTACTCATTATTAGTTAATACTAGCGGACCCGGCAGACTTCGTCCTGCCCGAAAAAGCAGCGCCACCTACCGGGTTCAATTGTGTATACAAACCTTGGTCCCCTGGTCTTGACAATAACAAACACAAAAAAAGAATGATCCAATTTGGTGCAGTCGATCGGAAGTTATGCGCGTACATACATACATGTCGGTGATTCATTTTTATTTATATAGATTTTGAATAAGGGCGTATTTCACCAAACTGTTGTATGTACAGACGCCAGCACATCAAGTTACTACAATCTGTCAAATTTCTTTGATAGATTTTCAACTTTATCGCTCAAGCATTAAGGTTCAAGGTTGATTGGATAATTTTGACAGTTTCGGGTAACTTGACCTGCTGGCGTCTGTACCTAGAAATCTAGTAAGTTTTATTCTGAGAATAAATTTTGAATTTTTAACAGTTTTTTCATACCAGACGTAAATTTTCCACGGATTAAAGATTTCTGACTTTGGTAAAATCAGCCCGTCTAGTTTACACGTTATTTGGGTTTTTCGTCTGCAATTTCTTTCAGTAGAAGCCCGGACTCGGCACCCTAATTGCATATCAATCGCGATCTGAATCATTATGAAGGATATTGCTAATCCATTGCTTTATATGTTCGAAAAATGTGCTCAACAACATAAAAAACGCAATGAATTTTTATTTACTTACCTTACGAACCCAACGGCCTGGCACGCGACAATGGGAAGAGACCAGATGGAATGACCATAATGCCCTGGAAGTTAGGCAGACCTTTGGTATGGGATGCAACATGTGTGAACACCCTTGCGCCATCCCATCTTCCTAGCACGGTGGGCTGTGCTGGAGCCGCTGCTGGTGCAGAAAACCTCATACGGTGAAAATATTCCAACCTGATTGGGAGTTTAATTTAAATATGTCCGAGTGCCCACTTGGTTTTTCGAGATATCGCCAAGCGGTTAGTCGACTCTTCACGTGATCAGAGGGCTGGCCTGTTTCTTGGCCAAAGAATTAGCCTCGCCATACAACGAGGCAATGCTGCCAGCCTTTTGGGCACTGTTCCTGTTGACAGCGATGAAGACGAATTTTTTGACGCCCAGCTATGATTCTTATGATTTTTTTATTAGACTTCCAAATTACATCTGGGTTAAGGTGCCAAAAGGTCTGCCTGACCTTTTGGTGGAAGCAGGTGTAATGATACGTCGCGATTGTTATTGATAGCGCTTGTTTTTGCAAGCGACGCGACGCTCTCGTTAGTCGAGTCATGTTGGATAAGATGTACGACACGTGGTCTGACGTGGCCTTCTGTATTTATACATCTGTACATACATATAGATACATCTATAAATACTTCATACAAATAAATAAAATTAAAGTGTCTGTTTGTAACGTTAAAGTAACTGCTTTTTAAGTTTTTATTACTAAATGCATAATAATTATAAAAGTATACCGGGTCAAATTAAATTAGCTAGCAAAACTCTGCAGACGTGACGAGTATCGATATCTCTAAACACTATAAATAAAAATATAAAAATTAATGTTTTTTTTTTGTTTGGGGTGTGAATGACCGCTGTCAGTGTTGTTAATGAAGTACGAGTTGAGAAAATCTGTGATCCTTTGTTTTATCATTTTTAGATATCTATCGATACTTCTGTGAAGTACCTATATGTATACAAAAACATTTTATTTAATGTTTGTCTGTCTGTTCCGGTTAATCCCCGAAACGGTTGGGCCGATTTTGACAGGACTTTCACTGGACAGCTGATGTTATAAGGAATAACTTGGGCTACTTTTATTTTAGAAAAATAATTAGGGTCCGCGCAAAAAAATTAAATCCTTAAAGTCCAATTTATTATCCGACATGCAATCAAACGAAGTCGCGGGCACACCTAGTATTACCTACTTATATTAAACATGACGCTATGACACTTGGGAGCCGAAAAAAGAAAAAAGTACCAACGAAAACGAAGTATTACCGCGGGCAGGCGATGCGATGCGATGGGTTGGGTTGGGGGCGCCACTTTCACGCGGATGAAGTCAAGGGCAGAAGCTAGTGTTGAGTCATTCTGTACGCATAACTTTCATCCAAATCCGTTCAGAAGTTTTTGCGTGAAAGAGTAACAAAAGCCCATCCATCCACAAACTTTCACGTTTATAATATTAGTAGGATAAGCGCGACTGAACGTGGCGTCCTGGGTTCGATTTCCATGTCGGACAAAGTGTTACTGGGTTTTTCTTAGTAACTGCCCGGAGCATGGAAGTTTGTGCTACGGAAAGCGCGTAAAGCCGTTGGTCCTGCGCCTGATCTCTCCCCGGTCGTGTCAGATTCCTGTCCCATCGGACTATGAGAGTACAGGAACAGCGAGTGCTCCTGTGTTTGCGTACACACTTGTGCACTATAACATCTCGTGCGTACCTCCGTTGAGATTGGCCACCGTGACCGAAATCGGTCGGGAGCTCAAATTCAAACTCAAATCATTTATTTCAATTAAACCATTTACAGACACTTTTGAATTGTGAAAATTAAATAGTCAGTCAGTTAGTCAGAAAGTTGAAGCTAGTTGCCCATTCCAGAACGTAGATCTCTATGGAGAAGAACGGGCAAGAGCGAGCCTATTATTATTACGCACAACTTGAAGAATATCATAATCTACCTACATAACCTCCGTAGTAAAAATATAGAATATCGAAGGTCTTCAGAGAAAAGGCAAGAAACATATGGATACGATACGTGCAGATATTCCAAACAAACCATAATATAAAAGTACAACACCCTTACTGCGTACCACACTAGCTAAATGATTCAGATTCAGATTGAGATCTCAATCTGAATCATTTTGTTTGCTCAACAACGTAAATAACGCAATGAATGTTGTTGAACTGTCAAAATGTAAGTCATCGCTACCGTTAGTATGTTACGCAACTACCCCGCTGGTCCAACATCATCAGCACTTCAGCAGCCTACAGCAGCCCACTGGACAGTCCACTACACACATAGGCCATTCAGCTCGATTCTCGGCAACTCTCATCCAGCTGCTGCCAGCCATCCTGCGAAGATCGTCGCTCCAGCCCCGCACCAGGTCCTAGTCTGTGGGCGTCCTACCTTACGTTTGCCGATATATGTGGTCTCCACTCAAGAACACGTCTACCCCAACGGTCAACGGTTCTATGGCTAATATGGCCGGCCCATTGCCACTTCAGCCTGCTTATTCTGTGAGCTATGTCATAGCTTTGGTTCTCTGCCAGGTCACCTTATTCCGGAGTCTATCCTTCAGAGAGACTCCAAGCATAGCTCGTTCCATAGCTCGCTGATCTACGCAGCAACGCGCTAGTCTATAAAAATAAATAAAAACAAGCCCCACAGTGTCACTCTCCTAAAACTCAAATAAAAAAACCTGCTTGAAATCCGTCGTTATCAAACGAATCGTTTACTAAACACAAATGTTTACCCCAGTTTGCCCATCGCTGGGCTAAATACTAATTTAATAAGACCTTGGTAGCGGAGTTTAGCCACATCGCAATGACACATGGTAAGGGCGTGGCCACATGGGCCAGAGATGTGCATTGTGTTTGAAACTATGAGGAAAGGGTTCAATAAATGCTGTTCATTTTTTTTTTCAACTTTTAATAATTTATATGGTTTTATTACTTTGAATATAATGGAAAATCATTATTTTATACTAGCTGCTGTCGCCGACTTCGTTGTGCATGTCGGAAAACAAATGATTGAATGAATGAAATGCACCGATCCCAGCGAGACTCGATTAATCGAATGAACGCCAAGATTCGCACTATCCCCTGTAGCCTCATGTTTCATGGTACTACAGAGGCCATTGACGCTTATAAAAAAATGCTGCAAAAATAAATGCTTAAAAAAAATACAGCTACCTTTTCCAGTGAGTAGTACAGTATGTTTAATAACTTCCTGATTTAATGAAAATGGTTTTAAAGCATATGTATTTTTTTTTTTTACTTATTATCCAGAGTCTAAGCATTGCCACACAACGAGGTAATGCCGCCAGGCTCTTGTACATTACCAGTCGACAGCGATGCGGATGTATTTTTGACGCCTTTTTTTTTTGTGAATATTTAAATTCTTATTTTTATTCATTAATTCGGTATTCATTGTTATTTACCTACATATTAATACAGTATTTTAATTCTAAATAAAAACCAGATTTCTTTATATCTGTCACCGTAGATTACAAAATGGGGCTTATTGATAAATATTCTTTTTATACACTACTCGTACTAGTACACTTGTTGTTTGTATGTGCGAAATAAAGAATATAATATTATAACAAGCTGCGCTCCGCGGTTTCATCCGCATAAGGGTCTACTCACACTTAATCACCTCTCCAGTACGCATTCCATACAAAATCGATGTTTTCTATGGACAAAAGCTGAACAGAGCTGAATAAGTGTGAGTTGTCCCTGTTGGAATATCGGGATATAAAGTATCCTATGTGTTATTCTGATAAGCTATACTACTGTATAGTTTCATCAAAATCCGTTCTTTAGTTTTTGCGTGAAAGAGTAACAAACATCCATCCATCTACCCTCACAAACTTTCGCGTTTATAATATTAGTAGGATAGGGTACCAAAGTCGTCAATAAACTGACAGGTTGCTAGCCTAGCCTAACAGAGATTACACTCATAATATTTCAAAATAGTCCTCCGTGTGTACGCGCCTTATCGCCGCTAATAATAATACTAGCGCAAGCTCTCCGAGTGAAGTGCCCGCGCTGGGGACTTGTCGATGTTTTCGCGAAACTATCGATATAATTACATTAAATAATTAATTGTTTTGTTGTGAAAGGGGTCATTGCGAAACACACTAACGGTAGGAATGGCTTTCATTTTGACAGTTCAGCAACATTCATTGCGTTAGTTACGTTGTGGAGCAGACAAATTTTTCGAACAAATGAAGTAATGGATTAGCAATATGCTTCAAAATGATTCAGATTGAGATTGAGAGTGTGTTAAGCAATTACGGTACAGCTAGACAGTCGCTTCATGACGCAGCTGAATACCAGCTGGTATTCAGCTCAGCCCTTGGAAGTTGGACCTACAAAGGTGAAATTTTGCACAAAGGTTCCTTTTATGATGACGACAAGGAATAAGGCCGGATTTCTCTCAGGATAGAGAATTTAGTTGTTAGTTGGAAGTAAGATTAAAAGAGTAACCATGGAATTTCTTGCCAGCTCTTCTCCATAGGTAACGACCAATTGGAACCGTACTTCTGACGTTTCATCGTTGTTATGTAAAATAAAATATTTTGATTTTGACAAAGATAAGTTGAAAAATATGGAGAAGACCTTGGCCCGGGCAGGACAATATAGGTTAAAGGAAAAAAAAGTCACAAATAATCCTATATCGATATTTAACTTCACCCGCACAGCCCTATTCACCGTATCCATTTAGTTTGACAAGCATTCGGTTTCATATGTCCGTGCTGTGTGTGTGTGCACACAGGGGGTGTGTGTGTGCGTCAGGGCTGCGGATTATAATAATGAATGTTAATAACTTCTGTGCCATGATTAGTGATGCTTAGCTGGATGTGTTTATTGTACATACAAGATTAGTATTTATTTGTTTTGGCGAGAATGTTCGTTTGATTTGTTTTTGCACCTATTGAAATATATTACCAAATTAGGGTACGTAGGTAGGTACTTACCTATATAACAAAAACAAACAATAATACTCAATTCTTTATTGCATTCCTTATGTGTTACGTGTTACATACATGGTTTAACAAACTAAAACATCAATATGGACCCTGTCGGGCACAGCTAAATTACTGCCCATTACTGAGTGTACTAGTCACCCCCGGCCATGATCCGTGTATATGTATATAAAACATTGATCAGACAGGTGCCATAGTTCTTGGTAACCAGCCCACTTTAGCCACCCAAACCCATAGCCCAATATATTTGGTTTTCATATCCTACAATAGTCCTTCACCAACCGGGGGTTGTCCTTGGGTGCACTTACATAGTGCATACAGCCTCATCATTTAAAATTGTGTAAGGGGCCTCTGCGAGTTGGCTTCGGCCTCTGGTGCGCCTTCCAAAGGTCCGGAACCCCAAGGTCCCGAGATATGTCAAAACTTAAATTGCAATATTAATCCCAAAACTCTCATACTGTTATACAATGGTTCTTGTAGTAACGAAACGGATTTCATTTCTTTTTGTAAGTTGCTTATGATTCTGATATTCTGAAACCATATTATACACTTTTATCCCGTACCTAATGCAAGGGTTTGAGGGATGTTTTTTTTTAAATTATGTTTTAATTTTTAAGAAGAATGGTACTTGTATAATTTTCAGATCTCAAGCATGAAATTAAGTTTGTATGGGAATTTTAAGTTTGTATTGTATGGGAAAACCGAAACAAATCATTCCTCAATTTAAAGGGTAGGGGATGATGTACTAAAAATCCTGAAATACATAGGTATCTTATTATTTATAACAAGGACCCCCTATATAAATTTTCAGACCTCTAGCATCAAAATTTACGGAAGTCTCATACAAACTTTCACCACCTAGATTAAGGGGTTGGGGGGGGGGGGGGTAAAGTTTCAAGTTTTAAGATTTTTTTGTTGTTTGTGTACTATTACTAGCTTACATACCAAATTTCAGCTTTCTTGGACTTCAGGAAGAATCTTAAGAATATGGATGATCATCAGTGAGTCAGTGAATCAGTGACGGAATCGGAGTATTTTAGATATCAATAAAATCTAAAGTATAAGAGCTATGCAATTGAAACTTTATAGGTTTAATAAGTCAACCACTGACATCATATCCCGAAAATTTTGTTTATCTGGTATAATCCAAACCCAAGTTAAGAAGGTTCAAAAATACGACGAAGTGCTTCGAGAAAAGGTAGGTAGGTATTAAGTGCCCTTGCGCTTCGCTTGGCTCGTCTTGACGGGGACATTCCCGTGCCCAGATATTAACAAAAAGGTACAGACGCCAGCACATCAAGCTACCCGAAACTGCCAAATTTTCCCAGTCAACCTTGAACCTAATGCTTTAGCGATAAAGTTGAAAATCTATTAAAGAAATTTGACAGATTGTAGTAGCTTGATGTGCTGGCGTCTGTACCTACGATGATGATTGTGTCTTCTCTTTGGTCCGTGATATTATCTAGCAATAGACAAAATTGTCAACCTTTTATTGCTTGAGTACGAACTACGAGGCGTTAGACTACTTTGTACTTACCTATATGTTTATTTTATACCTTTTTTTTGTAATATTTGTTGTGTTTGTGCAGAATAAACAATTTTTCTTTTTTTTTTCTTTTGTTTTTTTTTAGTCAATGAGCAGAATATGCTGAGGAGCTGTCACTATCAATAAAAATGTTGCTTAGTTTCACAATCCGCACCGTAATTGCGTACCACTATCAATCACAATCTGAATCATTTTGAAGGATATTGCTAATCCATTGCTTCATAATATGTTCGAACAATTTGACTGCTGAACAACGTAAATTACGTAAAGAAATATAATTGGCTTTTACAATGTTTTCAAATTACAGTAGGTTGTATGGAAGGACAGCGTAGGCCTGTCAACAAGTACCAGGTACTTGATAAAATAAAAAAATTCTACAGATCTAAAGTCTACAAGGCCTACAAAGTCCTCACATTTACAAAATATAAAAGAAGCTCTATCAACAAGATAAATAAAATATAAAAACCTAGTTGTCACGACAACCCTGAGTTTTAAGACCAACAAATTACCTTTGTGTGTGTGGGCGTTGCGTAGCGACAAACACACACACACCCCCCACATATACACACACATCAATGAAAAGCGATAATTTTTATGGTTTAGTAACAAATTTTCAATATAGGTACGCTGAGTTTTGTCTTGCAATAGTTCAAGTGTATGTTAGGATGGTATAAAATGCTGTTTGTCGTAGGTTGCCATTTTGTAAAATGTTATATTTAAGTCTGCCAGACCGAATTTCGGCCATGGTGACCAATCTCAGCGGAGAGTAGCCATTAGCGCGATATTACAGTGCAGGCGTGTGTGCGCAGACACAGGTGCACTCTCTCTTCCCTCACTCTCATAGTCCGATGGGACGGCAATCCGATAGGTTTCTCCCGCGTAGATGTCGGAAACATGGGTTTTAATGTTTTTTGCGCGGAACCGTAATCAATTTTCTAAAATAAAATAAAGTTAATTGACTCCTTATATCATCTTCTATCTGCCAGTGAACGTTCCGTCAAAATCGGTTCAGCCGTTTCAGAGATGATTCGGAACAAACAGACAGACTTGCAAAAAGAAATTGAATTTTTGACAGTTCTTCTATACAAAAACTGTCAGACTTCAATTTTATTCCACGAATAACATATTATCAGTCGATTGAGAAATCAACAGAATATTATCCTGTAAGTAGATTTATATGCCAGCATAATGTGCCTATTTACCTAATCAATATACTATACATGCTCTTGACAAACTCCCTGAGTCACCTTCCACGACACACACCCCTTTTAGGACAGAGGGTGGCCCTTTCTCTGCCGAGAACTCCGGAAGTGAGAATCAAATCAATATTTTTTTTTTATGAATCCTATGCAAATACACATAAATAAAAGTGTCTGTTTGTAATGTCAAAATAACAGCTTTTTACTAAATGCATATGAAAATATTTAAAAAAATAAAACATTTTTTTTTAATTTTTGTTTTTCTGTTTGTTTGTTCCGGCTAATCTCGGAAACGGTTGGGCGGATTTTGACGGGACTTTCACTGGCAGACCGCCACGCACGCGAACAATGTCGCGGGCATAGCTAGTACATAATAAATTCCTAAGGACTGGAGATTTTTCCTGTCCAAATCAAATGTGCTGCCAGGTCCCACAAAAACCACAGAGAACTAACCTTTTTTTATAATTTAATAATTTTTTGGCCAAGGAATCAGCAATATTGCCATACAACGTGGCAATGCTGCCAGCCTTTTGGGCCCTTTTCCTATTGACAGCGATGCGGACGAAATTTTTGATGCCCTTTGATCTAAGTATTTCCCCTCCATTTTATATACTTAATAATATAGATATGGGCTGATTTTTCAATCGACCGATAATTTTTATTCGTGGAATAAAACTGACGTCTGACAGTTTTTGTATGGAAGAACTGTCAAAAAATCAAAATTATTCCTCCGATAAAGTTATCTGGCGTTGGAAAAATCAGCCCTAAGACTTAATTACTAAGCTTTTTAAATTATGTAAATAAATTTGAAATTTATAAAAAAAAAAAAAAAATAATAACCTCCAAATTTAATCCCACGTGAGTTTCACGTCACGTTTATTTACAATTATAATACTAATTGTAGGTCCAAAGGTCTTCAAAACATAACACTAACGTACCTATGTATGTTTTCCTTTTGCAAAAGATCAACAAACACACATAATATTATGAATAAGGTGAAGTGTTTTTACGAAGATTTTTTTTTGGTAAAATTCGTACAAAAAATATAATAATCTAAACAATGTAGTATATGTAAGGACATCTAGCTAGCGTAATAAAAAACGGGCTACGGCTGGCTGGGAAAGTGGCTTAAGTATGAAATATTAAAATTCTAGGTTTTAGTATAATTTTTAGCAAAGTTTTCAGACAATATCTGTAGGAGATAGTTTTTAAAATTTTCAACGATAAACAAGTTTGACCTACATTATTGAAAATAGGTACATATAATAATTAACCTAATAATTAAGCAAATGTATAAAAAAAAATACAATAAAATTTCATGTAAGTAATAAAGTAAGGTTATGAACATATTTAAAAGCATATGACTGATTTGTAAATACATATTATGATTTGCTTCCATTAGATAGAATAATGAGTTTATTGTTTTTTTTTAATAAATAATAAAAGGTAGGTATAGCAGTTATAAACATTATGCGGTTATAAAAGCAAAAGTAGAAGGCATATTGAAATAAATATTTAAATAACTTGAAAAAGTTTCTCTCTATTAATGTAGATCATACAAAATATGATTTAAAAAATTGCAACCAATAATAGTTTTTTTTTAATAAACATAACATCACGCCTGTAACCTCCAAAGGGTAAGGCAGAGGTCAGTCATGTTAAAGTCCCATGGGAGCGAGCCTATTGCTATCAACCGTAAACAAATCCTGACTCCAGCTACTGGGAAATTCCTAAGTAATAGAAAAACACAATAACTCTACCCGACTTGGGAATCGAACCCAGGACCTCAGGCTCAGCAGTAGCACTTGCTACTAGACCAACGACGCAGTATTTTTGAAAATAAAATTCTCAAAAATTCACTTAACCAACTTTCCCAGCACACCGAAACACAACGACCCTAATTCGTGTGGTGTGGGTGTGTGTGTGTGTGTCCGGACGTCTCGCGGGGCGTGTGTGCGTGCGTGCGGACGCGGCCCTGCGTGTGTGCGCACTAATATAACCGTAGGGTTGCTCTGCGGGACAATTTATTATTTTGAGCGCAAGTTACTAGGGTGCAGGGTTAGTTCAGGTTTAGTTCGGGTAGGTTTAAGTATGTATTTCATTGCTTAGTATGGTTTTCAGTATATTTTTGACGCGAAAACGTCTTTTCGCTCGGTAAAAAAAATATAGAAAATTCATTTATTTGCGGCAAACATGACGCAACCTATTTTTAGACAATATACTATCTGTTAACCATACAGTATGTTTAACCAAATAAATGATTGATTGAAAAAAAAGAACACGAACACAAAAAAATTACAAGTTGGAGGTAAACATGCGTGACATCCACGTAAAATGGTCATCGCTCAGCATAATGCTAACCTGGTGGTAAGCTCGAAACATCCCAGCGCTGATTTGCTGGATTCGTTTTCTCCTAACGATCATAACGATCGGTATTTCTTCTGACAGTTCATATTGTTTATTAAATATGTATGTATTAGTACTTATCTTCAAAGTCAAAGTCAAAGTCAAAGTTTTTTTATTTGTAAAACATAGGTTGTGTAAAAAACAGGTGTTATTATTAAAATATATAGGTACACTATGTCTTTTTATACTATCTTTCTCTTTTATACTATCTTCTTTTTATAGTCATTTTCTATCTATTTATCCTGTATGTTGACTAGTAGAAAATGCCTCAGGCATTAAGTCCGCCTTTGTACAGTATTTTTTTTACTTGTTGTTTTAATAAAAATAAAAAAATAAGTTCCATATTTTTCGTCGACAAAAACGTAACATTGCAACCAATAATAAACAGAATTTTTAAATGCCACTTAAACAAAAACACAAGGTTTTACATAATAGTTAATCAAAATCATTTATTTGCAAATATGTGCAAACCATTTATGCAGATGTTTTACATTTAATGTAATAATTGTGTATCAATATTCCGTCTTGATATCACCATATTTTACCTTTTGGCATGCAAAGTACAGAAGCCAGTAGGTCAAGCTACCCGGAACTGTCACATTTTCCCAATCAATCTTGAAGCTTAATACTTTAGCAAAAAAGTTGAAAAACTATTAAAGAAATTTAACAGATTCTAGTAGCTTGACCTTCTGGCGTCTGGACATAAAAAAAACACAAAAAATTAAAAAAAATTAAGAGTGAGATCAAAAAAACTAGTTTAAAAAAAAGTATTAAAATAAATGCTATACCTTGTTTATCCTGCAAATATTCAGATAAGTAGGTAGGTACACTGTAATATGCTTTATTCAAATTTAACAAAACACTTCTTAGTGTTTTTTTTTAACATAATAGGTGATGATGTCTGTGTGTAATTTTTTTTTATTTACCAATTTATGTACACATATATAAAAGGACAATAAAAAAACAGAATAAAAAAATAGGTACAGAGGTGATGCTTATTTTATAAGAAATCTCTTACAGCATACCTGCGATAGGACAACAGATAGAGGTATAGACAGCGTGTGAAAGAGTAAAGGAGACAAAAAAATAATACATACAATTATATACAATTCACTATAATTTTCTATCACACACCATACAAGCCTCCATGACATGAGCATAGTTTTAAAACCCTGTTTCCCAAAAAACTTTCAAAATCCGCAACAACAACAAATGCTAGATAATAATAATAATAACATTTGTTGGCAACCCTGAACAGTTTAGTTTGCATTCCGCTCGCCGACACTCGCGCTACAATCAAGTACAATACCCGAGCAGGCGCTAGCGCAGGGTGGACGGACCCTTCACATTGCATATGTTTTATTATACAGGTGTAATTGTTAATTATCTTTTAAAATAGGTAGGCATCATGATACCTACCTAGATTTAGTAAAACTGATTTTAGGGCGGATTTTTCCAACGCCAGATTTTAACTTTATCCGAGGAATAATTTTGAATTTTTGACAGTTTTTCCATACAAAAACTGCCAGACGTCAATTTTATTCCACGAATAAAAAATATCTGTCGATTGAAAAATCAGCCCTTAGTCGTGAATATATTTATCATCACTTTTCTTAAAAAATATACATATTTAATTATTTACTCTAGTCGCAGTCCCATGTCAGCCACAATCAATGTCAAAAACTTGCCAAATATGTAGGGAAATTAGAGGTATTTTTGACAGATTGAGACTGAGATCAGACTGTGAGCGTTCTTAAAATTACGAGAATTACCCCTCTGGTAAAAATATTGTAATATTTGCTTATTTGCAGTTGTGCATACTGTTTTGTCCCCGATTCATTCTAAGTAACAAAGATTGGTTTAACAAACGAGTTAAATTGTTACGTAATTATTAATTTTTGGTTAGAAGTTCAGGTTTCCGGTACAAATAAGCATTGGTTCGAGTTGAAGCAAGTAGAAGTCATAACCAAAAATCTGTTTATGAATGGTGGTCACCAGCAAATCCTAGTCGTAGACTGAGAGAAAACAATAATAACATAACATCACGCCTGTAATACCCGAAGGGTTAGGCAGAGGTGTACCTGTAGTACACCCACACACCCACAAAAAAAAAAAAAAAACTAACATTTCGCCAGGTCCCATGTAATAGGGGGCGAGCCTATTCCCACCAACCGGGCACAAATTCAGACTCCGGGGTACTACTGAGAAATCCCAGATGGAACAACACAATAACTCTTTACCCGACGAAGAAATGAAACCCAGGAAAATAATGTCCAGTTTAATTTAACTATAGGTAATTTACAGAAGATAAATCTTGCATTTTTTTTGTCTAAAAAAATGCTTCATATAATATCATACCTATTGAGTAACGAAATATACTCCCGATTTATCTAACTAACATACCAACAACAAAACTAAACATTTTTAAAACAAATCCACGTTTTCACCATCTCATCCACTATATTCTTTCCCTGACACACACCTTCGCGCACAAACACACCCCTACATAAACTGACAGCTTATATATTATGTAAGCATTACGCACACACACAAGCCCACTCACACACACACATCCATTAAAGTTTTTAATTTTAAAATCGTACTGTACGTTAAGTAGCCAAGTTGTTATAAAAATGAATGGAGTCATCATTTGTTTGTTTATTTTTGGTTATTGATGAGACAGTGGAGTTGTTAGGGGTTTGGCTGGCGATTGATATGATGGGAGTTCGAATCTGATTCTGGTAAAAAAAAGTATTTTGGGGCAGTAGGGTAAAAACTAGATTATTAAGGGCGATGCGGTAGATAGCCCGCGAAATTCAAATTTTCCAACAGGCTTTGCAATTTGCATGTCAGTAAAAACATTGAAAGATGAGTCCTATCTTGTATCATTTAGTATAATTGCAATAAAGTATTTAATAAAAAAAATCCAACAAAATTAATTTTCGCTTAAAAAAACACCACACTGCGCTCCAAAACGGGGATCCTAGACGTTGGCAAAATTACTGCCAATCTTAAATGGGAATGAGCGCAGTACCCGCTGGGCATCAGTCTCTACAGGGTGGGTGCCTGAAGATGGAGGCCGGCCCAGTGGCGAGGCGACCTAGACGCGTACCGTAAGGGTTACATCGAGGTGGCTCTAGAAAACTATGCCTTGATTTGGGGGAGCCCTATCAAATGCTCAGCTGTAGGACAGTGAAGGCTAAGTAAAAAAAAAGGGTTGGGGACGGGGGACAAAGTGTGGGGACAGGAACGAAGTTCAAAATGAAAATCCAAGATGGCGGTTGCGAAAATGTTAAAATGACGAAGAAAAATTTAGCTGCCATCTTGGATTTTTATTTTGTACCCACTATTGGCTTTAATACTCTCGAAAACCAAGAAAACCATCTCTTTCTCTCTCTCTTTGTCTATTACATAATAACAAAAAGTCACATGGAGAGGCATAACCCTACCAGTTTACTCCTAAAGCAAGATCCGGTAGAGAAATTCGTTCTAAAAAAATAAATTGCATGTTATTTCACTTTTTTTTTTAATGATTATGGTACTTCTATTCGTTCCAAGTTCTCATGAAATCCATCACGATAAATATTACATACGCATATAATCATCGGGTATTTGTGTCAAATTCACGTTTATCAGAACAACTCATATGAGGAACTCGGGGTACTCTTCCCCCTCCTACTTACTATCTACCACCAAAGGAGTATCTCCCTGCAGGGTGTAACTTGCTGTGGTGCACTTGGAAGTCCCTGAACCGTCAAGTGGGAAGATGTAACTCCAACCAGCGGGATAATTACATAACACACTATCATCAGTAGCCATGGCTTTCATTTTGACAGTTCGACAGCTGTCAAATTCTTGGACACCGGAAAGTAGCGACATCTGGAGTGAGCAAGTGGCAGTTTTTATCCCCATTTCACTTTTTTTACCACAGGTTTGCCAGCACCGCCCCCCTGTCAACGTCATTGATGCAGCGTTTGTGTTCCTGATTTGAAGGGTATGGTGCTGGTGTAGTTACAGGCACATCAGATATTTCAGCTTGGTCTCCGATATTGCTGATGGCCACAGTGGCATTTAATAGTGAAACATTCTTAATCCTATGTACCGAGTCTCTGGTATAGGTATGTCTATTAAACTACTTTGATTTCTGACTTTGACTTTTGACTAAGTATGTCGTTGGACTTTGACTGTTGACGTCACTACTATCAAGCGGGCTTGTCAAACACCAAAAATAGGTACATATATTTGAAAATATGATTTTTGGCATTAAGATGTTATTTCCCGTAAGAAAATAGTACTTTTTTTTCTGCTTAAAGTTTTGGGTATAAGCAGAAAAAAAAAAAAAAGAAGGCTCTGGGGCCCTCGCCTTCCCAGCCGCTTTGCCCTTCTTCTGGGCCGGCGCCGGTTTTTCCGGCGCCGAGGCTCCGCCAGCCGACGCCGGTTTCGCCAGTGCCGGTTTCGCCGGCGCCGGTTTCGCCGACGCCGGTTTCGCCGACGCCGGGGCTCCACCTGCCGACGTTGGTTTGGCCGGCGCCTGGGCCCGGCCAGACGGCCCGGGCTTAGGGGCGGCAGCGGTCGCGTATGAGGTCGCCTTCGGCCCCGGATCCGTCCTACCCGCCAAGGGGGGGCGCAAAACGATCCCCTCCAGGACAGCGAACCGCGCCTGGAAGGTCGCCAGCTCCTGCCGAACCAGGTCCAAGACCTGGTTCTCCACCGGCACGGGCCTGCTTGGAGGTTCCGCCTGCACTTTATCGGGGACCTTCAGGCCGGCCAGGTCTGCACGGAGCCTCCGGTTCTCCTCTTGGAGAAGCTCCGTGGCAGCCGTCAGGCGAGCCACATCCGCCCGCAGTGCGGCCACTTCGCCAGCCGAAGGACCGGCGTAGTTGGCCGCCTCCGCTGCCGCCATAATGGAGGCCATTGCCGCGTCCATGGCCTTGTTCTTCGAGTCCTGGCGCTTCTTCAAGGCCACGACCCGGATTGCGGCCTCCACGACCGCCGCAAAGCCCTTCTTGCGTTCCGCCTCGGGGCTGCCAACCTCAACCGCCTCGTCGCTTGAGGGCTCCGAAGCCGTCCCACCCTCCTTTGCGGGCTCCTCCGCTCGCTCTGCCGCCTCCCGAGCAGTGAGCCCCCTCCCTTTGCCTCTCTCCCGGGCTCCTCCCCGCCTACTGGTGGAGATTTTCCGCGCCGAGGCCAGCTCCCAGTCAGAGGACGACTCCTGGCCGTCCAGTGACCTTGGCCGCTTGCTTCGTCCCTGTCTTTTTGCAGCGGCCGTCTCCTGGGCACGGCAGGGGCTCCCTGAGCCTACCGTGCTCGCTCCTATACCCAAAACTTTAAGCAGAAAAAAAAAAAAAAAAAAGTTTTGGGTATAAAAATGTTCAACACTTGAATTTCCTTTGAATTCGATTATAACAGACAGACGGACAACACGATCTGTTTGTATTAGTAGCGATGAGAATAAACTTGTGTGTATGGAGGTATAGGTAGATTTTGTACCAGTGTGGAGGTGGAATTATACGTATATCGACATGTTTTATGTATAGTTGCGGTGGCAGACAGTTCTGTAATCTCGACGTTTCGGATTATGACCTGTATTAACTTAGGCATCGTCAATCATTGAAGGTATTCTGCTACGTACCCCTTGATGCCACAAGAGACCAAAAATTACATAATCAGCCTATAATGTTCCCACTGCTGGGACACAGACCTCCTCCTGGGATAAAAAAGCGCCTGCCTGGGTTAAAAAAAACGCCTGCCTGGGATAAAAAAGCGCCTGGCTGGGTTAAAAAAAAGCGCCTGTCTGGGATAAAAAAACGCCTGCATGGGATAAAAAAAGCGCCTGTCTGAGATAAAAAAAAACGCCCGCCTGGGATAAAAAAAACGCCCGCCTGGGATAAAAAAAGCGCCTGCTTGGTATAAAAAAAGCGCCTGCCTGGGTTCGAACCCATGACCTACAACTCTCTGTCGTTATCACTGAGCTACCACAGCTCTTATTTTTTTATTATTGTGAGTTAAAGTTTACCCCAGTTAATCGTCAACAAGTCTGGTTTCCGATGTACATCGGCAACCTCACAAAACATAACATCTATTCTGATAAAGCGTTCACAACACTATTTACACTTGTATGTTGGTATTACGTTTGACATCGACTCACATGGAGGGAAACCAATCCATTTAAGTGCTATTATACTTGGTTAACAATCATTTTTGACCAATCATTTGAATAATCGTCTACAAGTAAGTGTCGTATAGGTCGATCGAAGGATAAGCTACGCTTGCCGAGGTCGGTTCGTGGATGGGTGACCATGGATTACATACCGAGACCCCTCCGCTCCTCGGAAAGCATGTTAAACCGTTGGTCCCAGTCCCAGCTGACATTTGTAGATCTTTGAAATCGTTACGGGTAGGTAGGTACCTAGTCAGAAGCCCGATACTGACAACCAGTCTTACCAAGGGGTATCATAATTATTACCCAGTAACTGGGTTGTGGAGGTCAGATAGGCAGTCGCTACATATGTAAAATACTGGTATTCAGCTGTATCCGATAAAATTGAAAGCCGACCCCAACCTAGTTCTGGCCAATAATCCATTTTGAAAGTTCATTCAGTTCAGTTCGTTCAGTCTAAATAAATAATTTTCTTTTCAAAATAAAAGCACTTTTACTCCCCGACCGTCATGTAAGCCGCTCCTAAGCGAGCGATATCATCTGAGTTTGTCAACATTTGATGGTCGGCTTCCAGGAATTTGTACCAAATCAATAAAAACTACTGAAACATGTGGCTTTCCTTTGATTTGCTAGTAATTTGATAGAATTTTATCATAGTTAGTACCTACCGATAGCTAAGGAACAGTTTTGGGGAAATACAAAAAGTAGTTAGGTTAGGTAGGTACCTATAGAAGCAATAGTTAGCAGGAAAATGTTAAGGTGCCCCGAGGCAAATGCAACTAGAAAAAATAAGGTTCCAACTTTGATTTTGTGCAGTTTAATTTTTATTGTAAATTTACTTTATTTGCTTAATCTATCCGATTTACAATTTCATTAATATTACATTTCACCTAGTTCTGAAAAGAAAGTCCTTAAGGAATTGATATAATTAAACGATTTTCTAGTAGAGGTAGAAAAAGTTACAATTACCCCGATAAGGGGCAAATGCAACTAATGACAATCGTAGTGTATCTGTTGGTCTTAAAATTATGATATAACAAAGTTATTCAACGCAACGTGATAATGTAGGCGAATTTGGAACGTAAGTTCACGTACCTAAGCTCAGTTTGGAGTAAAATACATATTTCCTAATTTCAGGGGAATTGCAACTATTTCGTTAATAGTTAGTGTTGTGAATTTACTTTTCACTTTTGTCGATAATCGAATTTTATTGAATGTTTGATACGAGGAAAATAAAAATAACAGCAGGATATATGGCACAGTGTTTTAATAGCAAAAGAAAGAAACCGCGATATGATTTTACGACTCCTCGTGATCCGCGTAATCGGTGAACCAAAGTAGACCTCCGAATTCCGTAGACGTCAGCCGCTTGATAGGTGTTTAATTTATTGTTCCTAACATCTTCTAGTGCTTTTAACAAATTTTCCTGGGAATATTTTATTTCTGTTTTCCGTTTATAATTCCGGACCATCTAAAACAATAGATTAATTTTATTTATGAAGCGAATGCGCTAAATTGGCCAGTCTTTATCATATCATCATGAGCAATATGTAATCCAGTAATGTACACAATATCTATAAAAAATAATATTTCACAGAATTAAAACATCGACATAGCCCATCACTATTATTTCATGGTTACATACAAACCAACACGGGGGAAATGCAACTAACCTCAAAGTTACAATTACCCCATTTTAGGTTATTATCAGGGAAAATGTAACTAAACACATATCTTGTTATAGCTTTAACGAATCTTTAAGCAAAAAATAATCATAGCTACTTACGATTGTCAACAATACACTCCAATTGAAACACCAGCAATAAAACACTCTAAAACATATTTTTTGTAGATTTTAATCACCACGTGCGTCCGAACAAAATTGTTTCAAAATGGCAATTTGACAAATCAACCTGTTTTACCTTCATTTTAGCTGCAATGCTGCCACCTATTAGTTGTATGTAACAATAATGGTATGCTCAGTAATCTAGAGATGGTGTTATATTTATAAATGTAATATTATGGGAGATATTTAATGTAGTTACAATAACCCCGTAGTTGCTTTAGCCCCGGGGCACCTTATTTACTTTCCCCTACTATTACAACGAATCGGATACCCATTTGATGATATTCTTATCATTTACCTATTCAAATGAATGAGGAAGCATCGTTTTAAAAATGCAATCACATAAAAAAACTAACGCACAGCTGGGTGGCGTCGTGGTTCAGTTTATCTTGCTCTGAGGTCAAGGTTCTTCCTATGTAAGCAAATTACCAAAAAACAGGCCGAACGAAAAAATAAATCGAATAATAACATTGTGATGAAATCTCTTACTTGTTGTCTATACTGCCATCTATGGTACAACTGGTTAAACTAGAAGTTACATTCGTTTAAACTACTTTGCGGCTAGATGTCGCTACGAGGATGTAAAGATGTAAACACTATTAAGTGATCAACTTACGATGTCTCAATCTCAATTTCATGTAAACCTTCTGTCGTCTTTCAATTGTAGGACTATGTGTTTGTAGTGTTAGAGGATTGTAATTTATACGATTGATTCAAATTTCCTAAAATATTCTTGACTTTTCGTGGTCCAAAATAAATAAATTCAAACAACCTTATTTTGCAAAATATATTCCTACTAAATTCAAAAGTTCTATAGTTCTAGTGTGTTCTGAAACCTTACTGCTTATATATTTTTTTTAACTGCAGGTCTTCATTTACTATAAAATAAAATAAAGCTTTTGCCGAAAACACGTCATGATTAATAGACTAATTTATTAAGTTATATTAATCCTCATCTTTCATTTTATTCTGTGCACATTTAACGTGTTAAGCCATTTATCTTCTCTGTCTGTAGCCAGTCTTCAGAACGCAACCCAACGGCCTAATTTTAATTTGTCAAACTCATCCGGCCATTATTGAAAACCGAAAGTTGCAGAAATATTTTTGCAATAAAACTAAAGAATAATTGAGTACTGTAGTGCTAGTGTTAGGTAGGTAATACATTTTCGCGTGTGCTTACATAGTTGTCTAGTACGCCGCCACCGTGGAGCCTCACATAAGCGGTGAGTCTAATTGTTTGTTATTGTTGTGATTACCGATTTTTCCGAAAACTCGTCGCATATTTTGTATTTTTCTTAACACACACATGGAAAAACACGGAAAACGTATATTTATAGTGAATTAAATATTTATTGCAAGTTATAATAGGTCTAGGAAGGTTTTTCGGCGTATTATTATCAAATGCGCAACTTGCTTATTCCTAGCGAAAAATATTTTCTTTTTCGCATTTTAATAGTATTTTAATTAATGATTGTACATTGATCTTAAGTTTAATATTTAGATTAGAAAACTATATGTGTGTGTAAATATTTACCGGCACAAGACTGAGAACTTTAGAACTTTCTCTGGATCTGTTTGGCCCACATGTTACATCACAAAAAAAAAAAATATATATATTCGTAAACAGACTATAAAAGGACTGCTAAAACACTATTTGCGGCTTGTCAATTCAGTATTAGAAGGACCAAAATCCCCGAAAGGTTAGGCAGAGGTGTACCTCCATACTTACACCCCCATTTCACCAGTTATGTTCAAGTCCCATGTCATAAGGGGTGGGCCTCCTGCCACCAACCGGGCACAAATCTAGGCTCAAGGCTGCTTCTGAGAAATTTCTGATGGAAAAATCTAATAATGCTTTACCCAACCTAGGAATTGAACCCAGGATCTCATGCTCAGCAGTAACGCTGGCAACCACTATGAAATATGTTGTAAGGAAATATGTTTGAAAATAAATTGAAAAAAATGTTAATTGATATGTATTTTATAATCTGAATGAGTTTTTTTGATAAAAAATAATATTTGTATGTACCTAATGTCTTAAAATACTACTGCATGTCCAACTTGGGTACACTGTTGAAACTTAAATGTAATGTTTATTAATAAGAACTTAATGTACACAGTTATGCAATAAATATATCTTTATCTTCATCAGTGGCTCAATTGTTAAGAAAGAATGTTCCAACATGAAATGACAATGATTCGTCTTTCCTCTTCCAGTGGACATGTGCACGCCGGAGGCGTGGCGCGGCGGGGTGGCACGCTCGCCGTCGCACGAGTCGGTCACGACCGACCTGTCGCTGTTCAGCGTGTCGTCAGCCGCCTCCGACGCCAGGGTGCTAAGGCTGCTGGCTTGCAAGGTATACAGAAGTAGTGTATATACATATGTCGCAGCCAACTGGTTGAATTAGTCGTTTAGTTAACTGCCTAGCCTTTTAACTAAACGGCAGCCGTTCAACTAACATTATAGTTTAGGTTGGAACTGTAACCAATCATGTGCCACCGGAATTGGCCACAGTAACTAAGCCAAGGCACCCCAACCAAATGGGTTACGTTAGAACTGTGATCAACCGCGTGCGAGCCAAGAGAGCGAAGAAAGGCGAGCACTAATTCCAATGGCCAGGCGGTTGACTAAACGGCTAATTTAACCAGTTCGTTGCGACATATACACAGGATGGCAGGGACATCGACGCACAAACTGACCTATCCACGTGGTCAAAATCAACATAACACACACAGAACAGGATTTTTTTTTTAATGACCATGACATATTTCAATGCCCGGGCGAATCCATGCTAACAGGTTGCGCGTCGATGTACCGGTCACCCTGTACAGTTGCTTGTTTTACAGCACCTAAGTATTATGAAACTTTTTTTGTATTATTATATAACTATTATTATATATTTTTTAAACCTTTTAACTTCTTAATGTTTTTTATACGCCCATGGCTCAAGAAGTTTTAAGGTTCATATAAATAAATCATACAGGCTTATGAATGATTTCGGGAGCGCGCCTGATTCATCTGTTGGTTGGTTTCCAGGCAGGTCAGGGGCCCGACCCATCGCTGCGAGTGGCCAGTCCCAACCCAGACAGCAAAGCGTTAAAGTAAGTGTTTTATTAATTTAAAACGGTATAGAAAAACATTGTAAGGAAACCGGCATGTCCCAAAACCAAAAATTTGACGTGGTGGATTATGGCCCATTCCCTCTCATAGAGAGGAGGTCTGTGTGGCTGACTAGCACTTTGCTGGAGATTTTAGTGTCAAATAATTTTATTAAACTTTATTTTCATTGCTGAACTACATAGTATCACTTGAGAGACCCCTTGGGACGCCACCCAGTTAGATAGACCGACGACTTTAGGAAGCTGGGACAGGCTAGATGTGGAAGGCGGCTAGGTCCGGAAGGTGGACGACAGGGTGTTGTGGCGCAGCCTGGGAGAGGCCTATGTCCAGAAGTGGACTGCGATAGGCTGAGTTGACTTGAGAGACCCGAACGGGGCGCGCGGGCGTGCGACCACATGCAGCGGCGGCGTGCGACTGCACGCATTGAGACTGGTGGCCTCGCCTCCTTCATAGAATGGTCTCTCGCGACCGCGCTCAGCCGAGGGCGGTTTCACGCCTTCTCTTGCGTTCTCTTGGCACTTGGGACACTACTTGCCGAGCTCGTCTTCAGTCAGAGCCTTAAACCCGTATGTGTGGTTACAGAAGACCATCCTCGTCCTCCCTGCCGCTGCAGTCGACGGACAACTGCCGCGAGCTGCTGGCGGGCTGCGCGGCGCTGTGCGCGCAGCTGGGCCTGCGCCGCTCCTTCAGCGCGGCCGACGTGGCGCACTGTCGTGAGTCGTGCCAGCCGCTGCGGAGGTACGTAACTAATGTGCATTCGCGACTTTTTGCCAAAAATGTAAACACATATAAAGTTAATGGAAATATAACTTTAATTCCTACACAATAAAGTTCATTTTACGCTACAACTTCAAACATTTTTATAACTTATTCAATAGTGCTAGTCATATCGTCTGAAATCAACTTAATCGCCATTGAAATAAAGTTGATATTGGTTTAACTTGAAATAACAATAACAAAAAGTTGAATAGACTTTATAGGGTTAAACGATAACTAAAGTTAAGTAACGCTTAAACGTCAAAAATGTATGGTTAAACAGTCGCTAATCACTGCTTAACTTTAAGCAACGTTTATGAATAAAGGGGTATGTGTGTACACCATAGATATAAGACTCTGCAGTCGTCACAACTGCTGCTGCTGACGGGCTGCGCGGCAGTCCTGGCGTAATACATATTTTCTTAAGTATTTTTTGCAATTCTCGGGTCCGTTTCAGGTTGTATGTTGAATAAAATATGATTCGTGAGCTTAATATTGGTACAACAAAGCTTGCATGTTAAAGCATATTAAGCATGTTTGGCTACAGCTCGTCATATTTTCTTAAAATACAGTATTTTTATCTCACGTTGCGACGCGTGCTTTACTTGTGGTAACCAAGTGTACAAACACGTTGTGAATGTGTGCGTGGAGACGAGTAGCGTCAGCACACACACACACACTTCCGACTTCACCATCGTCTCGGATGGTACCGAGAGCTCCTGCATACACTCACATTCATAGCGTGTTTGTACACTTGGTAACCACAATTAAAGCACGCGTCCCGTCGCTTCGTGAGATAAAAATACTACAACACCTAAGTACACATTGTGGAATTCAATAAAGGAATGAGTATTGAAACTAACATTGTTCGCTCCGACTTACAAACATGAAACTATATATTCATAATTAACTTGATGTAATTAATTTCAGTGCGACTTCGGAAGTTGGTTTATGCGCGGCTTTAGAAGCCTTGACACTGAGCGCAGCTTCGCGATCCTGCAGCACTTGGGTCGCTGGTAAGTGGAAAACGTCATTTTATCACCGCCATTATGGGAAATAAATAACTGCACGTCAAATAAAAAAAACCGCTTCTAATGATGTACAGTCACGAGCATAAGTATGTATACACTTAGCTTTATATAATCAAAAGCGATTTACTCCTTTATTTTTTAATGAAATTTTATGTTGCTACGAACATAGTATTTTCGAACCCATAGGTTTTTGTAATGTGTCGTATTTCATTGTTGTTTTCGTTATTTCACGCAATAATCGCTATTGAGAGTTTCCAAGTGTTGACATAAATTAGTGCAGCGGGCGTCTTTCGGCTGAAATGAAAGGGATGAAAGTAACTACTGAAGCTCTACCCACTATATATAATTGCAGTGGGCGGGTCTCAGCTGCCGTCTCCCCAGCGCTCGCACCCCGCACAGCCGACGCAAAGACCGCTACCCACCGACAATAAGAAGGTATGTATCGTATACAGTACTTTATTATAATGTTGGTCCGGTACAAGAAAATCATTACAGTGGCTGGGAGTACAAGTGACTCTGCTTCGTTAAATGTCTTTTTACACCCGTTATATACATATGTATATACAAAGTTGATACGACAGAGGGGTTTTCCTTTAAACTGCCTATACTAGATACCATTTTCAAGCTCTGTACCAAAAATCAATTAAATAGGAACAGTAGTTTAGTCGCAAATGATTTTTTATGTTTTTGCACCGTTTGAACACGACGTATCTTTCCTAACAGCTGATTATGTCTAAGCAAGCATAGGTCAAGCATCTTACAACGATGAAGACGTTGCCACTTTGTTACCTACGTATCTAAGGTCAGTCAAATTTGATGGTGGAGGACTGGGCTCTGGAGACAGGCCTGGTCATCCTAAACTGGGGTTCGGTCCCAACATGCGTGCGGATGCGGGGTGAAGCAGTGGTGGACATCTCGTTCGCCAACCCCGCTCTGTCGCCGCATGTCGTCAACTGACGTGTCTTTGAGGAGGTAGAGACCTATTCCGACCACCGGTACATCCGTTTCGACGTGTCCGCCCAGACCTCGAGCGCGCCGGTCCGACAGGCCCTGGGTGGTCCGTGGTGGGCGCTGAAGCAGCTGGACCGGGAGCTCCTCCTGGAAGCCTCGATCGTGCAGGCCTGGGTGTCACCACCGGACAGGCCTGCTGACATTAACGACGAGGCGGAATGGTTCCGGGACGCCACGTCCGAAATAAGCGACGTGGCAACTCTGAACCTACCCTTGATGTGCACGCAGGTGGCATTGGTGGTCCGAGTGTTTGGCGGCGATTGTTCACTGAACAGGCACAGTAGTTGTTTCTTATCTTGTTTTTGTGTTCGATAGTTAATTAATAAAAATGTTCTTCTTTATTCCACGCTTTTACTGGCAGCATCTATAGACGAATTATTATTGCCGACACAATGTTTTGTTTCGTTGTCTGTCATATGTTTCTAAAAGTTTTAACTCGATAGCACTCTCATCATTAGTTTATTTCTTTTTCTCCATTCCATCCATGCCGTTGATTAACTACCACATTCCACTTTTATTGTATATTCACTGTAATACTGTTCCACTACACAGCCGTAATGTATAGTGTATTAAATTTATTTATTTACCGGTTTTTTATTTTCGGCGCATGCGACCGTTCACTTGTCACAACAATGCCACAGAGTGCGAGGTAACGTCTGGCGCGGATTAAAAAATAAATAATAGATTTATTTTATTGCTAATATTTTAAATAATTTAGTCTATTTTATTATTTATTTATTACTGTGATTGCCCGTGACATCACAGCGGGCCCTATCAGAATACCAGCGCTGCGACATTTATTTTTTTAAATGTCGCAGCATCATGCTGAGATAGGAGCCTTTTGGCCTCGTACAGGACTTTCTGTTTCATTTTTCCTTTTGTTACTTTTTTATATAATTTGTTTTATTTTTATTTTTAACTGTGTTTAGTTTATGATCCTGTACGAGTCGCAATAAATACTTTTTTTCTTTTCTTTTTCTTTTCAATGCCCCGGGTCCAGTCCGGACGCCCCCGACGGCGACGCCAGGCGCCCTGGTGGTCGCCGGAGCTGACGTCTCTGCGCCAGGAGTGCGTGGCTGCGCGACGTCGGTACACCAGGCACCGCAGGCTCCGTATCCGCCCTCCGAATACGGAAGCCATCCAGGCGGAGCTGTACCAGGAGTACAAAGCGGCGAAGACAGCCCTTAAAGCGGAGATCCTGCGGGCCAAAGCTTTGTTCCGCGAGGAGTTGCTGGCTCTGAACGGAGACGCGTGGGGACTTGTAGGGGACAAGATGGTGCGGGAGAAACTCCGCCCATGGGCTCCCTCGATGACGCAGAGTCTCCGGCCCCAGCTCGTGGAGCACGTGGTGAGCGCTCTATTCCCTTCGCGAGGGGAACATACTCTACCTACTGCCCATGGCTCCGCCTACTGCGGTGCCAGATGCGGACCACACCGACGACCACGGCGAAGCTCCAGAGGTGATCGAGGTAGAGCTGAGAGTGGCGGTACGTAGGCTGAATGCCAAAAATACCGCCCCAGGACCCGACGGCTTACCTGGAAAAGCCTGGGTCGACTAAGGGGGCTACTAAGCGCATGCTTGGAAAGGGGCCGGTTCCCGCGTCGTTGGAAGACGGGGAAACTGCCGGTCGATTCTGTAAAAATCTCACCGTGAAAACTCAAGTGAAGTGAGCTTGATCTGAGTTGTCAGTAGTGTCAATCCCTAGAATTATTTGGAACGACAGCTCACTCCACGCTCACTTCACTTAAGTTTTCACGGTGAGATGGTTACAGAATCGCACTGCTGGTCTTCATCAAGAAGCCGGGTCGCCCTGTGGACTCTCCGTCCGCTTCGGTAAGCGGACGGACAGTCCGCAGGCCGCCCCGGCTTGCCCACCTCGTCGAGCAGCACGGTGCTGGGCCGGTGCCCTTCGTGCTGCTCGACGAGGTGGGCAAGCTCTTTGAAAGAGTCATTGCAGACCGCCTTGTCGGGCAGCTGGTGCGGGTGGGGCTGGATTTGACGGAAAGCCAGTTTGGCTTCTGCAGGGGGCGCTCTACGGTGGACGCCATCATGCGCGTGCGAGCCCTCACCGCGGGGAGGCTGTGGCCCGGGGTGGGGTCGTCTTGGCGGTGTCTCTAGACATCGCCAATGCCTTCAATATCCCGGTATCACCGGATGCCGACCTCTACCTCTGTCGCATTGTCGAGGCCTATCGGACGGACAGGGCCGTCATCTACCCCGGTCACCGGGGAGAGTGGAACCGGCGAGAGATGTCGTGCGGTGTCCCACAGGGATCGGTCCTGGGGCCGCATCTGTGGGATATCGGGTACGACTGGGTGCTGCGCGCCGACCTCCCTAGCGGCGTCAGCGTGGTTTGCTACGCTGACGACACGCTGGTCCTGGCGCAGGGGAGGTCGCACCAGGTGGCGGCCGAAGCAGCGACACGCGGGGTTGCGACAATCGTCGAGAGGATCCGGCAATTGGGACTCGAGGTGGCATTGCACAAGTCTGAGGCCATGTGTTTTCATGGTCCTCGGGACGCGACACCGTCGGGTTCACAAATAACGGCGGGAGGGTTCCACTTCGGCGTCGAGCTGACGATGAAGTACCTGGGACTCGTCCTCGTTTGGCTCCCAGACTGGAGCGAGCCGGGGCTGCCTTGAGGCGGCTCCTGTCCAATCCAGGGGGACCAAACGCCTCCTGCCGGAGGCTAGGCGGGGGTCGTGCGATCCATGGCCCTGTACGGGTACCGGTATGGGCGCGTTCCCTGAGGCTGCGACCAGCCCGCCGGTTGAACGCGTCCCAAAGGGTCATGGCTGTCCGGCTGGTCCGAGGATACCGCACGGTGTCCGCTGAGGCGGTGAGCCTCCTTGCCGGATTGCCGCCATGGGATCTGGAGGCCAAAGTCCTCGCCCACATATGGGAGTGGTGAGAGGAGGCAAAACGCCCGGGCGTAACTCCGTTGCCGCGAGAAATCACGGTACAGCGGACAGAGCTCCGGCGGGATCTCATAGCGGCATGGAGAGTGCGATTGTCGCAACCCAGTGCTGGCACGCCACAATAGCGGCGATAAGTCCCCTCTTTGAGGAGTGGCTAGAGAGGCGCTACGGCGTCCTCACCTTCCGCCTGACACAGGTCCTCACCGGACACGGTTGTTTCGGGAGGTTCCTGTTCAGGATAAAGTGGGAGGAAACGCCAGGGTGTCACCACTGTGTGGATCGCCCGGAGGACACGGTGGAGGTTTGCCCAGCTTGGGCGGAGCACCGCCATGTCCTCGTGGCGGTGATCGGCGGCGGCGAACCCTCGCGTCCGGGCCTGGTCCAGGCCCGGACGCGAGCCATGGTATGGACGAGAGTGCATGGGAGGCAGTCAGTAGAGCCTGCGAAGCAGTAATGCTCGCGAAGGAGGAGGCGGAGCGCGTGAGGGAGAGGCAATCACTGCGCCCTCACGCCCCTAGTCGCCGCAGGAGACGCCCTGGACGGGAGTCAACAGCCTACTCCCGGCCACCGTAGGCGCGGGCTTGCGGGCGGCGAGCAATGGGCAGCTCGCCGCCCGGTAAGGACCTGCAGTGCGATTCTGTAACCATCTCACCGTGAAAACCTAGGTGAAGTGAGCGTGGAGTGAGCTGTCATTCCAAATAATGCTCCCTAGCATTATTTGGAATTGACACTACTGACAACTCGCATCAAGCTCACTTCACTTGAGTTTTCATGGTGAGATTTTTACAGAATCGACCGGCAGGCCCGGGTCGACGGCGCGTTGTGTTCCACGCGCGCCTCAAAGAGATGTCAGCACGAACTGACGGGGTCCGCTAGGGCCGATGCCTGCCAGGGCCGCGGGTTGTTCGAAAGCACAGGCAACTGAAGGAACACGGGTGGGTTTTAGTCAGTAAAAGTCTGACACGCCCTTCCGATCAGCCCGGAGCGGGAGAGGTCATTTGACGACTTCCCACCCAAAAAAAAAAGATCAATCAAATTTATTTACAAAGGGTGGTTGCGTTTTATTCTGATTTGTAACCTTTTTAGTTCGTTTGAAAAAAATATTTTCTAATTTTTTGCCCTTTTTATTTTTATACCATATCGAATTAATACTAAACACTTAGGGGTTTATTCATAAACGATGACTAAAGTTAAGTAACGTTTAAACGTCAAAAATGTATGGTTAAACAGTCGCTAATCACTGCTTAACTTTAAGCAACGTTTATGAATAAAGGGGTTATAGTATACGTAGTGTAATTTAATGCCCCTCTGCCATATCAACTCTGTATATGGGCCCGTTGCTAAGTAATAACAGCCGAAGGGCGATCGGACGGGTGACCTTTACATACCGATACCCCTCCGTGTCTCGGAAAGCACGTTAAGCCGGTGACCCCGGCTGTCATTCGTGGATCTTTGACAGTCGTTACGGGTCGTCAGAAGCCCGTAAGTCTGACAACCAGTCTTACCAAGGGGTATCGTATTACCCAATAACTGGGTTGTGGAGGTCAGATAGGCCGTCGCTCCATGTAAGATACTGGTATTCAGCGGTATCCGGTTAGACATAGTTGGGAAAAGGCAGATGAGATGATGATATACAGGCTGTTAGTGTAAACACCGTTGTCACTAAAACCATAGGTAGTTTTTTCTATCAAAAATGTAAGAAAATTTCTGTCCGACACCGTCCGTAAATTCATGGATACTATGCGCAAAGGGCGCTGACCTGCTGCACTGGCCGTCCGTTTTAAGTACCTATACAATATTCCAATAAAAGCACAACAAAACACCACAACAATAAAAACAACAACAAAAATGTAGACTTTACTTTAAAAAAAAAAGATATTCTTTTTCATTGAATTTACGTTCTATAAGTGAAACCAAACCACTGGTTTCAAGCACTAACAGCCTGTATATGTATTATGTATATCATATAATAAAATAGTAACAAACCTTGTATACCTAATGTTTTAATTCCTCTGCCACTGTTCGCAGGTCAGACAGAGCTACATCAAGCGGCGACTGCTCACCACGTACAGAGCGCTGGAGAGAATGTCGCAGTCAGACTTCAACCTCGACAGGCTAGAGGTAAGACGAGATACTATCGAACTTTCAGGTATTTTTTAACCGACTTCAAAAAAAGGAGGACGTTACCAATTCGGTTGTTTTTTTTTTTTAATTGTTGTCATCTTAGAACTCTGCTGTTATTTATAAGCCGATTTGCAAAATTATTTTTTTAATCGATTGGATATACTTTCAGATTGGTTATTTTTCACTTCGTAGTGTCTTTTTGGAAATCGGTTGTTTTTTATGTAAAAAAAGGATTTTTTTTTTCACTTTTAAGTTGTACTCAATACTCAATATTTTTATTGCTTTACCATAATGTGTACTTAGGTGGTATACATAGAATTTCGATCATTATGGACCCTGTAGGGCACAGCAAAAATTGTTAGAAGAGAGGAAGCCCTGTCTTAATGATAACCAAGTTACTTTAGTGGGAACAAGTTTTAGTTCACATAATAAATATAATCAAAGTCAGGAGATTTCGAATTTGAATCCTAACATTTCGCCTATCTATAGTTTAAGTATTGTTTTTTCCTGCTAAATATTTTAGATTATTTTTATGTACCTGTAATTATTTATGTATTATAATTCTGTTTATTTATTTATATACATTGTTATTCTTTGGATAGATAATACTTATAGCTAAATTATTAAATTTAGTATTATTGCTTTTTTATTTATTTATTATTTTTAAATTATATTATTTATTCATTTGTTACCGTGTCATTAATATATTTTAAACATTTCTATAAATTGAGTGGTTAAATATTATAATACTTTTATTGTTCCTATTATTTATGTTTATCATTTAAATATTCGTCTAAGGAGTAGTAGCATTTGTTAATAAGTAATTTTTTAAGTTTTCTTATAAATATATTAAATTTTCCTTCTTTCTTTATTGTGTCAGGGAGTTTATTGTAAATTTTTATAGACTAGGGACTTGTAGAATGCATTTTTAGTTTAGATGTTGGTATGTTTAGTCTAGATCGGTGTCTAAGTGTGTACTGTGATTGGATATCTTCACGTTTTGTGTAGAACTCCTGATGCTTACGGACAAATTTACATATTTCTAGAATGTATATACTGGGGAGAGTTAGGATGTTATATTTTAGAAAATAGGGTTTGCAGCTGTCGGTTTGGTCAATGTTAGCCAATATTCGAATTAATTTCTTTTGTAGGGTAAAGAGTGTTAGTACATCTGTACTATTTCCCCAGAGAGTTACGCCGTAGCTAAGCCATGCATTGGCATACGCATAATAGGTGGTGAGGGCAGTTTGTAAGTTAGTTGTCTTTTTGATTTCGCGGAGAGCGTATGAGAATTTTGAAATTTTAGAACGGGTTTTTTGTATTTGTTTTCCAGTTGATGTGTTTATCTATTGTAAGTCCGAGCAGTGTAAATTCGTCAACAGTTTCCAATTTTGAACCGTTAAAGGTGAAGTTTAAGTGTAGAGGAGCTTTTTGATAAGGATGGAAAGTCATTAATTTCGTTTTTGTATAATTAATTTCTAAATTATGTGAGGTCATCCAGTTACATGTTTTTGTGAGTATGGAGCTGAGTTTTTCTTCTATGTTTGTGTTGTTTTGACATGAGACTAATAAAGATATGTCGTCCGCGAATAAGACACATGGCCCCTCTATTGTTTCCGGTAAGTCGTTGATATAAACGAGGAATAATAGGCACCCTATGACACTTCCTTGGGGGATGGAGGCGTTGGTTATTTTGCTCTTAGATCGTATTTTTTCTATTTCTCTACTATTGTGGTTAAAGTATTCGATTTCAACAATTTGTTCTCTATTTTTTAAATATGATGTGAGCCATTCATGGGCTGTCCCGCGGATTCCAATTCCATACAGTTTATTGAGCAGTAATCTGAATTGTACCTTGTCGTACGCTTTGGTCATGTCCAGTAGTATTCCTACGGCGTATTTCTTGTTATTTATAATGTTAAGGGTTTCTTGGATATATTTATAGACAGCTAATGTGGTGGAACGATTTTTCCGGAAACCGTTCTGACAGTCGCTCAATATGTTAAACTTTTCGCAAAAGGTATAATATATTCGATCACACATAGCTTTTTCGAAAATCTTGGAGGCTGAGGGCAAGAGAGCTATTGGACGATAATTATTAGGATCTGTTTTTGTATTCTTTTTATGGATTGGTTTAATTAATGATTTCTTTAATAATTCGGGGAAAGTGCCTTCTGTAAAACACTGATTTAATAGTAGATAAAAAGGTAAGGTGAGTTCATTTGCACATTCTTTCAACAACTTAGGTGGAATTTCGTCTAAGCCGTGACTTTGCTTATTTTTTAGGTTTTTGATTAATTTGTTAACTTCCCAAGCTTCTACTGGGCTGAGGAACATGGTGTTTTCCGTGGAATTTAGTGTACTTAATTCACACCAAAATCTCCTTAAATTTTAATGCATCCCATGACAATTCCACTAAGCCACGACTGAAAAGTCATACGAAAGCAAACGACGTAATGTCGTATACTAAATTTTTTACCAGTAATTTTGGTTTAAAAACCAAACTACTGAACCCTTTTTGATGAAATTTCTATGGGACCAATCTGAAAGTATATCGGCTTATAAATTACGGAGTTCTGAGGTAAAAATACAGTCGAATTGAGAACCTCCTCCTTTTTTGAAGTCGGTTAAATAAGCGAACGGTTTCCTAACCCCGGCGTGTGTGCAGGCGGCGGCGGCGAGTGCGGCGTCCCGCGCGCCCGGCCCCACCACCCTGGCCGTGCCGCCGCCACCGCAGGCGCGCTTCGTGCATCCCGGTATGGAATAACTTAATATAATATGTTGATTTATTTTCTCTCACAATGGTTTGTAGTACTTAACAGTTATGAAGAACATAAATATGTGCGGCCTTTATTTATTCAACTACGTGCTTGTTACCGCCCAGCATGTGTGTGTACACATAGATAGGCACACAACATTCTAGACGCCTGCGCGACAAAGGTGCGCGCACCACATGCGCGCAATCTTCAGATTTTCCCATACGTTACAAAAGAGGAAGCCAGTGGACGCAAGCCCTTAGGGCTGGTGAGGGTCAAAAGGTTTGAATATGGCACGTCAACTAAAAATTCGTATGAAAAAAATCCTATGACGTGCAGCCGTCGACTATTTCTGCTTTGTGCTCGTGATTGTAGATAGTAGATGTGTTTTTCTTTATTTTTCCTTATTATTAGAATTAATTATCTTTTTGTATGCACGTCTTTCTGTGACAAATAAACCTATTATTCTTTTCATTTTTACTCGTTTCGTTCAGTAGTTGACTCCGAACGCCCTCGCCACGCTCGGGAGCACTAGAATCCTCCTTTACTCTCGGGATTCAATATAGGGCCCGTGACAGAAGACAATGCTTTATCCCCTCGGTGAATAATATACTATTCGTGATTTGTGGTAGAAGTGGTCCCGAAACTCGTATTGTGATGAGACGACTACTGTTGCAGAGGCCGCGCACCTCGCGCTCACGGCCGCGGACCTGGAGCGCGAGCGCGGCCGGCCGCTGTCCAAGTACGAGCGCAACATGATGATCTTCAACTGGCTGCACACGCTCGACGACGCCGCGCCCTTCTAGACCACACAGCACCACATCACATACGTAGCGGAGCGGAGCGCCTCAGGATACAGGCTGGATTTCTGACGCAGTTCTGACATCAGAATGCGGTTTGCAATTACTCAAAAAGTCAAGGAGAGTCTTAAAAACGATTTCCTGTACAGTATTTTTTATCTCACGCGCTTTACTTGTGGTAGACAAGTGTTCATACACGCTGTGAATGTGTGTGTGAGCGCAGGAGCTTTTGGTACTGTTTGAGACAATGCCAAAGTCGAATGTTTTTGGGTGTGTAATGTGCTGACGCTACTCGTCTTCACGCACACATTCACAGCGTGTTTGGACACTGGGTTACCACAAGTAAAGCGCGCGTCGCATCGTGAGATAAAAATACTATAGCTACAACGGTTAAGGTACCTGCTCTTACTGCTTCGTCTCAAAAATCCATCCTGTATAGGGGTTCAGCTTCTAATCTAGCCGATGCAGCTAAATACCAGTATGTTACATGGAGCGACTCTTTAAAAATCACTTTCACACACATTTAAAGTATTCTTTGTATGAACGTAATACACACAGATGGGTTGCCATCATTGGTCCCTCAGACAGACTACATAATAATATGGAATAGGGTAGTTTCCTGGGTAAAAATATTATTATTATATTTAGTCCGCGTCAGTTAGATTATCGAAAAATAATGGACACGTATTTTTTTCTTTTGTCAATCAAACAAAAAAAGATAAAGATAAAGCGCGTCAAAATTTGGGAGTCACTTGCTTGCAAAAGTGTCGCAAGCAAGTGACGTCACGCGGAATTTTAACGGGCGATATATTCATCATTTTTTATATAATTGACAAAAGAAAAAATACGGGTTCAATATTTTTTGATAATCTAACTGACGGATTGATTACATTTTTTAGGAAACTAGCCTATTGTAAAATAATTGCAAATGGTACTAATTTGGTGTATTCACAAAGAACTCTAAATATAGAGGGCGCGCAAGTTTAGTTTAGAGGACTCTACCTGGCCGAGAATATGTCGCCTAGAGTAATAGGAGGAAAAAAGAGGGGAAGTGAAAACTTACGACCGGAGCCCAGTATACGTATACGCGATTCAGTGTCACCGACTGACTGGAGCCGAGTACACCCGATTCCGTGTCTTCGACTGACTGGAGCCGATTATACGCGATTCAATGTCACCGACTGTGCCGAGTATGCCCGAATCAGTGTCACCGACTGACTGCAGGAGCCGAGTAAACGCGGTTCAGCGTCACCTACCCGAGCGTGACGGTTAAGTTTCGTTCACTGTTCGCCTAAAGGAGTTTTCACGTCAAAAGTTCGTCTTGTAAAACGCCGTCTCTCTCACACCTGTGTGACTGTCTCTCTCTAACGCTCGATGTGACATATTCAGGCTTGAGTACTGTCTGTAAGATATATTAAGAGGTATATGACGCTAGCAGTGTAATGTCGAAGTATATTTATATTGATAGCGGTGTGCTAGTCACAAGTTAACTTTAGCAGCGGTATGTTCACCAGTGTCCAGGTGCACAGGGTCGGATTAAATTAGCTAGCGAAACTCCGCAGACGTGGTGGGTATCGATATCTGAACATGATAAGACAAAAAGGAATTATTTTGGTGATTTTTCTGTGGGGTCATCGACCGCGGTTTTTGCACTTAAGTGTGTATAAGTTTTTTTTTTGTTTGTGTAAACTTTACAGACCTTATTGGCATCGAAATCTTAACACGTTTTACGCAGAGGACATACAGCGATCTGCGTGTCCAATATAATAACGTGTTTAGGATACTGTTGGGGTTGTCGTGGCGTTGTAGTGCGTCCACAATGATCGCGGAGGCGCGCACACACGATTTTTACGCCATAATAAGAAAAAGGACCGCCTCCATAGTTAAGTTCGTCGTTGAACCCTAAAAAAAAACATCAAATCTTTTTAATTTTATCTTGTTTAGATATGAACACCCATCACGTCTACGGAGTTTCGCTAGCTAATTTAATTTGACTCTGTATACTGAAATATTGTAATTAAGAGGTTCAAGTAATAGTTTTACGGCTAATAGTGGCTGCGGTATGATTACCACACACAGGTATATTTATTCCATAGCGGTATTATTGAGATGGGTGGGCGAAAGGTATATAAAACAGTATTTAAAGAATATATACCATTAAAAATGAAATTAATTCTGACCCAGCTGCCCTCTGCCAGCGACACTAAGCCGAGCTCCGTACCCCACAGGGGGTGCCCTTAGCGTGTAGTCGCTTCGTTTTTAAGTTTTTTAAGCCCTGGCTGGAGGCCTTAATTTATTGAGGCATCCACAGGCAAGCCGGTTAAGCAGACGACAACCTCATAGCTTGAACTAAAGATGCAATTCCCAAAAAAAATATTAATGAAGATGAAATAACTTCATATACTTAAAGAATCGAAACTACCGAGCAGTGTCAGGGCGTATAATATGTGGAGTTTCGATTTTATACAAAGCAATTTTTCATTTTCTATGATGATTCCCACATGAAAAAGAAATATTACAAAGTCAAGTTACATTAGCTAGCGAAACTCCGCAGGTCCTATGGTATCGAAATCTCAACAAAAAGAAATCCGATCTCAACCAACGCTGGTATAGTAACCGGCATGAGTCGTGAGCACAAACTGACACCTGCGCAGTAGTTCATTTTTCGGTCTCTTTGGCGGAATGAAGAAGGCGGGGGGCACCGAGGCTGCACGCGATTGGTCCGTCTGTCGATGCTCGTCGTCTATTGGACTCTCACGTGTCATTCGTCCGAGACAATGGTGAAGTCGGAAATGTGTGTCTGTGTGTTACGTGCTGGCGCTACTCGACTTCACGTACTCATTCACAGCGGGTTTGTACACTTGTTTACCACAAGTAAAGCGCGCGTCGCCTCGTGACATAAAAATACTATAATGTAGTTACTTTTTTTCATATTTTCATGTTTAGATATCGAATGCCCATCACGCCCGCGGAGTTTCGCTAGCTAACCTAATTTGACCTCGTATAATAAAAAGACAATTGCTTACACACACACTAATAATATAAAAACTAAATCATAAATGTCATTAAAACAAATCAAATACACTTCCATAAAAATATAGATTTAGAACAAAAATATTTAACGAACGTTCACAAGTTCAGTTTAATATATACTATTTATTTCTCAAGTTTTAATATCCGCCTTTCATTCCCATCTCTCACAACACGCTATGTATTACGCAAGAGTGTAATAACGATAAAATAAATAAATAAAAACCATTGTACATAATAAAGTTTGTATGTAAATGAGAAATTAATGTTCTGTATCGTGTTATACATATCTGATACATAGACACACATAATGTAAAGAGGAGGGTGTGTGCGTTTGACCACACGGTACAAGTGAACACTTACGACCGGAGCCGAGTATACCCGATTCAGCGTCACCGTATCAGTTTCGTTAACTGTTCAGAAAGACCGCAAAGTTGACAACGCGTGGTCATAACTGCAGCACCTGACTCTATAATTTGTTTAGAGAATAATATAAAGCCTTCTTCAAAGATAAGGAAAAGAGAATCAGCCTCCGATTTGGAACCTTACGATAGCTTATTTTTACTTTCGAATTGCTAACACCATAACTTGACGCCTGTATTCCCCGAAGGGTTGGGTAGAGGTGCACCTACAGTACACCCACATTTCACCAGTTATGTTCAAGTCCCATGTACAGTCAACAGCAAAAGTAGATGATCAAAATCAGAAATTCAATACTAATTAACGGAGTTTGCGTCAGAACTGTGTGGCGTCGAAGTGATTCAAAAGTATGTCAGACTCAGTGTCATACTTTTGAATCACTTCGACGCCACACAGTTCTGACGCGAACTCCATTAATTAGTATTGAATTTCTGATTTTGATCATCTACTTTTGCTGTTGACTGTACCTAACATGGAAAGGCCCAATTACTCTTTGCCCAACCCGGGAATGAGACCCAGGACCTCATGCTCAGCAGTAGCGATTACAACTACTAGTGCAACGAGGCAGTCAGTTCCATTTGTTGGTGTTGCTTAAGAAACGTTCTGAATCGTGTGACTAAATGGATGGTATAAATATCAGTATTTAACAACAAAAATATAATAAAAACTATAGTTGCTTCCAAGTTCCTAAAATAATGTATTTATTTAATTTATATTTTTAAATTTATTTTATTTTGTATGGAATCTTAATTTGGTGTTACTTTTAATGATTCTGTTCTAAGAGCTTTGAAGATCTGTGGCACACCTACACTGTCCGACATTTTGACTTTTTTTCAAAATGGCGGCCACGCATCGAACCTACTATATAAATCAATAGCTGACATCAATGCAAACGGAAAACATAATAAGACCAACCCCGTAAAGTGTCACGTTTCAGATAATATATTAACGTTCAAAGTGGTTCCGTACGAAAATGAGCCTTATTTTTTCAAAATTAAGATTCATATTCATTTGTATATGTAAGGTAAATTCATGGCATTCGCCTCAGTTTGAGCGAGCACAGCTTCACAACAGCCTGGATCAAGTCATCAGTGAACCTGTGCTCGTATGAAATGGTGGACTATGTTTGATATTATTATTAAGTCTTTGAAATGTATGAAATGTTTCATCATCTGCCTGCCTTTTCCCAACTATGTTGGGGTCGGCTTCCAGTCTAACCGGATGCAGCTGAGTACCAGTACTTTTCATGGAGCGACTGCCTATCTGGCCTCCACACCCCCGCTACTGGGTAATACGATACTTCATGGTTAGACTGGTCGTCAGACTTTCGGGCTTCTGACTACCCGTAACTACTGCCAAAGATCCATGAATGACAGCTGGGACCAACGTGCTTTCCAAGGCACGGAAGGGTCTTTCTTAAAAAGATGGTCACCCATCCACGAACAAACCGCGGCAAGCGTAGCTTAACCTGATCGATCGACCCGTGCGGCTGTTATTACTGAGCCACAAGAAATATTGGGTTACGATTGATTGATTATTATTTGTAAGTGTTTGAAATGTATGAAGATCTCGGTTCTAATTTATTTAAAAATAACTTTTAGTTTATTAAAATGTTTTTGTAAATGTGATTGAAGAGTGAATTATAAGACTAATCGCTGTTTGAATTAGACTAGATTGTATTGTGTTGCTCGAGCGACAATAGGTGATTTTCCAATGTTCTTGATGCTGTAGTTACACATTATTGTTTACATGTTCAGTGACGACAGTGGCGCCGATTCCCATGTTCACAAACTAAACTAAATTTAAGTGCAGTGTATCTTTTTCTTTCTTTTTCATTAAAAAAAGGACCCACAGCGCTAGTCGTATTTCGGACAGACGCTTCCCCCTCTCTCTACTCAGTCTTTAGTGTGCGATAGACATATACCATAGATTAGTTTAAGTTATCTCTTCCACAGAACACTTACCTAACGGATCACTTCTGTCGGGCGTCCCGAGACGCACAAGTTTTTTATTTTTAATCACAAAATTGGTTACATCGTCCACCTTGAATTTAAAGAAATTAGTTAGGTACGGCACAGAATGATATTCTAATAGTTTCTACTCTCTGAACAGACAGAATGTTGCCTATTGTCACCCTGGTATCATATAGCTAAATTGATAACAAATTACTTAATGGCGTCACCTTACCAATAAAGAATACTCAATGTTATATTATATTTATGTAAAATATTGTGAGTTTCATGACACACACAGAACGCTTGTCCCTATCTGACACATTCCATCACAAGACTCGTGTTGTAAATGTAATGTTCAGTATGAAATAAATGTAAATTATGTCATCACTTGTTTTTATTTGCAATCATGCATCCGACTTCATAGTGGCAGTGTGCTGGCCATGTTTGTTGAAGGACCGATGGCCGCTGGAGTAGACGAGTCCTGGAGAGGAGACCGCATATCGGTAAAAGTAGTGTGGGACGCGCCCCAGCAAGATGGACGGGCGACCTAAAGGTGTCTGGGACAGACTGGATGCGGAAGGCGGAGGACAGGCTGTTGTGGCGCAGCCTGGGAGAGGCCTATGTCCAGCAGTGGACTGCAATAGGCCGAGTTGATTGGTTGAACCGATTTCCTAAAGTAATTAAAGGGCGCCAGGACGCCCTAGCACAAACGCGCGGTATTATAAAGTGCTCTGTGCGCGCGGGAGTACTTTCCTCTCGTCCCAATAAAGAAGCCACAAGCCTTTTGATGTGAAGAAATACGAATGTTCCTGCTAGTGGCAGTCGGGCAGAGCAGTCGCCGTGCCTCGCTGGTATGCATATGTACCAAGCGTGTTTCTCAGCGAGTGTTTTGCCCGCTAAGCAAGGGTCGCTGAGCGAGTACTCTCTCTTTGAGAGCTCTGGCCGCTGCGACCAACGAGAACTCTGAACAAGAAGTGACGCAACAAACTGTCCAGCAGCGCTTAAAATACTTAGTACCAACGGTAAGTATAGAGGTCGCCAACAGCAGAGAGGTAAAGGAAATGCTAACAACTGCTGCAGCTGAAAGACAGGTCGATGGATTCCGGGTATTGATACAAAACAAATAATACATAGTTGTTTATGGGGGATGCGCTAAGTTAGCTCGCGAAAAATGTTTCTTATGTATTTTGCAATGTGCAGGTCATTATATGTTGATTAAAGGTCAGGGTGTATGTTGATTAAAATATGATTTGCGGCTGTAACAAATCTGTACTTATTTATAGAATTAGAATCGTAGTAATGAATTTGCCTCAAATGTCATGATTTCTCATGAAATACTCATTCAATAAGGGTAGGTGTGAACTTCGAGAGATGTAATAATGATATTTACGATTATAATTTTATTCTATAAATAAATTTGATTTTATCACTGCCGCGAATCAGATTTATATCAACATACAACCCGATACTGACCTGCAAATTGCGAAAACGTAAGAAAATTTGAATTTCGCGAGCTACCCTGGCGCTACCAGCTTATTTAGGTAGACGCCAGCACATCAAGCTACTACAATCTGCCAATTTCTTTTAATAGATTTTCAACTTTATCGCTAAAGCATTAAGGTTCAAGGTTGATTGGGAAAATTTAACTGTTGCGCTACTAAAAACAAACATATTCCTTTCACGCGTATTTTGGGGAGAAAACGATGTAAAATAAATAAAGAGTTTTTTCCAAAATGATTTATTCATTTTGAATCCTTGGTTAACAAAAATTAAATCAATTTTTATACACAAAATGTACAGAAAACAAAATACTATACAATGTCAATACAGTCGACCCAAAAATAAAAGAATATGACATTTATTAACTTAAACGTCGACACCATATATATTTTTTTTTTAAATAAACTAAGTATTTCCGATATAATATTCATAATATTATAGCTAACACTACATTTTTAATAATTTTGAATGTTTTAAGTATTACAATCCAAAATATTATAATTCCTAGGAGTAAAGATGACAATACTGGCATACATTATTATTATTACACATTATAACCCACCCGCAAGAGTACTCGGGGTACTGAGCTGTCGATGACGAGAGCGGACAGCGCGTAGGTCGGGGTTGTACAATAAAATTAACACTACTACACAAAATCTGTGAGCACGTCAAAATATTTACTTTTAAAGATCAATTCGACGATTAGATATGCTCAGTGCACAGGGTCAAATTAAATTAGCTAGCGAAACTCCGTAGACGTGATGGGTATCAGTATTTACACACAATACAAAAAAACAACAAAAAAAATGTATTTTTTGGGGTTCAACGACTGCTATGTTGTTACTTGAAATATGAGTAAAAGAAAATCTGTTTTCATTAGTATAAAAAGTTGATTTTCAAACTGATATTTAAAGTGACCACAATAACTGCTGTCGTCGCCCCAAAAAACTCATCCAATTAATTAATTTTTTGTTTGACCATATTTAGGTGCCGATACCCATCACGTCTGCGGAGTTTCGCTAGCTAATTCAATTTGACTGTGTATACAGGAATTATTACATGTATCTAGTGAAGACATCGACTCGCGAAAAGTACCAAGGATATACAATTTAGACTATGCTAGATAGAACTAAAATTTGAAGACACCGAAATATTACAATACCTCGCATTTTGCGAAATCAGCATAGAAAAGGAATCATGACTAGTATATTTTTCAAATCAATTGAATATTGATTTTCTGAAGAGAAAACGGAATTTAAAAAAAACTTTTTTTTTTGTCTGAAAAGTGGGTAGATATTGGATTGATCAATCATAGATTTACGCTCTTTGGCACTTATAAGGTTAAGGATTGATAAATCACAATACTGAATAAATTTTTAAAGATCAAAATGGTACTTATGTAGTATTTACAATGCTGATTTGCAACGGAGTCAAATTTAATTTAAAAGTTACATATTTTTATTTTAAATAAGTATAAATAATTCGTGGTATGTACATTGGGAATGACTCCTTTCAGTTTTCATTACTGCAAATATCTCAGTAATAATATAGATGTTGTTATAGATTTCTTTGACAAAAAATCAGGATTTTCATACAAGACATACTAACCGCCGAACCCAATACCTATTTTCAGTTAAAGACAGATTGCTACTGATATAGATTATTGGGACGTTAAAACCAGAGATGGATAGGTTTTTCTACCACCAGCATGCTAAAACTGGTGATAGATTGGTAATTGGGTTCGGCCGTAAATCTTATTTTAAACAAATCAAACCGTTCAAACAAATTAAGTTTATGAATTTTTTAGTCATACAATGAATATCAACAAAACATAATCACCTTTCTATGCAAGTAATGATTTTTCAAAACATTTGTGACTACAATGAAACTGTTTGAACATTTTAAAACCAGTAAAGTATAAATTGATCTGTGTAATTGAAAAAAACACAAAAATTATCTGTGGTGAAAAAAATGGCGCCTGACAATCGAAAGTGGCGCCAAGAAGTACCTTGACAGTAAGATTTTACGGTACTTTCATTTTTACAATATAAGTAAGTATAAAAAACATTTTTTTCTGCAAATTTTCCACTAAAACGAATGCTTAGTAATTAAAATTCGTATTTACAAGCATTGATTTCAGTGATGGACAATTTATTTTTTCGTTTTCTTTGTGCGAAAGTGTGCTGTGGAGTTTATACGTTTTGGAGATTCATTCAAAAGGGCAGATGTATTGACAAACTGCTTGCAATGCGAACGGGGACGATAGATCGCTACCCGCACCCGCACGGCGCGTGCGTTAATAATATACATAAAAAATATATTTAACCATTGTATATTATTGTATATCGGAGACCAGGACGGCAGAATGCAATATTATTAGTAAACGAACACGGTGAAAGATTTTAAAGTTGATAATTTGTTGAACTTCCCCAAAATGATTTGAGGAATACGGAGACCAAAATCTTAATTAAATTGAAATAAATTGGCAACACAAATTAAAAAACGAATTGGTGTTGCCAATATTTTATTCTAAATTAAAATTTGACAACAACGTTCAAATACAGCCTGTAATGACTGTATTAGATGTCACCATCGCCAAAAAATCCTTCTTGACCTTAGATTTTACTAAGAACATAACATTCTGACGTTAAGATCTTAACTATTGTACATTGTGGAGGATAAGGGGTTCAATCTGGGGGGAGGGTGTGTATATGTGTGTGTATAAATATATCTTCTACTAACTAGAGGTGCGCCGTGAGGATAACTTACAACTAGTGCGGTTCGCTTCAGTCTTATAGTTCAATCTGTCGGAGAGAGTTGCATCGGAAATGGCTCAGCAATTTCGGGTGTATAGTGAGCTGTATAAAGTATTTTCTAAAATTTTTGAGTGTATAAAATCGTGCGGAGAATTTTGTAGTTTATACGGCTCACTATAGAATAGATTTAAGGCTATTTTCATCCGTTTTTGTAACATTTTCTGTAAATGACAGCTACAAGAACAGATAGAAACCTTCAAGGTGTCCAAAACAAATCGAAATTAGTCTTCTCTGTGCCATTTTCTTCAACTAAACCCCGACAGACCACAAAAATTATGTCGTCACAACCCGTGCTCATTGCAAACGGTTTCTTGGGTGCGCCGAGGCGCATGACTGGGCCCGCGCGGGCGGGGGCTGCGCGCGGGAACTGTGGTAACGGACTAAACCTAACTTACAACTAGTAGTCTTGACTATAAACTTCAGAAAAAATTGAACTTGTTACTTTTTGAGCGATTTTAAGTTGGTATTGAATTTTATGATGTCCCAATTCTGTAGTAGTGACCAAAATACTTTTAAAACCTTACAAAATGTGTATGTCAGCATAGTTTTACCAAAAGAGGCGTTTGTAACTACACTTAGCTTCTAACGTTTCATGTACCCATGTAGGTTTAGTTCGAAAAAAAATATTTAGATTTTGACATGTTCATTTTGTTTGGTATAATTCCAAATGAAACTTAGTTTAAAACTAAGCCTTATACCCAAGAGTGGCTAAATATAAATCATGGTTATTTGATTTTGAGACTGCACCCTGGTATAAGCAAAATAGATGTTTTATGTATCAGGTGCTGTAATATCGCCAAAAAAAAAATACCTGTACCAGTTTTGGAATTGGCGTGGGCACAAAATCTTATTTTTAGTAACTAGGCCATCTGGGAGAACCTTAAATTATCCTAATCAACACTGGCTGTGAGAACTGGTGTTGGAAACCTGCATCACAGCCAGGTAGAAGTCAATAGATGGATGTTTGTTCAAAAATATCCTTTTTCAAGTTTATTAACGTATTTCTGAAGTTTAGCATCAAGACGTCGGAATTACTAAGAGCTATGGCTGCAATAATAAAATTGAAAACTGACTTATTAATCTAAAATATTTCTGAGTGTATACGTTGAAAAAGCAAAACTGAATTTTTATAAATACTTGGAATTTACAGTATGCAAGAAAATAAGAAACATAATTGTTAACAAAATACTACCCATTTTATAAATTACCTCCATTGTTTTATGCTAATGAGACAACATGGGAAAAACTTTCACAATGAGAAGGATTTTATTAACATTTAGACTTATATTTCCCTGAACAAAGTAAAGTGGCCTTACATCTGCGACGAGAAAGATTTTCAACCAAATTAAAATGAACTACATATATTATCACAGCCGTAACTCTCAAATCTATGTGAGATTGAAACAATTGTTTAACACTTAATTCTATGTAAAAAAAGTTGGAAGCTTGGTTTTATATGAACATTCTAAGGTATTAGCAGTTGTAAAGTGTGTAAAGAAAAATGTGTAGAAAAGTGTATAAGTTTATGTTTTTGCTCTTGTAAGCAGATGATGGTCCAAATGATATGTTTTCATTCTTTGTTGTGCAAATACCACAACATAATGCTTAGCCATTAACAAATAAAATTATTTTCCTAGAATTCCTGTCAAGAAGCTGGCTAGCAGGCTGAAGGCTCATCATGAGATCTCATTGAATTTTGTTATCTTAGGCAAATAAAGCTGCTGTTAAAAGACAACCAGTAATTTTTCTGACACCAATTTCTTGGTAAGTATATAATTCTCAGCTTTGCTTTGCTTGTGCTTTTTTATTTTTTGCGAAAATGCTTGCTCAACTGAGTTGTTGAATTGAATATTATCTCAAGACTTGACAAGACAACTCAAGTTTGGTATGAATATGAGTCTTCAATTAGCCCCTAGTATGTTAGGCAAGCTTATTAAGTTTGGTAACAATGTGTCTCATAAGTGACAGTTGAGCTCTTAATACGTGAAATTCCTATTACTTAAAAACCTGGTGTAAACATTACTGACCCTGTTTCCCTAACATGAAGATAATTAAAAAATAAATGGAATTTGCAGGAAGCATTTGTTAGTCATTTTTATTTTAACATGTCTGCCAAATGTTTTTTAGATTCTGCCTACCCAGACGGCATGAGTTTATGTATGTCTGTCAAAATTGTAAGAGTAGAAATTCGCCAGTAAACGAGTTCTGAAAACTTGAATCCTTTTGTTGGCGAGTCTAAAGAACTTTCTGTTCTGTTACTATCACGATCAAGGACTCGCAACAAAGCTAGATTTGTATGAAAACGAGTTTGGGACCAAATTCATTGCCAAGGGGAGTCATGGGAGAGTTTTTAACATAATACAACAGGTTATAGTGACCGGATGGCCATTGTGGACAGTATAGGAAGTTGTTTCTTTAGAAACTGAAATGTTATCATAAAAGTTCCCATAAATGTTTTTAATGATCTGATAAAGTATCCTTCTATGAAAAGGTTTAAAAAAAAAAGTAAAATTATTCTTGTTAGTATGTAAATAAAAAAGAAAATGTAATAAAGATTTTATGTAAATACTAGCTGATCCGGCGAACATTGTACCGCCTCAGAATCAATATGAACAAAATTATATGAGAAAAAGAAATTATCTTCATTAATTTTTTTTTCGTGATTTTTTTCTTATTTTAATAGTTATTCTGCTCTTCGGGCTGAGACAAACCGAACAAATCAAATATCATAAAAATTGGTCCAGCTGTTCTTGAGTTATGGTGTAACTAACCTGCCTTTCTGTTATTTTTAGGGAATAGATATTTTTCCCCAACATCAATAATACAACATTCACATGTTTAGTAAGGAAAACAGACACTATTACATGATAAGATAAAAATATCAATAGTTTGCTCAGAAGAACACAACCGCTCAGATAGCTAGCTGTGTTGAAAGTAGAAATATAATTTTCTTATGCCACAAGCCTGATCTCTCAAGCAATACTGCTAAATTGTAGAGATATATTTAAGATTCAATTGTTTTTAGTAACTGATTCTAGGCTGCCTCTTGTTTAATTATTAATGTGAAATCAGTAAATAAGACTGACTACCGACTGTGAATATGGCATCAGGCCGAGTAGGCCCACATTTAATGCTGAATAGGCTTGCATCGGACCACTAACTCGGTAAGTGGAAAACATAATGCATGCCTATAGATGCCTGTTAACTTGGCCGAAGAACTCGGGGCAAGTTATAAATAACAGTGTAAATAACGTTCATATAAAACCAAGCTATCAAAAATATCACATATCAGCCTTACAACTAAAACAGACCAACATGGTAGAAACTCTGGAGACTCGCTGTGCGCTGACCGAGGAATCATGCTACGAAGTCTAGAGGCCTGTTGAACCCGCCCTTCCTGTTCATATACTGTCTGTACTTACGTTTTAACACAACGTGGACGTCTCCTTCAACATTGTCGTCCACTTTCTTTCCTTTGGTAGTGTCGAAGCCACAAAATCCCATTACTTTTAGCATTTCCTGTTCTTCAGGAGTTTTACCTTCTAGATCCGCGGGGGTGACTATCGGACGCTCGCTGAAGGTCTTCTTCGGCTTTACGAATGATGTGGAGGGTCCTGGAGACGTGCTACGAGAGCGGCGGCGGCGCGGCGAGGGGCTGCGCCGGCGGTCCGGGGAGCGCCGCCGGCGGTCCAGAGAGCGCGAACGGGACCGGGTGCGAGGCCGCCGCCTCTCGCGGTCCCTATCTCGGTCTCTATCTCTCTCTCGGTCGCGGCGCCTGTCATCGCGCCGCCGCGGGCTGGGCGAACGACCCATGTTAACCTGTTGAAACATATTTACAAAATTAATACAAAATATAATTTGTTGATTACATAGTTAACAACGTAAAAAGTATAAAAGACAAATATTTACCTCAGTTTAAGTCAACAGTTTTAAAATTTTACAAAAACAAAAAGTAACAATAACGCACAGCTTAGTCCAACGCCATTTTGATAGTGAATGAATGAAAATAAAAAACCATTCGTTCCTTCGATTTTCAACGACGTTATACGTTTTGTTAATCTCTGACCATTTAAAATTTTGTAGATAGCTTTTATTTCTTTGATATTTTCGTAAGCTATCACATAAAAATGAAAATATCACATAAATCTTTCCAAAAAAAAAATGTTAAAGTAAAAAGCTTGATAAAATTCAAAATAAATAAAACATTCTTTTAAACGGATGTGAACAAAACGCAAGCTCCGTTTCTTTTTAAGTATGCATGAAATTAATGTGAACCATCACTTGTTGATGCGATATATAAAATAAAATATGCCTATAAATCACTTATAAAGGTAGAGAAGTATAAAATTAATATAATCGGTACTTCGCGAACAACTTAGTCTATATTATTTTCTTATAGTTATTCGTCCTGAAATTATATTACTGCGTGTAATGAAATTACGATCGTCAGTGATGTCGTACTAAAAGTTGTACCCTAAGTTGAAGTAAGTGAGATAATTTAAAGATGCATGAACAGTGCATGCTAATGTTACTTTTTGTAATTTATTCATTCATTTGACCAAACTTGATACTTTATATTCTATCCTAAAATGTCATCATCATTATTTTGCCCTTACCCTATTTATTTAGGGTCGACACACCATATCTTTTGTCTTCCATACTTCTCTTTTAGTCTTCATTTCAGTTGTCATCTTCATTCTAGCAATATAGACTTTCTGTTATTTGCTCATGTCTTGTTCTATCCATTTAAAAATCCAAATAAGTAAAAATAAATAAAATAAAAATTTGGGTAACACCAAACATCTTAATTAGCCTGATCAGCAGTGCTATTCTGTAAAAAAATTAGATGAATAGTGATCTTAAAGTGAGCTGTCATTCCACCTAATGTTAAGGGTTGACACTATTGACAGCTCCCTTCACCTAAAGCTTTCACGGTGTAATTTTTACAGAATAGACCAGCTGATTGTGATTGAAGCATTTCAGTTTCTTCTTTGGTTTAGATGTACCGGGGCCCAAACACTTTTAAAAAAGATTTATTTGCAAAGATCCATCGCTATCGATAGATATAACTCTAGAACTTAACCACGCTACTTAACATTATTGAACATTCTGCATATATTGGTAAGACAATAAAAGTTGATTATAAAAATAACCTAGGGTAATTTCATATCGAAAGTTTGCAACACAGAAGACGACAGCGCCATCTGAAGCGTGGCTTCCTATGTCAGTCGACAGCAGCGACGCTACGGCGAAAAAACGAAACTCGCGCCGACATCGATCTTCTGCGGTGGCGTGTTACAGATATTCTTTTTTTACGAACGAATTATTGAAATAAACGCTCTACGCGTAATGTCGGTAGTGCTGGTGCTTTGAAAATTAACGAACAACGTTTTGTGCATGTTATTTTATATAATGTTACCTCGTTTATGTGCTTAGTGTAAGTTACAATCGCTATCCGATAAGTGTGTGAAGTGACTCAAAAATCGAGTTTTTAACGCGTCTTGGAGATCTGCCGGTGAGTATTGCGTGTGTTCAGCTTTCTTTTGTACATATTTGTTTACATTATCGTTAAGAACGCGGTAGTTTTATGTAGGTATGCGTTTTTTTCGGCACCCGCGGTATAGGGTGTGTCAGGTAATACTAATAGGAATTGGGTCGGATTTTTTTAGTTCGTTCTGTCTTAGATGTATCGTTATCGTCGATGTTGGCGTATTGCCGTGTTCTGTGATCATTTTCACGCATTCTGCACAAAACTTGTCAACTTCCAACAAGTAAATCCCCTAAATATTCGAAGTTGTAAAATTCGTTAGTATATCATGATCTAGCGTAAAAATATAGCGTCTTAACTCGTTTGTATGCCTGAAAAGTAAGTTTTATCCATTCTTTTTGGGCGTGACACTAATCAATTACATATTATCTCTTCAATAATGTGAGCTGATGTCACCGCGTAAGATCGGTACTTTATAACCCGACCGAATTGGATACACCGTACTTCCAACGTCTTAAACACACACCTCAGGTGCTTTTAATTTAGTAGGATAATACGGCGAGTGTACTGGGCCAAATTGCTGGGCGATTGGTGGCCGCTAGAGATTTGATGTAGTGATTTGATCGTCAGTACGTTTTTATTCGCCTTTGATTCATTCATGTATCACCGCGCTATTTATTTCGCTCGTGAAGGCAGCAACGTGTTGATAATTAATTATTGTATATAAAGTATTGAGTATTGAGTAATTAGTTGAGTAATTTATGGGTCTAAAGGTTGCTTATAATAGATGTTGCTACAGGTCACCTAGCTTGTCCATGTTACTGTGGGAACTTACGCTCCTGGTAGTGATTGCAAGAGTTCTAACTATAACGAAACTATAGTGTTCCCACTGCTGTGACACAGGCGTCCTGTTAGTGATATGGAGTGGGCCGTAATCCACCACGCGGGCCTAGTTGGTAGATGTCACATGTTTTCGCATTTTTTTTGTTCTAGGACATTGTGCTTTTTCACGATTTTTTCCTTGATGAAATAATTAACACAAAGTAAAGCGCCTGACTGAGTGCGAACCTACGACTGACGTAAGTCGCGACTGTTACCACTGGGCCACCACTGCTCTTATTTCGTTTTTCTATAAAAAAGAAAAATACATTTCTTTATATCATTATGCTGCCATTGCATTAAAAAATAAGCCTATGGTTATACCTATATTAGTTGTACACATAGAACAATGGGGAAGCTGCAGATGCTAGGGTTATTCTGAGGATGGGTAACCACTATTATAGAAAAGGCTAGAATTATAAAGCACCGAAAGAAATCTAGATATAAATGCTAAGATAATATTTGATAAATAGCTTAGTTGGTTACATAGATGAATGCTGTCCTGACAACTAACTAACTGAATCATTTTAAATGATTTTATTTTTGTAAATAGGTTTGAACAAAGTTTTTACAGATCAATCATATTTTTTAAAACTAGATGAGGTTGGCGTTTCCTATCTGACTACTCTGAGTAGAAAAGCCGAAACAAACTCAGAGGTCACAGTCTCTTTTAAAATCAATAACATCTAATGCATACATTATTATACTTTATTATCATCTGCCTTGCCTTTTCCCAACTATGAATACCATGATAAATACCAGTATTTTATATGGAGCGACTGCCTATCTGACCTCCACAACCCAGTTACTGGGCAATACAATACCCCTTGATAAGACTGTCAGATATTATTATATCACACTTAAAATATAATGTTTCTCCTAGCTAATCCTTAAGTGGCTGAAACAAACTTCACCCAGTTTATAAGATTAGATAACAAATATGCAGACAAATGTTTGAGAACATCAATTTACTTCAAATATTAAATATACTTGGTGTAGAAGTCAGATAGACAGTTGCTCCGTGTAAAATACTGGTATTCAGCTGCTTAGACTGGAAGCCGTCTTCAACATAATTGGAAAAGGCTGGGCAGATGATGTTAGGTAGGTATATACTTGCATTTCAAGGGGCAGGACAAAAAAAAATGATGGATGGATTATATGAAATTTCGGCCCCCGACTCATCGCATCGCATCCTATCGCCCGCCCGCGCTGTACCTTCGTTTTCAATTAGCGTTCTTTCTGAACTATTTTTCCTTTTGCTCGGTTCCCAAGAGTCCTAGCGTGATGTTAAATAGCCTATAACCATCCTCAAAAAATGGGCTATCAAATGCAAAACGAATTTATCAAATCCGACGAGTAGTTCCAGAGATTAGCGCATTCAAACAGACAAACTCTTCAGCTTTATTAATAGCTATAAAACAATAAATTACATATTCAGGTAATATTTGCCTATTTCCAAAATCATTGTTGATTATAAATACTAACCATTTTCCTTTACAACTTTCCCTATGTTAAAATCACAGGTATTTGATGCTGATAAAATTTTCCTTAACATCTCGGCGAAAGGTTATTTATAATTTCATTAGGATGAGCAGGTACACACACCACACACGGTACAAATTCGGTATTGGGTAATTCAGTATGGCCCCAGACACATCTGCCTTAGCCTTTTCCCAACTATGTTGGGGTCGGCTTCCAGTCTAACCAGATGCAGCTGAGTACCAGTATTTTACATGGAGGGACTGCCTATCTGACCTCCACAACCTAGTTACTGGGTAATACGAAACCCCTTGGTAAGACTGGTTGTCAGACTTTCGGGCTTCTGACGACCCGTAACGACTGTCAAAGATCCACGAATGACAGCCGGTACCAACGGCTAATCGTGCTTTCCGAGGCACGGAGGGGTCTTGGTATGTAAAGATTCTCACCCATCCACGGACCAACCGCGGCAAGCGTAACTTAACCTGATCGATCGACCCGTGCGGCTGTTATTACTTAGCCACAAGCCCCTCCGTTATGAGCCCAGAAAGGTTAAAAAAAATAATTAAACGGTAACTACATACTTGCATAGAATGATATCATACATACTGTGGTCAATAAACACCTACTCTTGCCATATTTTTTATTGTTACTATTGGATGTGACCTCATGTTTTGTTTATCCTTAATAGTGCTGATATAATTAGATTGTTTTTGTTAGATTCCTAGCTTTTACCTACGGCTTTGCTCCTGTGGTTTATCCTATAGAAATCAAGGTTCCATCCTTTCATAGGATCACTTTGTTGTCTGCCTGTCAAGATACTCACAAATTAATCAAAACCTATAGGGTGCGGTGGAGCGGTAGTGGCCAGTGGAAACGGCCGCGGCTTACGAGTTATAGGTCGTTGGTTCGAACCCAGCCAGGTAAATTATTTCATCACCACTGCTCTCAAAACGGTGAAGGAAAACATCGTGACCAAACCGCCATGTCCTAGAACCAAAAATTCGAAGACATGTGACATCCACCGACCTGCGGCACTGAGCCCGCGTGGTCGATTACGGCCCACTCCTTCTCACCGTGAGGAGGCAGTGGGAACATTATAGGCAGATTACAGCTCCAACTAACTTATTTCTTAACACAATAGGAATTACAATTTTTTTATCAACATTAATTTCTTTTTTATACTACTTACGCACTTAGTCACTCTAAGGGAAAATCTATTTCCCTTAGAGTGACTAAGTGCGAGCAAATGATACGTCATCAAAGTACTAATAAGCCTCTGTTCATTGACCTCATTTAACAGAGGTAAGTAGGTAGTTATTATATTTAATAATACATTGTGCTCTGTCCTGCTCTAGTTCAGGACAAACACTAGAATTGCACTATACAGGGTATCCACCGTCACGCACGGGGCCCGCGTGGTGGATTATGGCCCACTCCCTCCCATAGAGAGGAGGCCTGCCGCTCCATGTAAAACACTGGTATTCAGCTGCATCCGGTTAGACTGGAAGCTAACCCCAACATAGTAGGGAAAAGGCAGGCAGATGATGATTCACAGATTTTGGAATACTAGTATAGATACAAGGTGGCAGGGACATCGACGCGCATACTGTAACCATGAATTCAGCACATGATTCTGGAAGTGAAATTATTCGTCGGTTATAAAAAAAAATACTGTTTCGTACAAAAGTGCGATATCTACGCGTTCTAAATGTATGGACAGCACTTTTTTTTTAATAATAATAACTGACGAAAAATTTCGACTCAGAATCATGTAATGAATCCCTGGTTACAGGTTGCACGTCGATGTCTCTGCCATCCTGTACAAAATCCATCCTAACTATCTAAACAGCAAAGTATTTTCTAGACTGAAATAATGATAAATCATAATCAGTACCTATCCAATTACATGCATGTCTGTATGTGGGTTAATTATTTACGACGCACACTCATAAGATACATAATTATATAGATTTTATTTATTACACATACAATATTATTATGTGATTCATACATAATCTATTGTGTGATATTTCTGTTTAATAACCATTCACTTACCTTGCTTTTATGTATAACATTCTAGCTTCTGCCGCGACTTGTCCGTTCCGGACTGTTACTGCTAAAAAATTCCTACTGGAAAATCTCAATAACTTTGCCAGACCCGGGAATCGAACCCAGGACCCCACGCTCAGCGACCACGAGACCAACGGGGCATTCAAATCAGAATGCGTTATACAGGCCTGACGTCATAGTACCAACCGTATTTCGAGAAACAATTACTAGTGGTGTCATTCACAGACATATAGCGGGTTGAGTTACAACGCTTATCAGGCTGCACCTCGGTCATATCAGTGGCTATAGTTATGTATAACGTACGTTATCTAACTATCGCGTAGACTCGGTGAAAAAACTTGCTTGATAACTTACTATTTAAAGTGGTTTGAGCCTTTTTCTGTTGCCCGTATCGCCATGACTAAATGTGGCTGTTCCTAAATTAGCCTAGGCTGATAACATTTTCAACCAATCAACTCAGCCTATCGCAGTCCACTGCTGGACATAGGCGTCTCCCAGGCTGCGCCACAACACACTGTCCTCCGCCTTCAGCATCCAGTCTGTGACAGCCACCTTCCTTAGGTCGTCCGTCCATCTAGCTGGGCGCGCCCCACACTACGCTTGCCGATACGCGGTCTCGACTCCAGGACTCGTCTGCTCCACCGGCCATCGGTCCTTCGACAAACATGGCCAGCCCACTGCCACTTCAGTTTTCTTACTCTGCGCAAGCTAGGTCGGTAACTCCGGTTCTTTTCCGGATAATTTAATTCCTGATTTTATCCTTCAAAAAGTCTCCGAGCATAGCTCGCTATTATGTTTAGTTTAGTGTTAAGATCGCCTGACGGACACCCTGTGCGAAAGCATGCAATCTCTAATCCTTAATGCCATCTAATCTCTTCACCACCCTTGGTTGACTGGTAGCATTCTTAATTCCGCCTTTGTAAATATTTGTGCGAAAATTTTAAATAAATAAAGCACTACTGAAGGCATTATCATCTTAGTTCTATCATCATAACTGCCCCATACAGTCCCACTGCTGGGCAAAAACCAAGGAAGACATCCAAATCCTCCCGCCATCACCTCCATGTGAACTCAGCTGTTACTAATGGGACAATAACTGTTTCTATTGTTACCGAACTTAATAAGCTTGCCTAACAGACGAGGGGGGATACATAAATTAAACGTCTGAAGCCAATTTATTACTAATTTTAAATACATTAGAATGATATCAATAAAAATGGTCTGACACGGGTCTGTCTCGCTGATCCATGGCACCAATCCTCTCTGAGCGCACAGCTCGTTCATAATGCGGCAGACATGTCCAGCCCAGTCCCATTTAATCTGAACAGTTTTATCAGTATTTTTGCTGAACTTCGAACACTTAAAACAGCTGTGCTACTGGGGAGTTTGTTACGCCACTTCTTCTTCCCAGCTGAAGTGGTGGAGGGTTGGCGTTTTGGGGGACTGTCTTATGTAATTTTGACGTTCAAAAAGTGTTGATTCTCAGCCTAGTTTGAATAAATGACTTTTAATTTTGACTTGATTTAAACTCATCTGTGTAGTAGGGTTCTAGTCTAACCAGATGCAGCTGAATACCAGTATTTTACATGGAGTGACTATTTATCCTCCACAACTGAGATACTGGGTAATACGACACCCCTTGGCAAGACCGGTTGTCAGACTTTCGAGCTTCTAAGCCTTCTTATTACCCGTGACGACTGTCGAAAGATTTCGAACCACGGACAACTATCGCATAAAAGTTTCGTTGGATGTATCTGCCGCCTCGGCATATCGAAAAGGTAAAACAAAGCCTGGGTCCCGCCCGACAGCCGTTAAATATGCATGCACCGTCCGTCCAAAACGGACCGGTTTTGACAAACGATGTGTCCGACAATTTGTCCGATGTCTACGCAACAGAGCGTGTGGCGTGCGGTAAATTGGTATACATCTATGTTGTAGAGAGAAATATTTTTAGTTTACTATGAGACTTGAGCAGTGGTGGCTTAGTGGTTACGGCCGCTACTTACCGAGTTGTAGGTCGTAGTTCGAACCCAGACAGGGGCTTTACTTTGTGGAAATTCATCACCACTATTTTCAAAACGGTGAAGGAAAACATCGTGAGGAAACCGGTATGTCCTAGAACCAAACATTCGAAGAATGTGACATTACCAACCCGCACTGTGCCCGCGTGGTGGATTACAGGCTAGTCCCTCTCATAGAGAGGAGGCCTGTGTCCCAGTGGCAACATTATATGCTGATTATGTAAGAGATGTATAGGTACTCGTTTTCGGTAGCTTACACTAGACGACAACAAAATGATTTCCTGTTGAAGTTTCGACATCGTGCGAGGAGGAGTTAGTATAGTTTGTATTATTGAATTTGCCAACAAATACAATAATACAAACTATACTAACTATATTGTATATTGGCGTTGCTAGCTGACATATGGCAAATAATTTAATTAAATGTTCTGTGCCTTGTAATGTTAATTACTGTGCATACCTACTATTGTATACAATCAAGTATTTTCTAACTGAACAGACGGCTGCTAGCGAGTTTGTTGCACCACTTCTTCTCCCCAGCAAAAGCACTAGGAAGTGGTGAAGGGCGGGCGTGCCGAGGGACTGTCTTTTGTAATTTTGACGTTCGAAAAGTGCTGATTCTCAGCCTAATTTGAATTAATGACTTGATTTTGTGGTCTACTCCACAAAATCCGTAGCTTCGACCGTTTGCTGCCCTGTATCATCTACGGACATAAGCTTATTTGGACAATCTAGGTCAAAATCCAGACGTTCTATATATCCTTGATACTCAGCCATATCTGGAACTCTGGAGACCGGAAGCCAACCCGTTATAGAGAAAATACAAAACAGTTTTTGAAGGAACGCCAAAAATAAACATGTCATTTTTAAACCCAACTCGGAATAAAAATAAAAAACGTTGAATGTCAGTGTTAGAAAAAAAACTAATGTCACTGACCTTCAACTGTAACGCATGTCACTCTAATGACAGGTTAGACTTAGACTCGAATCTTTTACAATGGTTCGCGAACAATGGCCGGGAAAAAAATTAGCAAAAAAAAAGTGCGTAAGTTTTTTGTTTTTGTAGCTTTTGGGTGCTGAGTTGTAAGGACTTTTGTTTGAGTTATTGATGGTACTCGCAAGAAAGAAAGAAATAAAAAGTATTTATTGCTACTAGTACAGTCAACAGCAAAAGTAGATGATCAAAATCAGAAATTTAATACTAATGAACGGAGTTTGCGTCAGAACTGTGTGGCGTCGAAGTGATTCAAAAGTATGTCAGACTCAGTGTCATACTTGTTGACTGTACACGAAGATCACGAAATAAACTAAACACAGTCAAAAAAAAAAAAATATATGAAAAACAAAAAAGGAAACAAAGTCCTATACGAGGCCATTTTCACCCGTTATGTTTAAGTCCCATGTAATCGAGCAGCAAAACCGCAACGTATCGGGGACTTAGCACGTGCAACGGTGCGATATCGACGTACAGGTACAGGAAAATGCACATGTATGTACTTCCTGTTGCAGGCGCCCGTGTCGCCTGCAAACCGGAACACAGCGACTGCTTGACGGTTACAAATAGGTACAGTACGCTACCGTCAATCAATACGGCACATCGATTTTTTAAAGACTGTCGTCTCTTTCGCTCGATATCATCATCATCTGCCGAGCCTTTTCCCAACTATCTTGGGGTCGGCTTCCAGTCAAACTAGATGCAGCTGAATACCAGTATTTTATATGGAGCGACTGCCTATCTGACCTCCACAACCCAATTACTGGGTAATATGATACCCTTCTTAAGACTGGTTATCAGATTTTCGGGCCAGCGCTCGGGACGGTTCGGGTTTTATCGCTCGATGTGTCATAATAATAATAATAGTCCTCCAGACCGAATTTCGGCCATGGCGACCAATCTTAGCGGAGACCAGCTTTAGGCGCGGGAGATATTATAGTGCACAAGTGTGTGGGCACACACAGGTGCTCTCTCTCTTCTCTCACTCTTATAGTCCGATGGGACGGCAATCCGACACGACCGGAGGGAGATCAGGCGTAAGACCAACAGCTTAACGTGCTTTCCGAGACACGAGGTTATCACACCACCAACTTCCAAACTGCGGGCTGTTACTAAGTAATTCCAAATGGAAGAACCCAATAATACTTTGCCCGAACTGGGAATCGAACCCACGACCCCCACGAGTCACGACAGCGCGTTCAAACAAATAAATAAAAAACTAAGTAAACTCTTCAGCTTTATTATTAGTAGATGCATAGAGTTAAAAAATTAGTTTGCTACTTCTCCACTGCTAAATAATCGAAGCAATTTTGATGCTGAAGTTGTTAAAAACTTCTCCCCTAGCTCAAAAATGAAAACACTAAAATAAATTTAAAACGAAATAACAATTTATTAATGGAATAACTCCATGTGTACTTTTATTTGACAAGTCTAGACATTTATAGTATTCTTGGCTGCGTTCCAGACTGAAACGCAGGCAGAAATATAGCCATATACGACAATAGGCGCGCCTTAAATTGTTTCTAGACAATGTGTTATATCTAGCTTTCAAATCTGCATTTAGCAGGCAGATTTAGTGTTCAAAAGATGAGTCAATCATATTAGAAAGTGAATTGCGACGATGATATTTTAAAATCACGTTGTACTTTACAATTTTTTAAGTGAAAACGCTCTTACTGAACAGTGAACGAAACTGAATCGGGTCGGTGACGCTGAATCGGGTATACCCGACTCCAGCCGGTCCGTGGTGCTGAATCGCGTTTACTCGGCTCCAGTCGTAAGTTTTCACTTCTATCGTGTCCTCATAAGCACAGACCAGCTTTTTTATTAGTACAGTCAGTTGAAGACACTTTAAATATCAATATTTGGATGTTTTTATTATAAATAACATGGCGTATGTGCAACGCCCCTCGGCTAGATGGACCCTGGGACAGACGGAAGGCAGAGAACTGGACGTTGTGACGCAACTTGAGAGAGGTATATGCCCAGTACTGGACTGCTATAGGCTAAGAAGATGAATCACCAGCGAGGTAATCGATCAATAGCAATGGGTGTCATTTTGACAGTTCCACAACATTCATTGCGTTATTAACGTTGTTGAGGAGACAAATTTTTCGAACATATGAAGCAATTGATTAGCAATTTCTTTCAAAATGAATCAGATTGATAGTATGCTACGCAATTAGGGTGCAGATGTCATTAAGTGTTTAACACGCTGAGCGTTAGATTTTGACCTCACGGGCCTAGACAAGAGGCAAACGCGTTCAACGCGTTTCATATCCTACAAACAGGATTGACGTAAGCATTTCGGTAGCATATCTATTTAATCTAACTAGCCTGTACTGTTCCACTGCAGGGCAAAGGCCTCTCTGCTCCCTTTTCCACACAATTCTGTCTTTTGCTAGTGTCGCATGTCGCCAGTCCTTTCGGCAGGAGTCAAGCTCGTACTGCCATCTTCACCTTGACCTACCAGGATGTCAGATGTCGGTAGCTTATGTCAATTCAATACACTTCGACTACTATCATAGTTATTGCAATAAAAAAAAAAAAACTAGCTAGGTCCAAAAATCTTCAAAGTTCACTTGCTCCTCTAAAAACGTTTCAATTCATTTAAAGTAGTAGTATTCACAGATGTGAATAAGCTAGGCTGCGCATACGCCGGTGACGTCATTGGCGCGTTGCCAGCCCGCCGCGGAAACAGCGCTGCTCTAGTCATCCGAGTGTGTTTACGTGTTGCATTCTACCAAACCGAGCCGGGTTCATTAAAAACGTGGGTTTTTGTTATGATTTTTTTTTTGTCTGGAGTGCAGGAGAGACTTTTTGAAGGTTTTCGTTTAGTTTTAATTGAAAACATGTGCCTTCCTCTTTGAATTGGGACACGGCTTAACTGAATTCCGGCTGAAATTTAGGTGATGTTACTTCCCGAGACGAACCGTTATACAAGGAGCTAATATAACAACTCCCTCTCACAGAGAGGATGCCTGTGAGAACGTTATAGCGGATTGTGCACCTTCCTGCTTATAACTACAACTAATACAAGTTGTTTGAAGCAAAATAGACATACTATTAATCTCGAGAAATTGTATGGAGAGTCGAGATACTCTCTTATAAAGGCCATAGCATAAGCATAATCAGCCTGTGATCCCACTGCTGGGACACGGGCATCCTTTCTGTGAGAGGGACTGCGCTATAATTCACCACGCATTCACAACCCCGTGCGGGTTGGTAGATGTCACATGTCTTCGAATGTTTAGTTCAAAACGTTTCTTCACGACGTATTCCTTCACCGTCTTGAGAGCAGTGGTGATGAAATAATTTACTCAAAGTAAAGGGCCTGTCTGTTCGAAACGACCCAAAGTCGCGATAAAGACCATACGCAAGACAAATCGGTGACTAGGTCTTGGCAAAGACAAACCGCTGACGAAGGCATGTCTCCTAGACTTAGGATATTAAGGACTGAGTTTTCCATCACCAGATAACTTCTATTTGCGGAGTAACATTGACTGAAATTGAATTGATTGTATGATATAATTGTCAAAATTTCAAAATTATTCCTCGAATAAGCCCTAAGTCATACAGTACCAATAGACAAGCTTTTAACAGTGCAAAGTAATAAACGGCTGACTCTCCGTTGTTTCGCCACAGAATGTATATATAAATAATGGTTTCCCCTTGTCCGGAGCATCACTGCGTGCCCTATCTATTTTCACAGTGATTTTCAATCGTTAACCAATGATTCTAAACTTAGTCTTGCACTGTGTGTAGTTTTAAATGACGTAACTTAAACCACGTAATTTAAAGACTGGCTGGTTAGTCTAGTGGACGTAAGCGCTACTGCTGAGCATGAGGTCCTGGGTTCATTCCTGGTTCGGGCAAAAAGTCCGGAGTATGGATTTGGGCCCGGTGTATGGCAAATTGGTAACAAACTCGGACATGGAACTCAGGGCCGGTTTTTTGATCCGCAGTTAATATCAACCAATTGTTAAAAATAGTAACTAATGGTTAATTTTTTTCAAAATGTGTGTTTTATGATAAATTTTAACTTTTTCTAATGATATAATATCATTGCTAATGGTCAAATAATTAACTATTAGTTAAAAGAATAACCATTAGAAAAAACTAAAAAAGTAAAAATGTATCAAAAAACACATTTTGCAAAAATTTAACCATTACTTACCATTTTTAACAATAATTGGTTGAGTTTAACTACGGATCAAACAATCGGCCCTTAAAAATAACTACTGGCGAGATGTGGGGGGCTACGCCTTTACCTCCGTCTAATCCTTTGGGGATTAAAGGCGTTTTTTTTTTTTTTTTTCAATTTTATTGGTTTATTATTATTGGTATCTATGTATATGATTTTTTGTTCCCCACAAATAACGAACGTAGTAAAGTGAAGATTCTGGCGACAAAACTATGGACATCGTATTACCCAGTAACTGGGTTGTGGAGGTCAGATAGACAGTCGCTCTATGTAAAATACTGGGATAGCTGCATCGACGGGGTAGTTGCGTAACACACTAACAGTAGCAACGGCTTTCATTCTGACAGTTCAACAACATTCATCGCGCTATTTACGTTGTTGAGCAGACAATTTTTTTCGAACATATGAAGCAATGGATTAGCAATGTCCTTCAAAAAGATTCAGATTGTAATTGATAGTGTTACTCAATTAGGGTGCGGATTAATCTGGAAGCCCATCCCAACATAGGAATAAGCTAGGCAGGTTTAAGAGAGAAGCTCACATTTTTCCGCCATTACCCAGTAATATAACTCCCAAGTTACGCCACAAAAGGTCACAGGGTCTATTCCTATCTGTCTGGCGAATTTAATTCTTACTCAACTCGTAATAAGTACCGTTGCGCAAGTAAGCTCTTAAAGAGACGGAGACACGCCGTACCGGTTTAGTAAAGATCGGGGGCTGCGCATGCGACGATATGTATGTGGTGAAGCTATGGTTTTGTGAGATAACTTTAATGACTGAAGTGATTGGTGCATTGTTGGCTGTAATCATAATATTAGTAACAGTAACAGTTTTTCACAACACTGTTAATTAATGGTGGTAAGTGCAAGCGAGAGGTCCGATAAAAATTATTTAAGAATTCGGTCTTCCCAGAATTATTTCTAGCTTCTGAATTTATTTACAACTTAACTAGCGTTTGTCCGCGTAAAATTTATTGTTCTCCCGTCCCACTACGTCGCATCGCATCGCCCGCCCGCGCTGTTACATCGTTTTGGCTTAGTGTTCTTTATGCACGGCACCTAACAAGGGTCGTAGCGTGATGTTAAGTAGCCTATAACCTTTTTCAAGAATTGGTCAATCAAATGCAATTTTTTTTTTAAATCCGATTGTTGGTTCCTGGGGTTGGGCCTATGTCCAGCTGTCGATGTTTTTCGGCAGGAAAAAAAAAATTACGGAGCAGTGGCAGTATACGGCAGTAGTAAACTAGTCTAGAATTCTTTAGGTTATTTTTCGATAAAACACCAATTTAAATACTTTGTTTTTGCTCGTTGAGCGTAGTTGGATAGGTTATCTGTCACATTGATAGTATTTTTTAATATTTATTTTGTAAACAATTCATGCTTAATTTGTTCGAATCACCGGAGTGATTGTGTCACACACTAACAGTAGCAATGGGTTTAATTTTGACAGTTCAACAACATTCATTGCGTTATTTACGTTGTTGAGCAGACAATTTTTTCGAACATATGAAATTGTATCTTTTTTGCTAAAACGGCTGAACGGATTTGGATAAAATTTCGCACACGGGTAGACCTGGATTAGGACATAGGATAATTTTTATCCCGATATCCCCACGGGATCGAGAGTTATGCGGGTGAAACCGTGAGGCGCAGCTAGTAAATAGCTGTTAGTGGAGAGCGTACCTTAGATTGAGGTCTGTCTGGTATACAAATACTTTTCAGTTAGCTCTTACATAACTTGTTTAATGTTTTGCTAAATATTACCGTTATTTGTCTAAAATGTTGGCAGAATGGTTATCTAATCTTGAAAGCTGGCTGTTGTTGAAGAATTTTAATCATTTTGAAGGAATCATACTTCGAAGTTTTTGAAAAAGCTTTGTAGAGCATCGTCTCTTGTCACTCATGCCTGGGTCTCTTTCTAAAGCTCGATGTGTCATAATAATAAGACACGGTCACTGTACGTGGAAGCACTATCAATTATCATAGTCGATCAATCTGCCTAGCCATTTCCCAACTATGTTGGGGTCGGCTTCCAGACTAACCGGATGCAGCTGAATACCAGTATTTTACATGGAGCGACTGCCACGACCCAGTTACTGGGTAACACGATACCCCTTGGTAAGACTGGTTGTCAGACTTTCGGGCTTCTGACGACCCGTAACGACTTTCAAAGATCCAAGAATTGCAGCCGGGACCAACGGCTGACCGTGTTTTCCGAGGCACGGAGGGGTTTCGGTATATAAAGATGGTCACCCATCCACGGACCGACCACGGCAAGCTTAGCTTAACCTGATCGATCGACCCGTGCAGCTGTTATTACTCAGCCACGAGCTCTATCATAGTATCATCTATAAAAAAATTGCTATCTCGACATATCTTAAAGCATGACTAATAGATAGCTCTCAGTGGTGAACGAACCCTAAACAAAACGGGTTTCATATCAATATCGTTGAACTTTTAGCTTTCTTGCTTAACGGCCAGTCATGTTGCAAAAAATATGGTTTGGAAGAGGGTAGGCAGAGGAGACTCGTTGTGAGTTGTGACTCTCCTTTAAGGCGAAATGGTATCGTGGTCACGTAGGTTTCGAGGGGGTGAAGCAGACGCGGACAGGTAAGAGGCGCGCGGGGCCCCGCGCTCTGCCGCACTCGGCCGGCAAGCTATAGTCCGACCGCTGTAAGCGCGACCCTCTCTCGTGAACCAAAATACTTCTGCAGAGGGTCGCGCATACGGCGGTCGGACTGTAGCGGCAAGTAACAGTTTTAGTTAGTACTAGTTGCGCAGTAGGTATTTTAAAAAATGTATTTATTTTCTCAAAGTATATACTGAGGACATAATGTATGATGCAATAAATAAATATAAAATCATATTTTAATTAGGTGCATAACTGCATATGTTACTGTGAAAGCCCGAAATGCGGTAAATCTTAGGATTTACCGGTAAATCCTAAGATTTACCGCAGTTCGGGTTTTTACAGTAACACATACACTAGTATTTTCATTATTATATCTATCTACTTACGAATACTTGCCTACTTATAATAAAATAATATATATTATGGGTTCCTATGACAATCCCAATTAGCTCGCTGTTTGAAAATGAATGGATACTAGTATTACAGATAGAATCCAAACCAGTGTTATCAAAAACCGGTTTTACCAAAACCCGGTTCTTACACGGGATATTTTTTTTATCACTACCCAAATTTTCATAGGGTGTCCTACCGATGAATATGAACAACAACAACAGCAGATTTTTTTTCGTGGTTTCAGAGTTGGTCCCATAGTAAAAGTTGTTCATATTCATGGGTAGAACACCCAGTGAAAATTGGATATTGATAAAAAAATTGCCCTGTAGAAATGAAAAATAAACAGGTAAGCATAACAGCTTTGATATATGACGGAGAAGGTATGGGTGTGTCTCGTTATAATCAACCATGTTTCAATTACTGTGGATAGTGTTGGTTATTGCGCAATAGAAAAACGGTTTGCAGTTCAAATCAGATTGTAATTTCACGAACAATTTAATCATACACTGTAGGTACACGATACAACCAGATACACAGTAAAATAATTATGTACACAATTAACAAAGTGATTGGACTGAATGTTAACATCGTGTGCCGCATCAGATATAGGTAGCTGTTGTGGTGAGACCGTTCCTGCTCCGTCAGTGTCCAGTGTTTCATGGGTGCTGAAATATTGGAAATATTTTTAAAAATACAACATAAACATTATGTACCTTAAAATTAACCTATTCACTTCAACAACTAACTTCATAGTGGTGGTGCATTTCCGCTACATGCTGCGTAACTTGTAACCTACCTATGAGAATAAAGTCTACCCTCAATGTGCCAAAAGAAATATAAGTAATAAAAAAATACACATGACGTGCTAAGAACCGGTTTTCTTGAAATCCCATTCCCAATATATAAAAATACCGAAAAAAACGCTACACTACACTATTCAATGAAAAGGACTGAAAACCGGTTTTTACCAAAAACCGTTTTTTTCGGTATTTTTATATATTGGGAATGGGATTTCAAGAAAACCGGTACCAGGTAAAAACCGGTTCTTAACACGTCATGTGTATTTTATTATTACTTATATTTCTTTTAGCTCGCTTTCATACCTACCTATTATTATTATATCCGTCACGGCTGCGTAGTTTCGCTAGCTAATTTAATTTGACCCTGTTTAGTTGTGTAGGTACTAGAGAAAGGTTTTGAACATATTTACAACGTGTTTTTTTTTTATATCCCACTCTAGGGGTCAATGTACTCATCATTATGAACAACTTTTACTATGGGACCTAACACGAAATCTTGAAAAAAAATCAGCTGTTCCCTACATTTTGAAGAGCTAAGCGAATATAAAATAAAATACTTATAATAGATGATTTTTATTTCGCGATTTTAGGTTTAGTAAAAGTTGTTCATAATTATGAGTACATTGACCCCTAGAGTGGGATATAAAAAAAACACGTTGTATGTTCAAAAGCTTTCTCTAGTACCTACACAACTACACAGGGTCAAATTAAATTAGCTAGCGAAACTACGCAGCCGTGACGGATATAATAATAATAGGTAGGTATGTAAGCGAGCTTACTCAAAAAACTTAGGTAATACAGATTGAAGTTGTTCTAGTGCCCCATCAGATGTTTCTGGTAATTGTGGTGGTGTGACGGCTTTACTCATTCCTTGTGAGTCTGCTGGCAACTCCGCAATGTCAGACTCAGTGTTGATACGAGTTCTGTAAGAACATAATAAACCATATTATGTATAAATAAAGCTATTGGGGTACCTACATGAAAGTTTTAGACCATAATTATCTATCTCTATTGGGCCGTTTACACATTGTGCCGGGGCTGCAGCGGCACCGCTGCATCAGTCACCCTTGGATTTGTAAAAACTCCCACACAGGGCGCCGCGGCGGCGGCTGCAAGTTTTGATAAGACCTATCAAAACTCGCCGCAGCCGCGCCGCCGTGTGCAAGGGTTCATACAAATCCAAGGGAAACTTACTAAAACTACGGCATGATGTGTAAAGGGCCTGTCAAAATGAAAGTTGTGTGCTTATACAATACATACGAGTTAGTACGTCAATGTCAAATCTCAAAATTGATATTTTTTGGGATAATAAATAAAAAACTTACCTATTCAGGTTCATCACTTTCAGCTTCTTGAGCTTCAGTCCTGAATATTTTTTTTTTATTATTTTTGTTCATCACTTTAGACTTCAATGTTCGCTTGAGTAGTCGGCGACAACGGACGCAATAAAGTTGTACACGAGTGCTCTCTAAGAGGCGCTGCGGCCGACTGACGGGACTGCGCGAACGGTGGGATGTCGGACTTGCGCGCAATATTATAGTATTATATTGCACGCTTTTTTTATATACTTCTTTTTAAAATTCTAAACCCATAATCCCCGAATATCTTTAATGGTGAACATATAGACGAAATTTTATTGAAATTGCTTGAATTACAATCGAATAAAACCGTTTTTTCTCATAAAATATGCAAATTTTGAGGAAACTTTGCGATTTTTTTGTATCGAGCCAAATTATGTCAATCGTGTTTTGGGCCTCATAATTCACTAAAGAAAATCTTCAATTTTAATAATCATGAAAAAAAAATCGGCAAATTTAGTAGTTTTTGAGGACAAAAATTGATTTTGCGTGCAGCCGAAATACGTCAAAATCTTCTTTTGGGACACATTTCGCCTTAATTGGTGTTACTTGTTTTATTACTGAACTAGCTGCGCCCCGCCCTTTCACCCGCATAAATTTCGATCCCGTGGTAATATCGGTATAAAAAGTATCCTATATGTTAGTCCTGGTTATAAAACATCTGTGTGCCAAATTTCATCCAAATCCGTTCAGTAGTTTTTGCGTGAAAGAGTAACAAACGTCCATCCATCTTTTCAAACTTTCACGTTTATAATATTATAAGTAGGATTCCGGAATGGCAGTAGGGTGTTATTGTGGAGCTGTCACAAACCATGCTCCACCTCCTATCCTGCCCTTGACCGCGTTCCCTCTTAACAAAGAAAAAAAAAAGAAAATACGTTTATTTGCTGCAACGACGCAGAGAAACAACACAAAAAATAAACAAACGGACACAACAAACAGACGATAGTGTGCGCAGGAGACCGGCACCCTTCTCCTTCGTCAGCACCCTTTTTCTTCGTCTTCGGCTGGCACGACTGTATTTTAAACGCTGTTTTCCCAAAACTGTTTTGCCACTACCACGGCGTCGTCGGTGGCAGCGCAGAGGTCACTTTGACTGCATGGTTTGAGATACAGAGGGCAGGATAGGAGGTGGAGGATGGTTTGTGACAGTTCTACAATCGCACCCCACTGCCGTTCCATCAAGGTAACCCCACTTTACCAGCACCCTAATTGCGTAACACGCTATCAACCACAATCTGAATCATTTTGAAGGATATACAGGATATTTTTTTAACCAGTGCGCAAACTGAAACCATGAATTCTGTGCATGATTCTTAACCCATCAGTGTTCAAATTTTTCGTTACTTATTAAAAACGTTTTTTCAAGAGTCTCGTGTCCAAAATGCTATCTCAAATCAAGGAGACACAATGCACCAACGGCCAAATCTTCCTTCTCTCTCACTCTCATCAAAAACTACATCTGTCTCGCTCCAGCCAGGATTTCGGATACCGGTTTTAGTTCATGTAAAAAAGTAACCGGCGAGTTTCTTGTATCCTTAATAAGACTTACTATAGTATAGTTAGATGTGAAACTAGTTTTTTTGTACAGCTAGAATTCAAAAAGGATTTCGGTAACTGCCGTTTTTAAAAGGCATGTATTTGAAACCCGCGGGGTATTTGCGTAACACACTAACAGTATCATTGAGGGGCTTGTGGCTAAGTAAGAACAGCCGCACGGATCGCATATTTTAGTAAAATCGACACAAATGCTTATCAGAGAAATCTTTTTGACGTTGCTGTAATGAGCCCGTTATCATTTATAAGCAATTCATATTGAGTTTATAAAATAAATCTTATCTTTAACATTATGAATCAAACTATAATGAATCGAGTAATACCTAATATCAAACTCATAAGTTATGTACTCAAACTAGGCTGAGAATCTACACGTGAACGTCAAAATGACATAAAACAGTCCCCCGGCACGCCCTCCTTCACCACTTCCTAGTGCTGCAGCTGGGAACAAGAAGTGGTGCCACAAACTGTCCAGGAGCACAGCTGTCTGTTCAGTTAGAAAAGCTTAATTATATACAACCATCCAATGGCGCCGATTCCCCTGTTCACAAACGTAAACTAAATTTAAGTTCAGTGCATCTTTTTCTTTCTATTTCATTAAGAAAAGGATAGAAGATAAATATTAGTTTAGTCCTGCCAAATAAAGAAATTCCATAGACAGTTTAGACGTGATAAAAAAATTGGCCTGTCAAGAAATAGTCCTTTCAAATTAGTCGGCGCTTGACGTATTTTTAGTAGCCATGTAATTCCTATGCCACGTTAATCACGTCTAAACTTGCTATGGAGTGTCAGAAAAAAAACCTATTTTAAAATTGACTGAAATCGATTCAGTAGATAATTATGAACTACTTTCAGGATTTAATGTATGAATATTTTTGCTCACTAAGACAAACTGTAGCTACACATCTTAGCCTATCCCTGCCTTCCTGCTTCCCAAAAGCGTGAACATACCTATTCCGGTTACAACAACAGTGAACTCGGTTACCTACATAACGCCAGCTATTTATAAACTCCATGTAATGTATGGGGTTCCCTCAGGATGTTATAATGGCTGTTCTAAGAGTTTAGCGGCTGCAACTTTGTAAAGGGGGAAAAGAGACTATTTGAAACGTTTTTAAATGTATTCTTTTGGAGCGATTTTGATGAATTTTTGTTGGATCCCTGGTATTAAAGAGAAAAAAGCTATCCTAGTTAATATCACCATAACTCAATGCTTATGTTATTTTTTATTATGTTAAGGTTTCTAGTGAATAGGTCGTTGGTGTACAAAATAAATAAATATTGTAATAGTGAAAGTATTTGAAGATTTTTGATACTCAATAACGGTAACACGACTGATGGATGTCCTGGATTAACAAAAGAGTTACTGTTCATCCGTCTACATAAAGTAGTATAACTAGCTTGCGAGCGAAACTGAAGGCAACAGCTAGTGTACAGGTACTATTATAAAAATCTCATTATTATAATTAGGATTTTACAGAGCTATTTTTGTGTGCGTGCTTCTTAAAGCAGTTTAAGCCGCTAGTCCCTGGCTCCCGGCTGTCATTTGTAATTTTTTTTACAATAGTTATGTGTTGCCAGAAGCCCGAAAGTCTGACAACTACTGGTAGTTGTCAGACTTTCGGGGTTTCTGGCACACGCAACACGATACCCCTTGCTAAGACTGGCCTTAGCAAGGGGTATCGTGTTATCCCGTAACTGGGTTGTGGAATTCATATAGACAGTCGCTCCATGTAAAATACTGGTATTCAGCTGCATTTGTCCGTCCGTGCCGTCAATCAACTGCCTAGCCTCTTCGTATGTTGGGGACATACGAAGAGGCTAGGCAGTTGATTGTATGTTCCACCTCGATCCTTTCCCGATTGTCCGTCGTCCTACCGCGCTCGCAAATAACAGCTCAAATGAGCACATGCCTACGGCCCTCGTCATGACATAACTCGTGGAATGGCTCTCAAGTCTCAATTGACCACAGGGTCACTGCCATTAGGATTGCCGGATCACATTCGGAGATACCGTCATTTTGTGCGTCTGGGATCTGGAGATGATATTATGTATACTGTTTAGACTAGTCCCAGTCTGCGTTGCGGGGTAATAGCGTAACACGCTAACATACGGCTAAACTAATATTTATTTTCTGTCCTTTTCTTAACGAAACAGAAAGAGAAAGATGCACTGAACTTAAATTTAGTTTAGTTTGGGAACAAGGTAATCGGCGCCAATGCCTTTCACTGTGACAGGTCAACAACATTCATGGCGTCATTTACGTTACAGCCAGAAAAAGTGACGTACGAACATAATTAATATAAAGTATCAATTGATTCCCTTCGTCAACGATGATTTATAAGAAATTGACCTTCAGGTCACCCGCGATAACGACCGAGGACGACTGTCGCTCAGTATTTATTGACAAATTGTACTGAATGGATGCCTGACAGTTTTGATTGATCAGTTATGTATTATATCATATTACTTGAGCATCTTGCTTGCGAGAAATGTACAAGCAGTGGTGGCCCAGTGGTAACGGCCGCGACTTACCGAGTCGTTCGTAGGTAGGTTCGAACCCAGACAGGCGCTTTACTTTGTGTAAATTATTGCATCACCACTGCTCTTAAAACGGCGAAGGAAAACATCGTGAGGAAACCGGCATGTCCTAGAACCAAACATATTAAGACATGTGACATCTACCGACCCGCACTGAGCCCGCGTGGTGGATTACGGCCCACTCCTCACTGAGAGGAGGTCTGTGTGTACCAGCAGTGGGAACATTATAGACTGATTTAGGTATGGGTAGCTTGCTAACTTCGGGCTGCTTGTTTTAATATTAACACTAGCCTCTGCTCGTGACTTCGTCCGCGTGAAATTTCTTAACATGACATGACATTTTAATCGCCATGTTCAACACGATTCCACGATGACAAAATGTAGAAAATACTTGAGTGATTCTTTGAAACTCATATTATCAGCAGTTCTCAAAGAAAATAACTCCGAAGTGGAGCGGACACTCCGAGATAAGATACCGAATCACTTGTAGATAGTGACTTATTGGAGGGTGGGTGCACCGGTTGTCGCTTGTCGGCTTGTGCTCGCAGATTTGTGATTTTATCCGGCCCGTATGCAGATGACAGGCAAACGGATTTTAATGAAATTTGGCGCATTGGTGGTAGTCCATGATCTAGATTGGGACATACGAAACTTTTTCTCCTGAAATTCCCACAGGAACGAAACTAATGCGCGTGAAACCGCGGGGTGCAGGCAGTATAATTTATAATACAATTATTATATTATTATACATCATATTTTAGTTTTATGTACCTAACTGTAAGTACCATAAGCAAGCATTACACATAATATTACGCTTGTAAGCCCCGAAGTGGAAAAGCAGAAGTAATATGTAGTGCTTTTAGCTAGCAAGCAATTGTTTTCAAAAGAGGCTGTTCATTTATTACGTAACACAATTTTGACCTCTTTCTGACCCCCCTCCCCCCTGAAACCGTCTTACGTAATAAATAAACAGCCCCAAAGTCACAAACGACATGTAAAATATGTTTTTACAAAGTAATAGTACTTCTCGCAGACTTACTGTGCGCTCCAGACAAGATTGCATAACAAATCTGTCTGAATAGCCTCTTATAAGTTATTTATGTTACTATTTGTTCTTTTATAGGGCGGTAGATTTTGTCCCCAAGAGATTCAAAAGAAAAAATCATGAATTAACACAGTGTTCTGTTAATGAGACGTATTTATATTATTGTTGTTACTTTGATTTGAAAAAAAAAGGTAAAAATAGGCATGTATCAATCTTCTCTCTTCTGCAATCGAATGGCATTAACTCCTATGACGTGTGTAAATAGTCTCGCATGGTATAGTATAACACTGATGTTTTAAATCCTACTAATATTATAATCGCGAAAGTTTGCGAGGATGGATGGATGGATGTTTGTTACTCTTTAAAACTACTGAACTCTGTAAAACTACTGATTTAACTATTCATTTCACGCAATAGCTACTGAGCTGATTTAGATGTAATTTGACACACAGATAGTTTATAACCTGGATTAACACGTAGGATACTTTTCATCCCAGAGGTACGTTCCCGTGGGATAATTTCCGAAGTCCACGCGGGCGAAGCCGCTGGCAAAAGCTAGTAAATGAATAATTGCGTGTCCGACAACAGGGTGGTCCACCCTAAAACATTATCAATTACTTTATTTATCAGTTGTGAATGTTTTTCGTTACGATTCTTGTTCTAGTGAAGCTTTCTTTTGTTTTGTACGAGTTCCAATAGATAAGATTGATACTCTAGTTCAGTTCACAAGAATTCTACCTTAAAATTTTATTTGTTTAAAATTGACGTTATTTCAAGCTAAACAAATATCAACTTAATTTTAATGGAAATTGAGTTGATTTCAGAGTGACTAGCACTATTGAAAAAGTTATAAAAATGTTTGAAGTTGTAGCGTAAACTGAACTTTATTTTGTAGTCATTAAAGTTATTTTTCAAATAAACTCATATTTGTTTACATTTTTGGCGAATATATCGCGATATTAGATTATTTACCTACCTACAGTCATTTTACAATTATTTATTATACACTAGCTTCTGCCTACGAATTCGTTCGCATGGGAGTTGTATGATACATAATTTACGTACTAAAATAACGGTCACATTTTATAAAACTCTCGTCCCTCGACCCGCCGCGTCGCATCGCATCACTAGCGCTGTTACTTCGTTTTCGCTTAGCGTTCTTTTTTGTTTTTGCGCGGCTCCTAATGGTCGCAGCGTAATGTTCAATTCCCTATAATATTCCTTAAGAATTGGACTATCAAATAAAATAAAAAAATCAGATCCGACTGGTACTTCCAGAGATTAGTGCGTTCAAACAAAACAAAAAATTAGATTAGTTTCATGTTACCTGTTACCATGGATTCTGAACCCCAATGCGTTAAAAAGTTCGCTAGATGTTACCAGGCCAAACTCGCTGGCTACAGCCAATGATATCATAAAAGTAATGGCCGCTGACCGTTAATATTCTCTGACTCAATATCTGCTACACCATATAGGGACGACCTTGTAATCCATTTCAGTTCTATTTATGTACTGGAGCTATGAAAGAGTTTTAGACACCCAGAGGGGCTTGTGGCTAAGTAATAACAGCGCACGGGTCGATCGATCTGGTTAAGCTACGCTTGCCGCGGTTGGTCCGTGGATGGGTGACCATCTTCACATACCAAGACCTCTCCGTGCCTCGGAAAGCATGTTAAGCCGTTGGTCCCGGCTGTCATTCGTGGATCTTTGACAGTCGTTACAGGTCGTCTGAAGCTCGAAAGTCTGACAACCAGTCTTACCAACTGGGTTTTGGAGGTTAGATAGGCAGTCGCTCTATGTAAAATAGTGGTATCCAGCTGCATCCGGTTAGACTGGAAGCCGACTCCAACATAGTTGGGAAAAAGCACGCAGATGATGATGAGCCAGTAGGCATCCCGACAAGGTAGCATAAGCATAATCAGTCTATAATGTTCCCACTGCTGAGACATAGGCCTCTTCTCGGTGAGGTGGAGTGGGCTGTAATATGCGGGCCCAGTGCGGGTTGGCCACCTTGCGGACTGACTAGTATAATTACTAAGGCAAGACACGAAAAAAAAAAAACAATTAAGTACACAAAAATAATCACACACAAAATTCAAAGAAACGCATCTTGTGAACTACAATAAAAAGGCCGTACGATAACAATCGCAAGCGCAGCCCGACAACGTCCGATTGTTGGCGAAGTGTGCCGATCGCGTCACGGTTCGGCTGAGCCCTGACGTCATGAGAGCATTTAGAGCAGAACGGATGATTTCGGTACAAAAAGTTCGGACCAATGAGTCATCATTACTCATTATTGTAGTTTTAATTGGACCTTGAAACGGGTGTATAAATGACAACAGTGTGTTGTGGCTTCGATACGCCTTTGTTGCACGTTTTGGCATAGATTGGGTGTTTAGGAGGTTGACCCCGGTTGACGGCGGTCAGGCACCCTGTTAATTAACATCGTAAAATTTGGCAGCAACTTACCATGTTGTCAGAGCACTGGTGGCACAGTGGTAACGGCCGCGACTTACCGAGTTCATCATCTGCCTGCCTTTTCCCAAATATGTTGGAGTCTGCTTCTAGTCTAACCGGATGCAGCTGCCTATCTGACCTCCACAACCCAGTTAGGGTTGTGGAGGTCAGATAGGCAGTCGCTCCGCTATGTTGGGGTCGGCTTCCAGTCTAACCTGATGGGTAATACGATACCCCTTGGTAAGACTGGTTGTCAGACTTTCAGGCTTCTGACGACCCGTAACGACTGTCGAAGATCCACGAATGACAGCAGGGACCAACGGCTTAACGTGCTTTCCGAGACACGAAGGTGTCTTGGTATGTAAATATGGTCACCCATCCACGAAGCAACCGCTTCACAGTGTAGCTTAACCTGGTCGATCGACCCGTGCGGCTGTTATTACTTAGCCACAAGCCCAATACTTCCCAAGTTGTAGGTCGTAAGTTCTAACCCAAACAGACGCTTTACTCTTACTGTTAGCCTGCATCATCCCACAGCTGGGCAAAGGCCTCTCCCCATGACTTCCAGCCCTTTCGATCCAGGGCTAAAGTGGACCACTGATCGTTTGTTTTCTCCAACTCGTCCCGTCGTCTTCTATGGAGTCTGCCGCGACGCCTTCTGGCCGTCTCAGGGCTCCACGTAGTCGTTACTTTGGCCCATAACTCATTGGGCATACGGCTGCTTAGCGGCTTTTTGAGCAACGTCAGTAATCTGTGATTTGGAGCGCAGTGTGGGTGTGTCAATTTGACGCCTAGAATACACAGGGGCTTTACGTATAAATTATTTCATCACCACTGCAGCTCAACAGTGAAGGAAAACATCGTGAGGTAACCGGCATGTCATAGAACCAATTCGAAGACATGTGACATCTACCAACCCGCACTGGAGTGTGCTATAAAGGGTACGCTGGTTTCCTCTCGATGTTTTCCTTCTCCGCTTTGAGCGCTCAAGGCAATAAGCTGGGCCCTATTATATGGGACATCTCTGCCTTTCTCTTCGGGGAATGCAGGTGTGATGTTATGTAAATGAACACAAAATCGTTCTAATCTAATTCGTTTAGCCTTGTACACAACATAGCCACTATATGTGGTCATTATGTGTTGTGTTATATAAATGGGGCCGGTATTATTGCTTTGGTCATGTTGTCCGAGATACACGTGTATTTTATAATATGTTGGTGTCAGGGGGTAGATAGGAAATGTTAGTTACAAGAAGAGTGAAAATTTTTTATATTTTTTAAAGAGTCATCGTGGAGTTTCTTGCCGGCTCTTCTCCGTATGAAACGACCAATGAACCGTGCACCTAGCTTTTGACATTTCAAAAGTGCCCATGTAGGTTTCTGTGAAATAAAATATTTTGATTTGATATTTTTGTGTCATCATGTTAAAATTATGGGTCAAAATGATAAATGATTTTATTTCTGTAAGTAGGTTTGTACAAACACAGTTCACGTCAAAAAAAATAAGGCCCAAGGGCGTTTTCCATTTTCCTTCACCACTTTGAGAGCCATCGATCTGCCTAACCTTTCCCAACCATGTTAGCGTCGGCTTCCAGTCCAACTGGATGCAGCTAATTACCAGTATTCTATATGGAGCGACTACCTATCTGACTTCCACAACCCAGTTACTGGGGTAACACTATAACTCGCGATAAAATCAAAGTCAAAAGTCATTCATTCAAATTAGGCTGAGAATCAGCACTTTTCGAACGTCAAAATTACAAAAGACAGTCCCCCAAAAACGCCCGCCCTTCACCACTTCTAGTGCTATCGCTGGGAAGATGAAGTGGCGCAACAAACTCCCCAGCAGCACAGCTGGTTATCAAACATTCGGGCTTCTGACTACCAGTAACAAAGATCTACGAATGACAGCCGGGACCAACAGCTTGACGTGCTTTCCGAGGCACGGAGGGGCCTCAATATCGATGAACCGACCGCGGCAAGCGTAGCCTAACCTTCCATCGAACTGTGCGGCTGTTATCATGTAGCCACGAGCCCCTCAAGGGGCCGTATTCTCTATGACACAATGAACACGAGATTGGCGTGACTAAGGAGTTGACGTGGTTTCGAAGTAAGGAATCATTGAGTGGTCATAGTGCATTAGGGCCCTGCAGTGGTGATGAAACGACCTGCTCAATGTAATGAGTGATTTGCGATGGTTGGTCACGTCTTTGGAGAAATCGATGACGTTGCTCTAAGCGTCAGTAGTTACTAATTGCCTCGCCTCGTTGTAGCACCTAATTGATTTGCTAATTAGACTCTGTTTTAGCACTGATTCATTCGTCACAAGATAAAAATACGAGAAGCCGTCGTAACAATAAAACTTCTATCGTGGCTCGTTTACTGCGCCGGAACCCGTTAATAAATTACCTACTAATGTAGGTGGCCCAGTGGTAACGGCCGCGACTTACGAGTTGTAGGTCGTAGGTTAGTACCCAGACTGGGGCTTCACTTGTAAATTATTTCATCATTACTCTTAAAACGGTGAAGGAAAACGTCGTCAGGAAACCGGGATGTCCTAGAACCAAAAATTCGAAGACGTGATATCTACCATCCCGCTCTGTGCCCGCGTGGTAGATTATGGCCCATCCCTCTCACAAGAGGAGTACTGTGTCCCAGCAGTGGGAACATTATAAGTTGATTATGCGTTGTTATGTCATCTGCCCTTCCCAACTATGGTCGGGTCGGCTTCCAGTCTAACCGGATGGGTAATACGATACCCCTTGGTAAGACTGGTTGTCAGATTTTCGGGCTTCTGACGACCCGTACCGACCGTAAAAGATCCACGAATGACAGCCGGGAGCAACGGCTAAACGTGCTTTTCGAGGCACGGAGGGGTCTTGGTATGTAAAGATGGTCACCCATCCACGGACCAACCGCGGCAAGCGTAGCTTAACCTGATCGATCGACCTGTGCGGCTAAATGACTAAATGATATCTTCTCTTTTGTTGCAGTGTTGTGCATGATTTCAAGAAGAGTGCTGAGCTAGATTTCGTGACGATCTTTTAAGTAAGTACCACTGTTTGACATAACAATTTACATAGCTTACGTCTGCTCAAGACGGTTTCCAGTTGATGTTATTTCCACTTAAACGAATATCAACTTTATCTAGGGTAAATTAAGTTGATTTTAGAAAACTAGTACTATTGAAAACGTCATATTTTTGTTAAGTTGTAGTGTAAACTGAACTTTATGTGGTGAATGTTAAATTAGTTTTCCCAAAACCACAGATTTGTTTACGTTTTTGAAAAGGATATTGCAAACGCAGGATAGAAGAGCTCTTTGTAAGTTGTTAGTAGGTCATTCGGGGCGTACTACCAGGTATTACAGGCATGTGGCACCTTTCAGTGTTGTATCTGGGATAGCAACGAATGACACATTAACGTTGCTTACGGCATTGATGCAGTACGGTTCCGGTTCATGGCAATATGTCCAAGTAAAACTCCTGACATTCATTCGCCTCCAGTCAGCCTGGAAGCCGACCACAACAAAGCTAGACAAACGATGATAAACTCAAAGGTGATGTAGAGGCAGTCGATACATCACTTGGACGCGTGGCGCGCGAGCTCGCGTGACATAATGTTCTAATTCCGAGGCGCTATAGCGCAGTGCTATAAAATATAGCGTTGATTGCCACACAGCGACACGGAGGCGTCTTTATTAGCTCACTAGCTTCTGCCCGCGACTCCTTCCGCGTGAAAGGGCTTTGAAGATCAGTAGCATACCTACTGTCGCGCCATTTTATTTTTTTTTTTTTTCAAAATGGTGTCCACGCATTAAACGTACTTATATATAAATTGATTGCTGACATCAATGCAAACAGAAAACAATTTGAGGCCAAACCCCGTAAAGTGTTACGTTTCCGAGATATGTATTAACGTAACGCACTAATGACAGCTCATTTCACCTAAGTTATCACGGTGAGATTTTTACAGAAAGACCAGCGGATGTATGAACGTAAACGAAGCGAAAGGAATATGTTAGGATCGTAGCGTAGCAGGGGGCGTCCTGCAGTTTCTGCCTACCCCCATGGGAAGAGGGTAAGAGTTTATGTATGTAGCGTTGGTGGGTTTTTACGTACACAACCTGACGTTAATATACACTATACATATAATGAAATTGAATAGGTGCGCTAAACTAAAATATACATTATAATTCAACGTGTTATAAAGTAAATTCAGAACATGTCATTAAGGAAAGGGATGCACATACGTGGGTGTAGGCAAGCGATTCGGCAACGTCGTCGCGCGCCCTTTTTTTCGTAGGAACTGTCAAAATTAGGTAATTAACGCTAGTTCACGCGTTGCTGACTTGCCACATGTTGTGAACTTGCCGATATCTTGTTGCTGATGTGTTAGAAATAATCACTAGTAATCAAACATCTATGCAACAAGATGTAAGCAAGTTCAAAAAAATATGTATGTCACGTGATCAAACTTTGAACGTTAATATCTCGGAAACGTGACGCATGACGAGCTTTAATCCCATTATAATTCCCGTTTGCTTTGATGTCAGCTATCAATTTTTGTAGGTTTCATCAGTTGCCGCAATTTTCAAAAAAAGTCAAAATGGCGCGACAGTAGGTATGCCAGGTTCCATAAAAAAAATCTTTAATCCTCTTCGTTCAAAAACTGACTAGAAAAAAGATCTGCAATAGGTAGCTACAAAAGTGCACAAGCAATAAACATAATATTGATTGCGACAGGCCGGCGTCGCGCGTCGGTCCAGACGTAGACTAGCAATAGAACTGTAGACGCGACACTTTGTGCAATGTTATTCATAGCTCGCAGGTGATGTGGCACTACGGCTTGATGTTATCGTGCCTTAGTCGACGGATTTGGTTATAGTAGTGATTTGTGGGCGTCTTTTGAAACTACTATCAACAGTAAGCGTTTCTTTTGGCTTATCATATAATAAAAACATTAAAAAAATAAACATCCGAATTGAGAAACCTTTTTTGAAGTCGGTTAAAATACAATCTGTCTAGCTCCCCACTATGTAAGGCTCGGCTTAGTCTAACCGGATGCAGCTGACGACCAGTATTTAAACATAGAGCGACTGCCTATCTGACCTCCACAACCCAGTTATTGTGTAACACGATACCCCTTGCTGACAATGGCTGCCAGACTTCTGATTACCCGTGACGACTGTCAAGCATGTTCGAATGACAGCCGGGAGCAACGGCTTAGGGTGCTTTCCGAGGGCGTATCATAAAATTTGAGCTGAAGTGTGTGCAGAATTTGAACTCCTTTACTTACTCTTCAATTAAAATGTAATAGGGCGAGCCTATTGCCTTCAGCCGGGTACAAAACTAGACTCCTGGCTGCTGAGAAATAGGTAACAGATGGGAAAACCCAATAACACTTTGCTCGACTCAAAAATCGAACCCAGAATCTCATGTTCACCAGTAGCGGTTACGACCAACGAGCTACGTGTCACATCTTTAACCAAAATAATCTTTGATGTTTCCCCCTTCGTTTCCTAACGAGGCTTGAAAGTCAGCGAGTTTTTATTGCAGCTAGGGTGAGGGTAGGAATAACATTTATATACCGCGCTACCGAGTTACAACTACCCTCGTTTAGTATCGTAGAGGTGGGTAGTGCGACGCAATTAGTGGGTTTGAAGTCTGTCTGAAGTGAGAGAAGTGCGGAAATACTACGGCTGGTTTTTATGAATGGACTAGTTTGAGAGTAATGGTTTTTATTTGTTTCTTTAATAGTATGATGTAAAGGCCCGAAAAGTTGTGTGGAAATCGACTGTCATGGACTCATGGTATAGGCATGTGATGCGAAGGAATGAGGAAATAAATTTAGTATGAGGTATGCGTTGGCTACATATCAAGACCCCAAGCGATACGACAGAACGGTTATACGTGTTTTCTGTGCCTCGGAAATCACGTTAAATCGTTCCGGCTATGATTCGTGGATATTTGGCAGTCGTTACGGGTCTTCAGAAGCCCGAAAGCGTGATAATCAGTCTTAGCAAGGGGTATCTTGTTACCCAGTTACTGGGGTATCATATTACTCAGATCAGGAGATAGGCATTCACTTCATGTAAAATACTTGTATTCGGCGGCATCCAGCGAGACAGGAAGCTGACTCCAACATATTTGGGAAAAGGTTATGTCATGGGTATGAGATTGGCATAATCACCACGGCACAATGCTCGTAGTATGTTATTATTATCGCAAAAGACATGCACACAAAAGCTCAATGAAATTATAACAAATCTGAAATCAGCTGTCCATCCCCTTGACACAACTACAATCAATTACGTAAACCAGTAAGTTCAATATAATAAATTAAACAATAATAAATAATGTATCAATTAACTTACATAACACAATCACCGACGTACATAATAATGTCATAATCATAAAATTAATTACAGTCGTTAAACGGTTTTAATTAGCGCTCTACAACCGCATTTAAACTTAATTGTGGACATAAAGACGGAAGACGTCCGCTCGGAGCGGAGAGCGATCGATGAATGTCGAATTGTGTTCTGATTCTGAGTTCAAAATTCGTATTACAAAAATTACCCATTTAAATCGTAAATAGAACACACCATGTTCTATTTATGAGTTTTATGCGTTGTTATGTGATGGCGGCTTTTAAGAATTCGGTTTTTGTGCGTAGTCAAGAGGTTTCTTGATATGTTTTAGCAGATAAAATGGCTTCCATTAGTGTAGAATTGGAAATACTAAAATGTACGTGGGGCGAACCCTGGTCAGTCAGCACCAACTCTCTCTCTCTCTCTCTCTAAAATTTAGCAAGGTTCAGTTCAATCAGCGTCGGACAGCATCTATCTGGCATTGATGCTGAAATTACCCTTTTTTGGCACAGTCGTGGGCACACACTATTGTTGTTAAAACATTATTTTTTATTTGTATTTCACGAACCGTGTCCAAATAAACGTTATTCTTTCCTTCTCTAAAATCAAAATCAGCCTAGCTTTGTCCCATAACCCCTAACTCTGCCTAGCGTTATCTCATTACATTAGGGGTCGGCTCTCCTCGTCATTCTTCACCAGACATGGCTGCTCGGGGTCACAGAGACTTAGCCTTCCTTGCAGTCCTTCTTGAAGACAAGGTTAAGCAGGGTCTTCTTTAGACCGCTAGTAGACTTGCTAATATTTTTACTACGGCATAAGCTATTTATCCTGTGTCGTGTGTATCCTGTTGTCTGCACGTTACAGGAACTGATGGCGCTTTCTGGGCAAACTGAACAACTATCTTTATGGTACCAATATAATCGCCAAAGAAATATTAACAGTCCCATACAAAACCTCAACACCTACGGCCTACCCGACCCAAATGTATGGGACGACTGATTATTTTTTCACGATTATAATGTTGGTCCCATGGAGAAAGTAGGTTCAGTATGATGGTCAGTACACACCCTTAAATATGAGCACACCTTTCTGATATAAGCTGATACGAGGTAAAAATAAAAACTTCCTATTCCTAACATAACGATATGTATTGTATAATCATTCGGACATTAACATCCGGCGCGTCACTCAGTACTGAACTGAAATTATGAAACGATTTCAGGAACAACAATATAGCACATAATATACTCGTATATTGTTTAAGGTTTGTACTAATCTCCGGTTTCATTCTCGAGTATTTTAATGACATAGCATCACGTCTGTGTTCCTTGAATGGGTCGGCAGAGGTGCGTTCTTAGAGCACGGCATCACCGCGCCAGCACACTCTACAGACTGACAAATGCGTGCACTGACTGGACAGGTCTACTCAATCCGTGTGGTTCTTTCCTCAAAACACCATTTCATACACCAATCTACATACATGGTCTTCACATGATCTGCGTAACGTGCTTTCCGAGGCACGAAGGGGTCCCGATATGCACCTCATGGATGGTCACCCATCCACGAACCGACCACGGCAAGCATAGCTTAACCTTCGGTCGACCCGTCCGGCTGTTTATTTAGCCACGAGCCCCTCACACCTTCAAGAAATACAGGCACCACATAGATTTTGATTTTACTTTCACGGCAAAGAAATAAACTCTCGAATGCTAATGAAGGAAGTAACAGCAATCAATTAATTTTAAAAACATATTAAAAAACGGATCCATTTATAACAAGTCTTTATAATTATTTATATGTGCGAGGAAGCGTGGATCCTTCCTGCTTTCAGATCAACGGACACAATAAATACATTACCAGGAGTACAGTCCGATTCAAACTTTATGGCGGCTCTGAGGTGCGCTATTCGCTGCGCAGTACCTCACCCCTCACCCCCGCTGACAGGTGAATTTGTTACTGCGCAGCGACTCGCCTCGTGTTCCGAGCTGTCATAAAGTTTGAATCGGGCTGTATGCTTATATGGTTTGATTGGTTGGTTGACGGGGATGAATGGAGGGCGACTAACAAAAAGTATTTACAAGGCAAATGTGAGTGGAATCGCCGGGAGGGGGCGCCCTAGGAGGACATATTATAGTGACCTTATTGATCATGTTCTTCAGGAAGGTCAGGTGCGTAGTACTCGCAACCGGCGTGCGTGTATGACCAAATGTATGAACGTAAACGAGGGAAAAGGAGTATTGTATGATCCTAGTAGGAGGCGTTCTGTAGTTTCTGCTCCACCGTTTTTTGATAACCCGTAACTACTGTCAAAGATCTACGAATGACATCCGGGACCAATGGCTTAACGTGCTTTACGGGGCATGGAAAGGTCTCGGTATGTAAAGCATGGTCACCCATCCACCGACCGACCTCGGCAAGCGTTGCTTACCCTTGATGCTTGCTTGACCCGTGCGGCTGTTTTTACTTAGCCACGGGCCCCTCTCACGAAAAATGTCACATTATGATCCTAACCTGCGCCAGAGCACCTATACAGTATGTAACAAAAACCCTGTTGTTCCAAGTAGGGACGTTTTCAGAATCGATATCCGATGGTAATTACGTAAGTCAATTAAAAAAATATTGAAAAAAAAAAAATCAAAATTAATATTTTATAATAAATATTTGAAATGTAACACTGATTGCTCACCCCTGCAAAGAGAAATAGGTAGCAACCGGTCGCTTTGTCGCCGCCCGCCGCGGCGCACAATACCATACTACACTAAGGTCATGAACTCGTCACGTGTCGTTCACATCACTCAGCTGTTTCACTGATAGATAACACTTTGGGAACGTTAGTTTGAATTTTTCAAAAAGTTGCCTTATCAAGTTTGACGATTGATAATTACAATAAACACATAACCAGGCCTCCGTCACTCCATGTACTTGCACGTTATAATTACCTACCGCCCGGCCGAGCGGTCCGGGCCGTTTGCGGTCCAAATTCAGTGCTGTGGGATCGCGCCAAAGAGTATAATAATAATACGGGAATCGCGCGGTGTGAAGCAATCACAACTGTACGTTTGAGTATTTAGGCACATTTTAGCATGCAGCGGTTGCTGACGAGACGGATTAGGCTATTATAGCAGTAGATAATTTTCTACTAAGTGTAGTATCTGTTACGTAGTAACTATTTAGTCATTTGTGACATAACTAACACTTTAAAATTAATTTATTTACCCACAGAGCACGTACTTCCGTAGGGTCTTCTTCAAACATCACGAGGATTTCTTCCTCAATGTCATGGTCTCGAGTCCTCGGTTATCCTTCGTCAATACGATGTCGGTCTCGACCGTGCACAGACCCAATGTTGAACGTCCGTATGTGGAGACGTTGGGAAGCCATCGTCGACGCAAAGTTATGTTCCTTGCTGTTGCGAAACGTTCTTGGTACACTACAATATTCCTCATTTGAATAAGACATTTTGGAAAAAACGCACACACAAAATTCACTCACAAAATCACAATAATTTGGTTCTTTTTCTAATGCTGTCAACGTATGATACATCCGTCCGGAAGTAAGTTGCGCGGGCGACTGAGGAGCAGTGAGAGAGTGAGACAGTGACAATCTGCTAGTGGCGGGTCGTACAAAGGGAGTTTGTGCGTGCCGCCTGCTTTGTGTTTTGGCGCCAACCTGTCTAGCTATCGCGAATCAAAGGGGCCGCCGCGCCGCCGGCGGCGGCGGCAATCTTTATCGACCGTAGGCTAGATCCATTAGTACTTGTAAGTTCAGATGTTAAAAACATTTTGTAACAATGTATCGAATTTACAAAACTATCTGATTATGGACAATGTTCGGCCACCATTGTTTTTTTTTTAATTATAACTTCAATAATGGTAAGCCTATAGGTATATATATACGCTCCTACAAGGAACAACAGGGTTTTTGTTACATACTGTATATTCTATCAGTCTACCCTACATTCTGTGCTACGCGGATACCCCCCGCGCGCCTCATATCCGCGCGTAATTGACCACGTCCTGCCGACAGAGCTTCCTGCCCACCGCTCGAGCGCTACGCGTGAATATATGTGTGTGATGCATAATGTCATCGTGTACTTACGGTATTTAGAACAGGAGAGGTGCTAATACCGGTTTAATCAGCATAATGTTCCCACTACTGGGACACTGGCCTCCTCTCTGTGAGAGAGAGTGGGCCGTACGTAATATACGACGCGGGCCCAGTGCGGTTGGGTAGATGTCAAATGTCTTTGAATTTTTGGTTCTAGGACATGCCGGTTTCCTCACGATGTTTTTGTTCACCGTTTTGAAAGCAGTGGGAAATTTCGCCTAAAGACTCTGTAACAAAGTCAAATCATTTATTTCAAATAGCCACATTAAAGGCACCTTTGAACGTCAAAATTTACAAGATATTGTGATTCTAGTCGCCTTCAAAAAGGTAGTTTCGTAAGGTGAAGAACGGGCAAGAAACTCTACTGTTACTGTTACACTTTAATTTTTTTTTAACTAACAATAAAACTGAAGAGTTTGAACGCGCTAATCTCTGGAACTACCAGGGATTAAAAAAAATCTGTTTGCATTTGATAGTCCAATTCTTGAGAAAGGCTATTGGCTATATAACTTCACGCTAGGACCGTTAGGTGCCGAGCAAAAACAAAACAAGTCAGAAACAACGATAAGCGAAAACGAAGTAATAGCGAAGACAAGCGATGCGATGCAACGGGGTAAATAAAATCAGTAGGAGGAAGTCGTGGGCGACCTAGTATTTGTATACATCAATTATACAATTAAATTAGCAACCAGTTTGAATTTGTCTAGACTCTAGATTATCGTATGGAGCATACACAGATACAGGCGTGGAGTTACATTTAGTAAAACTACGGGAACAAACTCAGGGGTGGTAGCGCGAGGTCCTCAAAAAAAGGTTTGTTTACCATTCAAAGGAAAAGGGTGCACATAAAGAGTGCTATAAATAAATTAGAATAGATTACGGGCAGCCCTACTGGTGTGTGTCTGTAACTTGTTACCTCATGAATATGTTAATAAATTGTCACTTGACGGGGCAGTGGGCTCGGTGTGAGCGATGAGCGGGCATTATAGGTTTTTTTTTTTTTAAGTTGGGTTGGCAACTTGGCCTCGACGCACCCTGGATGCAGAACATGATTCTGACACCCCGGCGTTGAAATTTGTCATAGGTTAAAAACAAATTGTTGCCGTATATTTTGACCGCGTAGGTATTGCACTTTTCTATGGAACAGCTGTTTTTTTTTTATAACCGACGAAAAAATTTTACGTTAGGGGGTCTAGAATCATGTGCTGAATTCATGGTTACAGTTTGCGCGCCGATGTCCCTACCACCCTCAATGAAAAACTCTGTCCTTCAGTTTAGCTGTCTTCAAGCGTAGCCCTGCCAGCGCGGCGCTGGCGTGGCATCTACGGCTTACCGTACAAAGGTGTGATTACCTCTGATCGAGGAACCGGTCGTGTCTCAAGTTACTACGCTCATCCTCACACGTGTGCTCTCAAATATCAGTGTCTCCAAACATCCGCTCAGCGCTGCCGCTGACGCCGCGCCCCACGCTCTGTTAAACCTGACATTGACTTAATTCCGCTATGACATCACTCTGACATAAGAGCAGTCAACATTGTGAATCCGCCACACAGTGAAGCTGGATATCTTATTTTTATGTCCACTGATTATACAGAATTTACAAAATGTGGGTGTCAGTGTCTATACACCACTGGCTACCCTTTCGAGGAATGTAGGCGTGATGACATGTTGCCGGATATCTTACCTGAGCGGAAGATCCTGGTTACCCCTAAAAAAAGGCACGTTCTAATGTATACATAATCGGCCTATAACGTTCCCACTGCTGGGACACAGGCCTCACATCTGTGAGAGGGAGTGTGCTGTAATCCACTACGCGGGCCCGGTGCGGGTTGGTAGATGTCACGTGTCTTCGAATTTTTTGTTCTAAGACATGCCGGTTTCCTCACGATGTTTTCCTTCACCGTTTTTGAGAGCAGTGCTCGAAAATGCTAGGCAGATTGGTTTATTTCTAGGGTAACGTACTACCTTGCTGTGATTGTGTAGATGGCGGGATGAGTTTGAGTCCTACTCAAAGGACTGAATTGAATTGTGTGGAAAAGGGAGAGGCCTGCAGGGCAAGGACTCTCCCTGTAGTGGGACAGTACAGGGTAGTTACGCCTATCTGTCAAATTTCTTTAATATATTTTCAACTTTATTGCTAAAGCATTAGGTTCAAGGTTGATAGGGAAAATTGGACAATTTCGAGTAGCTTGATGCGCTGGCGTCTGTACTCCTGCGATGTCTTTTAGTCATTAGACGGAGTTAATCACTAACCACGTTATCTCCTTTAAATTCTTCCACTTATTCTTCCTACGTGACATTATCCCTGAGTCCCTATTACGTGTGATGTCATAAGTGTCAATTAATGTCAATGTCGTTGTAATCAGCTGTCTGCCCCCGCCACTAGGTCATCCTGTGACTTTTATCCACTATAAGCTGACCCGACAGAAAACGTCCTGTTCAAATTTCTAAACAAAAATCCTGTTGGAAAATGGGCGATCAGTATTACCCGAAAAAAAAAAACAATTTGTCTAACCTAATAAAAAAAAATGCAAATAAAAGAAAACAAGTCTCAGTCTCAATAAAACCTGTTCCTAAGAACGATTAGCCACATTGATCAGTGCACGATGCACTCACATAGCGCTACAGTACACTAGCTGTCGGTCGAGCCACGAGCCCCTCCACACATGAAGCATGCCATCATGAGCAAAGTGTGAATTAATGTCAATGCCGTTACATTCGATCACCCGATTGTACTGACGAGGTGAAAAAATAATACATTCAGCCCATACATACATAATTAAAAGAGCGATGGTGGCCAAATGGTAATGGCCCCGGCTTACGACTTTACGAGTTGTAGGTCGTAAGTTTGAACCCAGGCAGGCGCTTTACTTTCTATAAATTATTTAATTACCATTGCCTTCAAAACCGTGAAGGAAAAAACATCGTGGGGAAACCGGCATGTGCTTCATCCAAAAATTCGAAGACATGTGACACCAACCCGCACTGGGCCCGCGTGGTGGATAACGGCCCATTCTTTCTCATAGGGAGGAGGCCTGTATCCCAGCAGTGGGAACATTATATTTATTTATTTCAATATACTAACCAAGACAACCGAACGGGGTGGATTACGGCCCATTCCCTATTACTGAGAGGAGGCCTGGGTCCCAACAGTGGGAAGATTATCGGCTGATTATTCTAAGGAAACGCCTATGTTCAGCTGTGGGCGAACTCGGGTTATAGATGATGATGATGGTAACTGTACCCTCTTCTTGCTTTCGATAAGCAGTTCTACTCAATCAGGGATATCTAACTAGCAGCTCGGAGTCTAGATTTGTGCCCGGTTTATGGCAATAGGCTCACCCCCTATTACATGGGACTTCAACATAACTGAAGAAGAAGAAACATAGGTTTATATGTGGTAAACATGGCTGCAGAGAAAGAACACAAAAACAAAAACAAAAACTTTGTAAAAAAGTTTTTATTTTTCACTTTTAAGTTGTCATTTTTACCAGTAATTTTGGCTTAAAAACCAAACTTCTCAACAGTTTTTGATGAATTTTCTATGGGACCAATTTGAAGGTACATATTATATTCTTAAAAAAAATAATTTTGCAAATTTACTTGTAAATAACGGAGTTCTGGGGTAACTAACATACAAAAAAAGACAACCGAATTGATAACCTCCTCCTTTGTTTTTAATTCGGTTAAAAAGAAAAATTTGGGGAAAATATGTCACATCCACGGAGAACGCTATACGAGACAGAGCCCCTGCGCTGGTTTTCAGCGACAGCCGGCGTTGATGTGATGACTTCACAGTTCAGCCAGATAACGGGCGAAATGTGGGTGTAGAGACGCCAGCACATCAAGCTACTACAATCTGTCAAATTTCTTTAATAGATTTTCAACTTTATCGCTAAAGCATTGAGGTTCAAGGTTGATTGGGAAAATCTGGCAGTTTCGAGTAGCTTGACTTGCTGGCGTCTCTACAGCTCTGCCTAACCCTTCGGGGATTACAGGCTCGTTGTGTAGTTCTACAACAACTCAAATAGCAGTACTATTGTGGTCTAGTACGTGAATTTTACCTTCAAACACACCGTGATAGGTTCCCTTTGAATTCAACAACAATTTAGCCTCGAATATTCGTACGTGTGGCTCAAATGCTCAATATTGCAACACACTGATTCATACGTTAATAGCTGCCAAGGTCTGTTATGATTGCTTACGGAAACACAGGTTAGTGTGTGTGCTTAGACAGATTTAGTCCTTTAGCGAGCGGTGTCAAATTGGACAACATTATCGTTATGTGGAAATTAATCCTGGATTTTCGTCTCTTGTGCTAGTTATTTTTATTTATTGCTGAATGGGCCTGCTCTTGGATCACGCCTGATGGAAAGCGATGGATGAGGTCTATGATGGTAGAAGCGTGCCCAAAAGAGATGCCTGTTCAATCTTGCTTTGAAGGCAGACGGGTTAGGTACATGTGGAAGGGAACACAGACGCCGGCAGAGAGTTCCACACTTTGGCTGTGCGCATAATAAACGTGGAGGAGAAGCGCTGAGTACGACTGGTCGGGATATCAACCAAGTGTGGATGGTACGCTGCAGTACGTCTGGTGGTGCGGTAGTAAAAGGGCGATGGTGAGATCAGGTCGCGGAGCTCCTGCTCAAGTAGAGGTCCTCTAGGACCTTGTATGGGGAAGTTATTACTACTGTAGGAATCGTTGTAAATAAAAAGCAAAGGGGATTGAAGATTTTTATATGGAGCCTGGCATATTATCTACGTGTCCGCTATTTTGTTTTTTGTTTTTTCAAAATGGCGGCCACGCATTGAACTTTAACAAAATATGGATGCCACATGATCAACTTTGAACGTTAATAATACTTGTGGCGGCATCTACATCGCCACATGCGAACGACGCAACACGCAAAATCTTGCATCGCGCAAGCAGAGCTAGCCGCGCAACCAGCATATTATATACAACGTCCCGTCGATCCATCAATCGTTGTCCACCAGACGCGACACCCGTCTGGTCGCAGGATACTCCCTTTTCTATAGAAGATGAGTGAACACCTCTTTAAACTTAAATAATCAACAAAATTTGCTTGTAGTACGATGCAATTTACTACATAACCAGTTAACACTATGGAATGATAGATCAGAATAGTATAATTAATAATTTTGCATCACCATAGCCTTCGCCATTAGATTTAATGGCAAATTCGTTCATTCTGTTAGATGTTACGTGGTACCATTTCACAATGCGCGTTGGTACAAGTTGGAAACTTCTGGATGTTACTGATTTAGCCTATAAGGACAGCTCGACGAGCTGATGTTAACTCTTTAATTTTAAAACATTGTAAAAGCCTGTTATTTTTAAAAGAGTAACCGCGTAGTTTCTTGCTGGCTCTTCTCCATAGGTAACGACCAATTGGAGCCGTGCACCTAGCTTCTGATGTTCCATAAGTGCTCATGTAGGTTTATGTGAGAAAATATTTTGATTTGATTTGATGAGGAAATAAATACATTGAATGATTTACGAAAAGCCGCGGCAAGCGTAGCTTTTAACCCTTCGATCGACTCATGCGGTTGTTATTATTTAGCCAGGAGCCTCTTATAAGCCATAATTAGCCTGTAATGTTCCCACTGCTGGGACACAGGCCTCTTTCACCACCACATTTTTTTTTTCTATTCTGTTGATTTTTTTCTATTCAGTAAATATTTGTCTAAACTCGCAGTCGCCGATATCTTTCGCCACATTCTCACGCTCTATTCTTCAAGCAACACTCTGAGAAAATGAGATACCATCATTACGCCTTTTGTTTTAAAACGAACTCTGCTAAGTGTACACTTTTGTTGGTTGACCCACTTTTGTGATTAGTCTGCGGTGGCAGCTTTCGTTTTTGGGCTTAAGTGACTAAGAGCAAGATGTTGCCTTAATGTAGAAGGAGCTAAAATTTGTTTGTTTGTTTGTATGTAAACTCAAACTCAAAGCATTTATTTCAAATAAACCAATTACAGACTTTTTAATTGTCAAGAGGTCGGTCAGTCAGGAAGTAGAAGCTAGTTGCCCATTCCAAATCGTAGTGGGTACCTATGGAAAAGAACGTGCAAGAAACTCCACGGACACTTTTAAATCATAAAATTGTTACAAAATATTGGTTACATCATTCAGGTTGAAATTATGCATGTGAGAACAACGTAGAAAGACGTGCACGTTAAAGGCGTCCGTACAAAAAAAGGTAAAGGGGTAATTTCCGCAACTATCAGTCGGATTTGAAAATCTCTTTTTGTATTTGATAGGCCAATTCTTGAGGAATCCTTTCCTATCCTAAGGGCACGCCTTCCCTACCATGACGACGCCCCCCGGTCTACTTCTTGATATATGCAATGGCCGTAGCATCATGAAACATAAGGCTTCAGGGGCTAGTGCGAATCTTGGGGTTCATTCGATTAATCGAGTCTAGTCAAACAACGCTGGCGCCGGTACGTTTCATTCATTCATGGCGTAATTCTTGAAGAAGGTTATAGGCTATTTAACATCACGCTACGATGCTTAGGAGCCGAGCAAAACGAAAAAAGCAGAAAGAACGCTAAGAGAAAACGAAGTAGTAGTACACGGCGAGTGATGGGGCGGAGGCCGAAATTTTACGCGGACGAAGTCGCGGCCAGAAACCAGTGTAATGGAAAGCAATAAAATACGTGTGAACTGGATTTTTGTTACGTTTAGTTTTTACCTGACCTCGAAATAATTCTCGACTGTATTAGTTGACAAAAAAAAGCGTTCAAGTGCGAGTCAGAATTCCATCGTTTCATTGGTCTTCCCACCAAAAGAATGCGTTTAATAAAACATCAGTACTTAGTAAACACGCCGTAGGTATGCAGGTCTCATAATATTAGAGCATCGATTGTATAACGATACATCGTCGCAGGCGCAACGTGACCAGACACCATTGACCGGTCACGGAGTAAGCAGTGAATGGAGTGCTCATACTTACTCATATACTTGTCTGCAGACGTTATGGGTATCGATATGTAAACACGATAGACCAAAAAAAATAATTAATTGGATGGTTTTTTTTTTGTGAAGACATCATTGACCGCAGTTTTTGTATGCTGATGATGAGATTTTTTCAACTCCAACTCCAAGTTATCAAATCTACCAGTGGTCGTTGGTCAAAAAAACATGAAATCATTTGTTAGTTTTATTTTACCATGTCCATTCTGTCCGCAGTTTCGCTGGCTAATATAATTTGACGCTGTATTGAGTCGGCCCAGAACTTTACTACTACTTCTACTTTACTTTTCTAATTATTGGTTGAAAGTAATTAATTAGAAAAGCACTAGAAGAAACAATGAATTCCGAGTTGTGGTTGTATTTAAACGCAGTTGTCACTTCTAATTCCGATCCAGCCTGTTCCTTGCTGCCCTCTCCCAGCGACGCCCTAAGCCGAGGTACGTACCCCACAGGGGGTGCCCTTAGCGTGTAGTCGCTTAGTTTTTAAGCCCTGGCTGGAGGCCTTAATTTATTGAGGCATCCACAGGCAAGCCCGGTTAAGCAGCCGACAATCTCATAGGTTGAACTGAAAGATGCCATTTTTAAAAATAAAAGAAAAGATATCACGTCATATCTCGTACTTCTGATTGTCGAACAGCTCCATTTCCTAAGTACTCCGTGACAGTGAGCCTCGTTTGTTGAAACAAGTATAGTATTTACGCGATGACGGCATGTTATGGACGTTTATGTGAGTCCATGTGTTTTTAATGACATAACATTGCATATGGCCGCTTGCGAAAAGATAAATGATATCTAATAAACATTAGTTGGGCTGGAAACTACTTACATTCGTAGTAAGTCTAACTCAATTCAGCACCCTAATTCCGTAACACACTATCAATCTCAATCTGAACCATTTTGAAGGATATTGCTAATCCATTGCTTCATATGTTCGAAAATTGTGTCTACTCGACAACGTAAATAACGCAATGAATGATGTTGAAATGCAGAATAGGTAAAGTTTCCAGGATTTTTTTTCAAATTCGGGAAAAACTGAACGTCGTTTTTTTTGGGATTTCTTTATAAGTTATTGTTTGGACCGGATAACATCTGTCGGGTCAGCTGGTACCACTGACTGATATTATACAAGTACGCTATACTATCGATGACAAATCGAAGACATTCAGTCAGAAGACAGTCAGTGGGTGGTACACAATAGAGATGTATGGAAAACTTGCTGCAAGAAATTGCCATAACAGCTGGGCCTTAATTCACTACGAACACTCAATGATTCCTTACTTCGAAACCACGTCAATTTCTTAGCTAATCCCGCCAATCTCGTGTTCATTTCGCGCGGTTTCGTTTATTATGTCATATAGAATACGTTCCCAGGAAGATTCCGATATGAAATCCACTTCTAAAAATTAAAAATGATCGTCTAATTTTCTGGCATCGTGACTCACCGTAGCGACTGTTATGGGAAGCTCAATTGTAGGTCGCTGATTAAGTCTCATGCTTTCTCTATCACTTTTAGGTATATTGCTGCGACAGAAAGACTTATGAACGTGTTAAAGTTATGTGGCCTTGTAGTATTCGAGGGACGGGGTCGCAAAAGTCTCAAGAGTGCATACACACGAACGGCACGCGTCAACGGCAGACGCAACTGCAGACGCCGATAAGTGTCGAAGGTAGACGTCGGTGTCCGCCTTCGACACACACGTCAATGGCTGCGTTGACGCGTGTCCCTCGTGTACAGTCAACAAAAGAGATAAGTGTGCAGGGGCGTCGGATATAGTTGAAGTTTAGTAAGAAACCGATTGAGGTTTTCGAATGAAATTTAGTTTGATAAACGATCTGTTTGTTTTCTATTAATTAAATGAAATTTTATCCGAAAACATTTCTTACTAAACTTTAACTATATCCGACGACCCTGCATACTTATCTCTTTTGTTCACTGTACAACATGAGAACTTCACGTGACAATACTGTCCACCTATCCTCAGACATTCCGCTGCAAGCGCAGCTTAACCTCAAAAATCCTTCGGCTCACAGTTGTTATCTCCTCGCCATTTCTATTACAAGTCCAATAAACAAAACTACCCACATATCAAAAACTCGTAAACCTAAATATTCGCAGTAATATAGAAAGCTAATTTGAATTTTACGACCTATAATTTGCGAGCGAGGATTGCGTGGCGTGGTGGTTTGTCAGGATACAATTTATTTTACTTGATTTGCCTTTGAATTTGTGGTATTTTACGAGTCCTTTCAGGAAGATGCGGTTCTATTTGGAGATCTTTGTTCTAATGTATCTAGTGTTGGGGCTTCTGCGTCAGGTCGTCGTTGTGGGTTGAAATTAGACACAAGGCTCCTTTGATAACGTGTAATATAGTTTTTATTTGAATTATTTTTCACAATTTATTAATTCATCGGTTATAATTTGCGTTACTTTGTTGGCGTGTCACCAAAACATTGAAAATCCGTAGCGCGTCGCTAGTGTCGCGACCCACCTCCAGGAGAGTAGTAAACTCTGCTCGAGCCAGCCCTCGCCAATGAGCCTGTAGCTTGACATTCGTCCCTAAATAATTCCGATCCAGTCTGTCCCTTGCTGCACTCTCCCAGCGACGCCCTAAGCCGAGGGCCGTAGCTCACAGGGGGTGCCCTTAGCATGTAGTCGCTTAGTTTTTAAGTTTTTTAAGCCCTTGGTGGAGGCCCGTAATTTATTGAGGCATCCACAGGCAAGCCCGGTTAAGCAGACGACATCCTCATAGGTTGAACTGCGAGATGCCATCCCCAAAACAAAAAAGCTAGGATCGCACCGTTGTGGTTCTCCTCCTCCTACCCGCGCACCGCCTTCGTCTCATCGATTGATATCATTTGTCGCCAGTAGATAGAACTGTGATCGTCAACACTTCATCATCAGCCTACAGCAGTCCACTGCTGGACATAGGCCTCTGCTTTTGCATGCACGCCATTCTTCTGAATTTTCGGCAACTCTCATCCAGCTGAGCTGCTATCAGTCGTCTACACTTAGTTTTATTTAAATTGGGAGGATAGTGTTTGGTATCCTCGTTTATAAATAGTACTAGTTTTTGTCCGCGTCTTCTCTCGCCTGGAAGTCGTGGGATACACAGTATACTAAAATAACAACCACATTTTTATTAATCTACCTCGGCCCGCGACCCGCGTCGCATGGCGTCGCCTACTCGCGCTGTTACTTAATTTTCGCTTAGCGTTATTTCCGTCTTTTCATTTTGCTCGGCTGCTAAGGGTCGTAGCGTGACCTTCCTCGAGAAATAGGCCATCAAATGCAGAAATATATGGTTCAAATCCGACTGGACCAGAGATTAGCGCGTCCTAACAAAAACAAACTCTTCAGCTATAGGTATTAGTATAGATCGATTTCTGGCGGTTTTACTCACATATTCATTTCAAGTTTTCCTGACAAGTTTCCCATTTACCATAAAATGAATGTGTACATACCAAAGGATGTATCTATGAGGCTTTCATCTCGTAAACATAAACTCTTTCCATGTTAAATCTATGTAAGATAGGACCTTTATATAGGACTTGCTCTTTGGGATAAGCCTTGTATAATTTCAAATGGCAATGTCTCTGTAATCCCTAAAATAAGGTCAGGAGTAAACCACAACGCAATTTGCATGTTATTTTACGTGACATCGCCGAGCCGCGACTACCCAGTCCACCCACCCAGTTTGAGGCGTGAACCGGAAGCTCCCCTTATTACGACATCCTGTCATGCAATAATATATATTTATACCTGTAAAAGAGCGTTATGGCTGTGCTTGTTACTTTTGACATTTTTATAGAGTTGTAATGTTCACTCATCCTCCATAGAAAAGGGAGGACCCTCTGACCCGACGGGAGTTGTCTGGTGGGCAACTGCCCAATGATTGATGTTTTATATGTTCTAGTTGCGCGGTAAACTCTGCTTGCGCGATGCAGGATTTAGCGTGACGTCATTTTGATGCGTAGTTCGCATGTGTTTGCGTGATTTTGCGACTTTATGCAAAAGAATAGCTTCTGCCCGCGACTTATTTTGCGTGAAGAGTCTTGTTCCCCCGACCTACCCGTCGCATCGCATCGCCTGCCCGCGGAAATTTCTTATAACCGTACAAATTCATAATAAACACTTGTAAAATTCTCCTCATCCCTTTGAATCACATATCCATACCATTACAACACCATTCAGCTCTCCGTCACCGTCGCTACTTCCAAACTCTTATCATTATCTACCTAGCCTTTTCCCAACTATGTTGGGGTCAGCTTCCACTCTAACCGGATGCAGCTGGATACCAGCATTTTACATAGGGTGACTGCCTATCTGATATCCATAACCCTTTCACTGGGTAATACGATACCCCTTGGTAAGACTGGTTTCTGACGATCCGTAACGACTGTCAAAGATCTACGAATGGCAGCCGGGACCAACGGTTTAACGTACTTTCCGAAGCACGTATGGTATGTAAAGGTGGTCCACCCATTCACGGACCTACCGCGGCAAGCGTAACTTAACCTGACTGATCGACCCGTGCAGCTGTTATTACTTAGCCAGAAGCCCCTCGCTACTTCCAAACTCCCGAACACGGAAATATTAAGACGTCACCAAAGTACTTGGGCGGGTAGTAACGCATCTACCCTCACGTAGACACTGCGTACTGACCTATATCCCGGCGCACCGAATTGGGGTTGAACGTGCCGTATCAGACAAAGCCTTTGTTGTACTACCCGCTTTTGAGATTAAAAGAGGGATTGTGCCAATTTTATGGTTGTTTCATTTGATACATTTGTGAGGGTAGATTGATAGGAGATAATAATGAAGCAATTACATTATGTGTAGATAAGGTACGTTTCGTTGTTTCTGCAATTATTTTTAGTCATCATCATCTGTCTAGCAACTATGTTGGGGTCGGCTTGCAGCCTAACCGATGCCTATTTTTGGTATTAAAATCAAAAGTCAATTATTCAAACTAGGCTGAGAAAAGGCCCCGCCACGCCCGACCTTTTGCTTTAGCTGGGAAGAACAATAAACTCTCTAGCAGCACAGCTGTCTGTTCAGTTAGAAGAACTTGATACTGAAATTATAATATTATTTAATATTATTAACTATTCGTACCTACATATATGGACGCTGGCAATAATTGGAAAATGCCTTTTAAGCCTTTTGAGCATCATTGGTAAAGTTGAACTACTTTACCTACATAGTAACGAAGCACGTAGCGTTCTGTGGTTTCTACCTCCCACAAACCTATCTATAATGATTATGACGTAATTGAACTGAATCCAATTAGAGACACCACCTATCTAACAATACAACTTTATAGCGTAGTAGGAACAAAAGAGTGATCGCAAACGGCAATAAAGCGGGGCCCAAGCGGGCGCCACTAGCCTGGCGCGGCCCAAGCGGGCGCCACTAGCCCGCGCCGGGAAATCAATACCGCACGCACGCGTTCACTCGCCTCCAATCGCCTTGGTACGCCCGCAATGAACGTTCCTTTGTATGTTCCTAGCTCATAACATATCGACTTCCTTCCGTGCTTCGAAAAGCATGTTAAGCCGTTAATCCCGGCTGTCATTCGTAGATCTTTGACAGTCGTTACGGGTAGTCAGAAACCCGAATAGTCTTGGCAGCCAGTCTTGCCATGGGGTATCATGTTACCCATCGTGTAACTGGATTGTGGTCGCTTCATGTAAAATACTGGTATTCAGCTGTATGCGGTTATACTGGAAGCCGACCCCAACATAGTTGGGAAAAGGCTAGGCAGATTGATTTATTGAATTTAGAGGAAAATAAAGCAAACACATTTATTTATGGTAAGCATGACGCAGAGAAAGAACACAAACACAAAAAAAAAGAACAAGTTGGGGAAACATAGGCGTCACATCCACGCAAAACAGCCATTGCTCAGCATAATGCTAAGACCCTATACGAGACAGATTGTATAGATACACTCAGCCTTTTCACGTCCAAACCAAGTAAAATCTTAATTTATTCCAACACAAAGAAACGGTAAAAAGTTTCCAAGAAACGCTCCCCAAAAGGCGATGACGTCACGAACGCGAACTACCCCCTTCATAAAGATCGGTCGATGAAAGGTCGCTGTACGCTGTGCCCATACATTGTGTGTCATTTGTTGTTCTATGACAAAATGATTGGATTTGGAACTATGGTGTCTATATAGAGTGGAAAATCGGTTATATAACAAAATACCCTCATGTATAAAGAGGTTGCATTCATTCAAGGCATTCAAAATTCAATTAGCTGCATATTTAAACACAAATAACACCCTCCCTAAAAGCTGAATGCATTGGATGGGTGTATCATACTTGTAATTGCTACCGTGACGTCTGTGACGAACTTTATATATATAATTTAATTTTTTAAGTATTGTTCTCATGTAAGTGACTTTGTGTCTTTTTTTGAGAATAAATTTATCTTTAACCCTAAAATCATTGTTATTGGAGCTCCTACGTAATTTATTAATTTAACCATTTATGTTCACATAATAGCAGACAAGAAGAAAAGAACAGAGGGGTAGTTGCTTAACACACTAACAGTAGGAATGACTTTCATTTTGACAGTTCAACAACATTCATTGCGTTATTAACGTTGTTGAGCGGACTAATTTTTCGAACATATGAAGCAATGGATTAGCAAATTGGTAATGAGATACGCAATTAGGGTGCTGGGTGCAACAGAAATATAAAATTATATATATATATATAAAAGAGGGGCTTGAGGCGAAGTAATAACAGCAGCACGGGTCGAAAAAAACACACACACATAACTTAATATCACGCCTGCTGTCCCCGAAGGTTTAGGCAGAGGTGGAGGTGGAATAAAATCCCCAAAAACTCTTTGCCCAACCCAGGTATCGACCCACAACCCTCAGCAGTCACGCTTACTGCCACCAAAATAAAAAGACGCTTGTGAATAACACATAAGTTTCAATTCAGGAGGCCGAACCCCATAGCAACACAATGTATACGTTGAATGGCGACGGGCGAGCCCATCGCATCAATACGCACCCGTGGAAGGTGACCTCATCGCACACAGGCAGGTCGCAGTCCGACCGACACCATTGAACGCTGTAATTAATGGACGGCCAGCAAACCTGGCATGGTCGCATGGAGGATGTAATCATTTGTCATAGACATGCTATCCTACTAATATGAAAATCAAAAGTCCTCTTCATCTGCCTGCCTTTTCCCAACTATGTTGGGGTCGACTTCCAGTCTATCCTGATGCAGCTGAATACCAGTATTTTACATGGAGCGGCTGCCTATCTGACCTCCACAACTCAGATACTGGATACGATACCCCTTGGTAAGACTGATTGTCAGACTCAAAAGTAATTTCAAAATTTAAAGTCATTTATACTAATTAGGCTGAGAATCAGCACTTTTCGAACGTCAAAATTATATAAAACAGTCCCCCGGCACGCCCGCCCTTCACCACTTCCTAGTGCTTTCGCTGGGAAGAAGAAGTCGCGCAACAAACTCCCCAGTAGCACAGCTGTCTGTTCAGTTAGAAAATACTTGTATTTTTCAATTAACATTACAAGACACAGGCTATTAAATTATTTTTTCTATTTGCCATGTGTCAGCTAGCCACGCCATCATCATCATCATCAGCATACAGCAGTCCACTGCTGGACCTATGTCCAGCAGTGGACTACCTATGTACATATCTGCTATTGCACGCCATTCAACTCATTTTCGGCAACTCTCATCCAGCTGCTACCAGCCACCCTGCGAAGATCGTCGCTCCACCTAGCCTGAGGGCGTCCTACCTTACCTTTATTATGATACTAGCTTTTGCCCGCGACTCCGTCCGCGTGAAGCATCTTTCTTACATTTTTTTCCGTAAGAACCATCCTCGTACTTCAAGGAATGTTCTAAAAAAAGAATTAGCGAAATCGGTTCAGTTGTTCTCGGAACACATTCAGCGATTCATTTTTATATAATAGATTTCTAGTAAAACTACGCTAAATACGAACAAGAAAAAAAAACCAGTTTCATCGCATCGTGATTAGTTTCCGATACCCACGTCAAGTCTGCGGAGTTTAATTTATATTTTGAATTGTTTCTTCATTTGTTTAATATATCCAGCATTTTGTACTATCTTGATTTAAAAGAGTGTTCTTGGAGTTTCTCGCCCGTTCTTCTCCATAGAGATCTACGTTCTGGAATGGGCGACTAGCTTCAACTTTCTGACTAACTGACCGACTATTTCATTTTCACAATTCAAAAGTGCCTGTAAATGGTTTAATTGAAATAAATGCTTTGAGTTTGAGTTTCGCAAAGCTTTGCACCTTGTTGTATTCCGCCATCTTTCACAGAGTAACTCGCGAAGTAACACTAGTTAGTTCTGCCAACATGGCTCCATCGACGAATGAATGCTCTATTCACTCCTGACTCATATGGCATGCAGCCAAATATCAAACTTATTATACTAATTAACGCGATGAAACGGCCATTGTGGCGGGGTCGTGAACCCTGCGTGTAGCTAGAGGATAACGCCTTGGGTACACGCTTATGGTGTACTCACACTCGCACTCTTATGGTGCTTGTGGGTAAGTAATAACAGCCGCGCGGGTCGATCTATCAAGTTAAGCTACCCTTGCCGCGGTTGGTTAGTGGATGGGTGACCATCTTTACATATCAAGACCCCTCCCGGAGGGGCCTTCGGGACCGCCCCGAGGCCTCCAGACCTCTGAATCCGGCATTGCCCCTCCGTACCTAGGAAAGCACGTTAAGTCGTTGGTCCCGGCTGTCAGTCGTGGAGATAGGCAGTCGCTATATGTAAAATGGCTGGTATTCAGCTACATCCGGTTAGACTGGAAGTCGACCCCAACATAGTTGGGAAAAGGCTGGCAGATGATGACACTCTCATGGTGTACTAGTGCGCCTGCGTGGAGGTTGGAAATCATCCCACGGAAACGTACGTTACTTTTAATATATCTTTTTGTGAGGGAATCGCCAGGGTAGCCCTAGTAGGTCAGTGTCAGGTTGTATGTTGGACAAACTATGATTCGCGAGCGTAACAAGCATGTTTTTACAGAATTATAATCAATAAAATCATCAATACAACCCTCTTAGTTCATATAATCCTATTGATAGATATTTAATTAGATCCTTAACCTGACGACCCCTAACGAATGACAAAGGTCCAAAAATGACAGCCGGGACCAACAGCTTAACGTGCTTTCCGAGGCACGGAGGGGCCTCGGTATGTAAAGATGGTCACCCATCCACGGAACAACCGCGGTAAGCGTAGCTTAACCTGATCGATCGACTTGTGCGGCTGTTATTACTTAGCCACGAGCCATACATGAAACTTGATCATAGCTGGTGAAATAGTGTACTCGACAACTCTGCCTACACTTGCGGGGAATACAATCGTATTGTATGAGTAATCGTATGTTATAAGACCACTAGCGTCTGCCCGCGGCTTTGTCCGACTGAAATGTGTTGTTACCCCGACCCATCCCGTCACCTCGCATCGTCCGCGCTATTACTTCCTTTTTGCTCAGCGTTCTGTCTGACTTGTTTTGTTTTTGCTCGGCTCCTAAGGGCCCTAGCGTGATGTTACGTAGCCTATAGCCTTCTACAAGAATTGGGATATCAAATGCAAAAATAATCTTTCAAATCCGACTAGTAATGCCAGAGATTACCATTACCCCCCTACATACAAACAAACAAACAAATTTTACATCTATATGATATTAAGTAGGTATAGATTAATCCTACAGTTAGGCCGTTAAAATGTCACATCGGGATTTAGAAAGAGACACACAGATGTGAGTGGCAGAGACGACGCTCTACAACGCTAAACTTTCGTCTCAATGTACCACAGCAGCATTGCAAAAATTACGTAAACCGTTCAGACTTCCTCACTTCTTATTTCTTAAGCAAATGTACCTACTTTACTCCTACTCAAGTAAGGGCCCGTGACTCATAGGGCGATGACCCGGCGTAGGCGCAAGCCGGCCAGCCTTCACTCACTCCACAAGATATCGCAGAAGTACCATTCGTTTCCACTTTAAGAAGACGGGTCTTGGCGTCGTCCTGTCTGCTTCTCTTTTAGGCTCGATTGTCTAATGGCAACTCGGCTAGACGCAGGTGACTAAAGTCGCAAGTACCAAACTAGAGTAGGGTTCGACTGTGGTCGTGCGGCTTGCGGCGGCAGGTGACTAAAATCAACCGTGTAAATCCCCCATTACTGAGAGCAGACCAGCGGGCTAGTTGCGTAAATACACTATCAGTAGCAATGGGTTTCATTTTGACAGTTCAGCAACATTCATTGGGTTATTTACGTTGTTGAGCAGGTACATTATTCGAATATATGAAGCAATAGCTTAGCAATATCCTTCAAAATGATTCAAATTGAGATTAATAGTGTGTTATGCAATTATGGTGCTGATTGAGCCCTGGCAGTGGGAACGTAGTAAAAATTAACGGTAGTAGCTATTTCAATCAGTTATCTACTTTAGTGAAATGTATTCTAAGTAGATTTTTGAATGACCATTTGTAACAAAAAGGTCCTGTAGGGAATTTACTGGGTCCAGCGACTTACCCGCTTCAACCTTCCCGCAGCCACAATCCGAGGGTCCTGGCCTGGTAAAACTTCGGGGCTTGTCGGCAGAGCACACCACAGGAAATCTCCAGTCAATAATCCCAAACATATACGTCCATAGGTCACTTAAAGCACTATCTTCCAGGAAGATGAAAGGGGAACTTTGATTATAGGGAACTCAATCAAACGGGAAACACTAGCACTGCATATCGGCGACGCAGGCGTCCGCGACGGTGTCCGTTTTTTACTCACTCGTGGTGGTGCGAGCTTCACACACCGAAAACCATTTCTCAAGGAAAGGATGCGTTCCAGTCGACGCAGTTTATCGTCGACCCAGTATACAAATAAAATTAAAAGAACCACGTTTATGAACCAAATTGTGTCATCTTATCCTAATACGAATAAAGAAATATAAAACAAAATATAAACAAAAAAAACCTGTTTCGAGACGAAACATGCCGCTCACCTTAAAAGCACGTATTTGCTTTTAACGCCACTAAAGTCTAAACTAATATTGAAAAGAAGCGTAACTTAAAACTAGGATTTGTAATGATGCTAATTACTCTAGAGGAAGAGGACATATTTTAACGACTGGTCGTTTATAAAGGGAGTTTCCCATTTTCAGAGTCACTACGCGAGTGACATTGTCAGAGCCGGGATGTAGAGCGTGGATGCGCGCCAATTTCCATTGCAAAGGAGGCAAATGGTCATCGCATACCACCACAACAGTGCCTTCACGAAGGGTAGTGCCTCTGTCCTGAAGCCACTTGCTACTCTGCTGTAACTCGTGGAGATATTCTTTGCTCCATCTTTTCCAGAAGTGCTGGACTGATTGTTGAATCCAGCGCCAACGAGTGAGACGGTTCGGCGTCTCATCAATTAAGGAAACATCAGGCAAAGCCGTCATGGGTTCTCCGATCAAGAAGTGAGATGGTGTTAAGGGTAGGGGATCCGACGAATCCGTACTTAAAACGCAGAGGGGACGCGAATTTAGGACTGCCTCGACCTGACATAGAAGGGTATGCATCTCGTCATATGTTTGAGTGCGTGTACCTACTACACGATGAAGATGATGCTTAAAAGTTCGAACTCCGGATTCATGAAGACCTCCAAAATGGCTCGCGTAAGGGGGTTGAAAGTGCCACGTGATACCTTGCTGAAGGGTCTGCTGGTTAAGCACACTTTGCACCGCGTCATTGCGTAAAAACGCGTAAAGTTCTTTTAAATAATTGTCACTTCCAATAAAATTCTTTCCACAATCTGAATATATATCAGTGCATAAGCCACGTCGGGACGTGAAACGGCGCAGGGTTGCTAAAAAAGCTTCTGTTGAAAGCTCGGAAACTAACTCGAGATGTATCGCCTTAACGCTCATGCACACGAAAACTGACACATAACATTTTATAATTTTTGCGTTGCGCACTTTATTGGCGCGAACGTAGAATGGTCCGGCAAAATCTACCGCGGTCTTTATAAAAGGTCGCGCGGGGCGGACGCGAACTGCAGGGAGCGGTCCCATGCGCGGTTGGTTGCGAGCGGGTCGTGCGCGGAAGCACGGCACGCATCGGTGGATACGCTGACGAACGATGTCACGACTCGATAAAATCCAATACCGTTGCAAAAGTGCATGTCGCACGGACTGCGGTCCCGCATGTAAATTACACAAATGTGCGTCATCAATAATAAGATCAGTCAAAGGGTGTTTCTTAGGTAAAATCAGTTGGTGCTTAGATTCAACTGGTAAAAGCGACTTGTGGATCCGACCACCCACCTTAAGTAATTCGTCCGTATTGTCCAAGAATGGCGTTAAGCGTCGTAAACGTGTAGACGGTAATTTACCCTGTGCTATCTTTGATAAGTCTTCATAAAAAATGGACTGTTGTGTTACCTTGATAAGTCGCGTTAAAGCGAAATTATATTCGGGCACAGTAATGTGCGTCGGAAAGACTTGTTTTGCTCTTTTACATTTATTAACGAAACGAAATATAACCGCTGTGACGCGAACAAGTTTGCCGAGTGACGAAAATCGTGAGATAAAATCAACATCCTGTATAGGCGGTGATGTAGACGCGCTAGAACACATTGTTACGTTACGTTTTTCTTCGCCCGTGTCCGCTATCGGGGTTTGAACTGGCCAGGAGTCTGGACTTAGACGGAGCCATGGGGGTCCATGGTACCACAAGTCGTGGTGTACCAGCGCGGCGGGCAGCAGGCCACGTGACGCGGCGTCGGCGGGGTTGTCGGCCGACGGGACGTGGCGCCAGCAATCCGCGGGCACACGAGATACGACCTCGCTGACACGATTCGAGACGAAGGTTTTCCACTCGTGCGGTGATGAGCGTAGCCATGCTAGCACGATGGAGGCATCGGACCAAGCGTAGACCTGGTCGAGGCTTACATGATTACTGTAGGTAAGTATTACCTTTTCGAGTAATTTAGATAAAAGGACAGCGGCCATTAATTCGAGGCGCGGAATGGTAAGGCACACACGCAACGGTGCAACGCGGGTTTTTGCCATAATGAGATGAGTTTGAATAAGACCATCATTATTCAGATAGCGTATATATACACACGCTCCAAACGCTTTACTGGAAGCGTCAGCAAAACCGTGAATTTGGATTGGCGTTGAATTATCATTTTTAAATATGTGACGCGGGAACGAAATTTGTGATATGAGTGGTAGTTCAAAAACGAAAGAGGTCCACGAATTGGTTATGTCAACGGGCGGCGCATCGTCCCAGTCCACGTTGGCTATCCACAAAAGTTGGATCAAATGTTTGGCAAATAGTGTAACCGGTGATAATAATCCGAGAGGATCGTAAATTTTTGCTATCTCAGAAAGAATGACACGTTTTGTACATTTTTGAGATGAAACTTGCACTTTAAAATTAAATGAATCGGACTTAGGGTTCCACTGTAGACCAAGGACCTTGACCCTTTTGTCATTTTCCATTTCAGCGAACGTAACGTTCTCCGGCCGCTCACCATGAGACTCTGGCGGTAGCGCTGCAGCGAGTAACGCAGGCGCATTGCTATGCCACTTACGCAGTTCAAATCCTGCCGTCCTACAAATACCTATTAATTCTTGCTGCAGAGCGAGTGCTCTGGCTACTGAGTCTTCGCCAGAGACGACGTCGTCCACGAAGACGTCATTGAGTAAAACGGGCGAGGCTAGTTTAAACCGGTCAGCCTCATCGCTAGCGAGCTGTTGAATAGTACGCAAGGCGAGATAAGGTGACGCGTTCACGCCGAATGTGACTGTACGCAAGCGGTAATCCCGTATGGGATCATCTGGTGATTTACGCCACACGATACGCTGAAAGTCCCTATCACCTTCACGAACTAGTATATTACGATACATTTGTTTTATGTCGGCCGTAAGCGCGACGGAATGGACACGAAATTTAAGAAGTACATCTACTATGTCCCGGTGAAGCTTAGGACCCGTTAGTAGAACGTCATTTAGCGAATAACCACTCGTCGAGCGACACCCGGCGTCGTATACAACACGAGTGGGCGTCGTGCTAGACTCTTTGACCACGCAGTGGTGTGGAATGTAATAACATTTGTCAGCTGGAGGTTGAGCATCGACGGGCTCCATGTGGTTGAGGTCCACGTACTCCTGGAGGCACGCGTGATATTCATCCTTCAGCTTAGGGTTACGTTCTAGCCGATACTCCAGTTTACGGAACCGTGCTAGCGCAGTAGGCCGCGACTCGCCGAGGGGCGGTGCGTCGGGCTTGAACGGAAGGGCGACCACATATCGCCCGTTCGTGTCACGAGTGTGCGTATTTTGATAAAATGATTCACATATCGTTTCTTCGGGAGTGTAACTCCGCTTCTCTGGTATTGACTCCAGCTCCCAAAACCTTTGAAGATTGTCGTTGTCAAACGAGCTAAAACACACTTGGAGTGGAGTCGGAACAAAATTATCGAAATTTAATTTACCTAAAAGTAAATAACCTAACACACTATTCATAGCGATCGGCGTACCCGGCGGGCCCGATATAATGTTGCCTAGTAACACGTGGGATAGTATGTCCGCTCCTAGTAACATCTCCACGGGCTGCGGCGTATGAAAGTCCGGATCGGCTAAGTTTAAATTTTTTATGTGTGACCATCCCGAATAAGGCAGTGGTACACTTGGCATTTTCGAAATTAATTCAGGCAATATTAATGCATTAACTGGAATGACGGGCTGTTGTTTACCTATCGGCGTAATTGAACACGAAACTATACCCTTTGAATGGACGGGCTTGGTGTCACCAATACCGAACACCGGCACATTGCTATACCTACGCGCTAAGCCGAGTCGTTGTACACATGCTTCCGTAATAAAACACGCCTGGCTACCGGTATCAACTAAGCAACGCACCGTAGATACTTTTGTGTGATCCACGCACACATCAATTAACGCGGTTGACAATAAAACAGTCTGTGTGCGAGCGAGAGGTAAGTTAGATGCACAATTTCCATGAATCGCAACGGAAACGGGTATTTCCTCCGTAGGGGGTAGCGGGACACCTACAGGTTGCGCGACTTCGTTTATGATCGGTAATGCTTGAGTTGAAAAATGAATTAAACTATGATGTCTTTTATGACACGTTCTACACACGAAATTTGATTTGCAGTTTTTTACGTCGTGCCCGACGTTCAAGCAATTATAACACACATTTTTGTTTTGCACGAAAGCGTGCCTATCATGTGGAGACAGATTTAAAAACTCTGAACATTTTGTCAACAAGTGCGAACCGTTGCACTGCACGCAAGATCGGACCTTATTACTATGGACGGTAGGTTGAGTTTGGTCTGACGCTTGAACATTCGCGGGGAACGCGCGTTTTGCCGAAGAGACACCGTTCGCATTGGCGTCTTTGTTACCTACCCGAAATGTAGATTGCTTATTAGTTTGCGGCGCGGAGGTAGTTGTGGAACTAGATGATACAATCTCGTCCGCGGTTATTTCACGTTGCAAGTATGAAATCAGCGTGTCCACATCGGGAATATCGGACGGACTGGCTACCGAACGCTCGAAACCCTTTCTCAGACTGTTAGGTATTTTACGTAGTAAAATGTGCAACAGAACGAAATTCCACTGCTCAGTCGGAAAGCCCATGACTTCTAATGCCTTAATGTTTTCCTGGTAGGTATTTAATAATTTTCGTACATTAAACGAAGATTTTTCGGAGCACTGTTCTATGTCTAAAATTCGATCTAAATGTTTTGATGCAATAACCCGTTTGTTTTGATAGCGGGTTAACAAAATGTCTAATGCGATGGCATAGTTATCTTCCGTAATAGGTATCGACTTAATTAGGTTAAACGGCTCATTTTTAACGGTAAGAAGTAGGTACCTAAGTTTCTCCGTATTCGAGTAGGCATTGTTGCTATGCACAAGTGATTTGAATAAATCGTAGAATGATGGCCAATCTGTAGGATCGCCTTTGAATTCTGGTAAAGGTAAAGTAGGTAGGTTTCGCCTATCGTTACCTATCGCCTCAAAAGAAAAATTACTTGAACGATTTAGACGCCTTTTTCGCTCCTCGTCTGCTTTTAACGAGTTTAAATGACCGACTATTTCGTAGTACAAGTCATTAAAATCATTACGAATTTTTATGTTCTCATCTTTGCAAAAAGATTTGGATTTAATTAGCGTCTTTTCAATCTTAGCTTGAACCTTATTGAACTTTCTTTGGTGGGCCAATAAATCTGTTGTTCGCGACCGAAATTGTTGCTCATTTGAATTCGCAAGTAACAGAATTCTTTTGAGCTCATCCAAAATTAAGTCCCTTTCGAAGATGTCTTGTTGGCAAGAAGATGCTTCGTCATCCGGCATTTTGTGAAACAAAGATGGCGAATTTTACACACCGTAACCGCGCGATGCAAGACGACACAATTTGGAAGATATTATGCGGTTCGAAGGATCAAACAATTATGTAGGGAATTTACTGGGTCCAGCGACTTACCCGCTTCAACCTTCCCGCAGCCACAATCCGAGGGTCCTGGCCTGGTAAAACTTCGGGGCTTGTCGGCAGAGCACACCACAGGAAATCTCCAGTCAATAATCCCAAACATATACGTCCATAGGTCACTTAAAGCACTATCTTCCAGGAAGATGAAAGGGGAACTTTGATTATAGGGAACTCAATCAAACGGGAAACACTAGCACTGCATATCGGCGACGCAGGCGTCCGCGACGGTGTCCGTTTTTTACTCACTCGTGGTGGTGCGAGCTTCACACACCGAAAACCATTTCTCAAGGAAAGGATGCGTTCCAGTCGACGCAGTTTATCGTCGACCCAGTATACAAATAAAATTAAAAGAACCACGTTTATGAACCAAATTGTGTCATCTTATCCTAATACGAATAAAGAAATATAAAACAAAATATAAACAAAAAAAACCTGTTTCGAGACGAAACAGGTCCTAATACATTTTTGGTTGCAATGGAATTGGAACTTTGTTAAGCATGACATTCAGTTTGTTGTTCACTCACTTGAAAATTATCTCAAATTCTTCATTCAAATATACTTAGCTTGGACAAACCTAGTTTGACGATGTGGAGTGGATCTACTGTACTCTCCATGTCCTGTGGTCTGATATCGAAATGTTGGCCGATCGCTTATAGTTAAGGAATAAGGTGTTCTGGGGTAGGCAGTGTTCAAGTTCATGCTTCCGATTGCTAAACAATTGACTGTTGGCTTAAAGTAGCCCGTTATTGATACAAGGCTGTTACGTAGAATTATGGCGAAGTTTTTATTTTTATATTGTTGCTACATTGGCGTGTGCCAGCTGACATATTGTAATCTAGCTGTGCCCGCGACTTCGTTCGCGATGTCCGAAAACAATAATGTGTCTCTTTACTAATTCTTTTTCTAAAATAAAAGCCTAGCATAATCAGCCCATAATGTTCCCACTGCTGGGACACAGACCTCCTCTCGGTGAGAGGGAGTGGGCCGTAATCCACCACGCGGGCCCAGGGCGGGTTGTAGATGTCACAGGTCTTCGAATTTTTGATTCTAGAACATGCCGGTTTCCTGATCATGTTTTCCTTCACCGTTAAATAAAAATCTAATCTATCCTAATATAGTTAATTATACAGCCTGTTATAAAATCTGTCAGTGAAAGTCCCGTCAAAATCGGTTCAACAGTTTCGCAGATTAGCCGGAACAAACAAATGCGACGGGGTACTTGGGGCAACAAGAAATTTCAAGCAATTTCAAGAAGTTAGCTATTGCATAAGATGAAATGATTTTACTGAACTTATAGTAGAAGCTACGAAGGACTATGGAAACAAACTCGCAGTAACACATCAACGCTTTCATAAGCCCGATGAGTCTCACGCGATGAAACCATGTTATTACAGCGAGAGCGCGCATTAACAGCTGTCAAAATAAAAACCTACACCCGATCCCTAAAAGGAAATTTTATAATTTAAATTAAACAAAAAAAGAATTTTATTAGGGCTAACCGTAGTAGACACGACCGAAATAGACGGCTGGCGGGCGAGGAATGCGCTTCCGCCAGTTCCAAATTTAAAATTTTCACCAATACTTCTTTTTGTTTACTTTTTTTTTAAAGGGCGGCGCGTCGGCGCTTATTTTTATTTAGGGCTTAGGGTTGACAGTTGATAAAATTGTGGATTATTGATTGGGCACGAAATATGATATTCTTTTTCATGTTGTAATTTTAGATAGATAGATAGATATAATGTATATGTAGAGAGGGGATTGTGGCTAAGTAATAATAGCCGCACGGTTCGATCGATTAGGATAAGCTACGCTTGCCGCGGTTGGTCCGTGGATGGGTGGACCATCTTTACATAGGTACCAAGAACCCTCCGTGCCTCGGAAAGTACATTAAGCCACTGGTTCCGGCTGTCATTCGTAGATCTTTACTTTGACAGTCGTTACGGGTCGCCTCATGGAGGATGTAATCATTTATCATAGACATACTATCCTTACTAATATCTATATCAAAATCAAAAGTCATTTATTCAAAACGGCTGAGAATCAGCACTTTTCGAACGTCAAAATTACATAAAACAGTCCCCCGGCACCGGCATGCCCGCTCTTCACCACTTCCTAGTGCTATCGCTGGGAAGAAGTAGCGCAACAAACTCCCCAGCAGCACAGCTCTCTGTTAGAAAAACTGAAAAGTGCTAATAAGTATTGAATATTAAATTAAAACATTTATTTCAAAGAAATCTATTACATACGCTTCATATTGTCAAGTGTCAATAAGTCCCAATACATAGCATTCATCGAACGACGTCCATCATCAAATAATGACAGTCACGGTCGCCATGAGGTCACTGACCCGGCGGACGTTTCATTTCACTCCCAATTGTCATGTGACGCGCGACGCATTCATTTGTCCTGTTTGGGCACTCACAAGTAGGTCGCCGTATGAACCTGGATGCCTAGTAATATTCTATCACAGTCTAGCCTTTACCCGCGAGGGGCCCGTGGCTATACAAGGCGGGTCTTGACAGACGGACAGACAGATGCACAACGAAGTGATCTTATAAGGGTTCCGTTTTCCCTTCTGAGGTACGGAATAAAAATAAAAAAAAACAGTCTGAGATCTTTTTGAAGTTCGTTAAAAATACACCTCTTTTCCAATTTGTATCTATCTAGTGCTAGGGTGCTGGTCTCCAAGTAACATGGCTGTATCACATCCGCGGGGTAGTTGCGTAACACACTAACAGTAGCTATGGGTTTCATTTTGACAGTTCAACAACATTCATTGCGTTATTTACGTTGTTGTGCAGTTTTTTACGAACATAAAATGATTAAGATTTAGATTGTGTGTTACGCAATCAGGGTACCGGAGACACTGACAGACGGCAATAACGAAATTATAAAGGTTCCGTTGTTGCAATTTGGCTACGGAACCCTATTAATGGTTCTGCGACAGGCATAGGATCGATAAGAGATTACAGTGGCTATGTGGGGCACGCGGGGCTTCCCAATCGGACGTGGGGTCACGGCCGGGGGCTGCGCGCGGTACATGGACATCGACCAACTTGTAATTACACGGAACATGACGATTCCTCTTCGTTGGTCTAGTGGTCGCGAGCGCTACAGCTGAGCATGAGGTCCTGGGTTCGATTCTCAGGTCGGACCAAGTGTTATTGGGTTTTCCCATCAGAAATGTATCAGTAGCAGCACGAAGTCTAAATTTGTGCTCGAGTTAATGGAAATTACGGCCCCGACTTACGAGTTGTAGGTCGTGGGTTCTAACCCAGGCAGGCGTTTTACTCTGAGTAATTTATATCATCACATAAAAATTTACGAACCAAAAAAGATTCGTTTTTCTTGCAAATATTAACGTAAATTTGGGTGTAAATAAGTAATAAAAGAAATGCTAAAATCATCAAAACAAAGTCGGCACCGACAAAGCTCAATTATCGAAGAGTTTAATAAACTTATAAATGTAATTGATTTATGCAGTCGTTTTTTCATAATACTCGAGTTTCCAAAGGACTTTTCGTATTTTCTTACACGCGTTTCAGTTCGGAACGGTGATTGTGTGCGTGCGAACTAGAAGTTGTGCGTGTAGACTAGCGCTTAACTGCTCATCACTGCTACTATCTCTGTCGGACACGGTGCCATGCTTTTTGGCCATGCCCACAAGTGAGTTCGAGCCCGCGACTAAAGTCTTTGTAGGCGTAATAGAAGTTTTTTGTCCCGCCACGTTCAAGGGTATCTGTCTGAACCCTATAATTATGGAGTATTATAATCTTGGTTACGAGTATGAACATACACCGGTTTGAATAATAGTTTCCGTATGTCATCATTTGGAGGGAGGTGGGCTGGTTCGAATATCCACGACGGCCGTCTTGGCCCACGCACAATGGTCCACTTGAAGGACTAAGTGTGAACACCAAACCCACAACATAGAACATCAGAGGCGGCTTTACCTATAGTGCAGGGTGTGCGGCGCACACGGGCGCCGGGTCTAAGGGGGCGCCGAGCGCCCTCTAATGCGACACCTCCAAAGATGCGCCACTCGCGGCACCGGCGCTCTCAAAGACCCTGCGCCCGTGTTGCGGCCGATGCCGGGCGCGCGGTAGCAAAGCAAGGCGCGCCACCACAAGCTGCGTCTTTACCTACTCTACACAATAACTTTTGTTTCAACGTGAAATCAGCCTTAAAACAGAGGGGCAATTCTCGTAACTTTAAGAACCTACATTTTGACATTTGTTTGACGCCGAGATGAGACTGCGACTAGATTTTGAACGTTTTAAATTACGAGAAATTGGCCTCCTGATAATTGAAGATTATATTGGCGTAGTGTCGCATCCATAGATATAGGAAAGAAGGTCGCATCGCACCTGTTTTGATTCTTTGAAAACACGCCGACAATCATTGCTAACTCGGCTGTATTTGAATGCTATAAAGTTCTAATTCAAATGGCCAGAGACGTTGCGGCGGTCTTTTTCAAAGGCTTTGTGTACGCGTGCCGCAATTTTTGTTTTACCGCTACACCTTAGTTTTGCGAAATAAGCCTTGATGCAATGAATTAAGTATCATCTTTGAGTAAACGTTGACGGCACGGTTGGCGCAGTGGTTAAGCGATTGACTGCTGCGCTGCGTGTCGCGGGTTTGGTTCCCGCACGGAACAAATATTTGTATGACCTACATGTATTTGTTCCGAGTCTGGGTGTTTTTCTATCTATAATATGTATGTATTTACAAAAAAAAAATGTATATAAGTAGTTTATCAGCCATCTTGTTACCATAACACAAGCATTAGGTTGCTTAGCTTGGGACAAATGGTGCTGTGTGAAATGACCAGGGATATTATTATTATTATAAACATGTAAATCTGAAGTAAATCGGCTTTTCTTTTGATAAAAATTATTTAAAAGTAAGATTTCGTTATTTGCTTACACAATTATTGCGACATGCATCGGGGTCAGAGGTCATCAAAAACAGCTAGCGAAATCCATGAAAAAAAAACAAACGAGTGATAGTGATATCGAAGTTTAAACACCTAGGTTCCTATACCTATCTAGGATTTTCATTTGTTTATCCTAGTGCAGTGCGGAACAAACAACCTATTTATTTAGGTCTTACTTGTATGTACAGACGCCAGCACATCAAGCTATTACAATCTGTCATTTTCGGGTACACACATTTTCGTTTTCGGGTAGTTTGACCTGCCAGCAGGTCAAGCTACCCACTACTAAAGAAATTTGACAGATTGTAGTAGCTTGATGTGCTGGCGTCTGTACCTAACCTTTGAACAACGAACTACTTTTTTATTTTATTTTTTAGGAACCGCCATGTTGATTGATATGTGTCATGTAATAAATAATAGTTCAAGTTACAACTATTTCTCTGGGCCTATATTAATTTATTTACATCGATAGTACTTTTAGGTGCCTATACCTACTTAGTTTATTATTTATTTTAGATGTCTGGTGGCGATGGAAAAAAGAAACTTTAAAGTAGTAAATAACTACAAAGTTGTGATTTTTTATTGTTGTAACACTTGTAACACACCCCTTCCTTCCTAAAAAACACTTTTTGCTTCCCAACATCATTTAAAATGGCACTATTTGCACCCGAATTTCCGTTTGAAAATATAACTAAGTATTCCATTTTGACCCCGCTCCTACTAGAGGGCGCCAGGGTACTGGTTGCACACGGGCGCCACAAGGACTAGAGCCGCCTCTGTAGAACATAGATGTCATCATCCACCTAGCCTTTTCCCAACTAAATTGGGGTCGGCTTCCAGTCTAACCGGAAGCAACTGAATACCAGTATTTGACATTGAGCGACTGCCCACCTGACTTCCACAACCCCAGTTACTGGGTAATACTATACCCCTTGGTAAGACTGGTTGTCAGACTTTCGGACTTCTGACTACTCGTAATGACTATCAAAGATCTGCAAGTGACAGCCCGGATCAAGCTGCGGTTGGTCCGTGGATGGGTGGCCTACTAAGTAACAAGACCACTCCGTGCCTCGGAAAGCACGTAAAGCCGTTGGTCCCGGCTGCTTTGACAGTCGTTACGGGTCGTCAGAAGCCCGAAAGTCTGACTACCAGTCTTAGCAAGGGGTGTCGGTAACTGGGTTGTGGAGGTCAGATAGGCAATCGCTACATGTAAAATACTTGTATTCAGCTGCATCCGGTTAGACTGGAAGCCGACCCCGACATAGTTGGGAAAAGGCTAGGTTGATGATGTGGTCTCTAATTGTAAAAAAAACTCATTTTCACGGCCGCGCACTGTACAGTGGCCCAGTCTGGGCGACTGTTGCATGTAAATGCTCCGTAATCATTACATTTAAGCGCTATCGGTCTAGATTGGGAGGAAGTTCAATGAATCGCCCCGTCCTATTCTATTGTTACTGCAGTCTGTACGTAATAGGCAATTTGTGTCCGTTTGAGAGCACCTACGGGTACGGCAGCGAGACGGAATCGAATAGGGTCAACGTCTTGGTTATTAGTGTTTCGTACCAAAATGGTAAAAAGGAACCCTTATAGTGCGACTCAGTCTGTCTGTCTGTCCTGATTTTTTTTTTGCAACAGGTAGGTACTTAAAGGGAAGGGGCTCTTAAAAAATCGAAGTGGGTCTGCTAGGGCATGTGACGTATCATATTGAAAGAGCGCTGTTGCACGTTCTCAATATTTGTCTAGGCCGCATAGTTTTCGACTTTTCATGAAAAACATAAAAAAATACCCCCTCCCCCCCTTATCTCCGAAGTTTGCGTAGACAAAATTCTAAAATGATTCTATGTGATAGAAGTTTATGTAAAGATTACAGGAAAAATAAAGCGATGTCCCTAAACAGCACACTTTTTTACTTTTAATTAGCCATTAATGTCGCACTGCTGGCAGAAGGCCTACATGCCCATTTCCTCAGTTTTCCTCCACCGTTTTGAGAGCAGTGCTGATGAAGTTATCTACACAATGTAAAGCGCCTGTTTGGGTACGAACCCACGACGTACAACACGTAAATCGGGGCCGTTACCACGAGGCCACCACTGCTCTCGTTGGTCGATTGACCACTTATAATTCAGTCCATTCAACTAAGTGGTCCCTCCATTTGGTTTCAATAGCTATTACAATACTAGGTACAGCACAATGACTAATGCCTAACCAATTCGGACGAAGCTATCGCGCATTTGGGCCGGGCGATGCGTTTTGTCATTCAAATTACGTCATAAAGTTTTTTTGGCGACATTACGTTTCTTTAAAAATGATGTCAATCTGCAATTGTTCCCATGCAGTGTAAAGGCTAAACCCAAAGCATTCATTTCAATTAAATCAATTCCAGGCACTTTTGAATTTTCAAGGGTTTAGTCAGGAGGGTGAAGGAAAACATCGTGAGGAAACCGGCATGTCCTAGAACTGAAATTCGAAGACATGTGACATCCACCAACCCGCACTGGGCCCGCGTGGTGGATTACAGCCCTCTCCCTCCTCCTAATTGGAATGGGCAACTAGCTTCAGCTTTCTAACTGACCGACTCTTTGACAATTCAAAAATGCCTGGAAATGGTTTAATTGAAATAAATGCTTTGAGTTTGAGTTTTTATCTGCCTATCGTGCTTTTAATCACTAAGTTCAGGTTTCCCCACGATGTTTTCTTGCATCGCGGTTTCTGGTGCATTGGCAACGCGGATTCTAAAGTCTTTTATAAATGCTCTGGGCAGTCGTCAGTTCGGGCAGTAAGATATTTCTCAGTTTAGCAGATGTGCACAGTCGACTTTAACACCATCAGGTGGACCGTCCGCTGGTTCGTCTTCCAAAGATACACGTTCTATGTTCTCCATGTAACCGTTGTTCTCTCTTTTTCAGAAGTCCTCGCCGTGCCGCCCACAATGGCAGACACAGACACGGAGCCGCTGCCCAACGGCACGGGAGCGCTGTCCACCGAGGAGGAGGAAGAGAGGATGAAGCAGCGCCCTGCGGACATTGATGCGGTGAGTAGAAGTTCTTGCATCTAGCATAGTCCAGTCTATCGCGCGTGCATGGTAACAGCACCATCATCATCATCACCCTAGGCTTTTTCCAACTATGTTGTGGCCGGATTCCAGCCGAACCTGATGAAGCTGAATACCAGTATTTTTACATGGAGCGACTGCCTATCTGACCTAATGTTATGAAATGTTGTTCCCACTGCTGGGAGGGACACACGCCTCCTCTCTGTGAGAGGGACGGCAGTAATCGACCTCGCGGGTGAAGTGGGGGTTGGTAGATGTCGCGTCTTCGAATTTTTGGTTTTAGGACATGCCGGTTTCCTCACGATGACACCCTTGCTTATAAGGAACCTACGACGCCAAAAGGTTATTTTGGCGCGCGGCCAAAATCGAAAGTAGCGCCGCCATCTTGTTTTGTCAATACAGTTTATCAACAACGCCCCCTGTCGATGTCATCCAGCGGGGTCATTGCGTAACACACAGTAGGAATGGCTTTCATTGTGACAGTTCAACAACATTCATTGCGTTATTTACGTTGTTGAGCACACGAATTTTTCGAACATATGAAGTATTGGATTAGCAATATTCTTCAAAGTGATTCAGATTGTGATCGAAAGTGTGTTACGCAATTAGGATGCAGTTCCCAAGATCCTTGTGTGACTCTGTTTCTTATTTGACCTGGAATTGTGTTTACAACTTACTCTTGATATTCTAGGATTTTTTTGTTTTTTATAGGCTAACTTAGGCACCTTTTTTACTATCTGCAGGTGTCCCAAATAAAATATCCTTCTTATTTTTCTTCAGGATGTTCGCGAGATGGAGCGGCGCAAGCGCGTGGAGGCGCTGATGTCGTCCAAGCTGTTCCGCGAGGAGCTGGAGCGCGTGCTGGACCAGCAGATGCACGAGGGCAACGACGCGCCGCTGCTGCAGCGCATACGCGAGATGGTAGGCGGCCGGCTGCACACCGGCAGCATGAGGGTGAGTCCAGGCTCTATCCCAAGAGTTATCATTATCTTTCTTATGCCCTTATCTGCCATGGATTGTGATCGAGATTGACTATGTTATGACGGCCATATTGACTGAAGGATTGAATATTTACTGTCACGCCATTTGGTTTTCTTCTTTTCAAAATGGCGGCCACGCATGGAAGCTATACAAATCAATAGCTGACATCAATGCCAACGAAATATAATAATGAGACCAACCAAACTTCGTGAAGCGGCACAATATATGAGTTTGAACTGTCAAAATATAATATGTTGTCCGTACGGTTGACATTTCGATTCCTTGCCGTTACAGGGCTTTCTACAAGACACGATATTGACGTGGTTAGCACGTGGTAAGATTACGCAGAGAATAATAATTACCATACAGAATTGGGGCCCAGGTAATCTAATCTGAACCTACTCTGATCTTCCCCAGGGTCCCGCCTGCGTGCTTCCCATCAACGACATTCGCGGTATCGAGGGCGTCGGATACGAGAAGGGAGAGAAGATCCTGCGCTGCAAGCTGGCGGCCGTTTACCGACTGGTAGACCTATTTGGGTGGACCCAGAGTGAGTAGCATAAAGATCATCATCTGCCCAGCCTTCTTCCAACTACAATCTATATCATCATCATCATTTCAGCCGAAAGACGTCCACTGCTAGACATAGGCCTCCCCCAAGCACCTCCCCTTAGACCGGTTCTGTGCTTCTCGCATCCAACGGGTTCCTGCGGCCTTCACAAGGTCGTCGGTCCGCCTTGTGGGAGGTCTTCCAACGCTACTTCTAATAATTAAAATAATAATAAAAAAAACCCTTTGCTTCCAGCGGGCAACCACGGGCAGATAACAGCTCGCCTCAACACGGCCGTGGAGTCCGTGCTGACCACGCCGCGCGGCCTGCTGCCGCACGAGGTGACGGCCTCCTCGCTCGTCAAGGTGGACATGCAGGGCGCCGTGCAGGACCAGGGGACCACCAACTTCCCCGTCAACGTCGAAGGTAACCACTGAACACCTTGTAGGCCTCGCACAGGTCTTTTTTCTGCTATTGTTATTATTGTTATTAATTCATATTTTCCTGTAGGTTTCTCGCTGCACGCGTCCGTGCACGCGGCGCGGCCGGACGTGCGCTGCGTGCTGCACGTGCGCTCGCCGCCCGCGCTGGCCGTGTCCGCCATGAAGCGCGGCCTGCTGCCGCTGTGCCATGAGGCCGCGCTGCTCGGCGACATCGCCTACCATCGCGTGCCGCACGGTCAGTATTCCTCTCTCCTACTTCGTGCCCATGAGGATCTACGATGAGCACGTCTTTGTACAACCTACAGGTTGTACTAACGTAAGACTGGTGGTCCGACTCTCGAGCTTCTGACTACTCGTAACTACTGTAGAAGATCTGCGAATAACAGCCGGGACATCAAGCAATGAACAAAATTGACAACTTTTTATATGCATACAACTTAGTCAAAAGCCACTACTCAATAGTGGCTTTTGACTAAGTTGTATGTGTATTATTTTATGCCTTTTTTTGTAATGTGCTTTTTGTTTGTGCAGAATAAATAATTTTTCTTTCTTTCTTTTTTAATGAATGAGTGCTCCCTCGCAGGTATCCTGGACAACGAGGAGCGCGACAAGCTGGTGCGCGCGCTGGGCCCGCACGCCAAGGTGCTCATGCTGAGCTGTGGGGGGGCGCTGTGCTGCGGGGCCACGCTGGAGGAGGCCTTCTACCAGGCCAGGTATGTGTGGACCTGCAGGTGTCGCTGGCCAATCTATCTATATAGGTGTGAGGAACGGGGTGTGTGTTCACTCATCCTCCATAGTGCAAGAATGATCCTCCGACCAGGTGGGTGTTGTGTCTGGTGGGCTACTGCCCGACGATTGATGTCGGTATGATAAACATATCATAGTTGCGCGATAAACTCTGCGTGTGATGTGTAGTTCGGACTTCGGATGTGGCGATGTAAATATACATCCGCCACAAATCAATCGACTCAACCTATCGCAGTCCACTGCTGCACACAGCCCCCCCATGCCACCTCCAGCTCGTGGCTCCACCGTCGCTGGGGGGCTCCCACACTACGCTTGCGATACCCGTCTCCACTCTAGGACTCGTCTGCTCAACCGGCCATTAATCCTTCGACAGACATGGCCATCACACTGCCAATCCGACTGGAAGTTCCAGAGCTCAGCGCGTTCAAGCAAACGAATAAACTCTTTAGCTTTATTAGTATTCATTTATTGTCGAAATGGAAGACCTCTTGTCAAAGTGACTCTCATTGAGAAACGTCTCGTGTCCGCAGGAACCTGACGGCGGCGTGCGAGATCCAGCTGCGCGTGGCGTCCGTGCCGGTGGACGAACTGTCACTGTTCGACGACGAGGCGCGGCGACAGGTATCATTTTTTCCTTTTATTAATTTACTCGATAAAAAATATTCGCCCCTGCCTAACGTACCTGGGATTCCAGGCGTGAAGTCGTATCGTATGTGTACTTACAGAAATAAAATGCTTGTCCCACAGATCTACGAGTCGTCCCGCAAGCCGCCGGCCGACGCCGGCAAGTGGCGCGTGGGCGGCGAGGAGTTCGAGGCGCTCATGCGCATGCTGGACAACGCCGGCTTCCGCACCGGGTACATCTACAGGCATCCGCTCATCAAGGTACAGCACCACATTCCACTTGCCCTGCAAATCACTAGATATACAAAACCATGATTAGACCTGCTGTCTTGTACGGATCAGGATGTTGGGCCACAAAAGGGACGAATGAAACGCAATAGCATGCAGCTGAGATGAGAATGCTAATAGGGATATGTGGTGTTACACGTATAGATAGAATATGAAATGAGTACATAAGACGAGGTTTGAAAGAAAATGCACTAGAACCAAAAATTCGAATACATGTGAAATCTACCGACCCGCACTGGGCCCGCGTGATGGATTACGGCCCACTCCCTCCCACAAAGAGCAGGCCTGTCCCAGCAGTGGGACGTTATAGGCTGATTACTGGTTCTAGGACATGCCGGTCTCCTCACGAAGGTTTTGAGACTGATGATGAAATAGTTTACACCAAGTAAACTGCCTACGACCTACAACTTGTAAAATGGGACCATTACCGATGGGCCTTCACTGCTCTCACCCACGAGTAGACTACTGAGCCACGAGCCCCTTTATTTGATAATATGTGCTTAATATAATTCTATTGTTGTACAGAACGACGTCCCGCGGCCCAAGAACGACGTGGAGGTGCCGCCGGCCGTGTCGTCACTCGGCTATCTGCTGGAGGAAGAAGAGCTCTACAAGCAAGGGTGAGATATTGGCACTTGGTTACCTGTACCCGATGCCCGAGACCAAAGGGGCCGAAAGGTTCTGGAGTGGCGACCGCGTACCGGAAGACGTAGCGTTGTAAGGCCTCCAACAAGGTGGACCGACGACCTTGTGAAGGTCACAGGATCCGCTGGATATGGGAAGCACAGAACCGCATCCTAATTGCGTACAACACTATCGATCTCAATCTGAATCATTTTGAAGGATATTGCTAATCCAAGGCTTCATATGTTCGGAAAATGTGTCTGCTCAACAATGTAAATAACGCAATGAGTGTTGTTGAACTGTCAAAATTAAAGGCGTTGCTACTGATAGTGTGTTACGCAACTACCCCGCAGGTCTAGGAGGCCCGTAAATGATGATGATAACCTGTGCCCATGACATGGTCATGATGGAAATGATGTCTTTGGGAAAGTTGTTTAATATGATGAGTACAATCACGTGTTTAGGTATGGGTCACTAATTACCAGCCACGATATACACATACGTAAACTCACACCTTCCCTCGGGGGCAGGACCTACAGGACGCCCCCTGCTACGATTCTTACATACTCCTTTTGCTTCGTTTATTTTCATACATCTGAAGGACAATTCTCGTAATTTAAAACGTTAAAAATCTAGTCGCAGTGTCATCTCGGCGACAAACAAATGTCAAGAACTTGTCAAAAATGTAGGGAAATTAAGAGTTCTTTGTGACAGATTGAGACTGAGATCAGACTGTGAACGTTCTTAAAATTACGAAAATTGCCCCTCTGGTCGTACAGATCTTTCTGAAGAACATCACCATTAAGGTCACTATATTATGTCCTCGCGTCCCCTCCCGGAGTTTCCACACACATCTGCCTTCTAAATACCTTTTGTTAATCTTTTTTTTTTTCGATATGGCATCTCGCAGTACAACCTTTGAGGTGGTCGTCTGCGTAACCGGGCTTGCCTGTGGATGCCTCAATAAATTAAGGCCTCCAGCCAGGGGTTAAAAAACTTAAAATCTAAGCGACTACACGCTAAGTGCACCCCCTGTGGGTACGGACGTCGCTGGGAGAGGGCAGCAAGGGACAGGCGCGGAATAGCGGTAGCGGAATTATTTAGGGACGGATTTAAAACTACAGGCTCAGCAGCGCGGGCTGGCTCCAGCAAGGGTTGGGGCGGTTTTGTTAACCTCCTTTTTGCTGTACCCGAAAATTAATTTCTTTTTCTTATCTCCAGGATATGGAAGAAGGGCCAGGGCAAGACGGGCGAGCGCACCCGCTGGCTGAACTCTCCCAATGTTTACCAGAAGGTGGAAGTTCTGGAGACCGGCACTTCTGATCCCAAGAAGATCACTAAGGTAGAATATCTGAGGTTTGAGGCCGAGTAGACTGGCTGCAGGCGGTACCAACGGACGGGCATTGAGGAGCTCAATATAAGTCGCTGAAGTTCGGTCGATTCAATAAGACAGGGTCAAATTAAATTAGCTAGCGAAACTGCGCAGATGTGATGGGTATCGATATCTCAACACTAAAAAAAAAAATTTTATCAACTTACACTTCTAGTAACAATACTACCAGAGGGCATTGACCCCAAAAGAAAATCATCAAATCTTTTTTTTTTGTCGTGGTTAGATATCGGTACCCACCACGTCTTCGGAGTTTCGCTAGACAATTTAAATTGATCCTGTATACTAACAATACCAGGCTATTATTATCCCACTGCGAAGCAAAGGCCTCTTCTGATACAGAGAAGGTCCTTCAATAATAACTTTTATTTGGTCTCACCAAATATATATACAAATAATATAAGTCAGTAGACGCATGTACACAAGAAAACGGTGCCGTCACTAAGCGGTGGGAAAATGACGGCTGTGAAGGTAGTGAGGGTGGGCTTTTGACATTACCGTGTCAAAAACTAGGTTCATAGTTTAAAAAAAGGGATGAATTTAAATACTTTTTAAGAGACACTTGTTTCCAATTAGCTAGTTAGTAGTAACTTCAGGAGAGCAGTGGTGGCCCAGTGGTAACGGCCGCGACTTACGAGTTGTAGGCCGTTGGTTCGAACCCAGACAGGCGCATTACTTTGTGTAAATTATTTCATCACAACTGCTCTCAAAACGGTAAAGGATAATATCTTGAAGAAACCGGCATGTCATAGAACCAAAAAATTCGAAGACATGTGGCATCTACCAACCCGCACTGGGGCCGCGTGGTGGATTATAGCCCACTCCCTCTCGAAGAGAGGAAGCCTGTGTCCCCGCAGTGGGAACATTATCGGCTGATTATGATGATGATAGTAACTGCGCTCTGCGTTTGTTTTTTGCTATAAAATAGAACATTTATACATGGCGACGTTGAAAACGTTGTTTAACGTAAATTCGGCGACTTATTTTGAGCGACTCAAGCTACGCTGCTCATCTGACCTTCACTGAAAGTCAGTTGAGTTCGTTCCCTACCCGTTGGGTTAACTTGAAGCCAATCCTATGACATAGTTGGAGGGGTATGCAGGAATGATAGTTACGTGTAACAAATATAGCTGGTAATGTAAAAACAAGTGTTGGTGCATCCACCCTAGTACTGAGAATTGGTGTTGTGGTGTTGTCACCCTATTAAGAGAGATGGAATATTATTGGTGATTTAAGTAGGTAGGCAGTTGGCTGATTTTTTTTTTGACAATAAGACAAGAATTTTGAAAATATTATTTCTGTAATATTTTTGCTATTAATTTAAGACTTTCTTAAAGCTGAAAACCTCTTCTGCCTTTTAGGCTCTGAAGCGAGGTAATAAAATTAAATCCAATTTTCTGTTAGAGCAGAGGTCCCAGTGGTAACGGCCGCGTCTTACGAGTTGTAGGTCGTGGGTTCGAACCCAGTCAGGCGCTTTAGTTTGTGTAAACAATTTCATCACCGCTGCTCTCAGAACGGTGAAGGAAAACATCGCGAGGAAACCAGCATGTCCTAGAACCACAGTTAGTTCTCGTACATGTGACATCTACCGACCCGCACTGTCCCGCGTGGTGGAGCGCGGCCCACTAACTCTCACAGAGAGCAGGCCGCAATCCCAGCAGTGGGAACAAGGCTGATTATGCCATTTTATCTAAATTAGTCAACTGCCTAAGAGAAAATTAATAATAGTTAGCTTGGCGAAACAATAAATATATCGCCTTTAAAAAATATAGGTCGTCTGTGTTTATATTATACCCTGTCCATTAGGTAAACCGTTTTTTGACAGATGGAACTAGTGATTGCAGCAACACACAATACATTGATACACGTACGGTTTTATAATGTCTGTAAGAAACCATAAATAAGATAATTCAAAGGCAGGCAGTTTATATATTTATTTTATTACGCATTTTAAAGTTAACTTTTATGTAATCTGGAATATAATGTAACGTTCTAAGACAGCTGTCAAAAAACAGTTAACCTAATGGACAGGGTATATCACAAATCGGCTCTCAGAATCCTTGTATTTCACTTACATAACAAATCACCGAAATAAAAAATCGTAATTCGATCCTTTATATTAAAAATAACGATTTTCTCTTAAAAATATTGGTATGTAACAGTTTCATACGATTTAACGTCATATAATAACTTTTCTTCACATTATTATCTTCGTTCAACAATAGTACTAGATTTCCGAAGAGCGCATCAGAATCTTCTCTTATTACCTTATTGTTTAGACATTATGTTTTATTTTTCCGTAAATATTTATGTTGTTATTTCTAAAAATACTTTTTCTTTTCAATCAATGTAGTAAATGTGAATTGCAAACGATGATAAACTTTATGTTTGAGTATTAAGGTTTATAATCAAGTTACATGCAATCGCGGCCACCGAGCGATGTGTTTTCGTTCCTAATCCTTAATCTATCTAGTACTATTGTTGTTTGAAGTTAAATATACATTCTTTTCTTATTAGTTTACCGACTTCGCAAAGGAGAGTCTGGAGAAAGTCTATGATAACAAAGAGATATGTTTTTGTACACATGTACGGTCACCAAAGGAGATATGTAACCAGGGTCGTCGGATATAGTTGATGTTTAGTAAGAAACCGATGGATATTATCGAATAAAATTTAATTTAGTTAATAGAAAACAAACAGTTAATTTATCAAATTAAATTTCATTCGAAAACATCCATCGGTTTCTTACTAAACTTCGACTATATCCGACGACCCTGGTTACGTATCTCCTTTGGTGACCGTGCATTATCTTTGAAGTGAAAACTTGTAGGCAGTTGTGGCCCAGTGGTAACGGCCGCGACTTACGAGGTCGTAGGTTCGAACCCAGGCAGGCGCTTTACTTTATGTAAATAATGTCATCACCACCGCTCTAGAAACGAGCACGGGGCGAGTGGAGCGGGCTCAACAGGCGCACTTTGCGCTCTTTCAGGGGGCTTATTACCTAATCCATTAACCCTTATCCCTTGGGGTTAGGGTTAATGGGTTGTTATTAGGTTCTATTATTAGATTACAGGGGGTTTATAACCGTCCTTAAAATTACGAGAATTGCCCCTCTGGGGGGCTTACCACCAGCTCTTATAGCACGGCCGAAGTTGAACTGCATTGCTTTATTGTTCTATGACTAAGTACAATAAAGCAGTGCCGTTCAACGTCTGCTCTGCTAAAAGAGATAGTGGTAAGCCTCTGAACAGTGAACGAAACTGACCCGTCACTCTCGGGCCGTTGACGTTGAATCGGGTATACTCGGCTCCAGTCGGTCGGTGTCTCTGGATCGTGTATACTCGGCGCTGAATCGGGTATACTCGGCGCTGAATCGCGTATACTCGGGTCCAGTCGTAAGTTTTCGCTTCTATAGTGCCGTCATAAGCACACACACACTTTTTCCATCAATATGACATCAAAATGGCGATTTTTGTCCCGTTGCGAAGTCGGTAAACTGGAATTTAAATAATAATATAATATAATCATCATCATCACAATGATATAGTCACAATATTATTAATAGGTGAATGTACAGACGCCAGCACATCAAGCTACTACAATCTGTCAAATTTCTTTAGTAGGTTTTCAACTTTATCGCTAAAGTATTAAGGTTCAAGGTTCATTGGGAAAATTTGACAGTTTCGTATAGCTTGATGTGCTGGCGTCTGTACATACTTTTGAAGTAAACAAGAAGTTGTGTTCAAATCACATTTAACCCTCCTCCGATAATTTAGGACATTCCATTTTTACTATATTTTTTTTTTACTAAAATTTTTATTATACTTTTACTCTGGTTTTGGTAGTGGTGTTTATATTTTTATTTTTCTATTTTGAACTCTATATCTCTACGCAATGATATTATAAGTAGAACGAGGTAAAGTCTATTCAAACTAATGTTTCAAATTGATTTTATTTCAATTTAAACAAATTTCAACTTTACCTTAATGGAAATTAAGTTTATTTCAGAGTGACTAGCACTATTGATAAAGTTATATAAATGTTTGAAGTTGTAGCGTAAACTGAACTTTATTGTGTAGGAATTAAAGTAATTTTTCCTTAAACTCATTTTTGTTTACATGTTTGGCAAGTTAATCGCGAACGTTCCTTGTGTCTTTCTACTTATAATATCATTGTATGTATAATTTTAAGGATATTATTGGGAGTTTTTAATATTTGAATAGTTAAAGCTATAATAGAGAACTAGAAATTATGTTAACCATATTTCAGATAGTCTATGGATGTATAGTTTTAAGATTTCGTGCAAAATTGCAGGGTTAAATTAAATTAGCTAGCGAAACTCCGCAGACGTGATTGGTATCGATATCTAAACATGATATAATAAAAGATCTGATGATTTTTTTTGGGGTCAATGCCCGCTGGTAGAGTTGTTACTTGAACTATGAGTTAATAAAATCTCTTTTATCGTGTAATATTTTGAGTGACTACAAACTATCGGCGGTTGATGACCCCAAAAAAAACATCATCATTTTTTTTGTTTTGTTTTATCATGTTTGTATATCGATACCCATTACGCCTGTGGAGTTTCGCTAGCTAATTTAATTTGACCCCGTATAATGACAACATTCAGAGCATTTTTTTTTTGTCTATGCTGCGCTCAAAATGGCTCAAAGATCATTTTTTTTTCTATATTTTGGTTTTTTATTTATTTTATTTCCAAAGTGAAATCATCGAAGATTTAGAAATTATAATAAAAGAATGTTTTATTCAGATTTTAATATATGATACGTTTTTACTGTATACTTGCTTGATGCTAACGTGTGTACGATTTGAGGTTTTCTCTTGTCCCGATCTGATTTTTAGCAAAAACTTTTTGGTTTACGTAACGTACCTACCTGTGAATGAGGGTTTTTTTGAAATTACGTTCCCTAGATGGCAGCACTGAGGCGTCAGGTCCGGGAACCTGTCACAAGTGTCAAATTGTGTATATTTTCCTTAGTCGTCACTGAATTATGAACGAACAGTAGGAATATTAATGGCTGATTATAAATAAAACGAATGATGAACTTCATCATATATTTCATGTTCATTGTCGAAATGGAACACCTCTTGTCAAACTGGCGTCATCTGGTGTCGTGAACTTTCATGAAAACCTTCATTAAAATGCGTAACTATTAGAAAACTATTTTAACCAAATATAAGTTATATGTGTGTGTTATTTTTGAATAATAGTTTACTACAATATTTTAAATGTACAGGGTCAAATTAAATTAGCTAGCGAAACTCTGTAGACGTGATGGGTGTCGATATCTAAACATAATCAAATAAAAACAACAACAAAAATTTATGTATATTTTTGGGGTTCAACAACCGCTGGATATTTTGTTAGGTACTTGAAGTATGAGTTTAGAAAATCAGTTTTCCTTAGCTTTGTCGTGTCGAGATGACATCTGTGAAGTTTACCCAGTAAACAGCAGATTTTTAAACTGATATTTTAAGTGACTACACTAACTGCGGTCGCTGACCCCACAAAAAATCATCAATTTTTTTTTTTTGTTTTCTCGTGTTTGGATATTGATACTCATTACGTCTGCGGAGTTCCGCTAGCTAATTTAATATGACCCTGTATTTATTGGTTATTTTAGTTAAAAAAGTTTTTGCTTCTACGGGACTGCGTAACAGCTTTCATATAATTATTGTGCTTTTTTAAAATATGTTACGAATCAATTAAAAAATTATAAATGAAAATAACAATTTCTATTTTTCACGCTTCTCTCAACACAATAATGAAATGCTTTTGACAATTTTAATTTTTCGTGTTCTTACTAAAGTTTTTTTTTTGTATTTTTGTTTTTTTACTAATATAATAATGTTTTACAGTGGGTGGATGCTAACAACGAAGAGGTAATTTCGACGATATTTTTTTTATAATTAAAACAATTTTTTTTGACGTAATTCTATGACTGAAGCTGGAACGTCAGGTCTAAAAGTCCAAGTCAATGTTTTTTTTTTTGTTGTTTAAAATAGGTATTAAATCAGATCAAAAGTTATTTATTCAAACTAGGTTGAGAATCACCAGTTTTCGAACTTCAAAGTTACAAAAGACAGTCCCTCGGCACGCTCGCCCTTCACCACTTCCTAGTGCTTTCGCTGGGGAGAGGAAGTGGCGCAACAAACTCCCCAGCAGCACAACTGTCTGTTCAGTTAGAAAATAGTTGATTGTATACAATACTAGGTATGCAAAGTACTTAACATAGGTAGTTGCAAGAGGTAAATAAATAAACAACAATTACCGGCGTACAAATATCAAAAAGGTTACAAAATTGCAATTTAGTAACTTCAACTTTAAAAATAAAAGAACAAAGTTGAATGTAGATCATCAACTATTGAGAAAATAACTCGACCTTTTAGCTAAATCTTAACTTTCTGTGGTATTCAACAATGTATTTTCGGAATTTCCAATCAAAATCAAAATATTTTATTTCACATAAACCTACATGGGCACTTATGAAACGTCAGAATCTAGGTGCACGGTTCCAATTGGTCGTTTCCTATGGAGAAGAGCCGGCAAGAAACTCCACGGTTACTCTTTTAATCAGCTTTATAAACAGTTTATATTATACGGCATTTCCTAGAACGAAAAATTCGAAGACATGTGACATCTACCAACCCGCACAGGGCCCGCGTGGGAGATTTCAACTCACTGAGAGGAGGCCTGTGTCTGTCTGTCTGATAATTTTTAACAGATAATTGTGTTCACGAAATCTCGACAACAGCGAAAGTCATAAGAATTACGTCATCATCTCTTCTTTCTTTCTCTTCTTATCTTTTTCAAGCTTTTTCTAACTTTTCGGGATATCTGGATATAATCGTGTGTGTAGTCCGAATTAACGGTGTTTTGTTAAAATTTTAGGACAATGTTTTTATGAATCAACAGCATTTCATTATTTATCCCTGGTCGAATGAATAAAGTTTTGAATAACTTTTATTCATAACATCGAGTTTGTACAGTGTTTTGAGGTCAAAAAATTGGTAGGAATGTTGCCACTTGTTAAAACTAAGTACCTTTTCCTTGCACGACCTGTTTATGTTCTTCCTCATTTTCCTTAATGTCCGTGCTACCTGGAAGACGCAAAAAAATTGGTAGAAAATGGTAGAAAATTCACAAGGACGCGATAACTCTACGTTTCGTGTAATTTCACTATGTTTTGTTTCCGGTTTCATATCTTTGTTTTTTGTATAAATGTTCAAAAAAAAAAAGATCAACCATAAATAAAATGCTGTATTTTTTAGCATTTTTTTTATTTCTTTCGAGTCGCTTTTCGTTAGTTATGTCCTTTTATTTTCGTTTGTTTTTTGTTTTAATTTTCTTTTTAAAAGCTTGACCTTTTCGGGGTAAGCAGAACCCTTGACAGTCGAAATGGAATGATGTAAAATGCTTGTAAAAAAATACGATTAAAAAAATGTTGTCTCGCTTAATTCGAATGCTTTGCATGGGATGACCTGTATGTCTGCTTATGCCCGAATCGCGTAAATCTGTACTGTACATGCTCGATGTTTCACCAGGATTTGAGAAAATTTGAGCCATTTTTATTTCCTGATTTTTTCTTTTCTTCTACGCACAAATCTTACTTTTTTTTCTTTTTTTTTTTCTTAAATGTAAATGCCACCTTACCATATCCTTTTTTACTAACCCGTTTTAAGCGGAAGTCGATTGATATTTTTTTGCGAAATATTCATTGATTTTTGCGATACATGTTGGCAACATTTTTACTAATTTTTCTTTTTTCTCTTTTTTTCTATCACAAATGGTGAACCGGAACCGGAATTGGAAACTGAACCTGAAATATTTATGAAACAAAAACACTTTACAAATTATTTGAAAAACTGGAATATCTTCCGGAAAACGGAATCTTGGTCATGCTGACTCTGGTAATCAAAATATGGTTATTACACCTTACCGTGGTTATATTGACTATAACCAACTGTACTCGATGTACTCGGGGTGCACGACATGTCATAAACACGTGACAACATCACGCATTGGTAACCAATGACTACGAAATATCTGACAAAAATGGTTGCTCCTAAAAACCTGTTTGGTTTCCATGACTACGGTAACAATATCTCTACAAAAATAACAAAAATGGCAACTATCAACCTGTTACTGTGAATAAAATGGTTGCAACGAACCATGATCTCCGGCAACCGTTGTCTTCTATGGGCCAACATGGGCCACAGTGGGTGCAGGATGGCTCGCCAGCGCACACCGGCACGCCGGTCAAGATCGACACACTCCAGTTTGTCCCCAAGAACACCAACCCCAAGGAGTTCAAGGCGCTACAGCAACAGGTAAGAAAACTAAATAATTCAGCTATGTAAGGATCTGTGTGATGGAACTGGGCTTGACACATCTGCCGCATGTCAGTCAAACAGTGGTCGCCAAACTTACGACCCAATGGGTCCCTCTTACTGGCAAGCGACATGGTGGCAGGCCCAGACAGAGATGGCGGAATGAGCTGGACTCCTTCAGCAGGAACTGGTCTTAGCAGCTTTAAATAGAGAGCTGGAAAGAGTGCAGGGAGGCCTTTGCCCTGCCGTAGGACATCACAGGCTAATAATAATACTCGTACGTGCGCAGATAAAGGAGAATCGGCGCGCAGACAAGATCAGCGCGGGCCCGCAGTCGCACATCCTGGAGGGCGTCACGTGGGACGAGGCCAGCAAGCTCATCGGCGAGGACGCCGCCAACACGCACACCGGCGACCACGTGGTGAGTGCCACGAATTACTCAGATACTGGCTTCTGCTCGCGGAAATAGAGATGATGACATTTTTTTTTATTTTAAACTCACTCGTCATCTCCCACCGAAACCGCGGGGCGCCGCTAAATTCTTACATTATTCATCATCCCTATTGCGCGTTTGTTGCACAAGCTTCTATGCGACCCTAACGTCGTGTGTGCTGGCCCCGCAGCAGGTACTGATGGGCGCGGCGTCCAAGGGCATCATCCAGCGCGGCTACCAGCACAACGCCACCATGTACAGCGCGCCCTACGCGCGCAACCCCTTCGACCACGTCACCGACACCGACATCGACGAGTACCGGCGCGTCGTCGAGCGCAAGCAGCGCAGCGACTGTGAGTACCACGCGAGGGACTACCACTAGCCGGACCTGACGAGTACCATGACGTTTTCACTTGCCAGGCGTGGAACTAAATCCCAAATGCCAAACTTGGCGCTGAATAGTAGCAATGCCACTAACCAATATAATCTGCATTCGCGATTTATTTGCCAAAAATGTAAACAAATATGAGATTATGGAAACATAACTCTAACTCCTACACAATAAAGTTCAGTTTACGCTACAACTTCAAACATTTTTATAACTTTTTCAATAGTCACTCTGAAATCAACTTAATTATTATTAAAATAAAGCTAATATTTGTTTAACTTGAAATAATATTAATTTGAAACATCATTTTGAATATACTTTAGGTAATACTGGCCAGTTGTTGGCCAGTCACTGAACATATTAAAACACATATTAAAAGAACAGTAATTTGTTATGGACATGAACAGTAAGTAATAACAGTCGCACGGATCGATCGATCAGGTTAAGCTACGCTTGCCGCGTTTGATCCGTGGATGGGTGACCATCTTTACATACCAGAACCCCTCCGTGCCTCGGAAAGCACTTTAAGCCGTTGGTCCCGGCTGTCATTCGTGGATCTTTGACATTCGGTACAGGTAGTCAGGAGCCCGAAAGTCTGACAACCAGTCTTACCAAAGGGTATCGTATTACCCAGTAACTGGGTTATGGAGGTCAGATAAGCAGTCACTCCATGTAAAATACTGATATTCAGCTGCATCCGGTTAGACTGGAAGCCGACCCCTACATAGTTGGGAAAAGGCAGGCAGATAGTGATGTTATGGTGATATAATTTTACTGTTGGGTTCGATTCCCAACAACCATCAAGAGTCTTATCTAGCTACACTGAAAAGTACCATCTATATAGAGTACTATAGCCCGATGTGGCACTGAAAGTACCAACACTACGTCAGACTTGGTACTAAATGTACCAAACTGAAGTAAGACGAGATTTGTATGTTTGCAGACGACACTGACCTATCGGAGTCAGAGGCGATCAGCGCCGCGCAGATGACGTCGCCGGCCAGCGCGCCCTCCGAGACGGAGGACGAGTCCCGCGACGGTACGTACCCGCCGCGTGCCGGCCGCAGCACTTCCTAATTATGTACCCTTTCTCATAGAAAAAGTTAATTGTAGAATTATCGTTTACAGAGCACCGTGTACTGAGAATAGAAACAAAGCAGGCGCCTGTCCGCAGCCAACCAGAGGTCGTCCTCAGCGACGGTAAGTACCTACTAGCTGTCCAGCAACATTCTTAAACTATAGATGTACGGTCACCAAAGGAGATAAGTAACCAGGGTCGTCGGATATAGTTGAAGTTTAGTAAGAAACCGATGGATATTATCGAATAAAATTTAATTTAATTAATGGAAAACAAACAGTTAATATATCAAATTAAATTTCATTCGAAAACATCCATCGGTTTCTTACTAAACTTCGAGTATATCCGATGACCCTGGTTACTTATCTTCTTTGGTGACTGTACCATCACATTAACGGCTGCGTATATTATCATAGTCAATCAAAAGGCCAATTTTCGTAATTTAAAACGTTCAAAATCTAGTCGCAATCTCATCTCAGTGACAATCAATGTCAAAAACTTGTGAAAAATGTAGGGAAATTATAATAGAGGTATTTTTGACAGATTGAGACTGAGATCAGCCGCAGAGATACATTCTGTAAAACTCTCATCGTGAAAAGTTAGGTGAAGTGAGCTTAAAGTGAGCTGTCAATAGTGTCAATCCCTAGCATTAGTTGGAATGACAGCTCACTTCACCTAAGTTTTCACGGTGAGTAGGTTACAGAATCGCACTGCAGACTGTGAACGTTCTTAAAATTACGAGAATTTGATGTGATGACTTCACAGTTCAGCCAGATAACTGGCGAAATGTGGGTGTACAGACCCAGCACATCAAGCTACTACAATCTGTCAAATTTCTTCAATAGATTTTCAACTTTATCGCCAAAATATTAAGGTTCAAGTATTATTGGGATTTTTTTTACAGATTCGGGTAGATTGATGTGCTGGCGTCTGTACTTAAAAAATATGGGTTTTTTTAAAATAAATTCTAGAAAAGAACTACCAAGCATGTTGAAAATGCTACAATTTTTTTGTTGTTTAAATTGTAAGATACGAAAAATCTAATAAATTAGGATTAATATTTTGAGCACGTTTTTTCTTTTTCCATTTTTGCTCGTTTTCCTGTACAGGCATGTTGATTTCAATCGGTTTTCAACTCGTTTTATAATACAAGGTCAAATTAAATTATCTGGCGAAACTTCACAGACGTGATGGGTATTGATATCTAATGGAACCGACGTGTGTTTTAAGAAAGACTAAAAATAAAAAAATAAAATATTATTTTATCAATGATAAAAAATAAATAATACGGTATGGGGTCAACGGTCACTGGCTACAGTATTTCTATCTCACTAAGCGACGCGTGCTTTACTTGTGGTTACCAAGTGTACAAACACTGTGAATGTGTGTGTAAGCGCAGGAGCTCTCGGCACCTTCCGAGACAATGATGAAGTCGGAAGTGTGTGTCGCTTCTGAACTCACTCAAGAGCGGTCAGTGTCAACAATAATGACACTGTCAGCTCTTTAACGCGGTATAAATCACGTCGATACTCTATGACTTTTCGCTACCTAATTAAATTCCACCTTATACTTAGACTGTCGGAAACCTCTAGTTTTTTTATGCATGTGTATGTAAATGCGATATACCTTTTTAGTTGACACAACTGATTTCTTGGCCGCCGAGCGCGCACACGCCGACCGGACGAAAGGTACGTGACTACACGGAGGCTACCTACGGGGTAATTGCGTAACACACTATCAGTAGCAATGGGTTTCATTTTGACAGTTCAACAACGTTCATTGCGTTTTTTACGTTGTTGAGCAGACACATTTTTCGAACATATGAAGCAATGGATTAGCAATATCCTTCAAAATGATTCAGATTGAGATCGACTGTGTGTTTCGCAATTAGCGTGCTGGACGTGACGCTGGACGGTGTATACTTATGAATATCGTGTGTACACCGCATTGATTGCGAAAAGAAAATTGCGAAGACGTCCGCTTTTCATTTTAATATTTATATACCTTATGATGTTTACTTTAACTTGTATTTTTTCGGGGTAATTGCGTAACACGTCTTCACAGTTTGACAGCTCAACAACATTCATTGCGTTATTTACGTTGTTGAGCAGACATATTTTTTGAACATATTATGAAGCTATGGATTACCATTATCCGTAATTAGGGTGCAGTACAATCGCAGGATACTGAGCATTGTGTGATAAACACAAAATGGCGGCGCATGCGCGATACTCATTCGTATACACAAACATGCCGTTGCCGGCGCGGCTCCGGCGTCACGCACGGGAAGCCTGGCAGATGCAGACACAAAAGTTTAAAAAAAATTGATGTGTCAAGACTGAACTGCACGTTTTCTTGTAGTTAACTAATCCCCGAATTGTCAGACGACACTTTATTTAAGTCCTTCTGTCGTTGCGATACACTTTAAAGGATGATTTCCACCAAACGGATGCGGCGACAGCCGATCGCGTCCGGCAGGATGTCGACGCATACGATCGGCTCCGTACCGTCGCTTGCGAACGTATCCGTTTCTGCGCCTAGTCAAATAGTTTCATTCCTACCGTGTTGACGTGTTCTAAACAAGTCGCGTCGCGAAGTGACTTAAATCAAGTCGCGTTTATGAATTCGGCTGTAACTTTGTGTGCCTTGATTCTTTTATTTACATTGATTTGTAGACGATTTTGTTTGTTCTAAATGTAAAGAAATATCTCACCGGTATTGGCCCACTCTCAAAGTCCGTCAGCAAAGATACGGGGTCGAGAGAGTGGTTCGAAACTTCGAAGTGATCATCATTCATTTCAGCCGAAAGACGTCCACTGCATGGACATACACCGCCACTTCCATCGGTACTGTGCTTCCCGCATCCAGCGGGTTCCTGCGGCCTTCACAAGGTCATCGGCCATCTGTTCTGTGGTGTCGACCGGTTCTGTGGTTCTCGCATCCAAGATGTGAGAAGCACGGAACCGGTCGAAGCGTTGGTGCTTGGGGGAGGCCTATGTCCAGCAGTGGACGTCTTTCGGCTGAAATGATGATGATGTGATACGGGGTGGGAGTCGCCAGTAACTTGGCTGAAACTACGGAATTCGTGCTTAGGGAGTGTGGGTTTGGGAGTGCCTCAAGGGTCCAAGCTACCGGCGTTCCAGAAGTAACGCTTTCTGAATCAAGCTGCCCGACTAGAAACTCCTCGGGTGTTGGCGAAGCTCTCGAGCTAGACCATCCTTACAAAATCGTCTATAAACCAATCTATAGCCTGTCCATTAGGTAAACCGTTTTTTGACAGATGGAACTAGTGATTGCAGCAACACACAATACATTGATTGATACACGTACGGTATTATAATGTATGTAAGAAGCCATAAATAAGATAATTCAATAAGATAAGGCAGTTTATATATTTATTTTAACTTTTACGTAATCGGTAATCTGGAATATGACGTTCTCAGACAGCTGTCAAAAAACGGTTACCTTAGTGGACAGGGTATAAGTGACATTTTTTGCATGTATTTAGTTTTGGATCTTGCAATGTTTTTAATACTTTTTATCTATACTAATGCTTTTATTTTAGTCATTTTCCTTGCACTAACAAATTCAAGACTCAATATTTACTTTAAAACACGATAAAAATTTGTTTTTTACCTGTAAATGAGGTTAAAAGAAATTGAACGGCGAAATGTTATAATAAACTATATTGCCTCAATTTACATAATTGTATGTACTTCTCTTTCTAATTTTAACTGCGAGTAAGAGATAGCAATAGTGTAAATGCTCACATAGTGCGATCTTCGTTAATTCGTCGGAGTCACAGAAATCATTTGGCCTTCTTTCACGAGTAGTGTCGACCCGGGACCCGAACCTATTGTCCGACGATGAAGTGTTTTACGACTCGCCCGTCTCGCCCGTGACGTCGTCCGTGACGTCAGGCATGACGTCGCCGGTTCCACACGTCGTTATCAGAGGTGAGACTCGACTGATTCGGGATTGTTTGCAGGTGTGTGTGTGACTGAAACTTTTGAACGAATAGGCTCCTTGACTGATTGAGTGAAAGATAATTAATTATTGAAATTTTGAAGTTTCGATTCGATAGGCAGTCGCTCCATGTAAAATACTGGTACTCAGCTGCATCCGGTTAGACTGGAAGCCGATCCCAACATAGTTGGGAAAAGGCAGGCATATTTGGAATGTTTCTTTTTGTTCATGTTTTATGTATGATTGATTAGTAGTCGTTGATTGATTGATTAGTAGTCTATGATTGATTAAATGATTGATAATGTGTGATTGATTAGTAGCCTAGGATTGATAACTTTTCAATTGTCTGGTACTACATAATTGATTGAATTATTTTCGCGTATTGTATGTTCGTAACTGACATTGCGTATGTCCCGGCATAGCGGCGGCGCGACAGACGGCCGTGCTGTCGGACGACGACGTGTTCGTGACGTCACGCGCGCCGCTCGTGGTGCGCGCGCACGTGGCGCCACTGCCGCAGAGCGTCGTCAGAGGTGCGTTAGGTCGGGCACTCGCGGGCCGCGTCACACCATTCGTTACTCATGGCTATTTGCAGCTGGGGAGTTTGTTGCGCCACTTCTTGTGCCCAGCTAAAGCACTAGGAAGTGGTGAAGGGCGGTCGTGCCGGGGACTGTCTTATGTCACTTTGACGTTCGAATAGTGCTGATTCTCAGCCTAGTTTGAATTTGATTTGAATTCTAACTTTTAATTGCGTTTGTGAGGAGTTTCAGTGTTGTTTTCTTGTGTCGTCTGCCGTGCCATTGTCATCGCTAGGTCATCAGCCGTTATGGATGCAAGGTTCTTTCATTAGTTCATCGTCATTCAAAGCTATTTTGTGTTTCGTCTCGTACCAAGGATTGCTAGTCTGTACAACTAGGTCACATTACCTCCACACCTCGCTGGAATGCGATGCGCCTCCCCCTACCCTGCTACCTGCCCGCGCTCTCCTCGTCGCGTCAATAGCATCTAGCAGTTAGCGCCGATGTTAAATGATAGTGATTTTATTTCTGTAAGTAGGTTTGTATGTACAAACACTTTTACACGTCAAAAATATTTTTCTAAAGAGGTCGGCGTTTCCTATCTGACTGCTCTGAGAAAAAAATAAAAAAAAGAGTATTTATTGCGATTCGTACAGGAAAATCACAAAATAAACTAAACAGTCAAAAATAAAAAAAACAAATTCTATAAAAAAAGTAACAAAAAGTAACAGAAACTTTCAGTAAACTATGGTTAGTCGTCTTCTAGTTCTATCTCCCTCTATCTATGTAATAGTTATCTCTTTCTACGTCGTCCCAATACTTTTGTAGCAGTTGACTATAGTATTAGTTTTCAGTAGGTACTCTACTTCTAGCTTTATGAAAGTCTAGCCCAATTCACATTTTGAGGGGTGATGCGGTTTAAAATCTATGCATTTACTAAGGAACACTCACTGTTCTTGTGTATCTCGTCAAATGTATAGATTTACCTAGCCGATCGAGAATTGGCAACTGTGCCGCAGGTCCCACGGAACTTAATACCATTCAAATCCGTCAAACATTCGCAAATGACGTCACGACTGACAGTTGTCAAATTGTCGGTCGGCTATTACGCGTCACACCACAAAATCGTGAATCCGTCACAACTGTACCCCACCCCGTTGCAGGTAAATTCGGTGAAAAAGAAGCTCTCTCGACTAACAAACGTTCCAAACACGAATACTCCCGCAGTACGAACTTCGAGAATATCGTGAAAACGTACGACTCCCCGCACAAAACACCCAAATGTAAAGTGAACCTCACCCCTCGCCTCTCTCACGCGGCGCACACTGCGCACGAGGCAGGCAACGAGAGCAGTCGCTCCAGCTTGTACTCTATCCCCTCCATAGAGTGGGATGGACGCTGCAAGTCGGACTTCGGCCTCAGGAGCAGGTCCCTCCCCCGCTGTTACACTAACAAACTCTTTAGAACACAGTCTCACAGCGGCTTCATCAATTCATACATGAGAGATCCCGAACCTATGCATTACCACGTGCCCCGGTGCCGCTCGTGCGGTGCTACCAACGTCTCGTACGCCTTTGAGCTCACCAAAGACGAGAAACTTAAAAAAACTAAGAATCATAACTCTATTTACTTGTCCGGCGATAACATTCCACAAAAGTGTTCAGAAGAAGCAGACAGCGATGCTACCTACGTTAAAGTACAACAGAAATTCGTTCCCGTCTTCAAGGTTGAAAAGAAAGATATCGAGTTCGTTGAGAGTCAAGAATTTAATGAAGATAATTACATAGGAGATATTGGTAACAGTTTCTCTTCAGAAAATCAGACTATCATCGAGAAATCTGATGCTAATGATGAAACTGTTGTTGTTAGTGAGAATAATACTGAAATGTGTACAAAATCTACTGACAGGGAAAACATAGAGACTTACACCGCAGACTTGGTCGCTGTAGACTCTATGGATGACGTGAATAAAACTCTTGAATCTATAGAAGGTGAATATCATAGCTTCACAGACTTGGAAGACTCTTATGAAAGTCCAGTTAAAGAATTAGTAGAGAAAGACATTAGGGACTACTCTGTACCTATTGATTTTTATTGCGATGATTTTAAAAGTAGAGACGACGCAAAGAAATCTCCTTTAAAAATCAAGAATGTCCTCGAACCTATTTTGGAAGAATCCAAAAGTTCTTATGGGGATGATTCAAATCTGTCACAAAATGACAAGAAGGAGGAACTGATGGAGAACATAGTCAGTGACGCTGTCGACACAGCTATCTTAGCGAGCCAGCTGAGACTAGAGATAGCAAGCAACACTACTCACAAAGTTACCACAGAATCACTCGTCGCTGAGTGTACGAAGCTGGAGAGCTACTCGGTCAACGAAGAAGGCTCTGATGTTACAGCCAATGACGTGGAGAGCTTCACCACCAACGCTATACAGACAGCAATCGATGTGTACGAGAACGAAGCGTCCGAGCAAGACATGATAGACTGCGTCTATGAGAACGTCTTCGATATATTGTCAACCGAAAATGAGTCTGATGCTAATATTGTTAAGAGAATGAATTCTTTGGCCAGTACTCTCAGTTCGAATGAAAGAAATAGCTTCGATTCGACTGCTGAGTTTGAGAAATATGAGGTTGTGTCAGAAGTTTTATCTGCCATTATAAATAGAATAGATGTCGTTGACTTAGTAGTGAAGGTCAAGGTCGCTTCTAACAATAATATCACTGAACAAGACCTCGCTACTGACGAATGTAACGAGACATTCTCGATAGCGAAGCTTATCGAGGATATAGAACAGAACGTGTGTCTGAATGAAACAGTACTCACTGATGTGAGCGAGTCAGACATCGGTCTATCAAACAAAGTCATTGAAGGCATACTATATTATATTTTCGATAGAGCCATGTTTATCAATCATCAGAAGCAAAAAGGCAATAAAAAGACAGTCAAGAGAGTTGTTACTGTCGCTGAGTTTGAGGATATACTGTTCACAGCTCGACCTATTTGGATGGAATCCGAGGGTAATGAAGACGTACATGTTGAAGAAAAACACAGTGAAGAGAAAGATTTTTATGCTATCAAGGATTTTTTTAACGCAAAATGTCTTAAGAATGCGGAAGAAAAATATACAATTATTTTAAAGGAAAATGTTGAATCTAAAAGTAAAGATAAAGTTCTGGAGTCAAAAGAAACCGATAGAGAAATAGAAACAATTTTCTCTATTATCGAAGTTAAAGAAAGTAACAAAGATTATCTTCAATACAAGGACAATACTCCGGACCAAGTAGAAAAAGGACTTTATATTCACTCTCTCGTTAATAATATAGACGATCAGGAAAACATGCCCTACTGCAAACCTATTGAAGTTGATCAGACATATATACCAGAGCTAACATACGCAACAGAAAAGCCAGAAACTGACAAATCGACTCCTATTAATAATAACTTACATAAGGCCGTTAGAAATACTACGGCAGAAGTATCATCTCTTATAACCAACGACTTGTCACGACCCGCCGACGAGAACGTACTTAATGAAACAGTTGTGGACTCTAGTGACATGAACAACGCTTTTCATGAAGATTTCAGCCAGTCAGAAGACCGTACAATGTCATCACATACAGAAGAACTGTTCGCAACTCCTGACGTTGACCTCACTTCAGAAATGAAGGAAAATATTAGCCTCGAACCCGAAGCGTTTACAGTAGGAAACATTACAGATGCGTCTCATGAAGAGTATCTTTCCAGTGCCAATGATGAATTCAAAGATATCTCCGACCGGACTGAGGAGTTCGCCAGCTTCTCCGCCCAATCACCTGCCAGAAGTATCGAAGAATATATAAGTCCGATCAAGGAACCTTCTTCTCCAAACGAAGAACCAATTTTTTCTCCAGAATATCGTGATATATCCCACAAGAGTGTAGCAGAAGTGTCGCACTCGCGCCCGGGGAAACCCGACCCTTCCCGGAAGCGGAAACATTCCACCGTTAAAGAAGCGCTGAGTCGATCTTCGTCCCCCAATAGGAAAACGACGAAGAAATTCGAACTGACGGAGTCACCGATCAAAAGCGTTCCGAAAGACTCTCCGTTTAAGAAGCAATCAAGACACAGAGCGCAGTCAGACATGGCTTCTCCTTTCACGAGGAAGGCAAACGTGTTAGCGATGTCGCAAACGGAACACTCTGGCGGCGTCAAGTTCTGGCTCTCCTTCGACGAGCACCAGCCTGTCGACCACGACAAGCATGTCGTGCGGACCGTCAAGAGCATCGATGACACGCTCCCCAGCTTCATATCAATCGATTTAGACGACGACATCGATGGGAAATCGAATCAATTTTACGGAAATGAAACTAATAAGAATACTAAACGAACCAGCGTACTCTTGAATGAATTTTCGGATAACGAAGTGAGTTTTCTATCTCCCAGTACGTCTAACATGGAGTACGCGGCGCGGGACAATGCCGAGCTGGTCAGTGATCCTGGACTTGACGAGACCGACTCGAGCGTCCCGCGCAAACGACTGCTTTACGAGCTCCACAGCCGCCCGTCTAAGAGGCTGTACTCGAGTTGGCCACCATTCGAAGATACTTTGTTTTATAGGATCATCTCGAAGTTTAGAATGTCCGAGAGTTTCGATCCGAACGATTTAGAGGACCCGAATTTCGATACTAGTTCTTAGAGTCCGAAATAATTACCCTTATGGAAAGAAAGGGTTTAATTAATGTGACTAGTCCCCACAGTTCGTATGAAGTCGCGCTCTACTTGACGAGGATCGTGTCGCCACATCGCAACGCGATATCTCACACGTGAAGTCGTGCGTACCGAAGTTTTTTCTATTAATTGTGGAACATTTTAGACCACGACAAAAAAAAAGTAATGCTACGCGGTAAGTGCTTAAAGCAATGATTGCAATTAATTTATAGTTTTTATTATGCATCCAGGAACGTCCATTGCGAGCATAAAAAATATAGAAATATTAATAAAAACGTATTTCAAAATATTTGAGGCTCATTTGCTTGCAATGGCGCTCTTCGATAAAGTTATTAAGTTAGGTTCCATCGAAATAAACACGTTAGGGCAAGGCTATAGTCCTTCCCGCATTGAAAATAAATATATATTAATGAAACAACAATGTATTTTTATAGAAGCATGTTTTTTTATTGTGAATGTAGTTTTTATTGAGCGATTTTTTTTTTAATTTTAAGTGTTTTTAAAAAGAAAAGTTTTCCGAATGATTGGAATTACTTCGGATGTGTTTGTTCCAATGTTAAAACATGTATTGTGTGTATCGATTTTTTTGTTAGGAAAGTTTTTCGCGGATTTCTCTTAAAAATAAAGAACTTTGTAGATGTTACTTCTTTTTCGTTAGGAATGACAGAATATCACGAGTTTTGTTGTTTGAGATGCGGTGTTGCCAACCCTACCAAACTAAGAACACCATTTAAAAAAAACAGTAGATAACAGTAAATAGTAATGTCAGAACAGTAATTCTACTGTCTAGTCTATAATACATACATAGAATAGAAAAGTTTGGAAATCTGAAAATGCATACTTGCAGCCTTTACTTTTATGTTTAAACACCAGAATCAGTAGACGGTAGACCTTGTCTGTGTACACACGGAAAGAAAGAAGAAAGCATTTTAGATGTTTTGCTTCATATGCACCTAAAGTACAAACCACACTAGTTATATGGACTACCACACAAACGGACTACCACACAACGAAAACAAGTAAATTTACTGTTTGGACAGTAGGGTTGGCAACACTGATAAGCTGTGACAATACTCCTGACATTGTGTCATCACGCGCTCGAACTGTAAATCTTGTAACTCGTCATATCGCCTCTGTAATATTCACTAAGTCACTTCAACTCATTTTCTACGCTTGTGTACGTTGTCCGCTATTAAAGTATGTATAACTCTTTGTGTTGTTTCTGTGTAGAGCTAGTGCCTCGACTGCGACAGTATAGTACCGATACACACCGCTATTTAGTTCCGATATACACAGATATTTAGTTCCGAAATACACAGATATTTACTTCCTATATGCACCGATATTAAGTTCTGATATACACAGATATTTAGTTCCGAAATACACAGATATTTACTTCCTTTAAACACCGATATTTAGTTCCGAAATACACAGATATTTACTTCCTTTAAACACCGATATTTAGTTCCGAAATACAGATATTTAGTTCTGATATACACAGATATTTAGTTCCGATATACACAAATATTTAGATCCGATATACACCGATGTTGATTAATAAGGACTCAGTCCCAAGTTCTTTTGAAAAGACTCAGTCTCGAGTTCTTTTAGACAAGACTCGCGTCTTCAAAAACAACAGTGTCTTTAAAGAGAACTTCAGTCTTATTACTAAAAGGCTTAAATCATGTCGGCAATTTTAAAAATAATTGTTTTTATTCGTGCTTTTTCTCCGAAGGAAAAATATTTTGCAATTTTTTTTAACGGTGGTGTAAGTGTAAGTTTCGTTTAAAAAATAATATAAAAATGAGTTTTGTACTCATTTTTATATTATTTTTTAAACGCAATTGCAAAATATTTTCCCTATGTTGGCAAATTGCTTTTGTTCTGACACTGCGCTTCGCATGCCACTAGCGTTCACTTGGTTTCGGGGGCGGCGGTTCGAAGTACTAACGCATACAGGTAAGTGGCAATAACACTTTTCTAATCAGCACGTTTTCTAATGAGCACTTTTTCTAAAGAGCACTTTTATGGTCTAATGGCATGGGAATGTTAGTCTTTAATAATTTTAAATGTTTTTTTTCTTTTTTGTTTTGCGATATTTTACTCTTTTTGCCAGTTGAACTACAGACTTCTTTAGTTAATGAAATAATATTTTGTAACGTAAAGGTTATTGATACCATTTAAATAATTATGAGAAAGTTATTTGCTCCATTTAAGGCGATAAAAAAGATATAAGTTATTTGCAATATTGGTTTAGACCCGCTTGCATCACAAAACATTGAATACATTTGCATCTAACGAATTTAAAACAACGTTATACATATTATATTTTTTTTTGTCAATCATATTAGCAATAAATGTACAAAACACGGGCGTCATTTTTTTTTACAAGTATATTACATACTAATTCCGTGGTCATTCCGAATAAGAATAACTATGGAATTAGTATGTACTAAATTTACGGACGAAACTACAACGACGAACTGTTTCTAAAAAATTATTGTATTTAGTTATTTTTGGTGCAAGCGGTATGTTCAATCATTATATATTTTTGTTTAATTATGTTTTTTTGTACGTTTCAGGCGAGCACACGGTTAACGGAGACCATTCGGATGCGCACCAGAGCACCTTCTCGCACAGCAGTAAAGAGGTATGTCTATGTACTATCGCCAAAACCTATATCTGACCATTTTGGAAACAAAATCCCGTGCACATGATGACCACAGCTGCGTCCGTAAGTAAAAGAAAAAAGGGTCGTTTTTAGGTCGACTAATATGCGCTGCAAGCAGGAAAGTCCTGTAAATTATTATCCAAAATATTTTTTACCAAAAAAAAAAAAATCTGACTTCCGAAGTCGATTACGATGTTGGTCCCATGGAGAAAATTGTTCTCTGATGGTCTGTACTACACCCTTAAATTTGGCTGGTCTTTGAACACTAACCCTGTACAATGATCATATGAAGTAAAGTCTTAGCCTGTAAGATTGCATATCATAATAGACATGGGCGAAATAGCTCAGTGAAAAGAAAAAGAGCTATATCACTCTTCTAGCTCACTAGTTCTTCTGTAGCTCAGTGATCAGACGCCGACTGTTAGCTTATTTGACTCTCGCCGCACGCGCGTCGAAGGAGACGGCTCGGATCGCTCAATAGTCAATAGCTCTTTGGAAGTAACAAAGATAGATTTACTGTGACTTACGTCGTATGACAAGTTTACAATGACGTATTGTGCCGGAGAAGTAAACGAACGATGCGCACCGAAGTATTCCGAAGTGAGCCGAATGAGTCGTTTGGACGGTTACTTCGGTGTCTCGCTGAAGTACTGAGCTAGTCTGAGTGAGCTAACTGAGCTAGTGAGCTATTCAGCGAGCGAGTGAGTGAGCGAGAGCTACATCAATCGAAAAGAGCTAGCTCTTTTCTATCACTCGCTCACGAGCTACCCATGTCTATATCATAAGCATAATCAGCCCATAATGTTCCCACTGCTGGGACACAGGCCTCTTCTCGGTGAGAAGGTTGGTAGATGCATTGTGCAATAAATAAATATTGTGTGGTCCCCAGGGCTCTCCCTCCAAGGAGGTGTCCACCGAGGACTCGCCCAAGAAGGACAAGAAGAAGAAGAAAGGGCTTCGGACGCCGTCGTTCCTGAAGAAGAAGAAAGAGAAGAAGAAGTCCACCACGCCGCAACCCGCCTAGAGGTAAGCACAACCCTTCTCACACCACGCGCCACTTAACGTTCAAACGAAGTCAATAGAAGTGTACGTTACTGTTCCTATGATGCACCGTCGCTCTTTTTAACTGTTCGGCTACCCCGTCCATATGGGTTAGTGTGCATACACAAGAGCGACACGCGTCGACGACAGAGGCAACTGCAACCGTCGACGGGTGTCGGCGGCTGTCGATGGGTGTCGGCGGCTGTCGGCGACAACATGCCGCTCGTGCTTTTTTTATGAATGGCATCTCGCAGTTCAACCTATGAGGTTGTCGTCTGCTTAACCGGGCTTGCCTGTGGATGCCTCAATAAATTAAGGCCTCCAGCCAGGGGTTAAAAAACTTAAAATATAAGCGTGTAGTCGACACGCTAAGCGCACCCCCTGTGGGTACGGACGTCGCTGGGAGAGGGCAGCAAGGGACAGGCTGGAGCGGAATTATTTAGGGACGGATTTAAAGCTACAGGCTCAGCGGCGCGGGCTGGCTCCAGCAAGGGTCGGGATGTGTCGCTCGCGTATTTGCGCACCGTATTCAAATACACGAGCGTTTGTTCAATAATATTTTTAGGAGCTCAAAATGGGAATTATAAGAGATTCGATGAAATACTCACATGTTTTTTTTTTGTTTCAGATAATCCCACGGATCAACACTGCCATCTCGCTTTCAGATACTTGTAATTTTTTTAATAATTGTAAGGATTTATCCTGGACCTACGTGCGTAATCAAACGTTCAGCTTATACAGCGTGTAGCGGTGGGGTGTACATATAATTGTTGTGACTAAAGGAACATGCTGTATATGAGGCGGGTTCGTTTTTTAGATGTTTAATGCGAACGGGATTTTTCCTATTACATCATGGGAAGAATATTTACAATTTTTTCCAAGTTTTAGTTGTTGTAACCTGTTTTCAAAAAACAATATCTTCCAATGTTGTTTCAATACACGATCAATTATAAGTTTTTATATTCTTGTGCGAGTAAATGAAGAAATTTCTATAAATAACGAACTCGTCTCTAGATTTTAAGACAAACTCTCGATTCTTGAAGGTCGCTTACAACCGATACTTTTGACAAATGAAAACCGGTTTGCGCTGGTTATACCCCTTCTAGTACAAGCAAATTTAGTTGGAGGGGTAAAGTATTCTTTTTAACACTTTTTTTAAACTTGTGATAACAAATTAGATTCTCAACCACTTCCAAGTGACAGATTTTATGATATTTCTGCACAATGCCAGAACAGACAGTACCAGATAAATTACAAATTATTATTTATTTTTTTCTTTTTTGAGTGTTGAGTACTCAAGGTTCGAAGCGGCTTATAAATGTAACTTTGTACAATTGTTGAAAGACCCACCCACCGGCTAGCCAAGGTGTTCGGCTCAAATATTAAGTGCTAAACGCCTGAAGCAGTGCTGCTACCTTCACGTTAGTTGGCGCTCGTGCTCGCTCCTATTGAACCAACTTGAGCATTTTCGGCACGACTTGAGCATTTTTTTTGGTGAATTTTGCACTTTTGAGCTCGGAGAGTAACTTTGAGTGGGAAAAATGAGCGTTAGCTCGAATTCGAGCAGCACGAGCGTTTTAGGATTTAGACGCTATAAAATAGTTGTAAACGGCGGATTTTTTCATTCTAATTTATTTTTTGACAATAATTTGACGAAATTCATGTTCGATTTAAACAAATCAAGTTCTTATGCCTTGCCAACCAAGTTCTTATGTCGGAAATTATGAGTTTAATTTTATTAATTTTAGTTTTTCTGACTGTATATGCGGGTTCAACTGGAAACGTTGGTCTTACTTCGGCAGCTGGTCACTACGTGCTTTAGAGGTTTATATTGCCACTGCAGTGCTAAGACCTCTTCTCATATAGAGAAGTCACGTTCATACTTATGCTCACTGCGTGTGGTCGATTTAAAATAATCATTGCTTTCGACAATAAAGAATCCAGTAACTATTAAAATCAGTGCAAACACTCGGTGTCTTGAAGGCTGCAAACACTCGGTTTCTTAAAGGCTGCAATCTACTGCCAAGTCACATCTACTGACAAGTCACGAGTGTTATGAAAACGTACGTAAATTCTATTCAAATTCATGTTTCAGAATGATCTAATTTCAAGTTAAACAAATATCAACTTTATTATTGTGAAAATTAAGTTGATTTTAGAGTGTCTTGTCGTGAATGTTTGCAATTGTAGCGTAAACTGAACTTTATTGTGTAGGCATTAAAGTAATTTTTCCAATAACTCAAATTTGTTTAAGTTGCGAATGCATATTACACGTCATCTGCCTTCGTAAGCTGATTGTAAAACACGTATTGACATTTAGTTAACCGACATTTTCAGTTGAACTCTATAACAAACTGGTGCATTGTTTTACAAGTTTTATTTTCTCTAGATGGCATATAATGCTTTCACGTTTACAGAGGGCGTTGTCAAAGAAAACCGGTTACTCTGCCCGTACCCTGAATATTTCATCGGATGTGGGTTTTCTTGATAATTCACGACACCAGTTGGCGTCACTTTGACAAGAGGTCTTCCGTTTCTGCAATGAATATATAAAATATATGATGATGTTCATGATTCAGTCACGACTAAAGACATATATAGGCGCTTTGACACTTCTGACAGGTGCCCCGACCTGAGGTCTCAGTGCTGCCATCTAGTGAACGTTATTTCAGAAAGCCCTCATTGTTCACTTTCTTTTTGAGCCAACCAACCATTTATTAAATTTGTCTGTTCGATTCGGGGTATATAATGATATAGGCTTAAAAGGACTCGTTAAAACATAAACATCGTCATCGGTGTAATGAGACACCAGTTCTGTCTCTAGGAGGGCCGCGCTAGCGTTGCCTCTGGGATTGTTGATGTCCACAGGCGACACTGGCTTCTTACCATCAGGACGGCTGGACCCTGTACCGCAAAACTTTACAAGTCATCTGAATATGTTTTACCGTGTTTAGATATCGATAACAAACACGTCTGTGAAGTTTACACAAAAAAGCGGAGTTTTTAAAATAATATTTCACCTTGATACACTTAGAGCGCTTACACATGGCACCGCAACGGCAGTGTTTTTCGCGGCCGCGGTATCTTCTCGCGGACTCTTCAAAATTCGCCGCCGCGGCAGCGCCATGTGTGAGGGTTCATACAAATGGCGCTTTACTTTGTGTAAATTATTCCATCACCGCTGCTCTCAAAACGGTGAAAGAAAACATCGTGAGGAAACCAGCATGACCGAGAATAAATAAATCGAAGACGTGACATCTACCAACCCGCACTGTGCACGCGTGGTAGATTATAGCCCTCCACAGCGCTTCCTCTCGAAGAGAGGAGGCTTGTGTCCCAGCAGTGGGAACGTGGATGCAGTGGGACTACGCTTATTGAAAAATTAAATAGCAGTGGTTGGTTGGCCAGGAAATTTAATCGGTTGACTGTAGACACCCCTCGCCATTTGTGCTTTTATATAAGAATAATATTGAAATAGATATATCGGTAAATAGGAAGGTCTGTCATTGTCATCAGAAAATATGTGGTTATCACAGTGATTGTAACATATTATATTATAATAAATGATATGATATTCTGAATCAGAAACTCTGTAATCTGGCTACAATAAAGGGGAGCCTGGCATACCTACTGTCGCGTACATCTCGGAAACGTGACACTTTACGGGGTTTGGTCCAATTACATTTAATATTAGCATTGATGTCAGCTATCGATTTATATAGGTTTAATGCGTGGCCGCCATTTTGAAAAAAAAAAGAAAACAAAATGGCGGACCGGTAGGTATGCCGCGGATCTTTAATAGTCCTTTAAAAAGGACGTTTTTTTTTTTAATTTAATGAAAAAAATACAGTGCTGATTCTAGTTTTAATCATTATAAACAAATTAAGTCTAAATTGTGAATATCCTTAGTTTTAATTTAAAAAAAAATCTTGTTTTGACAGATCTTCCTATACAATTGATATTATATTAAATATAAAACAAAAAATATAATATATGTTGGCATTTTATGTATATGTAAGAAGGCTAGCCTACTTCCTGTAGTTTTTAAATTATTTTTCTTTTTTACTATTCGGACGTCACCGTTGCATGGTTGGAACAACTCGACCGTCAGTAGGTACTTTATTTTGGGTATAACAATTTCACATATTATAAAAAAAAAACTTGGACGTTGGAGTTGGACAACACTTTTACACTTCAATCATATTCATGTTTTAAAAACTAGATGTGGTCGGCGATTCCTATCCGACTACTCTGAGAAGAAATGCCGAAACAAACTCAGAGGTCACAGTCTGTTTTAAAGTCCTGACATAATTTCGGTCAGGCCATATGAGGACTGTCTTTTGAGGTAAGAACCACACAGATATGAGTGGACCTGTCCAGTCAGAGCACGCATTTGCGCATGCTGAGCGATGGCCGTTTTGCGTGAATGTGACGCATGTTTACTTCCCACTTTTATTGTTTTTTGTTTGTTCTTTTTTTTATGCGTCATGTTTGCCGCAAATAAATGTATTTTCTTTCTTTTTCTTCTTTCATTTGTCAGTACAAGTAACTCAACTCAGAACTTCAGGATCTCAACAGTTGAAAGAAAACAATAATCCACGGTTAGGTTTACGGTTTTAAGGTACTTACAAGTGATATTCTGCTCGAGTTGTACCAACCATACTCTGGAAACCAGTACATTTCATGTTGTTAATTTTAAATTGTCTTATTTTTTTTAATAAACAGTAAAGTATATTTTTAATTTTCTCCCCTTTTAATTAACCTATTCTTTTCAATTTGACATTACCTAGAGTTCGTCTAGCGTTGTTAAAATGACAAGTTGAATCGTTGCCTTACATGTGCGTGGTGGTTGCCCGGTAACCTTTTACTACAATTCTGTAATTCACCAAGTGGCGCTTATGTTATGACTTTCAAATTCTGTTGGTCCTAATAACAGATAAGCAACTAACATACATTGGAATCTTATGCAATAAAATAAGATTTCTTTTGGTGTTATATTGGTCATTCAGTGTACCTTCCAGGACTCGGGTGGACCTCCAGTAGTGCAAGGTTACCGGCAACCGTTCCACTGGGTGTGACCACACAAAAATGATAATTATTACATCCAACACCCAAAAAACGTATAGTTTTTGTATTATCAAAAGTAACATATTTTTTTTAGTTTTTAATATATTTTTTTTCTTTGTTCCCGTCACAAATCTTCGGGCGAATAGTTTTAAGAATAGCTTAAATACGTTACGTTACTATGTATGTGTATTTTTTATTTCGTAAAAATATATGCTATTTGAAAAAAAAAGTTTATTATGAAATTCTGTGTTGTTTTATTTATGTATACTTTTCGCACGAAAAGAGGTACCTACAGACGCCAGCACATGAAGCTACTACAATCTGTGAAATTTCTTTAATAGATTTTCAACTTTATTGCTAAAGCATTAGGTCCAAGGTTGATTGGGAAAATTTGACAGTTTCTGGTAGCTTGATGTGCTGACTTTTGTACAAAGGCGGACTTAAATATTTAAATAAAAAAAAAAAAACATTTATTTCAGGTACCACATAACCCATTTGCCTACAGGTAGTTGGTCCGGGTCTGGCTGTTTGTGTATGTGAGTTTAAATGTTTGTAAACGCACCCACACGATACAGGAGTCATTCCTAGTGTGGGGCAAAGTTAAAAAAAAAAATATGATGATGAGTCCGTCCACGTCTATAGAAGAGTAACATTACGCGTACGCCCTGTTGTCGAAAGACGTAGCGTTGGAAGGCCTCTAAAAGAATCCGCACGTACCGAATGTCATAAGTCGGGCTCGTTATTGTATTATTATATCAGCCTGTCATGTCCCACGGCAGGGCAAAGATCTCCCTCCACTTCTCTCTGTTCAAAGCTGCTAACGACCAGTTCTTGTTGAAGGAGTCCAGCTCATCCCGCCATATCCGTCTGGGCCTACCACGATGTCGCTTGCCATTATGAGGGACCCATTGAGTTGTGAGTTTGGCCCATTGTTCGTCTGACATGCGGCAGATGTGTTCAGCCCAGTTCCATTTTAGCGTGGCAGCTTTCCAAGTGACATCAGTTATCTATGTGATGGAGAACAGATGGTCGTATTCCTAACCCGGTGTGTTAGTTTGATACTCCGAATACTCCGAGAATACTCCGTTCCATAGCCCTCTGGCAAACCTCGAGCGTGAACCCCTGCTGATTTGTCAAAGACCATGTTTGACCACCGTATGTATGTGAGGATGGGAAGTATGCACACGTCAATGAGTCTTCTCTTAAGGGACAAAGGAAGATCACCCTTCATTAGGTCTTTCATGACCCAATAGCTCGTCCACGCATTTTCAGTGCGTCTTGAAACCTCTTTTTTTTGACTTGTATTACATAACGTAATTGTATTACCACTTTCGACAACAATTCCAGTACATTTAAACTTTACTAAAGCTACGGTTGCCTAGTAGAGCGGTGACCGCCACATAGCGTCCGCAATTTACCGCTGAATGACGTCACTGAAACGTTATTTATGGAAGTAAGTAAGGTGTGTTTTCCTAGAGAGCTTTTTTGACACCGTAAAGTCATACCCCGCTGCCCAATGATTTAAATCACTATATAGAGTAAGATCCCAGAGCAATCAGACATAACTTATTTTCACACGGATGAAACCTGAAGTTTTCAGTAGCGTCTCGTGTGCCTTGAATACCTACGCGCTTTGTGGAACTTGCCGAGTGACACCAGGGGGGTGACCACCACCTCTTACAGCAGTATTATTATAACCTTACTTCCGTGTGTGAAAGAGATGGAGCTATACATTCCGTATAGCTCCATCCTTTTCCCACACGAAGTAAGATTAAAATAATACTGCTTTAAGAGGTGGTGGTCACCCCCCTGGGCAGGTACTGGTACCTGCCCAGGGGCAAATAAAAATAACTCTTATTTTTAGTTACCTTTCTCATCTGGATGAGAAAGGTAACTAAAAATAAGAATTATTTAACTTAAATTCACATGGCTGATTTTTATATATGTCATGTAGAATATTATTTTAAAGTAATATCATAAGTGTCAGACACTTTTGATGGACCAGAGCTTTTGTCAGACGCTTTTAAGCTACCCAAAAAATAAATGAACTTTACTTATTGGAGCTTCGTTTTGAACACCGTAATGACGTAACTTACGCAAAAGCATGTCATGGTGCACGCAATCAAAGGCTTTGGAGAGATCACAGAAAACTCCAATAGCATTTAGCGATTTCTCCCATGCGTCAAATATGTGTCTCAGCAGAGCACTTACAGTGGAAGTCGAGGCTGGCGGCCTGTGCGCTTCGTTGGCGATGGGCGCGGGCGCGCGGCTGGGCAGCTCCATGCGCAGCACGGTGCCTTCGCTGCTGAAAGGAGAATGGGTAAGACCGTACCTACCCAGACACAAAGTTAATTGTAGTATTATTGGCAAATACTGGAAACTGTCGAGTTAACACAACTGTCTAATCGGTAAAACTGACGAATCAGTGAAAATGACTAATCAATGAAACTGGCGAATTAAATAAACTGATGACTGAGGGAATCTGACCAGTGATACGCGGACTCGATACTGGGTACAGGATTTCCATATTGTGCGACTTTTCATTTGTTAAAATAATTATTAGGTTAGAGTTCAGCAATAACCCTAAGTAAACAAGGCGATGAAGAGAAGAAATGTTTCTATTCTCCATTAGGCAAAAGTCTACAATGTCAATCGCATTGGACTTCAGACAAGATTCTACATTGACTTTATTGCACCCTGTTGCTATGGACAGAATAAATTTGTATCTTTATAGGAACTCGAGTCTACGGGTCAACCCGTGCTCGGGAAAAAGAGATGTCGAGTTGGATAGAAAGAACTTTGTCTATGCTTGGTAGAATAGAGTTAGGGTCATGGTACGCAGTACCAGTGGCTGTTCTTCCCGCCATCTTCGTCGTGACACACTGACATGGCGCGCCCCGACTGTCTCTCACCGTCTCAGGGCACCAGCTCTGTGCTATTTATACCAAACCTCTTTGAGGTTTGGTTTTCCTTTTTCACAATTGGCACGAAATCGTTAAGAAAAATCTTTTGACAGTTCGAACTATCATTTTGTGTAAATTGAACACGAATCTATTGAAAAATTTAAAGTAATCTAATATGCAGCGGTGACTGTCATTGGAAAACCGTAAAATGAGCAAAATATAGTCGCTGGCCATGGATGTTTCTACGGAGACTTGGCGGGTTCAGGTATGCTTCGTTTTGTTGTAGTAGCACACCTAGCCCTACCCTTAGTTACAAGTTGTGAAGCAAGATGATTTTAATAACCGACGAAAAATTTCGACGATATGGGGTCTACACTCATGTGCTGTATCCATGGTTACAGTTTGCGCGTCGATGTCTCTGCCACCCTGTACATATGTAGCTTCGTTTTCGCTTAGCGTTGCTTCTTTCTGCTCGGCTCCTAAGGGTTGTAGCGTGAAATAGCAATAGTGTGTTAAATAGCCTATGACCTTTATAATTGGGCTATTAACAAGATAATTATGCAACAAGATATCGAGAAATCCGACTGGTAGTTAGATTAGAGATTTAAGATTAGCGCGTTCAAACTCTTCAGCTTTATCTATAATATACAGTAGGTATACATCGATACCTATAAATTTCTATCGGGCTCTTCATGAGCCCGGTGTAGATTTCTCAGCGTCGCGTCGTTTTGAAGATCTTTTCGGGGAAGCTGAACGTTTCGTCTGTGAATTATGGACCCAGTTATCTTGACAAATAACTACCGGAGACATATAATAAGAAGGACGAGACGGTTGACGTGTGTCGGGCATGCCACCGTCTGGGTGAGTCCATCAGACATAATTATCTCTGGTTGAGCTGGCGAACCTTCCGGCCCCATCGGCCATTAGTTCTGCGAGGCATGTCCCGTGTGCCCTGCCCACTGCCACTTAAGTCTGGCAATTCTTCGGGCTATGTCGGTTACCTTGGTTCTCCTGCGGATCTCTTCATTTCTGATACGATCACGTAAGGAAACTCCAAGCATAGCCCTCTCCATTGCCCTATGGGTGACTTTTAGCCTTCTAAGGAGGCCTATTGTGAGCGAGCACGTTTCAGTGCCATAGGTCATCACTGGCAACACACAGGTCACAAAGACTTTCGTCTTGAGACACAGCGGTATGTCGGACGAGAAGATATTGCGTAGCTTCCCGAACGCTACGCACTAAGCCTCTTTGTAAAATTATTATTATTTTATCATTTTAAAGAAAACTGCAACTTTGTTTTCTTTTCACTTTGATTTTCTTTTACAGCATCCTAAGAACTGGCAGCGACGGAAAAACGACAGAGGTGACGAAAATTTCGCCAAAGTAAGTCCCGAAGGGTGAGGGACACTCCACAATGCGAACGAATTACCAACAATTTAATCGGCTTTTTTCCACTCTTCATTCAAAGGGAGGGAGAGGAAGTACCCTCTGTATGAAGAGCGGAGAAAAGCCTAGATGCGATTAACAGTCTTTATAAAAATCTCGCTAATCACTGATTAGCCACTGTTATTTCCGTGCCTTGGAAAGCACGTTAGGCCCAACGGCTTCGGCCATTCGTGGATCTTTGACAGTCGTTTCGGATCACCAGAAGCCCAAAAGTAATAAGGAGAGCAAAGTAGTACACACAAAGTAGTAAGGACAACCAGTCTTACCAAGGGGTTTCGTATTACCCAGTAACTGAATTGTGGAGGTCTGCTCGTGTGAACGCTAGCATATAAATAAACACATTCGCCATCAAACGGTATTCCTGGAAAAAACTGGACTGACGTGTGAAAGGGGCGTAACGGTTCTGGTTCATTTTGATCCGTTTCGCCTCGAGCATTATCGTACACTCTCACAGGCTTGTATTGGTATATAAGTCTGTGTACACTCTTAATATTATCACTAGCTGCGCCCCGCGGTTTCACCCGCATTAGTTTCGATCCCGTAGGAATATCGGGATAAAAAGTACCCTATGTGTTAATCCTGGTTATAAAGTATCTGTTTGCCAAATTTCATCCAAATTCATTCAGTAGTTTTGGCGTGAAAGAGTAGCAAACTTCCATCCATCCATACAAACTTTCGCGTTTATAATATTAGTAAGATATTTCAAATGATTATGACCTGCATTGATGACCTTAAAAAAAAAACTCATCAAATGATTTTTTTATTAGTTTGATCATGTTTAGATATCGAGACCCATCACATCTGCGGAGTTTCGCTAACTTATTCAATTTGGTCCTGTACCTATACTATTCCTCCACATATTAACAGGAAGATGAGCCAAAGAGGGAGAAGGATGCTACATACATCTTTTGCTTTAAAAAGAGTAAAGGTCGTTCGAGCGAGAACCCCTCCGTCCAGTCTCTCGCCACGTCGTTGAACGAGAACTGCTGCATCTGCGTCGGCGCCTTCGCTAGATACATGAAGGCAGTGCTCAAATGCTTGTACTGCGTGGCGTGCTGCAACCTACCCAAAATGGAGTTCGAGCAGCTGTTCTGCGAGTGGCTGGAGGCCACTGGCGATGTATGTAGCGATCTAGTCTGTTTCGTAAAAAAAATGTTGACATATATCATCGGTAAATAATTAGTAAATCATTTTTTACGTATTTTGTATTTTATTGTGGTCGAACAATCTATCAATCAACTCAGCCTATCGCAGTCCACTGCTGGACAGAGGCTTCTCCCAGGCTGCGCCACAACTCTGTGACTATGAGTTACTGGCGTCTGCCGTGTGTATGTGTGTGTATGTGGTTCATGTAGTAGCCTATCTCTGCTGAGACGATACGTGCACCGTGCACCACTGTGCGGACACGTTATAATACTTTTATTCGCATAATAAACGTAAATTTAATGTTAATTGCGTAACACACTAACGGTAGCAATGGCTTCCATTGTGACAGTTTAACAGCATTCATTACGTTATTTACGTTGTTGCGCAGACAAATTTTTAGAATATATGAAGCAATGGATATATAATGGCAATATCCTTCAAAATGATTCTGTGGTTGATAGTGTTACGCAATTAAGGGGCTGGATGAGGCCGGCACAGGAGCTTGGGGGATAGGCACAAGGAGAAAAGGCTCAGGTGACGAGACGTTGGTGACTAGGCTTCACAGCCTGGGGGTCTACTCCGAAGTAGTATCGGCCGAATGTTCGGCCGTTTCCTGCTACGAAGTTACTATTTGGTTCGGTCGATCCCGATCCTACACTCCTACACTCTTTCGAATATTGAGTATGGTCCCGACCCAAATGACCCGATACGAACTGTTTTGCATTTTTCATTAATATCTGGTTCGGCCATGTGTCGGTCCGATCCGAAAATTCGCACTTTACACTTCGGAGTACACCCCCTGGCTCATCGGCATAATGATCCTTGCCTGTCTGACTGAATTTACGTGAAAGTGTGCGCGACCACCACACTCATCGCCCTTTTACTACCGCACCACCAGACGTACTGAGGTTGATATCCCGACCAGTCGTACTCAACGCTTCTCCTCCACGTTTATTATGCGTACAGTCAAAGTGTGGAACTCTCTGCCGGCGTCTGTGTTCCCTTCCACATGTAACCCGTCTGCCTTCAAAGCAAGATTGAACAGGCATCTCTTTTGGGCACGCTTCTTACATCATGGACCTCATCCATCGCTTTCCATCTGGTGTGATTGAGGTAAAGAGCAGACACATTCAGAAATTTAAAACAGCAGTCCATAGCAGCAGTGGGTGAAGTCGGGCTGTGGATGATGATGATGAGGTCCCAAGGGAAACCGATGGCTGGCGAAGGGGGCGGTAAGCCTCATGCTGACGTGCGCTTCGTCACAGATTACTGCCGATCGATTCTGTAAAATTCTCGCCGTGAAAAGTTAGGTGAAGTGAGCTGCCAATAATGTCAATACTTAGCATTTAGTTGGAATGACAGCTCACTCCACGCTCACTTCACCTAAGTTTTCACGGTGAGATGGTTACAGAATCGCACTGCTGAATAGTTAATACGCTTCGTGACAAAGACGATTCGTCGGATATGGTAGGTACCTACAAAGTTGGTTGTTATACATCTTGGTATATAAGGATAAGTATAAGAATATTTACAATGTGAACCTAATGTACACGTGGGTATAAAACCTAACATATACTACAAAAGAATACAAAACACTTATACTATGGACATTTGTACTCTAATCTATCTAAAATAAAATATAAATAAAAATGAATCACCGAATTATGTATGTACGCGCATAACTTCCGATCGACTGCACCAAATTAGAAAATTCTTTTTTTGGAGCTAGGTACATTTCCGCAACCGCGGCCAGCGTAGCTTAAGGGTCGTTTTCAAAATTTATGTACATTTCACTACACATTCGTGTCTATCAAACTTATTGGTAAATTAAATAAACTACAGCTCGAAATTTAACCAGATGAACCATCATTTAGATTAATTGATAGTAAAAGAGTAAATAAAAAAAATTGTTTTGTGTGGTAATTCAATTTATTAAATTGTGTTAAAACACAAAATTTGATTATTGTCGTAATTTTTTCCCCATACAAAAATGTAATGTCCGCAGTCGCGCGTATTTTTAAGTGTAGCAGTTATGTATAATGAATAATTCACGCAGTTTGGAACCCGATTCAACAATATTCAATATTTCAGGAAAACAGATAACAAATAATATCTACATAATATCGGGTACGTATCAAAATCCCGAATTTTAATAGACCGAATTTTAAAATACCGATAGACGAAATCCCGATAATTGAAACGCCGAATGGTTGTTTGGTCGAAAGTTTTAAATCCCGAAAGTTCATTTGCCCGAAAGTTTAAAATCCCGAAGTACAAAATCCCGAAATTGCCACCGTTTCCGAGAAAAACGATTTTTTGTAAACCAGGTTAGGTTAGGTGTGACCACACAACGCACGAGCCGAGCGAGCGCAGCGAGTGGTGCCGCGGCAGCGGCCGGCGAGTGCCAGAAACATATTAATCGCGGGAACTACGTCGCCGCTCTTTGGGATTTCATCTACCATTATTTCGTCCATTTGGGATTTCGTCCTTTCGGGCATTTGAACATCGGTATTTTGTGTTTCGATATAACGACTATCGGCATTTAAAACTTTCGGTATTTTGAATTTCGGTGTTTTGGACGTCGGTATTTCAATCATACGTATTATGAACTTTCGGGATTTTGATACGTACCCATAATATCCTATACGAAACTAACACGCTGGAGCTTTATTTAAATTATTTTCTCTAATGAATAAAATAAGCGCATTCCCATTTTTGAGATCGAATCACATACTGCGCGACGTTGTACACAAAAAATTGAATTAAGTCCATGTTCGGTTTTAGGAAAGATAAGAGTAAAACGTTAAGAGTGTGATAAATGCAACACTATAAATTATATAGAAGACTAGCTTCTGCCCGCGGCTTCGCCCGAGTGGATGTCGGAAGTTATCCCACGGGAACGTGCTACCAGGATAAAAAGTATGTGCTTCCCCAGGATGCCATCTATCTCTTTGCCAAATCAGAAGTTCAGTGATTTAGGCGTGAAAATGTAACATACAGTTTCAAGTTCAAATCCTCCCCTGAAAACCGAATTATCCCTTTTTGCCCCGTCAGGGGTCAATTTTCGACAACATAACATACTTATTATTAATTATTTTCTGTCGAAAGTATCAATACTGAGTTTCGAGTTAATCGGACCGCGCATTCAATTTCTTCCACCCAAACTGCAACACCCCTAAATCCCCCTTTGAGGGGTAGTTTGAAAAACTTATAATGATAAACTTTATTACTTACTTAGGCAAGTATTGTTGCCAAGTTTCAAGTTTATTAACTAAATTAATAAGAATTTTCATATAAACTGTATCCCCGCTTTTCACCCCCACAGGGGTGGAATTTTGAAAAATCATTTGGGATGTGTTCATAACTTGACTCAAAGATTATTTATACCAATTTTTGAGTTAATCAAGCCACGCTGTAAAATCCTCCCCTGTAAAATTGACTACCCCTTTTCAGACCGTCAGGGTTAGATTTTCGAAAAACCCTGATACACATTATTCTTTCCTTTCAATTTTAGGTATAAATACTGAGTTTCGATTAAATCGGACCGCGCGCTAAAATTCTTGCATACAAACTTTGAAACCCCCCAATCCCCTTTTAGGGGGTAGTTTATAAAAAAAAAATGCCCAACTTCATAATTCACTTAGATAAGTATTCGTGCTAAGTTTCAAGTTTATTAACTCAAGGAATAAGATTTTTCATACAAGCAAGATCCCCCCATTTCACCCTCTTAGGGGTAGAATTTCGAAAAACCCTTTCTTAGTGGATACCTACTCTTCACGAAAAATACACCCTCCAAATTTCATGTCTCTAGGACCAGCGGTTTAGGCTGTGCGTTGATGTCTCAGTCAGTCAGTCAGGACTTTGAATTTTATATATATAGATGATTAAACTGATTTACTACTGAAAATTGGTTTATATTGTCCTCTGTGACTCAGCCCTTTTTTTTGTGGATGGGAAATCATCAAATGACCCCTCCCGCTCTGGGTGGAGCGGAAGGGAGTGTCAGACTCTTACTGCCTAAAACCCACCCGTGTTCCTTCCTTAGCCCTTTCTGTTCCAGGGCAGCGGTAACCCTTTCGGACGATCCCGCTACCCGTGACTCAGCCCTTACTTTTCCTTTGTGTTACTTTTGCGTTACTATAACACAAAATAAACAGAATTGAAATGTATACATTCATTTTTAAAATTATCCTTAACCTGATCGATCGGCCCATCCCATGACTTCCCAAACAAAAAAAAAAAAATGACCGGTGCGGTTGTATAAAATTAAATAAGTAATTGTCAAATACCATCTTTATTAAGGACTGATTTTTCAATTGACAGATAATACTGTTATTCGTAGAATAAAATTAACGTCTGACAGATTTTATATAGAAGAACTGTCAACAATTCAAAATTATTCCTCGGATAAAATTATCTGTCGTTTGAAAAATCAGCCCTAAAAAGAAGAGCCCATTGTGTCACCCTATAGACCAGGGTAGAAGCCTTTAAAAATAATAAAAAGTGAAAAAAAATAATAGTAGGATAAAACCCATTAGAAAAGGAGGGGAATATTATAAAAATGAATGGAAAAATAATTTACGGGCGATCTGAGGTCGGGAAGGGGATGGGGGTGAGTTTTTAAGGGTAAAAAACGGTTTTTCTCGATTTCCGGCAAAACTAAAAGTCCTATCGAAAAAAGTCAAATGGCAAAGTTGTAGGTAATAAAAAGATCTAAAACTTTTGTATTTACACTTTTTTCACATAACCTCAAAATTTATGTGAAAAATTCAAAAAACCAAGTTTTTGGTTTTTTATTTTTATCTTTTACAATTTTTTTTTTTTTTTAACGAAATTGGTGAAAACTTACCTTTTTATGTCTCAAATACGCTGTAATTTATTTGATTAAAAATATTTATTATTTCACCTTATTTTGAATTAATATCGAAAAAGCACCCTAATTTTCAATCGACAATTCACCCGTCAAAATATCAGCTTTTTTCAAAAAATTGGTATGTTTTCTGTTCGTTGAAATCTCTATTTTCCGATGGTGAAAAAAAAAATATGTTACTATACTAAATCTTCTCAGAAAATGCAAAAAATCGAAAAAAAGTCGAATTCGATAACTGATAATCTGAAAAGACAAAATCGAATTATTAATGCCTTCACAATTTTATCGTGAGTATACCGCCATGAAAAAAAAATATTAAGGAAATAAATGTCAAAATGTATAAAAAATGCCGGGAATCGAGAAAATCCGTTTTTTACCCTTAAAAACTCACCCCCATCCCCTTCCGGTCGGGAAGGGGATGGGGGTGAGTCAGATCGCCCGTAAATTATTTTTCCATTCATTTTTATAATATTCCCCTCCTTTTCTAATGGGTTTCATCCTACTATTATTTTTTTAGTTTTAGAAATTATCGACCCTGGTCTACTATGGAATCGTATGGAACATTATACCCTGTCCATTATGCTGACTGTTTTTGGACAGCTGTCTCAGAATGTATACGTACATTTTCCAGATTACGTCAAAGTTAACTTTAAAATGCGTATTATAATAAATTTATAAACTGCCTTATCTTATTGAAGGGTCATACCCAAAAAACGAAAAAAATATGTTCATGTAACATAAAACCGTTATTTTATTATTATATCGACATTAAGTACATTTAATAGTTCTTTTGTCTTGAAAACTTATCATCTTTTATAAAAAAAATAGCGCTTTACTAAAATATACATGATATTTTTCCCATTTGAATCTGAAAAAATCTCCTTCTGTAGACTGTTCGGATGACAAGTATTTGAGTTTAAGTGATGGTAAAAAATAAAAACACATACTTTAGATACTTTTATTTAGTTTCATTACATCAGTTATATTATCAAATATACTTAACACAACGTATTAAAAAATATATAATTCTAAATTTTGAAATAAAACGTATAAACATGTTGTTCACCATAGATATAGAACTATATAGGGGTACTATATCTATGTTGTTCACAGATTTTAGGTCTACTTCTGTAGACGCATAAAATAAACCAAAAGGACATGGCTAAATGACTGCCCCAAGCATGTCTAGTAACTTCACATTAACTCGTAATATTTAAATATTCATTCATGAATTATTAAGCGTTTAATAATTTCCTAGCGCTTTCGTGAACTGATAAACATAAAAAAAGTATCTTAGTTGCTTTTTTTGATTGACATGACAAGTTCAAGGGGAATAATAATACAGTACTGCAACTAGGGACGGGTCATGTCGCTTTTCTAAAATGTCAAATCAAACTATACTTATATCGATTTTTGATAACAGGTATCAAAACGATTTATTTTCTGAAACTAAGAAGTGGCAATCAGAGTTATTGGCGGGAATCGATGGAATTCAATTCGGTGTCCTGTTTAGTTGCTTCTTATTGTGTTTTCACAGGGAAACGGGGTTGTTTCTAAGTGACAATCGACTCTATTCAATTCCACTCTTTTCGTATCAAAATCAAATAAAAATAATTGAAAGCTTCAGAATGTGCTTCTACGTTTAATGTACTACCTATTTTGTGTCGAAAAATATTAACTGAATACAGGTCGACAAAAACTATTTAAGTATATTTTTATCTTTCAACCCAATCGATTATTTTATTGATTCGATTACAATTGACGTTCAATCCCATCTCTATGAAAAAAAACAAACGTCAGATGTTAGACATCGTTGGAACACTGCCGTTTGCTTGTTCGTTGTGGTTTTTCATTTTGGATTTTCATTGACCCTCGCTTGCTTATTGTGTGCTTGCCTACCTACTGACCTCTTGCTACTCGACACGGACTTGACTTGCAATCAATTCATCCTGCGATGCATAAACTGCGGTGTAACCACGCAAAGGCTGCGGCAGCATATCGCCTCTTCATTGCCTGCTTTTCTACTCACTATCTTAGCACGATGGTTAACAATTGAGGTAAGTCATCTACAGCTAGAATCATTCTAGAACCGATAAATATAAGAAACATCGAACAAATGTGACTTCAAGTAGTTTACCGTGTTTTCAAAATACATAATGAACTCAATGGCAATGAATCAGAAAGACTCATCTCGTCTCAACACATCACGACTACAACAGACTGGTTGCTTTAGATGTCATAATAATCAAATGTGTAGGTATTATAAATAATTCATGTGGGTAATAAGGTAATTAAGTTTGTTCTAGGTTCCAAGGGATGCCAACATTTGTCATCCTTGTTATGAGCTGCTGAATTCAGAAGCAACTAGTGATGTACGTTTATTTGGTCATACAATAGTGCGCATAACTTGAGGCCGTTCTGTGAGAAGTATACAACGCCATGCAGTGGAAAGAAACGATTCAATTTTGCAGAATTTACCAACGTCACATCCAGCTTTCTATTATCTAAATAAAATGTTTTTAAACGCAGTGTGTTTTTTTATCTTTACATACCCGTCCGGTAGCATTTATCATCTTCCTCTTCAGATATTCAGTTTCTCGGCCTACAAATCGTCAGGACTACTGTCCCTGACCTCTCTCTCTCTCTGGTTGTGTTATTGGGCAACATCCAATCAGAATGATTTGATCAGACAGACAGATAACCTAAACTAACTTTTTTATATAATGTTCTTATAAGATTCACAGAATAAATAAATTAATCGCATTTTTGTTGTTTTATTTCAATATCTTTTAAAGTAGTTTTGAGTATGAATGTCGATGGCTATAAGAGTAGGGGACGACCAACGAAACGATGGATGGACTGTGTGAATGATGATATGGTTAGAAAGGGGGTGACTACCGAAATGGCTGCTAATAGAGGAGTATGGAAGAAAAAGACATGTTGCGCCGACCACAAATAAATTGGGATTAGGGCAGAAGAATGATGATGATCTTTTAAAGTCCTTGGTTACTCACTGTATTCGTTATCTAGTTTAGGCAGGATTTAACATTCACCACATACTAATTAAACTAAGTCCTCCTGGCGCGTTTGTCTGTCTGTCTGTACGGATGTTTCAACAAACATATTTTGATGGGGTTGTCACTTCCGGAAGGTTTAGCTATACATTCGTGTAGGTTGTATTGACCAATGTAAATCAAGTCAGAAAAATCCTGCCGCCTGAGTGTTTTCTTGCGCGCGTTGCCCCATTCAGCGTCCAGAACCCATCTCTCGAGTACATTTACTATAGGGATTTGGTTTTGGACAAAAATCTAGTGTTGTTTGGGTAACACCTAGGTAAAAGTTCATAGCAATGTAATTTATTGCAGTTTTTTATGCCTATTGATGTAGGAGTTACACGATTTCATTTTCAGGATTATAAAGATATAAAAAGCGCCTGAAACTTTTTCTGTATGAAATACTAATATTCAGCTATTCAGCATTACATATTGCTAGGTACCATGTCTAGACATTGCTGGATTTTCGTCCATACTTCAGTTTAGCCATCTCCAGCCAAAGATGAACGCATCGTTAATATTTTGTTTGTTGTGTTGGTAGCACTATATTCTCTGTCATTTGCCCGGTTGTGAATTTTACTTAAAGAGCGTGTGACGTGAGAAATCCTAATTTTATTTAATTACACAAGTTTCCGGTCGAGATCAGTGTTTCTTTCCTGTGCAAAGGATACCTAAGTAAGTATCCTTTTCAAATACATAAAAAGATCAAGATAGTATATGCGTTTGGGCGCGGTATGCAAATATCATATTGCTTAAATTCTAACCTCATAATGCAGGATGCCATCTTTGATTTACCAAAATTTGTCTCTCGTGTAGACATCTTTACTGTAGACGTAGTGTCTACAGAAGGGAGCTATGTCAACAGAAGTGAATTAGTAATGCAATTTCACTGTATTTGAAAAAAAAAGAACATTGGTGTTACTCACTTTAAGAATGTATTTGTTTTTAATCCTTTTTTAACCGAATTGGATGATTATTCTTTTTTTTTAATGAGCATATTTTAGTGCGGTTCCATATTAATTTGGTAGAGGTTGATGGGTTTCCTAGATAATTAAAGAAGGTTTTGTAAAAAGAGTTTCTTTTAGAGTTTCGTAGTTGAATATATACCTTTCTATATTTTCATCATTTACTTTGTCTGCCACGCCAGATTTTATCATTTTTACCATTCACTTTTTTTTTGCCATTTTTTTTTTCATTTTGTTTTTTTTTTTGCATTTTGTTGCTTGCAGCGCATGAATGTTAGGGTATTTTATTTCAGGTAGGGTACAATGCCACGAACGAGTCGATCAGGGCAGCTATCCGAAGAAGAAAAACAGAAACGCAGGCGCGCACAGAAAAAAAATAGTATACGCCGTGCCGTACAATTTGTCACCTGATTGCCCTGAAAGATCAGCATCACCAGACTCCTCATCTGAGTATTTGCCTATACGAGATTCTCCTATTGCTCCAGCTACTCCTGAAGCTCCGACTGAGTCAAATTCACCAGGATTGTCAGATAGACTGACACCAGATCTTTCCATCGAAATATTCAGCCAAGCATAGACCCCAGAAGATAAGAATCTATTCAGACGACTCTGAGGCTTCTGAAAATTCACCACAGAAAAAACGGCCGAAGAATTTCATGTGTAACGATTCTGAGGAGAATAATATATTTTAAAATTCTGTTCATTTATATGCCCACAGAAGCATAATGTCTGTTCTGTGGACAAATTTCTATTATTTTTTTGTACTCAATTGGTAAAGATTTTTGATTATAATTTCTTTAGGGGTTAAGGAGAACTTCATTTTAAGTTTTTTTTCATTGTTTCTATTCTTGATGTTATTGAAGTGATTATATAAGGCCCATTATTGTTATCTTCTGTAGACAACACGATCTCTTCTGTAGACGTAAAAAAACAAAAAATGAGATTTATGCCTAAAATATCCAAGACTGATCTCTTGTGATATTATTGTAAGCACATTAATATCTAACTTTAAATGAATATAATGTTTCATAACAATTCGTGGAGTTTTATTATTTATATTTTGTAATGTTCACTTTTTGTGTATGACCCTGAAATGTCTTATTTATTGGTTCCTACATACATTATAATACCGTACGTGTATCAATCAATGTATTGTGTGTTGCTGCAATCACTAGTTCCATCTACCAAAAAACGGTTTACCTAACTAATGGACAGGGTATTGTGGCCAGTAATCTTGTATTAAATTAATGTCACCATTATAGCGGCACGTTGTATGTATCGATCTAAAATACAATGATACAAGTATTTACATACGAATCAAAGGAATGCGCTTAGTCTACTCTAAAGAGATGTACCCCTTGTGGCATACAAGGGGTACATCTCTTGTATGCCACAAGGGATATGTTCCATAATACATGGAACATTATGTTCCATAATGTTGCATATATGGAACATTATTACAAAGGACATGGCTAAATGACTGCCCCAAGCATGTCTAGTAACTTCACATTAACTCGTAATATTTAAATATTCATTCATGAATTATGAAGCGTTTAATAATTTCCTAGCGCTTTCGTGAACTGTTAAACATAAAAAAAGTATCTTAGTTGCTTTTTTTGATTGACATGACAAGTTCAAGGGGAATAATAATACAGTACTGCAACTAGGGACGGGTCATGTCGCTTTTCTAAAATGTCAAATCAAACTATACTTATATCGATTTTTGATAACAGGTATCAAAACGATTGAAACTAAGAAGTGGCAATCAGAGTTATTGGCGGGAATCGATGGAATTCAATTCGGTGTCCTGTTTAGTTGCTTCTTATTGTGTTTTCACAGGGAAACGGGGTTGTTTATAAGTGACAATCGACTCTATTCAATTCTACTCTTTTCGTATCAAAATCAAATAAAAATAATTGAAAGCTTCAGAATGTTCTTCTACGTTTAATGTACTACCTATTTTGTGTCGAAAAATATGAACTGAATACAGGTCGACAAAAACTATTTTAGTATATTTTTATCTTTCAATCCAATCAATTATTTTATTGATTCGATTACACTTGACGTTCAATCCCATCTCTAGGAAAAAAAACAAACGTCAGATGTTAGACATCGTTGGAACACTGCCGTTTGCTTGTTCGTTGTGGTTTTTCATTTTGGATTTTCATTGACCCTCGCTTGCTTATTGTGTGTGCTTGCCTACCTACTGACCTCTTGCTACTCGACACGGACTTGACTTGCAATCAATTCATCCTGCGATGCATAAACTGCGGTGTAACCACGCAAAGGCTGCGGCAGCATATCGCCTCTTCATTACCTGCTTTTCTACTCACTATCTTAGCACGATGGTTAACAATTGAGGTAAGTCATCTACAGCTAGAATCATTCTAGAACCGATAAATATAAGAAACATCGAACAAATGTGACTTCAAGTAGTTTACCGTGTTTTCAAAATACATAATGAACTCAATGGCAATGAATCAGAAAGACTCATCTCGTCTCAACACGTCACGACTACAACAGACTGGTTGCTTTAGATGTCATAATAATCAAATGTGTAGGTATTATAAATAATTAATGTGGGTAATAAGGTAATTAAGTTTGTTCTAGGTTCCAAGGGATGCCAACATTTGTCATCCTTGTTATGAGCTGCTGAATTCAGAAGCAACTAGTGATGTACGATTTGGTCATACAATAGTGCGCATAACTTGAGGCCGTTCTGTGAGAAGTATACAACGCCATGCAGTGGAAAGAAACGATTCAATTTTGCAGAATTTACCAACGTCACATCCAGCTTTCTATTATCTAAATAAAATGTTTTTAAACACAGTGTGTTTTTTTATCTTTACATACCCGTCCGGAAGCATTTATCATCTTCCTCTTCAGATATTCAGTTTCTCGGCCTACAAATCGTCAGGACTACTGTCCCTGACCTCTCTCTCTCTACTTGTGTTATTGGGCAAAATCCAATCAGAATGATTTGATCAGACAGACAGATAACCTAAACTAACTTTTTTATATAATGTTCTTATAAGATTCACAGAATAAATTAATTAATCGCATTTTTGTTGTTTTATTTCAATATCTTTTAAAGTAGTTTGGACTGATGGACTGTGTGAATGATGATATGGTTAGAAAGGGGGTGACTACCGAGATGGCGGCTAATAGAGGAGTATGGAAGAAAAAGACTTGTTGCGCCGACCACAAATAAATTGGGATTAGGGCAGGAGAATGATGATGATCTTTTAAAGTCCTTGCTTACTCACTGTATTCGTTATCTAGTTTAGGCAGGATTTAACAATCACCACATACTAATGAAACTAAGTCCTGGCGCGTTTGTCTGTCTGTCTGTACGGATGTTTCAACAAACATATTTTGATGGGGTTGTCACTTCCGGAAGGTTTAGCTATACATTCGTGTAGGTTGTATTGACCAATGTAAATCAAGTCAGAAAAATCCTGCCGCCTGAGTGTTTTCTTGCGCGCGTTGCCCCATTCAGCGTCCAGAACCCATCTCTCGAGTACATTTACTATAGGGATTTGGTTTTGGACAAAAATCTAGTGTTGTTTGGGTAACACCTAGGTAAAAGTTCATAGCAATGTAATTTATTTGCAGTTTTTTATGCCTATTGACGTAGGAGTTACACGATTTCATTTTCAGGATTATATAAAAAGCGCCTGAAACTTTTTCTGTATGAAATACTAATATTCAGCTATTCAGCATTACATATTGCTAGGTACCATGTCTAGACATTGCTGGAAATTCGTCCATACTTCAATTTAGCCATCTCCTTTATAAATTGTGTCCAGACGCCAGCACATCAAGCTGCTACAATTTTTGATGAGATTTTCAACTTTATCGCTGAAGTATTAGGTGCACGGTTTACGTCAGGCGCTGGCTATTAATTTGACAGGACTAAACTAATATTTTATCTTCTGCCCTTTTCTTAATGAAATAAAATAAAAAGATGCACAGAACTTTTTAGTTTAGTTTGTGCACAAGGGAATCAGCGCCATTGTCTACCACTGTGGACTGTCTGGAGCAGTGCTGGCCCAGTGGTAAAGGCCGCGACTTACAAGTTGTAGGTCGTAGGTTTGAACCCAGACAGGCGCTATACTTTGTGTAAATCATTTCTTCTTTTCGTGTCGATGGTATTCTTCTTCGATATTTTATATTGTTCGAGCCCAGTAGGTGCAGGCCACGATGATTGCGGCATCAGTGGCATTCATTAAACACACTTAAATTATTTCATCACCGCTCTCAAAACGGTGAACGGTGACTGTGTGTGGACTCATGTCTGCACAGATTGAATGTTGAAGACCCTGAGGGCAGACTGTGTGTGGACTCATGTCTACACAGATTGGATGTTGAGTATCCTGAGGGCAGACTGTGTGTGGACTCATGTCTGCACAGATTGGATGTTGAGGACCCTGAGGGCAGACTGTGTGTGGACTCATGTCTGCACAGATTGGATGTTGAGGACCCTGAGGGCAGACTGTGTGTGGACTCATGTCTGCACAGATTGGATGTTGAGGACCCTGAGGGCAGACTGTGTGTGGACTCATGTCTGCACAGATTGGATGTTGAGGACCCTGAGGGCAGACTGTGTGTGGACTCATGTCTGCACAGATTGGATGTTGAGGACCCTGAGGGCAGACTGTGTGTGGACTCATGTCTGCACAGATTGGATGTTGAGGACCCTGAGGGCAGACTGTGTGTGGACTCATGTCTGCACAGATTGGATGTTGAGGACCCTGAGGGCAGACTGTGTGTGGACTCATGTCTGCACAGATTGGATGTTGAGGACCCTGAGGGCAGACTGTGTGTGGACTCATGTCTGCACAGATTGGATGTTGAGGATCCTGAGGGCAGACCGGGTTGGTATCGCCGCTTGGACATACCGTATATAGAAATATGCCAATCTGAATGACTAGTCGACTCTGGAGGTTGAGAGTCAAATGGTTCTGAATATTCTTCACGTACGAGCAAAAACTCAACTATTTCTAGACTACTCAATTCGATACAGCGTGATATCGCAGAATCAGATAGAAAGCTAAAATTGTTGTGCAGCACTGCAGACAGCTTCGATTCATCAAGTCTTCTAACAGTATCAATGACAAACGTAATCATTACATCGCTTTTACTCTTTGTTAACAATTCGGAAACTTTCACAATGTCAAGAAAATCATTCAGGTTGTTTTTGTTCAAGTAATCTTCTAGAACTGTAAGGAAAAATAATGTGAAGTTATGTAACTCTTGTTGCAACGCGTCTGACAATGCCCAATAGTATCCCACCGCGTCACGACACGGGCTCAACCTCATGCTGGTGACAATGGCTGAATAAACTCGCCCCTGCTCCATAATCAAATTGAAAATCACTTCTTTATTATTTTCCAAAATTCTCATCAATGTCGCGTCGATAGTTATTCTGTAATCGAAAATGTTGCGTATATACAACAAGCTGTCCATTGAAAATATCACATTAATTATAAAGTCCATCCATGATGTAAGCTTTTCGCTATCATTTTCGTTTTTCAAACAATCACAAACATATTCGACGGCAAAATACTCAGTGAATGTCATGTGGATGAATATTGGGATGCCGTTTACCACTCTTTATATGAGGCCCGTCTTCTCCCCTCCCTTCTCAATGAATTCTATCGTATCCTTGATCTCTACCAAGTCTTCCATACTGAACAATATATCACTTTGCAGATTGAAAATGGCGTAAGCCGCCAATTTTTTATGCTTTAAAATAAAATCGGCAAGCTCCTTGTCGTATGTCATCATAATATCAGGGTTAAATATATTCATTTCGTTTTTCTCTTGAAACCGTATTTTTTTCATCTTCTTCTCCATAAATCGTTCGTAGAAGGTAAAAGCGTTGACTTCTAGATTCCATTCATTAGCGTTTACGTTAACACCTTTTATGTTGTGTTCAAAGTAAACAGCTGCCAGGTACAGATGTAAGGGGTTCCCATGACTGTGATCCTCGTGATATTTTAATATAACCATATCATCTTTTGCTTGAATAAATTTTGAATCATCAAAAATTCTCCTGTATGTCCATAAAGGAATGTTCTTGTACTTAATTTCGTTGATCAAATAATAGGCTGCGTTGATATATACTTGGTGGAGGGGCATTGCAAAATTATGTAGTCCTCGGTTCCCCAAATTTAACATGTATTGAATAAAACTGTTCACATTTTCGAGCTGTGCGCTATTAAGGTCCTCTAATCTTAAATGAAAATCCCAGAATGTTTCCAAATATCTTTCCATTTCTTCGTTCGAGAAGAAATCTATTTCATAAGATGACCCGAACTCTCGCTGTAAAATGGTTTTAACTTCGTTATACGACCTACTTGTGATCCACTTTCTATGCTTTCTGGGATAAATGCTGACATTATTTATACATTTTATGACCTCATTTGCATAATGGGGACAGATTTCGTCAAAACCATCGAACAGAAATATCACCATACATTTATTATAAAGGTGTAGAAATATATTCAACTCAAACTCAGTCCACTGATCGCCTGTCCAATGTTTCAGATACACTGCACCGTTTATTTCTTCCAGCGCAATTTCTACATTATTTTCTTCGCTGCCAAGTTTCTCGCGAAGAACAACTTGGCACATAAAGTTTAAAGTCTCTAGTGTGTCGATGGCTGTTTTCTCTTCCTTCCACTTGCTGAATTCTTTCGAGTATTCTAATAAGTTAATTTACAATCCAATCTTCTGGCTTGCGCTCCTTTGTTTTAAGTGATAAGTGACTGAGTAGAGTCGACTTGCCCATCCCGGGTTCTGCTGTTACAAGTACTACGTCGTCTGGTATGTTGATAAGAGTCTTAACTACTTTATCGACCCTAGCTCCCGTCTTCATAACGCGTCTATCAATATACAAGTGTTTAATTTCATTATAATTTCTATTGACAGTTAATTTGCCAACTGCAATTGTTTCTCCACTGATTATTTCATTCAAAACGTCTCCTTTCACATATGCCTTTGATTCATCATCGACTATTGATTTTAATCTTACTTCTATGCCTTGAAACATCACTCTAGCGTTCTCCAAGATTATGTCCTGTGACTCTCCACTCATGTCTTTGAGACTACTTTTTTCGTCGTATACTATATGACCTGTGTTTGGGAAACATTCAGTTATTGTTGCAAGTGACATGTTGTTCGTAATAATTATTGTTTTTTTTTTCTTATTTTCATTTTGAACAGCTTTAGCAATGTTTTCTAAAATTTTCTTTCCGCTTCTGGTATTTAGTATTTTATCGCATACTATAATTAAATATTTGGTTTCGTTTGTATTTTTCAACTCTGTACGTAGTATGTTACGATCATTCGTTGGTAATGTTGCTATATATTCTAGATCTAACACAACATGTTCTCTGTTCTTCAAATGTTGCATCACTTTAACAATAGTCAGTACGCTATTCTCCGCAACGATGACAGTACTCGAGTGCTGATCCTGCAAGTTCAAGGACCTCACCGCGGCTTCAGTGAATGTGTAATTATTATTTTTTATTTTAAGCATAAACGTGTCGTTTATTGAGTTCATCAGAGGGTCTTTAATAATGTTGTTTATTGCATTTTGGAATAAGTCGCTTTCTCTTGTCAGATAGGATGCTTCTTTTGGTTTCATCCACCAGTCTTGTATTTCATGGTGATATTTTACAAATATCGCGTCTGTTTTGACTTGAAAGTAGTTTGGGTGATCACGCTGGTAATCTTCTATATCGTTTTTCAAACTTTCCTCGACGCCTTTCTGATCAGCTTGACCACTGAAAAATAGCAGTTTCTTTAAGAAATCTCTCGCGAGATTCTTTTCATGTTCATTACTGTCAAATGAAAGTTTTGGAAACTTGTTAACGTTTACACAAAATTTGTACTCGGGCAAATTGTGTTCTTCACTTAATTTCTTATAAAGCTTTTGTGCAAGATTTCCTAGTAATTCCCAGTTATCTGTAATCTTCATCTGTTTGTTGTGGTCATCGAGCACGAATATATTTCCAATAGCACCAGCTATACCTCCATTGAGCTTCAGGAGTCCATCTTCTAAAGATTCATCTATAGTTACCATCTTACTGGATTTACAATTATCTAATAATTCGTTGATTTTCGACGCTAAATGATTAATTCGACTCTCTATTTTCGTCTCACTGTCGCTCATTGTTATATCTTTGTTACCGAATGCAGCCGGCACTTTAAACTTCTTAACTTCAGTACCTGTTAATATTTCTCGTGCAGCCAATTCAACAGCTTTATTAACAGTAGTTCGAGAAACGTCCATTGGTTTCATACCTGGCCTGAAATCTTTTGTTAATTTTTTATCAAATTTTAACTGACCATTGTTGTATGTTATAACGGTCCCTATCAGCTTGCTCAGCCGTCCAGCGTCAGTGGGATCGCCCAAGAATTCAGAGAGAAATAGCGTTATATCAGCGGGTTTTATTTTTCGTCGTTTAATAATCGCTAAGTAGAGTGTATCTTTGAATATAGTGATGTATTCTTCATTGTTATCAAAGAAATCTTTTCGAAACGAAGCGATTCGGTGCCGAGGGGCATCCTTACTCTGAACAGGTTTAATTTCAGATACGTGGAAAACTTTTTGCGCTAACATCACGTGATAGCGTAACACGAGATCGTCACAAAGCATCAAATGAAAGGTCCGTTCATCGTAAACAAACCTAACTATTCGTTGAGCTAGTGAGGTTATTTGATCTTTTATTACTATTTTGCAAAGAAATTCTACATCCTCTTCTTGGTTGTACGGTTGCTTGGCCGTGCCACCTGTATCGTGGCCTGTTCCAATTAGGTCATACAGGTTGGAGAAAAAACCACTTTCAGCCGAGTTATTATCGAAGTCGTCTATTGCGGTTGTGTATATAACGAATAAACATTCTGTTTCATCAAATGCACCTCTAAAAAACATATCATTATTACTCGGATCAAAATGTTGTCTTATTTTCAAGTAGCTATCAAAGTATATTGCTAAATCGTTTTTAAGAGTTTGTTTCTCGTTCTCCCTGTGCTTAGCCTGTATGAACACAGCGACGGGTTTATCAAACCCTTTCACTTTGGCTTTGAAACAAATGTCGTCGAAAGCCCCAATTTTGTTGATGTTTGAAGCTAATTGAAACTCTTCAATATCATTGTCATGAATCGCTCTAAAATATAATAAGCTAAGTAATTTCGTTTCATACAGCTGACCGCGAATGCCCGACGTGTCTGAACGCTTACTAAACATGGTGCAGCTCCTCGTTAGTCCCGGGGTACTTCTCTTGGCACACGCAGCACCAGCACAGAGGCAGGCGGCACTCACTGTCACGGGGAGCACTCAGCACCATCAAACTGAGTCAATGTCTGGCCGACTGTACCTGCAAGCATAGAGAACAAGTTCTGTGACTGAAATCTTCGAAGCAGAAGAAAAAGAAAGCGTTGTAGAAGAAGTTCCATCAAACTTGGTTTTAACTAGCCAAGGAGTGTGTTGCAGGGACATTTTTCTTAATCCGCTAGGCTAGCTCGCGTGACTCCGTTGGGCTAGCTCGCGTGAGTCCGCTGGGCTAGCTCACGTGACTCCGCTGGGCTAGGTCATACGTCCGAACAGTTTTCTCGCTGCGGCAACACCAAAGATATCGGGTAGGCAACACTGACTGACTGGCGCGAGCGGCGCGCGGTGGCGCGCCGCTGAAGAATGCATACTCGAACATGCAGTCGGCTTGCTATCAAATTTGGCGTGTATTCAATTTTGCGAAGTATGATAATAATCATAAGATATTTTTTTCAATAATCTCAGAAAATGCTCTGCTCTTGTTGTGCGCTGACCCATACTCTCTTAGACGTACTGCTCGCGGTAGCGTCGGGGGTCGGGTTATGTCATAGATATAGGAAAGAAGGAGATATGCCCTGTAGTTGGAAATGTATCAGAACTTCACATGTAATTCAGTAAAAGCAATAGATACAAAGTCGCGCACACACTTGCAATTCATAAATTAGAACGTACTAGTAACACAATCAATTATAAACCTTAACTCATCAAACATTACAACTATTTATTATTACTGATATAATTATGCTGTGGACAACGCTGTTGATTGCATAATTGTTAAGTAGCTCTTAAGTTTGTTTATGTTTATTCTAGATTATGTAATTGTTTGTTGTTCCAAATAAAATAAAAACATGGCGTGCATTTTCTGTCGCCATCGTTGTGCTGTGCAAAAGCCATTTATTTTACGTACTCGTATATGTACACTAGTGATTAACTAATTCGGAAAGTCATCGATTCTCCCATTTATTAGTGAAATAAAAAAAATGGGGTTCTGAAAATAAAATAAATAAAAAACGGTATGTCCAGAAAATATTATAGTTATTTTAAATCAATAAAAATAGCAAAAAAAAATTGTAGGTATAATAATATATATAATTTGTAAATCAAAACTCTTCTCAAGGGTCTTCCAACCGCATTTAAACGTCATCTTTTTAGGTCTTACAACTGGGTTAAAACGGTTGACAAATAGTAAAATTAACTATTTATATTCGTTGGGTAATCGACATTGTTGTCGATAGCCTACGTTAGTGGATCTCCACAGCCACATCACTAACGCGGTGTCCTGCGTGAGCGACGAATACGACGCGACGTTGAAATTTAGACTTAATAGCAGCAATAATGTAATCGAAAGCAACGGTAACACTTTTTTTTTTTTTTTTTTGTGGATGGGAAATCATCAAATGACCCCTCCCGCTCTGGGTGGAGCGGAAGGGAGTGTCAGACTTTTACTGACTACTAAAACCCACCCGTGTTCCTTCCTTAGCCCTTTCTGTTCCAGGGCAGCGGTTAACCTTTCGGAAAATTCCACCGCCCCGGCAGGCTTCGGCCCTGTGGGGCCCCGTCCTCTGCTGACATCTCTTTGAGGCGCGCGTGGAACACAACGCGCCGTCCGGCACGGGCCTGGTCCTGATCGGACGGTGAGCTACCCATTACTCACCGCCCGCAGGCCCGCGCCTACGGTGGCCGGGAGTCGTCACGCGGCTCCCGACGCCCGGAGCGTCTCCCGCGGCGGCTGAGGCGTGAGGTGTTCTCCCTCAGCCTCCCCGCCACCTCCTTCGCTAGCATGACTGCTTCGCAGAAGGAGGTGACTGCCTCCCATTCTCTCTCGCCCCGGACCATGGCTTGCACCAGGGCCGGGCGCGAGAGGTCGCCGCCGTTGCCGATCGCCTCTACGAGGACACGGCGGGTCTCCGCCCAAGCAGGGCAGACCTCCACCGTGTGCTCCACCGTGTCCTCTGGGCGATCCGGGCAGTGGTGACACCCGGGCGTCTCCTCCCGCCTGATGATGTGCAGGAACCTCCCGAAACATCCGTGTCCGGAGAGGACCTGCGTCAGGCGGTACGTGAGAGCGCCGTGACGCCTCTCTAGCCACTCCTCAAAGAGGGAGACGGTAACACTTCACAATATTTCTTAAACATTTTAGAATCGTTTCTTAATTTTGGATATATTAAATGATGGAACTCGCGATATGTGTTTCTTTGTAAAAATATTATGTTTGTTTTCTTTCTGTGCTTTTTACGATATTTTTGTTAAAGTCTGTACTTTAAATATCAACTTTCGAGCAAAATTGTAGGTACCTACTGTACTTCTCCAAGATTCGAGAAGTAGGTAATGACCAAAATTACGTAGAACATTTGTCGCGTGTTGCATCGCGTCGCATTACGTCGCGTCGTGTTGCATCGCGTCGCGTCGTATTCGTGGCTCTCGCATGACACCGCGTAACTGGCCGCAACCAGCAGCGGACGTACCATGCGATGCATCGCATAAATAAAGTATCGTTTAGTGATTAGTACATTGCTTGTCTAGTCACGTAGTGACATACTTAGGCAGTGGTTAAGGAGCAATGTATTTACTGCGAAAACAGTACAGTCGTTGCGATATTTGAAAACAAAATTAACGCAGTAAAAGCAAGAAATATTTTACAATTTCTTGTTTTTCATTATTTTAAAGACAAATATAGTAAAATAGGTACCTACTTATATTTATATGGTAAGTGATTCCATGATTTACAAAGTTTTGGTTTTGGCTTCGGTTTTTACAAGAAACCACTGAACAACACGGCATTCTTATATTTTTTCACGATCACGGTCGAAAGTGCACTAGTTCGCGGAGACGGCCATTTGCCTAGTGCATGGTCATTATTGGTCATTTCGGGCATGCCACGACGACACAGACACGCCTTCTTGCCACTTCTCCTGTTTTTTACATTTCTAATCTCCTTCCCTTAAATATGGCGAGAGGGTAATGGCTGATCTTTGCGTTACGCTCGTGAACGGGTGCAGTGGCCCTTAGAGAGATAAATATAGACTAGCTGCGCCCCGCTGTTTCACCCGCATAAGTTTTAATCCCATGGGAATATCAGGATAAAAAGTATAGGTATGCTATAGCAGCTATGCAGATAGTTTATAACCAGGATTAATATATTCTATATGTTAATCCTGGTTATAAACTATCTGTGTGCCAAATTTCATCCAAATCCGTTCAGTAGTTTTTGCGTGAAAGAGTAACAAACATACATCCATCCATCAATCCATCCATACAAACTTTCACGTTTATAATATTAGTAGGATAGCATGTGGAATTGCTTGGTTGCACTTAATAAAACACAAGACACAATATTGTCCGGTAGACTGCCGTCTGTAGGCTGTAAGCGAAGGATGAGGCTGCCACACTAAGGAAGGAGGGTGAATACGACGATAGCGCTCACGAGTGTCGTGAGTGAGCGAGGCTGCAACATAATTATGTATGTATGTTACATCGCAAGCGCAACTCGAATGTTTGATGATATTTTAGAACGAGTTACCTACTCTCGATGGGTACTTAAGGCCAAGTGGCGTGCGCGCAAAATCATTGCACATTATTTTGAGTTTTTTTTTTTATGCGTCCAAGTGCGATTTGGACTCGAAACACGAAGGGTTCCGTACAATATCATAAAACAAAAATAAACACAAATCGATAGCTGACATCAATTGAAACAGGAAACATGATAAGACCGAACCTCGTAAAGCGTCACGTTTCCGAGATAGTTGATCACGTGACATCCATATTTTTTTAACTTCGTTTAGTCAAATTTAATCAGCAGTTTCGCAAACAACAACTAAACAACTAAACTAAAACTTACTTAATGTACCTAACATGTTAAACTTTACCGTTGTAACGTTTGTCGTCGTCGCACAGCGCAGCGTTCAGCCGGGAGTGCGGAATACGTACCACAAAACAGGTAGATACAGAAGGTACGCCATTCTACCAGGTACGCATGTTGTCTCTCGTTGTATGGAGCCCACAACGAGAGACAACATGCGTACCTGGTAGAATGTACAGACGCCAGCACATCAAGCTACTACAACCTGTCAAATTTCTTTACCAGATTTTCTACTTTATCGCTGAAGCATTAACGTTCAAGGTTGATTGGGAAAATTTGACAGTTTCGGGTAGATTGACCTGGCTGTCTGTACAAGGATTCTCTCATATTATTTAAATACAGCGGTCTACATTCTGAGCAAATAAATGAATATTCTATTTTACCTGGCGTTAGATTGACATAGAGACCGACATGAATCTAAACTAAATGAACACCGTACGGACGCGTTTATACATGTGCGTGGTGTGAGTGCGTGTGGCAGTTACAGTTCGTGCTATGGAGCCGGCCTTCTGTGTCTTCTGTATCTCTTTAGTGACCGCAGCAATATAGATACTTCATAATAATAATATTATACTTTTTTAGATTTTTATTGTAAACTAGCTGTTGCCCGCGACTTCGTCTGCGATCCAGGATGAAAAGTAGCGTAAGTCGTTCTCCAGTCCAGTCTACCCATGTAACCTAACCCTTTTCTATGGAAGATGAGTGAACTTTACACTCTGTTCCTGATACCTCTATGAGGTGAATGCAGCTCTAGAGGCCTTTCATTCTAATATAAGCTTAGTTATAATAGCCGTAAGCTTTTAATAAATACAACTAAAACCAATATTATGTTATTTAGAACTACTGCGCGTAACAAAGACAATATTATGGATATTGAACTTAACAAAGTTAAAATTGAGCTTCTCTGGAAAGTCAAGTTTTTAGGTATTTATATTATATTGATGAATTGTTAAATGGGAAGAAAGAAATAGCAGCATTGGATTTGTGCGCGACAATGAATGTACGAGCTGCTGGGCATACTTAGGCCTCTTTTTTCTTGTGCCGATCCCCACACTCCTGTGCCAGCCTCATTCAGGTTTTGCCCGCGTGACAACAATGTTATATGATTGTGATTATGTTTGCCTAAAGACTGTACATACAATTAATAACTAGAATAAGCATTAGCAACTAAATGAGACTGTTATGTTGATATTGTAATCAAAGCTGTAATTGGACGGAATCACAATTCTGGGTCCTGACACGAGGAGTCGAGGAACAAGTTTGTGAACAAGGGAATCGGCGCTAGTGTCAGGCAGTGAAGATATTTAATAGGGTACCACTTGAGTTGAAACTCCCTAATGGGAGCAGGATTGCCTATACCAATTTATCAAATTCCCCAATCATCTAAGAGGAATTTGAACTCCCTAATTCGAGTTGTGCGCTGTTAAGTTCCTCTAACCTCAAATTATATTCCCAAAATGTTTCCAAATATTTTTGCATTTCCATATATGAGAAGTTCTCTATTTCGTAAGATGAGCCGAACTCTCGCTGTAAAATGGTTTTCACTTCGCTATACGACCTGCTTGTGACCCACATCCTATGCTTGCGAGGATCACTACTGACAGTTTTCAGGCATTTAATGACCTCATTCGTGTAATGCGGACAGATTTCATCAAAACCATCAAATAGGAATATCAGTTTGCCTTCATCATAAAAATTTAGAAACAGTTTTAACTCGAACTCAGTCCAGTGACCGCCTGAACAATCATTCAGATACACAACACCGTTTTCTTCTCGCAGCGAAATTTCAACATTGTTATCGTTTCCATTTTTCTCGCGAAGTACAACCTGGCACATAAACTTTAAATTCTCTAAAGTATCGATGGCTGTGTCCTCTTCCTTCCACTTGCTGAATTCCTTAGAGTACTCCAGTAAGTTTATTCTTACAATCCATACTTCTGGGTACTCTTCCTTTGTTTTAAGCGATAAGTGAGTGAGTAAAGTAGACTTGCCCATTCCTGGCTCTGCTGTCACAAGTACAACGTCATCTTCTCCTTCGATAAGAGTTTTAAAATGTACATTGACATCCTTTCCTGTCTTCTTGACGCGTCTGTCAACGTACATGTGTTTAATTTCATCGTAATTCTTATTAACAATTAGTTTACCAACTACAATTGTTTCTTCACAAATTATTTTATTCAAAACGTCTCCTTTCACATATGCTTTTGATTTGTCATTGAGTATCGAATCTAATCTTACTTCTGTGCCTTGAAACATGACTCTGGTGTTTTCTAGGATACTATTCTGTGACTCTTCAGTCATGTCGACGAGACTACTATTCTCGCCGTGTACTAGATTATCTGTCTTTGGGAAATATTTCTGTAACATTTCTACTGAGTTAATATTGTTCGTAATAACTATTGTTTTCTTGTCATGAACAGCGTTTGAAATGTTTTTTAAAAGTATGTTTTCGTTTCTGGAATTTCGTATTTTATCGCATACAAAAATTAAAACAATGTTTTCGTTTGTATTCGCTAACTCTGCACGTAACGCGTTGCGGTCGTTTGTCGGTAATTTTATGACATAGTCAAGATCTAGCACGACATTGTCTGTTTTTTTTAGATGCTGCACCACTTTAACAACAGTCAGTACGCTGTTCTCTGTTACGATGAGAGTATTCGAATGATCCTGCAAGTTCAAGGATCTCACCGCATCTTCAGTGAATGTGTAAATATATTGTTTTATTTTACACATGTATGTCATGTTTATTGAGCACATTAATGAATCTTCAATAATGTTACTTATTGCCTTTTTGAAGAAATCACTTTCTCGTGTTAGATAAAATGCATGTTTTGGGTGCATCCACCATTTCTGAATTTTATCGTGAAATTTTAGGAATATCGCGTCTGTTTTAACTTGAAAGTAGTTTGGGTGATCACGCTGGTAATCTTCTATTTCCTCTTTTAAAGCCGTCTCGACGCCCTTCTCATCCGCTTGTCTACTGTAGAAAAGCAGCTTCTTTAAGAAATCTCTCGCTAAATTCTCTTCATTTTCACAACAATCGAATGAAAGTTTTGGCAACTTGTTAACTTTAAAAGAAAATTTGTAATCGTGCAAATCATGCATTTCATCAATTAATTTTGTATACAGTCTTCTAGCAAGTCCTCCGAGTGATTCACAGTTCTCTGTAATCTTCATCAGTTTGGTATTATCATCAAGCACAAATATGTTTCCGATGACACCAGCTATACTTCCATTGAGCTGCTGGAATTCATCTCCGAATGATTCATCTATATCGATCTTATTACTGTTTTTGCATTTTTCTAATAAATCAATGATTCTTGAAGTCAAATGATTGAAAGTGGTCTCTATTTCTTCATCGCTGCCACTTATTGTTAAGTCTTTGTTACCGAATCCAGCCGGGACTTTCAAATGCCGAGATAGTAATATTTCTTTTGCAGCCAGTTCAACTGCTTCATTAAGAGTCGATCGAGGAACGTACTTATCCAATTGTGGCTTGAATTCCATTGTGTATTGTTTATCGTAATCTAACTGACCATTGTTATATGTAATAACGGTCCCTATCAGTTTGCTCAGCTTTGTAACGTCAGTGGGCTCGGCTAAGAAATCAGTCAGGAAATTCTTTATATCAGTGGGATCTATTTTTCTTTTTTTAAGTATCTCTTTGAACAGTGTATCTTTGAGTAGAGTGAGGTATTCTTCATTAGTGTCAAAGAAGTCGTTACGAAAGGTAGCAATTCGATATCCATTAGGTCGAACGTCTGAAATTTCGAAAACTTTCTGCGCTAGAATAATATGATAGAGTACCACGAGCTCGTTAGAGAACATGATTTGAAAATTCTCTTCATCGTGTATTAAATATGCTATCCATTCAGCCAGTGCTGTGATTTGCTCTTTCATCGCTATTTTGCATAGAAACTCTACATGATCTTCTTTTTTGTGCGGCTGTATGGACATGGCGCCGGTTCTGTCCGATTGCATGAGCGCGCCGCGGGTCCCACCCGGCTGCGCCGTCGTGCTACGGGTCCCGCCCGGCTGCGTAGCCGTGCCGCGGGTCCCGCCCGGCTGCGTAGCCGTGCCGCGGGTCCCGCCCGGCTGCGTAGCCGTGCCGCGGGTCCCGCCCGGCCGGTCGCGGGTCTCACCGGTCTCTTTGCCACATGTATATATTAGACTATTCAGTTTGGAGGAAAAGGCACTGGTAACTGAATCATTACATAAGTCATCTTTCGCAGTTGTGTATTTATAACGAATAAACATTCTGTTTCATCAAATGTTCCATTAAACAATAAGTCGTCATTACTAGATTCGAAAGTCTTTCTTATTTTCAAGTAGCTATCAAAGTATATTGCTAAATCGTTTTTAAGAGTTTGTTTCTCGTTCTCCCTGTGCTTAGCCTGTATGAACACAGCGACGGGTTTATCAAACCCCTTCACTTTGGCTTTGAAACAAATGTCGTCGAAAGTCCCAATGTTATCGATGTTTGAAGCTAATTGAAACTCTTCAATATCATTGTCATGAATTGCTCTAAAATATAATAAGCTCATTAGTTTCGTCCCATACAGCTGACCGCGGATCCCTGACGTGCCTGCTCGCTTGCTGTACATGGTGCAGCTCCTCGTTAGTCCCGGGGGTACTTCTCTTGGCACACACAACACCAGTACAGAGGCAGGCGGGACTCACAGTCACGGGGAGCACTCAGCAGCACCAAACTTATTTACATTACCAGGTGACGATCTGTACCGGCAACCAAAGAAAACATTTTATGAATGTACGGTATGTTATACGGATGACGGTCTCCAGCGCGACTGTTGAGCGGGACCTGCGCTCGATCGTTGAGGTCGGCCAAAGTGTTATTGGGTTTTTCCATTGGAAATTTCTTAGTAACAACCCGGAGTTTGGAAGTCGGCGGTGTGATCCCCCGTGTCTCGGTGCGCACGTTAAGCCGTTGGTCCTGCACCTGATCTCTCTCCGGTCGTGTCAGATTGCCGTCCCGTCGGAATATGAGTGAAAGAAGAGAGATTGCACCTGTACAGATCTGCAATATATCTGCACTATAAATTCTAATAAAATTAGGTAGCAAAACTCCGCAGACGTGATTGATATCGATATCTAAACACGATAAAACAAAACAAAACAGATTGAAACAACTCATACTACAGTAACATACAACTACCAGCGGTCGTTGACCCCCAAAACAACTCATACTACAGTAACATAACTACCAGCGGTCGTTGACCCCCAAAACAACTCATACTACAGTAACATAACTACCAGCGGTCGTTGACCCCCAAAACAACTCATACTACAGTAACATAACTACCAGCGGTCGTTGACCCCCAAAACAACTCATACTACAGTAACATACAACTACCAGCGGTCGTTGACCCCCAAAACAACTCATACTACAGTAACATAACTACCAGCGGTCGTTGACCCCCAAAACAACTCATACTACAGTAACATAACTACCAGCGGTAGTTGACCCCCAAAACAACTCATACTACAGTAACATAACTACCAGCGGTCGTTGACCCCCAAAACAACTCATACTACAGTAACATACAACTACCAGCGGTCGTTGACCCCCAAAACAACTCATACTACAGTAACATAACTACCAGCGGTCGTTGACCCCCAAAACAACTCATACTACAGTAACATAACTACCAGCGGTCGTTGACCCCCAAAACAACTCATACTACAGTAACATAACTACCAGCGGTCGTTGACCCCCAAAACATATCATACTGCAGTAACATAACTACCAGCGGTCGTTGACCCCCAAAACAACTCATACTACAGTAACATAACTACCAGCGGTCGTTGACCCCCAAAAAAGATAATATCAAATCATTTTATTTTACCGTATTTAGATATCGACACCCATCACGTCTGCACAGTTTCACTAGTTAATTTAATTTGACATTTTGAGTTTCGTCGCGGCACTCGTGCGAGCGGGTCGTGTCACAGTTATATTCGTTTCGTCGCCCAAGCAGAGCGCATATTATTGTTTACTACATTTGAACTTCGAAAGGTGTGCCACGTGGCCGGTCGGCCGGCTACCTGCCGCCTGCCGCAGATGCGACTTGTTTACGAGTAAGATGAGCGATAATTGCGAGACGAGTAATGAAATGAATAATGATTCTATGAATGAGATTTCTATTTTAAATGAAGGATTAGACATTGAAGACAGTGAAGAGAAGACCAATAAAAGAACGAGAGAAAGCAGCGATGAAGAATGGACGGAAGTTAAGCGTAAAGACAAAATATGGAAGGATACAGAAAAGATAGAAATATATATATCTAGCAAAGAGAAACTACCTAAACAATTTAGTCTTGCTAAAATATTTAGAGACCAGAATTTAAAAGATATTAGCAGGGTGAAATTTATCAATCCGTATCGAGCTCGTATAGAATTGATTAGCGAACTCAGCGCTGAGAAGTTGGAGACATGTCAATTCTTTATTGATAAGGGATGGCATATCCAGAGAGCGATGGAAAGGAATCTGTCCTATGGTGTAATAAGAGATGTTGACCTAGAAATGTCAGAGGAAAACATTTTGGAGAGTTTAAGTTGTCCCGAACCAGCCAAATTATTATCCTTAAATCGCTTGAATCGAAAGAACTTTGAGGCTGAGGGTTGGTCACCCAGTGAAGCGGTCCGACTTTGTTTTAAAGGGTCGTACTTACCACCTTATGTTTATACACATGGTTTAAGGATAAAGGTAGAACCATATGTGTTTCCAGTGTCGCAATGTTCGCGCTGCTGGAAATACGGTCATGCACTTAAGAGATGCCCGAGTACTAAAGTGGTGTGTCCCAAATGCGGAAAAAATCATGACAATTGCGAAACCACTAACATGATATGCGTTAACTGCAATGGTAGACATATATCCCTATCAAAAACATGTCCAATTTTTATAAAGGAAAAAAGGTTGAGAGAACTCATGTCCGAGTTTAATTGCACCTATAGAAAGGCCCTAACTATCTATGTCCCTAAAGACGAACCAACTCACAAGGAAGTGAACATAGAAATAAAGGATACTGATATAAAATTTTCATCCCAACATGTGGACACAACCCCTACCCAAACTTATGCTGAAGTGACTACCAAGGCACATGTACATAAACGAAAACAAAAGTCAGAATCTAAGCAGAAACAGAAGAAGCAGGGGAACTCGGCAGATCTGGAGTTTATGGAATGGAATAAAACGGAATTAGAAGAATATAATGATGCTGAAAAAAAAAACTAGAGTGAAACCGAAGAAATACACAGAGATATCAGTTTCAAGGAATTGTTAAAGCGATTACAAGAGATAATTTTCATGAAAGGAAGCACGATACAAATGATTTTCAAAGGAATACTTAAAACTTGCATTGAGTGGATAATTTTAGTAGTAATTGATAATGTAGCTGATTGGCCTATACTTACATTAATTCTTGATTATTTCTCAAATGGCGGATAAAACTAATGTTAAATTAAATATTATCCAATGGAACGCACAAAGCATTAGGCCAAAGGTTAGTGAGTTTGAGAATTTGTTAATACAAGACAAGATTCACATTGCCGTATTAAGCGAAACCTGGCTACAATCAGAAATTTGTTTTAAAGTTAAAGATTACAATATATTTCGCAAAGACAGAGATGATTCATACGGAGGTGTAGCAATACTCACACATAAGTCAATTAAATCTCAGATCTGTCATGATTTACAAAATATTAACTCGGGTATAGAAAGTATACACATTAAAGTGTATAATTGTAATCAAATTGAAAATATTATATCGATCTACTGTCCACCTTCTGTAAATACTAGCCAGTCAGACTGGGATCAATTATTTTCACAGGTTAATAATAAAACCCTACTTTTAGGTGACTTTAATGGTCACCATCCCAATTGGTCCAATAAAGTAGACCGGAGAGGGAATCAAATCTTTGACGCACTTATTGGCAGTAACCTCATTTCATTAAACAGTGGCGATCACACGCGTATTAAGTTAGTCAATGATATACTGCAACAATCGTCCCCCGATGTTTCGTTAGCGTCATCCGATATAAGCTTAAGTTTAAACTGGCGAGTGTTAAATGAGACATTGGGAAGCGATCATTGTGTTATTAAAATTTCAACGTACTTTAAAGCTTGTAACGTCTATATGTCTCGTCGAAACTATAAAAAGGCTGACTGGGTAGGGTACCAAAACTTTTTAAATGACCTTTTCAATGAATTCGTGTTCCCAAATAATTTACAAAAAGGATACGACATATTTATAGACTATTTAGACATGGCGGCAGATTTTTTTATACCATATGTCAAAATTAATACGAACCCAGAACGAAATTTCACACCAAAACCTTATTGGTGCCCTAATCTCTCTAAAGCTGTAGCAGAGCGCCGTTTAGCACTTGCTAAATTTCGACGTAATCCATCACCAGATAACCTCACAATCCTTCAAAGTAAAATCAGTGATGCTCAAAGATATATACGGTGCTCTAGGAGCAAGTCATGGCATGACTTATGTTCTAATCTTGACCAAACTACGACCCATAGCGAACTGTGGCGAAAAATGAGATGGATTAAGGGATATCACGCAGCAAAATCGCATATTGACAGCACTAAAGCAAGTGATTTACTTTGTAGTTTAGCCCCCGATTTCGTATCATGCGACTACCCTACACTTACATCGAATAACCCAAAACTTGAAATACCTATTACAATTCAAGAGCTAACTAAATGCTTAAAAAATAAAGATACAGCCCCGGGTAGTGACAAGATCACATATTCTATGATAAGGTACTTACCTGAGAACGGGAAGCAAGTCCTACTCAAGTTATTTAATAAATTTTTCGGATATTCGTTTGTACCTAAACAATGGCGCGATATAGTGGTGGTGCCGATTCCCAAACCAGGACGTGATCCTTCTTTAGCCTCTGCCCTTCGCCCCATATCTATGATCTCATGTATATGCAAAACTTTCCATAACATTTTACTCAATAGACTAGAGTGGTTTATAGAAAGGAACTGTATGTTAGACCAGAATACCACAGGATTTAGAAAATGTCGATCAACATTAAATAATCTTACTAGTTTAGTTTCTAGAATTCAAACAGGATTTTCTGAAAAAAAAATAACCATATGTTGTTTTATTGATCTGGATAATGCTTATAACAATGTGGATGTACATAGTTTATTACGTATAATGGATGGCTTAGGGGTGGGAAAAAAACTTTGCACTTATCTGTGGAACTTTTTACAAGCAAGAAATTTAAAAATTCAACTTGATAATGATTCACTATGTAGAACTACTTGTCGTGGCTTGGCACAGGGTGATCCATTATCGCCATTGTTGTTTAATATAGCTACTATCAATATCTGTAGAAAGATACATAATATATACATTTCACAGTTTGCCGATGACTTTGTATTATATTTTACTACCAACAAAATTTTCGAGGCGACACATAAATTGCAAACGGCTTTAGATTTATTTAATAAGTTAGTCCAAGATATTGGTTTAAATGTTTCAACTAGTAAAAGCAAAATTTGTTTATTCAAAACTGGGTTTAGGAAAGATACTATTGATATTAAAATAAATAAAAGATCCCTCCAAGTAGTTGACAACTATAAATATTTAGGACTATGGTTAGATCGATCTCTAAGATGGTCTAAACATATTAATGAGTTAATAGACAAATCTTCCAAATTTCTGAATGTACTTAAAATACTAACTGGTCCAGGCTGGGGCATACACCCCACTCATTTACGTCGTTTATACATTGCGATCATACGCAGCAGAATTGATTATGCCAGTTTCTTATTTGATAATAGCTGTCAAACCCATTTAAATAAATTATCTAAAATTCAAAACCAATGTTTGAGGGTCATCGGTGGTTTTATTAAAAGTACAGCCATTCATGTGATGGAATGCGAACTACATCTGCAACCGTTACATATTCGCAGATATTACTTGGCTGGTAAATTCTTTCTGAAACTCAAATCTTTTATAAATGGGGACACGTATGAAATTGTTACCAAGCTTAATATTTGTTGCCAAGGTATTTATTGGAGACGTAAAAAGAAACCACTTATAGCTCATATTTCAGAGACATTCAATAACATATGCATGTACTCCAGCAATAAATTAGGACTATTTTCGCTTAATACGTGGATAAGCGGTGTGAATTTGTCTTGTACGATTAAACCACAAATTAAAGAGGTTACCGAAGCTAAGAAATTGTACGATCACTATCAACTTCGAATTATATGCGGTAGTCATTTTAGCAGGAGCTATTCTGGATATTACAGGATTTATACGGATGGATCTAAAGTTAAAGATAATGTTGGAGCTGCGTTCTTCGACCCTCAGAATAACACCTCCTATAAGTTCAAGTTAAATTCAAATATTTCTGTCATGTATTCCGAGTTGATTGCTATCTTCGAAGCCATTTCATACCTTGAATCGGTGGACTTTCAAGATTCCGTAATCTATTCTGACTGTAAAAGCGCACTCCAACATCTAACGAGGTGTATAGGAAATTTTCAAGGTTATCCTGTAGCATTCAAAATAATAAATTCTATTGATAGATTAAGAGATAATAATAAAAATATTGTTTTGCAATGGGTGCCTTCCCATATCGGCATTGAGGAAAACGAAAAAGTTGATCATTTAGCTAAAGAAGCGTGCTTAGAGGGGGTTCCGGTGACGTATAAACCTTTCTGGACAGATATTTTATATCTAGTTAGATTAAAATGTTGTGAAATTTGGAAAGAATACTTCGACGAGAAGTCATTGACAAAAGGTATTTGGTATCGGACGATGCAGCCAACCATTCAGAATTATCCTTGGTTTGATAATGCCGATATGAGTAGACAAGAAATCGTGACAAGTTTGAGACTTCGTTCCGGACACATCCCATTGAATAGTTTTGCTGCATTGATGGGTAAAGTTACATCTCCAAACTGCACGGAATGCAATGTGGTTGAAGACGCTTTTCATATTATGGTGGAGTGTGTCCGGAACGGAGCGGAAAGATATTTAATTCGACACCAATCTAATATGAACATTAGTCAATTAGGGGAATGTAATATTATTTTAGCTTTTCCAGCATCCAAAGCCGCTAAAATATTATATAGATTAGTCAATCTAGGAATTAAGCGTAGAAGTTAAGTTTTGCATGTAACAAAAGGTCCTATGAGGGTGGCATGTTCACTGTGTGATCAAACCCTCGTTAATAAATAAAGATTAAAAAAAAAAAATTTGACATTTTAAATTACGTCAAATCCTTTCTGTACGAACACTGCGCTTGATGCGACAACAACCGCAGTGTTCGCACAAAAAGGGTTTCTTCATTTGAAAGCATTATTATGTTATGTGGAATGAAGTAATCGCCTGCCTCTCACAGAGAGGAGGCCTGTCTCTGTGTCCCAGCAGTGGGAACATTATAGGCTGATATATTATATATGCATGCTTACGCTAATCACCTTCATTATAAAGTCTGTGTTTAGAGACGATATGAAACATAATTCTGTTGGTCTAGACATCCGGTGTATTTTGTTATTTTCCTCGTTCTTGTCAGCGATATTTTAGGCAGGTGACTAAGTTTACCATACACACAATGATGTATGTTATAAACAATAGGGTTCGGGGTAAAGATAAAGGTTATTAAAACATATACGAAGCGCGTGGATTGTGTCGGGAGCGGTAACAATAAGAGGTTCGCGTTATTTCCTCCCCCAGTCACCTAGACGAAGAACGAGGAAGATATCAAACGCAACTTGTGTGTAGCTGTGCCACGCGGACTCACCGAGTATTTTTTTAGTTATTTGACAATAGCTCATCGCGATGCGTTTTATGTTAGTTGAATCGAATGACCTCCAAAATAAAAGTAATTTTTCAGTTTTTTTAATTAAAAATATACACGACTCTGGGGAAGCAATTTTTGGTGTTTCTTTAGTTGATTGAATTCCCTTTATTGTACAGATAATGTGTTCACGCTCAAAATATTGAGAACTATGCGACGAAATAAAAAAAATTACCTCTGTGTTACTATTGTTTTATCACGATACTATTTTGCTTTTATGAAATATTTTTCAACAAGTCTTTTCTTTGAATATTTGGCAATAAGTACAATTTGTTTCTGTGTTGTAATATTGATGTACCACTACGTACCAATACGCCTCTAACTGTGCGACAAAAAACTGAGCATTTTCCGGTATCTACCATTGGGCAGCGCCTTAACGGCCGCCCTGCCCGCCCGCCCTCAGCCCCGAACCAGCGCATCGCATCGCATCTGTTGCTTCGTTTTCGCTTAGCGTTCTTTCTGACGTTTTCTATTTGCTCGGCTCCTTATGGTTGTAGAGTAATGTTAAATAGCATATAACCTTCCTCAAGAATTGCGTATCTACTTTGTTTCAGAGTTAATAAGCGCAAGCTAACAAACTCTTCATCTTTATTACATTTATCTTCAGCTTTATCTTCCTGACGCATTCCTCAATTAAAACGTCAGCTTTTAAACTAAACACGATAAAACAAACATAGAAAAGGTTTGATGATGTTTTTTAGGGGTCAACGACCGCTGCTTGATGTTACTTGAAGTATGAGTTGCGAAAATATGTTTTATTGTGTTTAGATATCGATAGCAATCAAGTTCGTGAAGTTTACACAAAAAAAAAACTATTTTTTTAAATTGGATGACCCCAAAGAACATCAAAATAATTTCTTATTTGTTTAATCGCGTTTAGATATCGCTACCTATCCCATATGCGGAGTTTCGCTAGCTAATTTAATTTGAATCTGTATAAAATGTTGTACAAGTATCTATAGATCATACGTCAAAGCGAAAGGTGCCCAAAAGGCTGGCATCATTGCCAAATAGAATGGCAATGCTGGTTCTTTGGCCAAGAAATAGCTGGTCACAGTGGTCACGCGAAGAGTCCACCAACCAGAGCGTATTTAATGAGCGCGCCATTATTTCGTAGCAGTAAGGGCGGTTTTCGCAGTGCAAGTGTTACTACTGACGAACCCACCCACTGCATGTCTGACGACGCGACGCAGACACTCGACCTTATATTATTATTATGTCTTTATAAAACGGTTTTAGCGGCCATCTATATATAAGGTGCTATAAAAATATCTGCCACGGCTTTAATGGGAGGTAGTATTGTGTTTATAGATTACAATAGTGAAGAACTTTCGTACCCCGGAACAGTTAATTCAATTTGAGAAAATAAAGTAGTTAAATTAACATTGACTCTATTCTGCATAACGTAGTTCACAAATTACGCGCGATGTGTCGCTTCGTCAATGAAAACAACTGCTATCTCTTTCCATCTGTTCTGTGAATGAAAACTGATATCAGCTGACTAGTTCGTCACTACCGAATCTACTAGGTACGCAATAATACGCCAAGTGTTTTAAAAGTGCAATTACTTACCAGCTACCGCATTCTTCCAAAAAACAGACGTAAATAAGATGATAAACTTCCCATCACACTTAAAACAGGCTTTGGACTGTCAAGTTAGTGTAAGAATCGCAATTTTTTTCTTATTATTTTTAAACATTATGTAATACTTAGATTAATATCAAATAACGATAAATTATAGTAACTTGGCGTGTTTAAAAGTTAATCATCTTATTTACAACAATTGCACCGTATTTACAGTTATTTACACACTCCCTACCTACTTATCTACAAAACTGTTGCACAAGTCCGCCCTCGCGTTGCACACAAATGTAGGCACGCTTACGTACATGTCTCTTCACTTTATTTAATGTGTCCGTTTCACTTTTTACTTGCCTAAATGCGCGTTTGATGCGCCTTTTTAGTTCTTCCACACTTCTTATGTCATGTCCAGTTTGGCCGTACACAAGGTCCTTTACACGACCCCACAAAAAAAAATCTAGAGGGGTTAAATCCGGCGAGCGAGGAGGCCACGGCACTGGCCCTCCTCGGCCTATCCACCTTTCACCGCCGTACCACACACCGTTTAAAAATTCCCGTACGCTGATGGCGAAATGAGGTGGTGCTCCATCATGTTGAAAGCACAGCCCTCTTATCTCTTCAAGAGGAATACGTTCTAACATTCTTCTCACACGGGTTCGTAGTAAGCGCAGATACGTGTCTCCGTTCAGTCTGTCCAAGAACACTGGACCTAGAATTCTGTTGCCGAGTATCCCGGCCCACACATTAACGCTAAACCGAGTCTGAAAGTGGTCAGGCCGCACAACACGAGGATTCGCCTCAGTCCAATAATGCGCATTGTGTATGTTAAACATACCAACCCGTGTGAATGTGGACTCGTCAGTCCACAGAATGTTGCGGCGTTCTTCTCGAATCCAATTACAAAACGCGAGACGAGCCGCGTAGTCATGTGGGTGCAATTCTTGTACTCTTGTGAAGTGGTAAGGATGGAGCCCTTCCCGATTTAAAAGTCGGCACACGTAGTTGTCGCTCACGTCGAAGACTCGAGCAGCATCCCTGGTGCTCGCAAGAGGATGACGCCGGAAGAAGTCTAACACTTCCTCTTCGAGTTCGGCAGAGTATGGAGGCCTGCCTGCGTCAATCGGAGGCGGGTCAAAGCGGCCGTGTTGTCTAAACCTGTACACTGCATCCAGAATGGTATGATGACTCACTCGCACACCAAACCTCTGCTGGTATAAGTTTACTGCATGCGCAGTTATGGAGTTACACTCGCGGTAGCACAATACCATTTCAAGATATTCTTGATTGGAATACCGTCGTCTGGGAGGCATTTTTAATGAAAGCGCGCGCGATTTTCCCGTCGCTGACCGCTAAAACTAACTTCCGAGCGGGCGGCGGGCGACTGGCGAGCGGGCGCGGGGCGCGTGGCGCGTGCGACGAACGGGGTAGTACGGGTGAGGGTGGGGGCGCGCGGGGCTGCGCTTTGACGACCGAGTGGCCGCCGCATACGGCGGCATTGTTTGATAAGAATGGCAACAGTGTATGAACGTCGCCGGCGTTTTTGTATTGAATTCAGTGCGGTGCGGCAACAGCTTACTAAGTATACGGGATGGTTTTATGCTATTAAATCAATTCAAATTTATACGTATTTTTATTTGTATGAAAAAAATTAAGACAAATAATCAATAATTTATCTTTACTATTGTAATCTATAAACACAATACTGTCTCCCATTGCAGCCGTGGCAGATATTTTTATAGCACCTTATATACCTAATATAGACATATCCTATCCTACTAATATTATAAACGCGATAGTTAGTGAGGATGGATGGATGTTTGTTACTATTTCACGTAAAAACTACTTCACGGATTTGGATGAAATTTGGCACACAGTTTATAACCAGGATTAACACATAGGATACTTTTTATTCCGTTATTCCCACGGGATCGAAACTTATGCGGTTGAAACCGCGGGGCGCAGCTAGTAATATTATAAACGCGAAAGTTTGTGACTAATTAACTATGGATGGATGGATGGATGATTGTTTGTTACTCTTTCACGCAAAAACTACTGAACGGATTTTGATGAAACTTTACAGTAATATAGCTTCTATATCAGAATAACACAACAGGATCGATACTTATGCTGGTGAAACCGCGGGGCGCTATTTATTTCGTAAGGGATATCCACCATGCCGGCGGAGTTTCACTTTCTAATTTAACTTGACCGTGTATATAGAAGATTCACTATTTTCTTGTTTACCACAGACGTCCAGCTCCCGGTCTAACCCTACAGTAACAGCCCCGAGCTCGTCTGTCCAATGAACACGACAGACCACTTTTCCTAGAGATTTCGATTCGTCCACTTTCACGACACCCCTTGGCAAGGCTGGATGCCAGACTTTCGGGCTTCTGTACCTACCCGTAACGACTGTCAAAGATCTACAAATGACATCGAAACCAACGGCTTAACGTGCTGTCCGAGTCACGGAGGGCTCTCGGTGTGTAAAGATGATCACCCATCCAAGGACCGACCTCGGCAAGTGTTACTTATATTGAACCTAGAACATTAACCCATGAAACTGACATTATTTAGCCACAAACCGATAAAAACGTAGGTAACACATATTATGATGTGTTATTTAAATTAAAATTAAATTCTTTCGGCCTGATAACTTGGGCTGGGTCTGATAACTATACGAGTAACGAGTATAAGTACGCAAAATAATAAAAGTACTCACGGATGTACCTATGAGGTCACGTCGCCTAAAAAGCGATATCTTCGATGTCATAAACTCCTAGTAAGTACCTGACTCGCATTTTCGTATTTAATAAAATTTATTAAACATTTACTTAAAATAACACGTCTTCACAGCTTGGGAAGCTGTATTGTCTGTGCAGCTAAATACAATACTAATCCTTATCAAAACGTTTTTAATATAATAAAGTTGACATGTGACATCAACCCGCACTGGGCCCGCGTGGTAGATCACAGCCGACTACATCTCGAAGGTCTGTGTCCCAGCAGTGGGCACAGTACAGGTTGATTAAAGCCCTCGTGTACTAAATATTAGATTTCATAGATATCTGGCACGACAGGCGAGTGTGAGACCTAATGTTTGTTGGAGACATGTCTCCACTAGTGAAGTAGCGAGTGTTTATGTTTAACTTGTACGATTCCCGATTTAAGTAAGTAAGCTTGTCGAGGAATCTGTGAGTGCAGTTTTGTTTGTTTTTTTAATAAAGGAAAGGAAACATTCCTTTGTTAAAAAAAAAAAACAAAACTACGTAAAATAATCTGGTTTCCCTTCAGGGCCCACTGATTTCTTCCACCCTGAATATTAGATGTAGATAAAAAGTTGCTCAGTTGCGCCATAGGCATAACTTCCTATATGCATATGGTGCAACTGAGCAACTAAAAAAATTATAACTAGAATAGCCAGATAACTTCTATTCGAGCAAAAAAATTGACGTTTGATAGTATTTGTATGAAATAACATTTCCAAATTCTTCGTCGAATAAAGTCATCTGGCGATAGAACAATCAGCCTTTAGATGAGGAAATTGTTTAATTGGTAATCATAATTCTGTATATAGATATGTTAGTGTTAGCTTGTATATTGTATGTACATAATTCTGTATATAGATATGTTAGTGTTAGCTTGTATATTGTATGTACATAATCTATGACAATAAATAAAATGGAAGTGTCACTGAAAATAAAATAAAACACCAAAATTATAAAACTTAATTTATTTCATTTTTACAAAATCAACAACCTTTACAGTTATAACATTTTAATGCTATTTAACATTTACCATAACCGAACTTACAGCTATTTGAAGTACCGACTTCGAACCACTCAGCATGGCCGACCTGTTCTACGCACGACGACGTAAATTGCTTCTGCATTCAACAATATCAATTGCATCGCTCTTATATCCATCACAGAACACCAGTGTCTTTACACCTGCACCCTTATTGCGTAACACTCTATCAATCTACAACATTTTGAAGGATATTGCTAATCCATTGCTTCGTATGTCCGAAAAATGTGTCTGCACAACAACGTAAATAACGCAATGAATGTTGAAGACTTGTCACAATGGAAGCCATTGCTACTGATAGTTTGTTACGCAATTAGTTCGCAGGTTTCTAAAAGGCTTGACAACACAAAAACTTTACTGATCACCGCTGACCACAGCAGTTTATTGGGCAAACAATGAGGACTATCACTCTCAAGAAGAGCAGTGGTGGCCCAGCTGGTAACCACCGCGACTTACGAGTAGTGGGTCGTAGGTTCGAACCCAGACAGGCGCTTTACTTTGTGTACATAATTTCATCACCACTGCTCACAGAACGGTGAAGGCAAAACATCGTGAGGAAACCGGCATGTCCTAGAACTGAAAATTCGAAGACATGTGACCTCTACCAAACCGCACTGGGCCCGCGTGGTGGATTACGGCTCACTCCCTCTCCCTAGAGGAGGCCTGTGTCCCAGCAGTGGGAACATTATAGCCTGATTATGATGACTCTAAAGAAGCGACATGAATGGCTCAACTCAGCCCAAACAACGATGACCCGACACCTACACCGAGTTTGGAGAGATCGTGCTCCTGCTGAAGGCACAAAGCGGGCTGGCGGATGGCACATGTCTTCGAATATCAGCGCATCCCTCTTAAATTAAGTTTTTAAGGCTTGATTGGCATTTTAGATGTCCCCCTGTCTGTTAATAACAACTTACTGTACCCGGGTAATAACAATAATATGACACGTTTTAGAAAGAGCCTGTCACACAGGTGTGACAGAGACGGCGCTCTACTAAGACTAACTTTTTCTAAAACTTATACCTCACTCTCTTTTTCTCGTGTCATATTTACTAGTCTGGCGTACTCTAATGAGTATAAATAATAGTAATAATCCGTTAAAGTTTTGTTATTCAAAACTTTTAACGGATTATTTAGACTCGTATCAAGAAGCATAAAGTGGAGCCTCATTCGCGGGCGGCTGGTGGCGACACCCAGCTCCCTGTATCCATTAACATTAAAAGAGGTAAAAATCATTAACATTTAGCTTCTCAACTGCTCCGACCCCTGATGGGTAACACTCACAATCCCAATGACATTCATTTTGACAGTTCAATAATATTCTTACCAAGCCAACCAGCCGACCAGTCAACCAGTCCTACCAAGGGGTATCGTATTACCCAGTAACTGGGTTGTGGAGGTTAGATAGGCAGTCGCTCCATGTAAAATACTGGTATCCAGCTGCATTCGGTCAGGCTGGAAGCCGACCCCAACACAGTTGGGAAAAGGCTAGACAGATGATGATGAATAATATTCATTGCGTTATTTACAAACATATTTAGGACTTTCAAAATCGTTCGGATTGTGACAGACAGTGTGTTACGCAGGGTGTGCGGTGTCGGTGGCTGACTGCTGCGGTCACACGGCGGTCAACTATACGATACTCTACAGTATAATGTTGGTATCACACAGCTAGTTTGAACAAGCAGTGTGCCCCGCGGGCTTCCCATCGGACAAAATGACAAACTTTCGTCCTCTATTAGTCCCCTTTAGGGGATGGATATTCATATTCAAAAATCCTTTCTAGGTGCTCACTTTCTGTATATAAGGAACTCTTGTGTAGCATTTCAAGCTGCTAGAGCCAGCGGTTTAAATAAATAAAATCCAAGATGGTGGCTGCAAATCAGTCACCCGACGCGTGTATTCCCCCGATCCCACACGTTTATTTTATACTGTAGAACAGTACAGTTCACCTCCGTGTGATCGCAGACAGTTTCTATTCACGAGGACGTCTCACGGGTATTGCTTTCTCTTAGCAGTTCTCATAGATTGCATGTTTACATAAAATAAATTATTATTATGCACACATATTGCTTTCCTGTGCCCGAAACCTATTTGTTTAATATCATAAGTGAACCAATGTAGTAACGTCCACTGCTGGCCAACACGACACGACGCAATTGTTTGAGGCACTCTTGCAACACAAATGACGAATTAAAGGGGATTTTTAAGGAGCCTGGCATACTTACTGTCGCGCAATTTTGTTTTTTTTTTCAAAATGGCGGCCCCGCAAGTAGCCTATATGAATCGATAGCTAACATCAATGCAAACAAAAAACATTTTACATTTAGGTATTATGCGTGAACGCCATTTTGAAAAAAAAAAAATAGAATGGCGCGACAGTAGGTATGCCTGCATGACATTCGACTGCCTAAATTTGCTAGTATTCGTATGTTTAGTGACTTGTGTTGTAAGCGGGCCCATTGCCCAAGTTAGCAGTAGACGTTTTAGTCAAGAAACCGTTTTAAATACTATTCTGACTGACATCTGACAGCGCCACGGCCGGCGCGAGCGAGGCGAGTCCGTAGCCCTTGTCGAACCTAAAGTTATAGTCCTGCGTGCCGTGTATCGTGCGCACGTGTATGCGCAGGTAGCTGGGCCGCGTGAAGAACTTGTAGCAGATGTGACACTGGTACTTCTTCAGCCCCGTGTGAGTCTCCAGATGTCTTTTTAGTTTACCTTTCGTGATGAACCCTTTCCCGCACTGTTGGCAGATGAAGGGCTTCTCCTTCGAGTGCGTGAAGCTGTGCAGTTTGAGGTAGTAGTGCAGCTTGAAGCCCTTGTTGCAGATCTGGCAGATGTACTTCTTGTCCTCCGGCTTGTCGAGGTCGGCGATGGCGATGCGCTCGCCGTGGCTCTTGAGGTGCTCCTCCAGGTAGTAGAAGTGCGAGAACACAGCGCCGCAGATGTTGCACACGCGCGAGCGCTCGTCGGGCGGCAGCGCGTGCGCGGGGGTCGAGCTGGCGGCCGCGGGGGGGGCGGCGGGTGCCGCCAGCCCGGCGGGCGGGGCCAGCCCGACCGGCCCGGCCGGCGCGCCCGCCGAGGCGCCCGCGCGCGGGATCTTGCGCGCGTTCTGGAGGACCATCGCCAGGATCTCGCTGCGATTCTCTTCTAGGATCCTAACAGAAAGTATTGTTTTATTTAAGTTTTTTTATTGTAGGTACATTATTTTACGTTAAGTAATCATTCTAATTTTATAACTGAGACGTTTTGCATAAAACCTTTGAATGACCCGCCCGCCGCCGCGTCGGGGCGTCTCGTCTGTTCTGTGTCGCGCAGCGTGATTTTGAGGTTGTGAACGAACGCATTGGATGCATCCGCGCGACCGCGCAAGCATGGTAGTCATTTCGCGTCCTGACGGTTGCCACAGTTCACAGTTTGTATGCTATCGGACGCAAACACCTCCCATTACATGGGACCTAACAATATCACTGGTGAACGTTAATGGACGTACAAAAATACACCTCTGCTAATCTCTATGGAGTATGCGGCGTGATAAATTGACATGTTATAACTAAACAAACGTAGTAGAGAAAGATTCGACGCATGTTAGACCCGACTTTCAGCTAAATTGGCGCTTTAAGTCTGACTACTCGCACAGGTATGGTACGAACTTCCCTATCAAACATTACGATGTTTGGTGTGAAATCTGTAACTAAATTAATACAAAATTGAGATAAAGTTTGACTTTGCGAACGTGAACGTTCTTAAAATGATGAGACTTGCCTCTCTGATATAGAATGGAAGCTGACTGGAACACTCGTGCGACTTGTATATGTTATGTACAGTACTCACAGGCCCTCCTTCTGGTGCGTGCTGAGGTGCATGTGCACGTGGTAGCGCGTGTGGAACATGTGCGCGCACACGGGACACTCGTAGCGCAGCACGAAGGCGTCGCGGCGGTGCGTGAGCAGGTGCTTGTGCAGCTTGCAGGCGGCCGGGAAGCGCTTGGAGCACACGTCGCACACGAACTCCTTGTCCGGCGCGTGGCGCTTGCGGTGGTACACCTGCGCACGCGTGGGAAACGAGCTCAACTTGTAATTCCATTGAATTCAAAACGTACATATTGAGCTATGAAAATAGTCAAACCATTGGTTTTTTTCAATTATCAACTTCATCCGTCATGACTTTCCTAGCATAAGGTTTATCAATATGGAGAAGGTATCTTTGACAGCCGATGGCGGCCATATTAGATTGTCTATTGGCGCGAATTTTTTGACATATGAGGCATTAAATGTTCGGCATTTGTCAAGATGAGTCGCTATACAGTTGAACAGCGCGTTAAAATGATTAAAGTGTAGTATCAAAACGGCAGTTCAATTCGTCAAACGTTTTGTTCGTTACAAGAAACTTATGCCGACAAGACTTGGCCTCCAAGATCAAGTGATTTAACGACCCTTGATATTTTTTTGCAGGGTTATGTGAAATCACTAGTGTAGAGCGTCTGCGAGCCAAGAACTGTCGAAGACTTTTTCTTTAAAGGATAATAGGTTGGTTGCCATCCTGATTTCCAGGCGGAGCACCCTGCGCGGTTATTCCACAGACAGTTAGACTACACGAAGAAGGAAAAGTGAATAAAGTCCGTGCGGTGAGTGGGACATTCAGGAAGGCGATTATTTGATGAACGGAGATTTTTATTGTGGATGACACAAATGTACTGAAAGTGTGAAAGTGGGGGATAGATAACTAAAAGTGGGAGAGCCAAGAAATGAAAACAAGGTGGTTAACGCCCTTCGCTGCAAGGCAAATACTTTAGACGCGACCGCGCGTGAGACATGACCATACTTACGCAGTTTGAAAACAAATCGTAATCTCGACAATCAATCCTATCGTCAACAAATTTGACCGTCTTCTCAATTGCATTGCAATGCAATTGAGAAGACGGTCAAAGGTGTAAAGGCCCATTTAGTGTGAAAATATACCTACGGCGTACAGAAATGAAATATGGCGGGAATCAAAGACAAATGATTATACTTTTCATTGGTAAGTGGCGCAATAATGTGGCTGATGGGGATCATGAAAGAATAATAATAATAAAAATGTAATCTACCTAGTATGAAAACTTAACTTACTTGCTGGTTATCAATTCGGGTGAGACAGAGACAGCAATATACGTGTTATTACCAGATCGAACGAGTTTGCTTTATGTGTGATGATGATATTTTTATTTAACAAAACAATGGCAAAGTAAGTCTGTTTGTTTCATTTTCAAGTCTAAACCACTGAACCGATTTTGATTAAATTGCCGTGTACATATTAGATTTGGAGACGGACCTAGTATATTTTTTATCCCAGTGACATGTTTCCATGGGATAAAATAATTTACAGACGGGCGAAACCGCTGGTGCAGCTAATTATTATCCAATTTTTATTGGTCTACTGCAAGATCTCTCCATTGAATTGTTTTTTTCTTTTTACATATAATGAAAAGTGGGTTATGCCTGCATTATTTACCACCATTTTCGTTTTTGTACAAAAACATTTCTGAACCGGGTCGGATTATGGGCCATGACCTTTGTCGAGGAGATCTGCATTCAGGTCATAGTAGCACAAATCACCATAATCGATAATAGGGAAAATTAAGGACTGCACTAGTATTGTCTTCGTACTCATTAGTAATAAATTTGTCAGTCGGTACTGAGCCCGCAGCGTTCCAGTTACTATCTGGCTGACCACGCCACTTCAATGTACCATCAAAGTGCAAGCCTAGGACCTTCACATAAGTACTAAATGGAACGATCGTACCATTGAAGAGAACTGGTGACAAGGTTGTACCTTACTCATACTTTGGGAATTACCGATGATGATCGCCTAACACTTAATAGGGTTTACTGCTACCCCAAATCTATCACATCAGATTTTTATAACTATCAGCTTCAGATATTTCATCAACCTTTCCTTGACAGTGCCTTTGCAAGTCATCTGCATATAGATGATACGCACACTGAAGTTCGGAAGTTAAAAGATTAATAAAATTGAAAACAGAAGAGGAGAAAGAATACCGCCTTGAGGAACGCCAATTTCCAAATCACACTAGCATGATGAAAAATCGTCAAGATGAACGGACTGCTGACGTTTCTGAAGGTAAGAGGAAAACCATTCCAGTGCCTCTGGAGAGACCATAACATAGGACATAATGGCTGACAGCATGTCGTGAGTGACGGTATTAAAGGCATTCGAAAAATCGATCAACACTAGTGCAGTAACTTTGGTGTCTTCCAGTCCTGCCCTTATATCACCAGTCACTTTAAGGAGAGCTGAGACAGTACTGTGCCCGGGCCTGAACCCAAATTGAAAAGGGCTAATGAGTGAGTTACGATGAAGAAATTTGGAGAATTGTTTGTGGACGCAAACAAATGGTTGTATATTCAATACATTTGCCGCAACCACAATAGAAATCTACGTTCATCACCCAATCTTCTTCTTCAATGTCCCACTAACCGCACAAACTTCATTCACTCTTCCTTCTTCGTTCAGTATATCTCTCTATGGAATGCGCTCCGCCGGGCAATCAGGACGGCAACCAACAGATTTTCCTTTAAAGTTAAAGTTCGCGAGCACATTCGCAAGAAGCTGGCAGTATCATCACAGCAGTAATGTTTTCTCATTGTTTGTCTTATTTATTTTTAGTATATTCGTGTATTTATGTACATTTATTTATATGAAATTAGGTACATTTAAATAGTTTTATATCTAAACATATTTATTTCTCAATTTTCATTATTGCGCCTACCACCGTTTGTCTCTGCATCATCCAATGGTTGACTAGTAGAAAAAGCCTGTGGCAATAAGTCCGCCTCTTAAAGAATTAAATAAATAAATAATAAAATCACTAAGTACAACTTAAAAGTGAAAAATAAACACGTTTTTACAAAAGAAAAACATTAAACAACAGACTTCCGAAAATAACTTTAATTTCGGAAGTCGGTGGCAAACAACGAAAATGCGAATCCAAAGACACATTTTTTTAAATAATTTTTTATTAAGCAGATACAGTCGTAAGGTGCACTCACCATAGTCTCCCTCTTCTTGTAGGTCTTCCCGCACACGGTGCACAGGTAGGGCTTGGCCCCCTGGTGCTCCGCCTCGTGCGCGCGCAGCTCCGCGTCGCTGGGCGCCTCCTGCAGGCAGTAGTGGCAGCGCAGCACTAGGGCTTCGCCCGCGTGCGACTGTCTGTGCACCTCCAGCATGTTCAGGTGCAGGAACCTATAGGTTGGTATGAAGTGGTTACTGAGAGCCTCAGGGCTGATTTTTCCAACTATAAGTACTTACTGCTAATAATAAAGCTGAAGAGTTTGTCTGTTTGAACTTTGAACGCAAATATCTGGAAATACCAGTCGGATTTGAAAAAATATGTTTGCATTGATAGCCTAATTTTTGAGGAAGGCTATTTAACATAACTCTATGTATGACTCTTAGGAACCGAGCAAAAAGAGAAAAAAAACTTTTTTACAAAAAAAACAAACAACCAACTTCAAAAAAAAAAACGCACAATTACAAATAAAAAAATAACAACGTGTAACTACAACGTGTTTATTTCGGAAGTCGGTGTCTTTGGTTTTGTATTTACGTTTTTTGCCACCGAGTTTCTTGCCCGTTCTCCTCCATAGGAACCTACTACACTGTGGAATCTTTCTGATTGACCAATTCCTTGACGATTCAAAAGTGCCTGTATGGTTGCAACGGGTTTTATTAAAATAAATGCTTCTAGTTCGAGTGCTACTCACTTCTGGTTGCAGTACTCGCAGGCGTGCGGCCTCTTCTGGTGCTTGCGGCGCGGCTTCTCCTCGCCACTCTTCAGCTTTGACGACTTCGATTTCATTTTAGATTTTTTCTTTGCTGGTCTGTAAATGTTCAATATCTACTTTATAAAACTCTTGAATTCACTGACAGACAACGTACAGCTTAAACCGCTGGCTCTAGATGCTTGAAATTTTGCGCAGGAGATCCTTATACGGGGTCAAATTAAATTAGCTACCGAAACTCCGCAGATGTGATGGATCTAGATATTATCTAAACATAATAAAAAATGAATATTTGTTGTGGGGTCATTGACCACAGTTAGAGCAGTCACTTGAATACCAGTTTTTTTTTTGTTTAAATTCAGACGTGTCTGGTATCGATATCTAACTAAACTCACAAAAGAAAACAGATTTCCTCAACTCGTAGTTCCGAGCGGAGCGGAGGAAGGCCTCTGCCCCGGGGCGGGGCAGCACAGGCTAGCAAGTTTTTTTTTTGTTTTTTTTTAATGAAAAATACGTTATAACTGTTATTATAATTATAACGCTTTAAGAAAGTGCTACTTTTTATTTTTGTGTGTACTACTAACAACCCTACTAACGCCTTCTATGGGCAGTATGTATTTATATCCCACGAAGCGACGCGCGCTTAATTGTGGTTACCAAGTGTACAAACACGCTGTGAATGTTGTGTGCAGGAGCTCCCGGTACCGTCCGAGACAATGGTGAAGTCGGAAATGTGTGTATAATGTGCTGACGCTTTCATCTCCACGGACACATTCACAGCGTGTTTGTACACTTGGTAAACACAAGTAAAGCGCGCGTCGCTTCGTGAGATATAGATACTGTCCCGAGGACCTTTGGGAGGTACGAGGGGCCGAAGCTAACTCGCAAAGGCCCGTTACACGTTTTTAATCAAATGAGGCACCAAAAGACGATTATCCTTGTTCGCACTATGCAAGTACACCCAAGGGACTACCCCCGGTTGGTGTAGGACTATTGTCTAATCAGCCTACAATGTTCCCATTGCTGGGACACAGGCCTCCTCTCTTCGAGAGTGAGTGGGCTATAATCTACCACGCGGGCCCAGGGCGGGTTGCTAGATGCCACATGTCTTCGATTTTTTTATTCTAGGACATGGTTTCCTCACGAGACCTTAGGAGACTATGGATTTGGCTACAGTGGACTGATTACCTAAAACTATAAAAGGATCCTAGTTCTCCGTAAGTATAAAACACGGATAATATTTTTACATTTAGGTGCCTCTTAGAGTGAGTGCGAACGTTCGTTACTCTCGTCTCGCGACTTACTTTTTAGCGCCATCTCCTTGCTGTGGGTCCTCGTCCGCGGCGTGGTCGTCCACTTCCGGTTTGGTGTCTTCTCCTTCCGCCTTGAGATCGTCTTTGTCTACAAAATAATAGTGAAACAATAGACAATGTTTTAAAAGACATCATTAATTTCGTATCCAAAAATTAAGAGAGCAAGAAAATAAAAATGCTGATTTCTTATGAGAGATAACATCTTGAACATGTTTGATAATATAACAAAATTCTACAATTAACCCCCTGGCGGCCTTGGCTGGCCATTTCAGTTTGAAAGTATCAAAAGTGTGCACGCGGTAGATTTAACAGTAAATTGTAGTTTGATATTGATATTTTTGTAATCAATATTATGGTATTCGCATGGTAGTTACAGAATCAAAATTTCATGGTAGTTTTTTAATTTTCATGGTAGTTTGTTGATTTTGCATGGTAGTTTTTAAATTTCCATGGTAGTTTTTGAATTTACATGGTAGTTTTAGATTGTGCAGTGTGTTTTCCCCACTGACCTTGCGCGTGCGTGAGAACATGGCGGTGCATCTTGCTGCTGGTGATGAACCCGCGGCCGCACGTGTAGCACTTGAAGGGCCGCTCGCCCGTGTGCGTGCGCATGTGCACGCGCATGTAGGACGCCGTGCTGATGAGCTTGTGGCACACGCCGCACGCGCGCGCGTCGCGCCGGCCGGGCGGCGAGGGCGCGCGCGGCGGGGTGGCGTGCGGGGCGGCCCATGTGTTGGACGGGAAGTAGTCCTCGTCCGACTGGCTGCGGAGGAAACATCCGTGCAGCCGAATGAAAAAACGGAACCCTTACAGGCTCACTCGTGTGCCTGTCTGTCCGTCTGTCACGGCCACTTTGCATCGAGTCTACTGACCGAATAAGTCGAAAGGAGAATGCCATGGGACCGTACCAACTTGCGAGTGAGCGGATCACAATCAAATGTAGTTCATAAATTTACTCCTATTTCTTTAAATTACATTTTCATTTTTGTTATGAAAAAGATTCCCGGGTCTCGGACATCAAAAATAAAAGTATTTTTATTTACTTGTACTTTTGGTACAAACGATTTTTGGGGGAGCCCAGAAGGTTTTTGAGCAAGCATATTCAGGGGAAAAGTTGATAGCTGAGTAGGTGTGGCATGAGGAGAGAACACCGAAAATTTAAAAAAACTTTTTTACAAAAAACAACAACTGACTTCCAAAAAAAGAAATAAGTACTACAAAGAGAAAAATAACTTTAGTTTCGGAAGTCGGTGTCGTTGGTTCTGCATTTTCGTTTTTTGACATCGACTTCCGAAATTAAATAGTTGTTTTTTTTTTGTATTTTTTTTTATTATTTTTCACTTTTTAGTGACTTGTTAACAATTAATAGGCTTTCAATAATTGAAGAGTTTCTTTGTCTGTCTCAGAAATTCATCAACAGATTTTTACGAAATAATGGGACCATTTCGGAAAACAAAATTAAATCAATTAATAAACATAAAGTAACAGTTATGCCATTACTTGCAAGATTAGAGGTACTCCAATAACAACTTTGATTTTAAACAACACATAACATGACTGTTATGTTGTGTGGTTGCGTAAACAATGCATACATAAGCGATAGCAGAAATCGCGGTTGATTTGCTGGCATTTATTGAAGAGTTCCCTTGTCTGTCTCCGTAACTCATCATCAGATCTTTACGAAATTTAAATGGGACCATTCCGGAATAAACCTCTTTCGAACAAAAGAATAATTTTGCAAATCCGTCTATATATGACGGAGTTATGCCCGAAAATACATTAAAATATATACAGTGTGGCGATTAGGTTATTATCACATGAATTGAAACCACGTATTCTACCTAACGTATATTAAACATACACAATTAAAAGAATTAATAATAACTAACATTTTAGTCGTGGGACCTTTTTCCGTTTCAGTATTTACCTAACAACATTAAACTTAATTTGTGTTTACTTAGTAACAATAACATAAAGTTTGTGTTGAATTCTTGATACCATTGCCTAACACGTGTCTAGTCACTTATTATCAAGGATGGTTTATTTCATGACAATTTTTACACTCATTATTTTATTTGTTTTTTTTTCTATTTATGTAAAATTTAAATTTTATTATTTTAACAGACTTTTAACAACTTGTAATGACCGCTGTAATATTTAATGTGATAACCTAATCGCCACTTTGTATACACACATACATGCATGTCCCGGAATTAACGCACGCCACCAAACACCTCAATTAGAATGTTATGTTATAATCACATACGACTGTACAGCAAAAGTGTGACAGACATTTACGTAGTTTCAATTATTTTTGGGATTAAAAATTACCGACATTAAAAATTAAGATTTCAAAAAAGGGCCAAAATATGATGTGATCTTCAGAGCCATTGATTTTCATATAAAGAAAAAAGAAAGAAAGAAAATACATAATCACACATATGATCGTAATACGGTCGAACATATTATGGTCGTGTTTGTATGGTAGTTCGTGTTCATATGATCGTGTGCTTAACCCATAATGACTTAAACAGGCAAATCTGACGAAGAAATTGTAGGCTTTCCCCAAATCTGACGACTTCGAACATTCTTTGGACCATTTTTAAAAGGATATTCAGGCCGTATGAAAGTTATTCTGTGCTATAGTGTTACATGTCCTGATGGTGAATACATAAATATCTGACGGATTGATGGAGTCTTTCGGCAAATATGAGAAAATTTCATCAATTCAGAAAATTAACCAATAGTGGCCATAATTTTGCATTTATCCCTAAATCAAGGAACACAATAGCGTCGATTACTGTTTGAATTGGAAGGTGACACGTTTGTGAAGATTTCTCGATATTCAGAAGTATGAAAATACTAAACACTCGAATGTAATGATTAAAAGTTAAGTAAGAAAATTTGGACATCGATCGTCAAGGTACATCCTAAACATGGTTGATTATTACAAAATTTTACTATGGTACTAAGTTAACGATACATTTGAAAAAAAATGCTCATTTTATGGGCTATCCAACGAGCTATTAATGATTAAAAAAATATTCAAGGGTGCCCGTCATTTTTGGTACAGCTGGCAATCACTGACAACTGTACTTACATTTTACTAACAATTTGGTTATGTCATAACTCATAACAATTTTTTGTACGAGGTGTTATTGTAACTATGAACCCATGCGCTCGATATCGTTATCTAGGGTTCCCTCTATCTAGCAGAATCTTGATGCTCCGAAATTTATTTGGCACAACACACTTGGCATAATCTTCTTTAAACGAATATTTTTAAGGCATAAAAATTATTTAATATAATTATTGATTGGCCGAATGTTTATATGTCCGAATTTACAATGGCACACTTTTAAGATAGCAGAATTTTACTCTCTCAGTGTTGAGCCGAGCGTTGAAAATGAGTGCACAATAAAACATCGCCGCGGGAAAAACGCGTGCATGCGAACCCGGGCTAACGCAAATAATTAATTTTGTATGTGTGCCCGCACACGCGTATGAGGTCGAGTTGGGTCAATTTTGGGGACCAAATAAAGACAATTAAAAAAAAACAATTCAATAGTACTTTACAATAAATAGTTTCAAAGTTATTATATCTCCGAAACTACTAAGCCTGAATGATATTAAGGGGGCGTAAGTTGTAAATTGTATTGACAAAACAAGATGGCGGTGTTAGTTCTGATCTCGCCACACGTCATTAGAACCTTGTAGCGTTGTACTCACCTATCTTCATCCTTGACGTCGGCCCCGTCCGCCGCCCCGCCCGGCCCGTCCCCCGCCCCGCCCGGCCCGTCATCCGCGTCGTCCGGCGCGTCTGCCGGCGGCTCGTCGTCGGACAGCTCGCGCTTGACCGTGACGTCATAGTCCACCTTCACCTCCTCAATTAGTATGTCTAGTTTCGGCACCAGGTCCTTTTGGTCCTCGTCTTCGACCTGTAAGTAATAAAAAAAAACCATTGTCAAAAACATACATCTAATAACAATTAAATAGTTATTTACAACAACAATTTAACTCGAGTTGCCGCGGGGGCGAATTGCCATAGAGTCGAGTTGCCGCGGGGGCGAGTTGCCACAGAGTCGATGTTCCGCGGGGGCGAGTTGCCAGAGTCGAGATGCCGCGGGGGCGAGTTGCCACAGAGTCGAGATGCCGCGGTGGCAAGTTGCCACAGGGTGGAGTTGCCGCGGGGGCGAGTTGTCATACGTTTGAGCTATCAGGGTTTAGTTTCCACAGAATCGATTTGTCACGGGGTTGTCATTGGCTTTAGTTGTGACGAGGGCAAGTTGTAATAAGGACGAGTTGTCATTGGGCGAGTTTCCGGGCGAGTATTCTGGGGCAAGTTTTCAGGGGCGTGTTGTCTTTCCGTCAAGTTGTCATACTGACCTCTTCCTTGATATCCGCGGGCGCCCTGGTGCCGGCCCGCTCGTGCGGGCCCACGTGCTGCTCCCAGAACAAGTCCTCAGATTTAGGCTTGTTGTCGAGCTCGGCCAGCTCAGGCGCGAGGAGCTGTTCCTCTAGCTCCTTCAGGTACGGCAGGATCGCGTTGTAGTCTACAATTAATAAATGAATACAATATACATACAGACACCACAGAACTCAACGTGCTACGATCCTTACATACAATATGCAGTATGGACACCACATATATGCAATCAATTATACCACATACTTATTATCGCCTGTTCTGAGCATATACAAAAAATGAACGTAATCGGTCCAGTAATTAGGTCAAAAAGTAGAGTTTTAATTTTGAGCAGTTTAAACACTGTAGAATTGATCACTAGGTCAATGATTCAATGAACTTCAATCCTTGAACACTGAAAAGCGACGTTGCCACGCCGTGCATACTATCACGGCGCTGTTACGTAAGTACCTATTCTACATATTTGCCTAAAAAAAAATCCTCATGCATGCCGCCCGCTTGCATGGTTGCCGCTCTTCGCTCCTGGGAGGAAGGTTTACTACAGTTAACTGAATTTATTTAGATAGAAACTTTTTGAATTTACGGTTTTTAATCTTGACCAAACGCCATTAATGCAACTTGTATAGATATTTTCTGTTATTAGAGTTTAACCTACAGTAAACAAATCCTTCATTAGGATTTTTTTATTTCTTTTTATTAAATAAGTATTTAGTGTTGCTATACTTGTGGACTAGTATTACTATTGGTTTGATTTATTACATATAGGAGAATTCCTTACCGTATAAGAAATAGGATGTAAAGTTTGTCACCCTTCACAGAAAGGCGATCTTTTTTAGAAAATTTGCAATTTTCAGATCAGTGTCAGATGAATGAAATAGCATAATCATATCATCCTATTTAGTGATTTCATGAATGATATTTTTCTGTAAATACATACTTTTTACGGTCACGAATTATATTTTGTTCAACATACAACCTGACTCTGACCTGCAAATTGGAAAAAACGTTAAACATTGAAATTAGGCTAAACGTATGTTTTCCGAACTCTACGAAGCTCTAGGCGAAGCTGCAGGCAGAAGCTAGTATGATGATATTATCGACGTACCATACGGCTCTCCCTCCAGCTTGTCTTCAGGATGCGTTTTGTCGAAGTGAGCCGTCAGCAGCTCGAACCTGGAATATACATCGTCCCTTTAAATTTAGGTGTATTTTATAATATTACTAGCTGACCCGGCAAACTTTGTTTTGCCATATACCTACATTATTTCTAGGATTTTTTTTTTGTATGAAAAATAGATGTTGGCCGATTCTCAGACCTACCCGATATGCACGCAAAATTTCATACAAATCGGTCCAGCCGTATCGGAGGAGTTTGGTAACAAACATTGCGACACGAGAATTAGACCATACCAGGTCCAATTGTGAATCTAAACCATGAAGGGACATGACATACACACGAACAGAAGAATTATATATGTCACCGTATAATCCATGCATCATTAATTTATAATACAATATCTCGCGAGATTATAAACTATCGAAAAATTTCGTAAGATTGTGAACACCGTTCTAAACTGTCGACAAATTGTGAACTGGCATCAAACTTGCATGTGACGGATCGCACCTTGCGCTAATACTAAATAGCCAAGTAACTGCGACCAACTGGGAAGTAGCGTTTAGCTGCCACGGCACCGCTCGCTTCGCACGCTCGGCTCGCTCACATTTGGTCACAGCTCTAACTTAACCCATTTGGTCGGGGTACCCTGGCTTAGTTACTGCAACCAATTCAGCTACCGCCAAGACTGACAAATCAGGGACCGTTCACAATTTTACGGGTGATAAAATCGGACAGATTGTGAACCCTATCGGTAAGTGCAGGTTCGTTCATTATTTGGCGGTTTGACATGAATAGATCATACGCTATCGAAAATGAATACGTCCAAATGTGTTCATTTGTACTGTGCTAAATAAACGTTTAATTACTTTCTATAGTACTTCCTCGGCCGAGCTCAGCCTTCACAAAGAGCTGGACTACTAACACAGTCGTCGGTCAGGGGGGCGAGTTGTCACAGGGGCGAGTGTAAGGTGTGAGGTACTGACCGGGAGTATATCTTGAAGCATATGCGGCACTGGTAGCGCTCGGCGAGGTGGATGCGCTTGTTGTGGCGACCCAGCTTGCTGGCCGTGATGAACGACTGGCCGCACACGCTGCACGTGTAGGGCTTCTCGTCTGAAGACAATTAGGTATACATCATTAATTTGTAACATGACTGGCTTCTGCCCGCGGCTTCGTCCGCCTGCCCGCGCTATTACTTCGTTTTAGCTTAGCGTACTTTCTGTTTTTTTTTTCTTTTTGCTCGGCTCCTAAGGGTCCTAGCGTGATGTTCAATAGCCTATAGCCTTCCTCAAGGATTTGGCTATCAAATGCATTACGATTTTTTCAATTCTGACTGGTAGTTCCAGAGATTAGCGCGTTCAAACAAACAAATAAACAAACTGCTCAGCTTTATTATTAGTATAGGTAATATAATATTATTATAATATAATATTAGTATAATATAATTAGATAGATCTATAAGACACGCTTCCAGACTGCGACCCGCGGTGAAGTTCGTAATAGACGAACTCGATAATACTTTGGCTGCCCCGGGGATCGAACCCAATATCCCACGCTCGGACACCGGACTTGAGACCACAGCAGTAATTAATATTATATGAACTTAGAGGATTGTATTGATGATTTTAATGATTATAATTCTGTAAAACCATATGTGTTACGTTCGCGAATTATATTTAGTTCAACATACTATCCGACACTAACAGTAGCAATTTATTTATTTAATACTTTATGCACATACAGAGAGACATACAGAGACACACTGGAGAGATGCGACCATAGGCAATGGCTTTCATTTTGACAGTTCAACAACATTCATTGCGTTATTTACGTTGTTGAGCAGACAAATATATTAATTTAGCAATTAGCAATATCATTCAAAATGATTCAGATTGCGATTGAGTGTTACGCTATTAGGGTGCAAATTGCAAAAAACGTAAGAAATTTTGAATTCCGCGGGCTACCGTGGCCCTTCCCCGTTAACAACAAAAATAAAAACAATATACATATGTTCTCACCTGTGTGTGACCGCACGTGGAGTTTCAAATAATAGCTCAAAGTGAACTGCTTCTGACATGCAAAACATTTGTAAATTTTCTCTAAATTATTTAGTTCTGCTTCGTCCATACTGTTCTCCTTATCTTTACTGTTACTATTTCCGTTTTCCAATTCACTATTTTCATTATTCCCTTTCCCGTTACTCAAAGAGTTTGTTTCGTTATCCTGCGGGCCGTTTGTAATAGAATTTGTGACATTACTGTTATTAATTTGACTATCTTGGGTTTCTATTGCACTGTTACCATTATCTACGTTCCCATTACATTCAGAATCAGGATTAATCCCATTACTTATAACATCTGTGGCTTTCTCTTCACCAATATAACCATCCTCTGGTTTAATTTCAATTTCAAACTCAGTTTCTTTCTTAATTTTAACCATCTTTTTATTTAACCGTTTCTTTTCTTTTTTAATTTGTTTCTTTTTAAATTGATTTCTTAACCGCAGTCTATAGCTTGTCATTCTGTTCTTGTGGACTGTCACGTGCTGGTCCAGGTCGTGCAACGCGTTGTAACTGATGTTACAGACGGAACAACCGTAGAACTTGAACGTAGCATCTGTTATCTTCTCAGAACAATAAGTACTCTTCTGGCCGTTCTTCTCCTTCCTTCTCTTTTTCAAAACTGGTTTTGGGTCTGTTTCTTCATTCTTAGGAGGTATTTCAATATCTATTGAAGTTTGTGATGTTCGTGGTGCATTTGTGAATGGTTCTTGCGGTTGTGTGTTATTGTAACTGGTGTTAGTTTGTTGGTATGCCTGGTATATGGACTGCTGGAGCTTGCTGGGGTACGGGTAGGACTGGGCAGCATAGCTGTCGTATGCTGGGTACTCGTAAGAGCTCAGCGGATCAATGTCCATGTTTCCTGGGATTGCGGCAGCAGTGTGGTTCATATTGTGGACCTGAAAAAATTAATTTAAAATTAGCTGTACGAAGCTTCAGTCTTCAGGACACAAATAAACAGGTATGTGTAACATAGAGTGAGGGAGTTCAGCGGCCCAGTGGCAATGGCCAGTAACTTAAGAGTTGGGTTGTTGGTTCGAACCCTAACAGGTGCTTTACTGTGTAAATTATTTCATCACCACTGCTCTCAAAATGAAAAAAAACATTGTAAGGAAACTGGCATGTCCTAGAACTAAAAATTCGAAGGCTTGTGACAACATAATACTGTAAACCTCAGCTCTGCTGGCTAATAATATTAGACTGTAAGTAATAAGTTTCTCATTGTTTGAAATTTTTTGTTAATTTATGTTTTGTTTGGTAAAAATAAAATAAAATCATCATTTTACTATATGTAATAATTATTTTTCTTATTAACTAATTGTTTTTGAGTAATACTGATTCTTTATGTTAAGGGGGAAGCGGAAGGAAGGGTAGGCGCTTCCCCCTTAACATCAACAATCGCGAAATTATCATTTTCTTACGTTTTTTGCAATTTGCAGGTCCGTGTCAGGTTGTTAGTTAGTTCATGTAATCCTATTGAATGACTATTTTCATGAAATATCAATCAATAGGATAATATGAACTTGGAGGATTGTATTGATGATTTTAATCATTGCAATTCTGTTAATACATACTTGTTACAGTAGCAAATCATAATTTGTTCAGCATACAACCTGACACTGACTGCAAATCAAAGTCATTTATGAACACGCTTTTATTAACTTGTAATAAAATCTTAGAAGTCAATTTTAATTTCTAATTGTTGTATCGAAATGAAACTTTGTATGTCGTTTGGATGGCAAAACTATAATTTGGTATGACGAGCCAGGAGGTGGATAGTGAAACTCTTCAATGGCTTGGGCTCATATGATTTGTTTTGACGAGTCCAATATATTGGAAAAACGTGTTTTTTAGTCAGCTAGCCACGCCAATATACCAACAAATACAACGAAAACTATAGGCAAAAAATAATAACTAAAAATTAAAAATGTAAACAAAACTTAATTAGAACAAAAATTGATTGTCTACAAAATGGAATTGAAGCGATTGACAATATTACTACAACTGATCGCTTCGGGGACCCTTAACAAGCCAGCAGTATCAGTGGATGCATTGTAAGGACTAGTTATTTTAAATTTCAGCATACATTCAGCTCATGCTAAGAACTTTTGAAAATATTTTTAATCCTTCTTTCTTATGAGCTGAAGTTTAAAGCCCAAAAGTGAGATAACAAAGGATTTTATAAGTTAAAAAAAATACCAAAACATTTTTTTTATTTTGAAACATACAATTTTATTATTTCTGAGATTCTTAAAAGTTCTAAGACCATAATAATTCGTACAAAATACTGTTATGATGTAGACACCACTCAATGAACACAGTGTTATTTAAACGTCATAACACGAACATCCCACATTCCTGAAGCTGCAGACAATAATATACCAAAACATCGTGTCTCAGGACCTGTATCCTCGAAAATATGTAAACACTGCACTCAAATAAGTTTTTCCTGCACTTTGGAAGTGGAAACAGCGTTTTAAACCACACAGAATGTCATTCCACGTACTAATCGATACTCTCGACGTAAAAAAACTTACCTGATGTTGAGCTGTATAGCACAAAAAACACTTTTTTTATTCGATTCACAAATTAGTTTTTAACGATAAAATTCATAGTGTTTTCCCACCAAAACTCTGTATATAACATGTTCATTCTATGGTTCGTGTAGTATACACTATAATTATCACTAAAAAACACAATTTAAAGTTCATTAAGGCAATTAAAACAAAGAATATTCAATTCGTAAATTCACATTTTTTTTCTCGCGTGACTAGGTAAACTGCTATGGCCGTCATTTCGGTGTTGCCAACTTAGTATTTTACTTTACCATATTTCTTTAACCATTTTTTAGGGCTCCGTAAGATTTATTTTTTGCAAGAATACCCTTTGTTTACATTCTAGCCAGAACAAGTAGTAATACGACCTCAGACAGCAAATCTTGTTCTTAATTCAAAATAACTATAAATCTAATAAAAACAGCTACTGAACATCCAAATACTGCAATGCCGAACTAAACTATACCTAGGTTTAAAAAAAATACTGAAACTAAATTTTGAAGTAATTATACAAAATGATTAGCTTATTCTTAAAGTAATCCTAAGCCACGCAAGTCTGTAGTCCTTTACGCACAATAGAGATTATTAGAGATGGCTGTCATTGCATACCGCTTCTATGGTTCCGTACTAAAACAACGGATCCTTAAAGTTTCGCCAAATGTAATTTTTCGCGGTTATACATATTAATCATGCCGACCAAGTTGTGATATAAAATCTTGAAAAAAGTTTTTTCTTGGTTTACAGATAAAGCGGTCGTCTTCTTTTTACTCGTGTATTCCATTGTGAGTGGTATCGTTGGATAGGTCTTTCAAAAATATTGGGAATAAGGAATAAACATTTCAATATTTAGGGATCTGAAAAAGAAAACTTTACATGAATTTGCTAATACTAAAACTTTTCGCTAGGGTAGGCAGAGAGGATCGAGCTGCGCTAAGCTAAGCGTGTGGGGTATTGAAAGATCCTATAATTAAAAATATTCTGATGTTTCTAAGTGACTTAACTTAACTTAACTCAATAGTTTGTGAATATATTTTTCTGTTAGAACCAACAGAAATAATGTTGTTTTTCATAGTTTTCGAAACATACCAACATATTTTGCGGTTTATAAAATGCGCATGCGTAAATAATTATCCCAACTGAACCCTAGCGTGAGTGGTTCGACACACACTAGGTGGATTCGTTATTTAATTTTCTTGAATAGGGTACACAATATATTTTTCTACACCTGATAACAGCAATTCCCACATTATTAAAAAATTGCTACAATTAATGCAGGAATCCGTTTCTGGCAACTTTATTCAAAACTGTCAAACTGCCAAGGTCATCATAATTTTGTGTTCCATTTTACGTTTTCAGTTTTTCCTAGACTTAAATTATATAAAAAAAAAAACATGAATGTAATTAAAACATAATTTTATTTATTTATCATCAAGTTTAATGAAACTTAAATAAATATTTTAACAAAAAAACTTACTTTTCTGAATCTTATCTCAGGTATAACGAAACGTATTGCACAAAAATTGCGGGAAACTTCAGTAACTTTGTTTCAGAATGATTAATTAGTTTGTCTTTGTACTATCACAATTCATTGAAGCCATTATTAGGTGTTAATGTGCAAAATTTAATAATATTAAATCTGTTTTAGTCAGCAGTTGCGCCTGTAGCTCAGTCAAGTCCATGGTATTGGTAACCATATTTTGGTGTAGGCTGCGTCGTATCGTAACCGTAACCAAAGCGATCGCCGCGTTCATTTTGTTCTGCTAATCAGAAAGCATGGTCACGCCGACAGAGGGCGCGGGTTACCGGCTTTCCGAACTAATGCGTGACATAATGAACGCAAATATCTCGTATTACGCACGATCTCACAGTGGCCATAATATCGCTTTGGTAAACACCTGCGGGGTACCTAATTGCGTAACACACTATCAATCTCAATCTGAATCATTTTGAAGGATATTGCTAATCCATTACTTCATAACTTCGAAAAACTTGTCTGCTCAGCAACGTAAATAACGCAATGAATGTTGCTGAACTGTCAAAATGAAAGCCATTGGTACTGTTAGTGTGTTACGCAATTACCCCGCTGAATCATTTTGAAGGATATTGCTAATCCATTGCTTCATATGTTCGTAAAAATTGCCTGCTCCACAGGAAATGAATGTTGTTCCCGGCTGTCATTCGTGGATCTTTGACAGTCGTTACGGGTACCTAGTCAGAAGCCGGAAAGTCTGACAACCAGTCTTACTTATATCAAAATCAAAAGTCATTTATTCAAATTAGGCTGAGAATCAGCACTTTCTGAACGTCAAAATTACAAAAGACAGTCCCCCAAAAACGCCCGCCCTTCACCACTTCCTGGTGCTATCGCTGGGAAGAATAAGTGGCGCAACAAACTCCCCAGCAGCACAGCTGTCTGTTCAATTAAAGGGGTACCAGGGTACCTTACCAAGGGATATCATATTACCCAGTAACTGGGTTATGAAGGTCTCTCCACGTAAAATACTGGTATTCAGCTGCATCCGGTTAGACTGGAAGCCGACCCCTACATAGTTGGGAAAAGGCAGGCAGATGATGATGATGACGCACGGGCGCGTTTATCCCCGCGGCGATTTATTTTCGCGCACTTGATTTTCAACGCACTGCTCAGCGCCGAGAGTTGAAAATCGAACCATGTGTTTTGTTTGACAAGCTGGGATGCGCTCTGTTGGATTCTCAACTCTCGGCACGATACTGAGAGTTCAAAATCTAGTGCGTGATAAAATCCCGACGCGATATTTTTACGTCGCCTGTGTACGTGGGCTTAATATTTTAGGACCCCAACATAAGAAGCTACAGGTTGTAGTGGCCCAGTGGTAGCGGCCGCGACTTACGAGCTTGTAGGACAAGGGTTCGAACCCAGGCAGGCGCATTACTTTGTGTAAATAATTTCATCACACTGCTCTCAAAACGGTGAAGGAAAACATCCTGAGGAAGCCGGCATGTCCTGGAACCAACAATTACATGTGACATCTACCAACCCGCACTGGGCCCGCGTGGTGGATTATGGCCTACTCCCCTATTCCCTCTCACTGAGAGGTGGCCTGTGTCCCAGCAGTGGGAACGTAAAACGCTGATTATGCTAGGAGCGCAAAATGGAGATTATTAGAGGTACCTAAGTACTCGTAGGTATGATTAAAATTAGAATACATGAAATTCAAAATCACGCAAGTGTCAGGGAACATTTGAACTACAAATCGAAATCGCTACACTACTAGGTAGGCAAGCGCTTTGTTCTACTACTTATATATATTAAATGCGTAAATAGCCCAAACGCATATCATTTGGCTGTGCCGATGACTTATCGCCCTTTTATTTACGTTTGCAGGGCGGCAGGGCCCCAATCCCGTATGTCATTATTATTGCTAGCCGTTTTTTGTTCAACGTGTTTTGTTAACGGCAAGGAATCGAAATGTCAACCGTACGGACAACATGTATTTTGACAGTTCAAACCACGCCAACATCGCGCTCATTTCGCGCGGTTTCGTTCCCTGGTCATAGATAATACATTAATAGCAGATGTCGTGATTAACTAAGGAATTGACGTGGATTCGAAGTAAGGAATCATTAATTGGTCATAGTGAATAAAGGGCTACTGACCTATAACTATACAAGTAAGCTGAACTAAGTAATAGGCACTATGTATACGAAATGACAGTTGTTTTTTGTGCCGATTCATAGCGCCCCGCTCAAGCGTCTCAGGAACTAAAATTGACACATTACCGCAAAATAATGACCGTCGTTTTGTTTTGGTACGTCTCTGATGATTTAGGTTTAAGTCTTGGAATTAACCTTTTATGTGTATTTTTTGTTTACTACGAGATATTTTGAACATTTTTATCCTGAGGGTATGCGTATCTTGTAAAACTCGCTATCAAAAATATTAGTTCCACGGACGCTCACGTTACCGTCAGCGCCAAAATGGCGAAATTCAAATGTCTTCATTTTGTCATCGATAGTATGAAGTCCAGCGTACTTACTTGTTTATTATAGGTCAGTGATAAGGGCCCAGTTCTTTCTTCTTCGTTGTTATGATTCCTTGTATACAGGGTGGCAGGGACATCCACGCACAACCTGTTACCATCCAGTGAGTGTCATGACTCTGAACGCCACAGAGTTAAAATTCTACGTCGGCTATTAAAATAAAATTGCTGTTCCATACATTTTGACCGCGTAGTTATTGCACTTTTCTATGAAAAGGGACAATTTATTTATTGATCAACGAAAATTGTCTACGCTGGTATGGAATCATGTGCTGAATTCATGTTACAGTTTACGCGTTGATGTCCCTGCCACCCTGTATTCCCTCTAAATAAGCTTTGCACAGAGAGTGCGACAAGAGGTGGGCAATAGTTTGTGGTGTGGCTTCACGGTCGCACTGTGGCTTATCGGAGCATTGTTTTACTTCCCCATAAGATTAAGGGGAGTGCGGGAGTCACAGATTATTCCCCCGTGACCTGCAAAGCAAAATGACACATTTCGATAACTTGATTTGCCTTGCCCCGACAGCAAACAGCGGTCGTTACAATAGCGGTCATCTATTTACGTAATTTAAACTGACAGAATTTTCGGGTTTTGGACTTGTGACATCAGCAGTTGAGCAGACACATGACACATTTATTGAACATATGAAGCAATGGATTAGCTATATCCTTGGAAATGATTCAGATTGATAGTATTGTTACGCTATTAGGGTGCAGAACTCCCGTCGGGTTTACCCAAAGACCTCATTGGGTTTACCTCTGACCTACTTACATACTACCTATCTTTGTGTAAAGTAATACTTGTTAGTTGTTTTGTTAAAGTACGCAGGCCGTTCGATAACAATAAAAATGTTTGACGTGCCACCGGACTAACAAATTGTTCTCGTTTATTTTTTATTTAATCGTAACAATGCCTTCTATTAAATTAAAACATAACCCCATAACCTTGTCTTTGATACTGATCTACTCTGTCCCAATTGCGTAACACACAGTCAATCGCAATCTGAATCATTTTGAAGGATATTGCTAATCCATTGCTTCTTATAGTCGAAAAATGTGTCTGCACAACAATGTAAATAACGCAATGAATGTTGTTGAACTGTCAAAATGAGACCCATTGCTACTGTTGTGTGTTACACAATTACCCCGCAGTGTTATAACGTGTCGGCACTCGGCACGGTGCACGTATCGTCTCGGCACAGGTAGGCTACATACATGAACACACGGCAGACGCCAGTAACTCCACGCGTTCCTGTGAAAAACTGTCTTGACTGGCGGCGGGACATACTGACGGACATCAATGGTACAGAGGAGACTAATTAGTTTCGTTTGCACCATGAATATTATTACAACTATGTAGTTCACCTTATCATGTTTAAAAATATCGATATAGGTAATTACAAACTATCTCTTTTTCTTCTTTTGGTGTCTCTCAATCTCCAATCAGTGCAGGCGTGCAGGTTACAGGCCATCAACTATCAAAACTGATCTGCCTAACCTTTTCCCAACTATGTTGGGGTTGGCTTCCAGTCGAACCGGATGCAGCTGAATATTAGTATTTTACATGGAGCGTATCTGCCTCTACAACCTAGTTACTGGGTAACACGATACCCCTTGGTAAGACTGGTTGTCAGAGTTTCGGGCTTCTGAAGTTCTGACTACTCGTAACGAATGTCAAAGATCTATGAACGACAGCCAAGACCAAAGGCTTTTCCGAGCCACGGAGGGCCCGGGGTCTCGGTACGTCCTGTATGTAATGGATGGTGACCCATCCACGGACCGACCTCGGCATGCGTTGCTTGTAACCTTGAAGAAACCTTGTATTAGCCTCGAGCCCCTCTTCATCAACTCTCTCATCAATATTTTAGCGAAGTCAGTTTAAAGTCACAGTAATCACAATATTAAAAAAATAAAATGCTTGAATAATATTTACAAAGTGAAAAAAACATTATGGAAAAAAATATAAGCGCTACTACCGGAAAAACTAGCAAAAACAAAGATTGTCAACAATGGTTTCATACGTCGAAACATACAAACTTACATTTGCGGCCCCGAAACTATATCGCCAGTACTTCACAAAGGGAAATTCTCGCAAATTAGCTGCAAGTTTAACTTTGTGTAGGAAACGTCAGATAGTGTTCGTTCGCTTATTGACATTTGCTGTTACAACAAGGTAAATGTAACTTTACCTAGTTGCGATAAGGTTCAGTAGTCATGTATTGAATGTTTGTTTAAATTGGTTGCTCGGATAAATTACATTATGGATATGGGGAATTTAGTAGCGCGGGAACTCGCGATTCGGTAGGTTGTGCGCGGAGATATAGTTGTTTTGTGAGAAAACTTTTATTGTTCACTAATTTAATAATTAAACTGCGACAAAAGGACTTACCTATTGTGTGCAATTAAATAGTTCAGTACAAGTGAACGATGGTGCTTGAGAGTTCTTTATGTGGAAATACGTAATCGAGTGAATTGTTTTATGTTATTAACTTATTAGGGATGAGAATGTTCCTAAGGATTGCTTCTGATTGCGCTACAAATAAGGTAAGGCACAAATACTTTAACATTTTAATCTTATATAGTCACAGTTCTGTTTGCCTCTAAACGTTTACGATTCCCTCGGACAGTCCCAGTCGCCGGGGATTTTAAAAGTTTGCCGCGAAATTAAAATGTTCTTACGTTGTTTGCAATTTGCAGGTCAGTGTCAGGTTGTATGTTGATTAAAATATGATTCGCGAGCCTAACCAGAAAATGATTACAGAATTATAATCATTAAAATCGTCAATACAACCCTCTAAGTTCATATACATATTGTTATTTTTTTAAGTCATTCAAACGTAAGAAAATTTGAATTTCGCGGGCCCCCCGGCACTTATCCCTTCAAAACGTAAGATGACCCTCTGACCAAAACTTTGTTTGAATGAATTAGACTCTTTTATGTATTTTATTAATAAAATTGTTAACCACAAAAATACATAGATACCAAAAAATAAATCAAATCAAACACTACAAAACATCGAATGGGCGGTCTCATCGCTGTCTGCGATCTCTTCTCTGTGATCTGTCGTAAAATGGCTCTTTGAACCCCGGGTTACCTACTACATAATATATCTTTGTTCAGGCATCTAACTCTCAGACATACACATAATAAATTCATCAATTCATATTCGATTTTTAATAATTTTTTTAATTGATAATGATATCTCGCCGGTCCGGGTCAGCCAAGCAGGTTATCGTCTGCTGAATCGGACAAAACTAAGCGACTCCACGCTAAGGGCACCCCCTGTGGGGTACGGACCTCGACTTAGGGCGTCGCTGGGGGAGGGCAGCAAGGGACAGGTTGTATCGGATTGCCGAATTTCATCGAACTGTTCTGGGTAGTTTTTCAGTGAAATCATGCCAAGATCGACAACATATTCGCATAACAATACTGTAGCAAAACGTAAAAGTGCATGTAATGATCAGCAATTTTATTTATTCTGAGTGCTAACCATCGGACTCCAAAAGTGACCGGTTATAAAAGAATGTTGTCATAACAATAATTCGGCCTGTACCAAATATCACCGGCCTGTACCTCGCTGGATTAATCGTCGAAAGCGCGACTGCTAAAATTGGGGTCATCGGTTCAAATTTGGCAATTTCAGGCAAAGTGTATGTAGGTCATCATTATCTGCCCAGCCTTCCTCAACTATGTTGGGGGTGGCTTTCAGTCTAACCGGATTCAGCCGAATACCAGTATTTTACATGTAGCTGCCTATCTGACCTCCACAACCCGGTTGCTGGGTGTTATCTTAAAACACATATGGCTTGACAAGGGGTCGTTAAATAACTCCTGAACTGTAGGACATAAGCATATAATATATGTATATTAGTCTTACTAGAGCGTTTGCCCGCAACTTCGGCCGTGTGGAGAATTGGAGATACTTGCTACCGGGATAATATATCCTCAACCTAGCGGGGTAATGGCGTTACACACTCAGTAGCATTGGCTTTAATTTTGACAGTTCAACAACATTCATTGCATTATTACGTTGTTGAGCAGACAAATTTTTCGAAAATATAAAGCAATAGATTAGCAATATCTTTCAAAATGATTCCGATTGTGATTGATAGTGTGTTACGCAATTAGGATGCTGGTCATGGTCTCCCCTTGCCAAATTTCATCTAAATCCGTTCAGCCTTTAAAGCGTGTTAAAAAGGTAACAGACAAACAGAGTTACTTGCGGAGTTACAATATTATTCATTTATTTGCAAAATGTACACACAGTTATTCATATACCTACGATATAGATGCTTGGGGAGTCATGCGATGCTTCATTCATTTGTTTGGTGATTTATCCAAGGCTTTTGAGTGTGCTCTTCATGGTAAATAACTAATCTAGAAACTGATGCAATATGGGATACGGATGGTTTGCCTAGACCTCTGAAATTCATGTTTATTAATAAATAATAGGATTTAGAAAGTTGACGACACAACTCTCAGTACTAAATTGACATTGGGAATCCCACAGGGCTCAATTCTCGGCCGATGTTTTTTATGAATGTCTTAGTTTCTCACATAAAGGGATTATCATTACACATACATACATGTAGTGCTGTTTGTATATAGATGGTATGTCGCTTTTGTCTTATGTTTACTAATACACTACGTTAGGCAGGTGTAATATTAGAAGTTAGAATTATAACGGGTTAGAGTTGTTTAGTGGAGAGCCCTTTATGCTAGGTTACGACGAGAACAAGTTGCGGTTATTGCGGTCGATCAGTGATGGGTGACTGTTCCTTACACAATAGTCATCTTCCGGTTTCACAGTAAATACTAGTGAACAGATTTCCTGAAGGTTGATTGGCATTAGCACTGGTTTTTTCTTAAAATCCAACATCAGGGACCAGTCTATTACAGTGGTGGAATATGGTCTAAGTTTTAGCCAAAAACAATGTTCATGTCTAAGGCATGGATGCCTTATTGTGAGAGAATAAATGACAATTTATTATTATTACTTACTAGCTTCTTCTCGTGACTTCGTCTCACTCACGCCGCCGCCGTCGCATCGCATCGCTAGTCCGCGCTTTTTTGTTTTCGGCTTTATGGCTTTACTTCTTCTTGCTCGGCTCGATGTTAAATAGCCTATATTCCTGAAGAATTGGACTACCTATCAAATGCTAAAAGAATTTCATATCCGACTGGTAGTTCCAGAGATTACCACCTACATACAAACTTACGAACAAATTGTTAGCTCTTTATAATATTAGTATGTTTAGATGTGTATACAACCGTAAAAGACCGTACTTGCTTCCCAAATCACGGAGAGACCTCGAGTTTCGAACGGTCACCCAGCCGAGGGCTGACCGCGGCCCGTGGGGCAAGCTCGCCCGCCACTCGGTCACGAAACTATGTATTGTGTCGATGCATTTCGAATTCAATCGAATAAGGTTGAATTGTGTAACTGTCGGTGACATTCGGTAGGTGTTCCTACTTGTTGGGAAATCACGATTGTGTAGCTGCGGGAGTTGTTGTATCATTGTTTATTGTCACATTGTACAATAGAAGATATTTATTTGCTTTAAAACATGGTACGGTCACCAAAGGAGATAAGTAACCAGGGTCGTCGGATATAGTTGAAGTTTAGTAAGAAATGGATTGATGTTTTCGGATAAAATTTGATTTAATTAATAGAAAACAAACAGCTCATTTATCAAACTAAATTTCATTCGAAAACATCCGTAGGTTTCTTACTAAACTCCAACTATATCCGACGACCCTAGTTGCTTATCTCTTTCGGTGACTGTACACCAGGGTAACCAGCGAAATTAAAATTTAAAAAAATTCTTATGTTTTTTGCAATAAAAATATGATTCGCAAGCGTAATAAATATGTCTTTAAAATATTATAATCATTCATATCCAATGACGTATTATATTATACATCATTGTTCATATCATCAATTTCACCCTGTCAGTTCATGTAATCCTATTGAATGACTATCAATAGAATTAATTGAACTTACGAGTCTGGCAACCAGTCTTATCAAATATTATTACTCAGTAACTTGGTTGTGGAGGTCAAATAGGCAGTCGCTCCATGTAACTTCCTGGTATTCAGCTGCAGCCGGTTAGACTGGAAGCCGACCCCGACATAGGCTAGGCAGATACTGATGATGATTCTATGATGTAAAACTGCCAAACAAACAAAAGACGCGTGCGGTCGGGGGACCTTCGTCAGGGACGAAGTAGGTACCTAACGCGGTACTCGCACGCACACATTCGTACATAATCCTCTTGGATTTTCATTTCCATGATGATGACTTCATGAGAGCTTCTAAAAACTTATACTACCTACATACTATGTCCCGCGGCGCGAGTGTGCCCTACTCGTACTCGTAGGTGGCTCATATTCTCGATGTGAAGTAATCATCGGATGCTAGCCATCTTATATAAATTCCTGACCACGCAGGATGTCGCAAAGGTCAATTTATTTGTGCGCACGCGCAACTTAGAATACTTATTTATTTGTTATCTTGCCCTGCACTGCGATGTATTTAGTTGTGCAAGCTGTTTCTACTCGGTGAAGGAAAACGTCGTGAGGAAATAGGCGTGTCCTAGCGTCAAAAATTCGAAGACATGTGACATCTACCAAACCGCACCGGGCGCTCTCACTGAGGAGGCCTGTGTCGCACCCAGTGGCGATTTTATAGGCTGATTATTAAGAAGGTATCCACGTCTGTCGTCTGTCTAACCTAAAATGTATTTCTTGGACACAACAGTATCGTAACATTTTGAAAGCAGGTTTAGGTAGATAGTGATCAACAACGACATTTTTCAATAACACTCGAGCTAGAACATCATAATGAGAATTATTTTTGGCTTCGTCTAAAGTTACAAAATCACCGCCACCATTTTAAATAGGTATCGATTTCGTGGAAAAAAATCAAGCTCTGCATTTAGTACGCAGTGGTAATGACACTGGCTGCCAATTCCCTAAACTCTCTCCGACCGGCGACCTTGTCATACGGAAACTGAATGAAATCATTCGGAAAAACCGTAAATGCTAAAATTATTCCGTTGTTTACACGACACCCTGTGACTGAGCCAAATTGGATTTAAACAAAAATTTTATATATGTCGCATCAAGGGTGGCCGAGATGCGAACCATCGGGTCTTCTTCACGATCCGACATAGTTTACGTATGTGTGGGCACTGTAGCGGGTACTCGAACGAAAAGATAATTTGAATTTAAAGTAACTTTAATAAACTAGCGATTATCAACCGAAACGCACACTTGCGTCGGAAACAAACACGTGCGTACGGTACTGAGCGTCTGCCAAGACTGTCCGAGCTCGACTGTTCACTGTAGACTGTCGCAACACTCGGTCTCTCCGCCAGTCCTCGCTGCATCCCCTCCACCGACGATCGTGTCCAAGCGGTAGGGCTCGCTTGCGTTTCCGATCACATGATTATTCGTTTACCCATCAAATTGTTAGATGGCGCTGTACGCTGTACTACGGCGGCATCTATCCACGACACGGCCATCCCTGACTAGCACCCGTCCTCGGGTGTAGTACCTGTGGACCAAATATGCTCAGAGAGTTAACAAGCTCGGCTATCCTGCCGAATACCCAATAACTAAGGTAGCTCGGCTATCCTGCCAATACCTAATAACTAAGGTAGCTCGGGTCTCACATCAAAGATTTCTTGTAGACCCATCGCCACATGTGCTTACTGCACATGAGGCGCTTTGTGCACCAACACAAACCTGGATCGACCGATCAACAAGGTAAGTCAAAAACAAAACCGTTAGAATTTACCGAAATGAATTTCATAAGCAATGTATACTCAACTCACAAAACTTTATTTCTGTGCACCAACACAGACCAGAATCGCACCAACGATTCTTTACATATCTGCCGCCACATATGCTACAACACGTGAGGGGCTCTGTGCACCAACACAGACAAGAATCGCACCAACGATTCTCAAAAATCTAACGCAATATGTGCTACAACACATGAAGCGCTCTGTGCACCAACACAGACAGAAATCGCACCAACGATTCCTTCTAGACCCATCGCCACATGTTACTCATGAGGTGCGGTCCAAAGATTTGAGTATACAAGCCATTCTTAATCAGATTTGGTCTCACTACCACTGTCATCAACTATGACGTCTAATTCTCGAGAAACTTGGTGATCGGTTATCCTCCTCACACAATCACTATTCTAAGGTTCGCCGAGTCAAGCGCCTTTAAAACATAATCATTAAAAGAAAACCTACAGACTAACTTGACTTTGGTCAAATTGATTACTATCGTAATTGGCCTTTTTATCATTATTCCTGTGTCACGTGCTCTATTATCTCGTTTAAGTTAATATCAGTCACATCGTCATCAGTCTTCACTAAACTAAGCCAATAAGGCCGACAGTTAACAGTACGGTACGGTCGTAATACTACGATCTAAAAGTCGATTTTACAACTGTCCTCTTGTAACATGGGATCTAGAAACGCTACTAGAAAACTAAGACGAGTATTCTAACAAAAGATCAATTAACTGGGAACGAACTGTGCCCGAACGTCAGTATACACGTCAGTGTTCACTTTATCGAAATTAACTTGAAAACAAGCGTTTGAAACTTTACATAATCTAACAACCAAACCTGTTGTGATAACGCAAAACAATACTATCAGATGTCAAACTAACGTTAAATCCTTGATCTAATAGCGTGGCCAGTTAAATTATCATTTTTAAGGCACAACCGGTACAACATGAAATGAGATCTCTAAACGCAGATTGTTATTCAAAATCTCAGATAAAAATTGTAGAGTACTTTGCACACTTTGACTTAACAAAATCTTTTGAAGCCAGAATCGCAATAAACTGGATATGACTCACCCAGTATTCATCAGTACACTGCTCGAATTGCTGACATAGCAAACTTAAGCGCGTCGCTCGCTATTAGCCAGGCTGCAGGCACTGGCCTGGTACCGCCTGGGCCCCTCGCCTTGCAGGCGCTTCCATAATTGCTTCGTGGACATCTCGAAGCAAAATGTCCGGTGTTGCCACATCGAAATCAGATGCTGTCTGATCGCTGCTTTGGTCCTGCAGAACTTGACGCCAAATTGGTAGCATTGGATACCCTGCCCAAGGTTATCATCAATGCACTTCCTCGAAGCGGAACTTTCGATAAGCACCGGCCTGCTGTAGTATTCTTCTATGTCCACGTGTGATAATCTGTAAAGAAACATACCCGCAAAGTATCACATAGCTCGGTCACTCCTGACCACATTTGGTACAGGCAAAAACACAATGAAATTTCTAACAAACTAAAAATAGGAGAGTTGAGAGCATTACCCACTATTTGATTCCCAAATCTTAAGGTTACAATAAAAATAATCAACTAAGATGCATGTGTCTCATACTATCTAGTAACCTCCAGTTACTCAACTCGTCAAATTCATTTGCGCATCCCCCTCGGATCGCCAAGTCACTCCTGGACTTTGTGGTTTCTTACGAAACCCCACATAACACACACAACTTAATCTCTACTTTGTTTCAGCAACTAAACCATTACTTGACTTTGCTCAAATTCGTTAGTAATACTCTGATCCAAACTATCATCGATAACAAAAGGTTCCTCTCCAAGCCTTAGTAAGAATTGGTCAGAAACTGTATCAACTTACTCGTTGATTACATACAACGCTCATGACCCGGCTGCCGCAGCAGCTAGTGACACTCATGCCACCCATATCGTCATCACCTCAAGTGATACGAACAACACACATCACTTTACATAGAGTCTATGACTCCCAGGTCATTACAAGACCAACACAACAATAGTCTCCTTTGAGACCCGGGTCCCCCGCTGCACCAGCAGCTGCCCATCGCCCCCTGAACAACTCACAACTGAGTTGCAGTTACGACTACAGACAAGTGCGTACAGTGTGACCTAATAGCCATGGTATGTGCTCTACTACTCGGTGGAGGAACTCACCTCACCGTCTTCTACGTTTAACTCGTTAGGAACACTACATACTTAGAGGCATTGTTTGTATGTGATCGTGAGCGTACTTATACGTACGCCTGGAGTTGAAGGCTTTTAGAGTATTGATTCAACCAGAGTAATGTAAACAAACTTTGATTATCTAATCATAGCGTAAATCATCAACCAGAGCCATGTCGCATCGTTATCCACATTAACAATAATCTTCATCACTAAGAGCCTTTGACATCTGGAAACCCACACGAGTAAACCACTCTAACGCCACGGCTTTCCAGCCGACCAGCAATCGTATTGCTCTCACACATCCAGCGCATGGATCAGTGTGCATCACCCTGTGACACCACACAACTTTACTACGGCCGATAGAGAACCCCCACTCGCGTGCCTCCCATAATGTAATCTTTTTCATCACCACTGATCACTGTCTACTTGGACTGGTACATGACCTACTAGCGTCTTTCTTTACGTATCGTGAGCATACTTGTTAGGTTAAAATTTAAAGCCTTTAACGTATAGTGATCACCCGCCAAAACTTCCGCTACCTTAAACGGACCTCTGAACTTCCGATCTAAACCTAGTCTTATAATCTGATTTCACTATTCGTTTTCTATTAACACGAAATCGTCAACCAAATATTTTGTTATAGCTGCCTTCGTTCTATCAAATCCAGCTTTCTGTTGTTGACCGTTTAAAACTGAATTTATTACAAGAGCTTTCAGCAACAAAAACTCTGTTGCAGACTTGTTATTCGAAAAGCCTAGGTTCAATATTTCACGTACTATCATAATATTACTTTGCAAGTAAATGTCGGGTAGAAATTTAATAAAATCTCAAGTTGTTGCTCGCTAATTGCAACGCTACATATGATTTGGTCTCTGCTGAATACACGTGTTTGACCAATACCAGTCAACGTAACAACGTTATTAACCCGTTTGCCACTTAATTTGGCTGCACAACTCTCTTTTACTAACGAGCATTCAGCACCAGAATCGTAAACAAAACAATACAGCTCACCTTTATTTTCCAATGTGTCTGAGGGCAGTTGTACGACGTCCAATCGCCGTTCACAATTTCCACCACGTTGTCTACCATCCACGTAGCTGCCACTACTCGTGAACCAGGCAGTGATATGTCCTGGTTTCCCTCACTTGCAGCACACGAAGGGCTTCGCTGACGGCTGCGGGACTGCTTGACTCGATTCTTAAAGTCACTTCACGTTACTGGTAGCTATTTGCGATAGCCACGATGATTATGAGGGCCTTACTGCTGGCCACAACAAGTTAATCCGCTGTTGTGCACTGTTATATTATGTTTGCACACACCTCCTACCGCGTGTTCTAAACACGGGAACGGGATACGTCGAACTCAAACACCGGTTAGAGACAGTCTTTTTTTTCAAACATGGCGGTAGGCGCAACTGTCGCGTCACGCGGCAAAGGTATTTTTGTATACAGCCTATGCCCAAAACAACATGTACCATAATTGCGCTTCCGTATCTGGCTTGTCTGGTTACAACTCGAACAGATCCACTCGATTATTTAATAAGCGTTCACTTGTTTGCACTTTGTTTTTCAAATGTCAACGGTCACTTTCACTTTAAGCGTTCTCATTTTGAACACATGGGTCGTTGAGGTCCAATCCCAGTTCTGATGTCGCATCAAGGGTGGCCGAGATGCGAACCATTGGGTCTTCTTCACGATCCGACATAGTTTACGTATGTGTGGGCACTGTAGCGGGTACTCGAACGAAAAGATAATTTGAATTTAAAGTAACTTTAATAAACTAGCGATTATCAACCGAAACGCACACTTGCGTCGGAAACAAACACGTGCGTACGGTACTGAGCGTCTGCCAAGACTGTCCGAGCTCGACTGTTCACTGTAGACTGTCGCAACACTCGGTCTCTCCGCCAGTCCTCGCTGCATCCCCTCCACCGACGATCGTGTCCAAGCGGTAGGGCTCGCTTGCGTTTCCGATCACATGATTATTCGTTTACCCATCAAATTGTTAGATGGCGCTGTACGCTGTACTACGGCGGCATCTATCCACGACATATAAATATATTTGAATGAAGAATTTGAGATAATTTTCAAGTTATTGAACAGCAACGGAGTGCATGGTGGCCCAGTGGTAACCCACTGGGTCGCGACTTACTAGTTGTAGGTCGTAGGTTCGAACCCAGACCACAGATTACTGAATAGTTACTACCCAGAAATGCGCTTTACTTTGTGTAAATTATTCCATCACCACTACGCTCAAAACGGTGAAGGAAAACATCGTGAAGAAACCGGCATGTCCTAGAACCAAAAATTTAAAGAGGTCTACCAACCCGCACAGGGCCCGCGGCCCACTCCCTCTCACAGAGACACGGCCCGTGTCGCAGCAGTGGGAACACTAAAGGCTGATTATGCCCTATTGTAGATATCATGTTTAAGTTCTGCGCAATACTGGATGTTATTGTTATGATTACGATCGCTGTGTCTTACGTCAACCTAATTGTTCCTCCATACAAGGACATACATTGGTAGCTCTCATTAAGACTTAGTTCGTAGGTAATTCTTTCTTGCACGCAAGTCTAGGTGCTGGTGTAGAGTAAGAAAACGATACAGAAGACCGCGAACCTCGTGCACTTTTAGCTTCTCACTAGGTAGTCCGCGAAATTCAAGTTTTCTTACGTTTTTAGCAATTTGCAGGTCAGTGTCAGGTTGTTGAACAAAATATGTAATGTTCTGTGGCTTGTAATGTTAATTACATATTTTGCATACCTAGTATTGTATACAGTACACAATAAAGTATTTTCTAACTGAACAGACAGCTGTGCTGCTGGGGAGTTTGTTGCGCCACTTCTTCTTTCCAGCGAAAGCACTAGGAAGTGGGGGGGACTATCTTTTGTAATTTTGACGTTCGAAAAGAGCTGTGGTATTCTCAGCCTCATTTGAATAAATTACTTTTGATAGATTTGATTGATATTATCATTAAACTCTACTACCCTCTAAGTTCATATAATTCTATCTATTGATATTTCAGTGATTCAATAGGATTATTATGAACTTAGAGGATTGTTTGTCTACGGCTCCGCCGCCACGCTCGCCCGCGGCTACCAAAGACTAAGCAGATTCCTGAGAGTCCTCTCCTAGGCTGACACGCTACCGAGGTAAAGCGGGGGAAAATTAACTGACTATACAAACTAATCTTTTTAGATAGGATTTCGTTTTTTCCTTTCGAGGATCACTTTATTGTCCGTCCGTCTGTCTGTCTGTTAAGACCCTTTTTCTCAGGAAAGCGTGGAGGTATCAAGCTGGAATTTATATCAAATGAGTATTTGACCTAGACCTGAGTAGGTCTACTGACCCTTGGAGCTGTGAAAAAATCAAACTTCTAAGCCAACGCAACCAAAAGATACAGCCGTTTCCGCAAATTTTCGACACTCGCAAGGGAATCAAAACCTACAGGGTACTTCCCGTGAACTCAGAATCTTAAAATTTGGTACAAAGCAACGTCTTATAGCACAGATAAAGGAAAACTTGAATTTTTAGTAAACTTATATAATAAAAATACCCTGCCAGCAATTTTAATCACTTTCGACATAATGATGGCAATTATTTACTTTGGAAACCGCGGAATACGGCACACTCTCGTGACACCTGACATAAACGTTTTACTACCGCACCACCAGACGTACTGCAGCGTACCAGCGCTTCTCCTCCACGTTTATTATGCACCATAGATAGTATAGGAAAGATGTTTGGAAAAGGAAAGCTGTTTTTTACATTTTCTATGTTATGCACACAGCAAGTGTGAAACTTTCTGCCGGCGTCTGTGTTCCCTTCCACATGTAACCCGTCTGTTTTCAAAGAAGGAGTGAACAGGTATCTTCTGGGCACGCTCGTTCCATCATGGGCCTCATCCATCGTTTTCCATCAGGCGTGATCGAGATCAAGAGCAATGGAGTACCTAACAGTTTCGCGTCTATACATTCCTACTCTGTACTAATACTCATAACCACAAGTCGCAGGAAACGTATCATTATTGCTAGTAGCTACTGTAGCTAGTCATTTACTCTTACAGCTCTAACGATTGCGTCTGCGACGATTAAGTGTCTAGAACTCTAGAGTAGTAGCAACTGACATAAGTGACGGCGTGTGGCGCAGTGGCTGAGTGGCGCGAGGGTTCGATTCCCGAAACTGAAAAAATGTTAATATACACACAAACCAACCCGGAAAAAGTATCTAAATAGGCCATCTATTTAGATACTTTTTCCGGGTTTGTTTGTGTCATGTTTGAGATAAAATTCTCGTACAGGTGACATCTAGCAACCCGCACTGGGCCCGCGTGGTGGTACAGCGCACTCACTCTCACGAGATGAGGCCTGTGTGGCAGTGTCCCAGTGGGAACATTATAGGCTGACTATGTTGTTATGTATGTTATGTTATAATATTAGCGAGTATGTATGCATATTATATGCGGCTTGTGCCTAAGTAATAACAGCCGCAACGGTCAATCGAAGCTACGCTTATCCTTGGATGCGTGACCATCTTTACATACCAAGACCGCCTTAGAATGCCTTAGAAATCACGCTAAGCCGTTGTTCCCGACTGCCATTTGCGTATATACCACAATCAGTCTTACCAAGGAGTATCGTGTTACCCAGGCATCAGGTTGTGGGGGGCTAGATCGGCAGTCACTCCATGTAAAATACTGATGTTCAGCTGCTGCTGTTCCTTGGTAAGCGCATCACTCGGTACATCACTACTTAGGTACACCTACTTACTGCCTCGATGGTATAGTGATTGCAAAAGTGACTATTGAGAGTGGGGGTCTAGGTTTGATTCCCAGGTCGGCAAAAGTGTTATTGAGTTTTTCTATGCGGATTTTTTCAGTAGTAGCCCAAAGTCCGGATTTGTGCACGATTTGTGGCGAACGGTCTACTTCCTCAACCTCCCCCTTCTCTAGCTACCCCTGCATGGACTGCAGACGTGATGTTATGTTACTATTAGCTGACACTATGAGCCCCTTACTCGTGCGTCGCGAGAGGTTAAGGGGTAATTACTTTGCAACGAGCCCCTTGAAGTTAAAGATACTAATGATACGGTAATTAGTAGTAATTATGATAATGTAATAGTCACTCATTGAGTATAATAAGTCGCGCGAGACATACCGAACTGATAACATGTCCCGAGTACCTATGGTGCAGTGCTTGAGAGCGTCGAAGGGACACGTGTAACGATACGGGTTCCATTCTGGTCGCATCAAACATAATGCTAATAGCTTCTGCTGCACCAAAATGGAGGGCGTTAAGATGCCCGTGTCGGTTGGATATTTTTATCTTTTTTTTTTAAGAACTTTGAATTGCTTTTTTGGCGCTGAATATTTTTTCATTAAATTAAACTATCGAATAAAAACATAAAAAGTCAGCTTCACTTTCTGGTTCCCCCGCCCCCCCGCGTCGCATCGCATCACCTGCCCGCGCTATCACTTCGTTTTCGTTTAGCGCTCTTTCTGACTTTTTTCTTTTTGCTGGGCTCATAGAGTCATAGCGAGATGTTAAATAGCCTAAAGCCTTCCTCAACAATTGGGCTAGGTATCCATATAGTTCTAGAGATTACCCCTACATACAAACTTACAAACAAACAACTTTTTCCTCTACAAATATGCATATTCTCTATTTATTCACGTGACTTGTAGAGTTGTGGTAGTCACCCAGCGGTCGTCGGCCTCTCCATTGTTGTCCAAGTAGATCAACTGACACTCATAGGAGTCATAGGCCGAACTAGCAGCTATTCGTAATGTCCTATCGTGTGTGACCTATAATATTACAGAGTGAACTATTCATTCGGTGCGCTCAATAGATAGAGCGCCACAGTCGGCTCGGAACACGAGGCGAGGCGCTGCGCAGTAACACATTCACGTGTCAGCGGGGGGAGGGGTGAGGTACTTCGTAGCGAGTAGCGCACTTCAGAGCGAGATTGTAAAACGGTCTTTTGGCGCACTGACAATAACAGAGGGCGCTGTTCGAAAATATTTGTGAATATGTATCGATGAGCGTTAGTTCCGCTTTCGGCCACACCCTAAAAGATCCGTTCGTATCTGTATATATAGGACACTGGCACTAGTCTGTCGGACACTGATGGAACTAAAGAAAGAAATAATTGTCACAGAAATATGTGACGCAAACAAAAAGATAGTTAATTCGACAATAAGAAAAATAAAAACATAAAAATAGATCTAGAATCAAGAGGACAAAACAGAAATAATTTACAGCTGCGCGTTATGACTGTCATGCAGGCTTCCACTCAGCATGATGCTGTGCTATGGGGACCCACAGCACAGCATCATGCTGATTTGTTGGCTAAACGTAAACGTGTACCTGTGGCCTTCAGAAACACGTTCAAGAGACTCACCGTAACTTTTTTTTTTGGGATGGCTCTCGCAGTTCAACCTATGAGGTTGTCGTCTGCTTAACCGGGCTTGCCTGTGTGTGCCTCAATAAATTAAGGCCTCCAGCCAGGGGTTAAAAAACTTAATATCTAAGCGACTACACGCTGAGGGCACCCCCTGTGGGTACGGACGTCGCTGGGAGAGGGCAGCAAGGGACAGGCTGGAGCGGAATTATTAAGGGACGGATTTAAGACTACAGGCTCAACGGCGCGGGCTGGCTCCAGCAAGGGTCGGGGCGGACATGGTATGGTATGGGGCGTCGCGACGGGATCTAATACGTACGTTGCTAATATAAAAATGCCGCGGAATTAGCCCACTATCGCAGATGCCCAGTGAACTATACTAAATAAACTATAACAAACTATTGAAACCAAAATATAATAACCTAACCTAACTAAAATTATTAACAAACTAAAATATGGCGTCGAAGTATTCCTCCGCATCGTTGCCGTAGAGGCTGGCGGCATTGCCACGTCGTATGGCAATACTTATCCTCTGGCCAAAGTAGAAGCCAGCCTTGGGTCACGGGAAGTGTCACCAAGCCGTTTGGACATTTCGTTGAACAGAACGAAACAGGTTGAGTGAGACGACATCTTAAAATAGGCTCAGCTTATAGAAACTAGTTTACGAAAATTTGAATTTCGCGGGCTACCTAGTGCATTGTTTGAAACGTGCTTCCGAAGTTCTGATATGAAAATAAATGCGTTTTGTTATTATTTAGCATCACAGTAGCATCGAGTAGTATCTGAAGTACAAAGTGCATTCATTCATACTGACAAAGGGAGTACCTCTATTGTCTGTCCGTATGATTCAGTAAGTACCTAGTACGTACGTACTATGACACATTCCTAATGAACTGATAAATAGGTTTTTTTTCTGTGAGGCTTGTGGCTAAGAAATAACAGCCGAGAGGTTCGATCGATCAGGTTAAGCTACGCTTGCCGCGGTTTGTCCGTGGAGTGGTGACCATCTTTACATACCAAGGTCCCTCCGCGTCGGGAAGCACGTTAAGCCGTTGGTCCCGGTCGTCATTCATAGAACTTTGACAGTCGTAACGGTCGTCAGAAGCCCGAAAGTCTGACAACCAGTCTTACCAAGGGGTATCGTATTACCCAATAGTTGTGGAGGTCAGATATGCAGTCGCTCTATGTAAAATACTGGTATTCAGCTGCATCCGGTTAGACCGGAAGCCGACCCTAACATAGTTGGGAAAAGGCAGGCAGATGAGATGAGATCTAGGTTTTTTTTCAATGCTGCCAGTCTTGTGGGCACGTTTTTGGATGACAGCGATGCAGACGAGTACTTCGACGCCTGAGTGTCCTTTTGTTTTTGTATTTATTTGGGTAGTTAGGTAGTAGTATTTTTAAATATTTTTGAGGTTATAGGTACTTCTTTAGGCGCGTTATGAAAAAATGATGAGAGTGTTTTAAGAAGCGCGCGCATCACCGTCACACAAAATTCACAGGTTGAAGCTGTCCGCAAAACCGCTCATTATTTTTAAGGCTATACGTCACTTTTTTTCAGCATAAACCGGCCTGTACCTATTTTGAGCATTTTTTATAGCAACCTGCTGTTTGTTCTTATCGATCAAAAAAAAGGCAATGGACATTTCACTATAAAAATTGGATGCCATAAAATTCTGGTTTTTCATTATGCTTTTAATTTCTTTAAAAGGCTCGTGACTTGTTACCAACATTATTAGGCCTAAACAGCGAACTTTAATGTAACCTTTTTTGTAATTAATTATTTGCATGCAATTAAAAATTGTTTTTTAAAAGTATAACTTCTGATGCGCGTACATAAGTACACGCACCCATTTTTTTTATTGTCAAGCATACTCTACAGACCTAGTAACTGAGTACTTACAAGTTAAAAGCTAAGTCTTTAATTATGTAATACTATGTATCATGTACAAGTATACATATAAAAAACCGGTCAAGTGCGAGTCGGACTCGCGCACCAAGGGTTCCGTACAAATTGTCTTCACAGACGGACAACGAAGGGTATAAGGGTTTTTCCTTTTGAGGTATGGAACCCTAAAACGGGAGGGGAAATAATCATTGGGCATTAAAATTTCGTTGCCACGTCGTATGGCAATGCTGATTCTTTGGCCCTCTGATCACGTGAAGAGTCGACCAACCGCTTAGCGATGTCTCTAAAAACTAAGTGTGCACTCGGACCCCTTGGCTCTCGAGTTAGAATGATTAATAATAATATAAGTAGTTAATCAGTTTTGTAAATAACTTTACTTTATTTCCCTCAGCGTACTGGCGGAAACTACAGAACAAGATGGCCGTGTCTGACGTCATGTCGCAAGATGGCGGCCAGGGAACCGTCAAACTGCACCCGTATCTCATTACCTTAGTGTGAGTGCCTTTATCTTTACTAACAATATTCATCTTTTTAGCGTGTCGATGGCAATCTAAATCTCAACTAAATGGAGTCGGCCCAGCAGCGGGGTAGTTGCGTAACACACTAACAGTAGGATTGGCTTTCATTTTGACAGTTCAACAACATTCATTGCGTTATTTACGTTGTTGAGCAGACAAATTTTTCGAAGACATGAATCAATGGATTAGCAATATCCTTCAAAATGATTCAGATTGAGGTTAATAGTTACACAATTAGAGTGCAGAATTCGGCTATGAGTTTGGATAGCTAGATATTTGCCGCTTAGAATAATTTGGGATAAGGGCAGGCCAGTGCTGATGACGTTTGGAACTGACCATAAGGATATCCACTCGTCCAGACGATATGAATACGTTCTAGTTGAATAGATTTATGTAAGGTAAGGTAGGACGCCCTGGTGGAGCGACGATCTTCGCAGGATGGCTGGCAGCAGCTGGATGAGAGTCGCCGAAAATCGAGTTGAATGGCGTGCAATAGGAGAGGCCTATGTCCAGCAGTGGACTGCTGTGGGTAGGCTGATGATAATGATGATGAATATATTTATTTAAATGCTAGCTGTGCTCGCGACTTCGTTCGTGTGCATTTCGGAAAACGAACTGGGTTTCATTGTTTTTCTAGAATAAAAGCAGCCTAAGTTACTTCTCATCGATAACATCAGTTATGTGCCAGTGAAAATCGGTTCAGCCGTTTCGGAGATTAGCCGGTACAAGCTGTCAGACGCCAGACCGACTTTTTAGGGTTCCGTACCTTTTTTTTTTTTTTTTTGGAAGGGAGTGTCAGACCGCCGCCCCGGCAGGCTTCGGCCCTATGGGGCCCCGTCCTCTGCTGACATCTCTTTGAGGCGCGCGTGGAACACAACGCGCCGTCCGGCACGGGCCTGGTCCTGATCGGACGGTGAGCTACCCATTACTCACCGCCCGCAGGCCCGCGCCTACGGTGGCCGGGAGTCGTCACGCGGCCCCCGACGCCCGGAGCGTCTCCCGCGGCGGCTGAGGCGTGAGGTGGTCTCTCTCAGCCTCTCAGCCACCTCCTTCGCTAGCATGACTGCTTCGCAGAAGGAGGTGACTGCCTCCCACTCCCTCTCGCCCCGGACCATGGCTTGCACCAGGGCCGGACGCGAGAGGTCGCCGCCGTTGCCGATCGCCTCTACGAGGACACGGCGGGGCTCCGCCCAAGCAGGGCAGACCGCCACCGTATGCTCCACCGTGTCCTCCGGGCGATCCTGGCAGTGGTGACACCCGGGCGTCTCCTCCCGCCTGATTATGTGCAGGAACCTCCCGAAACATCCGTGTCCGGAGAGGACCTGCGTCAAGCGGAAGGTGAGAACGCCGTGACGCCTCTCTAGCCACTCCTCAAAGAGGGGTCTTATCGCCGCTATCGCGGCGTGCCCTGCGCTGGGTTGCGATAGTCGCGCCTTCCAGGGTTCCGTACCTTGAAAGGAAAAAACGGAACCCTTATACGATCACTTTGTTGTCCGTCCGTCCGTGCTTCGGTCTGTCTGTCAAGACCCTTTTTCATCAAGCTGAAATTTATATCAAATACTCAGGTCTACTGACCCTTGGAGCTGTGAAAAAATCAAACTTCTAAGTCAACGCAATCAAAAGATACAGCCGTTTATGCTGCCGCAAATTTTCGCAAATTTTCGACACTCGCAAGGGAATCAAAACCTACAGGGTACTTCTCGTGAACTCAGAATCTTGAAATTTGGTACGACGCAACGTCTTATAGCACAGATAAAGGAAAAATTGCGAAAACCGTAAATTTTTAGTTACATAATATATGTATAATAAAAATGTTTTTAATAATTTTAAATTGTACGGAACCCTCGGTGCGCGAGTCCGACTGCACTTGGCCGGTTTTTTTTGTTATAAGTTCCGTATATTTTCCAAATGCATTTATTTATAAGCTTTTATTTTGACATTACAAACAGACACTTAGATTTATCTAAATATTTATTCGTGCTTTCAAAAGTAATTAAGGACCACTTTTAATAGTTGTTTAATAGAGTGGTGACCTCTAGAAGGGCCCCGAGGCGCGCAGTGTGTCAAGGAGAGCAGGTACCTTCGCTAGGAAGCCTATGTTGTTGACACTTGGCGGTTTACTAGGAAGTACATACAAGGGAAGGGAAACGGAGTGTTCAGCAAATTGCATAATCACTAATAGCCTATAATATTCCCACTGCTGGGACACAGGCCTCCTCTCTGTGAGAGGGAGTGGGCCGTCAACCACGCGGGCCCAGGGCGGGTTGGTAGATGTTAAATGTCTTCGAATTTGTGGTTTTAAATAGCCGGTTTCCTCACGATGTTTTCTTTCACCGTTTTGAGAGCAGTGGTGACGAAATAATTTATACAAAGTAATGCGCCTGTGTGGGTTTGAACCTGCGACCTACAAGCTGCAACTCGTAAGTCGCGGCCGCCACCACTTGGCCACCACTGGTCCTGCCATTCGACTACAAACTTAAATGACTCGTACCTACAGTGCTACAAGTAGTTTTTAGCGCCTGCATGGTATGAACAGACTTGTTGGTAAACAAATCGCATTGCAAAAAAAAGATTACAAAAAAAAACAACCGACTTTAAAAAAATTACTAAAACATGCAAAATAACTTTAATTTCGGAAGCCGGTATGTTTGGAATCTGTCCCCGTACCACCTCCCACCCCGTCGCATCACAACCATCTGTACCACGCTGCTTGACGCTGCACTGCTGCAGTAACCGTGGCCACCTACAGACTGATCCCAATCAGTAACGTCGCTGAAGTTCAAACACCATGTAAGTAAAAAATAACAACTTTACAGTAGAGTGAAAAAACTGCATAATTTTACCTACATAATGACAATACTATTTTATAATTTGTGTACACTTCAAATTGGATCTATTAAATATGTAACTTTATTTTCTAGTATTTCTATCTAATAATTAATCTATGTAAAATGATGCCCTTTTGTCACTCTCCTGTAAAGTTGATATTTTTGACTTACCTACGTGGTGCAAAGCAACATCGATGTACCGTCGAAACGAAGACAACAAGAAAACACCGCAAAAAAAAAAAAATCAGAATTTGACATAATTTTAAAGTTATGGAACAATAAACTAAATGAGATACTTAACAGAGTTCAAATTCCATTGCAACCAAAACTTATATACATATACATTGCTACAAAAATCAACTTGGAATAAATTACACTAAAGTAGATGACTGATTAAGTGGCGATGTAATTAAATTATCAGACATTATGAACACTGCTATACATACATACAGGGTGGCAGGGACATCGACGCTCAAACTGTAACCATGAATTCAGCACATGAGTTTAGACCCCACAGCGCCGAAATTTTTTGTCTGAAAAAAAAAATCTGTTTCATAGAAAAGTGTAATAACTACGCGGTCAAAATGTATGGAACAGCAATATTTTTTTTAATAACCGAGGAATAATTTCGACGCTTTGGGGTGTAAAACTCGTGCTGAATTCATGGTTGCAGTTTGCGCGTCGATGTCCCTGCCACCCTGTACGGTATATGATATACAGTATGTTAAATAACAGAGGGCGTTCCCTTAAACTCGCTAATCTATATCATTAATAGATTAAAATAAAAATATCAGCATAGAAAAATAAGCATAAAATAATCCGAAATCAAAAAAATAATTAATTGACAATAATCTCGAAACCTCCTGTTTAACCAATTAGATCGCCGCACACGCGGCCCGTCTTTCATAAATAAATTGCGACGTTGCCGTCCTTCAAGTACGCGTTCACAGAGTGTTTCTTTTACGTATCAATTTAAAATTTTTTTGTGAATATTTTAATATTAAAAAAAAAAAAAACATTTTCTTTTCGAATGGTAATATTTTTTTTAGCATGTATGGATGCTATACTATTGCGGGTTAACGGGAACGCCCTCTGTTAGTTAACATACTGTATATGTATGTATACATGCAGGTGCACTCTACTATTAATAACTTTAGTACTAAGGCAGCCCTACACGTGCCTCAAGTCATAGACAATTTAAAAATAAAATAATGACACGTTCCACATTTAAAATTATAAAGACATGCTTAGTATGCGCTACGTGAACATTTTTTCGCGGTGATTTTATTTATTAGTATCATGATGCTGCCAAACTTTACTCATAGAATGTCCAAGTACGGGGCGTTGGAAACATAAGGGGAAATTAGTTTTTAATTATGTTGGATTTTCAAATAGAAATAAATAATGGTTTTCTAGACATTTCTCTAAGTTTGAAACAACAGTAATGTTTTCTCATTCAAGATTCTTTATTTGTGTAAACATGAGTATACATACAGGGCATGCAAGTTATCACAATACATTATTAGATCATTGTCTTATTTGTTTAGTATATTCGTGTATTTATTTGTGCTTATATTTAATTAGGTTATTATGTTTATAGTTTTAATAGGTTATTGCGTATCTTTATATTAAAATAAATATTTATTCCTCATTGTTCTTTATTGTTTCTGCATCACCGGTTGACAATGCTTCTCTGTACATACATTTGTGTGCTTAAAGTATTAGATACATAATATAAAGAAATAAGTAAAAAGTCGTGAGAATTTTAGCCAAATCATAATTAAAAGTGTTTGTTTTAAGAACGGTACCTGTGCCATGCAAAACATACCAGACTGACAGCTCGATTGATGCACCTGCTATGTGCTGGCTTTGCATGTGTGTCCTCTGCTAGTGCTGTACACCTCTGTAAGCGACGAATTCACAATACCTTAAACCGTATGTGATTCTTGTTTGTGTAGGTATATGTTTAGTGGGTAAAGTCGTTGAAGTGCCATAGCAATAAAATATAATCAGCCTATAATTTTCCCACTGCTGGGACACAGGCCTCCTCTCTTCGAGAGGGAGTGGACTTTACACCACTGTTAAGTATTAGAAAGAAAGAAGGTAAAATAGGTTTATTTGTCACAGAAACACGCATACAAAAAGATTCTAATAATTTTAATAATAAGGAAAAATGAAAACAAAACACATCTATAATCACGAGCACAAAGCAGAAATAGTCGACGGCTGCACGTCATGACATCATTACTTTTTGGTAAATTTATTTCGCTAGAAGATCTTACTAGGACTCGGTTCTTAAGCGTTGGATCACAGCACAGTTTATAGACCCGACAAAGAGCTCTACTATTTAGAACCAGTAGTACGTTAGTACTGTTAAAAAAAAAAACACTACGCACACACACTATATAATACTATTAGTTATTCTGTGCCAGTAGTCAATTTTACTTCAATATTTAGGTATGTAAGTATTCTAAGAACAGTCGAATCATTTGAGCTTCTCGTGAAATATTCATGCTTATACACCTGCTAGCTGCTGGCTGTGGGTTCGATTCTTGCCTGAAGCAAGTATTTGTATGACTTGATAGGTACCTACTGATGGACATTTGCATGTGTGTTCTCTCAATGTTGTTACTCTTTAGGTTCTTACTCAATGTGCACCCTAATTGCGTAACACACTATCAATCGCAAATTCGCAATCTGAATCATTTTGAAGGATATTGCTAATCCATTGCTTCATATGTTCGAAAAATGTGTCTGCTCAACAACGTAAACCACGCAATGAATGTTGTTGAACTGTCAAAATGAAAGCCATTGCTACTGTCAGTGTGTACGTGCGTGCGTGTGTGCAGCGTGACTAGTGACTAGACTATATTTATACTCACAACTAGCTGCTGCCCGCCACTTCGTTCGCGTGATATTCATACCTTTTGGTTTTCTCTTCATCTTTTTCTAAAATAAAAGTAGCGTTAGGGATAAGGGCAGGAGAATGATGATGACTTTTGGAACTCACTATAAGTGTATCCACTCGTTCAGATGATATGAAACGTTCCATTTGCTACATTTATTTGATTACTAGCTGTGCCCGTGACTTCATTCGCGTGCATGTCGGAAAATAAGTTGGGTTTCATGGGTTTTTTTTGAGCGGAACCTTAATTCTTTTCCCAAAATAAAAGTAGCCTGACCTACTTCTTATAACATCAGCTATCTGCCAATGAAAATTGGTCCAGCCGTTTCGGAGATTAGCTGGAACAAACAGACAGACAAACATTTAGTACTAAGTAATTTATTTCGTACTTTCATAAGCATGCAAGCTGTTATTTTGATATTACAAACACAACAAGCGTAGATATGTGCCCATCACCTATGATGAATTATGTAATGCTAATGACATACTAACCTGTTCAAACCCATAGCTCGAGCAGGTATTTGTAGGCCGTACAAGTAGGTATCTACTTCTATAGCCTCAATGCGGTAACCGGTACCCAAACCAACCAACCAACCTTCGGCTCGGAAGGCCGCTAATCTTGTAGTTGAGCCACGACAACGCAATACTTTATGTAACTAATGGCGTCACCACTTAACCTATATATTAGATAAACTTTGATTATAATTAATGAGGTAATGAAGAAGTATCAAGTTATATATTATACTTACATATTATACAGGGTCAAATGAAATTAGCTAGTGAAACTCTGCAGACGTGATGGGTATACATATATGATTTTTAAATAAATATCTTTAAAGCTTTTTATGAAAATAAATGAAAAAAGATCTCCGAAACTACTGAGTTTCGGAGATCTTTTTTCATTTATTTTCTTAACTCAACTATTTTGTGTATTATTTTGCAGTTGGAATGTATAAGAGAATATGTTTTCAAACTACAATGTACGGAACATGTACGGAACCCTTCATTTTAATATATTATTATTGGAGCGTTCAAGAGCCTCACACTCTATGTTCTAAGTTCTCCTCTCAGAGCCCCACCACAGATGACTAAATAGTTACTACGGCCGCACACTCTCCAGTGTCAAACCTATATGTAACACTTGCATTTTGAAATCAATAAACTTATTATTACTTATTACTCACAGGCAACCTAATTATTATTCGTGGTGAGTAAAAGGGAAACCCACCACCACGCTTCAAACCAACCTAACTAACTAATCTACCTACCTAGGGATGAGCTATTACCGTACAGCTCACGCCAACTCACTGCCTACGCAAATATCTGACTGATTGGTAGCGTTGTACGTCAGGTCGTTGAGCTCCCTAAAATAGGGTTCAAGTACGCAATGACACATGTTTGTTTGTTTGTTACTGTCGGTTGGGACAGGTCAACTGTCTCGCGGCGGGATCATCCGAAAGGTTAACCGCTGCCCTGGAACAGAAAGGGCTAAGGAAGGAACACGGGTGGGTTTTAGTCAGTAAGAGTCTGACACTCCCTTCCGCTCCACCCAGAGCGGGAGGGGTCATTTGATGATTTCCCATACACAAAAAAAAAAAAGGTCAACTGTCTCTTTCCTCTATAAAACATTTTAGAGGGGTAAATATTGCACGAAAAGTGAAGTGTCAAGCGATTTGATGCCGTGTGTGGGGCGTCTGTTGGAGAACTGTTAACTTGACCTGCCCCACACTATACATTGCCTACCTTGCAAATGATTATGGACATCATCCACAGTCTGACTTCACCCACTGCTGGGCATAAGCCTCTCTTTTCTTGTGGCAGTCCCCGCGCTCCCACATCTACTCTGTCACAGCAGTACTCCACCTTTCAACACTGCGCCTTGCCAGGTGTCCTGCCCAATTCCATTATACATAAACATAGTGATCATTTTCAATCAATTTGCATGTGTTAGTTTATAAGTATTATTTCTAGAAGAAAAATAAACATTATTATTATTATATTATTGTAAGGCCTTAGCCCTACATCGGCATCGTGGCAATAACAACATAGCATGATTTCTGAACTTACTAAGTTTAATAGTTTCATCTGTAATAGAGGCGCGCTAACGATCATTATCATCATCAGCAATAGCAGTCCACTGCTAGAAAAAGCTCTCCAACCGCAGACTATATGTTAAGTCAATCCTCAGCCAAAAGGAATCTTAATTGTTCTTATTCTAGTCTCAGACAACAGCACCCTAATTGCGTAACACACCATCAATCTCAATCGGAATCATTTTGACAGATATTGCTAATCCATTACTTCATATATTCGAAAAATGTGTCTGCGCAACAACGTAAATAACGCAATGACAGTTATTGAACTGTCAAAATGAAAGCCATTGCTACTGAGTAATATAGTTTGCGAGTATTTTTCCTAAAAACTCCGCTTAACTTTATTAGCTTGATTTCATAATGAGTCAATATAGATAAGAACACGTAGGTACGTACCGTCCGCGGCCGAGCGTCAACCTCTGTTACTTATCTCATGCAGTTTAGAGGACAGCCAGCCGGTAATTCAATTATGTCGAGAGTAATAATTACCTACCTTAATCCTATAATCCTTGTTAGTAAACAGAGCAGCTCTTCATAATAGATGTAGAACGCAGACCGCCACTTCAAATGGCTGTGACTCTGTGACTCATTCATTATAGAAATATTTTCATTCGCAAGAGTAACGATAAACGTGTTATGTTAGTTAATATGTTGCTAATTATTTATTTACAAACCATGTCCATAAATGTATAACACCTTTAGGGGATGAAGGAGATGAAAAAAAAAAACGTCTAGAATTTTGATTTTTTTACTCGAATCTAGAGCCAGCGGTTTAAGCTGTACGTTGTCTGTCAATTATTTAAGATTTTGCAATAATTCATTACGCTATCAAATTAGGGTAGTGTAATGGCAGCTGTATTTAACCTACCTATTTTAATAACTAAACAAACATATCGTAATAATATCAAAAGAACTAGTAGATGGAAAATAGAACTGTCTTTTGTGCTAAAAATAACAATCGCTGTCGACACTCCGTTTGTCAAGCAAGCGTGTCAATTAGAGAGAGATCTACAGAAACACAAAAAAAGTAAATATTTATTATTAAAAAAATTAAAAAAAAAATGGTGACTTATATATCAATCTTAGAAACAATGTAGATATTACAAAGTGAGATGACTGTAGGTACTAAGATAAACCTGTATCGCAGGCGGCAGGAAAAAAATAAAAATATTATTAGAACAAAGGATTTCTTAACAATATTTAACACAAGTAAAAAACGGATAGTGCCATAGTTAATTCATCATATATTATATCATTCGCACCGATTTGCTACAATAGAAGGTCAAATTAAATTAACTAGCAAAACTCTGCAGACGTTATGGGAATCGAAATCTAAAGACGCTTGTACTGTTATTACTTGAAGTATGAGTTGGGAAAATATGTTTTACTTCGTTTTCTCGTGTTTAAATATCGATACCCATCACATCGGCGAAGTTTACATAAACGTTTCATAAAACTGATATTTCAAGTATCTACAGTAACTGCGGTCGATGACCCCACAAAAAACACTATCAAATTAATTTCTTTTTTGTTTTATCGTGTTTAGATAACGATTGCCATCACGTCTGTGAATGCTAGCTAATGTAATGTGACTCTGTATATCTTACCTCATTCAAGTTACCTCATAAACGCATCAACAATCATGTTGCACTATCTCACAATTCCAGGCACTGCTGAAGTGTCTAGATTCTGTTTTAAAGAAGGTACTGGATATAAACAACCATCATTTTAAACTGCTAAGAGTTTTTAGCAATAACATTATGTCAACTTTAACGGTGCAGTAGCGGAATGTCGCTTTCTGTGTGCTACAAGGTGTAGGTTCGATTTTACATGGATTTGTATGAGTTATCTATCGACCGGCGCGGCGCGATGGCGGGGTGATTGCGTCACACACTAGCAGTAGCAATGGCTTTCCTTTTCAATTCATTCATTGCGTTATTTCCGTTATTGAGCAGAAACATTTTTTGGACATAATTATGAAGCAATGGATTAGCAAAATCCTTCAAAATGATTCAGTTTGAGATTGATAGTGTGTTACGCAATTAGGATGCTGGGTCAGGATCTCTGCAATTGTGTCCGTAAACGCACCCAAAGTGACAAGGCAACGATATTCCTTGTGTAAAGAAAAATAAATATTATTTATGTGGCCGCCGAGAAAATTTTATGATTTCACAATCCTTTTGACGAAACGACACCCACGGACAGAGATAACGTGACCTAATATTACTCATAGACACGAAACGCGATAACACGTAAAAATATCGTCGTGTGGCGTAGCGTAGCGCCAGTGTGTCACCATGCTGTTGCTATACGAATTTAGAATATAATTAATTTTGAATTCGAGTTTGGGATATAATACAATTCGTTAAGACAGTAGGTATGGTCAGTATTACATTTTACATCTGGAACGTCGCGAGGTCACATTCCGCGGCAATTTTATAAAGTACTTATTGATTATTGTAGATAGATAGGTTTCCAAGTATTTACAACTATCTACAATGTCTTTATTGTCATTTGATTGTGTCACAAAAGCAGGATAATCGTGTTTAATTTTATCGAAATTTTAGGTTTTGTGAGAGTGGTGGCCAGTGGTAACGGCCGCGACTTACCGAGTTGTAGGTCGTGGGTTCGTACCCAGGCACTAGGCAGGCGCAATATTTCGGCGTAAATTATTTCATCACCACTGCTCTCAAAACGGTGAAGGAAAACATCGTGAAGAAACCGGCACGTCCTAAAACCAAAAATTCGAAGATATGTGACATCTACCAACCCGCACTGGGCGCGCGTGGTGGAATACAGCCCGCTCCCTCAGTCCCTCTCGCAGAGAGGAGGCCTGTGTCTCAGCAGTGATGGGAACATTAAAGGCTAATTATGTATGTATGTGTGTATAGTGAGTCAAGTTAGGTATTTGCCACGTCGCAAATACAACTTTCATTAGATCAATGTTCTGCCCCATCCTGTTTCAATACAGAAATCCTATAGAAAAAAAGACGCTCAGATTTCCCCGCAATTTAAATATCTCCGGGAAACTTTTCCAATTTAACTTTCCATGAAAATCTAATTCGGACTATCCGACGACTCATCACTTACCGCGTCGCATCGCATCGCCCGTCCGCGCTATTACTTCGTTTTCGCTTAGCGTTGTTTCTGACTTTCGTTCTTTTTGCTGGCTCCAGCTGCTTAGCGTGATTTTAAGTAGCCTTCCTCAAGAAGTGGCCTATCAAATGCAAAAATATTTTTTCAAATCCGACGCCGACGGGTAGTTCCAGAGATTAGCGCATTCAAACAGACAAACAAGAGTTTGTCTGTTTGAATGCGCTAAGCTTTATTATTTTAGTATACAGGATTTTTTCCCTATAGTTTTATTTACTGTCGCTCGGTGTCCAACTTGTAACCTTTTTAAATGTTTTTGAGGTAATATGTCAACTCAGCCTATCGCAGTCCACTGCTGGACATAGGCCTCTACCAGGCTGCGCCACAAGCCACAACACACTGTCCTCCGCCTTCTGCATCCAGTCTGTGCCAGCCACCTTCTTTAGGTCGTCCGTCCAACCAGCTGGAGAGCGTCCCACCCTGCGCTTGCCAACACAAAATATAACATGGTGTAAAAATTATTGGAATCGATTCAGTTACTTATTCTGAACAAACTACAAATATTCAGGTTTCCGTTTCGCATATTACTAAAAATAGGTAATGTTGTGGATGATTATTAGTATAGATTCGTAGTAAATAATGTAAATGAATACAGCAGCTGAGTGCCACACTCTCCACCACCTGAACATGTCGTCTGTAGGTACATACTAGTTGTGATACATAGCTACTGTTACGTAACACACACGTGTGCGGGTCATTGACCTCGCACAATGGCGCACAACATGGCGGCCTGCCAAACAACCGGCTGATTGATACTGTGTACATACATTATGTACTTCCTTCACTGACTTACTTTATTTTCAACTGCCCCGTCGGTCTCGTGGTTCGATTCCCGAGTCGGGCAGCGTTATTGAGTTGTTCCCTTAGGAATTTCTTAATAACAGCCCGGAGTTTGTAAGTTGGCGGTGCGACACCCCCGTGTCTCGGTGCGCACGCCTGATCTCTCTCCGGTCGGGTCGGATTGCCGTCCCATTCCCATCGGATTATGAGAGTGAGGGAGTGCACCTATGTGTCTGCACCACCCACCGCTGCACTATAATATCTCCCTCAGTGAAGGCTAGTCTCCGTTGAGATTGCCGCCCCATCGGACTATGAGAGTGAGGGAGTGCACCTGTGCCTGCACCACCCACCCCTGCACTATAATATCTCCCGCAGCGAAGGCTAGTCTCCGTTGAGATTGCCGCCCCATCGGACTATGAGAGTGAGGGAGTGCACCTGTGTATGCACCACCCACCCCTGCACTATAATATCTCCCTCAGTGAAGGCTAGTCTCCGTTGAGATTGCCGCCCCATCGGACTATGAGAGTGAGGGAGTGCACCTGTGTCTGCACCACCCACCCCTGCACTATAATATCTCCCGCAGCGAAGGCTAGTCTCCGTTGAGATTGCCGCCCCATCGGACTATGAGAGTGAGGGAGTGCACCTGTGTATGCACCACCCACCCCTGCACTATAATATCTCCCTCAGTGAAGGCTAGTCTCCGTTGAGATTGCCGCCCCATCGGACTATGAGAGTGAGGGAGTGCACCTGTGTCTGCACCACCCACCCCTGCACAGTAATATCTCCCGCAGCGAAGGCTAGTCTCCGTTGAGATTGCCGCCCCATCGGACTATGAGAGTGAGGGAGTGCACCTGTGTCTGCACCACCCACCCCTGCACTATAATATCTCCCGCAGCGAAGGCTAGTCTCCGTTGAGATTGCCGCCCCATCGGACTATGAGAGTGAGGGAGTGCACCTGTGTATGCACCACCCACCCCTGCACTATAATATCTCCCTCAGTGAAGGCTAGTCTCCGTTGAGATTGCCGCCCCATCGGACTATGTGAGTGATTGAGTGCACCTGTGTCTGCACCACCCACCCCTGCACTATAATATCTCCCGCAGCGAAGGCTAGTCTCCGTTGAGATTGCCGCCCCATCGGACTATGAGAGTGAGGGAGTGCACCTGTGTCTGCACCACCCACCCCTGCACTATAATATCTCCCGCAGCGAAGGCTAGTCTCCGTTGAGATTGCCGCCCGTGGGCCGTGGCCGAGATACGGTCTGGAGGACTATTTACATAACCAGTTGTAGGGGTGCAGATCCAAAATAAATATGTAGTTAACGCAGTACTCTCCTCGATACGGCTCGCATCGTGACGAGGTTTCTGTCTCCGGAACCCTAACCACCGGTAGGTTGGACCCTGCTCCCGACATCGGTGGACCACTATTTTTTAATGTTTTTATACATTTTTTTTTCTATTTTAAAGAAAAACTATTAAAAAACTAAAGTATTGCGTCGAAATATTCCTCCACATCGTTGTCGACTGGTAATTGTACCTAAGAGACTGGCAGCGTTGCCACGTTGTATGGCACTTTGAAACCCCCCAATCCCGTTTTAGGGGGTAGTTTATAAAAACAATAAATGCCCAACTTCATAATTTACTTAGATAAGTACCTATTCGTGCCAAGTTTCAAGTTTATTAACTCAAGGAATAAAATTTTTCATACAAACAAAATCCCCCCATTTCACCCTCTTAGGGGTGGAATTTCGAAAAACCCTTTCTTAGTGGATACCTACTCTTCACGAAGAATACACCCTTCTTAGGCTGTGCGTTGATTTCTCAGTCAGTCAGTTTATATATACCTATAGATGGTATGGTATGGTGTTAAAATAAAACAAAATTAATAAAACATAATGGGAGACCCCTTCATTTATTTTATTTTTATTATTTGTTGTTATAGCGGCGGTTAAAATATACTGGGCTATGGGTTTGGGTGGCTATAGTGGATCGGTTACCTTGAACTATGGAAGGTCTATGTGCCCTGACCAATGATAATTATAATATTGAGAGAGAGATGAAATGATTATTATTATATCGCCGTGACAAAGTTCAAATTCCATTGCAACCAACATATTTTCTAGGACCTTTTTGTTTAAAATGGGCAATCAAAAATCGCATTAGATTAAATAACACTAAGGTAGATAGTTGAGTAGGCGTCAATGAAAGGTAAATTATCTGAAACAATTAATTCAAGTTTCAGACAAAGGAAAAAAAACAACAAAGAAAAAAACATGTTTATTTTTGCTATAAAACGAACACACAATAGTTAGGTACACATACTAAACGCAGCTAACATATTCCTACCTACCTGGTAAACATGATGCAGAGGAAGTACACTAACACAAAACAAAAACAACTTGCGACTGGGTTTCAAGGTGAGATAGGCAGTCGCTCCATAAAAATACTCGTCATCAGCTGCATCTGGTTAGACTGGATGTCGACCGGAACCTTGATTGCGTAACAACTATTACTTGATCACAAACTGAACCATTTTGAAGAATATTGCTAATCCATTGCTTCATATTATTATGTTCGAAAAAATCGTCTTCTCAACAACGTAAACAACGCAATGAATGTTGTTGAACTGTCACAATGGAAGCCATTGGTACTGATAGTGTGTTACGCAACTGCTGCCCCATCGAAGATAGTTGGGGTAACGTAGTAACTATTTAGTAATCTGTGGTTGGGGGAAAGGCTCGGCAGATAGATTGCCATAATTAAATCTCTAATCCAAAATCACTCCACAATTTGAGCCACACGAACACTGAAAACACCGCGTACTCACTGACTTCCTTGTTGAAGTAAGACTTGTGTACACGACACAGTTCTTCACGACGCACGGTCTGCTTCTGCCCACCTCTGTACACAATGGCGAGCCAGCGGCCAGTTATGACCACTGCGGAACAAGCCTGCTCTCCAGCTTTAAGAGTGTACCTTTTAGAAAACAAGCGTTGTGATTCAAAAGTGACCCGAAAAGATTGGCATCTCGTAGTTGACCTTGAGAGGTCGTGACTACTTAACCGGACTATCCTGTGGTTGCCTTAAGAAAACTTAAAGCCTCCAGCCAGGGCTTACAACTAAGTAAAATTAAGCGACTGCACGCTAAGGGCACCCCCTGTGGGGTACGAACCTCGGCTCAGCGCGTCACTGGGAGAGGGCAGCAAAGGGACAGGCTGGATCGAATTCATATTATTAGTGCTTTGATGAGCACGGCGTTTCCTAGGACTATCTCTGAGAAGAAAGGCCGAAACAAACGTCTAGTTCTAGACGTTACCGTCATGCTCCGACGGCGTAACAGTCTCAAGGACGCGTCAAATATGGCTAACTCAATTAGGCAGACGTCCTGTCCAAATTTCGCTAACTAGAGTTTCGCTAGCTAATTCAATTTGACCCTGTATATTATTTATCACGAACAAAACAAGACCACTATACCTTATCTATCTGAATAACCTCACAAGTACTCACAACTATAATACCTAAGTAGTTGATCTTATCTATCTACTTTATTAGGCAATAGCTACCTACCTACCTACCTACCTGGGTGACCATCTTGACAAACCAAGACACCAAGACCCCTCCGTGCGTCGGAAAGCACGCTAAAGCCGTTGGTTCGTTCATGGATCTTTGACATCCGTTACGGGTCGTCAGAAGCCTGGAAGTCTGACAGGTTGTCGTGTTACTAAGGAACTGGGTTGTGGAGGTCAGATAGGCAGTCGTTTCTTTACATATCGAGACTGTCAAAGATCTAAAAATGGCAGCCGGACCAACACTGCCTCTGTGACTAATAAACGTATTTTTGTTTGTTCTTGTCGCCTCCTGCTGCTCGCCAGCGCTACTGCTGTGCGTGAGCTGCTGGCTCGGCCAGTGTTGTTGGGTATTTCTATCTGGATTCGTGCGCCGTTGATGGCAATAGAGTCGCCACCTATTACAAGCTGGATGTACTACAGGCACACCTCTGCCACCCCTCGGGGATTACAGGCGTGATGTTATGTTATGAAATAACGTAACAAAAGTATTTTGATAGCCTGCCACTATCTACCAGATAAGATACAAAATGGAGGAAAAATTGTATTATGTTATCTGCCAGATAAGTAAGTTGGGACTTATCCGAAGGTGGTGAAACAAGTCATAATTAAGTGTAGTGCGTACCCGACACTATCCGTCTCAACTATCGTCGTCGTCTTTCGACTAGCGTCTGCCCGCGACTTTGTCCGCGTGAAATTTCTTGTTTCCCCGAGCCACCGCGTCGCATCGCATCGTTCTTCACGAGACTGTCGGCAAGTTGTTCCAAACTCAAAGCATTTATTTCAAATAAACCAATTACAGACACTTTTGAATCGTCAAGGGGTCGGTCAGTCAGAAAGATGAAGCTAGTTGCCCATTCCACAGCGTAGTAGGTTCCTATTTTCAATCGCCTACATTCCTTGTAAGGGGAGCTCGGCTTGTGCAAGCTATACGTAGGCTCCTAGGCTCTATTTATATGTAGTCATACGATTTGTAGCACGAGTGTCCGCTCGTACTAGTGTACTGATATATCATAATATAATATACATAATATATGTCGGAGTCATTCGTGACTATTAGGAACGTCGGCGCCATCTCGTGGCGCTGGACAGAGTCTAGCCTGAGTTCGTAGTGGGACGAGAGAAACAGCTACAAAAGCGGTGTCAGCAGAGCTCTCGGGATGATTGAAACAATATTGGACATCGTACGAACAACATGTGCTCAGACTCAGAAACTGTCAGCGTTCCGTATCGTTGAATGTGTGTGTGAAACCTACAGTGTGTGATTCGCTAGTGTGACTAACTTGTTCGTAAATTATAATCTGATTTGAACAACAAACCGTTTTTGTATTGTGCTAATAACCAACACTACCCATAGTACGCCCACAGTAATTAAAATATGCCTGATGATAACGAGAAATAGACATACCTTCTCTTATATGTATATCCTTTGTTGGAGAAAAAACTGAAAATGCATTTATCAATGCGTCAAAAAGCACCTTAGGGTTCTCTTATTCCACTACTGAGTGCGGACCCCTAAGAACAGGTAATGTATTATTAGCACAAGAGCACGGTCAGGGTCGGAAGCCCTACGTGACTAGTATGACACCTGGCACCGGCCACGGGCGGGCCGCCTGGCAGTACCTACGTACACAACAGCTAACACAACACTAACAGGATTACCTATTATATGAAAAATACTGCTAGTAGTTCATGTGTTCCCGCCACTCTGTTCGAATTCCCTTCCTCCTTTAAATTCCAAACACTCCTTCAACCACTATAAAGATGAAGTTTGTATTTTTTTGTTTGTTATTATTGATTTATTAATCAAGATAATATTTACATAATACAAGCGAACACTTAAAATACCTAATAATATCTACTTGTAAAAAGAATCATAGGGTATCAAAAACTTCGTCCGCATCGCTTTCAACAGTCCTGATGAACGGACAGCGCCCAAAAGGCTGGCAGCATTGTCACGTTGTGTGGCGATGCTGATTCTTTGGCCAAGAAATAGGCCAAATAAAGTGATTTATAATCATAAATAATTTTAATTATACATTTGTGCGCATGACCCGCCCGCGATATTACTTCGTTTTCGCTCGCAGCATTCTTTCCGTATTTTTCTTTTTGCTCGGCTCCAGGGTCGTAGCGCGATGCCGTCCTCAACAATTGGGCTATCAAATGCTAAAATATTTTACAAATCCAACCGGTAGTTTCAGAGATTAATTAGCGTTCAAACAAGCTACGAGTACTTCTGTGTAGGTACATGTCACACACAACAGTTGCTTTAATGAGGTACCTATTGTAGTTCGTTTGTACAGCTGACCTCTCCGCGCGGGGTTTATAAACTGAAGAAGTTACTAACAACGAAATAAACTGAAGCATAAGCATAATCAGCCTATAATGTGCCCACACTTCCCACTGCTGGCCTGTGGGCCAGTGCGGGCTGGTAGATGTCACATGACTTCGATTGTTTGAGTCTAGGACACGCCGGTTTCCTCACGACGTTTTCCTTCACCGTGTTGAGAACAGTGGTAATGAAGTAATTTACACAAAGTAAAGCGCCTGCCTGGGTTCGAACCTACACTAGCCCTGGGCCACCACTGCACTGCTCCTGCGATTCGACTACAAACCTAAATAGCTGGTACCTAGAGTGCTACAAGTGTGTTGTGGTTGTGGCGCCTGCAGGGCCAGGCTGCACGACCCACAATTAACTCGCAAGTCGCGGCAGGCCGGTATCACTGGGCCATCTCATCTGCTCAGAGAAATATACCCTATCGTTAATAAATTGTGATGCCTCGTAACAGTCATCATTCATGAGTTTCTGGGAAAACCCTGAGTCCGACCACGTTACTGTGCAGCAACTGGACGATAACGATTATGCGACGTCATACTAAATTAATTACAATAATAACTCGAAGCATTTATTTCAATTAAACCATCTACATTAGGTTGTAGGTCGGGGTTCGAACCCAAGCAAGCATTTTAGTTTCTGTAAATGATTTCATGAAATAGTCATCAATCAATAGGATTATATGAGCCTAGAGGGTTGTATTGATGATTTTATTGATTATAATTCTGTAGCCATATTTGTCACGCTCGCGAATCATATTTAAATCAACATACAACCTGATACTGACCAGCAAATTGCAAGAAACGGAAGAAAGTTAGAATTTAGTGAATGAATGTACACACATCAAGCTATACATAACCAGTATAAGCTGACTTCTGATTGTACGAAACACCTATACAATGCGAGCTCAGCTAAAACTGGAAATGTATAGCTTGATGTGTAGCCGTGTGTACCAATTATTACATTGTACATACATACTAGATATTGGTATAAACCTATTTTCAGAAATAAAATTATTTATCATTCGTTTATCAGACAATAGAGTCACATATCGTTGGACGCGTGCTAAGAATAGCCGTGAGATACTCCTTGTAGAGCCCCTCGCCGCAGTCGCCGCTCGTCTTCGCAAGAATGTATTAAGATCACAAGGGGTCTCTAATGATAGTACCTAACTACCTACCTACATCATATATTATATTTATATGTGGGAGTGGCACTAGGAGTCGGCTAATAAATGTGAAAACTTGTATGTGTGGATGTTTGTTACTCATTCTCGTAGGTCGGGGCCTGGAGAAGGATATAGATATAAGGATATCGTCTTGAATCGCAGACGAAGTCGCGGGCAACAGTAATAACGCTAATAACCAGATTCAACGCTACAAGCATCATATAGCGCGTGGCCAAACTCGGAACTAACGCCGCCATCTTGTTTTTACAATACAATTTCTGAGACAATTTTACAAATGATGCTCCCTGTCAATGTCATTCGGGCGACTAAAGATCCTTGAAGCAGTGTATATTGTTATTGACCCCCCCCCCCCCTCTGCTCTCCCGCAGTCGCTGGTGCGTGTCGTGCCTGTGGAGCACCGCCAACGTGCTGCTGCAGCGCCTGCTGGCGGCGCCCCTGACGCGCCTGCCGCAGATCACCGGTGAGCTCACCCCATCACAAGAGTATTTGATACTTTTGGAACAGACCATGTTTATTGTCACCGTCATAATCGCGTAAAATAATGATGTAACCTTCTCCTTAGCCGGCAAGCCACCTGCTCGTGTGGCGAAGCCCCGGGCGGCTGGCTCGGAGCACCTGCACCCCGAGCCGCTGGTGGAGTGCGCGGTGCTGCACGCGCCCGCACAGCACTCGCTGGACGTCATCTTCGTGCACGGACTGTACGGTGAGACTCCTTAGCAGTACTGCTCTCCTGGTAGGTCTCCCCGGGCGATAGGTCTTCCTAACATGTTTGGGAAAAGGCAGATGATGATATTGATTTATTGATAGAGAACAATATCACAATGAACGACCCGTGCGGCTGTTATTACTTAGCCACAAGCCCTTCAATAAATGAACAAACGACATTAATTAATACAACAAACACGGAAGAAACCCGCAAACGATTTGACTGCTTGAACTTTAGAAGGACAACCTTTCGTAATGAACAACACTATGTGTGCCAATAAAATAAAATTATACACATACTTACAGACTTCCTTAAAAATAATATTAAAACAATTGACTGCTGGCTGACCCCCACAACCTTGTCACTTGCTAACATTATTCGGAGGTGACGCCGATCGTTACATTTTCGAACTACTGAATACATGTATTATTATTCTAGTGTTCGACCGAAATACCGAAACCGTTACTGAACCTTCGGCTCCTCTTCTAGTTTCGGAATGTTACTAACTATTAGTTATTCTGTGGTTTCGGCCGAAACTGAAATTTATTATTGATTTTACTATTGTGACCGAATGCACAGTCGCTAAGATGAACCTGGGGATTTTTTTTAAATCGTGGGTGCGTTTACAAACTTTTAAACTCACATACACAAACCCGTAACAACAGAACATCTACCTGTAGGCAATACAAATATTTGTTTCGTGCGGGAATCGAACCCGCGACACGCAACGCAGCAGTCGATCGCTCAGCCACTGCGCTAACCGTGCCGTCATCGTCATTTGCCCTTAGAGCCTGTATCAATCTCCCAGAAAGCGAATAGATCCCTACTCGCTGATATTAGAAGCAGCATGTCTTCTTTGACTTCTATTTAAGTGTAAGGGAACACACGCCTGCACTATAACTAAGGGAACACACACCTGAACTATAACTAAGGGAACACACACCTGCACTATAACTAAGGGAACACATGCCTGCACTATAACTAAGGGAACACACACCTGCACTATAACTAAGGGAACACACACCTGCACTATAACTAAGGGAACACATGCCTGCACTATAACTAAGGGAACACACACCTGCACTATAACTAAGGGAACACACACCTGCACTATAACTAAGGGAACACACACCTGCACTATAACTAAGGGAACACACACCTGCACTATAACTAAGGGAACACACACCTTCACTATAACTAAGGGAACACATGCCTGCACTATAACTAAGGGAACACACACCTGCACTATAACTAAGGGAACACACACCTGCACTATAACTAAGGGAACACACACCTGCACTATAACTAAGGGAACACACACCTGCACTATAACTAAGGGAACACACACCTTCACTATAACTAAGGGAACACATGCCTGCACTATAACTAAGGGAACACACACCTGCACTATAACTAAGGGAACACACGCCTGCACTATAACTAAGGGAACACACACCTGCACTATAACTAAGGGAACACACGCCTGCACTATAACTAAGGGAACACACACCTGCACTATAACTAAGGGAACACATGCCTGCACTATAACTAAGGGAACACATGCCTGCACTATAACTAAGGGAACACACACCTGCACTATAACTAAGGGAACACACACCTGCACTATAACTAAGGGAACACACACCTTCACTATAACTAAGGGAACACACGCCTGCACTATAACTAAGGGAACACACACCTGCACTATAACTAAGGGAACACATGCCTGCACTATAACTAAGGGAACACACACCTGCACTATAACTAAGGGAACACACACCTGCACTATAACTAAGGGAACACACACCTGCACTATAACTAAGGGAACACATGCCTGCACTATAACTAAGGGAACACACACCTGCACTATAACTAAGGGAACACACACCTTCACTATAACTAAGGGAACACATGCCTGCACTATAACTAAGGGAACACACACCTGCACTATAACTAAGGGAACACACGCCTGCACTATAACTAAGGGAACACACACCTGCACTATAACTAAGGGAACACATGCCTGCACTATAACTAAGGGAACACATGCCTGCACTATAACTAAGGGAACACACACCTTCACTATAACTAAGGGAACACATGCCTGCACTATAACTAAGGGAACACACACCTGCACTATAACTAAGGGAACACACGCCTGCACTATAACTAAGGGAACACACACCTGCACTATAACTAAGGGAACACATGCCTGCACTATAACTAAGGGAACACATGCCTGCACTATAACTAAGGGAACACACACCTTCACTATAACTAAGGGAACACATGCCTGCACTATAACTAAGGGAACACACACCTGCACTATAACTAAGGGAACACACGCCTGCACTATAACTAAGGGAACACATGCCTGCACTATAACTAAGGGAACAAACGCCTGCACTATAACGTCTCCCGCGCCGAAGACTAGTCTCCGTTGAGACTGGCCGCCAAGGCCGAAATACGGTCTGGGGGACTATAATAAAATAAAATAAATAAAAATAAATCCCTGGACATTTCACACAGCACCATTTGTCCCAAGCTAAGCAACCTAATGCTTGTGTTATGGTAACAAGATGGCTGATAAACTACTTATATACAATTTTTTTTTTTTGTAAATACATACATATTATAGATAGAAAAACACCCAGACTCGGAACAAATACATGTAGGTCATACAAATATTTGTTCCGTGCGGGAATCGAACCCGCGACACGCAGCGCAGCAGTCAATCGCTTAACCACTGCGCCAACCGTGCCGTCGAATAATAATAAATAATAATAAGGAGACACTTATTATTTTGTTTTTCTACTAAAAAGGGTGAAAATAGGTCCCTATTACTAAGTCTACACTGTCTGTCTATCTGTCAGTCGTCGTATTCCATCAAAGAAAGCTTACGAACGCCTCAACTCAGTTTCGATCAGGCGACTTTTTGGCCGAAACCGAAATTGACGCGGAGATCGGTCCAAAAATTGTTTGGACCGAAACTGGCTGAAAGCGAACCTTCGGTCGGTCACTATATTTCTAGCTTCCTACATCCATGTTTACTGACCCCTATTGTTCCATTCCAGGCTCCCTCGGCAACACCTGGCGCCAAGGAGAATGGCGCACTAAGTACAAGTTAGATCCCACCAAAGTGCCTCTGAGGAACCACTCCACCGAGCCATGCGGCTGCACACAAGACGAGAAAGAACACATGCACGACAACACGCAAGAACGCTCGTACGACCACACGCAAGATATGTACGCATACGAAACAAATATTAACGAAACTAACCTAAATGAAAACGTGACATTCAAACAAATCAACGGCTGCTTTAAGACAATCCTACCGAACGAGAGCTCCTTGATAACGGAGAAGTTCTACAACAACACTCTCCTGCAAGTGGACGTGGACAACTACGGAACCCAAGCGAAGTTCGTGACGGAACTATTTAAAAACGACTGTGATACTAACTGTGATGTAAACACATTTACATGTAACTACGACCGGAACGGTTACAAATGTAACTTCGGTGACGGAGGCAGGTCCAAGTGTGATTCTGTAAATTGTAAATGTAATTTGAATGAGGTGTGTAAGTGTAAGTTGGACGTGCGCAAGGGGGCGCAGGGGGGGTGCGAGGCGGGCTGCGGCTGCGTCTGCGACGACTGCTACTCGCACTGCTGGCCCAGGGACTGGATCAAGGAGGACTTCCCGGGCGCGAGGGTCATCTCCATCAACTACACGAGCGACCCCTACCTCTGGAGGCCGCTGTGGGTCAAGGGGACGAAGAGGTGAGATGCGTTACTTGGGTACCATTTTGCGAGACGTCCAATTTGGATATACCTAGCTTTAGTGACTGTGCACACACACGAGCGACGGGCGTCGACGACAGAGGCAATTGCAGCCCTCGACGACATGGCGCTCGTGTATTTGAGCACCGTACTTAAATACACGAGCGACACGTTGTCGACGGCAGCCGCCGACACGTCGACTACTGTCGACGGATGCAGTTGCTTCTATCGTCGACGCCCGTCACTCGTGTGTATGAGCACTTAGTAATGTTACACTGTGAACCTGTTGCTGTTAGTTTATCGTTGTTTACAGCTGTTTGTTTCGGGATTCCCGACGAGGCATCTTTCATACTCGGCGGTAGCCTATAATGTTATCGCGAGGTCGCCAGTAGGTACTCGCCCGGTCAACTCGTGACGCACCGAAACTATTATAATCGGACAATCCCGAAACAAACACGTGTGTCAATGAAAATCATGAGTATATCCATTAAACTTTAGAACTAAAATCTAGTATAACCTGATGTTTCATTGCACGCTGTTTAACAAAACCTCTCATCGTTGTCCCGCTGCATTGATACACGCAAAACGTTTATGCAATTCTTCGTGTTCATGTTCAGTAATTATGGAAAATCGCTAAACGTCATTCAGCTGTTTTACATAACGGAGCTGTTTCATAAAACGGCTAGCCGTTACGTAAAACAGAGGATTCGACAATCCGTCTGTGATATCAATACCTAAATATAAGCTGACAATCAGTGTATCGTGTTACCCAGTTACTGGGTTGTGGAGGTCAGTTAGGCAGACGCTCCATGTAAAACTAAACAAACTATGGTATTCAGCTGCATCTCTTAAGACTGGAAGCCGACCTCAACATAGTTGGGAAAAGGCAGGCAGATGATGATGATGGTATCAATAAATATAATATTTGTTTACAGACTCCGCCTGCATGAGCGAGCGGATCAGATGATGGAACAGCTGCTGGCACTGGGCGTGGGGCAGAGACCCATCGTGTGGGTGGGGCATTCCAAGGGGGGGCTGTTCATCAAGCAGATCTACTGCGAAGGTACGTGTAGTGAGCCAGGGCGGCTGAAAAACAATGCAACTGTTAGTTAGATGACAATAGAGAAGGCACGAGTGTTGATAACCGCAGTGGGAACATTATTGGCTGATTATGTTGTTATATTTTATGTATCCTACCAAGCGATGCGCGCTAAAGCGGTAAACCAGCAGGTAAACCTGTGATTACCAAGTGTAAAAACACGCTGTGAATTCGTGTGTGCAGGAGCTCTCGGTACCGTCCGAGACGATGGCGAAGTCGGAGTATGTGTGTTATGACCTAACTCTTCTCGTCTTCACGCACACATTCACAGCGTATTTGTACACTTGGTTACCACAAGTAAACCGCGCGTCGCTTCGTGAGATATAAATGTTGTAGCTTTATGTAAACAGAGATTTGGAAATATAGAAAAGCGTAACAGTGGGCCAAGCTGGTCTGAGGAAGTGGAATCTACATCTAAAGAACATGTCTTGTTTGTTTCAGCTTACGAAGCTCACTTGAAAATGGAAAAAAGTGCAGTTCAGCAACAAAGTATAATAAATAACAATTCCCAGGACCAAAGTAATAGAGAATATAACATAAATAATAATGTGCATAGTGTAGATAATAAGTATAATAGATATAATGACAACGAGACAGATCACAGGAGCAAAGATCAGAGCAGTGCTGATTGTAACAAGTTACTGAATAACTTTATAAATGAACACAACAATGGCAGCTGCACCGCAGTCGGTGGGACGAAGCTGCGAAGTATAGACGAAATGAATGAGATCAGGAACAACAATAACTCCGGTAACAGTAGCTTTAACGAAGATGATGCCAACAATACTGATTTAGATATTAACTACAACATCGAACGTGACGATGGAATGTATGACTGTTCGCAACAAGGCGACGTTCTAGACAATAAGCAGGATAGATATAGTGAGAGCTCAGGGTATATAGATATTAGCGTGAGAAGAGATGAACAATATAGGGATGTTGGAGACAATGATGCGGCGAGAGGGGACACTGACGTCCTGTCTTCAAATAATGAAGGTAGGTATCATTGTTATATCTCTTACTCCCACACTGGGTTAACACGTATTTTTATCCAATATTGACCAGCGGGGTATCGCGTGGCACACTAACAGTAGCAATGGCTTTCATTTTGACAGTTCAACGACATTCATTGCGTTATTTACTTTGTGTGCCGATAATTTCTTCGAACATATCAAGCAATGGATTAGCAATATCTTTCAAAGTGATTCAGATTATGATAGAAAGTGTGTTACGCCATTAGGGTGCTCTGTTTCAAGGTACAGCCAAACCACCAGGAAGCGTCCTGGTGCGTTCAAATCAATTTCGAATTTGTGACCGCAGCGATCTCAGGATGCGCCCGGTGTGGAGCGTACCGCCAAGTTTATAATAAACAACTGCGCACTACGCCGGACGCTGGACGCTGGACGCCGGTGTCATGGCGGTTCGGCCGTACCTTTAAAAAAACAGATTTTTGCGTGGTGATTTCGCACCGCTTACATATCGGTACTACAAGCTCCTCGTCGTCCCCGCAGAAGACCGAGCGCTGCAGTCGGCGCGCGCGGCCCTCTGGTCGGCCAGCAGTGGCTTCATGTTCTACTCCGTGCCACACCGCGGCTCCCCCCTCGCCGACATCAAGACGCCGCTGACGAGCCGCAGCGTGGAACTACAGGAGATCGCTAAAGGTAACATGTCCACTAGATACCTTCGACCATTTTTTTTTTTAATTTGAATGTACTTTTCATTTTTGTTGGTATATTGGCGTGGCTATCTCAAGTATAACAAATAAATGAATTCAATGTTCTGTGTGACTGTGTCTCGTAATGTATACTTTGCATACCTGCTATTGTATAGAATCAAGTTCTTTTAACTGAAGAGATAGCTGTGCTGCGGGACAGTTTGTTGCGCCACTTCTGCTTCCCAGCGAAAGCACTAGGGTGAAGGGCGGGCGTGCCGGGGAACTGTCTTATGTCATTTTGCCGTTCGAAAACTGCAGATTCTCAGCCTAATTTGAATAAATGACTTTTGTTTTTTTTGATTTAACTAGGTACACTCTGCTGAGTGTACCTAGTTAAATCAAAAAAACAAAAGCTTTTCTTGACAATCAGAGATCCTAGAATCGGTATGAACCAGATATACGCTACAAGGATCTTTTGGCGCGTGACCAAAATTGGAACTAACGCCGCCATCTTGTATTGTTAATACAATTTCTGTGACAATTTCACAAATGTTTAGCAACAACGCCCCCCTGTCAATGTCATTCAGACGTCAAAAGGTACCTGTAGAACTGACGAACTGTAGTTTATTGTCATCATTATTTACTGTAACAGAAAACAGTTGGATTGAGAAAGAGCCCCAAACCCATCAAAGTTATATCTTCATTTTTACCAACAATGTTAAGAATCGAGAGAGTATAGTGGTGGCGCAGTGGTAACGCTCCCGACTTATGAGTTGTAGGTCGTGAGTACGGATCCAGACAGGCACTTTACTTTGTGTATTTAACAAAGAGATTTAAGATATTGTTAAGTAAATAATTTAATTTCTTTGGTATTTAACTTCATCACCACTTCTCTCGAAAACGGTGAAGGAAAACATCGTGAGAAACCCAGCATGTCCTAAAACCAAAACATTCGAAGAGGCCGCATGCAGTAAAGTCGTGTGGTTTTCGGCTTATTATTTATTTATGTATGAACAGTTTACAGCAAACTTGTAATGACTGGTGCTGGCGGTTACATTCTTGTTCTTGTAACTATGCCCCATCACACCGTTTCCACGGTTTGTCTGTGGGAACAAATCAGACAACATTTGAAGAAAAGTTAATGAATGTATCACTGTATCGTAACATCTCAGACTGCCCGCTGGTGCTGGCGCTGCAGGCGCGCTGGCTGGCGGCGGCGCGGCGCGCGCGGCCGCACGTGCGCAGCCTGGTGGAGACGGGCCGCACGCTCATGTCCGTGCTGTGGCTGCGCATCGTCAGCGAGGACTCCGCCGGTGAGCCAACGGGACCCACACGGAGGGTGTTGTTATGTTTCGTGCTGAGAGTCTATTTATTGCCTATTTTCAGAGAAAATTAAACAAACCCCACATTTTTTCAAAATGGGGATAATATATACCTGCACCCTAATTGAGTAACACACTATCAATCACAATTTGAATCATTTTGAAGGTTATTGCTATTCCATTGTTGCATATCCATGAGAGCCGCCATGACATGACACGGACCTTTCGCCCGTTTCAGCAATCAAAATTAAATTACGTTGGTAATGGCCCGATTCCCTTGTTCACAAACTAAACTTTTTCTTTCTATTTCATTAAGAAAAGGACAGAAGATAAATATAAGTTTAGTCCTGTCAAATTAAGATAGTAGTACTCCATAGACAAACCAGACGTGATTAAAAACATGGCTACTAAAAATACGTCAATTTACGTCAGGCGCTGACTAATTTGACAGGACTAAACTAATATTTACCTTCTGTCCTTTTCTTAGTGAAACAGAAAGAAAAAGATGTACGTAAATTTAGTTTGTAAACAAGGGAATCGGCGCCACTGTTAATATTTCGCTGCTGTATTCATATTTCGAGGTAAAGAAACCACAAGGAACAGTACTAATTGGTTTTTCAAATCGCGTCACCTGCCTGTTATGACGTCCAATGCGACTAGATTGATCACGCGCGCGTCATGTTTGTATAACCAAGCGCGCGACGACTGCGTACCTACGTCATGCGATGATATCTTTCGGTTGAGAGTTTGGGACTCGTACCTACTAAAATTTAATTGACCTAAATTTAATTTAAAAAGCGTGGAGCGCACTATCTATTCAATCAATCTATCAATCAACTCAGCCTATCGCAGTCCACTGCTGGACATAGGCCTCTCCCAGGCTGCGCCACAACACACTGTCCTCCGCCTTCAGCCTTCTTTAGGTCGTCCGTCCATCTAGCTGGGCGCGTCCCACACTACGCTTGCCGATACGTGGTCTCCTCTCCAGGACTCGTCTGCTCCACCGGCCATCGGTCCTTCGACAAACATGGCCACTGCCACTTCAGTTTGCTTACTCTGCGCGCTGTGTCGGTAACTCCGGTTCTTTTCCGGATAATTTCATTCCTGATTTTATCCATCAAAGTGACTCCGAGCGTAGCTCGCTCCAGAGCGCGCTGAGCGACCTTGAATTTGTGGATCAGGCCGACCATCAGAGTCCACGTTTCGGCGCCATATGTGACGACATGACGGGGAGGACGCACTAGTTGAAGACCTTCGTCTTCAAACACCGATAGGCACAATCTATTGGACTCATTAAAACAAGTCAATATGTACTTGGAAATCGAATTTATATAATAATAATAATAAGTTTATTGATCCAAAAGATATACATGGACAAATATACTAGACAAAAGAAGGAGGAAGAAGCATGTACGAGTATGCAAAAATAGTATTTTAAAATCTTCAGCAGCTCCAACAGTACCTATGTGGGTACCTAGTGTGTGAAGTATTTTCAAATGCTAATCTATCTACACTCGAGAGCAATGAATCCGGGTCACTTGAAGAATCCTAAAAATCTCGGAAACTAAAAATGCTAGGTTAATGCAATAAATTGTATTTAATAGACAATGTAATACTCCTTAAATGAAGTTATTAAAACTTCTTAGTTAATGTAAAGTTATATCATAAAAAAATCAAATTTGAAAAAGGGCCACTTTCGAAGATGGAACTACGAAATTACAGCATTTGGTTTTGCTTTTGTTTGTAATCTGTCATTTATGTGGGTACATAAACCATGTTGATAGTGCTCTATATTCATTATTCAAGCTGAAATTATGTCGCTTACGCCTGAAGAATGCACCAGAATACTTACAATGCTGGAAACCGGCCGGAGTCAGCGCGATACAGCCAGGACTGTCGGTGTGTCGCTGTCAACAGTACAAAGAGTTCTCCGACGTTACGAAGAAACTGGTTCTAACCTACGCAGACCAGGAACGGGCAGAACCAGGTGTACCACAGCACGAGAAGACCGATACTTGGTGAACACCATGCTTCGAAATCGCTTTCTCACAGGAACTGAACTCACAAATCAGTTTCGACGCCTCGGAGGAAGTAACCCAAGTGCATGGACAGTAAGACGTCGGCTTGCTGAATCTAACTTAAAACCCCTTAGACCTGCAAACGGCCCTAAACTGGAGCGTGGGCATCGTATTTCAAGACTAAGATATGCCCAGAGCCACGTAAATTGGAGTATTGAAGATTGGTCAAAAGTTATGTTCTCCGACGAATCAAAATTTATGCTCTACAAGCACGATGGAAGACACAGAGTGTATCGAAGACCAGGGGAAAGATTCAAGCAAGCATGCATCGTAGAAAAAGTAGCCTACGGTGGTGGGTCTGTACTTGTGTGGGCCGGAATTTATTCTGAAAGTCGCACAGAGCTGGTGATCATAGAAAACGGCTCTTTAACTAGCGTAAGATATGTGGAAGAAATCCTCAATGATCACGTTGGTCCATTTATGGTCAATTTAGGTGAGGATGCTATATTTATGCATGACAATGCCCGACCTCATACAGGCAGGATTGTGAATGACTACCTTCAAGAGATGAACATTACTCGTATGGAGTGGCCAGCGCGCAGCCCGGATATCAACCCGATCGAGCATGCTTGGGACGAGCTAGGCAGATGCGTAAAACAACGAAACCCTCCCCCACTCACGCTTCGTGAGCTCAAAATTGCTCTCACAGAGGAATGGGAGAATATTCCCCAAAATCGTATAAGGAACTTGGTGTACAGCATGCCAAACCGCGTAAACGCAGTAATGGAAGCACGAGGAGGCAATACGAAGTATTAAAATTCAAGAAAATCGTAATAAAGTTCAAAAATTTCATGTTTCCTATTTTTGTTTTAAGGAGAGATCAGCAGTTTTTTTCTTTATGTAATTTTGTGTTAATACCACCCTGCATTCTATCTTCTTCTATACATAGAAGAAGATAGAATGCAGGGTGGCAGGGTCATCGACGCGCAAACTGTAGCCATGGTTTCAGCACATGAGTTTAGACCCCATAGCGTCGAAATTTTTCGTCGGTTATTAAAAAAAAATATTGCTGTTCCATACGTTTTGACCGCGCAGGTGTATTGCACTTTCCTATGAAACACAAGATTTTTTTTTGATAACCGTCGAAAAGTTTCGACGCTGTGGGGTCTAAACTCGTGTGCTGAATCCATGGTTACAGTTTGCGCGTCGATGTCCCTGCCACCCCGTATAGATTGAGAAAATGTGTGTTGTCACCCCAGACGCGGGCGTGGGCGTGCTGCACGGCGTGTCGGTGGACCACCGCGAGATCTGCAAGCCGGCCGGCCGCGCCTGCCTGCTGTACACCGAGCTCACGCGCCTCATACAGGCCGCGCTCGGCGACTGTCACTGTCACTAGCACTCCTTGCTGCTGCCAGCCTGATCCTAACGGGGTCGGCTTCCAGTCTTACCGGGTGCAGCTGAATACCAGTACTTTACATGGAGCGGCCGCTTGTCTATAATCCTTCTACTGATTTTGTATCATTGTCACTGTCAAAAATTAATCTTTAATCAACTAGGGCTGCTTTTTCCATCGCCAGATAACTTTTATTCGAAACTGTCAAACGTAAATTTAATTCCTCGAATAAAAGTTATCTGGCGATGGAACAATCAGCCCTGAGTTACGTATTTCGTTACAATAAGGTTGCTGTTGGCTTGCTGCTACTCACAAGTGTGTCAACATCACAGATCTTTATTGTTGATCGTTGTTGAGTTGATGTTAGGTTGCTTCCGCCAGAGGTAACATAACTCTGAAAGGGTCATAGATTTAGTATACAGGGTCAAATTAAATTATCTAGCGAAACTCCACAGATGCGATACTAAACACGATAAAACAAAAATGAATGAATGAGACGATAGTGTAGTCACTTAAAATATCAGTTTTTAATGAGTTTTTTTTTTTTGTAAGCCTCACAGACTGATTGATTGATATCTCAATCTCAATACGATAAAAAAAAATATTTTATTTGATTTTATCAACTCGCACTTCAAGGAACAACATTTCCAGCGGGCGTTGACCCCAAAATCAAATCTTTTTATTTTGTCCTGTTTACATATCGATACCCATCACATCTGTAGAGTTTTGCTAGCAAATTTAATTTGACCCTGTATACTACTAGCGTATACTAAATCTATGAAAAGAACTGCATGGCCCACTTGCCAAGGAGTTTGTGCTGATACGAAAGAAGAAGAAAGTAGATAATGTTGGGTCCCCAACAGAGCGATAAGGGTTATCTATTACGACCCGCGCCAGTCACGAAGGGCCAAGTTTCTTGCTGGTGACTGAGCCAACGAGATCGATATACGAATGTATTGCCACTAAAAGTAGCGTTTAAAAGTCTTTACCAATTTATTATGTATGTACAGACGCCAGCACATCAAGCTACCCGAAACTGTCAAATATTCCCAATCAACTTTGAACCTACTGCTTTAGCGATAAAGTTGAAAATCTATTAAAGAAATTTGAGAGATTGTAGTAGCTTGATGTGCTGGCGTCTGTACAGTGAGGGAAACGGATTGACTACTATATTTTAAATTATGTAAATATTTTTTTATTAGAAAATAAACGACCATCTAAAATTTTCCGTTATATTCAAACGATGAGTGGATATTTTGACGCCAGAATGACATTGACAGGGTTGTTGATCAACATTTGTGAAATTGTGTCTGTGATTGTGTATTGACAAAACCAGATGAGAGGTGCTGGTGCAATAGGAGGGGCCTATGTCCAGCAAGTGGACTGCTGTAGGTGATGATGACAACAAGATGGCGACGTGAATTCCGATTTCAGCGCGCGGAAAAAACCCTGCAGCGTTGTACATTCTATATCAGCATCATTATCATGTAGTAAATTGCTTTAACACGACATATAATGTATCAACGTGCTAATCAATATATTTCCCTGACTGTACTACTGGTAAGCGGCAACTCTGCCGACCGTTATAGACGTTTGTCTCTGCTCGTTGATAACTTTGCCAAAGGACTACGATGTGTAGTAAAGGATGCAAGTATTTTGTGATAATTCTGTTGATAGCATCCGAGGTCTGTCTCTGAACAGTTACTTTCTCACTACGTAGAGTAATAGCTAGCTGAAAATGTAACAATTTATGTGCAACAGTACAGTCATCGAGGCGCAGCCTGTTACCGTGATGCAGGACATGATTCTGACCCCCTGGGCCCCTGCTAAAGAAAAGTTCTTCCATACATTTCGACCGCGTAGGTATTGCACTTTTCTATGAAACAGCCGATTCTTTATTTGACAAGCGACTCAGTATGTGCACGTGAGCGTGAGGGTCCGCGTCCGTGTCCCTGCCACTCTGGAAACTCGATTTTATTCTGTGAAAGGTGTAATAGCCAATTCTAGCCTTAATTTTTGCTATTCCACATTGTACAGTCAGGGAAACTAATTGTTAAGCACATTACAACTGTCAAAGGAATGGTATTTGTAATTTGAATTTAGGTACACAAGGTTGGTAGTCAATTTATTTTACTGACTTTACTGTGGCATGTTGTAGCTAGATATTATGTAGACAATGAAAGCAATGTTGAGAAACATTTGTAAAAGACAAAGTCGTAGTGAGTACGATGTCTGCTGTCCCGGCAGGCCGCGTGCAGCGTGATGTTGTAGCGAAACTAAACGTTTATTGTATCAATAAATAAATTATCTGAACTGTGCCAACGTTCCTTGTTTTATTGAACACGAGCGACCCGCCCTGCTTCCCAGTCCCAAGTTCATATCTTGAAAAGGTGAATGGGCACCGTACTATGGGTTTCTGCCCTGAAGCCCAACACCCATAAGATATTCATCTACGGAAAAAGCTTTTTAAGGAGAACGTTGGTTACAGAGACGAGTTTTGCCAATTGTTCGGTTCAGTTCGGAGTTATTAATGACCCAAATTAGTGACTACTTGGGCACCGAAGATTAGGAATGTTTTTGGCGCCCAATAGCCTAAGATCACTAATGGAAGAGCTTTTCAAGGAGAACCTTATTGCTACTAACACAACGCCAATGTTATAAAATGTTTGCATTGTTCAAAGACAATGTTTACGAAACAAAAACTTAATGAGGTAATTAATTGACGAAATACCAGTTTTAATAACTCATTTAGATCTCTGTAGCTCCTTACGGACAGACACATTCCGGAAGGATCATGTGCATATTATATCATGCACATGATCCTTCCGGAATTGATTCTCTGAACGATGATAAAAACTGCATTAAAGTCCGTAGCTAAGTTTAGGAGAACAACGCGGCCACACAGACAGATAAGTAATATTATAACACATATGAGTTTTGCTTTGATTAATTATTTAGTTTCCGTTGCTAGGTCAGAATAACGTTTCTATAAAGACGAATGATAAAAATGGCGGATCCGCTATCCTCCAGATAAGGCAGATATAATATCGGTGTCGCTTTCCATCGCCGAACAGAAATATTATCGCTGCCAGGAAGTATAAGTAGGTAAGTGAATGTCTGAGGTGCATAAAGATAATTGTCACTCAGATTAGATGAGATTAGGAATATTTCACTAATTTCGTAATGTTTCGAGGATTAAGATAGGTACACAACTATGTTATAATATGTTATATTACCTATACGTTATTTACAGATAGACATGTTGCAGCGACCCCAATCAAGTTAGCATACGGGCAAGAGAATGATGATCAAATGTATGAAATGTTCCCGAAGCGCCATCTGCTAGACAAATTAGACCCACGCGGCCACGACGACTGTTATACTAGCGTTTGTCCGCAGCATTACCCACGTCAGAAATTATCCCACGACAACTTACTACAGGGATAAAAAGTATCCCATGTCCTAACCCGGAGCATGATCTAAATTTTTACCAAATCTGTAGAACCGCACGCGCGGTACTGAGGCGACGCGGGCAGGGGGGCGGGAGGGTGTCAAGTTAACTCTTGCGGGTTGCACTACTAAGGGCTGATTTTTCCATCGCCAGATAACTTTTATTCGAGGAATAAAATAGACGTTTGACAATTTTTGTATAAAATACTGTCGAAATTTAAAAATTCACCTCGAATAAAGTTATCAGATGATTGAACAACCAGCCCTAAGATTTAAATAGAATAGAATACTCTTTATTGCGAGCAGTGGTGGCCCCGTGGTGACGACCGCGAGTTACGTGTTGTGGGTCGTCGTTTGAACCCTCACAGGCGCTTTACTTTGTGTAAATTATTACATCACGAGTGCTCTCAAAACGGTGAAGGAAAACGTCGTATGGAAGCCGGTATGTGGTTTATTACGGCTCATTTCCTCACTAAAAGGAGGCCTGTGTCCAGCAGTGGGCACATTGTGGGCTGATTATGCTATTCTGTATTCACCATATAAATTATTTACAAAGGCTGACACGATGGGCGGTCTCACAATAATACAACAAAATACAAAGAAATGATTTATTACACTAACACGTACGGTTGAAAGCTATCATTGAAAAATAATATTTTAACATGTTCACACCAGTTACTCACAATTAATAGACATTAACAACAAATGTGACGCAGTGGCGCCTCTGTCGGCAGCTCGAGGAACTAACAGCGGGTCAAAGGATTCTGTCGTAGCGCAGCGCAATATCGACATTGCGTGTGTTGAAATAAAGTTGAAAATAGATAAAGCCTCAATTATATTTATTTGAACGTGCACTTTGTTATATTCAATCTTGTTGGCAGTGAGAACAGTGCTTCGTCATTTAGATAGTATGAAGAGGTTCCAGAGCCAACCAAATACTAAATTGTTTGAAAAAATCAATTGAAACTATATTTTAAACTAGAATGGATGTTGAAGGAAGCTACTAGTTCCATGTTCTGCCGCTAGAGGTCCACAACCTAAACTTAGTTTAAGCAATACAAAAATACTTGTGCTACATAACGTCACGCTTGTACGCTAACAAGGGGTGGACAGAGCTGTGCAAACACCTCTGTCAACCCCTTCTTGGAGTACAAGCAACAAACAAAGGGACCACCAACATTTCGCCAGGCTTGTACTTGTTTGAAGACCAGTTTCTCGAAGGAAAATATTCGCAAATGTGACAAATTGTCAAGCGCACGAAAACTGTTGTGATTGGTATTCGGTCAACCAATCGCAACAGTTTGCGCGTGTTGACAATTTGTCACACTCATTTTGCGTTTAACTATTTATGTATTCAGTTCTAAAGTTGCAACATTGTCAAAAACGTGCCTCCGACTCTATTGACAACGTATTCACTAGCTTTACAATGTAATGTTTAAACTTGCACACCGTCGCGGTCGCCAGGTAACTTGCGTCTTATAATTATATCATAACGTAGTACAACATGTCGTGTGTACAACACAAGGAACACTAACTATCATTGGTATTAACTATTCTTATTATTATTCATTGGTCAACATGAGGGCTCGTGGCTAACTGATAAAAGCCGTTAAGCTAGACTTGCCGCGGTTGGTCCGTGGATGGAAAGAAACAAAATACGTTTATTTGCGGCAAACATGACGCGTAAAAAGAACACTAACACAAAAAAAAATAACAAGTTGAGAAACATGCGTCACATCCACGCAAAACGGCCATGGTATGGGTGACCATCTTTGTATATCAAAACACCTCCGTGCCTCGGACAGCCAGTAAAGGGGTTGGTCCTGGCCCCTGGCTGGCATTCGTGGACCTTTAGCAGGTCGTAACGGGTCATCAGAAGCCCGAAAGTCTTAGTTCCGAATTTGGCCGCGCGCCAGAATAACCTTGTAGCGTCGTATGACATATTAACAACAGCATTCTCAAACACTACTTAATTTTAAGTCATCGTTGAGTGTCGTGTCTCTCACTCGCGGCGTGTTGTAGCTTGTAGCGACAGGACTCGACAACGACCTAGAGTTAAGTGTCGTTTGAGAATTCGGGATACAAGACATATTTACATTACAGTTTTACAGAAATGATTAATACAATTTTAGTTTTATTATTGGTTGATTAAGTAACATATTTTTTTGGAATACCAAAAAGTGTATAAGTATATAATAATGACATAATCTTCCACATGATCATAAGTACTTGCTTGTTACATCTACGAGTGCGCTTACTTCGTAATGAGCAGAATGAGCTACAGCTACGGTCGAAGGTAACTCCGACTGACTAAACTACAATTCAGAATCTTGTACAATTACGAAATTTCGGAACTTGAAGCTCAATGTCAGACATGACAAAGTTCAAATTCCATTGCAACTATGATTTAGGGCCTTTCAAATGGTCACTCAACTGAAACTACATAATGCTAAGGTCGATAGTTGAATGAGTGTGAGTGGCAGTGAGTGTACATTATGATTCTGAATTGAGTTTTACATAATACTATAACATTGGCCAAACGTGGCCGGCCGTGTTGGCCGTGTCGGTCGGGTGTGTACACTGCTTCCAAGGTGGGCCGACACCGCCCGCGTGTGGCGTCGCGACACGTGATACACTACCAAAGCTTGTGCGCGGTGTACAGCAGCGGAACGGAAACGTTAAGCAACTTGCAAACATTCCGAGCGCCCCTCCGGGCGGCAGTCGGACTCATACTACGTGTCATGCGCGGTGCAGTTGGCCTGAGGCTGCTGTGCCTAACTTTTTAGTGCCGGCGCAGACCTGGCGTAGCGCAGCGCAGCGTGGTGTTGGCTGCCAGACAAATATCGACCTTGCTCTTGTACAAATAAAGTTGAAAATAGATAAATTTCGTAAAGTCCGAGAGCGTAAGAAAACGGTCAGTGGAGCGCGTCGGAGGTTAGTATCAGGTTATTTATTTTTGACTTTATTTTAGGACGCACAATGTTTATATTTGCTTGGCAGTAAAACCCGCTCTGCGCGGCGCTTCGTCAGGTTTGCACTGGCCCTTGTTCTCTGACTGTACACACTGGCGCACACTGGGCCACACTCGGCCACAACGCACGCCCTTGCGGGACACCACTCCACGTGGACATTCGGCGGGGAACTATCTGATAGTCGGTTTAGTTTTATACGAGATAAGACCCATCTCATGCCTTGTTTAATACTTTTGACGATGGGTTGAGAGAATAATAAAGAATTGCTCGAAATCGAGCTAGACTGACCGTGCAACAACGATGGCAACAATCTAGCTTCAAAAGGAAAACAAATCATTGCTTGGTCAAGAAACTGAAATCGTCAACTTGCAGTGAGCAAACGAGCTGATCCATGTTCGTGCTATCTCTCTGTGTCCTGTCGTGGAGCGGTGACAGAGTCGGTCTGTGCCGCAAGGGAGTGGTCGTAAGATACAGCTCAACTTATCAGGACTATATGCAAACTGTGTAACATCGCTTTGGTAGACATCACTGCCGGCAAGAGTGCCGCGAGAACGTCCGGCTGCACACTCATACATCACACATACATGCTCATCCATTCTCACACGTACGGTACTTGGTCTTATGGTCTACACTTCCGTGCGTCGTGAATACAACTATGAAATAACAGTGAGAGTCCGTAAGACATCTAAGTAGAAAAGTGAAAAAATCTACGTTTCGTTATATTGAATAGACTTGAACTTGTAAGTGAAACTGTTAGTATCGATTGAACGAATAAAATAACGTAGAAGACTTATTAACTAACTATATAAGTAAATATAACAACAAAAGGATATTTAAGCGTCGAAGTACTCGTCCGCATCGTTGTCATCCGGAAACGTGCCCAGATGAGAAGACTGGCAGTATCTCCACGTCTAATGGCAATGCTGCGAGAAATTTCTTTAAAAAGGAGACGCGCACTCTGGTCCCATGATCCCATTCCCATGGTCGGCGGCATGGGGGCGTTTCGACCCCAAACGGCTCGAAGCTGTAGCTACTCATAAGGTAACTACAGCTTCGAGTATAACTCAGTATTTGCGCCGCTTGAGGTGCGAGGAACATATCCACGTGCTATATGTTGAACGTATCGATTATAAGATCGAACAAAGAAGTGAAACTACACTCGGTCCTGAACTCCTGAGATATTATGAACAATATAGTGAACAACTCAATATGGATGTTTTTGTACCAAGACCTTACGAAATGTCGAAAGAACTTTCGTAAAGAACACATCATTGAAAAATAGTTTGAACATTTATGAATCAATGAAAAGATTAGTCCATCAACTTGAAGCAAATAGGTGTCCAGGAGCAGACCCCACGGCCCACAGGGCACGCGGTACAAAGACAGTAGCTCAGACTGTATCACTACTGTCGACAACATACGTGACTAGACGGTACTTGGTCAGACGAGACCTTTCGACGATCACTCGAAGTGCTACAGTGTTGCAGCGATACGCTACCGAACAGGTGTCGGTCACCGCTTGTCACTTGTGCTTCGTGCAGATCTTCTCGTAGATGCGAAGCCTCCTGAGAAGGAGAGAACTCTTCACACCCTCGTGTACCAGCCGTGTGCTGTCTATACCATCATCCCACTCTCCATCACTACCCGATCGCCCGCGATCATTGCTACTGTTCCCAACATCAAGTCCCTCCCAATAATGATCATCCTCAACACTAGAACTAACACGATTGTGATCTGAAACAGATCTATTAAGACCTACGTTATCATCATTAAGCCTAGCTTGAACCGAGCGACTACTAATACTACAATTATAATTTTTTGGTATAAGAATCTTATCACTATGACTAACACTGCGAGTCTTACTGTTGCGGTACTGGAAATACGAAAGAGACCTAGTGCCTACGTTACCATGGTTACCGTCGCGCGCTACGGCTGCGCGCGCGTGCAGTACGTCACATTCACTCTCAGCACTCGCCGCCCGGGACGTGCCCGCGGGCGCGAGGCGCGCGGCGACACACGCGGCGGCGTGCGGGCCCGCCTAAGCGAACAGGAGGGAAGGCTCGGCGTCCGTTATCTCACACACGAACTGGTCCTGCTCTAAAGGACGTTTGATCCAGCGACCCAGTTTGGCTTTCTCGAACGCGTCTATGAGCCGCTGCTTGGCGAGCTGTCGTGACGGAAATCAACACATTACTAACAATAAACAACAAGCCAGGTCGGAATTCATTCCTTTACAAAGCTCTCACACGAGTCAGGTCACCTCGCCCTCGCGGGAGAGGCGCGAGCGGTGGATGTGCGTGTCGACTACGGCACTCGCACAAGATGATCTATGTTCGTACAGTACCTGGTATGTGGGACACATCTGCTTGGCCTCGTTGTACAGCAGCGTGTCTGGTTTCTCCGGCATCTCCGGGATCACGCTGTCCGGCTCCACATCCTGCGGGCAGAGTGCCAATCACCCGCGCGGCACACCAGTTAATACATGTTATACTCGACTACATGTGCGACCTCTCTGAGCGTACTATCTATACAATCATCGTGTATTTGAGATGGATGTGGTCATGGCTTATGATCAGGTGCCATTACATGATGATGATGCCATTTGAAACTCACGAGAAACTTTTCAAATTAATTGGACTTAGGATAACGTCCGTCAAATACGGCTGCTGCTTACATCTGTCAATTTTGAGTTGAGGGCATCGGAAAGGTAGGATTTAAGGATTATACCGAGTTTACATCGACGACATAATAACTATGATCAAGTTCAGCGTGGGCAACAGTCTACACTATAATGTGAGCGGTCCAGCAGTCAGCACTGCAGTTGGAACATTCTATATATCAAGTACACAAAGATTGGATGAGATTATGAAATACCATTCCGCAAAGTTATTTGTGTAGTCGCTCAGGAACGTTCTGTATGGGGCCAAGTAATTGGTGACTTGGCACACTGAATTATCTGAAACTTGTCTGTTTACACAATGTTAATAGATAGTCGTCGGCACAACTGTGGAGGCTGTACTTTGTTTGTGAAGGACGTTCTTCTATAAAACTGTAAGTGGAACTTGTTGATTTCTGGTCAATATTTGAAACCATGCACTCTGATCTCTCATTGGTGGCTGAGAACGCTGCTATGTCAGGGCAAGTTGCATCCTATGCAGGAGCGGTGAGGGTGTGTGGTGTGTGTATAGTCACAAGTCACACTTACGCAACATTCAAAAGCGATTTCCGCTTACAAGTTTTCATAGAATTTTGAAGGCGTTACGAACATATTATTTCCAAAATCATACTGAGATGCAATAGGTCTGTTCTGCAAGCTGCAATCGTTATCTCACAAGATAGTTGCTTTTGAATTTTGCGTATCTGTAAGGTATTTATGCTCGCGACTGTACCTCTGTGGTGTGTGTGTGGCGAGGTGTGTAGGGTGTGTGTGGGGGTATGTGGGTGGAGGGTGTGCGTGTAGTGTACCTGTGGCAGCAGCGGCAGTCTGCTGACGAGGTAGTGCCAGCGTGCGAACATGCTCTGCTTGCAAAGCAGCGAGGGCTGGCCGCACTCCAGCTTGCCCGTCGTCGCGTTGATCACCTCGGGTAGCTGGAAGCACGACTCGAACCAGTCAACTTGTGTTCACGACTTCCATTTGTTGCAGTGGCCATGTATTTTTTCGAACCTCAAATAAATCCCGGTTTCGATTTCCATAAAATATTAAAGGACACTCTAATACATACATGAATGTGCCTCTAATAATGCCCATTTTGGTGTTCTTTGACTTTGAGAAAAGCTCGAAAATATATAAAGAGGCTCATTTATTTTAAAAGCGTACGTCATTAGAAGGCCAATAAGTTGTTAGAGGAACAAATCAATATCGAGACGAAATGTTGGAGAGCTTTTGCAAAGAGTTCGTCGGCAAAGTACATATAGGTACATATACAGTGTCAGGATCATCGACGCGCACACTGTGGTCCTGAAGTCAGCACATGATTCCAAGCCCTCTAGCGTAGAAACTTTTCATCGGTTATTAAAAAAAAATCTGCAGTTTCATAGAAAAGTACACATAGTAGGTACCAACGCGGTCAACATTTACATATACACTCGAGAGGAATGAATCCGGGTCACTTAAAGAATGTTAAAAATCTCGGAAACTAAAAATGATAGGTTAATGCAATAAATTGTATTTAATAGACAATGTAATACTCCTTAAATGAAAGTAAAAAAAATATGAGTCACCATACATTTTATTAACACAAAATTACATAAAGAAAAAAACTGCTGATCTCTCCTTAAAATAAAAATAGGAAACATGAAATTTTTGAACTTTATTACGATTTTCTTGAATTTTAATACTTCGTATTGCCTCCTCGTGCTTCCATTACTGCGTTTACGCGGTTTGGCATGCTGTACACCAAGTTCCTTATACGATTTTGGGGAATATTCTCCCATTCCTCTGTGAGAGCAATTTTGAGCTCACGAAGCGTGATTGGGGGAGGGTTTCGTTGTTTTACGCATCTGCCTAGCTCGTCCCAAGCATGCTCGATCGGGTTGATATCCGGGCTGCGCGCTGGCCACTCCATACGAGTAATGTTCATCTCTTGAAGGTAGTCATTCACAATCCTGCCTGTATGAGGTCGGGCATTGTCATGCATAAATATAGCATCCTCACCTAAATTGACCATAAATGGACCAACGTGATCATTGAGGATTTCTTCCACATATCTTACGCTAGTTAAAGAGATCTAATAGTTAGAGAGATATGATCACCAGCTCTGTGCGACTTTCAGAAGAAATTCCGGCCCACACAAGTACAGACCCACCACCGTAGGCTACTTTTTCTTCGATGCATGCTTGCTTGAATCTTTCCCCTGGTCTTCGATACACTCTGTGTCTTCCATCGTGCTTGTAGAGCATAAATTTTGATTCGTCGGAGAACATAACTTTTGACCAATCTTCAATACTCCAATTTACGTGGCTCTGGGCATATCTTAGTCTTGAAATACGATGCCCACGCTCCAGTTTAGGGCCGTTTGCAGGTCTAAGGGGTTTTAAGTTAGATTCAGCAAGCCGACATCTTACTGTCCATGCACTTGGGTTACTTCCTCCGAGGCGTCGAAACTGATTTGTGAGTTCAGTTCCTGTGAGAAAGCGATTTCGAAGCATGGTGTTCACCAAGTATCGGTCTTCTCGTGCTGTGGTACACCTGGTTCTGCCCGTTCCTGGTCTGCGTAGGTTAGAACCAGTTTCTTCGTAACGTCGGAGAACTCTTTGTACTGTTGACAGCGACACACCGACAGTCCTGGCTGTATCGCGCTGACTCCGGCCGGTTTCCAGCATTGTAAGTATTCTGGTGCATTCTTCAGGCGTAAGCGACATAATTTCAGCTTGAATAATGAATATAGAGCACTATCAACATGGTTTATGTACCCACATAAATGACAGATTACAAACAAAAGCAAAACCAAATGCTGTAATTTCGTAGTTCCATCTTCGAAAGTGGCCCTTTTTCAAATTTGATTTTTTTATGATATAACTTTACAATAACTAAGAAGTTTTAATAACTTCATTTAAGGAGTATTACATTGTCTATTAAATACAATTTATTGCATTAACCTAGCATTTTTAGTTTCCGAGATTTTTAGGATTCTTCAAGTGACCCGGATTCATTGCTCTCGAGTGTAGTATGTAGACCAACGCGGTCAACATGTAATAGGACAGCTGTTTTTTTTAATAACCGACGAACATTATCAACGCATGGGCGCGTTCGGAATCGTGTCCTGAATGGTAACTGGTCGCGCGTCTATGTCCCGCCACCCTGTAAAGAGACAACACATAACGATCACCTGCTGCGTGGAGCACCAACAGACGCTGAAGCTGGGCGCCCGCGCCGGCGTGCGCGCCTCCGTGCTGGCGGCGCGTGACAGCAGCGGGCGCTGCAGGTGGAAGGGCGGCGGCAGCGACGAGATGTACGCCTCGATGCGGCCGCAGATCGCTCTGCAACGAGCAGTACGTCGTGTACACTCAGGGAACTTGATTGTTCAGCAGATTTACACACTACGCACAGTGTTTGTGCATGTGAGTTTAAATGTTTGTAAACGCACCCACGAAACAGGAGTAATTCCTAGTGTGGTGCACCGTTTTTTTTAAAAAAATAGGCTGTCGCTCCACGTAAAATACTGCATCCGCATTCAGCTACATCCGGTTAGAGTGAGAGCCAAACCAAAAAATAGGTAGGAAAAGGCAGATGATGATAGGCATGTCACACGGCTGATTTACATTAGTTAGTTCCACACAGGGAAGGTTACTTAGCCGCATATTATGTTTAGGTTGCGCCACCATAGCGTAGCTTGACAACAACAATCATATTTCTAGAACATGCGCTTAAGGAAAGGAAAGTGCGCGGTAGGATATAGAGGCCTACTCACCCACTTAATAAAACGAGCTAAATGTGCATAACTTCATTAAATTGCAAGTTTTCCAAGTATGGGCAGGTTGCGACACTTTCCGTCGCCGACCAGTTCTTGTATCGACTGTGAGTCTGTGACCCGCGTCCCTGCGGCGCGCTCACCAGCGCTCACTCGCACGACGTCACCACTGAGAAGGGTACACGATTATGATATGCTTCAAGGACGTGTACAACTGACTGAAAGCGAACGCCAGCTAGTGGTCGGCGATCGATTTTGTTAACCGACGTCAAAAAAGGAGCCGGTTATGCAATCGACGAGTTTGTCTTTTTCCGTGTATTAAGTACTTATAGGTACTTACACCGATTTCTCAGTGATTACTGAACTGATTCACGCGATTCTTTTTAGGGTTCCGTAGTCAACAAGGAACCCTTATAGTTTCGCCATGTCCGTCTGTCTGTCTGTCCGCGGTTTAGCTCAAAAACTATTGGTATTAGAAAGTTATAATTTGGCATGAGTATACACGTTAATGACGCCGAAAAAGTGGTAGGTAACATTTTGAAAAAAACAATTATTTAGGGTACCTCCCCTACATGTAAAGTGGGATGATAATTTTTTTTTTTCGTCCTTCCCATAGTGTGGGATATCGTTGGATTGGGTTTGGGAAGACCGTTTTTTGATTAAGTAAACCGTGACTTATCAAGCTTTAAAGTACCAATTTTCGTTAGAGTCAAGTGTCCCCCTCTACCAACTAAACGGTTGTAGTTAGGAATTCAAATGTCACGGCAGTAGTACCTATATAGAACGAAGTTTAAAGGAAAACTATCACACTTAAGTGTGCTTTAGAAGTTTACGAGTAATAGTCGTCCAATTGTATTTGACTCGAAAATTTCGAACAACTCCATAGAATTCCTCAATTTTACTTTTTTGTGACGAGTGAGTAGTGTAGCTCTGTGTCCTGTATTTAAATTCAAAACACCGGTTATGACAAGTCTCAAATAAAAATTTTCCGTGCACAATTATTGTCGGACCAGGTGAGGATTTGTATAGGAAGTCAAATTAGGTAGGTCGTCATGTTTGGCTTTTAGTTAGAGCATGGTACGAAACTATCAGTCAGCGAATACGACCCGCACTTGGCTGTTACAAAAACTACGGAACCCTACACTGCGATAGAAGACGCGGGGGAGCTAGTTGTTGCAGTTTGTCTATGTTGACGATGTTGTTTTCTTCACATACAAAGTAGTGGTACTTACAGGAATATGCGTGTCTTGATCATTGTCCTGCCCGTATCTCAATCTATTGGCGGTCGGCGCAACGTGTATTAATTATACTTCTCTATCAGTCGTCATCACATTCACACAGTCCATCCATCGTTTCTTTGGTCTTCCCCTACTCGTATAGCCATCCACATTCATACTCAAAACTCGCCTCGCTCGGGACATTTTCCTCATATCATGACAACCGATGCCCACACAACTTTTCAGCCAGCATTCTATTCGTTCGCGCCTTAACGAATGAACGGATTTGGATGAAATTTGGTACACAGGTACAGCACGACCTGGATTTGGACAATGAATACTTCTTATCCCGGTAGTTCGTTCCCGTGCGATAATTTCCGGTCTCCACGCGGGCAAAGCCGCGGGGAAAAGCTAGTACAACTATAGATTAGATGTTTACATGGTTTTTTTTTTCAATATGTTGAGCTATGGCCGTTTTGCGTCGACGACTCATATTTTCCCCCGACTTGTTCTTTTTTGTGTTTTTGTTCTTCCCCTGCGTCATGTTTACCGCAAATAAATAAACGTATTATAACACATTTGCTCGTAAAGGGTCTCTTATTTCAACATCGTATTGTATCTCATTACGTACTTGTGCGTTATTGTAAGGTAAAACGCACGGTTTATCAAGATGCTCCGTCTAAAACCAACGGTACTTTTTTAAATCTTAGCAAAGAGTTTTTATGTCAGAAAAGTGGTCAACATTTTATGAATAAAATTAACTTTGGGAGATAAAATATAATAAATAAACATTTATAAATTGTTCAAATTTGTATACTGCTATAGCAAGTGATTAAAGATTTATTCGTTTAAGAAAGTCCGAGTTTTATTTATTTCCTCGCAAATATGCTATAAAACGTCGTATGACATAAGTACGTGCGCTTTGATAATTACAGCCTCTACTTTCTTGCAGCAATATTGCCTCGGCTGTGATTTTCAACTTACCGCACTTATATCATAATGTACTATTCTTTATTCGTTATTTTGTTGTGCTTGCTGAAATGCTTTTGATACATGAATGTTATTTATCCCCCGCTCGCGCCCCCCTACCGGCGCGACTGCTCGAGAGGGTCGCGCCGCCCGCTCGAGCCCAGACGGTGCTCCGAGCTATCTCGATATACATACATTTGCAATCATACTTCACCGAAGCTTATTATTTTTTACTTTAGCAAAAATGTTTACGTTTACAATTTAAATTAGTTACTTTTAGAATAATTCCGTTAGCGTTGTCTTAAGGACAGTTTTCGACATTACTAGTTTTATTTAGAGAATATAGTAGTCAGTGTACAGTGCCAGCATGCAGTCCATGGTGCCGCTCGCCTGCTTCCTCTCCGTCATCCGTGAGTACATCATCACTGCTACCTACTTGCATATCACTTAGTCCACACTTGTATCATTTTGGTGTATTAGATACGTTATCATTCTAATCTGAGTGATCCCCGTTGGTCTCGAGGTCGCAAGCGCGACTGCTGAGCGTGGGGTCCTGGGTTCGATTCTCAGGTCGGGCAAGGTGTTATTGGGGTTTTCCATTAGTAACAGTCCGGAGTTTGGAAGTTGGCGGTGTGATACCCCATACCGGCCATACCTCATGCGTTGGTCCTGCGCCTGATCTCTCTGCCGTCGTGTCGGATGGCGATGTCGTCCCATCAGACTATGAGAGTGCACTTGTGTGGGCGCACACACGCCTGCACTAACTAGGTATAACATCTCCCGCGCCGAAGGTTAGTTTCCTAATGGAGTGTGTGTAATCTGACTCAATCTGTCAGTCAAATCTCTAGTTTCCCTACATTTTAGACATTGATTGTCACCGAGTTAGATTAGTATGACTAGATTCTGAACGCTTTAAATTACCCGTCAGATCTCAGCCGCGTGGCGTCGGCGTCGCCTTGTATCATTATCGTTAGTTTGAACGCAAAATGACTCACATGATCCGCGTATCATTTCTAATTCACCAAAATGATGTGAGTGTGTACCAGGTTTTAGACTACTGGCTCCTATAATCGTCATAGTTACGTTCAGTGCGTTATTTACGTTGTTGAGAAGAGCAACTTTTCAAAGCTAAGTTGAAATAAATAAGGAATTTCCCGCAAAACCCTTGGATTGTGATTGAAAGCGCATTACGTAACTAGGGCGCGGGTGTCGGATGGTGCCTGACGGGGCGTCACGTCGCGTCACGTCGCTAGCTACGAGTCTGTATCTACATATTATCTATGGTACCTACGTATGCTGAAGTGCTCTCTGTGAACCGCTCGCTAGCTGTAACAATACTTTGTGAAGTTGACGCTGACGATGACGTCAGATATGTTTAGAGCATTTTTAACCGTTTGGTCGGCAGACGGCGCGGTTGTCGCAGTGATCGCGCGTTCGATTCCCGCACAAATATAACTTTCGGCAAACCAACCGACTGTGACGGGATATTCTGGATATGTTGTACCTATTTACATATATAATAAATGTATGAATGATAATATGGCTAGAAAGGGGTGACTACTGAGATGACGACTGATAGGGAATATGGAAGGAAAAGACATGTTGCGCCGAGCACTAGTACACAGGACAGGCGCAGGAGAGTGGGGACCTACCTACATCATAAACAGTATTCTATCGATACAAGTACATACATACACCACGCCTTCTCCCCAAGGGCGTAGGCAGAAACTACAAGTACAGAATGCCGCCTGCTACGATCCCTACATACTCCTAACATACTCGTACTAGCTGCGCCCCGCGGTTTCACCCGCATAAGTTTTGATCCCGAGGGAATATCGCGATAAAAAGTATTCTACCTATATGTTAATCATCTGTGTGCCAAATTTCATCCAAACCCGTTCAGTAGTTTTCGCGTGAAAGAGTAACAAACATCCATCCATCCAACTATCCATCCATACAAACTTTCACGTTTATAATATTAGTAGAATTCTATCCATCTTTCTATCAATTCGCACATTGCCACATGCATTACTACACATGACGCGGGACGCCACAACAACAACATTGTCCGTTGGTAACAAACGCCCAGCTGTCCGCTCCAGTGGCCGCTACGTTACATAGTTCAGTATCAATCACCAGCCACTTGTAACAGTTACCACAGCCGTGCGCAAGCGCAGCGCACACAAGCACGGCGCGTGCAACAGATGAGGTCTCGCCCTGAAAGGCAGGCATTCGGCACGAAGACACGCGTTCAGTAATGCGCTAATTACCGATACTGTAATGCTAATGATGTTAATACATGCTGAGCTCATTGTCACGCTCCAATGACACTCTGTCACAAGCACTGACACTTGCTCTGACAACTTGACTACTTTATGGGGCCTACCCAAATGTCCTTTCTTTGGTATTGTTCGTCGAGTCGTTGAGCTCCTCAAGTTTTGAGTTGAGCTACACGATTTCTGACAAATGCTTGCACTGACTGGACAGGTCCACTCAAATATGTGTGGTTCTTTCATCAAAACACCATCTTAGACACTAATCTACGCTCCTCAAATGGTCTGATCAAGATTTTGTCTGGACTTGAAAGCCCTGCGTTTTTTTCGCAATTTGTTCTCAGAGGTCTAGTCAGGTAGGTAATGTCGACTTTCCCTAGCTCGCTAGAAACGATGGAAGAATGCTGTGAGGTGATATAACTTGAAAGCAGGTGACCACAGAACTGCTCTGAGGAGGTGCCTGCTAAGGTGGCAGAGTTGTATGGAAGAAGAACACACGCTGCGTCGACCGCAAACAAATACATTGGGGACATGGCGCGGCTTTGTAGCAGCTAGACATTCTTGTTATCTTGTTAGTTAGTTTCACACGAGGGAACGATTGTAAGGTGCGCACCGGAAGGTGGCGACGCTTCATTAAACCCATTACTCAACGTTGCATTTTAGCCATAATCCCAGCGATACATAATACGTCACGCCACCGAGCGCCACACAGTACACGTGTCTTGTCATGGGGAGCTGCAGTGCACACGTGCCGGAACGATTAGCGTCACAACAGGGACGAACTGACTGCGGAGATGACAATACGTCAATAATTGAAAACGCTGCCAATAGTAATGTACAACAGTATTTTGGAACTATCCAATAAATCCAACATTATAAGGTCATCTCAGGTTTCGAATATCACGTAGGTACACGTAAACAAAAACGAATTTGTTATGGGTATACAAGGTGGGCAAAAGTAATGTCATACCTAATACGAATGTGACATAATGTTTGCTAATGTCGTTATAATGTCATTGTGATTAGATACATAATTATGTTGTAGACAGATAGAGAATTACACAGTCCTAGAACAGGCAAACAGGCATGTGGCATCTACCAAGTGGGCCGCGTGGTGGATTACGGCCCACTTCCTCTCACCGAGAGGAGGCATGTGTCCCAGCAGTGGCAACATTATAGGCTGACTATTATAGTGAAACCCACATCAAAATCCATCGTGTGCACACTTTATTTTGTTGACTGGCAATGTCAGGCGCCGAAGATCCTGCAGGCACTCTAGTTATAGATCTAGTATCACTTGTACGTGTTCTCCACTACAACACGTAAACAAATAGGTATAGTACAGTCACGAGCACCAATATGTCAACTTTCACTTGGCAACTTTCAATTACGATTTTTTCGTGAAATAACGAATGCAACGTTGAAGTACGACATATTACATAAACCTATGGGTTCGAACATGCTATGTTCGTAACAACATAAAATTTCATTAAAAAATAAAGGTGTAAATCGCTTTTGAATAAAGCCGAGTGTATACATACATACTTTTGCTCGTGACTACGTGACATTTTTAATAGCAGCCTCGGCATGTGGTGACCGGGAGCGCCTGGCCATGCCCCGGCCAAGAGAACGGCTGAGTTCGAAGCGCGTTAGTAGCGCGCGTTCTAATAAGGAATACCTATACTAGGAAAATCGCTTTTACCGACCACGCAAATATGTAAAATTGTGCAATAAGTGAACCGGCCCGACTGCTGTTATGAAAATGTGCAAAAACGGGCCCCGCGGCGCCCGGGCCCCGCCGGCACGAGCATGTGGCGCGAGTTACGAGGTTGGATAAGCCTTCCTGTGGCGCCGGCGCACTTACGAGTACGTTACGTCCTATATCTATGGTTACGTCACTTATCAGTGTCCTAGTGCCGCGTTGGTCTAGTGATCTCCAGCGCGGCTGCCGAGTTGGGCTCCTGGGTTTGATTCTCAGCTCGGGCAAACTGTTATTGGGTTTTTACCGGTAGCAAAGGCAGGGTTTTGCATTTGATAGCTCATTTGATTAACACGCTACAACCATCAGGAGCCAGCAAAAAGATAAAAGTTAGATAGAACGCTACCCGAAAACGAAGTAACAGCGCGGGCGGGCGATGCGATGCGACGGGGAGGCCCGGGGGAACTAAACAATTCACGCGGGCGAAGTAGCCGGCATAAGCTAGTGTGTATACATATATGTAGATAAAGTTTCGTTTGTATATCGAGTCGTAACATTAAAAAATGCGTTCTATTACGATCCCGCGCGCCGCTCCTGCGCCTGTGCGTTATGTAAGTGTACGAGCGAGCATTACAAGTTTCTCCTGCGAAGAGTTTTACGTTATTACGAGCTCACCGCACGTTTCTACGACATCTCGCGGTTTTAACATATTAAACTTATATGAATATGGGACGCCAGTGCTTTCGGATTATGAACCTTAACGAAGTGTTATATAGTTGATTCTCCATTACAAGTGAGACTGCGATGAGCTTGCCTTCGAATGATTTGTAGTGATGGTCTCAGTAGTCACTTAAATGTGTGAATGGACGGAAATATTAGTCTGCGGCGACGACGTGCGTGGCAGGAAATGTATACGTGTAGAGGACGACCACGACGACCAGCGACACGAAGGATGGACTCGTGAAAGACGATACGACTAGACAGGGCCGCAGGGCCGCAGGGAGACTACCGACGTGACCGATAGAGCCTTGTGGAGGAACACATGCTGCGCCGATCACTAGTACATTGTATACGTGTACAGGACGACCAGCGACACGAAGGATGTGCGTGAAAGACGATACGACTAGACAGGGCCGCAGGGCCGCAGGGAGACTACCGACGTGACCGATAGAGCATTGTGGAGGAACACATGCTGCGCCGATCACTAGTACATTGGCGCGAGGGCGGGAACTACTTTTGCTTCATCCCAAGTCATCTAATGTCACACTCATGTCACCGCGCGTTACACTTTCGTCACTAAGTAGATACTACAGAGAGTCACACTTTTGTCAAATATTGCGTCTTGAGTGTAATACATTAGTGATGCTCCCAACTGCGCCTAACTCTGGCGTCACAACTGCGCCTAACTCTGGCGTTACCAAATAGCCCGTTAACCGACTTGCTACATACTTGTGTGTGTGTAGGGGTGTGTTGTGGTACTTAAGTCATATTTGTTACGCTCGTCGATCATATTTTAATCATCATTCAATATGGCGCTCATCTGCAAATTGCAAAAATGTAAGAAAAATTGAATTTCGCCCTTAACCCTGTTCAAAATGGAGGTACAACTTGCTGTGGTACTTTACTCAGCGCGAGCAGCCACAGTGTGCGACCGCGCTCATGTGGCCAGCGCGGGCTGATGCGTGCTTCTTCTTTTCTTGAACTTGAACATCTTGCAGGAGTAACGTTGACAGGCCTACAAAGTGTAATTTGACACACAAAACTGGAATTTGAAAACATTGTAAATTCAATTATTTTTAATAGGGCTTGCCGGCTCTTCTCCATGGGAAACGACCAATTGGAACCGTGCACCTAGCTTCTGACGCTTCATAAGTGCCCATGTAGGTTTATGTGAAATAAAATGTTTTGTTGTTGGCGTGGCCCGCAGGCCCGCCGGGGGTGCAGTACGAGAACGCGCTGCTGCAGATCGCGCCGGTGGACAAGTCCAAGTGCCCCTTCGTGAAGGACTCCAGCGACATCGGCTTCCAGCTGTTCACCAGGTGAGCCACGCTTCTCTAGTAGCGACGCTAACTATACACGCTTACAAATACTTGGCGCAGTAGCATTCTAGATACCTCGACTCGAGATTGAATTCTCTCTCGGTATATCGTGGGCCAGTCAGCATGTGCTCGTGTGTTGCAGACACAACCCGACCGTGTACCAGGAGCTGGTGGCGGGCGACGACGAGCGCCTGTTCGCGTCCAACATGGACTTCGGCGCGCCCACCGTCGTCTACTTCCACGCCTTCATGGAGCAGCCCGACGACGGCAGCGGCATCATGCTCCGAGAGGGTACGTACAAGTACATTATTCATACACTACGGGGACCAAGCAGTTGCCACGGGCGCTATATGGTATCCCGAAAGAAACGAAGGACGCTGGTGCTCCCGAGCGCTGGGAGTCTAGAATTCACTTTTAGGCGAAGCGAGGGGCCCAAGAGGAAGACACCTATACCCCGAGGAGAATCCAGGGGGTCTACTCCGAAGTGCAAAGTGCGAATGTTCGGATCGGACCGACACATGGCCGAACCGAATATGATTGAAAATGCGAAAAAAGTTCGGATCGGCTCATTGGGTCGGGACCATAGTCAATATTCGAAAGAGTGTAGGAATGTAGGATCAGGACCGTCCGAACCAAATAGTAACTTCGTAGCAGGAAACTGCCGAACATTCGGCCGATACTACTTCGGAGTAGACCCCCTGTTCTTTTCACAGGGTTCCAAATGCGAATCACTTTTGGACCAGCGGGTTATATTATTACCCGGCTGGAGCCCGGGGCCTCGCGTGACGTAACGTGTGTTAGATGTAGTGACTCCGCTTGTTTGCGCAGCGTACATGCAGCGCGGCGACACCAACGTGATCATGGTGGACGCGCACCGGCTGGAGGCGGGCCCCTGGTACTTCACGGCGGCGCAGAACACCTGGTACATCGGCCGCTTCGCCGCCGCCTTCGTCGACTACATGGTCTCCCGGTAACCAACCACTTTAACAGCTTCAGTATAGTCACACGAGTGTTTGTTACTCTTTCACGCAAAACCCACTAAGTAAGCGGATTTCGATGAAAAGCGACTTTGTTTTATAGTATTTAGAGAAGCACTATGACCGCTTACACCGTGTGAGTAATGCCACCTTACTGCGCAGGGGCCTGCAGCTGAACAGCACGCACTTCGTGGGGCACAGCCTGGGCGCGCAGGCGGCCGGCGTGGCGGGCAGCGCGCTCGCTACAGGTATTGTGTGTACTGCGCGGTGCTGCAGGAGCCAGGGCAATGGTGTTGTGCAGTTGTCATTCAGGCGCTGAAAGATCCTTGTAGCACTAGTTGTATGTGCAGTCCATCAGACGAAGCGGACGCCGCACGTAACGACTGCAATACGAGTTCAGTAGAACGTTAAGATCCGTGGATGGGCACGGACACGTGGACTGGCTACAGTAGTCCTCCAGACCGTGTTTCGGCCACGGCGGCCGACCTCACTGGAGACCAGCCTCCAGCGCGGGAGACCTTATAGTGCACTCTGTCTTCCCTCACTCTCATAGTCGGATGGGACATCACGCAATCCGCCACGACCAGAGAGTGTTCAGGCGCCAGGGTCGCAGGACCAACGACTTAAGGTGCGCACCGAGGCACGGGTACGTCACACTGCCAAGTACTAAACTTCGGGCTGTTAATAAGAAATTCCTAATGGAAAAACAACAACACTGCCCAACCTGGGAATCGAAGCCCGGACCCCACGCTCGGTAGTCGCGCTTGTGACCACGAGACCAACGGGCACACAACGTCTAAACAACTAGTTAGACGGCACGGCTGGCACAGTGGTTAAGCGATTGACTGCTGCGCTGCGTGTCGCGGGTTCGATTCCCGCACGGAACAAATATTTGTATGACCTACAATTAGTTGTTCCGGGTCTGGCTTTTTGTGTATGTGAGTGTATATGTCTGTAAACGCACCCACGACACAGGAGAAATTCCTAGTGAGGGGCAACGTTTTCTTATAAAAAAAAATAAAAAAAAGTTATTACAAGTGATCTACTGAGTGTGTGCTACCTCCCGTCAGGTCGCGTGTCGCGGATCACCGGGCTGGACCCCGCGCTGCCCCTGTTCAGCGGTCTGCCGCTGGAGCAGCGACTGGACACCACTGACGCGCACTTCGTGGACGTCATACACACGGACGCCGGGATCTTCGGTAAGGCACCCGCCATACACAAACGCATCCCAAAGATTGAGCTCTCTAGATAAACATTCTCCATGGAGTTTCTTGCCCGTTCTTCTCCATAGGAACCTACTACGCTTTGAAAAGGGGTAATTAGCTTCATCCTGCTTTGAGATTAATACGCCTTTAGTGGCGAGAATCAGCACTTTTTCAACGCCTAAATGACAACGCCCACAGTTTCGCTCACAGAGGGCAGGTCCGAGTCCCAGCAGTGGGAACGAAAAGGCTAAGTATGTAATGTTGAACCGGACTCGTTCTAGCTCGCGCTCTCACTAAGTATGTAATGTTGAACCGGACTCGTTCTAGCTCGCGCTCTCACTAAGTATGTAATGTTGAACCGGACTCGTTCTAGCTCGCGCTCTCACTAAGTATGTAATGTTGAACCGGACTCGTTCTAGCTCGCGCTCTCACTAAGTATGTAATGTTGAACCGGACTCGTTCTAGCTCGCGCTCTCACTAAGTATGTCATGTTGAACCGGACTCGTTCTAGCTCGCCTGCTCGCGCTCTCACTCGACATGCTCTTGTCTTTGTCTGGCCCTTCTAGTGGGACAGTGACAGGAATAACGCTTAGCCTAAGTAAATAATAATAATAATAAATAACGTTTATTGGTTCAAATAAATGTTGTTAACAAAATGAACACTCACCTAAACTAGGTAGGTGCCCGTGCTATAAGCAACAGTAACAATTCGTGGTTGATCTATTTACTTAAAAATATTTTTGTGCAAAAAGTACGCGCTGAGTAACGTTTATACTAGGTCAAATTAAATTAACTAGCGGGACTCCGCCGACGTGGTGTGTATCGATAACTAAACATGTTAAAACCTATACATGATTTGATTAAGGATATTTGTTTTGGCGTCAACGACCATTGGGGTGTAGTTACATTGGGGTGTAGTTACATTGGGGTGTAGTTACATTGGGGTGTAGTTACATTGGGGTGTAGTTACATTGGGGTGTAGTTACATTGGGGTGTAGTTACATTGGGGTGTAGTTACATTGGGGTGTAGTTACATTGGGGTGTAGTTACATTGGGGTGTAGTTACATTGGGGTGTAGTTACATTGGGGTGTAGTTACATTGGGGTGTAGTTACATTGGGGTGTAGTTACATTGGGGTGTAGTTACATTGGGGTGTAGTTACATTGGGGTGTAGTTACATTGGGGTGTAGTTACATTGGGGTGTAGTTACATTGGGGTGTAGTTACATTGGGGTGTAGTTACATTGGGGTGTAGTTACATTGGGGTGTAGTTACATTGGGGTGTAGTTACATTGGGGTGTAGTTACATTGGGGTGTAGTTACATTGGGGTGTAGTTACATTGGGGTGTAGTTACATTGGGGTGTAGTTACATTGGGGTGTAGTTACATTGGGGTGTAGTTACATTGGGGTGTAGTTACATTGGGGTGTAGTTACATTGGGGTGTAGTTACATTGGGGTGTAGTTACATTGGGGTGTAGTTACATTGGGGTGTAGTTACATTGGGGTGTAGTTACATTGGGGTGTAGTTACATTGGGGTGTAGTTACATTGGGGTGTAGTTACATTGGGGTGTAGTTACATTGGGGTGTAGTTACATTGGGGTGTAGTTACATTGGGGTGTACTTACATTGGGGTGTAGTTACATTGGGGTGTAGTTACATTGGGGTGTAGTTACATTGGGGTGTAGTTACATTGGGGTGTAGTTACATTGGGGTGTAGTTACATTGGGGTGTAGTTACATTGGGGTGTAGTTACATTGGGGTGTAGTTACATTGGGGTGTAGTTACATTGGGGTGTAGTTACATTGGGGTGTAGTTACATTGGGGTGTAGTTACATTGGGGTGTAGTTACATTGGGGTGTAGTTACATTGGGGTGTAGTTACATTGGGGTGTAGTTACATTGGGGTGTAGTTACATTGGGGTGTAGTTACATTGGGGTGTAGTTACATTGGGGTGTAGTTACATTGGGGTGTAGTTACATTGGGGTGTAGTTACATTGGGGTGTAGTTACATTGGGGTGTAGTTACATTGGGGTGTAGTTACATTGGGGTGTAGTTACATTGGGGTGTAGTTACATTGGGGTGTAGTTACATTGGGGTGTAGTTACATTGGGGTGTAGTTACATTGGGGTGTAGTTACATTGGGGTGTAGTTACATTGGGGTGTAGTTACATTGGGGGTGTAGTTACATTGGGGTGTACTTACTCGTATTTGCAATATAACTTGTAACGTGGCAGACTTACTGGGTATCGATATCTAAACTATTGTTATCGATCTTGTGTAGATATCGATACTCCTCACGTCTGCGGAGTTTCGCTAAGTAATTTAATTTGGCCCTGTAGGCTTCGTTATAAGATTGATTGTTTCCCAGGGTACAAGGAGCCCATCGGCCACGCAGACTTCTTCCCGAACGGCGGCAAGAGCCCGCAGCCGGGCTGCGAGCTCGAGGTGGTCATACCGCAACAGTTGCTGCTCAACAAGTGTGAGTACACGTCGAGCAACCTAACTCATTCGTTCACGTGAGTGTCCCTGGAGGCGCAGGACCCAGACATACTTAAAGGAATTGTTTTCTCGAATACTGTCAACTAGCAATTGTTATCTAGCATATTGTATTGCCAACCAATCCGAGGTGGGGTGCTACAATTGTTATCTAGCATATTGTATTGCCAACCAATCCGAGGTGGGGTGCTACAATTGTTATCTAGCATATTGTATTGCCAACCAATCCGAGGTGGGGTGCTACAATTTCAATCGACATGAGAGAATACGAATGATCGAACAGACCAACCACCAATCACATCGTAAGAAACCATATTGAAACCCCCCAACACCCTCTAACACGCTATACTAACTGCCCCTTTCCGTGCCCCCCGCTCCCCGCAGTCTTCTGCAGCCACTGGCGCTCGTACATGTTCTACGCGGAGTCGGTGCTGCGGCCGCGCGGGTTCGTCTCCACCGCCTGTCCGTCCTGGAAGGAGTTCTCGCGGGGCCGCTGTGCGCACGGCCCCACTGTGCGCATGGGCGCTGGGCTCGACCACAAGTAAGGCACGAGGGTAGCCGGGCGCGCGAGGGAGCGAGAGGTTGCACATTGAGCTTTTAAGGCTAGCGCATTGCAAAAATCTTCTTTCATCGCTTTCGGACACTTTCTATGAACCATCGCACTCTACAGGCGGGTCGCATCGCACTTTTTTGTATGAAAATGCGTTGCACTGGAGCCGCTTGACTTCAAATTTGTATCTTTTAGGAAGTCTCAACGGTCGATTAATGCTTCAAGGTAGTTTCAAAGATGGATCACGCGCATTTCAGGATCTTCCGTTCAGTTGTGAAGGCATGATGACTAACAGTTTTGTTCGATGTTTTATATCACAGAATGTATAGGAAATGTTGGCAAACCACCAGCTTCCCACGATTTTCACCTTTCTAGACATGTAAATATGAAATCACCATCTCGCACAATTTTGCACTGTAGCGACACATGCATAACGCACATTATTGTATGATCACTCCACGCTTGCAGGTGACGGCACGGAGCAGACCCGAGGCTTCTACTCTTACTACTTAACGTCACACAAGAATCATCCCCACGATAGCAAGGACCATTCAGATTTGAACCAGATTAATGCGCTTCGAACCGGTTCCAAGAGGATAAAACTGGACTCAACTAGAGTAGATACAAAAGAATTTGACAGAAAACATGTGGTGGAACATATTCGACGACCCAAATCCTTAGAAAAGAAATCAAAAATACATACAAACGTACACACAGATATACACAGTACACACAATGTGAGGTACTTCACGTCCAGTAACAACAATCTACGTAAGAACCGCGTCAAACGTGACGTTAAGACATTGGTCGCTGACACCCACGAAGTGTCGAAGAAAGGCGAACAGCATCTCAACATACACACACCTACTAATGACACACAAACTAAAGAACAACGGACACCTGTTGTGAATGTAAATAACAATGAAACAACTACACAAGTCACAGATAACAGAAAACATCGTCACGATGTCAAACATAACGGAAAGCAAGTCAAAGATGACGCAAAGAAGATTGAACCACCGAACAGTTGGGTACGTGCAAGCAACGGACAGGCCACCCACAACCAAGGAAAGATAACTACAAAAGAGGCGCACAAACACACAGACAGACACGCGAAGAAACGACAGAAACGATTCCTACAGCTGTTCAGCCGATCAGACAACGAAGACAACTTTATCTTCCGAGCGCTCAACTTCCTCGTCAAGAACCGCAAGAGCGTGGTCCCGATCATTAGCGTGGTCAGAGACATCAACACCCTCTTCAAGAGCGGCAACGGAGAGCTGAACCAGGTCAGCAAGGAGAGGAACAACTACGTCGGCATCGCGCCGCCGCAGCTCGCGCCCGTCACGTACTCCCTGGAGCTCGGCAACGAGTCCAAGCTCATGGCGTTCGTGAAGCGGCTGTTCGGACTCACCCCCAAGGGGGACCGGCTTACTATCGGCAGCGGGTGATAGGGCTGTTACGGGTAGGTATACAGGCACGCTTCTGGGTGGAGGTGAATACTTGGATGAGCCACTGGTAGTTGGTAGAGTTGGTGTATTTCAACAGAAATCCAAAGTATGTGTTTGTTTTGTGTTTCACAAAAGTTTCGAGAACTTTGTTTACACTCGTAACTTGTAAATTTATCATGCATTCCTTCTTTGTAATATTATAATAGTTTGTTAGTAATCGGTCATCAACTAGTTCCACACCGAGAGTAAAGTTCCCTACATAGTTTTTGTTTATAATAAGCATGTTGCAGTCGTCTACATGCAGCCCGTATATCCATAACATTATTATCCTCTTACCGGTTGATGTTCGATGTCCACCCAGGGCTTGTATTGCTTTCCTACGGTCACACAATAACGGCTGTCTAAATACAGAGCGTTTCTTGACACCTTAATGTCAAATACTAGTGACACTGACAGGCCGTTATATTAATGATGAAACGCTTCCCTGGCAAACCAAAGCTTAACAGTTGTGTTTATATTTCTAGTTCGACAATCCGGTTCCCTGAGTGTAGGTACATGTACCTTGAGTAGGGATCAAAGTGACGTGTGACGATATGATATTGTGTCCGCAGGGCCCGCGGCACGTACTACCTGCTCACGCACCGCGCGGCGCCCTTCTCCATCGAGTAGACTGTCGTGTAGTAGTTATAGTTGTTAATATAGCTCTCGTTAAATATTCACTGCTGTTTTATTTATATCCCACCCTAGTATTTGTGTGGATTTTTATTTTGTCCTCACTATCGGCTTTAGCACCCTCGAAGACCATGAAACCTACACCCATAACGAAACATTTTAAAATGTTCGCAGCCGCCATCAGTTTGAGCTCAGTATCGGCTTACCGCACCTTCGAAAATCATGAAAACTATCGAAAGTAGCACGGAGGGGGCATAACGCATTTTCGTTACGAGACTATTTTTTTTACCATCAAGTCCTACGCGTTAAAGAATTTCGTCCCTTAGTTTCTTCGTTCGTGTGCGTTAACACACACACACAGCTCAAGAGTTCCTTATATACAGAAAGTGAGCAGTTATAGGAACTATTTTTGAAAATTCATCCCCTAAAGGGGTCGAACAAAAGTTTGCATGAAAGTCCGTATATTTGCCGATGGGGAATCCCAACGGGCGCACAGCTTGTCTTTGATAAGCGTCATTTTTGTTATTATTTAGATCATAGCTGTACAAGAGCCTATGGCGCGTGGCCAAAATCGGAACTAACAACGTCATCTTGTTTTTTTTAAATACATTTCTTAAAACTATAATGCACAAATGTTTACCAACAGCGTAACACATTTCGTATTGGATTTGTCAGGATTTTGACTTGTTCAATAAGCGTTATTAAAATGTTGCGGCGCACTAACCTGTACATGTGGTGCGGGTGCAGCAGCGAGCCCAGCACCAGCGACTGCAGGTACACGGGCCGCAGCAGGCGCGACAGCAGCGCCCCCTGCAGGCCGCACACGCACCAGCGAGCCACCTTGTCCGAGCACGACATGGTCAGCAGGCGCTCGCCCTGAGGACCACCCGACAACATAGCACAACGAGTCCCAACAACACAACATCACAACCTGAACCAAATAATATGACATATAGTTAATAACACTAATAAGTTGAGTAGTCAAAGTTTCTCTCCTACTATTTTGCTGTGGTATTGTGCCCGATAGGGACCACAATGAGGTCCACATTTTGGCACACTTGTACTTTATAACCTGGATTAACACATGGGGTATTTTTAATCCCGGTAGTACTTTCCCGTGGGATTTTCAATAGCTACAACTATCATCAAAATATATCTACAGGGTCAAAATAAATTAGCTAGCAAAACTTCGCAGACGTCATGGGTATCGATATCTAACCAAAGTAACACAAAAAAGGTTATCATGATTGTTTGTGGGGTCATCGACCGCACTTTGTGTAGCTACTTGAAACATCGAGTTAACAATTAGTTATATTCTTGTGTTAACTTGACAGATGTGATAGGTATCGATAGCTAAATACGAAAAACAAAAAAAAACAACAAATTTTCTCAACTGATCTGTAAAGTGTGGTGGACACTACCAGCAGCCGTTGATCCAAAAAAAGAAACATGAATCCTTTTTTCAATCTTTCAATTAACATGATTTACTGTTGGTCATGTGGTGTTTACATTTAAGTAATTTTTGCACTGTACAGACGCCAGCACATCAAGCTACTACAATCGGTCAAATTTCTTTAATAGATTTTCAACTTTATCGTTAGAGCATTAAGGTTCAAGGTTGATTGGGAAAATTTGACAGTTTCGGGTAGCTTGACCTGCTGGCGTCTGTACAAACTTTTAAACACATGGTTTTTAAGAGGTTAGTAGGACAAGCAGTTCCTTTCCAACTAATGCTAAGAGATTGACACCATTAACAGCTCACTCTAAGCTCACTTCACCTAACTTTTGACGGTGAGATGGTTAAAGAATCGATCGGCTGGTCACCATAACTTGTGCGGAGTTGCGCGAGCTAATGGAATGTGCCACTGTACGAGTTAGTGCAGGTGTAGTTACCTGCATGACGCCGTCCCACGTCTGCAGCACGTTGTTGCAGTTCTTGACGGGGATGGTGCCCTCGCCCGACTCGATCTTGGTGCGCAGCTGTACGAGTTAGTGCAGGTGTAGTTACCTGCATGACGCCGTCCCACGTCTGCAGCACGTTGTTGCAGTTCTTGACGGGGATGGTGCCCTCGCCCGACTCGATCTTGGTGCGCAGCTGTACGAGTTAGTGCAGGTGTAGTTACCTGCATGACGCCGTCCCACGTCTGCAGCACGTTGTTGCAGTTCTTGACGGGGATGGTGCCCTCGCCCGACTCGATCTTGGTGCGCAGCTGTACGAGTTAGTGCAGGTGTAGTTACCTGCATGACGCCGTCCCACGTCTGCAGCACGTTGTTGCAGTTCTTGACGGGGATGGTGCCCTCGCCCGACTCGATCTTGGTGCGCAGCTGTACGAGTTAGTGCAGGTGTAGTTACCTGCATGACGCCGTCCCACGTCTGCAGCACGTTGTTGCAGTTCTTGACGGGGATGGTGCCCTCGCCCGACTCGATCTTGGTGCGCAGCTGTACGAGTTAGTGCAGGTGTAGTTACCTGCATGACGCCGTCCCACGTCTGCAGCACGTTGTTGCAGTTCTTGACGGGGATGGTGCCCTCGCCCGACTCGATCTTGGTGCGCAGCTGTACGAGTTAGTGCAGGTGTAGTTACCTGCATGACGCCGTCCCACGTCTGCAGCACGTTGTTGCAGTTCTTGACGGGGATGGTGCCCTCGCCCGACTCGATCTTGGTGCGCAGCTGGCCGCGCGCCAGTCTGTAGCCGAAATGTTTATCATTGAGTATCAATGTACCGGTGTCTATCGGTTTTGTACGTTCCCATTTTTTCACGCAATCGTTTGAGATCGCGAGCCCGCGCAGGGTGACCGCGAGATTCTAAAGTGTTCTGCCATTTGCAGGTCAGTATCAAGTTTTATGTTGATCAAGGTTTGGTTCGCACGGTCACAAGAACGTATTTATACATTCATTGAATAACTTTTCATGAACATTTGAGGCCAATTCTAACCCAGAGACTTGACTCGCCAGTCCTCACCTGTTGGGGTGCTTGTCGGGCTCGGCGTGGTGGTGCTCGTGCGGAGAGAAGATGCGGCCGTCGCCGCACGGGGCCGTGCTCACGTACAGGTGCACCTGGCGAGAGGGCTTCAGCTGGAAGCCTCCGCCGAGGAGAGGTTCTAGGTCGCTTTCTTCTATGGTCAGGCTAGGGTCTGAACACTCAAAAATTATAGTTTACACATACACACAATCTCACGCCTCCTTCCTGGGGAAGGCGGAGACTCCAGAACGCCACCTGCTACGAGCCTTCCTTGTCGTTTTGCTTCCTTTACGTTTATATATCTGAGGGGCCATTCTCGCTATTTGAAGAACGTTCACAGGCTGGTCTCAGTCCCAATCTGTCTAAAATATTCCTACATTTTTGACAAGTTTTTGAAATTTTGTCGCCGAGATGACATTGCGACTAGATTTTGAACGTTTCTAATTACGGGAATTGGCTCCCAGGTCATACACGCACTACGAGCACTTCGCACCTGACCTGTCTGAAGAACATCACCATTAAGGGCACTATACGTGTATGATGTCCTTCGAGGGCGTCCCCTCCCGACGTTTCCACTCACATCTGATCTGTTCGTCGCCTTTCACTCATTCTCTCAACATGAGCAAACCAGCCAAGCGTACTCTTTTCAATGTTTGTCACTTACCTTCCTTCACGCCGCAACGTTACCTTTTATAACATTCAAATAAATGAAAGCACTCAATTTATAAGTGACTCTACAGATTGACATCCACAGGTACGTTTTAGGACCCATCTGTTTACATCGTCATCAGACACTTTTGGAACAGATCTTACTTTACAGTCAACTACACGTCGTTGGTCACAATTTAACATCGACAGCGCCTCTATGTCTTAATTCCGTAGCGTTAGCGTGCAGGTGACCGTACATGTGAATTGGTATGCCCACATTTGTGCTTTTGGTCGTCATCAAGTGTCGAGCGCAAGCCCTAGTCTGTGTACACTTGTGTGTGTGTGTGTGTTGCGGGTGAGAGACAGTGAGAGAGAGAGAGTGAGCTGTGGGAGGAGGCGAGTGTGGTGAGAGAGAGTGAGCTGTGGGAAGAGGGGAGTGTGATGAGAGAGAGTGAGCTGTGGGTGGAGGCGAGTGTGGTGAGAGAGAGTGAGCTGTGGGTGGAGGCGAGTGTGGTGAGAGTGAGCTGTGGGTGGAGGCGAGTGTGGTGAGATAGAGTGAGCTGTGGGTGGAAGCGAGTGTGGTGAGAGAGAGTGAGCTGTGGGTGGGGGCGAGTGTGGTGAGAGAGAGTGAACTGTGGGTGGAAGCTAGTGTGGTGAGAGAGAGTGAGCTTTGGGTGGAGGCGAGTGTGGTGAGAGAGAGTGAGCTGTGGGTGGAGGCGAGTGTGGGTCATTGTGTTGGTATGGATATTTTGTAATAATATTTTGATTTAAAAGAGTGTCCGTGGAGTTTCTTGCTCGTTCTTCTCCGTAGAGATCTACGTTTTTGGAATGGGCGACTAGCTTCAACTTTCTGACTAACTCACCGACTATATAACTTTGACAATTCAAAAGTGCCTGTAAATGGTTTAATTGAAATAAATGATTTGAGTTTGAGTTTGGACACGAGTGTGGTGTGGCGACTCACCTGGTTGGTTGGCGTACATGAGCAGCTGCGCGTACAGGTGCCGTTGGAGGCAGCGCCGCGCCGCCACCTGCACACAACGGAGCCACACGGTTCAACCACTCACTCAAGCCGATATCAGACGACTGACTGCTTCACTCGAGTGACTGTTCCTTTTCGTTTCATTCCACGCTTACACGATACCGACAAATAACATAAGCTTTGCATGAACGCTAATCTGCTCCTTCCATTTTAATTTCTAGATCATTTGGTAGGCGAGTAACAGATGCTGCAAATACTTGAGGTGTCAATGTTTTGTAATTTCATATGATTTGATTCGATATGGTTTCAGGTTTGGCAATGGGCGTTATTTATTTATTTATATATCAGAATCAGACCACAGTCAGTTATTACCTAATATAAATTAATTTATTATTATTGTAACGTCAAAAAGTTCGGGTAGAGTATTATAATGTCAAAATCTTCAGGCAATGTACGGTAATGTTAAACACTTCTGGTAATGTACTGTTATGTAAACTAGTCTGGGTGAATGTTACAAGGATCTTTTGATGCTCGAATGACGTTGACAGGGGGGCGCTGTTGGGAAACATATGTGCGATTGTGAAATGTATTAAAACAATAAAATGGCAGCATTCATTTTGATTCAGGCCACTCGCCAATAGATCCTTGTACAGCTATGACGAGAATGACACGTACCTCGGCGTGGCAGTCGTTGACGGCACGGCCGGTGACGGACATGTGCTCGCCCGATACGCACTTGGTGCCCGTCGTCACCGCTATCACCTAGAACATGTTTATACTCCAAATATTACATTTATATCATGGGTCTGCCGGCGGCGGGTGTCGGCAGTAGTTTAGCGGTGATTCTACAAAGAAGGCGGGAATTTAGACAACAAACAACTTGTAATTTTTTTGCAATGAATTAAGAGAAGAAATAAAAAAATATAATATGATAGACTTCAGTTCGATTACAAAACCGTGGCAGGAGTTACCAAGTACCGCCGGTTCATAACGACTTCTGTTATACAGGATGAATGTTTGAGACGGCAGTGAGGGCAGGTACCCATAGCGTTCCGTGATGTGTACTAGGTCAACTAGACGTCGCTACCGACTCACCCGCGCGTCGTCGATGCGGTTGTGCGTGGTGATGACGATGCCGGCTAGTACCTTGCGCTTCGAGTGCACCAGGTCGTTCTTCATCAGCTCGTTGAACTTCTCGTTCACCAGTCTGAGGAGAGAGCATTGTAAAATAACCTTATAAATCTTATTAAATTAAAATCATAACTGAATAAATCAAATAAGTCGTAGATGACAAATGTCGTTGATATAAACTAAAAACAGTGAAGGTCCAAGAATACTTCCTTGCGGAACACCATAGCTTACATAAATTGACCTCATCACTTGTCCAAATGTCTATTCTCACCCTCTGTGTACGGTTGTTCAGATAGATTTCAAAAAGTAAGAGGGGAAGTCCTCTCACTCCAATCCTGTCTAACTTCTTAAAAAGATGCGGGACAGAGACCGCGTCAAAGGCCTTAGACAGATCCAAAATATTTATGTTGTGCATTTGCTTTTTTGGGAGCGCGAATTGGAAAAAATAGTATTAGTAAGCTCATGCACGCGCGTCAGCAGTAGATTTTCAGCAAAGAAAACGGAACTGCGACGCTGAAAGGAGGTTTTTTGATTCCACGAAGCTTATTAGGCGGTTGTTTTAAAAAAAAAAATTAGAGCGTCTAATAGCTCTAAAATTTTAGACAACATTGATAGTATTTCTTTCTGTCACCGCTCTTGAAGATGGGTTTAATTAGAGCAGTTTTAAAGACCCGAAAAACCGCCAGTATGTAGACAGGGCTAGGTTACAGGTACACGTAATACGAGGAGTGAGTAATCAAACGATACAAGCAGTATCGTTTGATGATTTTACGTAGGATTTCGTCCACTCGCGCTGCACAATTCTCTCAGGTTTGAAATAAAAGTAAGCAACTCAACTAATAGAGAAGTATGGAAGAAAAATACACGTTGCGCCGACACCCAATAAATTGGGATAACGGCAGGAGAATGACGATGATGAGGACATGACTCGTGGAGCAGTACGTACTTGCCGATGTGGTCGGCGAGCGTCTGGTGTAGCGCGGCGTGCGGCTCGGCGGGCGCGGGCCCGTCGCGCGCGCCGCCCTGCTCCAGCGCCGCCAGCGCCGAGCGCGCGGCCGCCAGCTTGGCCAGCTTCTTACTCGACCCTACCGCAGTGGAGCGAGGCGAGGGTGAGCAGGAATATTCAAACATTTCGACTGTCCAGTATACATGGTCAAATTAAATTAGCTAGCGAACTGGCGACGCGATGGCTCGACGAGTGTGATCCATCTCTAATGTTTCTTTTTGTGTCAACGACCGTAGGTAGGATACTTGCTTGAAACATGAGTTTTAAAACCAGTTTTTTTTTAAATGAAGTTCCTTAACGCGGCTTGCGGTAGGAGTTGACTGGTAGAATTCGTGACGTAAGGAAAAAGGATACATTTGTAACCAGTGCGCAAACTGTAACCATGAATTCAGGACATGATTCTGAAACACGCAGCGTTGAAATTTTTTGTGGGTTATTAAAAAAAAGAACTAGCTCTGCCACACACTAGTTTGCGCACTGAATAAACATTTATCCTGTATACGAGTGTGTGTGCGCGCAAGAATCACGTGAGGAACTTCATTCCTGACGGGAATTCGCCAACCGAGCACAATTTTTTTTTAATAAAAAAAACCACAGTGTTTCGCTGGCTAATATCAGTATTAGCCAGCCAAACTCTGTGGAGTTTCGCTAGGTAATTTAATTTGACCTTGTATTTCCCGTCGACATATGAGAATACGCAAATATGGCCAGACAGCAATGCAACTTATGTAAGTCACCCACTCATCATATTTTTATTATAACTTAAATACACAGGATGAAATTGAACAGGTGCGCCAAATTAAAATATTTTAATTTTTTTCAAGAATGTAGATTTGGGAAATGACGATTTATAATGATTACGTAACAGTTACTGCACCTCCTATTTCGATGTGGATTTTCAATTTCATTCCGTAGGTATAGATATAATCAAGAATATAATTAGCTACAACGATAGAGCCATGCATGATGCACCTGTCAAGTTGTCAACATACATTTAAATTGAAATAACTCATTTTCACACCACCTGCTCGACATGTCTAATTATACGTCATGCAATGTTAATGTTAGGGTTCATGGAAGCACATGAACTGAGTTTTTGCTCCATTATGTATGGCGTTCCAGTGTGAGGATAAATAAATAATAAATTAATGGAGGAACATCAAAGGAAAGGCCGTTAAGTATAAGGATTTATATAATACGTTTATTAGTATAAATTGGAAGGTGTGTTTACTAATATTACGTGAGACGTGTGATCCCACACAAGGCTAAAGGAGTAGTACAGTCGCTATGCGAAAGTAAGGATTTCGGTCAAGTGGTAAGGGCGGGCTCGATACTAAAAAATAATATTTACGAGTTAGAAAGAGAAAGACGATAGTGTTGAAGTAAGATCGATTTGGTTTTGCTATTCTACAACACGGCCCTTAACCTAAAGCTCCAGCCGGCCAATAATATTGTGACAACCCGCTGGCAATAATGTCATATGAATTTGAAATCTCAACAAAAATTCCAATGGAAACTTTTACAGCAAAACAGTTATTATAATCGAATAGCTTTCCTAATCCAACAGGTGTGAAGAGTAGAGCATTCTGTTCGGGGCAAGGTGGTGAATAACCTAGCATAGTATGTAACCTACCGTAGCCCTCGAACTTGCTGTCCTTGATCTGGCAGATCACCTTAAATCGCATGCTGTGGCTCAGCTGCAGCGGCGCTGCAACAACAAACTCGTTAGTCGTCACCGACCACTGTGCACCGTGCACTGTGACACGACATAGTGAACTGGAATATTCATGCATATTCAAAATTCAAGTCGCATTTCGTATCTCTCCGTGTGAGCGCGTTGTTCTCCTAAACTACGCAACAAATTTTGATGCGGGTTTCACCATCATTTAGAGAATTAATTTGAGTTCAGGAGTCGAATATCAAAAATAAACGTTTATGGCGACCCGCCCCTGCTTCTCCACGGTTGTTATTTAGTGTTATAATTATATGAGTTAAATACTCATGTATTTTACACGTAAACCTTCAGGAATAAATTAGTTAATAATGGTGAAAACAGCATCAATGTCCGTTGCGTAGCTTACTAGAACAGCGCGGTCACACAGACAGACACGAACAGTCGATGTATAGATAGATAGATGTCGGAAATACGTCAGTCATTCGTTTGAGTATTCGGGACGCCAGCGCCACCAGGCGGCGCTCGACAGAGTCTAGCCTGACGTTCGTGCGAGTCAAAGAGAGCGCAGTAGCACTGCGGAGCAGCTCTCTTAATCATCGGACATCGTTCGGACCACATGTGCTCAGAAACTGTCGCGTGTTCCGTATCGTTGTGTCGTGTACCTGCAGCGTGTGATTCACTAGTGTGATGGATTTGTCTATTGCGCAATAACCAACACTAGCCATAGTACGTCCACACCAGACCACACCAGACGTATTTTCTCTGTCATTTTATTGTACACCACAATCTAAATAGAAAAACAAACTTTATAAAAGTTAAACGAACATTTACCAATTTTAATACTCAATAAAACATTTTTTTTTCTTTTCGACTTCGTTCGCGCGGAAGTCGTTCGACACCACAATTAACTAAAATAACAGCCACATTTTTATAAAACTTACGGAATAATTTAGGGAATACGTAAGCGAATACCTTTGCGAAATTTGAACAAAATCTATCCCGGTAGTTTTTGCGTGATGCTAGAACACGTCATTCAGAGAAACAGACAAACAAAAAAAAAAACTATAAATGACATTTAATATGTTATTAGAATGGTTCCCAGAGTTACTTCTAGACTTAGGTTTGCTAAAATTACTTAAAGAAAAACAATGGGCAGTTTGGACTTCGCTACGATTTTATAATATGGTCAAATTAAATTAGCTAGCGAAACTCCGTAAACGTGATGAGTATCAATATCTAAACGGTATAAAAAAAACAACATAAATAAAAGAAATATCGCAACAAAAAAGTGAAAAATAAAAACTTTTTTACAAAAAAAAAACCGACTTCCATAAAAACACTACAAAGTGAAAAATAACTTTAATTTCGGAAGTCGGTGTCTTTGGTTTTTTTGTATTTCGTTTTTCGCCACCGACTTCCGAAATTAAAGTTATTTTTCACTTTGTAGTGTTTTTATGGAAGTCGGTTTTTTTTTTGTAAAAAAGTTTTTATTTTTCACTTTTTTGTTGTGATATTTTTTTTATTTATGTTGTTTTTTGTTGATTTCTCAAAAACCGCTTGTCCGATTTCGATAAAATTTTCATGGGACCATTTGAGAAGTATACCCTTTCTAACAAAAGAAGAATTTATCAAATCGGTTGGCAAGCAACGGAGTTATGCACGAACAAATATAAAAAAAAAAACAAACATCCGAATTGAGAACCTCCTCCTTTTTTAGAAGTCGGTTTACAAAAGATTTGATGTCCTTTTTTTGGGGTCAACGACCATAGGTATGAGTAGTTTTTTTTTGTTCTTTTGTGTTTAGATATCGATATCCGTCATGTCTGCGAAGTTTCACTAACTAGTTTAATTTAACGCTTTCGATATATTTTTATAATAGTAGCTCTACAATATGTTTTGGTGTAAACAAGTTGCGCTGCAGATGAGCTGCCAAGTGAAACAGAAGAACAACAGAGCAGACTCCGCCTGGCGGCGACGCGCCGAGTTACTAATGCGACAGTGCAGCGCGTCGCGCCTTGTGTCCCGAGAGACGCGGTACTTGTGACAGTAACGGTACCTTGCGTCTCGGTGAGCGGCGACCCGTCGCCGAAGGTGCAGGTGAAGGCGAGCCCCGAGTAGTTCTCGTACAGCACGTTGATGGGGCTCTTGTGCGACGCCGGCGAGCGAGCCGCGCCGAACAGCGACGACACCGGCGAGCTGCTGTCTGTGGGCGGCGACGGACCTGCCGGCAACGAGCAGCTTGGGCGTGGCGATACAGACAACATAGCCGTCACATAGCCGACGCCTGCGCAGTCTGTACATCGAACTAAGTAACGCCGAGTGAAACTTATTGCAGGGACAGGTGACAAATCGCTGTTTAAGGTAGCGCGCAATGAAAAGCACACAAAACATTATGGGTGCATGTACAGGGACCGTGGTGGTACTGAAAGTTACAATATAATATTCAAAAGGACATCTAGGTATCATCATTTAGGTATCTAGGGCATGTTGTGACCGAAACCCTGCATGATGACGCAGACATTGAGAGAGAGCGGAGAGCATTGTCGGTGCGCACTAACATGTTGGTACATAGGTTTGCGAGGTGTACAGCACAGGTAAAGGTAACTTTGTTCAGAGCCTATTGCTAAAGCTATTACTCCAGCGCCCTATGGACAATACAACAACGCCTTTAGGATTCTGGTGCGACTTCCTCGATTTTGTAGTGCCTCGGGGATGTTTGCCGACGCGGGGGATGGGGGGATCACTGATTCGCCGAGTTCGAGGAAGTAGCAACGGAATCTTAAGGATGATTGCAGACAGACCAGATTCGGCAGCTGTGGGAAGGCTCAGCAGGCTGCATGTCACGTGATTCTTCTCTATTTCAATTTAATTTTCATTTTAGTCCATTTTAAATTATTTATTTTCATTTACATTTTTTATTTATTTTAAATTATTCATTTCAATGTCATCTAATTTTTTTTTACTTATTTAATAAATAAATAATAAATAATTTAATATTTATTTTTTAATAAATATAAAATAATAATAATTTAAATTATTTTATTTTTTTTATCATTCATTTCGTACCTAAAAACAAAATGACGGCCGGTTATGAAACAACGAAAGTCTGCAATTAACCCCCTGCTGGCTGCTATTTGAAATTGAAAATGCCAAAAATCATATTTTTTTATAACAAGTGTTTTGGACATTCGGACGGACGGGACGCAAACAGTTATTGATTCGCTGCTTTTCAGTCTTCGTGACTTGTTACCCCGAGAAAACTAGAGATGAGACGAATAGAATAAGTAATGAAAAATAACGACAAAAATATTGAGGAAAATGTTTTTATTATTTTTAACGCACTTGAATCATGTCCATTTTTACCATGGAGTCACAAGCTTACGACTGAAAACCAGCGAACCAATAACTATTTGCAACTTTAAACGAATGTCCAAAATATTGTTAGCAAAAATATGATTTTGGGTACTTTCAACTCAAATAGCAGCTAGGGGGTTAATTGTAGATCTGTGTTGTAATAGTTAAAACATGTTCGGAATGTTATATTCAATGAAACGTTGGTATTTTTAAACAAGTCTTGTGTCATGTCATGTATCACTTGTATCATGTACTTGTGTCATGTAGGTCAGGAGCAGACACCGGTGTGTCACCACTGTGAGCCTTGCCTTGAGGATACGGCGCAGCACACGTTGGAGGAGTGCCCAGCTTGGGCAGGGCTGCGCCGTGACCTAATCGTGGCAATAGGCGGGAGCGATATCGGTCCCGGCCGTCGTTAAATCGATGGTCGAGAGCGGGAGCGCATGGGACGGGGTTGCCTCCTATTGCGAGGATGTCATGTCTGCAAAGGAGGCAGCCAAGCGGGAGAGAGAAGCCGCATCCTCTCTCCCCTCCCGTAGGAGACGCACCGGGTGCCCGAGAAGGGTGCGGCACGATCTGCGACCTCCATGAGAGGTGGCCTGCGGGCGGCGGACTAGGGGCGTCCGTCGTCCGACCAGACAGGCCCGAGTTGGCGCCGCAGTGTTCCACGCGCACCACTCGAGAGTGCGTGCGACCATTGTGGGAATGGCCGCACGGGGAGGTGGGACCCGCTGAGGAACAGCGGGTCAAGGCCTGTCGGGGGAGCGGTGAATACTTATGCGAATCCCGCACCCCCGGCCATAGGCAGAGGTGGAACACCGCGGTGGTTTTAGCCGGTAAGAGTCCGGCATACCCCTCCGTCACCCCCACGATGGAGGAAATCCACGAGGATTTCCAGAGCGAAAAAAAAAACAAAAAAGGTATGTAAATACTTTATCACGGGAATCGTTTCTCGATTATTTTTCCCGTGTTTTCGGAATTTTTGGGTATAAAATGTTCGACACTGGAATGATGTCCTTTGCAAAAAAAAAAAAACAAAAAGGTATGTAAATACTTTATCACGGGAATCGTGTCACGATTATTTTTCCCGTGTTTTCAGAATTTTTGGGTATAAAATGTTTGACACTTGAACTTGATGTCCTTTGTTAGGAAAGTCGTAATTTATTTAATTACGTAACTAAACAGTGATTTATTGTTTATTATTAATTAATTTTGGTCTCAAATTGAAGATATCTGTTTAAAACTAATATTACAACTGGATTCATGTAAAACGGAAGATCCATGCGTTTCAAAGTTATAAGAATTTTGTATAAGGAAATGTACCGGCAATAGTCACTAATTCCTATCCAGCCTGTCCCTTGTCCCTTGCTGCCCTCTCCCAGCAACACTGAGCCGAGCTCCGTAACCCACATGCAGTTCGTGACTTCCACGTTTAAAACAGGTTTATGTTGTTCCGAGTCGTTTCAAAGAAATTATTTATTTAAATATTAACGATGGCCTACCACGCGGCCGTCTCATTATATATATATTTTTTTTTATTTTATTTAAAAAATATTAGTCAGTACTTTTTATTTTATTTTTGCAATATTACTCAACTCACACTATTTATGTACATTTTCGTTACTATTTTTTATCTGACACATATTTATTTAATTTGAGTATGCATGCATACACACCACGTCACGTTGCAGTGTTCAACTGATTAACATGCGTCACCTCACACATCTAGTTGTCTGGCATTTTTGCTGAACTGGGCCCTTTTGGTGCAGCCGTGAGGCACACTTTCCTGCTATTTTCTTACATCGGTCTTTATACTTTCTATTAGTTTTTTTTGTTTGTTGCTATCTGATGTTTGTATCTTTACGACCGTCATCGTCATACAGTCCGCTGTAGAGCTACATGAACGTGAAAGCGGCCCTGCTAGTCAATGAGGATGTCAAACACCAGTTGAATGCAATACATTCTACGATCGTGGTCTTTCTTCTTTCGTTTTGTACGACCCGTTTCGCAAAATTCAAACCCAAACACGCACTAAACACATACTCGTATGAAGTATAAGTTACCTTCCTTTCCGTTGGTGACTTCAGTTCTGACGGGCGCGGGCGGGGGCGCGGAAAGGGGCGCGGGCTCGGGCGGGGGCTGTGCCTTCACCTTCGGCTCCAGGCATTGGAACTCTGACACTGAACAACAAATACATACAGGGTTCAATTAATTTCATTCAAGTTAATGCGTTGCGATGACAATACAGAATAGTGGACAGCTGTCACACGTCGCACCGACCGCGTGCTGCAAGCGAGCAGCTCGCTCCCCGGCGAAGAAACACCTGCAAGCGGTATGCATGCCACCGCGGGCAACAAGCGGATGGAGGCGGTGCCGGGTCGGTACTGCGTTAACCCTTTGACGTGCCACAAACATGGATTCTGCTTTTAAAAATAACGTTTAAAGACCTTACAATGGCTTAAACTTTTAATATAATAGGCCAGTCGTTTACGATATCGTAGGTCGCTTCAGTTGCACTGCACTGATGTTTTGGGATGTCTGGGCCCTATTTCTCAAAACTTATTAGACTAATAATATGAGTCCATAAGTAAGTAAGTAAATTTTATTTGTTTAAACATGGTGTACATGGTGCGCATGCAGGATATTAGTAGGATACAGAAAAGAACGAATATTTTTTACAAGTTTGCTAGTGTGCGTTTCTCGAAGCGTACGGTAGTAAAATATTAGTTACTTATTGCCAACTAATAAATATTAGCTAAAATTACCTGAGTAATTTCAATTTGGTTTCATAAAAATATATCTTAATAAATACTCTTGCAAATTACACTGATAAAGCTAGTAGTTTTAGAAGGCTTGTAAAAAATATTAGCCAAAGTGCGGCGAGGGCGCAGGCAACACGCGGCCGGCGCGTGCCAGCAGCGCGGCCAGGCAGGCGCGGGCGGCCGACGCGCGCGCCTCGCTCTTATAGCACTGTCATGTTGTCCACTCACCCGGGAACCTGTGCGGCTCGTCGCTGGTGAAGTCCTGGTGCGGCGAGGGCGCAGGCAACACGCGGCCGGCGCGTGCCAGCAGCGCGGCCAGGCAGGCGCGGGCGGCCGACGCGCGCGCCTCGCTCTTATAGCACTGTCATGTTGTCCACTCACCCGGGAACCTGTGCGGCTCGTCGCTGGTGAAGTCCTGGTGCGGCGAGGGCGCAGGCAACACGCGGCCGGCGCGTGCCAGCAGCGCGGCCAGGCAGGCGCGGGCGGCCGACGCGCGCGCCTCGCTCTTATAGCACTGTCATGTTGTCCACTCACCCGGGAACCTGTGCGGCTCGTCGCTGGTGAAGTCCTGGTGCGGCGAGGGCGCAGGCAACACGCGGCCGGCGCGTGCCAGCAGCGCGGCCAGGCAGGCGCGGGCGGCCGACGCGCGCGCCTCGCTCTTATAGCACTGTCATGTTGTCCACTCACCCGGGAACCTGTGCGGCTCGTCGCTGGTGAAGTCCTGGTGCGGCGAGGGCGCAGGCAACACGCGGCCGGCGCGTGCCAGCAGCGCGGCCAGGCAGGCGCGGGCGGCCGACGCGCGCGCCTCGCGCTTGCTGTGGCCCCAGCCCTCGAAGCGCATGTCTGCTACCTACGGTACATGTCATCGTAGTTAAACAAGGTTATTTTTAATTACTTGGCGAAACTTCACAGACGTCTTGAGTAAGTCACAGTCATCTCAGTAAGTCAAATCACTGAAAGGTACTGTTGATAGTAAACATTTAAAAAAACAGAATCGATTCTGGTTGTCCCTTCCAAAACATAGTTTCGTAACGAGAGACATAAACAAGAAACTCTTTATAAATGTTTTACAATATTTAGCATACATTCATTATAATTGGCTGCCTCGTTGGATTGCCAGCTCGAGAAAAGTGTTCTTGGGTTTTTTTTTATCTATAATTTCTCAGTAGCAGCCTGGAGTCTAGATCTGTGCCCAGTTGATGGCCGGGCTAGTTATGTTCAAGTCCCATGTGATAATATCCACCAGGTTTTCACCGCAGACGAGCCGGATAGGATCTCGGGTCAGATAACATGGGACTTTAACATAGCTATAGCTACAGACTTCAACCTTTCGGGGAAACAAGGCGTGTGTTATATAACTATAATTGTACCTGGAATAAAATGACTATACCACAACTGGTGCAAATTATTAACATTAAGCGAGGCATCGGCATCAAAGAGCAATCATAACAAGAACACAAAGTAAAGGCTCCCGCAGACAGGCGAGCGTTGTTACCGAGTTCAGCTGCTTACGTAAACTTATGACTTTAAGGAGTGTTTACTGTTTACTAGCTTACCCGACAGATGTTGTCCTGTCCAAATTTCAATCATTCATACAAAATTCGCATAATTTTCTAATTTTTCAGCCGTTATGAAGCACTTACCAACGAACAAAATTTAATTTTTATTATGCTTACAGGTAAAAAATAATAATACGAAATAATTTATTTCGGACTCTCACACATTCATATTATTGTTAGCTTTGCTAGCGAAGTTTTGCTAGCAATAAAATTAGCTAGCAAAACTTCGCAGACGTGATGGGTATCGATGTCTATACACGATAAAAAATAAGTATATTTTTGGGGGTCAGCGACCACTCATAGTGATGTTACTTGAAGTGTGAGCTGAGAAAACCTGTCTAAAAGATGTGATTCAAGTGTCGATCATTTTACACCCAATAATTAAAGTGCTGCCCAGAAAAAATAGCTGTTTTCTTATGGAGAATAACATCTTGAGCATTTTTACTATAACAGCGAAAGTCTACAATTAACCCCCGGCTGCTATTTGAGGTTGAAAATTTGAATCCTCAGCTGTATGCAGCGGTCAGACTGGAAGCCGACCCCAACATAGTTGGGAAAAGGCTAGGCAGATGATGATGATGACTTAAAACACTTGTTAAAAAAATATGATTTTTGGCATTTTCAAATTTTCAACCTCAAATAGCAGCCGGGGGTTAATTGTAGACTTTCGCTATTTTAAGTAACAAGTGTTATAAGTATAAAATTTAAAATATACCAACTTTTAATTGAATATACCATCCCGAACATGTTGTAACTATTACAACATAGATCTACAATTAACCCCTGACTGCTATTTTTGGGTTTGAAAGTGACAAAAATCATATTTTTGCCAACAATATTTTGGACATTCGTTTAAAGACGCAAACAGTTTTTGATGCGCTGGTTTTCAGTCTTAAGCCGAGGCTTTGTGCTCACCGGCTGGCGCCACTGTGCACTGGCGAGTGAGGTCCTGTCAGTACATATATTTGATATGTCTTGGATATGGTTAAGTACCTATTACTTCATTGTGTTTATTTTATTACATTTTAAAACTTACAAAAATATTTACATTATAATATTCCTAAATCAAATCAAATTGTTTATTTCAGATCAAAGCAAAATTGCAAGAATAATAATAATAACCCGACTGCCGTATCTCTACGTTGATGTCGTGGTAGCCTTGCGCGCTCTAAACTCTAGGTCTGTGGCGGAAGAGTTTACTTTGCCGGATCAGGTTTAGGGTGAGGAGCCAGACCAAGAGAGATACAGGAGAGTCCGACCGAAACTGGTTTTCCGGCCGAAACCGAAACCGAATATTCGGTCGAGGCTTCAGTTTCGGCCGAAACCGAAACTCACGTGGTTTAAGTATAAAATTCCTTAAAATAGTTAAATTTGGTGCATTTTACCCATTATTCTGCATTAAGGACATGAAATGGAAACAGTATATTAATTTTGTTGTATAGACCAGGGTCGATAATTTTTAAAACTAAAAAAAATAATAGTAGGATGAAACCCATTAGAAAAGGAGGGGAATATCATAAAAATGAAAGGAAAAATAATTTACGGGCGATCTGAGGTCGGGAAGGGGATGGGGGTGAGCTTTTAAGGGTAAAAAACGGTTTTTCTCGATTTCCGGCAAAACTAAAAGTCCTATCGAAAAAAGTCAAATGCCAAAGTTGTAGGTAATAAAAAGATCTAAAACTTTTGTATTAACACTTTTTTCACATAACTTCAAAATTTATATGAAAAATTAAAAAAACCAAGTTTTTGGTTTTTTATTTTTATCTTTTACAAAAATCTTTTTTTTTTAACGAAATTTGGTGAAAACTTACCTTTTTATGTCCCAAATACGCTGTAATTTATTTGATTAAAAATATTTATTATTTCACCTTATTTTGAATTAATATCGAAAAAGCACCCTCATTTTCAATCGAAAATTCACCCGTCAAAATATCAGCTTTTTTCAAAAAGTTGGTATGTTTTCTGTTCGTTGAAATCTCTATTTTCCGATAATGAAAAAAAAAATATGTTACTATAGTAAATCTTCTCAGAAAATGCAAAAAATCGAAAAAAACTCGAATTCGAAAACTGATAAACTGAAAAGACAAAATCGAATTATTAATGCCTTCACTATTTTATCGTGAGTATACACCCCCATGAAAAAAAAATATTAAAGAAATAAATGTCAAAATGTATAAAAAATATATTAAAAATCTATAATAAATGTATAAATATATAAAAATATGTATAGTAAATATATTTTTAATAACTAACTTTTGGCTGATTTTCATGTATATTTCATATATTTCAAATATATTTCAGATATATTCAAAATATATTTTTTTTATATTTTTAGCTATGTTTTTTATGTCTTTTAAGATATATTTTGAATGTATCTAAAATATATGAAATATACATGAAAATCAGCCAAAAGTTAGTTATTAAAAATATATTTACTATACATATTTTTATATATTTATACATTTATTATAGATTTTTAATATATTTTTTATACATTTTGACATTTATTTCTTTAATATTTTTTTTTCATGGGGGTGTATACTCACGATAAAATAGTGAAGGCATTAATAATTCGATTTTGTCTTTTCAGATTATCAGTTTTCGAATTCGAGTTTTTTTCGTTTTATTGCATTTTCTGAGAAGATTTACTACAGTAACATATATTTTTTTTTCACCATCGGAAAATAGAGATTTCAACGAACAGAAAACATACCAACTTTTTGAAAAAAGCTGATATTTTGACGGGTGAATTTTCGATTGAAAATGAGGGTGCTTTTTCGATATTAATTCAAAATAAGGTGAAATAATAAATATTTTTAATCAAATAAATTACAGCGTATTTGGGACATAAAAAGGTAAGTTTTCACCAAATTTCGTTAAAAAAAAAAGATTTTTGTAAAAGATAAAAATAAAAAACCAAAAACTTGGTTTTTTTAATTTTTCATATAAATTTTGAGGTTATGTGAAAAAAGTGTTAATGCAAAAGTTTTAGATCTTTTTATTACCTACAACTTTGCCATTTGATTTTTTTCGATAGGACTTTTAGTTTTGCCGGAAATCGAGAAAAACCGTTTTTTACCCTTAAAAGCTCACCCCCATCCCCTTCCCGACCTCAGATCGCCCGTAAATTATTTTTCCTTTCATTTTTATAATATTCCCGTCCTTTTCTAATGGGTTTCATCCTACTATTATTTTTTTTCACTTTTTATTATTTTTAAAGGCTTCTACCCTGGTCTATAATCATTTATCTATCTATATGTATATATAAAATTCAAAGTCCTGACTGACTGAGACATCAACGCACAGCCTAAACCGCTGGTCTTAGAGACATGAAATTTGGAGGGTGTATTTTTCGTGAAGAGTAGGTAGGTATCCACTAAGAAAGGGTTTTTCAAAATTCCACCCCTAATAAGAGGGTGAAATGGGGGGATTTTGTTTGTATGAAAAATCTTATTCCTTGAGTTAATAAACTTGAAACTTGGCAAGAATACTTATCTAAGTAAATTATGAAGTTGGCCATTTTTTGTTTTTATAAACTACCCCCTAAAAGGGGATTGGGGGGTTTCAAAGTTTGTATGGCAGAATTGTAGCGCGCGGTCCGATTTAATCAAAACTCAGTATTTATACCTAAAATGGAAAGGAAAGAATAATGTGTATCAGGGTTTTTCGAAAATCTACCCCTGACGGCCTGAAAAGGGGTAGTCAATTTTACAGGGGAGAATTTTACAGCGTGACTTGATTAACTCGAGAATTGGTATAAATAATCTTTGAGTCAAGTTATGAACACATCCCAAATGATTTTTCAAAATTCCACGCCTGTGGGGGTGAAAAGCGGGAATACAGTTTATATGAAAAATCTTATTCGTTAGGTTAATAATCTTGAAAATAGGCATGAATACTCGCCTAAGTAAGCAATAAAGTTTATCATTATTAGTTTTTCAAAACTACCCCTCAAAGGGGATATACGGGTGTTAAAGTTTGTGTGGAAGAATTTGAACGCGCGGTCCGATTAACTCGAAACTCAGTGTGTGTACTTAAGACAATAAATAAATAATAACACGTATGAGGGTTTTTCGAAAATCTACCCCTAACGGGGTGAAAAGGGGTAGTTAATTTTACAGGGGAGGATTATAATAAATTGGTATAAATAATCTTTGAGTCAAGTTATGAATTTTTTAAAATTCCACCCCTGTGGGTGTGAAAAGAGGGGGTTCAGGTTATATGTATCCCCGCTTTTCACCCCTTATTCTTCTATCTTATTAAAAAGCGGGGATACAGTTTATATGTAAAAATGTCGAAAATTGACCCCTGACGGGGCAAAAAGGTGTAATTCGGTTTTTAGGGGAGGATTTGAACTCGAAACTGTATGTTACATTTTCACGCCTAAACCACTGAACTTCTGATTTGGCAAAGAGATAGATGGCATCCTGGGGAAGCACATACTTTTTATCCTGGCAGCACGTTCCCGTGGGATAACTTCCGACATCCACGCGGGCGAAGCCGCGGGCGGAAGCTAGTTTAATATAATATAAAAAAATATTAATAATATTTTTATTATTTTTTTAAATTAAGTTCTCATAGTAAAATGTTTATCAGTTATCAACAAATCAAATCACCAATTGTTACTGTTTCGGTTTCGGCAAAAGTTTCGACCAATTTTGGCCGAAACCGAAACTGCCGCCGAAACTTGATTTTTGGCCGAAACTCGGCCGAAACCGAACTGTCGGTCGGACACTAAGGAACCCGCAGGGCAGCATGTGGCGATCTGTTGGGCAGTAGCGACCCCACGGACCCTATCCCCCGGGAGAAGTCTTGTTCCTCACCTCTGGCTTGCCTTTATTGGCCGGCTGGAGTGAACACCGATGACGAACAGAGCTCCCACCTCATTCTTGCCTTTATTGGCTGGCTTGAGTGGAGATTCGCAAGAGCAAACGTGTTTGGAGGATGGAAGTATTTCAGTAAGATGCTGGTACGCTGGTAGGGATCTTGACTGTACTTACGGGATTGTCCTGATAGCCGTGGAATACCTCTCCACTCCTCATAAGCACCCCAGGACATGTTACCCCCTTGTCGCTACGACACTATGTGCTAGCGACCGTTTTCGGGGGCCCATTATTGAGTGTGCAAGTCACCCTCTGTCATTTTATCCGTGTATATATAAAACATTGATCAGGCAGGGGCCATAGTTATTGGTAACCAGTCCACTTTAGCTACCCAAACCCATAGTCCAAATTTCTATTTTTCCATATCCTGCAATAGTCCTACACTAACCGGGAGTTATCCTTTGGTGCACTTGCATAGTGCATACAGGGATAATCGTCGGGTGGTGCCACATTTCAATAAAATTTCCTAAGGGGCCTCTGCGAGTTGGCTTCGGCCCCTCGTACGCCTTCCAAAGGACCGGGACCCCATGGTCCCGATATATGTTAAAATATAAAAATAATAATAATAATAAATTTATTAGGCATAAAAAAAGGTTTAAGTGTGCGAATAGCCTGGTACATATTGCATGGGGGTCATTGATCATAATATATTATGTACTACATAATATATTATGATCAATGACCCCCATGCTGAACTGTGTCCAAATAAACTTTTTTCTTTCTTTCTTTCATGCTAGGCAAAACCTGTGTTACAGGTGTCATCCATCCGTCCATTCTGGTTATTATGAGAATGACGCAGACAAATATAATTCTTCCTCCAAGTGCTACCAAATTAGATCCTAAGTTGTTACTTAAACCACGAATCAGTACCATGCAGGCTAGGTTTACTACATGACTTTATAACTGTCTGGCGGTTTTGAGTATTTTGTATATTATGGCCTACGCAAATGTCCTACAAATCTGATAGCGTCGTGTGACGGGTCGTTGAGCTACCTAAAATAGGGTTGAGTTACACGATGACTGACGCATGCATGCCGTCTGTCGGGACAGGTCAACTCAAAGCTGAAATGGCTCTTTCTTCAAAAGGCCCTTCCAGACATGGTCCTGCATTGTTAGACATATAAAATCCTAATATAATGTCTGGACTTCAAAAGAGACTATGACCTCTGAGTTTGTTTCGGCATTTCTTGAATATTTGTTAACTATTACAATAATATGGCGATGTAAACTATCGAATAAAAATACATGTGTTACGAGCTTCGGGTTCGTGACAATAAAACTGCCGATATAAATTACCAAAAATGACACTTTAATTAATCAACACAAACACACTAATAAATAAACACAATTATTACACTTAGGTCGCACTTGAAGATCGCTTTAGATGTATTCGCATGTATCGCTTCCAACACACTGTGTCGAATCGCGGTTATTCCCGGCCTTATATAGTGCAGCAGATTGTTCTAGTACCTTCTATTGTAGAAACATCTAGAATGTTCGGGTATATACCGGCCCCGACTGACCTCTGTCGATAGTTCTAGTATGGAAATTTCTAGAAGGATCTATTTGTTCTACTACTCGATACTAGACGGCGCTAGTGGTAATAATTCTGCTACTTCCCAAGTAGCACAAAGGCAGCTATAATTGTTCACATTTAGTATAAATGTGAGCTTCAAGAATTTGTGAATAGTTATTATAGTCCACACGTGAACCTTAAGCATTGAAAACTACTAGAAACTGTATACTTTATTTTTAAAAGTGTAATAATGTCTTATTGTGTAACTTTTGGTCTTATAGAGGATGAATACGACGCTTTTTTACAGCTTTCATTTTACAAGCTGCATAACAATATTTCAACGGAAGCGAAATACGTCAATTGCTGCTTTAAGGACAACACATGCCATTTAGTATTGCTAGCATTATAATAGAGTTCATGTGAATGTCAATGGAGGCAAAAGTTTTAATGAGGTTTACATCTAGAGTATTAGAATGCTAAAAACAATACATGTTTAGACCTTTATCCTGCTAATCAGCCTTGTTAATGTGCTGTATGAAAGAACTTTAATAGGTCACAAAAACGCTTAAGGTATTTATGTGTACCTTCATAAATCACGAATAGCAGGTAGCAGCAGCACAATAGCAATAGGGAAGGGATAGCGGTCAAATTACAATAGCCTAACCTTGAAGTTTTATATATTTCATTATTTTCATTTTCATTGTACTTATCTACCTAAATAATACTGTCTAACAAATTAATTTATCATGCATTCAAAAATCGACCGTTCACACTGGTGTAGGCTGTAGACTAAGTAGCTAAGTTTAACGTATTTGAATGAGGATCTCTAAAACTTTTAGAATTTACAATCGAATTATGTACCGGTTTTATAGTTCTGATAAACGGTAAAAGTGATTATGTGAACTATTAAAGATTAGAACAATAGCCTAGAACTAAATATGAGTTCACGAAACCTATAACTTACTGACATTTTCAGTATAATGGTACACATGTGAACCTCTGTACCGTCAACATCATTAATTTAGAGTTTCAATGGTTCACATGGCTGGTACCTATACGCCACCATTTTACATGACTGATAATGATAACATAAATTTAACTATTTAAATACACATTGTTTATTTACTTCGATTTTAACACTTATAAAGAATTTTTATGGCTTTTTCATTTACATAATGTAGAAATAAACAACCAAACTACAATTAAATAACATAAAAAAGGGAAATATGAATATGATTTTTATCGTCACCGATGCAATATTTTTTATTTAAGTATTAAAAATGAATTATTTTTAGGGCGCGTGAAAATTTTAACACTAAATATGTACCTACTTTGACAGTAAACTTGCATTACCATTAATATTTAATACAATTAACGAGTAAAAAACAAAAGTAGCATTACACCGCTGTATATTAAGATTATCCAAAATTAATTTGTATAATGGCGAGCGTGCGGTATATGCGGTGCGTTACGGCGCGGATCACAAAATTATTTTAGATATTATTTGGAGGACATGTGAACTAAACTCCTTTTAACGTAGAAATTGGACACCAAACTATGTATAAACTACGATTTGATAGGTCACTTGTTCCATCCAATGATGCTCTAGCCTGCCTAAACAATCACATTGGCTCGCTTAAATCAGCTTTTTACACTACTGTTACCTCTTAAATTGCTATTGTAATGCCACTATTCTTCCACTATTCAGTTTTGTGAACTTAAAGCTGCATTATTTGTGCCCATTTAAGAGGTATAAGAGCGGCATAGCATGCTATACTGCTCTTGTACTGATTGATTGTACAGCTTATAGTACTAACGTTACCTAGCAGCCTACTACTATAACCCCTTCTGTGCTACTTGGGTTGATAATAGATGGCGCTAGTGGTAACTAATGTTGCCATGTATCAGGCATTAATCGTGGCGCGCAACACATGCATCCCTGTCAGTAAAATTCGCGATAGAAAATCTCGCGAACAGTGAACGTTCAGTGACATTTGACATTTCTAGAGAGCTCACTCGACACTAGCGCCTCTAGCGGCGAGTTCCCTCTGCCCTCCACTCGGCGGGGGTGTAACTTACCGTCACCACCACAAGGAAGGAGGGCGTGTGCTCGGCGCCGACCTTGCACACGTCTGTGAAGCGGAATCCCACGCACAGCTCGTTCAGGACGCTGATGGGATGCTTGTCGCGCGCCCCGAGCAGCACGGCGCTCATGTCCGACAGCATCTTGTACAGCTCGCGAGGCACTCACGACACACTCACTATTTGTACACAATGTCGAGTGAAGGACGCTTAGTTCGTGCTTTAAACAGCACCGCCCGGTAGCACGTGGAACGTGCTACCGGGTCAACAAGTAGCCATGTCCTTCCCCAGGATGCCATCTATCTCCTTGCCAAATTTTATCGAAATCCGTTCACTGGTTTAGCCGTGAAAAGGCCACATTCACCTTGTATGATATGAGTATGGATGTGTGTGTCACGGTCCGCTCGCTGGGGACGGAGAGAAGCACCACGCGATATTTGTTTGTTTATCTTCATTGACAACCTTAAGTGCAAACCCACTCGCGCACCCCCCACACACACACACCCACAACACAAGAGTTCGCACTCATGCCGTCAAACAGAGCAGTGCCTTCCGTCAGTGCAGGAAACTAAGTAAACACTACATCATTGTTATGTCTTTTTTAAAGGCTGAACACGAATGTTGCTATTCATTAAATACAAACTTGTAACCCAAAAATAAAGACATAAAACAGTTAGTCATGCGCGAACTATCTTATCACGTTTTATTTTTGTGTTTATCGCGATCGATCATAGTAATCCACGACTGAGTACTTGTTAGTCGCTCTGGCGCCGAAGTGCACACGATGGCGACATTGGCGACGCAGATGCTAGACAAGGACACAACAATAACTGTGTTATTTTTGTTGTGTCCTTGTCTAACGTTTTAGTTACACGCACAAATCTATTCGCTGTAATTGATAAAGCGAATAGATTTGTGCGTGTAACTAAAATCCGCGCGGGCGAATCCGTTGGTATGCCAAGGAATGCGAATTGTGGTTGTAGTCATTAGTATTCGGCATGTAATTGTATGTAGTAATGCCATGATTAATTATTTATTTATAATAAGCACACCAACAGCACCGTCACTTACAATTAAACTTATATCATCTAAAATTGGCATTTCCGTAACTATGCAAATAACAGGTATACATAACGTGACCAGACGTCCCGTTTTGAACGGGACTGTCCCTGAACTTAAATTGAGTTTAATTTGTGAACAAGGGAATCGGCGCCAATGGTAATGTCCCGTTTTGAGTCAAAGAATAAATGGTCACGTTAGGTATACATGACGTTTCACTTAAAAATATTACAGACAAATGAGAACAATAAAAAGTGTGTCTACCAATTTGAGCTACATAGCCGTCACTCTTCACACTGTCCAACTAGGGAATGTCTGTATGAAGCAGAAGTCACGGAGAACATATCAATAGGAACATGTTATTAGTACGATTTGCGTTTCAGACATAGTTGTTCAAAGTGAACAACAGGTACAATCAGTTGGACATCAGCCTGTATACATATAGTGGAAACAATCTGTTGCCGGTCTCTTTCCTATACTGACGACAGTGTGCTACTAGAACACTGCGTAGTGTAGGTGTTTACTAGGTGAACACTGCGTAGTGTGTGTACTCACGGTCACGACCACGTGGAAGCTGGGGCAGTGCACCGGGCCGCCCTGGCGCAGCACGCTGTAGGTGTAGGTGTATACTAGGTGACACTAGGTGAACACTGCGTAGTGTGTGTACTCACAGTGACGGCCACGTGGAAGCTGGGGCAGTGCGCCGGGCCGCCCTGGCGCAGCACGCTGTAGGCGACGCGCACGCCGAGCTCGTTGAGCGCAGACACCGGCGACTTGCCGCCCGACTCCACCGCATCGGCGGCTGCTGCCAGCGTCTGCACACACGATGCACCTCCACACTCAGTTATAATAATACACCCCAAGAAACACTGCCACACACAGCTGCCAGGATCTTTTGGCGCTCGAATGCTTTGACAGGAGGGCGCCGTTGGAACTAAAATGTTTTCAAAAAAACAAGATGGCGGCGCTAGTTACGATTTTGGAAACGCGCCAAAATAACCTTTTTCGGGTATACACGAAACTACATTGCCGACCGTCGGTCAACGTCGACGTGCGCAGGCAACAAGAACAATACACATATAGTTTGTGTATAAAATAAAGGTGCTACCTTCGGAACTTTAAATAATTTTTTACCATTGTTTAATTCTGTAGGTTGAATTTAATATTTAATTGTAATAAATCCATAAGGTTGCATAACATTCTCAAACTTTGACCATGCCATTGACAAACTATGCCATTCGTTGCAATATTGTTGCGTCATACCCTAACAAACCAGGCGCTGCAGTCTCGACATTCATAGCGATCGCTTTACGACCGAATTCGGTCGAGAGTCCTGTCACTCCATACACCTCCATTACACCTGTCAATCCGGGACTTTGCGACCGAATTCGGCCGTAATGCGATCGCTATGAATGTCGAGACTGCAGCCCCAGGATCTATTGGCGTATGGTCAAAATTGGGACTAAAACCGCCATCTTGTTTTTTTCAATACATTTGCCCAGGGGGCCCAGGGGCCCTGGTGCCCAGGCTACCCATTCGTAAAATTTTCCTAACAGTCGATTTAGAGGTTTAATAGGCACAGGTAACAGACAGACAGAGTTACTTTGGCAGTTATTTAATGTAAGTAAGTACGGGTAAGTAGTACCTGCAGGTTCCACTTGAAGCCGCTGCCAACGCGGATGGAGGGCGCGGCGCGCTTGGCCGGCGGCTCGCCGTCTGTAACACACAGCGCATCTTCATTCTTAACCGAGTTCAAACAAGAAGGAGGTTATGCGTGATGATGATAACTTCCTGTCACTATTATTAACATTGCCACACAAATTCATATATACTTGCAAGATTAGAAGTATCAGGTACCCCAATAACAAGTTTGACAGAAATGAGGGTGTACCGTGGTATACAGAACACATCTGCGTACCCCTTTAGAGGGTACAGGCGTGATGTTATGTTTCGGTGATTGCGTAAACAATGCATGTTCTGTAATGCAATCGCGGTTGATTTGCTGGCATTTATTGAAGAGTTCCGTTGTCTGTTTCCGAAATTCATCATCAGATCTTTACGAAATTTAAATCGGCCCATGTCGGAATAAACCTTTTTCGAACAAAAAATAATTTTGCAAATCCATTATCCATTAAACTCTCTCAGTTAACGTCTCAATTAGGAGGTTTATGTACTATATGTTTTTTATATATGTTCGGGCGTAACTCCGTTATATACAGGCTGAATTTTTCAAGTGAGGTCTCTTCTTTAGTTTGCCATTTGTCATTTTACTTTCCAGAACTTCCTTATTAGGGATACTATGGAATCGTGTAGGTAATAATACAGTTTCTTTTATCAAAACCAACGATTCCTGGCTAGAAATATTGATTTTTCAAAAATCCAATGATGCAGTTTTAGTTTTCAACAAAATCGAGCACGAGACTCCTTGAGTGCTTTTCGCTATTCCTCATAGTTTCGAATTTGGCCATCCACGTCCACTAGAAAAATTCACCTGTATATGACGAAGTTACGCCCGAACATATATAAAAAACATATAGTACATAAACCTCCGAATTGAGAACCTCCTTCTTTTTTCGAAGTCGGTTAAAAACCAAAGACAAGTTGCCTTATTAGTTATTTAAGGCGAAAGAGGTAGAAATATGATTCGCGACCGTAACTAATATTTATTAACCGACTTCAAAATAGGAGGAGGTTCTCAATTCGGATGTTCATATTTTTTGTTTTATGTATGTTCGGGCATAACATAACTACGTCATTGTATAAGTACACGGATTTGCAAAAGTCTTTGGTGTTACGTTTATATTGATGACGTTTTAATAACTTCCTGTCACTGATGTTTATATATAGCAAGTAAAATGTGTTCAGGGAATTTGTGCGGGGTATTTTACAACTATAAAGTGAAAAATAAAAACGTTTATCAAAAAAAAAAATAACCGACTTCCAAAAAAAACACTACAAAATGAAAAATAACTTTAATTTCGGAAGTCGGTGAGTAGGTATCAAAAAACGAAAATGCGGAACCAACGACACCGACTTCTGAAATTAAAGTTATTTTTCACTTCGAAGTCGGTTGTTTTTTTTTTTTAATATATTTATAATCATCAATACATCTCTATAATTTCATAATTATTACTCTATTGAATGACTATTTTACGAAATGATTTCTATTGCCGATTCTAATGATTATAATTCTGTAGAGCCATGAATTGCAATAAACGTAAGTAAAGTTGAATTTCGCGGGCTACCTTACTGCATCGGCATCCCCCAACAGATTATGTCACACTTATAAAAAGACAGAGCTTACTTTTAAACAAATCTGGAAGACGGTTGTTTTTTTTCGTAAATCCTATACATGGCGGCTACAGTCGTCCTCGACTACGAGCAGCGCGGTCGGTGCGTAACACACTGACAGTTACAATGTCTTTCATTTTGACAATTCAACAACATGCATCTATACTTACTAATATTATAAAGAGGTAAAAAATGTTCGTTGGTTTGTTTGTATGCAGGGGGTAATCTCCGGAGTTAATGATCAAATTCTAAAAATGTTTTTCTAGTAAAAAGTTACGTTATTTGTGATTGCTATAGGCTATAAATTATGTTTACATCATGCATTTTAGCTGAGCTATCACAACTTTTATCTAGCAAGTCGGAAAGAAATACCCCGTTAAAACAGATTTATTTGCATGCGCTGCCTAAACTATACACCGTTACATTTTGATCGTTTTAATCCTTAAAAGGAGTCATTGTGCTCATCAATAAGAACAACTTTTACTACGGGACCAACCCTGAAATCGTGAAAAATAAAGTTGTTGGTCCATAGATTTATGTTCGCAGTAGCTTCTGCCCGCGGCTTCGCCCGCGTGGATGTCGGAAGTTATCCCACGTATGTGCTTATTTACAAGTATGTGCTTCCCTAGGATGTCATCTATCTGTTTGCCAAATCAGAAGTTCAGTGGTTTAGGCGTGAAAATGTACAGTTTCAAGTTCAAATCCTCCCCTAAAAACCGAATTACCCCTTTTTGCCCCGTCAGGGGTCAATTTTCGACCACTTTACATACTTATTATTAATTATTTTTTGTCGAAAGTATCAATACTGAGTTTCGAGTTAATCGGACCGCGCATTCACTTTCTTGCACACAAACTTCAACACCCCTATATCCCCCTTTGAGGGGTATAAACTTTATTACTTACTTAGGCAAGTATTGTTGCCAAGTTTCAAGTTTATTAACTAAATTAATAAGATTTTTCATATAAACTGTATCCCCGCTTTTCACCCACAGGGGTTGAATTTTAAAAAATTCATAACTTGCCTCAAAGACTATTTATACCAATTTTATAATTAATCAAGCCACTTATTATAATCCTCCCCTGTAAAATAACTACCCCTTTCCACCCCGATAGGGGTAGATTTTCGAAAAACCCTCATACATGTTATTCTTTATTTTTGGTCTTAAGTATAAACACTGAGTTACGAGTTAATCGGACCGCGCGTTCAAATTCTTCCATACAAACTTTAACACCCCTATATCCCCTTTGAGGGGTAGTTTTGAAAAACTAATAATGATAAACTTTATTGCTTACTTAGGCAAGTATTCAGTTTATTAAAGTTTCAAGTTTATTAACTAAATTAATAAGATATTTCATATAAACTGTATCCCCGCTTTTCACCCCCACAGGGGGATTAGATTTTCAAATTCTTCCACACAAACTTTAACACCCCTCCCTATATGCCCTTTGAGGAGTAGTTTTGAAAAACTAATAATGATAAACTTTATTGCTTACTTAGGCGAGTATTCATGCCAATTTTCAAGATTATTAACCTAACGAATAAGATTTTTCATATAAACTGTATCCCCGCTATTCAGGGATGGAATTTTGAAAAATCATTTGGGATGTGTTCATAACTTGACTCAAAGATTATTTATACCAATTTTCGAGTTAATCAAGCCACGCTGTAAAATCCTCCCCTGTAAAATTGAATACCCCTTTTCAGGCCGCCAGGGGTAGATTTTCGAAAAAGCCTAATACACATTATTATTTCCTTTCAATTTTAGGTATAAATACTGAGTTTCGATCAAGTCGGACCGCGCGCTACAATTCTTCCATACAAACTTTGAAACCCTCAAATCCCCTTTTAGGGGGTAGTTTATAAAAACAAAAAATGCCCAACTTCATAATTTACTTAGATAAGTATTCGCGCCAAGTTTCAAGTTTATTAACTCAAGGAATAATTTTTTCCATACAAACAAAATCCCCCCATTTCACCCTCTTAGGGGTGGAATTTCGAAAAACCCTTTCTTAGTGGATACCTACTCTTCACGAAGAATACACCCTCCAAATTTCATGTCTCTAGGACCAGCGGTTTAGGCTGTGCGTTGATGTCTCAGTCAGTCAGTCAGGACTTTGAATTTTATATAGATTTGAATGTTTAATAGAATATAATTTGAATTGTTTAGTATAAAATTTAATTTGAATGGTTAATAGTATAATTATATAATTTGAATAATAATTTTAATAATACAAAAAATTTACTAGTCTTTATGTATCCAAAATTTGAATGCCTATTACGCTAAACATATCAATCCTGACTTTTGAATTAGATCATATTATTATACCTATGTTTCACAAATAAATAATTTGAATTTTGAATGTTTTCAAAAATACTTTTTTTTTGGAGGAAAATATATGTTTTAATTATGAATCCTTATTAAAATAAATTATTGTATGATCACAAGGACAATAAAGAGATAAGACTAGCCCTTCACAGTATGTCAATTTTATTGGTCATAAAGTTTCGGAGATATATTTTAAATACTTCGTTCCTTCTCCGCTTCGTAATTCTGGTTTACGATTGTTTCTAACTATCTCAAGTTGAGGTAAGTAATAATAATAATAAAGCTGAAGACTTTGTTTGTTTGAACGCGCTAATCCCTGGAACTACCAGTCTGATATGAAAAAAATATTTTTGCATTTGATTGATAGCCCAATTCTTCAGAAAGGCTATTTAACATCACGCTACGACTCTTCGGAGCCGAGCAGAAAGAAAAAAGAAAGAACGCTAAGCGAAAACGAAGTAAAAGCGTGGGCAGGCGACGCGACGGCTCGGAGCAACCTATAACATTCCACGCGGATGAAGTCGCGGGCAGAAGCTAGTTGCGTTATATCCACTGTCGAACAGATTATTTTTTTAAACATAAAATGAAGTAACGGATTAGGAATTTCTTACAAAATCTTCAGTATAAATTAGAATGATTGCCGAGACTTGTCTAGAGTAAATGATTGAAGTGTGAATTTCACTGAGTAGCTAAGTTCACAATTACTACTTAGTTACCAAAAAACGTAGCCTCAAACCTCAAATCGTTTATTGCAATCCATAATGTACACTTTCAGGTGGTAAAATAAAAAATAATAGAAACAATTTTGGACCCTGTCGGGCAAATGAGCACAGCACATTTAAATACGTACTTACTTTAAAAAAAATAAAAGATGGCTTATGGCTATCACAAATGAGTGGCCCGGTCCTTCGTGCTAGGAGCTCCTTTGTCTTGAAGGACAAGTGTGCTTAAATATTTAGTATAACGTGTTAATCCCCTATTAACACGTTATACTAAATATTTATACCGATCATGATGATAACATATTGATTGTGCGTTTGTAACGGTTTGTGTGAGCACTCGCAATCCCGACAGCTACCTACCGAGGAGCTCCAGGGCCGACTGTAAGTAACATTACCTGAGTCCATCGGGCACACCATCACGACCGGCTCATACATCCACTGACACAAACACTGCCTGCCTCCCGGCAACTGCTGAACAACTCTAAGCACTTGCGAGCTGAGCAACGTGCCGCGCGCTCGCCGACATATTGAACTTCACTCAACATTTCACGAGTACCCACAGTTAGTGGCATATGTCCGATCGGTGGGTGGTGGGATCGGAGTTATGACCGCGCGGTGTATGACGAACTTTTCATTTCTGGATTTGAAAAAATCCTTTCGCATTTGATAGCCCCATGCTTGAGAAAGGTTCAAGGCTCGGTCACGCTACGACCCTTAGGAGCCGAGCAAAACGCAAAACATCAGAAATAAAGCGAAAACTACGGAACAGCGCGGGCGCGGGCGGCCCAAGGTTAGTATACAGGGTTTATTTTCAAAGACGACATACGATGTTGGTCCCATGGAGAAAATTGTTCAGTATGATGGTACCCTAGGCTGGTGTTTGAAAACTAACCCTGTATTGTGTATCTAACGACTTTCACGCGAAGGAAGTCGCGGGCAGAAGCTGGTCAGTTATATTACTACACTTTGACTAAAATGTGTTTCGGAGTATTTGGAGTGAGCGGCCGCTAGCGTCGAGCACACGACACTCCGTCACACAACGCTACGTCACCGCTGTCAGCCGGCCACTATGAATGGCGCCTTGTGAACTCATAACAGACATTGTAACATTACAATATTATCTTTTGAAAGCTATCTGTTTGGTTCTCTGGTGGCAAGTTCAAGTGTTCGGCTTCCAGTCTAATCAGATACAGCTGAATGCCAGCTTTGTACATGCAGCAACTGCCTATCTGACCTCCACAACCCAGTTATTGGGTAAATGTTGGAAGTTGGTCTGTGAGCCGGCCGCGGCGTGGTGATCAGTAATGGTGAGATGTTTGCCGAGCCGGGAGACAGCAATGTTACTTTTTCTGTACATTACATTTAAGCCCCGCGCAGTCACATATTCTTGTGTGAAAGTGACGGCATCGGACCATCGAAGCAAGTGCAACAGTCGGTAAGCGCATCACTTCAGAACCGGCCGACTTGGCTATTAGTTGTATAAAGTTGTCAGATTTAGGTTTCCCTAAATCTGACAACTTTGAAAACTCAGATTTGGACTTTCTTCATCAGATTTGCCTATTTAGGTCATTATGGGTTAGGCTGCACATGATCATACCAAAATCAAGAGCCCTGAAGATCACTTTTTTTGGCCCTCTTTTTGAAATCTGAAAGTGGACTTCCTGACTTCGGGGCTCCTATCAGAAACTTTTCAAATATATTTTCGGTGTACTCTCATCACGCCGCACCTATTCAGCTACGAGTATTAACTTGTCGCCCTGCATGTGCTTGCTCAAAAACCCTCTGGGCTCCCCTAAAATATGCATTGCTGAAATTTGGCCAGGACGTGTGCTGGCCAGCGAGTGTGTACTTAATAAAAATTACTAAATAAATTGTTGTTATGGAATTTTAACTTTGTAAGCTAATGGTTCCGTAACTTGATAATAATGTAAGACAAGCGCAAGCCGAGTGCGCACAATGAGATTTCCCATCGGTAAATGCAATATGACAAAGTCCTGTAAGTACAAACTTTCTTCCACTATTTTACCCCTTTCGGAAAAGAATTTCCTTCCTTAGGGACTAACCACACTTATTCAGCAAATTAGAATTTCGCGAGCTATCCTGGCGCTTTCGCCTAAGTACATTCTGTATGCGATGTATGCAGTGAGGAAGCTGGCGGGTACTCACAGTAGCTCTCATAGTGCGGCCTCTTGTGCGGCCTGTTGTGCGGCCCGCGGTCCGTGCTGGAGCTGATGTCGCCGCTCGACGTCTGCGGACACGCCACGCACACGTCACACGTCACGCACGTCACACGTAGCGACTGCGCTTACGCGGCCAAATGAACTGAATATTATAGCGCACCACCGAGCTATCAAGTGCCCATCATGTGCAAACAACTTCATTGTGGTCTGTTCCTAAAGAATCTGATGATAATGTTAGCATTGGATCCGAAAACGTACCATCGCGGACACTGGGTGAAAAGTGGTCGACAGCCATTGTCCGCGGTCGTACCTGTGGACGCCAGTTTGTAGTGCCACTTACAAAGCAAGTGCTTTTATTTGATTCATTGAACGATTAAACCCAATAAGTACCTATTGTAATTATGAATCACCTATAAATAAAGATGAAATATAAATAAATAAATAAATCCCTGGACATTTCACACAGCACCATTTGTCCCAAGCTAAGCAACCTAATGCTTGTGTTATGGTAACAAGATGGCTGATAAACTACTTATACAATTTTTTTTTTTGTAAATACATACATATTATAGATAGAAAAACACCCAGACTCGGAACAAATACATGTAGGTCATACAAATATATGTTCCGTGCGGGAATCGAACCCGCGACACGCAGCGCAGCAGTCAATCGCTTAACCACTGCGCCAACCGTGCCGTCGAAGATGTTTTCCTAACTCCCTCTAGTGGGTGATTACTGATTACGTAAGAATATCACTTGGACAGGGTTTGGTTACTCTTTTATCAGATACTTTTGGAACAAACTATAATGAAAATTGCTTCAATACCTCCGGCGACTGTCGCCCGCAATCATTGGCCGTGTAAGTGCAGCTTCAACATTTAACAAGTTGGATCCTTTCTTTGAACAATTCAGTAATATCGGCCAAGAGGACTTAGGGCCAAAACACTTACACACAATACGACATCATATCATGCCGCAGTGCGACCGACGATGTCACAGACATGTTTAGATAACTATATTTTTTATTGATGTCTGTAAAACGTCTTTTACATGTACACGGTAAACAAAAATAGTAGATAGTTATCAATAAAAATAGTTCCCTACACATGTCTGTAACAACGGTGTGTATGTTGTGGCCCTTACCACCACATTGGATTGAATCGTCGCAAATATAGCCCTCTACTGCTGCCACTCACCCATGAGCTGAATGTATCTGAAACATACAAACATACACAATCAACATAACAACACATTACTAGCTTCAATCACAGAAGGCAATGTGATGTCCAGCCACCTGGCCAGCATTAACCAACCAGATCATACATACCAACAATATGAACACAAAACAGCTTTAAACAATTCTGTACAAGCATAAAATGCATTTTAAGAAACATTATAATCGCCCTGGCAATTTCCCAAATATGTTGAGGTCGACTCCCAGTCTAACCGGACGTAAGACTGGTTGTCAGACTTTTAGGTTTCTGAATACCCATAATGACTGTTAAAGATCTATGAATAACAGCCGGGAGCACTGCTTAACGTCCTATCAAGGCACGGAGGGGTCTGGATATGTACTGGAATATTACCCATCCACAAACTGATGGCAGCAAGAGTAGCCTTTGATAACCCCGTGTGGCCGCTATTAATCAGCCGCAAGCCCCTCTTTCTTAAGGAAAATTCATGTGGACAAAACTTTTACCTTTCCTACCTTCCTTCTACCTTTGTTTAACTGATTATGCAAATACTGTTGATGTGGCTGCATTCTGGTCAACACTCATATCATTAGGGATTATCAATATCAGTTATCTGTCAGCAGTTACTATGCCTTGTGTGGTTGTGTGATACACAAGCAGGCACGCTGACCCTCGCACGTCTTGTACGTTATGCGCGGCATTAAATATAATATAAGATGATCCTTCCTCGCAGCCACACAGTAGGGACTACAAGACATTATTACTCATTTCTAGTTGCCTTCTAAATTACCAAAACAGAAGAAAGCACAGAGCTGAACAAGAACGCTACTACATTATATAAATAGTAGGTCGCTTCAGAAATAAACAAACTATTAGGTTATTATGAAAACATTTTGTTTATTATTCGCGCTGCACCTACACAACTGTTCATTCACTATAATTATGAAATAAACTAACCGTTTTTGGAGAAATCTGTGAAGTTATGATCCATTTCTTTACAATAACATAACAACATACGCGGCTATAAACATTGACCGCGATGCTCCAACTGAACAGCACTGGACACTGCTCAATAAAACTCTCTGAAGCAGCTGCAAGGCGGCGCAGCGCTTCTTATGTGATTTTTATAGTATTTCTTCCACTACTATTATTTAACAGTCATATATTAGTTGAGACCTGTAACGCCGAAGAAAAAGAACAATACAATAACAATCGATTTTTACAATAATTTTAGCTTGACGTTGACAGTGACAGAGTGACAGACAGTTGACAAAATTGCCAACTTTGGCTTCGGGCTATTGAGATTTGAGATAGGATTTTCTATGTCAATGCTTCGGGCGCTACCCAAGTTCTCTGGGTACTTCTCGCGAAATAAATAAAAATCAAGTTTATTGTGAAACTTCTTAGTTTATACATTTATGTATGTAGCACTTATGCATTATGTGCAACTTTCAAGATCAATCAATCAAAAGTCATTTATTCAAATTAGGCTGAGAATCAGCACTTTTCGACCGTCAAAACTACAAAAGACAGTCCCCCAAAAACGCCCACCCTTCACCATTTCCTAGTGCTTTAGTCTAGTAAGAAAAAATATTTTCCAGTGTTTGGCTGCTGGGTTATGTAAATACAACTTTAAAAACATTTTATCGATCCCCAGAAATATTTCTAATACCTGACACTTGAAGGAAAATAAACAGTGTTTTGGTGAACGAGAAACAAACTTTGCCCACGCTTTAGTGTGTTTATTTATTTATTTAATACTTTAAGCACACAAATGTACAGAGGCAAATGCCGCAGGCATTTTCTACTTGAATAGTACATACATTCTTTTGGGTGAAGCAGAGACAAACAGTCAGTCGCAGTGTGTACGCACCTTTACACCGATATTGAGCTCAGCTTATAGTGGTAAGTGTGCCACATACACCGTCGAACTGCCCTATACGTGCTCATCAGAGTAGCGCTATCTGCTGCCTTATCGGTGTACTACTTGGACTGATCGATTACATGAATATACATCAACAACGTCACCATTGCAGTGGCTGTGGCAAGTTTTTGTCGGCAACAAAGGCCTTTAATTACAACAAGTGTAGGTCTTAGATTTCAATGTTAATTTTCTAGACACGGATGGGATAAAAACTAAATTTATTCATGAGGTTTGAATTGTCTCAGTGTTTGACAGTTAGACACAACTCCTACCCACTTTACAGAGTGAAACTCTCATTGATCTCCTAAGTATGTACAGACGCCAGCAGGTCAAGCTACCCGAAACTGTCAGATTTTCCAATCAACCTTGAACCTTAATGCTTTATTGATAAAGTTGAAAATCTATTATAGAAATTTGACAGATTGTAGTAACTTGATATGCTGGTGTCTGTACGTACTGACCTAAGAGCAAAAAAAACAGCGGTAGAACCTTTCGGTTCAATCAACGGCTATTCTATTATAGTTAGTGAATTTCACATTAAGCGTGTAACAAGGTAACAAGTTCAAACCACACTTCCTTGGTTTTTAATCATGGCAGGATTTTTACAAAAAAAAGAGAAAAAAGTATCTTCAGGCATTCACAATATTTTTGTAATCCCGCAATAAAAATATATTGTTAAAAATAAATAGTTTAACGAGGAGCTCATTATATCAGAACGAAACGGCGGCGGCTGTCAGTGTAAATAGCAGTGGCAAAGATTTATATCGTTAGATTCGTAGACAGAGAATGCTATAGACTAATTGATATCTTTGGTCGCATTCACACAAGAAAAAGAGCGAAATACGCCGATGTCGTGTAAAGAAATGAAACAGAACTATGAGATTTTTTGTTTCACGGCGCGTGCCATGTTTTTTAAGGTTAGCATACTACTTTGCCAAACAAAGTTTGATAGTTAACGTGCAGCTAGGTATCATCTTTCTTTAAAATACAGTTTTATGTGCTTTAAAGTTATATAATGTATGGTATATTTTGTTGTGAACAATTTAGACATAGTACAACCATTTAAAAAAAAACATGGTGCGTTGACATAGCGTTAAAGGGTGTAAAAGTGATAGTGGAACGAAAATGCCAGACTTGTCTTTTCATTCGTAAGTATACCACTCTGTATCAATTAATATATGATGATAACATTTTCTGGTGTTCATATATTGTATATAATGTACCCTAGACATAAATTCATCGACAAAAAAGCACAATAGTAACAATTATTAATTCTAACCTATAAATTTTAGTGCTGCATATTTTTCTTAATACCCAATATTATGGGCAATGTGTATTCATTATATAGTATCTGAGAGATTTAATGACTTGTTGCAGTTTTCCTGAACATGATAATTTACGTCGGATATGGATTGTAGCTACAGGACTAACAGATTGGACACCAAAACCGTCATCAAAAATTTGCAGCAGACATTTTGAGAAAAAAATGTTAAACAAAAAGAAGAAACTTACACAGCTATTACCTAATGCTGTACCTATTCTGGTAAATATTCAGTTCGTTACTAACATATTAAGTGTCTATCCAGGTTCTATAAGATTTTATTTATGTTTAGTGTTTTAAAACTTTAATGTGCAATTTGCCTTTATTATTCCTCCGCATCACTTGCCTATACCGATAATAATAAGTGTTATTTTCAAGCTCTCTTACATAATAATTTCTAATTCTATCAATTCGTGGAACACCACCTTATTTAGAATCACACAAATTGCGGGGTAAATTTTTCCTCACACGGTAACCCTAAATATGATGACGTTATTTTTTTTTGTCTCTTTCTGTGACACGTTTTGCAGGTGTCTATAGCATTCTCTGTCTACGGTTAGATTCGCCCTACCGCGTCAAAACATTCTGATTCGTTTTGACTATGGAGGGTAGAGGTAAGAAGAACTAACTCTTATGGGGGAAAGTTGAAAGAGTGTCCAGCTGTATGTAGTAAATAATAGTTCAAAAACCCTCCAAAATGGCGCTAGCGTAGGTAGGCAAAGGGTATGGTATGAATGTAGCAATTGTTGACGGATCTTGTTACTACTGTGGCGCCACCCTAATTTAATGCAATTTGACGGACACTTTTTTACAACAGACACAGTTCTTCTTACCTCCTCTGATAAACAATGACGCAGTGACTACACTTAATTCTTGATTGATCTTCTAATGATTTCAATCTTTGGGGGGCCGGGTTTATTAAAAAAAAATACAAAATGGGCAATGAGATGAAACGAAAAACTGATATTCTCATTTCGAAATATGGTTTAAAAATATGATACGTATCAATCATAGATATCAATCTACTCCTGGTAATGAATTCTCAACAGTGTGACGCAGCGGATCTTTTCATGTTTGCACATTCTGAGTCCATTCTTTCAAATTGCACGGGGAGAGTAACTGTTAACACCGGAGCGGAGTGTAATTAAAAGGATCAGCATAGCTATTCACAACCACCTGACAGGCAAATCATTTACCCTGATAGCAGAAGGCCAAATCTCGTAATCTAAAACGTTCAAAATCTAGTCGCAGTCTCATCTCGGCGACATCGACATGCAAATGTCAAAAACTTGTCAAAAATTTAGGTAAATTTGGGTAAATTAAATAAATTTTTGACAGAGTTAGATCGTAGTCTGTGGTCTCAAGACCACAGACTACAATCTAACTATATACAATGTCGCCCATGCGCATGTGACCGCCCGTAATATTCTGAATATTCATGAAAATATGTCGAAAATAAACTTCAAAAGGGGGGGTCTATCTATAACATTTTTCATGTTATTCAATTTTTAATTTTTTAAGTAAAAAAAACTATGATTAAAAAAGTCGTCCTATGGGGATAATTTATGGACTTACACTAGTTTTTTTAAATAAATAGGTACACAATTTTTTACCGAAAAAATGACTTCGATTCCGTCTTTTTTTTCGTAGTCGATAATTTCTAGTAAAAATGTTAATTAACCTGTTAAAATAACTCATAAGCTTTTGGAAATAATACACAGAATCCAAATCGACCCATAAACTTCGGAGATATGTCAAAAAATAGACAGCAAATCTACAAACTCTACTTAAAAAATTAAAAATTGAATAACATGAAAAATGTTATAGATAGACCCCCCCTTTTGAAGTTTATTTTCGACATATTTTCATGAATATTCCGAATATTACGGGCGGTCACATGCGCATGGGCGACATTGTATATATATACATATATGACTGCACGGTTGGCGCAGTGGGCTGCGTGTCGCGGATTCGATTCCCGCACGGAACAAATATTTGTATGGCCTACAAGTAGTTGTTCCGGGTCTGGCTGTTTGTGTATGTGAGTTTAAATGTTTGTTAACGCACCCACGATACAGGAGAAATTCCTAGTGGGGGGCAACGTTTTAAAAAAAAAAATACTTATATAAAAAATCAATTGTTCCTTTGTCTCGCTAAAACTCGGGAACAGCTGGGCCGATTTAGCTGATTTTGGTTTTGAAATGTTTGTCGTAGTCCAGGGAAGGTATATCAGAAAATATGGAAAAAGGAGTAGGGTGGGAGTGGTTAGGAGTAGGGTAGAAGTTGGGTAGAAGCAGGGTCGGAGTAGGGTAGGAGTAGTGTAGAAGTAGGTTAGGAGTAGGTTATTAGTCTAAGAGTAGGGTAGGAGTGGGAGTAGGGTAGGAGTAGGGTAGGAGTAGGTAGTGTAGGAGTAGGGTAGCTGTAGGGTAGGAGTAGGGTAGGAGTAATGTAGGAGTGGGGTAGGAGTAGGGTAAGGGGTAGGACACCACACGAAGGAAGTAGAAATAATGGCAAAACAACGTTTGCCGGGTCAGCTAGTACCTATAATAATATATGATTGAGACTGAGATCAGACTGTGAACGTTCTTAAAATAAGAAGACTATCGGACGTTGACATTTGATTTAAACTATGCAAATTTTTGGGTTTTGGACTTGTGAAAAGCATTAAGGAATCCTACGATAATATTGATTGATGTTCGATACGGTACGGAAGCATATCGAGTGGTTGTGATAGCTATGCAGGAGGGTCAGGGGCTTTTTGTTATTCATACTAGATGCCGGGTAAAATCTTTAAAAATAACTATAAATAAGTGATAAAACAAACCTCCGCTAAAACAAAGAAAAATCTCGATTGAAGTTTACAGTAGGTTATAAAAACCACTAAAATCGAACAAATTCGTAAGCCTTCACCACTACACACGTGGAATACAGTTGAAATGGAACGTTACCATACCCTAAACTCATCTGTCATCTCATATCTCATTCTCATCATCAGCTGTCATCCGACGCGACGCTCACATGAGTCACAAGCTCACAGAGTTCACAGACTCACACACAGGTGGTTGAGGATGAGGTGGTTCATTGTGATTAAAAAAATGTATGTAGATACGTACTCTGTGATTGTGATCGTACAACATCAAAACTTGCTTTTTATGTTAAGAGTCTAGTTAGGTGGTCAGATTAAACAAAGCCAATAAGTAACAATTATTAACTGCTGCAGGTGTGAAAGAATAGCATCAAATTAATAGACAACCAACGAGGTAGCTAGATATTATCAAATAGTTTAAATCATAATAACGAAAGTATTTTGGAATGAGGAGGAAAAACTTCACTTCGTTGCAGTGTACATGTCAGTTATAATTTTTTTCTCGTGAAAATTATTTTCGGTGTTTTCTTGTAACTTTTGTGACTCTGGAGCTTTATGTCACGTCTTAATTTAACGTGGGAAGAGATGCTGAAGGCTGTGGGTATGCTGGAAGCAGGGTGCAGTCAACATTAAACTCCCGACTTGCTGCAGGGCTACAGGGTTGGGTTACTATTCAGAGACAAGACCGCTTTCTGCAAAATGCTGCGAGGAGTCAGCCTCAAATTATGGCGTGCCAGCTGGTAGGAAGAGTCCAGTCTCAGCAGCAGCACCAAAGTCATCCGAGCCCAAACCACTAGGAGAAGGTTGCATGAAGTAAATCTTCACACTCGCAAGAAAAGTGGCAAGGGGGCGTGTCTGTGTCGTCGCGCTATGCTCAATATGACCATGTTCTAGTCAAATGGCCGTCTCCGCAAACTAGTGCACTTTCGACCGTGATCATGGAAAAATATAAGAATGTGTTAGTACTGTCAAATAAGGATACTCCCTAGCAAGCTTAGACGTGATTAAAAACATGGCTACTAAAAATACGTCAATTTACGCTAGGCGCAGACTAATTTCACAGAACTAAACTATTATTTATCTTCTGTCTTTTCTTAATGAAATAGAAAGAAAAAGATGCACTGAAGTTAAATTAAGTTTAGTTTGTAAACAAGGGAATAGGTGCCAATATCATTGCTAAATCAAACCGTACCTTAATAAATAAAAAAAAATCTTTTAAATAATTTCAGATTGAATAATGTTTCCGTGAACACATGTATTTCTTCGACCCTACAATTCTCAGCCTCAACTGGGCAATTTAAGAATAGTTCAATACTGGATGAAGTATTTGATAGATCGTAAGTTGAATAAATGTAAGGAATGAAGGTGCAACACAGTGCAGTTTGAAACCGTCAGCTACCCGAACGAGTCATGAATTGTCAAGTAAGTACTTAAGAGTGGCTGAGAAATTATTGATCTATGTGGTATACAAAGGATAAATAAAAATAAAATAAAATAGCTTTTATTGATTCCTTACTTAACAAATGAAAACATAAAAAATTGAAATAAAATGTTAGTAAAACTTATCATTTAATCTTAAATTGTAGTGTTAGTATTAGTGTTCTAAGTAAGGACCACCGGATACAAAAGATAACCTAAACTAAAATGTGTGAACCCATGTGTAGGTAGTAGCATAGTGCCTGCCGGAGTGTCTGAAGATAGAACGCGGTTCATGTATTAAATGTGGACGCAGCAGGTTGTGGTTCGGATATTGAATCGGATTTCGTCCACGTCTTAATTTTGGAATAAGGTTTGCGCCGGGCGATGGTGGAGGGTACTTACTCTATTTTTGCCGAGAAAAATTTATTGGTAAAAATTGCGAAGGTTTATCGATGTGATTGTGTTCGTGTATTAATTACTAAAGTTTCTTTTAGTACCGTTTCAGTTACTAAGAACAAAACTGTAGATGTGTATAGACTATTCTAAGCCCCGACATCCAACTGAGGTAAATCCGGTCCGTAATGTGGAGGATAATGCGTACCTATCTATAATATAAAAATTAATCGCTGAATGTGTTCCTAAGCGCAAATCTCGAGAACAGCTAAACTGATTTTGCTATTTCTTTTTTTAGAATATTTCTTGAAGAACGAGAATGGTTCTTAGGAAAAAAAAAAAAAAAAAAAGAAAAAAAAAAAATTAAGAAAGTTTCTTCACGCGGACGAAGTCGCGAGCAAAAGCTAGATTTATAATATTATATTATAATACTATTATTACTAATATGCAGGAGAGGGAAATCCTCATGGACGCCCAGACTGTCTCACTCATGAGCCAGTCTGGGCAGTGCCGGACTCTTACCGGCTAAAACCCGCTCCTGCCCCACCAGTGTCCCTCTGACATGGGAATCAGAGTCCTTGGTCACATTTGTTGTGCCTTTTAGGCGACTTTTTTGTTCGAGGCCGAAGAGACCACGCTCCAATGTGCGATTAATTTTGTCATTTTTTATGTAATAATACTACAGTAGGTACCTACCTCAAATCATTCATTTCAATTATTATTTTATTGATTATTTATATTATTATTATTATTTTATTGATTTAATTGCAATGCTTTTAAAATCCATTTTAAAGATTTTTACTACCTATTATAAGTGTTTGTGTCCATAATATTATTTTATGCCTTATACAGTGTGGGGAGGACAATAGGATCATAAATGAAACTTCGTATAAGTCATGATATTCCCAACCGTCACACAAAAAATCAAATGAATATATCCAGTAGTTTAGCCACAGGACTTTATTTTTCATTTTAAGTATTTTCTACACGATGTATTGTAAACAGAAAAGCACGCGACAGGTTAACGACAGACGTTGCCAGCTCGCTACTATAAAAACTACGTCTTTTCATTCAAACTTATTTTCCAATGCAAATTATACTTTATGCCCGAGCCATAAGAGTCATAAAGCGTGTCATCACAGCTACTATAAGAAAAAATGCATGCGAAAGTTATTACTTTGCTGTTACGCACTCTTGTCAATCGCAAAATATGTATGTGCGAAAGAGATAGCTAAGTTTTCTTGTTCCTACTTTGCTACTTGTCGGCGTGTCTCGGTTACGCCTTCAGTCAGTGAGTCACCGGACGTGCTTCCTGCCTGTGACGCGTTTTGTTTTTCTCTGGAAATTCGGATGCGCCCGCGCTCCGCCCGTTTGAAGTCGCCACGCGAGTGTTATCGTATCATTGTTGGTTGTGTTGTGTTGTGCGAAATTTGACGCTTTGTTTTAATAGTGACAGGACACATAAACGTATTAACGTACTTAGTTAAATAGCTAAGTAAACTTAGGTAACTTGAGGATACGGGAAAATCAATCCTTGATCCCGCACGTAGATGGTGCTCCTCCACGTGCAAATGTGATTTCATACGAAAGAATTATTAATTATTATGATCGCAATCCGACGTGCAGTCTGCGTAATGCAGGTCGACATTTTCGTGTAAATCACAAAACTATTCAAAAAGTTTTGAAACGTGACAAACGCAGACCTTATAAGTACAAGAAAGTACAAGCATTGTTACCGAGAGATAAGCCAATAAGAGAAACTTTCTGTCGCTGGTTGGAAACCAAACATCTCGAGAATCCTGACTTCCTGTACAATGTGCTGTGGACTGACGAGAGTACATTCACAAGGAATGGTTTATGGAACCGACAGAACCTTCGGTACTGGAGCCGCGTGAATCCGCATCTAGTACGGGAGTCTTCGCACCAGTACAGATTTGCGGTCAATGTGTGGGCTGGCATACACAGAAATACCATTATTGGTCCGGTATTTATTGATGGCAATTTAAATGCTGTAAAGTTCATTGAACTCCTCGACGGATCCGTTTCCGAGTACACGGACGAACTTTCGCTGGACGTGTACAGGCAGATGTGGTACCAGTTAGATGGAGCACCAGCTCATTCAGTGGTGTCTGCAAGAGAGCGTTTGACTTAAATGTTCGGAGTTTCGGACAGCAGTGGATTGGCCGTTTTGGACCAGTGCGGTGGCCAGCGAGGTCACCAGATCTCACGCCCCTGGATTTCTTTCTGTGGGGTCACATAAAGAATGAGGTATACCTACTCAACAGAAGTTACTACCGTTGAGGAATTAAAAAATAGAATAATAATATCTTTTAATAAATTGAAAGAAATGGCTGCTAATGGTGACCTATTATCAAGAGTGAGAAATAACATTATACGTCGGTGTAGTTTATGTATTCAAGAACACGGCGGACATATTGAAAATAAAAAAAATTAATAACTGGCGACATAATTATGTGATCGAAAAGTGATTGTGAATAATAAATTGATTAGTGAATAACTCGCGGGTGAATGATGCCCGACTATTTGGTTAATATTCTGTGATTTGATTTGTGTAATTGAGCATTAATAATAATAAGAATACGCCAAACATTACGTCGCTGCGTCGCCGTCGTCCGTGTCGGCCACAGCTATAACATGAATGAAACCAAGCTGCGTTGCCATTCTTATCGCAGGTCAGTGTACCAATTTTATAAATGGTGTTTTATTTTGTTTGCAGTTTTAAGCTATTTAGTTTGTTAGAAAAAATTGTTTTTTTAATTTCGATGTTCGGATTTATTTGATAGTTTACAAATGTTTCTATAAACCAGTATTGCCAGTGTTTTCATTTAAAGTCATATTGTCATCTCCACATTGTATATATAACTATTTCCTTATCATTAATTGGACATGAGTTTGTTTCAATGCTATTCGTATATTCGTATGCGGGTTACGACACTTCTTTCTAAACTTGACGGACATTTTGAGTTCCTCGTCCCCGAGGCCGTGAAAGGTCTCCCGGTTCTGGTTCTTAAGGGCTCTCAAATCCTCCTCGTCACTGTGTACTGACAGCACATCCCTTTTGGTCTTTGTGTTTTTTTTTTTGAACTGGCCCAATTTCTCACGAAATTGGTCGCATTTTGCTTTTTTACTGTTAAATATTCTGGTTGTTCTACTAATCTGCTTACGTCTAGTCCTTTTGCCCTTTTCAATTTAATTTTGAAGAGAATGGTGTTGTGGTCAGAGCTCGTCATGCTTCCGTCCACTCTCCAGTCCTCGACCAGGTCGAGCAGATTCGCCGTACATGCCGTGATATCCACGAAGCTGGTGTACACTCGGCTCCAGAGAAATGGAACCCCCTTTGTTAATGACATAAATCGTAAATAAGGCGAAGAAGTATTCTAAATTCAACCTTAACTCGCAGTTCATACAGCAGTTAAGTTTCTGAAGTAAAATGACGGTAGTGCAATAATCGGAATCAAGCACGTTCTATACAACCAAACAAGAAATCTATGCTAATTTCAACCTTATCTTTTAGTTAATTGAGGAGTTACGTGGATGTTGAAATTTAAACCTTAATATCTCGAAGATTAGGCCGTTATCAACCTTGTTCGATAAAAGGAGTAATGCTGTTAGAATTTTCGTTGAGATTGACAACTGAGCCAATAGCCTAGTGGTATAAGGCACGGTGTAAATGATCGGCTGGCGCCACTTCCTGTTCCTTCTGTTTCTATTCCTGTTTTTTTTTTTTTTACTGTTAGGTTATTTTAGGTTAGGTTAGGTTAGGTTAGGTTAGGTTAGGTTTTTTTTTTTTTTTTTTTTTTTTTTTTTTTTTTTTTTTGTTTTGGCAGGAGTGGGAAATCCTCATGGACGCCCAGACTGTCTCACTGATGAGGCAGTCTGGGCAGTGCCGGACTCTTACCGGCTAAAACCCACTCCTGCCTTTCCAAGTGTCCCCCTGACGTAGTCAGAGACCTTTTTAGGTTATAAATGATCTATGTGCCTTTTAATTTATTTTAATTATACTATTTTTTGATAAGGTTATTTATTTATTTAATTTCTTATTTTTAGAATTTATGTTTCGTTTAAGGTTTAGTTAACTGTTTATAAAAACTGTATTTGTTGTATGCTTTGTCTGTATATAAATGTATATATGAAAAGCATATATTTAAGTTTCTTTATTTCTTTTAATCACTCTACTTGCTATAGCTATGCAGTAATCTATTAACATTTTCCTATTTTTCCTATTTCTCATCATTTCCCCAATGTTATTCCTATTAAGCTCTATCTCTAATTTCATTTCCACTTCTAGTCGCTCAGCTCCGAAGGCAGGACATTCTGTCAAAATGTGTGGAACTGTTTCCAGCGCATCCGGCTCACAGATGCACGATGGGCTCCCCTTGCACTTAAAACGATGCAGATATTCGGAGAACCCACCGTGCCCAGTCAGGATCTGTGTTAGCACTCCGGTTAGCTTCACTTTTCTCACTATTCTGTAGGCTGTCATCACATCTGGGAGGAACATTTTAGTGACGGAGGCTGTTTCGCCGTTTTTGTATCTCCGGTTCCATTCGTCGAGCGACCCCATACGGATCTGCCGCTTGACGAATGAAACCGGGCAGAGGTCATAGTCCGGCTTCCTTTTTGATCGGAGTGCAGCTTCTTTCGCAAGGTGGTCCGCGCGTTCGTTGCCCCGCAGTCCAGCGTGAGCCTTTACCCAGAACAAGGAAACATCTTTGCTCTGGGATAAAGCCGTGCCCACATTCGCTCTCGCCTCCACCGCCAAGGCGTGGAGGGAACCTTGGTTTGTGACTGTTTGAAGTGCAGCCATTGAGTCACTATAGATTCCAAAGGTTCCCTCTTTGCGCTTGAGGATTTCCCTCGTGGCTACGCATATGGCCAGGAGTTCCGCCTGGTAGACCGTGCAACACGACGGCAAGCTAAGCTTCGAGGACCTGATCTCAGCCTCACCGTCCCACAGTGACAGTGCTGCCCCGACCCTGCCCTCGATCCTGCTGCCGTCGGTGAAGATCCTGACCGCCTGGTTATTGTGGGTGTCCACTAGGGACTGGTCTTCCAGACTCATGAACGCCATGGCCACATGCTTCGCCGGATGAGGAGTCTCCGCAAACGCCACCACACGCTCCACCTCCCTGCCCGCAAGGGCTGGCTGGGGTACTCCTCTCTTTGCCTCATACAGTGCGGCTGCTTCCTGTATTCGGAGGTCGAGTGGCAGTATCCCAGCCAGCACCAGGGACGCGTTCAGTGAAACGGTGCGGTAGGATTTGCAGAGCTTTTGGGCAAATCCTCGCTGAACTGCGTTGAGCATTTTTTGCACCCCTATCTTCTTGGTTGCCGGCGCCCAAGCACTTGCCGCGTACATCACCACCGGCTCCACCGCCGCCGTGTAGATGCTCCGTATGACCTCCGGGTGCAGACCCCAGCTCACTTTGGCCGCTCTAGCTAGCTGCTTGTAAACATTTGCAGCTTTTCTGCAAACGTTAGCGGCATGGGTGTTGAAAGTGAGCTGGTGGTCTATTGTGAGCCCCAGTATTTTTATTTCCTTAGACATGCCAATGTCGACCCCGCCCATGCTCAGGAGTGGGACATCGTACTTTAGCTTCCTGGTTACTACCATCGCACAGGTCTTGTGTGGCGCGAACTTCAGCTTATTTCGGATGCCCCACATCCGAACATACTCGAGGGCGGCATTGGCACGTCTCTGGACCTCCAAACCTGTGTCACCGTGGAACATCATAACCACGTCGTCGGCGAAAGCCTGGCAGTGATCCCCCCGCTCTTCCAGCCCCTTCAGCAGAGGGTCCAACAGCAAGTTCCAGAGGATCGGACCACCTATCGACCCCTGGACGCACCCTTTACTGGTTGTTCTGTGATACTCAGCTCCGGCATACCTAACTCGGACACTCCTATCAGTCAGGTAGCTGTCCAGCATCCTTCTGAGGTTCACCGGGCACCTTTCCTCAGCCAGTCTGGTCCTGATTGCCGGCCACCATGCGCTGTCGAAGGCTCCCTCTATATCAAGCGATACAACAGTGATCAGCTTCTTTTGGTTCAGCTTTGTTTTGATGTGTTGTATCATGGTGTAGAGGGAGTCCTCGGTGCTCTTCTGGGGCATGAAACCAAACTGACGAGTACTCATCCGCGGGATCAGATGCCACTTCAGCCTTGCTACCAGCATCTTCTCTAGGATTTTGCCCAGGACTGATAGGAGGCCGATTGGCCTGTAGGACTTTGGGGTGGTGTAACAGTCCTTTCCCGGCTTTCTGAGTATTACCACTGTAGCCACTTTCCAGGCTCCGGGGAAGTAACCCCGCTCGAGGCACTTGTTGGCCAGCGCAAGAAACATCCCCGGGTCCCAGAAAATGGCTTGGGCACAGATGTCGGCTGTGAGACCATCCGCCCCCGGTGCCTTCTTCGGGTTGAAACTTTCCACCGCGGTCTTTAGCTCCTGAAGTGTAAACGGTGGTTAGGTTAGGTTAGGTTAGGTTAGGTTAGGTTAGGTTAGGTTAGGTTTTTTTTTTTTTTTTTTTTTTTTTTTTTTTTTTTTTTTTTTTTTTTTAATATTGGCAGGAGAGGGAAATCCTCATGGACGCCGAGACTGTCTCACTTATGAGCCAGTCTGGGCAGTGCCGGACTCTTACCGGCTAAAACCCACTCCTGCCCCACCAGTGTCCCTCTGACATGGGGATCAGAGTCCTTAGCTGCAAATGTTGTGCCTTTTTGGCGACTTTTTTGTTTGAGGCCGAAGAGACCACGCTCTAAATTGCGATTAATTTTGACAGTTTTTTGGTTGAATACTACAATAGCTAAAATCATTTATTTCAATTATTTCCATTATTTCAATTATTATTTCAATTATTATTTCAATTATTATTTCAATTATTATTTCATTTATTATTAATATTTTTATTATTTTGTTAATTCCTATAATATTTATTTCGAAAATTTTTACTATCATAAATGTTCCTAATATTAGTTTGTGCCTTATACCATTTCCGTCACTTTGCTTCTTCTGCATTTGTTACACCTGAGTTTATATCTATGATATCCATTCTATATACTCACTATATAATAATTGTATATCAGTCTAAAACATAAGATAAAAACAAAACAAAATAAAATAGAATAAATAATGCGTGTGACTAGATTTTCAACCAGCTTGACACCGCTTGTCGGTCCCACTAGAGTTGGCTCACGGTCCAGTATAATTACAGCCACTTTCTTACGAAAGTGACTCCAATTACCATTCTCCATTGAGCCAACCCCAGTGGTTCGCTCAATGCGTCTGCAATCTGGCAGTGTCAAACTGGTCATTTCGCTATTATACTCGGAAGTGGGGGCATCGACAACTTTAGCAATAAGCTATCGATGCTCTTGCGAATGCGTCCCACTTCCTTCTTATTGGGCACAAATCACTGAACGCATTGTGCGAGTGTTCCCCCAGCTTGGCTCTGGTGCAGTTTACGCACGCCGCTGTTTCACCGATCTGTTCGGGTGGGCAGTCCGCCTTGAGGTGTGGCCCACCGCAGTGGCTACACAGATCGGCTGGCTCCGTGCACAGACGTTTTCCGTGCCCGTATGCCAGACAGCGGGTACACTGCACCAGAGGCGTCTGGTCTTCGACGCGCACTCTCTGGAGGTCAATCCGAAGTTTGCCCCCTTCGAGTGCCCTCCTCCAGATTGCTGGGGTAACACTCAGCACAATGCTGTTCGTATGTGGGTTTCGATTCTTTTTCCGGAACTTAACGGACATTTTCAGTTCCTCGTCCCCGAGGCCGTGAAAGATCTCCCGGTTCTGGTTCCTAAGGGCTCTCAATACCTCCTCGTCACTGTGCACTGACAGCACATCCTTAAGAACCAGGAGCGGGTCCCGATTTTTTACCGCCTCGACGACGAGGTTCTCTCCGGCCGATTCTAATCGCTTCTTTAACTTTTCTCGCTCCTCCTTCGTTGCGCACCCCATGATGACCTTTTGGTCTTTGGCCTTTCGGACCCTCTCTACTCGCACCCAGCCCTCCTTCGCGTCCACCGCCTTCCTGACTCTTTCGAGTATTTCGGCCCCAGTATCCATCTCCTGTGTTGAGGAGACCACTACGGAGTGCAGCGTCGTTCGCTCCGGGGCTTGTGCCCTAGTGTGGCTCTTATTCCCAGACGCTACACCCGCGTAAGTGTTCTCCACAACACATTTCCTGCTAGCCAGACTGTCTCGCAGCTTGATCAATTCGTCGGAGTTCTCCTTTATTAAGGAGATGTGCTCCTTCATTGTCGTGACGAGCTCAGTCTGGCTAACAAGGTTCTCAGGAATGGAACTGGGACAGAGGTCAGCGGTGGGCGCGGATTCTGGCACAGCGATGGGTGCGGCAGGGGCTTTGTCTCGTTCCGACTCTTTGACCAGCTCATAAAGCCTGTTTATGGCTTCCAGCACCGCAGTCTTTATCTCGGCCTTGAGGTTGCGGGAGTTGCCCAAATTAAGCTTGGCTTTATTCAGGCAAGCTCTCGCCTCCTCAGTGCGACTGCGGTGCCGCGCCTCAGAATTTTTGAGCGGTCTCGAGGCGTCGGTAGCAGCTCGGCGCGTCCCCGGGGTGGCGGGACCCCCCTGTGACGCAGAAGGAGGAGTCTCGTCTCCGAAGGAGATTCTCCTCTTCGCATCAGGTAAAGGCCCCGCCTTCTCCGCCGATCGCGGCGAGCCGCTAGAGACTTTGGCCCACGTAATGTTGCATGGGGTGCGGAACATATTAAAAAGTTTTAGAGGGTATCTTCAGAACCGACTCCTGTAAAGAGGGAGTCAGAACAAAATACTCGGGAGGAGAGACTTAAGTGGACACTGGATTCTTCTGTGTCCCTGTAAAGAGGGGAACACAGTAAGAAAAATTACAAAATAAAATACAAATTAAAACAAAAATCAATTAAAAATAAATAACCATAAATTAAATACAATTTAAAAGAAAAAAAAACAATTAAAAATTCAATAAAAATAAATTACCATGAATTAAATAATTATTCGTGTCGACTGTCACAAATGAGCCCTTGCAGGCTCGGTCAATGAATTAAAAAAAATTTTTGAAATCCTTGATCTAAGACCCCCGAAACCCCACCAAGACAAAACGAAAAAGAATCGAGCAAAAAAATTTTTCGCCGAGAACCCCACGTCTACCTTCCTATAGGCCAGAGGGCGGGTGGGTGGGCAAAATTTTTCGCGTAATTGTCAGTTTTCCCTAGTGGGAACGTTTCAGGGAGTCTAGTTAAGGTTTAGAATGCTGAAAACAGCTTGATATTGCGTCACCGGGATGCAAAGATATGACGTTTTGATCAAAAACGTGTATGGTTAGGTTAGGTTAGGTTAGGTTAGGTTAGGTTAGGTTAGGTTAGGTTAGGTTAGGTTAGGTTAGGTTAGGTTAGGTTAGGTTAGGTTAGGTTAGGTTAGGTTAGGTTAGGTTAGGTTAGGTTAGGTTAGGTTAGGTTAGGTTAGGTTAGGTTAGGTTAGGTTAGGTTAGGTTAGGTTAGGTTAGGTTAGGTTAGGTTAGGTTAGGTTAGGTTAGGTTAGGTTAGGTTAGGTTAGGTTAGGTTAGGTTAGGTTAGGTTTTTTTTTTTTTTTTTTTTTTTTTTGATTTGGCAGGAGTGGGAAATCCTCATGGACGCCCAGACTGCCTCACTAATGAGGCAGTCTGGGCAGTGCCGGACTCTTACCGGCTAAAACCCACTCCTGCCTTTGCTCAGTGTCCCTCTGACATAATCAGAGCCCTTTTTAGGCTTTGGTCATACTGGTTCCTGGTCGTTGGTTAAGTCAAAGCGGTCCTGATTTAGGAAGTGGACAGTTCCTAGAAGCATTCACCTCACTTCTTACTATTTTGTTCTTAGTGAATTTTTTAACAGCTTACTAACTAATAAGGAAATAAAAGAAAGCTATAATACAAATAAAATACTTAGTAATAACTTAAATGCAAATAAATTACCAAGTAAATATTTAAAAGCAACTTATTTCTACATATTATTATTTTGTTTTTTTGAGTTTTTTCTATCTTTTGTGTTTCTTAAGTCTATCTATGCTAATTATAATAATATTGTAATCTGTAACTTAATTTAACTATGTTTATACTATGGCTATCCTAATATATGAACAATATATTATTTAGTCATATTTTCTTATACTAGTTAATTTTTATCCTATACATTTTTATTACAATTTTCTTACATTTACTGTCTATCCTACCTATGGTTACTATTAATTCCTTATCTAAAATTTTAATTTTGGAGAGCTTGCCGGACCACAACGGTGTAGTGAGTTTATGGGTGATGTTTACTCTGATATCTAAATTCATGTCTCCGTACAATCTTTTTACTAAAATAATTATGTTGTTAATCCTGTGAATTTTAGATGGATTTATTTTAAAATCAGGTTTTAATTGGGCCAATTTCTCATGAAGTTGGCTCCAATTTGCTACTTTTATGATGAATTTTGTGCCTAAAATAATCTTTGTTTCTTTGGAATAAGTTTTGAAACTACCACCGTTGTGGCTCCCGCTTCCGGGAAGCTTTAATTCCACCTCAGCAGTACGCCACCGACAGGCGCGCCAATGCGTCCCACTTGCTGCGCACCGGGCACCCACCGTCGAAGGCGTTGTGGTCGGTTTTATCCATCTTGGCTGACAGGCAGTTGTGGCAGCGTGGCGCCTCCGCTGCCATGCGTGATGGACAGTCAGCCCGGAGGTGAGGGTCACCGCAGTGGATGCAGAGGTCAGCGGGCTGCGTGCACAGTTTTCGGCTGTGGCCGAAACACAGACAGCGAGTGCACTGCACCAGTGGTGACTGATCTTGCACTCGCACTCGCTGCAGGTCGATGTGCACGCGACCCGCCGTCGTTAGCCTCTGCCACACAGCAGGAGACACCTGCAGGATGACGTGGCACATGTGGGGGTTCCTCGTCCTTCGACGGTACTTCACCCCCAACCTCACATCATCCGCAGGGATGTCCCCGACCAGGTGGGTGTTTTGCCGCTGCAAGGACTGGAGTATCTCGGCATCCGTGTGGCAGGAGAGGACGTCCCTGATGATGACTAGAGGGTCCTTGTTTTTGACCTCTTCTGCCACCAGATTGCCTGTCCTCCGAATCCTCTCAGTCACCCTCAACATCTCCTCGGTTAGGTTAGGTTAGGTTAGGTTAGGTTAGGTTAGGTTAGGTTAGGTTTTTTTTTTTTTTTTTTTTTTTGTTTTTGGCAGGAGTGGGAAATCCTCATGGACGCCCAGACTGCCTCACTTATGAGGCAGTCTGGGCAGTGCCGGACTCTTACCGGCTAAAACCCACTCCTGCCTTTGCTCAGTGTCCCTCTGACATAATCAGAGCCCTTTTCAGACATTGGTCCTGCTTTTTCCTGTTCGAGTTTTATTCAAAGCGGCCCTATCGCAGGAAGTGGACAGATCCTGGAAGTATTCACCTCACTTCATGCTACGCATCGTCATAGTAAAATCCTAAACAGCTTACTCCTAACAAACAATAACTATAATAAAAACATCTAAAATACCTAGTACGTAATAACTATAATAACTGTTATACGAATTAAATACCCAGTAAATAATTATAAGTAACTAATTTCTACATTTTATTTTTTGAGTTTTTCTTTCTTTTTGTGTTTCTATATTCTATCCAAGCTAATTATAATAATATTTCTACTGTGACTTATTTAAACTATATTTATTCTATGGCTATCCTAATATATCTACAATATATTATTTAGTCATATTTTCTTATACCTACTACTTTATTTCTTATCCTATAATTTATTACTACAATTTGCCTAAATTTATTGCCTATCCTACTTATATTTACTATTAATTCCATAACCAAAATTTTGACTGTAACGAGCTTGCCGGACCACAACGGTAAAGTAAGTTTGTCTTTAGTATCAGCTTTAAGTTGGGCCAATTTCTCATGAAGTTGGCTCCAATTTGCTTCCCTTAGACTGTGAACTTTGAAATTACTACCGCTGTGGTTCCCACTTCCAGGGAGCTTCGTCTCCACCTCAGCAGTACGCCACCGACAGGCGCGCCAATGCGTCCCACTTGCTGCGCACCGGGCAGCCACCGTCGAAGGCGTTGTGGTCGGTTTTATCCATCTTGGCTGACAGGCAGTTGTGGCAGCGCGGCGCCTCCGCTGCCAGGTTAGGTTAGGTTAGGTTAGGTTAGGTTAGGTTAGGTTAGGTTAGGTTAGGTTAGGTTAGGTTAGGTTAGGTTAGGTTAGGTTAGGTTAGGTTAGGTTAGGTTAGGTTAGGTTAGGTTAGGTTAGGTTAGGTTAGGTTAGGTTAGGTTAGGTTAGGTTAGGTTAGGTTAGGTTAGGTTAGGTTAGGTTAGGTTAGGTTAGGTTAGGTTAGGTTAGGTTAGGTTAGGTTAGGTTAGGTTAGGTTAGGTTAGGTTAGGTTAGGTTAGGTTAGGTTAGGTTAGGTTAGGTTAGGTTAGGTTAGGTTAGGTTAGGTTAGGTTAGGTTAGGTTAGGTTAGGTTAGGTTAGGTTAGGTTAGGTTAGGTTAGGTTAGGTTAGGTTAGGTTAGGTTAGGTTAGGTTAGGTTAGGTTAGGTTAGGTTAGGTTAGGTTAGGTTAGGTTAGGTTAGGTTAGGTTAGGTTAGGTTAGGTTAGGTTAGGTTAGGTTAGGTTAGGTTAGGTTAGGTTAGGTTAGGTTAGGTTAGGTTAGGTTAGGTTAGGTTAGGTTAGGTTAGGTTAGGTTAGGTTAGGTTAGGTTAGGTTAGGTTAGGTTAGGTTAGGTTAGGTTAGGTTAGGTTAGGTTAGGTTAGGTTAGGTTAGGTTAGGTTAGGTTAGGTTAGGTTAGGTTAGGTTAGGTTAGGTTAGGTTAGGTTAGGTTAGGTTAGGTTAGGTTAGGTTAGGTTAGGTTAGGTTAGGTTAGGTTAGGTTAGGTTAGGTTAGGTTAGGTTAGGTTAGGTTAGGTTAGGTTAGGTTAGGTTAGGTTAGGTTAGGTTAGGTTAGGTTAGGTTAGGTTAGGTTAGGTTAGGTTAGGTTAGGTTAGGTTAGGTTAGGTTAGGTTAGGTTAGGTTAGGTTAGGTTAGGTTAGGTTAGGTTAGGTTAGGTTAGGTTAGGTTAGGTTAGGTTAGGTTAGGTTAGGTTAGGTTAGGTTAGGTTAGGTTAGGTTAGGTTAGGTTAGGTTAGGTTAGGTTAGGTTAGGTTAGGTTAGGTTAGGTTAGGTTAGGTTAGGTTAGGTTAGGTTAGGTTAGGTTAGGTTAGGTTAGGTTAGGTTAGGTTAGGTTAGGTTAGGTTAGGTTAGGTTAGGTTAGGTTAGGTTAGGTTAGGTTAGGTTAGGTTAGGTTAGGTTAGGTTAGGTTAGGTTAGGTTAGGTTAGGTTAGGTTAGGTTAGGTTAGGTTAGGTTAGGTTAGGTTAGGTTAGGTTAGGTTAGGTTAGGTTAGGTTAGGTTAGGTTAGGTTAGGTTAGGTTAGGTTAGGTTAGGTTAGGTTAGGTTAGGTTAGGTTAGGTTAGGTTAGGTTAGGTTAGGTTAGGTTAGGTTAGGTTAGGTTAGGTTAGGTTAGGTTAGGTTAGGTTAGGTTAGGTTAGGTTAGGTTAGGTTAGGTTAGGTTAGGTTAGGTTAGGTTAGGTTAGGTTAGGTTAGGTTAGGTTAGGTTAGGTTAGGTTAGGTTAGGTTAGGTTAGGTTAGGTTAGGTTAGGTTAGGTTAGGTTAGGTTAGGTTAGGTTAGGTTAGGTTAGGTTAGGTTAGGTTAGGTTAGGTTAGGTTAGGTTAGGTTAGGTTAGGTTAGGTTAGGTTAGGTTAGGTTAGGTTAGGTTAGGTTAGGTTAGGTTAGGTTAGGTTAGGTTAGGTTAGGTTAGGTTAGGTTAGGTTAGGTTAGGTTAGGTTAGGTTAGGTTAGGTTAGGTTAGGTTAGGTTAGGTTAGGTTAGGTTAGGTTAGGTTAGGTTAGGTTAGGTTAGGTTAGGTTAGGTTAGGTTAGGTTAGGTTAGGTTAGGTTAGGTTAGGTTAGGTTAGGTTAGGTTAGGTTAGGTTAGGTTAGGTTAGGTTAGGTTAGGTTAGGTTAGGTTAGGTTAGGTTAGGTTAGGTTAGGTTAGGTTAGGTTAGGTTAGGTTAGGTTAGGTTAGGTTAGGTTAGGTTAGGTTAGGTTAGGTTAGGTTAGGTTAGGTTAGGTTAGGTTAGGTTAGGTTAGGTTAGGTTAGGTTAGGTTAGGTTAGGTTAGGTTAGGTTAGGTTAGGTTAGGTTAGGTTAGGTTAGGTTAGGTTAGGTTAGGTTAGGTTAGGTTAGGTTAGGTTAGGTTAGGTTAGGTTAGGTTAGGTTAGGTTAGGTTAGGTTAGGTTAGGTTAGGTTAGGTTAGGTTAGGTTAGGTTAGGTTAGGTTAGGTTAGGTTAGGTTAGGTTAGGTTAGGTTAGGTTAGGTTAGGTTAGGTTAGGTTAGGTTAGGTTAGGTTAGGTTAGGTTAGGTTAGGTTAGGTTAGGTTAGGTTAGGTTAGGTTAGGTTAGGTTAGGTTAGGTTAGGTTAGGTTAGGTTAGGTTAGGTTAGGTTAGGTTAGGTTAGGTTAGGTTAGGTTAGGTTAGGTTAGGTTAGGTTAGGTTAGGTTAGGTTAGGTTAGGTTAGGTTAGGTTAGGTTAGGTTAGGTTAGGTTAGGTTAGGTTAGGTTAGGTTAGGTTAGGTTAGGTTAGGTTAGGTTAGGTTAGGTTAGGTTAGGTTAGGTTAGGTTAGGTTAGGTTAGGTTAGGTTAGGTTAGGTTAGGTTAGGTTAGGTTAGGTTAGGTTAGGTTAGGTTAGGTTAGGTTAGGTTAGGTTAGGTTAGGTTAGGTTAGGTTAGGTTAGGTTAGGTTAGGTTAGGTTAGGTTAGGTTAGGTTAGGTTAGGTTAGGTTAGGTTAGGTTAGGTTAGGTTAGGTTAGGTTAGGTTAGGTTAGGTTAGGTTAGGTTAGGTTAGGTTAGGTTAGGTTAGGTTAGGTTAGGTTAGGTTAGGTTAGGTTAGGTTAGGTTAGGTTAGGTTAGGTTAGGTTAGGTTAGGTTAGGTTAGGTTAGGTTAGGTTAGGTTAGGTTAGGTTAGGTTAGGTTAGGTTAGGTTAGGTTAGGTTAGGTTAGGTTAGGTTAGGTTAGGTTAGGTTAGGTTAGGTTAGGTTAGGTTAGGTTAGGTTAGGTTAGGTTAGGTTAGGTTAGGTTAGGTTAGGTTAGGTTAGGTTAGGTTAGGTTAGGTTAGGTTAGGTTAGGTTAGGTTAGGTTAGGTTAGGTTAGGTTAGGTTAGGTTAGGTTAGGTTAGGTTAGGTTAGGTTAGGTTAGGTTAGGTTAGGTTAGGTTAGGTTAGGTTAGGTTAGGTTAGGTTAGGTTAGGTTAGGTTAGGTTAGGTTTTTTTTTTTTTTTTTTTTTTTTTTTTTTTTTTTTTTTTTTTTGTACTTCTACCTCCAACATGATTGGAGCCTATACCTGTCTGCTTTACTTTTCATACCAGTTCTCGCTTTTATGCCTCTCGTACTTTTATGCCACATACTTTTTCTTTCTTTCATTCATCATCATATGTTTCTTTCATGGGTGGGATACCCAGCTATCAGCTTGTTTCTGAGTGTAACTATCTTCTTTATTTTATTTTATTTATTATTCTTTATTTCGGTGTTGGGTGCAACACAAAATAACAGAGACACGGTTTTTTATTTGTAGTTTACATTTTACAATAAATTTAGACTTATTCTACGGCTTATACATAATTCTTGTGGTTAACTTATAGAGACAGTAGGAGCCTTTTCTTAAACATTTAATTTGCACTTACACTAAGCTTAATTTATTCATAATTATTTATTTAATTTCTAATCTTTTTATTTGCTTTACATAATTATTATTTCTACTTATTGCTACTAAAGGGTAATATTTTACAGTTTCTTATCACACTAGGTATTGTCTAACAGAGATGGGATAACAGTTTTTGTTAATCTAATTTTACATTATTTTGTACTTATTCTAGACTTATTTCTATTTTTTACATATTGTATTTTCCTATTATTAGTACCTAACAATTGATTAGCTTTATGATATTATGCTAGTCTATAATATATCATATTATATCATGATAGCATATTTACTTAATCTGTCTTGTTTCTTTTTATTACTTGGGATGCTATGACGCTACAATAATTGAGAAATGAGTCCCGTTTCTTTCCAGTCATCAATTCTGGTGCATTTTCAGCAACTAATTCGATGTTGAGTTGCTGCTCCGTCTCGTATCGAGTTTTCGCGTTGATAGGGCACTCAAACAGAATGTGCGGAACTGACTCCTCGACACCAGGCTCACAGGCACACGATGGGTTTTCTTTACACTTGAAACGTTTCAAGTATGCTGAAAACCCGCCGTGCCCCGTCAAAATTTGTGTGGTTATACTCGTGTGAGTCATCTTCCGCACCACACCGTACGCTATTACCGCATCCGGGAAGAAAATTTTGGTGCCCGAGGCCGTGTCACCCGACCGATATCTCCCGTTCCATTCCCCGAGCGTTTCCGACCGGATTTGTCGCTTGACGAATGAGACGGGACACAGATCGTAGTCCGGCCTCTTCTTCGAACCCAGGGCAGCCTCCTTCGCGAGCTGGTCGGCTCTCTCGTTTCCCTCCAACCCTACGTGGGCCTTTATCCAAAACAGGGCGACACTCTTGTTCTGGAGCTTGCTGCGTCGTAGAGCGTCTCTAGTGTCCACTGCCAAGGGGTGAAGGGAACTCGGGTTGGTTACCGACTGGAGGGCCGCCATGGAGTCGCTGAAGATGCCGAACGAGGTTTCCCGAGACCTGAGCACTTCCCCTGCAGCTCTTTGCAGGGCCAGTAGTTCAGCCTGGTAGACGGTGCAGTAAGACGGCAAAGCAAGCTTGAGGGCCTTTGTCTCGGCGGTGCCATTCCACAGGGATAGCGCCGCTCCGACTCTGCCCTCAATCTTGCTGCCGTCTGTGAAGATTCTCACAGCAAGATTTCTGTGGTACTGGTATTGTTCTTCGTCTACCAGGCTTGCGAACTCCAGGCTCATTTGCTCCGCAGGGTGTGGGGCCTCCAGCGCTGGGGCCACCCGTTCCACTTCCCGGTCTCCTAGTGCGGGCTGGGGCTCCCCCCTCTTGGCTCTGTAGAGCGCAGCCGCCTCCCGGATACGGAGGTCGAGTGGGAGTATCCCAGCCAGCACCAGCGCCGAGTTCAGGGAGACAGTGCGGTATGCTCTGCACATTTTTTGGGCGACTCCACGCTGGACTGTCCCAAGCTGCTTGATTATGCCCAACTTTTTCGCGGCCGGTGCCCAGACGCTAGCGGCGTAAAGAATAATGGGCTCTATGCACGCAACATAAATTAACCGAATGACTTCTGGGTGCAACCCCCAACTGACCTTTGCGGCTCTACACAGTTGCTTGTAGATGCCGATCGCCTTTCTACAAGCCAGTGAGACGTGGGTGTTGAATGTCAGCTTGTGGTCGAGGGTTACCCCCAGAAGCTTCATCTCCTTTGACATGCCAATGTCGATCCCCCCCATGCTCAGGCGTGGTGTGTCGTATTTTAGTTTTTTAGTGATAACCATCGCGGTGGTTTTGTGCGGGGCAAATTTCAACTTATTCTCGACACCCCACGCCAGAACATGATTGAGAGCGACATTGGCGCGTTCCTCAACCTCTAGTGCAGTCTCTCCGTCAAAAACCAGGAGGACATCGTCCGCGAACGCCTGGACGTAGTCTCCTCTGCTCTCTGCTGCTTTGAGGAGGGGGTCCAGGACCAAATTCCACAGGATTGGGCCACCAATTGAGCCTTGGACACAGCCCTTGCTTGTATCACTGCTATACACCTCCCCACCGTACCTGATTGAGACCTTTCGGTCCCTGAGATAGCTGTCGATGACCCGCCGAAGATTTACCGGACAGTTTTCCTCCGCCAGACGGACTCTTATCGCTGGCCACCAGGCGCTGTCGAACGCTCCCTCTATGTCTAAGGATACGAGCGTAACAATCCTTTTTAGTGCTAGTTTTTTGTTGATATACTGCATAAGAGCATAGAGGGAGTCCTCGGTGCTCCTTTGCGGCATGAATCCGTACTGATGGGTGCTCATCCTTGGTAAAAGATGGTATTTTAGGCGGGCCACTAACATCTTTTCATATATCTTCCCCAGTATAGGCAAGAGCCCAATCGGCCTATATGATTTGGGGGTGAGATAGTTTACTTTCCCTGGCTTTCTCAGTATAACTACCGTTGCCTCTTTCCAGGGGGTGGGGAAGTGGTGGTGTTCTAGGCACTTATTCAGAAACCTTAGGAATAAGTCCAGGTCATTGGACGCGGCGTGACAGCAGATGTCAGCGGTGAGACCATCAGAACCCGGCGCCTTCTTTGGATTGAAGGATTCCATCGCCTTCTTTAGTTCTACTTTCGTAAAAGGTGGATCGCAAGAAGCATCTTGTTCTCCGCTGTTTACGCTTTCGGCCTTTGCTCGGATGGATCGGTGATGGGCATTGTCGCTTTCAGGGGGGTCCTCCGGATAGAAGGTTTCCGCTAGTAGTTTAACGGAGCCCCTCGCGTCTAGCACATCGCCGCACCTTTCCAATGGCAGGTCCTCCTCCCTACGCTGCGTCCTGCCAATCACCCTGTAGATCCCCTCCCAAACCCCCTCCCTATCCTGCTTCCCGCAGAACTCCTTCCAACTCTCGGTCTGAGCTTTGGCCGCTTCTAACTCATATTCTTCCTTCTGTTTCAGGTACTCTTCTACGACCTTTGACCTTCGAACTTGGGCAGCACAGCGGATCCTGCGCTTCTTGGTGGCGACGGTCTTTTTCATCTCAGCGAGTCTCTCGGACCACCACGGCAAGGTAAGTTCCTCTTGGTCTTTTTTGTTTGGTATTGACAGCTTGCATGCTTTGGTTATTGCTGTTGTAAGATTTGTTGTGAGTGTGTCGATTTGCTCTGTTCCTTTGATTTTTTCGATTTCCGCTACAGTGAATTTATGTTCTATTTTCAATTGGCCAAACTTCTCATGAAATTTGGCCCAATTGGCTTTTTTGGTATTAAATTTCCTGGTGGTTCTTTGAATTTTGATACCATTAGATTTCTGCAAGAGGATCCTAAATGTGATGCCGTTGTGGTCCGAGCTCGTGAGGCCTTCGTCTACCCTCCAGTCGTCGATGAGGTCCAGGATGTCGTTGGAACAAGCGGTGACGTCTACGTAACTGCTGTAGCGTTTCCCTCCTCGGATGGTATCAAAGGTCGGAATTTCCCCTCGGTTTAGAATATTCAAGTTTAGCTCGCCGAGAGTTCCCGCCATCTCTTCCCCCCTGCAGTCAACCGCCGGGCTTCCCCACCATATGCTCTTTGCATTGGCGTCCCCTCCAAAGATCAGTTTTCCGGAACCGACTGTGATCCTTACTCGTTTAAGGTGTTCTAAGTAAGGCTCAATAGGCTGGTCTGGCTCAAAGTAATAGGAGACAAGCGTGATCTCCCAGGCACTGGTCTGGATTCCCACCACTGAGATGTTGTTTGTGGTGAGTTTCGGGTACTGTTTGACTGTGAGGTCGCCGTTAAAGACGGCTATTGCTGCTTTGACAGTCCCTTCTCCTACGCCAGTGTTCTGGAAGATCCTAACGCCCCTGTGACTCCTCATTACTCTCGCTCCCGCCACGTACGGTTCTTGAAGAAGCGCCACTGCTATTCCGCGCTTCGTAGCCTCTATTAACAGCTCATTGGTGGCAAGCTTCTTACGTTGGAGGTTGGCCTGTAGTACTCCATAGTGGGTATTTTCGGTTGGGGTGCCCTTAGCAGTACGCGACAGTTGACCTGGCCACGTCATCCCATTTTCTGCGTACAGGACAGTCGTGGCTGAAGGCATTATGCGGCGTTCCGTATTCTATTTTTGCCTTTGTGCAGTTTCTACAGGCGGGTGGTAAGCTTGCGAGCCAGTCCGGACACGCTGCTCTCAGATGTGGTCCGCCACAGTGGCTGCACAGGTCCGCGGGCTCCTTACAGAACCGCTTGCCATGTCCGAAGCCCAGACAGCGGGTACACTGGACCAGCGGGGTCTGATCTTCGACCCTAACACGCTGGAGGTCAATGTGCACCGTCCCGATGTCTATTGCTCGTCGCCAGATGGCCGGCGAGACGCATACAATGACGTGGCCAATATGGGGGTTTCGTGTCCTTCTTCTATATTTAACTTCCATTCTGTTTTCCCCTTTGTCGAGGCTGTTAAAAATGCCCTGGTTCTGATTTCTCAGCGCTTTTAGAACGTCTTCGTCAGTATTTACTACTAAGACGTTCCTTAGCATCAGAAGGGGGTCCTTATTTTTAACCTCCTCGACAGTGAGGTCAATTCCTTCTTTCTGGAGTCGGTCTTTAATCTTCGCTCTTTCCTGCTCAGATTCAAGTCCTATTATTATTTTTCGGTCCTTGGCTTTCCTGACTTTTTCGACTTTTATCCAACCGTCCTTAGCGTTGACCGCTTTCCTCACCTTATCTAGGACCTCGTCACCGGTCTCTGTCTCGTCCTTCGACGTGATCACAACCGAGTGCAGGGTACTGCGCTTCGGCATTGACCCCACGCCCCCGGCTGCAGTCACGCCGGCGTAGGTGTTCCCCCTCTCCAGGAGATCCTTCTGGTGGTCAATGGTTTCCTTGAGCTCCTCCATTTTCTTGTTGCTTTGTTCTAGGAGCTTTGTATGCTTTTCGATGGTCTCTATGATCTTGCATGTATCTATGTTGTGAGAGGGGGCAAGGGGGGTTGGTTTTTCAGCCACTGATACTTGTGCGGACCCTTCCCTAGTTATCTCTTGTTTCAACCCTTTCAGCTCCGTTTCGACTTCCTTAACCAGTTGGTAGAGTCGCTGCGTAGCTTCGGTAATAGCAGTCTTTATTTCGGTTTTGGTATTCCGGGAGCTGTTAAGGTGTAGTTTCGCCTTGGTTAAGCAAGCTTTAGCCTCCGCGGTTCGGTCCGCATATTTGGGTTTTGTCGGTGAGTCGAGAGACTTCCTTATTGCTACCCCAGTTTTGCTCTCCTGCGTCAAGGCAGGCATTGGTTTGGTATTTGCAGGGCCAGCCTGAGTCGTCTTTTCGTTTGTCGAAGGGGTGGGGCTGCTTCCTGCAGCTTCCCACTCCCCTATACTGCGTCTAACGTTTGAGGGGGCAGCTGCACCCAGTTTCGGTGGTGACTTTTCACCATCGGCTGCCTTTAATGGCGTCCTAAAGCCGAACATGTTGTGGTATGCGTCAAAGTTGTAGAGAAGAAGGTCAAGGAATAATAGAGTAAAGAAAAGTCGTCAATAGGGACGATAGAGTCAAGATGGAAAGTCGTCAATAGGGACGATAGAGTCAAGAGGAAAAGTCGTCAATAGGGACGATAGAGTCTATATAACTGCTTGTAATTGAAACAAGACAGAATAATAATAACAAGTGGTTATACTAAAATAAATTAACAACGAAATCTTTGAACCTATGTCTTATTTGGTTTCCGTCAGTTGCTACGGAGACTCTACACAGGCCTTCGGTGTTTTAGGAAGTAATTACGGCTCTGTATTTACAGGGGCATCAATTTTGGTTATCAAAAACCAATTTTTTGCCTTTTCTCGATAATTGCTCTATGTAGAGTCTATCTGTCTATTTGAGTAGATAGAGCTCGCCGAGCCCAATCCAACGAACCCAAACACGGGGCACCCAGCCCTAAGCGTTTTGGAGTAAATACGGTTTGAAATTTCTGGTTGCCGTCCAAGATGGCGGCCAGAATGTGGTTAAAGCGCAACTGCCTCGCAACCGCTAGACCGAATTGCACCGTGCTTGGGCTCATCCGGCTGCGCCCGACGAGATCCACACACCGGTACACTTTTCAGGCTGAAAATTTTTTCAGTGCTGAAAAAGCCTGAAAACCTGCCCAGTCGCAAGACAAGCAAGGATCTATCAACCCCAAACAAGTCTCGTCGCTCTACGACCCTCCGTTGCGGAGATATGGGTGTTTGAATTTTTGCCAAGATGGCGGCACAACTGTCAAAGTCAACCTTTGACAGGTGATATCTCCGGCTTGGCTGGTCGCAGGGCGCTCGAGTTTGGGTTCCCCAGGCTTGCCCCGACTAGCTCCTTCGTGAGAGGTGAATCCCAGGATACTGAAAATTTTCAGCCTGAAAACCGCTGAAACCCACCCCGCACAATAGGTTTTGTCCCCACGAGCAAGAATATTGAAACGGCGTCCCTCTACGATCACCGGGTCCGGAGCTACGATTAATTGAAAATTTCCAAGATGGCTGCCCTAATGTCAAAGGTCGACTTTAAACAGCTGTAACTCCGCACCCGTTTATCGGAGCGAGACGCGGTTTTGGATGCGGTGCTCGACCGAATCTCCCCTATCCGGCGAGGTGAGCTTCAGGACCAAAAAGTTTCAGGCCTGAAAAACGCCTGAAATTCACAGTAAATGTTCCCGGTTTTATCCTCAGCAAATCTATGAAAATCCGAAAGTTCTGCGCCCTATAACTCCGGAGATAATCCCTGTTTAAGTGGTGAACCATAAAAACCAATATGGCTGAAAAAGTCTATTTTCTCCGTTCTTGGAGCTATAGGGGTCA